>CM028131.1:566487500-571487500 GCA_016271365.2 Neoceratodus forsteri
GGTCTTCTCACTGGCACAATTTTATTGACCTAACCAAGGCTTTCAATACTGTCCACCACCACTTTCTTCTTGTCCAGCTTAAAAAGCTGGGATTTCCTCCGATTTTATACCTTGGTTCAAAAGCTACCTTGCAAATAGGACACACTGTGTAAAATTGAGATGTGCTCTCTAAAGCCAAACCTGTCTGCTCCGGTGTCCCTCAGGGATCCATCCTGGGACACTCCTCTTCAGTCTGTTTCTAAATACACTGCCAGCCTCCTGCTCCCAACAAATGTACTCTATGCCGATGATGCGGTAATTCTAGCCCCACACCAGGACCCAAACCAGCTGTAAAGCAACCTCCAGCATTGCTTCTACACTATTGAGAACTGTTTCATTCAACACAAACTGATCCTCAATCAGAAAAAAACTAACATCATGATTTTCAGCAGTGCCCATAATAAACATAAACTCCATCACCTCTCCATATCGACCAGCAAAGGCAGCCTACTACAAGTCCAAACTTTTGAATACCTTAGGATCACCCTTGACCTGTACGTCTCCTACACTGACCACATCAACAACGTTGCCAGAGCTGCCAACCCCAGACTAGTCCTGCTGTTCCACCTCAGAAGACACCTTCCCCCTGTAGCCCTGGATGCTGCCATCCAGAGCACTATCATTGCCACCATTAACTATGGCCTCATCATCTATGGCTCAGCTATGGTTATTGCGCTCAAACGGGTAACCACCTCCCTCAACAAGGCTTGTCGGCTAATCACCGGTGCACAATGTTATGCACACACCTGTGACCTCTACTCCCAAACCAACTGGCTGCAACTGACAAGCGTATTAAATACCAAACCTGCATAGTGGCTATGAAAATTCTGATGGGCCTCATCCCACCTGTGTTGCTGCCCTTCTGCAACCTAAGAAAGCATCCGGTGCACTGAGGGACCAAACCGCAGCAGTTTCAAATCCTACTGCCACACAACTCAGGTCAAAAGAGCTTTTGCCTACCAGGCTGCCTACTGGCTAAATGGACTCTCTAGTGATATCACCATCATTCCCACACTTGGTGCCTTCAAAACCAAGCTCCTCCACTCTCTCATTGCGGCCAGAACCTGTGACTGTAATGTCTAGCCTTGAATGCATCACTGGACGGCACCCCAGATTATTGAATCAGATCACCTAATCGTGGCTGCCCTGCTCTGCCTACAACCACAAGAGCCACAGCCTCCTAGCACTTTGTGACATCACCATGCCCAACTTCTGCACTTTACTTTTGTTCTCTGACAAAGCCCACCAGGCTGCATCCCCTTCCCTCCACCTCCACCCCTTCTTTTCCTCCCTCTACCTCTCCTATCTGCCTTCTGTCCTCCTCACTCTCCCCCTGCCCTTCCTCCCACTATGCATCGCTTTTCTTTTTCACCTCTTTCCTCCTCCCTTCATTGAATGTTTGCCTCAATTTATGTTCCATGTCTGCAATTTATGTTTGTACAATAATTTAATTGTGTTGCCAGTAATGCTCTGTCTAATCTGTACCTTATGACGTGGAACCTTTGTAAAAGATCCCTGGCTCAAAGGTAATTGTAATCCTAGAACTCAATAAATAAAAAAATAAATACAAAAAAAAGACATGGCTTTGGATTTTCTGTGAGCCTGTATGTGCTCTTTGGTGGTTGAGGGTGCCACCAGTAATTCCTCATGAAATATGGAAAAGTCTCCTAGTACTGGCCGAGGGTGCCTAGTCAAAGGAAATATACTAGTTCTGGCCAAGTGTGCCAATTTCCATTCTGAACCAGAGAGTGTTCGCTGTTTCCATTTCAGAACCTGAAGGTTCACTGTGTGCGTGTTCTGTACCTCAGTAATCTGCATTACCAGTGGGAGTAGCCCTGGGGGGGTCCATCTTTGGTCTGTGTTTATTCTCTGTATATGTGAATAAATGCTGCACTCTAGAATCTCAGCCTGTCTTGGACAGTACTGTTATTGCTTCCACTGTGTCTGGATTTACTTGGGTGCCCCTGACCAGAAGTATAAACCTAGCATAATTGTGAGCAAATGTTTTCTCTCAGGGACCCAGGTTGATGGTCATGGTAAATAGTCCCCAGGTGTGAGTCAGGTAGTTGCCACACTTGGTTTGTCTGTCTGAGGATGACAGACTCTGAAGTAGATGTATTGGTAAACTGAACTGTAGTGACAACCCCATCCCTGTCATTGACGTCATGTGTGAGAGGAGCAGCCCTGCTAGTTGAACAAGGGGGGCCAGTGGGGGTGGGTTATATCTGCATAAAAGTGGCAGAAATGAAGAGCCAGAAAAGATCCCTGAAATATTTAATTATTTACACTTTTTGGCTAGGAAAGGCACACTAAGCTGTGATAGCTTGTTTCCAAGTGTATCCTGGGGATGGGTTGCATGGATCTTTTATGGCCTAGGCAATGAAAACCAACACTTTGTATACAATTTAAGCCTAAAGTGCTGGTCAGCACACATTATCCAGATCTGGAGAAATGCGTTCTTCTTCATTTTTTATTTATTTATTTATTTATTTATTTATTTAACAAATCAGAAAGACCTTGTCTAACTCCAGCAAGTATTTGGTTTGCCACATATTGAACTGCTTGCATGCCACAGATGTGGTATACAGCAAACTAAATTATGGTACTTTAATCAAGTGGCACCAAAATACCTCAGTCTGCATATTCAGTGCAGGATTAAAGAGGAAGGATCAAAGTCTTACAACGCTTCACTGATACCAAGCATTTGTTAATGCCAAATGTTTGCTTGCTGGTATTGGTATTGGTTGTGCAGGAGTTAGAGAGATGAATAATTGGAATGGCAGTGAAGTACTGAACTAATGTCAACCCCAACCCCTACCCTGCAGAGAATGACAGGCATTGAGTCAGCCATAATGCTCATGCCATTCCACCTCATCCCACCCTGCAGACAGTGACAGGTGTCATGGCGTACCTTGGGGTCTTTGGTTCTTACACTCACCCCATTCTATAAGAAAATAAGGTGATATGGGTGCAGTATAGGAGAATAGGGTGAACCTTAGAGCCAAAGACCCCAAGGCACACCTCAGTGCCAGTCAGTGGCTGCAGGGTGGGGGTGGAATAGCATGAGCATTATGGCCGAGAACCCCAAGCCACACCCTTGATGCCTGGCAGTCTGTACAGGGTAGGACATTAACTGCTGGAAACCCTAATGCCCAGGTGTTTGCTGGTATTTTCATTCAAAATTTTCAACATAAGCTTTTGGGACCTCACCTCATGAACAGTGGCACTGAGATTTCATTAATCTGCGCTGAGCTTGCATTCACACAGTGACTGTACCATTCGCCACAGATGCAAAAACATTTTTGGGCAGGATGTGAAAAAGACAGCTGTACTGTTCAAAAGGAGGTGTGAAAATGGGCAGTGTATAACATTTTGAGTGGAAATATTACAAATATGTAAAGTTACAGTGTGCATGGAAACTGCTAATGCATGCTCATAACATATCCAGAAACAAATGATTTGATATCCTTTATTGACCAACATGGATGTTACAGAAAAATAAAGAAATGCTTCCGAACCAAAGGTCCTTCTTAGAAGCTTTCAGGCAGTTAGCTTCCGAAGAAGGACCTGGTTGGTTCTAAAGCTAAAAGCACTTTGTTCTTTCTGTAACATCCATGTTGGTCCAATAAAAAGGTATCAAATCATTTGTTTCTGGATCTGTTTTTAAAAGGACCAATACGGCACCTACAACATTTTTTTGCTCATAACATAGTCATTTTATGGACTTTTGTCATCAAATTTTCAACATAGGCATTTTAGGACCTCTGCTCACGAACCATCTCACTGTGATTTTCTTAATCTGTCCAGAACACTGATTTCCCTCAGTGACCGCGCTATTCAGTGCCGGAGGTGTGAAAACACATTTCTGCCAGGATGTGAAAAATTACAGCTGTACTGTTCATAAGGAGGTGTGGAAAAATGCCAGTGTTGAAAATCTGGAGTGAAAATATTACAAATCCACAAAGTTACGAGTGTGCATGGTAAATGAGCAATGCAGACTCATAACACAGTAATTTTTGGGAATTTTTTCACCAAATTTGCAACATAGGCTTTGTGAGAGCTCACCTCATGATCAGTGACACTGTCATTTCATTAATTGGTCCCAAAAGGTGATTCCACGCAGTGACTACAAAATCACCTTTTGGGACACTTTAGCCAGATGACAGTCACTGAATTCATGAGGTGGGGCTCCAAGATCACCATGTTGAAAATTTGGTGTGAAAATTTGGAAAATTGGCCGAGATATCCACATAAGTTGAAAAAACCTATTTATGCCACTATATAGCTTACTGGCATTTCTACAGTTCGCGGTCAGCTTTGAAGAGTGCAGATGTGTTCCCAGTCCACCGAAGATTGCCGCACCAGGCTCCGGAGGTAAGTATGGGGTGAGGGGGATATAGGGATGTGGGGTGCTCAAAGGGTGGCTGTGGATTAGAGAAGGGGCACTGGACTCACTGAGGGACTGTTTTTGTTTTACAGGAAACAAAAAAAAATTAAAAAACAATGCGGGAAGGTTTTCTACTTTGCAGGTACTTTGGCACACTGGGGTGGGCTCAAGTGTGCCACCTAAGTGTTTCTTGGGGGTCTGTAGCTGATGGGGATTTGGCACCCCTGTCAGCAGAATGTTGTGAGGACAGGCACAATGAGCCTAGGGGATTGGGCACCCCATTGGCACACAACAGATTGGAGGGTATTCTGTTGACGGGATTGGGCTACCCCATCGGCAAATGAAATGGGAGGGGCATGCCAACAGGGGGACTGGGCACCTCATTGGCTGTAATGGGGACTGCGAGAGGTGGTGGCTCGTTGATTTCCATGAGGACTGTAAGAGGCCAACAGAGGAGCTGCTGATATGTTTGTTTGAAAGAGGACACCAGACAATGCAGCTCTAATTTGCTGCTGTAGTCAGGGACCATCCTGCAAGCAAACAAATCTGATTGTTTAATGACAGGGCACTCCTGATTGCAGTGGTCAATTTTTTAGCATAGTGGCTCGCTCATTAACTGCTGTCATTGACAGCATGATCCTCTATTGGTGCAGCGAGACAAGCCCCAAAACAGACTGTTGCCATTGCCACAACACTGCCGTGCCTCCACAACCTGCTACTCCAGCAAGCTCTAGCAAGATGTTTCTTGCACATGTGTGCAAGTAAACATATTAAAATGATCTCTGATCATGGCTGATACCAAGGTTTTTCAACATTAAGCCAAAGTCAATCAGAATTCCTGAACTACGTACTAGGAGTGATAGAAGTGGAACATTGGCCCCACGTTAGTCTGACTTTCATTTGGAGCCATAAATTTAGTTTGACTTTGAGAATTTGGCTGCACCACTTTGGTTCTCAGTGCAGTAATTGGCATGGGCTGAAACAGACTACATAAAGGGGATCAAAAAGGTGATCAATAAAAAAACAATGTAACTGACCTGCAGTAGGTGCTATTGTAATGCTTCTGCTGTGGATTACAGTTTGTGGTGTTATGACAGAGTCTGGAAACCCATAAAAAATACCCATAGTCCAGTGTCAGCTACAATAATAGTTACTATTCATTGCTGACTTCAAGGTGTGTACTCCACCACACCCCATAGTTTCTACTTTACTTCCATACCAGTTACTATATTCTCTATACTGTAGAATGTGGACCCATTTATTTACAAGTTATATAAAAATTCCCACTGTGGCCCCAAAGAAGTTATATGTCAAAAAACATCAAAGAATCAAAAGTAATGAAAATACATTAAATGTAAATCTGTAAAGAAATTCAGGATTTACAAGGTGCCTAGTCATTTTTTAACTTCCAGCCGAAGTACTCAAAGTTGATATAGATTGATGGGCTGAAATACAAACTCCCTTCTTCATTAGTTATATCACAGAAACCTATGGACCAATTACTTTGAAAGGAAATGTTATTATGCCCATCCATTCATGAAATGGGATCTGTTAAAAACTTAGCCATATACAGACCCGTCAGTCTCAAGGACAACATAGAAAATATTTTTTTATGACTATACAGTACTTAAGAGACTGGAATACTGGGTAGCAGATAATTCTATCCTTACGGAATGACTGACAAGGTTTAGGGCCACATACTGTCCAGCTGGCCATTATTTAATTTTACCTCACTTACTGGACAAATCTAACAGAATTATAATTACAAGTTAACATTTTAAGTACACACATACTGGTTTTGTACTGTACTTACACATTACGTCCGGTCTTTTGTAATTGGGACCTGTCACTCAAATGTGGAGTTCTACACCAGGTGGCATAGCCTTAATTTTTTTTTTAAATGCCACCCAGTAGTAATGAAAAAGCAAAATATGGGTTGATGTGTGTTACTCAGAATTACTGGAGAATGGGACTATAAAAAAGAAGGGGGAGGAAAAGTTAAATCAATTTGGGTGCTGCTGACAATGTACGTTGATAAGATGATTCAATTAGGGCAGGGGAGGTCTACTGACCACTGGGCATAAAGAAGAGGCAGACAGAGAGTTTGGGGAAGAAATAAGAATGAGAGTCTCAAAAGCAGATCTAGTGTTATAGACTGGAATATTCCAGCAACAAAGAGTGCCAAGAGTCATGCACTGCTAGATATGCCTGAGGACTGCCTACTGGTATAGCTGGTAATGGGTCCCCCATGGCAGGATGCCATACTTGCCTTGGTACCATTCCAGGGTGGTGACTGCCTGGGAGTCATTAGGATCCAGGGATCACAACACTGTGTGGTCAGAACTAGCAGGGGAAACAATGGACCCCACTTGAAGACTGGGCCTCAGTTACTCAGGATTCAGAAGGATGCATGAAATGGTTATGGGAAGATTGTCATGTGCAGACCAGATTGTGAGGGTGTAGCAACAGTGGTGTAGTATCAAAGGGGCAGTCCCAGATGTGATTGAATCTTTCACAAGAAAGGCCACAAAAAGAGACAAAAACAAAATCCTAAACTGGCTCTTGAAGCTGGTGAGGGAGACTGCGTAGTCTAAATGAATGGCCTTCACTGAGTACAGGAGGAATAATAGAGAGAAAGCCTGGAAGGGTTAGCAGGCAAACTCAAGAAGGCAAACATGGAGATCAGGAGGGTAAAGGAAGATAAGGTTCTGCAGCTCAATTTGGTTCACTGTCAGTTGGCATCCATCTGTATTCCTCTTCCCCAGGGACAAGGCTGAAAATAATCAGAACTGTCTAGTCCTCCTTTCCCAGTCAACAAAAAGAACAAAAATAAAAACAAATAAACAAAAAAGATTGCTGAGGGCATAAAAGGAGGGGAACATATTGTTTATGTAAATAAGGTAAAAGAAACAATAGTTTTAGTTTGGTTAGCTGGAGAAAGGGCAGTGGAAGATAATAACATCGGCTAACATACTAAAGAGTTACTTCTACATGGTATTCAGCATTAGAAGGCTATGATCCTTGGCATCAAGGAGTATCACATAGGGGCTTAGAAAATGGGCAGAGTACAGATGTTGGAGGACAGGGTTAAGAAAAGGGTCCAAAATCTATCAGCGTGAGAAAGTTGCCCAGTCTGGGTAGCCTGCACCCAGAGGTACTTACAGAATTGGCTACAGAACTTGCTAAACCCTTTATTTTTTTAACAGCTGTGCAAAACTGAATGACATTGAGAGTGGTACAGCAGACTGGAGATTCACTGATGTAGTTCCACTCCACAAAGGGGCGGGAGGATCAAGACAATTACTGGATTTTCTACCTTACCTCTATTGTAGGTAAGCTGATGGAGATCATAGTCAATGAAAGCTTGTTGGCATACTTTGAAGATAATGGTCAAGGCAACAAGCATCATGGGTTTGTGTCAGGGTTATAATGCCATACCAACCTTATACTTTTGATTGTGTGACCAAAGCTACTGACAGGGACAGGTCGTGGATTTGCCTACATTGACTTCAGCAAGGCCTTCAATTTTCTACCACACAGGAGACTGCTGAAGACATTGAAGGACTTTGGAGAAAAGTGGGATGTAATTAATTGGGTAGGAAGCTGCCATGAAGGAACCAGAAGGTACTGGTAAACAGAGCTAAATCAAAAGACATTGAGGTAACAAGCAGAGTTCTGCACTGATCAGTTCTGGGACCTTGCCTATTTAACATGTTCATAAGTAATTCAGAGGAAGGTATCTGGGAAAAGTTATGTCTCTTTGCTGATGATACAGTGCTATGCAGCAGGGTGGATAATAAGGAAGGAGTGCAGGAGCACCAGAATGACCTAAAGAAATTATAGAGATGGTCTAAGCTCTGGCAGTTAACTTTTAATGCCAAGTAGTGAAAATAATGTACTTAGTGAAATTGAACCATGCACGAATGTGGGATTAAACTGGCCACTTTAACAAAAGATAGGGATCTGGAGGTCATAATCAGTGATTCCCTTAAGCAAAACAGTCAATGCAACAAAGCATACAACAATGCACTGAGGATGCTGGAGTAAAGAGGAAGAGCCATTGACAGTAGGAGAAGGAAGGTAATTCTGCCACTGTACAGATCCTTGTTGAGCCCTCACCAAGAGTAATGTGTCCAATTCTCAAGTCCTCACCTGAAGAAAGACATTGATAGATTAGAGTTGGGTACAGCAAAGGGTCACCAAGATGATCCAGGGTCAGCAGGGCAGATCCTATGAGGATAAGCTTGAGGCCCTAAATACTGTACATTGTTGGAGCCGGTTTTAAGTGATAATAGTGAATACAAAACAGAGATCGCTATTATCACAGGTGTATATTGCTGAAAGCAAATTGGCAATATACACTAACCAACGATCTGTCATCTGCCATAATAAAGTGTTTCTTTTGGGAGGGTGCCCACCTAGCATCTCTGTGAAAATGGATTCTAAACTCCAGGGGGAATGCATGTCCGGGAGGGGGCACAAGCCACACGTAAAAAAAAAGTTAAGTGTCGCTGCCCATGGCAGCGGTAAAATTTTGTCCCCCCCAGTCCACAGCCCCAAACCCTGAATCTGTGGTGCCGGAGCAAGCATCCCTCACCACCACACCACATTGCTGACTCAGCAGCACCAGGGGCAGTAGAAGCCAATAACCCTCTCCCTTATCCCTCCCTTCCCCCTCACCATCCTCACTTTCCGGTTGCCCTAACCCCCTGTTGCAGTAGCAGTAACTCACTACCCTCACCGGTAGCCCATGATGATAGCAGCTATAAATGAGTCACTGTTTTGATGGTCAACTATATTCATAGTGGTATCATAACAGGATACCGCTGAACCCCAGCTCAAGAACAGGGACATGATTCAGACATATAAGTTTCTAAGGGGTAAAACAAGGTGAATAAAAGGACTTATTTGAAAAACAAACATAGAAACATAGAATTTGATGGCAAATAAGTGCGCTTGGTTCTCGAGTCTACCAAGTTTTCCTTCTCTACAGTGTCACTGCTGACTCTACTTGGTCTCTGGATCCCCCCTTTCTTTCCACTAAGATTCCCCTGTCACTGTCTCATGCATTCTTGAACCCCAGCACTATTTTCAACCCCTCCTCCTCTTCTGGAAGACTGTTCCAGGTATCCACCACTGTTTCGGTGAAGACGTACTTCCTCACACCTCTCATGAATCTACCCCCACTCCAGCTTCATTGCATGTCCCCTTGCTCTTGAGCATCTTTTTTTCTGAAAAATACTCCCCTCCTGTACCTCATTTACTCCTGTGAAGTACAGTACAGTGCAACCCACTCATAACAAACTAGTCTGTGTATAACAAAAAACATCTGTTATAAGCAGGCATATGATACAGCAGAAAGTGGGTAATCAGCCCCGGTGTTCATCACTTGTACTGTACTGTATTGCACGTCTACAGTACTGCACTTTTACTGTATTGAATGCAGTTGAGTTCAGTACAAGGCTTCATGAAGGGATTTAGTTGTGTTGTTTATTTTTCACTGCAGGGCTTTGTGGAGGGATGGGAATAAGGTTTGTGAGAGTTCTTTGTGCTTGTAAGAATACTGTGTGCTTCATGGTTTTAATGCGTCTAGGATTTCACTTTTACTGTGCAATACAGCACAGCACTTAAAAAACACCTATTTTTTATTCATTCAAACTAAAAAATTCAATGATCATTGTCTGCTTCTTGGGTCTCTGTGTATCTTGCCCACATATTCTTGGTAGTGTCTATGACAGACCAGCCTGGTGTGAGATTGCCCTGTTGTTCCATAGCCTGCCTGAGTGAAAGTAGGACTGCTCAAACATTGGCAGCAGAAACTGCTGCTGTGGGCTCACTTGTGTATTCTTCATCATCTGAGTCATTATGCTGACTTGCTTGCGACAGAGATGACATGACTTCAGAAATCTCATCCTCTACTTGTAGCTCACTATCCACCTGATCACCTAGATGACAGAATGTGTCAAACTCTTTGACTGACACACTGATCGGAGGTTCAGTGTCAGTGTTGTCATGGAGTTCAGCTTGATCTGCTTGCTGGTCATAGTGCTGGAAATCTGCTTTTCTGAAACTGCTAGTGGTTGTTTCAGTACTGATGGAATCCCAGGCAGTCTTCATTAGTCTCTTTGCACCCAGGATGCTTATCTGCTTAATGCAGAGAGTGACAGTGATCTCTTCATTTGTGTCAGTGAGATGACTTGACTGATGAGATGCACATAATGCCTCTTACAGGCATAGAGAATGTCCAGGTCTAGGGGTTGAATGAGACAAGTCATGTTTGGGGGTGAAATAATCAGGGTGATGTTCCAGAGACCCTGAATGGCAGGTGCCCCATAAAGTAATCCAGAAGCAGTGTGATTTTATGTCAACTTAGCTTCTTATCTCAGCTTCTAACCCAGTCAATGAAGCTGCACCTGTCATTCAGGTGGACTTGTTTGCATGGTACATGACAGGCAGATGATGGATACACCAAAACACCAGGGTTGTGCAGTCTTGCATACCACTAAAATATCTGTCTTCTCTGCACCTGTCATATTGCAGCATCAAAGTAGGGAAAGATGTTCTTTGTTTTTTTTTCTATCTGAGCAGGGTTTCTGTTTTGAAAGTGAGAGTCCGCTCCTGATACAGCAGAAAAAGAACCCAGTCCCATCAGAGTTAAAGCTATCACTGTGGGATAACTGTGACAAGAGACCTAGTAAGGCATCATTAACCAAGGGCTCTGCACTACTGGTGTCACATTTTGTTTCTCCCCATGATCCCATTTATAGTCAATCTGTTTATAGTTGATATCATGGCTTACCTTCATCTGAAGCTACCATCCTTCATATGATTGAAAGCCAGTCTTCTCCGTGGCAGCAGCCAACTCTGCAGCCTTCTACATTAGAACTGGTCTGTTAATCTGGACATCCTTCCTCTGAGGATTAACAAACTCATGTAGCAGTGCATCGTCAACTTCCCTGTCCTTTCCCTCCTGCTTTTGCTTGCAGTCTGGGTTTTCATTTGGGTGCCGCTCATCCAGCAACTTAGAGCATCTCTTTAGCAGATCGGACAGCGTGACACATGGCATGCTGACGTGGAGAGACAAGTCTCTCAATGACATCTTTGGCATGTCATCTATCGCTTTTAAAATCTTGATAATTTAAGATAGACTAACAGCATTTCTTTTTGTCATCATGGCAGGGATTGAATGGAGCAGTGGAGCAAAACAAAACATAACAGCAGCAGGGTGATTAGGAATGATGTATGTAAGTGCCTCAGTAACCTTAGGTAGCCACAGAGCATCTTAGCAATAACCACTTTGCAGCTGTTAATGAACATAATTAAGCTTCTGTTGTCCACTATACAGGGTGGCACCTGATTGATATACCATCTTGTAACCCCTGTGCTGATTTTGGAGGTTACTAAAGATGCCCTGTTGGCATTTTGTCCATTCATGGAATATGCCAGGTTTGCCAGGGTACAGAGGCATCACAAGGGATAATTGAAGTGCCCACTGGCCTGAGAGGATCCATTGATTAGGGGGTCATTGAGAAGGCAGTGAATATTTAGGAGCAACTGAGGTCTGCTCTTAGGCCAAGTGTGGAGGGCAGCCAGTTGGGGACAGGAGGCCCAGGGCCAGGGTGGCGAGATTGCCCCCCCAGCCCCAAAGTAGCAGCAGGACCTCACCAGTCCATCAGTGGGGAGAGTGGACAGTGTCCATAGAAGCAAAGCAGTGGGAGAGATGAGTGTTTGAACCTGTCCAGCTCTCTGAGAAAAGCAAGCAATGGGGTGGCTGCCATGGAGGGTTTGGGCCACCAATGTAGCAGAGATGTGTCCCAGAGGACCCAGAGCGGCAGATTGGACCCACGCCTGTTGTATGTCCATTCATGTAAATTAAGGAGCTGATGTGGTGGAGAAAGGTAGAGCTGTGCCCAGAGGAAGAAGAAGGCTACCATCCTGTGCAAACCCTGCCACTGGATCGGCAGGGTGGACAACTGGTGGATTTTGGACTGTGCCCATTAACATCAGAGCCCCAAGGAGAGAAAAGTTCCTGAGGCAGGAGTTGCCCCACTCCCACTGGCTGTGATAGTAATTTAGAGAGACTGCCTGTACTGAGCACCCTAGTGTGCTGAGGTGAGGGGAAGGAGCCCTTTAGGGCTCACAAAGCAAGAACTGTGGTGTGAAGGATCCAGGTTCTGGACCCAGGTCCCTCAGGTAACTTGTGCCATGGCTGCTATGCCATAGAGTTCTATGCAGAAAGAGAATGAACAGTAAATACCCCCTCTCCATGGAGTCAACTGAACTGTGGCTTGAGCCTTTGACTTTTAAAATAAAAGGTACCTGATTGCATCTGATTCCTTGCCTGGACTAAACCACTGCTGTCTGAGTCTAAAGACTGTTTCTGTTATGTTCCTAACAAAGTTTATTTTCAGACAATAAATCCAAAGCCTGTGCTCACACCAGTTGTGAAGAGGGAGGGCGAAATGTCAGACTACATCTTTGACGGGAGTCCACTCCATCACTGAAAGAATCCTATTTCTGCATATCAAAAGGTACTGTGTGTTTTATTGCCCTGCTACAACTGCTGTCACTGCTTAGTCAGAATGCTGCCCCACCCTTTCTCTATGAACTAATTCCATCAAAGCCCCTAGACAGGGAGGGAGGAGGTAGCCACACAGAAGTGCCATCCTGGAACTGAGAGTGAGTGAGTGAGCTGCTTGCCTGTTCATGGACTGTGTGAATATTTTAGCCGAAATGCCAGGGCAGGAGCTAAATGAAAAGAGTATCTTTTTTTTCAGTTCCAACTTTTATTAACAGATTTTCCACAATACAGGGGACAGAAAATTACAGCATGTGTAGCATATATATATATAACAATACATGATCTGCCCCAACCCTCATCCCTTCCCCCACCCCATACAGCAGTAAGTATCCATGTTGTAGTATAATAAGACAGAAAAGAGTATCTTACAAAGTTATGCCTGGGGCAAAAGAAAAGCAAGGGGTTACAATAATGGGGCTCATCTGGGATTCAAGAAAGAGGTGCAAACCCCTTTCTGTCATGTCCGGAGGGCATTGTATGAGGTGATGGAATGTTGGTGGGCAGCAGCACTGAGTAGGAGTTTAGAGGTGCCACCTGAGTGTGAAATGCTTTATGAGGAGACAAAATGGTGCCTGAAATTCATGTGGAAAAAAGTGATGAATGCCTAATTAATTAGAAACTTGTGTGTTTTGATTGGTGGATGGGACTAATAAAATGTGAGTAGATAAGAGAGACCATGTGACAGATTGTTACTCTGCCTCATGACTCACGTTGGTAAAGACATCCACTAACACCACAGAGTTGCGGAAGTGTTTTGCTACAAAGGAAAACTAAAGAATTAAACAAAACATTGTGGTTTAAAAGTTTGTGGCTATAAAGGGAACAATCAGAAAGAGGTCAAATACAGAGAAATGGTGTTTGCCAGAACCTGCACGAAACATGGTGACTGTGCCTGAATTGTTGCTAACTTGGTTGTGGAATATGGTAGAGAGAGATAGTTCAGTGAGACCTGCATCTTTTGTGGCTTTAGTGGTAGTGGGGTTCTAAAACAGCCAGTATGCCTTCAATGTTCTCGTGGCCCTGAAAATGTGCCACCAGTGGTCACAGGGCCATTGCCTATGTTGGCATGGACATGGAGTTGGGTAGGAGGAGTAGCATCCCCAACAAGGAGTGAGTGTTCCACAATGGAACCACTGGAACAGTGGGATGAGGTGGCAACAAATCTATCCATGGCAGAGCTACCTGTGGTGGAAGGGCACAGCCATCTGCCCAGCCCTCCCCACTGCTGGGTGACCAAGAACTTACCAGTGGCAGAGGGAGGGGTCATGGGTGGTCCATGAATGAAATATGCTGGTGCTGGCTTTGTGGGTAACAAATCAGACCAGCTGAAGCCCCCAGGCTGTGGCACCCAGCTCTGTGGCTACAGCACCAGCATCCCCACAAGGAAGGGGGAGAGAAAAAGTATTTTGACATCGCACCCCCTCTCTAAGAAACCAGAAAGGACATCAGCACCCAAAGAACTTACCCAACTCCACACTGAACCAGAAAGTGCCCAGGCCAAGAAAACCTGATGTAGTAGTGGAGGCAGTGTTGAAGAGCCCAGGCTCAGATGCAGACAGTGATGGTAGACACCCCGAGGTGGTGTCTGTGTATGCACAGCCAAGGGATGGAGTATCCAGCATGTTTGAGGACTTGGTGGTAGAAAGATATCCTTATGCTATGCCCATTTAGGGACTGCTTGAGACAACCCTCTTGCTCCCTGAAAAATGCAGACACAGAATGGTGGATATGGAGGCCAGGCACCACCTGGACTTGACAGATCTCATTACCGAGATGGCATTTGGTTGCCCAAGGGACTTGTCCCACAGTCCAGTGTCCATTCCATTTCAATTTGGAGCCAAGCTGAGTATTGGGTGAGTAGATACCTGTGGATGGAGTGAACAGGAGAAAATTATCACTATGTCAGTGAGAGGATTTGGGACTTAATAGAAGTTTGCAGATCAAACTGGGTGTTCCATGGTGCAGTGGACAAAGTACATATGAGAAACAGGGTGGTCCCCTCTGATTCTGCCTATGACAGAAATAAAGTGGTGTCCCTAGTCAGATCAATATGCCTCCCATCTGTATGGGAAGGAACAACCCTCTTCAAGAGCTTTGCCTTGATCCAAGACAAGATTGGAAACAGGGTTAAATAATATGTGGTCAGGCATGACTGTAATGGACTTGAGTGTACCAAGCCAGACCCTTGTTTTCATTATGCTCCTAATGATCCTTCCACAGACTCCAAGACACTGTCCAGAAGAAAACTTAGTGACCTCAGTGCCCCTGGTGCTGCTGTGGACTGTTGCCCTTGTTAGAGACTACCTGGGTGAGACTGTTCATTGTCTTTATGTTTACACAAAAACTAAAATTTTATCAAGGAGTGCAGCAAAGTAATGGACATGTTTATTTGTTTGGAAAAAAACTTTTAACATGTGGAATGCATTGATAGAAATATGTGCTTAAGAATTAGGTACTGTAGCTAGCAATAGTTAGGAAATAGTAGGGGTCTAGTATGATTGCCAGACTCTTGTTTCCCCGACAGCTATCAGCCCATCACCAATTTCCTGAAATGTGGTTTCCATCTAGGTTATCTCACCGACACACAGAATCCCTACACACCGCATGTAGCACCACAAAATGAACAAAATGAGCACTTGATGAAAAAGCTGTTTGATAGTGGCATAACAGCATAACACCTAAAAATACAGAACAGAGCAGAACAACGAACACTAGGAGCAAAATGTACACTTGATGGAAAATGCATTTTGATAGTGGCATAACACATGAAATACATCAGTAGCAGCACATTTTTATAGCTTGCTGAGATGTGCCTATTTCAATGCATGGCATTGCACAAAACAATGAACAATTAAAACCAATGTACCTGTGCCATGACGTGGGATGGATGCAAGGATGTAGGAAGCAGTGATGCAGAAACTTTTAAAATCCATAGTTCTATGTGCAGAACTTACTGTTTACTATCTTTATTAGGTTGGCATTGGTTGTATTTAAAAAAAGCAAATGTCAAACATATTTAAAATCAATTGGCAGGAACTCTTTTTTACAAAACCATATTGTGGGCTATGCCATGCACAAAGTATTTTCCTGATCTTTGCTCCTTATCAGTCACAATACTTTTAAAATCTTCTCACGCTTATTTTTTCTTCAGAGGAGATTTTGGCAATCTTCTGTTTATTTTTTTGATGGTCTTGTCATTGACCATTTGTTCATTCCTGAGTTCTTCAACAAATCTGATTATTCTGATGTGTGACCCACCCTTTCAGTGTGCCTAGACAGCGATGCCACATTCACATTGTTTTGTGTGTGAAGCATTCTGCTAACAATCTGATCGTGAACTGACAAAAACTGGGGAGGTATAGTGGGCTAGTACGAATCATGGTGTAATCAGCATCTGCCTCACATTCTGCCTAGAATGACATTTTCTCAAACCACTCCTGTACCCCTAGGCTGGAAGCTGGCATTTCTGGTTTGATTTCAGAACAGACTCTGGGTATCTTGTCTGGTGGAAGGAATGCCAAGGCCACTAACTGATGCATGGTAAGGCAAAATTCGGGTCCATTCAAAGGTGGTGACCAACCCACAACTCTGGATTTTCAATAGGCAATTCTGGCCAAGATGGAATAAGCAGCCCTTATTTTGGCAGTGAGAATTCCTCTTTGGATGCATTTATTGCAGCCTGCACAGAGTTGGTTATGATGAATTTGGTGCAAAGCTGTAATCATTCTCCTCTGCTACATCCTGAATGTCTTGGAAAGGCGCAAGTAGCTGCCTTTTGACTTTGATGACATTAATGCAAACACAAGGTGCACAATTCTGCAGATATCAACATTGCCAGCATGAGAGTGGATTGAGTATAACTGGTGGAACAATGATGGCACAGACTGAAAAGTGCCATCTATCAGCCAGTAATGTACGGTACTTGATTTCTCTAGGTTCTTTTAGTACTGAAGAGTAGAATTTTATCTGCCCCACAGGTGGATTCATTGAGGAGAAATGGTTGTGCCCATTCACTGTTTTTAGTTCAGGGGATGTTTATCTCTTCAAGAGTATGTGGCTCTGGTGGCATGTTTTCCATCTGTGTGCATTTGACAATTTGCTGAAGTGACTGATGGATTGTCATGTTATGCCATACCTCAGCTGCAACCTTAGAAAACTCAGTTTGAAGGCTGGAGCAGGAGTGCCATGTGTGCTGACTGCTCTTGCCTTCAGTGAGGAAACTGCTTTTGTGATAGGGCTGTCATTGGCATCGGGAAAGTGATTATGATCCATGGTGCTTCACAAGTGGTGCTGCTCTCAACTAGAACCATTGAAGCTCGACCATGACAAGTGGCCGACTTTCTATCCTGGCAGCACCAGAAATACATGTCTCCCCTACTATGCTATTTAACATAAAGGTACCCAGCAACACAAAACTTATTTTGACCATGTTGTGAGGGAACCACCTCACAAACCTCAGGAACAGCAGTGGCCATTTTAAAAGTCAAACAGACTCTCTGGATGTGAGTCTATTTTTAACAGGTATCAACCCAATTAACATCAGTTACCATTGGTCACATGGTAAGTCACCAAGCAAAAAACAAAACAAGGATGGAACAATTTGGTGGACTAGCAGAGCAGCAATATACATAGTATGTGTGCCACAGACTCAACATCATGCAGCATAAGTAAGTAGGCTGTTTGCTATTTGAGCCATATCATGTGTCAGTAAGTTCAGTAAGTAAGTTAGCATCCTAGAGTTTATTGTGTAGCTTGTCACACTGTCAGACAGTTACATTAGTCAGTTACATTAGGGCACATTCATAGTGATGACGGGCAGTTACACTGTGTGTGAATTTCTGGCAGTATGTTGCGCTTATTCGGTCAGTTGATGTCGGGCAATTACGTGACAGGCACGCTTGTCGGGAAAAACATATGGATCCCAATAGTAGCTGTAGTATAAGATGACAATGGTTAGAGTATGACTGTTAAGTAGGATTGTTATGTAGGGATAGTTGTTAGATTTTGTGCTCAAAAGAAAAAAAATGGTGGAGCTGGGTACATGGACTCAAAGCACAGAGCTTGCCACCTAATTGACTCCATGGGAATTTGCAGATTGAGCAATCTGAAAATATTTTGTTTAGGCCTGTAATAAATGCATGCATATTGTTAAGTAGTCTAGAAGGTAGTGTAGTGAGACAGTGGGTTATATTTATGTTTGCTTAAAAACTTAGTAAATTTCTTAGTTGAGCATTTAGATCTGTGTAAGGTACCAGGTAGGTTTTGACGGGGGCAACAGCCTTACAGCTTGTTTTCCTTAAAAACATAGGATACTGTGTGCCACCCTGGTGGATTCTAGATTAGTTAGGTAGGTAGATAGGAACATATGTTTGGTTAAAGAGAAATTTTTGTTAAATGGTTTTGGATGCACTGAATATGGCCCCTGGGCATAGTTTGGGTCCTGTTAGAAAAAGGGTTTAGGATTTTGGGGTCCCTACGAGGTGTAAAAATTGTGGGACACCAGCTCTGACAGTACCAGGGATTTGTCATAGGGAACTCAAGCTGGGTAGCCATGCCGCTATAGTGGTGACCAGGGAACTGCTGGTAGGTGGGTATGCCCACCTAATAATGGGGTGGCTGTTTTAATGCAGCCTGACTAGATGGGGTGGATTGTGGGATAATGGGCATTATCCCACAAGGCCCAACAGCTTGGTTAGCCAGTATCAGAGATCTTCCCCAGGAGCACATTTGCTGCAACCACATCCAAGAGCATGGTCCTTCTCGATGCCCTTCAAGGGACATGCCTCAGACAGCTAGTGTTGGAACCCACTCAGGTGGGAGCAATCTTAGACCTGGTCCTCTCAAATGGGGATGAAGAGAGGATCTCAGATTTAGAAGTGAACAGCCATCTGGGAACAAAAGACCACCGAACAGTGTGGTTCATGGTTCAGTGTGGTTCATGATAAAAACAGCTGTAGAGTCAAGCCATAGAAAAGCGAGGGTACTAGACTTTGGTAAAGCTGACTTCGGCAAAATGGAACAGTGCATATGGAATGCACTAGCAAGTGGGCAGGAAGGAGGGGTGGAGAAACAATGGGGAAAAATCAAAACTGCCATCACAGAGGCAACAAGGTACTGTGATTTTGCTATCTGCCCTAAGCGCTGTGCCCCTTCTCTAAGAGCTGTAAGTCTGTGGGCTGCACCCCTGACCTCGGTGTCCCATTGAGGCTGCTGCAGTGCCCCCCCCCAAAAAAAATTGCTTCAGAACCTCCCTGCCTGTTCTTTTTTTTCTTTTCTTGTGCTGACTTTTCCATTAGCAGATTATATCCTTTAGCCTATATCCTTTAGCCACTACAGGGCCCAGTTACAAGCCCACTTACCCAATCCAATACAATATAGTTCCTGTTTCATTTCACTTATTGTGTGGTCAGTCTATCAATATTCATCTGTCTTTGCCCCTCCCTCTTCTACTGATTGATACTGATTTTTCCCATTTGCAGCTTATAGTCTTTTTGCCCACTAAAGGGGTTTTCCCCCAACCATTCCAAAGCTGCTCTACATCTCCTTACTCTCTACTACTCCTGGCACTCTTCCTTACTGCTCACCTGCTATGGTACTTACACTCCATTACTAAGTCTGCTCTCCTTCACCCTCTTGGTACAGACCTCACACAGACTGGAGCACCTTTCCTCCACCTAGGCACCTCATCCCAGACTACCCCAGTGACTCTGCCCTCCCCCACCTCGACACCTGTGACCCCCAACACCCCCACCTGCCAACACCCCCATTCTCTCCGCCCTCCAAGGCCTGACCTGGACCCAGCTCTCCCCTGCCATTCCCACCCTTCACACTTTATCTATCCCATGCACACTGATTCTAAAATCCTCAGCTGGGTGTCAACCCAAGGGTCTCCATCGCCACTGGCCACTAACCAGAATAATTACACTGCTATTATTATTATCTGGTAATATACACCCAAACCCAGGACCTATTGCTTCCAGCACTTCTAAACGCTGTACTGCAACTAACCTCTGCTTTGCATCCTTAAACATTTGCAGCCTCCTTAAGAAATCTGCTGCCCTCCAGTGCTGGGTCATTCAACATCAACCTGACATAATTGCACTGGTAGAGACTTGGCTTTCCAAATCCACCCCTGACTCCGCTGTCACTCTCCCTGGATATACCATCTACAGGGAAGACTGAGTAAGCAAACGCGGTGGTGGTTGTGCACTACTCGTACGGGACTCCCTTATTGGTCAGGCACTCCCAGGTCCTAAACTTGATTATGGAGTCCAAGTCCTCACCTTAAAAATCACACCTGACCCTGCCCGAGGCCCTCTCTTCCTCACGGTCTCCTACATACCCCCGAGGAATCAAAACCAAGGGGTCCAGTCCCTCATTGACTATCTCACATCTCTCCCTCACAAAGTGGAGCAAATCATCCTAGGTGATCTCAATGTTAACTGGCTTGCCTCCACTGCCTCCCATATAAAGGACTCCTTTGCTGCCCTGGATATGTCCCAGTTAGTCACCCAGTCCACCAGATTTAACCACTCTACAGGCACCAGCACTCTCCTAGATGTTGTTATATCTAACCGCCCCTACAAAATCTGGGATGTCACTGTTCTCCTCAACTCTCTTAGTGATCACTCCCCAGTCCTCTGTCTCTGGTCATCCTCCACTCTGAAGCCAGTGTCCCAGGCCACTCTACACTGCCGTTTATGCCCTAGCGGCCTCGGAAAATTAAAACAATACCTAGCCCAGCTAGACTGGTCCCCTATCCAGCGCACTCCTGACATTGACTCAGCTCTTGACCACTTCACAAATGTCTTCTGTAAGGCTTGTGACCTTTTCACCCCCCTCACCAGGATCCGCTCCAAAAAACGTAGTGCCCCATGGATCACCCCACCCCTCCTCCAGAGACTCAAAAACAGAGATAATCTCTGGCACATTGCTGTAGAATCTGGAAAGGCATCTGACAGACAGGCATACAATGCAGAACGCAATAAGTGCACTTGAGTCATTAGGTGGACCAAGGCAGAGCACTACCAGGCCACCCTCACTTCCACTTGGGGTTCAGCCCGGACCTTCTGGGATAATATGAAAGAGCTAAATGGGAAGTTTCACTCCACCCCACCATCTCAGCTCTCCATCAATGGCACCACCACCACAGATCCACTCCTCATAGCTGATTGCCTTAACATTGCCTTCGCTGACCTAAGCTCGGTCCTCCCCAGCAGCTTTTTTGACCCAATCCCCACCTCTTTCCCTCCGGTCCTGTATCACCCACCATTCTAACTGCACACCCTATCCCCCCAAGAAGCCAGGCCACACCTGCTAAAAGCCTTGGCAGCAATAACCCCAGCAGTGACCCCCTCGACTCCAGTATCCTCTGTATGGTCTTGGACAAAGTTCTAGTCCCCTTGACTGACCTTCTAAACCAGTCTCTATGCCTGGGTTAGTTCCCAAGTGCTTGGAAAACTTCTGAAATCACACCCATACATAAGAGTGGGACCGATCCACCCCCAACAATTACCGGCCCATCTCCATCCTCCCCCTTCTCTCTAAAGCCCTTGAAAAAGTGGTGTTGATCCAGCTCTCTGAATACCTAACCAAGTATGACATTATGTGCCCAGAGTAGCATGGTTTCTGCCCAGGACACAGTACAACCACGGCTCTCCTGGAATTCTCCCAACACCTGCATGCTGCTCTTGACTCTAGCATCCCTGCAGAAGCAGTGATCATTGACCTCTCCAAGACCTCTGACGCTGTCTGTCATCCCCTTCTACTCTACTCTCTCCACCAACTTGGCTTCTCTGGTGGTCCCATTTCCTGGTTCTCTAGCTACCTCTCTGCTAGATCCCAGCATGTCAAGATCAGCGGCTCCCTCTCCAGCACTCTTCCCATTCACTCTGGGGTCCCTCAGAGCTCCATCTTGGGTCCAATACTTTTTAGTCTCCACCTCAACACCCTCCCCAGCTCATGTACCAGTAAAATGCTCCTCTACGCCGATGATGCAGTCCTTGTTGCCTCATATCCCAAGCCCATCTCCCTCCAATTATCCCTCCAGCAAGCTTACAACCAAGCCGAAAGGTGGTTCGGAGACTGCAAACTGGTCATTAACCTAAAGAAAACCAAATCAATGCTCATCTCTCACCACCAAAATAAAGTTTAAAATACCCCCCTCTTGATTATCCCCAGCACTCTGCACGCTAGAACAAGTGACCACATACAAGTACCTAGGCATCACGTGAGATACTGCCCTCTCCTTCACAACCACATTAATGCCCTGTCAGCCACCATTAACTCTCAGATTGGCCTGCTATATGGGCACAGGGACTGCCTGCCTCAGGTTGCCCTCAGGCTGGCCATCACCTCTTCTGTCTTGTCCCTCATGGACTATGGCTTGCCCATTTACATTGCAGCTGACAACACTGTCCTCTCCAAAATCCAACTCTCCATCAATAAGGCCTGTAGGCTCTTGACCAGTGCCCCCAGCCATACTCACACCTGCCTTCTCTATACTACCACCAATCTTCTCAAATTGGAGGCGTGACTGCTCTACCAGGGCTGCCTGCTCACTTAGAAATCTCTGCTAGGACTCTCCCCCTGAGGTCTCCACCTGCCTACAGTGGCCATCTTTGTTTGTCACCACCTTAGCTCTGTTAAGGCCACTTTCAAGGTGCCTAGAACCAAGACCTCTTGACCAGAGATCCTTCCTCTACTGAGCCCCCACCTGGTTCATCTCCTCCCTATCTGCATCTCCAACTTGCCAAAAATTGGCTCCTTTAAAATGGCCATTCAGAACCATATCTTTAAAACCCGCTGTTGTAGGTGCAATAAACTCCCTGTTGTAACCTGTGGTTCCTGCCCGCCTTGTCCTCTGGCTCAACAATGTCCACTGGACAGCCTCTCCCTCCCCCAGACCTACCCCTTCCCTACTAAGTCCAAACAGGGATGTAACCCACTGTCTTCTCTGAGGACCTACTATATCCATGAGTATAACTCACAATTTTGTAACATTATGTAACCTAAGTAACATACAAACTACTACATTATGTAACCCAAGTGTATCTATGTTAAATGTTCCTTTTATTGCACTTGTAATGTTATCCTCTGTTTTAATCTGCACTGTAATAACTGTCTTGATGTCTGCCCCGCCCTGCGATGAGGTGCCTTTGTAACCGAGTCTCTTACTCAAAGGTTGTAAACCCGATTTGTAATGAATAAATTAACAAGTCTTTGTGTGAAACAAATAAACAACTCAAAATGGAGGGGAAAAAAACACTATGATTCTCAAAACAGGAGGCAGGGAAGGTTAGGGAGAAAAAGATAGCCTTCAGGAAATATAAGGACTCACAGACGGAACAGAACAGGGAACTGTAGCAGTTAAAGCAGAAGGAAGCAGGGGAGGCAGTCAGAAGAACAAAGGCCCAAGCAGAGGAAGAGATAGCCAGCTTGGTTAAGAAGGGGGCTACAAAAATACAATGGGATGGTCCCTAAAAGCTTTGCACCAGATACAGCAATCCCTGAATCTTGATTGGCATAAATCCCTGGAACAGCCACTACTTGGTAACCCCCACTTTCAAATTCAAAATTGGCCCACATCTTCTACATTTTGGGCTCCTCTAGTGGGAACTCAGCTCGAGGATATAGCTCCTCATGGCAGAGTCCTACCCTACTTTCAGCTTCAACATGGTACCCACCTTCCAGTTGGAAACCCCTCAAATACTGTCAGGTTAATCAGGCAGTGGCTTCCTTTATGCAAAATCCATCTGGTCTTGCCCCTCCTAAAATAGAACTATCCTCCTTCTACGAGCAGCTGACCAGCACATTCAGTCTCCAGAGTTTATCATGAACAGCAATCCCTTGATCCTCATATCTCAGGGTATTTATTATTGGGTTTATAAATTATCCCCGAGGAGGATACCGATACTTAGCAACAAATCTGGAGTAACATGTACAGGTTCATTAAACAAAATCAACATCTGTTAGCGCTAATACAATATTATGCACAACCTATACTTTACCACTGCAAGGTGGCACAAGATTAGAAAACTCCTCCCACAATGTCACCAGTGAATGAGGCGAATGGAGATCTATGTAACATGTTATGGACTTGCCCAAAGGTCCAAGTGTTTTGGCAAGCCATACAAAGCTCACTAGACCCCTTGATGGGCTTGGAAACATTGTTTTTGCCTGAAATCTGCCTGCTTTTAACTACTCCCCTCCAGGGACAATCAGGATGAGGAAAGATTACACAGCTTTAATATCTGCTGAGCCTAAACTAATAATCATGAGACACTGGAAAGAAGATTCCCTTCCCTCTGTATCAGAATGGCACAGCAAAATATTGCTAGCTCTTCAGTTAGAAAAACACATAGCCATGAAGAATGATAGACTGCAGTCTTACCTAGATAAATGGGGTCACTCTTGATGCTTTACTTCTAGCATGGAAGCCTTAGATTATTGCATAATTTACTTGAATGTCAATGTTCTTTTCAGAATGGACTCCTACACTTGATACTAATGGGAGGAAATAGGGTATGGGAACTGATGTATTTAGAAAACATATCTGAAAATATGGCCTCATAGATCTATGTTAAACTTTCGCTTTATAAACGAGGCTGTTCTGTAAATCTTTTTTTTGTATCAAGAAGAAAATATGAATAAAGTATATTGAATAAAAAAAAGAAGGGGATAAAATATTTTAAAGGTACATTAAGAAGCAAAAAAAGAACAAGGGAGGGATGGTGTGGCTTAATAAAGGAGATGGGTGGGGGGCAGATGATGACTATGAAAAGGCAGAGATACTGAATGAATACTTTTGCTTGGTATTCACAAAAGAAGAGGAGGAAGGGCAACCTAAACCAAGCAAAAGAAGCACTCTGGATAGCGGGATCAATACCAGTCCTTTCACAGAAGAAAGAGTCCTGAAAAAAATCTTAAAACTTAAGGTGGTCAAGGAAATGGGGCCTGAAGGAATTCACCCCAGAACTCTAAAATAACTAAGGGGAGAACTAGTGACACCACTGACTAACCTTTTTAACAAATCATGGGAGGATGGTGTGATACCGGAGGACTGGAGCAAGGCGGATTTTGTTCCCCTCCAAAAAAGTGGGAGCAAGGCAGAGCCAGGAACTGCAGACCTCTTAGTTTGACCTCAGTGGTAGGGAAAATGATGGAATCACTTCTGAAATAAATAATTGTTGAGTGCCTAGAGGTCAGAGGAGCACAGGACCCAAGGCAGCATGGATTCACAGTGGAAGCTCATGTCAGACAAATCTAATAGATTTTTGACTGGGTGACCAAGGTAGTAGGGCTGAGGATGTGGTCTACCAAACTTTATCAAGGCATTTGACACAGTCCCACACAAAGATTAATAAAAAGTTAGCCAGCCTGAGTGTGGGTCCCAGGGTGGTAGCCTGGGTGAAAAATTGCCTGGGCAACAGGCACAGAGGCTAATAGTTAACAGAGTACACTCTGAAGAAAGGAGGTACTAGTTGGGTACCACAAGTTTCAGTACTGGGACCGGTCCTCTTTAATATGTCTTTTTAAGTGACATTGCAGAGGGACTGGAAGGAAAGTATGCTACTTTGCAGATGACACAAAGATCTGCAACAGGGTTGATACACAGAGGGGTGGAAAGGATAAAAGAGACTTGGCAAGGTTAGAGGACTGATCAAAGTATGGCAGCTTTGATTCAATGCAAAGAAGTGCAAAGTAATGCACCTGGGAAACAAAAACTCAGGGAAGAGTACACAGTGGGGGTGTGGTACTATCAACAACCAAAATGGAAAGAGACTTGGGGGTAGTCATATCAGATGACCTAAAAGTAGGCAAGCAATGTAAGAAGGCAGTAAGGAGGGATGGGGGGATACTGAGATGCATAGGTAGAGGCATCACTAGTAGAAAATAGGAGGTTGTTATCCCTCTCTACAGACAGTTGGTGAGACCCCATCTGGAGTACTGTGTGCAGTTCTGGAGACCCCATCTCCGCAAAGACATTGACAGGACGGAGGCAGTCCAGAGGAGGGCAACTAAAATGGTGCAGGGTCTGCATCATAAGCCATATGAGGAGAGACTAAATGAACTTAATATATATATCCTAGAGGAAAGGAGGTAGAGGGGGGATATGATAGAGACCTTCAAGTACCTCAAGGGAATCAACAACATCCAAGAGGGTACCATATTTCAGAAAAAGAGGTGTGCAAGAACAAGAGGGCACAATTTGAAGGTACAGGGAGGAAGGCTCAGGGGCAACTTGAGGAAGTTTTTATATCACAGAGAGGGTGGTGGACACATGGAACAGCCTTCCTGAGGAGGATGTGGGGTCAAAAACTGGGGATGGGGAAATTTAAGAAAGCATGGGACAGACATAAAGGCAATTCTGGTAGGCAGGAGGAAGTAGGCTATTGGTTAACTAGGATCTGCAGCTTATCCAGTAGGTAGGAAACTGGCAGACTGGGTGGGCCATGCGGTCCTAATCTGCTGTCAAGTCTATATTTCTATAAGGTGAAGCATTTTGTGGGAGGAAAGTGTAACCCCGTGCCAATTTGGGGGTTAGTAAAGATGCCCTGTTGGCATCGGGTCCTGGCATGTCCGGTATCAGGCTTGCCATGGGCCGGAGCCTTGCAGTACAAGGTATAATTCAAGCACCCACTGGCATGAGGGGATCCGTTGATTGGGGAGTATTCGAGAAGGCAATGAAGAGTGAGGAACGGTTGAGGCCTGCTCCTAGTCAGAGCAGAGTGGGCCACAAGTTGGGGCTGGGGAGGCCTGGGGCCAGGTTGGGGAGATTGCCACCCAGCCTCAAAGTAGCAGCAGGACCCCCACCAGTCCATCAGTGGGGAAGGTGGACACTGTCTGCAGCAGTAAAGCAGCAAGAGAGAGAGAGAGAGAGACAGAGACAGAGAGAGAGAGAGAGAGCCTGTCCAGCTCTGTGAGAGATGCCAGCAATGAGGTGCCTGCCATGGGTCACTGATTTTTCAGAGTAGTGTCCCAGAAGGTCCAGAGTGGCAGATTGGACCCCCTTTTGTTCCATGTCCTCCCATGTAAATTAAGGAGTTGCTGTGGTGGAGAAAGGTAGAGCTGTGCCCAGAGAAAGAGGAAGGCTCCTGTCCTATTTGAACCATGTCCAAGGATTGGCCGGATGGACAGCTGGTCGATGTTGGACTGTGCCCATTAACATCAGAGCCCCAAGGAAAGAAAAGTGCCTGAGGTAGGAGTTGCTCTGCTCCCACTGGCAGGGATAGTAATTTAGAGAGACTACCTATACTGAGCATCCTAGATTGCTGAGGTGAGGGGAAGGAGCCCTTTAGGGCTCATAAAGCAAGAACTGAGGTGTGAAGGATCCAGATTCTGGACCCAGGTCCCTCAAGTAAGCTTGTGCTATGGCTGCAAGCCATAGAGTTTTGTGAGGAAAGTGAATGGACTGTAAATAGCCCTTCTCCTTGGAGCTGACTGAATTGGGGCATGAGCCTTTGACTTTTAAAATATAAGGTACCTGATTGCATCTGACTCCTTGCCTGGACTGAATTACTGCTGTCTGAGCCTAAAGACTGTTGCTGTTGTGTTCCTAACAAAGTTTATTTTCAGACAATAAATCCAAAGCCTGTACCCACCAGTTGTGATGAAGAGGAAGAGATAACACCAGACTGTATCTCGACGGAGTCCATGCCATCACTGAAAGAATCATATTTCTGCATATCAAAAGGTACTGTGTGTTTTATTGCCTTGCTACAACTGCTGTCACTGCTTAGTCAGAATGCTGCTGCCCTGCCCCTTCTTCATGAACTAATTCCATCATAACTCCTAGACAGGGAGGGGAGTCCGGTAGTTGCGAGAAGTGCCATCCCTGGGACTGAGGGAGTGAGCTGCTTGCCTGATCATGGACTGCGTGAATATTTTAGCCGAAAACCCAGTGCAGGAGTTAAGCGGAAAGAGTACCTTACAAGTTACACATGGAAGCAAAAGAGAGAGCAAGGGTTCCAATCACTTTTCTTTTATCATGGATACTATACAGTGGGTTTGAGAAATTAAAAATCATCTGTTGAACTCCATTGTCTGACATAGCCATGTCCATTATAAATGGGTTGCACTGCATTTAAAGGTCTCTAGCATATCCCCCCCTTCTCCCTCCTCTCTTCCAGGGTGTACATACTGAGGTCCCTTAGTTTCTCTTCAGAAGGCTTCTGATGTAGGCCCTGCACTATTTTAGTTGCCCTCCTCTGAAAAGCCTCCCCTCCATCTATGTCGATCCGAAGATGTTTCCAGAATCAGACACTTTAACCTAGGTGGGGTCTCATCAGTGATCTATAAAGAGGCAATACTGTCTCCCTCTTTCTGCTAGTGATACCACTCCCTATGCACCCCAGTATCCCCCTAGCCCTCCCAACTGCCTTTTCACACCGCCTGGCCACCTCTAATTTTATCAGATATAATTAACCCCAGGTGTCTTTCCTGTTAGGTGGTTGCCACTACCTCGCCTCCTATTTTGTATTCCACCCATGTGTTTCTGTGCATTATCTTCATGCTTTTGCACTTTTTAACATTGAAACCCAGTTGCCATACCCTTGACCACTCCTCAAGTTGTTACAGGTCTCTGATATTTCTTTCTACATCCCCAGGAGTGTCTACCCTCTTGCAGATTTTGGTGTGATCCACAAAAAGGCAGACCTTCTGTTAAAGCTCTTCTACAATGTTGCTTATAATGATTTTAAAGAGAATCAGTCCCAGTACTGATACCTGACGCATCCTGATGGTCACCGTCCCTTCTCTAGAGTGAACTTCATTTACTGTATGACCACCCTCTGTTGCCAACCCCCTAACCAATTTGTTACCCAGTTTTCCACCTTTGGATCCACCCCTAATCTGCCCAGCTTCCTTATGAGTCTCCCTATGTGAAAGGGTGTCCAAAGCTTTACTGAAGTCTAAGAAGCACACATCCACCACAGTCTACCCTGATCTAATACCCTGGTTACCCAGTCAAGGAAATCAATCAGATTCATTTGACATCATCCCGGCCCCCATGAATCCATGCTGCCTTGGGTCTTGTAACCCACTGAATTCAATATATTCTGCAATCCTTTCCTTCAACAGTGAATCTATTAACATTCCCACCATGTCAGGCTGACTGGCCAATAGCTATCAGTCTCATCCCTGCTGTCACTTTTGTGAAGCGGAACTACATTTGCCCTCCTCAAGTCCTCTGGAACCTCTCTTATTTTCAGTGAGTTGTTAAATAGGACTGTCAGAGGTGTAGCCAGTACCTCCCTGAGTTCCCTCAATACCCTTCTATAAACCCCGCTTGGCCTCATTGCTTGTCCACTTTCAGATTTGCGAGTCCCTTTAGGACTCTCTGAAAAAGGACTGGTGTCCACCTGCCTCCCTCCCTCCCTCCCTCCAAAGACCCTGTTACTTTTTTGTGGCCCCTCCCCTTCTCCTTCCTCTGTGAACACTGAGCAAAATCATTTGTTCAGGAGCTCTGTCTTTTCCTGGTCCTCCTTCACAGTGTTCCCTTCCTGAGTTAACCTTACAGTCCCTCCCCTGGTCTTCCTTCTTTCACTTATCTAAAAATTGTATTGCCCCCTTTCATTAGCAACTGAGCAATTCTCTCTTCAGTTTGCACCTTCATGCTCCTTATTGCTTTCCTGCTTCTCTTTGCTTCCTGTGATACACCTCCCTATCCTCTTCCCTCTGCATCTCCTTGTGCCTACTGAATACTGCTCTATTAGACTTTTCTTTTTCAGCCACTTCTTTTAAGAACCACAGCAGTCTCATTTTCCTCTTGCTTTTTCTCACTTGCTTGTCACAGAGATTTGTTCCCTTCAGTATGCCCTCCTTTAGCTATAGCCACCATTTCTCCACCCCACCCAGGTCGTCCGCCTCCTGCCAGATAATTCCTGAGACATTCACCCGCCTTTTAAAATCTACCTTCCTGAAGTCCAGGACCCTTGCTCTTGAGTGGTTCTATTCCATAATCATCCTTATGCTGAACCACACTGTACAGTGATCACTTCTCTCCAGGTCAGTCTCCCACCTTGAAGTCTGCAACACTGTCCTTCTCAGTGAACACCGGGTCCAGCACTGTCTCATCTTTAGTGGGCTTCCTTACAAGTTACCTCAGAAGTGCCCCATACATGGAGTCATAGATGTTCTTCTAGCTGAAGCTGCAGATAGAAGGCTCCAATCTACATCTGGTAGATTGACATCCCCCACCAACATACCTTTTCTTTCCATGCAGTCCTTCCTGAATTGAAATATAGCCTGGTATAACCATGTACCAGACATGGTTTTCAGTATAACCATGACCCAGTTATGGCCACAATATACAGATCAGCTTCTGCCAGGATGGCCTTTAGATCCAGAATTTTATTTCCTAGATGTCTAGCATTTACACACATGGCTTTCCAGATTTTTTACCACTTTGCTTGCTAACTCCCTTTTTTCATTTTTAACCTTCCTCCATTCCACCTCTCTTTTTAATGCTCTTGTTCCCACCCCCCTTCACTTCTTCACCCTATTTCTTTTACTAATTTGCACACTGTGGTATTCATCTCTCCTTGGGTCCTCCCTACTTTCAACTTCGGTCTATGATGGGGCAGTTTATGCTACAATGATTCTTTCCATCACCCCTATCCATTTGTTTAAATGTTCGTCAAAGTAACATTTAATCCATCCCCTGAGGACTGCAGTTCCCGTCCTGGATGGATGCAGGCCATCACCCTTGTATAGGCCCTTATCCCTCTAGGTAGGTCCCCCAATCCCCAATGTAGCTGAACCTCTCCTCTCTGCACCATTCCTTCAACCATGAGTGGAAGCTCATGGTGCAGAGAACCCTTTGTTTTCCCTGTCTTAGACATGCAGCACCTCTTCAAAAGCCATCGAGCATGCTACCTGTCTAAGACCCCTCCTCAGTTCCTTAAATTCCCCCTGCATTATCCCAGCCCCATCCCTAGTTAGGTCATTAGTCTCCTGGTAGACAATGACATCTAGCTGTCCCTCCTGCCCTGCCTCCCTGGAGAACCTCAGGATCCACTTCCCATCCCTCCAGGCAGTGGCACCATCTAGGCACCTTGTCTCCCTTTCCACCCTCCGCTCCAATTCCCACATCTATCCACCTCACAATCAGGTCCCCACTAGAGTTTGCTTCTTCCTCTTCCTCTGGGTCCACCACCACCCTCCTAAGGGTCTCCACTATGGATGACCACAACCATCCTAGCTGGTCACTACAATTAGTACCTCCTCCTAGCAGTCCCTCCTCATTGGAGTGGCATAGGGACTGCATAGTGGAAGCAGTTTAGGAATGTGCCCCAACCCACTATCCCTACCCTTCCAGAGCCCACCATAGTCCAGTCATTCCTCCTTACTGGCATCCTCTGAGATAACAGTGGAAGATTTGTTGCCTCCTGGGTGTGGGGAAGGTCTCTCAAATCCTAGCCAACTTGGTCTAAAGTCTAGTGACCTTCTCCCTCAGCCCAGAGAGGTGTGTGCAGATGGGCTGCACCGTGCTCTCCAAAGGGTCTGTCTGAAAACTGCCACCCTACAACTACTCATTGAACCACCTCCAGCATTCCCAATTCCTACTCATCCTATGTCACCTGGAAATACTTCTGTACCTTTACCCCTGATAAGCTGTTTCTAGTTTTCCACCATTTTTTACTAGGTTCACTCATTTGTACCCTTAATCTAGATAGGGGTTTCCCTTCTAGCCCACTCAACAAGTAAATACCTCTTATATGAAGTTCTTTTCCTTCTTCCTTTATCTCCTTTCCTGTCTCTGCATTTGTTTTCCTACTGGGGCAGCACCACTTTCACCTTCACTTAATCCTTTGCTACCTCATCCTAAACAAGTTGCAATTAGTGTTTCCCTATACCCTCCTTAAATCACTTTATATTCCTTCCCTAGACAGAATGCTCCCTTTACAAATTCTGATCTACGGTTTAACCTACAGCCTTCCAGGCAGTGACTGTTTACTACTGAAGTGAATAGGAACCTACCTTAGTTGACCAGCAGAGTCCCCTGCTTTTAAGTTTTTTCTGGCTGCACCTGCCGTGCCTAAGACACCAGTAACTTATTCTAATCCTTTGCTGTCCCACTCACTCACTGGGACATGAAACTGAATGGGACACATTAGAGGGATTCCTTTTATGTCTGCTTGCATGCATATGCAAGAAACATAGTGCAATGAGCCAAAATGCAGTGCCATACAGTTGAAAGAGAGAACACCGCTTGAGTGAGCAGCACTCCCCTCCCCACAGGCGGACGTGTGCTGCGCACGCATATTGAATAACTTATGTGCCTCTACCCCCTGCGCACTATGTAGCCGACGGGTGCCCAGTCCCCATCGGCTTCATTCCACCCGCCAAAAAGCTGTGCAGGTTCCATGCTGGGAGCCCACCACAGTGTGGCAAAACTGTTATAGCCGACAGGTGTGCCCAATCCCCCATTGGCTTCATGGCTCCATGCCCCCCCAAAAGTTAAGGTGCCATGCTGGGAGCCCACCCCAGCATGGCAAAGCTTGTTGTCGCTGACTGGGGTGCCCAATCCCCCTTCTGCTCCAGCCCCCTCCTCAAACAGCCTTTCCAGCTGCCATGCTGGGAGCCCACCCCAGCGTGGCTAACGTCTAGCGTCGTCTTAATAATAAAAAAAACTGTAAACAAAAAAAATGTCCCTCGTAGTCTCCCTGCCCCCATCTGCACCCACCCACTGCACAACCTGCCTCCCCAGACCCCCCTCACCCCATTCTTACCTGCGGAGTCCAGTATGACGATCTTCGGTGGACCAGGAACACTTCTGCACTCTTCAAAGCTGACAGTGAACTGAGGAAATGCCGGTAAGCTGTATAATGTAATAGTTTTTTTCAACTTTGCTGCATATCTCAGGCATTTTTTGGAATTTTGACAAGAAATTTTCAACATGGGGTTTTTGGGACCCCTCCTCATGAATGCTGTCACTGTCATGCCATTAATCGGGCCCGAAGGGTGATTTCCTCGTCACTGCGCAAAATCACCTTTTGGGACCGAATAATGAAACAACAGTGCCAGTGTTCATAAGGTGGGCTCTCAAAAAGCTTATGGTGCAAATTTGGTGAAAAAATTCCTAAAAATGGCTGTTTTATGAGAGTGCATTGCGCAGTTCCTGCGTACGCTAGTAAGTTCGCAAATTTTTAATATTTGCACTCTGGATTTTCAGCATTACCATTTTACCACACTTCCTTATGAGCAGTACAGCTGCCATTTTTCACATCTCACCCAAAATGTGTTTCTACACATGTAGCACACAATGGTGCAGTCGGTGTGCGAAAGCAATGTTTGGGACAGATTAAGAAAATCACAGTGACACTGGTCATGAGCAGAGGTCTTAAAATGGCTATGTTGAAAATTTGGTGACAAAAGTCCATAAAATGACTATGTTATGAGTGAGCATTGCACAGTTTCCATGCACTCTCGTAAGTTCATGAATTTGTAATATTTTCAGTCCAGATTTTCAACAGTGGCATTTTTCCACACTTCCTTATGAACAGTACAGCTGTCATTTTTCACAACATGGCCGAAATGTGTTTTCACACTTTCAGCACAGAAATGCTTGGTCACTGTGGGAAATCATTGTTCGGGACAGATAAAGAAAATCACAGTGACACTGTTCATGAGCGGAGGTTCCAAAATGCCTGTGTTGACAATCTGCTGTAAAAAATCCCCAACTAATTACATTACGGGTGTGCGTTGCACAGTTTCTATGCACGCTTATGACTTCACCAGTTTTTTTACTATATTCACTGCTGATTTTCAACATTGCCATTTTTACACCTCCCATGAACAGTACAGCTGTCATTTTTCACATCCTGTTCAGAATGTGTTTTTGCACCTGTGGTGACAAATGCCGTAGTCACTGTGCAAAAGCAGCTTTCAGCTAACAAACTGATATTGCCACTGTTCATGAGGTGGGGGTCACAAAAAAACATGTTGAAAATTTGGAGTGAAAATACCAATGAATGCCTCAGGTGTTAGGGTTTCCGACTATAACGCCCCACCCTGTAGAGAATGGCAAGCATCAGGGCTGTGACTTGGGATTGTTGCTTGCAATGCTCATACCATTCCATCCCCACCCACACCCTGCAGCCACTGAGAGGCATTGAGATGTGCCTTGGACTCTTCTGCCCCAAAGTTCATCCCATTCTCCTATACCGCACCCATCTCACCATATTTCCTGATGGAATGGGGTGCGCATAAGGGCCAAAGACCCCAAGGCACACCGTGACACTTGTCAGTGTCTGCAGGGTAGGGTGTGGTGAAATGGCATGGCCATGATGCCTGATGACCCAAAGGCACACCCCAATGCCTGTCAGTCTCTGCAGGGTGCTGGTGGGGTTTGGCTTCAGTTCAGTACTTCGCTGTCCATCCTATTATGCAGCTCTGTAACTCCTACACTACCAATGCCAATGGCAGCAAGCAAACATTCGGCATTGGCAAATGCCTGTTTATAGTGCTCATGTAAGAAGTCTAGGGAAGTCTATATGCAGACAACTGTTTCATGTCTGCTAAGCCGCACACCCCCAGTTCACAACTGTCCAGAACAAGCTAACTGCAAAGATGATTAGCAGCTTCCTTCCCCCAATTCAGACTAGCACACTAATAACTACTGTGTTTTGTTTTCAAACTGATTGAAGGTCCCGATTTATATTACTGACCCTACATTTCTAATAAAGTGCTGGTTTTCTTACCCCCTGGTATGAAATGTCCTAGCAGAATTGTTCTAGCTGCTTCAGTAAGCTGCATCCTTGCTCTTATAGCAAGATTACTCTGTGAGCAAAAGCTAACTATGCTAGCAGTAACAGTGATAAAAACACTAAGGTTCATGAATGGGGGTCGGTGGGGGGCAAGTTCTAAAAAAATATCAGTAAGTTCAACTTCACTAATAAGGTTGTGAAACAGGGTGCCAGTGGAAATGGTAGGGACAGCTACCCTTAACTTGTTTATACACAGTTGGGAGAAGACAAGGGGACTCATAGTCCACAGGGGGAACAACACAGGTTTGAGGACCATGGAAGTGGTAGAGGAGGGTGATAGCCCACTGGCACAGTAGTTCAGTAGGGTGAGATAGTCTATTAAGGTCAGACTAAATGTACCTTTGTTGTTTCTATTAATACATACCCTCAGTGTGTGATGATTTTATAATTAATTTGAGATTTGCTTCTGGGGTTTATGTAGCATCACACACCTTGCAGTGCATACAGTTCAACATGCACACACACCCATGCATTATTTATATATAATAGAATTAGAACATAATTTTGCACTTATTGATTTTGAAAAGGTCCTTTGATTCTTTTGTAAGACCTTTTATTTGGCTGAAACTAAGGAAACTGGGCATAGATGAGGGAATACTAAGAATTATCATTTCTATGTATTTGTATACTGGGGCAGATTTTCAAAAGTGGAAAACTTGCACACATGGGCAAAGAAAGTTATGCAAAGGAAGAGGGTTTCTTTGTGTAACCACAATTTTTTCCACACGTGCTCAATTTAAAAAAGGTTGCCTTTCTGCAACCTTTTCACATTTTCTGCCAGCTTATGCATATATTTTTCACAGCTGTAGAAAAATGCTACACCTGCTATTACCAGGTATAGCAATTCTTTAGCAGCTGCAAACTTAAAAAGGAAAATGCACTCATGTGCATAAAATGCTGAAAACAGCATTTTACAGGTGTCAGGATTTTCCACTGCATCATAGAGTTGTGCACAGGGACTCAGTCCCTGGGGCATGTCAGCACTTTCAAAATTGTGCTTCTGGTCTCAACTCTGTTAAAGGATAAAGAGGAATTAGCAAGTACACTTGGAATTGATACAAGCAATCAACATGCTTGTGTTCTGGATCCTCTACTTCTTAATTTATATAAGAATAATATGCTCAAATGCTTATCAGACAATAGTACCTTTCCACCTCAGTTTTAAGGAAAGTAACCCCACATGTAGCCTACTGTATGTGGATGATATAATATTACTTTCATGGACTCTCTGTGATATGTTAAATAGAAACATAGACTTTGACAGCAGATTAGGACCACTTGGCCCATCTAGTCTGCCCATTTCCCTACCTACAGGATAGGCCTCAGATCCTAGTTAACCAACAGCCTATTTCTTCCTACCCCCCACAAGAATTGCCTTATGTTTGTCCCATGCATTCTTGAATTCTCCCACAGTTTTAGACCCCACAACCTCCTCAGGAAGGCCATTCCATGCATCCCCTACCCTCTCTGTGAAATAATACTTCCTCACTTTGCCCCTGAACTGCCCCCCCTCTATCTTTAAATTGTGTCCCCTTGTTCTTGCACGTCTCTTTTTCCGAAAGATGCTACCCTCTTGGACTTTGTTGATTCCACTGAAGTACTTAAACATTTCTATCATGTCCCCCCCTCTCCCTTCTTTCCTCAAGGGTATACATATTAAGCTCCTTTAGTTTCTCCTCATACGGCTTCTCTTGCAGACCCTGAACCATTTTAGTTGCCCTCCTCTGGACTGCCTCTATCCTGTCTCTGTCCTTGCGGAGATGGGGTCTCCAGAACTGGACACAGTACTCCAGATGGGGTCTCACCAACTGTCTGAACAGAGGGATAACAACTTCCTGTTTTCTGCTGCTGATGCCTCTCCCTATGCATCCCAGTATAACCCCAGCCCTCCCTACTGCCTTCTCACATTGCTTGCTAACCTTAAGGTCATCTGATATGATTACCCCCAGGTCCCTTTCCTTTTTTGTTGTTTGTTACTACCTCCCCCCCATTGTGTATTTTTCCCCTGGGTTCTTGTTTCCCAGGTGCATTATTTTGCACTTCTTTACACTGAATCAACTGAATACTTTTTTAATTTTCTGTAATTCTGACAAATGGATTCAAATGATCTTATAACTAAAATAATATCTGTTGCAAAAAAAGAAGATCGATGTGGTTTATAATTTTCATTATGTAGGCTTATGTTTTAAAAGCAGTTTTTTTTGGACTTCACATACTATATAAAACATTTAAAATATGGCATAATCCACACTGGGCATACTGAAGTTAATGCAAAGTGTGGAGGTAACACAATTTCTGGGGTCCTTAAGGTAGCTACAGTGAAACTGAATGCCAAGCCTTATATGCAGCAGAAGTATGGGACCAGCATAACTATGATAAACTAGAAGTAAAATTTACTCGAGTCTATACAGTATTACCTTAACTCTCAAAAGGGATACCAGCATCAGCAGTTCACTCTGATCCTGGATGAACTAAACTACAATCACTGGCCACAGAATGTTATGCTGGTTCAACTTTAAGCAGAATTGCATGGTGCCGAATTCTGCTTAAAGTTGAACCAGAATAACATTCTGTGGTGATTTGCATATGCAGCCCATGATGCTTTGCATTGTGTGGGCATGTGTGATTTTGTATTTTCTTGAAACTTGGCTTCCCAGCCAAATGCCCTTTGGGGTAACCCTTGCCTCAGTGTTTGCGCATAGAGGTTCTTCGTCTTTTAAATAGTTTTTTTTTATTTTAATGGGTTCACCACAACGTAACCCAGACACACCATCTAGGGTACCTGGTTCATTCCACTGGGGTGTCAAACAGACGAGGCATACCTGATGAGCCCCTGGTAGGACGTAAACACGGTTCATGTCATCTGTTAGCACCTTTGCAACTGTGAGAGGGCCTTTCGCACCATGCAATTGCTTAAAGTTGAACCAGTATAACATTCTGTGGTGATTTGCATATGCAGCCCATGATGCTTGCATTGTGTGGCATGTGTGATTTTGTATGTATATGGCATCAGTTAAGGTAGAAATGCAATGTCACAAACATATAAATGCACAGTTTGGTTAAAAATAGTCCACTTACTTTTTTTGAATATGTGTGTAGTGATCTTTGGGGATTAATCAATTTTTCAATATAACATATGCAGTACCCAACTTAGACCCACTCTTGCAAAGTTTGCTAAATGGGTAAATGTCCCTTAAAAGGCAATGCCTAAGTTAAGATAATGACAATGCTGACTCAAACAAGCTTTCAAACCTCAAGGAACACCTCACCACACATTCATCAAGAGTCAGAAAAATGTTTTTTTTTTTACCCTGACTTTGCTTTTCCCTATGTTTGTAGCTTTGTATTTTAGTCCTAACCAATGCCTAAAGATAGTTTTTTTTTTTACAATCATATTACTGTAGGATTGCTTGCTTTCACAGAGAAGGCACATCATTTCTTTTAAAGTCAACTGTTGAACTGTGCTTCTACTGTCAGTATTAAATATGGGAGGAAAAACAAGATAGTAACAATGCCTGTAATCATTTATTTCTTCAAAGTGCGAGTTTAATTAGTCATTTGCATCACTAATATGACAGTGTGCTACACAATATCCATATGTTTTCATAGCCTTAGGATATAACAGCTGTATGTTGTCTAAAACACTTCTGTCTGTTACAAACTCTTGTTTGTTTTGTAGCAGCTTCCATAAGTGTCTTTGATCTTGCATTCCTGTTACTTACAATGTACATCAGAATTAGAAAGGATTCTACAACTTTTATGGGCCAAATGTTTCAAGTGAATTTATGACTTTGTCTGGTGTAAAGCACCCAACATATTCATGTGCGCAAACAAATATAAACATGAGAATATATTATTTCCAAACTCTTAAGGGTTGTGCACATTTACAATATCCAGCTGTAATCTCTGTGATGTGTGAGTGTTTGTCTATACATGAATATGCTGTAGGCACACATAACAGGCTATATTTCTTACATGTTTGCATCTTGGTTGGTCCAAAAGCTTAAGCGCTGTTTTTTTATTCCATCTACAGTATGTTGATCCAATAAAAGATATCAAAACATTTGTTTCTGGAGGTTTGCATCTATAATGCATGCACTTACATGCTAAATGCAGATAATATCACACTTTGGATGCACAGTGATGCTTTAATGTCTACCTGCCCTTGGACTGTAATGAGGCCTGTGGTGTAGTCAACGGTCTTTAAACACCCAAGAATTGTAATTATTACAGCACTGAAACACACATTACTAATGGTTTCAGACACAGATGGGACCATGTTAAAGGCTGATATTTACAGAGGAAGAAAGTATTAGGGTGGGAAGGATGAGGGCAATAACACTGACTAGACATTAGATCCCTGGGTAGGATAAGATAAAATGGGGCAGACTGGATGGATGGATTGATGGTCATTTTCTGCTGACATTTTCTATGTTTCCATATTTGTATGTTTCAAGCATAAACCAGGATATTCGTAGGTCTAGATTAGGGCCCATTGAATGTTTGCTCAAAGAGAAAATAAGAGCTTGATGCAAACCAGAGGTGTATTAAAACATGCTAGGGTACTTTGTGAGCACTAACAGCATGTTCCAATATACCAACCAGGTACGATCCCAATTGTGACTGTAAACCACGCCCCCCCACTGACCATTAAAGGTATGTTGGCAAAAGGTGCTATGGGGCATTGGGATCACAATAAGAGTGTTATGGCCCACTAATAGAAATTACTCCTATAGAGCAATCTGCCATATTAGGATCTTTAGATGCAAAGTATCCCATAGCAGTAGGAAGTTTGGGATTCTGCCTGTAGAGCCAGTTGAGTTCACTGTTCCTGTGGACTATATAGTGTGTGACCCAGTTGTGATCATTATTCCTGTGAACATGGTTATTTTATGGGCATCAAAAGCTTCCAGTCCATTCTCTGACTCTGCCCATGGTGCCCTGTATAACAATCTTGATGCTGCCTTTTTGGGGATGGGGCTTAATGGTCTTCTTGTAGATCTCCTCATAGCGTTCCTTAGCTGTGGTTCATGGCTGAAGGGCCATAGCTAAAGGGAATCACATTGCAGTCATCAATGCGCGGTGGCAGTTGGCAGGAGATGATCCACCCTGAGTGTGAAACCCTAAGCAATGCTGTATTGGGATTTTACAGTACATCTAGAGCAACTTACTAATATGGGATTCTGCAATTATGATACTGCAGGAACCGGCATAAAGTTTTCAAACTGTGTAAGTAACCAGTGGGTTAATTTTTATTAATACAACTGAAGGGTGGGTAAATATTAAATAAAATATGAACAAGAAAAAGGAAAGGGTAGTTTCTTGGGACATATTATTGTGTCTCTATTTCAAATTGCATTAAAGTCTGTGTTCTGGGAATGTGTTTGAGAATGCATGCTGAGTTGCAGTACTAAACTTTAATAAGGCAATGTTTAAGTGGTAAGGCATTGTCTTTTAATTAAGCTACACCGTGTAACATTGTGAGTAAGTAGTGTGGTCTAATGTGTCACACTAGTTTTAGCTTAATTAGCAGGCATCCTTAGCTACTTAATTACTAAGTTTGCTTTAAAGAGGAAGACAGGCAATACCTTAGCAGGGTACAGTGATCAACCTAATTCAATAAGAGAAAGGAAGGGAGGTAGGGAAACAGGTATAGGAAGGAGGAAGTGTTCACAGAACAAAACATTAAAGAAGGGAAAGCAGGCAACACCCTTTCTGGGCTAGAAGCAAAACAAATTTGTGCACACTTATAGCCACTCAAACGTGCTAGCATTAAGTGAAAACACTGTAGACAGTGCACATACCACCATGGTACCTTGATAAAGTTAAAATATTTTATTAAGTGCTAACATTAGATGCCCAACACCCTATGGAGAACCAAAGAAGTCCTCTTTCTGTTAACACTCTATCTGAGGTAGGGCGATGAACCAAACTCTAAAAGTGTAAGGAAGAGAAGAAAGGACAAGGGTACTGGAAGGAGGCAGAATGGGTCAGGCTAGGCTCTGTAGTAAAAAAGGCAGGTGGGTTAAGAGGTTAAAAAAGGTAAGTGGGTAGGTTTAAGTGGTTCATAAGGGGATAGGTTAGGTTCAGAGGTTTAAAAGGGCAAAAAAGCAATCAATTATGGGAGTGGTGCAGTGTTATGGGTGTGGAACCACAATTGTCTGGCACACATTCTGGAGACTGAGATGCTGCCCCATACACATGCACCATCTGGGCAGAGGGAGGAGGTTGCTGGACTCTCAGTCAACATGGAAAGGATACAGTGGACCTCTTGCCTCTCCCAGGGGCCACAACATACAATATGATGCCTTTGCTTCAAAGAATGGCTAGACAGAGGAGGGAAGGGTGGACCTTGGTGAGCTCTGGGAGAGTGGGAGTGGCAGGTGGGGTACATAATCTTCAGCCTATGTCACTGCAAAATTCCTTTGCCATTCTGGTGGAATAGAACAGCTTGCAAGAGGCACCTGAAGTGAAGCAAGGAGGATTTGATGGACCGTTAATGTGAAGGCTCCAGGGTGGTTGGAGAAGGCACCCAGCAGAAGAGGAAGCAGTTGCTGGTGGGTGACTTGATTGTGAGAGGGACAGACTTGGGAGTAGAAGGGGAGGAGAGAGGGAGGGAGGTAAAGTATTTACCTCTTACTTCAGCTTGGAGGGATGGAGAGAGGATACTAAGTATTGCTAGGGTGGCAAGCCACGAGAGTGAATTGGATGTCATTGTCCACATAGTGACCAATGACCTTTTGAGGGATGGAGAAGGATTAGTGCAGGGGCAGTTCAAGGAACTGGGGGGGCCTTAAATAAGTACCATGAATGGTCACATTTTTTGAGGCGCTACCTGTATATGGCTCAGGGAAGGTTAGGGCACTAGAAAATACATTTTCCACTCCTAAACTGAACATGTTCTGGTTGGGTTCAAGAATGCATGGGATAAACACAAGGAAATTATAGTGGAAAGGAGGGGAGGAAGAGAAAGAGCTGCCATCAAATTCTATGTTTTTGTGTTCTATGACTTCTAATGAAAGGTCAGTGTTTTTAGTTGATCCACCCAGTCCTTATTTCTCTCCACTCATCAGTCCTAAGTTTGAAAGTTATTGAAGTTAATTGGTGGTTTGACTTAAACTGATGAAAACCACAACTTCTTAATCTGACTGACATACAGTGTGTTGTGAGGCCTGCGAGTCACAACACCTTGCACAACACAGCAACAATGGCAAATGAGTTGCAAGCCTTCATACTGAATGAACAAAAACAATCATAGCAGTGCATTTACTGTAGGAAGGGGTGTGGTTTCAAAGGTTGACTAAGCCTTTTTCAAACTACAGGGAATAATAATCAGGGACTGAACTCAATGCCTAACATTAATAGAAAGCATTTGTTAATGCTGAATGTATGCTTGCTTTTATTTGCTGTGTAGTTGTTGGGTATAGATAGCACAGAAACAACAATGAACAAATTTATAGCAAAAGTTACAATAGTGAAATTGTCTACATTAGTGTAATTTTTGCTAATCAATTTCTCTTGTTGTGATTGTGAAATTGTATTTGCATTCATGTATGTCCCTTTAGGAATGAAATAAACAGAATAATGGAGATACTTTGAGCCCCATTTGTCATACTAGCCCACTTCTCCTGACACATTACGTGGCCCCATCAAGCCATAACACACATATCAACCCCTTGCAAAGGAAGGCTCCAAAGCCCATCATAACTTGTCACCTGTATGACATAACACTGTACAATACCTTCCCAGCCTCAGAACAGTGGCGTACTACAGTGCTGGTCCCCATCACTGTGCTGCACAGATGGCTCCCCAAGCTAGCTCCCAAGCACAAGGTGCCATCATGGGAAGACAACCTGCTACCCACTGGACCATTGGCATGCACTGTACACAACATTTCTTCACATTTTGAACCCAAATTTTAAATATAGTATTTTTATGACCTCCCCTTCTGAATATGCCAGGTGTCATGTATAAAATACTGTCTGAAACATAATTTTGTGGCACAAGACAAAACATGCTTTAGTTTGGATTTTAAAAATAACCCCTGTCCCATTCATAAGGTGGTGTAAAAAAATGGCTATGTTGAAAATGTGGATTCCAAATATTGAAAATGTCTAAAATTATGAGTGAACATTGAAAAATTCCAATGTACCTTCATAACATTGGTGTTTCATTTAAGATTTTGACCCTAAATTTTCAACATAGCCTTTTTAAGACCCCACTGAATAAACCAGGTAGGTGAATTTTTTTCAAATCCTGCCCAAAAGATGATTTTGTGGAGTGTCTGCAAAATCACCTTTCAGGCAGGATTTGAAAACTAGCACCTTTCACATTCATGAGGGTGTGTGAAAATGTTATATGATAGTGGTTCAAGAGAAAATCTGTCGACCGCCATTACAGTGACGGCACTATGCTGATGGTAAATGAGGTTGGCATTGTACCATCGGAAATGTAATGTGTTTTTTGCACCCCCAACACTTTAATATTATCAACTCGAAGGTGGCGCAGACTCAGGAAGGGGGCGTAATGCAAGGATAGTGAAGGTGCCATGAACTTTTGCTGTCAGCAAATTGTCCTGACAGGAGAAGATCACTATTCGTTTGGTGGTTTGTAAATCAAACTTTGTTCCTACTACTATACCTGTTCATTCACTGGGTGCTGTTTCAGTTCTGCTGTTCAGCTATTGGCTGATTTGATATTCTACTGTGATTGGTTAGAGAATGGTTTGTTCTGATAGGCTAGTTGTGGACCTGTGCTTCTGTACCAAAATTTGAAGTGTGCAGAGTACTGGATTGGAACCTGTCATGCTGTTTTTCTCCTTATAGTGAAGTCGGTGTCATTTTCTGTGGCTGAGTTGCTGACGTTTTTCCATTTCTAGTCAGAGAACTTGTGTGCATTGCCTGAGTAAGTGATATTAAGTTTAATATTCTTTTTTTTTTTTATCATTTCTATGTCAACTTACTGAATGTCATGTGATCTTTTATGTTTTTTCCTTCAGCATCTGGCCTCAGAGATCATATTGTTCAGTGAGGCACAGATCATCTGTTCTGCTCATTGTCTAAATGTGTTAATGTTACAGCACTGTAATAACATGTTACTCATTTTATTTATTTTTTTATAGTTCAGATTGTGCTCATGAAGGACAGGTTTTGATAGCGTTCATCTCATCTGCAGATCGTCAGTGATGCAGTGATTTGAAATCTCTAGTTTTGCTTCAGTGCTGTAAACAATCTTGTTTAGTTTCAGCTGACATTTTATTTTTTATTTTTTGATCTAATAGATGCTAGGTGTCTGCATTTGGTAAACTAATACTACTGCTGAGCTACTTCTGCTAGTCTGGTGTCTGTGATACAAGCAGTGTTTTTTTGAGTATAATGGACGTCTCTGGTAATGGCCAGTGTTTCTTATTTTAGCCTTCGGTAACTGGGTAATGTTGCTTGTTAAGTGGGATGACTGTAGTATGTTTATGTGGGAGGACTGTGTCATGTTACTGGAACAAGCAATGTGTTGACTAGTATTGTCCTGTGAGGTAAAGCATGTGTTCTGACAGGAGTATCCTGTCAAGACTACATGTATTCTGCAGCATTGCTAGGTGATGTACTGTTCCTGGAGATATGCTAACTTTTATGATGTGCAGGTCTGTGTCATGTTACTGGAATAAGAATTGTGTTTACCAGTATTGTCCTGTGAGGTGAAGTATGTGTTCTGACAAGAGGATCCTGTCAGGACTACATGTATTCTGCAGTATTGCTAGGTGATGCACTGATCCTGGAGATATGGTAACTGTTATGTTGTGCATATTTTTCAGTTATTTATTTAATGTTGTCATTGTTGTCTTCCTGTGTTGGTTGCTGTTACTGGCTATGGGAGGGCTACTGGCCTCTGTAACTACATAATTGCAATGTTTGTGGGATACTTATGTTCCCAGATATCTTGTACAGTAGGCCTTTTTTTGTAATATGAGTTTTATATCCTGATAGTGGTATGCCGTTGGGAGTACATCTATCCTGAAAGCATAATCCTTTCCAGAATACTTCCATTGCTCCATGTTTTAATGTGGAAGTTGATGTATTGTTGTGGCAGATTCAACAATGTGGTGTGTGTGATGTGAACTGTGTTTTGTTGTACTTTCATGGTATAAGTTATGTTTTATTTCTTGGATGTTACCTGGTCAAGCAGTGCCCTTTCCAGCACATGACCCTGTAATGAATTGCATGTTTTGAAATGTATGATGACTTCAGTGACTGTAATGTGTCTTACTGTGTAGCATTCTCAGTTTCTCCTGTTTCATCCTACAGTTTTAAGCCATTTTTAACATGTTTCTTATTGTAACATGTCTCAGAGACTCATTTCAGTGGTTTGCTTTCTTGAATGTTTACCTTTTTTTCTGCCAGGACCTTTGTTTTCTGCCAGGACTATCCTGTTAGCTATATCATTTGTTTTTAAACATGAAGGTGATGCCTGTGGCATCATGTACAGTAACCCGCTATTTATTGTTTGTGTTTAACTGACTTCTTAATTTATGCATGTTTCTGCTGCTGCTAACAGTATTGTGGCATGTTTTCTAAGGACAATGCCTGTGTGATGTTCTTTGACTGTCTGAAGTCAAGTTTGTGTCTATCCTCATCTGACGTCCATTGTTGTTTCTCAATAGAGTGTGCATGTCATCCTCATGTGCATTGGGAGTATGTGGAAGATATGCTGTTGTGGTATATGTATGAATGTCACATTGGTCTTGTTCTTCCAGGTGTTTGTTAGTATTCACACCAGTACTGTTTTTCTGAACCTTTGGGTATGGTGAGGGTGAGGTAAAAGCAACTACATTTAGAACCTACTAAACATCAAACAGGGAAGAGGACATGGAGGAACACATCAGAAATCCAAGGGAGTTGCTAGAACAGTAAGGGTAGCTGATGCATTGAGGTAACTAAGTGTGGTCCAGGGATCAAGGAAAGTGAAAAGTATTTGTTTATGTACATAAGGGAGATGAGAAACAGTAAGGAGCACACGATAGGGTCCAGAATGGCAGAGGGTGGTGTGTGGATAAGGGGAAGAGCAGGCAGAAGTACTTGATGAGTAGTTCTATTAGGTATTCACCAAAGAGAGGGATTGACCTGTATGTAAATGGAAGATTAGCATGGGAGTAAGGGCGAGGAGATCACAGCTTGGGAAGTCACCAACAGAAGTGGATGGGAAGTTAAGTCTCTGAGGGTTGACAAGGCACCTGGACAGGACTTTAATCATCTGAGTGTACTGAGAGACTTGGCAGTTGACCTTGTGGGGCCATTGGTGGACATGTTCAGCAACTGTCTGTAAACAGGATGTGTATTCAGGGATTGGAGGCTGGTTCATGTGGTGTTCCTCTATAACAGTGGGCCCAAGGATGAATCTTGGAAGTATTGGCCAGTTGGCCTAATCTCAATTGTGTTACAGCTAATGCAGACTATCCTTAATGAAAGACTGGGAGCATTATGGAGGCTAATAATCTCCAATATAGCATCTAGCATGTGTTTGTCTTTTGCAGATCCTGTAAGATAAATGTGGTGGACTTTTTCATTGTGTTACACAGTCAGTGTGCAAGGGTCATGTGGTGGATGTCCTATATCTGGACTTATTAACATACTAACATACTAAAATGCCAGCAGAATAGGCCTAACAGTCTTTTGTGTCTGCTTGTTTGGTCAGCCCCCACTCTGGGAGCAGACCTTGCTGCCCCCCTCACCTTCTCTGGCTTCTCCCTTCCCAGTTCCAGATATTCTCGCCGCACTGGATTTTGCTTCCAGAACCCTTCCCCTGTACCTGTCCCACCCCTTCTTGAACCCTCCACTGTCCCTGCTCCACCAGCGCCCTGGGCAGGTACATTCCATGGCTCCAACACCCTCTCAGTGAAGTAGCACCTCCTCCTTTCTCCCGAATCTTCCCTCCAGCTTCCACCCATGCCTCTAGTTGCCCCTCCTCCTCCTCCCTCCTTCGAAGCACCATGACTGCTCCTCCCCTATTTACCTCCTTCATGTACCTGAAGTCCTCTATCATGTCCCCGGTCCCTTCTCTCTCTCCAATGTGACATATTTAGCTCTTCAAGCTCTCCCCATAGATCCTGTCCCCAAGCCCCAAATCATTTTGGTTGCCCTCCTCTGATCCTCTCCAGGAGTTTAATGTCCTCTTTAAGTGTGGCCTCCAAAACTGCACACAGTACTCAAGGTGTGGCCTCACCAAGCAGTAATACAGAGGAGTATCACTCCCTCCTTCTGGAGGTGATCCCCCTAGTGATGCATCCCAGCATCCTGTTGGCCTTGTCTGCTGCCCTCCTACAAGTCTCCTAGTTGTTCGTCTTGACATCCACCACCACCCCCAGGTCCCTCTCAGCCATCGAGACTTGTAGCATTCCCCCACCCCAGGGTGTACACTTGGCCCGGGTTTCGGGTTCCCAGGTGCAGTACCTTGCATTTCCCTGCATTGAACCTCAGCTTCCAGTTTCTAGACCATCTTTCCAGAGCCTTCAGGTCCCCCTGTAGGGCCACCCTCCCCTCCTTCCCATCCACCACTGCCCCCAGTTTTGAGTCATCCGCAAAGAGACTCATCTCACTCCTGATACCTGTCCTTATGTCAGAGACGTAGGCATTGAACAGGAGGGGCCCAAGGACTGATCCCTGTGGGACTCCACTAATGACCCTCCTTGGGGATGAGACTATCATGCCAACTATGACCCTCTGGGTCCAGTCCTGTAGCCAATTGTCTATCCATCTGATCATCTGGTTCCACACCCCCTTTTCTCCCAGCTCATCCAACAGGCCCTCATGAGGAATAGAGTCAAATGCCTTGCTGAAGTCTAGAAATAGGACATCCACTGGTCTACCCAGGTCCAAGGCACTCGTCATTCAGTCATAGAACTCCACTAGGTTTGTCTGACACAATTTTGCTGGGACAAATCCATGTTGTCTATGGTCCAGGCACCCTGACTTTTCCAGGTCCCCCCCAAGCCTCTCCTTGACAATGCCATCCATCACCTTGCCCACCACCGATGTCAGGCTGACAGGCCTGTAGTTCCCTACCACCTCCCTTGATCCCTCCCCTTGTGGATGAGGCACATATGTCGCCACCTTCCAGTCCTGGGGCACCCACCCTGTCCTCAGAGAGATGGTGAAAAGCTCCGCCAGGGACTTCGCCAGGACATCCGCAAGTTCCTTCAGCACTCTGGGATGTAATTTATCCAGCCCTGGTGCTTTCTCCATCTTAAGGGACCTGAGGGCTTCCCTCACTCTCTCTGCTGTGATTTCTACCTCTGCTACCTCTTCTCCCTGCTTAGCCTTCCTCCCTCCTGCCAGTGATGCCTCCCCTCTCCCCAGACTCACCGATCAGTAAGGGTCCCCCCCTCCTCAGTATCACTGTCTCCTCCCATGTATGATGCAGCACCCCCATTTTCCTTGGTGAAAACTGAGGTGAAGTACTCATTTAGTACCTTAGCCTGCTCCCCCGAGTCTTGTGGCCATCTCCCCTGTTTTAATCCTGCTAATCTGCCCCTTCACCCTTTGTTTTCCCCAATGTATCTAAGAACCCCTTGTTCCCTCTCCTAATTTCCCTGGCCAAGTTCTGCTCCTTCCTTGCCTTAGCCACCCTCACCACCCTAGTGGCCCTTCTAGCCATCAGTTCGTACTCCCCTCGATCCCTTTCACTCCTTGAGCACTTGAATTGCCTATAGGCTGCCTTCTTTCCCTGCACCACCTCCTGGATCTCCCTGGTCCACCAGCAGGGTTTTCAAGCCCTACCACATTTTCGTCTTACTCTGGCACAGGTGCTGGTAGCATCCTGCATCAGTTTCCTGATTATTTCCCACTGACTGTCAGCATCCATGTCTGACCCAATCACATCCAAATGCTCCTTAAGGATCCTTTCCATTTCCTTAAAAGCCACCCACTGAAGTCAGTTATCTCCATCTTTGTCTGCTTCTACCCCTCCTAGGTCCAGGCAGAACCAGACCATGGCATGGTCACTCCCCGCCAATGGGTCCCTTACCTCCAGGCCCCATTCTGGTCACTGTCTGCCAGGACAACATCCAGTACCCACACCCCCTGCTCGGTTCCCCACCTGCTGAGTTAGGAATGCATCTTGAAAGACATCCAACAACATCTGTTCCCTGGCCACCGAGGATGTCATAGTCTCCCAGTCTGTTCCTGGCATGTTTAAGTCCCCCAACACCACCACCCTTCCCCTGCCCAGTCTGCAGTGTCTCCCAACATCTGCTACCAGACTCTCCTCCAGCTCCTCTGCCAATGCAGGGGGTCTATACACCACTCCTATTTTTACTGTCTTGCCCCCCCTTGTTATCAAGGTGACCCAAATCGCCTCCATGGTTCCCTCTGCCTCCTCTACTCCACCTATGCCAATGCAGTTTTTGACTATTATTGCTACCCCTCCTCCCCTTCCCTCCCCCTGTCCTTCCTGAACATAGTGTAACCCTCCAGGTTCAGGTCCCAGTCGTGTCCTGTGGTGGCCCAGGTCTCAGTGACCACTTCCACATCCACCGCTCCCTCAGTTAGCATCACCTGGAGCTCAGGCATTTTATTGCCCAAGCTCCTGGCATTTAGCAGGACTACCTTCCACCCTTTCCCTATACTTCCATTTCCCCTGCTCATGTTCCCATGGGGATTTCATTTTCCCCTGGTCTGCACTTTACCAGTCAGCCTTTTCCCACATTCCTCCAGCTCCCCAGGGGGGTGGAGACAGAGTCCCTCCTTTATCAGACCCCCCTCGACAGCCTTTTCTCCCATCCCTCCCCCTTCACAAGTTTAAACCCCACTTTTCACCAATGAACCCCTCTATTTTCAACTTAAGGATTCCCTTCCCCTCCCCTCCAGATTGAGATGGAGCCTATCTCTAGCATACAGCCCCTTATCCTCCCAGGTCTCCCCCAATCCCCATCAACCCATACTCTCTGAACAACTGGTTTATCTCCCTAATCTTCCTTTTGTGTTCCCCATTAGCCCTTGGCACTGACAGACACCGGCAAGCTCCCTGAACCCTGCCTGTATCTCTAGCTCGCTATTTCCCTCAATGTCATTTGTACCCAGGTGGACCAGTATGTCTAGGGAGCCCCCACAATCCTTTGCCAGCTGATATACCTTGTGCTTGGCCCTGTGCACCATTTGTCCAGAGAAGCATTTTGTTCTAACTGGCCAGGCTTCCCCCTCCCTATCCCATTTGTTACCCCTGATCATAGAATCCCCAACAGGAGCACTCTGACTGCTCCTTTTCCTCCATTCCCCCCCTTCCATGTCCCTCATCCTTTCTACAGGCCCCTCCACCCAGCCGGCTCCTTGTTCCTTCCCCTATCTGGGTGCCACATGCCACCCCCTCATTTACCCTGGCCACCCTCCTCTCCGATCCTATGCCTCTCCTCCTCCCGAGTATCCTTCTGTGCCTCACTAACTCCCCATCACTGCTCGTGACTGGTCCTTCACCCCATTCAGCAAAGCCATTGTTTCTGTACTGCATGGTAAGCAGATGAGCAAATTGAACAACCTGGGGTGGAGCAGAAACTGGATAGATGGGTCATGAGCTATGTATAGGATAGACAGCAGAAGGTAATAGTGGGGTTTGAGGTATCTTCGACCATGCCTGTAACAAGTGGGATCCCACAGGGCTCAGTGCTGGATCCAGTTCTGTTTAATGTTTTAATTGCTGACATTGCAGAATGTATATTGAGTTAGATCAGTGTCCTCATTGATGATACCAAGATCTGTTTTGAGTTTGATGGATTGGAAGGAGATACAGCACTCCTGGAGGATTTTGGAAAAATGGATGAATGGTCTAATACATGGCAACTTGGGTTGAATGCTAAGATGTGTTTAGTAATGTACTTGACAGCCATGAAGTCTTGAAACAGTAACTGACTGGTGGGAGTGCAGTTATCCAACTCTAAGTAGGACAAGGATGTTGGTGTACTGTTGATAGTGGAAATGACCCAGTCAGCCTAGTGCAGGAAGACAGTGGGTAAAGGTCATCAGAATGCTGGTGTACATCATGAGGTTAATTACCCCAAAGAAAGGACAATTTATCATGTCCCTGTCTAGGTCCCTTGTGAGGCTACACTTACAGCACTGCATGCAGTACTGGTGGCATTACATGGAAAACAACATCAAGCTGTTTGATGTGGTTCAACGAAAGGCAACAAAAATTATCATTGGGACATAAACTTTATGTGGCGAGGCTGAGAGAGCTATACATGTATTCCCTTGAGAAGAGAAGGAGAGGGGATATGATTCACATGTTTAAGTACTTGAGGGATATGAACAGAGTAAGCATGGAATGTATTTTGAAATTAAAATGTGGAATGGAAACCAGGGGCACAGTCCGAAGTTGTAAGGAGGCAGATTTAGGAGGGAAATGAGGAGGCACTGTTTCTCTCAAAGGGTGGTAACACACTGAGATGCTTTGTCTGGGGAGGTGGTGATATCAGTGTGGGCAGTTTTAAAAGGGGTTAGGACAGGATCAGAGGGATGGTTCAAACCATGGGGGGGCAGTGGGTGTGAGTGAAGAAAAAATGATTAACATCAATGGGTAGGCATGAGATATGATGGGCAGCTGTAGTGTAAAACAGTAAAGTGCTGCACACTTCAGCACATGAGATGGAACATTAGACCTGTATCTGCCGGTAAACTCATATGTGCATAATACTTTCACTTGCTTCAGAGGAAGTATTTGCTCTGTAATGTCATCATGTGCATCTCATTGTGATTCTTGTCATATCTGTTTTACTTTTGTTTTTTCTGTGTTTGACATGGATGTTCTTATCCAGTCTTCATTGCAGAAGACGCTATGTGTTAGTAAGGATGGTGTAATGCAAACTGCTGTTGTCATCCAGTCATTTGACGATATTGAAAAAATAATGAAAGACAAGCTTCCCACATCTGGCACTTGGGTTAATATCCCAATACTGACACTGTAGTGCAGCATGAGAGGGGTGCTGCACTTCTGAGGTGCCATCTTTCAGATGAGACGTTAAACTGAGGTCCCATCTGTCTGGATTGGTGGTAGTTCAGGTGGATGTTAAAGATCCCATGGCACTTATCGAAAAGAGTAGGGGAATTTTTTATTTAAATAACAAAACAAATCAATAAAAAACAGTGTTGCCTCACACAAAAGAAAAGTACAAATCATAACAAAAGCAAATAAGTATTACAATCATACATATCGAAAGGGTTTGTCTAATACAGAAGTGAAACTCAAATCTAATCCCATGACAAAGGGCTCCCCCCAAAAAAAAAGTAGGGAAAATTTTTATCCACAAAATAAAGGAAATAAAATACATACTTAATAGTGTTACTGCACACAAAATCATAAGACAAACTTAAAATAAACAAAAAATAAGCATGTCATCAAGCATACAATACAAACTTTAATTTATAAAATCCCAAAACGGAAAAGCTGACCCCCCCCCCCACTAAAAGAATAGGGAAAAAAATTTTCAAGGAACAAAAGCAAAGTAATACAAAAACAGTAGTACCTCACAAAAGGAAGAAAAAATTACAAATCATAACAAAATAAATAAGTAGTACAGTCATACATCAGAAATGGCTGTCTAATACAGAAATACTAACTGGAAACAAATGCACACCATAAAACTACAGAATGGAGATCGGACAAAATTATATAAATTGTTATGAAACAGAAATGAAAACAGTATTAAATACAAAAAAAGACCAATATCCTATTCTTATTTAAACAAATTATAGAAAGAAAATAATTAACTATCAGGTACAAAGAAAGTATCATGTTCACCCAGTATCTAGCCAAGACATATGTCTCCACCATAATTTATAAAGATCAGGTGAGGCTGTATTGTGCTCATAGTCTCTCCATCTAAAATCTCTTTCTGAACCATCGAAAACACATAAGCACTAGACAATACCTGCTGTCTTAAAGTTAATGCGAAGGCTTGCCATAATTGAAACTTGACATGTCCCATAAATAACAATAACATCCCAGAGTCGAACTGGACACATGCAGCTGGTAAAATGTTCCTAACCCATGCATCCGGATCCTCCCTCTGAAAAGGCCCAGAGACCCAATATTTATGAAAAGAAGTCCAAAATCCAACCACATAGCGACAATCTATGAACAAATGCTGCATAGTCTCAACCACCCCACTACACGTATCAATTCTAGGGCACATTCATTCCACTACACCCTTATGCTTCATGTTCCCTTTTACCCCAATTTTGGTGGTGCAAAGCCATATAAAATCCACATAAATGTTGGAATTCGGGGACAATGAAGAAGACTTGTCATAATCTGTATATTAGCTGAGGGAAGTATCATAAACCAGGGTTCCTCATGGAACCAGGTTAGCAACAACCAGTCATATACCATTTTCCAGTGCCAGTAGTCAGATAGCGATAAGGTAATTCCAGAGTTTGAGTTTACCCACCACATCCTTCAACAATTAGCTAAAAGAAAATGTTCACCTGTTTAGAAAGGAGCCTGAAGAGGCCCACTGTGTTAATAGGGATCCAAACTCATCCATAACCCAGGGGCACCATAATCTAACCTCATTATGAGCCAATGGGACAATATTGTGAAAAGAAAGGTAACATGAAAAAAAAAATTGGGTTAATCATTCCCAAAGCCTCCCTGGGTGATAGGTAAATAGGTAATCCCTCTTTTAATAGGGTTTAGGCGACTCCCCAAAGACACTGGAAAAACACACTGTACACTGAAGTTTACAGTATTTTGGGATAGAAATACTGCTGACAAAAATTGAAACAATGGTAACAGATGTGATTTTATCATATATATCCTTTTATGATTAGACATCACTAAGAATTCCATTTTGTTACCAAACCTTGTGCAGTAATAATTTTTCTTCCAATTATAAAACTGGGATCAGGACTACCAAAAAAATACCCAAAATTTGAATGTAGGAGGTCACTACTGGAAAATGCCATATTGAACTCCATACTCTACCCTCACAACCAATGGATAAAATATTACATTTCTGGTAGATGATTACAGAACCAGTTACTTCTGAAAACACTCTCAACTCATCTTGAGCCAAAAAGGCTGATGATTTGTCTGCCAGTGTTAAACACAAATCATCTGCATAAGTAATAGTTTTAATCTGTAAATCTATACTACTCACGGAGAGACCCATTATATCATCCTGTTTATTCAATCTGTATAATAATGGGTCCAGAGACAACAAATAAAGGAGAAGACTTAGAGGACAACCCTGCCTCACCCCTCTATTGACTAAAATCTTACCTCCTATCCATCCATTCATACTAGGAAATAAACAAATGTGTTTATAGCATATTTGCAACCATAAAATAAACTTATCTGGGAACCCATATTTAGAAAAAACTGCCCACATATAGGTATATTCAACCCTATCAAAAGCTTTAGATTGATCTATACTAACTAAATGTCCTAATAATTCCTGAGTAGTGCCTTTATGCAGAATTTCTCTAATAAGAATCAGGGCATCCTGTATCTTTACGTGAGGATACCCCACTAAACTGTGGGGTGAATTATATCATTTAATGTATTCGCTAATCTATTCCCTAATACCTTCATCAAGATTTTACTATACGTATTTAACAAAGTGATTGGTTTCCAATTTTTAAATCTTCTTTATTTCCGTCCTTGAATAAGAGAACTAAAACTCCTTCATACATACTGGGTCGTAAAACTCCTGTACTTAGAGCATCATTTAACACTACCACAAGTTCATCCCTTAGTACTTCCCATATTACTTTAGAAATGGCTTGTGATAGGCCATCAGACCCTGGGGACGTTCCTTTAGAAAGGGTCCAAATAACTTGCTTAAGTTCTGCAGCAGTGATAGGAGAAGCTAAATTTCAACCACACTCCTCCGAAATATGAGGGAGGTCACATCCCTTCAACCAGTCTGATATTGCAGCCTTTGACAAATCAGTACTTGTAAAAAGTTTGGAAAAATACCTCTCAATTTCATTCAATATAGCTGGGTTGTCTGTGACCTTCGTACCATTAGGGAGCTGCAAGGCCTCCATAATTCTCTGTTCCCGAACCTGAGCCAGGGTGTCAAAAGGAACGGTATCAGACTTTTTTCCAAAAACCCGGTACCGTTGCTGTTTGATCACCCCCTGCATCAGTTCTTTTTGGAAAACTGATAATTTATTTTTAAGAATCTTAATAGCACCCAAATCACTTTTACCCTCTTCATAGTATTGGGCCACCAAAATCCGAAGCTGTGCTCTAAGTTGCCACAAAGTGTGTTTTTTAAAAGAACCATTAAGCCTCCCCACTGACTGGAAATAAGAACAAAAATCATGTTTTGAATCTTCCCACCACTGATTTTTGTCCTCTTAAAGACAAAACATAGATTTCCTAGCTTTCATGATATATTGAAACCCTACCTGTACCATGGGTAAATCTAACAAGGAAATATTTAACTTCCAGAACCCTGGACCCCCCCTTTGTTCAGGTAGATTTCCTACTATCAAATCTAACATCGATGATCAGAAGTTGCCACATCACTAACTACGGCTTACTGAATGCTAAAACTGGTGGAAATAAAGAAATAATCAATCCACATGTGCAAGGGCCACAAGCATATGTGTGGAAGCTCCTATATTACCAGACCCAAACACATCAATGAGACCTACTTCAGAAATGAATTTCAACAAACAAGAGACATCACAATATTATTTTTCCCAAATATATTACTTCCACTCTGAGGAAAGAGCAATTAAAATCCTCAAAAACAACCGCATACTAGTAAACAAAAGGTTGTATGGTGCTAAAAGCCTACCCTTTCATATTTTAATTGGGGTGCATATATGTTTATTAACCTCATAGGTAAATTTTTCCAAACAATATCTAACATGAGAACCTCCTTCCAAAATTTCTAAATGCCTAATTATTTTTACTGGAGAAAAAAAACAAATCCCTACCCCTGAACACTGTTCAGACCCCTGTGACCAGTAGCTATCCCCCCACAACCAACCCACAGATGCCACCTCCAAAAGACCTGGAGAATGCAGATGGACGTCTTGAAAAAATATACAATCTAAATCAGATTGTAAAAAAAGCCCATATGTAGCCAGTCTTTTAAATTTGGACTGGATACTATTTACACTTAAAGGCGCGATGTGAAACTGATAATGAAGATCAATCATAAGTCAAAAAGTGAAAAGAAGACACCTCACTTTATTTTGCTAGAGGCCCGGTAATCCTAAATACTAGTTTTAGGCCGGAGGTACCAACCCGTGGTCCACCTGGATCCAATAAATCCCCTCCCAAGAGCAGACTTCCTGCCACTTCAGTATGTTCTGTCTCCTGATCTGAAGAAACATCTCACAATACCTCATAAGTATTCATCTCTTCCAAAGGTTCAGATGTTTTTTTCAAACACTTTGGCCTAACACCCTTCCCCCTCTTTGGACGAACCACAACGAAATCTTGAGAACTAGGTAGAGGATCTGATGAAATAATGGTCCCCCCCAACTTTTCCTGTGCAGCGGACTGTGCTAAAACACCCTCTGTTTCAACAACCAAAATGGGGGGGGGGGGTTCTCATTCAGGTATCTGCGGCATATGTCTTTTACCAGGAGGTTGATGCCCAGAAAACTCAGTGGGGAAAATAGCCTCTTTAATATAATAATCCTGAACTCCAAATCAGCATTTTCTGTGTTCCTGGCTGCCCAAGGACAGTCAGTAAACACATGACCCACCTCCTCACAAAAGTTACATTTGGGGTCTTGAAAACAATGTGCACTCACATGGCCTAATTCCCCACAATACGCATATTTCAATACCTCACATGTAGTACTAATGTGTCTTGTGGATCCACATTTAAAGCAATCTTAGGCTGCCCAGGATAAAACAGAAACCCCTTATCCCGACCTATGAAAAACAATTAGGCAAATGAATAACATCCTACTCCGTTTGGTGTAATTTAGTCCTAAACTTCCAACCCCCAGTCCAAAAACCTTCATCATCCAAAATTGGGGAAGGATTTCCTTGAATAGTACATTGTTTTTCTAACCAGTATACCACATCAGTTATATTAACCCCCTCATTGCGAAAAAGAATAGTAATTACCCTAAAAGGTTGTTTAGTCAAGGGTATCACCAGAAAATCTACCCATAAAGGGTTAGTTTTTAAATTTGAAAATCTACACCAGAATTTCTCCAGCAAAGTGGGAGTTCGAAAACTAACATCAAAAGTACTTTCTCCTGGTGCATGGATTAAGGCATAAACCTCTGAAGGGGAAAACCCCATGGACTGTTTAAGCAAGATTTTCCCCACATGAAAATGATCAGGTGTCGACTCCTTCTGTCCCACATATCGCAACCTTACTGCATTTCTATGTTTTGCCAAATCGATAGTTTTATGGAAGTGGCTTGCATAAGTTGGGGGGGGGCCTGCAACAGACACCTCCGGTTCCCCTGGTGAAACAGTCCTCTGATCAGATTGTGAAGAATCCAAAGTTACCCCCACCCCCTGTTGTTTTTCCGAAACCCCAGAGGCAACAGTACCTGAAACAGCAAATGTCCCTCCTGAATCCATCATAGGAGAGGAAAGCAATGGATTTGTTGATCCTACCGGTAAACAACCCGGGTCTGGCTGCCAGACTCCTTGTGCAGGGACATCCATCCGGCTGAGAGGAGCGCTTTTCCGCGACCAGCCGGCGCATTACCTCACTCCAGTCACGTTGTGGGGCCTTTCTTCCTGGTCTGGAAGTGGATTACCATGCTCTACAGTCGCCAACACCTTCAAAGGACCCAAAGAGTTCTCCGATAGCGGAGAAACCGCTGAACGTTTTCTTTTACGGTCATCATCTTGCTGTGCTAGCGAATCATCCAGCTGCTGTTTAATTCGAACCAATTCCTCTTCTAAACACTGTTTTTTTTGGTGTAAATTAAGTATATCTCCCGACTCTATATTAGAAATGGTATCGCAGGCGATAAGCTGGCCACCCCTCGGGTGCTCCCCAGCCGCCGCATCTACAGAGACAGATACTTCAGTTGCAATATCCATTCCAAGCAGCTCCACTGATTCTTCATCCACCAACCTCACTCTTCCAGTCTCCTCCTCTGCCATCTTGGTCCCACCAGAAAATGGGTCCCCCCTGCTCACAGGAAGCAGGAAGTAGGGGAATTTCCCTGGTGTCCTGGGCAAATTTCCCTCATTCACTAAAAATACCACCAACAGCTTAATCTGGTGCAAGGTCAGTTGGCATTCATCTGTATCCCCCTCCCCCGGGTCGTGCCTGAAAATAGGCAGGATTTGTCTAGTGCACCTACCCGGTCAACAAAAACTAAATAAAAAAATAATTAAATGAATGATGGAAAAGAATGTTTTTCAAGATGGGCTAAGAGACATGACATCACATATTTTGTTTGTGAATATTATAGGAAGCCACGTGGATCATCAAGTGGTGACCCAACGTGCATGAGAGCAGGTGCCTGCATTGCTTATGTCTCCTTCCAAGTATTAAAAGAGGGGAGTAATATGGTCATGGTAATCAGAGAAAAACCAAGTCATACTGGCCATGACATTTCTAATGTTCTTGAAAGACAAGTTAACACTGTTGATGAATCTCTGTTGAAGCTCATTGAAGTTTGGTTGGCCTGAAACATGAGTAACAGCGAAACCCTTTTACGTGCTGCTAAGTGATCTGAAATGAAAGGTCATCATGATGTGCATGACAGGTGCTATTACCTAACTCCTGATGATATTACATGAATGCGTCATGGATCGAATATGTCTAAAAAGATTTGACCCTAACGATGCAGCAAGTGTGCCTAAACCTGCCATTCTGCACTTAGGGAGGATGTTTTGTTTTATCAAGCCTTGTCAAAGGTTAATGGAGATCCCTATCTGTTGTACTTGCAATCTTCCTGGCAGAGGAGGCAGATGGAACAGTGTGGTCAAAATCTAGTTTTTGTCGATGCCACATATGGTGACATAACTGTTTATAGCTATGCATTATACACCATATTGATACATAATGAACATGGCCATGGTGTTCCTGTAGCATTCTTTGTCACAAGCTCTGAAAAGCAGGAGCAATTGCAGAAGGCCATCCAGTCACTACATTTAAGAGTACCCAATTTCTAACCAAGGTATTCTGAATATATGGCTGTTTTCTTACATTCTTATTGTAGTACTACATTCTGCCCTGTGGCTGGAAATGTTCACTTACTGGTTCTTTTGAAATGTTAACTGTATTTATTTTGTTAATTTAGTTATGAAATTGTTAGCAATGCCATTTATTCACTTAATCTGTCATTCTGTAACAGCAAGAGTGTGACTATAGTGACTATTTTGTCTCTGGAGTTACTTTAATGTTACACATTACTTCTTCTATAAGTATCTTTTTTTCTTTTCTTACAATGTCTTCATGTTTCTCCTTTAGAGGTTTTATGGTTGATAAGGACTGACATTTAATCGGAGCACTACAAACAGCGTTTCCTTGTTCTAATATTCTGCTGTGCTGGTTCCATGTTTTACAGGTAAACAGTTTTCTTTTTTTGTAAGTCATGTTACTTGAAGCTGGAGTATGTGGGGGCTGGATCAAAAATGGTTGATCTGAATCAGGAACTGGCTAAGGGGGAGACAGCAAAGGGTAGTGGTAGAAGGATACTCTCATCACTGAGAGCAGTGACAATCAGGGTACCACAGGGATCTGTGCTGGGACCAGTACCATTCAGGATTTTCATTGCAGATATCTTGAATGGGATCTGGAGCAAAATCAGTCTGTTCGCAGATAATACCAAGATGGGAGCTGTAGTAGATGACACGGAGGGGGGAGGGGTTGCAGGAGGACCCGAATAAGCTGTAGGAGTGGGCAGATAAATGGCAGCTGGGATTCAACACCAAGAAGTGCAAGGTTCTGCACTTCAGAGCCTGGAATCAGGGGAAGGATTATCACTTAAATGGGGTTCAGTTGGGTTTCTCCACAGAAGAGAAAGACCTAGGGGTGATCATAACAGGGAGCATGAAAAGCTCTGTTCAATGCAGAAGGGCGGCAACAAAAGCCAACAAAATGCTGGGGTGTATAGCTTGTGGGATCTCCTCCAGAAATAGGAAGGTTATCCTGCCTCTGTATAGGTCAGGGGTCAGGCCCCACCTGGAGTACTGCATTCAATACTGATGCCCGTTCCTGAAGAAGGACATAAGATTGTTTGAGGGGGTACAGCATAGAGCTACAAAGATGATCCAGGGATTGGAGGGGAAGTCATACAAGGAAAGGCTGGAGGAGCTGAATATGTACTCGCTGGAAGAGAGGAGGGACAGGGAAGATATGATTGAGACCTTTAAGTACAGTACCTAAAGGGAATAAACAAGACTAATACAGAGAAGATTTTCCAGAGGAAAAAGGGATGGACACAAGAGGACACCAACTGAGATTGGAGGGGGGGTAGATTCAGGAGAGAGATGAGGAGACATTTTTTCATGGAAAGAGTGGTGGACAAGTGGAACTCCTTGTCGGGTAAAGTAGTGGCCTGCAAGGTGGTAGACAGCTTTAAGAGGGGTTGGGATAGAGGAAGGGGAAGGGGTAATAGAATGGGGGAAGGGAGGGGCAGCAGCATTATAAGTTGCTAGCTATGCACTCGAGCAGACATGATAGAATGTGAGGCCGGTTTCTGCTGGCATTTTCACATGTTCTTACATGTAATCATTGCTTCAGAGGTATACATCAACAATGTCATGTTTTCATTATTGTTAGGTAGTACAGAGGTGGCTGAAGAAGAAAGACTCCACAGTGTGTGGGCCTTCAAATACAGCCTTGCGTAACAAGTCATGAAAGAAATGTACATTTTGAAGAATTGTCACACTGTAAGTATGTGCCTTCCTGAATTTCACTCGAGTTAATTATTGGACAGCTTGTCACTGCGTTAACTCTGTATGCTGTCTGCCACTGAATAATTCTCTAATGATTGCTGTGTGATTGCCTCATCATATTGCTTATCTTTATAATTCATTTATTATAATCTGTTGCTGATTGGTCTGTTTTACTACATATGTTGCTGATAAATCATTCATCATTACACAGGAGTTGAAGTACACTGAGGGTGTGTTTTCTTTGGTTGGTAATAGTAACACAAGCACACTAATACCAGTAATGATGGTTTTGGTGCTTTGGTGGTAACCTCTTGGTGTTAAACTACTTTTTCAGTGTGTCTTGCCATGCATATAGTGTGTCTTAGTTATGGCAGACTCCTGAATTTTTGACAACCACTAGTAAATGACAATTTACAGTACTTTTACAGTACTGTTTAACATCATTTAATGTCACTGGCTCAGTACGTGTCCCTCTATCACTTGGCATATGTCTTACTGACTATGTGCTCTTTGCAAGTATTGCCATGTAATTGAAAGGTATACTGCCAATGTTGAAAAAATTTATTATTTTCTTATTAGGTGTGTCCCTTTACTAATCCCGTACTTGTGTCATGTTTCATCTCCACATGATCCTGAACATGAATTTTGTACCATACAGTTACAGTGCCTGAAGTATAGTTTTCTTTTTGTTCTCCATAGTGTGACTTGTGTTAGTCTGCAGTATGAAAAATGGCTCTCATGGCATTCATGGGCCTGTATACCCCAATAGTGACTGTCCACCCACTGCATGTTTCTTCCACTATCCGGTTTTGTCAATGATACGTGATGGGACTGTCTGTCATGAAATGTTGTTGTACTTTTTTATTTATGAGATGGTGTCACAGGTACTGTGTTTGTTCACCATGCTATTTTACTATTTGACACTTTGCTAGGAAGAGGAATTTGTAAATGAGGTCAATGTGATGACACAAAAATCCTTTCTTCTAACAGTTTTGAGCTATCCTCAGAAGAACGGAGTGCCCTGTTGTAAAATGTGGTCCAACTTTGGCAGACAATTTTATCATGAGGATTCAGAAACCAACAACATTTCTGAAAGGTATCTGTCATGAGTAATTGTCATTATACAAGGCATGCACTGATGATAATTCAGCAATGCATATTAACATGTATCATACAAATACTAAGACCTACTTATGTAGAAATTGTTGACACTTACTGTAAGTACCTCTGTATTCATGGACTTCATCCAGTTTTATTGTAAGCAGTGTCCCATTGTACAACATTATAGATGCATGCTATTATGTAACTCTTCTCTTCCTCCCCCCCAACGCTTGCTGTGCACCTCTGCTTAGGTGTTCTCCATTCCTGCTGTCACAATGTGTTATGCCTGTATCCTGTGCTCTATGAAGAACTTCTCCCTCATATTTCTTGTGCTCCTTCCCTTGTCACACTTTTTGCTGTGAAACCCTTGCAACTGATATGCATTTCTATGAGTATGCTTCCTTCATCCTGATGATGTGCATATTTCAATTTTGCTGACGCTTCTACAACATGTGCCCAGACTTTCCTCTGTTGTGGATATTGTTTCATTAATATCTTCATCCGGTAAACTTACCCATTTTAGGTAGCCATATTCCATGTGCTACTGATCTCTAATGTACCATCTGCTGTCTCCATGTGAATGTGTAACTGGCACCTCCATAGTTGCAGACAGCATCCCATGGGTGTGGGTCATTCTTCAGCAATGGAACTCTGCTTCTCTTTCTGTATGAACTGTAAGAACATGCATGCCTTCAGTAATGTAAAATTACTCTGCTTGGTTTAGTTACCTTCATGAGACATCATTACTATGATTCTGTGTGTCTCTTTGGTATTGTTTCTCACCTTACTCACAGCGCTCACATAGCCATGATACAACTGGTATAAACAAAATACTTTACTTTTTAAATTTTTGTTGTTCAGTGAAGAACACATGCAAAAAACATCACCTTTAACCAGACTTCTGCGTACTCTCTCTTATGTTACTCCCTCCGTACCACAAAGTCTTTTTCAGTTGTGTTAACTGTATGGGATACTGTTTCTGCTATTGCCAAAAAAGTTATGTTGGTCTTTGTTGCTCTTCATCGATGTTGGTAGCACAGACATTGAATTCACTTTTCATTTTTCATTCTATTTATTTCACCAGGAAGGTGGATTTGATCCAAAGACCCTTTTTCAGCCGCACCTGGGGGAGGGGGTAACATGGATACAAACACAGTAACAGAAATAACAAATAACATAAATCACTAAAAATATTTACAATATCACAATCTTTCTTACTTTTATACAACACATTTTAAAAAATTGCATGGGCCCAATACTCAGCTGTGAGGGATCTTGCTCCTCACCTTGGCTATCTCAGTGATAAAGCTCAAGTATATCACCCAGTCAGTGGTGTTGCCTGACCCCTTTGTCACACACTTACAATGTCCTGATCTAGAGCCACAATGTTTTCTTTCTGCATCACTCCATTTTTTGCAATTTTGTTGAACACATTTTTACGTTTCTGGTATGCACTGACTACAGTCTTTCCTTGTTTTGCTAACATGCATATGTATTGGAACAAGGCTGCTATGCTAGCTTCTAAGCATCTACCCCCTTGTCATAAAAAAAAAAATATATGCATCACTGACAATGCAGCTGACGATCCTCTCTTTCATGGCATATACCCTGATATTACCTGCTAAGAAGCATAGGCTGACAGCTATTTAAGTTCATGATTCTATAATAAACTGCATAATTTGTGTATTCTATTGCCTGTTTTGCTTGTTGACAATATTTCCTTTTTCATCTCTGCAGGTTTTTCCATAATTTGAAGTATCAGTTTATGAATGGCAACAGGAACCATCATCTGGATGACCTTCTGTACCTGTTGTCTAATAAAATCTTGCCCTCCTTTACATACTTGGACATGCTACAGCAGTCTGGCTGTGTGAAAAATGATCACTTTCAGAAAAACGCAGAAGTGAAGGACACTGCTGAGGAAATGATCAAGGAGAATTGGGGCCAAAAAATTCATTGGCTGTCAGACTTTGTTGCTGAGGTGCCAAGTCATTCAGTGTTAAATGTAAAATATACTGTCATATTCCATGAATATATATGTGATTGTGTTGTTGGTGGGATTGGCCAGAAATGTAAACATTTGACATTGTTGGAATGTATGTTACAAACAGGAGAACTTGGAAAACAGGCATGCAGCACCCTGTTTAAAAAGGTGGGCCAGTATCTGTATGATACTAACAGCTTTGCATTGGAAGGCACACAGTTGAGAGTGACAAACCCCTTCATTGGATTTACCAGTGCTGTTGATCTCTCTCTATAGAGATGCACATGTATTGCCAGCAGTTTTGGGGTCACTTGTGCTTGTATTTCATTTTATGCATATGGTCAAGGACTCTGCTGAACCTGATGCTGACTTGGTACCCCTAGACTTACCTGAACCTGATGCCAACTTGGTACCCCTGGACATACCACAACCAGAACTGGAATCCCCCTGCAGTGCTAAACAACCACCTCAGCAAAGTGACATGATGTTGAACTGCCTCTCCCTTATTGAGACACTGTATCAGGACAGTCAATCAGCTGAATTCAGAGGTCGTAAGGCATTGTATTCTCTTCTTCAAGAGGCCCACATAATTGCATTTGGGACATACACACCCAAACATAGGAGGAAGAAGATAGTGCCTCTACATCCCTATCGTAAATCAATCAAGAGAGCATGTGTCACTCCTATGTCTCCTCTGGAGCATAATTATACTGCTCAGTATGGCACATTGCATGTGTAGTGTGCAGAAGGTCAACATAGAGACAGTACCTTCTGTCCTGTCAAAAGGTTATTTTCCCCTGTAAGAAAAACTTCAAAACTAAAAAGGTAGATGTATGACTATACCTAGCACAGTAGGCATTCTTTGACTGCATGTGGAAGGAAAAAAATGATTTGCACAACTGAGAGGTTATTTCTCATGAAAAAATATTCAGTACACCATATACGGTATAAACCCTCCACCCTGATCAGCAATTGCTGTAGTGACACACATTTTCCCACATTTGCAGACCCTTTATAGATGTCCACATCCATAGATACAAGATTAATATCACTTTGTTCCATGCATTCTTTGAAAGCAAGACTACATGCTGAGACATCATGTCCAGTGTAGGGGTATGAGTGGCTACACTACGGTGTTGCTCTATCTGCAATGAGTCCTTATCTATCTTACAAGTTATGCTTGTCATTGCTGTGCAAGTATCCTCCTTTACCAGAACACTTGCTTTGTTGTATTATTATTTGGTATGCTGTGTATCGTAACTACTTTATGTTCAAGAAGAGGGGGCACTCAGTGTCTTGTCTTCATTCTTTATTCGACTGTCTGCCTCATAAAGCTATGCCCTATTCCTATCTTGATACAACCATTCAGTTGCAGAGTGCCACAGTTGAGTGAGTACTCTCATGTGTGTGCTTCAAGATGCATCCTGTCTCCTGCTGTGTTAATCTTGCATTGCGGACTGCATGAGTTGAACTTTCACTGATTGTCAGACAATTTTGTGTACCATAGCTTACAACTGTGCAAGTAATTACAAGTGTTACAGAAACTGAGTGGTGTTCCAATTACAAACTGTAATCATAAGGGTAGGTAATTAGTTGGAGTTTGGGGGATGGGGGGACAAATACAGTACTGTTATCTCCCATCTTAGTTTACCAGCATATGTCCTAGTCAAACTCTTTTACCATGGCAGAAGTGGTAAGGAGTTCCAGGTGCACAAGGCAAAGTACAAGCTGCCATTGTACTGAGTGACTCACCCGGCAGTTATGTCACCTTGTAATGTAAAGTACTCATAGTGTCATGCTCCCTAACCGTGATGATATCCAATTTCATTTGTGCAGTCATATTTCTTAATGTTTCAGTAGTGTGTCTATGTTGTGCACATATTACTCATACTAAACCAGGGAGATTTCTTGTCAATGGTGCAGCTGTTCCAAAAAGATAAAATTGTATAGAACTTTTGTTATGAATTTAGGAAATATAATGTCTTGGTATCTTACATGTGTTTTTCAAATATTTCACAATGGATATGTCTTGTAATCATGGATTCATCCCTAATGACATGCAATATGCTATAGTATGAGCACAGTTTATGTATCCCAATGTATATGTGTTACCTATCCACCAGTGCTTGATTGTGATGGAGAATTTTGCAGTGTTATACATGCTTGAATACAATCACCTGTGAGTTCATGTTTGGTGACAGTACTGTAGGTCAACTGTCAAGGTAATGTCTTACAATTTTTTCCTACTGTCTTGTATAATGGCTGTATGTGCCATATCATCATATCGATACAAACTTTATGTTGCCAGTACTGATGTGTGTGCTTGTGGATGTTTATTTGTCATGTGTGACCATTCCCTACCACCACGTTGGCAATAGATGGTTAAAGGGAAACACTGGAAAAGGCACAGTTTTAACCAGGTGCTACAAAAATGCTTGATTTGTCCTTTCAGACAGTATTTTTTTTTAATTTTTCCCTTTATTTGCTTTCTTAGTGATTTCAACAGTGGCCTTTGACTTTCACTTTCTATTGCTGGCAGCCACCATTTCACGAGTAGCATTGAGCTTCTTGGGCTCACTTTATGCTAATATGTCCTGCCAACCAATAGCAGAGGTCAAACCGGCATATTAGCATAAAGAGAGCTCAGGAAGCTTACTGCTGCTCATGAGATGGGGGCTGCCAGCAACAGAAAATTGAAGTTGTGGGTAACTGTTTCACATCATTAAAAAAGTTGTTACTGTCTGATAGCACTAATTTAGAGTTTCTGTAGTGTCTGAGGAAAGCTCTGTCTTTTCCAGTGTTTTCCTTTAACAGTGATAGCAGCATTTCTAAATTTTACAGTTGTACACATAGCAATTGAAAACCATAACTACTTACAAAGTAAGACTGTCCAAAGTTTTAAAGGAGCTTTGAAAACCTACTTTTTTAGTAAAGCCTATAATGATTTTTGAATATTTTAATGTTGTTTTAATTATTTATTGTTGTTTGTAATATTGTACAGGTGCCTTGGTTTAAGAAAGGTGCCTTATATAAATAAAGAGTGATTTGATTTGATTTGAAATACCAGATAATGGCCATTTTACATCTACCCTTTACTTGACCACCTCTTCTGCCAACGTCTTTGAGTTCTGCGTGTACAATTGTGAGTCTGTGAGCCACTTTGGATGTTTCAATAGAAAGGCCCCTGTGAGGACCTTGATATAAGTATATGAGGAATAATTGTGATATGCTCTTGTGGTTACATGAACCAAGGCAGAAAGCTACTGTACCAGTCTTCCCCTGTGTATACTGCATAGAAATAGCATGAGTGTCACTGAGCCATTGCTTTTCTGCACATAACAGAGACATTACCTTTGCCCATGTCTCTGGCACTAAAAACACAGCATGGAGAGAATAACTAAGAGCAGTCATTACTGAACTGGTCAAGTGAAAACCATCACAGGCAACTCTTCTGATTTCACCACAAGGTGCCTTTGCCTGCTAGCATGTCCGAACAGGGACATACTTAGTCAGGTGAGGACAATATCCCTGTAGAGATGGGCAAAGTGGCTGAAATTCATTCTGTGGAGTGATTCGTGGAGTAACGCAGAATGCAGCGAAGTGCTGCGCAACGCGAAGCGGAGTGCTTTACATTATAATGGGGAATACGAAGTCCATTGAAAACAATGACTTTGCATTATTCCATCTTCCCCAAACCACTTCTCCACCAATTTTAAGGAGAAGTACATTGAAATCAATGTACTTCACATCACTTTGCCTTGTTATTGAGCTCCAAGGTAAATTTGCAGTGCTTCATGGGATTGCAGGTCACATGGGCTCTAAATTGCTCTGCACAGCCTCAGTTCTGTGTAGTGTGTGTGTAGTGGAAGACAGAGACAGTTTCCTATCAAAGCACTGTGATTCAAATCCTCTAAAAGGTGTTAAAAAAGCCTTTTTGAGCCTTTTTTTGCTCAAAATTTAGTGCATTGATTCTAGGAAACCCTCTTGTGCTCATATCATTGAGTGTTTATTGTTGTGTGTGGATTTTGAATGTTAATTTAGAACAGTCAGTCTGTGTACTGTGAAGTGTACTTTGGGGGAGGGACATATCTGTGGTGTAGGAAGATTAACTGGGAGAAAAAGACAGTCTTTCTGTTTTGGTTATATTTTTCTTGTATAACTGTGTTAATGTACACACAGTAATATTTTCAGTAATTCTTGAAATTTTTTTTGCTGATTGTAGTGGTGCAGCAGTGTATAATTTATGTTTGTTTAAAACATTTGGTTATATTGCTAAGCTTTTCAATTTGCTACACAATACTTGTAGTGTGTGCATGAGTGAGTGTGTGATGCGTACCATTAAATCAGACAACTTTTACTGTGCCGCAGTAATTGCACTGCTATTCCCCACACCTGCATGAATTTTTTATACTGCTTTGTGGTAGCTTTACTGACAGTGGACTGTTACTGCCATGCACTACCCCCCAACCAGCAAGAGATATTCTTTTTCAGATTTGGATTTGTGACTTGTGAGCACTAGTTAGGTGTTGTTGTGCCTTTCATCTGACTCTACATCTCTTGAGTGTGCAGTGCAATCTTAATCTGTCTGTGCATTTGCAGTACACCATTAATTCTGGGAGACTTTGCACTTCTTGTTACACTCTCATTTCACTTCGTCAGCAGTGAGGAATTTTCTGGACACAAGACAGTAGCATTTTGGAGATGCACATTAATTCTGATGACTGTGTGTGGCCACTGTTCACATGACAGAGTGCACCATTAATTCTGGGAGACTTTGCATTTTTTGTTACCCTCTCTTTTCAGTTTGCCAGCACCGGTGAATTTTCTGGACACAAGACAGTAGCATTTTGGGGATGCACATTAATTCTGGTGACTGTGTGTGGCCACTGCTCTCATGACGGAGTGCACCATTAATTCTGGGAGACTTTGCATTTTTTGTTACCCTCTCATTTCACTTCGCCAACACTGGGGAATTTTCTGGACACAAGACAGTAGCATTTTTGGGATGCATATTAATTCTGGTGACTGTCTGTGACCACTGCGAACATGAATGAGTGTGCCATTAATTCTGGGGACTGAATTTTTTGTTACCCTCTCATTTCTGGACACAATACAGTAGCATTTTGAGTATGCACATTAATTCTGGTGTCTGTGTCTGATGTGACCATGTCCACTGCATGCATGACTGAGTGTGCCATTAATTCTAGGAGATTTTGTATATCTTGTTGTGCTCTAATTTCACTTCATCAGCACTGGGGAGTTTTCTGGACACAAGACAGTAGCATTTTGGGGATGCACATCAATTCTGGTGACTGTGTGTGTGGGGGGGGCACTGTGGGGTCTGATAGTAGTGTTGCCACTCTGCGTTACTTCATGTTAAGGTGGAATGACAACTCAAAGTAATAATTACAAGGTGAAATGATCCTTTCCTATTGGCCACTCCACATAACAGAGTGACAATGTGAAGTAGCCACTTCATAGTCACTTCACCAGCAGAATTTAATTTCACTGCAGCTCTATGTCCCTGCAAGGGTAAATCAAAATTTGTCCTTCTAGGATAAAAAAGGTACCCTTACAGGACATTGTCCTGCCAGGGAATTAGGGTATCAGACAGAACAATGTCCCTGCAGAGACCAACCTCATCCTGCAAGCACACAACCTTAATAGGGTCAGGTGGTAACCTGCCAGGAAATTGTCCTTACAGGGTGAAATGATCTCTGGCAGGACAATGTCCCTGCAGTGATTTACTATGTCCTGCAATTATAGTATCCTGACATGGGTCACCTGTTAACCTGCCAGGACCTTGTCTTGTTGAGAAAGGGGTTTGGTGTATAATGTTCCTGCAGGGTCATATACTGTCCTTTATATACAAAATCCTTTCAGGGCACCCTTTGCCCTCACAGGACATTTCCCTGCAGGAAAATTTGATTCCTGGCTGGAATATCTCCTTCAAGGACATCACTAACAAGACAAATGATGTCCTGTCTGGTACATATGCATCCCAGGAAGGACAAATACCATTCTGAAAATCAGAATAGAGGACTCATGAGTGCTGCTATGTTGATATACATTTTCAGTTCATGTAAGGTACAAGTCATGAATTTATATTCCTCATCATGACATTTTTAAACTTACAGCAAAGAGTATCTTAACCCCTGTTTCATAAAATCATCACCTACTTCGGATACATGTATGCATGGAGATTCAACAATGCAGAATGGTGAAGCGGCCAGCTATCGCATCTGCCACTGCTAGAGTGTCCTGGGGGGGTTGGAGGACATGTCATTTTAAGCACAATGAACACATTGGGGGGCTCATATCAGGATGACAAGCTCAACGTGCCATGATAATACACATGCAATGATATGTTTGAAGTGCTCAGCAGTGAGCTGGTGTCGCCTACTGTCTTGTGGTGTGTCACAATCTATCATGCATTCTGCTGAGTGGTGTCTTACACCATGTGCCTGCAATGCAATGATGCAGAGTATGCAACACTACACTGACAATTGTTGTTACCATGGCTGTGATATTGTTGATGCATAACCTAATCACAGGCAGTTTGACTTACGTCATGGTAACAATCATGGCTGAAGTATGCTGTGTTATACAGATGTGCTGAGTAACTGCACACACATTACTGTAACTCACACAATCTTACTGTTGCATTCATTGGTACAAAGAGACAGAATTGAAGAAGCCCGATTTAAATTGCGAAGTCCAGTTTTATTATCCCAAACAGGGTGGTGCAAGCCCTAGTCCCCCAAGCACCAGACATCATTATACCCTGCAGCATGTCCAGTGTTCAAAAAAGCAGTGCAATCTTTTCTTCCCCTTCATACATGTGATGTTCACTGTTGGATAAACAGAGATGGTTATGTATGCTGTCTTTTGAACTCAATTGAAAAGTATTCAACTATGTGTCTTATAAACAGGAACCTATATGTACAACCTTCAGTCAGCATCTGGTAATTGCCATTTTCTCACAAAGTGGCACTGATCATCATGCTGCTATGTTAAAGGAAAACTGCATGTTAAAATCAGGAAAATATATGTTTTACCATCCATTGTGTGTTCTTAGTTCATCCCAGTGTTATTTTTCAGCTCAGGCTGTGTGAGGTGTTTTTTCTAACTTTCTCTTGCTATTTTATGGCCCTTGGGGGCTGCCATTTACCTTTCTTTTATTGCTTCTTGTCCCAGATAGTCTTCCCAGAGTGCCCTCTGCTCTGAGGTCTAATAACCCATGCATCTGACCAGTGTCTTGTTACAGTGTCTGTATTGTTTATAGTAGCCACAAGATGAATGAATATATGGAGCATTGGAATGGTTTCTATGGTTTTCAAACATCATGGAGCACAACTAACAAGTCTGCCTGCTCCAACAATGCTAATTTACTCCCCCCCCAGGGCATAGCAGAGGAGAGAGTTTAGATCAGCAGCACTCGCCGCTGCATGCAACCTGTATATAAACTGTTACTTTGCTTAGACTTGTGCGCTCCCTCACCCTTTTATTCGACATATTCTGTACTTTTGATTCAGTTGCTTGTGTCCTGTGTAGAAGATTCATGCTTGTAGACCAATGTAATCCTTTTAAAGCAGTTGTCATTCACTGGCTAAGCAGACTTCAGTACTTTTGTGTTCATGTGATCTGCACCAGAAGCTGTCTGCATGATTTCATCCTGTTTTGTTCTTAATACCAGCTCATATCATTGCCTTCAACTTTAAATATTGAAAGAACAGCTTGTATATGTCAAATAAAAAGGGGGATGGAGAGCACGAGCCTAAGCAAAGTAGCAGTTTATATATAGGTTGCATGCAGCGGTGAGTGCTGCTGATACAGACACTGTAACAAGACACTGGCCAGATGCATGGGCTATTAGACCTCAGAGCAGAGGGCACTCTGGGAAGACTATCTGGGACAAGAAGCAATAAAAGAAAGGCAAATGGCAGCCCACAAGGGCCATAAAATAGCAAGAGAAAGTTAGAAAAACACCTCACACAGCCTGAGCTGAAAAATAACACTGGGATGAACTAAGAACACACAATGGATGGTAAAAAATATATTTTCCTGATTTTAACATGCAGTTTTCCTTTAATGGCAACCCCAAATGTATCATAACCTATGATGTGCAATGGCTGACCCTGTTGATGTTAAATGGCACATTACAAGTACACGGTACCAGTGGCAGATTTTTCCCCTCCAGAATGCCGGTCACTGTGTGTGACCATTTCAGGGTATTGAACTTGAAATAGCATGCACCTGCATACTGTATATCACTTGTCAGTCACTAACCATAGCCATCCTGCATGTGCCAGTGCCAGTGCAGCTCTATAATTCTGCAGCCCTACAGCACGCATTACCATCATAACATACAGAGACAAAGCACATACTATATAGGGTTGGTTGACAAGCATCAGCATTGGAATGTAACTTCACACACCCAAAAGGGTGATAAGCATAGCCACTGGATCACAGACATGGAACGAGACATATTGGAGACACTGTTTGCTGCCCGGCATCCGTAAACATTGTATCATGATACATCGAATGACATTAATTAATACAAGTGTAACTGCCATATAACAATCATCATTATGGTCTATATTCTTGTAATTCACAGTTGCAGGTTGCTTTGGCGTGATTATCAATTAACATTCACACCTTGTGTTGCTGACTTCAACCTGTTCCTATAGCAGTTGCCGGAATGAAATCACAAACCATATGTCATGTTAAATTTTTGGAAAGCATATGAATTGCCTTTATTTACTTATTGCCTGCTTTACTGATGGTTAGTAAACAGTTATGTCATTATGTCAAAGATCAGTGGTGTGCATCACATCAGGGTGCTGATGTACACATGGCATAAGCTGCCATGCAGCTTTCGCATACCAGATTGTAGGAATGCTGAATATAGTCCTGTAGTACAACTCTGTGTAATGCACTGCTCAGAAGTGCATGTGCTGTCTCACCAATAAGTCACATGTGATCGCTGAGGAGAACATCATTATGCCGGTGTTAAGTTTGATGTCAGATAAACGCTCACCACACCAATGTCAGGCCTAATACTTAAGTGCTTTACTTAACAGATGACAAACTCACATTACTGCAGCATGTCTCTGTTTTCCTCGGTCAACCAATGAGATGCCATAATTACTATACTTGCACTATCTCCTGTAGGAATTCAGGAGTGTTGTGGCACATGGACAAAGTCAGTGAACCACGAACTTGGTAGTGCTGAGTTGTCTGGAAGCCTGTCCAGTGTGTGCTAAATATGCACATCTTGACACGTACTGGTAACACTGACATTTGGGATACAGTGTTGCAGTAGCAGGTAAGCATGATGTGATGCACAGCCATGTCTATCTTTAACCAAATTACATTTTTAAGAGTACTGAGTTTGTTTGTTACCCTGGGCAGAAGCTTCTGTATATGGTCAACACTGAAAGCAGTATGTCCTTCTTTCTGCACACATATACTATTATTCACATAACCAGTGATGTGATTTTGTGGCACATGCCACCTGAGAGGTATGTCTTGAAGTCAGACGCATGATTGAGGTACTGTAGACAAAATGCTATGCTCCACCTTGGAGACAAGCAATAAACCACATAAAGAAACACAGCCCCCCCCCACTGTACCACCCAAGAGGTATGTCTTGAAGTCAGACACATTATTGCAGTACACAAAATGTTATGCTACACTTTGGAGACAAGTAGTAACCCACATAAAGAAACACTGAACCTACCCCCACTGTACCACCCAAGAGGTATGTCTTGAAGGCAGACACATTACTACAGTACACAAAATGTTATGCTCCACTTTGGAGACAAGCAGTAAAATACATAAAGAAACACCGAACCCCCCCCCCCATCATACCACCCATGACATATGTCTTGAAGTCAAACACATGATTGATGTAGACAAATTGTTATGTTCCCACTAGTCACAAGCAGTAAACCACATAAAACCCTCCCCCACTGTACCACCCAAGAGGTATGTCTTGAAGTCAGACACATGACTGAGATAGACAAATTGTTATACTGCACTTTGGAGACAAGCAGTAAAACACATAAAGAAGCCAAAACCAATCTCTCCCAACCTACCAAGCCCAGCCTATATGTTTACAGTTCAGACTGTCTGGAGGGAATGGTTTAAGCTAATCACACATTATAGCACACGACCATAGTTAACTTGAAAACATAAACAATCTGTCTGTAGAGTAACTGTAAAGTCATAGTACCACAGTGTCTCATTGTGAAAGTCACTAGTGCTTAACTGCACATATTTTGCTCTAACAAATTCTGTATAACATATGATCTTGTCCAATGAAAATGCACATTGATTGTCTGGTACATTGAAAACGAGACACAGTAGAGATAGTGTTCATGACTCATCACGAATCAACAGTCTCTTCAGGGTCACGACGCGGAAAAGTTCCATGAAGTTCTGACACATACATAGAATCTATGATGATTGCAAAACACTATCTCAGTATCCCATGAACCATTGTATGGTGATGTTCAAAGAGTGGTCTTCCTAGCATATGGGTGAATAGATCATACTGATCAATGGGAGAGGGCTGCTGTAATATCCTCAGGAGAGATTCAGTGACAGCTCTGTGAAACAAAAAGAAGAATCATGAGAAGATTGTTCGGTACATTGCCTCATGATGTTAGAAACTGAACAGCAATGACAGGTTGTAGTTTATAACATACAGAACTGAAGTAAAAAAAGTTGTAATTGTTACAGGGTCAATGACACCATGGACTGGTGCACATTACCGTAAACAACATGTTACCTTTCTGAGAGGTGGTAGGCAAACATAACCAGGGGAGACATATCAGTATTGTTACCATCAGTGGTATGTTCATCACTAAACATGTTAGAGTACCTTGGTGTGTTACTCCTCAAATTTCAGTGACCATATATAACATCAGAATCAGTAAACAACCCATGTAACCCCATAAAACAGCAGGGCATGGGACTCTTGACAAGCAATGCATAAAGCATAGGCTACTATGATGAAAGTGCCTTGCAGCAGCAGGCCATGAAGCGTTGCTCACGTGCACTGTTTGTGCAGAATGACATGTCCTGTCATGACACGTGAAGGCACTTATGTTTGTAATTGTTGCACAGCAGCATGACACAAGTAAACATACAGAGTACAAGAGTGTCTAAAAATGTACCCTAAAATCTTTCTTGTACAGTGTTGTACCACAACACCAGGAAGCATACTTGTGATTACATGGCTTCTATACTTCAGATTCCCATGGTGTCACAGTAATGAATGCAAAGGCTTTGTTTTCACTACTTCCCCTCCTTGTTTTGAGCATGGGTAAGTTTTGAAACAACCATGGGAGAAGAAGAACAGAAGATGTTAGTGACACAACCGCAGGAGGAGGAGGGCACACAGATAGGTAATGGTACTCATTAGGCATTCGCAGGGTCAGATGAGTAACACATTTTGCAAACACCACACAGACATTACTCAGAAGAGAGAGGAACCTTATTGAGCTCCTGACAGAAAGTATGTGGGCCATGGACTTTTGAATACAATAACATGCTGCTTTTTGCTCTGTCACTACCAGTGGACACTCCACATTGTTCACTGTCTAGCCCACCCTGCTTGCTTGAGGTAAGACTCCAGTTGCTTTGTCCAAAAAATCATCATGTCCCACAAATGCAGGCAAGGGAACTGCATTGTTAGGAACTGATCACTTTGAATAGCCCTTGTAAAAAGATGCCTAGTCATACCTTTATGTACCCAAGTGTAATACTAAAAAGGGACAAAAAAACATTCACAGGTAATGCTCCTAAAGTAAGGAACCAACTCCCGCCGGCTCACAGGAAGCCCCAAACCCAAGATTGTGGGAGCAAGCACAATATTGGGTTTCAAACATGCCTGGGAGAGCCACAGGGGGAAATTAGAGGTGGGAAGAAGGGAGGCATAGCTGCTGAACAGTTAGTCAAAGGTCAAAAAGTAGTGCAGGGTTAGGGCAGACTAGATGTACCTGGCAGAACTTATCTAATGACAATTTCTATGTTTCTACTCTATGTTTATAAACCCACCACAGTGTGAAGCAGAAATTCTGTGATGTTCATGCAAATTCTGAACTATGTTTCCATTGTGTGTTGAAATGAAGTCATTAGCTTGACCCTCTGAGCAGCTGCTATGGCACCTGATCATGTGTCTGTGTCCTGCTCCACAAAGCTATACATAAAGAAATCCTCCCTCATGCTCATGCACTATCTCTGTAACATTATTAATGGCAAGCCCATGCAGGGAGACTGCTTCTGCAGATCTATTGACCATGACAGTGTAAGCTTCAGTTTTATAAGGCTTCCATGCTTCACTAACTGCTGCATCTGTTATCTGTGTAATTTTCATAGAAATTATAGTACTTACTGGCACCAGAGCTCTGCTTTGTATTCACAGTTGTTTGCTATCCAATAATATTTCACCTCCTGTGTCAGTAGTAAAAATAGTAAGCTTTGCTGTATGGTGCACCTACCCATTCTCCAAAAAGGAAGTACATAAGTGAAGTGGTACAGTAATCAGTGAAAACTGCAGAAAGCATATACCTAAACTTTTAAATTGGAGTATGTGTGCAACTGAGCATTGCATTTCCTAGACAGAGACATCAGTGGTCCATGTGGAATTCAACTGTATGCCTGGTAACAGACATGAGAAGTTCAACGTTTACAAAACACGTATTTGTAACAATAGGTCATAGGTATGATGTGGAAAAAGTACCGCAACAGAGAGTATGCAGGAGTACAAGACATGTTTGGAACTTACTGAGCAGTCTACATTCTGAAAAGGTCCTCCTGCTTCTCACCAGTGGAGTTTGATAGGCATTCTGCCATGTTCTTCAGAGGGAAAAACTTGACAGCATCTTCTTTTATGGATTGTACCAGGTCTTTGACTTCACCTATGGATACAAGAAAAACATCAATTAATACACATTATACATGTGTGATCATGGTGACAGTCTGTAAACAGAGACCAACAGTAAGCAAGGAGTATATTCATGTCTAAAATGAGTAAAAGAGACACTGACTCAATGGCACTGCGACAGATGAACATCAAACATAATGAATAAGGGAATGGTGTGTATTTTATGAAGAACAAATGTGAGACAGTATTTATGAACTGTATTTCTGGCATTACTATGTTCATGATATAACAACTATTTCCGTACTACTGTACGATACTTTTCAAGTTGACACTTTAAGGTACCATTTTTGATATTCATATAGAGAGAAACAAAAGCATCCATTTTTCTTTTGGCTGTTACATACTGTATATACCATCTTATTAATGCAATAAACCATGACCAGGTTTGGGGTTGTACATGTCAGGTGCTGTGAGCACAGTCAAACGACAGCATCATGAGTGTCAAAACACCCGAGGCGTAGCTCACATGACAGTAACATGATATGCAGTTGTGGCTTATTGGTTAGTTGTTTCACATTTGTTCAAAAGTTATGTTAACAGCGTACTGCTAAGCATTATATTCAAAACATATTTCACCCTGTAGTGTGAATTTTCATTGAAGTACTCGTTCATGCTGTGTAGCCAGCTACATGGATAACCAGTACTGTGGCACTGCAGTTCTCATAAACCAACACACAGTACAACACACAGCAGTATGCAGCACTTCCACTGGCTCCCAGAATTCAGACCCACTGAGGGGGGCAACCCACAACATTTGTTTAACCTGTGCTCAGGGAGTCACCCCTTACCTATGTGAATAGTGTCAGCATCCACGTACACAGGCTGCATGTCTCCATTGCCAGCAGTGGTACATATACAGGTATGACAAACCTACAACCAGGGTTTGCTAGACATTAGTCAATGCAATGTATTAATCAGCAACCCACACCTGCAACTGTGTACTGTAACATTGCAACACTCAGAGAAACTGATACTACCTTTATCACAGGATGGAACAGATGACCCTTTGAAGATGAATGATGGCTTGAAGCACCAAAGAAAAATAAGAGGAAATGTTTGATTACTGACATCAACATAAGTCCTATCAACTTTTAGTGTGAGATCAGGACTCATGGGGACTTCACACAACAAAGTTGATGCTCTTAACTAGTCACATTCATTTACATTGATGGGATCATACCTTCACAAAGCCAAGTAAGGCAACTTTTCTTCACCTGTGAGCCATAAAGCTTGATTCCCAAGTCCAGCAAGTGGCAATGAAATGGTGACACTTTAGTTTTATTCTGAAGAGCATATGACATCAGCAGGGATAGATCCATTATTTCTGGACTTCAAGCATGACTCTTTATTTTGGCATATGACACTGGATACCAGTGTGGCTTATTAGCCAGATCCAGCATGCTTTTCACTTCACAGAACACTATGGGAGAAAAACCAATACAGGAAATGTAAGTAGGTTTCAATTTACATTGACAATCACAGTGTTGCCGTTAAACTCAAGCATGTGGTCCTAAGTTCTTCCTCTTAACCAGTCCCCCAATGTCACCCTTGCACATACTATCATGAAGTATGTTAACACACAATACCTACAAGCACATAAACAGCAACAGTTATGAAATGCATTACTCATCAGCACACAGAAATGCGTGTAGTGTGGCTTCATCCATCTATAGGACCATGTGATTCCACTTCACAAAACTGGGAGCAGGGCAGAGGCAGGAAACTTCAGACCAGTTAGTTTGACCTCAGTGGTAGGGACAATGATGGAATCACTTCTGAAGGAAAGAATTGTTGAGTACCTAGAGGCCAGTACCCAAGGCAGCACAGGACCCAAGGCAGCATGGTTTCACAGCAGGAAGGTCATGTCAGATGAACCTAATAGATTTCTTCGACTGGGTGACAAAAGTAGTAGACCAGGGAGGGGCTGTGGATATGGCCTAACTAGATTTTAGCAAGGCATGTGACACAGTCTCACAAAAAAGATTAATATAGAAGTTAGCCAGCCTTGGAGTGGGTCCCAAGATGGTAGCCTGAATATAAAACTGTCTGCACAACAGGATGCAAAGGGTAATAGTAAACGAAGTCCACAGTGAAGAAAGGAGGGTAACTAGCAGGGTACCACAGGGTTCTGTACTGGGACCGGTCCTCTTTAATGTCTTTATAAGTGACATTGGAGAGCATCTGGAAGGAAAAGTAGGTCTCTTTGCAGACGACACAAAGATCTGCAACAGGGGTGATGCACAAGGTGGGGGTGGAAAGGATGAAAAGGGACTTGGCAAGGTTGGAGGAATGGTCGAATATATCACAGATCAGATTCAATGTGAAGAAGTGCAAGGTAATGCATCTGGGAAACAAAAACCCAGGGGAAGAGTACACGATGTGGGGTGAAATAATAACAACAAAAATTGAAAGAGACTTGGAGTAATTAAATCAGATGACCTAAAGATAGGCAGGCAATATGAGAAGGCAGTAAAGAGGGCTGGGGGGATACTGGGATGCATAGGGGAGGCATCAACAGTAGAAAACAGGAAGTTGTTATCCCACTGTACAGACAGTTGGTGAGACCCCATCTGGAGTACTGTGTGCAATTCTGGAGACCCCATCTCCACAAAGACATAGACAGACTGGAATCTGTTCAGAGGAGAGCAACTAAAATGGTGCAGGGTCTGCACCAGAAGACATACGAGGATAGACTAAAGCAGCTTACTATGTATACCCTTGAGGAAAGGAGGGAGATGGGGGACATGATAGAAACCTTCAAGTATCTTAAGGGAATTAACAAAGTAAAAGAGGGTAGCATCATTTAGAAAAACAGATGTGCAGGAACAATGGGGCACAATTTGAAGATGGGGGGGATGGCTCAGAGGTAATGTTAGAAAGTATTTTTTCACAGAGAGGATTGTGGATGCATGAAACAGCCTTCCTGAAGAGGTTGTGGAGTCAGAAACAGTGGGATAATTCAAGAATGCATGGGACAAGCATAAGAGAATTCTAGTGGGGGATAAGAGGAAGTAAGCAGTTGATTAACTAGAATCTGCAGCTTATCAATCAGGTAGGGAAATGGGCAGACTAGATGGGCCAAGCAGTACTTATCTGCCATAAAATTCTATGTTTCTATGTTGTTTCTATGTGAAACACGTATAGCATGGCATTGCAGCTGAAGTCCACAGATAACATTTCTTGTTACAGAAAACAATAAGTTCCTGTATCATCTCCATCAAAGAAACATTAAGATTTCTGGCATGTGTATAGGTGTTCACTTGAAGGAAGAAGATTTACAGAATGGAGAAATACATTTATGTATTAATTGCGGGTTACAGGGTAACTCGTGACAGCTGTCTTTGCTGTTTTCATGTGAAGTCAGACATCAGTTTTGTGATAACAGTCAACATTGTATACAGTATAGGTAACAGCCTGACCACACTTACAAAACATATTGCTAATTCTACAATGAAGACAATCAAAGGCACAGAGCTTAATAAAAAAAAAGAGAGAAAGTAAATCAAAAGGGAAACAAATGAAGCAATCATGCACTGAAAGGAAAAAAAATAGTACATTGAAATCATTATCACAAACAGTGTACTGCTACTGCTTTCATATCATCAGAGAACCATTCTGCAATTCCTTGCAGGAGACCACAGGACCAAATGTAGTAAGGCTGATGAGCATCCTTATTTACTTCGCTAACTGATGAAAAATTATATGCAAGCTAATTATCAGTACCAGAAAATTCACAATGACTGTGCAGCATGCATACCATATGTTCAATAATGTACAGCACATCATCATACAAAATGGATGTCAACATTTCTCAAGTTATCAGAAGGAATTCATATCCGAACATTCATCACAGTGTGCACAAGTGCATTTCGTGCTGCTTGTGAAGTCAACATGCTGCACTGTGTGCACAAACCTGCTTCTCAAGTGTGTTGTGGTGTGTTCCGTTCTGTACTTGCAGATGACCTTCCAGCATCTGATGCCTCAAAATGTGTATCACAATCGGCTTGTTCACAATAATCTTGCCAAGCATCAAGAGCAACAGGTCTGTTTAGGGATGTCCACCATGGTGTGCTTCCAGGGGTACATGGAGTGGGAGATGGTTCATAATGAGGGTCACAGCCTGCATCTTCATCAGCCTCAGAAGAAGCATATGCATCTTGTTCTGAGTGCAGTGGTGTACTCACAGCAGTTATCGAAGTATGAGAAAAGTCATTATCACAGTGACACTCTCCTTCATGATCAGAATGATTATCAGTAACTCTGTGCAATGCTGTGTTTGGTGGAATACTTTGAGATGTAATTGTAGTAGGCCACGGATCATCCTCATGGAAGCTGTCTCTTTCAAGGTGTGCTTCACCACCACTGTCAGCCAGAACACATTTCATGGGTGATGCATTTACAATTCTGGTTATAGCAGATGGTAGTGCATAGAGATGAGTACAGCAAGCAGCACCGTCAGCATCACTGTCAGCACCACCATCACCACACATGCTGTCTACTGTATGGCATGGTGTATTTGCACATGACCAGGGAAGACATGGAGATTTCTGGACTGCATCAGGCTGCATGTCATACTGTGCTACACAATCAGCGACATCTGCGGGACATCAGGTTTGCTGTGTGTTGCATGATTCATTTCCAATTGGCCTAGAATCAGGCATGGGTTCCTCCACTCGGTCGCTATCTCTTTCATACTGTCCCTCACATTCATCTTCACCCACACCACCTCTGCTTTCTACTCCCTTTCCACTTGTTATTGCAGGTGTACTTGAGGAAAGGGATGTTTCACAAAGCTCTGCACAATGTACTTCACCATGTAACTCAGAGTCAGCCTCACTTGAAGCAGATATTGTTTCTACTACACTTCATGAGGTCCTTCCAGACTCACTTGAAAGAGGCTTTGCTTCATCCACTCAATGACAACGACTTGCACTTGGACAATCCTGGTCAGCATTAGCAGCTGCACATGTGCTTAGTACTTCCTTCCTTAGTCTAGTCAGAGGTTTGCTTGGAGTGGCAGGTGGTTCACACACTCATCCATGCTTTCTTTGCAGGGTGGCTTCACAGTCATCATCACACACAGCACACCTCTTGCATGGTGAATTAACAACTGTGCTAGACACAAACATGAGTTCTTGTCCTCTATCGTGCTGTATTTCATCTTGCAGTTCTTGGTCAGCATGAAGAGCAGCACACCTGGACCATCGTGTCTTGCATGGTGTAGTTAAAGCAGTTTTGTTTTTTTGGTATTACTTTTTCTGACTTCCTGGCATACCTGGTGTGTTCCCATATTCTTGGCAACCTCCTCGGGACTCCAGCCACCTTGCCCAGAGTGTGGGGTGTGCAGTGATGTGCAACAGCCCCTGTCACTTGCCTTCATCCTGAATGGAGACAGCCACGTTGATAACCACAGCCTCCCACTGGGATCTGTAAACCAGAAAACACTCTTCCACTCTACCCCCAGAGAAGGAATGCAGTCCCCAGGAAGCTCAATACTTCTCTCCATGGGAAGACCTCAGACTCCAAAATCCATTTCCGAACCCCAAATGTGAGCATCACAAACAGACACCTTGCTGCTGCACCAGCATGCTGGTCAGGGGTGACAATTATTATTTTAAAACCAGGCAAAAAACAGGCAACATTGGGGATCGGAGATCTGGGATAAGGGGGCACTCCACAGCCTGAGACAGATGATAAAAATCAATATTTGTCAATGCAGCAACATCAGAGAATGGGGTTGGGGGTGCTATACTGCCAACATGGAGTATTTACAATGTTAAGGATTGGGATACATGAGGGATAGGGACAGAGCAGCATTTGACTGCCAACAAGGGGTCTGTACAATTCTTAAGATAGGGGCACATTGGAGATAGGGCAGGGGGATGCAGGACAACCAGACAGGGGGTCATATCTGTTGTATGGGTAACATCAGAGATTGGGAGGGGCACCCTCCTCCCACAGCACATTGATACAAACAGGCATTTTTCCAAGAGGAGGATTTTGTAACTACCCTTCGACCAACCCTGGCTAGTGTAATGGTACTTACAATTTCTCCCTCAAGGAGCTTTCTGAGAATCACATTCATAGGGCTGTCACAATTTGCATCTACCATATGCTCCCTAGGAACTTACTGTAGTCCATTTCTGAGCATGGTGATGGCACAAGCCCCATTACAGGCAAGCAGCCTCCGGTTCATGCAGGCTATCATTGAGAATCACTCACAGAATGTCTTTAGGTGAAAGGAGCACTTGCAAACTTTTTTGTGATACAGCCCCTTATGCACTCCCAGGAACATTGAGAATCAGGCACCAAAAGTACACACTTGTTGAAAGAGCATTTAACACATTGTCCATGAGAAGAGATATGACAACTAAAAAAAAGGATGGTAGCATGATTACCATCCTTGCTGTGAAGACACATGAGAGACAGACATAACCCACATCAGTACAGTACAAAACAAAGAATAAACAAGCATGGTTCACAAGTACCTCACTGGCAGAGAGAAACAAGTAAGACAACAAAAAATTAGAACAATATAGCAAACACAGACATCTACCTTAACAGTGAAGATAGAGCAGAACATATATAAACAATGTACACTTCTGTATACCTGTGAGGAATAAAGTAAGAATTCATTACCATCACTGTCACAGCATAACAGAATGACACACATTTAGTATAACATCCATTAACAGATACAACACACCAAAAGGAAACAAAAAAAATGTCTTGCTACATAGTGAAACACAGAACACATAAAGGAAACAACAGGACAATAAAACACATGACATCATCTCCCTAGAAAGAAAGCATATGTAAGACACAACACATTCCAGTTACAAGCAAAATTACTAGAAGCAGACTCATGCGGCACATTGCACTGAATGTTAACTTATCTGGTAAATTTCTAAGACATGTAAAAGTACTAATTCACTCTATAATATTGGAAAGTAAGGTTAAAAAAAATAGTAATAGCATTAAGAAATGAAAACAATGAAACAAACTTTCTTTACACTGTGGAACAATGACTGGCCCAGTGGTACAGAGGGATGAGGTGTTATGACTTTCTTCACAGCATGATGTCAACACAGGTAGAGATATTGTGAAATTTAATTTCACCAGCAAAATTGCTGCAAAATCGGCAATTTCACTGCATGAAATATTTTACGAAATTGTGGCAAAATTTCACAATTTCACCAGCAATTTCACCCATCAATTGCCAACAATCCTATCCCTCTCTCTGGTGTCTAGTGGTCCACCCACCACCACAGGTCACATACCAGCTGAAATGAATTAGAACCCTCCCCCCAGCTGATCACTGTCTGGTGGATGAATTAAAGACCCCTCCGAGTTATATCCCAATCCCCACCCAGCACAGTCGTGACATCAATCTGTTTAAAAAAATACCACAAAAAAAATCCCATCCCTCTCCTTGACATCTAGTGGACCCCCCCACCCTGTCACCACTATCAGACTGACAATGCCCACCCCACAGTGGCCCTGTTGGGCCACTGCCACAGCTCTTCACTCACCCCCATGGCCGGCTGCTCGACTGAGCACTTCAATGAATGAGCATGTGCTTGTACAAGTGTTGTTGATACAGGTCAATGAAATGTAATTTTTCCAGCAGGCCATGCTAAATCCTGCCCAGGCAAAGTGGTCAGGAAATAGACATTATAAAAAAAAAGGCACTTTACTTATTTAAAAAAAAAATAATGGTGTAAAAAACCACAGTGGCACTATAAACTAATTTATAGTAATTTGAATTACCATAACAGGCAGTTACACAAATAAATGTTTTGTTACACCACAGTGCCATTTCTCAATTACAGGACAATTACTTTTTCACAGAACAAAATGGAGATTTCCAGTAGAACAACTCCCCAAAGGAAAAAACATTTTGCTAGTATACTACACTGTAGTAAGCATACCAAAAATAATCATTTTCACAAATATACATTATTTACAACAGGTGAGGTTATACTACTCAGTTCCTCAGGGAGAGAAGTTTCTCTGACCAAAAAAACATGTGCTCCTAACATGTACCACAGGAAGTAAACAGAGGACAATGCCCAACCAACAAGAAGTGCTACAACTTTTATAGTTTAACACAATAAACAATACATATAGCAAAAATTAGAAATAAATAAGCAGCATCAACAAGCCATGTTAAATCCTGCCAGAATAAAGCATTCAGCAAAAATACATTGTGAAAAGGCATGTTACTTCTTCCGATAATTTAATGTTGAAACAAAAGCACAGTGCCACTGCAAAGTAATTTACATTAACTTCAAAGTACCATAACTTGCAGCTACACGAATAAACGTTTTGGTACACACCACAACTCCATTTCTCGATAACAGGATAATTACATTTTCAAAGAACAAAATAGTGAATTCCAGCAGGACAACTACTCAAAGGAAGAAATATGTTGGTGCTATACCACACAGAATTAAGCATACCAAAAAGGATCATTTTGAAAAAAAATATACATTATTTTATAACAGTTGAGGTTACACTATGCAGTTCCTCAGGGAGTGAAGTTTCTCTGGCCAAAAAAAGACATGCTCCTAACATGTGCCACAGAATTCTCCATAAAGCATGGGGAAATAAATGGAGGACAATGCCCAACCAACAAGTACTGTTGCAAGTTGTGTAGTTAAGGCCAATAAAGAACATTAAATATTGCAAAAGTTACAAATAAATAAGTATCATGTTCTTTCCACAGGATTGTTACAATTCGCATTGTAAAAACAGCCCTTTACACATCACAGCACACAAATCTATGAAAAAGCATTCCAGTACTTTAAAATGCAATATTTTTCTATTTTTTTACAAAATAGTTCCCCATATAAACAACGTACAACACAAACCCAGTTAGACAATTTTAAAATATGCCACCCCAGGTAAGACCAACCAATATAAACATGTATTTTTTGGAAAGGAAGGCTCACAGTAATGCTTCTGAAATATGCCCAAACTAACATTTTACTTCCAGCAAAACTAATTAGATGACACTAATGCTTTCATCTGTACATTCGGAATCCAGACAAAATAAAATTACACCATATCAACATACCGATACAGAAACCCAATGTGAACCAAAAATAAAACTAGATGCAAAAACTGCCATGAGCCCAACAAGTCATTTAACACAGTACAGTACAGTACTTCACATGATGCAGTATAACATGGAAATCATGCAAAATTCAAATTATTACTCCATGTGAAATTCTTCTTTTAAAAATTCAGAATAGTCACACCCAAAACCCTTGCAAAAATTACAGTTAAAAACCAAAAAAAATGAAACAGAAACCCACAATGAAGCATAGCAGTAATTCCACAAAACATTCCGAGAAAAGAATCAATCTTGTGCAGACATTTTGAAGCCAAACAACTGACTTTTACAGCCAACTCCAGAATGTGTCTCTCCTGCAAGGTAAAACAGCTGCTAGAACAATGTGCAGGGGCAACAGCACATGTTGCTAGCCACATGCAACTGTACTTGCCACAGCCAATCACCATCCAGATTAGAATACTGATAGATCAACTGCCAATAACTGCAGTGTACCTTGGGCGGGCCACAGGTGGGAAGATTCACAGTAAGGCAACTAATCAGATCACAGAACGTCTTTGTTCTATCAGGATAATTTGCTGACAGCAAACATTAGAGGCACCTTTACTATCCTTGTGAGGCACAACACCCAGGGAAGTTGTGCTGTGGTACCAAGAGGACTTTTCAATGATCTGACATTGTTGTCGCTGTTGACAACATCTCTGTAATGTTTTCGCTGCAGCGATAGCATACCTTGTGAAAAAAGGCTTTAGTATGTTGAAAGTTTGGGGTCAAGATATTAAAAGTTGCTAAAGTTATGAGTGAAAATTAAAACATTTCAATGTACCTTCATAACTTTCGTGTTTTGTAAGATTGTGACCCCAAAGTTTCAACATAGTCTTTTTATGATCCCACTTCATGAACCTACTCAGTGAAATTTTCCAAATCCTGCCAGAACAGTGATTTTGTGAAATTACTTCAACAACACCTTTTGGGCTGCATTTGAAAAATATTGCCTACCTTGCTCATGAGGTGGAGACCAAAAAAGGCCATGATGGAAATTTGGTGAAAAAATATAAAAAAATGACAAAGTTATGAGTAAAAGTTCAAAACACATTGAAAATACATTGACCACACTTACCTTGTTTCTGCAGCTCCTGGTCAGCTTTGAAGCAGAAGGACATGTTTTCCTTGCAGAGTCAATTTTTGGCAATGATCTTATTTTAGGTGAGTGTGGGGTATGGGGATGTGTGGGGTGATGAATGCTGAGTAGTTGGGGTGAAGTGGGTGGGGGATTATAGTTTCAGGAAGGCTACAAAATACATTAATGGATAATTGTCTGCTCTTCAGGTTTTAATTTAAAACAAGAAATTGAGTTTGGGAGTTGGAGGGTATACAGAAAGAGGGAGCAGGAGGGTTTTTTATTTACACCAGGATGGGAAATGGATGGTGGAGGTTGGAGAGCACACAAAAGGAGGAAGCTGGAGGTTTTTCTATTTATACTGGGATGGGAAATGGAGGGTGGGTGATGGAGATTACACACAGGGAGGAAGCAGTTTTTTTTTTCATTCACTCCGGGATGATCAATAGAGCGTATGGGTTGGTGATCATGTAAAGGGAGTGAGATGACTTTTCATTTATACTGAGATGGGAAGTGGAGAGTGGTGATTGGAGATCATGCAGTGGGAGGGACCAGAAGTTATTTTCATTGACACTGGGACAGGAAATGGAACATAAGGGTTGGAGATCTTGCAGAGGGAGGGAGTGGGAGTTTTTTTTTTGTTTTGTTTGCTTGCTTTTGTTATGCTTTCTTGTGCTCACAGTAGGTTTGGCAGGGAGATAAGGTGCAGGATAATCACATCACTGATTAGCTGTTTTCTGGGTGGCATCATTCAGATGAAAGCACAGAGTCAACCTGTGATATAAGAGCAACTCTTTTCTTTCAACTGCAAGATGCTTCTGCCCAGCAAGCACAGAACAGTGTTAAGATCTGCCTCAGTGATCATTGGCTTGACACTGTGCAGCCCACTGCAGACTGCCCTGCATTGGGCCTAACAGTGACACACCTCTAAAACCAACTAATACAGTAATATGTTTGCTTTGTGCAACCGCAAGCAAACATAAAAATTGCCACATTCAACCCATTTATTTATTTAAAAGGTTGCTGCCTTATTCCATTTACAAAAATTAACAGTACAAAATACTTAAAAATATAAAAGGCATCAGTGCAAATATTAACATCCTAAGCCTCTTAACAAACATCTCAGTATTTCAGCTCAAATTGAGCCTTCTTCAGGGGGTAGAAATTTAAATGTACAATAACATTTAATTGATACCATGCTTGACAGGAGAATAAACCTACAAAATCAATCCAGTGATAGTCACATCTAAAAGTACTGGATAACATATTTAATTGCAAGGAACACATACAGAAGTAATAGCTACACCCACATTTGCACAAATAAGTCCTTATTCTTATGACCAAACTTTCTAAATTTTACAAATATCATCATCACAGATTTGAAATTGCTAATCTAACAGAGGCACTCAAAAGTTAAGTGTTCCTTACTAGCATACTCCATGGATTCAGGATGTGATCACCCTTTTCCAAATTTACACCATCCATGTGGTGGGAATGCAACATATTGTTCAGGGCAAAAACCTATCAGTTTGGACAGAGGAGAACATAGGATGATGACTCAACATCTGTAAAAAGACAAATATGAATCACAGTAGGAGAAGCCTATTAACATTTAACATAAAAAAACCTAACATGCCCAACATTTATTTATTTATTTCAAAAGTTTCACCAGAAAGACATACTGAGCTGACTAGCAGCTCATTTCTAGATGTGTCATGGGAGAGGGGTCATGGGAGAAATATACATATCCATAGTAATTACATATTCATAATATATACAGGACATAATAGCATAATCTGTACAGTGAAATAAACATACTGTTTACACTACATAATTGGAAAGATTGTACAATGAATTCACACATAAAGCATTACTGCGCATAGTAGGCAGAGCTAAGCAGCAGCAGTACTATAGTATGCATGTCTAAGTTCAGCATATACAACACATGACAGAGCCAGCCAAAAGGCAAAGACAACTTAAAGACAAGCAGTGAAGAAGGGAGAGAAATATAGCAGGTATGGACTGAGGTGGGGTTTACCGGAGGAGACCAGGGGGTAAAGGTAGAGATAATGGAAGAAAATGAGGGAGAGAGAGAGAACGAGGGAAGTTGACAGAGTAGTGGAGTAGTGGGGGAGAGCTTAGTTGCAGTTGCAGAAAGGACAGGTGAATTCTTGGAGAAGACAAGAGAGGGAGTGGAAGGAGGTGGCAGTGTAGATGAGGAGGGGCAGGGCATTCCAGAGTTTAGAGAAGCAGAAGGAGAACGGAGCTTGTCCAGAAGAGGATGACTTAGACGGGAGTGCTAGGGTCTGGCAGCCATTGCTATGAAGGGAATAGGAGAAGAGAGTGAGAGAAGAGAATACAGATGTAAGGTAGGAGGGGAGTGAGCTCAGCCAGTACTTGACAATAAGGTTGGAGGCATATGCAAGCCATCTGGCTTGAAGAGAGGTAAAACTGAGTGAGGTGTACAGGGATCAGTGGTGAGTCCGAGGAGAGTAGTCAAGAGCAAAGTAGCAGAAGGAGTGATAGAGTGGGTCCAGTCTGGCTAGGGTGGAATTTGGAGCACTGCCATAGATGGTGTCTCCATAGCCAAATATGGGGAGAATCATTCTCTGTAAAATGGCTCTATATGCCAGCAAGGGGATAAACCCTCTGTTCTGGTACAAGGTGCCTAGTTTTGGGTGGAAATTTTTGTGGCTAGAGTCCTTGTGAACAGAGACATCTAGGTGCTGGTCAAGCCACATCTCAAGGTATTTGAAGAAAGGGACGTCTTCAAAGATGGACCCATCTAGGGTGTGGAATGAGGGAAGGGCAGGAAGTCTAGAGAGCTTTTTCCTGGATCGGAAGGTATACAGACCATTTTTTTTGCATTAAGGGACAGCTGATTAGAGCAGAACCTGAGCTGAATGTTGTTGAAAGCCAGCTGCAGGCTGGTCATCAGATCAGATCAGCAGAGGAGGAGCCAGAGGCAAATATGACAGTATCATCTGCATACTATATATGGATACAGATGTACAGGCAGTGGGGAGGCTATTTAGAAACATGGAGAAGAGGATGGGACCTAGCACCCATCCTTTGGGGACACCAGTGCTGACAGGGAGAGGAGGGACAGGGAGTTGGTTTAAGATTAATAGTTAGAAGTTTAAAACCAACACAGTTCATCATAACACTGGTTAAAGTAGGATAAAAAGTCAGTTACATTTTAAAATAGTGTTTTATATATTTCTTTAAAGTGTTATGAGATTGTGTGTATTGATACAAAAATAGCTTTGATACCATCTGTCACTACGAAAAATATTAGCAGTATAACGTGATTTTTATTTTATAGCCCGTGTTATAACAAAAAATATGTAGCAATAATGCATTCAGAAAGTAGGTTCAAAATAATATTGATACATATAAAATAGTACAGTATATACACATAGAAACAGTATCCATAGGCCAGTTTCCTATTAATCTTACCCATGCTTTTATATATTTTTTTAAGGAAGTTTCTATACCTAGTGATTTTAAATCTAGGCATTTTAAAATATAATTTCTCTTGATTTGGCTAACTTGTGAGCCATTAGTTTTGGGAACATCATTTTTCATTTTAAAATTAAAGCTTTGATTCAGCTGAGTTAATGTATTAATAACGTGTTGGTAAAAATTACATATATTGATAAGCAAACACAAATATGTACTATTAGCATTAGGCCCTACACAACCACAATATGTCTTTTGTACCATCCATGGCACATACTTTAGGGCTGAGATATGTGCATCACTGGAGTCCTTTGGACAGCTATAGATGCACTAGTCACCCCCCCATCAAATGTGTGTTCCTCACAGACCTCAAATGTACTTACAGGTGGACAGTTGGGGCTAGGAGTAAGGATGGGATATGTCATGGATTGTGCTGGCAGAGTATGGCATGAACTAAAGAAATTGCACTCTGCCAGACCAGTATCAGTAGGGGTTCCCTATGAGAGTGAGAGCTACAGTAACAAAATGTACATGCTCCCTCAGAAGTGCCGTACTGCTCTGGATATCAGCACTCCTCTGTGACACAGAGCTCAGGTAAGGATATGGACCATGGTTTTCTTTTAATTTTTAATTTAAAAAAAGAAAAATTCCTTAATTAGGGATCGGATAGTTCTTAAGCAGATTGCCATATCCCATGACATCCAGCTCCTTCATGGATATGGGCATCTACCAGAAGACTGGCCCATACTTCCAGTTCAAAGCACAGTGTCTGTCCAGGTCTGTCTCCCAGATGGCCCCTTTCCTTGTATGTAGCTATGTAGCTATGCATCAGGCTAGCAAAGGATTGTGAATCCTGGTGTGATGGGAATATGGCCAAGTTAATGTAATTTCTTTCTGTTATTGTAATTTATTTTATTTTATTTCTTCTTATTCTCGTGTAAGTTCTTTCTATGATTGGAATGACATGGGGTGAACAAAATGGAGTTTAGGCATCATGTCCCAGCAGTTATCTTGGGAAACTGTCAGTGAAAACAGTTGCCAAGTGTGAGAATGCTACTTTTCCCACAGAGGCATCCCAAGCAGCTAGAAAATAATCAAAGTAATTAAGGAATGTGAGGGAGTTTGCAAGGGCAGTGTTTCCACACTTAGACAATAAGAGAACAGGATGTCATAAAATCTTAGGGATAGGTTTCAGAGGTGCGATCATGTAGTAAGGATGTTAATAGGTAGGATAGGGACAGTTGACCTGGCTGATGTAACCACACACGCACACACACACACACCACACACTCACATGACTCACACACACACACATACACACACACACACACAGACACACACACACACACACTCACATGACTCACATGGGTGGGGAGTACTGAAGAGGGCTTTCACTACAGAGAGAGTTCCCATCCTACTGCCTTGAGAATATACATATGCGAGTTTTAACCACAGCTGTCTTTCTGACATCCTGCAGCCTTTGAAGAGGACTTGGGTCTGTTTCTTAGTGAGTGTTCCCCAATAGGAAGGAAAGCCCTGATTCCATAACAAGCTTATCTGGGTGAGGAAAAAAGTGTTAGTGAATATCTCTTTCAAGTTAGCTGGAAGGCAAATATGGATCCTAGTGGGAGAGTAGACTGTGAGTTTATTCTATAAGTAGTCCTTCTGTTCAAGCTGTTTTATTTTCCTTTCATATAAATGTGCATATCTTTTTGACTTGCTGTACATATCCTGTTCATAAAGTCTTGTAGTATTTAGTAATAAAAATCTTTTTTTATAGTACCAGTGGCTGAGTATCCTTATTTAAAGGTAATTTCAATATTTCTGCTGGGCAAAGGGGAAATACTCTGTTTAAAGTTCACCATCAGAAGTGCAAACCATGTGGAACTGAATCTGTGGCTATATAGCAACAGAAAACAGAAACGACAGCAATGTGTGGAATCAGAATGAAACATTAAGAATATAAACAATAAGAAAAGTATTCTGCCAAACAAGCCGGAACTGTACAAATAGCTGCATAATAGTAAATAACATTAACCTGAACCAACAGTGGAATACAACAGGTATGAGTACTTCCACATTGTGACTTGTTGGAGCTTAGCTTCAAAACTCCAAGACTTAGATGGATATGTCAGAGTCACACCAGTGAGGTTGGGGGATCTCACAGAGGGGCTCCCTTTGGTACTAGAACTACACTGAGTACAAGCTGTGGCAAGGGAGCTGCTCCCACAGCCAACCAGGTCATAATGTCACACGCTTAATAGCGTACAACATTATGGCTAACCTAGTACAGCGCAGTATGCTACTGCTACTGGTGCAATACCGCGTACACTGCTGTATGCGGTACTGCGCCAGTAGTCGTTTCCCAGGAAGAGGATAAGACCTCTGATGGAAGTGAGTTCTGATGAGCTGCTGCTGTGGCTCACAGGACTGAGCCACAGCAGTAGGAACCCAGGTGCTGCATTTGATTCCCGGTCCCAGAAACATTTAATTTTTTTCAGACTTGTGCGCTTCCTGAGTTGGACCTCCCAGAGTTGAGAATCTCTAGTGGGGGGGATCCGAGGGCATCGCCCCCCACAGAAAAAAGCATGCCTTATGGCATAAATCGCTCTGTATTGGTAGCGTGATTTTGCCATGCGGCATAATGTCTTGTGACATTATGACCCTGTGCCCTCCCACAGAAAAAGCACTGTGGAAACTATCTGTATAAGGATATTACAGCCTCAAGACTCTAATATATACACAGGAGAATTTCACTCACAAATCAAAATATATCCAACCTTCTTATGGTGGGTTCTGTGGTGGCCTCAATTAAATCAAAGGGCTAACAGAAATGAGCAAATCAGGATGTAGAGCAAAGGTGACCTAAATAACTACAGACAGTGTCATGATTTATCCAGTGTTGCCTAGACAAACCTCATCTTTGTCTTTACTAGCATGTTCAGACTTTGGGACAGCATATATGGACACAGTAAGCATAAAAGCACATACCATATTATCAACTAGTTAGTTTAAGGCCCCAGTTAACATCATCACAGACATCCCGGCTGAACCAGAGTCCACATTCTAGCACAGACCCAGTATGTGCAAGGCTAGTCAAGTGCCTGTGCTTGAAACAACTCACAGGGGGGGTGATGAATCAGCAGTTGGCCTCCATTCCCACAAAGATTTGGGTTGCTGCTTCACAGGGGTCTGGGCTGTGGTAATATCAAGGGGTAAGCACTGGGTCAGCCTTCAGAGTCACCAACCCGACACCTCATTAAGTCATGCAAATGTACTACATCTCAGCCAGTGACCCATCCTGAGGTGGGCCAAGCAATTTCCCCAGCCCTCTCTCCCCAGTTCTGGGCACCAAGTCATGCATGCAGATGTTGATATGTGTCACATTAATGCCGTCACGTAGTATCTCACCCCACCCTCAAGCTATTCACCATGAAATATACGGGTGACTCCAAATTCCCTCAATAAGGTCTGACTTTTACTTCAAGACTACTTGTGCCCCCCCACCCGAGCAGCTTATACAGATGAATGCATGATTTTAATGAGTGTCCCTAAAATAACTAACAGTCCACAGTTCAATGGTTGCAAGGGCTCCTTCTAAGAACAAAGGGAACTGTCTGGCATACATTGTTCCCCAGGTCACCATACTTCCCATACAGTCCATATGCATGAATAAAAAAGTGAGGCAGGAGAGGGAAACACACCCATGGAGGCTACCATTGCTCCAACCCAGGGGAAACATGTTCACAAACTAAATCTGCCAAAGTACCAGAGGGAGTCCCACAAGTCAGCCATTCTGAAAAGGTCTAATAGAACAGGATTATGTCCAACCTCCCATCAGTACATTAATGAGTATACAACATACAACAGGACTCCTCCCTCATGGGGAAAAAATGCTCGTTAATGAGCACTGCATTGGTTGGTCCTGTCCTCCTGAGGCTACTGGGGGCACCCAGAAAAGTTGCCAACTGTCCTTCACTTACCAAGTCAATAACATGAAGCCAGCAATGCAGTGCAGTGAAGATACAGTTCTGTAATCAAGGTATTGTCTAACTCCCTCAAACTCCTCAATTCACATCACAAAGCATCTAGTCCTCTGGCAGCATTTACCCTCTCCTAATTCCATGCCTCCCAGGCATCATTACTTACAGTTTTTGGAGAAAGTAAAAATAGTTCACTCTGGATCTCTCTTCCCACTGAAAGAACTGTTACAAAGCCTTGACATCGGTGAGTGCCTCCAAACTACGCTTTCTACATTCTGCCACAAACCTGGCTCTTGTCCACACAGTCTGCCTAAGGGCCTGCTTATCTGCACTATCCCAGGGCTCTCTTATTGATAAGGGAAGCACATTGCCATGGCCTTGTAGGTCTTTTGTTGCCTCCTCTGGGGAACTATACAGCTTTGAGCCATCAGGATACATTAATGCAATTTGTTGGGATATGGAGTTTGAAATTTTAGTTTCTTATTTTCAATAATATGGTGGATAGGGGAGTATTCTTTTCTCTGTAAGAGGACTGCATTGTCAACATCTAATATTTGCATCTGAAATCTTTCATTTTCCAAGCATGAATCCTGCTTCACAGCAAAACATAAAGAACTTTAGCACTATTGTTTGGAGCATTGACCCACCCCTGGCCCTATTGTCTTAGGTTCAAGTGTACTGCATGCTTGCTCAATATCCAAAGGAATGTCCGGGTTCAGATTTAGGGTTTTTTTGAGAAAGTAATTTAAAAACCTATTATGTCACATTCTTCCTGTTCTTAAGGCATGCCACTGGCTTTTAGGTTGTTTTGGCAAGATCTGTTCTCATGATTATCGCACTTCTCGAGAACTGCTAGTATTCCTTCATGACTAGTAGAATTACTCATTCTGATCTGTCCATTCAGGTGTGAGATTCTGTTGTGTGAGCCCCTAGGACTTTCACTTTACTTAACAATTTCCAAACCTATTATTTAAAACCAAAGGGCCCTATGCACGATGCCAATGCACCCGTAGAAATCTGGTGCATTGGCATCATACGTTTGAATGCCATGGATTGGGACCCACATGGCATTCATGAAGGAGGTGGACAGCAATTACATGCCAGAACCCCTGGCCATGTGGGCAATACCATGCCTGGGGTGGGCACTGAGAATGCCAGCACTTTGCGCTATGCACAATAGCACGTAGTGCTGCACGCGGGGATGTGGAGGCAGCTGCGGGTTACTCCAGGAAGGACCCTGCCATAAGTCCACTGTGCTCCCCACACCACCATCCCACAACAACAGTATCTGGAGTCAAAGGCCACCCAGGGCCACCCACCCCAGCACCCAGCTGTACCCCCACTTGCCCTGTGAATGGCAACCCCCCACACATATAGGGGCACCGTCCCCTGGACCGCAGATCCCCCCCATACAGCACTGCTTGCCTGCTTCAGTGACTCCCCTCACTCTGAGTTCTGGTCCACCTGGGGAAGTTGCATTGGGCTGTGTTAACCCCAGTCCAGACACACACACACCCTGATGGCACTGCCCCCCACACCCATACCTTCCTGTAAGTTCAAGGGCATGGCACAGCCGGTGGCACATCCCACCTCTCACCTCCATGGCTGCCAACTGTGCAGACATTTGTGGAGGAGTGCAGCCAACATGACCCCCACCACATAAGGGAGCCACTGAGGGATCCAGGACAGGTATCCCATTGGATGCCCACCCAGGGGCACAGCTCCACCCATGGCTGCCCCATACGATCCTGCAGGTACCCACACACCGGGGGTGGGGCTGTGCACAGGTGGAGACCAGTAGTGAATACTAGATGGTGAGCATCTGTCCACAGGTGCCGAACTGTGCAAGCAGGTTACGCACTTTCGGCACATAACCTAAGCAAATTTGTGCATAGGGCCCAATTACTTTTTCCAGTCCTTGTCTTCCTAGACCTCCCAAAACCCGCTCCTCAACTTTCCTTCCATTTTTTCCCTCCCCCCACCACCACTACATATGCTGGTATCACCCAAATAAAGGTATGCACTGTTGACAGATAAACTGTTTACAGTGTTTTGATATTTTCATTTAGCATTCTTATTTTTAATTAAAAATGTTTTTACTACCTACTGAAAGAGATTTGTATGAGTTGTTACTATTATAAAGTTTAGTGAAGTTAGTATTTTCATGACATTTTGCTACATTTGTTATTTTTGTATTAAATGGACAGATAGGATTGATTTGTGGCAAATGGTACAAATCAGACTGTGGTTTACCAAGTGAGCCATGTGTAAGTTACCACAGTATTTTCAACCAGTGCCCCTGTACAACATATGAGTCTGCCCCCTCCTAGACTATTGTGGGTTGGTTCAAAATGTTTAAGAACTTGCAATCCCTATAAAAAGTGGATACTGTAAAGTGCAATACTGAACAGCAGTTAAGAGTACTTGACATATACCTCCTTTTTAACTTCACTTTTGGGACCTGGAAGGTTGTAGATGATCATACAACCAGTCAACTGCTACATTCATGCACTCAGCACAAGTGCAGTGGAGGTTCTGCTGTGATGTCATGCCGTCCTGGTCGCAGCAGACTCATAAGTCATGAAGAGACTGAACACCACCAGATTTTCACTGGAATGGTGGTGCTCTCACTGCAACACACAAGACTGTGTGTTCAGCTGGGTGGTTACCCTTTGAATTGTGTTTAGTCACTTTGCAGAACTGGTGAGTTACTTTCTATGAACCTACATGAAGTACAACTATTATACTGTTTGGAAAAAATGAAATGAGATAAGCTCTGACAGAAGTTATGCATATAAGCATTATGTATCTGTGCAGCACAATGCTTCAGAATACTTAAAAGTATGTATATATTTTTTAAATCTGTAGGACTACTCCCTTTAAAAAAACTGTCATGTGGGACAACAAAGCACTGGGGGCAACACAATGGTGGCCAAGCATGAATAAAAATAAATTACTGAATTAACTGAAGAGCTTTGGTTTGTTCACTGGTTGATTTTTACCTCCTTCTGCTCTGAGATGAGATTCAATTCCAAGAATGCAAGGTGATGTACTTATGGAATAAGAACCCACACACAGATTATTGGATGTGAAGGGTCAAGGTAGCCAGTTCAGCAGAGGAGCTATATTTGGGAGTCCTAGTCAGGGTCTCACTCAAGAAAAACAGCCAGTGCAGTAAGCCCTATAGCAAGGCCTCTAGGATGCTGAGGTGTAAAAAGAGGGATTCTGACAGTATACAAAAGGGGAGGAGGTAATACTACCTATATGCAGATTATTGGTGAGGCCTCACCTAGAGTACTGTGCCCAGCTATGTAGTCATCACTTGAGAAAGGACATTGATAGGCTTGAGTCAGTGCAGGGAAGGGTCACAAAAATTATTCAGGGCCAACAGGGCAGATCTTACAGAGAATGGCTAAATGCCCTGAACATGTACTCATTGGAGGCCACATGGGAGTAGGGGTCATAACAGAGACTTAAAAGCTCCTAATGAGTATAAACAGGGCATGCTGCTAGGATTTGTTAGAACTAGAGATGCATTGACTTACACTGGCTCAGTTTGCATTGCTGAAATCTGTGTGGGACTTGAAAATTTGTTTTTCTTTTTGTCTTTTACTCTTCCCCTGGTGTTCTACTGCAAGTTTCCCAGAAGAGCTGCTTCCACTCTGGTGAGACATCTATAGAGGGCAACTGCTGTTGATTCTGTTGAATTCTGCTGGACTCTGTTATCAGCAGTGGGCCAGACGCTGAGGCGCCACTCTCCTTCTAGTTTTATATGTGTAAATCATCAAGAAAAGTGCTGTTATCCACTATTGTATTGTAAGGGGAAACTACTGTTTTACTGCTCTTTAAAGTAATTGCAGCTCCTTGTCTGAATATGCAAGGTGGGCCAGACGCTGAGGTGCCACAGGACCCCCCCCCACAGTCCTTTGTAGTGCAGATTTGGTCAGTGACACTCAAAAAGGCTTGCTACTGCCTTTATTAATTGCTGCACCCTCCTCTGTCTCTCTCCAGCCTGCTTCCTTCAGCCCACAGCAACCAGCTGGCGCGGGGCTTCGCCCGCCAGCGGGCGGCTCAAGTGCACCAGCCAAACTTGGGAACCACAAGGCCGGGGAATATGAGGGAGCAGGGAAAGGTGCAAATTCTTGCCCACCCGCTCTTCCCTTCCTGTGTGTTAATTTATAGGCATCTTCCCGCCGAAATCTCTTCCCTGCCCACAGCACTTTTCTCTAAACCAATAGACAGTCACACCAGCTTGCTGACCCAACCAATCAGCAACTTCGCTACTCCCTATTGCCAACTATCAATATCCCCCTCAGAATGGGGAGCTTGCTACTGATACTCCTGTCACTAATAGCCATAGGGTTCCACAATGAAGATGACCCTATTATACAATCTAAAGTGGTCAACCCGCCTAGTTTCTCTGGAACATCCCCCGTGGCTGACACCCATACCCTCATATATGTCTTGCCATTGCTGCATCGACTATAGTGGTACAATCACCATAAAGTTACACACATCACCACATATATGTCTCAGACAAGGCTCCACTACTGGGTATATAGATCCCCACTAAGCCTAGTCATCAAACTGCTAATTGGTATCCTGACACACTACCTTAAATCCACAGGGAGCACCCAAAACAAAGTGGCAGGAATAAAAAGGAGGACCAAAGACAGCCCCCTCTCCCTATCACTGGCAGCCCTTATGAAATTACTGATCTTCCTATTGCTCTGTATTGGTAATGTAGAAATCAACCCTGGACCTCTTGAAAGCATCACCTCTCCCTCAGACCTATCCTCAATTAAAGGCCTCAGTTTTCTGCATATTAATGTATGCAGTCTGTTGAAAAAATTTACATTGCTACAATCCTGGGTTGCCCATACCTTACCAGACTTTCTTGTGATAACTGAGACATGGCTCAAGACCACCACAATGGACAGGGAAGTTTACCTACCTAACTATCAGCTATTCAGAGCTGATCGCCAAACAAGGGGAGGCGGAGTAGCCATATATGTAAAAGCTGGTTTAGTTGTATCCTGTACTGCTGCAACATCTATGCCCAAGGAATTTGAGTGTCTATCTCTAAAAGTCTCTCTCCCCAATACAGCAGCTTTCCATTTAATTGGATGCTACAGACCCCCCTCTGCTGAACACAAGCTCTTATCCCACCTGGGAAACCTGGTCAAGTCCTGTACTGAAGAAGTCATTATCATAGGGGACCTGAATTTCAACTGGCTCACCCAGGCAGCTACACCTCTGGTATCATACTGTGACACCTATGGGCTCACACAGTTAATTAATGAACCAACAAGACTAAATGCAAGGAATAGTAGTAACAGTACTCTACTTGACATCATACTAGTGAGTAAACCACATCTATTCACACACGCTGGAGTGCTCCTATGTGACATAAGAGACCACTGCCCCATCGCAGGGGTAAGATCCAACAGCATTAAAACAGATCCTGCAAAATTCCTCATGAGGAGATCTAAGAAAAACATCAGTATTGAAGGATATCTGCATGATCTAGCCTACTCTCCACACTGGCAAAAGTTCTATCTTGCACATTCTGTAGAAAAAGCTCAGCAGGTGCTAAATAGCATTATATTAAATGCCCTTAACACCCATGCCCCAATCTCTAGTATCCGAATAAAAAACAAGTCCTGTCGCTGGTTTTCAGCTGACCTCAAAGCTGCACTACTGGAGAGAGATAAACTTTGGAAAGTAGCAAGAAAAACTAAGAATATCATGGACTGGATGATCTTTAGGAAAGCCAGGAATAAATGCACTAGGAAAGTTAGGGATGCAAAGGCTGCCTATTACCTGGCCCAGCTCGACTCCTCCTACCATAATACTGCTAGATTTTGGGGCACCATCAAGGGTATGATGGGCCAGGATGTTAACAACCCCTTCAACCCATTTACACAGTAACTATGGCCCCATTACTGGCACATTGGAAATCCTGGATGCATTCAACAACCACTTCACAACAGCTGGCCTTGCCTTGACTCCTCCCCAGCTAACCTATTAAGGGATCATTTAAGCTCCCACTATACTGGTGAACAAAGAGTTGACTCCTCCTTTAGCTTCAAACCTATACTGTTGAAACAAGTTGAGGATCTATTATGGCATCTAGATACCAAAAAAAGTGCAGGAGCAGATCTTCTGGACCCATTCTTTTTAAAGATTACGTGTCATGTGCTTGCAGTCCCCCTAACTCACCTCTTTAACCTTTCCCTAAACTCTGGCTCTATTCCCACACTGTGGAAGACAGCCCAAGTGGTCCCCCTTCTAAAATCAGGGGACCCTATGGATCTTAATAACTACAGGCCCATTTCCATCCTACCTGTGTTATCCAAGATGCTGGAGAAATTAGTGAGTATTCAGTTAAGGGAATATCTGGACAATGCTAATCTATTAAATCCAGCTCAATCTGGATTCAGGGCCAAACATAGCACTATCACTGCATTAGCCAAGGTCACCAATGATTGGCAAACCGAACTAGATAAAAGAACAATGTCTGTGCAGTATTCCTGGACCTGAGCAAAGCATTCAACACTGTGGACCATGAACTGCTACTCTCATCCCTACACTCCATTGGTCTAGATCCATCCTCCCTTAAGTGGTTCAGATGCTACCTCTCCGGTAGATCACAGCAGGTAAAAGCTGAAGGTGACCTCTCCCCATTAAGACAACTGTCAAGAGGAGTCCCCCAAGGCTCTATTCTGGGTCCTATCCTTTTTGCCATTTATATAAATAAAATTGATTCAACCTTTACCAAGTCCTCAGTACATCTCTTTGCTGATGACACTGTACTGTATGTCAGCAACCCTTCACTTAAAGTTGCTCATGAAATCCTACAAGCAGAATTCTCCCTGTTACAACATCAGCTTCTCGAGAAAAAGCTTCTGCTAAATGCAAAGAAAACCAAAGCAATGAAATTCACAACCCAAAACTCCACCAACACATCCTCTTCAATCAGTCTCCCCCAGATATGCACTATACTTGGAGAAAATCTGGAGTATGTTGAAAATTTCAAATACCTAGGTGTGTGGATTGACAACAGACTTGCCTTTACTCAGCATCTAGAACAACTGCTGAAAAAGCTTCACCTAAGGCTTGGCCTCCTCTACAGATTAAAACCCTTCCTTAATAGAGATTCAAAGATGAGATTAGTCCAGGCCATCTTTCTATCAGTCATTGACTACACAGACTTCCTCTATAGTCACTGCTCCACTCCCTACCTTCAAAAGTTGGATACCTTATACCATAGAGCAATAAGGTTCATTACAGACCTGCCATATAATACTCACCATTGTTCTGTCTATGATTCAGTTGTATGGGTTTCCCTTCATGTCAGGAGGAGCAGAAATGCAGCTCTATGGATCTACAGAGCTTTATCAAAAAAACTCCCAAGCTATATCCTGGACTGCTTCAACCTGACCACTCCCAGCTCCTATGCCCTAAGAAGCAACAATATCATCCTGCTCAAATTGCCCAAAGTCAACACCAAAATAGGGAGGGCAGCAATCAGCTACTCTCTAGCCATAGCATGGAACACCCTACAAAAATCCCTAAAACTGTCCATTATCATTCCATTTACATCCTTCAAGCAGCACTGTACAGCCTTCTTCACAGAGAAATGCAGTTGCTACCGCTAGAGATAGAATAGTCATTCCACAAAAAATTATTCCAATCACATATGGCATATTCCTTCCAGCCAGACACCGCCAGTATATGGCACCCAATATTCCCTTCACCATCCTTGTACTCATTATGTGAGTGACTGTCATGACCCTCATTGTGATATATATGTATTGTACATATTGTAGATGTTAGTTTAACTTTCTCTTGCCAAGCTTTAACATGTGAATTCTCTGTATATTATTGTGTTATAAATAACATTTTCTTGTTTCTGTATGTATAACTGTCTCATAAGTATGTGATGTAATTGCTGTGCACCAACTCGAACCTTGACCTTATCAGGTCCATCTTGTAAATGAGCCTTGCTCAATGATGATTGCCTGAATAAATAAAGATTTGATTGATTGATTGATTGATTGATTGATTCATGAGGGGGACATGTTTGGAGATGGATGGGGTGTAGTTTAAATAAAGATGTGGGAATGTTTTTCTGTTTTTCTTCACTGAAAGGGTGGTGGAGTCTGGTACACATTAACACTGTTAATTATAAGACTGGCCTGGTGGTGCTGAGGGTTGAGGTGCTGAATGCCTCACCTCGTGCCATGCCAGTGACCCAGGATCGGGAACAAGCACTAGTGACAGGGATCAGCAGGGGAGAGAGAGGATTGAGCATCTGATGGACTGCTCTCCTCCCCTGGGGTGGGATCCAGGGCCTGCTCGGTGTAGTAGGGACCGCTGGTGGAGACCGGAGGTCACTTGAGTGCTGAGCTGCATAAAAAGGGGTGGACTGACAGTAGACGTCAGTGGCCTGGCCTGCGCAGATGTCATTGCACGTCGCACTTCAGGGAACAACTACGCAAGAAAATCCCTGTCCTCATTGATGATAGGTGATGGCACCTCTGCAGCCAAGCAACACTCCTGACACAGGGCACTGCCTACTCCTGGGCCTGAGTCCAGCACGGCATACTAGATTTCAGATAGCGTGCCCTGGGTGGATAGGGCGGCCCCACCTTGGGGGGGGTTCAGAGCTGGGGCGGGTGCTGGGCTGTTGCAAGGAAGAGGAGGTGTCTCAGGTGGGAGGTAGAGCTTGTGTAAGTGGTGGCTGCCAGAGAGAGTTCCTCAGTTGATGGTGAATAAACAAAGTATAAAAAAAAAAATAACATTGTAAATTGTGGAGGCAGGTACTATTAGTGTGTTCATACATGGATTGGACAAGGCCAGGGGATTCATAATCCTACTTTCAGGAACCAGGAAAGGAGACAAAATTGGAGGGGTGAGTTCAGGGTAAAATAAGTCACCACAGCTCAAGGCTGGTGGATAAGGTGATAATAGTGATGGACAGACTTGATGGGCCATCAGTCTTTTTCTTCACTAAGATTCTATTTTTCAATGTTTCTAGTTAGTAGATCCTGCCACAAGGGGTGTACATGCCTATGTTACAGCCGCTAGCTTAAAAGATGGCAGAGTGTCTTCTCAACCCTATTGTTGCACTACCATGCTACTGTGATGCCACTATAACACTACCTTGTTTTCCCAAAATTTACACATCTAGATAATACAATCTACTTAAATGGTTAATATATGAGGAACCATGTTGCAATCTAATCTGTATGTAGTTTAGAGGGTCCCAGCTGTGTGAAAAAAAGACGTGCATGCACACCCACATTGCAGATAGGTGAGTTTCTTTATGAACATTTTGACATGAATGCCCTACTTAACTGCTGGAGGACAGAAAAGGATAACACAATATACTAATTCTTCAGTGAAGCTTCAAAACACAGGACAGATACCTGCACCCTTCAACAAGTGTATGAAATATGTGACAGCTCTACAGCCATGATGTATTAAATAGGTTGAGCTCTCCTCAATATCACAGTATAAATTATTAGTAGTGTGATTAGCTGCTACCAGAGAGCTGGCATAAAGGACTGATGAACTGTAATACTGCTGCAAATAACAATCTAAGGAAATAGAAAGCATTGCTTCATAAAAACTGTGAAGTCATTTTTGAATAAAAAAAATTTTGTTATATGGTCTCTGGTGCAAAAGCAAATTGATCAAGCTTTGGGGTGATGGTATTTTTCAAAGGGGCAGCTGCAGACAATAATATACCTTAAACCTGCATCTGAAATTTGCATCAAAACTAAAATGCCCTTGCTGCAAAATGTCCTAGGTTTTTTTTGTTTTTATGATCCCCTGTCCCAGTCAGCCCTCCTTCCTGCCAGTCCTCCCAGCCTGACAACCTGGCTTCCCAAGGGCTTACCTCTCCCTAGTTCCCCCATGACTTGCCCTCCATGGCAGGGTGGCAGGAATCCTTCAATCTGCTCGGATCAGATCCAGATTCTGAGAGGTGCCTGAGTTGCAGGGCATGTGGAGGCTAGTGGTCATGCTGTGCTACTGGGAGATGTTTCTGTTTATCTCCACTGGGGGACGTGGTGTGAGCTGATATCAAGGTGCATATGTTGATGTCTACCACATCTCTCTCACCTTTTTTGTTCAGGCTGCCTCTTCCCTGACTTCTGCCAGGGGCCAGTCCAGCACCAAGCTCTTCACCACTTTCCCTCCCAGAGGAGGAGAGTGGTCCTTTGGGCTCTTAATCTTCCTTCCCCCAGCCAGCCCTCCAACACCTCAGGCTTGCTTCTGAACCCAGGTCATAGGCGTCACAAGCAGTTGCACTACTGCTCTGCCAGCAGGTTGGCCAGAATGCCTTAAGTGTTAGCACGTGTAAAAACATGTTGTTTTTACCTATATTATTTTTTATTTTCTGCATTTTGCATCCAAACTGCAAAAATGTAGACATATAGCTAAGTTGACAACATGGGTGAATGGATCCTGTTTAAAAATCCTGTCCTTAGCCTTGTTTCAATTGACTAAATTAAAACAGTAAAATGCATTTCTGAGTACATCTTCTGCTAGTCCATAAGTAATTATTGTGTGAACATGTGGGACTTTTTAAAGAACTGAACACTGTATTACTACAGAAACCTTCATGACCCTGTCCTTCATCAACCAAAATTATGTTTTCATGAAAGTATCTGGTGCCAGAAGATTTGTTAAAAATGTTCTGCATTGTCAAAAGGTCAGGATTCAGCTGACATGCTTTAAAGTTATAATCTGCACATTATCTTCTAAGTTATGGATCAGTAAAATATTCACTGGGTTATGGAGGGAAAGTATAGGTTAAGAAGGGAAAGTGACAGAGATAAAGGCCCATTGCCACTGATGACAACAGGCCACTTGCTGTGGTTTCTTTTTTTGATGCTGTGGAAAATCACAGCTGGCTAGCTTTGCTTACCCTGCAAAGATATCTGTGGGGAAGGGACCTGGGGTGATTATAGAGTTATGCTGAACTGTACTGTAAATGGAGGGAGATACCATAGCCGTGATCATCAGGTTATCATATTAAACTTAAGCCCTTTAATCATAAATATTGATAAACATGACTTGGTCATTCAAATGAGCAAATTCTTTGCTTTAGGCAAGAATTGATTAGAATCCAGCTTACTACATCAGCAGCTTTAATAACCTGTGAAAAAACTGTGTCTTACTTAAGGATAAAATAAATTAGACTGCAATAAGTCCACTCATATATTAACTTTACAAACAGTGCCCTCTAGTCAGATTGTGAAATATTTAAACCATAATATTTACTGTAAGTTGATTGTAATGTATAACTAATGTTTTATATTGATCATACATAGGTTTATGTAAATAGGGCATACTGTCCTAGATATCTATGTCTGTATAAAAATAAACATTACCTACCTAAACAACAGTTCCCATTAAACTTATTGTATAATCTGTTAACGGCTGGTTAACATTTGAGTTATTAAGGTTCTGCGTAGTAGATCTCTTCAGCACTGATATCTGATTGTTAGCTGGTTTCTGCTGAGCTCTGAATGAGTTGCTCGAATACTTTCAGTTGAAAGCCATATTCTACAGATGAAGGGACAAAAGCAAACAAACCAGTTGTCAGCTAATTGCAGTCATATAAAAATAATGGGTTGCTAACTGGCTGCACAATAAGTTTAATGTGAACCCTGCTGTACCTACCTAACTACATACCTGCCTTCTTCATTATGATTTGGCTTGGGCAAAGCATCCTATGCCCCTATGAATTTCCTCTATATCATCAATGGGTTTGCCAATACCGTAGTAGCTCCTTACCCAACTGTCAGGAGGTGGGGAGGGCAGCTACTGTGCCTTTGCAGTGGGCACATTTATCACTTTATGGTGGGCAAGAAGGCTGCACATGTGTCATGTAACCCCCCCCCAACAGCTGCGCTTTATATCTCCAAGATTTGCCCATCTACATACCAGTCCAAGCAGGGCACCAAAATCTACATACTGTATGAACCATGGTGCCTCAGGAGGGAGCAATGTTAAATGCCTAATCTAATGATGTGTTTTTTTTTTGTTTGTTGGTTTTTGCTTGTTTGTTTGTTTGTTTATTTACAGAATAGGTCTTTACCCAGAACAGATTTCTGTCACCATGATGTGCTGCATTTGTTATCAACTGTGCCTTCCCTGTGCCCAGAGAGATTATCTAAGTGGCCACACTATATGCCCCATGGCTTATATGTGCAATTTTCAGTGGGCAAGGAAAGGATGCCTGGCGTAACCCTTTGTGTCCATTTCAGCATGCAGTGGCCTAGGGATGGCCAGCTATAACAGTTTAGTATTGTCTGGCTTGACAGTTTCTGAAAGTGGATGCATCAAGCACTGGGAACATGTTGCTGGAAATCATGTCTGATGACAATGAATTGTATGCATTTTTAATAATAACCCCTGCTTTGTCTAAATGGATGTACCATAGATGCAGCTGTTGAAAAACCTGCTCAATATGTAGTAGTAGTAGTATTAGTAGTAAAAATATTTATTCATAAAAAAAAAGGCTTTTTGAATCAGAATAAAATTCAATTGAGTTAAAAACTCATTTACAATGAGGTCCCCTAAATAGAAACATTGAATTTGATGGGTGATACATAAAGTGCATTGTTACAAGTCATATTACAAGTCAAAGTCAAATACAAGATTTATATTACGTAGGCAATACACATAACATGAAGTTAACAAAAAAAAAAAATATCATATTATTATTCTTTTGTACATAACAATTCCTTAACCACTACTTCACCTCTTTTTTTATTTTGCAGGACTGTTGACATTTACCCAGTGGCTAAGCTTTCATTGTGGCAACATTGTTTTGGTTTGCTAAATGTGCTCTTCAATTATGTTTTAATTAAAATACTGACATACTAAAATGCAGGCAGAGTAGGCATCATGGTCTATCGAGTCTGCTTGGGCCTCAGCACTCTGATTGGGTTCTGTAGCCATCTTCCAGGTTCCTTTCATGCTTACCTCCTCCCCCAATCCTGTCCCCCCCCCAGGCAAGCTATCCTCTGCTTCACCCCTCACCTATACCTGTCCCATTCTCTCCTGAACCCTTCCATCACAGCTACCTGTACCAGCTCCCTGGGCAGCTCATTCCATGGTTCCACCACTCTCTCGGTGAAGTACCTGCTTCTCCTTTCCCCTCTAAGCCTTCCACCCTCAATTTTCCAACTGTGCTGTCTGGTGACTCCAAGTTCCAAGATTTTATCCCGGCTGAATCTCTTAAATTAAATCGAATTTTATTCCAAATTAATGCTCCTCTATAGAACACCCTTTGGCGACCCAGTTCCAGATTACATACAGGTAATATTAGATTAGTTGCTGTCATGGATTTTTGAAATGCAGCTTTTTCCCCACTCACAAAGTGAGAAGTTATATATAAAGTAAGCTTGCCAACCATCCCTTTGTGAACAAAGGCAAGTAGATGCTCTAGCCTTCTTTCATCAAGTGTCTGCCAGTCCAATCTGTTATATAGCTAACATTTGTGTGATAATCGTGATGTATCTAAAATAATTCTAGCAAGCCTACCATAACATATGTCTAATCTCTGTAAATCTCTTTTTAAGCCATTTAAGAATAGGATATCTCCATAATCCAGAACTGGTTTGATCATAGAGTTCACCAATTTCTTTCTTATATCCAAATTCATACAGGATCTAAGTCTAAATAGGGCCTCCAGTCTTTTCCCTATGTGCTTCATTAAGCTGTCTATGTGGACATCCCACCTCAGGGAACTGTCAAACCAAAGTCCTAAGTATTTATAGGACTGAACTTATTGGATCAAGGAGCACCCAGGGTAACCACTTCTAAGGGTGAACTTCCTTGGATTTCATTGGTTCTAGAAAACATCATAGATTGCGTTCTTTGGCATTAAGAGTCAATTTACTATGATTGAAAAAGATCTGAAGTTCATCAAATGCTTTTTGAAGTGTATCCTGTATTTTATTAACAGTGAAATCAGATGTATAGATAATCGTATCATCTACATATAGATGGAACATGACAGATGAATCTGTAAAGGATACATTATTTATGTAAATATTAAAAAGAAGTGGGCCCAGGATGGAACCCTGGATGATCCCCGAGACAACAGGCAACAGTCCAGAAGTTAGGTTACCCATGAAAACCAGCTGTGATCTACCTATCAAATATGAGGTCAGCCATTTCAATACTCCCCTTGTTATAACTAGTGAGGCTGCCCTGGACAGGAGGACACCATGGTCCAAGGAATCAAATGCCTTAGATAAATCCACAAACATTGCACCCACTGGGGTCCTCCTGTGCAGGGTGGCCTTCACATCCCCTACAACTCTGATCAAAGCCATATATATATATATATATATATACACACACATATACATATAGATATATATATTCATGGCAAAAAAAACTCAGTTTAATGCATCATTTAGGGTTGTTCCACAGTGACAAAAGCAAGGAAATTCAGTGTTAAGGTTGCCAACCATTGCACCCACACCCACCCTATCCCCACCAACAGGCATCAGCGTGTGCTTTGGGGTCATTGGCCCTAACTCTCACCCCATTCCATGTGTAAATAAGCTGAGGCAGTGCAGTATAGAAGAATGGGGTAAGAGTAGAATACAACCCCAACACACACCCCAATGCCTGTTGGTGGGATGGGTGGTTGAGGTACAAGGGTGTCAGCCTAACACTAATTTCTTCTTTGTCACTGTGGAACAACCTAACTGATGCATTAAACAGACTTTTGCAATGAATTTCCCTTCTTTTTGAGAATGTGCACTATTAATAGTGAATGCAATGTGGTGGTGGGAGTGCAGTGCCCCCACCATGTGATTTTTTGTCACTTCACTGCGCAAAAACTTTATGACTGACTGAAATGAAAATTGTTAAATGAAGACATGTACCCTCCATGGCACACCTGTGTCCAGAATTGTGTGTACATCCATTCAACGGTCACTCAGCACCATGAACAAACAATGTAATATGCACAATTCAGCAACCATAATTGCCAGTGACCCGAAGATTAGCTCAGCGAAAGATGAATTATAAATCTTTGTACATTTCAAACACCAGGCAAATTGGTCACATGGTTCAGAAGTTATTGAAGCATAAAGAACCAAATTCTCATTCGTCTGAGTGGCATAATTCCGCAGCTGTTAATGTGTTACACACAAAATGACTGTAAAGCACCTCCATGACACTAGGGCAACCTACGCAAAAAATTTAAAGGCAGTAGCACCATGCAGAATGCTATGTGCAAAATATTAACTGTGTCATGCAGTATCTCTGCAGTGAATTATTTTTCAGTCATGTAAACAGCATAATTCACATCTCAAGGACATCCACTCAACACCCTCTAACTTTCCTGTAAAAAGAACAAACCGTTCCAGAGATATTCAATTTTAATGTTTCTGTACCTTTAAGAAGTCTTCCACCACAAAATGGCAGAAATTGCAGTCAAAAATAACTAAAATGGTGGACCTGGCCCTGCAAAATCAGTATCTGTGAAGTGGGCCAAATTAAAATTTCCATAACTCTGGAACAGGACAACATTTATTCACCAAACAAAAACTAGCATGTTCCTTGAACAAAAGTCGTTCTACCTGCCAAGTCTCAGACCAATCAACCACACACTGGCTGTGCTATGCTTCATGGAAGACAGTGCAGTAAAATAGCAAAAACAATGTTTTGCACTGCACTACGCAAATGCAAAAACACAAACAGTAATGTTAACGGAAACGGTGATGGAAATAGTGAGGTAAAAATAAAATAGTAATGCTAACGGTAATGCAAACTCAAGAGCAAATGGTAACGCACATGGTGATGCAAACGTAAATGATAATGCAAATGGTTAAAGAAACGCAAGTGCAAATGTTAATGAAAACAGAAATGGTAACACAAATAGTAACGCAAACGCTAACGGCAACAGAAATGCAAATGTTAACAAAAAACAGTAACACAAACACTAACTCCAGTGGAAATGCAAACGGTAATGAAAATGCAAATGGTAGCACAAATGCAAACAGAAATGCAAATAATAATGGCAATGGTGATGCAGAAGGAAAAAGTAAAGCAATTGACAATGGAAATGCTACCAAAAACTCAAACACTAAGGCAAACAGAAAAGCAAACACAAATGGTGATGAACATGCAAACAGTAATGATAACGCAATTGGAAATGCAAACGGTTATGGTAAGACCAATGAAGAGGGCAAAGGGAACACTAACACAAATGTAAATGCAAATGCAAGTGCATACACAAACAGAAATGGTAAAGCGCACGGTCATGGTAACACAATTGGAAACACAAACGCTTACGGTAACATCAATGATGACTCCAAAGGAAACACAAACGCAAATGGAAGCATGTACACTAACACAAATGGTAATGCTCATGGTGACACAAAAGGAAACGCAAACAAAAACAGTAATGGAAACACAAATGGTAACAGTAATGCAAAAGCAAACACAAACACAAAGGGTAACACACACAGTGATGTAAACATAAATGCTAAAGCAAACAGTTATGGAAACACAAGCGGAAACGCTAACTGTAACAGTAACGCAAACACACAAACTTTTTTTCCCAAAAAGGTGCATTCAGAAGCACAGTGACTACAAAGAATGTATGCATAATAATAGCCCTCAGAGCAGAAAATGAACACTTGGAATACTAAATTGATTATGTCTCAGGAACTATATGACATAGAAAAAAATTAAAAATCTCATATTATTTATGACTTTTCTGGCTAGTTTTGTAATTAGGGGGCTAAGAATTCTTCTGACAAAAAGTTCATATCTCAAAGCATTTTCGAGATACGGGCTCCGAAAGGCACGGCTGATGCCATAATGTTAGCCTATGGGGAAAATTGTCAACTTCGCAGTGCTATAACTTTGCAGCCCTCTAATATTTTGTCACCAAACCATGAAAAGGCACATCTGTGGGCTCTTGGCTTTCTTCCCTCCAAATTTCAGCCCAAAAGACCAAAACATTCTTTTGCAGCAGGGTGGCAAAGGTTTCCTATTGTTTTGGGCATAGTGTCACAAAGTAGTGTTGTGATTTACGACACTTTTACAAAAATAATCACAAAAGTGTTGAATGTGCAACACTACTTTATGACACTGCTGTTTACAAAAAATTTAAAAACTTGCTTCTGGGGTGTTTAACCCCCCAAAATAGACATGGCTAGCATCCTCAGGACTTGACTAGGCGAACACACAAAGAATTGTGTCCCTAGAGGGTCCCAAATTTAAATGCCAAGCATTTCTGTGACCACTAACTGAAAACAAGATGGTGGATTTGAGACACTAAAGGAGTTATTTGCGACACTAAAAACTGCATTTGCAACACTTTCAAACTTTTTGTTAACTTTTCCCATTGACTATAATGGGAAACTTGTTTTTTGAATAACTTTTGAACCGTTTGATGCTGTTTCATGAAATATTCAAAAGGCACATTGGGGACCCTGGCTGCATGGTCCCTGAAGGTTTTGGACCAGTGGCACAAACCGTACAACCTGTAGGTGTGAGCAAAGCAAAGAATACACAAAAATGCGTAATTTGTGCTTTTTTATGCACTCTGTACCTCCGCAACCATACATCTGACCATAACAAAACTTGGCAGATCCAGAGATTTATGATACCAGACTGTTTATACTAAATGTCAGGCAAATCCATTATATGGTGGCAAAGTTATTAAGCTGCCAAATTTCAGATTTATCCTTAAATGGGGTACTCAACCCTATTATAGTGACACTATCGTGCTACTATAATACATATATATATATATCTACATATATATATATATATATTACTATCTACATAAGAATATCTTGTAATTTTATTTTATTATTCTATTGTTTGCCTTTCCCACTTTTGTTCCCTCCCCCCGTCCTTTATCCTTATGTTGGAGTCTCCTACAGCTGTCCCTTTCACTAGCAAGGAGATATAGTAAGGTGAATGGCAGAAGTAGTATTGGTGCATACTAAGTGACAAAATGATTGATGGGTTTTTAATGACCCCCCCAGGATATGACGTAGCCCCCATCCCACGTCACGTCCACTTCCGGCAGTGCAGAATATGATGTAGCCCCACCCCCAATGCCACATCCACTTCTGGCGGCACAGGAAATGACGTAGCGTCACTCCGTGTGCCAATGACACAGTTCTGACTGCGCCGGATGTTACATAGTGTTCCCACCTGGATATAATGCACCCCCCTTTTCTGGCACGGGGCTATGACACACTGATGGATTGGGCAAATCTGGGCTTGTTCAGGCTTGTCAGGGCATGTCAGAGGGTCCAAACCAGACTTGGTGCATATGTTCTGTACATGGATAAATAAATAAAAAAGCAAAAACACTGATTGTGTGAAACTACCACATTTGATTAAAATGGTTTTGTGGTAAATGCATGTATTTTTAAAATACTGTTTTTCAAATTTTGGGAGTGAGTATAGTAGCAGTCAAATTAAACAGTTGGTTTTTCCTCACTGGTTTTATAATTTTCTTTTTCTTTTTGTCAGTCTAAAGTGGGATTTAGTGTTTCAAATGTACCCTATACTTTTAGTTTGATTTTGTAAATGGAGCAGTGTTTCTTTCTGCAAATAAGAATTCTCTCCCCACATACACAATACTTTTAAAACTTTTTGTCACCTGCATCATAAAAACAACTTATTTTATTTCTGTTATCATGCCCTTGAATCTGGTTTACAAAAATTCTGTCCTGCTGCAAAATGTTTACAGATTATCAAAAGTCATATCCCTGTATCAAATATTGTTTTGTGTATGTATCTAAAAGCTTAATGTTATCTAAAACTCTACAAAATGTTTTTAGTGTTACCTGAAATGAACAGAAGCTGCTGGGCTGGAAGCTGGTTTGCAAATGTGTGTGTGTTTCAGGCTCTGAGCAGAAATTTATGTTGATGGTATATGTGCAGTCTCTGTGCAATGGCCACAGTGGTCTGAGTTTGACCTTAAAAGATAATCATCAACAAGCTTGGGAAAGTTTAGGAAAATGCTATTTACGTACAGTTCTATAGCTAGATACCTAATTTTTAACTTTTCTCTTTTACCATTCTTCTAAAATGGGCAGTCACAGAAGGTACCACCCCAAAAACAAAAGACCTTGACCTTTTCTCAGAGCAGAAATTTATGTTGATGGTATATCTGCAGCCTCTGTGCAATGGCCACAGTGGTCTGAGTTTGACCTTAAAAGATAATGGTCAACAAGCTTGGGAACATTTAGGAAAATGCTATTTACTTACAGTTCAATAGCTAGATACCTAATCTTTAACTTTTGTCTTTTACTATTCTTCTAAAATGGGTAGTCACAGAAGGCACCACCCTAAAACCAAAATACCTTTTTAACTTTAAAATGATGATTGCTATGCCTGGGAAAGTGTATGAAAAATGCTATTTATTTACAGCTTAATAGTTGGATACTTATTTTTTAACTTTTCACGTGTCTTTGTTACAATGCTTGGGGCCTGTCACAGCACCTTGGACAATATAAAAGGAGTTGCTTTAGACTGCTTGAGTCTCTGCCACTCTGAAGCAACCTTTGGTAAGCTTTTGAAAAGTTGTAGCCTGTAAACTACTGTTGTTATCTTGACATTAAAATGGCAAATTATTTTGCAAAACAGTTTTCTCAGATTGGCTTTCATGATCTTGTTCTAGACTCAGAAGACCCACAAGGAGCTGTTGGTGAGTGCTTTTTAATTGTTTGTAATATTTTGATTGCTTAAAATCATGCTTATAAGACTATAACTAAGTTTTCCTAATTCAGGTTTGCCGCCCTGTATACAAAGTAACTCTTCTGCAGGTACACACATCACATCATCAAGGTATGTCCAATTAAATGTACCAATGTCTTAATTATGTGGACAAGTCCAGACAAGATCATAAAACCCCTCTGCCCTGATCTGTTATAACTGTGTTGCATGAGGACATATGCATAAGTGGATTTTCTGCCTGTGTTGCTTACATTATGGTGTATTGTATAGTAATTAATTTATTTGATAGTGTTGTAGTCACATTGCTGCACTGTGAGCCTTAGTTTAATTCATTGACAACTGCGAGATTAGCAATAATATAAAGGTTTGTTAATATACATTTTGGTAATTTGTTTCAATTAATGTCTACACATGGTTCTAAAGCCTCTAGCAAACGGATTTATTGACCCCTATACTTTGTCGATAGATGAAAAAACTGCTGAAGTTTAAAACTAGCTAAATACTGTTTTTAAAGTGTAGAGAAGTAATAGTTTTTGACTACACACAGTATGCTTGGAAAACGCTATCTGGTTAGCGGTGACATATATACTGCATTGATTTTTAACAGAAACTGGTCAGCCAGAGTCCACATCTGAAAATAAAATAACATCAATTATTGAAGACAAAACAGAGGGTATGTGTTAAAGTATTTAATAGTGTGGGGCATTAACTGAAAACTAATGACTTATTTTTAAAGTGCTGCAAATGGATAAGGGGACTGCTGTGGTGGTATTTGCAAATATTTTCTTTTTTTATAAATTTAGCATGCTTTCTTGTAACAAAAATTGTAATATATTGCCATGTGTTTGTATAATATTTGTTAAGAAGTTTTGGGCATGGCTATGTTTTTAAATCACATAGTTTTTCTGATTTTATAGTTTTAATTATGTGTGACTCATTGTAGCAAACTATTTAATATGTTGGTATATTGCATGTTTGAATCCAGGATGTAGTCAATACGTTGTATAGTGTTGATATATTTATGTTCTCTAATTTTTTTGTTACTAGGTGATACCGAATTTAATCATATAGAAGCTGTATTTCAAAAGTCTGCAAGAAAGCATCACGCATATTCAAGGCTATCCAGACAGAAAAAGCACCCTATTAACAAGGCTGGACAATCCTCACACACAGTGCCTGCAACCACGGCAGAAGCCCAAAAGCATAATGACATTTTGAAACTTTCTTCAGGCCCCTCTTGCTTGTCTTTAAGAGCTGGCCATACACCTTCTATCAACAAAAGTGCAAAACGTGAACACCATTGTCGTACAGGGATTGGGGGTAAGAGGTGCTGCAAACATAATAATAAACAAACACAAACACCTGTTACAATAGACTGTGCCACTGATAGTATAACTGCAGAGCAGCCCGTGCATTAAATCATCAGCTGTGTGTGTAAGTAAGGCTGACCCTATAATTACGCCTGGAACACTGATATCTGAAAAAGTGTCACCACATGTTAAAGGCCCAACTAGTGGTACACTTGTGTATACATATAGTTACAATTTAGAACCTTTTGGCATACCTGTGACAGACTCTTCACATATGCAGATACCCGCAGGTTGCAATCTAATATTTGGAATTTCTAATAACACAATTAAGGTGGTTAGCCTTGCAGAATCATAGTCATAAAGTCAATTTTAAATAATTCTGTTAGCTGTGACTGGTATACCAAAAATGGTGGGTACTAGGAAACTAATTCAAAAATTAGCTGTAGGAGATGTAAAAATGTGTACTATTCAAAATGAGTGTAATAAAATTATTAATAGAATTATTCAACAAGGGCGGGTCATCAGAAACACTAGGCGTAATATAGTAAGCCAGTATATCAGCAGTAGAATTCGAAGGTCTAAAAAAATATTGGTTGACTGTAGCAGAATGAAAAACAGCAGAGTCCTTGGCACAGACACAAGCCACAACAACATAATCATGGGGAATCGGGGTCTTACACATCATGTTGTGTTTGTGCTTGTTTGAATGATTGTCTTGTGTGTTTATCAAGCCAGCAGTCTCCTGAGTGCCAAGAAAATAGTGACTGTGGAACAACGTGTTGTATGAGTGAAAACTGTGAATGTGCACAGAGTGATAATTCTGATATTTGTAGGGGTCTGACAGACAGCGAGGTGTGTATGATGCCTTCTCAAAACAACACAATTGATAATTCTGACAGTTGTGTTTGTGATTGTTTGTGTGCTTGCTCTGTGTGTTTATCAAGCCAGCAGTCTCCTGTGAGCCAAGAAAATAGTGGTTGTGAAACAGTGTGTTGTATGGAGTGAAAACTGTGAATGTGTGCAGAGTGATAATTCTGATATTTGTATGGAACTGTCCAGTTGTGAGGAATGTATGGGGCCTTCTCAAAGCAACACACCTGAACACATGCAGATAGGGGGGCGGTGGTACCACAGACCATGAAGAAGATGAAGAAGACATGTGTAGCCAGGAGGTCCCACAGGAGAAGGAAGATGCTGTACCAGAACCTGTGTATTTAGAATTAATAAATGAATATGAAGTACCCAGAAATAATTTTAATGGTACTGAGTATCGCCAGCAGTTTCGCTTCACTAACCTAGACCAAATAATGTTCATAGACCAATGCTATTCTGCAATCCACACAGCTGTGCAACAGTTGTTGGACAGAATAAGGCCCACTTTGGGTAATAATGATTTTGTACAGCTACACCTGAGTTGTGATAGCTTAAATGATCCTGTGTACTCATTATGTCGGAACCCCAATGAATTAAATGCAGATGAATTTTTAGAACATATTGCCAATTTATTAAACAGCAAGATGGAGATGTGTGCTAATGAGACATTAATGCTGGTTGTGACAATTGTGCGAAATGTGCATGGGGGCATTTCCAGGGATGTCAGAAGCATCTTATCTAGCCACATTGTAAAGCAAAAAGCAAGACACCTAGTTAATATTGTAAATCAAAGTAACACATCATGCTTTGCTGCTAGTTTAATTGCTTTGCTACACAAGCAACTAGTTGATGTTCAGATATTAGCAAAAGCTAAAGATTTACACAACAAGCTAGGCTTGTCATAACACACACTTGTAGATTTGAGTCACATACACCTATTTGAGACAGAGCTAAATGTGACCTTCCTTGTTTACTTTATGAACAAAGCTGGGACATGGCAGAAGTTTGTGAGTTCTAATAAACGGGCTAATACAGTTTTTATGCTTTTACACGAAAACCATTATTATGATATTAAAAATCTTAAAGGCTTTTTTGGTGCCAGAAATGTGTGTGAACATTGTCATGCCCTTTTTGCACACAAAGGTTCACACACATACCCTAACATGTGCCATGCATGAAGATCCTTTGGCTGCAGTGAAGTGCAAAGTGAGGTGGTACAGTGCCCTGATTGCAATAAACACTGTAACTCCACAGACTGTTACAGGCAGCATAAATTGACATTCCCCAATTGTCATTTAACTAAAATATGAAAATCATGTGGAAAACCTAATCAGGGTGTGCATATTTGTTTTCAGCCAAAGTGTCATAACTGTCTTACAGATGTACATCCTTTTGAACCCCACTTATGCTATATTCAGCCATTAAAGACTCCGCCATGTTCAAGCAGCTATATATTTTATGATTTTGAATGCATGCAAGATGTCAGTGCTGGTGACTCTAGACGTATTCCTAATTATATCTACGCCGTTGAAAGAGGTCACAGGTGGGAATTTGAAGGCAGTGACTGTGTTGCACAGTTTGTAAAAAAGTTTATTCAAAAGGGTTTAAGGGGTACACTTTTATAGCTCATAATGCAAAGGGGTATGACAGTCACTTCATCTTAAACCAGCTTGTAAAAGAGAAAATGGAGGTGGAGTTATTGACTCAGGGAAGTAAACTGATGTCTGTAACTGTAACACAGCTAAAAATCCATTTTATTGACAGTTTAAATTTCCTACCTATGAGACTAGCTGCTATGCCACATGCGATGGGCTTTGAAGGAGTAAAGGGGTTCTTCCCACACTTTTTTAACAAACCAGAAAATCAAAATTATGTAGGGCCTATGCCTGACCCCAAAGATTATGGTATAGATTACATGATGGCAGATGAAAAAAAAACAGTTTTTGGAGTGGCATGAATTGCATAAAAAAGATATATTTAATTTTAAAAAGGAATTACACCGCTACTGCAAGTCAGATGTAGAGATTCTAAAACAGGCATGTGAAATGTTTCAAGATGGTGTAGAGGAAATGTTTCAAGACATTGCAGAGGCGAGGGGGCAAATTGACCCCTTTCAGTACATCACTATAGCATCAGTATGCATGGCCATGTATCGATTTAAATTTTTAGAGCCAGACATCATAGGGATTATACCCTCTGACAACTATCACTGCCAGTACAAGGGTTACTCCACACCTGCCATACAGTGGCTTATGTACATAAGTAAACAAGAAAACATTTCCATACAGCATGCTTTGAATGGTGGCGAAGTGCAGGTGGGTAATTACTTTCTTGATGGTTATGTTGTAATAGACGGTGTCCCTACAGCATTTGAGTTTTTAGGTTGCTTTTATCATGGCTGCAAGGAGTGTTTCTTTGAAGATTTGTTTAACCCAATGCTTAGCACAACCTACAAACACCTATATTACATGACTATCAAGAAATTAAACTTCCTCAGGCGTGAAAAGGTTATGAATGTAAGGGTTATGTGGGAGCATGAATGGAAACAGCTGGTGTGTGAGAATCCTCAGTTGCAGGCCTTTTGAAAGTAGCTGATTTTCCTGAGCCCATGGATCCCGTGAATCACTTTATGGAGGTACAAATGTCTCTGTTTATATTACAGTGCACAGCCTGGTGAGAAAATCCATTATTATGATTTTACCAGTTTGTATCCCTATGTTAACAAGACCAAGACATACCCCATAGGTCACCCAGTGGTTATATATGACAATTTCAAGGATCTCAGACAATATTTTGGGATTATAAAAGCTAAAGTGTATCCGCCCCACGGTCTCTTTTTGCCTGTTCTGCCCAGCAAGATAGGTGGAAAGTTAGTGTTCACACTGTGTCGCTCATGTGCTGAGACAGTTCAGCAGTCACAACCATGTATCCATTCAGATGAACAACGATCTCTGGTGGGCACATGGTGTACTGAAGAGTTAAAGCTGGCTTTAGAGAAAGGTTATAAGGTGGCCAAGGTGTATGAAGTCTGGCACTACCAAGACAGGTCAGTCTTTTTACAGACTATATTAAATTACACCTAAAGGGGAAACAGGAAGCTTCAGGGTATTCAAACTGGTGTACATCTGATATAGAATGTAAAGCTTACATCAGGCAGTACTATGCTAAGGAAGGTGTTGTTTTAGAAGTAGAAAATATAGCAAATAATCCAGCACAAAGGCAGATTTCAAAGCTCTTTTTGAATTCTTTGTGGGGAAAATTTGGCCAGCGACCTAACTTGATGAACACAGCTCTTGTCAAGGATGCTGAAGAACTCTTTCAGTACCTTTTCACGGATCGCTACCATGTATCTAGTCTGTATTTCATCAATGATGATACAGCCTCAGTACAATGGAAACACACTGAAAACCACTACGCAAACGCTACCAACATTAATGTTGTTATTGCTGCCTTTACCACCGCTTATGCTCGACTTAAATTGTACAGTTTACTTGAAAGCCTGCAGGACCGCTGTTTATACCATGATACAGACTCGGTCATATTTGTCAGCAGACCGGGGTGACTGGGATCCACCACTGGGCCACTATTTGGGTGATCTGACCAGTGAATTACCACATGGTGAACACATTGTGGAGTTTGTGTCTGGTGGTCCTAAAACCTATGGCTACAAACTGACCAATGGTAAAATTTGCATGAAGGCAAAAGGCATACCACTAAATATGTCTACTAGTGAAAAGGTTAAAGCTGTCTCAAATCACTAGTACAGCATTTTGTCAAGGACGGTGGTGCAGATGAAGATGTTGGGGTACAATCAGTTACTACTGGACTGAAAAAAATTGTGAGAAACAAAAAGAGCATCACTATTGAAAACAGGCCAGAAAAGAAAACCGTCAGGGTTGTCTACAACAAAAGGGTTTTGACTGAGGAGTTTAAAACATTGCCTTATGGCTTCTGATATAAGTATGGGTATGGATATACGTTTGCAGCACCCTTTTTCCTGTATTTTGGCTGGACCATCAAACTGTGGGAAAAGTTATTTTATTAAAAGCATGTTGGAAGCTGGTCTTAGTGCTTTAACAAGATTTCCAGAAAATATTATCTGGTGTTATAGCTGTTGGCAACCTTTGTATACAGAATTGCGTAGTAAATTTCCTCAGCTGAGATTTATAGAAGGTATTCCTAGCACTCTACAAGATGATGAACTATTACCACCTCAAAGAGTAAATCTTTTATTTGTAGATGACTTAATGGAAACAGCGTCTGAAAACTGTGAAATTCAGAAATGTTTCACACAGTACTGCCACCACAGAAATGTTAGTATCCTGTATGTCACACAAAATTTGTTTGTCCAGGGTAAAAAAAGCAGGACCATACATTTAAATGCTAATTATATAGTTTTATTTAAAAATCCCAGAGATAAGCTGCAGGTCAGTACACTGGCCCACCAGATGTATCCTGGAAGGGCCAGATTTTTTGAAGAGGTCTTTAAAGATGCTACTCGTGAGGCCTATGGTTATCTTCTGGTGGATTGAAAACCCACTACACCAGAAACATACCGCTTAAGGTCTGGTTTGTTTCCACCTGCTTTACCTGTTGCATACATAATGAAACAGAATGCACCACAAAAATAAGAACTGCCTCATTTGTTCATTGTAGCCAGATAGTCATAGCCCTGGGACATGTCAGCACGTCTGAAAAGAAACCTTGCAGTGCTTAAGCTGCTGGTGAAAGGGCCACCACGACAGCAAAAAGCTATTCTCTGTTCAGCCTCTGATGATTTAATAGCAGCTATTGCAGAGGTGGCACTCAACACTATTAAAGGGAATATACCTCTCACAACTCATCAGATTAGGAAGCTAAAGAGGACTAACATTGTTAAAAATTAAGTAATAAAACTGTCTGTTAAACATAAGAAGAATCTTGTAACACAGTATGGGGGTTTCATAGGTACCTTGCTCAGTGTGGCTATACCATTTTTAACCAGCCTTCTATCAAACAGATGAGTCAGGCATGGCTTATGCACAAAAAATGCATTTGGTACCTAAACATCAGCTGGACATGCTAAGAGGTCAGCCACAGCCTGAAGAACTACCAAGAAAGAGTGTGGAACGCCAGCTGGATGCTGAGATGCAGGCTGTTCTTCAAAGGACTGACCTCTCTGAATATGAGAAGGCTAAAGTATATGGGAATGTGCTACAATGCTATCTCACAGTTGTACGCCAGGGTGAAAAAGATGTTGCAAACTTGTCATTATCTTTGACACCACATGCGCTAATGCAGCCACAAGATGACAACACACTGCTACCTGGCACTGATAACATATACAGTGACATATTACAAGGTGTTTCTGTGCATGCCTGAAAAAACACTGAAATGTTGTTAAACAAACTAAAAAGGTCTGCTGGTGTTACAGATTGGAATGATCGTGGTGAATTTATATATCATGCGTGCCTATTAAAGGGTCTCACATATATGATTTAGTCAGAGCTGTTACTTCACAAAGATATATAACTGATGCTAAAAACCTAGGGGTGGGATAAATTTATCAATGCTTGCAGAAATTAATGCTCCTGAATCAGTGGTACCCAACATACAAAACAGGTATTTGATTCAGAGTTCTAAAAAACAGCTGTCAGAGGTTCTGACAGATACTTCTGCAATGACAGAATCTGAATCCCACACAGCGTCACCAGTGACAAGGATAAGAAAAACCCCTTTTAAGAAACCACAATGGTTAATGTTTTAACACCTATGCCATGTCCTACACAGTTCTCCTAGTTGTGTGTTTTTGTACATTTTATTAATTAAACTATGTGCTGTCTTTTATTTTATCATATTGTAAAAATAAACCAACACTCTGATGCAATTCACAAATGGTTGTGTTTATTGTCTCCACAACAGAACCCTTATTAATTATACACTATAAAACAAGCTACAATGTTGTCTAGAAAATACAGCAAGCATTGCTCATGGATCTATCAACAGTAATATCGCTGGTTATAATCATAACATGAAATTACTGTCTGAGGACTTAAAGAAAAAGAAGGCTTCAGCCTTCTAACAATTCTACATTGCTTGACAAATTTATAAACTTTCTGATCATTCATTATTAAATTATCAGAATACAGACTAATCACATCATTAAAGGAAACACCTTTGCATCTATGATGTAAGAAAAATATGCAATGGTGTCCGCAGGTCATAGATGTTACATCTTGAACCTGTTTAGAGTTAAACAGTGTTTCTCTCACATTTTTCCTGAAAAACATAACAACTGATGGTGGAAAAAATGTAAAGTCTGGAGGAAATCCATAAGAGTCAAAAAATTCACCAGTGGTGTGGTCAGGTAAATAAATAGCTAACCAATGTTCACCAGGCATAGACTGGGGCTGTGTATTCACAACTAAAGAGGCTGGCATGCATGTAAGTCTCTCTGAAGGTAGTTGATCACTTGCAAAGACCCCCAAAAAGCTATTTCTGGTAGAAGAGTTGTTGTGGAGAAATGTGTCCAGTTGTTGAGTATTCATGTTTAATTAAAGTCAAACACAATGTTTCGTCTTTGATTAATCTCCACAACATTATCAAAAACAGCATACACCACCATATTCACAGTAGCTGGTAGTGGGTCAGCAAACCGTATTTCAGCTCTCAGGTTTCCTGAGCGGATTAGCGAATAATGGTCACTACAGTCTTGGTCAGGACTTAGATCAAAAGCAAAAAGTGTGTACCCCTGACAAAAACCTGCACAGTCTATCAGCAGGGGGTTGTCTTTCATATGTTTTCCACTTGCGTGGATCAGGTTGATATATTCTCTGACACCATTACCACTTGTAAAGTTAGGCTGTAGTGGTTTAGCAGGAACTTGTTCACCATCCACATAGAGGGCTATAAAGTTAATGTTAAAATGCTTAAAATTGAATGGGTTTTTATTATACACACCACTGAAAGCATCATTATCAACAAATCCCATCACCAATAATTTAGGTATCTGACCCAGAAACAGATTATCTTGGTTACATACACAGCTCCCACCTGATATACTGAACACTTTCATGCTAACACAATCAATAGGGTACTTTGCATTAGCAGACTGTAAAGCCTGAGCATGGCCGATACATACAGCAGGTGAAATTTTTACCCTTTTTACATATAGCGATGCCGCCTTTATTTGTAATTTATATTCTTCATTTGCATCACCACTTATTAAACAAAATTCATTCTTGTTATGAACAAGTTTAATTTTAACATCCACTCCATTCAAGAGCAATTTCTTCTGGAAAAAAAGGTCTGCGTGAATTGGTCCAGCCAGTTCTACCATGCGACTGACTGTTGTAAAAGCTGCTCACTTTTTAAAACCCTCGTTGGGCCCATTAAGAGCTGTATTTTCATGCTGCCCTGGTGTATCTTTATAAAATAATCCAGATGAAAATTGTGTAGACAGGGTGTCTTTGCTGTAATTAAGCAGTGATTCAATAACTGCTCGGTAGGGGTAACTGTTATTACTTTGGCTAATTAGACGATCACCCACCACTATATCCACCTGGCTAAAGATTGTTGCTAAAGGGTAGTTAATTAGGCTCACTCTAGCCTGATCATCAATGTCACTACCATCAGCCTTAGTGATCTTGTACAAAAGGTATAACAACGTGTTGTTTAGGTCAATGTAGTCTTCACCATTACCCGCCACATAAAACTCCAGAGGGGCGCTATCACTTAAGGCTGACAAGGGTGGGATTTCAACATAAAGGTTTTTCTCTATACTGGTTTGGGTCGGTGGTAACATGAAGAGGTCTAGTTCTGATTTTCCACATTCTTGAGACATGCAGTGTACCAGAGACATGATTTAAAATAAGTCCCTTTGTCTGTTGCTTTTACGCTATTTTCCCTCCTTGCGCTTACGTTTCACAACTGTTCTTTTGTTTTGAACAAGCAGCCTTTTAATAGTGCTTTCACGGATACCTGGGAGGGCTATTCTCCTTTTCTTATTGGTTCTCTTGTAAGCAACCATTCCTGACCCATCTTGTGGCTTCTCTGGATCATGTGATGTAAAGGAACTCACAACATTCCCACTACATCTTTTGCAATATTTTTAGCTGCTGATTTAAGGTGGGGTTTCACTATCTGGAAACCTTTTGTAATAGTGGAACAGCTTTTCTAAATAAGCCTCTAAATATACCACCTATGCCCGCACCATACATAACAGGGACTCCATGAAACCAGACAAGCCATGACCAGCCTGTGCTTTGTAATAGGCCACATAAAGGCTATGGCTGTACAACCTCTGTGACATTGTAGGCATTCAGAAGGCTCCTTTAACAGGGCGAAAATGAAGCTTCATGATCACTTTGCCAAACAAGAATAACACATTTTTGTCTTGATCATTCTTTATTACAGTAGTTATAGTGTCAAACTGATGTTTGCTGATTGGTATATAATCTGGCTTATCATAGCGTATGGTTATGATGTCATTATTCTTACCAGATATTTCCATACAACGAAGTAGTGGGACATGGCTGTCTCTGACTCTTTGGTGCTCAACAATATCGGAATATACAAACAGTGTATAAAAGCCACCATTGATGTCTGCATAATATGGTACAATGCTTGACTGCACTTGTGGGATGCCAGGTGGTACCCCCAAAATACGAGCAAGCTTATTGCGAGCTATAAAAGATTTACCACTAATGTTGTGGAATTTTATTTTCCGGGCCTGACTGTCATATTCTAGCCACAATTCTAGCTTTGCACTTTCCAGTGTCTCATTGATGGCTGCTGTGACATCTTCAACATTTTGATAATAACCTCTGGGGATTGATAATGTTAATATTGGCCTAGAAGTTTCACCAGCATAAAATTTCCTATCGTGTGATGTAATATTGTCCCATGTCCTTGGGTACTGTATTTCCGACAGACCAACTTCCCATAAACCCACTAAATTGATAGGTTTTTGCTAGTTTCACAGTATAATCTGATATTGTGTTGTTGGGAAACATTTCAAAAGAGGCATTGCTGGGCAATGTAACAAAAACCATTCTCAGACATTGTTTTACCACTAACGCCTTCACGCAACTTCTATCATGTAAAACATGAATTCATCTTTATAATTTAAAATCTCTCAGCTGTTTGGATTCTATCCAACTGTTAAATTTTGATGGCCAGCCAAGCCATTTCACTAAAACAAATTGTTTCTTCCCTTGTGTTTTCTGTGAGACTATTTTCTCCACACTGTATACACGGTTTGTTGTGTCTGTGACTTTTATCAATTCTTGATCATAAAATGTACCTCTTATTTCATCACCATCATAATCTTTTAATTTGTACACTGGTATAGGCTTAGGTATACATTCAGAAATAATGAATATCTCACTGGTAAAGTTTTGTTCATAGCCTTTTTCAAATGTTTTTTTAACTCTAGAAACATGCACGTGATCACCCACGTGAAATTTGAAAGGTCTTTTCACTTTTGGTGCAAGATCTTTATATATATTTTTCCAGGTAATTAAAGAATTGTCATTTGTAACATCAACAGGCCTCATTTTGATGGACCGGTGATAACTATAATTGTAGGACCTTGTTAAAGATTGAAGGACATCTATGTACCTATATGTATTAAATGCTGTAAAATATCTCCACATTTTTGTTTTCAATGTGCAGTTAAATCTTTCTACAATGCATGCCTTAACATCATTTGATGTTGTAAAATGGTGTATACTTTGTGATTTTAAAAATAATTGAAATTTAGCATTAAGAAATTCAGTCCCTTCATCTGTTTGTAATTTTTCAGGCTTGTAGCCCTCTTGTAGTATTGTTTTGAAAGCCTCTGTCACCTCTGTTCCCGATTTATTTGTTAACACTTTAGTCCATGCATATTTTGACAGAACATCAATAACTGTCAGAATAAACCGGAATCCATCATTTTCCTTGGAAAGGCTACTCATCTCCACCAAATCGGATTGCCATTGTGCATCAATGTTGTTAACAACTACCCTGTTTCTAAGAAATCGTTTCCTTGCAGGCTTGTGCATAGTGTAGGCATCTTGTAATGACAGCCACTGTGTTACTTGTGTGCAGGTAAGCCTTTTCTCTTGTTTTGCAGTGTCATGTAGTCTTTGAACGCCTCCTAAGCTACCTGGCAAAACAGGATCATAGTAAATTTTTTTCAAGGATTTCTTAGCCATGATTTTTCTTAAACAGCACAAAAAAGACACGTGTTTTTTCCAGTCTTAATATTTTTTTATTATGAAAGCACACACATTGTACACATACGTTATATAACACAAAACACACGATAGCAGCTGGGCTAAAATTACACTACATGATAGTATAAAACATCACAACAGGAAAAGGCAGGCCTTGTTTTGCTGCGTTACAAGAAAATCTGATGTGAATTCAATCACATCTCTAACATCTTGCTGTCTTTGACATTTTAAAAAAGAACAGCAGATCTCAACACTGTAGGCCATAGCAACCAATACATGGCCATGAGAAACAGACTCCTGTTTTTCAAATATTAGTGGTACCACATTTTGAACAGTTTCTAACACATTATTGTTTATACACACAGTCATTTTCATTATTTCACACCAATGTGAGTCTTTTTTAATGTCATTCATTAAAATCTGGATAAACCAAAGTTTATCACCATTTATGGGACTGCATTGGTGGTGAGTAGCATAGTCTGGGATTTGTATGATTATCAATGTCTGTAAAATATCTTTCATTTTCTGCTTTTCAAAGTTTCTTTGGTGGTTTCCCCACAGGTTACCCATCTTAATGGCTCTCACCACGTGGCCATGTGTTCCTCATCAGAACTTCCAATATCATACAAGTACATGTAATAGGGCACAGGGCTTCCTTTTTGCAGAGGGCTTTTAAAATATTTTTTATGACTTCCTGAAGAAACAGCTTCTTCAATAGCTTTCTGTAGTGTTATACTCAACTGGTGATACAGTTCGTCAAGGCCTTTAGCAATACTAGGCAACGCTTTAAATTCTGTCAACGCATCATTAACAGCTTGTATATATCAAAATAGGATGCTGTGCACCCAAGCTTCCATGCTGTAGATTCCACTAGTAGCTTGATCCGTCGAGGGCGCAATCTCTCACAGAGTTCAGGAAAAACAAGCTCCCAGTACCCCTCCTCAGGTCTGTATATACAGCTATGTCTTAACTGTGATGGGTGGTCATTTGCACAGCCCTCACACTTTATCTTCAAGTCCTGTGCCATCAAGTCTTGCAGTAGTTGTATTAAAATGCCCTTCACCAGGCCCAACATGATAGACTTTTCAGGTGGTTCATAACTCGCAGTCCCAGTCACAGCAGACTTTTCGTCAGAGCATTTCTCACTGTCCAGCACATCTGGCTCTCCCCGCTGCTCATCTATATTAACAAGCTCATGAGTATCTTGCAAATGGAGGTTCATGAATTGTTCTATCAAATCGGGCATACCAGAATCCACCAAATTGAGCTCCTCGGGTGTGACACTAGCAGAAGGTGTAGGATAACATCGGCTAGGTTCATCCATCATAACACAACCAGTTGCTGAATCATTGTTATCCTCATTGCTGCTCTCCTCAGGAACTCTACATACATGAGCAAAACATGGTGCAGGCAGACTATGGATACTCAGTGTGTGTGGCTTTATCAACATCAAGTCTGGTTTGGACCCTCTGACATACCCTGACAAGCCTGAACAAGCCCAGATTTGCCCAACCCATAAGTGCGTCATAGCCCCGTGCCAGAAAAGGGGGGTGCATTATATCCAGGGTGGAAACACTATGTAACATCCAGCACAGTCAGTACTGCGTCATTGGCACATGGGGTGGTGCTACGTCATTTCCTGTGCCGCCGGAAATGGATGTGGTGTAGGGGGTGGGGCTACGTCATATTCTGTGCCGCCGGAAGCAGACGTGAAATGGGATGGTGGCTACGTCATATCCTGGGGGGGGGTTATTAAAAACCCATCAATCATTTTGTCACTTAGTATACACCAATACTACTGGCAGATTTTACTGCCAATATCAATGCTGCTGCTATGTACATTGGCAAAAAGTGTAGAAATACCAGGTGGTTTCTCTACCTGGAAGTTAAATACTTAACCTTCATGACTTGCTCTGCTCCCAGCCATCTCCTGTGCAACTGGATATCTCTGTCATATACAGAAGAATAAATATGCAAGAGATAAATAATGGCATGAAATAAAAAAATATTTATCAGCATTTAAATTTAAGAGCAGATACTGAAAATATAATTATTTCAATCTTATTTTCCATTTGTAGAAGCCTACCATCAAGCAGAAAATGTCCTTTGAAAGGCCTTTTGAAGGAGAGCAGTCAGGCTATAATCTTTGAAATGTTGATAGCCTAAGCAAGCCTGGTAGCCCTAGTCAGCATTCTCTCATTCTTTTTTCCCATTCTGCAACCCTATATGTTCCTTCTGTCCCACCTTGGCTGTCAGGATCAACACTGCTGAACCCTTACTTTGACCAAGAAAGTGAGTGATTGGTTGCCTATGCAGCAAATCCCATGGATGCTTCTTGGGTGGTTGGCAAGGGCTATGCAAACCAAAGCTGTGTGCTTTACCTGCATGATGTATTTGAGCTAATAACTGTTCCCAGTGGTGAATTTCTGGGGTTTGTATGCAAACCTCAGGCTTCCAGGTATCAGCTTATTATATTGCAACTCTGGCAATGGGCTGGACTAGCATTCAGTCATTTTAATAAAATATTCCTGCAATGGACCATTGCTGCTTTTGATATGTTGCTTGCTTTAATGAAGCATTGAGGGCGAAGGCATTAAACTATTAGTAAGACTCCACTAAAGAATATTTATAAATGTTTTAAATATTCATAATTTATGATGAGGGAAGGCACACTAAGCTGTTATATTTTGTTTCCAGGTGTGTCTTGGAGGATGGGTTGCATTGACCTGTGTTATTAGGAGGTTGAATTTTGGCAAAGACACTAAGGAAATTCCCCTTCATTGCCAGTAGAGGGATTGCTGGTTGTTCTGCCAGAATTACTACTCTGCTGGAGTACCAAAAGCAGGTCTCCTCCACTCTTGCCGTACCCCAAAAGGCTGCTGAGAACCAGTCGCATATAGTTGATGTTCCCAATAAAGACTTGGGAAAATGTTTTTGTTTCAATTGAGGACTTAACTGCAGATGAAACCGCTCCCCTCCAAACTGCAGTGCTAGTCAAAACCCAGGACTCTACCTCTGTAATTATGACAAACGTTACTGAGGATACCAAGGACTTACAAATCAAAATGTTCGAAGCTAGCAGCTGAAGAACGTCGCCATCAGCAGTGCAAACAACTTCTCATAGCCAAACTGGTGAAACTTCACACTAGATCCCCTTCTTTCAAACAGCCCAGCTCATATGTCAGCATGACTCATCCCCTCAATGATGCATTAACATCAAAAGGAGCTGCTACCCTGGCATCTGTCAAACCACTATCGCCTCAAGTATAAAATTATTCTCCTTTTTATGGTATGGCTGGCAGTTAAGACACAAATATTAGCATGTGCCTTGAGCCAAAGGAAAATGTTACAGGGGTTGAAAAAGTGATTGATAAATCTAAGAACATCGGTGCCAGGCCACCACTCATTCAAAATGGACTACTAAGTCAAACCCTATCACATCAGGGTTAAAAGAAGAACTTCTTCAAAAGAATACAAAGGAATGCAATGTATCTGAATACTGTAGAGGAAGGCCACTGAAATAATCACTCCTCCCAAAAAACTTGTTTATCAGTCAGATAACAATAACTGGGATGATGCTACTGTTTTTTCTTTTACTGCAAGGCATGCATGCCCAAAACAGGCTAACAATGGAGGCATTAAGAATAAAAGAGCTGCCTTTGCCATTTCAAAAGGAAACATTTCTACAGATTTGCCAATTATGAGTGATGAATCCATGGCAGGGACCAGTGTAACTCCAACCCATAAAATAACAGACCAGTCTGTCTCTTCTGCAGTTCAATAGGCATTTTCCTTAAACCCATCCACTCATGGTTCTTTTTGCTGACAGGTGCCCTGAAAAAGCACTCTCAGAAGCAGGGGCCAAAAGAATGACAGATGGTAAATGGCTTCTGGACCCTGACTGGTCACCAGCTACTACTCTCTCACAAGCAATAACAGAATGGCACCCCACCATAGCACCTCAGGTACCTGCGCCTAACCCATCAACACAAATGCCAGTTGCAACTCGAAATCATCTTGTAATAGAGAAACAATCAGCTAAACCCACACCAGAATCTGGCAAAAAGGGGTTGAGAGACATCTCAGACTCCCCCACTAGATAAAAGTACAGCCCACCCAAGCTCAAGATACTTCTTGAGAAGGACAACCACCAGATGATAATCCTATACCTCCACATGACACTGCCCCCAGGAGGTATGCAGTTCATTTTAGGTATAAAGGGAGCCTAGAAACTATGTCAGACAGATACTTTGAGGGAAAAAATCTGTTGAAAGACTCCCTCCACTTTTCTCCCAAGGAAGTCTTTGCCTTTATCAACATTGCAGTTGAAGACAATTATGATGTGAGCTTCAGGACTTCCAATGCACTAGAACACTTCTGGCAATGGTATAACCAGGTTAAATTCTCACCTCTATGGTCTCCCTTCCTGGTGATACTGTTGACAAAACCTCTGATCAAATATGTGACTATTATGTTCAGAAATGAAGGGGTTCACATTGAGGACATTGTTTACTGGTTAAACCAGAAATGTGATGTTTTAAGTGCTCTTGAAGCTATTCTTGATTTAGCATTATTTTGGACAGGAGGGTGGAAATTTAAAATGAAGTTAAGGCAAACAGATGAGGGTATTTTGTACATTCTGAAATCTTTTATGCTAGGAAGGGATTGGGGGGGGTCTGTTTCTATGTGGGCCAGCCCTGTGCTTGTTACAAAAGCAGCTCTCATACCCATCTGTCCAGCATATGTGACAAACCCTGCTGTGATAACTGTGGGGAGGTGAGCCACATCAGCCACCAGTGTGAAAAGCACACGAAATGTAATCTTTGTGAGGAGACAGGGCACATTTTTGCAGAATGCCCATGGGCTGCCAAGAATAAATCTTCCTCTATAAGCCCAGACACCCTGATCCAAAAGGATTAGGATGCAGCAGACCAAACTGCCCCTACAAGTCAGAATCCAAAACCATATCCCTTTCAAGGCATGCCTAATGAGAAACATCTTGAAACACCTGTAAACGTGATTAAGTTAGTATCCAAACTTTTTAACCTCCCCTTCCTCTGCCCTTCTCCCAGTGTACTATTAAGATCCTCCTGAGGGAAAGTCCCAAGACCCCACATCCCCTAACCCCCCTACTATCCCTACTGATTGCCCTGTAGAGAGACATGCTCTTCTGCCTAGGAGATGGCCCACTATGAACGTTAAGGCTCCAACCACCCGAATCCATAGATATTGAGTCTTATAATCCCTTTTCAGTACTAGCATTTGCCACTTGAGGGATTTGGAAATGGAGGGCAGGGCCTCCAATATTAACTCCCAAACCCAAAATTCTATCACAATCAGCAATGACATGGTAGGGTACAAAGGGAAGAAGAAGAAAAAGAGGAAAAAAGGCCCTTAATCCCTAGAAACTCTGCCACGTGGAGAAACGCTGTGTAGTTTCTGCAAATATTTGCAGTATGGTAAATCATTAAAAGAGACATATGGTGTTTCAGTATATACATGATTCAAGCTTTGAGATATCCTCACTTCAAGAAACCTGGATGTCAATAAGTGACCAAGCACAGCTATACCTAGCCGAATGGTGTTGGGGACCCTACTTTTGGTCCTTCAGGCTGGACAGGGCAGATGGAGTGGGAACTGTTTTTAATTCCTTCTCCTTCTTTCTTACTAAACTAATTGATTTACTACCAGGCAGGTTACTGATTCTGAGTGGGATCTGGTACCACTCTCCTTGCAGATTTATTTCCATTTATGCCCCTTAATCCAAAGCAGAAAGGGTTGCCCTTGTTTCACCCCTTCAACCTTATTTAGTGACCTCATAGAATATATTTCTGGGAGGTAATTTCAATCATGAACTACATAAATCAATTAAATCAGATGATAAAAAAATTTACTGTGATTCAAATGCCCTTAAAAACTGAACAATGACAACAGATCTCTGTAACTGTGCCCAATACCAAAGATCTGGGCCAAAATTCACTTATGCAAGAGGTAGATTTTCCTGTACCATTGATTATTTTTTTATCTCAAAAAATATCCCATCTCCATTCCTTGATATTTCCCCTTTAGAGTTCTTGGACCACTTACTACTGAAATTAATCCTTCAGGACCACCCACTTCCAAAAAGGAATCAGGATCTGTGGAGAATGAATACTTCAATTTTATCAGACCCCTTAGTTAAAAATTTAATTTCTAACCTCCTTTCAGCCAGGGCATCAGTTTCTGACCTCTATAATAATACTAGAAAGTGGCGAGCAGTCACTAAGCAAGACCTAAAACTTTGGTTCCAGTCCTTAGGGAAAAAAGGAAAGATCCAAATTTAAAAAAAATCTCTAGCTGTGACAACAAATCCAGTATGTAATTTTCATAGCTTCATATTCTAGAAATGATTACTCCATCCAAACTGAAAATTTGAAAGCTCAAATTAAATCATACCAGTATGATCAAACTAAAACAGTCTGAGCAGTGTTACAGTACAAGACACAAAAAACACTTGTTGGGGACCCCTTTGAAGCCGATAAGGTGAGAAAGCAGGCAATAACATTAGATGAATTATCTGATGATGCAGGAAATCTAGTAAAATCTGATTCTGATGTATTTAACATAATGTCTGAATTTTTAAAACCCATGAAATGAGGCACCCTCCTCAGAACTTTGTTATAAATTCATACCTAGAGGAAATAGAATGGCCTATTCCTCCCTTAGGATTAAAAAACCTTGCTAGCCCTATTTTGGCTAATGAAATTGAAGAAGTCATTAAATCCTTAAAATTAGGAACTTTCCCATGCTTGGACAGCCTCCCATATGAATTCTATAAAACCTTCCCTAAAGAATTAGATGCTTGTTTAGGAGAAGTCTTCTCCATCTTTTTTTTCAAAACCATAAAGTCCCTTCTTATTTTAGAGCAGAATTAATAGTTTTCTATTTAAAAGCGGTGATAGGTCAAAAATTCAGAATTGGTGACCAATTACAATTCTGAATTCAGATTTTAAAATCCTATCTCGAATACTGAACAGAAGATTAAGAAAGTGGCACAAACCCTAATCCACTCCTTCCAATTCTGCGGGCTCCCAGCCAGAAAAGTCCAACACCCACTGATGATTATCAGAGACACAATAAACGTACTATCTTCTCAGAAAAAGGTGGGCTGTATAGTAATGTTAGACCAGAGTAAGGCATTTGATAGAGTATACCACCCATTTTCATTCGCCACACTAGAATATTATGGCCCCAGAATTCATTCACTGGATAAAACTTCTGTATTCTTCTGCCACTGTTAGCCCTATTATCAAAGGCAGGTATCCAAGAGCATCCAAATCTTAACAGGAGTAAGGCATGGGTGTCCCTTGAGCTCTTTGCTTTATATATTTCCTTTAGAACCCTTTCTGAGAAGGCAAATTTATAATTCACAATGGGATGGTATAACTAGACCATGCAGTCTTCCTCCATTAAAATCCCAATCCTATGCAGACAATCTCTGCTTATTTTTTGAGAATCTCACACAATTACCACTATTTTTTCAGGAACTGAATAATTACTCCTGAGTTTCTAACTACACTTTAAACCTAGGAAAAATGTAAAGAGTTATCTATAAGGGGTCCCCCCCATATCTATTTCAGGCAGTCAGGTAACTACAGATCCTGTAAAAATATTAAGGATCTACTTTGGGCCACAACATATCCCTTTTTGTAACTGGGATTCGGCACTATCCTCCCTTGAAGCAAAAGTCCAGAGATGGAAAGGACGGAATATTTCAAAATTAAAAAGGGTACCGATTGTATTTATTTTTATTTATTTATTTAGATCTAGGATTACAAATACATTTGAGCCAAGGCTCTTTTATAAAGGTTCCATGTCAGAGAATACAGAAGAGGAAAACAAAACATTTCAAAGGAAACAAAACATTTCACAGAACAACAACATTGTGATGACTACAGACAGGTTGAGTATTAGGACCTTCGGTATAACCATGCTGGGGGATGGGGGAAACAAAGAAGCAGCCAGAGGCATTTGTCAAAACAAGAATTAGCAAAAGGAAGTGCTGGTTTTCATGGGGGGGAGGGGGGTCAGAGGAGGCGAGAGGATATGACACATAAGGGGAATGAAAAGGTAGGAGATGAGGAGGTGGGGGAAAATGAGGGAAGGAAAAGTGCATCGGGGGTACATAATTGCAGGGTGTGGTAGACAGGACTGGTGGGAGGTGGGGGTGCCAAAAACTGGCTTAGAAAGTGATTCCTCAGATTCAGGTGAAACAATCACAAAAGCTGGTGGTAGCGAGATGGTGCCAGAGACTGGTTTTGAACACCCAAGTGTTTTGGCTGAGGAGATAGTGTGGCTGAGGTCATTTAGCCAAAGTGGAGCTTTGTAGGCAAAGGAGCATTGGTCCAGGCTAGTGTGAGAGTGGGGGACTTTCAGGAGCTGCCATTTTGATGTCCTAGAGCTCTGATGGCTGGAGCTTTCAGGTGATAGGGCTAGGATGCCAGGGGGTGCCAGGCCAAGGTGGATTTTCTTCACCATAGTACAAGTGAGGTACTTGATACGGTTAGATAGTTGGAGCCAACCAGTCTGAACATACAGGTCACAGGTGTGGGTGAGATGGTGGGCACCAGAAATAAGTAGATAGGCCTTGTTTAAGGTAACTGATAACTGTCTGAGGGTTGTCATCATGGCAGAGCTGTAAATGATGAGACCATAGTCGATGACCGAGACCACAGAGCTCTGTATGGCAATCTTCAGTGCATCAGGGGTAAGATGTTGTCTGTGTTTATAGAGTAGACCAAGTTGTGTATTAGCAGCTCTGGCAACATTGTCAATGTGAGTCCCATATGAAAGGAAAGGATCAAGAAGGATCCCTAGATATTTGAATAACTGGACCTGTTCAAGAGTGTTACCATTTGCTGTGGAGATAACTAGCTGGTGTTGTTTGTGCAGATTATGGGAGCTGTGAAAAAGCATTGATTTAGTTTTCTTGTGATTAAGCACTAGCTTGTGTTTGTGGAACCGTGACTCAACAGTGCTGAAGCCATGCTGGAGACTACTTTGCAGTGATGAGTGGTCTTTGTGAGATGAAAAGACTACTGCATCGTCAGCATACAGTATGATGGGTTCAGAGCAGTATTGTGGTAGGGAGTTCAAGAAGAGGCTGAAGAGGAAGGGGCCCATGATGGAACCCTGTGGGACAACAGAGCAGATGGGCAGGGTATCAGAGACAGCACTGGCAATTTTTACTCTTTGCCTCTGGAGTTCTAGGTAGCTGTTGAACCATAGTGCAGAGTCAAGTGACAGGCTGGCATTCAGTAGTTGGTCAATAAGGATCCCATGGTGGACAGTATCAAAGGCCTTGGAGAGGTCAATGAAGATAGCCGCAGTGAGCTGCCCATTGTCAAGGGAGTTGTGAACTGCTCCGGTGAGCTGAAGGAGGGCAGTGGTGGTACTGTGTCCTTTCTGGAAACCGTGTTGTTTGGCACTTAAGATATTGTATTTATCCAGATGGTCAGTAAGTTGGTCTGCCATGATCTGCTCGAGGGCCTTAGAGAGCAGAGGTAGTATTGAGATAGGGCGATAGTTTGAGTGACTGGTCTTGTCCCCACTTGTGTGGGCAGGGGTCACAATCACAGTTTTTCATCTGTCTGGGAATTGACTACTGATGAGGGAGAGATTCAGAATTTTTGTTAAGGGATGAAGAACTTCATCAAGGGCAAGTGACAGTAGCTTAAGGTCCAAGGTGTCACCACTGGTTCTGGATTTAGAGATAGCAGTGGTAATATGGCGGCATGCTTCATACGGTCTGACCTCCCTAAAGTAGAAAAGGGGGTGATTAGACTGGGTACAAGGGGGGCTGGAGGTGCTTTTTTCAAAGTAATCAGGAGGGAGGACAGCACTGAGGTCTGTAAATGCCAAGTTAAAGGTGTTTGCAATGATGACCATTGGGTCGAGGGTAGTTGATCCGTCGACTACTAGCATGGCTGGGGAGGTTTTAGGCTGCTTCCCTGTTATTTCCTTAATATTCTTCCAAAAAGCTTGTCCGTTTCCCCAGGTATTGATGAGTGCATCTTTGTAATAGGAGTTTTTCATGAGCCATATGGTTTTAGTGCAGGCATTATGGTCTTGTCTGTATTTTTGAATGTCAGGTTGCTTTCTGGTAATTTTAGCTACTGCCCAGAGATGGTCCCTCAGTTTCAGCTGGGCAAGAAATCCAGCCATGATCCAGGGGTTGCAGATAGTTTTAGCCTTGTGTTTTTTTTAACTGGGGCAAAGAGGTTGCACCGCACACTTTGTTGAAAGTCAAGATGAAATAGACAAGAGCCAAGTTGACATCCATTGCCTTATATATGGGTAGCCAATCTAGTAGTTTTAGATATTGTTTGAGGTGGGTAAAGCTGGGCTTGAGGGAGGACTTTGCTGGAGATGATTTTTGGAGGGGGCTTGAAAAGTGTGTTTGTCTATTCACAGATGACTGGTGAGTGGTCACTGAGTGAGTCTTGAAGAACCATGGTGTGAGAGATCCTAGTGGGGTGGCTGGTGAAATCCCAGTCGAGTAGGGTACTGGTGCCTGTTTTGTAGCTAGTCCTGGTAGTGGAGACAACCATCTGCATGAGGTTGGCAGCTGCAATAGAGTCTTTGTGGGCACTTGCATCTGGCGCAAGCCAATTAATGTTGAAATCTCCTAGTAGAATAAGTTCAGAATCAGGGGGGCAGGGAGTTTATGAAGTTTATAACATTGTGGAGACCAAGTCTTTGGACCCTGGGTGGAATGTATGCAGTGATAATGGTAAGAGCTTTATGATTTGGACCTAAGAGAATTTTTATTGATAAGATCTGGGGTGAAGCAGCCAGTAAGGCAGTTTCTATGGGGTGCCACGTGAGAGATTCTTTGATATAGATGGCACAGCCTCCACCTTTATTTGCGACCCAGTCCAGCCGGTGAATGTTGTAGCCCGGTATGGTTAAAGTCAGATCGGGAACTTTTGGCGTCAGCCAGTTCTCAACAACAGCAAGGATGTCTGGGTTGTGTTGGCAGATGAAGGCTTGAAGGGCGTCAATCTTTGGCAGAAGGCTTCAGATGTTAAGGGTTGCCAGGGTTAGAATCCCAGTGTTTTTTCAAGGCATGGACTGCATGGGCCAGAATTTGGGTGGACATTTCCCGAGATAAGAAGGAGGAGGAGGAGTAGGAGGAGTTCCTAGTTGTTATTTGATGTTATCGCTGTATTACCTAATGTCGGAGCATGTTGCTCCTGTATGTAACCTCTACTGTATTACCCACTGTCGGAGCACGTGGCTCCTGGATGTAACACATGGCTCCTGTATGTAACCTCTACCCTGTATCTTGTTTTCATGGATACCTTGTAACTCTCCTGAAAATAGGCACTTTGCTGTCTAGTGTGCTTACCTAGTTAACAAAAGCAAATAAATAAATAAATAAAAGAGCAGAAGTGCAGTTCCTTAAGAGATAATTTAAATATTTGATTCCGGGAGGGGTGATAGGCTGGTACTACCCACCCATGCCAGTGAGATACTAAGTGGTATAGTGTGGGTAAATGATCCCACATGAGACAGTTTGCAGTGCAAAAAGGTATCCTGGTATTTTTCTGAGGAGGGCCATGTGGAGGACACGGGGAGTAGTGGAGGGTACCCTGGGAGCAGCGGGAGGCACTTAGGAAGATTGTGGGGTTGGGGGGAGGGGTGGGGATAGGTGGGGCCAGGGAGGGAGAACAGAGAGGAGGGAAAGAAGGAGGAGGACAGGAAGGAACAAGTGGGAGAGTGCCACCATCGCTGGTGTAGATAGAATAGGTGACAGTGGGTAAGAGTATGCGTACCTGGACAGACAGTGAGAGGTATGTGGAGAGATGAGCTGATAGTCGGAGGCAGAGAGGGTGTGAGTAATTTTGGGAGAGCCTGAGAAGGATGAAAGAGGGGTGGGAGGTAAGCGTGAAGGGTAGAGGAGGTTCCTATATGGGTGAGCCAATAGGAAAAGAAAGGCGGGGTCTGATAGTGGGTGGGTGGGATTTAGGCATATTTAAGTAAGGTAGGAGGAGGAAGAGGGGGCAGGTGAAAAATTATGACAAAATCAAATACAAGTCTATGGGCACAGAACCCAGCGAGCACAGCAAGTCAGGGAGAACAGAGCCAACCAATCAGCAGCAGTTCAGGAGGCAGGGGTCCAATCAGGCACAAGCTGTTGGCACTATGACCAATGGCAGCCGCTCATGGCTTTATCGACTTCAGGCTGAGGTCTTACTCGGCGGTGCTGGTCCATTGTATTTTGTCCATTGTAGATCCACTGTAGATTGTAAAACAATTTTTGATTCCAGGCTTACTTTACACAACAATGATTTTTTCACCTTCACTCTCATTAGAAACTAGACTATAGGGGCTGGAAATTCAAACTGCGCCATTCAAAGGCGCTAGCCCTTGCACTGCGCAAAATAGTTGCGTAGGGGTGTGTCCGGGGCAATATTCCAAGGAGTTGCACTATTGAGCAACTCATTTGAATATCATCCCTCCAGCCACAGCCACTGTGCATGGCGCAGTGGAACTTGCACCACTGCAAGTTGACAGAGTGGAGCATTCAACTTGCGGTGGCGCAAGTACCATTGCGCCATGCACAAAATCCTGATATCAAAAGGTGACATGCAAATGGGGCTATAATTCATGCAAGGCGCAGGGGGGGCCATTTGCATCTGATTATGGCCCCATTTGCATGCCATTAGCATGTTGGTGCACCGATCCCCGAGGACTTGCGCCTGGTGCCCTGCCAGGCAGCAGCCATCGGGGACTGATGCCTGCAGCCCGATCACGGGAATCAGTGTACAATCCCCACCACCACCCCCAGTGGCCCGATCGCGGGCATAGTGTACTCCCCACCAGCCCGATTGCGGGCAGCAATGTAGCTCCCCAACATATCCTGGTGGTCCAGTGGACGAAATTCCCAATCGGCAGTAAGTTTAATAAAACCCCTCCTCCGCAGTCATCCCTGGTGGTCAGTGGACGAAATGCCCGATCGCGGGCAGTGCGTTAATAACCCCAAACACCAGCCCTGGTGGCTGGCGTCCCCACTCCACTCCACGAAGCCCACCACCCGCTCCCCGGCGGCCAGCGGGTGGCAGCATCCACCACCTGCAGCCCCACCACCTGCCGGGCTGACTGCCCGGTAGGCTGCATACCCATTGAGTGCAGAGCAAGCCAATGGGTGTGCAGCCATACATACATAACGATCCAGATTTGTGGATGAATTCATTCACAAATCCGGACTGTCATGTATATTATAGACTGCAGCAACGTGGCTCTTTAACTCGCAACATCACAGCTACTGGGCAGTCAGTCGGCGGTGGCTGAGGCCCCGGCAGGCTTGGGATGCTGCCACCAGCTGCTGGGGAGTGAATGATCTGGGTAGACAGTGTGAAGACACATCCTCCAGAACATGTTCGAGGTAAAATGCCCCGATCGAGGCATCACTGAGACCACCAGATGACTACAGGAAGAGGGGCTGTCTCCACTGAAAACAGGCTGAGCAACAGCAATGCAAATGAATGCATGCTGAACTGGTGGGGAGGTACCATGCATAAACTGCACAGTCCGATATTCAGCCGGGCTGTGCAGAGTCGTGCAGGCGCAACCCCCAACCCGCGCCTGCACAACTTTGAGCCAAAAAAAAGGCTTAAGTCGAGGGTCACCCACAGGTGAGCTGCTGCATTGCAGGGCGCAACGCAGCAGCTGCCACCTGGGCTGGGCCCCAACCCACTCCTGTGCCCCTGCAGCTCCGATCATGGCAGCCAACTGTAAATCCCCCCCATTGCTATGTTTTGTAGGCTGTATAGGAAAATTAAATATTGAGGCATACGATCTTGCTAAGGGGTTACTAAAAGTTTGGTGGGTGGCTTTCAGTAATACTTTTTGTTGTTGGACACTGCCAAGGCCTTAGCTGGTTGAAATCTAGTCAGTACTAGTGAGGGTCTCATTTTGCACATCCTGCTTGGACATACTTTTAGCAGCCTGAGGTAAAAATTAAAGCTGTGGGTTTTGCATCAAAGACAACTATGGAGGAAGTGAAAAATCAAACTTTTTTTCCTGCATTACTTTGAGGGTAGAATCCACGTTTTCTGTTTGGTCCTTGTCCAGCTATGGCATGAGAATGGATGTCAGACCACAATGCCAAGCTCCTGAGTCAGTGTCCCACTCCTAGCCAGCAGACCTTAAAGCCGACTCCACAGACTACTCCTCAGTGCCTGTTTCCTGAATGTCATTTACTGAGGAATGTAGAAGTTCCATGTGTGTCATTCCCAATTGTTCCTCAGAGCTAAGTGGATCTGATGCAATTACCAAGAGCATTTTTAATGCTGCCACTGTCTCCTGCTCAAGCAGCAAGATCAAAGAGCTATCAGTTTCAGTCAGCTGTACTGAGCTGACAGAGGCTTTAGAGGGCATTGGCTGCGGTTGGTGTATACGGGATGTAAGCTCCATTTTTCTTTGTAGAAACTGTTGTTCCTCCAACTGAAGTAATGCATGTACGCTTTCAGCAGTTATATCAGTGTCTTGAAAATACTCATGAGAAAGGACCAGGAGAAAGGACTGCTGTGTGACTGGACTTCTCTGCTGGGACTAAAGAAGTAGAACTCTTGTACTTGGAACTTTAATTTAGGGTAAAAAAAGCTAACAAACAAAAAAAAAGTGTGTGTTTGTCTGAGTTAACTGAACTGAATGGTTATCTGAACAGTTATCTAGGTGTAAATCTCAGGTGACTGAAAGGACTTGATAGCTATGAGGTTTAAATTACTTGTAGAAAGATCTAGTAAGTAGGGGGAGTGGCTTAGCTAGAATGAAGCTACATTTAAAGACTGTCTTAGAAAGATTTTGCCAGTAGCTTTGGCAGAAGACACCAGGAGAAAGGACTGCTGTGTGACTGGACTTCTCTGCTGGGACTTAAGAAGTAGAACTCTTGTACTTGGAACTTTAATTTAGGGTAAAAAAATAACAAACAAAAAAAAGTGTGTGTTTGTCTGAGTTAACTGAACTGAATGGTTATCTGAACAGTTATCTAGGTGTAAATCTCAGGTGATTGAAATGACTTGATAGCTATGAGGTTTAAATTACTTGTAGAAAGATCTAGTAAGTAGGGGGAGTGGCTTAGCTAGAAGGAAGCTACATTTAAAGATTGCCTTAGAAAGATTTTGCTAGTAGCTTGGTAGAAGACACCAGGAGAAAGGACTGCTGTGTGACTGGACTTCTCTACCGGGACTATATTGCCCTCCTTCCCTCCCACCCAAAGCTAGTTCTACTTTTATAGGCACAGAATTTGACTGAGAAGAGGAACTTCCTGTTTCGGAGCAGGAAGTGAGTGATCACAGAGCCACCAAAAGACCCACCATCCTAGAAGGGCAAGAGTAGCTCTCCAGCCCACTTTAGCTACTGGAGGTCTGCCTCTGAGCAAGTAAGTGGTCTACTGAGAAATATAGGATATTCTTGTCTCAGAACAGGACAATCAGGAGCTTAAAGGGCACACAGGCAGAAAGTAAGCAGAGAGAGAAAAAAAACAGAGGAAAGAGTAAGGATTACAAACAGTTAAGGGGCCAGAAATAAGACATGATGGGAGTGGCTGTGGAGCAGCAGTCTTCCGGGAGATGTTCTGGAAGATGTGGTGTTGTCCCTTCTGCAGGCACCTCTCTGGGCTGAGGGGAGAAGGTTGCTCATCTAAGGCTGAGTTGGCCAGGATTTGTGGGACCTCCTCTTCTATCCAGGGACCACCAGTGCCACTGCCGTTGCCTCAGAGGTTGCCAAGAAAGAGGAGCGGTTGGACCACAGTGGGCTCAGGGAGGGTGAGGGTGGTGGAACAGAGGTGCATCCCTCCAGTTGTACCTCTCCACAATTCCTATGCCATTCTGGCAAAGTGTGGTTCCTCTATGGAGGCACCCACAGTGGAGACCAAGGAGTATGCTGGGAACCTCCACAAAGAAGACCAACAGGAGGTGGCAGGGGACCCCGCAGGGAAAGGAAACAACTCCTGGTGGGGGACTCCATAGTTAGGAAGGTAGAACTGGGGGAAGAAGGGGAGAGGGAGGTAAGGTGCCTGCCTGGCACCATGGCTTGGAGGGACAGGGAGTGAATCCTCAGGATTGCCGGAGTAGATGCACAGGGGAGGGAGCTGGATGTCATTGTCCACCTAGGGACAAATGACCTGGCTAAAAAAGGGATTAGAGAAGTGCAGGAAGAGTTTGTGGAATTAGGGAGGGGCCTTAGACAAATAGCATGCAAGGTAACCTTCTCAGAGGTGCTGCCCATCTGTGGTGTAGGAGAGGCTAGGGTGTTCCGCACCATGGGATTCAATCAGTGGTTGAAAAACTGGTGTGGAGCTCAGGGATTTTGCTTCATTGGGGACTGGGGGTCCACCTGTAGTGATGCAAGCCTATACTGGCATGATGGGCTGCATCTGTCCAGGAGGGGAACCAGGATCCTAGGTGATGGAGTCACTTCTGAAGGAAAGAATAGTTGAGTACCTAGAGGCCAGCGGGGCACAGGACCCAAGGCAGCATGGGTTCACAGTGGGAAGGTCATGTCAGATGAATCTGATAGATTTCTTTGACTGGGTGACCAAAGTAGTAGACCAGGAGGGGCTGTGGACATGGCCTACCTAGACTTTAGCAAGGCATTTGACACAGTCCCACACAAAAGATTAATAGTCAAATTAACCAGCCTGGGAGTGGGTCCCAGGGTGGTAGCCTGGGTAAAACATTGGCTGGACAACAGGACACAGAAGGTAATTGTAAATGGAGTCCACTCTGAAGAAAGAGGGGTTACTAGTGGGGTACCAGAGGGTTCAGTATTGGGTCCAGTCCTTTTTAATGTCTTCATAAGTGACATTGCAGAGGGACTGGAAGGAAAAGTATGCCTTTGCAGATGACACAAAGATCTGCAACAGGGTTGATAAACAAGGTGGCATGGAAAGGATGAGAAGGGACTTGGCAAGGTTGGAGGAATGGTCAGAAGTATGGCAGCTAGGATTCAATGCAAAGAAGTGCAAAATAATGCACCTGGGAAACAAGAACCCATGGGAAGAATACACAGTGGGGGGGGGAGGTAGTAACAACAACAAAAATGGAAAGGGACCTGGGGGTAATCATATCAGATGACCTTAAGGTTAGCAAGCAATGTGAGAAGGCAGTAGGGAGGGCTGGGGTTATACTGGGATGCATAGGGAGAGGCATCAGCAGCAGAAAACAGGAAGTTGTTATCCCTCTGTACAGACAGTTGGTGAGACCCCATCTGGGTACTAATCCCACTTCTGGAGACCCCATCTCTGCAAGGACATAGACAGGATAGAGGCAGTCCAGAGGAGGGCAACTAAAATGGTGCAGGGTCTGCAAGAGAAGCCATATGAGGAGAGACTAAAGGAGCTTAATATGTATACCCTTGAGGAAAGAAGGAAGGGGGGCATGATAGAAACTTTTAAGTTCCTCAATGGAATCAACAAAGTCCAAGAGGGTAGCATCTTTCAGAAAAAGAGACGCGCAAGAACAAAGGGACACAATTTAAAGATAGAGAGGGGGGTGGTTCAGGGGCAATGTGAGGAAGTATTATTTCACAGAGAGGGTAGTGGATGCATGGGACAGCCTTCCTGAGGAGGTTGTGGGTCTAAAACTGTGGGAGAATTCAAGAATGCATGGGACAGACATAAGGCAATTCTTGTGGGGGGTAGGAAGAAATAGGCTGTTGGTTAACTAGGATCTGAGGCCTATCCTGTAGGTGGGGAAATGGGAAGACTAGATGGGCCAAGCGGTCCTTATCTGCCATCAAAGTCTATGTTTCTATGTTTCTATGATTCTCCACAGGAGCTCTGCTTTCCTCTGAAACACTGTTTGTCTCTGGTTCTCCTGAAATTTCCTTTGACAATTCCAGACCATAAAAATCCAATTCTCCTTGTGACACCTCCACCTCCATCGATTCTGCAATTAATTTCCCAGAAATACCAGCTTTTTGGGTCTCTTGCGACACTGAGGCAGGGAAGGAGACCCTCTCCCCTATCGCCTGAACAGCTATCTTCTCTCCTGGAGCAGCCATCTTAGCAGACTGTCAAGATGACAGAGGTTCCCCTACCAGTGAGTAGGGGAATATTTTATTGAATCACATCATAATAAATAATTGACAAAATAAATATTACATCAATTTACAAAAAGGGAGCAAAAAGAGAAAAGAAAAAAAAAACACAAACAAACCAAAATAAACAAGCTTCAACCATTAGTACATTACACCCATTTTTAAGCAAAATCTTGTGCTCGAAAAGAAAAAAAAACTCTCTCACTTATGTTCTTAAAGGGAAAAACAAAAATTTGTGCAATCAAATATCAAACGCAATCCCTTATTTAAACTTTGTAAAAATAGAAAACCCTTCCCACCATTTAATAAATTTGTTTGAGGGATGTAAAGTTAGTTCTTTTTCATAAACTGTACTTAACGTTTGCTCACATAAAATAGAAAATGTTTCATAATGCATAATACACTGTTGGAAAGCCCACTGGCATCGAGCCTGCCACAAGTAAAAGTTCACACAACTTAAGAACACTGCTAAGGTACCTTCATGGTATTTTTTTAAAAAGGCTTGGATAAATGCAAATATTAAAATTTCATATTAGTTAACCAAGATAATTTCTACTTCTGTGCAGCATATTTCCACATTGGAGTGACATATGAACATTTAAATAAAAAGTGGTCCATTGTTTCCTCTTTAGCTTGGCATGTGTCATATGGACAATATCTTTCATGAATTGCTTTCTGTTTCAGGTTCCCTTGTGTATTTAACCTTCCATATATGGAGAGTCATAGGATTTCCCACATATGGAAGGGAATTCTCTCATTATTCAGCTGTGAAAACACCAATTTGTTTTAACAAGGGGTACATTTCTTAAATTCTGTCTCTGATGGGTGGATTATCGATATGATTAAATTGTACAGTGGGGCCCAGAACATTGCAATATCTGATGTTTAGAAACTCCCCATTTAAACAACTTCTGAGCCATGGGTTTAAAATATTCTGGCAGCTTTAGGTGAGGAGTTACTTTACGTGGAGTATCTGTTCTTAACAGGAAATAGTCAGCCAGAACACCCTGTATCCCTTTGTGACCATGGGAATCTGAAGGTTGTAATCCTCCTTTTATGTTCTGAGATATGCATAGAGAGTAAAAGAAGGATATTGGGTCTATCATACCCATCCCGCCCTTTTTTGGGGAAGATAAGTGAAAGCTCTCTTGATGACATTGAGTCGGCTTCCCCAGAGCATCCAGAAGAAGCAGCTATAGGGCCAGATATTCAAAAGGGTTATACCATGCGCAATAAGTTCTTACGTCTGCGCCAGAGTCGAACTTAACTTTCCATTCTGTGATATTCAGCAGGAGGCAGTTGCGCAATGCGGTTAGACTTAAATGTATTGGTGGCATGGAATCTCTCCAGACAGCATTTTTTTGTGGCCAGAACCTTCCTAAAAGACTCTATGAACCTTTTTGAAAATTAGATATACGCTTTAATTTACGTATCCAATGAAACTATTTTTGATGTTAGCTTTAAAACAGCAAGCAGTTTAGAAAGATTCTGGATAACATATAACAGACTAAAAAATACTCCTTTATAGACACCATTTCTTGTAATAATCTTAACTAAACCTGCTCAAAAGATGATTACAGTCCTTTCCTGGAATGAAGGTGTTAGCATGAAGGATTTGGTGCATTGGTTAAAACAGCACTATACAGTGTTAAGTGACTCTGAAGCAATTGTTGGCACTGAACATATTTGGACTGGGGGTGGAAGGTTAAAGTAATGTTAAAATCTTCCGATACTGGAGTTATACATCTGCCAAACAGCTTTATGCTGGGGAGAGATACTATTTTATCCTGGGCAGCCAATGGTTTGTTATAAATGTGGTTCTTTAACTCATTTAAGCAATGTTTGTGACAAGATTAAATGTTCAGTGTGTGTGGTACCCTTGGTCATTCGGGGGACCAGTGCATAAGTGAAGCCAAATGTAACCTATGTGAAGAAAGTGGACATACTTTCCAGATCTGGCCATGGGCAACCCACAATTCACAGTTCTCGAACAAGGATGTGCTCATTCATTGACAGCTCAGTGGGTGGTCCGTCAATGGTGGACAGAGGAGGGCATGCCGGTCCACCCGCTGGGTTAGGGATGGGGTGGGAGAGGGGTGGTGGGACACCTGCTGGAGTGGGGATCACTAGTCCACCAGGTAATTTAATATTTATTCAGGGACTGGGGATCAGGGATGGAGAGGGGAGATTGAAACCAATTGACCACAAGGGAATTTTTTTAAAACATATGCAAAACAGTAATTTGTCAGACTATGCATGGAGATAAGGAATGGGGGGTTACTAGACGCTATGGTGGGGGACTGGGTGGAGGGGAGGGACCACTGGCCACCAGGGCATTTATCAGCATTTGTTGGGTAGGTGATGAGGTGGGGGAGGATGTAACAACCAGAGAATTTTTATGGGTTGGGTGGGAGACCCAGTTGGGGGGGACAGCTAGCCATGAGGGATATTTCATTTAAATGTGGAGTGGGTGGGGGGGAACAACTAGCCACAAAGTTTTTATGGGGGAATTGGGTTAGGACATCCCATGGGTGATTGCAGGCAGAATGTCTGTGAAAGTTTGGAAATGGATTTCTGAACTTTTGAGGAAGCAAAAGTCAGTCTTTCACTTAACTTCTTCGCACATGGCTAGTAGCCAGAAAGTCAGTTTTAATTTTTTATGATGACCCCCAAATGTGGTGGGTGGATACTAAAGTTGAGCTTCAAAAATGATTGAAACAGCAAAGTAAAAAGAATAGCTAAAATACATATATAAAATATCTACGAAACCTACAACATTTGCAGAAACTGCTCACATTGGCACATACTACAGGACAGGATTTCTCCAAACAAATAAGTATTTTCAAAAAAGATATGATAAAATATCATTCTCAGAAAGCTCAAATGTTAAAACAACAGCAGAAATGTGGTACCATTGGTTCCTTTCAATCAGTTTGTCCTTATGAAAGTTGTCATAAAAAGAGCTTGAAAAAAGAAATGGATTCTATTTATGATGTTCAGAATATTTTACATACCACAAATAAAGGGATACAGGAATGTGTAATCGCTTTCACTAAAGAATTATATGGTTCTTTAAGATCTAATATACAAGAAGCTCCTTCCTTTCTCTAATAACTTTATTTACCAGAACTTCCGATGGACAGAAAGGAAACAGTACATAGAACATAGAAACAGACTTTGACAGCAGATAAGGACCACTTGGCCCACCAAGTCTGCCCATTTCCCTACCTACTGGATAAGCTGCAGATTCTAGTTAACCAACAGCCTACTTCCTGCTACCCCCCACTACAATTGCCTTGTGTCTGTCCCATGCATGTTTGAATTCCCCCACTGTTTTAGCCCCAACAACCTCCCCAGAAAGGCAGTTCCAGGCATCCACCATTCTCTCCGTGAAAAAAAATTTTCTCACATTACCTCTGAGCCATCCCCCCTCTATCTTTAAATTGTGTCCCCTTGTTCTTACACATCTCTTGTTCTGAAAGATGCTACCCTTCTGGACTTTGTTGATTCCCTTGAGGTACTTAAAAGTTTCTATCATGTCCCCCCTTTCCCTCCTTTCATCAAGGGTATACATATTAAGCTCTCTCAGTCTCTCTTCATATGATTTCTAATGCAGACCCTGCACCATTTTAGTTGCCCTCCTCTGGACTGCTTCTATCCTGTCTATGTCCTTGCGTAGATGAGGTCTCCAAAACTGCACACAGTACTCCAGAAGGGGTCTCACCAACTGTCTGTACAGAGGGATAACCACTTCCCTTTTTCTACTTGTGATGCCCCTTCCTATGCATCCCAGTATCCCCCTGGCTCTCCTCACTGACTTCTCACATTGCTTCCCCACCTTTAGATCATCTGATATGACTACCCCTAAGTCCCATTCCATTTTTGTTGTTGTTAGTACCTCCCCTGCTATTGTGTACTCTTCTGGGTTTTTGTTTCCCAGGTGCATTACTTTGCACTTCTTTGCATTGAATCTAAGTTGCCATATGTCTGATCATTCCTCCAACCTTGCCAAGTCCCTTCTCATCCTTTCTACCCCCTTGTGTATCAACTCTGTTACAGATCTTTGTATCATCTGCAAAGAGGCATACCTTTCCCTCTAGACCCTCTGCAATGTCACCTATAAAGATGTTAAAGAGGACTGGACCCAGTACTGAGCCCTGAGGTATTCCACTAGTGACCCCCCTTTCTTCAGAATGTGTTCCACTCACTATTACCTTCTGTATCCTGTTGTGCAGCCAGTTTGCAACCCAGGCTACCACTCTGGGACCCACCCCAAGCTGGCTAACTTGATTATTAATCTTTTGTGTGGGACTGTGTCAAATACCTTGCTAAAGTCTAGGTAGGCCATATCCACAGCCCCTCCTGGTCTATTACTTTGGTCACCCAGTCAAAGAAATCTATTAGATTCATTTGACATGACCTTCCTGCTGTAAATCCATGCTGCTTTGGGTCCTGTGCCCACTGGCCTCTAGGTACTCAACAATTCTTTCTTTCAGAAGTGATTCCATCATTTTCCCTACCACTGAGGTCAAACTTACAGGTCTGTAGTTTCCTGCTTCTGCCTTGCTCCCACTTTTGTGAAGGGGAATCACATCTGCCCTCCTCCAGTCCTCAGGTACCACCCCATCCTCCCATGATTTATTAAAAAGTGTGGTCAGTGGTGTCACTAGGTCCTCCCTTAGTTCTTTTAGGATTCTGGGGTGAAACCCATCAGGTCCCATTGCTTTGTCCACCTTGAGTTTTAGGAGTTCTTTCAGGACTCTTTCTTCTGTAAATGGACTGGTGTCAACCCCTACCCAGAGTGCTTCTATTGTCTGGTTTAGGTAACTCCTCCTCATCTTCTTTGTGAATACTGAGCAAATGTATTCATTCAGTATCTCTGCCTTTTCACTGTCTCCCTCTGCCACCTCCTCTCCTTAACTTTTGCTATTCTGACTGCCTTCCCACTTCTTTCTGCTTTAATTGATACAGTTTCCTGTTGTGCTCCTTCTGTGATGCCTTATACTTTTTGAATGCAGCCTTTTTCTCCTTTACCTTCCCTGCCACCTCTTTTGAGAACCATAGTGGTTTTTTACTCTGCTTTGTTTTCTTTATCTGTTTCACACAAAGGCTTGTTGCCTCTATGATGGCAGTTTAGATTTTTCTCCATTGTTCTTCCACCCCTCCTTTTTGCCCATTTGCTAGTGTATTCCTCAGGTATTCACCCATTTTGCCAAAGTCATCTTTTCTAAAGTCCAGTATGCTTGTTTTTGTATGGCTTGTCTGCATGGTTGTGCTTATTGTGAAGCACACTGTGCAGTTGTTGCTTGTTACCAGATGTCTACCGACTTCTAAATTTGTGATCCTCTCTACATTTGAGAGTACCAGGTCTAGTATTGCTTCCTCCCGAGTGGGCTCCAACACTAGCTGTCTAAGGCCTGCCCCCTGCAGGGCATCGAGAATGACCCTGTTCTTGGATGTGGCTGCAGTACATGTCATCCAGTTAACATCTGGCATATTCAGGTCCCCCATTAACAGTATCTCCCCTTTTCAGCCATTTTGAGAATGTCCTCTGTCATTTCTTGTCCATTTCCTCCCCTGGAGATGGGGTCACATATACAACCCCTGTGTGGATTGCGATGCCATTCCCTGTCTCCAAGGTGACCCAGAGTGCCTCTTGTCCTCCCCCTTTACTTTTTAGTTCTATAGCTTTGATCCCTTCCCTTATGTATAGAGCTACTCCACCTCCTCTTTTCCCCTCCCTGTCCCTTCTGTAGACTGTGTACCCTGGAATGTTGACATCCCAGTCATGGTTCCCCATGTACCATGTTTCTGTGACTGCCACAATATCCAAGTGTTCATCTTCCATCAAGGCTACTAGCTCAGAAAGCTTGTTTCCCAGACTAAGGGCATTGGTACTCATTGCCCTCCATTTAATGTTGGCTTTATCCTTTTTTCCCCAATGCCTGCTCTTTTTGCCCTTGTCTATTTTTCCATTTATCCCTGTCCTGCCCTCTGTTGAGCACTGTACCTCAGTGTTTACCTTACTACCCGTCATGTTTTGTGGGGGGAGGCTTGAAATTTCCTGCCTCTTATTAGCACCTCCCCCCATGACTAGTTTAAAAGCTTGCCAAGGAAGCACTTAAACCTGTCACTTAGGATCTTGGTTCCCTTCATGGACAAATGCAGACCATCATGCCAGTATAAACCTTCATCTCTCCAGGTGTACCCCCAGTCCCCAATAAAGCCAAAGCTTCATATAACGGTTCAAGATGCCTCTGATACTATATCTGCCTTAAAAAATTGGATCATTCCAGGTTTAGATGGTCTTCTCAATGAAATCTATAAATTAATTGGTTCTGAGCTTTTTACAGAACTAACCAAAGTATATAATTATATTTTGGAAAAGGACTCAATATCTTTGGAAATGAATATGGGAGCTTTAATTTTTTTACATAAAAAAAGTGATAAACAATTTTCTACAGAACTGAAGGCCTATACGTCTCTTAAATATGGATTTCAAGGTTCTTACAAAAAGTTTGCAAAAAGATTAACAAAAATAGCCCACATTTTGATTTCAGGCACACAATCATGTTCTATACAAGGGAGAAGTATCACAGACCATCTGATTCTTATAAGGGAGATAGTAGAAAGAGTTAATTTGGGACAGTTGCATGGATTTCTGATCTCCTTCAATCATAAAGAAGCATTTGATGCTGTAAATCATGATTTTATGTGGCAGGTTTTATTGAAGTACCAAGTTCCAGAGCACATGATTACCTGGATAAGAGGTTTATATAGAACTGCAACAGTAGTCCCTATTACAAATGGCTGGAAGGGCCCAATGATTAGTATTCAGAGGGGTGTGAGGAAAGGGGTGCCTTTTAAGCCCCGTTCTTTATGTATTCTTTTTAGATCCTCTCCTTAGGACTATCAATACATCTCCCACAATATGTCCATTAACAAATACAGTTAGAAACATTCCTTATAATATTGTGGTATATGCAGATGATATAAGCATTTTTGTTGCAGATGATAACTTGATCTTGGTGGTAATACATCACTGTACAGAATTTGGGCACATCTCTGGGGCATCCTTTAATTTACATAAATGTATAGGTAGACATTTAGGGACATTCTTGCCCCTTCTTGGTAAAATTAGTGATATAACTATCACTACTGTCAAATGGGGATGGAGAAAGGATCTCAGATTTAGAAGTGGGTAGCCATCTGGGGAACAAGTGACCACAAAACAGTGTGGTTCATGATAAACACAGGCATAGAATCGAGCCAAACAAAAGCAAAATTGTTGGACTTCAGGAGCGCTGACTTTTTTAAAATGGAAGAGTGCCTCAGAAAAGCACTAGCAAACTGGCAAAGAGGAGGGGTGGAGGAACAATGGAGAAAATCAAAACAGCCATCACAGAGGCAACAAGCCTTTGTGTGAAGCAAATCAACAAAGCAAAATGAAGGGAAAAAAACACTACGGTTCTCAAAAGAGGTGGCAGGGAAGGTTAAGGAGAAAAAGGTAGCAAGGTTGCTAGCCTTGCTTGTAGAGCAGAAAGCAGCTAACTAAAAAAGCTACATTTTCTTATTAATTTAAAGCTTATATCTTAGCAGGAATCAGTGTCTGTTGAGAGTAAGTAGATAGATACTTTATTAGAAGTAGAAGGGGTCTTATTTAAGGTTAAAAAAGGAAAGAAAAGAAAAGAAAGAAAGTCAGTGTGTGTTCTGTGCTGGGAAGGGTATTGTATCAGCTGACTTTGCTAAACCAGTCGGAGGAGAGAGAGCTTAATTGGGGATGTGGCTTAGACACTATAAAAGCAGGTGACTCAAATTACAACTTCCTGCTGCTAGCCTTTTTTCTTACTAATTGCCCTCCATCCCACCCCTCCACCCACCCACCCTAAGCCAGTTCTACTTTTATAGCCACTGGATCTGACTGTCAACAGGAACTTCCTGTTTGGCAGTAGGAAGGGAAGGATCATAGAGAAACATTGGTTTTGTCAACCCTAAAGGAAAAAAGTAGCTCACTCTCCCCCCTAGTTGCTGGTGGTCTGACACTGAGCAAGGAAGAAGGAGGCTACTAAAGAAGATAGGAAGTTACTGCCCCAGAACAGGAAGGGTGAGAGTTGTAAGGAGAGGAGAGGAGAGAGTAAGCATACAGAGAAACAGGAGGGGGACACAAAATAAGACATGATAGGAGTGGTGCAGTGCAATGGCTGTGGAGTGGCAGTGTTCCGGGAGACATTCTGGAGGCACAATGCTGCCCTATTTGCAAGCACCTCTCTGGTCTGAGAGAGGAGGTTGCCCATCTCCAGGCTGACCTGGCTAGGATTCATGAAACCTCCTCCCCCACCCAGGGACCACCAGGGCCAATGCCACTACCTCAGAGGTTGACAAGAAAGAGGAGACACTGGACCAGGGTGGACTCAGGGAGGGAGAGGGTGGTGGAACAGAGTTGCATCCCTCCAGCTGTACCTCTCCACAGTTCATTCACTCTTCTGGTGGATAGTGGTTCCTCTATGGAGGCACCTGCAGTGGAGACCAAGGAGGATGCTGGGAACCTTCACAAAGGAGACCCACAGGAGGGTGGCATGGGACCCCAAAGAGGAAGGAAACAACTCCTGGTGGGGGATTCAATCATTTGGGGGGTAGAAATGGGGGAGGAAGGGGAGAGGGAGGTAAGGTGCCTTCCTGGTGCCACGGCTTGGAGGGTCAGGAAGTGAATCCTCAGGATCATGGGAGGAGCTGCATGAGGGAGGGAGCTGGATGTCATTGTCCACCTAGGGACAAATGACCTGGCTAGGAATGGGATCAGAGCAGTGCAAGAGGAGTTTGTAGAGTTGGGAAGGGGCCTTAGACAAGTAGCGCATATGGTAACCTTCTCGGAGGTGCTGCCTGTCTATGGCAAGGGTGATGCTAGGGCACTCCTCACCAGGGAATTCAATGAGTGGTTGAAAAACTGGTGTGGAGCTCAGGGATTTGGCTTCATTGGGGACTGGGGAGCCACCTGGAGGGATGCAGACCTATACTGGTGCAATGGTCTGCATCTGTCCATAGGGGGAACCAGGATCATAGGTGAGAGGTTTAAATGTTTCATTGGCAAGCATTTAAACTAGCCAAGGGGGCAGGCACTGAAAAGGAGCAGGAAAATCCCGGCCTCCCCCCACAAGACATGGTAATTAGTGAGGTAAACAGCAAGGTAGAGAAGTTATTAGGGAGCAGGACAGAAATAAATGTAAAAAAGGCAAAGGCAGTAAGGACAGGAATGGGGATAAAAGCGGTAAGGCTATCAAAAGGTGGAGGGTGATGAGTACCAACACCTGTAGTCTGTGTAACAAGCTCCCTGAACTAGTGGCCTTGATGGAAGAGGGTTGCCTGGATATTGTGGCAGTCACAGAAACATGGTACACAGAGAACCATGACTGGGATGTCAACATACCAGGATACACAATCTACAGGAGGGACAGGGAGGGTAAAAGAGGAGGATGAGTAGCTCTCTATGTAAAGGAAGGGATCAAAGCAAAAGAATTAAAGAGTAAACAGGGAGCAGATGAGGCACTCTGGGTCACCCTAGAGACAGGAAATGGCACCACAATCCACACGGGGGTTGTATACAGACCCCCATCTCAGGGGGAGGGAATGGACAAGGATTCCTTAGAATGGCAGAAAAAGGGGAGATACTGTTGAAGGGGGACCTGAATATGCCAGATGTTAACTGGAGCACCTTTGCTGCAGGCACATCCAAGAGCAGGGTCATTCTTGATGCCCTACAGGGGGCATGCCTCAGACAGCTAGTATTGGAACCCACTCAGAAGGGAGCAATCTTAGACCTGGTACTCTCAAATGGGGATGGAGAAAGAATCTCAGATTTAGAGGTGGGTAGCAATCTGGGAACAAGTGACCACCAAACATTGTGGTTCATGATAAACTACAGCCATACAATCAAGCCATACAAAAGCAAGAGTACTGAACTTTAGGAGGGCTGACTTTGGGAAAATTAGAGAGTGCCTTAGAAAAGCACTAGCAAACAGGCAAGAAGGAGGGGTGGAGGAACAATGGGGAGTAATCAAAACAGCCATCACAGAGGCAACAAGCCTTTGTGTAAAGCAAATCAATAAAACACAATGAAGGAAAAAACTGCTATGGTTGTCAAAAGAGGTGACAGGGAAGGTTAAGGAGAAAAGGATAGCATTCAGGAAATATAAGGAAACACAGAAGGAGCAGGACAGAGAACTTTATCAGTTAAAGCAGAAAGAGGCTGGGAAGGCAGTCAGAATAGAAAGGCCCAAACCATGGAAAGGATAGCCAATTTTGTTAAGAAGGGGATAAGACCTTTTATAGGAACATTAGGGAGCAAAGAAAGACCAAAGGAGGGATACTGAGGCTTAATAAAGGGGAGGGAATGTGGGTAGATGGGGATAGTGAAAAAGCAGGGATACTGAACGAATATTTCTGCTCAGTATTCACAAAGGAAGAGGAGGGGGAGGTGCCTAAACCAAACAAGAGAAACACTCTGAAGACAGGGGTCGATACCAGTCCATTTACAGAAGAAAGGTTTCTGAAAGAACTAATAAAATTGAAGGTGGACAAATCAATGGGGCCTGATGGGATTCACCCAAGAATTCTAAAAGAACTAAGGGTAGAATTAGTGACACCGCTGACTACTCTCTTTAACAAATCATGGGAGGATGGGGTGGTACCTGAGGACTAGAGGAGGGCAGATGTGATTCATCTTCACAAAAGTGGGAGCAGGACAGAGGCAGGAAACTACAGACCAGTTAGTTTGACCTCATTGGTAGGCAAAATGATGGAATCACTTCTGAAGGAAAGAATTGTTGAGTACCTAGAGGCCAGTGGGGCACAGGGCCTAAGGCAGCATGGATTCACGATGGGAAGGTCATGTCAGATGAATCTCATAGATTTCTTTGACTGGGTGACCAAAGTAGTAGACCAGGGAGGGGCTGCGGACATGGCCTACCTAGATTTTAGCAAGGCATTTGATACAGTCCCACACAAAAGATTAATACACAAGTTAGCCAGCATTGGAGTGGGCCCCGAGGTGGTAGCCTGGATAAAAAATTGGCTAGACAACAGGATGTAAAGTGTAGTAGTAAATGGAGTACACAGTGAAGAAAGGAGGGTTACTAGTGGGGTACTGCACGGTTCAGTACTGGGACTGGTCCTTTTTAATGTCTTTATAAGTGACATTGCAGAGGAACTAGAAGGAAAAGTATGTCTCTTTGCAGACAACACAAACATCTGCAACAGGGTTGATACACAAGATGAAGTGGAAAGGATGAGAAGGGACTTGGCAAGGTTGGAGGAATCATCAAATGTATGGCAGGTCAGATTCAATGCAAAGAAGTTCAAGGTAATGCACAAGGGAAACAAAAACCCAGGGGAAGAGTACACAATGGGGGGTGAGATACTGACAACAGTAAAAATGGAAAGGGACCTGGGGGTAATTATATCAGATGACCTAATGGTGGGCAAGCAATGTGAGAAGGCAGTAAGGAAGGCTGGGGGGATACTGAGATGCAGAGGAAGAGGCATCAATAGTAGAAAACAGGAAGTTGTTATCCCTCTGTACAGACAGTTGGTGAGACCCCATCTGGAGTACTGTGTGCAGTTCTGGAGACCCCATCTCTGCAAAGACATAGACAGAGTGGAGGCTGTCCAGAGGAGGAATCAAAATGGTGCAGGGTCTGCACCAGAAGACATAATGAAGAAAGACTAAAGGAGCTTAATATGTATACCCTTGAGGAAAGAAGGAGAGAGGAACATGATAGAAACTTTCAAGTACCTCAAGGGATCAACAAAGTCCAGGAGGTAGCATCTTTCAGAAAAAGAGATGTGCAAGAACAAGGGGGCACAATTTGAAGATAGAGGGGGGACAGCTCAGAGGTAATGTGAGGAAGTATTTTTTCATTGAGAGGGTCATGGATGCAAGGAACAGCCTCCCTGAGGAGGTTGTGGAGTCAAAAACAGTGAGGGAATTCAAGAATGCATGGGACAGACATAAGGCAGTCCTAGTGGGGGGTAGGAGGAAGTAAGCGGTTGATTAACTAGGATCTGCAGCTTATCTGTTAGGTAGGAAAATGGGCAGACTAGGTGGGCCTAGCGGTCTTTATCTGCCATCAAATTCTATGTTTCTATGTTTCTATTCAGGAAGAATAAGGAAACACAGAAAGAGTAGGACACAGAACTGTACCAGTTAAAGAAGAAGGAAGTGGGGAATGCAGTCAGAACAGTAAAATCCCAAACTGAGGAAAAAATAGACAACTCAGTTAAGAAGGGGATAAAACCATTTATAGGTACATTAGTGAGTGAAGAAAGATGAAGAAAGCGATAGTGAGGCTAACTAAGGGGAAGGGAGGGTGGGCAGAGGATGACAGTGAAAAAGCAGGGATGCTGAATGAATACTTCTGCTCAGTATTCTCAAAAGAAGAGGAGGGAGAGGTACCTAAATCAAAGAATAGAAGCACTCTGGATAGGGAGGTTGATACCAGTCCATTCACAGATGGAAAGGGTCCTAAAAGAACTTTTAAAACTCAAGGTGGACAAAGCTATGGGGCCTGGCAGGATTCACCCAACAATTCTAAAAGAACAAAGGGTAGAATTAGTGACACCACTGACTACCCTTTTTAACAAATCATGGGTGGATGGTGTAGTACTGTAGGACTGGAGGAGGCAGACATGATTCCCCTTCACAAAAGTGGGAGCAAGACAGAGGCAGGATACTATAGACCTGTTAGTTTGACCTCAGTGGTAGGGAAAATGATGGAATCACTTCTAAAGGAAAGAACTGTTGAGTGCCTAGAGGACAGTGAGGCACATGACCCAAGGCAACATGGATTCACAGCAGGAAGGTCATGTCAGACAAATCTAATAGATTTCTTTGACTGGTTGATCGATGTTGTAGACCAGGGAGGGGCTATGGACATGGCCTACCTAGACCTTAGCAAGTCATTTGACACAGTCCCACACAAACGATTAATATACAAGTTAGCTAGCCTTGGAGTGGGTCCCAAAGTGGTAGCCTGGGTAAAAAAAATGGCTAGACAACACAATACAGAGGGTAATAGTAAACAGAGTTTACTCTGAAGAAAGGGGGGTTACTAGTGGGGTACCGCAGGGTTCAGTACTGGGACCGGTCCTCTTTAATGTCCTTATAAGTGACTTTGCAGAGGGAATGGAAGGAAAAGTATGTTTCTTTGCAGACAACACAAAGATCTGCATCAGGGCTGATACAGAAGGTGGGGTGGAGAGGATTCAAAGGGACTTGGCAAGGTTGGAGGAATGGTCAAATTTATGGCAGCTTAGATTCAGTGCAAAGAAGTGCAAAGTAATACACCTGGGAAACAAAAATCCAGGGGAAGAGTACACAGTGGGGGGTTAGATTGTAAGAACAACAGAAATGGAAAGGGACCTGGGGGTTGTCATAGCAGATGACCTTAAGGTGGCTAAGCAATGTGAGAATGCAGTAAGGAGGGCTCGTGGGATGCATAGGGAGAGGCATCTCCAGTAGAAAACAGGAAGTTGTTATCCCTCTCTACAGACAGTTGGTGAGACTCCATCTAGAGTTCTGCATCCAGTTCTGGAGACCCCATCTCCGCAATGACATAGACAGGATGGAGGCTGTCCAGAGGAGGGCAACTAAAATGGTGCAGAGTTTGCACCAGGAGACATACAAAGAGGCATTAAAGAAGCTTAATATGTATACACTCATGGAAAGGAGGGAGAGGGGGGACATGACAGAAACTTTCAAGTATATCAAGGGAATCAACAGAGTCCAAGATGGTAGCATCTTTCAGAAAAAGAGATGTGCAAGAACAAGGGGGCACAATTTGAAGACAGAGGAGGGATGGCTCAAAGGTAATGTGAGGAAGTATTTTATCATGGAGAGTTGTAGATATGGAAACAACCAGGTAGTGGACTCAGCAACAGTGAGGGAATTCAAGAATGCATGGGACAGACATTCAGCGATACTAGTGGGGGTAGGAGGAAGTAGGCTGTTGATTAACTAGGCTCTAAAGCCTATGCATTAGATAGGGAAATGGGCAGACTAGGTGGGCCAAGCAGTCCTTATCTGCCGTCAAATTCTATATTTCTATAACAGTGTTGGGACTTCAGTTTGGGGAAGGTCAACTAGATATATTAAACTGGGAATCAAAAATTACACAATGGAGAAATAAGGTGGCTCAATAGAATAGAGGGAAGTTAGGAAAAAAAAGAGTCTATTTAATAAAAACTTTTCTTTTTCCTTTATTTCTTTATATTAGTTATATTTTCACCAACCAAAACTTTAGAAACTAGCATTCTGAGTGTTTTTTCCAGGTCTTATAGAGCAGCCGCATAAATCCAATTAAAATAAATGTAACTTACTTCCCTATAAAAAAGTGTGGGTTTAAACATGATTCACCATTTATTTTTTTATAACAGTATTTTCTTTTTTGCAAACATTAAACCTTTATTGGTTAACATAGACAAAGGATAGGAACCATGTTTTTTGAGAGCTGTAGGCCTTGGTTCTCTCAATGGTGGTTTAATACTTTAAGGATAGTAAAAAAAAATGTTCTTTATGCTCCTAGCTATGTCAAAGATACTTTCTGTAGATTTAGGCAATTGAAGCTTTCTAGTAATATGATTTTGACTTTACACAGGAAAATATATATGTATATCTATTAGAGTCAAATTGCAGAGTAGACACAGTATTCAATAAATGCCCTGACAATCATAAGCCTGCTTTAATATCTCTGTTGCAGAATACAAGGATACCTCCTAACATGTGGGACTTGCAATGGCTTAGATGTCATGAAAAAGTTAACCTGAAATCCAATCACAAACATAAAGAACTATCAAAGAGACAGTGTAGTAGGGTTGACTGCATTCAGCAAATAAAATGATGGATTATTTGTTTTTCAATGTACTTATATTCAAGATTTTTGAAAGTTTGTAGCTAAAAAATGGGCTGAACCTCTCTTTGCCAACGTAACATATAATAACATTATATATGGAGATTTTTCTAGGGCATGGGGTAAATGGAATAAGGATACTCTAGATGTCATATTTACTGTTTTCAAGTGGTATACTGTATATGGACAGCTAGAAGTTTAGTCGTGTTACAAGAAACAAATGTCTCATCAGAAATTGTTGGAAAGATTACTAATGAAATAAAACACATACGCTTTCAAGAAATGAATACTATGCAATGAAGATAACTGTCGGAATGCTGGAAACATTTGCCATGGATTACAGACTCTGATTTTCCTATTACTGGAATATGTAATGGTTTATTATGAGATTCTTTTTTTGCTTTTGTAATATGTTCTTTGTGTGATTGTTAATAGTTTTTTTCTTTGAAGAAAATGTCCCCTACTCTTTCTGCAGGGGTCTCTGTCTCTCTGCAGGGAGGATGAAGGATCCCAGTTCACAGAAGGAGAGCGACAGAGGAGGATGAGGGGGTCTGAGAGTGATGGACTCCCTGGTCAGCAACTCTAATTCTGGCATGGAGAACTTTCAACAGAATCACTCTGAATAGAGTGAAGAAATGGAGTTTGAAAATGCTGAAAAAGAATTACAAGATGAAATGAATAGAAAAAAGTAAACTGCTAAAAATGATTTCCAAAGCAGAACATCACTATGAGGAGAATAAAACAAAATTGGATGAAGAAATGAAAAGGAAATGATTGGAGAGTAGCCCTGCAAACAGCCCATCCATATTACCTGACAAAAGGTTTCAGCAAACTGAAGAATGAGACCTGCAAGCATCAACTTGTTCCCAGCATTTCTCTGAAACAGACCCAATAGAAAAACTTAGCAGTGGACTCCCAACAACTCCCAATATATTTTTGGATGAATGGGTGAATGAGAAAGTACTCGGAAAGCAGGTTAGAAGTTTCATAATGAAATAAATTCACAAAGAGGATTTTGACTAGACATCTACAGATTCTAATTTGCAGGCACATCTGACAGCACCTGATGTTTCTCGGAGCCCCAGTCAGTACAGCCGCCTGCAGCTGCAGCCATGCAGAATCCAACTAAAATGCCAAACACAACTGCGACATATGCCACAGAGATAGGAAGAGATACAAAGGCAAGGGCAGCTACTCATTTGGGAACACCCACAGGTCACAATTTTACTAACACTGTTATGAATAATGATGATAAAATTAGGATTTTGTTATGGATTTAACACCTGAAGTTGGGGAAGATAGAGTATCGCCGCAAAATCACTAACATATGCTCACCTGTTTAAAAAAACAGAAGTCCCTGCTATAAGAAGATTTGCAGTATGGATATGCTATGGGGGGATCTAGATTCACAACCAGACCAAAACTATGTAGGAAAAGCATTAATTATTGACTCATTAAAATTCACAACGTCTGATGTGTATGCCTTCAGTCATGCTGCAGGTGATTACAATTTTAACATTAGCTTTCATTCAGCAGCACTACTAGACACATTTTGTAATATCTATTATACAGTTAAAAACAGTCCTTTATGGACACATTTCATTGCCATTCCTATTACTAAGCCAATGCTTTTGTGGGCTGGGACAGGGGTATTCTTTTTTACCCCGGTCAACCAAAATCTTGTTACTGGTGTGGCTCCCCTACACATTTAAAAACAGCATGTGAGAAGATTAAGTGTTTTCAGTGTGGTGCACTAGGACATGCAGGCAATATGTGCACAGCTCCCCCACTTAGTAATCTGTGTGGAGAAACAGATCATTCATTTAGAACATGTTCATGGGTGGCCCACAATGCGTTTGATTTTGTTGAACAGGACTATTATATTAACCAGGCCATGAGACCCTTTAGAAACACTCGTACAGCCCCAGCCACCATAGCCACACCTACTCTGGTGGAACACAGTCTTTTTCAGAGATCTGAGAGACAGGGGTCCTCAGGAGTCTCAGCTAGTAACTACATCAGTAGATAGACAATCCACCATTTCTAGCTTGAAAGCACCAGAAATTCAACAAGACTTACTACTTGTTGTAGAGAAAATGACCTCCCCATCAGAAACCAAACATGATCCACTGGTCATTTCATCAGAATCTCAGTGGAATTCTCTATTGCCACTGGAGGACATGGCTATGCCACCCCCATTCATACTTCACATCAACCTGAAACACACCAAAAGGTAACCCTTTCACAGTGGTTACCAAACATTCTAAAGGAAAAGTCCTGTCTAAACCTCCACCATTGCCACCAGAAGAGGTTGGTATTGGAAAATAGATGAGACACACCAGTGGTTTGGGTGATGCGTTGGAAGAAATTGACTCTGGAGTGATCTAGTGGCAGAAATACTATCTCAGCCTGAGAAGAAAAGGATCACTAGATCCAGTAGAAGGAAAAGTGCATAATTCCTTAAAGCTGGACATACACTGACTTTAAGGCTGGCAAGCATAAATATAAATAGTATAAAGTTGGATCTAAGACACATGACCACCTTTGCATTGCTATATCAATTTACGTATGATGTATATTTTTTACAGGATCTGAGATTACATTCAGTGACTGATATCCAAAAAACTACATTCATTTGGTTAGGAGGCAATTCTCACTGGTCGATTGGTGAAGACCAATGTAGTGGTCTAGGGATATGTTTTTCCAATGCAAATATTTTAGTACAGAAAATAACAGATGTCTGTCCAGGCAGAGCTTTGATTTTAGATGCCAAATTTGAAAAGCAATATGTACAGATTTGTTAATATTTATGCCCATAATCCAAGGCTGGTAGAATTGATTTATTAAAGTTACTACAGCCATACTTGTATACTAGCAGGCAAGTATTATTTGGGGGAGATTTCAATATCATTGTTTTAAAGACAGATAAAGAAGCTAAAACTTCAAAAGTGTGTTGTGACACAATTATTTAAGATCCCTTCTTGCACAAACTGGTTTAAAAGATGCACATGCTACAGCGATGTCAAAATCTAGTCACACCTTTTTTAAAGGTAAACTATCCACACAGATAGATGACTGGTTTATTTCAAAAATGTTATTGATTGCTGAAATTTAAGAAACACCTGCTGAAATTTCCAACCATATTCTTATAGGTAAACATGTTTTTTCAGTCCCACCATGGGTAGTAGGGAAAGAGATATGGAGATTAAATACTAGCTTTTAAATGATCAGACAGTAATGCATACCCTAACATAGATAATTAAGGATAGACAATCAGTCACATTTCTGTATGATTCGGTGATTATATGTGGGAAGAAGACAGTAAAAATTGTGTAACAGCCTTTTTTAAGCTTAAGCCAGACATAGAGGAAACAGAAATATGACAAATGTCTGCAACTGAAGGAAACTTTTTATGACCTAATGACTTTACAGCAAACCACTTTAACAGACCTTATGGTACAAATAGATTCAGATAAAAGGGAAATGTTTTCCTCTCAATATGATAGAAATACACTCCAGAATTAGAACAACGCTTTGACACGGAGAGGACTAAATGCCAAACAACACCACTTGAGGACAGTCTGCAAAGATTGCACAAGAGTCAGAAAACTAAACTGAGAAATAAAGAGGGGAGAGAAGTTTCAGATAACAATGGCATTATGCATGAAATAGGATATGTTTCAAACATTTATGGAACACCAACACCTTTTAACTTAAACATGCTTACATTATTACAAGCTGCTAACCAACCACAAGTTTTACCTGAAACAAATAGACACCCTAACCACCTTGATTTCAAATTTAGAGTTAGATACAGTAATAAAGTGTTACATAATTCAGTAGCTCCTGGCTCTGATGGCATGCCTACAGAATTATATATATTTCTATGAGAATTAATGTATACATTCAAGTTTCAAGTTTATTGCAGGAATACTCCATTGAACAAGCTCATTCACAAGGAGGTCCTGAAGCATGTATACAGTTAAGGAGACATTATATAAAAAGGCTTCATTGAATAAAAATATGCAAAGTGCAAATAAAGTTAATGAAAGGCATTACATAGAAAATTACATCATAGCAAAGTAATGTACAGTTAAGGGACATTTGATACATAGTGTTCAAGCAAAACAAGGTAGGGTTTATAAACATAACACTGGTAAGTTCAAGTTCAAGTTTATTGCAGGAAAACTCCATTGAGCAAGCTCATTTACAAGGAGGTCCTGAAACATTTACACATACATATCATTATTACATAGATAGGAACAATTGTATGTAGATAAACACACTGTATACATATAGTACAAGAGATACAAGAAATGGTAAGAAGCAATACATATGGTAAGTAAGTAAAGTAAGTAAGTAAAGTTTATTTCTATAAGGTGTCCTTCCCAAGCTCAGGGCACCTTTACACAATTTCATAAACAGCATTGAAACCACAATAATAAATAACATTTTTTATATATTAGCTTTAATATAATTTACATCAATGAAATGCTTCATTAAAAAGGAAAGTTTTTAGGGTTTTTTTAAAGCCCTCCACCTTCAGGCTATTTCGTATCTGGCAAGGTAGAGAATTCCACAGGGTAGGAGCCATAAAGGGAAACGTTCTTCCACAGATGTTTTTAAGGTTACCCTGGTATCTCTAGCAATCCCTTGCCAGGGGATTGAGGGAGCAGAAGGGGCAGTAAGAAGTCATGAATTCTTCCAGGTAGTGGGGTCCCAACCATGTAGGGCTTTATAGATCATCAACATGACCTTGAAAGTGATCCGCCACTATACCGGTAGCCAGTGCAACTTGCATGGTCAGTGTACAATGACAGGAGAGAGCAGATAATTAGGAGAGAAGGGTTGAAGATTAGTGAAGAGTGGAGATGGAGGAGGACTAGAAAGAGTAAGGGGGAGTGAAATATAGGTAGGAAATATAGGGTAGGAGATGGTCATAAGAGCAGGTAGAGAAATCATTTAGTTTTGCCGCAGAATACATTTTGAAAGCTAAGAAGTTTCAGTCCTAACTAGAGCTAGTATCAGAGGGCTATGAGGGCATGGAACAAACATAAGGGTAGGGCAGAGGTTTAAAAACAGCTACCAATATCTTTTATTTTTCATGTAGGTAGCACTTTCTAGAACTTAACTGAGATGATGCTAGATAGTTTCGGTATGGATTGGAGTTGGTTCCAGATAGTAGGAAGACCATGCGATATGGCTCATATGCCAAAGGTGGTGTGAGTTCTAGGCACAACAAGCAGGATGAAATCAGATTTCCTAATGGAATATGCACTGCAGGAAATGCAGATAAGAGAACTTAGGTAGCTCAGGAGTTTATGCAGAAGTAACTTAAGGTCCAGATGCCAATATGGAACAAACATCTTGTAGTGAGTGATGTCCAGCCAACAGCTGCTTACAGATCCCAATGGTGAGTTCGGTATGGGGAGCTGGGGATGAACTGTAGAGCATGGTGATAGAGGATGATCAACTGGCTTAGTCTTGAGATTGCAGAGGAGATGTAGAATAGATCTCTGTAATCAAATAAGGGAAGGAATGTGGCTTGAACAAGCCTGGTTCGAGTCTCAATTGGGAAGAAAGACCGATTTCTAAAAAAGAATCCTAACCTGGCTTTGAGCCTCCTGGATAAGTCCTCAAGATGGTCATTAAAAGAGAACTTGTTATCTAACCAAATACCAAGATATTTAAATTTGGAGATGACTTCCAAAGGTTCGCCTAGAGAGGTAACAACAAAGTCATTCGGTAGGACAGGGAGGGTGATAGATGAGGTACTAAGAGTGAAAATCCTTGCCTTAGTTTTCTTAGCATTGAGGAGAAACTTGGCATTTATAAGATTATTTTCGAGCTGAGCAAAGTCAGCTTGTAGCACGTCCCTAACTTCAGATAGTGCTGAGCCAGAGGTATACAGTACTGTGTCGTCTGCAAAGAAATGCAGGTTGGAATTGGTTATATAAGAGTGAAGATCCTTGACATACAGTGAGAAAAGGATAGGGCCTAGAATTGAGCCTTGCAGGACTCCCCTGGCAATCAACAAGGAAGCTGAGAATAGACCATTAGCTGTGACTTTCTGTGTCCTCCTTGCTAGATAACTGGTAAACCACTGAGCAGTGGAAGGAGTGGCACCTAATTTACAGTAGCAGCCACAGACACTGCCAGCTATTTCCTGAAATTTCTGTGATATATCCAGAAGCAAATGATTTGATACCTTTTAATGGACCAACATAGATGTAACAACAAGAACAAAGTGCTCTAGCTTTCGGACCAACCAGTCCTTCTTCAGAAGCTCATGGCAGTTGTTTAGAAAATACAATACTTATAATAGCTAGATAATGCAGAGAAAAACAGAAAAAAATCCCCATTGGTTTAAAATACTTATTTAAAAAAAAAAAAAAGCAGAAGATGATGTCAGAGAAGTTAAACAGTACAATACTGCCCTCAGTCAGAATGAACCTTGGGTTAAGATGTGCTTGGTGCAACAAACATAAAGAATCCTACTACACATAAATTTAATTGACATAAGAATAACACTGCTGAAGCAGATAACTCCCAAATCAAGCCATGAGTGTCACAGTCAGTATAAGGATGTGATTACTGAAAGGCAACCCCCACACAGCTTAAAGACAAACTAAGATAGTTATAGGGCTCATGAAATTACAATGTATGCATTAAAGACAAGAATACCAGTAAAGTTGTCTAAAAAACATCAGTGCACACTGTGTGATGTGTAAAACCTAGCTAGACATGTCACCCAGCTGTATTCTCAAGCTAAATAAAAGGCCCAAGAAATTACAAAACCTCAGGACTATATAAATGATAATATAAATATAAATTGATAATATTAGTGTTAAACAAAAAACTCTAGTAGAGGAACCTCAAAGAATTCAGACCATGCATCCTGATATGTACTGATGTCAATATATACTGAGAATGTAGCAACTACATGTACCACAAGTGTCTAGGAATCTGAAAAGAGATAAAAGTAATTTATCTCCTCCTGCTCATACAAACAGTACAACCTAACCCACCCCACATCACAATAATGTGGGTGGGGAATACTATAACTTAACGAGATGTTGTCTCTCTCTCTCTCCCCCTCCTTTTCTCTCTCTCTCTCTGTCCCCACAGACACACACACACACACACACACACACACACACACACACACATACGCACTCTCAATCTCTCTCTAGTGAACCTATATTAACTTCAGTCCTGTAATTGTTCCCCAAAGGAATACAACTTGTAATGAAATTCTGAGTAAATTACTACAATATTGCCTAATGTAAAAAGATATGTGCAGGACAACTAAAGCAAATGAGATCACACATCCCAATATGTACAGAGTTACAAAAATTATATATAACAGTATAAGATAACACTCCTGTATGTACACTAGCAGGCTGGGTAAACTGAATATGGTGCAATGGAATCAATCCCCCCCCCCCACACAGGCAAAGATAAAAAGTAAGGAGAAATTTGTTGTGTGTGAAATGAAAATAGTAACACATTATACCTCCATATAGCTAAAGAGAGACTTACCTCAATGTGACAGCAAGCCCAACATCTATAATATCACATACCTCACAGCACATACCCACACACATACATACACACACGCATCCACATCTCACACATGCTGAAGTCCTATAATATGTCAGCTTGAAGAAGAAAAGGTCTGTGGATGTTAATTTCTGTAGTGTCCCATAAAGCCAATATCCAAGTTCATCCCATCTGCTACCATATTGAGATGTAAAATGAAGTTTAATCTCAAAAGCTCGTCTCTGTTGTGTGTTTTGAGATTTCCTTTTAAGACCATTACTGACATATCTGAGACTGAGTGGTCAGGCTGGGAGAAGTGATGCCCACTGGTTTTCAGTCTTCCTTGCTGTAATAGTATGCCTGTGTGAGTTCATCCTAGTGCGGAGCTCTTGGCGTGTCTCTCCTACATAACCTGTTTGTGGACATCTCTTGCACTGAATGAAATAAACAACATATCGTGACATGCATGTATAACTCCCATGCACCTGGAATTGTCTGTTTTGTGATGTAACCACACAGTCTAAGGTAGAAATTAGCCCACAAGTCTTCGCAGGGCGTTGATTGCAGGGTCATGTGCCATTGTGTGACATGGTATTCTGTTCCGGTGAAAGTTTGCTCCTAATAATAGGCTGGATAAATTTGAGCGTTGTTTAAAAGATAGTAGTGGGAGTTCCTTAAAAATACAATTAAGGTGTCATCCTCACTAAATATTGGGTGAGAATCTTTAATAATCTTATGCAGACGTTCAAGGTCTGGATGATATGTGACTACCAAAGGTATTCTTTCTGTAGCTGTCTTTTCTTTATATTGAAGTAGTTGTTGTCTTGGTACTTAATTGCCCGTTCTGTTATCCTGTCAATTTCCTGGAAGAGTGTCCCTGCTCCATAAAGGTGTTTTTCAACATAGCCAAATGTGTATCTCTGTCATCCTCATTTGAACAAATACGTTGACAACGAAGTGCTTGACTGTATATGACAGATTTTTTGTATGATTAAGGTGGTTACTTTTCCTGTGCAGGTATCTCTGTCTGTCTGTAGGCTTCCTAAATACATGTATGTAAGGTTCCATCCTTAATGATGACTGTGGTGTCCAGAAAGTTAACCTTGGTGGTAGAGTACTCCAAGGTAAGCTTTATAGTAGGGTGGAGATTGTTAAGTTTATGATGAAAATCTTTGAGTGCATCTGTGCCTTCCATCCAGATGATAAACAAATCATCAATGTAACGGAAATAAGCCAGTGATTTGTGGGGATAATGCCTTAAAAAATCCTCCTCCAAGTCAGCCATAAAGAGGTTAGCATACTGTGGAGCCATTTTGGTGCCCATTGCTGTTCCCATAGTTTGAACATAATGTTTACCATTGAAGTTGAAGTTGTTATGTGTCAAAATGAATTCCATAAGTTCCCCACCACTCCAGGGTTGATGTTTGGTCAGGTCCTTTCTCATGTATGTATTTAAGGCATGCTGCAATGCCATCTGTGTGTGAATATTAGTGTAGAGGGATGTTACATCCATTGTCACTAAATGGTATCAGGTGGTAAATCCTTATAACCAGAAAGTACACCCCAACAAGTCGTAGTGTCCTGGATATAACTGTATCTTTCCATAACCAGCAGTTTCAAAATGGTCTCTACAAACCCTGAGATCCCTCAGTCAAGGTACCATTACCAGAGACTATGGGTCTCCCTGGATTGCCAGGTTTATGTATTTTAGGCAGCATGTAGAATGTCCCTGGCTTTGGTTCAGCAGGAATGAGGTGAGCTAGTTTCTTCGGACATGTCAGAAAAGTTTTAGTTAAGTACATAGTTCATCTTTATATCTTGTAGTGGGGTCACTCTCAGTTCTCTTGTAGTATGTAAGATCTGTTAGCTGTCTATTAGCTTCAGTAATATAGTCTTCTCTGTTTAAAATCACCACTGCAGAACCTTTATCAGCTTTTTGATGACAATGTTGTGGTTTGATTTCAGTGTCCTATAGCTCTCCGTTCCAGTGGAGAGAGGTTATAATGGGTTTGTTTTGCCTGGTAAGGATCTGACCACTGACTTGTTGGTGGAAACAATTAATATAATTGTCTAGTTTTTATTCACGCCCACTTGAGGGGTAAAATCAGATTCCTTTTCTTATCCATTACATTATTGCTGTTTGCACTGTCTTCACTACCAGTGATTTCTTCCTGCCATGAAAGAATTCTTTAAGTCTCAATCTACGAAGTACTCCTCTAGTTCACCACAAAACAGTATGTTATCCAGTGGTTTTGTTGGCGAAAGTGAGGCCCTTTGAAAGTACATTCAGTTCTCCAGTAGTCAGTGTGTGGTTGGACAAATTAACAACTGAAAGGTGCCCATCAGTATTGTGTTGTTGTTCAGTGACTCATTATGTGCTTCATGGTTGTTAGGAGTAGTATGTTGAAGGCATCTAATTTCCTATTTTTCACAAAACATGGCTTTTCTTAAAGGTCCTTTGGTAGTTAATGTGTATCTCTCATAAGATGTCTTGAATAAATTCCCCAGACACCCTTTCCAGAGTGGTTACAATTTCAACAAACTTTTGTTAAGAACAACTTTTGGGCATATGACATGCGAATCTGTGATTTCTCAGTTTCTCAGAGATCCTATGACAAAAGTTGTTCAGCATAAAGTAAATTGTTTGTATTTTAATGGATTCCAAATAGTAAGACCTTTAGGATAATGTTTCTCCTCTTGCACTGGGTTGAAAATAGATGTCATTGTCTAGCTGTGCCAATTTCTTCTGATGTAATGTAACTGCCATATTCTACGGCCAATATCGGTATCTTCCATGTTGAAATCTTGATTTAGTAGGTTGCCGTGGTCCTTGCAAGAATAGATCCCCAAGCAAATGATTTGATAACCTTTAATGGACCAACATAGATCTAACAACAAGAACAAAGTGCTCTAGCTTTCGGACCAACCAGTCCTTCTTCAGAAGCTCAAGGCAGTTGTTTAGAAAATACAATACTTATAACAGCTAGATAATGCAGAGAAAAACAGAAAAAAATCCCCATTACCACATACCAGATACTGTGAATTCGTCAGAATATGCAGTTACATAACATCAAGAAGAAATTAAATACAGACAGTGACATCCATTTTCTAACCTAGCAAGAGGAGGAAACATTATCCCTAAAAGGTCTTACTTACTTTGGAATCCATTAAGAAACACAACAATTTATTTTATGCTGAACAACTTGTCATAGGACCTCTGAGAAACTGAGAAATCACAGGATTCACATGTCATATGCCCAAAAAGTTGTTCTTAACAAAAGTTTGCTGAAATTGTAACCACTCTGGAAAGGGTGTCTGGGGAACCTATTCAAGACATCTTGCGAGATACACATTAACTACCAAGGACCTTAAGAAAAGCCATGCTTAGTGGAAAATAGGAAATTAGATGCCCTTCAACATACCATACTTACTAACAACTATGAAGCACATAATGGAGTCACTGAACAACAACACAATACTGATGGGCACCTCAGTTAGTTAATTTGTCCAACCACACACTGACTTCTGGAGAACTGAATGTACTTTCAAAGGGCCTCACTTTCTGCCCAACAAACCACTGGATAACATACTGTTTTTGTGGTGAACTAGAGGAGTACTTCCGTAGATTGAGACTTAAAGGAATTCTTTCATGGCAGGGAAGAAATCACTGGTAGTGAAGACAGTGCAAACAGCAGCAATAATGTAATGGATAAGAAAAAGGAATCTGATTTTACCCCTCAAGTGGGCGTAACAAAAAACTAGACAATTATATTAATTGTTTCCGCCAACAAGTCAGTGGTCAGATCTTACCAGGCAAAACAAACAGCTATAACCCTCTCCACTGGAGCGGAGGCTATAGGGACACTGAAAATCAAAACCACAACATTGTCATCAAAAAGCTGATAAAGGTTCTGCAGTGGTGATTTTAAACAGGAAGACTATATTACTAAAGCTAATAGACAGCTAACAGATCTTACATACTACAGAGAACTGGAGAGTGACCCCCTACAAATATAAAGATAAACTATGTGACTTAACTAAAACTTTTCCTGACCATGTCCGAAAGAAACAAGCTCACCTCATTCCTGCTGAACCAAAGCTAGGACATTCATATGCTGCCTAAAATACATAAACCTGGCAATCCAGGGAGACCCTAGTCTCTGGTAATAGTACCTTGACTGAGGGGATCTCAGGGTTTGTAGAGACCATTTGAAACCGCTGGTTATGGAAAGAGACAGTTATATCCAGGACACTACACACTTGTTAGGTGTACTTTCTGGTTATAAGGATTTACCACCTGATACCATTTTAGTGACAATGGATGTAACATCCCTCTACACTAATATTCCACACACAGATGGCATTGCAGTACGCCTTAAATACATACGTGAGAAAGGACCTGACCAAAACATCAACCCTGGAGTGGTGGGGAACTTATGGAATTCATTTTGACACATAACAACATCAGCTTCAATGGTAAACATTATGTTCAAACTATGGGAACAGCAATGGGCACCAAAATGGCTCCACAGTAGTGCTAACCTCTTTATGGCTGACTTGGAGGAGGATTTTTAAAGGCAGTATCCCCACAAACCACTGGCTTATTTCCGTTACATTGATGATTTGTTTATCATCTGGACGGAAGGCACAGATGCACTCAAAGATTTTCATCACAAACTTAACAATCTCCACCCTACTACAAAGCTTGCCTTGAGTACTCTACCACCAGAGTTAACTTTCTGGACACCACAGTCATCATTAAGGATGGAACCTTACATACATGTATTTACAGGAAGCCAACAGACAGACAGAGATACCTGCACAGGAAAAGTAACCACCCTAATCATACAAAAAATCTGTCATATACAGTCAAGCACTTCGTTGTCAACGTATTTGTTCAAATGAGGATGACAGAGATACACATTTGGCTATGTTGAAAACACCTTTATGGAGCAGGGACACTCTTCCAGGAAATTGACAGGATAACAGAACAGACAACGCAAAGTACCAAGACAACAACTACTTCAATATAAAGAAAAGACAGCTACAGAAAGAATACCCTTGGTAGTCACATATCATCAGACCTTGAGCGTCTACGTAAGATTATTAAAGATCTCCACCCAATATTTAGTGAGGATGACATCCTTAATTGTATTTTAAAGGAACTCCCACTACTATCTTTAAACAACCGCAAATTTATCCAACCCTAATTATTAGGAGCAAACTTTCACCAGAACAGAATACCATGTCACACAATGGCACACGACCCTGCAATCAACGCCCTACAAGACTTGTGGGCTAATTTCTACACCTCAGACTGTGTGGTTACATCACAAAACAGACAATTCCAGGTGCATGGGAGTTATACATGCATGTCACGATATGTTGTTTATTTCATTCAGTGCAAGAGATGTCCACAAACAGGTTATGTAGGAGAGACACGCCAAGAGCTCCGCACTAGGATGAACTCACACAGGCATACTATTACAGCAAGGAAGACTGATAAACCAGTGGGCATCACTTCTCCCAGCCTGACCACTCAGTCTCAGATATGTCAGTAATGGTCTTAAAGGAAATCTCAAAAACACACAACAGAGACAGGCACTTGAGATTAAACTTATTTTACATCTCAATATGGTAGCAGATGGGATGAACTTGGATATTGGCTTTATAGGGCACTACAGAAATTAACATCCACAGACCTTTTCTTCTTCAAAGCTGACATATTATAGGACTTCAGCATGTGAGATGTGGATCGTGTGTGTATGTATGTGTGTGGGTATGTGCTGTGGGTATGTGATATAATAGATGTGGGGCTTGCTGTCACATTGAGGTAAGTCTCTATTTAGCTATATGGAGGTATAATGTGTTACTATTTTCATTTCACACACAACAAATTTCTCCTTACTTTTATCTTTGCCTGTGTGGGGGATTGATTCCATTGCACCATATTCAGTTTACCCAGCCTGCTAGTGTACATACAGGAGTGTTATCTTATACTGTTATATATAATTTTGTAACTCTGTACATATTGGGATGTGTGATCTCATTTGCTGGGGGTCCTGCACATATCTTTTACATTAGGCTAATATTGTAGTAATTTACTCAGAATTTCATTACAAGTTGTATTCCTTTGGGAACAATTACAGTGACTGAAGTTAATATAGGTTCACTAGGAGAGATTGAGTGTGTGTGTGTGTGTGTGTGTGTGTGTGTGTGTGTGTCTGTGGGGACAGAGAGAGAGAGAGAAAGGAGGGGAGAGAGAGAGACAACATCTTGTTTAAGCTATGTATCTCCCCCACCCACATTATTGTGATGTGGGGTGGGTTAGGTTGTACTGTTTGTATGAGCAGGAGGAGATAAATTACTTTTTTATCTCTTTTTCAGATTCCCTAGACACTTGTGGTACATGTAGTTGCTACATTCTCAGTATATATTGACGTCAGTACATATCAGGATGCATGGTCTGAATTCTTTGAGGTTCCTCTACTAGAGTTTTTTGTTTAACACTAATATTATCAATTTATATTTATATTATCATTTATATAGTCCTGAGGTTTTGTAATTTCTTGGGCCTTTTTTTAGCTTGAGAATACAGCTGGGTGACATGTCTAGCTAGGTTTACACATCACACAGTGTGCACTGATGTTTTAGACAACTTTACTGGTATTCTTGTCTTTAATGCATACATTGTAATTTCATGAGCCCTATAACTATCTTAGTTTGTCTTTAAGCTGGGTGGGGTTGCCTTTCAGTAATCACATCCTTATACTGACTGTGACACTCATGGCTTGATTTGGGAGTTATCTGCTTCAGCAGTGTTATCTTATGTCAATTAAATTTATGTGTAGTAGGATTCTTTATGTTTGTTTTCCAAGCACATCTTAACCCAAGGTTCATTCGGACTGAGGGCAGTATTGTACTGTTTAACTTCTCTGACATCATCTTCTGTTTTTTTTTTTTTTTTTTTAAATGAGTATTTTAAACCAATGGGATTTTTCTGTTTTCTCTGCATTATCTAGCTATTATAAGTATTGTATTTTCTAAACAACTGCCATGAGCTTCTGAAGAAGGACTGGTTGGTCCAAAGCTAGAGCACTTTGTTCTTGTTGTTACATCTATGTTGGTCCATTAAAAGGTATCAAATCATTTGCTTCTGGATCTATTCTTGCAAGGACCAATACGGCAACTACTAAATTGTGATATATCCAGAAATATCTACTGTTTTCTGCATTTCCACAGTAAGGGCAGCAGAGAGAAACTCTTCAGAAATTTCACAAAATATCTGGAAATAGCTGGCAATGTCTGTGGCTACTACTGTAGTAAGGCAACTAACTAAAAGGTTGTGGTCAGCGGTGACAAATGCTTCATTAAGTTCTAAGAAGACTGCACCAGTAAACTTCTTGGCATCCAAAGCAGAAACCCAGTCATTAATGACTTTAGCCAATGCTGTGACAGTGCTGTGATTAGGATGGAAACTGGATTGTGCTGGGTTTCAGAATGAAAAGGTTTTGATATGAAGTTTTAATTGGTTGTAGATCAATTTTTCAAAACTTTAGAGAGGATGGGCAAGATGGAGATGGGTTTATAGCTATTTAGATCACATGGGTCCCCTAATTTAAATAAGGGAAGGATGTGGGTGGATTTCCAACAAGACAGAACTGTTGCAGAAGTGATAGAGAGATTGAAAATATGAAGAATGGGGGCAGTAAGATGGGCATAGCCTAGTCTGAAGAAGAAAGGTTCGAGTCTGTCATCCTCTGTGCTTTTTCTGATATTTAGATTAAAGAGTGAATCTTCAACTTTTTTATAGTTGAGCATATGAAGCTGGAAGGGACAAGATGAGGTGCAGGCAGTCGGGGTGGAGCTAGCTTGATTATTCCCACGGCTTGCATAAGGTGAGGAGTCAAAGGCTTGGCCAGCAGTGACAAAATGGGAATTAAGTTCTTCAAGGATTTGAGAATTACTTTCAACAACCCTACCAGTGGTGAGTGTCTTGGTTGGAATAGAGGGAGCAGAGGGCGATCCTTTAACAGATGTTTGTGTCCTCCAGATTTTGTGGGAATTCCCATTTGCTTGTTCAAGGGTGGAGACATAGAAGTTTGCTTTGGCAATGCAAATGCTTGTTACACAGGCATTCCTAGCTGTTCTGAAGGTGTGCTGATCTGCAGGGCTCTTGGTATGCCTAGCCTGAGCCCAAATCTTGTCACGGTATGTCGGATAAATTATTAGAAATCTATAATGCATTTTTAACTGAACTGACACTATCCAATTCGATGTATGAAGGCCTTTTAGCTCTTTTGTATAAAAAAGGAGAGAAGACAGATTTAAGGAATTGATGCCTTATTAGACTCCTGAATACAGGCTTCAAAATTCTTGCTAAATTATTGAGTAACCATTTATCAAGAGTCTTGGTTGCTATAATACACCCAGCGCAATATTGTTTGGTACCTGCTCATTGTATATATGAGCCTTTATTTATGATTAGAGAATTAATGGCAAAGGATGTACAGGGAGAAATCCAAGCTTATTTGTTAAGCCTATACCAGACTAAGGCTTTTGATAAATTGCCTTCAATTTCTGTGGTCTGGTTTAGAAATGTATAATTTTCCTCCAAAATTTATTAGATGGGTACAACTTTGCTATGAGAAATCATACATAAAACCCTATGCTAATCAATGGATAGGAAAACAATGCAAAGTAAATGCTGGTGTTAAACAAGGTTGTTCATTAAGTTCCATGCTTTATATTGTAACCATGGATCCCTTAATCTGTCTTCTAAATTTTTTCACCAAACATTAGAAGTATACAACCAAATGGAGTACAAATGGTGAAAACGTTGGCTTATGCCAGTGATTTAATTCTTATAGTCCAAGATCAGATTTCAGGAGAAATAGCTGGAGACATGATAAATATAGTATCTTGGGTCCTTGGATCACATGTAAATTTTCAGAAAAGCCAAGGAATGAAGATTGGGGGGGGAGGGGGAGGGGGGTGGAACCCAGTCTAATCATAGTAAACATTCCCATCTCTACACAGCCCTCTAAAATATTAGGAATTTTACTTTGGATCCAGGGACTTAGCTACCAATAATTTGGAGCTACGAATAATAAGAGGGAAACATCAAGTATAAAGTTGGAATCAGTGGCACATGAGCAAGCATAAGTGCATTTTTTAATAAAAAACACTTTTTGATTCCTACCTTTTTATGTTTAAGTTACATTTACCCAAATCCTTTACACCTAGAAGTTAAAGTGTATTCCAGGTTCTTTACTTGAGTTTGGGGGAGCATGTTAAATGAGCGCAGTAAATTGGGCAAAGTAATTTGAGCAATTCTGAATGAGTGAAATGCAATTGGGCAACTGCACAAATGCAGTGAACAGTACATTTAAGGGAACTGACATTTGGGCAAACAAATATATAGCCTACCCCCTGTGTCCATGTGTGTCATGGTGTTGCTATCCTAGAGATAGGGGGTACGGGGGGCACAGCCTCCCATGGAGGGTGCAGGGTGGTGTAGCCCTCAGCATGACAAGGGTGCACCTGTGGCTCAAGGGGGATAAAGGTTGGTGGGGATGTTGTGGTTAGCAATGGCTGATGACTGAGGCAGAGGAGGTAAAGGGATCTCACAGAATGCCTAGTACAGGTGATGGGGGAGTATGGAGCTCATACACGGATAGAGTATTTGTATGGGGTAGCATATACTAAAAATGTGCAGTAGTGTCAAATATTCTCCTAAATTGGATTCTCGGTACTAAACAGTCACAGTAATTATGTTCGACAATTAATGTTCATTCAAATTGAAGTCACCCATTAACCCTCACTCAAATGACATGGAACTATGTATGGAGAAGCTGCTTAAACCATGTTAAAAGAAATGTTACTTATTTGGGGGTTGGATTAGGGGGTTCTAGGGACGATCAGTCCCATTGTTTTCTTTTGGTGTATATTTTTGTATGCAAATATAGGCCCCCATACTTAAACAAAGTGGAAAAATATGGATACAATGGTTAGCTCCATATCTGATTGGTATTCTCACTGAGTGGCAAAATAATACATTCTTACATAAAAATAAAAGAGTACAAAAACTCAGCCTAATGTGGCTGCATTGTTTTGATTATGTAAAAAAATAAGGAGTCACAGTAATTATAGAGAGGTAGTTCCCCAAGAGACTTCTATATCAGGAAGTGTTACACACCTATTTTTATGATTTTCCCTTTTTACAGTACACAGTTAGTGAACAGAAACAAATAACTATGTTACTAATGGACACCAGACTTCCACTAAAAATGTGGGATACTGTTTGGTTTGGGACTTTAGGTAAAGTCAATGTAAAAGGGAATCATAAACAGCTTAATGAAAGGTTTTGCCCCATGAATACATGTACTACTGTAATTGTATCCGTGGATCATTTATACTTATCTTGCCCTTTTATTCTGGAGTTCTGGGCTCTGGTAACCAATAGATGGCAAAACACTTTTTTTCCTATTTGAAACCAGCCTGCTTAGTTAGAGGTAATTTTCCTCCCCGATGGAAAATTTATGATCCAGGAAATATTCATATTATTATGGCCAGTATACTATACTGGATCTGACAGGTACACTGCAAATTCGTTCTGCAACAGCAGCAGTCAACACCAGCAGAATTACTGGCAGTAACAGTGAATGAGAAAAATATCATTCAGAAAGAAGAACAAAAACAGGTAACCAGGGAACTTTGGAATTCTAGATGGGCAAACCTTCACTGGTTAAAATATGACCTTCTCTAAATTTAACAGAAGTATAAGTTAAGGTCTTCTAGGTCCTAGGAGAAGGAAAATAGCCCCCTTTGAAACAGCTTGTATAGTAATAATAAGAACACATTTTGTTCTGGGATTCTGAGTTTATGACTTAGAGTAATAAGGGTTGAATTTACCATTTAGGAAAGTACTAAGTGATTTTTTTTATTATGAAGACAAGTGTATTTGTGTTTTTTCATTTAGAATTGTTTGACCTTATTCCCTCTCCTTTTTGTTTTCTGTGAACTTGTTTATTTGATTGTTCATAATAAAAACAATTCTCCTACTCTGCAGTAGGGGAATCTTTGCCCGTCTGAGCAATGGCCACTTGTGGTGCTACTTTGGAGGAGATGGACATCATGGAGGCTGTGGATCATTCTCCTTCACTGCCTCTGTTATTGTTGAAATGGATCTGTATTTTGATGCAGATGGGGTTCTAGAACCCATCATAGATCCAACAGATAATGTAATAAATACAGTAATGGATACAGAACTTATAATTAACTTGCTGCCTGAGTAGGTGGCTTCTACCATGATCTTATCAGAAATCACAACCACAAAGGAACTTCAAGCACTGCTGCAGGCTGAGGAAGAACATTTTTTAAAGTACAAACAGGAACTCCAAGAGGCTTTAGACAATGTGCAAACTGCTATGCCTGAGTCTTCAAACTCTGGATTACTAACATCTAAGGCCAAACCTGCAACCTGTGATACATGTACCTTTAAGATTTCAGTGGATGCAGCTGCTCCTGCCTCCACGTCATTTTGCCAGATGTCAGCATCAATGCAACAACAGTTCTCCTTTGCGATGGATTACTGGGATTCAAACCTGTTTGTTTTTGCAGGACAGAAATCAAAGGGATCAAAGTCAGGAGTGCCAGATACAGACTCGAAGGGGCCTGGCGTAAGACTAGCTCCAACTTCTGTACAGACTGGCTCAACTACACTGGACTGGTCAATGAAATCCACCCTTACATCTGCAGGCTGGGAACAATCTAAATCAACCATTGTTTGTTTATTTTTTTATTTGCTTAATGGGTAAATACACTGGAAAACACAAACTCCTTTTAAAGGTGTGATCCACATCAAACAAAGCATACATACATGTAACTTACAATAAATTAACAATCCATAAAAATTCAGACTAATAAATGTGTGTCAAGATAAAAAAATGCCCATTTAAAACAGTTACATTCAGAAAGGGAAGTAAAGTACAGCCTCAGTGCATGCATAAAAGTTTTAAAAGATTGCAGCTGTCTAATATCCAGGGTAATTTAATTCCAAATAGATGGATCAGGGTAGACAAAGGACCTCTGGCCACTACTGGATCTCATAAATGGGAGTTTTAAGACCCCATTATCTACTCTTTGTCTACAGTAATATCCCTTATCTTGACGTTTCAAGAGACCACTAAGACTTGGTGAGACACCAGAATTAATAACTCTGTGTAAATTTAACCACACTCAGTCAAAAATGTATCTGAACAGGAAGCTAACCCATTGACTTTAAAGTATCACAGTGATGGGATAATTTAGGGGTCGTAAGAGCAAATTTAGCTATTAATTGTAATAGAGAAATTGTTTAGAAATTCTTGTTGCAGAGGCATTTTCTGTCATTATAGTACCATAATTTACAACTGGGGCTAGGAACTGTCTAGCAATTACCATCCTAGATTCCTTAGTGAGAAAGGAATGCATTCTATATAAAAGACCCACCTTTGAGTAGATCTTTGATGTGACCCTTGTAAAATGAGATTCATAAGTTAAATTTGGGTCAGCTAGGACACCTAAGTACTGAAAAGTATCCGTGTTTTCAAAAAAGGTGCCATCAAGAGACATTACCTGAAAACACTGTCCCATATCCCTAAGATGTGCCCTAGTACCATAAGACCAATACCAATCTGTTAGAAATGAGTGACTGTTACAAATTATACATTTCCCTAGTTAATAAGTCATTCAGTTCAGTTATAGATACATTCTCCACTACATTTAACTGTTCATGAAAAAATAAAGATAACAAAACTGGTCCCAGTATGGAGCCCTGGGGGACTCCACACTTCACAACTGCAGATTCAGAAACAGCACAACCAAACTTAACCCTTTGCAATATTTCCCTAAGATAATCTTCAAACCACAACAATGCAGGGTGTCCCACTCCCAAGAAATCCAATCTTTCAATTAGAAGTTGATGGTCTATCAGACTGAATTCCTTGGTCAAGTCCACAAATGTGGTCCCAGTTAAACACCCTCTGTCCATACTTTCTAGGACTGTGCTCATGAAGTCAACCAAGGCAGTCTCTGTACATAGAAACATAGATGTTGACAGCAAATAAGGACCACAAGGTCCATCTGTTCTGCCCATTTCTTTTTCTATCTTATGAATGTGCCATTGGCCTTTGCTTTGTCAATGGACTATCTATTTAAACTCATCTGTATTGCTCCCTTATGCCTATCCTATGCCTGTTTGAAGACCTGCACTGTATTGATATCCACCACTTCCTGAGGTAGGCTGTCCCATGCATCCACCACCCTTTCAGTGAAAAAGAACTTCCTCACATTACCTATTAATCGGCCTCCCTCTAATCTCATGCTGTGTCCTCTTGTACTGCTATTTTTCTTATATTGAAACATGTTAGACTCTTTCACCTTGTTAATGCCCTTAAGGGGTTTGAATATTTTTATCATATCACCTCTTTCCCTCCCTCCTTTGCTCTAGGGTATACTTATTGAGCTCCGTTAATTTGCCCTCATATGTTTTCTGATGCAGTCCCTACACCATTTTGGTTGCCCTTCTCTGGACTGCTTCAATTTGGTTTATGTCCTTATGAAGATGTTTCCTCCAGTACTGCATGCAGTACTCCAGATGGGGCCTAATCAGTGTCTTGTAAAGAGGGATTTTTACCTCCCTCTTCTGACTTGTGATACCCCCTACTAATATACTCCAACATCCCCCTAGCCTTACCTATTCCTATAATGGTCTGCTTGGGTGATTTCAGGTCATTGGTGATGATGAAGCCCAAGTCTCTTTCTTTCCTTGTGACTGCCAGCAACTCCCCTCCCAGCCTATAGGTGGCTTCAGGGTTCCTCTTTCCTATGTGCATGATCTTGCACTTCTTTGCATTAAACCCCAGTTGTCACTTTTCCGACCATTTTGCTAGTTTATCCAGATCTCTTCTCATTCTCATCTCCCATTTCAGAAGCCATGCTGACTATGTGACAAATGTCCTAAGTTATCTATGTATTATCAGTCAATTGATTATATACTATTGTTTCTTGTATTTTAGCCAGAGCTGATAAAATTGATATGGCCACTAATTTCTAAAATCTTGTTGTGATTCAGTTTTATGAATTGGAGCAACTAATGAATGCTTCCATAAATCCAGAGCATCATCCAAAGAAAAATATACATTATAAATAATGTGAATGGGGTATGCAAAGACTGAAGCTGCATCTCTCAGTAAATTTGGATACAGCCTAACAGAACCTTCTGAGCTGTCCCATTTGATTTGTCAAAGCAATTTCTAAACCTCCTTGGGAGAAGTAACATTTAAATAAAATGTACGATTCTTACTTGAATCAACATTAGTACTAGTAGGCAACATATCAGACAAATCAGAATAGTGTTTATCAAAGTTGGAATGATATTTATCAAAATTAGTAATTTTTTTGTTAAAATCATTTGCTATTTTGGTAGGGCAGGTCAACAGGTCATCATCCAGTTTCATAGAGCTCTGTGAATCATCATTAGGCTTAATATGACTCTTGATTGTGTTCCAAACATTTGTATTATTAGATAAAGTTGCTTTTGTTGTTAATAATCAGTTTTAGCCCTTTTTATATGTGCTTTACACTGATTCTGTAAAGCTCTATAAATTTGGAGACTGGATGCAGAACCGCTGCCTTTATAGTTTTCCATGCTTTATTCTGACATCTCATAAGCTTAACTAATGAAGGCGTTAACCAATCAGATTGTTTCCTGCAGACTCTTCTTTTAACATAGGGATAAAATTGATCCAAAACTTGTGTGAATTCAGAAATAAAAAAAATCAAGGGCACAATTGACATTAGGGATGAGATGCAGATATGACCAATGTAACCCAAATGTAGACAAAAAATTGTAAATCAAAATTAGCAAAATATCTTGAATTTCATGTAATTGGTTTTATTTTTTTAAAACCATCATATTTCCACAGGTAGAAAATTGGATGATGATCACTCAACAAATTAGAAATAAACTAACACCTAGTTATATTGTTTGGTTTGTTAGATAATATCCAATTCAGTACCGTATGTTTATTTGATTTACTATTACACCTAGTAAGTATTGTAACCAGTTGCTTTAAACCAGAATGAATCATGACTGTATTCAATTTACCAACCTCTGGACCACTCCAATTCAAATTAAAATCCCCTATGACCAAAAGTTCCCTATAAGCCCTAGGATCTAAATGATATATTAATTCCTGTAACCCAAGTTCACTAACTTTAGGTGGAAGATAAACACAACAAATTGCAAGTTTTTTAGTAGAGCCCAAAAGCAGTTGTATACTGATGTGTTCACAGTGAGTTGAATCACCTCCAAAGATAATTTTCTCTTCAGCCGCTAAGTCATTCTTTACATAAAACATAATCCCATCCACTCTGCCTAAACTACGATCCCTTCTAAAGATTTTACAACCGGAGATCTTTATTTCAGAATTTAAAATATTGGGATTTAGCCAGGATTCACTCAATGCCAAAATATCAGGATTATACAAGTGAATCCAGGCTTCACCATCTTGAAATATAGACATCAAACTTTGTGCAATAAAGTGCATCATTTTTAACCCCTGGGAAAACTGCATGAAATAACTGCTGTAAGCCATGTCATTAGCAATGGGACTGGGGGTAATTTCAATATTCCCTGAATGAACCAACAACAACAAACAGTGGATCCAAACTTTTGCACACAAATGTACTAAATACATTCTAACTCTCTGTTTCCTAAATGCATACCTCACATTATAACTTATACTGTATATCTGCTCCTGGTCCCAAGCAGGAGGCCATGTCTGAGCATAAACTCAAGAAGTTTAGCAGAAGGAGAATTACTATAATTTTCTGCATTAGTCATATATTCCATTGTAACAATTTGCCAAAAAATGCTGTCCGTATAAAGCACACAATTTATGACCATAACACTCAGACAAAAACCCACTCTAGCCATAATGAATAAATAGAGTACACAGTGCAAAATATAAACAGTCCAGTGACTTATCATCAGCGTGCTGTGGCCTGGTCTTCTTCCGGTCAGTCTCCTGTCAAACTGTGTGCTTCACTTTGCCTCCCCCACTTAGTCACCACCGCTGTAGATGCTTCCATGTTCAAAGTGGGTAGGCTTAAGTAGGCAGATGACTCCTCCTCCTTCCCCCATAGCTGCCACCAATGGGGAGAATGCCAAAAGCACAGATAATTCAATTCTGGTGCTTGAAACAAGCAGCAGAATATAGCTTGTGTGGTTGCCAGGCAACAGTCTTTTGATGTTTACACTGACATGCTCTCCTCTCAATTAGATAAATGAGGTGAAGTGCAGCACACCAAATAGCTGGAAAACATACTGATTCATGCACTTTTCACTCACTGTTCAGGTGCCACTTTTTAACATAAAAGGGCTACAAGACTGAGTTTTTACAGTTCGCACAGTATAGTTCAAAACAAGGGGGCAAAGTATAGAAGCAGTCTGGAGAGGCATACAGAGCTAACTGAAGCAGGCAGGAAATGATGAAATAAAGCCCAGGCACTTGCAAAGTCTCTTCACATAGTCTCTCACCCTCAAGTCAGACTCTGAGCTTCACTTTGCCTCCCCCACTTAGTCACCGCCGCATAGACTGGGAAGTGGATCTCTAGCTCTTCTCCGATTCAGATGCTTCAACAACATGAACAGTCAGCTTCAGATACTGTTCTATTAATTCTACCTATTGCATGTACTGTTACACAGGTAGTGAGTCAGTCTGACTTAGAAATGGAAGAAATCAGCCAAGGGGCTCAGTCACCATTAGCCCTGCCAGATGATTTGCGCCTTACCCAAAACCATGTTTTTCATTTAAAGGGAGCTGCTAGCTCTATGCATACTGACACTAGCCTTTTCTGTGGTCCAACCAGCCAGTCATCACTAACCTGATATCATACTGTCCATTCTGGTGACCAACAAACCCCTATAGGTTTCAATTCCACCACTGCCCATGAGGCTCAGAACACAGATGACCTTCATCCACCACCTTGGTCTTCTACCTCAAGACCTTATGCATCCTTTTTCCAAATACTAGTCTATCTGGAAAAACACCATAACACAGTGCACCTCCACTACAAATGAGGCATGGATCTTTTTCCTGACGTAGGGTTTCTGGCCAAAACTCTACTAAAAGAGTCTATGGGGTTTTTCACTTCAGAAATATATGCACTTATTCACGTCTGTGGTGAGACATCTTTTGATGTTAGCTTTAAGCTAACCAGTGGTCTCAAAAAATTCTGGACCAAATAGCACACCTTGAGACACACTCCTCTTTGGTCTCCATTTGAAGCTGTGCCTTTAAAAAAGCCATCTTTTAAAACCATCACTGTGCTTTTCCGTAATGAAGGTATGAGTGTTACGGATTTATTATACCAGCTGAAACAGAGGTGAAATGTTTTGGGTGTTCCAGAGACCATCCTAAACACTGAGCATATATGGACGGGCCGATGGCGTATCTGCGTGGTACTGAAATCTACTGACGTTAGCTTAGAACACCTACCTAACTGTTTCTTTTTGGGTGGAGATTGGGGAGTCCTTTTTTATGCAGGACAGCCTAAGGCCTGCTACAGATGCAGCTCCACAGGACACTTAAGTAGCCTAAGTGACAAGCTGCATTGTACACTTTGTAATGAACTGGGCCATACCAGTGGCCATTGTACAAATGATCATGTCTGTAACTTATGTGAAACAAAGGGTCATACCTATAGTAACTGTCCCTGGGCTGCTCACAACTAGGATAACCATACAGATAATAAAGAGCAGCAATTGTTGATTGTCCTAGCGCAGTGCTCTAAAACTACTAGACCTACCTTCACACTGTGGGCCACCTTTGTACAGAGACCTCTAGCTCCAAAAGCACAGATTGTAGTAACTCCTGCTGCTACAGCCTCCCCAATCTGCAGAACCATGATGCCCTCACCCCTAGCACTCAGGAGGAGCCTATAAATTCATCTACCTCCTCCCCGTGTCAGTCAAGAAGTACTCTTATAGGATCCTCCCTCCAAGCAGGCCTCTACTTCAGTAGACCACCACAGTATGCCTCCCCCCTCACCTTCCCCTCCCTCAGAACCTGAACAACAACAGATGATTATGAGGCACAGGACAGATTGCAAACCTCCTCCACTGAAAGGGTCTGAAATAGTTGAAATCACCCTCAATAACAGGTTTGATGTTTTTCATATTCCCTCTAGCATGTCTGGAAATTATTAAGATACCTCTTCTCTGAGTTCCTCCCAGGCTGATCAGACCACTGATACTGAGGATCCTCCTCTAGATGTTGATAAAACCAGTACTATAATACCTGGGAAAAAGCAGACAAAACAAAAATCATCAGACCTCTTTAAGAAGAAAAAAAAGAATCCATCCTGAGAGTTTTAGGATGTCTTTTTGTTTCTTCTAATTTACTATGGACCCCATTTTGTCACTATGTACTGTCAATGTTAATAGCATTAAAAGTGACAGAAAGAGGGGTACTGTGTTTTCTCACCTGATTTCTCTCAGTTCTCATGTAATTTTTATACAGGATGCCAGACTGCATTCCATTTCAGAGTTGTCTTGAGCTGTTAAAGCATGGTATGTGGGTCCCTCATACTGGACAATAGGCCACAATCTCTGATCTGATTTAAGTATTCTTTTTCACAGCATTGATGCACATCTTATCATAGGACCATAGAAATTTGCTGGCAGAAATGAACCCCTTGACTCATCTAGTCTGTCCATTTCCCCTTCCCTGTCCAGCTTATCATACTCCCTTTATTCCCTTGTCATTGTTACTTCTATTTAGCCCCGTATAGTTCTCCAATGTCCTCTTGAATTTGCTCACCGAATCTACCCCCACCACCCATTCTGGCAGCTTTATCCTATATCAAACTGATAGTACCTGGGAGAGTTCTTGTACTGGATACCAAACTACACAAAACTCTCTTTCAGTTTATTAATGTATACACAGCACAAATGAAAGCAGAGAGGATAGACCTATTCCTGCTGGTACAGCCTCATCGCTTTACTGCCCATAAAGTCATTTTTGGTGGGGACTTTAAGTGTGGCTATTGCTCATTGACAGGAGAATGTAGGCCATGACAAAGTATTTTGTGATATGACATGCCTAGTCAAAATTATTAGAACCTCTGGCTTAGAAGATGCATATTTTTCCTTTCATAAAACAGCTGAGCCAACATTCCATAAGTGCCCTTTGGCCACAAGAATCGATTTTATCTTTATTTCTAAATCCATTCAGATGCAAAATATTTCCAACTCTCCTGTGGAATTTTCAGACCATAATTTCATGCATCTGGATATAGGTAAAATACTTGATTCCTCCCATGGCTTGGTTGTATAGAAACTAAACTCCTCCCTGCTATCTAAACCTGATTTGTCCCAAAGTATTCACCATTTTTTTCAGGCTAGGAAATCAGTATTTATTTTATATGAGGACCATATTAATTGATGGGCAGATATGAAAAAAAAAAAGATCTGATGGCCCTTTTAAAATCTTCCAGCAAAACTCAGAAGAATTTAGAATACTTCCAATACTTAAACAACAGAAAACAATTACAGAAGCTTATGTTCCTGACCCAACAAACAGGGACATCTTATACTTCCCAAATAAAAATCATCAAAAACAATATGATGCTGGTTCATGCTCAGCAGGCAGAATGCATGAAAAAAACAGCAACAGTTTGGTACCCAGGGCAAATCAGGAAACCTTTGCCCCTATGATAGCTGTAGAGACAGGATGAACAAAAAAACAATGGACTCTTTCGTTGACCATAATGACCACCTTGTGTACAATACTAAGGACATAATGGAAAGAGTTATTTCCCACACTACTACCATTTTTCAGAGGAAAGAGGCTGATACCAGCCAGTGATCATTCTTTTTCGACAGCCTTCCCATCCCCACTTACCCTATTGAATTAACCATTGCTTTGACACATGACATTCACCCTTCTGAGGTTACCTTAGCCATCTCCACTCTGAAAAATGTAAAATATAATGGTATAGATGGCATCGCCAGGGAACTCTACAAAATATTCGGGGAAGGATGGGGATTTAGCACAGGAACTAGCTTTAGTCTGTAGAGAAATTCTTTCTTCCCAAACTTTGCTACTTGATATGTCAGAAGGACTCCTCATTTATTTATACCAAAAAGGGACAGAAGGAATTTACATAACTGGAGGCCTATTAGCCTCTTAAACACTGATTTTAAAATTCTTATGAAAATTCTAGCTGGTAGACTTATACCTGTAGCACAATATGTCATATCTCAGGCACAAACAGGTTCTATCCCAGAACAAACTATTATGGACCATTTAATTCTATTATGGGAAATATTTGAAAGAGACAACTCAGATAAATTGTAGGGTTTTGTGTTAACCTTGGACCAATCCAAGGCCTTCAATGCTATTAGTCCCAGCTATTTGTCGTATATCTTAGAAATATATGGCCTTCCTCAGTCTTTTATTTGTTGGCTCCAGTGTTTCTATAGAACGACCACTGTCAGGCCTATTGTTAATGGTTAGAGGGGGCATTTGATTCAGTAAAATGCGGTGTCAGACTGAGTTGCCCTCTGCACCCTTTATTATACTGTATGTCTTTAGCATTGACCCCCTTGGTAAAGGCACTGAACTCTCCCCCTTATACAACCTTTGAAGTGTGAGGAATGATTGATACCCTATAAAGCCATCGCCTATGCAGATGACCTCTGCATTTTAATGTCCACTGAATTTTCAGTGGTAGAAGCCCTAAATATATGTTCCATATATGGAACATTTTCAGGAGCTTTGCTTAACCTTGCTAAAAGTAACGGTAAACAGCTTAGGACTTTGGACCCCCCCCCCAGCCGAGGCACAACAGGCATAAATATTACTAATGACCCAGTGAAAATCTTGGGAATAACTTTTGGTACACGACAAATGGATATAACTAACTGGGAGCCTAAGTTGAATCAGGGCAAGACAATTGTAGCCAAGTAGAATAAATGGCATATGGGAAAGAAAGGAGATTGGGCTAGTCAAGGCATATATAATTCCTTTGTTTCTCTACCTGAGTTGTGTGTCCCCCAAATCTCTTGAAACCATTTTAGATAGTATTTTATTTTCAGGCTATGTGGGGAATTGCCTGAGCCCTATCAAAAGAAATATTTTATATCCCCATGCAAAAGGTGGACTTAATATGGTGAACCCTTTGGTTTTCTTTTATTCTATTTTCTTTATTGCAGACTTTCAACTTTTAATTTTCCATACTGGACAGTGCTGGAGTACCCTTTTATTTTTTACATGCCAAACTTGATTTAAGAAATGGGATTCTTGAACTTTAAGGATTTCAGGGGATTCAGTATTACACCCCCATGTCAGGGAGGTATTCAGAAGTTCACAACTTAGAAAATTTCTAGTTGGATCATTTTAACCCTTCATAGGAAGGCATCATTTGCCCACATTATTGACACTCACAATACAGAATCCCTCATGTTTCCTTCATGTCCCCCTTCCCCACTTCAAGAACATTTAATTGACCTTTTGGTTAATACTAGGATTCCTTTGAAAATGTAGGATGCCTGTTGCTTTTCATGTCATAACAAGTTAAATGTGAAAAATAATCAAAAACATAAACAGATAAATAAGAGATTATGTAGTAGAGTCACACATGTCCAGCAGCTTAAGACAACAGATCATTTGTATTTTATGTGTTCTAATATTTTGGGGTTCTAGCAGTCCTTGGCAATGCCACAATTTGCTGCCACCTCATATGATGTGTTTTCTGGGCACTATTTGCAGAACTGGAGGCGGTGGGATAAGAGAACCCTTCATGTTATTTTTACTGTAATCAAATGGCACTTATGGAATTCTAGGTGCTTATTTACTTTGAACAAAAGCATATTATACGTATTGAACTGATTATTAAAATCACACAGGAACTCCAATCCATCTATTTTTTCTGAAGCCAAACACGTCACTAAAACCTTTATGGCTACAGTATGGAGAAACATGTTATGGATTACTGATTCAGATGTGCCAATTACGTGACTGTTCAGCTTACACTTTTCCCTAAAAAACATTTTGATTATTGTTTCCCTTATTATCACAAATGGAATCCTTGATTATTGTTTTCCTAGTTTTCCTTTTTTTTTTTGTACCTGAATGTTTCTTTTTTGTCTCTAACTGGATGGTTCTTATTTACTATAGTAACCTTTGTGAATATTAGTTACTGTATGATTTTTCTTCCCTAATAAACTCCCCTACTCTTGCAGTAGTGGGGCATTGCTGTCCGTCTTGCCAAGCTAGTACAGCAGGAAGACATCAGAGCTGTAGCTTCAGATATTGGGAAGCTTGCATCCTTTCCCATTACTTCTCCTTTAGAGGCAGTTTCTGATTCTGAGCCTTCTAGTTCATGGATTCATGGAAACTTAGAACTGTCAATTTTTGTCTTGTGATGCAGTTGTTACGATGTCAGAGATACCACAGCTCACTGAAAATAACCTTCAAGCAGCGTAGGTTAGTTTGCAACAAGCTCTACAACAGAAGTAATGGAATTTACTGACCTTAATAGCAGAGGAAGAAGTTTCTTTCCTCCATGAAAAATAAAAACTGCTAGAATTGCACCAAACATGGGAACCTCAGCAAGCTAGGCCCTCATCACCTGACACAGGTTTGCAGCCTGTCAAAGTTAGTAACACAGGAGCATCAAAGGAGCCACCACTGCCTCTGAGCATTACAGAGAAAGTTGTATTAGCTGCTTCTCTGCCTGCCTTTTCAAACTCCATTCTTGCCACAGATGAAACCAATTGTTTTGCTAATGACACCTTTGTTTCGGTGTTCCGCGCTGATGTTTCTTTTCAATGTCAGACATGTCAGCAGCCTTTGATGGCTTCTAGTTGTTTGATGGTAAATGTTTCTAAAGGAACCATGTATTTGACCAATGCTACACCAGATTTCACTGCAGCATTGTTGAACAAATAAATCTATCAATCGAACTAAGCAGTCTGTGCCTTTCTGTAAATCCCTGGAGATTCGTAGTGGTAGGGGCAGAGCTGGTTCTGCAGACTACCCCCTGAGTTACTGATCATTGGTGTCTGCACTGAAGAAAGCCGGCTGGACCAGAGACACCATTGGACAATGGCACCCACATGTTCCTCAGGAGTCACAGCCATCTGCCTCATTTCAAGGTATGCAGTTTCTTACTTCTTCCTCCTGTGCTGACATTTTTTCTGCCCAGGCTGTTTTCCCTCATGCTCTATATATTGACTTATCCCCACCTGTGTAACCTAGCACCCCCCCCCATCTAACACTGCTTCACCTTCGGATACCTCTATTTCATATTCTCCTACAGTGCTCCCTCTTTCTCCTCTTCAGCCTACTGAGCCTGTTACTATGGAACTTGATGGCTTATCCCAATATTCTAGGTATTTTCCCTCGACACAGCAATTGATGACCTTGGATTCCAAGTTAGTTTCTATGGACACTATATCTGAGACTGTATTGACTATAGCTGACAAAGACCTTGCTGCCTTTGGACGGGCCTTAACAGGGGAAGAGAGGAGTACATCATGAGCAGGCAGGGTAGACCATGCTGAAGCAGCAGCCATCCCTCCCAATCAGTCCACACATGAAAGGATGGCTCAGCAAGACTCAGCACTTTAACTGTCAAATTTCAGAAAATCTGACATTTTTTAACATTCACTAGCACCAGCCCAATGAAGAAATTCAGTCAAAAATGATAATTCAAAACATTTAAAAACTGATTAAAAAGAAGCAAAAGCCATTTATAGATTTCAAGGCAACTAGCGCAACCACTGTTTGGCAAAAGGAGAAACCATTACAACAATTAAGTAAAAACAATATAATAAAAGGAGAAAAGAAATATAGAGAGAAACATCTACAGCAAAAAAAAAAAAAACAACAAATGATTTTATGAATACATAAACTCATTGGAAAAAGACAACATCTATAGGCCGCTTGAAAACTGGAAAAAATATTATAACATCGCTTAAGGAAATGGCTACAGAATTTAACCAATACCTCATGTCAGTCTTCTTTGAAAAGGATAAAAGACAGTCTGGGTCTATAATTAACAAAAAATTGATATATGGTAAATGTAGGGAGGATGTCTAATATAAAAATTATTGAGAAGATCAAGAATATCGGAGAAGGTAGTGCCGGCCTGGTCCAGACAAAATAACTAGTAAAATATTAAAACTGATATGTGAAAGTATCATAGACCCACTAAAATTAATTTATATTAAATCAGTTGAGGAAGGCAACGTACCTGAGGATTGGGGAGTGGCAAACATAGTCCTTATACACAAAAAAATGGGACCAAAACATGTGTAACTAACTATAGGCTGATATCGATCCTAGGAAAAATAATGAAATCATAGACTAGGGATGAGATTCTTGAATTTTGAAACAAATCAATAGGTATGGACTCAGAACAACACAGCTTTGGAAAATCTAAATCATATTTTACAAATCTGGTATCCTTTTAAGAGAAAGTTAGTAGAGAACTAGACAGTCTTAAGCTGGTTGATGTAATTTGCCTTGATTTTCAGAGATCATTTGACCTAGTCCCACACAGGGCCATTATTGCAAAAATGAAATAACTTGGGGCTAAACAGTAAATTAATCAATTTTATAGAGGCCTGGCTGGCTGATAGATCTCAGAGAGTCATGTTTAATGGTCACCTAGTGGTGCAGTTACAAGTTGGGTCCCACAAGGATCAGTGCTGGGCCCTATTTTGTTTGACAACTTTATAGCAGACTTAAATAACAACAGTGCTCCCAGATCGGTCAAAGTATTTTCCTGTAGCAGACCCTAATTTTTCCTGTATTTTCCCTGTAAAACCTGGGTGAAATTCCTGTAAATTTTCCTGTATGCTCACACCAATTTATTTGTGCAATTGGTGCATTTATACATCCCAGTATCCCCCAGCCCTCCTTACTGCCATCTCACATTGCTTACCTACCTTAAGATCATCTGATATGACTACCCCCAGGTCCCTTTCCATTTGTGTTGTTGCTAACCCCCCTCCCCCACTGTATACTCTTCCCCTGGGTTTTTGTTTCCCCGGTGCATTACTTTGCAGTTTTTTGCATTGAATCTAAGCTGCCATATTTTTGACCATTCCTCCAATCTTGCCAAGTCCCTTCTCATCCTTTGCACCCCTTGTTGTGCATCAACCCTACTGCAGACGTTTGTGTCATCTGCAAATCTGCAAAGAGGCATACTTTTCTTTGTAGCCCCTCTGCAAGTAGTGATCACAGCATTTTAGTGAGGGCAGTAGTATAAGGAAGCTGTGACTGTACAGACTGAATAATAATTTTACCCATCCTCCAGTGACTGAGGAGCTGTTTAATAATTTTATTTTATTAAAAAAAAAACTAGAGCATCAACCCCCCACACACACATACACACTCAGTCCCAGCCAGAGCAGCACAGGTAATGTGAATTTATGTGAACCCACAGTCACTGCTGGTTATAATATTTTTTTTCCTCTTACCTTTGCAGAGACCTGGTGAACAAGTCAAGGCAGAAGGCAGCTAAGGGATCAGGATGTCTTGAATTCTTCTAGCAGTCTAGCCTGGCTGCTACTGAAGAAAGTGTGCAGGGTCAGATATAGGGTTTCTCAATGCTGGGGTCAGGTCCAGAGGCCATTTATTTTGCATGCTGGTCCTGTGATTTTCTCTGCAGCCATACCATGATTCAGGATTGCCAGTAAATTAAACCAAACAGGAGGTTAGGACACAGTGTGGGTGGCAGGTGTCGGAGACCAGAAGCCTAATTTTGCATGAGGTCAGTCTCTCGATCCAATGCCCCGGGATCCCTTCTGCAGCTGAAAATGCCAAAAACACATGGTGGCGAGCAGCTGGACGATGTGGCTGTCTCTCTCTCTCTCTCTTTCAATCTCTCCAGGCAGCATAGCAGCAGTGATCCAGGGTGTTTAAAAACAGGGTGTCCCAATGTCCATAGCCAGAGTTGAAATATCATGGGGCTCACTCTCTGCATCAAACAAGAACACTATTAGTCAATCAGAGACCATAGTCAGTACATGATCAGAGCATGACTGTGGTCTCTGAATCAATCAGAGGCAGGCTTCAACTTAAATCTCATCCATGATGAGGTTTGAACTCACAGATGCCCACAGACTCTCAGCAACAACTTTTCTCTGTGGGGCACCAGATTTACCCCGTATATTTTAAAAAATATGTAATTCCTTCCTATAGCCTGTTTTGAGCACACAAAACCTACAAAACAGGGAATCCCCATAGGTCTGGGAGCACTGTAACAATTTTATTAATTGGTGTTCTAAATATGCAGATGACACCAAACTGGGAGGTGTATGCAGTGACAAAAATCAAATAGTTTCTATCCAACAAGATGTCAATAAAATAAATGAGTGGACTGATATTTGGTGAATGTCATTTAATATGGATAAACGTGTAGTTGTGCATTTTGGTAAACACAATCCCAAACACTGCTACACATTCAATGGACCAACACTCTAGTCCCTGGAGATACAAAAAGACCTTGGTATATAGCATGATCATAAATTTAATTTTGAGGCACAATGCAATAGCATCATTGAAAAAGCAAATTGCACATAGTGGAACATTAGAAAATCCATCAAATCCAGGAACAGTAATGTACTGATGTCACTTTATAGAGGATATGTATGCACCATCATTGACTATGGGTCTCAGATCTGGGCCTCCTACAAAATCACACACGTCAATAAAATAGAACAAATACAGAGATGTATAATAAAAACAATGAAAGGAATGAGTAGTTTAGACTACACAAAATGTCTGAATAATACAAAATTAAATTCCCTGAAATCAAGATGGATAATAGGTGACTTATTGTTCTCGTATAATGTAACAGAAGATGCTGAATTAATGATCTCCCTTTACTTGGATTTCAAACAAGATCATAAAGAAGTCAGAGGATACCCACTGTGCCTAAATGGTAGTAGAGTAAGAAGAGAGAAAAGAAAGTTTTACTTCACACAGAGGATGGTGGGCATGTGGAACATCCTTCCCATTGAGGTCATGGCTAGTAAGAACAAGGATTTGTTTAAAAAAAGATTAGATTAATTCATAGCCTTAAAACCAATCATCAAGTATTACCACTGATATACTGGGAAGGCAGTTCACATGCAGAGATGCAGCGAAATTAGTTTCATCGGCAAAATCATGGCAAAATCACCAATTTCACCTAGTGAAACATTTCACAGAATTATGGCCTTTCGGCACAATTTCTCCGGCGAAATCTCTCTGCCAATTTCTTTTGCACGTGATCCCTGAAGTTCTCCTGTCTGGGATTTTTTCTACTTTATATTGGTTGGTGACTCAGTGGTCACCTGCAATCTATGCGGGCAGGAAGTGCATCGAGGGCAGGGTAGATCATACTTTGGTACAACCGGCCAGCATAGCAACATGGTCCACCACCACCTGCCACAATGATACCTCAAATTGTGGGAGGTGGTGGCATCATCAAGTGCAGTTGTGGGGAGCAGTGTGGGTGTAAGCACTTAAGGGGGTGAGCAGGAGTGAGGCATGGCTGGACCAGTTAAACATCCACGCCGTACTCACCATACCAGAAAGCAGCAGCAGTCAGTAACATTAAGACCCCTCTAGGGCCCTCCCTGTTCAAAGCCAGCAGCGCAGACAGCCCCCGCCTTGCCAGCAGTGACAGTGACATATACAGACTTATCCGCTGTCCTGTCTGCTGTCCAGCATGTCTGACGAGAGTTACTGCAAATGATTTCAGACAGGAATTTTGTGATGCCCGAGGGGGGGGTTCTAAATTGCAGTGTGATGTTGACAAAATCATGTGCATCCTGTCAGAACTCCGTGGTAGACCCACTGGCATGTAATGTGGCAGCACAAATTAATTTGTCTTTTTTGTTTTCATTTTTCTATCTTCCATTTTGTTGTTTGTATGTCCCCCCAACAAAAAAAATTAAAAAAAGCTATTCTATCCTCTTTAATCTATATCCATTCCTTAAGTCCACTTGTTTCTTTATTTTGTATGTTAAATAATTTTATTGACTATTGCTGTTGTTTATTTCTGTCTTATGCTCCCTATAGAATTCAGTCCCTTTTCTTGCTCTCTCTCTATTTGTTCTCCCAGCTCAGTGTTGTATTACCCTTGTCTTCCTGATCCTCCAGAATTCCAGAAATGTTTCCCAGAAAATGTTACATTTCATTCAGACAGAAATCAGATATCACACATGCAACTACATGGTTCATGTCCACCATTAGGAGGTCCCAATCCTGCTGTTTTATGCACCCTTTCTAATGATTTTCAGGCCTCACCAAGGTGGTGCCACTGCCTACCATGCCCAACAGGTCTGTAAATGTTTCCCAAAATATTTTACAGTAAATTCAGACCTAAATCAGTTTTCTGATATGCTGTAATATGTTGCACGCCTTTCACCTGGACCAAAACATGTTGTTTGGCACACTGTTTACCAATGGTATAAGGCCTAATCATGGTGTTGCCACTGCCTAACATGGCCCAGATGTCCAAAAATGTTCCCCAAAACATGTTATAGTACATTCAGGAGGAAATCAGGTGTCCGATATGCAGTTACGTGGTTCACATCCACCATCAGGACACAAATCTGATGTTTTCTGCACCATTTCAAATGGTTTTCCAGCCTAACTGTGGTGGTGCCACTGCCTAACATGCCCCCATATATAATAGGGTCAGGTAGTAAACACCAGTGATGTAACAGGGAGGACAGGATTAATATGGTAAGCAAATTAAATAGGAAAACAGGAATGCTGCAATGCAGAGGCTAGATCACAATTGTTATTTCTTTGAGCAATTCAACAATGCAGTGTACCTGGATATGAACAAGTCTAGTGGTCAATGTCCACGAATACTTCCATTAAAAAACTAAATCACAAAAGTGATTAAGCAAAGGGAAACAGGAAAAGAACTACTCAGAATGAGTAACTGTTCAGATAAAGTCACCCCAAAAGGGTCAATATGTAAGAAAAATATAACAGATAAGTAGCACACCAACAAAAATATTAAGACTTAAAAGAAATTACAGAAACTCACTCACAACTTGTGAGAAATCTGTCAACTATTAGGAACTAGCCTGCTCTGCTTTCACATACACACACACACACACACACCACGGTCGACCCTCCCCCACTTAGCTCTCTCACAGACACAGACACAGACTCAGAAAAAACTGAAAACACTACCTAAGTTTAACTAAGCATTATCCAAAGATACAAAAACAAGAAAAGGTTCACTAGCAGCATTAGGAACTAAATTGACATTTTGGGAGCAATTAACTCTCCAAAATCACAAATTAAAAGGTTTTTGAAGGGTTTATTGGCTGTGATGCACCACACTGAACTGCTCTCCAATTCAACAGACAATATACTGTGCAGGAAACAGTCTGTGCATGAAATTTCAGCTATCTACCCACAGTGCATTGCAATTTCCCTGGCAAAATTGAAAAATATTGACAAAATTAAGGATAATGGTGAAATTTCACCCTACGCGAAAGTGAAATTTAGTGAAATTTTGCATTACGCGAAAGCGAAATTAGAGGCAAAATGACATTTCGCCTAGGCGAAAAATTTTATGTAATGCAGGAACTATGACAAATATTTTGCTAGGCAGAATTTTCCATTTTTGCTCATCTCTATTCACATGGGCTTACAGGCTTTATTTGCTCTAACATTCTAGTAACTAATAACTCTAGTTTATTATGCAAATGTGGCCTTGACCTCTCCAGACAGTTTTTATATTGGGAAAGTCATACTAAAGGAATCTCTCCATTACATTTTCAATTAAATCTATGCTCTAATTCACAATCCTAGTGATTTTTTTTTTATTTTTTTTTGTAATATCAGCATCAAGACTGCCACTGACTTAGATCACTTTTGGTCACAGAAAAATGCTTTGAAACACACCCCAACTTGGCTGCCCTTCCAGGCTATACCCTTGACCAAATCTGCACTGTAGAGCATCACAATTTTCTTCAAAAATGAAGGAGTCATTATATACAGTGTTAAGCAGTGACCTGCACAATGATGCAACATCATCGGAGACCACGAACCAGTCATGGACATTGAGCAAATCTGGACTGGCAGTTAGAGATTCAAAGTGAAGCTTAGACACAATTTGTCTGGTTTGCAAATATCTTCACAGTGTTTTCTACCTGGGCCGGGATAGAGGGCAATGTTTCTGTCCTGCACAGCCAAAAACCTGTTTAAAATGTGATTCAGAGAACCATATGAGCAATATTGGTGACAAGATGAGATGTAATCTTTGTCTGAAATTTGCATGTCAGCTCATAGTGCACAAATTAATTCATGTACGATATTTGTGAGAAGGTCAGTCATTCTTTCAGGAATTATCAGTGGGCCACACATCAATCAATCAATCAATCAATCAATCAATCAAAATCTTTATTTAATCAGGCGAACATCATTGAGCATAGCTCATTTACAAGATGGACCTGAGTGGTCAAGAAGTGCAAGTGTTAATACATTGACAAGGGTAGCATAAACAGTAATACAATGACAGGGCAAATCTTTCAATACTGATACACTCAATACACATAACAGAGATGACAGACTGCCTCAGGATTCCATTTTGAATAATGCACAGACTTTTATTCCAAAAACTGCATAAAAAGGCAGCACAACAACTTGAACATCAGGTTGATACTAACGACAAGGAAATCATTGTGCCTTACTCCGCTCCAAAAGAAGAGGAACTCCTACTACTTTGTACATCATCTATTCCTGTACCAGACACAGGGCTGCAGAAAGTGTCACCACACTACCACACAACATGCCTACAGATGATCTTCCCATGGATACCTCTGAGCAGGACCTGCAGGAAGATGAAATCATGACCCTCATGATGTGACTTTGTTGAATAGGAAAAGAATCTTGAGACAATTAAGACCAGGCCAAAACTTCAGAAATCTGTCTCTGGATTTAACTCAGTTCTTTTAGGGAACAGTTATGATGTCCTGAATGCTGAATTAATAGACTCAGATTATAGCCTAGAGTTGGAAACCTCTTCTTTTATATCATCACAACACCAAGCATTGACTTACACAGAAGAAGATTCTTCTTCAATAAAAAAAATGAAAACCAAAAAAATAAAAAATGTTTATTAAAAGTAGCAGTGGGAAAGACTGTGGACCTTGAGGGAGGAATGGGTCATGCCCTACTATTATTTCAATGGCTCCATCCATAAAAGTGGCCACAATAAAAGTCAACAGTATTAAGAATATTAAAAGGCACAGCATCCTTTCTTCAGTATTGAAAGATTTGCCCTTTCATATTTACCTCATGCAGGAAACTAGTATGGCTAGAACCCCAGATATGGTTCAGGAGCAGAGATTATGGCATTGGGGTCCTTAATTTTGGTCCTTCGGGGTTAACACCTGTGATGGGGTGGGCACTTAATTGAGGGGCACATCTTTCACTTTACAGAAATTAGTGAACATTGAACCTGGAAGAACTGTGCTGGAATATTTCCTGCACAAAGGGTAACAGTTCTGGCTCAATGCTACCTATGCACCAGAAAATGAAAAGGACAGGGTTTATTTAATGAAATAAATCCAGCCTTACCTATACACCAACAAGTACTTGTTGTTCAGTGGTGACTTTAACTGTGGACTGTCAGTCACCAATAGGGGAGTTAAAACATCAAAACTATTCTGTGAAACTAATTTTCTAAATAAACTTATACTAGACATCAGCCTCCAGGATGCATATAAGTTAAAACACCCCATAAGGGCTTTACTTACTATAAGAACTCCTTAGCTACCAGAGTATATTTTATCTTTACTTCTGCACACCTAGAAACCCATGATGTATGAGTTCTCCCAACTGAGACTTCTGATCATATCTTGATGGGAGGCACATTTGTAAATAATTATGTTTCTAAAAATAGGAAGGGGTTGGGGAGACTCAATGACTCCTTATTGGACAATCTCACAATAGTGACTAAAATTCAGGATTTATTATTAGCCCATCAATCAGCAACCTGCTTGGAGAATAATTTACGTGTTCAGTGGGAAGACACCAAAATGGACCTGACAAACATTTTTTTGTATACATCCTAAAGGCAGAAAGTTCTGCCTATACAGAGTGCCTGGCTTTATGGATTCAACCACAGTGGGTGGGTGGGATGGGGTACACTAGACCACCAGGGTCTTAGAGGTATTTGATGAGGTACAGATGCCCGCGATCGGGCAGCAATTGGTCCACTGGACCACCAGGGATATTGGACTTGGGAGGGTTCTATTACCGATGCCCGTGATCGGGCTCAGTGCGGTCCACTGGACCACCAGGGATATTGGATGGGGGGGACTGTACTGATGCCTGCGATCGGGCTGCAGGGGGTGTCGGTCCCAGACAGCTGCTGCCTGGCAGGGCACCAGGTGCAAGTCATCGGGGATTGGTGCACCTGCATGTTAATGGCATGCAAATGTGGCCATAATGAGATGCAAATGTCCCGCTGTGCACCTTGCATAAATTATTGCCCCATTTCAATGTCTCCTTTTGAATATCACAGGTGCTGTGCATGGCGCAATGGCACTTGCGCCAGGATGTCTCCATGCTCCACTCTGGCCACTTGCCCTGGCACAGTGCCACTGTGCCATGCACAGTGGGGATGGCCAGGGTACGATATTCAAAGCTGCTGTGCCATAGCGCAGCTCTGTTGAATATCGCCCAGGCTACACCCCTGCGCAACAAAGCTGAGCTGTGCCCAGGCTTGCGCCACAGCCTGGCGGAGTTTGAATATCCGGGCCTGTGTATTTTAGTAACAGACTGAGGACATACATTGCTACATGCTCAACTTTTTTATCCAAATGCTATGTAAGTAAATACAATATTTTTTTTAATTTTATCATTTTGTGGTATAGCTTTCTTTAAACAGCTGGATTTAGTGCGTGTGAGCCTTCTTTTGAGAGCTGTTGCTCTATAAGAAGGCCTGCAAACAAAGAAGCCAATACTGTGATCAATTATCCTAGTTTTCATAGGTCTATTCCATGATAGACCTGGAGGTTTATGTACTTTCATCTGAGACAAAAATCTTATATATACCCTACCTTCTGTGATTTTCTTAATCCTGTGTTTTTCTTTGTTTTACCTTTAACCTTTGTATTGTGATCCAGTTCTTAGCCTTTCTTCTCTTGTAAATACCAAAATGAAATAATCATTTAATACATGGTGTTATACTGGTTACTTTTCATACATTGACATATTTTTCAGTCTCTATGTTTTCCATAGTTTTACATTTTTTTCTGTAATGCAAATAAAGCAGGTTTTATCATTAGACTTATCTTCCTCTGCAATTTTCAGTTCTGTCTCATACCAAGTTTTCTTCACAGTTTTTGTCTTACTGTACATGAAGACTTTTGCTAAATGCTGTCTTATTCATTTCAACTGCTTTTTTATATCAAAATGTTTTTCTCTTAACCTTCATTATTTTCTTACGTGTTAGTAAACCATACTAATTTTCAATGCTTATTGGGCAGGATGGGAAAGGGAAGTAAGAATCCTCTCATGCTAGGCTGCAAGAACCTTTTCCAATATGTTGAATTTAATCTTTATCAAGGAAATGGGTCTATAGTTTAAACATTGTGTGGCATCCTTGCCCTTCTGATGAACTGCAGTGAGTATAGCCTTCTTTAGGTAGAATGGACCTGGTGGTCTAGGAATACAAAAGCTGCACAATAGTGTTGTGCCATGACTGCCAGCATTAGATGATAGAGATCAGCAGGTATACGATCCTGACCGGGGCTTTCGCTGAGACACTAGTGCCCATGATGACCATTATCTCCAAGATTATGAGACGGGCTACCAGCAATGCCACATGCAAGGGGGAAGAGAGGGGAACTTTAAGAGGCCTAGAATCCCATCAGTTACAGTCTCAGATGGGGAGAGAGGGCAGAGTAATATGCCTGTTAAAAGTCTTACATTCATTTATCTTCTAACCTAAGTTCTGAAGGATGGCTTTTGGAGCATGCTGGCCTGATATATACATATTTGATCGCTTGCTGCTTGTGCTGATGGTAAGCCAGCAACTTATTAACATTGTCCTGCCTTATCAGTATCTGGGTTCAAGCAGAGCCAGGGCTAACTCTGCCTTCTTAGTAAGGAGTGTGTTAAGGCAATATTTAAGTCCTGTAATGGGCCACAGATTTGACTTGAAGATATCTACTCCTCATTTAAAAACATTCTCTCCTATTTTCAGCTCCTCTGAGAGGTGCTCCTCATCATGCTCCCTCTGCCTGCAGCAGTGCCTGGCTTAACTAATGATGCTCCTTCTTATGAAGGCTTTGTAGGCCTCCTACACCAAAGCTGGGGAAGCATTCAGTGTAGGGATAGACAAATTGTATTTTCTGCCAGCAGAATTCCTGTGAAATGCTGATTTTGTGTCCATGAAATTTCACAAACATTTTGAGAAATGTCTCCAACATTGTGATTTTGGTTATTTCCATATAATTTAAAAATGTTTGGTCAAATTGCACCAGGTGTGGTACATTGGCTGCCACAGTGCCCATACAGACATATACAAAGCTTCAGATCTCTATCTTTAAAAATTACAGAGTTACAAGCCTCCAAACTTTCAGAAATTTTAAAATTACAGTTAACTATGTAAACTAAAAGCATTTGCTTAAATTGCACCGAATGTGATATGGACATTACCCATGCCCATGCATATGTATGCCAAGTTTAAGATCTCTAGCCTTAAAGATGACTGAGTTAGAAGCCTCCAAACGTTCGGAAATATTAAAATTACATTTTGCAATCATGTAAACTGCTGAATTTTAAGCCCCTATAAGTTTAAAGCTAGAGAACAGAATATCACCAATGTTGCTAGGTTCATTGACCCTGAATATTAGGCTTTAAGGCAACCACCATAGTCCAGCATCAGAGCATCATGCTGCCATGCTGACAACCCAGATTCAGAAGTGAGCCCCTGGAAGTCATGCATGATAAATTGCAGACCCTCTAGCCATAGCATGGACTGATTTGTGCCCAAAGAAAGAATTTCAGAAAATTCAAAAAAGTTCATGAAAATTCATAGGATTTCATGAAAATTTAACAAATTTGGAATTTGATAATTTCACCCACTTCTTATCCGGTGTGACATTACTATCAAATAAGAAGCTGGATTCCTTGATAAACCAATTCTCAGAATGCAGAATCATGCAGGATAAATGGGTCAATGTACAATAAGGGTTGCTGAAGAAAGCTGCGGGTGTATGGACACAGGGAATAGTTTAACAGGACAATGATCTCTGTGTTTCAGGTTTTATGATAGAGCTGGAGAAAGGAACCAGTAATTGTTGTGGCTATAGGTGCGATGAGGTGGAGACAAAAAGTATACTCCTGTCCGTCTGGGCACACAAGTTGACATATGACCACCAGTGCATGCTCAGCCAGCAGCAGCAGATAAGTGGTGGTGGCTGGGAATGATATTCAGGAGAACAATCTATTCTGTCCAAGTTTTTGTCCAGAGGATGTTAGGAGTAACTAAGATGTGTTAAAATCCACTATAATCTAAGAAAACTGAGAATAAAAGAATTCTTCTGTCTCATTGTTGCCATATATATTTCCCCAGAATGAAGTCTCCAGAAGGTCTGGCTCTGAGACAACACCAATCTGCCCCAAGCATCAGCGTTCTGAGTTACTACCCCCACCACCACAGAAGCTGCTTATGTAGCAAAATCAACACACCTTTCCTCTTGCCCTAAAAAGCACTATGAATCTCTTACCCTACCCATTCCCTATGTAGCTTATGAGCTTTAGCTTTAGTGAAATGCACGTTTTGAAAAAAGATTTACATCAGCCCTTAGCTTATGTAGAAGAGAGAGAGAGAAACAATTTCCTCTAAATGGGGTTATTAAGCCATTTCACATTCTGGGAAAAACATCTGATATCAGAAAATGTCATGATGGAGTCCAGTGAGTATGGGTAAGGGATGTGGCATATGTGGAAGCGGAACCTAGGAGAAGGGACCTAGGAGCAGGACAAAGCAGAGTCCAACAGAGTATCCTACCTGAGTTTGTGCACTGCAGAACTATCATCAAGGTGGTAAGGGTGGTAAGGGATGGAAGCAGAAAATGCAGCTCCAGAAGTCAGCCAAGTTAATGGCCTTCACCCTGTACAATTAGTCTTCCAAGTGGGGAAACAGATCAAGTTACTCATATCATGAACAAAAGCTGAAACACTGTGATCATTAGAAATATTAACAGTTTAAAAATTACTGATTGCTCCTCTCCTCTCCCTGGGTAACTGCAGTGTGCTACTATGCCCAATGTAATCAGACCCCCTCCGCAATGTATTCTTTATAGATTCAACCCAGGATAGACCTGATGGGAAGGCAGAACAGACCCTTCAAAGGGGCATTAGTAAAATGCTTGGATAGTGGCAGTGGCAGTAAACTGAAAAGATAAAACAAGCTGCATCCTCCCTCTCTTGCTCCTAAAATTGCAAACCAATAACATACATGTATCACCAGGAGGCAGCACAGCAGCAGTACAATGGCTTACATAGAAATGTGACAGTAGAAAAGGACCACTTTCCCCATACAATATGCCCAGGTGTTCCCTGTCTATCCTGTCTCTGCAGACTGTATCTGGTCTCTGACAATCCTCCTGCCTTCCTGCCTCCTATTAAATATACCCTTATGTTTATCCCATGCATGCCTGAAGCTCTCCACTACTTGAGCCTGCAACACAGGTACTGGCATTCTATTACAGGCATCAACCACTCTTTCAGTAAAGAAATATTTACTCACATCACTCTTGAATTTCTTTCACTCTAGCTCTTTTGCATGTCCCATGATCCTGGTGCTTTTTCTCATTTGAAAGAGACTTCCCACCTGCACCCTGCTTACCTCTTTGAGGTGCTTGTAGGTCTTTATCATGTCACCTCTTTCTCCTCTCTTTCTGGGTATACATGTTGAGATCCCTCAGTCTCTTCTAATATGGCTTCTCATGCAAACCTTGTACCTTTTCAGTTTCCCTCCTGTGGACTTCCTCAACTCTGTCTATGTCCCTTTTGAGATGTGCTTTCCAAAATTGAAAAAGTATCTCAGACGTGGTTGCACCAGTGAGCAATATAACACCATCGACATCCCCTTCTCCTGTTGCCTATAAACCTCCTCATGCACCCCAGCATCACATTAGCCCTACCCAGTGCATTGTCACAGTGTCCTACTACCTTGTGGTCCTCAGATATGATAACCATGAGGTCCCTTTTTGTTTAGTGACTATTAGTGCCTTTCCACTCCTATAATGAACACCCATGTTACTATGCCCTAGGTACATGATTTAGCACTTTTGGTACTGAACCCTAAATGCTATGTTATTGATGATTCTTCAAGGGCCCCAAGATCTCTGCATATTTTTTTCTACCGCCACAGAGTGTCCACTCTATTGAATATATTGGGTAGTCTGCAAAACATGTATTTTTTCATCCTGTACTTCTGCAATGACACCTATAAAATATTGAAGAGGACTGGTCCCAGTACTCTGTTCTATGGTCACTGCCTCCTCCTTAGAATGAGTGCCCATAACCACCACTTTGTGTCCCCTATCCATTAACCAATTTGTAATACAGTATACCACTTTGGATCTTACCTATAGACTGGCCAAATTCTAATCAGATTCCTGTGTGGCACTGTGATGAAGACCTTGCTAAAGTCCAGATAGACCACATCCACTGCCCCTCCTTATCTCTAAATTCTCTATGTGATCTCACAACTGCCAAATAATTCTGTTTAGTTCCATCAGAGAGTTCTTCATCAACTCTACTACTGCTATATGATTCTCAGCAGTCCCCTTCTTTGGCAGAGCACCATGATATCCTCTGCAGTACATTTGGAGATTATTTTCATTGTGTCCATTTCTGCTTATAGCTAAATTGAACTCTACTTTGTATATTAGTCAGGTCTTTTTTTATTTAATATGCTTTATTAACATTTTCCAAATCACAAATAAACACAAAACCAACAAACAAACAAAAATACAGCAATGCTCAAGCACAACAACATCCCATACATATAAACTCCCAACCCTCTCACCCCTCATACCTTTACCTTCCCGAAAGCTGGAGCACATGCAAAATAATCCCGTGACAAATAGGAATAGGAGAATAAAGTCCCCATTGAGAAATCAGAAAGATATTCCAGATGGTCTTCATTTGGAAAAACAGTCATTAGGATGAAAGAGCCTCAAGGGGCTCCCATCATGATCTACGCTTGTTAAGTCTGTCTTGTTGGGAAGCAATGTGATTCTTGGTAGCCAGCACCTGTAAAATTGCTTGATGCCACTTTCTGTATGAGAGTACTATATTGTCCAACTAGTGATGAAGGATTACTAATTTAGCTGTAACTGAAGTATTTAATCAGGTCTGTTGGCAAGACCACTGGGAAGGTTTCAACCACCTCTGAGGGATGATTCACATTAGGCCTGCAGGCCCCACATAGAAACAGACATTGACTCTGGCATCAGAACAGGTATGAGTGCAGCTCTGATTTTTATATCAACAGAAGCTTCCAGTCAAAACTATGCCTTGATGGTCACTTTTGCCAAACAGAGTTTGTCTATCATAGACATTGGTGAATGAACAGAAGAGGGAGCTGGATCAGAAGGATTATGGAATAATTTTGCTCAGATCTCAAGCTACACCCTGCCTGCCACTGTATCTCATCTTCTCTAGGGGTCTATAGATCATACCCATTGTGAATGTTTTACTATCTGTATGTGACAGTTGCAGCTATGGCAATTCTATCCCTTCACCTTCAGAAAGAGATACATTTTCTTCTTCCTTAATGCCTTCTTTATGCACAGTGTTGCATCACCACCTTTGGCTGTAATCCTATCTTTTCTAAAATATGTGTACCCAAATATAATAGGTTCCCAAATCTTCTCTTGCTTGACCCCTTTTGCTATCACAGCAATAATATAATATCTGTCCATGTTTACCAGTTCCTGGAGTTTTTCCACTTTACTACAGTAGAATACACATAGTACTTTTCTTGCATTTGTTACATATACAGTATGTACATTATATATAGAAACACAGAGACATAGACACTGTTGGAGGAAAAGGAGCATTGGTCAAACCTGTGCTCCCTACTATGTTTCCTACCTTACCTCTTGACCTACTGTCTAGGCACAGTTTTCTCCCCCATTCCTTCCCTGTGTCTACCATACTAGTTCCCTTTGGTGTAACTGTCAAACTCTTTCTCTGACCCAGCCATGCTTGATCCTATTAATGGTCTTTTCTCCTACTTCTTCTACCAGTAGGATGTTCTATGGCTCATGAACAGCAAAAATAGACTTCTGGAACTGAATCCTGAGAAGGTTTAAATAAACATTTTCAACACAGAGGAAGCAGTCTCACATTCAAAATTCATCTGAGAAAATGAGCTCTAGTCCATTTCGATTACCCACAATATCATGCTTATTTTGAAGACATTATACATTTCTTTTCAATGTTTTGTAACCTAGTTACTTCATCAGGAATATGGCATACTGCAAAACACATGAAAACAATATGTTTCAGTAAATTCTATACATGGAAAATAAAATGAAAAGTTCACATTTGTTTTATAAAGGTTAAATATGTTAAATATGAAGACTCACAAGTGGACCAGTCTTGAGCTTGTTTAATGTGTGCCTAATCGATGGCCAACTTATGTTGGATTCAGTCATTCAGTATTACTTTTGACAGACCAAATAAAGAAAATGAAATTAATTTCAGAACCTTATTACACAAGTAAATTTTTCTTTTTAGAGATGAACAATGAATTTCCATCCCTGCATTATTAGAATCAATTCAAAAATCTCCTTACATTAATTGTTTTTCATAATTTCCAAATTGTTCTGATAGAAGCCCAGTTATATCACAAAATGAAAACCAAGCACTGGTTTAAACATTGTAACAGTTTGTATATAGTGTAGTCCTTTAGCTGTATCCTTATTTATCTCATATATGTGAATATTTGCTTACTTAAAAAAAAAATATGATTTGCCCATTCTTCATTTTTAGTACATTCTCAAGTATTTCATGAGGGCTGTATAATATCTTTATGTACCAGTCTAACAAAAACACCAAGGAAATCATTATGGCTAAACCTTAAAAGATTAATACTGTTACTACTTTTTTTTTTTCATGAAAGAGTTTATTGATAAATTTTCCATACAGAAGTAAACAACTTAGGTACACATGAAATATCAGACTGGTATGCATACTGTTCATCATTCCTTACAGTTATGAGATATCCAGAGAAATTGATATAAACAGAAACCTATATCCAATGATCCAATGAGCACACATTACTTCAAACTGTGTGCACATAGAACTTCCAAGGTATAAAAAGAAAGTCTTATATATACTTGTGATATGAAACTCTTTTGGTCTTCCTCTTCCAAACATAGAACCTGGTTCTTACAGTACCCTGACCTAGAGCATTTTGATCAACAGTTCTTGGAGTCGATGACTTGTTTAGGTATAAATACCTGTTCAAAAAATGAGCCTCACTCTACCCAAAAATGTGCTTCATATCTTAATATCCTTTATTTAATAATTCAGGCTCCACTTAATTTTGTGTTTCCTTTTATAAATACAAAATTTCAGGTTCATATGCTCCTGAAAATATTTTCAATAAGTGATGTTTCAGAACTTTAATTTTGTTCCTTCATCAGAGTTGGAGCTTTATTTAACACTGTTATCAATAAAAAAACAAATGAAATTATACTGATGTCATAATTAATTCATAATATGAAAGATAAAGTTTAAATGTGAATAGTTTATATTATTTGTGTTCAGGCAGAACAAACCTGCCTTTGGACCTATTTGTATTGTATTCTAATTCTGGTTAGCATGCTGTGGAGCTGGGACACTGCGCTCTCTCTTTACTATGTTAAAATGTCCTCGGAATCTTTTTTCTGTCAGAAAAGTGCCAATGAAACCTTAGATTAGTTATACATTTTGGTTATAGATCTAGAAGAAGTGTTTACTTGTAGTTTTACATTTAACTTACTTTGTGTCCCAAAGCGTTTAAATTTTATCTTGAGAACTTGAATGTTTCATGTAGGCACTCATTGAATGCTATGAAAGAGAATATTTTGTTTTACAAAATTGCTCCTAGTAAAAATTCAAAATTTAATTCGGCAAAAACATTAAATGCTAGAACACAATGTAATGAACTGCACTCACCTTTCAGGTGAACAAGAAGGGCCGGGCCTAACAAATACACTCCTGTCGGTGTGTTTACGTCATGAATGACGTCACCTGTGCGGCCCGGTCATTTGTGAAACTTAATGGATGAAAACAACTCCATTAAGTCCCCTTTTTGAAGGTTTTAAACAAGTTTAATCATTGCCTGAATGTCTATGAATGTTAAACTGAAAACAGCTTTGACCATTTGACCCCAAAATCTCCGGCTTGCTTTTAAATATCTAATAAACTTTTAACAAGACTGCTGTTTATCTTTTAATGCTGGTCACTGGAATAAAAGCCTTCCTTGGTATGAAATTAATGCTGATCGCATAGACCACACGAACCCCAAAGTCTGCAGATGTACTTTTTAAATGTCTTATGGTCTTCTGACAAGACCGATGTTTGTCTTACAATTCAAATCACAGAATAAAAATCTTCTTTGACATAAAACTCGTACTAATCACAAAATGAAAATATTTATGCATTTCTATTATTAAAGTGGAATATCTTAGAGGGACTAGAGAAATATAACTAATAATCCTGATGAATTCAGATGGTAATGGATTCTACAGACAAAATAAAGCAAATATAGTGTGTTGTAGTCAATATTAATAGGGAAGGGCATAAACTAAAAGGAACCAATGGGATACTATATTTCAAAAGATATGAAGCACATTTTTGGGGTAGATTGAGACTCATTTTTTGAACAGTTATTAGTATCTGTTTAGTCTTACTCCCTACTTTTTCTTTAAAACAAAAAAGGAACCCTGAGAGACTTACAAGTGGATCTGATTAGGTATAAATACCCCTTGGGGAGTATAGAGTGGTAAAGGGATGTTTATTCCTCATACAGGAAGGTTGTCTGGAGATGGTGTGGGCACTGAGCAAAGGTTGGAGTGGAGGTATGCGTCCCATTTCTTATGGTAGAGAGGGGTTTTGTTGGCCTCAGAAAAGGAAAGGTGCTTGAAGAGAGTTAACTTCACAGTCACCATATGCCATGAGATGTGGGAGACAGGGGAGTTGATTGACACCATTTCATTAGAATGGCTCTCTTTGCTTCCAGAAATGCAGCCACCAACCAGTTAGCCTTGTGTCCGGAGTTGGTGTTCATTTTGGACATGTCCCCCAGGACTATCAATACTGGGAAAGCAGGGATCACACACAATGTGACTGTGGCACACAGTCTCCTAACACTCCTGTCAAGAAGTGCCTGAGTGTGGGGCATTCCCACAGGATGTAGGTCAGGTCTGCCTGTGTTGCCTGTCATCTCCAGCATTGATTGTGATAATACTTCCATAGTATGGAGAGCTGCAGGAGTCCAGTACCATTGTAGTAGGATTTTGAACTGTATAAGCTGCACCTTGGCATCTCTGTATGCCCGGTGTGCTCCTTTGATGCACCCATCCCACTCCATCAGGGTACTCTCAGTATGGAGATATTTTCCCTGTGCAATATGTACTTATAAATTTGTTGTGACTAGGCATCTCAGATTTGCTTATATATTCTTCCCGCCAGCCCTTTTTGTGCACCTGACTTGCGAAGGAGGCCCATCCAGGCACATGTCCCGGGCTCATCTCCTTTTTCCATTACCTCCTGAGTTGCACACCTCAACTGGAGAAATCTCCAAAAAATTGGTGTTTGGTAGGTGGTATTTTGCCTGTAGTTGCTGAAAGGACATCATGTGAGACTTACCTTGGATGAAAATGCCTTTCCTGACCCATTAAGCTCATGAGATAGGCTTGTACCCCACTGACATCCCAGTTTTCCCATAGTCTGGTGTATCGCCCTGGGGGTTTCTGTGGTCGGTGGCCATACCTGGGAGCATCATTACTTGTTGCCATGCTCTCTGTATATGCCATATAATGGGAGAATCAGAGTGGGCTAGTTTTCCCTTCTGTCTGAATGTGGATCCTAGCCATCCCACTCCAGCCATGTCCTCCTCTATGTGCACCAAGCTGGGGTGGTGTGGGAGGGGGGTAGGAACCATTTAGTGGCTTCTGCCACCCTGTATGCCAACCAATATCCATGTATTCATGGAATGTCCAGCCCCCCCATCATCCAGTGTGCCTGCAGCTTAGTCTTGCTTAGTCTAGGAGTCTTGCCCTCCCAGAGGAAGCTGGTGATTAGTTTGTCCAGAGTCATAAGCAGTTTCTGTGGAAGGGCCAGTGGGAGGTTGCCTAGTAGGTATGCCATTTTTGGAAGAGCAAACATACGCATGGCCTCTATCTTTTCTTTTAGAGAGAGTGGTCCATCTCTGCATCTCCACTTGCAAGGAAGATATAATTGGGGAATACTTTTCCTCTATTACATTCTTCCGCAAAGCTGGAAATCTTATTTCCAGGTACTTAAAACCTTCTGGTGCCCATGCCACCAGAATGTCTTGTACTGATCTGAGAGTACAGACACAGTTTAAGTGGGCTAGGATAGTTTTCTTCTTATTTATATGTAAGCCAGACACTGCCACAAAGTCATCCAGGATCATCAATAAGGGGGGTAAGGATTGCCCAGGGTTGAATAGTGTCAGGAGCAGATCATCCACATAAGAATGTGCAGTGTACTATCTCCCCAGACAATCCATCCCGTGTATCTGAGAGGTTTGCAGGATCCATCTGGTGAGTGGATCTATTGCTAGTAGATAAAGCAGGGGGGATAGGGGGCACCCCTGTCTAGTCCCTCTCCGTAACTCGATTGGTTCTGAAATATTCCTGTTGGTCAGGACCTTAGCACAAGGATTATTATTCAGAATGCAGATTCAACCCTTGAAATAAGGCCCAAATCCATATAGGATTAAGACTGAGTGCAGATAGCCCCATTCCACAGAATCAAAGGCTTTGCAGAAATCTACTGCAAGGGTCACCACTGGGAAATGGGCCTGCTGGGCCAGCCATTTGATGTCTAAGACAGTGCAGACATTCTCTGCCCACATCCGTCCTTTACTGAAGCCTGCCTGGGATGTGTGGATCACTTCCACTAGTACCCTTCTAGTCTTGTAACCAAGATCTTAGCTGCTATTTTGTTGTCAACCAAGATCAGGGATATTGGATGGAAGCTGGAACAATCCAGTGGGTGGGAGGATTGTTTAGGGAGGAGGGTAATGATAGCCTCTCTCACGGAGGGGGGGTAAATGTTTCTGAGTGTGGGCCACCCTAATGGCCAGCAACATTGGAGTGGTAACGTCCTCTCTAGCAGCTTGTAAGTTCTACTGGAATACTATCTGGGCCTGGCACCTTCCCTTGGCCAGATACCCCTGCCTTTCTAACCTCCTCCACTTTGACCTATCCATTCAGGAAGAGCTGCATCCGGGCTTAACTTGGGGAGGTCCATCTGATCCAAAAAGAGGGGGTGTCCTCTGATCCTCTGCTGACTGACCCTGGTTCTGAGTAGATGCATAAAGATTTTGATAGTACTTCTGCATCTCTTCATTAATCTGTGCTTGTTTATGCACCACTTGCCCACTGGCCGACCTCAGGGCTAGGATCTGGGACTAAGTCTTCTGCTTCTTGAGATGGCATGCCAGCAACTTGCCCCCTTTGTCTCCTGTATCTCAAAACTTATTTTTAGCCCTCAGTAAATACCATTCAGAATTCCCTTGGGCTAAGGTGTTGATTTTGTATTTCAGCCCTGTTATCCATGCTACAGGTTTGAGGAGGGGGAGGTTGCCTGTTTGAACCATTTTTCCAGCTCTCTGAGTCTCTTATTCATTGCATCTGATTCCACCCTGCATTTCTTATTTTAGGATGCAGTGCAGAAAATGATAAAACCCCTTAAATAGGCTTTAAATGCCTCCCACACTGTGCCTGGACCCACCTCCCCATTCGAGTTGATCTCAAAGTAGGACCAAATTCAGGATCCTTGAGCAACAGCAGATTAAAACACCATCTGGTGGAAGGAGATTGGGTGCCAGGTGCAAAGTACAGCAGACCGATGGGTGCTTGGTCAGATATGAGAACAGGAACAAGTGTCACATCTTGTACTCCCGGGGCAGCCATACAATCCACCAGCCAGAAGTCAATCCTACTGTGTGAGTTGTGCACCTGGGAGTAAAAAGAGTAATCCCTGCTGGCAAGGTTGCCCCTTTGCAAGGGGTCAATGAGTCCCCATTCATTCATCGATTCTGTCAGCATTGCCTTCACTCTAGGATGGGAATCTGGTGTGGGCATAGATTTATCCAAGAAATTGTCCTGGACCAGGTTAAAGTCACCCCCCATGAGAATGAGATATCTCCCACTCCCTCTTTTGCCTCTGCTATCGCCAGGTTCACCTGTGGGAAGAAATCCTGTGAGTCTTGCTTGGGCACATATATATATGAACCAGGGTTATGCTTCCCCATGGTACGTGAAAAGCCCTACCACCCATCACCCTGCTTTGTCTGATTTCTGCCAGTCTTCCTTCCATGCACAAACTCTGTGTAACAGAATAGCTACCCCCTTAGTTTTAGTCATTGCTGTGCTGTAAAGTATCTTGCCTTCCCACATCTTTTTAAGCCACCTCACCATCCTGTAAGGTGTGTCTCCTGGAGAAGAGGCACATCTGTTTTCATCTTTTTTAAATGCTGAAAGACTTTTGTACATTTCACTAGGTGACTCAGCCCTTCACATTCAGGAGACACACTTGACTCCCTTCTCCATGTTTTGGCATTCCTGTACCATTAGGCACCCCCATGCCGCTTACCTTTGCTTCTTCCTGTCAGACGAGGTCACTCCCTTTGGTGCTTCCTCTGTCTGGTTACTGGTCAAGGCTTCTGTCAGAGAAGAGAGGCACCAGTTAATCCCAGAAAGTGGTAGTTTCTGTACTGTAGAACTCAAGGATCTGAGGAAGAGGTAAAACAGAAAAAACACAAATAGTTAAAACAACTGTATACTGCTCCCCTGTAGAGTTCCTTTATATTCCTCCCTCCCTTCTACTAACTCTCTCTTTGTCTTGAGCCCTCCTGTAGCCCCACTTGATTCTTTGTCTAAAAATTCGGCTCGAGCCCTTAGATACTCCCTTTAAAGTGTGGGTCCTTGTGCACCTCGATTTATCCATATGCATAGTGACTAGATATAGGGAAGAGAAAGCTGCCTAGTATCAATGCAGGTGACTGCACTAAAGCATCTTAGAAGCTGTGAGAATGCCCCTCCAGTGCTTCAGATAGAGTGCCTATCTGATTCTTGACTCGTCTTCTAGGCATCTCTCAGGGAACTTAGCTGGTGTTGGAACAACTACTACATCCCAGTTGGAACATTGTTTATGTGCCATATGTCGCTGCTTGGACAGCCATTTACTGTCACTCCTCCTGATCTCCTCTCTATGTGAAAGGTGCCATGCTATATCTCTAATGAGCCCTTTACATTCTATGCTGGCTGTGTAAATAAATCTGGCCTGAATCATTAGCGTGTTCTAACTGATACTGGGTTCAGTGCACCTTGGGGCCTTTAGCCCTTATCAAACCAATATGAGGGTCACCCATGGGGGGGCTGTCTGATGATAGCTGTAGCCATCTCCGACAATTTCTAGCTGTCCCCATCTGATTTGAGTGCAATGCATGATTTGGACAGCAGTCTCATAATACGCCACCTACCCAATCTAGCATCTCAATTACCATTGTGTCCCAGTTTTAAAAGAAAATAAAAAAATGAATATATACTAAAACATTTGCCCCATCGAGCAGACCCCACAGCCATTGTACATTACCCCTGGGAATCCTGACTGCATGCTGTCACAGCATCACCAGCTGGGCTGTCAAAAGTTCATGTCCATATTCATTGCAGGTGTCAAGTCACCACCGCTTCTGCAAAGGATCGGAGTCCTGGTTGCACTTTCCCCGAATCATCTTCTGTTGGTTACAGGTCCTGTTCTCCAGTGGTAACATCTGGTTGATCTGCCCACTGCTCAGCTGGGAGTGAAGGTAGCACTTTTACAGAGGGGATTAGCTGGTGATCCTTCACTCCCTCACTGCTAGAGCTGCTCGCATCTTCCCAGAAGAATTTAATGGGTGGGGACACCATTTGCCAACTCTCTCTTAAGTCCTTCAGCTGCCTCTACTCCTGAATCTGTGATGGGATCATTGAGGATGGGGGGTCTCATTCTGTTTTGGGTTCTGCATGCCTTGTGGGGTGTTTTCCCCCTTTTTCTGTGCACTGGGCTCGACAGAGTCCTGAGAGGAGGGCTGCGCTGGCAAATCCACTGCCATTTTGCAAGCTGCTGCGTTGTTTACATTAGAATCCTCCATTTTTCTACTGTTATTTTTCCCAGGCTGGTGTGATTTGTTAGGCGCATGTGGGTTCCAGAGCTGTCTGAGCAATGCAGTTCTGTTTCCTCTCCTTGGCCCATGCAGACTGAGCCATTTCTCAATGTCCGATAGAGTATCCCCCACAAAGCTCTTCCCTTCCTCAGTCATGGATAAACTTGAGAATCCTTTTAATCTGTACTGGCCCCTGATTTTCCACAATATGGCTTTTATTGGGCCAAAGGATTTGTGCTTAGCTGCAACTTCCTGAGAGAAGTCCTTATACAGCAAGATGCAGGCCCCTTTCCAGAGTATGTCTCCCCGGTCCCTTTATGCTTTCAGTATTTTTTCTTTGACTGAGTCATGTAACATTAATACTGTTATTGGTCACAGGAGGAACCCTGTGTTGTGGGGCTCCTTCCAATCCTGTGCCCTCTCTCGATGTCCACTGGTCTCCTCCACCGAGGACCAAGTATGTGAAGCAGAATGTCATTCAAAAATATTTCCATATTTTCTCCCTATAAACCCTCAGGGATTCCCAGCAGCCTGATGTTATTCCAGCCTCCCTGATTTTCTTGGTCCTCTACTGTCCCCCATAATCTCTGCAGTCGCATGTCCTGCTCATCCTGCCACGTCGGGATGGCATGCTGCTGATATTCAAGTTCATCCATTCGTTGTTCCAAAATGATCAGCTTGCCTTGGATCTGCCTGACTTCCTCCATGATATTCTCCACTGCTGGTTTTACTACAGTCATATTGGACATCAGCAATTCGAGCATTTGGGTGATGTAGACAAGCTGGTTGGACATTCGCCCTTCCTCTGCTCTGGTATTGGCCTCCACCATTAGAAACAGGTATGTGAGACCCCCTTTGTACTTGATACTTATTTTTTTTTTCCATTGGCAGTCCACAAAAAAAAGGCCAGTTCCTTAAATAAGTATTATGAAAGAAGTCAGTCTGATGCGCGGACCGTGTTGACAGGGGTTCCTTGTTTTGGGCCAAGCTACCCTTCCATGTTTCTACAGTAGTTGGTCAGCGGGTTAGCTGTCCATATGCACTCCTCCATGAGAACTCCCTCCATGAGAGGGAGGTCGTATAGCGCAGTGGTTTAAGGCTATGAGCTGCAAATCTAGAGACCTGGGTTTGAATCCCACAGTCCCCACTTGCATACTGTGTGACCCTGAGCAAGTCACTTAACTTCCCTGTGCTCCCAGGTAGCACCTGTAAACATGCTTTCAGCTTAGTGTGCCACTTCTGGTTAAACAATTGCAAAAAAAAAAAAAAAAAGAACTCTGACTCATGGTTCCTGGATACTCCTTCGTGGTCGTCCCAGATTTTACTTCAGTGAACAGTAAAGGGCTGGCTCAGTAGAAATCTAAGATTTTTGGCTCATTCAGCTGCCATTACCATCCAGTTTCAGAATGAAGTGATTCTATATCAGTTCAAAGTGGCTCCCTTATATTTAGCGGTGTAGTAATTCCCGACCAGGGTGGAGCTAACGGTTTAGCCATCCATTTTGTTTGAGCACTAAGCCATGCCCCTGTTACTACTTTTAATAATGGCAGCACATCTTTTTAGTCTTTAAATGCTTCCTTTACTTGAATGTATGTTTACTTAAGTCACAAACTCACCCATGTATAAATGGCTCGGAAACCCTAGCTTCTATGGATAATACTTTTTGTATTCTGTAAAAACATATCAAGCTTCCTTTTAGACTTTTAAATATAAACCTTTTTTATTAAGAAAGCAAATTGCTGAGGTTGAAAACCTTGAGTAAAATCTCCCCCACAGAATCTCTGCTTCAAAGACACTGCAGCCAATATTACCTTTAGTGCAGTCAGCATTTTTACTGGGGCCATCATATAACCCCCTAAATTAATTGGGATAATCTCTGAACCTGTGAGATTATCATATGAGGCTTATTGCATCACCATATCAATCAATCAAGCAAGCAATCAAAAATCTTTATTTAACCAGGTGAAACACCATTGAGAAAAAACTAATTTTCGAGGTGGACCTGGACAATATACATATTCAGAGCACATATTAAAGTTATATAAACACTATATACAAGTTCATGTTCAGAATATAGAAGAGATTGTACACACAATATGCATGAGAATATACAGAATAAGTACACACTATAAACATTAGGATATATAGGGCAAGTAATGCTCACAACAGTATACGGAAGAATAAGAACATTCACATAATAAGACAGGGGACAATATAATGCTGAAGTAACACAGGCGGGTACCTAGAGTAGCATAACATTTATGTGTAATTTGATGAAAGCCTTGTGTGAGGGGCACAGAAGGTAAAAACAGAAGAAGAAAATGTGGAGATAAGCTTGAAGCGTAGATAAGAGGTAAAAGGAAGGCAAGAACAAGGATTCTTGAAAAGAAGGGGACCAGTATAGTGAGCCTCTGAAGGTAAGGGACATATTCTGTGTCCGCCACATCATTAGTGTGATGATGTCACTCAGCCCCATGACACGACAGCTATGATGTTGTTCTGGAAATCAAGACTTGTTAGTAAGGCTTATTGAAGGGTTTTAGTCAGATGCTGGGTCTCCTAAGCTATGTACGGCTGCTGAAATATAATGAGACATTCTATACAGTCTCCCTTCATGTAAATGTTTCAAACTGTTTCATAAAAAAAATAATGGAGTTAGTGGTTTAACTTCTTAGCTCTAGTGCAGTCAGTTTGAGCTCATACTTATCTCTCTGAAACAAAAACTGAAAAATATGCATAGACCTATGAAATATCTTAGGAAAAATATATACAAAACATATAAAGAATACAGTCACCTTTAGATACCTACAGGTAACTAAGCTTAATATTCCAATTTAAAAAAAAACACATTTTATTTCTAACTCTTCAAAGAGAATTAGCCAGTATTAGGCCAAATAGACCAATGATGCAGGAGGCATCACCATGCCCTGCACCTCCCATAGGGCCCATAAGAGATTCCCATGAATTATGCAGGAATAAGCATGGCCAAATGGTTGTCCATAATATGGATGAATCTCCCTTCGACCAACAAGTTAGTCTTGTGCCCAAACCAGGGCACTGGGAGCCCCATACTTGTATTGTTTGTTACTGTCAATGACAGGCAATATACAGTAGGTTTCACTTAAAAAATGTTTATGCTAAAAAAATGTATATAACCTTGAAAAATAAACAATTAACTGCCCTGGTTACTGTATAAGCACCTCATTTTACATAAAAATCACCAAGTCACTAGAATCAAGCAGTCTAGGTCTAGGACTCATGGTTTTGAGTTCAGTAAGCCACCCTCTCAGTGAAGTAACATTTTCTTACATCCCTCCTTAACCTCCTACCACCAGTTTCCATTCATGCCCGTGTTACTGACCTTTTTCCTATCAAGTAGGTTCTTGTTGTTCACCTTATTTATACTTTTCAGGAATTTGAAGGTCTTTGTGATGTTGTAGCTCTCCTTTGGCCTCAAATAAGAACATGTTCAGTGCCTCTTGCCATTCCTCATATTAACTGCCCTGTTGGCCCTAAATCATTTTATTGACCTTTCGCTGAACTGTTTCCAGTCTAGCCCTATATTTTCCCAGTGGGGACTCCAGAATTAGGCACTGTACTCCAGATAGGGTCTCACCAATGATCCCTACAGAAGCAATATCCCTCACTTCTCCTACGATCATAACTGGTACTAATTCATCCCAGCTTTCTGTGGAGGACTTATGCCCCCATGGAGAGGCCACTGTGTCAGCTTCCACCTCCTCAATGGTTGCCAAGCAAAAGGAGTGGTTGGACAGACTGTGGTAGGCTCAGGGAGTTTAAGAGAGGTGGAAAAGAAGCACATCCCCCAACCAGTGGCACTACATAACTCCTACTCAGTGTTGGAGGAATGGGAAGGTTGCATGATGACATCCAAGGTAGTGTCTAGGGAAAGTGAGAGGGACATCCAGCATGGATCCTGGGGGAAGAAACAGAAGACCCCCACTGAGATGAAAGCAACTCCTGGTGGGGGACTCTACTATTCGGGGAGTAGAACTGGAGCAGGAAGTGAGGGAGAGAGTGATGTGACATGCCTACCTGGAGGCACATCTCAGGGATGGGAGTGAATCCAGAGGATCAGAAGGGTGATAGCAAGGAGGAGGAGCTGGATGTCATTGTCCACATAGGGATGAATGACCTGGCAGTGAACAGAGAGGAGTTAGGCAGAATCCTGGAGGAATTCAAGGAGTTGTGGAGGTGCCTGAAGCAGTTGGCAAGTGCCATGTCCTTCTCAGAGATACTACCTTTTTATGGCAATGGGGAGCCCAGGACACTCAGGACACTTCAAATCCAGGAAATAAACTCATGGTTGAAGGAATGGTGTGGAGAGGAGGGGTTTGGCTTAATGGTTGACTGGAGCCCCAAATGGAGGGAAGTGTGCATGTACAAAGGCGACGGCCTGCATCTGTCCAAGGAGGGGACTGTGCTCCTCAATGAAAAGTTTAAGTGCTTCTTAGGCAAGCATTTAAACTAGCCACAATGTGGTGGAAGGAGGAAAGGAAATGAAACATACCGCCCCAAGAGCACAGGACCTATGGGGAAACACAGGAGGGAAGCAGATCAACTGAGGGATCACATCAACATAAAAACAGAGGGCTGAGAGAGACTGCTTCTCAGACTGACAAGGATTATAATCAAAAGAGGAAAAGGCTTACTAGAGAAAAGCAGGGGAGAGGCATCACATATTGGAGAGCCATATGTGCAAATGCCCAAAGTCTGAGTAACAAGATAGGAGACCTTGAGGCTACCATGGTGGATTCTGGCTTGGACACTGTAGCCATCATGGAGACCTGGTGTACCAAAAACCAGAGCTGAGAAGTGTCCATTCTGGGTTACAATCTATTCAGGAGGGACAGAGTAGGCAGAAAGGGGGAAGGAGTGGTTCTATATGAGGAAAGCATAAAGGCCACAGAAATGCAAGGGAAACATTGTGGAGGAGACATACTGTGGGTTACACTAGAAAGGAAAATGGAACATCCATCTGCACAGGGATAATTTACAGACCACCAACTCAGGGGGAGGACACAGATAGGGAGATGTTGCTAGCAATCCAAAGGATAGCACACATGGGAGAGGTGTTGCTAGTAGGTGATTTCAGTCTACCAGATAGAGACTGGTGCCTCGCTGCAGCAGCAATGGCTAGGAGCAGGAGCATTTTGGACTCTGTACAGGGGGTATGCCTTAAAAAGATGGTCAAAAAGCCCACACAGGAGGAGGCATTACTGAACCTGGTGCTTACAAATGGGAACAGCGTGACAGGGATTACAGTGAGGGAGCACCTCAGGAACAGTGATCACCAAAAAGTGTGGTTTGAAATAACTGAGGGGGTGAAACTAAGCTACACAAGGACAAGGATGTAAGACTTTAAGAGGGCAGACTTCAGAAAGATGGGAGAAAGCCTAAATTAGGTTCTAATCAGAGTAGTGGAAAAGAAGGTGCAGAGAACAGTGAGGGGCAATCAAGCAGGGATTGCAATGGCGACTCAACTCTGTGTCACACAGGTGAGTAAGGGAAGAAAGAAGAGACCACTATGGTTTTCTAGGAGGTATGAAAGGTTAAAGCAATAAATAAATAATAACAGCATGTAGGGAATACAAAATGACTCAGGAGGAAGGGGAGAGGGAGTGGTATCAGAAAAAAAAATTGTGAGGCAGGGAAGGCAGTAGGGAAGCCAAGGTGCAAACAGAAGAACATATAGAAAATTCAGTGATAAAAGGAGACAACATCTTTTACAGGTACATCAGTGAAAAAAGAAGGTCAAGGGGGGGATTGTGCAGCTGAAAGGGGAAAATGGGAGCAGTGTAGAGGATGACCGCCACAAAACATATATACTGAATAAATATCTCTGCTCAGTTTTTATGGTGGAGGGGCCAGGGCAATGCGTCATGCTGAAAGGGCCCAAGGGGCATGGCCCCCATATCATTGCTCAAAACTAGTATAAAATACCGTAAATGTATTTATTTGAAAATCCCAAGGTCTAAAACAATATTGACTTTTTTGAAGTCATAAGTGGTGGGGACTGGGATCTGTTGATGCCGCCATGCATCAAAGTTTGGATTTTCAGGCACCATCTTACTCTGTTCACTCAAGGAGGACAGACTGAGGAGAAGACCGGTATGAGAAAAACTAAGCAAAACTGCAACCAAGAAGGGTAAATGTTCACCTGTGGCAGGCCATGTTATGGAGTGAGATCGGCCGTGGGTGGATATGTGCCGCCGCTACTTCCCAGGAGCAGAGTACTAGCAGCAATAGGAGGTGGGTGAGTCCAAATGTCTTCATTCGTTGGTCTGGATTGGCTTGTAAAAGGGCTTTGTTCTTGGAGGACGTTGTATGTGACAGGGAGATGGGGTAGAGTGGGTGAGATAACAAGCCTAATTCTTCTGAGCTGTGCCAAATGTCCATCAACTACTTGATAAGCCAGTGTCGGCCCACAGACAAGGATTTCTGTATTTGGAAGTCTGAGGAGTGACATCCACCTGGAATGTGTTCTCCATCCTCCATTTTTTTTCTTGCAGGTACCTCTTCTCCAAATTGTCAATCCGCTCCCCCTTCCCTTCCGAATTTCAGGTTTTGTTTTTCCTTTTCTCAGGTGATGGATGGGTGAGCAGAGTTTTGTTTCATTTCCTTTCTGAAGCATCATGGAAAGGAAAGGAAATGAAACTCTGCTCACATGTCCATCACCTGAGAAAAGGAAAAAAGTTGCATCAGACATGCTAGTGTCTCTCCTTTGAATGGTTAGCTTTTGTTCCTTTTCCCTGAAAACTCAGAGACAAACTGTAACCTAACCAGGTAAAAAGAAACCTGAATTTGATTTGGGGAATTCAGTTTTTAGCTTTGGAGTGTAGGCAGAGAGACTTAAGGAGCTTAATATGTATAGCCTCGAGGAAAGGAGGGATGGGGGGACATGATAGAAACTTTCAAGTACCTCAAGGAAATCAACAAAGTCCAAGAGGATAGCATCTTTCAAAAAAAGATGTGTGCAAGAACAAGGGGGCACAATTTGAAGATAGAGGGGCAGCTCAGAGTAATTTAAGGAAGTATTTTTCACAGAGAGGGTTGTGGATGCATGGAATGGCCTTCCGGGAGGCTGTGGAGTCAAAAATAGTGGTGGAATTCAAGCATGCATGGGACAGTCATAAGGCAATTCTGAGGGGTGGTGGTAGGAAGAAGTAGGCTGCTGGTTGACTAGGATCTGCAGCTTATCCATTAGGTAGGGAAATGGGCAGACTGGGTGGGCCAAGCGGTCCTTATCTGCCATCAAATTCTATGTTTCTATGTTTCTATGCTCATGGAACACAAAACTATGCCATTTTTTTGTAACTCTGCCATGCTGGATTTTGACTTTTCTTTCTTGGCATGTCTTCTTTTTAAAGATAATATATAATGAGCAACAGGGATCCAAGGTTCTCAATGACTGTAACAACTGCAACCCACATAATTATCTTCAGAAGCTTTTGTAGGCATACTGGGCCAATACGCAGTAGCTCTTGGGGGCCGATATACGGTGGCTGTCAGGGGTGATGGACTTTAGGTGCACACAGAGGCTTTCCATACTGCCATGCCACAAAAGTGCTTTACACAAAGCCCCAACTTAGTGGCCTGGCAAGGAGTTTGTGTGTGTGTCTGGGGGGGAAATGGTGAGAGTTGTCGCTATCAGTGGCCAGCAGGGATACTTGGGTGGGGACAGGGTGTTGGAGGGGCTGCCTCTGAATGCTACAGATACTTGGGCTTGAGGCAGAGTGTGTTGGGGTAGCACCATACACCTGGGATACTTGGAATGGTGTTGGAGTGTCGCTGGACTGTGCAGTCCCACTGGGAAAGCAGCAGGTGCCACAGTGCTGGGACCCAGAGCAACAGGGGTAATGGATGCCCCCCAGATCACAGCAACATACTTAGTGGAAGTGACCAATGCAGACCAGCCTCCAGCATCTGCAAAAATACAGTGGTCTATGCCATGAGCTGAGCAGTTGTGGGGTCTGGGGAACAAGAGAATCAGAGAGAATACTAGTGATAAGAGTTCTCCTGGGTTCAGTGTAGGGGACACAGAGGGACACGACCGTTGGACCACCCCAGACACCAACAGAGAGCTGTAAAAGTTTAGTTTTCAGGAATGAAAGAATCCTGTACTAAGCTGGAGCAGCAGGATTGAACTGAACCACATTCACCACAGCTTGATCCACCTGGGATGCCATGTGGTGCTGAAAGGCAGGTAGAGAAGCTGACCACCTGCCACCATGGACAAGCCAATCAAAGTGGAGCAGCTGTTCATGCAGCAGCAGAGTTCAGTAGGAGTCTGGGTTGTCAGTCTGTGTTGTATTTATTCTAGTTCATCTGTTTCTGTTTGGAGGGTTTGCAAGAGGAAGTCACTTATCTGGGTGTGGTGTTACCACGAATACCACCCCTGTCATTTGTCAGTGTTGGAGGGTTATTAGCAAAGGCATTAATTAGTTGTTATTAGGCTTGCTCTGGTTTGAGTGCCTGCAGGATGTGGTTGTGCTCTTGAATGGAGTGTAAACTGTGTGACTTCGAGTGGGTTATCTGCCCCCAGGGCAGTAGGAGTTTTACAAGTAACATTAATTAGTATGATCCTTTACTATGCTGTTTTGACAGTTTTACTTTTGTTAGCATTACTAAGTACAGTGTATTGCAAGCTGGCTTGCTCTGTTTGCAGTACTTCGTTTGGAGGGCCTGTTGGTAGGAGGTGGTACTGATGTTTATTTATTTATTGTTTGTTTATTTATTTATTTATTTACGTACGATTTATTTATTACATTTTTATTTCAGTCTTTGGTAACTGGGTACAGCACAAGTGTTTGTTTTGGGGTCACCTTGGAACACTGGGTGGTTAAGTGACTTGCTTAGAGTCACACAGTATGCAAGCGGAGGTTGTGAGAATCAAACTCAGGTCTGGTCTTCTGGATGTATCACGCTCATTCACACCTCGTTCCTCTAACCTCGAGGCTATACTGCCAGCCCAAATGTGATGGATTATTCTCACCTACATTTATTTCTGTCTTGCATTGCTCATCATGATCTCTGTCATGCCTTTTCGCAGTTTTTCTGGGTTGTTTGCAGTTTCATAATAAAAATATAACTTTTATTGAAACATACTTTGGCACTAAGCATAGGAAACCCACTATTTGTATATTGATTAAGAATGTGCTACACATTCAGACAGTTTGCTTGCAATTTAAAGACAAGTGCTGACATGATAAGATGAGAGGCACGGTCCAGACTTCCGAGGTCAAACAGCACTTGTGCAGATAAATAATTTATCTGATAGCTCACCATTGTATATTTCCTTTATACAATAAGGGATGCTTTCTGACACTGCAGGGACATTTGCTTTTGATGTTTTTTAAATGATAGGTTGTGTGACTTTTTGTCAACTTTCCAACCAGCACAGTGGTTGCTGTTAAACGAAACATCACTCATTTTGTAGATAGTTTTGTGGTGAACAGCTTGTGTGCTCAAAGTACCATGCTGTCATTTTTTTGTTTTAAAGTTATTTGCATTTGTTTCTTGCAAAAAGTGAACAAAATTGAATTTTCTGCTATTTTTTGCTAATTATAAAATAAAACTAAAAGGTAGCTATAAATGAAACACCGCTCATTTTGTAAATATCTTTCTGCTGAACACCTTTCGTTCTCACAGTATTATGCTATCATTCTTCATTTTAAAGTTATTTGCATTTGAATTCGGGAATACACGACATCACTACTATGCAGATAAATGATAATGACATAAGTAATGTGTGGATAAATGGTGATTAAATCACTACTGCATAGATAAATTTGATTTATTCAATAGCTGTGCAGATAAATGGATTTATTAAATGGGTTTTGAGTCCATGTAGGCTATTAAATAATCCAAATAAATTGATTTGCACTTTCACAAGTGAAAGTGCTAATTGGCTGCAAAAAAAAGCATAGTATATGGCACAGACTGGTTAGCAAAATGAAAAATACTTTGTTTTTAATTTGTTTTGTATGTGTAAACTTGAATAAAAAACATAAAAAATGTTTAGCAGTCTAGTGCTATACAGTTCAGAAAATGGATAGCACCACCCTCTGATACTGAATAGCATTATGCTATGCTATACTAGCTATTTAATACCCTGCCATGCCTATTGCATGAATAAGGATATGCAACTGTGTGATAAAGCGGTTATCTTGTGAAGTTGCCATTGACCTCAAGTAACCTCACAGTGGTGGAGCATGATAATAACTGTGTGTATAAATCAAATTTATACACAGTTACTCAAATAAATGGATTCATCATACTCTGTTTATCGTCATCCCTATTGCATATATGCAAGTAATACATGGAAAATATTACACAGTAAACAAATTATCAGCAAGAACAGATGACCTGTGTCATTATTTTTCATGCAAAACATTTATAGTAGATGACTGTAATAATTTGACTATTCAAATGGTGCATTTCTGGCTTTTAGCAGGTAATTAATTATTTAGGAATGGACTGTAAATAGCTAGCTGAGTCACTGTATGGTAAAAGCCACCAAAATGCACCATTTCAGTTCAGTTTTTACAAAATTGTTTTGAAAATACAAGAGGACACTGTCACAGACTGAACAAAGAAGGAAAAAAAGTATCATTGTGACAGAATTTAGCATGTTAAGGAAAAGCTTCCTGGCCTCTAAAAGTCACCAAAATGTACCATTTGACCTCAATTTTTCAAAATGTTCCCAGGGGAGCATGCCCCCAGATCCCCCTAGAGAAATTTCGATTTTGTGCCCCTCCCAAATTTCTGGTTGCATGACGCCCCTGGGCCAGGGAGTGGGCCAGCAAGAGATAGGGGCATGATGGACACTGAGATGGACACTGGCCCTTTTTCAGAGGAAGAAGTCCTCAGGGAACTGGCAAAATTGAGAGTTTATAAGGCAATGGGGTCAGATGGGATACACTCCAGGATACTAAAAGAGTTAAGGGAAGTGTTGGCAGAACCACTGACTGCCCTGCTCAGCCTGGCTTTAGAAAGAGGGGAGGTTTCCAATGACTGGAGGAGGGCTGGTATAGTCCCACTATACAAAAGTGGGGACAAAGAGGAGGTACGAAACTACAGATCGGTCAGCCTGACCTCAATAGTGGAGAAAGTCATTGAAACACTATTGAAGGAAAGAACCATAGAAAACCTGGTTGTCAACAATCTGCAAGATACAAGTCAGCATGGTTTTATGGAAGAGAAGTCATGTAGACTAAACTCATTAAGTTTTTCAATTGGTTAACCAGGGAGGTAGATCAAGGGGGTCAGTGGACGTGGCCTACCTGTGTTTCAGTAATGTCTTTGACATTGTTCCACATCATAGGTTGACAAGGAAGCTGCAGAATGTGGGAGTAGGAAAGAAGGTGATGAAGTGGGTGGAACATTGGCTGGATAATAGGACTCAGAGAGTTGTGGTAAATGACATTCATTCTGAAGAGGATAAGGTGACCAGTGTGATACTACAGGGATCAGTACTGGGATCAGTCCTTTTCAAAGTCTTGATCAGTGACACTGCAGAGAGTTTTGAACAGAAGCAAATGTAACTCCTAGGTGGCTCTATCCCTTGGGCTACTACCCCTGCCTGCTTGGCTACTAACAGGTTGAGAGGCCAGAGTTCTGAAACGGGTGCCTCCACCCAAAGGTCAGGGCTGGTTTGGGTTACACTAACCAGGCCACAGCCCTCTAGGACACTGTAATCCCCCATATCTCCCACTAGTGGCCCACACCATACACAACAGTGACTTTTCCAATACCTCAGATATGCAAACCACATACACTTGTACTTGGCACTTACCCCCAGGACTGGTTCCTTCAGCTTGACTCTGAGGACCCCTGTAAAATAAGGTGATGAAGACAACAGCAATAATGCAATACCGTCAGCATAAACCGACACCACAGTCAATGTAAATTGCAGAAACAAATAGATCTGATTTATTCAGGGGCCTGTAACAAGGAAGGGGAATAATCAGGTTAATTAGCTTAAACACATTAATAATCACACTACTGTGCATGCACTTAGAGTCCAACTCAGTCACACTCTCTGGGTACCCAGGATGGGAGAAAAGGCTAGCCAGGACCGATGCCCAGGGTATGCGGTGATGCAGCTGGTTGGGGCCATGCGATGGAGAAAGAACATGCACACACAATTTATAATATGGAGCCAGAGGGCTCAGTTCATGAAAAGAAACACAAAACAATCAGATGACACACTTTGATTTAAGAAAAGTTGCAGGGAGCTACCCTGATAATTACTTATGGTACCCAGACTAAACATAGGAGGGCTGATGGATGAACTTTCTGGATTGCCAGAAGAAGCAGGGCCCACACAAGTTGCTTTGGCTCTGTTCTTGTTCAGGCAAGGTGTAATGGGCTGGTCCCTCATCGATGGATCATTTCTCTGTGCAGCAGCGTAGTGAGACAAGACCCTCGCAGCAGGGCCTATCTGCATCAGGTAGCACGGATTCAGTCCTATTCTTGCAGGGAAACAACTTCCAGCGCTATCACACAGTTTACAGGAAATGGGGAAATCAGATCACAATCTCCTTCCAGCACATTGCACATTCATGTGTAAAGACAATTTACTGTACCAGGCAAACGACTCCTCGGTTCCGATCACAAAATCACTGCTAAACCCAGGAGCACTACAGTAGCTAAAGTTCCTGACAGGCATCCAGCCTGGATCTTCTACAGGTAAGCCTGGTCCCACAGCAGCTTGCTTTATTCTCTACAAATTTGGATTCAGTCTGAAAAGTTGTCTTCTCACTCTCAGGGCAGAAATCAAGCAAGTAGGCCAGAAGTCAGGCCTTCCACGGTTCTCCCATGTGAACTACGCTGCAAATGGCTGCTCGAACACACAGAGTTGCTGCTCCTTCAGCTTCAACTCGAATCTGCTTTTTTCTACCCACGCTTCAGGGCACATCAGCAATCAGCTCGGAAGCACAGTCCAAAATTGCTGCTCCCTCTTGTCTTCTCCATGGCAGGAGAGCTGCAGGCAGGCATGCCAGACTTAGCCTTCCCACCAAATTTCCACAATACCCCATTGGGCAGCAGCTCCACAGGCTGGAGCTCCTCAGTCTCCAAGCTCCAACTCACTTCTGACCCTTAGAGCAGGTAACTGAGTAATTTCCCTTAGGTCCAAGATATTCAATGGGTCTGATTCCTCTGTCAATCACAACACACTCCCCCTGTTGGTGCAAAAAGGTGCCAAGGATCCAAAACTACATTTCTCAGAGTCTGGCACCATTAGTTCCATTCTGACAGGCTCCATTTTAGAGTCCCCACATACTGATTGGTCCAATTCTGCACTTAGGGACCAAAATGGTAGAGCTAAACAGAAACAGTTCATGCTGCAAGAAAAGCAGGTTAGAACAAATGCCATATCGTTACCACTCTAAATATTCATCAGCAATTAGTTACCACTTTCAGTAGGGCTCCCTCTGCGCCACTAGCGACGCAGAAACAGAGTGAATATCCAGCAGCCTGGGTGGGACTTGGGCATAGAAACACATAGCCCTCCCCCTTGAGATTACTTATATTGCAATTGGGCAGCTCTTAAAGAGGCAGACGCAGAGGCACTTAGGCAGTCTCATACAGTTTCTTTTTAAATCAGCAGAAAAACAGGACACCAGCCTAGCAAAGGGTATTTAGGCACACTCAAAGAAGGTTTTTCATTGACCCCCATTTGTAGGGGGGTTACACAAAGATCTGCCAGTTTGCTGATTATACTAAGCTTTGCAACAGGGTCGACATGCCAAGTGGAGTAGATAGAATGAAGGGGGATCTAATGAAGCAGGATGATTGGTCAAGAAATTGGCAGCTGAAGTTCAATACAAAAAAGTGCAAGATAATGCACATGGGGCACAAAACCCAGGAGCATCATATCATCTGGTGATGGAGGAAACAGAATGCTCAAGCAAGAAAGAAACTTGGGGTGATCATCTCTGATGACCTCAAGGTTGGGAGGCAATGTGACAAGGTGGTGGAAAGGCTAGCAGAATGCTGGTATGCATAGGCAGAGGAATCAATAGCAGAAAAAGAGAGGTAATAATTCCACTGTACAGGACATTGGTAAAGACACATCTTGAGTACTGTGACCTGTGTAAGGATATTAATAGGGTGGAGGCAGTTCAGAGGAGGGAAACCAGAATGGTGCAGGGACTACATCACAACCCCTACAAAGCTAGGCTAAAGGAACTGAATATATACTCCCTAGAGGAGAGGAGGGAGATGGGGGATATGATTGAAACATCTAAGTACCTCACAGGGAGAAATAAGGTACAGGAGAATACAATTTTTCAGATTAAAAGTTGCTCATGACGATGGGCCACAAGATGAAATTGGCAGTAGGGAAATTCAAGGGAAACGTGAGAAAGTACTTCTTCATGGAGAGGGTGGTGGACAAGTGGAACAGCCTGCCAGTGGAGATAGTTGGGGCAGAAACAATAAATGGATTTAAAAATGTTTGGGATAGGCATAGAGGACTACTGGTAATTGGAGGATGGAGACACCCTAATACTGGCAGAGCATGAAAGAGCATAAATATTGAAGATATTGAGGCAGACTCCGAGGGCTGAAGGCCCTTGTCTGCTGACAAATTTATGTTTGGAAAGACACATCTTGCCCTGTATACCTTCCTCACAGCATATCCCTGAAAAACAGTTTGACAAAGACACGTTCCAGGACTGATCTCTTCAGCACCCTACTCATGATCCCTATATCCCCAGTGCAAGCATGTAAACCATTACTTTCTGTTGTCTTTCCCAGCCAGTTTCCCATTCATTTCACTATTTTCTTCCCTCTCCACCAACATTATCCAACCTGTTGTGCTGTATTGTTGAATGCTTTGCTGAAGTCAAACTAGAGTAGATCTACTTCCAGTTGCTTATCTACTGCCCTTGTAATCCAGTCAAAGAAAACCTTGAATGCCTTGCCAGTCTCACCCATACACCAATATAATGAAATCAAACACACCCAAAGTAAAGGGCAAAGGAGGGGCCAGGGATATATGATGGCAAATGATGTTTACCTATACAAGGAGTCATGGCAACAAAATGCCACACCAACAGGAGATTGTCACAGAAGGAAGTCTCAACCTGGTGGCTGTCACAGACACATGGATGACATTGAACGATGAATGGGACACTACCATACCAGGTTACTCATTGATGAGTAAGGATAGAGCAAGGGGCATTGCAGAGGGAGTAGCACTGTATGTAAAAGGAGATAGAGGCAACTGAATTAGGAATATCAGTAGAAAATCTCAAGCACTACCCACTGTACAAAATATAAAGACACCCCGAGTGCAAAATTTCATTTCTTTATTTTCAGAAGTGTGCATTCAAGAACATCTCACCAGGAGCCAGGAGGGTAGTCCACACCTTGTACCAATTTTGCTATGGAGTGGTGACCACATAGGTGTGCTACAATTTAAGTGTGATGTTTAAAGGGAAATACTCACAATAATTGAATCGTTTCAACAATTCGTACATAACCATAGTGTAAATTCAAACAGCATTTACATAAATAACTGTATATATATAAATGTCAGTACAAATACTGTATACTGAAATTACCCCACTTTATAAGTAAGATATACTTCATCTGTCATACTATACACTATATTGCTCTGTGTGAATCCCCCCCCCCTTGCAGGAAAAACACCACTTGATTATAAAACCAGTATTTGAACCCAAAAATATTATAACCACTAGTGGAAATAAAAAAAAAAATATCAAAAATAACAGCTCTTCTATACACTTACTGAGTCTGAATAAATAATAGACAAAGGTTACAGAAGAAAATTAATATTTTCTAAGCATTATAATAAACATTTATTTTACTATATAGATATACTTATATGTAACCTGATAATTCATATATAAAGTATATAGTATTTGTCCTGCAAATGGAGCAGGGGATTCACACACAGGAATATAGTGAATAGTATGATATATGAAGTATATCTTACTTATAAAGTGGGGTTATTTCATATCAGAGCCTAAAAATAACAGCTCACCATAACAGAGTTCTGGGTTAGGCAAACTGTAAGCTGGATTGCATCGGAAGGGGGATGAGTATTATAAGCCAAGAGGTGAGTCAGATGCAATTGGAGATGTTTCAAGCTGGCAAACTTTGCTTGGTAAATAAACTAGTAAAGTCTGCCAAAATTCATGAAGTGTAAAGTGCCAACATCACAAAATTTTTGGAAGGGGAAGTGGTACTTTGTCAAGTGAAATCTGCACATTGTCAGGTGAAGTTGCAACTTTACCATGATATTGCTTGGTTTCAACTGAAAAAGTGTTACTTCCCGAAGAAAATTCATTGCAAAGTGACAAGCTTTTCCTGAAGGCAAATTTCACAACTTCTCAACAACTTTGGTAGGGAAGTAAAACTTCACAATATCTCTAGACATGTTGCAGTACAGTAGCATACTCCAGTAGAGTTACTGCAGTAAACAAGGCACTTTATGCTGCAGGATTTGAACATGTACACACTTGTAATAAGGAGAGAAAGGTATGACATGATCAAAACATACAGTTCAAGCACCTGCAAGGATAAAAACATGGATGCCAAGGTATGTTTTTCCTCAACTTCAAATACTGGGATGATGGGGGAACTGAAACTTGCAGGGGAGAGATTCAAGATGGACATACAGTATGCAAGCCCTTTTCACAGAAAGTGTTGGGCAAGTGGAACATGCTGCACCAGAAAGATGTGGAGGCCAAATCAGTGAGTAGCTTCAAGCAGGGATGGGACAGGCACGTGGGAGTCATTCAGAAAGGGATACCAGGAATAAGGGGTGGCTATCCACTAAAGCCAGTACAGACTAATTACAAAACCGGGCAGACAAGAAGGGGCCAATGGGCTTTTTCTGCCTTTATTGTTTTTATCTCAGTATCCCAGTAGGGAAATGCATCCATGAGGATCTGGAGGGGAAATGTGTGAGGGGATGTGGAGGAAAATGGGCCAGAATAAAAGAGATCATAGTAAACTCAACGAACTTGTGCATCATGCAAATAAGCAAAAGCAGGAGGAGGAGACCATTAAGGGTTTTGATGGATGACAGAGAAGGTGAAGTGAACACAATAGCATTCAGAAAATATGAGACACACAGAGAGAAAGCAGAGAAGTATATCTGGGGAAATGGATGGAGGGCAAGGCAGTAAGGAGTGCAAAAGCTCAAGCTGAGGAAAGAGTAGCCCAGACATTATCAAAGGGGACAAGACATTTATCAGTGAGAAAAGGAAGACCAAGGTAAGGATTGCTTGGTTAAAAAAGGAGGAGGGGCTACACTGAGGAGGACCAAAAAGGAAAACACCTTTAAACAAATATTTCTGCTCAGTGTTCTCAGTTGAGAGGAAGGAGGGACCACAAATAAGCACTAAAAGATTTGGGAGGAGGAAGTGGACACCAGTCTCTTTCTAAGGAGAAGGTCAAGAAAGCACTCACAAATCTGAGGGTGGACAAAGACATGGGGCCAGATGGAATGCATCTCAGAGTGTTAATGGAACTCAGGGAGGTGCTAGCTGCAACCCAGGCAGACTTGTTTAACAGTTCAGTGGAGACTAGTGTGGTCCTGGAGGACTGGAGAAAGGCAGACATAGTCCCACTTCACAAAAGTGGTAACAAGGAGGAGGTGGGAAATTATAGGTCTGTCAGCCTGACATCTGTAGTAGGAAAATTGATGGAAATACTATTAAAGGAAAGCATTGTGTAGCACCTAGAATCAAGTGGACTGCAGGATTTGAGGCAGCATGGGTTTACAGAGGGAGGTCATGCCAAACAAATCTGATAGATTTTTGACTAGATAACCAAGGTGTTTTATCACTGAGAGGTGGTGGACATGGCCTATTTGTACTTCAGCAAGGCCTTTGACACTGTTCCACAAAGGAGGCTGGTAAACAAGTTGGGTAGCATGGGAGTGGGTAATAAGGTGGTAATCTGGGTAAGAAACTAGTTAGGGGATAGCAAGCAGAGGATGGTGGCAAATGGAGTTAACTCTAAGGAGGGAAGGTGATCAGCAGGGTACCACAGTGGTCAGTCTTGGGGCCAGTCCTCTTTAATGTCTTTATCAGTGATATGGTAGTGGAATTGGAAGGGAAGGTCTTCCTACTTGCGGATGGTACCAAGATCTGCAACAGGGTGGACACTCCAGAGAAGGTGCAAAGGATGGAAAGAGTCTTGAAACAACCAGAGGCATGGTCAATGTTTGGCAGCTGAGGTTTAATGCAAAAAAGTGCAAAATAATGCACTTGGCTCACAGAAACCAAAGGGTAGAGTACAAAATGGATGTAGAGATACTAGCAATGACCAAGCAGGAAAGGGACCAGGGAGTAATCGTATCGGATGACCTGAAAGTGGTCAGAAAATGCAACAAAGCGATTGGGAGAGCTAGTGGGATGCTGGGGTGTATAGAAATTACTACCAGCAGGAAGAGGAAATTAGTGTTGCCATGATATGGGTCTTTGGTATGACCCCTGGAGTACTGTGTCCAATTATGGAGGCCACATCTCAAGAAGGACATAGACAGGATAGAGGCCATCTAAAGGAGTGCTACCAAGATAGTAAAGGGTTTACATGAAATGTCCTATGAGGAGAGGCTAAAGAATTAAACATGTACACCTTTGAGGGTATGATCAAGACCTTTAAATACTTCAAGGTGGAAAATAAGTTACAAGTGGGTGGTATTTTTTGGAGAAAAGGATAATCCAGACCAAATGCAACGATATGAAGCTGGAGGAAAGTAGGTTCAGGAGAAATGTGAAGAAATACTTTCACAGAAAGGGTGGTGGATGCCTGGAACAGTCTTCCAATGGAGGTAGTGGGGCAGAAACAGAGAGAGTTTAAAAGGCTTGGGATAAGTACAAGGGAATAATAAGGGATAGGTACAGGGTGGAAGAGAAAGTGCTATAGACCTGGAGGGGTCAGCAGCATAAGCAATAGAACAAAAAAGGGCAGATTGGATGGGCCATGTGGCCCTTATCTGCTGACAGTTTCTGTTTCTATGTACTATTAGTTTGTTCTGACAAGATCTTCCTGACACAAACCCATTCTGTTAACTCTCCTGCAAGCCACTGCTTTGCAGGCAGTTCACCAGGTCCTCTTTGACTAGTGTCTCCATCAGTTTGCCTACAATGGAGGTAAGACTTATAGGTCTGTAGTTTCCTGAATCCTCTCTTTCCCTTCCCTTGGGAGGACAAACAATGTCCTTTGTCCTTCAATCACTTGTAGCAACACCTTAGCGAGCTATTAAATAGCTTTGCCAGGGGTTCAGCCAGTTCTGACACCGATTTTCTGAGCACATTTCAGTGCAACCCTTCTGATGCCAGTGCCTTACCAACTTTCAGGGCAGCAAGCCTGTTTCTAACTCTTTCTACTGCGATCTCTTCCCTCACCATTTCCTGAATCCTTCTTAATGCCCCATAAATTCCACTTTCTGGTACAAGCCCCTGTCATCCACTATGAAAACTGATCAGCAATACTTACTGACTTGAAACAGTATATCTATTTTTCAGTTTATTTTTATTTATTTTTATTGCTATGGTATATCTATTTTACTTCTACTAGTACTAACATTATGCAAATGCACCATTTTATCTTTTATTATTAGTAATTCTCTGTATACTGTAGTTTATTTTGATAAAAGCATAAAAGCATACATGACTTCTATACAATGCCATCTACTAGAACCAAAGGTTTCATGTCAACTCTGTGCAAGAAATAGCATTGTAATAAACAACAATACAGTCAATTAGCCACATAGAATAACCGCGCATTGAGAAAGCAGCGTACATACAAAACAGCGTAATTGTCTCCTTTATTATTGATATTGCCTTAACAGGTACAGGAGCTTTAAAACAATTTTATTGTATTTTGCAGCACTGCTTTGCATTCCTTTGGGAGTGTCATTATTATTAGCTTTGGTAAAACTATTTTATTTTGAAAACTATAAAACAAGCACAAAAATAAAAAATGCAATAAAAGAGTTTTATGCAAACTTGCAGTTTGAAATTAATTGCTGGAGAGTGGTAAATAAATACACTAAACTTGTAACTGGAAATTATGGGCTATACCTCGTATATAGTCATACTTGGTGAGTGTTACATATTCTTGCACCAAGGCTGTAATATGCTTAGCAGTGTCACTGTACTTCTTTCTTGGAGCAGGTGAATTCTGGCCAGATATGTATTGTTCTGTTTTGATCTTGTTCATGTTTTGCTCTGATTTTAACACCTGAATGAAATTGCAGATAGTGGGGTGACTGGTACCTAGCAGCTTATTAAAACTTCAGTGCCAGCCTTCCACAGCATTAATTGTCCATGGCAGTCCATCCATAACAGCACCATAACAATTTCAGAACCCCATCTGGAATAAGGGCCTATGGCAAACATGATGACCCACTGGTCACCCAATCCAGGTATCCTCAATGTAGTCAGCCATTGGTGCCAGAATCTTATAATTCAATACAAAAAAAAATCCTAGCACCTCATGTTGTCAAAAACAGTGGTGTAGATTTTAATGTTCCATCTGCATACCAATACTTACAAGACTGTTCAGTATACAGTATATTGTAGAGTCCTCATTATGGAAAAAATAAAGAATTGCAATTATCATGCAACAGGAAAGGGTCACCATGATCTGTCACTGTGTACTCAGGTGGGATCTGTAGTTCTTTGAAAGAGGCTGGCAAAACTGCAGCAACACTAGCTGCCTATCAAGCATGCTGCAAAGTGTGTTTCATGCAGACAAATGAAGGACGTGTGCCAACAACTGTGGGGGCCACTGTGCTAGTGGCACTGGCCATAATTTGATGTGTTGCCACCTGAGTACTTGTTGCACATTGCTTAATTTTGGTGATGACCTGCTTTGCCGGAACAGAGCTGGCATCTGGGACATTGCAATGTTCATTCACAAGCACAGTAATTTTATCACTGATTGTTTGACACCTAGTTGAACATTTAAATGAATCATATATATTACATTTCCAGTATGTCTTCCATGAATAATTCCTCTCTTTTCTGTATAGGTATCTATTATGTGACAGCAACTGCTGTCTCCTTTAACTACATAGATACTGCAGAGGCATGACTACCATGACTGTAGTACTCCAATCTAGTGTTGTAACAAAATGAGGAGACCACAGCAACTATAAGTAGATTTTATCAATTACATTGGTATCAATTGGATACATGTTGATTCCCAAATGAGCCACATTTAATATTTCACTGTTACTGATTAGTTTACCCCCCCTTCCTGGTAATAATGTTAGTTTAATGAGTAATTGTGACTGGATAGAAGTAGGTGATGCTTAGACTGACAGTAATATACAGTATTTTCATTGACCGTCAGTGACCTTTCTAATTTCAAAAGAGAGCTAATTATATCTTTAAATTGTCCACTAGTGACCTACCTAATTTCACATTGAGAACATGAGACATAATGTTAATGTCTCTTTGCCTGTTTTTGGCTTAGGTAGCATAGTAGTTTCATCATTGCATGATTTGCTGCTGCTGCAGCTTGTTCACCATTCATCCATGCTAAGCATAAAGTATATATTTCTGAATGTCTTAAGCAAATGACATATGGGGGCAAGGGGGAACTTGAGAAAATTAAAAGGTCTTTTGCAATTGACATACAGTTGGGGGTGAGGGACAGCAGTATTTATGACATTTTTGCTATTGAAATACTGTCAGGGGATGAGAGAGAACTTGAAGGAATTAAATTGCTAGTATTTATGCCATTTTTGCAATATTTATCCCATTTTTGCTACTGATATAAAGTCTGGGTTGAGGGAGAACATGAGCGAATTAAATTGTCAGTATTTATGCCATTTTTGCAATAGCAAAGGAGAGGAAGAAGGGGCAGTTAGCGATGTTTGTTATGAGCTGTTTTCATCTAAGAGCTTCTTTTGTTTGCGCTATTATGACCATGCTGTAATGATTGCACTGATTTGTTAGTGCTGAATTGACATGATACCAGACCCAAGTGATCTTATTGCTGTTTTTGCTCTGTTCTCATGCTGGATACTGCAGAAACTCAATGCAATTCAATGACAGTAACTCCAGTTTGTCATGGTGTAAATGACAATCTCACATTACGTGCTTTATCCTGATGGAAAGCACTGTACATGTTCCCTCTTTGCTAAACAATACCTTCTTTTACTAGTTGAAACATATAGCAGTTAATGTAATAATTATATTACCCAACTTACATTTACAGTACATTCATAACTCATATGCAGCCCATCCTTACTAAAATGTTTTTTTTTTTCACCCAGGATTTACTCAATTACCAATAATGTGGAAACGGTCCTCTTCACAACCACCTTTAAGTCATGAATTTATTTTCATAATCTGTTTGCTCCTCTGAAGTCCTACTCTAAGGATTGGAAGTATATCAGAAAATCTATGGTTTTAATTTCCTTCATCTTGTTAAATAGTGATCTATAATCCTCAATAAAGTCTGCATTGTTAGTACAATTTATGGGTTTATGTGATAACGGCGAAAGCCTAAAGGCGATCACCGTTATTGTGAAGTCAGAGTGTGGAAAATTTATTTTGGCACTCTGACACCCCCGCACACAGCAACCACCCCCCCCCCCACAGGGGGACATCAACTGTCCACCCTCTACTTAAGGATTCTCAGCTCCAGGGGGGACATGTCGGGGGGGCAAAAACATTTAAAAAAACATTTGGGAAGGCACAACAAAAATGCACTAGCGCCGAGACCCAAATCCAGTACCCTGCCGACCAACACTGCCAACCCACCCACTACACCACGGGGTCAGCTCAGCAACCCACTATAGCACCACCCCTCACATTCCCTCCTGCCCCTCACTGTGTGTGCTCACTTCCATCATGCACGTACATATAGCAACATCCCGTTGCTACATTCGCTGAACCCCCCCATTCTGCTGCCCTACTCTACAGTAGCCCTGAAGACATGCAGCGGGGGGGATTGGGTCACCATTATTGTAGGCACCCAATCCCCAGCACTCATATCTCATGCTACCCAATTTACATGTACAGTACAATAGAATTTATTTAAAAAATTTACCACCAACAGCTTAATCTAGTTCAATTTCAGAATGGTACCATCTGTACCCCGGTTACCCCTGAAAAAGGGACTTCTAGTCTCAGTGGGCCTACTCAATCAACAATATTCAATAAATAAATAAATTGTGCCATTTGAAACCACAGTTTATGTATAAAGATGACTGGATGTTTTACACTGCAGTAATATAGTTTAATTCTTTCTGTCACATGTCTTATTTTGACCCCAGAGACAGAACATGGCACTCTGTCAGGATGTCTCCAAGACAGATATGTTTAGCTGTCCTTTTTCATAATGAATCTCCTACCATTACCCACCTTCTGTTTTTAACCACATTGCTGTTAAGAATAGTACCCTCTTATAAGCTTGCTTGATGATTGAAAGTATGGCATATTACAGGGTTCAAAAAGGGTCTGTGGTTCTTGGGGGGGTGGATTGAGGGACATTGTCATATCTTCTGCCTTTCCACTTTTTGATAACTTTAGCAGTTTCACTGTATACTATTTTTTCAAATGCTGCTAGTTTAACGTTATATCCTACCTGACTAAATAGGTACTTGACTCTAATCAACTTCTTAATAAGTTCTAGAATGATATCGCCAGTAGTGTCAAATACTTGTAGTGTGACATCCAGCTATACTTATTTAATTTTTTTCCCATAATCTACATCTCATGCATTTGTTTCAAGCAAGAAAGACATGGGCTGCATTTTCAAATGCACCCAAATGCCACAAACCCTGGCTATGCTGAACATATGGCACACGAGGCTTGCAGCAGTGTACCGGCTGGTTATCGGGATTTTCTATCCCACGCACCAACTGCTGAAAGTTAGACTAACTTTTTCTGGTATAGCTTATGGCAGTACCAGATATCCTTTTTGGTGCAAGCTGGCATAAATTGAGTAAACTGTTGCAACTGCATCTGACCTACTAAAATCAGCACAGTTGCAGCAAATGTGTTAATGCAAGCCCTGCATAGCTTGGCAGAAGACACCAGGAGAAAGGACTGCTGTGTGACTGGACTTATCTACTGGGACTATATTGTCCTCCTTCCCTCCCCTCCAGCCTCCCACCCAAAGCTAGTTCTACTTTTGTAGGCACAGGATTTGACTGACAACAGGAACTTCCTGTTTGGGAGCAGGAAGTGAGTGAATACAGAGCCACCAAAGACCCATCATCCTAGAAGGGCAAGAGTAGCTCTCCGGCCCCCTCTAGCTGCTGGAGGTCTGCCTCTGAGCAAGTAAGGGGTCTACTGAGAAATATAGGATATTCTTGCCTCAGAACTGGACAATCAAGAGCTTAAAGAGCACACAGGCAGAAAGTAAGGAGAGAAAGAAAAAAAACAGAGGCAAGAGTAAGGATTGCAAACAGTTAAGGGGCCAGAAATAAGACATGATTGGAGTGGTGCAGTGCAGTGGCTGTGGAGCAGCAGTCTTCTGGGAGATGTTCTGGAGGATGCAGTGTTGTCCCATCTGCAGGAATCTCTCTGGGCTGATGGAGGAGGTTGCTCATCTTCAGGCTGAGTTGGCCAGGATTTGTGGGACCTCCTCTTCCATCCAGGGACCACCAGTGCTACTACCGTTGCCTCAGAGGTTGCCAAGAAAGAGGAGCAGCTGGACCACAGTGGGCTCAGGGAGGGTGAGAGTGGTGGAACTGAGGTGCATCCCTCAAGTTGTACCTCTCCACAATTTCTATGCCATTCTGGCAAAGTGTGGTTCCTCTATGGAGGCACCTGCAGTACAGACCAAGGAGGATGCTGGGAACCTCCACAAAGGAGACCCACAGGAGGGTGGCAGGGGACCCTGCAGGGGAAGTAAACAACTCCTGGTGGGGGACTTCATTGTTAGGAAGGTAGACCTGGGGGAGGAAGGGAGAGGAGGTAAGGTGCCTGCCTGGTGCCATGGCTTGAGGACAGGGAGCAAATCCTCAGGATTGCCGGAGCAGCTGCACAGAGGAGGGAGCTGGATGTCATTGTCCACCTAGGGACAAATGACCTGGCTAAGAAAGGGATTAGAGAAGTGCAGGAAGAGTTTGTGGAATTGGGGAGCGGTCTTAGACAAGTAGCATGCATGGTAACCTTCTCGGAGGTGCTGCCCATCTATGGCATAGGAGAAGCTAGGGTGTTCTGCACCATGGGATTCAATCAGTGGTTGAAAAACTGGTGTGGAGCTCAGGGATTTGGCTTCATTGGGGACTGGGGATCCACCTGGAGTGATGCAAGCCTATACTGGCATGATGGGCTGCATCTGTCCAGGAGGGGAACCAGGATCCTAGGTGATAGGTTTAAATGCTTCATTGGCAGACATTTAAACTAGCCAAGGGGGGAGGCACTGGAAAGGAGCAGGGAAATCCTAGCCCCCCCAAACAATCACAGTAGTAAGTGTGGTAAACACCAACATAGAGGTGTCGATAGGGAGAAGGGCAGGGGTAAATGGAGAAAGTGACAAAGGCAAGAAGGACAGGGATGGGGCAAAAAGAAGTAAGGCCATCAGGAAATGGAGGGTAATGAGTACCAATGCCCGTAGTCTGAGCAACAGGCTCCCTGAGCTGGTGGCCTTGATGGAAGAGGGATGCCTGGATATTGTAGCAGTCACAGAAACATGGTACACAGAGAACCATGACTGGGATGTTAACATACCAGGGTACATAACCTACAGGAGAGACAGGCAGGGTAGAAGAGGGGGAGGAGTAGCTCTCTATGTAAAGGAAGGGATAAGAGCAACTGAACAAAAGAGTAAACAGGGAGGAGAGGAGGCACTGTGGGTCACCTTGGAGACTGGAAAGGGCACCACAATCTGCACAGGGGTTGTGTACAGACCCCCATGTCAGGGGGAGGGAATGGACAAGGATATGATAGAAGGCATTCTTAGAATGGCAGAGAAAGGGGAGATACTGTTGATGGGAGACCTGAATATGCCACATGTTAACTGGAGCACATTTGCTGCAGCCACATACAAGAGCAGGGCCATTCTTGATGCCCTACAGGTGGCAGGCCTCAGACAGCTATTTTCGGAACCCACTCGTGAGGGAGCAATCTTAGACCTCATACTCTCAAATGGGGCAGTGAGAGAATCTCAGATCTAGAAGTGGTTGCCATCTGGGAACAAGTGACCATCAAACAGTGTGGTTCACGTTAAACTCAGCTACAGAGTCAAGCCATACAAAAGTGAGGGTACTGGACTTCAGGAGGGCTGACTTGACAAGACGGGAGAGTGCCTCAGAAATGCACTAGCAAACAGGCTAGAAGGAGGGTGTGGAGCGACAATGGGGAATCATCAAAACTGCCATCACAGAGGCAACAAGTCTTTGTGTGAAGCAATAAACAAATCAAATGAAAGAAAAGCCACTATGGTTCTCAAAAGAGGTGGCTGTGAAAGTCAGGAAGAAAAGATAGCATTCCGGAAGTATAAGGAAACACAGAAGGAGCAGGACAGAGAGCTGTACCAGTAAAGGCAGAAGGAAGCAGGGAGGGAAGTCAGAATAGCAAAGGCCCAAACTAAGGAAAAGATAGCCAACTCAGTTAAGAAGGGGGATAAAACCTTTTATAGGTACATCAGTGAGCGTAGAAAGACAAAGGGAGGAATAGTGAAGCTGAATAGAATGAACGGTGGGTGGGCAGAGGGGGACAGTGAAAAAGCAGGGATACTGAATGAATATTTCTGCTCAGCATTCACAAAAGAGGAAAGGAAAGTGCCTAATCCAATTAACAGAAGCACTCTTGATAGGGGGATTGATCCCAGTCCTTTCACAGAAGAAAGGGTTCTGCAAGAACTCCTAAAACTGAAGGTGGACAAAGCAATGGGTCCTGATGGAATTCACCAAAGAATTGTAAAAGAATTAAGGGAGGAACTAGTGAAATCACTGGCTACTCTTTTTAATAAATCATGGGAGGATGGTGTGGTACTCAAGGACTGAAGGAAGGTGGATGTGATTCCCCTTCACAAAAGTGGGACCAAGACAGAGGCAGGAAACTACAGACCTGTCAGTCTGACCTCTGTGGTAGGGAAAGTGATGGAGTCACTTCTGAAGGAAAGAACAGTTGAGTACCTAGAGGCCAGTGGGGCACAGAACCCTAGGCAGCATGGGTTCACAGCGGGAAGGTGATGTCAGATGAATCTAATAGATTTCTTTGACTGGGTGACCAAAGTAGTAGACCAGGGAGGGGCTGTGGACATGGCCTACCTAGACTTTAGCAAGGCATTTGACACAGTCCCACACAAAAGATTAATAGTCAAATTAACCAGCCTGGGAGTGGGACCCAGGGTGGTAGCCTGGTAAAACATTGGCTGCACAACAGGACACAGAAGGTAATTGTAAATGGAGTCCACTTGAAGAAAGAGGGGTTATTAGTGGGTACCGCAGGTTCAGTATTGGGTCCAGTCTTTTTAATGTCTTCATCAGTGACATTGCAGAGGACTGGAAGAAAAGTATGCCTTTTGCAGATGACACAAAGATCTGCAACAGGGTTGATACACAAGGAGGCGTGGAAAGGATGAGAAGGGACTTGGCAAGGTTGGAGGAATCGTCAGAAGTATGGCAGCTAGGATTCAATGCAAAGAAGTGCAAAATAATGCACCTGGGAAACAAGAACCCAAGGGAAGAATACACAATGGAGGGGGAGGTAGTAACAACAACAAAAAAGGAAAGGGACCTGGGGGTAATTATATCAGATGACCTTAAGGTTAGCAAGCAATGTGAGAAGGCAGTAGGGAGGGCTGGGGGTATACTGGGATGCAAAGGGAGAGGAATCAGCAGCAGAAAACAGGAAGTTGTTATCCCTCTGTACAGACAGTTGGTGAGACCCCATCTGGAGTACTGCGTCCAGTTCTGGAGACCCCATCTCTGCAAGGACATAGACAGGATAGAGGCAGTCCAGAGGAGGGCAAGTAAAATGGTGCAGGGTCTGCAAGAGAAGCCGTATGAGGAGAGACTAAAGGAGCTTAATATGTATACCCTTGACTAAAGAAGGGAGAGGTGGGACATGATAGAAACTTTTAAGTACCTCAGTGGAATCAACAAAGTCCAAGAGGGTAGCATCTTTCAGAAAAAGAGACGTGCAAGAACAAGGGGACACAATTTAAAGAAGGAATGGGGCGGTTCAGGGACAATGTGAGGAAGTATTATTTCACAGAGAGGGTAGTGGATGCATGAAACAGCCTTCCTGAGGAGGTTGTGGGGTCTAAAACTGTGGGAGAATTCAAGAATGCATGGGACAGACATAAGGCAATTCTTGTGGGGGGTAGGAAGAAATAGGCTGTTGGTTAACTAGGATTTTCAGCCGATCCTGTAGGTAGGGAAATGGGCAGACTAGATGGGCCAAGCGGTCCTTATCTGCCGTCAAAGTCTATGTTCTATGTTTCTATGAAAATTGGCCCACTATATCTTATTCTGTAAAAATGGTGGGGTCATGGATGTGGTAACCCTACCAGGACTAGGCAGTCTAGTGGGCTTGGAAAAAGGTGTTGTGGAAAACCCAAATGAATGGACATCACTGGATCAGGCCAGTTTACTGGGGATGACATTCTATAACACAGGAAGAAGTTGTTTAGACCCAAGCTATTGTTTTGTCAAGCAGGAGTTAATGTCAAGTTGTTTAGACCCCAGCCACTGTTTTGTCGAGCAGGATTTAATATTAATCTAACATCACATGAAAAAGCAGTACACAATGAAACTAATAAAGTTATCAAGAGTGGAAAGGCAGCATATATGCACCCCTCCCAAAAACATCAGGCACATATTGAACTCTATCATATGCCAAACTTGATCATCAAGCCAGCTGCTAAGGTAGCAAAATTATTGCACAGGATATAACTGACTATAAAATAACAGTTTATGAATTATTGGATAATGTAAACCACTACAGAAAATGACATGAATACCTCTGAATCTGGTCAAGAAATAAGAAAACTGCTAGACACTATGCAAAATGCAAGGTATTTGGGCCTGATAATGGAAAATTAATTTAAGAAAATGTGGAATGACAGCCCAGTGATTTCCACCTTTTCATCTTTTTCCAAAGGCGCACAAATGTCTGAAAAGCCTGCAAGACAAGTCAGTTGTCTCTGGCCTGGCTTCTCTGATGACACATTTTGCAAGATTTCTTGATTTTGTCCTTCAAGAAAGGTAGAAGGGATGAAATCCCTCCTCAGGAAAAAGATTGTCTTAGGAAAAAAATGAAACTTTGTTAGGAAAAATTAGTTTCTTTGGATGAGCATAGATGAAGAATCACTGTACACATTGGGAGGGCTTTTAAGCCTGAGGTTCAGTGGGCAGAACAACTATGTCACTCCTCCATCAGGCTTATAGGGCCACTAATCCTAGGCCTCTCAAGGATTCTTTTCTCTTGCTCACCATCCACCCCCTCCTCTTCCAGCAGCTTGTCTCTCTCTTACCAGTGAGATTCTTGCTAAACTACCTTTAGCCGATGGCTTCATTCCTGTGGCACCAATAAGGGGGGGGATCCTTCTCTAGGGTTCCTTGTGTCATACCCCTACAGGGTGGTATATCCCATGGATAGAGAGGTGGAAAGCCACAACGTAAATCAAGTCACATAAGCATTATCTCATCCAGTTTCATAAGAACAATTGAACTATAAGACATGATGATGACACTATGACTTGTTGGTTTTTCTTGGAGAACGGTCCTAAGAGTATGCTGCAATAGGTAGGTTTTTAAATCAGAAGTAGGAGGAGCTATTCCCCAACATTGAACCTTGGGCTTAAAGCCCTCCAATTCAATGTTGGTGAAATATGTAGTGCTTGGTGATACTGTAGATTTGAATGTATTCTGATGTGTATTTATAATGTGGCTTTCCTCTATTCCCACCCTTGGTAGAAGAGCTGGGTAGCTGAAGGGTACAGAGACCCAAAAAGAATTATCTCCTCCAACTCCAGAGAGTGTGATCAGGAACACTCAGGAGAGGAAACAACCCTTTGGGGAAAATCTCTGAGGACCCATGGCTGCTGACCTGCTCACCCTCTGAGCAAACTATGAGTAGATAATGGAAAAAGCATGTTTAAGTTCGGAAATGGGATTAGGGATGTATACTTTTAATGTAGATGATTTCCATCTTCCTAGTCTTTTGATGATATGAAAAGGAATATTATTATGGGATGCTGAGGTAGCTGCACCTATTTGAAATCAATGACCTGAATAGGAAAATGGATCTAGTCAGAGTCTCTGTAGGAGGGTTTTTGTGTGGTCAATGAACCATTTGCATGTTATTGGTATAATGGTGTTGGAAGTTAGTAGAGGAGAAGAGGGATTAGACTTGGCATGGAACTTCATGAGTTTTGATAGTCTTACAACTGGACATCAGTTGTTTGATGCAGAATAATAAGTTATGATAGTTCCAGAATGAAGTCTATCGGTTTTTGAAGAGGGTAGATGTAATATGAAACTGTTGTTATGCTTTTCCAGGTTAGATACTCTGAGAAAAGCATAAGAGTGAGATGATGATGTAGTGAATTCTCCGGGACAAAGATATCCATAGAATGCAAGGGTAATTGCTGATGACATCATGATGTTGAAATGATGATTAAATGGATTTGAATCCAGTAAGTCCAGTAAACTATGGAATAGTGGTCCATCAATTGGAAGGCAGCGAGGGGACTTTGAAATGGATGCTCATTGAAAGCCCAATAAAAGTAGCTTGATTGTTTGATTAGAGAACAAAGATGGTGAAGACAGAGAATATTAGGAGTGAAAAAACTGGATGCCGGCTAGATACAATTTAATAGTGCCATGAGAAAGATGTAAGGCCTGATGGCAAAATGTCAGAAAGGCCAACACTAGATCTACTGAAATGATGGTTGATTGTAAGGATGATGAAGTACAGAATGAGACATATTTGTTCCATGTGGTCGTATATGCTGCTCTGGTAGATTAAGCCAATATTGACCACATGAGGAGAGACGCGTAATGTCGGTAGTGACTTATGTCATTAATAGGTCATAGTACGATGGTGGAGGAGTCATGATGGAATCCACTGAAGGATGGAGATGAAAGAAATCCTGAAAGTGAAATTGAGAAAGAGCATCAGCTGCTTTATTCTTAACACCAGGAATATGATAGCATGTGATGGTGAAATCATGGATGAGTGAAAGCCAGGTTAACCTCTGCATGAACAACATGATGGAAGGTGATGATGAGTGAACTTTATTGATGATCGCTACTGTGGACTGATTATCAGAATATACTGAAACTGACTGGTGGGACCATAGGTGCCCCCACAGAACTGCAGTTGCTATGATGGGATACATTTCGAATAACAGAGAAATAGAAGAAAAATTGGTCAATGAAGAAACATCAGGAGGTCAAGGGATGGTGATCCATAACTGAAAATATATTGTTGCATATCTGTTGGTTGGAGATGTGTCTGTAAATATACGAGGGTGAGTTTGAGGAGATGGATCTTTACAAAACATGGAGCATCCATTCAATCTGGCAAGTAAAAGGGACCACGTGGTTAGGTCAGATTTTGCAGATGCTGTAATATGGACATGATGATGAAGCTCTGGAACAGATGATGCTTGAATGAGAAGGTAAGATATGAAACAGTGTCCTTGAGGAATGATCCTCATTGCGAAATTTAGGTACCCCAAAAGAGATAGCATTTCGCATTTGGTGTAGGATGCTCAGGTAGAGAAGGAAGAGACCAGCTTCTAAATTCGAGAGAGCTTATCCATCAGAAGACTGGCTTCCATGCAGTCAGAATCCAACACAATTCCCAGAAATTCAAGGGAAGTGGAAGGGCTGGAGGTCTTCTTTGCTGCTAGAGGGACCAACAGGTCTTCGAAGAGGTGAATGAGCATGGAAAGGCTCTCGTCTGGGGAGGAGTGAGGCTGATCAATGAGGAGGAAATTGTCCAGCAGGTGAAGCACAGCAGGCCTGCAGCAAACATTGAGAAGGGCCCAGCACAGAAATTTGGCAATGGTGTCAAACAGCTTAGAGCTGCTACAGCATCCAAAAGCAAGGCAGACTGCAAAATAGAAAACAGAATCTCAAGAAAATTGCCTAGAGATTCCAGAGAGAAGGATGGATGGGGAAGAGCTTGAAGGAATCTGATATGTCAGCCTTGGAGAACCAAGAGCCATGGGATGGACCGCTTAATGTTCGTGATAGTGTCGTCAACGCGGTCATATGACAAAGAAAATTCATCTGTGGGAATGAGGGAATTAATGCTTGGTATGGAAGAATGACAAGGAGCAAAGAGGTCAATAACAAGGCTCTTCTTGCCAGAGAATGTCTAAGTCGCTATACCAATGGGATTGAGCTGATAGGGAATGGAGGATGCGAAAAAGGTCCCAAAATGAAGCATTTTGCAAGTTCAGTCTGTAGGAGGGAAAGAACAACCTCGGTTCCTGGACAGTGGACTGCAGGTTAGCACATATGAATGAGGAAGTAGGGAGATTGGAGACACCGGTGTGAAAACCATGAGTGAATCCTGAGAGGAGAGAACACACAGAGTCTGGGTAAGGATAGGCAGTCAGAATTCGAGCCAGGGATAAGAGGTTCACAGAGATGGAAGGATGGACCTGGCATAATTTGGATGGTTTCATAACTTTGGGGCAAATGAAACTAGGGTACGCATCACTGCAAATGCAGCACAGGTGCAGGAAGGCTCATGTAGGAGTTGAACAAACTTGGTCATTAAAGTTGTTGCAGATAGATTTACTCCTGATGTTTTGGATGGGGCAACCATGCTGGTCTAGGTGAGCTCATTGATTGGAAACTGGGTGAACAAATCTGGAATGAGAAGGGGAGTCGGAAGTGTGAGCAGGCCTGGAGATGGACAAGGATGAGGGGCAGAAGTAGACACAGCTGGGGGCAAAGGGGAGTGAAATGGTTGAACAAACCACAAAGGGAACAAGAATAGGCATGTTGGCCAATGAAAAGCAGACAAAATAACTCATTGTCCAATACTGCCCAATTCAGCTTGACATTGTAGTGGGTCAAGGCAGAAGCCGCTTTGGCTGAAAATGAGCAGTGGTAGTCATCGAAGTGCATGCCACTGTAGCGGACACTGAGGCCAGCAAGCAGATAGAGATAAGTGTCCAGTTCCTTTCACTGTGCTTGGAAGGCCAAACAAATTATGTCCCGATAGAGGCTGAAATCAAGGACAAATTGAGCCATAGTCATCTTATGAAGGAGATGAGAATCCTTGGACTTCAAGCTGACTGACATGTCGCCGCAGGACATGATGCGATTGTCCAAGTCATCATGGGAAGAAATGAGCAGCGACACCAAGCTGATATCCTTACTGTCCAGGATGTCTTCATGGAGGATGTCCATATGATGCACAGGGGAAATGCCAGACCTTGCCCACCAACTAACACACTGAATTATGGAAAATGGAAAATCATGTACACAAATGCTCGCAGTCTGGGACACAAGATCCCAGACCTGCAGACAACAATGACAGAGGCTAAATTGGACATAGTAGCCATTAGCGAGACATGGTTCACCAGTGACCATACTTGGGAGACTTCAGTACCCGGCTATAAACTGTTCAGAAGAGACCGAAGTGCAAGAAAGGGGGATGAAGTGGCCCTTTATGTCGATGAAACTATCAAAGCTACAGAAATTCAGAATACACATAAGGAGCCAGAAGAACTGTGGGTCACCCTAGAAACAAGAAATGAGACAGCGATACAAACTGGGATTGTCTACAGGCTACCAGACCAGGGGGAGAACATAGACACATTACTGTTAGAAGATATACAAACATGACAGCTAAAGGGGAGGTTCTGATAACGGGAGACTTCAATATGCCAGATACAGATTGGTCAGTACCAGCAGGAACGTCTGCTACAACTAGACACATAGTTTATTCCCTGCAGGGGAAGAGCCTCAAACAACTGGTAGAATAACCCACAAGACACAGGGCTATCCTAGATCTAGTATTGACTAATGGGGAAAGGATCACAGATCTCCAGGTAGAAGGTCACCTGGGCACCAGTGACCATCACATGGTATGGTTCAATTTGGCCACTAGAACTAAATCATCCCATTCCAAGGCAAAAATATGGGACTTCAGAGGAGCTGACTTTGATAAGCTGGCCAACACAGTTAAGTTAGCCCTTGCAAGAAGAAATACAGGTGAGGGAGTACAGGTAAAGCGGGCAAGCATTAAGGATGTAATACTTGAAGCAACATCCCTTTGTGATAGAGAGAAAAGCAAGAGCAAAATAAGAAAGAAACTACTTTGGTTCTCAAAAACAGTAGCAGAAAAGGTCAGAACCAAAGGTCTGGCCTTCAGGAAATATAAGGGAACACAGCAGGATGAAGATGGGAGGCATACCAAACTTCCCTAAGGGAAGCAGGGAAGGCTGTAAGGCAGGCAAAGGCCCAAATTGAGGAAACACTAGCATGAACAGTAAAAGAAGGTGACAAGACTTTCTATAGATTCATTAGTGAAAGAAGAAAGACTGGAAGGGGTATTGCTAAGATCAAAGGGGATAAGGGATAGTGTGAGGATGAGAACCAAGGAAAAGCATCTATCCTAAATAGATACTTCTGCAGAGTATTTACTGAGGAGAAGGTAGTGCATGGCCCACAGCTCAGCACCATGGACACAGGGGGGAGGGAGGTGGGCACTAGTCCCTTCACAAAAGAAAGTTTACTACAAGAGCTCACTAAGCTCAGGGTGGACAAGGCAATGGGACCTGATGGCATACATCCCAGGGTACTAAAGGAGCTAAGGGTGGAACTAGCAAAGCCATTATCAGAACTGTTTAGTGAGTCTCTGAGCACAGGAGAGGTACCAGAAAACTGGAGAAGGGCTCATGTGATCCTGCACCACAAGAGTAGTAGCATGGAGGAGGCAGAGATCTGCAAACCAGTCAGTCTTACCTCAGTAGTGGGCAAGATTATGGAGGCACTCCTTAAGGAAAGGATAGTGCAACACCTGGAATCCACAGGAGCACAGGATCCAAGACAGCATGGGTTTACAACAGGAAGGTCCTGTCAAACTAATCTCATAGATTTCTTTGACTGGGTAACCAGAGTGGTGGACCAAGAGGGAGTAGTTGATGTCGCCTACCTTGACTTCAGCAAAGCTTTCTATACTGTTCCACATAGAAGATTGAGTAATAAGCTGGGTATGCTCGGGGTGGGTCAGACATTGGTTAGCTGGATGGCAAACTGGTTGACAGGCAGAAAACAGAGAGTGGTGTGAATAGTATACAGTCAGAAGAGATGCAAGTCAGTAGTGGGGTACCTCATGGATCAGTCCTGGGGCCAGCCCTCTTCAATATCTTCATCAGTGACACTGCAGATGGACTGGAGAGTAAGGTTTGTCTGTTTGCAGATGACACCAGGATCTGCAACAGAGTACTGTAGATGATCCAGATGGGGTGGGAAGAATGAGAAGAGATCTGAATAAACTGGCAAAATGGTTGGAAGAGTGGCAACTGTGGTTTAACGCAAAGAAGTGCAAGATCATGCACATAGGGAAGAGAAACCCTGATGCCACCTATAGATTGGGAGAGGAGTTGCTGGCAATCACAAGGGAAGAAAGAGACTTGGGAATCATCATCACCAATGACCTAAAATCATCCAAGCAGACCACTAAAGCAGTAGGTAAGGCTAGAGGGATGTTGGGGTGTATTAGTAGGGGTATCACAAGTCGTATGAGGGAGGTAATAATTCCTCTTTACAAGACACTGGTTAGGCCCCATCTGGAGTATTATTTGCAGCACTGGAGGTTACACCTTCACAAGGACATTAACAAAATGGAGGCAGTCTAGAGAAGCGCAACCAAAATGGTGCAGGGACTGCATCAGAAAACATATGAGGACAGAGTAACAGAGCTCAATATGTATACCCTAGAGCAAAGGAGGGAGAGAGGTGATATGATCGAAACTTTCAAACACCTTAAGGGCATTAACAAGATGAAAGAGTCTAACATGTTTCAATATAAGAAAAATAGCAGTACAAGAGGACACAGCATGAGATTAGAGGGAGGCCGATTAAGGGGTAATGTGAAGAAGTTATTTTTCACAGAAAGGGTGGTGGATGCATGGAATGGCCTACTTTAGGAAGTGGTGGATATGAATACAGACAGGCATGGGATAGGCACAAGGGAGCAATACAGATGAGTATGAATAGATTGGCCATTGAAAGAGTAAAGACCTATGGCACATTCATAAGGTAGAAAAGGAAATGGGCAGGCTGGATGGGCCTTTGTGGTCCTTATCTGCTGTCAGCTTCTGTGTTTCTATGTTTCTATGGAGGTGAGCCAGTACTAGATGAATTGAGGAAATTAAGGGAGGCTGAGGAGTGAGTGATGAACCTGAAAGAGTGGGAGGAGTCATTGATGGAGAAGGCACCATTGCCAGAGGAATAGTCAATGCCAGAGAGGAGAGAAGACTCATGGATGGCTCAGCTGTGGGCAGAGCAGGAGCCAGCAGATGAGGTAAAGGAACAGTGGGGCGGGCTTCTAGTGAGGAAAGGAGAATCTGGATATCTGTGATGGAGGCAGTCATCTGAGCCATGAAGTCCCGAATGTCCTAAAGTTGGGTAGAGTCAGGCTGAGGAAGAGGCGGGCTAGTGCCAGGGTGAGGTCCACGGTGGGATATGGAGGCTATGAGGAGGTTGTAGAGCTCCTTCTTGCAAGCAGAAGTAGAGTAGGAAATGTCCTTCTTGGATAGTTCTGACATTAGCCAAGGCACGGTCGTACTTGATGGAATGATGAGACTTAGAGGTGCATTTGCGACTGGTGGGTACTGTGGATGGTGGTGGATCTGTCAAAGGTTCTTCAATTGAGGGATCATTGATGGACAACTTGGTCAGGAAGTACACCTAGGGACAAAAAAGAAAAAAGGGAAAGAATGGGAAGCAACTGGGGAAGGATGAGGACGAGGAAAGGGAAATGAGAATGAGTATGGGGACAGACTGAAATGCATAGAGAGGAATGGGAGAATGAGACTATGGATGGGAGGGACTGGAACTTACCGTGGAAGGCAGGACCCTGCCATAGGGAATGCAGTATGAAGGGAGCACTAGATAGGGGGCTCCGGCTGACTACAGCAGACGATCTTGAGGAAAGGTACTATAAGACCTGAAATAAATAAGCAAGGTGTGAAGGAGCAAGAATTCTAAGGTTTTTTTTGTTTTGTTTTGTTTGTTTTTAATTAAAGATGAAACATGTTAAGCAACAGAGGGATAAAATGGGAATGAAAGGATGGACTGATTTGGATGGAAAGATGACAGAAGCAGGGAGGGCTGCGTGAATGGAAAGGAAGGCGGCATGCTCCCACAGAGGTAATATACAAAACAAGCACCTTAAAATGGAGAAGGCAATTAACAGTCTGACCAAATTCCTGACACAGTGCAACCTACAGAAATAGTACTCCCAATGCCATGGCTTCCAGCCTACCAGGGGGTTCGAAGCTGAAATCCAATCTATTAGCACCCATAGCAGGGCTGCAGTAAGCTTGCAGGAAAGATGTGAAGAAAAAAAATTAGTATCATTGTAGCATGGTACTACAGGGCTCCAATATTGGTCCAGGAGCACAAAAACTCCTGTGTAGCAGAACAAATAACTAGCAAGTAGCAGTATATATATGCTAGCTCTGGCATCCGCTGCAATGTTTTTCCCACCCCCATGCCGAGTGCGAGGAAGCGAAATACTACCGTATGGAGCAGGACAGCACAGAAGTTATCCAAGCTATGAATTATAGGAACAAGATGTAGACAAGACACAACAATCAGCAGAACAGGAAGCCTGAAATGCCATGCAGAAGCTCAAGGGGGAAAACTCCACGAAAATGAGTTTCTAGATTTAAGCACAAAGTGTTGTGATAGGTAGGTTTTTAAACAAGAAGTGGGAGGAGCTATTCCCCCACATTGAACCTCGGGCTTAAAGCCCTCCCACTGTAAAGATCAGAAGAAACTGTTCCTCACAGGAACACTTTTCTCACTCAGGCAATGGAATTGAAAATATGGTTCTTAACAAGGAGATATGACCATCAGATCATAGAGGAAACCTTTTTGAATTCTTCAGCATTAGTTAGGAGTACATTATTGAAACCTACAATGGGAAATGAAGTTTCACTAAGACCAGTCATGTTCATAACTGAATGCAGACCTATAACTGGGGCAACAGGGAATATCATTATGAGAAACTGGTCCATTCATCTGGAGGTAGAGATGCAGTGAAGTTTTACTTCACCCGCAGATTTTCAGAGAATTCGGCAAATTCGCCACTGTGGATCAATTCACAAAGTTGTCCTGCAAAATCACAATTCGCCATTTGTAACTTTGCCTTGCTTTTCAGTTGTTTTAAATGCAAATTGCACTTAAACAAAAACCTAAAGCAAGGAGAAGTTACAACTGCAATCTGCTACATCCCAGGTGTCTTGTGCCCCCATCGTTAGCCTCCGGTAAAACAAATGTATGATAATGACCCTCACCAATTGCCAGACCTTATTTGAAAAAGTATATAATCATGAATTAAATTCTAGCCTCTAGTGGATCTTTCTCCACCCCCACTGATTGCCTGCCCAAATGTAAAAATTATATAGATTAAATCCTGGTGTCTAGTGGTTCCCCAGCTCCTCTGGTGGATCATCAGACTCAATGTAAAAACAATATAATCATCAATTTAATCCCTGTTGTCTAGTGGTCCCCCGCTGATCTCCATTTAAAGTAAAAAAAAATATAATAATTAGATTAATCCTGGTGTCTAGTGGACCCCACCCCCTCAGGTATTGGCCCACAACCCTCGAAGATCTTCACCTGACCCCGAAGCGGCAACTCATAGAGCTTCCACTTTCCATCAGTTGGTTACTCATCCGACCTGAATAAGTGAGTGTGTGCTTGTACAAGCACACGCTCATTCATTCCAGGTCAGTCAGGTGGCCAGCCAAGGTGGAGAGGGAGGGTTGTGCTGGTCACCCTCTTAGGGTCAGGGTGGGGGGGAGTGGGGTGGTAGGGGACTACCTCACTGGGTGGACATTTGGAGGGTCCACTAGACACCAGGGATTAAATTACTTATTATATTTTTTGTTACATTGGGGTCAGTGATCGGAGGGTTGGGGCATTAGACACAAGGGATTTAATTCATGATTATATTTTTTCACATTTGGACACACAATCAGTGAGGGGGGTCCACTAGAAATCAGGGATTTAATTCATGAATGAATATAGATATATATTTTTTTACACTGGGGCCAGTGATTGGTGAGGGGGGTCCACTAGACACCATGGATTAAATTGCTGATTATATCTATATATATATATTTTTACATTTGGGCCGGTGATCAGTGGGGGGTAGGTGGGAGGGGTGGACACTAGACGCCAGAGATTTGATCTAATTTAATCTATATATGTTTTTACATTTGGGCAGGTGATCGGCGGGGGGGGTGTCCACTAGACACCAGGGATTTAATTCATCATTATATATATTTTTTTTACACTGGGGTCAGTGATTGGAGGGGTGGGCTAGCAGACAGCAAGTTTTTTTTTTTGCAAACTGTGGAATTTTGGCAGCCAAATTCCACACTTCAGAGTCGATCCACACTTCGCAAATTGGCAAATTTCATAAATGGCGTTTCACAAATTCAGCGCCATTCACAAAATAATTTAAGGAGCAAATTTTGTGGAATTCGCACATCTCTATCTGGAGGATCCTCCATTGGGGCAAGCAATAAGTCAAAATCTGCACAAAAATATTTGCGGCAGGCTCGTACACAGTTGCAACAGTCAGTCAGATGCAGAATGTATGGGACATCTAATGTATGCCCTTATGCTGTCAAGATGTCAAGAGTAATGAATCTGTATGCCCAGGGCCATGTGAGACATGTGAAATCTTTATGTGTAAAACTAGGTGTGTGACTTATGCCCTCTGGTGCCCCTGCAAACTTAATTATGTAATCAGAACAATGTGAGCAGTAAAAGTGAGGCTGCAGGAGCATATTAGGATCATTACTAGTGAAAGATGATACACTAGCAGGGGAACTTTTTAAAGATAGACATAGTTCAGGTGCCTCACTCCTTAGATTTGGTCATTTCAAGAAGATCCAGGCACCTAAAAGAGGAGGAGATGGTTGCAAATCATACTTCAAAATGAAAACCAATGGATGGACTCAAACCCTTGAAATTACTGAGGACAAATGATAACACTGATTTCAATACTTTACAAATTTTATTTTTTATTTTTCTCTTTAGGACACTTATGTTTTCTCCTTCTCTTTCCTTTCCATTCCATCTCAGTTCTGGTTGGATCCCCATATTGAGAGGGAGTGCCTGTTGCCATGGGGGATTGCGTATCCCAATATTAGTATAGCAAGAAGCCTTACCAGTACAAGTTCCATTTGTGACAGATATTTTAATCAAACATGTAAAAGTTTTAATGTTTTCTTAAAAATGTATCTGAGCAATTGCTATGTTTCCCTTGTCTAATTTTTGTGTTGCTTGCACGCATGTGCAAGAAACACATTGCGTCAGTCAGCAGTTAGGGAGCAGGCCACAATGCGTCAAGAAGTTTGGCCACATCACCACGCAATCAGCTGTTTTGGTGCATTACAAGTTATCAAAACAGCTGATTGAGTGGTGTCGCCATGGCGACAGCTTCTCTGTCGGCTTCTCACAGTCCCCAGGAAGCCAATGGAAAGTTGCCGTCCGCCATTCAGTGTGCCTTCCTGGTGAAACATTTCAATAAATAAAAAAAAAAAGCAGATGGGGTGCCCAATCCCTGTAAGCATAATGCACCCCCCCATTGCTCATGCGTCCCCCCAAGCACACTGTATGGCTGACGGGGCTGCCCAATCCTTCGCTGGCTCCACTGCCCCCCCAAACAAACTTTCATCTGCCACGCTAGGAGCCCACCCCAGAGTGGCAAAAGTCTCCTTGGCCAATGGGGTGCCAAATTCCTCTTCATCTCCACTGCCCCCCAAACAAACTGCCTGGTGCCATGCTGGGAGCCCACCCCAGCGAGGCAAAAGTCCCCTCGTGCCTAAAAAAAAGATCTAGAAAACAAACAGTCCTCGTTTATTCTCTCTTGCCCTCCCTCAGCCCTGCCACCCTCTGCGCACTCTAACCTCCCCACACCTCCACCCCATACTTACCTTCAGAGCCCAGCACGACGATCTTTGGTGGACCGGGAACACATCTGCACTCTTCAAAGCCAACCGTGAACTGAAGAAATGCCGGTAAGCTGTATAATGGCATAAATGTTTTGTTTTTCAACTTTGGTGCATATCTTGGCCATTTTGGGGAATTTTTTCACCAAATTTTCAACATGAGGTTCTTGGGACCCCACCTCATGAACTCAGTCACTGTCATTTTGTTATTCGGTCCCGAAAGGTGATTTCGTGGTCACAGCATGGAACCACCTTTTGGGACTTATTAATGAAATGACAGTGTCACAGTTCATGAGGTAGGCCTCCAAAAACCCTATGTTGAAAATTAGGTGAAAAAATCCCAAAAATGACTGTTTTACGAGTGTGCATTGCGCAGTTCCTAAGCACGCTCATAGCTTTTTTAATATTTTCACTCCAGATTTTCAACATTGTCATTTCACCACGCCTTCGTATGAACAATACAGCTGTCATTTTTCACATCTCACTTGAAATGTGTTTTTGCACATGTAGCACACAATGGCGCAGTCAGTGTGCAAAATCAATGTTCAGGAAAGATTAAGAATATTACAGTGATGCTGTTCCATGAGGTAGACCCCCAAAACCCTATGTTGAAAATTTGGTGAAAAAATTCCCCAAAATGACTGTTATACGAGCGTGCATTGTGCATTGTGCAGTTCCTACGCACCCTCATAACTTCAAGCATTTTTAATATTCTCACTCCAGATTTTCAGCATTGCAATTTTACCACACCTCCTTCTGAACAGTGCAAATGCTATTTTTCACATCTCATCCAAAATGTGTTTGCACACATGTAGCGCACAGTGGCATGGTCAGTGTGCAAAATCAGTGTTCAGGATGTATTAAGAAAATCACAGTGACACTGTTCATGAGCAGAGGTCTTAAACTGGCTATGATAAAAAATTGGTGACAAAAGTCAATAAAATGACTGTGTTACAAGTGTGCATTGTGCAATTTCCATGCACCCTCGTAAGTTCATAAATTCGTAATTTTTTCAGTCCAGATTTTCAACATTGTCATTTTTCCTCACCTCCTTATGAACAGTACAGCTATCATTTTTCACACCCTGGCCAAAATGTGTTTTCGCACTTCCAGTGCAAAATAGCATGGTCACTGTAGAAAATCAGTGTTCAGGATAGATTAAGAAAATCACAATGATACTGTTCATGAGCGGAGGTCTCAAAATGCCTATGTTGAAAATCTGCTGTCAAAAATCCCAAAAATAATTACATTATGGGTGTGCATTGCTCAGTTTCTATGCACACTTGTGACTTCACCAGATTTTTTTATATTTTCACTCCAGATTTTCAACATTGCCATTTTTTTACACCTCCTCATGAAAAGTACAGCTGTCATTTTTCACATGCTGTTCAAAATGTGTTTTTGCACCTGTGGCACCAAATGGCGCAGTCTCTGTGCAAAATCTCCTTTTGGCTAACAAACTAATAGTGTCACTGTTCATGTGGTGGGATCACAAAAAGCCCATGTTGAAAACTTGGAGTAAAAATACCAAGAAACCCCCAGGGTGTTAGGGTTTTTGATCATAACGCCCTAACCTATAGGGACTGATGGGCGTCAGGGGTGTGACTTGGGATTGTCGACAGTAATGCTCGTGCCATCCCACCCCCACCCTGCAGCCAGTGGCAGGCATCAAGGTGTGCCTTGGACCCTTTGGTCCCAGAGTTCACCCCATTCTCCTATACTGCACCCATTTCAGCATATTTCCTTATGGAATGCGGTGAGTGTAAAGCCCGAAAACTTCAAAGCACACCTCAACACTTGTGTGTTACTTTCAGGGTAGGGTGAAGTAAAATGTCGTGACCGTAATGGGTGATGACCCAAAGGCACACCCCAATGCTTGTCCATCTCTGCAGGGTGGGGGTGGAACTGGCATCAGTTCAATACTTCACCACCATTCCTATATTGCATCTGTCTAACTGCTGCACTTCCACTGCTAATGACAGCAAGCAACACTTGGCATTGATAAATGCTTGTTACGCTGTATTTATTGAATGTATTGTTGTAATGGTATCCTTAGTACACATTGTTGGAGATTTATTATGTAACTTCACTGTGATTTTTTCACCTTGCACTTAATGTTTAATTCACAGATGATATCACTATGATGTCACAACTGGTGACTACCAGGATGTTAGTTGGGTTCTGCACCTTATTTAAAGTGATCCAACAAGGCAGCGCATCAATGACCAGTACACTGACTGAGGATTGCACCTTATTTAAAGTGAGCCAATTAGCCAGTGCCCCATATTTAAAATGCAGCCAACTCTGGCAGTTAGGATTTTAGAATAGGGACTCTGCTAATGGAAGGTCCACCTTGCCAACTGGTGCCTGAGCTTGCTTTCACACCAGAGCTCTTATTTTAAAGACTAAGACACCCCATTCCCCCTTTGGGATGAAATAAGTGAGTAGCCATTTGAGGCAGAAAGCACATTAATGATTTGCCATTTTTTAGAGGGGGCTGCACTGGATCTTTAGTATAGTTTTGGATGTGTAAGTCATAACTGGTAGCACACCAGTAAGAAAAGCAATTTAATGTATGTGATACTGAATGAGGTGAGTAGCTAATTTTGGTTGTGCTTATGTTTAGCAGATTTATGGTTATCTCCATTAGCTGGATCCCCACTGACCACCAGTAGTAGGTCAATACAGCGAAATCAAACACTGTGTGGTCAAAACCATGTAGGAAAAACAACACTGTCAACAACAGCACACAGCAAAAACACCATTATCAATAACATAGCCAATTGTAGTGGTCCAAAAACACACCAATGACCGCTACCATGGCTAACAAAACACAACTAAATTGAGGTTTTGTGGGGTGCTCCACCCCTCACACTCCCTGAACTTTATGTAATCAACTTCAAGGGGAGGTGGAACTCTGGGACAGGGAGAAACTTGAGGGAGAGTTACATCAGTGAGGGTGAGGGGACCAAAAAAAACAAACTTGGGGGGATGGAAAACACAATATTCAGATAACCGGGAACAGAACCTTGGTCTCCGGGTCTCCACTGCCCTAGCTGCTCATGCCTTAGCCCTCTCCACCATGGGAGCAGCTCGGCCAGGCACCATGCTTCTTGCAAACTGTACACTTCCTTCCCTCTAATGACAGCTACAGGGGTAGTGGTAACTCACTTGTGCTTTACTGCCTCTGAGGCTGTCAAGTCAGATGTGATTTTTGAAGTGCAGTTCTTCCCGCGCTATACTGCCAGAGACATATTCACCTGGTATGCTGACATCCAGTATATATGCTGGGTTTTACACCTTATTTAAAGTGAGCCAATAAGGCAGTGCATCAATGACCAGTACATTGGATAGCGACTGCACCTTATTTACAGTGAGCCAATTAGGCAGTGCCCCATATTTTAAATGCAGCCAACTTTGGCAGTTAACATTTTAAAATAGGGCCTCAGTCAATGGGCGGTCCACCTTGCTAACTAGTGGATGAGCACAATTTTACACCAGAGTTCTGATCTGAAAGACTAAGAGACCCCCACTGTCCCTTTGTGATGAAATAAGTGAGTAGCCATTTCAGGCAGAAATAACATTAATGATTTGCAAATTTTCTTTTGGGGTGGCTTACACTGGATCTTTTGTTTTGTTTTGACTGAGTGTGCCATAACCAGCAGCACCTCAATGAGAAAAACAATTTGATGTGTGTGTGATACTGCATGGGTTGAGCAGCTAATTTTGGTTTTGCAAGTGTACAAGATGCCTTCCTGCTGATCTCACATCCTCTGCATCACCAGGACCCAGTGGCCAGAAAGCTAAATTTGTGCTTTGGGGGGATGACCCTTCCCCTCCTGACCTCACCAAGCGGAGGAATCCTTGGGGATATTCTAGTAGCCAGGTGAGTCTAGGGGAGGTGCAGAACAGTAGGGGTCAGCAGTAGGGAGCCTAACTTGTCATAGCCATGAAAGGAAAATATACACTTGAATGGAAAACAAGTCAGGATACTGACTCCCTTAAGCCACATGTGCTGAGGAAACTTCAGCTGAGTGAAGCTACAGGAATTTTTCGGTCATTGGACTGTTGCTATTTTTGGATATATGTTTCTATGATTTCATGAACTTGGTATGGACTTTGCTTATTTTGAAATATTTAAAAACTGCTGCACTAAATATAACACTTTATGCATGGATTGCACTACGGTTTGGTAAAATAAAAAAAAAACTAATCAGCAGAAGCCTATGCAGTCATAATGTCTCATTAAAAGTTTGCACCTTAGCAGTTCACACAAACAGTGTGAGGAGCAGGTTTGGTCTTAAACTGCTCATTTATATACCGTGAACACATATTGCTTCAATCATTAAAATTATAAATAATCGCTTTTTTATGTTATACTATTTAAACTTTTCTATGGAAGCTTGTCAAACTGTTGTAACTCATTTAATAGTCTATATACTTGATTATGGCATGGTTATACAACATGGTGCTGAGAAAAGTGTTCCAATATGTCAAGAATAAGTATGTTACTTAACAAAACCTGCAGATTTGTGCTTGATAAAAATCTTTGCAAACATCATTGCCACATGTGTTATTTGACTAAATGGCTACCTATTGACTTATGGCTGCAAAACTTCCTATACATTTGGGCATGGGAAGTACTGCAGCAAAGTGCTGCTAAAATGTGTTTGCCATGGCAACCAGATTTCATTCGTCCAATAAACAATGATTTTTATAGGTCCTCTATAAATTCTCAGCCTCTCCTTTCATTAAAAAAAGGACTAAAACTGGAAATCGTTTTTTCATATAGGATGGTTCAGGCTTGAAATACTATTCCATGTAGCGTCACTAGTATTGACAAACTTTTTTCTTTTTTCTGATCCTTCATTACTCTTTTAAGTGGAAAAAGGAAATGTCACTAGTTTTGAAAAATTCTATGAACTTTTATTTCAATAATTTATATGTTTTACAAAGAAGATTTGCAAGCATTTGTCAAGTTTTTTGTATATTGACATTGAACGCCTATGAAAAGGCATTTATGTGCATAGTTGTTTCCTATTTCAAATACACTTTAAACTGGACACAGATCAATATGGACCTATAAAAGTGAGAACTGAACCTCGTTTTTATTTTCTTTGCAATAAATGTTTATTGAACTTTTTGTAACAACTATTACAGTACCTACATGTCAACTCGGTAGTATAGCATAACGTAACATGATGTAGGTCATCTACATGTTATCCCCTTCATTGTCTAAGAATATCTATGTATTTATTGCATGACTGTCTACCCTACTAGTATTTCCATACAGGATGCCTGCTACTGGCCCTCTCCTTTCTTCAGATCTGCTCATCTATTTTAGATAATGTAGGTATTGCCACACTAGTTTGCTGGGATATGTTTTTATATCATTCTTGTTACTACCCTTGTTTACAGTAATCCACATATAATCAACAATACCCATCACATATGTATTTATTTTATTTTGTGACTTTGCTCCTTGTTGTGTATCAGGGGGATTTCTGGCTGAGAATGGAATAACTCAGTATTTAGGACCAAGAGGGCACTGGGTGTGATGCATAACATAGCTGCAGAATTCTGAAAAAATTGATGGATTATCACTTCATTATCCCTTATGTGCTGCAATCTTGAAATATCCACACTACAGTCCAGGACTTCATTTTCTCCAGATTTCAAATGCAGACAGTTTGCACATGCTAAGGTTTAATTGTTGTAGAAATACAAGTAAACATATAACATGCAGTGCATTTCACTTGTTTCCAGACATTCTGCTGACTAGTGATGTGTAGAATTTAAATTTTCTAGCAGTACAGAAATCTGTGGAATTTTGAAAACTCCTATCATGTTTTTAGTAGTTTAACTCCTTTCTGCCTTACTGGTTCATTCTGGACTGTTCTCCATAACTCCTCACCCAACAAGTCTGGGACTTACTGATTGTCCAACCATCCTCTGCCAGAGGACAAGTGAACAGAGTTGCCAGTGTGCGATATGTGGGGGACTGGGTCTTCATCCTGTTGGTCAGGTTTTTTCCTTCATTTTCACCCTAGGCCCATAGTGTGTGCAATAACACGTTGCATAAGTGTCCCTCTGGCATCAAGCAGATAGGATACTTTCTATGGCATCCTGTTGTGCTGCCACCTAGAGTCTCCAGGTGGTAGCTGCCTAGCAGGATGCACAGGCCCCCTTCCCCTGAGGGAGGAAAGCTGTCTTTGGGATGCTCAGTCCTCCATCCCCAGCTGGACCCCCAATAACTCATGTCTGGTTATGAATCTGGGTTGCCAGCATGATAGGAGTGAAGCACTCAGCTCGTCAGCCCTCCATGCCACTGGGCCCAATCCTGACTAATCATGAGGAATCCTATCGGAAGTGGGATACAGCATGCCACAGAAAAATATACAGTATTGTATGTCCACAGTTTTGACCCAAAATTCAGAAGTTTCACATTTTCTTCTACAGGACATGTTTTTTTGACCATTTCTTGGCATTTTAATGAAGAAAGTGAATGATTTTCATAGTAAATGCACACACTTGCTTCTTAATGGCCCTTAGACACCTGTCAAGGAATTCCACATGATGTGTTCAAGATCACTTGTTAGAAACTATCCCTGAATTTTACAATGACTCTACAGTATCAACATTAAAACTTATACATGGTGAACAAAACTGTTTTTTAAATAAAAAAAAAAATATATGCTTTCTGATTTTCATGAAATTTACAAAAACAATTGGAAAGGATTTTAGAAAGAATTCAGCCTGTGGAATGGCTTATTGCACCCAATTCCACTGCTGATTAATTTTCTTAAATATATTGAAAATGTTTGGCTCAAGGATCATATCCTCACATATCTCATTCAAATAACTCCCTAGCACTTTTCTGCACTTCAAATGAGGCATGTCATTCAACCACTAAATTTATTTTGATGCCCAACCTGAATTTTACTAAAAGGATGACCTACATACCTTGATGGTAACTGAATTTTAGAACATAGAAGCAATAGAGAGGAGATACTAGTGATACCACTTTTGATTCAGAGTTACAGTGCCATATGTTAGTAAAAGGTAAATGTATAGTATGCAGAAAGCACACTAAAAAGTGTTGCTTTCAAGACTGCAGCTTATTTAGCTGCAGCATGAGCAAGTCTTGCTCTCTTCATAATTTTTCCCAGTGCCTACTGCTGCAAGTGCAGTGGCTAATTAGGATTCCCAATGCTTAATGGATATCCCCCACCAAAACACAGTTTTAAATAATCTTGCATTTTTCACTGGAAATGTTATGTGGAATTCGAAGAATGATGTCAGTAACACATAATGGGAGAAAGCACAGATAACAAAAATAATGCTGATATCAGATCTATAATTTGCTTGTCTAATTTGTGGGAAAAAAGTGCTCCTCTAATAGTCTTGATTAGTGCCTACTGTTACAAGTGGAATAACAAAATGGGAAGCCACTGCTTAATGTTACTCTTCTAATTTTAAAGACACTTGAAATAATGTTCTAAGTCTTGTACAGTTCTTCAATAAAGATTGTTTTACACAATTTAAGGATCGATATCAGCAACAGATAAAACAAAAAAAGCCAACTAAGTGCTGCTTTCAAGACCTCGGTTTAATCTTCAGCAAAATACAGCAAAGTGGTACATATTCTCAAAAGGGAAGACATGGATGCATATCGCTATTAGACAGCAGACGGCAAATCTTGATGGTCTTAAGGAAAGTGAAAAACATTGTTAATGCTGTTCCCATACTGTGTACTTTTGTTTTTTTAACTTTTTTGTATGGCTAATTATGACTATCCATGAATATTTCATATTTGTCTTCCTAACTGTTCAGTATCTGCATGAAGTTACTAAAGAGATTACGCAAAGAATCTAGGGGTCTGTAATTATTCTCCCTTAGTAGTTGTTTCATCCCAAACAGACTTTGGGTTACTGAAGTTTCGAGCATCTCACAGTTCACTCTTACCAATTCACATATATTAGGAAAGGTCATGGAAATGCAGTTGTTGTGTAGCATTTCCTCATAGTATCACACATAGTTGGCTGTTGTAGGCGACTCAAAAAAGAGTTCTAGTGTATTTACTCATCCATCCAAACTTTTTGTTTTACTTCAACAATATCAGCAACCTGAATATCTAAGTTCATAGAAACATAGAAGTTGATGGTAGATAAGGACCGCATGGCCTATTAAGTCAGCCCATTTCTTTTTCTACATTATGAATGTGCCATTGGCCTTTGCTCTGTCAATGGCCTATCTATTCATACTCATCTGTATTTCTGCCTTATGCCTATCCCATGCCTGTTTGAAGCCCTGCACTGTATTCATATCCACCACTTCCTGAGGTAGGCCGTTCCATGCATCCACCACCCTTTCTATGGAAAAGAACTTCCTCACATTACCCCTTAATTGGCCTCTCTCTCTAGTCTTATGCTGTGTCCTCTTGTCCTGCTATTTTTCTTATATTGAAACATGTTAAGACTCTTTCACCTTGTTAATGCCCTTAAGGCGTTTGAATGTTTCGATCATATCACCTCTCTCTCTTTCCTTTGCTCTAGGGTATACATATTGAGCTCCATTAATCTGTCCCCATATGTTTTCTGATGCAGTCCCTGCACCATTTTGGTTGCCCTTCTCTGGACTGCCTCAATTTGGTTAATGTCCTTGTGAAGGTGTGGCCACCAGTACTGCACACAGTACTCCAGATGGGGCCTAATCACTAATCAGTGTTTTGTAAACAGGGATTATTACCTCTCTCTTATGACAAGTGATACCCCTACTAATTCACCCCAACATCCCCCTAGCCTTATCTACTGCTTTAGTGGTCTGCTTGGATGATTTTAGGTCATTGGTGATGATGATGCCCAAGTCTCTTTCTTCCCTTGTGATTGCCAGCAGCTCCCCTCCCAGCCTATGGGTGGCTTCAGGGTTTCTTTTCCCTATGTGCATGATCTTGCACTTCTTTGCATTAAACCCCAGTTGCCACTCTTTTGACCACTTTGCCAGTTTATACAGATCTCTTCTCATTCTGCCCTCCCCATCTGGATCATCTACTCTGTTGCAGATCTTGGTGTCATCTGCAAAAAGGTAAACCTTACCCTCCAGTCAATCTGCAATACCTTTGATGAAGATATTGAAGAGGACTGGCCCCAGGACTGATCCCTGAGGTACCCCAATTGTGACTTGCATCTCTTCTGACTGTATACCATTTACCACCACTCTCTGTTTTCTGCCCGTCAACCAGTTTGCCACCCAGTTGGCCAACTTCTGACCCACCCTGAGCCTGCCCAGCTTATTAATCCATCTTCTATGTGGAACAGTATCGAAAGCTTTGCTGAAGTCAAGGTAGGCAACATTAACTGCTCCCCCTTGGTCAGCCACTCTGGTTACCCAGTCAAAGAAATCTATGAGATTAGTTTGACAGGACCTTCCTTTTGTAAACCCATGTTGTCTTGGATCCTGTGCTCCTGTGGATTTTAGGTGTTGCACTATCCTTTCCTTGAGGAGTGCCTCCATAATCTTTCCCACTACTGAGGTAAGACTGACTGGTTTGTAGTTCCCTGCCTCCTCCCTGCTACCACTCTTGTGGAGCGGGATCACATGAGCCCTTCTCCAGTCTTCTGGGACCTTTCCTGTGCCCAGAGACTCACTAAACAGTTCTGATAATGGCTCTGCTAGTTCCACCCTTAGTTCCTTTAGTACCCTGGGATGTATGCTATCAGGTCCCATTGCCTTGTCCACCCTGAGCTTATCAAGCTCTTGTAGGACCCTTTCTTTTGTGAAGGGATTAGTGTACACCTCCCTCCCCCCTGTGTCCATGGTGCTGAGCTGTGGCTCTGCCATACCTTTTCTTCAGTAAATATTGAGCAGAGGTATCTATTTAGGATAGATGCTTTTACATTGTCCTCCTCCTCAGGTGCCCCCTTATCCCCTTTGATCTTAGCAATATCAGGATGAGGTACTGAAAAGATTAAGGGATATAAACATAAATAAATCCCCAGGGCCAGATGGTAATCATCCCAGAATTCTCAGAGAAACAGAGAAACAGCAGATAGTATAGTCCTGGTGCTTACTTATATATTTCAAAAATCAATAGATCAAGCAACAGTAATGCAGGACTGGAAGGAGGCATTAGTAGTACCACTGCTAGAAAAGGAACCAACCACTAAACCTGAGCACTTTAGACCTATTAGTTTGACCTCTGTAGTAGGTAAAATTCTGGAAGGGATAATTAATGAACATATATTAGCCCACTTATCACAACAAAATATAATAGATCAGACTCAACACGGGTTTACAAAAAACAGATCATGCCAAACTAATATGTTGACCTTTTATGAGAAAGCAAATAAAGCCCTTGTTCTAGGAAATGCAGTAGACATTATTTTTTTGGATTTTTCTAAGGCTTTCGACAAACTTCTGCACAAAGAGCTGATTGAGGTTATGATTAATGTGAAAATACCTAACAACATAATAAATTGGGTTGAGACCTGAATGAGTAATAGAAGACAGAGGGTTGTTGTTAATGGAGTAAAATCTGACTAGGAAAATCTCACTAGTGGGGTTCCTCATGGATCTGAATTAGGGTCTTGTTTATTTAACTTGTACATCACCTCAATTGAGTGCAATTCCCTAAACATCTGGATGACCAAGTTTGCAGATGATTGCAGAATAGAGGGCATAGTAAATAATACTGAACAACAAAATTATGTATAACTAGCTCTGGATTGATTGGATCATTTGACTGATCGGTTTAAATTACTATTAAATACTGATAAATGTGCAGTAATGCACTTGGAGAAAGCAAATACTAATATAGAATATAAATTAGGAGGAAAGGTACTACATGGCGCTATAGTAGAAAGAGATTTGGGGGTGACGGTAACAAATGATTTAAGCTTCAGTACACAATGTGGACATATGGTTGAAAAGGCTAATCAAGTATTAAATTGTATATTTAGGCATATTGTGAGTAGAGAAAGAAAGGTGATTTTACCACTCTATCAGGATTTAGTGAGACCACATATGGAATATTGTGCACAGGTGTGGTCACCATACTTGAAGCAGATATTGGAAGGTTGGAGGGAGTACAGAGAAGAGTGACAAAAATAATTTGTGGTATGGAGAATAAAGGATACAAGTAGAGACTTCAAGATTTGGGTTTATTTACATAGCAGTATAGAATGACTAAGGGGGATATGTGCATGATTTATAGGGTGTTGCAGGATAAACAACTGAGTAGCAATATGGGCCTCATAGTCAAAAGCAAATATGGATATGAAAGTAGGAAACATGGGTTACAATTGAAAATGGATAAGTGGAGGACACTTAAAAGAAAGAACTGGTTTAGTCAGAGGTGGGGTAACACTGTGGAACAGTTTACCTAAGGATGTAGATTTAAATAAAACCATGGACACTTTTAAGATTAGACTGGACAATTTCTATAAAAACATATATGATATGGATATGAAAGTAGGAGACTCCATCAGTGTCAGTGGCTAACAGAAAGTGGCGGTAAATGGTATACAGTCACATCTGAGGCTGGGACATCAGAGGGCTGTGGGTTCAGTTCCCACATCTGGCACTTGGGTTAATATCCCAGTACTGACACTGTAGTGCAGCACGAGAGGGGTGCTGCACTTCTGAGGTGCCGTCTTTTGGACGAGACATTAAAACCGAGGTCCCATCTGCCTGGATTGGTGGTAGTTCAGGTGGATGTTAAAGATCCCATGGCACTTATCGAAATGAGTAGGGGAATTTCCCCAGTGTTCTGGCCAAATTTCCCTCGTTCACTAAAAATTCCGCCAACAGTTTCATCTGGTTCAAGGTCAGTTGGCATTCATCTGTATCCCCCTTCCCCAGGTCGTGCCTGAAAATAGGCAAGATTGTCTAGTGCACTTACCCGGTCAACAAAAACTGAAAAAAAAATAAAAAATATAGTATAAAATGGGAGTTCAAGGCAAGCATTAAGGACGAATGTCTAGTAGCTTGTATAACCTATGAAACCTATGTAATACCCCCTCTGGACTTTCGCTTTTCACTAATGTATCTATAGAAAGTCTTGTCACCTTCTTTTACTGTTTGTGCTAGTGTTTCCTCGGTTTGGGCCTTTGACTGCCTTACTACCTTCCCCGCTTCCCTTAGGGAAGTTTGGTATGCCTCACTGTCTTCATCCTGCTGCGTTCCTTTATATTTCCTGAAGGCCAGCCTTTTGGCTCTGACCTTTTCTGCTACTGTTCTTGAGAACCAAAGTGGTTTCCTTCTTCATATCCAACATAATGATATTTAATGCATATGCTTTCAAGTTTTCATAATTCAGATTAGGCCAATCTTTCTGAGAAGAAAGCCTTAAGAATAAAAGTGACCTGTTCAAATGAGTTTTAAGCAATATGGTACAACCAGGGGTTATGTTAATGTTCTAGTTAATCACCCCCTGGGAGTGTAATGTGGCACAAGGTGCAGTCGAGTGTCATATTACCCCCAAGGGGTGATTAACTTGAACATTACCATAACCCCTGGGAGTACCTTATTGCTATTATTATAATTGGGCCTTGAGGAATTTAAGTTTTTTTTTGTCGATTTCTTTTGTTACATTAACATGTCAAATTAACATTAAATAGTTCCTCCACCATGAGCCTTGCAGGCACACAGTGACTGTTAATTGAAACAGGAAACTGTATTTGCTGCTGTCATTTTGTTGTAATAAATATGTTAAAACAACAAGGTCCTGTCTATGTAATTTTTCTTGTATAGTGTCTAAGGTATTCTCTTATCTGATAGACAGCATTAGAGATCCCAGCCCTGAGCCACGTGCCTGCAGAACTACCATTAGGTCAAAGACTCCTGACTCACACCTTTCTTTGAACTCTACAACAGCTGTAGTGCTGCATTCTGTGACTGCAGATCTGTCTTATCTAACAAATCTAGTTGAGATTAAGTACTGAAACACAGAACCGAGCTGTCACCATTCTGAATAAACCTACATTCACCTCGCTACCCCAGTAGCCTTTTTTGAAATTCCCAACTTTCGTTCCATGGGAAAAGCAAAGCACACACCCTTGCCTCCCCCTCCAGCAACTTGCCATCACACCCATGATACTGGCAGCGCTATCTGCAAAGTGAAAGAAAAGATGGTGCTGGACATTGCTATCTGCAGAGTTCATCTCGCCCTAGTCCATGTTTTCCTGGGGGGGGGGGAGCGCAATGTACAGGAGAAGGAGAGAGTGAGTGTGATTCCAATTTCCCTGTTAGGAACATTTGTGCAGCCTGAGAGTGCCCTAAGTAGATCTGTGCCTCCCCATTGGTAAAACCATGCTTTAATGCCTAAATGTTTAATCGTACTTAGTCCATGGATTCAGTCTCGATAGTCAGGTACTATCTTCTTTCCATGACAGGCATACCTCTCAACTGTCCCTGATTTTCAGAAATGTCCCTGAGTTTGCCTCAAAATGTTTCTCTGTCCCTCCTAAAAATTGTGTTTCCGTGACCAAAACATGGAGGTTGTAAGTACAAAATAATGTTAAACATTAAAGTTAGAGACTTGTTCTTCCTTAGAAAATGCATTTTACACTAAGCCCCTTAGTCTACCAGCTTCTTGAGTGGATATCTCCAGTTTTGAAGATGTGTCCCTGATTTTGGTCCCTTGTCCCTGATTTTTTAAAGCCTCATCCCTGATTTACGTAGCAGGAGGTTGAGAGGTATGATGACAGGAGTACGTCAAGCTTCTCTGTAGGGCTGCACACATCTGCTTCAGGTTCCCAGATTACAGCGCTGGGACGGGGGGCAGCTAAACAACTCTCTAGAAATGTCTTCATTCACGAAAGGCACTGACACCCACAGCAGGAATTTGTGCACATTTACATGCATTTGTGCTACTCGTGTCTACAGACTGCAGGTATATTTCCAAGTTAAGCTGTAGACAACTGGTTCTGGTGTTTTTGAAAGGAATGGCAGGGAGAAGACAGGAATGCATTGGCAACTTTACTTGCTGGGACTCGGGTGGTGGACAGGGAGATGTGCATAGACTCTTATCGGGCAGTTAGGGTGTGGATATTTTTACATTAATTTCACAGTAGTTTAAGACGCACTGTGGAGTGTAATTCTTTGGTGCAAAAAAGTGGTTACAGAGAGGAAACGGATCGCTTCCCAATCGTTTATTAAATGTGTTACTGTTATGATAACTTCATTTTAGTCTTTACACTGTCCAACACATCTATCATTTAACATAATGGCGGCTCTATGTTCTATCTATGGAATCTGAGAATTAGTGACTAGTCCCAGACAGATTAATGCGCTTGTCATTCGGCTGAACAAGTACATTAATAAGGAGATTAACATAAGTTTCTCGGAATGCTGACAACCAATCAGATTGCAGCTTTCCTGAGACCCTTATAATAAATAAGGTTAATGTCTTATGAGTGATTCAGATCCACTCCAGTAAGTACAAAATGTTGCCCTTCATGATACATACAGCTCGGTTTAAATGTTATGGAATCACCACCCCCCCTTTCCCATCACAGTTTCTATAACAGTTGAAATACTATTGACAGGCTTATCAGTGTTCCTTGTGGAACACACAAAAAGGTTGCTGTTACACTGTCTATTTAGTAAATGAATTTTGTTCCAATTTAGAAAGTTGGGTACCTATCTTGTTTGCAATAAGAACAGTCTCAGTGACCCTATCCAAGCAGTCTGTGCTTTTGTCTACAAATGGTGCTTTTACCTGTATGTGTGGATATTTAAATGCACTGGCTAAATTATTCCTGTCTAGATTAAGTTCTTGAGGAAACAAATTATTATCCTCTGTTTTACTAAACCCAGAGATGTTAGAACTACGAAATCTTTTTCTCTCTACAAGCCATTGAGAATTCTAAATTTTCACCATAATATTGCAATAATAACTGTTCTTTTGGGTATAAACACTATCTTGATGTTTTAACAGATGCTATACTGAGAAAAATATTCATCAGATACAAACTGGAAATTTTTGAGAGCAATGTACTACTTGTTAAATATAACAAATATTCATCTAATACCAAAATTGCCACTACCTACACGGAGGCAAGAAGATCTGGTCTATGTCCTGTGGTACTACGCCTGGTAGGAGAACAGCTGTACATATTGGCTTGGCCCCTTTTGGGGAATTACAGCACTATGGATATATTAACCCTAACTAGGAACATAGGAACATAGAACTGTGGTGGCAGAAAAGGGCCACCAGTCCCACCCAGTCTTCCCAGAGTGCCTAGAGTCTTCTAGTCTTTTGCTGTAGTCCTTCTCCCCTGTTTCAATAATCACCTGTGTCTATCCCAGGTCTTCTTGGACTCCCTCACTGTCTTCTCCCTCATCACCTCCCGTGGTAACCCATTCCAGTTGTCCAGCACCGGCTCAGTGAAGAAATACTTCCTGAAGTTACCCCAAAATTTCCCACCCTTGATCTGATATTCATGCTCCCTTACCCTAGATCTCACTTTCAAGTGGAAAAGGCTCTCCACTGGCACCTTATTAATGCCCTTGAAGTATTTAAAAGTGTCAATCATTTCTCCCCTCTCCCTTCTTTGCTCCAAAGAGTGCATGCCCAGTTCATTTATTCTCCCCTCATATGGTAAGTGCTGTAGCCCCCTCCCCATCCTTGTTGCCCTCCTCTGAACCTGCTTCACCCTTTCCATGTCCTTCCTGAGGTAGGACCTCCAGAACTGGACCCCATATTCCAGGTAAGGCATGACCAACTGTGTGTACAGTGGTGCTATGACCTCCTTTTTCATTCTCGAGATCCCTCTCCCAATGCAACCCAACATTCTGCTTGCTCTTGCACTGCTCTCCCGCACTGCTTTCCTGCCTTCAGATCATGTGAAATGATGACACCTAAGTCTCTTTCTTCTTCAGTTACCTGCAGGGGACTACCTCCCAGCGAATACTCTGCTCTCCCATTATTCTTTTGTAAGTGCATGATCTTACACTTAGTCATACTGAATGACAATAGACACTCATTGGACTGTTCCTCTAGCCTGAACAGATCTCTTCTCATCCTCTCCACCTCCTCCTGTATGTCCATTCTATTGCAGATCTCTGCATCATCTGCAAAGCCAAACTAGGATCTTGTTCTCCACAGAAGACGATTATACAATCAGACGGCTAGCAAATTACTTCCTAGCAATATCCAAGATTAACATACTAACATATTAATTGACAGCAGAATAGGTCTTATGGTCTATCGGGTCTGTTCATGCCTCAGATTCCTATTTGGGTACTGAGGCCTCCTCCTCTCTTCATTCTGAAACCCCTATCTGACATCCCATCCCCCCCGGACCAGGCCATCCCCTGTTTCTTCCTCTTTTTGTAGCTGTTCCACCCCCTCTTGAAGCCCTCCACTGTAGCAGCTTGAATCAGCTTGCCAGGCAGCACTTTCCAAGGTTCCACCACCGTCTCAGTGAAAAATCGCCTCCTCTTTCCCCCCCATCCTCCCACCTTCCAACTTCAAACCATGCCCTCTGATGATACCTCCCTTCTTAACTCTAAAGGTCCCCTCTTTGTTTATCCTCTTTATTCCCTCGAGGTACTTGAAGACCTCGATCATGTCTCCCCTGTCTCTCCTCTCTTCCAATGAAAACAGACCGAGCTTCTCCAATCTCTCCTCATACGTCAGATCTCCTAGACTCATATCATCTTAGTTGCCCTCCTCTGAACCCCTTTCCAGAAGCTGTATGTCCCACTTTATGTGTGGTATCCAGTACTGCACACAGCACACAGTACTCAACATGTGGTCTAACCAGTCTGTTGTACAGTGGCAGAATCACTTCCCTGCACCTCAAGGTGATTCCTCTTGTGATGCATCCCAACATCCTGTTTGCTTTGACTGCCACCCTTCTGCACTGCTCAGAATTATTCATACTAGCATCCACCAGGAACCCAAGGTCTTTTTCCCCTGCTGAGGCCTCCAGCACTACCCTCCCAAGGTGTACTCGTGTTTGAGGTTCCTCTCCCTAGGTGTAACATCTTGCACTTGGAGGAATTGAAATTTAATATTCAGGTGCGAGCCCACCTAACCAGGGTCTCCAGGTCCCCCTGAAGGGCCAACAGCCCCCTTCCCCCTTTACTACTGCTCCCAACTTGGACTCATCAGTGAAGAGACTCATTTCACACCCTATGCCCTCCCCTCTATCGGATATGTATGCAATGAACAGGATCGGCCCCAGGACTGAGCCTTGTGGTACCCCAATACTGACCCCTTCTATGGTTCAAGAGCTCCACACTGACCACGACTCTCTGAGTACTGCCAGCCAGCCAGTTTCCTATGCATCTGACCAGCAATGGTCCCCCACATACATCCCTGTCAGTTTTTCCATCAAGCCATTGTGGGGGACTGAGTCAAATGCCTTGCTGAAGCCTAAGAATAGGACATCTGCAGGCTTTCCCCTATCCAGTTCCAATGTTACCTTGTCGTAAAACTGCACAAGGTTAGTTTGACATGATCTTCCTGGCACAAACCCATGTTGCTGACTATCCAGACCTCCCACTTCCTCCAAGAACACCCCCAAATGTTTCTTCAGTATACTCTCCATTATTTTACCCACCACAGAAGTCAAACTTACAGGTCTGTAATTACCTGGTACTTCTGACCCACCTTTATGAATTGGCACCACATTTGCCTCTCTCCAATCCTTAGGTACCCTCCCTGTCTCGAATTGAAGAGATTCACCAGGGGTGCAGTCAGTACATCTGCCAATTCCGATAGTACTGTCGGATGAATGCCATCCAGCCCTGGAGATTTTTCCTTCTTAAGGGCTTTAAGGGCTTTCCACACATGTTCAGTGGTGATAGCTTTCTCCGTCCCCCCCACCATACTGGCCTATTTAGCCAGGTGTGACATCCCTGTGGTGCCACTCCCTTCTTCCTGATCTGTCCCTGCTGCTCCCCTGTTCCTATCCACTGCCCCTTCTATCACCCTCCTGTCCTGATTTGTAAATGTCCCATCCCCCTCCATAGTGAACATTGCAGCAAAGTACTCATTTAATACCTCCACCTGGTCCCTCTCCCCCTCCATCCACCCTTCTTCTGATCTTAATCTGTGGAGCTGGCCCTTGGATTTTTTCTGCTCCCTTATGTACCTGAAGAACCCCTTTTCTTCTTCCCCTATCCCCTGTACCAGCCGCTGCTCTTTAATAGATTTTGTCCCTCTCACCATCCGGGTGACTTTTCTGTATGCAAGATGATATATTTCCATTTCCCTTTCCCCCTTATTATTTTGTATTTTTTTGCAGACAGCCTTCTTTTCCCTGATGCCTTCTGAATCTCATTGGTCCATCAGCATGGTTTATGAGACCTTGCTCCCTTGTGCTTCACCTTAGCACAGGTCCTAACTGCATCTTGAAGCCCACGTTTAATGACCTCATTGCTCTCTTCAACACCTGTCTTTATGTTAATCTCCTCAGGTGCTCCTTGAGAATGTACCCCATGCCCTTATAGTCTACCCTCCAGAAATCCACAGCCAGCATCCTAGAGTTCTCCCCATGTTTATTTGAAACCAGATAGAGTCATGGTCACTTCCCACCAGGGGATCTTCAACTACCAGGTCCCTTATCAGGTCCTCATCTGCCAGAACCACATCCAGGATATGCCCCTCCCTCGTAGGCTCCGAAATGTGCTAAGGGAAGAACACATCCTTAAAGCTGTCTAGCAACCTCTGTTCCTTGGCCACCTTAGAGGACTTGGTTCCCCAGTTTGTACCTGGCATTGATTCACACTGGGCGATAATGTTGTCAAGCAAACCATCCTCAAGAACACCCCCAGCCCAGGAGGCCTATATACTACTCTTAGCTTGATCTTTCCTCCTGCAGGGGTTTGCAAGGTGACCCGTAAGGCCTCCAGACTTCCCTCTGCCTCTTCTAAGCTAGCAATTTCTATGCCATCCCTCATAAACATGGCCACTCCTCCCCCTCTGCCCTCCTGCCTATCCTTCATAAGCATAGTGTACCCCCTCACATTGAGGTCCCAATCCTGGTGTGTTTGCCCATGCTTCCGTGACCGCCACTACATTCACCCCCCAAGCAGAATGGCCTAGAACTCTGGCAACTTGTTTCCCAAGCTCCTGGCATTTAGCAACAGCACACCCCAGCCCTTATCCCTATTATCCTTTGCCATACCACACCTGGGTTCTGTATGCTTCCCTCCTCCCTCTACCCCTCCTGCAGCATCCTCCCCAAGCCTCTTGCCCCCCTCCCCCCTTGGGGTTGAAGGCTAATCTCCTCATCAAGTGGAGAGGACGTCTGATCTGCCCTTCCCTTTACCTTTATCCTCCCCCCCTTCACAAATTTAAACCCCAAATCTCTTGAATATAATCTACCACCCCCTGTTTAAGGACCTCCTTCCTTATAGGGTTAAGATGAAGCCTGTCCCTGGTGTACAGTCCCTTGTCGTCGCAAACACACCTCCAATCCCCTTATACCCCAACTGCCTTTCTACGCCCTATTTCCTGAGCCAGTCATTAACCTTAATGACCTTCATTTTGTTCTCAACAGAGGCCTTTGGTACTGGCAATATTTCTGAAAAGGAGATGTTGCATCCATTGTCCCTACAGACTCTGGCAAGTTCTCAGAACCTTGCTTGGATTTCTAAAATGCTATTTCCCTCTGTGTCAGTCCCTTACCAGTTCATACACCATGAACTTTGCCCTGTGCACCGTTAGCCCAGAGATACTCACTACCTTGACCTGACTGTGGCATCCCCCACGTCCCTTCCAGTGTATACCCATAATCATTGAATCCCCCAGTAACAGAACCCTAACACCTCCTTCAACTTTATGGTTTCCTCCCTGTTGAGTTCTTGACCCTCCCCCCTTTATCCATTAACTCATTCCCATCTGAATCTTCCTGCCTTCTTATGAGAAACACCCTTGTCACCCTCCCCTTCCTGCCTCCCTAATTATGCCCACTTACCTCACCCCCCCAAATGGGTATCCCCTTAAACCCTCCCTTATCTGAGCCTTTTAACCCATCCCTGGTCATGTCCCCTGCTCTTTCACTGTCATCCCCCCTCATAATAGTGACCCTACCTCCAGTGGTCCTGATCATATCCCCTAATTCCTCACAGTCATCCTCCCCCCTCGTAATAGTACCCTTACTCTCAGTAGCCCCCTGTAGGACCCCCATACGCAGGGCCCCTTCCATGGTACAATCCATCCTCCTCAAGGCAGTCCCCTCCCCGCCTTGTCATCTAGATTTGCTCCAGTCTTCCTAACAGCCCCCATGCCTGCTGTAAGGTGCCCCTCCCCTTCTGTTCTACATTTAAGTTTCCTCCTCTCACTCTGGGACTCTTTCTAGCCTTACCATTTCCAGTCTGTGAGCCCCTTTGGGTATACAACTCCCTTCTCCCAGCCTCTGTTTAATTTCTCTCATTTTCACCAACCCCTTCCTCTACTTCTAGGTCACTTAGTAGCTGAAATTTGTTGTAACACTCAATGCCAGCCTCCATCATGTGACCTGAGTTAACTCAACTGCCCCTCTAGGCTGAACCTTTTCTACCCCTCCTACCCTATCCTTATTTGGACCTACTGTCCAACTGTCTGCACTACTAGGCTGCCCCACAACAGTTCCTCTAGATCTGACCCCCTCATTTCTCTTTTTAATCAGACTGTTTGCTCCATAGGTTTTCCCCTGTCTTCAGCATCCCTATCTCAAGGTTTTCACTTCCTAATAACTCCCCTTCTAGTCGCTGAAATGTAGCCCCACCAATTTCTGAGCCTTGCACTGGCGTCACCTCTACCCCTCCCTTCTGTTGCCTATAACCACTTCCCTTATCCTTTGCTGCCCCCCAACTCCCCCAGCTTTCTCCTTAACCAATGAACCTCACTCCTGATCTGTAATAACTGCTTGCAGAGTAGACAGCCTCCCTCTCTCTAGGCCCAGTTTAGAATTATTGCTGACCCATAGCCTGTGCAACCTACAGCCCTTCTGAAAATGCGTACCTTGGTGGCTTGAGGCCTCCCTGCTTTGCCCTTCCTGGTCATAATGGGACCATCCCCCTTATCCTGGTCCTTTCCCCTTTTGGAACACTAACCCAACCCCCCCTCCAAGTGGTCACACTGGGGTGTGCTAGATCCATCCTATGCACTTCTAACAAATTTTCAGGCCCCCTTTTTCTGATCACGTGAGACTAGTTTCACCATTGTGCTATGACTTGAGATGTAGAAAAACAGCCCTGCCCCCAAATAGACATGAAACCTCTAATTGATTCTATAGGTTAGACTTTGATACCATTTAAGGAGAGAACAGCTCAGCTTAAGATTATAATACCATGTGATCTGTCACCATTCAGTGCCCTTAAAGCCCAACTAGGACCCACCTCCTCCACCCATTTAATAAAGGGTGGGGCCAGGATGGGTGGGCAGGACAAATAAGCTCCCATCTAGCTTTAGTCCAAGTCCCGGTACATGGCTGGGGGTGCCCTTTTATGCCCAGCCGTGAGAGAAGCAGAGTTTGAAAAATACACCTGGCCTTTTGATAGGCCACCTAGTGCTGATGTTCCAGCTCCACCTGGTTGTGATTGTGACCACGAAAGTCCTGCCCTTCTGCAGTCTCCTGCCAGCCCCAACTGCCTTGCCTGGCCTCCCACCACTGAATGCAGCCAAAAATGTGCAGGATTTCCCCTCACTAAGGTTTACCCTCACCATTCTTTATAACTGTCAATGCAGTTACAAGCTCCCCTCCAGCTTTAGTCCAAGTCCCAGTACACAGCTGGGTCTGCCCTTTTATGCCCAGCCATAAGAGAAGCAGAGTTTGAGAAATGCACCTGGCTTTCTGACAGGCCACCAAGCACTGACACTCCAGTTCCACCTGGTCGCAGATTGCGACCCCGAAAGTTCTGCTCTTCTGTGGTCTCCTGCCAGCCACAACTGCAGCGACTGGCCTCCCACCATTGAATGTGACTGAAAATGTGCAGGATTTCCCCTCACCAAGGTTTCCCTTTGCCAGTCTCTGTAACTGCCGATGCAGTCACAAGCGCCCCTCCAGATTTAGTCCAAGATTAAGAGAAAGAAGATATCCCAGGGAAATACAAATATTGTAATAAATACCATACACCATCTTAATGAGCTAAATGATGCCAGCAGGAATATAATATAGATACTCCAAATATTTTGGATTACTTTAATTAAAAAATACAGATCCAGCTATTCACTTTATTAGCTGTTTGTGATCCGTACTATGATAACTCTGTCACTTCTTTCTTAATAATAACGATCTAAAGACCATTATGTAACTGTGACTTCTACTCATGCACATATTGTATTGTATTTATTATTTATTTAGCGTGATTGTCTTTTGCTTCTATTTGCTGTTTTTAAAATTTTTACAATAGTTTTAAAGGCCAAACAAATAAACTGTACTACTATTACTGGATGTAATGGCTGCTTTTCCACTAAGCCAGTTTCCTACTATTTGGACACAACTTGAGCGTCTTATTTCCAAAGACCGGTGACTTGCTTTGATAGTTTCTATGATATGCAACAGCTTTTCAAGCAGATTGAGGCAAGGCATTAGTCCATTTAAAAAAGCCCCATGCCACATGGTATGAGCGTCATGGCATGAGCACCACTCGATCACAAAAAAAAAAGTTACAAGTAAAGGGAGATGAAAGACTGTTTTTTAGGTTTAGAGCATGAGACAGTGAGTCATATAATTTAAATATAGTTTAAAGCTAACCTATACTATACATTAGCAATATTTTGTAATATTAACGTTGCCCATTGGTGGTACTGTAAACAAGGAAAATGTTACTCAGTTTATTTTTATGTGGATTGATAGTAATGACATAGGGCACACAGGCATTAGGGGATGGGGGATGTAAGTATAAATTACAGATAGCCCTTCAAGTCCATGCATCAACTGGATTTAATATCATGGGTGTGAGTAATCATGGATTATCTAAAGGTATTTTTATAAAGGCAACTTCATGGTCTGATAGTCTAAGAAATGTTATGTATAAGGGATATCATTTCTTGGATTGGATAAAAAGTAAAATACTACTTAATTCAGGACTGGGGAAATGGTTAAGTAAAGTGTTTACAGAGATATATACTCATGTAAGAATATATAGCACAGAATCTTTAAATTATTGCTTGCTGTGTGCTTAATAACATATGGAGATATTCACCCAATCCCAGGACCCGTGACTACTAAACCAATTTCCTTGCATACTGCTCCTCAGAATCATAGGGATACGGGAATTGGTGGTCGGGTACCAGGCAGAGGGATGTTGCTGATGTAAAACAAGGACTTGGTTTAATACGTCTAAATGATAGGAGTATGTTAAGTAAGATGGATATGCTTGGCCCCTGGATTACTGATGCCAATACTGAGATTGTGATAATCACTGAAACATGGTTAAGCCCTAAAATTGATGATCCCCCTTTAAATATCCCGGTTTATAATATATGGCGACATGCTAGGAATAAAAGGGGTGGAGGGGTCTTAATATATGGTAAATCCAATCTAATAATCATACAAATAGAAATAAAAAAATATATGGCGGGCTTGGGAGTGTTTTTCTTAGAACTGATATTGCCCTATTCTAAGAAAATATTGATTATAGGGGTATATTAGCCCCCTAAGGTGAAAGCCCAAGCTTTTAATTGCTTACGGGATCTACTATATGACTTTAACAATAATCATGAGATATGATGGCAGGTGATTTTAATTCCAACTGGCAAAACATTAATGAGTCCCATCCTTTGATTGGTTTGCAAAAAAATCTGGGTTTAACCCAATTAATTCAAGAACCTGCACAAATAAATATGGCCTCAGTTTCAGCTTCTTAGTCTTGGATTTGATTTTTACAAATGTTGTGGAAAATATTTTGGATAGTGGGGTATTACCGGATACAATCTCGGATCATCAGTTTGTATTTTGTAATAGGGTATTATTTAAGAAAGTAGAGGAGAGAAATTGTATTAGTTGGTGTAGCTTCAAGAAATTTGATTATATTGAATTTATAATGGATATGGGTGCCATTAATTGGGATTGTATGCAGCTGATTCCATCAGTTGATGAGATGTGGGAGTTTTTTCGAAGTGAGTTTTTGAGAGTTTACAACAAACATGCCCCAGTTAAAACTAAGATTTTGAAACAAAATCTTGTGTTGTGGTACTCAGAAGAGCTCAGAAAATTAAAATCATTAAGGGACAAGGAGTGGTACCAGGCTAAGAAAAAAGGAAATAAACAGAATTGGGATAGATTTAAAAATCTACTAAACACATATGTTAGGGAAGTTAGTAGAGCCAAGCAACGCCATTATTCTCATCTGTTAAATAAAAATATCACAACTGACCCAGAAGATTTTTGGAAAACAACAAATACACTTGTTAAGGGCCAAAGAACTGATGATTTGAAGGTGTTAAACATTGATGGTCATATGTTACCATTGTCTCAATAGGTGTTGGATCAGCTGAATGAGTATTTTAGTAAAATTGGGGTGCCTGGCTCTTTGGAGCCATCTAGCACCAGGAGATTGTGTTAACTATCACAGCTGAGACATTATGGTCACATTGAACCTTTCCTTTTTAAGAAAATAAAAGTACAGAAAGTTAAGAGAAAAATATTGGATTTAAACCTATTGAAAGCCAGAGGATTGGATAATATTCCATCAAAGTTGCTTATATATGCTGCCCCAATTATAGCTTATCCCCTGACTTATCTGTTTAATAATTCACTAAAAAAAGGATCATATCCATTTACTTGGAAATAATCTAAGGTTATATCTATATTTAAGGGTGGTAGTATGACAGAAATGAACAACTATAGGCCAATTTCCCTTACACCTCAAATATCCAAATTATTAGAAAAAATAGTTGCCGTTCAATTGAGGCAGCACTTGGATTCTTTTGGTTTATTTAATAGTATGCAGTCAGGTTTCCAGAAGCTACATAGAACAACTTCTGCACTTGCCAAAGTGGTGGGAGACATTCACTCAGCCCTGGACAGGAGGACACCTGTGGGGGCCATTTTTGTGGATTTATCAAAGGCCTTTAATTCATTGGACCATGGTGTCCTCCTGTCCAGGGTGGCATCACTTGAGATGGTGGGTCAGATTGGAAAGTGGCTTAGTTCATACTTGAACAAAAGGAGCCAGAATGTTTGTCTGGGTGGATGGGAATCATGTTCTGTGCCTGTTAGATCAGGGGTCCCACTGGGCTCCATCCTGGGACCTCTGCTGTTTAACATATACATTAATAGCCTGTCTTTTATGGATGCTAAAATAATGTACTATCTTTATGCAGATGATACCATCATATATACATTTGATAAATCTATTGAAGTGATACAAAATAGGCTTCAGTTAGCCTTTGATGAATTTCAGGCTTTCTTGAGGGATAGCAGGCTTGTCCTGAATGTAAAGAAAATGCAGACCATGGTTTTCCGTCATAAAAATGATATGAGGGATGGCTCGGCCCTGGGATTGGTTTCCTTTGGGGGGACCCTGATCCAACAGGCATATACATATAAGTATTTGGGTCTTTGGATCGATAGTTTGTTGAACTGGGATACTCATATTAATAACCTGGTCAAAAATGTGAATAAGAGGATGGGGCCCTTTATAGGGCCAGATTAGCAATGACTATGGCAATAAGGAAAAAAGTGGTAAATGTGATGATCATCCTTATGATTGAATATGGGAACATATTTCATTCTTGTGGGAGAAAACAAGATCTAGAAATATTAGTAGCTTGTTATAATAATTTTGCAAGATTTATTTTGGGGGCTCCCAGATTAACTCACAAATGCCAAATATACGATCAGTTGGGATGGCCCACTTTATCGGAGCGTAATCATGAACATCTATTGGCATTTATGTATAAAGGTTTGATGTGCAAATATCCAGGTTACATTAAAAATAAATTGTCATTTAGAAATAAATTGGACTCATTAAGATATTGTCAAGTGCCAAGCTTGGAATTGCCAAATTGTAATTTGGAAATTGGATGACAATCTATATATTATAGAGGGGTATTGTTATGGAAAACTATCCCTGTGATATTACTGTCATCTAATGTAAAAAACCTATGGGCACACATAAAATGCTGGTGTAGGAATAGCTTAATGCCAAAAAGATACTGCTGTGTAGCTATATAAATAGTGTAAATTTGATAAAGTATAATAAATTAGAAAGTGATTACTTTTTTAGTAATTTTATAATAATTTTGTGAGAATGACAAGTTGTATTCATATTTTATGTTTAAGTGTGTATGTTTTTTTATTTAATTATAATTATTATAAGGTTTGTGAATTTGTCACTGACTCACTGTAATGCAATGTATTTATGTAACCTATTGTAATGATTTTGTATGGGACCTCGTGGAAATGAGCTTTGCTCAACTGAGTTTATCCTTTGTTCATACGAAATTTGTTAAATAAAAATATTTTACTACAACTACTACTTAAAAAAATTATACAGGCTTAATATTTGTGAGTTAAATAAAACTGGTTCCATGTGTTAATATCATGGAACAAAATATCTTGGTAAAAAATATTGTGGGCAAAATAAAGTGGAACAAAATAAAGTGAGTGCAAAATATCGCAGGACATAACTGTACAGAGATGGAGGGATCTGCAGAAGCAGCAGGGCTAGAAATGAGCACAGGACACACAGCCATGTTGCACACCTTTACTCAGTAAACACAACCCCAACAATACACACACACACACACAGCATATCCCTCCACACAATGAACATTTCAGCGCCACAGCCCACAGCCATTGGGTATGGCAGCACACCAGTCCAGAGCATCACACCTGGAGCTGAAAGTTGTATGCGATGCCCCTTAGGAAGCCTTAATTTCTCTGGGCACCATAGTCAATCACAATGGCCTGTATACGCCAGGATGAGTCCTTGTATTTCTTTTTCCCCTCTGCAATATGGTGGGCAGAGACACACTGTTCAATCTTACTTTCATTAAGCCACTGCTCACTCTTGAGGACATCTATGAAGTGACACAGTGTGGGGTGACAGGCACCAATGAGTGAGTTGAAGGCATGGTGCCACACCTCCATTGAATTGATGATATGTGCCTTTCCTGCTCTGCAGAATTCACTGCAGTTCCAGAGTTCAATGGGAAAGGGAAGACAGTGGTAGACACCAACACTGATGGTCCCGCCCACCCATGTGTCCTCAAAGTAGTCAATTACTGGTGCAAGCAGCTCATCATGCTGCATGTCAAAGTGCCATGGCCACAGTTCCACAAAAACCTTGGAGACATCGCAAGGGGGCACAAATGGAATGACTGGCAGCATTTGCACTTGCAGCACAAAGTCCTCATCCGCCACATAATGCTTCTGGACAGTGGTCACTCCCTGAACCTTCTGCCACACCCCCTGGCACAGGTGGAAGAAACAATCATGGAGGCTGGCACCAGAGAAGATGGAACTAAAGGACTTGATTGCAGCCTGCTTGAAGTCAAGCACAATGGATTCAGGGTGGAGGTCTTCATGCAGCCCACGGAGCTCCGTGAATGCGTTGGTGTAGGCAGTACCAGTCTTGGCAGTTGGTAGTATGCACCCCATTGGAATCATTGCACTGTATTTCACCCCATGCATGGTATACAACTGCAGGAATATGGGAGGCACCCTTCAGTGTGCCATCGGTGAACCATGTGTCACACTGTGACATGTACTGGAGGTTCTTCTGTGTAGAGAAGATCAGGCACCTATCCACTCCACAATTGTCATTCATCAGAAATGTCTCTCCTGCCAATGTCATCTTGTTCTCCTCAGGAATGGATAGGTCAATGATGGCCATCGGCTTGGGGGTTGGGTGTTTTTCTGCCTTCCTGGCTCGCAGCACCCATCACCTCAGGACTTCCACACTGGGTAGCTTCACTGCGACAGAGAGCAACACAGTGCTGCACCAGGCAGCAACAACCTGCTGGGGGATCTCACAGGTGTAGACTGCCCTGTCCTTTACCTCTGCCACCATCTCCCAGACCACAATGTTTCCATGGTCAGGGACATGGTTGTGGGCATTCATGGCCTTCACCACAGCATCACCTTCAGTGTGCACTCATGCCTTGCACTTGCCCCTGAAGTACTCTGCACACTTCCAGTGGGTCTTCCCAGCAGATCTCTTCTTCTGGTAGAATAAGTGGCCATCATGTTGCAGGAGAGTCTTCCCTTTCTGGCTCTTGACATATTACAGCACCATGACAGGTACTGGCACACCTGTGCATACACAATTGTAGTCAGTTCAGTCAGTGGCAGCACATATAGTGACTTGCTGCAGTCAGGACAGGCTGCAACTGCTGTGTGCCTCCCTTTTGTACTGCCCCATTAATTGGCACTGGATGCACCTCTGGAGGGGGGTGCCAATTGCATGGCCTTTAAGGGGCCACCTGCACACTGCCTGCACACTGCCTGGATCCAAGTGTGTGGGTGGGGGTTGTGCATTCCCACATTGTTCCCATTTCTGTGGATTAGTGCTGCCAAGTGCATGCTGGGATCCCTTCAAGCACTCCTACATAGCATACTATTGTGCCACTTTGACTCCCCCTGCCATGCATTCCTGCTCTGGGTAGCAGACCATCATGCTGCTGGCTGGACATTGTGGGGCGGGCGGCTCGTGTGCATGCCCATGATGGGCTTCCAGCTGACTGCCTCTGTTGCTTGTTGTGTGTTGCTGTGCCTCAGTCTCTATTTCTGTGTGCTGTCTACAGATGGCATGCAGGATCCCCATATATGGGCACATGGCTAGTGCAGTCTGTCGTGGTTCATTTTTAAACATTTCTGCTTCTCCCCCACTCACAGTGCCACACTCCAACAGTCCCTCCACCACCATCTATGCAGTACTGTCTGTGGTGGCATTGTGACCCCCTCTGATACTACTGTTTCTGCACCACCATGCATGTGCCAACTCTCAACACCTGGGGATGCCACTCGATACAGGACTGTTCCTGGATATCCATTTTGTCACATGGACTGGTAACAGGTAGGTGTCCTCCTTTGGGCAGGGGACCATGGCAATGTGCAGCATTGTCTGTGGCTAGATGTGGCAGGCTGTATATTGGTCAGTGTTGGTGGCAGTATTTGTGGGCCTGAGGGGGCTCAGGAGCACCGACGACACTTGCAATAGTGGGTGCAGGCACCGGGATCCAATCTGTTTTCCATTGTGGTGTTCCTGCTGTGCCTGCCCTGTGCTTTATTTCTGGGTGTCCACTTCCCTCTTCCCATGTCCATGGGGTCTGGCAGCATACCGCAGGCTGGGGGCTCAAGGTATTATTGACCATGATGTTTATACCAGGCGTTCTATACACCCACGATGTGATGCCTGTGATATTTTGTCCCGCTTTATTATGCGAGTGATAGTAACACCTGGAACCAACAAAACCATATTTGCTGCAAATCATAGCAACTGTACTCTAAACATAAATCTATTTGTAACTGGTCTAATATTTGGGTTTAGTTTCAGATATCATATCAGAAGGATGCCCCATGTTTGTGTCACCATAATACAAAGTCAGCCCAATATGTGCAGAGGATTGCCAGTACTGTACATTGATAGTATGCAGTTTTGGTTGAAAATCTAGGAATACTATACACAGTACTTCAAGAATGTCCAAAGACTTTACTTTTAGTTTCACAGTAGGTAGATGACTGTACCCTTAACTTATTTGCTCACTCATCTGCAGACAAATACAAGTGTTTTGCTACTACTGGATTTATGTACCACAAGCCTTGTAAAAATAAATCTGATATAGCTAGTGCAGAAATTACTTCTAAAAATATGTTACTGCACTGTCATTTTAATTGTGATATATCAATCTGTTGTAAACAATTATTCTGTGGCACAGCAAATCACTAAGATGAAATGACCCTACATAGATATTCAAAAACCACTTCACCGAAGTATAAGAAACACATGACTGACTGCCTGCAATGATATAACGCAATTAAATTTGTGACTTTTTATGGAGAAGAGGTACTATTATCTGCTGGGTGACCACTTCTGAATTGAATATGATTACCTGAAGGTAATACTACATTGCACTACACTATGCTACACAGCAGGGTTTGCATGTTTAAATTAAACTGGTGTTTCTCACAGAAAATACAGTAGTTTGTTAAGAAACATTAAAAGCTAACTTCACTTCTCACAATTTAACTTCTTTTTGAGACATGCCTTTATGTAGAATCCTGATCAATGTATTTTTGCACGATTTCTTCACTTTTCAGAGCAAAACAAAAACTAGTTGCAATCATCAGTGAATGTTGCCTATATATAAACAGATGTTTGTGTTGCATTGCTGACATTTTGTAGTCTAACTCTGGTGGATTGTGCACCTATTGTAGGGGTTTGAAGAATCCCATTTTAGGGGATACTGCAGCATTTCTTGGTGTAAGCTCCCCCCCCCCTTGCCACACCTGTGTGTCTGTCATAAGGAAGGTGCAAGTCTTGCCAGTGCAGGTGGCCCCTCATTTGCCACAGGAAGCATCTGAAAATTGGGAACTGTGCATGGTGCAGTGCAAGATGCCCTTTGCACTAGTCCTTATTGGTGCAAGCACTGTTCACCATTCCTGAGGGTTGGAAAATCAGGCCTCAGGTGTTCTGGCATGATTTGCAGTGATATAAGTAATTCAATGTGTGGTTATTGAAAACAGTAGGGAGACAGGGAAAGGGAAAGAGGAATTTTTTTTAACCAGGAATGGTACACTAAGCCTGAGCTTGTGTCCAGGTGGAACCTGAGCCCAGAGAGAAGGAATATAAATAAAGGGAAATATACAAGTATATTTTAGAATGAAAATGATATGCATGTTTAGAAGAAGCTAAGAAAAGAACAGATCAAATGTCGCTTCACATTGTTTTGATTCTTAACTTCAGTTCTAAATGTGTCATTCAACCTATCTTTAATACTCACCTAGCTGCAATCTGCACATATATAAACACCTGTCTCTCTCTCTCATTCTCCTTTTCAATAAATACACATTAATGTACTTATTTCATTGTAGTGCTCCCTGAAGAAGACCTAATGGTTGGAATGTAAATTCTAAATGCATTTTTAGTTTTGAGCATGCATTTTCTTTACCATTTTTTTACTTTTTTTATTACATTTTTCAGACAGTTACAAAACATGTAGCAACCAATTAAAACATGATCAGAAACATTTGCATTTCATCAACCTCTACAGTGTTGCTAAATCACTTTCAGAGGGTCAAGTGGAGGAGAAAATAGGCATTACATTGCATCAAGGCTTTCTTTCATACCTTATTTTGATATTTAGATCATATAAATCCTTGGTTCAAGTGAGGAGGGTAGGGCGAAGAAGAGAAAGCATGAAGAACTAGAGTGAAAGATAAGCCAATATTGAAGTTTATGTGGGAATTCAGTTTTCAAAATACACCTTTACTTCATTGGAAAATGTTCTGATATTACCATACAATCAGCAATTACATTTTTTCACTGTCTTGTAGAGATCTGTGGAAGGGAAATCATCTTGCATTGAATTGTTCTGCTTGGAGTCTAAATCATTTTACCCTTTTAATAATAAAAATACACAAACAACATGAGAATCCAAAGTCTCAAGACTCAGAATCATAACAGAGTGAACATGTAGTTAAAGGGAGGCCTAACATTTTAATGATATTGCAAGATGACAATGATTGCTAGAGAAAGGACAGAAGTAGTCATAAAACAATAATACCTTACAGGGTGGGCAGTATTGGGCAATACCGGACCATGCAGAGACATAATGAGGCCCGACTCCATAGGCGGAGGGCATTATAACTCCTGAAAAGTCCAGTATTGCCCATGCTGCCCACCCTGGAGGATATTATTGTCCTTAGAAAATGAGCTACATGACTCAGTAAAAAATCAAATCAATCACATCAATAAAGTAAATCAGTAAAAGAAGCAATGTTTTTGTCTTTCTTTGGTAAATCTCTCTACTGGTATATCTGTCAGTAGAGGGCACTGCACTGTCTGATATTTATTTTGCTGCTAACATACAGCTATGTGATAGAACTGCCTGCTACACCGATCATTATTGTTGTTGATTCACTTAAACAACAGATAGAGTGATGGTTAGGTCAGTGTGATTGGTAGAACCTGTAAGGTTGTGTACAACGTGGCCATTAGGGAGAAGTGGAGCTGTCATCAGTTTACAATTAAAGATAAGTGACTGGAGTGTCAATGGAGAAACAAAAATGAGGTGTTTGGTTCTGTCATAGCTCACTTGGAGTACATATGGCAGTTATGAGAGTAAGCAGAATATTTGTTAATTGGGAATGGTTAGAAGTTGGTACAAGAGGAATGTAAAGATGTTGGCAAGTGAAAATGAGAATGGGAGCAATAACCGGAAACTGGGAGCTGAGACACAATAAGTGGCAGAGAGGTTTTGTTTTTTGTTAGTTAAAAACACAAACCAATGGAGTTGTTCTTTTCTTTTAAAAGACATTACATTTTGCACCTCATCAGCTTTTGTTTTCATCATTGGTACTGCCTGGCATTTCACTGTGGTTGGGCAAGGAGAGGAGTGGGACTTTTCTCAGATCAGTCTTAGACATGGAGTTGCGCTGCCAATTAGCATCACTTGCAAGAGTGGATACACGATCACAGGGCTCGAGTTACAGCAGCGCCGGTGTCAGATATGGTTTAGTAAAATAAAAAAAAAAAGAAAACATTAGCTTTTTCTTGCTTTTCTATATACTGTAGTAGTGTAACACTTTGTACTATTAGATGTAGGGGCCATTCTGAGGAATGAGTGGGGGGTGGGCTTCCCCTCACTCCCACTTATCGAGGTGAAAAAAATGGCAGCTACTGAATTTTGAATTGAAATTGGCACATGGATATTACTTTGGGCATGACAGGCTGGAACAATTTAATTCCTGGGCATCTATCATAAGTTAATATACCCCTGGCAAGGGTACCAGCCTATCAGATGCCACAAAATAGCCCATTTTTTAAAAGACAAACAAAACAGTCATAACAAAACATGAGAACATGAGAGTTCAATAGTTCCAAGCCTGAAAAAAGTAACAAATCAATTAGGCAGACACTTGCAATTCAAATAATATTGTAAGATGACTCCAATCTTTCCAGAAACAAGTGCTGAAGAATTGCAAGGAGAACCAAAAGAGAGACATAAGCAATATGTGAACACGAGAGTATGACAACATTAGACCTGGAGACATAACAAAGTGTAGTCAGTTAAGGAGACACTTGAAAGTCAAGAGATGTTGCAAAATGAATAAAAGGATTCCAATATCAGACACAGAAGCCAAAGAAGAAGCCCAAAGGGAGATACAACACAAATGTGTACATAAGAGCTCAGTAGCTCCAGACCTGAAAAGCAGAATAGTGCCACATCATTAAAGGAGAGACTTACAGCACATATTATATTGCAAGACGACTGAAAAAAAATTCCTAGAAAAAACATGTGTAAGTTATTATGGATAGAATAAAAGATGGGGAAGTGCGTGATATGAGAATTTAATGCACACCTAAGGTGTGGGATGCTACATAATCCCTAGGGGTTTATTAAAACATCCCACACTGAGGTTGTACATTAAATTCTCATATGCACACTTCTTCATATTTTATTTTATATAATTGCTGTTCAGCAATTTTTTCCAGCCCAAGTGCTGTGACCCTGAGTAACTGAGACACACACACACATTCAGTCTCTCTCCCTTCTTCCTCAGGATGAGAATTATTTTGCTTTTCTTTTTTTAATTCAGTATTTTGGATCACAATTTCAGTCCTGCTTTAGTATCACTGTCACAGTGCTGTTTCTGCTTGCAGTGTCACCAAAGTTGCCAAACAGCAGCATCCGCACGATAAAGCTTTTTGGGGGATTGTTTGTTAATTTTTTTTAAATGTAAAGGCAGGATCAAACATATAAATAAATGATATGGTTGTGGGATGGTTTGGTAGTTCCACTAGCGGAGATATGGAGCTGCCATGTTTCAGGAATTCTTCAGCCTGCCCACACAGAGGAGCAGAGCCAATGGTGGAGCGTTCTATTTTGAGTGACAGAGCGCATGGTTGCCGTAGTAACCTGCAGGTTATGATGGTGAACATCAACTAGCTGAGCCCATCAAAAAAATTGCTCACCAGTTATTATATTATTATAATAACTTAAACCTCCTCTAGCTGTGCTGTAATTTCTTCATAGTCTCCACGAGTGCAGAACCACAGTTTTTATTAATGGGGCCTGTGCCTTTCTTTGACACTACTTTGGAATTCACACAGGCATGGAATTCTTTGAATGGGCCCTCTTCAGAGGTAAATTTGGTTTCCAAGGAACATTTTTCCTGCCTTACAATAGTAATGCTAACTGTTATCACTTTTTTATATTTGTTCCCATCCTCTATAGATTCACTTTGTCTTAGTCTCTTATGAGCTTTTTCCATGTCCTTGATTCTTTTGTGCACTTTTCAAGTCATTCACTGTGTTTTTTTACCTTTGTTATTATACAGTATCTCTCATAAGAGGGAATAGATTTTTATTTTCATCACATTATATTCCTAATACAGATGAGTATGAATAGTTAGGCAATTGACAGAGTAACGGCCTATGGCACATTCATAAGCCTTCATATGCCAACACAACCCTGACGTCCTTGAAGGGGTGGAAACTTGGCTGACACCTAAAGTTCCTGACTCAGCAATAACAATACAGGGCTACAATGTCCACAGGCTGGACCGGATATCCAAAAAAGGCGGTGGTTGCACAATCTATATCAAAGACTCCTTGTCTTGGCACCCTGTAGCAACTCCATCACTTTCTGCCTCGGCCCAGATTCTGCCAATAAAAATTGTCCTAGGTCCCAACCATAAAGCCCTGACTATTGTCTCTGTATACATCCCGCCCAGGGACCCTAAACATGGATTCAATGATGTCCTAAACTTTATCAACTCTCATCCTCCCGAAGCTGAACTTATTCTACTAGGGGATTTCAACATAAACTGGTTAGCATCGAGCGCCAGTGCCTATAAAGACTCCATCTCAGCTGCTAACCTCACGCAAATGGTAAACTCCCCTACTAGGATTAACTACAAGACTTGCACCAGTACCCTCTTGGACTGGGTCCTCACCACTCACCCCACAAGGATTTCTCATACGACCATTCTCCCAGACTCTCTCAGTGACCACTCCCCAGTCATGTGTGCATGGTCTAACAAATTCCTTAAGCCCCTTCTCAAAATTATCGCTAGCAGAGTCCTTCCTCATGGAAAACTTCCACATCTCAAACAATACCTGCTTCTACAAGACTGGCTACCCATCTATGAAGCAACAGATGTTAACTTGGCTCTTAATCACCTCATCTCAATTTTCAACAAAGCCTGCGACCTCTTTGCCCCTGCTAAAGGGCAGAAAACAAAATCTCTCTCTAACCCATGGGTCACCACGGCTCTTCTCTCACAGTTGTAACTAAAAGATCACCTCTGGGCAGTTGCCAGGGCCACTGGCAAACAACTTGACATCCAAATTTACAAACAAGCATGAAATGCCTGCGCTAAAGCCATACGGCTAATGAAATTCATCTATTACAAAGACGCTCTCACCAATATATGGGGAAATGGCCGTGCTTTCTGGGACAATATCAAGGATGTCACAGGGAAGCAGCCAAAAACCCCTCTGGCCATGTTAATGGTTGATGGATCCTCAACCCTCGACCCCAAGGTGATCGCAAACATCTTTAACACGGCTTTTTCAGACCTTAGTGCTGTTCTACCCCATAACTTTTTCAAAAACAGGGCCTACTCCCCAAATACCTCAGCCCCTCAGTCTAACCATCCACTCTTCTACTTCAGGGAGGTAAGGCTGAATGAAGCTCGCCGCTATATTACTGCAGCTATCTCTAAATCTAGATCTAGTAGTGACACCTTGGACCTTAAGCTTCTGTTGCTCACCCTCGATGAGGTAATTCATCCACTAACAAAAATCCTAAACCTCTCTCTCAGCTGTGGAAAATTCCCAGACCTATGGAAAACAGCCACCGTGACACCCGTCCATAAAAGTGGGGATAAGACGAATCACTCAAATTATTGCCCTATCTCCATACTGCCCCCACTTTCTAAGGCACTCGAGTGCATCGTGGCTGATCAACTTACCGACCACTTGTATAAATACAATATACCTTGTCCACAACAACACGGCTTCCAGAAAGGTCACAGCACCACCCCAGCTCTTCTTCAGTTCACTGGAGCTTTGCACAAATCCCTTGACAACGGCCTTCTCACAGGGGCCATTTTCGTCGACCTCTCCAAGGCCTTCGATACAGTACACCATGGACTACTAATACACCAACTACTGAATGCTGGGCTATCTCCTGACTCTTCTCTCTGGTCTAAAAGCTACTTAGAAAACTGGTCGCAGAGAGTAAAAAATTGCAGATGCTTTTTCTGACACCCTGCCTGTTTGCTCGGGTGTCCCACACGGATCCATATTGGGCCCCCTCCATTTTAGCCTTTTCTTAAACTCCCTTCCTTACCACTGCTCTGAGCAGATCATACTATATGCCGATGATGCTGTTGTATTCTCCACTCACAAAGATCCTGCAACTCTTCTACACAACCTTCAACTTGGTTTCAGTTCTATAGAGACATGGTTTCTTAATCATAAACTGGTCCTCAATGACAAGAAAACCAAATATATGCTCTTCACTGTCACACTTCACAGGGACAATGCTCTTTTGCTTATTGAGTGCCATTCTGGTTCAATGGCCTCAGCCCAACCATCTCCTCTGCCCCAACAATTGGTATGTTTAAAACTAGGCTCCAGGACTATCTCACTACCAACAGCTCCTGTGACTGCCCAGCTTAACCTTGTTTCTCCACTTCCCTTCCTGCTCTAGTGGTCCCCCCTCCCCTTCTCACTGGATTCTACCCTCACATCTTGGTATACCCAATGCTGCACTTTGACCCTTTCCCACCCTTCCTACATTCCTCCTCTCCCTCTTCCTCTCCCTATGACTCTGGTACTTCTTATCTGTTGTCTATTTTCTCTGACAAATGCCGCTGGCTGCCTTGTAACAATGCTACCCTTGAATTGTATTAATCTGTACTCTGTTTGCAATGTCCACATTGTTGTAACATCTGTCTTGATGTTCCCCATAATTTGTATTTCTCTGATGTGGAACCTTTGTAAAAGAGCCAAGGCTCAAAGGTATTTGTAATCCTAGACTTGTTAAATAAATAAAATAAGGTAAAAAAAAATGGCCAGACAAGATGGGCCTTGTGGTCCTTTTCTGCCATCAACTTCTATGTTTCTATTATTTTATTTCTAAAAATAAATATGTTTTATGGCTTACCACCCAAATCACTTGACAAGTCCCAGTCATGAATTTTGTTTTGAATTTTGGTCCAGTCAGATTCTCCATAATTGAAGATGGTTTTCTGGTCCAAGTATTTCTGAGCTCACCCCTCAAAGTTAGTAAAATGGAATTACGGTTGCTACTACAAAGTGGGGTCTTAACTGAACAAGTAACATTAGTGGTGGCAATATTGGTGAAGGTAAGATCTAGGATATTATTGCTCCTATTAGGGAGTTCAACAAGTTTTTCTAGGTTACTATCTAGCATGACACTGGAAAAACTCATTTTCCTGTGTGTCAGACATGGTGAAGTTCACCGGGCAATGCCACAGTGGTTAATGTTGCTAAGGATTAACATGTTCCCTTTATTCCCTTTATATGTAGCTTTTATGATTTCTTCAATACTTCATAAATTAATTGTACTGTTGCACCTATCAGGTGGTATACAGTAAGTAGTAGTAAGTAAGTAACAAATAAAGTTTATTCATAGTAGTGCTCATGGTGCCTTACAATAAATTGCTGGAGCAGAACATTCACTACATAAATACATAAATAAATAAATACATGCACATAAGTTCAAGGAATTAAGTAACTAGAATACAGCAGGGATAGTAATCAATAATGGGACTACCTCTATCCACAAATGCTTGATGGAAAAGATGTGTCTTAAGACCCCTCTTGAAGGCCTCCACTAAGGGGGTCTCTCTGAAGGCACTTGGGAGAGAATTCCAGAGCACCACACTCACCCCTTGAAGGCCAGAGGCAGGATTCATGTATGGGGGAGAAGGACCCGCAGCTGTGGGAAACCTCGGCACTAGTGGGAAACCACTTGCGAGGCCGCAGGTCACCCACAGCTGCAGGTATTCACATAGGTGAAGCCAGAGTACGACCAGCTCCACGGAATATGGCATCTTGCAGATGCTGTTGCCATGGACAGCACTGCAGCTGTGGGAGACTGCTATGGGCAGATGGAACCCACCATAACACCCTCCGCAACTGCCATGGCTGTGAATCTCTACCGCTGCAGCTGCGGACAATTCCAGTCCACAATGGCAGTTGCAGAGGGAAACTTAGAAATGTTCCCATTGTGGATCCTGCCCTAGGCCTCTTGAAGTTTTAAGCATGATTCTCAGTACAGTCAAGGGGCCCTCTTCAGTGGAGAAGACAGATCACAAGAGCACATAAGGATGCAGAACATCCAACAAGTAATCAGGACTTTTGGCTTGATCACAGCTGGAAATGAGCCCTTGTTCACTGTGCCTCTCCAGGTTTTAAATTTTCAAATAAATAATACATAAAATAATGAAAGAACCCAATTGTGCAAGGCCTTATAAGTCAGTAAACCAACTTAAAGGAAATACAACACTTCAACGGTAGCAAGTTTTGCTCATACAGCACTGGAGACACATAATATATCCTCTAAAGGCCACTCACTAATCTGGCCGCTGTGTTCTGCACCAGCTGCAGGCATCATAGAAAACCTCTTCTAACTCCAAGTTATAGATTATTATAATAAAGTCAAGACATCACAAACACGTGTACTGGCATCACCAGCTCCCTGGAAGGGATAAGGGATGTAATCTGGCTGATGTTCCTTAGATGGTAAAACCCATCCCAGACTATAGCTGGCACCTGATCCACAGATGTCAGCCCATCATCCAGAATGAGTCTCAAATTTTTCACTATAATGCAACCAAATGTTTTGACAAATCAAGCCAAAGCCTTTCTCTTTCTCAGTAGCTGCCACTTTTTCCCTATGAACCTTACTGACTACCAGTACCTAATTCTTGTATGCATTGAGTCTCAACTAGCTCAGTGACATCCAGTCCATGATTTCAGCCAATCTCTTATTAAGTACATCCACTGCGCCCAGCATCCTGGGTGCAAATAATAGATACAGCTGGGTATCATCTGTATAGCAATAAAACCCCCAGCCTGTTCCATCTAATGATCCCTCCCAGGGAAGCATATACACTGCAAACAGCAAGGGAGAGAGGATCAACCCATGGAGAACACTACAAGGCATTGACATGGAGGGTGAGAGGAGAAATCCCCTAACACCACCCTCTGTATCCTGCCCATGAGGTAAGACACAAATAATATTCCCCTCCCCTCTCCCTCTCTCTTCTTTACCCTTTCCTTCTCTCTCCCTTCTCCTCATCACCTTTCTGCATTCCACTCCCTCCCCCCATCTTCTACAACATCTATTTTCCATTTGCTCTCATAGTTTTACTTTTTTGGTACAGATTTCACTAATCCTAAAGGTTGTAATCAGAGATAAGAAGTTTGGATTTGTTTTTTTTTGTGCATGATACTGATCTCTCACATTTTTTCTCCTTGCTCCTTATGCCAACATATTTGATATGAGGCATCTGATTTATGGGAGATATGGTTTCAAGTTGCCATGGGAGCTGATTATCCTTTGAGCAATGCTATACCAAGAGAACAATCTGGTCACAGATGAATTGTAGCTACATATTATTTTGATTGATGGACTGCACAGACATATTTTTTGGACTTTTCTTTATGTACTGAAGCAAACTACATGTATACATATCACATTGTGTTTGGAATCAAAGCGGTGAGAATATAATCAAGTTCCATTGACATTCTACTGTCTGGCAACCATTTTTGGCAACATTTTAAATTTTTCATATTAAGGGTTGTGCAGTTAGGAATTTTTTGTATAACTAGTATTAATTTAGTGATATCTGTCTTTTAAAATATTTTTTTTTATATTTGGAATTATTACTTTAAATTAATTTATATGTCACATAATTTTGTGATGTCATGCTCACTATACTCTTTAACTAGCACAACTAACTTATCATCTTTTTTCTTCTTGAGAAATTACCTGCACAGGTATGAAATGCATCGGGTATCCTTTGTAGGCTGTGCTGGGTTGCACCTTGAGCTTATTGCACTTCTTTGAAATGTAAGTAAATGCAATGTTTTCATACTACATACAGTATCTGTGGAGTTTAGCATATTTTTTGGGTGTGTGAGTCCAAGATTTCCTGGTTTTTACTCAGGACCCAAACCAGCAGATAATGTATCCAGTGAGGCATACAGTGGTACTGGGCAGGATGCAATGCAGTAATGCTGCAAGGTTTCACAAAATGCTGCCCTATGTTGTAGTGAACAGCATACAACAGTGGCAATTAAGCCCTGTTTTACTGCATTTTTTTGTAACTTGTCATTAAGTCAAGTTACTGAGTTGCATCATGGCTGGCTCCTCTGTCTGTTTTCCCTCAGCTGCTCCAATAACAACCAATGGTCTACAATGCCAAAGTCTGAGGAGAGATCAAGGAGAATGAGAATTAGTAATTCTCCTCTACCCGACACCCTGAGAAGGTCATTGAACACTCTGACCAGTGCAGTCTCAGTGCTGTGCTGAGGCCTGAATCCAGACTGGAGATGCTGATAGATGTCCAAGGCTATGAGGCATGTCTTTACCTGCAACATAACCACTTTCTTGATAACCTTACCAAAAAAGGGTAGGTTAGAGACACGTTGGCAATTTGCTTGGTTATTCAGGTACTTAGATGGCTTCTTCCGAAGAGGCCTCACCAGTGCTTTTCACAGTGCAACTGGGAAAACTCCATCCAGCATGGAACACCAGTCAATGCTGGGGAACACAGGGCCCAGATGCCCAACACAGCCCACCAATAGCTACACTGGACCTGGATTCAGTTAGCAAAAATGTTGATCACAGACAGAAATTATCTCAATCACCTCTTCCACTGTCACTGGTCTAAACTGTCCCTACAACAGCTGATTGAGTCTATGGCATGTTGTATCAGCATTGCTGGGTTGCCATAGCCCAAGATCTTGGCCCAAATGAAGAACACCCTATCCAAGAAGAATCACACAAACTCCTCACATTTAGTGGGTGAAAAGACTGTCATGGACTTGAGGTAGGTTGAGTGAAGTAACCAATCTACAGTCCAATAGAGGTAAGCTGGTAGATTCCTCCAAGCAGCGATCTCCCTAGAAAGAAAACCTGCCTTTATCTAGGCAGCTGTCCTTTGGTATTCACTGCAATGAATATCCAAAGCCAGTTTGTCCTTCTGGGCTCTGGATCTCTTCCAACAATGCTATAACCTCCACCCACCTGGCTTTATCTCCCTTAGCTCACTGTCATAACATGGTGAGCCACTGTGTGAAACCAGGGGCAGCAAATGGATAGGTGCCACCTGGTCAAACACCACTGCAATGGCCTCATTGTAAGCCACCACAGATTCCTGCAACCTCACAGCACAGGCTGCTGTTGCATCGGTGATATCTATTACTGCCTAAAGTCCCTATGGCTGTAACCCTCTTGAAGGGCAGTGACGGTCCCTCTCCACTGAGGGTGGATTACAAGGGGGCACTAAGGAGAACTGGATAGCACATTGTTCTGACCAACTCACAGGATCAGTCTTGAGGCCATCATCCTTTAGCCTCAGGGAAAACACCAAGTCCAAGGCAAGGCATGAGGGTGAGTAACGGAAGTATTCAGTTGTGTGAGGCCTAGGAACTCCATCACCTGGAAGAAAGCTTGGCCAAATTGCAAGAGTTAATCATTGACCCAGGCATTAATATCATGAAGAATTAAACAATGGAAGACTCCAGCACCTTGTCATTCACAAAGTCAGTGATTTCCTGTAGGAACACCCCCTTGTGCTCTGGAGACTGGTACATGAGGAGAATCCTACAACCTGCACTCGGACTATCACACACTGCCCATTATTAATATTTGTGATGTTATTGTTATTACTATTGTGTTTGGGGTTAGAGCATTTACAAAACTTCTTACTATACCATTGGATGCTAGCTACAAGCTTTTTGTAAAGCATTCTTGATCCTAAGGCCTAGAATACAACTTCCTTATGTGAGGTGAATGCCATCAGCTCTGTACAAATCCTCCCTCTAAATAAAAGTGTCCCAGTGTCTTATAAGACATTCTGTTTTTGTTTACCCAGTTTCAAAACTAGGGCTGGGAAACATTTTTCTTCCAATAGCAGAATTCTGGTGAAATGTTGATTTCGCTTCCATGAAATTAGCATATACACTTTGTGAAATTTGCCAGAATTGTTGATTTCAGTTATGTCCATCTAATTTAAAAAGAATTTGTCCATATTGCACTACATGTGATACACTGACTTTACAAATTCCCATACAGAACTGTGCCATGTTTCAGATCTCCATCTTTAAAGATGACTGACTTCTAAGCCTCCTAACTTTCAGAAATTTAAAAATTACAGTAAACAACTATGTAAACTATGAATGCTTGTCCACATTTCAGCATGTTTAGTAGGATGACATTACTAGGGTCCATACATATGTGTGCCAAGTGTCAGTTTTGTATCTTTAAAGGTGACTGAGTTATAAGCCTCCAAACATTTAGAAATTTTAAAATTACATTTTGCAAAAATAGTATGTAAACTGCAGAATTTTAAGCTCCTATAAGTTTAAAACTATAGAATGGAATATCACCAATGTTGATATGTTCATTGATCCAAAATATTAGGCTTTAAGGCAGCTCCTCTGGCCCAGCATCAGTGCATCAAGCTGCCATGCTGACAACCCAGGTTCAAAAGCAAACCCAGGAAATTGTGCTGAGAGGCAGGCCATGGCTAAAAGTTACAATTTAAATAACCATTACTCCTCCATTTAGCTGTTCCTATGACTCTTCCAAGTAAGTATGCATCTACATTTTCAATTATCTAGCTCCAAAGGTGGCTAAGTTATAAGCATATAAATATTTTCAGAACGTTTTACGTGACTATTAAATTCCCAGACTTTCAGCTCCTATAACTTTTCCTCTCTCCTTTTAGGGCCCATACCATACAAAATGCATGTCAAATTTTCTCCCTATTACCTGGAACAAGCTACAATCCACACACAAACTGCATACAGTACCTTAATTCCATTTAGTGCTTTCAAAAAAATCTTTGACCAAATATTCCCGAACCCTGCAAATGTTTCTAATCCCTCCTTATGCTCCCCTATACTTTCTCTCTGAAATTCTAACCTTCTATCTGTAATGGTCTATTAGATGTTCATGCACTTATTCTATGCTGTTGTTGTTATGTTGAATCTATACTGGATTTGTCTCACCAAGTGTAACTACAGTACTCTTAATTGTGGTCTTCAAGAGTAATCGCTTTTTTACTAGAACAATGTACATTTTTTTCTCTTGTTATTAGTTTCTATGAACTATTGTATACTGTCTTGTTGTTGTTATTATGTTATACCATTGTTACTGTGCATCATGTTTAGCAGTGGGCGAAGTGGCCAAAATTTGCTCCGGGAAGTGATTTGTGGAGTAACGCGTAATCTGTGAAGTACTCCACAATGCGAAATGGAGTACTTCACGTTATAATGGGGAATGCAAAGTCCATTGAAAACAATGACTTTGCATTATTCCACCTCCCTCAAACCACTTCTCCACCAGTTGTATGTGAAGTACATTGAAATCAATGTACTTCGCCTCACTTCACCTTGTTTTTAAGCTCCAAAGGCAAAGTTTGCAGTGCTTCATGGGATTGGGAGGTCACATGGGCTTTAGATTGTTCTGCACAGCCTCAGTTCTGTGTAGTGTGTGTGTGTATTGGATGATGGAGACAGTTTCCTCTTAGAGCTCTGTGATTTTGAGCTATTTGTTTTGCTCAAATTTTAGTACATAGATTGTAGGAAACCTTCCTGTGCTCATATCATTGAGTGGTTATTGTTTGTGTGTAGATTTTGAATGTTAATTTAGAACAGTCATTCTGTGTATTGTGAAGTGTGCTTTGGGGGAGGGGCTTATCTGTGGTGTAGGTAGATTAACTGGGAGAAAAAGGTAGTCTTTCTGTTGTGGTTATATTTTTCTTGTATAACTGTGTTAATGTACACACAGTAATATTTTCAGTAATTCTTGACTTTTTTTGCTGATTGTTGTGGTGTAGCAGTGTATAATTTCAGTTTGTTTAAAACATTTGGTAATATTACTAAAGGTTTCAATTTGTTATGCATTACTTATCGTGTGTGTGAGTGTATGTGCAATGCATGCCATTAAGTCAGACATCTTTTATTGTGCCACAGAGTAATTGCAGCAGTGTGAACCTGCTATCCACTGCACCTGCATGAATTTCTTATACTGCGTTGTGGTATCTTTACTGGTAGTGGACTGTTACTGCTGTGCACTACCCCACCCCCAACCAGCAAAATGTGTTCTTTTCCAGATTTGGATTTGTGACTTGTGAGCACTGGTTAAGTGTAGTTGTGCCTTTGCATCTGCATCTCTTGAATGCACAGCACAATCTTAATCTGTATGTGCATTTGTAGTACACCATTAATTGTGGGAGACTTTGCATTTTTTGTTACTCTCTCATTTCACTTCATCAGCACTGGGGAATTTTCTGAACACAAGACAGTAGCATATTGGGGATGCAAATTAATTCTGTGACTGTGTGTGACCACTGCACTCATGACTGAGTGTGCCATTAATTCTGGGAGACTTCACATTTTTTGTTACACTTTCATTTCACTTTGTCAGCACTGGGGAATTTTCTGGACACAAGGCAAAAGCTTTTTTGGGGATGCACATTAATTCTGGTGACTGTGTGTGACTACTGCATGCATGACATCTGAGTGTGCCATTAATTTTGGGAGACATTGCATTTCTTGTGCTCTCTTTACATTTCATCAGCACTGGGGAGTTTTCTGGAGACAAGACAGTAGCATTTTGAGGATGCACATTAATTCTGTGACTGTGTGTGTGAAGGGCTGCCAATATTGTTTTCACTTTGCCTTACATCGCATCAAGGTGGAATGACAATGTGAAGTAATAATTACAAGGCGAAGTCAGCCTTTTGAATTGGCCACTTTGCATAGTGGAGTGACAACATGAAGTTCCCAATTTACAGGCAGTTCGCCAGTGAAATTTAAATTTGCTGCATCTCTAATCATGTTGTGTGTGTTTACAAGGGACCTCCTTGCAAATGAGCTTGCTCAATGCATTTTATCCCTTCAATAAACTGAACTGAAACTGAACTGAAATTTCAGACCTCTAGCTGTAATATTCACTGAGGTATGACCAATTAAAGAATGTCAGAAAATTCCAAAATTTTCTCAAAATTTTGTGAAATTTCATGAAAATTCAATGAATTCAGAATTCGCTAATTTTGCTCAGCTCTACTCATAACCATATAATAATTATTGGTTGGTATTAGCATTGTCTGAACTGAAACTACATTCAAAGGATGTAATAACTGGGTTCTAGCCATATTAACCAATTCGGTATTATGGCAGAGGTATCAATCACAGCATCAGCATTCTTACCTTTCACTTCATGCTCATACAAAATCCCAGCCAGTGCACATCTCATTATGATAACCCACCCCCAATAACCTTAAAAATCCATAATATCATCAACATGTTTTTTAACAAAAGTGTATTAAAATTCTTTGATCCAACCTTTCCTTGACTAGGTTAAAAAAACAAATTAGTTTTATTGCATTTTAAATGTAAAATAACCTCTTGTGGTTTGTGAAGCAGAGAATATATAACATAAACTATGGTGTTTTGTCATTATCCATTTGTTTAAACATCCTTAGTGTGTGATGCCATCACAAAACACTTGTGCTTCACAATCCAAGTATATGTGGTATTACACACCATGGGTGTGTAAACAAATCATCACGTGGAATAACCTGTGCATTATTTCATATCTCATTTTCTTGATGGCTTGATGCTGAACAGTATTTGCACTTTAGACTGTAATAATTTCTGAGAATAACATCTTATCAGAAATGTGCTGCTCTTACTGTTGTTACACTCCAGATCTTTGAGGTTAGCATCATCACAGTGCAATACCAAACAAATCAGAGAGCAGCTCTCACAATGCTGATGACATCACAGTTGCCCAATGCAGCACTGAAACCAGCAGTTGAAATCAAAAAGAGTTAAATATTCAAGCAGATTTATTTATGCATTTATTTATTGAAAAATTGGTGAGTGCAAAGGCACACTGAGGTGAGGCTCATGTCCAGGTGTGACTTGTGGGAAGAAAGTAGAGGATATATAATATATAGCTCAAACACAGTTTTAAAGATACAATAAATGACACTCAGAGACATGGACAAATACAGGAGTAAGTCCAAAAATCAGTGCAAAACAAGCAAACAAGGCCTGAGTAGCAAATGAGCATTTCAGCAAGACTGATACCTAGATATAAGGCAAATGCAAAGGGAGCAGTTAGGGAAAAGGAAAACCGGAGCAAGGGGAGTGAAGGAGTTTCAGCTGGTGCTTGAAGCAGCCAGGAGAGACACTGAAGTGGAGGAAAGAGGGGAGTTGATTCCAGAGTGATGGAAAAGGCTGATTGCCTAGAATAAGAGGGGGGATGAGGAATGCAGAAGGTGTGAGGATCTTTATAGTGGAGCAGACAGGAGGCAGGTGGCAGAGAGGATAAGGGAGAGGAGGGATCAGTGGCAATAGGGAAGGGATCTAAATCAGTATTTGGAAATGAATGAGGTACAATGGATCTGGTAAGATGAAGGTAGAGGAAGAATGGATAAGGAGGTGTACAATAAGCATTGATGATTATGACAAGTGGAGCTGGTGGCAAAACAGCAGAAGGAGTTTCAGAGGGCATCCAGTCTGGACAGGGAGGTGGACGGGGCTGTGCCATAGACCACATCTTCATAGTCAATGATAAGGAGTACCATTATGGTATCAAGCGCATAGCAGACCTGCAGATACAGACAATCTTTATTGTGGTATAAGGCACCAAGTTTATAGCGGAGCTTTTCATGGATGGCATCAATTTGGGTAGAGAAGCCAAGTTCACTGTCTAGCCACACATCAATGTACTTGAATGGTTGGCTGACTTCTATAGGGTTGCCATCCAAGGTGGTGAAGATGGACAGGGTTGGGAGTCTGGCCAGTTTCCAGCTGGTACTAAAGGTGATGGACACACTTTTTTTGTGTTGATACAAAATTGGTTTGATTGGAACCAGCACGGAACACTGTGGAAGTCTTGCATGAGCAGACCTTCCAAGTCTGAGAAGAAGGGGCTGGTGGTGTAGATGACTGTGTTGTTTGCATACTTGTGGATATGCAAGCTCACAAAGGCCCGTGGGAGGTCACTGAGGAAGAAGCAGAAGAGAATGGGACCCAGTATGGAGCCCTATGGGACCCTCAACTGAATGGGAAGAGGAGACATCTCTCATCAAAAGAGAAATCCATCATTATGGTCCACCACTTACGTAGACATGGATACAGATGCACACTTTAACATGTAGACACCCATCTCAGACTGCAGTTGTTTTTTATGCTGTATATGAAATATGCAATGTTGTGTACCTATGAAATAATGTAATCATTACATTATAATTTGAATATATAAATTTGTATAGTATTGTAGATGAAATGATTGCCACTGCTGAGTAACTGTGAAAGTGTGCTAAACAGTTGTCTGTGTTTTTTGCTCAGTAAGACATTTATTTGTGGATAAGGTTATCAGAAATAAATTGAAGATATCTGAATATTGTGAGAAAACACGTCTATACTATCATCATAGTGTAATGGTTTTCTTTCAGTTTAATATGCAAATCCAGTGCTATATAACTTTTTGTTTCTTATTTAAAGATGAGTCATATGCACAAAACAGTGATAATTATAAGAAATTAATACACAGTCAAAGATATCTTGACTTTTAAAGTCAGAAAGTATTAGTAGGAGTGTTCTGAAATCATAATAGCATGTAGGGCCCAATTCTGAAAGCCCATAGACTGACGCAAGGTGCCTGTAGCAAACATCAGTGATGTAATTGGCACCTTGCATCAAACTTGCAGCATTTCCAATTCTGAAATGTGGTCTGTGTGTCAGAATGGGAATCCGCTGCATCACCCTTGCAATGTACATCAGGGTATGCCAGGTCGCAAGGGGGCTTGTACTATGGTGGGCCTGCAACATCCCTTTTTTGGGGATTCTAAAAGCCCTGCCATGGACGTATAAAAGGGCTCAACTTAGACCAGCCAGGAGGTAGTCTAATCCTTTTGCATCTGTGCCACTCACTGTAATGAGTTGGGGGGAGAACTACATGTGGGGTCAGGGGGAAGAAGGAGCACAGGGTGGCATAGGGTCAGAGGGCATAGGATTAGTCCAGGAGACAGCAGGGAAGTAAAGAATTGCTGTAACACCTGGCGGGGTGCATATGTCTCTGTATTTATTATTGTGCCATTCTGCTGTGCTACATAATTATATTGTACATACATTATCGGACAGTGCAACTGAAGCACAGCCACAGAGGAGCAAGTACTATTTATGAAAGGCATCATGTTGACATGAAACACAGCAGACTGAAAAACTGTCCAGTGGCTGCATTTCAGATGTACTGTCTGATAATGTATCTACAATATAATTTTGTTGTACAGGAGAATGGCACCATAATAAATAAAGAGGCATATTCACTCTGCCGGATGCTACAGCAATCCTTTACTTCCCCACTGTTTCCCCAACTCACCCTATGCCCCCCACAGTGTCCCTCTTTCCCCTGGCCCCCTTCTGGCAAGCAGATGCCCCCCCCCCCACCAATGCTAGCCCTTCTTGTACTGCAGCGTGGGGGGAGGGGGAACCAGGTCCCTGAAGCATGTCCTGCAAGTGTGCCAATGGTTTGGCTGTGTTATACTCCTGTGACAAACCTGGGAATTTTGGCACTGGGATCCTGATTTTTTCAGAATCTGGTGCAGGATCCCTGGCACACCTGGAGTTTGCCACATCCTTGGAGTGACATATATGTAAATCGTGTAGTTCCAAGGGATCTTTCAAAATCAGGCCTGTAGTGTCTACTTCTATTTTTTTTTTGTAGTGATGGTTCCATTAAATTATAGCATCTAACTGTACAGCACAGACAGTGTGGAATTTCATGACATAAGTAGCACACTGTAGTGTTGGTGTAATTCTTACTGTCTTGTTATAATTTCTGTCTTCATACACACAGTTTTTTTTCACTGATGTTACTATAATATACCATAGAAACAGGAACTCAATAACTGAAATATGAACAGAAGTTTCCCATAGCAATCTAGTGTTATTATAGGACACAGTCTTATTTATTATTAGCACAGCTATGAGGGACGTGGGAGGTGAGGGAGGCCTGGCTATAGTGGGCCCCCCCCCGCACCAGGATTGACGGTGCTCGCTGTTAGCAGGAAAGACTGCCGTGTATTAGGACTCTCACCATGGGACAGGACTGCAGAACAGTAGTGAGGAGGGTGAATTGCTGGACTTTGGACTTGGTTTCAGCTTGATTTTTCCACAGGGAAGCGGCAGAGCGTTTGGGCGCCAAGTTTGAATTGCGCCAGCCCTATCGCCTGATTGGCTCCTCCACACAACGTCACTTAACCATCCAGGATTTAGGCTGTTTTCCAGAGCCATGTGGCTCATTGCTGCCAGCTATGAAGGATGTGGGAGGTGAGGGAGACCCGGCTACAGTGGGTCCCCCCTGCACTGGGATTGACAGTGCTCGCTGTTCGTGGGAAAGACTGCCTTGTATTAGGACTCTCACCATGGGACGGGACTACAGCACAGTAGTGAGGAGGGTGAATTGCTGGACTATAGACTTGGTTTCAGCTTGATTTTTCCACAGGGAAGCGGTGGAGCATTGGGGTGCCAAGTTTGAATTGCTCCAGCCCTATCACCTGATTGGCTCCTCCACCACAGCGTCACTTAACCAGCCAGGATTTAGGCTGTGTGGCTCATTGCTGCCAGCTACGAGGGATGTGGGAGGTGTTGTCTTCTCCCGCCTACCTGCCCCATTCCCTCCTCCCCTTAAATGCCCCATAGCCCCTCCCTCTAAGTTGGGGTGAGCCTACTGCATCCTACTTATTGGTTGGCCCAGGCAGGAGTACTGCTGTTTCATACTAATGTATACATTGTGGTTCTATCCTGTGTGTATTGTAGCTTCCAATTCTCTAATATTTGACTGAGTCCCTGAGACCTATTAAGCGTATTATTGTCTTAAAGTCAGAGTTATTTATGCTCATTGACTGTGCAGTTTCACTAATTATTGTGAAATAATCAGCACACTGTTGTTTTAAAGTTAGGGGCAGATTAATCCCCCTGTGCAAGCATAGAAATTTTTGGAACCTTGGGCAGCTAATTATTGTTCTCACTAGCTGAGTTAGGGATTCAACTAGGGTTCCTGCTCCCCAGAGTGTTGTAACCTCATTATAATCACATTCTGAGCCGTGTGTCAATCTGTGGACATTGGGCGCTGCATATTATGAATACTCCAATGTTTGTTCATGCATTCACTGCATGATTTCTTACCAGGAGCTATTGTTAGTCTGCACTGGGTGCTGCATATTATGAATATTCCTATGCTTGTCCATGCATCTACTGCCTGCTATACCTCCAGGGGCTATTGTTAGACTGTACACTTCTGCTGTATCTTGCCAGGGTATGTTTTGCTTCATTTAGTCTGAAAATGTATGATGTGATGGGGTGTTCCTATTTATTCTAATAGGTTACTGGTGGGCTGGACATCTCTCTTCTTTGCTACTCTGCTGTGTCTCTGCAGGATATTGTGTGTTTCAGGAGGAGGCATGCAAAACATGTGGGCCCCTAAGTATCTTAGGAGTGTTGTAGACTCCTACCTTTTTCCAACTGTCTTCTTCAGTTGGCTGCCCTTGGCAATGTTCCTCTCTTTCCTTATTAAGGGTTGTGCACCCCCTATGGGACAATCTGAGATCCCATATGGGATACCTGATGAGAAGGATTGTACCTTCTCTAACATAATAAACTGTGACAGGCATTCTCCCTGGCCCATATGTTGCCTTAATCTGCAGAGCTTCCATTATTTTGTCACAGTGGTCAGGTGTTCTGGGCACAGGCTGCCTACTAGGGTTGACTCCCCACATCTGAGATGTCTTCTCTGGCTTCGCTTGGTGATATTAGCCCTTGCAGGGGACAAGAAGCTGAACCCCAGGTCCTCCATGCCGAGTCCTCTCCTCTCCTGTGGGCTGGCCGGCAATGGGTTGAAAATTGCCCATCTTAATGTATGTAGCCTTCTGCCTAACATGGCAGAACTCCTTGCCCGGGTCACCTATTATAAGCCTGACATCCTTGGGATAACTGAAACTTGGCTTAAACCCTCTACCCCGGGGTTGGCCTGTGTGCTCCCTGGCTTCGACCTTGTAAGGCATGTCTGTCCAGGGAAGGAGGGGGGGTGGTATACCGGTATACTACAAGAGTCAGCTTAACCTCTCGGTGCTGGCTTGCCCACAGCCTGAGCAGTCTTCCTGCGAGCTGCTGCACACTGTGTTGTTATTGGGGAATGCTAAGAAACTGCACATTGTGTGTGCCTACAATCTCCCCACTAGTGGAGTAGTGGGATTATCCTCCCTTCTTGACTCTGTCAGCACTAGGATGAAGAATAATGATCTATTGATCCTAGGGGACCTCAACCTAAACTTGCTTGGAAGCAAGACCAAGCAGTAGTATGAGACTATGCTCGCAGGTCTCTCACTGTCCCAACTTATTAACGATCCCACCAGGTAGACATCCACTGGTGGTACTGGCTCACTTCTGGACTGGGTCCTGTCCAATAGGCCAGAGAGGATCTGCTCCTCTGGTACCCTCCCTAACTCTATCTCTGATCATGCCCCTGTGTACTGCATATGGAAGGTCTCGGCTCCTAAGATCCCACCTAAAATCATTCATGTCAGGGAATTCTCCAGGTTTGACCCTGATACTTTTCAGGAGGATCTTATGAACATGGACTGGTCTGCAGTGATGGAGGCCCAGTGTGCTACCTCAGCTGTCGGCCACTTTCTTAGCATCTTTGGGGTGCTACAGGACAAGCATGCCCCTCTTGTCAGATGGAGAGTAAGGGGGGCAGCTATGAAATTGCTATATGGGAGCCTCCTTGTTCTCATGAAGACTAGGGACAAATGCTGGGCCAACTTTAAGGTCTCAATGGACCAGGCCATTTTCCAGCAATATAGGAGACTCAGGAATGAATGTAAAAAGGCTATCAGGGCTGCAAAAAGTGAGTTTTGTAAAGCCATGTTATGGACCTCAGCTAAGGACCCTAGGAGCTTCTGAAGGAATATTAAAAATATTGTGAGTGGTTCCTCCACCTGTGATGCTCCTGACATGCTTATTGAGGGTGCCAGCTGCACTAATCCACTGACTATAGCAGATGAATTTTACTCACATTTCTCGGACCTGTCTGCCTTCACCTCATTACTCTTCTCCAGTGGTAGTGACAGACCTGTCCAGACCCCTTCATCTCAACCAGTTCCTTCCCCTCATCCTCTGTTCTACTTCAAGGCTGTAATGGTGCATGAGATGCAGAGATTGCTGTCTGGTCTCTCCCCCTTTACTAGTGCAGGTCACGATGGTATGGAACCAAAGCTTCTCCTCCTTGTGGCTACCTATGTTGCCTCCCCTGTGGCCCATATAGTCAACCTATCCCTAGCCACTGGGGTTATTCCTGACCTGTGGAAGGCGGCGAGGGTTGTACCTATATTCAAACAGGCAACCCTAGGATTCTAGATAACTATCGGCCGATTGCCATCCTGCCTGCTATTGGTAAGCTTCTTGAGATAGTCGTGGTGGGGCAACTCACAGACTATATCCAGTCTCATGAGCTATTGTCTCCCTCACAGCATGGCTTCTGTAAAGGTCATAGTACTACTTCTGCCCTTGTCACTGTCACTTCTGGGATAAGGGCTGCTATGGACCAGGGCAGACTTTCTGGGGCTATCTTTATTGATCTTGCTAAGGCATTTGACCTAGTTGACCATACCTCACTATGTGCCCAACTTAGGACATTGGGTATGTCCCCGCCTGCACTTAGGTGGTTTCACAAATATCTTCAGGGCAGGCAGAAACTTACTAAATATAGTAAGATGCTCTCTGACACCACCGCTGTGTCCTCAGGGGTTCCCCAGGGGTCAGTCCTTGGTCTCCTGCTCTTCTCCATATTCGTCAATGACCTCCCCCCCTCTGTTGCCTCTTGCAAGGCCATCCTGTACACTGATGACCTCATTATTTTTACTCACGCCCGGGACATCGGGGGTCATTAATCACCAATTGAGTGAAGATTTCACGAGTATCCAATCCTGGATGTCATCCCACAAGTTGGTCCTCAATCTTAAAAAGACCCAGGCCATGCTGTTTGGGTCCCAGGCTAAGTTAAAGACCTCCTCGGTCCCCTTGTGCATCTCAGGGATTGATGGTGTTCCAGTGCTCACCACCAACTCTGTCAAATATCTTGGGGTGACACTTGACCCTCAGCTCAACCTTGGTCACCACATCCATAATGTGTGTCGGGCGGTTAACTGGAAATTGGGACTGTCTTACAGGGCGAGGAATAATCTTACCTCTGCTGCTCATCTTGCACTGGCCAGAGGAGTGCTCCTCCCACCTCTATCCTATGGACTTCTTTTGTTTGCCCATAATACCAAGGCTCACCTCACTAGGTAGACTGTAGCCTACAATAATATCTGCCACTTTGCTCTCGCAGCCCCTCATCTCACTCACCACTGTGATCTGTACAGCAGGTTAAACTGGCTCTCCCCATCCATCTACATAAACGTCATCCTGGGCTGTTTCACGGGCAAGGTTCTGGGCTCTAGCACCCCCTCTGGATTGGTGGAGCTTCTTGTACCAGCTGCCTCCACTCCCATCTCCCTAAGATCCCTTGGTCCTGCTAGCCTCAAGATTCCTGTAATGCACACCCAAATGGGGATAGGGATTTTGCATCCTGCGTCCCGAGACTGTGGAACTCTTTTCTTGTCCAGGTCAGGTCTACCCCTTCCCAGACATCTCTACAAACCTCCCTATGGAAACACTTGAAGCTCTCCTCATTATGCGACTGTCTCAGACCTCCCTGAGTACTCTGGTTCCTTCACAGTACTTGAGCACAGTATCTCCTGTACCTTGCTCCAGCCCTACTGTTGTTGCCTGCCTGCCTGGGTGTGGCCCTGTGCATGTTGTGTATATACTGTATATTCTTGCTAGGCATATTCTATAGAAACTGTACTGCTACATGTTCGCATTTGATGGTGTTCACTGCTGTAATCTGAGCTATCCCACTATGTACAGTATGTTATGTCTCTCTGACTTCCGTGTATGTATGTGCCTTATTTGCATCAATTTGTACTCCGTATGTTCTTTTATTCTCCTGTACCCTCACGGGTCGTACCTGAAAATAGGCATATGTTTTGTCTAGTGTACTTGCCTGGTTAACAAAAGCTAAATAAATAAAATAGAGATATTGCAACTAGATGCAACTGTGATCCATTTTTATAGAATTTTTATCTAAGCATAATAGCATGCTGGTGGTACTCTTTCAGGAAGTGTGAAGAATAGAAAAGTACATTAAGAAAAAAATATATATATATATTTTTGTGATCCATAGGCTGACAAAATAGTAGGATAATAATTATGTTGTGCTTTTATCTTCTTCTTGTTCATTTATGTTTCAATTCTCCATTTTGAAAGTAGTGTAATTCTACAGCCTGCAGTGGGTGCAAATGTGTTGAAGCATGCATGTGTATCCATGGTGAAAAGAAATGGTGGACCATGATGATGGATGTCCCTTGTGTTATTTTCATTTCATTTTTATTTTTTAGACTTGTAAGCAGGATGAGCAAACTGCCCATTTTTCAACAGTGACAAGTAACAATAGACACTTGAAACATACACATCAATACATACAAACATGAAAACATTTGCATATTATACAAAAATACAAAACACATCAATTACATTACAAATAATCAGTATGAACATGTGCAAATATCATTATCCATCAGCCAGTATTTTAGTCTAGATTTAAAAGACCATACAGACTTACTTTGTACAATATCAACAGGTAATGAATTAAAACATAATGGAGCCCTGTACAATATAAATTTCTGTCCAAAAACAGTTCAAAACAAGGGGATTTCAAAAATACATTTAGATTGGGACTTAGTTCCATGAAAATTCAAAAACCTAGAAAATAAAGATGATGCTGCAGGAGATAGAAGACCGTTTATAACCTTAAACAACAGAATGCCTAATTTATAGGAAAGTCTATTTTCAAGTGACAAGCTATAAGAACAGTTAAACTGGAAACAATGATGGGTTTTAAAAGGGGCATCAAGCATAAAACATAGAATGGAATTATAGATCACCTTAAGCTTATCTAGGAGTGTACCAGAAAAAGATGAAAAAAATAATAACACCAAAATCCGTAACACTCATCAAAAAACTGTGAGAAAAAAGAAACCAAGAGTCTCTAATCAAAAAATCTTTAACCCTGTAAAGTGAACCTAATCTCTGGTGAAGAGTTTTCTTTAAATTATTCAGATGGACTTCAAAAGATAATTTTGGATCAAACATTATCTCCAAACATTTAAAATTGTCTACAAGTTCAATAACGTTACCATCCAATGTAAGAATCTGATAAAGATTATCACGTTCAATAACTTTGTTAGAGAATAACATAACTTTAGTTTTACTTGAATTAAGTACCAAACAATTCACAGAAAGCCAATTCTGGAAAGAATCAAAATCAGATTGAACCTCTGCCAGAGAATCATTAGGATTAGAATTGACGCTGTACATTACAGTGTCATCAACATAAAGTATCAAAAATGTACGAGAACACACAGTAGAAGCAGAGTTCATATAAAGCATATCTGTAGAGAATTGTACAGTATGTTGTTTGTCTTACTTGATGATGGCTGCCTCTGGTTACTTGTGTTGCCTTGCCCCTTTCACTGCTTGTTGTGTTGTGGGGGGGGGGAGATGCAGAGTTAGGGTTAAAAACCCTACATTGCATTTACCAGCTTGTTTCACTTTAACATGAACCCTAACTGATGGATTAAGAAAGCTTTCGGCAAATAATTTACTTTCTTATTGAGAATGTATTCACAACACATACCTTTTTGTTTGTTTGTTTGTTGTGTACCTTTTCACATCACTCTACCAGTACATACCCTGTCCAATGCTTATATCAGTACTTCGTGAAGTCTCCGTATCAAATAAAGTGTTGTCATTGCTGGGTACTGTGCCAAGTTTAAGAGTTCTCTTCAACAAGAAACCATAAATAAGTCAATTCTTGTTTTATAAATGACATTTGAATTTGTGTTTGTGAACCATTTAACATACCATATTCATTGTGAAATAGCTTTTGCAGACTATATTTGAATTGACTGGAATGAAATCCCAGAACATTTCATCGGTATCTATGAGAAAAGAGACAAAACACAGGATATAAGTTTAAAAAATGTATTTGCTCATGTTGCAGGGTCCACAGCTTGAACTATTGACCCTGCACCCCTCCCCACTCCTCCCATCCTTTCCATCCTCCCTACCCATGAGTCTTACCGTCCCCCATGCCAGTCCCAGCCTTTCTTGAAGCTGCCCACCATCTTCAACAATATCACCTCTTCTGATAACACATCCCAAGTGTTCACCACCCTCTCCATGAAGAAGTGCTTTCTGACCTCCCTCATAAACATCCCCCTCCAGCTTAAGATGATGTCCCTTGTGTTATGGTTGCCACATAGCTTAAAGAAACCCTTTCTTAGCCACACTATTTATGCCTTTCAAGTACATTAAGGTTTCAATCATGTCCCCTCTCTCTCTCCTATCCTCCAAGAAGTACGTGTTCAGTGCCATTAACCTCTCCTCATATGAGTTACCCTGCTGACCCACTACCATCTTTTTTGCCCTCTTCAGGACATTCTCCATCAGGTTAATGTCCTTTTTGAGGTGTGGGCCTCAGTACTGAACTCAATACTCTAGATAAGGACTCACTGGTGACCTGTACAAAAGCAGTATAACTTTCTCTCTACTACTACTGATCCCCCTAGCAATGTATCCAAGCATCATGTTTGCCCTTGCTGCTGCTTTCTTGCACTGTGTGGAGTGCTTCAGATCACTAGTAATTATTACTTTCAGGTCCTTCTCCTGCTGAGATCCAGATATGTGGACTCCACCCATGTAGTACTCCATCCTGGGATTATTGGCTCCAATGTGTATTGCTTTGAAGTTCTTAGCATTGAAGTCAAGCTGCCAGATCCCAGACTACCACCCCAGCTTTTCCAGATCCTCCTGTACATCCTGGATCCCTTCAGCCATGTCTACTCTCCTGCAGAGCTTGGTATCATCCATGAATAGGCACATTTTGCCCTTAATGCCATCCCCAATGTCATTGATGAAGACATTGAACAACACTGGCCCCCTCACTGAGCCCTGTGGGACCCCACTGGTGACCTACCTGGTGCCAGATAACTCTCCCCCACAACCATCCTCTGGGTTATGTCCCTCATTCTGTTTTCCACCCATCTGGTTATCTTCTCCCCAACCCTGAGTTCCACCAACTTCCTGCTCAGCATTTTGTGGGGCACAGAGTCAAAGACCTTGCTGAACTACAGATAGACAATGTCTACCACTTGGCCCCTGTCTACTGTCTTAGTGACCCCGTCAAAGAAGTCAATCAGATTTGTTTGACACAATCTTCTCCCATGAATCTGTGCTGCCTCGCATCCTGGAGACTATGCTCCTTTAGATATTCGACAAACCTTTCCATATGTATGGTCTCCATGAGCATGCACACACTTGAGATCAGACTGACTGGTCTGTAATTTCCTGGGTCATCAATGGGACACTTTTGTGGAGAGGTACCACATGTGCTGTTCTCTATTCCTGCTGTACCATGCCTGATTCCAGTGAACTATTGAATAGGACTGACAATGGCCCTGACCACTTCTCAGGAAGTCCCTTTAGTACCTTTGGATGTACTCTGTCCAGGCCTGATGATTTGTCAACTTTCAATTCTGGCAACCCCTCCCTTACTCTATCCTCCTCTATCACTACATCTGAGTTCACCTACCCCCTTTTCCTCTTCTTCCTCCTGAAGGCAGTGCTCCATCCCATTCCCTGGTGAAGATGGAACAGAAGTATTTATTTAGTATCTCTGCTTTTCCCCATTATCTTCCACCCATTCCTCCCCTTTCTTAAGTTTCACAATCCAAACTTTCTTGTCCCTTTTCTATCTTATATAGCAAAAGAAGGCCTTCTCCCCCTTCATAATTCCTTAAGCTATCTGCAGCTCTTTATGTGCCTTATGTCATGTGTCATATGTTATGCTCACTGATTGTACATACAGCCCGAAACACTTGTACAAGCCCACTCGAACTGTAATTAATTCATTTTAATCAGTAAAGCAATTGTGGTGTTACATGTAGAAAGAAATAGCAAAATAAATAATGCTTTTCACTGTACTTATGGCCATCTGCTATTTCTTATTTTGAGGAGTGTGCCTGAAAAGGTCTACATTGGCAAAAATGTTTTACGCTCACTGATTGTACACACAGCCTGGCAGCCTCATAAGAGCTCACTCAAAAAGTAACCAGTTCATTTTAATCTTCACAAGAAGTAAGGTGTTGGAAAGGCAAGGCAAATTTTACTTTTATGGGACCCACTCCTTGGGGCTTTGGGCACCTAACAATGAGATAGACAGGAATACACATATAAAATACTATAATAATTATATAAGTCGTATCACTAAAACAGTATTTAAAAATATAATTCTTCAATGGGAAATCATTAAAAGAAGGTCACAGAGTGGGGCAGACTGCACATTCTCATCTTGAAAGGCAAGAAGGAATAAGTAGGTCTTTAGCCTCTGCTGAAACAACTCGACCGATGGGGACTCCCAGACAGCAGTTGGAAAGGAGTTCCACAGGGTCAGCCAAGTGACACTGAATGCTTGGTCACACAACGTCTTGAGCCAAACCCTGGAAACATCCAGGAGGCCTCTGGCCAAGGAGCAGAGTGAACGAACTGAGGTGGCAGGTGTAAGGAGCACAGCCAGGTAGCCAGGACCCAGTCTGTACAGGGCCTTATAGGTGAGCAAGCCCATCTTGAAAAAGACCCTCCACTTGATAGGCAGCCAGTGCAGAGCTCACAGGACCACTGGAGGTTACACAACTGGACCTTGACAGGCCCATCAGCAACTGAGTCACTGCATTCTGCACAAGCTGCAACCAGCAGAGGGTCCCTCCACTGACCCCAAAGTGTAGAGAGTTGCAGTAGTGGAGCCTTGAGGCAAAAAAGGTATGTAACAGTGTTGGCAAGTCTTTGGGAGGAACAAGGGGCTTAATCCTGGTGATATTTCTCAAGTGGTAAAAAACACTCCTGACAACAGAAGACACCAAAGCATCAAGTGTCAGTCTGCCATCCAGGATAATGTCAAGATCTCGCACCTTCGGTGAGGCAACCAATGGAGCAGACCACAGAAACAATCCAATGTCAACTACTGATGCACTCCCATCACACCCACGACCTGGCTCGACCACTAGCACCTCTGTCTTATCCAAGTTTAGTTGCAACCAACTAAAGGACATCCAGTCATTGATTTCTGCCAGACAGTTGTTAATCACATCTACAGGACTGGGTGTTCCAAGGGCAAAGGACAAATACAGTCAGGTGTCATCTGCATAGCAGTGAATGTCCAAACTGTATTGCCAAATGAGCTCACCCAGGGGTAGCATGTACAGTGTGAATAACATCATCGACAAAATCAAACATTGAGGTACTCCATATGACAGGGGCATTGGGGAAGAGGATAAATTTCCAATCACTACCCACTGAACCCTGTCAGAGAGATAGTATTCAAGCCAGTTGATGACATTACCAGTGAGTCCACAGTTCTCATGGAGATGATCGAGAAGCACAGTGTAATCCACAGTATCAAAGGCTGATGAGAGACTGAGGAGAACAAGAACTGACTGCCCCCTCAATCTCTAGCCCTAAGGAGGTCATTATGCCCCCTGACTAATGTCATGTCAGTACTGTGTCTGGCCCTGAAGCCTGACTGAAATGGCTTATAGATGTCAAAGGACATGACGTGGCCCTCGAGCTGGTGCACCACAATGTAGAAAGAAACAACAAAAGAGATAATACTTTTCACTGTACTTATGGCCAGATGCTATTGCATTTTGTTGATGATTTTGCCATGAACAAGGTCTACATGGGCCAACATATGTTACATTCATTGATTGTACCTAGAGCCTGGCACCCTCATAAGAGCCCACTTGAACTGTTATCAGTTCATTCTAATAAGTAGGCAATTGAGGTGTTACATGTAGAAAGAAACTGCAAAAATAAATAATACTTTTCACTGTACTTACGAATCTATACTATTCAGGTGTTATTGATGTAACCAAGGTAGCTATGGATGTCCACAACTTTCATGTATAGGCAACTCAAAGGCATACTGTCAGGAGCTAGTGTTCTGCAGCTTGTACAAACTCCTTGTTTTTCAGTATACGGACATATGAATCCTTGAGATTCTTTGGTAGTCTCTCTTTGAAGGTGCATATAACATCATTACACTGTATCCACTTGCCACTGTATCTGAGCCAAGTCACATAATGACCAGATTGTAAAGAAGGTGGAAAATAATTGCATTAGTGTCAAAACGTGTCCATCTGAACAAGACTCCACTTGAAGTAAAGTCTATTATTGGTATCACAACTTTAGCTCCCTGTGAGTCAAATTGTTGTAGTACAAGCATGAGATCATTTGCAGAATGTGCTACTCTCAGTGAGTGTGTGGTGTTCCTGCCACACCTTCAGAACTCCCACCCAGATTTTGCATGACTAAACAACTTTCTGAATGTTACAGATGGGTTATCTGGGATATAAGCAGAAATCCATGGCATGTCATCTGTCACTTAAAATATGATGGGCATATATATACCTCTTGCCATTCAACCTCACTTCCAGCCATAAAGCATCTGCTTTGATACACTAATTTCCCCCTTGCTACTGTGCTGCCTCATCCCCACTCCCTCAATCTAGTCCCACAGCCCTATTGCCCCCTGACGACCTCCTAGTTTCCTCCTTATGACACGTTATTTGATTTGTTGAGCCACCTGCTCTGGTTGTTATTGATAATTTGCTGTAGTTACTGGATGTATGATTTTGATCCTATTCTTACTCCATTGCACTTGATTCAGTTAATAATTGCAGTTAGAGATGAAGTGAAGTTTAAATACCTTAGCAAAGTGCAGGTGAAGTGGCCACTTCATGCTTGTGAATAGCTACATGAAGTCCACGTCATAATGGGTGACTTTGCGTTACCAACGTCATGTTCACTTAGCCTTATTTTTACACAAAGGCAAAGGGAGTGATAATAAAACAGCCCACAGATTACATGAGTCACAGACTCACAGTCTGAAGGTCTCATGCTGCAGGCAGGAAGTTAATCAGCCAGACAGTAAAACAGTTTCACTTTTGCCTTGCCTAGACTTGGTGAAGGAGCTTTTGTCTGTAGCAGAGAGAGAGAGAAAAAGAGTTATATCTTGAATATTTCTTTGATTTTAAGCTTTTTTGGTTGTTTAGGTGCCTATTTGTTGCTTTTAGTTGTGTCCCTTTTGTTTTTGATTACTTATTCCACATCCTGATTCCTTAATTTACATCTTTTTATTTTTGTATCAGTAGATGATCTTAATAGTGATTTTTTTTGTGTGTGTATAAAATGGAGAGAGGTGGTTTTGTTTCATCTGGGGCATGCAGATGACAGTTCGTGGGGCCACATATGCATGGTGGCATCTGACGTATCAATTGCAGCACTGTATTTAGTGCTACTAGTAGTGCTACCCTCCCTGAAAGAGGAGGCACTGGCATGATGCAAGCACCCCCACTGGTGGCACCTACCACTGCCCCTCACCTGCCAATGCCCCTACTGATCATCATCAGCAGCAGCAGCAGGAGTCAGAAGTCTTGCAGGAGCCACAGCAGCAGCTGGTTGTCCCCCCCAATCATGCACCAGCAGCAGGCCCTAACCGTAATACCTGGGGCCCCGCACCTGTGCCAGGTTCTCCCCTCAGCTCTGTTGTGTGTGAGTTCTTCATTTCACTGCCCCAAGTGTTGTGAAGTGTAAAATATGCGATCTGCTTGTGCATCGTGGGCCATGGGGTAGTCATCTGGGGATGGGGGGGCAGCATATACACCTTGATAACCAACACCATGTGGAGTGGAAGGCCAAGGCAGCAGAATGTGGAGGGAATGCACCTGCTGGGCAACAGGTGGCAGCACGACCTCCATCTGCATGGGGTGTGACACGCTGAAGGACCAGGGAGCAAGTGGCTGCTCCACAACTTGCTCCTGAATGTGATGACTCTGGAGGAAACTCTGCAACAATGCCTACCACCCAGGCTGATTTGGGTGTTATGTGGAATGTGGTAGACCACCTTACCAACAGGGTGGAGAACATTGATGAGTGGTTGGGGTGTATGGAGGGTCACCAATTGAAGATTATGTCTATGCTCCAACTGTTCCTGACTCACCGCACCCTAGAACCTTGGAGTTTTTGTTTGCTGTATAATTACAATGTGGCACAATAAATTGTGTCTGACTTGATAGAACATATTATACAAGCACACACACACTACAGGTATTGTGAAGAAAATTTACAGTTCAGTACACTATCACCAAATCTTTTAAATCAACCCAAAGAATCCACTGCACAACAGCAAACAGCAAAAAATTATCAAAAATTTCTACAAGTATTACTGTGTGTACATGAACTCACAAATACTAACACACTAGCTACCCAACAACATTTAGAAAGACTGCCTTTCTCACTGCGAATTTCCCTTTAACACAGATAAAACCCTCCCCCGAAGCACACTTATTGAGTGTCTGTCAGTACAGAGACTGAATGGACTAAATTAACATTCAATATGCACACAAAATCAATAAACACTTGATTATATCAACACACAAGGGTTTCCTGCACTTGATGTACTAAATTTTGATACAAAATTTTGACACAAAGATGTTTTTAAAGGTTTTTAGAGTATTTGAATCTCAGAGCTCTGAGAGCAAACTGTTCAGCTTTCTACTACAAACACTATGCTGAACTGAGGCTGTGCAAGACAATATACAGCCCATGTGACCTGCCATCCCATAAATCAATGCAAAATTTGCCTTAGAGAGCATTAAAAAGGTGAAGTTAACTTGAAGCCATTCAAATCAATGGCACTTCACTTTAAAAATAAGGGGGGAGTCATACAAAAAGTGAAGCTATTGTGAAGTCTATTGCTACCAATGGGAGTTTGCATCCAGTAAGTAAGATGAAGTAATACACTTTGCAATTCAGAGTGCTACGAGAATTCCACATTTATACACCAAATACTGTACTCTGCATAGTGAAGTTTGGGGATTTTGCCCACCACTAATTGCAGTTATTGTTCACTTTTTCTGTATGTATTTGCTTAACTTTGTTATAATTGATGTGTCTGTTCTCTCCCTCTGTTTGAATTGTAACCCCGCATCTGTGGGGCACACCTGGAAATGAGCCCTGGCTCAGTATGCCTTTACCAATTATTAAAGTTTAAATAAAATAAATAAATAACTAAACTATACTTGGAGACTTAGCTAACAGTGAAGTACTGCCTTATTAGAATGTATTCATCTTCCAAAGTACTGATAATAGCCATCATGAACTCTGTAACATCTTTCTGAGTGCTATCAGCAAACATTCTATGTCCACAATATGCTACCAGAGCTACATGCAGTGCTGTTAATGTCTGCAAACTGGTAACTTGCTGTTGACTGGCACTTACAACTTGCTTCAGTGAATCAAACAAAATTGTTGATCAAGAAGTATTAATCAGGTCGATAAACTCTGGCATATGAAGGAACACCTGCATTGCAGAGATAGCATAGCAGTTTACTCTTGTACTGTTGTCAAATGTTACCATCACAGAGAGTCCAAGACACTTCTTTGCTGGAGGTTATCTGCTTTGATCAACACCCTTTACCTGTGAAGCTGGAAGAGTGATGTACACTAGGCTTCTTCCTTTTCAACATGTGTGACACACCTAGAGACACATCTTACATCACTATGTCAGTAGGTACTGGGGTCAGAGATAGGTTGGGTTGGTACTGAGTCTGCAGATGATTGTACTCAACAATGCACTTTTTTATCAGCAGTTTATTTGGTGCAGTGCTTATGATGTACAGACTTGCCAAACTTCTGACATGAGGCAAAGTGACATAGCTCATGCCATCTTTCAAGATACCATTGCCTATGTCAATTATTGCTGCATCCAAACTCAAACCCTGATAACTGTGAATTGAGACAGCATATGCAACACACAGTGGAAATTGCTTTTTTTGCTACATAAATTTCTTTAACAAGCTGGAATTTCACCAAACATCAGTCAATGTTCTGTGGGTAATCAATGTTGTGAAATTTCTTCACAACCATCTCAACAAATGTTCTCTGAACATTATACTGGAAGTCAAATACGTGCCCATTGCATCGTTCACAAGTCTGCAATCCACATCAGGGTTACGACATAGCATGGCATATGCATTCTTACGCAATGTCAGAGCTGCCTCCAGACTAGCTGTTCATAACACATCTGGGACCAGATTCACAAAACTTTGCCTCGGCACGTGCAAACTGGGTTTTGCCTGGAGTTGGTATTCACAAAGCTCAGCTTGCTGCTGCAAACAGGGTTGCACCCTGGGAAAGTAGTGAGGCAGTCTGTAATTCAAATGAGGGGGAGAGGAACTGCATATCCCCGCAATCCCATTCACTAAGGTAGTACTCCATGCAAAGGCTTTTGTGAAGGCCCTTGCATGGAGTAAATTACCATTGAAAAAAAACCTGATGGTAATGTGCACAGCCCTAGTGGTTGGCAGAGGTACTGTGGCCCACTACCCCATCCCTGTTCCCCGTTCATGCACCCAATATAGTAAAATACTTTCCCATAGTGTTGTGGTCCCTCCCTGGTCCCTGATCTCCCTCCTGTAATGTACAAAAATAATGTTCATAGTGTAGGGTCCCTTACCATTGCCCGATCTCCCACCTGATAATACAAAAAAAACATTTTTTCCATAGTTTAGGGTCCCTTCCAAGTCCCCGATCTCTTGATCTCCTACCCCGTAATATAAAAAATATTTTTCTATAGTGTAGGGTCCCTTTCTATTGCCTGCTTTCCCATCCAATAATAAAGATACGTTCCATAATGTAGTGATCCTTCCCCTCCCCAGCCTCTAATCACCATTCCTAACAAGCAAACCCCATTTCCTGGTAGTCTAGGGTCCCTCCCCCACCCCTAGCTTGTGCAGTGTGACCCCGCCCCATCCCAATCTTCAGTCCATGATCAGCACAACTCTCCTCTCACCACCTCAGCTAGCTGCCGACTGAGCCCTCTTGGCACTCGTACTGCTTATAGTACAGCTCCTTGACTGTGATTGACCAATCACAGACAAAAAGCCACATTGTATGAGCTTTATGAAGGCTCAGTCAGCTGCCAGCCAAGGTGGTGAGAGGAGGGCTATACTGGTCAATGACTAAAGATTAAGAATGGGGGAGTGGGGTGGTGGGTCACACTGGAAGGGGTGGTGTGGAAGGAGGGATCTTAGACTATCAGGAAATGGGGTTTGCTCATTTGAGGATGGTGAATGATGACTAGGGAGGGGGACAGGACCACTACACTATGGAAAATGTATTTTTATTATTGGGTGGGAGATCGAGCAATGGGGAGGGACCATACCCTATGGAAAAATGTTTTTATATTAAGGGGTGGGATGTCAGAAGATTGGGGACTGGGGAGGGACTCTACATTATGGAAACATATTTTGTATAATATAGGGTTGGAGATTGGGTGATGGGGATGGACTCCACACTTTGGAAAATATTTTTATACATTACTGGAGGGAGATCAGGAGATTTATCAATGGGGAGGGACCATACACTATGGAATATATTTTTTTATATTAAGGGAGGGAGATCAGGGAACAGGGAGAGACCCTGCATCATTGAAACATACATTTTTTATTTTCAGGTGGAAGATCGGTCAATGGGGAAGGACCCTACATTATGGCACAATATTTTATTATTATTGGATGGGCAATCAGGGACTTGGGTTGGACAATACACTATGGAAACTATAAATAAACATGTTGGGTGGGTGATCGGGGGGAGGTGCCCTGGACTACTGGGGTACCTTTCTGTCATTGAGCATGGTGATCAGAGGAGGGGGACTGCAGCTGCAAGGGGCTTGGTCTGGTGGTGGTGGGCTACATAACCCCACACAAAAAAGCCATGCAAATGAGCCCATAGTGGGCATGCTAATGGCCACTAGCACCTTGCATGCACGATGGGCTCATTTACATGGCTGCTTTTGTGAATTGCACTTAAACGTGTTAGTGCTATTGGCTGCAGGGCCATTTTTTTCTGGCTGGTTGTGGGGGAAACACTACTGAGGTTCCTGGTGCTTTTCCTGGGTATGTACATCCCCTGACAGCCCCTATTCAAAGTCGGATAGTGCTGTAGCAGGTTTGCCCACCAGCACAACTGAGAAGTGTGGCACAAACATTTGTGTGATATTTTGCATTTTTTAGTGAATCCTGGTCCTGAGACCAATTCTTTCAGATGTTCAGTCATCTTTCATACCATCTTGGGACTTAAGCAGACACCATCGATTGAATCTTGAGATGACAGGATGATAATTTGTTGCTGCTATCTCTCCAGCATAATTTGATTGAATTCTACACATTGCTTAAATCTCAGCATGAAACAGACAATGTGTCTTCCATCAGTTCATAGCTTGGAAAACAGTTCACATGCATCAAGCATGGAATTATCACTTTTTGCTTTGACGTGTGTCTTCAACAGTGCTGCACTGGAAAGTGCAAAGTCCCAATTTGAAACTTATCAAGTAGAGCTTTGTACTGAAGATTGGCACTATATTTTATATTCTGAAACTGTTCAACATAGGTGAAAAAATACCACAGGTTTATCCATCCAATGCACTCAATAGTCCTTTTAGTGTCTTCAACAGAGAGAGTGTAGAGAAGACATGTTGACCATTCACAGGTGCTAGTTAAAGAAGGTCTCCAAAAACCACAATATTTCCTCCCTAAGGGGGAACATCATCATCTGTGCCAACAATCTTTTGCCGATGTAGGTTAATGAAGGCAAGATGAACATTGAAAACTATGCTGATCTCATCAATATTCAAGAGCTCTATCTTGTCAAACATGGTCCATAGCTCACATGCAACTTCAAATGATAATTTTCTGTACTTGTCCATCTTGCCGTGTTCAACAGGCAGCATAAAAAAAAGTGCAGTGTTACTCCACCTATGTTGTATGCTGCTAGTCCAGTTGGAGCAGTCACAATTACAGATGTTGTTACTCCAGTACATTTCTGTATTTCTGCACTAATGGCTGCAATAAGGAAACTCTTACCTGTCCCAGCAGAACCACTCACAAACATATGCTGTGGTCTGTACTTATCACAACTGCACTCCTTGGCACATATCATGCTTCACAGCATATGTCACTGCAGTACAGACAGTTTCCTGATGTGACTTCAACTGCTGCTGGATGTGATGAATCTCAGTGGTGGAGTGGCATGCTTGTTGCATTGCACTTTCAATCTTTGACATCAGTACTGCTGGATTCTTGACAGAGAGAGGTGGTCCCAGAGCTTATTCTCCCTCTGGGTCACATATTTCCTGTGAATTTACTTGGATACCTTCCTTCAGTTGTTGTCTAGCCATTTTCAGATGCTCTTTTTCTAACTGTAATCTGTTAATATAAGCAACTGTTATTTCAGTCTTGAAGGTCTCTTAGCTCAAATTGAACTAATCATTCAGTGTGTTGCAATTACCTTTCAATGAGCTTTCTTCCCTCCATGGTTTGAACAGGAAGAGGAGAGCAAAGTAGTAATTCTCCCTTTTCCCTGAAGTTTTGAGACTGAGCTTGCAATGGTAAATCAACCAAGGCTTCTGCCTTTTCACCAGATTGCTTTGCAAGCCTGTAACTTGGTATATCTGCCTTAACTCCAGACTTGTAGTCGTACCTTTGTGTGACTTCATAGAGACATGCATTCTCCATGGTGTTATAGCCCTGTGGATAGTATGTGTCAATTAAATTGCTCCTCAAGATAGTCATTGAAGATGACCTGGCTTGCTGCAAGCTCTTCAAACTGATCACGAGAGTTGAGGACACATCTGTTTTCTTTGTAGCTGAAATTCAAATACTGTATTGACTTGGATTTTCCATATAGGCATATTCCGATCAACTAGTCACAGGGGTCATAGACTCCATATTCATGGTGTGACTGAGGTTTTCAATCCTAGTGACCACAGCTGTGAAGAGATAGATCTGCTGCTGTTGCACAAATCTTCCCAAAGCTCTGGCAAACAGATTTGCTCATTCTTGGTAGTGTAGGAGGTCACATAATATACCAGAGCCAAGGAATTGTCTGCAACGAATTGCACATCAATGTTAGCCTGCCACATCAACAACAAAGGTAGAATGTAATAATTTATGAATCCCTCATTTTCCTTGCTGGTCAACTAATAGACTGTCTTTGTAGATTTCACTTTCAGATGATGGCGCATGGTGGAGAACAAATCATTCACATTGTCATTTTCACACACATGTCTTGGAAATCGAAAGTGGCACTTTGTGTAGGAATTGCCATGACATGTAATGTACTGCATGATAAACTTGAGGATCTCAGAGTCCTCAATGTCAACAATTTGGGGAGCATCCTTTACCCACAGCAGTATGTGAATATGAGGAGCCCCACATGCCTGATATTCTACTTTCCAAAAGTAGAGCTCACCAGTGTAAAGAGGTGGATTACTCTTTGACAGAATGACTCTCAGGAGTGCATGAAATTGGTGGTGAAAGTGTTGTGACATGGACACAGGGTCTAGAGAGTACATCTCACCAAGAATCATAGATGACATGCCATCTACATCTGCATTTGTGCACTTGAAAATGTCCACCAATTCTTCACAGCTGTATTCTGCATAGCTTAGCATAACAAACCAAGTGGCTGCACCATACTGTTATAGCACGCACATAACTTCAGAGTGCCTTCAGTGCCAATATTTTGTGGTGCCATGCATACTGAAAAGGATGGAGTTCAGATTTACCTGCAGTGCCTCATCATTTTCTTGTAATATTTGGAGCAACTGTGCAGCTGTCATACCATGCAACTCTGTAGTCAGACGCAGAGTATGGCAATGAACACAGACAGTATATGCTTAACTCACACTTCCAAAGTAGGTGAAATAAATACTGTGTATTTCATCTGAACTTACAATCAGAATGCAGCACTCTGGATGTGATACTTGGCTCAAAGAATGTGTACCTCACGTTCATCCAAGCAACCACCAGTGCCATGCAGAAACAGATCAGGAAATCATTGTGCTTCAATGTGCTCTCCCAGATTCTAACAAGACTCCCTTCAACCTGCTTCATCTAGTTCAAGTCAATATTATCAAGTACAGGATCCTTGCCATGCAGCGAATGGATTGTGTACTGTTCATACACATTCTTATTTGTATTCATTAAGATTTTCTTAATCATAGCTTTTTTAGTTTCTAGTATTCCAAACTTAGTGTCAATGTCACCAAACTGATCCAAATTTATACCCTTTTTCAATGGGTTTGCATGCTTTAAATACTGTAGAGCATCTTTTACTTTCTCTACATTAACAACTTCCTGCCAAATTGTTTTGGACTTTGTTGTATCATCATTCACCAACATGACAATAGTGTTGTTCTTAATTACTGTCTCAACATTTTCCTGACGTGTGAGTGGCAGGTACAGAATAGATCAGTCCAGTGATTTAATGAGCTCTTTTTGTGGCATAATTCTAATTTTTATGTTTGCTTGCATGCATGCACAAGGAACATTATGTGACAGCTTAGGAGAGAAGTGGGTTCTGGAGGCACGGCAGTGTGGTAGCCAACAGAGGCATTGCATTTGAGGGCTTGGCCGAGGTGCACCAATGGAGGCAGAGTGTGCTGATGACACTGGCTTCCAGAAGTGCCACCAACTTGTAACATTTTCACCATAGCAATCAGGGGCCGCCTTGCCATTGCAGCATCAGCAATTTGCTGCAATGAGGGAGCAACCTGTCATTGCTGGGCGGAACATTGCTACTGTAATATTGTTTGTGAACATGGCAGTGCCTTGCTGCCATGTTCACAAACAATATTAATTTACACCCAGTGCTGAGGGGCTGCCCAATCCCCCTCGGCAGCATGTGCCCCTCCCCACAGCAGCATGTTTTTGCCGACGGGGGCCCCAATTTCCATCTGCTTCCATCCCCGGTGCTATGACTTGCCAATGGGGGAGCCCACTCCCTGTTGACATTATGTCCCCAAACCCACTTTGATTTGCTAACAGGGGAGCACACTCCCCATTGGCATAAGTTCCTGCTCCCCTAAACAGTAGCGAGAGAGTTGTGCCGAGGGGGTGCCCAATCATCCTTGGCTCTTGTGCCTTCCCACTTTTGTGCTGACAGGGGTGCCCAATCCCCCGTTGGCTACAGCTAGCCCCCAAAACTTGGTTGGCACACTGGGAGCCTACCCCAGCATGCCAATTGTCCAGAAATTCCCATGTAAAAAAAATACCGCAATGTCTTTTTTTTACCTGTAAAGCAAAAAAAGGTCCCTCGTTGAGTCCTGCGGCCCCTCCCCAACCCGCATCTACCCTCTGTGCACCCTGCCTCCCCACACCCCCTCACCCCATACTTACATCTGGAGCCCAGTGTGATGATCTTCAGTGGACCTGGAACACATCTACACTCTTCAAAACTGACCACGAACTGAGGAAATGCCAGTAAGTCGTATAATGGCATAAAAAGGGTTTTTTCAACTTTGATGCATATCTCAGCCATTTTTTGGAATTTCTGCACCAAATTTTCAACATGGGGGTTTTGGGACACCTCCTCATGAATTCAACCACTCTCATGGCGTTATTCAGCCCTGAAAGGTGATGTCGCTGTCACTGCATGGAATCACCTTTTGGGACCAATTAATGAAATGACAGTGCCAGTGTTCATGAGGTGGGATATCAAAAAGTCTATGTTGCAAATTTGGTATGATAAAACCAAAAAATGACTGTTTTGCCAGCGTGCATTGTGCAGTTGCTATGCACATTCATAAGTTCATCAATTTGCAATATTTTCACCCCAGATTTTCAACATTGCCATTTTTAGGCGTCTCCTTATGAACAGTACAGCTGTCATTTTTCACAGCCTGGCCGAAATGTGTTTTCTCAGTTCCGGCACAGAATAGCGTGGTCACTGTGGGAACTCAGTGTTCAGGACACAGTAAGAAAATTTCAGTGACACTGTTCATGAGCAGAGGTCCTAAAATGCCTATGTTGAAAATTTTGTGATGAAAGTCCATAAAATGAGTGTATTACGAACATGCATTGCGCAGGTTCCATGCACGCTCATAACTTCGCAAGTTTGCAATATTTTCACTCCACATTTTCAACATTGCCATTTTTCCACACTCCCTTATGAACAGTGCGGCTGTCATTTTTCACATCCTGGTCAAAATGTGTTTTCGCACTTCCAGTGCAGAATAGCGAGGGTGCTGTGGGAAATCAGTATTCGGGACACATTACGAAAATCACAGTGACACTGTTCAGGAGCAGAGGTCCTAAAATGCCTGCGTTGATAATTTGGTGATGAAAGTCCATAAAATGACTGTGTTACGAGTGTGCATTGCACAGTTTCCATGCATGCTCATAACTTCTTACATTTGTAATATGTTCACTCCAAATTTTCAACTTTGCCATTTTCCTGGCCCTCCTTATGAATAGTACAGCTGCCATTTTTCACATCCTGGCTGAAACGTGTTTTTCCACTTGCAGTGCAGAATAGCAAAGTCCCTGTGGGAAATCAGTGTTGGGGGTACATTAAGAAAATCACAGTGACACTGTTCACTAGCAGAGGCCCGAAAATGCCTATGTTGAAAATTTGGTGATGAAAGTGCATAAAATAACTGTGTTATGAGAGTGCATTGCACAGTTTCCAGTCACACTCAAAGCTTCACACATTTGTAATATGTTCACTCCAGGTTTTCAACATTGCCATTTTTTCACACCTCCTTATGAACAGTACAACTGTCATATTCCACATCCTGGCCAACATGTGTTTTTGCACTTCTGGCACAGAATAGCATGGTTGCTGTGGGAAATCAGTGTTAGGGTCACATTAAGAAAATCACAGCGACACTGTTCATGAGCAGATGTCCTACAATGCCTATGTTGAAAATTTGGTGATGAACGTCCATGAAATGACTGTGTAATGCGCATGCGTTGTGCAGTTTCTGTGTTCTGTAGGCTCTAACATGCGAGCATTTTTAATATTCTCAGTACAGATTTTCAACATTGCCATCTCTTCACACCTCCCTGTGGATGGTACAGCTGCAATTCTTCACATCCTGCCTCATCTGTGCTTTCGTACATGTGGTGCAGAATGGCACTATCGCTGTTGGAAGTCAATCTTCTGGACACACTGACATAATCACACTGCCACTGTTCATGAGAAGAGGTCCCACATGCTTTCATGAGGTGGGGTCACAAAAAGGCAATGTTGAAAATTTGTAGTGTAAATAGCAAGAAACGCCTGAGGTGTTAGGGTTTCTAACCATAATGTCCTACCCTGTACAGATTGACAGGCATCAGGATGTGTCTTTGGACTGTCAATTGTACTGCTCATGCCATCCCAACCCCATCTCCAGCCAGTGACAGGCATCAAGGTGTACCTTGTACTCTCCTGCTGAAGACTTCACCCCATTCTCCTATGCTGCACCCATTTCAGCATATGTCCTTATGGAATGTGGTGACTGTAAAATCAAACACCCTAAGGCACACCTCAACATGTGTCGCTGTCTGCAGAATAGGGTGAGGTGACATGGCATGCCCATCATGGGTGATGACCCAAACGCTTACCCCAATGCCTGTCTTTCTCTACAGGATGGAGGTGGGGTTGGTGTGAACATCAGTACTTCATTGCCATTCCTATTCTGCATCTGTCTAATCCTGCATTGCCAATGCTAATATCAGCAAGCAAACATTCGGCATTGACAAATGCTTGTTGTATTTAGTGTCAGGATTGCACGAAACAGCTTCATTGTCTGCATTAGAATACACTCAAACAAATTCAAGCTGGCTATCTCAGGAGGGTTAACATCTGCCTCCACGTTGTTTAACACAGAACTTGGAGGTGATGTGTTTGATTTTATTATTCAGAAACAGTATCAACACATATTCACTATTTCCTGTGGATGAAGGTTAATCTTTAATAAGAGATGAATAACCAAGTGACCCCACATTTCATTCCACCTTGGAATAATAGAGAGGTCAACATTTATTATTTGCTCATGGTAGAATAGGCAATTACATGAGACACATTCATACTCAAAGTTTTGTCTCTTAGGCAGCTCAAATGTGACAGTTTCATTACCAAATTTCTGAATCAACTGTAATTCTTTTACTGTCACATATTGATACGTATGGTCTAGAGTGTGTCCTAAAACTTCCTCACGGTGCTTTAGACTCTTTCAGCTGCTTAGTAAAATTTAGTGCAGCTTCTATGTCACCTTCAGACAATAAAGAATCTAATCGTGTGAAGTCATTAACAACACTTCTGACATGATACAATTTTGCCACAAATTTTCACATTCCTAAATTGTGTACGGTAATCCTGTGGAAGTGACCAAATACACTGTGAGTCACAAGCTCCAGTTTGTAAACATGCCAGATAATGGTGCATCAATCCACAGTGTGATCTAATCTTAGAGTTGTTAATATTTTGGATGACTTTGTATTTGTCACTTCTCTTTGTGGTGAAAATAACTTTCAAAAACCTTTGCTCCTCATCAATGGGTGTTTACTCACATGGTAAAGGTAATTGTGTTAGTTGATATCCATGGCACTCCATTCATTACATCATAGGTTTTAGCCTATCTAATAGGCTATTGATGCACATGTGACCCAGGATTAAATTTCACAGCATACCTTGGTCCCAGGAGTCCATGCTCCTCAGTTTAATTCTTCCCTAGCTAAAAAAAAGGTTATGTACACAGACATGCCACTTTGAACCATTAGACTAAAGAAGAAATTCTTGAGAAGTAAGAGAAGGTCTGAATAATATCTTTATTTCCCTACTGAAACAATTATAAACTCAGTCACCTATTGTGACTGCCAGAATGAGAAAAAACTCAATCATAGCTAATGTGACTACTTAAGATAAGGAATATTACATTCAACTATGTGAGTGAATGCTGTTCTAAGCAAGTTCCTTAACTGATAGGACAGTTAACATAAACAATTCAAGTCCACTGCTTCTTTTCTATCATAAATTATTCTTGCTGCTCTGATCATTCTGATTGGAGGGCCATGGAGTGCCATAGATAGCAACTAACACAATCACCTTTACCAGGTGAGTAAACATCAATTGTGTTATGTTGATATTCACGGCACTCCATTCATTTAATCATGGGCTTGATTAAACAGCAGTACCATTCCCACCAGAGCTGGTCAGCGTGATCGAAGAGTGGCTAGATGTACTGGCTGCTGAGAGAACTTTGTGTGCAAAAGAGGCCCTTTGCTTATATAAAGTATTGAGTCTGTAATGTCTTCCAAAGGTATTAATGGAAGTCCATGTTGCCTCCAGGAAAATAGCCTCTGTTAATGCATTTGCGCTTTCCACCCAGGATGTGGCCATCACCCTGGCTGAATGCGCTTTAATGCCTTCTGGTGGTGTGAGGTCTTTCGCCTTTTATGCTTCTTGAATAGTTCTCTTGAGCCATTTGGCAATCACCATTTTTGAAGCTGCCATACCTTGCTTCTATCCTTTTACAATCATGAACATCCATTCTGTCTTGTGTATTGGCTGAGTGCTAGTGATACATATTGTCAGGGTGTTGTTTCTAACATCCAAACGATATGGAATGTGATTGTCTTCTTGTTTCCCACTCTCATACAGTGCTGGGAGTTCAATTGCCTGTTCCCTGTGAAACTGAGGTGATTTTAGTTTGGAAAGTGGGTACTGTCCTTAGGGATACCCCTTCAGGGGGTGGAAACAGTATAGGGTTCTTTGCAGGACAATGCCCCTAGCTCACTTATTACATACTAACATACTATTTGCCAGCAGATTAGGCCTTATGGTCTATCAAGTCTGCTCGAACCTAGATCCTTAGTTGGGTGCCGAGACCCTCCCATCCCTTGTGCTCCAGAAACCCCTATCATCCATCCCCACCCCCCCGGGACAGGCCATCATATGATACATCCACTTTCTGTGTCTGTCCCACCTCTCTTAAAGCTCTCCACTGTGGATCTCTGAACCAGCTCACCAGGCAGAGCATTCCAAGGGTCCACCACCCTCTCAGTGAAAAACCTCCTCCTCTTTTCCCCTCACCTTCCACCTTCCAACTTCAAACCATGCCCTCTGGTGATGCCTCCCTGCTTTAGTCTAAAGATCCCTCCATGTTTACCCTATTTATTCCTTGAGGTGCCTGAGGACCTCAATCATGTCCCCGTCTCTCCTCTCCTCCAATGAAAACAGGCAGAGCTCCTCAAGTCTGTCCTCGTAAGTCAAATCCCTAGCCCTCGTATCATCTTTTGTTGCCCTCCTCTGTACCCTCTCCAGGAGCTGTATGTCCCTCTTCAAGTGTGGTCTCCAGTACTGTACACAGTACTCAAGGTGTGGTCCAACCAGTCCATTGTACAGGGCAGAATCACTTCCTTGCTCCTAGAGGTGATCCCCTTGCGATGCATCCCAACATCCTGTTTGCCTTGCTAGCTGCTCTCCTGCACTGCTCAGTGTTATTCATACATGTATCACCATGACCCTAGGTCTTTTTCCCCTGTTGAGGCTTCAGCACCTCCCCTTCCAGGGTGTACCTGTGTTTAGGGTTTCCCCGACCAAGATGCAACACCTTGCACTTGGTGATATTGAAATTTAATTTCCATGTGTGAGCCCAGCTTTCCAGGGTGTCCAGGTCCCCTTGCAGGGCCAACCTCCCCTCTTCTCCCTCAACTACTGCTCCCATCTTGGAGTCATCCACGAAGAGACTCATTTCACACCCTATACCCTCCCTGATGTCTGATATGTATGCATTAAACAGGATTGGACCCAGGACCGAGCCCTGTGGTACCCCACTACCAACCTCTCTAGGGTTCGAGAGCTCCCCACAGACCACTACTCTCTGAGTGCATCCAGCTATCCAGTTTCAATCCATCTGACCATCAAAGGGACTACTCCTAACCCCATCAGTTTCTCCACCAGACCATTGTGGGGACAGAGTCAAGCGCCTTGCTGAAGTCCAAGAATAATACATCCACAGGCTTACCTCTGTCCAGTTCTGATGTTACCCATTCATAGAACTCCACAAGGTTGGTTTGACATGATCTACCTGGCACAAACCCATGCTGCCGACTATCCAGACCTCCACCTCCTCCAAGTAAACCCCCAATCGTTCCTTTAGTATACTCTCCATTAATTTTCCCACCACTGAGGTTAAACTGATGGGTCTATAGTTTCCTGGTACTTCCCTTCGACCCCCTTTGTGGATTGGTACCACATGTGCCTCTCGCCAATCCCTAGGTACCCTCCCTGTCTCAAGTGACCTGTTGAAAAGCTCCGCCAGAGGTGCACCAGTATCCGCCAATTCCCATAGTACTCTCGGATGAATGCCATCCGGCCCAGGAAGATTTGTCTTTCTTTAGGGCCTTGAGGGCAAACCACACCCTTTTGGTGGGATGGCATCATCCGTCCCCTCCACCTTACTGGTCTTTTTATCCTTATCCAGATGTGACACCCTAGGGTACCTTTCCCTCCTTTTGCTCCATTTCTGTTGCTCCCCTGATCCCTCCTGCCTTCTATCCCTTTGTGCCTTGCTTTGTAGATGTCCATCCCCTCCCTAGTGAACACAGAGGCAAAGTACTCGTTAAATACCTCTGCCTGGTCCCTCGCCTCTTCCACCCACCCTCCTTCTGATCTCAATCTGCTGAGATGGCCCTTAGTTTTTCTCCACTCCCCAATGTACTGGAAGAACCCCTTTTCCCCTCCATGTATCCCCTGTGCCAGCCGTTGCTCTTTACTGGACTTAGCTCCCCTCACCATACGGGTGACTTTTCTAGATGCAAGCTGGTACATTTCCTTATCCCTATCCCCTCTTGTTGTTTTATATTTTTTGTAAGCTGCCTTCTTTTCTCTGACTGCTACCTGGACCTCACTGGACCACCAGCATGGTTTATGTGACCTTGCTCCCTTACGTTTCAACTTAGCGCAGATCCTGACTGCCTCATGAAGTCCCCATTTTATGACCTCCCATCTCCTTTCCACACTTGTTGTTGAGGTAATCCCCTTCAAGTGATCCTTGAGAATATTTCCCATGCCCATAAAGTCTGCCCCCCTGAGCTGAGCACATGGCCAGAAGGAAACAGGTTTTTAAGCCAGCCCAGTACAATTGCAGCTCAAGGACTGATTCAAAGGGACAATTACTCAGGGCCTTGAGAACTAAGGTTAGATCACAAGGTCTATGGGGGTCTGGGTCGGGGTCAGATTAGCTCGACTGCTTTTAGAAATCTAACTGCATCTGGGTTAGTGCCAGGACTATATTGTCCAATTGGACCCAGTGCTGCTCCTATGACAGAGAGCTGAACTTGAAGTGAAGAGTGGGATAGGCCTTTGTTGAAACCCTGTTGCAGGTACAAGAGGATGATAGACACGGCAGCATTTTATGACTCTGTGCCCCAAGCTCAGCACAAGGTCGAGAAAATGCTCCACTGATAGTCGTAGGTAGAGTTGTTGGATGACCTTCTGGATTCCAGCACTGGTCGAGATGACTGAGGCATGGTAACCTGCCTTTAGCAAACATTGCCTCTCAGGAGCCAGGATGACAGTTTCAGTGTCTCCAGAGCCGATGGGTCTTTGGACCCTGGATTAACATGTTGGCTCTGTAAGGTAGACTCCATCTGTCTACTGTCATGGCCAGCACCACTGAGAACCACGCTGTCAGAAGCCAGTAGGGGGCTACTAGAATGATGAGTCTCTGAGACTCCCATACTTTGGATAGGACTTGTGTGATCAGGGGAATGGGAGGAAAGACATATACCTGGTCAAGTGCCCAGTATTGGGATAGTGCATCGACTCCCTTGTGATGCTTCTCCCAGTATCCTGAGTAGATCCTGTCTACTTTGGAGTGTACCCTGGTGGCCATTAGATCCATTGGAATTGGCCCTTATCTCAATTGAATCTTCCAGAATATGTCTGTGTGCAGCTGCCATTCTCCTGGGCACACCTGTTGTCAGCTGAGACAGTCTGCCCTGACATTTAGTTTGCCTGCAAAGTGGATGGTGCCATGGTGAGCAAGGTTGGCTTGAGCCCAAGCCATTACCCTAGACACTTCTTTCTGTATGGCTCTGATTCTGTTTCCCCACAGCTTGGCGAGGTAAGCTACATTGACCTGGCTGTCAGACCATACAAGGACTGAATGCCAGGCGATGGTTTCCCTGAATGCCATCAGAGCGTGATACATCACTATCATTTCCAGGACATTTATAGATAGCTTGGACTCTGACTCTGTCCAGCAGTCTTGGGCTGATAGGAAGTTCATGCATGCTCTCCACCCCATCAGACTTCCATCTGTCTCGAGAGTGGCTTCATAGGACAGCTCCAGAGGAGTGCCACATAGAAGACTGTGGCTGATGGTCCACCATGTCAGGGACTGTCTCACTCCCAGTGGCAGGGATCTCTTGACTCCCAGGTTCTTATTGGATGGGAAACCCTGAGTTAGAAGATAGTTCTGGAGTGGTATCATGTTATATCTGGCCCATGGAATCAGATCAATGCAAGAGGCCATGCAACCCCACCCATGGGCTATTTGCCCAGTGGTAGGAAGCCTGTTGGACTTTAGTGCTTGTACTAAGCTGATTGCTGTATGTTTTTTCCCATTTCATGGATGGCCTTGCTTTTCCCTCTGACGAGTTTATCTCCACCCCAAGTGATCCAGTTTTTGCATCAGGGTAAGAGAACTCCTGACATGGTTGACAACCCAACCATGGTCCATCATGACCTGCAAGGCTAGCTGTGTGCTCCTCTGTGACTGAGCTCTGGACCTGGCCCATATTAGCCAGTCATCCAGGTACGGGATATTGCCCATGCCTTGTTCCCACAGATGGGCTACGAGGATGATAGATACTTTTATAAATACCCTTGGTGACAATGCTAGGCTGAAGGGTAGAGCCTAGTACTAAAAATGTTGCCCTAGAATGTGAAACCTTAGATACTGCCGATGACCTGGTCAGATTGAGATGTGGAGATAAGCATCTTTTAGATCAATAGAAGTCAGGTAGTTGTCTACTCTGATGCTCCTGACAGTTGATCTTAGAGTCTCCATCTTGAATTTGTGGGTAACGACGTACTGGATTAGAAACTTCAAGTCTAATATCAGGAGAAGGTCTCCAGACGTTTTTGGTACCAAAAAGAAGATGGAGTCAACTCCTTGCCCCTGTTTGTTGTCTGGGACAGTCTGAATGGCTTTGTTTTGAATCAAATCCTGCAGTATTCACTGGATCTGATGAGCAGATGCTTTTCTTTTTGACACTGGGGATTTATTTCATTGATTTATTTATTTATTAGAACATCAGTTTAACAACCTTTGAGCCAGAGGCTCATTTACAAAGGTATCTCGTCACAGTGAGGACAAAACAGCGCAAGAAACAAACATCAAGGCAGACAAAAATCTGAGTACATTTAGGAATCAGCCAAAAAATACAGGCATTTGTCAAACACAGTATACAACAGGCTTACATGTGTGCTTTACAGAGTAGACAATATACAGTAGTTACATGGAGATTGATTCAGTGGGCAGAATAAAGGTAAGGCTGGGTGGAAGACAACAGAAGAGGAGTGTGGGGAAGATAGTAGCAAGTAAAGGTAGAGCTGGACAGAAGGTCAGAGAGCAGCTCAGTGAGCCTTGTCTGGGAGGATAGGAGGAGGCTTAGAGGCAGGTACAGCTGCGTGTTGAGAGCAGGTGATTTCTAAGACTAGTTTTAAAATAAGATAATGAGGCGGCATCAGTGACTCGGCGGGGAAGGCGTTATACCAACAGGGGGCTCTGTAGGGGTAAGCCCTTTGACCTTGTGAGGTTCTCGCCCTCGGTATAACCAGTGCAGTTTTGCAGGATATACGGGTATGCACTGTAGGGTTTGCACGGTGGATAGTGGTTGACAGACCCAGTGGGGATAGCCCAAGGAGTGATTTTTTTGTTAGGAGGCAGGTTTGGTATTTGAGGCACTCATCTAGGTTGAGTATATTAGCCATGGTGTAAAGACGGCAAGTGTGGGTTAGACTAGGAGCCCCAGTTATGAGCCTGCAGGCCTTGTTTAAGGTGAGGTGGATCTTGTGCGGGGCAGTCTGATCTGCTGCACCATACACAGGTAGGCCATAATCTACCAAAGATAGAACAGAGGATGTGACTGCAAGTCAGAGGGCATCCATGGGGAGGCAGTTTTTATGATGATAGAGGATACCCAGCCGAGTGTTAGAGGCTGAGGCAAGGGCAGAGATGTGGGCATGAAAAGAGAGGGCAGGGTCAAAGGTTATACCTAGGTATTTATAAGAGTGAACTAGCTCAATAGGGAGTTTAGAGGTGGAGTGGACTGCGAGAGGATAGTTACTGGATTTATTTTGGGGGTGGGAAAAGAGCATGGTTTTGGTTTTCTTTAGATTAATTACGAGCCTGTGCTCAGTAAACCAGCCTTCTGCGTCATTGTAGGATTCCTGCAGAGAATCCTGAAGTGAGATGGGATTACGGTCGGAGGCAAAGAGTACAGCATCATCCGCGTAAAGAAGGATTTTACCGGCACATACACTGGGCAGGGAGTTGAGAAAAAGGGAAAAGAGCAAGGGCCCAAGAATGGAGCCCTGAGGGACTCTGGAGCGGATAGGGCAGGTGCTGGAAAGTTTCCCATTGATTTTCACACATTGTGAGTGGGCCGACAAGTAGCTGGAGCACCAGAAAACAGGCCCAGTGGCAAAGCCTAAGTGACTAAGGGTAGTTAGCAGGAGGGGGTGGGAGACAGTATCAAAGGCTTTCGATAAGTCAATGAACACTGTACCTGCTAGGGAGCCAGAGTCCAGTGAAGTGTGAAGAAAGTTAGAGAACTCCAGGAGGGCAGTATTGGTGCTGCGGCCTGCTCTGAAACCATATTGTTCTGAGCAGAGGATGCTATATTTATCGAGGTATTCAGAGATTTGGGTGGCCACAATTTTTTCTAAGGCCTTAGAGAGAGGAGAGAGGATTGAGATAGGTCAATAATTGCTAGAGAGGGTCCTATCACCCTCCTTGTGTATTGGGGTGACAGTAGCTATCTTCCAGGCAGAGGGGAATTGCCCTAGGCAGAGGGATTTTTCAAAGAGGCTGGTGATTGGTGAGATAACCAGATCCAGAACCTGACGGAGAAGACTGCGATCAAGGGAGTCATTGCCAATTGTGTTACTCTTTAAGGCCTTGAGTAGGTAAGGTCTGACTTCCTGGGCAGTGACTGGCGCAGGTAGAGCAAGGGCGTGGGAGAATAGGGACAGACCTGGGGGAGGGGCAAAGAAATTATCAGGGACAAAGGGCTAAGGTCTGTGAAAGATTTGTTGAGGTGGTTGGCAATAAGGACAGGGTCTGAGAAGACCGAACCATTAATGTTGATAAGTGAAGGTGGGGGGGGAATGCGTGCCACCATTCAGCTGCTTAATGTTGTCCCAGAAGGTCCTAGCATTCCCCCATGAGGAAGTGAGGGAGGCTTGATAGTGCTCAAGCCTTCACTTTGCGGATAGCCCATATACATTTGTTCCGGGCAGCAGCATGGGCCATCCTGTCAGCTGGGCGGCCTGTTTCCATGGCAATGTGCCATAGATTGTCCCTGTGCTTAAGAAGTTGGCGCAGGGTTGGGGTAATCCAGGGGGCATGCCTTACTTTGGACCGTTGTGCAGTTATGGGTGCAAAAATGTCACAAGCAGAGTTGAAGGTGTGGATAAAGAAGGTAAGGGCTGTGTCAATATCCGGGGCATTTAGTATAGGGGACCAGTTTATGAGGGCTAGGAGTTTCTTAAGGCCTTTCAGCCCACCAGGTCTAAGACATCACCGAAGGGTAGTTTGTGCTGTGGGTTTAGGCAAGGATGTAGACCAATAGAAGAGAACCGGGGAGTGGTCACTAAGGCAGTCTGAGAGGATTTGGATATTGTGGATGCGGTAAGGGTGGTTTGTGAGGACCACATCCAGGAGTGTGCTAGAGCCCATTCTAGGATTCACTCTAGTGGGTTGGGAGACTAGTTGGGTTAGGTCGATGGCTGTAAAGGCATCACAGGAGGAAGTGGATGAAGGGCTGAGCCAATTGATGTTCAAGTCCCCCACAAGGATTTGGTTGGAGAGGTGGGGTAGGGAGGTAAGATAATCGATTAGTGGGCCTAGTACTTGGGCTTGATTTTTTGGGGGTATGTACGCTGTAGTCAGGTAGATTGGACCCCTAGAGGGATCAGGAGATAGTTTTAGGGTTAGGGCCTGAGCCCTGAAGTCAAGGACTGGGGCTGGGAGGGCTAGTCCAACGAGAGGATCTTTGACATAAATGACACAGCCCCCCACCTCGCCTACCAACATGGTCCTCCCGATAGAGGGAGTAGCCAGGGAGTGAGACCAGGGAGTCAGGGGTAGAGTCTGACAGCCAAGTTTCAACTATTGAAATAACGTCAGGTTTATGAACCGCAACCCAGCAATTGAGAGAGTCAAATTTTTTAAGGAGGCTACATATGTTCATGGAAGCAATATGAAGCCCAGTGGATTCCTTTGAGGATACTTTGCAATCTGGACCGGGATTGGGATGTATGTTACCAGTCAGGAGCAGAAGGAGGAGCTGCTCTGGACAGAGGGTGGCAGGAGGAGACTTCATGCGGGAGGCGATAGGAAGAGAAGGGGGTTCAGCACAGGGGTGGGTAGGGCAGCGAGGCAGAGAAGGCTTGAGTGATGAGATGCCAGAGGGAGCAAGGGGGGGAAGGTAGTGTCTAGAATGGGGGTGAGGTGGAGAGGATCATATGGGGTGAGTGGAGGAGGAGGAGGGAGGAGCAGTGGCATGGAGGAGGGAGGCAGGAGGGCAGGTAGGAGCACTAGAGTAGTGAGGCTGAGGGTTAACAGGGACATTAGGGTTAGTGGAGGCAAAAGAAGGAGGAGGAGGAGGGAGAGGCAGGTAGGCAGGAGGTGTGCATGCATGATTGGTAAGGGTGTGAGCGTGAAGTGAAGAAAGATGGGGAACTTGGATGTTAGAGGGGAAGATGGTAGTGAAAGGTCTACCTCTAAGTGTAGTTGCCACCTTGGTACAGTGGCAGGGCTCCTGCCTCAAGCACACAGGACACCACGTTCAAGGCTTGCCCAGGGTGATAGTAAAGGACCCAAGACAGTGGCTGCAGCAGCAGGGAGCAGGGCTCAAAGCCTGCAGTAACACTCCAAAAATATTTTAGCAGACTATGAGGGTTTTCGAGTCTTAAAACCTATCACAAACAATAGTTTGAAGTGATAGCTGAGTGGTGGGGCTGCTGACTGAAACAGTGAGAGTGCAGCGTTCAATGCCTTCAGTGGCAGCAAGAGAGGAGTGGTTAAATATTTTGGCAGAGTGGGGGGGTAAGAGACTATGAAAGTCTTAGAAAGTAGGAATAAGATAGCCAGATAAAATGGTTAAGAGGTACAGCTGCTGAGTCTGATAGCAAGGGTACTGGGTTTGAGAACAGCTCTGGGACACAGGACAGGAATTTTTGGTTTTAAGAAGGAAGAAGGAAGGGTTAAGAGCTTGAAAGTAGAGAAAGATATTGGCCTGGTTCGTTGGCTTGGTGGTTAGGTTGCAGACTTTGGAGTAAGGGGTGCGAGGTTTGAGGCTTGCAGGATGCCTAGTGGTGGGCTGATAAGAAGTGAGGAAAGAAAATAACAGAAAGGATTAGGAGGGAACTGCAGAGACCTCTAGTGGACAGGGAATTGACAGGGATTGAATAACCCTTTGTTTTTCTGATCTCTGCGTTGGCTCTATCACATATCCTTGTGACACTACCTCTAGGACCCACTTGTCTGAGGTCATAAGCTGCCATTGTCTTTGGAATAATAAGATTCTTTTCCCCACTGGTGGATAATAATTTCCCTGAGTTATCTGAGTGGTTGTTGGTGGTGGTGGGGGGGGGAGGCGGGTATGCATGGATAGTCACTGTTGTTTGTTTCTTCCTCTTCTGCCTCTGCTTCCAAACTTGGGGTTTCTTCCCTTGAAGGAGGATGAGTGGTTGTTGGAGTTTAAAGAGTTACAGGAGCCATTGTTCTACTGGTAGCCTCTGCCTTAAAAGGAATTAGTGGCATTAAAGTTTGATTGTCTTCTGCTGTGGTTGAATTTATTGTCCCACTGAAAATGGCATCTGCCAGAAGGTAGGTGGGTGGTTCTATTATTGTTTTTTGCCTAGATCCTAACCTTCCTCTTTTTGTTTTAAGTACTCCTGCAAGTCCTCTATGAACATATATTTACCCTTCAAGCTTAAATTTTGTAGCAGGTTTTTGGATTCATTGTCAGCCTCCCACAGTTTGAGCCATAGGGATCTTCTGGATCTGTTAGTCAAGGCGGATACTCTTGCTTCAAGTTTCAGAGTATCCACTGCCATGTCCGCTAGATATTTAGCTGTGTTAAGTGCACGCTTGATCAGATCAGAGACTCTTGACATAGGGTCTGCCTTTTCCAAAAGCTCCTCCAGCCATCAAATTTGCACTCTGGCCATGTAAACTGCCATTGTGGTGGCTCTAGCCACCTTGCCTGTAATCTCAAACAGCTTCTTTAGCATATTCTCCACTTTTTTGTTGGTAGGATCTTTCAGGGAGATGGTACTGTGGGAAGGATGATCTTTTTGCTAAGGGCCACAGTCTGTGGGTCAATTGTAGGGGCCATGCACCAGAGATTCACCTTATCCTCCTGGACTGGGTACATCCTGACCATATTTCTCTTTTTGGGCAGGTGACCCAGTCCCATTGATTCCCCTTCTTTGACAAAGATGTCATCAATAGCTGGGAAGATGGGAAATATTTCCTTTAAGGTTTGCTCTTGCTGGATTATGGAGTCGAGCTTAGATACAGCCTTCGCTTGTTCTAGCTCAAACCCCATTGTGGTTTTCATGGCCTTCATAAGTCCTGGTATTAAGTCAAAAGAACATAACTTGGACATAAGAGAGAGAATGGACTGATTGTTTTCCATATCCTCTTCATCCGAGCATGCGTCTTCCTCATCATTTGGCACTTCCTCACCTCAAGATTTGTTTACTGGGTTTGGTTCAAGAGCATTGGGAACTGGGTTTCCTTTTTCAGTCTGCTTGTCAGACTTCATGGTTGATTCTGGCCGTGGGGCCAGGGGTATAGTTGATTTGTACTGTGTTAGTGCCTCCAGTCATTCCATTATCTTCTGCATGAATTTCTTCTGACTCTCCATCATGGCCACTGTGGCCTATTGATTCTGGAGAAGTAGTGCCCCCCCGGATTCACTCAATCAGCTCCACTGGTCCCTGGATTGCCAGGATCCATTGACGGGGATTGCTCCAGGTAGAGATCATCCTCATCATGCAGACATGCTGGGAGCTGCAGCCCCAAATTGTGTGGCAGTAATGTGGAAGAGCAAGCAATGCATTTGTTTTAGCCTTCACCATCTAAGGAGAGAGAGAGAGAGAGAGAGAGAATGGAGAAAGAGAGAGAGGCGAAGAGTTAGGGATAGGACAAACTGAGCATTGAGCTAGATGAAAGATCTATCTATCTATCTATCTATCTATCTATCTATCTATCTACCTATCTATTTATAAATATATATTTTTTTCATATTCATGGTAAAAACCTCCATTAATGCATCAGTTAGGGTTCATAGCACAGTGACAAAAGCATGGAATCGTGGTGTTAGGGTTATCACCCCTACCACCCCACCCCAACCCCTTCCTCCACACACCAACAGGCATCGGGGTGTGCGTTGGGGTTGTTGGCCTAACTCTGGCCCCATTCCATGTATAAAGAAGCTGAGGTGGTGCAGTATAGGAAATTGGGGTGAGAGTTAGGCACAAGGACCCCAATGCACACCCGATGCCTGTTGGTTTGTGGAGGGTGGGGGTGGGGTGGTAGGGGTGGTATCCCTAACACCACATTCCCATGCTTTTGTCACTGTGCTAAGAACCCTGACTGATGCATTAATAGAGTTTTTGTGCCATTAATGTCCCTTCTCTTTGAGAAAGTGTAATGTAACTGATAAGTGGTATGTGTTAGTGGGAGTGCAGGCCCTCTAGGCCCTGTGCTCCCTTCATATTGCCCATTGCTGCATAATGGTATGCATACATGGAAGCATGGGACATCTGAGCCCTATGCACCAACTTACACATAACTACGGAGCTGTACAGCAGCCCTAAAGGGCAAGGAACCGTTGTAACACTAATTTGCTAATATCTCAGCAACCGTAGCAGCTAGGAAAAAAATTCTGGTGCTGTCGTAATCATGACAGCTAATACTCCATTCTTGATGAGTCAACCAAGTCTCTATCTTGCATCATTTACAAGATATTGGCACTGAAATATGCTGAAAAGGCACCCTTAGAACCCTTGTGACACTAATTTGCCAGTATCTCTGTAACCATAGCAAGTAGGAAAAAAATTTCACTGCTGGTGTAATCTATGATTTCCAAACTTGTTTCTGCAGATTAGATCACCTAATGGTGATCTTAGCTGTGGGTTGCGAAAACTGTATCTCGCTTTGTTTTTGAGATAAGGGTGCCGAAAGGTGTCATGGGTGCAGCATGTTATCCTAAAGGAAATTTCTCAACTTCAGAATGCTGTAACTTTGGGCCAGTTGAATGTTTTGGCGCCAGCCCACCCAAAGACACATCTGTGGGACAAGGGCTTGCACCTCTGAAAATTTCAGCCCAAAAGCCCCAATGGTTTTGTTGTAGGGTGATGGCAAAGATTTGTAGTTTTTGGGCAAAGTTCTTTCACAAATTGCAAAAGTTTCACAAAAAACAGCACAAAACGTCCGCATTTACAAAAGTGTTGTAGCAGTTTTTCCTGCAATTTGCAAAATTACTGGGGCTCTGAGTTTTAAAATGGCATTTCTGGGGGGGGGGATATCCCAAAATAAAGATAGGGCTGGCATCAGGGCCCAACTAGGAACACCCAACAGTCAGTGTTTACCTAGGGGGTCCCAAATTTAAATGCTAACTGTAAACAAGATGGCAGCAGCATGAAAGTAAAAGGGCTATTTGCGAAAGGAAAAATTGACATTTTGTGAGACACATACATTTTTTTCCCATTGATTATAATGAGAAATTTGTTTTTTGAATAACTTTTGAACAGTTTAATATTTTACACTAAATCTTCAAAAGGAACATCAGTGACTCAGAATGCATCTTCGCTGAAGATTCCAGCTCAAACAGACAAATCGTGTGGGCTGTGGGTGCAAGCAAAGAAACACATCCTTTTTTTGTGTTTTATTGGATTCTGCAGCTCCGCAACCGTACATCTGACCATAACACAACTGCCAGATCCAGAGATCTATGGTACTAGACTGTGCATGCAAAATTTCAGGCAAATCCGTCTCACAATGGCAAAGTTATTAAGAGGCAAAATTTGAGGTTTAACGTTAAAGTGCTTACTCAACCCTAACTATAGTGCCACTACTATATATATATATATATATATATTCACGGCAAAAAACTCAGTTTAATGCATCAGTTAGGGTTGTTCCACAGTGACAAAAGTGAGGAAATTCCCTGTTAGAGTTCAAAACCCTAACTCCGAATTCACCCCCCCCAGCACCACACACACACAGACACACACACACATTCAAGTATGGGGGAGGACCAAGTCAACACAACCAATGACAGACATCCAGCAGCAGGTGACAGAAATAACAAACAATTGTCTAAATGTACTATGAGACATCCCCACCCACCTGACCAGGTACTGCATGCTCAGTGGAGATCAACAGCAAAACTGAGGCCATGTACACCAAACGTACACATCCCTGATTGCAGCTGCACACAACGTACCACACTTAGTAGTTGCATGGCCTTACCTACCGATGCCCCACACCACACCACAACTGGTACTGTACCGTTATTCAAAATAAATGCTGAAGCTGCATGATGACAGTTGTATAAAGGTTTTAACACTACTGAGTATACATAAATTAAGAGAAGCACATGAATTAACTACAAGACACTAGGATGCTCAAGATAAAAGTAGTGATACATTTAGTAGGTGATTTACATAGTAGTACATTTACTGCAATGGTTTACTCAACATAGAGAGGCTGATGTAAACGTATGGAAAAGCATTGCCTGTTCAACGCTGCGAAATTGGTACTGCCAGTATCACATGCATTCTCACTGGTGAAGGTGTACTGCTGATGTAAATACATAGACCTTCAGTGTGTTTCAATATTAAAGATGCAGTAAGTATTCTTTGTAAGAAAGATTGTAATTGCATGGATCTGGACAAGAAACTTCTAAATATCATAGCACTACTAAGCCAACAATAATGTACTTGTTTCGGACATGTATATAGGATAGATTTTCCTGTAGGCACTTACTGAGTATGTTGTACCTGATAAAGACAATCTCATTGCATCTGTGATGACTAACTTATTAAAATAGTAATACATTTGCTATTGTTGCAATGAGTGATCTATGCCACTTATGGACACAGTGTGATTTTTTTAACAGTTGTTTCATACTCAGGCTGTATGCCTACTGTTTGGGTTTGCACACTTCTGTCACTCATGCTATCAAAGTGATAACTATGTTAATTCTGCTACAACAGGAATCAAGTAGGTATGGTGTAGATATAAACAGAATGTCTTTTAGTATTGATTTAACTCATAATGGGGTAAATGTACTAGGACAGCAGGGGTTATCCTCTATCACTGAGTCTGTCAGTTATAATCACACTAGGATTTCGATGACTGTAATGATCAAGTTACACTGTTCATCTTCATGAGTTCATATTCACAGCCATTCTCCAGCAACTAGACAGTGTATGGTGTAACTGGGTGGGACACTGTGTTGCAAAGCTGCTGCAGTGCCTAGCAGAGGAGTATCTACTCATAAAGACAATTAAGCAATAAGGCATGACCAACAGTTATGTTAAATGGTCTGTTAATCACCCTGTAGGGGTTTAATGTTGAATGAGGCATATCCAAGTGCCACATGTCACTAGACAGTGATAAACTGACCATTAACATAATACCTGGGAGTGGCTTATTGCTATCATAATAAAACTGTTTTTTAAACAACATTAAACCATGTTCATCATATGGTTAGGCTCTACATGTATGTTAATAAAAACTAAACATAAGGCTGTTACAATGTTTACAGTCAATTAGAAAGCTGCATTTCTCAAACCCTTGTTATAATCAGAGATATTATACCTGTACAACTCCTTGGTTTTGCTTAACTCTATTGCTCAGGTGGCCCACCACAAGTGGTGTGGTGTGGTGTGGGGCATCGGTAGGTAAGGCCATGCAACTACTAAGTGTGGTACGTTGTGTGCAGCTGCAATCAGGGATGTGTACGTTTGGTGTACATGGCCTCAGTTTTGCTGTTGATCTCCACTGAGCATGCAGTACCTGGTCAGGTGGGTGGGGATGTCTCGTAGTACATTTAGACAATTGTTTGTTATTTCTGTCACCTGCTGCTGGATGTCTGTCATTGGTTGTGTTGACTTGGTCCTCCCCCATACTTGAATGTGTGTGTGTCTGTGTGTGTGTGTGGTGCTGGGGTGAATTCAGAGTTAGGGTTTTGAACCCTAACAGCGAGTTTCCTCACTTTTGTCGCTGTGGAACAACCCTAACTGATGCATTAAACGGAGTTTTTTGCCATGAATATCCTGTCTTTTTCAGAAGTATCACTCAGCTTGCTACATGATTAATAGTCCTAAGAATAGTGCACATACATATAAAACAATGTTCCAGTGTCAGAAATATTTCAACTGTTGTGGTTGCATTTACTGTCATTGTCTTAATTACTTTATTAATTGTCATTTGTCATTCTCGTTCCATGTAGTAGTTTTAATGTTAAAGTGTCTTAATCATTTTGTTTGTGAGCACATATGTAACTTTAAAATGTGCATAACTAAAGACAATATGACATGACATGGACACTATTAGTTCATGTACTGAACAAATGGATATGCTACTATAGTAACTTGAGATTTCATAGAGTGCTTCCACTACCAATTGAGGTCGTACCATCAATCATGTGAACAGCGGTGGAAGAAGTTTGTTGTACTGAATACATATACTGGACCACCAGGGCTATGTTCAGGGTGGGGTTTTACTGCTTACATCTCAAGAATGGGAGTTTCGGTGCACTGGACCACCAGGGTATGTCCAGAGGGGGTTTACTGCTTACATCCCGCGAACGGGAGTTTTGGTCCACTAGACCACCAGGGCTATGTTCGGGGGTCAGCTTTACTGTTTACATCCCGTAAATGGGACTTTCAGTCCACTACACCACCAGGGCTATGTTCGGCAGGAGGGGGGGTTGTGTTTCACACTGATACACCCTGAAATCAGCTTCTCAGTACACTGGACCACCAGGATGTATTCACAGGAGGGCTGTTTTAAACTAGAGCAGCCGTGGTCAGGCTTGTGGGGAGGAACATTTCTGCTGTTGCCCACAATAGGCCCAGTGGTGGGGTGGTGTTGGGAATTGTCAGTCTTTTGACCACGATTAGGCTGCATGATGGGACATGGAGTGGGTTGAGGGCCAGCCACAGCTGTCAGCTGCTGTGTCGTGCCATGCAATTCAGCAGTTTACCTGTGCGTGATTGTTGACTTGAGCATTTTTTTGGCCTGAAAGTTGTGCAGGTGCAGGTTGCAGGTTGCACCTTCACAACTCTACACAGCCTTGCTGAATGTCAGGCTGTGCAGTTAATGCATGGTTGGTCCCCCTGCAGTTCATCATGCATTCATTTGCATTGCACTGTTACTCAGCATGTTTTCTGTGGTGGAACTGCCTCCTGCTGAATATCGCAGGATGGAGAAAGTCTTGACTAGGCACACTCACCCTTTTACACATGTGCACCTTTTGAATATCTGGCCCATAAAGTATAATACTAATAGAAGGAAGGCATTAGTCACACAGAGACTGGTGGCCCTTGGAATGAGGTCCCTTGTCACTTATTTGTCCTAAATCAAAGATGCTTTTTAAAACAGCTGTATAGAATTTTTATGAAGGAAGCTAACATGACTACATAAGATATTGGCTGGGAACAGCTATGGCCTATTCTTTACTGTCTGGCCTCCTCCACTCCCTTGAAAATTTGTATGAACCTTTCTATTAACTATCTTTATATTAGGGATAACAATACTGCCACATATACCCAATGTTAAGATGATATGGTTATGACAATTGCCCAAAAATGTTGTGACTTGAATGTCACCTTTATCTCTTGAATATGAATAAGACACCAAACACAAGAGAGTATAGTTTAACTTATTTTACTATAAAAATAGTTTCAATATAAAAATGACAAACAAAATATTTTTTATACATACAAAATAGATTTTATAAAAGAATATATACATACAACAAAAAAAATAAGGTGTGTATTACATCATACACAACATATAAATTAAATAAAAAATATTTTGTGTAATATTAATAAAACATATAAAAATATTTTTATGTTCTTTACTTCAGTCAAAGACTTGCGAGAGGTGTGCACTGCATCAGGCAATCCAGGCTGGAGCTGGATTCAATGTGGAGCGCAAAAAGAAGTGGAAACTGTTAAGCCCTTGGGAGATGATACAGACCTCTATGAAGGGTGGCCAGTCTCACCCAGGAAGCTGCAGGAACAGATGGTAGCCGTGGGGTGAAGCACTGCTATGTGCAACAGCACCATCACCACTGCACGATCAAGCAAGGACGAGGTTCACAGTCTGCTGCTGTGCATCCAAGAGAGACTGGATTTTGTCCAGCCTCTCAAGGATGACTGCATTCTCCTTCTGCAGACTGAGAACCTCGCGAGTGAGCCGTCTGTAGCAACGGCAATGGCCTGTGCATCTTCACAGTTGCCGGCGCCCTACAAAGATAAAAAAAAAAACAGTTATGATGAATATATAACACAAATTCAACAATTACAACTGTAAAATATTTCACTTCAAATATTTCTTATCTAATACAATATCAGAAATGCATTCATTTTAAAGTAATGATAATAGTTTAAAGTATGATGCTAAACTATTTATTATACAATGTGATAAATCTGATATGCCGAATCCTGCATCCTGATTGGTTGGCTGGCACAATGACCACGTGATAAATCCTCCAGTGTACCCACTGGAAGAAGTGCCAGCCAACCTTATACCGTGCTAATCCGGTCACATTCACTTCAAACAAAACTGCCGCGGTTTGTCCCGTTGCCGCTTCGCTAAAACACCACAGAAAATTTTTAGCTAAATGACCTCCTCTTTCGAAATGTAGGGACCTCAGTGAGTTAGTAAGCAGTTAAAAAACATAAAAAAACAACATTCTGCATTGTATAATAAAAATTTATCCTCCCAGGGTGTGGGTACACTGGAGGATTTAACACCACTAAATGGACTCGGTCACCGGCTGCGACTCGTGACCTAATCACACCAGTCAGGTAAATCCTCCAGTGTACCTACCCTGGAGGGCTAAATTGCTTAAGTATCTAATTTGTCTCTCTGTCATACTTGACTATCTATATTATCTAATAAGCTCACAACATAAAAATGTATAGTTAGCTGTGGCTTATAGTGCTACTCTAGATTTTCTTTCACTACTCAGAACTATTCTGTATGTGCATACTTTAGCATCATTTACACTATTATGCCATAGAGTTGAAATACATCCTCATCAAGTGTGAGAATGTTTACTTCACCATGTCTGCCTATAATGTGTAGTCATGTATTCAGTGAAATTAAAGTACCTTTTACAGTAGCAGTATAATAAAATACTTTTCATGCGTACACTATCATGATAAGTTTAATGATACTTTTAAACCGAACAGCTTTTGACCCGTGTTTCAAGATCTCAGCACAGATCAGTACTTTAAATAAATAAGTCACTAATATAAGATGCGATGCAAAACCATGCCAGATATCTAGTCAAGCTCAGCAGAGTTGTGCAGGTGAAACCCCAAAGCTGTGCCTGCAGAACTTTGAGAAAAAAAAGGATCAAGCTCAGGGCCAACCACAAGTGAGCTGCTGCATTGCAGGATGCAACACAGCAGCTGCCACCTGTGCATGCCCTCAACACTCTGTCTCATATGTCTGAACTGTTTGTTCCGAAAATGTGTAACATTGCTTCTCTAAATGTTGAAAGAATAGGAAACGCGTGGAACACTTAATCTAATTTTACAATTAGAAGCCCACAACAGTGTTAAAATGTTTGCATTTATGTTCATAAAGTCTGCAATTTATAAAATTGATATATTTAGCATCATTTACTATAGAATTTTGAAAAAAAATGTTAACACTGAACGTGTTACAAATCCTCACAATCTGCAACAGGAAGCTTTAGTGAATTTAAATGAGTTACATTCCTTGCAATGTGGTATACTTGAGAGATATGCACTCTACCCCCTCATCAAGGCAATCACGAACATGTGTCTGCCCCAACACTCATGTCTTTTGTTGGGGTGGGTTGCTAACTACATCCCACAATTGGGATTTTCATGATATGATCGGGAGGTGGGGTGGGTTTCAATACTCAAGCCTGCAATTGGGCTTATCAGTCCACTGGTATTACCAGGGATGTATTCAGGAGGTAGGAAGGTGTTTCATTACTTAATAAGCGCAATTGTGGTTATTGGTCCACTGGACCTCCACGTCTGTGTTGAGCGTGGAGACACATTGCTGCCCCAACTGGGCTACTGGGGAGGTATTAACATTATGCCTGCAATTGGGCCAGTGGGGGATTGCAGCTCTTTGCCTGAAATTAGCCTGCACTGGCATCCTTGTCAGCCTGCTACCTGTAAGGACCAAGCACAAGTCCACGGTGATCACAAACCTGCCTGCTAATGGGATGCAAATAGGGCCATAATCAGATGAGAATGTCCCCACCCCGTGCCTTGCCTGAATTACAACTACATTTGCATATTACCTTTAGGATATCGGCATTTTGCAACCACAAGTAGAAGGCTGCAGTTTCGAAACTTGCGCTGCTGCAAGTTACACTGCGCCATGCACAGTGGATGTGCTTAAAGGATATTCAAAGTACTTCCTCAATACCACAACTCCTTTGAATATCACCCTTGACACACCCCTGCACAACTGTTTTGCACAGCAGAAGGGCTTGTGCCTATGATAGCATATAATGTTCATCTAAAAACAAATGTTTTAAAGTAGTCATATTACTACCTTTACTCACATACACTCTCACAGTCATCTTCTTACAATGTCCCAAAAAGTAATTTCGAACAACAGCCACAACATCATATAGTCACTTTTTAAAAACACTGTTTTAAAGAATAGTTGCTCATTGAAACTATGACACTGTGTGTTGCTAACCCATGCATCATTGAACTATTTAGCAATCTGATCAATGTGGGCCAATATTTAGGACAGTTTCACTACTCAGCAACTTCTTTTCATAACACCCAACCCAGAAACACGGACTATATAATGTAGTGGGATTTGCACCACTGCAACCAGTCATAGTACTGCATTTTAATTAAAATAATGCCCGACAGTGCAGGCAGTATTGGGAATACCGGACCAGCCAGGGCATAATGAGGCCCACGCCGCAGGTGAACAGCCCTTATACCTCCTGGGGCTAAATTGGTATTGCTCAATACCGCCCATCCTGAGGGTAAGCATTATTGCGCTTTAGAAATGGCTCCATGGTACTATTTTTATTAAAGAAAAATATTTTATGTTTTAATGTGAAAACTGTTTTATTTTATTTCTTTTGTAATAAAACAGTTCTTCCCAAGTGTCCTAGTATTGAGTCCTATAGTTGAGGTTTTGGAGCCTGTTGTCATGTTAACATAACCACCCCCACCGCATATTGGTGGACTACACAGAGACTTCGATCAAGATATGTTTAATAAATTTGTCTGTTCCTTGTCCACCACTAGCACAGCACTGGCCCCTCTCGCACAGCTATGACCCCGCTGATGCTGAGCTTAATACAAATTCCCAGTCCGAATGCGTCTGGACCGCCGTTTTCCCTTCTACCAGCAAAGGCTGTACGTGATTTCTGAGCTGCGCCACGCTATCGTTCCGTGATGCTACAGCTTCCCAGTCAGGCCAAACTAATCCCACAAAAGTAGAGTGAAGCTTCTGAGCAGGAAACAGTAGGCTGGGAGGGCAGAGGTATAGAAGGGAGCGGGCAGTGAATCTTCGGCTAGTGTTGTCTCATTTAGGAACAAGAATCGGTGCTGAAGAGGCGCTGTCAGAATAGCGGTGTGCTCTGGTTGATGATCCTAAAAATTCAGGAGCACAGTCTTGGCAGGTGGTGGTAAGTGACATCAGGGGTAACTTAATTTAAAGTCATCGCTAGTGGAATTCTGACTACAATAAAACTGTAATATGGAAAAGGTGACACGGTCATGACGCTGAATGACGATCCTAGCGCTGTTTTAAACACTGACATCTTTAAAAGAAATCTAAATCAATACACTTCTGCACCGAATGAATTTGCCTGACAAAAAGTTGTTGAGAACAGTGAGTGTGTTAACGTGTGTGGTGAGGGCAGTGTCTTTTTGAGACAGCTTGTCATTAATGGGCCAATGTCTCTCACTAAGTGACAGAAAAAATGGCAGTGACAAATTTATTTAGATGTTTTTTAGCCAATGAGCAACCTGCATGGGCAGAGGATACTTGAGTGGGTGAGAGGGTACTGGGGCTGATACTTTTTGTTGCTGGGCATGTATTGGTTAATGTACCCCCTGGGAAAGTACTAGCCAATCAGATGCCAGGAAATAAAAAAAAACATTTTCTAAGTGTGGTGAGACAACTTCCATAGTGTTATTTTAGAAGCGTGCGATATTCATAGGGTGACATAAACAATCCCATCATTACCTGATTATTTTTATCAACATTCCTTCAATTCATGATCACCTTTAAAAATACACATATGCCAGTGCACTGAACAGCATCGCACTACATTGTAGAGGTAAGCATTATGCTGGCAAGCATGAAGACATGCACACTGCCAGCCATACACTTTTACTGGGGGAAAAGGGCTCATGAACACTATAAAGGCACACTTTTAAACTTGTAGATTGAGAAAAAACAAATTAAGCATTATTGTACACTTTATGCAGTGCACAAACATTTAAGGTAACTACAATATCCTACCACCATGTTTGTGTGTTTTGGGGTGGATGAGTATCTGCAGTGATCAATGCATTCCCACCCTATAAGGTCACATCACCACGTAGTAAGTTATGTAAACAGTGATTCGCCCCACAACAGCAAATGAAGTAGTCGTACCTCCCTCAGCAACGAAGCTCTGTTGCTCACACTAAACCTTATTTTACATTAGCAGTGAGGTATCAATAGACGGTACTCCCTATCATACAGTGGGACTGCAACGTGTAATTCTCAACAGGAGCATTGATCACCACAGAATGTTGACAACCCTATGGTACTTCTCAAGGATGCAGATAATATCGACAACAGATTTTCACTTACGTGGTGGACTGGCGCCGGCTTCCTGCTTCACCTCCACACGTTCCGGAACAGCAGCTTCCCCGGGCTCTATTAAAGGAAACAAGAAAAAAATGATCACATTAATAGATGAAATATCAAGGTCAAAGTGTTTTTCTTTAAAACATCAATTTCTTCAATAACGTATTTTCAAAAACATTACTCACAAATATATTGTATGCAGTGCAGAACAAGTGGTACTGACCATGAATCACAATACTTATAACATTGTCATAATGCATGGATTTGAGACACATGAACATCTACAAGAAGCTTATTTATGTATGTTCAATTTACATACATGCATACCTATAATACGACACTCTGTTCCTTTAATAGTTTAAAAATGTGAGTTATAAAAAAAACACAAACACAACGATAATGTCACTGTTCAATCAATGACCCTCTAGCTGAATGTAGCAGCATGGATGTGTTATTAACCATATACCCATACAGAGTATAAAAAACACATTAACAAACATTAGATATTCTATTATGCACATTAATAACTATTACAATAATAAAAATGAAACATTGGCATGTCATATATAAATATTAACTAAATACAATCTAGAGACATGTCATAATTCGCACCAGATTATTTAGCAGGACACCATTGAATTCCACCGACACACCTACAACACTACAACAACATTAGAATTAGTTATCTATTACTCATTATACAATGGCAAGAAAAAATCCTGCACTCTGATTGGTCACTCTTGGGCGGGACCTTGGCGTTTATCAGTACAACATCCGCAGGTCTAGTCTCAACCTATACTATGTGAACCTGCTGATCATCATGATCATGCTGATCATTTGCTTGATTGTTTGTCAGCTCTTAAAAACAAAAATATTTTCTACAAAACATCTGTAAAATTATTTTTTTTCTGTACTTTCAAACTTCTGAAACCCATTATTATAATAGCAATAATAGCAATAACAGGTGTGTGTCATTTTAGGATAACTAGCGCCTCAGTTGTTGGACACACTAAGGCCTGCGTCCTCGTGCGCAACCACCCGAGGGGTGACGTTATCCCAGCATGACACACACCCTGTCGGGCATTGTTGCTTAATTGTACATTGAACTCCACCACCAAAATTAGCAGAGGAGAATACCTGCCCCCCCACAATACCACATCTACCGCTATGCACACCCATACATTGTCAGATTCATGAAGAATATTATTCCACTCACATCTGTAGTAATACCAGTTTGTTATGGTAGTACAGGATCTTCTGCCATGGTGGCACTGCACAATCATTAGAGTTGGTTAACACCTTTTTTTAAGTATTTTGGGTGCATATTCAAGATAGTTTACCAAACGCCATGCACCACTGTAGCTCCCCCCAAACGTATCCTGATGCTACACTGCCGTAATGCCCGATCTCATCCATAATTAAGCAATATGCCTGACAGGGTCATGTGTGTCAGCTAGGATAACGTCACGCCTCGGTGGTTGGGCATGAGGGCGCGGTCACGGTGGATTCAACAACAGACATGGCGTTATCCCGACAACACACACACCTGGAGAGCATTCTATTATGTCAGGTCATTCTTATGCAGAAGAAAAATAATTTACAGATGTTTTATGTGGAAAATATTTTGTTTTTAACAGCAGGCAAACAATCAAGCAAATAATCCCAGCATGGTCATGCTGATCAACAGATTCACAATAAGGGTGAGACTAGACCCGTGATATTGTACTGATTAACATCATGAGTCCAACTACTGACCAATCACAGGTCCAGGATTTTCTTGCCATTGTATAATGTTACGTAACCTCACTAAATGTATCCCTTCAGCTCAAGAGCAGCAAAAATGCCCAATTGCAGCCATGTAAGTTAAAACTCAACCCTTGTCCTGAACATATACGTGCTGTTCTACTGACTGAGAATGTCTATTTGTTAGGTAGTTAGCGTAATACCCCGTCTGAAGATAGGCCTGGTGGAGTGGGTGTTGCAGGATATGTTACATTCCTTTATCTATCATAAAGCTGCACCGCAGTATTGTTCCCCCATGCCTGCAGCCTGTTATGCCACCACACAATTCTCTCATCGACCAACAGACTTGTATGGTAATATCATGCAAATCACAGCATAACAACATACAAATGTGTCCACACTGCATCTTGCAATGATGATAATACCACATTTCATGTCACATTCAAATATTGCCCCAGAGACCACAGCTGTCCAGCTAATTTTTACACACAATACTCGTGTATCAATCCACAATTTCAATATCACACTTGTGTCATAGAGAACCACTATTTCTGATTTGAAAACAACCTAGGAACTAGTAATAATAAAGTCTTACCGTCAGACTCAATCACAACAACACTGTCAGTGTCTGACTGACCACCCTCCACAGCCGCTTGCTGCTGGCACTACCTCACTACGCAGCTGGGGAACGCCTCCGATGTTCTAACAATAAATCAAAACAAAAACATTTGAATGTTAGCTGTAAATCAGATCAACATTTTTAACACTGACAGCAACAGTTGTTAAAAATACTACTTAATTTCTATCACAACGTTATTATTGTATTCAATCTTTGATTATACAATGCAAGAAAAAATCCTGGGCTCTGATTGGTCCGAATTGAAATGGACCCGTGATAATCAGTACACATCACAGCCTGATGTTATCAGTACAACATCCGCAGGTGTAGTCTCAGCTTTACTGAACAACTCGTTGATCAGCATGACCATGCTGATCATTTGTAGATTGTTTCATCTGCTCTTAAAAAAAATATCTTTCCACACAAAACATCTTTAAAATTATTTTTTTTCTATATGACAATGGAAACATTGCATTATGTATGATGCCTCAGGGTGTGTGTTGTTTGGGATAAAGTCACCCCTCAGTTTGTTGGACACACTCGGACTCACGGCCGTGCCAACCATCTGAAACGCCGACGTTATCGCGAGCATAATACACATGTTGTGACAATATTGCTTTATTAATATATAGTGAGACAAGCCATACAAAAACAATGTTCAATACTATTTTCAAAATATTGCTATGATAATACAAATAAGGCACTCTGACTGATATATCAATGGTCACTTAATCACGTGTAACTGATGTAGTACCAGCTGTGCCTCATACCACATTACACCAGTAAGCACACATTTACACAACATTGAATAATCACTACTGATGTCTCATTGCATTTATGCATGCACAGATATGAAAAGCTAAAGCCATTCTGAATAGCTAGCCCTGCGCTGCTCAAAATAATTTAGACGGGTGGTCAGGGGTAATATTCAATCAAATTATGCTGGACCAACTTGCGACTATCACCCCAGCCACAGCCACTGGGTGAACTGCAACAGCAACTTAGCCACCACAAGTTGTCAAGTTGAGCATAAAATTATGCAGTGGGACGTACCATTGTGCCATGCACAAGTTTTAAATATTCAAAAGCTAAGCATGCAATGAGATAATAGTTATACAAGACGAATGGATAATTTACATCTATTTATAACCCCATTTGCATGCCATTAGCATGTAGGTGCATGATGCACAAGGATTTGCACCTGGCAAACCTACTAGGCAGCAGCTGTTGGAACCCATGCACCCTGCAGCCCAAGGACACACTCTATCTCTCTACCGACATTACCCTCCCCAGACAGATCCTGAAGCCCAATCACAGGCAATAAAGTAACACCACCCCCCACCCACAAGCAACCGACGCGATCACAGCGAACAATACAGTAACATCATTCATAAATATGGATGTCATGTACATTATGGGCTGCCGTCCACTAGTTATAGTTCAGCATCAATGGGCATGCAGTCATACCAGGCAGTTATTCCGCAGGCAGGCAAAAGCAGCATGCGGGTGGGATCCTGCCGCACACCACTACAAAGGGAGCAGGGTAGAGGGCTTCATACAGGACTGGAGGGGCACTGAGCACCAGGCTGACTTTTGAGGTGGTAGTAACTTGACATTCTGCACAAATCAGACATTACAATCCACTGGACCACCAGGAGATATTTTGGTTGAGAAGGACTTCATTCTGCCATGATCACACACTGGGAGGTGATACATTCTGTAGCCATGATTATGGGCTTCATGAGATATGTGTGTGAGCAGGGGAGATGTGTTACTTTATTGCCCTCAATCACACTGTAGAGATCTGTAGGGGGCATGTAACTTTGTTCCTGCAGGCGGGCGTTAAGAGATGTGCGGGTGGGGTATGTTACTATATGCAATGCCTGCAGCTGGTGGAGAGGCACAAGAACCAACCACGGGTCCAGTCAGAGTGGCAGCTGCTGTTGATACCCTGCAACAGCAGCAGCTCACCTGTAGGTAACCGGCCAACTCATTTTTGGAGGCTCAAAGGTTGTGCAGTAAGATGTTGGGGTTGCGCAAACAATATCTACAACCCACTGAACTATTGTGGGCAACAGGCCATCATTCTCCCCTCCTAGTAACCATACACTATTCCATTGATCTTCTGCACAAATAGGCTGTCAATGACATAACTGCCTCCTGGTACATGTCGCAATAGTTTTAAAGTTGGACTTGCACGCACACAACCCTGTTGCACATGGAAACCCTTTTCAATATGGTCCACACTATAAGACGTTTTCACTAGAATCAGAAACATTCACAACTATAAGTTAAAGTTGTGCTTATTTACTGGTGAGTAAGAGCTCCCCCAGATGGCTTCAACCGCCCCATAATTCATGGCGAGATGGTACCAGCACGCGTGGGTTGTCACTATCACCTCCGTTCCTTCAGTACATAGAATCGCTGGCGCCAACAGCCCACTTCTTTTTTAATTGCACTACCGATTTGTTTTCAGCACTTGGTGCAATATATAATAATTCCACATGCCTCCACATTGCATCCAGCCTCGGTTTCTCCTCATCAGCACACAAGCATTCCCCGAACCTGGACTGCCAGTAGTGCACACACTCTCGCAAGGAGTCCACACCTGTATTGGTTGATCAATGTGGTTCTGAAATACAAACCCAAAAAGATGCACATTAGTATCATGTAACAATATTAATCATTTCTTAAACAAATTCTATACAATAGTAATTAAATTACATCAAAGACCACCTGTCCTTCAAGATAGCAGAAACACAGATCAGTACAATAATAGAACAAAAAAACAGGATACAGCCACCTTGACAGTAAAAGCAACTGCTAGGACACTAACATGCTATGCTCTAGTCTGCATGGCTGGAGTAACTGAATAAACATCAAATTTGGATACCATGACATATCCATCTGTACCACAGTGAAATATTAGCATAACATTGTAATATACCAAACACAGATGAACCACACATCACAGAAACTGTGTTTTATTGAAGTCGCAAACATACATTACTGGCACACAGGCCTTGAGCAACATACCTCACCTGGCTCGGACACCTGTTTTTCATTGGGACAGGCGTTTTGCACTTTCTTGGCCTGTCCTTGGACGGGCACTTCGATTTCAAACCAATCACACATATTAGGCTGCTAAGCCACAACCACAGCACTCTACATACGAAAAGGATGAAGGACCTCATGATATGAAACACACCACGGACTCGAAATAAGTGGGCACTGACCACTAATATCACTTCAGTTTAGTAATTGCCACCTGCCGCTTTAAAGGCAGCAACAAGAGCACTCTACTAGCTCCTCATGTGTCTGTCCTCGTAGTAAACAAATTACACAGATGCCCAAAATGTTATGTGGGTGAGTCAATCCATCAAACAGGACGGAAAGGGGTATAAAATATTTTAACATGGTTCTGGAAAGCCAAAACTCTACATGAAACTTCATGAGGGAAGTTAAGCAAACACAAAATGTCACAGGGTGTGATTCAAATATCCTTCATGCTCGTAATGTTCAGGATGTTTACCAGTGTTCATTTGTACAATACCTTACCTGTACCCTGCCACATCATGTCAGAATAGCCCATTAATTCACATATGCACTTTAACATTCTGTGAAAGGAATCATACATACTGTGACAGGTTACAGGTATTATCAAACAGGTATCACTGGCAAGACATCCTTCAACGATAAACCAGGTAAGGATATATTCTCCACAAACCTGACAAACTTTGGCTTATAAACCATTAGTAAAACAAACATTCAGATAAATTGGCAGACACTTAGTTCACCGTGGCAGCTAGGCTACTGCATATTATTAAATCTATTTTTTGACCACATTAATGGTTCTGAAAGAACTGTGTATATGCTACTCAAACAGTCTCACCAATCTTAAAGGACTTTCAGGATTCCATCTTGAAGGTCTCCCAGAAAATAAACAATTGCCAGCATAAATGCACACCATCTGGTAGAATAGCCAATCATTACAGAATTTAATTTCGGAAGTGACCGTATAGTATGCATTCCATGCATGGGTAAAAAAACAGTAATCTGTAATATTACTTTTCTCGAGCTCTGTCAATCAGATACATATGATGCTCTGCTTGCCAGACTCTAGCGCTCTGTAATATCTGAAAATATGATAATACAGGCAGGCAACATAGACATAATAGAAGCAAGGTCCAATTTTGCTTCGATACTAAATCTACCCATCGCTTTAAAACCCAAATCATTGCCCCAAGATGGATTAACAGTATATCAGGAGGAGAGTGAGTTCTCAAAGTCGTGCATGGTTGGCATAAGATGTTCCCATCTCATCCCACCACGACCAAACCATTTTGCAATTCCCGGAGCTGCAGGTCCTTCAAAAATCACTATGAAGTGCAAACTCAGCTGCTCGCCTTATGTAACTGCTTCCAATTATCCACAAAATCCTTTCCCTATTACTTCTGCCATTCTAAGTTTTTTACCCAGAACTGCACAGAAAGCTACTAAGAAAGAGACTGTTCACCCTGCAGTGACCAGACAGCACATGAAAATCAAACCGATATTTTCCTCCTTATTTCAAGCAAGCTTCACTTGCATTCAGTCAAAACACACAAAAAAAAAAAACATTCCCTCCTGCTCTGGCTTCATGAACCAATGTAACTCTATGCATTCAAGTATTACTGAGACTATGTTCCTGCAAAAATCAAAACCACTGAGAAATAAAACAAAATGCATGCTTTTCGACGCAGTTTTAAACAATTACAACATCAGAAAGAAGTCTGATTGGTTGCATTTCGTCATACAACTCCACGTGCACCTTCCTATCTCCCTCCATTTGCAGCTGTATCTGTACAAGTGAGTACTGAACTTCTTTCTTACTTTAAACTATTTTCTCTTCAGAAAATAGCATGCCACATAATAACAATTAACATCATCAGATTAAACACCCAAAAACGTTTTGATTAATAATATGTACATGTTCTACTAAGTTTTTTAAATACTAGAAAATATCATGTGAACATAGACTGTACTTACAGTTTGAACTGCTTCTGTCTCTGCAATTTTCAAAATGGATCTTGTTTTCTTCTTCTTCAGTGTTGTCCATCTACAGATTGGTTTTCTCAAAGTAAGCCTGGCAAATCTTTTAATTTCATTGTGAAATATCTGTCCTCCAAACAGACTATTTAATGATTTGATAATGAATGTTTCAGCCACTCCCAAGTATCACATTTTTACTTTACTTTCAACGCAACGGAAGCAAGATTTAAGCACACTTCGATATACGAAAGTAAAATTTGCGAAAGTGCTCGAACTGAGCAGTACTTTTGACCATGTGCCGATAACGCAACAAGCACAATTTACACACTTTCAAATGCACGAAGTATTTTTTCCGACCTTTAGTGCTCACGAAAGTACTTTTCAAGAACTTTTCTATATATTGACACAGTTTCACATTTTATGGAAAAATGACTAATTATCAATTGTAAACACATAATCTGCTACATAACTGCCTAAAACCAGCGAAAGTGCAGATATTTAAGATTTACAATGCTTAATGCGTACCCACAAACTGTACAGCGTACACTCACAAAACACTTATTTGTTGTATTTTTTACACTCAAACGCCCTCATATATCCATTGCACAACCTCTGCTCATAACATTACACTCTTATATGTTAAATTTCTACAGAATAGTCATTTCTCACATCGACTCACGTAAAACGCAGCACATAAACAAAAACACAGCATCATCAAGAAGCGACAAATAAAATCTACACTTTTCAGAACATTGTTGTCAAGTTATCTCTAACACCTCCAGAATGGATAGTGTGGAAAAGCCAAACCAACCAGAGGCATAATGAGATCCGACAACAGGAGGAAGGGCTTATAAGATCTGAAGGTGCAGTATTTCATATCAGCCACCCTGGAGCGCAGATATTTTACCCTAGAAAATGCACTGTAAAGGAAAAAATGGAGGGAAAAAGTATTTAAAAATATATATAAAAATACAAAATGAGCTTCATACAACTTTTATGAATAAGTAATCCTTCTGGCTGTTTTGATTTCTAAACCATTGGGACTCCATTATGTGACAGGCACTTTGTTGGCCTGCACTTTGTGACTAAACTAACAGACATGGAGGGCTCTGAATCTCGTATCAAGATACTGGGTAACCATTCATTGAAGATGTTTTTGTTTGTAAGGTACTCTGTATCTGCCAGTAGTTTGGGGACTATCATGCAGATTAGTAAATACAGTAGAGACTTGTGACATTTGTTTTTAGATTTTCTGAATAGGGCCAGGCAACAGTCACAGCACTTTCATAACTTACAGTGGCCATGAATGGAGACATGCCCCAAGCTTTCGCCATGTAATGGATTGCCCAGTCTTTGACAGAACATGATACATGGCATTTTTCTTAGCTATTTGCTGGTAGATGTCAGTGTTTAGAAGTTTTTGTATGAGTACTGTGCTTCTGTTGTGTTTTCTGTCTGTGTGTGTGTGTGCGTGGGGGGGACATCATGGTCTTGTTCATTCATTTGCTTACCAAGTGGTACAAAATGACAGGTATGAAAAGCTTGAAGACTTGGGTTGGCTACAAATACACAAGTAATGCAGCACCCGAATAGTAACTTTTTTATGGGTGTCTATTCAGAAATACCGAGCCACTGAGATTGGTATCATAGCCAATCAGAAGGCTAGGATTTTCAGACCCATTTTCAAAAGCAAAATAGTAAAGTCTGAACTGAAAAATATGACACAACACAAAAGTTACTAGTGTACCTGTGAAATGTAATGCACAAGCTTGTAAATCAGAAATATTTAGAATTTTCACAAACATTTTTGAACATATTGAATTTATCTGTTCAGAAACACATCCACAGTAATTTTCAGACTGTGTTCCACACAGTTATTTCTGCAAGGATCTTCATCATTGCACAGCACATATAGAGAAAAACATTCTTTTGCCATGTTGTGAAAAATCACAGCTCGAATAACAATACACACCAGCACAAAAACTCTATGTTACTAAAATGCAGCATCAACATTGAAATCTAAGCTAACATGCAACCATATCTACCAACTGTGCCACACACACACACACCTCACACAAACAGCAATAGAGGCATATCCTCCAATGTAATTGTAAATATACTAATTGTTATACATTTAATAATGCACACTGTCACTCTGAATTTCTTGCTCCACCATATACTTAATCATCAAACTGACTCATCACATAATAGCTACACAGCATTAAACACATCTTAGTACACAGATAAAAAATAACAGCCATCATAATCGTAAGAACACCGTGAAAAAACAAGCAAATCTCCACAGAAATATTGAGAATGTAAAATTTCTGATATTACATAACAGCTGTGCAAATGCACATTCATAACAACTATCATTTGCTTGTCTTTTCACCTCAAATGTGCTATTGTTAACATGTTATTCTATTAATACACATTATAAGAAATTTACTGACATATTCTAAAACTTTTTTCTTTCTCATGCAGGTGCCTGACAGCTTCTGTAAGATTGCTTACTCAGACTGTCAACCATAGTACCTGAAAATGCCAACCAAATCACAGATGTAGGTGTCTCAAAATGAGGCGGCATAATAGTACTACACTGTTGTATAAGGCAACAAACAAAAAAGTAAAGTTACCCAAAAATGAACATCGACAGAGCATTACTGCAACAGTGACCCCTACATCAAGTCACTGCACAGAAACAAAATCCATAAAAAACAGAAATGTACTAACATCACAATGTTGTGTCAATCTATAAGACGAAACACAACTATCTTGAGTGTAACCATCAAGAGACGCCTCAAATCAACAAAGTAAATGAAAAATTGTGACTTACAACTTAGAAAAAAAAAGTATTTTCGATCCACCAGCAAGTAAAGCTGGATCGAAGACTTTATTACTGCAAATGATGCGGCACAGCCACAAACAGATCAAGAGTCACCTTTCTCTGATGAATTACATCTGAAAAGTACAAACATTTGTCAACAGAGCACTGTTTGTACTACAAAGATTATAATGAAGATGTCTCAAGTCCTTGAACAATTCAGGAAACTTGTATATAGCATCAAAAGAGCACCAACAGTATCCTTGTTTGACTGTTGACAACTTCTGCACATGTCTTCACAGGACAGTGGATGCACACAGCACTCAGAAGCATATTTCTGGGGAAGAGTCTTATCATGACTTTACGAAACAACAGACGCTCAATATCGATGAGTCTGCAAACTTACAAATGTCCTCAGTATCTCTGATGACAATCAATTAGATACTGACGATGACTGTGGTCCAACCATAGTCTTGAATAAACACCACTGCCTTACATGGTCATGTGATGCTACCTGCAACCGTAGGCAATTATCATTTCAAAAAGTAGAACAGTTTGTTAACCTATTCATAATAACAGATCGCAAAGAGAGACATAAGCTATTTACTGAAATCGATCATTGTGAAATACATCCATATACTGGACTCATGGGTCACTCACTTGCATGTCTCGATAGTGGTGTTTGTGATAGTTTTTTTCACAACATGCGGATGGTCGCAGTGCATCACACAGGCATGCGAAACTTTGTCTACAGAGTATATGAAGTACAGCGAGCTGTGCATCAATACACTTGTTTAAATGACTTACTGCAGTCAGGTGACATGCACAGTGCCATCACTTTCATGAAAAAAGTGCAACACATTCCTTCTGAACCAGAAACAGGAAATTTCCAGTGTCACTGAAAAATCTGTTTCAGTGTTAAAAACGTCATTCTGAAACAGTACAGGAAAGGAAATTCTGAAGTTTGAGATTGCAAGTATCAGAGTTTGATTCTGTAATGACATGTGACCCGTTTGTGCTCATAAAACAAACTATGCAGTCAACCTGAAACAGTCATCATACAATGACATGGGTTGTACCTCACAGCATTCTTGCTTCTGAAATCTGACTTTCATCCACAAGACACCATTGTGGTACTATGCAAACACTGTTTTCAAACTGAAGTTCAACACTTTGCCAGGAAGGTCAGTGCTAAACAACATGGAAACAGATGTTACACCAACTGAGATTTCAACATTGGAATATGTTTGAACGTATTCTAATTCAGACAATGAAACCATTCCAAACGATTCGTACTCCGAACACAAAGACACGGAAGATTCCACAGAAAGAGCTAGTTAGATCTCAAAGGGTTCTGTGATGTATCTACCACTTCCTCTACAGGAAATTGTTCAAGCTATCTCAACAGAAAATAGCTTGGTCATTCTAGTAAATGGTGTGCTCTACAAAGGCCATGTCATCTGGCAAGATGTTGTCAACCTGCAAAAGGTTGCTTGCTCTGGCTTACTTAAAGAGAACAATTCCTTCTATATATAACCTTGACATAGATCAAATGGCAAGCCTCTCTGTACAACATGATCTATTAGAAAAAGTAAGCTAATCATTGAGAAAGTCACTACACAGACAAGGACACAATGTATGAACAGTACAATTCACCCACTACATGGAGAGATCCATTAGGAGACAACATTGATCTCTATCAAATGAAGCAGGTGGAAGTGAGCCTGTCAGCATTTGGGACAACATTAGAAGCACGCTGCTTCCCAGACCTATTTCCAAAAGGTCAGGCAGATGCCTAGATGAAAGAGAAATGCAGGTACAGGGTGCTGGTACCACACCAACCGATCCTGAGCAAAGATGGCAAATTCAGATGTAACATTCAGTACCTGTTCCATCTGCTCTGGGAAAGTGAGCTTAGCATTCTGTCTGCGTCTATAGCACATACCATTCGGCTAACAACTCCACTCAGATGGAATTACAGCTGCTCAACTTCTGGAGAAGTGAAACAGAAAGATGAAAGTGTGCAAGTGAATCTGTCTTCCATACTTTCTAGTTCTTATGGGCACCAAAGAATATTGGTATTTGCGACACTGGAAGTGACGACAATGTTACGCAGAGCATGGCACAGCCACATGGTTTGTCACACTTAGTTGTGCAGAATATGCCTGGGACGAACCTCATTGAACTGTTGAAGTAGGCAAATTCCAATGTCAAAGGCATCTCATCAATGACTATCGGAGAATGTGTTCACTTGATCCTGCGTCTGTCTGCAAGACACTTCAAAGCGCTTCCATGACATTCTCAATTTCATCTTATCAAAGGACAATCCTCCTCTAGGCATTGTAGAACACTACTTTTGAGGACAGAATATCAGCACGAGTGCCCCTCATATCCATATGTTATTATGGATCAAGGATGCACCACAAATCGGTGAACATGATGCAGCAGACATGCTATCATTCATAAAAAAAGATATCACTAGTCACATTCCAGACAAGTATGACAGTCCTACACTATGGAAGTTGGTTCAAAAGTTCCAGCGACATATTTGCACAAAATATTGCCGGCGAGCAGTAAAGAACAAATCTAATTGGTACACGCGATGTCGCTTTGGATTTCCTAGAATAGTTTGTCAGAATGGTGGCATGAATGACCTTTTTCTCAGCAATGCGACACCACTTGAAGGAAATCAACCAAGAGGTGTATATGAGTTACCCAGAGATGAAAAAGAGGTGTATATCAATGACTACAACCCATCCCCTTCTCCTAATGTGGCAAGCAAACATAGATGTTCAGCTTGTGGCTGACAACTCAATAGCCCTGGTTCGCTATGTAACTTCGTACATAACCAAACATGAACAGACTAGCTTGCAAGATCTTTGGGAAGATATTGCCAGTTCAAGCAAAAGCCTGACATCTCAGCTGTGGTCATTGGGTTTGAAGACTCTTTCACACAGAGAATGTGGATCTTACGAAGCCAGTGACCGCTTAATGGGTACACATCTGTACAGGAAGTCTGACGCTGTACGTTTCCTCAGTGTAAACTACAAAGAGAAATGGAAGCGTGTACTGATTCCTCATGCCGAAATTGAGCAGCTTGCTGTCAATGCACCTTCTTCAAAACATATCTTGAAGAATAACCTGATAGACACATACTACCCATGTAGACACAACGAGATGAATGATATGTGTCTGTTTGAGGTGGCTAAGTGGTATGACTACAAGACAGGTGCAGCACATGACTCAAAACGGCACATTTACATGGTCAATGGACTAGATGGCTGTCTTGTGAAGAGGAACAAGCCATAGCTTATAGATCACTGTAAACTGCATCTAGGCACATCGAGAGCACAGAACATTACTACTTTGCTCTCTTTATTCCTATTTAGACCCTGGAGGAGTGAGTCTGAATTAAAAGGTGACTCTAACACATTCGAAGAACAGTTCAATCTCACTTATGAGAATTTCCAAACCGACTACTCACAAACATACATAGAAAGACTAAAAGCTGAGAAAGAACAGCTCAAGCAGGCAGAGAAGCAACTTCAGGAAGACACTCCAGTTAGTTCACAAGACAACCTTGATCCAGAAGGACAAGGTGTTCTAGGTGACCCTTTGCCATTAAATGCCCCAGAACTGTTAATCTCAGAAATTGAGACAGCCATGCAACATGGCACACACTCTATGGTCAACACAGGTGACGTAAGAGAAAGACTAAATCAGCTGCAGCATACAGTACACTCCAAAGTGGTTGAAGCTGTCCAACATGGCATACTACATGAAACAAAAAAATGTGACTGCACTCAGCACAAACCACTACTAATTTTTGTCAGTGGTTCAGCTGGCACAGGAAAGAGTTTCTGATTGAAGCTATCACTTCAGAAATACGAGTGTGACAGGCTCTTCAATGTCTGTTGCTGTGACTGCTCCACAGGACTAGCAGCATACAACATTGGTGGAGTAACATTACACCGTCTCTTTATGTTGCCAGTCGAACATGGGGAGAACTGGAGTATCGTAAACTGTCATTCGAGGTTGCATCTCAGCTCCATCCCATGTTCAAAAAGATGCAGCTACTCATCGTTGACGAAATCAGCATGGTCTCCAATGTCATGCTAGCCTGTATTCATCTACGTCTACAGCAGATCTTAGGTACTGATGATGAAGTGCCATTTGGTGGCAAAAGTATACTTGTGTTGGGAGACCTTTTACAACTTGCACCAGTCAATGCAGAGCATGTATTCACAACTCTGACTGCCAAGCAAGCTAAGAATATCATCGGTTGCATTGCAGGCTATAACATATGGGAATTATTCACCTATGTTGAGTTGTCTGAGAACATGCGGCAAAGTGGTGACCTAGCTTACAAATCACTTTTAGATGAAGCTCGCACAGGTTCTCTATCACCAGAACATGTTTTTATGTTAAATGATCGAAAAATCACAGTAGATAGTACATGCATAGAAACAGCATTTAATGTCTTCAGCAACATATACTCTACTGCCAGACACATAGTGTGTCTTATGCCACGACTAAAGAAATGCACTGAATTCAACAATCTAATGCTACAAAGAGAGAACCAAGAGATTGTCACTCTCAATGCAATTGATACAGTTGATGGCGTTATTCTTAGTCGAAAGCTAGTAGCAAAGATGACTGAACGACTAAGTGAACTGAAGTCAGATGTTTCACGAACAGCTGGCCTAGAAGCTGTTCTCACACTTTGTAAGAATGCATGTATCATGCTACGACGTAATCCAGATGTCGAACAAGGCATGGTAAACGGTGCCATGGGAAACATCACTGACTTTATCCATAATGTACAGAAGACATTTATTCAGACACTTGTAGTGCAGTTTGGCAACATGCAACACTCTGTACACATAGATCGAACCTGCGTAAAATTCCAGGTTTTTAAGGATATCTACATAAACAGGAAACAGTTCCCATTATGTGTTGCATACTCTGTGTCCATTCACAAATCTCATGGATTAAGTTTGGATTCAGCAATGATAGACATAGGTACAGACATTTTCAAAGATGGCATGAGCTACGTTGCACTTTCACTTGTACGAAGCCTTTCTGGATTGCACATCATTAGTATAGCACCTCAGAAAATACGTGCTGACAAGCGATATTCTTGAGTACAACAGGATTACGTACTTACATCAGCCACAAATGTCTTTAATACCACTGCCTACATATATGTCGGTCTCTCATACAATTCAGTCACAGCTAGACGAGCAACAAACAGCAGCAAGCTTCACTAAGTGATTCACACAAAAGAGAGTTCAGCAAAGGCCACAACCTCAAGTAAACATTCACAACCAACAATTCATCAGAAATCAGTTGGTGTAGCTGCTGTACCACTGTTTGACAACAGCAATAGAGTAAACTGCTATGCTAACTCAGCTATGCAAGTTTTTCTACACATGCCACACTTTGTGCAAGCAATATCTGCTTCACAAGACAATCCCCAATCAAATGCTTTGAAGCAGATTATCAACATGACTTCTGACCACTCTAACAATGTACACTCACTAACACCACTACGACAGGTGTTATCTACATATGCTGGATGCAGTACATTTGCTGCAGACATACAGCAAGACAGTACTGAGTTTATGATGGCTGTGATAAACAACATTGATAAAGACGGCACCCCAATCCGCCAGTACTTCACAGTAACATACGTTACAAAATATGTATGTGTTTCATGTGGCAATTCACAGCCTGAAATCACACAAGACATGCTGTGGATAACTCTCTTTGTTCCTAAAGCCAAAAGTGTCAAATTTTGACAGCTATTCACTAATGCTGAATGTAGTCATGCCTGTGGAAGTTGCGGAGGCAGATGCACTCAGTCCATATGCCTGAGGACTTCATCTCAATATCTGTTGCTTATGTTGCACAGATTTGACACCTATGGGCTCAGAGTTGATATTCCTATCACAGACTACACAGGTAGTAGAATAGTCCTCAACCAATCACTGTTTGACACTCACAGCATTATCTATCACCATGGTCAACCCATGCATTCTGGACATTACACCTCGTTACTAAGGTGCACAGCTGGATGGTTAGAGTGTGACGACTCTACAACTACTTTTAAATAGAGACTCCCACGTCACCTGAAAAATGCATATCTTCTAATATTGAAGAATTATGACAACCTTCATATTTCAGAAGAATAGGACAAAACATGTATCATTTTAACATGAGTACTTTTGTCCCCAAAAATGTCATAACTCGTTACAATGTTGTACAATTTACAACTGTAAATAAACAATACAATTTCAACAAAATTGAATTCAAATACAGATATTACATAGACTGTGACATGTTACTTCTTGTGTAGATCAGTGACTACATGGAAATTGTTGTAGTGGCTTCAATCGGCGCCAACAATATTTATAGTCACTAGAGAAACCATGATTACATGTCTATATAAGATAATGCATCTAAAAACGTTACTAAGCTGCACAGCTGGATGGTTAGAGTGTGACGACTCTACAACTACTTTTAAATAGAGACTCCCGCGTCACCTGAAAAATGCATATCTTCTAATATTGAAGAATTATGACAACCTTCATATTTCACAAGAATAGGACAAAAATGTACCATTTTAACATGAGTACTTTGTCCCCAAAAATGTCATAACTCGTTACAATGTTGTACAATTTACAACTGTTAATAAACAATACAATTTCAACAAAAAATTGAATTCAAATACAGACATTACATAGACTGTGACATGTTACATCTTGTGTAGATCAATGACTGCATGAAAATTGTTGTAGTGGCTTCAATCAGCGCCAACAATATTTACAGTCACTAGAGAAACCATGATTACATGTCTGTGAAAGATTCTACCCTTATAACATTAAACAAACTTTCCACTGTCTCAGAAGTAGTCTTTTTACACTTCTAGTGACTCTTCACATATAGAGAACATCATTAGATCACCATGCAACAGTGTAGAACTATCACGCTTTCAGACAAAGTACTAGTATTGTACATATGTAAAACAACTACCGTTATTGATAATGCAAGAAGCTGACTTACACAACTGTTAATAACCAATTACTCAATCTAATTTAGTGACTCTTACAACTGTTTAAAACTACTTGTACATAATAGAAACATTTGTTTGCAAGTGTACATTGTTAATAACTTGTTTAATAATTGAACTAAAAATAGCAGTGTAGCACTACAGTACAAGTGAATGTCTTACATATTACTCTGCAGTATACTAACAACATGTAACTAAGCATAAGTTTGTGAAAAATGCATTCCATTACAGTTTATAGTATTTACAAGTTAAGAATTTACATAGAAGCCAATGTAAGAATTGATAACATTTTTGTGTTCATGTAAAACATTCATTTTTTTTTGTACTTGTCACATAACTAACTGTACCGTATGTACAAAATATTGACAATTGTAAATCAGGCACTGTTGCTGATCACAACAAACTGCATACCTGTTCCTGACAATATTTATGATCGCCTCAATTGAGGGGTCGGGTGGGAATTTTCCATTTGCACCTAGTCAGTGACATATTATTTAATAGTAAGAATCAAATGTCACGAAACTTACAATTGTGTAAACTGTACTACTTAGACAATCAGCATATGGTTTTTCGCCCACCCCAGGAACATCCACATTAGCAGTCACACAATTACAACAAAACACTTGTCTATCTTGTGTCTAATCACACTTCACTGCCAACTGACATTCCCTTATTAACATAGCAGACAAGTAATGCACTACACATAGTTACAACATAAAACCATTTTTTAAAAAGTTACATTTTTTACAAACTACATTCACATTCAATAGCAATAGCTTCAGCCTGACTATTAAAATTACAATTTAAATGCCAGAAAATACTTCCACACATATAAACAGAAGTGAGTACTGAAGCACAACTAAAAACACACACCATCTGATTAGTTTCATATAATATCACACACTTAGTCCAATCCACATGATACACTTATTATTATTCTTACACATTTACAAATTTCACAAGCAATGATTGCACACATACAAAGATTGTATTGTGAGGCTGCTTCTGTTAACAAAATTTTACTTTTGATTCGACCTTTTCTCCATTTGATAAATTGGCAATAAATTTTTTAAAACCATAACCACCTGTGTCGACTCATTACTTTAAATACCATACTGAGATGAAAATAAGTGTCTATGACTTAAACATACAAATCAATGTTTACTAATACTGCTACAACTATACCTCCTTCTATTTGTTTGCTACCTATGACATACAGTCAGTAACACAGCAACACAAAGGGTAACACACATGGTGGCATAAACGGGATTGTCAGCCCTAAGTCTCACCCCATGACATGTGTAAAGCAGCAAGATATAGGAGAATGGGTGAGAGTTGGACCCACGATCCCAATGCACCCCAATGCCAGTTGGGTGGGTGGGCAGGGCAGTACAGGCCATGCGCTACCACCACATGATGTGTTATGGCACAATAAAACTGACAGCACCGCAAACATTAATGCTAAAAGTGCCACTTGGGGGAGTGGGCAGTGGGGTACAAGTGGGTGTTCACCCTAACAGCGAATTTCCTCACTTTTGTCGCTGTGGAACAACCCTAACTAATGCATTAAACAGACTTTTTTGCCTCTAATTTCCCTTCTTTTTAAGAAAGATAAAAAATAGTAAATGTAATGCAGCAGCGGGAGAGCGGGGCCTGCTCCCACAACCATGAATGAGAACAGAAAGGCTAATGCATACAGTGGCATACACAGGAATGCTGTGCCACATGATGCCTTGTCACAAAGTAACGTGGTGCCTGTAAATTGAAATGTCAATGGGCATGGTGACACAAAGTGAAACAGAAAGCAAAATAGTACAGTGCACACAAATGGCTAAAAGTAACAGAAGCATAAACAAAAAGAAAACACAAACAATGGCGCATATAGGTGGCATTGGAGTCTGCGATTAGGATCATCAGCACTAACTCTCACCCCATGACATGTGTAAACAGCAGAAGTATAGGACAATGCGGTGAGAGTATTGACCAGAATCTCAATGCGCATCCCACTGCCGGTTTGGGGGATGGCGGGGGGTCCAAGGGGGCTTTCAACCCTAACAGCAATTTCCTCACTTTTGTTGCTGTGGAACAACCCTAACTAATGCATTAAACACAGTTTTTTGCCTCTAATTTCCCTTCTTTTTAGGAATATAACAAGAAATAGTGAATGTAATGCAGCGGCGGGAGCGTGGGGCCCTTTGGGCCCCGTGCTCCCGCTGCATAATGCATTGGCAGGAAGGGCCCCGCGCTCCTGCCACATGATGTGTTGTGGCATACTAACAGGGACAGCAATGCAAACAGAAATGCTAACAGTGGCGCACATGGTAACACAAGCATGAATGAGAACAGAAAGGGTAACGCGCATGGTGGCATAAACGGGAATGGTCTGCCACGTGATGTGTTGTCACATAGTAACATGGTGCCTGCAAACAGAAATGTCAATGGGCATGGTGATGTAAAGTGAAACAGTAAGATAAACAGTACTGTAGACAGAAATGGCAAAAATAACAGAAAGCATAAGCGCAAATGAAAGCGCAAGGATACGCATCATGGTGGCAGAGCGTCAATGGTAAGTAGAACGAGTACGGATCCGCAAGCAGAAAGGGCAACAGTAACAGTAATGTAAGCGCACAGGCTGGTTTTCCCCAAAACCTGCATTGAGGAAGACAGTGAGTACAAATAATGTATGCAAAATAATGAGTATCGGCGCAGAAAATGAGATCTTGGAATACTAAACACATTATATCTCAAGAACCGTACAACGTAGAAAAACAATTTAAAAGTCATATTATTTACAACTGTCCTGGCTAATTTTAATCTTAGCGCCATTGGGGGGCTAAGAAATTTTCCGACGAAAAGTCCGTATCTCGCACCGTTTCCGAGATACGGGCCCTGAAACGCGGCGAACGCCGTAATGTTATCCTATGGGAAAAAAAGAAACGTTCGGAGCACCATAACTTTGCCTCCCTGTAATGTTTTTTCACCAAACTACTGAAAGGCACATCTGTGGGCTGTTGGCTGTCTTCCCTCCAAATTTCAGGAAAAAAGACCAAACCGTTATTTTGCAGCAGGGCTCCAAATGATTTCTGTTAAGTGTCGGGCGCCGTAATGTTATCCTATGGGAAAAACTGTCAATTTTGGAGTGCCGTAACTTTGCCGCCATGTGATATTTTTTCACCAAACTACTGAAAGGCACATCTGTGTACTGTTGGCTGTCTTCCCTCCAAATTTCAGGAAAAAAGACCAAACTGTTATTTTGCAGCAGGGTGCCAAAGGATTCCTGTAATGCTTCGGGCGCCGTAATGTTATCCTATGGGAAAAACTGTCAACTTTGGAGTGCCATAACTTTGCCGCCGTGTAATATTTTTTCAATACAACACTGAAAGGCACATCTGTGAGATGTCAGCTGCGTTCCTTCAAATTTCAGCCCAAAACTCCCAACGGTTATTTTTGCAGTACAGTGCCAAGCACGTTGCTCTCATTTCCCCACAGACTAGAAAATTACTGTCGCACTTGGCGAAGCTGCAGTGGGAAATTAACACTTTCGTGAGCACGAAAGTAATTTGCGAAAGTACTTTTTCCATAAATTTGAAAAACATATTTCTGGGGTGTTTTACCACAAAATAAGGACATGGCAAGCATCCTCAGGGCCCGAATAGCTAAATACAAAAAGAATTACGTTGCTAGAGGGTCTCAAATTTAAATGCCAACCATTTTTCTGATCACCAACTGAAAAAAAATGGCGGATTGGCAAAAGTAATAGGCCCATTTGCGAAAGTAAAAATGCATTTGCGACACTGTCGAACTTTTTGTTAACTTTTTCCCATTGACTTATAATGGGAAACTGTTTTTTGAATAACTTTTGAACCGTTTAATATTTTTTCACCAAATCTTTGAAAGGCACATCGGGACCCCACCTGCATGTTCCCTGAAGATTTTGGGCGTCACACAAACCGTCGACCTGTCGCACGACCATAGAATTCCAGAAAAGCGAAATGCGCGCGCACAGATCACGCCTTAATAACTCCACAACCGCTCATCCGATCAGTACAAAACTTGGCAGATCCCAAGGCCTATGGGTCTTGATCATACATTCCAAATTTCAGTCAAATCCATCAAACAGTTGCAAAGTTATTAAGGTGCACAATTTTGGGTTTAACATGGAAATTGCTCCTCAACCCTAACTATGGTAGCACTACCATGCTACCATAATATATATATATATATGTATCAACCATCCCCTTGACACTTCATCTAAGCAAAAAAACCTGAATAAATCTCAATAAATATCCTCAGTTCAATGACTCTTAATCAAAGAGAAAACTGAGCTTCATTTTAAATACTGAGGGACACAGTTTTCAGCAAGCAACAGAGGGCAACGCTAGGTGGCCACCACTCCTATTCCACACTAGGTGGGGAGCGAGTGGATCAGTCAATGGCTGCCATAGTCAATCTGCACATATGCAGAGTGACACCAAATGCACAAGATGGTGGTGGAGTAGTGCAATGCGCATCCATGCGTTCGGTCAGACTACAAAAATGGCTGACCAAAAGAACTACCAAAATAGTGCCCAAAGGAGAAGTGTGCATGCATGGATACCAAAGGACTACCAAAATGGCTGCCCATAATTGTGCATGCTCTGGCACAGTGACTGTGGGCTCAAGAATTAATGTCTGCAACTGGTAGGATCTAGTAAGGCATAGGAAGAAACTGGGTGCTGTACAAGATGGCAGCCAAATAAGATATATTTTGCCCTTGTATTGAATAGTTAGAGTCAAGCTCAAGGCCTCTAGAAGTGAGTGCAAACACCAAAGAAGCCAGCCCTATGACCTCTCTTTATTTTGTGAAAAAAAAGTTATATATAGAGAGATATGGGTTACAGAGTGGCACTCTTCCCAGTAGTCACTGAGTGAGAAACTACTGGAGGGCCATGATATTTAATCCATTAGTAAATGGGTGGTTCCACCCCCAAGAGCTGCTGAGTGAGGAACAACTGGGGACCACCACCAAAAATCCACCAGCAAGGATATTGGGTTGATCTCCACCCATGACGAAAGAGGCAATTGTAGAGGACAAAATATGGGGGAAGGTGGTCACTAAATAGGGGTCACGTGTCCCATGAATCAGCCCAGGTTTACTGTGCCAGAGCATGGCTGACCCCACTTGGGAGGTGGTTCAGGGCAAGAGGGGTCTGAACACTAAATTCCTTTTTTTGGCTGCCACTGGTAGGGGCCACAGAATCCAATGGCCTCCTATGCTTTTGGAGCACCACTCCATCCAGCCCCGCTCAGTAGGGGAACAGAGTAGGTGGTGATGCTTAATTTTGGACAGGTGGAGCCCTCACCAGAAGAGTGGGAGAGGCACCAATCAGAAGCTAATAGGCCACTGCCTCACTAGAGAGAGGGAGGGAGGGAGTGGCCTAGATTGCTGTGCTGATGCTGTTCCATGCAGGAATAGAAGAACCAAATTTCTAGTTCAAAGCAGGATAGCGTCACCTATCTCCACTAAGAATGAGAGGGAAGCACACTGTAAAGAATTAAAATTGCTGTGTAAACTCATACTGGGGGAGGAGAGGGGGAAGGCATGCTATGTGGTTCCCAAAGCCTGGGGTATGCCTGAATGCTGGCATGTGAATGAGTGTCCCCACAACAAGCAAATTAAGCACTTTAGGAAACAAACCAGTAGGGCATGGATTTCTAATTGAAACAAATGCCTGCTAATTGGGAATGCAGATGATCCGTGGTAAACAATAATTTTAAACTGCCCTCTATTCTTTGAACATTACAGGACTACAGGACTACAAGTTCATCTCCTGCTGCTATCACATTACCAAACAAATAAAAACTGTCTAGGAAGGCTGGTTATAAACCAAACAAGGCAGTCTAAGCTGGATGGACACAAATCAAAAGCTTGTTATGCAAGGTCCTTACACCCTAATTGGCATTCCATCTGTACACGTTAGACAAACCATACTATGCATATGTTATTCTAACTTATAGGGCATAGACACTTACTGTACAAGTGTAAATGTCAGGGTATGTTATGATTTGTACTACCATACTTTCTCTATGCATGGAAACTGCACATACTAGGCCGAGACACCTGTGCCTTTCTTATCTTCTCATATAGTATCATGTAGTCTGCACTGCCATCTTTTGGATTTATGTATAATTGCACCACATCCAGTGTTTCCCATGTACCATGTAAGCCTTCATTGTTCTATGATGTAGCTGATTTAGCACATAATGTATAGGACTAGATAACACTGTGGAGCCACCTAACTTTTGGCCAATAGGGCTTACTTTATGTGTCTAGAACTGCATCTTACGAATGGTTACCATAGCAATTATCACAGTATATAATGTAATGTATTGTGTATTCCCCCTGGAGACCATCTACACTCATTGGGGTATTGGGGAATGATAGGCTTGGCTCCCAGTGTTTTATGGTAAGAGCTGCTTAGGGCAACTGTGATTTCCTTTTGGTGTAATAAACTAGATTTATTACCGATATGCAATGTGTCCATGATTCTTTTGCACCTCTGTTACTGCAAAGAATCTTATCAGGGCTAGCCAGTGTAACATATTGGAGACCGCGAGTGGATGGTTTGGATGGTGCAAAGTTTCAGTTGTTGCTTAAAAACTTCCCAGTTGCCTTTTACATACAAGTTTTAATCTTGGGGCAGTAGGTATTACCCTAATGAGACTCTCAGTATCCCTTAATCCAAGCTGACAGTTCATGTTTAAGACACTGTTACATTACAATAATAACTACAGTATCTTGGGGAAGATCATTTGATGTGATCTGTTAAAAAAATAACCTAATATCAGTGTAGATTCTTTGATATTATTTGTTAAATAGTAAGTTAATATCAGATTGGAATGATGATTCTACTCTGTAATAGAACCCAAACGTCTACTTTGCTAATTCCAGTTATAATAAGCCAGCGCTATTTTAATTTCTTTTACTATCTGTTAGTGCATTTTGCAGAGCATTCTTGAGGGCAACACAAGTACAAATGGCACAATAAGTGCTTGATACAATTAGTTTATGTGTAGTGAATTTCTCCTGCCCTGGTGGGGGAGGAAAATGTTGGGACTTTTGGTACAAGATGTTATATGCAATATTCCATGCAGCTCATGATGTCATGCTGCAGCTCTCTATGGGACTATTATAAATGTTATATAATTTAGGTGTTTCCCCTCTATGATGTATCTTAAAGCATTTCATGGAGATATTAAAATGAGTGGTGCCCTCATGGAGTGGAAATTATAATGTACTGTAAGTCAATGCTTTTGTCTTTTAACTGAATGTTTTATTTTTTTTGTTTGTGATCTTTTCACCTCCCCCGCACTTCAGCATCCACTTCTCCTTCAGGCTGCCTAGTGCTTCCATGCCCCAGCAGTCCTCTTCTGGAGCTCTCCCTCTCACACATGCATCGCAACTGACCCCCGAGTTGTCCCGGCGTATCCCATTGCTGGTCGGGCCCCCCTCCTCCAAAGGGGAAGGCACTGGGTGGCAGGGAACCCCAGCAGACTATTTTTCCATGGTCTGGGGGTGCTGCTGTAGTGGAGGATGCTCCCAGAGGTTCTGAGGAACATGGAGCGTGGAGGCTGTCATCTGGTGGTGCCAAAGCTGTTTTTCTGGCTTTCTAGGTCCCTCCTGCTCAACTATGTGTAGTACCCCTTGTCTCCACCAGGGGACACTACAGAGCAGAGCTACCCCCAACCCTCCCCAGGAGAGGAGAGCAGTCCTTTGAATGTCTGATTCTCTCCTTCCCCCCTGCCAGCCTCTGGTGCCCAAATCAATTCCTGAACCTGGGTCACCGGCGTGGTTCAAGGTGCGGCGTCCAGTGCCTCAACCCTCTGTGCCACTGGGCCGGCTGGAATGTTTGTTTTTAATAACAATAACCATAAAGTTAAAACAATAAATAAAAAAAGAAGTTCCTGAAATGAAGTAACAAGGTAAACTGTGGGATATTATTTACCCTGAATGCCAACTTGAGGTCACGTGGTCAGAAAAGGAAATTAACAGGAGGGAAATTCAGGAGGGATATGGCAAAGTATTTCTTTTTCGAAAGGGTGTTGGAACCTTAGAACAGTCTGTCAGCAGAGGTGGTGGGTGCAAACACAGTCGAGGTATTCAAGCAGGCATGAAATAGAATGAAGGGAATAGTGGTCACCTGGGGTGACAAGACCAGGGAGTAGAATGGGGATAGGACTGGGAGGGTTAGTACCCTGGAAGAACAATAGGTTCCAGGGATTATAGAGAATAGGGGCAGACTGGATGGACCTCTGGTCTTTTTCTGCCATCATGGTCTATGTTTCTATGTCATTTAAGACCATGGTCATGGTATTGTCCTGTGAAGAGAAGTAGTATTGTGAAGACAATGTAGAATCTTCTACAGTGAGAAATGGTAAGCACATTTTGAAGAAAATTGTAATGTTTTCTACAAAGAATAATTACAGTTTACCTGTGTCATACATTTTAAATTCACTTTGAACATGTAAGTACTGTACAGTTATACATTTTTCTATGGACAGTTAGCATATTCACAGAATGCTACAAAGGATCACAATTACAGTGGGGTGTGTTAATAGCTATGAACATTTAAGTTTCTTAATATTTCTACTTTATGTATAGGACACCATCACTACTGCTTTTTCATGCAATGTACAATGTTCCTAATGTACAGGTGATGCACGATAGAGCATGTACCAGCACAACATAGTGGTAGTAGGTACAGCCTGTGGAAAAGGAGGTATGTCACAAAATTTAGCATGCAGGCAGCTTTGCTAGGGAGAGGGAAGAAAATTAAAGGTGTTGTTGAATATTGTTACTAGAACTGCTACTGTGATGTCTGTGGCACACACAAGCAGACAAATACTGTGTTATTGGGACTTCAGGATCAAAACAGTCTTCACTTTTTCAAATCAAATACCTTTTTTCCCCATGAAATAGTGAAATACAAAGAGAACACCAATACACAAGAAATGAAATACACATATTATATTGTCTAACTGTTATGATGTGTATATATTTTGTAAGCAATAATACATAACAGGGTGTGGGTAGTAGTGTGATCACTGCATGTCCCAGGGCATAATAAGGCTTTTAGCTGCAAATGGAGTACCTTATTGTTCCTGGAAGTACAGTGAATACACTACTACACACAGCCTGAGGTGTATTATTGCACTTTTAGAAAATGGGCTAAGATAATCCCAGGCTCTGATTGGCTGATAGACCTGGCAAGGTGGGCGTCTATCATACAACATTAAAAGTGCCAGCTAGCCACAAGCCCAATCACACATATCAGTATTCAAATAGAACATTCATTTTTAAAAAGTAGACATTTTTTTCTCGCTCCTTAGCAGTCTAGTTTGTGGCCTTCCCCTTCCCCCAGATCCTGTACAATGACATCAGGCATCATTAAAATGTAAGAAAAGTAAACTTAGCACCAACATTCATAGCGATCGCCTGTATTCACTATAAAAACCTCCACAGGCATCATCATCATACACCTGCATACTTGTCACTCTCTCAGTCGCTTTCCCACCCCAGAAGCTGGCATCTCAGTTTAAATCCCCAAGCCAGCAGAACACATCGCCAGAGCTAAAGTCAGATCCCAAAGTGTTGCAGTCCCACAGATCACACTCACAGTTTCTCATTTTTCCGCAACGTCCACCATGAGCAGGCTCATTGTTCCTGACTTCTATCTCCGACAAAAAAACATTAAAAACAAAAGTGGCACAAAAAAAGCTCAATCCCTAGCCTTGTCAGCTGTATTTTAAGTCGTCAGCTCCCTGACCCACGCTCATAAACTGCCGCTCGGCTCCCACTGTGTTTTCTTTGTGGGGGGGGGTGCATGTTACACCATAAACAGTAGCTCTACAAAGACCTGCTAATTTGAACTTCAAATAGTAGCCACACATTAAAAAAGAGAAAAAAAGACAAAGCTGCAGCCCAATCAGCTTCACATAACTGGCGGCGGGCAGTGCGCATCATGCGCGCCTCACCATAGCAACCATAGTCAGCAGTACTGCTTGCCCACCACACTGCTCGCTGTTCACTGGTCCGCGTATCACAAATAAATGGAAAATACAAAGCCACCAGTTCTCAGCTTATAGCAATAGGTGATCGGGTGCTACTACCAGTAATAGCATGCTCTCTGCTGGGGCTCTCTGTTTCTCAGCTATTTTTGCTTCTACTAATCAACTCATTTCTTCCTGCAAACTAAAACAAACTACTTCTAGCAATGTTAATAATAAAACACTAACTCCAGTCTACAGTTGCTCCCAAAAGCACATGCATGAGTGAAGTAATAACCATGACAACCAGGAGTAAATGCCCCACCTACAAAAGCTCTAGAAGGACACAAGTCCCTATCTCAAAAACAAACTACACAGACTTGAAATATAGGCAGAGGGACTATTTTATTTCAAAACATAGTTAAAACTAATTTTGTATAAACATTTTTTACTAAACTGATTTTCGTTTTACAGTGCCCATTTTCTAAGTGCAATAATACCTTCCACGGTGGGCGGTATTGTGCTATACGGACCTTCAGGATATAGGCCCTTCTGTATGCTCGGCCTCATTATACCCTGTGGTCTCGTATAGCACAATACCACCCACCATGTCAGGTATTTTTGCTTACATGATATGGCATTTTCTAATAAAAATAACTTCAGTCAGAAAGTATACATTTTAAAAGTCAAATTAGTTTATTTCTGTCTACATAGTGTTACACTGAAGAAAGTAGTCCCAAAACCTTTGGGGGGGGGCAGCAGAACAGAGTATTATTATGTGGCACTTTTTCATTTGTTAGAGATGACAACAGAGCTTATTTCCATGAAGAAACAAAATGTATGTAACTGCTTCGGAATGTAGGCAACAGGATCTAGTACTTTAGTGATGGGGCTGCTACACTGGTACTCATTATTGCCTGTTGATAGTAGTGCCATCTACCAGTAGAGCTTTATTCATTGCTACATGATAAAGAGTTATTTTACAAAGAAAACAAATTCCTATTTGTACATATCTGTACTATTGGTATAAGTTTATGTATACTTATGAATCTTCACTAGTGATGCATGTGTAAGACTGTATTGGGATATACAGTACTTCCTCTTTAATAAGACAGATGATTTTCCTGTGTCAGCAGCAACTGTGTGGTGGCATTGGGGAGGTAGATCTATGGAAAGGGAAATAAAAATATAATTTTAGAAACATGTTCTCTATCTGTGCCTGTTATATATTATTAAAATAAAGATTCCCAGTCCTAGCTTCGTGTAACATGTTGAGTGGCTGTCTATTATTTGATAACAGTTGTTCACCTGCAGTTGTTTTCATAGCTCATAATCTTGTGGGGATTTTCTGAGACAGGTAATCTAGTACACAGTGTGTCATGGTGGCCTGGTATGCACAGGACCATCTGTACTACAGTATCTATCACGTAACACTTTGGTATGGGAGTACTTCTATAAAGAATAAGTAACATTTTATCTCCTGGAAGACTCCTGGAAGAAAACAGTATTGCACATACTCAACTTTCTGAATGATTGTTAGAGATCTAGCATCTCTCTTGCTGTTATGACTGTCATGAGACCATGTCATTAGGAGTGCCAGCATGTTATGATATTGGATATGTCAGCCTGGTACCATACCATAAGGTAGTGGTTACAATGTCTTGTACTACCGTGTATCCATGTTGAAACCAGTGTAGAGGATGTGACAGGATACTGCCTTTAGGTATGCCCCCATTGTATTGTGCAGCTAGCTGGGATGGGGTATTACAGGGAGGAGGAGCAATGTTTGGATATAGAATCACCCTGCAATGATGCCCTGCCCACCTATCTGCCTGTTAGGGCAGGGGGTATCCCTGCGGGTGGTATGTTGCTACATCCTCTACACTGGTAGCTACAGACATATTAGTAGTAGACAGTGTAAGAGCTACCTTCTAGTATGGTACCAGGCTAAGCTATCCAATATCATAGCATGCTGACAGTCCAAACAGTGGGGTTTCACTGCCCTGTTCCAGTGGTGTACATGGGTAGTACAGAATCTATGCTGTTGTGTTTGGCTTGAGTCCACCCATCCTGCTGTGCAGAGGTGGTGAATATATTTGGTGGGGTCATGCAGTACAGTTATGGCAGGGTTCCTGCTGCTGTAAGCTTTACTCTCTCATGCTCTGCACTCTGTGCCTTTGTGCATGGCATGGGCAGTAGGCATGCATTCAGCAATCCCCCTAAATCACCAATGCATGTAGGTGTATGGCTGGCAAAGGGATCCGGTGCACAAGTAGCTTGTGCACCGTTTGTGACTGCCACTGGGTGTCCACTGGGCCCCCACTGAATGGTACTGCGATGTAGGCTTGCATACATGTTTCCATGCAGGCAACTCAAGCATTACTGAACAGAACCCACTGATTCTTGTACCACATCACTAAAACAAGCAGTGATGGAAAAAATAGATAAGAAATGTGGAAAAGAAACCAATTACATAGAGAATAAAGTTTGGGGTAATGTGTGTTATGAGAATTTAATGGACTCCAAAGGTGTGGGATGCTACATAAACTTTGAGAGTGAAGCCTGAGGGGTTTATCAAAGCATCCCACACTGAAGGTATCCATTGAATCCTCATAACACACACTACCCATACTTGATTTTATATAATATCTGGTGAGAAATTTTCTCCAGCAGGATTTCAGTGTTCAACTGTGGCAATGTGGCAAACAACATAGAAACATAGAAGTTGATGGCAGATAAGGACCGCAAGGCCCATCCAGTCTGCCCATTTCTTTTTCTACCTTATAAATGTGCCATTGGCCTTTGCTCTGTCAGTGGCCTATTTATTCATACTCATTTGTATTGCTCCCTTATGCCTATCCCATGCCTGTTTGAAGCCCTGCACTGTATTCATAGCCACCACTTCTTGGTGAGCCATTCCATGCATCCACAACCCTTTCTGTGAAAAAGAATTTCACCATCTCCCTTAATCGGCCCCCCTCTAATCTCATGCTGTGTCCTCTTGTCCTGCTATTTTTCTTATATTTAAACATGTTAGACTCTTTCACCTTGTTAATGCCCTTAAGGTGTTTGAATGCCTTGATCATATCACCTCTCTCCCTCCTTTGCTCAAGGGTATACATATTGAGCTCTGTTAATCTGTCCTCATATGTCTTTTGATGCAGTCCCTGCACCATTTTGGTTGCCCTTCTCTGGACTGCCTCAATTTGGTTAATGTCCTTGTGAAGGTGTGGCCTCCAATACTGCACGTAGTACTCCAGATGGGGCCTAACCAGTGTCTTGTAAAGAAGGATTATTACCTCCCTCTTACAACTTGTGATACCACTACTAATACACCCTAACACCCCCTAGCCTTACCTACTGCTTTAGAGGTGCTTGGATGATTTCAGGTCATCAGTGATGATGATGCCCAAGTCTCTTTCTTCTTTTGTGACTGCTAGCAACTCCCCTTCCAGCCTATAGGTGGCTTCAGGGTTTCTCTTCCCTATGTGCATGATCTTGCACTTCTTTGCATTAAATCCCAGTTGCCACTCTTCCACAAAAAGTCAGAGAAGCCGACTCAAGTGTCATCACATTCTGCTGATCTTTTTTTTTTGTTCTTGTTTGGTATGTATCTGGTTGATTCTACCATTATTCTTTCTTTAAACAAAATAAATAAATAAGCAGTATCTGCTTGATACTTGTGATTGATAGCTTCAGGAGTACAAGGGGGAAAGGACAGGTTGGTTGACCGATTACACTTACAGTTATGATTGCGATCTCACCTACCTGAGAATGTAAGGAGGAAGCAAAAAAATGCTCCATCTTGCACTCTGAGTCCTGACCTTCTCATATTTATTTTTATGTAACTTTGTTTTAATGGTACATAAATAAAAATAAAAGGAAAAAGTTTCTGGTTGATCCTGATCTTCACTACCATCAGGACTCTTGTTGCAGTGGCTCTGTCATCGCTAACACAGATAGGATCACCGCAACTTGTGATTCAAGATGCCACTTGCATCATCCTCATTTGGTGCAGGCACCTTGCATCATAGTTTTCCCTTTGAAGATCAGGCCCAATATGTTTTATATCACATTTGCAAGTCTTTAAAAAATTGTTACATGTTCTTTAAAAGCAGTACAATGTAATAAAACCTAATCTTGTCTCTTAAATATGTTGCATAGACAAAAAGTTATTTTTGTGAAATGAACTTACCTCGTAATATGCTTTGTATCTTCTGTGTTATTGCAGAACATCCAGGCTTCCCTGCCATGGCTGCAGATAGAGTCCAGTTGGAACCAGTTCCAGCTGACCTGGTAGAGGAGGAGGATCCAGTGACTCCTGATGAGGAGATGCTCCTCTTCAACATGGCCTCTTTGGGACCCTACCTCATGAACAGTGTCACTGTCATTTTGTTAATTGGGCCCGGAAGGTGATTGTTCAGTCATTGCATGGAATCATCTTTCAGGACTGATTAACGAAATGACAGTACAAGTGTTCATGAGGTGGAGTCCCAAAAAGACCATGCTGAAAATGTGAAAAAAAATCCTAAAAATGGCCAGGTTACAAGTGTGCTTTGAAAATTTTCTACATAGGCATGTAACTTTGGTAATTTACAACAGTTTGTCTTCAGATTTTCAGCAGACCCATTTTTTCACACCACCTTATGAACAGTACAGCTGTCATTCCTCACATCCAGCCCAAAACATGTTTTCACACCGGTAGTGCAGAATGGTGTGATCACTGCATGAAATCACCTTTTGGGACTTAATAATGAAATGAAAGTGGGAGTGTTCATGAGGTGGGGTCCCAAAAATTCCACAAAATGGTCAACTTACAAGTGTGCCTTGACAATTTTCTACAAAGCTGCATGACTTTGGTAATTTACAATATTTTGACTCCAGATTTGCAAAATACCCATTTTTTTCACACTGCCTTAGATACATAGATACATAGACAGTGTCGGCAGATAAGGGCCTATGGCCCACCCAGTCTGCCCATTTGAGCTTGTAAGTTCAGTTTATGTTTTCCTAGAAGTCTGTTTCCCCTTACCCCTGACCTCCAGAATTCCTTTATGTCTATCCCATGCATTCTTAAATCCCGTGATTGTTTCAGCCCCCACCACTTCCTCTGGCAGGGTGTTCCACTTGTCCACCACAAGTTCTGTGAAGAAAGTCTTCCTCATGTTTCCTCTGAATCATCCTCCCTCCAACTTCATCCCATGCCCTCTAGTCCTGGAACATCTTTTTCACTTAAAAATAGTGTATTCCTGCACCCTGTTCCTCCCTGTGAGATACTTGTATGTCTCTATCATATCGCCTCTCTCCCTTCTCTCCTCCAGGGAGTACATGTTTAGTTCCTTCAACCTGTCTTCATAGGACTTGTGATGCAATCCATGCACCATCTTTGTTGCCCTCCTCTGAACCTTCTCTACCCTGTCTATGTCCTTATGTAGGTATGGTCTCCAGAACTGTACACTGTACTCCAGGTGGGGCCTCTACTAGTGTCTTGTATAGCGAATTATGACCTCCTTTTCCTGCTGGTGATGCCCCTGCCTATACATCCCGCATCCTATTTGCTTTACCTGCTGCCTTGTCACACTGTTTCCCTACCTGAGGTCATCAGAGATGATAACCCCAAGATCCCTTTCCTGCTTGGTGCATGCTATATCCTCAACCCCAACTGATATATTGTGCCAGGGTTTTGTGCCCCATATGCATTATCTTGCACTTCTTTGCATTGAATTTCAACTGCCAAACCCCTGACCATTCTTCAAGTTTCTGCAGGTCCCTTCTCATTCTGTCTACACCCTCCGGTGTGTCTGCTCTGTTACAGAGCTTTGTGTTATCAGCGAACAGTGAAATTCTGCCTTCTAGGTCCTATGCAATGTCACTGATGAAGATGTTGAATAGGACCGGTCCCAGCACTGATCCCTGTGGTACCCCACTGGTCACTCTTCCCTCTGTGGAGTGACAGCCATTTACCACCACCCTCTGTGTCCTGCCACCCAGCCAGTTACCTACCCACCACACTACTGTCCTGCCCACACCCATATTCCCAGTTTGTGTAATAGTCTTCTATGTGGCACAGTGTCAAAGGCCTTGCTGAAGTCCAGATAGGCCATGTCCACTGCCCTCCCCTGATCCACCTCCCTAGTTACCCAGTCAAAAATTCAATGAGGTTGGTCTGACATGACCTACCCTGGTGAAACCATGCTGCCTTGGGTCCTGTAGTCCATTGACAACCAGATGTTCCACCAATCTCTCCTTCAGTAGTGCTTCCATGATCTTCCCCACTACCAAGGTGAGGCTGACTGGTCTGTAGTTCCCTGCTTCCTCTTTGTTCCCGCTTTTGTGTAAGGGGACTACATCTGCTGTCCTCCAGTCTTTGAGTACCTTCCTGTTTCCAGTGATCAGCCAAACAGGATAGCCAGAGGTTCAGCCACCATCTCTTAGTTCTTTAAGGACCCTGGGTGCACCCCATCTGGCCCCATTGCTTTATCAACTCTTATTGCTTCCAGTTCCTTCAGCACCCTTTCGTGTAAAGGGACTTGTGTCCATTCTGCACCATTCTCACCCTTGTACTCCCTTCAGACCCATACCCTCCTCTTCCTCCAGTAAAGACTGAGCAAATACCTGTTCAAGATGTCAGCTTACTGCTGTCATCCTCCATGGCCCCCATCCTCCCCTTCAGTCTCACTATCCTCCCTTTGTCTTTCTTTTTCACTTATGGACCTGTAAAGGTTTTGTCCCTCTACCCACTGATTTTGCAATGTGTTCTTCTGTCTGAGCTTTGGCTTCCTTACTGACCTCCCTGCCTCCCTTTGCTTCTCCTGGTACTTCTCCCTATCCCTTCTGCCTGTGTCTTTTGTATTGCCTGAATGCAATCTTTTGGCTTTCACTTTCTTTGCTACCTCTTTGGAAAACCATAATGGTCTCCTCTTCCTTTTCCTTTTGCTAACCTGCTAATGCATAATTCTGTTGTTCTTGTAATCCCCATTTTAAATACTGCCCACTGTTCCTCAACCCTTGATTCCTGTCCCATTCCCTTAATGCCTCTTTCAAGTATCTCCCATTTTCCCAAAGTCTTCCCCCCCCTAAATCCAGGATACGTGTTTTGTGTGGTTTGGTTCTGCTCTTTCTGTGATTTCAAACCACAATGACTGGTGGTCACTGTTCCTCCGGTGCTCCCCCACTGTTACCCCCATCACACTGTCCCTGTTTGTGAGCACAAGGTCCAGTATTGCCTTTTGCCGAGTTGGTTCCATGACCAGTTGCTTGAGGAAGGCACCCTGAAGGAATCCAGGATAAATCTGCTCTAGTTGATGCTGCTGCTGGGATGCTCCAGTCCACATCTGGAATATTGAAGTCTCCAGCCAGTACTACTTCTGCCCTTGTCTGCCATCCTTGGATGGCTAGCATCAACTCCCTATCTGTTTCTTCCTCCTGGGCTGGTGGTCTATAGACCACACCTGTGCAGATGGCTGTCCCCATTTTCCTTTCCAGCTAACCCACAGTATCTCTCCCCCATTTTGTTCCTCCTGGATCTCTGTGGCCCTTATGTCATTTTTCACATACAGTGCCACTCCTCCTCCCTTCCTGCCTGCTCTGTCTCTTCTGAATATGTTGTAGCCAGGTATGGCCAGCTCCCAGTCATGGCTATCATTACACCAGGTTTCAGTTATGGCCACAATGTCCAGGTCTGACTGCACCATGACAGCCTCCAGATCTTCCATCTTGTTGCTAAGGCTCCTGGCATTTGCACACATGGCTTTCCATGATTTGACCTCCCTAGACTGTCTTACTGTTCTACTCCAGCCCCTTCCTTGGTTGTCCTTTATCCCTGGTTCTCCTTGCTGTCTGCCCTTCTGCTGAATTTTGCCCCTTTTCTGCCTATCCACCTCTTGGGCACTAATCTCCATCTTTTGCACACTGCTTTGCAGAGATAGCCACTCCTCTGGTTCACTGGTTCCACTGCTAGCTGTCGGGGATGAGCAAGTAGGTACCCCACCTTGCTGGTCTGCCACCCCCCTTTGCTAGTTTAAATGCTTGTCAATGTAGCATTTAAACTTATCATTGAGTGCTTGGATTCCCCTCCAGGATGGATGCAGACCATCAAGCTTGAACAAACCTCCATCCCTCCAGGTGGGTCCCCAGTCACCAATGAATCCAAACCCTTCCTCACAGCACCAGTTCTTCAACCTTGAGTTAAAGTTCCTGGTGCATGCACTCCTATGCTCTCCCTTGCCTCTTGCAGGTAGTACTTCTGAGAAAGTGACAGAAGTAGCTACTTGCTTGAGACTCTTCCCCAATTTCCTAAACTCTTCCTGAACTTCCTTTGGCTCCCCATTTGCCAGGTCATTAGTACCTAGGTGGATAATGACATCCAGCTCACCCTCCCATCTTGCCTTCCCAGTGTTCCCCAGGATCTTCCTTCCATCCCTCCATGCCGTGGCACCTGGTAGGCACCTCACCTCCCTGTCCTCCCCCTCCTGTGTTCCTAGCTGGATCCCTCTTATGATGGAGTCCCCCACCAGGATTCGCTTCTTCCTCCTCTGGGGTTTACTGCTTTCCCCGCTGAGGTCACCTCCTTGGCTAACCTCCACATCCTTTTCTTCCACTTCTCTGGGTACCTCTATTTGGTTGTCCTCATTTGCCAGTGTGGCATATAAGTTCTTGAGTGGAATAGGATCTGGAATGTGCCTCTGCCTGACCGTTCTAACCCTCCCTGAGCCCACTGTCATCCAAGTGCTCCTCATTCTTGGCATCCTTTGAGGCAGTTGCATTGGACTGGGTGGTCTCTGGATAGGGGTGATGGTACTCCTGTCCCAGTTTACTTCCACTCTGAGTCTGGCTACCTCATCCCACAGTCCAGAGAGATGCATGCAGATAGGGCAGCACCTCAGTGTCCAGAAGGTCTGCCTGAATATGGCTGCCCCACAGCCACTGCATTGCACCACTCCCCACATTATACTGCAATTCCACTACTTGTCTGCTAATGAAGCTCTCCTAGTTCCCTTTTTATTAATTTACTGTCCTAAAAATCCTGCCACTGATCCTCAGATAATTTTCTTTAAAAAAAGAAGAAACCAATAAATAAATAAATGAGTCAAAACACTTGTTGTTGTGAGGGTGGGCTTCTTCCCCTTTATGCCCCTCCTACTTCACACCCCTTACTATACCCTGTGTTTAGCTCCTGTCAATCAGATTTAACAGGGCATATAATTAAGAGCTGGGGGAAGGAGAGGGAGGGTGAAAATTTGCAGCCTTATGAACAGTACAGCTGTCATTTTTCACATCCAGCCCAAAACATGTTTTTGCACCTGTGGCACGGAATGGTGTTTCAGCATGGATTTGAACATTTTCACCCATGAGGTTTATGAGGTAGGGTCATAAGAAGACTGTTGAAGGTCGGGGGTCAAAATATTAAAAAAAAGAAAGAATTTGTTTAGTAATATTGTTTGCAGGAATGTCTGCTTCCCTTCTGAAGAATATGCTGCCTTTCCGTGCCAGTGAGTTGAGTTATGGTGTGAACTCAGTAAACCAGTTTACTGTGACATGGCTGATAGTGAATGTGCTGAAGCATGCAGCACCAGTCACAGCCTGGGTAGGGATGCAGCAGTGGTTTAGTGCCAATGCCACACCCTGTGGTGGGTCAGGGTAACTCACCCACAAGGTATCAACATGTCTGGTGGGGTCTGCTGGGCCAATGCTCTGCATCAGGATTGTCTCCAATATTGTATTTCACTCATTTTGTGCAGTTCCCGAAGGGACCTGCACAACTAAGGGAACAGTTCCACTATCACAAAAATAAGGAAAATCAGTTGCAAATACTGTTATTGCAAAGATTAGGGTTGTAAAATGCAAAGCACACAAAGATGGGAAATGATAAAACATTAGGGATTTGGGTCTCCAGAGTATTGGTGAATCAGTGGTAGGATCTTACTTGTGGATGTCAATCCTAATGCCCTCCCCTACCCTGGATCAGAGGAGGTCAAATGTTATGGGCCTTTGTCAAGAAAGCTCTGACAGGTTATATTGGCCATACAGTATCATTGTAAGACACTCGATTGGAGCTGTAGCTTGCGCTTCAGACAGGAGGTCACAGGCTATGGGGGTGGGCAATAGGGTTAATAACCCCAAGTAAGATCCAACCACTGATCCACCAATACTCTGGAGACCCAAATCCCTAATATTTTTTTAATTTTCTGTCTTAGTGCAGTTTGTGTTTTATAACCCTAATTTCTGCCTTAGCATGGTTTTAACAACATCTCTCTCTCTCTCTCTATATATATATATATATATTATGGTAGCACGGTAGTGCTACCATAGTTAGGGTTGAGGAGCCATTTCCATGTTAAACCCAAATTTTTGCACCTTAATAACTTTGCAACTGTTTGATGGATTTGCCTGAAATTTGAAATGTTTGATCAAGACCCATAGGCCTTGGGATCTGCCAAGCTTTGTACTGATCAGATATACGGTTGCGGAGTTATTAAGCGTGATCTGTGCGCACGTTTACGCTTTTCTGGAATTCTATGGTCGCGCGTACAGGTCGTGAAATGCGGTTATGGATCAGACGAAATCTTCAGGGAACATGCAGGCAGGATCCTGATGTGCCTTTCAAAGATTTGGTGAAAAAATATTAAACGGTTCAAAAGTTATTCAAAAAACAGTTTCCCATTATAAGTCAATGGGAAAAAGTTAACAAAAAGTTCGACTGTGTTGCAAATGCATTTTTACTTTCGCAAATGGGCATGTTACTTTCGCAAATCCGCCATTTTGTTTTCAGTTGGTGATCAGAAAAATGGTTGGCATTTAAATTTGAGACCCTCTAGCAACGTAATTATTTTTGTATTTAGCTATTCGGGCCCTGAGGATGCTTGCCATGTCTTTATTTTGTGGTAAAACACCCCAGAAATATGTTTTTCAAATGTCTGGAAAAAGTACTTTCGCAAATTACTTTCGTGCTCACGAAAGTGTCGAACTTTTTTGCTAAAGCTTTCGCAAATTGCGACAGTAATTTTCTAGTCTGTGGGGAAATGACAGCAATTCTTTGGCACTGTACTGCAAAATAACCGTTGGGAGTTTTGGGCTGAAATTTGGAGGGAATGCAGCTGACATCTCACAGATGTGCCTTTCAGTGTTGTATTGAAAAAATATTACACGGCGGCAAAGTTATGGCACTCCAAAGTTGACAGTTTTTCCCATAGGATAACATTGTGGCGCCCGAAGCATTACAGGAATCCTTTGGCAACCTGCCGCAAAATAACAGTTTGGTCTTTTTTCCTGAAATTTGGAAGGAAGACAGCTAACAGTACACAGATGTGCCTTTCAGTAGTTTGGGGAAAAAATATCACATGGCGGCAAAGTTACGGCACTCCAAAATTGATGTTTTTTCCCATAGGATAACATTATGGCGTTCGCTGCACCTTTCAGGGCCCGTATCTTGGAAACGGTGCGAGATACGGATTTTTCGTCGAAAAATTTCTTAGCCCCCAGCAGGCTAAGATTCAAATTAGCCAGGACAGTTGTAAATAATATGACTTTTAAATTTTTTTTCTATGTCGTACGGTTCTTGAGATATAATGTGTTTAGTACTCCAAGATCTCATTTTCTGCGCCGATACTCATTATTTTGCATCCATTATTTGTACTCACTGTCTTTTCAATGCAGGTTGTGGGGAAAACCAGGCTATGTGCTTACATTACTGTTACTGTTGCCCTTTTTCGGTTGCGGATCCGTACTCGTTTCACTTACCATTGACGTCTGCGCCACCATGTGCGTTATCCTTTGCGTTTTCATTTGCGCTTGCGTGTCTGTTATTTTGTGCCATTTCTGTGTACAGTACTGTTTCTCTTACTGTTTCACTTTACTTCACCATACCCATTGCCATTTGTGTTTGCAGGCACCATGTTACTATGTCATAACACATCAAGTGGCAGACCATTCCCGTCTATGCCACCATGTGCGTTACCCTTTCTGTTCTCATTCGTGCTTGTGTTAGCATGTGCGCCACTGTTAGCATTTCTGTTTGCGTTGCTGTCCCTGTTAGTATGCCACAACACATCATGTGGCGGGAGCGCGGGGCCCTTGCCGCTACATTACATTCACTATTTCTTGTTATCATTCTTAAAAAGAAGGGAAATTAGAGGCAAAAAACTGTGTTTAATGCATTAGTTAGGGTTGTTCCACAGCAACAAAAGTGAGGAAATTCGTTGTTAGGGTTGAAAACCCCCCTTGGACCCCGCCCATCCCCCAAACCGGCAGTGGGGTGCGCATTGGGATTGTGGGTTCTAACTCTCACCGCATTGTCCTATACTTCTGCTGTTTTACACATGTCATGGGGTGAGAGTTAGGGCTGATGATCCCAATGCAGACTCCAATGTCACCATATGCGCCATTGTTTGCGTTTTCTTTTTTGTTTGTGTTTCTGTTACTTTTTAGCCATTTGTGTGTACTGTACTGTTTTGCTTTCTGTTTCGCTTTGTGTCACCATGCCCATTGACATTTCAATTTACAGGCACCACGTTACTTTGTGACAAGGCATCAAGTGGCACAGCATTCCTGTGTATGCCACTGTATGCATTAGCCTTTCTGTTCTCATTCATTTGAGCCCCGCGCTCCCGCTGCTGCATTACATTTACTATTTCTTGTTATCTTTCTTAAAAAGAAGGGAAATTAGAGGCAAAAAAGTCTGTTTAATGCATTAGTTAGGGTTGTTCCACAGCGACAAAAGAGAGGAAATTCGCTGTTAGGGATGAACACCCACTTGTACCCCGCTGCCCACTCCCCCAAGTGGCACTTTTAGAATTTATGTTTGCAGGGCTGTCTGTTTTATTGTGCCATAACACATCATGTGGTGGTAGCGCATGGCCTGTACTGCCCTGCCCACCCCCCCAACCGGCATTGGGGTGTGCATTGGGATTGTGGGTCCTAACTCTCACCCCCACTCTCCTATACTTCTGCTGCTTTACACATGTCATGGGGTGAGACTTAGGGCTGACGATCCCGTGTATGCCACCATGTGTGTTACCCTTTGTGTTGCTGGGTTACTGACTGCATGTCATAGGTAGCAAACAAATAGATGGAGGTACAGTTGTAGCAGTATTAGTAAACATTGATTTGTATGCTTAAGTCATAGACACTTATTTTCATTTCAGTATGGTATTTAAAGTAATGAGTCGACACAGGTGGTTATGGTTTTAAAAAATTTATTGCCAATTTGTCAAATGGAGAAAAGGTCGAATCAAAATTAAAATTTTGTTAACAGAAGCAGTCTCACAATACAATCTTTGTATGTGTGCAATCATTACTTGTGAAATTTGTAAATGTGTAAGAATAATAATAAGTGTATAATGTGGATTGGACTAAGTGTGTGATATTATATGAAACTAATCAGATGTGTGTTTTTAGTTGTGCTTCAGTACTCACTTCTGTTTATATGTGTGGAACTATTTTCTGGCATTTGACTTGTAATTTTAATAGTCAGGCTGAAGCTATTGCTATTGAATGTGAATGTAGTTTGTAAAAAATGTTACTTTTTAAAAAATGGTTGTATGTTGTAACTATGTGTAGTGCATTACTTGTCTGCTATGTTAATAAGGGAATGTCAGTTGGTTGTGAAGTGTGATTAGACACAAGATAGACAAGTGTTTTGTTGTAATTGTGTGACTGCTAATGTGGATGTTCCTGGGGTGGGCGAAAAACCATATGCTGATTGTCTAAGTAGTACAGTTTACACAATTGTAAGTTTAGTGACATTTGATTCTTACTATTAAATAATATGTAACTGACTAGGTGCAAATGGAAAATTCCCACCCGACCCCTCAATTGAGGTGATCATAAATATTGTCAGGAACAGGTATGCAGTTTGTTGTGATCAGCAACAGCACCTGATTTACAATTGTCAATATTTTGTACATACGGTACAGTTAGTTATGTGACAAGTACAAAAAAAATAAATGTTTTACATGAACAAAAAAATGTTATCAATTCTTACATTGGCTTCTATGTAAATTCTTAACTTGTAAATACTAAAACTGTAATGGAATGCATTTTTTAACAAACTTATGCTTAGTTACATGTTGTTAGTATACTGCAGAGTAATATGTAAGACATTCACTTGTACTGTAGTGCTACACTGCTATTTTTAGTTCAATAATTAAACAAGTTATTAACAATGTACACTTGAAAACAAATGTTTCTATTACGTACAAGTTATTTTAAACAGTTGTAAGAGTCACTAAATTAGATTCAGTAATTTGTTATTATTAACAGTTCTGTAAGTCAGCTTCTTGCATTATCAATAACGGTAGTTGTTTTTACATATGTACAATACTAGTACTACGTCTGAAAGCGTGATAGTTCTACACTGTTGCATGGTGATCTAATGATGTTCTCTATATGTGAAGAGTCAGTAGAAGTGTAAAAAGACTACTTCTGATACAGTGGAATGTTTGTTGAATGTTATAAGGGTAGAATCTTTCACAGACATGTAATCATGGTTTCTCTAGTGACTGTAAATATTGTTGGCGCCGATTGAAGCCACTACAACAATTTTCATGTAGTCACTGATCTACACAAGATGTAACATGTCACAGTCTATGTAATATTTGTATTTGAATTCAATTTTGTTGAAATTGTATTGTTTATTTACAGTTGTAAATTGTACAACATTGTAACGAGTTATGACATTTTTTGGGGACAAAGTACTCATGTTAAAATGGTACATGTTTTGTCCTATTCTTCTGAAATATGAAGGTTATCATAATTCTTCAATATTAGAAGATATGCATTTTTCAGGTGACGTGGGAGTCTCTTTTTAAAAGTTGTTGTAGAGTTGTCACACTCTAACCATCCAGCTGTGCACCTTAGTAACGAGGTGTAATGTCCAGTATGCATGGATTGACCATGGTGATAGATAATGCTGTGGAGTGTCAAACAGTGATTGGTTGAAGACTATTCTACTACCTGTGTAGTCTGTGATAGGAGTATCAACTCTGAGCCCATTGGTGTCAAATCTGTGCAACATAAGCAACAGATATTGAGATGAAATCCTCAGGCGTATGGACTGAGTGCATCTGCCTCCGCACCTTCCACAGGCATGACTACATTCAGCATTAGTGAACAGCTGTCGAAATTTGACACTTCGGCTTTAGGAACAAGAGAGTTATCCACAGCATGTCTTGTGTGGTTTCACGCTGCGAATTGCCACATGAAACACATTCATATTTTGCAACGTATGTTACTGTGAAGTACTGGCGGATTGGGGTGCCGTCTTCATCAAGGTTGTTTATCACAGCCATCATAAACTCAGTACTGTCTTGCTGTATGTCTGCAGCAAATGTACTGCATCCAGCATATGTAGATAACACCTGTCGAAGTGGTGTTAGTGAGTGTACATTGTTAGAGTGGTCAGAAGTCATGTTGATAATCTGCTTCAAAGCATTTGATAGGGGATTGTCTTGTGAAGCAGATATTGCTTGCACAAAGTGTGGCATGTGTAGAAAAACTTGCATAGCTGAGTTAGCATAGCAGTTTACTCTATTGCTGTTGTCAAACAGTGGTACAGCAGCTACACCAACTGATTTCTGATGAATTGTTGGTTGTGAATGTTTACTTGGGTTGTGGCCTTCGCGGAACTCTTTTTTTAATCACTTAGTGAAGCTTGCTGCTGTTTGTTGCTTCCGTCTAGCTGTGACTGAATTGTGTGAGACCGACATATATGTAGGCAGTGGTATTAAAGACATTTGTGGCTGATGTGAAATCACGTAATCTGTTGTACTCAAGAATACATCGCTTGTCAGCTCATGTTTTCTGAGGTGCTATACTAATGATGTGCAATCCAGAAAGGCTTTGTACACGTGAAAGTGCAGCGTAGCTCATGCCATCTTTGAAAATGTCTGTACCTATGTCTATCATTGCTGAATCAAACTTAATCCCTGAGATTTGTGAATGGAGACAGCATATGCAACACATAATGGGAACTGTTTCCTGTTTACGTAGATATTCTTAAAAACCTGGAATTTTACATGAGTTCGATCTATGTGTACAGAGTGTTGCATGTTGTCAAACTGCACTACAAGTGTACTGAATAAATGTCTTCTGTACATTATAGATAAAGTCAGTGATGTTTCCCATGGCACCGTTTACCATGCCTTGTTCGAGATCTAGATTACGTCGTAGCATGATCGTGCATTCTTACAAAGTGTGAGAACAGCTTCTGGGCCAGCTGTTCGTGAAACATCTGACTTCAGTTCACTTAGTCGTTCAGTCATCTTTGCTACTAGCTTTTGACTAAGAAAACGCCATCAACTGTATCAATTGCATGGGGTGACAATCTCTTGGTTCTCTGTTTGTAGCATTAGATTGTTGAATTCAGTGTATTTCTTTAGTCGTGGCATAAGACACACTATGTGTCTGGCAGTAGAGTATATATCGCTGAAGACATTACATGCTGTTTCTATGCATGTACTTCTACTGTGATTTTTCAATCATTTAACATACAAACATGTTCTGGTGATAGAGAACCTGTGCGAGCTTCATCTAAAAGTGATTTGTAAGCTAGGTCACCACTTTGCCGCATGTTCTCAGACAACTCAACAAAGGTAAATAATTCCCATATGTTATAGCCTGCAATGTAACCGAGGATATTCTTAGCTTGCTTGGCAGTCAGAGTTGTGAATACATGCTCTGCATTGACTGGTGCAAGTTGTAAAAGGTCTCCCAACACAAGTATACTTTTGCCACCAAATGGCACTGCATCGTCAGTACCTAAGATCTGCTGTAGACGTAGATGAATACAGGCTAGCATGACATTGGAGACCATGCTGATTTTGTCAATGATGAGTAGCTGCACCTTTGTGAACATGGGACGGTGCTGAGATGCAACCTCGAATGACAGTTTACGATACTCTCCTGTTCTCCCATGTTCGACTGGCAACATAAAGAGACGGTGTAATGTTACTCCACCAATGTTGTATGCTGCTAGTCCTGTGGGAGCAGTCACAGCAACAGACATTGAAGAGCCTGTCACAGTCCGTATTTCTGAAGTGATAGCTTCAATCAGAAACTCTTTCCTGTGCCAGCTGAACCACTGACAAACATTAGTAGTGGTTTGTGCTGAGTGCAGTCACATTTTTTTGTTTCATGTAGTATGCCATGTTGGACAGCTTCAACCACTTGGGAGTGAACTGTATGCTGCAGCTGATTTAGTCTTTCTCTTACATCAGCTGGGTTGAGCATAGAGTGTGTGCCATGTTGCATGGCTGTCTCAATTTCTGAGATTAACAGTTCTGGGGCATTTAATGGCAGAGGGTCACCTAGAACACCTTGTCCTTCTGGATCAAGGTTGTCTTGTGAACTAACTGGAGTGTCTTTCTGAAGTTGCTTCTCTGCCTGCTCGAGCTGTTCTTTCTTAGCTTTAGTCTTTGTATGCATGTTTGTGAGTAGTCAGTTTGGAAATTCTCATAAGTGAGATTGAACTGTTCTTCGAATGTGTCAGAGTCACCTTTTAATTCAGACTCACTCCTCCAGGGTCTAAATAGGAATAGGAGAGCAAAGTAGTAATGTTCTATGCTCTCTGATGTGCCTAGATGCAGTTTGCAGTGATCTATAAGCCATGGCTTGTTCCTCTTCACAAGGCAGCCATCTAGTCCATTGACCATGTAAATGTGCCGTGTTGAGTCATGTGCTGCACCTGTCTTGTAGTCATACCACTTAGCCACCTCAAACAGACACACATCATTCATCTTGTTGTGTCTACGTGGGTAGTATGTGTCTATCAGGTTATTCTTCAAGATATGTTTTGAAGAAGGTGTATTGACAGCAAGCTCATCAATTTCGGCGCGAGGAATCGAATACAACTTCCATTTCTCTTTGTAGTTTACACTGAGGAAACGTACAGTGTCAGACTTCCCGTACAGATGTGTGCCATTAAAGCGGTCACTGGCCGTAAGCTCCACATTCTCTGTGTGAAAAGTCTTCAAACCCAATGACCACAGCTGAGATGTCAGCTTTTGCTTGAACTGGCAATATCTTCCCAAAGATCTTGCAAGCTAGTCTGTTCATGTTTGGTTATGTCAAGTTACATAGCGAACCAGGGCTAGTGAGTTGTCAGCCACAAACTGAACATCTATGTTTGCTTGCCACATTAGGAGAAAAGTTGGGTTGTAGTCATTGATATACACCTCTTTTTCATCTCTGGGTAACTCTGTATACCCTCTTGGTTGATTTTGCTTTCAAGTGGTGTCGCATTGCTGAGAAAGGTCATTCATGGCACCATTCTGACAAACTCTTGAAAATCCAAAGCGACATCGCGTGTACCAATTAGATTTGTTCTTTACTGCTTGCTGACAATATTTTGTGCAAATATGTCGCTGGAACTTTGAACCAACTTCCATAGTGTGAGGACTGTCATACTTGTCTGGAATCTGACAAGTGATATATTTTTATGAATGATAGCACTTCTGCTGCATCATGTTCACCGATTAGTGGTGCATTCTTGATCCATAATAACATATGGATATGAGGGGCAGCTAGGTAGCTTGATATTCTGTCCTCAAAAGTAGTGTTCTACAATGCCTAGAGGAGGATTGTCCTTTAATAAGATGAAATTGAGAATGTCATGGAAGCGCTTGTGAAAGTGTCTTGTGACAGACACAGGATCAAGTGAACACATTTCTCCGATAGACATCGATGAGATGCCTTTGACATCGGAATTTGCCCACTTCAACATTTCAATGAGTTCGTCCCAGGCATATTCTGCACAACTAAGTGTGACAAACCATGTGGCTGCGCCATACTCTCGTAGCATTGTCATCACTTCCGAGTGTCTGCGATACCAATATTCTTTGGTGCCACGTAGGCTTGAAAGTATGAAGACAGATTCACTTGCACATTTCATCTTTCTGTTCAATTTCTCAGAAATTGAGCAACTGTAATTCCATCTAGTGGAGTTGTTAGACGAATGGTATGTGCTATAGACGCAGACAGAATGCTAAGCTCACTTTCCCAGAGCAGATGGAACAGGTACTGTATATTACGTCTGAATTTGCCATCTTTGCTCAGTATACGGCTGGTGCGGTACTCAGCACCCTGTACCCGTACTTCTCTTTCATCTAGGCGTCCACCTGACCCTTTTGGAAATAGGTCTGGGAAGCAGCATGCTTCTAGTGTTGCCTCCCAAATGCTGACAGGCTCACCTTCCACCTGCTTCATTTGCTAGAGATCAATGTTGTCTCCTAATGGATCTCTACCATGTAGTGGGTGAATTGTGTACTGTTCATACACATTGTCACTTGTCTGTGTAGTGACTTTCTCAATGATTGGCTTACTTTCTTAATAGATCATGTTGCACAGAGGCTGGCCATTTGATCTATGTCAAGGTCTATATAAAAGTGTTCCTCTTTAAATAAGCCAGAGCAAGCTTTACCTTTTGCAGGTTGACAACATCTTGCCAGATGACCTTGGCCTTTGTAGGCACACCATTTACTAGAATGACCAAGCTATTTTCTGTTGAGATAGCTTGAACATTTCCTGTAGAGGAAGTGGTAGATACATCACAGAACCCTTTAGAGATCTAACTAGTTCTTTCTGTGGAATCTTCTGTGTCTTAGTGTTCAGGCGTAGAATCGTTTGGAATGGTTTCATTGTCTGAATTAGAATATGTTCAAACATATTCAATGTTGAAATCTCAGTTGAGTGTAACATCTGTTTCCATGTTGTTTAGCTTACTGACCTTCCTGGCAAGTGTTGCACTTCAGTTTTGAGAAACAGTGTTTGCATAGTACAATGGTGTCTTGTGGATGCAAGTCAGATTTCAGAAGCAAGAATGCTGTGAGGCACAAACACATGTCATTGTATGATGACCAGGTTTCTAGGTTGACTGTGACAGTTTGTTTTGTGTAGCACAAATGGTCGCATGACACACATACAGAATCAAACTTCTGATACTTTGCAATCTCAAACTTAGCAATTTCCTTCCCGTACTGTTTCAGAATGTCGTTTTCTAAGACTGAAATAGATTTTTCTGTTGAAGTGTGACACTGGAAATTACCTGTTTCTGGTTCAGAAGGAATGTGTTGCACTTTTTTCATGAAAGTGATGGCACCCTGCATGTCACCTGACTGCTATAAGTCATTTAAAGAAGTGTACTGATGCACAGCTCACTGTACTTCATATACTCTGTATACAAAGTTTCGCATGCCTGTCTGATGCACTGCGAGCATCCGCATGTTGTGAAAAAAACTATCACAAACACCAGTATCGAGACATGCAAGTGAGTGACCCATGAGTCCAGTATATGGCCGTAGTTCACAATGGTCGATTTCTGTAAATAGCTTATGTCTCTCTATGTGATCTGTTATTATGAATAGGTTAACAAACTGTTCTACTTTTTGAAATGATGATTGCCTACGGTTGCAGGTATCATCACATGACCATGTAAGGCAGTGCCGTTTATTCAAGACTATGGTTGGACCACAGTCATCATCAGTATCTAATTGATTGTCATCAGAGATACTGAGGACATTTAACAAGTTGCGGACTCATCGATATTGAGCGTCCTGTTGTTTTGTTAAGTCATGATAAGACTTTTTCCAGAAATATGATTCTGAGTGCTGTGTGTGCATCCACTGTCCTGTGAAGACATGGCAAGTTGTCAACAGTCAAACAAGGATACTGTTGAAGCTTTTTGATGTTATATACAAGTTTCCTGAATTGTTCAAGGACATGAGACATCTACATACAATCTTTGTAGTACAAACAGTGCTCTGTAGACAAATGTTTGTACTTTCAGACAGAATTCATCAGAGAAAGGTGACTCTTGATCTGTTTGCGACTGTGCCGTAGCACAGCAGTAATAAGTCTTTCGATCTTAGCTTTACTTGCTAGTGATCGGAAATACTTTCTTTTTCTAAGTTGTAAGTCACAATTTTTCATTTTACGTTGTTGATTTGAGCGTCTGTTGATGGTTACACTCAAGATAGTTGTGTTTCATCTTACAGATCGCACAACATTTGTGATGTTATACATTTTTGTTTTTTTTTAATGGATTTTTGTTTCTCTGTGCAGTGTCTTGATGTAGGGGTCACTGTTGCAGTAATGCTCTGTTGATGTTCATTTTTTTGGTTAACTTTACTTTTTTGTTTGTTGCCCTTATACAACAGTGCAGTACTATTATACCGCTCTCGTTTTGAGATACACCTACGTCTGTATTTAGTTGGCATTTTCAGGTATTATAGTTGACAGTGACAGTAAGCAATCTTACAGAAGTGTCAGGCACCTGTATGAGAAAGAAAAAAAAAGTTTTAGAATATGCTTCAGTTAATTTCTTATAGTAATGTGTATTAATAGAATAGCATGTTAAGAATGTTAACAATTTGGTGAAAAGACAAGCAAATGATAGCTGTTATGAATGTGCATTGCACAGCTGCTTATGTAATATCAGAAATTTTTTCATTCTCAATATTTTTGTGGACATTGAATGTTTTTTCTTCACGTGTGTTCTTACGATTATGATGGCTGTTATTTTTACCTGTAATGCAGACATGTGTTTATGCTGTGTAGTGTGTTATTTGGTAGTCAGTTTGATTATTAAGTATATGGTAGACCAAGAAATTCAGAGTGACAGTGTGCATTATTAAATGTATAACAATTAGTATATTTACAATTACGTGGAGGATATGCCACTATTACTGTTTGTGTGAGTGTGTGTGTGTGGCACAGTTGGTAGATATGGTTGCATGTTAGCGAAATTTCAATGTTGATGTAACATAGTGTTTTTTGTGCTGGTGTGTATTGTAATTCGAGCTGTGATTTTTCACAACATGGCAAAATAATGTTTTTCTCTACATGTGCTGTGCAATGATGAAGTTCCTTGCAGAAATAACTGTATGGAACACAGTCTAAAAATACTGTGGATGCGTTCTGAACCGATAAATTCAATATGTTCAAAATATGTGTGAAAATTCAAAATATTTCTGATTTACAAGCTTGTGCATTGCAGTTCACAGGTACACTAGTAACTTTGTGTTGTGTCATACTTTTCAGTTCAGACTTTACTATTTTGCTTTTGAAAATGGGTCTGAAAATCCTACCCTTCTGATTGGCTATGATACCAATCTCAGTGGGTCGGTATTTCTGAATAGATACCCGCAAAAAAAGAAGTTACTATTCGGGGTGCTGCATTACTTGTGTATTTGTAGCCAACCCGAGTCTTCAAGCTTTTCACCTGCCATTTTGTACCACTTGGTAAGCAAATGAATGAACAAGACCATGATGTCCCCCCCACACACACACACACACACACACACACACACACAGAAAACCCAACAGAAGCACAGTACTCATACAAAACTTAAACAATGACATCTACCAGCAACAGCTAAAAAAAGAATGCTGTGTATCATGGTCTGTCAAAGACTGGGCAATCCATTACATGGTGAAAGCTTGCAGCATGTCTCCATTCACCTGCCACTGTAAGTTAGAAAGTGCTCTGACTGTTTGCCTGGCCCTTATTCAGAAAATCTAAAACATATGCCACAAGTCCCTCTACTGCTATTTACTAATCTCGCTTGGTCCCAAACTACTGTCAGGTACAGAGTAACGCTAAAAAAAAAAATCTTCAATGAACGGTCACAGTATCTTGATTGCAGATTCAGAGCCCTCCCATGTCTGGTAGCTTCAGTCACAAAGTGCATGTAACAAAGTGCCCTGTCACATAATGGGTCCCCAATAGTATAAATCAAACAGCCAGAGGGATTACTTAATCATAAAGTTGTTTGAAGCTCATTTTGTATTTTTATATATATTTTTCAATACTTTTTCCGCTATTTTTTCCTTTACAGGCACATTTTCTCAGTGCAATAATACCCTCAGGGTGGCTGATATAGGAAATATTGTACCTTCCAGATCCTATAAGCCCTTCCTCCTGTGTTGTCGGGTCTCATTACGCCTCTGGCTGGTTTGGTTTTCCCTACACTACCCTCTGGAGGATATTATTATTAACTGCAGCTGACAATGTTCTGAATAGTGTAGAATTTTGTTGTCACTTCTTGATGATACTGTGTTTTTGTTTATGTGCTCGTTTTACATGAGTCGATGTGAAAATGACTATTCTGTAGAAATTTTACATATAAGAGTGTAATGTTATGAGCGAGGTAGGTACAATGGATATATGAGGATGTTTGAGTGTAAAAAGTACAACAATTAAGTGTTTTTTAGTGTGCGCCGCACAGTTTTTGGAGTACGCATTAAGCATTGCAAATCTTAAATATCTGCACTGCGCTGAGTTTTGAGGCAGTTATGCAGCAGATTATGTGTTTAAAATTGATAATTAAGTCATTTTTCCATAAAATGTGAAACTGTGTCAATATATAGACAATTCTTGAAAATTACTTTCGTGAGCACGAAAGTGTCGAAAAAAATACTTTCGTGCATTCAAAAGTAGCTATAAATTGTACTTTTGTGCATTAGGCAGCACTATGGTCCAAAAGTACTGTCGGTTAGAGCACTTTCCATAAATTTTGCATCGTGCTATCGAAAGTATTAGCAAATCGTACTTTTGTGCATTAGAAAGTAAAGTTAATGTGTTAATACTTGGGGTGGCTGAAACATTCATTATCGAATCATTAAATAGTCTGTTTGAGTGACGAGAAGCTCTACCAATGAAATTAAAGATTTGTCAGGCCACTTCTGAGAACCAATCAGTGACGGACAACACTGAAGAAGAAGAAAACAAGATCCATTTTGAAAATTGCAGAGAGAGAAGCAGTTCAAACTGTAAGTACAGTCTATGTTCACATGATATTTTCTAGTATTTAAAAACTTATTAGAACATGTACATATTATTAATCAAAACGTTTTTGGGTGTTTAATCTGATGATGTTAATTGTTATTATGTGGCGTACTATATTCTTAAGAAAATAGTTACAAAAAGTAAGAAAAGAAGTTCAGTACTCACTTGTACAGATACAGCTGCAAATGGAGGAGATAAGAAGGTGCACGGGTTGTACTTAATGACGCAACCAATCAAGATTTCTTTCGATGTTGAAATTGCTTAAAACTGCCTAAGAAAAGCATGCATTTTGTTTAGTTCTCAGTGGTTTTAGATTTTTGCAGGAACATAGTCTAGTAATACTGAATGCATGAGTTACATTGGTTCATGAAGCCAGAGCAGGAGGAATGTTTTTTTTTGTGTGTGTTTTGACTGAATGCAGTGAAGCTAGCTTGAAATAAGGAGGGAAAATATCAGTTTGATTTTCAGTGCTGTCTGGTCACTGCAGGGTGAACAGTCCCTTTCTTAGTAGCTTTCTGAGCAGTTCTGAGTGAAAAAACTTTGAATGGCAGAAAATAGGAAAAGGATTTTGTGGATAGTTGGAAGCAGTTACATAAGACGAGCAGCTGAGTTTGCAGTTCATAGTGATTTTGGAAGGGACCTGCAGCTCCCGAATTGCTATGTAAAATGGTTTGGTCGTGGTGGAATGAGATACGAACATCTTATACCAACCATGCTGAACTTTGAACTCACTCTCCTCTGACATACTGCTAATCCATCTTGGAGGCAATGATTTGGGTTCAAGCATGGGTAGATTTAGTTACAGAGCAAGATTGGACCTTGCTTCAATATGTCTATGTTGCCTGTCTGTATTATCATATTTTCAGATATTACAGAGTGTAGAGTCTGGAAGCAGAGCATCATATGTATCTGATTGACAGGCTACAAGAAAAATAAATGTACAGATTAGTGCTTTTTTACATGCATGGAATGCATACTATCACCTCACCCAAATTAAATTCTGTAATGATTGGCTATTCCTACAGATGGTGTGCATTCTCGCATGCTGGCAATTGTCATTTCTTGGAGACCTTCAAGATGGAATCCTGAAAGTCATTTAAGATTGTGAGACTGTTTGAGAAAATATGATAGTATACCACAAAGGTTCTTTTCAGAACCATATTAATATGGTCAAAAATAGATTTTTATAATATGTAGTAGCCTAGCTGCCATGGTGAGTGAGTGTCTGCCAATTTCTCTGCATGCTTTGCTGTACTAATGCTTTAGTGTTTTAGGACTTTGGCAGGTTGTAGGAGAATATATCCTTACCTGGTTTTACTGTTGAAGGATGTTTGACAGTGATAACATTTGAGAATACACTGCAACCTGTCACAGTATGATTCCTTTCTCAGAATGTTAAAGTGCATATGTGAATAAAATGAGTTTTACATTCTGAGAAAAGCTAATCATGATGTGGCAGGCTACAGGTAAGGTATTTTAGAAATGAACAGTGGTAAACGTCCTTGAACACTAGAGCATGAAGGATATATTTGAATCACCTGTATTGCATTTTGTGTTTGCTAACTTCCGCCCTCATGAAGTTTCATCTGTAGGGTTTGGCTTTCCAAGCATGTTAAAATATTTCATACCCCTTTCCATTCCTGCTTGATTGACTCACCCACATTAATTTTGGCTACCGTTGTGTAATTTATTGTTACATGGGACGGACACATGAGGAGTTACTAGGAGTGCCCTTAAGTTGATGCCTTTTAAAGGGCAGGTGTCAGTGCTACTAAAACTAGGTGCATGTGGTGGTCAGTGCCCACTTATTTCCGGAGTCCTGTGGTGCATCTTCATATCATGAGGTCCTGACATCCCTTTTTCTATATATAGAGTGCTGTAGTTTGGGGCCTAGCAGTCTAATATGTGTGTAAAGTTGTAAATCAGAACTGCCTGTCCAAGGGACAGGCCAAAATAAGCGCCTGTCCCAATGAAAAAACAGGTGTCCGAGCGGATGGAAGTCCGTTATTTCAAGGCCTGTGTACAGTATAACTATGAAACAGCAATAAAACACAGTTCTGTGATGTGTGGTTCATCTGTTTAATATCACATACAATGTTGTCAGATATTTCACTGTGGTACAGATGGATGTCATGGTATCCCAAATTTGATGTTTGATACAGTTCACTCTGACGCATGAGACTAAGAGCCATAACTGTTGGTGTACTAACAGTTGTTTTACTGTCAAGGTGGCTGTATCCTTTTTGTTCTATTATGGTACTGATCTGCTTGTTTCTGCTATCTTGAAGGACAGGGTGGTCTTTGAGTATAATTTAATTACTGTGTGCAGAATTTAAAATTTGAAATGATGAATATTGTTACATGATACTAATGTGCATATTTTTTCGGTTTGTATTTCAGAACTACTAAGACTGAATCAAGTAAAATAGAGGCAGTGGACCTTGCGAGGTGTGTGGCACTGCTTGAGGCAGTCAGGCCAGGGGAATGCTCGTGTGCTGATGAGGACACAAACCGGAGCTGGATGCAATGTGGAGGCGGGTGAATAGTTATTTATATTGCACTAAAAGTTAAAAAATAAGTCCGTGGTGCAAGTAAAAGAAGTGGAAGCTGTTGCGCCAGCGATTCTATGTACTGAAGGAGGCGGAGGTGATGCCGGACAGCGACACGTGCTGGTACTACCTCGCTCGCCGCAGATTATGGGAGGCTGCTGGGAAGCCAAGTGGGGGCACCTTACTCACCCGTAAGTAAATCAACGCTTTAATTATGATTTGTCATTGTTTTCCAGACGAGTGGCGTCTTATAGTGTGGACCACATATGAAAAGGGTTCCTCCATATGGCAACAGGGATGTGTATGTGTAAGTCAACTTTGAACTATTGTGCGATAATTACCAGAGGCAGTTATGCCATTGACAACAGATTGTGCAAAAGATCAATAGAGTGATCATGGTTAACAGGAGGAGAACCATGCATAAGCTACCCTACACAATATTCAGTGGGGTTGTAGATAGTTGTGCATGCAACCCTACCTGCACTTTGAGCCCCAAAAAAATACCCGACGACCACCTACAGGTGACTGCTGATTGCAGGTGAAAGACAGCCCTGCCACCCCAGCTGGACCCTAGTTGGTTCTTGTGCCCCCACCAGCCCATCATTGTACATATAGTAACATACCCACCACCCACACACCTCTTGACCAGACTGCAGGAATAAATAACATACCCCCACAGACCTCCCACAGTATGATCGAGGTAAAAAATGCCTAAGACTCCCTGCTCCCATCTCCAAGCAATCATGGCCAGGAATGTATACCTCCCCAGTGTGTGATCATGGGCAGTCTGAAGCCCTTCTCAAGAAAAATATCTCCCGGGTGGTCCAGAGGTTGCAATGTCTGATCGTGGGCAGAATAAAAGTTACTACCACCTCAAAAGTCAGCCTGGTGCTAGTGCCCCAGTCCTGTATAAAACCCCTCAGCCTACTACCCCCTTGCAGGCGGTGGGCGGCCAACACCCATGCTGCCCGCTGCCTGCGAACAACTGCACAATGCGACTGCATGCCCATGATGCTGAACTAGCGAATAGACGTGCAGCCCACAATGTACATGACCTCCCATTTATGAATGATATTACTGTATTGCCGTGATGGGCGTCGGTAGATGTGTGGTTGGGGGTCATGTTACTGGCCTGTGATTGAGCTAGGATCTGTCAGGGGGGTAAATGTGAACAGAGAGATAGTGTGTCATTGGGCTGAGGGTGCACCGACCTCCAACGGCTGCTGCCAAGTAAGAAGGCCAGGTGCAAATCATGTGGATCATGCCTACATACTAATAATGCAAATGGGGCTATAAATAGATGTGTGATCCCACAACCGTCTTGTAAACTATTATCTGATTTTCATGCCAGCTTTTGAATATCTGAATTTGTGCATAGGCCCAATGACATACTACCACCAAAGTTAATGCTCAACTCTGGCAACTTGTGGTGGGCCAAGTTGCAGTGCGACATCCAGTGGCTGTGGCTGGGGCGATAGTCAAAGAATTGGTCCATAGCAATTTGATTGAAAGCTCCCCTGCTGGCCACCACTTTTGTGCATTTAATTAAACATCTTGCCCTTTTTTCAGACAAATTACGCTTAATAGACGTCTGGGGAAGGTACACTGCTAATACTCAACGATTGCTGCAGCAAAGAAAATCATTGCAGGCTTGAGATGGAAGTAGATGGGAGGCAGGCCTCAGTCAGGCATACACCCCCTGCATCCCCAGAGAAGGCCTCCAAGAAACAACGGAACCAGGCCCCTACCAAAGGAGATCGAAGTGGGGACAAAGTGCAACAGGCTACTCCGTTATCGGAGGATAGATTCCTCCAAGAGCTTACTCCCCTAAAAGATATCCTTCAAGATTTAGCTGGGGAGCTTAAATCTCTGCGCAGTGACCTTTCCTCCATCTTCACTAGAGTTACTGATATGGAGACCAGATTAACCTTGTCAGAAATGTGGAGGTCCAGAACTGAAAGCGGAATCACTGAACTTAGGCAGCAAATAAAGAAATTACAGGCTAAAACTGAAGATTTGGAAGAGGCGTGTCGCCGAAATAATCTCTTAATCGTGGGCCTACCTGAGTTGGAAGAAGGCCCAGACATCATCAGCCTTCCTACAGAGTTTTTGTGTAAGGTGGTGGGCCATCTCCTATCAGCTCTTCCTGTCACTTAGAGTGGCGCATCGTTCCCTGGAGGCCGAGGCCTGCACCTGGGTCCCCTCATCCTATCATTATCAAATTTTTGAGTTATGTGAGAGACACCATGTCTCACATAAGTCCCGCGAGCTGAAAGACATCCTGTGGGTTCATCCAAAATCAGGATCGCTCAAGACCTACCTAAAGAGACCTGAGAGAAAAGAGCAGCCTATCATCCAGTGGTACAGAAACTGATAGTGGCATCTATTCCCTTTAAATGATTTATCAGAGACCGAAAGTTACCATTAATGGCATGCTACTTAACTCCCCTGAGGCTGCCGCAAGGACCCTGGAGATCAAGCTGCCAGACCTATTCAAAGCACATGGCTGAGAGTCCATACATGTCCCTATCTGAAGATTCGATCCCATATTCTGGCTGGACTAAACTTGTCTTTATTTCTGTATAAATTTAAAAAGTGATGTTTACTTAGTGGTGGCTAAGGCTGCCTTCTCATTTCTCCTTCTCTCTCTGGTCTCCCTTTTCTTGTCCCTGTCATTTTTCTGGTTCTCTGGTCTCTCCTTTTGGTCCCCCCTTTCTGGATCCTCTGGCTTGGGTTTGGTTAGTGGTGGGCGAGCTCTGGTTTAGGGCGCTCCCCATTCTCGACCATGTACCTTTCGGTGGAACTCTATTTCTGGTGCGTACCTGGTAGGACTTCCTGGGAGGCGGACCTTTGTTGGTCCTTGCCCTTTGGTTTCCCTGAAACAATGGCCTTTAGACGGATCTTGGTCATCTGTACTGCCTGCATGGGGATCTGCTTGAATTCTGATGGCTCTCTGGACTCTCATTTTCTTCTGGTCTGTAGCGATCTGGTAGGACTCTCTCTTCCTTCCTTCTTGCTCTGGTTCTGCTAATAAAGTTGTTGGGGTACCGCTTACTGAACTAGTCTAGAATACTGGCTCTTTGTAGCGGGTGGTTGTGTTACTACCATTTTCCTTACTTGACTGTCCCTCTTCCCTATTTTCTTCTACTTTATCTGTTTTCCATATTTGTTATGGATTTTGGGGAGGGGTGGCTGGGTGGGGGGTCGGGCTCGGTGGGCTTGCTGCGCTGGATGTGGAATCGCGAGCCATACTTGGGGGTCGACTAACCTCCCCAGTGCTGGAGCTTTCGGGAGTGCGATCCTGGTATTATTGGTCTGCACTCTCTTGGGATGGTCCCGATCTACTTTCTCTGCTGGCACTGGTGCCTAGCTCTGGGGGTTTGGAGGTTCGCATTGGGTGTTCCGGGGCTCAAGCTTTGGATCTTTGGTTATTTTTGGGATACCCTGGCTCACGCTTACCTGTAAATACTTATTTTTGATTTGCATGGATATGGGTTGTGGGGGTCTGGTTGTTGTTGGGGAGGGATCTAGCTTAAATTATTTCATATTATTGGGACCTTTGGTTGTTGGGGTGGGGGTTGGGAATATTTGCTTTCTAGGTTTGGTTGTATGTTAACTTTCTGGTCTCTGGGTTCTGGGAGGGGTGGGGGACTGGGGAATAGTAGTAGTTGACCCAGATGTTTCATATGGTTTCTGGTTTGCTGTGATAGCTTATTTCTGGGGGTTTGATCGGGTGCACCTTGCATTCATATACTATGACGATTTTGTCTGGATGTCCATTGGTTCTATTATGCTTTAAAATGGCTACGAATATTATTAAAATAGAGTATTGGAATGTTAGAGGGCTTAGGGACTGGGTCAACGGTTACAGGTCTTTAACCACTGTTCACTCCTTCACATTGATATCCTTTTTTTACAGGAGACACATCTATCCCATGATGAAGCTAGACTGCTCTCCCGATCTGGTTTTTCTCAATCTTATCTTGCCGGAAAGTCCTGCTTTAGTAAAGGAGTTGCAGTCCTTATTAAAAAACATGTTTTGTTTACAAAAGAGTTAACTGTCTCAGACCCAGAGGGGAGGTTTGTCCTGGTGAAGGGTATCCTGAATGGCGACAAGGTCGTCCTCGGTTCTGTTTATGCCCCAGTTGGGGGGAACCCCAATTTTTTCATGACTTTGGCTGATAAGTTGGTTGGCTTTCTTCCTACTCAACTTATATTGGGGGGGATTGGAATGTGCCTTCTTCATCTACCTTAGACAGGGAACTGCAAGATAAATGCCCATCTTCCCCGGCTCAGCGGGCTTTTCGGGATCTGACTTCGATGCTAGGCCTATGTGACCCCTGGTGGCTCGCTAACCCTTCTTGTCGTGCCTTTTCCTTTTACTCTCAATCACATGGCACTAAGTCGAGGCTAGATATGATTTTAGTCAGCCCCACCTTCCTCCCGAATATCTCTTTGTCTGGCATTGAGCTGATAATTGTGTCGGATCGTGCTATAGTCTGGATATGAATGTCCCTAGACCCTGATTATTCTCATGACTCTATGTGGCGGCTAAACACACCATTATTGAAGGATTGCCAACGTGTTTCAGAAATTAGTTCCCGGATTTCTCTTTTTCTGGCTGATAATTTGAATTCCACTCCTAGGGTTGACATGGTTTGGGGCGCGCTGAAGTGTTATCTTAGGGGTGAACTCATTAAGATGGCCTCCTTTAGGAAGAAGACACGGTTGGCTAGGTCCTTGGCTCTGATGAACAAATTAAGAGAGTTAGAAGCTAACTATTCTGCTACTTCTTCTGTATTGGAGCTTAAGGAGCTTCTGCTAACTAGGAATGAATACTTGGATCTCTTGAAAGAAAAAACAGAATATTGTTTGATGAAAACCAAGCCAGGTATCTTGAGTTTGGTGAAAAATCTGGTAAACTGCTGGCTTTACGCTGCTCACACTTGAGAGTTCAAGGATCATCCTTCTTTGTCTTCCCCATCTGGTAGTGTAGTCTCCTCACCTAGAGATATTGCGCGATCTTCAAAGATTACTACTCGGATCTTTATAGTTATTCCTCATCACCCCATCCTGTTTTGGCTGTTAAGGAGTATATCAGAGGAATAGATATCCTCAGTATATCAGAGACCCAGCAAGCGAGCTTACTAGTCCCTATTTCGGCTGAAGAAATAAGCAGTACCATTGCTTCCTTGGTTCCAGATAAGACACGGGGCTGGACGGTTTCCCAGCAAACTTTTATAAGGTATTTGCTAAAGAGCTGTTACCATACTTCTTAAACTATATAACTATCTACCGGTCTCATCTGAGCTTGATCCTGCCTTGTTTGAGGCCACAATAGTTCTAATCCCCAAAGCAGACAAAACCCTCACTGATCCGGCTAATTACCATCCCATTTCTCTCCAAAATTATGATATAAAAATTTTGGCTAAAATACTCGCTGAAAGGATCAAGAAGGTCTGGTTGGAACTGCTGAGTCCTGAGCAGGCCGGCTTTGTACCGGGGAGGTCGGCGGCAGATCACCTGAGAACTCTGTCACATATCTCCCAGTACGCCCAATCTGCCACATGTCCAGTTGCGCTGATCTCTCTTGACGCCGAGAAAGCGTTTGACCGGGTTGATTGGTCTTTTCTGTGGGCAGTAATGGAAGAGATGGGTTTTCAGGCTCCCTTTTTGACTATGATTCAGACATTTTACAATTGCCCCTCCGCTAAGATCTATTGTAATGGGGTCTTATCTCCCTCTTTTCGTCTTTTTGCTGGTACCAGGCAGGGTTGCCCTCTCTCTCCGTTACTATTTAATCTATTTTTGGAACCCCTGCCGATTAAACTTAAGTCGTCTCCTCAGGTGAGAGGTATTATGCTTCAGCAACGTGAGTTAGTTCTTTCTGCATATGCAGATGATGTCTTGTTGCACCTAATAGATCCGTAGCATCCTTGGAGGCCGCTCTTGATATTATTAAGCACTTTGGTCCTTCTCTGCTACAAACTGAATATCTCTAAATGTGAGATTTACCCTTTAAATCACTATACGAACAAACAGGATTTTCTTTCCTTCGGAATGAGATGGACCCCCAGATCAATTAAGTACTTGGGAATCCATTTTTCCACTGATCTTTCCCTTCTGAAAAACTAAATCTGGACAGAGTTAGAGATTTGATTAGTCAGGACATACAGCACTGGTTAGCTCTCCCTATTTCGCTCTGGGGCCGAATCAATATTATTAAAATGAATATACTTCCCCGGATCTTTTATCCATTGAACCTGACCAATCTTTGGATCCCCCTTTCCTTTTTACATCAGCTTCATCGGCTGTTCTCCAGTTTTATCTGGCGGGGGAAGGGAGCCCGACGCTCCTATGTCAACTTGTCGCTCCCTAAGGACAGGGGAGGTTTGCGACTGCCTAATCTCCTGCTGTACTACTGGGCGGCCCACCTTTCTAAGCTGGGAAGATGGTTCTCCACAAGTACAGAGAATCCTGGTCCAATTTGGCTTCAGCTGGAGCGGGCTTTTCTTTCCGAACTTGGACTGGATATCTCCGCCCTGTTTTATTTGCCCCTGAAAGCTCTTTCACAGTTGATTCCGGACAATATGGTGGTCGGCTCTCTTAGGGCATGGGTACAGTGTCTTAAATCCTTTCGGATTACCAGTGAATCGGACCTGGGACAGCCAGTGGTTTTAAATCCTAACGTTAGATTGGGGAATTCTTGGTTAGTGCCAAACTGGCTCCCGCAATTTAAAGAGGCCAGAGTGGAGCAGTTGTTTAACCAAGATTTACTCCTTACGTCGGACGATATTTTAAAGAAATTTGATATACCAAGCAAAAGAATTTTTAAGGTCTTTCAACTTCCACACTTAGTGAGTAATAAATTGGTACCACTTTTAGGCAATCGGTTGTGCAACCCTTTTATCTAACATTATCAGTCTTGCTTCCCAACCCCACTCTATCTCATCAATTTATTCTTATCTTCTGAATTTTAATTTGCAGGAGGATGTTGAGGGCCCTTTGGTCTGGACAAATCTTCTCCTGAGGCTACCCGTCTGGACTCATTTTTGGTGTAGTTTGCATAGATATCACACCCAGGATAGGTTGCGATTAACACAGTATTATATTGTGAATAACCTCTACTATACCCCCCGTTAAACTCTTTCAGCGTAAATTAGTCTCGGTCCGGACTGTTTCAGATACTCACTAAGCGGAGGGCAATTTAATTCATATTTTCTGGGAATGTTCCAAAGTGGCCCCATTGTGGTCCCTGATCCGGGAGAATTTGGATCCCCTTCTGGGTCTGAGTAGTTTTTTTTGCCCGGAAGTCTGTGTCTTGGGTGATTTTTCTCATATAAATAGTGTGGAGCGCCGGTATCATATGGCTTTAGTGTCCATGGCGGTTAAGAAACTGGTCCTAAGACACTGGAAGGTCCAGTTGGTCTTATCGTACGCAGACTGGCTGAAAGAGATGATGTCGTATCTCCAATCTGAAAATCTGATTGCCAGCTTTAAAGACCGTATGGATTTGTTCCATAAAAGATGGGGTAAACTTCAAACGTTGTGTTTGCATTAAAATTTAAGCCTGATGACCCTATCCTTTTGCACTCATACAATATCTATTCCTGTATTGTTGCTGACTCTAGATTTCTCTTTCTGTTCTATATGATCCATGTGGTTTAAAGTTATGATACTTTGTTCCAGGTACATTGTGATATCCAGATTTAAGAAGGTTTTTCTTTTTAGGCCCTTTGCTGGGTGCACCCAATAGGGTTTGGGGAGGGGTGGGGTTCTTCCTCGGATTGTATATGTTGAGGATTACTTGCCTTGTTGGTTTTGTGACTAATTGGGAGGGTGTTTTCGGGGAGGTTATCGGGATTTTTCTTTTGGGGGAGGGGATTTGGGAGGGGGAGGGCAGTGCTTTTGGTTGTACGACATGTATACTATTCATTTGTTTACTTGATCTTGTTTTTGGGAGGGGGGTTTTGTTTGTTTGTTTGTTTTTCTGTTTTTCCTGCTTGTATTTTGAAACTAATAAACTTAAATTTCAAAAAACTGTGCACACACTGTATTGCCACCAAACTCCAGCAAGCATATGCACCCTATTCTAGTCAATGGGACAGTAACACAGGAACTAAGGGACATAGACACCTCCATCTCCATGGTGAAGCAGGATCTGATCCAGGCAGAGCGGATTCTGCTGGGTCAGTTCTCCAAAATTCCGGGAGTCATGGATCCAGTGATCCAAGTGCCAATGGTTCAGGTCTTCCTGAGTTGGGAGGATGGCCATGGAATACAGGAGGTAGGAGGTGTACTTGATCTCCCTGTGGATGTGATCATGGGGAATGATTTTGACCATGGGGAAAACCAAGTATGTGTTACTGCTCTTTGTCAGACAAAAGTTCAAGCTTTTGAGTGTGAGGATGGGGTGATACAGCCTGTGCAGACTCATACCTCAGCAGCTGAGGAAGTGGCTAGTGAGGGTGAAAGGCTAGCTAGGAGTTACAACCTCAAGCCTGAGCTGTAAGCAGAGGAGGTCACCACCAGGGGCAACTTTCCTCCTGAAGGAGAACTCAGGAGGGTCGGAAGGGAGGAGCTGGACAGGGCACAGCAAGCTGATCCTACCCTCCAAAAACTGAGAGAGATTGCAGATAGTGCTGAGGCCTCTCAAGGGAGTGAAAAATCAGTTTATTGAGAGGATGGGCTGTTGTACAGAGAGTGTACACCACACAGAATGGGATGTTGTACAGAGAGTGTACACCACAGAAGGAGCTAAAGGGAGAGGTACTCCAGCAGCTGGTAGTCCCCCAGGACTACTGAAAGTAGCTTCTGGTCCTGGCCCATGACATTCTTTTTTCAGGCAACCTGGGTATTAACCACACAAAAAGTGGCTGCAACAACTTCTTTGGCCAAGCATGTACTGTACACATATGTGGAAATTACTGTTGGACTTGTCCACAGTGCCAACAGGTCAGAAAGGTCAGGAATAAGGCTAACTTTGGCGCCTCTGCCTATTATTGATGAACCCTTTAAGAAGGTAACCATGAACATAGTTGAGTCTCAAAGTACCCCATGTTGCACGAGAAAATTATACTTACTGGTTGTTGTGGATTATGCAACCAGGTACCCTTAGGCACTGGCAATGTCCTCCAGTGAGGCAGAAAAGGTAGCTGATGAACTCCTGGGAATCTTTAGCCAAGTGGGATGTCCCCAGGAGATTTTGTCAGAACAGAGGACAAATTTCATGTCATCACTAATGACCAGTTTGTGAGAGAAGTGTGGGGTGAAACAGCTCTGTGCTTCTCCCAATCACACAGAGACAAATGGCCTGGTCAAGTGGTTCAGTGGGGCCCTTAGAACTATACTCAGGGCATTTGTGGACCAGCACAAAAAGGAGTGGAACTAATATTTTCCTCACCTCCTGTTTGTATACAGGGAAGTCTCATAGGAGTACACAGGGTTCTCACCCTTCATGTTCCTGTTTGGACACAGAGCGAGCAGGCCCGGGATGAATGGGAAGGTAATCATGCCTCCCAAGGGAAGTCTGTTGTGAAGTACATCCTAAATTTCAGGGCCAGGAGTAAGGCGCTTATGGGGCTTGCCCAGGAGCACTTAGCCACTGCACAGCAGCAACAGAAAGCCTGGTATGACCATGGGCCACAGCCCGGGAGTACAAAGTTGGACAGCGAGTGATGGTACTTGTCCCAGTCTGACACAGTAAACTGCAGGCAGCATGGTAGGGCCCATTCTCCATAATCAGGAAGCTGAGTGATGTTAACTATGGAGTAGGGATGCCTGACAAAAGGTGTAGGCAGAGGGTATATCATGTGAACATGATGAAGCCCTACTATGACAGGGAGGAAATGATTCTCACCATGTGCAGCACGCCAGAGGAGGGGAATGAGGCTCATCCCCTGGTGGACCTCCTTGGCGAAGCCCGGGAGGGATCCTCAGTGAATTACCTTACACTCTCAGGGCTGCTGATACTATCCCAGAAAGAGGAGATGGGGGTGCTGCAAGATTTGGGGACGTGGTCATGGGGAACCTCACTGACAGAACACCACATGGACACTGGGGCCCATGTTCCTTTGAGGCAGTCCTCACATGGTACATGAGGAGGTTAAGAAGATCATGCTGGAGGAACTAAGGAGATGCTGACCTTGGAGTTATCCAGGAGTCCAGTAGCCCCTGGCCTTGCCCATTGTCCCCAAAAAGGATGGTACCACCCAATTCTGTGTCGACTACTGGAGGCTCACCAGCTGTATGGAGTCTAATGCCTACCCCATGCCCAGAACGGATGAGACCTTGGAACGGCTGGGGTGAGCCCAGTTTCTTTCTTTATTTAGTTGTTTAACCAGGTATAGCACACTAAGCTGAAAGCTTTTTTACAGGAGCGACCTGGGAACACAAGGAGGTTAAGTGACTTGCTCAGGGTCACACAGTATGCAAGTGGAAGCTGTGGGATTCAAACCCAGGTCTGGTCTGCTGGATGTCATCAGATTTGCAGCTCAGAGCCTTAGACCACTGTGCTATACTGCCTCCTTTCTGTTCAGTTTCTGACCACAGTACACCTGACAAAGGGCTACTGGCAGGTGCCATTAACCCCAGCAGTCAGGGAAAGGTCTGCTTTTGTTTCCCCATATAGCTTATCCGAATTCAGAATAATGCAATTTGGAATGAAGAATTCACTCTCAACCTACAAGATGCTTGTGGATGGCATCCTGGCTGGGCAGGTGAATATTCACTGGCTTACATGGATGACATCACCATATACAGCCAGACATGGGAGGATCATGTCAGGCATGTGAGGGAGGTGTTCCACAGACTGATGGCCACAGGGCTGATAGTTTAAGGTAGAAAATGACAAATTGGCATGGCAGAACTGTCCTACCTTGGGCACCGGGTGAGCAGTGGATCCATCCAGCCGAGCAGCGTAGGTTGATACCATCCAGGCCTGGCCCACCCCTGCCACAAAGAAACTGGTAATGGCATTTCTGGGAACAATTAGGTACTATAGGAGGTTTGTCCTTCACTACTGTGATGTGGTCAAACCCTTGACAGAGCTGATGAAAAAGAGAATACCTAAAAAGTTCTCTGGACAGAGGACTGTGAGTCTGCTTTCCAATGGTTGAAGGAGCCATTATGTGGGTCACTCGTGCTTGCTAGCTCCAATTATGACTTAAAGTTTGTAGTACATGTGGATGCCTTGGATCATTAGCTGGGTGCTGTCCTGAGCCAGGTTACACTGCAGGGGGAGGAGCCACCCATAGTGTACCTGCGTCAGAAGCTTCTGCCCAGGGAAGAGGCATAGAAACATAGAAACATAGAGGTTGACGGCAGATAAGGACCAAAAGGCCCATCCAGTCTGCCCATTTTTTCTACTATATAAATGTGCCATTGGCCTTTGCTCTGTCAGTGGCCTATTCATACTCATCTGTATTGCTCTCTTATGCCTATCCCATGCCTGTTTGAAGCCCTGCACTGTATTCATAGCCACCACTTCCTGAGGTAGGCCGTTCCATGCATCCACCACTCTTTCTGTGAAAAAAGAATTTCCTCACATTCCCCTTAATTAGCCTCCTCTAATCTCATGCTGTGTCCTCTTGTCCTGCTATTTTTCTTATATTGTTAATGCCATAAGGTGTTTGAATGTTTCAATCATATCATCTATCTCCCTCCTTTGCTCAAGGGTATACATATTGAGCTCCATTAATCTGTTCTCATATGACTTCTGATGCAGTCCCTGCACCATTTTGGTTGCCCTTCTCTGGACTGCCTCAATTTGGTTAATGTCCTTGTGAAGGTGTGGCCTCCAGTACTGCATGCAGTACTCCAGATGGGGCCTAACCAGTGTCTTGTAAAGAGGGATTATTACCTCCCTCTTATGACTTGTGATACCCCTACTAATACACCTAACATCCCCTAGCCTTACCTACTGCTTTAGAGGTCTTCTTGGATGATTTCAGGTCATTGGTGATGATGATGCCCAAGTCTTTTTCTTCCTTTGTGACTGCCTGGCATATGCCACAGTGGCGAGAGAAAGTCTGGGGTAGTGTGGGCCCTTCAAAAGCCTGCAGCCATATTTGTATGGAAGGGAGTTCACTGTGGTCACAGATCATAACCTCTTGTTATGGCTCCACAGGACTAGTGTGCAAAACACAAAGTTATTGTGCTGGAGTTAGGTACTATAGTCATACAATAAGATCATTCAACCCCAAAGTGGGGTGCAGAGTGCCAGTGCACATGTACTGTCAGAGAAGGATTAAGTGCATGTCATATTCCTTTAGGCACCTCCCAGTCCCTACATGAATGGCACTGTCTCTTGGGGGTTGCCCAAAATAGGCACACCATCATTTCTTGAGTAGGAGAGATGTGACAAAAAAAGGGGACCAGAGCAATGTATTCTTTTGAGTCATTTATTCTTTTCTGAATATACATCTGCTGCTGGTCAGAGATGGCTGCAAGATCACATGATCAAGTAGTATATGGGAACTTATGTCAGTCAGGGTGGCAAGACTGATATTCTCATGGGAAAGTTAACAGGAAGGCAAAGGAGGAGGCAATGAAACAATAACCCCCGAGGGGATTCCTTCTTGCAGATGTTCTCATGTTGGACATAGGACCCTGGTGCATGTCATAATGTTAGCAAGGAGGTGCTGAAGGGTGGAGACACACACACACACACGCTGTCAAAGGGGGGTTGGGACAGCATGGAACTTTCACTGAAAGGGAATGAGACCCCTCCCCAAAGTGAGTAAGAAATAAATTGAGGTGCTGTAAGAAAGTACATTCTCTTGGACTTGGAACATCTAACGACCAGGAGCCCTGCCACATAAAGACTAGCTGACTGGTAAAATAGCACAATAAGGGGAAGTGTAATTCTATAGCTAGGACAGGTGAAGGATTTTAGGTGAGAATAGCTCAGAATTTTACTGTCCTCCAACTGTCTGTTCAACTTGTTTTATTTTCTGTTTCTTGGTAAATGTGTAACCCTTTTGTTTTCCTGTACATACATCATGTTGTAAATACTTGTAGTCTTTTAGTAAAGAATCATATTTTTATAGAATAAGTGACTGCTTGTTTTATTTAAAAGGGCAACTCTACTATTTCTTCTGGACTCTGTTTGCAGCCTGTATCTGAGGGGGCTCTCTACTCACAGTTATTGTGTTGACTGTCTTGACCTTGTGCAAAGGAGGAGGTAAGAAACAAGTTTCCTGGGTCCTGTTGGTAAAACCCCACAGTGATGGCAGTGAATGTGAAGTCCCTGATATGGAATGCAAGAAAAATAATTTCACTAGCCATTTTACTGTTGTGAGAAAATGTGTTTTACTTTTGCAAAAAGTTACTTTATGAGTTTGAGACTAATAACGTTAGCAATGTTATTGAAGGACGTTTACATGCACATTCAGGGTGCCATATTCTTATGCTTTGGCAAGCTTCATTATGGCAACTTGTCAAGATTCAAAAGCTAGGGGTGTAAAAGTAAGAAAAATAAAATCCTTTTCATGCTTTTTTATTTGTGTCTAGAGCAAGAACATTTGGGAATTTTGTTCTTACATTTTAAGGGTAGAAGTGCATTGCCCTAGAAATGTATTTCAAAGATTTCATAAAAAAAAATATTAATTAGTTCCCATGTTATAAAGTTTTACAAATGTGGTTACTGAGCATGAGTTGAGTAGACACTTTACTGTAAACCCTGGTTTATGTGCCTTAGTATCTTTGGTGCTGTTCAAAAAAATTGCATGAAATTTTGCATGCAGGGTCAGGGTGCCATGTTTTTATGATATGACAAGTTTCATTATGGCCACTTGTCTGGATTCTGGGATCCAGGAGTTGTTTTGCTCACATCTAGACCAAAAACAGCTTGCAATTGTGTTCCAAACTTTTTAGAGTAGAAATGGCTTAGCCCAAAGAGGTGTCTTTCAAAGATTTTGTGATTAGATATTGATCCATTCCATAGTTATAAGGTTTTAAACATTTTACTTTGTAGCATACTCAGTAGGGTTTTCAGGAAGCTGGTTCTTATTATATTTGCCGAATAGTGCAAGTACAGTTAGAATTGCACAGGCTGGGGAGTCACGTGACGCTCATGGAGGAGTAGCAGCAGCTTTTTGGGGTCTCACCCTAATCGCTTTAATTCCTGATTTAGCAAGAATTACTGAACCATCCTACTTTAATCGAGAGTGCAAGAGCAAAACAAGTACTGGTGCGAGAGGCAGGCTAATCAGACATGTAAATGCAGGCTCCAGACAAAGAATTAGAGGCGAAAAGACCTCGCGTAGCCTCATCACCCGAAATGGTACCGGACTAATTTACACCGCAAAATATATGGCGATCTATCCACGATCAAGGAAGCTTTGTTCAAGCTGGTTGATGAGGTGGCTGATTTTAAGTCATGCTAACCCAATTAGCCAGTCGGTGATTTGACACCGAGGCCTGTGATTCATCTATCGAGAGCTCGGCGGAGAAATTGGGCCTACAATTACTGAATGCATGGAAACTGGTGGCAAAGTTGAGGATCGGCTTGACAATTTAGAGGGGAGAAGCAGAAGCGGAATAATTCAGTCCTTCTGGGCTCCCAGAAGGCGAAGAAGGACTGAACACGGTGCTCTTTCTGCAGAAGCTATTAAAATCAGCCGGGCCATCTCCCAATGGGCCCGAGTATATTATTCAGCATGGACACCGTGCTCTTAGAGCTAAACCCCCCTCCACTGATCCACCAAGGCCTATAATTTTTAAGTTGTTAAACTACTTGGATCGTGAGCACTTGCTGAGAGAAATTCGAAAGCTATCTACTTTTCACTGGGAAGGGAAGCGACTACGTTTGGTCCCCGATCTCACTTGGAAAATGAGGCAGGCGAGAGCGAGCTTCAGGCCCGTGACATCCAAACTCTGGGCGGCTGGGATTCGCCACCGAATGCTGTACCCAGCGAAACTCGAAGTTACCCTCAAGGAAGGAGTCAAGCGATTCGATTCATTTGAAGAAGCGTTAACACAGCTAAGAGCTTCATTGCCTGAACTGTTTTCTAAGACCTGACCAGGAGATCAGTATTTCGGGGGATGCTGCTAGCAGAAAGTTATGCCATGGGATTCATGTTGTTGCCTGTATTGCATTTCCTGTGGACTTGTTCATATCTCGTTGGAATGTTAAAATATTAAGATGTCTGGGACTGCATATCGAGAATTCTTTATTTTTTATTACTAGATTCTCAATTCCTTGCTATTATGCAGTGAGTTAAGTAGTGAGCACATTATTTTCTCGGGTCACCAGAGGGAGCTATTGCCACGTTAATGTGCTCTCCCCTTCGTGATGGCTACAATACGGTGGTGCGAGCTTTTCTTGCACTTAGAGGAGGGAGAAAAGCGCTGTATAAGAGGCACGATGGAGTGGGGTAGATTAATCCTCCTGTTGTTAGCAGATGTTAGCCAGAGTTCAGATCAGTGATGGAGACATGAAATTTGACCGCTATGAGGTCTTTTACCCCTGCTTCCCTTTACAGCAGGAACAGCAGTTCCATAAGGCAGGGAGTGTTTGTGCCCGAGGTATTTTTTGGGTTGAAGTATGTAGCTTAGGGGAGCATAGAGGAAAGCTCTTAGGCATCCCAGACAGTTCTGTTTTTCTTTGCCCATTTTGGGGACAGGTATTAGTTGGACCAAGCTAGAGTCTGGTAATGGCCAAGTGGGTCATGCTCTCATGACGTCCCAGGTTATCTTGTTTTTCTTCTCTAACATTTTTTCTCATCAGGTTTTCCTCAAAGCTAGACAGCTAAAATATTCTAGTTAGGGTATAGCCCACTGACAGGACATTATAAGGGCTTATGCGCTAGATCTTTAAAGTGTATATTGGTCTCGGTTGTGCACTAAAAAAGGAGTGGGGGGCCCCCACCTCTGTGAAGCGCCACGAACCAAATCCAGAGGAGCAGGCTTCGGGCCAGGGAGGTCAGGTTAAGTTTCTTTTTTGGAAGGGGTTTGGGGATAAAAGGGGGGAGTTTAGGTTCAGGATCTCAGGCTGGGTTGTGTAGGAAGGGGGTCCGTGGGGCAGCTACCCTAATGTTCTTTGCACCAGGAACGGCTCTGAATGGCTGCTAAACTAAACTTTCTTTCATGGAATATCAAAGGGGGTAGAGATAATTGCAAAAAATATGTAATACTGAATCATCTGGCCCAATATAATCCAGCAATAGTTTTCTTGCAGGAAACCCATACCCTGCCATATCGTTTACCTCACCTAAAGAAGAAATGGGTAGCTCAGGTTTATGGAGCTGGCTTCTCTTCTCGAGTAGCCATGGGGTGGCTATCTTAATAGCCCGAGGGGTACCATTTATTCACTCGGAGTCAGTCTCCGACCCTAACGGCAGGTATATTATTGTTTCGGGTAGACTTGGTGGGCAACAGATAGTACTGGGATCAATATACGGCCCTAATAAGGACTCACCATCCTTTTTTACCCATCTGGCAACAATCTTATCACCCTTTAAAGAGCTTCCAATTATTCTGGGGGAAGACTGGAATATAGTCCGGTCTAATAGACTGGATCGCTCATGCTGGAGAGGTATGCTCCTCACCTGCCCAATGAGCCCTGGATGAGCTGGTGGCCTTTAGGCTAATAGACCCTTGAGATTACTTAATCCACTATTCGGGAGTACACCTTTATTCTCCCGTCCATAAAACACTTTCCAGGATTGACTATTTTTAGTGAACCCACAGTGTATAAGCGGTGTGGTAGAGACAGCACTCTTACCAAGGGTGATCTCTGACCACTCTCCCATTAAACTCTGTTGGGTGGCATCATCAGTTCCCTCAAGATCATACTCCTGGTCATTAAATAATGATATCTTAAAGAATGCTCAGGTTTTAACTCACTTTCGTGACTTTTTGAATAGATCTGTAGAAGTTAACTGGGGCTCAATCGAGGCAGTAGATCAAGGATGGGCATCCCTAAAGGCAGTGTGGAGGGGGGAGCTAATTCGGATAGCAACAGTTTGCAAGGCTAAGATTACGCAAGGGCTAGCTAACTCCTTGAAAGCAATCAGAGAGCTGGAATCTATACCAGAAGGACTAAGATCTGATATCCAGGAGCAGGACTTGGTGGCATTGAGAGTGAAGTACGAACACGCTGAGAGAGAGGCAACAACCTCGCCAATAAAACTAAAGCAATGTTTTTAGGCTACGAAGTAAAGCCGAAATTATTGGCCTGGCAATTAAGACAAAAGTCAGAAACCAGGTGGGTGACAGCTTTAAGGCATCCGATATCTAACCAAGTGATTACAGATTCTAAGGGTATCTTGAATATTTTTGTTGATTATTATAAGGTTCTATACTCTACTCAACTTCCCTCTTCGCCAGACAGATCTAAACTGGATGTTTTTCTGGCAAAGGTCCCCTTCCTTGTTTATCGGAAGGTTCTAGACAAAGCTAATAGCACCCATCTCGGATGAAGAGATAGGGGAGCTGTTGATTCACCAAAATCGATAAAGCCCCAGGTCCAGACGGTTTTATACATATTTCTATAAATTGTTCAAACAAAACCTCACTCCGTTATTGAAACAACTTTTGCATATTGGCTCGAGTTTGGTATCTCCGATAAAGCTATCTTCAAAGCTAGGATAATTCTGTTACTCTAAACCAGGAAATTTCCTGATCTAGTGGGTAACTTTAGACCAATCTCCTTGTTAAATTTGGACTGTAAAATTTTTGCTAAAATCCTGGCCGATAAGACTGAAACAAGTTTGGTTAGACCTGGTTAGCCCAGAACAGGCCGGTTTTGTGAAGGGTCGATCGTCGGCTGACCATTTTAGGAAATTATTTTACCTGATTTCTGCCTCAGTGGATCCAGATATGGAAGCATCTCTGGTTTCACTAGATGCAGAAAAGGCATTCAACAGAGTGGAATGGTCCTTTATGTTTGCGATCCTGGCGAAACTTGGCATTCCTGATGGGTTCTTGCAAATGATAAGGTTTTGTACACATGTCCAACTGCTAGAATCCAGTGTAACAATATAATTTCGGAAGCCTTTCCTTGTCAAGGGAACTAGACAGAGTGCCCTTGTCACCGTATTTGTTTAACTTACATATAGAACCTTTAATATGTATAATTACTGCACATCCGCAATACTACACTGTCACTCCCGCGAGTACTAAACTTGATTAATATGCTTAGTCAACTTTCTGGCTACAAGCTTAATCTGACAAAGTCTATACTTTATCCCCTCTCTGCTCATTTACATAAAGACTGGTGTTCTTCTTTAGGTATGCAATGGCAAACCAAGTCTATACTATATTTGGGTATCCAAATTTCTAAAAACCTGGAGGAATTGCCTAACTTAAATCTCAGACCTCTGTTTAAGTCCTGATTAAAGAGGATTTAGAAAGATGGTCAAAGTTCCTATTGACCTTTTCTCCGTAGAGTCAATACGATCAAAATGGTGATTTTACAAAAATTTTACCCTCTCAAATCTCAAATGTACATCTCACTAAATCTTACTTTAATCCTCTCTATAAATATTGTAGCGGATTTCTTTGGAGAGAGTAAACCTCCTCGTAGGGGCTTACCTAAAGTTATGTCGGCATCATTAATGGGTGGCTTGCAGCTACCTGATTTTTTACTTATTACCTGGCAATCCACGCTTCCAGATCAGTTTTGTGGGCAGGTCAGGCCGATGCCCTCCATCCTGGTCTTAACCTAGACCTAGCCTTTGCTAAGAAGCATGGACTGGATCCAGAATCTCTGTGGTATGTGCCGTGGACCAAGATCCCCAGGGAAGTTAGATCTACTCCTCTAGGTTGGGATATTAAAGCTATGAATCAACTGTTTTCAAGATTAAAAGTTAAACAGTATTACAACTCAACACAACCTTTATTAAGAAATCCTAATTTCTTAGTAGGTGGTCAACCAATTACTAGATTCTACCCAAAACCTACTTGTAACATTCGTATTAAGGATTTTTACTCAGAAGGCTCTATGCTCTAGCTCTCTAACCTATCCACAAAATTCAGGATTAAACCCCAGTCTTTGTACTGGTTAGCTAAGTTCGGAGTAGCATTAGAGCTTTCGTGGAATATAACAAATTATTCCGACCAGGCAGGGTTGTTATGTGAGGAACTGGGCACAATTGGCCTGTTAAATAGACCTGTCTCGAAAATTTACAAATATATATTAGAGACAAGACTCTAACCAATCGCTAGCTCCTATCTATTGGAAAATCAATATGTCCCTGGATTGGCGGATACAATATGGGAGAAATTTGGGCGATATATATTCATGTGTTAAACAAGACAGATTACGAGATGTCCAATTTAAGTTGCTGCACAATATTTATCTGTCCCAGCGAAGCTTCGTTGGTTAAATAACCGATTCTCACTGGCTTGCAAAGACTGTGATGACCAGCTAACCACCCTACATAAATTTTGGGCATGCCCCAAAATCTCGAGTTATGGAATACAATTAAGCTAAAAATCAGGCCATTTTGTAACCTGGTGCCATTTTTTAGCCTAGAGGTCTCGTCTTAGGAAGGTATGATTATATTCCCTCAGTTGTTTAAAGATGCCAGATGGCATTGGTGGCGTTAGTTACCAAGATACTCATTTTCGCCACTGGCAGAGACTTGGACTCCATCCTTCCAAGAGTGGTGGGAGGAATTCCTAAAAGCTTTGTCATGAAGGCAGAAAGCTATTCTGTTACTAGCGCTTGACAAGTTCCAGAGATATTAGGGCAGTTTTTCTCAAAACCTCAAGGACAAATATAACTGTTAATGAGGGATCCCAACTGCCACATAAGTCCTTGTTCTCTAAATATAACTTATTAGGTCCCCATCTACTGCTGACCTGACATGTCTCCCCTGTTAGTGGAGTCTTTTTATAGAGCCAGCCCACAGTAAATTACAAGCATAATTAAAGGTTAGAAGTTGATGGCAATTTCTAGCCTAACTAGTATTAGGGTAGCTGCCGAGGGGTATGTGGGGGGAGGGTTTCTCTTTATTTTTCTCCTTTATTTTCTTTGTTACTTTTCATTTGAATGTTCCCTTCCTCTTCGTTTCTTTCTCTTTTATTTTGTGGATTGTATAAATATCTCAATACTTGTATACCAAGGTATCTAATATGTGCAATGGTTGAAATTTACCTGTTCTCTGCTCCTGATATGTGCACATTATTTGTTATGTTTTTTTAATAAAATAAAATTACTTGCCAAAAAAAAAAAAAGAATTGCACAGGCTGTTAAATTTTAACCCCCAATTTTTTGCATCTTAATAATTTTGGCCCTATTTTACGAAAGTACCTAAAGTTTTGTATGCATGCTATGGTTGCAAAGCTCTTAAGACTTGATACGTTTTGTGATGGATGCTCATCCTAAATCTGAGATCTGGAAATTTAAAAGCCTTTAAAAATATGCTTTTAGCATTTTACTTTTGCTCACATGTAGAGCAAAATGGTTTGATACATTGTTCCAGCACCTTCAAGGTAGAAGATGCTCAGCTCAAGGGTATGCTTTTGAAGGTTTCTTGAACAAGTATAAATCAGTTCTTGAGTTAAAAGGTTTTGAAATTTGGCTCTAGAGTGTACTCAGTAGGGTTTTGATGTAATCTTCTGATACAAATGAAGAATTCTACTTTTGTGAAATGTTTTCCTTTCACCATTTTTTACATTCACAAGCAAAATTTTACTGCTGTGAGTTTAAACCTTAATAACATTGGTGTTGTTTGATGATATTATATAAAAATGTTGCATGTGCGGTCAGGTTGCCAAGTTCTTATGATTTGGCAAGTCATGTGATGGCTGTTTGTCCAAATTTTGAGATCCAGGAAATGTAGAAATAAGAAACAAATGCTCTTTCTCTGCCATTTGTTTTGCTTAGGTCTAGGTCCCAGGTGCCATTCAAAGATTTTGTGAATAAAATATTAATCAGTTTTCAAGTTATAATGTTTTAAACATTTAGCAGTTCAATTTTTGCATTGTGAATGTGTATCTGTGGCTACAGAAGTGCTTGCCCCACAAGGGTCAGTGCTTCTGGACCCAGAAATACTATTGTTATTTCAGTTTAATTTTTTTAAAAAAGAAAGGAAATTCATTATGAAAAACTGCATTTAGTGCATAAGTTAGCGTTCAACTAAATAACACATAAGAAGGTAATGTGGCATTATACTTCCCAACACTACCCCCCCCAAAGCAGCAAAAGGATAAGCCCACATAAGCAACCACAGATAACTATTGTCAGGTAAAACAAACAACTTACAACTGTTTACAGACACAAAAGGCAACCTTGATCAGGGTCCCAGTATGTCTGCAGCCAGAGATGCACATGCACACTGCAAGACATACGCACACTTCTGGCTGCAGACAGGTGTCCTGGATACTCAAATCTCAATACTGCTTTAGTCTGCAGAAGTGATGATTGGGGGAGGGGGGGAGATAGGGTTGGACCCTAATGCCACATTTCCTTACTTTCAGTGTGTTAAATTGAACAACAGAATTATGCATTAAGCAGGTTAGCAAGAGGAAAAGGAAGAGGAGACCATTATGGTTTTCCAAAGAGGTAGCAAAGAAAGTGAAAGCCAAAAAGATTGCATTCAGGCAATACAAAAAGACACAGGCAGAAGCTGATAGGGAGAAGTACCAGGAGAAGCAAAGGGAGGCAGGGAGGTCAGTAAGGAAGCCAAAGCTCAGACAGAAGAACACATTGCAAAATCAGTGGGTGAGGACAAAACCTTTTACAGGTACATAAGTGAAAAAGAAAGACAAGGGAGGGATAGTGAGACTGAAGGGGGAGGATGGGAGCCGTGTGGAGGATGACAAAAGTAAAGCTGACATATTGAACAGGTATTTCTGCTCAGTCTTTACTGAGGAAGAGGAGAGTAATGGGTCTGAAGGGAGTACAAGGGGTGAGAATGGTGCAGAAATGGACACAAGTCCCTTTACATGAGAAAGGGTCCTGAAGGAACTGGAAGTAATAAGAGTTGATAAAGCAATGGGGCCAGATGGGGTGCACCCAGGGTCCTTAAAGAACTAAGAAGTTGGTGGCTGAACCTCTGGCTATCCTGTTTAGCCGATCACTGGAAACAGGAGGTACCCAAAGACTGGAGGACAGCAGATGTAGTCCCCTTATACAAAGTGGGAACAAAGAGGAAGCAGGGAACTACAGACCAGTCAGCCTCACCTCGGTAGTGGGAAGATCATGGAAGCACTACTGAAGGAGAGATTGGTGGAACATCTGTTTGTCAATGGACTACAGGACCCAGACAACATGTGGTTTCACACCGAGGAGTCATGTCGACCAACCTCGTTGAATTTTTGACTGGGTGACTAGGAGGTGGATCAGGGAGGGCAGTGGACATGGCCTATCTGGACTTCAGCAAGGCCTTTGACACTGTGCCACATAGAAGACTATTACACAAACTGGGGAATATGGGTGTGGGCAGGACAGTAGTGTGGTGGGTAGGTAACTGGCTGGGTGGCAGGACACAGAGGGTGGTGGTAAATAGCTGTCACTCCACAGAGGAAAGAGTGACCAGTGGGTACCACAGGGATCAGTGCTGGGACGGTCCTATTCAACATCTTCATCAGTGACATTGTGCAGGACCTAGAAGGCAGAATTTCACTGTTCGCTGATGACACAAAGCTCTGTAACAGAGTAGACACACCAGAGGGTGTAGACAGAATGAGAAGCGACCTGCAGAAACTTGAAGAATGGTCAGGGTTTGGAGTTGAAATTCAATGCAAAGAAGTGCAAGATAATGCATATGGGGCACAAAAACCCTGGCACAATATATCAGTTGGGGGGTGAGGATATAGCATGTACCAAGAAGGAAAGGGATCTTGGGGTTATCATCTTTGATGACCTCAAGGTAGGAAACAGTGTGACAAGGCAGCAGGTAAAGCAAATAGGATGCTGGGATATATGAGCAGGGCATCACCAGCAGGAAAAGGGAGGTCATAATTCCGCTATACAAGACACTAGTGAGGCCCCACCTGGAGTACAGTGTACAGTTCTGGAGACCATACCTATGTAGGGACATAGACAGGGTAGAGAAGGTTCAGGAGGGCAACAAAGATGGTGCATGGATTGCATCACAAGTCCTATGAAGACAGGTTGAAGGAACTGAACATGTACTCCCTGGAGGAGGGAGGAGAGGGATATGATAGAGACATGCAAGTATCTTACAGGGAGGAACAGGGTGCAGGAAAACACTATTTTAAGCGAAAAAGATGTTCCAGAACTAGAGGGCATGGGATGAAGTTGGAGGAGAGCGATTCAGAGGAAACATGAGAAAGAATTTCTTCACAGAACAGGTGGTGGACAAGTGGAACACCCTGCCAGAGGAAGTGGTGGGGCTGAAACATTCATGGGATTTAAGAATGCATGGGATAGACATAAAGGAATTCTGGAGGTCAGGGGTATGGGGCAACAGACTTCTAGGAAAACAAACTGAACTTACAAGCTCAAATGGGCAGACTGGGTGGGCCATAGGCCCTTATCTGCTGACACTGTCTATGTATCTATGTAACACAATCTTGTTCACCTACTGCATTTTTTTTAAAAGATGCACACATATGTAATGAGCTGAATTTATAATTAAAACTTAAATCCTAGAATTTACTTTCTAAAAAGTGGTATTATGGGGGTATTTTGGGAATAAAAATTTAATGTAATTGTACTTAACAAATTACTTTAATGTTCCATGACTTATCTTTAATTTTCTGAAAATGTCATTTTACAGGTTACCAAATAATCTATAGTTGTCAAAAATTTAAAATTTGACATTTAGTAGTTATTGTTTCTAGAAGGATTCAAGAACTACAATTGTTTCTAACCGAGGTCAAGGATTATGTTGCTTTTATTTGAATGTTAATTACCCACCTCCAGCATTATACTTCATTTTTGAGTTTCACATGGTGAAGATAAAACAAGTGTTTACCAACTTTCCTACCAAATATCCCACAATATTTAGTTGTCCATGAAGTCTTAATAATCTGGCATAACAAAACTCTTCAGTAAAAACATAGGAAGACAGTCCTGATTGACATAATTTCATAAGTGCTTTAGTACGCTTGCCATTCTTTAAATAAATTGATAAAATCACAGCAATGTGACTATTTTTATTTATATCCATGTCAGTAGTGGTATAGACTTATTTTACTTTTTAAATGATCAGTTTCCCTAGTTTCATATATGTATAAGAAATCCAATTGATTTTATTTCCGTTAATCAAATTTGTAAAACTATCATAATTATATGCAGTTCTTACAGTTATTTACATTATTAAATAGATGGTTCAGGCAAATCAAAGACTGGGATGTATCAATAATTGATTAAGTGAATTCAGAAATATGTTGCATAATTATTATATCAATATGGATTGTTCATTACCATGTATCTTGTGTTGAGCAGATGTCTGCATTTCCTTCTTACAACTTGTGCTGCAGATATTGTTAGATTAATAATATTAATAATGAATGTAGTTCTCAGTTCATTTCATTTAATAAAACATCATGCATAGCTCTACAAAGTGATCTCAATAAAAAGTCCACAGTGAACAAAATCACTCACCTCCCTGTTCGAAGGAAGAAATATCATTGCCAAGATTGTACATTTTAAATGTATATTTTGTCAAAAACTATATTGATAAAGCATTTAACACTGATGTATACCTAGGATACTGTAGCTACAAATATTAAATACAAATTTCTGATTATAGCAAATGTAAATATACCTACCGTGCATGAAACTACAGATTACATGAATAGCAGATAGCTGTATAAATCTGTTGTCAACATATTCACAGTACTGCATAGTGGTGTGTTGTATTTTAAAATGTATAGACCCCCATATTCAGAAGGATAACATGGTGCTTACAGGAATAGTGTGCATGGATAGGGTGGGGGCCATATGCAAAGTGTCACCTTGCACCATACATAATAAATAACATCATTATGCAGAATACACCATTGCAATGCAAATGAGGCTTCTCTTTTGTAGACAGAGTGCAGTGATATATTCAAAATGTTCTGTAAGTGCTAACAGGCTGTGGAGGCATCACTAATCAATGCATACAGGACCCTACTTTTATCATAGTGCAATGTGGTGCTCAGTCCCCTGCTCTTCCTGGCAGCAGTGGTGCTAGTGGTTCCACTTCATTCTACTCAGTCCACATTGGTACAGTGATATAATGAAAATCCCAGTTCTGGCAGTACAGTGGTATTCCTTGATCACCACTGGTACTGTGCTATTATGAAAATCCAGACCCTGGCAGTCTAGTGGTACCCCTGAGCACCAGTGTTATGGTACTATGATGAGGTTTAAGACCCTAACCTTTTAGTGGTATCCCCCATTAACTATCAAAGACCCCATCCCTAGGTCACCCATTGAACATCCACCACCATCTGTCAGCACATGACTCATCCATCAAACCATTTCTGAGTTTTTGCCAAGACTTCTGAGTTTTTGCCAAGACTTTAGACCATGACCAAAACAGACCATCTGCTCACCACCTCAGCTGACTGCTATCTGAATAACAGAAAGCAAGCATGTACTAATGAAACAGATGTTTCTACTGCATGAGCATTCTCACTCTGTGTCATTTAGACTGCAACCAGCACAGGTGTGGAGCAAAGGGTCTGTGCCGATCACCATTTCTGGTCCTGACAGTTACTAAGAAATGGTTTGATTGGTAAGCCAAGGCCAGACAGGCCCAGAGAGGAGGAAGGGGCTTAGAAATCTGTGGTGTGCTCCTAGACAACAACCAGAGTTGGAATTTTCATTATTACATTGTACCGATTCTGATGAGGGAGGGGCAGAGGGGATGAAAAGACCACTTGACTACCAGGGTTGGTATCTTCATTATAGCACTGTACTGACAATTATCAGGAGGGTACCACTAGACTGCCAGGTTCAGGATCTTCATTATAGCAATGTACCAACACAGTTCGTGTGGGGTGGGGTGTAGTTTCTATTATACTAAAAAAAAGTCACTAGCTACATTATAACACTGCACCAATGGCAACTGGGGGTACCACTAGTGAGTCAGATCCAGGATAGTCCTCATAGCACTGTAACAGATGGAGATGGGGTCTAACAGACTGCTGGTGATGGCATAAGTGCGTAGAACTCTGGTGTTGGAGGAATGGCTGATGTATTGCACAATCGTCCACATATTTGTATGTGACTGTGTTGTGCAGAACCACTAGTAGCCTCATAATGACATGTACATGGCCTCTTAACACCATGCATGTCATGTGGTGATCAGCATGCTGGTCACTGAATATAGCTTCCAGGAGAAATGGCACTATCTTATTTGGGATGCCCATTTCCTTTACTCCTGAGAGCTTGTTGCTGGCAGGGGGCTGTGGTAGTGATATGCATATGTACTATGCACCTTACTATCATGATCCAGTATTCAGACCAGCAGCATAGGCCATGGGCTACTTTAGGTCAAGAAATAAAAGGTTCATTTTAGGGAGGACAATGTGTTTGTGTGCACTGAGGAAGTTATCAATTATCATTATGATCTTATGCCTCCACTGCCTTATGTGCTTGTTAATGTCTCTTAACTACTGATGAATGATCTCAGCAATCATTGAGGCATTTGAAATGGGCACATTGTACAAATAAGACATTAATATTTTTGCCCTTGAAGCGGGGTGGTTTTCATGACTTTCACACAATGTGTAGAGGAGTTCTCACTATCTGTGCTGTTCGTGCACATCATGATGGAAACCCATTCTTTGGCTTTCATATGGCCACGAGATTTTAGTTTTAAAGGTGAGTGTACCATCAGGTCTGGCAGGGAAAAACAAAGCAGTTTCAACCGGATTAAAAGTGCTAGTGGGGTTAACTGAGACAGCATTGTAGGTAGCACTGTGCCGGAGTTATTCTTCAGAGACAATGTTGCCATTAACTGTCATATCCAAAAGTATCCTGTGGTATCTGATACTGTTGCGTTCCTTACAATGAGACAGCAATCCATCTGTGGGTTCAAAAGTGACAGCCATGGATGCAGAAAGACTTTGGAATTCTCCATCAAAATGTTCCCTGGCAGTGGATTCCTAAGCTGCAGGGCAGCTAAGAAACAGCAGAATAGCAATTCCTCCACCCATGGATCCTTCCCATCCCTTTTACTCATTCTTTGGTCATTACACCCACTGCTCCACTTTCTGAAAATACACTCACTTTGTTCTTTAATTCTGCCCATGCTTGAAATGTCAACTCCTGCTGCCAGCCCATTGATGTAGTGGTAGACCTATTTCTTACGATGGTGACTCAGGTTTACATCCCGAATCTGGGTTGTCAGTGGTCTGGCACAGGAGGTGATTTCAGCATCCCAAAGACACTCTCTCTCTGGAGTGGGAGAGCAGCCATCTGCAGCAATGTACTGGTACCTCGTTACCACAGGTGGTAGTTCACATGGAGTGGTTCAAAGACAGGAAAGACACTGCTGACAAAAATCTCAGCATGCTCAATGGGCTTGAGTCTGCACACAGTATCTAATGAACATCCAGGGTAGAAAACTGGAAAGATGTCAGAGAATCTGAAGGAAAGTCACACCCCTTGCAGAACTCATACTGGATATGTGACCTACCCCCATGAACTGGATCCTGTGTTCTACTGGTGAGAAGGGGTCCTGCCCCCCCCACACATTATGGGGTAAGTCATGGAGGCTGACGGGTATCCTGTGAGAAGAGTGATCACTACTGAGTGCCTACAAAAAGGGTGACTCAATAGCGGCACTTGTTCTCAGGGCTAGTGGACAGGGAGGTGAATGAGGGTTATAGCGGCATCCTGTCACTATATGTATATGCTCACGTGGAGGGGGACTGATCACGCCATGCAACGGGTGGAAGAGGAAGAAGGTTTTGTGAGGTGTAGCACAATGGTGGGTTGCCTAGCTGGCCATGTGGCATGGGGGGTTCGTGGCAGGCTACGGTTGGGAGGGTGCCAGGTTTGGTGCTGGGCGTGTTGGGATTTTTGTGCGGTCCAGGATTTTTTTTATTTTCACCCCCGACATCGTCCCCTGGAGTTGAGAATCTTTAGTGAGTGCAGGGGGCACAGCCCCTGCATAAACAAAAATAAATTGAAGTTCTCAGCACCCTTTTGCCATGCACTGGGAGTGTACATCGGCGAAATAGATTTTCGCAGATATGCAGTTGCCCTAATGGCAATCGCCTTTCCACAATCAACGTTATCACATAAACCCAGGCTGAACGGAGTGTGACATTAAGCATACAAGAAATTGAGAGAAGAGGTGGTGGGGTTAGACCAGAGGCAGACCCTCAGCCAGAGAAGTAGGAAAACAAAATGAAATACAGAACAAGAAGGCACCGCGATGAGTCACTGAAGTACTTACAGTGTAATGCCTGCCACGGATGAGATTCAGTGAAGTGCAGTCAAGTGGGGGTACCAACAAGGTCCTAAAAACATGCACAGGATTTTATCTGCTTGGACGGAAAAGAACTTGCTTGGAAGAAATTTAAGGTACTGCCACAATCTCAGCCGCTGCCCGCCACCTTCTGCTGACTTCTGCCCGCCCTCCTGGAATAGCAACTCGGACTCGGGTCCTAGCCAAGAACAACACAAACCGAGCAGATGCGAGCACCCCTGCAGCAGCCCTGTACAGCCACAATCTCGGCCGCCATCCGCCACCTTCTGCTGACTTCTGCCCACCCTTCTGGAATGGCGGCTTGGACTCAGCTCCCAGGTATGACCACTGAATTGAAAGAGTTGCAAGCTGCTTTCTTCTGCAACCGACTGGTGCAGCGGTTTGGTAAGCGGACACAGATTGGTCTGCTTGTCTTGCTGTTGAAACACCATTGGAGCGCATTTCCTGGTGGGCTCCTGGGCACTTTTAAGATCCCAGCTGTAATTTCTGCTGCCTCCCAGCCACTGCACTACTACTGTGGTTGTTTTCTCTTTATTTTGCTCTACTTCTACCACTCCTTATTGTTTCCTCTCTCACTAAACTATAGAGTACTGACTCTATGTAGCAATGATACCAGAAATGTGTTAATTTCTGAAGGTGTAGCGAAAGAAATGCTTGAATGAGGCACTGTATTTCATTGTAGAATTATTGTGTTAGGGAGAAGCTTTGACTGTTTTCTGCTGTTTAATTTGCTGAACCCTTTCTCTGCTCCAAACAGTCCATTCTCTCCATTCTGTAGAGCAACTACAATTAACTGAACAAAATTTGACAGTGGCTCCCTACCCCCATTTACACCAGCCTAATCTTCTGACCTCAAACCCTCAGCCCCCCCCTTGATAAGTTACCTCTGCTTGCCTCGCCCTTAATCCCCTTTTTGTGTAACCTCTGCCCATCACCTCTCCTTTCTAAATTCCCTTTTGTATTTTTCCTTAACAACCCCGCCCTTAGCTCCCTGCCTGTCATCAGTCTACTTCTACCAACTAATTCCCTGCTGTCTCTCTCTCACAGCCAAGGACACTGAGCACCGAGTGGGTGCAAGCACCCCTGCAGCGGTGTGGTATGGCCACAATCATGGCCGCTGCCCACCACATTCTGCCAACTTCTGCCCACCCTCCTGTAATGCAGCTCAGACTCAGCTCCCAGGTACAACCGCTGAATTAAAAGACTTTCAAGCTGCTTTCTTCTGCAACCCGATTGGTGCAGCATTTCTGTAGCGGACACTGATTGGTCTGCCCTGCTTACTGCTGAAACATCATTGGAGTGCCTTTCTCGGCAGGCTCCCGGGGTACTTTTGAGAACCCAGCTGTAATTTCTGCTGCCTTCCAGCCACTGCACTATTACTGTGGTGGTCTTTCTTCCAGCCACCCTCACCCCCACCCAGACCTCCTTTAAATAAGCCTAAGACACTCCCACTTTCTCACTCCTGCTAGCTAATTGGCCCAACAGGCCCACAAATCTCCACTGAAAGCTGGCCTTCGCCAGGCTGCTTCACCTGCCTTCTTCATCTGTGAAGTCAGACCTTTCACAAGGTTAAGAATTAGAAATTGAATTACCCTTCCCCTGTACTTACTTTGTAATAACGACCACCGTAACACCTACTGCACTGGTTATTGCCTCCATGCAGCTTCCTAACATTCCCACCCAAACATTACCCCCACCATCTTTCACCTCCATCTCTAGTTTCAAGCCACAATCTGGAAGTGTACAATACTCCTCAGCCAACTAGTAGTGTCAGGATACCCTCAAAATCTACTTGCACCTTGACGTACTACTGAAGATGGAGTTTCAGCAGCGTGCCCTCCTGACTATGACCCCTGCTTACACTAGGTGGGCATATCTACTATATTGATATTCAGCAAGGGCCTCGTTCTCCCATAAGGATTCATCCAGTATTGCACTACACTCCTGGCTTAACGGATATTACCTACTCCATAGTGCCAAGCCTTGGCCATTTCAGCTGGTTACCAATATGGCTCCAAAGACTGCTGACCTCGTCCAACCCCCTGCCTTTTTTATACCTGCCTTACTCCCATTGCCTCCACTTTCATAACAACAGGAAAATATCCCCTACTCAGCAGCAAAGGAATAATAATCTTTGTCGGAGACATCTAAAAAATATATCTACTCAGACTCATCCTTCTGCTTCTACTAATGTCTGGCAATGTACACCCAAATCCTGGCCCAGCTGGGGTCACATTGTCAAGCAACAATAATAAGGAAGGAACAATTACATCCGCCAACATAAATATCTGCAATCTACTCAAAAAGATAGACTGCCTGCAAGTCTGGGCATTACAACATAACCCTGACGTACTTGCAGTCATTGAGATATGGCTCACTCCAAAAATTCCGGATTCCGCTGTCTTGATACCTGGTTACACACTATTCAGGAATGACAGTACCTCAAAAAAGAGGAGGGGGCTGTGTGTTATACATTAAGTACTCAATAAAGGGGTTTGCTCTTCCTTTATCCCACCTTACCAGTACTACACAAATTCTCCCCCTAAAAACTGTGTTGGGGGCCCCCAATAAAGCACTATCTATACTTACTGTATACATCCCTCCAGAAGAGAAATTTCCAGGATTCAAAGAACTCATGGAGGTTATCAGATGTCAGTATCTCAACTCTGAATCCATTAATCTAAGGGACTTCAATATCAATTGGTTGGCACCACTGACTGGCACATATAAGGACACGGTAGCAGCACTGCATCTTACACAACTCATTGGTTCACCCACTAGAACAAATTACAAAACTGGATCTAGCACACTTCTTGACTGGATCCTCACAAACCACCAGATCGTATCTTCAATGTTATAGTCCACCCAGACTCACTGAGTGACAACTCTCCGGTAACCTGCAGCTGGACCAACAAATTCAATGCAACACCCCCCTAAATAATCTCTAATCATAAACTATAAAGGGATCACCTGGAGTACCTTAAAGAGCAGCAATGCAACACTGACTGGAGCCCCCTTGACACAGCGGTGGATATGGACACTGCACTCGAGTACTTCATCAAACAATTCAATGTTGCTTGTGTCTGCCATGCCCCAGTGCAGAGGAAAAAGATCCGTGGAAGATACAGCCCCTGGATCACACCAGAACTAATAGGCCACATAAAAAACAGAGACAACTGGTGGCAGAGGGCACAGATCTCTGGTAAGCAATCAGACTTCCAGGAATACAGAAGGCTATGGAATGACTGCAACCAGACCATCTGCTCTGTCAAAAGTAAACATTTTAGGGAAGCTTTACAAACATCATAGGGAAACAGCAAGTCTTTTTGGAATAACTTAAAAGATGAAACAGGGAAAGTCAAGAAAGAGGCTCCATGAATGCTCAACATCGATGGTGCCCCTACCCTTGACCCCCTGACTATTGCCAACACGTTTAACAAAGCATTTACTGACCTGAACAGTGTACTTCCAACAAATTTATTTGAAGAAACCAACCCAAGCTCAAGCCAAAGCCTAGGGCCCACTCAAACATCCCCCCCTTCTATTCAAAACTGTCAACTACAACCAAGCAAGAAAGTACATTCGTAAGGTACTTGGAAAATCCAGGAAAAGTGGTGACACACTCAACCTCAAATTTATTTCCTTGCACTTGATGAAATCCTAGCTCCCATTACTAAGCTGCTGAACTTATCCTGCATCTGGCTCAGTTCCCCAAGCCTGGAAATCAGCCCTGTTACTCTGGTGCACAAGGAGTGGTGAAAGGGCATTGCATGCCAATTACAGACCTATTTCTATCCTTCCACTACTGTCAAAAGTGCTAGAGTGCATAGTCTCAGACCAGATGGTTGAATACCTTAATAAATATAACATCCAATGTCTGGAACAACATGGATTTCGGAAAAGGGCACAGTACCTCCACAGCTCTTCTGGAGTTCACCAGCTGCATACACAGTTTACTGGACAAGGTAACCTTGTTGGTGCGGCCTTATTGATCTATCAAAGGCATTTGACATGGTCAGTCACTCCCTGCTAACTCAAAACTCACCTAGAGGCTTCTCTAACCCCACTACTAACTGGTTCAAAAGCTGCCTAGCTGATCGTTACCAACAGGTAAAGATTGGAAACATGACATCTGGGCCTCTGCCAGTTCATTGTGGGGTCCCACAGAGGTCAATCCTAGGACCCTTCTTTTTCAGCATCTTTCTAAATAACCTACCTCAATCATGTGACCAATGGATACTTCTCTATGCAGATGATGCTGTGATTTTTACTTCTCAACATGACCCTCACACCCTAAACAATCAGCTACAACTTGCTTTCAAACAAACTGAACATTGGTTCTGAGCCCACAAGATGGTTCTGAACTATAAAAAGTCAAAAGTAATGCTTTTTAGCGGTGCTAGAAGCAGACGCAAAGCAGCATCCCTTAACATCACTAACTGCACAGGGGTTTCTTTGAACAGGTGGAGCAATTCAAATACCTGGGGATTGCGCTTGACTGTTCCCTCTCTTATGCAGAACACGTTGAGAATGTGGCCAAAACAGTCAACATAAGAATTGGCTCCTGCACACGTCAAGAAATGCCTGACACCTGAAGCCCTCCAAACTGCAATCCAAAGCACAGTTGTCTCTGTCATCGACTATGGATTGGTCATATACAGCTTAGCCCCTCCCACCTCACTATGTAGGATAGAAGTAGCCCTAAACAAAGCCTGCAGACTGCTCACCAATTGTCCCCAACTAACGCACACATGCGACCTTTATGAGCAAGCCGGGTGGCTACAACTTGAAAACAAGATAGAAAACCAAACCTGCCTCTTAGCTAAAAAAAAATCACAACTCGGACTTCAACCTCCTGGATTCACATACCTATTAAGCATATTCACAGGCCCATACCGCATCAGGAACTTTGACCATCAGGCTCTCACTGTCCCTCACTGCAGAACCTCCCAAGGGCAGAGATCATATGCCTACCGGGCACTACTTTGGCTAAATAACCTCGGCACTGAACTTAACGCCACACAGAGACTGGGGCTTTTCAAGACCAAGCTGAGACAACACTTATTGAAGAAAAGGTCATGTGACTGTACTCTCTAATTACTCCATACACACCCTATTTCTGACCTCAGCCTATTTCACCTTTCAGGCCATTTACCATCTCCTCACTTCTCCTACTTTTGTCCTCCTATTCCAAATTGTCCCTGTTTTGCTCTGCAATCACCCTGCACTCTCATCTCCCAACTCCCCCTAAAAAGTCATCATGCCCCTCCCCACTCATTGACCCCTACTTTCCTTTCTGGATAGCTGCTTACTGTCTTATACCTGACAATACCACCTAGGTTGCTACTGTTACCTGAGTTATCCTATTGTTAATATCATCTCTGTTTCCTATTTACAATGTATTATGTCTATGTTTACTCACCTAGCTAGGTACTCAAAACCCACATTGTTACCCACAGGTATACCCACCCTCTGTGATGTGGAACCTTTGTAAAAGCGGTCTCCTACTCAAAGGTATTGTAATCCAAGATTGAATAAAATAAAATAAAAAAAAAATAGAGTGCAAGGGCAAAAAATAAATTCAGTATGAGTATGAATTCTGTGTAACACATGTCTAACATTAGTCAGGAAGGCTTAAATAGATTTTTTTGGCTCAAAACAACTTTGAAATTTGGGAGATATGCAGAAAACGGAAGACAAATAATAAACACCTGGGTACAGAGAAAAGGCAGTTTATGCACTCTTCAGAGTGACACTTGTAGTTAAAGCTTTCAATTATTATTTTGGAGACTTGGATAGGTCTATGATGAACAATAATTCTTCAAGGAATTAGAAAATAGGGATGATTTAAATGATAATCTGTTTCCAAATTTTACTTTTGCTGTGTGATTCATGACCAAGTTAAGAACTGCACATTAAGACACAATTATGGCTGGGTGAAGCTTGTCTTCTGCTAGCTAAATTCTGGTAGAATTCTGATATTGCTTTCACAAAATTTCTGCATATATTTTGCAAAATGTCACAAAAATTATGATTTTCAGTCATTGTCACCTATTTCAGAAAGTATTTATCCAGATTACGCCATGGTATGATGACTTTGCCATGGTCCATACAGAAGTGTACCGTGTTTCAGACCTCTGACTTTTTTTTCCAAATTAATATACTTTATTAACTTTTTCTTACAGTGAAAATACAACACAGCAACTGCACAGTATAAAACAGCAAATAACAGCAGCTTCCTCACAGTAACTACTTTGATAACAAGAAAAAAAGTAAAAAAAAACATAATCACCTAGGGAGGCTACCCCAATGTCAGAATAAGCAGATTAGTTGAATATCCCATCTTCACAAAGAATCTGCCTAGTCAGAAAACAACAAACAAACCCACCCCACCCTCTCCTCCCCTAAATTAAACCCCACCCCCTGGAGCCTTTACCACATCATTCACCAGGGCTGGTGGCTAACCCTGATAGAACAGGTACATGCCAAACAAGTGGAGATTAGGACCTATTTTCAATAGAGCTCCAAACAGGGAGAATATAAGGCATAGTCAGACCCACCACTAGTTCAAGGCACGGGAGTGCAGTTCATTATGGGTAGGAGGGCCAACAGTGGATTCCATCTCTTATTGAAGGCTTCTAGGCAACTCTGCTGGGAAGCTATGTGTTTTTCAAGTTCCACAGCCTGAAGAATTTCAGCATGCCATTCCTTAGGAGGGCTAGACTGGTCAAGCCAATGGCATGTGATAATAAGTTTAGCTACTGCTGAAATCAGAGACATTAAGACTCTCCGACAATCGATCATATCATTAGGAAACAAGCCAACCAAACAAATTGTGGGCTGAAAAAATGAATCCAGGCCTAACATGGGGTCCAGCACCTTCCTAATGGGCTGCCAGAAGTGGAGTACCAGAGTGCAGTCCCAGAGAATATGGTTTAAGGTGCCTTCTGACTTCCCACAACTGACGCATGCAGAGGATTCCACTCTATGCGTGCTATACAACCTCGAGGGAGAAAAGTATAGGTTGTGCAGGACCCAAAATTGCAAGAACCACATCTGATCCTGTTTAAGATATTTATACAAGCTGACACAAAGTTGTCACCATGCCCCCTCATCCACTTTGATATCCAGCTTCTGCTTCCAGTAAAAACACATGCCCTATGAACTATTGGGGTCATGGGACTGTAACATATCATAGCATTTTGAGATTGGATGGCTATATCAATGAAGTCATGAAGGGGAGGGCTGGAATATTCTTGCCATGGAGGAGGACCTATAAAAGAGGAGATTGTGCCCCGCAGTTGTATATGTTTGAAGGGGTGATACTTGGGGGTAGAAATGTTGGCTTGTACTACAGCCGCAGAGCTAACTCTGCCTTCTGAGATCAAGGGTGAGATGGGTGTACTACCTAGGGCTGGACAAAAGTTGGTCAGGATAGTTTGGTTAGTGATTTTGAAATCTGGATTATAAACCAGAGATTGGGACCAATTCTTGTATAGGAAGTTGATGAAGTGAGAACAGAGCTTGTGGAGGGCTTTTAGAGACCACCAGATTGGAGAACCTTTGAGAGCAGAAGGAAGTTCAGAGGTTTAAAAGTATATTAAGCTGCTTAAGTTGATGCCTTGTGGCTGCAATAACGACCATTCCACATGAATCCACTGGGGGATATAGTCATCCCTGGGGCCTCCGGCATCTGCATTCCGCCTCAAGATCTTACAACAGTGCAGAACACATTAATAGAAAAAAAAGTGAGGAAGACACAACCCCCAAGATTTCTTCATTTTTTTTTTTAGTCTTTGGTAACCGGGTAGGGCCCCAGGGCAAAGTGCCTGTTTCAGGGGCAACCTGGGAGCACTGGGCAGTTAAGTGACTTGCTCAGAGTCACACAGTATGCAAGTGGAGGTTGTGAGAATCAAACTCAGGTCTGGTCTGCTGGATGTATCAAGCTCATTCACACCTCATTCCTCTAACCTCAACACTATACTGCCAGCCATTCTTTGGTCTTTCTTTGATTCTTTTGGAGGGTAAGCTTAGAGTACACCCTTCTGACTGCCACCCATTCAAGGAAGTCTGAAATAATGGCTTGCAAGTGCATGAACCAACACTTTGGAAGAGACACAGCATGTTCAGTGGATGCAGTATTCTAGGCATTACATTCATCTATAGTATGTCCCCACCCCACAGCGAAAGTACTAGAGACTTCAGATCTCTGACTTTAATAATAACTGAGTTATAAGCCCCAAACTTCTCGAAATTTTAATTTTACATTTGCAATTATGTAAACTGCAGAATTTTAAGCTCCTGTAACTTTAAAATTAGAGAACAGGTCATGCTGATAATATGGATTCAGAAGAGGCCAGGAAGTCACATTGGGAGGCAGACCATGGCCAAGACAACTGCTGCTTGGCAGTACATATTGGTTGGGAGGTTGCCAGTGGGTTCCACCAACACAGCAACCCCTGAGGCTAGCCAGGGAGCCTGCTCTTGCCACAGGGAAGCTGTGGCTGAATGAAGCCTGACAGATGCACGACCCCACCAGGGAAATAGGAGGAAAAAAATGTTGGCGAAAAAGCCTGCTAACCAACTGAACGAGGCTGGATTCAGCCTCATCAGGGTATATCCTTGTGAACAGGGTATATCCCTGACAGACAAGCTGCTGTCTGGGAGAAAACTAACGTGGAAAAAAGGAGCTTGTGTGTCAACTCTCTAATATCTTGATCGATGGCTGGCCAAGTTATAAGCAACCAAACTTTCCAAAATAATATCAATAAATAAAGTTGTATTTCAAGAGCTTTTGTGATACTGTAGAATGTTGTGATACTTTTGTTGAAGCCATGTCCATATGATTTGTCCAGTCATACACTTGAGCTGCCATTGTAGATGAAGTTAAAGGCTGGGAAAAGTGGCAATAATGTAGCATTTACAGGATGTTCAGTAGTAAAAGTATAATGGTGCCATGTGCCAAATCACTATGTTGAGAATCAAACCATGAAGAGTAGCCATGGACATCACTGAATCAAACCATGAAGAGTAGTCATGGACATCACTGAGTACTAGCCTGAATTCTTACTATATGCCACTAGAGTTTGCTGACTTAATGGGCCCAATTTTTAAAGAGCCCTTAGACTGATGCAAGTTGCATTGAACTAGGGCTGCGGCAAATTACAGGTGCACAAGGGACCCTGTTCCCAATTTTATAAAAAGCAGGTGTCCCAGTGGCGAATTCTAGGTTTGCTGCAAGTCACTGCTACACTAAACAGTTGGTACACCTGCAGGAATTGCTGCAGGATCTGACCCCTCCCCATCTGGTGCAACACTAGAGGAGTGGGATGGGGGTGAAGAAACTTGCTTGCCAGGAGGATGGGGCATAAGGGGCACAGTAGGTGCCAGTGGTGGTGGTGGTGGTGTCAGGAAACAGCTATGCATGAATGGGGTTGATGTGTGTTGCACTCATTGGGGTGCATTTGCAGTATGGTGGTACTGTTACTCATTATGACTGATACTGTACATACATACATATAAAACACCTTGATCCTTAATGTCCCCCATTAAATAGCCATATATCTGTCACTGGTAGTCTAATGGACTCCCTCCCTATCCCTGATCTCCCCCATTAATTAGTACATCCTTCCCTAGTGACCTAGCAGACCCCCTCCTAGCTGCAATCAACCCCATATATATATATATTGATGTTACTAGCCCTGGTAGTCCTAGTGGACCCCCCATTAGTGGTGGGCGAAGTGACTCCAGTTTGCTCTCGCAGTGATCACGCAATGAATGCGGGTCGAGGAGTGCTCCACTGCGGGCGGAGTACTTCGCGTATAATTCGTAATCGAAGTCCATTGAAAACAATGGCTTTGTGTTACTCCACCTTCCCAAACTACTACTCCACCAATTCTTAAGGCGAAGCACATTGAAAACAACGTACTCCGCCTCACTTCACCTTGTTTTAAGCTCCAAAGGTGAATTTTGCAGTGATTCATGGATTTCAGGTCACATGAGCTCTAGATTTTTCTGCACAGCCTCAGTTTGGGGTAGTGTGTGTATGAAGCTATAGGAGAGAATCTGCTCTGAGAGATCTGTGATTCATACCTTTGTTTTGCTGAAACTTTAGTTTGTCGATTATAGGAAACCCTCCTGTGCTTATATCATCGAGCGTTTATTGTTTGTGTGTGAATTTTGAATGTTAGTGTATAATATTTAGTCTGTGTACTGAGAGACAGTGGAAGTGTGCTTTGGGGGAGGGGCGCATCTGTGGTGTAGGTAGATTAACTTGGAGAAAAAGACAGAGCTTTCTGTTTTGGTGATATTTTTCTTGTATAACTGTGTTAATCTACACACAGTAACTTTTACAATAATTCTTGCCATTTTTTCGCTGATTGTTGTGGTGCAGCAGTGCATAATTTTAGTTTGTTTAAAATATGTGGTTATACTACTAAAGTTTTCAATTTGCTACTCATTACTTAGTGTATGTGTGAATATGCGTGTGACACGTGTCATCAAATCAGACACCTTTTATTGTGCCACATAATTTCAGCAATATGAACCTGATGTGCTATCCAGTGTAGCTGTGTCATTTTGTACTTCTTTGTGGTATTTTTACTAGTACTAGTACTAGTGACTGTTACTACAGCAGTGCAGTACACTGCCCCCCTCCACAGCCTGCCCCAACGGAAAAGGAATTATTTTCAGATTTTGAATTTCTGATGGTGAGCACTGGTTACGTGTTGTGCCTTTGCATCTGCATCTCTTCAGTGTGCAGTACAATCTTAATCTGCCTGTGCATTTGCATCTCTTTAGGGCCCAATCCTCATCTCTAACTTAAGTCACAATTGTTTCTTTGGCTTCCCTTCAGAGTACTGGAAAGGTGTGGTGCATAATTCTGCATGAACATTGTTCTCATTAATATGCGTTTTTAAGTCGGGACCATTATCACGAGTCATTCGTGATACAAATCACGTTCTTCATCATCATGGACGGTCACAAATGCAGTCACAAATCATGATTTAAGATCACATCATGAATCACAACATTAATTTTTTTTAATAGTTACTTGGATGTATTTTAAGCCTGTAAGAAAAATAAAATTTGCAGAAAGAGAAAATTAAGTAAAAAAGAGTACAGAAAAAGACAAAAAAAAATGTAGCTTTTAAAAAAGGTTTTGGGTTTAAATCAAAGTTTAAATCTCCTCCTCTTTGATCTCAAAGTATTAGCAGTCACAAAACACACTACTGTCTCGCCGTCTACACAGGAGTTATACTAGGAGTTATACTAGGAGGTATAGACATACAGAGAGCCTAGGCCATTAGAGTATGTCTCCAGCCAGGCTGGTATTTTCCATGTTTATTTTAACAGAAAGTAAAAGTGGCTGCTTGTATGACTCACTTTCTTCCTGCCTAACTAAAGAGCATGTAACTTACAGTACTGTAAGCCATGTGATGTGTGGGGGGGCTGCCAAATCTGAAACACCAAGTGGTCACTTAGAATCATAATGAGGAACGCAAAGTCCATTAAAAACAATGACTTTGCCTTACTTCGCATTGCCATTCCACCTTAACGTGAAGTGGTAATGACAAGGTGGAGTGAGCACTTTGCATTACCCACTCTGCGTAGCAGAGTGGCAACGCAAAGAGCCCACTTTGCGTCCACTTCGCCGGCTGAATTTAAATTCGCTGCATCTCTAACCCCCATCCTGGCAGACAGTGCCCCACCATTCTGCTCCCCTATCCAATCCCCAAGTCAGTGACCAGCACAGCCCTTCTCTTACCACCATGGCTGTCCGCCAGCTGAGCATTCAATTGGTATACCGTAGCTGCTTACCTGTTGGATTCTCATAAGGCTAGAAGGAGAAGAAGCAGTTCATTTCAGGAAAGTGACTCCTGATTTTTGCTGATTTTATGCTGTTGTTATTGTTTCTTTTGCAGTTTATTGTTGCTTTCAGTTGGTACCAGGTAGCTTTCTGGATTCATTTGGAAAATTATCTGTTTGGGGGATTTTGTAGGTGCAGCTGAGTGTTTCTGTGAGGGCTTGCTAGTGTGGCTGATTGTCTCTGGTGGTCAGGAGGGAATAGTCAGTTTCAGTTCAGTGCAGAACCTGATCATTGCTGGTTTTACTTCTTTTATACTTCTTATTTCACTTGAGAAACAGTTTTGCTTATCTTGTGTTTTTTAAGCCATTAATTTTCTAGGGCAGGAACTGTGTTTTGCCTAGCCCTGTAGCTTGAGGGAGGGTGCTAATTGTTTGGCCTGGCTTCTCAGCAGAGCTACTGCTAACTGCTACCTGGAGGTGGAGCTGAGTCAAAGTGATATAGCTACTTACCTGTTGGATTCTCATAGGGGGCTAGAAGAAGAAGGAAGCAGTTCATTTCAGCGAAGTGACTGTTGATTTTTGTTGATTTTTTGCTGTTGTTATTGTTTCTTTTGCAGTTTAGAGGCAGTATAATGCAGTAGTTTAAGGCTCTGAGCTGTAAATCTGGTGACATCCAGAAGACCAGACCTGGGTTTGAATCCCACAGCTTCCACTTGCATACTGTGTGACCCTGAGCAAATCACTTAACTTCCTTGTGCTCCCAGGTCACACCTGTAAAAAAGCATTCAGCTTAGTGTGCTACACCTGGTTAAACAACTAAAAAAAAAAAATTGTTGCTTTCGGTTGGTACCAGGTTGCTTTCTGGATTCATTTTGAAAGTTACCTGTATGGGGGATTTTGTAGGTGCAGCTGAGTGTTTCTGTGGGGGTTTGCTGGTGTGGCTGATTGTCTCTGGTCATTAGGAGGGGCCCATTCCCCACACCTAGCACATCACTTCCTTTATACCGTTAACCTGTGACATCATACTTTACCAGCTGACTACATACACACACTGTTGGCCATCTTATTTCAGTACACAACATAGGCACAAACCATACCCTGACATAAATCTGCATTCCTTGATACATTGTACCATTAAAGAGTATTGACAGTACAAATATATATATAGCTGGGCACTGGACATGGTATAGAAGAAAAGAGCAGCAGAGGGTACAGGGTAATAAGGGGCATTTAGGGTAATGATAGTAAAAGGAAGATGATCGGTGTGGTGATTTTTATAGCTGATGTGGGGTAGCAGTGTTCAGAAAGACCTTCTGGACACTGCAGTGCTGCTCTGTATTGAGGGAGGAGGTAGCTCTGAAGTCTGAGCAGTGTTGGCAAGGATACAGGTGACCTTCCCCCCCATACAGAGACAGACCACAATGTCCACCACCACTCTCTCAGGCGTTGCCAAAAAGGAGGAAGGGTGGACAATGGCAGGCTAGGGAGGTGTGGGAGGCAGCATGGAGACACATCTCCCACCGGTGGAACTTCACAACTCATATGCCATCCTAGCAGAGCATAGAGATTGTACAGCATCTCAGAACTGAACACCATGGGGTTGAGGTGGTCATCCAGGATGGACCGCCATGGGTGGATGCAAGGAAAACACACAGGAGGAGGAAGCAAATCCTGGTTGGGGACTCCATTATCAGGGGATTGAGCTGGGGTCAGGAAGCATCAGTGAGAGAGGGCTAATGTGCCTACCTGGAGGCACAGTTCAGAAGGAGGCAAGAAGCAAATCCTTAGGATTGCAAAGGTGGTAACAAGGAAGAGGAGCTGGATGTCATTATTCACCTGGGACTAATGACCTAGCTAGAGAGGGGGTAGATGTAGAAAGAGTACAGGAAGAGTTCAGAGAGATGGGGAGGAGCCTTGGGCAAGTAGCACACTCTGTCACCTTCTTGCAGGTGCTACCTGTCCATAGCAAAGGGGAAGGTAGGGACATCTGTATCATTAAATTCAACAAATGGCTGAAGAAATGGTGTGGAGAGGTGGTGTATGGCTTCATTGGGGACTGGAACCTCATCTGGAGGGATGAAGGACTATATTCTCCAGATGGCCTGCATCTATCCAGGGGAAGCAAAGGTATCCTCTCTGAGAAGTTTAAGTGCATCCTTAGTGATCATTTAAACTTGTAAAGGGGGGAGGCATAGACAGTTAAGGGGATTATAACAGCCCCCCCCACAACACATAACTGAAAGCAGTGAGGACCTAATACTGTAGAACTTGAAATTTTCACTAATAATTTTCACTATTTTAAGCTGAAGCACCAATTTGCGTGAAAATAAATTTGCACTAACTAGCACTTCTAGTATTTTTTCCATTATAGTGAATGTAGTGATTGTGACTTAGAGCTAAAATAAATTCTGCCGTTATGGTTGCATTTGTATTTGTGCCAGATTTACTTTACATGAAAATAACTAGTTCTACAGTAACTAGCATAATATCTAACCATAAAACTACCATGGTTACAATGGAGGTGAGAATAGACAGTACATCACTAATGTGGAGCAGGGCACAGACCAATAAACAAGAAACAGTAAGGGGGTACACAGAGTGGAAGGTCATGTGCACAAATGCCTGCCGTCTGTGAAACAAAATACAAGACCTAAAGGCATTGATGGCAAACACAAATCTGGACATTGTGGCTATTACAGAGACATGAGAACCATGACTGGAATGCAGTCATACCATGGTATACACTTTTTAGAAAGGATAGGGAGGGGAAGAGGGGAGGAGGGGATGCTATGTATGTAAAGGAAGGGATTAAAGCTATGGAGGCTCAGGGATCTGGAGAAGAAGCAGAGGCATTGTGGGTCACTCTGGAGTCAGGTAGCAAAACAACCATCTGTGCTGGAGTAGTTTACAGGCCTCCCATTCAGGGGGAGGATATAGATCTAGTATTAGTGGAAGCCATCCATAATATGGCAGCCAAAAGGGAAGTATTACTAATTGTTGACTTCAACATGCCAGATGCAGATTGGAATACCCCGGACTGCAAGTATATCAAGGAGCAGGCACCTTATGTCTGCCATGTATGGGACAAAATTTAGGCAGCTGGTGGTTGAGCCCACCAGGTAAGGGGCAGTACTGGACTTAGTGCTGACAAAAGGGGACAAAATCATGGATGCTGATGTGGGCAGTGCCCTTGGTACCAGTGACCACAGAACTGTGTGGTTTAGAGTCAACACGTTGGCAGAAGAAAGCCATTCAACTAGAGACAGCGGAGGTACCTGGGACTGGAGTAGGGCAGAAGTGGTCACCCTGCACAAGACTGGAAGTAGGGAGGAGGCAGGCAATTACAGACCTGTAAGCCTGACCTTAGTGGTGGGAAGCAGATGGAATCTGCTTAAGGAAGAGGTAGTGAAGTTCCTGGAGTCAAGCGGTGCAAAAGACCCAAGGCAGCATGGATTCATGGAGGCAGGTCCTATTAGAATAATCTTATCAATTTCTTTGACTGGATGACCAGAGTGGTGGATCAAGGAAGGGTGGTGGATGTAGCCTACCTGGATTTCAGTAAGGCATTCAACACCATTCCTCATAGAAGGTTGCTTAACAAATTGGGAAATCTGAGTGGGCTCTAAAGTGGTAAAATAGTTGTTAACTTGCTAAAAGGCAGGACCCAGAGGGCGGTAGTAAGTGGCATAAAAACAGAAGAGGGGGAGGTGAGCAATGGGGTTCCACAGTGATCGGTGCTGGGTCCAGTTCAATTCAATGTCTTCATAAGCGATTTTACAGAGGGACTGGAGGGGAAAGTATGCCTGTCCACAGATGCCCCCAAGATCTGTAACAGAGTCGGGACTAGATAAAATGAGAAATGACCTAAGACTTCTTGAGGAAAGGTCAAGGGTTTGGCAGTTGGGGTTCAATGCTAAGAAGTGTAAGATAATGCACCCGGGACACAGAAACCCAAGAGAGGAATACAGGATGGGGGTCAGGTCCTAGCCACCACAAGTCAGGAGAGATATCTGGGAGTTATCATATCCTATGACCTGAAGTCAGCCTAACAATGTGAAAAGCAGTGGGGAAGGCATGCAGAATGTTGGGTGCATAGGAAGGGCATAACCAGTAGGAGGATTGAAGTGGTGATGCCACTGTATAGATCACTGGTGAGGCCTCATCTGAAACACTGTGTCCAATTCTGGAGACTGCATCTCAAGAAGGACATAGACTGAATGGAAGCAGTCAGAGAAGAGCAACAAAATGATTCATGGACTGCACTGCAAGCCTTATGAGGAAAGACTCAAGGAACTAATATCTATTCACTGGAAGACAGAAGAGAGAAAGGTACTATGATAGAGACTTTCAAATACCTTAGAGGGATAAACAGGGTATAGGACGGGATCATATTTCAGAGGCAAAAGTGCACAAGGACAAGGGAACATAACATGAGACTGGAGGGAGGGAGGCTTAGGGGGAATGCTAGGAAGTATTTTTTCACAGAGAGGGTGGTGCAGCTATGGAACAGCCTACCAGCAGAGGAGGTGGAAGCAAAAACAGTACAGAGATTCAAAAGTGCATGGGATAAGCATAAAGGCACCCTGCTGTACAGAAGAATGGGGGAAAAGCAGTCCAGATAAGAGTACGGATTGCCAAACCAATTAGGGAAATGGGCAGACTAGGTGGGCTGTATGGTCCTTAACTGGCAACAGATTTTATGTTTGTATGTTTCTAATTAGTGCATATTGTTTACTGTATGGACTCACTGAAAGCTCAGTCGGTGGCCAGCCATGGTGCTGAGTGGAGGGCTGTGCTGATTGCCAATCAGAGATGGGACGGGGGAGTGGGATGGTGTGGTGCTGCCTGCTGTGATGGGGGTCCACTAGACCATCAGGGACTGTTATATCAATATATATGGGGCGATCATGGATAGGGATGTGGGTTTTCTAGGCCACCAGGGAAGGCTATATACTAATTAATGGGGAGATATGGGATAGGAAGGGGTCCAGTAGACCACCAGGGACAGATGTATGGCTATTTAATAGGGGACATTAGGAATCAGCAGGTTAAATATGTATGTACAGTATCAAGCATAATGAGTGACAATACCACCATACTGCAAACTCACCATGATCGGGTGCAACAACAGTCCCATATATGTACAACTGTCTCTCTGATACCCCCACTGCCACCTCCCATGCCCCTAGTGTGCTCCTACTTCCCCCAGATGCCCAGTATACGATTACATCCCACTGGTGCATGCCACATAGACCTCCTCCTGGCTTGTTTAAGTGGTGCCCTTGCTTCATCCATGGTGGGGCTTTCAAAATCCCAAAAAAGGGGATGTTGCAGCCCCACCGTGGTCTAAACTATTGCAACCTATCATGCCAGGATGTTTGCCACAACCTTGGCACAAGGGGCTTTAGTGAAGTGGCATCAGCATTTGATACAGAGTGCTTTAAAAAATCACATCTGATGCAAGTTGTGATGCAAGTTACCACTTGCGTAACACTCTGTTGATGCACGTCCCTTGCGTCAATCTATCACTTTTGAAAATCGGGCCCTATGACTTTTGGAAACACATGTATATGTAGCATTGTTTCTTTTTCATTAGATATACTTTATTTATTTTCATAGGTACAGACATCTTACATACAGGAGACCATACCATATTGCATATATGTTTGTTAACCAAGTCATCCAATCTCCATATAATAATGCATGACCACATTTAGTGTCTGTAACCCCCTTACCCCATCCTCCCTCCCTCCCTCCCTTTCCCCTCCTTCTCAATCTCTAGCTGCCACAGATACTATCCTGATAGTCATAAATACATATCAATGGAAAATCCTATTAAAAGTATAGGTTGAATCATAGAGGGCATGAGAGTTAACGATTACTCTATTGGGTTGGATAAATAACAGGTTATAAAAAGGGTCCCAACGCTTTTTGTATTTCCCCATTCTTTGGGTTAACCCTACAATAACCCGTTCCACCTGTAACCCAAACATAATTTCTTTATACCATTCGGTATAAGTTGGTATTAGGGTATCTACCCAATGCGTAAGTAATACTTTTTTGGCACAAACAGATATCAACGCCATATGTGTTCTTTGGGTTTTGTCATGGAGCATTGTGTAATCCCCTAAAATACATATTTCCGGGGTAAATTTGTCTGAAAGGGCTAGCAGCGGGTCTAGCCAGGACCTAATACTGCTCCATAATGGAAAGACTTTATCACAAGACCATAGCATATGCAACAAATCTCCCTGAGCTTGAGAACATTTGGTACAAAGATTAGACTGCAGGAAAACAATCTTAGATAATTTAACTGGGGTATAATATATGTTATGTACAATTTGGAATCGCATGTATCTATACCTGTCCCACTTAACATATCTATATAGGTGTTTCCATATTCTTAACCAACATCTAGGGGGGTCAGAGGATGGAAGAGATTGATCCTACCAATAAAATCTCTGTCCTTCCAGTCCAGCAATCGTAGTCTGTAGAAACTTGTAAGTGTATGAGATTAAGTGAGTTGACAGATAGACTTGAGATACAGGGTTAATACAGTTAAAAGGGGGGTAATTCACTTCCCAGTACCAAAATACTGTGTTAACATGTGACTAATCTGCAGATATTTAAAAACATGAATAGTGGACCAATGGTATTTACTATTGGTTTCCTGGAATTGCATCAGTCTCTGATTAGTAATCAGTTCCTCTACTCTTTCAATCCCCATATTGGGCCAAAAAACATTTGGCCTTATTGGTTTCCCAGAAATCAAAAAATTAGAATTATTGAAAAGAGGTTGTATTACATCCTTATACCCATTAGTCCTAAGTAGCGTGTTAAGTTGGTACTGTGTAGCCAAAAGAGCATCAAGTGGGGATCCCTTCAATTTGTTTGAAAGATTTTTCTTATGCAGAAAGGGAAGGATTCCTGGATCCATATCATATAGTACACACAAGGATTTCTCGATTCCAAGCCAGAGAGGAGAAATCGTCAAGTCAGACATATGCTCTAATGGGAGCATCCAGTGCCTAAGTCTAGTTAGGTGTATGGCAAGATAGTATAAATATAGATGGGGGCCTGAAGACCACCATCATTTTTAACCTGTAAGTTTACTATATCCTCTTCTTGATTTTTCCCAGCCCAAAAAAAGCATTAATAATTTTATGTACCTGCATAAACCAAGATTTTGGATAAGTCCCAATTGTACATTTTACCAGGTATAATTAACAAGGGTAACACATTCATTTTATTACACTCATTTGACCCCAAAGTGATAAAGGTAATAAGGACCAATGCTTAATATCCTCTTGTATGTGATTTAAGGTAGCGTCAAGATTAAGCTTTTTCATTATTTTAGGAGAGGGGTGAAGAAAAATTCCCAAATATTTAAACTTATCTGGTTTCCACTGTAGGCCCAATCTAGATATTTCTGCTTTCTGAAAGTATTGATTAAAAGGAAGTACTTCCGTTTTATCTAGGTTCAGTTTGTAATTGGACATCAAACTAAATTGTGATATTAATTCAAATGCTGCTGGGATGGATTGTGAAGGAGATGAAATATGTAATAAAATATTATCCGCGTATACGGAAAGTTTATATTCTGATGTCCTTATTGTGATCCCCGATATTAAGGGTGAAGAATTAAGTTTCCGAAAAAGGGGTTTGAGAAATAAATTAAATAGATATGGCGAGGGGACAACCTTGACAAGTACCTTGACTAAAATTAAAAGGTGTAGAGTATTCCATTACAGTGAACTCTTGCTGAGGAGAAGAGTACAATATTTTAAACCAAGTGAGAAATTCAGGTGGGATACCATATCTGGGAAGTAGGGAAAACAGGTATCCCCAGGAGACTCTGTCAAAAGCCTTTTCTGCATCCAAGGAAACTAAAGCTGCCGACGTAGAAGAATCCTTGGAGACAGAAAATAAGTATGCCAACTTCCTGAGATGGTCTGATGAAAATCATCCCTTGACAAATCCTACTTGTTTTGCACTAATTAAAGAGTCTCAGACCCAGGCCAACCTCATAGCCAAAATCTTGGCCAAGATTTTCAGGTCCAGGTTAATGAGTGAAATAGGCCTATAATTATGTAACTGAGGATCCTTTCCGATTTGGGTAGTACTATAATGATGGCTTGAGTTAAGGATTTGTCTGAAATACCATACTCATAAAAATATTGAAAGGTGTTTAAAGAATAGGCGCTAGTGTATCTTTTAGGGTCTTATAAAAATTAGATGTAAACCCATCTGGACTGGGGGATTCGTCCACTGTAAGTGAATCAATAGCTTCTAGTACCTCTTTTATTTCTATTGGGGCTTTAAGTACAGAGGATTGTTTCTCTGTAAGTGTAGGCAATTTAACATCTTTAACTTATGAATCCAACATTTGTTGAGAAAAAGAAAAATTAGTAGGCGTATACAACCTTTCATAATAAAGTTTAAAGTTTTCACAAATATCTTGGCTTGAAGTCAGAACTGTAACAGTAGGTGATTGAAGGGAGGTCACTATTCTATCAGCAACCTGAGCTCTTATTCTAAGTGCCAATAATTTTCGTGCTCTCTCCCGATCAAAATAAGTTATTTTAGATATGAGCATAAAAATGCAGCCTTTTCAGCAAGCAGATGATTGTACTGGGCTCAAAGGGATTCAGCTTTTTCCCAATCCACATCAGGGGACAGAGCTGAAAGATTCACTTCCGCCAATGTAATCTGATTGATTAAAGAGGAAAGGGCTTGATCTCTTCACTTTTGTGTAACAGCCAAACATAATAGCTCTCCCCTTAAAGTGCATTTGAGTGTGCACCATAAAATATCTCTTCTGGGGATTGATAAAGAGTTATATGCTATGAAATTGGAAATGAAGGATTGTAAGTATTGTATTAGATCTTCTGATTTTATAATCTGGTTATTAATCCTCCAAAGTTTGTCTCACTGAATGTTAGGAGCAAGCTCTATAAATAGTTGAACCATCTGATGGTCTGATATAGTTTTCAGGAGTAGAAAACTGATGCAACACCAGGAAGACAGTCACTGCTGACCAAAATATAATCATATGATAAAATGTATTGTGAATAGGTGAATGAAATGAATATTTTTTTCCTGGTTGGGTACATAATTCGCCAGGGGTCTGCTAACCCTGTTAGGTGCATTAGTTCCATCTGGGCTTTTTGACCTGGAGACAGTGATATTTTAGTGGGCCCTGTTCTATGCTGGCTATTTCACAACACCTGATCCCAGTCTCCTCCCACAATTATTGGAATCATGGACAGTGAGGCTAACATAGCCATAAGATCTGTAAAAAATTTAGGGTTGTCAGAGTTTGGACCATAAATAGAACCAAGGATAACCTCAGTATGACCTATTACTGCCCGTAAAATCATATAATGGCCTTCTGAGTCTAAGATCTCGTGTAGTAACCGAAATGGGATTGTACGGGCAATTAGGATTGCAGTACCCTTTTTACGTGAATTAAAGCCAGACCCAAAAACTTGTCCCACCCAAAGCCTGCGAAAGTAATGCACTTGAGTGGATAAAACATTTGTTTCTTGAAAAAAAACTACATCCACTTGTATATTACGGAGGTGTATCAGTATTTGCATACGTTTTGCCGGGGTTCATACACCTTTAACGTTCCATGTACAAAAATGATATCCTGACAGTTTTAGCTGTCTGATACATTATTATGTCTCACTTTTGTGACAACCAGTAACACCACTGAGTGATGTTATTACTACACTGATAGTATCTGTGGCAGTGCCCTCCCTCCTCAAGGATATTTTCCCATTCCCATCCCCCCTCCCCATCATCTCGAGATAAACCCCCCACAACATACCCTTATGAGCATCGCAACCCCCACCCAACAATTTAGTTACCTTGATTTTAAAATACCCCATTGAATGCGTATGCTCAATCCCCCTTTGCCAAGACGCAATGTTTCACCCGATTAAGCGTATCCCGACTCATCCCCCCAAAAAGCGTAACATCCGATATTTTAGTTAAAGAATAACCTTCCTACCCTATACTACCTTCACAATAGATACCCCCAGAGAGTCCCAAGTTCTTGTTAGCTTTTAAGTTCAACATTGTAGCTATCCTTCCAACAGTAAGCTCCAATCTATATATTTATCTATTTGTTAAGTAAAATTACACATCTTCCCGAACACCCCCTTAATGAACTCAAACAAGTAATCCCCTTGTATTTAGAGCATTACCCTCAGCACGTTGAAGTCAAACTGTTATGCAGCTCATGGAAAATCTTTTGGGTCTACAGTGAAACATAATACAGGCCATTGCATAACCGATTTATATGCTGGAGGATAACATAAAGAGTCACCTAAAGGCCACAAGAAGGTAGTGGATAAATTGCTAAGCTTTCCCTCCTACAAAGTTCAAATATTGCCCCTCCATTGAAATATAAATGGTGACACAAATAAAAGCGCCGTGCAGGACTTGAGCGGTAAGAGAAGAAAAAAGTGAGTCCCGTGGTGTTGGACGCGGTCGGCCATAATGCTTGTCCACCATTTGGGCTGGACCTGTTGTTCGTTGACAGATTCCCAAACCATGTAAATCTGCACAAAATAAAAAGAAAAGGAGAGAGAGAGAGAAAAAAAAAAGGAGAGAAAAAATTATCTTCTCCTCAGGCAATGCCACGATGTGAAGTAGCCAGACTGCTGATCCTTCCTTCAGATACTCAACAATGAGTGAACAAGTCAGGATACATAGTGGGTAGTTCTTCATCTGCCTGGTCTGCATCTCCAAAGCTTCTCCAAGTATTCTGGTGCTGCATCATCAATTTGGCCAGGTAGGTAATCCAGAATCGATTTCAGCTGCTATCAGCTTTTTAATGTAGCTATGATAGGCTGCCCACTTCTGTTTGACACTAACTGGCAGGTCTTGAGAGAATCTGAGCTTAGCATCTTCCATTTAATCTCTTGAAGCTTTGACTTTCCTAAGATATGCTGCTGGTCAATGTAGCTCAAGAGCTGAATAATGAAAGGCCTAGGCTTAGCCCTAGGGAAGGTCGAGGTTTCAGCGAGCGATGGGCCCGCTCTACCTGGTACACTGTGGATTGTGGTGGAGGACCAGCTATTTTAGCCAAAAGCTTCTGTGTAAACTGAATTATAGCTGATCCTTCAGCTTCTTCAGGCAGCCCAAACACCACAATATTATTCCTCCTGTTCCTCCACTCCAGATCTTCTAGCTTACTCTGGACCTTAGTCAGCATCTGCCTTAATGATACCATGTCTGTCTCTAATCTTATCTGCTGATTTTCCAGTGAAGATGTGCGGGCAGAAACATCTGATATTTTCTTATTCATTTCTCTCAATTCCTCTTGAATATTCTTCAGGTCTAGGGCAAATTCTTTAAACGAGTCCTTAATGCCAGCCATTTCTGCCAAGGACATTTCTTCTGACAGGGGAACAGAGTTGCTAGCTGATGCCACTGCCTTATTAGGGGTTGCGATCTATGTTTTGGTTCTCTTCGCCGATTTGTCTGGTGTCTGCGGCGGTGTCCGGGCCGGGAGAATCTGCCACATTTCGGCATCCATTTTCACCTCTTAAATATTGAAAGCTGCTCTAGTAATTTCTCTCAGATCCTCTCAGTTTCGGACAACTATTAATAAGGTTTTGAGTGATCAATCTTGAATAGAACCTTACAATTTTTATAATTTTGGAGAGTTCGGGGGGAACCGAATCGGCGAACATCCGCTCAGGCTGAAGACATCACGTGATCTCTGTAGCATTGTTTCTGCTCAATGCCACCTGCTGACTCTAACAATGCTGTAGTTATTAATGTATATTTTTTACTGTTTGAAAACAGTGGCATTAAGTGATGCTAAGCCTCAAGCTTTACAACTGATTGCGACTTAAGCCATTGTTACAGAAGTATCTGGATATCTTTAGTTGTGATGAAGTATGATGCTGGGCATCACAGTCACAGGAGTGTTGTAAGGATATTGCTGGGCCATGATTGCAGATAAGGTGATTAAATGGCTATAAGTAGCTTGAGAATGTTAAATCCCACAAGTGGAATTCTAGTGACATTATTTATTTTGCATCCATGATTTTTTGGGCAAATTTTGTCAATTTGCAATTTCTAAAGTATCCGCAATCAATTTCAACACACTAAACCACATTTACCCAGCTTAATTTATAACACAGTGGTTTTGAGCTCTGAGCTGCAAACCTGGAGACCTGGATTTGAGTCCTAGAGCCTCCATTTGCATACTGTGTGACCTTGAGCAAGTCACTTAACTTCCTTGTGCCCCCAGGTCACACCTGGAAACAAGCTTTGATTTAGCATGCCTTTCCTAATTAAACAATTTCCTCTTTTCCTTTCCTTAATTAGATTCCAAGTAATATTTACTTTGGCATGCATGCTGAATCTTGAGTGTATACCTGCAATAGCAGTGGAGCTATAAACAGCAAAATATTTTGAACATTTTCACACAATTTAACAAATATTTAAATAGCGAAATGTTGAACTCCTGAAATGTATACAACCAATTACCTCTATATTTACAAGGTAATATTACTCTTTCACAAAAGTGTGCATATACATGTTCAGTTCTCTAGCTCAATAGGAGACTAAGTTGCAAGCATAGAAATATTTTCAGAAATGTACACATATATAATAAAATGCCAGATCTGAGCCCCTATAACTTCCTTGCATCTCTTGCAAATGTCATCAAACATAATATCAAATTTGGACCACTTCCAAACAATATGCATGCCATATGTCAGGCCTCTAGCTACTGTATAATGTTGACCTAGTTATGAAAATTTTAAAAAAGTCACACAATTTTACTGAATTTTGTAGAATTTCATGACTGTTCTATGAAATCAGAATCTGGTAATTTCATTTGGGTCTAGGTACATACCACATCTCAATATTGGTCCTAATAACATTGATTATGGAATTATAAAAAAAAAAAAAAGGTTATCGATGTGCTTGCACAATCTCTTACTATTATGTTTTTAGTTTTCCCCCATCATGGGGTATTCCTCAGTCCCAGAAGTTACCCAAAGTCAAACATATCCATAGAGCTGGTTGTAAAGAGATTGTGTCAAATTATTGACCTATGTCCCTTCTCAAAAGTCTCTCTAAAAATATAGGAAGGAATAGTTTTTGATCAGGTTACTGTTTCTCACACAGTACAAAATATTAACAACTGCTCAAATTGTGTTTTGTGAATTCCACAACATGGAGATAGCCTTTGTGAGGTTCACTAGCTGTGTGCACAGTGCTAATGATAAAGAGGACTGTGCTGCATCTATTTTTGTGGATATCAACAAGGCTTTCAGTCTTGTGGCTCATATAATTTAATTAGACACTTTAGATGAAATGCATTTTTCTCAGATGTGACCAAGCGTTGTTTTTTTAGCTATCTTAGTTCCAGGACCCAAGAAACCTAAATTTCAGGTTACTTGTCAGACTTTTATCTGTTACAGTGTTGGGCACCCACGGCTCAATTCTGGGGTCCCTGTTGTTTTCTTTATTCTTAAATTCTGTTCCATAATATTGCAAATCTATGAAAGTCATTCTAGAGGCTGATAACAGTGTTATTTTTGTGATGGTCGAGTGCAGAGATGGGGTCCCTAGAGTCTGGGAGGATTTTAGTTCCTTTCAAGACTGGCTTTGCTCGAGGAACCTGGTCCTAAACAGAAACAATCCATGTTGTTTCTGAACCAAGAAGCACAGGGAAGAAGCTATATTGATAATTATGAACTAGGGAAAAAAATCCTACACTCTGATTGGTCAGTCCCTGAACAAAGGCGTGATGATATCTAGCTACATCATCACACCAAAAAAAAAAGAGCCAGCAACTGACCAAAGCTTCTAATTAGCATATCACTACACCACTGACAGAACTCAGCACTTACCTCAAATGGAAAGAGAAGCAGCATCTCCCCAAGTAAATTTCAACTTGGACATAGAAAACACCTTGAAAAAATTTGAAAAAAAAAAAAATAGTAAACCAACTGCAAGAAAGGACCAAAAACATCATGTACAGGTAACAGCTGAGCAGTTAAACTCAATAGAAATGAATAAAAATGAGCAGAATACAAAACGTCAAACCAATTGGGCAGTAAATGTTTTAAAAGATTGGCTGACAGAAAAAGAAATAGACATAGACTTTGCAACAGTAACAGCTGAAAATTTAAATACATTGCTTCGTGAATTTTATGGCAGCGTTAGATCAGCAAATGGGCAAGAATATGGCATTACTAGTTACACTGGAATAAGAGCTGGTCTTAATCGTTTTTTAAATGAACCACCTCTTAACAGAAATTTCAGCTTAATGACTGACCCTTCCTTCACAACGTCAAACAACGTATTCATTGGAGTAATAAAAAACCTAAAACGTGAAGGAAAGGACATAACAAAACACCACCCAGCATTATCTGAAAGCCATCTAATTCAAATAAAAAATTCAGCAGCCCTAAACCCAAACACAGCACCAGGTTTACTACGCAAGGTCTGGCTAGATTTACAGCTTCATTTCGCCAGACGAGGGAAAGAGGGACTCCGACAGTTAAAACCTACTAGCTTTGTAATTAACAGTAACGAACAAGGCTTCAGATATGTCTCTCTTCCTGTAATGAGTACACAAAAATCACAACGATCCACTGAAAGAAATAAAGAAAGCAATAGAGGATTTATGTTTGAAAATCCAACGGACCCACTGTGTCCTGTCAGAAGTCTCGAGCTGTACCTAAACAAACTGCCACCGGATGCCCCTGCGCTATACTGTCATCCGAAACGACTACCACAAAGCTTCCTAGAAAAACAACCCATATGGTACAGTAAAGAGCCGTTAGGTGTTAATTACCTGGCTTCTATGCTCCCCAGAATCTGTAAAGAAGTAAACCTCCCAAAAATCTACACAAATCATAGTCTACGAAGCACCGCAGTGCAACTGCTCTCTAAAGCCGGACTAGAAACAAAGGAAATCATGTCCGTCACTGGCCACAAATCAGAAACATCTATAAGAAGCTATTGGCAGCCCTCTTTAACTGACAGACACCAGTGGAGTAAAATCCTAACCACAGTAAATAATACGACAGACCTGCCTCAAACACCTCTTCAATCCGTTACGAAATCAGCACCCACAATCCCACCAGAAGAAACAGCAATCCCTTCAAAAAAATTCAAAACTACCGAACAGTCAAGGCCAAATACAGAAATGCAGCACAACTCGGTAAGTACTTCAACCCCACCCCCATTCACTGAAATAACGTCTAATTTACTTTTTTCCAAAACAGATGTCCACAGCTCCAAAAGAAGACGAAAATGTAACTCCGTCCCACAGCAAGTCTCTGTCTCAAGAACCGCCATCTCTGGTAAGTAAACCCGCACCCCCACCAGATTCGAACATCTAGCCCACAAACATTTCATCGACGATGCAGCTGGCAAAGCCCACTTACACTCACCTTTTAAACCTCCACAAATCCACACCACGATCATCCAGACACCATAACGCTCCACAAAAGTACCGAAGTGCTCCATGCTTAAAAAAAAAAAAACAAAGCTACTATATAACGTCTCTTCTCTTTCCTGCAGCTCCACCCACAGCAACAAGAACAGGATATCCCCTCAAGCAGCTCAACCAATCCACTGACAGTACAGTCAGCAAAACAAACCCGACTGGAAACCTTCACTGAAGACATCTCGATACCACAGTCAAGCAAACAGTTCTTCCCCTATACAAAAGTAGGAACAATGTCTGGCAATATTCAACTAAACGTCTATAATTATAAAGAAAATGAAAAATAAAATAAAAAACAAATGTTACTCTACAAAACCTTTTACTTTACTACAACTGTTTACTACAACTATTAACACAGAGAATATAAAACATGTTACTACTTCACTGTTACAATACTTTACCCTGAATAATGGGACTATTTTTTCTCATTTTTCACATAAATGTATTCACAAAAGAAATAAATGTTAAAAAAACCCACAAATGACTCTTCTATCAATTTACTAACCAATTTCTCTTTACAGCCTAGTTCATAATAGCAATAATGCACTCCAGGGTGTGGTATATCGTGAGATATCGTCACGCCCCAGGTGGTTGGACGCACTTGGCCTGCGGCCTCGTGCCCAACCACCTGGGGCGTGATGATCTCTGACTATACCACACCTGTCGTATTATTGCTTAATTATAAAATGGCAAGAAAATCTAGAAATCTCATTGGCCAAGAGACATCAGCTGACTATATGTTAAATCTCTATATACGCACAGTCATCCTGGTCCTAAACCACATCACACAATGAGCAAATCAGTCCTCATACAACTAGAACTATCTTTCATCAGTCCCCCTTCAACCAGAACTGATCTTCCATTATAAACATGGCTGCTGCCTTTACACTGTAAGAAAACATTCAACTGGGCCCTAAAAATAAAACTACTTTAAATTAAAAATAAAATAAATTAATTAAATGTTGTTTCCCTGATCATCACACTCTCCTTACACACATAAACAAATTAGAAACCTTAAGTATTGTTTATAGTTTTCGTTACAACTGTTTGTTTACTAACAGTGAAAAATCCCCTTCTGTCTTTCTGCTCATCAGGAAATCTCTTATGCTTGCCTTGACAGTGATATAATAGAGCCTCTGGCTCTAAAACAGGCCCTTGTTGTCTGTGTGTGCAGAATGTCAGGAGAGTAACATTCTACAAGTGGAATAGAGCAGAATTTTGAATCCCTGTATTCCATGGTAAACATTCCATGATAAACATTCTGTGTCTTGAGTGTGGTGAAAAACATAAAACAAAAAACAGGATGAATAAAGTAGGCAATACAGTAATACTTTAGAAGCAAAAACAAAAGGTGGGAAAACACAGTTAAATAGGCAGAGGTAGACCCAAAGTGCCCAAATACATTGTTAATGTTAATAAAAGCATGTACATTTGAATCTTACATAGTGGAGTTTTCAGGTGAAATCTACCCTCCTTGCCCACCAAAAAGGCAACCTGGCAGGTTTAAAGTTGTTTTTTCCCTACTAACTTTCACCTCAATCCTATAGCAGTTTTCCTTTTATTTACTAGACCACAGCACATAAGTAAAAAACAAAAATAAAGAGAAGGTTGCCTTCAATGAGACTGTGTAACTACAGTACCGTGTAATGAAAATTCAGTTTTAAACATAGCTTATGTCTTACAAATTTACAAATGTTACAGTGTATTTATATGATAAAATTTGCATGCAACAGAGAAATTATTTATTTTCAACCAACTCTACTTATAAATACTTTTACTGCAAAGTACTGTACTAGTTAACCTATTGCTGACATATCCTATTTTATGCATTAATTGGTACTCCTTTTTTCAGTTTTTAGATGTTTGAGAGGTGTAATGTATTATAAAATGGTCAAGAAAAATCATGTCTCCTGATTGGTTGACAGGGCTTGGAATCTAGTGGTATAAGGAATAACAACCACCGGGTTGGGAACTTTCCAGCCAGCTGTGCAAAGGCCACCCCAAAATAAATGCTTTCCACATTCTGTAATGGAATGCCCGACCTCCATGTTAGTAAAGAATCTGACTGGCAAGTGAAATCATCAAAATTTAAAAATACCATGATCCCATGACACAAACGAGAACAAAATCTCACACAATAAATCAAGTAAACCTTTGTGGCCATTGCTAGCTGCATCACTGTCCCTCTCCTAAAATGAACTGCAGCATTTTCTGAGTAGGCCACACATTCCGCTGTTTGCAGTAGATGAACAACCTCGCATCCAATCTTAGCTTCAGGAAACTGTCCTAACAGCTGATTGCACGCTTGTTCACCCTTCTCTCCCAAAGCACTGACAAACAATTGAAACCGCTTTCTCCACATTCGCTGAGTACTTTCCCTCAGTGTACCGTGATAAAATGCAGGAATCGTAGTGCAATCCAGCCCTAGCTCCATCCTTGTCATACCACACGCCAGTCCCACTGCGACATACAGCTCACATTCGTAGTCTGGGTGTATAGGTGAATTGCCACAGCAGCAGTAAAAAAAAGAAACTGATACTTATCATGGCACTGATGTAGCTCGCAATCCATAGAGGTAATCAGACGGTGACATGGGCTATCAATTAACTCAAACGTACAACGCAACGCGAGTGCAGAGAGGCATTGAAAAAAAAAAAGCTGATCGCTTCCCAAGATGGAAGTGCGCGGTGTATAATGGTAGGCACCAAAAAGTTAAAGAAGTCCACCCCAGCATGGCAAAAGCTTCCTTAGCCAACGGGGGTGCCCAATCCCCTGTCGGCTTCACTGTCCCCCCCCAAGCTGCCTGTGCCATGCTGGGAGCCCACCCCCAGCATGGCAAAAGCTTCATTTGCTGACAGGGGTGCCCAATCCCCCGTCAGCTTCACTGTCCCCCAAGCCATTCTGGGAGCCCACCCCAGCATGGCAAAAGTCCCTTGTGTGCAAATAAAAAAAAACTGAAACAATAAAAACCTTCCCTCGTTGATTCTTTGCCCTCCCCAACCCCGCACCCACCCTCTGGTACCCACCTCCCCACACCCCCACCTCACCCCACCTCAACCCATGCTACCTCCAGAGCTCGGCGCGACGATCTTCGGTGGACCGGGAACATGTCTGCACTCTTCAAAGCCAACCATGAACTGAAGAAATGCCGGTAAGCTGTATAATGGCATACATGGATTTTTCAACCTTAGTGCATATCTCAGCCATTTCTGGGAATATTTTCACCAAATTTTCAACATGGGATTTTTGGGCCCCACCTCATGAACTGTGACACTGTTATTTCATTAATTGGTCCCGAAAGGTGGTTCTGCATTCACTGCGTGGAACCACCTTTCCAGAATGATTAATGAAATGACAGTGTCACAGTTCATGAGGTAGGCTCCCAAAAACCCTATGTTGAAAATTTGGTGAAAATATTCCCAAAACAACTGTTTTATGAGCGCAGCATTGTGCAGTTCCTACGCACACTCGTAATCCTCGAGCATGTTTAATATTTTCATTCCAGATTTCAGTAGTGCCATTTTACCACACCTCCTTATGAACAGTACAACTGTCATTTTCACATCTCACATGAAATGTGTTTTCGCCCATGTAGCACACAATGGCGCGGTCGGTGTGCGAAATCAATGTTCCAGACAGAGTAATAAAATCACAGTGACACTGTTCATCAGTAGTGGTCCTAAACTGGCTATGTTGAAAATGTGGGGAAAATATTCCCCAAAACGACTGTTTTACGAGCGTGCGTTGCACAGTTCCAACGCATGCTCATAACTTTGAGCATTTTTAATATTTTCACTCCAGATTTTCAATATTGCCATTTTACCACACCTCCTTATGAACAGTACAACTGTCATTTTTCACATCTCATCTGAAATGTGTTTTCGCACATGTAGCGCACAATGGCACGGTCAGTGTGCGAAATGAATGTTCGGGACAGATTAAGAAAACCACAGCGAAGTAAAGTGCAATTCATAAACTACAACAAGTAGACTGTTGTTTGCTAATGTTGTTGGTAATTGCTATTTTTTTACCATTCAAAAAAGTTTACCAAGGGACTATTTTATGTCAATGTTTCAATTAATTCTCTATTCTGTATTTAAATAAATGTTACAAAGTTTTCAAAATATAAACACCTTGTCAGTTTCCTTTTTTCCATAGTTATTTCCCATTTTATATGTGCAATAAGACACTCCAGGGTGGTGGTTGTTATGTGATAACCGCACACCTAGGTGCAGAAGGACACTCGGCCTTCGGCCTCATGCCTCACCACGCACCTAGGTGTGCGGTTATCACATAACAACAACCACCCTGTCGTGTCTAATTGCTTACTTAACTCAAGGGGTGAAGTTATTGAATGTGTTGATTGCTTTAAGTATTTCTAGGTGGTCTTGAACTCTACTATCTCCTTTGAGCCTAGTATTAATTATGTTATTAAGACAATTCATTTGAGGCTAGTTGTTTGCTTTTTAGAATTTGTGACCTTTTAATTCCTTGAATTACATAAGTTGCTAGCACATTGTCTGCTATTTTCAATACTGGACTATGGGCTACCAATTTACATTGTGCTAGTGAAAGGATGCTTGCTATGTTATAGGTTAATTTTAACAATATCTGTTGTTTTGCCTCAAATTCACCAAGGTCAGTCCATCATTGTCAGTTATAGTGGGTGGTTAGATGCCTTATACGGGAGGATAATTTGAACACATGAATGTGTGTATTTTTACACAGATCTTGAGTGGGGTTACTGTCTCAAGCAGTAGATTCTCTTTCTACAATGGCAGTGAATTATTTGTGTATGAGGTCCTTGAATAGAGCTACTTTAAACTCTTCTGTTACAAACCACTTTTGGGCAAATATTTACTCTATTCAAAGCTGCAGTCTATTATAATTCAATTCCACATGCCTCAGATTGTACACCTTTATGGTGAGATGGAAAACATGGTTGTACTCAAGAAATAAGTACATATTAATGAGCATTTATGTTGTTATATTTTGTATTCGGTGTCTGTGTAATTTTATGATTAAGTTCTAGATGCAACAGGAGGCATTTGGAATGTGTGAGTGAAGGGGGCAGGAAGATTCCATATTTGTGTGCCATAAATAAAATTAAGCACTTTATTTTGAAAGGACTGAGTCTTCTGTGGAATACTTCAAACAAATACATGCATAAGGTGTGACCTAACTAGAGAGTTCTGTGAGTAGCCAGTGCTGCCAGTTTTTTTTTTATAGTTGAATACTTGCTTTTTTGTGTAAATCACGGTATCCCAGGTGCATTCTACACATATATGTACACAGTAATTTTGTGTACTTGTCACATATGAAAATGGGCAGTTTCTGCTCATTTGATAAAAAGCCTAAAAATGAAATCAAATCAAATAAAACTTTGATTTGCAGATTAAAACAGCATAGCAGCAACAACAAACCTTTATAAGATAGCCAACACTGTGTGCTGGAAATACACTTTTTCAAGGCCAATCTGCCATCCACTGGTGGATCAAATTTACACAGCAATCTGCAAGTCATCTGACCCCGGCAGGCAAATTACAAACAGAACTCTGTCCCATAATGTATGTACAATATTTGTTATAGGGCAACATTTAAATAGTGCACAGTCATTTTAATATATAAGTGTACTGTATGATTGTGCAAAACATTTTTAAAAACAGTCAGTTGCTGCCAAAACCGTTAACAAAAATGGGCAGACTGGATGGGCCTTGCGGTCCTTATCTGCTGTCAACTTCTATGTTTCTATGGGAGGGAGGATAAAGAGCCAGAAGTGTGGAAATTAAGAGGGGAGTAGTTGGAAGAAACAAGGGGAGAGAGGATATTGGGAGGATTTGTTAGAGAGGGGGTAGAAGAATGGAAGGGGTGCTAAGGGGCAGTGTTGGGGAAGTGTTCAATTTATTTAGCTACTGTAACAGGGCAGCATACAGACTGAGGAGCATGAACACTAGACTGTTGTCACAATGTTTAGTGCATGAAGCACTTTGTTGAAAGACTTACTGTGACCCCTATAATACAGCTTTATATACAACCTTTTTAAAAGCACAGTACCTGAAGGATAAAATGAGTACAACCCAAAAAGTGCAGTTTCAAATGGTGCAGTAACACTTGTAACATCATTTACCTGGCTACTTGTGATTGTGGTGTGTACTATATATGAAAAACAAAGAGGAAGTTTAAAGGAGTGTGGAGGACCACATGCAGGCCATTCAGAATGGCAACCTTGATTATGTGTTGGAGGCCCACAGATCAATCAAATTTAAAGGCTCTATTGCTGGCTGTTTACCGGATTTGAAAAAGTTTTGGTGGGTCCTGAGGGGAGTAAGGGTCTTGAAGGGGCATTGGAATGCGAGGAACATTTTTGGATCTTTAAGATGAAAGCCGTTGTGCCACCAGATCTAAATGATAGGATGGAGATCACACTTTTTTTTTTTATAGAGAAACAGTACCTTCTTTTGCAGTTATTTGTTAACCTGGCTTTAAGGGTAGTGATTGGGGAATTTTCTTATATCATTGTAACTTTTTTCTATGTACTGTATTAGAGTAACCATGGTTGTTTTTCTTTCATTACAGAGCCTTCTTATGAGTCTAATTTATGTTTACCATGGTGTACTGTTGAAATGGAATGCTGTCTTTGTTATCCTATTTGCACTATTTGGATGTCATTTCTTTATATTTGCAGATATTGTAATGTTTGCAACTGCATATCTTGGGTTTATACACAAGTAACCCTTTATTTATTGTGTTGTTAAAACAGTTGTGTATAAAATTGCCCTTCCGTAAGAGTCACTGTACAGTAGGTCTCTTGATAAGCACTTAACTTGCAAAACATTGGGAAGACAGTCTGGTGTTCAAGCTCTTCAGCCTTTATGCTGCACTACACTGTCTGTTAAATAAACTGACACTTGGGAAGCAAACCTGCTACTTTTTTATATACTTGGCATTCGAGTGTGCGGTTTCTGTGTGTGTGTGTATGTGTGTTAATGTTTTTAATAATGGTATGGGCACCCAGTGCCAGAATGGATAGGATGGATTCTTGAAGACCACAAATAATTTTTATGTTTGCAACACACAGGGCTTGGCACTTATTGTTGGAATGGTGTAAGCTCTCCAATCAGGTTGGGATTATGTTAAGGGCTACAGCCCTGCAGAATACTTATTCTGCCTCCTGTCCCTGTGCTGCTGGAAGGTGGGGTGGAGGGCTTTCAATTAATTTGGGGGGATTTGGGCATGCTCCACCCATGAAATATTTATGAATGTGGCTGCCAGAATTTGTATCTCAGCCCCAGGTAGCAAATGGGCCGAGGGCCAGAATGTGTTTTTCACAACCGGGTGCTTAGGGATGGTACTGATCCAGGAGCTGCCAAGATGAGAACTGGCTGAAATGTAAATAAAAGAGATAGCCGCCATGTGCCATTTGCTCATATGCAGCCAGTGGGGTGGAGAAACTTAAGGAACTCAGGCTCCATTTCAAGGCAGGGGAATAAACACAAAATAAGTGTGGTGAGATAAGGCCATATCTTATTTTCTAATCATATTTCATGGTATTTTATGTGAGAAATGCATCAGAGATTCCTATGGTTGGACTGGCAGTATAGCCTAGAGATTAGAGTAACAAGCTGTGAACAAGCTTGGTACATCCAACAAACCAGACCTTAGTTTGATTCTCACAACCTCCGCTTGCATACTGTGTGACTCTGGGCAAGTAGCTTAACTGCCCAGTGCTCGAGGTCGCCCCTGAAAACAGGCACTTGTGCCTAGTGGGCCTTACCAGGTTACCAAAGACTAAAATAAAAATAAAATAAATAAAAATGGTGGCCCAGTGTAACTTGCAAGGGATCATGAGATCAAACAAAAGCCATGGGCCCAAAAGAATGATGTTGTAAATCTTGTTACTGGGAAGAGAATCTGTCAGCTGCTCATCAGGGACTAGAGTTTAATTAAATGATTTTAAAGGAGTCAAAAAAATAATAAAGCAGAGCAGGAAGCAGGCACATCCATTTGTGTTTGAATTGCCCTCAGCATCCAGTGGTGCCATTTGGTCTGGATTTCTATTGTCTCTACAAGTCTACCCTGAGCTAATCTCATTACAGTTAAATAGACTAGAATCTTAAGTAAATGACTGTACTGAATGTAGCTTAATTACAGCCATTTCAACATGAAGTGGGGCAGGAGCTGCTCCTGAAATTCAGGAGGAACATTTTTTTTCCTTTTGAAATAAAATATTTAAAAAGCTGATGGTTGCTTAGCCATAGAGACAGAATGCTAGCCAAACACATGGCAAGCTACTGTCCACTAGACCTGCCCTTTGAGAAACCCCATAAAACAAAAGTGCAAATACTGTATTAAAACCTTTAGCCTTTTGTATTTGGGGACCCTGCCTGTTTCGGAGAGCAGAGATGATTTCTTTTTAAGACATTCTCCTGGATCACCAGAGCTAAGACTTCAACTACCATTTCTAAGGACACTTTGCACTTCAAAATTCAGCATCTAAGAACTTCAGACAGAATTTTAATCTCAGAGTTTTAAAGTGTTGGTTTTTATGTATATATTTCCATTTTATGTTCAATATCCTGTAACCAGTGTCTAAAATTATTTGTTTTTATGCTATTTACTGCATTTATTAATTAATTAGTAAAGCTTTTGGCTTACTTTTAAGATAATTCTGCCAGTGTCATTTTGTGTATTTGCCTTAGGGCAGAGTTGTTCAAAATATACTATGCCTGTGTGATTGCTTAAGGGCCGAAACAATACTGAAGGATAGAACCACTAAGGACTCTATGTGATGAAAGGAGGGGAGGAATTATGAAGGGTCTCAGGAGGAGTCATTGGAGGTTTGAACCGAGCTCTGCATTTCTGGGTAAAGACACATAATAAGGTGTATAGGGCCCAACAAAGTCCATATACGCCTGTGGCTTTCTGGATCATTGTGTAATGGCTGAGAGGGTTTTATCCCAGGAACACAGACTCAAGACTGTATTTTACCCCCTCACATGGAGAGAGGGAACCCTGGGATTCTCTTGTGTATGTTAAGTTGTGAAACAGTGAGCATGCTAAAAGAACAGAAAAAGGGTATCCCTGACCCCCCGTCACAAGAGGGATTCATTGGGATGCAGAAAATCCAACCCCATAGGAATGGGCTTGTGACAGATTGGTGGCAGTGGGGGGTTGGTGAACTGTTTAAACAACCATACACAAAGAGGGCAGAAAATTGAAAAAGGGAAAACTGGTTACAATATATAGTTCCCCATCCTGTTTTTTTTTTGCTGCAAGTACTGTAAAAGGCAGACTAGTGGTACTGTAGGGAAGAAAGATGGCTTTCAAGTACAGTGACTACACTGTAGAAGAGCTGAAGCAGCTGTGCCAGGAGAAAGGGTCCAGTATGATGGGTGCAGTAAGAAGCACCTCATGGAAGTCCTCAATGCAGCCAATGAACAGGCAGCAGCCTGGGGCACCAACTCACAGCCAGTAACTGAAAGGGACCCCACCTTGGCTGTAGTGGTGCCAAGGAGCCATCACAGTGTCCAGTCCCAGGGAGGAGGACAGCGAGACCAGAGTGGGCCCAGAGCCAAAGCACCAGGGAAGGCCACCACACAGCTTGAGCTGGAAGGATAAGGCTGCAGCTGGAGTTGAGGAAACTGGAACTGGAGCAGAGAACATTTGAAGCCAGCAGCAGAGGAATTTGAGCAGAGAAAGATTGAACTGCATATGCATGAAAGACAGCACCGGAGAAAAGCTGAGGAAAGGCAACACCAGATAGATGCCAAGGAAAACCAGCACCAGAGAGAGGCCAAGGAAAAACAGCACCAGAGGGAGACTGAACTGGAGAGGATAAGACTCCAACAACCAGTGCCAGAGGAGGTAAGTGGCAGGAGTGAACCTAAAACTCCAGGGCTGGGGTATAAATTAAATTCCAAATTAATAGCTGAATTTAAGGATGGGGAGGATATGGATGCATTTTTGAATTTGTTTGAAATGGTCTGTATCCAGGCCAAGATACCCAGGGAGGCCTGGAGCTTTCAGCTAGCCCTGTTGATTACTGGAAAAGGGCATGAGGCGCTAGGCCAAATGGAGAATGAGGACAGCAAAGACTATGATAAACTAAAAACTGCTTTACTTACAAAGTATGAACTAACTCCTGAGTCCTACAGGGTCAAATTCCGTAAAATCTGAAAAAGCCCTAACATGAGCTTTAAAGAACTAACCACAAAGCAACAACAGTTTTGTAAAACGTTGGTGGGAGGGGGTGGAAGCAAACTCTGTGGGAAAAATTGAGAAAGTTATACTTTTTGGTCTTGCTTAGTGGAGCTAAAAACCAGGCTAGAGGACAGGGATCCAAAAACATCATAGCAAGCTTCTAAGCTCTTGGATTACTATGCCAGGAGGAGGCCTGTTCTAAAAGAAAGTGGGGGAGCAGGTAATGCAAGGCAAAAAGGGAAAGCGTGCTTTCAGGGTAGCTAAAACCCTCAGTGTTTCTGCGGAAAGGGGTAAGCCCCAAGTTACCAAGAAGGGATGTCTTGGAAAAAAAGAATGATGAATGTTGGTTTTGTAAGCAGCCAGGGTATCTTGCTAGACAGTGTCCAAAAAAGGAGCAAAGTGGGCAACCGGTCCCTTGAAAGGAGGTGGGTGCACTGTGTATCTCTGAGAGTATGTCTGTTGACATGAGAGAGTGCATACACCCTATTCCAGTAAATGGGTGCAAACCCATAGATTAAGGGACACAGGGTGTCTCTTACCCTGGTGAAAGGGATTTGGTTGAGCCTGGAGCAGCTTATACCTAATCAGTTTGTCACTGTGAGGGATTCACAGGGAGGAGAAACCCTGCTACTAGCTGGTGTTCTCCTGGATTGGGGTGAGACAGGAGAGAGGTGCAAAGAGTCGCAGTGGCAGACAACCATGATCTGGATGTGATTATAAGGAATAATCTACAACAGGGGGCAGTGTGTGTGATTACTTGCAGTCAGATGACTAAGGTTGTTTGTAATTCTCTGAACTCCACAGAAACCCCTGTGGAAAATAATAGGAGGCAGGTTCCTCAGCCTGTGTCTCCTGAAAGAGAGAATACTGAAAGGGAGGTAGGACTTCACCAAGTAACCATTCACCAAACAGCTACAGAAGGTTACTCTGAGGAGGAAGGGGTAACAAATGGTCAGAAGGTTAGGGATGGCAGTGACTCTGAATGCCCTGGTGGTAGAGCTATGGACCCCAGTTTAGGAACTGAGGAGGATGGTACGGTCAGCTGGCACAGTAGTTAGTTTCTGCTTGTGACACTGACAAACTGGGTTTGGGAATGGACTTGAGAGTTGGAAGGCCAGCCAGGGAGAAGAATTGAACATCCATGGAAATGCTGTCCTGCGAGGGGAGGGAGGGGAAGAGTGCCAAGCACTAGATGGACCACTGTCAGAGGCTGAGGGTATTGCAGTGACTGGTGCCAGTATGTTGAGGTGGTGGGGTGGATGCTGGACATCATTGCATGTCCCCTTCCCCAGGAAAGCAAACAGCAAAAAATGCTGTCCCCCCAGCATGATGATCCACTCTGCTTCACCATCCACTGCATCCGATACCCACCAGTGGGGTCCCATTCCCATGGCCCCTACCTGGGGGATAATCCAGGGCTTGCCTATGGTGTCCACTGGGAGGGAGAGTCCCCCTGATGGCCCCACCCAGGGGGGGAAAATTGGGGCATGGGGGTGATGGGCAGGGCAGATCCAAGGATAAGTGGGGTATGGGAAAAATAAATAAATAAATAAAGGAACTGAGAGGACATGTCCCATGCTTTGGGAAAATGTGAAGATTTGCAGCTGCTGCATGGACTGACCCTAGTTTGGAGAGACTGAGGGCTTGTACAGAATCTGATGGGACACGGGGAGGTGACATGAAACATAGGGTAATTTGGGACAATGGACTGTTGTATGCAGGACTTGAGGACAGAGGGAGGTGTGATGGGTAGGCAGTTTGTCATTCCCCAGAGGTATCATAAGCGGTTGATCAATGTCGCCTATGATATCCCCATGTCTGGACATCTGAGCATTGTTCGCACCATGCAGCGATTGGTCCAAAATTTGTACTGGCTCAACTTCACCCAACAGCTGAAGGAATACTGCAGGTTTTGTCACTGGTGCCAACAGGTAAGGAAGGCAGGTAGTCAAACAAAAGCTGCCCAACTTCCATTGCCCATTGTGGAGGAGCCATTATAGACAGTAGGACTGGATATTGTGAGACTGTTGACTACCCAAGCTCCTCTGGAAAAAGTTTATCCTGATGGTGGTCAATTACATCACCTGATACCCAGAGGCAGTCACCCCTCCTCAATTAGGGCAGACAAAGTGGTAGATGCCTTGCTAGGGATCTTGTTCCAGGTTGGGTTTCTGAAGGAGATTATCTCTGCTCAAGGGAGTAACTTCATGTCAGACCTGATGAAGTGTTTGTGAGAGAAGTGTGGGGTGGGGCAGAGTTGCACAACACCTTATCACTCACAAGCCAATGGGCTTGTGGAAAGGTTTAATGGTACCCTAAAATTGATGCTCCAAGCATTTGCTGAACAGCATGGGAGGACAGGGAGAAATATCTTCCCACTGATTGTTCGCATACAGGAGGTGCCCAAGAGTAAACAGGGTTCTCCCCCCTCAAACTCTTATACAGACATAGGGTGCATGGTCCTCTAGACATGATCTGGGAAGACTGGGAAGTCAATCACACCACCCAGAGAGCTCCCATAGTGGAGTATGTCCTTAAGTTAAGAGAGAAGCTGAAGAAGCTTATAGGGGTGGCCCAAAGCAACCTGTCAGTTGCCCAACAGAAGCAAAAAGTCTGGCACAATTGCAAAGCTACAGCTTGATCATGCAGTGCAGGCCAGGAAGTAATAGTCCTCATTCCAGTCCAGAAGGACAAGCTGCAGGCTGAGTGGAAGGGACCATACAAGGTAGTCTAACAGGTAAGTGATGTGAACTACATTGTTGAACTGCCTGACAAGAGACATATCCCCTCCTGCTTGACTCCCTCAGATGCCTTGGTTTCTCCCCTGCTCCCCTCATGGTTCACCAGCTACCTCTCTGCCAGAGAACAGTGTGTTAAAATCAATGGCACCTTATCCGACACTCATCTTGTCCACTCTGGTGTCCCCCAGGGCTCTATCCTGGGCCCCCTCCTCTTCAGCCTCTATCTTAACACTCTCCCCTCTACCTGTTCTAGTAGGATCCTTCTCTATGCAGATGATGCAGTGCTTTTCGCCTCAGATCCCAACCCCTCCACACTGCAGACCACCATTCAATGTGCATTTTATCAAGCTGAACATTGGTTCACTGCCCATAGACTGGACCTGAACCTAAAAAAGATAAAGGCTATGCTCTTCTCACATCTCCAAAGTAAAGCCATTGGCACCTCCCATGTGATACTACCCAGTACACCACACCCCATTAAGCAGGTTTCCTCCTACAAGTACCTGGGTATCACATTTGACTTGGCCTTACCTTCCACTCCCACATCAGTGCCTTTCTGCTGCCACCAATATCAGGATTGGACTCCTATATAACCATAAAGCTTACCTCCCCCCTGAGGCTCTCAGGTTAGCAATCACCTCCTCTGTCCTGTCTCTAGTAGGCTATGGTCCACCAATCTTCGCTGCTGCTGACAATACTGACTTGCTAAAATCCAGCTCTCCATAAACAAGGCCTGCAGGCTCCTGACTGGTGCCCTGAGGTTCACTCATGCCTGTCTGTTGTATTTCACCACCAATTTGTTCAATCTTGAGAAAAGACTTTGCTTCCAAATCTGCCTCTTAATAAAAAATACTCTGCTTTGGCTCTTCCTCCCTCCCTGGTGTTTCTACCTCCCTCCACTGCCCCCTCCTTAGTATCCCCCTGCAGCACTGTCAAGACCTCATTTTTAGTTCTCAGGGCCAGGACATCTGTAGCTCAGAGATCCTTCAGCTACAGAGCACCCACCTGGTTCAACTACCTCCCAGCCTACATCGCTGACTCCACTAAGCTAGGTCATTTCAAGACCACCCTCAGAGGCCATCTGTTTGACTCCCACTCCTGCAAATGTACATAATCCTCCCCTCTGGACAGTAATCCACTGTCATGACATGGTCCTCTGACCACTTGTAGCCCTCCTGTGAACTTTATGGGCTATCCTGTGACTTCTGCTGTTTATTGTTTTTATCTATTGTATATTGTTGAACTGCCTTGGTCTCCCTGACATGGTGCCTGTGTGCCTAAACTATGTATTGTATAACTACTGCTACCAATGTATCTCCAGTGAATGATTGTTATAACAGTCTGCTTTCTGATTGTATTTTATGACCTGTTAACTGTATTTTCTTGTCTTACTGTTGATGAGGTGCCTTTGCAAATGAGTTCCTGACTCAAAGGTCTGTAAATCCGATATTTTTAAATAATAAATAAATAAATAATATATATATATATATATATATATATATATATATATATAAATAATTATATCCATTGACTGTACCATGTTAATATGATGAAGCCATATGTAAAGAGGGCAACATGGTGTTTGCTGTTTGTAGTCCTGGAGAGGGGAGAGAAGAAGAATACCCCCTTCTGGACTTGCTAGGGGAAAGCAAGCGGCAGTCATTGGTGGAGGCAATCAAACTATCACCCCAGTTGATCTTGGAAAATACCCAGGAAGTGAGGGAGGTTTTAGAGGACTTTGCCCCTTTATTTATGGCCAAGCCCGGATGAACCCCCATAGCAACCCATGATGTGGACATGGGGATGCAATCGTCCATATGATAGACAACTTACAGGGTGCCTGAGGCCATTCTAAAGGACATTTGGATGGAGGCAGAGGAAATTCTGGAGTTAGGGGCAATCCCAGAAATCCCACAGTCCCTGGGCCTCATCCATAGTCCTCATCCCCAAGCCTGATGTGTCTACCCACTTTTGTGTGGACTATCATGGACTCAACACAGTCATGAAGACCAACGCCCACCCAATGCCCTGGACAGATGAGTTGTTGGACAAGTTGGGGAGGGTGACCTACCTAACAACCATAGACCCGACAAAGGGGTGCTGGCAAGTGGAGTTGACTGCCAGAACTAGGGAATGGTCAGCCTTTGTCACCCCAATAGGCCTCTTTGAATTTAAGGTAATGCCTTTTAGGATGAAGAACACCCCTGCTTCATTCCAAAGGTTGGTCAGCCAGGTGTTACACAGTCTGGAACAGTACATAGTGGTTTATCTTTATGATATTGTCCTCTTCAGTACCAGCTGGAAGAAACACCTGTCCCATCTGAAGGAAGTGTTGGGCAGGATACAGAAGGCTGGGATCACTATAAAGGCTGAAAGGTGCTAAGTGGCCATGGCTGAGTTTTCATATTTGGGACATGTAATAGGGAGGGGACAACTACATCCAAACCAGGCCAAGATAGAGACCATTGAGGCATGGCCCATACCTGAGACCCAGAAGCAGATCAGGAGCTTCCTTTGTGCCAAATTACAGCACCCTGGCAGTTCCCCTGTCTAGCTTGTTAAAGAAAAAGCAACCCAAATGTAAAATGGGACCCAGCATGTAACAGGGCCTTCACTCAGCTAAAAGCTGTGCTGTGAACTGCTCCATGCTCTCTAGCCCAGACTACACTAAACTATTTGTTGTGCAGATGGATGCCTCAGATGTGGGGATTGGTGCTATCCTCAGTCTGACATCCCAACAGAGAAAAGATCACCCAATTGTGTACCTAAGTAGGAAGCTACTTCCCCGGAAGCAGGTGTACTACACTTTAAAAAAGGAATGCCTTGCCCTGGTGTGGCCACTTAAGAAGCTAGAGTCCAACCTCTATGGGAGGCCCTTCAAGGTACAGACAGACCACAATCCTTTAGTGTGGCTAAACCAAATGGGAAGGATGAATGGGAGGCTTGTTAGATGAAGCATTGCACTACAGGCCTATGATATGGACATTAAACATTTGTCAAGGTCTGCTAATGCCAATGCAGATGGCCTATCCTTCCAATCAGAGTAACGGACAGAACTGGTGGAAACTCTTACTAAAAAGTGGCATGCCCCCCCCCAGGTTCTGTTAAGGAGGGAGGAGTGTTGTGGGATAAGGTCATACCTTATTTTTCTAATTATATTTCATGATATTTTATTTAAGAAATGAATCAGAAATGATCATGGTGGCCCAGTGCAACTTGCAAGGGGTCATGGGTACAAACAAAAGCCATTGACTCAAAAGAATGATGTAACTCTTGTTACTTGGCAGAGAATCTGTCAGCTGCTAGTCAAGGTCTAGAGTTTAATTAAATAATTTAAAAAGAAACAAAAGAATAATTAAGCAGAGCTGGAAGCATGCATGTCCATTTGTGTTTGAATGGCCATCAGCATCCAGTGATGCCATTCAGTCTGGATTTCTGTTGTCTCTACAAGTCTACCCTGAGCTAATCTCATTACAGTTAAATGGGCTAGAATCTTAAGTAAGTGACTGTACTGCATGTAGCATAAGTATAGCCATTTCAAAGGGAAGTGGGTCTGGAGCTGCTCCCGAAAGTCAGGCTGGTTGCAACTGGTTTGCTCTCATATTCAGAGAAGAACATTTGTTTTCTTTATGCAATAAAATATTAAAAAGCTGATTGGTTGCTCAGCCATAGAGACAGAATGCTAGCCAATTGCAGGACAAGCCACTGTCCACTAGACCTGCCATTTGAGAAACTCCATAAAACAAGGGTGCAAAGAAGGTATTAAAACCTTAAGCTTTTTGCATTTGGGGACCCTGTCTGTTTAGGAGAGCAAAGATGATTTCTTTTGAAGACATTCTCCTGGACCACCAGACATAAGACTTCAACTATCACTTCTAAGGACACTTTGCACTTCAAAATTCAGCAACTAAGGACTTCAGGTAGAACTTTCATCTCAGAGTTTTAAAGTGTAGGTTTTTATGTATATTTTCCATTTTATATTCAATATCCTGTAACCAATGTCTAAAATTATGTGTCTTTATATTAATTACTGCATTTATTAATTAAGTAGTAAAGCTTTTAGCTTACTTTTAAGATAATTTTGCCAGTATAATTTGTGTGTGTGTTGCCTTGGGAAGGTTTGTTCAAACTATATTATGCCTATGTGATTGCTTAAAGGTCAAAATAATACCAAAGGAAAGAACCACTAGGGACTCAATGTGATGAAAGAAGAGGAGGAAATACAAAGGGTCTCAGGAGGAGGTCTGTGGGGGCTTGAACCGAGCTCTGCATTTCTGGGCAAAGACTCATAATAGGGTGTATTGTGCCCTGAAGTCTATACACATCTGTGGCTTTCTGTTTCATTGTGTAGTGGCTGACAGGGTTCTATACATCTGTACAAGAACACAGACTTGAGACTGTATGTGTACCCCTCACATGGATAGAGGAACCTGGGATTCTCTTGCGTATGTTCAGTTGTGAAACAGCGACTGTGCTAAATGGACAGAAGGGGTATCCCTGACCCCTGTCACAAGAAGGATTCACTGGGACAGAGAATCCTGCCCACTGGAGTGGGCTTGTGATGATGGGCACCTCTAATTCTTGGAGCCCTGATGGGATTAAGGTGGATTCAACAAAATAAGTAAAGGGTGTCCTGGCTCCCTTGGTAGAAAGCAGAGCCAGGACAAATAACTGGCAGCCCCAAAAGTTTCTTTGATTAAATATTATGGGGCAAGTGAGCCAGCAGCAAGAAATAAACAAATATGGTGCCCTCCATGGACTCTGGTAAAATGGGCACCTCTGGGTAAATGTCAGGACACTGAAGATGCCCGGAAACATGCAACCAATCAGATTAGGACTTTGAAAATTCTATAAAAGGACTGAAACCCCAACAAAAGGAGAGATTCAGCTGAGATTCCTGAGGGAGCTTGAGAGAGAGAGAGAGAGAGAGAGAGAGAGAGAGAGAGAAGAGCAGGTGAGACTGCAGTGGGCTACTTAGCCTAGCAGGCCTGTTTGTTTGCCCAACAACCTTGCTGGCCCTAGTATTGGGCAAGCTGCAGAGTGCATGTGAAAAACAAGTAGCCACAGGGAAAAGAACTGGACTGTGTAAGTGACTCCCTGGGTGAAAATTGAACCTGCTGCTGGAAATTCAACACTTAATAATTTGCAGCCGGGAAAGACAGAAAATTGCACTCTGAAGCCAGAGGCTGTCTCCTGCAGCCTGGAATTTGAAAAACATAGAAACATAAAAGTTGACGGCAGATAAGGACCGCAAGGCCCATCCAGTCTGCCCATTTCTTTTTCTACGTTATAAATGTGCCATAGGCCTTTGCTCTGTAAATGGCCTATCTATTCATACTCATCTGTATTGCTCCCTTATACTTGTCCCATGCCTGTTTGAAGCCCTGCACTGTGTTCATATCCACCACTTATTGAAGTAGGCCATTCCATGCATCCACCACCCTTTCTGTGAAAAATAACTTCCTCACATTACCCTTTAATCGGCCTCCCTCTAATCTCATGCTGTGTCCTCTTGCCCTGCTATTTTTCATATTTTCCTGATTTTCAAGAATTTTATTCTTATGTATTGTTTAATTGTCTATGTTTGTACTTGAAGCACCTTGATGATCTGAAAGGTGCTATACTAAATAAAATTATTATTATACTATTATATTGAAACATGTTAGACTCTTTCACCTTGTTAATGCCCTTAAGGTGTTTGAATGTTTCGATCATATCACCTCTCTCCCTCCTTTGCTCTAGGGTATACATATTGAGCTCCGTTAATCTGTCCTCGTGTTTTCTGATGCAGTCCCTGCACCATTTTGGTTGCCCTTCTCTGGACTGCCTCAATTTGGTTAATGTCCTTGTGAAGGTGTGGCCTCCAGTACTGCATGCAGTACTCCAGATGGAGCCTAACCAGTGTCTTGTAAAGAGGGATTATTATCTCCCTCTTCTGACTTGTGATACCCCTACTAATACACCCCAACATCCCTCTAGCCTTACCTACTGCTTTAGAGGTCTGCTTGGATGATTTCAGGTCATCAGTGATGATGACACCAAGTCTCTTTCTTCCCTGGTGACTGCCAGCAACTCACCTCCCAGCCTATAGGTGGCTTCAGGGTTTCTCTTCCCTACATGCATGATCATGCACTTCTTTGCATTAAACCCCAGCTGCCACTCTTCTAACCATATTGCTAGTTTATCCAGATCTCTTCTCATTCTGCCCACCCCATCTGGATCATCTGCCCTGTTGCAGATGTTGGTGTCATCTACAAACAGACAAACCTTACCTCAGTCCATCTGCAATGTCACTGACAACATATATTAAAGAACTAGCCCCAGGACTCATCCTGAGGTACCCCTTGTGACTTGCATCTCTTCTGACTGTATACCGTTTACCACCACTCTATGTTTTCTGCCCATCAACCAGTTTTCCACCCAGTTAACCAACATCTGACCCACCCGAGCCTACCCAGCTTATTAATCAATCTTCTATGTGGAACAGTATCAGCTTTGCTGAAGTCAAGGTAGGCAACATCAACTGCTCTCCCTTGGTCCACCACTCTGGTTACTCAGTCAAAGAAATCTATGAGATTAGTTTGACAGGACCTTCCTTTTGTAAACCCATGCTGTCTTGGATCCTGTGCTCCCTATGGATTCCAGGTTTGCACTATCCTTTCCTTAGGTGTCTCCATAATCTTGCCCACTACTGAGGTAAGACTGACTGGTCTGTAGTTCCCTGCTTCCTCCCTGGCACTACTCTTGCGGAACAGGATCACATGAGCCCTTCTCCAGTCTTCTGGGACCTCTCCTGTGCTCAGAGACTCACTAAACAGTTCTGATAATGGCTTCACTAGTTCCACCCTTAGCTCCTTTAGTACCCTGGGATGTATGCCATCAGGTCCCATTGCCTTGTCCATCCTGAGCTTATAGAGCTCTTGTAGGACCCTTTCTTTTGTGAAAGGACTAGTGCACACCACCCACCCCCAGTGTCCATATTACAGAGCTGTGGGCCCTGCCCTACCTTCTCTTCAGTAAATACTGAGCAGAAGTATCTATTTAGGATAGATGCTTTTACATGGTCTTTTAAGAACCTTTGCATCCGAGACTAGAGAGACTGAGACTACAGTATTTCCCCTTGTAGGGGCAAAAACTACTGAGTCACCTCCCACTTCCCTTATCTTACCTTGCTACTTATTTTGCTTTGTTGTTTGTGATGGTACTGATGATACTTTTTGCACCTATACCCTGTATTGATGTTCCTTCCATGTTGATTTTGCTGTGCATGTGTACTGAGTTGTATATATTAAAATGTAACTGTATTTCTACCCTGTTGCTTTGCTGGGCATTGTAACCTGTGTAGTATATCCTATGTTATGTATGCATTCTCTGTGCCATTCTGTGGCCTGGGTCATGCCTGAAAATGGTCCCTTGGATCTGTGCACTTACTCGGTTGCCAAAGACATACATACATACATAAATAAATAAACCCCTAGACCACTGGAGAGGTCATCAGAAAGGAAGACATTGAGATGCCTATTAGGTGAACACCTCAGACAAAGGCCTCAGATGTGAAGATTTGAAAGGCCTGACAGGTGAAGACCAGCTGCTGTTCATCTGCAACCTGCATTGTGGTGCACAACCAACAACTCCTGATACAAACAAGCACCATTGAAACAAGTTTCTGCAAAAAAACCTTTTAATCTGCAAACTGTAAGCACCTCTGGGCTGTGGCTCAGGGCAGTTCTTATTTAGCATGCTAGCTAGTTTGTAAAGAGTGTTAAGCCCTTGGCAGGACTACATCAAGTTTAAAGTTGCACCCAGGCAGAAAGTTAAAGTTTGCATCTGTTTAAAAGTTATTGGGCCCCAATGAAAGTATTATGTTCCCAGTTACAAGATCATTTATCCTCACTGCATCCCTGCTTTTTGGAGCAGCTCCAGTGAGGTACTGTACCCACTGCAACATACTGACTCTTCTAACAGCCTTTTGGGGTATGCAAGGGTGCACCCACAGGTGGAAGGTGTGGAAATAGTGCAGAGGTATAGTTGTTGTTGCCATTTATTATTATGCTTTTTGTTTCCCTTATTTCCCCCTCCCTATAATAATTGGTCCATGTTATATACTGTTATTAATTGATTGTTGCAAAGGGTACATGGTTACTGTGTGGGGAAGCAACTGTGGGGCAATTATTGTATTTTCCTTGTGGTGGTAACCTGGAATTTATCCCACAGGTATCCCTTAGTCACTACCATAGGTAGAGGCACTATGCCATTCTTCTCCAGTATATCATTCTTTACTTGTGAACCCTGGCTAGGTCCCCTCAGAGGAGTGTGCAGTGTGTACCCAAGGGCCACAGAACAGCCCAGGTGAGTCAAGGGGGGGTTGTTACATTGGGGTATCAGTATACTGTTGTGTGGGTCCTGGTAGCACCAGGGTTAGCTCGGATATCTGCATAGTTCTTTTTGACATTTATACCAATTGTTGCAGGATAACTATAAATTACAGTTGTGAAGCACACAAGCCTGTGACAACAGGGAAAAGGATGCCACATGAATTAACCTTACCCAAGGCAATTTTTTTGTATTTTCACTTTTTTGTAACTTTCTAGCATAAAATCTACTCAACCAAATGTTCACAAGATTGGCAGGTCCCAAGATCCTAGGCCACAATGGAGTTTAGAAATTGTTGTGACTGCACATCAAAAAATGATTGAGATATGCAATACAGCAAGTGGCTGAAAATTATGAGTTAACATTAAGGTGCCTATTAAACCCTATAGTGAAACCACCCATCTATTATAATAGTTCAAAGTGATGATACTACTCAAACCATACATGCCAGACTTGGCCCAGTTTCACAAACTATATACAGTCTTTGAACCATTTTAACATATACATCTTAAGTTATTTACTTGTTACACAATATGAAATTATGAAACAATATGAATTTGGGAGGCAGTATAGCGCAGTGGTCTAAGGCTCTGAGCTGCAAATCTGGTGACATCCAGCAGACCAGACCTGGGTTTGAATCCCACAGCTTCTACCTGCATACTGTGTGACCCTGAGCAAGTCACTTAACCTCCTTGTGCTCCCAGGTCGCTCCTGTAAAAAAGCTTTCAGCTTAGTGTGCTATACCTGGTTAAACAACAACTAAAAAAAAAAAAGCATGCAGCATGAGTGGTGCTACTGTATGAGAGCTTTATTGCATAATAATTACTGATGATCCCCTTTAATGCATGGAGCCCCTGTTGTTTTCAAATGCAGTGGTGTCAGTCTTTGCTAGCATGCAACCTCATTGGCTTACATTCTGTGTGGGCAGGCTAGTCAGTTGCTCAAACATGAGCGGCTTCAATCCCGCTAAGCAGTGAACCACCACAGCAAAGCAGATTTTCCTGTAAGTCTAAATGGATGGAACCTATTCTAATGCTGTAATGTATGCATTGGCTATCGCTGTGAGAAAAAAACTTATTAAAAGTAATTAAAAAATCAAGTGTGGTGCCCAAATATATTAGGAGACTTTTTAAGGATTACACAGTTGAACATTATACAAACTCAGATAATAAACCTTCAGAAAAAGCAATTATATTTTAATTATTAGATGCTGTCTGTAATGTTGAAGTTGTGTTTCCAAAATGTTTATCTGATTATAGGAATACACTAACTAAATTTCTAAATAACAAATGAATACAGGAATAAATCTAGGATTTTCACTGGCTAGTGCTTCATGAGAAAATTAATATTAAATCAAACCAGAAAAACAAGCCACAACAAGAAATATAGTATTCATGGTTAACTTGTATTCAATAAGAAGAGAATATTTCTCATTTATTGTTTCATTGCACATTTATTAAAGATTTTTGGCTATATGTAGCACATCAATGGGGAAAACCAATCTTTTGAATGGTAACATATGTAAATATAATATATGGGGTTTTTGGTGCAGCTTGGCTTCTTTGGCACACTAGTACTTTACAAATACTAAAGGTATTATTCAAATGAAACATTTGGCTTGTAAGATGTAATTTTATATTGCAACAAAAGAGGGGGACCACATAGAAATACTAAACAAAGTAACGATGGAAATTAAGAAAATATACGAGACTGAGAAAAAAACTCTGACAGCAGAAACTTTGCAGAGTTATGGATTGGGTTTCATGGATAACTGATAGTGATTTTCCAATCACTTAAGAATGATATAGTACTTGGGGAGGTATAGGGAGAGTAACAAAGGTACTATTTATGAAATCATGTAAGTTTTCTGTGTTTTAAACAATATGATCATTTTTTGTATATACTAAATTGGATTTAAACTTGGATTTACTGTCATGCTTTGTTATATGTTTTTTTTTAATAAAAACTTCCCCATTCCTTTTCAAGAATCGACGAGGGATCTTTAACATCCACCTGCACTACCACCAGAACAGGTAGATAGGACTTTGGTTTAATGTCTCATCCAAATGATGGCACCTCAGGAGTGCAGCACTCCCCTTCATGCTTCTCTACAGTGTCAGTACTGGGATTTAACTCAAATGCATGGTGTGGGGATCGAACCCACAGCCTTCTGATCTTCTGGCCTCAGATACAAGGGATCAGACCATAGGGCAGGACATAGGACATGAAGAGAAATTCACCATCATTATCTCTGTGTCTTATCCCATAGGTTGGACTTAAACCATCAGATGACTTTGCCAGTGAGTCCAGCATACTCCCTTATTGATCCACCAGCAACCCGTGGTCTACAGTGTTGAAAGCTATATTAAGGAGAATGAGAATTTACTGTTCTCCTCTGTCCCTTACTCTGAGGAAGTAATTTTGCACACTGACCAATGCAGTCTCAATGTTGTGCCCTAACCTAAATCTGGACTAGATGTCAAAGTCTGTCACATTCACCTCAAGCTGCAGTGCCACAGTCTTCTCAATAACCATCTCTGAGAAGGTGAGGATAACAACAGTTACAAATGTATGAGATTATCCAGGTCCAAACATTTATTTTTTTTCAGTAGGGTATCTATTAATGCAGTAAGAAAGATGCCTTCTCACAAGGAGCACTGGATAATCCCTGCAAACTCTTTTCCCAAATGTCCCACAAAGCTAACAAGCAGACATTTTGGACTTGGGTCAAGTTTACAGAACGTGGGCCACATTTCTGAGATCTCCTCAAAAACCTTTTCCACCATTCCTGGTCTAAATCTTTCCCATGACAGATGAGTGCATCTTGGGAGAGCAGACTCAGTTCTTTGGGGTTGCAAAAGAAAGCTTGGGGAGAGTGTAGCTCATATGAAGGACGCCTAGTCTAAGAGGATGCAAGTGAACTCCTCACAGTTAGCAGACAATATTTTCTTAATGACGACAGGCTGAAAAGGATAGCCTATCTATTGATTGTGCGGGCTCAGCTGGTTGATTTCTCCAAGCAGCAATCTCCATAGGAAAACAATCTGCCTTTTTTTGAGTTATTATCTTTTGGAATTCAATGGAATGAATTCTCAAATCTATTTTTCCTCTGGGGCACTGGATCTTCTGCAGCAATGTGCTAATCTACATCCATTGACTTTCAATCACCTCAGCTCCCTGTCAAACCATGAGGAATCTTTGCAAGAGACCAACAAATACAAGAGTATGAGTGCAACAGTCTCAAAAGCCATGGAGACTGGACTTTTGGTGATGTCATCTTCCCAATGGCAGCCTGATTCAGAGCTCCTTCTCAGCTTTCAGAATCCAGATCAGTCCTGGCTATAGAATTGTGCCATCGGGCTAAGAAACAATCACTAACTGAAGTAAAATATTGGTCACATGACAAAAGTTGAGGGAATTTTCCATGACCACATAGTAGAAGTGGTTCCACCTCCTGCACTGCTGCAGCACATACTTCCACTAGCAGTTCTGAAGACAAGGAAGATGTCATCATAACATGAAAAAACTATGTTTTCAGTATAGAGATATAGACAAACCCCTCTGCAGGCTTCAAACTGTGGTATGCAATGATCGAGACATTGTCACAGTGGAAAAATGAACTGGTGCTATGGAGTCCTGCCTATCAGACTGTACCTGAATGTCAGTTATGCATAACACAGCCCTGCTATGCTTCAGCAGAGGGGACAAGATTTAGAGCAAAAAGTAGAAGGGCTTGAAAATAGACATAGGCGGAATAATATTAGGTTATGTATACTGTTCATAAAAACAGAATCAGGTGATATGATTATGTAACCCCCCGGGGGGGGTTACCTGAAGACCTCCTGTTTCCTGCAACCTAATGCATCTCTTGATTCCCCCTAGTCACTGTCACAGCCTAGGTTCCCCCTTCCCCCAGCAGCTTTTTTGTCTTGTTGAGTTCTGTGGGGCTCAAGGAACACCTTTGCGAGTGGTCAGCATGTTAAAAATGTCACCAGCTCCCATGTCACCAAGAAGTTGCACAGCTGGTATGACCACTGGTTGTGTTCTAAAGTCAGTAGGTGTTCCTGATGGTTCCTGGTGCCGGGTTAAGTTAAAAGGATCACAGAAAAAGCAAAAAAAATTGCTTAAAACTAAATAATTAGGCAGATGCCATAGGCACTGCCTCCAGGGTGCCAGAGTTAAAGGACAAAGGTCAAGGCAGTGAAAGCTGTCATGAATATCAATGAGCTACTGCTGTGATGTGGGGGGCAGTATGTTTTGGGAGCTACAACACAGCTCTCAGGCACGATCAAAATAAATAAATAAATAACTGTGTGCAAGAGGAAATTATTAGGACTACAGCACAAAGGGGAAATGTGTACTATTGGGACTACAGTAAAATGTATGTATGGGACTATACTTTAGCCACCATTATGCAGCCCTGCAGCCAATCAGAAGTCTGGACCTGTGTCCAGAGACTTGTGGGGGATCAATCAAGGCTTATGGGAAAAATAGTATGAACTTTTCCAGGTGACAAAAGATGGGCCAATTAAAGTATTGGAACTGTTCAGGACAGTTTTGGCGGCCAATAGGATTTCTGGGCCTAAGCCCCATATAAAGGGAGGACTGCTGAAAAAAATCAGATTTGCCAGCGAGTTCAGTGTGTGTGCCTCTGTGGAGCTGGCCTGCTCTCAGAGGTTAGGCCTGGTAGGCCTAGACTTTTCATCCATTTTAGTCTGCAGATCCAAATTTTCTAGTCTGGGCAGCTATGGTTCACAGTAGCAGAGTACCCGGTCTACAAGCCAACAGAAAAGGATTGGCCTGAAACCAGCCTGGAAGGACCAGAGAAGGACAAGCCTTGCATATAAACGTGCCTAGTTTGCCAAAGTGTTCACACTGTCGGTCAGTCTCAGGTGTTCAACCATTTGTTCCTGCATCACCCGACCAGCTTCTATATGAGGACCATGAGGGAAATCATCCTTCAGCTTCCCAAAACATCTGCACCAGGTTTCATTTCATCAGATCATCTTTTGGTCTGGGTACAGTGAGTAGCTATCAGGGTAACTCCCCTGCAACATATTTAAATTTTATTGCATATCACTCAAGTTCAACTTCACCACTGGTTCTTTTTTTTAAAAAAATTATTATTTTTATTAATGTTTCAGATAACACCTTTGAGCCAACAGAGCTCTTTAACAAAGGTTTCATGTCATGGACACTGGACAAGTTATGACAAGGCAGACAAATTAACAACAGGTAAACATTGCAGTATATGACAAGAAAGGCAAATTAAATATCAGATAAATATTACAGAATAGTATCAGTACATAAGCTTCCCCAGGCTTTGTCAAGAATCAGATGAGAATTAAGTAATGGATATGACTGAAAACAACACCAATCATTGTGCACAATACGCTTGGAGAGATTACATAGGATTAAGATTAATAGTCAAATTAACCAGCCTGGGAGTGGGTCCAGGGTGGTAGCCTGGGTAAAACATTGGCTGGACAACAGGACACAGAAGGTAATTGTAAATGGAGTCCACTCTGAAGAAAGAGGGGTTACTAGTGGGGTACCACAGGGTTCAGCACTGGGTCCAGTCCTTTTTAATGTCTTTATAAGTGACATTGCAGAGGGACTGGAAGAAAAAGTATGCCTGTTTGCAGATGACCCAAAGATCTGCAACAGGGTTGATACACAAAGAGGCATGGAAAGGATGAGAAGGGACTTGGCAAGGTTGGAGGAATGGTCAGAAATGGCAATAGGATTCAATAAAGAAGTGCAAAATAATGCAGCTGGAAACAAAAACAAAATTAAGCAATGTACAACAAGTACTCAGGTGGCAACACATCAAATTATGGCCAGTGCCACTAGCACAGTGGCCCCACAGTTGTTGCTACCGTCCTTCATTTGTCTGCATGAAACACACTTTGCCAGCATGCTTGATAGGCAGCTAGTGTTGCTGCAGTTTGCCAGCCTCTTTCAAGAACTACAGATCCCACCTGAGTACACAGTGACAGATCATGGTGACCCTTTCCTGTTGCATGATAATTGCAATTCTTTATTTTTTCCATAATGAGGACTCTACAATATACTGTATACTGAACAGTCTTGTAAGTATTGGTATGCAGATGGAACATTAAAATCTACACCACTGTTTTTGACAACATGAGGTGCTAGGATTTTTTTTATTGAATTATAAGATTCTGGCACCAATGGCTGACTACATTGAGGATACCTGGATTGGGTGACCAGTGGGTCATCATGTTTGCCATAGGCCCTTATTCCAGATGGGGTTCTGAAATTGTTATGGTGCTGTTATGGATGGACTGCCATGGACAATTAATGCTGTGGAAGGCTGGCACTGAAGTTTTAATAAGCTGCTAGGTACCAGTCACCCCACTATCTGCAATTTCATTCAGGTGTTAAAATCAGAGCAAAACATGAACAAGATCAAAACAGAACAATACATATCTGGCCAGAATTCACCTGCTCCAAGAAAGAAGTACAGTGACACTGCTAAGCATATTACAGCCTTGGTGCAAGAATATGTAACACTCACCAAGTATGACTATATACGAGGTATAGCCCATAATTTCCAGTTACAAGTTTAGTGTATTTATTTACCACTCTCCAGCAATTAATTTCAAACTGCAAGTTTGCATAAAACTCTTTTATTGCATTTTTTATTTTTGTGCTTGTTTTTATAGTTTTTCAAAATAAAATAGTTTTTACCAAAGCTAATAATAATGACACTCCCTCGAAAGGAATGCAAAGCAGTGCTGCAAAATACAATAAAATTGTTTTAAAGCTCCTGTACCTGTTAAGGCAATATCAATAATAAAGGAGACAATTACGCTGTTTTGTATGTACGCTGCTTTCTCAATGCGCGGTTATTCTATGTGGCTAATTGACTGTATTGTTGTTTATTACAATGCTATTTCTTGCACAGAGTTGACATGAAACCTTTGGTTCTAGTAGATGGCATTGTATAGAAGTCATGTATGCTTTTATGCTTTTATCAAAATAAACTACAGTATACAGAAATTACTAATAATAAAAGATAAAATGGTGCATTTGCATAATGTTAGTACTAGTAGAAGTAAAATAGATATACCATAGCAATAAAAATAAATAAAATAAACTGAAAAATAGATATACTGTTTCAAGTCAGTAAGTATTGCTGATCAGTTTTCATAGTGGATGACAGGGGCTTGTACCAGAAAGTGGAATTTATGGGGCATTAAGAAGGATTCAGGAAATGGTGAGGGAAGAGATCGCAGTAGAAAGAGTTAGAAACAGGCTTGCTGCCCTGAAAGTTGGTAAGGCACTGGCATCAGAAGGGTTGCACTGAAATGTGCTCAGAAAATCGGTGTCAGAACTGGCTGAACCCCTGGCAAAGCTATTTAATAGCTCGCTAAGGTGTTGCTACAATGATTGAAGGACAAAGGACATTGTTTGTCCTCCCAAGGAAGGAAAGAGAGGATTCAGGAAACTACAGACCTATAAGTCTTACCTCCATTGTAGGCAAACTGATGGAGACACTAGTCAAAGAGGACCTGGTGAACTGCCTGCAAAGCAGTGGCTTGCAGGAGAGTTAACAGAATGGGTTTGTGTCAGGAAGATCTTGTCAGAACAAACTAATAGTACATAGAAACAGAAACTGTCAGCAGATAAGGGCCACATGGCCCATCCAATCTGCCCTTTTTTGTTCTATTGCTTATGCTGCTGACCCCTCCAGGTCTATAGCACTTTCTCTTCCACCCTGTACCTATCCCTTATTATTCCCTTGTACTTATCCCAAGCCTTTTTAAATCTCTCTCTGTTTCTGCCCCCACTACCTCCATTGGAAGACTGTTCCAGGCATCCACCACCCTTTCTGTGAAGAAGTATTTCTTCACATTTCTCCTGAACCTACTTTCCTCCAGCTTCATATCGTTGCACCTTGGTCTGGATTATCCTTTTCTCCAAAAAAATACCACCCACTTGTAACTTATTTTCCACCTTGAAGTATTTAAAGGTCTTGATCATACCCCTCAAAGGTGTACATGTTTAATTCCTTTAGCCTCTCCTCATAGGACATTTCATGTAAACCCTTTACTATCTTGGTAGCACTCCTTTAGATGGCCTCTATCCTGTCTATGTCCTTCTTGAGATGTGGCCTCCATAATTGGACACAGTACTCCAGAAGGGGTCATACTAAAGACCCATATCATGGCAACACCACTTCCCTCTTCCTGCTGGTAGTACCCCCTATACACCCCAGCATCCCACTAGCTCTCCCAATCGCTTTGTTGCATTTTCTGACCACTTTCAGGTCATCCGATACGATTACTCCCTGGTCCCTTTCCTGCTTGGTCATTGCTAGTATCTCTACATCCATTTTGTACTCTACCCTTTGGTTTCTGTGAGCCAAGTGCATTATTTTGCACTTTTTTGCATTAAACCTCAGCTGCCAAACATTGACCATGCCTCTGGTTGTTTCAAGACTCTTTCCATCCTTTGCACCTTCTCTGGAGTGTCCACCCTGTTGCAGATCTTGGTACCATCCATAAGTAGGAAGACCTTCCCTTCCAATTCCACTACCATATCACTGATAAAGACATTAAAGAGGACTGGCCCCAAGACTGCCACTGTGGTACCCTGCTGATCACCTTCCTCCCTTAGAGTTAACTCCATTTGCCACCATCCTCTGCTTGCTATCCCCTAACTAGTTTCTTACCCAGATTACCACCTTATTACCCACTCCCATGCTACCCAACTTGTTTACCAGCCTCCTTTGTGGAACAGTGTCAAAGGCCTTGCTGAAGTACAAATAGGCCATGTCCACCACCTCTCAGTGATAAAACACCTTGGTTATCTAGTCAAAAAAATCTATCAGATTTGTTTGGCATGACCTCCCTCTGTAAACCCATGCTGCCTCAAATCCTGCAGTCCACTTGATTCTAGGTGCTACACAATGCTTTCCTTTAATAGTATTTCCATCAATTTTCCTACTACAGATGTCAGGCTGACAGACCTGTAATTTCCCACCTCCTCCTTGTTACCACTTTTGTGAAGTGGGACTATGTCTGCCTTTCTCCAGTCCTCAGGACCACACTAGTCTCCACTGAACTGTTAAACAAGTCTGCCTGGGTTGCAGCTAGCACCTCCCTGAGTTCCATTAACACTCTGAGATGCATTCCATCTGGCCCCATGTCTTTGTCCACCCTCAGATTTGTGAGTGCTTTCTTGACCTTCTCCTTAGAAAAGAGACTGGTGTCCACTTCCCTCCTCCCAAATCTTTTAGTGCTTATTTGTGGTCCCTCCCCTTCCCTCTCAACTGAGAACACTGAGCAGAAATATTTGTTTAAGGTGTTTTCCTTTTTTTGGTCCTCCTCAGTGTAGCCCCTCCCTCCTTTTTTAACCAAGCAATCCTTACCTTGGTCTTCCTTTTCTCACTGATAAATGTCTTGTCCCCCTTTGATAATGTCTGGGCTACTCTTTCCTCAGCTTGAGCTTTTGCACTCCTTACTGCCTTGCTTGCCTCCATCCATTTCCCCAGATATACTTCTCTGCTTTCTCTCTGTGTGTCTCATATTTTCTGAATGCTATTGTATTTGCACTTACCTTCTCTGTCATTCCATCAAAACCCTTAATGGTCTCCTCCTCCTGCTTTTGCTTATTTGCATGATGCACAAGTTTGTTGAGTTTACTATGATCTCTTTTATTCTGGCCCATTTTCCCTCCACATCCCCTCACACATTTCCCCCCTCCAGATCCTCATGGATGCATTTCCCCTACTGGGATACTGAGATAAAAAACAATAAAGGCAGAAAAAAGCCCATTGGCCCCTTCTTGTCTGCCCGGTTTTGTAATTAGTCTGTACTGGCTTTAGTGGATAGCCACCCCCTTATTCCTGGTATCCCTTTCTGAATGACTCCCACGTGCCTGTCCCATCCCTGCTTGAAGCTACTCACTGATTTGGCCTCCACATCTTTCTGGTGCAGCATGTTCCACTTGCCCAACACTTTCTGTGAAAAGGGCTTGCATACTGTATGTCCATCTTGAATCTCTCCCCTGCAAGTTTCAGTTCCCCCATCATCCCAGTATTTGAAGTTGAGGAAAAAAAATACCTTGGCATCCATGCTTTTTATCCCTTGCAGGTGCTTGAACTGTATGTTTTGATCATGTCATACCTTTCTCTCCTTATTACAAGTGTGTACATGTTCAAATCCTGCAGCATAAAGTGCCTTGTTTACTGCAGTAACTCTACTGGAGTATGCTACTGTACTGCAACATGTCTAGAGATATTGTGAAGTTTTACTTCCCTACCAAAGTTGTTGAGAAGTTGTGAAATTTGCCTTCAGGAAAAGCTTGTCACTTTGCAATGAATTTTCTTCAGGAAGTAACACTTTTTCAGTTGAAACAAACAATATCATGGTAAAGTTGCAACTTCACCTGACAATGTGCAGATTTCACTGACAAAGTACCACTTCCCTTCCAAAATTTCTTGTGATGTTGGCACTTTACACTTCATGAATTTTGGCAGACTTTACTAGTTTATTTACCAAGCAAAGTTTGCCAGTTGAAACATCTCCAATTGCATCTGACTCACCTCTTGGCTTATAATACTCATCCCCTTCCGACGTAACCAGCTTACAGTTTGTCTAACCCAGAACTCTGTTATGGTGAGCTGTTATTTTAGGCTCTGATATGAAATAACCCCACTTTATAAGTAAGATATACTCATATCATACTATTCACTATATTCCTGTGTGTGAATCCCTGCTCCATTTGCAGGACAAATACTATATACTTTATATATGAATTATCAGGTTACATATAAGTATATCTATATAGTAAAATAAATGTTTATTATAATGCTTAGAAAATATTAATTTTCTTCTGTAACCTTTGTCTATTATTTATTCAGACTCAGTAAGTGTATAGAAGAGCTGTTATTTTTGATATTTTTTTTTTTTATTTCCACTAGTGGTTATAATATTTTTGGGTTCAAATACTGGTTTTATAATCAAGTGGTGTTTTTCCTGCAAGGGGATTCACACAGAGCAATATAGTGTATAGTATGACAGATGAAGTATATATCTTACTTATAAAGTGGGGTAATTTCAGTATACAGTATTTGTACTGACATTTATATATATACAGTTATTTATGTAAATGCTGTTTGAATTTACACTATGGTTATGTATGTAATTGTTGAAACGATTCAATTATTGTGAGTATTTCCTTTAAACATCACAACTTAAATTGTAGCACACCTATGTGGTCACCACTCCATAGCAAAATTGGTACAAGGTGTGACTACCCTCCTGTTCTGGTGAGATGTTCTTGAATGCACACTTTGAAAATAAAGAAATGAAATTTTGCACTCGGGGGGGGGGTGTCTTTATATTTTGTACAGTGGGTAGTGCTTGAGATTTTTCTACTGATATTCCTAATTCAGTTGCCTCTATCTCCTCTTTTACATACAGTGCTACTCCCTCTGCAATGCCCCTTGCTCTATCCTTACTCATCAATGAGTAACCTGGTATGGTAGTGTCCCATTCATCGTTCAATGTCATCCATGTGTCTGTGACAGCCACCAGGTTGAGACTTCCTTCTGTGACAATCTCCTGTTGGTGTGGCATTTTGTTGCCATGACTCCTTGTATAGGTAAACATCATTTGCCATCATATATCCCTGGCCCCTCCTTTGCCCTTTACTTTGGGTGTGTTTGATTTCATTATATTGGTGTATGGGTGAGACTGGCAAGGCATTCAAGGTTTTCTTTGACTGGATTACAAGGGCAGTAGATAAGCAACTGGAAGTAGATCTACTCTAGTTTGACTTCAGCAAAGCATTCAACAATACAGCACAACAGGTTGGATAATGTTGGTGGAGGGAAGAAAATAGTGAAATGAATGGGAAACTGGCTGGGAAAAGACAACAGAAAGTAATGGTTTACATGCTTGCACTGGGGATATAGGGATCATGAGTAGGGTGCTGAAGAGATCAGTCCTGGAACGTGTCTTTGTCAAACTGTTTTTCAGGGATATGCTGTGAGGAAGGTATACAGGGCAAGATGTGTCTTTCCAAACATAAATTTGTCAGCAGACAAGGGCCTTCAGCCCTCGGAGTCTGCCTCAATATCTTCAATATTTATGCTCTTTCATGCTCTGCCAGTATTAGGGTGTCTCCATCCTCCAATTACCAGTAGTCCTCTATGCCTATCCCAAACATTTTTAAATCCATTTATTGTTTCTGCCCCAACTATCTCCACTGGCAGGCTGTTCCACTTGTCCACCACCCTCTCCATGAAGAAGTACTTTCTCACGTTTCCCTTGAATTTCCCTACTGCCAATTTCATCTTGTGGCCCATCGTCATGAGCAACTTTTAATCTGAAAATTGTATTCTCCTGTACCTTATTTCTCCTGTGAGGTACTTAGATGTTTCAATCATATCCCCATCTCCTCTCTCCTCTAGGGAGTATATATTCAGTTCCTTTAGCCTAGCTTTGTAGGGGTTGTGATGTAGTCCCTGCACCATTCTGGTTTCCCTCCTCTGAACTGCCTCCACCCTATTAATATCCTTACACAGGTCACAGTACTCAAGATGTGTCTTTACCAATGTCCTGTACAGTGGAATTATTACCTCTCTTTTTCTGCTATTGATTCCTCTGCCTATGCATACCAGCATTCTGCTAGCCTTTCCACCACCTTGTCACATTGCCTCCCAACCTTGAGGTCATCAGAGATGATCACCCCCAAGTTTCTTTCTTGCTTGGAGCATTCTGTTTCCTCCATCACCAGATGATATGATGCTCCTGGGTTTTGTGCCCCATGTGCATTATCTTGCACTTTTTTGTATTGAACTTCAGCTGCCAATTTCTTGACCAATCATCCTGCTTCATTAGATCCCCTTCATTCTATCTACTCCACTTGGCATGTCGACCTGTTGCAAAGCTTAGTATAATCAGCAAACTGGCAGATCTTTGTGTAACCCCCCTACAAATGGGGTCAATGAAAAACCTTCTTTGAGTGTGCCTAAATACCCTTTGCTAGGCTGGTGTCCTGTTTTTCTGCTGATTTAAAAAAGAAACTGTATGAGACTGCCTAAGTGCCTCTGCGTCTGCCTCTTTAAGAGCTGCCCAATTGCAATATAAGTAATCTCAAGGGGGAGGGCTATGTGTTTCTATGCCCAAGTCCCACCCAGGCTGCTGGATATTCACTCTGTTTCTGCCGTCGCTAGTGGCGCAGAGGGAGCCCTACTGAAAGTGGTAACTAATTGCTGATGAATATTTAGAGTGGTAACGATATGGCATTTGTTCTAACCTGCTTTTCTTGCAGCATGAACTGTTTCTGTTTAGCTCTACCATTTTGGTCCCTAAGTGCAGAATTGGACCAATCAGTATGTGGGGACTCTAAAAATGGAGCCTGTCAGAATGGAACTAATGGTGCCAGACTCTGAGAAATGTAGTTTTGGATCCTTGGCACCTTTTTGCACCAACAGGGGGAGTGTGTTGTGATTGACAGAGGAATCAGACCCATTGAATATCTTGGACCTAAGGGAAATTACTCAGTTACCTGCTCTAAGGGTCAGAAGTGAGTTGGAGCTTGGAGACTGAGGAGCTCCAGCCTGTGGAGCTGCTGCCCAATGGGGTATTGTGAAATTTGGTGGGAAGGCTAAGTCTGGCATGCCTGCCTGCAGCTCTCCTGCCATGGAGAAGACAAGAGGGAGCAGCTATTTTGGACTGTGCTTCCGAGCTGATTGCTGATGTGCCCTGAAGCGTGGGTAGAAAAAGCAGATTCGAGTTGGAAGCTGAAGGAGCAGCAACTCTGTGTGTTCGAGCAGCCATTTGCAGCGTAGTTCACATGGGAGAACCGTGGAAGGCCTGACTTCTGGCCTACTTGCTTGATTTCTGCCCTGAGAGTGAGAAGACAACTTTTTCAGACTGAATCCAAATTTGTAGAGAATAAAGCAAGCTGCTGTGGGACCAGGCTTACCCTGTAGAAGATCCAGGCTGGATGCCTGTCAGGAACTTTAGCTACTGTAGTGCTCCTGGGTTTAGCAGTGATTTTGTGATCGGAACCGAGGAGTCGTTTGCCTGGTACAGTAAATTGTCTTTACACATGAATGTGCAATGTGCTGGAAGGAGATTGTGATCTGATTTCCCCATTTCCTGTAAACTGTGTGATAGCGCTGGAAGTTGTTTCTGCAAGAATAGGACTGAATCTGCTACCTGATGCAGATAGGCTCTGCTGCGAGGGTCTTGTCTCACTCACGCTGCTGCACAGAGAAATGATCCATCGATGAGGGACCAGCCCATTACACCTTGCCTGAACAAGAACAGAGCCAAAGCAACTTGTGTGGGCCCTGCTTCTTCTGGCAATCCAGAAAGTTCATCCATCAGCCCTCCTATGTTTAGTCTGGGTACCATAAGTAATTATCAGGGTAGCTCCCTGCAACTTTTCTTAAATCAAAGTGTGTCATCTGATTGTTTGTGTTTTTTTCATGAACTGAGCCCTCTGGCTCCATATTATAAATTTGTGTGTGCATGTTCTTCTCCATCGCATGGCCCCAACCAGCTGCATCACCGCATACCCTGGGCATCGGTCCTGGCTAGCCTTTTCTCCCATCCTGGGTACCCAGAGAGTGTGACTGAGTTGGACTCTAAGTGCATGCACAGTAGTGTGATTATTAATGTGTTTAAGCTAATTAACCTGATTATTCCCCTTCCTTGTTACAGGCCCCTGAATAAATCAGATCTATTTGTTTCTGCAATTTACATTGACTGTGGTGTCGGTTTATGCTGACGGTATTGCATTGTTGCTGTTGTACTTCATCACCTTATTTTACAGGGGGTCCTCAGAGTCAAGCTGAAGGAACCAGTCCTGGGGGTAAGTGCCAAGTACAAGTGTATGTGGTTTGCATATCTGAGGTATTGGAAAAGTCACTGTTGTGTATGGTGTGGGCCACTAGTGGGAGATATGGGGGATTACAGTGTCCTAGAGGGCTGTGGCCTGGTTAGTGTAACCCAAACCAGCCCTGACCTTTGGGTGGAGGCACCCGTTTCAGAACTCTGGCCTCTCAACCTGTTAGTAGCCAAGCAGGCAGGGGTAGCCCAAGGATAGAGCCACCTAGGAGTTACATTTGCTTCTGTTCAAAACTCTCTGCAGTGTCACTGATCAAGACTTTGAAAAGGACTGATCCCAGTACTGATCCCTGTAGTATCACACTGGTCACCTTATCCTCTTCAGAATGAATGTCATTTACCACAACTCTCTGAGTCTATTATCCAGCCAATGTTCCACCCACTTCATCACCTTCTTTCCTACTCCCACATTCTGCAGCTTCCTTGTCAACCTATGATGTGGAACAATGTCAAAGACATTACTGAAACACAGGTAGGCACATCCACTGACCCCTTGATCTACCTCCTGGTTAACCAATTGAAAACTTAATGAGTTTAGTCTACATGACTTCTCTTCCATAAAACCATGCTGACTTGTATCTTGCAGATTGTTGACAACCAGGTTTTCTATGGTTCTTTCCTTCAATAGTGTTTCAATGACTTTCTCCACTATTGAGGTCAGGCTGACCGATCTGTAGCTCTCACTCCTCTTTGTCCCCACTTTTGTATAGTGGACTATACCAGCCCTCCTCCAGTCATTGGAAACCTCCCTCTTCTAAAGCCAGGCTGAGCAGGGCAGTCAGTGGTTCTGCCAACACTTCCCTTAACTCTTTTGGTATCCTGGAGTGTATCCCATCTGACCCCATTGCCTTATAAACTCTCAATTTTGCCAGTTCCTGAGGGACTTCTTCCTCTGAAAAGGGCCAGTGTCCATCTCAGTGTCCATCATGCCCCTATCTCTTGCTGGCCCACTCCTGGCCCAGGGGCGTCATGCAACCAGAAATTTGGGGAGGCACAAAATCGAAATTTCTCTAGGGGATCTGGGGGCATGCTCCTGGGAACATTTTGAAAATTGAGGTCAAATGGTACATTTTGGTGACTTTTAGAGGCCAGGAAGCTTTTCCTTAACATGCTAAATTCTGTCACAATGATATCTTTTTTCCTTCTTTGTTCAGTCTGTGACAGTGTCCTCTTTGTATTTTCAAACAATTTTGTAAAACTGAACTGAAATGGTGCATTTTGGTGGCTTTTACCATACAGTGACTCAGCTAGCTATTTACAGTCCATTCCTAAATAATTAATTACCTGCTAAAAGCCAGAAATGCACCATTTGAATAGTCAAATTATTACAGTCATCTACTATAAATGTTTTGCATGAAAAATAATGACACAGGTCATCTGTTCTTGCTGATAATTTGTTTACTGTGTAATATTTTCCATGTATTACTTGCATATATGCAATAGGGATGACGATAAACAGAGTATGATGAATCCATTTATTTGAGTAACTGTGTATAAATTTGATTTATACACACAGTTATTACATCATGCTCCACCACTCGTGAGGTTACTTGAGGTCAATGGCAACTTCACAAGATAACCGCTTTATCACACAGTTGCATATCCCTTATTCATGCAATAGGCATGGCAGGGTATTAAATAGCTAGTATAGCATAGCATAATGCTATTCAGTATCAGAGGGTGGTGCTATCCATTTTCTGAACTGTATAGCACTAGACTGCTAAACATTTTTTATGTTTTTTATTCAAGTTTACACATACAAAACAAATTAAAAACAAAGTATTTTTCATTTTGCTAACCAGTCTGTGCCATATACTATGCTTTTTTGTAGTTAATTAGCACTTTCACTTGTGAAAGTGCAAATCAATTTATTTGGATTATTTAATAGCCTACATGGACTCAAAACCCATTTAATAAATCCATTTATCTGCACAGCTATTGAATAAATCAAATTTATCTATGCAGTAGTGATTTAATCACCATTTATCCACACATTACTTATGTCATTATCATTTATCTGCATAGTAGTGATGTCGTGTATTCTCGAATTCAAATGCAAATAACTTTAAATGAAGAATGATAGCATAATACTGTGAGAACGAAGGTGTTCAGCAGAAAGATATTTACAAAATGAGCGGTGTTTCATTTATAGCTACCTTTTAGTTTTATTTTATAATTAGCAAAAAATAGCAGAAAATTCAATTTTGTTCACTTTTTGCAAGAAACAAATGCAAATAACTTTAAAACAAAAAAATGACAGCATGGTACTTTGAGCACACAAGCTGTTCACCACAAAACTATCTACAAAATGAGTGATGTTTCGTTTAACAGCAACCACTGTGCTGGTTGGAAAGTTGACAAAAAGTCACACAACCTATCATTTAAAAAACATCAAAAGCAAATGTCCCTGCAGTGTCAGAAAGCATCCTTATTGTATAAAGGAAATATACAATGGTGAGCTATCAGATAAATTATTTATCTGCACAAGTGCTGTTTGACTCGGAAGTCTGGACCGTGCCTCTCATCTTATCATGTCAGCACTTGTCTTTAAATTGCAAGCAAACTGTCTGAATGTGTAGCATTCTTAATCAATATACAAATAGTGGGTTTCCTATGCTTAGTGCCAAAGTATGTTTCAATAAAAGTTATATTTTTATTATGAAACTGCAACAACCCAGAAAATCATGGAAAAGGCACACAGAGATCATGATGAGCAATGCAAGACAGAAATAAATGTAGGTGAGAATAATCCATCACATTTGGGCTGGTAGTATAGCCTCGAGGTTAGAGGAACGAGGTGTGAATGAGCGTGATACATCCAGAAGACCAGACCTGAGTTTGATTCTCACAACCTCCGCTTGCATACTGTGTGACTCTAAGCAAGTCACTTAACCACCCAGTGTTCCAAGGTGACCCCTGAAAACAAACACTTGTGCTGTACCCAGTTACCAAAGACTGAAATAAAAATGTAATAAATAAATACGTCGTAAATAAATAAATAAATAAACAAACAATAAATAAATAAACATCAGTACCACCTCCCTACCAACAGGCCCTCCAAACGAAGTACTGCAAACAGAGCAAGCCAGCTTGCAATACACTGTACTTAGTAATGCTAACAAAAGTAAAACTGTCAAAACAGCATAGTAAAGGATCATACTAATTAATGTTACTTGAAAAACTCCTACTGCCCTGGGGGGGGGCAGATAACCCACTCGAAGTCACACAGTTTACACTCCATTCAAGAGCACAACCACATCCTGCAGGCACTCAAACCAGAGCAAGCCTAATAACAACTAATTAATGCCTTTGCTAATAACCCTCCAACACTGACAAATGACAGGGGTGGTATTCGTGGTAACACCACACCCAGATAAGTGACCTTCTCTTGCAAACCCTCCAAACAGAAACAGATGAACGAGAATAAAATACAACACAGACTGACAACCCAGACTCTACTGAACTTCTGCTGCTGCATGAACAGCTGCTCCACTTTGATTGGCTTGTCCATGGTGGCAGGTGGTCAGCTTCTCTACCTGCCTTTCAGCACCACATGGCATCCCAGGTGGATCAAGCTGTGGTGAATGTGGTTCAGTTCACTCCTGCTGCTCCAGCTTAGTACAGGATTCTTTCATTCCTGAAAACTAAACTTTTACAGCTCTCTGTTGGTGTCTGGGGTGGTCCAACGGTCGTGTCCCTCTGTGTCCCCTACACTGAACCCAGGAGAACTCTTATCACTAGTATTCTCTCTGATTCTCTTGTTCCCCAGACCCCACAACTGCTCAGCTCATGGCATAGACCACTGTATTTTTGCAGATGCTGGAGGCTGGTCTGCATTGGTCACTTCCACTAAGTATGTTGCTTTGATCTGGGGGCATCCATTACCCTGTTGCTCTGGGTCCCAGCACTGTGGCACCTGCTGCTTTCCCAGTGGGACTGCACAGTCCAGCGACACTCCAACACCATTCCAAGTATCCCAGGTGTATGGTGCTACCCCAACACACTCTGCCTCAAGCCCAAGTATCTGTAGCATTCAGAGGCAGCCCCTCCAACACCCTGTCCCCACCCAAGTATCCCTGCTGGCCACTGATAGCGACAACTCTCACCATTTCCCCCCCAGACACACACACACACTCCTTGCCAGGCCACTAAGTTGGGGCTTTGTGTAAAGCACTTTTGTGGCATGGCAGTATGGAAAGCCTCTGTGTGCACCTAAAGTCCATCACCCTGACAGCCCACCGTGATATCGCTCTCAAGAGCTTACAGATTGGCCCAGTATGCCTACAAAAGCTTTCTGAAGATAATTATGTGGGTTGCAGTTGTTACAGTCATTGAGAACCTTGGATCCCTGTTGCTCATTATATATTATCTTAAAAAGAAGACATGCCAAGAAAGAAAAGTCAAAATCCAGCATGGCAGAGTTACAAAAAATGGCATAGTTTTGTGTTCCATGAGCATAGAAACATAGAAACATAGAATTTGATGGCAGATAAGGACCGCTTGGCCCACCCAGTCTGCCCATTTCCCTACCTAATGGATAAGCTGCAGATCCTAGTCAACCAGCAGCCTACTTCTTCCTACCACCACCCCCTAGAATTGCCTTATGACTGTCCCATGCATGCTTGAATTCCACCACTATTTTTGACTCCACAGCCTCCTCCGGAAGGCCATTCCATGCATCCACAACCTCTCTGTGAAAAATACTTCCTTAAATTACCTCTGAGCTGCCCCTCTATCTTCAAATTGTGCCCCTTGTTCTTGCACACATCTTTTTGAAAGATGCTATCCTCTTGGACTTTGTTGATTTCCTTGAGGTACTTGAAAGTTTCTATCATGTCCCCCATCCCTCCTTTCCTCGAGGCTATACACATAAGCTCCTTAAGTCTCTCTGCCACACTCCAAAGCTAAAAACTGAATTCTCTAAATCAAATTCAGGTTTCTTTTACCTGGTTAGGTTACAGTTTGTCTCTGAGTTTTCAGGAAAAGGAACAAAAGCTAACTATTCAAAGGAGAGACACTAGCATGTTCTGATGGTTTTTCCTTTTTTCTGTGATGGATAGGAGAGTTTACCTTTCCTTTCCATGATGCTTCAGAAAGGAAATGAAACAAAACTCTGCTCACCCATCCATCACCTGAGAAAAGGAAAAACAAAACCTGAAATTCGGAAGGGGAAGGGGAGCGGATTGACAATTTGGAGAAGAGGTACCTGCAAGAAAAAAAATGGAGGATGGAGAACACATTCCAGGTGGATGTCACTCCTCAGACTTCCAAATACAGAAATCCTTGTCTGTGGGCCGACACTGGCTTATCAAGTAGTTGATGGACATTTGGCACAGCTCAGAAGAATTAGGCTTGTTATCTCACCCACTCTACCCCATCTCCCTGTCACATACAACGTCCTCCAAGAACAAAGCCCTTTACAAGCCAATCCAGACCACGAATGAAGACATTTGGACTCACCCACCTCCTATTGCTGCTAGTACCTGCTCCTGGAAGTAGAAGGGCGCACATATCCACCCATCGTCGACGAATGCTAACATGGCCTGCCACAGGTGAACATTTACCCTTCTTGGTTGCAGTTTTGCTTAGTTTTTCTCATACCGGTCTTCTCCTCAGTCTGTCCTCCTTGAGTGAACAGAGTAAGATGGTGCCTGAAAATCCACACTTTGATGCATGGCGGCATCAACAGATCCCAGTCCCCACCACTTATGACTTCAAAAAAGTCAATATTGTTTTAGACCTTGGGATTTTCTGGAAAATAAAATACATTTACGGGTATTTTATACTAGTTTTGAGCAATGATATGGGGGGGGGGCCACATGCCCCCTTGGGCCCTATCAGCATGACGCCATTGCCCTGGCCCCTCCACCATAAAAACTGAGCAGAGATATTTATTCAGTATATATGTTTTGTGGCGGTCATCCTCTACACTGCTCCCATTTTCCCCTTTCAGCTGCACAATCCCCCCCTTGACCTTCTTTTTTCACTGATGTACCTGTAAAAGATGTTGTCTCCTTTTATCACTGAATTTTCTATATGTTCTTCTGTTTGCACCTTGGCTTCCCTACTGCCTTCCCTGCCTCACAATTTTTTTTTCTGATACCACTCCCTCTCCCCTTCCTCCTGAGTCATTTTGTATTCCCTACATGCTGTTATTATTTATTTATTTTTTGCTTTAACCTTTTCTGCTACCTCCTTAGAAAACCATAGTGGTCTCTTCTTTCTCTTCCCCTTACTCACCTGTGTGACACAGAGTTGAGTCGCCATTGCAATCCCTGCTTTGATTGCCCCCCACTGTTCTTCTGCACCTTTCTTTTCCACTACTCTGATTAGAACTTAATTTAGGCTTTCTCCCATCTTTCTGAAGTCTGCCCTCTTAAAGTCTTACATCCTTGTCCTTGTGTAGCTTAGTTTCACCCCCTCAGTTATTTCAAACCACACTTTTTGGTGATCACTGTTCCTGAGGTGCTCCCTCACTGTAATCCCTGTCACGCTGTTCCCATTTGTAAGCACCAGGTTCAGTAATGCCTCCTCCTGTGTGGGCTTTTGACCATCTTTTAAGGCATACCCTGTACAGAGTCCAAAATGCTCCTGCTCCTAGCCATTGCTGCTGCAGCGAGGCACCAGTCTCTATCTGGTAGACTGAAATCACCTACTAGCAACACCTCTCCCATGTGTGCTATCCTTTGGATTGCTAGCAACATCTCCCTATCTGTGTCCTCCCCCTGAGTTGGTGGTCTGTAAATTATCCCTGTGCAGATGGATGTTCCCATTTTCCTTTCTAGTGTAACCCACAGTATGTCTCCTCCACAATGTTTCCCCTTGCATTTCTGTGGCCTTTATGCTTTCCCTCACATATAGAGCCACTCCTTCCCCCTTTCTGCCTACTCTGTCCCTCCTGAATAGATTGTAACCCAGAATGGACACTTCTCAGCTCTGGTTTTTGGTACACCAGGTCTCCATGATGGCTACAGTGTCCAAGCCAGAATCCACCATGGTAGCCTCAAGGTCTCCTATCTTGTTACTCAGACTTTGGGCATTTGCACATATGGCTCTCCAATATGTGATGCCTCTCCCCTGCTTTTCTCTAGTAAGCCTTTTCCTCTTTTGATTATAATCCTTGTCAGTCTGAGAAGCAGTCTCTCAGCCCTCTGTTTTTATGTTGATGTGATCCCTCAGTTGATCTGCTTCCCTCCTGTGTTTCCCCATAGGTCCTGTGCTCTTGGGGCGGTATGTTTCATTTCCTTTCCTCCTTCCACCACATTGTGGCTAGTTTAAATGCTTGCCTAAGAAGCACTTAAACTTTTCATTGAGGAGCACAGTGCCCTCCTTGGACAGATGCAGGCCGTCGCCTTTGTACATGCACACTTCCCTCCATTTGGGGCTCCAGTCAACCATTAAGCCAAACCCCTCCTCTCCACACCATTCCTTCAACCATGAGTTTATTTCCTGGATTTGAAGTGTCCTGAGTGTCCTGGGCTCCCCATTGCCATAAAAAGGTAGTATCTCTGAGAAGGACATGGCACTTGCCAACTGCTTCAGGCACCTCCACAACTCCTTGAATTCCTCCAGGATTCTGCCTAACTCCTCTCTGTTCACTGCCAGGTCATTCATCCCTATGTGGACAATGACATCCAGCTCCTCCCTCCTTGCTATCACCCTTCTGATCCTCTGGATTCACTCCCATCCCTCTGAGATGTGCCTCCAGGTAGGCATGTCACATCACTCTCTCCCTCACTTCCCGTTCCCAGTTCTACTCCCCGAATAGTAGAGTCCCCCACCAGGAGTTGCTTTCATCTCAGTGGGGGTCTTCTGTTTCCTTCCCCAGGATCCATGCTGGATGTCCCTCTCACTTTCCCTAGACACTACCTTGGATGTCATCATGCAACCTTCCCATTCCTCCAACACTGAGTAGGAGTTATGTAGTGCCACTGGTTGGGGGATGTGCTTCTTTTCCACCTCTTAAACTCCTGAGCCTACCACAGTCTGTCCAACCTACCCTTTGCTTGGCAAACCATTGAGGAGGTGGAAGCTGACACAGTGGCTCTCCATGGGGCATAAGTCCTCCACAGAAAGCTGGGATGAATTAGTACCAGTTATGATCGTAGGAGAAGTGAGGGATATTGCTTCTGTAGGGATCATTGGTGAGACCCTATCTGGAGTACAGTGCCTAATTCTGGAGTCCCCACTGGGAAAATATAGGGCTAGACTGGAAACAGTTCAGCGAAAGGTCAATAAAATGATTTAGGGCCAACAGGGCAGTTAATATGAGGAATGGCAAGAGGCACTGAACATGTTCTTATTTGAGGCCAAAAGGGAGAGCTACAACATCACAAAGACCTTCAAATTCCTGAAAAGTATAAATAAGGTGAACAACAAGAACCTACTTGATAGGAAAAAGGAGTCAGTAACACGGGGCATGAATGGAAACTGGTGGTAGGGAGGTTAAGGAGGGATGTAAGAAAATGTTACTTCACTGAGAGGGTGGCTTACTGAACTCAAAACCATGAGTCCTAGACCTAGACTGCTTGATTCTAGTGACTTGGTGATTTTTATGTAAAATGAGGTGCTTATACAGTAACCAGGGCAGTTAATTGTTTATTTTTCAAGGTTATATACATTTTTTAGCATAAACATTTTTAAGTGAAACCTACTGTATATTGCCTGTCATTGACAGTAACAAACAATACAAGTATGAGGGCTCCAGTGCCCTGGTTTGGGCACAAGACTAACTTGTTGGTCGAGGGAGATTCATCCATATTATGGACAACCATTTGGCCATGCTTATTCCTGCATAATTCATGGGAATCTCTTATGGGCCCTATGGGAGTGTAGGGCATGGTGATGCTCTCCTGCATCATTGGTCTATTTGGCCTAATACTGGCTAATTCTCTTTGAAGAGTTAGAAATAAAATGTGTTTTTTTAAATTGAATATTAGCTTAGTTACCTGTAGGTATCTAAAGGTGACTGTATTCTTTATATGTTTTGTATATATTTTTCCTAAGATATTTCATAGGTCTATGCATATTTTTCAGTTTTTGTTTCAGAGAGATAAGTATGAGCTCAAACTGACTGCACTAGAGCTAAGAAGTTAAACCCACTAACTCCATTATTTTTTTTTATGAAACAGTTTGAAACATTTACATGAAGGGAGACTGTATAGAATGTCTCATTATATTTCAGCAGCCGGTACATAGCTTAGGAGACCCAGCATCTGACTAAAACCCTTCAATAAGCCTTACTAACAAGTCTTGATTTCCAGAACAACATCATAGCTGTCGTGTCATGGGGCTGAGTGACATCATCACACTAATGATGTGGCGGACACAGAATATGTCCCTTACCTTCAGAGGCTCACTATACTGGTCCCCTTCTTTTCAAGAATCCTTGTTCTTGCCTTCCTTTTACCTCTTATCTACGCTCTGCTTATCTCCACATTTTCTTCTTCTGTTTTACCTTCTGTGCCCCTCACACAAGGCTTTCATCAAATTACACATAAATGTTATGCTACTCTAGGTACCCGCCTGTGTTACTTTCAGCATTATATTGTCCCCTGTCTTATTATGTGAATGTTTTATTCTTCCGTGACACTGTTGTGAGTATTACTTTGCCTATATATCCTAATGTTTATAGTGTGTACTTATTCTGTATATTCTCATGCATATTGTGTGTACAATCTCTTCTATATTCTGAACATGAACTTGTATATAGTGTTTATATAACTTTAATATGTGCTCTGAATATGTATATTGTCCAGGTCCACCTCGAAAATTAGTTTTTTCTCAATGGTGTTTCACCTGGTTAAATAAAGATTTTTGATTGCTTGCTTGATTGATTGATATGGTGATGCAATAAGCCTCATATGATAATCTCACAGGTTCAGAGATTATCCCAATTAATTTAGGGGGTTATATGATGGCCCCAGTAAAAATGCTGACTGCACTAAAGGTAATATTGGTTGCAGTGTCTTTGAAGCAGAGATTCTGTGGGGGAGATTTTACTCAAGGTTTTCAACCTCAGCAATTTGCTTTCTTAATAAAAAAGGTTTATATTTAAAAGTCTAAAAGGAAGCTTGATATGTTTTACAGAATACAAAAGTATTATCCATAGAAGCTAGGGTTTTGTCTATTTATACATGGGTGAGTTTGTGACTTAAGTAAACATACATTCAAGTAAAGGAAGCATTTAAAGACTAAAAGATGTGCTGCCATTATTAAAAGTAGTAACAGGGCATGGCTTAGTGCTCAAACAAATGGATGGCTAAACCGTTAGCTCCACCTTGGTCGGGAATTACTACACCGCTAAATATAGGGAGCCACTTTGAACTGATATAGAATCACTTCATTCTGAAACTGGATGGTAATGGCAGCTGAATGAGCCAAAATCTTAGATTTCTACTGAGCCAGCCCTTTACTGTTCACTGAAGTAAAATCTGGACGACCACGAAGGAGTATCCAGGAACCATGAGTCAGAGTTCTTTTTTTTTTTTTTTGCAATTGTTTAACCAGAAGTGGCACACTAAGCTGAAAGCATGTTTACAGGTGCTACCTGGGAGCACAGGGAAGTTAAGGACTTGCTCAGGGTCACACAGTATGCAAGTGGGGACTGTGGATTCAAACCCAGGTCTCTAGATTTGCAGCTCATAGCCTTAAACCATCATGGCTTATACGACCTCCCTCCTCATGGAGGGAGTTCTCATGGAGGAGTGCATATGGACAGCTAACCCGCTGACCAACTACTGTAGAAACATGGAAGGGTAGCTTGGCCCAAAACAAGGAACCCCTGTCAACACGGTCCGCAGATCAGACTGACTTCTTTCATAATACTTATTTAAGGAACTGGCCTTTTTTGTGGACTGCCAATGGAAAAAAAATAAGTATCAAGTACAAAGGGGTCTCACATACCTGTTTCTAATGGTGGAGGCCAATACCAGAGCAGAGGAAGGGCGAATGTCCAACCAGCTTGTCTACATCACCCAAATGCTCGAATTGCTGATGTCCAATATGACTGTAGTAAAACCAGCAGTGGAGAATATCATGGAGGAAGTCAGGCAGATCCAAGGCAAGCTGATCATTTTGGAACAACGAATGGATGAACTTGAATATCAGCAGCATGCCATCCCGACGTGGCAGGATGAGCAGGATATGCGACTGCAGAGATTATGGGGACAGTAGAGGACCAAGAAAATCAGGGAGGCTGGAATAACATCAGGCTGCTGGGAATCCCTGAGGGTTTATAGGAGAAAATATGGAAATATTTTTGAATGACATTCTGCTTCACATACTTGGTCCTCGGTGGAGGAGACCAGTGGACATCGAGAGAGGGCACAGGATTGGAAGGAGCCCCACAACACAGGGTTCCTCCTGTGACCAAATCAGTATTAATGTTACATGACTCAGTCAAAGAAAAATACTGAAAGCATAAAGGGACCGGGGAGACATACTCTGAAAGGGGCCTGCATCTTGCTGTATAAGGACTTCTCTCAGGAAGTTGCAGCTACACAAATCCTTTGGCCCAATAAAAGCCTATATTGTGGAAACCAGGGGCCAGTACAGATTAAAAGGATTCTCAAGTTTATCCATGACTGAGGAAGGGAAGAGCTTTGTGGGGATACTCTATCGACATTGAGAAATGGCTCAGTCTGCATGGGCCAAGGAGAGGAAACAGAACTGCATTGCTCAGACAGCTCTGGAACCCACATGCGCCTAACAAATCACACCAGCCTGGGAAAAATAACAGTAGAAAAATGGAGGATTCTAATGTAAACAACGCAGCAGCTCGCAAAATGGCAGTGGATTTGCCAGCGCAGCCCTCCTCTCAGGACTCTGTCGAGCCCAGTGCACAGAAAAAGGGGGAAAACACCCCACAAGGCATGCAGAACCCAAAACAGAATAATGAGACCCCCCATCCTCAATGATCCCATCACAGATTCAGGAGTAGAGGCAGCTGAAGGACTTAAGAGAGAGTTGGCAAATGGTGTCCCCACCCATTAAATTCTTCTGGGAAGATGCGAGCAGCTCTAGCAGTGAGGGAGTGAAGGATCACCAGCTAATCCCCTCTGTAAAAGTGCTACCTTCACTCCCAGCTGAGCAGTGGGCAGATCAACCAGATGTTACCACTGGAGAACAGGACCTGTAACCAACAGAAGATGATTCGGGAAAGTGCAACCAGGACTCGATCCTTTGCAGAAGCGTGCGGTGACTTGACACCTGCAATGAATATGGACATGAACTTTTGACAGCGCCAGCTGGTGATGCTGTGACAGCATGCAGTCAGGATTCCCAGGGTAATGTACAATGGCTGTGGGGTCTGCTCGATGGGGCAAATGTTTTAGTATATATTCATTTTTTTATTTTCTTTTAAAACTGGGACACAATGGTAATTGAGATGCTAGATTGGGTAGGTGGTGATATGAGACTGTTGTCCAAATCATGCATTGCACTCAAATCAGATGGGACAGCTAGAAATTGTCGGAGATGGCTACAGCTATCATCAGACAGCCCCCATGGGTGACCCTCATATTGGTTTGATAAGGGCTAAAGGCCCCAAGGTGCACTGAACCCAGTATCAGTTAGAACACGCTAATGATTCAGGCCAGATTTATTTACACAGCCAGCATAGAATGTAAAGGGCTCATTAGAGATATAGCATGGCACCTTTCACATAGAGAGGAGATCAGGAGGAGTGACAGTAAATGGCTGTCCAAGCAGCGACATATGGCACATAAACAATGTTCCAACTGGGATGTAGTAGTTGTTCCAACACCAGCTAAGTTCCCTGAGAGATGCCTAGAAGACGAGTCAAGAATCAGATAGGCACTCTATCTGAAGCACTGGAAGGGCATTCTCACAGCTTCTAAGATGCTTTAGTGCAGTCACCTGCATTGATACTAGGGCAGCTTTCTCTTCCCCTATATCTGGTCGTTATGGCAGTATGGATAAAATGGGGTGCATAAGGACCCACACTTTAAAGGGAGTATCTAAGGGCTCAAGCCATGTTTAAGACAAAGAATCAAGTGGGGTTACAGGAGGGCTCAAGATATTAGGGAGGGTTAGTAGAAGGGGAGCAGAATATACAGAGAACACTACAGGGGAGCAGTATACAGTTGATTTAACTAGTTGTATTTTTCTTTGTTTTACCTCTTCCTCTGGATCCCTGAGTTCTGCAATATAGTCACAAGCATGTTCTGGGATCAGCTGGGTGCCTCTCTTCTCCCGGCAGAAGCCTTAAGCAGTAACCAGACAGAGGAAACACCAGAGAGAGAGAGAGAGAGAGAGAGAGAGAGAGAGAGAGAGAGAGAGAGAGAGAGAGAGAGAGAGAGAGAGAGAGAGAGAGAGAGAGAGAGAGAGAGAGAGAGAGAGAGAGAGAGAGAGAGAGAGAGAGAGAGAGAGAGAGAGAGAGAGACCTGAATGACAGGAAGAAGCAGAGATAAGTGGCTTGGGGTTCCTAATGATAGGGGCATGCCAAAACATGGATAAGGGAGTCAGGTGTGTCTCCTGGAATGTAAGGGCTGAGTCACCTAGTGAAATGTACAAAAGTCTTTCAGCATTTAAAAAAGATGAAAACAGATGTGCCTCTTCTCCAGGAGACACACCTTACAGGATGGTGAGGTGGCTTAAAAAGATGTGGGAAGGCAAGATACTTTACAGCACAGCAATGACTAAAACTATAGGTAGTATTCTGTTACACAGAGTTTGTGCATGGAAGGAAGACTGGCAGAAATCAGACAAAGCAGGGTGATGGGTGGTAGGGCTTTTCATCACTATGGGGAAGCATAACCCTGGTCTATATATATGTGCCCAAGCAAGACTCACAGGATTTCTTCCCACAGGTGAACCTGGCGATAGCAGAGGCAAAAGAGGGAGTGGGAGATATCTCATTCTCATGGGGGGTGACTTTAACCTGGTCCAGGACAATTTCTTGGATAAATCTATGCCCACACCAGATTCCCATCCTAGAGTGAAGGCAATGCTGACAGAATCGATGAATGAATGGGGACTCATTGACCCCTTGCAAAGGGGCAACCTTGCCAGCAGGGATTACTTTTTTACTCCCAGGTGCACAACTCACACAGTAGGATTGACTTCTGGCTGGTGGATTGTATGGCTGCCCTGGAGTACAAGATGTGACACTTGTTCCTGTTCTCATATCTGACCAAGCACCCATCGGTCTGTTGTACTTTGCACCTGGCACCCAATCTCCTTCCACCAGATGGTGTTTTAATCTGCTGTTGCTCAAGGATCCTGAATTTGGTCCTACTTTGAGATCAACTTGAATGGGGAGGTGGGTCCAGGCACAGTGTGGGAGGCATTTAAAGCCTATTTAAGGGTTTTATCATTTTCTGCACTGCATCCTAAAATAAGAAATGCAGGGTGGAATCAGATGCAATGAATAAGAGACTCAGAGAGCTGGAAAATGGTTCAAACAGGCAACCTCCCTCCTCAAACCTGTAGCATGGATAACAGGGCTGAAATACAAAATCAACACCTTAGCCCAAGGGAATTCTGAATGGTATTTACTGAGGGCTAAAAATAAGTTTTGAGACACAGGAGACAAAGGGGGCAAGTTGCTGGCATGCCATCTCAAGAAGCAGAAGACTTAGTCCCAGATCCTAGCCCTGAGGTCGGCCAGTGGGCAAGTGGTGCATAAACAAGCACAGATTAATGAAGAGATGCAGAAGTACTATCAAAATCTTTATGCATCTACTCAGAACCAGGGTCAGTCAGCAGAGGATCAGAGGACACCCCCTCTTTTTGGATCAGATGGACCTCCCCAAGTTAAGCCCGGATGCAGCTCTCTTCCTGAATGGATAGGTCAAAGTGGAGGAGGTTAGAAAGGCAGTGGGGTATCTGGCCAAGGGGAAGGTGCCAGGCCCAGATAGTATTCCAGTAGAACTTTACAAGCTGCTAAGAGAGGACGTTACCACTCCAATGTTGCTGGCCATTAGGGTGGCCCACACTCAGAAACATTTACCCCCCCTCCGTGAGAGAGGCTATCATTACCCTCCTCCCTAAACAATCCTCCCACCCACTGGATTGTTCCAGCTTCCATCCAATATCCCTGATCTTGGTTGACAACAAAATAGCAGCTAAGATCTTGGTTACAAGACTAGAAGGGTACTAGTGGAAGTGATCCACACATCCCAGGCAGGCTTCAGTAAAGGACGGATGTGGGCAGAGAATGTCTGCACTGTCTTAGACATCAAATGGCTGGCCCAGCAGGCCCATTTCCCAGTGGTGACCCTTGCAGTAGATTTCTGCAAAGCCTTTGATTCTGTGGAATGGGGCTATCTGCACTCAGTCTTAATCCTATATGGATTTGGGCCTTATTTCAAGGGTTGAATCTGCATTCTGAATAATAATCCTTGTGCTAAGGTCCTGACCAACAGGAATATTTCAGAACCAATCGAGTTACGGAGAGGGACTAGACAGGGGTGCCCCCTATCCCCCCTGCTTTATCTACTAGCAATAGATCCACTCACCAGATGGATCCTGCAAACCTCTCAGATACACGGGATGGATTGTCTGGGGAGATAGTACACTGCACATTCTTAGTGGATGATCTGCTCCTGACACTATTCAACCCTGGGCAATCTTTACCCCCTTGTTGATGATCCTGGATGACTTTGTGGCAGTGTCTGGCTTACATATAAATAAGAAGAAAACTATCCTAGCCCACTTAAACTGTGTCTGTACTCAGATCAGTATAAGACATTCTGGTGGCATGGGCACCAGAAGGTTTTAAGTACCTGGAAATAAGATTTCAGCTTATGAAGAATGTAATAGAGGAAAAGTATTCCCCATTATATCTTCCTTGCAAGTGGAGATGCAGAGATGGACCACTCTCTAAAAGAAAAGATAGAGGCCATGCGATGTTTGCTCTTCCAAAATGGCATACCTACTAGGCAACCTCCCACTGGCCCTTCCACAGAAACTGCTTATGACTCTGGACAACTAATCACCAGCTTCCTCTGGGAGGGCAAGACTCCTAGACTAAGCAAGACTAAGCTGCAGGCACACTGGATGATGGGGGCTGGACATTCCATGAATACATGGATATTGGTTGGCATACAGGGTGGCAGAAGCCACTAAATGGTTCCTACCCTCCCACACCACCCCAGCTTGTGCACATAGAGGAGGACATGGCTGGAGTGGGATGGCTAGGATCCACATTCAGACAGAAGGGAAAACTAGCCCACTCTGATTCTCCCATTATATGGCATATACAGAGAGCATGGCAACAAGTAATGATGCTCCCAGGTATGGCCACCGACCACAGAAAACCCCCAGGGCGATACACCAGACTATGGGAAAACTGGGATGTCACAGTGGGGTACAAGCCTATCTCATGAGCTTAATGGGTCAGGAAAGGCATTTTCATCCAAGGTAAGTCTCACATGATGTCCTTTCAGCAACTACAGGCAAAATACCACCTACCAAACACCAATTTTTTGGAGATTTCTCCAGTTGAGGTGTGCAACTCAGGAGGTAATGGAAAAAGGAGATGAGCCCGGGACATGTGCCTGGATGGGCCTCCTTCGCAAGTCAGGTGCACAAAAGGGCTGAGGGAAGAATATATAAGCAAATCTGAGATGCCTAGTCACAACAAATTTATAAGTACATATTGCACAGGAAAATATCTCCATACTGAGAGTACCCTGATGGAGTGGATGGTGCATCAAGGAGCACACCGGCATACAGAGATGCCAAGGTGCAGCTTATACAGTTCAAAATCCTACTACAATGGTACTGGACTCCTGCAGCTCTCCATACTATGGAAGTATTATCACAATCAATGCTGGAGATGACAGGCAACACAGGCAGACCTGACCTACATCCTGTGGAATGCCCCACACTCAGGCACTTCTTGACAGGAGGTTAGGAGACTGTGTGCCACAGTCACATTGTGTGTGATCCCTGCTTTCCCAGTATTGATAGTCCTGGGGACATGTCCAAAATGAACACCAACTCCGGACACAAGGCTAACTGGTTGGTGGCTGCATTTCTGGAAGCAAAGAGAGCCATTCTAATGAAATGGTGTCAATCAACTCCCTGTCTCCCACATCTCATGGCATATGGTGACTGTGAAGTTAACTCTTCAAGCACCTTTCCTTTCTGAGGCCAACAAACCCTCTCACCATAAGAAATGGGACGATACCTCCACTCCAACCTTTGCTCAGTGCCCACACCATCTCCAGACAACCTTCCTGTATGAGGAATAAACATCCCTTTACCACTCTATACTCCCCAAGGGTATTTATACCTAATCAGATCCACTTGTAAGTCTCTCAGGGTTCCTTTTTGTTTTAAAGAAAAGTAGGGAGTAAGACTAAACAGATACTAATAACTGTTCAAAAATGAGTCTCAATTCTACCCCAAAAATGTGCTTCATATCTTTTGAAATATAGTATCCCATTGGTTCCTTTTAGTTTATGCCCTTCCCTATTAATATTGACTACAACACACTATATTTGCTTTATTTTGTCTGTAGAATCCATTACCATCTGAATTCATCAGGATTATTAGTTATATTTCTCTAGTCCTCTAAGATATTCCACTTTAATAATAGAAATGCATAAATATTTTCATTTTGTGATTAGTACGAGTTTTATGTCAAAGAAGATTTTTATTCTGTGATTTGAATTAAAGACAAACATCGGTCTTGTCAGAAGACCATAAGACATTTAAAAGTACATCTGCAGACTTTGGGTTCGTGTGGTCTATGCGATCAGCATTAATTTCATACCAAGGAAGGCTTTTATTCCAGTGACCAGCATTAAAAGATAAACAGCAGTCTTGTTAAAAGTTTATTAGATATTTAAAAGCAAGTCGAGATTTTGGGGTCAAATGGTCAAAGTTGTTTTCAGTTTAACATTCATAGACATTCAGGCAATGATTAAACTTGTTTAAAACCTTCAAAAGGGACTTAATGGAGTTGTTTTCATCCATTAGTTTCACAAATGACCGGTCACACAGGTGACGCTATTCATGACGTAAACACACCGACAGGAGTGTATTTGTTAGGTCTGCCCTTCTTGTTCACCTGAAAGGTGAGTGCAGTTCATTACATTGTGTTCTAGCATTTAATGTTTTTGCCAATTAAATTTTGAATTTTACTAGAGCAATTTTGTAAAACAAAATATTCTCTTTCATAGCATTCAATGAGTGCCTACATGAAACATTCAAGTTCTCAAGATAAAATTTAAACGCTTTGGGACACAAAGTAAGTTAAATGTAAAACTACAAGTAAACACTCTTCTAGATCTATAACCAAAATGTATAACTAATCTAAGGTTTCATTGGCACTTTTCTGACAGAAAAAAGATTCCGAGGACATTTTAACATAGTAAAGAGAGAGCGCAGTGTCCCAGCTCCACAGCATGCTAACCAGAATTAGAATACAATACAAATAGGTCCAAAGGCAGGTTTGTTCTGCCTGAACACAAATAATATAAACTATTCACATTTAAACTTTATCTTTCATATTATGAATTAATTATGACATCAGTATAATTTCATTTGTTTTTTTATTGATAACAGTGTTAAATAAAGCTCCAACTCTGATGAAGGAACAAAATTAAAGTTCTGAAACATCACTTATTGAAAATATTTTCAGGAGCATGAGAACCTGAAATTTTGTATTTATAAAAAGGAAACACAAAATTAAGTGGAGCCTGAATTATTAAATAAAGGATATTAAGATATGAAGCACATTTTTTGGGTAGAGTGAGGCTCATTTTTTTGAACAGGTATTTATACCTAAACAAGTCATCGACTCCAAGAACTGTTGATCAAAATGCTCTAGGTCAGGGTACTGTAAGAACCAGGTTCTATGTTTGGAAGAGGAAGACCAAAAGAGTTTCATATCACAAGTATATATAAGACTTTCTTTTATACCTTGAAGTTCTATGTGCACACAGTTTGAAGTAATGTGTGCTCATTGGATCATTGGATATAGGTTTCTGTTTATATCAATTTCTCTGATATCCATAACTGTAAGGAATGATGAACAGTATGCATACCAGTCTGATATTTCATGTACCTAAGTTGTTTACTTCTGTATGGAAAATTTATCAATAAACTCTTTCATGAAAAAAAAAGTAGTAACAGTATTAATCTTTTAAGGTTTAGCCATAATGATTTCCTTGGTGTTTTTGTTAGACTGGTACATAAAGATATTATACAGCCCTCATGAAATACTTGAGAATGTACTAAAAATGAAGAATGGGCAAATCATATTTTTTTTTTAAGTAAGCAAATATTCACATATATGAGATAAATAAGGATACAGCTAAAGGACTACACTATATACAAACTGTTACAATGTTTAAACCAGTGCTTGGTTTTCATTTTGTGATATAACTGGGCTTCTATCAGAACAATTTGGAAATTATGAAAAACAATTAATGTAAGGAGATTTTTGAATTGATTCTAATAATGCAGGGATGGAAATTCATTGTTCATCTCTAAAAAGAAAAATTTACTTGTGTAATAAGGTTCTGAAATTAATTTCATTTTCTTTATTTGGTCTGTCAAAAGTAATACTGAATGACTGAATCCAACATAAGTTGGCCATCGATTAGGCGCACATTAAACAAGCTCAAGACTGGTCCACTTGTGAGTCTTCATATTTAACATATTTAACCTTTATAAAACAAATGTGAACTTTTCATTTTATTTTCACATGTATAGAATTTACTGAAACATGGTGTTTTCATGTGTTTTGCAGTATGCCATATTCCTGATGAAGTAACTAGGTTACAAAACATTGAAAAGAAATGTATAATGTCTTCAAAATAAGCATGATATTGTGGGTAATCGAAATGGACTAGAGCTCATTTTCTCAGACGAATTTTGAATGTGAGACTGCTTCCTCTGTGTTGAAAATGTTTATTTAAACCTTCTCAGGATTCAGTTCCAGAAGTCTATTTTTGCTGTTCATGAGCCATAGAACATCCTACTGGTAGAAGAAGTAGGAGAAAAGACCATTAATAGGATCAAGCATGGCTGGGTCAGAGAAAGAGTTTGACAGTTACACCAAAGGGAACTAGTATGGTAGACACAGGGAAGGAATGGGGGAGAAAACTGTGCCTAGACAGTAGGTCAAGAGGTAAGGTAGGAAACATAGTAGGGAGCACAGGTTTGACCAATGCTCCTTTTCCTCCAACAGTGTCTATGTCTCTGTGTTTCTATATATAATGTACATACTGTATATGTAACAAATGCAAGAAAAGTACTATGTGTATTCTACTGTAGTAAAGTGGAAAAACTCCAGGAACTGGTAAACATGGACAGATATTATATTATTGCTGTGATAGCAAAAGGGGTCAAGCAAGAGAAGATTTGGGAACCTATTATATTTGGGTACACATATTTTAGAAAAGATAGGATTACAGCCAAAGGTGGTGATGCAACACTGTGCATAAAGAAGGCATTAAGGAAGAAGAAAATGTATCTCTTTCTGAAGGTGAAGGGATAGAATTGCCATAGCTGCAACTGTCACATACAGATAGTAAAACATTCACAATGGGTATGATCTATAGACCCCTAGAGAAGATGAGATACAGTGGCAGGCAGGGTGTAGCTTGAGATCTGAGCAAAATTATTCCATAATCCTTCTGATCCAGCTCCCTCTTCTGTTCATTCACCAATGTCTATGATAGACAAACTCTGTTTGGCAAAAGTGACCATCAAGGCATAGTTTTGACTGGAAGCTTCTGTTGATATAAAAATCAGAGCTGCACTCATACCTGTTCTGATGCCAGAGTCAATGTCTGTTTCTATGTGGGGCCTGCAGGCCTAATGTGAATCATCCCTCAGAGGTGGTTGAAACCTTCCCAGTGGTCTTGCCAACAGACCTGATTAAAATACTTCAGTTACAGCTAAATTAGTAATCCTTCATCACTAGTTGGACAATATAGTACTCTCATACAGAAAGTGGCATCAAGCAATTTTACAGGTGCTGGCTACCAAGAATCACATTGCTTCCCAACAAGACAGACTTAACAAGCGTAGATCATGATGGGAGCCCCTTGAGGCTCTTTCATCCTAATGACTGTTTTTCCCAAATGAAGACCATCTGGAATATCTTTCTGATTTCTCAATGGGGACTTTATTCTCCTATTCCTATTTGTCAGGGATTATTTTGCATGTGCTCCAGCTATGGGAAGGTAAAGGTATGAGGGGTGAGGGTTGGGAGTTTATATGTATGGGATGTTGTTGTGCTTGAGCATTGCTGTATTTTTGTTTGTTTGTTGGTTTTGTGTTTATTTGTGATTTGGAAAATGTTAATAAAGCATATTAAATAAAAAAAGACCTGACTAATATACAAAGTAGAGTTCAATTTAGCTATAAGCAGAAATGGACACAATGAAAATAATCTCCAAATGTACTGCAGAGGATATCATGGTGCTCTGCCAAAGAAGGGGGACTGCTGAGAATCATATAGCAGTAGTAGAGTTGATGAAGAACTCTCTGATGGAACTAAACCAGAATTATTTGGCAGTTGTGAGATCACATAGAGAATTTAGAGATAAGGAGAGGGCAGTGGATGTGGTCTATCTGGACTTTAGCAAGGTCTTCATCACAGTGCCACACAGGAATCTGATTAGGAATTTGGCCAGTCTATAGGTAAGATCCAAAGTGGTATACTGTATTACAAATTGGTTAATGGATAGGGGACACAAAGTGGTGGTTATGGGCACTCATTCTAAGGAGGAGGCAGTGACCATAGAACAGAGTACTGGGACCAGTCCTCTTCAATATTTTATAGGTGTCATTGCAGAAGTACAGGATGAAAAATACATGTTTTGCAGACTACCCAATATATTCAATAGAGTGGACACTCTGTGTGGGTAGAAAAAATATGCAGAGATCTTGGGGCCTTGAAGAATCATCAATAACATAGCATTTAGGGTTCAGTACCAAAAGTGCTAAATCATGTACCTAGGGCATAGTAACATGGGTGTTCATTATAGGAGTGGAAAGGCACTAATAGTCACTAAACAAAAAGGGACCTCATGGTTATCATATCTGAGGACCACAAGGTAGTAGGACACTGTGACAATGCACTGGGTAGGGCTAATGTGATGCTGGGGTGCATGAGGAGGTTTATAGGCAACAGGAGAAGGGGGATGTCGATGGTGTTATATTGCTCACTGGTGCAACCACGTCTGGAGTACTTTTTTTCAATTTTGGAAAGCACATCTCAAAAAGGACATAGACAGAGTTGAGGAAGTCCACAGGAGGGAAACTGAAAAGGTACAAGGTTTGCATGAGAAGCCATATTAGAAGAGACTGAGGGATCTCAACATGTATACCCAGAAAGAGAGGAGAAAGAGGTGACATGATAAAGACCTACAAGCACCTCAAAGAGGTAAGCAGGGTGCAGGTGGGAAGTCTCTTTCAAATGAGAAAAGCACCAGGATCATGGGACATGCAAAAGAGCTAGAGTGAAAGAAATTCAAGAGTGATGTGAGTAAATATTTCTTTACTGAAAGAGTGGTTGATGCCTGTAATAGAATGCCAGTACCTGTGTTGCAGGCTCAAGTAGTGAGAGCTTCAGGCATGCATGGATAAACATAAGGGTATATTTAATAGGAGGCAGGAAGGCAGGAGGATTGTCAGAGACCAGATACAGTCTGCAGAGACAGGATAGACAGGAACACCTGGGCATATTGTATGGGGAAAGTGGTCCTTTTCTACTGTCACATTTCTATGTAAGCCATTGTACTGCTGCTGTGCTGCTCCTGGTGATACATGTATGTTATTGGTTTGCAATTTTAGGAGCAAGAGAGGAGGATGCAGCTTGTTTTATCTTTTCAGTTTACTGCCACTGCCACTATCCAAGCATTTTACTAATGCCCCTTGAAGGGTCTGTTCTGCCTTCCCATCAGGTCTATCCTGGGTTGAATCTATAAAGAATACATTGCGGAGGGGGTCTGATTACATTGGGCATAGTAGCACACTGCAGTTACCCAGGGAGAGGAGAGGAGCAATCAGTAATTTTTAAACTGTTAATATTTCTAATGATCACAGTGTTTCAGCTTTTGTTCATGATATGAGTAACTTGATCTGTTTCCCACTTGGAAGACTAATTGTACAGGGTGAAGGCCATTAACTTGGTTGACTTCTGGAGCTGCATTTTCTGCTTCCATCCCTTACCACCCTTACCACCTTGATGATAGTTCTGCAGTGCACAAACTCAGGTAGGATACTCTGTTGGACCTCTGCTTTGTCCTGCTCCTAGGTCCCTTCTCCTAGGTTCCAGCTCCCATATGCCACATCCCTTACCCATACTCACTGGACTCCATCATGACATTTTCTGATATCAGATGTTTTTCCCAGAATGTGAAATGGCTTAATAACCCCATTTAGAGGAAATTGTTTTCTCTCTCTTCTACATAAGCTAAGGGCTGATGTAAATCTTTTCAAAACGTGCATTTCACTAAAGCTAAAGCTCATAAGCTACATAGGGAATGGGTAGGGTAAGAGATTCATAGTGCTTTTTAGGGCAAGAGGAAAGGTGTGTTGATTTTGCTACATAAGCAGCTTCTGTGGTGGTGGGGGTAGTAACTCAGAACGCTGATGCTTGGGGCAGATTGGTGTTGTCTCAGAGCCAGACCTTCTCTGGAGACTTCATTCTGGGGAATATATATGGCAACAATGAGACAGAAGAATTCTTTTATTCTCAGTTTTCTTAGATTATAGTGGATTTTAACACATCTTAGTTACTCCTAACATCCCTCTGGACAAAAACTTGGACAGAATAGATTGTTCTCCTGAATATCATTCCCCAGCCACCACCACTTATCTGCTGCTGCTGGCTGAGCATGCACTGGTGGTCATATGTCAACTTGTGTGCCCAGACGGACAGGAGTATACTTTTTTGTCTCCACCTCATCGCACCTATAGCCACAACAATTACTGGTTCCTTTCTCCAGCTCTATCATAAAACCTGATAACACAGAGATCATTGTCCTGTTAAACTATTCCCCTGTGTCCATACACCCGCAGCTTTCTCTTCAGCAACCCTTATTGTACATTGACCCATTTATCCTGCATGATTCTGCATTCTGAGAATTGGTTTATCAAGGAATCCAGCTTCTTATTTGATAGTAATGTCACACCGGATAAGAAGTGGGTGAAATTATCAAATTCCAAATTTGTTAAATTTTCATGAAATCCTATGAATTTTCATGAACTTTTTTGAATTTTCTGAAATTCTTTCTTTGGGCACAAATCAGTCCATGCTATGGCTAGAGGGTCTGCAATTTATCATGCATGACTTCCAGGGGCTCACTTCTGAATCTGGGTTGTCAGCATGGCAGCATGATGCTCTGATGCTGGACTATGGTGGTTGCCTTAAAGCCTAATATTCAGGGTCAATGAACCTAGCAACATTGGTGATATTCTGTTCTCTAGCTTTAAACTTATAGGGGCTTAAAATTCAGCAGTTTACATGATTGCAAAATGTAATTTTAATATTTCCGAACGTTTGGAGGCTTCTAACTCAGTCATCTTTAAGGCTAGAGATCTTAAACTTGGCATACATATGCAGGGCATGGGTAATGTCCATATCACATTCGGTGCAATTTAAGCAAATGCTTTTAGTTTACATAGTTAACTGTAATTTTAAAATTTCTGAAAGTTTGGAGGCTTGTAACTCTGTAATTTTAAAGATAGAGATCTGAAGCTTTGTATATGTCTGTATGGGCACTGTGGCAGCCAATGTACCACACCTGGTGCAATTTGACCAAACATTTTTAAATTATATGGAAATAACCAAAATCACAATGTTGGAGACATTTTCAAAATGTTTGTGAAATTTCATGGACACAAAATCAGCATTTCACAGGAATTCTGCTGGCAGAAAATACAATTTGTCTATCCCTACACTGAATGCTTCCCCAGCTTTGGTGTAGGAGGCCTACAAAGCCTTCATAAGAAGGAGCATCATTAGTTAAGCCAGGCACTGCTGCAGGCAGAGGGAGCATGATGAGGAGCACCTCTCAGAGGAGCTGAAAATAGGAGAGAATGTTTTTAAATGAGGAGTAGATATCTTCAAGTCAAATCTGTGGCCCATTACAGGACTTAAATATTGCCTTAACACACCTCTACTAAGAAGGCAGAGTTAGCCCTGGCTCTGCTTGAACCCAGATACTGATAAGGCAGGACAATGTTAATAAGTTGCTGGCTTACCATCAGCACAAGCAGCAAGCGATCAAATATGTATATATCAGGCCAGCATGCTCCAAAAGCCATCCTTCAGAACTTAGGTTAGAAGATAAATGAATGTAAGACTTTTAACAGGCATATTACTCTGCCCTCTCTCCCCATCTGAGACTGTAACTGATGGGATTCTAGGCCCCTTAAAGTTCCCCTCTCTTCCCCCTTGCATGTGGCATTGCTGGTAGCCCGTCTCATAATCTTGGAGATAATGGTCATCATGGGCACTATGTCCTCAGCGAAAGCCCCCGGTCAGGATCGTATACCTGCTGATCTCTATCATCTAATGCTGGCAGTCATGGCACAACACTATTGTGCAGCTTTTTGTATTCCTAGACCACCAGGTCCATTCTACCTAAAGAAGGCTATACTCACTGCAGTTCATCAGAAGGGCAAGGATGCCACACAATGTTTAAACTATAGACCCATTTCCTTGATAAAGATTAAATTCAACATATTGGAAAAGGTTCTTGCAGCCTAGCATGAGAGGATTCTTACTTCCCTTTCCCATCCTGCCCAATAAGCATTGAAAATTAGTATGGTTTACTAACACGTAAGAAAATAATGAAGGTTAAGAGAAAAACATTTTGATATAAAAAAGCAGTTGAAATGAATAAGACAGCATTTAGCAAAAGTCTTCATGTACAGTAAGACAAAAACTGTGAAGAAAACTTGGTATGAGACAGAACTGAAAATTGCAGAGGAAGATAAGTCTAATGATAAAACCTGCTTTATTTGCATTACAGAAAAATGTAAACTATGGAAAACATAGAGACTGAAAATATGTCAATGTATGAAAAGTAACCAGTATAACACCATGTATTAAATGATTATTTCATTTTGGTATTTACAAGAGAAGAAAGGCTAAGAACTGGATCACAATACAAAGGTTAAAGGTAAAACAAAGAAAAACACAGGATTAAGAAAATCACAGAAGGTAGGGTATATATAAGATTTTTGTCTCAGATGAAAGTACATAAACCTCCAGGTCTATCATGGAATAGACCTATGAAAACTAGGATAATTGATCACAGTATTGGCTTTTTGTTTGCAGGCCTTTTATAGAGCAACAGCTCTCAAAAGAAGGCTCACACGCACTAAATCCAGCTGTTTAAAGAAAGCTATACCACAAAATGATAAAATAAAAAATATTGTATTTACTTACATAGCATTTGGATAAAAAAGTTGAGCATGTAGCAATGTATGTCCTCAGTCTGTTACTAAAATACACAGGCCCGGATATTCAAACTCCGCCAGGCTGTGGCGCAAGCCTGGGCACAGCTCAGCTTTGTTGCGCAGGGGTGTAGCCTGGGCGATATTCAACAGAGCTGCGCTATGGCACAGCAGCTTTGAATATCGTACTCTGGCCATCCCCACTGTGCATGGCACAGTGGCACTGTGCCAGGGCAAGTGGCCAGAGTGGAGCATGGAGATATCCTGGCGCAGTGCCATTGCGCCATGCACAGCACCTGTGATATTCAAAAGGAGACATTGAAATGGGGCAATAATTTATGCAAGGTGCACAGCGGGACATTTGCATCTCATTATGGCCACATTTGCATGCCATTAACATGCAGGTGCACCAATCCCCGATGACTTGCACCTGGTGCCCTGCCAGGCAGCAGCTGTCTGGGACCGACACCCCCTGCAGCCCGATCGCAGGCATCAGTACAGTCCCCCCCATCCAATATCCCTGGTGGTCCAGTGGACCGCACTGAGCCCGATCACGGGCATCGGTAATAGAACCCTCCCAAGTCCAATATCCCTGGTGGTCAGTGGACCAATTGCTGCCCGATCGCGGGCATCTGTACCTCATCAAATACCTCTAAGACCCTGGTGGTCTAGTGTACCCCATCCCACCCACCCACTGAGTCCCACCGCCTTCCCTGTCAGCCAGTGGGCAGCAGCACCCCACCCGCCTACCGCCCCACCGCCACCGACTGACAGCTTGGAGGGTTGCACACCCATTGGTTCACAGTGTGAGCCAATGGGTGTGCAGCCCATATTGTGATTAGTTCAGATATGTGAATGAATTCATTCACATATCTGACTGAGATATGGTATGGTTGATGCCCATTGGCTCACGCCAGAACCAATGGGTGTGCAGCCCACCAAGCTGTCAGTCGGCGGGTGGCGGGCAGCATGCGGTGAGGAGCTGCCGCCCGCTGGCTGACGGGGGAGTGGAGCGGGGCCCAGTGGCGGGTGGGTAAGTACCTAGACCACCAGGGTCTTAGGGTATTTTATGAGGCACAGATGCCCGCAATCTGGCAGCAATCGCTCCACTGGACCACCAGGGATATTGGACTTGGGGGATTTCACTACATGGATGCCCATGGTGGGGCATGGGGGGCACTGCCAGGTGCGGCAGGAACTCGGGTGACCACCACAGGTGGCAGCTGCTGTGTTGTGCCCTGCAATGTGGCAGCTCACCTGTGGGTGGCCATCACTTGTTCCATTTTTTTTTGGCTTAACTTTGAGCAGGCGCAGGGGGTGCTATGCATGACTCTTCACATCCCGGCTGAATATCGGCTGTGCAGGTTATGCATGGGCACGCCCTCCTGTGCCTGCATAATACTGATGCACTCGACGATCGGGATTTGTGCAGCGACTTTTCCCTTTTGAATACTACGCTGGCGATCAGTTATTGTGCATGGCGCAACACTGTTGAGCCATGTGCAACCCTTTTGAATATCTGGGCCACAGGGTATAGATGATATAATAGATAATAGAAGAACAACAGCTTAGGTCTTTTAGTAAAGACTGTGGAATGTAACTTCATACTCAATACAGGAAAGAGGTGAAAAGATAGAGATATGTATGTATATATATATATATATATATATTTATACAACGTATGTTTTGGGATAAATACAAGGATAAAAAATTATATCTAGACCGCCCAGTGAAGATAACATTGTTATCTTCATGTTCCTATACATCATACATTTATCTCCACGTTCCTTATACGTCATCCTGATGAAAGTGAAAGTGTTTCACTTTTCATCAGACACCCTGTCTCTTCCTCTGCCCTGTACAAGTAACTCCCCCAAAAAAAAACACATCTTTCCATCTGAGTTGATTCTGGTATTGTTAATCACAAATACCAATTTAATATCTGTTGATTTTATTCATTTCATTGAAGAACGCATTGAATATGCGATCGAAGCTGCTATCAATATTGAAATTCATTAATTATATAGCCTGTGTTGTAATTGCTCGTAATCATCGCTTTGTCATTTTAAAGAGAGCTGAGTCGTGGCAGTTTAGAACAGCAGACGAAAGTGCGAGTGTCAGTTGCCATAGCAACGCATGCCAGCACTGCCTGTTGTTCTGAAGCTGCCGACTCACCGCTTCTTCTTACTGTTGTCGGCAGCTTCTTCTGTTAAAATATAGCCAGTATTAGAAAGCTGTTATAGTTTTTGAGCAATTTACAGCACAGGCTGTATAATTGAAAGTAACTGAGATTTCATTATTGTTCGCCGGTCACGCTACATTTCAATGCGCTCTGATCGGTCAATGAGTGAAAGGAAGTCGCAGGATCAACCAGATATGTTTACATTTAATTATTTTTGTTAAGATGTAGGCAGGATCAACCAGATATGTATTATTCAATGAGTTTACTGCAGCAACATGAAACAATTTTATTTAAGAATATATGTAATCTGCTCTTTTGAGGGAGGGCTATAGAGAGTTGTATTGGGGTGGTCAGGCAAGGTTAGCCAGAATCCAGACACATTTTGGCATAATAATTTTAAAGTAGCAGGATCAACTACATATATATTTTTAAACAACATATGCATCTGTTGTGCTGATAGACATACTGCAGATTTGTGTTGAAACAGCTAACATCTCTATGTAGTGCAATGTATTAAGTGCACATTTGGAGCTTTTGTTGAATGCAGCCCAAAACATACATAGTATAAACCCGAATATGGCAGCAGCCCGACTGAAGATATCATATTTGCTTCGCCGAGGCCAATGACATCATGATATCTCACTGCGTGGCTCGCCACTGGTGAGATATCATGATATCATTGGCCTCTCGTGAAGATAAATATGTTATCTTCAGTCGGGCCATGTCATATCCCATATATATATATATATATATATATATATATATATCTGCTGGGCTGGAGGATACAAAGGGTGGACACCTGTGCACTACAGTACTTACTGCATGATAAAAGGACATTCTAATGCCAAAGTGCAGAGTCATAGACTGGTAGGAACAGAATAACAAAAAAGTTATTAGAAAGTGTTTCTTCTCTGAGATAGTGGTACAAAAATGAACTAGAATGCCCGAGGAAGAGGTTAATGCTAATACCAACACTAAGTTCATGGCTGACTGGGACAAACACAAAGAGATAGTTACCAGTATGGAATTTCAGAATGTTAGATGAAAAGGATGACATCTGTTAGATAGATAAGAAAGTCCTAACTTTCATTAAACATGTATAATTCTTTGAGTCTATAAACCTTAACTGCCATTTCATGGTGCTATAAAACGCATGAATATTTTTTAACATTTCCAATAAAAATTCATTAAAAAAAACAGCAGTAAAATATTTGTTAGGGGTGGACTACAGTATAACACCACAACAATAATAACGCATGACGTTAGGGTAAAAAAACAAACCTGTGAGCTTCGTGAAATTGTGGCATGGTGCAGGATACTGCATCCAAATGATGCTTGCTGTTCTTAAATTGCACCCAACACATCTGGTGTTAAAGGTACTACCAATAGTCAAGCACTGAATCCGTAATGTTTCACAGCATAAGAAAAAGAGTGATAAAGATAATAAATGTTACCAAAAATGTGTAAGAATTTATATTCCTCACTTCAACTGTATCAAAAGATTGATTAAGATAATAAATGTCACCAAAAATGTAGTAATGATTTATATTCCTCACTTCTTTTTGTGTATCACCTATGTTTTTCGACTCCAAATAATGGTAACCTTTGACAATGGCGGCCACGACTCGGCACTTTCAAAAAGGGTGACTCAATTGCGGCACCTGTCAAATGGGTTACCAACTAGGGAGGGCAACTGGATGGGGGGGTCTGGAATATAGCAACAGGATGTTGCTATATGTACATGTGCTGGGGAGGAGCATGCCGAACAACGTGCGGAAGGGGAGGGAGGGTTTGTGAGGCATGGTGCAGTGATAGGATGCCGAGCTGGCCCTGTGATGAGATGGGTGGGTTGCAGGCTAGGGCTGTGAGGGTGCAGAGCCTGGGTCCAGGCACATGTACATTTTATTGTGCCTGGTCTGAAAAGTATTTTTCCTGGTTTTGCACCCCTCTCCCAACATGCACTCCCTGGAGTTGAGAATCATTTAGTAGGGGGAGCCCCCTGCATAAAACAAAAAAAAAAACAAGTCACCAACACCCTTTTGCTGTGTACCAGGAGTGTACATTGCTGAAACTGATTTTGGCAATGTACACTCACCCAAATAGCGATCACCTTTCCATGATTGCCATTATCACATGGAACTGCGAATAATGATTTATGTAGTGACACATTATAATATTAATTAGGTGACTGGCTATAAACCACAATGTACTTCCAAACAACACTGACATACTATTGAATTTTCATTCAAACAATCTGTCTTTCAAAATCAGTTTTGAGCACCAGTGATATTCCTAGATCAAAAAGGCAATTGCATTTTAAATAGGCTCCTTAATTGTTTCTAATTCTGACAAATACATAAAGAAAGTTAGTGATCCTCACAGCCTCAGCATGTTCGACTATGAATAATCAGGTTCTGATTTCCTGTTGAAAGATGTGAATTTATTGATCAAAATTGCTAGTTTTTAATTACTATGTATTTTCTATAATCTTCTTCCTCATTTTATTCCCTATTTGTTGGGTCATACTTGAACAGGACTCAACGGAATGTTGGGTTCGGCCAAATGTAAAGGTGATTAGAAATCCCAAGGTCAATATCTTTTTTTTTTTTTTACTTAGTATTTTTATCCCTCCTTCTGCCCTCTCTCCCCACTCACTCAGACTTCCTCTATTGCACAGTCCATCATCCCACTGGAGTCTGCCCTAGAGCACCTTGGTCCATGCATCCCATGATACCGGATTACCCCCCGGTGGGGTGGAGGGAGAAACCTACTCTCCCCCCGACCGTTGAGTCATGGATGCTTGTGCAGTGGAGTCTGCCCTGAAGATCTGACAGCTCGCAGTGAGGAGTCATCACCTAGGTGAGGAGAGGGTTTTTTCCTCTTGGTTTTTACCTTCCCCCAGTGTCAGTGTGCAATGAGGGCCAATGAGCAAGGAGGCGCGGGGAGGCGCACCTCCTGCTCCACCCCTCTGTCAATGTCTGTCCCAGAAACCCACACTGCTGCCTCCCTCTAACACACCTACCTCCCAAGCTCCCCCAGGAGGTGGTATAGTGGCAGGAGCTTGCAGGCTGACCCCCCCAGAGAAGGAGAGCAGCCGTCATGTGCTCGATCCTTCTCTTCCCCGGCTGACCCCCGGCAGTCCATGCTCATCCCTGAACACGGGTCCCCGGCGTGGCGTGAGGTAAGGCGTCCAGCACCTCAACCCTCAGAGCCACCGGGCCGGCCATCTAAGGTCAATATCTTGAGAGAAAAATGATCTACCAGTTTTATAAATTTTATAATACTTTTGAATTCAATGTCTATACTTTTATACTGGTCTTGTGGCTTATCAACTGTACAACTTTATATCTGTTCTTTGCCCATACCCCAAGTACTGAAACTTATTTGTGTAAATTTAAATTCTTATGTTTGAAAATATATTTTTCTTACAGAAGATTTCAGTCCATCTCTTATGTGAGCAATAATACCTGACAGGGTGGGTGGTATTGGGAAATACTAGACTGCCCAGGGGCATAATGAGGCCCAATGCCGCAGGCCTTATAGCCTCTGGAAGGTCCGGTATTTCCAAATATCGCCCACCCTGGCAGGTATTATTGAGCTTAGAAAATGGGCATTGTAAAAAAAATTAGTTTAGTAAAAATAAGTTGAAAGAAAATTAGTTTAAAATAACATTTATAATAAAATAGTCCCTCCACCTGTATTTCAATGATTTTTTTTGAGCTATGGATTTTTGTCCTATAAGAGCCCAAGTACACAAGTTGGTTGTTATGGTTACCCTCTCCCACACAAACAGGTTTAGTTAAAAAAAAGTTTTCTGTACTTTTCTCCACCCCTCCCCCAGCACACTAAGACCTACATGCTGTTATCCGTTTTCTTTTTATTTGGTATTGGCCTCCCCCCCCCACCACCATTCTTCTGTGCATTGCTTACAAGCAAGGAAATGATGATGCAAGGACAGAAAAGAAGGTACATTTCCTTTTTTTTTATATAAAAAAAGGTGAAGCCAGTATGTTTTCTACCCTTTCTTTTTCTTTGTAAGCAGGGAAAGCAGCAAGTGAAAGGTGGAAATAGCGAAAGGAAGGGGCTATGAGAAACGGCCAAGAATATGCTGTCATTTTGTGGGGAAAAAAAGATTGGCGATTATTTTAGTGCCTTTTTGATGTTCGTTATCCATTTTATCTTTTGTTCCATTTATTGTTGCTTGAGGAGCCAACATGGTGAGCGATGCAATGGGGAGAAGAGTGCCTTCAGTAACTAAAGTCAGGATTGTGCTGGGCTCTGGCAGTTCGGGTGCTTGTAGTCAAGAAGTTAACTGCAAACATTTGAAAAGGGACAGTAACTTCAACTGGCTGCAGCACGATGTCTGGAGGTGCTGTGGCGGGCCAGTCAGCAACATCGCTGATCTTACCATTGGGAGACAACAGAACGTACTGTTGAAAAACAAACAGTGGAAACATTAAGTATGAGATAGGATGAGTTCTCGGTGTTTGTGTGCTGGGGATTACTCACTCTGCGCTTTCCTCTCGGGAGGGGAGTGTGACGGTAAGGAAAGGAGAGCTGCTTCATGTCAATGTCTGGACAATCTGTACTACAACAACACAATCACAGGCAGGTTCAATTTCAGGAGTGAGAGGGCAGCAGTTGAAGAAGGGACAGATGAGAGTACAGTCAGCTGTCTGTGACTCCCACTAGGGACAATCACAGGGCATGATACAAGAGGTCAAGGTGAATAAAAAAAAGAAAGAAAAAAAAACAAAAAACAAAGGGAGAACTAAGTCCAGTGGAGCTTAATATGTAGTTTCCTGATGTACTTGGCACTGAACTAGGGAGTGCTGGGAGCAATTCTCTCACTAAGTGAGAGAAAACATGGCAGCAATTCCAAATTCAGTGGGGGTGCTTTCAGCCAATGAACAAGCAGGGTGGGCACTATGGTACTTAACTGGGTACAGGGCACTTGGGCTGGCACTTTTATTTCCTGGGTATCTATTGAAAGTTAATGTACTCCCCTGGCAGGAGTACCAGCCAATCAGAGCCCAGGAAACAAAAACCCCCTTTTCCAAATTTGCATAACAGACAGTTACTGCTGATCAGTCCTCTGATAGATGGACATGCTTGGATGAACTGGCAGCAAGCTTACTGACACTGGAGCACATGTAGCATCATAAATAGTAATCAGCATATTATAACCATTGGTACTGTTTTTTTTCCTTCTGTAAAATTGGCTCTTATGCCCAACATTTTGGAATCATTAAACTTACTGAGGACACTAGTCACTCCAGCATTAGGGTCCTAGATTTTAGAAGAGCTGGTTTTCAGAAAATGAGGCACAGCATAGCTGAAATCTTAAAAGAAGGACAGGGGGAGGGGGTCGAGGAAATCTGGGAAAACATAAAGGGTGCTATCAGGAAGGTGACAGACCAATACACCAGGAAAATAAGCAAAGCAAAGAGAAAATAAATCAACTGTTGTACTCCAAGGAGGTGGCAACCATAGTAAAGGAAAAAAGGCAGCCTGCAAGAAATTCAAAGAAACAAAGAAAAAGGAGGACAGGGAATAATACAGGGAGAAACTAAAGGAGGCAGGTAAAGTAATAAGGATGGCAAAAGCACAAACTGAGATGAGGACAGAGGAAGGTGTAAAAATGGTACAAGACCTTCCTTAGGTACATAAGGAAAAAAAGGAAGACAAAGGGGGGAATAATAAGATTAAAGGCAGAAGGGAGGAACCTAGAAGAGGGGGATAGGGAAAAGGCAGAAGTCCTAAATAAGTACTTCTGCTCTGTATTTACAGTGGAGAATGAGTGAAATGGTCCAGCTCTTCAAAAGATCAGCATCTCAGGACTAGGGGTTGATACAAACCCCTTCACAGTAGACCAAGTCCTGAAGGGGCTAAATAGCCTGAAAGTAGACAATGCCATGGGGCATGAGGATATGCACCACAGAATCCTAAAACAACTAGGGAAAGAACTTGTAGCACCACTAGCAAAACTCTTCATCAAATCACTGGAGACTTGGGAGGTGCCCATAGATTGGAAGAGGGCAACAATGGTCCCACTACATAAATCTGGTAGCAGGGAAGAGGCAGGACATTACTGCCCAGTGAGCCTCACTTCCGTGGTGGGAAAATTAATGGAATTATTACTCAAACAGAAGATCATAGCATTCCTTGAAGCCAGTGAACCACAGGATTATAAACAGCATGGGTTCATGACTGGGAGGTCCTGCCAAACAAACCTAATCAAATTATTTGACTGGGTTACTAAGACAGTGGATAATGGGGGACAGTGGATGTAGTCTACCTGGACTTTAGTAAGGCCTTCGACTCTGTCCTACACAGAAGACTGATAAAAAAGTTAGACAACATAGGGGTGGGACAGAAAGTGGTGGCATGGGTGAAAAATTAACTACAAGTAGAACACAGAGGATGTAGGTAAATGGCACACCATCAGCAGAACAAAAGGTAACCAGCAGGGTACACCAGGGCTCTGTACTAGGGTCTCTGCTTTTCAATATGTTCATAGCAGATGTAGCAGGGGAGCTCAAGGGGAAGGTGTGTCTATTCACGGATGACACCAAGATAAACAACCGGGTAGACTCCCAGCAGGACAAATGAAAATGGAGGCAGACCTTGAGAAGCTGGAGGAGTGGTCTGCAACATGGCAGATTAATTTTATTTTATTTATTTTATTTATTCATTCTTGGATTACAATACCTCTGAGCACAGACAGCTCATTTTACAAAGGTTCCATGTCAGTGGGAAGGAGAGACAAAACATACAAAGGGGTACATGTACAATGTTTCCAAAACAGTAAAGTGAAGTGAGCAAATATGTATGTATTTATATGCAGTTTTAACATTCTAATAGGAAGAAAGCATAGATGAGAGGGGGAAGGATAAAGACTGGAAAGAAAAGAAAAGTAGGAAGGGCAGCCATAAGCCCTTGTCAAGCTTGTGGGGGTAGAGACAGGTGGTGAGGTGGGCGGGGGGGGAAGAAAGGTAGGAGGTGGCAGTCATAGGCCTTGTTAAGCTGGTGTGGGAGGAGTAGAGGCAGGGGATGAGGTGGACAGGGGGTAGCCAGGGGCTTTGTCAAAGTGTGAAAAGGGGGGTAGTCTCAGAATTATAGAGGTAACAGCAGAGATACAGGGTTATCCAGCTGTGAGGAGAAGACTGAATGCTAGTAGATGAGAGTCTCAGGTGAAGCAGTTACAAGAACTGTTGGCCATGAGATGTTGGCATAACTTTAGTTTGAATGGTCCCAATTTAGGTAGGGTAGTTATATCACTATGAAGAGTATTAAACCATTGAGGTTCTCTGTAGTCAAATGAGCATTGCCCTTGGGCTGTCCGGCATCTAGGAACACGGAGATGATGGCTGTTTGAGCTTCGCTTATGCTGTATACTACAGTGCGGGCTTAGCAGGTTTGCAGTGCCTGGTGGCACGAGGCCGAGAAGTGCTTTTTTGGCTAAAAGACAGGTTTGGTATTGGATCCTCCTGGAGATCTGTAGCCAACCAGTTTCAGAGTAAAGAACACAGGTGTGGGTGAGACGTGTGGACCCCTTGAGTAGTCTGCATGTCTTGTTCAGAGCAATGGATATTCTGCACAATGAAGACATGGGAGCTGTTCCATAGATTACAAGACTATAATCTACAATGGATATGATGGAACTATATATAGCAAGTCGGAGGGCTTCTGGAGTAAGGCAGTGTTTATGTCTATGTAGGAGACCAATCTTGACGTTGATAGCCATGGCTACATTATCAATATGTTTGGCATAGGATAGACAGCTGTCTAAGGTGACCCCCAGGTATTTGAAATGTGGTGTTTGTTCAAGAGGGACTCCAAGACAGTTTCTGATGGTAAGTGTATGGGATTTGTGCTTGTTTCGAGTGTTGCTGAACATCATTACTTTGGTTTCGTTGTAGATGAGGATCATTTTATGTTTAGAAAACCAGTCCTCCACTTCCACAAACCCACTCTGAAGGTGAAGTACCGGTTGCTTGGGGTCATGGATGCTGGAGTAGATGACTGAGTAGGTTATTAAGGAAGATGCTGAATAGGAGTGGCCCCAGGATTGAGCCCTGTGACATGCCAGAGTGGACAGGCTCTCAGTCAGATATGACGTTGGCTATTTTCACCCATTGGGAGTGGTCTTCAAGACAGCTTTTGAACCTAAGTGCTGTATCAGAGGAGAGGCCAGTAGCAGTAAGCTATTGGAGGAGTAGTGAGTGATGGACAGTATTGAACATTTTAGTGAGGTCTATGAAGGTATCTCCTACTAAGGAGCCCTGATCCAGAGATTGATGAATAAAGCCAGTGAATTCCATAAGGGCTGAGGTGGTGCTGTGCCTCTTCCAGAATCCATGTTGCTGCACACATTGGATAGAGCATTTTTCAAGGTAGTCCACCAGTTGGTCAGCAACAATACACTCAAGTGCCATGGATATTGGTGGGAGGATAGATATGGGTCTGTAATTTGCATGATGGGTCCTGTCTCTACTCTTGTGCACTGGGGTGACTAGTGTTGATTTCAAAACTTGAAGAAATTGCAAGAGTTGTAGCAATAGATTGATGATCTTAGTGAGGGGTATCAGCACTTCCTCAAGAGTAAGAGCTATGAGCATAAGATCCAGTGAGTCACTGCTATGACATGATTTACCTAACACTTTGGTAAGGTATTTCCTGGCCATTCATGCTGAAACCGTTTTGAAGTAAAATGGAGGTGGTTCAACGGTTTATTAGCAGTACAGTAGGCACTTGGCGAGTCATTATCCATAAAGAAGTCTGAAGGGAGGACACTGGATAGGTCTGTGAATGCGTTGTTGAATGTGTTTGCTATTGTTAGTGGATTCAGGGTTGGAATTCCATCGATATTGAGCATGGAGGGTGAGACCTTAGAGTCTTTCCCAGTGACATCTTTTATGTTGCTCCAGAAGTTTTTGCTGTTTCCCCAGGTATTGGCAAGCATTTCCCTATGATGTTTGGATTTTATAGTATGGATTTCATGTGTACAGGCATTCCTCACCTTTTTGTATTCCTGAATATCTGCTTGTTTGCCTGATGCCGGGCACAGTGCCAGAGGTGATCTCTGTGCTTCAACATAGCAATGAGTTCTGATGTAATCCAGGGGTTTACAATGCCACAAACTTTCATTTTCTTAATGGGAGCATGGGTATCACAGGTGTTGCTGAGTAGTTTTATGAAATAATCCTGTGCCAGATTGCCGTCATCAAAGGCATCGAGAGGGGACCAGTCACTGTTGCTTTGGTAATTTTTCAGATGTTCCGGAAGTCCACATTTTAACAATATACTTTAGACAGTCAAAGATGAGGGCTTGCAGAATTTATTCAACCAACTGCAAGAAACCGGGGAGTGGTCACTCATAAAATCTGGATGTATTGCCAAATTGGAGATTCATTGTGGGTGGCTGGAGAGTATCAGGTCAAGAAGTGTACTTATTCCCATCTTATAGTTAGTCCTTGTTGGGATGTAACAAGTTGGGCAAGGCAGAGCAATGAGATAGCATCTTTATATGGAGAAGCACTAGCAGATAACCAGTTGACATTTAGGTCACCCAGTACTAAAGTTTTGGATTTGTGGCTGAGGCTATGAATGTAGTCCATTAAGCTGTGGAAGCCTGTTCAAATGTCTTTTGGCAGAACATAGGCAGAGATTACTGTCAAAGTTTTATTTTGTGCCCCAAGCAGTACCTTAATGGTTAGTGCCAAAAAATGCAAAGTCATGAACATAGGGAGAAGAAACCTAAAAAGGGAGTACTTCTTGGTGGGAGTAAAAATAGCAACAACCAGTCAAGAGCGTGATCTGGGGGTCCTTATATTGGATGACTTAAAAGTGAGTAGACAATGAGACAAAGCAGTACTCAAGGCCAGTGGCATGCTGGGTTGCATTGGGAGGGGAATCACAAGCCAGAGAAGGGATATCTTACTGCCACTGTATTGGGCACTTGTCCGCCCCCTCCTGCAGAACTGTGTCCAGTTCTGGAGACCACACTTTAGAAGGGACATTGACAGAATACAGACAGTACAAAGGAAGGCAACAAAAATGATGCATGGAATACACACATTTTCATATGAGGACAGATTGAAGGAATTAAACATGTATTCTCTGGAACAGAGGAGGGAGAGGGGAGACATGATTGAGACCTTCAAGTACATTGAGGGGACAAATAAGGTTCAGGTTCAGGAACTTTTCAAGACCAATGAAGTAAGCAGAACAATGAGTTACAATCTTAAACTAAAAGGGGGAAAATTCAGGACCAACATTAGAAAATTATTCTTCGCAGAGAAGGTAGTGGACACCTGGAACAGCCTACCATCAGAGGTCGTGAGGGCCAAAACAGTGGTGGGGTTCAAGAACGCATGGGATAAACATAAAGGTATAATGCAAATGAGGGGGTAGCATGGAGGGGGTAGTAAACAAACACCATGGGCAGACTAGATGGGACTCGAAGTCCCCTTCTGCCATCACATTCTATGTTTCTATTTACTGTGGCAGCTTGAATGCAATGTATCATCATTACACTTCAGTAAATTAGTAGCATTTTCAGAAATAGGACAGTGACTCAAATTAAACAATAGGGCATGACTGGGCATGGAACATTGAGGGATTTACCAAAGACTTGCGTGCGGTGACTGGAGTCATAGCCAAATGCCTCAAATAACTTCAGAAGTATATAAATCCCACAGTGTTGAAAGCTCTGAGTGATTATTAAGATTATAAAATGGGCCATATTATAAATAAGCACTGAAGCATGAAAGAAACAAATACCAAGTCAATGTTTTATTAAAAATGCAATTAAACATGATATGATACACTGGCCAAGCAACACATCTGTACAAAATTCAAATGTTATAAGCAGCTGGCAGTGTTGAATTAAGTAGTAGTGCATGACAGGGTGTGTATCATGCTGGGATAACCTCAAGCCTGGGGTGGTTGGGCATGAGGCTGCGGGCTGAGTACATCCAATGACCCCAGAAGTGAGGTTATCCCAGCATGACACACACCTTGGAGTGCATTATTGCTATTATACAATGGCTAGTTGTTATATAAAATAAAATAAAAAAAAACATTCAAAAACTTTCTTTAGTAGATTTTTAGTGTGGCAATATATCTTTGTTTCTGAAGAGAAGAATACATCAATCATCATACAAATCAATACAGTGAGGTTGTGCTTTGGGACTAGACCCATGATGTTGTACTGGGATAACATCACGGGTCTAGTTCGAGACTGACCAATCAGAGGCAAGCATTCTTTCTTGCCATTGTATGATTTGTGTTAAAATAGAGAATTTATGTTTTTATGTTCAGAAAAAACTTGAAGAGAGAGCACTCACCAGTTGCAGAAACCACACCTCTATTAATCCTCATCCATTGCTGATTGAACTGCTATTATCCTGCTGCTTGCTCTTACCATCGTGCAAGAATGTGCCATTGTAACTAAACTGGCTTATCTGTTTAACTGTTGTAATCACATATGCTTGCTAACTATGTAATCCATATGCTGTAACCAAAGTCTGTTATGTATTTGTCCTCAATGTGACGAGGTACTTTTGGAAATGAGCCTCTGGCTCAAAGGTTGTAAACTGATGTACAAATAAATAAATAAGTATTAGACCAAACCACTGTAATTTACTTCACTTTCGGGTTTATTACATAGCCATATAGTACCAGCACATACAAGTCATACAGGACACTGACCAATATACAAAGAAGGTATACAGGCAGTTATCAGATTATGATTTTTATCAGAGTTTATTGTATGACCCAACCTCTAAGACTAAAAAGGACATTGTAATCTACTTGCTAGAACTGTATCAAAATGAGCTCATAAGCACTGATGAATAATGTTATCTGTCTGTTTAGGACCTTATTAAACCAGTCATTTACACACTCCCACAAGGTACACAGACACCCCACGGAGCCCCCAGGCTGTCCCATTATATCTGGGATTGGGTGGCTTACTGAGTCTTTATCTAGATATGTTGACAGTTACATCAGCCCAATTGCGCTAAAGTTTACACACCATCTCAGAGATATAAGCCACATGCTTTCCATTGTAGAAGAAATGCAGATTCAACCTAATTGGTGGCTGGTCACAACTAATGTCTATTTATTGTATACTAATATCCCCCATGAGGGCGGGCTGAATGCTATTGAACAATATCTTCTCAACTATACAGACCTACCCCAGAGAAAAATGTGCATAATTACAGGACTGACAGATAAAGTGTTGAAAAACAAAATGTGTATGTTCAATGGAAGAAATTACAAACAGATAAGGGGTACAGCTATGAGGGCAACCTTTGCTCCAGTTTAAACTAATTTAAACTTGGGGGAATGGGAAGAGAGAACAGTATACAGTACAGAAAATAATCCATATGTAGATAAGTTAGATATCTACAAGTTATTTTTTGATAATGTGTTTATGGCGTGGAAGGGCACAAAAGAGGAACTTATGGATTTTGTTTCTTACCTTGAAAGCTCAAGTATTAATCTTAAATTTAAAGTGGCAGTTGACTTATTTTCTGTTACCTTTCTGGATCTGAGAATTTATAAATAGACAGATGGCACTATCCTTACTGATTTGTCTACCAAGCCCACAGACAGGAATAGTCTTTTTCATGTGTCCAGCTGCCATTCTGTGCATATTGTAAGAAATTTCACCAAGGTGCAGTACAAGGGGATAAAACACAATTTCACTAACAAAGAACTGTACAACATGAGAGAGCAGGAATTCACTGACAAACTGAGGTCAAGGGATTATTGTGAAACTAAAATAGACAGGGTAATTTAACATGTTGGAGCTATTAAGAGGGAAGCTTTGTTCTTACCAAAAAACAAAAAGAAAAAAGCAGAACAACCACTGACCTTTATGACCATTTATGATGGGGGGACTAAAGAGGTTGTGGATATAGTATGACATAATCTACAGCTGTTCTGGGTAGTAGTACCACAATTGAAATCTCTTATTGAAAAATCTTTGAGGGTGTTGCATAGGAGGGGTAGAAACCTCTGTGACTGTCTAGTGCACAGTTCAATGACCTATGCAACCAATATAGAGTTATACTTGTGCACGTGTGTTACTCTGTTGTGGCTGATCACACTTTCTATTCCATGAGGAATTAGCACCCTGTCGGGGTAACAAAGGCAAAGAACCCTTGAAGAGGATTCAACACCTAGAGGTGCCAGGGGAAGCTCCTTTGGCTAAAGGTACCTTAGGAAGGAACCACCTCCAAATGAATGTTAGCAGAGATCATTGACTATAAGGTAGAAAAGCAGACTGAAGCAAGAGGCAGCTTGATAAAATATTGATGAAAAGTACAAGTTAGTGGAATAGCATGGATAAATGGATTACACTGATGACAGCAGGGGGCTTCCTAAGGAGAGAGAGAATGGCCACCAGGGTCACCATCCACCTCCATCCAATGGCAGAACATACTTGAGAAAGCTAGGGAATACTACTAAACCTAACAAAGTATTAAGACTTTTGGCATGGAGAAGAGAAAAAAAAACTTCTGAGGAGGAAATCTCTGTGGATCCAAGGCCTAGGTCGCCTTTCCTCCAGGCTTGGGGTATTTTTGTTTAGTGACAGTTTTAGACTAGAATGCCACCTCACTGCAGGAAAAGGGAATACCTCCTTACTCTGGAGGAGAACATATTATAACCTATAGAATGCCAGCATCTCAAATTAGGTAGTCCTTTATTAGCCAGGTGGCACAAGTGATTGAATAAAGGTTTCTTGCTAGTCAAGAAATGAAATGTATACAGAAACACTTGATAGGATAAAGGAGCAAAATCATATAGTTTACACAAAAGCAGCTGATTGGTATGGTGTCAGCATAAAGAATTAATTGAGAAGATTAGCATGAATACCTTAAATGCCATTAAGGCCAAGTTAGATTAGTCCAGTAAGGAGCATTTGCAATGCAGTAATGGAATGCAATGACTATCCTGAAGACATGTCATTTGTGTAGTTAAAGTATTTAGGCCTGGATGACCAAAAAGCTGGTGAGGCAAAAGGAGCAGGCTAAATCATAGTTTACATAAAGGCATGCTCCTGTTGCTTGAAACCATGATGCCCTACTGAGACAACACTGTCCCCTGCCATGGGAATAGTAGGGAAGCCTCAAGCAGAGCACCATGAGCCCAAACAGCAATCATGATATTGTTAGGGTAGCCAGAAAGAAGAATTCCAAACTGGGGTATTCGCAATACCAGAAAGAATAATTCCAAACAGGGATATTCTCAATACCAGAATGAAGAATTCTAAACTGGGGTGTTCTCAAACCTGAAGAAGAATGCCAAATTGGGTTATTCTCAATACCAGAAAGAAGAATTCCAAACTGGTGGATTTTCAAAACCAGAAGGAAGAATTCCAAACTGAGGTATTCTCAATACCAGAAAGAAGAATGCCAAATGGGGGTGTTCTCAATACCAGAAAGAAGAATGCCAAACTGGGGTATTCTCAATACCAAAAAAGAAGAATTCCAAACTGGGGTATTTTCAGTATAAGAAAGAAGAATGTAGTTAACAGCTTCCAGCAATAATTAAATATAGCTTCCAACAGAAGCTGAGTTGAACAACTAAACAAGCATAGGCATTGTAGGCATACTGTAGGCAATAATTCACAGAAAAACAATAGTAATAATTACTTGGTACAATAGCATTTAAGCAGGCTTCAATCCCATGGAGAAAGTAATATAGCATTGCAGGAGACTCAGGTTTGAGTCCCACTGAGTGCAAATAAACATGTTAGAGCAGATTTAAATCCCTTAAAGGGCTGTATGAAACCATGGCCTCACTGAAGGTAAAGCAGAGTAAATAATGAGAGGCTGAAGTAAAGAAGCAGGAAATAAACCTTATAGAAACATAGACTTTGATGGCAGATAAGGACCGCTTGGCCCACCTAGTCTGCCCATTTCCTACCTAGAGGATAAGCTGCAGATCCTATTTAACCAACAGCCTATTTCTTCCTACCCCCCACACAAATTGCCTTATGTCTGTCCCATGCATTCTTAAATTCTCCCACAGTTTTAGACCCCGCAACCTGCTCAGAAAGGCTGTTCCATGTGTCTACCACCCTCTCTGTGAAAAAATACTTCCTCACATTGCCCCTGAGCCATTCCCCCTCTATCTTCAAAATGTGTCCCCTTGTTCTTGCACATCTGGACCGCTTGGCCCACCTAGTCTACCCAGATTGGTGGAACATCTGGTTGTCAATGGACTACAGGACCCAAGGCAGCATGGTTTCACCAGGGGGAGGTCATGTCAGACCAACCTCATTGAATTTTTTGACTGGGTGACTAGGGAGGTGGATCAGGGGAGGGCAGTGGACATGGCCTATCTGGACTTCAGCAAGGCCTTTGACACTGTGCCACATAGAAGACTGTTACACAAACTGGGGAGTATGGGTGTGGGCAGGACAGTAGTGTGGTGGGTAGGTAACTGGCTGGGTGGCAGGACACAGAGGGTGGTGGTAAATGGCTGTCACTCCACAGAGGGAAGAGTGACCAGTGGGAAACAGGGATCAGTGCTGGGACCGGTCCTATTCAACATCTTCATCAGTGACATTGCACAGGATCTAGAAGGCAGAATTTCACTGTTCGCTGATGACACAAAGCTCTGTAACGAGACACACCAGAGGGTGTAGACAGAATGAGAAGGGACCTGCAGAAACTTGAAGAATGGTCAAGGGTTTGGCAGTTGAAATTCAATGCAAAGAAGTTCAAGATAATGCATATGGGGCACAAAAACCCTGGCACAATATATCAGTTGGGGGTGAGGATATAGCATGCACCAAGCAGGAAAGGGATCTTGGGGTTGTCATCTCTGATGACCTCAAGGTAGGGAAACAGTGTGACAAGGCATCAGGTAAAGCAAATAGGATGCTGGGATGTATAGGCAGGGGCATCACCAGCAGGAAAAGGGAGGTCATAATCACTATACAAGACACTAGTGAGGCCCCACCTGGAGTACAGTGTACAGTTCTGGAGACCATACCTACGTAAGGACATAGACAGGGTAGAGAAGGTTCAGAGGAGGGCAACAAAGATTGTGCATGGGTTGCATCACAAGTCCTATGAAGACAGGTTGAAGGAACTGAACATGTACTCCTGGAGGAGAGGAGGGAGAGAGGATGATAGAGACATACAAGTATCTTACAGGGAGGAATAGGGTGCAGGAAAACACTATTTTAAGCGAAAAGATGTTTCAGGACTAGAGGGCATGGGATGAAGTTGAGGGAGGACGATTCAGAGGAAACATGAGAAAGAATTTCTTCACAGAACGGGTGGTGGACAAGTGGAACACCCTGCCAGAGGAAGTGGTGGGAGCTGAAACAATCACGGATTTAAGAATGCATGGGATAGACATAAAGGAATTCTAGAGGTCAGGGTAAGGGAAATAGACTTCTAGGAAAACAAACTGAACTTACAAGCTCAAATGGGCAGACTAGGTGGGCCATAGGCCCTATCTGCCGACACTGTCTATGTATCTATGTATGTATCTATGTATCTCTTTTCTGAAAGATGCTACCCTCTTGGACTTTGTTAATTCCACTGAGGTACTTAAACATTTCTATCATGTCCCCCTTCCTCAAGAGTATACATATTAAGCTCCTTTAGTCTCTCCTTGTATGGCTTCTCTTACAGACCCTGCACCATTTTAGTTGCCCTCCTCTGAACTGCCTCCATCCTGTCTATGTCCTTGCGGAGATGGGGCCTCCAGAACTGGACGCAGTACTCCAGATGAGGTCTCACCAACTGTCTGTACACAGGGATAACAACGTCCTGTTTTCTGCTGGTGATACCTCTCCCTATACATCACAGTATCCCCCCAGCCCTCCCTACTGCCTTCTCGCATTGCTTGCCAACCTTAAGGTTATCTGATATGATTATCCCCAGGTCCCTTTCCATTTTTGTTGTTGTTACTACCTCCCCCCATGGTGTAATCTTCCCTGAATTTCCCAGGTGCATTACTTTGCACTTCTTTGCATTGAATCCAAGCTGCCATACTTCTGACCATTCCTCCAACCTTGCCAAGTCCCTTCTCATCCTTTCCACGCCTCCTGTGTATCAACCCTGTTGCAGATCTTTGTGTCATCTGCAAAGAGGCATACTTTTCCTTCCAGTCCCTCTGCAATGTCACTTATAAAGACATTAAAAAGGACTGGACCCAGTACTGAACCCTGCGGTACCCCACTAGTAACCCCTCTTTCTTCAGAGTGGACTCCATTTACAATTACCTTCTGTGTTCTGCTGTTCAGCCAATGTTTTACCCAGGCTACCACCCTGGGACTCACTCCCAGGCTGGTTAATTTGACTACTAAGCTTTTGTGTGGGACTGTGTCAAATGCCTTGCTAAAGTCTAGGTAGGCCATGCCCACAGCCCCTCCCTGGTCTACTACTTTGGTCACCCAGTTACTCAGTTAAATAAATCAATTAGATTCATCTGACATGACCTTCCCACTGTAAACCCATGCTGCCTTGGGTCCTGTGCCCCACTGGTCTCTAGGTACTCAACAATTCTTTCCTTCAGAAGTGATTTCATCACTTTCCCTACCACAGAGGTCAAACCTCTTTTGAGAACCATAGTGGCTTTTTCTTTCATTTTGATTTGTTTATTTGCTTCACACAAAGACTTGTTGCCTCTGTGATGGCAGTTTTGATATTTGCCCATTGTTGCTCCACCCCTTCTTCTAGCCTGTTTGCTAGTGCTTTTCTAAGGCACTCTCCCATCTTGCCAAAGTCAGTCCTCCTGAAGTCCAGAACCCTCACTTTTGTATCGCTTATGGGAACTCATGGCTGCTGAGGTAAAATATGCCTTGGATAAAATGGAGGCAGTTAGGGGAAAACAGGGAGTAGCAGAGCCAGGACCAGATGCAAGCAATTAAGTGACTCAAAAGAGGCAGCAACTGCAGTGGGGTCTGAAACTTGCAATAACAAGTGCTGGAAAACTGAGATCTGGTAGGAGCCTGAAGTGCAGGCACAGGAGAAACACAATGCAAACAAAGGGCAACAATATGTTGAGGAAAAGCAGAAAGCCCCTAAAGAAAATGAAAACCAAAAACAAACACAGAAAAGCAGAAACACAAGCACACAGGGAAGCACACAGCAACCAGAAGCTAAACAAATACCAAATCAGGAGAAACACATGAACACATCCAGCAGATACCAAGCAGTGTCCAGAGCACAAACAAGCTCAGGGGTGGAGGCAAGGCCCCAGTAGGCCCCAGGCAAGGCTGCAGCAGGCCCAAAGTGAGAAAACAGCAGAGCCTCCAGCTGGCAAACAAAAAAAATGCTTCAGAAGGAAGATGGGAGGAACTGCTTATATAGCTCTGGAAGGGGGCATGTCTGACTGCTCATCCATTGAACTACATGTACAGCCTTTAAATTAACAACTTAAACCCCAAACTAATGCTGTAAAGAAGAAATATGGTAGTAAGCCTTGTGAGTTTTGCCATGCTTGCCACATGATGGATAAGAAAGAAACATTCACAAATCCAAAAACAGGTAAACCTGTGAAAATTAGGGGTCACATTGACTGTGAAACTAAGGCAGCAGTGTACTGTACTTACTAACCTGCAAATGTGGCAGCTTTTATGTGGGAGATACAAAACATAAGTTACATTTGAGGTTGAATGAACATCAATTAGCAATCAGAATGAATCAATAACCCAGAATATGCAATGGCTGTACACATAAATAATTCAGGGAAAATACCTTATATAAGATCAGGGCTATTAATATAGAATCCCTCATGAAAAATATGAGGGGAGGTGATTCAGAGAACATGCTGAACTGTAAAGAACAGAAGTGGATTTATAAGTTGGGAGCTTTGAAACTAACAGGTCTGAATGGGAAATGGGAAATGTCACCCTTTTTATTAAAGAAAAGATTATGAGTACACAACTCCACCTGGTTATGGTTCTTATGGTTGATAAAACAAATCCCCCCCCCACCCTCTTTTCCTGTTCCCAATAAATATAGGTACAGGATCTCTATGTGTTGCATTACATCTAAGATGTGGTAAAACAGTTTCCTTCTATTTTTCATATATCTTGATGTGTTCTACATTACAGGTTCCAAGTGGCATCATAAGGAAACAAAGGACAAGGAAATCTATATAGGAAAAATATTAGGATTCGTTACACCGGTGGTGGGTTAAATCATTTTCAAATTCCATATTATGGTATCGATACTCGATGTTATAATAGGTACACTTTATTTGTTTTGATATGTACATTTTTGAACTGAGCAAAAATATTCTGATTGGTGGATGGGATGGAATTGTTAATTACCTGATTTTTCAAAGGCTAACCTATCAGTACCCTCTGTTACCTTTGATGAAGCCCCTACAAGTGGGGTGAATTGTAAGCTTGGTGGTGAGGAGGCGCTACTGTCTTCTTGTATATGCTGGTTCTAATATGGTTATGTAATAATCCTGATAGTGAAGTAAACTACAACAGTTTGGTCTAATACTCTTTTCTGCAAGTGGTGAGTGCCCTGTCTTCAAGTTTTTTGTGGTTATTGCAATTTTGAGATTAGCACCACTACCCCGGTGCTCACCTTTCTCATTCAGGAACAATATGTTGTTATGGTCCTCCTCCTCTAATCACAAACACACACACACACACACCCTCCATTAGGGCTATGCCTTAATGCTCTAAGAGTGTAGAAATGTGGTATTAGGATGAAATGTCCAGTGAGCTTTGATGGTCTATGGCATATCATTTTTCAGGTTTTGAATGATTCTGCAATGCAGCATTGGTGTTGCACTAATTTTGGCACTTGTTTACCAACTACAGAAGAATACTGTATTGTACACACCAAATAAAAAAATAATAAAAAATGATGAGCCCCAAAATTACAGCATCAGAAATTATCTTTACATGGCATATAGAATAATGAAAATGATGTATATCCAAGGTGAGTAAGTGTATGACACTGATGAAAGTACAACCAGCTGGAGATAATATAATATATCTCCGGCTGATAATAATATATAATAATATAACAGCAGATGATAATATATCTCTGGCTGATTTTACTTTCATCAGTGTGATGCACTTACTCACCTTGGGTATACATCATTTTCATCATTCTATATGCCATGTAAAGATAATTTCTGATGCTGTAATTTAGGGGCTCATCAATTTTTATTATTTTTTTACTTGGTTATATGTTACATTTTAGCTTGCAGTTGTTTCTTGAGGGCCATCTCCTTATGAACTGTTCTATTCTGAGCAGAGTGAGGTACTATGGTCTCACTTGTGAAATGTGTGTCTTAGGGAGGTTTCCTTCATTTGACATGTAATTTACTGAGAAGAGAATCTTAAGGTTCTTTTTTTTTTATCCATTAGACTGATACATGGTAATTCTCTGCCTGCTGTTATCTTTAAACAACCTTTGACCTTTAAATTTAGTTCAGCTGAAATCACACTTTAGATATTCAAGCTCTCCATTGACACTTTATTTCTGAAGGCCTGTTTTAAACCAATAAAATGATTTCTGTTTTTTTCTACATGTTCTAAGTGTTAATAATATGGATTTTCTAAATAACTCTCATTCAGCTTCTGAAGAAGGACTTGTTGGTCTGAAAGCTAAAGCTCTTTGTTCTTTTTGTAACATCCTTGTTGGTCCAATAAAAGGTATCAAACCATTTGTTCTGAATTTGCATAAAATGAGGGTCTCTAACAGTGGAAAAGTTACAGGTTGCCTTCAGGCTAAAGAGGAATAAAGATAAAGATCAGCACAGAGGGACTGCATTCAGAGTATCAAGGAATTAAGGAACACAAAGAGCTTTTGGAAACTAGTATAGCAGTTGAAGCTGCAGATAAAACAAAACCCTTCTTCATGTACATGCCGTATGTGGAAAGCAGAATGTAAACAGGGGGAACTGTGCCCCTGAAAACAAGGCAGGAAGAATGGAAAAGGGGTTGCCTCTTTAAAGGCAACTTGACTTATCAGGAGGTTTCCCTGATGAAATGCCAAGGGAATAGGCAGCAAAGGGAGGAGAGGGGGAGGAGTAGCAGGATGGGGGCAGGTTCAGGAATAGGGTGGGTCATAGACTGAGTCACAGCAGGAGCAGGGAGTGAAGGAAGGGGACTGGGCAGAGGGCGGGCTAAAGGGAGGGCTTTGGGGGTAATATAAGGGGCTGCTGGAAGGGACTTGACTTTGATTTGGCTAGCACATCAGTTGGCATTTGGAAAGTCAGGGAGTTCACATTCACTGAGGTAAGGCAGAGTTGGTTGTTGGGGCTAGTCCTGCAGAGTGGGAGGTAGACAGTTTGGATAGGAGGCCTGGTATTTGTTGAAGCCATTTAAAAAAAAAGCATTTGTTAATGCCGAATGTTGTCTTGCTGCCATTGGCAGTGCAGGAGTTAGAGAGATGCAGCATAGGAGTGGCAGTCAAGTATTGAACTGATGCCAACCCACCCCCACCCTGCAGAGAGTGAGAGGCATTAGGGTGTCCCTGTGGGTGTTTGTTAGTGCAGGGCGGGAAAACGTGCTGGGCAGGATGTGAAAAATGACAGCTGCACAGTTCATAAGGAGGTGTAATTAAATGGCAGTGCTGAAAATGTGGCATACAAATATACGAAATTTGCGGAGTTGCAAGGGTGCGTGGGAAATATGCAAGGCACACTTGCAGCACTGCCAGTTTGTGGGCGTTTGGCACCAAATTTTCAACATAAGCATTTAGCACCTCTGCTCATGTACAGTGTCACTGTCATTTCTCATGTCCCAAGAAGTGATTTCAGCGTCCCACCACGCTTATTCTGTGCTGGAAGCGCGGAAACACATTTTGGGCAGGATATGTGAAGTGACAGCTGTATTGTTCATCAAGAGGTGTGTAAAAATGGCAATGGTGAAAATCCAGAGTGAAAATATCACAATGCATCGACGGCACGAAAGCATGCATGCAATCTGCCAACGCACAGAATACAGTCATTTTATGGAGTATCAGCTCCAAATTTTCAACATAGGCATTCTAGGAGCTCTGCTCATGAACTGTGTCACTGTCATTTTCATAATCTGGCCCAAACACTGATTTCCCACAGTGACTGCGCAATTGTGCGCCGGAAGTGCGGAAACACATTTAGGGCAGGATGTGGAAAATGACAGCTGTACTGTTCACAAGGAGGTGCACAAAAATGCCAATGCTGAAAATACGACGTTAAAATATTGTGAATGCACAAAGTTACGAGCCTGCGTAGCAACTGCACAATGCACGCTTGTAAAACAGGCATTTGTTGGATTTTTTCCACCAAATTTGGAACTTAGGCTTTTTGAGAGGCCACCTCATGAACACTGGCACTGTCATTTCATTAATGGGTCCCGAAAGGTGATTTCGCACAGTGACTGCGAAATCACCTTCCGAGGCTGATTAACGCCATGACAGTGACAGAATTCATGAGGAGGGCTCCCAAAAACCCCATGTTGAAAATTTGGTGCCAAAATTTCAAGAAATGCCTGAGATATGCAGCAAAGTTGAAAAAAACCCTATTCATTGCATTATACAGCTTACAGGCATTTCCTCAGTTCGTGGTCGGCTTTGAAGAGTGCAGACGTGTTCTCAGTCCATGGAAGATCATTGCGCTGGAGTCCGGAGGTAAGTATGGGGGGGAGGGAGGCAGGGTGCAGTGGGTGGGTGCAGGTGGGGGAGGGGGGCATCTAGACTATGAGGGACGGTTTTCGCTTTGCAGGTGGAAAATAAAAAGGGAAACCATTGCAGGACAGTTTTGCATTACTAGGGCATTTGGCATGCTGGGGTAGGCTCCCAGCATGCCACCTAAGTGGGATTTTGTTGTGGGGTGTCAGTAGCTGACGGGATTGGGCACCCGCCGCACACAACACGGGGTAATGCTGGGGGATTGGGCCCCTGCCGCAAACAAAGAAAGTGGAGGAGCACAAGCCGTGAGGGGATTGGGCACCCCTCAGAATTCAACAGTTGGGGGTGATGCCAATGGGGAGGGGCCCCCTGTTGGCAGGCAAAGAAAGCGGAGGACGCGAGCCAAGGGGATTGGCACCGGCATTCCACATTTGTAGGAGGATGCCGACGGGAGTGGGCCCCACCGTCGGCACGCAAAACATGGGGATTGCCGACAGGGGATTGGGCACCCCGATGTCGGAAATGTGAGGCGGCCACCGCTCGCTGACTATGGTCATAGCGCAGCGAAAGCAAGCAAATGACCGCTGCATATAACGCAGCTTTGCTCGGATTGCAGGACCTTGCTTTGATGTGCTCGCCCCATTATGAATGCATGGTGTGGTGGTGGCATGCAGGCTGATTGGGGAATGAGGGACGCACCTACTGATGCATTCCCTGCATTCACCCAAGAGCAGCCACGCCCCCAAGACCTGCACTGTCGCAAGATGTTTCTTGCGCAAGCGCGCAAGCCAACATAAAAAGGAAGAATGGGTATGGTGGTTACAAAGGTTGGTAATGGTTGCTGGTGTTGGTTATTTTAAAACAGGAGTCAGGTTTTTGTGGCATTGTGATTAGAATGAGGTAGAAAGAAGGAGAATAAAGAGAATGGTGCAGAGAGAAACTGTGGGTCGAAGTGCAGCCACACTGAGTGGATACAAAGAAATAAAGTGCATTAGAGCAACAGTGTTTCCTCTTGCGGTGCAGTGTTTGTTGCTGCAGTAGGGAAAATGGTTTTGCAGAGATGAACAAAAATGGTAAGAGAAGAAAGGAGATATTGTTTAACCAGCAAAGGCACACTTAGCTGGACCTTGTTTCCAGCTATAACCTGGGAGCACAAGGAAGTTAAGTGACTTGATCAGAGTCACACAGTATGCAAGCGAGGGCTGTGTGATTCATATTCAGGTCTCCAGGTTTGCAGCTCAGTGCCCTTAACCACTGCATTACACTGCTTCCTAAGAATGGAGAGTGTGGTCTCGAACTCAGGACCCTGGGCTTTGCAGTTCTGTGTCTGGTCCTCTGCACCACCAGAGAACCACAAGAGAATGGAGATGGGATGGCAGTAGGCAGTTTCAACTGAATCAACAAACTGGGTTCTGCCCAGTTGCACAGCCATGGCTGGTTCAACAAGTCTCTAGAACTCTGGCCCCGACTAGGGAGAAGGTTGTGTGTTTGGTGGATCTGATGGGGCTAGGGGCTTGCAGGTCATGCAGTGCTTAAAAATTGGGCTTATCTGGTCCAGGAGGGATGACCGAGCAAGCAGGTTGTTTGCTTGATGGGGCAGACCACCTTGGAAAGATTGAAAGTGGTCCAAATGGCCACTATAGGGTAAACAGGAGGTAGTCAGGTTGTGAGCATGGTAACGCCAGACAGTTGTAAATGCCTGCAACAAGTGGTCAGTCTTGGAAAGGAATGAAGGAGTTAATTTTTTTTTTAAATAGCAGGGAGTGCAGTGGGTGAGTGGAGGCCAGACATCAGCATGGGCAATAGCTGGAGGCTGTTTTGGCTGAATGCATGAGATTAGTGGTTTTAGTGGTTCTGTTTCTTGGTGACAAAAGTAGTTTAGACAAGAGTTTGATGGGCTCACCACATTTTTCTTTTTCCTTTAAAAGGAACAGGTTAGATAAATCTAGGACAGTAGGCGCCGACCGTGAGTTTGAAGATTGTGGGTTGGTGTCTGATGTCACAAGGATCCACCATCTTGGTGAAGTAGGCAGCCATGGGAGGGAGGGCTGTGGATGTGGGAAGGCTGCCAGGGGAAAAGGGGATGGTATCTGGGATCTCCTTGATCTGGAGAAAAGAAAAAAAAATTATAATAAAAGAGGAACGAGAATAATATTCGGGCGCAGATGCAGGAGTGAGAGTACAGGAGGGAAGGGGTGGGAGGCCATATTGGGGATGCCACATGGCCTTGGGAGCACAAAATGGTGGCAGCATTCCCAAAATGAACAAAATGGTGGCATCTCCAGGGCAGAGTGGAGTCCCTGAGTACCATGGATGTTACTGTTTAGTCATGAACAACGGGTAGTCTAGCGCAGCGGGTACCATGGAGAGGACTGTATGGGAGCTTAATATATAGTGTTGTTTTCTTCTGTGAATCTTTTTTAAACTTGTCATACATTAGATTGGACAAGCTTGCTATTGTTATACCAAAGTTGATGGCACAGAGCAATTTTGGACTGTGGAACATTTGCATTACAGTCAACGCTGATATATGGCTAATTTATACAATTTGGCTGCACATTGTATTTTCCTATTTTTCCCATTATCATTTGCCCTGATAAACATAGCCCAATTTTCTTTTCATTCTCATCAGTTGTGAATCATAAATATAATAATTATCTGTTCTGTTCATGCCCCAAGTAATTTACTATAGTTTTAAACCCTCCATATATAAGATGCCCCCATATAGCATTTGGGGTGAGTTGCAGTAGCACAATAGGTTAATGCCCCATGGCTTGAAGTGTGAGGTGCAGGTTTTAAATCCTGCAAGATGAATTAAAGGGGGTGCAGTTCAAGCTTCACTGTGGGACAGGGTAACATAGCCAGGGAACAACACACAGTGCTAGGGACACAACACCAGCAGAATGTATATCAACATACGCATATTTTGTTGTCTGAAGAATTTGACGCAGGAATGGCACCCAAGAGGAAGACAGCTAACAGCAGCATCAAGAAGCTAATGGAGCAGGCAGTGGAATTGAAGGAGAAGGTGCAGCAGCTGCTGGAGGAAGCAAGGAAGAAGGAGGATGTGGAAAATAAGACAAAGAAGAGGCAGATGCTGGCCGGGGTTGACAGCAAAGGAACTGGAGGAAAGCACCCAGCTAGGAAGGTGTTTGAAGGGCCAGCTCAACCTACAGTAAGGATAAGAAGCCATTGGTGAACTTGACTATGGACAGCAGCTTAAATGAATACTTGGTGGATATCATCGAAGAGAGGGTGGAGAAAGGATGAGAGGAAATAGTAAAGGCCCTGCAAGAATTAAAAGGGACACCAGGGACTGATCAGGGGCAAGGTAAAGGGGCTGACCAGGGTAAAGGGGAAATGATGGGGAAGTCCCAGGGTTGATGCTGGGTGGTAATGTGCTCCAGTCAAGAAAGGAGAAGATATGGGAAGGGGAGTATGTGGATATCTTTGCATTGGTGGACAAAGAGACTGCCAAGAAATATGACCAAAGGGAGACGGTGGGAAAATCCGAAATGACAGTGGCACTGGCATTGGTGGAAAAAACAACAAAAGATGCAAGTTACAAGGGTAAGAAGATAGAAACTTGGCAGGAGGGTTTCACAAATTTTAGAGTTGTCTTGCTTCAGAAGTAGTTGGAACTGACCATACTCCTGCTGACTTATTCAGCAACATTCGGAGATGCATACAAAGTGGAAGTGGGGTATGGGTGGCTGAAGAATGATGAGATGTTCCAGCAGAGGATGGCTACACATGAGGACATCAGATGGGATACCACACACACAGACTTATGGGTGCAAACCCTGTTGGGACACACCAGGGGTGGGTTCGAAGGGGCTCAAGGGGCTGCAAGGAATCAAATACAAAAAACATGCTTGGGATATAATAAGGTGACATGTAGCTGAGCGAACTTTAAATTCTGTCACATATGTTCTAAATGTGCAGAGCAGCACCCCATCTCATGTTGCAGGGTAATGGGTCACAGGATGGGGACCCAGAGCTATAGCTGGCAGCCCTTTCAGGGAAGCTTTGGAGTGGCAATGGAGGCATGGGGGCAAAGGGTTAGGGGGAGAGGTTTCAATGGGAGAGGGGTGTTTGGGGCATGTTCAGGAGGATGGTAAAGGTGAGCTGGAAGATGGGGTTAAGAGAGGGGGTTTTAGTTTGGCAAGGACCCCCATCAGGCTAGAGATACTGATGGAGAGGTTTACAGGATATCTGTATAAGATGGCGCAGCTGATTTTGAGGGACAGATGTACAGAGGGCTTTGACCTCCACTATGAAGGAGCATGGAGGGCTATGAAAGACAACAATTTCAGGTCAGTAAAAGGCATGGAAGAGGTGGTTGAAAGGAAGATACAGAAAGACATAGCAGCAGGCAGGGTGGAGGGCCCTTTTGGGGAACTCCCTTTTGACAATGTTAGGGTGTCACCACTGGGTGTAGTGCCAAAAAGCAGCCTGGGCAATTCTGACTTATCTATCAGTTGTCCTCCACAGAGGGTGGGTTGGTCAATGATGCCATAGCAGAGGAGCAAAGATTAGTTTCTTATGCAACACTAGATCAGGTGGTGGAGGTAACATAGGCAGTAGATGGGGCATGGATAGCCAAGACAGACACTGAAGAAGCCTTTTGGCTACTCCCAGTAACGGGCAGAAAATTGGGATAGCTCCATGTCATAACGGTGAGTTTTAAATGGTGAGTGTCAAAGCAGCGATTCCAGAAGAGTGAATGCAATTAGGGTGCATATAAAAAATGGTTACTGTCAGAAACAGCGACTTTAGCCTGAAGCACAGTGCACTTCTGGAAAAGTTCCCTAATCTAACCTACTTGTCTGTAGGTGGGGGTCTATGCCCCCCAACCCCCCCCCCCACTATCTCTAGGATTCTTACTCTGAGGTGCACCTGGACACTAGGGTAATGAAGCATCTCAGAATTGCTATTTAATTCCCATCACCGTTTATTGCATATCGCTGTTGTGACTGTCGCTATTGTGGAATTGCCTTTATTGTCTCACCATTATTGAGTCACCTTATTGACATGCTACTGATAGGGACTTATTGGGCTTCAAATTCAAGGGCAAGTATTATTTTGATAAGGCAATGCCCATAAGGTTTTCGGTGGCATGTGCAAATTTTGGAACCTTCAGCAATTGGCTGCAGTGGGTGTTTGGGGTGTGATATGGATTCAAAGCCATGGTACATTATTTGGAAGATTTCCTGCTGACAGGACAGGGGGAGGAGGGAACATTGGAGATGCTCAAGAGGTTCCAGGACATGTGTGCGGAGCTGAGAGTACCACTGCCTAAGGGTAAAAATGTAGTGGCCAGCTCAGAAGTTAGAGTTTCTGGGGATTGAGGTGGACACAGAAGAGGGGGGTATTTCACTTACAAGCAGACAAGATGACCAAGGTGAGGGAATTGATCAGAATAGTGAAAGGTAGGAGGTGGGTCCCATTGTCATTAGTGCAGCAGTTATTGACCCATTTAAACTTTGCTTGCAGGGCAATCACACAGGGGAGAGCATTTATCTAGCAGCTGGCTAGGGCCACGGGGAAAGCACAGCTACCACATCATTGGGGGGAGTTTTCGAAGGGAGTACGGCAGGATTTGTAGGTATGGGACCAGTTTTTAGGGTAGTACAATGGGGTCAATTTTTGGCAGGAGGACTGATATTTTAATACAGACCTTGAGTTCTACCCAATTGCAGCAGGGGTGTATGGTATGGCATCATATTGTTTGGGGGATTGGATATCAGAGGCATGGCCAGAGGAATGGGTACAAAGGGGTTTGTTACAGGACATCACGTTTTAGGAAATTTTTCCACTATGGGTAGCTGTGACCATTTGAGGGGAGAAGCTACAGAATCAAAAGGTAATTTTCTAGTGTGACAACCAAGCAGTGGTGGAGGTGATAAATAGGCAAAGGGGTTCCACGAAAACGGTGACCAGGGTTGTCAGGCAGCTGGTGCTGGAAGGGCTTAAATCTGTCTTTCAAAGCAAGGCATATTAAGGGGATAAAAAATGAAGCTTCTGACAGCCTTTCCCATCTTCAATTGGACAGGTTCAGATCATTGGTGCCAAAGGCCATTGACCAGAGAATGTTGTGCTATTCCACTTATGGGAGATTGCTGGAGAGAGTCCAATTGCTGTTTCAAAGCCCTTGGTCTCCGAGTAGTCTGAGGACATATGAAGGATTGTGTAAAGCATTCCTAGACTTTTGGCAGCAGTTGGGAATGGAGGTAAGTGGGGCAGTAACCGAGGAGCAGGTCATGAGATTTATTGTGCAGAAATGGGAGGTGAGAAAGGTGCACTCCACTATGGGGGTAGACTTAGCAGGGATTGGGTTGGTATGGAACTTGCATGGTTGGGGGGAACTCAACAGGGCACCGGTAGTGAGGCACATGTTCCAGAGTTGATAATGGTTGCAGGGAAGGCAGCTAGACAGCAGGAGGCCAGTGGTGGGACAGCTACTGAGCCAGCTGTTGGAGACATTAAAAGTATATGCAGATCTGAGTATGAGTAGAGATGCAGCGAATTTAAAATCAGCCGGTGAAGTGAACGCAAAGTGGCCACTTCACGTTGGCACTTCTCTATGCGGAGTGCCCCATAGGAAAGGCTCACTTCGCCTTGTTATTATTACCTCGTGTTGTCATTCCACCTTAAATGTGAAGTAAGGTGAAGTGACAACAATATTGGCAGCATCCCACCCACACAGTCAGCAGAATGAATGTGCATCCCCAAAGTGCTACTGTCTTGTATCCAGAAAACTCCCCAGTGCTGATGAAGTGAAATGAGATTGTAACAAGAAATGCAAAGTCTCCCAGAATTAATGGTGCACTCAGTCATGCACACAGTGGTCAGGTGACACACAGAGTCACCAGAATTAATGTGCAGCCCCAAAATGCTGCTGTCTTGTGTCTAGAAAATTCCCCCGTGTTGACAAAGTGAAATGAGAGCTTAACAAGAAATGCAGTCTCCCAGAATTAATGGTGCCATGCAAATTCACAGACAGATTAAGATTGCGCTGCACACTCAAGGGATGCATATGAAAAGGCACAACAACACCACCTAATCAGTGCTCACAAGTCTCAAATCCAAATCTGGAAAGGAACACATTTTGCCAGTTGTGGGAATAGTGCATGGCTTTAATAATCCACTACCAGTAAAGATACCACAAAGCAGTATAAAAACTTCATGCAGGTGCTGTGGATAGCAGGTTCATACTGCTGCAATTACTCTGTAACACAATAAAAGGTGTCTGATTTAATGGCACACATAGCACACACACACTCACATGCACACTCAGGTAATGCATAGCAAACTGAAAACCTTTAGTAATATAACCAAATGTTTTAAACATGCAAATTGTACACTGCTGCATCACAACAATCAGCAAAAAAAGTCAAGAATTACTGAAAATATTACTGTGTGTACATTAACACAGTTATACAAGTAAAATAAAACCAAAACAGAAAGACTGCCTTTTTCTCCCAGTTAATCTACCTACACCACAAATACACCCCTCCCCCCAAAGCACACTTCACAGTACACAGACTGACTGTTCTAAATTAACATTCAAAATCCACACACAACAATAAACACTCGATAATATGAGCACAGAAGGGTTTCCTACAATTGATGTACTAAATTATGAGCAAAAAATATTACTCAAAAAGGCATTTTAAACAGCGTTTAGAGGTTCTGAATCACAGAGCTCTGAGAGCAAACTGTCTTCAGCTACTACTGCACATACATTACCCAGGCCAGAACTGAGGCTGTGCAGAACAGTCTAGAGCCCATGTGACCTTAAATCCCATGAATTACTGCAAAATTCTCCTTTGGAGCTTAAAAACAAGGTATAGTGAGGCGAAGTATATTGCATTCAATGTACTTCACCTTAAGAATTGGTGGAGTAGTGGTTTGGGAAGGCGGAGTAATGCGAAGTCATTGTTTTCAATGGACTTTGCCTTACCCATTATAACGTGAAGTACTCTGCTTCGTGTTGCGGAGGACTCCACAAATTTGCTTTCACTCTGCATTCCACTTCATTGAGCGAATTTGAGTCACTTCACCCATCTATAGGTATGAAGCATGGTTGTTTAAGGCAGTTTTTCTAGTTATTGCTGGGGTGCATTTAGAGTCAGTGAAGTGGTTGCCAAGAATAAGAAGGACAGGGTTGGAGGTCTACAGTGGGGAAAGGTAAAATGGGTGAAGGATAGTGTGGTTATATTTCTCTCCTCCTCCTTCCTCATCCTCCCTTCCTCCTCTGTTACTTTTCTTTACAACCCCATTTCCGTTTTGAAGCATTTTATTGTACCTGCAATCCATGTTATACCATGCTCAAATTATTTTGTATTCTAATCTGCATCCTTGTTCAAAGTACATGTTGCATTGTATTGTATACCTCACAAATTCCCCTTCCCCTGGGTTGCACCTGGAAAAGATCCCTGGTTCAGTGTGCCTGTCCTGGTCAACAACTTTAAATGCATAAATAAATATGGTTGGGGTGATCCAAGACTGATCAGGCAGGTCAGGGTACTAAGGTAACTTTGAAGAGTGACCAAGGAGTGGGCTGGTGCTGGGCGAAGGCACTGGAGGAGTACAAAGGGATCAGGCCATCCATGACAGGCAGGTTGTTCATGCACTGGGATAGTTCCCTGGATAGCTGCTATCAGGTGACAGTGGTGAAGAAGAAACAAATGGAATACTTAGGAGAGGATGCATGAAAATTTTCATCCCATTCATTCTGGATAGGTGCAGTATCAGAGGTAGTCACATGGGGAGGGTAGGAAGAGGAAATTAAGGAGGTGGGTAGATGGTGATCTGGTTGCTATAAAAGATATATCAGGAAACTGTGATAATAATGTTGGCTATTTTTCCATAGATGCAGGGCGCAAGAAAAATGTGTGGATCATGGGGGATTCATTCATGTACTCCTCAGAGAGGCGTGATGCAACAAGACCTGGAGAGAGACAGCTGTAGTGGGCAACTGAGGAAACCTGAGTGCAGTGGAAAGGTGTCCGGGGGCTACATTGGGCACAGTTGTTACCCCTGTTGGAAGAGTTAAAGCTAAGGTGGCCTAGGCCCAATTGGATAGTCTTGCATCTGCGGGGGAGGAACGATCTAGGAAAAAGGCATTGGGGGAGTTATTCCTGGAGATAAACAGAGATGTGGAGACAATCGGAAGTTGGTGGCCCAGAGTCGCAGTGTGGTGGTCATAAATTACACCAAGACGCATTTGGTGGCAGGCAAGGGACATTAGGGCAATACAGAAGGCAAGAAAGAGGTTAAAAAGGAGGACAGCAGGGCTTATGGCTGAAGTGGGGAGCATGTATGTTTCATACAGAGAAATCTTGTATGACTGAGCTGGTTATTATATGCAGATAGGGTACACTTGTCAGAAGTGGGCATGGTATTCTTTATGTTGCACCTGGAAGGGGCACTTTGATGATTAGGAAAGGGAAGAGTCCAGTTTGAGGGGAAGCCCATCATGCATTGCAGGAGATGGGCTAATGGAAGGAAGTGAGAGAAGGTGGGGAGAGGGGGGAGGAGGGATGAGGCTCAAGAAGAGGATGTAAGGGGCCCAAGGGGGAGGGATCAGGGTGGTAAAATAATCAAGCATGGGCTGTGTTGACATCCAGCCGTGTCGGGCACGTCATGGGGTTTATGGCATCCCAGAGGGTGGGAATTGGGGGGGGGGGATTGGTATTCCAGCCCAGGAAGACAAGGAAATTAAGAAATGGTGGTTTACATGAAAGAGAGTGTCAGATTGTGCATCCTAGCCCTGGAAAGAAAGATACTGTGAATTGAATGGCTTGGAGAAGCAAATGTGCAAAGTGTGAATATGGAATGTACTTTGCAATGATGTAATAAAGTGTGATTAATGTAAATGAAAATAAAGTGTATTAAAGTTTATGGAGGACAAAATGTGATGTATTTAATAATTATAATAAAAATTGACTGCCAATTGAGCACCTAAGGAAGTTGTGCAATGTCTCATTTCATAGGGAAATCCCACTGACAAAAGGGATTGCCTGTTTAAAGGCAGCTTGGCTTGTCAGGGGGTTCCCTAATGAAATGTCATGGGGTGTAGACAGAAGAGGGAGAAAGGGAAGGTGTGGGGGATGGGGCAGGGGCAGGGATAGTGTGAGTCATAGACTAAGTCACAGCAGGGGGAAGGGATGAAGGAAGAGGATTGGGCAGAGGGTGGGCTAAAAGGAGGACTTTGGGGGTGATATAAGGGGCTGCTGGAAGGGTAAAGGACTGTCTTTTGCTAGACTTTGATTTGGACCACCCTTCCTCCCTTTAAGGCAAAGCAAGGAGACAAGAAGGGAATGGAGGAGCAGAAAAATTCAACATGAAAGGAAACAATGGGATCACCGAAAGAGAGCAATAGTAAGTCCTGTGGGTGAAGGGGTTGCCGACAGAGGACAATGGATAACGGGTTTGTCGGTGAAGGGGATGCTGTGGAGGGCCACAAGTGGGCAACATGGTATTGCATGAGTTACAGGAAGAGTTGCTGAAGAGACGGCAACAGACGAGGAAGGACAAGTAAGGCAGGAATGTGGTTGGTCAGGAGTCATCACAAACGGTCAGGGGGGAAGGAGAAAGGTATGCAAAGGGTTTTGAGAAGGGGGATGGAAGGAAGAGATACAAAGAAGGTGGGAGGAGGGGGCTGAGGCACAAGAAGAGGATAGGGGCTGGAGGGAGGGCAGGGTTGTAAAATAATCAGGCAAGGGCTGGGTTGGCATCTAGCTATCGGGCACCTGGTGGGGTTTATGGCATTCCAGAGGGTTGGAACTGGGAGTCGGGTTGGGCTTCAGAGCCGTGAAGGACAGGGAAAAAAAGAAATGGTGGTTTAGGTGAAAAGGGAGGTGTCTGGTTATACATCCGAGCCTCTAAAAGAAAGATATGGTGAACTGAAGGTTTTGGAGAAGCAAAAGTGGAAACTGTGAATATGGAATGTACTTTGCAATGATATATTTTTTTAATTTATTTAGTTGTTTAACCAGGAGTAGCACACTAAGTTGAAAGCTTTTTTACAGGTGTGACCTGGGAGCACAGGGAAGTTAAGTGACTTGTTCAGAGTCACACAATATGCAAGTGGAAGCTGTGGGATTCAAACCCAGGTCTGGTTTGTTGGATATCACCAGATTTGCAGCTCAGAGCCTTAAACCACTGTGCTATACTGCCTCCCAATATAATATATATAATAAAGATATAATAAAGTGTGATTAATGTAACTGAAAATAAATAGTAGAAAAGTTTATGATGGATGAGATGTGATGTATGTAAAAATTATAATAAACACTGACTGCAATTGCACACTTAAGGAAGTTGTACAGTGTCTCATTTTGCAGGGAAATCCCACTGACAACCAATGTGTAAGCCAGGGATGAAGGCTGACTTACTGGGTGAATACTTTGATTTGGTGTACACTGAGTATCATCAGAGTATTCTCTATTCCTAGATTAAAATAAATGAAGGGCCTTATTTATTTAAACACTGGTAACAAGGAAAGGCATTCTGGACCAGGGCTTGTTTCCAGATGTGACATGGGGTAAAAGGAAAGGGGGATATAATAAATCAAAAACAGCAGTAGAGAAGCATTCCAAAGATAAAGCGCAAACAAAGAACAATTCAACAAGATGCAAGTGCATATAACAGCAAACAGTGAACAGACCTCAATAGAAGGCCTTGATGGGGTGCTCATTGTTAGGGCTCAGTGTATCAAGGATAACCATGATGCAACCTGAAGACATCACACCCACTCTGGTAATAGACTTAGAGGCAAAGATCAAGCAAGATTGGTGGAACATCTGGTTGTCAATGGACTACAGGACCCAAGGCAGCATGGTTTCACCAGGGGGAGGTCATGTCAGACCAACCTCACTGAATTTTTTGACTGGGTGACTAGGGAGGTGGATCAGGGGAGGGCAGTGGACATGGCCTATCTGGACTTCAGCAAGGCCTTTGACACTGTGCCACATAGAAGACTGTTACACAAACTGGGGAATATGGGTGTGGGCAGGACAGTAGTGTGGTGGGTAGCTAACTGGCTGGGTGGCAGGACACAGAGGGTGATGGTAAATGGCTGTCACTCCACAGAGGGAAGAGTGACCAGTGGGTACCACAGGGATCAGTGCTGGGACCGGTCCTATTCAACATCTTCATCAGTGACATTGCACAGGATCTAGAAGGCAGAATTTCACTGTTCGCTGATGACACAAAGCTCTGTAACAGAGTAGACACACCAGAGGGTGTAGACAGAATGAGAAGGGACTCTAGAAACTTGAAGAATGGTCAAGGGTTTGGCAGTTGAAATTCAATGCAAAGAAGTTCAAGATAATGCATATGGGGCACAAAAACCCCTGGCACAATATATCAGTTGGGGGTGAGGATATAGCATGCACCAAGCAGGAAAGGATCTTGGGGTTGTCATCTCTGATGCACCTCAAGGTAGGGAAACAGTGTGACAAGGCATCAGGTAAAGCAAATAGAATGCTGGGATGTATAGGCAGGCATCACCAGCAGGAAAGGAGGTCATAATTCCGCTATACAAGACACTAGTGAGGCCCCACCTGGAGTACAGTGTACAGTTCTGGAGACCATACCTACGTAAGGACACAGACAGGGTAGAGAAGGTTCAGAGGAGGCAACAAAGATGGTGCATGGGTTGCATCACAAGTCCTATGGAAGACAGGTTGAAGGAAGTGAACATGTACTCCTGGAGGAGAGGAGGGAGAGAGGGATATGATAGAGACATACAAGTATCTTACAGGGAGGAACAGGGTGCAGGAAAACACTATTTTTAAGCGAAAAGATGTTTCAGGACTAGAGGGCATGGGATGAAATTGAGGAGGACGATTCAGAGGAAACATGAGAAAGAATTTCTTCACAGAACGGGTGGTGGATAAGTGGAACACCCTGCCAGAGGAAGTGGTGGGGGCTGAAACAATCACGGGATTTAAGAATGCATGGGATAGACATAAAGGAATTCTAGAGGTCAGGGGTAAGGGGAAATAGACTTCTAGGAAAACAAACTGAACTTACAAGCTCAAATGGGCAGACTAGGTGGGCCATAGGCCCTTATCTGCTGACACTGTCTATGTATCTATGTAATGTAAATCCATAGCACCAGATGGAATACACTCCAGGATCATATAGTGAATCTAAAGTTAAAATTGTTGGAGCCTCTTTCATTAATCTTTCATGAGTTTGTCTATACAGTTTTCTGCCACCCACCTGATGACTGGAATGGGACCAATGTTACTCCCATCTTCAAGAAGGGGCTGTGGTTCGACCTTGGTAACTGTAAGCTGGCCAGTCTCATATTAGTAATTGGCAAGGTTCTGGAATGCATTATCAAGGATGGAGTAATGCATCATTTGTTTGATTTGAATGTTCTCATCCCCTCACAGTATGGCACTATAAGGAGCAGATCTGTTCAAAATGACCATAACACATTCTTTGAGGGAGTAAACGGGGGGCTTGAGAGAGGCAGGGTCACTGACATGTCTGGAATTCAGTAAGGCCTATGATAATGCAGTGAATGATAAGCTTCTTGTAATAGCACATCAGCGTGGTATACATGAGGATACACAGAGTATCATGCATTATTAATTAGCTTGGTAGCAGGAATCAGATGGCAGTAGTTGATGGGCATTACTGTTAGTGAAGAGGGTTATTTAGTTAGACCCCTCAGGGATTGGTACTGAGGCTACTGCTTTTCAGCATTTTCATCAAATATGTGAAAACTGAAGTCTGCATCAACCTGATTAAGTCTGTTTGTCATTTAGACTTAGTTTGTCTGAGTTATAGACTCTCTTTTCAATGGGGTACACTTGTAGAGGACCCGAACGATTTGAGCCACTAGTAGGGCTCATGTACAGCACTCTTAGATTAGACATGAGACATTTTCAGCTAAAGTCTCTATGACCTTTGGCACCAGGTAGAGACTCTCAAGGCTCACTAACCTGCCCTCCTTCCACACCCTCCATGGGACAACCCTTAAGGACTTATCTTGGTGTTTGGTTGGACCAACACCTCAGCTTCTCTGTGCATATCAATGCCATCCTGAAGAAACTGCACCCCAGACTTGGTGCCCTATACAGGAACTGTGGTTGCATCCCACTGACTACGAGGCATGAACTTGTCCAGAAGATTATACTCCCCATCTTTGACTACTGTGACGTAGTCTATGGTGCTGCTCCCAAATCTTCCCTGACCAAATTGGACACTCTTTTTAACTTGTTCTGCCACATTGCCCTTGAATCTCCCTCTCATACCCATGACTGTGAACTCTATCACTCGCTTGGCTTCCCTTCATTATCAAACAGGCGCCTCTCCCACTATGCCAAACTAACCTCCAAATTCAGCCTTGAAGAACTCCCTTCCTACCTGTTATCCTCTCTCTAATCCTACTCCACCCTCCCATTGCCTCAGATCTAGTGACACATGCAAACTGGTGGTCCCACGCTGTTCCACCCTCATCGGTCAGACTAGCTTTGCCTATTACTTCCCTAAAATCTGGAACTCCCTCCCCCCTCAAATACACCACTCTTTTCCACCTATTCCCTTAGCACTGACCTCCACAATTTCCTCTCTCCCAGCTGTTCCTGCTTTAACCCTCCTTATTTACCTTTATTCTTATTTCCTGCCTACCAACTCCCTACTCCCTTGCATGATTCACAGCATCTTGAAGGGGATCCAAGCTTGGGTAGCATCCCTCCCCCCCTCTTTAGCCTCAGCTCCCCTTGCAGGGTTCCTCATCATCCTGAAGGGGTAACTGGTGTTGACTTCCTCCCCTCCACTTCCATCCTGCTCTTCCACTTTTGCCTCTTCAGCACTTATTAGGTACTCCCCTCTGCACTCTGTAATAAATAAATAAAATAAATAAATGAAAAGTACTCCTACTACAGCACTTGTGTACTACCTTGAGCATGCACTTGGTTTATCATAGCACTATGATTGTTCTGTTTGTATAACTTGTACCACCTGTTATGATGTATCCTTCATGTGGACTGCTGTGTTGTATTTTTTAAAACTGTATTGCCTGTACCACATCCTACTGCTCCATTATTGTGTCTACCTACTCCTACATCATTTGTAACTCTTCTCCATCCATTAATTGTATAATTCCTGTTTTCTTATCCTCATGTAGCCCCCTTCCCTCAGGTTACGCTGTGAGATGAGCAACATGTTGATCGGTGTGCCCTCCTGATGAAACATTTAAATAAATAAATAAATAAATAAATAAAGTAATTAAGAGCAAATTGCAGCTTACTTAACAGATGGATATCCTTCTGTAGTTGAACGAGGTTTTTTCTATTTAATTCAATTATTTCCACATTCCTTACTTAGTCAACGAGGTGTTGTTGCACTAGTTTAGAAGAAGAAATGTCCTTATGTAGCATTTACATTTTCTTTCCCATTGGATTATTCTTTGCAGCACAGCAATTTGAATGTGCAATAATAGTAGCTAGGTTAAAGATGTTCCATGATATTACCAATCCCCATTTTTCTGATGCACTCAAAATCATTTTCAAGGCTGTTTATTGGCACAAGTTCATTCTTAAATGTATGGAAGTTTTCTTAGAATACTGATATATCTTATTATGTAATGTCCTGCTAAGAATATATACAGGATGGCACTGAGGAGATTTCCTCCCATAGTTCCAGCCATTGGTATAATTCAAGGTGCTTTATGTACTTGTCTGTCTGTCTTTGGTTACTCTGTTTCTTTGATATTATTGATATTAAGGTCCTTGTCATTATGCATGTGCTTTTGAATGGTTTGAATAGCTCTCTTTAAAGTTGCATTGGTATTTTTCAGTTAGGTTTGTCCTGCACTGACCAACTTTGAAACTGCAACTTTGAAAGTAGATGTCAGAAAAAGAAACATGTCAGTCGCTATATTTCTTTATTTTGCTGTATTCATGTGCATATTCTACAGCTATCGAAAATGTTTTAAGAAAATTAGATGGGATTGAATGGCTTTATACATAATAACATACAAATATTTAACACATTTTGGGGAATGTAAGTCTAAGATGTTGTCATAGAATTGGGTAATTTACTCTTTATATATGCATTTGTGGAAAAAATAAAGAAAGCAAACATTATGACAAATGTGTCCTTGTGCAATTTTTCTTTCACATTCATGTTGACACCTAAAACATTGATGTTATAATTACACAAAACAATCTGACCGCTTTTGGATTTTTTTCATAAATACTGCTCAAGTCTCACCATGTAACTTAAAAACAGATATGGCAATCCATGTTTTTTGCTGTGGAATTTTAATGTTTAGATGACCAGCATGTTCTAGGAAAAAAATGTATGAAATTGACATGGGGTTGCTGAAACTCAAGGGAAAACCCTTAAGACAACAAAGGCTAATGCTGCATCTGCTTTTACTTCCTTAGTTATATTACAAAGCAGTGCAGCATTTATAATTTGGTAATTTGTCTAATTGTTTTGTAACAGCCAAACCTTTCTTTAAAAGTAAAAATGCTTCTATGCAGCTATGCTACAGGTCAAACTGCAAAATGTAGATCTTACCTTTGACTTACTTTGAGTCTCCTAGTTCAGTTTTGCTCCTCACAAAAAAGCCTAAGCATGACTGTGTTTTATTGCAGTTGTCTCTCATACTACAATTTTGCTCAAAACTAAAGCTGTGTAAAATTAAACTTCCACCATAGGAATCTGTGTGAAAGTCAAAATTTCATTTTCGTGACTAAGAATGGAGGAATAAATGTATGAATAGTGGATTATTGTTTTCAACTGTGGAAAAAAATTATGCAGAACTGATCATGTCAATGTTCAGTTCTGCAATTTGTTTTCTGCAGTTAAAGACATGAATCCACAATTCATACATTCATTATGCAGTTCAGTGAATCACTGTACTATGGAATGAAAGTATGAGTTGTGGATTCATGAATTATACTGCAGAAAGAAATCCCACTGAAATGCTCACTAAATTATGGAATAATTACATGTATTGTGGAATAATCGATTAAATGGTAGAATAAAATTCCTCAGAAATGTAATTCTGAAGTTCATGTGTTCTATTGTGCAGCTCACCTTAAAAATTATGTGAAACAGAACAAAAAAACACTAAACACATTCGGAAGAGTCCGATCTCCCCAGTGGTGGCAGTTCAGAAAATTTCAAGAAATTTACAAAATTTTGCAAAAGTTCCATGAATAAAGAATTCACAACATTTGCCCAGTACTACAAAATAATACTGTAACCATGTAGCTGGAGTGAGCTAATCACCAGGATGTGAAAATAGGCCTAATCACTGATTCATCCTATTAGTCTTTATAGTCCATTTCTGTTGCTGTAGTTTACACAAAAAATAGCCCCACCACAAACTTTATTGAGTTGTTAAAATAGAAATATAACAATTGTTTCTGTCCAGTTGTCACACTAAACTTTATTTATAAGTAAAAATGCAGTTAAGTTAGTGCATCTGAGGGACAAGCTACAAAAACTTTCTTTGCTTCACATTTGATTTACTCTGTGCATCACACAGTTTTCTGCACAACACAAACAAGCACTACTGGATGGATTTTCTTAGGGGTGAATGCTGAGGCACAGGACAACTTTTAGTCCAGTAAATATCCTGCCAAACCTTTCATTTTTTTTCAGTTGTGCCCTATTTCTTATGGCAGTTGCCATGATTTGTGGCAGCTTGCATCAAAAAGTGAAAATTCATAATTGATTTGTTGTGATCTATGCCATATTTGTGTCCAAAGGTAGGACCACTTCATAAGTGATCTAATGTTTAGTGCAATTCCATGACAGGCCATGACCCACTGTCAGGTCCTTTCAACACTGAGTGGGTGGAAGTGGCCAGGAACAACCACACAGGTATCCATCCATGCCTTGTGGAGTCATCATCTCAGGAACCAATGTTAATGGAATGGCAAGGTAGGGTTATGCCTTTGCCTTGGTGCAGGCCCAAGAAATAATCAGTTAGGATTCAGTCATTGCTGGTCACCAGCCATTCTCAGCTCTTTCTTTCACTCAGTGACAGCCTCTTTACAAAATTAAATAAAGTACTTTCTGTACATTGCCACCATAGCTGCTGAAAACGTGAGTGGACTTGACTACTGCAACACCTTTTACCTTGGGCTACCAGTGGTTGATATCTGCCAACTGCAGCTGGACCAGAATACGGCAGCCAGGCTGTTAATTGGCTTACCGAGATCATGTCATATTAAGCCTCTGCTCCATGATCTGCACTGGCTGCTGATCTTCGGGTGGATAACCTTCAAGGTCAGTTTACTGACCTTTAAAGCCCTACATGGCCAGGGACTTGGTTATCTGTAAGATCTTCTTCACCCTTACCAACCCCTCTGGTCTCTCTGGTCCTCTGACGAGGGACTGCTAAGGTTCCCAGGGTCCAGCTTAAGACCTCTGGTGCTGTTCTTTTGCCTTTTCCATTCTTACACTGTGGAACACTCTGTCTTATCAGATAAGAGAGTGCCCGACTGTCGAGAGTTTTAAATCTGCCCTTAAAGTTCATCTTTTTAGACAAGTTTTTCTCGATGTCATTTAGCATGGATAATATTAGTTATTCTTGTTATTTATTGCTTTTACTGAATTGTATGTGCTTTCTTTTTATCTTATTGTACAAGCACTTTGATCTATTTGGAATTGCTCTTTTTAGAAATAAATAGTGATTGATTGATTAATTGACTGATTGATTGACTTGAGTGACTGATTGATTGATTGATTGACTTGATGTACTGCTGATGAAAAACACATCACATTACCATTATTGAATACTACTTTGACACACCCTCCTGTCCCTGTCATGTTTACTTTATGTTTCAAAATCATAATGGTGCAGCTTGCAACTCGTAATCATTTTGTTTCCTGCTTGACTGAGGGATGTCAACATGTATGCCCTAGAAGAGAGAAGAGTGAGAGGGAACATGATAGAGACCTACAAGTATCTGGAGGGGGGAACAAGGTACAGTAGGGGACACTCTTTCAAATGAGAAAGGGTACCAGGACCAGAAGGCATACAATAAAACTGGAAGGGGGAATATTTAGGATGGATGTGAGGAAGTATGTTTTCACTGAAACAGTGGTAGACAAATGAAACAGACTGCCAGAAGAAGTGATGCAGGTGAGAACAGGTGGGGGAGGGGACTTTAAGCATGCATGGGAGGTAGCCAAAGGGGAATATTAATAAATTGGGTGGGAGGAACATGGGTCACTGAAAACCTGGTAGGGTCTGCTGAGAGAAACTAGGCAGGTACCATCTGTGCCGAATGGGTGGGGCAAGTGGTCCTTTTCTTTTGACAAGGTCTATGTTTCTATGTTTGCTTCAGACATAAATGCAGCAGTGCCATGAAGCATTTGACTAACAATAAAATAGAGAGGACACCAGAAAAACTTCAGATCACAGATGCAGAGTGAGATTCCAAACTGCTGTAAGACAGAAAATCAGTATGCCATGGTGCCAGACTACATTTAAGAAGCATTCAAAAAACTTAAATTGAGGCAGTGAATTTAAGGTTTCTGAAATGGACCCAGTTTTCATTTTCAGTACCTCATGACTAATAAAAATACAGGCACCCCAATTAAAAAATGGAAAGAGGAGTGACAGAACACTTTCATTTTAATAAGTAGACTGGCATGTAATATATACATATTTTAACAAGGAGAATACCATTCTCTTGTTCCCCATGAATTGGACCACTTGCAGGCAGACAATTTCAATTACTGTATGTTATGGATGTAGATACCCTGACAGTTGATTAGATGAAGCAATAATGGATTTTATATTCAGCTGGCACTACTGTATGTTATGCTACACCATACTGTACTACAGAGATTACAGGTAGCTGATATGTGTCAAAAATTGCTTCCATATTTTAGAAAAGCTTTTAAAAATGCCTTAATTTTTTTACTCGTGTTTGCTTATATTTATTGAGGTTTACAAGTTGAATCATATTACATGTGTTCTTAGATAATATTTTACTGTTCTTTAGAAAACTAGGGCAGCCAATTAAAGCAGTAAGCACAGTGCTAACAAGGATGGGGCTGCCCTAACACTGCTTTGCATGGTCAAGAGATACTACAGCATGGCAAATGACATATTGAAAGGCATAGTTACCATGTCCCAAAATCATTAGCAGGTAAGTGCTCAGCCACCCCAGGAATGCATGCTAATGAAAGGCAGAAACCTGCATAGGGGGTACATTGATATATGTGATGCTTTTTGGAATCCCTATCAGAGTGTATGAGCAGTGCAAATTAATGCTTCCAAAAAGCAAATGTTGTCCCTTGGCAACATACTTTCTCTATTCCCTGTCAGCAGCTCTCTGGCATCGAGTGACACTTCCCTCCTCATCTAATACTATTAAAGTGATCACAGGTATCAAGTGGTATCTCACATCTTCATTTGATCTCATTAAAATGATCACTGGCAGTCAGTGGTACCCCCTCATTCAAACAGTATATATTAAGGTTATCTCTGGTGTTTGGTGGTCCCTCTCTAGCTCTTGATCACTGTTACAGCTACCATTGGTGTTTGGGGGCCCCCTTCCAATCCCTGTTACAGCTATTCCTAGTGACTTGTGGCCCCTACCCTGCTTTTGATCCCTTGTGTCTGATGGTCTTTCCTTTTACTCCTGATTACCATCAAACTTATTCCTGGTTTCTGCTACCTCCCAGCTCCTGATATTTGATAAATCTATTCCTGGTGTCCAGTGGTCCTCCTCTTAGTCTTGGAACCACAATCCCTGCTGCCCAGTGGTACACCCCAAGTTCTAGAAACCCTCACCCTGGCTCGCAGATTGTGGTCAGGACATACCCTCTACTCATCTCCATGACTTGCAACCATCTAATTCATTCCAGCACTGTACCGACATTCAAGATGGTACATTGCTACAGTGCTTGTGTGTGTCAGAAGTTGAGGGGCCACTGGACAACAGGAATGGATTTACCAGGTATTAAGAGCAGGAGAGGGGATCACTTGACACCAGAGATAGCACTTGTGCATTCTGGAGAAGGATGAGGACCTCTGGATACCAGGAATAGCTGTAAAAGGAATCAGAAGCAAGAGGATGAGCCTCTGGATTCCAAGATGTTAATAACAGGGAACATGGTGAAGGAGGTGGTATATATCATACCACATGTGAACAGGACAAGCACAGACAGTGCAGCCCACAGCCACCATCAGGATGTGTTGAGTAATTTACTGTTTTAATGAGGACTCATGAGATGGAAAGTGTATGATATTTTTTTTTTGTTTGTTTGTTTTTAGTGCCACCGCTGTGAGTAGAGTCATTCCATTTTTTTTTAATTAATGTTTTAGTGCAGGCAAGGCAATTCAGATGGATGTATTTATTAGGTGCCCATCCAAAGAACTGGGTGCCATACAGAACAACAAATTAAAATCATAAAACACAACAAGATTAAAACAGGTCAGGATACATGCAGCAACTGCAAGAAAAACACACCATCCAAAGCTTAGTTCTAAATATTCCCAGATGCCAAATTAAACAAGTCGTTTTTTTAGCAAACCTTTATAGTGCTCCAGTTATGTGGCCCCTCTAATGATAGCATGCAGTGAGTTCCAGAAGATAGGCATGGTAATGCAAAGCAATTTATTTCACACTCATTTAATGTAAGAACGTTGAACCATGAGGAGCCCAACCTCAGAGGAATGGGGGGGGGGTGCATTCAGTCAGAACATCTTTGAGGCAGCCAGGGCTTGAATCATGCAGTGCTTTGTTGATTGTCAAATTATATTGAAACTGATGGGCCACCTCACTGGCAACTAATGCAATTCCCACAAAACCAGCATGATATGCCTGAACTGTGAGGTCCCTGCAACAAGCCAGGCTGCTGTGTTCTGCAAGAGTTGCAAGTGATGCACCAGCCCTGAAGATACCCTTAGGTAAACAGAATAGCACTAATACAGTCTGGATGTGACAAATGTGAGCACTAGTGTCTCCATGTCAGAGAGTACCAGATGTGTTCCAGTTCTGGTGATACCACTCAACTGGTAAAAGATACTGCAGAAAACAGATGACACCTATTGTTCTGGAGTCAATCCACTGTCCATAATGATCTCCAGATTTCTTACCTTATCAGATGTGTGTGGTATAGTGTCTTTTAACAATGGCAAGAAGGTACAACCACTATTCATTGTTGCCCCCACAAGGCCTGATTTCACTATTGGCACCTCTGCCTTTGATGAGTTTAGTCTGAGACAGCTTGAGGCCATTCGGTCTGAGATTTCAGGAAGACATTCTTTAAACACTGCTACCTCACTGACCCTATCAGGTGCACCTGACAGGTAGATCTGAGTATTATCTGTGTAGCAATGTTCTCATGATCTCATGTTTTTTTAGGCAGAAGACGGCACTAGGCCAATCAAGACTACCTCCCACTCCTAGTGGGTATATTAGTTAGGATCCATTTATCAGCTTCTGACTTAATTTTATTAAAATCACAGCCAGCCTGGTGGTGCTCATGGTTGAGGCACTGGATGCCACACCTTGTGCCATGTTGGCAACCCGGTTCGGGAATGAACTCAGATCACTCGGGGGTCAGCCAGGGCAAGAAAGGATTGAGCATCCACTGACAGCTCTCCTGCCTCAGGGGAGGGGAGTCAGTGCAGTGCACTGTAGATTGACACCCAGCGGTGGATGATGGTTGGCACAGGTGTGCTGCCCAGAATTGGAGGGCCCACATCCAGGGCATAAGACTGCCTCTTCTGATGTGAAGACAGTCACACCACCCATTGCATGTTTGTTGGCCCTGGGGCGTAAACTGGAGGAAAAATGGAGCTGGCAGGCTCCAGGATGGTTGGTGGCACCCTCACCAGCCCCCCGGGATCTGAATCTGGATGTTGGCTTCTTTGGTGGATGTCAACACTGCTCGCCCCCGAGCCTGTCACAGGGGGGCAACCTGTGTGGGATTCACCTAGTAGGACTGGTGTGGGAAGTGCCTGGCCAGAGAGACAAACCCTTTTGAAGGAGGGGCCAAAGCCACCTCCCAACCTCCTAAGGAGTATAAAATGTAAATTAAAAAATATATATATATATTAAAATCATTAATATTGACCAGGTCTTGAGGTAAAGTATTCCACAATCTGCATGCATGAATGGTGAAGTAATTGTTCCTCTTACTTGTTAGTACTTGTTTCTCCTGTAATTGTCTTTTGTGGGATCGAAGGTCTTGGCAACTTATTAATGTTAAACTGCTTTGATAGAACTTCATCCTTTAAAATATTATGAATTATTAGAATGTCACCCATCTGTCATCTGGGTTGGAGGTCCTGCAAATTAAGAACACTAAGCCTCTCTGTGTATGTCATCCCTTTCAACCTTGGGATCATATGGGTGACTCTTCTTTAAACACTATCCACCAGTTTTATATCTTTTAACAAATATGGAGTCCAAAAGAAGGCTGTGTAGTCGAGGTGAGGGCAGACATAAATTTTTAGATAGATCACTGATTCGAGACTCACACTTGGCTTCACTATCCACTTCTGCACTAATTGTCATGTTCTCAGAGAATTTTAGAATATTGTTATTGATGTTAAAGTTAGAATCACTGATGAATATATCGAACAGTGAGGGTCCCAGGATGAAGCTTGAGGGGACACCATTAGTAACTGGTGCTTCCACAGACAGTGTATTTCCTATCCTAACAGTATCCAGTGAGGATGGGGACTGAATATGAGTCACCATCAAAATGGTGACTCATATTCAGCCCTTTCTTCCTGGGCTAACCTGAAAGGATAGCGACCCGATGTGAAGGCAAGGGTACTATCAGGAACAGGAATGGAGGGATAGTGAGGGGAAGGGAAGAGACAGGGAAGGGGTTTTGGAGGCCTGGTGTGTCAGCTGCTGCCAAGCTAGCAGTGTGGTGTGGTGGTGTGGGTGACTAGCTCAGGTGCAGCAGGTACAGGGTTCAGGACTGGGTGTGAGGAAAGTTTGCCAATGCCTGTGGCTGCAGCACTTAATTTATTTGCAATGCAGGGATTTTGCCCCCTTACCAACATGCATCCTCCTGGAGTTGAGAATCCGTTCAGTGGGGTGCGCAGCCCACCCTCCCCCGGCAAAAAAATATTTTTCTTTTTCAGGATGTCAGGTCGCCTGGGAGTGTATATTGCCAATTTGCTTTTCAGCAATATACACTCACCATAACAGTGATCGCTATTTTGCGATCGCTAATATGAACTGAAGCTCATAAACAGAGGAAGCTGATTGGCTGAGAGCTCTTTGAAGCTGTGATGATATCAGGCTACATCATCACGGCTTCAAAAAAGCTCTGGCGCCACCAGCCTCCTTGCTCTCAGTGCAGTGTTGCTTACTCACTCGTAATTTAGATACTAGTACCACGCAAGTGGCAGCAACGGGTGTCTTTTCTTTTTTTCAAGCAGGACTGCAATTACACAATGGCCACTCACTGTCACAGGACTGCGCAGCCACTTCAAACTCGCCCATACAGTTCCTTACCACTGCACTCTCCATTCTTTCACCCCAGCCCCATTTCTGTAAACTGACTTCTCTATGCTGACTCGCAGCATCAGCGCTCCATTTCAGTGTGTGTCTTTTTAGTCTTCTCCAACCAACAACAAATCCCTTACACTCCGCTCGCTACCAAAAATAAACAAAAAAAAAGCTCTTTAACTTAACCACAGTTCACATGCGAGTTAGATGTATGGGAAAAGATAAGTTCACACTAACACAACAACCCCACCTCTGCTATCAACTGCAAATATAATAGCGCCACCTACTGTCTGAGGACAATTTTTTTTAAATGTACTCCTACACCACCCAAAAACTCATTCATAAAATGTTTTAAAATCTGTTTCTTCTATTTTTTTAATTTATAAAATTTCAATCTCAGTTCATAATAGCAATAAGTCACACCAGGGTGTGGTATATTATGGGATATTGTCACTTCTTGGGTGGTTGGACATACTCAGCCTGCATCCTCATGCCCAACCGCCCGAGGTGTGATGGTATCCCATGATATACCACACCCTGGAGTGACTTATTGCTTAATTATGAGATGGACCCATCCTAACCTGTTGTGTTTCATCTAGCAACCAGTCTTGGATCTATTGAATGGTATATTTGTTGAAACCAATACCCATCATTTTTGTGATTATTTTGATGTGCAGGACCTTGTTGAACGGCTTTTTGAAGTCTAGGTAAATTACGACAACAGGAGCAACTCTGTCAAAGCTATTACTAACTTTATCATGAAAGGCTATAAAATTGGTGATTCAAGATCTACTAGCCCTAAAACTGTGTTGTTTTTTGTCAATATAACCAAGGATTTGGGCATTGTTATTGATTCTTTTTTTCTGGAGCCTTTCCATGATTTTACAAGTTATGGTAGTAAGACTAATGGGTCTATAGTTCCCTGCATCTGATCTATTTCCCTTTTTGTGGCTTGGTACCACTATGACCCTCTTCCAGTCATATAGGTTGTTTCCATATTTGAGTGATTTATTAAATATCAGTGTGAGGGGATTAGTCAATGGGTCAGCAAGTTCCTTAGGAGACATGAATCAATGCCTTCAGGACCTGAAGAAGACTTGGGTTTTGTGGATTCTATAGCTATGTTAACTTCACCATGAGTGAATGGCATAAAATAAAGATGTCTCTGGCTGGATAATAATTTTGTCTATGCCGTTGGGGTTAAATACTAAACAAAAGTATCTGATAAAAGACTCAGCCATACTCTCCTGGTCACATATTTCCATATAGTTGTCTATAAGTGGTCCAATTGTGGTATCTCTGGATTTGTTCTCATTAATGTATGCAAAGAAGCCTTTTTGATTGTTCTTTATATGTCAGTTTAAATTCTAGTTTTATCCATTCCTTTTTATGTTGGCTGGCGCATATTGCGGTAGTAGCAGATTTGGAGGCATGGTCACTGTTGGGTGAATGCAGGGCATGCATCAATAGGTGCGTCCCTCATTCCCCAATCAGCCAGCAGCTGGCCCTGACATCACACATCCCTAATGTGGCCACCAGATCTAAGAAAAGGTCCACTGCAATGAGAGAAAAGCTGTCATGCAACAGGACCACAATACACCTCCCGACATGAACGCAGCATGGCTGCAGTGACTGTTGCCTCCTCCTGTCACAATGCTGATGGGGAAGCCCTCTCCCCATTGGCATAATGATCCCCCTCCCATTTAAAACTTATGCCCAATCCCCCTCTCCATCATGCACCCCCCCAATGGTTTTTCTTTGCTGACGGGGGGCCCAATCTCTGTCAGCGTTTATTCCCGTCCCCGTTTATTTTGCTGACAAAGGAGCCCATATAATGTCTCCCCGCTGCTTTTGTTGTTTGCCGAGGGGGGTGCCCAATCCCCCTTGGCACGTGTCTCCCCCCACTTCAGTATGTGCTGACAGGGGTTCCCAATCCCCCATCGGCTACAGCATCCCCCCCAAAAAAAAACACTTAGGTGGCACGCTGGGAGCCCACCCCAGCATGCCAAATCCCATGCAAAAAAAACCCCAACCTGCAATGTTTTTTTTTAAACCTGTAAAAAAGTAAACGGTCCCTCGCAGTCTCCCTGCCCCCTCCCACAAGCTGCGCCACCTCTGTGCACCCTGCCTCTCCACCATCCCACCCCATACTTAGCTCCGGAGTCTGAGGCGATGATCTTTGGTGGACCAGGAACACGACTGCACTCTTCAAAGCCGACCGCGAACTGAAGAAATGCAGGTAAGCTGTATAATGGCATAAATAGGTTTTTTTTTCAACTTTGGTGCATATCTCAGCCATTTTTGGGAATTGTGGCAATAAATTTTCAACATGGGGTTATTGGGACACCTCCTCATGAATTTAGGCACTATCATGGCATTATTCAGTCCAGAAAGGTGATTTCATGGTCACTTCATGGAATCACTTTTTGGGACTGATTAACCAAACAATGGTGCTGCTGTTCATGAGGTGGGCTCCCAGAAAGCCTATGTTGCAAATTTGGTGGTAAAAATCAAAAAAATGGCTGTTTTGCTAGCGTGCATTGCGCAGTTTCTATGCACGCTCGTAACTTCATGAATTTGTAATATTTTCACTCCAGATTTTCAAAATTGCCATTTATCCACACCTCCTTATGAACAGTAAAGCTGTCATTTTATATATCCTGGCCAAAATGTGTTTTCACATGTTCTTCGCAGAATAGCAGGGTTGCCATGCAAAATCAGTTTTCAGGACAGTTTGAGGAAATGACAGTGGCACTGTTCATGAACACAAGTTCTAGAATGCCTATGTTGAAAATTTGGTGATGAAATTCTATAAAAAGATGATTTTGCAGTCACTGCACGGGATCACGTTTTGGGACTAATTAACTAAATGACAGTGCCACTGTTCTTGAGGGGGGGCTCTCAAAAAGCCTATGTTGCAAATTTGGTGGGAAAAATAAAAAAAATGACTGTTTTATGGTCACTGCATGGAATCACTTTTTGGGACTGATTAACTAAACAACAGTGCCGCTGTTCATGAGGTGGGCTCCCAGAAAGCCTATGTTGCAAATTTGGTGGTAAAAATCAAAAAAATGGCTGTTTTGCGAGCGTGCATTGTGCAGTTTCTATGCACACTCGTAACTTCATGAATTTGTAATATTTTCACTGCAGATTTTCAAAATTGGCATTCATCCACACCTCCTTATGAACAGTAAAGCTGTCATTTTACATATCCTGGCCGAAATGTGTTTTCACATGTTCTTCGCAGAATAGCGGGGTTGCTATGCGAAGTCAGTTTTCAGGACAGTTTGAGGAAATGACGGTGACACTGTTCATGATCACAAGTTCTAGAATGCCTATGTTGAAAATTTGGTGACGAAATTCTATAAAAAGGTGATTTTGCAGTCACTGCACGGGATCACCTTTTGGGACTAATTAACTAAATGGCAGTGCCACTGTTCATGAGGGGGGCTCTCAAAAAGCCTATGTTGCAAATTTGGTGGGAAAAATAAAAAAAATGACTGTTTTACAAGTGTGCATTGCGCAGTTTCCACGCACCCTTGTAACTTCATCAATTTGCAATATTTTCATGCCACATTTTCAACACTGGCATTTTTTCACACCTCCTTATGAACAGTACAGCTGTCATTTTTGACATCCTGCTCTATATGTGTTTTCACACCTGTGGCGCACAATGGCGTGGTCACTGCGAAATCAATGTTTCAGACAAATTAACAAAATCACAGTGCCACTGTTCATGAGGGGAGGTCCCAAAATGCCTATGTTAAACAAGTAGTTAAAAAATCCCAAAAATAATTGGGTTATGGACGTGTGTTGCACAGTTTCTATGCATGCTATAACTTCAATTTTTCGTATTTTCACTCCTGATTTTCAACGTTGCCATTTTTTTACATCTCCTCATAAACAATACAGTTGTCATTTTCCACATACTGCCCAAAATGTGTTTTCATCCCTGTGTCGCCAAATGGCATAGCCGCTGTGCAATACCACCTTTCAGCTAACAAACTGATAGTGCTGCTTTTCATGAGGTGGGCTCATAAACAGCCTGTGTTGAAAATTTGGAGTGAAACTACCAACACATGCCTACGGTGTTAGGGTTTCTTACTGTAGCACCCCACCCTTTAGAGACTGACAGGCGTCAGGGGTGTGACTTAGGATCATCGGCTGTAATACTCACACCATTCCACCCCCAACCCCACCCTGCAGCCAGTGACAGGCATCATGGTGTGCCTTGCACTGTTCAGCCACTGTTCAGCCATAAAGTTCACCCAATTCTCCTATACTGCACCCACCGCAGGGTATTTCCTTATGGAATGGGGTAAGTATAATGCCCAAAGACCCCAAAGCACACCACGACACTTGTCAGTGTCTACAGGGTAGGGTGAGGTACAATGGCATAAGCGTTAAAGCTGACGACACAAAGGCACACCCCAATGCCTGTCGGTCTCTACAGGGTGAAGGTGGGGGTGGGTATGGTATCACTTTAATAATTCACTGCCATTCCTTTTATGTATCTCTAACTCTGACACTACCAATGCCAATGCCAGTGAGACAACATCCGGCATTGACAAATGCTTGTTTATAATATGCTATGTTTGACTATGTGCTACTTTGTAGTTTGTCTTTGATATTTCATCATTCTTTCTTTTCAAATTTTTAAAAGCTTTCTCCTTCCTTCTAATTTGCATTTTAACCTTGGCTGTTAACTAAGGAGGGATTTTGCCTCTCCTGTTATGAGCTTGTTTGAGAGGGATGTGTTTATTTTCTAGATCTTTAAGAATATTTTTTTAATATATTCCAACAATCATTTGCTGTTGAATCCTAAAACAAGGTATCCCAATTATACTTTTTTAGAGCTTGTTTGATTAGAATATAGTTTCCCTGGTATAATTATGCCTAAAATATGTTTGTGATGATGTCACTTGGCTCATAATGGGCCCTATGCACTATTGGTGCCGAGTGGCTACACATGTATCTGGGGCACATAGCCACTCTGCACCCACTGTTCCCATCATGCGGCATGCATGAAGGGAAGGGTGCGCAGACCCACCAGGCCTGATCCCTCACAGCCTTAGACAGCTCCATGCTGGGGACATTCCAGGGGCATCCCAGCACTACATGGTTTTCACTAACCCATGTAGTGCTGGCCACGTGGGTACGGATGGTGGCACATGGTACACTAGAGAGACCCTGCGATATCTCATTGAGCACCTCCATGGTCATAGGCCTGCAGTTGCCTGGGGACCAGGACAGGCTACACCATGCTGCCCTTGACCAATGGGCAGCAGAAAGCAGCAGTGGCAGCTGAATGAGTGAGTACCCAGAAATTTCAGGAGTGGTGGCACCATGACTGGATTGTGCCATGTGAGTCCAAGTACTTGCAATCATCATGCACAGCCCCGGACCTGCACCTCCCTATGCATAGGATCCACTATGGGTACTGGGAGACATCCCATTAGATCCACACCCAGGATGATGACTCCTCCCCTGGCCACCCTGCCTAGTCCTGCATGCCAGTGGGGGGAACCATGGACAGGTGGCAGGCATTGGTGAATGCCGGTTTGGGTGCACATGTCCATGGGGCACAGGGTCACAGGTGGGGTATGCAACTTTTCTGCATACTCCTGCCCCCTTTGTGCATAGGGACTAATTAGACTAACAGATACAGTATAGTGGTCACTGGAACCTATTGGGGCCTTAGTTGATAGGTCAGTGATGTCCAGTGGTCTAATGGTAATAACTAGATCTAAGGTGCTGTTGCCCCTGGTTGGACTCATCACCATTTGTTCTAGTGCTGCTTATAGTAATGTATCAACAAATAATGGGTCTGGATTCATAGTTCCAGTCAATGATTTCCATTGAATGCCTGGCATGTTAAAATCACCAAGTATACTAACGTCTGATAGCTTAGAGATGCTTTTTTTTTTCATTGAATAGACATGTATTATAATCATGCACTGATGCTGGAGGTCTATAAATGTGTCATATAGAAATATTTCATCATTGTTTTTGTAAAATTTTTACCCAAATTCTTTCAACAGTTAAATTATTGTCTTTAATAAGTATAAATTCAGTGGCCTGTATGCTGTCCTTAACATACAGGCACACCCTCCCTCCCTTTTTATTGAGTCTGATTTTATGAAATAAATTGTAGCCAGGGATATCTTTGTACCAGTCTGAGCTAGCATCCCACCAAGTTTTGATCACAGCAGCAATATCAATGTTGTTAAGATATAATATTTATTTGTAGTTCACTTTTTTTAATTAGGCTTCATGCGTTCGCTAGGAAAAAGTAATATTTATCCTCGGAGACTACTCCATAAGTAGTGCCTACATTCTGTGGACCCCCACTGGTTTAACTAGTTTAAATTGTTTAACATAAAGTTGGCAATAGTTTTACCCAGCAGCATACCTCCTCTTTTGCGAAGGTGTAACCCATCCCAATTAAAAAAAACATGATTATTATGGAATTTCTCCCAGTGGGTCAGGCATTTTATGTTCTTTGTTAAAATCCATCATTTTCTGAGGCACTCATTTAATGATTTTATTTTGTTCTACTTGACCTACCCTCGGGACTGGTAAGACTTCAGAAATGCATATTTCACAGCCTCAGTTCTCCAGCATATTTTCCAAGGAGACATAGTCTTTTTTGATGTCTTCAATATCAGATCTATTTATATCATTGGTGCCCACGTAGAAAATAACTAGTGGATTTTCTCTAGTGCTTTTTAGTATAACATCTGCCATTTGTTCAATGCCTCGAATTCATGCACCTCAAAAACTACTGCAAGTTCTGTTTTGTTCATCAGGGTTACAAATGGAGCCATCAGTGTATTTTAAGATGGAGTCAGCCAGAACTAACACTTGTATAGGCTCATTAAGGGACTCGTGAGAACTAGGGATGCAGTTATTGCTCAAGTTATTGCCCGCTAGGCAATTCAGAATGGGAATATCCAAACGGGTAGAGCATACTGTATGTCCATGACAGAGGTAATCTGAGGACTCTGGGGGACTATATTTGAATCAAGGATTGTAGCATCAATGTTAATGATTGTATCACCTACAGGATGACTAACTACATGAGTGGGGGTGGTAGAAACAACTTCAGGGGGTTTGGGCTGAGCTGACCTAGCAGTGTCAGTTTGATCAGTTGTTTCATTGGTGTTAATTCCAGTGTTGATTGGATCCACACTATTTTGAATCTGTTGGGAAATATTCAAGCCACTATTAAACTCTAGATCCCCCCAGCCTGCAGGCGGATTGAAAGAGTTTTGCAATAGAGGCACAAAGTCCATGGCACGACAACCTTCTTTTGTTTTTAGCTTGTACAGTGGTCCATTCTGCTTCTTATTTGTTGCACTCCTTCCTGATCCTCTTACTTTTGTTATCCTTAGTTAAAGCAACATTTCTGAGTTGTTGTTTTTTTTATTTCAGACTGTAGTTCAGTTGTCCTAGCCCTCAGATCTATGATTTCTCTACATTGAGAGCACTTGAGAGATTCAAACCTGGGGTCTGAAGTGAGGCAGAATTTATAAGAAAGTATGCATGCAAAAGCAATTTCCCCAGAGCTGAGTGTGACAATATCTATACTGTTATCTATAATAGTCTGTCTCTTTGGCCCAATGTCTGAGATAGATAGGTGTTCAAATGAAGTAGGGAACCACTGTGTTTTTTTTTCTTTTGTCAAATAAAGCCGATAGTTAACAGACATATACATACTTATTGAGTATACTCAACCGAGTACAACAGACAAGGAATTAGGTTACGACACTGAAAGAATATGTAGCTTGTTAGATATTTTAGGACCCTTCACCCCTTCATCCCCAATGGACACAGCAGACATGTAAAGAGCGTGTGACACTTTGCATGCATCTCTGTGCATGGCTCGCGCATGTGCTCACTCTGCTCACTTGTGGTTGAGCAGTTATAGCCAGGGACTGGAAGTAGGAAGTGCTGTCACTTCTGGTCTTACGATCCCTCAGGAATCACATAAAAAAATAGAAAAAGTAATAAAATGACCACCTAACGGTGGATTTGAAGATGTGGTCAACACTGATGGGTGAATCACACCCCAAATATCACTTTTCCCACAGGCTTGATGGAGCAAGGTATACTGGAGGCTTAGCTTGCCCTCCAGTACACCACAATGTACTGTAAGGGTAACAAGTGCAGAGACAATAATAAGGGACAGGACACCCTTCCACAGTTTCTCGAGTAGAAAATAAATAGTTTGCTAGGCACAATGTAGCACACTGTATCCCTGTTCTCTCACCAGAGGATGATGTTTAAGTAGTATGATAACAGTATTTGCATCAGAAACAATCACTGCTTGCTAGGGACCGAGCAGTTATAGCCAGGGACCGGAAGCAGGAAGTGCTGTCACTTCCAGTCTCGTGCTCCCTCAGAAATCACTTTAAAAAATAATAAAAGCAATAAAATGACCATCTAATTGTGTATTTGAAGCTGTGGTCACCACTAATGGGCAAATCACACCCCAAATGTCAATATGGCCTGATGATCTTCCCGAGTGGCAACCTATATTAGTCAAACAACATGTGAGCTAAACTCAACTCCTGAGGCATACTACAGCAGAGGGCTTCAGCCTTTGAGATGCTACCACCTAATACCACCTGCTGTTCTCTGCTGCACAGGTAGGACTCAAACCACTACACCACTGTACCACTAAGTACTTTGTAGTGCCTCAAACAAGTCAACAGACTCCAAGAGCCACCTTGTCAAATGACGAGGAAAGGTACTGCAGTATCATAATGGAACACTGACCACTGTCTCTTGCCTGGAGAAGATCACTGAACACCATAACTAGTGCAACCTCCATGCTATAGCAAGGTCTAAACCCAGGCTGAAATGGCTCAAAGATTTTGCAACATTCAAAGTGGTCATGCAACTATGTCTCTACTACCTTCTTAACCACCTTCTCTATAATAGAAGGTTTGAGACAGGCCTATAAGTTATCAGATCATCACAGTCCAACAATGGCTTTTTCATCAGTAGTTTCACCACTGCACTTTTCAGTTGAGTGAGGAAATCACTCCCCTGAAGTGAACGCCTGATTATCTCAGAAATTATTGGAACTACAGTCAGCCAGCAACTTGAGAGAACACGCAGATCCCAAAGATCACTCAGGAGACCTTCTTCAACAGGACTGGCCCAAATTCCACCCACAGCAAGAGAGTCTTTAAATCCCTCACCTCCTGAAAATGGCTGGACCATGACATGCTACCTGAGGAGATACCAGCTCTGATGAAGGACACCTTGCAAACAAAAAATGAATTGAACTCATCAGATTTTTTGTGAAGCATACAGTTTGTCGACAGATAAGGACAGGTTGGCTCACCCAGTCTGCCAATTGTTTTCTGCATATACTGTCATCACAGACCCTGTCTGATCACTGGTTACTGTCCGGCTGCTTCTCAGCTAAGATTCTGATTTAACTATGTCATGCATGCTTGAAGCCTACCACTGTTTTTGCCCCAACTACCTCCAATATAAGACTGTTCCAGTCATACACCACTTTTTCAGTGAAGAAGTACACCCTCAGATCCTGCCTAAATGTTCCCCCTTCCAGGTTCATTACATGTCCCCTTGTTCATGTGCATCTTCTCCTCTGCAAAATACTCCCCTTTTGTACCTTGTTCAACCCATGAGGTATGCATAGGTCACATTCATGTCCTCCCCATCCAGGATATATATATATTGAGATCCCTTAGTCTCTCCTCATATGGATTCTGATGCAGCCCCTGTACCATTTTGGTTGCCCTCCTCTAAACAGCCTGCACCCTGTATATGTCCTTCTTGAGCTATTGTCTCCAGAACTGGACACAGTACTCCTGATGAGGTCTTACTAATGATCTATACAGTGGCAACACCACCTCCCTCCCTCCTTCTGCTGGTGATACAACTACCTGTGCACCTCTGCATCCCACTGGCCTACTTGCTGCCTTGTCACACTGCCTTGCCACCTTGAGGTCATCATATATGATCATTCCAAGGACCCATTCCTGTTTGGTGAATGTCAGTACCTCTTCAGCCATGTTATACTCTACCTCTGGGTTTCTGTGGCTGTGTCCTAGGTACATGATTTGGTATTTTTTTGCATTGAAATCCAGCTGTCGTATCCTTGACTGCTACTTACATTTTCTCAGGTCACTGAACATTCTCTCCGCACTCTCTGGAGTGTCCACACTATTGCATCTTTTGGTGTCACCTGCAAAGAGGCATACTTTCCCTTCCAGCTTTTCTGCAATGTCATTTATAGAGACATTAAATAGGACTTGTCCCAGTACTGAGTCCTGAGGTACCCCACTGGTCACTCTCCCTTCGCCCACGTGAGTATCATTAACCCCCACCCTCTGTCGCCTATGCATCAACCAGTGTCGTACCCAATTTATCAGCTTTGTACCTACCCCTGAACTGTCCAATTTCCTTATGAGACTCCAATGTGTCATGGAGTCAAGGACCTTGCTGAAGTCTAAGCAGGTCACATCCACAACACCCTGATCTATTTACCTGGTTACTCTGTTGAAGAAAGCTATCTGATTCATCTGACATGACCTTCCCACAGAGAATCCATTCTTCCTTGAGTCTTGTAAAATGCTGCATTCAAGATGCTCCACAATCTTTCCCTTCAAAAGTGACTTCATTAACTTCCCTACTGCTGATGTCAGACTGACCAGCCTATAGTTCCCAGTCTCTTCCTTGCTACTACTTTTATGAAGCGGTACTACATCAGCTCTTCTCCAGTCTTCTGGAACCACTCCTGTTTCCAGTGAGTTGTTGAATAGGGCTGACAGAGGTGCAGTCAGTACCTCCCTGAGCTCCCTCAACACCTCTGGGTGTACCCTGTCCAGCCCCGTATCTTTGTTCACTTTCATATTTACAAGTCATTTCAGGACTCTCTCTCTCCTCTGTAAAATAACTTCTGACTAACTCAGAGTTCCTGATGCTTTTATTCTCTATATCCTTCTCCTTCCACTGTGAAGACTGAAGAGAAGTGTTGAAGTATAGCCTAGATGTTAGAGTAACAAGCTGTGAGTGAGCTCGGTACATCCAGCAGACAGACCTGGGTTTGATTCCGACAGCCTCCACTTACATACTGTGTGCCTTACCTGATTACCAAAGAATAAAACCAACAAAAAAATTAAAATAAATATGTTCAAGATATCTGCTTTTTCCTGATTCTCCTCTGCACAGTCTCTCCATGCCCTTCTTAAGCTCACAATCCCTTCTCTTGTCTTCTTCTTTTCACTGAAAGTATGTACTTAAAAAAGTCTTGTCCCCTTTAGTTACCTCTTTGCCTATCCTTTCCTCAGTTTACACTTTGAACTGCTCATTACCAGGGATGGGCTACCTGTTGGGAAGCTGGAGTATGTATGTTGGGTATCAGTGGTTTTTGGTTGGGTAGAGTAATTTGGGTAATTTACAACCCTACTCGACCTAACAGTGCACTTCACAGGTTGGATACTGTGGCTGTGGTTAAGAGGTCAGGTAGTGGGTAATTTAAAACAAAAAGCCATTTTTCAGACAGCCTGTGTGGTCCTGAGAGTCTTTGAATGTACAATCAGGCAGTACAGGCAGCCTGCAGGATCCTCACAGCAGCCAAGAGCACATGACACCAGCCTGAAAATTCGATTGATCAGTACTGGTGTCTGAGCTCCTTGTCTGCTAAGTGAGTGTGCAGAGTAGTAAGTAAGTAAGTAAGTGTAATTACCCAGTCCCCTGGGGTTACTAGAATCCTCTCAGTATCAGTTCTAGGCAGGGAGAGGCAGCTGGTGATTAACTAGTTAAATGCGTTTTTCACCTGCTCACTCTTTTGTTTCCTTGATTTTAGCTGTGATGGAAGTGATGAGCTCATTTGGAACTCTCACAGCAGCATAAGCCTTGGTTATTTGTGACAAGGGAGTTAGAATGTTGCGACAAGAGTGTGTGAGTCAGTAGTTGGAAGTAGCAGCTTGAAGTGAGAGGAGTAAGAACTGCTCAGCTGAAGGCTCTGAGTTGAGGGCCATTCATTCTCACCCTAGTCCTCCAGTTTGCCAAGAGAAGTGGTGGAAACCATTGTCTACAACAGGATCTCCTGATTTTCATCCCTGGAAGGGTGAAAAGGATCACTAGTGGATGGATCCAAGGGGCAACCCCCTTTTTGATCTAGGATGTTTCAAAGCTGCATGAAATGATTAACAGTGAGTAGGATATGACTTTTACTAAAGGAAGCAAGTACCTGTGCTGTTGTGTTCTCTGGCTAAAAGGGAAGGCATAACTTTTTCTGTGAATTCAGAAGTGTGAAACTGTTCCAGTTTATAGCTGGCTGAAGTGTATGATGTCCAGAGGTATGACTATATCACATTGTTTGGGACTTTAGTTTTTCCACTACCAGTGTAGTGATACAAATGCTGGATGTTAAGTTTCATTCCATAAGCATTTTCCAAAGTGTGTCTCCAAAAGTCTAAGGTATAACTCTGAAAGAATGGCTGAGTAAGGATTTGGGAGCAAAGGATGGGCAGAACCCCATCTGGAGTAACCAGTTCAGTACTAACAGGTTCAGTAAGGGCAACTGATTACTTTAGGCAAATGGCCAAATGTCTGAAGAGAATTTTACCCCCTGGAGTGTGTTACAGTTTCTTCTCTGGTTATGAAGAATGGTGCTAGTTCCTAGTAAAATGTTTTCAGTTGTGGCCAGTGCCACTGGACACCATGTTCCATGTCCTCCAACATGTGGGAATAAAAGTCCAAGTTGTTCTCTGTCCTACACTATGTGGAAATACAAGTGCCAGTGTCCTATGTCCTACTACAGTGGGAATATAAAGAGTTTCTGTCAGATACAGATTGATTTGTTGTGATGCAAGGTCCTAGTGCCATGATGTCAAAACCTTGGGGTCCACCCTTACTTTACAGAACATCTTTGGGAACAAAGTCACACTCTAGAACCCCAACTATGATCTGGACAGTTATGTTATTGCCTCCTGTGTGGAGTTACGTGGTACCCTTCTGGAAGATGGGTCTAGCATAGCTCTAGCAAAAAGCTCTTTCCCCAGGACCTGGTTGTGTAAATACCAAATATAGTATTGCTTTTGTACACCCCCACCCCTTCATCTCTAGAAGAATGAGCCTGGTATACATTCCCAAAGTTAGGGGTGGTACCACATTTCTAAATGGTCTGAAATATGTGCCCAGTATGGGTGTCAGGGGTAGCTAACTGCATAAAGTAGTGGGGGGTTACAAAAAAGGGAGCTTGTTTGGGAAGTTTAATTTTGGGGAGAGAACCTGATTTTTTGTTGAGGGTACATATAGCATCTTTCTGTCTGGTAGCAGTGTAGCCCAAAGGGAAAGGAAGCTTTGGACAAGGGACCTGAGCCCAGGAAAATGCCACTCAAATGTGCTGCTTGTGTGCCTTCCAGTACAGTAAATGAACAGAGTGCTGCTTATGTGTTTTCAACTTGTTAATGGACAGTACAGCAATGAAGTGTGTGTCCTGGTCTTTGCATCAAAAAGTGCTTAAAGAACTTTTAAAGTGCAATTTTCAAGTGGCAAAGTATTGTGGACTTTGAGGAACAGATTCAAATATGTGACCTGACCGTTTCATGTGCTTAGTGTGCAAAGTGGGGGAGTTGCTAGAGAAAATATCCTGAAACTTCAGAAAAAATGGTTAAAACAGCAGTCCAGCTGCTGAAATTGCAGCCGAGAAAAAAGTTACAGTTTGCAGTTTAAATTTTCTCCTTCTCAACGTTTGCCATGAAGGAAGAGCAAGCGAGGAGAGAGAGGTTAATTTGCATGGCTTTGAGTGATTGGTGCGGCTGCATCCAGTCCCGCCCCCCTGGCCAGCGTCTGTGTGCTGCAGAGTGTTCGCAGAGGAAAGAGAAAGTGGCATGCAAGCTGGTTAGACCAGGATCAACCATCGAGGAGCTTGTGAGCATTCTAAACCTTAGTAAACAGACTAGTAAAGTGTAGTTTCGGGCTCAACCTGTCTTCTGACTGACTGGAGAGTAATCGAGATGATTGTAGATATGATCAGTGGGACTGCCAGCCTGTTTCTCCCCAGAAGATTTCCTAGAATTGGCAGCAGGCCGAAATTTTCCATCAGAGGGAATCAGCTACTGAATACAGTGAGTAAACAAGTAAACTGTGCAAACAAACTGTGTGTGAATGCAAGGCCAGCTAAACCTGTGTGTAAGCAGTGTGATTCATGTGCAAAGAAGGACTGTGCATTGGAAAAGCAGATGCAGCAAACAGAAAATTCTGAGCAATAGACTGCGAGCAATGAGAAATGGGTTCAGTAACAGTAAATTTCTAAGCAGCAGGACTGTGAGCTGCATAGGAGGGATGTAGCAAACAGGCAATCCTGTGCAAAGAAAGACTGTGGGGCTTGCAGGTGACTTTGAGCAATTGTAGATATGGAAATAGAATTTTTTCTGAACTACTGTATGTTGATTGCAAAGTCAAGTTACCAGTTTTAAATCAGTATGGATGTGCTGAGATGCACCAGCAGAGACAATTGTCTGCAGTTTAAAGTAATTTCAGTAGCCAGAAAGGTCAAAAACACGTTTTTTGAGCAAGTTGAACAGACTTTGATGAATGAGAAAAGTTACAAACGCCGTGACAGGGCAGGGTCAGCAATGTAAACGCAGCAGCAGGGAGCCATTTTTTTGAGACAATATGTGGCTAGTGAGCAATTTGGTAACAAAAGGTTTGTGTGTTTGCTTTCAGACATGGCTTCATGAGCTCCCCGATATCCAGATCATGACTGACCTATGATCTCCGAGGAGGTGGCAGCACTGAGAGAGGTAGAGAGAGCCTACTATGGTGACAGATTACCCCTGGATGTAGCAGTTCCTAGATATCCAGTGAGACTATGTATTGTGTGTCTAAAGGTTGGAAGGGATGTATTTTTGATACCCATTGCCCTGACTACCTTGTAAAGTTTGGAATACGCAGGGGTACAGCTCCAGAGAGGGCAACGAGAATTCGATTGACTCCCATATGGACCCTGACAGGGGCCCCTGCCATTAGCAGCATGCAACACCAGGCTGAACCTACTAGGGAAAGTTCTTCAGACTGTGTTACAGAAACAGCAAGTAAAATTGATGTTGATCCACTGCAATGGCAGGAACAGAGAGAGGTTTCCAAACCTGTGTCCCAAATGGACAGTGCAAAAGAGGGATCAGGTGACCCGTGGAATCAGGGTCTGAGTCCTAAGTCTGAGTGGGGGAGGAAGAATTACAAGAGACATTCAACTGGGAGGTGTCTACCTCTGCTCCCAGTGAGGAATGGAATGTATCATGAGTGAGGACATTTGCTCACTCTTAGGCACAGATCATGAGTGAGAAAGAGGAGGATGAAGAGGAGTATATTCATGTTGAGGGCTACTGTGAGTCACCCCAACCTCTTGCCTCAGAGGAGCTAAAGACAGTTAGAGAGGGCTCTAGCAACTTATCCAAAGAGGTAGTGTTGGACAAGTTCTTTTGTTCTTTGAGTTTGAAACACTGGCTCGACCAGGACTGGCCACCCCCATGCTGGGCCATGGGCCACAGACTAATAAAGACTAGTAAAGAGGAGAGACTGATTCATAGGAGGGCTGATGCCACATGCCACAGTCCTTTCCTACCTTTCCTCACTGAGACTGGGAGGAAACTGAAAAGAAGAGGCAATCCTGGCTTATGAAAGAGGCAAGTAAGAATTTGCACCCAGGTGTGGTAGAATATGTAAGGGACAAAATCATCAGTGATCCCCTTAGATTCTGAAGACTTGGCAAGGCTCTGATTATGGACACTGTGAGAACTGTGGATGGGGCTGGGCAAGAGACATTTCACAACATCAACTTGGAACACCCAGGTAGGGTCATAGTCCTCACCCTACAATCTGAATGGTACTTCACTTAATTGTGCCACTTCCTGTGAATATGCCCAGCATTCCCAATGGAAGCAAGCAGTGGCAGGCCAAATGTCTGTCATCCAAAGCAACAGTATCCATGGAGGAAGATGCAGCTGTTCTGGTATTCCAGGATTTCTTCAGGTGTATCCAGATTCATCATCACAAGTTTTCTTGTTCCATCGTCTGGCCTTCCAGAAGACATTATTCCAGCAATTTTCCTCTTTCATCTTTTGGTTTTCCCAAAGCATCAACCCAGCAGTTTTCCTGTTTTATTATTTGTTTTTTCAGAGGACTTCAACCCAGCAGTATCTGAAGATGCCATCTGGTCTGAAGGGAGAAGGTCCTCAGCTCACAGAGTAAGAGAACATGTTTTCATTCTTCAAGGAGCTGGTAAAAAAACTTTTGTCTTTACAGTAACTGACTTTGCACAACACATCCTATATATGAAGACTATCTAAGGAACTTTAATTTTCATCAATGACTCTCCCCATGGATTGCAGTGCTATACAGGCCCTGTTCTGTCCGGGAACTGTTCTTCAGCAGGCTTCAGCTAGGAAAGACTCTTTAATGGACAGTGCCTATGGACAACAGTGACCTTGACCCATAGTTTTGGACATTTTAGGGAATTCCATCCCCAAATGTGTTGTATAAATGTCTTCTTTCTATTTGTTTTACCTTATAAAAAATTGTGGGTAGTTCTCTAGTGTTGGGTGGGGGTTTAGGGACTGTGATGGAACGCAAAATGTGTTTTCATGTTTTTCTTCTCTTGCAGGTGTTCCTGAAGAAGAAAGAAGAGGATGTTTGGAACTCATCTGAATTCCCCTTTCCTTAGTGTTTTTTTCAGAAATTGTTATGGTTAACAAGGTGTTAACATGTTTTTCTTCACAGGCATGGAATTTTTGGGAAAAGTAATGCAATGTAGTATGTTTTCCTTTTGTTGTTCACAGCTACCCTGGGAAGTTTTGGGGGATAGCTTTTCCCCAGTAGGTAGTCTAAGTCAGATAGATGTTCCCTAGAGGGCTAGGGGGATAAATAGACTGGGAGATCTGGTCTGCAGTATGGGCTCTCGGTACTGGTCTATCATGGCATGCTTCAAGCAGTTTTCTTGCAGCCACTAAGAATGCATTGATAGACCATACGGTAGGGGCTGAAGTTTCATTAGCTGGCATCTGTTCCTTCAGTGTTACCAGCCTGTGCCTAGCACATGGTAGTGGAGAACTTGCACAGCATCCCCATAGGTAACACAGAGGGAAGGATAGCCTAGTGTCAGATGGAGATATGACTGCAGACAGTCATTCATCTGGCTGTGGTGAGTGTAACCACCCAGTCCCCTGGGGTTACTAGAATCCCCTCATTATCAGTCCTAGGCAGGGATAGGCAGCTGGTGACTAACTAGTTAATTGGGTTTTTCACCTGTTCACTCTTTTGTTTACTTGGCTTCAGCTGAGATGGAAGTGATGAGCTCATTTGGAACTCTTGCTGCAGCATAAGCCTTGGCCAGCTGTGAGAAGGGAGTTAGAATGTTGCAAGGAGAGTGTGTGAGTCAGTAGTTGGAAGTAGCAGCTTGAAGTGAGAGGAGTGAGAACTGCTCAGCTAAGGGCTCTGAGTTGAGGGCTGTTCATTCTCATCTTATTCCTGGTATTCTTCAGTTTGCCAAGAGAAGCAGTGGAAACCATTGTCTACAAGAGGATCTCCTGATTTTCATCCCTGGAGGGGTGAAAAGGACTGCTACTGGATGGATCCAAAGGACAACCCCCTTTTTGATCTAGGAGGTTTTGAAGCTGTATGACATGTCTAACAGTGAGCAGGATCTGACATTTGCTAAAGGAAGCAAGTACCTGTGCTGTTGTGTTCTCTGGCTAAAAGGGAAGGCACAACTTTTTCTGTGAATTCAGAAGTGTGAGACTGTTCCAATTTGAAGTTGGCTGAAGTGTATGATGTCCAGAGTAATGACTACAGTATATCACATTGTTTGGGACTTCAGTTTTACCACTACCAGTGTAATGATTCAAATGCTGGATGCCAAGTTTCATTCCATGAGCATTTTCCAAAATGTGTTTCCTAATGTTTATGGCGTAACTCTGAAAGAATGGCTGAGTATGAATTTGGGAGCAAAGGGTCGGCATAACCCCATCTGGAGTAACCAGCACAGGACTAACAGGCCCAGTATGGTTTCCTGATTACTTTAGACAAATGGCCAAATGTCTGAAGAGAATTGTACTCCCTGGAGTGTGTTAGAGTTTCTTCTGGGGCTTGATGGGATTCATCACAGAATTCTAAAAGAACTAAGGGAAGAACTAGTAACATCACTGACAACCCTTTTTAATAAATCATGGGAGGATGGTGTGATACCTGAGGACTGGAGGAGGGTGGATGTGATTCCCCTTCACAAAAGTGGGAGCAAGACAGAGGCAGAAAACTACTGACCTATTAGTTTGACCTCAGGGGTAGGGAAAATGATGGAATCACTTCTGAAGGAAAGAATTGTTGATTACCTAGAGGTCAGTGGGGCACAGGACCCAAGGCAGAATGGATTCACAGCAGAAAGGTCATGTCAGACAAATCTAATTGATTTCTTTGACTGGGTGACCAAAGTAGTAGACCAGGTAGGGGCTGTGGACATGACCTACCTAGACTTTCGCAAGGCATTTGACACAGTCCCACACAAAAGATTAATAAACAAATTAGCCAACCTGGAGTGGGTCACAGGATGGTAGCCTGGGTAAAACACTGGCTGGACAAAAGTACACAGAGGGTAATAGTAAATGAAGTTCACAGTGAAGAAAGGATTGTTACTAGTGGGGTACTGCAGGGTTCAGTATTGGGACTGGTCCTTTTTAATGTCTTTATAAGTGACATTGCAGAGGGACTGGAAGGAACATATGTCTCTTTGCAGATGACACAAAGATCTGCAACAGGGCTGATATGCAAGGTGGGGTGGAAAGGATGAAAAGGGACTTGACAAGGTTTAAGGAGTGGTCAAATGTATGGCAGCTTAGATTCAACGCAAAGAAATGAAAAGTAATGTACCTGGGAAACAAAAACCCGGGGGAAGAGTACACAATGGGGGTGAGATACTGACAACAACAAAAATGGAAAGGGACCCGGGGGGTAGTCATATCAGACAACCTAAAGGTGGACCAGCAATGTGAGAAGGCAGAAAGGGGGATACTGGGATACATAGGGAGAGGCATCACCAGCAAAAAACAGGAAGTTGTTGGCCATCTGTACAGACAGTTGGTAAGACTACATCTGGAGTACTGTGTACAGTTCTGGAGACCCCATCTCTGCAAAGGCATAGAGTGGAGGCTGTCCAGAGGAGGACAACCAAAATGGTGCAGGGTCTGCACCAGAAGACATATGAAGAAAGACTAAAGGAGCTTAAGATGTATAGCCTCGAGGAAAGGAGGAAGGGGGGGCATGATAGAAACTTTCAAATACCTCAAGGGAATAAACAAAGTTCAAGAGGGTAGCATCTTTCAGAAAAAGAGATGTGCAAGAACAAGGGGTCACAATTTGAAGATAGAGGAGGGGGGGAATGGCTCAGAGGTAATGTGAGGATGTGTTTCTACACAGAGAGGGTTGTAGATGCATGAAACAGCCTTACTGAAGAGGTCATAGAGTCAAAAACAGTGGGGGAATTAAAGAATGCATGGGACAGACATAAGGCAATTCTAGTTGGGGGGTAGGAGGAAGTAGGCTGTTGGTTAACTAGGATCTGCAGCTTATCCATTAGGTAGGGAAATGGGCAGACTAGGTGGGCCAAGTGGTTCTCTTGCAATGCCTGTTTTCTCACATTGCTTTGGTCTTGTTTTTACTTCTCCAAAACTGTATTTTAACTGCATTATACCGAACAATTTTTTCTACACCCTAAGTTTGATTGTATGTTGATTCCTCCTAACTGTGTTACACATCTCATGTGCTGCGTCACATGTATGCTCATGTATTTCAAACTTTTTTCTCCCGGGTCGTGACTAAAAATAGGCATTCTTATGCCTAGTGCACCCACCAGATTACCAAAAGCAAATAAATAAATAAATAATCTGCCATCAAGTTCTATGTTTCTGTTTCTCTAGTTATGAAGAATGGTGCTAGTTCCTAGCAAAATGTGTTTTCAGTTGTGGCCAGTGCCACTGGACACCATGATCCATGTCCTACGGCATGTGGGAATACAAATCTAAGTTGTTCTATGTCCTATGCTATGTGGGAATGCAAGTGCCGGTATCCTATATCCTACTACGGTGGTAATACAAAGAGTTTCTGTCAGATAGAGTTTGATTTGTTGTGCTGCAGGTTCCTAGTGCCATGATGTGTAAACCTTGGGGGGTCCACCCTTGCTTTAGAGAACATCTTTTGGAATAAAGTCACACTCTAGAACCCCAACTATGGTCTGGACAGTTATGTTACTGCTTCCTGTGTGGAGTTACTTGGTACCTCTCCAGAAGATGGGCCTAGTATAGCTCTAGCAAAAAGGTCTCTCCTCAGGACCTGGTTTTGTAAACGCCAAATAGATTATTGCTTTTGTACACCCCCACCCCATGATCTCTAGAAGAATGAACCTGGCATACATTTCCACAGTTAGGGGTGATACCACATTTCTATATGTTTTGAAGTCTGTGCCCAGTATGGGTACCAGGGGTAGCTAACAGTGTAAAGTAGCGGGAGGGGGGGTTACATAAGTATTCTTTAATTTATATTTTGGCACCAATCCAGGGGGCTCTGTGTGCCATTACAGATTAAAACAAGGTATGGATAGTACAACAGTATTCATATAATCACTAAAAATCACACATATATAAAATCAGTTATCATAATATGCCTTCTTAAAAAGATAGGTTTTCAAACCCACTTTAAATGCCTCCACTGTTGGGCCTCCCTTAAAGATCTTGATAACAAATTCCAGAGGGACAGGACAGCCAGCTCAAAGAAGCGACCCCCCAAGGTTTGTAGCCTGGCCTTCTGAATCACCAGGAAGCCTTTGGTGCAGGAGCAGGGGGAATGTACTGGGACAGCTGGCATGTCAAGGTCAGACAGGTAACCAGTGCCCATACTTTATAGGGCCCTGTAGGTGAGCAAGCCCAACTTGAAGATGATCCTCCTCCTGACAGGCAGCCAGTGCAGATCCCGCAGGACCAAGGTCACATGGCAGAACTTTGGCAGACCCACCAGCAGCCTGGCTGCCATGTTCTGCACTAGCTGTAGTTGGTGAAGGACCCCTCCATTGACACCGAAGTACAGAGTGTTGCAGTAGTCCATCTTGGAAGTCACAAAGGTGTGTACCAGCGATAGCAGGTTTTCATGTGGAATCAGGGATCTAATATGGGTGATATTCCTTAAGTGGTAAAACCCATTTTTGACAACAGATGACACCTGGTCTTCCAGGGTCAGTCTGCCATCAAGGATAACACCCAAATTGTTTATCCTGGGGGAGGCCATCAAAGGGTTGGATCTCAGGACCAAGCCTGTTACTGTTCCGGAAGCCTCACCATCATGCCATCGACCAGGCTCCATCACAAGCATTTCCATCTTGCCAGAGTTTAAGCTCAGCCAGTTAGAGGACATCCAGTCCTGTATCGCAGTCAGGCATTTATTTAGCACTTCAACTGCATTTCTGTTTCCAAGGGCAAATGAGAAATACAGCTGGGTATCATCTGCATATCAGTGAAACCCCAGACTGTATTGTCTAATGAGCCTACCCAGGGACAGCATGTACACTGTGAACAACATCGGTGAAAGGATCAAACCTAGGGGCACTTCACACAACAGGGGCTTCGAGGAAGAGGAGGAGAAATTCCCCAACACCACTCTTTTCTTTCTGTTGGACAGATGGGACTCAAACCATTTGATGACTGTTCCAGTAAGTCCACAATACTTTCCAAGGTGATTCAATAGAACAATATGGTCCATGGTGTCAAATACTGAGGATAGATTGAGGAGAACGAGTACTGACCATTCTCCTCTAGCCTTCACCCAGAGGAGGTCATTCTGCACCCCAACTAATGCCACTTCAGTGTTATGCCTGGCTCTGAAACTGGACTGGAATGACTCATAGATGTCAAAAAGCTGAGAAGCATACATAGAGCTGCAGAGCCACTACTCTTTCCACAACCTTCCCTACAAATGGGAGGTTGGAGATAGGTCTATAATTCACCAGGATGTCCGGGTCATGTGATGGTTTCTTCAGAAATGGCCTCACCAGTGCCTCTTTCAAGACACCTGGGAAACACCCCTCTGATAGAGAGCACCGGACTATCCTGGTGAACACTGGACCAATGACCTTGGCCCCTCCCACTAGGAGATGAGTTGGGCCAGGATCCATTTCACAGTATGTGAGCCGCAGCTTCAAAATTACCTCAATGACCTCAGCCACCTCATCTGGCTGAAACTCCGTCCATATAATCAGAATGCCTCTGCTTGAACCAGACCGACCAATGCTGGACAGAGCTTGCCCCACTGGGGAGATCCCTGCCTGAATGGAGGACAAACTGTCATTAGAAGAAAAGAACAAACTCTTCACACAAAGTGATCGAAAATGCTTTTTTCAGCTGTAGATAGGCAGGACATAATAGCCTGTCCACAGTCTGAAATAGCTGAGTTGGTCTATTCTTCCTGGCAACAATCTGCCTGGACAGGAATTCTATCTTCTTATGACTGATTGCTGGCTGATAGTCATTGTAATGACTTCTCAGGGCCAATCTCTCCTCCATGGACTCAATCCTCCACCAGCAATGATCTTACTTCTGACCCTCGGTCTTCATCTCTTTGAGAGCTCCATCAAACCATGGAGGTCTCAAGCGAGAAGACCTGGGTCATATACAGACTGGTGAGATGGCATTGAGTGCCTTTTAACAGCCCCATTGCAGGCTGCCACCACCTAACTCTTGCCACTCGCACAGGCAGTACTCATGCCAGTAAAATGTACTACTGCCAAAAGTCCTTCTGGGCTACAGTACCCTTAACAGGCGGTAAATGATCATCTCAATAGGGGGGGTCACTCTCAGAGGGGGCCCCAAACAAGAACTCCACAGTGCAGTGATCGGACCAAACGACCTGATCAGTCTTGATGTCAGTGACATCAAGCCCCAGTGAGAATACCAGGACAAGATGTGGCCATGTTAATGGGTTGCAGAGGTAATTACCTGTGTCAGGTGCAGAGATGTCATCATCTGGAGGAATTTGTAACTGAAAAGTGAGGATTCATTGCTGATACAGGCATTGATGCCCCAAGGATTAATCAGCTGGGGGACTCCAACATCCTATTGGCAATGAAGTCTGCTACCTCCTGCAGAAACTCACCCACCCATCCCAGAGGACAATAAATGAGGAGAATCCAGCAACCTGCAACTGGACCCCCACACAATGCCACACATTCAAACGACATGGTACAACCCACTGGGTGCAAAGAGAAACTCAAGCTGGATCTAAAACAGATGGTCACTCCCCCACCCCATGTTCCCACTTTGGGCAGTGTACTACCGAGTACCCAGTGGGATTGATATCTCCAAAACTGTCCCAACATTGTCCCCCAACCAGATCTCAGTAATGCAAGTCAGGTCAACCGAAGAAACCAAGTCCACCATGGCAGTGGTCTTGTTCTTCATCAACCTGGCATTGCAGAACATCGCCTGAAGAGGACTAGCAGATACTGTTGGCCCTCTAACTATCTTCCCACATGATCCAATGGGAGCCCTGGGTACTGGAACTGGAATACATCCAGAGCTTGGAGGGAGAGGGAGCAAAACACTAGCTGAGCCTGCAATCATGATTCGTGTTGAAGTTGAACTTAAAAAAAACACCAAGAACATCCATCAATGAAGGAGGCTAGGAGGGGAGCAAGGGAACTTGGGGATTGAAGGGGAAAATTGGGGGACAGCATATGACTCAGGAAAGAAGGAGAAAGGGAGGAAGGTGTTCATTGCTGGCATCAGCTCTGAAAGCCATTCAGGCCATATACACTGTGTGTTGTTTGGTACCCCAAGCCCTTTTGTGACATAACTTTACTCTATGTGTTTCAGTATAGTGAAAGTCATTTTAGGTTGTAGACACTGTCTGTTAGGTGCCCCGACTCTGTGACATAGCAACTCCGTGTGTTTGTGCAGTATATTGAAAGCGATTAAGGCTGTAAACACACTATCTGAGGTGCCCTGAGCCCTGTCTGTGGCATATACTCTGTGTCTCTGCAGTATAGTGAAAGCTATTATGTTGTATACACACTGTCTGTTGTTATGTGCCCTGAGCCCTGTGTGTGACATACTCTGTCTCTCTCTGCAGTATAGTGAAGCCATTTAGGCTGTATTACATACTTCCTGATGTTGGCACCCTGAGCTCTGTTTGTGGCGTTTTTACTCTGTGTCTCTACAATATAGTGAAAGCAATTTAGGCTGCATACACGAAAAATCTCTATTAGATGCCCAGAGCCCTGTTTGTGGCATAGCTACTCTGTGTGTATCTGCAGTATAGTGAAAGTCATTTAGGCTGTATATACACACACACACACACACACACACTGTCTATTAGGTGTCCTGAGCCTTGTTTGTGACATATAGCTATTCTGTGTTTCTGCAGTATAGTGAAAACCATTTAGGCTCTATACACACAAACTGCCTGTTATGTTTCCTGTTCCCTGTGTCTACATATAGCTACTCTGTGTCTCTGAATAAAGCCATTTTGGCAGTATTACACAGTGTCTGTTAAGTGCCCAAAGCCCTGTCTGTGACAAATAGCTACTTTGTGTCTCTGCATAAAGCTTTTTTGGCTGTATTACACACTGTTTTTAGGTGCTCCTAGCCCTGTCTGTGACATATAGCTACCCTGTGCTTTTGCACAAAGCCATTTAGGCTGTATAACCAAGTCACACAGTGTCTTTTAGGTGCCTCAAGCCCTGTCATAAGTATACTTTGTGTGACATCTTTCTGTGGCACAGCACAAATCATGGTTCTGTCTACTATGTCTCGTATTTCTCAGTCTACTAAAGGGAGGCACAGTGCTGCTGCATGTGCAACTGAAAATGATGTGGCAATATGAATTCTAGCACAAATGAAGAAAATAGTGACAATAATAACATCACCAGGACTGGCACTAACCATCCTCCTGAACCAAAAAACCATGTTCGCAATGAAAGGATAGTAGATTTTCAGAAAGAGTTGACAGGAGTAACTCATAGAGATACTGAACATTCTGCCACATGTGCCAAGATACTTCCAGCTGCTGATGCTGCATGCAAGGAAAAAGAGGCATCCTCCTCAAATATAAGCTCAGATGTCGAGGCAGCAAATGCTGATAAAGATGGTGGTGACAATGGGGACTGTGAATGGGATAGCCCAGGCTATGTCCCACATGATGCTGATGGCACTTACACTTCTCCTGAATCTTGTGGCAGTGAGGTCTGTACTAGTTTTGATGAGGGGGTAGGAGAGGATGCTGCTGTAGGGCATGAGCAGCAAGTGCCAGAAAAAAGCATATGCTAAATGTAAAAATAAGAAGAGCATGAATGAGAACAAGTCATGTAAACAAGGAAATGGAAGTGTAGAGTTTCCTCCAGGTACCTTGACTGTACAAGAAATAGTACCAGGAACCATAGTACAAAATGAAATGGGTAAATCTTTAGTATGGAATTTATTTTATTTTATATTGACCCTGCAGGCAACTCTCATGCTGTATGCAGTCTATGCAAAAAGATTATCAGTCGTGTTGACAAAGTGGGACATTTTGGAACAACAGTAATGATACAGCATGCAAAGGTAAAACACTCAATTTAGTGCAGCAGGGCAAGGGATAGTGTGGTTGATATTGGTGGCAGTAGAAGTGGTCATAGCGGTGACCATAGTGATGATGAACTGGAAGCAGGAACTGACATTGAATCACTTATTCAATGTGCTTATGCAATTTGATAGGACTTATGCTTGTGTGACTTAGATACATTGTGGCTGCTTGCCTCTCTATCCATGGGATATACCACCCTACAGGGGTAGGAAGGTGAGGAACCCTGGAGGAGGCTTCTCCCCCTATAGGTGCCGAGGGAATGGGTCATTTTGCTAAAGGTAGCTTAAGAAGAAGCCCATGGAAAAGACAGATGTACTGCTGGAGGAGGAGAAGATGATGGTGGGCAATGAAGAAATGAATCCTGGAACAGGCAAGAAATAGTGGCCTTTTAAGGCCTGATGAGGGAGTGAGGTTGTTGCTCCACACATTAAACCACAGGCAAAGATCTTCCCTTTCAATGTGCTTATGCAACATGATATGATGCACGCTTGCGTGACTAAGATATATTGTGGCTGTTCACCACTCTATCCATGGGATATACCACCCTATAGGGGTACAACAGCAAGGAACTCCAGAGGAGGATTCCACCCTTATAGGTGCCATTGGAATGAGTCCCTTGGCTAATGGCAGCTTAGGAAGAAGTCCAAAAACAATACCCAAAAGGGTGTCGAGCATCGAAGAGGCAAGAAATCAGAAGATATTGCAACCGGAAATTAATGTGACAGACATAGATGGGAAGGACAGGAGATGAACGAGATATGATGAGGGAGATGAACAAAAGGAAATCTGATTAGATGCAGAAGGGCAGACTTCCTAAGGAGAGAGGAAATAGCCAGGACCACCATCCGACTCCATCCACCAGCAGAACCTAACTACGGAACCTATGAAAGCACTAAACCTGACTAATATTATGACCATCGGCATGGAGGAGAAGAAAAATTCCCTTTGAGGAGGAAACCTCTGGGGATCCAAGGCCAAGGTCTCCTTCCCTCCAGTCTGAAGGATGTTTTAGCTAGTGATGGCTGAGCTACTGCAATTTAGAGTCAACACTGAGGGAAGAGGAAAAGATTCCAATTTAGAGAAAGTGCTCTCTCTGTCCTTTTAACAGGAATGCTGTTGAGGGTTGTGAACTACATCTCTGCAACTAGACATCCAAAAGCAAAGGAGGAGAGAAAAGACTGCCAAGGTGCTCAGCCAGCCTATGAGAGACTATGAAACAGACCAGATGAACCAGAGGGTAACAGATGAAGAATGGTGTAGAGGGTGCCACTGAACCGGTTCAGGTAGCCAAAGGGGCCCTGATGATGAGACCCCCACCCTCACAGCCTGAAGTCATAATTTCTACATCCAGAGGCATCACTGAAATGAGGGGTAACTGAAGGTCCACCCGGAGTGAAGACATTTTCACCCTGGGCTAAGGAGAAGGACCCTGCTCCAAGCTTTGCATGCTCTAGGTGCGGACTTTGTGGGATGTATGATGATGGAGAGAAGCCTTGAAGGCTGGAACAGTTCAGGTGACGTATGAAATGGACAGTGTATTATGATGGAGAGAAGCCATGAAGGCCTGAATGGTTTAAGGTGAGGAATGAAATAGACAATGTACAATTATGAAATGACACCTAGAAGGTTGGCACAGTTAAGGTGAAATATGAAATGGATGATGTATGATGATGGAGAAAAGGGTATGGTAAAAGCAGGATAAGGAAAACCCCAAAAGAAAGCACTGGACATGGAAGTATAAGAGATGAAGGTCAAGGGAGTGGCCAGTCAGCGGCTGGTAAATGACAGAAATATAGAGACACTGTCCCACTGTATGGAGCCACTGTGTCACTCACAACAGTGCAGTCCCCACCATGGGATAAACAGAGAAGTAATGAAGGAGGCACTGGAAACCAAACATGAAGTGAAATAGTGAATGAAACAATGGGTAGAGGCCAGCAGCTTGAAGCTGTGCTGACCTACCAGTAATAAGATAAAAAAGAGACTGAGGGAGAAAAATGGTGGGGTAAATGAATAATGAAGGGCCAGTAGCTGGAGCCAGGCTCACTTACCAAGGAACAGTGTAAAGTATGAGTGATTGAAGCAGGAGGAGAATGATGCAGACAGGTCCTGAACATAGGACTAGGAGAATAGTGAAGAGGGATGATGCAGGAAACCCCAAGAAGCATTAGAAGAGGAGGAGAAAGCACTGAGGTGAGCAGAGAGATGACGTTGCGCCAACCAGTGCAAATATCAACACTGCAAAGGAGGTGATGCTGGATGAAAAATAAGTGCAATGGATGAGCCAGGGAGAAGAACTCAGGGTGGACTGAGGGGATTTGCATCAATCAGCGTCCATGTCCCAACCCAGAAATGGAAACCGCAGCCATGGTAATGATGCAGCAACAACAGGGGCACAGTAGAATGAGCTGGCCCCTACAGCCACCGCATGCAGAAGGACATGGAAGGAGTGAGCAGTGCACTGAAGTGGCAGACAGAGCACAAAGGGCCACTCTTACTAAAACTGGGTGGAAGCAAGGTAAGAGGCAAGTTATGTTGGGAAAAAAGGGGGGGTGGGAAAACCATGGGCAGACAGCGAGGCGGGTTGGAATGCCAAAGACACAGGGGCTGTGAAGGAGAAGGAGAAGGAGCCAAGGGAGAGGATGAGGGGGAAAGCCAGGAGACTAGGAGCCAAACACTGAATGCTACAGAATGAGCAGTGAACACGAGAAGGGGACCGGTGGCTGGAGGCGCAGCAGAAACATGACAACAGCCCATAATGAGAGAGGGCGGCACCTCCAGCTGCAGCGAAGAAATGAATCCTCGAACAGTCCAGGAGGAGTGGCCTTTTAAGGCCTGATGGGGTAGTGATGTTGTTGCTCTGCCCATCGAACCACAGGCATAGCCTTCCCAATGTGTGCTTGCAGTCTTCCCAGACAAACATATTGGCGGATATTCAAACTGCACCCAGAAAGTGCGTAATAGCAGAAGCAAGCGCAAGTCTATTGCGCCCATGTGCAAGAGACGTGATATTCAAAAATGGAGCAGGCCAAATTGCGCCTACAGTCGACGACTGAATATAGCACCACCTGCGCCATAGTGCAACTAGGGAGGGGAAGCTGAGCAGATCTGATGCACCATAGCGCAACAAGGGATGTTCAGCTGAGCAGTCCAGAGGCGCCATAGCGCAACCAAGGACGCCCCCCAGCTGCAGAGCAATGTAACTGCACAATCAGGGAGGTAGGGGCCCACCACCCATGCCACAGATGGGCACAGGAACACACAGCAGAATAGACATTGTCCCCCCACACTCCAAGCACAGCACAACTGGGGGACGGCTGGAATAACCACTGGCACATGGAGACAAGCAACCAACCCACAGCCTGGCCATGGTGCCCTATCACACCTACTAGCAAGCTGTGACTGGCACACAAGGAGGGAAGACCACCCTGTGCCACACCATCCCCCCCAGTTCACAGCACACCCTGCACCGTGACCCCCAGACACCCCCCCATGAGCAGTGACCACCACTGTAGGAAACCCCATGCATGCCACCACCCCCACTGTGTCAATGCAACCCTGTGCACCACAGAACCATGCAAGCCAGCCCCACCATAAGCACCCATCAGCGGGTTGCAGCACATGGCAATGTAACAATGGCAGACACACTGCCACCATGCACAGTTCCCCCGAGGTACTGCTGAGAGACCGACCATGCGTTGGCAAAAGAGGTACCCCACATGGGATGGGTGTGCCCTTGACACCACCACCAGTGGTACAGCACCCTGCACAGTATGCCAGTGACACACCCCGACCCACCACTGGCCACAACAGCCAGCACAGACACCCACAGTGGTGCGTGGAAGCATGCACCACACTGGATGCACACAGGGTATGGACAGAACCCACCCATACCCAGGCACAACAACACGGATGCAGTGGTGGGGCAACAAGCCCCCATTAGCCGGACCGTGTAAGCCATGTACACACAACCTGCAGTCCACCATGGCACTGGAGAGCCAGCCACCCTGCGCAGGCACTGTGGACCCATACACCACCAGTAGTCACCCGGAACACAAGCCACAGACAGTGGGGTACATCCCCTGCAACACACACAAGCCACAGCATGGAGGAAGGACAATGACCGTGTTTCCCACAGTGCCACCCGAGCCAGGTATGCACCACACCAGTGACAGGGGCAACCCAGAAAAGTGACAGGTACAGTGTCAGCCCTGCAGGGAATGCCACCACTGACATTCCAGTGGACCATGCAGGTCACAGACAGGCATGTGTGTTGGCTGCACAGGCTATGGATGGGCCGATGGGTGCACCATGGACACAGAGCACGTGCCATGGACCAGCGCACACAGTCATCCAGTGCACAGGAAACAACACACACAACACAGACACTGACTGATATCTACCCCAACACCATAGTCACCTCCACACGAACACACACACACATACCCATGACTTCACCACCCCTGATGCCATGCACACCACTGCAGCTGAACACCTATAGCCCGCTGCAAATCAGAGACCACCACAGTATTCATACCAAATTCAAATGTACTGTAAATATAAAAGTGAACGATGTATATCAATAAAAAATATACACAAGCTTGGGGTGGGGGACACAAACAAGGTGGGGGTGGGTAGGGAAGGTGGACAAAATGGGATGGGATAGGAGGGGTGGGTCCAGGGGGTAGGGGAAGTCAGAGACCAAAGGACTGTCATCTTGACCACCGTTCCTGGCTCTGGGACCTCCTGCCTCTGTGCCTCCGCAGCACCCCCATTGTGTCAAGCCTCCTCAATATGTCTAGGGACTCGCAGGCCAGATGAAGAAGCTCGCATAAGGTGAACATAGAAACATAGAAGTTGACGGCACATAAGGACCGCAAGGCCCATCCAGTCTGCCCATTTCTTTTTCTACCTTATAAATGTGCCATCGGTCTTTGCTCTGTCAGGGGCCTATCTATTCATAGTCATTTGTATTGCTCCCTTATGCCTATCTCATGCCTGTTTGAAGCCCTGCACTGTATTCATAGCCACCACTTCTTGAGGTAGGCCATTCCATGCATCCACCACCCTTTCTGTGAAAAAGAATTTCCTCACATTCCCCTTAATCGGCCCCCTCTAATTTCATGCTGTGTCCTCTTGTCCTGCTATTTTTCTTATATTTAAACATGTTAGACTCTTTCACTTGTTAATGCCCTTAAGGTGTTTGAATACCTCGATCATATCACCTCTCTCCTCCTTTGCTCAAGGGTATACATATTGAGCTCTGTTAATCTGTCCTCATATGTCTTCTGATGCAGTCCCTGCACCATTTGGTTGTCCTTCTCTGACTGCCTCAATTTGGTTAATGTCCTTGTGAAGGTGTGGCCTCCAATACTGCATGCAGTACTCCAGATGGGACCTAACCAGTGTCTTGTAAAGAGGGATTATTACCTCCCTCTTATGACTTGTGATACCCCTACAAATACACCCTAACACCCCCCTAGTCTTACCTACTGCTTTAGAGGTCTGCTTGGATGATTTCAGGTCATCAGTGATGATTACGCCCAAGGGCTGGATATTCAAACTGCACCACGATTCGCCATTAAGCCCATGCGCTGAAACAAAATAGTTAGCAGGGGTGTGGCTGGGGTGATATTCAAAAGGGTGTGCTATTGACCAACTCCCTTTGAATATCACCCAACCAACCACTGAGCACAATAGAACTTATGCCACCGCAAGTTGACAAAGTGGAGTATTCAACTTGCGGTGGCGCAAGTACCATTGCGCTATGCACAAAATCCTGATATTCAAAAGATGACATGCAAATGGGGCTATAATTCATGCAAGGTGCAGGGGGGGTCATTTTCATCTGATTATGGCCCATTTGCATGCCATTAGCATGCAGGTGCGCAGATCCCAGAGAACTTGTGCCTGGCACCCTGCCAGGCAGCAGCCGTCGGGGAACAACGCCCCCTGCAGCCCAATCGTGGGCAAAAGAGCGTAAAAACCCCACCACCACCACCCCCCACTGGCCCGATCTCAGGCATAGCTTAAATACCCCTGCCTCACCAGCCAGATCGCGGGCAGCAATGTGCCCCCCCAACACATCCCTGGTGGTCCAGTGGACCGATAAGCCTGATCGCGGGCTGGAGTTTTCAAACACACACCCCCATTTTCATTCACAAACTGAACTGTCTTGTACGGTATGGGCTGCATGCCCATTGGCTCTGCTCTGCACCAATGGGCGTGCAGCCCTACCGGCAGTCAGTTGCAGGCGGCGCGGGTGACAGGCAGGGGGATGCCGCCCGCCGCCGCAGGGGGGAGCGGGTGGGTGGGGATACTAGGCCACCAGGGATGTGTTCGGTGGATAAACTACATTCCGCGATCAGGATTTTTCTGTCCACTGGACCACCAGGGATATGATCGGGAGGTGTGGGGTGTTTCATTACTTCAGCCCATGATCGGGCTTATCGGTCCACTGAACCATCAGGGATGTGTTGGGGGGGGGACACATTGCTGCCTGCGATCGGGCTGGTGGGGGCGGCACAGAGAGTAGGTTGAGGGCCAGCCACTGGTGGCAGCTGCTGTGTTGCGCCCTGCAATGTAGCAGCTTACCTGTGGGTGGCTCTCAACTTAATCCTTTTTTTTTTGGCTCAAAGTTGTGCAGGCGCAGGTTAGGGGTTGTGCCTGCACAACTCTGCACAGTCCGGCTGAATATCGGGCTGTGCAGTTTATGCATGGTTCCTCCCCCTCCAGTTCAGCATGCATTCATTTGCATTGCGCTGTTGCTCAGCATGTTTTCTGTGGCGCAACTGCCTCCTGCTGAATATCGCAGAATGGAGCAAGTTTGGACTTGGGAAGGCGCAACCCTATTGCACATGGCGCAACCCTTTTGAATATCCGGCCCCAAGTCTCTTTCTTCCTTTGTGACTGCTAGCAACTCCCCTCCCAGCCTATAGGTGGCTTCAGGGTTTCTCTTCCCTATGTGCATGATTTTGCACTTCTTTGCATTAAATCCTAGTTGCCACTCTTCTGACCATTTTACTAGTTTATCCAGATCTTTTCTCATTCTACCCACCCCATCTGGATCATCTACTCTGTTGCAGATCTTGGTGTCATCTGCAAACAGACAAGCCTTACCCTCTAGACATCTGCAAGGTCACTAATGAAGATGTTGAAGAAGACTGGCCCCAGGACTGATCCCTGAGGTACCCCACTTGTGACTTGCATCTCTTCAGACTGTACACCATTTACCACCACTCTGTTTTCTGTGCATCAACCAGTTTGCCACCCAGTTGACCAACTTCTGACCCACCCCGAGCCTACCCAGCTTATTTATCAATCTTCTATGTGGAACAGTGTCAAAAGCTTTGCTGAAGTCAAGGTAGGCGACATCAACTGCTCCCCCTTGGTCCACCACTCTGGTTACCCAGTCAAAGAAATCTATGAGATTAGTTTGTCAGGACCTTTCTTTTGTAAACCCCTGCTGTCTTGGATCCTGTGCCCCTATGGATTCCAGGGGTTGCACTATCCTTTCCTTAAGGAGTGCCTCCATAATCTTGCCCACTACTGAGGTAAGACTGACTGGTCTGTAGTTCCCAGCCTCCTCCCTGCTACCACTCTTGTGGAGCGGGATCACATCAGCCCTTCTCCAGTCCTCTGGGACCTCTCCTGTGTTCAGAGACTCACTAAACAGTTCTGCTAATGGCTCTGCTAGTTCCACCTTTAGCTCCTTAAGTACCCTGGGATGTATGCCATCAGGTCCCATTGCCTTATCCACCCTGAGCTTAGCAAGCTCTTGTAGGACCCTTTCTTTTGTGAATAGAGTAGTGCTCACCTCCCTCCCCCCATGATGCTGAGCTGTGGGTCCTGCCTACCTTCTCTTCAGTAAATACTGAGCAAAAGTATCTATTTAGGATAGATGCCTTTACAGGTCCTCCTCCTCACATGCTCCCTTTTCTCCATTAAAGCATAGCAATACCCCTCTGAACTTTCTCCTTTCACTAATGTATCTATAGAAAGTCTTGTCACCTTCTTTTACTATTACGTACTAGTGTTTCCTCAGTTTGGGACTTTGCCTGCCTTACTGCCTCCCTGCTTCCCTTAGGGCAGTTTGGTATGCCTCCTATCTTCATCCGCTGTCGTTCCCTTATATTTTCTGAAAGGCCAGCCTTTTGGCTCTGACCTTTTCTGCTACTGTATTTGAGAACCAAAGTGGTTTCCTTCTTCTTTTGCACTTCCTTTTCTGTCTAACACAATAAGATGTTGCTTCAAGTATTACATCCTTAATGCTTGCCCACTTTGCCTGTACCCCTCATCTGTGTTTCTTTTGCCAGGGCTAGCTTAACTCTGTTGGCCATCTTATCAAAGTCAGCTCCTCTGAAGTCCCATATTTTGCCTTGGAATGGGATGATTTAGATGTAGTAGCCAAATTGAACCATACCATGTGATTGTCACTGGCCCCCAGGTGACCTTCTACCTGGAGACCTGTGATCCCTTCCCTGTCAATCAGTACTAGATCTAGGATAGCCTTGTCTCTTGTGGGTTGCTGTACCAGTTGTTTGAGGCCCTCCCCCTGTAGGGAATCCACTATGTGTCTAGTTCTGGCAGATGTTCCTGCTGATATTGACCAGTCTGTATCCAGCATGTTGATGTCTCTCATTATCAGAACCTCCTTTTTAGCTGTCATGTTTTGTATATCTTCTAACAGTAATGTGTCTATGTCCTCCCCCTGGTCTGGGGGCCTGTAGACAACCCCAGTTCTTATGGCTGTCCCATTTCCTGTTTCCAGGGTGACCCTAATGTCCCTGAGATGGCACATACCTAGGACAAGGGAGCACAGTCAATAGGTGTGACTGCATAACCCCATACAACCCGCCCACTGTGCATGGCATACGGCCATGGGATATACCAATGTGATTGTGTGTGACCACCCACAGTGATCACATCCACCGGACCTGCCCACCCAGGTGCATACGGCCATACAGAAAGCTGCACACACCCACCAGCCAAGTCACGCACAGCACCACTGTGGCCGTTTAGTGACATGGCTATGTGGTGCAAAGGCAGTGGCACAGCCATGCACCTGGTGCATGCATGGACCACCAGTGATGCACACCCAGACATGCACTGCCACTGGACAGTGTTGACTGTAACAAGTGGTGTGCATGGCAGTGATGTCGATGAATGGTGGCCATGCCCCACTGCTCACCCTGTCACACAGCATGCAATACTAATCATGGATGTATGGCACTCACCCTCATTGGTCCAGTCAGGTGGGTGTTGATGGCCCTCGGCCCGCCTGGCTGTGTTGTCCTCCCCCCTCCACCACTCTGCCCGCAATCTGTGGAGTTTGTCCGGGCCTGTGGGAAAAAAAAGAAGAGAAGAACATCAGTACATTCCTGAAGCAAAGTCCCCTGCCCCAAGGTGTGTGCCCTCCCACCCAGCCAGACCCACCACCCCACACACCCTGTGAACACCGCCATGGCCAACCCCTACTGGTCCTTCCCTATGTGCTGGACACATACAACACTGTGACTCATATGGATAATAAAAGTGTGTTGACAGAACCCCTACCTGGACGTGGCACCATGCCCCTCCTGGCACGTGCCCGCAGTTGGGCCAGTACCTCAGGCTCCCTCCTGCGCAGGTCACCATAGTGGTGCCTGCACTGCTCAGCAGTACGCTCCCATCCTGTGGCCTCTTCCAGGGCAGTGGCCACCTCCTGCCACACCCGGATCCTGGCCCTGTCCGGGGGCCTCCCCGAAGAGAGGCCCATGGTGTGGCTCAACAATGGCCACCAGATTGGCCAGCTCAATAGCCGTCCACTGTGCTGCCTGTCTGCATGCCATTCTAGCAGCTATAGTAGGCAATATGACACTCTGCAGCGCAGTTCCCCATGTGCAGATGCTGCACGGTACAGCGCTGCCATTCCCTATCGTGCTGTTACCGAACAGCATGATAGAGGTGCACCTATGCCTGACACATGGCACCAAGGGGGCAAAGGTCGGGCACAGGGACAAGGGTCTCTGGCACAAGGCCACGCACAGTGCCATCAGATGACAATGCATGTAGTGCAATTGGCTGCCTGTGTGCAAGCACCATAGCGGACTACCGGGCAGTTGGGCCATTACGCCTATGATGGCCCAGTGCCACAGTGCCATGTAGTGACCATCTCTATAGTGCCACTGGCACAATGGTGGCCATACCCTGAATTGTTTACCACACACAGCACGTCATCAGCGTGGCAGATGCTTGTGTCAGCAACCTGGGCATGCGCAGTGAAGTGTATTACGCATGTCACAGGACTGCGCCATTGGCTCGGCACATTAAACACAATTGCACAAAGTGCAACAGCGTGATATTCAGCCATCATATGCAAATCATCTAATCAGCCATTCAATGGTGCAGCACTGCAATTTGCATCTACTTAAAGTTTCTCCTCACCTCATTTGCATGGATTGCACTATAAAGGTGTGACAATGTGCTGCAGTGGCCATAGTCGGTTACTGCAGTTTATTGGTGAGTTGCATGCTGTTTGGAAGTGTAGACTGTGGATTCAGGGACATGCATGGGACTGTACAGTCACAGGTAACAACTGCCATTCTTACAGGCTACATAGTGACAGAGCACCATTGTTGGAGAGGAGGAAAACAGCGGTGGGAGGAGGAAGAGGCCAAATTTTACAAAGGCTGAAACTGAGGCCCTGTTCGAGGCCTGCCTGGATCAGGAGCCACTGCTCAGTGGACAGCGAGGAAGCCCTCAGGCCTGTGCTGCTGCATGGGAGGAGGTGGCACGTGCTGTGAACCTGCATTGCAGCCACCAGCGCTCCGTGCAGAAGTGTAAGAAGAAGATGGGCACAGACAGGAGGAGGGTAAAGGAGAAGGTGGCTGCCATCAGAGCAGCACATGCTGCAACAGGTGGGGGACAGCTGGAGGTGGTACAGCTCACCTCAGCGGAGGACAGGCTTGCTGGAAGCATGCAGCGAAGTGCCATTGAGAGTGTTCCGGGTGGTGGCTTCCAGACGGGTTGTGGCCCATCACTGCATGATAAGTCATGGTCTGTCTGGGGAGGGCAGGGTAGGTCACACGCAGTAACGCAACTTTGCTTTCCCTTACAGATCCTGAGCATCTGCATGGGTCAGCAGTGGTGGGCCTGTCCACTGCGGACAGTCGGATGGAGTCGGAGGTGGGACCATCCACCTCCACAGGTATATGTGGATCATTGCCACAGTGGGTCCACCTGGCTGTCCACACTGATGTCGTTGTGACAGGTGTGGAGGAAGCCCTGCCTGCGTCCCAGCGTGCTGGCGTCCATGGATGCCAGCATGCTGTGGCTGTGGCTGTGGCCAGGGCAGAGTCTGGCACCAGTGATGATGACATGACCGTCATGGGCAGTGACACGTGTGTGCCACAGGATGGACACACAGCAGGGCAATTCGCGCCCATGGCTGTGGGTGTGCCACCATGCAGGCCTGCATGTCAGCACCATCTCCGGCTGTGCCTATCAGCACCAGTGGGGCAGTATTGGTGTCTGTTCAGGACAGTGGGACTGTTGCAGCCACTGCAGTGGCACCACTGAGCCCTGGAGTGTGGCAGCTGGAAGGGCAGCATCAGCAGTCACCCACTGGGCTTGGGGGTACAGGGTTCAGCGGTGGTGTCTGTGCACCACCTGTGGACATGCCCAGACCTGGTCCTGGTGCACAGCACCCACCCTCAAGGAGTGCTGAACATCAGGGCATTGCACACCCTGAGGGACAGGATGCCGAGGAAGCTGATGACCTCTTGGACAAGCACACCCACCTACTGCGAGCATCGGTCCAGCAGCCGATGCGGCTTGCGACGTCTGTGGATGCACTGCGTGTGGCTCTGGAGTGGGCAGAGGAGCATCGCAGCAGGGACACCAAACTGATCCTGGCACGGATGGACCGTTTGCGGGAGGATGTGACCGCTGCCATTGACAGGCATGCACAGGAGTTCATTGCTGTCATGGCCACAATGGGCACACAGTCAGATGCCCATGCATCGTGGACACCATGCAGTGCACTATCCACCCCCCATTCCCAGCGATGTGCGACTCCAACTCTGTCGATGCTGGGTGCAGCTGTGGGAATCCCGAACACTCCTGGTGCAGGCATGTTCAGTGTGCTGCAGACCCCTGCACGGGCACAGTCGTGTTCACACAGTGGAACCCCTGGGGGACCATCGGTGCCACCCCATGAGGCCAGTGGTCAGCCTGCCAGTGCTGGCGGGTCTTGGTGGGGCCACCCACGCATCCATGGTGGCCGTGGCACTGTGCCATGGGACTGACCTGTCTCCCAGCATGGCTACTGTCTGGTGCTGCCTTGTGTGTATTGTGTGTGTCAGTGGGCAGTGCACAGGTGGGTACCCAGCCCTGCAGTTGGACACACAGTCCACTTGCACACCCTCCCGGCTGCTATCCACAGTTGCATGTGCATGATGATGCCTGCATTGCACTGTACACCAATGTGCTATGGTGCTCTGCATCTGACACATGCACATGGACAGACAGCTGGCGTGGTGGCCTGTGGACATGTGTGTTGCTAGGGTGTGCGATCTGGGTCGATATGCCTTCTGTCCTCTGTGCACATTTGTTGCATTGTGTGTGTGCGCGTGTGTGTGTCCTTCAGCATGGCATGTTGATCCTCACCCATCCCTGGCTGTGTGTGTGCCTCTGTGCCTTGCCACTTTAATTGTCGACATGCACCCCCGGTGTGCGTCCATGCATGTTTGTGGGTTGTACCTTGGCCATTGGTGGTTGCGCATGGCCCCATGACTTACCTGGGTTGGCTGAAATGCTCCTCCATGATGGTGTCTCAGTGCAGCTGTGCCAGCCGGAGCAGACAGGGGTCCCGTTGGCCAAGGGAGGGCTGCCCATCACCATCGACACCGGTGTCCCCATCGTCCCCATTGCTGTCCCCTTCTTCGACCTATACGGCTATACCACATTCGTTGACCATGTTGTGCAGGATGCAACAGGCCAGGAATATCCCACAGGCCTTTGAGGGGATGTACTGTAGAGCACCGACAGGTGTCCAGGCAACAGAAATGTGCCTTCAGCATCCTGAACACCCGCTCGATGACATTACGTGTTGGTGGCATGTGCCTCATTGTAGTGTTGCTGCGATGGAGTCACGGGCCACTGGTAGGGTGTGAGCAGCAGGGATGGAGTGGGTATCCACTGTCACCTGTGTGTAGAGGGTGGAGGTTAGTTTGGTGATCAACATCGCCCTGCCCCAGGTGATGTAGGCCACTACCCATGCCACTTCTGGCCATGCCCCCCCAGGCCCTATGATTGTCCATGTGGTTTGCATACTCACCCACTAGGTGTCCAGTGGGGATGTCCCCACTCTTGAATCTGTGGCACAGTGCTGACTGGTGCCAGATGAAAGAATAGTGTGCTCCCCCAGGGTGCGTGGCACAGACACTGATGATGCACCCCCTGGCATCACACACCACCTGGCAGTTGATGCTGGCATAGCCCTTGCGATTTATGTATGTGGCCCCCTTGGGGCCAGGTGATGTGCGTATGGCCACATGGGTGTAGTCTATTGCCCCTAGCATGCCAGGCATACATGCTGCCCTGTGGAACTCCTGTACGTTTGCTGTGCGCTCAGCCGCTGTGCTGAGGGAAATGGATGTACTCCTCAGCATGTGGCAGCAGTGCGCTGAGGAATTGGGTGAGGTGGCTTGATGTGGCTGACTGGATTATGCCTTTGGTGTCCCCAGTTGGTCTCTGGAAGGTATACCCGTGGCAAGCAAGCACATGCAGGCTGTTACCTTGGTCTCCACTGACAGGGCATGGCTCCATCGTGTGGGTGCCTGCATCACATCACTGCACAGCTCACAGAGCCACCTCAGAATTGCCCTGTTCAGGCGGTACTGGCCCACAATCTCAGTATCACTGTAAAGCTCAAAGCTGGTGCGGGCTCGGTACTGCCTGTTGGGGGCATACCGGCGACGGGCCCTTCCACGGTCATGCCCCCCTGCCACCCACCTTCTCACCCCCCTCATTACGGCCTCCATGTAAAGGTGGCACTGGCCATGTCCTGGCTTGTGTTCACCCCCCCCGGCAGTTGTTGCTGTATCCCCCCCACTGTCCTGGCTGCTACCTTCCCTCACCAGATACACCTGCCTGTGCTGGCCTCTGTGCTGTGTGACTCCCCACACCTTCCCTGTGCCTGGCTGTTCAGAGTGACCTTTCTCTGGCCTGCCCTGTTTGTGCCTCCAGCCCTGTCTGTCTGCCTCTGCCTCTGACACATGTGGCTTCCCTGTAGTATTCTTGCACCTCTTCCTTGCTCCTTTTTAATTTGGCTCATTTCCACTATGGTGCAACTTACGCTTGCTCCACTATTGCGCATATCACAAGTCTCTGAATATCACACTGCGCCATTTATGCATGGTTCCTCCCCCTTCGGTTGTGCATGCCTTCATTATCATTGCGCTGTTGCTCAGCATGTTTTCGGGGGTGCAACTGCCTCCTGCTGAATATCGCAGAATGACGCAATTTCAGACTTGCGCAGGTGCACCTAATGCGCATGGCTCAACTCTTTTGAATATCTGGGCCTTCGTTTTATTCTGACACCATCAAGAACTGCAAAATCTAACAGTTCCAGTACTCCATGTGAAAAAGGTATAAATAGGGCAATCCCTAAAAATTAACAATGTCTCCTCATCCTTATCCACTAACATTAAAAGGGAGTGTTGTGAGTATATCAGAAGTTACTCACAAGCAGGGTCCCTACTTTTCTGCGGCACAGTGGGACCAAGTTCTGTGGCAAGACTACTATTTGCCGCAGAACTTCTGCGGCAGTGGTTTGTAATTTCTGCAGAAGTTCTGCGGCACTAACAAACTACCACATCACAGTATCAGCTTGTCATCCTGACTTCACTTTCATGGCAGTAGTTATAGCAATCAGGATGGTGGAAAGCACAGTAACACTAGTTCAAAAAATAACAGACTTATAAAAATAATTTTATGCCTAAAAAAGCAAAACAAATGTCTCTCCCTTAAGGTCGTAGCCTATTGCATAAATGACATATGAAGAGGGGATCTTATGTGATAAATAAGGTATTTCTGTATGCATGCTACCTATCCCACTAATGAGGTTTCCACTATCACTTATATATTTGTATGTGCTTTCTACACCACTCATGAGGTTCCCACTGTGTATCACTTATATATTTATATGCAATCTATAACATACATACAAATATGTGTGTGTGTGTGTGTGTGTGCGTGTGTGTGTGTGTGTGGTGAGAGACAGAGCTGTGTGTGTGTGTGTGTGTGTGTGTGTGTATTATATATATATATATATATATATATATATATATATATATATATTTTTATGTTTAATTTCCATGAACTTGCATCCTCATTCATACAGGTCCCACTTGAAATGGAATAGAGGAGTTATTGCAAAACTCATTTTTCATGTCAACCTGCTTTCCCAGACACACTGCGTAACACCATCAGGCCGTGACATGCATGTGAACCAATTGTGAGTTAGAGCTCTCTGGCCCATCACAATGTGTCCACCATGTGACAGAACACTGCACCATACCTTCCCAGGCTCCGAGTAGTGATGTGTTCCACCAATCCTTGTGCTGCCCAGCCAGCTCCCAGAGCTAATCTCTGAACCTGAGTTGCTGGCAAGGAAACACAGCATGCTACCCTCTGGCCCAACAGCTGTCCCTGAACACAACATTTCTCAATAACTTTTAGGTGATTCTATCAACCAATGACAACATGTAATCAATAACCCTGGCAAAAATTCGTACAGTGCAATTATTTATTTAACAGGTCTAGTCTTTCAACAGGTCTACACATTATTATATTTCACTTTTCTGGGCATGATTACTTTATTTTTCTTAAAAATTTAGACAGTTAAATTCATTTTACCAGTTATTCATTTCAGATTGCGTCTCTATACCTTAAAGACACAAATAGGTTTGTACAAAGTAAGGTATGGACTTAACAGGTCTGTACTATTGTCAAGATTTTGTTTAAGTTGGCCCTAGTGTAATAATGTAAGACTGAAAATTGTATTAGGCTATAGTGCAGGTTGAGCAAATATCACCATGCATGATGTGCTGTGCCACTGTCTCTGGTAGTGGGAGCTGTGGTAGATAAGTGACTGTTCATTTCTGTTGCAGAATGCAGCCGTTTCATTAGCTAATGTATGATGTTATAGCAATGACAACATCACATTCTGAACATATAGGGGGTTTTGGATATAAAAAGAGGGGAAGGGAACCAGATTCCATGTATAAACAGAAATAGTAATAAAAATCACCAAGAAGACTGAATTCTACTGGCACATAGAAGTTCTCTGAATTGCAAGTTCTCAAAATTCTGTGGCCACAGGATTCTAGGGGCCTTGCCCACAAGCATCCAACATGCCAAGTGTTAAATAGAGCCATTGTAGAGCTGTTGGCTGATTGTCAACTCCCTTTTGCTTTTGTTGCCCCTAAAGGTTTCTTCATGTTCATGAAGTGGATTGAACGATTGTACACTGTTTCCTATTAAACATACTTCTCGAATAAGGCTGTTCCACAGGTGTATGACTTGGTGTGTAGTGCGATCAATAAACAGTTGAAACTCTCTGCAGTGAAGCATGTTCACATATCCATGGCTATATGGACCAGCAACCAAATAATTTACTACATGACTGTTACAGCTCATAGGGCAAGTTTTCAGTCTGAAAGTAATAATCACCGCTCTACCGTAAGTAGAAGAAATCATGCTGTATTATGTGTTTCCACTTTTGAGGAAAACCACACTCCTGTGAATATTTTGCCAGAGCTGCAAAATCAATTCCAGAAATTGCTAACTCTGTATTATTTATCTCCAGGGTTCATAGTATCAGGTAATGATGCCAACACAGTCAAGGCTGTTAGAGATGGCAACTACTGACACATCTCTTGCTTTGCACATTGTTTAAATCTTCTCATCTATAGTTTCTTAAATGGAAACAGGAATGTTGAAACCCTGCTAGGTCTTGCTAGGAAAATATGTGGGCACTTCAGCCACTTCATGAACGCACAAAAAATCCTGAAGGAGCTGCAGAGGTCAAACAACTTAAGCTTGCATACATTAAAGCAAGAAATTCCAACCTACTGGAATTCAAAATTTAACATGTTGAAAGGCTTCTTGAACAGAAAAAAGCTATACATAACTACACCATGCAGAATCAAATAGGTAAAGAAAACATCATGCTCAGTTGCAGCAGCTGGACTCTACTGGAATCTTTGATTGTGTTATGTTATTAGAGACATCTGAGGCTGCAACACATGATGTCAGTATGGACATTGCAACTCTGATTCAAATTCTTTCTCAGATCAGATTTCTTCACCTTTTTCTTGACTACATAAAGAAAGACTTTCAGTTAAAAGATGAGACAGCTACTGTTATGCTGGTAGATGACTTGAGTCTCATACTGTTGATTGATCAGAGAATAAATGACATGTTCCAGAATGACACCTACAGTATGTGTTGGCTGCATTGCTAGATCCCCACTTTAAGTGGAACAATGAATACATTCTTCCTGCAAGGGAAGACATTGAGTATTGAAGAGATCATCTGCCAATCAAATGTAACATTTCCCTGCCAACACCATTAACTGATGTACAGCAGTCAAACCCTGCTGAACTATCACAGTGTACTTCTGCTGCAGACAATAGCACATCTATCAATTCTTCACAGTCAGCAGTGTCATCAGTGATGGAAGGGACATCTACAGCTATTTCTTGAATATCCTATGTTCAAGGGTCCCAAAGTCAAATCACTTCAGAGCTGACTGCAACAGCATGGACTAGTATCTTGTAAAGAAAGTGCAGCTGGTTCATCTGCCAGACTGGTAACCATCTCATGCAGCACAATGATCCTGGAGTACTTTGCAGACCATACTGTGATTGATCTCAAGAAAGATCTATTACTGTACTGGAAACAAAAGAGAACAATATGTCAGGATCTAGCAAATCTTGCATTAATGTACCTCAATTGTCCACTTTCAAGCATATATTCAGAATGCATATTTAGTGCAGCTGGAGGAGTAATCACTGACCACAGAACACTGCTTAGTCCTGCAAATGTGAAATGTCTTACATTTCTCAAAATGAATGCTGACAATTTTCCAGTTGTCACAAACCCTGAATCATGTGAGTCTGATCTTGAACATGAACAACAGCCTGCAAACAGTGATATTGAATATGATGACTAGGTTGTGTGCTAAACAAATGGAACCATCATCACTACCACCATGCCTGCCACATGAGCCACACTAGTACTACTGTTACTTTTCGTCAGTCATTTGATCAATGCCCACCATTGGCATAATTTCTGGAAACAGCAACAGGCTCACTAAGACCAGCTGCACCTCTCGTATCTGCCTGAGCAATGCCCACCATAGGTATAATTTTTGGAAACAACAGAATGCTCTGTAATAAAGCCTGTGCCTCTTGTACCTGCCTTGGCAATGTGTGTCATGGGTATAATTTTTTAAAACAGCAGTAGGCTTACAAAGATCAGCTGTGCCTCTCGTATTTGCCTTAGCAATGCCCCCTCCATGGGTATAATAGTTCAGGGCAACTAGCAAGCAGTCTAATAATCCATAAAACAGTCTTTCACATGATTTTTGTTATGGCCAGGGTTGGGTAAATGGGTAGCCGGTAGGGTTTGGGTAGTAACTACCCAACCCAACCTGACTACATGTTTTTCATCCAGGTAGTTTTAGGATCCTTTTGTGTTGCCTGAAGGTAGTCTTGGGGTTAAGTATTTTGGTACCTTCCCATCCCTACTGACCACATTCCCTGCTTCTCTCTGCTTCTCTTGGTACACCTCCCTATCCTCTTCCCTCTGTGTCTCATTGTACCTCCTGAATGCTACTTTTTTGGCATTAATCTTTTCAGCCACTCCCACTGAGAACCATAGTGGCTTCTTTTTCTTCTTGTTTTACTCATTTCTCTTGTGCAGAGGATTGTTGACTTCACTATGCCATCACTTAAAATGTCCCACTGTTCCTCCATCTCACCTAGGCCAAACCCCCCATGTTGTGTCTGAGTAATAAACCCATTTTTTTAAAATCTGCTTCCTGAAGTCCAGAACTCTCATCCTTGAGTGGTTTGAGCAGCTTTCATCCTTATGTTGAATCACACTGTACAGTGGTCACTGGTCTACAGGTGATCTCCCACCTTGATCCCTGTACTACTGTTCCCTGTTTGTAAACACCAGCTCCAGTATTGCTCTATCAGGATTTGGTTCAATGAGTTGTTGCCTGAGAAATTCCTCCTGCATCGATTCTAGAAATTCTTCACTTCTAGTTGATACCATGGCTACGAGGCTCCAATCTACAGATTGAAGTCCCCCACTACCTGCATCTCCCCTTTTTTCTGCCATTGTGCTGATGTCTTCCCCCATTTCCTTATGTAGTTCCACCCCTGAAGTGGAAGTCTGCAGATCAAACCAGTATGAAAAGTGACTCCAGACCATCTTCAAGGTGATCCACAGTACCTCCAACCCCTACTCCCCCCCCCATTTTCCTTACATTTCTGTCACTTCTGTACCCTCACTTATATAAAGCTGCAGCCATAGATAAGTTCAGATATTTCCAGATATTTTATGATACATCTGAAGAGATTTTCTCTGTTGGCGAATAGTAGTACAGCAGGCAGGCGGTACATTTCTCCAGAGATATTCCAGAAATTTCAGGAAATATCTGACCATGTCTATTACTGCAACTGTACGGCACCACCTCCCCTTCCTCCCTACCCCTATCCTTGCTGAGATGAACATATTCTGATATGGCTACATCCCTGTCATGGTTGCCTGTGCACCATGTCTTAGTAATGGCCATGAAATCCAGATCTGGAATTTTATTTCCAAGATTCCTTGCATTTGCACACATGACCTTCCACATGTTGTTCAAACTCTGCCTGCAACTTCCTTTTCTTCCCTTTTGTCCCACTCCTTTTCCCCTATCCTTTTGAAACCCTTGTTCACCTCTCCTTTGTCCTCTAATACACTGTTGTTTTCTTTATCCTGCTCCCTAGAGGAATCTCTTCCCCTCAGGTTCTCCCTTCTTATTGCTTCAGTCTATGAGTCTGGGGGGGGGGGGGTTATGCCTCCCTCTTTTCCTTCCACCATGCTTCTCAGCTAATTTAAATGTGTTATAGGTTTCATAGGTGAGGTGAAGCCTGAAGACAGATGTCCACAAAGCTTGCTGATCCAGAATTTAAAACTGAAATCTTCTATCACCAAAGTGCTGCTCTAACCTATTCTTGAATTCGTTCATGGTTGAGCTATCCACTATGTTTGGTGGAAGATCATTCCAAGTTCTAAGTACACTGCAACTATACCAGTGTTTGCACAGATTATGATTCCAGGTTTGCAGATGAAGCTGTTTTTTATGCTTTCTGGTACTAATCCAACCAAGATTGTGCATGAAACCTAATCCATCTACAAGTTTATCATTCTTTATAAGTTTGAAAATTAAACAATGATTTCCCCTTAATCGTCTGTAGTATAAGGAAAATAGATTTAAGCTGACCAGTCTCTCATTATCGGTCTTGTTATTTAATCCCTTAATTAGTTTTGTTAATCTTCTTTGCACCCCATCCAATGAGTTAATGTCCTCCCTGTTTTGCAGTGACCAAACCTGAACACAATATTCCAGGTGTGGTCTAACCAAGGTGCTGTAAAGGGGAATAAGCACCTTCTCCTCTCTACTGGCTATATGCTTTAGAATACAATTTAAGTCTAGCATAGCTTTTCTGAGCTGTGCCATGCAATAAGATCTGAATTTTAGGTCATTGCTAACAGTTATTCCCAGATCTTTTCTTCATTGACTTCCACCAGTGAAGTATTCGCCAGTTGATATGACCTATTGTTATTTTTCCCAAGGTGCATAATCTTACGTTTGGTAGTATTTAAAAGCAATTGGTTTTTAATTGTCCATTCAAGGATGGTTTCCAAGGTGTTTTGTAAGGTTGACTTGTGTTCAATATTACTTACCACTGACCCCAATCTACAGTCATCGGCAAATTTTTACATCCAGATATTATGGTTATTCAATTTTAATGAGGTAATATAAATATTAAAGAGGCTAGGCTGCAGTACAGAACCCTGAGGGACTCCACTGGTGATAGGTGCCCAGTTGGAAAATACATCATTAATAACTACTCTCTGCCTTCTGCCCTGAAGCCAATCTAATATACAATTACATATATTTTCATTAAGATTGATACCCTCCAAATACAGATAATAACTCCTTGTGGGGCAATTTGTCAAAGGCTTTGGCAAAGTCCAAGCAGATTACATCTAATGAATTACCTAGATCCGGTTCCCAATATACATTTTCATAAAATGCCAACAAATTGGTCTGACATGATCTAGCCTTTGTGAACCCATGTTGTATAGGCTCTATCATGCCATGGTTTACCAGATTTTCTAATATTAAATCTTTAATCAGGCCTTCCATAATTTTACCAATTGAAGATGTCAAACTAATGGGTCTAAAGTTTTCTGGTTTAGTTCCGGGCCCTTTTTTAATATAGGGAAAATATTAGCATTTTTCCAGTCATTAGGAACCAACCCAAAATCAATAGAGGTCTGTAGGATGCAAGTTATTGGTAGAACCAGCACATCAGCCAATTCCTTCAAAACCCTAGGGTGCATACCATCTGGCCCAGGGATTTATTGACCTTGAGCTCAGTTAAATATTTATGGACATTTTCAGGATTGATAATTATTTCACCAGGTATAGGTGGTTTACTACATCTATATGATTTGGGGTCGTTATTATCAAAAACTGAACAAAAGTAATCATTTTGTATGTCAGCCATTTCCTTATTTGTTGATATTGGATCTGACTTGTTAGTAAAATGACCTATATTACTTTGGACAGTCCTTATGTTGTTAATATAGGAGAAGAAAGCTTGTTCTGCAGCTAGAGAAGTGGGAGAAAGGGCTTGTAGCTGCTGAGTGTGTTTGTAAGTTGATTTAAAGTAGTTTTTTTAGCTTCCATTTCGGGGTGTTAGACATTGTAGTTGAGGTCTGTCTTAACTGCCTTTTTTTGTGTGTGCTTTTAAATTTGTTTGGACAGGATTAAGAGAGTGTAGCAGACAACTTGGTGATTGTTGGTTTAAATGTTGCTCTGGCCTGTAAGTGCAGGCATCAAATTTCAGGGATTAGTGCTGTTAGAGGTGTGGTGAACTGCCATCTGAGTCAGTCTGCAGCTAGAGAAGTGGAATAAAGGGCTCGTAGCTGCTGAGTGTGCTTGTAAGTTGATTTAAAGTAGTTTTTTAGCTTCCATTTTGGTGTGTTGGACATTGTAGTTGAGGTCTGTCTTAGCTGCCTTTTTTTTGTGTGTGTGCTTTTAAATTTGTTTGAGCAGGAGGGGCAGACACAGGGCTGATACAATCTCTCTCGAGTCGGGTGTAGGCCCTAATCCTACCCTCCTCCCAAGCTCTGCTCATTTATAGGGGAACACCTGCCCTGCAATTGGAGGAAAAGGCTTCAGGTGCAGCTCATGTAGTTCTAGCCACTCAGGGTTGGATTTAAAGGCTGGGAGAGAGGGGCTTAGGTAGTTGTTCACTGATCTTATAAAGTTTATTGTGTTGTAACAGGGTTACTGGTTTACTGTGGGACTGTATCTAGGATTAATGGTGACCTGATAGTTGGTACGGGTGTATCTTGGACAATTGGGGAACTTGGTGGCTCACCCAAGGAAACCTACTTGAAGGGGAATGGGACCACATGTCATTAGGGCCAACATCTTTGGGAGGGTGGTGGGGTGCACAGGGTGTGGGGCAGCCATGATACTGGAATGGGCTTGGAAGTTTGGTGGTTGTTCAGTGTCCTACCAGCTGGCACAGCTTAGGGAGGAGGTTGTGGGGATTAAGAGACAGTTGGAGGATGGGGGAGGTATGGTTGGGGAAGAGGGCAGGGGCTCTCCCACAGGGTAGCACTAAGCACTAGGGGCAGGGGCATAGGGAAAGGAGTGCAGGAGAGTACTCTGGGGTCACATAGGGACCCTGGCAGAGGGGGCCCAAAAGGAGGACACTACCAAGGAAGCAGGCAGGTAACTGGGGACCCTCACAAAGGGGGGCCAGAGGACAACATTCTCAGGGAAGTAGGCAGATGGCTGGGGCTGGACAGAAGGAAGCAAGGTGGGAGGTGGATTGGACCTTAAGCTCAGTAACGCTTCAATTCTCTTCTTCTGCTTGAGGATGAGGGAGTGATGTAGCCATGACAGGGGTGGTTAGAGATGGAAAGGAGTGGGGGCAGGAGGTGGGGGCGGATAGCAGGAGGAACAGGGGGGAACTTGGAATTCAGGAAAATGGGGGGGAGCAGTGGATCAGAGCAGGGGAAGAGGGAGGAAAGCACAAGGAGAAGGACCAGTTGGGAGGAAAGGGCAAGGAGAAAGACCAGAAGTACAAGGAGGATACAGTAAAGGGAGCTGTCAGTTTAGGCCAGGGAAGCACAACAAGCAAGGAGGGACTGAACGGAGATGGGAAAGAAGGAAGGGAGGATGAGCCAGGCTACTTTAGCAGATGGGGGAGAAGGACCAGTCGCGAGCAGTGAGGGGGAGAAGAGCGAGGTACAGAAGGATACTCGGGAGTAGGAAAGGCATAGGATCGGAGGGGAGGGGTGGCCAGGGTAAATAAGGAGGGGGCAGCAGGTGGCACCCATATGGGGGAGGAGCAAGGAGCCGACTCAGTGGAGGAGCCGGTAGAAAGGATAAGGGTCATGGAAGGGGGGGAATGGAGGAAAAGGAGCAGTCAGAGTGCTCCTTTTGGGGGAATCTATGATCAGGGGTACCAAATGAGATAGGGAGGGGGAAGCCTGGCCAGTTAGAACAAAATGCTTCTCTGGACTAATGGTGCACAGGGCCAAGCTCAAGGTATATCAGTTGGCAAAGGATTATGGGGATTCCTTGGACATACTGGTTCACCTGGGTACAAATGACATTGAGGGAAATAGTGAGCTAGAGATACAGGCATGGTTCAGGGAGTTTGCCATGGTCTGTCATGATATAGGATGCATAATTTCCTTCTCAGAAATGCTGCTAGTGCCAAGGGCTAGTGGGGAACACAAAAGGAAGATTAGGGAGATAAGCCAGTGGCTTAGGGAGTGGTGTGAGGCCAGAGGGTATGGCTTGATGGGCGATTGGAGGGAGACCTGGGAGGATAAGGGGCTGTATGCTAGAGATAGGCTCCATCTCAATTTGGAGGGGAGAGGAATCCTTAAGTTGAAAATAGAGGGGTTCATTGGTGAAAGGTGGGATTTAAACTTGTGAAGGGGGGAAGGATGGGAGAAAAGGCTGTCGAGGGGGGGGTCCAATAATGGAGGGACTCTGTCTCCATCCCCCTGGGGAGCTGGAGGAATGCAAGAAAAGGCCGACTGTTAAGGTGCAGACAAAGGGAAGACGGAATCCCCATGGGGACACAAGCTGAGGAAATGGAAGTATTGGAAAAGGGTGGAAGGTAGTCCTGCTAAATGCCAGGAGCTTGTGCAATAAAATGCCAGAGCTCCAGGTGATACTAACTGAGGGGGGGTGGATGTGGAAGTGGTCACTGAGACCTGGACCACCGCAGGACATGACTGGGACCTGAATCTGGAGGGTTACACTATGTTCAAGAAGGACAGGGGGGAGGGAAGGGGAGGAGGGGTAGCAATAATAGTCAAAAACTGCATTGGCATAGGGGGAGTAAAGGAGGTGGAGGGAACTGTGGAGGAGATTTGGGTCACCTTGATAGCGGGGGGGAGCAAGAGAGTAAAAATAGGAGTGGAGTATAGACCCCTTGCACTGTCAGAGGAGCTGGAGGAGAGTCTGGTGGCAGTTGTTGGGAGACACTGCAGATTGGGTAGGGGAAGGCTGGTGGTGCTGGGGGACTTAAACATGCCAGGAACAGACTGGAAGACTATGACATCCTCAGTGGCCAGGGAACAGAGGTTGTTAGATGTCTTTCAGGACACGTTCCTAACTCAGCAGGTGGGGGAACCAACCAGGGAGGCACGGGTACTGGACGTGGTCCTGGCAGACAGTGACCAGATTGGGAGCCTGGAGGCAAGGGACCCATTGGCGGGGAGTGACCATGCCATGGTCTGGTTCTGCCTGGACCTAGGAGGGGTAGAAGGCTGCATAAAGATGGAGATAACTGAATTCAGGGGGTTGGATTTTAAGGAAATAGGAAGGGTCCTCAAAGAGCATTTGGATGTGATTGGGCCAGACATGGACGCTAACAGTAGGTGGGAAATCATCAGGATATGGGTACAGGATGCTACCAGCACCTGTGCAAGAGTAAGACACAAATGTGGCAGGGCCCGAAAACCCTGCTGGTGGACCAGAGAGGTCCGGGAGGGGGTGAGGGGAAAGAAGGCAGCCTATAGGCAATTTAAGTGCTCAAGGATTGAAAGGGATCGAGGGGAGTACGAGGTGATGGCTAGAAGGGTCACTAGGGTGGTGGTGAGGGTGGCTAAGGCAAGGAAGGAGCAGAACCTGGCCAGGGAAATTAGGAGAGGGAACAAGGGATCATTTAGATACATTGGGAAAAATGAAGGGTGAAGGGGCAGATTGGCAGGATTAAAACAGGGGAGAGATGGTTACAAGAGCCGGGGGAGCAGGCTGAGGTACTAAATGAGTACTTCACCTCAGTTTTCACCAAGGAAAATGGGGGGGCTGCATCATATATGGGAGGAGACAGTGATACTGAGGAGGAGGGAACCTTACCAATCGGTGGGTTTGGGGAGAGGGGAAGGCATCACTGGCAGGAGGGGGGAAGGCTAAGCAGGGGGATGAGGTAGCAGATGTGGAAATCACAGCAGAGAGAGTGAGGGAGGCCCTCAGGTCCCTTAAAATGGAGAAAGCACCGGGGCTGGATAAATTACATCCCAGAGTGCTGAAGGAACTGGCAGATGTCCTGGCAAAACCCCTGGCGGAGCTTTTCACCATCTCTCTGAGGACAGGGTGGGTGCCCCAGGACTGGAAGGTGGCGCATATAGTGCCTATCCACAAGGGGGGATCAAGGGAGGTGGCAGGGAACTACAGGCCCATCAGCCTGACATCGGTGGTGGGCAAGGTGATGGAGAGCATTGTCAAGGAGAGGCTAGGGGGAACCTGGAAAAGTCATGGTGCCTGGACAATAGACGGCATGGATTTGTCCCAGAGAAATCTTGTCAGACAAACCTTGTGGAGTTCTATGACTGGGTGACGAGTGCCTTGGATGTGGATAGACCAGTGGACGTCCTCTTTCTAGACTTCAGCAAGGCATTTGACACTGTTCCTCATGGGGGCCTGTTGGATAAGCTGGGAGAAATGGGGTTGGGGAACCAGATGATCAGATGGATAGGCAATTGACTCCAGGACCGGATCCAGAGGGTTGTAGTTGGGATAGTCTCATTACCAAGGAGGGTCATTAGCGGGGTCAGTGGTGGATGGGAAGGAGGGGAAGGTGGCCCTATAGAGGGACCTGGAGGCTCTGGAAATATGGTCTAGAAAGTGGAAGCTGAGGTTCAATGCAGCAAAATGCAAGGTACTGCACCTGGGGGCCAGAAACCAGGGCCAAGTGTACTCCCTTGGGGAGGAAATGCTATAAGTCTCGATGGCTGAGAGGGACCTGGGGGGGTGGTGGTGGATGTCAAGATGAACAACTCGATGACTTGTAGGAGGGCAGCGGCCAAGGCCAACAGGATGCTGGAATGCATTGCTAAGGGGATCAACTCCAGAAGGTGGGAAGTGATACTCCCTCTGTATAACTGCTTGGTGAGGCCACACCTCGAGTACTATGTGCAGTTTTGGAGGCCATACTTAAAGAGCGACATTGAACTCCTGGAGAGGGTCCAGAGGAGGGCAACCAAAATGATTTGGGGCTTGGGGGACAGGACTTATGGGGAGAGGCTCGAAGCACTAAATATGTACACATTGGAAGAGAGAAGGGACCAGTGGGACATGATAGAGGTCTTCAGGTACATGAAGGGGGTAAATAGGAGAGGAGCAGTCAGGGTGCTTCAAAGGAAGGGGGCAGTTAGAGGGCATGGGGAAGCTGGAGGGAGGAATTTCAGGGGAGAAAGGAGGAGATGCTACTTCATTGAAAGGGTGGTGGAGCCGTGGAATGTGCTGCCCAGGGGGCTGGTGGAGGCAGAGACAGTGGAAGGATTCAAGAGGGGGTGAGACAAGTACAGGGGAAGGGTTCTCGAAGCAAAATCCAGTGCAGTGAGAATATCCAGAACTGGGAAGGGAGAAGCCAAAGAAGGCCAGGGGGGCAGCAAGGTTAGCTCCCAGGGTGGAGGCTGACCAAACGAGCAGACACAAAAGACCATTAGGCCTATTCTGCTGGCGTTTTAGTATGTTAGTATGTTAGTATTATCTTGCACCTTATTAGCTAGATTCACCTCCGATTGTGCTTTTACTTTCCTAATATTCCTTTTAACCTTCTTGGGGCAGTCTTTGTATTTTAAATGTATCTTTATTGATTTGGCTAGTTTTAGTTTTTTATACAATCTATTTTTTTTTTATCGATTAGGCTTTTGATAATATTAGTAAGCCAAATTTTTTGTTTTGCTTTATACAGAATAATGTATGGGCAACCATACACAACAAGGCTGTGTTTCCATCGAGGGGTTGAGATGACAGCATATGAACCTCGAGAGCGAAGCTCGAGAGGTCCATGCTGTCATCGCAACCCCAAGATGAAAACACATGCCGAGTTGTGTGTGGTTGACTATATTTTACTTTTTATAGTATATGGTTTTTACACTAGAGTGACAGACCCTCACTGAAGTGAAAACAAAACATCTTGCCATTTCTTTGTTCTACTCCCATAGCAAAATCAAATCTCTAGACTTTTGAATGGTAAAAGGTATGACTTTGGGCACTGGGTGGTTAATAAGTATCTAGGTGTAGCATAAATGAGAAATTTAAAATTGTATGACATTTGAACTGTGCATAACAACTGTTCGGAATGTGCATAACAACACTTTAGAATGTGCATAACAGTTTAGAATGTGCTTAACAAGGATTTTGAGCAGGCTGATTTTCATACATAACAAAGGGTAACCATATACTATATTGTTGTTATACTTTGGGGTGGTAGGAATGAACTTTAAAGTTAGACTCACAGTTTTAATTTTTAGAGAATCCCACATACTTTGGGCTGTTTTGTTTTTAAAATCCAATATCCAGTCCCAGTGAAGAAGGTTCTTTTTGATATTACAAAAATCAGCTTTATGAACATTTAATTTAGTTGTAATACTAGTAGGTTTGGGGCAACTCCTTTTACTTATCTTAAAATATACTGAACTGTGGTGACTGTTACCCAAGGAACTATTAACCACATCATAATTTACTAAAGTCCCAATATTAGTAAAAATCAAATCCAGGATATTTTTTCCTCTAGTATTTCCTAAGACCCTTTGTTCTAATCCCCCCTGGTCAATGATATCAATATATTGTCTCTCCAGGGGACGCGTTCCTTTCCCACTTCTCCAGTCAATGTTTAGTAAGTTAAAATCTCCAGTTAATAATATTCTATTGGCTGGATTAAGTTCGCTGATTGCTTGTAATACTGCCAAATCATTTTCTTGTGATATAGAGGGAGGCCTATGTAATAGTCCCAATATAATTTTAGTACCATTAAGCAGGAGGAGCTTCACCCATATAAGTTCCAGGGAACCGGTATCCCACTTTATTTCTTCACATGTAATATCCTCATGGATATAAATTCCTAACCCACTGCCCTTTCTGTGTTTTTTGCAACGGAAAAACAATTTGTACACTGCAATTTCCTTGTCCCATTGGTCTTTCTCATTCCACCATGTCTCAGTAATTAGTACAATGTGTATTTTATGAGTGTACAATATTATTTTAAATTCATCAAATTTGTTTATCAAACTTCTTGCATTGAGGAGTATAGCATTCTATTCAGGTATTTTGTTAAAGGAATTGGGAGATCTTTTTAAGTTATTAACCATGACCCCTCCCCCCATTCCAGTTTAAATGAAATTTAATCACTTCTACAAATTTTTTGCCTAAGATCCTAGTACCTGCGAAGTTTAAATACAAGCCACCTTGTTTATCTATTAAAAGTTGTTGAATTATTCATAAAACCAATACCTTCCTCAATACAAAATTGTCTAAGCCAGTAATTTATTATTTTGATCTGCCTATTCCCATAAACTTTCTGGCCATGCATTGGGAGTATCCCAGCTATAATGATTTCTCCCCATGGTTAATCATCCTTTTTGCTATGTTCCTAAATTCAGATTGAATATCATTCAAGTCAGTTTTTCCTATGTCATTAGCTCCTACATGAAGTATAACCAATGGGCTGACTCTGTTCTCAAACAGTCCATCTAATAAGAGAAAAATGTTGTGGAGCTTCGCTCCTGGTAGTCATCTGACTGTTGTATGTTCGTTACACTTGTGACAAACTTGTGTGTCTATCCCCCTGATTATAAAGTCACCAATGACTAGAATGTCTCTGTTCATGTGATTTAGTTCCCCATTTGCATTTTTTTTTCCATTTCTGTTTTACTAGTTTGAACAGGAGCATACTGTTTCAAATGTTCCCCTAATTCATTCTGCACATCTGAGCATTCCTTGGGGGGGCCTTTAGCCAGACTACATTCTCCTAGTTCATTCTGCATACCGGGGTTAACAAATGGTATACCTTGTCAGGAGGTCTAAACCTCACTGTCAGGTCCTTGGCAATATTGGGAATGCAAGTAATCATAGACGTGTTGCATTAGAGTAATAAACTTGTTTATTACTACCAAAAAGAATAAAATCACAGTTGCCCTAAGCAGTTCTTACTAATAAGAACCGGGAGCCAGTGCTAAGCGTTCCCTATATCTCAAGGTTTCTTTGTGTCTCTTGGGATCTCCGGGGTACAAGACTTAGTGTATCACATTATATACCTATGATAATTACTATGGTTACTGTAAGATAGAAATATTTCTAGTCACAGAGATTAGCACTATTGGCTAAATTAGAGGAGGCTCCACGGTCCAAGATAGCATTATAAAATTTTGTAGTAGTCATCAGGTTTTGAAACAAAAGAGTTCTTATACAGAGTCTTACATAACTCAGTGTAATAGTACAAATCACCAAAAGGTGGCAATGACGACTTATATATCATAATTATTCCAAGGACAAAGGTGTCTTAACATTTTATAAGTAAGAAATACACAGAAAATACATAGAAAAATATATATGTATTAGCAAGCAATGTGTATTACAATAATATGCGTACATATCCTTACATCTACTCTTATACAGTAGATGCCCTTAGTGCTATATGTTGGTATAACATATGCCTAAGCACTAGCTGTCTACGGTGCACCTCTGAGGGTACCAATAAGGGTGCAGGGACCTCATGTAACAACCTTCATATCTATTCTGTAATATCAGTGGGGAATTCAGTAAGGGAACCGCTCTGTTGTCCAAAGAGGATTCATATGCAATGTCTCTTGGTTCTTTACCATCAGCATTACTATTAATGAATGATATTTGGTTCACTGATTTACTTTGTTTCTCAGGTATCCTGTAACTAATATCACTAACTGCCTTGTCTATGTATTCTTCCAATCTAGCAATGTCCTTTTGAGTTTGCAGCCTAAGCTTTAAATCCTGTATTTCCCTTAATAAAGCAGGTATCCTAATACATTTGTCACATGAAAATTTTTTGATTTGCAATTTCCTCAGTATACATTTTGCATTCACAACATGCTTTTTTCCCCGTTCCCTTTTTTTGCCTCCCTTGAGCCATTGTCAGTACTGTTTTACTTACCAGCTTGTGTTAAGCAGTGTACTACCATGGATTACCTTCCTTGATTTTTTATTTTCCCCCAGTGATCCTCCAGTGTCCCCAGTGGACACAGTAGACACGCGACGCGTGTGTCTCCACTTGCAGCTTCACATGCTCACCCGCTCCCGCTTGCTCCCGCTCGCATGGGAGCTTGAATTTATCCCAGTCAAACAGGAAGTCTCACAGAGTCACTTCCTGTGCCTGGCTCTCTTGCTAGTTACAAAACCACACAGTTTTTAAAAGTTATATCTGCCACCTTTATTAGTGGACAAATTTCATAGGTTAGAAGCCTTCCCCTGCTTCAATTAAAAAGAACCAGTGTCAGATAAAAGGCTGCAACTCCAATGTACCAGTGATATGCACAGCTGTGTAACATCAGACCTCCATAGCCCCACAATATACCCCTGGTCCAGAAAGCACCACTTCAACCTGTATATTTTAGCAACGGCCTGAGATTTACCTTCTCTCTCCAGAGGAATGCAATACCCACATAAAATAAGCATATAATACAGCCTGCCCAACTCAACGGTTTGCAGCAATCTGAATATTGCTTGTGTGGGAGCTGAATTTATCCTGGTCAAACAGAAAGTCTCAGAGAGTCACTTCCTGTGCCTGGCTCCCTCGCTAGTTACAAAACCACACAGTTTTAAAAGTTATATCTGCCACCTTTATTAGTGGATAAATTTTGTAGGTTAGAAGCCTTCCCCTGCTTCAATTAAAAGAACCAGTGTCAGATAAAAGGCTACAACTCCAATGTACCAGTGATATGCACAGCTGTGTAACATCAGACCTCCACAGCCCCACAATACCCTTGGTCCAGGAAGCACCCCTTCAACCTGTATCTCATAGCAATGGCCCGAGATTTACTTCCTCTCTCCAGGGGAATGCAATACCCACATAAAATAAGCATATAATATAGTCTTCCAAGTCAATGGATTGCAGCATTTAAACCATCCACTGATGACTGAGTTTCCCCCCTCCCAGATGGATTCAGGCCATCACCTCTGTATAGGCCAATATACTTCCAGGTTGCTCCCCAGTCCCGAGTGCAGCAAAACCCCCATCTTCTCTACACCATTCCTTCGACCATGAGTTCAAGCTCCTGGTGCAGTGTATCTTATCCCCCCCCCCCGTTTTAGACAGGCATCACCTCAATAAAAGCCGCCATGCGTGCTGCCCAAGACCTCTTCCAAGTTCACTGAACTCTCCTTCCACAAATCCAGTCCTGTCTCTTGCTAGGTCATTCATCTCCAAGTAGACAATGACATCCAGTTTGCCCTTCCACTCTGCCACCTTCAGGGTCCTTAGAATCTGAGGCTCATCCTTCAGATCCATGGTGCCAGGTAGGCACTTTACCTCCTTCTTCCCCCTATCTTTTTTTTTATCATGAAAAATGTTATTTCATTTCCTGCATAAAATGAAAACCATAGTATACAGGCAGAGTAAGCAATAGAAGAACACTGAACTTACAAAAAAACATCCTGGATAATGTCTTCTTCTTTACAGAACCAGTGCATCACACTGAGTTGTATATAGTTCAAAGTGATGTACATGTCAAAAGGCATGAGTATATAAACCAGCGCTGCTTGGTATTAAATGGATTAAGTTAAGAAAGTTCACATTACATCTAATAGTCCTCCTTTGACAGACAGTTTTGAGTGTTACCTTTAGTATGACAACAACAGTCTACGTTTGTAGCTACCACAGAGAAATATCTGTATCCTGTGAAACTCACACTAGAGAGGTTTCTGTTCCTAGGGCTTACAACATTGTCTACTATCTCTCAATCTGATTGCCATGGTGAAACAATGCCATACTGTACATGAGAATTACCTTGTGGAAGTTCCTTATGTGAGTTGAGGCCAGAATATCCCTTGTGCCTAATCCCAGACCTAGTAGAAAAGAAGGGTGTTAAGGTATGCCAGTCTTACTGCTGGGAAGATGGGGGATGGGACCCATGACTTCAGCCATGGGGGCCATGCTTAGTAGCTGCCTTCTTGGTCATTGAATGTGGTGCGGGTTTTCTGGGGGAAGGGAAGGAACTGAGTATAGGTAAGAGTTGAGATATGGGGCACATTTCTTGTAGAAAAGAGGTAGTTTGCTATGAGTGGCATAAAACAGTCTTTTGAATGTAGCAATCTTGGCCAATGCTGAATCCATGCTGCCACAAACAGGGGATTGGGCTGTCTCATTTCATAAGAATAGCCTTTTTAGCTTCTATTGTGGCTGCAAGCAGCCAAAAGATAGCCTGGTTGGACCATTTAGGAAATAATGTAGTGTCACCTAGGATAACTAGAACCCATACATGTGATAATATAAAACTGCATGAGAGGGAGGTTTTGTGAAGTTAGGAGGGAGAGTGGCCTTTTAGGAGGGAGAATGAGTAAATGCACTGAGTTGGCTATTAAATAATAACAAATTTTGACATTTTATTAGATAGATAAACCACTCTGAGGTTTGCGGTCGTACTCTGATATATGCACGCCTTGGGTGGTTGATGCACACCAAGGCGTGAGTAAATCAGAGCGCGAACGCACACCTCAGAGTGGTTTATCTATTATTTATATATATATGCATATATATATATATATATATATATATATGTATAAATATAATGCTTCTTCCACTGATACAGAGTTGCACTTGCACAGACAGAGCCTCCCTTCCCTTGTTCCTGTTTCTCATCATCGTGGTCCATTCTCCTTAAAGTATGCTTCCAAAGCATACTTGTTAAAATAAAAGCCTACATTTATAGTTAATTTGGTGCATATATATACACTGCTTACAGCAGTAATGTCCCAACATGAATGAGAGAACCACCTTTTGAATTGTTGCCATTTTAAGTGGCCGCAGTGAGGGGCTGTAAGAAGGCAGATAGGGTAGTTCTGTCAGTCATGGCACGGCAGCCAGGCGTGTTATTGCCCACCTGATCTGTTTCTTGTTTGTCCCTCTTGCCCAAGTTATCAGGCGGCTGCTCCAACCTGAGAATGCTGATTTGTTTCCTGTGACTGACTGTTTAAGTGGGGAGATTTGCTTCCCTTGTGGGGGGGGGGGGTGTGGAGTTTAATTTAAAAAACAGGACTTTCCCAGGCAAAACAGGAGACATCACATGTATGAGAACCAGGCTGTGAGGAATTGCCATATCAAACATTTTCGAACAGTCCTGCAGAACCTCTTTCTAGTGTTGAACACTCTGGGGACATTGCTTGATAATATATAATAGACCTGCTTCAGGTGCATTACATTGCCACCAGTTAGGCGAGAAAGCAGTCCACTATGGCACAGGGCCACTGGGGATCGGTACCAATGATAGATAATTTTAGACTGAATTAGTTGCCCATATGCATCTTTGCAGGCCAAGTGTGCCCTTCTGATACAACCCTCCGATCTTTCCTGTGGAAACCATCTGCAACTCTTTTTCCCTCTCTAATTTATATTTGTCTGTAGTTTATGGCTGGGTATCCCTGACTATACCATATATCCTTCCCACTATCCATTTATAATTACTTGGTTTGTGCAGTTAGTGCAGCCATAGCCAGTGTTGTGACCTGGAAATAGTTTTATCTAGTGACAGTAGTGCCCCTCTAAGTTGCAGTAACCTCCAAAATTCAGATCTAAGTATCCCATATTTATCTTGTATTTGATGGAATGAGAGTAAGGACTTAGTAATGGGAATTGTATTGTCTGCCACTGTATTTATGCCTGCTAGTTCCTATTCTTTCCACCATACAGGAGCTTCCCCCACATGAATGCAAGGACTATGCCAAAAATGAGTGTAGAGCTTTGGAGGAGCCCTCTTGCTTAGGAGGTGTCAGGTAAGGGAAAAGCATTTGTGCTAGGCATTTTGCATTTCTAGAATGATCGTGTTTCCCCTCCTGCCCTTTTTTCTTACTACCAAAGAGGAGACCAAGCCATGGCATTTGTGCAATATCCTTCTCCAATAATACACATTTCGGGGTGTTTGTAGAGTTCATGTGGAACCATTTTGTAGCCTGAGCCATTCTGTAAGCCCAGAGGTATCCCTGAAACCAAGAAAGACCCAGGCCACTCTTCCTCCAGTGGGCACTAAATTTGGCCTTACTAAGTCTGGACTTTCTCTCTTCTCATAGCAGGGTGGCCAAAAGGGGATCAGTCTTTTAAAGAACTTGTCTGGTACTGGCAGGAAAAAGTTGTGGAAGAAGTAGGCAAACTTAGGCAGCACAAACATTCTAATGGCCTCAGTCTTTCCCTTGAGTATTAAGCTTATTTTGAGCCAAGTATGTATTTTATGATCTAGGGCTGTTAGTAGTGGATGATAGTTGTTTGCTGCTAGAGCTGTCCATTTTGTGCAGATCTTTACCCCATGTAAGTAAACTCCTCTGGAGCCCAGATTAGAGGAAGTCCACTTGTGCAAGATGGGACACATGTTGTGTTGAGAGGGGAGATGGTAATTTTGTTCCAGTTCACCACCAAACTGGACAAAGTAGCAAAACAGTCTAAAACTTTCATGACTTGCTGCAATGCTTGGGAAGGGTGGGCTAAGGTTAACAGTAAGTCATCAGCGTATGTGTTGACCAAGTAACTACTGTCCTTTACTTTAATACCCTGTATGTCCTTAGCGTCTAGCAGTTTCTGAGTGAGAGGGTATAATACCAAAAGGAACAAAAGGGGGACAGGGAGCAACTCTGTCTGGTGCCCCTATGTAGGAATAATGGTTCAGAGATGGCACAGTTAGTCAGAATAGTTGCTGTGGAGCATGGTATAAGGTGGTAATTCATCTCCAAAATTGGGGACCAAAGTCATCTGCTTTCATTACTGAGTGGTGGTCACAAATACCACTATGTGTCAACAACATATAAAACAATGGCAGTAATATACACCTGCTTACATATATAGCTGACATTCATTAACAACTGCAAATTGTGTTTTATTCTAAAAGAGGAAAGAAAAGACACAAAACTCATTACAAATTATTCCACTTGAAAACCTACAGTGTCATCCATCATGATCAAGTTTTTTGAGTAAGATTTCAGTTTATTGCATAACAAATTGATGTAATTGTCATTTTACTGCACTGAGGTCCTGAATTATGCTGTAAGATGTCACAGTAAAAACTGTCATGAGTGCTTGATCCTAGTATACAGTACTGTATACCAGTACGACCACTGAAAAGTGGGAAGTAACTATAAAAATGGAAGTTTTTCTACAAACTTAGAGCCATATGCATGATGCCTACTCACCACAGAAACCAGGTGCATAGGCATCGATACGCGTGAATGCCATGAAGCGGGGTCCCATGGACCCTCGCACAGCATTCACTATCGGGGCACATGACAGTTATACACTCTATCCCCCCACATGGACAGGAACGCACCAGGGTTGCGCAGGGGGCATGCCTGCACTATGCCCCATTCACAAAGATGTGTAATGCTGGCGACAGAGTGGTGAAGGGGAATGCAGATTACAGCAGGGGGTTCCCTACCATAACCTCTGTATCCATGGGCATGCAAACAGGCAACCGCCTGGTCCTGGCAAACAGCCCTGGTCCACAGCAATGGAACCCCACAAACATCCCCCATGCCTGCTCACCTGCCCACCACAGCACACAGCTGAGTCCTACTTCAGCACTGCTGCCCACCCCACACACTTTGGGGCACTAGCCTCGTGACTGTGGTAACCCCACACCTATGCCCCCACCCCATGCATGGACACACACACCCCCCCAACCAATACAGCACAGCCCCAGTAGTTGTGCCCAAAACATGCATGAAAGTGCCTATGCACCCCAGGTGCTAGGTGGTTCAGTTAGCCACCCCTGGCCAGTGTCCAACTAGCATATGCAGGTGTATGCCCACACACAGCAAGTGATGGGCATGGACAGGAGGTCCCACAACATCAGCCTGACATCCGATCCCAGCACCCCTTTCCATACCTGCTAGATGGTGCCATGACATTGGATGAGCAGTGGCACAGTGCTCCTCACACCTCATCAGCCACCAGCTGTTCAAATTTTGCTGGGAGCATGACCCTATATATAGGCCATGCTTCCAGCATCACTTGGATGGGCAGTGGTCATGGAGGTGTGGGGAAGGCTGTACTGCTGGCCATCCGGGGCCGAGGCCAGGTATGGGGGTGGCAATGGTACATGTCACATGTTCTGGGGTTGGGCTGTCATGTGGTGGGGCAGGGTGGGCTGTTAATGTTCTGGGGTTAGGGCTGGCACATGTGGCAGGTGGCCATGGACCACCAGGGGCTCAGCCAGTGGTCTCTGGTGGTCAGGGCATTGCTGCGCAGGTCCAGATAGCCTGCGGGTGCTGTTCACTCACCCGCACCAGCACCAATTTGCATAGGTAATCCACTCTGAGACCCACTATGGGCATCCCTTTGGATGCCTGCCTGAGTACACAACCCCGGCCCGTCCACCTTGCGGAGTCCTGCATGCCAGTGGAGCTATGGACAGGTGGCAGCTGTTAGTGAATATTGGCCTGCACGCATATGTCCTTGTGTGTGGAGCTACATGGGTGGGGTATGCACCTTAGTGTATAGCCCCCTTAGTTTGTATATTTTATGACAGCAATCAACTACATGGAAACTCTGCTGTGTAGTATGGTATATTGTAGCAGAGATTCAGAGTGTCAAAGCCTTGTATTCCAGTTACAATGTTTCTGCTTCCTGTATTTTTTCCACTTCTACATAAGGTACAAATTGACTTACTGAACAGTTAACAACTTTTGTGATCAGCTGATCACAATCAGACACACTGCTTTTGGGCTCAGCTGTTCATTTTTTGTGTGTGTTTATAATCAAATATGAAAAACAAATACATATAGTGTTCTTGTCAACAAGTAAAAACCCTCAGATTCAAATTAACACAAGTAATAACAGGTGGCATCCTACAAGCCTGAAATGCATACATTATGCCATACAAGTTTAGATCAACCTTTTCATGTTTTTTCAGTTTAAACTGCTGTACCAAGATATGAACAGCTGGTGCCTCAAAGATAGCTTATAATTTATTCTCATCCATACAGTGCTCTTAAACCAGTACCACATCTTACCAAAATGAAGTAGCTGTCATTGCACATTTCAGTCTGTTTACATGACAAAATCAATTAAAAAATTAAAAATAAAAGAATCACCAAGTTTAGTTTTTTGAATGTGTTCTGAAGGGGGGTATGAAGAGATATTAATAGAGTAGGCACATTTTTAATTAAATGCTGCTCATATTTTTAAGACATAAAACTTTTAACATGGCTTAAATGTAATTTAAGACATTTAAAAATTGCATTACAAAACCTAGCGGGTGAACAGAAAGCTTAGGACATAGGCAAAGGAATCATAAAGATGAGTTATTGTTTTGTTGGGGGGGGGGGAGCGCAATCAGCCTGACCACTGAGGAAAATGATTTAGGGATCATCAGTTGTGATACCCTCAGTCAAAGAACCAGTTCACTAGAGCACTTGGAAAGGCAAACAGGATTCTGGGTTGTATGAGGAGATGATTCTCTACTAGAAGATGTGAGGTACTGTTGCCTCTCTAGAGCTCACTGATCAGGCCACATCTGAAGTTATTTGTCCAGGTCTGAATAACCAGGATAAATACCCCATAGTATTTGTCCAGAGGCAGGCTGACCTAGATTGCCAGCTGCTTTGTGTGTCTACAGATTTCAGTTAGGCATACTCTGTATTTAAAATACAAACAAACAAAAAAAAAGCAAGAATATTTGCTGTAAAGGGTAGAATGTTTTTAGAGTACAAATGTGGTCTTCCAAAGGGATGGCACGTACCACATTGATTTTTTGTGGATTTGGGAGTGGCTCTCCTTGAGCTTGATCTCTCAGTTTTGCTTGGGGATCATCATGCCTCATTATGGATTTTATTGAAGAACCACACCATGTAGTTTATACTGTTTTGTTTTCCTGCCTCAGATTTATCTTATTCACACTTTGTAGTAGCTCTCTCACTCCTTTTTATCACTTTCGTTCTTGATCTTTTTGCTTCTAATTTTCTACTTTCCACAACCTTCATTATATGAACATACTATACAGGGATGCTTACAAGGATGAAGCACTCTTATCCCAGTTTCTGCCAGTAATATTGTGCAGGATACTATGGAAACATATAGAATAATGCACTGTGAAGAGTGGTTTATGGGGATTTTATGCACATCCGAGGTGTATGATGCCCCTTAAACCCCAAGGGTGATGCCTGAGGGGTTTATCTGGGCATCACACACTGAGTGTGTAAATAAAAACACTTAAACACACTCCCCCATGTTTTATTTTTTTATATTTACTGGTTTTAAGAGGCTCACACTGCATAGTCTTGTGTTGTTTTACCCCCCCACCATAAAAGTACTGGATCCCAGTTGTAGTACTAGACAGAGTAGCTGCATGATTATCTCTCAGCTTGAAGAAAGTGCACCCTTGAAAGCTCAGGGAGCACCCAGCTGCCATCCTGCCAATCTTGTCCCTTTCCCAAACTGCTGTCAGGTGGTGGGTTGCTTACTCACCCTTTGCCCACGTGGTTTGGAACGGTATGTCGGACTGCTGACATGCTGTGTGAAAGGTCATTCATTGTTATTGCTCCTGTTTGCCATATTTATTTAAAATAATTTAGGACTTTTTGTTTTTAAGCTTTGTGAGGTTCTGAGTGACTGCTGACAAGCTTGTCTCTGCCGTTGGCTGTTTGAAGGCCTAGTGCTAGTGGATGTGCAGCATGAGGACAGCTTGTCCGATGGCTTTTGAGGGTGATGCTCTGGTTTTATTGCGGTCGTGGTTTACGGAGCTCCCTAATTCACATATATGAATTATGGAGCTGTTGCGGTGCCTCTGGCAGTGGTTTATAAGTACTAACCAGTAAATATATCTAGAATATTATGGATCTACGATGCTGGTTCAACAACACTTTTGTAGTCTGGCATCTCAGCGACGGGATTTATGTCAACCACAAGTTGTGGTAGGCATAATTCCTGTATATCTCCTGGTCCTGTTTTTCTATTGAGGGTCCGGTCCCCAAACCCGCCATGCGGGGGGGCTCTGCTCCTCACACTCCCATACTATGGATTACCAACTGCAGTCGGAGTTGATTCAGGGAAGTGGTGCAGAACCAAGAGACAGTGTGCCCCTGTCTCCGGTGCACCAACACAGTAACCTGTCAGCAAAGCACCAATTTTTCAGACAGAGAGGTATGTCGCTGTGTTGGTGTCACCGTCGGGTTGGCATACCAAATAATATATGGCTGGGTGAGTGGAGCTAGTATTTTACACACACCCTAGGTGTGGGATGCTACACAAACCCCGAGGGAAAAGCTCTCGTGATCCATAAAAGCATCCCACACTGAAGGTGTGTGTGTAAAATTCTGGTTTTATACACACCCATCCATATGTTATTTTATTTAATTAATGGTCATTATTTTTTTTTCTGTGCCACACTTGAGCTACTATAGCAGTTCTGCCAGAAACAGACAGACAGACACACACACACACACCCTGTCTCACACTCACTCTCTCTCACACACTCACACACCATCTCTCACTCACTCGCTCACTCAGTCATCAGTTGCGGTCGGTCAGGAATACAGCTGTGGAGCCCCGCTTAAGAACTAAGTATGGCAGGATCAATCAGATACATTTTTGGCTGTTTGAAGGCAGAATCAACCAGATATATGCAGCATCCTTCGTGAAATGGACATCTTGAATGCTTGGATCCTACAACATAACCCTGATATAGTTTCAGTCATAGAGACATGGCTCTCCCCAGACATAGCTGATGCCTCTGTTGCACTTCCAGGCTACACGGTATATAGAAAAGACATTCTATCTATGTCAGGAAGTGGCTGTGCCTTATATCTAAGGGATGATCTTCAGGGTTTAGTCCTTCCATTGCCCAACTTGGGTGATCATATGCAAGCACTAGCAATAAAAGTGCTCCTTGGTGCCCATAATAAAACCCTTGCAGTCATGTCTGTCTATATTCCACCTAGGCATAAGTCCACTGGCTTTGATGCTTTAATGCTTAGAATCATTGCGTCTCAACACTGAAGCAATAATCCACGGGGACTTTAATACCAACTGGCTCTCCCCAGAGGCCAAGGCCATCAACAATGTACTCTAAACAATCCACCTACAAACTGCTCTAAGGGTACAAACACATTACTGCACTGGGTACTGTCTAATTGCCCTGGCCATCTATTGGGGATCACTGTTCTCCCTGATGCCCTCAGCGATCACTCACCTGTCCTGTTTCAGTGGACCAATAACTACAACAAGCACCTTGCAGGAACAATCACTAACAGAGTTCTCATACATGGTCACCTAGAATTGCTTAAAGTGGACCTTCATAAGCAAGATTGGTCTCCAGTTTACAATGCCCCCAAAGTGGATTCTGCTCTCTTTTTATTCACTAATTTAACTTAATCTGTGATTGGCATGCCCAGCTGAAAATACAGAAAGTCAAAGGCCATTGCAATTCTTGGTTATCCCCTGACTTGCTTGACTTAGTTAGATCTAGCGATCACCTATGGCAGAGGGCTCAGGTCTCCGTTAAGCAGGCTGACTTACAAAGCTTTAAGAAAGCTCATAATCACTGCATTCAAGTAATATGTACCATTAAAAAACAGTACTATAAGGAAGCCTTCTCCAAAACATGGAGCGATGGAAGAAAATTTTGGAACGACTTAAAGGAAGTAACTGGTGAAAGCTGCAAATATGTCCCCACCATGCTCAATATCGATGGTAAACCCTCCCTAGATTGTTAGCCAATTGCAAACACATTCAACAATGCCTTCACAGATTTGAATGGAGTACTCCCCCCAGGATTTCTTCTGCCAGTTCAGCACTGCTGAAGTTAAAGAGAATGTGGTTTTGATTCCCTCACACACCCATTCTACTTTAAATCCCTTACAGCCAAGGAAACTTGTAATTACCTCCAAAAGGTTCTGGGTAAATCAAGGTACAGCCTTGGGCAATATACTGGCTCCCCTCACACACACTGTCAACGTAAACCTCAAGTACTCACATTTCCCTGATAAGTGGAAGCCTGCAATCATGACTCCAATCTTTAAGAATGGAAATTAGGCACTCAGTGGGAACTACAGTCCAATCTCCATTCTATCACCTCTCTCAAAAACACTTGAAAGAATAGTAGCAGACTAGCTTGGCGAATATCTGGAAAAGTATCAGCTTCAATGCCCACAGCAACATGGGTTTAGAAAAGGTCATAGTACCACAACTGCACTGCTTGAATTTACTGGTTACATACACAATTCCCTCTACCAAGGTCTACTTGTTGGTGCAGCCTACATCGACTTATCCAAGACTCTTGACATGATGAACCATGCCCTATTGCTCAAACAGCTTGAGGTCATTGGTCTTTTATTTATTTATTTTTTATTTTATTTAGTTTTTGTTGACAGGGTAAGTGCACTAGACAAATCCTACCTATTTTCAAGCACAACCCAGGGGAGGGGGATACAGATGAATGCCAACTGACCTTGAACCAGATTAAGCTGTTGGTGGTATTTTTTTTTAGTGAATGAGGGAAATTTGGCCAGGACACCAAGGAAATTCCCCTACTCTTTTCGATAAGTGCCATGGGATCTTTAACATCCACCTGAACTACCACCGATCCAGGCATATGGACCTCGATTTTTAACGTCTCATCCAAAAGATAGCACTTCAGAAGTGCACCACCCCTCTCATGCTGCACTACAGTGTCAGTACTGGGATATTAACCCAAGTGCCAGATGTGGGAACTGAACCCACAACTCTCTGATCTCCTGGCCTCAGAGGTGAGTGTGCTACCTACTGAGCCACTGACTCTGATTTTGCCTATCATGCCCCAGGATGGCTGAACTCGCTACACACTGACATCACATTGTTAACTTCAATTGGTCTATTTAAAAGAAAGCTGAGACAACGAATTACTGTGAATGCCATCTGTAATTGCTTTAATTGACGAACCTTATAACCTACTGCAGTTCTGTTCCTTCCTGCCTATGACTCCTGCCACACAGCTATGACTCTTGCCACACAGTGCCTGGCACTTAACTCCTCAGCTCTTATTCCCCCATGTTTGTCCCCTAGAGTGCCCAGTCCTTGCCTTCCTTCCCCTGTTTTTTACCCTTAGTCCTCCATCCTCCCTCCCCCAAACTCACCCATCCCCACGCATAAGCCCCACCAGCCCTGTAACCTGTGCCCTTCCCTGTGCCATCCCCATGCTGACCAAGCAACCTGTGCCTCCCTGAGCCAACTCAACTATACTGTCAACGATATTACCCTCTGGGTTTAGTTTTGTTTCTCCCTCACCTTTAGCCCCTGTCTGTCAGACATCCTTGTTAGTGTATATGCTTTCATTTTTGACTCAGGCAATTGTATTTAGCGTATGTTTGTGACTTTTTTGTACTAGTTATATCATGAGGTTTTCCAATGTTATCTCTGTAAGTGTTGCCACTTGGTCTTATCAATCTGTACAATGTTTCAATGTATTATATCCTCTGACGTGAACCTATGTGATGAGCTTGTCCTCAAAAGTGTTGATCTGAGAGTTCAATAAATAAATAAATAGAATATATTGAAAACTGTGTACAAAAATTACCTGGTATGAAGTTAAACACAAGGGATATGTTTCCATGGCCTGTCCAATGGAAACTCAGCAAGCAATGGGGCAACCATGTTTGGAGCAATGATCCTTCTGCCCAGTCAGACAGTAGCAGCCAATGAGCTGCATAGATCTTTTTTTTGGGTGGCAGGCAGTGATTACAACCTCCCATGTTGTAATTGAAAATATCAACATGGAAGGTTATAACTGAGAAAAAAAACAGTTATCTGAGGATAAAAAATAATGACTATTAATTAAAATTTAATTCAATGATAATTACTCTAGTACGACATGCTGAAAAAATATAATCTTCATCAAAAAGTGCTTCATCCTGGTGGGAATCACTGGATGCAACCTGGGCCCTATATGTGGACTACCCAAATGACAAGGATGCTGGGTCTGTGCCTGTTTGTGACTACATCAGATGAAAATTTGAGGGAAGGGACTAGGCATCTGGAAGCAAAGGGTGCACATCATTATTTAATGTCTCATACCATGCCATGTTCCCTTTCCTTGTGTAAGGGGCATAACCAAACCAGTGCAGTTTATTTACAGGTGCTTGCAACTAATTCAGTGAGCCCACAGTTCAACTGGTCCCAGGTGAAGTCCTGATTTTAACGTTTGTTTGCAATAACAGAGAATATCTAAAAGTAATGCCTTATCCTTCAGTGAATACAGTCCTGACAGCTTTCAGGGTGATCAAGATCCCAGGCAACCTTTTCCTCTACTGACAGTATCTGAAGGGAAAAACAGAATCTCTGTCAGATGTGCATGGTGCTGTACACAAGCATCACTGTTTTAACAACTTATACATAGTTCTTCAGAGGCTCTGGCAGTAGTCACAGTGCACACTTTTACAATTCCTTATTATGGGTAGGCAGCTTTGACCTACAGCACAGTCAACCAGGACTCAGTTCTTTAAAAGTCATCCCACAAATTCCTGCATGACAGAAAGGGCTCAACTCCCATTGAATTGCACAGTTCACTGCAGCATACTGCAGCACTTTGCACAAATATTGTAAGGTACTGCACTTTTATTTTATTTATTTATTTCATCTAGGATTACAATACCTTTGAGCCGAAAGATTCCATGTCAGCGTGTGCAACAGTCATCATTTTTAGTTACAAACATATAGTCATTGACTTACAGACATCTAATAACCAGTACAAAGACATGAGCTATGAGCAAGACAAGGGAAGGAGTGGGGGTGGGTGGGGAAGTGAGGGTAGGAGATTGAGGGGTAGGAGGTGCAGGGGTAAGGGGAGAATGGGAGGTGGTTGGGGGCAGGGGCAGGAGTGGAGATATGGGGGGAGGTGGGCAAGGGCAGGAGACAGTGCAGCCAGGGGGCCTTGTTGAGGGAATATGACAGGTAAGGTGCTGGGGGTGCAAAGACTGAATGTAAGTGCTGGGTGCTGGGGCATGTGCAGCTGGAACAGTGGAAATGTTAAGATGGTTAATCAAACTGCATCCTTTCTGACTCCAGTGTAGCTGTTGTTCTCCCCATCTGGTATCACAAAAAGTATCAGTGCCCTTGGTGACATTGTGAGACTCAACAACTTTTGATCTGATCTGACGCTCAAATCACTGGTGTATCCAGAGCTTGGAAGCTCTATAACTAGGACCTGACTCTGGATCTCTCAGAGACCAGTGCTTGGCAAAATGGTCATTGCTGGTCTTCCTAACCAGTCCTCATAACATAACCTCACTTAGTAACATTGAAAAGACACTTGAAAGCCTGGTAGTGACCCTGCTGCCCCTCCCAACTGTATAACCTTTAACTCAGAATAGTATTTGATAAAGATCCCTCTAACCTTTAGTTTTCCTTATACTGTATATGCCCTGGAACAGAGTATATCATTCTGTTCCTAACACTTTCTCAGCCAGGGACTCCTGGACATTCCTTGTTAATACTCAAATGGGGACCAGGGCTACACATGTAAACGTCATAAAAAGGAAAGAAAGAAGACCTTTGCTTCATTGAGCACTTCCCCCATCAACTTAGTGAGCAATTTATGGCTATTACCTTTTGGTATATTTCAAGTCATAACTTAAATACATGGATGGCTTCAACTAATATTGCATTAGATGTATGTCTTTTCACCAAGTACAAAAGAAAAAAAGTAAAGGAACAAGACTTAGCTTGGCCTGTTAGCTTTAGAATCAATTTATTTACCACTATCCAAATCACAAAAAAGGTAATTTGCCAACATTTGCTGTTGAATAACATTTATTCTGGACTGACATGGAAATATAAATCTAGAAGCTATTCATGAAAATGATTCCTGCAAGCATTAGCTATACATGTCAACCAAAGTGGACAACATTTTTGTTGTTTATTGTTTTCTCATATTATTCCTCCCAAATCACCTCTTTAGGTTGTACATTTAGGCAAAGAATTTTCCTTATTCATGTTCTAAATTATAATACTGAAATTCTAAAAATGTAGATGCAAAAAAACAAAAGGCAAGCTTAATATTTACTTATTAGCATAACAAATTAGCTTTAAGAATTATGTCTAAATACTGATAATGAGGAACTTAAGTTTCTTAAATGTAAACCTCCATATTTCTCTAGGAATCATATATTTCTAAATAAAATTCCAAAATAAATTGTTAATCAGTTCAAATATACTATCCTACTTTGTCACAGCAGATGGTATAAAGATATAATTGTCAATATAAATCTATAAATTGCTCATATTACACTCATCAAATCTCATCCTGTCTCTCATATGCATGACATACTGAATTCAGTAAAGGGATTTATAATGCAGTCACTCTCTGTTGTCAATATTACCATTTACATTAATCATTTTAAATGTTTCTAATTCAATAAATATGAAAAGATTTTACTCAGTTCTACCATCAAATACCCAAGAGTCCTATTTTTAAAAGAAGGAATCCCTGTTTAATGTTTGTGTATCAACCAAAAACCTCTGCAACCATTTTAGTAATATTTTGCATTCTCAGGCCAGAGTTGAAGCTAAACAGTTCATTAATTCTGTCAATTCTTTATAAAACCTCCATTAGGTATTTAACTTTTTTATGTGAATACCACCTACAATATTTCTCTGCCAAAAAAAGAAAAAGAAAGTTTGAATCACAGAGCCATACCACAGATGTGGTATGTGGCTTTCCATTCTGCCAAATTATATGGCTTTTTACTGTCTGAAACAAAGAAAGAAAACTACTGTTGTTAGCATTTAACATATTAAAAAAAAAACTTGGCTGTAAAGTCAACATATAGCTCACTTCCTAGCAAAAAATTAAAATAGTCATCTGGAGGTGCTATGCTAAAGTTACTAAATATTGGTGTGCTGGAAGGAAAAACCTCACGCAGACATCACACACTTTATGCAAGTATGAAGGCGATGTCTCAGGAATGTATTGCACGAAGGTGTCAGGATAAATCCTTACAGCAACCTTGGTATCGATGACCATCAAAGCTTATCAGAAAGTGGTAGCTTACAATATTGTTGATAAATAAGTTGCCCTCACTTAATGAAACATGCAGAAGAGGCTCAGAGCAACTTAAATTATATTGACCATGGGAGAGTAGTTTAGAAAAAATGGAGTTACTGTACATGAGGACATTTTTATTATCCCATATATCATATAATGATAGATAACACCTACTATTAATATATCAAATGAAATTAAGTATATTCAAAACTCAGAAAACAGACAAAGGCCACAGAAAGCATCCTCACATAGAGACATAGAATTTGATGGCAGAAAAGGACTGCTTGGTCAATCTAGTCTGTTCATTTCCCTTCCTACTGCTTATACTCTATATCCTAATTGATCTGAAGCTTACCCCCTCTTTCTTTTTTCTAAATTGAATAAAATGTATTAAAGCTTTCAAAATATAAAATAACAATACAATAATTAACAAGATAAAACAACAAAGACAAAACAGGAATACCAAACATTATAAACGCAAAACATACTGTACATCTCAACCCCCCACACACACACACACAAAGTCCACCCTCCTCTCTACTCTGGAGAAGGAAACCTGCAAATAATCCAATATAGACCCAGAAAGCTATAAACAACCATGTACAAAAAGAAAAAAAATGTGCAGGTTATGAGTAGTATCAAAAAGGTATTTCATATCAAAATAACATATGTTTGAACAAAAAGAAGGGGCCCCATACAATACACCTGACCACACTTATCAAATTAAGGGATGTAAATTAAGCAGCATGTAGTAAGAGTAGCACATGTAATGGTTCCCAAACTTCTGTATATGCTGACAAATGATCTGTCATACCCACAATATTTTTTTTCTGTTTGTAAAGCAAATAAAATTTCTTTATACCTCTTCAAATATGAAGGTATGGCCTGATCACACCAGTGACGTAAAATAATTTTCTTAGCACAGGCTGATGTCAGAGCCATATGATTACATTGTCTGCCAATCAAAACATCCCTATATAACCCCAAGAGGCAAACTTCTTGATGAAATGCAGAATCTAATCCTAAAAGAGAGTCAAGGTGTTGTCGTATAGGGCACAACCTTCTCACACTCCCACAAAATATGTAACAAGGTGCCCTGTTCTTTACCAGAATGAGTACACAGATCAGATAACACTTTACCCATTTTAAATAATTTGACAGGAGTAAAATAGAGGTTATGTAGCAACTGAAATGGCATATAATGGTACCTGTCCATTTGAGGTATTTATACAAGCTTTTCCAGGTACAGGGCTTATCATATGGTATCCCAGGGTTAGGAACAGCTTGATCCCAGTAAGCTACTGTTCCTGTTTCTTTAGCAGAAAGTAGTTCATAAAACCAAGTATTGAAAAAGGATATAGCATGTGGAGAGGATGCTCTGGGAGCCAAACTGAGTAATTTTTTCACATATACATCAGACCAAAGCCCCAAGCCAAAATGACAGTGCAATGAATGAGAAAGCTGAAAATATTTAAAACAGTGCTTAGCAGGGAGTTGAAATTTTTGCTCTAAAGCCAGAAACATTAATAATGCCCCAGCACTAGTTAGTTGATTCATTAGCCTGATCTCTTAATAAAGCCAAAAAACAGAGTTAATAGGCTGAACTGCGATCTTTAAATTCAGATTTCCCAAGATACACTGTGAGATATCCTTCATGGGATTGAAACGGAGTACGCATAACTGTTTAAGGGCATGCATTCAGATGGCCAATGGTGTGTTATGCAAAACATGAGAGAGACTATTGGGGGGATATGCTATAGAGCAATAATGTTAAGTTTCAATAGGTCACACGGAAACCTTTCAATTTCTAACTATTGAGGTGTTTAATCAGATAAGGAGCCTTTGATAGGGCTCTTATACCACTGGAAATAAAGGATACTATGTATTGCCAAGTAATATATATATATATATATATATATATATATATATATACTATATATATATAAATTAGGGTGATGAAGACTCCCCCACCCAGCATCTTAGGGGGCAACAAGCTTATCAAATGCAGGAGTGGGTGTCTTCACTTGACAAATAAAATTTGATAAAACCCTATGCAGTCCAGTGAACCAGGATTGCAAAATTACTTGAGTAATCATAGTAAGGGGGTATAAGATTTGGGGAGTATATTCATCTTAATAATATTAACCTGCCCCCTAAAATAAATAGAGATCAGGGTCCAATGAGCCATATAATGCTTAATTTGTTCAAGCAGTAAATCCAAATTATAATATTTCATTTTAGTGGGAGATATACTAATATATATACCTAAATACTTAAGTTTATCTTTTATCCACACCAGCTCCAAATGGGCCAATTCTGTCCTAGTTGCCTGAAGATTTAATGGCATAATTTCAGTTTTCTCCATGTTTAATTTATAGTTAGAACGTTTTCCAAACTGCTTGACTAATCCCAGGACTACAGTCAGATGTGTACAGGGATGAGTTAAGTGTAATAATACATTGCCTGCATACACAGATAGTTTATATAGTTGCAGCCCCACAGGAATGCCCTGGATCTGTGGCATGATATTCATTTTCTGAATTAGGGGTTCTTAAAAAATGATTAAAAAAAAAGGGAGACAGAGGACATCCCTGTCAAGTACCCTGCTTAAGATAAATCAGTTCAGATCAAACCCCATTACACAAGACCTGGGTTGAAGGATGTGAATACAAGACACAAATCCACTTAATAAACTCAATGGGGATATTAAACATGGGCAAAACTGTAAACAGAAAGTTGCACGAGACCCTACCGAATGCTTTCTCAGCATCCTGGTTAAACCAGTGCCACAGTAGTAGAGGAATCCATGAATGTGATGAGTAGATGAGCTAACTTATGAAGGTGGCCTGTGGATAACCACCCTGGAACAAAGCCAACTTGCTCTCTATTAATTTTTTATTTAATTATTTATTTATGTCTTTGGTAACCAGATAAGTGAGCTGATCTAAAGGACTGTTTTCAGTCATGGCCCAGGTCACAAGATGGCAATAACATGAATCAGCAGCAGAACAGTACATACAGGAATACAGGGTAAGCAAACCTCAACATGAGGTAATAAAACAATATCTACAATAATAGCTGGCAGACAAACAACAATGGAAAAGAGTACAAAATTAAACAGTAGTTACTTGTGATTTCAACAATGGTAATTGTACAAGTAACAGTCAGTAGCTACATGTTGTTGCATGAGGTATTTCAAGCTAACATCAGAAACCCAACAAAAGATTGTGCAAATTCAGACAACCAAGCTTCATAGGCTACTAGAGATCAAGGCAAGACTGAATAGCAAATGTGCAGCAGTGCATTAAAATGCTAGGGAGCTTAGGGCAATAGAAACCAGAGGTGAGAAAAAGGCAGGGGCAGGGAGATAGGGCAAGCAGCAAAACAGTCATAGAAACATAGAAACATAGAAGTTGACAGCAGATAAGGACTGCAAGGCCCATCCAGTCTGCCCATTTGTTTTTCTACCTTATAAATGTGCCATTTGCTTTTGCTCTGTCAGTGGCCTATTTATTCATAGTCATTTGTATTGCTCCCTTATGCCTATCCCATGCCTGTTTGAAGCCCTGCACTGTATTCATACCCACCACTTCTTGTGGTAAGCTATTCCATGCATCCACCACCCTTTCTGTGAAAAAGAATTTCCTCACATTCCCTTAATCGCCCCCTTCTAATCTCATGCTGTGTCCTCTTGTCCTGCTATTTTTCTTATATTTAAACATGTTAGACTCTTTCACCTTGTTAATGCCCTTAAGGTGCTTGAATGCCTCGATCATATCACCTCTCTCCCTCCTTTGCTCAAGGGTATACATATTGAGTTCTGTTAATCTGTCCTCGTATGTTTTCTGATGCAGTTCCTGCATCATTTTGGTTGCCCTTCTCTGCACTGCCTCAATTTGGTTAACGTCCTTGTGAAGGTGTGGCCTCCAATACTGCACGCAGTACTCCAGATGGGGCCTAACCAGTGTCTTGTAAAGAGGGATTATTACCTCCCTCTTATGACTTGTGATACCCCGACTAATACATCCTAACGCCCCCCTAGCCTTACCTATTGCTTTAGAGGTCTGCTTGGATGATTTCAGGTCATCAATGATGATGATACCCAAGTCTCTTTCTTCCTTTGTGACTGCTAGCAACTCCCCTCCCAGCCTATAGGTGGTTTCAGTCCATCATAGAGTATGGGCAGTTAGTGGGCCCCAGTGTTGTGTGGAGAGCAGTTCCAAGCGGTTGCTGTCAGGAGCCAGTCTTTTATGTTTTTTTTGAAGGACAGGTTGGAGTGGGACTTGTGGATGGACTATGGGAGTCTGTTCCATAGGGAGGGGGCAGAGATGGAGAAAGCTTTACTACGCATGATGGTAGAGATGCATGATACTTCCAGTGGAGGTACAGAGGATACCCTACTGTTCCTTGAAGCCACCCTGCCTGTTAGAAGGGAAGGGTTGGTGGACAGGTTGTAGTCCCTAAGCGAATTGTCCACTAAACAGCCCATGGCATAGTCAAATTAACCTTAAAGAGGGAACAACCCTAGGAACTAGTAGAGTGTGCAATGATGGCTGGAGTAGGGGGCTTGATGGACAAATCAACAAATGGAATAATATGTTGTGTTTTGTCATGAGCGTAGTGTAGCAGACATGAGGGGGAGTAGACAGGGGAGTGGTAGTCAAGGAGGGGCAGTAAAGTTACCTTGTGCAATAGTGAGGTGAGCCTCAGCATACAGAAGTTGTTTGATTCAGTAGGCAGCAGCCAACTTCAGGTGGATTCTCTGCACAGTGTTGTTAATATTTTCTGAGAAAGTAAAGGAGGGCTAGAGGGTAACACCTAGCTATTGAAAGTGGGGGACATTTTCGAGTGAGGGGCCTGCTAGGGTGAGTATAAGGAGAGAGGAGTTGGATTTGGCGACCTTGGCAGGAAAGGTTTGGCACCAAAGAGTATAGATATTGTCTTATTTTCTTTGACTAGGCATTTGCTTGAGAGGAACCATTGAAGTATGGAGCCATAATTTCATGTTAGGGTGGAGAAGATGGATTCAAGTGATTTATTACTATGATAGAGAACTAGGTCATCCACATAGAGGAGTGCCTTACAGTTGAGACTTTCCATGGGGAGTGCATTAATAAACATGGAAAAAAGTAGGGGGCCAACTATGGAACCCTGGAGGACTCCAATGTGTACAGGTAGAGCAGTAGAGGAATCTCTACCTATTATTACAGACTGAGACCTGTTAGAGAGATAGCTATGGAATCAAGCAGCAGTTCCTGAGGAGCAGCCAAAGTAAAGTAGGGTGGAGTGGAGAAGGTGGTGTTCAATATGGTCGAAAGCCTTTGATAGATCCATGAATAACGCACCTGTGGCGTTGCCCATGTCCATGTTTCTTAGAATATGGCTGGAGAAGAGGGCCAAAGCAGAAGTGGTACTGTGGTGCTTGCAGAAACTATGATGGAGCAGACATAGGAAGTTATATTTTTCTAGGTGTTCGGATAGCTGGTAGTGTACATCTTTTTCGAACAGTTTACATACCCCTTACTTTATTTAATCAAATTACCAATATTTTAGACAATATTTTATAATCAAGACTAATAAGGGAAATTATCCTATAACCATTAACTTTTGAGGGGTCTTTACCTGGTTTTAACAAAACTACAATAAGGACCTCCATTAAAGAGGTGTCTGAGGTACGATGCAAATAGATATAATTAAAAGCATTCAGTAATACAGGTGCCAAAAGGTTTTTAAACTTCTTATACAAGTTGGGCATGTAGCCATCCAGTCCCGGTGCCTTGTCTAATGAGAGGGAATCAATGGCATCTAGAATTTCCTGCAAAGTTAGTGGTGATTTCAGATAGTCGACCTGATGCTCCACCAACTTTGGCAACTTAAATCCTTGAAAAAATTCATCAAGCAATGAGCTAGTGCAAGATTCTAAATCAAGAATGTATAAGGTCTGATAAGTATAGAATTGACCTGCTATATCTCCAGGTGAGGTGAGCAATTGACCCAAATCCAAATGGGAGAAAGAGAATAATTCTCTCCTGTACCTGGTTCCTCAGGTGCAAGGTGAGAAGCTTGACCACATTCTCCCCCTGATCATCACATTTAGTTCTAGTTCTAAGAAGAAGGTGCTCTGCTTGCTCGCTCAATAAATCATTATATTTAGCCAGTGGGGATTCTAGGTGCACCTAAAATTCTGCAGGATAAGAGAGCAAAAGATGATGTTCGAGCTCTCAAATCTGATCTAAAATGGTTGACATTTGCTGAGATCTTTGTTTCATATGTTTAGAGGATATGCAGATTAATTCCCCTCAGAGGCTGCACTTTAACACACACCACAACAAATCTTGGTGCCGCATGGATGGAGAGTTAAGCTCCTGAAATGAAGTAATGAATTTATTAATATGATCCAGGATCTCTGGGTACTTCAAAAGCTGATTATTTAACTGCTAAGATTTGTCTATGTCTGTGGATAGAGAAAAACTCAACTGAATAATAATTGGGTAGTGATCCGATATGACCTTTTCACACAGCTGGATCCCATAAATGTGTTCAATCCCCAGTAAAAAGAAATCTATATGGGAGAAAGAGTTATGTGGTATGGAATGAAAAGAATATTCCCATTGAGAGGGGTTCAACACCCTCCATGAATCTTCAAGCCCAATATAGTCCATTAATTCTTGGAATGTTAACTGGACTGGGGTCAGACCCTGCCACCTTAAACCAGACCTATCCAACTCATTACATGCAACTATATTCCAATCTCCAGCAAGTAGAATAGGGAGAGTCACCCAAGCTGACAGGGTGTTCGTTAAAGTCACAAAAAGACTGGGATCTTTAACTTTGGGTCCATATACAGAACCCAGGATAATCTCCCTATGCCCCATCAGGGCCCTGAGAGACCTCTTGCAACAGACAGAAAGGGACCCTCTGGGCAATCAAGATGGCCACTCCCCATTTATGGGTATCCATCCCTGCACCAAAAATCTGACCCACCAAGGATCTATGTAAAAAAGAAATCTGAGTAGAAATTGTTTGCAACATTACAACAGAAACATGGAAGTTGTCAGCAGATGGGGACCTTATGATCCATCAAGTCTGCCCTTATTTTCCTACCCCCCCACTTAGCTGCCTGCTTGAGTACCCCGCAATGCCTGTCCCATGCCCGCTTGAATTCCCCCACCATCTTAGCCCCCACCACCCCCTCTGGCAGGCTATTCCATGGTTCAACAATGTGCACTGTGAAGAAGAATTTCCTCAGATTGCTCCTGAACCTACCTTCCTTGAAACGAAGGCCATGCCCTCTTGCCCTGCTATAGTCTTTTACCTGAAAGAGGTTCTGAACCTGTACATTGTTGTTGCCCTTAAGGTATTTAAATGTGTCTATCATGTCCCTCCAATTCCAGCATTGCTCTAGGGAGTATAGATTGAGTTCTCTGAGTCTGGCTTCATATGGTTTCTGGTGCCAGCCCTGCACTGTCTCCAGCCTGTCTGTGGCCCTCCTGAGGTGTGGCCTCCAGAACTGGAGGCAGTATTCCAGGTGGAGTCTTGTAACCTATTGAAGTGAAGCAGGAGTTTTGCATATTTAATTGAGGATTGAGCACCTTTGACATTCCAAGAACAAAAACAATACCCTTGACACGTTTTAAATTATTTTTCTACAATTAAACTTAGAACAACCTTCCCATAGCAATAACACAACTAGCTCTTGGTGGGAAAATATAAGGAAGACCCTCTCAGGAGTAATAACCCACCCATCCCCAAAGCCCCATAATATCCAGGCCAACATAGGAAAATAAACATTCCCCACCAATCCCACCCCAAGCCTCCCACACCCAAAACCAAACAAATAATGCCCCATAGAAGAGTACACAAAACTACAGGAAATCGGAAGAATTATATACAATATCTGTACTCTGTACCATAACAATATTGCAAATGATAAGATGCAAATTGACAGTGAAAACATGAAAGGACCTCCCCACACCCTAGTACATCAACCCATCACAACCCCCCCCCCCAAGAAAAACCAAACAACTATTAACAAAAAGAAATACCTCTCCTGCAGAACATCCCGCACAAATTAACCGGTACATGATATACCCCAAATCCTTCATCTGCATCCTCTGTTACTACCCTTCCCTTCTAAAAATTAGCAAAACAGTGCAACAACGTCTATAAGGGGAGAAAAACTATTGACAACATCTACATAATAGCATTCTAATAAATATGAGGTATTGAAAGAGGCATAACTATCCTAGAAATATCTGTGCAACAACCATGAAAAAGAAAAAAAAGGAAAGTTAACATTAGATATCAGTCATCATTAAGTATCTGATAAACTTGTGGATAGAGTTGTGATTTAGTAAATCAAACCACCAACCAGAATATGTTCCTTTTTTTTTTAAAGTCTAGAAAACTTAATAAATAAGTTGAAGCAAAAGACTTGTCCAGACAGTGAAGGGATTACTTGATCCACCAAGAATAAACCAATAAAATGCATGCTTCAGACTTCAAAAGCTCTGAGTTGAAATTTCACCCACAAAGGAGAATTCTATCCCAAATGCGGTCCATGAGGAATGAAAGAGAAAAACTCAAGCTGTGTTGCTATGAACTTGCTAGTAAAGGAGTTCAAAAATATACTTATGTTGCCCATCAAGACTATGCAGTAATCAGAGGTCTGGTTGTACAATCTAGGAGGAGAGAATCCATAGGTACACTACTAAAGATGAAGGTGTCTGAGCCGCAACAAAAATGCTGACTTACCAAAAGTATTTTAAATATTAGAGTTATTCAACTGAGCAACAACTAAGAGGTAAATGGGCCTGGTGCTTGGCAAATAACAAATGATGACAAGTACTGTACCACAGATGCAAATCTCACCCAGTTCAGCTATCTACATTGGAAGTACAAGATAAAGAACTACCAAATGGGGCACAGTCAGGATGAGAATTCAAGTAGACAGAACAGTCACCTGCTGCAGATCCAGGTCCACCTAGTTCCAGCATCTACATTGCAAATACAAATAAAATAATACCAAGTGAGGCACAGTCAGGATGTGGTTTTCGGTGGTTAGAACAGACATAGAAACATAGAAGTTGATGGCAGATAAGGACCGCAAGACCCATCCAGTCTGCCCATTTCTTTTTCTACCTTATGAATGTGCCATCGGCCTTTGCTCTGTCAATGGCCTGACTATTCATACTCTTCTGTATTGCTCCCTTATGCCTGTCTCATGCCTGTTTGACACCCTGCACTGTATTCATATCCACCACTTCCTGAGGTAGGCCGTTCCATGCATCCACCACCCTTTCTGTGAAAAATAACTTTCCCACATTATCCCTTAATCGGCCTCCCTCTAATCCCATGCTGAGTCCTCTTGTCCTTCTATTTTTCTTATATTGAAACATGTTAGACTTTTTCAGCTTGTTAATGCCCTTAAGGCATTTGAATGTTTTGATCATATCCCCTCTCTCCCTCTTTTGCTCTAGGGTACACATATTGAGCTCTGTTAATCTGTCCTCATATGTTTCCTGATGCAGTCCCTGCACCATTGTGGATGCCCTTCTCTGGACTGCCTCAATTTAGTTAATGTCCTTGTAAAGGTGTGGCCTCCAGCACTGCATGCAGTACTCCAGATAGGGCCTAACCAGTGTCTTATAAAGAGGGATTATTACCTCCTTCTTCTGACTTGTGATACCCCTACTAATACAACCCAACATCCCCCTAGCCATACCTACTAATTTAGTGGTCTGCTTGGATGATTTCAGGTCATCGGTGATGATGATGCCCAAGTCTCTTTCTCCCTTGCGACTGCCAGCAACTCCCCTCCCAGCCTATAGGTGGCTTCTGGATTTCTCTTCCCTAGGTGCAAGATCTTGCACTTCTTTGCATTAAACCCCAGTTGCCACTCTTCTGACCATTTTGCTAGTTTATCCAGATATTTTCTCATTCTGCCCACCCTATCTGGATCATCTACTCTGTTGCAGATCTTATTGTCATCTGCAAACAGACACACCTTACCCTCTAGTCCATCTACAATGTCACTGATGAAGACATGGAAGAGGACTGGCCCCAGGATTGATCCCTGAGGTACCCCACTTGTGACTTGCATCTCTTCTGACTGTATACCATTTACCACCACTCTCTGTTTCCTGCCTGTCAACCAGTTTGCCACCCAGTTGACCAATCTCTGACCCACCCTGAGCCTGCCCAACTTATTAACCAATCTTCTATGTGGAACAGTATCGAAAGCTTTGCTGAAGTCAAGGTAGGTAACATCAACTACTCCCCCTTGGTCCACCACTCTGGTCACCAAGTCAGAGAAATCTATGAGATTAATTTGACAGAACCTTCCTTTTGTAAACCCATGCTGTCTTGTGTCCTGTGCTCCTATGGATTCCAGGTGTTGCACTATCCTTTCCTGCCTCCTCCCTGCTACCACTCTTGTGGAGCGAGATTACATTAGCCCTTCAGCAGTCTTCTGGGACCTCTCCTGTGCTCAGAGACTCACTAAACAGTTCTGATAATGGCTCTGCTAGTTTCACCCTTAGTTTCACCCTTAGCTCCTTTAATACCCTGGGATGTATGCCATCAGGCCATTGCCTTGTCCACCCTGAGGTTATCAAGCTCTTATACGACCCTTTCTTTTCTGAAGGGACTAGTGCACACCTCCCTCCCCCCTGTGTCCATGGTGCTAAGCTGTGGGCCCTTCCCTATCTACTGTTCAGTAAATACTGAGCAGAAGTATCTATTTAGGATAGATGCTTGTACATGGTCCTCCTCAGATGCCCCCTTATCATCCCCTTTGATCTTAGCAATACCCCCTCTGGACTTTCTCCTTTCACTAATATAACTATAGAAAGTCTTGTCACCTCCTTTTACTGTTTGTGCCAGTGTTTCCTCGGTTTGGGCCTTTGCCTGCCTTCCTGCTTTCCCTGCTTCCCTTAGGGAAGTTTGGTATGCCTCTGTATCTTCATCCTGCTGCATTCCCTTATATTTTCTGAAGGCCAGCCTTTTGGCTCTGACCTTCTCTGCTACCGTTTTTGAGAACCAAAGGGGTTTCCTTCTTCTTTTGCACTTCCTTTTCTCTCTAACACAATGGGATGTTGCTTGAAGTATTACATCATTAATGCTTGCCCTCTTTGCCTGTACTCCCTCACCTGTATTTATTTTTGCCAGGGCTAGCTTAACTCTGTTGGCCATCTTATCAAATTCAGCTCCTCTGAAGTCCCATATTTTTGCCTTGGAATTGGATGTTTTAGTTCTAGTGGCCAAATTGAACCATGCCATGTGACGGTCACTGGCCCCAGGTGACCTTCTACCTGGAGAACTATGATCCTTTCCCTGTTAGTCAGTACTAGATCTAGGATAGCCCTGTCTCTTGTGGGTTGTTGTGCCAGTTGTTTGAGGCCCTTCCCCTGCAGGGAATCCACCATGTGTCTAGTTCTGGCAGATGTTACTGCTGGTATTGACCAGTCTGTATCTGGCATGTTGAAGTCTCCAGTTATCAGAACCTCCCCTTTAGCTGTCATGTTTTGTATATCTTCTAACAGTAATGCATCTATGTTCTCTCCTTGGTCTGGAGGCCTTTACACAACCCCCGGTTGTATGGCTGTCCCATTTCCTGTTTCCAGGGTGACCCACAGTTCTTCTGGCTTCTTATATGTATTCTGAATTTCAGTAGCTTTGATATTTTCATTGACATAAAGGGCCACTCCACCCCCCCCCTTTTTGCACCTCATTTTCTTTTGAACAGTACATAGCCAGATATTGAAGTCTCCCAAGTGTGGTTACTGGTAAACCATGTCTTGCTAATGGCTACTATGCCCAGTTTATCCACTGTCATTATTGCCTGCAGATCTGGGATCTTGTTTCCCAGACTGTGAGCATTTGTGTACATGATTTTCCATTGGCCAGATTTCAGTGTGTTAGTTGTTGGATGAGTTCTGGCATTTCCCCTGTGCATCATATGGGGAGCCAGACCTTTTTTCTTACCTGGTGATGCAAATGAACTACAAACATGCTGAAATCCTGATTGACCACTAGTTGAGGGGGAGGTGTGATTTTACCATTTGACATATGGGGTGCTACACCCTTCTCTGCATTTGCTAGTTTAAATATTCTGCAAAGATGTCAAGATTCTGCCTCAATGCACTGACTCCCTCCTTAGTCAGATGCAGTCAATCAAATTTAATGAACTTTTGCTCCCAAAAACTGTTATCATTTCCCTACAAATGTCTGTCCTTTTTCCTGGCACCAGCCCTTGAGCCACATGTTTAGCTCCCCTATATCCCCTTCTCTGACCTTCTGTCCATTTTCCCCCCTCTCTCAGACTGGCAGGATCTCAGAGAAGGAGATGCCAGATGAAATGGATGATAGTTTATCTCCCAGCCTGGTCAGGTGTTCCTTGGTCTCCACAACTGATCGGCTGGCAAGATCGTTAGTTCCTATGTATACCAGGACGTCAATGTTCTCTCCTGCTTCCTGAACAATTTTAGCAATGCGGTCAGTGTCTCTCCATGCTGATGTACCTGGGAGATATCTGACCATTACCCCTAGCTGGAGATAGGTATCAACTCCCTGAATCATGGAGTTTCCTATGATCAGAAGTTTTTTGGATTTCCTTTTTGCTTTTTTTTTGGGGGGGGTCCTGTTTTAGGTGAGTTTTGTTGTGCTAGCTTCTGTGCTGCAGTGTCCTGCTCTACAGTGTCCTCTGCCCCTTTGTTTGATTTTGGAGATAGAGACAGATGCCTGTTCATAGTTTTTGTATGGTTTGTGGAGGTGATATGCTGGAGAACATTAAGTGATGGGGCACCCAATTTGCCCCTCCTAACCACCTGCCAACATCCCAGACTAACTACCTTCTGCAGTCAAGGTGCTTGTGTTGGATGTTGGGGAAATAGTGGGTGTTCTTATAATATATTTCCTCTTGAATATGCAATTTGAGGTGTGCAATCTCTGCTCAAGCTCAATAGAGCTGAGCCCTTAGATTTCCAATTACCCAGCATGTAGGACAGTGTCTTAAATCCATTAAAACTGTCCTTCTGAAAAGCGTTCCGCAGTACCTGCAGTTAATGATATCCATTCCAGATAAGGTTCTGGGTTTATAACCTTGTCAAAGTAATTAGAAGGAAGAAAATGAAAGCAAAAGTTTGATTTTGTGTTTTGTTTGTTTGCTTTTGTAAAACATATTATAACAAGTTAAATTACTAGTGCCTCTGTAAATGAGGTCACTGTGTGGATACCCCTCTGATCCACCCCTTCCTGCTTTGCTACAGGAAATGTCACGTCTGGGCTACCCTATAAAAGGCGTGTTCTGTGGGGTGGTTGGGGATGGGGGTGGGTGTTTGAGCCCTTCCCCTGCCAAAAAGAAGAACAATGGATGAAAGAAGAAGAAAACAGGAAGTTGTTTCCCCCCATACAGACAGTTGGTGAGACCCCATCTGGAGAACTGCGTCCAGTTCTGTCGACCCCATCTCCACAAGGACATAGACAGAATGGAGGCAGATCAGAGGAGGGCAACTAAAATGGTGCAGGGTCTGCAAGAGAAGCCATACAAGGAGAGACTAAAGGAGCTTAATATGCATACCCTTGAGGAAAGGAGGGAGAGGGTGGACAAGATAGAAATATTTAAGTACCTCAGTGGAATCAACAAAGTCCAAGAGGGTAGCATCTTTCATAAAAAAAGATATGCAAGAACAAGGGGACACAATTTGAAGATAGAGGTGGGACTGCTCAGGGGTAATGTGAGGAAGTATTTTTTCACATGGAGGATGGTGGATGCATGGAACAGCCTTCCTGAGGAGCTTGTGGGGTCTAAAACTGTGGGAGAATTCAAAAATGCATGGGACAAACATAAGGCAATTTTTGTGGGGGGTAGGAAGAAATAGGCTGTTGGTTAAATATGATCTGCAGCTTATCCTCTAGGTAGGGACATGAGCAGACTAGGTGGGCCAAGTGGTCCTTATCTGCTGTCAAAGTCTATGTTTCTATGTTTCTAAGAAACAAGGAGGTAAGAGCAGAAACAATCAGCCAGCAACAAATGCAGTTGCCCTGAAAGTTTATCCTAATGATAGATAAAACTGTAAAACCTGTAAAGCACCACCTGTAATAATTTCACAGAAGATATACCCTGTAAGAAACACTTTGCTACAGAGAAAAATAAAACAGTAACAGAAGATATACCTTGCAAAACACAATTTGAATCAGAAGATTACAGCAGTAATCTGTAAGCACACACCTGTAGGCACACCCTGTAATAATGCAGCAGAAGGTATACCCAGCAACAACAATTGGAATCAGAGAAAAATAAAGCAATAAAATGTTAGCAACAAACAGTAACAATCCCTGTAAGTACAAAATAAAAATAACAACACACAGTAAATCTGCCTAGCCAAAATAAACCTTAATCCTTTCCCTTGCTCTGGTAAGGTTCTTTGCTCTGTCCTTTCAAGCAACCTAGAAGAAAAGAGCTCAGGTGAAGCTAGGTGCCTTGGCCAGCAAACCTAGTATTCCAGTGCCAAAAAAGTATATATCTAGCTATCCAACTGCTGAACAACAAAACTAACAAAATATATAAAATCATTTCTTACTCTAGCTTGCAGCAAGGATATATGCCCACATAGCCTGGATCAGTGGTCCTTATGTGGAGAAAAATTTATTTAACCTCTGTAGAAGCCTAGTCTGCAGATTCAAATGATTTCCAGGATCCGTGCACTAAGATTTGAAGCTAGGCTGGGTATAACATCTTAAAATGGATCCCTGCTTCAATTAACTTGCTCACAATGACTAATATGCTGCCCATTTTTTCTGCACCAAAAATGATAAGTCTTGGGCCACTTGTAAATGTCCTCCTTCCCAAAGTACTTCTTTAAGTTCTAACACTTTAGTCAGTAGATGTCTATCTAAAACAAATGAGAAATCTGAGGATTAAAGGTCTTGGTGAGGAGCCATCTGGGGATGGAGCACAAGGGGCAGTGGGTGTGCTCTATCACATATGATGGTCCATTAGGAGATGGGCCAGCAATCCTGGTAATTAATTTCTGTGCAAATAGGACAAGGTTTGTGCCTTCAACTTTTTCAGGGTACCAAAAAATAATGATGTTATTCCAATAGTTCCTTCCTTCTAAATCCTCTAACTTTTTTTCCAGTCTTGTGGCTCTTTGCTGAAGTGCCATTATTTCTGGGTCTGTTTTCTCTCGCCAGTTTTCTAAGGAATACACGTGAGCTTCAGTGTCACCCATCCAAGGTCCCAGATCATCCAGAGAAGAGTGCAGAGCCTAAATTTCTTCTGTTAGCACCTGTAATGATTCCTTAAAGGCAACACCACTGAGATGGTAGTTCCTGTCAGCCCAAAGAGGATGCCTGGGCCTTGGATCTTTTAGATGTGTTCTCATGTGTAGTCAGCAGGGTATGTTTAGGTGGTGCTGACAACATTTCAACCTTCATTGCATCCAAAAGAAAAACTTCAATTTGGGATCCTGAAGGTGAAAACAAGGTATTAGTACACTGTAGAGTAGATTATTGGCTGGGTAATAGTTTAATAAATGTGAATATTTGGGTAAGGGAGTGGGAGCTGAACAAGGGAGCAACTATGCAGACCAAAACATCACGTGACTCCCAAACCCCTTTTCCCTAACACTAGGGTTGCCTTCTAGCCATGCAGTCTTGAATTTTCTTAACATTTTTGCTCCCAATACCTCTGTAGGGATGCTGTTTCATGCTGTTCACATTAAGAGAATACTTTATATCCTTAATTTTAAATCTAAGAATCCAAAAAAGTCCTGTTTAAGTAAATATTTCATAGCTGTCATAATATTATCAAATATTCTCACTTCTTCTACATCGAAAAATTTCAGAAATGCAATGCAATATCCACTTTCTATGAAATGTCTCTCCAGAAGAGAAGCCATTTTGCCTCTTGAATGGAATCCTTATAATGTACTATAAGAAATATCCAAGTTGGGTTCTAAAGTGATCCCTAAACACATACAATGACAGTCTGCATCCAACACAGGTCCATAAATATTGAAGACATGTTAATGATGAGAGTTTATTTGCTGTTTAGAGCTGGGGCCAAACAGCATGGGTTAGATTTTTTTTGGTGTTTAGACTAATTTATTATCAGAAAGGCATCCCTCAGTCTTGAAGTAGCCTGAATTTAGACAATTATTTAAATTAGCCAAACAATGTAATTTATAATAAAATACCAGCTCATTGGTATTCATTAATGAAGAACAGGAGTGAGTGAAAAGAAGATTATTACTGAAATTAGAGAAAAGTAAATGACACAGGATCAAGCCTTACAGAACACCAATATTAGTGAAAGTCAGATCAGAATGAGAGTGATCGATTTTTATGGCTGCAGTGGGTGTAGCCCTGCAGTTGTTTTGAGATTGTTGAGAAAAAGAAGCTGACAGGATACAGTCCGCTCCTTTTTCTTTGGAGTTCTGGTAGTGGAGGCAGACATTCATCCACTGCACTAATTGGTTCAGTGGCCAGAACATGGCACTGTCCACCATGTCCAATATGTCTGCTGGTGCTTACAGTGCATGCACAAATTCCGGAGCATGGACAGATAACTCCAGTGGCCATATTGGACACAGCGGCAGAGTCTAACATGTCCAACATCACAGTTCATAAAAATTAAATAATAAAAGCAAGATAAAAGAAAAACTATCCTCTTCCTCTCTTTATACAGAATTTTTTTCACTTAATGGTACTTAACTGCTAACATTTCTGACAAGTTGCAGAGCTTGTTACTTATTAGTGACTGTCAGCACCATCGAGCTGTTAGCCTATATACCCATGTTGATGATCTTAATATCTGCCCTACATTAGATATTTACTTTCAAGTGACAGTTTAACATCTCCTTCCCACTTACCCATTAGTGAAAGTTTGCACATGTTGCCCATCAGTGACAGAATTATCAGCACCCCCTTACCTATTCAAAATATATACTATTTACAACTAAAAAGATAAGGGGATGGATGTGGCAGATACAAAGCAGAAGGACCACAGTATCCAGTGATGTGGGCAAGCCACATGTGGGAACCTACCAAAATGGTGACCCACTTGTGGTGCAGGAAGAACAGGGTGAGGGTATGAGGAAGGCAACAGGATGGGTAAGGCTTGTGTATATAGTGACAGGATGTCACTATATGTATATACAGTATGTGTGGGGGGAGCGAGCATGACGAAAGGGAAGGAGGGTTGGTCTGAGTGGTTTGCATGGGGCTGCTGAGCTGGCCCCATAGTGTGGTGGGTGGGTGGCTGTCAGCCTAAAGCTGCAAGGGTTCAGGTTTGGGTCCTGACATGCCTACATTTTTGTGCACACAGCTCGCAATTATTTTTTCCCCAGAATTTGCACCCCCTCTACATGCACCACCCTGGAGTTAAGAATCCTTTAGTAGGGGGGTGCAGGGGGCAAAGTCCCCCAAGGGTATGGGAGGCACAGCCCCCTGCATTAACATTGAAATTCTAAGTCCCCAGCACCATTTTCCTTCGTACCGGCGATGTACATCGCTGAAATAGATTTTCCGTGATGTACCCTCGCTGTAATGATGGTCACCTTTCAGAAATTGCCATTATGACATAGAACCGAGGACCACCACCACCAGACATGTGGGACACTACCGGATAATATTACACCTAAGTGAGGGTAACACGGACAGGAAGGATCTGCACCACAGAACTGTCACATGGCCCTGACACCATGCCAACAGCTTGGATCCCTTGCTCTCTGTGTCCAGAAAAAAACTGCTGACAAAGGCATAGTGTGTGAGAGGTGAGCAGATCCTGCAATTCCACCTGTCCCGTAGAGCGCCCGGCTGCACTAACCAGCTGGTGCCTCAGCTTAGCCCTGCAGTCACGACCCATCTTTTCTGCAGTGATGGTCTCCCTCCTCTGATATGAGGCTCAGCTCACTCATCTCCTTCATCAGTTGGTAGTCCAAGACTCTGTCACCCCCATCGCTTTGACTTGCCTCCTCCCCTGCATGCTCTGTCCCCTTTCCCATCACTGCTGCTGCCACCTCTTCTATGGCTGCTTGTGACTCTGCTGCTGACTGTCCCTCTAATTCCTGACCCAGCAGTTTTTGGTGGCCTTAAGTACATGCCTCCATTTCATTCCAGCTGTATATATCCTCTAATCATGCTCGTTTCCATTTAAAAAACAGAAAAAAATATTTACACATTTCATATCTGCCTTGAGTAATCATGTTGGTTTCCCCTTTATCTCTATTTTTCCTGCTGCAAGTCCCTGTTTTCAAGATGAGTGAGCAATTTTCTTCAAAGAACAAGAATAAGAAAAACAATGGGCCAGATTCCAGAAGCGGTGTGCACCTGACCCGAAATGCATCATGGCACCTGGCTGTGTCTGACGCAACTGCATCATGCTGAATGTGCTGTATTCTGGAAAGCCCACCACTTGCATCACATGTAGCAGAATACCTGTAGAAGTAGCAGATGCATCCTGGGGCATGTTGTAAGTGCCGGAGATGACACAGTGTGATGGCACAAGGTGCAACCATGTCGCAGGAGGTGGAAACAAGGCTGCAAGGGCAAGACAGGGCAAAAAAGGAAAAAAGGAAAGAAGACATCCCGGAAAAAGAACTTTACAAGCAATGAGACAGATGTGCTCATTGAGGAGGTGACTGCCAGGCTGGACCTGCTGTTCACCAGGGATGAGACTACAGCCCTGAGGGACAAAAGAAAGGCTGCCTGGGAGGAGGTCACCAGGAGTTTAAATGCCTTGAGCCACAGCTGGAGGACAGTCAGGGAGCTCCAAAATAGGAGGAATGACCTGAAACTCTGTGGGAAGGAAAAACTGGCCCACAACAGATGGAGCAGATTGGCAACCAGAGAGAACCAGAGGATACAAAGACCCTCACCTGCCTGGAGGAATGGGTGGTAAGCAACATAAGTGGATGAAGTGTGGAAGGTGACAGCAACTTTGACATATTCTGGCTGAGACACACAGGAGGTACAGTAGGCATGGCATGTGAACATCAATGTGTGCCACGAGCAGGGTGATAGTGTGCCTGTGCCATGTGCATTGGACAGGTGGAAATACACCCCAGAAAGCACAGACAGACCCCTGGAGACAGAGAGTCATGGTCCAATGGGCACTCCACAGCACCAGTGTGCCACATGGCCAGTCCCCTGGTACACTGCCACCTGGGAGGCAGCTGAAGAACCCATTGAACCCACAGGGTGGACCCTGTACATGTACATGCTGTCACAAGAGGCAGGTGTGCTGACAGTGACCAACTGGTGGGTGTACATGACAAAGGGGAAATGCAGCCACAAATATCAGGTTGGACACGGGATACTGTGACATACACAGAGGTAATGCAACACTGGCCACAGTGCCCAAAGCTGTGTACCAACAGACATCAGTGGCATGACCACATAGAGACCAGTCCCAACACACAGTGTGTTGCCACACACTGTGTTGCCCTGAGGCCAGCACCCACAGCAGCAGACAAAGTGAGACATGGAGGGCCAAATCTGCCACATGACTAACCCAGGCCATGCAGAATATGACTATGCACCACATGATGTCCCACCCATACTTACCCTGCAACATGTGTCTAGAGCACAAGGTATGGCCGCACTGGATGCATGTCCAAGGCACAAAATCAGCACAGACTGGACATAACACATCCTGTGGGAAAACAGGTGCAAGGGATGTTGGCAGTAGTGTCATGGACACACCAAGTCCTCTTGAGAACCCAACTGTAGTAGTGTTGATGCACAGCCTATGTGGGGTGTATGTGGACATGTGGTGACACAATCTTTGTCTTTCAGGTACAGGCCACAGCCAGCAGCCAGTCACATCTGGACTACAGTGCAGCCAAGGGGAGAGGCATGTGAACAGTGGTTCAGGGTTGGATGATGATGATGCAAGCTCCAACACCATTGACAACTCACAGGCTGCTGCACACATGGCTGGCAGTGACAGCTCTGGGGAAGAGGAACACTCAGAAGGAGCAGCATCAGCAGTGACTGGTAACAATGACGAGATGGCAGATGAAGGTGGGGATACAGACCATGATGCCACTGGACACATGGATGTGGAAAGTGTGCAGGACAATGTCACTGATGAACTGTCACCAGTGGCATCAACTCATGGGGAGGACAGAGCAGTCAGGGAGGAGCAGACAGAAAATGACACTCCCATGTAGCTGGATGACGTCAACTGCCTCTGCCACTGAATGCTGGCATCAGAGGTGGAGGCTGGCTGGGAGCTGACAGCAAAAAGAATGGTACTGCAGGACCTACACAGTGTGTTGGTCCACCCCCACACACGAAATGAGGGTGAGGTAACCTGGTGACAGAGGCCATCAACAGAGTTCTGCAGCAAATGGCCACACATGAGGGCTGGCAGACAGCAGCCATGGAGACCCTTGCATCTGCAGTACAGCAGCAGGCAGCCATGTTAGACTCAGTCACAGCACTGTTGCAATGTAAGACAGGAGGACAGGTGCAGGTGGACATGGGAAGTGTCAGGGAATACTTGGGGGGACACTGGACACTCCATAGGCAGCACCATGGAGGGCCTGCATGGGCCAGACAACATGTTACACAGGCACAGGGATGGAAGGACAATGCCACACAGTGCAGCAATGGATATGGGTGATGTACAGAGGCCAGGAATATGGGGGACAAAATGCCACCATAAGGGTGGGGGCAATGTGCAAATGGTGCAGGTGGTTGGTCAGGCACAGGGTTCATGTGCAGATCTGAGTGTGACAGATGCACAGGTACAGGGCCTTGGCCAGAACACAACTGCCCCATGCCAGGCAACACAAGTACAGGGACAGACCTGTGAAGGACCAGGCAATGGCCCACAGATCATGCCACACACACTGGGGATGAACAGTATCCCTGGCACGGGTCCAGATCCAGGGACAACACAACATACTTCACAAACTGGTGACATGAATGTTGCAGTACACTCTGACATGCAAGGTGTTGCGCCATACAGGGATGTGTGGATAGGTGTCCCTGTGGGCATGGCCAGAGCACATGTATCACCACATGGCATAGGGATATGGGATGTGATGCATAAAACACAGCCTGCAGGAAGTGTATGCCCCACTGTAGCTGTGGTATCCACAGGGACACAAGGCCACAGTGTTCTGGGTGATGCGACATGAAACGACCAGCAAACAATGTCCAGCGGCACCATGGCTTGGAGTATGGCAGCCACCAATCCAACACAAATGCAGCATCGATGAGGGGGGGACATGTCACAGTCCACAGACAACTAGGCAGTGGTGGGCATGGGGACTATAGGCAGCATCCCCATCATGGATCTACACATCCTGCCAGCAGCGCAGACTGCAGTGGCAGGCACATCCATGATGGGTGGGGGTGACTGTGACAGGGTGACAGTGGCATCCCATGTAGTGCATGGTCCAGGGTGGCCTCAAAGATGCAGGGGAGCACATGGCCCAAAATACCTGGAGTAAAGAGAGGGGAACAGTGGTGGGACTGATCATCATAGGTCACAACGGCATGCTGCATTGCAAATTGAGGTGTCCCGGAGATGGCATGTTGGACACGTGGGTGGCGACACCAGTTGCCAAGATGACACTCGTAGGCCGGCCTGCCAGTGCAGAGGTTGGATTTCTGCTTGTGACACCAGTGACCCTGGTTCAGGAACAATCTCGGGAGCTTGAGGGCCAGCCGGGGAGAGGACTTGAGTGTCCTAAGGACTGCTCATCCTCTCCGGGGGGAGGGGGGATGCAGAGCTCGGCTCTTGTCTGGCCCTGGGTGGAGACCTGAGGTACAGAAAGCCTGACGCTCAACAGAGGGGCGATGTGCCAGATGTTGGTGCTTCAGTGCCTTGATGTCCGGGGACATGACATGCCAAGAGAGCATTGGAAAATAACTGCGCAGCCTCCCAGGAGATGGAGCAACAGGCCCCGACCTTTAATGCCCCTACCAGCCTGGAGACACCATTCAACTGAAAACGTAGGCATCAGGGTTAAGGCCCACCCGACTCCGCCTTTGGGGTATAAACCATGGCCTTATGGGTGACAGACTGCACCAGTCACCAGGTAGGTGAGCAAGGGCTGAAAAGGCTGTAGGTGTCTCCAGAAGGGGGGGAGAGCTGAGAGGAGAGGGGAGTAAAACCAAAAATGACACTCATGACGCATAGCCTACCGGTAACATGTTAACATGCCTGACACCTATGGAGCTTGTGTGGGGTGGTAATGGCAGATAATGGAAGTACACAGTGGGTCAAACAGAGTGTTGGAACAACGCTGGGGTGTGTGTGGTGTGGGTACTGTCAGGTTCCTGACATGCATGCCGGTGACCGGCAGATGCACATTTGAGGCACATATGCATCTGTGTGGGAATAGATGGCCAAAGATGTGGGCCCTTCTGGAGGAGGGGAATGCACAAAGGTGGGTAGGGTGTGTGCTCAGACTGGGTGGGGGTCCAACTGTGGAGCGTGCAGACATGTGAATAAACTATGTACATGCAAAACATGCTTTGTTCCCTGAGTGTCATCTGTCCTGTAGGTATACAAATAGAGTACAGGTACTGGGTTGCTGCAGGACATGCTCCATACATGTGTGCATGCCAACAATGTGGTGCAGCACAGCTTGATAGGTACACGCCACTCACAAGGGGTGATGCCCTCCATCAGTAACATGAAGCACCTAGGGATACAGTCACATGGCCTATACAGGGCACTCACTGACATATGTATGGACCACGGGAATGGGCAATAGTTGGTGTTCATGAACACAACATCCCATGACAGCCCCAGCCATCACACCACAGTAGGTGATGCACACATGTACGCCACATGTCCCAGTGAGATACTGACACCTTGGATGTCCTGCACACATGCTGGATGTTAGCATCAGCCTGAATGTCTAACCCTGAAAGGTGTTCCCATGCCTCTGTACATGCCATTGTGGCCTGTACCAGCCTCAGGCAGTAGACTTCCACCCTGTGGAGGGCTATGGAGGGATACATGGCCACAACAAAGCCCATGTGTGTGTCACAAGGCCTGTTGCACAGTTTTGTTGGGGAATACCAGCACACACTGGACAACAGTGGCCTGTTGAACTGTGGGCATGCACCAAACCCACACTGGGTATGTCCACCCAGGATGGCCCGGACATGTGGTGGTCAACATGTGGTACCAGGGTTGGGTACATGTGCCACAGGATGCAGGTATAACATGCATACACATACATGGCAGCATCATGGCACATGTGTATGACATGTGGCAAAAGGGTGTGACAATGGTCTGCAGAAGGCATGGCATAGCATCACCAGCAGAAACGTGTACTATCTGCACCGGGGCTACACATCACAGGGGTGTCAACATGGCCTAGTCCTATCAACAGACAGGCAGCATGGACTGCACAGCATACTATACCATGTGGGACAGCAGACCAGTGCTGACAGTGCAGCCCATGGCCCATGCTACAAATGTGCAGCTGCCACATCCCACATGTCTGCCACAACACACCCGGGCTGTGCTGGGTGGTCACCAACTGGCACAGCACAGGGATGTGCCAGGAGGGTAAAATCAGGATGTCATGCCATAGCATGGCCGTACCAGTTCACAATGAGTTTGTGGACCAGGTTGATACGGCAGAGGGTGAACCATACAGTAGCCATGTCTGCAGTACCATGCAGGTGCATGAACTGGGGTTGCATGTCACCCTGACACCATGCTGTGTGTCCAGTAGAGCACATGTGCACAGAACTGCAACACAGCACTAAGAATGCACACAAGTAATGCATGCATGACACTGGACTGCTGTTATAGCACAACAAAAGGCATTTTATTGAACCAGTGTACAGTACCAACAGTGAACAACACCAATAACAAATACAGAAACAGTATCACTACAACTAAAACACTCTTTAAAGTAGCAGTACTGGGATACTGGTAATATGTGTATGACTGCCAGGTACCTGGGGGGTGATGCAGGAATGGTAACTGTGACCTTGCAGGTCAAGATGACATTAACAATGTCCGCCCATGTAGGTTGTATTTACACCCTGTGGACAATAGGTTCATGGCATGCAGGTGTCAGTGGCACAAATCAGTGCCATTAGGCAGCTATTGCATCCATAATTGTGGCGGTGGTGCCCTGCACCTTCTGCAGATCACTGCTGAGGCTGCTGAGGCCCTTATAGGTAATGTCTGTGAGTGCCTCCACACGGCCATGTTTTGACCCCACAGATGCAACTGCAACTGCACCCCTGACATCCTCCCCCCCAGTCAGTGTCATGGCCATGTGCCATGGGTTCCTTCCTTGCATGCTAGTGTCCTGTGCCCTGGTCACAAGCCATGGGCTATGTGTGCAGCCTCATGCCACCTCATAGCACCATGTGGGTTTGCCACCTGGGCTGTCATTTGTCACCCCCCCGTTGGGCATGTCAGATTGTGCCTTGGCCTATGTGGGTTGTCCCACAGGACATGTGTACCACCCTGACATGGCCACAGGCATGACCTGTGTGACTAAACATAGAACCACAACTACCTTCCGCACATTCATCATGGCCATCACCTCCAGCTGCCCCTTGTCAACCCTCTCCTGCATCTGGCTCCACATGGTCTGTGTCCTGGTTGGGGTGTGCATCTGGATTTGGGGCAGGCAAGGGAAAATTCATCATTACCTGCCTGCCAGTATGGATGGGCAGCTCTGCTAGTACCATATGGGCACAACCAAAGGCATTTTATTAAACCAATGTACAGTACCAACAGTGAACAACACCAATAACAAATGCGGAAACAGTATCACCACAACTAAAACACTCTAAAGTAGCAGTACTGGGATATTGGTAATATCTGCATGGCTGCCAGGTACCTAGGGGTGATGTAGGAATGGTAACTGTAGCCTTTCAGGTCAAGATGACATTAACAATGTCCGCACATGTAGGCTGTAAGTACACCTTGTGGACAGTAGGTCCCTGGCATGCAGGTGTCAGTGGCACATACAAGTGCCATCAGGCAGCTATTGCATCCATCATTGTGGCAATGGTGCCCTGCACCCTCTGTAGATCACTGCTGAGGCTGCTGAGGCCTTTATAGATGATGTCTGTGAGTGCCTCCACACGGCCATGTTCTGGCCCCACAGATGCAACTACTACTGCACCCTCACCATACTCCCCCATCAGTGTCATGGCCATGTGCCATGGGTTCCCCCCCTTGCATGCCAGTGCCCTGTGCCTCAGCCAAAGGGTCTGTCAAGTCTGTGGCCTCCCTACTGTTGTGTGGACCTACTCTGCCATTGCACTGTTCCCCTTCCTGTGACACCACATCAGGCTGTAGGACATTGTCCACAGCATTGCTTGTATCCTGTCCATGTCCAGTGTCCTGCATAACAGCTGTAGCACTGCCTTGACCCTGGGAAGCCTGCTGTCCCTGTCCTCTTGCTACAGTCTCAGTCTGTCTCTGATGCATTCTCTATGTCATTGACTGTGCTTTCAAAATCCACTGGCCAAACATAAGTACTCTTAAATACTTAACATTTGCTTTTTGTTGAAGCAGTCTATCAGAAAACTTTTTGTTGTCACAGAGACTGAAACAGCAGGTGAGGGAAAAGGTGTAAATGATCCAATTCACCTAAATGGGGTGCTAACTGTGAAGTCTTTTCCTAAGTAGTAAGGCAGTTTCTTCTTCGTGAACATACTTTCATTCAGACTAGTTTTCATTCAAACAACTGAGGATTTTGGATAGTCCTACTGATTATAAACTTGAATAAGTTAGTTGGTAACAGTGATCCTGCATTTAGCAATCTACAACCTAGATGCTTATATGCAAAGAATACAATAAAACTTGACTAAAATCTGAAAACAAGCTTATAAAACACATAAAATGTATCTGAACATTTATCTTTACTTATACAAAGTCATTGCAGCCCAAGTAAAACTCAGGTAAATTACATGGTATCCTGACTACTATTTTATGATGTAATAAACATATATTGGTATTTTTTTATATTCTTTGTAAAGCAGGTAAGATCCACTAGGTAGAACTGTCTGTTTCCAGGAGTGACCTAAAAGCACTGGGGAGGTAAAGTGACTTGCTTGGAGTCACACAGTATGCAAGTGGAGGTCGTGGGACTCAAACCAAAGTCTGCTGGATGTACCCAGTTCAATTACCATTTATTACTCTAACCACTAGGCATGGGTGGTTAAACTGAATGGCTGATTACAACAAAGCAGTAAGGGACATTTCCTTACTGGCTCAATATGCAGCAAAGCAGAAAGAATGCAAGCACAGCAGCATTCATTTTAAGATGCTGAAATCTGGGTCAACCCGTTGGTGCTGCGGTAGCATTATTCCTTGCCTTGCAATGCCAGCAAGCCAGGGTCAGAAGCAAACTCGGGTTGCTGGAAGTCTGGCCAGGGGAGTAGGACTGAGCACCTGGGGGCTGCTCTCCTCCTCCAGGGAGGATGGGCTGCAGGTACTGCTTCTTTACCACCACCTGTGTGACCATGGGTGGTGGTGCAAAGGTGCTGCAGAGTGATTAGGAAGGGAGGACACAAGCCAGGATCTGGAGCAGTGGCATGTCTCTGCAACCTACCTCCTTTGATCTCTAGTGCTGGTGCCCTCCGGGACAGAGACCAGAAAACTAGGAACAATCACTCCACATCAGCCACTGGCAGAAGGGACCCATGTGCCCCAGACTTCATAACCAGGCTCCATGAGGCACCCACTTAGCTGCCTGACACACACTAAGTGAGTGTGGAGGGGTGACCTGGGGTCCCCTCCCTTCCCACCTGGTGGAGTACAAACCAGGCAGGATGGGTCATGCCACAGGAGCTCCTGAGCATTACCAGGGGATGAAGCTAGGGGATACCCAGCCTAGGGATCTCTGAAAAGTGGAGAACAATGCTGTGAGAAGGGGACATAGAAAGAGAAAATAAAAAAAAATGTAAAAAGATACTGAAATCTTAGAAATTCTGTGCAGTGACATGCAATTTCTGTGAGGCACCGGTAAAAGGATTCGAAATCTGCTAACCAAGCAGGATTCCGTGATTGTTACTGGTGTTACTGGTAAAAATGGAAAACCAGGGTCCCTGACTATTACTCTCAACAAAGCACTGGATAGAAGTGAAACACTGAGCCAGCTGTTTTCCCCGCTGAATCTCTGAATCTGTGCTGCAGCTTTGCTGAAAGAGATAATGCACTCTAAAATACAGGGATAAGGTCACTTTGCAAAATGGACTGGTGTTTTTCCCTTATGAAGAAATGATGAGTGCCACATTTTTTTGTCCTTGTCTTGTAAAGTATTTCTACATCTGGAGGAACCAGACAAAGGAAACAGCATTTTCTGCATACATACATAAATATAAAGTACTTAAAAAATATGATGTCAAGTGGTTTGTTGAGAAAGCATTTCATGTGAAACTAGTCCAGCTCAATTTTAGAAGGGGGTGCGGTGGTGCAGAGGACTTGTGACAGTGTTGCGCCAAAGATTGCAGCAACCACAATTTTAAAAGAATGTTGCTACAAACACCTGCTGCAAGTCCAGAAGGTGAGACACAGCGAGTTAGAACAAGTACTCCTAGGTCTAACTATGCATCTGGGATCACTGCACTTGTGCCAAACCATTGGGGCAAGGTGCCGTAATCTGGAGAAAGTGTTGCAGCTGTGCCAGCCCTTCTAAAATCAGACTGAAGTGTGTCTGATGGGCTTTGGCACAGCTGTGTCGAACTTTGTGGTGGACACAGGTCAACCGTACTATTTTTTCCATCTGTAATGGTGGAGCACAGCGCTGTCCACCATGTCCAAGATGGCTGCCAGAGTTTTTCTGGGCATGCGCAGTGAATCACGCATGTGCAATAAACTCTGGTTGCATTCCAGCATAGTCTGCCATATCCAAGATGGCCGCTGAAGCTCCATGCTTATGCATGAGTCATCGCGCATGCGCAGAGAACTCTGGTAGCCATCTTGGATGCAGCTTACTGTGCTGCCGTGTTGCTGGATTTCACTGCACATGTGTGAGTCATCGCGCATGCCAAGAAAACTCCAGTGGACATCTTAGACACGGCGGACAGTGCCGTGTTCTGCTGGACCTCAACTGCAGCCATTTTGGTTCTTGCTAGAATTTGTTACAGGTTGCTTCCAGTTATACAAGTACAGTATCTTTTAAACTAGGGTACTGCAGTGGAGAAGATACTTAACTCTAGTAGCTTAGAGTATAAAAAGGGAGTGATCTGCAAGGTCAAAGGCCTTAGTCAAGTCAGCAATTACTGCACTTGTCAGCTGAACCTTTTTCACTGTTTCACAAATATCACTATTTAGTTTAGCAAGCTCTGTAGATGTACCATGACCCTTCCTGAAGCTATTCTGGTCAGGGGATTAAACATTTCTTGTAAATTTAGTTAATAAGTTAAGCAAAGACCAGTTTGAAACATTTTGCTAAATGTGAATAAAGTAGCTATAGGGTGATAATTATCAGTAATCCTGGGGTCACCCATCTTATAAATTAGAACAACTTTAGCTGCTTTTGAGTAATCAGTCACTGGACAATTCAGTTAGTTAAGACATTATGGAGACGGAAGATACTAACTTAGTTTTGTATACTGAGAAAGGATTGTAAGGGTGGTTGATTTGCCATTTGTTTTAAATTGTGCTTTAACCTTCTAGCCATCCCTGTAGGAGAGACCAGGTCCTTTGAGTGTGTCATAGTTGTAGGTGTAGGTTGCAGGATCCTTCTCATCTACCATCCACCTGGTGATGGAAAGGAATACCTGCAGGAAGTCGCAGACTTCATCATCGACCAGGTGCTCGAATTCTCAAGATGGATTATTCTTGTGGATTTCGATGCCTGGGTCAATGATGAACTCTTATAATTTGGACTAGACTTCTTCCAACTTATGAGTTTGCTGGGTCTTACACAGGTGGTTACCTCTGCAACTCATATTCATGGCCATTCCTTGGACCTGGTCTTCCTGCTTGGGATGGAGATCTCTGACCTGAGGGTGGAACCAGTCTGTTGGTCTGACCATCATACTATAGGGTTCAAGTTCTTGCCCCCCCCCCAATATACCTACCTTTACTGAGATGGTCTGGTACCACCCTTTAAAGGGTTTGTCCACAGATGGTCTTATGAAGGTACTGGACCCATCAGGTTTAATGAGTGTATGCGAGGATCCAGGAGAACTGGTACTAGCCTAAAATAGGGCAGTGTCTGTGGCCCTTGATTCCATAGCTCCTGTCTGTGTTCACCTCCCCTCTCTCTTCACCAGAATTACCCATAGTTTGAAGGGATTTTGAAGGAGATGAGACTAGGGGGTTGAAGGCTACAGCAACATTGAGGAAATCCTGCCTGGCAGATGACAAACTTAGATGGATGGTTCATTATCAAGACTATCAATCAGCAATCTCCTGCAAGAAGGCAGAATTCCTGTCCAAGGAGATTGCTGCAGCAAAGAATTGACCGGCTGAGCTCTTCAGAACTGTTGACAGGTTGTGCAATCCAACCTGTCTTCAGTCCTTGGGAGCTTTTTCACAGATAAGATGTGTTAAGTTTGAGCGATTCTTTGCCGATAAGATTGCCACTATCAGGTGGGAGATCTGGTCAGCACCCTGCAATGGGCCTTGAGGTAACGGGCAACAGATTGCAAACACCCGGTCTGTCTGGTCCGACTTCGACTATAGTTTGGACCCGGACCAAATGCACCTCTTTGTGGGGTGTGTTGAAGTCAATGACCCCACCCTTCCGGGTATAGTCCAACATTCATTGGAGGCTGGGGTCTTTCCAGACCCTCTGAAGGAGGCTGTAGTAGTACCACTCCTGAAAACATCTTCTCCGGACCTGGACTGCCTAGCTAACTACAAACCTGTCTCTAACCTGCCTTTTGTAGGCAAGGTTATTGATAAGGTGGTGGCAATACAACTGGATGATCATTTAACAATGCATGATGTCTACAATCGTCTCCAATCCAGTTTCAGGAAGAGGCTGCCCTTGTTCAGGTAGTAAATGATCTCCTGATGGTGAGAGATTGAAGGACTCATTCCATCTTAGTTCTCCTCAATCTCTCTGTGGCATTTTACACTGTGCATCGTGGAGTGCTGTTGGAGCACCTGCAGATTTTCTGTGGTCTGTCTGGTACAGTCCTCAGCTGGTTTTGAATGTCTCTCACTGGCATGACACAGAGAGTAATGTCAGGATTTTATTCATCTGCACCTCTCCTCTGTCATATGGGATTCCACAGGGCTCCATCTTATCCCCCATGTTGTTCACGGTGTATATGCTGCCATTGGGGGACATTATAAGGCAGTATGGGCTGAGTTTTCAATGCTATGCAGATGATACTCATCCCTCCATGTCCTTTTTGCCCGAGTGGTGTGATACAGTCTCAGTTTTTAACAACTGCCTCACAGAAATTCAGAGCTGGATGAGTGCCACTTGGTTGAGGTTGAACCCAGATACGACTGAGGTGTTTGTGATAGGGCCAGGTCAGACTGGACAAACTTCTGGGCATTGACTCAGAGATGCCCAGCTGCTGACCTCAAATCAGGTGCAAAATCTGGGCATTGTATCTGACAGTGGCTTGACACTAAAATCTCAGGTGTCAGCTGATGTAAAGACTTTGTTTTACCATCTGAGGAACATCACTTGGATCAAGTGCCTGATTCCACCTGGCAAGTTGCCAACCCTGGTTCACGCCTTTGTAATCTCACACCTTGATTACTGCAATGCTCTTTACCTAGGGTTACTTGGGGTTGATATTTGCCAATTGCAGCTAGTGCAGAATGCGGTAGCCAAGCTGTTGTCTGGTTTGCTGAGATCTTGCCACATCATTCCTGTTCTCCATCTGCACTGGCTGCAAGTACATTGGAGAATCACCTTCAGGGTTGGATTACTGACCTGTAAGGCCCTACACAGACAGGGACTCAGCTACTTGCAAGATCTTATCTGCCCCTACCTCCCCCTCCGCTCACTCCGCTGCACTGACGAGAGCTTGCTAGAGGTTCTCAGGGTCCATTTAAAGACCTCTGGGGCACATGCTTTTGCTTTTGCAGCCCCAACCTTGTGAAATGGTCTACCTCAGTGGATCAGAGAGTGCCAGACCACTGATAGTTTTAAAACTGAATTTAAGACCTATTTATTCAGCAGGCATTCCCTGATTAGAGATGTATTTAGACATACCATATTCTGTATTTTATATTTCTGTTTTATTGTAAAATTTTATCTGTATGTCTTACATTTATTAATGATTATAAAGCACTCTGATTTCTTGGAAGAGTGTTCATAAATAAACAGTTGATTGATTGATTGAATGATATACTGCTTCTTTTTTGTTCTTTATATACTGGATTTCTATAATGAGATTTTTGCTCATTTAACTTCTGTTGTGTGTTGTAAACTTGTTTAAGAAACTGTTATATTTGATTTGTCAGATATGTCAGTATTTCCTTTAATAGTTAAGTCTGTGCATTTTCTAGGTCTGGAGCACTGCTGAGCAAAGCGAAGCTCAAAGCTGTGGTTTGGGATTGTGGACCAAGCCCTGTGATTTTTTTCATGGTTGTGTTTGTATCCTGAATAAAATTTTGTTATTGATTTTAAATCTGAATTGGTTTTAAAAGGCTTTTTCAAAGTAAAAAAAGAATGCATATCACTTTCATAACAAAAAAACAACGTGGGGTAGCCACTAAACCAGGTTCTCAGAAAGATTTGTTTTTGTTAAAAAGGTTCACTGTTTGAAATTATAAACTATATTTTGTTACATTCATGTAGCAGGGAAGCAACATTTCAAAAGAGTCACATGGGGAGTATTGCATCTCAGAGTGGAGTTAAACTTCTGTCACAGGAAGAGTGTGACTTCCTGGATGGATTTTCAAAGGGTCCTTAGACTGATAAAAGATACACCAAAAGGCTACCTGCAGAAAAGCCTGGTGTGCCAGGGACCCTGCACCAGATTTTGGTAGAAAGTCCCCAAAGCTATGGCACATGGTCCCTTGTGTCAAACAGAAGCACGGGGGATTGATAGAACTGCCGTCATCACCTGGTCTGTGAAAAGCTGGCCCCAAATAACAGTGACCCAGTGCATGAGTGTGGCATAAGTCATGGCAGGTTTGACAACCCATATACCCAATGACAATTAAAACACAGGAGTTATGTCAGTATAACAATAGACAACACAGTTACCAGACACAATTTAGAAATGCCTTAACTATCAGTCCAACAACCCTGAAAAGAATATGGAGTATAAGACACTTATGAATAGGTGCATCACAAGGGCTGTCCCAATTATAAAACCATATGCATCTGTGTACCAGTGAGTTATACCCAGTAATGTGCAAGGGTACTCAGAAAATGCCTGAATGCCCTGAAAGTGCGTGTTTATATGGTGCATGGAACCGATGACCAAGCAATAGCATGCCAGGTAGAAAAGCATCTCCCATAGGTACTGGGGAGGCTGGGTAGACGTGGGGGACTCAGCAGCCACAACGCAGAGGAGGGGAGCATGCAGTAACCCTCACCCTGCTATTAGTAGGGGACGCCCCTCAGAATAACCAGCTTCAGTAACACCAGCAGCAGACATCCCAGAAGGCAGGTAGTAACCAGTACATAAATACATAGATACATAGACAGTGTCAGCAGATAAGGGCCTATGGCCCACCCAGTCTGCTCATTTGAGCTTGTAAGTTCAAGTAGAGGCAGCGGCTCACCATTCCAGCTGCCCAATGTCATGGTGTGGTCCAAACTGCCAATCTCTGTGGGGGTGGGGGATGATGATAGTATGGCTGTAAGCTAGGACAGGAGGGCACCAGGCCAGAATTTTGAGATAAACTTAGCACAATTAAGTAAGTGGTGATTTTTGAGGGATGTAAAGGCAAGGGATCAGTAGAGAATGCAGTGATGGGTGCAGGAGGGGGCATTGAGAGCAAAATGGCAGAAAGCATTGAAGAGGGGGTCCAGTTTGGAAAGGATAGTCTTGGGAGTGGCACTGTAGACTATGTTGCAGCCGTCAAGGGAAGAAGTATCATCTTCTGGACTAGATCACGCCGCACGGTGAGTGGGAGGCTACTACAATTCCTGCAAAGGGCACCGAGCATAAGACACGTTTTTTTCTGTAAAGCATCAATGTGGTCAGAGAAGGATAGATGGCGGTCGAGCCAGACCCCCAAGTACTGAAAGGTATTTACATCCTCCAGTACTGTACCATCCAGGGTGCGGTAGGAGGAGAGGGAGTGGAGCCTAGATAGGCGTTGCTTCATGTTGAAGGTCATGGTGACTGTTTTTTTTTTGCATTGAGGGAGAGCTGAACCAGAGCTGAACTTTGTTGAAATCATCCTGAAGGGCAGTTTTGGCCTCTTCTGGGGAAGAGCCAGTGGAGAACAAGACAGTGTCATCTACATACATATGGATAGATGCAAATGAGCAGATTTGAGGCAGGTCATTAAGAAGAATGAAGAACAGAATGGGGCTGAGTACCGACCCCTGAGGGACTCCAGTAGTCATGGGGAGGATATGGCATCCACTATTTTAACCGATTGCATTCTACCTGTGAGGTAGGCACTCAACCAGTTGGTGGCAGAATCAGAGAGGCCTGATTCCGAGAAACATGACAACAGTAAGGGGTGGGAGACCATGTCGAAAGCTTTAGCAAGGTCAATGAAGATGGACGAGGTAAACTGTCCTCTATCCATTCCAGAGAGGATAGTGTCAGTAAGCCTTATCAGAGAGGAGGCAGTGGAGTGCCCCTTCCTGAATCCAGACTGGAAAGGTGTAAAGAAATTTGAGTCTCAGAGAAAGGGGGTAAGTTGTGCAAGAACAAGGTGTTCTTGTAGTTTTGCAAGACTTGGGAGGAGAGAGATAGGGTGGTAGTTTGAAGGGGAGGTGGAGGCATCCCCTGTGGGGAACGGAATGACGACAGCATGATTCCACATTTGGGGGACTGCCGAAGTGGCAAAAGATTTGTTTAAGAAATTTGCAAGTGGCTTTGCTATGGTGGGGGCAAAAAGGCATAGGAGCCTTGGGTCCAGTCCATCAGGGGATCTGCCTTTTGATGGGTTGGGAGTAAATAGGGCATCTAGGGCTTCAGCTGGTGAGATGTCTTTGAAGAAGAAGGTGTAAGGCCCAAGTGTTTTCTTTGTTCCTGTGGTGGGTCTCTGGGGTGCATGGGTAGGCAGGGAAGAGAGGAGAGAAGCCACACATGTCATGAAGTATGTGCTGAACTTGACAGCAACTGCATGGGGATCTGAGAGAAGAGTGTTGTTTATATTCAAGAGTGGATCAGGGCTGGCATTTGGAGGAGAAAAGAGGGAATGAATGACCTTCCAGAATTTGGATAGACTATTTAAGTTTGATTGTAGATAGGAGGTGAAGTAATCTGTTTTAGCTAGTTGAGTTGCTCTGGTGCATATGTTGCATAGCATGTGGTATGTGGTGAGGTCTTGTGGGAGATGTGAAGATTTATGTACTCTCCATGCTTTGTCGCAGGCGCTTTGACATGCTATAAGCTCTTGGGTGATCCATGGCAGGTGGTTGCCTCATACTCTTGTGTGACACAGTGGGACATGAGTATTCCAGACATTGAGGACTGTAGTTTGGAAGTGTAGGATGGCATCATCAATGGAGCAGTTTATGTATTAGGGGACCTAGTTTGTGAGGGCTAGGTCATCTAGTAAGGGGGCAAGGTTGAGGGAACTGTAGGATTGTTGAACCAGAAACTTGGGGGGGATTTAGGGCGGTGAATTTTATGGACTAGGTATATAATATGGTGGTCGCTCAGGGAGTAGGGGGTGGTCCAGCATCGATGGCCCGATGAGGGTGGGTCGTCAGAGCCCAGTCTATTAATGAGTGGATGCCAGATTTGAGGTTGAGGCGGGTGGGCTTAGAGATGATTTGTGTTAGATTTAGTGCAGAGATTTCTGTCCAGTTTTATTAAGAGCTAATGCTAGCCAATTGTGGTTGAAATCTCCCATAATGTATAGTTCCCCTCTATGGGTTAGGGGGACATTTGCGCAAGTAAGTCGGTAACAGATGAGGCTGGGGTGCCAGGCCAGCAGTATATACCAGCAATGTAAATTGGGATAGAGAAGGGGAGAGCCAGCCGTACCAATAGCAGTTCATAGGCATTTGGTTCGGTCTTAGCTAGGACTACCAAGTAGTACAGGTCTGAGTTTATATATATGGCCACTCCACCACCTCTGGTGGCTCTGTCCTGATGGGCCATGGAACATCCTGGGATAGCAATCGCAGGATCAAAGATATTTTTATTTAGCCATTTTTCTGAGAAAGTGATGATATCAGGGCATAGTGAGCTGTGAGTACATGGAGTGAATCAGTTTTGAGGGCTAGACTTCTTATGTTTACATGCAGGAGGTGCAAGCCATGGGATAGAGGGCCACCAGAGAGATTTGTGGTAAGGGATATAGTAGGGGAGGGACCCGCTGTGTTTGATAGGGTAGTGGTAGATAGGGAGCCAGGGTTTGGGTGTATGTCCCCCACTGCATGGAGCAGGAGGACGATTGTTATGTAGTGTGCTATCATATACAAGCACCATAAAGAGAGTGAACGCCACCTTGGTAGCAAACAAGAATGAGCATGAGAGGCTGGAAGGATGGTAATTAATTTAAAAATTATCCAGGAGTGAGAGGGGTTGAAAAGAAAAGGGCATGGACATGAGTTGAGTGGGACCACTTTTGGGAGCGTGGAGAGGAGGTCACTGAGTTGGAGAGGTAAGGGAGCCTTTTGGGGACTGGTAGGGTACGGGATGGAAAATTAGGGGAGGAAGGTGGCATGGTAGACAGAAGGGGAAGGAGGCAGAATAGTAAGGTGGTTAGAAGAAACAGGTGTCCAGGCAGAGGGAACATGGCTTCGGATCTGAAGGAGCAGTGTTGTGCTACTAGCTCAGGCAGCTCGAGAGGAGAAGATGAGAGGGGCAGGGGATAGACAGCGAGGAATAAGATTGGTTCTGGATAAGTTAGGAAGCTAATCAGAGGAGTTAATTTGGCAGCCAATGGGAGAGGGAACCGGGAATAGGGGCAGGTAAATAGTGTATTTAAAGAGTGGTGGGGTAGGAGGTTGGTGGGGGGGGAATTAGAGTCTGGGCATCTAGTACTGGTCGGTGGCTGAGGAGGTGCAGCCCTGTTCAAGGGAAAGCAGCTGGGAGTGTGGAAAAAAGACAGAGTTTAAGTACAGGGCAAACAAAAGAGCAGGCAGGTCAAATTTAGGTGCCAAGGTCAGAGAGTGGAAAGGGGGGAGGAGTGCAAGAGAAACTAGTCTGAAAAGAGCTGTAACACTTGGTAGAAGCTGCACAATTTAAACAGTAACAGGCACAGTTAATTTTACTTTACACAGTACTTTTAAATTTGAACAGTCTAGTAGCACCAGGTGGCAAGAAAAAGACAAAGTGAATTGGACCAATCAGATTGGACTTTGAAGAGGTGCCCAGCTTCCAACTGGCTGGCTCTGCAGCTGTACCTTGGCAGAGTTAGAGTCTGGGCTTCTGATACTGGTCGGCAGCTGTGGAAGTGCCAACTGACTGGGGGAGCTGTAGCAACCCTGTTCAAAGGCAAGCAGCTTGGCAGAGTTAGAGTCTGAGCTTCTTGTACTGGTCAGCAGCTGCGGAGGTGCTGGCAGACCGGGGGAGCAGTAACAGCAACGTTCAACGGCAGGCAGCTTGGCAAAGTTAGAGTCTGGGCTTCTGGTACTGGTTGATGGCTGCGGAGGTGCCGGCCGACCAATGGAGCTGTAGCAGCCCTGTTCAAGCTTGCTGAGCTTGCTATACTGTATTGTTAACCATGTCCAAAAAGCAGTAAAAACTGAAATAAGAGATCCAAATCAGAGCCAAATCACTGGATGCTCCGATACTCAGATCTAGAGCAGGATATAGGGAGAAATGTTGGTGATCCATTCCTATTCTACTGTATGAACTGTCATATGGCAATTTCATTTAAAGTTGAACTGTAGTATAAAATGCATTTAAATTTGCTTTCCGTCTTTAAAATAAATTGTACATATTAACAATGTTTAATGTAACACTGTTGTTGCCCTGCTGTCTCTACCACAAACTCTCAGCATTGAACCATTTAGAGGCAAGTAGTATGTTTTATTCATTTATTTAGTGTTTGTTGATCAGGAAAGGAGGGCTAGGCAATTTGGACACAGATGAAAACCACCTGAAACTGAACCAGATTAAGCTGTTGGTACTGTTGTGATTTATTATTTGTGGTATGTTATTCAAGACATCCTGATAAAAAATGGTAAATCAGAGCCCTTGCTACAAAAAGCTGTAAATATGTAACTTGTAGTTCCTGTTTAAAAAAATCCTTTATAGTGGCCTGGGAGTAGAATTGTGAGCATTTGAAAAGTAAGGGAAGTAATGTTTCTCTGGAAGGAGGGCATAGTGTTGGAGGCCACAGACTGACAGTACTGATCTCAGAGGCAGTGGAAGGGAGTTGCTAATTTTGGGGCTGTGGAGGGAGGGGTTAGTGTTGGGTGCTGTGATAGGAGGTTTGCTAGTGCGTGAATACGGAAAGAGGGTGGCTAGTGTCTGGGGTATGGAAGAAGATGGGACTAGTGTCAGGGGCCAAGGGGGCAGTGTCTGAGGCTGTGGAAGATGGGGTAGCTACTGTTGGGGGCTGTGGAGGGAGGAAGCTAATGTCAGGGCCCATGGAGTGAGAGTGTGTGAATCTGAAAAGAGAGGGGTGGTGTTTAAGAGGCCCAGAAAATGTGGCTGAGTGGCGCTGGTCTGGTGGTGCTGAGGGTTGAGATGCTGGACGCTACACCTTGTGCTACACCAGCAACCTGGGTTTAGGAATGACCTCAGGTCACCTGGGTGCTGGCACGGGGAGGGAGCGTGGGAGCAGGATCGAGCATTGGCTCTCCTCTCCTGGGTAAGGGGAGGTCTCCTGCCCATAGTCCTGCCATCACTGAATGGAGGTTTGGTGCCTTTGCAGGCAGTCAACAGCATGACTGGAAGGTAGGGACATCCTGAATGGTGTATGAACCCATACCTTCACATGCATACACCACGTTGGGGATGTATGGGTGTAGGGATCAGGAGAAAATCCATAAAATCCCAGAAATTACATATGAAAAAAAAAAAGGAGGGTGCATGACAAGGGTCTGGGGGATCACCATACCAGGATGGCTAAACTTGGTGAAGGTTAAGAGTAGTAAATTTTTTTTCTTTGTTTGTTTTCTCTTGCCAGTGTCATCCAGTTCCTCACCTGAAACAGTTTACAGTTTGGGGAAAAATCAGAAAAGAAAAAGTATTTACTACAAAGCAAGCTGGGTGAGCAAGGACTGGTCAGCAAGGGTGTCTGAAGAGGGACTGGATGTTCAGGGTACTGGGGAGGAAGCCAGGAGTGGTGGAGTGGTGAGTAATGTCAAGGCCTATGGATGGAGGGGGTGGTGGTGTTGGGGGTCTGTGGATTAAGGGGGCTAGTGTTGGGTGCCGTAGAGGCAGATAGGCTGATGTCAGGCTCAGTAGAGAGAGGAGGCTAGTGTCTGGGGCTGTGGAGTGAGGAGATAGTGCTAGGTGTTGTGGAGGAAGGAGGTATAGTGAAGGGGGTTGTTGAGGTAGGTGAGGCTTGTACCGAGGCTGCAGGGAAGGTGGCTAATGTTGGAGGGCATGGAAGGAGGTAAGGCTTGTGTCTGGCACCAAGGAAGGAGGTGGAGCTACTGTCTGGTGCTGAAGAAGGAAGTGGAACTAGTGTTTAATTAATCACAGCAACCATTTTCTCCGATGGAAAGAGGACCATGGTACAGCACAACACCAACCCCATTGTGGGAGGACACTGACCATATGTATCAGATAAGTACTGGTTTATGTTTATACTATCTTGTTTGCCCTAGTTACAGTAGTTACCAAAAGCTGCAGGTCCTTTGTGACCCTGTTACTATTTTTATTTTAGAGGTATTACTGGATGTTTCCTCGAGCTACCTAACCCTCATCATAAAATCCACAGGACCCAGGTAATAGCTCTTTATTATTATCTGTGATGGGATGATATGGTATAATGAAGCTAGTACAGGTATTAAGACATGGTTCTTTCATTTGATAGTTGCTTGGTGATGCAGGGCTAGAAATATCTCCACTATTCTGTTTATTACATTTTGCGAATCAGGATGTGAATATACTATCTGAAAAGAAAGGAAATTCATTGCAAAAAAGTATGTTAATGCAGGCACTAAAGAATACAAAGGCCTAGATATTCAAAAGGGTTGCATTTGGCGCAACAGTGTTGCGCCATGCGCAATCCACTGCTGTGCCCCGGCACAATATTCAAACGGGAAAAGTGCGCGGCACAAATCCCAAAACGCCGGAGTGCATCAGTAATGTATGCAGGTACAGGTGGGGGGGGGGGATGTGCTCATGCATGCTCTGCACAGCCAGATATTCAGTCTGGGATGTGCAGAGCCATGCATGCACAATCCCTACCTGTGCCAGCACAAAGTTGATCCAAAAAAAAAAGGAACAAAGGATGGCCACCCACAGGTGAATTGCTATATTGCAGGGAGCAACATGGCAGCTGCCACCTGTGGGTAGCCACCCGAGCTTCTGCTGCACTTCCATGGTGGCAGCCCTCCCATGCCCATTGCGGGCATCAGTAGAAATGGAGAACCCCAATATCCCTGGTGGTCCAGTGGACCTGCCCACCGATCGTGGGCTTCAGTAGAATAAAATAAGATCCCAAATATGCCTGGTGTTTCAGTGGACCTGACTGTCTGATTGCGGGCTGAAGAAGAATAAGAAGAAACCCATCATCCCTGGTGGTCCAGTGGACTCCTCTCCCCACCCGCCCACTGATCCCCACTGCCCGCTTCCCCCCAGGTCAGCGGTGGGTGGCAGCACCCCACCCACCTGCTGCCCCACTGCCCGCCGACTGACACCAGCGGTAGGGCTGTACGCCCACTGGTCCACAGCATGAGCCAATGGACATGCAGCCCATACCATATTACACATTCAGATATGTGAATGGATCCCCGGCCACTGCTGACCGGGGGGGAGCGGGGCAGTGGGGATCAGTAGGCAGGTGTGGAGGTGGGGTCCACTGGACCCCCAGGGATGATGGGTTTCTTCTTATTCTACTTCAGCCTGCGATCGGGCAGTCAGGTCCACTGGACCACCAGGGATATTTGGGATCTTATTTTATTCTACTGAAGCCCGCGATTGGCCGGGCAGGTCCACTGGACCACCAGGGATATTGAGGATCTTATTTTATTCTACTGAAACCCACGATCGGGCAGGCATGTCCACTGGACCACCAGGGATACTGGGGATCTTATTTTATTCTACTGAAGCCCGCGATCGGGTGGGCAGCATTCCACTGGACCACCAGGGATGAAATGATTAGTCTTCTATTTACTTAGCCCACAATCGGGCGGTCCACTGGACCACCAAGGATACAATGATTATTCTTTTTGTACTGCAGCCCGTGATCGGGCTGTGGGGCACATTGCTGCACTGCAGGGGTTGTCCAGTCCCCAACGGCACTGCGCGCGGGCACAAAGGTGCAAGTCGTCAGCTATCAGCACACCTGCATGTGCAATGTACCATAACGATGCAAGTGGCCCCATGCACTTTGCATACATTATGGCCCTGTTTGCATGTCAACTTTGAATATCGCGAAAGGTAACTCGCGCAATGGAACTTGCGCTAGCGCATCCACATGCTCCACTCTGGCCATTGGCACTGGTGCAGTGCCACTGCACCATGCACACTGCGGGTGGCCAGGGTGCGATATTCACCGATGCTGAGCTATGGTGCAGATCCGCTGAATATCTCCCGGTCAACGCCCCTGCGCAGCCAAGTTGCACTGCACCCAGGATTGCGCCACAGCCTGGCACAGTTTGAATATCTGGGCCCAAGTGTTCAAAGTTTTGAAATGTATCACATTAGGGTTTTAAGCCTCAGGAATCTTGGTGAATAAGTGGTGTGGTGTTTGTTGGGGTTGTCAACCCTAAAGACCACCCCTTCCCTGCACAAAGAAGATTATACATGATCATTTGTTTGAAAGCTATGACTGATTATGTTGGCCACATGTGATAAGCCATATTTCTCTACCTGAAAAGGTTATATGCCTATGAGACACTGGCTTGCAGCTTCACCTTGTGATTCAACAGGATGTTGACAACCCCAAAGAACACTACACCATTGATTTGCCAAGATTCCGTATATCTGCATTTAATCAATCTATCTATCTATCTATCTATCTATCTATCTATCTATCTATCTATCTATCTATCTATCTATCTATCTTAACATATAACTTCGAGGTTAAATTTGCAGACAATACTAAATTGGGGGGCAAGGTTAATAATCAAGAAAATATTTCTGCATTAAAGAAGGATTTGGAAAAATTAACACTTTAGGCAAATGAAAATCATATGCAGTTTAATCAAGACAAATGTTTAGTAGTGCGTTTTGGTGTAAATAATCCAAAAACAATATATTATATAAATGGACTACCACTTCACTCATCAAATTGTGAAAAAGATTTAGGGATATATTGTTAATAATAAAATTACATCAAATGATCACTGTGTTAGAACTGCTTGCATGACTAACAGACTTTTGAAGCAAATAAAATGCACGTTTGTTAATTGCACAGAACAATGTCTTATTCCATTGTATAGGGCATACATTAGACTGTATCTAGACTATGGCTCCCCTTTCAGCAATCCAAACCAAAAAAAAGACATAGCAATTCTTGAACAGGTTCAAATGAGAGTAACTAGAATGATTCCATGATTAACAAACTTGGATTATCAGAACAGATTAAAAGCTACTGGTCTCTTCTCTCTTCAAACTAGAAGATTAAGAGGTGATATGCTTATGGTTTTTAATTTAATAAATTCACCAGCTCTCTAATGGAAAAATGTGGTCTAACACTCTCCAAAAGGAGACATGTTCCAAGACTGCATAATAAACAGCTTGAAGTAAAAACTTATAAAACCAGCAAAAGGGGAAACTTATTTCCAATAAGAGCACCCATTGTATGGAACACCTTGCCACAAGAATTGGTAGAGGCAACTAGTGCCACTGTCTTTCAAAACAAATTAGATGTTTGGTTGAGGGATAATAGATAAATAATGTCCCACGTAGTGTGGGGAACAGTGTCGATGGGCTCTGGCCTTCTTCTGTTCTTTCATACCAAGTAAGTAATATCTAGTAAGGTGCTTTAATTGAGTTTGGTGTTTATTTAAATAGATTTTTAAAGAATGTTATTGGACTCACTATTACAGTGCTGGAAATCTCATGAAAGATGTGAATTGGGTTACATCAGGTTTGCTGAAGTGTGTGGTATAAATATAAATGTAGCATGTTCTGAACAAACAAGGTTATACATGATCTCTTGCCTGGAAGCTATGACTGAGTCTGTTGGTGACATGTGGCAAGTCATAGTTCTCAGTCTCAAAAAAAGATATGCCTCTGAGGCCCTGGCTTGGAGCTGTACCTTATGCTTCGGACAGGAGGTTGACAACCACAACAAACACCACACTGCTGATTTAGAAAGACTTCTGAGATTCAAAACCCTAATTTTTTCTTATCCATATTTTGTGTATCTTATATTCTTCAACCCCAACATCTGCATTGAATATATCTATATCTATATTTATATCAATATATAGAGTCATTGCAAACAACTCTGTTAATGCACCAGCTAGGGTAACTTAAAGCCACAGAAGTAGGAAAATGTGGCATTAGGGTTTCCAACTCTAACTCCACACCACCACACCTCAAACAACAAAAAGGAAAAAACATTAGGGTTTTAGTTCTCTGGAGTCTTGGTGGATCAGTGGTGGGATCTTGCTTGGGGCTGTGTACTATAATTCTCCCCCCCCTTCCCAGACCATAGCCTCCAGTCTGAAGCACAAGGTACAGGTCCAAGCCAGTGCCTTATAGTGATATGCTCATTTAAGGTAGAGAAGTACTGCATGTCTCACTTCATGTTGCCAACACAATTTGTTGTAGCTTTCTTCATGCAGGGCCCTGCAGGCCCTGGGTAAAGAAAGCAGATAATGTTTGATGTTGTTTGCTCAAGGAAAGGTATGGGCATTAGAGTTGAGAACTCCAAGGAAGACACCACCACTGATTTGCAAATATTCCAGAGATCCAGAACCCTAATGTTATATTCTTCTGGCTGCTTTGGGGGGAGGGGGGAGTTAGGATTGGAAATCCATATGCCGCATTTTCCTACTTTTGTGGTCTAAAGTTATCCTAAGAAGTGCATTAACAAAGATTTTTGCAAAAAATGTCCTTTCTTTTTGAGATAGTGGAATCATATCCTCATTCACATCAGACATGATCTGCTTTCTTCACCCAGGCAGGGATTCTACTGTTTCTGGGAATTATCACCCAATATCCCTCCTCCCCATACTTGCAAAGGTACAACAATCCCTAGTCCTTGCATGGCTAAATGACTTCCTTTCTGCTTCATGCGCTTTCTCCCCGGTACAATCAGCATTCAGGAAACTTCACTCAACCACCACCTCCCTACTCCGATTCACCAATGCCATATACACTGTGATGGATTAAGGACAGATCACATCAGCTATTTTTATTGATCTGGCCAAGGCCTTCAACTCAGTGTCACATCCTTTGCTACTCAATAAACTTAATGACACCAGCCTTTCCCCTGTCCCCACCTCCTGGTCTGGTTTCTACCTATTCAGTCGGTCCCAGTCAGTAAAAATAAGTAATGTCTTATCGCCCTCCCTCCCTCCATATCCTTGCTGGTGTCCCTCAGGGATTGAATCTTGGTTCTGTTCTTTTCTCCTTCTTTATAAATGACCTCCCTTCTGTCTGTTCCCACACTAAGATCCATATGTATGCACACAACACTGTCCTCTTCCTGTCAGGTGCATCCTTCCAAGTCGTCCAAACCCCCCTTCAACAAGATTTTACTGCTGTAACCAACTGGTTCAAAGACAACTGCTTAAAATTGAACAACAAAAAAAACATAGCCATGATATTTGGCTCCAAGCAGAAACTGGCTAATCTCCAATCCCTTCCTGTTTCTCCAACTTCATCCTGTACTCTTCTTGATAATGTCCTGACATACAAATACCTTGGTGTATGGCCTGATCCCTTACTTGACATTACATCCCATATCTCTGCCATTCACTCTAAACTATGCCTTAAACTGGGGCTACTTTACTGTCACAAGGCTTGTTTCTCCCTCCCTGTCAGACGTGACCTGCTGATAAAATGGATACTCCCTACCTTTGACTATGCTAATGTTGTCTTCACTGCTGCCCCTGTCTCCTCCCTCTCCAAACTTGATGTCCTTTTCAATGCTTTATGTCATTTTGCCTCAAATCTTCCACACCTGACACCACTGTGACATCTACTCTGCCCTATCCCTCCATTCCCTCTCACAAAGATGCCTTTCCCACTGCTCCTCCCTCATTTCTAATTACCGGTTTGGGAATCTTCCCTCATATCTCTCCTTAATTCAGCCACTCCCTCCTCCTGCAGTTTGCATACAAATGGCACCTGCTCCTTCACACTACCAAGATTGCATACATCTATGGGAAAATGTGCTTTCTCTTATAGACTTCCTTCCCTTTGGAACAACCACCCCCCCATACCCATCTCACCCCCTCCTTTACATCACTAAAATGCCTTCTTAGCCCCCCCTTTAATATCCTGTGACTGCTGCCTGCTCTAATTCTTCCATTTTTTTCTTTCACATTTCTACTCCTCTCTTCTTCACTCTCTGTCAACCCCCTGCTTAGCTTTGTGCCCTCATGTTTGTCCTTTGCTGTCCCTCTCAACTAAAAACTTCTACCTGAGCACCTTATTATATTTGTACCATAGTTATACTTAAATTATTTCCTATTGTTGTCACCTATTTCAAATATATATATTTACTTGTATTGTACATTGCTTTATTTTGTATTATGAATACATCATCCCTTTGTTGTATTTGTACCCTTTGTCCCCAGGTTGCACCTGGAAATGTGCTCTGCTCTGTGTGCCTTTCTCGGTTACCAACACTTTAATTAAAACAAAAATTAAATAAAAAATTCACTCAGGTCCCTTCAGCACCTGATTCCCTGTGCTAAGGGAAGACTCTGTCCACCTACAGAAGTGCAGGACCCTTGTGGGCCCTGCACTTCAGTGTAAGGATGGATATGAAGAATTCATGGGGGAGTCTGGTGGGCTGTGGAAGTGCAGGGCCCTGTGATTCCTGTGCTTCCATGTAGCCACAGATGCAGATATTTGGTGAAAGTGCATCTGTCAGGCAATACACAGGGCCCTCTGCTACCCAGCAGTGCAGAGGTCCAGAGCCTTATGCCAAGAGGACAGTTGCTTTCACTATATGACACCAAAGTTTGTGCAGACAACCCTGCATCTTTCATTCTCTGACTAGGGGTTGCATGAAAGCACCATTCCCCTACCCTCACCCCTTCCAGCTGGGTCACTTGAGCTCACATCCAAACTCAGCTCACCAGTATGGGTTCACAAAGCATAACCTTTGGGGTCAAAAGAGGCACTACACACAAAGTTTGTTAACAATTATATATTTTTTTTCAGTTTTGACCCCAATTTTTCAAGATACTCATTTTATGATTCACCTTATAAACACAACATGTTCCATTTGTAGTATACTGGCTGAAATGTCATTTCACACCAGAAATGTGAAAGCACATCTTGTCCAGGTTTTAAAAAAATCACACATCACATTTATGAGATGGTGTGGAAAATGGCTATGTTGAAAGTTTGGAGTCAAAACAGTGAAAATTAGTGAAGTTATGAGTGATTTTTAAAATACTGCAACATTCACTCATAACCTGGGCATTTTACTGTATTTATACATGAAATTTACAGCATAGCCTTCTTATTACTCTACCTTATGATCTCAGTAGTGAAAATGTTTAAATCCCTGCCGAAACATCATTCCGCGGCATTGAAATGTCATTCAGTGCCACAGGTGCGAAAACAAATTTTGGCCAGGATTTGAAAAATACGTGGCAGATCCTGCCAAACCAACTTGGTGGAGTTCTATGACTGGGTAATTAGGCAACTGGACAAGGCATTCGACTTGGTGCCGCATGGAATGCTGGGAAGTAAGTTAGAAGGCACAGGGGCGGGTACAAAGCTGGTGAGATGGGTAGGGAACTAGCTTCAGGGAAGACAACAGAGGGTGGTGGTGGGTGGGGAGCTCTCACACCCAAGGGTAGTGATGAGCAGTGTTCCACAGGGCTCAGTGTTGGGACCAGTGTTGTTTGGGATATTCATTGCAGACATATCATTGGACATCAAGAGCAAGTTCAGTCTTTTTGTTGATGATACCAAGATGGGAGCCATGGTGGATGACCAAGGTGGATAGCAGGGGTTGCAGGATGATCTGGCAAAGCTTGAAACCTGGTCAGACACCTGGCAACTTGGGTTTAATGTCAAAAAGTGCAAGGTGCTGCATTTTGGGGTGAAGAACTCAAGGAGGAGTTACCAACTGGGAGGGGGGGGAGTGCAGCAAGCCCAGACACAGAAGTTGAAGGATCTGAGGGTGCTAATTACAGGTCAATGAACAACTTGGCACAATGTAGGAAGACAGCTGCAAAGGCCAACAAAATGCTGTGTTGTATTGCCAGGGGTATATCCTCGAGGAGAGAGGAGGTGATTCTGCCACTGTATAGGTCATTAGTTAGACCACACCTGGAGTACTGTGTGCAGTACTAGCACCCATATCTGAAGAGGGACATTAAGTTACTGGAAGGGGTGCAGTGCAGGGTGACAAAGATGATCAAGTGGCTGGGGTCTTATCATACAAGAGGAGGCTAAGAGAGTTGAACATGTACTCACTGGAGGAGAGGAGGGACAGGGGGACATGATTGAAACCTTTAAGTACATGAAAGGAATAAACAAGACAGGTACAGAGGGGCTGTTCAAAGTAAGGGAGGGGAGGGACACCAGGGGCTATGATATGAGACTGGAGGGAGGCAGGTTCAGGAAGGAGATGAGGAGACACTTTTTTACAGAGAGGGTGGTAGCTGGGTGGAATGCGTTACCTGCAGAATTGGTATCCAATAGAACAGTGGACTGCTTCAAAAGGGAATGGGACAGGACAAGGAGGAGGGTCAATGGAGGACAAGGGTGGAAGGGGAAGGGCAGCTGCAGAATAAGGGGTTCTAGCTGCACATTTGAGCAGATTTGATAGACCTCTAGGCCATTATCTGCTGGCAAATTCTGAATGTTCGTATGCCAGCTGTCACATTCATGAGGTGGTGTAAAAAAAATTGCTATATTGAAAACTTGGGGTCAAAATATTTAAAACTACCAAAGTTAAGCACGAGCATAGTAAAATATATGTTGACCTCAAATTTTCAACATACTGTAGCCTTCTTATGATTCCACCTCATGAACAAGGGTGGCGAAAATTTTCAAATCCCACCTAAAAGGTGATTTTGTCAAGTGACCATGAAATTACCTTTCTGTCTTGATTTGCATAATTCCACCACCATTAGTCATGAAGCGGGGTCCCCGAAAGGCCATGTTAACAATTTGGGGTCAAAATATGCAAAACTGAGAAATGAGAAAGTTATAAGTCAAAGTTCAAAACCCCATTGAAATACATTGAATACCATTTACCTTAGTTTCTCATACTGCAGTCAGCTATTCCAGCAGCAAGACGTGTCTTATATTGGTGAGTGGATATTCACCCTTGGAGCTGTTCAGGTGATTGAGGGCATTGTGGGGGATGTGGGGTCATAGGTGCAGAGTTGGAGGCCGGGGTGGGTGGTAATATCATTGAGGGACCATTTTCTTCTTTGCACGAAAAAAAAAACAATGTGGAATGGTTTTCTTTTTTTCAGGGACATTACGATGCTGGGGACTGGGCACCCCAGTGCTGGGTGATTACTTGAAAGCTCAGAGGTGGGCTCCTCTGTGCTGCCAATGTGCAAAATTGGAAAGGAGGTGGGTCACCTGCTGGGGAGGGGGTCAAAATAAGTGGTACCGTGGGTGGGCTACAGAAGTGCAGGACCCATGGGGCCTGTATCTCTGCAGCTAGATGTACTTATGCACATTGTATGAATTACCTCACTAGATAGGATGATCCACTAGTGAATGGTTTTCTACATACAGCTGCTTCACTGACAAACTGCTACCCCCTAGAAGATCTTCTATATCCACTGCTGAAATCATTATACCCCCATTGCAACAGTACTTCTGTCTGGGTAACAGCAGGCCGCACAGCTGCCTGACTTCTGGAACCAGACACTGGTATATGCCTAACACCTGTGGCTGAAGATGTGTAGGCCCCTAAGGGGCCTGAGCTTCTGCACACAGATGTACTGTTGCAATTTTGGTATCACAGATTGTGTGGTGCCTACACTTCAGCAGCTAGAGGTTGGTGTATATATCTTATACCTTTGGCTGCAGATGTGCAGGTCACTCAAGTGTGTGCATGTCTTAAAGTGTCCATTAGTACCTAAGGCTACAGAAGTGCTGGCCCTATAGGGGCCTGCACCTCTGCAGACAAAAAAAAACAACTTGTGTAATTTGCATGTCATGGATTTTGTATCTGGCTGCAGGAGCCTGTGCTACTGTTCACAGAAATAGTGTTGTGATTTGAGTATTTTAGGTTTCTATCTGCAGTGACAGGTTAGTGTGTAACATAAATTCTGCATAGTTTAAATAAATCTCTTACTTGCTCAGGATTCTTTTTTTTTTTTTATTATTTCTTCCACTGACTGACTTGTAATGGCTTTCAGAAGTATTTGCAATTGTGTTGTGCCATGAACACATCTCGAGGGTTGCCATAGAGATCCCAACAGTGATCACTCCTTACCACCATCCTTTCCTGTAAACAGCCATTTCTATTTATTTAATTATTTGTTTATTTATTTATGTCTTTCATAACTGGGTGAGCAAACTGATCCGGAGGACTGTTTTCAGTCACGACCTGGGCCACCAGGATGGCAAAAACAACAAACATCAATACAACACAGAGATACAATTAGAACAAAACAGGACTGCTGAATACACTTGGTATGAGGTCAGATTACACAGTACAAATATTTCAGAGAAATCAGTATGTACTGCTGTAGTGACATACATTAAGTGGCTATGCAATATAAAAGGCTTAACCTGGTGATTATGGTAAATTGTAACCTGGCAATTAATTTTTCTACAAATACAACACTGTGATTGTAGCAAATGCACCACCTGATGTTAAATTTACTGGGCATTAATTCCCTAGATATACCCAGTGAGGTAATACTCACATGTAAGCATTATAGCGCTTTGACTTTCCCACCCACCCGATTGATAGTGTCTTCTCATTGGCATTTTTGTGAAAGTCACCCGGAATTGAACAATCAGCTTAGAGCACTTTCAGACTGTTATTCGGAATAGGGAATCACAAGCTAAAGTAAAGTTATGAGAGGCAGGGCAGTTTACGATTTAAATCACCTGGCAATTATAATTTCAATCAGAACATTTTCAAGTGATGCACGAAATAATAGCATTTCGGTAGAAATCAACAAAAGATTTTCGTCAAAATTGACAAAATAGCACATCTCGATGTAAATCGACGGAAATCAATATTAATCTCAAACTGCCAAGCCTAGTTAAGATACAGTTCAGTAGCATGGATGAGCTCACAGTTTAACACCCCCTGATTTCTTTCTCACATGCAGTCCTCATATGACTGACCTCATGTGACCTGTACAAGAGCAAAATCACCTCCTGCTAATCCCCCTGGTTATACATCCCAACAACACCAAAGTTGTGTACTCCTGTAGAAAGTTATTTTAAGGCTTCTTAAGGGTGTCTGGCTTCATAGTATGCCAGCACTCACTAGAATAACTTAATTTCAGCCAAGACTGCAGTATATAATGTATTTATTGGAAAAAAATAACAAACATAAGAAGCAGATAAACTAACGGCACAATCAAAGGCCACACTATCCCCAGCACTTTGGGTAAGAAAAACCTTCCTCAGGGGTTGTGGTCAAACAGAAACTTCATCACTTTTAATATCAATCTCTAATTAATATTCATTATTGAAATCTGAAAGCCCCAATCACCATCAAGAAGATACAACAATTAATAAGTGAAAAGTATTTATCCAAAAAGGTAAAGTTAAAAACATTTATCAATATGGACTACATACAGCAAAATATTTCTAATTAGGCTGCAAAAATAATTACAGTGTCATTATACAACAGATATTTAATGTTTAATATCAATAGTGTATATCACCCTTAAAGTTTATTCTTATTCATTCAAATGGAGAACTGGCATTTCAAAACTGCTACAGTAAATATAGGCTCACAGACAGCCCATCTGCGGGCTTCCCAAGCTGCTCCTGTGGCCTTGGCTCTCTCCGAGCAGGCCACAGCTAACAGACTACCTGACTGACCCACGGACTGACTCAGACAGCCCATCTGCAGGCTTCCCATGCTGCTCCTGTGGCCTTGGCTCTCTCCGAGCAGGCCACAGCTAACAGACCACCTGACTGACCCCGGACAGATTCAGACAGCCCATCTGTGGGCTTCCCAAGCTGCTCCTGTGGCCTTGGCTCTCTCCGGGCAGGCCACAGCTAACAGACCACCCGACTGACCCCCGGACAGATTCAGACAGCCCATCTGCAGGCTTCCCAAGCTGTTCCTGTGGCCTTGGCTCTCTCTGAGCAGGCCACAGCTAACAGACCACCTGACTGACCCCCGGACAGATTCAGACAGCCCATCTGCGGGCTTTCTAAACTGCTCCTGTGGCCTTGGCTCTCTCCGAGCAGGCCACAGTTAACAGACCACCCGACTGACCCCCGGACAGATTCAGATATGCACCGGACCTCCGAAACTCATGGTTTTGAATGCCACTGTTTTGACTGGATGCCCAGTGGAGGAACCAGGCACTGATTGGCAGCTTTACGCCTTGGCTGATTTTCCAACGCCTGGCGCTTCCTGATCTCAGGGAAATCTCTTTCTGTGCTTTGTTCTGGACTGAATTTTTGTTAATATAATCTACATATGTTATGCATCAATTGGTCTTACTTTACCTGCCAGCTTAGCTAGTCTATTATAAGCCACTAGTCTAGTCTCTGTGTTACTTAGTGCTGGACAAACTGTATTTTATAGTAGCTGATGTTTGACTGCTTGACCTAGCTACTGAGCAAGACTGCTGCAGTTTTCCATTTCTGCCCTACTGACGAACTCTGCCCCTTCCCCACACTGGTCACTCTGCCAATTATTAATTTCTCTGCCCCACTTGTAATGCTGTCTCTCTAAACACCTTACTTTCTTCTTTGCCTTACCTACAAACCCTTTCCTTATACCCCCCTGCTGCTGCTGTCCTCCTCAGACGTCCCGGTGCCAATGTACAGACCCCCTCCCATTAACTCTTCTAGCTCCAAATAATTGCCCTGCATTTACCACCTCTTTACCTCATGCTTTGTTTTTCCTCATTGCCTGCTCCCCACTGAGCTTGCTATTGTACTCTAGCTGTATTTAATCCTCTGTGTTTCCCTCCTTGTTCAACAGACAGCCCATCTGCGGGCTTCCCAAGCTGCTCCTGTGGCCTTGACTCTCTCCGAGCAGGCAACAGTTAACAGACCACCCAACTGACCCCCAGACAGATTCAGGTACGCACCGGACCTCCGAAACTCATGGTTTTGAATACCACTGTTTTGACTGGATGCCCAGTGGAGGAACCAGGCACTGATTGGCAGCTTTACTCCTTGGCTGATTTTCCAACACCTGGCGCTTCCTGATCTCAGGGAAATCTCTTTCGGTGCTTTGTTCTGGACTGAATTTTTTCGCCCACACCCCCTCCTCCTCAGAGTATTAAATAGACCCTTACTCCACCCCTTCCTCAGCCTAGCAGCAGATTGGTCACTCCACTGCTGCATATTTTCATGCTATTGGCCTCCCTGTCTTCAATACCTGACTTGACCCACTTTTCACAGCCCCTTTTTGAAGCAGTCCCACCTACAGGATCACACATTTGCTCTCAATCTTTTCTCCAGCCATTCCATCTAACTCCTCTCAATTACTGCTCTACCTGCCCTATTGTTAGGGACCTCACCCTAATTCGATTATATACCCTTTCAACTATAAACCAGCTAGCAGTTAAGCAGGCCAGGAACACCAAACAAACTACCATGGGGTGCAGCCACCTACTACTACTCCTCACTACCTCTTTTGGCATTGCTGGTACCATACACGTCCTTTTGTTCTGCAAATTTTGGACTCCCCGCTGTTCTGTCTGACTGTTTGTATAAATGCCCTTTATTAATCCTCACTTTCCTTCTCTCCCTCAGCTGAGGAACTGCCACCCAGGCTCCCAGCTCCTATGCCATGGGATTCCCAGCTACCGGGCAGTCCGCGCCCTTCAAGCCGACGCTTGAGACTGCAGACACGGACCCAAGGTCCTACAAGGTATGGCAACTGCCGCAACCAACCGGATTGCGAGCGCCCTTTCAGACCACATTCTGATTGGTCCCTGGTGGAAGCCGGCTTCTGCTCTTTGATTTTAAACCCTAAAAATGTTTATGTTGGGACAAATGTTGGGACAAATGTTAAAAAGCCGAAGTGTTAACCCAGTCTGTAATTGAAAGGACTTGAATTGTGGTTTGGGAAAGAAATCTAGTGTTTACAGCCCTTTCCCTGCATACGTGCACTGGCCCTAGACACTTTTGGGTGCCAAAGTAACACACGTCCTTTTGTTCTGCAAATTTTGGACTCCCCGCTGTTCTGTCTAACCCTTTATGTGAATCCCCTTTATTAACCTTCACTCTCCTTCACTCCCTCAGTCGAGGAACTGTCGCCCAGGCTCCCAGCTCCTAAGCCGTGGGATTCCTGGCTACCGGGCGGTCAGCGCCCTCTAGCCGGCCTTCCGAGACCACAGACACGGACCCAAGGCCCTACAAATGCACGGCAACTGCATGCAGCTTTTGACCCCCACCTCCGCTGATTATTAAATACAGTAGCTCCTGCCAAAATATTAGTCCACGTCCCCTGGTGCAGTGCCCCACCAATAGAGACTTAGCTCGTGATCCCCCTCTTCTCTGTCCAGCCTATGGGATCCAACTCTCAGGGCCTCACCTTACTAAAATGCATAGGCTCTCCTTGGCTGTGCCTTCACCACTAAATATTTTTAATGTTATCAAATTCGGGTCGACCTGGATCAGAAAGCTACTGATAAGCTGCATTAATCCTGCAACCCCACTGGCCCCTGGGCTAATTGAGCGGCTCCTTTTTTGAGGTACCATCATGTTGGGCCCTATATGGCTCCTTATACTGCCCCTTCTTCTGCTGATACCAGCTGCCCAGCATTGGACACCTGAACTACCATCATGTTTGGTCTACAACGGCACCTTGTGCTGTATACCACATGGCAACTTATCCTTTAATTGCCTCTGTGATTCTAAGTACCAATACCTCGAACCCTGCTCTTGGACCACACATACCAGTAGTACTTATAACACTCCCCCACCACAAGGCCCACCTCCCACCATGCAGACTTCTATCTCCTCCCCACCTATTGTGGTAGGGGTACTAGCTCTTGCTACAACAGATCAGCTCTTCTATGGTGGCTACTTTCCAGTCCCTAAAAACATCAGATCTACTAGACGGGAGAAAGGCAGGAATTACAAGCTTATAATTAGCGCTCTTAGAAAAATCCTACTTATCCTCCTGCTATGTTCAGGCAACGTATAACTCAACTCTGGCCCCCCAGAAACTATTGCTTCACCAGCAGAACTAGCAAATTTAAAAGGAATAAGCTTCTTGCATATTAACGTATGTAGCCTCCTTAAAAAGATTACCTTAATACAAACCTGGGTAAATCATACCTCTCCTGACATACTTGTGATTTCCGAAACTTGGCTTAGACCCAGAACCACTGATAGAGAAGTAAACATATCCAGCTATGCCTTGTTCAGAGCTGATAGGCATGCCAGAGAAGGAGGGGTAGCTATCTACGTTAAAGACAAATTTTCTGCCTTCTGCTTATCCTCGGCATCTGTCGCCAGCGAATTCGAATGCCTAATTCTCAAAATGGAAATGACACAGACTATTGCACTCTATGTAATAGGATGCTACAGATCACCGTCTGCTGGCCTACAGCTTGTGTCTTATCTAAGTAACAAGTTGGGACAGGGGCTGCCAGAAACTATTATTTTAGGAGACCTCAGCTTTGACTGGATCTCTAACACAGTTGCTCCCCTTGCATCCTTCTGTGATGAACATGGGCTGATGCAACTTATTACTGAACCAACACACCCAAACGTGAAGAACCCCAGTAAAGTACACTTTTGGATGTGCTAATGGTGAGCAAACCTCATCTCTTCTCCCATGCTGATGTCTTCTTCTCAGACGCAGCGACCATTGTTTTATTGCCGGAGTAAGATCCACCAACAACCCAGCACCCATCAGCAAGTTCTCTATGAAGAGATCCAGGCGCAACTTCAATGAACATGCCTACCTAAACAAGCTTAAGTACTCCCCTCAGTGGCAAGATTTCTATCTGGCCAAAACGATTACGTCAGCTTACAATATCTTCCACAACATTCTATCAAGGGCCCTTAATAAGTATGCTCCCCTGATTAAAGTTCGAACTAGGACCAAAACCTGTAAATGGTTCACCCCTCAGATCAAGTCCTTGCTTCTAGAAAGAGATAAGCTCTGGAAAAAGCGTGCAGGCTGAACACTGCAGAGGATTGGAACCAGTTCAGGAGACTATGAAATTTATGTACCAAAACAATCAGAGAATCGAAGGCCACCTTCTTCAAATCCGAACTCGACTCTGCCACAAAGAGCCCAATCAAGCTCTGGAACACAATCAATGATCTGCTAGGCCACTCCACAGGAAATTCACTCCCAACCAAGATTACCTCTGGCAACTTGACTATAACTGAAAAGATGGATATACTTGACGCATTCAATAACCACTTTGCTACTGCAGGCATGGCATTTGATAACTCCCCTGCAAACATACTTCGCTCCCAGACTGCCAGCCAACTGCCTGAAACTCCAATAGCTTTGCTGCCTTTCTCGCTTCAACCTGCCCCACTGAAAGAGGTAGAGGACCTCTTGCTTCAGTTGGATACTAGAAAAAGTGCTGGGGCCGACACCCTTGACCTTTACTTCCTAAGAATTGCCTACCACGTACTAGCAATACCCGTCACCCACCTTTTTAACTTATCCCTGTCTCAGGGCACCTTACCACCTATATGGAAGACAGCACATGTCATACCACTGTTCAAATCAGGTTACCCTGGCGATCTCAATAACTACAGGCCAATTTCTCTCCTTCCGGTCCTGTGCAAGCTCCTAGAGAAAATTGTAAATGCACAGCTGAGGACTCACCTCGAGTCTAGAGAACTGCTAAATCCTATGCAGTCCAGATTCAGAGCTAAACATAGCACTGTCTCAGCCCTCGCCAAAGTTACTAATGACTGGCAGCGTAATCTTGAGATCAAAAACTTTATTTGTGCTGTTTTCCTTGATCTAAGCAAGGCTTTTGACACCGTCGACCATAGCCTGCTCCTCTCCTTCCTTCAAACCATAGGTGTGGAGCCCTCCTCTCTGCGTTGGTTTACTGACTGTCTTACAGGGTGCCTTCAACAAGTTAAAGCTGAAGGAGGCCTGTCCCCCTTAAAAACTCTGCAAAGAGGGGTACCTCAAGGTTCTATATTAGAGCCCTTACTTTTTGCAATCTACATTAATAACATTGACTACTGTATAAAAGAAGCCAACATCCATCTGTTTGCAGATGATACAGTTCTCTACGTGAGTCGCCCAACACCTGAACCTGCATGCAATGACCTACAGTCAGAATTCAACCTTTTGCAAAGCCAACTCCTCCAAAAAAAGCTACTCCTTAATGCCATATAAACTAAAGCGATGGTCCTCTCCCCTTTTATCCGTACAGCTAACCCTGTGTCCAGTGGGACAGTTCCCCAAATTACCACAGTTCTAGGTGAAAAACTAAAATTTGTTACAAAATTCAAGTATCTGGGAGTTTGGATAGACCAAAGACTCTCCTTCATTTAACATATCGTGGACTTGCTCAAACGACTTCGGCAAAGGCTTGGACTGTTTTTTAGAATCAACCAATTTCTCACCAGAGATGCCAAGAAACAACTGGTCCAACCCATTTTCCTATCATTGGTTGATTATGCTGATTTCCTCTACAGCCAATGCCCCAACTCTTACATAGCTAAACTGGACACACTCTACCATCAAGCACTGAGGTTTATAACGGGACTCCCCTTCGACACGCATCACTGCACCCTATATGCGGCAGTGGGGTGGACATCACTAAAGTTCAGGCGCCACAGAAATGCCGCCTCTGGACCTATAAAGCCATCTCTAATAAGCTGCCCTTACTATATCTCCTGCTGTCTTCCCTGAGTATAATTGGGAAATACGTTAAGTTACTCAGCTATTACACTTAAAGTACCCAAAGCAAAATCCGCTTGGCAGGCAGCCATAAGCTACGTGCTACCTACATTATGGAATGATCTACAAAAACACCTCAAATTAAGTACTCTAATCAGTATAAATGCCTTCAAGGCACTTTATTTCCGTACAATCAGAGAAGTATGTAACTGCTTCACCCACTCAGACCCAGTACCAATGTCTGCACTGGTATATAGCCACGCCTAGACCCAATTTTAAGTACTGACCCCCCAGCTTGCTCCTCACCAGCCTAATTGTTCTCTTTCTTATCCCCCTGTCTTATCAACACTAGGCCTGTCCATCCCCTTATTCTTCCTTTCCCAACTTCGGATAGGAGCTCACTACCCTGGGTTGTGACATCCTACCATGTCCTGTACTTTATAGCATTCAATCCCGGGGCTCACACATACTCCTTTTCTCCATCCACCTTCTCTACATCCTGTTTTACCAACTCCTCTCTGTGCACCGCGCCCTCCTAGCCTTTCTCCCCTACCTCCCTCTCTTCCCCCCTACCTTCACCTCTACCTGGTGTATATTTTTATTTTTATTTTTTTCTTCCATTACTTCCTCCTGCAACCTTAGATAACCTGCTTTATCTTCCTATAGACACTTCTATGTATGTAAATACCATGTAATCTGTACAATAACTGTATAATTCTATGTACATATGAACTTCTTTTTCTTCCTCTCTGTGAAGAGTATTATCTGTATTGCCTTGTAAATACCTGTGTTGACCTGTATTTACAATTGTTCATGCTCCACCCAGGTCCATCTTGCAAATGAGCTTCTGCTCAACGATGAACGCCTGGCCAAATAAAGACTTGATTGATTGCTTGATTGATTAGAAGAAGAATGTTTCATTTATTCAGTTGTTTAATGCAAAACAGCAAAAGGAATGACCAGAAGGTCAAGGAAAAAGTAAAAGTTCAAATCCAAGAAAAATGGCAATAGGAATGACCGAGGGATCAAGAGATTGCAAAGTCAGAATAGCACATGGGGGGTGGACCAGAATAGTAAGTAAGTACGTAGAAATAAGAAGAAACTGCCACAAGGTCAAATTGAATGCAAAAGGTCAAATTAGAAAAACATAGGAATGGGAAGAACAGACAAACAAGAATGAGACAATTTGACTTAAAAATAAGAAAAGAATAATAAAAATTAAAAGTGAAATAAATGTCGATCAACACTTGTGCAATGCATCAGTAAGGTGGATCAACATGATATTTACTTATGGGTTCCAAATAAGCGTCGATCTGGAACAGAGAAACAAAAGAACAGAGTGAATCAATAAATCCAAGTTAACAAATCAAATACAATTTATAATCATGAATGAACACATGAATAAACTACAAAAAATGGACTAGTTGGAGGTCAAAGTGGAGGGACGGGGACAAAATCAGTTGTTGAATATACATATGTACCAGTGCAATAAACACAAATATGGCTTATAATTCCAGCTTTCATTAAGACCTTCTGATCTTATCAACTTAAGCAAGAAAATCCAGTAACTTTCTCTCTTTAGGAGCATATTTCTCTATCACCACCATTCCTTTGTATTGGGATATGTTCTATTCCCATTAATTTTATTTTCCTAGGGTCCAACCGATGAACATCAAAGAAATGTGTACCTCACAGGCATGTCAGATCTATTGTTAAGTATAAGTCTGACATGCTTCTGGATTCTTTGTGTTAATGGCTGGATGGAACACCCTATATAGAGAAGATTGCAAGTACATCATAGTCCATAAACACAATTAGGGGTATTGCATGTCATGCACTCCATTACTTCTTTATTTATTTATGAGTTTTACCAGGAAGCCATACTGAGCAGTGATGCTCGATTCCAGATGCGACCTGGCGGTCAAGACCAAATACAGCAGAACAGTACTAGTTACTTCTATAAATGTATTGTGATCTTTGGGATTTTCAAACTTTTTACAAACTACCCCATATTTTCATTTATTACAGCGTGTATATCTGAAGAAGCCTTTGGGCTTTTCAGGAAGCCACCCTCTACCTGCTTTTGGTTCATTTCTTAGCTGGCTATGTACAAGGGTGTCCCTCAAATTTCTAGCTCTTCTAAAGGATACCCTGGGGTTTACCACAACTGCCATTCCAACATTTGCATTGGACAATAATATTGGCCAATTTTTAAAAATTATATTTCCTAGTCATCCAGAAACATTATTATGTTCTATTGCAAATGTTAGCAAACCACCTTCTATCCTTTCCCTTTCTGGAACTCCATCTTTATGTATCAGTTCAGAATGAGGAATTCACTTTGATGCCCTCTCATGCAATTACTTCAGTAATGATATTGGACACCTGGGGGAATTACTAATAGACAGAATGATGATTTAGATATCTTAGTATTGTCCCATACAGAAAGGAATGTTGTTGCAGCTGTAACAGAAAGAGATGAGACACCGGCAGGTAATACAGGCAGTCCTAGAATTTTGTGGGCAAACAATTCATTAAAAAAGTAAAGACAATTGTTGTTTAGGGGGCAAATCGATGTTCTGTCCAACTACCTATAACCCTACTTTGTCTGCATTTGAAAAGGTAGCGCTAAAACAAGAATGGGATGTGTTAGATAAATCAGAACCCCCTAATATGTTCAATTTGACTAAAGACTCCTCCCAGCTTGGAAACCATAGGCCCATTTCACTACCCCCCTCCCTCACCAAAGTCCAGGAGTCCCTCATACTGTCCAAACTGTCTGACTTTCTCTGTTCCAACAACTACCTATCACCAATCCAGTCTGGCTTCCGTAAACACCACTCCAATGTCACCACTCTCCTAAGTGTAACTGACTCCATCCTCACAGCCTGGACAGAAGCCAAGTCACTGTAGTCATTTTCATTGACCTAGCTAAAACATTTGACTCTGTCTCCCACCAACTACTACTCAGCAAACTTAGCTCTTTCAGCATCGCCTAACCTGCCATCGCATGGTTCCACTCATACCTCCATAAAAGGCAACAATCAGTCCAAGTGGGCGACACTCTCTCCTCTCCCATCTACATCGTATCAGGCATTCCCCAAGGCTCCATTCTTGGCCCTCTCCTCTTCTCTCTCTCTTCATAAATGACCTGCCTTCTTCCTGTCTAGCCTCTAACATGCATTTCTACGCAGATGACACTATCATCTTTGCCTTGAGCCCCTCCTATGACAGCATCCTCCCCACTCTACAAAACGATTTTGACAGAGTCCAATCCTTAGTTCCTTGAAAACCTGCTCACTCTAAATACAAAAACAATGGTCACAAATGGTCTTTGGCTCCAGACAAAAGCTGACCTCGCTCCGAGCCCCCCCCAATAATCACCACCAGAGATGACTCTCCCCTAGAGCATGTCTCAGCCTTCAAATACCTGGGAGTTTGGCTGGGCAGCCACCTAAATTTCTCCACTCACATCGAGGCAATCTAGACCAAACTCTGGCCCAAACTCGCCATCCTGTATCGTCAGAAAGCGAGCCTACCTATCCTCACCCAGTGCAAGCTGGTTCATAAATCAATCTTACCAGTCATTGACTATGTCAACATATTCTATGGTATGGCCCCATCCTCCTCTCTCTCCAGACTTGACATCATTCTCAATTCCTTCTGCTGCTTTGCAACCGCCTTGCCCCCACTCACTCACTACTGCCAGCTGTATGCTTCCCTCTCCCTGGCTCTGCTCTCCCATGGGCGTACCATTCATGGTGCATCCTTTTTTGCTTAATACTGGAATGGGTCCCTCCCCCCTACCTCACCTCCCTCCTCACCCCAACCCCCTTCCTAAGCTACCCTCTCCACCACAGGGACCCTCACTCATTCCACCTCCCATGCCCTCTCTCTCTTTTACCAGCCAAGTTGCCTTCTAGTACCACCTCCCTCCATCTCTGGAACAACCTCCCCCCCAACCTTTGCCTGGCCCCTTCTCATTCTGCCTTTACTCGACTCTTCAAGCTCCAACCTGCCGTGCACTGCCCTAAATGTTGTAATGGTCCCACCACACAACCTATGCACCATCCAGTCCCCACCCACCTACCCCAGCCACCTAGTCCTAGCTGACCTCATCTCCCGTCTCCCTCTCCATACACAATTATTTTGCTGTCTTACCACTGAACCAGTGTATTTTATTGCTGTAAAATGTTCTGCAATACTATCTGTTTTCTTCAATCCATTGTTACTATCTGCACAAATGTAAATGTTCTACAAACTGTCTGTATACTTCCAAGTTATTGTTTACTCTCTGTACAAACTGTACGCGGGCCACACGTGGAAACGAGCCTCGGCTCAGTGCACCTTTCCCGGTTATCAAATTTTAAATAAAAATAAATAAAATAAATAAATAATACCAAGAGTGTATATCACCCTTAAAGTTTATTCTTCTTATTAATTCAAATGAAGAACTGACATTACAAAATTACTACAGTAAATATAGAATCATCAGAAATGGAATGTTTCATTTATACCGTTATTTAATGCCAAACAGCAAAGTGGATGACCAGAAGGTCAAGAGAAAAGCAAATGATGAAGTCCATTAAAACTAGCAATAGGAATGACAGAAATGTGAAGAGATAGCAGAGTCTGAATAACACAAGGGGGGGTGCTTGTACTGTACCACTGCCTTCATCATGCACTGTATGGAGTATTTTAAGTCACAAGATATCATCACTCCCAGATCTTTTTCATCCACTGTGGGAGTTACATGTATGTCTCCCAGGTTGGTGCACTGCCCTGGGGATTTTGGCTCCAATGTGTATGTGCTTGCTCTTCTTGGTGCAGAAGCCCAGCTGAGAGATTCCTGACCACCTTTCAAGTCTCTTTAGGTCCTCTTTAAGGTCCTGTATCCCCTCTGTTGAGCACCCCCTTCCTCAGAGCTTGGTGTTTTCTGTGAACCGACTCATTTTTCCCTTGATGCCATCCCCAATATTATTTATGAAAATGTTGAACAACACCAGCCCCAGCACTGAGTTCTGTGGGATGCCAGTTGTGTCTTCCCTGTCACTAGACATTTGTGTATGGTGTGGAGTCACATTTTGTGGAAGGGGATTCTAGAAGAATGGAACAAGTTGCCACCAAAGGTGACTTGCACCAAACTCAGTTGCAACAAGGACCCTGCACCCAATTCTAGAAAGGCAGGATCCCCGAAGCTAAGTCCAGCAACTTGTGACATGTCCACAGGTATGCCAAATGCAGGGCATAACTGAAGGGCATATGGCAAGCTGCATCCCACCTGCAGTAGGGTGCAAGTTCCCCTCATACCTAGAAAGCTCTGCAGGGCTATGGGACCCCCAGCCCCCGATCCCCCAATATGGAGTGTACATGCCCAGCAGTGCTGTGTCCCCACAGGTCCCAAGCCCCCAATTCTTAAATGCCCCACAGCCATTCCCCCTCCAGGTCCCAATCCCCAAATTATTAAATTCCCCACAGGTCTATTCCCACCAGGTCCCATTCCTTGATCTCCAAACCAAAGTCTGTTCAGTGCCATTATTAGTATGTATTAAACATATCCCAATATCCCTGGTAATCTAGTAGCCCCACCCCCACCCAGCATTGCCAGACCACAGGCTCACCCCATTCCTGCCAGTGACTGGCACAGCACCTCTCACCACCATGGCTAGCAGCTGACTGAGGTCTCTGTATGAGTGTGTACTACTGTAAACAGTACACGCCCAAGTTCGGTCATTGAGTGCATACTATTTACAGTAGTATGTGCTCATGCAGAGCCCACAGTCGGATGCTGGACATGGTGGTGAGAGGTGGGCTGTGCCAGTCACCAGCAAGGGATGGGTGGGGGTGAGAGCTGGGTGGTCTGGCACTGCTTGGTTGGGGGGCCACTAGATTACCAGGGATATTGTGGATATGTTTAATACATACCAATAGCAGCACTTCATGGACTTGGGTTTGGGGATCGGGGAATGGGACCTGGGGGGGACAACCCTGTGGGGCATTTACTAATGGGGAGATCAGGACCTTGGGGGGTACAGCCCTGTGGGGCATTTAATATTTGGGGGATTGGGAGCTGGGGGGACACAGCCCTGCAGGGCATGTACAATCAGTACTGGGGATCAGGGGCTGGGGGTCCCATAGCCCTGCAGAGCTTTATCTACTGGCAGAGGGACAGGGCTGTGGGAGGGTGCATATACTGGGGAATCAGGCTAGTGGCACATTGGTGCAACCCCAGGTGGATGCAAAGTACACTTACACCAGCTATTTCCTGGTGTAACTGTACTTTGACAGATATCATCCAGGGGGTTGTTCTAGAATAGCACTTTAGGAGACTTTGTTGCAACCCTTCCAAAATAGGGTACAACAACTGCCATAACCCCCCAGCACCATGTTGCAAGGGGTTTAGGGCATGCCTGGTGGTATAAGTCCACTTTGACACAAGCAGCCTGCAACATGTCTCAGTCTGCTTTGCAGAATACCAAATGTTGTAACTGCTGGCGTAACTTGCTACTTGCATAGTTTTTTTGCCACAAGTCAAATTACACCAGATGTAACCCTTTGAGAATTGGGCCCTTTGTCTTTGTCTGACATTGTGGATGCTTATTTATGATAAACACTCATTAATACTGTTGGTGATCCTTTTGAGTACTGACTGGAAAAGAAAATCATCTGGCCTGCACTATCTGCCTTTGCTATACAATTTATTTATTGCCCTCCCATTAGTGTTTACTGTGAGTGTATATTTAGCATAGCTAGAAATGTTGTGTCTGATAGCTGAACAAGGCTTACTCTTGAAGATGTATAGCACCTTATATTTCTAAAAACCAATCTAAACAAATTCTCTTATCAGTTCATTGAGGAGTGGCCGGAACATAAAAGCAGTGATGATGAACAGCTACAACAAGTGTCTCATAATAAGCATATTTCCATGGTGGTGTTTGAAGACTATGCTGATGATATGTAATTTGATTATTTCTTTGAATTCAGAAGACAAATGTCAGCAACCATAACAGAAAGATCAAGTAAAAAAAAAAATCCTTCTTGTGAGACCACAGTGGGTATTAAATGTAATGCTGTAGGTATTTTTCACATTCAATTTGGGAACCCAGGTGCAGTTTAATCTGTTTATTCAGCAAGTTAAAAATACTAACATGAAGTTAATTACTGGACATCTGGGGTTGGGGATGGCACCAATGGGGAAACACAAAGGAAAGAACCTATATGCATGGCCTCCATGAGTGCCAGCCCTGCGGTACTCTGATCCTGCACCATGCGAGTCACCACTGGCTTGACAACAGGGGGTGTGACAGCAGGGCTAGGACTGGCAAGTGGGCTTCATGGCAGGAGTAGATGATGGTTGGGGCTAAAGAGCTCAGTAAATAAAAAAACTAAATAAAGTATTTTTATTCCATAGTTGACTGCTCATGGCCACTGTGAGTGCTGGCCCCTGTGGTCCTTGGGTCCTGCACTGTGTGGATCTGCACTGACTTGATGATGGAGGGAGCGGAGATGAGGCTAATGACTTTTAGGTGGGCCTCCTGGCAGGAGTAGGTGGCGGTCGGGGCCAATCAGTTCTCTAAAAAAATTGTTGCCTGCAATTATTAGTTGTGGAAGCTTGTAGGCTATATCCAAAAACTATAATGATGAGTGTTGGAGGGGGGCATGGTCAACCAGATAAAAAGCAAATTACAAAACACAAGTGATAAAAAAAAATTGGCCAGTCAGGCAGGGGTGTGTGGGATGGTTTGGGGCCCATGACTGGGACACTATACACTGGTTAATTTGTTTGGGTATATTGTAATCTATATTAGGGTCATTCAGCAAAGCATTGCAGGAATCTATGGCTGTTCTACTCACCATGTTTAGTAATGGCTGTCTTTTAATGTTAAGTTTAGTTTTGTCTGATGTACTTAGTAGTCATGATAAATCAAATGAGTGTCTGGTTACTGATGTAACCAATGAGTTTATTATGTCTAACATGTTGGTTAGACACTATTGTGTGATTAATTCTTATTGGTTACTGTATGCAAAGAAGTATGCCCTTCATGTATGTGGTTTCATTTTGATGTTTTTTTTTAATTTTTTATTTGTTTTAATGGATTAGTTAAGATAGGGTTTTATATGAGCTATGTTGCATTGTGGGATTTGCTTTTATTGGCAGGGGATGTACAGACAAATTCTGGGCAAAAATTGGACAGAAATGTGTTCTCTAATTCTAAAAATTCTGGTAATGTTTCATTTGGTTCTTGGTCCACCGTTCATTGTGTGAAGATTTTGCACCTAAATGTGAGAAGTCTTGTGCCTAAATTGGCCAACATAGCATTGTTGGCTCAAATTTATAATCTGGGATTGATTATAATTACAGAATCCTGGTTGAAGAATACCCTACTGGATAATTTATGTAAGATACAGGGGTATGACATTTTAAGAGCTGATAGACCTGACAAGAATAGGGTAGGTGGGGTTGCAGTGTTTTATCAGGAACATCTTGAATTTAGTGTACAGGGCTCTAGTTTTAACATCAAAACTCCTTTTGATTGGTTGTTATGTCAGTTGAAGTTGAAGTTTGGAAGTTGTAAGAATGTAATTATAGGGTGTCTGCATAATCCTCCACAATGTGGGTTAGCTGGGTTAAAGGAATTTCTTGATTTAAATAGTAATTTTATACATAATCATGATTTTGTATTAGTGGGTGACATGAACATAAATCAGGCCAAATGAGAAATACTTAGTTTGGAATCTTTCTGTCAGCTCATAATATGTTTCAATTGATTAATGAGTCAACAAGATAAAATTCCCTTTCAGATAACTATTCTATAATAGATTGGATAGTTACTAACCAACCAACTATTGTTTTTTACTTCTGGGGTCCTTAGTGATTCACTTAGTGATCACCTAGTTACTTTTAGTATTCTTAATTTTAAACACTATAAATTATCTTCTTGGGTTATTCAGTTTTGAAGTTTTAAAAGCGCTAACTTAGAAGTTGATAAAGCTCAATTGTTAAAAATTGATTGTTAATTCCTGACCCAAACTGTGCTGTCAATTTTTTTCTGTTCACAGATGTTACAAATTCAGAATCATTTATTTCATCTTCGAAAGTTAGAAATCAGGGGTGCTAAAAATGGTTGGTTTTCTAATGAAATTAAGTCATATCAAATCGAAAGATTTTGTGTGGGCTGCTTACAAACATTCTCCTACAATTATGCTATTAAATACTTATAGGTTACTTTGTAAGCAAGTCAACAAAATGGTGACTTTGGCCAAAAATGAATATTATAGGGTTAATTTTAATGCTGATTTGTCTGATTCAAAGAGTTTTTGGAACACTGTTAACTGTCTTCTGTCTCCAAAAGAAAAACCTATTATTAAGTTGTTAAAAACAAATGATCAAGAGGTTACAGATTCTTTTTCAATTGCAAATTTACTTAATACTAAATTTTCAGATATGTCTTGATACAACTCTGTTTTTTCCTCACAGTTTGGTGGTGATGGGGGTTTAACTGTTCATTCCTCGGGTCATCCTCTATTTTAATTTTGTAAATTCACTACAGCTAAGGTTTTGAAATTAGTGTGTATGCTTCTAGATAATTTTAGGGATTGTGGGGGGGTGGATGGTCATTTTTTCAAACTTGCCTCTCCTTTTTTGGCTGGCCCTTTTTCCTCTATTTTTAATCTTTGTTTAATTTGAGGTATTTTTCCAACCACCTGGACGAGTGCAAAAGTAGTCCCAATTCCCAAAGAAATCCGGTGCTGTTTTGACTGAGGACTTTAGTTCAATTAGTTTTATATCCACTGAGTAAAATTCTTGAGAAATTGGTAGCCAATCAAGTTACTCACTATTTGGAAACTTACTATATTATGTGTCCTCAACAGCATGGATTTTAAAGGAATCATGGGATGAGTACGGCCTTGGACAGGTTCACAAGCTCCATCCTGGGTGGTTTTGAGAAAGGAGCTATGACCTGGGTGGTGTTCATGGACCTGACCATGATAATTGATCTGACAGATCATCCCTTACTTTGTGTTAAGTTGGGGGAACTAGGTTTTGCTAATAGTGTGGTTGAGTGGTTTAGAAATTATTTAACAGAACAAACACAAATTGTATGTGTGAATTTGGTTCAGTCTAATGTTTGTGAATTAAGGTGTGGGTTCCACAGGGGTCCTATCTGGGACCTCTGTTGTTTTCTCTTTTTATTAACAAATGTAGTTCATTGCGTAATTTCTGCGAAATGCTTTTATATGTGAATGATCCAATTGTTTTTCATCAAGCCAAATCTATCTCAGAGTTAATCATTTGTTTAGAGCATGGCTTCCAGAAGATTTGCAAATGGTTTTCATCTAATGCACTGGTTTTAAATGTAAAGAAAACCAAATCAATGCTTTTTGGTTCTGCACCTACTTTGAGAGAAAACATTAGTTTGCAGTTTCATGAGACATGTGGGACTCTAATTGATCAGGTGCCTGAGTTCAAATATTTAGGTGTTCTTCTTGATTCTAGTTTAATGTTTTCCTCTCAAGTTAGAGCAGTAAGTCAAACTATTAATAGCAATCTTGAATTTCTTTACAAGTTTAGGATATATTTTTCATTTGAAACCCATAGATCTATTGCAATAGGATCTTTGTTACCCAATTTGGATTACAATTTCAGTCTTTAATATAGTGTAAGTGTCAAAGAAAGTAATATTTTGTCAGTTGCATATAATATTTGTTGTTTCGTTTTGGAATCCCCTCCCTGCAAATATCATTGTTTATCATATTTCCAACTGTATTGGTTATCCCAGGGTTGTAAATTTGCTTATTATTTGGGATATCAAATTTTTCATGCTGTCCAGGGTAAGTTGTATAATCTCCTTCATGATCTGATCACTATTGGTGCTCCAGTCTTAAATTTTTGATCTTCTACTGGCATTATGCTTAAAATTCTACATCATAAAACCTAATTAGGTTCCCGTTGTTTTTCAATTGCAGCCCCACTTTTTTTGGAATGCATTACCCTGTAGGTTATGAATAGAAATGTCTTTGAGGATGTTTAAGTCCAATCTTAAGGAATATTTATTGACCAAAAATGTTTGTAAATGTTTTTCCTGATGTAATGTATGAATGCTCCTTCATGTTTATATGTTATGTCTGATGATGAATGCTTTCTCTATTTGTTTAACTTGTTTTGTGTCAAGCCTGAAAAAGGGCTTTTGTCCAGTGCACCTACCTGGTTAACAAAATTTAAATAAATACATAAATGATGCTTGAAATAATACCAAGTAGGCAAGCAAAATAGTTACAATTAAAAAAATAACATTTCAAGTCAAAAGGACAGGAGGAATGGCTGGGGGCCAATTTTGTATCCTGCTGATGCTGCCTGTCTCCCACCAAAAAGGATGCCAGGCTCAGTGAAGTTCTACACTCTGCTGTTGTATTTCTGCTGTTGAATTCATTGCTCTCTCTCTCTCTCTCTCTCTCTCTCTCTCACTCTCTCTCTTTCTTACTAATGTTTGACACACTGCCTCCTTTCACTGCACAGCCCCAAATAACTCGCATACACTGGGCTGGATTCACAAATGTTTTGGGGATTATTTCCCACACTGCAACTCCAGTTGCAGACTGAAATCTCTGCAGTTGTGGAGATTGCTATTCACATCTACAGCAGTTGCTAAAGATGTTATGGCTGGTCCCAATGGCTGTAACATTTTTTTGCAGCTGTGGTTATTTCCATGGCAATACCACTTGAATGTTGCCATAAATTATTGAGCCAATCATAAACTGGCTCCACTTTTGAGAATACCATAGCAGGGGTAGAAACTATGGTCTTTCAAGTAGCAACCCACTTTCACCAAGTTTTTTCCCACAGCTGTGTGATTTTCTAGAGTTTTGTGAATCTAACCCACTGTTTCCTATATAAATGACATGAAAATACAAACACAATTTTTTTTTAAGAAAGATAACATTTTTTTTAACAGAGGGATCTAAAAGAATAATACCGATACATTGTTCATACTCAGAATGAAAAAAAATAGATCTACAATTTATCAGAGTAAATCAGAACCTTTTGGAAATAAACCAGAGTCAGACTCAGAACCAGACTGCAGCCGATCAACCCATCCCTAATGTAAATCCAAAAGTGAAGCACAGTCAGTGTGTAGAAATGTGCCATGTGACTTTAAGGCACTTGCTCACCATAAGCCTCAGTCTGGAAAAAACATCACCCAAATGTACCCTAAAGATGACATTACAACCCACGTTTTCTGGCAAACTTGCTAAAGGCAAATTTCCTAGAAAATGGCAAACATTTGTGAAAAGATTCCTGAAGGCAAAGTTGAAAACATCACCTTAACTTCATCACAGAATTACAACTTCACAAGTACCTACGTTTCAAGATAAACTGAAAGCCCTCCTCTCACCTTTTTCCACAAAAATAAAATCAGTTTCTTTGGATATCTGCAGAACATGAGGCTATTTATAGAAGAATGTTAAATTTTGCTGAAATACACACATTTCAGCATTTCCAACATTTCAACATTTCCATGGGGGAAATTGCAGTTTTAGGCCCAGATATTCATAGTAGTTGCGCAATGCACAACTGAGATGCACAGGTGCAGGCACAACCTCAGAACTGCTCCCCACAGCCATATTCAACCAATGACAATGCACAGCAAAAAACACATTGCACAGAGACACAATAGTAATGTATGCAGTGCAAGTGCAAGAGGATGTACCCATGAATAATGGTGCAAGTCAGGAGCAATCCACAGAATGCACCAGACTTGAGCATATAAAAAGAGGCTCAAACACACATACAGCAGATGCACAACACTGAGAGAGTCAGTGGTGGATGCAGGGCCAGTGCTGATGGAAGTGGTAATGAGGGGTGTGAGAAGAAGGGAGGAACAGCAACATGGCCGAGGAAGGGCCCGGCAGTGGTATGCCCAACACAGATGGTACCATGCCCGCCTCACCTTTGAGGACTATGGGGACGTAGAGCTCATGGGCTGGTACTGGCTGAACAGGATAATTTTGATGCAGCTGTGTGATCTGTGCCATGATGAGTTGTGGAGCAGGTCTCCTCCCAGCTTCAAACCAGCAAAAGACCGATACACAGAATGATATATCATATTCACCTTTATTGGAGAATAGCCAGGAGATACAGATAGTTCAGTTGAGTGAGTTGGATTCAATCCAGATGGAAGTAGTGATTGATATGGATGGATCTGTAACAAGGCTGAATCATGTAGCCGAAGGAAACAAACAGCAGGATTTAGAAGATGCAGACGCAGCAATTCCAAGGAGGAGCCGACAAGCATTGAGGATGTGGGCACATGGCCAGGAAATGGATCCAAACCTGGAAAACAAAGAAGAATTCAAACGGCAACATTTATTGCTAGAAATAAAGAAGGAGAGTGTAAAGATGAACTTACAGTACAACAGCTGCGTCAGACTGCCACACCCCAAGTGATGAGAGCAAAAGCTGCATAGTCTAGTGTACCAAAAGAGAGTGATGAGTGAGAGGATGGTGCAGGGCAAGGTCAAAAAAGCACAACAGGGTTACCACAGAGCAAACATTTAGGAACAAGCAATCTCAAGACTGGTCAGAGGCAAACAAAAGTATCCAGATGAGAGGAAGAGAAGGAGTGGTCGGCTGCAACGGCTTTGTGAGACACAGGCTCAATAGCAAGCGGGATGGGTCCTGGACACCGGACCCATCAGATCCAAAAGTACAATACTTTGAGGATAAGGAAATCAGTGAGACAGGTAACATTATTAAATCACCAAATGGGAAAATGCATAATGTCTTGGAAAAGGGAAATGGGGGTGTGCATGGCAAAACACTGGAACTGCTGGAAAGTGAAAAAGAAGGGGGAAATGTGGAATTGTGTAAATATCAAAGAAGGGGGGGCACTGAGGTATTCCTGCCCGCTGGAACCTAATGTTACAGTGAGATCAGAAACATCAGTAAGTGATAAGCAAAATGAGTCATGATTGCCAACTGGTGCGCATATTAAAAAAAATGAATGAAGTGGCCCATACAAGTAAAGAAGTACCTAGAAACAGAGAGGAGGCCCAGGCCCTTACAGAACCATTAACAATTGGACTAGAAGCTAAAAATTTACAAGATCCAAATAAAAACCAATATTATAAGCCCTTGTTACGTATGACTGATTTATTCTAGAATGAAGGAGAGTCTCCTCCATGGAAGAATGCTATCCGTTTAATGTATAAAGGTGGCTTAGAATCTCCCCCAGATGGGGTGTATGTGGGAAGGACCCTGTTAAGAAACTCACTAAAGTTCTATGCTTCTGAGATATTCACCCTCATTCACATGGACAAATATAACTATGATATAAGCTTCAAAACAGTAGAAACACTTGATTGGTTTTGGGGGAAATATAATGCTGTTGAAGAGTCACCTTTATGGTCACCTTTTTTGACTATCCCCATTACCAAACCCCGCAATTCAGACAGTCACCATTTTATTCAAAAATAAAGAGGTGCAGATGGCAGACATCTTGTTTAGGCTTAAAAAGTGATGTGAAGCTTTGGAACAGCCTGCACCTATCATGGATTCAGAGCAAATATGGACAGGGGGTTGGAAGGTGAAATGCAAGCTCATCATGTCAAATAATGGCATAATCCACCTCCCTAGCTGTTTTTATTTTGGATGGGATAGATGCTCATTATTTTATCCAGGGCAGCCCAAGTCATGTCACAAGTGCTGTTCGAGACTCCATCTTAGTAATGCCTATGACATGCTATGATGTACCCATTGTTTAGACACCAGCCACCAGGCCACAGTATGTACCAATCCTTTTCATTGTAATCTATGTGAAGAGAAGGGCCATTCATATGTGAGATGCCCCTGGGCCTCACATAATCAGGCAGAAGGGGTAAATCATGATGCTATAATTACCCATGCTCAGAAGAAAAGTTATGCTAATGCATCTGAGAAACACATGCAGGAGATTGCTAAAGAAAAAAAAAGAATAAAGGCTGGAAGCGCGGCGATCCCAGCAGGAGACATTCCAAGTGACCAGCAGATTCACAGAGTGGTGGTACAAAACACATTGGGTGTTCAGGTGAGACAAGTGGAGGTGCAGAATAAGGAGAGAACAGTGGAAATATCAAGGCACAAGGAGGAACAAGGGGGCCCTGTCAGCTCAAGAGACACAACAAGAGACAGTCACAAGTATCCGAGAAGATAGGTTGAGACAGAGGAAATAACTGGGCCATTGATACTAGGAATCCAAGACCAGACCTCAGAGATTGCAAATCCAAGGCCACCCCCTCCCTCAGTAGAGCTAACAGAACTGGATTTCCAGTAGGTGAAATACTCAAAAAGACCAAGGACAAAGGTAGAAAAGCATAAAGAACCAAAAGGGAAAGAAAGAAGACTTACAACAGAAAAACAAAAATTGAGCATGGCAAATAAATACCGAGCTTTGCCAGTGGAACATGTATCACTAGAGTCAGAGGATGATAGTACAGAGTCTGACTCATCATTCATTTATTCCCCTACTAAAGACTTTTCATCAGGGCCAGAAGATCATGGCCCAGGTGATTCGGTAAAGAAAATGGGCAACAAGTCTATAAATATGAAGTGAGGGGCCTGGAATTAAAAGCTTATGCCACATCACTTTATGCCAAATCTAGGCCTGATTACAGTCAACATAAACAGTATAAAGAACAGTAAAAGAAGGCTAACCATTTTGTCTGAATTGCAACAACAAAAGGTGGACATTGTATGTTTGCTGGACACCAGGTTGAAAACATTAACAGAGGTGGCCAATGCTTCAAAACTGTGGAGCAAGGGGGTATCCTTTTGGTCTCATGGCTCAGAGCTATGCAACGGAGTAGGAATTTTATTTTTAAACCCCGACTTGAGAGTCACAAGGTTGCTAGATTTACAGCCAGGGAGGATACTGATTCTAGATATCCAAATTGAAGGAGCTAGATATCGAGTGATCAATTAAGATGCCCCCCAGACAAAGGTAAAAAGGATTGAGATGTTTAAAAATATACAGCCATAGCTGTGCACTGCAGGGTTAGTAATTTGGGGAAGGGACTTTAATTGCAGTCTACATCAGTCAGACAGTGGGACTAGAAATCAGAAACTTTATTGTGACACCAACCCGCTGAAGGACATAATTACAACTGCTAAAATGAAGGATGCTTATAGTTCATGTCATGCACAAGGTGGGTTTTCCTACAATAGAGCGGCACTCCTCACCCTGATTGATTTTTTTCTTCATTTCACAGGGTTTAGAGGTAGCCACAGCCGACATGCACGATTGGGGATTTATGGATCACAGGGGCATAGAAATACACATAAAAGGCAGAGACTCGGTAATTCTTGGGAAAGGCCCATGGAGGTTAAATGCAGAATTATTGGAAATGGAGAGGATTTGTACAGATTGGAGAGGACTATGGGAGGCAAGGAAATCAGTTATCTGTGTATACGATTCATTAATAAAGTGGTGGGAGGATTCTAAAAAAGAGTTCAAATCTTTGTTTCAGAAAGTGGTATGTAAACAAATAATAGATTCGTATTTGAATGACCTTAATCTAAGAAAACAGTTGCACACACTAATATCTAGAACTGAAACATTAAAACAAGATTACGGCAAACAAATAACACAGATAAAAAAAAGAAATGTTTCAGATATAATACAGTAGGGCAAAGACATTACAACAAGAAGTAAGATTTGGAACAGAGAGCAAAAAAACAAACATCTGACCCTTTTAATAACATCCAAAAGAGGGTAAGAAATAAAGTAATTAGAGAACTAATAGATGAGGCAGGTGGCATATAGCAGGGGAAAGAAGGAATTTTACATATTGTTAATAATTATGTACGGACGATTTTAGGGGTTATACCTACTATACAGTCCCATAAAGAGTATTTCGACAAATTACAAGTGCCACCCCTGTCAAAGTCTCAAGTAGAGCAACTGCTTCTACTTACAGGATAAAAGGAGGTAAAACAAACAATAGTAGCACAAAAAAATAATACAGTTCTGGGATGTGATGGACTCACGTCCGAGTTCTACCAAAAAGTAGCATCTGAGTTGGTTTTTGAATTAACAACGCTGTGTAATGAAATATTGAGAACACAAACTATGCCTTTGTCTATGACTGTAGCAGTTTTTAATTTTCTTATACTCAAAATAAAACCTAACTCCACCTCGGAACATGACCTGCTAGAACCTCGGCTGCTGAGGGCCACCACCCCGGCCATCACCCTCCCTGTCACCCTTCTCATCAACAGGTCCCTCCCCAAAAGAGTAGTCCCAAAAAAGTGGAAGGTAGCGACCATTGTCCCCGTCCACAAAAATGGCCCCCGAGACAAATTAGGAAACTACAGACCTATCTCCCTGCTCAGCCCCCTATGGAAAATACAGGAAAGATTAGTATCTAACCAGCTTCAGGACTACCTAGAGCAGCACCTACTCTTAGCCGATGTACAACATGGCTTCAGGAAAGACCATGGGACTGACACTGCGCTCATCCGGCTAACATCGGGCATCCTTACAGTTATGGACCAAGGCTCCCCTACGGGAGCTATATTCATTGACCTATCCAAGGTCTTTGACCTGGGTAACCACAAACTCCTTCTCTCCAAACTCCACCACATAGGACTGGATGATCACTCGCTCACCTGGTTCGAGAGCTACCTAAATGACCGTACCCAAAAAGTCCATTGGAGAGGTACCCAGTCTAGCTCTAGACCCGTTGTCTCTGGGGTACCCCAGGGCTCTATCCTGGGCCCCCTGCTATTATCACTCTTCCTCAACAATACTGAGGGCAACTGCATGCTCAGCAACCTCATCCTCTAAGTAGACGACATTGTCATCTACTGCAGTGACCCACAACCCAGTGTCATCTCCGCCAAGCTGCAGACCAGTATCTCAACTCTTGAGGCCTGGTTCACCTCCAACTCCCTTAAGCTCAATGAAGAAAAAAACAAAGCAGTCCTGTTTGGTACAAGACATTTGGGCACTGACAGAAGCGAGCTGCTCTAGCTCAACACAGTCCTAGGAAAAAGTGTTGAGGTCATTGACAGTTTCAAATACCTTGGGGTCCTCCTTGACCAAGAGTTGACCTATAAACCTCACATCGACTCCATAACTCGGTCCATCCATCAAAGGCTTGGCTTTCTATGCCGGCTGGGCAACTCCCTCTCCGGTGAGGTGCAATGAGCCATTGCCTACAGCAACCTCCTCCCCTCCATCCTATACGGTGCCCCTCTACTGCAGTTCCTCCGTGAGATGGAACTCAATAAACTCACCATGCTCTACAACTGAGTGGATCGCTTTGCTACCTATTCCTCCCCTAGGAAGCACAACTGTGAGGCCCTTGTGAACCTAAACTGGCCCACCCTGTAGCACAAACTGGCCTACCTGACTGCCTGCCTTGCCTACAAATTCTCTATCCTTGGCCCTCCTCCTCACTTTTGAGGACTTCTCACCTCCAAAGCCCAATGCTGAACCCTACGATCCTCTGCAAATCGCCCCCTAGACATCCCTCAGATTCACTCCAACCAAGGCAAGCGCTCCTTCCAATATGCTGCCTCCTACCTATGGAACTCCTTCCCAGCCAGCCTGATTGACAAACCTTCCCTGACCAAGTTTAAGTCTGGCCTCAAAGCATATCTCCTCGAACTCAGCCTCCATGGCTATAACCACCATCCCCCTAGTCGGGGTCTCCCTCCTACCTCCACTGCCTTAACCCCGCCTTCCTTCTTGAAGAATCTCTTAAGTTAGGCTGTCAATATGCTGCTTACCTGTCTCAATTCCTACTAACTGTGTTGTATCTTGACGTCTCTGAACTGTATGCATGTGCCTGAACTGAACCTGCTGTAACCTCTGAATATTGATGCTGATGTATATTTTTATACCTGTTATAACTACTGTAAATCATGCCTATCTATGTATTCTCTGTAACTAATTCCGGGTCACCCCTGAAAAAGGGACCTCAGGTCTCAGTGGGTTTACCTGGTTACCAAAATCTAAATAAACAAATTATATAAGAAAGGGGATAGACAAGAGCTGAGTAATTGGAGGCTGATCAGTTTACTAAATGGGGATGTTAAAATTCTGGGGAAAATAGTGGTAAAAAGATTAGCCAGAATTTTGGAGACTCAAATAAACATGCTCCAAGCATGTACAGTGCCAGGCAGGGGCATCCAAGACAATTTGATTATACTAAGGGAAATTTTCCATAGATGTCGATATGGGGCAGAGGAAGGGTTCCTGCTATGCCTAGATCAACCGAAGGCCTTTGACTCGGTTTCCCATGAATATATGTTTTTGGTTTCAGAAGCTTTCAGCATCTTGAAGAAATTCACAGAATGGGTAAGGATTTTTTTTATTTAACGGCTAAAGCACAGCCTAGGGTAAATAGGGTAAACGGGTGAAAAGGAGATACAATTCAGGTACAGAGAGGAGTAAGGCAGGGCTGCTCATTGAGCCCTATGCTATATATATTTTGCATCAACCCTTTCTTATGCTCAATAATGATGGAACCCATAATTCAGGGCCTTTCCTTGGGGGCATCTGTTGCACCAATTAAAATACTAGCATACGCAGATGACATAGCTATGGTGGGAAAACAGAACTGATGAAAACATAATTATAGAACAGGTTAAGAACTACTCAAGGGTATCTGGATCTAGAATTAACCCTGAGAAAAGTAAGGGAATGCAATTGGGGAACCAATCTCTCCATAGACAGAGTTATGCTGGAATTCCCCTGGTGACTGAACTGATGTCAGTATTAGGGATACAGTTAGGACCAGGAGACCTGGCACTCTTCATCTGGGAACAGAAAATTAAGCAAGCAGAACACTACTCAGGCAGCTGGATACACACGTAGTTATCGAAGAGAAAGAGGGTACTATTAATAAAGAATTTGATAGTCCCAATATTTTTATACATTAATTATATCTTTCCCCCTCCCTGCCCAGTTGGAAACAAGATTGTTAAGTGTCTTTTTTAGGGCACTGTGGGGAAGTTGCCTGAATACAGTCAAAAGAGATGCAACATATAGGCCCATTAATGAGGGGGGATTAAGAATGATTCATCCACTGGCATTTTTTTATAGTATTTTCCTACACCACAACATATTTGAGGGTTTAAAATGTGTGAAACAGTGGCAGGTGATGATCCATGAATGGGTGGTGATTTGTATAACAGCATGGTCCCAGGGCAAATGACGATTGCTGACAAGGACTCATGGGGTCCCTACACACATCAAGAACATGATACAGAAGTTAATAAAATGGAAAGTTCCATCCATATCCAGCAATGCAAGCAAGCAATAGGCAAGGAAGGTATGAAATAATCAAGACATGTTCAGCTACAGAAATGATGCTTTTACCACAATGCCCAGCAAATCAGAATACTGAAGCACTTTCCCAGCTGTTGAATGAAAGGTTACCAGCCTTTGCCTGGGATGTAGTGTGGCTAACTGTTCACGGAAGATTAAATGTGAAAAACAACAATAGACACAAGCCAATTGGCAAGAGATATTGCACAAGACAGGAATGTCACCAAATCCTAGAGACCAAGGAATATCTGTTTTTGGAGTGCGGATATACTAAAGCTATATGGGACAAAGCTGCAACAGTATGGAACATACCACATTTAAAATCCCTGACATATCAAGAACTGATTTTAGCGTTATACACGCAGAGATGGAATTCATTCCATAAGGGAACTGTGTAAGTATTTTTGGCTATTTGTAAATATTTCATCTGGCAGGCAAGGTCTAAACTGACATTGCAATAAATGATTATGTCCTACGAAGGGGTTTTCAAATATATGTACATATCTTCACAACAGGTGTATGACAAAGTTAGACAGAACAAAGCAAGAGATAACTAGAGAGTACACAATGGTTTATTTGGTAGATAGAGGAGCACAGTGAGTATGTACAAGGAATTGGTACAGAAAAAAGAAAGACACAGGACAAAGTGGTGGAAAAAAGGGGAACAAAGGAGAAAACATGAATAAAGAAAGAAGAAAGGAGGTACAAAAGGTGATAAAAAAGGGAGCAGGAAAGAAGAGGAAAAGAGAAGAAAAGAGGGAAAGAAGGGAAATGACAAGATATTAATATAAGAATATAATGACTAGGATTGTTGGGGACAAGGTTACAGTATAAAAGAATATAACAGGTTGCTTTGGATGGAGAAATCCACCTTTAAGTAAAGAAAGTAAAGGATGAATGTTTTTGAATTATAATTCCCATAACCCCCAAAATCCCCCAACTTTTTTAAAGAAGTGTCATGGGATCTTTAACATCCATCTGAACAACCACCAGAACAGGCAGGCGGGACCTCAGTTTAACATCTCATCTGAAAGATGTCACCTCAGGAGTGCAGCACCCCACCTCATGCTGCACTACAGTGTCAGTACTGGAATTTAACCCAAGTGCCTAGTGTGGGGATAGAACCCACAGCCTTCTGATCTTCCTGAATCAGAGGAGAGTGTGCAACCTGCTAAGCCACTGACACTGCTAAAGGAGAGGTTCAATGAGAACACACACTGCCACACACAATATCATCATGCATGTCTTCGGAATGCTCAAGGATGCAATTCCATTGCCTAGACAGGTCTGGTGGTGCCCTACAGTACAGCCCTGTGAAAACATGTGGCCAATTCCTTGCCTGCTGCATGCTGCACAACATGGCCATTGACTGTGGGACAGCTGTCCAGGTGGATGAGGGTGACAGCAGTGAAGATGATGGTGATGGCAGGCCAGAAGGGGGTGCACAGCCACCCCTGGGGAGGAGGGACCCCAGGCTGGTGGGACTTGTCAGGAGACACTGGGCCACCATCATACAGGAGCACTTCAGGGACCAGAGGTTAGTGGAAAGGCATGCCTGCCGTGCATTCACAGACAACCACCCCACCCACCCACAGGGGTGCATGGACACACAGGGACACATGCACCAACACAGGCACATACACACAGCTTGCGCAGTGACTGCATAACCACACAGCCACACACCCACAGCACAGTGCAGAGGCATGAGCGTGCACACACAAGCAGAAGGATGTGATATGGATCAGAGTCATGACACCAGCACACAGGCAAGGCCAGCACAGTGCTGCCATCATCATGCCTACACCACAAGGCCCAGCAGCACAGCAAGCACACAAGGAGGATGTGCCTTATACCACACATGCATACCGCCACACTCACAGGGCATCACCACACATGTGTGCACTAAACAGCAGCAGCAGTCAGCAGGCTAGGACAGCACACCCAGCAGTCCTACCGTGTGGTGCCACTGCCACCAGGGCTATGTGGGCAGCCACTACCAGGCTATGTGGCAGTCACTGGCCATGCAACAGCCACCAAGGGTGTGTCCAACACATTCACAGGATTGGAGGCCTGAGAACATGACAAGGTCCTCAATGGGGTGTAGAGAACAGTGAACAGAGCAGCACCAGGGGTGTCAGGGATGGCTATGTCAGAGTCTGGTATCAACTGTGTAGGGGTCACCAGACACTGTGTCCGTGGTGTGGATGTGCCACTGAGGGGAGTCTTACGTGCATGGCCGCTCCCAGTGGATGCCATGATGCAAATCCGATGGCAATGGTACCGGCTATACATTTCAGAGATGTGGTCATGGCCTCCTGCAGCTTCCGGAGATCACCAATGAGCTGTGCACATCCACTGTCTTCCGACTCGGCTAACTGACCCACCTCAACCTGCAGTGCACGGATCTCAGTCCTGAGCGTCGCCTGGTTCTCCACAGATGCCTGAAGCAGCCTGTAGTGCTCATCCAGCCAGTCAGCACACTGCACAGCCTGATGCAGATGTTGCCCTGCTGGGGGTCCCGTAGCATGCTGGTCAACGCCCCACTCCTGTGGACACTGCACAGAGGACCACACAGGGGGTGGTGTATGTGTGGGCGCAACAGAGATGGCCCCTGTGTGATCTGCCTGGTGGTCACTGCATCTCGCTGCCACTACCCAGCTGGCTGTTGGGCCAACTGTGTGGCAATGGCATCTGCGGCAGCGTCCCCCCTCACCAGGCACAGCGGCGGTGCCACCCGCCACAGGGTTGCCATGGTTAGGGTGCGGCTGCACATTTGCCATCACATCACTGATGTCCACCAGTGCCTGTGTCTGGCCCTGTACCCTTGGAGGCACCACCTGGCCTGTGCCATCCAGGATCAGTGTCATATCATCATCCAGGTTAGACACACTGCCCAGTTGCATGCCCGTGACAAGCCATGTCCGGCATCCCCATGTGTGCCATGCACTGCCACATGCCACATTCTCATGGGCCAATCATCACAGCAGCTGGCACACCTGCATGGGCTAGCCCACATTCCCTCCCCCATGGGTGCCCCGCAGTGACTCACAGTGCTGTGAGGGGCTGCCACCCATCTGGAATCCTCCTCCAGGGACTCCCTCAATGATAGCATGGCTAATTGTTGCCACCACCAGCTCCTCAGTCACCATCAGTGCTGGGGTGGTGACAGAACCCATGCCTGTCCTGCTGCAGGATGCCCTAATGGCCATCACCTTCTCCTTTATGCACCATCTGTCCACCCTCATCTTCTTTTTGCAATCCTTTGCACTCCTCTGATGCCTGCCGTGTGCATTGGCATAGGTGGCCACTGCATCCCACCTGGTTGAACTATCCTGCAGGGTGCCCATGGCTCCACTCCGCAGGTCTTCCTTGTCACGGTAGGCCTGAAACAGTACCTGCTGCTACTCCTTCATGAAATTGGGCCTGCTATTTCATGCAAGACCTTGATCCTCTGTTCCCTCAACCTCAGACTTGAAGCTACCTGTGGACAGTGATAGAAAGGACCATCAGCGGCATGCAAGACCACTCAGGATCTGTGGTGCTCTGTTAGTATGGGCATTCCATTACAAGCATGTGCATACCACACTGGCTGCAATACCTGTCAGTGGCCTGTGCTGTGGCATGGCACTTTTATGGCTCAATGCATGCAAATGATCTGTGGCACAACTGTAATGCAATGCAAATGAGCCTGACTGTGCCGTGTATAGTCTCATGAGGCAGTTTGCATATGCTGATTGAATATTGCAAATTTGCACCTTGCTCAATATGGTTGCACTGGAGCAACTGTGCGGTGCATGTTCTGTGCATGTGCAGTGCATAGCCACATGGTGTGCATGTGTGCCATCGGTGGGACCATGTCCAGTGGCCTATTGCATGGCCTTGAGCATTGCAAAATGGTCCACCATTGTGCATGCTGTGGGTGCTCTGGTGTTGGCTTACCCACAGGCATCCCTTTGGGGTGGGTGGGTTGGTGGGCTTTGTGGTTTGTGTTGCTGTTGGTGGCCTGGCATCCTGTTTGGGCCATCCCCCGGTGCCCCTATGGTGAACCCTGGATGGTGTGCCTTTGTTGTTTGTGTCTGGCAGTGCTGGTGTGGCAATGTGCTCCTGTGTAGCCCTGCATTTGCTTCCCTATTGCCTGTTGTGCTTGCTCAGCCTGCTGGATTCTGCATCCTTGCTTGCTCCTACGCATTCCTGGTTGTGCCAGCACATGTCTGCTTGCGTGGTGGCACAACATTGCTATAATCAGTGTGCTTTGTACTAGCGCTTGTCAGTGGTTCATCATCTGAATATGGCATCCGTTGTCCCCTGGCACATCTGCATTGCACTGCACATTCCACTGTGCACCCCCAGGCGCATTTCTAAATATCTGAGCCATAGTGGATTTTAACAGACTATGGTCAAAATCCTGCATGGTGCAAGTGTGCAGAATGCTCATAAAAATGTATACCTGCATTCTATAGTATAGACTTACAATGCTGCCTGTCTTTTTTTATGTGCAGTGTACTCCCTGCATGTTGTTATGCCCTGAACACATCTAACCTTTTGGCCCTTTCAGCTAAAGATGAATTGATAATATTCAGCTTCTCTGACATTTTCTTCTGTGATTTTTTAGATGAGTATTTTGAACCAATGGGAACCAATGGGAATTTTTTCTTTTCTTTTTCTGCGTGATCTGGGTGTTAAAAGTATAGGATTTTTTAAATAACTGTCACTAAGCTTCCGAGGAAGGAGTTGTTGGTCCAAAACTAAAACACTTTGTTCTTTTTGTTGCATCTGTGTTAGTCCAAAAAAGGTATCAAATCATTTGCTTCTGGATCTTTTTTGTGTAAGACTTGAGATTACACTCCTCTGCTGTAAACGATTGTCTAGATGGAGTGAACCTGTACTCAAGATGGGACCAAACCAAGAATTTGTACAATGGCCTCATGTTCATCTACTGTACCTGTGACACTTTTCTTACAATGTTTATTTCTTGAATTTTGTTGACCCGGTAAGTGTAACGTTGTTCTTTACATGATGCATACAACTACTGTACATTTTCAAAACTGGGTACTCATTTGCCATTTATTTGTTTAGCTCCTGATGTGTTAACATCATTTATAAAATGATCAATAATATGTTCAGGAACTTTTTCATCTCATGGTAATAATATTATTAGTAAAAGTGTGCTGGCCTGTATTTGGCATTTTGAGCTCATGCATGGCTCATAAACCACTGTAAAAGATACAAGACTAAGAGTATGATTTCATAATACCTCAGTTTTTCCCTCAGGGTCAAAGCTAAATTAGAAAATAACAAAATAAAATTGCATTACAAAATGTCTTTCTCTAACCAAAATGATACCGGTACATCTGTTAAAAAAGTTTATTGTTTTTAACACCTATGAGTACAAACTGTACAGTATTGCTGAATATTGGAACAGTGGACCCAGTATTTAGAAACAGAAAAGAGTACTGCACTGATGGGAGCACTATGTGGTAAAAAAAGCATGGCCAGTTTTGGGAAAGTATTCAGACAGTTAGTGTGCTCCAACCAGACCACACTGTCTGAAGCCTATGTTGGTGCAGTGCATTGTGACTATATACTGCACTAACACAGTCTCCAACTGAACATGGCCCATAGGGGCCTAAATGAGATAGCTCAGCAAAATGGGATAGCTCCTCTGGGCCATTTTCAGTATTAACATGCTAATTAGTGCATTGGTCATGAAATGCATTATGGATCATTTGCATGCCCATTATGGCCCACTTTGCATGTATGCACAAAAAGCCTCCCAACCCCTAAACACTCTGACATGTGGTATGAAATTCCTGGCAGTCCAGCTGACTTGTCACACCCACAGTCACCCATCCTGTCAGCAGTATCCATTCTACAGTAAGCATGTGATTGCTCACTGAGAGGCAAAAAGCAGTAGGCTGGTGTGGTGAGCAGAGGGCTGCGCTCATCACCATTTCAAGTGCCATATTGTGGTGATGCTGCCCAGGGAGGAGGGTGTGGGTGGAAAGTCCAGAACAGGTGGGTCAGGAGGGGGATTGTTCAGATGATCTTGGATGGTGGGGTCCAACAGGCCACCAGGAATTGGAAACTAGTTACAGGACTGGTGATTGTGGGGGGGGGGCACTAGACTGGCAAACAGGTTATGAGGGGACCAGTAGACTACAAGGGATTGGACACTGATGACAGGAAGGTGTCTGGGGAATGGAGGTCAGCAAGACTACCAGTGTCCGGAACTTACTTTCAGGACAGGTGATCAGGGGGGTGGTGGGGTCCACTACTAGATTAACAGGATGTAGCTTGAGTATGACAAGAACGGCTCCTGTGTGCAGGGATAAGGGCAGGTTTTATATTAAGCTGCACTGTGACAGAGGCTTGGCAGTGCAGCCAAAATCTCAGAATATACACTATGCCCAGAATGCATGGGGGATCCCTCATTTTGCATGGGTTCAGTGGAATATTCTGCTATTCTGCGTGGTTGTGCTGTCAGGTTAGTGAAGTACACAAGGGGTCTCTGAACATGGCCCCTACTCTGTTGACCATCCCTATTCAGAATTAGCTAGGTGCTAGCTCACTTAGTGTCATGCTAACCATTTGAATATGGGGTCCAATGTCCCTTCAAAATTGCTACAGATTGTTCTCAAAGTATCCCATCATAATTCAATCTTTCTAATCTAGATTTCCTGAAACCAAGCTTCCTCCAAAGATTTCTACTCTCTACTTGTTCTGCAACAAGTTGAAGAAGGCATACTCCTACAAATTGCAAACTTGCATTACGTAACAAGACATTATATGATTTTACCACAACAAGGGAACCAGGTTTACATGAATGTGTGACTTTCTAATTTCTGAATAAAAAATCAGACTAGGAGTTTGCAATTCAGGGTTCCATGGAAATTAGACCTTTTGTCAGTACTGCCTAAAATATCCTAAGTTTGGTCAGCTTAATCTTCATTTGAACAGAAAATGTCATTTGCATCACAAAGGGAGAACGTGGTACTATTGCACTTGTATTTAATTTGGAAACAGTGCAACTGAAAACATCAGCAAAGGAAAATAGACAGATAAATTATATAGTTTAGGCTATATATTTTAGCAATACAAACTCAAAAGAGGATGACCTCTACATTAGCATAGCAAAACACAACCTAAGGATGAGTAAGAACTATGACTGCAAAATTCACTTTCATTTTTACTCACAGTACAGTATATCAAGGGAAAAAACAACAAAGAACTATATCCACTAGCGGTCATATTATAAAGCAACATACATCCAATTGAATTCATTAGGTAAAAGTTTAGCAGAGCAGCCCAAAGGTTTGCTCCTGCATGACCTTCTGTAACCCCTTCAGATGGTCATAGAGGACTGAATTGTTGGATAACTGTGCTGTTCCTTTCCTTAAGAGGTTCCCTCCTTTTTGGAATGTGAAGAGTTCTAGTAGTAGATATATTTTTGTGCTGTTTGCATACAATACTTAACTAATGCATGAAAATAAACTTGACTTTTGCCACTATTGACCTTGGATCTTGTTAATACATACTGTGCGCTGTGTTCTTACCATATGGGTCTGCACACTATACCCTTTTCTCTTCTGTTTTCTTCACATGAATTTCACCTTCCATTCATCTTGCTCTAATTTGTCTGTCTCATGCATATGAATGCACAACCGTTAAATGGTAGTAAGAAGTAGAATTCTATAAGGAAGAGATTCATGACTTGAAAAGGTTATAGTGTCACACAGAAGTAAGTAATTCAAACTACTTTTAAAGAAAATTATGCAAAGCATAGCCTTCTTACAAATTGCTGACAGCACTGTGATTAGCTGATTTATTCAAGTTGCTGGACTGCTTTAAGTAGTGTGGCACAAATGGTTGCTACTTAGGCTGACATCATCATTTATTTAGGTCAACCTTACACAGTTCTTTTCATGGTATAGTATAGACAATTTGGGTTTCTCAGCAACTAATGGAGTTTATTTGATCAGTTTTACTGCCATCTGTATTTTCCACATTTTAATCAACTGGTCCCACAAGATCAGGAAATCTAGTATGTTAACTCATTTTTAAATTTGAATTTAAATGGTTTACACAGCAACTAACTTTGCACCACCTAGCCATTTGTAGTTCCCGTCTACTTTCTTTTGAAAATATAGCAGGGCAACTCAGTCAAGATTATCTGGAACATTTCACAAATGCCCATGAATTATTTATAATCAGTACAGGATTTTATGTAATAAATATTCTTTAAAGACAATTAAATTGCTCACAAATGTTAATGAGTTGAACAAGAACATTAAATGGCACTGCAGTGTTCATGATCATTCATGAACTAATATGCTCATAAAGGTCAATCAAAGTTCATGAAATCCTCATGTGAATGTTCATGGACTCAAGATATTACAAATTGTTGGTGACCAGAAATACACTGTGTTTATCATTTATTGCAAACAAAACATGTTGTGACAATGTTACAGATTATGGCCAAAGTGCAAAAAGTCAAAAACTCCAAAGTCAGATTCCTTTGGATGACAACCATAACTTCACTGCGTGAGCAACACAACCTGGGTATGTTACACTATCATAAATATTCCCCAATGGGATCCACAATTTGAAGGATATATATATATATATATACATACATGCATATATATATACACACACACACACACACATATATGTATGTGTATATATATATATATATATATATAATATATATAATATGTACAGTGTATATATATATATATATATATATATATATATATATATATATATAAGTGTATTATACTGGCACAGTAGTGCCAGTATAGTTAGGGTGGCCACTTCTATGTTAAACCCCAAATTTTGCATTTCTATTACTTTGCCACTGTACAATGAATTTGCCTGAAATTTCACATGCACAGTCTGGTACCATAGATCTCTGGATCTCACAAGTTGTGTTATAGTTGGATGAGTGGTTGTGGAGCTGCAGAGTACCAAAAGCCACACAAAAATTATGTTTTTGTTCATTTCTTTGCTCGTGGCTATAGACAGCATGATTTATCTGCTTGGTATGAAATCTTCAGGGAAGATGAAGACTGTGTCACTGATGTGCCTTTCCAAGATTTGGTGAAAAAATATTAAACCATTCAAATGTTATTCAAAAAACAAGTTTCCCATTGTAGTCAATGGGGAAAAAAAACATATGTGTCTCTCGAAAGCTGCCACCACTACATTTTACTGTCACAAATGTCCCTTTTACTGTCATGCAGTGGTCATTTTATTTTCAGTTAGCAGAGAGAAAAATGCCAGGCATTAAAATTTGGGACCCCTTAGGTAAACACTGACAGCTGTGTTTGCCTAGTCAAGCCCTGGGGATTACAGCACTGTCTTTTTTGAGGGGCACACCCCCCAGAAATGCCGTTTTGGCAATCGGACCTCCTATAGTGTCACAAATTGTGACAGAATGGATACGACGCTTTCGCAAATCACGAAAGTGTCCTGCCCATTCTGTTACAAAATTTTGTGAAACTGTAGCAATTTGTGACAGAACATTACCCAAAAACATCAATTGTTTGCCACCCAATAGCGTCAAAATGGTTGAGGTTTTGGGAAGAAATTTGCTGGGTGGCAAGCCCTGGTCCCACAGATGTGCCTTTTGGTAGTTTGGTCCCAAAGCATTCAACAGACCCATAGTTACAGTGCTCCAAATTTGAGAAATTTTCCATAGGCTAACACTGCAGCACCTGTGGCAAATTTCAGTGCCTGTATCTCAGAAACAGTGTGAGATACGGATTTTTCATTCACTGCAGCAAGCTTGCATGGATATTTCAAGGTCATGAATACCACTTTAGTGGAATTTTTTTCATAGTTGCTACAGTTACTGAGATAATGCCAAATTAATTAGTGTCAGTGTTAATTAGTGTCAGTGGCTCAGTAAGTAGCACACTTGCCTCTGAGGCCAGGAGATCAGAGGGCTGTGGGTTCAGTTCCCACATCTGGCATTTTGGTTAATATCCCAGTACTGGCACTGTAGTGCAGCATGAGAGGGGTGCTACACTTCTGAGGTGCCATCTTTCAGATGAGATGAGATGTTAAACTGAGGCCCCATCTGCCTGGATTGGTGGTAGTTCAGGTGGATGTTAAAGATCCCATGGCACTTATCGAAAAGAGTAGGGGAATTTACCTGGCATCCTGTCCAAATTTCCCTCATTCACTAAAAAAAATACCACCAACAGCTTAATCTAGTTCAAGGTCAGTTGGCATTCATCTGTATCCCCTTCCCTGGGTTATGCCTGAAAATAGGCAGGATTTGTCTAGGTCACTTACCCGGTCAGCAAAAACGAAATAAACAAAATAATGTTTCAAGGGTTCCTTTTCAGTACTATAGGGCTGCTGTATGGCTCTGTACTTATGTGTAAGTGGGAGTGCAGGGCCAGAGGTCCTGTGCTCCCACATACACATACTATTATGCAAAAATGGGCAGTGTGAGGGGCGCGCAGGACCAGAGGACCCATGCTCCCACAACCATATACTAGTTACATTACATTTTCTCAAAAAGAAGGGAAATTCATTGCAAAAATCATTATTAGTGCATCCATTAGGGTTGATAATACACTGACAAAAGTTTAGAAATTTGGTGTTAGGGTTACCAACCCTGATTACCCCATTCCCACCACCACCCCTTCACACCAACAGGTGACGGGGTGTGTGTTGAGGTCATTGGGCCTAACTCTCACCCCTTTCTCTTATACTGCACCACCTCAGCTTGTTTACACATGGAATGGGTTGAGAGTTAGGCCAATGACCCCAACACACACACCTATGCCTGTTGGTCTGAGGAGTGTGGGGGGGTGGGGTGGTAGGGGTTGGTAACCCTAACACTGAATTTCCAAACTTTTGTCAGTGTATTATTAACCCTAACTGATGCACTAACAAATTATTTTGCAATGAATATATATATATAAAGATATAGAGACATATATATATATATATTTATAAAATGGGGTGGTAAAATCATACAAATTCCACTAACATGATTGGACAGAATGCATCACATGACCGTGCATTATTTCCCAACGACCACGCCTCTCCAATCGACCGCACGCCCTAAACTACTTTCCAGCCCTCAAAACCTTCTCACCAGCACTGAGATCACTCCACGCCTAATGCAGTTAAGCACCCACATACACACACACACACACACACACACACACACACACAAAGTGGCACCCACAGGCATAACTAAATATATGACTAGTAATCCCACACTGTACAACCTGATGTACTTGATCCCACCACTCCTTTTTAAATAAACTATCATCTAAAAAGCAAATTCTGCCTGCCATTTTCACACTCTTACTGCAGAGCCACTAACTTTTAGTACTGCACACTGTCACCACCCTAAATTCTACAAAACAATATAATGCAAGCCATTTAACACAAACCTAACTGTGCAGAAAAAAAACAAGACAAACTACAGTTCCCTTACTTCCTACTCTCACTTTCTGTTAAAAAAATCTCCCTTTCTACACAGAGTTGTCCGATCCTTCAGCACTTTCACTTTTCCTTCCTGAACTATAGCGTGACCGAGCAGTGCGCATTGCAGGAAGTGACAAGCTATCACGAGTTGAAAGTAACTTCGTTTTCTGTTTAAAAAGATAAAAGTCTTCTCCCTGCTCTGAGTTTCTCTTAACTTCAGTAAAACAATCTGCAGAGTCTATATAGAATGGAGCGAGGAGATGCGAGTAACCACAGCTTTGCCCCAAACACGCCCGACATTCCCAACCGAACAGCAGCCGAACCACCGCAGAGCCCTCTGTACACTACCGCCAGAGCAGCAGCCCGCCTTTTACACAACGAAAACACTGCCTCGACATACATACTGGCCAGGTCCCACAGAGCACCAGAGGACAAACAAACTCACCCGATCCAGAATAACACAGACTCGAAGGCGATCAACAGCACTTCCCCATAGAAAATTCACCGGAAGCTGAAAGAGAAATAACTATGCGGCCCCAAACCGCAGCCGTCCTCCAACCGTCCCTCACAGAGCCAGAAAAAGCGCTACAAAACATAAAAGAAACACAAGGCACTGAAAGAAAAATGAGCCTCAACTCCCACGTTAAAGTTCAGCACTTCTTGGCACTGTAAAGCATTAAGCACTTACTGCCAGAGTTCAACACGTTTTCTTCCCAAAATGAACCACTCTTAAAGTGACAGTACTCATTAATGTTCAACTGTTTAAACAGCCTATTCTGAATGTTCAACTATTGTATTCACTTACACTGGTATCCAGTTAAATGTTTATTCATTAAAAATAATTCAAATTAAACATCCTATTCTGAACTATTTATCATCTCCACGTAGAACTATTTCATCACAACAGGGGCCATTTTATAAGATAGATATACCGCTCTTGGGTGTGCGGTCGCGCTCTGATATACGCACGCCTTGGGTGGTTGAACGCACTCGGCCTTCGGCCTCGTGCGCACAACGCATACCAAGGCGAGCGATATCAGAGACTCACCCCTGACTCCCCAAAGTGTGGTATATCTATTACTATATATATATATATATATATATATTATAGTGGCACAGTAGTGCCACTATAGTTAGGGTTGAGGAGCCATTTCTGTGTTAAACCCAAAATTTTGCACCTTAATAATTTTTCAACCATTTAACGGATTTGCCTGAAATTTAGAATACATGATCAAGAACCATAGGCCTTGGGATTTGCCAAGTTTCATACTGCTCGGATATATGGCTGCAGAGTTATTAAGCATGATCTGTGTGCACATTTACGCTTTTCTGGAATTCTACGGTCGCGCCTACAGGATGTACGGTTTGTGCGACCGGACCGAAATCTTCAGGGAGCATGTGTCCGGGGTCCCTGATGTGCCTTTCGAAGATTTCGTGAAAAAATATTAAATGGTTCAAAAGTTATTCAAAAAACAGTTTCCCATTATAAGTCAATGGGAAAAGTTAATAAAAAGTTCAACAGTGTCACAAATGCACTTTTTAGTGTCGCAAATGGCCCTGTTAGTGTCGCAAATCTGCCATCTTGTTTTCAGTTGGTGATCAGAAAAATGGTTGGCATTTAAAATTGAGACCCTCTAGCAACCTAATTCTTTTTGTATTCACCTAGTCGGGCCCTGAGGATGCTAGCCATGTCTTTATTTTGGGGTAAAACACCCCAGAAATATGTTTTTCAAATTTCTGGGAAAAGTAGTGTCGCAAAGTAGTGTCGCACTTGTGAAAGTGTGCAAAATTTTTTTGCGAAAGCTTTGCAAATCACTACACTACTTTGCGACACTATGCCCGAAATAACAGTAATTCTTTGGCACTCCGCTGCAAAAGAACGGTTGGGAGTTTTAGGCTGAAATTTGGAGGGAAGGCAGAAGACATCTCACAGATGTGCCTTTCAGTGTTGTTTTGAAAAAATATTACATGGCAGCAAAGTTATGGCACTCCAAAGTTGACAGTTTTTCCCATAGGATAACATTACGGAGCCCAAAGCATTACAGGAATCCTTTGGCACCCTGCTGCAAAATAACAGTTTGGTCTTTTTTCCTGAAATTTGAAGGGAAGACAGCCAACAGCCCACAGATGTGCCTTTCAGTAGTTTGGTGAAAAAACATTACTTGGAGGCAAAGTTATGGTGCTCCGAACTTTTCTTTTTCCCATAGGATAACATTATGGCGTTAGCGGCAGGCTTTCAGGGCCGTATCTAGGAAGCGGTGCGAGATCTGGACTTTCAAATCAGAAAATTTCTTAGCCCATAGTGGGGCTAAGATAAAATTACCAGGACAGTTGTAAATAATATGACTTTTAAATTTTTTTCTATGTCGTACGGTTCCTGAGATATAATGTATTTAGTATTCAAGATCTCATTTCTGCACCGATACTCATTATTTTGCATACATTATTTGTACTCACTGTCTTTCTCAATGCAGGTTTTGGGAAAACCAGCCTGTGCACTACATTACTGTTACTGTTGCCCTTTCGCTGCGAATCCGTACCCGTTCACTTACCGTTGACGTCTGCGCCACCATGTGCGTTATCCTTTGCGTTTTCATTTGCGCTTGCATTTCTGTTATTTTTTGCCATTTCTGTCTACAGTACTGTTTATCTTTCTGTTTCACTTTACATCACCATGCCCATTGACATTTCTGTTTGCAGGCACCATGTTACTATGTGACAACACATCAGTTGGCAGACCATTCCCGTCTACCCCACCATGTGCGTTACCCTTTCTGTTCTCATTCGTGCTTGTGTTACCATGTGCGCCACTGTTAGCATTTCTGTTTGCGTTGCTGTCCCTCTTAGTATGCCACAACCCCGCGCTCCCACCACCGCATTATGCAGCGCTCCCGCCGCTGCATTACATTCACTATTTCTCGTTATCATTCTCAAAAAGAAGGAAATTGAGGCAAAAACTCCATTTAATGCATTAGTTAGGTTTGTTCCTAGCGACAAAGTGAGAAATTCGCTGTTGGGTTGAAAACCCCCTTGGACCCCGCCCACCCCCAACTGGCATTGGAGTGCGCGCATTGGATCGTGGGTCCTAACTCTCACCCATTCTCTATACTTCTGCTGCTTTACACATGTCATGGGGTGAGAGTTGGGGCTGGCTTGATGCAATCACCCATGCCATGAGGTAGACGAGAAATCGAAAGGTTTTCAACGACAACAATTTTCTCACTATCGCTAATAACTAATGCTTGAAATGGAGTTTTACCTCTAATATATATATATATATTCATTGCAGAAAACTTCATTAATACATCAGTTAGGGTTAAAGTGACAAAAGTGGGGAAATGAGATGTTAGGGTTGAGCTCCTAACCCCACCTACCACCCACTCCCCCATCCTCCACAGACTGACAGACATTGGGGGATGTGTCATTGGGTCACCAGGCCCAACTCTCACTCCATTCCATGTGTAAACAGGTTGACATGCTACAGTAAAGGAGAATGGGGTGAGAGTTAGGCCTCACGACCCCATGGCACAACCTGGCATCTGTCAGTTTGTGGAGGATAGGCGGTGGCGGGTTAGGGGCTCAACCCTAACGTCTCATTTGGCCACTTTTGTCACATTAACCCTAATTGATGCTGGTGTAATGATAACCACGACTGGGAGATGACCATACCTGGCTACAACATATTCAGAAGAGACAGAGCAGGCAGGAAGGGAGGAGGAGTGGCACTGTATGTGAAAAATGACATAAGGGCCACAGAGATCCAGGAGGAATAAAATGGGGGAGAGATACTGTTGGTTAAGCTGGAAAGGAAAATGGGTACAGCCATCCGCACAGGTGTGGTCTATTGACCACCAGCCCAGGAGGAAGAAACAGATAGGGAGCTGATGCTAGCCATCCAAAGGATGGCAGACAAGGATGAGGTAGTACTGGTTGGAGACTTCAGTATTCCAGATGTGGACTGGAGCAACCCAGCAGCAGCATCAACTAAGAGCAGATTTATCCTGGACTCCTTCAGAGTGCCTTCCTCAAGCAACTGGTCATGGAACCAACTCGGCAGAAGGCAATACTGGACCTTGTGCTCACAAACAGGGACAGTGTGATGGGGGTAACAGTGGGGAGCACCTGGGAAACAGTGACCACCAGTCATTGTGGTTTGAAATCACAGAAAGAGCAGAACCAAACCACACAAAACATGTATCCTGGATTTTAGGGGCAGACTTTGGGAAAATGGGAGATACTTGAAAAGAGGCATTAAGGAATGGGACAGGAATCAGGGGTTGAGGAACAGTGGGCAGTATTTAAAATGGGGATTACAAGAACAACAGAATTATGCATTAAGCAGGATAGCAAGAGGAAAGGAAGAGGAGACCATTATGGTTTTCCAAAGAGGTAGAAAAAAGTGAAAGCCAAAAGATTGCATTCAGGCAATACAAAAGACACAGGCAGAAGGGGATAGGGAGAAGTACCAGAAGAAGCAAAGGGAGGCAGGGAGGTCAGTAAGGGAAGCCAAAACTCAGACAGAAGAACACATTGCAAAATCAGTGGGTAGAGGGAACAAAACCTTTTACAGGTACATAAGTGAAAAAAGAAAGACAAAGGGAGGGATAGTGAGACTGAAGGGGGAGGATGGGGGCCGCGTGGAGGATGACAACAGTAAAGCTGACATATTGAACAGGTATTTCTGCTCAGTCTTTACTGAGGAAGAGGAGGGTAATGGGTCTGAAGGGAGTACAAGGGGTGAGAATGGTGCAGAAATGGACACAAGTTCCTTTACATGAGAAAGAGTCCTGAAGGAACTGGAAGTAATAAGAGTTTATAAAGCAATTGGGCCAGATGGGGTGCACCTCAGGGTCCTTAAAGAACTAAGAGAGGTGGTGGCTGAACCTCTGGCTATCCTGTTTAGCCGATCACTGGAAACAGGGGAGGTACCCAAAGACTGGAGGACAGCAGATGTAGTCCCCTTATACAAAAGTGGGAACAAAGAGGAAGCAGGGAACTACAGACCAGTCAGCCTCACCCCAGTAGTGGGGAAGATCATGGAAGCACTACTGAAGGAGAGATAGGTGGAACATCTGGTTGTCAATGGACTACAGGACCCAAGGCAGCATGGTTTCACCAGGGGGAGGTCATGTCAGACCAACCTCATTGAATTTTTTGACTGGGTGACTAGGGAGGTGGATCAGGGGAGGGCAGTGGATATGGCCTATCTGGACTTCAGAAAGGCCTCTGACACTGTGCCACATAGAAGACTATTACACAAACTGAGGAATATGGGTGTGGGCAGGACAGTAGTGTGGTGGGTAGGTAACTGGCTGGGTGGCAGGACACAGAGGATGGTGATAAATGGCTGTCACTCCACAGAGGGAAGAGTGACCAGTGGGGTACCACAGGGATCAGTGCTGGGACCGGTCCTATTCAACATCTTCATCAGTGACATTGCACAGGACCTAGAAGGCAGAATTTCACTGTTCGCTGATGACACAAAGCTCTGTAACAGAGCAGACACACCGGAGGGTGTAGACAGAATGAGAAGGGACCTGCAGAAACTTGAAGAATGGTCAGGGGTTTGGCAGTTGAAATTCAATGCAAAGAAGTGCAAGATAATGCATATGGGGCACAAAAACCCTGGCACAATATATCAGTTGGGGGGTGAGGATATAGCATGCACCAAGCAGGGAAGGGATCTTGGGGTTGTCATCTCTGATGACCTCAAAGGTAGGGAAACAGTGTGACAAGGCAGCAGGTAAAGCAAACAGGATGCTGGGATGTATAGGCAGGGCATCACCAGCAGGAAAAGGAGGTCATAATTCCGCTATACAAGACACTAGTGAGGCCCCACCTGGAGTACAGTGTGCAGTTCTGGAGACCATACCTACGTAAGGACATAGACAGGGTAGAGAAGGTTCAGAGGAGGGCAACAAAGATGGTGCATGGATTGCAACACAAGTCCTATGAAGACAGGTAGAAGGAACTGAACATGTACTCCCTGGAGGAGAGGAGGGAGAGAGGGGATATGATAGAGACATACAAGTATCTTACAGGGAGGAACAGGTTGCAGGAAAACACTATTTTTAAGCGAAAAAGATGTTCCAGGACTAGAGGGCATGGGATGAAGTTGGAGGGAGGATGATTCAGAGGAAACATGAGAAAGAATTTATTCACAGAACTGGTGGTGGACAAGTGGAACACCCTGCCAGAGGAAGTGGTGGGGGCTGAAACAATCACGGGATTTAAGAATGCATGGGATAGACATAAAGGAATTCTGGAGGTCAGGGGCAAGGGGCAACAGACTTCTAGGAAAACAAACTGAACTTACAAGCTCAAATGAGCAGACTGGGTGGGCCATAGGCCCTTATCTGCTGACACTGTCTATGTATCTATGTATCTATGTATTAACATTTTTTGCAATGAATTTCCTTACTTTTTGAAAAAGTGTAATATAACTAGTAAATGGTATGTATTAGTGGGAGCACGAGGGCCACCAAACTTCCCATTTGTGCATAATGATATGCTTCTGTGGGAACACAGGCCCTCCAGGCCTTGCACTCCCACTTACACATTAAATATGGAGCCATACAGCAACCCTATAGGGCAAGGAACACTTGTAACACTAATTTCCCAATATCTCAGCAACTATATCAGCTATGAAAATAATTTAAGTGTTGCTGTAATTATAACAGTGAGATCTCTACACAAGATGGTCAACAAAATCTGTATCTTGCATTGTTGCTGAGATACAGGCACTGAAAAATACAGTGGGCACCGCAGTGTTATCCTATGGGAAAAATCTCAACTTCGTAATAGCATATCTATGGAACCAATAAAATCTTTTACACCCAAACAGCATAAGTCACATCTCTGGTACACCCCCTTTATACCCTGCAAATTTCAAGCCAAAAGACAAAACAGTTAATTTACAGTGTAATGTATCTGGTAACTGGTATGTGTTGGTGGGAGCCCAGGCCCTCCAGGCCACACGCTCCCAGCAAACTGCCCATTTGTGCATAATGATATGTACCTTTGGGAGTGCACCCCCACATACACATAACTATGGAGCCATACAGTAGTCCAATAGGCCTGAAAAAGAACCCTTGAAACACTAATCTGCCAATATCTCAGTAACCGAACAACCTAGGAAAAAAATTCCACTGCAGGGGTAATCTGTAATTTAAAAATTGTTTTTTGCGGCTGTGATCTAAGCCACAAGTAGCAAAAAATCCATATCTTGCTTCGTTTTTGAGATACAGGCGAAGAAAGTTACTATGGGCACCACAATGTTATCTTATGGGAAAAATCACAACTTCATGATGATAAATCTATGGAACTGATTAACCATTCAACAACTAAATAGCATAATTCACATCTCTGGAGGATCCCCTTTATATCCTGCACATTTCAAGTCAAAAGACCAAACCATTAATTCACAATGCAGTGGGAACGTTTTTAAAAGTTTAAACATTCCTAGGTCGTGAGCTAGCAAAATCTCCGACTGCAAGGTCAATCCCTGTTCATGAACTGTCAAAATCACCATCCGCTAGAAATCTTTAACTGTCAGATTTTGGCCATCTGGTCCCTAAGTGACGGTCAAGGATTTTTCTACCTCACAAAAGGGGATTGCCCATGGACGGGGATTTTGTCAGCCCGCAGACTGGGATTTTGTCCACTCACAAACGGGGATTCAAAAACCCAGTCCCCTTTCATGAGCTGAAAAATCCCAGTCTGTGAGCTGATCCCCTTTCATGAGGCAGCAAAATCTTAGACCGTGAGTCAATCCTCATCTGTGAGAAGGGACATCTGGTCCTTAAGTCTTGGTCAAGGATTTTGCCACCTGACGAAAGGGGATTGCTTGTGGATGAGGATTTTGTCAGCTTGTGGACTGGGATTTTATCAGTTAATGAAAGGGGGATTCAAAAACCCAGTCCCCTTTCGTGAGCTGACAAAATCTCAGTTTGTGAGCCAATCCCCTTTTGTGAGGCAGCAAAATCCTTGCCCATGAGTCAGTTCTCATCTGCGAGAAGGGCTATCTGGTTCCTAAGTCATGGTCAAGGATTTTGCTACCTGGCAAAAGGGTTACGGCTCACAGACTGGGATTTTGTCAGCTTGCGAAAAGGGATCGGAAGCGAGTCACAAAAGGGAATTTCAAAATTTTGAATTGCCATTTTTTGACCAAAATGAAGCAAACCAAAGGTATAGGTTTGTAGAGGGCATATCCCTGAACAAAACCCATGCCATATTGCAACAAGAGGTCACCCATGGAGGAAACTACAACATTTCGTCTGGGTGAAAAAATGAAAAAAAGATGTTGGCTTGCGAAAGGGGAACGTTTCCTCACAGACTGGGATTTTTTAAATCCCCTTTCATGAGCTGACAAAATCCTTGACCCTAAGTTCAATCCCCTTTTGCAAAAAAAAATATATATAAATCTTGGAGTGAACTGAGCATGCTCAGAACCCCAAAATTAAATATTAAATAACTCTGAAACAGATTAATATTTTTTAACCAAACTGCTGGATTCTTCTTTGACCCAAACTCTTTCTACCCTGAATGTTTCAGACCAAAAGACCAAACAGTGTGGTTGCAGAAAAAACAGCATAAAAAGTGGCAAAAAACTAGTTATTCAGCACTTCACTGTTCAAAAACCATAAGTCCAACCAAAACACAAACTGACAAATCAAAAGACCTACCATACCAGATCAGGCATTCCAAATTGTGTGCAAATCTGTTGAATGGTTGAAAATTATTAATGTGCACAATTTAGAATTTAACATTAAAGTGTCTACTCAACCCTAACTACCTGTATACTGGCACGACCACTGTAGTATATATATATATATATATATATATATCTGTATGTACACACACACAGTGTAAGGCACGGTCATGCCAGCATAGTTAGGGTGAAACTGCACACTTCTATTTTAAAGTCCAAATTTTGAACCTTAATAACTTTAAAAACCTTCTATGGATTTGCATGAACTTTGGCAAACATAATGTCCAGGGAAAGGTCTCTTAACATGCCAAATTGTGTGGGAATCTGTTAAGTGATTTCTGAGATACAAAGTGTTGAAAAAACAGAAAAATCCAAGTTTTTTAACATTTCTTTGTTATCCTGTACCTCAGAAACGGCTTTAGGTTTTGATCTGAAATTTTCAGGGAAGAAACCCTTTGGGACACAAATATCCTGTTTGAAGGTTTAGTGAAATAGTATGAATCTGTTCAAAAGTTATGACATTTAAATGTTCCAATTATTTCCTAAGGGACCATTTATATGTCAGGCACAAAAAATATATTTTTTGCACAACTGGGGCTATTCACAAAAAGATGTGCATGAGGCACATATTAGGACACGCAGCTCTGCACAACTGGGATTTCCATGTGGGGGCAGCATTCATGAAGACCGGCCCCTGCCGGGCTCCCATATGCAGACCCGGTGTGCAGATCCACAAGGCGACAGGTGAGTGCGGAGTTATGGATCTAGGTAGGCAGGCAGCAAATTGGCTGCCCAGGGCAGGACCTGGAGTGTATCCCTTGTGCCAAGGGGAACCATGTTGTCAGCCTGTGCATCGAGTGCCTACCATGCCAATTTGGAGGGGATACCCGGTCCACCTGACTCCTGTCTTCTCGGTGTGCCCCAATGGCAGGGGCAACATTGTTGGGGGGTGTTGCTCCCCGCTGTGTCTGCTGCATCCCATGGCAGCTCCCCAGTGGGGCATGTAACTGGCCATGGTGGTTTATGGCTCCCTTCCAGATGTGAAGCCAGCAGCCCCCATGCACAGCACTCCACAGTGTTGTGAATGCATGGAGTGCTGGCTTGTCCCCCCGCACTGCCCCCAGGCCCACCCCTGTGCAAAGCTCTGCAACTGGCCGAGGAATTGGGTGCATTGGGGGGTGTATGTGGAACCTGAATGCCTGTAGGGGCTGGGTGGGTACAGAATGGGCTACATGCCTGAGTTGTGTGTCGTGTAGCCCACTTTGAACCTTTGTGACTAGGGCCTAATAAGAGTACTTTGTGCAAAATACCAGCTTCTTTTCACAAAGGAGTCTGGTATTTTGTGTAAAGTTCAAGGTCGTTCGATCGACTAAGCTGTGTTGCATCTGCCATCTTGTTTGCATTTGGCTAGGATCTTGAAGTACAGAATGTTTAAAAAAGAAAAGTAGCATCAGAACACAGCTAAAGAGGACCCCTTCAGGTGTATTCTGATGTTTTTTTTGTTTGTTTTAAGCTGGCCCCAAACAAGTTTTTTTTTTGTCAAATTCCAGCTTACAGAGAAAGGCTAGTAGTCTTTTCTCTGTATGAAAAGAGCAGTATTTTTTTGACTCCTGCAGCCACAGCTGGAAATTGTTCTGCCAGCTGTAGAGTCAGAGAAGACCCACTCTGTAAATTGATACAGAATACTTCTCAAGTGGAGGCAGTATAGCACAGTGGTTTAAGGCTCTGAGCTGCAAATCTGGTGACATCCAGCTGACAAGACCTGGGTTTGAATCCCACAGCTTCCACTTGCATACTGTGTGACCCTGAGCAAGTCACTTAACTTTCCTGTGCTCCCAGGTCACACATGTATTAAAGCTTTCAGCTTAGTGTGCTACTCCTGGTTAAACAACTAAAAAAAACACAAAATAAGCATTACATCGGGATAAAAGAAATCTGTAGCCCAACGTCTTTTTTTTCCTTGATGCAGAGTCCTGCATTGAAATTTTTGATAATTTTGATGTAGGATCCTGCATCAAAGTAGCCTGCCCTCTCAGCAAACCCATATTTTTTTGGCATCAACATGGGGTGCCCAATCCCCATGTCAGTATTTACCCCCCCCACACACACACACTTAGTTGGCACACTGGGAGCCCACCCCAATGTGCCCAAATGTTCCAAAATTTTAAAACCTGTGAAATACAGAAAACTGTTCCCTGACGTCTATTTTCTTCGATGCAGAACCCTGCACCGAAATTTTCGATGCGGGATCCTACATCAAGTAGTGTGCTCTCCCAGCAAATTCCTATTTTTTGGACCATCATGGGGTGCCCAATCCCCATGTCGGTATGTAACCCCCCACACACATACACTTATTTGGCACACTGGGAGCCCACCCCGCTGTGCCCAAATGATGTATTGTTTTAAAATCTGTTAAATAAAGAAAACCATCCCCTGTCTTCTATTTTCTTTGATGCAGAAGTCATTTCTTTAAACCAGTGTCTGGTTCTGAGGTGCCGTCTTTCAGATGATACGTTAAACAGAGGTCCCATCTGCCTGGATTGGTGATAGTTCAGGTGGATGTTAAAGATCCCATGGCACTTATCAAAAAGAGTAGGGGAATTTCCCTGGTGTCCTGGCCAAATGTCCCTCATCCACTAAAAATACCACCAACAGCTTAATCTGGTTCAAGGTCAGTTGGCATTCATCCGTATCCCCCTCCCCCGGGTCATGCCTGAAAATAGGCAGGATTTGTCTAGTGCACTTTCACGGTCACCAAAAACTAAATAAATAAATTGGAGGCCTGTTTCTCTGCTTTCTTCTGATTAGTCTGATTTCAAACTTATTTGGTGTGCTTTTATTGGGGATGTGCTGGTGGGGCAGTTTCTTTGAGTTGGAAACCTATATCTTCTAATTTTAAGCCTATTTTGGTGTGTTGTGGTGTGGCTGTTTGAATTGGAGACCTCTTTCTTCTAGTATCAAACCTATTTTTTCTGTTTTTAGTGGAGTTGTGATTGTTTTTTGCTGTCTTCACTAGCTGCAAAGTTTAGTGCAAAGTGGGTGAATTGTGCTAATTGTCTGGCCAGGCCTCACTCAGCTACCTGATTGTTTTTGGAAGGCACTGACTGGCCCCACCCTCCCTGCTCCTCACCCCACCCACCCCAGGTACATCATTTCCTTTATACCTGGGGTTCTGACATCACTTCACTAAAAGGGCAAAGGACATGCACCTGTCATAGCAGAAGCAGACATCCAGGAAAGCAACAGCAGCCAGTGAAGAGGTGACTGCTATCTCAGTGGAAGGGAAGTAACTGCAGTACAAGGAGTTTTTATTGTTACCTGTTTGCATTGGTGTGTGCATTGTGGAAAGGAGGGGTAGGAGTTAGAAGGAGGCTGTGCAATAGTTGCTTACAGTTTCTTTTTGGGTGTGGACTGGAGGGATAGGAACATAGAAAGCAGTTACTCAGTCTATCTAAAGTGTATGACAAAGGGGGTAAGGGAAATTGAGAAAAGGAGAAGAATGTTTTGCAATGATAGAGGGGAGAGGGGAAACTTGGGGAAGCATTGGGTATCCTTCATCAGGAAGGGTGGGGGATCACTGTTGGGCAACAAGAGCAATGGGTAGGGTGGTAGGCTGCAACAGCTGTCATGTGCAAATCTTTCTAAAAATTGCATGGAGGGTGGAGGGATGTTTAGTGTGCAACCAAATAGAGAAACGTAGAAAGGAGATTGAGGGTCTGCAGGAGGAACTAAGACAGGCAAGGCAGAATGGAGGAGGTTATAGCACAACACTGAAGGAAGGTAGGAGGGGAGATGAGAAGGGAGGGCAATTTGGGCCAACGGGGGGAAGAGAGGGTCAGAAGAAGAGAAGCAGAGACAGGGGGGCTCGGGCTCAGGCCAAGAAGAAAGGTGTTGGGGGAAACCAGGTCAAGGGAAAAAAGACAACCGGAAGAAAGAGAAAGGAACCTGTGAGGGGAGGAGGAGAAGAAGCAACAGTCATGGAGTCAAAAGGAGGGAACGGGCTACTATAAGAAGAGAAGAATTGGGCATTGGAGAAGGGTCTTCAGAAAATTGTTTCACAGTATTAGAGAGGAATAAGGAGGAGGGAGGTGATGTCATTGGAGGAGTAGCTGATAGATGTCAGGATGAAACTGGATTGTGGGGAAGTTCTGCTGGGGGAATTACAACAGGGGGTGAAGGGGGAACTACTATGCAGGAGGAAGAGGGGGATCTGTGAGCAAGAAGTGGGAGGAAGGGTAGCAAGCAGTTGGTAAGAGGGGTGGAATCATAGTGCTGGGGGACTCAATACTAAGAGGAATCAGGTGGGTGGAGCATAGGGGAGAGGCAGAGTTGCATTTGGGTGGAGGCCATGCCGGGAATGACAGGGGAAAGGGTAGGACAATCTCTTCTAAAATTTGCTAGAAGGGGAAGGGACAAGCCTCATTTAATTATACATTTGGAGATGAAGAACCTGGCTGACAGGACAGTAGATATAGTCCAGAGGAGGTTTGAGTAACTAGGACAATTATATGAGGGGGGCAGGAAGATCAGTAAATTTCTCTGAGATAATTCCAGTGCCCAGGGCAAGCACAACAAGAAAAAAGAGACTAGAGGAATTTAATGGATGGCTAAGAACCTGGTATCATGCTAAAAGGTATGGGCTGGTGGGAGAGTGGGGAGGGACCTGGGAGGACAGTAGTATCTATGCCAAGGATAGACTACACTTGAGTGAGGAGGAAAGAAAGTGTTGAAACAGATGATGGAGGAGTACATAGAGGAAGTTGGGAATTTAAACTAAGAGCAGGTGGGGCAAGTGGGCAAGGGACATGCAAAGACCACATAATGGGAAGCCATATGAGCTTACTCCCCCTCATAACAGTGACAAAGGACAAGGGCAAATACTAGTGGCAATGCCAGAAAAGGAGGGCAGGATGGGGGGGAGGGGTGGAAGGTGGTCACCTTGAATGCTAGGAGCCTTGGGAAGAAAACTGCAGAGCTACAGACTCTCATGGCAGAGGAGGAGGTGGACATTGCAGCCATCACAGAAACATGGGCCACCCAATACAATGACTGGGACCTGTCAATATCAGGGTACATGTTATTTCATAGGGGCAGAGTGATTGGGAAAGGGGGGTGGCACTATATGTGAGGGAAGAATTGAAGTGTGTACGGGAGGAAGGAGAGGAGGATAGTACTAAGTCACTATGGATGCAAATTCAGGACTCCAAGAAAAGACTCTCAGGATGGGAGTGGTGTATAGGCTGCCCTGCCAGACAGACGAGTTAGAAAGAGAACTAGCGGACAGATCAGGAGGACATGTGAGAAGGGTAGTGTGGTGACTGTGAGGGACTTCAACATGCCAGGAGTGTATTGGAGTACCCCAACTACCAGGAATAGAAGGGAGCAAGTACTGCTGGATGCCTTCTAGGACAGCTTCCTGATGCAAATGGTCAGTTAACCAACCAGGTTAAGGAATACCCTTGACCTTGTGCTGGCAAATGGGGAGTTTGCGAGGGAACTTAGGGTGGAAGAACCTCTGATGGGCAGTGATCACCACTCAGTATGGCTCACACTGGATATAGATAAGGAAGGAGATGAATCTGGCACAATTTTGGGAGGATGGGGAACGTGGTAAAAGGGTACCTGGCCATAATTCAACTCAGTATGGGCACTAACCAGAGATGGGAACTTAGAAAGCTGGGGATAGTGGAGGCAACCAGAACCTGCATCAAGGCCCAGAGCAAGAAGGCTAGGGCAAAGAAACCTAGCTGGGTGAGCAAAGAGGTCATGGAAAAGGAAAGGAGGAAAAGAGCTGCCTTTAGGAGGTACAAGAAAACATGTAGGAGGGAGGACAGGGAGGAGTACGTGAAGGAAACAAAGGAGGTGACAAGGGCAATAAGTGCAGCCCAGGCATCTATGGGGCTCAGGCTGGAGCAAGGCATTAAAAAGGGGGAGAAGGACATCTTCAGGTACATCAGGGAGAAAAGGAACTGTAAGGACCGTATAGTAAGGATTTGGAAGAAGGGGGGTTGGGTGGAAGCAGGGGGGATGAGGCAGAAGCACTAAATGATTACTTCTGCTCGGTATTTACTAAGGAGAAGAGGAGAGGGTGATACCCAAGTGGGGAGTGAGGGTAGAAATAGGTGGGGAGGTGGTGACAGAGAGGGAAATCATGGAGGGCAGGATTCTGGAGGGTTTGTGGGTACTGAAGGTGGACAAGGCACCATGCCCAGATAGCATCTACCCCAGGGTACTGAAGGAGCGGGCAGAGGTCCTGGCTGGACCTTTGGCAGACCTGTTTAATGCCTCACTACACTCAGGGTGTGTTCCTCAGGACTGGAGGATGGCTCATGTGGTGCCCCTCCATAAAAGCGGCCCCAAGGATGAACAGGGGAACTACAGACTTGTGAGCCTCACATCCAACATGGGTAAGCTGATGGAGACTATCCTGAAGGATTGGTTGGTGGCCCTCCTGGAGGTCAAAGGACTACAGGACAGCAGGCAACATGGCTTCATACATGGCAGGTCCTGCCAAACCAACCTGGTGGAGTTCTATGACTGGGTAACTAGGCAATTGAACAGTGGGCATGCTGTGGATGTCCTGTACCTGGACTTCAGTAAGGCATTCAACTCAGTGCCACATAAGAGACTGGGAATTAAGTTAGAAGACACAGAGGTGAGTGCTAAGCTGGAGAGATGGGTAGTGAACTGGCTTCAGGGAAGGCAACAGAGGGTGGTGGTGGGTGGGGAGCTCTCATCTCCAAAGGACAGTGATGAGTGTTGTTCCACAGGGCTCGGTTTTGGGACCCGTGTTGTTTGAGATATTCATTGCAGACATATCATTAGGCACTGAGAGCAAGACCAGGTTATTTCCTCCTTGACTCACATTGGTGGTCATTCATTGGACTTAGTGTTTCTCCTAGGTATGGAGATATCTGATCTGGTGGTGGGACCAGTCGGGTGGTCTGACCATCATACCATCGGGTTCAGTTTCACGGCCCCCCAGGAGGCCTGCTCCTATGGAGATGGTCCGATACACGCCCTTTTAGGGGTGTATCACCTGATGGCCTGATGGCAGTGTTGGACCTATCAGGTATACCAAGTGAATGAATGGATCCAGGGGATCTGGTACTAGCCTACAATAAGGCAGTGACAGAGGCCCTGGATTCCATTGTTCCTGTTCGTGTTCACCCCCTCACTCTTTGCCCCAGGTCTTCTTGGTTTGATGAGACCTTGAGGGAGTTGAGGTGAGTCGGACAAAGGTTAGAGAGATGCTGGTGGAGGTCGGGCCTGGTGTGTGACAGACTTAGTTTGATGGACCACCATTCGGTCTATCAATCAGCAATTACCCATAAGAAGGCAGAATTCATGTCCAGGGAAATTACTGCTGCACAGAATCGACCAGCTCAGCTTTTCTGGACTGTAGACAGACTGCAATCCAGTCTGTCTTCAGCCTGGAAACATTTTTTCACACAAGAGCGGTGTGAGGCGATTCCTCGATTTTTCACAGATAAGATTGCCACAATCAGATCCAATATCTGCTTGACCCTCTCTCAAGGGAGTAGCGATGGTCAGCAGAAGATGTCGGACGCCCAGTTTGTGTGGTGCGACTTCAGCCAGCCCACAGTCAGTGATATTATGATGGTTATCAAGTTGTTACGTCCAACCAACTGTAGTTTGGACCAGGGCCCCAATCATATTTTAGTTGGTTGAGTGGATACCATCGGCCTGTTCCTTGCTTATGATTGTCTGGTTGTCCTTGGAGAGGGGGATCTTTCCAGATCCACTGCAGGAGGCTGTGGTTCAGCCCATTCTTAAGAAGACCTCCCTGGACCCAGACTGTGTGGCAAACTACAGGCCTGTCTCTAACCTACCCTTTGTGGGTAAGGTTATTGAAAAGGTGGTGGCATTACAGCTGGATGACCATTTGACCAGCCACAATATTTATGATTCTCTCCAGTCCAATTTTAGGAAGACATAGTAATGAGACAGCCCTTGTTTGGGTACTAAATGACCTCATAATAGTGAGAGATTGAAAGACTCATTCCATCTTGGTCCTTCTTGATCTCTCTGTGGTGTTTGACACCGTGGACCATGGTGTGCTGTTGGATTGCCTGCGGTTTGTCTGTGGACATTCAGGATCAGTCCTCAGATGGTTTCATTCTTTCCTCATGGGTAGGACTCAGAGGGTGGTGTCTGTTTTTTTTTCCTCATCTCTATTCTCCCTACCCTGTGGAGTACCATAGGGATCCAGCTTGGCACCCATGTTGTTTGCTGTGTATATGCTGCTATTGGGAGCAATTATTATGTGGTACAGCTTGAGTTTTCACTGCTCTGCAGATGATACTCAGCTGTATGTCTTTCATGCCTGATCAGGATGATTCTGTCTCAGTATTTAACAGCTGTCTAGCTGAAATCCAGGACTGGTTGAATGTGAGCTGGCTGCGGTTGAATCCCAAAATAATGGAGGTGTTGGTTTTGGACCCAGGTTGTCGTTAGGCGGGTATGTTGACAGGTTCTCCTTCAGGTCTATGGCTTGGAGGTGACCACTAACTACCTCAGACCTGGTGCAGAACCTGGGCATTATGCTTGATGACTGCCTGACCCTAAAATTGCAGGTGTCGGCAGTTGTCAAAACCTCTTTTTACCATCTGAGGAATATCACCCGAGTAAAGCAGCTGGTTTCTCCCGATGATCTTCCAACATTGGTTCATGTTTTCATTACCTCCAGCCTTGACTACTGCAGTGCCCTTTACCTAGGGCTACCGGGGTTGATATCTGCCATTTGCAGCTGGTGCAGAATGCAGCAGCCAGGCTTTTGACTGGTACCTCTAGGACCAGTCATATAATGCCTGTGCTCTGCGGACTGTGCTGGCTGCCAATACAGTGGGTGATAACCTTCAAGGTTGTGCTGTTAACCTATAAGGCCCTACACAATTAGGGACCCAGCTACCTGAAAGATCTCCTTCACCAGTATTGTCCCATCTGCCCTCTCTGATCCACTGATGAGGGATTGCTAGAGATTCCCAGGTTTCATTTACAAACATCTGGGGCAAAGGCATTTAGTTTTGTGGCCCCGACCCTGCAGAATTCTCTACCTCAGCGGGTACGAGATTGCCTGACCATCCAAAGCTTTAAAGTTGCTTTGAATAAGCATCTTTTTAGCCTGGCATTTTATGGTCAATGTAATTGACCATAAAAGAAAAAACACAGCATTCATTCCTTACCCAATAGACACTAACAAGTAAAAAACCTAACAGTGAGAATCCCACAGTTAGGTAATGGGGAAGCAGGTATCTCCTATTCCCTACAACAACTGCTGGATTCTTTTTAACCTACAGATCCTCTCTACTGGTGCTCCTTTTCCTCGGGCCAGAGAAGAGGGAATACATTCAATTAACTATCTCATGTTTGATTTGATGGGGGGACACCCCCAACCCAAAGAAAATGTTTAATGGCCATCAGCCAACCACCAGCTTTTTTTTTCAGCCACTGCCACTGGTCAATATTTATGGATTTGATCACGATTACCCACTCTTTTACCCCAATCATGCCAGCAAATCTCCAACCTGCTCCAACCAGAAGACAGGCTTATTCTTTTGTGGTGGGGGGGGATTTCAATGAGGTATGATACCCCTTGTTAGGAAGGCTGAGGGGTAGTTCTCTTCTGCCCATTAAAAGCCAGACAGCACTACAGGCCATGGCCTGAGAGTTTAACCTGGTGGACCCATGGAGTAGCCATCCCCCAACAGCCAGGGACTTTACCTTTCACTCAGCTCCACACAATGTGAGTAATCACTTGGACTTTTACTGCTCCTGGGGCCATGGATGCAGGAAGGGTAGCAGGTCTCCACTGGTGCTATAAAAATTCTGTACCATGCCTGCATGAGAATAACTCTTATAATAGGACCATGTACCCGAACCTTCCAGATAGCATATGGACACCTTTTTTCTTTCTTGTAAGGAATTCCCAAAGTGTCTTTTGAAAGAGATAAACCTATATTTCGAGTGCAATGATTCACCTGAGGTATCTAGAGTCACTTTATGGAATGCCTTTAATGTGTGCATCTGGGGACACACAATTGGTTTTGTGGCTCACAACATAAAACAGAGAGCCCAAGAATTTATAAATCTGGAGTGGGTCTTAAAAAATAAGGAAAAGGCTTACAATTCACTCCCCAACCACTTGTCTCAGTTGCAGTGGGAAATGATGCTGTTGAAATACCAAATTAACACCCTGACATACAATAAGGCCCATAAGGCAGTGGTGAAAATATCACATAAATACTAGGAATCAGGGGAGAGGGCAGGAAGGCTTTTAGCATATAGAGCAGGAACTACAAAACAAACCACACATCACCTCATTCCGCCAGCCATCGGGCTAAGTTCTTACCAAGTCCTCTGAAATTGCAGCTGCTTTTCATGAGTTCTATACACAACTATATGAATACCAGAAAGGGGAATGCTTTCCTGAACTTGCAGGATGTCTTGAAAGACACCCCCTTCTAGAGTCTTAACCCCCAATAAACTGCTTCTGTAGCATCCCCAATCCTATTGTCCAAAATAAAAAAACATAATAAAGAAGTCTCCCAAGAGGAACACTCCTGGCCCAGATGGCTTGTCAGTGGAATTCTATTAGACTTTTATGTCACAAGTCAATAAGTATCTACTGGAGACTTTCCAAGTCTTTCCATAAAAATTCTATCCCTGACTCAATGTCAGGGGTGCAGATCATCCTACTTTCCAAGCTCGACAATGACCCCAGCTGGCAGCAAATTATAGACCAATATCCTCTCTTATTGTGGATGTTAAGATATTGGTCAATATATTTGCCAATTGCCTAAGTGCTTTGCTTCCCAGTATTATTGACCAACAGTAAACTGGCTTTGTAAAAGGCAGGTTGGTCATGAATAACATCAAAGCAGTATTGGATGCCACATGGGTGGCAGCCCAAATGGACAACCCAAGTGTACTGGCCAGTACTGATACAGAGAAGGCATTTGATTCTATAGTGTGGGACTCTCTCTTCCATATGATGGCAAACATGAGTATAGGGGAGCCATTTATTTCATGGGTCTGGAAATTATATGCCTCCCCAACAGTGAGAATTGCAACCAAAAGGGGTATAGCCAGGGTTCCCCCCATCCCCTCTATTGTTCTTCCTGGCAGCTGAGACCCTTCTCTGAAAATTGAGGCATAGTCCCCAGATTATTGGTGTCTTTTGTGGGCTGAGGTAGGTTAAAACCCTGGCCTTTGCCGATGATTTTCTTCTTACTTTATCCAAGACAGTGGTATCAATCCCAGCGGCCCTTTCCATTTTGAATTACTTCAGGTCCTTATCAGGTCTTAAGCTAAAGTAGACCAATACAGAAGTCTTTCCACTTAATTGGGTCATGCAGGAGTCCTGTGTAACCAATCTGAGTCTCAAATGGTAAAAGCATAAAATTAGGTATTTAGGCATCCGGGTTATGGCAAATCCAAAAGATCTGATAGAGCTTAATCCCCCTTCCCCGCTCTCTGCCCTGAAAGCAGACTTCCATAGGTGGAGAAAACTTCATCTATCATTAGGTGGCAAGATAGCAGTATATAAAATGATGGCCTTCCTCAAAATTTTATTATTGCTAAATACCCTTACTTTAACTATCCAAATGGCCACAATTTGGCATATAGAGAAATTTTTTACCTCATTCCTATAGGAAGGGAAGAAAAGCTGCTTTAGTGTGCAAAAACTAAGGGCTCCAGGTACTTGAGGTGGATGGGCAGTAACCTGGATTTGCACATATCACCAAGTAGCCAGTATTCATCAAACCTATTTTGGGTGCAGGACAGGGAGTCCCAAACACCAGTTTGGCTTCTGTTGGAAAAGAGTCTCCACTTTGGTCACTCCTGGGTTCTGTACCATCCTAACCATCCCTACTGGTCCCCAGTAGCACAACTTACCAGTCTGACCTGGCAAACATTAACTAGACACCACAATTGGAAATGCTGTCCCCTATGTAAATGGGAACCCATATGGCAAACCCCCTACCTCACTATTGATAAGTAACTGGTGCACTGTGCCTCCTGGGAAGCTAAAGGGATACTGACATTGGCACATCTAAGGGGTATACCATTGCTACAGTGAAAATACTACAGTAATCACTCATTTACAGAGACAAAATGACAGGTCACTGCAGATCACTGTAATGGTCACACTACGGAGTCGGGAGTCCCGGCACAGTGTCTCTGGGTGCTGTGCCCCCTTCCCAAATCACCACCACCACCATGGAGATGATTATAGTAAGGTCTGGGGGGTGGAGAAAATGCAATAATATTCTCAATGGCACAATGCCATGATCACGGTCGGCATTGGTGCTGTTGCTATAAATCCAGTCAACAGATTTGCTGTGGAACTGGCGATGTGGAACCAATCTAAGGCACCCTCAGACTAAGGAATTGTTCTGATTTGAGGAACTCTCAGATAACTTCTCACTGCCTAAAGCAGACTTTTGGAAATATCTCCAGATTAGGTCAGCTCTCTGTGCTAGGTTCTAAAACCCACCTATGCAGGCATCTGGCCTCTTGCCAAGGAAGATATCCCAATGGCTTCAAAAATGCAAAAGGAATCAGATGGAAAATTTATGCATATATTATCTCCCACTATATTCATTAGATCATAGATGCTGTCAGCAGATAAGGACCGCTTGGCCCACTTAGTCTGCCCTAAATTCCCCCCCAAGAGTGTCACCCGAGTCCCTACTGGGGCTCCGGTATCCACACCCTATTTTACTCAAGATGCCTTGTGCATATCCCATGCATTATTTTGTCCTGTGATTATTTTTAACCCCCACCACTTCCATTGGGAGGATGTTCTAGTTGTCCACCACTCTCCATGAAGAAGTATTTCCTCATGTTACTTCTGATCCTAGCCCCCCAACTTCATATTGTGACATCTTGTCCTAGAGTACCTCTTTCTCTGGAAAACACTCCCCTACTACACCTTGTTAATTCCTGTGAGGTATTTGAATGTCTCTATCATATCTCCGGGCTTCCTCCTGTCTTCCATGGAGTACAAATTTAATTCCTTAAGTCTCTCCTTGTAAGGCTTTGGATGCCTGCCCTGCACCATTTTGGTTGCCCTCCTCTGCACCTTCTCTATGCTGCCTATGTCCTTTCAAAGATGGGGCCTTCAGAATGGCACACAGTACTCAAAGTGTGGCCTCACTACACCAGTGAAGTATGCAGGGGAAGTACTGAATATTTTAAATTAGCCTTTCCCACTGTCTTCTCACACTGCTTTGCTACCTTAAGGTCATTGGTAATGTTAACTCCCGGGCCCCTCTCCTGTCTTGTGGCAGCTAGTACCCCCACCAAGTGTGCATGTTACCCCTGGGTTCTTGTGCTCCAGGTGCATGACTTTGCACTTCTTAGCATAAAATCATAGTTGCCAACTTTGTGACCACTCTTCTAACTTCTCCAGGTCCTCCCTCATCAGTTCCACCTCTGTGGTGTGTCCACCTTGCAGCAGATTTTTGTGTCATCCACAAACAGGCAGACCTCACCTCCCAGTCCTACTGTGATGTCACTAGTGTAGATATTGAAGAGGACCAGGCCCAACACAGACCCCTGTAGTACACCGCTAGGCACCTTCCCCTTCCCTCCCCAGATTGTACCTTATTTACCACCACTCTTTTGCTCCTATCCCTAAGCCACTTCTCCACCCATTTTATGATCTTAGGCCCCACACCTAAGCTGCTCAGTTTTTTGACCAACCTTTTATGCAGGACAGTGTCAAAGGTCTTGCTGAAATCCAGATAGGCCACGTCGACCATAATGCCCTGGTCCACTACCCTGGTTACTCAGTCAAAGAACTTGATCACGTTGGTCTGGCAAGACCTTCCCTCTGTGAACCCATGTTGTCTCTGGTCCTGCAATCCACTGGTCCCAAGGTATTCTACTATTCTTTTCTTAAGGAGTGTTTCCATCACCTTGCCCACTACCAAGGTCAAGCTGACTGGCCTGTAATTCCCTGGCTTCTCCCTGCCACAGCCTTTGCGGAGCAGGACAATGTCATCCCTCCTCCAGTCTCCCGGCAGCTCTTCAGTTTCCAAAGACAGGTAGAACAGGTCTCCCAGGGGTGCAGCCAACTCTTCTCTGAGCTCCTGCAGCAGCCTCAGGTGCAATGAATCTAGGCCAATGGCCTTGTCTACTCCTAACTTAGACAATGCTCTTAGGACTCTGTCCACTGTGCTGGAGCTAGTGTCTTCACGACCCTTTATGCTACTGTTTTGTGTTACCAGCCCATTTCCTATCCCATCCTCTGTGAATACTGAACAAAAGTACTTGTTCAATGCATCTTCTTTTTGGCAGTTCTCCTCCACATAAGGCCCCCCCTTCCTCCATTCACCTGACTATCCCTCCCCCAGCCTTCCCCTTTTCACTGACGTACCTAAACACTATTTATCCCACCTCTTAACCGACTTGGCTATTCTTTCCTCATTTACTGTCAGACCAGCTCACCAACTTCCTAGACAATCACAACATCCTGTGCAAGGAGCAGCATGGCTTTAGAAAAGGTCATAGCAGCTCCACAGTGCTACTTGAATTCACTGGTGCAATCCATCACTCACTCGATAACAGTCATCTTACTGGGTCCACCTTCATCGACTTAACTAAAGCCTTTGACTCCCTCTGTATACCGTCAACCACAATCTCCTACTTGCCCAGCTTCGACTAGCAGGGCTGTCACCTAACTCGGTGAACTGGTTCAAAAGCTACTTAGACAGCCGCTCCCAAAGAGTGAGAATTGCTAGCACACTCTCAAACCAAAGACCAGTCCAGTTCGGTGTCCCACAGGGCTCAATCTTGGGCCCCCTCCTTTTCAACCTTTTTCTGAACTCACTGCCAGAATCCTGCCCTGAACAGATCCTACTCTATGAGGATGATGCTGTCATCCTGGCATCTCGCCATGATCCAGTCCATCTACAAGGTAACCTCCAACAGGCCTTCTCTGCAGTTGAAAACTGGTTCATAAAACACAGACTTATACTTAACCAGAAAAAAACAAAGACCATGATCTTCTGCAGCTCCCAAAACAAACATAAACAATATCAGCTCTCCATTAAAACCAAGAAAGGAATCACCCTCGAACAAGTTCATACCTTCAAATACCTCGGCCTCACCCTCGACTGTAATCTCTCCTATGTTCCACACATCAATAATGTGGCAAAAGTAGCCAACACCAGGATGGGCCTACTATTCCGACATAGGAAACATCTGACCCCAGAAGCTCTGTCCATAGCTGTCCAGAGCTCCATCATCAGCATCATTGACTACGGTCTCATTATCTATGGATCTGCCACAACCTCATCTCTCAGGCATGTTTCGACTTCCCTCAATCAAGCCTGCCGACTCATTACTGGTTCCCACTGTCTCACCCACACCTGCGACCTCTACTCCAAAACAGGCTGGCTGCAACTGAACAACCGAATCAAATACAAAACCTGCATCACTGCTAAGAAAATCATGATGGGAAAGGCACCACCAGGAGTCAGCACCCTCCTCAAACCCAAAATCACCAGCCACAACACCAGGAGATCTAAGCCCCAAATCCTTCAAATCCCCCCCGCCGCACGTCCCAAGTCCAAAGGTCATTTGCATACAGGGCTCCGAGTTGGCTGAATGAGCTCTCTAGTGACACCTCATCCACAGCAATGCTTGGAGTGTTCAAAAAAAGCTCCACCACTACATAACTGGCACCTCCACCTGTGCTTGCACCCATAACATCTTCATTCCCTACGCTGCTTCTGACCTTATAGGTGTCAGTTTCTGCCCTCTCTTCTTGCACTTACCTGTCCAATGCAACTTCTAATGCACTTGCCCTGTGTCTGTCCTGACAAAGCCCCTCGGCTGCCTCACCCTGACCCTCTACACTATGCCTTCCCTACCCTCAGCCCTCTCCCCTTCCTGCCCTCTTCCTCCTATTGTTTCTTGAGTTACTCATTGCTCAGTCTGATTTTGTCAAGCAAAGCAACTGTCTAAAACCATGTACCTGTAACTGTTTTATGTTTTAGTGTCTGTTACCCTGTAACCAGCATGACATGGAACCTTTGTAAAAGAGCCTTGGCTCAAAGATACTTTCTAATCCTAGACACAAATATATAAATAAATAAAGTACTGCTTTTGTCATCCTAACTTCATTCCCAGCTTCCCTTTGCTTCTCCTGGTAATTTCTCCTATCCTTCTCTTCCTTCTGTGTTTTTTATACTGTCTGAAGGCAATTTTTTTTGCCTTTCCCCATCCTGCCACCTCTCTAGTGAACCATAGTGGCCCCTTTCTTCTTTTGCCCTTGTGGACCTGTCTGACAAAAAGGCCCCTAGCTGCTTCAGTTCTCCTTCTTGTTGCAGTCCACTGTTCCTCTACACCTCCTAGTTTCTGTATCCCTGGCAGGGAGTCCCTGAGGCATACTGCCATTTTCTTGAAATTGGCCCTCCTGAAGTCCATGACCCTCATCTTTGTGTGGTTTACCTCTAGCCCAGTTTTCACACTAAACCACACTGTATGATGGTCACTGGTCCCCAGGTGGTCCACCACAGTGACATTGGCCACATTGTCCCCATTGGTCAGCACCAGGTCCAGCATTGCCCCTTCATGAGTGGGTTCCATTACCAGTTGTTTGAGTAACACCCCCTGCAGGGAGTCCTGAATGTCCCAGACATTGCCACAGCCAAAAGTCTCCAATCTACATCTGGAAGATATAGGTCTTCCATCAGCAGCCACTCTCCTTTTTGAGCCATCCTTTGAATCACTAGAATCAATTCTCTATCCACTTCCTTCCCCTGTGCTGGAGGTATGCTAATCACTCCTACATGAATAATGGCCTCTTTTCTTTTCTCAATGGTTACCCACAGCACCTCTGCTCCTCCTCCCATTCACCCTGTATTTCTGTAGCCTTTATGCTGTCCCATACATAAAGTGCTAGCCCTCCCCTTTTCCTACCTACTCTGTCTCTTCTGAATAGAGTAAATCCTGGAATGGCAATTTCCCAGTCCTGGTTTTCAGTGCAACAGGTCTCTGTTATATCTACTATATCCAGGTTCTCTCCCACCATGGTGGATTCTAGGTCACCAATCTTATTGCTTGGACTGCCAGAATTCACACATATGACCCTCCACATGTTCCTCCTTTCCTCTCCTTCCTCCCCCTCCTGTTCCCTGCTTACATTTTTAGGGGAGTGCCAGCTGGGTTCCCATAGCCCTTTATGACATATTTGATCTCCCTAGCCTCAGACTCCCCCCCTTTCTATTTTAATGGAGGACCTCTTCCATGAATCCGCTTAGCCTTCCTCTAAGCACCCTAGACTCTGCCTCATTTATGTGTAGCCTATCTTTTGAGTAGAGTCCCTCATCATGTGTCCCCCATTCCCCAATACTTTCAAATCCTTATACCTTACACCAGTCCTTCAGCCAACTGTTGAACTCTTCTATCCTCCCATTTCTGTTCCTACTGGCGCTGTGAACTGGCACTACCTCAGAGAATGTCAGTGAGCTTGCTAACTCTCTGCAGCAGCCCATGAGCTTTATAAATGTCTGTTTTACTACCCCTACCTCATTTCCTGCGAGGTCATTCATCCCCAAGTGAATGATCAAGTGAGGTTTGCCCCCAACTTCCTTTACTTCTTCCCTGATCCTAAGCCCCTCTCTCCCTGCTTCCATCCATGGGACACAGATGACCATCTTTCTTTTGTTTGGGTTCATTTCTTTACCCAGTGGATATCCTTTATAATGGAACCCCCAAGACCATCACCTTTTCTCTCCCACCTGCCTTGGCTATTACCTGCCTGCCTACCTGCCTCTGGGGATCTGATCTCCTCCCACCTTGTTTGTTCTGTGTCTGTCCTGCTTGCCCTTTCATCTGATCCCCCTCTTCTGTTTCCCTTTCCTTCATTTGTCTCGTCTAGTCTGCCAAACCCCAGCTGACCCTGCAATCCACTGCAGCCTTCCCCCTTTAGGATCCCTCAATGATTCCCTGTCCCATAGTTTCAGCTCCTTCCAGTCTGTGTCCTCTCCCCCATCCCATAACTCTGTCATTCTCACCTATGCTTTTCTGAGCCTCAAGATCCCCTTGCACCTGCTGTTTTTTTCTTCCTATCACCCCCCCACACTCTTTCCTTCTCACCTATGCTGTTTTGAGCCTATATCTCCCCCCGTGTGCCCTGGTCCTCGAGACCCTCCAGTACTGTAAACCTATTTGCTACTGGTTCCCCCAGCATCAGTACACAACCCAGTGTCTTCTGTCTTCACTACAGTACCACATACTTGCTCAGCTTCCCCTCCTCTTCTTCTCTTTTTCTTTACCTCTTCCACTCCTCAGATCTAGTACTGACTGGTCTATGTGAAGCACTGTCGCTGGCCCACTTGTTTCCCCCATATCTCCCTTGTTTATGCTGGCTGTCTGTCCCTCTCCATTCCTTCCCTGCTCCTTTCTCCACTGCTTCCTCCCCCAGCCACCACCACCCATCTCCATTTCCTATCTTAACTATGTAATCTCTGCTCTCAGCTGCCCCAGGTATCTGCATATCCAACAGACCCCTATTCTCCACATTATTTCTAGGAATACTGCTGCCCTGCATCCATTACAGTTTACTATCCTTCCCGTTCCTTCCTTCCTGCCTCCAGTATCTTCTATCCAGTTTCTTCCTGCACCATCCCTCTCTTCTTCACTTCATACTGTGCACTTCTGGTTCCCACATCCTCCCTGGATCTTTGGTTCTGGCCCTATCAAAGCCCCTGGCACTAGTCAAGCAACTATACCACGGCAGTAACAAAACTCATAGCAAGGTAGATCTCAACCCAGTAGCAAAACTCATAGCAAGGCAGATCTCAGCCAGTCCCTAGCAAGATCTGCAATCAAAACTGTGGCAAAACCTTGGCAAGGTCTGCAGTTTCAACTGTAGCAAAACACAGTTCTGATGAGTCAGCTGAGCAGATATTTCAAACACAGAGATCACGTGATGGTCTGGGCTTGCTAGCTGCTGTTCTCCTCGGCTCCCGCTCCCCCGACTGAAAATCTAATATCATCGAGCACTTTCTGTCTTGTAATTGGGGGTATTCTCAACATTTATATATTACTGCTCACACAACAGAGCTTGCTGGCTGTTTTTTTAAAGCACCTACTGCTTTAATACGCAGCGATGGAGGCTGAGATGAAAACGGCCTTGCCCAGACACACGCCCCCGGTCTCACCCGATAAGCAGGTGAAGAAGGCAAAACCTCTCCAGCAACCATCAGCTAAACAACTGGGTGCATTGTCAGCATCAGCACCGCTTTCAGAAGAGTGCTTTTTGCAAGAGCTGCAACCCTTTAAGGAGATGCTTCTGGATATTGCCACTGATCTCAAAAATATCCGTGCTGAAATGGCGGATCTCAGAACTCGCACGGCAGACACGGAGACTCGCACCTATTCCTTAGAGGCCTGGAGAGATAGGATGGAACCAGGAATCACAAAGCTCAGGCAACAAATTACTAAATTACAACTCAAAACTGAAGATCTAGAGGGGCGCAGTAGGAGGAATAACATCTTGATCTTTGGCCTACCAGAATGGGCTGAAGGTCCCTCTGCAATCTTGTTTATGGTGAAAGTCAGAGAGTTACAATCTATACAATGGGAAGGCAAGTGACTAAGAATTACTCAGGATTTGCCACTAGAAACTCGGCAGAAAAGAGCCTCCTTTCATTCAGTAGTCAGCAAGCTGATAGCTGCCAGTATTAAGTTTTGCATGGCATACCCAGCACGTTTGCAGGTTTTGGTGGATGGAGCATGGCTATCCTATGATTCGGCCGACCAGGCTCAAGCTGATCTCTGCAAGAAGCTGCCTTCACTATTTAAATCTTAAGACTGCAATCTCGTTCTCTTGCTACCAAAGAACTGTTTATTTCTGACTGTATTACTCTATATTCGTCTGGCTTATCATTGAGGAGCTTGTTCCAGGGGATGCCTTTGTGGGGGGAGTTTTTCCCCCAGTTTGGAGAGGATGGCAGAGGCTGAGGAGAGAGGCGGATGATGGCCTGTGGGCCTGGAGGACTCTGCGTGGCAACGAGGCACCATCTTCCCGCAGATTCCCTTTTCTTGCAGCTACTTGTTTCCAGTGGGGACCATTTCTCATGGGACAGTTTGGCGCGTTACCAATATGGCTCCCCTGGGGAACACCCGTATATTTGAGGAACTGCCTGCTACGTTTACTCCTCTTGGCGATTTTTATGCTGTTATTTCACGCAAACAACTCTGGAAAGACTCTTATTATCTATCCTCCAGTTTACTACTAACCCTATTCTCTCTGGCTGTTTCAGCTCCTTTCTTTATTTCTCGACCTTCTATATTTAGTGAGATAATTACACTACTCTCAGCATAATGGTGTTTGTCTCTCCTCGACTACTCCTTCTCTGTAGGACTCCTGTCCTTTTTTCCTCTTTTATCGTTTACATCTCCTTCATTCTCTCACAACTCTTCTTGGTATGCCTATCTTTTAGGCTCGTTTTCAGCTCTCTCTGCAGTCTTATCTACCACACATTCATATCCTTTACCTACTAATCCTGTCAGAGAGTGTGGTGTTGACTTTACCTCCTTTTTGGTTCTCACAAGAATATGGCTTGATTTATGGGGTTTGCATGTAGTGTATACATTGTTGGGGTATCTCAGTCTGGATTTCAGAATAAATTCAATATCCTTTTCTTTTTGAAGGGTGGGGGTGGGAGGGAGAGTATTGGCTTAAGAGTAACCCACCACACATCCTGAAGTAAGGGGGGTAGTACCCTAATTACTCTCGCTTTTTGTTTTATATGGCTTGACATTCTGAGGATTCCTTTTGGCCTGTTAGACTGGTCCACATTAATGTCCAATTTGAGGTCGGAGGTGTACCCAATGCGAGTTCTTACCAAATTCAGTAACCTATACTTGGTTAGAGGTATTGAGGGTAGTTACAATGTGGTACTTGGGGGCTCTCTACCATTGAATAATAATGTAGTTTCTTTACCAGTGTCAAAGCTAGGTAGAGGGATACTTGTAAATAGTTATATAGGGGGGCTTGGAAGCTATGGTGTTCCGTCGTTTTCTATTGTTGATGGTGGGGTTTCCCCGTACCTCATAATTGCCATTATGGACAGATGTATGTTCTGGGTTTTTTGGGGGGGTCTTGCGGGAACACCAATTTAATAATTTGTATGTAATATTGGTGGGGGGGGATTAGCGGTGCACTCTCATATTACATTGGTCTGGCTATGCATTGGTTGGTATAACCTTCAATGGTTACTGGTCTGAAAAAGTTTATAACTTGGAATGTAAGAGGGGCTTGTGATCTTAACAAGAGAATCCAGATCTTAAAACATTTATCACTATTGAATGCCCATATCTCCTTCATCCAGGAAACTCATCTGCTCCCTGGGGAAGCAGGGGGCCTGCGCAGATTTGGGATTGGGCAAGTTTTTGCTTCTGGTAACTCAGTCTCCAGTGGTGGTACTGCTATTTTAATTCATAAGGCGACAGCCTTTCAGTCCAAAATAACAATTGCTGATCCACAGGGAGATATGTTTTAGTCCAAGGATTATTGGACTGTACTGAATTGGTCCTGGGGAGTGTGTATGGGCCTGTGGGGGGAAATTCTGAATTTTTTCAGGATTTATCGACCGAATTACAAAGGTTCTCGGTGTTTCCCTTAATTCTCAGGGGAGACTGGAACCTGCCACCCACACAGGACTTGGATAGATCTAATTCCTTGCCTAAACCCCTCTCTCAAGTCCAAAGGGCTCTTACCGAATTTCTTGACTCTAGTAGATTGTGCGATCCCTGGCGCCTCCTAAATCCTGAGACCCGTGCTTTCTCATTTTACTCTATGGTGCATTCCACTTGGTCTCGGCTGGATTATATTTTACTTAGTCGTTCTCTCATACATGGTCTCAATGATGCTGCTTTGGAACCGATTGTTATATTGGACCATGCTGTGGCATGGGTCACAGTCATGTTAAATCAAAATCTTCAAAGGGACTCAATATGGCGTTTAAATATGCAGCTTTTAAAGGAGGACTACGTCATCACCAGGATCTCAGATTTGATTCAACTTTTTATTGCAAATAACCAGGGTTCTGTTGCAAGAATGGGCCATGAATGGTGAACCTTAAAATGCTTTCTGAAAGGCGAGTTTATCAGACTCTCCTCCTCCCGTAAACATAAGAGAGAGGCGGCCACCATTTCACTTCTGGGTCAGATTCGTACACTTGAGCAATCTCTCACCTCTTCTTCTTCTCCTGACTTGCTAAAAGCACTGTTGAATTTAAGGAATCAGTATTCTCGTCTAGTGCAGGAAAAAGCAGAATTTCTCATTTTAAGATCCAAGGCAAAATATATAGAGCAGGGGGAGAAGGCAAGTCATCTTCTAGCTTTGCATCTGAGGAAACTAGAGGCGTCCAGATTTATTCCCTCGATCAATGATCTGGATGGAACTATTAAAACACATCCAAGAGAGTTAACTGCTGTCTTCAGACAGTTTTATCTTTCTCTCTATAGTCAGCATCTGGTATCTCCATCTCATGCTGAATTACTAGAGTATCTATCCGCCTCACCTTTACCTACCCTCTCCCCCTCACAACAATCCCTGTTATCTGCTCCTATATCTCTTCAGGAAGTGCTATCTGCGATTCATAATCTCGCTTCGGATAGGGCCCCTGGTCCAGATGGTTTCCCTTCAAATTTCTACAAAGTCTTTACTAAAGATCTTGCTCCCTATTTACTGCATCTATATCAATATATGTTTTCAGGACAAACCCTAGATCCATCCCTATTGGAAGCCTCCATTATTCTCCTTCTTAAACCAGACAAGCCACCCCAATCTCCCGCGAGCTATCGTCCCATTTCTCTGTTAAATTGTGATATTAAAATCTTGGCTAAGATACTCGCTAGCAGAATTGAACAAGTTTGGTCTCAGCTTCTTAGCCCAGAGCAAATTGGGTTTGTGTCAAGTAGAACACCTGCTGACCACCTTCGTAAATTGGCGTATTTGGTTCAGGTGGCCAAGACCTCCCCCTTCCCCATAGCCCTGATATCCTTTGATGCAGAAAAAGCATTTGACATGGTGGACTGGAATTTCCAGTGGGCTACACTGCAGACAATGGGCTTGCTTAATACCTTTATCAAATGGATTCAGACCCTATACTCCTCTCCTCAGGCTAAAATAAACTGCAATGGTGTCTGATCCAAGTTTTTCCTCTCTGTTCGGGCATGCGGCAGGGTTGCCTGCTCTCTCTTTTTCTCTTTAATATATATCTTGAACCCCTGATTAGGCGACTAAATTCCTCCCCTTTAATTACTGGCATTCCAATAGGCAATAGGACCCCTGTGCTCTCAGTTTATGCGGATGACATAATGCTTCACCTCTCCGATCCAGTCTCCTGCTTAACAGAAGCATTGCATATTATTGATACTTTTGGGAAATTCTCGAATTATAAACTCAACATTGCCAAAACCGAAATTTTTCCCCTTAATTCATTAACGTATAGCTCAGCTTTCAGCGAGTTTGGTATGAAATGGACCTCCAAGTCCATTAAATACCTGGGCATTTATATTACCTCGGACTTACCATTACTCCGAAAACTTAATTTGGAGGATTTGTGGTCCAACATTTAACAGGATTTATCAAGATGGAAGAAGCTCCCTCTCTCGCTTTGGGGTAGAATTAACACTGTTAAGATGGATGTTCTACCCAGATTGTTTTGTCCACTAAATATGTTGGACGTCTGGTTACCCTTGTCCTTTTTTCAGCGCATCCACTCTGATGTTAGCTCCTTTATCTGGCAAGATAAGGCAATCAGAAGATCTTACCGTAAGCTCTCCTTACCCAAGGAGATGGGGGGGCTTGCGTCTCCCTAACTTCCTGTTTTACTACTGGGCCTGTCACCTTTATAAGTGTGGGAAATGGTTTTCTTTTTTAACCGAACTCTGTGCTCATCACGACTATGTTCCTATTTGGTTACATATAGAGTCTGACATTCTCATTGCACATAATTTAGCTCCCCCTTCGCTCTTTTATATGCCTTTTAAAAAATTGCCAAAAGCCCTGCGGTCCTTTCTGATCAGTACCTCATTAAGGATTCTCTCTCAAATGTTCAGCTTCTATAAGGTACTTCCGAGTTCTGATCCTTCTCAGCCACTATATGCCAATTTGAATCTTAAAATAGGGGGAGTTCCCATATCTCAGTGCTGGCTATCTCTTCCTCCTGAGCTCACGGTGGCTGACTTTTACTCAAACGGTGTTATCTTATCCACTGAGGAGATTCTCACTAAACTGGGTCTAACATCGCGAGCTGTCTTTCAAATTTTGCAGCTTAAGCATCTTCTGGCTAAGGTAGTGGGGAAAGAGTGCAACCCCTCTCGTATTGAAGCTTTCCTTAAGCAAATTAAGACTTTTGCTTGCAAATCCCATGGAATTTCTACCATATATAAGTTGATCCTCACCTTTCCTCAGCCCCCTTCGATTGCTGGTTCTCCGGTCTGGCAGGTTTCTTTCCCTGATGAAGTTATTAACTGGCATTCAATATGGACAGGCCTATACACATATCTCACCCAGGACTGATATAAACGTACACAATACTGTATCTTAAACAATATGTATTATACTCTGGTAAAATTGGTTCAAATGAAGAGGCTTACCTCCAACACGTGTTCTAGGTGCAATTAGGAGGAAGGCTCACTCCTCCATATATTGTGGTCCTATAAAAGGATATCCCCATTGTGGAAGCAAATTGAATCTTCTCTAGACCCATTGTTGGGACTACAGGGCCTCTTCTCCCCTGTCATATGTATCTTGGGAGATCACTCTGGAATTCCGGTGAAGGAGAGAAGGTTTCATATGGCTCTAATTTCAATGGCAGTCAAAACGTTAGTGCTTAGAAACTGGCCAGATCAAGTTACCATCTTTTATGCGGAATGGTTGCATGAAATATCATTCGCACTCTGCCTTGAACACTTAATTGTGAGTGTGCGCCATCATCTTTCATCTTTTAACAAAAAATTGGGGAAATTATATGCCCTCTATTTGTCTTGATAGGATGTCTTGTGTTGAGTTCACGAACCTCTCCTCCTTTTTTTTTTGTAATTATATCTTAACGACTATCCTTGCCGTTTCCTTGTTAACCTTATGATAATAAAGTATAGGAGAGTGCACCATGGGGGGGAGGGAGGCTGGGGTGTGTTTTTTTTTTCTTTCAAAGTGGTGTTGATTTTATTTTCTCCGAATGTTATTCTGTTCTATTTTATTAACCTATTTAAGGCCTTCTTATTAGTGTACATTTATAGTATTGCATTTATTTTTCATATGCTGATGTATTGAGATATGCTTAATAAAGTATGTCAAATTAAAAAAAAATATTTCAAACACAATAATGAAATTAAAACCGTGGCAAAACTCTGGCGAGATCTACAATGTACACAGTGCTGTTTAACTACACTTTCACTGGCCTACGCAGCCAGTATAATGTTATGCTTGTGCAAATGTGCTAGTTTGGTTTTGGCCATTCACACTTTCTATTCCAGAGGAATTACCACCCTGTAGGGGTACGAAGGCAAGGAACCCTTGGAGAGGGTTCCACCCCTAGAGGTGCAACAGGATGGTTCCTGTGGCTAAAGGTACCTTAGGAATCCCCCGAAGGAGAGAGTGCTGCCACTGGAGGAGGAGGAGGGGAGGATGGTGGGGCAAAGAAAAAATGCTTTGCAGTGAGGCTTAGAGGAACTGCTTATATAGCTCAGGAAGTGGGAGTGGCTGGCTGCTTGGCCACTGAACTACAGGCAAGCCTTTCATTTCACTGGCCTACACAGTCAGTATAGTGTTATGGATGTGCAACTGTGTTAGTTTGGATTTGGCTGTTCATAGTCTCTATTCCAGAGGAGTTACCACCATGTAGAGGTATGAAGGCAAGGAACCCTTGGAGGGGGTTCCACCCCTAGAGGCGCAACAGGACAGTTCCCATGGCTAAAGATACCTTATGAATCCCCCCAAAAATGGAGTATCATCCCCAAAATTGAGGCAATATGAAGCATATGAGCAAGCAGTAACTGTGACATAGAAGTAGTAACTGTAACATAGTAGTAGAGAAGTATAGGCAGTTTGACAATGCAATGAAATGCTCAGTTGCCGTAATCACTGCCCAGGTCTGTGTAGCATGATAGTGCTGGTTTGCTTTGAGAGTAGAGGATCCCCTAAGGAGAGAGGGAATGGCAGGACATCCTCCACCTCCAACCAGCAATGGAACCTACCTAAGAAACTAGGCGAAACAACTAAGCTAAGTGTTACAACCTTAGGCAATGGAGGAGAGAAAAAAACCCTATGAGGAGGAAATCACTGGGGATCCAAGGCCTAGGTCACCTTCCATCCAGGCTTGGGATAGTTTATTTAGTGACAGCTCTGCAGCTGCAATTTGGAAAACCCAATTAAAGGGAGATGGAAAATATTCCAATTTGGAGTAACTCTCTCACTCAAACCCTCTAGTGGGAATGCCTTGGAAGGTTGTGAGAAAATTCTGCAACAATACATGCATTCAATGTGCAGGAGGAGAGCAACAACTGCTGAAGCACTCACCTGGCCTACTCACCCTAAATCAAACCAGGTGAACCAGAGGCATTCATAGGGAGGATGCGGTGAAGGTGCCTCGCTAGGGAAACACTATATAGTGGAACACTAGAGCCAAAGAGGATCGTCGTAACCACCCTTCACCACTAGTCTTAAATTCTACACCAGGAGCTGCTGTCGCATAGCAGGCAGCTAAAGCCAAGCCCAGGGTGAGGACATTCCCAGCTATGGGCCAGGTGAGAAGGATCCCACCCCAAGTTGGAGATGTTCGAGATGTGGACTAAAGCACAGCAAGACCGTCGGCTGCAGGAACCCTGCAAAAGAATAGAATGGCTGGTATGCCCCAAAAAATGATTGAGAGCTCTGAAAAGCTGGTGAGCTGAATGAGCACAATGTGCTGAGATCATAATGAGCATTGAAAGCTGAGACCTTGCAAGGTCAAATGCAGATTGAGTGCAGCAGAATCCCAGGCTGAAGCCGAGGGGATGGCAGTAGGCATGAAACAATGGTTTGCATAAGCAAGGAGCAACAGTTGCGTAAGCAGAGTGGACCTGCACGTAGGTTAATAAGCAGTAGTAATGATAGGAGAACATGCATAGCATATGGTATAGCAATTAAACAGCACTGAATTGGGGGCAAGCCAGCCAAACAGGAATAGCCAAATCAAGGTGACAAACACTCTGAGGATTTTTCGTAGTGAGGCAATTTAATGACAAAACTGTATTAATAGCCACAGCAGGAGCTTAGTTGGCTGACCTTAGAGTTGTACTGTAAGTGTAATAAAAAAGGAGACAATGCTTGAAAGCAGGTGTAGCCAGGCAGTGCAATGAAGCTGCAAGAGAATGAGAGCAGCAATGAGCAGCACAGCTAAGGTCAGTAAACTGTGTCAGGTGAAAAGAATTGAGTATGCAACATGGAGCATCTATGGCTGAGCTGAAACACACAGATAATAATTGCAGTTGCATTGTAGTAATTTGAACGTGGTGAGCACAGTGTAAAACACAGGCACTGGGTACAATAGTAATTAAAGTAAACAGTCAGCAGCAGTGGCTGTAGTTGTAGGTAATAAAGCAATAGCATGAGCTCTGCATAGCAGAATGCTAGAAGTTGCTGTGCAAGTAATTTGAGAGTTGCGAGTAAGTATAACAAGCAGTATAAGCCCCAGAGTAGTAGTATTCTAGGATCTTAGAAACAAAACCACCCAAAAAAGACAAAACCAAATCACAGCAAAACAGAAAACAGAGAAAGGCCCAAAAACAAGAAACACAAAACACAGGGAAGCACACAGCTGGAGGAAAGATACAAACCAGAAGCAGGAAAACAAACACTGAAGTCCAGCAGAGAAACACAGAAACAGCAAGCGGGCGGGTAGGCCCCAGCCAGCTCAGAGGACAAACCAACATAGCCTCCGGCTGCAAAGAAAAAATGCTTCACAGTGAGGCTTCGAGGAACTGCTTATATAGCTCAGGAAGTGGTAGTGGCTGGCTGCTTGGCCAATGAACTACAGGCAAGCCTTTCATTTATCATCCTTCAGGTAGCTTGCAATGTTATCCTAGATATCCATAACAACATTTAAAATCTCGGGGCGGGATATTCAGAAGGGTTACACATGGCAAAACAGGGGTGCACCATGCACAACCCACTGATGTGCCCCAGCATGATATTAAAATGGGAAATGAGTGTGGCACTATTCCCAATGTGCCAGGGTGCATCAGTAATGTATGTGGCTCTAGTAGGGGGGGCGTGCCCATGCATACTCGGCACATCCTGCTATTCAGCCCGGGATGTGCTGAGCATAGGCATGCACAATCCCTACATGCACCGCACACAGTTGTGACAGAAAAAAAAGGAGCAACAGCTGGCCACCCACAGGTGAGCTGCCATATTGCAGGGTGCAACACAGCAGCTGCCAGTTGTGGGTGGCCACCTGAGTTCCAGCGGCACTGTCCGTCACGGTGGCCTCCCCATGCCCGATCATGGGATTTCATTAAATAATATCCCTGGTGGTCCAGTGGACCCGATCCCACAGCCCAATCATGGGCTTTCATTAAATAATATCCCTGGTGGTCCAGTGGACCCAATCCCACAACCCGATCATGGGCTTACAGTAAGTGAAATAACCCTGGTGGTCCAGTAGTACCCCCTTCCCAACCTGCCCACTCAGTCCCGCCACCCTGCTCCCCCCAGTCAGCAGTGGGTGGCAGCATCCCACCTGCAAGCTGCCTGGACACCCGCCGACTGACAGCATACAGTATGGCCGTACACCCATTGGTCCACAATGTGGGCCAATGGGTGTGCCGACCGTACTGTATTACACAGTCCCAAAATGTGAATGAATCCATTCATTGACATATTAGAACTGTAATGCAGTATAGTCTGCATGCCCATTGGCCCACACTGTGGACCAATGGTCGACGCCACCGTATGCTGTCAGTCGGGCGGGGCAGGGGCGGTTTATGGTGGGTGCCGCCTCCCGCTGCTGACTGGGAGGGGACAGGGTGGCGGGACTGAGTGGGTGGGTTGGGAGGGGGGTACCGGCGGACCACCAGGGTTATTTCATCACTGTAAGCCCATGATCGGGCTGTGGGATCGGGTCTACTGGACCACCAGGGATATTATTTAATGTAAGCCCATGATCAGGCTGTGGGATCGGGTCCACTGGACCACCAGGTATTTTACTGCATTGAAAGCCCGTGATTGGACTGTGGGATCGGGTCCACTGGACCACCAGGGATTTTAATTCATTGAATGCCTACTATTGGGTGTTGGGACGCATTGACTGCCGAGGGACATGGGGCATCAGTCCACGATGGCTGCAGCCTGGCAGGGTGCCAGGTGCAGGTCGCCGGAGACTGGCACACCTGCATGCAAATGGGGCCATAATGACATGCAAATAGACCCATTTGCACCTTGCATGCATTATGACCCCATTTGCATATCCACTGATGAATATTGCAGTTGCTGCACCTAGCGCAATGGTACTTGCGCTGGCGCATCCCCCCCTGCTCCTCTCTGGCCACTTGCGCTGGCACAGTGCCACTGTGCCATTCACAATGCGGGTGGCCACAGTGCCATATTCAACGGTGCTGAGCCATGGCACAGCACCATTGAATATCACCCAGTCAATGCCCTGGTGCATACCAGTTGTGCTGCACCCAGGCTTGTGCCACAGCCTGGCACAGTCTGAATATCCCACCCTCAGTGTGTATCTCCCAGAACACAAAACTCTACTTATCTGGTTGATCTCTGCCTCTGTACTGTTTAACTAAGTACACCTTATCAGCCTTCAGGTGGTTCACAATTTTCTCCTAGACATTTGTGAAAACATTTAAAACAAAATAAAATCTCAGCATGTATCTCCCTACACACAAAAAATTACTTATATGGTTGTTCTCTGCCTCTTGATTGCTGCTCGCGCTGCTCTTCAACATGATGTCACACCAAGAACCCTCTGCAAATTCCCAGCTCACAGTCTATTACAGTTATTGGGTAGAAGAGAGGGCCAAATCCCTCTGGCATTCATTGGTACAGACCCCCAGTATCCAGCCAGCCACTAAGGTTTTTTTGTGTGTGTGTGTCTGTTCATGTAAAGTAAGCAAGGAAAATATGATCACCAAAGTTTCTTTGTCCCTGGAGATGACATCCGGTGCCAGAAGCCCTATGAAAGAAACAGTAAAAAGGAATAAAGTTTGTGTTAATAATTAAAGAATTCCAGGAAACACCAGAATTATCCCATGGTGCGGGTGGAGGGCAGGGAAAGAAAACCTATCTGTGGTGTCCTCTGACCCACAATATGGTGAACTCCCACAGTGCTTCACAGAACACCCCTACAGTGCTGTAAGCAGGCCCAGGAGACAGAACTCCAGGTTATCATACCTGATCTGGTCTGTGGCAAATTACTGAGCCAATCACATACAGGATTCAGCGATATGAAATACCAACTAATTCAGAAAAGATTATTCACAGGTGGTACCACACTCTTGACCTAATCTGGATGAATATACCAGAAATGCACCATAGCGCAATGGCACATTTGCCACTCATCAGGGCAGGACTGAATATGGGGAACAGATTGGCACTGCAAAAGTGCAAGATGGACATAGCGCAGCCCCCATGGACAGAGTACAAAGCACCACACATAGACAAGCAGCCAAGGGGTGTATCAGGCACCGTGGGCATGGCATATAGGAAAGCTCAGATGAAGTGCCACAACACTGGAGGTGCCAATGGGCAGCAAGACCCAAACAGGCACCATGACAACAGTGCTGAGGAGCCAAGCAGGGCAGACATGGTAGCCTGGTATACAGGCATAATGGCACACAGGCAGGTAGCTGTAGGCCACATTGGATGACCATACCCACAGTCACACAGGACATCTAACAGTGCTGCACAACAGCATGGTGACCAGGGCAACAGCATAGGCATGCATGACACTGGAACAGTGGCAGAGTGTAAGTGTCAACATGGGCAACAGTGAAGGACACCCCAGACGCAGCCCATGGAAAACCATGACGAACACTGTGGGGGCAAAACAAGGAGGACAGGGCATACGGGTGCATAATAGCACACACAAATGAGCAGTGATAATCAAGGGGCAGTGGGCCAACCATGCAACACAACTAGTGATGGCAACAACAGCTAAGGAAGGACCACAGACACAGGCAACATCAAAGCCAACAATATTTAATACAAAAATGCAGAACAGTATGCAACAAAAGGAAGAATAAGAAACAACAAATAAGAAAAAGTAACAAATGCATGTAGGGCAGGGTGGAATGGGGAACAGGGAATGCAGGGGGGTAACTATATACAGTGGGAAGGACAAGGTGAGGGGATGATACAAATGGGGCTATTTACAATATACAAGTTCAAATGGTCTCACAGGCCTAGTGCCCCTGGCTGTCCTGCGCATGTTGCCTGCGATGGCACCCAGTTCCACAGAGCTCCTCTACCAACTGCCTCACAGCCTGCAGTAGAGCCACCTGCCTCTGGTACATGGCCCTCTGCCTCTGGAATATTGCCAGCAGGATATCCTGTGTGGAAACGACCTGGCCCTGTAACATTGTTCTCCCCTGCTGACCCCGTGGTGCAGCAGCTGCAGCCTGATTACCTATGTAGCGGAAACAGAACACATACTCAGTGCCATGGCACACCCAGACACAGTGCCCCCCGGATTGAAGGACATACATGCCTGACATTGCCAGCCCTCTTGCAGAGGCTCAACAAATATACTGCACACATGACAGATCAGCAACATGCCGTGTAATAGAGCCACACAGTGAATGGGAGGTGGCAGAGGGAACAGGTATTGTCAGCATATGCATGCAATGGATGTTGCTGAGGTACATGAGGCCGTGTCCCCCCACACCATGTGAATCTGACATCAGTGTGCACCATGTGTGAAGGCCCAGTGGCAACCCCGTGTGAGCACTGAGGGGCATCCATGGTCCCGATGGGATACACAATATGAGGAATACACACAGTGGCAAGGTGCACAGCAGGACCACCACATGGCGCCAAGGCAACGACCCATGTGTACTTTGCCAGCACAATTAGGACATACACAGCATGCAGCCAAGGAGCAACAGTGGGCAAAAGAAACCAACACCCAACCCAAACCCTAGAACACATATTTGCCGCACAACAGCACACGTACCTAACACAGGACGGGATGGGATGGTAGAGTCCCTACAGCAGCCACCCTGGAACTTCTGACCTAGTTATGGCTGTGACCCATGTCACACACCCATCGGTGCTCAGCCTGATCTGCAAGGGGAACACAATGGAATAGTACCGTGAGCAGCATGCAGGCACACCAACCACCACCCCAGCCCCCCACCCACCAACCTCCCTAGCCCCACCCCATGCCTGCAAACCCACCAAGCAGGCAAGGACAACATGCACACAGTAACTACGTACCTGGGTATAGCATAGCTCCCCTGTGGGCCTGTTCCTGCAGGTGGCACAGTCTTTCTGGGTCCCTCTGCCTCAGGTCCCCATACCAGTGCCTGTGCTGCTCCCCCGTGCCTGGCACCCCAGTCCTGTGCATAAGACGCTCTGCCACACTAGCCCAAACTTGGGATCTGGCCTCCTGCAGGGACTCAGACCTAAATAGCTGGCCCTCCAGTGGCAGCACCAGAGCCACAAGATTGGCCAGCTCCACATTTGAGCAATGTAGGGCCCGTGGCCCAACAGCCTGCACACATGCCATACTAGCTCTGAGACACTCTGTAGCTGGTGTATCAGGTTGGAGCACTGGACAAAATGTGGCTGGGCTATGTCCAATGCAAGATAGGTACACAAGCAGTGCTCCACGCATTTTGCAGATGCACCATAGGGATGCTCGACTGTAGGACAATGGTGCATTACTGCACATGCGTGGTGGCACAATGCTGGGAGGGAGAATGTGGTAATGTCCCCATGCAACAGGCATGCATGGCCACATGGTGCAGCCATCTTGTTGAGGTCATACAATGCCACACATGTAGCCATCAGCATTGCGCTTCATAGTGTAAATGCACCATGCACAGCAATGGTTCATTACATGCATGTTGTTGACATGTGCGATGCATGGCCAATGATAGCACAGATGTGCCAGTGTGCTTGGCAAGTGCAGACTGGCATACTGTGCATGTGCAGAAATTTGCTGTGCAGAAATGTGGGGCACAAATAGATGTGCTGTGCTCACTGAGTTGGGCCAGGCACACATCTGCAGTATTCAACCAGGATATGCAGATTGGCTCATTGCTCAAATATGACCCAAGTCCACACATTTGCATCTCATTACAGGCTGCACATCACCTCATTTGCATGTGCTGAGCCATAAATGAACTGCCCTGTGCCACCTCACACCACTGGTGAGCGACAGGTACTGCAGCCTTGGAGGTGGGCTTGTTTACAACCAGACTGTTACAGCATTTGTTATGATGCATCCAATGTGCCTGGAACATGTGCCACATGTGCTGGAACTGTGCTGATGCCTGTCATTTCTCCACCCTTCAGGCACTGGCATTGTTGCTGAGGAGGGAAGAAAGAGGAGAAGGCCAAACTTTGCTGATGACGAATTGCAGGCCCTTGTGGAGGCCTATGTCCACCATGAGGACCTGCTGTCAGGAAAGACTGGCAGATGGCAGGAGAGGGCCAAGGGATGGGATGAGGTGGCTCAAGCCATTAATGCCCATGGTGTGTTCAACCGCACTCCACAGGAGTGCATCAAGAGGATAAACAGTGAATGCACTAGGGCCAAGGAACAGCTAGCCACCATGAGGGCATCCTTGCAGGCCACTGGGAGCGGGCCATGCACAGTGCCACCACTGATGGCATGTCAAGAGCTGCTAGCTGCCACCTTATCCCATGCCTCTGTGGAGGGTGTCCCTGGTGGTGGGTTCCAGACAGGAGGCAGCCCTTCACAACACTGTGAGTATGCATCTGCCACATTGCATGTAGGGCTGTGTGTGGTGGTCCTGGGTGTGCATGGTATCCCACACGTCGCCGAACCCTGTGTCCCCATGAAGCTGGGCAGGGCTGCCAACAGTGCATGGCCCTCTCATGGGCATACTCTGTCCCTGTGGTTGCTCATGGGTGGAATAGTGTCAGGACGGGACACTGTGGATGTAGGCCTGACAGCGACTCAGGCCACCAGTGCAACTGTTCTGTGTGCATGGGCATACATCCAGCTGGCTACAGCAGTGACCTGCGCTGGGCAGCCACCATGGACAGTGTGACCACCTGCCAGAAGCAGTGCCTGTGGCACTGCCGGGGAGGGACCTTTCCAGGACATAGCCTGGGCCCTGAGGCCGTACACACTGCCCAGCCATCTGTGCATGGCCCAACAGGCATGCAGTGCATACACCCCCTTGTGGTGTGTGCAGCACAGGCCACAGTGTAGGCCCTTAGACTATGTGCTGACACCAGACACCACACACTGTGCCACACATGTCAAGACCCATGTCCACCTGTCAGCAACCATCATGGCCATGGAACCCTGATCATGCACTCCATTCTAGCTTTCAGCTCCATCATGCCTCAGGGGTGCTGCGGTGTCCAGGCTGCGTATGGAGGGGCTGGAGGAGGAGGGAGAACCCAGACCATAGACATCCACCAGAGCCATGGAAGTTGCAGGCATTGCACATCTGTTACCTGACCTCCTGGGGCTTGCTGATCTGGACACCCTCCCTGACATTGAGTTGCTGGAGAAGCTCACTATGCTCACATCTGCCATGGAGGAGGATGCTGATGACATAGATGGTGCCACCCAGCTAGAGACACACACACACACATACAGCAGTGCAACAACCTCTGTGTTACCACACGGGCAGCATCAGGCTGCGTGGGACACCCTGCCTCCTCCCCCACAAAACCCTTCCCAGGATGCATACACACTGTCTGTATCGGGGCAGTTGTGGGTGGGTAGGGCACTGCTGTGGGGACTGGGGCTGTCCCCATGGTTCAGCAGGGTGCTGTGCAGCAACATCATCCTGCTGGGCCCATGACATGGCTGTACCAGGTCCCACTGTGTCTGCCTGTGCACAGTGCATGCCCAAATGGTGGCCACTCATGCAGTGTCCAAAGCCCATGGATGTAGCACTGCAGGCCAATACCCCTCCGCCTGTCAGCCCACCCAAATAGTCATGTCCCCTGCTGACAGGTTGGATGACCACACCCAGCTCATGTAGGCATCTGTGGAGCACCAGGCAGTGCTCAGGGAGGTGTGTCAGGGACTATGGGTGCAGATGGACCTCCTGGATGAGCATGTGTCTGCAGGACACTCCCAGATGGTTGGCAAGATGTGCCAACTGTGGGTGGAGTTGATTGGTGAGATTTGCCAACTGTGGGAGGACATGAATGCAGGCTTTGAGAGGATTGCACAGGCCCTTGAAGTGGGCCATGCAGATCTGGTGCCCTGTGGCTGCAGGAATGCCCACCACACCCTGCACAGTAACATCAGCACTCCCACTACATGGCGTTGTGTGACTCCAATGCTGCTGATGCTATCCCCTGCCTCTATTATCACCCACTCCCATGGTTCCCATATGGATTTCAAAGCTGAGATACCCACGAGCACCCAGTCATGGTCCTGTGGGTCTACCCCAGCTAAGGTGGCTGGGTCACCCTCTGTGGTGGATGACACCCCAGAGGGGGTCACCAGCTGGGGTGTGGCTGCCCACATGTCCGTGGCAGCCATAGTGGCACACTAATGCCACCTGTGTGCAGTCGTTATGGCCACTACACCATCCAGACATTGCTGCCCTCACACCCAGCTGTCCATGCCCAGGGCTGTGTGCTTTGGCACATGCGTGCACCAGTGGCATGCATGTCTGTGCTGTCTGTGTGGTGTTCTGGGCATGTGTTGGGGCACTGGTGTTGTGCTGTGTGGCATGGGCATGATGAGTGCAGCCTTGTATATCCACTGTGTATGTGTGCCGGCATGGTCTTCTGATCCATGCCATCCACCATAGTTCTCCTGTGTGCCCCCTGTACATGCCGGCACTGCAGTAGCCACACATGCATTGGTGTGTGCACACCCCATTGTTGTCCTTCTACTGTGCTGTGTCTGCTGACCTGTGCATGTGTCCTCCCACTGTGTGACCCTGCCGCACATTGCTTGTGCACTGTTACTCACCTACGGTCACCAAAGTGCACCTCCACGATTGTGTCCCTGTGCTCCCATGCTCTAGCATGCAGATATGGAACCCTCCGGTCTAGGGATGCTTTCCCACCCCTGATGGTGGTTCCTCATCCTCTGAGCTGCCACGCTTCTGTGCCTGGACATGTATTCCACAGTCAATGGCCATGTTGTGTAGCATGCAACAGGCCATAAATATGCCACAGGCTTTCTCTGGGCTGTGCCACCCAACCTGTCCAGGCATCTGAATCACATTTTTAGCTTGCTGAACATATGCTCGATGATATTGCATGTTGCTGTGTGTGCCTCATTGTATTTTTACTCAGCCTCGGATGAGGGCCGGCGTATGGGGGTGAGCTTCCATGGCGAGAGGGGGTATGATCTGCTACCTGGGGGGGGATGCACAGCACATTAGTGTACATAAAACATCCCCAGGGTGTACCACATCCCCATGCCTGTGCCTGGCTCTGCAAGCTCCGTGTAATCCCCTTGCTGGCAGTCCCACCCCTACACCCCTCCATGCCCTGTCATGCTGGTGGGTGCCCCACGTGTGTGTTGCATGCTCACCGCTTGATTGGAATGGAGTGACTGCTCTCTGACCTGTCCTGAGTACACTTGCCTTGTCCCTGCAGCCACCCTGCTACTGTCCCGTCCAGCTGTGGTGCTCCGCACTGCCGCAGCCCTTGTGTGTGGCCCAGGCCCTGTGCTGCCACATGCCCAGCCACCTGTGCATGCTGTGTGTTTGTCCTACCCTGCCCTACCCCATGCACTGGCACTTCCCTCCCTGGCTGACTGTGGGTTCCAGTACAGTGGACTCCCATGTTCCATGGCACACCATGCCCATTGGCTGGTGTGGTTTACCTGTCACTGTCCTCCACTGGCTCTGCCACCACCTGTATTGTGTGCCACTGTGTGTTGTGTGGGCATGTTTCCCTGCCCCACTCATCCACTAGGTGGCCATTAGGTATTTCCACGCTATCTAATAGGTGGCACATTGCCAACCATTGCCAGATGTTGGCATCATGTGCACTTCCATGCTCTGCTTGTGTGCTAGGGAATTTGATGTTCTCAGTAGCATGTGGCAGCAAGGCAATGATTGACTGTGTGAGGAGATGGGATATGTCAGACTGTGTGATGTCAGTGGTGTCACCCACCAGTGTCTGGAAGGTGTCAGTGGTGAGCAGACACATTGCTGCTGTCATCTTTGTCTCCGTCGACATGGCATGTCTCCTGTGTGTTGGTGCCTGCAGGTCATCATGAAGCAGGTCACAGAGCTGTCTCAGCAGCACCCTGTGGAGTCATTACTGTCCTGTGATCTCTGTGTCACTGAGCTGTTCATATGTGACACGGGCACAGTACCTTCTCTGTTGGGCATACCACCTATGGACCCTTCTTTGGTTACACTGTTTTTTCCGTCTCCTCACATCCCTCATGACTGCTGCCATTAGCAAGGGAGACTCATGATCATGTGATGAGCCGGGCGTGAGAGGATGTCTTCTGTGCTGCTCCTAGGCCCTACTATAAATAAACAGCTTTAAAGTCTCTTGGGACCTGTAATCCTCAGCTAAATACCCTTCCCTAATTGGTGAGGTGCTGTGAGCTCGATTTTCTTGTGGAACTGCCGTGGGTTTAAGCGAAAGAAAGCGGCGACTACACTTCTGACATTGTGCTCTCGGCATCAGAAAAAGGCCGAACTGCAACATCAGGATGGAGTCCGAAGTTATGGAGCCATGGTGGAGAGAACCCCGACGATAAAAAGAATGAAACCCCTATCACCCATCCCAGATGAACAGGTGGGACCGTTAGACATAGAAGGGGGCACTAACAAGACTACAGAGGATATTCTGGAAATCAAGCAAATGCTGCAGAGGCTGGTGGTCGATTTTGCCACAGTAAAACTGGCATTGCACTCACTAGCTCAGAGAATGGGGGATGTAGAAGCTAGAATTTCCTCCCAAGAACGGAAAGTATCCACTGTGGAACAAGAGCTGGTGGCTGTATGAAAACAAGTCAAGAAACTTGATGATAGGATGGAAGATCAAGAGTCTAGAAGTTGGGGAAATAATCTTATACTAGCAGGGCTCCCAGAGAGGGCTGAAGGGTCAGATTGTGTTTCCTTCCTACAAGACCTTTTGTTTAAATTGCTAGGCTCCACTCCATTTGGGGAGGCCTACAACTTAGAGAGAGCGCACAGAGCACTAAGAGAGATGCCCCCACCAGGAGCAAGACCTCGGGTCTTAATCATGCATTTTTTGAACTACAAGGAAAATTCTCATGTGCTTTTTACTGCTAGACAAAACAAAGCTCTACACTGGAATGGTGCATCTCTCTGGCTGTTCCAGGATCAAACACCAACTGTTAGGGAGAAACAGAAGGAGTATTCAGAGATGAAGAACAAGCTGTATCTTGCTGGAATTAAATTCCATTTACAATATCCCGCGACCTTGATGGTACAACTTCAAGCTGGGAAGAAGAGATTTTTGACTGTGCGGGACACCTTGGAGGGCCTGTGGTTGGAACTTCCAGAGTTATTCAAGTCACCGACCTGAATTTCTGCAGACAAGGAGGGGGCTGGTCTGATCTAAACAGCTGAGTCTTTTGAGATGGAAGGGAAATGCAAAGCTTGTCTCTCTTTTCAGGTTATTCCTTTAATTGTTGAAAATGTTTGGTTAAAATGTTCAAAATAATATTGCTCGGTTACTGAGGGTCAATTAGGGGGTGACGGTTAATTGACTCCAATATGGAGTTGTAATGTTCGAATTAGGTGCGAGCAAGTTTAGGTGGGAGGAGGGCTGGCTGGGTTTATGAGGTAGGGCAATGTGCTGTTGAATGCTGCGGGGTTCCTGTGGGCACAGCTCAGAGCTCCAAGCGGACCCTCCCTGGAGGGGCTGATTTAGGAAGGAATGGGGAATGAGCGGGATTTGTTGGGCAAAGTCAATCGATGGAGGTAGGGGAGGTTGACCCCTCACCCCGCAGTTGGTGGTGAGAGTGGCATTGGGGGTGGGACTAATGCTCAGTTGTTTAACGAGGCTGACAGCTCCTCCTGATGTGTTGGGGAAAACTACTTGGGTATGAGGGGCTTGAGAAGGCGGTAGGGAGGGCTGGGGGATACTGGGATGTATAGGGAGAGGTATCACCAGCAGAAAACAGAAAGTTGTTATCCCCCTGTACAGACAGTTGGTGAGACCCCATCTGGAGTACTGCGTCCGGTTCTGGAGACCCCATCTCCGCAAGGACATAGACAGGATGGAGGCAGTTCAAAGGAGGGCAACTAAAATGGCGCAGGGTCTGCAAGACAAACCATACGAGGAGAGACTAAAGGACCTTAATATGTATAGTATACCCTTGAGGAAAGGAGGGAGAGGGGGGACATGATAGAAAAATTTAAGTACCTCAGTGGAATCAACAAAGTCCAAGAGGGTAGCATCATTCAGAAAAATAGATATGCAAGAACAAGGGGACACAATTTGAAGATAGAAGGGGGACAGCTCAGAGGCAATGTGAGGAAGTATTTTTTCACAGAGAGGGTGGTGGATGCATGAAACAGCCTTCCTGAGGAGGTTGTGGGGTCTAAAACTGTGAGAGAATTCAAGAATGCATGGGACAGACATAAGGCAATTTTTGGTGGGGGGTAGGAAGAAATAGGCTGTTGGTTAAATAGGATCTGCAGCTTATCCTCTAGGTAGGGAAATGGGCAGACTAGGTGGGCCAAGCGGTCCTTATCTGCCGTCAAAGTCTATGTTTCTATGTTTACCTCCCTGGAGGGTAAGGATCGGAGTAAGGGTGGTGTGGGGCAACGTCTGGACCACGTTAGATAGTAGAAGGTATAATGTGAAGCAAATTTTTGCTCTCAATATGCAAGCGGGATTTCCCACATAGTCGGGAAACAGTGAGTGGGCGTTGTTCTGCTCTGTTAACCCCCTGCCAAGCTGGAGCCCATTGGATAACATTTAAACATATTTACTCACGCTGTATAAGGGCAGACTCTGAATCTTACCGGGGATGTGTCTAGGGGTGAAGGGGAAATGTGGAGAACTGATGAGAGCGGGGTACAGGGGAAGAGATGTGAATATGTCTCAGATGCTTTTTCATTACTGGCAGGGTCCTGTGAGATGATCATTTAATTTGAAGGGCTGGGGGGGGGGAGCACAGAAACGGGTTCATCCATGAATTGATATTTAAAGGAGGGTGATCTCAGGATCGGGGACAGTGGGGGTTGGGGGGTTAATGTGATCTGGAAGGAAAGAGTCCAATATAGTGTGGGAGTGGGAGTGGGATGCAGACCTTGAGAGGGCACGGAATTATGGTTTAAACAAAATCCTTTTTATACTCAATAATGTCATGTGTTAAAATTATTTAATGGAATATAAAAGGACTCAGGGGCAGACGAAAAGAAAGGTAATTTTGAGACACATTGGACAGATGGGGTCTCATATAGCTGCTCTGCAAGAGACCCACTTATTGACAGAGGAGTTGAGTTTCCTTAAGCGGATGTTGGTGGGACAAGTCTTTGGGGTAGGTAAAGAAAGGGCATCGGTGGGGTGTGGTGATTTTAATAGGGAAAACTTGTCCATATAATGTAGCACAAGTGATTACAAGGGAGGATGGCAGAGGGATCTATGTCTCTGGTACCCTGTCCGGTAAGGAACTCTCAGTTGCTTCTATCTATGGTCCAACTCCCTCTAATCCAGATTTCATTGCTTCACTGGAATGGGATATCACTGTTTTTTCCTTAAACTCCCTTATTTTGGCAGGGGACTGGAACATCTGTTTCAATAATCAAGAGGATAGGATAACACCATCCAGAGGGCCTTTGTCCAAGGCTCAGATTGCCTTGAACAGATTTCTAGAGGTTACAGCCCTGGTAGACCCACTCAGGACTCACTCTACTGGGGGCAACAATATGACATTTTACCCTGCGGCCCATAAGACTCAATCTCGCATTGATTTTTTTTTTGGTAAACAGGGGGCACTTAGGGAGGTTAAGGAAATGACAACCAGGGGTAGAATTTTCTCAGATCACTCCCCTGATCAACTGATATGGGAGCCAAAACCTACCCCTCCTAGACCATATAGATGGAGGATAAATGATTCCCTATTGACAGAGATCTCGGTCTGGAATAAACTAGAGGAAGCCCTTCTAGAGATCATACAGCAGCAACTGCCTATGCTTCAGAATAAAAACTTGGCAAGGCCAACTTATAAGGTGTTGTATGAGGGGGTTGCACAGGGTTTTGCAGCACAGAGAAACAGAATGAGACGTGCAAAAGAGGAGTTCATTTTGGGGGCAATTGAATCGCTGACTCCATTGGAAGGGTCCTCCAGGGAAATATATGCTGAGCTTAAAAGTCTAAGAGTAGAAATGGCGGACATCCTGTATGGTAAAGTAGAATTCTGGTTAGAAAAGATTCAAGCTAAATATCTAATGCAGGGAGACATGCTTGGTCACCTTCTAGCAGCTAGAGTTAAGGAATGGGAAGCCACTAGAACAGTCACCTCTATACAGTATGCTGGAAAACTTATAACAGACCCTTAGAAAATGGGTGACGACTTTGTGTCCTATTTTAAAGAAATATATCAGGCAAGAAACCTTGCTGGAGAGGAGGAAATCAGAACATGTCTGGAATGAATTCCACTACCAGTCCTAGACTTAGCACAGGCCAAGTAGTAGCTAGCGGCTCCCATAAGAGCATCTGAGATAATCACAGTAGTGCAATCTCTGCCCTCTGGTAAAACTCCAGGGCCAGATGGACTTACAGCTAAGTTTTTCAGGCACATCTCCATACTACACTTCCCATACTTTAGGATTTTTTTAGTACTATAATGCAAGAAGGGGTGTGTCACCCTCCTTTATACCAGGCATATATTACACTTGTTCCAAAACCAGACATGCCTAAGGATGTACCTGGCAGTTATGGGCCTATAGCCTTGATGAATCAAGATATTAAGATCCTTATGAGGATTTTGGCTAATAGAATTTTGAGCATTGCCCCAACTTTAATTAGTCAACAGCAAGTGGGATTTATGCCGGGTAGGGGGGTGCATGATGCCCTTAGGAAATTATTCCACATACTCAGTTATGCGCCAGATTCCCAACTATCCCTAGCTTTCATATCTTTAGATGCAGAGAAGACCTTTGACAGGGTCTCCCATCCTTTTCCTTTTGCTACACTGGAGAAGATGAGTTTTCCAGAGGGCCTTCTCAGAGATATCAAAAACTCATATACATCTCCTACATCCGGAGTATTGTGTAATGGCTATGTTTCCCCAAGAGAATCAGTTAGAAAATGAGACCCGACAAGGATGCACCCTCTCACCGATATTGTTTAACGTATACCTGGAACCCCTGTTGAATGCTATTAATATGGATGCTCATATAAAGGGGATTACAATAGCGGGGAGCAAGCTAAAATTTTCAGTCTTTGCAGATGATATACTTCTCCACTTACAAGATCTGGCATCAAGTTTTGAAAGAATAGTTGATATAATTGGGCCATTCTCTAAAGTCTTGAATTATAAACTAAATTTGACTAAGACTCAGATTCTCCCTATGATGCCGCATGTCTGCAGGGCAGATTTTGCACCACTGCAATTACAATGGGTGACAGACAGGATTAAATACCTGAGCATATGGATTACAGCTAGTGTGAAGGATGGTGCTGCAACAAATATGGATGGGGTCCAGTCAGCAATTAGAAAGGACATATTCAAATGGAATAAGCTTCCTATGAACTTTGCGGCTAGACTGGGACTCATTAAAATGAACCTATTGCCTAGGTTATTATATCCAAGAGCCCAGATATTCAAACTGCGCCACAAAGTAGCACAATAGCAGGAGCAAGTGCAGTGCGCCCATGCGCAACACGCAAGATATTCAAACACAGCGGAGGCCAAGGTGTGCCTGCACAACTCAACTGAATATCACGCCAACTGCACCATGGTGCAACCATGGATGTGCAGTGGTGCAGGGCTGATGTACATTAGCACAACCAGGGATGCACAGTGGAGCAGGGTAGTAGTGCAGTAGCACAACCAGGGATGCGCAGGGACAGGATGCAGGGGTGCACCACCCATGGAAGCCATGGGCAGAGGAGCATGCTGCAGACCAGACAGCGCCCCCTGCACCCCATAAACTGCACAATCTGTAGTGAGCTTGATGAACCACCAGCCCATGAACACCAGCGCCGAATCCACAGCTGGAGCACGGTACCCCAGCACACCCCTTGGCAGGCAGTGACCGCAACACAAGGAGGGCCGGTCACCCAGTACCACCCCATCCCACCAATGCAGAGCACACCCTGCACAGTGATCCCCAGACACCATGCCAAGGAGCAGTGCCCAACAGTGCATGGCACTGAATGCATGCCACCACCCGCACTGTGACAATGCAATCTGTGCACCATGGAGCCATGCATGGCAGCCCTACTGTGAGCACCCCGTAGTGGGTGGCACCAGCCACTGACACAACAACTGCAGACACAGTGCTGCCCTGCATGGCCCCCCCGTGGCACAGCAGAGAGATCAACCCTGCCTCTGTAACCGAGGGACCCTGCATGCGACAAGACCTGCCCTGGACCCCACCACCAGCAGGACAGCACCCTGCACACCAACCCAAGCACATGCCTTGTCCCAGCACTGGTCCCAATAGCCAGCACAGACACCCACAGTGGTGCATGGAGGTATGCGCCACACACAGGATTCAACACAGGGCATGGACAAACACCCAACCAGACCCAAGGGCACCCCAACACAGGAACACAATAGCGGGGCAACAAATTCCACTGGCATGCAACCACTGATGCTGTGTACCCAGGGCCAGCACCCCACAATGGCACAGGTGTACCAGCCATCCTGCACATGCACCATGAAGCCATTCACCACCAGCATGTGGCCAGAGCACAAGTGACAGACATCAGAGTATAGACCCCACAACAGACACCAGCGACAGCACGAGGGGGGACAACAACAGCATAGGCCACAGTGCCACCTAAGGCAGATATGCACCATACCAGTGACAGGTGGCAAGCGGCCATTGTGCCAGGGTCAGATGGTGGCCAGCATGGACAGCCACCACTGACATGCCAGCAGACCATGCATACCACAGATATGCAAGGGTGTCAGCTGCACGGGCCATGGACATACTGACAGGGGCACCAGGGACACAGCGCATGCACCAGGGACCACTGCACACAGGCATCCAGTGCACAGGGAACAACACACATACCACAGGCAGGGACCAAGTCCCTCACCCATACCATAGGCGAGTCCCTGCCAGACACACACACTCCCAGGCCTGTACCACCCCTGACACCATGCACACCACTGCAGCCAAGCACCATAAGCCTGCTGCAAATCAGAGACCACCACAGTTGTCATAACGAAACGTATGTGATAAATAAAGATGTGTGAGAAATATAAAACATATATACAACTATTTACATTGGGGGGGAAGGTCCACAAACCAGGTGGGGGTGGGCATGGGGCAAGGGAGTGGGATGAAGGGGTGTGAGGGATAGTCCAGGGGTGAATACAAATCTGGGGCACACTGGGCCTAGCGCCAACCCCTCTCCCCACTTCTGTCTCTATGCCATCTCCGGTGCCACTGTCCTCCACCCTGATCCAGTCTCTGTAGAAGCTCGAGGGTGGCCCTTGCGAGCTGCAGCAGCTCCTGCACACCCCACTCAAGCTCAGTCCAGCGCTGTACACTTAGGACAAGGGAGAAGAGTCATTACACGTGACTGGCCAGACCCCAGCAGCCCATCCTTTGTGCATGGCATACAGCCATGGGCCACGCTCCTGTGATGGCATGCGACCACCCACAGTGACCACGGCCACATGACCTACCTACCTGGCATCCACAGCCATGCAGTACACTGCACGCACCCACTGCCCATGTCCCGCACAGTACCACCGTGGTCGTACAGTGACATGGCTATGTGGTGTGAAGACAGTGGCACAGCCATGTACCCAGTGCATGCACGGACCACCTGCGATGCCCACCCACACATGCAGTTCCACAGGACAGTGCTGAGTGCACCATGTGGCATGCACAGCAGTGGGGCCAAGTGCTGGTGGCCACGCCCCGCCACCACCCCTGCAACCCAGCATGCACAAATGTATGGGAAACACGGCACTCACCTGCATCCAGGTGACCTGGGCACTGCTGGCCCATGGCCCTGCCACCTCGCCCCTGCTGGATCTATGGCACACCCACTCTGTCCCACTCCTGCTGTAGACAGGCCTGCCTCAACCTACGGTGCTCCTCTGGGCCTAGGGTGCAAACATGGAGAGGGAAACATTAGTATAAACCAGTAGCAAAGCCCCCCTTGGTGTGTGCATGCCCGCACAGCCCAGCCACCACCACCCCCACTAGATGGCCCCCACCCCGCGTGGGGTGGACACATGCACACCACCATACCCAGATGGACGGATGCTACCAGTGTATGGATGGAGCACCTACTTGGCCATGGCATGACGCCTCACCAGGCGCATGCCTGCAGACACCCCAGTCTGTCAGGGTCTCCCCGTTGTAGGTCGCCATACCTGTGGTGACACTGCTCAGCAGACCTGGTGATCTTGGTTGCCTCCTCCAGGCCATCAGCCACCTCATCCCACACAGCACTGCATGGCCTGTCCAGTGGATCCTGGCCAAACAGGGCCCCAGCATGAGGCTCAACTATGGCCACCAGGTTGGCAAGCTCTATAGCGCTTCACTGCTGTGTTCTCCTCTGTTCTCCTCCTTGCCATCCTGCAGTCTGTGTCACTATCAAAATGGTGCTCTGTAGGGCACATGCCCCATGTGTCGAGGCAGCACTGTACTGCCTGCCAGTCCCCATTGCGCTGTCACCAAACTGTGTGATAGGGGTGCACCCATGTGGATGCATGGTGCCTAGGGGGCAAAGGTCGACTGCAGGGTCAAGGGTCTGTCCATGTACGGAGCACCACAGTGCTATTGGGATGCCCTGCGTGTAGTACGGTAGGGTACTTGTGTGTGACACCCTGCAGTGGCCTACTGCGCTGTGGCTCCATGGTGCATACAGAACACCAGGGCATGAGTTCCACATGGGCGAACAGTGCACTAGCACCACAGGCACAGTGGTAGTTGTGCCCTGCACTGCCTCCCGTGCACAGCACGTCAGCAGTGCCACATGCATCAGTGTCAGCACCCTGGGGATGCACCTTGCGGAGCCGATTGCGCACGTCACAGTGCTGCGCCATAGCCCAAGCACGCTCAGCAACATTGCACAAGGCGCAACAGCACGATATTCAGCCATCATATGCAAATTAGCTCATCAGCTATTCCACGGCACAACCACTGCATTAGCATCCACTTACAGTTGCGCCTCGTCTTATTTGCATGCATTGCACTGTATAAATGTGACATGGGGCTGCAGAGGACATAGTTTGGTATTGCAGTCTATTGTGGTGGGTTGTATGCTGTTGAGATGTGGAGTCTGTGGTTTGTGAGGGCTGAATGGGACTGCATAGTCAAAAGGTAGCCTGTGATTCCCACAGGCTCAGATCACTGGGCAGCGCAGAGAGGAGTAACAGGGGCCGGGAAGGAAAGGAGGGAGGCCCAAACTTTACAGGCTGGATAGAGACACCTGTTCGAGGCATATCTCGACAGGGGAACTGCTGCTCCAGCAGACGGTGGGGCCACACAGGCCTGTGCTGTGGTGATGGGAGGTGAGTGTACGTGCCGTGAACCCAGCATGGCGGCACCAGCGGTTACATGCAGGAGTGAAGAAGGTCGGCTGCTGGGCCAGGAGGAGGATAAAAGATAAGGTGGCTGCCATCAGGGCTGCATGTGCTGCCACTGGTGGGGGCCAGCTGGATGTGCCACTCCTGACACCACAGAAGGAGCGGGTGACTGGCAACATGTGGCATTGTGCCATCGAGGGCATTCCTGGTGGTGGTTTCCAGAAGGGTTACAGACCATCACTGCATGGTAGGTCCTGTGCTGTCACTGTGTGGGTGGTGGAGGGAATACCACAGGACAGGGGGAAGCCACTAACGCTAATGTGTTCCCTTACAGCTCATGAGTGTCTACAAGGGTCAGCAGTGGTGGGTTTGTTCACTGACGGTGATGCCCTGGACAAGGAGGATCACCCATCCACCTCCACAGGTGTCCGAGGGACTGGACTAGTGCATTCCTGCACATCTGTCTGGACTGCTGAGGGTGGTGCGGGTGGGGACGAGGCCCTGCCTGTGTCCCACCGTGACATTGGCCATGGTCTCCAGTGTGCTGGGACAAGGATTGATGCTGATTCCAGCACCGATGATGATGGACCACACATTCTGGACAGTGATATGTGTGGGATGCAGGATATTCCCAGCAGGCAATGGCATGGGCGTTGCCGTGGGTGGTGCCACCATGGAGGCCTGTGTAACAACACAGTCCCAGCCTGTGCCTGTATGTCGAGTGGGCAGCACTGGTGTGTCCAGGGCGGTGGCTGTTGCGGTCGCTGTGGTGATGCTTTGTGAGCCCTGCGATCAGCAGCTGAAGGGCAGTGCTAGCAGTTGGCCAAAGGTGATGGGGGGACAGTGTTGGGGGGGCAGTGGCAATGCACCGTGTGTGGACATGCCCTGGCATGGCTCTGGCGTGCAGTGCCCATCATCAAGGGGTGCTGGCCAGAAGGGCCAGGAACACCATGAGGGACAGCGTGCCAGACCGGCAGATGACCTCTTTGACAAGCACAGCTGTCTACTCCAGGCTTCTGTAGATCAGCAGATGTGGCTTGTGACAGTGGTGGATGCACTCAGTGCGGTTCTGTGCCAGGCAGAGGAGCGGTGCAGCAGAGACCACAGTCTGCTCCTGGCAGAGATGGCCTGGCAGCGGACAGATGCGACCACTGCCATTGACAGGCAGACCAATGCATTGACAGCTGTCATGGCCACTATTAGGCACCCAGTTTTGGTGCCCATACCTGAACACCGTACGGTGTCATGTCCCAGCCCCGTTCCTGGCACCATGTGACACCTGCTATGTCAACACCGGGTTCAGCTATGGGCATACCGAGCACGACTGGCACGGACATTTTCAGTGGGCTGCAGACCGCTGTACGAACACGGTTGTGTTCATGCAGTGTCACCCCTGGGGGACCATCGATGCCACCCCATGAGGCCAATGGTCAGCCTGGCACAGCTGGCAGGTCTCGGCGGGGCCATCCACGCATCTGTGGTGGCCATGGCACTGTGCCGTGTGACTGACCTGTCTCCCACCATGGCCACTGTCTGCCGCTGCCCTATGTGTAGTGTCGTGTGCATCATCTGATGCACGGGTGGGGTACCTGGCCCTGCACACACATGGTTACCCTGTGCACCCTCCTGGCTGCTGGACACTGGGCGTGTGCATGATTATGCCTGCGTTGCGCTGTCTGCCAGTGTGCAATGGTGCCCAGCATTTGATGCTGCGCGAGTGATGGCCACAGAATTGTGTGGTCATGTCAGGGAGTAGAAATTGGCAATTGAAATTCGGAATGCCATCTACACCTTGTGCATGTTTTGTAGTGTGTGTGTGTGTGTGTGTGTGTGTGTGGCTGTGTGTGTGCACATGTGTCGTGTTCTGCCCTGCCCATCCCTGATGCCATGTGCGGTGCCATACTCAGACCCATTCCCTTACCGCTGTCTGCCCCTGGTGTTCTGCTCTGCCTGTCTGTGGGCTGTGCCCTTGCCACTGGTGGTTGCGCATGGCCCCATTATCTACCTGTGTTGACCAAAGTGCTTTTCTGGAATGGTGTCCCAGTGCAGCTGTGACATCCGGATCAGGCGGGGGTCTCTTCGCCCAAGGGGTGGCTGCCCATCACCGGCTGGATCGGCATCCTTATCGTCCCCACTGCTGTCCCCCTCTTCAACCTCTACAGCTATCCCACAGTCGGTGGTCATGTTGTGCAGGATTCAGCAGACCTGGAATAGCCCACAGGCCTTCAAGGGGCTGTACTGTAGAGCACCATCAGATGTGTCCAGGCACCAGAAATGTGCCTTCAGCATCCCGAACACCTGCTTGATGACATTCCATGTTGTGGCATGTGCCTCATTGTACCGTAGCTGCAATGGGGTCTTGGGGCGCCAGTATGGTGTGAACAGCCAGGAATGTAGTGGGTAGCCACTGTCACCTGTGTAGACAGGGTGGACATTATTATGGTGGTCTGCATCGCTTTGCCATGGGCCAACAAGGCCGGTACCCATGGCACCTCTGACTATGCACCCCCCATGTCTGCTTATGTCATCTTGTGTGAGATGCATACTCACCCACTAGATGGCCAGTGGGGATGTCCCCACTATCAAACCTGTGGCACAGTGTGGAATGGTGCCAGATGAAGGCATCATGTGTTCCTCCAGGGTGCGTGGCACAGACATTGGTAATTTGCCCCCTGGCATCACACTCCACCTAGCAGTTGATGCTTGCATATCCCTTCCGATTTATGTATGACACTCTGACTGGGTCAGGTGGTGTGCAGATGGCCACATGGGTGTAGTCAATGGCCCCGAGCACACCGGGAAACCATGCTACCCTGTGGAACTCTTGTATGTGTTCTGTGCACTCTGCCTGTGTGCTGGGGAAATGGATGTACTCCGCAGCATGTGGCAGCAGTACGCTGAGGAATTATGTGAGTAGTCGTGGCATGGCCGACTGGGTTATGGCTGTCATGTGCCCTGTTGGTCTCTGGAAGGTGCCCGTGGTGAGCAGGCACATGACTGCTGTCACCTTTGACTCCACTGACAGAGCATGGCTCCATCGTGTGGGTGCCTGCTTCTCATTACTGCACAGCTCACAGAACTGCCTCAGGATCACCCAGTTCAGGAGGTAGCAGCCCACAATCTCTGTGTCAGAGTAGTGTTCGAAGCTGATGTGGGCTTGGTACTGCCTGTTCTGGGTGTACCACCGATAGGCCCTTCCACAGCTGTGCCCCCCTCGATGCCTGCCTTCTCACACCCCTCATTACCGCCTCCATCTGGAAGGTGGTGCTGGCCATGTCCCTGGCTGGTGTTCCCCCCCCGGCAGCTGTTATCCCATTCCCCACGCTGTCTGTTTTTGATCCTGCCCCTGCACTGGGTACACCTTCGGCCTTTGGCTGTGGCTGTCCTGCCTGCTGCCACTGCCATCAGTCCAATGTGGCACTCCACTGACTTTCCTGCACAGTGGCACTGGTTTCCCACTCCTACCCTGTTTCCGGCTCAATTCTGGTGGGCCCTCTCCTGCTCTTGCCCAGTCCTGCTCACTGCTACCCTCTGTACTGCCATTGTGTCTGTCACCACGCTCCCACCTGTGGCTTCCCTTTTGCATTCTTGTGCCCTTCTCTTGCTCCCTTTTATTTTGGATGATTTCTGCTCTCGCGCAACTTCTGCTAGCTCCCCTATTGCGCATGGCACATGCTGTTGACTATCGCACTGTGCATGTTATTCATGGTTCCACCCCCTACGGTTGCGCATGCATTCATTACTATTGCGCTGTGGCACATTTCTTATTGCACTGCACAGCCGCCTCCCACTGAATATTGCACAATGGCACATTTCCGTACTTGCGCTGGTGCATCCCTGTTGTGCATGGCACAACCCTTTTGAATATCTGGGCCACTATATTTAGCCCCATGTAGCATTTCCAAAACCTGGTTTATTACAATTAGGAAGCTGCTCTCTGAATTTCTGTAGAATTCTAAGCCTCCTAGGAAAAAGCATAGTATCCTGTGCCTACCGCATGCCTTGGGGTGGATTAAACTGCCTGATCTTCATTTATACTATGTGGGGGCTGTGTCTTATAATTTGATGGGTTCGAAATTTGGAAGGGGAGACCTAAATACCAACCTGGCTACAAATAGAGAGGCAAATGTTAAATGAATCCATCCTCTATCCAGAGGTGTTGCTTTTTGCTAATTTTGGGAAAGGCCTTAAAAGAGTATCCTGGAATCCAATTGCCAAATCAGCAAGGGCCTGGTGGTCATTTCTTACTCCTGCCCAGAGAAAGAACCAAATGAAGACCCGAGACCAACCTGTGCTAAGTAACCCTAATTTAATAATTGGGGGTCAGGTAATCAATAAATCCTGGGCTGATCAGCTGTTGGGTCTGAAACTAGAGGATGCTATCAAAAACAATAGGGTGGCTCTCCCAACCCAGTGTGAAGAAATGTCTTTTTTCAGAAGGTTGCAGCTCACATGAATGCTGGAGGTGGTATGGAGAAGGCTTGGGGACCCCTTGGACAATCCGTTCACTTGGTACAATTTAAAGGAAGTCAATCCTACATTTAACTCTCTTTCAAAAGTATATAAGGTGCTTCTGGACTATCTGAGCCCGAACTCTCCTATAAAGGTTTCATATTGGGACAGAACGTTGGCCCCGGAGCCTTGGCTGGGACAATATCTGGAAGAGTAACAAATATATACCTATACCCAAATACAAGATTATGCAATTTTTTATTATCTATAATGTGTATTTTACCCCTGTGAAACTATGTGATAGACACCTTAGACAGACAGACCTGTGTTTTAGATGTGAAGTGGGAATAGGTGACCTCCTGCATGTGTTGTGGGAATGTACTAAAATATCACCTCTCTGGGTTGAAATTAAACAGCATGTGGACCATTTGTTGGATTATTCAAAATTGATACTACCGGAAATTTGTATCTAAGGTGACCTCTCGCAAATCTCAAGTGCCACACCCAAATACCATCTCTCTTTAATGACAATGATTGTCAAATCCTTTTTACTACAACACTGGAAAGATGACCATGTGTATGCTTATGATCAATGGGTGAGAGACCTTATTGGGTTTTTGGGTAGTATAAAGAGGTATCTTTACTCGGAGGGTAGAAAAGGGCTATATGCTAAAAGATGGTCGACACTAGAGGCGACTTATTCACTGCAGGTTAGAAATACCCAAACACAGGCCTGTCTGTCGGGTTGTGATTAGCAGGAGAAAGTTATATTGGAGTGAGATACTGTCTTATATGGAACTATGTTGGTCTAAACGGCTATATTATCTGCTTCTTTTTCTTGGGGTGAGGTAGTTTAAGTACAAGGATAATAGGATGAAGGTCTTGGTCTGTTAGGGATTATAGGTGGATGGGGACTCTCTCTCTTTCTTTCCAGGGGACACAGCAGGGAGCCACCTCCTAGGTGGCCTGCTACTTAGGTTGAGGCTCTGGTTTGATACCTTCAGTGGGTAGCAGGATTTATGTTTTAGGGGTTACACCTATGTTGATTAAGTTTATTTGCTGATCCTGTTACCCTAAGATATAGATGCTATAGGAATATATCATTGTTATGGAGGATGGTCCCACTAGCTGTGTATGTATATAGGTGTTTTGTACATAGTTTACACAGTCAGTTTAGGATTGTGTACCCTGGTTCATCCAGGTATATGTATGTCTGTCTAAAGTTTGAAAAATAAATAAAGAAGTTTATAAAAAAAAAGGGAGACTCATCCATGGCTGCTGCAGTTGCAATGCTGCTCTGTGTCTGTGGGTAGCTTGCAATTAAGCATGCTTTCTATATGTCTAACTTTGTGTGAAGCATCTGTATGATGTGCCGCAGATGCCCCACTCATTTGGGCTGAATATTGAGATGCGTGGCACATTCATGGGATTGCCCCCTCCACATGCGTTGCATACATTATAGCTGTACTTTGGCACATCCGGAGATGCACAACGCATCTCTGTCTGTTGAATATGGGACTGCGGTGTGTGACGTAGACAGCCAGTTCTGAGTGCTGTATATATTTTTTGCAATATAAAATGTATTATTGTCTCTGCTGAAAATCAAATGCTCTAGGAATGACCTCTCTCATCCCCCAGATTTCAGCTGACAGATGCAGGCCAAGAGAACTGCTGACAGTATGTATCACACACTCAGTTTTTTTGAGACAATGTGTTACTAGAAGACTTTTATTAAGGATCCTGTTTCTCTGAGCTAATTACAGACTTGTTTAAGTTAATTTTGTTAAGAGAGAAATCATAAACTGGGCTTATGATGTTAAAATAAGGGAAGCTAGGATGTTACATAGAGGTGTAAGGTTGTAAATGACCCTATGAAGACTGTGTGAAGAGGGTACAGCATGAGATCAAAAAGAGGTGTCGCTGAAACTTGAGTTATACTAAGGTTGCAGAATTAATACTTTGAAATGACATCCTGTGGTTGTATAAAAATATATTTTTGTTAGATATTTGACCAGAGGAGGGGCTGGATGACTTCATCCAAAAGTGGTTGGCCAATACTGCTTAAAAATATTATTCTTTTTTACTATAGAGATGCATTTGTATCTGACACTGACCAAGAAAACATCTGAGCACTGAAAAGAGGTATTTATAAAGCTAGACAAATCTAAATATAGTTATAGGAACTGCACTGTTTTAAAACCTTGTTTTGTTTAAAGATCTGTATGTCTTGTGATATAAGAGTTCTGTATTGTATGTTTGACATATTATTATATATTTTAGTAAAAACTCTAATTTTAGAGAAAACCTGGTCTGTCTTTGAATTGCTTTCTTTTGCTAATAAATATTTATGGTTCAGCAGACATATCTCTTGTATGGTGGTATCAAACTGGAAAGAGAAGAGTTTAAAATCTGAGGTCTTTATAAAAGTTTTAAAGGGTTCATCTCTGAATACCTGGTTAGGTGCCTGTAGGCAAAGATATCTGACCTCCCGAAGACAAATATATCTGAGCCTGTGCATTGGGTATGCTAGCAAAAGGTTAACAGTTTGAATCCCTCCAGAACTGAGACCAAAGGTTCATCCGAAGTCACAAAAACAGGCAAGAGGGTTACCTTGTCTGTTACACTGTTCACAAGACTGTGCTCAGAAGTTGGCACTTTAGGAGTAGAGGGCCTGATCTGCTGAGTGAATCTGTGACAGACTGGTGGTAGCGGTGGGATAATTTTTGATATCACATGCTTTATTGTTCTGTCAGCTGAGACCGTAAGCTCACTTACAAAGAAAGAAAAAGACAGAGTTTTATTTTAAAAAGAAAACAGAACTATATGTCACTTGATGTACAGTCAAGTTCCTATCTATTTTTTTTTCTAAAGTGCAAAGTCAGAGTAGCAGTACTTGGGAAAGATGGCGTCTTACTACATCAGGCACACTGTAGAACAGTTAAAGCAGTTGTGCGAGGACAGAGGAGTCCTGTTCTAGGTGAAAGCCAGTAAGCAGAACCTCATGGAGGCCCTGATGGTAGCAGATACCCAGAGCAGGGAGTCACAGACCTTGACTGAAAGGGACCAGACCTCGAGTCTGGCAGAACTAGCGGCCAGTGAGGGGTCCCAAGCCAATGAGGCAGACAGCAGGGCCACTGTCAGTGAATGGCCACAGCAGCAGAGGAAGGTCACCAGTATCCTGAATCCAGAGGTACTCAAGCTGTAAATTGAGTTGCGGAGGATAGAACTGGAAGCAGAGTGACAACAGAGGGAGGCAGACAGTGAGGAACGTGAGCACCAGCGAGAGGCAGAAGAGAAGAGAGAGTGAGAATGCAGAGCTGCAGAGGAGAGGAGAGAGGAGCATCCGTGGCAACACAAACTGGAGAAGCTATGACTCCAACCAGCGGCATGAGGGCAGGTAAGTGGCTTGGGTTTAACTGGGACTGCAGGACTGGGTTACAAATTGAACTCTAAATTAATAGCTGAGTTTAAGGACAGGGAGGATATAGATGCCTTTCTAAGTTCTTTTGAAAAAGCTTGTATTCAGGCTAAAATTCCTAGAGAGTCCTGGAGCTTCCAGCTATCCCCACTACTTACCTGAAAAGCTCGGGATGCATTGGGTCACATGGACAATAAAGACAGTAATGATTAGAGCAAGTTAAAAGCTGCACTACTAAAAAAGTTTGAAATAACTGCTGAATCATACAGAGCTAAATTCTGTAAGCTCAGGAGAATCCCTGATATGAGCTATAAGGAGCTAGCCATGAAACAACGTCAGTTTTTAAAATGTTGGTGGGAAGGAATTGAGGCAAACACTGTTGATAAAACTGAAAATGTGATTTTATTAGAACCGTCTTATTAGGCATGCCCAGCACAGTTAAAAACCTGGCTAGAGGACCGAGATCCAAAAACAGTGCAAAAGGCTGCTGAACTGTCGGACCGCTATGCCAAGAGCAGACCTGCTCTGAGAATGAATGGGGTGGGCTTGGCAGCACAGAAAGAGAAAAGCGCGCTTTCAGGGCAGCTAAAACCCTCACTGCCTCCACAGAAACCAGTTAGCCCCAGGTTGCAATGAAAAGATTTCTCTGAAGTAAGAAGAGCTTGTTGGTTATGTAAAGAAACTCGGCACATTGACAGACAGTGTCCAAGAAGGGCAAGCAATAATACGCAAAGTAGCACCAGAAAAGAAGTGGGTTGTTTGTGTGTTCCTGAGAACATGGAAGTGAACATGAGAGAACAAATTCACCCAGTCATGGTAAATGGCATACAGACACAGGGGTTAAGGGACATAGGGGCATCCCTGACATTGGTGAAAATGGATCTAGTACAGCCTGGTCAGCTTATCTCAAACAAATACATGACTGTTCAGGACTTTGCTGGTAAAGCGAAAACATTGCCACTCGCTAGTGTTCTCCTGGACTGGGTGAAACAGAGAGAACTGTGCAACAGGTGGCTGCAGCTAAAATGTTAGCAGTCAATTTGATCCTGGGTAACAATCTCCAACAGGGGATGGTATGTTCAGTTACCCGTAGCTAAGTGACAAGGGAAAATAGTAGTTCCCTGAACCCCACAGAAACCAGTGTGGAAACCACGGAGAGGCTGGTTCCCCAGCCTGTCTCCAGATGGGGAGACTGATAAAAGGGGGGGTAGAATTTTCCTCGTAGCAAGTGACCACACAGCTATGGAAGGTTACTCCAAAGAGGGAGGGGTGACCAATTGTCAGAGGGTTAGGACTGACAGTGATCCTGAGGGCCCTGACACTAGTGCTAGGGACCCTAGTTTAGCGACTGAAGGGGACTTGTCCCATGCCTTGGGACTGTGTGAGGGGTTTGCAGCTGCTCAGAGGAGTGACCCTAGTTTAGAGAAGCTGAGGGCTTGGACAGACTCTGAGGGCATACAGGGAGGTGACAGCAGACATAAGGTTTATTGGTAAAATGGACTTATGTATACACAGGCAGTACAGACAGACGGATGGATGCTAGGCAGGCAGCTTGTCATTCCTCATGGGTATCATGAGCAGTTGCTCAAAACTGCACATGACATTCCCTTGTCTGGTCATCTGGGAATCACACAAACTACACAGTGGTTGGCCCAGAATTTCTACTGACTTAACTTCACCCAGCAGGTGTAGGAGTATTGCAGGTGTTGTCACCGGTGCCCAGAAATAGTGAAGGCAGGCAAGAAATCCCAAGCCGCCCTGATCCCCTTGCCCATAGTGGAGGAGCCATTCTGGAGGGTGGGAATGGATATTGTGGGGCCTTTAAATACTCCCAGCTCCTCAGGGAAGAGATTCATCCTGACTGTCGTGGATTATGACACCCGATACCCAGAGGCAGTCGCCCTATCCTCACTGAGGACAGACAAAGTGGCAGATGCCTTACTTCGGATTTTCTCCCGTGTTGTGTTTCCGCAGGAGGTAATCACCGATCAAGGGGGCTCCTTCATGTTGGACCTGATGAAGTGTGTATGGGAGAAGTGTGGGGTGGTGCAGAAATGTATGACACCATATCACCCACAAGCCAATGGGCTTGTGGAACGTTTCAATGGTACCCTAAAGTCAATCCTCCGGGCGTTTGCTGAACAGCATGGGAGGGACTGGGAGAAATACCTTCCCCACCTGTTGTTTGCATACAGGGAGGTGCCCCAAGAGTCAACAGGATTTTACCCCTTCGAACTCTTATATAGACACTGGGTACATGGGCCTCTTGACTTGATCCAGGAGGACTGGGAAGGCAAGCATGCCACCCAGGGAACTCCCATTGTGGATTATGTCCTTAGGTTTAGGGAAAGGCTGAAGGAACTTTTGGGGACAGCCCAGTGCAACCTGGCAGCTTCTCAGCAGAAACAAAAAGTATGGTATGACCGCAGAGCCGAGCTAGCTCGTACATGGTGGATCAGGAAGTCATGGTCCTTATTCCGGTCTGGAAAGACAAGCTGCAAGCTGAGTGGGCAGGACCATACAAAGTAGTTAGGAAGGTAAATGATGTAAACTACATTGTGGAGTTACCTGACCGTAGACAGACTGAAAGGATATACCATGTCAACATGATGAAGCCATATGCAAACAGGGCTGACATGGTGTTCGCAGTATGTAGTCATGGGGAGGGGACAGACGAGGGAGACCCCCTTCTGGACTTGCTGGAAGAGAGTAAGTGGGAGTCCTCTGTGGAGGCAGTAAAATTGTCTCCCCAGCTGAACCCGGACTAGGTCCAGAAAGGAAAGGAGGTTTTAGCAGACTTTGCCCCCTTGTTTAGTGCCAAGCCTGGACTAACCCCCTTAGTGACACACAATGTGGAGACAGGGACACAGATGCCCATATGGTGAACAGCACATCAGGTGTCAGAGGCTGTCCAAAAGGACATTAGGAGGGAAGTGGAGGAGATGCTGGATTTAGAGGTAATCCAGAGATCCTACAGCCCCTGGGCCTCACCTATAGTCCTTGTGCCCAAGCCAGATGGCTCAACTCATTTCTGTGTGGAATATCATGGACTTAATGCAGTCACGAAGTCCGATGCCCCAAAAGGGATGAACTCCAGAACAAGTTGGGAGGAGCGACTACCTTACGACTATTGACCTGATCAAGGGGTATTGGCAGGTAGAATAGACAGACAGAGCTAGGGAATAGTCGGCCTTCATCACTCCAATAGGCTTATTTGAGTTTAAAGTAATGCCTTTTGGAATGAAGAATGCCCCGGCCAGTTTCCAAAGGTTGGAGAACCAGGTGTTGAATGGTGCTGAGGAGTTCACTATAGCGTACCTGGATGACATTGCCATCTTCAGTACCAGCTGGGAGGAAAACCTTTCACACCTTAGGGAAGTGCTGAGCAGGATACAGAGGGCCGAGCTCAATATCAAAGCCGAGAAGTGCTAGGTGGCCAGGGGGGAAGTGGCATACATTGGGCATGTAGTAGGCCGGGGACAGCTCCGTTCTAACCAAATAAAGATAGAGGTGAATCAGGCATGGCCCAGACCAGAAACCCAGAAGCAGGTCAGGAGTTTTCTAGGGACAGCAGGGTACTACAGAAAGTTTGTGCCTAATTACAGTGCCCTGGCTGCTCCCGTATCTGACCTGACAAAGAAAAAGATGCCAAAGAAAATTACTTGGGGCCCAACCTGTGAGGAAGCCTTTACCAGACTGAAGGAGGCACTGTGCAGTGCTCCTGTTTTGACAAGTCTGGACTATAGCAAAACCATTATAGTTCAGACGGATGCCTCAGACGTGGGTATTAGACAGTTCTGAACCCAGCAAGTTATTTTTTGCCTCACTCCATTGTGCCCCAGTTTACTGACCAAACTCCTATGTGGCACGGAGTCAATGGTCTTACTGAAGTCCAGGTATACCAGATTAACTGCAACCCCCTGGTCCACCACCACAGTATGCACCTAGGGGGCTGTGGGATTCAAACCCAGGTCTCCAGATTTGCAGCTCAGAGCCTTAACCCACTGTGCCATACTGCCTCCAGGTACCTGAGGTGAGGCTAACTAAGTGGTAGTTCCCTGGCTCTTCTTTGCCCCCACTCTTGTGAAGTGGCACCACTGTAGCCCTTTTCCATTTCTCTGGAACCTCCCCAGTCTCCAATGACATGGTGAAGAGTTTTGCTAGTGGTGCTGCATGTTCTTTTCCAAGCTCTCTTACAATTCTTGGGTGTATCTCATCTGGCCCCATTACTTTTTCTACCTTCAACTTGTTGAGTCCTTCCAGAAACCGTTTCCACTCATGCGCACCCCACCTGTAAGGCTAGGTTTTTTGCCTAGTGAAAGTCCATTTCCCTTTTCTTCCTTCATGAAGACTGAGCAGCAGTGCTCGTTTAGTACCTCTGCCTTTTCACCATCTTTCTCTGTTAGCTGCCCATCCCTTTGTGCAATTCTGATGAAACCTCCCATTTTTTTCTTATTTTCCCTTATGTATCTGCAAAAGGTTTTGTTTCCATTGTTCATTCCCTGTGCTATTTCTTCAGTTTGAGCCTTTGCAATCTTTATTGCCCCCACTTCTTTTAGTTTTTCCTTGTAGTGTACTCTATCACTCTTCTTTATTGAATCCTTGTATTTTTTGAAAGCTCTTCTCTTTTCTCTCACTTTGGTTGCCGGTTCCTTGGAGAACCAAAGTGGATTTCTTCTCTTCATTGACTTACTAACCTTATTTGTGCACTGTGATATGACTAACATTAATGCCATCTTTAGCCCAGACCAGTGTTTTGCTAGATCCCCTTCAGCTAGTCCGCCTAAATTTTCTCTTAAAGAGCCTCTCATCTTATTGAAATTTGCTTTCTTGAAATCAAGGACTTTCAGTTTTGAATTCCTGGTGCTGCGGTCCCCCTTTTCTCTAAACCTGTGGACATACTTCTGTAATAACTAATGCTATCCCTTCCTATGTCCATCCAGTCCCCTGTCCTCTGGCAGTCTAATTGAATGTCTGCCCTTATGTATGTTACCACCTGCTTAAACACACAGTAGTTTCAGAAGGTGCAGTCACCTATGACAAAGTAGTAAAGGGGCAGAGTTTAATATGTATGGTCTTGCATGACTTTTGCATTGCAGATACAGCCTCCTTTTCTCGGGTCTAGCAAATGGTTTTAAACTAACCGACATACGAACATACAAAAGAGCCAGTAGAAGAATGCTATTTATTCTGCTCATATTGCAGGGTCCCCAGCTTATGCTACTGACCCTGCCCCCGGTCCCTTCTTACACCCTATCTGCCCCCCCTTCCCCATGGTTCCCCTTATGTCTATCCCAAGCCCTTTTAAAGCTGTTCACTGACTTTGCTGAGACCACTTCCTCTAGCAGCACATTCCAATTGGCCACCACCCTTTCCATGAAGAAATGCTTCCTAACATCCTTCCTAAACCTCCCCCTTTCAAGCTTTAGACTGTGTCCTCTCATGGTTCAGCAGCCTTTTAGCTTGAAGAGATCCTCTCTATCCACCCTATTTATCCCCTTCAAGTATTTGAAGGTCTCTATCATGTCCCCTCTCTCCCTCCTCTGTTCCACGGAGTACATCCACAGGACACCCTGCCTCTCCACATATGACATATCCTGCTGACCCTTGATCATCTTAGTTGTCCTCCTCTGGACCTACTCCAGCAGGTTAATGTCCTTCTTAAGGTATGCCTTTGAAACTCCAACTCAGCCAGTCTTGGAAAAAACAAAATCCAAATAAGGGGAGTAACCCAGCTCCAATCAAGGCACAAGAACAGAACAACAGATTGGAAATTACAGGCCCACTCAAGCAAAGTTAATAAAAATAATTTTTTTTATTTTCATTAAACACCAGAATAACCAGTGTAAAGCTCAATTAAGTTCCTGACCCATTACCAATGTATTTTGATTTCTCCTTCTTCAGTGTTTACACTGGTAATTTATTATTTAAGTTTAAATCAATGTCGCCTTAATCCCCATTTCCTAAACGGTACTTGATAACATAAATACATTTCAATGTACCCCTTATATGTTATCATACCCCATTTATCCTTTTCTGTAACAGTCCAGGAAAAGAATGCCATTTACTCTATCCAGTCTGCTCATATTGCAGGGTTCCCAGCTTATGCTACCGACCCTATCTGCCCCACCCAGTCCCCATGGTTTCCCCTTATGCCCATCCAAAGCCCTCTTAAGTTGCTCACTGACTTTGCTGAGACCATTTCCTCTGGCAGCGCATTTCAATTTGCCACCACCCTCTCCGTGAAGAAATGCTTATTAACATCACTCCTAAACCTCCCTCTTTCAAGTTTTAGACTGTGTCCCCTCATGGGTCAGCAGCTTTTTATCTTGAAGAGACCCTCCTTATCCACCCTATTTATCTCCTTCAAGTATTTGAAGGTCTCTTTCATGTCCCCTCTCTCCCTCTTCTCTTCCAGGGAGCACATCGTCAGGACCCCCAGCCTCTCCACATAAGACATACCCTGCTGACCCACAATCATCTTAGTTGTCCTCCTCCGGACCTACTCCAGCAGGTTAATGTCCTTCTTAGGTATGCCTAGGAAACTCCAGCTCAGCCAGAGTCAGAAAAAGCAAAACCCAAATAAGGGGAGTAGCCCAGCTCCAATCAAGGCACAGGAACAGAACAACAGATTGGAAATTACAGGCCCACTCACACAAAGTTAATCAAAATGAAATTTTTTTGTTTTCATTGAACACCAGAATAACCAGTGTAAAGGTCAGTTAAGTTCCTGACTTGTTACCAACGTTTTTTGATTGTTCCTACTTCATGGTTTACACTGCTAATTTATTATTTCAGTTTAAATCAATGTCACCTTAATTCCCATTTCCTAAATGGTACTTGATAACATGAATATGTTTCACTGTGCCCTTTATAGTTTATCGTATCCCATTCATACTTTTCTCTAACAGTCCTCTGTCTCTTTCTTTAAAAAAAAATTAAGTTTAGAATGGAGCAGAGCATGCCCCCCAGCTTTCTCTGTGGTAAGACCATGAACATCAGAATCTTACTCCATACTCTAGATGTGGTCTCACCAGTGAGCTGTACAAGGGCAGTATAATTTCCTTCCACCCACTGCTGATTTTTCTGATTATACACCTTAGCATCCTGTTTGCATTTATTACTGCCTTTTTGCTCTGTGAGAAGTGCTTCAATTTCCTAGTTACCATCATTTGTAGATCCTTTACATCCTCTGTTGCTGCTACTCGGCCCCGGATAGTACTCATTTTTGGGTTCCTGGCTCCAACGTGCATAACTTTGCATTTCTTGCATTGAAGCCAAGTTGCCAGATCCTGGAACATCTCTCAAGCTTTCTGAGGTCCTCCCTCAAGTCTTGTATCCCTTCCACTGTGTCCACCCTCGCACAGAGTTTAGTGTAGTCTGCAAATAGGCACATTGTGCCCTTAATGCCCTCCCTAATATCACTGATGAAAACATTTAACAACATTGGTTCCAGCACTGAGCCTATGGGACCCTGCTGGTGACTTCCCTGGCACTTGAGACCTCTCACCCTACTACCACCCTCTGAGACCTGTCCCTCAGCCAACTTTCTACCCACCTGGTTATTTTCTCCCAACCCTGAGATCCACCAGTTTACTGATCAACCTCTTGTGGTGTACAAAGTCGAAGGCCTTGCTGAAGTCTGGGTACAGGAGGTTCACGGAATTGCCCCTGTCTACTGCCCATGTTACCCAGTCAAAGAAGTCAATCAGATTCATTTGGTGTGATCTTCTAACCACAAATCCATGCTGCCTCTCATCCTGGAGACCATTCTCCTCCATATACCTTACCAACCTTTCCTTAAGTTTGGTCTCCATGAGCTTGCACACGATTGAGGTTAGACTGACTGGCCTGTGGTTCCCGGAGTCAACACCGGGGACTGCTCTTGTGGAGAAACACCACATGTGCCATTCTCCAGTCCGGTGGCACCATGTCCAACTACAGCAAACTATTGCAGAGGCCCTCAAGTGGCCTCGTAAGTTCACCTGCCTGATCCCTTAGTACCTTTGGGTGTATGCCGTCTGGTCCTGGTGACTTGTCTATTTGTAGTGCTAGCAACCCTTCCCTCACTCTGTCCTCCTCTATCACCACATCTGTGCCCCCTTCCTCCCCTTCTCCTCTTCTCTTCCCCAATGGCACTGGTTCATCTTTTTCCCTAGTGAAGACAGAGCAGAAGTATTCATTCAATATCTCTGCCTTACCCCCATTTTCCTCGGCTCATCCAACCCCTTTTCTAAGCCTTATTATCTTGTCTTTCCTGTCCGTTTTGTAGCTTTTGTAATGAAAGAAGGCCTTCTTCCACCTCTTGATCCCTTTATCTGTTTGGAGTTCCTTATGTGCCTTAAACAGCTGAGCTACCATGCATGCCACCTTGGTCAATTTCAGGTACTGAACTTTATCCACCTCACTCGCAGTCTTCCTGTGTCTCCTGTAGGCAGAACTCTTGTCTCACTGCCTGGGCAACCTCAGAGTTGAAGATGCTGGGTGATTTGGCCCCAGTTTCTTCCCCCTAAACCTAACACACTCCGCTGTGGGAGCCAGAAGTGACTCTTTAATGATGGTCCATTTTTGATCCACCCCATATCCACTCCAATACCCTCTAGATGCATCCTTAGCACCTCACCAATCTTCAGAAGTTTACCTTCCTGAAATCCGGTATTTTGGTCTTAGTGGAAATGCTTTCCCTACTATATCCAACCTGAACTACACTGAGCAGTGGTTACTAGCACTCAGGGGTTCCTCGACTGTTATCACTTGCACATGCTCCCCATTTGAGAGCACTAGATCAAAGATTGCCTCATCCCTGGTGAGCTCAGTGATGGCCTGAATCAGGAACCCACTCTGTATTGCATCCAGGATCACCTGACTCCTGGCACAGGATGTGGCTGGTATACCTAAGTCCACCTTGGGCAGAATAAAGTCCCCCACTACTACCTACACTCCCTTCCTTGCAGCATCCGGCAATTGTGAACTCTGCTCCCCCTGTCTCTCTCTTCCTCCTGGTTGGGTGATCTGTAGATCATCCCCAATGTCACCCTCCTCCCTCTATTGGACTGTAGCTGAATCCATAGTGTTTCCCCACACATTCTCTTCCGTTTCCTCACTTGTTAATGTTATCCCCTCCCTGATATAAGCTGCCCCCCCTTTGCCAGGGACACTGGTTTACCGGGATTGAGAAAGGGCATATTCCATTTTGCACATTGTAAAAAACAGTATTGTCACCGGTGTCTGATAAGCCAAAATCCAGTTTTACCGGTGTTTGGTTTTGTGTACTTTATTTAACAATTTTTAACTCTGCTAACATGCATTTTAGCAATTTTGACCTCCACTATTACACATCTTCCATCATTGTGCCAATTTAAAGTTTTTTTAGATACAAGATGTGATGGCAGCAGCAACACTACAGCCCCCATCCCTAAGGTGTGATGGAAGCAGCACTACGGCCCCATCCCTAAGGTGCAATGGCAGCACCAACACAGCACTATGGCCCCCATCCCTCTGGTGTGATGGCAGCAGCAAAAGCACTACAACCTCCCTCTCTCAGGTGTGACAGAAGCAGCAGCACTGTGGCCCCCATCCTTTAGGTGTGATGGCAGCAGTACTGCATTCCCCATCCACCAGTGGTGATGGCAGAAGCACTACAGCCCCAACCCCTTCGGTGTGATGTCAGTAGCAACAATGCAGTCCACATCCCTCAGGGGTGATGGCAGTAATGACAGCACCATGATCCCCTTTCTTCAACATCGACATCCCACTTGCACAAGTTACAAATGACTTGGTCTCTTTGCTTGTTAGAATTCGATGTGAATTAATCTACAACCTAGATGCTTATTTGCAAAGAATACAATAAAAACCTGAATCAAACCCAAGTCTGCTGGATGTACCCAGTTGATTCACTGTTTGTTACTCTAACCACTAGGCATGGGTGGTTAAACTGAATGGCTGATTACAACAAAGCAATGCGGGTGATTTCCTTACTGACTCTATATGCAGCAAAGCAGAAAGAATGCAAAGCACAGCAGAATTCATTTTAAGATGCTGAAATCTGGGTCAGCCCACTGGCACTGTGGTAGCACTATTGCTTGCAATGCCAGTGACCCAGGGTCAGAAGTGAACTCGGGTTGCTGGAGGTCTGGCCAGGGCAGTAGGATCGAGCACCTGGGGGACTGCTCTCCTCCTTCTCCTCCTCCTCCGGGGAGGGTGGGCTACAGGTCCTGCTGCTTTACCACCACCCGTGTGACCACGGGTGGTGATGCAATGGTGCTGCAGAGTGATCAGGAGAGGAGGATGCTAGCCAGGATCTGGAACAGTGGCATGTCTCTATGTGACCTACCTTCCTGGATCTCCTCTAGTGCCGGTGCCCTCAGGGACAGAGACCAGAAAACCAATAACAATCACCCCACATTGGCCACTGGCAGAAGGACCCAAGTGCCCCAGACTTCATAACCAGGCCCCGCAGGGGACCACTGAGCTGCCCAACACACACTAAGGTGACCTGGGGTCCCCTCCCTTCCACCTGGGGACACAATCCAGGCAGAATAGGGGCAGGACCACAGGAGCTCATGAGCGTTATCTGGGGGTGAAGCTAAGGGATACCCAGTCTAGGGATCTCTGAAAAGTGGGCACTGATGTTGTGAGAATGGACGTAGAAAGAGAAAATTAAAACAAATTAAAAAAGATGCTGAAATCTTAGAGATTCTGTGCAGTGACATGCAATTTCCGTGAGGCACCGGTACAAGAATTCAAAATCCGCAAACCAAGCAGGATTCCGTGATTGTTACCAGTGTTGCCGGTAAAAATGGAAAACCAGGGTCCCTGCCCTTTGCCTACCACCCTGTTTCTTCTATATAGCTTGTATTCCAGGATCAAGAGGTCCCAGCCATGGTATGGTGTGGCACAGATCCCGGTAACTGCTGCTATGTCTACCTTCCCCTCTGCTAAGAGCACCTGTATGTCTGCTATCTTGTTACTGAGACTACGAGCATTGAGTGACACAGCCCTCTACCTCGACTCTGTGCCTCATTCCCTTGCTTCTTCTGTTTTGGTGACCTGCTTTCCTCCTGCTCTCTCTCCCCATCCCCCATAAATAATTGCTCACCTTCCCTTCCCGATTACTACTTCTGGTATGGGGGGCCCATTGACTTCCTTGTCCTGGAGTCTCTGGGCCTGCTGGCCCTCCCTCCCCTCAGCAGTTTAAACACAACTCATTGGCTATGTACTCTCCCAGTTTGTCTCTGAGTGCTTTTGAGCCTTCTCTGATAAGGTGTAGTCTATCTGCCAAATATAGTGTCTTTTTGGTCATGCATTCCCCAGCCTCCTATACATCTGAACCTTTCCTTCCTGCACCATCTCCTTAGCCAGTCGTTGATCTCATCTATCCTCTTCTTCCTGACTCTGATGGCTTGGGGGACTGGTATCATTTCTGAGAAGGCCAAAAAGTTCATTACCTCCTTGCAGGTCTTTGCCAACTCCCTGAACCTGCCCTGCACCACCTCCATGTCTTCCCCTAATATGTTGTTGGTTCCCAGGTGGATGACTAAGGTTTACACCAACCTCCCTTCCAACTTCTCTGATTCTTAGTCCAGCCTTCCCTACTGTCATCACTGGCATACAAACCACCCTCCTTCTTGCTTTTGGGTCCCCCTTCCTACCCCAGTAAATATCCTTAATCATGGAGTTACCATTGCTTACCATATCCTTCTGTGTACTGCAAGTGTTCCTTCCATCCTCCTTTCTTCTCCTAGTATACCAGCCACCTCCCCACTAAACTGCACCCTCTCTGCTCTGGATAACTTCCTGCTGCCTCCACTACTATCCCCCCATCGGTATCACCATCTGCTTAAGCCCCTTCCTGCCTGACTAACCATGCTTGCCTTTACATTTCCCTCCCCTTTCTTTATCCTGATCCTTCCCTCCTCCCATCCTCTGCTCTACCCTGACTGCTTCTCCCTCTCTGTCATCCCAGACCACCTCCCTCCCTCTTCCTCTTAATCCAGCCTTTGACTGCGGGTCATTTTGACCTTCCACACTATCACCTGATTCCCCTCTTCTAAACTGGTCAGTATTGCATACCTGTTTGTTAAGGGCACCCCATCATCAGTTCCCACCCCAGTTCTTCCTCTCCCAGTCCCTCCCTTTCCCGCTTCTGCAGTTCCTCTTACTTTCCTTCCAGTTCACCTTACCACCTGCCAATCCTCCACTCTGCTCACCCAGGATCGCTGCAGGGGAGATATTCTTGAACACTGGATTATCGTCCCTGCTCCTAACCCATACCTTTCATCCACCTTCCCCAGGACAGCCCCCACCTGCCCTTCCTCCACTGCTCTGCTTCCCTGTCTCCCCTCCCCAACTTCCCCAGCTCCCACCTGAGCATTTTTATCTCTGCCCTGAGCTGTTCTAGGCTCTTGCACACTGGAAAGACCCCAGCTCTTCACGCTGCCCCCAGAAAAACTGCAGACTCACAACTGTTACAGCATACCACTCTCCTTTCACTATCCTGACTCCGGTACATACTTGTATTCTCCCACCTCCACCCTCCCCAGCTATCCAGTTTCCTTTATTAGCTTCTATTCCCCCACATCCTCATGCTTCAGGGTCATTCACGTGAGGGGTCACTTGGACTTCTGGGTAATATATAGGGCCTACAGCTACCCTATTGACTGGATGTAGTCACAAGGTCCAGTGGGACCTCTAATGGTGTCGGCAATGGCCACCAATCTCCAACCCTTAGCCCTCCCTTTAGTGCTTCCCATGCCCGTAGCTCTTTTAAAACATTTAGTAGCTTGTTTTTTTATAAAATTATTTAACAATACAGGACTCAGCCCCTGCAAGAAACTCTTGCAGCAATTATCTTATTACCTGGTTCATTGCTTCTCTACCCCTGATGGTGTTCTTCAACTGCTTTGGAGTCCAACAGGGCCTGTTCTTTATTCCGCTTCTATATGGACTCAACCCTCATTTTGTAAGGTACCTTCTCCTTTCCATGTTCTATGCTGTAAATGGTTAGGAAGTGTTGCAAACCTTATGAATCAGATTCCAGAGGGTCACAAATTTAATTTTTGGCTTCGGTCTGTGTATTTTATAGATTGCCTGTCCCAGCTTTTCTGTAGCTTAAAAGGGAGGAGTAAGGGGCATAGTGCTCCACGGAGTATTTTTCAGTTTGCCTTTCACTGCTGTTCCCAACTGACTTTTTTGTCGGTAGAAGCTGGAATCAGGAAGGAAAATCACAGACTCCTGAAGTACAAAGCTCCATTCTGCCTTTCACACTGGCTATAACCAGTGAGAGTCATCATCTTAGGCTATGAGGAGCAATATCTAACGAGTGTGAAAAAGGCTCAAATGATTATTTGTACTGGTATGCTGTGGAAATATTATATTTTGGCACTATGGACCATCGTTTTTTTTTTTTTTTTTACAATTCCCTGTGTTTCTCTGGTGCCTCCCCCTCTGTCTCACTTCAGTCCCTGGTGGAACAATGGAAGCTGGAGTTGGTCCCCCGTGACATTCACATTTTGCACTGCACACCATTAGCACTGTGTGAATTTTAATATCCGAGTATTGCCAAGGGAAAACATGTGAACAGCTGGGGCTTTGCCCTATTTGCATGCATTCCTGCCACCTGTAAGATTATTGTAGCTTCTCAGCTGTACCATCGCTCTGCTCATTCCCTTTCTTTAAGGTTTTCCATCTATGTGTGTCCCTGGGAACCAACAAAGAAAATAAGAACTTTGGCAGCCCATACCACCTCTGTACTATTCCCTTTCAATACGCACTACTCAGTTTGTAAGGCACCTTCTCCCTCCCATTGGTTACAAACTAATGTTATCCACCAATCTTCAGGTGATTTGTGAGATGTTCCCCCAATACATTTCCACCTCACCATGTTGAGTAGCCAGTCCCTGGGGGCATGGCAATAAGTGATGTGGTGTACTGGTGAGCAAATCTCCCTTACCAAGTTTTAGCCATCAGGAGACAGACCAGTAAATATACACCATTCCAGTTGGGCAGGCATCCAGTTGTGAAGGACATGCCTCAATAAATCTTTTTATTGACATTTTTTAAATTACAATAAGTAACATAAAAATACATGGAATTGTTTATAACACATAGAGATAACTACACATTTGATTACGTCCAATGACTTTTCTACTATTGCCATGCAAAAAGTATGTAGATGAGGCATCATGCCTCATATAAATAGAGGAACTGTGTGTTATGGATTTTGTTTACACACCCAAGGTGTATGTTGACCCATAAACCTCGAGAGCAAAGTTTGAGAAGTTTATGAGGTCATCACACTCCGAGAGTGTGTAAAAAAAATCCTTAACAGCACAGGTGAATAGTCATTATTTTTTTATAATTACTGGTGCAGGGAGTTTTGTCTTTCAGCTCCTGAAATGGCAGTGAGGCAGTTGTGGAACTCTATGCTGGTACAGGAAATTGTGTCACTGACACACACACACACGCTGTTAATTACAGACACCTTTTTTTCTTTTAAAAAAACTAAAAATTGTTGATCCACAGGTGGCAGTTTGGAAAGCAGGAGAAGAGCAACAGTCTCAGTGGAGATCGTGCTGGGTCTGACGCCCAGTTTCCTGAGACCGACGCACAGCAGGATCAACCAGATACATTTAAATATTATAAAAGGCAGGATCAACCAGATGACTTATTTACAAAGAAATTAAATAGAAAATAACTTTTAGACAGACTTACAGGGAAAATCTGCTTTGCTGTGGTGGTTCACTGCTTAGCGGGATTGAAGCCGCCATGTTTGAGCAACTGACTAGCCTGCCCACACAGAATGTAAGCCAATGAGGTTGCATGCTAGCAAAGACTGACACCACTGCATTTGAAAACAACAGGGGCTCCATGCATTAAAGGGGATCATCAGTAATTATTATGCAATAAAGCTCTCATACAGTAGCACCACTTGCTGCATGCTTTTTTTTTTTTAGTTGTTGTTTAACCAGGTATAGCACACTAAGCTGAAAGCTTTTTACAGGAGCGACCTGGGAGCACAAGGAGGTTAAGTGACTTGCTCAGGGTCACACAGTATGCAGGTAGAAGCTGTGGGATTCAAACCCAGGTCTGGTCTGCTGGATGTCACCAGATTTGCAGCTCAGAGCCTTAGACCACTGCGCTATACTGCCTCCCAAATTCATATTGTTTCATAATTTCATATTGTGTAACAAGTAAATAACTTAAGATGTATATGTTAAAATGGTTCAAAGACTGTATATAGTTTGTGAAACTGGGCCAAGTCTGGCATGTATGGTTTGAGTAGTATCATCACTTTGAACTATTATAATAGATGGGTGGTTTCACTATAGGGTTTAATAGGCACCTTAATGTTAACTCATAATTTTCAGCCACTTGCTGTATTGCATATCTCAATCATTTTTTGATGTGCAGTCACAACAATTTCTAAACTCCATTGTGGCCTAGGATCTTGGGACCTGCCAATCTTGTGAACATTTGGTTGAGTAGATTTTATGCTAGAAAGTTACAAAAAAGTGAAAATACAAAAAAATTGCCTTGGGTAAGGTTAATTCATGTGGCATCCTTTTCCCCTGTTGTCACAGGCTTGTGTGCTTCACAACTGTAATTTATAGTTATCCTGCAACAATTGGTATAAATGTCAAAAAAGAACTATGCAGATATCCGGAGCCTAACCCTGGTGCTACCAGGACCCACACAACAGTATACTGATACCCCAATGTAACAACCCCCCCTTGACTCACCTGGGCTGTTCTGTGGCCCTTGGGTACACACTGCACACTCCTCTGAGGGGACCTAGCCAGGGTTCACAAGTAAAGAAATGATATACTGGAGAAGAATGGCATAGTGCCTCTACCTATGGTAGTGACTAGGGATACCTGTGGGATAAATTCCAGGTTACCACCACAAGGAAAATACAATAATTGCCCCACAGTTGCTTCCCCACACAGTAACCATGTACCCTTTGCAACAATCAATTAATAACAGTATATAACATGGACCAATTATTATAGGGAGGGGGAAATAAGGGAAACAAAAAGCATAATAATAAATGGCAACAACAACTATACCCCGCACTATTTCCCACACCTTCCACCTGTGGGTGCACCCTTGCATACCCCCCAAAAGGCTGTTAGAAGAGTCAGTATGTTGCAGTGGGTACAGTACCTCACTGGAGCTGCTCCAAAAAGCAGGGATGCAGTGAGGATAAATGATCTTGTAACTGGGAACATAATACTTTCATTGGGGCCCAATAACTTTTAAACAGATGCAAACTTTAACTTTCTGCCTGGGTGCAACTTTAAACTTGATGTAGTCCTGCCAAGGGCTTAACACTCTTTACAAACTAGCTAGCATGCTAAATAAGAACTGCCCTGAGCCACAGCCCAGAGGTGCTTACAGTTTGCAGATTAAAAGGTTTTTTTGCAGAAACTTGTTTCAATGGTGCTTGTTTGTATCAGGAGTTGTTGGTTGTGCACCACAATGCAGGTTGCAGATGAACAGCAGCTGGTCTTCACCTGTCAGGCCTTTCAAATCTTCACATCTGAGGCCTTTGTCTGAGGTGTTCACCTAATAGGCATCTCAATGTCTTCCTTTCTGATGACCTCTCCAGTGGTCTAGGGGGTTTATTTATTTATGTATGTATGTATGTCTTTGGCAACCGAGTAAGTGCACAGATCCAAGGGACCATTTTCAGGCATGACCAGGCCACAGAATGGCACAGAGAATGCATACATAACATAGGATATACTACACAGGTTACAATGCCCAGCAAAGCAACAGGGTAGAAATACAGTTACATTTTAATATATACAACTCAGTACACATGCACAGCAAAATCAACATGGAAGGAACATCAATACAGGGTATAGGTGCAAAAAGTATCATCAGTACCATCACAAACAACAAAGCAAAATAAGTAGCAAGGTAAGATAAGGGTGGAGGTGACTCAGTAGTTTTTGCCTCACAAGGGGAAATACTGTAGTCTCAGTCTCTAGTCTCGGATGCAAAGGTTCTTAAAAGACCATGTAAAAGCATCTATCCTAAATAGATACTTCTGCTCAGTATTTACTGAAGAGAAGGTAGGGCAGGCCCACAGCTCTGTAATATGGACACTGGGGTGGGTGGTGCACTAGTCCTTTCACAAAAGAAAGGGTCCTACAAGAGCTCTATAAGCTCAGGATGGACAAGGCAATGGACCTGATGGCATACATCCCAGGGTACTAAAGGAGCTAAGGGTGGAACTAGTGAAGCCATTATCAGAACTGTTTAGTGAGTCTCTGAGCACAGGAGAGGTCCCAGAAGACTGGAGAAGGGCTCATGTGATCCTGTTCCGCAAGAGTAGTGCCAGGGAGGAAGCAGGGAACTACAGACCAGTCAGTCTTACCTCAGTAGTGGGCAAGATTATGGAGACACTCCTTAAGGAAAGGATAGTGCAAAACCTGGAATCCATAGGAGCACAGGATCCAAGACAGCATGGGTTTACAAAAGGAAGGTCCTGTCAAACTAATCTCATAGATTTCTTTGACTGAGTAACCAGAGTGGTGGACCAAGGGAGAGCAGTTGATGTTGCCTACCTTGACTTCAGCAAAGCTTTCGATACTGTTCCACATAGAAGATTGATTAATAAGCTGGGTAGGCTCGGGGTGGGTCAGATGTTGGTTAACTGGGTGGAAAACTGGTTGATGGGCAGAAAACATAGAGTGGTGGTAAACGGTATACAGTCAGAAGAGATGCAAGTCACAAGTGGGGTACCTCAGGGATGAGTCCTGGGGCCAGTTCTCTTTAATATCGTTGTCAGTGACATTGCAGATGGACTGGAGGGTAAGGTTTGTCTGTTTGTAGATGACACCAACATCTGCAACAGGGCAGATGATCCAGATGGGGTGGGCAGAATGAGAAGAGATCTGGATAAACTAGCAATATGGTTAGAAGAGTGGCAGCTGGGGTTTAATGCAAAGAAGTGCATGATCATGCATGTAGGGAAGAGAAACCCTGAAGCCACCTATAGGCTGGGAGGTGAGTTGCTGGCAGTCACCAGGGAAGAAAGAGACTTGGGTGTTAGCATCACTGATGACCTGAAATCATCCAAGCAGACCTCTAAAGCAGTAGGCAAGGCTAGAGGGATGTTGGGGTGTATTAGTAGGGGTATCACAAGTCAGAAGAGGGAGATAATAATCCCTCTTTACAAGACACTGGTTAGGCCACATCTGGAGTACTGCATGCAGTACTGGAGGCCACACCTTCACAAGGACATTAATCAAATTGAGGCAGTCCAGAGAAGGGCAACCAAAATGGTGCAGGGACTGCATCAGAAAACACGAGGACAGATTAACTGAGCTCAATATGTATACCCTAGAGCAAAGGAGGGAGAGAGGTGATATGATTGAAACATTCAAATACCTTAAGGGCATTAACAAGGTGAAAGAGTCTAACATGTTTCAATATAATAGTATAATAATAATTTTATTTAGTATAGCACCTTTCAGATCATCAAGGTGCTTCACAAGTACAAACATAGACAATTAAACAATACATAAGAATAAAATTCTTGAAAATCAGGAAAATATGAAAAATAGCAGGGCAAGAGGACACAGCATGAGATTAGAGGGAGGCCGATTAAAGGGTAATGTGAGGAAGTTATTTTTCACAGAAAGGGTGGTGGATGCATGGAATGGCCTACTTCAATAAGTGGTGGATATGAACACAGTGCAGGGCTTCAAACAGGCATGGGACAAGTATAAGGGAGCAATACAGATGAGTATGAATAGATAGGCCATTTACAGAGCAAAGGCCTATGGCACATTTATAACGTAGAAAAAGAAATGGGCAGACTGGATGGGCCTTGCGGTCCTTATCTGCCGTCAACTTCTATGTTTTTCAAATTCCAGGCTGCAGGAGACAGCCTCTGGCTTCAGAGTGCAATTTTCTGTCTTTCCCGGCTGCAAATTATTAAGTGTTGAATTTCCAGCAGGTTCAATTTTCACCCAGGGAGTCACTTTACACAGTCCAGTTCTTTTCCCTGTGGCTACTTGTTTTTCACATGCACTCTGCAGCTTGCCCAATACTAGGGCCAGCAAGGTTGTTGGGCAAACAAACAGGCCTGCTAGGCTAAGTAGCCCACTGCAGTCTCACCTGCTCTTCTCTCTCTCTCTCTCTCTCTCTCTCTCTCTCTCTCTCAAGCTCCCTCAGGAATCTCAGCTGAATCTCTCCTTTTGTTGGGGTTTCAGTCCTTTTTATAGAATTTTCAAAGTCCTAATCTGATTGGTTGCATGTTTCCGGGGCATCTTCAGTGTCCGTTGACATTTACCCAGAGGTGCCCATTTTACCAGAGTCCATGGGAGGGCACCATATTTGTTTATTTCTTGCTGCTGGCTCACTTGCCCCCATAATATTTAATCAAAGAAACTTTTAGGGGCTGCCAGTTATTTGTCCTGGCTCTGCTTTCACTAAGGGAGCCAGGACACCCTTTACTTATTTTGTTGAATCCACCTTAATCCCATCAGGGCTCCAAGAATTAGAGGTGCCCATCATCACAAGCCCACTCCAGTGGGGCAGGATTCTCTGTCCCAGTGAATCCTTCTTGTGACAGGGGGTCAGGGATACCCCTTCTCTGTCCATTTAGCACAGTCGCTGTTTCACAACTGAACATACGCAAGAGAATCCCAGGGTTCCCTCTATCCATGTGAGGGGGTACACATACAGTCTCAAGTCTGTGTTCCTTGTACAGATGTATAGAACCCTGTCAGCCACTACACAATGAAACAGAAAGCCACAGATGTGTATAGACTTCAGGGGCACAATACACCCTATTATGAGTCTTTGCCCAGAAATGCAGAGCTCGGTTCAAGCCCCCACAGACTCCTCCTGAGACCCTTTGTATTTCCTCCTCTTCTTTCATCACATTGAGTCCCTAGTGGTTCTTTCCTTTGGTATTATTTTGACCTTTAAGCAATCACATAGGCATAATATAGTTTGAACAAACCTTCCCAAGGCAACACACACACAAATTATACTGGCAAAATTATCTTAAAAGTAAGCTAAAAGCTTTACTACTTAATTAATAAATGCAGTAATTAATATAAAGACACATAATTTTAGACATTGGTTACAGGATATTGAATATAAAATGGAAAATATACATAAAAACCTACACTTTAAAACTCTGAGATGAAAGTTCTACCTGAAGTCCTTAGTTGCTGAATTTTGAAGTGCAAAGTGTCCTTAGAAGTGATAGTTGAAGTCTTATGTCTGGTGGTCCAGGAGAATGTCTTCAAAAGAAATCATCTTTGCTCTCCTAAACAGACAGGGTCCCCAAATGCAAAAAGCTTAAGGTTTTAATACCTTCTTTGCACCCTTGTTTTATGGAGTTTCTCAAATGGCAGGTCTAGTGGACAGTGGCTTGTCCTGCAATTGGCTAGCATTCTGTCTCTATGGCTGAGCAACCAATCAGCTTTTTAATATTTTATTGCATAAAGAAAAACAAATGTTCTTCTCTGAATATGAGAGCAAACCAGTTGCAACCAGCCTGACTTTCGGGAGCAGCTCCAGACCCACTTCCCTTTGAAATGGCTATACTTATGCTACATGCAGTACAGTCACTTACTTAAGATTCTAGCCCATTTAACTGTAATGAGATTAGCTCAGGGTAGACTTGTAGAGACAACAGAAATCCAGACTGAATGGCATCACTGGATGCTGATGGCCATTCAAACACAAATGGACATGCATGCTTCCAGCTCTGCTTAATTATTCTTTTGTTTCTTTTTAAATTATTTAATTAAACTCTAGACCTTGACTAGCAGCTGACAGATTCTCTGCCAAGTAACAAGAGTTACATCATTCTTTTGAGTCAATGGCTTTTGTTTGTACCCATGACCCCTTGCAAGTTGCACTGGGCCACCATGATCATTTCTGATTCATTTCTTAAATAAAATATCATGAAATATAATTAGAAAAATAAGGTATGACCTTATCCCACAACACTCCTCCCTCCTTAACAGAACCTGGGGGGGGCATGCCACTTTTTAGTAAGAGTTTCCACCAGTTCTGTCCGTTACTCTGATTGGAAGGATAGGCCATCTGCATTGGCATTAGCAGACCTTGACAAATGTTTAATGTCCATATCATAGGCCTGTAGTGCAATGCTTCATCTAACAAGCCTCCCATTCATCCTTCCCATTTGGTTTAGCCACACTAAAGGATTGTGGTCTGTCTGTACAAGGGCCTCCCATAGAGGTTGGACTCAGCCTAAGTGGCCACACCAGGGCAAGGCATTCCTTTTTTAAAGTGTAGTACACCTGCTTCCGGGGAAGTAGCTTCCTACTTAGGTACACAATTGGGTGATCTTTTCTCTGTTGGGATGTCAGACTGAGGATAGCACCAATCCCCACATCTGAGGCATCCATCTGCACAACAAATAGTTTAGTGTAGTCTGGGCTAGAGAGCATGGAGCAGTTCACAGCACAGCTTTTAGCTGAGTGAAGGCCCTGTACATGCTGGGTCCCATTACATTTGGGTTGCTTTTCTTTAACAAGCTAGACAGGGGAACTGCCAGGGTGCTGTAATTTGGCACAAAGAAGCTCTGATCTGCTTCTGGGTCTCAGGTATGGGCCATGCCTCAATGGCCTCTATCTTGGCCTGGTTTGGATGTAGTTGTCCCCTCCCATTACATGTCCCAAATATGAAAACTCAGCCATGGCCACTTAGCACCTTTCAGCCTTTATAGTGATCCCAGCCTTCTGTATCCTGCCCAACACTTCCTTCAGATGGGACAGGTGTTTCTTCCAGCTGGTACTGAAGAGGACAATATCATAAAGATAAACCACTATGTACTGTTCCAGACTGTGTAACACCTGGCTGACCAACCTTTGGAATGAAGCAGGGGTGTTCTTCATCCTAAAAGGCATTACCTTAAATTCAAAGAGGCCTATTGGGGTGACAAAGGCTGACCATTCCCTAGTTCTGGCAGTCAACTCCACTTGCCAGCACCCTTTGTCGGGTCTATGGTTGTTAGGTAGGTCACCTCCCAACTTGTCCAACAACTCATCTGTCCAGGGCATTGGGTGGGCGTTGGTCTTCATGACTGTGTTGAGTCCATGATAGTCCACACAAAAGTGGGTAGACACATCAGGCTTGGGGATGAGGACTATGGATGAGGCCCAGGGACTGTGGGATTTCTGGGATTGCCCCTAACTCCAGAATTTCCTCTGCCTCCATCCAAATGTCCTTTAGAATGGCCTCAGGCACCCTGTAAGTTGTCTATCATATGGACGATTGCATCCCCATGTCCACATCATGGGTTGCTATGGGGGTTCATCCGGCTTGGCCATAAATAAAGGGGCAAAGTCCTCTAAAACCTCCCTCACTTCCTGGGTATTTTCAAGATCAACTGGGGTGATAGTTTGATTGCCTCCACCAATGACTGCTTGCTTTCCCTAGCAAGTCCAGAAGGGTATTCTTCTTCTCTCCCCTCTCCAGGACTACAAACAGCAAACACCATGTTGCCCTCTTTACATATGGCTTCATCATATTAACATGGTACAGTCAATGGATATAATTATTTATATATATATATATATATATATATATATATATATATATATTTATTTATTTATTATTTAAAAATATCGGATTTACAGACCTTTGAGTCAGGAACTCATTTGCAAAGGCACCTCATCAACAGTAAGACAAGAAAATACAGTTAACAGGTCATAAAATACAATAGCTCAGAAAGCAGACTGTTATAACAATCATTCACTGGAGATACATTGGTAGCAGTAGTTATACAATACATAGTTTAGGCACACAGGCACCATGTCAGGGGAGACCAAGGCAGTTCAACAATATACAATAGATAAAAACAATAAACAGCAGAAGTCACAGGATAGCCCATAAAGTTCACAGGAGGGCTACAAGTGGTCAGAGGACCATGTCATGACAGTGGATTACTGTCCAGAGGGGAGGATTATGTACATTTGCAGGAGTGGGAGTCAAACAGATGGCCTCTGAGGGTGGTCTTGAAATGACCTAGCTTAGTGGAGTCAGCGATGTAGGCTGGGAGGTAGTTGAACCAGGTGGGTGCTCTGTAGCTGAAGGATCTCTGAGCTACAGATGTCCTGGCCCTGAGAACTAAAAATGAGGTCTTGACAGTGCTGCAGGGGGATACTAAGGAGGGGGCAGTGGAGGGAGGTAGAAACACCAGGGAGGGAGGAAGAGCCAAAGCAGAGTATTTTTTATTAAGAGGCAGATTTGGAAGCAAAGTCTTTTCTCAAGATTGAACAAATTGGTGGTGAAATACAACAGACAGGCATGAGTGAACCTCAGGGCACCAGTCAGAGCCTGCAGGCCTTGTTTATGGAGAGCTGGATTTTAGCAAGTCAGTATTGTCAGCAGCAGCGAAGATTGGTGGACCATAGCCTACTAGAGACAGGACAGAGGAGGTGATTGCTAACCTGAGAGCCTCAGGGGGGAGGTAAGCTTTATGGTTATATAGGAGTCCAATCCTGATATTGGTGGCAGCAGAAATGGCACTGATGTGGGAGTGGAAGGTAAGGGCCAAGTCAAATGTGATACCCAGGTACTTGTAGGAGGAAACCTGCTTAATGGGGTGTGGTGTGCTGGGTAGTATCACATGGGAGGTGCCAATGGCTTTACTTTGGAGATGTGAGAAGAGCATAGCCTTTATCTTTTTTAGGTTCAGGTCCAGTCTATGGGCAGTGAACCAATGTTCAGCTTGATAAAATGCACATTGAATGGTGGTCTGCAGTGTGGAGGGGTTGGGATCTGAGGCGAAAGCACTGCATCATCTGCATAGAGAAGGATCCTACTAGAACAGGTAGAGGGAGAGTGTTAAGATAGAGGCTGAAGAGGAGGGCCCAGGATAGCCCTGGGGACACCAAGTGGACAAGATGAGTGTCGGATAAGGTGCCATTGATTTTAACACACTGTTCTCTGGCAGAGAGGTAGCTGGTGAACCATGAGGGAGCAGGGGAGAAACCAAGGCATCTGAGGGAGTCAAGCAGGAGGGGATATGTCTCTTGTCAGGCAGTTCAACAATGTAGTTCACATCACTTACCTGTTAGACTACCTTGTATGGTCCCTTCCACTCAGCCTGCAGCTTGTCCTTCTGGACTGGAATGAGGACTATTACTTCCTGGCCTGCACTGCATGATCAAGCTGTAGCTTTGCAATTGTGCCAGACTTTTGCTTCTGTTGGGCAACTGACAGGTTGCTTTGGGCCACCCCTATAAGCTTCTTCAGCTTCTCTCTTAACTTAAGGACATACTCCACTATGGGAGCTCTCTGGGTGGTGTGATTGACTTCCCAGTCTTCCCAGATCATGTCTAGAGGACCATGCACCCTATGTCTGTATAAGAGTTTGAGGGGGGAGAACCCTGTTTACTCTTGGGGCACCTCCCTGTATGCGAACAATCAGTGGGGAAGATATTTCTCCCTGTCCCTCCCATGCTGTTCAGCAAATGCTTGGAGCATCAATTTTAGGGTACCATTAAACCTTTCCACAAGCCCATTGGCTTGTGAGTGATAAGGTGTTGTGCAACTCTGCCCCACCCCACACTTCTCTCACAAACACTTCATCAGGTCTGACATGAAGTTACTCCCTTGAGCAGAGATAATCTCCTTCAGAAACCCAACCTGGAACAAGATCCCTAGCAAGGCATCTACCACTTTGTCTGCCCTAATTGAGGAGGGGTGACTGCCTCTGGGTATCAGGTGATGTAATTGACCACCATCAGGATAAACTTTTTCCAGAGGAGCTTGGGGTAGTCAACAGTCTCACAATATCCAGTCCTACTGTCTATAATGGCTCCTCCACAATGGGCAATGGAAGTTGGGCAGCTTTTGTTTGACTACCTGCCTTCCTTACCTGTTGGCACCAGTGACAAAACCTGCAGTATTCCTTCAGCTGTTGGGTGAAGTTGAGCCAGTACAAATTTTGGACCAATCGCTGCATGAGTGCGAACAATGCTCAGATGTCCAGACATGGGGATATCATAAGCGACATTGATCAACCGCTTATGATACCTCTGGGGAATGACAAACTGCCTACCCATCACACCTCCCTCTGTCCTCAAGTCCTGCATACAACAGTCCATTGTCCCAAATTACCCTATGTTTCATGTCACCTCCCCGTGTCCCATCAGATTCTGTACAAGCCCTCAGTCTCTCCAAACTAGGGTCAGTCCATGCAGCAGCTGCAAATCTTCACATTTTCCCAAAGCATGGGACATGTCCTCTCAGTTCCTTTATTTATTTATTATTTTTCCCATACCCCTTATCCTTGGATCTGCCTGCCCATCACCCCATGCCCCAATTTTCCCCCTGGGTGAAAGCCATCAAGGGACTCTCCTCCCAGTGGACACCATAGGCAAGCCCTGGATTATCCCCAGGTAGGGGCCATGGGAATGGGACCCCACTGGTGGGTATCGGATGCAGTGGATGGTGAAGCAGAGTGGATCATCATGCTGGGGGGACAGCATTTTTTGCTGTTTGCTTTCCTGGGGGAAGGGACATGCAATGATGTCCAGCATCCACCCCACCACCTCAACATACTGGCACCAGTCACTGCAATACCCTCAGCCTCTGACAGTGGTCCATCTAGTGCTTGGCACTCTTCCCCTCCCTCCCCTCGCAGGACAGCATTTCCATGGATGTTCAATTCTTCTCCCCTGGCTGGCCTTCCAACTCTCAAGTCCATTCCCAAACCCAGTTTGTCAGTGTCACAAGCAGAAATCCAACTACTGTGCCAGCTGACCGGCCCATCCTCCTCAGTTCCTTAGACTGGGGTCCATAGATCTAGCATTAGGGCATTCAGAGTCACTGCCATCCCTAACCTTCTGACCATTTGTTACCCCTTCCTCCTCAGAGTAACCTTCTGTAGCTGTTTGGTGAATGGTTACTTGGTGAAGTCCTACCTCCCTTTCAGTATTCTCTCTTTCAGGAGACACAGGCTGGGGAACCTGCCTCCTATTATTTTCCACAGGGGTTTCTGTGGAGTTCAGAGAATTACAAACAACCTTAGTCATCTGACTGCAAGTAATCACACACACTGCCCCCTGTTGTAGATTATTCCTTATAATCACATCCAGATCATGGTTGTCTGCCACTGCGACCTTTTGCACCCTCTCTCCTGTCTCACCCCAATCCAGGAGAACACCAGCTAGTAGCAGGGTTTTCTCCTCCCCTGTGAATCCCCTCACAGTGACAAACTGATTAGGTATAAGCTGCTCAGGCTCAACCAAATCCCCTTTCACCAGGGTAAGAGACACCCCTGTGTCCCTTAATCTATGGGTTTGCACCCCATTTAGCGGAATAGGGTGTATGCACTCTCTCATGTCAACAGACATACTCTCAGAGATACACAGTGCACCCACCTCCTTTCAAGGGACCGGTTGCCCACTTTGCTCCTTTTTTGGACACTGTCTAGCAAGATACCCTGGCTGCTTACAAAACCAACATTCATCATTCTTTTTTTCCAAGACATCCCTTCTTGGTAACTTGGGGCTTACCCCTTTCCGCAGAAACACTGAGGGTTTTAGCTACCCTGAAAGCACGCTTTCCCTTTTTGCCTTGCATTACCTGCTCCCCCACTTTCTTTTAGAACAGGCCTCCTCCTGGCATAGTAATCCAAGAGCTTAGAAGCTTGCTATGATGTTTTTGGATCCCTGTCCTCTAGCCTGGTTTTAGCTCCACTAAGCAAGACCAAAAGTATAACTTTCTCAATTTTTCCCACAGAGTTTGCTTCCACCTCCCACCAACGTTTTACAAAACTGTTGTTGCTTGTGTTAGTTCTTTAAAGCTCATGTTAGGGCTTTTTCAGATTTTACGGAATTTGACCCTGTAGGACTCAGGAGTTAGTTCATACTTTGTAAGTAAAGCAGTTTTAGTTTATCATAGTCTTTGCTGTCCTCATTCTCCATTTGGCCTAGCCTCATGCCCTTTTCCAGTAATCAACAGGGCTAGCTGAAAGCTCCAGGCCTCCCTGGTATCTTGGCCTGGATACAGACCATTTCCAAACAAATTCAAAATGCATCCATATCCTCCCATCCTTAAATTCAGCTATTAATTTGGAATTTAATTTATACCCCAGCCCTGGAGTTTTAGGTTCACTCCTGCCACTTACCTCCTCTGGCACTGGTTGTTGGAGTCTTATGCTCTCCAGTTCAGTCTCCCTCTGGTGCTGTTTTTTCTTGGCCTCTCTCTGGTGCTGGTTTTCCTTGGCATCTCTCTGGTGTTGCCTTTCCTCAGCTTTTCTCCGGTGCTGTCTTTCATGCATATGCAGTTCAATCTTTCTCTGCTCAAATTCCCTCTGCTGCTGCGCTTCAAATGTTCTCTGCTCCAGTTCCAGTTTCCTCAACTCCAGCTGCAGCCTTATCCCTTCCAGCTCAAGCTGTGTGGTGGCCTTCCCCTGGTGCTTTGGCTCTGGGCCCACTCTGGTCTCGCTGTCCTCCTCCCTGGGACTGGACACTGTGATGGCCCTTGGCACCACTACAGCCAAGGTGGGGTCCCTTTCAGTTACTGGCTGTGAGTTGGTGCCCCAGGCTGCTGCCTGTTCATTGGCTGCATTGAGGACTTCCATGAGGTGCTTCTTACTGCACCCATCATACTGGACCCTTCTCTCCTGGCACAGCTGCTTCAGCTCTTCTACAGTGTAGTCACTGTACTTGAAAGCCATCTTTCTTCCCTACAGTACCACTAGTCTGCCTTTTACAGTACTTGCAGCAAAAAAAAAACAGGATGGGGAACTATATATTGTAACCAGTTTTCCCTTTTTCAATTTTCTGCCCTCTTTGTGTATGGTTGTTTAAACAGTTCACCAACCCCCCACTGCCACCAATCTGTCACAAGCCCATTCCTATGGGGTTGGATTTTCTGCATCCCAATGAATCCTCTTAGACGGGGTCAGGATACCCTTTTTCTGTTCTTTTAGCATGCTCACTGTTTCACAACTTAACATACACAAGAGAATCCCAGGGTTTCCTCTCTCCATGTGAGGGGGTAAAATACAGTCTTGAGTCTGTGTTCCTGGGATAAAACCCTCTCAGCCATTACACAATGATCCAGAAAGCCACAGGCGTGTATGGACTTTGTTGGGCCCTATACACCTTATTATGTGTCTTTACCCAGAAATGCAGAGCTCGGTTCAAACCTCCAATGACTCCTCCTGAGACCCTTCATAATTCCTCCCCTCCTTTCATCACATAGAGTCCTTAGTGGTTCTATCCTTCAGTATTGTTTCGGCCCTTAAGCAATCACACAGTAGTATATTTTGAACAACTCGCCCCAAGGCAACACACACAAATGACACTGGCAGAATTATCTTAAAAGTAAGCCAAAAGCTTTACTAATTAATTAATAAATGCAGTAAATAGCATAAAAACAAATAATTTTAGACACTGGTTACAGGATATTGAACATAAAATGGAAATATATACATAAAAACCAACACTTTAAAACTCTGAGATTAAAATTCTGTCTGAAGTTCTTAGATGCTGAATTTTGAAGTGCAAAGTGTCCTTAGAAATGGTAGTTGAAGTCTTAGCTCTGGTGATCCAGGAGAATGTCTTAAAAAGAAATCATCTCTGCTCTCCGAAACAGGCAGGGTCCCCAAATACAAAAGGCTAAAGGTTTTAATACAGTATTTGCACTTTTGTTTTATGGGGTTTCTCAAAGGGCAGGTCTAGTGGACAGTAGCTTGCCATGTGTTTGGCTAGCATTCTGTCTCTATGGCTAAGCAACCATCAGCTTTTTAAATATTTTATTTCAAAAAGAAAAAAAATGTTCCTCCTGAATTTCAGGAGCAGCTCCTGCCCCACTTCATGTTGAAATGGCTGTAATTAAGCTACATTCAGTACAGTCATTTACTTAAGATTCTAGTCTATTTAACTGTAATGAGATTAGCTCAGGGTAGACTTGTAGAGACAATAGAAATCCAGACCAAATGGCACCACTGGATGCTGAGGGCAATTCAAACACAAATGGATGTGCCTGCTTCCTGCTCTGCTTTATTATTTTTTTGACTCCTTTAAAATCATTTAATTAAACTCTAGTCCCTGATGAGCAGCTGACAGATTCTCTTCCCAGTAACAAGATTTACAACATCATTCTTTTGGGCCCATGGCTTTTGTTTGATCTCATGATCCCTTGCAAGTTACACTGGGCCACCATTTTTATTTATTTTATTTTTATTTTAGTCTTTGGTAACCTGGTAAGGCCCACTAGGCACAAGTGCCTGTTTTCAGGGGCGACCTGCGAGCACTGGGCAGTTAAGCTACTTGCTCAGAGTCACACAGTATGCAAGCGGAGGTTGTGAGAATCAAACTAAGGTCTGGTTTGCTGGATGTACCAAGCTTGTTCACAGCTTGTTACTCTAATCTCTAGGCTATACTGCCAGTCCAACCATAGGAATCTCTGATGCATTTCTCACATAAAATACCATGAAATATGATTAGAAAAATAAGATATGGCCTTATCTCACCACACTTATTTTGTGTTTATTCCCCCTGCCTTGAAATGGAGCCTGAGTTCCCTTAAGTTTCTCCACCCCACTGGCTGCATATGAGCAAATGGCACATGGCGGCTATCTCTTTTATTTACATTTCAGCCAGTTCTCATCTTGGCAGCTCCTGGATCAGTACCATCCCCTAAGCACCCGGTTGTGAAAAACACATTCTGGCCCTCGGCCCCATTTGCTACCTGGGGCTGAGATACAAAATTCTGGCAGCCACATTCATAAATATTTCATGGGTGGAGCATGCCCAAATCCCCCCAAATTCAATTGAAAGCCCTCCACCCCACCTTCCAGCAGCACAGGGGACAGGAGGCAGAATAAGTATCCCGCAGGGCTGTAGCCCCTTAACATAATCCCAACCTGATTGGAGAGCTTACACCATTCCAACAATAAGTGCCAAGCCCTGTGTGTTGCAAACATAAAAAAATTATTTGTGGTCTTCAAGAATCCATCCTATCCATTCTGGCACTGGGTGCCCATACCATTATTAAAAACATTAACACACATACACACACACACACAGAAAACCGCACACTCTCGAATGCCAAGTATATAAAAAAAAGTAGCAGGTTTGCTTCCCAAGTGCTCAGTTTATTTAACAGACAGTGTAGTGCAGCATAAAGGCTGAAGAGCTTGAACACCAGACTGTCTTCCCAATGTTTTGCAAGTTAAGTGCTTATCAAGAGACCTACTGTACAGTGACTCTTACGGAAGGGCAATTTTATACACAACTGTTTTAACAACACAATAAATAAAGGGTTACTTGTGTATAAACCCAAGATATGCAGTTGCAAACATTACAATATCTGCAAATATAAAGAAATGACATCCAAATAGTGCAAATAGGATAACAAAGACAGCATTCCATTTCAACAGTACACCATGGTAAACATAAATTAGACTCATAAGAAGGCTCTGTAATGAAAGAAAAACAACCATGGTTACTCTAATACAGTACATAGAAAAAAGTTACAATGATATAAGAAAATTCCCCAATCACTACCCTTAAAGCCAGGTTAACAAATAACTGCAAAAGAAGGTACTGTTTCTCTATAAAAAAAAAAAGTGTGATCTCCATCCTATCATTTAGATCTGGTGGCACAACGGCTTTCATCTTAAAGATCCAAAAATGTTCCTCGCATTCCAATGCCCCTTCAAGACCCTTACTCCCCTCAGGACCCACCAAAACTTTTTCAAATCCGGTAAACAGCCAGCAATAGGAGCCCTTTAAATTTGGTTGATCTGTGTGGGCCTCCAACACATAATCAAGGTTGCCATTCTGAATGGCCTGCATGTGGTCCTCCACACTCTCTTTAAACTTCCTCTTTGTTTTTCATATATAGTACACACCACAATCACAAGTAGCCAGGTAAATGATGTTACAAGTGTTACTGCACCATTTGAAACTGCACTTTTTGGGTTGTACTCATTTTATCCTTCAGGTACTGTGCTTTTAAAAAGGTTGTATATAAAGCTGTATTATAGGGGTCACAGTAAGTCTTTCAACAAAGTGCTTCATGCACTAAACATTGTGACAACAGTCTAGTGTTCATGCTCCTCAGTCTGTATGCTGCCCTGTTACAGTAGCTAAATAAATTGAACACTTCCCCAACACTGCCCCTTAGCACCTTCCATTCTTCTACCCCTCTCAACAAATCCTCCCAATATCCTCTCTCCTTGTTTCTTCCAACTACTCCCTCTTAATTTCCACACTTCTGGCTCTTTATCCTCCCTCCATAGAAACATAGAAGTTGACAGCAGATAAGGACACAAAGGCCCATCCAGTCTGCCATTTTGTTAACGGTTTTGGCAGCAACTGACTGTTTTAAAAATGTTTTGCACAATCATACAGTACACTTATATATTAAAATGACTGTGCACTATTTAAATGTTGCCCTATAACAAATATTGTACATACATTATGGGACAGAGTTCTGTTTGTAATTTGCCTGCCGGGGTCAGATGACTTGCAGATTGCTGTGTAAATTTGATCCACCAGTGGATGGCAGATTGGCCTTGAAAAAGTGTATTTCCAGCACACAGTGTTGGCTATCTTATAAAGGTTTGTTGTTGCTGCTATGCTGTTTTAATCTGCAAATCAAAGTTTTATTTGATTTGATTTCATTTTTAGCTTTTATCAAATGAGCAGAAACTGCCCATTTTCATATTGTGACAAGTACACAAAATTACTGTGTACATATATGTGTAGAATGCACCTGGGATACCGTGATTTACACAAAAAGCAAGTATTCAACTATAAAAAAAACTGGCAGCACTGGCTACTCACAGAACTCTAGTTAGGTCACACCTTATGCATGTATTTGTTTGAAGTATTCCACAGAAGACTCAGTCCTTTCAAAATAAAGTGCTTAATTTTATTTATGGCACACAAATATGGAATCTTCCTGCCCCCTTCACTCACACATTCCAAATGCCTCCTGTTGCATCTAGAACTTAATCATAAAATTACACAGACACCGAATACAAAATATAACAACATAAATGCTCATTAATATGTACTTATTTCTTGAGTACAACCATGTTTTCCATCTCACCATAAAGGTGTACAATCTGAGGCATGTGGAATTGAATTATAATAGACTGCAGCTTTGAATAGAGTAAATATTTGCCCAAAAGTGGTTTGTAACAGAAGAGTTTAAAAGTAGCTCTATTCAAGGACCTCATACACAAATAATTCACTGCCATTGTAGAAAGAGAATCTACTGCTTGAGACAGTAACCCCACTCAAGATCTGTGTAAAAATACACACATTCATGTGTTCAAATTATCCTCCCGTATAAGGCATCTAACCACCCACTATAACTGACAATGATGGACTGACCTTGGTGAATTTGAGGCAAAACAACAGATATTGTTAAAATTAACCTATAACATAGCAAGCATCCTTTCCACTAGCACAATGTAAATTGGTAGCCCATAGTCCAGTATTGAAAATAGCAGACAATGCTAGCAACTTATGTAATTCAAGGAATTAAAAGGTCACAAATTCTAAAAGCAAACAACTAGCCTCAAATGAATTGTCTTAATAACATAATTAATACTAGGCTCAAAGGAGATAGTAGAGTTCAAGACCACCTAGAAATACTTAAACAATCAACACATTCAATAACTTCACCCTTGAGTTAAGTAAGCAATTAGACAACGACAGGGTGGTTGTTGTTATGTGATAACCGCACACCTAGTGCGTGGTGAGGCATGAGGTCGAAGGCGTAGTGTCCTCTGCACCTAGGTGCGGTTATCACATAACAACCACCACCCTGGAGTGTCTTATTGCACATATAAAATGGGAAATAACTATGGAAAAAGGAAACTGACAAGGTGTTTATATTTTGAAAACTTTGTAACATTTATTTAAATACAGAATAGAGAATTAATTGAAACATTGACATAAAATAGTCCCTTGGTAAACTTTTTGAATGGTAAAAAATAGCAATTACCAACAACATTGCAAACAACAGTCTACTTGTTGTAGTTATAGAATTGCACTTTACTTACTGCCTGGTTTTCTTAATCTGTCCCCGAACATTCATTTCGCAGACACTGACCGTGCCATTGTGCGCTACATGTGCGAAAACACATTTCAGATGAGATGTGAAAATGACAGTTGTACTGTTCATAAGGAGGTGTGGTAAAATGGCAATATTGAAAATCTGGAGTGAAAATATTAAAAATGCTCAAAGTTATGAGCATGCGTTGGAACACTATGCAACGCACGCTCGTAAAACAGTCGTTTTGAGGAATATTTTCCCCACATTTCCAACATAGCCAGTTTAGGACCACTACTGATGAACAGTGTCACTGTGATTTTATTACTCTGTCTGGAACATTGATTTCGCACACCGACCGCGCCATTGTGTGCTACATGGGCGAAAACACATTTCATGTGAGATGTGAAAAATGACAGTTGTACTGTTCATAAGGAGGTGTGGTAAAATGGCACTACTGAAAATCTGGAATGAAAATATTAAACATGCTCGAAGTTACGAGTGTGCGTAGGAACTGCACAATGCACGCTCATAAAACAGTTGTTTTGGGGAATATTTTCACCAAATTTTCAACATAGGGTTTTTGGGAGTCTACCTCATGAACTGTGACACTGTCATTTCATTAATCATTCTGGAAAGGTGGTTCCACGCAGTGAATGCAGAACCACCTTTCGGGACCAATTAATGAAATAACAGTGTCACAGTTCATGAGGTGGGGCCCCAAAAAATCCATGTTGAAAATTTGGTGAAAATATTCCCAGAAATGGCTGAGATATGCACTAAGGTTGAAAAAATCCATGTATGCCATTATACAGCTTACCGGCATTTCTTCAGTTCATGGTTGGCTTTGAAGAGTGCAGACATGTTCCGGTCCACGAAGATCGTCGCCGAGCTCTGGAGGTAAGTATGGGTTGAGGTGGGGTGAGGTGGGGTGTGGGGAGGTGGGTACAGAGGGTGGGTGCGGGTTGGGGAGGGGCAAAAGAATCAACGAGGGAAGGTTTTTATTGTTTCAGTTTTTTTATTTGCACACAAGGACTTTTGCCATGCTGGGGTGGGCTCCCAGAATGGCTTGAGGGGACAGTGAAGCTGACGAGGATGGGCACCCTGTCAGCAAATGAAGCTTTGCCATGCTGGGGTGGGCTCCCAGCATGTGCAAGCAGCTAGGGGGAAAGTGAAGCCGACAGGATTGGGCACCCCGTTGGCTAAGGAAGCTTTTGCCATGCTGGGGTGGACTTCTTTAACTTTTTGGTGCCTACCATTATACACCGCGCACTTCCATCTTGGGAAGCGATCAGCTTTTTTTTTTTCAATGCCTCTCTGCACTCGCGTTGCGTTGTACGTTTGAGTTAATTGATAGCCCATGTCACCGTCTGATTACCTCTATGGATTGCGAGCTACATCAGTGCCATGATAAGTATCAGTTTCTTTTTTTTACTGCTGCTGTGGCAATTCACCTATACACCCAGACTACGAATGTGAGCTGTATGTCGCAGTGGGGACTGGCGTGTGGTATGACAAGGATGGAGCTAGGGCTGGATTGCACTACGATTCCTGCATTTTATCACGTGTACACTGAGGGGGAAAGTACTCAGCGAATGTGGGAGAGAAGCGGTTTCAATTGTTTGTCAGTGCTTTGGGAGAGAAGGGTGAACAAGCGTGCAATCAGCTGTTAGGACAGTTTCCTGAAGCTAAGATTGGATGCGCAGGTTGTTCATCTACTGCAAACAGCGGAATGTGTGGCCTACTCAGAAAAATGCTGCAGTTCATTTTAGGAGAGGGACAGTGATGCAGCTAGCAATGGCCACAAAGGTTTACTTGATTTATTGTGTGAGATTTTGTTCTCGTTTGTGTCATGGGATCATGGTATTTTTTAAATTTTGATGATTTCACTTGCCAGTCAGATTCTTTACTAACATGGAGGTCGGGCATTCCATTACAGAATGTGGGGAAAGCATTTATTTTGGGGTGGCCTTTGCACAGCTGGCTGGAAAAAGTTCCCAACCCGGTGGTTGTTATTCCTTATACCACTAGATTCCAAGCCCTGTCAACCAATCAGGAGACATGATTTTTCTTGACCATTTTATAATACATTACACCTCTCAAACATCTAAAAACTGAAAAAAGGAGTACCAATTAATGCATAAAATAGGATATGTCAGCAATAGGTTAACTAGTACAGTACTTTGCAGTAAAAGTATTTATAAGTAGAGTTGGTTGAAAATAAATAATTTCTCTGTTGCATGCAAATTTTATCATATAAATACACTGTAACATTTGTAAATTTGTAAGACATAAGCTATGTTTAAAACTGAATTTTCATTACACGGTACTGTAGTTACACAGTCTCATTGAAGGCAACCTTCTCTTTATTTTTGTTTTTTACTTATGTGCTGTGGTCTAGTAAATAAAAGGAAAACTGCTATAGGATTGAGGTGAAAGGTTAGTAAGGAAAAAAACAACTTTAAACCTGCCAGGTTGCCTTTTTTTGGTGGGCAAGGAGGGTAGATTTCACCTGAAAACTCCACTATGTAAGATTCAAATGTACATGCTTTTATTAACATTAACAATGTATTTGGGCACTTTGGGTCTACCTCTGCCTATTTAACTGTGTTTTCCCACCTTTTGTTTTTGCTTCTAAAGTATTACTGTATTGCCTACTTTATTCATCCTGTTTTTTGTTTTATGTTTTTCACCACACTCAAGACACAGAATGTTTATCATGGAATGTTTACCATGGAATACAGGGATTCAAAATTCTGCTCTATTCCACTTGTAGAATGTTACTCTCCTGACATTCTGCACACACAGACAACAAGGGCCTGTTTTAGAGCCAGAGGCTCTATTATATCACTGTCAAGGCAAGCATAAGAGATTTCCCTGATGAGCAGAGAAAGACAGAAGGGGGATTTTTCACTGTTAGTAAACAAACAGTTGTAACGAAAACTATAAACAATACTTAAGGTTTCTAATTTGTTTATGTGTGTAAGGAGAGTGTGATGATCAGGGAAACAACATTTAATTAATTTATTTTATTTTTAATTTAAAGTAGTTTTATTTTTAGGGCCCAGTTGAATGTTTTCTTACAGTGTAAAGGCAGCAGCCATGTTTATAATGGAAGATCAGTTCTGGTTGAAGGGGGACTGATGAAAGATAGTTCTAGTTGTATGAGGACTGATTTGCTCATTGTGTGATGTGGTTTAGGACCAGGATGACTGTGCGTATATAGAGATTTAACATATAGTCAGCTGATGTCTCTTGGCCAATGAGATTTCTAGATTTTTTCTTGCCATTTTATAATTAAGCAATAATGCACGACAGGGTGTGGTATATCGTGAGATATCATCACGCCCCAGGTGGTTGGGCACGAGGCCGCAGGCCAAGTGCGTCCAACCACCTGGGGCGTGACGATATCTCACGATATACCACACCCTGGAGTGCATTATTGCTATTATGAACTAGGCTGTAAAGAGAAATTGGTTAGTAAATTGATAGAAGAGTCATTTGTGGGTTTTTAACATTTATTTCTTTTGTGAATACATTTATGTGAAAAATGAGAAAAAATAGTCCCATTATTCAGGGTAAAGTATTGTAACAGTGAAGTAGTAACATGTTTTATATTCTCTGTGTTAATAGTTTAGTAAACAGTTGTAGTAAAGTAAAAGGTTTTGTAGAGTAACATTTGTTTTTTATTTTATTTTTCATTTTCTTTATAATTATAGACGTTTAGTTGAATATTGCCAGACATTGTTCCTACTTTTGTATAGGGGAAGAACTGTTTGCTTGACTGTGGTATCGAGATGTCTTCAGTGAAGGTTTCCAGTCGGGTTTGTTTTGCTGACTGTACTGTCAGTGGATTGGTTGAGCTGCTTGAGGGGATATCCTGTTCTTGTTGCTGTGGGTGGAGCTGCAGGAAAGAGAATAGGCGTTATATAGTAGCTTTGTTTTTTAAGCATGGAGCACTTGGTACTTTTGTGGAGCGTTATGGTGTCTGGATGATCGTGGTGTGTGGATTTGTGGAGGTTTAAAGGTGAGTGTAAGTGAGGCTTTGCCAGCTGCATCGTCGATGAAATGTTTGTGGGCTAGATATTCGAATCTGGTGGGTGCGGGTTTACTTACCAGAGATGGCGGTTCTTGAGACAGAGACTTGCTGTGGGACGGAGTTACATTTCGTCTTCTTTTGGAGCTGTGGACATCTGTTTTGGAAAAAAAAAGTAAATTAGGACGTTATTTCAGTGAATGGGGGTTTGAAGTACTTACCGAGTTGTGCTGCATTTCTGTATTTGGCCTTGACTGTTCGGTAGTTTTGAATTTTTTTGAAGGGATTGCTGTTTATTCTGGTGGGATTGTGGGTGCTGATTTCGTAACGGATTGAAGAGGTGTTTGAGGCAGGTCTGTCGTATTATTTACTGTGGTTAGGATTTTACTCCACTGGTGTCTGTCAGTTAAAGAGGGCTGCCAATAGCTTCTTATAGATGTTTCCGATTTGTGGCCAGTGACGGACATGATTTCCTTTGTTTCTAGTCTGGCTTTAGAGAGCAGTTGCACTGTGGTGCTTCGTAGACTATGATTTGTGTAGATTTTTGGGAGGTTTACTTCTTTACAGATTCTGGGGAGCATAGAAGCCAGGTAATTAACACCTAACGGCTCTTTACTGTACCATATGGGTTGTTTTTCTAGGAAGCTTTGTGGTAGTCGTTTCGGATGACAGTATAGCGCAGGGGCATCCGGTGGCAGTTTGTTTAGGTACAGCTCGAGACTTCTGACAGGACACAGTGGGTCCGTTGGATTTTCAAACATAAATCCTCTATTGCTTTCTTTATTTCTTTCCAGTGGATCGTTGTGATTTTTTGTGTACTCATTACAGGAAAGAGAGACATATCGCAAGCCTTGTTCGTTACTGTTAATTACAAAGCTAGTAGGTTTTAACTGTCGGAGTCCCTCTTTCCCTCGTCTGGCGAAATGAAGCTGTAAATCTAGCCAGACCTTGCATAGTAAACCTGGTGCTGTGTTTGGGTTTAGGGCTGCTGAATTTTTTATTTGAATTAGATGGCTTTCAGATAATGCTGGGTGGTGTTTTGTTATGTCCTTTCCTTCACGTTTTAGGTTTTTATTACTCCAATGAATACGTTGTTTGGCGTTGTGAAGGAAGGTCAGTCATTAAGCTGAAATTTCTGTTAAAGGTGGTTCATTTAAAAACGATTAAGACCAGCTCTTATTCAGTGTAACTAGTAATGCCATATTCTTGCCCATTTGCTGATCTAACGCTGCCATAAAATTCACGAAGCAATGTATTTAAATTTTCAGCTGTTACTGTTGCAAAGTCTATGTCTATTTCTTTTCTGTCAACCAATCTTTTAAAACATTTACTGCCCAATTGGTTTGACGTTTTGTATTCTGCTCATTTTATTCATTTCTATTGAGTTTAACTGCTCAGCTGTTACCTGTACATGATGTTTTGGTCCTTTCTTGCAGTTGGTTTACTCATTTTTTTTTCAAATTTTTTCAAGGTGTTTTCTATGTCCAAGTTGAAATTTACTTGGGAGATGCGCTTCTCTTTCCATTTGAGGTAAGTGCTGAGTTCTGTCAGTGGTGTAGTGATATGCTAATTAGAAGCTTTGGTCAGTTGCTGGCTCTTTTTTTTTTGGTGTGATGATGTAGCTAGATATCATCACGCCTTTGTTCAGGGACTGACCAATCAGAGTGTAGGATTTTTTTCCCTAGTTCATAATTATCAATATAGCTTCTTCCCTGTGCTTCCTTGGTTCAGAAACAACATGGATTGTTTCTGTTTAGGACCAGGTTCCTCGAGCAAAGCCAGTCTTGAAAGGAACTAAAATCCTCCCAGACTCTAGGGACCCCATCTCTCGGCACTCGACCATCACAAAAAATAACACTGTTATCAGCCTCTAGAATGACTTTCATAGATTTGCAATATTATGGAACAGAATTTAAGAATAAAGAAAACAACAGGGACCCCAGAATTGAGCCGTGGGGTGCCCAACACTGTAACAGATAAAAGTCTGACAAGTAACCTGAAATTTAGGTTTCTTGGGTCCTGGAACTAAGATAGCTAAAAAAACAACGCTTGGTCACATCTGAGGAAAAATGCATTTCATCTAAAGTGTCTAATTAAATTATATGAGCCACAAGACTGAAAGCCTTGTTGATATCCACAAAAATAGATGCAGCACAGTCCTCTTTATCATTAGCACTGTGCACACAGCTAGTGAACCTCACAAAGGCTATCTCCATGTTGTGGAATTCACAAAACACAATTTGAGCAGTTGTTAATATTTTGTACTGTGTGAGAAACAGTAACCTGATCAAAAACTATTCCTTCCTATATTTTTAGAGAGACTTTTGAGAAGGGACATAGGTCAATAATTTGACACAATCTCTTTACAACCAGCTCTATGGATATGTTTGACTTTGGGTAACTTCTGGGACTGAGAATACCCCATGATGGGGAAAACTAAAACATAATAGTAAGAGATTGTGCAAGCATCGATAACCTTTTTTTTTTATAATTCCATAATCAATGTTATTAGGACCAATATTGAGATGTGGTATGTACCTAGACCCAAATGAAATTACAGATTCTGATTTCATAGAACAGTCATGAAATTCTACAAAATTCAGTAAAATTGTGTGACTTTTTAAAATTTTCATAACTAGGTCAACATTATACAGTAGCTAGAGGCCTGACATATGGCATGCATATTGTTTGGAAGTGGTCCAAATTTGATATTATGTTTGATGACATTTGCAAGAGATGCAAGGAAGTTATAGGGCTCAGATCTGGCATTTTATTATATATGTGTACATTTCTGAAAATATTTCTATGCTTGCAACTTAGTCTCCTATTGAGCTAGAGAACTGAACATGTATATGCACACTTTGTGAAAGAGTAATATTACCTTGTAAATATAGAGGTAATTGGTAGTATACATTTCAGGAGTTCAACATTTCGCTATTTAAATATTTGTTAAATTGTGTGAAAATGTTCAAAATATTTTGCTGTTTATAGCTCCACTGCTATTGCAGGTATACACTCAAGATTCAGCATGCATGCCAAAGTAAATATTACTTGGAATCTAATTAAGGAAAGGAAAGAGGAAATTGTTTAATTAGGAAAGGCATGCTAAATCAAAGCTTGTTTCAGGTGTGACCTGGGGCACAAGGAAGTTAAGTGACTTGCTCAAGGTCACACAGTATGCAAATGGAGGCTCTAGGACTCAAATCCAGGTCTCAGGTTTGCAGCTCAGAGCTCAAAACCACTGTGTTATAAATTAAGCTGGGTAAATGTGGTTTAGTGTGTTGAAATTGATTGCGGATACTTTAGAAATTGCAAATTGACAAAATTTGCCCAAAAATCATGGATGCAAAATAAATAATGTCACTAGAATTCCACTTGTGGATTTAACATTCCAAGCTACTTATAGCCATTTAATCACCTTATCTGCAATCATGGCCCAGCAATATCCTTACAACACTCCTGTGACTGTGATGCCCAGCATCATACTTCATCACAACTAAAGATATCCAGATACTTCTGTAACAATGGCTTAAGTCGCAATCAGTTGTAAAGCTTGAGGCTTAGCATCACTTAATGCCACTGTTTTCAAACAGTAAAATATACATTAATAACTACAAGCGTTGTTAGAGTCAGCAGGTGGCATTGAGCAGAAACAATGCTACAGAGATCACGTGATGTCTTCAGCCTGAGCGGATGTTACCGATTCGGTTCCCCGAACTCTCCAAAATTATAAAATTGTGAGTTCTATTCAAGATTGATCACTCAAAACCTTATTAATAGTTGTCCGAAACTGAGAGGATCTGAGAGAAATTACTAGAGCAGCTTTCAATATTTAAGAGTGAAAATGGATGCCGAAATGTGGCAGATTCTCGCGCCGGACACGCGCAGACACCAGACAAATCGTGAAGAGAACCAAAACATAGATCGCAACCCCTAATAAGGCAGTGGCATCAGCTAGCAACTCTGTTCCCTGTCAGAAGAAACGTCCTTGGCAGAAATGGCTGGCATTAAGGACTCGTTTAAAGAATTTGCCCTAGACCTGAAGAATATTCAAAGGAATTGAGAGAAATGAATAAGAAAATATCAGATGTTTCTGCCGCACATCTTCACTGGAAAATCAGCAGATAAGATTAGAGACAGACATGGTATCATTAAGGCAGATGCTGACTAAGGTCCAGAGTAAGCTAGAAGATCTGGAGTGGAGGAACAGGAGGAATAATATTGTGGTGTTTGGGCTGCCTGAAGAAGCTGAAGGATCAGCTATAATTCAGCTTACACAGAAGCTTTTGGCTAAAATAGCTGGTCCTCCACCACAATCCACAGTGTACCAGGTAGAGCGGGCCCATCGCTCGCTGAAACCTCGACCTTCCCCAGGGGCTAAGCCTAGGCCTTTCATTATTCAGCTCTTGAGCTACATTGACCAGCAGCATATCTTAGGGAAAGTCAAAGAGCTTCAAGAGATTAAATGGGAAGATGCCAAGCTCAGATTCTCTCAAGACCTGCCAGTTAGTGTCAAACAGAAGTGGGCAGCCTATCATAGCTACATTAAAAAGCTGATAGCAGCTGGAAATCGATTCTGGATTACCTACCTGGCCAAATTGATGATGCAGCACCAGAATACTTGGAGAAGCTTTGGAGATGCAGACCAGGCAGATGAAGAACTACCCACTATGTATCCTGACTTGTTCACTCATTGTTGAGTATCTGAAGGAAGGATCAGCAGTCTGGCTACTTCACATCGTGGCATTGCCTGAGGAGAAGATAATTTTTTCTCTCCTTTTTTTTTTCTCTCTCTCTCTCCTTTTCTTTTTATTTTGTGCAGATTTACATGGTTTGGGAATCTGTCAACGAACAACAGGGTCCAGCCCAAATGGTGGACAAGCATTATGGCCGACCGCGTCCAACACCACGGGACTCACTTTTTTCTTCTCTTACCGCTCAAGTCCTGCACGGCGCTTTTATTTGTGTCACCATTTATATTTCAATGGAGGGGCAATATTTGAACTTTGTAGGAGGGAAAGCTTAGCAATTTATCCACTACCTTCTTGTGGCCTTTAGGTGACTCTTTATGTTATCCTCCCAGCATATAAATCAGTTTATGCAATGGCCTGTATTATGTTTCACTGTAGACCCAAAAGATTTTCCATGAGCTGCATAACAGTTTGACTTCAACGTGCTGAGGGTAATGCTCTAAATACAAGGGGATTACTTGTTTGAGTTCATTAAGGGGGTGTTCAGGAAGATGTGTAATTTTACTTAACAAATAGATAAATATATAGATTGGAGCTTACTGTTGGAAGGATAGCTACAATGTTGAACTTAAAAGCTAACAAGAACTTGGGACTCTCTGGGGGTATCTATTGTGAAGGTAGTATAGGGTAGGAAGGTTATTCTTTAACTAAAATATCGGATGTTACGCTTTTTGGGGGGATGAGTCGGGATACGCTTAATCGGGTGAAACATTGCGTCTTGTGAAAGGGGATTGAGCATACGCATTCAATGGGGTATTTTAAAATCAAGGTAACTAAATTGTTGGGTGGGGTTGCGATGCTCATAAGGGTATGTTGTGGGGGTTTATCTCGAGATGATGGGGAGGGGATGGAATGGGAAAATATCCTTGAGGAGGGAGGGCACTGCCACAGATACTATCAGTGTAGTAATAACATCACTCAGTGGTGTTACTGGTTGTCACAAAAGTGAGACATAATAATGTATCAGACAGCTAAAACTGTCAGGATATCATTTTGTACATGGAGCGTTAAAGGTGTATGAACCCGCAAAAGCGTATGCAAATACTGATACACCTCCGTAATATACAAGTGGATGTAGTTTTTTCAAGAAACAAATGTTTTATCCACTCAAGTACATTACTTCATGAGCTTTGGGTGGGACAAGTTTTTGGGTCTGGCTTTAATTCACGTAAAAGGGTACTGCAATCCTAATTGCCCGTGACAATCCCATTTCGGTTACTACACGAGATCTTAGACTCAGAAGGCCATTATATGATTTTACGGGCAGTAATAGGTCATACTGAGGTTATCCTTGGTTCTATTTATGGTCCAAACTCTGACAACCCTAAATTTTTACAGATCTTATGGCTATGTTAGCCTCACTGTCCATGATTCCAATAATTGTGGGAGGAGACTGGGATCAGGTGTTGTGAAATAGCCAGCATAGAACAGGGCCCACTAAAATATCACTGTCTCCAGGTCAAAAAGCCCAGATGGAACTAATGCACCTAACAGGGTTAGCAGACCCCTGGCGAATTATGTACCCAACCAGGAAAAAAATATTCATTTCATTCACCTATTCACAATACATTTTATCATATGATTATATTTTGGTCAGCAGTGACTGTCTTCCTGGTGTTGCATCAGTTTTCTACTCCTCGAAAACTATATCAGACCATCAGATGGTTCAACTATTTATAGAGCTTGCTCCTAACATTCAGTGAGACAAACTTTGGAGGATTAATAACCAGATTATAAAATCAGAAGATCTAATACAATACTTACAATCCTTCATTTCCAATTTCATAGCATATAACTCTTTATCAATCCCCAGAAGAGATATTTTATGGTGCACACTCAAATGCACTTTAAGGGGAGAGCTATTATGTTTGGCTGTTAAGCACAAAAAGTGAAGAGATCAAGCCCTTTCCTCTTTAATCAATCAGATTACATTGGCGGAAGTGAATCTTTCAGCTCTGTCCCCTGATGTGGATTGGGAAAAAGCTGAATCCCTTTGAGCCCAGTACAATCATCTGCTTGCTGAAAAGGCTGCATTTTTATGCTCATATCTAAAATAACTTATTTTGATCGGGGGAGAGAGCACGAAAATTATTGGCACTTAGAATAAGAGCTCAGGTTGCTGATAGAATAGTGACCTCCTTCAATCACCTACTGTTACAGTTCTGACTTCAAGCCAAGATATTTGTGAAAACTTTAAACTTTATTATGAAAGGTTGTATACGCCTACTAATTTTTCTTTTCTCAACAAATGTTGGATTCATAAGTTAAAGATGTTAAATTGCCTACACTTACAGAGAAACAATCCTCTGTACTTAAAGCCCCAATAGAAATAAAAGAGGTACTAGAAGCTATTGATTCACTTACAGTGGACGAATCCCCCAGTCCAGATGGGTTTACATCTAATTTTTATAAGACCCTAAAAGATACACTAGCGCCTATTCTTTTAAACACCTTTCAATATTTTTATGAGTATGGTATTTCAGACAAATCCTTAACTCAAGCCATCATTATAGTACTACCCAAATCGGGAAAGGATCCCTCAGTTACATAATTATAGGCCTATTTCACTCATTAACCTGGACCTGAAAATCTTGGCCAAGATTTTGGCTATGAGGTTGGCCTGGGTCTGAGACTCTTTAATTAGTGCAAAACAAGTAGGATTTGTCAAGGGATGATTTTCATCAGACCATCTCAGGAAGTTGGCATACTTATTTTCTGTCTCCAAGGATTCTTCTACGTCGGCAGCTTTAGTTTCCTTGGATGCAGAAAAGGCTTTTGACAGAGTCTCCTGGGGATACCTGTTTTCCCTACTTCCCAGATATGGTATCCCACCTGAATTTCTCACTTGGTTTAAAATATTGTACTCTTCTCCCTCAGCAAGAGTTCACTGTAATGGAATACTCTCTACACCTTTTAATTTTAGTCAAGGTACTTGTCAAGGTTGTCCCCTCTCGCCATATCTATTTAATTTATTTCTCAAACCCCTTTTTCGGAAACTTAATTCTTCACCCTTAATATCGGGGATCACAATAAGGACATCAGAATATAAACTTTCCGTATACGCGGATAATATTTTATTACATATTTCATCTCCTTCACAATCCATCCCAGCAGCATTTGAATTAATATCACAATTTAGTTTGATGTCCAATTACAAACTGAACCTAGATAAAACGGAAGTACTTCCTTTTAATCAATACTTTCAGAAAGCAGAAATATCTAGATTGGGCCTACAGTGGAAACCAGATAAGTTTAAATATTTGGGAATTTTTCTTCACCCCTCTCCTAAAATAATGAAAAAGCTTAATCTTGACGCTACCTTAAATCACATACAAGAGGATATTAAGCATTGGTCCTTATTACCTTTATCACTTTGGGGTCAAATGAGTGTAATAAAAATGAATGTGTTACCCTGTTAATTATACCCGTTGCAAATGTACAATTGGGACTTATCCAAAATCTTGGTTTATGCAGGTACATAAAATTATTAATGCTTTTTTGTGGGCTGGGAAAAAATCAAGAAGAGGATATAGTAAACTTACACAGGCTAAAAATGATGGTGGTCTTCAGGCCCCCAATCTATATTTATACTATCTTGCCATACACCTAACTAGACTTAGGCACTGGATGCTCCCATTAGAGCATATGTCTGACTTGACGTACTCTCCTCTCTGGCTTGGAATCGAGAAATCCTTGTGTGTACTATATGATATGGATCCAGGAATCCTTCCCTTTCTGCATAAGAAAAATCTTTCAAACAAATTGAAGGGATCCCCACTTGATGCTCTTTTGGCTACACAGTACCAACTTAACACGCTACTTAGGACTAATGGGTATAAGGATGTAATACAACCTCTTTTCAATAATTCTAATTTTTGATTTCTGGGAAACCAATAAGGCCAAATGTTTTTGGCCCAATATGGGGATTGAAAGAGTAGAGGAACTGATTACTAATCAGAGACTGATGCAATTCCAGGAAACCAATAGTAAATACCATTGGTCCACTATTCATGTTTTTAAATATCTGCAGATTAGTCACATGTTAACACAGTATTTTGGTACTGGGAAGTGAATTACCCCCCTTTTAACTGTATTAACCCTGTATCTCAAGTCGGCTCTGTCAACTCACTTAATCTCATACACTTACAAGTTTCTACAGACTACGATTGCTGGACTGGAAGGACAGAGATTTTATTGGTAGGATCAATCTCTTCCATCCTCTGACCCCCCTAGATGTTGGTTAAGAATATGGAAACACCTATATAGATATGTTAAGTGGGACAGGTATAGATACATGCGATTCCAAATTGTACATAACATATATTATACCCCAGTTAAATTATCTAAGATTGTTTTCCTGCAGTCTAATCTTTGTACCAAATGTTCTCAAGCTCAGGAGATTTGTTGCATATGCTATGGTCTTGTGATAAAGTCTTTCCATTATGGAGCAGTATTAGGTCCTAGCTAGACCGCTGCTAGCCCTTCAGACAAATTTACCGGAAATATGTATTTTAGGATTACACAATGCTCCATGACAAAACCAAAGAACACATATGGCGTTGATATCTGTTTGTGCAAAAAGTATTACTTACGCATTGGGTAGATACCCTAATACCAACTTATACCGAATGGTATAAAGAAATTATGTTTGGGTTACAGGTGGAACGGGTTATTGTAGGGTTAACCCAAAGAATGGGGAAATACAAAAAGCGTTGGGACCCTTTTTATAACCTGTTATTTATCCAACCCAATAGAGTAATCGTTAACTCTCATGCCCCTCTATGATTCAACCTATACTTTTAATAGGATTTTCCATTGATATGTATTTATGACTATCAGGATAGTATCTGTGGCAGCTAGAGATTGAGAAGGAGGGGGAAAGGGAGGGAGGGAGGGAGGATGGGGGTAAGGGGTTACAGACACTAAATGTGGTCATGCATTATTATATGGAGATTGGATGACTTGGTTAACAAACATATATGCAATATGGTATGGTCTCCTGTATGTAAGATGTCTGTACCTATGAAAATAAATAAAGTATATCTAATGAAAAAGAAACAATGCTACATATACATGTGTTTCCAAAAGTCATAGGGCCCGATTTTCAAAAGAGATAGATTGACGCAAGGGACGTGCATCAACAGAGTGTTACGCAAGTGGTAACTTGCATCACAACTTGCATCAGATGTGATTTTTTAAAGCACTCTGTATCAAATGCTGATGCCACTTCACTAAAGCCCCCTTGTGCCAAGGTTGTGGCAAACATCCTGGCATGATAGGTTGCAATAGGGCTTGCACCATGGTGGGGCTGCAACATCCCCTTTTTTGGGATTTTGAAAGCCCCACCATGGATGAAGCAAGGGCACCACTTAAACAAGCCAGGAGGAGGTCTATGTGGCATGCACCAGTGGGATGTAGTCGTATACTGGGCATCTGGGAAGTAGGAGCACACTAGGGGCATGGGAGGTGGCAGTGGGGGTATCAGAGAGACAGTTGTACATATATGGGACTGTTGTTGCACCCGTCATGGTGAGTTTGCAGTATGGTGGTATTGTCACTCATTATGCTTGATACTGTACATACATATTTAACCTGCTGATTCCTAATGTCCCCTATTAAATAGCCATACATCTGTCCCTGGTGGTCTACTGGACCCCTTCCTATCCCATATCTCCCCATTAATTAGTATATAGCCTTCCCTGGTGGCCTAGAAACCCACATCCCTATCCATGATCGCCCCATATATTGATATAACAGTCCCTGATGGTCTAGTGGACCCCATCACAGCAGGCAGCACCACACCATCCCACTCCCCGTCCATCTCTGATTGGCAATCAGCACAGCCCTCCACTCAGCACCATGGCTGGCCACCGACTGAGCTTTCAGTGAGTCCATACAGTAAACAATATGCACTAATCAGAAACATACAAACATAAAATCTTGTTGCCAGTTAAGGACCATACAGCCCACCTAGTCTGCCCATTTCCCTAATTGGTTTGGCAATCCGTACTCTTATCTGGACTGCTTTTCCCCATTCTTCTGTACAGCAGGGTGCCTTTATGCTTATCCCATGCACTTTGAATCTCTGTACTGTTTTTGCTTCCACCTCCTCTGCTGGTAGGCTGTTCCATAGCTGCACCACCCTCTCTGTGAAAAAATACTTCTCCCCTAAGCCTCCCTCCCTCCAGTCTCATGTTATGTTCCCTTGTCCTTGTGCACTTTTGCCTCTGAAATATGATCCCGTCCTATACCCTGTTTATCCCTCTAAGGTATTTGAAAGTCTCTATCATAGTACCTTTCTCTCTTCTGTCTTCCAGTGAATAGATATTAGTTCCTTGAGTCTTTCCTCATAAGGCTTGCAGTGCAGTCCATGAATCATTTTTGTTGCTCTTCTCTGGACTGCTTCCATTCAGTCTATGTCCTTCTTGAGATGCAGTCTCCTGAATTGGACACAGTGTTTCAGATGAGGCCTCACCAGTGATCTATACAGTGGCATCACCACTTCAATCCTCCTACTGGTTATGCCCCTTCCTATGCACCCCAACATTCTGCATGCCTTCCCCACTGCTTTTTCACATTGTTAGGCTGACTTCAGGTCATAGGATATGATAACTCCCAGATATCTCTCCTGACTTGTGGTGGCTAGGACCTGACCCCCATCCTGTATTCCTCTCTTGGGTTTCTGTGTCCCGGGTGCATTATCTTACACTTCTTAGCATTGAACCCCAACTGCCAAACCCTTGACCTTCCTCAAGAAGTCTTAGGTCATTTCTCATTTTATCTAGTCCCGACTCTGTTACAGATCTTGGGGCATCTGTGGACAGGCATACTTTCCTCCAGTCCCTCTGTAAAATCGCTTATGAAGACATTGAATTGAACTGGACCCAGCACCGATCACTGTGGAACCCCATTGCTCACCTCCCCCTCTTCTGTTTTTATGCCACTTACTACCGCCCTCTGGGTCCTGCCTTTTAGCAAGTTAACAACTATTTTACCACTTTAGAGCCCACTCTCAGATTTCCCAATTTGTTAAGCAACCTTCTATGAGGAATGGTGTTGAATGCCTTACTGAAATCCAGGTAGGCTACATCCACCACCCTTCCTTGATCCACCACTCTGGTCATCCAGTCAAAGAAATTGATAAGATTATTCTAATAGGACCTGCCCTCCATGAATCCATGCTGCCTTGGGTCTTTTGCACCGCTTGACTCCAGGAACTTCACTACCCTCTCCTTAAGCAGATTCCATCTGCTTCCCCACCACTAAGGTCAGGCTTACAGGTCTGTAATTGCCTGCCTCCTCCCTACTTCCAGTCTTGTGCAGGGTGACCACTTCTGCCCTACTCCAGTCCCCAGGTACCTCCGCTGTCTCTAGTTGAATGGCTTTCTTCTGCCAACGTGTTGACTCTAAACCACACAGTTCTGTGGTCACTGGTACCAAGGGCACTGCCCACATCAGCATCCATGATTTTGTCCCCTTTGTCAGCACTAAGTCCAGTACGTTCTCTTACCTGGTGGGCTCAACCACCAGCTGCCTAAATTTTGTCCCATACATGGCAGACATAAGGTGCCTGCTCCTTGATATACTTGCAGTCCGGTATTCCAATCTGCATCTGGTATGTTGAAGTCAACAATTAGTAATACTTCCTTTGGCTGCCATATTATGGATGGCTTCCACTAATACTAGATCTATATCCTCCCTGAATGGGAGGCCTGTAAACTACTCCAGCACAGATGGTTGTTTTGCTACCTGACTCCAGAGTGACCCACAATGCCTCTGCTTCTTCTCCAGATCCCTGAGCCTCCATAGCTTTAATCCCTTCCTTTACATACATAGCATCCCTCCTCCCTCTTCCCTCCATATCCTTTCTAAAAGTGTATACCATGGTATGACTGCATTCCAGTCATGGTTCTCATGTCTCTGTAATAGCCACAATGTCCAGATTTGTGTTTGCCATCAATGCCTTTTAGGTCTTGTATTTTGTTTCACAGACGCAGGCATTTGTGCACATGACCTTCCACTCTGTGTAGCCCCTTACTGTTTCTTGTTTATTGGTCTGTGCCCTGCTCCACATTAGTGATGTACTGTCTATTCTCACCTCCATTGTAACCATGGTAGTTTTATGGTTAGATATTATGCTAGTTACTGTAGAACTAGTTATTTTCATGTAAAGTAAATCTGGCACAAATACAAATGCAACCATAACGGCGTAAATTTATTTTAGCTCTAAGTCACAATCACTACATTCACTATAATGGAAAAAATACTAGAAGTGCTAGTTAGTGCAAATTTATTTTCACGCAAATTGGTGCTTCAGCGAAAATAGTGAAAATTATTAGTGAAAATTTCAAGTTCTACAGTATTAGGTCCTCACTGCTTTCAGTTATGTGTTGTGGGGGGGGCTGTTATAATCCCCTTAACTGTCTATGCCTCCCCCCTTTACAAGTTTAAATGATCACTAAGGATGCACTTAAACTTCTCAGAGAGGATACCTTTGCTTCCCCTGGATAGATGCAGGCCATCTGGAGAATATAGTCCTTCATCCCTCCAGATGAGGTTCCAGTCCCCAATGAAGCCATACACCACCTCTCCACACCATTTCTTCAGCCATTTGTTGAATTTAATGATACAGATGTCCCTACCTTCCCCTTTGCTATGGACAGGTAGCACCTGCAAGAAGGTGACAGAGTGTGCTACTTGCCCAAGGCTCCTCCCCATCTCTCTGAACTCTTCCTGTACTCTTTCTACATCTACCCCCTCTCTAGCTAGGTCATTAGTCCCCAGGTGAATAATGACATCCAGCTCCCTCTTCCTTGCTACCACCTTTGCAATCCTAAGGATTTGCTTGCCCTCCTTCTGAACTGTGCCTCCAGGTAGGCACATTAGCCCTCTCTCACTGATGCTTCCTGACCCCAGCTCAATCCCCCTGATAATGGAGTCCCCAACCAGGATTTGCTTCCTCCTCCTGTGTGTTTTCCTTGCATCCACCCATGGCGGTCCATCCTGGATGACCACCTCAACCCCCATGGTGTTCAGTTCTGGAGATGCTGTACAATCTCTATGCTCTGCTAGGATGGCATATGAGTTGTGAAGTTCCACCGGTGGGGAGATGTGTCTCCATGCTGCCTCCCACACCCTCCCCTAGCCTGCCATTGTCCACCCTTCCCTCCTTTTTGGCAACGTCTGAGAGAGTGGTGGTGGACATTGTGGTCTGTCTCTGTATGGGGGGGAAGGTCACCTGTATCCTTGCCAACACTGCTCGGACTTCAGAGCTACCTCCTCCCTCAATACAGAGCAGCACTGCAGTGTCCAGAAGGTCTTTCCTGAACACTGCTACCCCACATCAGCTATAAAAATCACCACACCGATCATCTTCCTTTACTATCATTACCCTAAATGCCCTTATTACCCTGTACCCTCTGCTGCTCTTTTCTTCTATACCATGTCCAGTGCCCAGCTATATATATTATTACTGTCAATACTCTTTAATGGTACAATGTATCAAGGAATGCAGATTTATGTCAGGGTATGGTTTGTGCCTATGTTGTGTACTGAAATAAGATGGCCAACAGTGTGTGTATGTAGTCAGCTGGTAAAGTATGATGTCACAGGTTAACGGTATAAAGGAAGTGATGTGCTAGGTGTGGGGAATGGGCCCCTCCTAATGACCAGAGACAATCAGCCACACCAGCAAACCCCCACAGAAACACTCAGCTGCACCTACAAAATCCCCCATACAGGTAACTTTCAAAATGAATCCAGAAAGCAACCTGGTACCAACCGAAAGCAACAATTTTTTTTTTTTAGTTGTTTAACCAGGTGTAGCACACTAAGCTGAATGCTTTTTTACAGGTGTGACCTGGGAGCACAAGGAAGTTAAGTGATTTGCCTCAGGGTCACACAGTATGCAAGTGGAAGCTGTGATTCAAACCCAGGTCTGGTCTTCTGATGTCACCAGATTTACAGCTCAGAGCCTTAAACTACTGCATTATACTGCCTCTAAACTGCAAAAGAAACAATAACAACAGCAAAAAATCAACAAAAATCAACAGTCACTTCGCTGAAATGAACTGCTTCCTTCTTCTTCTAGCCCCCTATGAGAATCCAACAGGTAAGTAGCTATATCACTTTGACTCAGCTCCACCTCCAGGTAGCAGTTAGCAGTAGCTCTGCTGAGAAGCCAGGCCAAACAATTAGCACCCCTCCCTCAAGCTACAGGGCTAGGCAAAACACAGTTCCTGCCCTAGAAAATTAATGGCTTAAAAAACACAAGATAAGCAAAACTGTTTCTCAAGTGAAATAAGAAGTATAAAAGAAGTAAAACCAGCAATGATCAGGTTCTGCACTGAACTGAAACTGACTATTCCCTCCTGACCACCAGAGACAATCAGCCACACTAGCAAGCCCTCACAGAAACACTCAGCTGCACCTACAAAATCCCCCAAACAGATAATTTTCCAAATGAATCCAGAAAGCTACCTGGTACCAACTGAAAGCAACAATAAACTGCAAAAGAAACAATAACAACAGCATAAAATCAGCAAAAATCAGGAGTCACTTTCCTGAAATGAACTGCTTCCTTCTCCTTCTAGCCCCTTATGAGAATCCAACAGGTAAGCAGCTACGGTATACCAATTGAATGCTCAGCTGGCGGACAGCCATGGTGGTAAGAGAAGGGCTGTGCTGGTCACTGACTTGGGGATTGGATAGGGGAGCAGAATGGTGGGGCACTGTCTGCCAGGATGGGGGTTAGAGATGCAGCGAATTTAAATTCAGCCGGCGAAGTGGACGCAAAGTGGGCTCTTCGCGTTGCCACTCTGCTACGCAGAGTGGGTAATGCAAAGTGCTCACTCCACCTTGTCATTACCACTTCACGTTAAGGTGGAATGGCAATGCGAAGTAAGGCAAAGTCATTGTTTTAATGGACTTCGCGATCCTCATTATGATTCTAAGTGACCACTTGGTGTTTCAGATTTGGCAGCCCCCCCACACATCACATGGCTTACAGTACTGTAAGTTACATGCTCTTTAGTTAGGCAGGAAGAAAGTGAGTCATACAAGCAGCCACTTTTACTTTCTGTTAAAATAAACATGGAAAATACCAGCCTGGCTGGAGACATACTCTAATGGGCCTAGGCTCTCTGTATGTCTATACCTCCTAGTATAACTCCTAGTATAACTCCTGTGTAGACGGCGAGACAGTAGTGTGTTTTGTGACTGCTAATACTTTGAGATCAAAGAGGAGGAGATTTAAACTTTGATTTAAACCCAAAAACCTTTTTAAAAGCTACATTTTTTTTTGTCTTTTTCTGTACTCTTTTTTACTTAATTTTCTCTTTCTGCAAATTTTATTTTTCTTACAGGCTTAAAATACATCCAAGTAACTATTAAAAAAAATTAATGTTGTGATTCATGATGTGATCTTAAATCATGATTTGTGACTGCATTTGTGACCGTCCATGATGATGAAGAACGTGATTTGTATCACGAATGACTCGTGATAATGGTCCCGACTTAAAAACGCATATTAATGAGAACAATGTTCATGCAGAATTATGCACCACACCTTTCCAGTACTCTGAAGGGAAGCCAAAGAAACAATTGTGACTTAAGTTAGAGATGGGATTGGGCCCTAAAGAGATGCAAATGCACAGGCAGATTAAGATTGTACTGCACACTGAAGAGATGCAGATGCAAAGGCACAACACGTAACCAGTGCTCACCATCAGAAATTCAAAAATCTGAAAATAATTCCTTTTCCGGTTGGGGCAGGCTGTGGGAGGGGGGGGGCAGTGTACTGCACTGCTGCAGTAACAGTCACTAGTACTAGTACTAGTAAAAATACCACAAAGAAGTACAAAAATGACACAGCTACACTGGATAGCACATCAGGTTCACATTGCTGAAATTATGTGGCACAATAAAAGGTGTCTGATTTGATGACACGTGTCACACGCATATTCACACATACACTAAGTAATGAGTAGCAAATTGAAAACTTTAGTAGTATAACCACATATTTTAAACAAACTAAAATTATGCACTGCTGCACCACAACAATCAGCGAAAAAATGGCAAGAATTATTGTAAAAGTTACTGTGTGTAGATTAACACAGTTATACAAGAAAAATATCACCAAAACAGAAAGCTCTGTTTTTTCTCCAAGTTAATCTACCTACACCACAGATGCGCCCCTCCCCCAAAGCACACTTCCACTGTCTCTCAGTACACAGACTAAATATTATACACTAACATTCAAAATTCACACACAAACAATAAACGCTCGATGATATAAGCACAGGAGGGTTTCCTATAATCGACAAACTAAAGTTTCAGCAAAACAAAGGTATGAATCACAGATCTCTCAGAGCAGATTCTCTCCTATAGCTTCATACACACACTACCCCAAACTGAGGCTGTGCAGAAAAATCTAGAGCTCATGTGACCTGAAATCCCATGAATCACTGCAAAATTCACCTTTGGAGCTTAAAAACAAGGTGAAGTGAGGCGGAGTACGTTGTTTTCAATGTGCTTCGCCTTAAGAATTGGTGGAGTAGTAGTTTGGGAAGGTGGAGTAACACAAAGCCATTGTTTTCAATGGACTTCGCATTACCAATTATAATGCGAAGTACTCCGCTTCTCGTTATGGAGCACTCCTCGAATTCGCATTCATTGCGTGGATCACTTCGCAGAGCAAATTGGAGTCACTTCGCCCACCACTAATGGGGGTCCACTAGACCACCAGGGCTAGCAATATCAATATATATATATATGGGGTTGATTGCAGCTAGGGAAGGGGGTCTGCTAGGTCACTAGGGAAGGATGTGTACTAATTAATGGGGGAGATCAGGGATAGGGAGGGAGTCCATTAGACTACCAGTGACAGATATATGGCTATTTAATGGGGGACATTAAGGATCAAGGTGTTTTATATGTATGTATGTACAGTATCAGTCATAATGAGTAACAGTACCACCATACTGCAAATGCACCCCAATGAGTGCAACACACATCAACCCCATTCATGCATAGCTGTTTCCCTGACACCACCACCACCACCACTGGCACCTACTGTGCCCCTTATGCCCCCATCCCCCTCCTGGCAAGCAGTTTCTTCACCCCCCCATCCCACTCCCTCTAGTGTTGCACCAGATGGGGGAAGGGGTCAGATCCCTGCAGCAATTCCTGCAGGTGTACCAACTGTTTAGTGTAGCAGTGGACTTGCAGCAAACCTAGGAATTCGTCACTGGGACACCTGCTTTTTATAAAATTGGGAACGGGGTCCCTTGTGCACCTGTAATTTGCCGCAGCCCTAGTTCAATGCAACTTGCATCAGTCTAAGGGCTCTTTAAAAATTGGGCCCATTAAGTCAGCAAACTCTAGTGGCATATAGTAAGAATTCAGGCTAGTACTCAGTGATGTCCATGACTACTCTTCATGGTTTGATTCAGTGATGTCCATGGCTACTCTTCATGGTTTGATTCTCAACATAGTGATTTGGCACATGGCACCATTATACTTTTACTACTGAACATCCTGTAAATGCTACATTATTGCCACTTTTCCCAGCCTTTAACTTCATCTACAATGGCAGCTCAAGTGTATGACTGGACAAATCATATGGACATGGCTTCAACAAAAGTATCACAACATTCTACAGTATCACAAAAGCTCTTGAAATACAACTTTATTTATTGATATTATTTTGGAAAGTTTGGCTGCTTATAACTTGGCCAGCCATCGATCAAGATATTAGAGAGTTGACACACACAGCCTCTTTTTTTCCACGTTAGTTTTTCTCCCAGACAGCAGCTTGTCTGTCAGGGATATACCCTGTTCACAAGGATATACCCTGATGAGGCTGAATCCAGCCTTCGTTCAGTTGGTTAGCAGGCTTTTTCGCCAACATTTTTTTCCCTCCTATTTCCCTGGTGGGGTCCGTGCATCTGTCAGGCTCATTCAGCCACAGCTTCCCCTGTGGCAAGAGCAGGCTCCCTGGGCTAGCCTCAGGGGTTGCTGTGTTGGTGGAACCCACTGGCAACCCTCCCCAACCAATATGTACTGCCAAGCAGCAGTTGTCTTGGCCATGGTCTGCCTCCCAATGTGACTTCCTGGGCCCTCTTCTGAATCCATATTATCAGCATGACCTGTTCTCTAATTTTAAAGTTACAGGAGCTTAAAATTCTGCAGTTTACATAATTGCAAAATGTAAAATTAAAATTTCCAGAAGTTTGGGGGCTTATAACTCAGTTATTATTAAAGTCAGAGATCTGAAGTCTCTAGTACTTTCGCTGTGGGGTCGGGGGGGACATACTATAGATGAATGTAATGCCTAGAATACTGCATCCACTGAACATGCTGTGTCTCTTCCAAAGTGTTGGTTCATGCACTTGCAAGCCATTATTTCAGACTTCCTTTGGAATGGTAAGGCAGTCAGAAGGGTGTACTCTAAGCTTACCCTCCAAAAGAATCAAAGAAAGACCAAAAGAATGGCTGGCAGTATAGTGTTGAGGTTAGAGGAATGAGGTGTGAACGAGCTTGATACATCCAGCAGACCAGACCTGAGTTTGATTCTCACAACCTCCACTTGCATACTGTGTGACTCTGAGCAAGTCACTTAACTGCCCAGTGCTCCCAGGTTGCCCCTGAAAACAGGCACTTTTGCCTAGAGGGCCCTACCCGGTTACCAAAGACTAAAAAAAAAAATGAAGAAATCTTGGGGGGGTTGTGTCTTCCTCACTTTTTTTTCTATTAATGTGTTCTGCACTGTTGTAAGATCTTGAGGCGGAATGCAGATGCCGGAGGCCCCAGGGATGACTATATCCCCCAGTGGATTCATGTGGAATGGTCGTTATTGCAGCCACAAGGCATCAACTTAAGCAGCTTAATATACTTTTAAACCTCTGAACTTCCTTCTGCTCTCAAAGGTTCTCCAATCTGGTGGTCTCTAAAAGCCTCCACAAGCTCTGTTCTCACTTCATCAACTTCCTATACAAGAATTGGTCCCAATCTCTGGTTTATAATCCAGATTTCAAAATCACTAACCAAACTATCCTGACCAACTTTTGTCCAGCCCTAGGTAGTACAACATCTCACCCTTGATCTCAGAAGGCAGAGTTAGCTCAAGCTGTAGTACAAGCCAACATTTCTACCCCAAGTATCACCCCTTCAAACATATACAACTGCGGGCACAATCTCCTCTTTATAGGTCCTCCTCCATGGCAAGAATATTCCAGCCCTCCCTTCATGACTTCATTGATATAGCCATCCAATCTCAAAATGCTATGATATGTTACAGTCCCATGACCCCAATAGTTCATAGGGCATGTGTTTTTACTGGAAGCAGAAGCTGGATATCAAAGTGATGAGGGGGCATGGTGACAACTTTGTGTCAGCTTGTATAAATATCTTAAACAGGATCAGATGTGGTTCTTGCAATTTTGGGTCCTGCACAACCTATACTTTTCTCCCTCGAGGTTGTATAGCACGCATAGAGTGGAACCTCTGCATGCGTCAGTTGTGGGAAGTCAGAAGGCACCTTAAACCATATTCTCTGGGACTGCACTCTGGTACTCCACTTCTGGCAGCCCATTAGGAAGGTGCTGGACCCCATGTTAGGCCTGGATTCATTTTTTCAGCCCACAATTTGTTTGGTTGGCTTGTTTCCTAATGATATGATCGATTGTCGGAGAGTCTTAATGTCTCTGATTTCAGCAGTAGCTAAACTTATTATCACATGCCATTGGCTTGACCAGTCTAGCCCCTTCCTAAGGGAATGGCATGCTGAAATTCTTCAGGCTGTGGAACTTGAAAAACACATAGCTTCCCAGCAGAGTTGCCTAGAAGCCTTCAATAAGAGATGGAATCCACTGTTGGCCCTCCTACCCATAATGAACTGCACTCCCGTGCCTTGAACTAGTGGTGGGTCTGACTATGCCTTATATTCTCCCTGTTTGGAGCTCTATTGAAAATAGGTCCTAATCTCCACTTGTTTGGCATGTACCTGTTCTATCAGGGTTAGCCACCAGCCCTGGTGAATGATGTGGTAAAGGCTCCAGGGGGTGGGGTTTAATTTAGGGGAGGAGAGGGGTTGGGGTGGGTTTGGTTTGTTTTTGTTTTCTGACTAGGCAGATTCTTTGTGAAGATGGGATATTCAACTAATCTGCTTATTCTGACATTGGGTGGTAGCCTCCCTAGGTGATTATGTTTTTTTTTTTACTTTTTTTTCTTGTTATCAAAGTAGTTACTGTGAGGAAGCTGCTGTTATTTGCTGTTTTATACTGTGCAGTTGCTGTGTTGTATTTTCACTGTAAGAAAAAGTTAATAAAGTATATTAATTTGGAAAAAAAAGTCAGAGGTCTGAAACACGGTACACTTCTGTATGGACCATGGCAAAGTCATCATACCATGGCGTAATCTGGATAAATACTTTCTGAAATAGGTGACAATGACTGAAAATCATAATTTTTGTGACATTTGCAAAATATATGCAGAAATTTTGTGAAAGCAATATCAGAATTCTACCAGAATTTAGCTAGCAGAAGACAAGCTTCACCCAGCCATAATTGTGTCTTAATGTGCAGTTCTTAACTTGGTCATGAATCACACAGCAAAAGTAAAATTTGGAAACAGATTATCATTTAAATCATCCCTATTTTCTAATTCCTTGAAGAATTATTGTTCATCATAGACCTATCCAAGTCTCCAAAATAATAATTGAAAGCTTTAACTACAAGTGTCACTCTGAAGAGTGCATAAAACTGCCTTTTCTCTCTGTACCCAGGTGTTTATTATTTGTCTTCCGTTTTCTGCATATCTCCCAAATTTCAAAGTTGTTTTGAGCCAAAAAAAATCTATTTAAGCCTTCCTGACTAATGTTAGACATGTGTTACACAGAATTCATACTCATACTGAATTTATTTTTTTTGCCCTTGCACTCCTATTTTTTTTTTTATTTTATTTTATTCAATCTTGGATTACAATACCTTTGAGTAGGAGACCGCTCTTTTACAAAGGTTCCACATCACAGAGGGTGGGTATACCTGTGGGTAACAATGTGGGTTTTGGAGTACCTAGCTAGGTGAGTAAACATAGACATAATACATTGTAAATAGGAAACAGAGATGATATTAACAATAGGATAACTCAGGTAACAGTAGCAACCTAGGTGGTATTGTCAGGTATAAGACAGTAAGCAGCTATCCAGAAAGGAAAGTAGGGGTCAATGAGTGGGGAGGGGCATGATGACTTTTTAGGGGGAGTTGGGAGATGAGAGTGCAGGGTGATTGCAGAGCAAAACAGGGACAATTTGGAATAGGAGGACAAAAGTAGGAGAAGTGAGGAGATGGTAAATGGCCTGAAAGGTGAAATAGGCTGAGGTCAGAAATAGGTGTGTATGGAGTAATTAGAGAGTACAGTCACATGACCTTTCTTCAATAAGTGTTGTCTCAGCTTGGTCTTGAAAAGCCCCAGTCTCTGTGTGGCGTTAAGTTCAGTGCCGAGGTTATTTAGCCAAAGTAGTGCCCGGTAGGCATATGATCTCTGCCCTTGGGAGGTTCTGCAGTGAGGGACAGTGAGAGCCTGATGGTCAAAGTTCCTGATGCGGTATGGGCCTGTGAATATGCTTAATAGGTATGTGAATCCAGGAGGTTGAAGTCCGAGTTGTGATTTTTTTTTAGCTAAGAGGCAGGTTTGGTTTTCTATCTTGTTTTCAAGTTGTAGCCACCCGCTTGCTCATAAAGGTCGCATGTGTGCTAGTTGGGGACAATTGGTGAGCAGTCTGCAGGCTTTTGTTTAGGCTACTTCTATCCTACATAGTGAGGTGGAGGGGCTAGCTGTATATGACCAATCCATAGTCGATGACAGAGACAACTGTGCTTTGATTGCAGTTTGAGGGCTTCAGGTGTCAGGCATTTCTTGACGGTGCAGGAGCCAATTCTTATGTTGACTGTTTTGGCCACATTCTCAACGTGTTCTGATAAGAGAGGGAACAGTCAAGCGTAATCCCCAGGTATTTGAATTGCTCCACCTGTTCAAAGAAACCCTGTGCAGTTAGTGATGTTAAGGGATGCTGCTTATGCCTGCTTCTAGCACCGCTAAAAGCATTACTTTGACTTTTATAGTTCAGAACCATCTTGTGGGCTCAGAACCAATGTTCAGTTTGTTTGAAAGCAAGTTGTAGCTGATTGTTTAGGGTGTGAGGGTCATGTTGAGAAGTAAAAATCACAGCATCATCTGCATAGAGAAGTATCCATTGGTCACATGATTGAGGTAGGTTATTTAGAAAGATGCTGAAAAAGAAGGGTCCTAGGATTGACCTCTGTGGGACCCCACAATGAACTGGCAGAGGCCCAGATGTCATGTTTCCAATCTTTACCTGTTGGTAACGATCAGCTAGGCAGCTTTTGAACCAGTTAGTAGTGGGGTTAGAGAAGCCTCTCGAGGTGAGTTTTTGAGTTAGCAGGGAGTGACTGACCATGTCAAATGCCTTTGATAGATCAATAAAGGCCGCACCAACAAGGTTACCCTTGTCCAGTAAACTGTGTATGCAGCTGGTGAACTCCAGAAGAGCTGTGGAGGTACTGTGCCCTTTCCGAAATCCATGTTGTTCCAGACATTGGATGTTATATTTATTAAGGTATTCAACCATCTGGTCTGAGACTATGCACTCTAGCACTTTTGACAGTAGTGGAAGGATAGAAATAGGTCTGTAATTGGCATGCAATGCCCTTCACCACTCCTTGTGCACCAGAGTAACAGGGCTGATTTCCAGGCTTGGGGGAACTGAGCCAGATGCAGGGATAAGTTCAGCAGCTTAGTAATGGGAGCTAGGATTTCATCAAGTGCAAGGGAAATAAATTTGAGGTTGAGTGTGTCACCACTTTTCCTGGATTTTCCAAGTACCTTACGAATGTACTTTCTTGCTTGGTTGTAGTTGACAGTTTTGAATAGAAGGGGGGGATGTTTGAGTGGGCCCTAGGCTTTGGCTTGAGCTTGGGTTGGTTTCTTCAAATAAATTTGTTGGAAGTACACTGTTCAGGCTGGGTAACAAGCTTTTGTTAAACGTAGTTGGCATATTAGCTGGGTCGATGGTAGGCACCATCGATGTTGAGCATTCATGGAGCCTCTTTCTTGACTTTCCTGTTTCATCTTTTAGTTATTCCAAAAGACTTGCTGTTTCCTATGATGTTTGTAAAGCTTCCCTAAAATGTTTACTTTTGACAGAGCAGATGGTCTGGTTGCAGTCATTCCATAGCCTTCTGTATTCCTGGAAGTCTGATTGCTTACCAGAGATCTGTGCCCTCTGCCACCAGTTGTCTCTGTTTTTTATGTGGCCTATTAGTTCTGGTGTGATCCAGGGGCTGTATCTTCCACGGATCTTTTTCCTCTGCACTGGGGCATGGCAGACACAAGCAACATTGAATTGTTTGATGAAGTACTCGAGTGCAGTGTCCATATCCACCGCTGTGTCAAGGGGGCCCAGTCAGTGTTGCATTGCTGCTCTTAAGGTACCCAGGTGATCCCTTTATAGTTTATGATTAGAGATTATTTAGGGGTGTTGCATTGAATTTGTTGGTCCAGCTGCAGGTTACCGGAGAGTTGTCACCAGTGAGTCTGGGTGGACTATAACATTGAAGATACGATCTGGTGGTTTGTGAGGATCCAGTCAAGAAGTGTGCTAGATCCAGTTTTGTAATTTGTTCTAGTGGGTGAACCAATGAGTTGTGTAAGATGCAGTGCTGCTACCGTGTCCTTATATGTGCCAGTCAGTGGTGCCAACCAATTGATATTGAAGTCCCTTAGATTAATGGATTCAGAGTTGAGATACTGACATCTGATAACCTCCATGAGTTCTTTGAATCCTGGAAATTTCTCTTCTGGAGGGATGTATACAGTAAGTATAGATAGTGCTTTATTGTGGGCCCCCAACACAGTTTTTAGGGGGAGAATTTGTGTAGTACTGGTAAGGTGGGATAAAGGAAGAGCAAACCCCTTTATTGAGTACTTAATGTATAACACACAGCCTCCTCCTTTTTGAGGTACTGTCATTCCTGAATAGTGTGTAACCAGGTATCAAGACAGCGGAATCCGGTATTTTTGGAGTGAGCCATATCTCAATGACTGCAAGTACGTCAGGGTTATGTTGTAATGCCCAGACTTGCAGGCAGTCTATCTTTTGAGTAGATTGCAGATATTTATGTTGGCGGATGTAATTGTTCCTTCCTTATTATTGTTGTTGACAATGTGACCCCAGCTGGGCCAGGATTTGGGTGTACATTGCCAGACATTAGTAGAAGCAGAAGGATGAGTCTGAGTAGATATATTTTAGATGTCTCCGACAAAGATTATTATTCCTTTGCTGCTGAGTAGGGATATTTTCCTGTTGTTATGAAAGTGGAGGCAATGGAGAGGCAGGTATAAAAAGGCAGGGGTTGGACGAGGTCAGCAGTCTTTGGAGCCATATTGGTAACTAGCTGAAATGGCCAAGGCTTGGCACTATGGAGTAGGTAATATCCGTTAAGCCAGGAGTGAAAGCAATACTGGATGAATCTTATGGGAGAACGAGGCCCTTGCTGAATATCAATATAGTAGATATGCCCACCTAGTGTAAGCAGGGTCATAGTCAGGAGGGCACGCTGCTGAAACTCCATCTTCAGTAGTACGTAGGTGCAAGTAGATTTTGAGGGTATCCTGACACTACTAGTTGGCTGAGGAGTATTGTATACTCAGATTGTGGCTTGAAACTAGAGATGGAGGTGAAAGATGGTGGGGGTAATGTTTGGGTGGAATGTTAGGAAGCTGCATGGAGGCACAACCAGTGCAGTAGGTGTTACGGTGGTCTGTTATTACAAAGTAAGTACAGGGAGGGTAATTCAATTTCTAATTTTAACCTTGTGAAAGGTCTGACTTCACAGATGAAGAAGGCAGGTGAAGCAGCCTGGCGAAGGCCAGCTTTCAGTGGAGATTTGTGGGCCTGTTGGGCCAATTAGCTAGCAGGAGTGAGAAAGTGGAGTGTCTTAGGCTTATTTAAAGGAGGTCTGGGTGGGGGTGAGGGTGGCTGGAAGAAAGACCACCACAGTAATAGTGCAGTGGCTGGAAGGCAGCAGAAATTACAGCTGGGTTCTCAAAGTACCCTGGAGCCTGCCGAGAAAGGCACTCCAATGATGTTTCAGCAGTAAGCAGGGCAGACCAATCAGTGTCCGCTACAGAAATGCCGCACTCAATCGGGTTGCAGAAGAAAGCAGCTTGAAAGTCTTTTAATTCAGCGGTTGTACCTGGGAGCTGAGTCTGAGCTGCATTACAGGAGGGTGGGCAGAAGTTGGCAGAATGTGGTGGGCAGCGCCATGATTGTGGCCATACCACACCGCTGTAGGGTGCTTGCACCCACTCGGTGCTCAGTGTCCTTGGCTGTGAGAGAGAGACAGCAGGGAATTAGTTGGTAGAAGTAGACTGATGACAGGCAGGGAGCTAAGGGCGGGGTTGTTAAGGAAAAATACAAAAGGGAATTTAGAAAGGAGAGGTGATGGGCAGAGGTTACACAAAAAGGGGATTAAGGGCGAGGCAAGCAGAGGTAACTTATCAAGGGGGTGGCTGAGGGTTTGAGGTCAGAAGATTAGGCTGGTGTAAATGGGGGTAGGGAGCCACTGTCAAATTTTGTTCAGTTAATTGTAGTTGCTCTACAGAATGGAGAGAATGGACTGTTTGGAGCAGAGAAAGGGTTCAGCAAATTAAACAGCAGAAAACAGTCAAAGCTTCTCCCTAACACAATAATTCTACAATGAAATACAGTGCCTCATTCAAGCATTTCTTTCGCTACACCTTCAGAAATTAACACATTTCTGGTATCATCGCTACATAGAGTCAGTACTCTATAGTTTAGTGAGAGAGGAAACAATAAGGAGTGGTAGGAAGTAGAGCAAAATAAAGAGAAAAACAACCACAGTAGTAGTGCAGTGGCTGGGAGGCAGCAGAAATTACAGCTGGGATCTTAAAAGTGCCCCAGGAGCCCACCAGGAAATGCGCTCCAATGGTGTTTCAGCAGCAAGACAAGCAGACCAATCTGTGTCCGCTACCAAACCGCTGCACCAGTCGGGTTGCAGAAGAAAGCAGCTTGCAACTCTTTCAATTCAGTGGTCATACCTGGGAGCTGAGTCCAAGCCGCCATTCCAGAAGGGTGGGCAGAAGTCAGCAGAAGGTGGCGGATGGCGGCCGAGATTGTGGCTGTACAGGGCTGCTGCAGGGGTGCTCGCATCTGCTCGGTTTGTGTTGTTCTTGGCTAGGACCCGAGTCCGAGTTGCTATTCCAGGAGGGCGGGCAGAGTCAGCAGAAGGTGGCGGGCAGCGGCTGAGATTGTGGCAGTACCTTAAATTTCTTCCAAGCAAGTTCTTTCCGTGCCCAAGCAGATAAAATCCTGTGCATGTTTTTAGGACCTTGTTGGTACCCCCACTTGACTGCACTTCACTGAATCTCATCCGTGGCAGGCATTACACTGTAAGTACTTCAGTGACTCATCGCGTGCCTTCTTGTTCTGTATTTCATTTTGTTTTCCTACTTCTCTCTGAGGTCTGCCTCTGGTCTAACCCCACCACCTCTTCTCTCAATTTCTTGTATGCTTAATGTCACACTCGCTCAGCCTGGGTTTATGTGATAACGTTGATTGTGGAGAGGCGATTGCCATTAGGGCAACTGCATATCTGCGAAAAATCTATTTCACCGATGTACACTCCCAGTGCATGGCAAAAGGGTGCTGAGAACTCAATTTATTTTTGTTTATGCAGGGGCTGTGCCTCCGCACCCCCACTAAAGATTCTCAACTCCAGGGGACGATGTCGGGGTGAAAATAAAAAATCCTGGACCGCACAAAATCCCAACACGCCCAGCACCAAACCTGGCACCCTCCCAACCGTAGCCTGCCACGAACCCCCCATGCCACATGGCCAGCTAGGCAACCCACCATTGTGCTACACCTCACAAAACCTTCTTCCTCTTCCACCCGTTGCATGGCGTGATCAGTCCCCCTCCACGTGAGCATATACATATAGTGACAGGATGCCGCTATAACCCTCATTCACCTCCCTGTCCACTAGCCCTGAGAACAAGTGCCGCTATTGAGTCACCCTTTTTGTAGGCACTCAGTAGTGATCACTCTTCTCACAGGATACCCGTCAGCCTCCATGACTTACCCCATAATGTGTGGGGGGGGCAGGACCCCTTCTCACCAGTAGAACACAGGATCCAGTTCATGGGGGTAGGTCACATATCCAGTATGAGTTCTGCAAGGGGTGTGACTTTCCTTCAGATTCTCTGACATCTTTCCAGTTTTCTACCCTGGATGTTCATTAGATACTGTGTGCAGACTCAAGCCCATTGAGCATGCTGAGATTTTTGTCAGCAGTGTCTTTCCTGTCTTTGAACCACTCCATGTGCACTACCACCTGTGGTAACGTAGGTACCAGTACATTGCTGCAGATGGCTGCTCTCCCACTCCAGAGAGGAGAGTGTCCTTTGGGATGCTGAAATCACCTCCTGTGCCAGACCACTGACAACCCAGATTCGGGATGTAAACCTGAGTCACCATCGTCAAGAGCAATAGGTCTACCACTACATCAATGGGCTGGCAGCAGGAGTTGACATTTCAAGCATGGGCAGAATTAAAGAACAAAGTGAGTGTATTTTCAGAAAGTGGAGCAGTGGGTGTAATGACCAAAGAATGAGTAAAAGGGATGGGAAGGATCCATGGGTGGAGGAATTGCTATTCTGCTGTTTCTTAGCTGCCCTGCAGCTTAGGAATCCCACTGCCAGGGAACATTTTGATGGAGAATCTCCAAAAGTCTTTCTGCATCCATGGCTGTCACTTTTGAACCCACAGATGGATTGCTGTCTCATTGTAAGGAACGCAACAGTATCAGATACCACAGGATACTTTTGGATATGACAGTTAATGGCAACATTGTCTCTGAAGAATAACTCGGCACAGTGCTACCTACAATGCTGTCTCAGTTAACCCCCACTAGCACTTTTAATCCGGTTGAAACTGCTTTGTTTTTTCCTGCCAGACCTGATGGTACACTCACCTTTAAAACTAAAATCTCCGGTGGCCATATGAAAGCCAAAGAATGGGTTTCCATCATGATGTGCACGAACAGCACAGATAGTGAGAACTCCTCTTACACATTGTGTGAAAGTCATGAAAACCACCCCGCTTCAAGGGCAAAAATATTAATGTCTTATTTGTACAATGTGCCTCCATTTCAAATGCCTCAATGATTGCTGAGATCATTCATCAGTAGTTAAGAGACATTAACAAGCACATAAGGCAGTGGAGGCATAAGATCATAATGATAATTGATAACTTCCCTCAGTGCACACAAACACATTGTCCTCCCTAAAATGAACCTTTTATTTCTTGACCTAAAGTAGCCCATGGCCTATGCTGCTGGTCTGAATACTGGATCATGATAGTAAGGTGCATAGTACATATGCATATCACTACCACAGCCCCCCTGCCAGCAACAAGCTCTCAGGAGTAAAGGAAATGGGGCATCCCAAATAAGATAGTGCCATTTCTCCTGGAAGCCATATTCAGTGACCAGCATGCTGATCACCACATGACATGCATGGTGTTAAGAGGCCATGTACATGTCATTATGAGGCTACTAGTGGTTCTGCACAACACAGTCACATACAAATATGTGGACGCATTGTGCAATACATCAGCCATTCCCTCCAACACCAGAGTTCTACGCACTTATGCCATCACCAGCAGTCTGTTAGACCCCCATCTCCATCTGTTACAGTGCTATGAGGACTATCCTGGATCTGACTCACTAGTGGTACCCCCAGTTGCCATTGGTGCAGTGTTATAATGTAGCTAGTGACTTTTTTTTAGTATAATAGAAACTACACCCCACCCCACACGAACTGTGTTGGTACATTGCTATAATGAAGATCCTGAACCTGGCAGTCTAGTGGTACCCTCCTGATAATTGTCAGTACAGTGCTATAATGAAGATACCAACCCTGGTAGTCAAGTGGTCTTTTCATCCCTCTGCCCCTCCCTCATCAGAATGGTACAATGTAATAATGAAATTCCAACTCTGGTTGTTGTCTAGGAGCACACCACAGATTTCTAAGCCCCTTCCTCCTCTCTGGGCCTGTCTGGCCTTGGCTTACCAATCAAACCATTTCTTAGTAACTGTCAGGACCAGAAATGGTGATCGGCACAGACCCTTTGCTCCACACCTGTGCTGGTTGCAGTCTAAATGACACAGAGTGAGAATGCTCATGCAGTAGAAACATCTGTTTCATTAGTACATGCTTGCTTTCTGTTATTCAGATAGCAGTCAGCTGAGGTGGTGAGCAGATGGTCTGTTTTGGTCATGGTCTAAAGTCTTGGCAAAAACTCAGAAGTCTTGGCAAAAACTCAGAAATGGTTTGATGGATGAGTCATGTGCTGACAGATGGTGGTGGATGTTCAATGGGTGACCTAGGGATGGGGTCTTTGATAGTTAATGGGGGATACCACTAAAAGGTTAGGGTCTTAAACCTCATCATAGTACCATAACACTGGTGCTCAGGGGTACCACTAGACTGCCAGGGTCTGGATTTTCATAATAGCACAGTACCAGTGGTGATCAAGGAATACCACTGTACTGCCAGAACTGGGATTTTCATTATATCACTGTACCAATGTGGACTGAGTAGAATGAAGTGGGAACCACTAGCACCACTGCTGCCAGGAAGAGCAGGGGACTGAGCACCACATTGCACTATGATAAAAGTAGGGTCCTGTATGCATTGATTAGTGATGCCTCCACAGCCTGTTAGCACTTACAGAACATTTTGAATATATCACTGCACTCTGTCTACAAAAGAGAAGCCTCATTTGCATTGCAATGGTGTATTCTGCATAATGATGTTATTTATTATGTATGGTGCAAGGTGACACTTTGCATATGGCCCCCACTTCTATCCATGCACACTATTCCTGTAAGCACCATGTTATCCTTCTGAATATGGGGGTCTACATTTTAAAATACAACACACCACTATGCAGTACTGTGAATATGTTGACAACAGATTTATACAGCTATCTGCTATTCATGTAATCTGTAGTTTCATGCACTGTAGGTATATTTACATTTGCTATAATCAGAAATTTGTATTTAATATTTGTAGCTACAGTATCCTAGGTATACATCAGTGTTAAATGCTTTATCAATATAGTTTTTGACAAAATATACATTTAAAATGTACAATCTTGGCAATGATATTTCTTCCTTCGAACAGGGAGGTGAGTGATTTTGTTCACTGTGGACTTTTTATTGAGATCACTTTGTAGAGCTATGCATGATGTTTTATTAAATGAAATGAACTGAGAACTACATTCATTATTAATATTATTAATCTAACAATATCTGCAGCACAAGTTGTAAGAAGGAAATGCAGACATCTGCTCAACACAAGATACATGGTAATGAACAATCCATATTGATATAATAATTATGCAACATATTTCTGAATTCACTTAATCAATTATTGACATCCCAGTCTTTGATTTGCCTGAACCATCTATTTAATAATGTAAATAACTGTAAGAACTGCATATAATTATGATAGTTTTACAAATTTGATTAACGGAAATAAAATCAATTGGATTTCTTATACATATATGAAACTAGGGAAACTGATCATTTAAAAAGTAAAATAAGTCTATACCACTACTGACATGGATATAAATAAAAATAGTCACATTGCTGTGATTTTATCAATTTATTTAAAGAATGGCAAGCGTACTAAAGCACTTATGAAATTATGTCAATCAGGACTGTCTTCCTATGTTTTTACTGAAGAGTTTTGTTATGCCAGATTATTAAGACTTCATGGACAACTAAATATTGTGGGATATTTGTAGGAAAGTTGGTAAACACTTGTTTTATCTTCACCATGTGAAACTCAAAATGAAGTATAATGCTGGAGGTGGGTAATTAACATTCAAATAAAAGCAACATAATCCTTGACCTCGGTTAGAAACAATTGTAGTTCTTGAATCCTTCTAGAAACAATAACTACTAAATGTCAAATTTTAAATTTTGACAACTATAGATTATTTGGTAACCTGTAAATGACATTTTCAGAAAATTAAAGATAAGTCATGGAACATTAAAGTAATTTGTTAAGTACAATTACATTAAATTTTTATTCCCAAATACCCCATAATACCACTTTTTAGAAAGTAAATTCTAGGATTTAAGTTTTAATTATAAATTCAGCTCATTACATATGTGTGCATCTTTTAAAAAAAATGCAGTAGGTGAACAAGATTGTGTTACATAGATACATAGACAGTGTCAGCAGATAAGGGCCTATGGCCCACCCAGTCTGCCCATTTGAGCTTGTAAGTTCAGTTTGTTTTCCTAGAAGTCTGTTGCCCCATACCCCTGACCTCCAGAATTCCTTTATGTCTATCCCATGCATTCTTAAATCCCATGAATGTTTCAGCCCCCACCACTTCCTCTGGCAGGGTGTTCCACTTGTCCACCACCTGTTCTGTGAAGAAATTCTTTCTCATGTTTCCTCTGAATCGTTCTCCCTCCAACTTCATCCCATGCCCTCTAGTTCTGGAACATCTTTTTCGCTTAAAAATAGTGTTTTCCTGCACCCTGTTCCTCCCTGTAAGATACTTGCATGTCTCTATCATATCCCTCTCCCTCCTCTCCTCCAGGGAGTACATGTTCAGTTCCTTCAACCTGTCTTCATAGGACTTGTGATGCAATCCATGCACCATCTTTGTTGCCCTCCTCTGAACCTTCTCTACCCTGTCTATGTCCTTACATAGGTATGGTCTCCAGAACTGTACACTGTACCCAGGTGGGGCCTCACTAGTGTCTTGTATAGCGGAATTATGACCTCCCTTTTTCCTGCTGGTGATGCCCTGCTCATATATCCCAGCATCCTATTTGCTTTACCTGCTGCCTTGTCACACTGTTTTCTACCTTGAGGTCATCAAAGATGATAACCCCAAGATCCCTTTCCTTCTTGGTACATGCTATATCCTCACCCCCAACTGATATATTGTGCCAGGGTTTTGTGCCTCATATGCATTATCTTGCACTTTTGCATTGAATTTCAACTCCAAACCCCTGACCATTCTTCAAGTTTCTGCAGGTCGCTTCTCATTCTGTCTACACCCTCTGGTGTGTCTACTCTGTTACAGAGCTTTGTGTCATCAGCGAACAGTGAAATTCTGCCTTCTAGGTCCTGCAATGTCACTGATGAAGATGTTGAATAGGACTGGTCCCAGCACTGATCCCTGTGGTACATTTAATGGTCACTCTTCCTCTGTGGAGTGACAGCCATTTACCACCACCCTCTGTGTCCTGCCACCCAGCCAGTTACCTACCCACCACACTACTGTCCTGCCCACACCCATATTCCCCAGTTTGTGTAATAGTCTTCTATGTGGCACAGTGTCAAAGGCCTTGCTGAAGTCCAGATAGGCCATGTCCACTGCCCTCCCTGATCCACCTCCCTAGTCACCCAGTCAAAAATTCAACGAGGTTGGTCGACATGACTCCTCGGTGTGAAACCACATGTTGTCTTGGGTCCTGTAGTCCATTGACAAACAGATGTTCCACCAATCTCTCTTCAGTAGTGCTTCCATGATCTTCCCCACTACCTAGGTGAGGCTGACTGGTCTGTAGTTCCTGCTTCCTCTTTGTTCCCACTTTGTATAAGGGGACTACATCTGCTGTCCTCCAGTCTTTGGGTACCTCCTGTTTCCAGTGATCGGCTAAACAGGATAGCCAGAGGTTCAGCCACCACCTCTTAGTTCTTTAGGACCCTGGTGCACCCCATCTGGCCCCATTGCTTTATCAACTCTTATTACTTCCAGTTCCTTCAGGACCTTCTCATGTAAAGGGACTTGTGTCCATTTCTGCACCATTCTCACCCCTTGTACTCCCTTCAGACCCATTACTCTCCTCTTCCTCAGTAAAGACTGAGCAGAAATACCTGTTCAATATGTCAGCTTTACTTTTGTCATCCTCCACACGGCTCCCATCCTCCCCCTTCAGTCTCACTATCCCTCCCTTTGTCTTTCTTTTTTCACTTATGTACCTGTAAAAGGTTTTGTCCCCTCTACCCACTGATTTTGCAATGTGTTCTTCTGTCTGAGCTTTGGCTTCCCTTACTGACCTCCCTGCCTCCCTTTGCTTCTCCTGGTACTTCTCCCTATCAGCTTCTGCCTGTGTCTTTTTGTATTGCCTGAATGCAATCTTTTTGGCTTTCACTTTCTTTGCTACCTCTTTGGAAAACCATAATGGTCTCCTCTTCCTTTTCCTCTTGCTAACCTGCTTAATGCATAATTCTGTTGTTCAATTTAACACACTGAAAGTAAGGAAATGTGGCATTAGGGTCCAACCCTATCTCCCCCCCTTCCCCAATCATCACTTCTGCAGACTAAAGCAGTATTGAGATTTGAGTATCCAGGACACCTGTCTGCAGCAGAAGTAAGTGTGATGTCTTGCAGTGTGCGTGCATCTCTGGCTGCAGACATACTGACCCTGATCAAGGTTGCCTTTTGTGTCTGTAAACAGTTGTAAGTTGTTTGTTTTACCTGACAATAGTTATCTGTGGTTGCTTATGTGGGCTTATCCTTTTGCTGCTTTGGGGGGGGTAGTGTTGGGAAGTATAATGCCACATTACCTTCTTATGTGTTATTTAGTTGAACGCTAACTTATGCACTAAATGCAGTTTTTCATAATGAATTTCCTTTCTTTTTTAAAAAAATTAAACTGAAATAACAATAGTATTTCTGGGTCCAGAAGCACTGACCCTTGTGGGGCAAGCACTTCTGTAGCCACAGATACACATTCACAATGCAAAAATTGAACTGCTAAATGTTTAAAACATTATAACTTGAAACTGATTAATATTTTATTCACAAAATCTTTGAATGGCACCTGGGACCTAGACCTCAAGCAAAACAAATGGCAGAGAAAGAGCATTTGTTTCTTATTTCTACATTTCCTGGATCTCAAAATTTGGACAAACAGCTATCACATGACTTGCCAAATCATAAGAACTTGGCAACCTGACCTGTACATGCAACATTTTTATATAATATCATCAAACAACACCAATGTTATTAAGGTTTAAACTCACAGCAGTAAAATTTTTGCTTGTGAATGTAAAAAAATGGTGAAAGGAAAACATTTCACAAAAGTAGAATTCTTCATTTGTATCAGAAGATTACATCAAAAACCCTACTGAGTACACTCAGGAGCCAAATTTCAAAACCTTTTAACTCAAGAACTGATTTATACTTGTTCAAGAAACCTTCAAAAAGCATACCCTTGAGCTGAGCATCTTCTACCTTGAAGGTGCTGGAACAATGTATCAAACCATTTTTGCTCTACATGTGAGCAAAAGTAAAATGGCTAAAAAGCATATTTTTAAAGGCTTTTTAAATTTCCAGATCTCAGATTTAGGATGAGCATCCATCACAAAACGTATCAAGTCTTAAGAGCTTTGCAACCATAGCATGCATACAAAACTTTAGGTAATTTCATAAAATAGGGCCAAAATTATTAAGATGCAAAAAATTGGGGGTTAAAATTTAACAGCCTGTGCAATTCTTTTTTTTTTTTTGGCAAGTAATTTTATTTTATTAAAAACATAACAAATAATGTGCACATATCAGGAGCAGAGAACAGGTAAATTTCAACCATTGCACATATTAGATACCTTGTATACAAGTATTGAGATATTTATACAATCCACAAAATAAAGAGAAAGAAAGAAGAGGAAGGGAAACATTCAAATGAAAAGTAACAAAGAAAAATAAAGGAGAAAATAAAGAGGAAACCCCTCCCCCCACATACCCCCTCGGCAGCTACCCTAATACTAGTTATGCTAGAAATTGCCGCAAACTTCTAACCTTTAATTATGCTTGTAATTTACTGTGGGTGGCTCTATAAAAAGACTCCACTAACAGGGGAGACATGTCAGGTCAGCAGTAGATGGGGACCTAATAAGTTATATTTAGAGAACAAGGACTTATGTGGCAGTTGGGATCCCTCATTAACAGTTATATTTGTCCTTGAGGTTTTGAGAAAAACTGCCCCAATATCTCTGGAACTTGTCAAGCGTTAGTAAACAGAATAAGCTTTTCTGCTTCATGACAAAGCTTTTAGGAATTCCTCCCACCACTCTTGGAAGGATGGAGTCCAAGTCTCTTGCCAGTGGCGTAAAATGAGTATCTTGGTAACCAACGCCACCAATGCCATCTGGCATCTTTAAACAACTGAGGGAATATAATCATACCTTCCTAAGACGCAGACCTCTAGGCTAAAAAATGGCACCAGGTTACAAAATGGCCTGATTTTTAGCTTAATTGTATTCCATAACCCCGAGATTTTGGGGCATGCCCAAAATTTATGTAGGGTGGTTGCCACAGGGTCATCACAGTCTTTGCAAGCCAGTGAGAATCGGCTATTTAACCAACGAAGCTTCGCTGGGGACAGATAAATATTGTGCAGCAACTTAAATTGGACATCTCGCAATCTGTCTTGTTTAACACACGAATATATATCGGCCCAAATTCTCTCCCATATTGTATCCGGCCAATCCAGGGACATATTGATTTTCCAATAGATAGGAGCTGGCGATTGGTTAGAGTCTTGTCTCTCTAATATATATTTGTAAATTTTCGAGACAGGTCTATTTAACAGGCCAATTGTGCCCAGTTCCTCACATAACAACCCTGCCTGGTCGGAACAATTTGCTTATACCACGAAAGCTCTAATGCTACTCCGAACTTGCGCTAACCAGTACAAAGACTGGGGTTTAATCCCGAATTTTGTGGATAGGTTAGAGAGCGAGAGCATAGAGCCTTCTGAGTAAAAATCCTTAATACGAATGTTACAAGTAGGTTTTGGGTAGAATCTAGTAATTGGTTGACCACCTACTAAGAAATTAGGATTTCTTAATAAAGGTTGTGTTGAGTTGTAATACTGTTTAACTTTTAATCTTGAAAACAGTTGATTCATAGCTTTAATATCCCAACCTAGAGGAGTAGATCTAACTTCCCTGGGGATCTTGGTCCACGGCACATACCACAGAGATTCTGGATCCAGTCCATGCTTCTTAGCAAAGGCTAGGTCTAGGTTAAGACCAGGATGGAGGGGCATCGGCCTGACCTGCCCACAAAACTGATCTGGAAGCGTGGATTGCCGGTAATAAGCAAAAATCTGGTAGCTGCAAGCCACCCATTAATGATGCCGACATAACTTTAGGTAAGCCCCTACGAGGAGGTTTACCTCTCCAAAGAAAGTCGGCACAATATTTATAGAGAGGATTAAAGTAAGATTTAGTGAGATGTACATTGAGATTTGAGAGAGGGTAAAAAATTTTTGGCAAAATCACCATTTTGATCGTATTGACTCTACCGGAAAAGGTCAATGGGAGCTTTGACCATCTTTCTAAATCCTCTTTAATGGACTTAAACAGAGGTCTGAGATTTAAGTTAGGCAATTCCTCCAGGTTTTTAGAAATTTGGATACCCAAATATAGTATAGACTTGGTTTGCCATTGCATACCTAAAGAAGAACACCAGTCTTTATGTAAATGAGCAGAGAGGGGATAAAGTATAGACTTTGTCAGATTAAGCTTGTAGCCAGAAAGTTGACTAAGCATATTAATCAAGTTTAGTACTCGCGGGAGTGACAGTGTAGTATTGCGGATGTGCAGTAATAAATCATCTGCAAAGGCAGAGAGCTTATGCTCTACTTCCCCTAGTAAAATCCCCTGAACATGTGGGTCTCCCTTAATTATACATATTAAAGGTTCTATATGTAAGTTAAACAAATCGCTGACAAGGGCACCCTGTCTAGTTCCCTTGACAAGGAAAGGCTTCCAAATTATATTGTTACACTGGATTCTAGCAGTTGGACATGTGTACAAAACCCTTATCATTGCAAGAACCCATCAGGAATGCCAAGTTTCGCCAGGATCGCAAACATAAAGGACCATTCCACTCTGTTGAATGCCTTTTCTGCATCTAGTGAAACCAGAGATGCTTCCATATCTGGATCCACTGAGGCAGAAATCAGGTAAAATAATTTCCTAAATGGTCAGCCTGATGATCGACCCTTCACAAAACCGGCCTGTTCTGGGCTAACCAGGTCTAACCAAACTTGTTTCAGTCTTATCGGCCAGGATTTTAGCAAAAATTTTACAGTCCAAATTTAACAAGGAGATTGGTCTAAAGTTACCCACTAGATCAGGAAATTTCCCTGGTTTAGGTAACAGAATTATCCTAGCTTTGAAGATAGCTTTATCGGAGATACCAAACTCGAGCCAATATGCAAAAAGTTGTTTCAATAACGGAGTGAGGTTTTGTTTGAACAATTTATAGAAATATGGTATAAAACCGTCTGGACCTGGGGCTTTATCGATTTTGAGTGAATCAACAGCTCCCCCTATCTCTTCATCCGAGATGGGTGCTATTAGCTTTTGTCTAGAACCTTCCGATAAACAAGGAAGGGGGACCTTTGCCAGAAAAACATCCAGTTTAGATCTGTCTGGCGAAGAGGGAAGTTGAGTAGAGTATAGAACCTTATAATAATCAACAAAAATATTCAAGATACCCTTAGAATCTGTAATCACTTGGTTAGATATCGGATGCCTTAAAGCTGTCACCCACCTGGTTTCTGACTTTTGTCTTAATTGCCAGGCCAATAATTTCGGCTTTACTTCGTAGCCTAAAAACATTGCTTTAGTTTTTGGCAGAGTTGTTGCCCTCTCTCTCAGCGTGTTAGTACTTCACTCTCAATGCCACCAAGTCCTGCTCCTGGATATCAGATCTTAGTCCTTCTGGTATAGATTCCAGCTCTCTGATTGCTTTCAAGGAGTTAGCTAGCCCTTGCGTAATCTTAGCCTTGCAAACTGTTGCTATCCGAATTAGCTCCCCCCTCCACACTGCCTTTAGGGATGCCCATCCTTGATCTACTGCCTCGATTGAGCCCCAGTTAACTTCTACAGATCTATTCAAAAAGTCACGAAAGTGAGTTAAAACCTGAGCATTCTTTAAGATATCATTATTTAATGACCAGGAGTATGATCTTGAGGGAACTGATGATGCCACCCAACAGAGTTTAATGGGAGAGTGGTCAGAGATCACCCTTGGTAAGAGTGCTGTCTCTACCACACCGCTTATACACTGTGGGTTCACTAAAAAATAGTCAATCCTGGAAAGTGTTTTATGGACGGGAGAATAAAAGGTGTACTCCCGAATAGTGGGATTAAGTAATCTCCAAGGGTCTATTAGCCCTAAAAAGGCCACCAGCTCATCCAGGGCTCATTGGGCAGGTGAGAGCCGCATACCTCTCCAGCATGAGCGATCCAGTCTATTAGACCGGACTATATTCCAGTCTTCCCCAGAATAATTGGAAGCTCTTTAAAGGGTGATAAGATTGTTGCCAGATGGGTAAAAAAGGATGGTGAGTCCTTATTAGGGCCGTATATTGATCCCAGTACTATCTGTTGCCCACCAAGTCTACCCGAAACAATAATATACCTGCCGTTAGGGTCGGAGACTGACTCCGAGTGAATAAATGGTACCCCTCGGGCTATTAAGATAGCCACCCCATGGCTACTCGAAGAGAAGCCAGCTCCGTAAACCTGAGCTACCCATTTCTTCTTTAGGTGAGGTAAACGATATGGCAGGGTATGGGTTTCCTGCAAGAAAACTATTGCCGGATTATATTGGGCCAGATGATTCAGTATTACATATTTTTTGCAATTATCTCTACCCCCTTTGATATTCCATGAAAGAAAGTTTAGTTTAGCAGCCATTCAGAGCCGTTCCTGGTGCAAAGAACATTAGGGTAGCTGCCCCCAGGACCCCCTTCCTACACAACCCAGCCTGAGATCCTGAACCTAAACTCCCCTTTTGTCCCCAAACCCCTTCCAAAAAAGAAACTTAACCTGACCTCCCTGGCCCGAAGCCTGCTCCTCTGGATTTGGTTCGTGGCGCTTCACAGAGGTGGGGGGCCCCCCACTCCTTTTTTAGTGCACAACCGAGACCAATATACACTTTAAAGATCTAGTGCATAAGCCCTTATAATGTCCTGTCATTGGGCTATACCCTAACTAGAATATTTTAGCTGTCTAGCTTTGAGGGAAAACCTGATGCGAGAAAAAATGTTAGAGAAGAAAAACAAGATAACCTGGGACGTCATGAGAGCATGACCCACTTGGCCATTACCAGACTCTAGCTTGGTCCAACTAATACCTGTCCCCAAAATGGGCAAAGAAAAACCAGAACTGTCTGGGATGCCTAAGAGCTTTCCTCTATGCTCCCCCTAAGCGCTACATACTTCAACCCAAAAAAATACCCTCGGGCACAAACACTCCCTGCCTTATGGAACTGCTGTTCCTGCTGTAAAGGGAAGCAGGGGTAAAAGACCTCATAGCGGTCAAATTTCATGTCTCCATCACTGATCTGAACTCTGGCTAACATCTGCTAACAACAGGAGGATTAATCTACCCCACTCCATCGTGCCTCTTATACAGCGCTTTTCTCCCTCCTCTAAGTGCAAGAAAAGCTCGCACCACGTGTGCAGCCATCACGAAGGGAGAGCACATTAACGTGGCAATAGCTCCCTCTGGTGACCCAGAAAATAATGTGCTCACTACTTAACTCACTGCATAATAGCAAGGAATTGAGAATCTAGTAATAAAAATAAAGAATTCTCGATATGCAGTCCCAGACATCTTAATATTTTAACATTCCAACGAGATATGAACAAGTCCACAGGAAATGCAATACAGGCAACAACATGAATCCCATGGCATAACTTTAGCTAGCAGCATCCCCGAAATACTGATCTCCTGGTCAGGTCTTGAGAAACAGTTCAGGCAATGAAGCTCTTAGCTGTGTTAACGCTTCTTCAAATGAATCGAATCGCTTGACTCCTTCCTTGAGGTAACCGAGTTTCGCTGGGTACAGCATTCTGCTGAATCCCAGCCGCCCAGAGTTTGGATGTCACGGGCCTGAAGCTCGCTTCCTTGCCTCATTTTCCAAGTGAGATCGGGACCAAACGTAGTCGCTTCCCTTCCCAGTGAAAAGTAGATAGCTTTCGAATTTCTCTCAGCAAGTGCTCACGATCCAAGTAGTTTAACAACTTAAAAATTATAGGCCTTGGTGGATCAGTGGAGGGGGGTTTAGCTCTAAGAGCACGGTGTCCATGCTGAATAATATACTCGGGCCCATTGGGAGATGGCCCGGCTGATTTTTTTAATAGCTTCTGCAGAAAGAGCACCGTGTTCAGTCCTTCTTCGCCTTCTGGGAGCCCCAGAAGGACTAAGTTATTCCGCCTGCTTCTCCCCTCTAAATTGTCAAGCCGATCCTCCAACTTTGCCACCAGTTTCCTGCATTCAGTAATTGTAGGCCCCGATTTCTCCATCGAGCTCTCGATAGATGAGATACGAGCCTCGGTGTCCGTCACCCGACTGGCTAATTGGGTTAACGCCGGCTTAAAATCAGCCACCTCATCAACCAGCTTGAACAAAGCTTCCTTGATCGTGGATAGATCGCCATATATTTTTGGCGGTGTAAATTTCGTCCGGTACCATTTCGGGTGATGAGCTGCGCCGAGGTCTTTTCGCCTCTAATTCTTTGTCTGGAGCCTGCATTTCGCAATACGGTCGCCTGCCTCTCGCACCAGTACTTGTTTTTGCTCTTGCACTCTCGATTAAAGTAGGATGGTTCAGTAATTCTTGCTAAATCAGGAATTAAAACGATTAGGAGTGAGAGCCCCAAAAAGCTGCTGCTACTCCTCCATGAACGTCACGTGACTCCCCCAGCCTGTGCAATTCTAACTGTACTTGCACTATTCGGCAAATATAATAAGAACCAGCTTCCTGAAAACCCTACTGAGTATGCTACAAAGTAAAATGTTTAAAACCTTATAACTATGGAATGGATCAATATCTAATCACAAAATCTTTGAAAGACACCTCTTTGGGCTAAGCCATTTCTACTCTAAAAGTTTGGAACACAATTGCAAGCTGTTTTTGGTCTAGATGTGAGAAAACAACTCCTGGATCCAGAATCCAGACAAGTGGCCATAATGAAACTTGTCATATCATAAAAACATGGCACCCTGACCCTGCATGCAAAATTTCATGCAATTTTTTTGAACAGCACCAAAGATACTAAGGCACATAAACCAGGGTTTACAGTAAAGTGTCTACTCAACTCATGCTCAGTAACCACATTTGTAAAACTTTATAACATGGGAACTAATTAATATTTTTTTTTTATGAAATCTTTGAAATACATTTCCTAGGGGCAATGCACTTCTACCCTTAAAAATGTAAGAACAAAATTCCCAAATGTTCTTGCTCTAGACACAAATAAAAAAGCATGAAAAGGATTTTATTTTTCTTACTTTTACACCCCCTGGCTTTTTGAATCTTGACAAGTTGCCATAATGAAGCTTGCCAAAGCATAAGAATATGGCACCCTGAATGTGCATGTAAAACGTCCTTCAATAACTTTGCCAACGTTATTAGTCTCAAACTCATAAAGTAACTTTTTTGCAAAAGTAAAACACATTTTCTCACAACAGTAAAATGGCTAGTGAAATTATTTTTTTCTTGCATTCCATATCAGGGACTTCACATTCACTGCCATCACTGTGGGGTTTTACCAACAGGACCCAGGGAAACTTGTTTCTTACCTCCTCCTTTGCACAAGGTCAAGACAGTCAACACAATAACTGTGAGTAGAGAGCCCCCTCAGATACAGGCTGCAAACAGAGTCCAGAAGAAATAGTAGAGTTGCCCTTTTAAATAAAACAAGCAGTCACTTATTCTATAAAAATATGATTCTTTACTAAAGACTACAAGTATTTACAACATGATGTATGTACAGGAAAACAAAAGGTTACACATTTACCAAGAAACAGAAAATAAAACAAGTTGAACAGACAGTTGGAGGACAGTAAAATTCTGAGCTATTCTCACCTAAAATCCTTCACCTGTCCTAGCTATAGAATTACACTTCCCTTATTGTGCTATTTTACCAGTCAGCTAGTCTTTATGTGGCAGGGCTCCTGGTCGTTAGATGTTCCAAGTCCAAGAGAATGTACTTTCTTACAGCACCTCAATTTATTTCTTACTCACTTTGGGAGGGGTCTCATTCCCTTTCAGTGAAAGTTCCATGCTGTCCCAACCCCCTTTGACAGCGTGTGTGTGTGTGTCTCCACCCTTCAGCACCTCCTTGCTAACATTATGACATGCACCAGGGTCCTATGTCCAACATGAGAACATCTGCAAGAAGGAATCCCCTCGGGGTTATTGTTTCATTACCCTCCTCCTTTGCCTTCCTGTTAACTTTCCCATGAGAATATCAGTCTTGCCACCCTGACTGACATAAGTTCCCATATACTACTTGATCATGTGATCTTGCAGCCATCTCTGACCAGCAGCAGATGTATATTCAGAAAAGAATAAATGACTCAAAAGAATACATTGCTCTGGTCCCCTTTTTTTGTCACATCTCTCCTACTCAAGAAATGATGGTGTGCCTTTTTGGGCAACCCCCAAGAGACAGTGCCATTCATGTAGGGACTGGGAGGTGCCTAAAGGAATATGACATGCACTTAATCCTTCTCTGACAGTACATGTGCACTGGCACTCTGCACCCCACTTTGGGGTTGAATGATCTTATTGTATGACTATAGTACCTAACTCCAGCACAATAACTTTGTGTTTTGAACACTAGTCCTGTGGAGCCATAACAAGAGGTTATGATCTGTGACCACAGTGAACTCCCTTCCATACAAATATGGCTGCAGGCTTTTGAAGGGCCCACACTACCCCCAGACTTTCTCTCGCCACTGTGGCATATGCCAGGCAGTCACAAAGGAAGAAAAAGACTTGGGCATCATCATCACCAATGACCTGAAATCATCCAAGAAGACCTCTAAAGCAGTAGGTAAGGCTAGGGGGATGTTAGGGTGTATTAGTAGGGGTATCACAAGTCATAAGAGGGAGGTAATAATCCCTCTTTATTAGACACTGGTTAGGCCCCATCTGGAGTACGGCATGCAGTACTGGAGGCCACACCTTCACAAGGACATTAACCAAACTGAGGCAGTCCAGAGAAGGGCAACCAAAATGGTGCAGGGACTGCATCAGAAGTCATATGAGAACAGATTAATGGAGCTCAATATGTATACCCTTGAGCAAAGGAGGGAGATAGATGATATGATTGAAACATTCAAACACCTTATGGGCATTAACAATATAAGAAAAATAGCAGGACAAGAGGACACAGCATGAGATTAGAGGGAGGCTAATTAAGGGGGAATGTGAGGAAATTCTTTTTTCACAGAAAGAGTGGTGGATGCATGGAATGGCCTACCTCAGGAAGTGGTGGCTATGAATACAGTGCAGGGCTTCAAACAGGCATGGGATAGGCATAAGAGAGCAATACAGATGAGTATGAATAGGCCACTGACAGAGCAAAGGCCAATGGCACATTTATATAGTAGAAAAAGAAATGGGCAGACTGGATGGGCCTTGCGGTCCTTATCTGCCGTCAACCTCTATGTTTCTATGTTTCTATGCCTCTTCCCTGGGCAGAAGCTTCTGACGCAGGTACACTATGGGTGGCTCCTCCCCCTGCAGTGTAACCTGGCTCAGGACAGCACCCAGCTAATGATCCAAGGCATCCACATGTACTACAAACTTTAAGTCATAATTGGAGCTAGCATGCACGAGTGACCCACATAATGGCTCCTTCAACCATTGGAAAGCAGACTCACAGTCCTCTGTCCAGAGAACTTTTTAGGTATTCTCTTTTTCATCAGCTCTGTCAAGGGTTTGACCACATCACAGTAGTGAAGGACAAACCTCCTATAGTACCTAATTGTTCCCAGAAATGCCATTACCAGTTTCTTTGTGGCAGGGGTGGGCCAGGCCTGGATGGTATCAACCTTCGCTTGCTCCGGCTGGATGGATCCACTGCTCACCCGGTGCCCAAGGTAGGACAGTTCTGCCATGCCAATTTGTCATTTTTCTACCTTAAACTATCAGCCCTGTGGCCATCAGTCTGTGGAACACCTCCCTCACATGCCTGACATGATCCTCCCATGTCTGGCTGTATATGGTGATGTCATCCATGTAAGCCAGTGAATATTCACCTGCCCAGCCAGGATGCCATCCACAAGCATCTTGTAGGTTGAGAGTGAATTCTTCATTCCAAATTGCATTATTCTGAATTCGGATAAGCTATATGGGAAACAAAGCAGACCTTTCCTGACTGCTGGGGTTAATGGCACCTGCCAGTAGCCCTTTGTCAGGTGTACTGTGGTCAGAAACTGAACAGAAAGGAGGCAGTATAGCACAGTGGTCTAAGGCTCTGAGCTGCAAATCTGATGACATCAGCAGCAGACCAGACCTGGGTTTGAATCCCACAGCTTCCACTTGCATACTGTGTGACCTAGGCAAGTCACTTAACCTCCTTGTGTTCCCAGGTGGCTCCTGTAAAAAGCTTTCAGCTTAGTGTGCTATACCTGGTTAAACAACTAAATAAAGAAAGAAACTGGGCTCACCCCAGCCGTTCCAAGGTCTCATCCGTTCTGGGCATGGGGTAGGCATTAGACTCCATACAGCTGGTGAGCCTCCAGTAGTCGACACAGAATTGGGTGGTACCATCCTTTTTGGGGACAATGGGCAAGGCCCAGGGGCTACTGGACTCCTGGATAACTCCAAGGGTCAGCATCTCCTTAGTTCCTCCAGCATGATCTTCTTAACCTCCTCATGTACCATGTAGGGGACTGCCTCAAAGGAACATGGGCCCCAGTGTCCATGTGGTGTTCTGTCAGTGAGGTTCCCCATGACCACGTCCCCAAAATCTTGCAGCACCCCCACATCTCCTCTTTCTGGGATAGTATCAGCAGCCCTGAGAGTGTAAGGTAATTCACTGAGGATCCCTCCCGGGCTTCGCCAAGGAGGTCCACCAGGGGATGAGCCTCATTCCCCTCCTCTGGCGTGCTGCACATGGTGAGAATCATTTCCTCCCTGTCATAGTAGGGCTTCATCATGTTCACATGATATACCCTCTGCCTACACCTTTTGTCAGGCATCCCTACTCCATAGTTAACATCACTCAGCTTCCTGATTATGGAGAATGGGCCCTACCATGCTGCCTGCAGTTTACTGTGTCAGACTGGGACAAGTACCATCACTCGCTGTCCAACTTTGTACTCCCGGGCTGTGGCCCATGGTCATACCAGGCTTTCTGTTGCTGCTGTGCAGTGGCTAAGTGCTCCTGGGCAAGCCCCATAAGCGCCTTACTCCTGGCCCTGAAATTTAGGATGTACTTCACAACAGACTTCTTGGGAGGCATGATTACCTTCCCATTCATCCGGGCCTGCTCGCTCTGTGTCCAAACAGGAACATGAAGGGTGAGAACCCTGTGTACTCCTATGAGACTTCCTGTATACAAACAGGAGGTGAGGAAAATATTAGTTCCACTCCTTTTTGTGCTGGTCCACAAATGCCCTGAGTATAGTTCTAAGGGCCCCACTGAACCACTTGACCAGGCCATTTGTCTCTGTGTGATTGGGAGAAGCACAGAGCTGTTTCACCCCACACTTCTCTCACAAACTGGTCATTAGTGATGACATGAAATTTGTCCTCTGTTCTGACAAAATCTCCTGGGGACATCCCACTTGGCTAAAGATTCCCAGGAGTTCATCAGCTACCTTTTCTGCCTCACTGGAGGACATTGCCAGTGCCTAAGGGTACCTGGTTGCATAATCCACAACAACCAGTAAGTATAATTTTCTCGTGCAACATGGGGTACTTTGAGACTCAACTATGTTCATGGTTACCTTCTTAAAGGGTTCATCAATAATAGGCAGAGGCGCCAAAGTTAGCCTTGTTCCTGACCTTTCTGACCTGTTGGCACTGTGGACAAGTCCAACAGTAATTTGCCACATATGTGTACAGTACATGCTTGGCCAAAAGAAGTTGTTGGCAAGCCACTTTTTTTGTGTGGTTAATACCCAGGTTGCCTGAAAAAAGAATGTCATGGGCCAGGACCAGAAGCTACTTTCAGTAGTCCTGGGGGACTACCAGCTGCTGGAGTACCTCTCCCTTTAGCTCCTTCTGTGGTGTACACTCTCTGTACAACATCCCATTCTGTGTGGTGTACACTCTCTGTACAACAGCCCATCCTCTCAATAAACTGATTTTTCACTCCCTTGAGAGGCCTCAGCACTATCTGCAATCTCTCTCAGTTTTTGGAGGGTAGGATCAGCTTGCTGTGCCCTGTCCAGCTCCTCCTTCCGACCCTCCTGGTTCTCCTTCAGGAGGAAAGTTGCCCCTAGTGGTGACCTCTCTGCTTACAGCTCAGGCTTGAGGTTGTAACTCCTAGCTAGCCTTTCACCCTCACTAGCCACTTCCTCAGCTGCTGAGGTATGAGTCTGCACAGGCTGTATCACCCCATCCTCACACTCAAAAGCTTGAACTTTTGTCTGACAAAGAGCAGTAACACATACTTGGTTTTCCCCATGGTCAAAATCATTCCCCATGATCACATCCACAGGAGATCAAGTACACCTCTACCTCCTGTATTCCATGGCCATCCTCCCAACTCAGGAAGACCTGAACCATTGGCACTTGGATCACTGGATCCATGACTCCGAATTTTGGAGAACTGACCCAGCAGAATCCGCTCTGCCTGGATCAGATCCTGCTTCACCATGGAGATGGAGGTGTCTATGTCCCTTAGTTCCTGTGTTACTGTCCCATTGACTAGAATAGGTGCATATGCTTGCTGGAGTTTGGTGGCAATACAGTGTGTGCACAGTTTTTTTGAAATTTAAGTTTATTAGTTTCAAAATACAAGCAGGAAAACAGAAAACAAACAAACAAACAAAACCCCTCCCAAAACAAGATCAAGTAAACAAATGAATAGTATACATGTCGACAACCAAAAGCACTGCCCTCCCTCCCAAATCCCCTCCCCCAAAAGAAAAATCCCGATAACCTCCCCGAAAACACCCTCCCAATTAGTCACAAAACCAACAAGGCAAGTAATCCTCAACATATACAATCCGAGGAAGAACCCCACCCCTCCCCAAACCCTATTGGGTGCACCAGCAAAGGGCCTAAAAAGAAAAACCTTCTTAAATCTGGATATCACAATGTACCTGGAACAAAGTATCATAACTTTAAACCACATGGATCATATAGAACAGAAAGAGAAATCTAGAGTCAGCAACAATACAGGAATAGATATTGTATGAGTGCAAAAGGATAGGGTCATCAGGCTTAAATTTTAATGCAAACACAACGTTTGAAGTTTACCCCATCTTTTATGGAACAAATCCATACGGTCTTTAAAGCTGGCAATCAGATTTTCAGATTGGAGATACGACATCATCTCTTTCAGCCAGTCTGCGTACGATAAGACCAACTGGACCTTCCAGTGTCTTAGGACCAGTTTCTTAACCGCCATGGACACTAAAGCCATATGATACCGGCGCTCCACACTATTTATATGAGAAAAATCACCCAAGACACAGACTTCCGGGCAAAAAAAACTACTCAGACCCAGAAGGGGATCCAAATTCTCCCGGATCAGGGACCACAATGGGGCCACTTTGGAACATTCCCAGAAAATATGAATTAAATTGCCCTCCGCTTGTGAGCATCTGAAACAGTCCGGACCGGAGACCAATTTACGCTGAAAGAGTTTAACGGGGTATAGTAGAGGTTATTCACAATATAATACTGTGTTAATCGCAACCTATCCTGGGTGTGATATCTATGCAAACTACACCAAAAATGAGTCCAGACCGGGGTAGCCTCAGGGAGAAGATTTGTCCAGACCAAAGGGCCCTCAACATCCTCCTGCAAATTAAAATTCAGAAGATAAGAATAAATTGATGAGATAGAGTGGGGTTGGGAAGCAAGACTGATAATGTTAGATAAAAAGGGTTGCACAACCGATTGCCTAAAAGTGGTACCGAATTTATTACTCACTAAGTGCCGAAGTTGAAAGACCTTAAAAATTCTTTTGCTTGGTATATCAAATTTCTTTAAATTATCGTCCGACGTAAGGAGTAAATCTTGGTTAAACAACTGCTCCACTCTGGCCTCTTTAAATTGCGGGAGCCAGTTTGGCACTAACCAAGAATTCCCCAATCTAACGTTAGGATTTAAAACCACTGGCTGTCCCAGGTCCGATTCACTGGTAATCCGAAAGGATTTAAGACACTGTACCCATGCCCTAAGAGAGCCACCACCATATTGTCCGAATCAACTGTGAAAGAGCTTTCAGGGCAAATAAAACAGGGCGGAGATATCCAGTCAAGTTCGAAAGAAAAGCCCGCTCCAGCTGAAGCCAAATTGGACCAGGATTCTCTGTACTTGTGGAGAACCATCTTCCCAGCTTAGAAAGGTGGCCGCCCAGTAGTACAGCAGGAGATTAGGTAGCTCTAAACCTCCCCTGTCCTTAGGAGCGACAAGTTGACATAGGAGCTGGCTCCCTTCCCCGCCAGATAAAACTGGAGAACAGCCATGAAGCTGATGTAAAAGGAAAGGGGATCCAAAGATTGGTCAGGTTCAATGGATAAAAGATCCGGGGAAGTATATTCATTTTAATAATATTGATTCGGCCCCAGAGCGAAATAGGGAGAGCTAACCAGTGCTGTATGTCCTGACTAATCAAATCTCTAACTCTGTCCAGATTTAGTTTTTCAGAAGGGAAAGATCAGTGGAAAAATGGATTCCCAAGTACTTAATTGATCTGGGGGTCCATCTCATTCCGAAGGAAAGAAAATCCTGTTTGTTCGTATAGTGATTTAAAGGGTAAATCTCACATTTAGAGATATTCAGTTTGTAACAGAGAAGGACCAAAGTGCTTAATAATATCAAGAGCGGCCTCCAAGGATGCTACCGGATCTGTTAGGTGCAACAAGACATCATCTGCATATGCAGAAAGAACTAACTCACGTTGCTGAAGCATAATACCTCTCACCTGAGGAGACGACTTAAGTTTAATCGGCAGGGGTTCCAAAAATAGATTAAATAGTAACGGAGAGAGAGGGCAACCCTGCCTGGTACCAGCAAAAAGACGAAAAGAGGGAGATAAGACCCCATTACAATAGATCTTAGCGGAGGGCAATTGTAAAATGTCTGAATCATAGTCAAAAAGGGAGCCTGAAAACCCATCTCTTCCATTACTGCCCACAGAAAAGACCAATCAACCCGTCAAGCGCTTTCTCAGGCCAAGAGATCAGCGAACTGGACATGTGGCAGATTGGGCGACTTGGGAGATATGTGACAGAGTTCTCAGGTGATCTGTCACGACCTCCCGTACAAAAGCCGGCCTGCTCAGGACTCAGCAGTTCCAACCAGACCTTCTTGATCCTTTCAGCGAGTATTTTAGCCAAAATTTTTATATCATAATTTTGGAGAGAAATGGGATGGTAATTAGCCGGATCAGTGAGGGTTTTGTCTGCTTTGGGGATTAGAACTATTGTGGCCTCAAACAAGGCAGGATCAAGCTCAGATGAGACCGGTAGATAATTATATAGTTTAAGAAGTATCGGTAACAGCTCTTTAGCAAATACCTTATAAAAGTTTGCTGGGAAACCGTCCGGCCCCGGTGTCTTATCTGGAACCAAGGAAGCAATGGTACTGCTTATTTCTTCAGCCGAAATAGGGACTAGTAAGCTCGCTTGCTGGGTCTCTGATATACGAGGGATATCTATTCCTCTGATATACTCCTTAACAGCCGAAATAGGATGGGGTGACGAGGAATAACTATAAAGATCCGAGTAGTAATCTTTGAAGATACGCGCAATATCTCTAGGTGAGGAGACTACACTACCAGATGGGGAAGACAAAGAAGGGATGATCCTTGAACTCTCAAGTGTGAGCAGACGTAAAGCCAGCAGTTTACCAGATTTTTCACCAAACTCAAGATACCTGGCTTGGGTTTTCATCAAACAATATTCTGTTTTTTCTTTCAAGAGATCCAAGTATTCATTCCTAGTTAGCAGAAGCTCCTTAAGCTCCGATACAGAAGAAGTAGCAGAATAGTTAGCTTCTAACTCTCTTAATTTGTTCATCAGAGCCAAGGACCTAGCCAACCGTGTCTTCTTCCTAAAGGAGGCCATCTTAATGAGTTCACCCTAAGATAACACTTCATGCCCCAAACCATGTCAACCCTAGGAGTGGAATTCAAATTATCAGCCAGAAAAAGAGAAACTGGGAACTAATTTCTGAAACACGTTGGCAATCCTTCAATAATGGTGTGTTTAGCCACATAGAGTCATGAGAATAATCAGGGTCTAGGGACATTCATATCCAGACTATAGCACGATCCGACACAATTATCAGCTCAATGCCAGACAAAGAGATATTGGGAGGAAGGTGGGGTGACTAAAATCATATCAGCCTCGACTTAGTGCCATGTGATTGAGAGTAAAGGAAAAGGCACGACAAGAAGGGTTAGCGAGCCAGGTCACATAGGCCCAGCATCGAAGTCAGATCCCGAAAAGCCCGCTGAGCCGGGGAAGATGGGCATTTATCTTGCAGTTCCCTGTCTAAGGTAGATGAAGAAGGCACATTCCAATCCCCCCAATATAAGTTGAGTAGGAAGAAAGCCAACCAACTTATCAGCCAAAGTCATGAAAAAAATGGGGTTCCCCCCAACTGGGGCATAAACAGAACTGAGGACGACCTTGTCGCCATTCAGGATACCCTTCACCAGGACAAACCTCCCCTCTGGGTCTGAGACAGTTAACTCTTTTGTAAACAAAACATGTTTTTTAATAAGGACTGCAACTCCTTTACTAAAGCAGGACTTTCCGGCAAGATAAGATTGAGAAAAACCAGATCGGGAGAGCAGTCTAGCTTCATCATGGGATAGATGTGTCTCCTGTAAAAAAAGGATATCAATGTGAAGGAGTGAACAGTGGTTAAAGACCTGTAACCGTTTGACCCAGTCCCTAAGCCCTCTAACATTCCAATACTCTATTTTAATAATATTCGTAGCCATTTTAAAAGCATAATAGAACCAATGGACATCCAGACAAAATCGTCATAGTATATGAATGCAAGGTGCACCCCAGTCAAACCCCCCAGAAATAAGCTATCACAGCAAACCAGAAACCATATGAAACATCTGGGTCAACTACTACTATTCCCCAGTCCCCCACCCCCCTCCCAGAACCCAGAGACCAGAAAGTTAACATACAACCAAACCTAGAAAGCAAATATTCCCAACCCCCACCCCAACAACCAAAGGTCCTAATAATATGAAATAATTTAAGCTAGATCCCTCCCCAACAACAACAGACCCCCACAACCCATATCCCATGCAAATCAAAAATAAGTATTTACACTGGTAAGCTGAGCCAGGGTATCCCCAAAAATAACCAAAGATCCAAAAGCTTGAGCCCCGGAACACCCAATGCGAACCTCCAAACCCCCAGAGCTAGGCACCAGTGCCAGCAGAGAAGTAAGATCGGGGACCATCCCAAGAGAGTGCAGACCAATAATACCAGGATCGCACTCCCCGGAAGCCCCAGCACTGGGGGGAGGTTAGTCGACCCCCCCAAGTATGGCTCGCGATTCCACATCCAGCCAGCAAGCCCACCGAGCCCGGACCCCCACCCAGCCACCCCTCCCCAAAAATCCATAACAAATATGGAAAACAGATAAAGTAGAAGAAAATAGGGAAGAGGGACAGTCAAGTAAGGAAAAATGGGTAGTAACACAACCACCCGGCTACAAAGAGCCAGTATTCTAGACTAGTTCAGTAAGCGGTACCCCCCAACAACTTTATTAGCAGAACCAGAGCAAGAAGGAAGGAAAGAGAGAGTCCTACCCGAGTCGCTACAGACCAGAAGAAAATGAGAGTCCAGAGAGCCATCAGAATTCAAGCAGATCCCCATGCAGGCAGTACAGATGACCAAGATCCGTCCTAAAGGCCATTGTTTCAGGGAAACCAAAGGGCAAGGGACCAACAAAGGTCCGCCTCCCAGGAAGTCCCTACCCGGAAACAGCTACCACGAAATAGAGTTCCGCGAAAGGTACATGGCCGAGAATGGGGGGAGCGCCCAACCAGAGCTCGCCCACCACGATCCAAACCCAAGCCAGAGGATCCAGAAAAGGGGGGACCAAAAAGGAGAGACCAGAGAGACCAGAAAAATGACAGGGACAAGAAAGAGGAGACCAGAGAGAGAAGGGAGAAATGAGAAGGCAGCGCACAGCCACCACTAAGTAAACATCACTTTTTAAATTTATACAGAAATAAAGACAAGTTTAGTCCAGCCAGAATATGAGGATCGAATCTCCAGATAGGGACATGTATGGACTCTCAGCCATGTGCTTTGAATAGGTCTGGCAGCTTGATCTCCAGGTCCTTGGCGGCAGCCTCAGGGGAGTTGAATAGCAGTAGCCATTAATGGTAACTCTTGTGGTCTCTGATAAATCATTTAAAGGGAATAGATGCCACTATCAGTTTCTGTACCACTGGATGATAGGCTGCTCTTTTCTCTCAGGTCTCTTTAGGTAGGTCTTGAGCGATCCTGATTTTGGATGAACCCCACAGGATGTCTTTCAGCTCGCAGGACTTCGTGTAGACATGGTGTCTCTCCACATAACTCAAAAATTTGATAATGATAGGATGAGGGGGGGAACCAGGTGCAGGCCTCGGCCTCAGGGAACGATGCGCTCACTCTAAGTGACAGGAAGAGCTGATAGGAGATGGCCCACCACTCATACAAAAACTTCTGTAGGAAGGCTATGATGTCTGGGCCTTCTTCCAACTCAGGTAGGCCCATGATTAAGAGATTATTTCGGCGATTACGCCCTTCCAAATCTTCAGTTTTAGCCTGTAATTTCTTTATTTGCTGCCTAAGTTCAGTGATCTCCGTTTCAGTTCTGGACCTCCACATTTCTGACGAGGTTAATCTGGTCTCCATATCAGTAACTCTAGTGAAGATGGAGGAAAGGTCACTGCGCAGAGATTTAAGCTCCCCAGCTAAATCTTGAAGGATATCTTTTAGGGGAGTAAGCTCTTGGAGGAATCTATCCTCCGATAACGGAGTAGCCTGTTGCACTTTGTCCCCACTTCGATCTCCTTTGGTAGGGGCCTGGTTCCGTTGTTTCTTGGAGGCCTTCTCTGGGGATGCAGGGGGTGTATGCCTGACTGAGGCCTGCCTCCCATCTACTTCCATCTCAAGCCTGCAAATGATTTTCTTTGCTGCAGCAATCGTTAGGTATTAGCAGGTACCTTCCCCAGACGTTTATTAAGCGAATTTGTCTGAAAAAAGGGCAAGATGTTTAATTAAATGCACAAAAAAGGTGGCCAGCAGGGGGAGCTCAGTATCCCAGCTGCTATCTAGCCAGATGCCATCACGTGACCCTCGTGTGCACAGTTTACCAACTGTGGTGTACTGTTTTGGTCACCCCCTTCCCCCAGCTTTTGCTCTTTACTCATGTTTTTAGAGCAGTCATAGGATAAATGTTCCACTTTCTGGCACAATCCAGTGTTCCTTTGCCCCCAGCTCCTTGTTCCCCTTAGAACCAGTAGGTTCTGTTTTGGGCTTGGATGCAGGTTGGTTCCCTTTAGGCTGCCCTCCATGGGCCCCCACAAAATCATGTGCTGCCCCACCCACGTAAGGCTTACGCTCGAATATGGTCTGCTGGCCACATACTAATCAACACTTTCTGCTACCTTTTTTGTGGAGTTAAATGTCCAGTACAGTAACCAATGGTCTAAATAAGCACACATTTGAACATGCAGTTCTGCATAACTGTCTCCTGGGCCCTTTCTTAATTCTCTAAATTTCCATCTATAAGTGTCAGGAGTCAGTTCAAAATGTTTTAATAGCATTCTTTTAAGTTTGTTAAAATACATGCAGTTATTATTGTCCATTTGAGCAAATGCATGCAAAGCACGGCCAGTAAGCAATGTATTCAGGTGGATCATCCAAGAAGGATTGTCTAATTGAAATTGCCCATAAACCCTCTGAAATGATTTTAAAAACAAATCCAGATCATCTCATTCCTGATACTGCGGGAACATTTTAGAATTATTTGTGGCTTTGTGGGTTGAACCCCCTTTGCCATTACGTACGGTCTGTGGTGGTGTTTGCTGGTGCAGTTTCTCCATCTTGATCTCATGCTGTTGTTCGCTCTCTCTTTTTTCTCACATAAGGATCTCATGCTGGTGAATCTTCTCCCTTTCTTCTCACATAACGATCTCATCTGGCGAATCTTTTATCTTTCCTCTACCTCCAGCCTTGCTATCTCCTCCTGCATCCAGATTTAATGCTGCTGAACCCTGTCTCTATACTCAGTCTCTAGCCTTGCCCTCTGCAGTTCAGCATCCCTCAGCACAAGCTCTTCTTTCAGGATCTCCAGCTGGGTTTGATTGAGCTGCACAGCTCCCCCAGGTTCTGCCACAAGGTGTCCCACTTGCTCAGCCTCTGGGATCTCAGTCTTGGTGCCAGGATCACTGTCCTCAGTGACCACCTGCTGACCAAGTATTGGGTCATGCCCATCTGAGATCACCTGCCCCTCCTGCAGCAGGTCATTCATCAACAGGGATGCCATAAGTGCACTCTTTGTCATATCTTCATGGACAATCCCCCTATCTGCACACAGTTCATGGGGTTGCCTTACAAGAAATTTGACATAGACTGAAGAGTTCATATTCTCTAGCAATGCTGCACTAAGCTGTCTAGAAATGAAAAAAAAAACAGTAGTAAACTATGCAACCTTTTTAAATCCTGTTTCATGACTATTAAGGTATATTTCTGCTGGCACTTCATCAGCAGTGTGCTGTTTCTCTCTCTCAGAGTTTCTGCCTCAAAGGAAAGCACACTGTATGCTGTTCTGCACTGAACTGGTACCAGTTGCCACACTGATCCCACCACTCTACAACCAATGGTGGTAGAGCCTGTCTGCAGCTCCGTTGAGTTTTTTTCACAAAAGGAGTGTGATGAGATCGCTTGATTCTTTGTGAATAAGGTGGCCAACATCAGGCAGGAGATCCATCAGACTCGTTCGATGGGGGATGTTGTTGGTTGGTGCTCGGTCACCATGCCCCGTGTTTCCTGGAGTACCTTTGACCTGCCGGAGTCAGTTGATATTATGAGGATTGTCCACAGGATGTGCCCCATGTACTGTAGTTTTGATCTGGGCCCTACTTCCCTGATTTTGGGTTGTAATGACATCATTGGCCTGGTCTTAGCTCAGATTATCTGGTGCTCCTTGGAATCGGGTGAGTTTCCAAGCTCCCTGAAGGAAGCGGTAGTGACACCTCTTCTGAAGAAAGCTTCTTTGGACCTGGATAATCTAGTGAACTACAGACCCATCTTGAACCTTCCTTTTGTGGTAAAGGTTATCGAGAAAGATGCAACAACTCAACTAGAGAACCATTTAACGATCCATAATATATACAAAACTCTCCAATCGGGCTTTTGTAAGAGGCACAGTACTGAGACTGCTCTGGTTCAGGTGCTCAATGATCTCCTGATGGTGAGAGATGGGAGAAATCATTCCATCTTGGTACTCCTTGATCTCTTTTCAGCCTTTGACACTGTAGACCATGGGGTCCTGCTCGAGTGCCTGAGGTCCATCTATGGGCTGACTGGTACAGTGCTCAGATGGTTTTCATCTTTCCTCACCAGTAGAACTCAAAGAGTTGTCTCGGGAATGTTTTCTTCTGAGTCTTTCTCTCATCCTTGTGGGGTGCCCCAGGGCTCGGTGCTGTCCCCCATGTTGTTTGCAGTGTATATGCTGCCCCTCAGAGACATTGTAAGATGGTATGGGCTGAGGTTTCACTGCTATGCTGATGATACCCAGCTTTACCTGTCTTTTGCCTCCAGCCAGGTTAGTGCTCTCTCAGTATTTAACAGCTGCCTCATTGAAATCCAAGACTGGATGAATTCCAGAGGGTAAAAGTTGAACACAGTAAAAAAAACGGAGTTTTTGGTGGTGGACCCAGATAACAGGACAGAGGGGTTGAGGACTAATTTGCCCTCTGGCTTATTTTTGGGGGGTGCTCATATCCTTACCTCTGAATGGGTGCGTGACCTGAGAGTGATACTTGATGATGGGCTGACCCTTCATCATCAGGTGTTGGCAGTCATCAAGTTAGCCTTTTACCATCTTAGGAACATTGCCAGGATCAAGCACCTAATTCCATCCAGTGATCTGCAGTTTTGGTCCATGTCTTTGTGACCTCACACCTTGACTACTGCAACTCCCTTTACTTAGGGCTTCCTGGGGTTGATATCTGCAGCTTGCTGCTTGTGCAGAACACTGCTGCATGTTTATTGACTGGGGTATCAAGGAAATCTCATATTACCCCACTGCTGTGTGATCTGCACTGGCTGCTGGTTCAGTGGTGGATCACCTTTAAGGTAGGCTTGTTAACCTACAGAGCCCTACACAGACTTGGTCCTGACTACTTGAAAGAGCTTCTGACTCCTTACACCCCTGTTCTACAGCTCCGTTCGGCTGGCGAGGGGTTGCTGGAGATTCTGAGGGTTAGCTTAAATTCATCCAAGGCTTATGCTTTTATGTTTGCTGCCCCAACCCTCTGGAATTCTCTGCCCCATCAGCTATGGGAGTGCAGAACAGTGGGGAACTTTAAGCAGGCACTGAAGGCATTTTTATGGAGCAAAGCTTTTCATGATTTTCTGAATTTGTATGCACCTGTAAAGCACCTTGGTATTATGAAAGGTGCTCAATCAAATAAAGTTCTTATTATTGTTATTATTATTATTATTAATGTGATGAAAATCATATACAAGGGACTTCAAATTCACTGCAACCACCATGGGTTTTTATGAACAGGACCCAGGAGAAACCTGTTATTTACCTCCTAATTTGGACAGGGTCAAGAAGATCAACATAATAAAGGTGGGTAGAGTGCCCTGTCAGATACAGACTGCAAACAGAGTCCAGCAGAAATAACAGAATTATCCTTTTAAATAAAGCAAGCAGTCACTGATTCCATAAAAGTATGATTCTTTACTAAAAGACAAGTATTTATAGGAAAACAAAAGGGTTGTCCATTTACTAGGAAGCAGAAAATAAAACAAGTTGAACAGACAGTTGGTGTACAGCAGAATTCTGAGCTATTCTCACCTACAATCCTTCACCTGCTCTAGCTACATAACTACACTGTCCCCTACTATGCTATTTTACCAGTCAGCTAGTCTTTGTATGTCAGGGCCCCATGGTCTTCAGATGTTCCAAGTCCAAGAGAGTGTGCTTTCTTACAGCATCTCAATTTATTCCTTACTCACTGTGGGGAGAGGTCTCCTTCCCTTTCAGGGACAGTTCTGTGCTGTCCCAACCCCCTTTGAGAGTGTGTGTGTGTATGTGTGTGTGTGTGCGTATGTCCACCCTTCAGCACCTCCTTGCTAACATTATGACATGCATCTGGGTTCTAAGTCTGACATGGGAACATCTGCAGGAAGGACTCTTCTCTGGGGTTATTGCTTTATTGCCCTCCACCCTTGCCTTCCTGTTAGCTTTCCCATGAGAACATCAGTCCCTCCACCCTGGCTGACATACACTAAGCTGTCATATACTACTTGGCCTTGTGATCTGGTAGCCATCTTGGACCTGAAGCAGATGCATATTCAGAAAAGAATAAATGAATCAAAAGAATTCATGGCTCTGGTCCCCTTTCCCATCACAGGGTAATATCACAAACCCTATGGCGTATGTTCCGAAGCCAGATTCCAAAATCTTGTAACTTAAGAACTGATTGATATTCTATCAAAATTTCGAAATTCACAACCTTGGGCCAAGCTCCTTTTAGTGCAAAATAAGAGTCTCTGACAGGAAATTGCTATTCTATGTGAAGTGTTGGTTCATGGAATCAGTCATAGTGAAGTCCTACTACAACAAAGGAAAGGGAGTGAACCACTTCAGGATAAAATATGGCCATGAACTTGGAAACTTGGTTGACACTTAATTTATTTATAAATACCCAATGCTTCACCATCTTTTTGTGGCTTCTTCTGGGTGCATCTAGTCTTTCTTGATGTTCCCATTTTTTTGGGGAATGGTCATGTGACCAAATAATTATGTCTGGATCAATGGCCTAGTTGCAGTTCTATAGCACCTGCTGAACTTGTTCAGCTTTCCCTTACACAGAATTCATATGGATGTTCAGCTTCTCATTGCTAGGTCTTGCTCAGTGGTGCAACTGATGTGGTTATTAAACTTTGTACTGTCTGCATCTTGGTTGGGTAACTGCACTCTGTCTTTATCCTTAAATTAACCAGCTACATGAATAATGCTATTTTATGGTACTTAATCTAGAAATCGCTGTTACGTGAATATGAAGAGATCCACCTTTTTCTTAGAAAGGAGCAAGTCATTTGGCCAATTTCAAGACAAAGAGCAGCTCTACATTACATCACTCTTAAGAATATCTGACCTTAAAAAGTAGGAATCGATTTGGGCTCCAGCGATCATAGATAAATATGGCTCACAGTCAACAGATAAGAACTCATCAGCCACACTAGACTAAAAATTCTCAACTTAAAAAATGCAAACTTCAGCAAGATGAGGTCCACTTTTTCAAGCCTATATGAAAACATAAAAGATGGAGACATCAAGGAGAGATGGACAGCATTGAAGAAGTCATTTAACATTGTTACTGCAAAATGCTCAAAGGTAAAACCAAAAGATGGAGAAAACCTCTTTGGTTTATGAAAGATGTGGCATTGGAAATAAAAGAAAAGAAAAAACACGTTCAGACAGTATAAAGAAACAACGAAAGACTGTGATAGGGAAGAATACAGGAACAAGCTCAAAGAGGACAGGCAAGCAAGCAGGGTAGCCATAGCACAAACTGAAGGAAAAATTGCAGCAGGAATTAAAAAGGGGTGACAAAACCTTCTATAGGTATGTCTAGGAAAAAAGAAAGACCGGGAGGGGTTGGGGGTAATAGTCAGACTAAGAAACATGGAAGCACAGAGGGCGGAGGATGATGTACAGAGAGCAGAAGTATTAAATAAATACTTCTGCTCCATTTTTACAAGAGAACAGAATGGTACTGGTCCAACACTAGCTACGGGTATCCACATCCAGGAAGCAAACATAAGCCCCTTTACAAAAGAGAGGGTCCTAGAAGAATTAAATAAATTGAAGACAGATAAAGCTTTTAGACCAGATAGAATTCATCCTTGGATGTTGAAAGGGCTTAGGGAGGAATCTGCCATTCCATTGGCCAAACTCTTTAATAAATCACTGGACAGTGGACAAGTACTAGCAGATGGTACTGGGTTAATACCATTCATGAAAGACAGCATGGTATTAACTGCACTGTATGGAGAGCACATGGATTTACAAGGGTAGAACAGTGCTAGGGAAATACCGCTACTACAGTCACTGCATGCTTTTCTTAGGAATGATGAAGTTGCTGTGTGCTTGGTGCCTGGTTGAGTAGCTACCATGGTAGAGTGGCAAAAGCACCAGAACATGGCAGAATGGGAAACCTGTGACCATGGTTCAATTCCTCCCAGGTCTCTCAATGCTGCAACTTTTTGTTGAATTAAACCAAAAAAAAAAGATTTACCCCCTCTGGAGTTTCTCCCCATCCCTGAAGTTCACAACTCACTGGAGTTTCTTATCTAAATTCCAGAGGGTGTGGGAGAAGCAAAGCCTCCCATGTTGGGCGGTGCAGGGGGCTTTAAACAAGTAAGTTCATGCTTTCTAAGGGTGTGCACTGTTCTTTGGTCATCTGTGTTTTGTCCAATGTTATTTTAGTGTACACCTTTAAGCTTGCAGCATTAATTGCCACACATTTTTTGTGTGTAGCAAGATGACCCTGTGCATCAGAGGACTGAAAAAAGGACACTGTGGTACCCCTACACAAGAGCAGAAGCAATGAAGAGGCAGGAAACTATTGCCCTGTTAGCCTCACCTCAATCGTGGGGAAAATTATGGAACCATTACTAAAGGAAAGGATAATGACATACATGAAAAGAAATGGGAGGCTAGACCCTAAGCGGCATGGCTTCACAACGGATATAAGAGGTTGGGCCAGTGGAGGAGTGGGTGCTGCCAGTTTGAGTTTCTAACACTGAGAAAGTAGAAATGAGATAGACACCAAACAAATTGAGTTATTGAATTTGCAAGTACTTGTATAGCTACCAGAACAGTGGCAGATACTGAGTGAAATTGTGAGTGCTGGGTATGCAAGATGAGATAGCAATGATGTCCGAATTAAATGATGTAAGAGATGGGGATTGAAGTTGTTAGCTCTAGATGCACCAGATGCCATAGCTAAAGAATTTAAATAAAAAGTTGTAAAGAAATGATTTTGAACAGGATATACCTGCAGTGATATGCAAAAACAGTAAAAGGGAGAATAGTTTTGAAATAATAAGCCATTACTTGGTGCTTCAGATGCCGAATTTGCAGCAGTCTGATATGACCACGTGTGGAGTCCATATACAAATAAAGTGCATATAGTGATTTTGAAAGTTTAAAGACAGATACTAGTTGGGTATTGAAGTATGTAACCTTATACACATCTCATATTAACAGGTCACAGTGACAGAGAAACCTTAAAGGGACAGATACCTTTTAAAACTCTAAATATAATTAGGTGAAATTTGTTAATTGATTGTTATGCATTTTCATTTTGAGAGAACTTATTTTAATAAAGGTATATATTTGCACAGAAGGGACGAGTATAGAAATGATGAAGTACTTTTAAGAGAAACTCTGGAAGAAACCCTGTGGTAACAAACAGGTGAACACACTTTACCTTTAGTGATAGTTGAAATATTATTATATAAGCATGAAGTAGTGTTAATTTCTTTTGTATAGTTTTCAGTTTCTTGGTATATAAGATTCTACTGACTTAAGACTTATTAAGAAAACAGTATGACAGCCAAGGAGACCTGCGGGCCATGTTAATAAACAAGGTAGTGTTTTAGAACATAAATTTAAAATGGTGGCCGAATTTAATGGTGACACAGTGACACAGATATTATTTATAAACCACACAATGATTATAATGTTATTGAAATTTAAGGAATATGTAACCTCATGAAGAGTTTAAGTGACAATGTTGTGTTGTAAGTCAGATAAGAGGACATAGATGCCTTATGAATTTATATAAAAAAAAAATTAACATCAGTTTCTTTTGAATTCGTTTACAGTTCCCCAGTAGAAGCCTAAATAACAGGTGAAATGATGGGACTAAATTAAAATAAAAGAAGAATTGTTTAAGACATTTTCTTGTATAGCAGCATTTATTTGCTCGAGCAGGCCAAAAAACGTTGTTTTGTGGACTTCACAACTGGTAGGTCAAGCCAGACAAACATGATAGAATTATTTGACTGGGTGACAAAAATAGTAGACAAAGGTGGGGCAGATGTTGTATATCTAGACTTTAGTAAGGCTGTTGGTTCTGTCCTCCATAGGAACCTTTTTAACAAATTAAAAAATGCAGGTATAGAAGAGAAAATTGTTAACTGGGTGAGAAACTGGCTTCAGGGGAGGACACAGAACATTGTACTGAATGGCATCCTGTCGAGTGAGGGGATGGTGACCGCCGGGCTTCAGCAGGATTCGGTGCTTGGACCAATAATCTTCAACATATTCATCAGCGACATTGCAAATGAATTGGAAGGGAAAGTATGCCTGTTTGCAGATGATATCAAACTCTGTAACAGGATGACACACAGTAAGGGGCCATAGTGATGGAATCGGACTTAACGAAACTGGAAGAATAGTGCAGAACTTGGCAATTGAAGTTCAGTACCAAGAAGTGTAATGTCATGCACCTAGGGAAAAGAAACTCAGGAATAAATTAATATCTAGAGGCAAACACTTAGCCATCACAAACCTAGAATGGGACCTAGGGGTCATGGTATCCAGTGACCTAAAGGTAGGGAGACAATGTAAGACGGTGGCACAAAAAGCCAGTATCATCCTTGGTTGCATCAGAAGAGGGATCACAAGCAGAAAGAGTGAAATGATAATCCCACTTTACAGATCCTTGGTAAGGCCACACCTTGAATGCTGTATCCAGTTCTGGAGACCCTACCTTAAGAAGGATATACACCATCTTGGAACTGTGCAAGAAGAGCTACAAATATGGTTCAGGACCTCCACCATGAACCCTATGAAACAAGAATTAAAGAATTAAACATGTACCCCCTGGTGCAGAGGAGAAACAGGAGGCAAGATAGAAACCTTTAAATACTTACATGGTATCAACTCAGTGCAAAATCAGAACCTCTTCCAAGAAAATAAGGAGTCCTGTACTAGAGACCACAGCAGACGTCTAATGGGAGTGAGATTTTGGAGCAAAATTAGGAAGTTTTTCTTCACCGAAAGGGTGGAGGTGCCATGGAACAAGCTGCGGCAGGAGGTTTTGGATGCCAGAATAGTTATGGAGTTCAGAATATCTTGGGACACACATGGCGGAATATTGAAATAAGGGAATATACTTGGAGGGAGTAGGTCAAATAATGAGCAGACTAGATGAATAACACAGTCCCCATCTACCATCACGTTGTTATGTTCTTTTAGCCAATGTTACACTTGCATGCTTGAGTAAAAATGTGTGCAAATATATTTGAAAAATCTGCAAAAGATACTGCCCTTAGAGCTTTCCAACAGCAATCACTATGACTGTCCATCAATCATCAGGATGGCTGTTTATTCAGATAACTAAGGTCAAAACTAGGTTGAAAGGGATATCATCTATCAGTATATCAGATAATATTGCCTTGGGTCCCATGTGGAGATTGCTACAATTGGTTTTGTCTCTATTTCAGCACATCTTCTAACAATTAGAGCAGTTATGAGTTCCTCCTTTAGTTCAGGAACCATTAGAATGGCACTATTTGAACTGATTTGATTTTGAAGTATTACACCTGGACATATCTGCCAAAGAGCTACCTGTATATCAGGGACTGTATTTTCACCATCATGCATTGAATCAAGGTTATTGCAGGCTAAGTATTTTCCCATGTTCTAGTGAGCAATTGTTGTTTCAATCTTAGTGTTTATAGATTTCAAAGTATTTTCAGGTAGAGAAGTATTAATTGGAAACATATTGGGCTTGATATTCAAAAGCAGCCATTAGCACTGCACAAATAATAATGGTATGTGCAAAATAGCATATGGCAGTCATGGTGCCATATTCATGCAGAGAGAGTGCCCTGTCTGGCATGCATTGCCTGTATGACTATGAGACTGTGTTAGTGACACAAAGTGCATATGCGTGGCAGTACCACAGTCCCCTGGTGACAACAGACTCTCAGGTGCAAATAAAGATAGCACTTACCAAGTGCGATGGTGCCTTTACTCCTTAGAGCCATATTCAGTGACCATCATGCTGATGACCATGTCTGGCATGTAAAGTATTATGAGACCATTTGTATGCCATTATGTGGCTATAATAACTGGTGAGCAATTTTTTTCTATGGGCTCAACCAGTTGTTATTTGCTATAATAACCATTCAGTTATTATGGCATTTATGCAGTCTGCTTGAGCTCTACTTCTTTGGCTCTCATGCTGTGTGTGGGTGGGCTGAACAGTTCCACAAACATGGCAACTGTCTGTTAGTGAGGCGATACCACAACTGTCCTTTACATTATTATTTTATACTATGTATTTAGTTGATTCTACACATAAAGTACAAAAAAGCTTTATCTGGTTGGCCCTGCTGTATCATAAGAGTCAGGTGATAGCACGAGCATGAATGGGACCACAGCTGACAGCCTACAGTGCTACTTAAGTGCAATTGTGATCCCAAACAGTAAATTTAAAAGCACATAAAACAAAGAACAAAATGTCCCTTCTGCAGAAGGAGGGCGGGAGTGGGAGAGAGGCATTATGTGTGTGTGTGTGTGTGTTTATGTGCGTGTCTGTCACACATGGTCACAAAAGTCTGGTTGGAAAAAATTGCTCACCAACAATTATAAAAAATAAAGCATGGGGTAGTGTGAATACTCAAATTTAGTGCACACCCTTGGTGTGGGATGCTTTTATAAATCCCACAAGCTTTGCTCTTGGGGTTTATGTAGCATGCCATGCCTCAGGTGTGCATTAAATTTTCTTATAAAATGGGCACAACATTTCTCACAATCTGATTGACTAACAGTGTGTTTTAGCCATGTCCTTATCACAGCAAAACTTAACAACCAGCACTACTTATGCCAGTCAGTGCCCCATCACAACTGGTATCAGTGTAGAGCCCCACTGAACTATTCCACATAGTTCCGTGATATCTGAAACCGCTGTAATAGTAGAACTGGTGAATGGTGATATCCTCCCCCCTCCATACACACACAGAAATATCACTTTCTGCAGTTCCACAGATCATTTGTTTATAAATGAAGTCTGACCTGTGCTGCCTTCTGTGCATGGTTCCGATTGAGGTAAAGATGACCGCGCTAAACACAATGAAGCAAGTGGCATGGCTTTCAAATATGGCTACAGAGTACAGACCAAGTCATCCCATAGCGATCTAGAGAGCGTAGCAGCAGCCTTAAATTAAAAGAAAAATCAGACCACTACTGCGTCGTTACTGTTTTTGAATCTCAACATTCCACTGAGATACCAGCATGAAATTATAACCACTGATCTAGGGACTGCAGCAGAGACCCATTTCTATATCATGTGGAAAGGTTTCAAAATTGCATCAGACACCCGCTCCTCCAATATGTGGTTATTAATATCTATTTAAAAAAACACCATATAGACTCGATCCTCCAATATGTTGTTATTGGTACCAATTTTTTTTTTAAATACTACAAAAACTTTAATGGCTGTTTCCTACAATACAGTAAAACATGAGCCACTTAGAATGGTGGCTCCTGAGGGACACACTCATTCCTAAAAAAAATGGAGACATGCACAAAATGACACAGGATTCTCTCAGTGTTTGTTAAACTACACACAAGTAACAGTAAATAAACTAGCCTGTCTCTGTGAAACATCAGAGACTCAATCCTCCATTGCCACAGAAGTTTTAATGGTTGTTTCCCAACAATACAGCAAAACATAAGCTGCTCAGTATAGTGGCTCCTGAGGGACACCCTCAGTCCTGAAAAAGTCAGTGGCATGCACAGAACAACACAGGATTCTCTCAGTGTTTGTTAAACTACACAATACAAATATCAAAAAAATATATCGCAGCATTGTGTGAAACATGGTGGGATGAGAACTCAAACTGGCATAATTCTATTCCTGGCTACACCCTGTATCACAAGAATAGACAAAACAAAAAGTGTGGAGGTGTTTATCTATATGTATCACATAAAATCACAGCTACAGAATACCCCTTACCCAACTATTCAATGGACATAGAATGGTTATGCATTCAAATAACCCAGGAAAATGGAAAGAATTTTCTTTTGGCAAATTTCTACAGACCCCCTTCATCAGACTTAAATACTGATAGGATATTGATTAGCAATATTGAACAACTGGAATCTGAAGCTGAGGTGGTGATAGTCGGAGATTTTAATCTCCCAGGAATAAACTGGAACAAACTAACCACAAACACATCACTGGAAGGACTCTTTCTTGATGCCACCATTACGGCAGGATGAAACCAACTGGTTGAGGAGCCAACTAGAGAAAAGAATACTCTAGACTTAGTAATGTCTAATTTCTCAATGGATATAAGTAATCTAATTATAAATAGCCTTGTAGGAAACAGTGACCATTACACAATCATATTTGAAATTAATAGACATAAAACTAATGTAGGTTGGACTAACTGCAGATACAATTACAACAAAGCAACGTTTTATAATATTAATAAAGCAATAGCAGGTCTTAAGTGGGAAAGTCTTTTTAAAGATCTAAACATGGAACAATGCTGGGAGTTATTTAAATCAATCATAGAAGAATTAGAAAAATAATACGTTCCAATTAAGAAAACCCATAATAAGAAAGACAAAATGCCTCCATGGTTAACTAAAGCTATTAGGCTACAAATCCATAAAAAAGAAAGGGCATTAAAAATATGAAAGCACAACCCAGTCAATCAAATTATAGCTGGTATAAACAGGAATTAAAAATAACCAAACAATTAATTAGTAAAAAAAGATGGAAAATTGAATTTAAATTAGCAGTCACCAAAAATTCCAAAGTATTCTATTCCTATATTAATAAAAAAAATAACCAGATGCACAGCATTGAAAAACTAAGCGACAATTGGAAAGACATAACTGACTACCAGGAAATGGCAAATAAATTTCATTCTTTTTTCGTGTCAGTGTTTAATGATGAGGAAAGTATTATCCTTAAATGCATGGAACTACCTTTAGTTAAAGAGATCAGTGAAGATGATGTATTAAAAGCCTGAAAACTAACCAAACCAAATAAGACCCTAGCACCAGATGGTATAAATATGAATCTTTTAACAAATATTACACAATCAATCTGTATCCCCCTTACACGTATGTTTAATGCTTCCCTGCAACATAGGGAAGTACCAACAGAATGGAAATTAGTGGGTAGTCACTCCATTTCAAAAAAAGGGGAGCAAAAGGGAAGTTAGGAACTATCCACCCTATAAGTTTGACTTCAGTTATATGTAAAATAATGGAACACATTCTAAAGAACAGAATAGATTTAGAAATTGAAAACAAAGGATTAAAAGACTTTAAACAGCATGGCTTTATAAAAAATAGATCCTGTGCCACCAATCTCATCAGTTTTTATGAGAAAGCCAGCAACTCATTGGACCAAGGTATTCCAGTTGATGTCATATTTCTGGATTTTAAGAAGGCATTCAATAAGGTTTCACATAAAATCCTTGTTAACAAAATATGTATCCACACATAATAAAGTGGGTAGCAGCATGGTTAACTAAGAGAATGCAGTGGTTAAAATTCTGGATGCATATTCAAACCCTACAGCAGTGACTAGTGGAGTTCCCCAGGGTTTGGTACTGGGGCCTACTTTGTTTGGCATTTTTACATCTGGTTTACAAACAGGGATTAAAGGGCACATAAGTGAGTTTGCAGATGACATTAAGGTATACAGTGAAGTAAATTCTACTGAGAAAATCATAGCATTACAAAACAATATCATCACATTAGAGAGATGGACAAAAAGTAACCAGATGGCTTTTAATGAAGAAAAATGTACCATTATGCATCTGAGGCCTAAAGATCCTCACATAAAATACTATTTAAATGGTAAAGAGCTAAGAATAGTAAAGAAAGAAAAAGACCTAGGGATCTTAATTAATGATCAATTAATGCTAGGGGAACATTGCAGACACATCACACAAAGGACAAATCGTATATTAACAGCTGTAAAAAAAGATAATTTTCATGTAAACTAGAAGCATGTATTTTACCCCTATATAACTCATTTATTAGACCCCACCTTGATTACTGAGCAGTTTTCTGGGCCTCATACCTTACAAGGGATAAGAAATTACTCGAGAGTGTCCAGAAAAAAAACAACTAAACTTATTCCTAGATTAAAAAACCTACAGTATGTAGACAGTTGCAAGGAACTCAAACTGTATGACTTGGAGACTAGAAGGATGATGGGGGATTTATTATTATTATTTAATACCCTGAAGGAAAAAACCTTAATGGAGGAGTGTGAAATAAACTTCGCTAATAAATTAAATACACTGAGATGCAATAATAAACAATTATATGTTTGAAGGGTGGCAACAAACAGAAGAAAATATTTTTTCACTGTCAGGGCGATTAAACTCTGGAATAGGTTCCCACAACTGATAATAGATACAACTAAGTTTGAGCAATTCAAAAAACATCTAGATGGGTGCTTTCTTTGGGGCTCCTAATTTACCATTTTCCCATACAGTGTGGGGAGACAGACACGATGGGTCATTTGATTTTTTTCTACATTTGAAAAACGAGTAAACCGAGTTAATAAAATAGCCACTCTCCATGTACATGGCGGTGTTGGCAGGGGGCCCAAAACAGCTATGAAAGTACTTCAGTAGGGGGACAGTTTTTTAGTAGTTCACCTATGGAAACCATTTTTTTTTATATGTATATACAGTATATATATATATATATATATATATATATATATATACACAGTATATTTCATATTTTTGTTCTTTATTTTAAGTAATTTACATTGGGCCCATTTTATAAGGCAATAAGACACTTTGAGGTGTGGGATATGGCCTGATAAGAGCACTTCCCAGGTGCTAAAGACACTCGGTGCAAGTGCCTCATGCCTCATAATGCACCTGGGGTGTGCTCTTATCAGGCTATAACCCACACCTCATTGTGTCTTATTGCTTGTGTAATGCACACTACCCCATGCATTATTCTCTATATTATCATTTCTGCAAATCTCCACACACAAATGCACAAAGGTATTGTGCAGAGCCTAAACTGTTGTGCACACCCTCACCCAGTCCCTAATAAAGGAGTCTCATGCAGTCCAGTGCACCCAACCATTCTCTGAGATGATGTAAGACATTTCCCAGGCAGTCTAATGATTCCCCCCTTCCAGTCCCAAAGATAATGTCAGATATTACCTTCTAGTCTAGTGGATCCCCCAGTCCTATTCATGAGATAATGTCAGATATGTTACTAGTAGCCCCCCCAACTCAAACCCAATTGATGAAAATATCCTGGTAGTCTGATGGTACCTCCTGCCCTATCTCCATTAATTTGTACCCCCCTCCTTAGCTATAGAGGTGTCATGAATTTTTGCTTCACTGACATAGTTGGTATGATGTCAGGAACTTCACAATGCAATGGAGGCCACCTGGATGCAATTCAATTCTGACAGCATTCTACAGTAGAGATGCTGCAGGAAACAAGGCAATTTCAATTGCAGTATATCCTTTTTGTCATGTAGGAATCTGTGACAATGTTTTGCATCCTGGTAAGCTTCACTGTATGTATGAAGGGCAAAGTTTTCCTGACCTAACCTGATTTCACATACAGTAGTGAAGTACTTTTTTTATTTTCGAACATTTAAAAAAAACCTGTTCCCTCATCCCACTGCGAACCAAGACACCTACCTCTCAAAGCCCACCTATACCTTTAAAAATGTTTCCCCTACCACCCTCTAGCACTTTACTCCCTCCTCAGTCCAATAGTCTCAGCTATGTTTCTAATTATGGGAAATCTAAAAAAAAAAATTCCTTCCACCTACATTCCAACACATACAAAAATCATGTAATTTAACCCTCTGTGCTATTATTAACCCCTGCATTTATCAGTCAGCACCCATGCTCTACCACCATCTATCACCCCATCTCTATCTGACATTTTCTCACTTACTAGGCCACTAGGAAAATATCTGAAATTGTCTAAGGATCAGGCAGGGAGCCACTAAACTACTAGGGACATAGATGGCATTATTGCATAATGATAGAAGGGACCATTAGACTACACAGGAAATTTCTGGCATTATCTCATAGATCATGGAGAGCACTAAACTACTAGGGAATGTTTTGACATTAAGGTATCAAGCAGGAGAGGGGTGGTTGACATCAACGTTTGGCATCACTACTGCTGGGGGTCCTGGGGGAAGGTGTCACACACCACTCTACACATTATTAAGGGTAGTGTCTTGGAATTGATAAATAGCACTGTCATGGCAGCCTTTTACCACTTCCAAAATTTGACTGACTATACCATCTCACCCTGCATGTAAGATGATTCCCTCATTTGCATGGTTATTGATCATACTATCAACTAAGGGTCGCACACGATGGCCCTTTGAATAATTCCCCCACCCCACTTGAATATACTATGCCTAGTTAGTCTGGCATTGTTCATGTTAGTGCTGTGATAACCTTCTGAATATCAAGGCCATTGTATTTTCCCTGCTTCCTGAAGAAGGGCAACATACCACAAAGCCCTGAAACACTATGCTTGTGCATAGTACCATTTGTGCTGGTTTACTGCTTTTGCTATTTTAAATAAAGTAAGTTTTGCATACTTTCATTTGGACCATGTGTCCAGTTTCTTTGTTTTCGTTATCATTTGAGCAGTAGCCCTCCCCCAACAGTGACCTGCTACCCACTTCCTAGACCCATAACAGTACAGCTGCCCCTTCTCAATATTATGGAGTTTAGTTATGACTGTTTTGGGCATTTCCAGTATGACTCTACTTTGTTCCCTCACAAAAAGGAGTTTTTTTCTGTTGATCAGGATCAAGTTGTGCAGCAGTTGCAATTTTGGCCACATATCAACATTTGCCACATTTCGTAATATAAGCAATTTCTGGGCTGTAGGCATTGACAATCTCATTATCAATTTCAGTGGGAGTGTTGCCAGCACTGAAACAACTTTCTGTGCAAAAGTGATGTAAGCAGAGTCACTGGAGGCACATTTCTTAATGCAATATGCATCAAAATTGTACAATGATGCAGCTTGCATCACAATTGATGTGGATGTCCATTTGATGTAGGCACACCCCCAACAACATGATTCCTGCTCAGAGCTTGCTGAGAGGGAAGTAATTTGAACAGCCTTATAGACAGGTATGAGGAAACTCCATTCTGAAGGCACTTGAAGTGTAAAGAGTGAAACATGCCTGCATTGTGGAAGAGATCCCCACATTTTACTGAAGGAGAGACAGCAATGCTAATCATTAATGTGCAGTAATGGGCCAGGGTGCTACTGCCACCTGGCAGCACAAGACACTCCCCAAGGAAAGGGACAAGGTCTGGCTCAGCACTACAGTCAAGCTGCAGGACCTGTCAGGGGAGGGGTGAAGAGGAACCCCTGACAATTAAAACCTAAGTGGAACAACCTTGCACTCTGGGAGCCAGACATTCTGCAGTGCCTTCTGGATCAGGTGAGGGAGGCAGATACTGACAATAGAGGAGGACATCAGAGGCAAACAGGTACAGTAAGAACAGTATTAAATGTATTCATGCAATTAAATGCTCTCATTGCTACTTATGTTGTGTGATATGTACCAATCTGCATCCGTACTATCACTGTTTCCACAGATGTGCAACTCAGTGCACCCATAGATCTACACAGCAGGGACCAACTTAAGAATGCCAAACAGTTTGCATCTAAAGACAGACCAGAACATTGCCATAGGGGTAATGGTCAGGTACAGTGTATTTAAATAGTGCATGCTGATTAGCAGTGCAGGGCAAATGTCATGTTATGTAGAATGTATGTTGAGAATATATGGGGTGTGCTGCAATAGCAGTGATGCAACATCACCTACAGTGACAGTGCTCCCAGAGTAGGTTGTCATTGGCCATCTGACTCCAGGACAATAGTCCTGTTGTTCTCTGTAGAGTACAATCTTTTTTTGGAGTCACTATGCTGTGCTGTCTCATATGGCAGGTTGAGGGTGGTGCTCTGCGACAAGTTAGTTGAGGTAGACAGCATAGTATGAGTGGAAAAGAGATGGGGCAATAAAGGTGACTGTTCACAAGTATCAAAGTTATGTAAGAGAATGGTAAACAACAGGAACAAGAGACCAGTTTGGTTATCATTGAGAGTCAAGAAAGCAGAAAGGGCTAACAAAAGGGCTTTAGCAGCTACAAAGAAAAGAAGGGGGAAAGAATGGGGGGGTGCATATTGAGAAAGAAGGAAGACAAGAGGGTGGGTAGGGAAGGAAAAGCAGACATGGAGCTGCATATTGTGGAGAGTGTCAAGAGCAAAAATAAACAATTCCTCCAGTAAATTAGGGAACAGATGAAGAAAGGTGAGGGAATTGTTAGGCTATGTCAGGGGCACAGGACGATAGAGGAGGACATGCGAAAGGCTGCCAGCCTTAATGGTGACTTTTGCTGTGTCTTCACAATGGAAGACAGCAGACTATTGCCCAATAGTGGCATCAGAGTGACCACAAAGGTGGTCCTAAAGACAAGGCAGGCAGTATTTACATGAGAAAGACTCAGGAAAGGGCTAGCAGCCCTGAAGATAGATAAAGCTTCGGTAAAGGATGGGATGCATCTGACGGTGTTCACAGAACAGTCAACAGAGCTGACTGAACCCCTTATAAGCCTATTTAATAACTCATTGCAGACAAGGGTAGTTCTGAAGGACTGGAGTATGGCAGACATAGTAACAAATGGGGAACTACAGACCTATTAGTCTTAACTCTGTAGCAGGGAAGATGATGGAGTTACTAGTCAAAAAGGATCTCATGGACTACTTGAAGAGAAATGATTTCCACGGTAGTGAACAGCATGGGTTTTTTTTGTTTTTTTTTAACCAATTATTTTTACCAGGTGAGACACACTAAGCTGAAAGCTTGTTTGCAGGTGCAACCTGGGAGCACAAGGAAGTTAAGTGACTTGCTCAGGGTCACACAGTGTGCACCTAGGGGGCTGTGGGATTCAAACCCAGGTCTCCATATTTGCAGCTCAGAGCCTTAACCCACTGCGCCATACTGCCTGGTTTGTGGCAGGGAGGGCATGTTGGACTAACCTGATAGTCCTATTTGACTGGGTGCTGAGGGTATTGGATAAGGTCCACTGTGTGGACTTACTCTATATCAATCTAAGAAAAATTTTTGACTCAGTGGCTCGCAGACAACTGCAGAAGAAGATGAAGGATCTGGGGGTGACTTGGGACATAGTAACATGAGTAGGTAACTGGCTAAAGGGGAGGTAGGAGAGGGTTGTGGTTAATGCAGTCAAATCAGACGAGAGAGACCTCAGAACTGGTGTACCACAGGGATCTGTCCTGGGTGCAGTCCTCTTAAATATGTTCACCAGCAATATTGGAGAAGGAATCCATGGCAGGTGGTTGCGTATTGTCACAGATGACAGTACACCTGGTGTGAAAGTGTATAGTGACAAGAGAATCTGGTAAATGCAGAGTGACATGCAAAGACTAGATTCTATAAGTGCTCTATGGTTTGGCAGTTGAAATTCAAAGGTAAAAGTGCAAGGTGATTGACTTAGAGAACAAGGATCCCAGGAAAGAGTGCTGGAGGGGTGGGGCAACACTCAGCAGTATGGCTGAGGAGCTGGATTTGGGAGTTATCATTAGTGGCTCCCTCAAACAATCAAGTCAGGCAAGTAAGGCAAATAGGGTGCTGGGATGTATCTGTAGCAGTATTGACAGCTGAAGAAGTAGGTATTGCTGCTCCCATATTGATCTTTGGTGAGGTAACACCTGGGGTACTGTGCCCTATTCTGTAGTCCTTACCTAAGGAAAAATAAGGACAGGCTGGAGATCATGCAGCAAAGGGTGACAAATGTGATTCAGAGCCAGCAGGGAAGGTCCTATGAGGATTACCTCAAGGAACTGAACATATAATTGCAGTAGACTGGACAGGAGAGGGGAGATAGGTAAGATAGAAACATTCACATTCCATAAAGAAATAAACAAGATGAGCTGTGGAGAATTATTTAGCACGAGTAACGCTCAAAGACACGATTACACAAGTGCAGATCAACAAGAGAGAGGTTCAAAAGGGATATAAGAAAGTATTGTTTTATGGAAAGAGTTGTGGAATCATGGAACAATCTACCAGCCAAGGTGATGGGTGCCCAAACAATGAATGGTTTCAAGCATGGTTCGGACAAAGTGAAGGGTATAGTGGATATTCAGGGTGATGATAACATGCAGGGGAATGGAGGGTGGATAGGGAGTGGTAGAACCCAGTATGGACAATAGGTCTCATGGTTCAATACAAAACTATCAGCAGTCTGGAAGAGACATCGGTTGTTTTCTGCTATCATTGTCTGTTTTTGTGTTTCTATAGTCATCCCTGTAGATGTCTCCAGTACTCTGTAAAATAGAGTACGCCTTGTAGATATCCCATCTACCCTTCCGATCCCCCATGCCCTCTCTTCTCCCCCCCCTACTCTTTCAATCTTCATTAGTGTTTTCTATGCCTCCCCTATTATCTCTCCATCCTCTCTGATTGACTTCATCACTGCCCTTGCCTCTTATGCTTCCTCCCGTGACCTCATTCTCCTTGGATGCTTCCATATTATTTGATTCTCCCCAACCATCTGGATCACATCGCACAGAATTAAGTCACACTACCTTACCAAACTAATTTCTGAACCTGCTTGGCACAATCCCCACTCCTCCAGCTACACCCCTTGGGACTGGGTGCTATCCTATCACCCCTGTTATGTCATTGCAGCTGGTACACCTCAAGATTTCTTCAGTGTCCATTGCATGACCTTCTGCACCAGGAAAATCAGGTCTCCCCTTCTTCCCCTTTCAAATATTTGATCTCTACCACTTCATTCCCTAGATAGTAGTGCCCTCCTAAACAAACTGGATGAAAACAATTATTCCCCTATATTCTTTGCCCCTAACACTGACGTGGCCCTCTCCCTTTTCCAAGCCACACTTGCTGTCATCTGGGAGAAGCAATCCCCTTCCCTTTGGATAATTTAGGGGAAACAGTTTTCAACACCCCTTATTACACCTGAGATCATTGACCAGTGTAGTTCCCGAGACAAAGTATGGGCCTATTTTAAATTTGTCTGCTCCCATTCTGGCATATTATCCTATAGGTCACTTAGTAACTCCTGCATGAAGGGTATACATGCTTCTAAGTCCCACTATTTCAAATCAAATTCACCAGAAGAAGCTTAACTCCCCAGCTAAGTTCTGGAATGTCATTCTCTCCCTCTGTCACCCCCAACCCATTCTGCTCACCCAGTCCTCCTGGTAGATGTTCTACTGCTCTCCAAGCATTCCTCTGTTACTGCTCACCCTAGTTATTTGATATGCACCGGAGCCTACCTTTCTCCCTGTCCCCTGTCCCTAACCTCACCGTCTGCAAATGCCCCTTCTCCACTCATGATTTAGGCTCCTACCTAAGCACTGAAAATACCTGTTTTGCTCATTTGCACTTCATAGCACTGTGACTTTTAAACAGATTCAGTGCACTTTATTTAGCTCTTGTCTTCTTTCTATGACACCCTATAAGCTGATGTTATGGTCCATTTGTCATGGCTTTGTTCACCTACATGTTTTACATTGTGTTACTGCAGTTTATAGTTTATCAATGTAATTTATCACTGCAACCATATTTGTATGGCTTGATGGGATTTTGTATTCTGTACTCCCCTGTCCCTCTCCACTGAGTCGCACCTGGAAATGAGCTTAGTCTCAGTTTGCCTTCCCTGGGTACCAAATGTTTAACTACACAACAATATATTGCTAGATATAGATAGATAGAGAGTCATACAGTGTCTGTATGTGTACCTGTGGCAGGTACTGGCTGGCCCAGGGATATATGCATGTCACTTACTGTAACTGTACCCTCATAGCATACATGCATGTACTGTACAAACCTGTCATGCATCCATCACTGATGCTGTCCACCATATATCATTGCAAGTGCTGTACAGCATGATGGTACTGGGCAGGCACAGCTTTCACTCTGGTTACGTGAACTCAAACAGGCCATGCAGTATCAGGCCATGGCCCATGCAGACAGGACATGCCACAGGATGTAGTAGGCCCAGAAGAAGACTGCAGGGCCCATGCAGTCCATACAACCCGGGCCACAGACTGGTGCTCCTACAGATCAGGAACACAACAGGGCTGCTACACCCCCAGAGGATGATCCTGTGGTGGCAGTGGAAGATGAACATGATGTGGTGGAGGACAACATGGATGTGGCCCCTGCAGCTGAACTCCCTCCTGTGCCACAGGTGCTACCCAACCCTGCTGTCGCTGATGACCATATCACTGCGAAGGGGCATCTTGAACAGACAATGGGGGATGATGGTGGGAAGGAAGTGGCACTACAAAGATGGTACCAGCTGCATACCTTCATGCACATGGTGCACACCCAACTATAGATGGTTGCATATAAAATCTCCTGTCTGCAAAGGTCCCTACATGAAGTGGTGGACACCATGGACACTTTAAGGAGCTTTAGGCTGCTGCCTTGAGTGGAAAGCTCCATTGTATGTAGTTGCTTGCGATATGATGTGATTTAATAGTTTTAATAAGGTGTTTCAATATGAACATACTCAACAGTAGTTCAATAGTTTTAGTTTGTTTTCTTGTATTGTTTTTAGTGCTGTGTTGTTTGTATTTGTTGTGTTTGTATAATCTTCTTGTTTCTGATACATGTGGTGTATGTACGCAATAATCCACAACAGGGTATGGGGTTATTGGGAATTAATTAACACCCCGGGTGTGTTGTGAGGCACAAGGCTGCATGCCAAGTGTCCTCACAACACCCAGGGTGTTGGTTAATCCCCAACAACCCCATACCCTGGAGAGAGTTATTGCTCTTATAACATGGGGTAACAAGAATTGTGAAAAAATTAGCAGAAATGCATTTTTAAACAGTAAAAACTTTGGGCAGGATCCACAAAGAGAGCCAAAAATTCTTCAGTTGTGGAAAAAAGCCTTGCAGCACTGTAGAAATTTAGTTGTGGCATATTCACAAGGAAAATTTCCGCAGTTGCTCAAAATGGCAAAGCAGGCAAGTTGCAAAATTCCGCAAGTGCTGAAAATCCACATTTTTTTCCCCAGCTGCTGAAAATTCACAAGTGCGGATCTGCAGCTGAGGAAAAGGATCAGCAGGCACAACAACAGATGATCCATGTTAACTGGAGTAGCAGACTTTGACAGTCTTGCCATAGATGCATCAGAAAGTACTAACAGAGAGACCAGCAGCCAGCCCCTCAATTGGGACCACAGCAGCACCTCTGGTACCAGCAGGACCATGCACCACAATGGCTGCCTGTAACTGATGGTGGAACTGATGGTTGTGTCTCTCCCTGGGGTGTTTATGTTGTCTGCATCAGTAGCACTCACTGCAGGCTTTTACCAGCTCTGCCTCTACTGCCTGCGGGGCTCCTTTATGGGCTGCACTGGGTCTAGTGGTTGTGGTTTGTTGCCTTTTAATAAAAATGTGCTATTTTTGTTGTAACAAGTGACACTACTATACACCCACTGGTTTGCTGTTGCATGGTGCCTGAACCTCCACTATAATTGTATCCCAATTGTTGGTACACTTCATTTTGCTCAGGGAGAGTTGCGCCTCACTCTCTGTGGTGCAGAATGTGTGCAACATTTTTTCCTCAACTGCAAAAAAATACTGGCTGAGAATAGCCTTTAAGTGGATATGCCATACTTTTTAATGGCTTTTTTTCCTCATAAGCTTCCACAGCTGCACTTTTTTCCACAGTCCCCAGTGTTTTTTTCCACAGCTGTGGATGTTTTGTGTATTCCACGCAGTCTAATTCCCCCTTTTTCCACATACTGCAGAACTTTTGAGGACTTGCGGATGGTTTTGCATCTTTGGAGTGTTTTGAGAATCCAGTCCCTTAATCCTTATTAGGTGTCCTTCCACCACATGAAGTAGTTCCTGTGTGGAACTGCTGTCAACAGTGCACAGAGCATCTAATACAATGCCACACTGTGAACAGAACTTCACTGTTTTACATTTGGGAGATGTTAGGATGAGAAACACAGACACATATAATTTTCTTGTAAGTTGAAAGAATTGTGCTGCTCTCTCCTGGAACTCGTGACTTTTATACAGCTCACAGTGCTTCTTGACAAGGTATCACTACAAACTGCCGACACTCGAAATTCCGACATACAGGATCCCGAGTTCGGCTGCCCGACACAGACCTGCCTGACAGACGGAAGCTGGTACCGACAGGGGTAAGATAGCGGATTTGATGAACTGCTACACTACCCCTAGTCATGCACCACAAAAGAGGGGAAAATCCTGAGGTTGGCCATACTGCTCCCATGGCATGGAGGGCTAAGCCACTAGCAGCTTGGCAAGCATTAAGCTCAGACCCGGGTTCTGTTCTTGAACAGAAATTTTGGCGTAACACTCTTTTGCCCCCTGTAATGTTTTTTAACCTACTCTGAGGTCTGCTCCCCCTTGAAGTTGATTATTTTAGTTAAGGGGGTGCAGGGGGCTTTCCCCCTGCATTGCACTAAGATCTTTTCAGTCTTCCGACAGTCGGTCTCCTAAATTAGAGTTAATGAAGATTGGGAGACCGACTGTAGGCAAATCATAGATGATCCCTTGACAATGCTTACTAAGAGCTTTGCAGTGTCTTGTTTTCTCGCTCCTCTTTGGCTCCTCTCTCTCTCTCTCTCTCTTCCCCCAGTGTAATGCTTTGTGACACAGGGAGTGGAAATCATTGGGAGCAGGGGCCACCTATCGCAGGACAATGACAGAGGAGGGATGGGAGGGGGTAGAGAAACACCTCGTCTGTGTCACCAGGTTGCAATGCCTACTTTGTAGTGAGCACTTGCATGTCACTCGTGGCCTCTGTCTCTCTCTCCAAAACTGACAACCGTGCTGTGCCACCAGATTGCAATGCCTACTATATGGGGAGCACTCACTCTTGCACTACCCATTGACAGTGGATCGTAGCTCTGTCCCACATTCCAAAGTTGTTACCTGTCTTTCCCAGTGCCTGCAAAGACGACAGCACCCACACTGTGCTCACTTTCACAGAGACACCAGGTCACAGCTTTCAACACCCGCTTTCACTACGTGCTCCCTGATGACATAAAACAGTACTGTGTCACAACGGGTTTCACTTTCACTATCTGTCAGTAGCTGCTTTCCTAGTCTCCATACTTCCCCATGATTGACCAGCAGCTCCATCCCAGGGGGATGGGCCATATTCAATTGCTAACATTCTGCTTTCATTTTTCCAGCACATAACAAGTGCCACTCTGCCCTGAGATATTGGTATAGGGACAATCACAGACACTGTGTGTTTACTAGCAGTTAATCCCTGGTCAAGTGATGCTGTCTAGCCAATTGGCTTTCTTGTTTTTCCTACCTCATGTTATGTGTCTTTATTCTGTTGTAATGTTAGATTTTTGGGGTTAGTCTCCTGCACATCCCCTACCAACATGTGTGATACAGTGATATACTGTATACCAGTAGTACTGTTGCAGAAGTGGTATTGCTAGATGCAATACAGTGACATGCAGTATTTCACAGATTGCCACATGACTGGGGAGCAGTGGTATTGCTGGGTGCGACAAAGTGGTATGCAGCTTGTCACACAATAGCCGGCCTGCTGGCGCTGAGGGTTGAGGCGCTGGATGCCACACCTCATGCCATGCCGGTGATCCCTGTTCAGGAATGGACTTTGGTTATTGGGGGTCGGCAGGGGCAGGAGATGATCAAGTATCTCCTCTCCTGGGGGTGGGTGGGTTATGCCTCCCACTGTTACTGCAGCTCCCAGTGGAGGCTGGGGGCATCACATCATGCAGGACTCTCATCAACGGGTTTGGAGGTGGCGGCAGACATCCTGTGGGTGGGTGCAGGAGTGTGCTTACCATGCACTGGGCATCAGTGCAAGTCCACACCTCTTGGAACAAGGAAAAAGGACCCTGGCACCCTGACAGGCAAAGGTGGGTCCGGTGGTAGACCCCCCCATGCTCTCAGCCGGGTCCATCCTGGCTGGTATCTGTGTGCCTCCTCCACTCCCTGACCACCCTTCTAGATTCTAGATAGAGTGCTGGATGAGTTAGGGTGGTCCCACCCAGGGGGACTCAGATATGGGGGGGGTTGTGGCAGTGGAGAGGCACTCCCAGGAGCAGAGACCAGACTGAGGAGGACCTCAGTTGGGTGGGTCACAGTCGTTCAGAGACCTCGCTGGAGTGAGATCTGAGGAGCCAGTGTAGGTGCATAACTTTCACAAAAAAAAAAGCATGTCACACATTACTGCATGCCTAGGGAAGTAACATGTCAGTGCATTGCACTGTTCCCTGCAGCTAGTAGCAGTGCTGTTTTGTACCACTGCAAGGTATGGCAGTGCAACATGGTTTCGTCCTGATATAGGCATATGAGTGATCCCATACTCTAAGTATGGAATGGCATATATGAGTATTGTAGAAGAGCTGTACATAGGTCTTGAACATTGATGTGTGACACCCCTATTGTCTGATGTCCACCCCTACTTGTGGTACAGTTATCAAGAGAGCTGTATTGTATGTAACTGCACCACAACATTACATAACAGACATCTCCCCTTTGTGAGCCATACTGAGGTGTATACTACTTACCACTACAACAGTGCTGACCACATTCAACACATCATGGTGACAGACATACCTTTTGCACCCAGTCTTGAACACATAGTTGTATGGACATGCCACTACACATTTGTGTTCAGTGCATTTTAGGGGTGCAATAAAAACACACAAAAGGGACACAAGTGTGCATTTTTTAAAGTATAATCTGTAGGTACACAGGTATGCTACACAATACGGTTGCTTTATTCCTGGTGAATGGACTACTACTCATTAATAACCACATGTACCAATAAGCCAAGAATGCATCATTCTATGAGGGACGTGACAGGGGTGGGGTCTATGTGGGTGAGGTCAAGGACAAATGGTGACTGTAATCCCTCACACATGCTGAGGTGCATTACTTCTGTGATACCTTTGCAGTACATCATCTCACAAATATAACACACATATGTATTATATACAAGTGCAGTAGTGCTACCCCGTGCCCACCACTGATGCATGCTGCTGCTTTCCTTCATATGCTGCCAGGGAGTTATGGTACAACCCACCCCTACATATGCAAGTGACCAGCACCATCATCATCTCAATGAGCTGACAGTATAGCCTAGAGGTTAGAACAATGAGCTGTGAGTGAGCTTGGTACATGCAGCAGACCATGGGTTTGATTCTCACAGCCCCCACGTGCATGCTGTAAGACTCTGAGCAAGTCGCTAACCACCCCCACTGCTCCTAGGCATCCCTGAAAACAGGCATTTGTGCCTAGTGGGCCTTAGCCTGTTCAAAAAGAAGAACAAAAAAGAATAAGCATAATGCATTGTACTGCATGTGATCTGCAAGGCATATTTTAAATGTCTCAGAGTGTAAGATTTCCTCCAGATATCAGCTTGGTCTCTGCACAGCATGCATGGCACATCTATCAGTGGTGGACATTACTGTTGTCCTACTGGGTATCCGGCATGCATTTTCTCTTCTTGCTGTGCATCCATGTCTGTACCTCTACTACATGTCATCTTTGTGGCTGATGAGTGGTTGCCACTGTAGTGCTGCTGGTTAGGTCATATGCAGTCTCTGATGTGCCATTGTCCTCTGTGACCTGCAAGTGGCTTCCATTGTGGTGCTGCTGATTTGGTCACATTGCAGTGTCCAATGTACCACTGTCCTTAGACCTCTTTCCCCTTTTGCTGTAGGGTGCACTTGTGGCTGTGGTGTATTCAGTGGTAGTGGAGTCCATGGTAGGGGGAACACTAGTGCAACATGTAATCCAACTGCTAGATGCATATGCCTGTGGAATGCTGGAGGCCTGTGTTGTGGGATCACTGGTTTTCTAAGCCTGTGAGATGCTGAAGGCTTAGGTTGTGGTAGCATTGGATTCTGGAGCCTGTTGAGTGTTGAAGGCCTGAGTTGTGGGAGCACTGGGTTCTGGGGCCTATGCAGCACTGAATGCCTGGGCTGTTTTAGCACTGGGTTCTGGAGCCTCTGGAGTACTGAATGCCAGGTTGCGATAGCAGGGGTTTCTGGAGCTTGCATGAGAAAATGTTTATTCAAAGCCAACTCAGAATTCTGTCCCAGCATAACAAGTAATGCAATCAAGTGTTACGAACAAGTAGTCAGTAAGTAAGCCAATGAGCTATTAGAAAAAAAAAAACAAGTAACAGGTGTCACAATGTAACTAACCAGGAATTATAGGCATAAAAACAGCTTCTCTGAATATCACAGCATAGTAATTAAGCCAGCAAATAAAAGAGGCAACATTATTATCCTACCAAGTGACCACTACAGGCAAACTGTGATGAACCTATTGAATGGCATCAATATTTATAGAAAACTGCTGTCTAATCCACTACCCATTTGTAAGCAGGAATTGAGGGCTTTGTTGTAGGAGGGTATGGTGAATGGTAGTATCAGTGAAGGAGAGTTTAAGTATTTATGGAGTGAATGTCCAATAACTCCTACTTACTATATACTCCCACACATACGTAAAAATGTAGAGAACCCCCGAGAGAGACCAACAGTATCAGGGGTGGGATTGCTAACAAGTAATCTCTGCATATTCACTGTCAACTTCCTACAACAGAGTGTGCATTCACTACCTTCATACATACAGGACACCAGTGACATACTAATAAAACTTAACTTGGAATGGAAAGATGACTATGTTTAGATATGTGTGGATGAGGAATCACTCCACACCTTCCATTACACATGAGGATGATGTAAGAGCATATACATATTTTTTTGAGAAAAGCCTGACTAGGGAAGGGATACCTATAACATTCATTGTTAGTTCACTGGAATTTGTGCTTACCCATAATACCTTTGAATTTGAGCAGGAATATTACCTACAAGTGTGCAGAACAGCAATGGGGCAGCCATGACACCCACATATGCCAACCTTTCCTTGAGGCTGGGGAAAAGGAGGTCATTTGTAATCTGGAGGTCAACCCCATACGGGCAATTGGAGGCAGTATAGCACCGTGGGCTAAGGCTCTGAGCTGCAGATCTGGAGATCTAGGTTTGAATCCCACTGTCACCTAGGTGCACATTGTGTGATCCTGAGCAAGTCACTTAACTTTCTTGTGCTCCCAGGTCACATCTGGAAACAAGCTTCGGCTTAGTGTGTTACTCCTGGTTAAACAATGTTCCCTTTCCTTAATCAAATGGTTCAGGTACGGTACATAGATGCTTGTATATGTATCTAGAGGGTTAAAAGGAATCAGCAAGTGTCTTCATTAAGTGGCTGGATGTTAATTATCTCAGTCTGACGTTTACAGAAACAGTGGATACTAAAGTGGTGTATTTTTTGGATCTCAGTTTGATAGGTAACATAGAAAAAGTGAAATTGTGGCAAAGAGCTATAGAAAAAAATCATCCACTAATGCTTTACTCAGATATGACAGCTCACATCCTGAATCTTTATAAAAATCAATACCATACAGTCAGTTCCTGAGAATCAGAAGAAACTACAATGACATTAAAGACTTTGATAGTCAGTCAGAAGAACTTAAATTGAGATTTCAGGAAAGGGGGAATATTGACTTTGCTAGAAAAAAGCTTATTTAGATATCAGAACAGAGACTTTGCACCCTAAAGAAGTAAGAACTGAAAAAAAGACACATGCATATGGTCCGATCACATTCCCTAGTGACTTTAATAGCACTGCTGGACAGACAAAGAAATATACAGAAGCATGAAAAAACTGGCCCATACTACTCAGCGTTGAGAATGTAAGGAATGTAGTAGGCGATACCCCAAGGGTGTCCTTTAGGAGAGCCCTATTCTCAGGGACACACTGATCCCTAGTCAGTTCTCCCAATCAGGGGAGAGCAGAACAAGTTGGTTACCCGTTAAACCCAAGAGATACTTTAAATGTCACAACTGTAACTTTTGCCAGTATTCAAATGAAACAAAATGTGTTGTGTGCTCAAGTACAAATCAAATGTTAGTAATCCGAGACTTCATTTCATGTTACACAAGTTTTGTAATATGCATTCTTTGGTGTTCATGCAATGTCTGTTACTTTGGTAAAACAATCAGAACGTTAAAAGAGCAAATTCAAGAACATGTCAGATCAATTGTGAATATGAAACATAATACACCAGTGGGTAGACATTTTAGTGAATTTCACAAAGCAGATCCCAAAACATTAAGATTTGTGGGATTATAGACAGTGAACTCTCGAAGGAGGGGAGGTGACAGCATTAACCTTCTTATAAGGTAGGAAAGCTATTGGAATTTCAGACTCCAGACCATGAGTCCAAGGCATCTTAATGAATTTCTATATTTTTAATTTTTTCTCAAGTACTGTTTACTGATTTCATACAGAGTTTAAGAAAATGAATGACTATGAGATTCTGTTCCCCCTTCTGTTATCTGTTATGGTAAGATGTTTAGACCACATAATTCCTTTTCAGTATTGACCCTTGATGAGCCCCTCTGCTCACCCAAACCTCTCCCCCACTTTCTTCTTCATATATCTTGATGTTTATGTTTTTATATAGTGTTGTTATGTAGGTTAGCAAATACAAAATTAATTTTTGTTTGTAACTGATGTTATTCTGATTCTTTTGCAGAAAAATATAATGGGAAGACTGAACCTAAGCAAGATTATACTATCACCAGAGGCCGGAGTACAACTCTTTTGTGGATCCTCAGGATAATTCTGGTTAAGCTACGTTAAGTAGGAGGATCATAGGAGGGTTATTTTCACGCAAATGGTGCTGCTAGTTATTTGTGAAATGTTATTTCTGATATATTTCTTATCTTATAATGTTACCTTTCACTCTGGCATTTAATCAGGGTATGTAATAGATTGTTTGACAATACGGTTTCTATGTTTGTAAATCTCTGTCACTTTTTTGTAAACAATTTTTTAATCGATGGGTCAGTATGATGTTAAAAGTAACTGACTATTTAATGACAGTCAATCAACTCTGACTCTACCCCCTGATGAAGACATAGAGGTGAAATGCTGGGGTTTGGACTTTTGGTGGTGACTGTGGCACTGGTTTGCACAGCATTTCTATTAACTATCTTTTGTATAATTAGCTCTATGCTTTAACATTTTGTGGAATAAACTACTTGGCAGCAGAAGTTACATATGCTGACTACTTAAATTGTCTACTTGTACTGGAGTACAGCTGTTACTTTGATCTTGATATATTTAAGGTTAGCCAATCCTGTCAGCAGCACTCTCCCAGTTTCAGTTGGAGTTGCTTTTCTTGTCTCACTTGTGGGAACACTGGTTTATTGGGCCTGTGGAGTGATGAACATTGTCTTGGGGCTATGCTACTGGTCCTCTGGAGTGCTGGAAGCCTATGTCAAATGTGTGCCATTGACCTGCATCAGGAGTGTGGTGGGGGCCTGAGTGCTTAGTGTGCTGTGGAACACTTGGTGGGGTCCACTGTAATATTGACTTCTGGTGCTACTGAACTCATGTCCATTGTGTCCAGGGTATCCACGGCCACTGTGTCCACTGTAGCCATATCCAATGGGGCCACTGCATATGTATCCACTGGACCACTGTATCTATGGCCACTGGGGCCACTGTATCCATGGCTACTGGATCCAGTGTAGCATTAGCCACTGTACGATTGTGCAGTATTTCCACTGCATACCTGAGTATTGTGGATACTGTAGTACTGGTGCTACATCCACTGGTAACCTGGTTGCCATACACATTGTAGGCATAACTATTTTTTCCTGTCACACTGGTGTTTTACCTGTGGCACATTAATTGTGCAATGGTCTGCAGTGCAACAGCAACTGCAGTGGTGGCATGTGTCTGCTCCTTGTTTTGTGCAATATTTCACTCCATCACTGTTGTCATACACTCCACTGACTCCACCTTCCTCTGTGTGCATGCATGGATCCCATGCAGTATGACAATGATATCTGTCTGGCAGGTTGCACTATTCCATATCCCAGACTAGATGATCTCCTGCAGCCCAGCAATTTCCTTCTCCATGCAGCTGTTGCATGTTATGGTGGCAGTATTGTACTCAGTCATGGCACCATATATTCCCCATATCTCCCTTGTCATTCCCTCTTCTGTGTTTATCACATCCTTGCAGTATCAGCCCAGGTCATCATCTTCAAATGTGTACAGTGGTTTCCTACTCTGTATTTTGCTGTGGTTTGTTGCATTTCCTGCTTTTCTGAACATATGGGGCTGAGGTTCTGGGCAATGTTGTCATGGATTTTCTCACTGGTGGTTGTGTCTGAATCCTCACTGGTGTCCTTTGTGTCCATTATATGCCCATCACCATTGGTGTTTTGTTGTGTCACCTCTCAGCTTGCATTATGTCCTATGCTCTCCTGCTCCTGTATGTCTTCATCTTTTATGCTTCCACTGTTATCAGTGTCATCTGTCTCTGTTCCTCTGCCTCCTTTTCTTGATGTTGCTGTTGGGGAAGGGTGCTTATGGTGCCAGGTGTTGTGGTTCCTGTGTTTTCCCTGATGTCATCTGTAAGGGTACAACATATATATTGTTGCTTGATGTGGTGATTACCATATCGAAATGTCCCTGTTCATTGTGTGCTGTGCATGTGATTGCATTGGTCTGTGTGATGCCAGCAGATGTGCTGCATCCACCATCACATGGTGCCGGCAGTTCTGTGACACAGCCTGTCTGCATTGCTGTTTGCTAGGCATGTCTTATTTTGTGTTTCTTTGCATGTCTTTGCAGTGGTGCTCTGCATGTCCTAAACTGTTAGCAAAACAGTGGCATTACATCCTTTCTACCCCCCCACCCCAGCTGTGTTGCTCCTATAGTGTTGCATTAAACCTTTTCACACTATGCTATGATGTGCACATGTATGCATGGCATATTGGGGACCTTTGTCTAGGCTGCTGGCATGGATTGGGACCAGGGAGGTGGAGAGTGGTACTGCCACCCTTGGGGGGCTTGGGGTATTATAGTGGGCACATGTATGCATGACATTATGGGTACATTTGCCCAGGCTTCTGCCAGGTCTTGGAATGAGAGAGTTTTTTGTTATTTTTTTTTTTATTTGAGATACATTCATTGACCAAGCACATTTACAATGATGCCCTGCTATATAAACCAATCAATCAAAATCTTTATTTAACCAGGCGAACATCATTGAGCAAGCTCATTTTCAAGAAGGACCTGGACATAAAACAATAATACAATAAAGGACATGGAGGTTACAGCAATACCAGTCAAAGAGAGTTGAACTGGGGTCAGGACAATTAATAATATAATGACAATAAAGAAAGAAAGAATCTGAGAACATAGCAATAGAACCACCACATAACGGCTACATAAATATTTACATATAGACCCTGACACTGAGCAAGGGAAATATGGAAGGATACATGCTGGTTAGGGGTCAGTTATCCTGAAAGACAGCAACAGTCACCATGTGAACACTAATATGATAAGCTAGGGCAGTGTACTGAGAAGGGTAGGAAGGGTAGTGGGGAGGAAAGGTTTGTAAGCGGTCTGCAATTACCCTTGGATGGTACGAGTTGAAGCAAAAAGGACAGAGAGGGCAGAATGGTAAGGGGACAATAATGGCAGAATTTAGATACATGGTACAAGGCTAGATAAATACAAGTTGCATATAAAATACATATGCTATAGGGGCACCCCTATAGTTAGAGTTGAGTAGGTACTTCAATGTTAAACTCAAAATATTTCCCTTTAATAAATTTTCAACCATTCAATGGATTTGCATGCAGATTGGAAAGCATCATCACCCAGGGTTGATTTCTGGATGTGGCAAGTTACGTTCCACTCGCATGTGTTGTTTCCGAGTTCCAGAGAGGTGAAAAAAGTATTTTTTTACTCATTGACTTTGCTGGGATTTATCTTTGAACTTGTCTGCAGCCCAGATGATTTGGAATCTTGGTCTGACATTTTCAGGGCAGAATGGGACTAGCCCACAGATGTGAGTTTTGCTAGTCTGGTGAAAGAATAATAAGCTGTTTTTAAGTTATTGAAGTTTAAAAATGTGAACAAATAGTTTCTGAGCATGCTCAGTAATCATTGAAAGATAGCTGTATGAAACAAAAAAGGAATCCTGTTTTGTATGGGAAACTTCCTTTTTTGAGTGCCACCATCTTGTTTCTGTTTTTTTTTTTTCCAAAAGCCACAAAAACGTCATCCTGGAAAGAGCCCAACACACCTAGCTGACTGATCTGGACTCCCCTTAGGTGTAATCTGCATTTCACTGTTGCAAACTTGCCCTGGAAATTTATTTTTTTAACATTATGAATCCTTTTTCATGACTGTGTAATATGAAAAACGATTTTTTTCTTGTATCACGAGTCACAAAGAAAGGATCTTTTTTTTTGTGACTCGAAAATCCTTGGTTGTGTTTCTGATTCCCATCCTGATACTGTAATGATACAAGCTACTCTAAGTCAAGCGTGGCATAGCAACAACCCCCATGATGCTGCTCTGCTCCATACTACACTGTGTTTGGGTGGGCTTCTTTTGGTATTTCCTCTGCTGTTGTTTTATTTTTTGTTGTTTAAAACGTTAAATGAAAAGTGTATTTAAGTCACAGTGCTGAAACTTTTTTGATGGCTTGCTTAATTGGAGCTGCTATTTGTTCATGTCGCACGTTAATATTGTAAGCCCCCACACCTAGCCCCAGAGGTTTTGTGGCTTGTTTATTTGCTTCAGGGCAATCTTTGTGTAACTTACATGTTGGCTGAGTGTGTTTTTTGCTTGACTTGCTGCTTTGGGAAGATTTGCTGCTGACAGACTGTGGCAGTTCCCTGTTTTCTTACCAAGAGTCAGGACAAATTTTTACGAGGATGATGGCATGGCTAACAGACTTATTTTCCTGGTGTCTAGTGGTACCCCCACCCCCCAATAGCAGTCCCCATTCTATTTTTTTTAATTTTGTGGTGTCTAGTGGTACCTCCACCCCCCAATCACTTTCCCCATCTATTCTTTAATTCCCTGGTGTCTAATGGTACCCCCAACCTGATCACTGTCTCCCTTTCTATTTCTTAATTCCCTGGTGTCTAGTGGTACCCCCCCCCACACTGATTGCTGTTCAAATACACCTGGAATAAAAAAAAAAACTGTCCTCAATTTTTTTGTTTTCGGATAAAGTCCCTCACCACTCACCCCATCACCCCACCTCCCACTCAGCACACACCACCCCACACCCCCAGTACACCCCCACACACTCTCACTCACCTGAACAGGTCCCAGGTTTGAGATCCACTCTCCAGTTAAAGACATGTCTTGCTGCTGGAACTGATGACTGCAATATGAGAAATAAAGGTACAGTAAATGTGGTCCTTTGTATTTCAATAGGTGTTTCAACTTTTATGCATAACTTTGCTATTTGTTGACATTTTGACCCGACATTTTCAACATGGCCTTTTGGGGACCCCAATTCATGAACAATATGACTGCCATTATGCAACTCCTGCCCAAAAAGGTGATTTTGTGGTCACTGGTGATTTGTGTGACAGTCATATTGTTCATGAGGTGGGGTCATAAGAAGGCTATGTTGAGGGGGTCAGAGATGTAAAAATGGCAAAGTTATGACCATTCATTGCACTTTTGCTATGTATGCTCGTAACTTTGGAAATTTTAAATATGTTGACCCAAATTTTCAACATAGACTTCTTATTACCCCACCTCATGTAAGTCATTTGTCAAATCCTGGCTTAAATGTATTTTTGCACCTGTGATATGGAATGGCAATGTAGTTGCGCAGAATTACATTTTAGTGGGGAGTTGAAAATTTTCTCTATCAAGTACATGTGGTGGGGTTATAAGATGGTTACGCTGCCAATTTCATCACCGTTGTCCTAAAAATGGAAGTGTAGGGCACTTCAATAGTGATATACATATGCGCATCTATGGAGAGATGGGCACTGTGCTCCCACAGGAAAATAAGGATATGATTACTCTAGCTCAAAAACTATAGATCAGTAGGAGGGACCCTGTGTTTCCACAGACAAATAAAGCTACTATTAAACTATCTCAAAAAGTAAGGAAATTCTTTGCAAAAAAACGACATTAATGCAGTTAGGGTTGATATCAAACCACAAAAAGAAGGACAATATGACATTAGGGTTTCCAACCCTAACTCCACACCCCCACCTTGCTCACACCAACAGGCATTGGGGGGTGGTACCTCGGGGTCATTAGCCCTAATGCTCAACCCATTCTCCTATACTGTACCCATCTCAGCTTATATACTTATGGGATGGGGTGATAGGTAGATAGCCTCACACGTGCTGCAGATTTATTTGCAGTTGTATTGGACTGCAGGGAGCAGGAGTGGAACGCTCCTTTTGAAGGTTGAAAATTTCAGCAATACCTGGTTTAAAGCAATGAACTGTTAAAGTTAGGAGTATAGGGTTGTCAAGTTATATCTCTTAATTGTATCACTCGTTACTTATGTAAATTGACTGTACATAATGCTCTGTATCACTGTAATAATGCTTTTATCACTGTTACCTATGTATTTTAGATATTCACTGTCTGTATTTAGAACTTTGTATTATTGTTTTGTCCTCACTGAGACAAGGTGCCTTTATAAATGAGTCTCTGACTCAAAGGTTGTAAATCTGATTGTACAAATAAAAAAAAATAAAAAAAAGTTGAGTTTAGTTGCTTTATAGACAGGTGTTGCTGCAGTGACAGGCATCAACAAACACAACAACGACATGAATGCAGACAATTTTAAACTGGAAAACTCCATTCCTGCTCCCTGTAGTCCAATACTATGGTAAATAAATATACAGAGAGTTTGAGACTGGGAAGTTGACCTTTTTCAATGATGCATGCTGCATAAACAGGTGTATAAAATATAACTGAATTAAGAACAACTCAACAAGGTGAGCCTCCTTCATATTAGGTAGCCTACATCATCCTCATTGTACTTTAAGCAAACGCCATGGCCTAGAGGAAACTCCAGATCTGGATGAAGGATACTGAGAGTCCTGCTCTCTCCCTCCTCTGACCTAGGCCCTACAGAACAAGATTGGGGACAGCACGGCAATGAGAGTTTTCCAGAGTGGTTACTTAAACCACCAGCTTGAGATCTTTGTATTCATCGTGTTTTAAAGGTAGCATAGCATTTTCTCCTTCAGATGACTCCATGAACAGCACCCGACTCTGGATTCTTATTCTGTCAGCCTAAAAGACCCCCCCCCCCGCAGTGTGGACACTGGGGAACTCACCCTCAGTGTCCCGATATATTTTGATTTTTTTATTCTTTCCCTGAGAAGAAAAAAATGTCCCCGATATCTTTTTTATCTGAAAAAGAGAAAATGGTCATTCATCATCCCAGCCATCCCCCTCCTCATCCCAACCTCCCACTGAGTACCCACTACCTCACAAATCCCCCTTACCCTATACTTACCACAAGAGGTTGTAAGCTGTCATCATCCATGGACCGTGACATGTCTGCACTCTTTAAAGCCAAACCATGAACTGAGGAATCAAGGTAAGTGCCATATAATGTATATCAATGGTGTTTTGAACTTAAGTTCATAACTTTGCCACTTTAGGAAGTTTTTTCACAAAATTTTCAACATGGCCTTTTTGAGGCCCCACCTCATGAACACTGGTACTGTCATTTTTATTAATCTCATTGCATAAAGTCTACACATCCAGCCTTATTTACAGATGGAATAGGGAGAGCGTTAGGCTTGAGAAGCCCAAGACACATCCCACACCTGCTCTCCTGCCTGCTTTGGGAGGGTGCGGTGTTAGGGAAACCCTAAAGCCTCATTTCCCAACTCTTGTTGCTTTGAGCCTAACTGGAGCATTAACAAAGTTTTTTGCAACTTATGTATACATAGATAGATAGATAGATACGGTAGATAGATAGATAGATAGATAGATAGATAGATAGATAGATAGATAGATAGATAGATATGGATATAGCTATATAGATATATACATACAATTTAAGGAAAGTTTAACAGTAAGGACTTAACAACACCCAATAACACACAGTATATTGCAAGAAAATCATATTTTCACATATTATCTCTAAATGACCCCTATTCAGGGATAACTACATATCTCACAATAAACAGTGACAAACAGGAATCAAGCCTTTATAGCTGCTTGGTTTAGAAATTTTGCATCCTTCAAATGAAATCTAGCCAGCAAGGAATTCCATTCATGTGGAATCATATGGCTATAAAAATAAGTAGTTCTTAATGAGTTGGACCTTGGGAATTACCAACTCCACAAAGTTTAACTTGCTTAAGGAACCTTTCCATACCCTATACTGTAAACGTTCTACCAAATAATCCAGAACATCTCCCTGAATACTTTTCAATGCAAACAGTATTTTATGTAACCATCCCCACAAAGTTGTGGATTGGTGCCACCATGCCAGAGGAGGCTTGGGGTGCCATGGTGTGAGGATGTATGCATGGCATCATGGGTACCTTTGTCCAGGCTGCTGGCAGGGCTTGGGTACAAGGGGGTGGGGAGTGGTGCCACCACTCTGCGGGCACTTGTGCTATTGTGGTATGCACATGTATGCATGGCATTGTGGGTACCTATGCACTGATTGCTGTCTGGGTTTGGGACCAGGTGGTGGGGAGTGGTACTGCCAGCCTGGATGGGCTTGGGGTGCTATGCTGGGTGCATAGATTCATGCCATTTGGTGTACCATTGCCCACACTTCTCTCAGGGCAGGGACCAGAGGAGTGGATACTGCCAGCCCAGGGTGGGGAACTTGGGCACAACTTACACAGCTAGAGGCAACGTTGTTTTGTTTCATCCATACAGCCACCCTGGCTTCAGGTTTGGCTTTTGTGTGCCTATGTAGCTATGCAGGCCACTATGTTGGACTGCACAGGTGCTGTGGAAGGGGCACCCTAATATCACTGGTGATAGAACAGTCTGAAGATTGGTATGACCAAGGCTGCAAAGGGTAACTTTTCTCCCTTCCCCTCACCCATTGAGTGTATTCACTCATAACAGCCTCTGTTTTGTGCTAATATTTGTAACCTGTGGAGTAACGCCCCCCATGACTGATATCAGCTTACTGTGCCTAGTTTGTGGATGTCCCTTTGAAGGCCTGGGCCTTCCTTTTATTTTTTACAGTCATAATGCAGTCTGCAGCCCATGAAACCAGCCCACCCCACTCAACACTACTGAGGCTTTTATTTTCCAGAATTCTTGCTGATACCATGAAAGCCATAAAGGGAGTTATTGGTAAGTAACACAGTTTACAACACGTGCTGCATTTTAAAGCAGCAGAATTTATTAATAACTCTTTTGTCAACAATAATGTTTGTCTGGCAAGAATATCAAGAGACACATTTCTTTTTGTTTTCTTTTATTCCAACCCAAGACATCGGACTCTGAAGTGTTTCACTGTTTCCACTGCTGTGCCATGCCTGCCACGAACAATTAAACATCTTGATACAGTGTTGTGCTGTTTACCATCAGTAACATGTTGCAACACCATCCTAATACATCTATAATATGAATCTAGCATGTACTTTTAACAGGTAACCTCAGCAGAAGAGATGTTTAACAATTGAAAGTGGTAGCCATCTTTAATGATATGAGACATTAATTACAATAGTGCCTGCATAAGCTGTTTTAACAATATCTGAGAACTTTACAGATATACTGAGCATAAATCTTATGTTGTCATTAATGCATTTGTTTGGATATTAACTATATGCTGAACTTTTTGGGTGACTAACAAATACTGCTGCTTTAATGACATAACAGTCCTTCCTAATATTAAATTAACATTTTTGCAACATGTGATAGGGCTAGGCACTACCACTAATGACAGTGGTAGAGCCATAACCGTACTGGAGCCCCTTGTTTCAACAACTATGCCTGATATATGTCTACTGTATTTTGTAGCCTAAAGAGGTCAATGTTACTGTTCCCCTCAATGTTGAGGCTACTGAGATGTGTTGCCACACACATTTCCTGACTGCTCAGAGCCATCGCCTGGCTTGGTCCTCCTCCATTTGTAGAGCTACAGTGCCTGTTTTTGGCATTCTTCTCCTTTGACCTCCATTTGATATCATTGTACCATTTCTGGTGTACCCCTATAATGTGACTTACTGCACTGCCATTTGTGGCCACTTCATTTGAGGCCTATTTCCTGTGGTCCTGCAGCTCCTTAACTCAACATCTGGATAGCAGCAGGGCAGCTTGGGCACCCATCTCCTCTATTAGGATATCAGTTTCTCCCTTTGTAAAATTCTTCTTGCAGCTGAGTTTGTTCGCCCTTGTTCTGTCCTTTCTTTTAAAATGTATTTTGATGCAGCTTCCATTATTCATGCCACATACATCAAATTTATGATGCAGAGGCCCTCTTGCATCAATTCTGAGGACTTTGCCATGGTGACAGCTTTTCTTTCTAAATACTGTACACCATTGTTTGATTCTTCGCAGATTGACACTGGGGACTTATTGACGCAGCTTGCGTGAGTCTAATGGCTGTTTGAAAATCTGAGTCATTATCTTTAGTCATGATGAAAGTGACACCTGGTACAACTGTAGGAATGTGTTTCAGCTTTTGTTGGCATTAGCACTATTTGCCTGTCTACAGTAGCTTGGCCATGCAGTAAAATATAAATTCTCTTTGTAAGAAATATGCTTTTCCTTGAAAGAAGAGGTTCTGCTGAGTAATATAAGTGGTGCCTTATGTCCAACTTCATTTGAGAGAGCTGCAAGTGATATGTTTTGTTTGCAATATGCTTTAGTCCGTTGACTAGCCATGACATTGAAATATTTGTTTTTGGTTTGCACTTCCTTTTTGATGATGTGTCTTGTTAATGTTTTTAAGCAAATCCAGTGATACCTACAGAACCTTTTGATGCAACAAGATCATTTATCTCTGAAAGACACACAGGTACACTGTACTGAGCTTCTGTTCAAACTCAGCTGCTTCAATAATCTCTTGGCTTCAGCTAAAAGTAGTGGTCAATGAAAATATGTTCTGCTTTTAATGAGTGCCTTAAAAACATTTATTTATTTGAATTTTGGTAACTGGGTAAGTCCACTGAGACAATAGCAGTCCCTTTTTCAGGGACAACCTGGGGGAGCAACAAGAGTAATACAGCACAAAAAAATGTAGAAGACAGATAATTACAATTTAGAGCAATTTCATAGATGGATAATTACAGCAGCAGAGACATACATAACATGGTCAAGAAGCATGATCAATAAGCACATCAATATACTATAATGGTAACAACAAAAAACAAGTAACAGGCTAGGCATATATAAGATCATGGTTATACAAAGTCAATAACAATATCAGGCCTAGAGGTAAGTGTGAAAGGTACAAAAGGGTTGAACAGGGAGGATGGGGTGAAGTAAAGCCTGGGATGGGAGTGAGGCAAGGGTAAGAAGACAGACAGAAAGTGACATTGGGGTGTACTAGACTTCACCTGAAGCAGGAGCACATCGCAGCAGCTGAGAAAGAGGCATGCAAATTGTACTGGAACATAGGAAGTGTGAGGCAAGATAGGATGGGAGGGGTGATGGAGTTCCACTCTGACATGGCTGCAAAAGCGCAGGACTTACGGGTAGTAGCTAGTCACATATTTGGTCAAAAAAGAAGGGGGAAGGATGCAGGTATAGTAGGAGACCATGATTCACCAGGTCAAATGCCTTTTTCAGGTCAACAGAGATAGCATCCATGGCAGAAGCCAGCGTAGCAGGACACCATGATTCGCCAGGTTAAACACCTTTGTCAGGTCAACAAAGATAGCACCCATGGCAGAGCCATGGTTAATGGCTTGGAAAATGTCTGTGGTAACCTTAATTAAGGCTGTAAGGGTGCTATGATTCTTTCTGAATCCATGCTGGTTAGGGAAAGTAAATTATCGTGTTCCAGGTAACTCTGCAGATGATTATTAACTATACATTCCTAAATTTTAGCCAGAAGGCACAAGATAGATATTGGTCTAAAGTTTTCAGCCACCAAGTTGAGCCCCCTTTGTGCATAGGTACAATCACCGTGACCTTTCACTTGTCAGGGATGGTGCTAGAAAGAAAGGAAGGAGCAATTAAAGAGGTCACGTACAGGGTGAGCAAGAGCAGATGCACCTAGTTTGAGGAATTTAGGCTCCAAGGTGTCATGACCACATGAGATCTCAGCCTTCAAATTAGCTAGAAGCCTCTGAACCTCCTTAGTGGAGTCCAGCTTCAGGTGGAAAGAGGGAAGGTCTCCTAGGTTGTTGGGGGTGGATGAGGCAAAAGGGGGTAAGGGGGAGTTATTAAAAAGTGAGGTATATCTGTCAAGGTCCATGAAGAATTCATCAAAGCCTGTAGCAATCTAAGGGAGGTCAGTATGGGTGGTGCCCTGGGCTATGAGGGAGCTTGGAAGCTCAGCAGCTTTCCCATTGACCAAGGTGTTGATCTGTCTCCTGAATACTTTTGGACTGCAAAGGTGTTCTGTTTGCAGTGACTTGTAGTGATGTAATTTGGCTCTATGAAGGGAGTTCTTGCATTTGTTTCTGAGTTGCCTGTATAGTTGCCAGTCAGGGGTAAAACCACTTTTTTTGAAAGTCCACGACGCATGATATCAGGAAGACATAAAAATCCTAAGGTGCTTATTGAGCCAGGGAGCCTTGTCACCTTTAGACCTGCATTTTTTTCAAAGGAGCAAGCTTATCAACAAATTGAGTAAATTTGGAAATAAAGAAGTCCAGGGCTAGGTTGATATCAGGGAGGGTTTCAATAGGTTCCCAGTCAGTATTGGATATAGTATTAATGAAGCTGGCAGTGTCAAGTCTGGACATGTCACAGACAAGGGAGATCTTGGGGGGGGAGGGGTTGGGGCAATTATGCCTCCCGATGCAAAAATGGGGGAGTGATCACTTATACAGTTGGAAAGTATGCCCACAGCTTTAATCTTCAGGGGGCAGTTAGTGATCACCCAGTCAAGTAAGGAATGTTTGCCAGATTTTTTATTAATGTGAGCTGGGTCCTGAACAATGTTGAGCTAGGTTAGAGTGAACTAGTGAAGAGCACAATTTGTCAGAGGCAGGGCTGAGCCAATCAGCATTGAAGTCACCACAAAATAAAAGGTCAAGATGAGGGAGATTGGTAAGGGAAGCAATGACGGATGGGAGGCCTTAGGGATCCTTGTTGGGCAGAAGATAGGCTCAACCAATAATAAGCCTCTTGATGTTTCCCAGTGTCAGGGCGAGTAATAGGGATTCAGTGGCTGAAGGTCCTGGACCAGGATTAGTGTGTTCAGTAACATCCAGGTCAGACCAGGTGTAGATAAGAACGACACCACCCTTTTGCCTAGTCTATCTCTCCTAAAACAGTTATATCCTGGTAATGACACCTCATGTGGTTTGATAGAGGGCTTCAACCAGGATTCAGAGATACAAAGAATGTCTGGGGTCCTTTGGACAGTCCATGCTTCCAACTCAGCCATTTTTGGTCAAAGACTGTGGACGTTCATATATTCAATCTTTAGGCCTTTGGGGTAGAATAGGGTCACGGGCAAAGGAGAGTGATTAGGGGGGAGGGCAGGGAGGTCTGGGATTGAGCTCAATGTCCCCAGCATGGACAAGCAGTAGGAGGATGGAAATATATACCCAGAGAGAGCCATTATGTGCGACAGTTGCAAGGATAGCTGATACAGAAGGAAAGTGCAATCACCTATGGAGCCAGAGCCCTAGGAGTGCTGTGTCAGGCTTTGGAAGACTAGGGATGAATAGTAGCACAAGGAGGAGCCATGCCAGATGTAACATGGCAGGGGTAGGTTGCTGTTTAGGGGAGGATTGCTAAATGATAAGGCAATAAACTGGTCAGCAGAGCAGAAAAGGATAAGGCAGAATAGGTTGAGTAGACAACCAGAGCAACCTATTGTGAAGCAGGCAATAATAATTGGCCTCCAAATGGCAGATGAGTATATTGATCCACAAGATCAGGAATTAGGGCCAAGGGGAACAGTAATCAAATACTGTAGCAGGACTAGGCGGGAGTAAGGATGAGGCAACGAGGAAATAGAATAGGTCTAAAGAGAAAGGGAGAGAAGGTTGCCAAGAGAATTATCTAGCTGCAACTTTAAGACACAGGGTGGGAGTTAATTCTAGCATCTAAAGGAGGGATGGCTATGGGAAAGGAAGAGGGGCCAAAGCATATTTAATTAAGGCCTGGGGCGTGGTGGGAGGGTAAGCCAGTTTAAGTTTGGTGGTAGCTTGCAGCTGCTGAGTTCCCTCAGTGTGAAAAGCAGAGCACTTCAATCCAAAGGGGGTTTTCAGTGTTAGCCAATAGGGAGCTTTGGTTTGGTGGTGCTGGCCAATCAGAGCTCTAGCTGAGTAGCAGTTAGAGAAGCCAGAGATGGGCCATACTTGGTGCTGTTCCTGCAGTTCAAGAGCTGAGGGTGGGCTGGGGAGAGACAAGAGGAGATAGCAGCAGTAGTTTAAGACAAAAGGAGTGCTTAAGTAAAGTGGGTGAGAGGCACAAGCAGAGTTACACATATTTGTGGGGTGAGGCAAGAGAATTGAGCAGAGAGAGGCAGGAAGGTAGTGAAAAGAGAAATACCAGGCAATAAAATATAGCAGAATTCAATTAAGCTAAACTTTTTTCAAAGAGAGCTGTTAACACTGCCAGGTAACAAAATATAGACTAGCACTAAGTGCTACAGTTTCCTCTTACACTCAAAACAGTAGCAAATAGGGTTTTCCATTAAAGGCAAGAGTTTTTTTCTTTTTTTAACACAAATCCCAAAGAGAAAGCAATTTCAGTTTGGGGGTAGCTTGAAGCCACCGAATCCCCTTGGCATGAAAGACAGAGCACTTCAGTCCAAGAGGGGTTTGCAGTGTTAGCCAGTTAGGAACTTTGGTTTGGCAGTGCTGGCCAATCAGCAGCCCTAGCAGAGTAGCAGTTAGAGAAGCAGGAGGTGGGCCATACCTGGCATTGTTCCTCTGGCTCAAGAAGGGAGGCAGTATAGTGCAGTGGTTTAAGGCTCTGAGCTGCAGATATGGTGACATCCAGCATACCAGACCTGGGTTTGAATCCCACAGCTTCCACTTGCATACTGTGCGACCCTGAGCAAGTCACTTAACTTCCCTGTGCTCCCAGGTCACACCTGTAAAAAAGCTTTCAACTTAGTGTGCTACTCCTGGTTAAACAATCTAAAAAAAAAAAAAGGTGAGGATAGCGGGTGGAGGAGGCATTGCGTATCTGTGATGGTGGTGGTGGGTTCAGGCATGCCCGATCAGGGTACAACACCTAAGGGGAGAGACAGGGGAGAAGTCAAGTTTAATAGTGGTTAATTGATGGGCAGGGGAGAGACAAGAGGAGATATCAGAAGTAGTTTAAAATAAAAGGGTGCTTAAGTTAATTGGGTGAGAGGTGCAAGCAGAGTTACACAGATTCCTCATGTAATTGTTTTGATTAAGCTGAACAGTATTTTTCAGAATATTGTATGATTATTGTATGATATCTGCAGGGTAGTAGCCAGAACTAGCTTCAGAGAAAGAACTGACTGCAGACACTTCTGTTGTTTGTAGTCTTCTTATTTTACACTTTTGTCCATGTGCCGTACTCACAAAGAAAATTTATGATGTACCAGAGTATGCTTTGAACTGCGAATAGGGGCAAACCTGTTAATTATTACTCTATGTAATGTAGGTGATTGCCCTCAACTACTGGCTTATTTGTTATTATACAATGGCAAGAAGGTTTCTAGGCTTCTGATTGGTCACTGTGTGCCTGGAACAGAGATATTATCTGAGAATAACATCACTGTATTAAGGTCCAGCACACATGACTGCTCCAAAAGAGAAAAAAAAAAAAATCACTGCACCCCATCTCTCTAGCCACACACTTCCCTCCCCAAACTGCCATCACTTTATCCCCCCATCCCCACCTGCAAATTAAATTTCTATTCCTGGACTTGTTGGTTGACCCAACTTGGCAGTAATAGCTGCCCCCAAACAACAAATGTTTTTTTTTTTTTAACTGCCATTATGAGTGGCTTCTCAGACACAGCTCACAATATGGTCACTTGCACTACTGTCATTCTCTCCTGCTCTCCTGTCAACATATTTTCAGTATGGTTTCCTGATACCTTTGTGGCTTCTGTCTCTCCTTGCAAAGCAATTTTCTAACAAAAAAAAATAACAACATTGGGACCAAGTGACTTACCAATCAGATACAAAGTACTACATGTCTCCTGGTCCCCGCAACTGAATTTGCTGATAAGCTCCATTTCATGATCATGGCTCCATGCCCCTGAAACAGCTATTTAACTTGAAAAGATTCACCCGGTCCCAGTGCAGGCAGTGGAACTGGCTGAATTCAACAACACAAAGACATGGAAAAAACAGACACATGATAGGTGGATGGAGGGGAAGAAACACTGACAAACTGGAATACTACACAACCTACTGGCCAAGAGAGGAAAAATAGAACTTATTTTGCAAATTATGTATTTACCCATACAAAAATACCTACAAAATATGTTTTAAAACTGTATTTTTAAAACTTTTTTTAAATAAAAGAGAACCATTGTATAATAGCAATAGTGCACTCCTAGCTGTGTGTCATGCTGGGATAACATCACTTCCCAGGTGTTGGGCACACTCAGCATGCTGCCTTGTGCCCAACCATCCAAGGTGTGAAGTTATCCCAGCATGACATACACCCTGCCATGTATCATTGCTCAAATAAAAGGTCATGTTTACATTCCTTATAAATGTGTCTTTTGTTTGCTGCTGGCAAATAATACATTGGCTGCATGTAATAGTTGTTTGTCTTTTCAGATTTGATTTCATGTTTCTCCATTATTTAATTAAAAAAGTGCTATTTTGTTGATTAAACTTTACTGTTGGTCCATAGCAAGTTAGTTTGCACTGTAGCTGTCCAAAATGGAGGATTTGACATATCATTAGGGTTTCTACGAATGTAGTTCAGGCAACTACTGCAAAGTCATTCTCAATCTTAAATTTTTTTTTAATTTATTTATTTAAAAGTGTTTCACTGGATAGACGTACAGAGATATACAATTGTGTAGTTTACAGATACAACCTGTGGACAAGGTGAGAGAAGATGAGCAGCAAAAAAAACATACAAAAAATATACAAAAATGTACAATATGATACTTCATAAATTATGTACAGGTTACAATAATCACTGGCATGGTCTTGAAACAAGGTCAGATGCATACAGCATTAGCTAGCAATCAAGTACAGCCACAGTATGACACAACTACATTTTTGGGAAGCATTTTAGCAGAGGCAACACTGGTGGCTGAGCTGTAACACAAGGCTAGGTTGTTCCAAATCTGGGGTGCCTATAGCTAAAAGCAAGTTATCTGGAATTCAATGTGCACATTGGTATGAGGAATCTGTGACCAGAGTGGGGGTGAAGCTGGTGAGCAGACAGAGCAGTGGGGGTGGGGAGGGTACACTAGTAGTTTGCATGTTTGCTAAGTGAGTATGTACCATAGAGAGCAGGGTGTTGAACTCTTCTTTCAGCCAGTGAAGGCCAGCCCAGAGTTCATATAATGTACGGTGATGCGTCCTGGTAACGATGTGGAGGATTTCTCTATAGACAGCATTAAATAGTGTTCAATTGTGGGCTGACAGTATTGCCTAGAAGTTAGAGCAACCAGCTACAGGTATAAATGAGCATGGTACATCCAGCAGACCTGGGTTTGATTCCCACAACCTCCACATGCATACTGTGTGACCCTGAGCGAGTCACTTAACCTACCAAATGCTCCCAGGTTGCCCTTGAAAAAAAAACATTGTGCCCAGTGAGCCTTACCTGGTTACCATGGAATAAAAAATAGTTACTGTAGCTGGCATTCTGGGGTGATCATTCTGCTTTTGCATTTTGATGGTGCTGACTCAAACTGCAATTCAGTTTACATTTTCAAATTCTGCATGTTCGATAAAAAAAAAGTTATCAACTTTCTTCCCAAATGCCGCAACTTTTTATCCCACTACAATGTTTACCTGTCTGTGTTGCCTAATTTAAGAACTTTGAGTTGCCATTTTCCCAGACTTAATCATTACAGTTATGTAAAAGTAGTAGCATAAAAAGAGGAAAAAAAGAAGGAGGAGGAGAAGAAGAAGATGAAGAAGAAGAGGAAGAAAAATCAGTAACAAAATAAAGCCTTTTCTATTATTGGTAAGAGTAATATGGCAACTGTCACTTGGGGCATTACAATTATCAAACTAATTGCATGTTCTGTGAACATTCTAGAAATTAAATTGGCTTGTAAGGGTCTAAATCTGTTTATTTTATTTTATTAATTAAAACCAGAAGATAAGTCCATATCTTTGTTTATTTAAATAGGGCAGCACATTTTAACACAAACACATATGCAAAGTGAGTTTTGTGCTCACAAAGAAGTGAATTTCTGTTATGGTAGGTCAAGCTAAATGGTAACAATGCATCATTTTGCAAGCTGATACAGAGGTTGACTATGCCCTGTATTATTAGTGTAGCAGTCTCAGTGCAATAGTTCACATACACTGCAAAACACTCTCTGTGACCACACTCACAAACAACATGACAGGGGTCCCTACTGTGAGCAAGCTTGGCACAGCCAACAGTTATTTATATGTTTGCAAGCACAAAACACCTGTTTATGAGTCACTAATGCCTTAGGGTGTGAACACCAAAAATATATCAAAATGTACTTATTTTCATTCAGCTTCAGTTTCTGTAAAATTGCATTGTTTTTTTCTTTAATTGTGTATATTGCTGTGTCACCAGGATTTGCCATGCTAAACTGATCAACTTTACCATGTCCTTCACAAAAACAACAGAAACTTCAAAGTTCACAACCACACGGTTGCTTCTTTACCATAAAGCAAATGATGACACAGGCTGGAGCAACCGTGAGGCTCATAATGAGTGAAGCAGCAGTGGTAATGGTGAACTTTCACATGACTGAGGAAAGGATTGATTAGACCATCGAAAATATTGACTTCTGTGGATGAAGAATTAAATAAACTGCAGAATTTAGTGGTCCATAATGAAAAGAGATTAGCAATCTGCAAGACAGGTTTGAATAATGACAAAGTCCAAGCTGAGATCATTAATCATTTACTAACTCTCACAACTAAAACTGGGCCTTTGAAAAACAGCAAAGGCAAACCAATATCACATTCTGTGTCTCCAAACAAAAGACTCTTCAGACTTTGTTGTACTGATGTAGTGAATAAATTGTGGTTTTAGGTTTCGTGTTGCATTCCAGATTCTCAGCAAGAAGAAAATCAATCAATTGTATTTGTATACTGGAAAGTATGTGATCAAAAATGCCTGTTTTCACAAATATCCAGTGTAGAGTACAACAATACAAAAATCAGAGTACAACAAAGATACAAATAATGGATTCACAAGGGTATTCATATAATAAAATACAAAATAGCGAAACGGTTTAGATGAACACAGAATAACACACAACAATAATTTTCAGGGAGGTAGGAGAAGAAAAATGGTGAGACAAAAGTGCTAAAGTGCAGGGAAAGTGCAGGACAATCGGATGAGGTAGTGATCTGGGAGTCTTGAGTACCTGGCTGGTTTCAGCTATGGGACTGGGTAGGGCAGCTGCAGGTGGATGCATTGAGGAGGTGGAACTTGAGGGAGGACGTGACAGGGTTAGTCCCTGCCACTAAATAAAAGTACCCATCTTTTATATCTTTCTCTGGTTGCAACCACTTTCCTCCCCTCTTCTAAGGCTATCCCTGTATTATCTGTATGGAGGCAGGCTACCTCCATACACAGCCTCCCCCATCTCTGTTACCCTCTTCATGCTTTATTTCTCTTTTTCCTTGGGTACTCTTAAATATCAAGTTATTGAAATAACAGATTAACTGCCTGCAGTAATGGGTAAATACAGACTCCATTTCCCTGGAGTATTTGTTTGATTCCAGTATTATTTACTGGTTCTGTTCAAGTAAAGGACAGAATAATATTCAATTGCAGTCTGGAAAATAGATAGGAGACTGTATGTTATAAATTATCATTTTAGAGTCTCACTAAGAGAAAGAGAGTTTGTTTTTGTTTGAGCAGGGTTTCTGTGGTAAGCACACTCCCTGCTGCAAGCATTAACCCTGCAGTACAGAATGTTGTTTTGTTTTAGTTCTGCTGCACTGAGACTTGTTCCTTCTGTGTATCAGCTACATTCTTACCAGGACTATAGGAAAATCAAAGCTTGTCCCCTGTTCGGAAGAGCTCTTGAAAAAAAAAAGGACCAAATACAATTTCAATTTGTTTTAAATGCCCCTTCATTTAAAACAAACATTATGGTAGACCAAAAAAGAGGTAATGTAGAATTCCAACAAGAAGGTATTAGAGAAAGAAATGTCCAGATAAAGAGGTTACCTGAACTCTGTTTGGGCTGCTCCTGGAAACAAAAAGGGAAGGCCTGTTCTCTGAGAAAGCCTGCTGCAGTCTGACTGTTCCTTTAGGGGATCAGCGGCCCCCTAGTGGCCCACATTTATAACAAGAACCTGTCAATCATTGTCTGGAGAACATTCTATGGCATGGTAAAGTTTTACCAAGGAATACCTTTAAGAAATAAACCTTAAAATAGGTTGCTTTTGTCAAGTAATGCCCTAAGGAATGTGTGTAAAATAGTTTTGGAAGCTATTATATTTTTATTTTGCTGATGCTGTGTCACCTGATTCAGATAGGTGGGTATATAAATCCTACCTGAACAGGTACCTGTTAGATAGGGTCAGTATCTCCTGACCAGTGGAGAGAAAAGGTTCCTGCTGTGAGGATTATACTTGTTTTTCTTTGTATTAACAAAGTTGTTTTATTTTTTTTGTTAATTTCTTTTTTAAGTTTGTTATTCTTTGATGGTGCAGAAGAAAAGTTTATGAAGATTAATAAACATCCCACAATGCAACATGGGTTGCACCTTAATTACTGAGTCCTCTGTCCATCTGTAGAACCCACACCGTAACAAGTGGTGCAAGAAGTGGGATTCTACTGCCTGCTTCATCTTGCCAAGGAAGGGAGACATCGTGGGGGGTATTACCTGATACCTGAGGTGGACATGGCAGCTGGTGGCCAGGCACAAGGCACCCTTACAAGAAATATGGTGGCCCAGATGGGGGCACAGTTGCTGGCTGGTTTTCCTGAAGTTTGACCAAAAATTAAAAGACAATCATCTGAGAGGGCTGAAGAAGAGCACAGTAAGCCTGGAGATGAGTTGCCCTTGGAGCAACCCCTGGAGAACGAAGACCTGGAGAAAGAAGTGTACTCTTCCTACATGGAACAAGCTCCTATGGAAGATATAGGGGAGCTATTAAAATGGCTATGTGTCTGGCAGGTTCAGCTGGATAAAGAATGGGAGATTGACCAGAGGAGACAAGATGCCAAGTGGGCAGACACCATGCGGGTGTTACAGGCCATACAAACTGAACATGTGGAAAGACCACTAGGCCCAAGAGACATTAAATTGGCCCGCTTACAAGACTCTGATGATATTGAGGCATACCTTACGACATTTGAGAGGGTAGCTCAAACTTGTGTTTGGCCCAAAGAACAGTGGTTAGTATGTCTTGCCCCTCAACTCACCGGAAGAGCCCAAGTGGTGTATAGCAGTCTGGCCATACAGGATGCAGATGACTATGAACTGGTGAAAAAGGAGATCTTATGAAGGTATGACATCAATACAGAGACCTACAGGCAACGTTTTAGGCTCCTGAAAATGCAGTCCACGGATGCCACGAGCGAGGTTTACCCTTGCCTGAAGGATCTGAGTGATAAGTGGTTGCAGCCGGGTACTAAAATGGTTCAACAAATAATGGAAGCCATCACAATTGAGCAGTTCATTAAAATACTACCACAAGATGTCCAATTGTGGGTTCAAGAATATAAGTCTGAGGGAGCAGAGAACATGATCACCCTGGCAGAGGATTTCCTGGCTGCATGACCTGCTAGAGGAAGGAATCCTGGAGGGCCTGCATCCTCTCCTTCTACGAATCTGGTAAGAACTACCTTTTCTAATAATAATGCTAGACCAAAACCAGAAGCAAGAAGAGAAAGGAGGGAGAAGGTACCCTTATCTGAGATAGTGTGCCATGGATGCCAGAAAAAGGGTCACCTGATAAGAAACTGTGCAGCAGTTAGAAGAGACTTTGGACATTTGGCTTTAGCCAACTGGGCACCATACATTACTGCAGTTAAAATGGGTCCCCATAAGGTACTTGGTCTTATAGACTCTGGGAGCCGTCAGACCCTGCTTCGACCTGACCTGGAAGAAGGGGCAGAGAAATCAGGAGGAGGGATCATGGTTACATGCATACATGGGGTTACACATTTTTATTCGACTAAATCAGTGAAGTTAACAATAAATGGAAGTACTGAAGAGTTGACTGTTGGAATTGTTCCACATCTGCCTGTTCTAGTAATTATTGGACAGAATCACCCTGACTTTTCCACCCTGATGGTAAATAATGAGATGTCACCTGTTGTGGCTATAACAACCCTGTCACAAGCTAAACATATAGACAAACAGCTGGACAAGATCTTGCCCTTAACCAAGGAACTGTTTGAAGCACCAGGTAAAGCTAGGAAAGGGAAAGCAGCGAAAAGGAAAGGAAAGAAAGACTGGCAAAACAAAAGCATTATGGGACCTGTGAACATTAAGCCAGAGACTATAGCTCATGACCAGAAACAAGATGTATCACTAATTATTTTTCTCAGGTTGAGAAACAGGTTGATGATGGATCTCCTAGATATATTGGTAAATGATATACTGTATAGAGAGTGTACTAATCCCAGAAATGGGAATACAGTAATGCAATTGGTTGTCCCCCAGAAGTATCAAAATGACATCATACATTTAGCTCATGATATCCCTCTGGCAGGGCATTCTGGGAGGGACACCACTCTGAATTGAATTCTGAGTAGATTCTGTTGGCCGGGTATTCATGAGTGAGTGGCTGAATATATCCAGAGCTGCCCAGAATGCCAGAAGGTAGCTCAGATAGGGAAGAAGGATATGGTGCCCCTCCATAGTATACCCTTAGTTAGCCAGCTTTTTGATCAGATTGTCATGGATGTGGTAGGGCCCCTAGAAACTAGTTCTAAGGGTAATAGATTTATTCTAGTCATTTGTGACTATGCTACCTGGTATCCAGAGGCAATCCCGATGAGAACTGTAACAGCCCAAAGGGTTGCAGAGGAACTGGCTAAGGTATTTAGCAGAATGGGCATCCCAAGGGTGATCTTAACCAACAAGGGTACCAATTTTACTTCGGTGATGCTCACAGAACTATATAGGTTGCTGGGAATGCAAGCTGTGAGAACATCCCCATACCATCCTCAAACGGATGGGTTCGTGGAAAGGTTCAACCAAATGCTCAAAAAAATGCTGCAGAAGTTTGTTAATGAGGAGGGGAAAATGGGGATGTATTTCTGTCCTACCGCCTGTTTTCCTACAGAGAAGTACCCCAAGCTTCAACTGTGTTTTACCCATTTTCCCTCTTGTATGGCCAAACCCCCAGGAGCCATTAGATGTTATCAAAGAACATTGGAGGAAAATTCTTAAAAAGGAAAACAGGGAGTGTTACAGTATATGACAGCATTAAGGCAGCGCCTTAAGAAATATGTCACAATGGCCCATCGTACATTATTAGACAAGCAAGTCCAACAGAAGGCAGAGTATGACAAAGGGGTAGGACATAAACAATTCTCCATAGGAGATCAGGTATTACTCCTTCTACCTGCCAGTGAGAACAAGCTCTTGATGAAATGGCAAGGCCCTTACAAAATTATTAGACAGGTAGGACCGGTCACGTATGAGGTCCCCCTTCCTAATAGGAGGTGCAATAAGCAGATGTACCATGCCAATTTGTAAAAATCATGGCATGAGAGACCAGAATCCCATAGGCTGAGCTGTTACTTCCAGACAGAACCTCAAGAATCTGAACTAGAGGTAGCCTATAGGAGATTAGAATGTCCTGGACAGATTCAGGAAGTAAAAATTAACCCTGCCTTAACACCGCACCAACACACCCAAATGCAGCAGTTGTTAACTAACTTTACAGACACCTTTACCAATGTACCTGGTCAAGCTATTGGCATAGAGCATGACATCAGAATGACACAGAGCACACCTATACATCAAAAACCCTACCGTCTACCCATACATGTAAGGGATGAGGTAGTAAAAGAAGTAAGATCTATGGGACGGTTGGGAATCATTCAGCCTTCCCACAGCACCTGGTCATCTCCTTTAGTAACTGTTAACAAAAAGGAAAGCGGTATCTGCCTTTGCCTAGACTTCCAGAGGGTAAATGCCATCTCCCTTCTAGACAGATATCTCATGCCAAGGATAGATGACATTACTGACCACCTGGGGAATGCTAAGTACATCTCCATGCTTGATCTCACAAAGGGATACTGGCAGATACCTCTTACCCCTCAGTCTAGAGAGGAAACAGCATTCAGTACCCCTGTAGGGTTGTTTGAATTCATTACAATGCCCTTTGGCCTCTATGGAGTGCTGGCTACCTTCCAGCATTTCATGGACCAAATGCTTCAACCATATGCATCTTTATGTACTGCCCATTTGGATGATGTGGTGGTGTTTAGCCCTGATTGGGAGACACATTTACAGCATCTAGGAAAAATTATGTGGATGATCCAAAAAGCAGGAGTTACTGTCAACCCCACAAAATGTTGTATGAGGCAGACTGGGACTAAATACCTTGGCTTTATTATAGGGAATGGGGTTATATGCCCAGAAATAAGCAAGGTAGAAGCAGTCTCTACCTGTGATATACCTCGGACTAAGAAAAAGGTCCGTGCCTTTTTGGGGTTAGAGGGGTAATGTAGATGCTTTATCCTCAGATTCTCAGCAGTAGCAGGCCCTCTAACAGAATTAACTAAAAAGAAGTATCCTAAGAAATTAGAGTGGACTGAGGAATGTGGTGAAACTTTCAGACAAATAAAGGTCTCCCTATGTGCATATCCAGTCTTGAGAAGCCCAGACTTCACTAAACCCTTCATTGTGCAACCTGATGCATCAGGGGTAGGTTTGGGGGCAGTCCTGATGCAAGTTATTGATAATGAAGAGCATCCCATTATCTATATGAGCAGGCAACTACATGAAAGGGAGTGTAGGTATGCAATCATCGAGAAAGAGTGTCTGGCACTTAAATGGGCAATTGAAGCCTTTAAGTATTACCTTTGGGGGGCAGAATTTACAGTTGTCACAGACCACAACTCCCTTTGTTAGTTGTATCAGATGTGGGAGAACCCCCACATAATGAGATGGTATTTGGCCTTGCAGCCATACTGGTTCACAGTATTACATAAAAATGGAAGTGAACATGCTAATGCTGATTTTCTTTCTTGATATGGGGCAGGAATCGAGAATTCAGCTGGTAACATTAAGAAATAATTACAGATGGTTTAATAGTTGAACACTGAAATTGAATTGAAAGTATATAGTGGAAAATGGTACTTAATAAAGATCCCAGGGTAATATAATAATAATATTATATCCTTTTTGTTTGTGTTGGCACTTTTGGTGCTAATGTATTTGGGACCGTGGGATAGAGCTTCACAGAGTGGGTGGGCCAGAGCTCCTCCAACCCTCATATGGTAAGGGGGGTGGACTTTAGAACATGACAGTGTATGATCAGAAAAGACTGACATTATGTCCCTCAATCTGTTGCATACACCCTATATGTTGTCCCAAATGATGTAGAATATCCCGGGTATGTTCATTACTGACATGCTTTATGTCAGTGTGTTTTCTTGTGGGACCCTAGGATGGAACTCCTGAGAGTGGATGGGCAGGAGTTACACCCCCCTCTGGGGTAGCTGGAGGGGGAATCTGTTGTAACGTCTTCCCCTCTTTTAATGGGGGGTAAATGTGACAGGGTTAGTACCTGCCACTAAATGAAAGTACCCATCTTTTATATCTTTCTCTGGTTGCAACCACTTTCCTCCCCTCTTCTAAGGCTATCCCTGTATTTTCTGTATGGAGGCAGGCCACCTCCTTGCACAGCCCCCCCCCCCATCTCTGTTACCTTTTTCATGCTTTATTTCTCTTTTTCCTTGGGTACTCTTAAATATCAAGTTATTGAAATAACAGATTAACTGCCTGCAGTAATGGGTAAATACAGACTCCATTTCCCTGGAATATTTGTTTGATTCCAGTATTGTTTACTGGTTCTGTTCAAGAAAAGGACAGAATAATATTCAATTGCAGTCTGGAAAATAGACAGGAGACTATATGTTACAAATTATCATTTGAGAGTCTCACTAAGAGAAAGAGTTTGTTTTTGTTTAAACAGGGTTTCTGTGGTAAGCACACTCCCTGCTGCAAGCATTAACCCTGCAGTACAGAATGCTGTTTTGTTTTAGTTCTGCTGCACTGAGACTTGTTTCTTCTGTGAATCAGCTGCATTCTTACCAGGACTACAGGAAAATCAAAGCTTGTCCCCTGTTCGGAAGAGCTCTTTAAAAAAAAATAGAAGCAAATACAATTTACATTTGGTTTAAATGTCCCTTCACTTAAAATAAACATTATGGTAGACCGAAAAAGAGGTTATGTAGCATTCTCACAAGAAGGTAGTAGAGAAGGAAATGTACAGATAAGGAGGGTACCTGAACTCTGTGTGGGCTGCTCCTGGAAACAAAAAGGGAAGGCCTGTTCTCTGAGAAAGCCTGCTGCAGTCTGACTGTTCCTTTAGGGGATCAGCGGCCCCTAGTGGCCCACATTTATAACAAGAACCTGTCAATCATTGTCTGGAGAACATTCTATGGCATGGCAAAGTTTTACCAAAGAATACTTTTAAGAAATAAACCTTAAAATAAGTTGCTTCTGTCAAGTAATACACGAAGGAATGTGTATAAAATAGTTTTGGAAGCTATTAGAAGATATTTTTATTTTGATGTTGCTATGTCACCTGATTCAGGTAGGCAGGTATATAAATCCTACCTGAACAGGTACCTGTTAGATAGGGTCAGTATCTTCTGACCAGTGGAGAGAGAAGGTTCCTGCTGTAAGGATTATACTTGGTTTTCTTTGTATTAACACATTTTTTTTTTTGTTAATTTCTTTTTTAAGTTTATGTTATTCTTTGATGGTGCAGAAGAAAAGTTTATGAACAGACCACGTGATGCAGAGTGCTGAGTAGTAGCTCCTCCACGTAGCTCCAGCCTCCCAATTTTATAATCTGTATTTTTTGACAGCAAAACCATTTAAAACCCTCTGTTCTACAAGGATCCAGTTATCTAAAGCTCCAGACCCTCTGAAGACCAAGATTCAAGCACTGATAGAACCTTATATGAAAAAAGTCCCTCAAAAACATATGCCTCCAGTCACCCCCGAGAAGGCCCCAAAGAAATCCCGGGCATCAAGTGGGCCTGATAGACCCGAGTATCCCAGTCAAGCAATGGAGCAGGAACCCCTAACCTTAAACAGATTCCTGGAAGAGTTCAAGCCTTTTCAGGAGGAAGTGAAAGAGATGGTGACTGATCTGAAAGCCCTATCTAAAAAGTTGGATGAGGTCTCGATGATGGCCTCGGATAACACCGCTCGTATAGTCTTCCTGGAGCAGCGTTTAGACAAGGTGGACCCCGGATTAGCTGCAATCAGGCAGAAGCTTTTCCAGGTGGAGGCCAAACTAGAAGATCTTGAGGGCTGCAGCCACAGAAACAACATGGTCATTTCAGGGCTACCTGAAGGGGAAGAGGGGCAGAATGCAGTGGTTTTCACGCAGAAGCTGGTGGAAAGGGTTGCTGGTCCCTCTCCCTTCGGCCCTGCGTACACCATTGAGTGAGCGCATAAAGCTACAACCAGGGGCTGACCCCCATCCCATTATATGCCACTTCCTGAATTTCTTAGAAAGGCAACACTTTCTGGAAAAAGTGAGATCATTACAAGAGGTGCATTGGGAAAATTCCAAGCTGAGAATTGCACAGGACTTGCCAGGATCAGTAAGGCTGAAACATATAGCATTTCACCGCATTGTGTCTAAACTTATTGCTGCAGGGTTCAAGTTCAGGATGGGGTACCCGGCCAGGCTGCAGGTGTTTGTGAATGGTTCCTGGCTCACTTATGAAGATCCTGAATCTGCTCTCTCTGGTCTGAAGCTCGCTATGCCTGATCTATTCCGGGATCCATGACAAGATCTATTCTTCTGGTGAAAGGAGTCTCATGTTGTTATGTGGGAACTGTCATTTAGTTATTTGCAAGATGCCTGGAATGACGGTTTGCCTCTGGAAACTCCGGTTATCTAAATGGACATACTTATGTACAGGGGTCAATTGTTTGGGACATTCAAGCCTTAATCTGTTTGAACCGTGTCTGTAACCTTGTTCAATGTTTTGTGAAAATGTTTATTTTGCTAGTCGGGGGGAAGGGGGGGTTTCTCATATTCTAATCTTGCCAGATGAGCAGGCCTTTATAAACGAGGGAAGGAATACCCTGAATTGTTAATGAAGCATTTCATTTTTATAATGGCTGAGTTTTGGGTCTGTGCTTGGCTAACCCCTCGCTCTCTGACATATATGTGGTGTGGTGGTTTAGTATCCACAAGAGGGAGCTCAGCATGCAGAAAAGCCAGGACAATGATAGAGGAACCAAAGGGATGATAGCCTGGTGATTGTGCTCCCTGTTTTGGCTGGTGACATCGTATACCCTGATTTTGTCCTTCTGGGCATTTGGCTGACACGGTGCCAACGTAACGATGTCCGAAGCCAAATTTAACTTAACGCACAAGGTCCAAGGTGTTGGGTCCAATTTGTTAAGCAGGCCACTGAACTCTGGTTTAAAAGGGCAATTTTCCTTTCCTTTTGGTACGATTTCTCATCTGGTCTGCTATTGGGCAAGAGCCCTCTTTATAGGGGCACTGGAGACCCACTTCCCTTGTCATTTCTCGGGGTCTCTGGGCACCTGGTCAAGCTTCTCTAGGTGCCTTATCTCTCTATCTTACAATCTCACAAATGAGATACGCTTTTGTTTATGGCATAATACTCCTTGTAAGCCACTGGGGGTTATTAATGTACTTTAATTTTGTTTCTTTCTTCTCAGGATTTGAGGGCATTCACTCATATGGGAGGACTGTCATGATGCTGGTGACAGGGGGGTTATTTTGGGAGGCTGGGGGATGAGGAAGGAATGCAGTACTGTGCTAAACATTGATTGTGACAGCAAGGTGGGGGCGAGAGTTATTAAATTGGTGTGTTTTATGTCAAGTGGAAGGGGAGATGTTGAGGGAGAGGGAAAAGGGATAACTGTGGAGGGGATGGGGAGGGATGACTATACAGCAGTAATAATTGGAATCTGGTTGAATGTTTCTCGATATTCTTATACAGGGCTGAAGATATTAAGCTCATTATTCTTAGTTAGATGGCTAATCATGTGACTTTTGCTACCTGGAATGTTAAGGGGATCAGGAAAAAATCCAAACAATATCAGGTGCTTAAACATTTAAGTTTATTGCGTTCTCAGATAACATTTTTGCAGGAATCTCATTTACTAGAATGTGAAGCTTTACAATTAAGGAGGCAACAGGTGGGTCAGGTCTATAATGCTCAGGGGTCCACTAAAAGTTGTAGGGTCATGCTAATCATTAACAGAAGCATTCCCTTTATTTCCATGCAGGTCATCAAGGACCCAGGAGGCAGATTTGTCTTAATCAAAGGCATACTTTGATCAGTGCCACTTTTACTTGGTAGTATATATGGACCCAATATTGATGACCCGGGGTTTTTTATGAGGCTGTTAACTATTATGCTTCCAATGCTTCCCATCAGGATCATTATGGGGGGTGACTTCAATCAGGTCATAGATTCTAATCTGGATAGGTCAGGTAGTGGGCTGAGGGGGATGTCCCCAGGGCAGAGGGCACTTAAGGATTTGGTAGATCAATGCGGGCTCTGTGATGCCTGGCATGTATTGCATCCTGATTCCAAGGAGTTCACTTTCAATTCAATGGTGCATGGCTCGCAGTCTCGCATTGACTACATACTTATCTTTCAGGGTCTCTTGCCTGGGGTCACGTCTGCCTCGATCCAACCTGGTCCTATTTCTGACCACTCCCTTGTGGCGTGTAACTTGACATTCCTTATTTCACTTAAAAGGGAGACCAGATGGAAGCTCAATGAGCAGCTCCTTAAGGATGCCAAGTATTGTAAGCTTATAAGAGAGCAAATTAAGTTCTTTTTCTCATCTAATCCATTCGACAGTGCAAAGCTGGACATTTTATGGGGGGTTTTTAAAGCATACATGAGGGGGGTTCTTATCAGCATAGCGGCCAAAAGGAAAAGGGTACAGGAGGAAGAGCTACTATCCTTATTATCCCAAATCCGGTCCCTTGAAGTGAATCTCTCTGTCAGTTCCTCTAATGAGGACAAGAAGAGACTCCTGGGGGTCAAAGATAGATATCTAGTGCTGTTAAGGGAAAAGGCAGAACTAGCTATAATCTGAACCAGAGCCAGTTATACGGATCAGGGAGAGAAAGCAGGGCGCCTGTTTGCATTGCGCTTAAAACAACAGGAATCTGCAAGATTTATCCCACCAATTCAGGCTATGGCAGATGGGTCTCTGAGAGTATCCCCTACTGAGATAGTGCAGGAGTTTGCTTTATATTATGAAAAATTGTACAGGGACATGGAGAATCCTCCTTGCCCTGGGATTCTTGAGGAGTACTTAAGAGACTCACACCTTCCCTCCCTATTGGAGCAACACAAGGGTTTTCTGGCTTCTCCCATATCCCAGGAGGAAATCTCAGAGGTTTTTAGAGGGCTACCTTAAGACAAGGTCCCAGGACCGGATGGGTTCTCCTCTTTATTTTACAAAGTTTTTCATGACCTCTTATTGCCAGTAGTCTATTGCCTATTTCAGTACATTTTACCTGGGGTAGAGGTGGACCCTTACCTGTTTGAAGCCCTGATTGTTGTTCTCCCTAAACCAGATAAGGATCCTGTGTTAGTTCAAAGCTATAGCCCCATATCTCTTTTAAATCAAGATATTAAAATCCTTTTGAAGATATTGGCCGACAGGTTAACTGTAGTCCTCCCTGATCTAATAGGTATGGCACAGGTTGGATTCATGAAGGGTTTGTTCGTCATCAGACCATTTACGTACCCTTACTCACGTCTTCTCGGTCTCCAGGGATGCTGCGTTTCCCACTGGGCTAGTCTCCCTGGATGCTGAGAATTGTGTGAATTGGAAATTTCTGTTCGAAGTTCATGAGGCCTTCCAGTTTCCTCCTGTCTTTATATCCTGGATTGTTGCATTATACAAAACTCCTACAGCAAAGATTTCTGGAAATGGCACATTTTCCAAGTCCTTTTCACTACATTCAGGTACCAGACACGGTTGTCCCCTTTCTCCCCTTTTATTTAACCTGTATCTCGAATCTCTCATTCAAAATATTCTCAATAATGCAGAAATACAAGGCATCTGGGTGGGGCGTCATGAGGTCAAGATCACTGCATATGCAGATGATCTCCATGTGTACTTATCTCACCCAGTATCTTCTGTCCTGGTTTTGCTGGGTGAAACTGCTAAATTTAGCACCTTACCAACTATAAACTATATGCTAACAAATCTTCCTTTTTACCTTTAAACCACAAGACATTCAAGACTGATATAATCCCCTTAGGTTTCTGTTGGTCCCCCAGGTCATTAAAATATCTGGGCATTAAACTGACTCGCAGTCCCTTGGTATGGTTTAGGGAAAATCTGGAGCCCCTTTCCCAGTTTATAATTCAGGATCTGGACAGATGGTCTAAGCTCCCTATCTCACTTTGGGGCCAGATTAACATAATCAAGATGAATATTTTCCCAAGAATTTCTACCCTTTATCTCTCCTCAATACTTTTATCCCGTTGTCCTGGTTTAAGAAATTGCATGGTATTTTTACCAAGTTTATCTGGTCTGACAAATACCCCCGACTGGCTTACTATAAGCTGGCTGCTCCAAAATCTGAGGGGGGGCCTGCGGATTCCCCATTTGGCTATATATTATTGGGCTAGCCATTTGGCAAAATGTCTGAAATGGGTAAGTCCAGGCCATGAAAAGGTGCAGCCGACATGGCTTAGAATAGAGTTGGACTCAATTCGGTCCATGAATCTGGATCCCCTAACTCTGTTCTATGTAAAAATGTCTCAGGTCCATGTTGCCGAGAAATGTCCCACAGTTGCCACTTCTTTAAAGGCATATGCACAACTTTGCTCTTTCTTGCGATATACCCCTCAGTTAGATCTGGCCCAATCCATCTGGAACTCCCCATCTTTCACTAGGAATAAGTAGCAGATTCCCCGCACTTGGTTGCCCCAACTGGGAGATGGAATAGTACTTTCTTTTGTGGATGGGGGGGGGCAATGGCTGTCTGTAGGTGATCTTATTCAGAAATTTAGTATCCCGGCATTCTCACATTTTAAAGCAGTACAGATAAGACACCTACTCACAATAGTGATTTGTAATATCCCTCCCAATCAGATGGTTGGGGCCTTGATCCCAGAGTTTTCTCCTCTACTTGGGTCTTTGGGTATTGTATCCAAATTATATCAGGTTTTGTTTCACAAAAGATATGGGGACTCTTTTGGACCAACGAGGTTCTGGAGCTCTTTACTTCCTCAATACTCACCTAATTGGCAGGCTTTGTGGAGGTCCTGCCATAAATTTGTCTCCCAAGATAGGTTGCAACTTATGCAATATCATATTTTGCATAATATGTATTATACTCCAGTTAATTTAAAGAAATGGGGTCTGTTGGACTCAAACATATGTGTTAGATGTTCTCAGAGGAAGGGAACACTCCTTCACATGTTTTGGTCCTGTCCCAAAATCTCCCTTTTGTGGGGCTCTATCAAAGCTTCACTAGATCCTATACTGGGTTTGCAGGAGCACTTCAAGCCTGACATTTGTCTCCTCGAGGACATGTCCTCTGTTAGAGTCAAAGCGAGAAGGTTTCATATTTCTATGATAGCTCTATCTGTCAAGAAGCTTATTTTATGTCATTGGAAAGACAAGTCTACTCCTACATTACAGGATTGGGTGAATGAAATCCTTGTTAACCTGCATACGGAAAAGGTGATTGCTAGCCTTTACAACAGATTATCTGTTTACACTCAAATGTGGGATCCCCTTCATTCTCTAATTCAAGCTGCTCAGACTTAGTAGTGTTCCAGAGCAAATAGCCTTGTATACTCCTGTATAATGGTTTTGAACTTATGTGACATACTGATATGTTACTGCTATGGGAGGGAGGGAGGGGCAGTTTTAACATAATAAGTTGCTGTATTCTTCTTATTTTCATGTTAACTGCCTCTTAATGTGAAAATTTGTTAATAAAATTTGAATTGAAAAAAAAAGAAAAGAAAAGTTTATGAAGATTATTAAACATCCCACAAGCCAATGTGGGTTGCACTTTAATTACTGAGTCCTGTGTCCATCTGTAGAACCCACACCATAACAGAAGAGTTGAAGGAGTGCACTGTATTGCAGGCCTGAATTTCATGGGGTAGCTTGTTGTAAAACTTAATACCAGCATAGGAGATTGAGTTCTGTGCCTGCCTGGTCTGGTAGAAAAGGGTGTCAGAGACCATGGTAGAGGAACCTCTGTTCAGCTATCCAGCGGCTGAGAGTGGGAATAGTGGGAAGAGGGAGTTTACGCTGGGAGGGAGTAGTTTGAGATAGATTTTGTGGAGGAAGGAGACCGTTTTGAGGTGAAACCTCCCTTCAAGGGTGAGCCAGCTGAGGGAGGAATAAAGGGTGTAGTGGTGGGTTTTCCAGGGGAGACCAGTGAAGAAGCACCCTATACTGTTATAGGCAATTCTTAGTTTGGAGTAAAGAAGAGAGGAGGTTGGGGGAGGAAACGATGGAATCGTAATCAATCAGGGACAGAAGTAGGGTGGTGGCCAGGCATTGTCTGTCGGAGGGAAGAAGGAACTTTCTGATCCTATAGAGAAGACCCAGTATGGAATTGATCTTTTTTATAATGTTGTTTATATGCAGATTGTAGGAGAGGTAGGGGTCCAGGTAAGAGTCCAAGGTATTTGAAATCGATCACCTGTTCGATGAGATTACCTGAGTTGTTGATAAAGGTAAAGCTTGTTACAGGGTCTTTACGAGGGCTGGATAAGATCATGAGTTTGGTCTTCTTGGAGTTGAGGACCATGCCATTCTCAAAGAACCAGGAGTGGATCTTTTGGAAATCTGACTGTAAATTTTGGAACATAGTGTTAGGGTTTTGTGGCTGTAGAAAAGGGATGCATCATCTGCACAGCTGAGTGGAATGACAGACAGAGGGAAGATTGTTAATGAAAAGTGAGAAAAGAAAGGGGCCCGGGATGGATCCCTTGGGGACCCCATATTTGATCAGACAAGCAGAGGAGAGATGACCTTCAATGGAGGTTTGATGGGATCTCCCACAGAGGTAGCTCCTGACCCATTTGACAACATTACCGGAGAGGTGAAGACCTTGAAGGGTATTGAGGTGGAAGAGGAGGAGGAGGAGGGCATGGTCTACAAGGCTGAATGCCTTAGTCAGGTCAACAAAGGCAGATCCAGTGTATTGGCCTTTGTCGTTAGCCTTAAGGATGTCACTAGTGAACCTGACCAGAGCTGTTTCGCTGCTGTGACTGGATCAAAAACCATGCTGAGTGCTAGATGGTAAGTTGTAGGATTCAAGGTGGGTGGTGAGTTGATTGTGGACTACTTTCTTTATGATTTTAGAGAGAGGGGTGAGGAGGGAAATAAGGTGGAAGTTACTGACATCATTTATGGATCCAGACTTGAAAAGTGGTTTTGTGGTAGCAGTTTTCCAGGTGTTAGGGAAAGAGCTCAAACAAAGGGAGTGATTGAGAATATTGGTGATGGGAACAGCTAGAGAAGAGATGGACAGTTTAAGTATTTTATAGTCGATCCCCTCGGCACCTTTGCTGGATTTTGAGTTGTTCCTATGAATAAGTTCGGTGTCTGCAGGCTTAAGGGCCTTAAAGTAAAAATTAGAAGGGGGGAATCCAAGATGTTGGGGCAGAGAGGGTGGGTAGGGGCAGAAAGGGGCAGGGGGAAGAGATGGGAGGCTTGTATTTTTCAAGGTCACTAAAATGAGAGTTAAAAATGTTAGCAACATCAATAGGGTTGTCGATATCACATCCTCCATGGTATAGAATGATGGATCAGATCGCACCAGGAGACAAGCAACTTGTCGCTCAGTGTGCCTTCCTAGTGAAACATTTCAATAAATAAATAAATACTGCTAAATATCAGTGATTTTAGTTTTTGCCCAGAAGCGAGTTAAGGGTACCCCAGTGCTAACAGGGGCTAGAGGCTTCCTTGAGATGTTTATTATGAAGGTAATCAATTTTTTACTTTTCTTACAGCTCATTTACACTTATTAAGGGAAGACTTGTAGAAGGAGAGCTGGGAGGGGTCTTTGTGCTTAGAATAATGGGTGGAGGCTTTGTCCCTAGATCTCATCAGCTTTATGATGTCTGGAGTGATCCAGTAGTTGATTTTACCCCTTGTTCTAATCTTTTTTGAATGAAGCATATTTATTGCATATACTGGTAAGATGAAAAGGCAAGATGAAGTTTACAGTTTAGTCTCACTGACTGTATTTTGACCCTTAAGTCAGCAACTGCAAGAATGAAGGTTTAGCATCTGTAAAAGCAAGTGATAGCTAAGACTGCCCTGGGTGATAGCCACCCAACGCTTTCATTTGACAGTGTCTAGGTACCACCTTTGACTGCCAAAAGAGTCAAATAACTCTGTCTCAAGGGTCATCAGGATTTTGGTTTGAGCCCTGCTATAGTTAGGGTCTCCAGCAGGATGCCACCATGAGGAGCAGCAGTCTGTATGGAGTTCAGCAGGTAGTACTGATGTCCCAATGTAAAGCAGCAGACGTTCTTACTGGAGCAAGGAAGAAGTACTTTTGGCCACCCATATAAGGATAAATAATACATTTTAAAAATCCTGTTTTTGCTGTAGGAAAAACAGCTACCCTGCTAAGTGATTACTAATGTTTCATTTGATGTAACACCTATTTACAGATTCTGTACCCAAAGCTGCTTTTATGGATAAGTGTGATACAGTTCTCAGATCTTCAGGAGACATGAGTTTGGGGATTCCTCCACTAAACACAATTTGAGAAGCATTTAATTCATATATTAGAGGGTCAGTTGTCTCTCCCAACATGGGCTTTCCAAACACAGATCATCAATTACCAACACACTATGACCCTATGAAAATGTAATCTACAATTTGTATCAAAGCTGCCATGTGGATGTTATACTGTTGGACTTCAAAAAACATCCAATGTGCTTTCCCACTGGGCTATAGCTGCAAAGTTCAAACTACTTAATGTCATTGTTTATCTAAGCCTTTGGATAATTAAGTGGTTGAAAGATCATACCCAAAGGCAATAATAAATGGGACTATCTCAAACTCCTGCGCAGTAACTAGTAGAGTTCCCCAGGGCTCATTGTTGGGTTCTATTTAATATCTTTATTGTAGACATGGGTGTAAATTTGAATGATCGGTGTCAAAAGTACATTGACAATACTAAAATTGGTGGTATCAGTAATAACCAGAAATAGTGTGAAATCCCTCAGGGTTATCTGGAACAGAAAGGTTCATAAACGGAAAAGTGGGGCATGAAGTTTAACTACAATAAATGCGTAGTGCTACATATGGTGAACAAGAACATAGTCATCACTACAGTTTGCAAGGTATATCCATGAAACAAATTAAAAATTAAAAGAGATTTTATTATTTATTTAAAAGCTGGCAACTGTGAAAGACACACTCAACCAAGGCTTATTCCTGGTGTGACACAGGGGAAAGGAAAAAAGGAGGAATAACTTAAATAGCAAAACACGTATACAAATGACATATGAAAAATATGGAAATAGACATGAAGAATACAATAGTAGCAGCAAATGGAGAGATCTTGAAATTCTTGTTAATGAAGACATGCCTGTTAATGAACAGTGTCTGTATCAAAAGCAAACAAGGTCTGGTCATCAATCAAACAAAAAATCAATCAAAAGCCGAAGTACCCAAATTCTGGCACCATTATATCATATATGTAGGCCCACTTCTATATTACTGCTCACAATTGTGGGCCGCATTCAAAAAAGTGGAGATAAACATAACTGAACATGTACAAACACGATACACAAAAATATTTAGGGAAATGTCTAATTTGCCTTATGAAGATGAACTCAAGAAACTTAATGTCAGTATATAATAGAGAACTCAAAGGAGACTTGATGTTAGTATATGACATCATGCAGGATCAATTCTTAATAGATGAATTAAACTTTGAATACAAGCCACAATATTGTGGGACTAGTGGTCACCTTATACAAACTAGGAGAAGCCCTTCAAAACACATACATTCTTTCACAAAGGGTAATAGGTCTCTGGAACAAATTACCACTAGAAATGATTATTAGTCCTTCTAAGACTGTATTTAAGAAAAATTAGATAATAAGTGATGGAGCATCAAACATTAAAGTAGCAGTAATGGATAACAAGGAAGTGATTTTCAGAATTCTACTTTTTGGCTATGCCTGTGCAGTCATAATTCCGTTTAACAGATCTCCAAATTCTATTTTGCAATGTTCTTCAGTTTTTTAAATATTTAAGATGATAATTGTTGTGGATCCAGAGCAAATATGGCTGGTGCCATATTTACAGCACCAGTCCCCCTTCACATCTCAGCACATCCTTTGTTTACTTCTGCCTGAATCTTTGCTGAGTGTTTCTGCTGTCCCAGTGCAGCACAGAAACTTGAGATGCCATTGATAATGAAGTAAGTTCTGCCCAGCACCAGTTCAAGGCCATTTACAGCCACTGCCTTATTAGAATTGCAGGTTTCATGGTGCAAGCTTTAGCTGGCAGATTTAGAGTCAGTAGCTTGTACTTCTTGATTGGAGCTTGCTAGGGGATACAAACTCTTGAATGTCCTGTGTTGCAGCTAGTCAGTCAGTGCAGCCCCCCCCATGGCCAATCTTGACCTCTACAGCACCCCACCACACACCAGTACTATCACTGCAGAAGTCAAACAAAGTACCTTGGTCTGTATGGAGCTCACAGTCTTCTCACTTTGCTAGCGCAGTGACTCTTGCTGCCAATTAATACCCCTTCTTCATTACAGCCACCTCCCTGTCCAGAAATGCCCTCAGATCATTCGATGTCCCAAAAATCTTCACTGGTTGCCAATGTTTTGTCACTATCAGCTTAGATACAGATGTTGGTATGGCTACCTCAGCCAGCACTGTCTTGCTTTTGCCTCTCTGAACATCTGGCATTCTCATTGTAATTTGTTACTACATTCTGGGAATATCAGCACTCTTGCATTCTTCACATGCAATGGACCCTTAACTCTCACAGACACACAGTTAAGTTAGAACACCTACCAACAAGTAAAGATGCTAAATTTAAATTCTCTAGCTCAATGGACAGCTGAGTTATAACCAAATTAACACATTTTAAAACATCCATGAAGTTCCAATGGAATTTGACAAACATTTCCAAACTCAGAATTGTCTTAGTACACACAGCTCTAACTTGGAGACAAGCCAGACAAAATTGTGGCCCAGTAACTAAGGCAAGAGCAGCAGGAAAAATCATTCTCAAGAGTAGGAATGATGTTGGAACCATTGAAGAGTCCCCCCCCCCAGAAATCAATAATGAATTCTATAACTCTTACAAAATATTATATACCCCACTTCATCCTTCTCCCCTTTCTCCTGCTCCTCCTCCTATCTGGTGACATGGAGCCCAACCCTGGTCCCTCCCCTTCCTCCCTCCCACCTTCCCTTCATCTGCTACTGCCATATGTCTTATTGCCTTCCATCTGAATGCTAGGAGACCACTACCTAAACTCAGTCTCCTCTCCATCTATGTTCAAATACTCTCTCCTGATGTCCTATGTATCTTTGATTCTTAGCTCTCCTCCAGGACTCCTGACTCTAACCTGTCCAATCTTGATTACCATTCTTTCAGGCAGAACATGGGAAAACATGGAGAGGGGTTGCCATCTACTTCTGCCACAGCATCTCATGTACTGTACCTTCAGAAAGGCCATACCCTACTCCCATGAATTTCTCTTAGTCAGGCTCTCATTCTCCTCTATACCTTTATTCATTGGGGTTGTCTATGCCTCTCATGAGATCTCACATTCATCCCTGGTAAATTCTCTTTCCTCCATCACCTCTCGTTCTTCCACAGTTGTACTCATTCTTCTCGGGGATTTCAGCATAATCTGGCTTTCCACATCCTCCAAATCTAAAGTTTGCAGGCTTGAGTATCCTAATTTGTCCCAGGTTATTTCAGAACCCACCTGGCTAATTCCCCATTCTAACAATCATAGCCTTTTGGACAGGGTTCTAACCTCCCACCACCACCACATTGTTGCAGCAGATATTTTGCCAGATTCATTTAGTGACCACTGCATCATGCTCTGCATCAGAAAAATCCAGTGTCCCATCTCTTCACCAAAATAAATCTGTTGAAAGTCTCTCCGGTCATTAAACATCAAAGCTGTACTCAGCGACCTCACTGCAACAGACCGGTCAGCCATCCTCTGTGCCTTGGATATTGAAGTGGCCCTCATGTTATTCCACTACAAATTCTCCTCTGTCTAGAATAAGCACACCCTCCTCAGGAAATCCAAAGAAAAAATTCACACCACCCCTGGAGTACCACCAAAATCATCGACCTGTACAAGTCCTAAGACATCACATGGGTGCGCTACAAATTATCCCACTTTTTTCCAGACCTCATGTCTTACAAGGATCTGAGAAACAACGGTATGAAGGCTGTCCAGGCTACAAAATTGCATTATTTCAAGGCCAACCTCCTAAAAAACCTTAATTCCCCAGCAAAATTCTGGTAGATTATCCACTCAATTTTGGATCCCTCTACTCAATTCACTCCCCAAAGTCTCATGGTTAATAGTTCACCTGTGTCTAACCCTACCTCTGTTGCTGCTCACTTTAATGAGTTCTTCACAACCTGCACCTTCCCTTCTTCTCCATCTCCTGGCTGTTTCCCCTCCTGATCCCCTACCCCAATCTCACAGGGTTTCCACTTTCCTCAGTCACCACCCACTAACCCCCCCCCTTGCCCTTTCCTACCTAATCTTGTAAGTCTAGAACTGATGGTCTGGTACCCCAAGCTCCTTTACTTCTCAGCTCCTGCCACAGAAGCTCCCCATACTCACCTACTCAATCTTTTATTGTCCCTCAGAACTGTTGCTCAATCCTGGAAGTTGGTTAAAGTTATTCTATTTCACAAAGGGGGTGACCCCTCCTCCCTGAAAATTCCACCCCATCTCATCTTCCTCTTCCCCTTCCACTTTAAGCTGCAAGAGAAACTGGTCCATTCTAGACTCATCAACTTCTTTTCATTCTCTAGCTTCCTCTCACCTTTCCAATCTGGTTTCCAGAAGCACCATTCCACCATCTCCTTCGTGCTGTTTGTCACTAATTCTGTCATCTCCAGGATCGATTGGGGGCATATTACAGCTAGCTATATTCATCAATCTGGCCAAAGCCTTCATTTCAGTGTCCCATCCACTCTTCCTGGACAAACTGAGCTCTGCCAGGTTCTCAGCTCCTTCTTATGTTTGTTCTGTTCCTACCTAACAGGCTGACAACATTCAGTATAGGTTGGAGGTGTCCTGTCTCCTCCTTTTCCTATCCATGCTGAGGTCCTACAGGACTCATTTCTGGGTCCTATCCTTTTCTCTATCTTTCTTAATGACCTCCCCTCTGCCTGTGCTCACTCTGATATCCACATGTATGTAGGTGATGCAGTCACCTTCATCTAGGGTTTCTCCCGTGCAGCTGTGGAAAACCTGCTGCAGAGGGACTCTATCAACATCCTGGATGGGTTCCAATGCAACCAACTCAGAATCAGCACAAACTGAAGTGTTCATTTCCTTTGGCACCAGTCAGAAACTGGCCATACTTACTACTCCCTCCTGTTTTCACCACACTGGAAGGCACACCTCTTGAAGCAGTTTAGTCCTTCAAGTACCTTGGAGTGTGGCTAGACAGTAAACTTGACTTCTCAGCCCATATTGATACCATCCATGCAAAACTCCATGCCAAGCTTGGTGCTCTGTACTGCAACAAAGACTAGTTATTTCCATATGTCTGCCGGGGGCTTGTTATCAAAACAGTGTTCCTTGTCTTGGACCACTCGGAAGTGGTATACTGCCCCTGCCACTTCCCTCATCAGACTGGATACTCTCTGTAAGTCTTTCTGCCAATTTGCTACAAACTCCCCTCAAACCCATCATTATTCACTGTATTCATCCCTATCCATCTTCCCTCTGCACTCTCATCACCAAGCTCACTGCACCCCCTTCATACCCAAATACAGGTTTGGTTCCCTTCCCTGTTACCTCTCCTCTTTCCTCTACCAATACTGCCCTGCTTCTTATTCATTCCATTCCAGGGACCATCACTCTTTTCCATTCCTCTGCCCACTCATCCTCTGGCCAATCTTCCTTCTCATATCATTTTTCCTCGCTCTGGAGCCATTTCCTCTCCTGCCTCAACCCTCTCCCTCTCCTGGCTCCCTCAGGCACCAGTTGAAACTGCAGTCCCTGCCCCTGTTCCCGTTACGTTTCCTCCTGACAACTCCCGGGCTGAGCCTTAACCCTTCTGGTGAGCAGCCAGCTGGGTCCCCACTCTTACCTTAGTTTCACTTCCACATAACTACAGATTTCTATCTCTATTATGAGGTCAAGCGATATTTTGACATTCAGATCAATTGCTTGTTGTCAGTATTCTTGTGCACTGTGTATTTGCTGCTACTTCTGAATATGCACTTGTTAGGTGTTATTTTTGAGGTATACAAGCATATGAGACATATACAGAAAAACGGGGGGATAAGATGAGCTGTGAATGCTGTATTGTTTCTTCTGAGGCTGAGGTCATATGTTCTCTTGTAAACATGGAAACATTTGTATGTTCTATTGTAAATATAGAAACATTGATTCTGACAGCAGAAGGAGATTAATGGCCCTTCAAGTTTGCCTGTACTTCATACTACTATACCTCACACTCTGAATTAGTGCCAGAGTGGGTTATTCAACCCCTTCAACCATTCCACCACCTCCCCAGGTAGGATTATGAGTCCTCTGACCCAGTCCAGCCCATGTCTGAACCCGTAGTTGATCCTTTCTCCTGCAGCCTTTGCTGGTTTTCTTCTCTAAGGTTCTACCACCCATTCTATGATGTAAAACATTCTCACATGCTTCTTGGATCTACCTCTAAATCCTATTTTACCCACTTGTGACTGCATCTCTGGTTCTTACAAAAAACCAAAAACAAGTCTTTGTAATTTATGCTGCCAATTTCATGGTTATGATTTTTGAAGGCACTGTTAGATTGGTGCATGCTGTGCTGAGCCACTGCCTGCAGCAAATCTGGGTGCACCAGGCACCCTGTGTCTCTTTTTTTAAAAAGCGGGGTCCCAGCACCAAACTCCCCTGGTTTGCCACAAGCCAACAGCTGTGCTCATAAAATGGTGCAGTTGAGGGGAATGCCACAAGTCATGGGATGGGCCAGTGATGCAAACCCACTGGCTGGTTGCCCTGATGGCTGTCAAGTCATCTGAGGCATGCCATGGCTCATGGAGGTGGGAGGGATCAAGCAGGGGAAGGGGGTGACAACTGCCCTCGAGTGGGCAATGGCAGGGACAGTGTGGGTGCTGGCAAGGGAGGGTGGCTGCACCAATGTCACCGGGAGGTTTGTGGGCTATCACCTGCCATGAACCATTGGCTGCTTCAGCAGTGGTCTGGCAGGTGACAGGGGCTGTCTCTGTGCACCTTCCACAGGAGGGCATAGGTTCACCCCCACCCAGCAAGGGCTGCTGCAGTGGCCCATGACAGGTTATACCAGCTCTGGGCTGGTCTAACTGCAGGGTCTGTGTGCCCAAAATTCCACAGTTGGGCATACTGTAGCCCTGCCTTCTTGCAAGCCCCCATCAGTCATGGTGCATTGGTGCAGCCATCACAGGGGTGACACAAGCCCAGTTGGTGCAGGCAGACTTCTGCATGGTGCAGGCTGCATTTGAAAATTGGGACTGGTGGAAGGCTCAGTGCAAAGAGCCCATTTCTCCATTTCTCCTTGATGTAAACCCCTTGCACCAGTCCAGACCTTTTAAAATCAAGCCCCATGTCTTTACAGCACTCCCAGTCTTTTCATAATAGGGTAGTGCCACCTGATGAATGAGCAAAAAGGACCTGCACCATGTTACAGTTACTAACAATGCCCTGCGTTTGAGCTGGTCTGTGGATGTAAGATTTATTTTTTACAATAAATAACCTTGTTAGTAACTGTAACCTGGTGCAGGTCCTTTTTGCTTATTTGTTGCCTTGTTTTTGACTGTGCACAGGTATTGGAAGGGAGTGGTAGCCACTGTTGCTATTGTCACCTGATAGGCTAGTAATATAAATGTGACTTTAAGAAATTGTAATCCAACCCTGCCTCTGCTTCCATGATCACAGTGGGCTCTCTGTTGTTTCATGTGCATCACCAAGGCCAGAAGCTCAATTCTGAGCTCCTCAGATCCTCTGAATAACTCTAAGTAGGACTATTAACCAGATTTCCTTGTCTGTGTTACTTCCTGCTGAAAGAGTGTTTTAAACCTTGTTAAGTCGATATGGTGTTTTGTAAACCATATGTTTACTTCGTTTGGTAGAGTGGGGTTTTACTGAGCCTGACGACCTTATGTTGTTGCACAGCATTTTCCACCTATTTACTCAATTGTCTGGTATTTGACTGTTATTTAATTGGTTTAGACATTTACTAATGCATTTTATTGTGGATTTTATGTCTTTGAATTGAGTTTTCCTAATTAGATAGTTCAGTTGTTTCATTGCCAGTGATCTAATATATACATTGTGACAAGCTGGCCTATGGTAGATGGAGAGGCAACATGCTGGGGTTAAAGTTCACAGAAGAAAATGTACTTTTATTGTTCCAAATGTAAGTTATTGCATCAGAAAAGCATAATCAGTAAGTTCAACTTCTCCGGTCTGGTCAAGTAACATAAAGGTTAACACAAAGCAGTTCTTTCAGGCTGACTTAACAAAAGGAATCTTTGAACCACCTATGTGGGCCAGCAGTTCGTTCAATATACAGTTTCAAACAAAACAAATGGTTTGTGGGCCAGCAGTTTTGAATGCACAGTCTCAAATAAAACACAAACAGTTTTCCCTTTTAGCCTTATTTGTAGGCTGTTATTAGCAGTACATTCCACTCACTGTTTTTGGCCCAGATGGCTAGGCTGATCCTTTACCTCAGGACTCTCTGCTCTAGAAATTGTCTCTTTCTCAGCAGCATGTTTCAACTTCTCCCCAAAGGCTCTCTCCAACAATTAACCATTCTCCTTGGCTTTCTGCCCCGGTTCCTGTCTTACATTCCACCCTCCATCTTCCAGGGTTCTCTGCCTAGGAGTATCTCCTCCCTGCAGCAGTTTCCAGCTTCTAACTGACTCCTTGTTGGATTCTCCCTGCCTTTCAACAATCCCTGTAATCAGCAACAGCTGGGGAGGCACCCCCCTTGCCTGTTCATTTTGCATTACCTCATCCTCGGCCAAGGTGTTAATCTCTTGTTTCCCAGGGTAGTGTTTACACTGTCACACACATGCTAGCAGTTTTGTTTATGTGTTGTTTTGTTTTCTAAATTTTCTGATATGAGACTGTTTGAGCAACATTTTGAATGCTTTCTCAGTTGAACATATGCTTAGTGTTGGTTCAAAATGGCACAAAGCAGTCTCCACCCATGTTCAGGCAAATTGTGTATACCAGCTGATTGACCCCCATAAGTGGGGCTAATTCCAACTTATAAAATGGGCAAAGAAAATGGCATTTTCTAATTGGATGAAAGGACATTTGAGCCATGTCCTTATCAACCCATATTGATGCCAACTGGCAGTAACTTTCACTGGGCAACCTCACAAACAAAAAGTATCAATACCTATCACAACAGAAAACTGATTTTCACAAGTGGGCACACATGGCATAGGAGCAGCGCAAAACACCACACTATTGAGACAGCTGGCATCTTATTTTATACATGCAGTTTCCAAGTTCCTAACATGTATCATTTTGGTGTACACCACTTTTCATGTTTTTTTTTAAATAAACTATAAACTCTGACCTGTACTGCTGTACTAAAGCCAGAACACTGAATGGAGTGAAGCACGAGGTGACTGTTCTAAATCCTAATAAATAGCCACCCTTACTCTTCCATTAGCCAGCCTGCAAAAGAGGCATCAGATTTAAATAAATAAATAAAAAAATCTCAGTCCTCCACTGTTACTTGACTAATGACACCACACAGCACAACCAACCATTTCACAAAAGCAAAGGAAGCAAAATGTACAGTATGGTGTCTGCCAATGGACATGCTCACTCACAGGCAAGTGGGCCAAAACAGACATTGTAAACAAAACTAAAATAAAGTACACAACAAAAATAAAACTGTGTACAGTCTGATCTCTCCTCTGCTTCTACATGACAGAAATGAAGGCAGCAAGGCATAAGCAGCCTGTTTTAAATGTCAGCACGGATCCAGCAAAGTCTTCCATTTGCAATCCACTGAATGGTATGCTCACTTCCTAAAAAGCCAGGCAGTATGCACAAGAACATATAATGCTCTCACGCTTCCCAAAAGCATAGACTACTACAGCAAGAATGTGAGAAAGAAAATGAAACTCTTATGAAATCAAATAGCCTATCTGTGCCCCTGGTACTGGGGGAGGAAGGGCTGAAATGGGACTATTTTTTTCAATCTTTCTCCTATTAAAACCATACACATATATATATATATATATATATATATATATATATATATATATATATATTTTTTTACTTTTTTCTTTTTTTCTTTTTTTCTTACAATAATTGCTTTGGAACCAATTTTATAAACACAATAACACACTCCGAAGTGTGGGTTATCACCTCATAAGAGCACGCCCAAAAGCATAAGTCACTCAGCTCAAGTGCCTCGTGCCTTAGTACACCCCTGGGCATGCTTTTATCAGGCAATAACCCACACTTCAGAGTGTGTTATTGCTTGCATATTTAGGTATTGGGCCATCAGCACATTGGAGTACCTTATGAGTAACTCTGAAGGCAGCCTATACTATACTCATACACCAAACTGCTCTCCCTCCCTCATTAGCAGGGGTGGCTCAAGGGACTAGACCAAAAGATTTTGTAAGCACCAAACATAGATTCCTTTCCATGATCCCTTTTGAGTGAGAGTTGTGACAGTTTAAATTTGCCAGTTGGCTAAATAGGAGTAGCATAAAGTCAGCACACTTTGATACTACACAGCCAAGTCCTCCATTCTTGGAGGGGCAGGCATTAATCACATCCTGCAATGGTGGACACATGTGTGGTTCATGGGCACAATATTGGGGGAACTAAACTCTGGCTGATGGCACATGGACTGGGTGCAATTTCATGCCAGCCCAACTCATGCAGGCACACTCCCTCCATGACCACCATTTTAGGTTCACTTGTCTGTGTGACAAGCACCATTTTGCAATCACCACCCAAGCACATTTTGTAATGATCACCCAAGTACACATGAGAACAATAACAGTCATCATTTTGCCCAGGCAGGTGTATGCCAGGCATCACATACAATAGCATGCATAATTCAACCACAGCTGCATTTCACATTCAATGAACACACAATTGTGCAATATAGCGGCCACCATATCTACCAGCAGCTCACCTTCATTGTGATATTCATGCTGCATGGCCCCATGACTCCTATAAGGTGAACAGATAGGGAAACTATAACTGGATTTATCCATTATCAGCCCACTATTGGGAGAACCAAATAGGTCATAGCCCATAGAAGCTACAATTAGCCAGTAGGGACACCATCTCACTAATGGGAGTTACAAATTGCATATTTTTGATATATCCCAATGGCCATGAGAAGATGTGATCCCTCTACTCCTCTTGAGTGTAAAATGGCCACATAATTGCAAACAGAGCAGACCATTCATGCCTGACACTGCACATTTACCAAAAAATGTGCCTTAAGCCATGCCCTTCACAAATACTAGCTACTTGTTTATCTTTGTTTCCTAGACTGGAAGATGGTAGAAGCCAGGTCATGTGTAGTAACAAGTCTGCCAACCTAAACTGTCTTTACTTCATCACCTGCTCCTAGAGCAACTTCTGGGAAAGTGAAGTACAAAAAGTGACTGCTTTTGGAAACAGAGGACAGAGATCCAATACAAATGTTACTCTCACAGAATCTGCCAGTCTGAGCTCTTCATCATCCGAGTGCTCATCAGCAGTGGGGTTTTGTGTGGCAGCTTTCTTCAAAACCAGCACACACTAATGTAGAAATAGATAGAGACACTGGAAAACATGGCAAATTCACAACCTCAGTCACAGCAACCTTGACCACAGCCACAACCATCTCCAGACCCTAATGACTGATATAATACAGAGCTTGTCAATTCAGAGGATGAGGATGTGGATGAACCTGCACTGACATGCAAATGCTACCATTCAGAGGGACAGCCTGAGCTCATCCACTCTATTAAAGGCATTATGGGCTTTGGGTTACCAGCCCCTCCAACAGAAATGAAGCTGGATCCTATACTCAGGCTAAATCAGTAGAACTTAGACTTCTCCTTCTCCACCATATATAATCTATTAAAGAAGTCATAAACAAGGAATGGGAGGAATGAGCCCCCTAAAATATACATCCCAAAAAGGTCCTTCACAAAGATATACCCCATCCTAGAGGACAAGGCCTTAACATGGTGCATAGAACCAAACCTGGACCCACAAATTGAAGCTCACAGCCAAAGAATCCCACTTCTAGCAGAAGGCAACAAACCAGTAAATGATCCAGTAGACAATATCCTGAAAGTACTTGAAGAAGCATTTCAGATTAACAGGCACAACCAGCATGATTGCTAAAACAGCCCTAAATGCTACTAGATCCTTGCTGTGTTAACTAAAGGATCTAGCTAAAACTTTAACATCAAAGTCAGCACAGATGGACCTGATCCAATATGTATAAAAGGCGACAGAGTATCTAGTGGATGCCACTGTTGATATACTTAAACTCTTTGCCCGGGCATCAGCGGAGGCCAACAGGTCATGGCACACCTTATAGCTAAAATTGTGTGGGGCTGATAATGATTCCAAATCCCTCCTTCACAAGCTTATATTAAAAGGCAACCCATTGTTTAGAGAAGGCCTTAAACTCTTTCTAAAGATGCAGAGGATGGCAAGAATCTCACAAAAGGCAAGCCACAAACATCACATTATATACTGTAAGATAAAAATAGAAAGACAAAAAAGGTCTACTATTAAAATAGGATAAATCAAACCAAAAGTCCAACCCAATATCGGAACCTCTGGAAATAAAGTAATTGGAAGGAAATATCAAAAAGGAACAGAAGATACTGTATGCTTCCTAAACGAGAAAGGAATCAAACTCAGTGTTGTTCAAATAGCTTGAGTATTCTGATATGCAGGTGAGTAGTAACCTTAGAACTATAAATCAAAAAGTCCTGCTGGGAAATGAGATCCAGAAATTTTATTTTAGAGCTCTTAATCCAAATATGGTATTACTTCAACTTCATCAGTTAAATTACAAGAAAGCTACTTAATTAAACAAAATTGAAATAAAACTCTTCAAACATTCTGCTGATATTATTGCACCAGTTCTTATTAAGAATTTCAGTTTTAGTTTACAACAAGCTGGTTTCCTGAGTTCTGGAAAAATTCTAAGGTTGTCCCAATATTTAAAGAGTGTGAGAAAAATAACCCATCAAATTACCAGCCCATTGAATTGCTTTTTACAGTATCTAAACTGTTTGAGACGATAGTGAGTCAATACATTTTTGAATATCTTGAAAAACATGCTCTCCTGTCCCATTTTCAAGCAGGTTTTCAGCTGGGAGGTCTAGAGGTGGAGTTAGTCAACTGGTGCAGTCTTTGTCAACCTCTCAAAGGCCTTTGATTTGGTTGATTATAATATTCTTTTAAACTGTTTTTCTTAAACTGGTATGCCCAGTCCAGTACATGGTTGGTTTCAATCTTACCTTATAGAAAGTATGCAACAAGTGTCCCTTGGAAATTGACTTTCTGAAAAACAGTCACTTTATGCGGGGCCCAAAGGTGCTGCTTGGACCCCCCAGTTATCTTTGATATATATATAAATCCCATCTTGCACTTGATAGTAAACTGTGATATTCATCTGTATGCAGATGATACTGAACTTAGTAAGACCAGGAATGAGTTGGAACTGCAACACAAACTGCAGACTGACAATTTAATAAATTGGTTTAAGGACTCCAAGATGGTGCTGAGTGAGGGGAAAAAAAGACAGGTGATGGGGTTTCAAGCTAAAAGTAACATAGAGAACCTTGATACAGGGCCAGTATAATTTATTAAATGGTAATAAACTAAATATAGTCAAAGCATGTAAGTATGTACTGTAGGAATACACATTGATAATAAACTCAGTTTCCAGGAGCATATACTGTATATAAGAGCACTGATAAAGTTAATACAAGGTTTGGAGTTGTGCGTAAGCACACCTTTATATCATCAAAAGAATCTTGAAATAGGATAGCAAATCAGTGCCTGTTACCCATATTACAAAATGGAAATGTTACTTATCAACATGCAGATTTGACCCTTCTCTGTAGGTTAGATAGAACCTATACTAGAATGGACTGCTTTTTTGTGGGCTGTCAGTTTCACTGCCACTGCTGCAACACATGTAACCAGCTTGGGTCAGATTCTATAAATCTGTATCAGAAAAAACAGTTCACTGTGATGCTTTCAAAGAGCTTAGAGGTGGGAAAATTGATTCTTGAAAATTTTTACAGAATCAACATCATGGACATAATGTGAGGACAATGAAAAATAGGGAATTTATGTTACCAATAGTCATAAATTATTATAGTAAGACGAAACAAAATTTCTATTTACTGAAAATCTGGAATGAATTATCACCAGACACATGGAATCTTGAAACACTACTTAGCTTTAGACAACATATAAATTTAGACATAGTTGAAAGTTGTATGTTTGTGTAAATTATGCTTTATCTGGCCCATATAGTAATAGTTCAGAATTTTATTTTGTAGTTGATGTATTGTAAATATTAGATGTTTTAAGATTTATTGACATTAATTGTGTAATTGGATGCATGTTTGTTGTTACTATTTAATTTATAATGTTTATGATTTTCTCTGATGTTATGATATTTGTTCTATAACATAGCATAGCATTATCTGTACTGCAACCATTTTCAAACAAAGCAGCTTTGTAAAATAGGGCTTAACAGTCCTAAGAGTACACTTCCTGTCAAAAAATGTTTTTTGTTTTGTTTTATTCATACCCAGAACCAATAGACTAGTAATATTACCAATATCAAATGAAAGTCCAAAGGTACTCAACAGACAGACATACTCAAAATACTCTCTGGTCAGATGATTACACTGTGAAGTTCTCCTTCAACTCCCCGCCCCCACCAAATTGTCCTCCACTGGTGGAGATGTTTATGTACTGACTTTAAAAAGGGCTCGGCCCTGAAGAAATACTGGTGGTGCTTAACATCTCAGAGTTGTTGGTGGCCTGTGAAACAGTGTCAGATAATGTGGTATCCACCTATAACAGGTTCATGACTAAGGCCTTAGATTCTGTAGCACTGATCTATGTACAATCCCAGATCTCATTCTAAGGGTCACCATGCTTTGATGGGGTGCTTGGAGAACTGAAGATCAGTGTTGGAGGTTAGAGTGATGCTGGAAAAGATTCCAATCTGAGGAGGACAAACTGGCTTTGAGACTTCATTATGATGAATATCAAAGTGCAATCTCCTGTAAGAAGGCAATATTCCAATCCAGGGAGATTGCAGTCAGGAGAAATTGACCGGCTCAGCTCTTCTCTCCTGTTGACAGGTTTTTATATCCTGTCTGTCTTCAGTCAGGAGGAGTGTTATCAACAACAAGATGTGAAGAGTTTGATTTTTTTTCAGACAGAGTGTATCTATCCAGGCCGGGATCTCCCAAGATGAGCTGTCAAGGCCTGACAATGTTGGGTAGGGACCTCATGGATGCACTCAGCAGTCCTGGGTGGAGTGTCAGCCAATTGCAATGGAGGAGGTCTGGGAGGTGATTTCAGAGCTGTGGTGCACTTTTTGTGAACTGACCCAGGCCCCACACATCTATTAGTGAGCTGTGTTGGGTCTGTGGAGTCCGTGTTTGCTGGGATAATCTGACATTGCTTGTTGGAGGGAATCTTTCCTGCAGCATTGAAGGATGCACTGATTTGCCCCTACTGAAGAAGCCAACATTTGACCAGGATGTTCTAGCAAATTATGTTCCAGTCTTGAACCTGACTATTTTGTAGGTAAGGTTATTGAAAAGGTTATGGCATTGCAGCTTGCGGTACACCTCTCAGCCTATGGCATCTATGAGCCCATTTAGCCTGGTTTTAGATTTGGGCATATTATAACTCTAACACTGCATTAGTTAGAGTGCACAATGACATTCTCATGGTGAAAGACAAGGGAGAGTGATCAATTCTTTTTCCTTGATCTTTCTTCATTGTTTGACACTGTAGAGCATGGATTTTTGTTGGACTCACTTAGGGAGCATGCTGGACACATCATCATTGTCATGCACTGGTTTGATTCCTATATCAGGAGTAGGACACAGAGGTTGATGATGGGTACTTTCTCATCATCATTTATCCCTATCCTGTTGTGTGCTCCAGGGTTTGGTCCTCTCACCCATGTTGTTTGTAGTGTATATGCTGCCCCTGGGTGGGATCACTCAACAGAACAATCTGGGTTTTCACTGTTCAGCGAGTATTATCCAGCTGTACCTGTCTTTTGCACCAGGAACATCAGATGCTGTTGATGTGCTGAATCAATGCCTAGCTGAAATCCAGATATGGATGGAATCTTGTTGGCTGAGGCTTAACTAAAGATGTGCAAAACTGGCAAATTTCGCCTAACGAAATAGTTTGCGTAATTCCCTCATTCCCAAAATATTTCACATTTCGCCTCTGATTTTGCTTTCTTATAATGCAAAATTTCACCCAATTTCATCCAATTTCGCTTTTGCACAAGGTGAAATTTCACCATTTTTCTTAATTTCTCCAATGTTTTTCAATGTTGCCAGTGAAATCGCAATGCATTGTGGGTAGATTGCTGAAATATCAAGTATAGGCTGTTTTCCGCACAATATATTGTCTGTTGGTGGAAAAGCAGTTCAGTGCGGTGTATCACAGCCAATAAACCCTTCAAAAACTCTTTTTTTGTGATTTTTGAGTTAATTGCTCCCAAAATCTCAATTTAGTTCCTAATGCTGCTAGTGAACCTTTTTTGTTTTGGTATCTTTGGCTAATACTTAGTTAAACTTAGGTAGTGTGTTCTGTTTTCTCTGTGTCTGTGTCTGTGAGGGAGTTGAGTGGGGGAGGGTCGACCGTGTAGTACATGTGTGTGTGTAAGAGAAAGCAAAGCAAGCTAGTTGCTAATATTTGACAGATTTCTCACAAATTGTGAGTGAGTTTCTGTAATTTCTAATCAGTCTTAATATTTTTGTTTGTGTGCTACTTGTTATACTTTTCTTACATGTGGACCCTTTTTGGGGTAACTTTATCAGAACAGTTACTCATTCTGAGTAGTGCTGTTCCTGTTTCCCTTTGCTTAATCACATTTGTGATTATATGTTTTTATTGGAAGTATCCATGTACATTGACCACTTGACTTGTTCATATCCAGGTGCACTATGTTGTTGAATTGCTCACAAAAATTAAAATTGTGATCTAGCCTCTGCATTGCAGGGTTCCTGTTTTTCTGTTTAATTTGCTTTCCATATTAACCCTTTCCTCTCTGTTACACCAGTGGTGTTTACTACCTGACCCTATTATATATGAGGGCATGTCAGGCAGTGGCACCACCATGGTTAGGCCTGAATACCATTTGAAACAGTACAGAAAACAGCAGATATGTGTCCTGATGGTGGATGTGAACCATGTAACTGCATGGCTGACACCTGCTTTCTGTCTGGATGTACTGTAAAAGCTTCTGGGAAGCATTTCAGGAATTCTGGCCTTCTTGGGCATGCTGTCAGTGCAGGCACCAGATGTATTACATCTTCTTAATTTTGCACACAACAATATGTGATGCAACATCACACAGCATTGTGAAACAATTTTTTAATGGACACAATTCTTACATACAAAATAAATAAACGAGAGGACTTAAGGAATAGGTGTAGATTAAAGAGGATAAAATAGCTTTTTTGGTTTTTATTTTTTTTATGGGGGGACATGCAAACAACAGAATGGAAGAGAAAAATTAAAACAAGAAAGAAATTAATTTGTGCTGCCACATTAAGTGCCACTGCGGCCACCATGGAATTCTGACAGGATGCACATGATTTTGTCAACATCACACTGTAGTTTAGAAGTGTCTCCTTGGGCATCACTAAATTCCTGTCTGAAATCTTATAAGTTTTGTCGGATATGCTGGACTTCAAACAGGATGGTGGATAAGTCCGTATGTGTCAATGGCACTGCTGGCAAGGCTGGGGCTGCCTGTGCTGCTGGCTTTGACCAGGGAGAGCCTTGGAGGGGGCTTGATTTTACTGACTGCTGCTGTTTTCTAGTATGGTGAGCATGGTGAGGACATTTAACTGGTCCAGCCATGCCTCACTCCTGCTCACCCCCTTCAGTACTTATACCTGCACTCCTCCCCACAGCTGCACTTGATGATGCCACCACTTCCCACAATTTGAGGTACCATTGCAGCAGGTGGTGGTGGACCATCTGGCTATGATGGCCTTTTGTCCCAAAGTGGAATCTATACTTTCCTTGATGCACTTCCTGCCCACATAGACTACAGGAGACCACTGGGTCACCAACTGATGTTAAGTAGAAAAAATCCCAGACAGGAGAACAAACAAGAAAAGGTTATAAAAAAAATAGCACAAATTAAGCAATTTAGGTGTAAAAGTGCACTCTGCAGTCACAGGGAGTATAAATGCTGGCCGCTTCCTCTAGATACATAGCACAGGAAATGAACTGCTCATTTACTGCCTGTTTTGACTCAACCGTGTGACCACCAGCAGAGCCAAATGCCCAGTTTCACCTAATTTCACCTCAGATGTGCAGGCAAAATTGGAGGTGAAAGCTGAAAGGCCATAATTTCGCAAAATGTTTTGCTAGGCAAAACTGGCAATTTTGCCATCATTTCGCCAGTGAAATTAAATGTTGCTGCATCTCTAGGCTTAACCCTGATAAGACTGATGAGAAGATGGTCCAGCTGGATTGGAAAGAGGGTGAAGAAGTTGTCTCAGAGGGGCTAGAGTTACAACTCAGGCCATCCAGGTTGATGGCCTCTCCTAAGATGGAAAATATGGAGGTCATTTTTGATGAACAGCTGACACTGGAGGCTAAGGTGTTGACCATAGTCAGGTGTGGCTTTTACCATCTGAACAATATCACCCGGATTAAGCCTGGCAACCCTCCTGAAGACTTGCTTAATATGGTGCATGCATTCATGACATCCAGGCTTGACTACTATAACACACTCTATGTTGGGGTTAGTAGAGGTACCCCATGACAACTGCAGCTAGTGCAGAATGCAACTACCAGGTTGCTGACTGACCTTTCAAAGTCTAGTCATGTGACCCCTGTGTTGTGTGACCTGTTCTGGCTGCTGGTGAAGTGTCACATTGCCTTAAAGTTTGGTCTTCTAACCTACAAAGCCCTACATGGGTTGGGTCCTGACTACCTGTTACAGTTTCTGCACCCGCTGCAGTCCATATGATCCCTCTGTTCTTCTGAGGAGAGCTTCCTATTGGACTTTTGAAGAGGCAACACAGAAACATAGAAAAATAGACTTTGATGGCAGATCAGGACCATTTGGCCCACCCTGTCTGCTCATTTCCCTACCAATTGGATTAGCTGCAGATCTCAGATGACCAACAGCCTACTTAGTCCTACCACCCACTAGAATTGCCTTATGTCTGTCCCATGCATTTTTTAATTCCTTCACTGTTTTTGACCAAATTACCTCCTCAGGAAGGCCATTCTATGCATCCACAACCCTCTCCATAAAAAGAATACTTCCTCTCGTTGCCCTTGAGAAGTTCCCCCTCTATCTGCAAACTGTACCCCCTTCTTCTTGCACATGTCTTTTTCTGAAAGGTGCTACCCTCTTGAATTTTTGTTGATTCCCTTGAGGAACTAGAGGTACTTGAAAGTTTCCATCATGCCCCCCCCCATTCCTCAAGGGCATACATACTAAGCTCTTTTAGTCTCTTTTCATGTGGCTTCTGGTGCAGACCCTGCAACATTTTAGTTGCCCTCCTCTGGACAGTCTCCATGGTGTTTCCAGAACTGCATACTTTACTCCAGATGGGGTTTCACCAACTGTCTGTAAGGAGGGATAACAACTTCCTGTTTTCTACTGCTGATGCCTCTCCCTCTGCATCTCAGTGTCCCCCCAGCCCTTCTTACCGCTATCTCACATTCTGTGCCTACCTTTAAGTCATCTGATATGACTAACCCAGATCTCTTTCCATTTTTGTTGCTGGTAGTACCCCCCCATTGTGTACTCTTCCCATGGGTGTTTGTTTCCCAGGTGCATTACTTTGCAATTCTTTGCATTGAATCTAAGCTGCCATACTTGTGACCATTTCTCCAACCATGCCAAGTCCCTTATCATCCATTCCACTCTCTCTTGTGTATAAACCCTGTTCCAGATCATTGTGCCATCTGCAAAGAGGCATACTTTTCCTTATAGTCCCTCTGCAATGTCACCTATAAAGACACTAAAGAGGACTGGTCCCAGGACTGACCCCTGAGGCACCCCACTAGTAACTCCCCTTTCATCAGAGTAGACTTTGTTTACTGGTACCCTCTTTGTCCTGTGGTCCAGCCAATGTTTTACCCAGGCTACCACCCGGGGGCCCACTCTCAGGCTGGCTAACTTGTTTATTAATCTTCTGTGTGGGACTGTGTCACATGCCTTTCTAAAGTCTAGGTAGGTCATGTCCACAACCCCTCCCTGGTCTACTACTTTGGCCACCCACTCAAAGAAATCTATTAGATTCATCTGATATGACCTTCCCATGTGAATCCATGCAGCCAAGGGTCTTGTGTCCCTCTGGCCTCTAGGCATGCAACAATTCTTTCCTTCAGAAGTGATTCCGTCATTTTCCCAATCACTGAGGTTAAACTAACAGGTCTGTAGTTTCCTGCTTATGCCCTGCTCCCACTTTTGTGAAGTGGAATAATATCTGCCCTCCTCCAGTACTCAGGTACCACCTCATCCTCCCATAATTTGTTAAAGAGGGTAGTCAGTGGTGTCACTAGTTCTAGCCTTAGTTCTTTTAGAATTCTGGGATGATTGCTTTATCCACCTTCAGTTTTAGGAGTTCTTTCAGAACTCTTTCTTCTGTGAATAGGCTGGTATCAACCCCCTTATCCAGAGTGTTTCTACTGTTTGGTTTAGGTACACCCCCTCTTCATTTGTGAATACTGAGCAAGTTGGCCAGCCTTGAGTGGGTCCCAAGATGGTAGCCTGGGTAAAGAATTGGCTGGAGAACAGGACTCAGAGGGTAATAGTAAACTGAGTCCACTCTGAAGAAAGGGGGTGTTACTAGTGGGGTACAGCAGGGTTGAGTATTAGGACCAGTCCTCTTCAATGTCTTTATAAGCAACATTGCAGAGGGACTGTAAGGAAAAATATGTCTCTTTGCAGATGACACAAAGATCTGCAACAGAGCTGATACACAAGGTGGAGTGGAAAGGATGAGAAGGGACCTGGCAAGGTTGGAGGAATAGTCAAATGTATGGCAGCTTAGATTCAATTCTAACAAGTGCAAAGTAATGTACCTGGGAAACAAAAACCCACGGGAAGAGTATACAGTGGGGGGTGAGATACTAACAACAACAAAAATGGAAAGGGACCTGGGGTAGTCATTTCAGATGACCTTAAGGTGGGCAAGCAATGTGAGAGGGAAGTAAGGAGGGCTGGGGGGATACTGGGATGTATAGGGAGAGGCATCACCAGTAGAAAACAGGAAGTTGTCCCTCTGTACAGACAACTGGTTAGACCCCATCTGGAGTACTGCATGCAGTTCTGGAGACCCAATCTCTGCAAAGACATAGACAGGATGGAGGCAGTCCAGATGAGGGCAACTAATATGGTCCAGGGTCTGCACCAGAAGACATATGAAGAGAGACTTAAGGAGCTTAATATGTATAGCCTCGAGGAAAGGAGGGAGAGGGCGGAATTGATAGAAAATTTCAAGCACGCCATAGCTGGTTTTAGGCACCAGCAAACCCTGTGGTTGCTTTGAGCCCCTGATCATGGGGGCCCTCAAGCAGAGAAGTTAACCTTATTCATTTTAACCATTTTTTTATCTTAATATATTTTTAAAACATCAGTGAAGAACTATGCAGATCCTTCTGGTTATGTCATGAAATACCTCAACAAGCTATGATCCAGTCAATATGAGGTGGATAGGCAGCAATGGATGGGATGGGCAGAACAGCCCCAAGAAATGACACTGCTGTGTCCTCCTAAAATTTTTTTAAAATACTACTGGTTATGCTAAAGCTATGCATAGAAACAAAGAAATATAAAATTTGCCAGCAGATAACTACTACTTGGCCCTCCTAATCTGCCCATTTTTCCCTGCCTATAGTATCACCACAAATAAAATCTTGCACCTATGGGCTACAGTAAAACACATGGGCTAAAGGTGGGCCAAGTAGAGAGGCCCCATGACTTCACTAATTCTGCTGGGGCCCCCAAAACCCTAAAGCTGGCCCAGCAAGTACCTCAAGGGACTCAACAAAGTACAAGAGGGTAGTATATTTCAGAAAAAGAGGTGTGAAAGAACAAGGGGGCACAATTTGAAGATAGAGAGAGGATGGCTCAGAGGTAATGTGAGGAAGGATTTTTTCATGGAGAAGGTTGTGGATTCATGGAACAACCTTCCTGAGGAGGTTGTGGAGTCAAAAACAGTGGTGGAATTCAAGCATGCATGGGACAGTCATAAGCAATTCTAGGGGGTGGGGGTAGGAAAAAGTAGACTGTTGATTAACTAGGATCTACAGTTTATCCATTAGATAGGGAAATAGGCAGACTGGGTTGGCCAAGCAGTCCTTATCTGCCATCAAATTCTATGTTTCTATGTTTCTGTTTTAAATGTGGCAGCAGCAAGGTGTTCCAGTTAACATCTGGCATATTCAGTTCCCCATCAACAATATCTCCCCATTTTCTGCCATTCTAAGGATGCCTTCTATCATTTCCTTGTCCATTGCCTCCCCCTGAGATATGAGTCTGTATACAATCCCCATGTAGACTGTGGTGCCATTTCCTGCCTCCAGGGTGACCCACAGTGCCTCCTCTCCTCCCTGTTTACCCTTTAGTTCCATTGCTTTGATCCCTTCCCTTACATAGAGAGCTGCTCCTCCTCCTCTTTTACCCTCCCTGTTTTTCCTGTAGATTGTGTACCCTGGGATGTTGACATCCCAGTCTTGGTTCTCTGTCTACCATGTTTCTGTGACTGTCACAATATCCAGGTGTCCCTCTTCAATGAAGGCCACTAGTTCAGGGAGCCTGGCTCTCTTTTGTGGAATTCGTTACCTAGAAGACTGAGGGAGGCCCCCTCAGTTGAGGCCTTTAAGCAGGTATTAAAAGCATTTTTATTTAACCAGGCTTTTAGGGAATGACATGCAACCATTATAATCATATGCTATTATTACTCTGCTGTTATATTTATAATGCGGTTTATGAGGTGTTATATATTTTTTTATGTATTGTATTGTGTGCCACTCTGTACGGTACTCTGAGTCAGTTTGGGAAGGGTGCCTTATAAATAAATATACTACTACTACTACAAAAGATGCAAAATGTCCCACTTCTAAATAAAGCCATAATATTAGAGCCACAGGAAGAGCAGGGATGGGGTGTGCTCAATCTTCTTTATGGTGCTGTAGAAAACAAAAGACCTACATCTCATAGTCAATCTGAAGTACAGTACGTAAACCAGTTCATATGGTCATCATGTTCAAGATTGAGATTTTGAAGTCAGCTAGGAAAGGATACTTTCTCACTTTGATCAATATGAAGGTTACCTGTCTCCATATACTGTACCAATAATGCAAGCCCACTGCAAGTACCTAGGGTTTAAGATACACAGAAGACACTATCAGTACCAGGCTCTTACTTTTGGATTGGCCTCTGGAACATGAGTCTTTACCAACATGTCAGGTGTTCTCACTTTAGCCCTCAGGGAAGAAGGCATATATATAATTCCATATTTCTGATGATGGGCTACTAAGAGCCAGATCATTCCAGCTCTTCACACCAGCATGGTCATGAACACTCTGATAGCACATAGCTGGGTGATCAACAGTCTCAAGGGCTGCATCACCCCAGTCAACAGACAGTGTGCCTGGGGTTTAATACATACACCCTCAAGACTTGCCAGACCAACAGAGAAAAAGCTACAAAAGGTCATCACACAGACACGAGTCCTCGTATGCAAGGAACTGCCAACATTAGCAGAGTTTTTTCAGACCCTTTGATCGCTTGCTTCATGCATAGATCAGGTGTCATTTGAACATACAAAATACAAAACTGCCAGCAGATACAGGCCTTATGTTCTATCAAGTCTGCTCAAGTGTGCAGCTCCCAGTCTATTAAACCGCACCTGCAGAGAAAATACATAAATAAACATGGTAACATAGACTTTGACAGAAGATAAGGACCACTTGGCCCACCTAGTCTGCCCATTTCTTACCTATTGGATAAGCTGCAGATTCCAGTTAACCAACACACTAATTCCTTCTATGCCTCACTAAGATAGACGTATGTCTGTCCCGTGCATTCCTGAACTCCCCCACTGTTTTTGACCCCACAACCCCCTCAGAAAGGTGGTTTTCATGTGTTCACCACCCTCTCTGTGAAAAAGTACTGAGTAGTCCCACCTCTATCTTCAAATTGTGCCTCCTTGTTCTTGTACATAAAATCATAAAATACATAAAATCTCACAAACAGGAAAATATATATATTTAACATGGGAGAAATAATAGCAGAAGATCATAATGGTTGCATGTCATTCCCCTATAGAGTTTTAATTTGCAGTCAGGTGGCATCTCTTTGCCAATGGCATTTCTAGATTCTTTCTTGCCATTTATTAAGTCTCTATCAAGTCTACCCTCTCCTATCTGGCCTCTAGTGAGTACATGTTCAGGGTCTTCAGACGTTCCTCCTAAGAGCTACCCTGCTGACCCTGAATAATTTTTCTGACACTTCACTGCACTGACTCCAGCCTTTCAATGCCCCCTCTCAGATGAGTACTCTGAAACTTGGTACAGCACTCCAGTTGAAGCTTCACCAGTGATTTGTATAGGGGCAGTATCTCCTCCCTCCTTCTAATATAAAATCCCCTCCTTATACACCCCAGAATCCAACATGCCTTGCTACTGTGTAGGCCCTGTTGCTGTGACTGGCTTGCTTGAGTGAGTCACTGATGAAAACTTACAGGTCCCTCTCTTCCGATGAAGTGGCCAGCTTAAGCCCACTCATCTAGTACTTTGTGTGTGGGTTCTTACTCTCCCAAGCGCATCACCATGTACTTTGTTGAGCGGTCTGAACCTCACTTTCTGATTCTTGACGATATTGGGAATGCAAGTAATCACAAACATGTTGCATTAGAGTAATAAACAAGTTTATTACTACCAAAGGGATAAATCACAGTTGCCCTAAGCAGTTCTTACCAATACGAACTGGGAGCCAGTGCTAAGTGTTCCCCTACACCTCAAGGTTTCTCTGTAGTCTCTTGGAGTCTCTCGGGTCTCCGAGGTGTAAAGATTGTGCATTACATTATATACCTATGATAATTACTATGGTTACCAAAAGATATAAACATTTCTAGTTACAGAGATGAGCCCTATTGGCTAAATTAGAGGTGGCTCCACAGTCCACGATAACATTATACAATTTCTGTAAAGTCATCAGTTTGAGAACAAAAGAGTTCTTATACAGAGTCTAACATAACTAAGTGTAGTAATACAAATCACCAAAAGATGGCAATGTCATCTTACATATTATAATTACTTCAAGGACAGGTGTCTTGGTATCTGACAAGTAAGAAATAGACAGAAAATACATGGTAAAATATATGTGTATTAGCAAGCAAAGTGGATTACAACAATATGCATTCATATCCTGACACCTACTCTTATACGGTAGGTGCCCTTAGCCATATATATTAGTATAACCTATGCTTAAGCATTAGCTGTCTACGCTGTACCTCTGAGGGTACCAATTAGGGTGCAGGGACCTCGTGTAACAACTCCCCCCCCTTGTTGCCTGTAAGGGCAACACAGCCCAATTTCTAGGGGAAAGGACAGGAGAATTGGTCGTTTACAATCCCGACGCATGAGCCTTGTAAAGGAACTCGAGCTGCTCACGGTGTTGGCGTAGTGTACGTCATAGGCAGCAAAGCATAATAATCAAAGTGAAAATCAAAAAAACTTGTATAATAACAAAACCTTTAAAAGTGATTTCTAACCAGGTGTTAGTTAATGCGTTATTCATATCTCCATCATTAATCAAGTCAAGAACAGCTTCATTGGCTTTGGTCATATTATTGCTGATGTGGATGAGGTGTGTGTCTTTCCTGTCTAAAAGTGATTTCAGTGTAAGTGTAAGTGGGTCTATGTGTACATTAAAGTATGGCAAGTATTCTGATAGTGTGAGTAGATAATCTGGGTTACCATCAATAATGTCTGCATCCATAAGGGGGACGGAGGTGATAACAGTTTGTCCAATAACAGTCTTCTGGTGGGGAACAAAACAGAAATTGGAGTAATCAATAGCACAGGTAACAGAACCATATGTGTAAGTCTTATGATTGGTGACAACGCAATATTCTCTATCAGAATTGTACAGTGAGTGCACAGTAGGCAGTCTCCACTTTTGCAACTGGACAGGGCAGGTGTATGTCGTCTTGGAAATCCATGTTGACAGGTGATGAACCTCCTCACGATAGGATTGGTACAGCTGATCCGGAGCCAAAGTTGAGGCGAAAGAGTTGGTGCCATTCTCCGTGATGTCATCATCCATAGTGAAAGTCCAATCAATGCTGTCAGGAGAGTAGCCACAAACAGGCGGTATTACATCAAACACATCACAGCGGCACAGATAGATATACTGCTTTTTCGCACAGTAGTCCATGTGCGGAGCCACCCAGGCATCCAGGAAAGAATGGTAGACCAGTAGAGGTGGTAGATCCAGGCGTTCTCTGTAGATGTCTTTGTCCAAATGCCCTATGGAGTGTACCAGTGCAAGCTTGTCAAACAAAGCCATAGTAGGATCAAAACGTGGTAAGGAGACAGTGAAAGAAACAAACATGGTATCTGTTATGGAACATTTCTTAGCAGTAAAACAAGGATCAGTATTAGGGTGTCTGGTCACAAACCCCAAATTCCTAGCTGTGGAGAGAGGAATAGTCAAAGTCTGTTGCATACACATGGAAACACAGCTAGTGGTTTTACACCTTGGACAATACCATTTAGAAATGCGTCTATCATGTATGATGTCAGGAATTCTTCCAGATTCTAGATCATGGAAGAGGTTGTTGATGGTAGTGATAATGTAGGAGCCATAAGCAGAGCAGAGTATCTCCCTAGCAATGTATTGTTTATCTGCTTCTCTGTTGTTCTATTGTATGAGTGCGTTGATCTTATCTTTAGAATCAGTAAATGCCTTAGCAATGTCGTGCATGTTGTATACAGTGTATCGTTCTTCCTGACTAAGGTCATCCACGCCATGCAATAGTGGAGGTAAAACATTATTAACCAAGCCACTGGAGAACTTAGCAGAATGACTTTTGATAGCAGCAATGTCTGCTTTATTCCATATAGACATAGCAGTACCAAAAAGACCTGTTACAGTACCTGTGCCACCTGTGACATCACAACTGTCAACTTCACATTTGTTACGTTTATCATTCAGATTAACAGGAGAGGGCTTCCTCCTGAGGTTGCCTCTATGTTCAGTAGAATAGACCCCAGCAAAAGGATCCTCCGTACGAATCTGAAAGGCAGCTAAACTATCAAGCAACAATGTACTATAAAATGCTGATGTATTAGTATTGTGACACATACCAAACTCTTTCATATTCCAGTAAGATTAAACAAAACAGGTATATGCATAAACTGTAAGTTATTAATCAAAGAACCTGGGAGGGCAGTGGCTGTGAGACCACTACGGGGACCGGGGTTATGTTTTGGGCATTCCAAAAGCTGATTATCAGTAGGTGGTAACACAGAGAGGTACATGGCTGCAGAAGCCATGTGGTGTATAGCACAAAATCTGCGAGTGGAGTCTTTGAACAAAGAATTACAGTCAGAAGGATCTATTAAGGCAGTTATATTGTACAAACCAGAATGTCTTAATGCAGTTTGTAACAAGGACAATGAACCATTTGGGGATAATTTAGCATTGGGCCAACCCTGAAAAGTTCCTTTGGAGAGTTTGGCCACACAAAGAATTTGTCCTTGTGATGTGGTTTGCCACTCAATTTGAAGGGTAGATTTATCAGGAGCAACAACCGAGGCAGTGAGGTAAGCATCGGAGCCTTCCTGGACAGTGATCATGCTATCTGGTATATTGATGGATACTCCCTCTGGAGGAAGTGCTGGAGGGTCGAGGTGTCGTAGGAGGTCCGGTACCGTGCCTTGGATGCAGGGGATCACTCCTGAGAGGAGGAAATAAAGGAACAAGATAGCCATCTTGTCAGTGTATCTGAAAAGGAAGATCAAAGATTAGTATGTTAGTACAATTCCGCCCAATGGGGTGAGGAAAAGTAAGTTAAACTCCTTTATACAGTTTCAGCTGGTTTGCATGTAACCATTTGTCAGTCAGTTTGTTGTTGTGAAGGAGTCTAGACTGCTGGACTGAGCTTGTTGACAATGGAGTATGGGCCTTCCCACTTGTTGGAGAAGGAGTGGGTGGGATGTGCAAATCGAAGTACCATTACCTGATCTCCAACTTGCCAATCCACTTCTTGTGCATGTTTGTTGAACTGTATCTTGGATTGTTGCTGGGCTTTGCCCATGCAATTTGCAGCATACAAGTGTGTGTGTATATGAGGTCTTTTCTGAGTTTTTCCACATACTGATCCACAGACACGCGGTCTGCAGTAGGGTTGTGCAGGTCAAACAACAGGTGTTCAGGTAATCTCATCTGTCTACCAGTCATCACTTCAAAGGGCATGAGCTGGGTGGTGGCTGAGGGTGTGCCCCTGATTGCCATAAGGAGTAAAGGCAATAGGGAATCCCAGGTTTTGGGATTGTCCTCAATGAATTTGGAAAGCATTTGCTTAATCCGTCAGTTGGCTCTTTCTACTTGATCTGAAAATTGAGGATGGTAAGGTATGTGGAACTTCTGCTGAACTCCAAGGAGTTCAAGGGATTCTTTCATCAACTCACCTGTGAAACTGGTTCCTTTGTCAGAGTCTACCTTGAGGGGCAGACCCCACCTGGAGAAAATCTGTTCTACCAGGATTTTGGCAGTAGTCTTCGCTGTACATGTCTTAGTTGGGAAAGCCTCCACTCACTTTGAGAAGAGGTCAGTTACCACAAGAGCATACTTATTTTTTCTGCTGGTATTAGTCAGAGGGCCGATGAAATCAATTTGAATGGCATGCCAAGGGCCAGAATGTCTTTGTGGTAAAAGTTTGGCATTTTGTTTGGTAGGGATGAGATTGTTTTGCGCACAAACAAGGCAGTATGTACTGTTTAACATCTTTGGTGATACCAGGCTACCAGCCGGTGGTCTTGAGTCGCTGGAGGGTATTTTCTGCTCCCTGGTGTCCACCAGTAGGAGTGTCATGCACTTGGTGCAAGAATTCAGATCTTAGATGTCTGGGAACAACCCACAACTTGTTTGGAGAGTCATCTGGTTGAAACCAAATGAGCTTGTCATCTGGTGACAAGCATAACTTACCTTCATGTCTCCGATAAGGGTTATGTGTAGGAAGTTTTTCTTCAGTACCTTTGTCAAGGAATCTGAACACCTCTTTGAGTTCAGTGTCCAACTGTTGGGCTGAGGAGAGGTCCAAGGGAGAAAAAGATTCAGATTTCTTCTTGGGTGCTGCAATGTGTACAGCTGCATTAGCTTTAGGATGATCCATCATCCAGATGTCCCCCCCCTCGGGCCCCTTCCTTAGCAAGGGTGTCTGCTGTGTCATTGAGAGCATGATAGGGGTCATGGAGAGAGTGGGCTTTAACCTTGTGTACATAAAGTTTGTGTTCAAATTTTTGTGCCAGTGCATGTATGTATATTACCAATTCTTTGTACTTCACTGGACTGCCATCAGAAGAGAGGAAGGAGTACTTCTGCCAGAAGGGAAGAAATTCTGTAAGGGAACAACAAACCCAATTAGAGTCTGTAAAGATGATGGTATCCTGGGTTCCATGTTGGATTAACTCAAGGGCACAGACCACTGCTGCCATCTCTGCGTACTGTGATGAAGCTACACTACAGCGTTTAGATATCTTGACAGTGTTCTTATAAGGGTAGATCACCAAAATACCCATCCCTGCAATCTGTTCTCCCTGATAGTAGGATGCTGAACCATCAGTAAAGATACTGCACAAAGAGGTACTCTCGAGTACTTGTGGTGTGGCAGAGAAGAAAGGACCTGGATCTGGAAGATCAGGTGACTGTAGTGCACAATCATGGGGTTCTCCCTGGAAAAGGAGGCCATGAGATAGCATAGATGGAACTTTAGCTGGGTGGACCTGTATGTCCCTGTCCTGGAGAAGAAGTGACCAGTGTGTCAGCCTGGTGTTAGAGACTGACCCATCCTTCACTCTGTCTGAGAGCAAAAAGGTAGTTGGTATGTGATTAGTGTTAATGATCAGTGGTGAGTATCCAATGATATACAGGAAGTGCTTGACATCCAAGTAGGTGGCCAGAAGGTTCCTTTTGCAAAGACTGTACTTCTGTTCCACTGTGGTCAAGAGCTGTGAGGCATATGCAATGAGTCTCAAGGTGCCATGCACCTTCTGGGCCAACACTGCTGACATGGTAGTGTCAGAGGTGGCACACTCCAGATGGAATGGTAGTGCTGGATTGGGGTTTACCAGTGCTGGGGCAGAGGCCAAGGCCTGCTTCAGTGAGGTCACAGCCTGGGTGTGAATAGGGCTCCAAGTCCATGGTACATCCTTTTTGAGTAATTCATACAGAGGAGCAGCTTTCTGAGCAAAATCACAAATGAAATCTCTCGAATAGTTTACCATACCTAGAAACTGTCGAAGAGTTGCCACACTGGTAGGTAATGGCAAGTCTTGCAATCCCTGTACCTTCTTCCAGGTAGGGCTTCAATCTTGGTCAGTTATTTTTAGACCCAGAAAGAGTACTTCTTTCTGGCACAATTGTGCTTTTGCTGGGTTACATTTCAGGCCTGCTTTCTGAATGAGAGTCAATAGTTCATCCAAGAGATGCAGATGTTGTTCCTGTGTGGCTGTGGCCAGCAACAGATCTTCCACATATTGTAGGGGACATTGGGGGGTAGAGAAACTCTCGAGGGCATCCATCATATGGAGATGGAAGAGGGATGGACTGTTATGGAATCCCTGTGGCAAGCAAGTCCACGTGTACTGTCTTCCTACAAAGGTGAAGGCAAATTTATATTGACTCTTAAGGGCCAATGGCAGTGACCAAAAACCATTGGAGATATCCAGGGCACTGAACCATTTCAGGTCAGGGGTTAGAAGTCGTAGCACATCTGGTGCTGATGCCACAGTTGGGGAACAACTGGGAGTAACCTGATTCAGTTTCCTGTAGTCAATAGTAAGTCTCCAGGTGCCTATGGGTTTCTTCACGGGCCATACTGGGGAGTTGGCAGTGGAAACACAAGTTCTGATTACTCCTTGCTTGAGGAGTGACTTGATTTTTTCTCTAAGGGAAGGCAAGGCCTCAGTTGGGAAAGGATACTGCCTTTGTCTCTCTTGTGCCAGGCCTGGCACTTCAATGATGGTGTGCATTCTACCACAGTCATGTTTGTTAACTGCAAACGCTTCCAAATGTCATTGCAGAATAGGTAGGAGTTTTGGAAAAAGTTCATGATTCTTGAACAAATCTATGACGTCATACTCTTTGTCATTGGCAGATATCATTGCCACAACGTGTGCTTCAGGAATCAAAATAGTATGGTATTGACCTTGAAACTGTATCAGTAGCATATTAGCTAGGTCCACCACACAGACGTGTGGTGCAAGGAAGTCGATTCCTATAATACTAGGATGATCATGCAATACCATCAGTTGGAAAGTGTTTGAGGCCTCTAAGTGGCCTAACTCTACGGGTAAGGGTAGAGAATGGTATGCAGGCAGCATAGTACCATCGACTCCTGACATATTGGTCTTCCATCTGGTAGACCAAGGGGACATGTCCGGGTGTTCATCATGTAGCACAGATACAGCTGCACCTGTATCTAGCAAAACTACTAGTTGGCAGGCCCCGACCTTGGCCTCAGTGCAGGGCCTTCCTTTTGTTTCCAAGACCAGCTTGTTCACAATATGGACTGGGGCCTGTAATTGTCAATCCGTATTGCCGGAAGCATGCAGAGGTTGGGCCTGGCTTGTGTGAATGACTTCACCATGCTGTACTGATGCTACATAGGGAGGAGCTTCTGGGTTCAGGCCTGTGTGGGCCTCAGGGCCTGTACCTCCAGTGACTCCATGGTCGGTTGTGGCCTGGGCTGCCGGTTGTACTGCCGCAAGGTTCTGAGCTGGAACAGCATCTGCCACAGAACGCACTTGCCCCAGGAGCTCTCGAAATTTCCAGTTTTCTTCAGCTATCTCCCTATATGAAGGACCCATTCTCTGTTGTAGTTTGCCTCTACCCTTATGCTTCCTGTTCTTGTGCCAATTCTGGTTCCCACCCCATTGCTGTTGTTGATGCGATTGTTGTTGGGCCTGTTGGGGGTGTTGGTTACTAGCTGGAGGGGCTGGCGGATGTTGAGCCTGTTGGCATTGAGCCTGCCCTTCCACTGTGTAGTGTGTCATGGTCCCCGAAGCGGGTTCCATGGCAGCTACCTTCTTGGAACTGGAGCCCAAATCATGGATATACAGTTGATACACCCTCTCAGTTTTCCGAAGAATATCGGCAAACCTATCCATATTTGGGTAAGTGGTTCACTCTACCTTTTCTTTTACTGCTGGAATCATGTTCCTAAGGAACAAGGTCTTATATGCAATAAGAACTACATCCACAGCTTCTTGTGCCAGGTGCTTTCCTGCTCGATAGGCCATTCAGAGTCTCTGGTGGTAAGTCGCTGGACTTTCTTTCGCATTCTGCTTCACAGGATATGCTAGCATCACTCCTACTACACCTGGACTGTGAGCAGAAATGAGCTCAGCTGCAACCTCATCAAAGGTAGCATTCCCATCCTGGTGAACAGCTTCAGGGAGTTTGTCCCACAAACCAGGATCAATGGTCTGGCCCAGTATTGGGACATGATATTCTGCAGCGAGGCTGAGCGTCTCGCATTTAGAACGTACCTTTTCCAAGTGACAGCTGAGGTTGTTGGACGGGCTCATCCGACCGATACTGTCAGCAATTTGCTGAACAGAGTAGGCCATTTGTAGGGGATTAGTGGGTTGATCAGACAAAGGTAGAGTGTCTCGAGCACCATCCAAGGCTGCATGAGCTGCAGCTTCAACCACAGTGTGGACAATACCTTCCTGAGTGCCAGCTTCTTGAAAAAGCTGTCTAATCTCGTTTTTAATAACCTTCATGCTTCTTTCAGGAAGGGGAACATTGCCTAATGCTCTATCAATCATGGTTTCTATCTCTTGCCTGTCTTCCACATTAATAATGGTTACCAGAGATGCCGTCAGGACCAGGCTTGAGCCTTCTCCCCCCCATCATGGGCACCGTGATGTTGGCGTTTCCCATGATGAGCGTCACGATGTTGTCGATGTGTGACCTGGGGAGTTGGGGGCGGGGACCCGCCATGCTGTGGATGGCTGGGTGAGGAGTCTGGGTCATAGTAGGGGCGTGACTGGGCGTTGTACTGTGAAATGTCATCATCAGATGACTCCCCTTCTGATGACGAATGAAAGGCAGGGGTACGCTTCCCATTGTCTTAACATGTCCAGCCAGAACCTCTTACTGATGGCGCAGTGTCACCATCTTAGTTCTACATTCATCTTGATTCACACTTGCACATCCATATCAACCTGTTCTTGCTTTTGCTTTTGCAAAACTCGATACGCGGCATCAATTCTCGATTGTTCCTGTAAGCTACTTCTAAGTCATTACGTACCTGGTTCATTTATTTTTTTATTTATCAAGTCTAGGATTACAAATACCTTTGAGCCATATCTCTTTTACAAAGGTTCCACGTCAGAAACGTGGTTGATCTCGTCCTGTAGCTCACCCATTTTGTCACTCAACTGAGCATTCGCAGCACTCAGCAAATCATTCATTTGCACAACCTGACTCTTATCCTGTCTCAAACTTTCACACTCCTGCTTCAACATACATAGTTCCTGTTCACCAACCTGGGCTGAATGATGCAATAATTAATCCTTTTCATTCCTCAGAGTTTGGAGTTCAGACTCCAAGTTCTGCTGCAATCTGATACATTCTGTTTCCTGCAAACCCATCTCTTGCTTAAGAGAGGAAATCTGCAGCTCAAGGGTTCGAAACCTCACTTCGGAGGCTTCCAAAGCAGCATAGAAAGCCACGACCATCAACCCCTTAGCGTGTCTCTTATTGGTTGATTGTCTCATCTCTGTGTACTGGGTTGAGATCCCCAGTATAGGGTTATCGGATTGACTTGCGTCTCATGCGAAGTCAGCCCATCCACCATGGGAGGCAAGGAAGTTCGAGACATTGAGTCTCAGTTCTGCGCAGATATCTGATACTGTGGCCATTACGTGGGAAGGAATGAAAATTCAAACTGTGAAAAAGACAGCGTGCTGCATATCGATCCACAGCACGAGTACTTTAAACACAGCCGGGCTACTGTATTAGTTGCAGGCTTGCAATTCAAAGCTGCTATGGAGTGTGTTGAGACGGCATCGACCACACCCAAAAAGTCAGCCAGACTTTGCAAGTAACTACAAACTTGTTTTAAAATGGGAGAGGTGATACGGGAATGTACACCTACTGTCCCTGTGGGAAAGGGAAAAGGTTTAAGCAACAAGTGCAAACTTGCAAACACCAAATATTGCCTGCACACGGTCACCAATTTGTTGAGCAGTCTGATCCTCACTTTCAGATTCTTGATGATATTGGGAATGCAAGTAATCACAAACACATTGCATTAGAGTAATAAACAAGTTTATTACTACCAAAGGGATAAATCACAGTTGCCCTAAGCAGTTCTTACCAATATGAACCAGGAGCCAGTGCTAAGCATTCCCTACACCTCGAGGTTTCTCTGTAGTCTCTTGGAGTCTTTCGGGTCTCCGAGGTGTAAAGCTTGTGCATTACATTATATACCTATGATAATGACTATGGTTACCAAAAGATAGAAACATTTCTAGTTACAGAGATGAGCCCTATTGGCTAAACTAGAGGTGGCTCCACAGTCCAAGATAACATTATACAATTTCTGTAAAGTCATCGGTTTGAGAACAAAAGAGTTCTTATACAGAGTCTTACATAACTAAGTGTAGTAGTACAAATCACTAAAAGATGGCAATGCCGTCTTACATATTGTAATTACTTCAAGGACAGGTGTCTTGTCCTCTGACAAGTAAGAAATAGACAGAAAATACATGGCAAAATATATGTGTATTAGCAAGCAAAGTGGATTACAACAATATGCATTCATATCCTGACACCTACTCTTATAGGGTAGGTGCCCTTAGCCCTAAATATTAGTATAACCTATGCTTAAACATTAGCTGTCTACGCTGTACCTCTGAGGGTACCAATTAGGGTGCAGGGACCTCGTGTAACAACTTCTTGGCACTGAATCTAAATTGCTGAAACTTTGACCTCCTCGCAAGCCTTTCTAGATCCTTCTGAATATCCCTCGCCCACTCATCACTGTCCACCCTGTCATAGAGCTTTGTGTTGACAGCAAAAATACACATCCTATCCTGGGTACCTCATCACTCATAAATATATTAAATAGGACAGATGCCTGAACGTATCCCTGTGGCACCCCACTTGTGAACCCCCATTCTCCAGTTTAGTACCAGCATCCTATGCGGTACTGCATCAAAGGCTTTGTAGAAGTCAAAGTATAACAAATCCACCAACAGGTCTCTCTCCACCACCCTAGTAACCCAGTCAAAAGAATGATCAGGTTTGTCTGAGACAATCTTTCAAGCACAAACCCATGCTGCTTGCTGTCCTGCAACCTATTATCCTCAAAGTAGGCCACTAGTCTTTCCTTCCAAATAGTCTTCATCAGTTTTCCAATGATGGAGGGTCTAGTTGACTGGATCCTTCTCGTCCTCCTCTTGTGGAATAGGACTATGTTCACAGCTCTCCAATCCCCTGGCACTATCACTGACTCTTGTGAGTTGTTACATAGCTGGGGCAAAGGTTCTGCAGCTCAGAAGCAAGTTTCCTAAGTACCCTTGGGTACAGGCCATCCTGGTCTTGGGCTGTTCCACCCTAAGAGCTATTAACTGCTTAGGTACTTGTTCAGCCTTAATTTCCACCAATCTATTTCCTGCACCGCTCCCCAAGACTGCCTTGATCCTACTTTCCAGTGTCAAGTCAAGTCAAAGTTTATTGGAAGGAATTAACTCCATTGAGCAGGCTCATTTACAAGGAGGTCCTGAGGCGGAGATGTGCAATACACTTACAAAACAATACACACAAAGAGCAAATACAGTTGTAGCACAGCATACTATGGTGATGAGCAAAATCAGCAAAACAGCAAAAATACAATATATTTTATATATATATATATATATATATATATATATATATATATATATAAAATATATACATATATACATGCATACATGCATATGCATACAGAGGAGAATCCCAAGAGTGCAGTGTGGTATTTCAACTTCTACCATGAGCACTGATCAGAAGTAAATGCTCAGGACATTGATTTTCTGCTCATCATCTTCCAGCCCCCCCCCACCCAGTCATCTGACAATCCCTCCCCTAGGCTTCCTTTTCCTTTGAATCTATCTAAAAAAATTCCTTTTTGTTCCCTTTATAGCCTCAGTGATACGCAGCTCCATGACTGACTTCACCATTTTAACTGCCACCTTTGTACCCTTTAACTTTGCTTAACCCTTAGGTTGCCGACAGAATAAGAACATATAGGAATTTTGGACTGAGTTATTAGTCCAAGGCACAACAAGGGTTAATTTTCTACCCTCTCCTGCTCCCTTCTGGTCACCTTGCACCTTATGTAGTCCTTCATTTTTGCCCTAACAAGCTCCACCACCCCTGAGGGAGCCAGAATGGTGTCTTATGCTTGTTCCTTTTTTGTGACCTTCTTCACTCAAGAATCGGTCACCTCCAGAATTGTCCCTTTTATCATTCCCCAACTTTCCTCTACTGCCTTTACTGGTCTTCCCCGTCACATTTTCCCTGACCCTTTCTTTCATCCAGGTAAAATTTGCCCACTTGGGGTCCAGAATCATGACCCTGAAGGGGGGGAGTCTGAGTTCCCCCCAGCCACCTGAAACCACATGGAATTGTGATCAATGGATCTAATGATTTCCTGACTGGCACCCACCCATTACCTTCGAGCTGGTTATTATCAAGTCAGGGATGGTGTTCTGCTGTGTGGGTTCTCTAACCATCTAGACCAGCAGACAGTCCAGCAGGTCCGGACTCCTGGAGCTCCTGATCACTGGGGTACCTCAGTCAATGGCCAGCAGTTTTAGATCCCCCACCATCACTAGATTCTCTTATTACCTTCTCCTAATTTTCTCACCCAATTTCACATGTACCTCTTTCTCCTGCCCTGATGGTCTTATGACTACTACCATCCTAATCTTTTTACCAGCAGCTGTGGTTAGTTGTATCCAAATCAACTCCACTTCCCTTCATTCCTTCTTGATGGTCCTGTCTTCAATGACTTCAGTACCCCCCATAATGTAGAGGGCTACTCCCTCCCTTTACCCCTGCCTCTGCCCCTTCTGTATAGAAAATATCCTGGAGCTGCCAAATCCTATTCTATGTTCCTTGTGGACCACATCTCTGTGATGCAACCAAATCTAACTCAGTCTCAGCTATCATTGACAGTAGATCACTGATATTATTATTTAGGCTTCTAGCATTCAAAGCAGACCCCCTTACAACCACCATTCTTATTCTCATCCTGATTACCTGTTCCCACCCCACACTTCTTATACTGTACCTCACTTTTATTCTCCAGCTCACTGTATTATTGTTATTCCTAAGCTCCCACTCCCTTCCTAAACATTTGTGCTCCTTGTTCTTGCCATCTCTGCAAACCACTAGTCTCATTCACATTTTTAAAGGAAACCCTGCTAGATACTCGCTGTCTTCCCCCACTTCTAGGGAATTCCCAGCCTCTGTCTCACTCTCACCAGCTTAAATGATGGTCCATGAAAACATTAAACTCTGCCCTAGTGCACTTGTTTTCTTGTTCAACTTATCATTGTTATTTTATCCATTTTGTACTGTGGTGGCCACAGTTACACACAATACTTCAAGTGTGGTTTTGTCCTATAGTGGGATAGAGCGATGTCACGGTTTGCCCATCATTCAACTTGCCTTACACATGGACACTGCAATATGATGTGATGGTTTCATCTTATTAATGATGATACCAACATGTAGATATTTTTATTGCCTTTTGCTTGCTTGTTGTTTACTCATTCAATTGTATCCCTAACCAGAATTCAATAGCCTAAGTAAAGGACCTTACACTTACTCTATCTACATGTTATGTTTGCTGGCTTAATCCCCCATTGCAGTTAAATTCCTTTGTAGGTGGTCTATTTTTCCATCACTGGAGTCTATCATCATCATTATCTTTTCACTGTCTGGAACTGTAATTAGCATACTGGAAACCCTGACTCCAGGTCAGCAATAAAATCATTAAATAATAGGGGTCCTTGGCTGTCCCAGTGGAGTGGAGGACTGAGGTGCTGGTGCCTTACCTCCTACCACATCAGTCATCTATGTTCAGGAACAGATGTGGGTCTCTTGGAGCTTGGATTGAGCATCCCAGTGGATTGCTCTCCTGACTTGGGAGGGTGGTAGTGTGACCTGATGCTTGCCAACTACCTGGATGTGTCCTTGTGGTAACACAGTTTGGTCACACACAACACAAACCAATCATGGGTGCTTGAGGATGTCTTTACAGAGATGGAGCTCATCACTATGCCATGGCACATTGTACAACCTAGAGTGAGACAATAATATTGAAAAATGTTTGGTGCAGGCTAGATGAAGCCCTGCCCACCTACCTCCATCCCACGCCATTGCCTGGTCTTTGTCCCAATCTAGATGGGGATCTCTGGGTGGAGGGAGGTTGCCCCTCCTCTATCCAGCCCCTCCATAGGGGCCAATCCATGGGGGACCATGGGCCCAAGAGAAGGGAGAAACAATGTGCCAAAGAGGAGGCAGGGACAAGGCTGAGAACCTGCCCATGCCAACCAGAAGGAGAAAAGCTCTACTAAAAAAAAAAATAATAGCGGTCCCAAAAATGACCCCTGTATAACCACTCTGAAACTTCCTTCCAGTCTGTTATTACCTTATGCATCACTACTTGTCTGTTACATAGAAATATGAACAAACAAGGTTGTCCATGGACATCCTTCATCATTCCTGTTTTATTCCTAGTCTTTGTCCATGATTCATGGTCATGATAGACCATGAGCAAGGCCACTGATTTACGGTGATTAAAACATTTAAATTCCATTTTCAATACTTCAGATTCCGGAATTGCACTGGTGATTGTTATTCTAATTTCCGGATTTTACCGGGATTCTGCAGTCATTCTTTTAGTATGTGTATAAATAATCAGAATAAAAGAAGGCTTAATATACAGAGCATTAAATAAAGCAAATTGAAAATAGTTCAGGAAGCAATTATAAAAAAAATACAAGTTTTGTAGAATTACTGATCTAGTATAAAATGGCAGAATCCATGAAATCTTTGTTTTTACCGGTGTTCCGGCAGCCCTAATTCCGGAATTTTACCAGGTTTTCTGGTAAAAACCGAAAAACAGTGGCCTTGACCATGAGTGATGTACTAACGCCTGCAAAAACTACTCAGTTAAATGAAAATAATTGGGAGAACTAAATCCATTTTGATAAATTAAAAAATACATATGTATTCAGATTAAATAACATTTTAAATTATTTTAGGTAGATTCATGATTGCCCATTATCTAAATACTGTTTTGTGTCCACATTTGATATGGTTTTGATGTTTTTCTTTTAATTACAATATTAGTCAAACGTACAGTACAATATTCCTTTGTATCCAATTTCATACTATATTATGGATTGTATCATACTACAAAAATAAATATTTTCATCACATTAGTAGGTTCCATCATTTATATTATTTATGGTAATTATACAGTAAAAGTACATATAATATTTCCAGCCATCAGTTTAGCCTCATTTGGGTCCACTTAAACCTTTTACAGAGGATGAGATAATAATATGTTTTTTGAGGCATCAACCCCAATTGTGAAGATAAGATTGAAAGATGTGACTCTCTTGATTTTTGTATTTCTTGTTAGCCTCTTTTTTATGTTATGCCATCTCTTATTTTCAGCTAATCATAACCCATTCACAGCCTTGCAAGTATCAGTTTAATTCTCAAACAAAATTATGTCATTTCTTATCACAGCTGTAAACAACTACTGTATCCAGCATAGTTTTTTTTTCCTTTTTCAAAGTAAAATAAAACATTTTTTAAAATATATTCACAGTGTAGCCATTTTCCTTAAAAGTACAGTTTATCATTAAACATAGAAACATAGAACATAGAATTTGACAGCAGATAAGGACTGCTTGGCCCACCCAGTCTGCCCATTTCCCTACCTCATGGAAAAGTTGCAGATCCTAGTTAACCAGCAGCCTACTTCTTTCTACCCCCAACCCCTAGAATTGCCTTATGGCTGTCCCATGCATGCTTGAATTCAACCACTGTTTTTGACTCCACAACCTCCTCCAGAAGGCTGTTCCATGTATCCACAACCCTTTCTGTGAAAAAATACTTCCTTACATTACCTCTGAGCCCCCCCTCTATCTTCAAATTTTGCCCCTTGTTCTTGCATACCTCTTTTTGAAAGATGCTACCTTTTGGACTTTGTTGAATCCCTTGAGGTACTTGAAAGTTTCTATCATGTCCCCCCTCTCCCTCCTTTCCTCAAGGCTATACATATTAAGCTCCTTTAGTCTCTCTTCATATGTCTTCCAGTGCAGACCCTGCACCATTTTAGTTGCCCTCCTCTGGACAGCTTCCATCTTGTCTATGTCCTTGTGGGGACTGGGTCTCCAGAACTGCACACAGTACACCAGATGGGGTCTCACCAGCTGCCTGTACAGAGGGATAACAACTTCCTGTTTTCTACTGGTGATGCCTTTTCCTATGCATCCCAGCATCCTCCCGCCCTCCTTACTGCCCTCTCACATTGTTTGCCCACCTTTCTAGATTGATATACCCATGTTTATTAATAAATTTGTTTAGCTGCAGTTGGCAACTGTTCTTAGTCAAAGTTGCTAAATAAAACCTTAAACATGGTCTCCATGTACTATGGCCCTTCCTGATATGTTTTGTGAAATTACTGGACACACAATAATCAACCATGTTCTTAAGAGTGTGGGATAGCAACCAAATTTGTATAATTTAGTTGCATATGAGAATGTAGAATTTGACATTTTATACTAATATCATCAGAATAATAACTTTTTCAATTTATGATGAAAATATTTTAGTTTGCACAAATAAATTAATTGTTTGAGAATAAAAAATTATTTGAGAACTTATTACAACTTAAAATAATTGTATTGTATGGTGGATTAAATTGCAATTAGCCATTCTATTACTTACAAATGTTGAGGGACTAGATTATAAAGAGGAATACCAGCAGCAACAGGCAAATAAATAAAAGATATTTAAAAAAAATATGTGGATAATCAAGTCATGCCTGCTCAAATGCAACACAGTACTTGTCAGTATTACTACAAATTGCTGCAGTATGCCGAAGGGCACAATACAATCCAATGGCAATGAAGCCCTTTTTTCATACAGTATTTCATGACATGTCTTTTACTGCAAGGTATTGCATTGAATCCTGTTTGGCACTGCTGTATACTTTCATTACAGAATGTAATGCTTACTAGACAAAAAAGAAAGTACCTAATCTGTGTAAAAATGTGTTTTTCAATGCAAGAAATGTCTGAAATTAGCAACCATAGCCAACCACGGATGACCATGGTCAACTTGAATACTTTCACAAAAAAATATTGTCAGTAGGGGGTGCTATTTCCAGAGTGAATAAAGATGATACTTTGATTCATTTCCTTCTTAAAAGTTTATTTAATACGGCCATACGCTCAATGTTTCATGTATTAAACATGCTTCATCAGGAGAGTGCCTTTAATCTTTTACAACGATGTGCTCAAACAACCCACTGTTATGTCATATTGTTCTATTTTTCTATTTATCTGGAAGAATACCATCAATATGCTGTATAAGCATGACCTACTTGCAGTTATATGCTCAAACACATTTGGCTGCTTATTCTCTGTCCTGCACCTCGAGGCTATAGTTCCAACTTGAATACTTCTCAAATGATGGAGGAGGCAGCTAGGATAAAATGCAATACCTTGCAGTATTACTGTGGAGTGCCACAGTATGCTCCAGGGAGCAAGGCAATTCAATGGCAAGGAAGCCCTTTTGTCATGCAGCATTTTGTGACTTGTCATTTGCTGAAGGATATTGCATCACATCCTGTCTGGCACTGCTGTACAGAGGATCCAGTAGGATGCAATACAGTATCTCTGTTACTACATGATAAAAGAGATTATCTGCCACTGAGATTGACTTATTTATTGCAGTAACTCTACTGCAGAATGCTGCAGTATTGGATTGCATCCTCACTGGCACCACTGTATATTGATCAGCCTCATTGTGGGAGTCCTATATATTCATATTCATCTCAATTTTCTTGGTAACAGCAATGACCCAGGTGTGCTCTATGTTAAGAAAAACACAGGCAGAGTTAGTCTGGAGGTCCTTAAATCTTGTGAAATCTTGTATAAAGGGACCACTTACTGTTTTCTGAAACTTGATATCTCTTAAATGGAAAAATACTTTATAGAAACATAGACTTTGATGGCAGATAAGGACTGCTTGGTCCACCTAGTTTGCCCATTTCCTTACCTACAGGATAGTCTGCAGATCCTATTTAACCAACAGCCTATTTCTTCCTACCCACCACAAAAATTGCCTTATGTCTATCCCATGCGTTCTTGAATTTTCCCACAGTTTTAGACCCCACAACCTCCTCAGAATGGCTGTTCCATGTGTTCACCACCCTCTCTGTGAAAAAAAATACTTCCTCACATTGCCCCTGAGCCATCACCCCTCTATCTTCAAATTGTGTCTCTTTGTTCTTGCACAACTCTTTTTCTGAAAGATGCTACCCTCTTGGACTTTGTTGATTCCACTGAGGTACTTAATAGTTTCTGTCATGTTCCCCCCTCCCTCCTTTCCTCAAAGGTATACATATTCAGCTCCTTTAGTGTCTCCTCATATGGCTTTTCTTGCAGACCCTGTAAGACTTTCCTTATTCAAATTGACCAGAAAAATTGCCCAGACATAGAATTTTAAAAGATCTAAGGGTAGAACTAGTGACACAATTGACTACCCTATTTAGCAAATCATGGGATGATGGGGTGGTACCTGAGGACTGGAGGAGGGCAGATGTTATTCCACTTCACAAAAGTGGGAGCAGAGCAGAGGCAGGAAACTACAGACCTCCTAGTTTAACCTCAGTGGTAGGGGAAAATGATGGAATCACTTTTGAAGGAAAGAATTGTTGAGTACCTAGAGGCTAGAGGGACACAGGACTCAAGGCAGCATAGATTCACAGCAGAAAGGTCATGTCAGATGAATCTAATAGATTTCTTTGACTGGTGACCAAAGTAGTAGATCAGGGACTGGCTGTGGACATGGTCTACCTAGACTTTAGCAAGGCATTTGACACAGTCCCACACAAAAGATTAATATACAAGTTAGCCAGCCTGGGAGTGAGTCCCAAGATGGTAGCCTGGGTAAAGTATTGGCTGGAGAACAGGACATAAAAAGTAATAGTAAACAGAGTCCACTCTGAAGAAAGGGGGGTTACTAGTGGGTAATGCAGGGTTCAGTACTAGGACTGGTGCTCTTCAATGTCTTCATAAGTGACATTGAAGAGGGACTGGAAGGAAAAGTATGTCTCTTTGCAGATGACACAAAGATCTGCAAAAGAGTTGATACACAAGTTGGGGTGGAAAGGATGAGAAGGGACTTGGCAAGGTTGAAGGAATGGTCAAATGTAGGGCAGTTTAGATTCAGTGCTAACAAGTGCAAAGTATTGCACCTGGGAAATAACAATCCAGGGGAAGAGTACATAATGGTGATGAGATACTAACAACAACAAAAATGGAAAGGAACCTGCTGGTAGTCATATCAGATGACCTAAAGGTGGACAAGCAATGTGAGAGGGCAGTAAGGAGGGCGGGGGGGGGGATACTGGGATGAATAGAGAGAGGCATCACCAGTAGAAAACAAGAAGTTGTTATCCATCTGTACAGACAGCTGGTGAGACCCCATCTGGAGTACTGCATGCAGTTCTGGAGACCCAATCTCTGCAAAGACATAGACAGTCTGGAGGCAGTTCAGAGGAGGGCAACTAAAATGGCGCAGGGTCTGCACCAAAAGACATATGAAGAGTTCCTTAAGGAGCTTAACATGTATTGCATTGAGGAAAGGAGGGAGAGGGGGGACATGATAGAAACTTTCAAGTACCTCAAGGGAATCAACAAGGTCCAAGAGGGTAGCATCTTTCAGAAAAAGAGGTGTGCAAGAACAAGGGGCACAATTTGAAGATAGAGGGGGGATGGCACAGAGGTAATGTGAGAAAGTATTTTTTCATTGATAGGGTTGTGGATGCATGGAACAGTCTTTCTGAGGTGGTTGTGGAGTCAAAAACAGTGGCGGAATACAAGAATGCATGGGACAGTCATAAGGCAATTCTAGCGGGGTGGGTGTAGGAGGAAGTAAGCTGTTGGTTAACTGGGATCTGCAGCTTATCCATTAGGTAGGGAAATGAGCAGACTGGGTGGGCCAAGCAGTCCTTATCTGTCATCAAATTCTATGTTTCTATGTTTCTATGTAACAGACATAATAGTAGAAGTAACTGTTGCCATTCTTTGGCCAAATTCTAAGAACTATGGGAATTCATGAAGCACCTGGTTATTAAATGTATTTTACCCCTGTTCATGAAGAATGTTTACAGTACTACATTTGTTTTATTTTGGACTTGCTGACTCTTGTTTGTGCTTAACTCAAGTCAGTTAAGCATTAATACATGTTAGCAGTAGTGCTGGGTGAAATTTAACTTTTAGGGAAGGGGAGTCCCAAGGGTAACCACTTGCTTCTCTTCCAGGTAGTTTCAGTGTAGCTTGCATGTATTTGGAAAGTCACAGTCTAAGAGGGGATTTGGCAGTTCTAGCCCCCAAAAGAGGTACTCGACGCCACGTGAATTTTCAAAAATCAAAGTTCTTTATTTTTCTTTCAGATTTTCCGGACTCCACCGTTTCACTGGAATGACTTCATCTGGGGGACTATTGGACACAATCAAATGCATTTTAGTATATTTTCTTCATTACTTTTTATATTCAAAATCAATATTTAGAGAAAACTTCATACTACAGGTCTAATTCCTTTGTATGCACTATACAAATACATATCTTAACTTCATAACATTATTTATCTTTTCAGTATTCAAATAGTTTTACAGTTTCATATATGTGCACTACATAAATCAGTCAGATTACTTTTCTTATTTGGTACAGCGTACTACCTGGTCTTTTCAACCACTCATTTTTGGACTCAGATTATTTTCCCTCTATTCTGTGGGTTTACCTTAATGGGAGCATATACATAACCAATGCTTTATTACAGTCATTTGCTTCCTGCTCTTATATTTACCAATAAAATAAGTAAAGTTTTCTTTTATTCCTTATGCGCTATGTTGTTCTTACTCATAGCTAATAAAGTATTTAGGAAAGATTATTGATGCCTCAGCCTTCTGGAATAAAAATATATGCACTGTTTCTTCCTTTTATCTCTATGTTTAAGCATATCTTCAAGCTCATATAAGCACATACAAAGAGCAATTATCATGTGCTGTACCTTTAATTCCATTCTTCTCCTTTACTAATTTTCACCTCTGGTGCTACTCACTCATAGCTATTGAATTCTGTAGAGACAGATACTCATTTAACACTGTTATCGGAAACATAAATGTTTACAATACTTTTTTAACTGTTACCATGTTTAAGCAAATATTATGACTGTTACAGAGTTATGTTCTGTGCCTTTAATTTTACTCTTGTCTGTATATTTTTGTTTCTTTTCACATGCAGTATTGCTGTCTGGCTTTACTCTCTGTAAAGTTTTCAAAACAGCAATTCATCATTAGCTGCTGGTGTCTTTCAATGTTTCTTAGCTTTGTCGCAGACTATTTTATATGTTGAACATAGCATGGGGTCATCACACCACAGACAATAACTGCACGGTAATATAGGCTGCAAGTAAAACAGTGGCAGACACAAAAAAGGTCATGAACAACAGTGACCTAACTATGACAGTGAACCCCATTTAATACAATGGAATTTTTTGTTTTATGTGGGGGGTTACATTCCCCTCACCCTCCACACCCCCAAAATTAAAATAACCAACTCCGAGGGGTCATGGATTTCAGGGATGGGAAGAAAGCTAGGAGGGGGGAAATTACATTAGGAAAATCAGTATAAAAAGTTGCAGCAGGAGCAGACCCGGCAGGAACTGAACCACAGCTCCAGGTCTCCTGCTATGCTGTTTGCTGGTACCCTAGCCACTCCACTACAGAAGCGACTTGACCAGCACCCCAGTACACAGCAACTTGATTCATCCAGACGGTGTGTGCAGAACGACAGGGTTAGCGTTAATTCCCTACTGCTATTCTAACCCCTGTCACTCTAAACCCTCTCAAGCTTCACACAGCATGGTTCTTTCAATGTTCTTCATGCTGCACTATTATGACCCAGTACTGTTGAACATTTCTTATGACTTTACAAAGCATTGTTCTAAAAAAAGTTTTCCAATTAATAATTACTTTTTTTGAGTTTTCAGCTAAAATTCTCTTTTTACTTTATATAGGAGTCTCTTGAACTGCACTTAAAATGCATGTTGTAAACAGTTTAGCCAAGGAATGTTGCATTTAATTACATAAACAGGTTTAGTGATTTCAGTAGAGTTGAATCCACATACTGTAGTATGCAGGGCAGCACTGAGTGCAAGTGGGAGCTGCCCACTTATAGCCGTACAGAGCCATGTGACAGCCTCTTCCCACTGCCTAGCCATTACCTAGGTAACCCATTGTTGCCTATGGCAACCATGGTTTCCATACAGGTATATAGCTGCAGAAGTCCAGTGTTGGGAATGGGGACTCATACATTAACTTGCATCATCAGTTTTCACTTATGTAGTCCTTACTCCTCTTTTTAAAACCCAACAGATGTATATTTTCTTGTTTTAATTCCCTACAAAGAACATAAGAACATTTTTAAAATGTTGAAGATTAAACAGTTTAATGTTTCATTCTCCATCAGAGGTCCCTATTTGACATTTTTCTGTGAGCATATCTTTCTTAGTGATAGTTTGTCTTTCGTATTTCTATATATAATTCTATCTTGCTATGGCCTCATATGTTTGTTCTATTGTATTTTAAATGTGCATTCTTAGTTCAAACATGCACCAATAGTAAATAGATATATATACTTAGTAAATAATATGTCAAAGGAGCTAGAAAATGTTTTTTTAACTAGTTTTGTTTCAGGTAATAAAGCCTGACACTGCTAAAAAATGTCTGCTTGTGTTCATTTGTTCCATTCTGTGTGATTTATGTATCTATATTGTACCGTATCTTGACCATGTTTTTTTGTACTCAAATTGTCTTTTTTTTTTCTGATGCCAATCCTGGCACATGCTCAGTTCTAAGTAGTGTCATTGTAGACTCCCTCCATAGTCCTGAGTCAGAAGCTAATTTGTTGTAATTCGTTTGAAGTTTCCACTCTTCACTTTATGGCCATCTGTCATTTGTGCTTGCCTCCTTTTTTTGTTTTTGCTTTTTTCCATATGCCAAAGAACGCAAAACCACTGATTACTGACAGTAATGTGACAGTGAATTATTTTGAAATCAGTAGTAACTCAATATCGACTACCTGCTGTTAAAATTGCAGGTATGGATTTTTTACCTCACACATATTTGAGACACTCATGAACTATACAGTACAGTCATGCAACATGACTGTATTGTTTTCATTCAATTAGTAGTGGTTCTTGTTTTTAACTTAGACTAGTGAGAATAGATTCTTCCTTGAATACGTAGACCACATTTTAACTGTTGAGATGCACATTCTCACAGGCATTCTTTCAACTAACCTGTATACCTTTACATGGTCATATAATGTGTTTCTGAATTTTTCATGGTAAATTTATTTCCACTTTATCCTTGATACTGTCATTATCCGTGGAAATACATTCTCTGAAAAATAGCTTTTACCGTTACTCTGGAAAAAATAATTAATGTTTGAATTGTTGTCTGCCACTGTATTGTCCCAAGCAGTCTGATGCCGATGTACAGTCAGGTAGTAGTCACAATGCAGTGAGATTTGAGCCTCGAACCTTGGACATTGAACTGCTGCTACACTGTCACTTTACCCAGAGTCCCACTAGAATTTCCACATGCCATGCCCCGATTGTTCAAGTGTCATCTGCCTCTGATTTATAATCAAAACTAAGCTTTTTCAAGCTCATTTATTTTTTGGACTACTGAACATAGAGAATGTTTACCAGCCACCACCACCACCACCATGTCAAATCCATTTAGTCATCATTGTACTGAACAATTTTTTTAATTTTAAAAATCAAGATATTGTATGATGTATGCGGAGGCACTTTTCAGTTTCCTAATATATGTCACCTTTTTTTTGTTATTCGTAGATCCTGCATTTCACCTGGTTCATGTATCAGTCGTCCGAAACGCACTTCTTACTACTTTTTCAATGATTGTGACCAAAAATTAAAAACCGTGAAGTATTTCTCTTTAAACTTCGAATGGGTAGTTTGCTTTTCAACATTTTCAGTATTGGGCATTCTAAATATCGAGGCATCATGGTTTTGAATAAAGAGCAAGCAGTAATGAATGACACTTGTTAGTTCTTTAACAGTAAACCACATGACAATCGCCAAACCTTGCTGATAGGTGTTAGCAATGGATGTAAATATTGTTGTTCAGACATTTGTAACACAATTGAGAAACTATATTGTGTCAGAGATCTGCAGACTTTGTTATGTACTATTCCTTTCTGATGTCCCAACATTACATGTTTTGTACAACTGATATCCCTCCTATCCATTTTCCAACAAAATACAGGCACTCTAAGCTTCTTGATAGTCAGCGTGGTGGTGGTAGTGTTAGTTTAAATGCCAGTGTGACCCTTTCTGTTAGCATGTTTGAGTTTCAGTTTATCAGTTTTTTGATGCTATATTTTATCTGCCTGTAAAAAATAAAACATTAGTTTACAGATGTTTTACTGCAACATAAGTTCATGGTGGAGTCAGTCTGGGACATCGCAGTGGTGCTGGATTACATGTAATAATGAGGAATTGGGGGCTGTAGTTGGCAACACAGACACATCGGATCATGTACCAGGTCCAAATGAATTAATATTAGGCGCCGGCCTGAACCTAAAATCTGTTGCTTTATCCCTCCCCCCCCTCCAAAATCAGACTACTACACACACACACACACACACACACACACACACACACTAGAAAATGGCAGAGATCAAAATGTAAATTGAACATGCACTCAATGTGGTGTGGACAATTTTGTATCTTCACTCACGTCTGTCTTATTTTTAATCCTGTTTGATGGACAAATCCAGAGAAGTATGGCAACTTTAAACATCTTAAATTAGAAATGGCTAATGATCAGTCAACATGGAGGAACTTGTACCTCAATCCGATAATTAATAATGTGTCCAAAAGAGGTATACATTTTAATCATAGGTCTCCCCTTCTCCCCCATTAAACTCCAACCAGATCCATAAGAAATAATACAATAATAGTACTCCCAGCCAGTTAAAGAGAGAATCGAGTTATGGTAAACAAGAATAATGGCACTTTTTTATAGGCTTACAGTAACAGAAAAAAAAGCTAATCGCATAATGTGAATAGCCCATAACTGAGTAGCACAGAATGAGAAGCTGTCTATTCATTTGGGATGCTGTTTTGGATTTGGCATAACAGTGACACAATAAAGGTATTTAATACATTGCGGACTAGGAAAACCAAGTAACAACAGCTATAGAGTACTAGAACATTACCATGCTTTGTCAAAAAGCTAGTATGGAACAAATGATTGCTGATCAGGTGATGAATCACTTTTATCTGATGAATCCATGGCATTTTCAACCATAGCTACCGGTGTCTGTCCTCTGACAGCTAGTGGTTCAAACATATACAGACACACAATGCGAGCAGTAGATTGAAACAAGTAAATATCCCCTTCATCCTCACTGTCATACACTGTAAATTGGCTGTTCTCATGATGAAAGTGATGCTTGCCAGGTAAGGAGTCAGCCATCTTGTTTACTATGATTTCAAAGCTGACAAGAATCGAAGCCTATGGCATCAGTACAAGCTGGCATGCATTTGCTGTCTGCTTAAAAAACTGGCAAGCAGGCAATGGAAACTGCTAAATAAACAAACTACAAAAACTGAAATGCAGAGTCTATTACAGCACAAGTTTGATTGGTAGGCAGCATTATATTAATCTGAGATGGCCACCGGGTAAAATTATGCATAATTTAAGCATATTGTTTCTACTATTTCCTTTAATTGCTTAGTTTTTTTTTTAGTTGTTTAACCAGGAGTAGCACACTAAGCTGAAAGCTTTTTTACATGAGCGACCTGGGAGCACAGAGAAGTTAAGTGACTTGCTCAGTGTCAGCAGAAAACAGGAAGTTGTTATCCCCCTGTACAGACAGTTGGTGAGACCCCATCTGGAGTACTGCGTCCAGTTCTTGAGACCCCATCTCTACAAGGACATAGAATTGATGCAGTTCAGAGGAGGGCAACTAAAATGGCGCAGGGTCTGCAAGAGAAGCCATATGAGAAGAGGCTAAAGGAGCTTAATATGTATACCCTTGAGGAAAGGAGGAGAGAGGGGACATGATAGAAATGTTTAAATACCTCAGTGGAATCAACAAAGTCCAAGAGGGTAGCATCTTTCGAAAAAGAGATGTGCAAGAACAAGGGGACACAATTTGAAGATAGAGGATGACTCAGGGGCAATGTGAGGAAATATTTTTTCATAGAGAAGGTGGTGGACGCATGGAACAGCCTTCCTGAGGAGGTCGTGGGGTCTAAAACTGTGGGAGAATTCAAGAATGCATGGGACAGACATAAGGCAATTTTTGTGGTGGGTAGGAAGAAATAGGCTGTTGGTTAAATAGGATCTGCAGCTTGTCCTCTAGGTAGGGAAATGGGCAGACTAGGTGGGCCAGGCGGTCCTTATCTGCCATCAAAGTCTATGTTTCTATGTCACACAGTATGCAAGTGGAAGCTGTGGGATTCAAACCCAGGTCTGGTCTGCAGGATGTCACCAGGTTTGCAACTCAGAGCCTTAAACCACTGCGCAATATTGCCTCCTAGTTCTCTTTTTTGTTGCACTAACATCAATCATGTGTGAGATTTAAATCATCTTTCTGTTATGTTATGGTATGATATTCTTTGCGGTGCCTGTTGGCATGGATATGTGGATATCACTTACTGCCTGTTTTTAGTTACAGGAGAGAGGTCATCGTGTTGACCTTTGTCTGCTCTTATGTTTTTTTGGGATATGTAAAAGCACATAAAATCATAGGTTACTCCCTTGCTATCTGGCTTTGCATTCTGATCTTCTGATCTTTCTCAGTCTTTAGGTTTTTATGTTTTTATAGTTTTAGCTACCAACATGCTTGCCAGTGTGGTCCTTAATTTAGCCCCCACATTTGAGAGAGTGCTCCCAGCTCAGGTATCCACTACATTTCTCTGTGTTCTACCATTTTATTGTAATCTCCCCCCTTGCTGGCTCTGGCACATGTTCTAGACCCCAGAAACATACTTATACAAGAGTGTGACCTCTTTTTCTATAGTGTCATTCCTATGTATAAACAGTCACAGGGGCTTTGTAAGACATAAACTACCCCTGTTGAGTTGCACGTAATGTGTGACTTAATATGATATTCCTTGCCAGTATGAAGATGCCTAAATGTGTCTTTTTGGATGTGTGCCCACATGCAAGAAATCTGCTGCATGGGAACATTCCAGATTTTAGTGGGCCTAGCAATAGCTGTGTACCTTTTCTTTCTTTTGTGGTTGTTCATCATGCCCTAGTTCATCCTTTATTGTTGGAGCTTTCCTTGAAACAATGTAATTTTTTTCTGGAAAAATCCTGGCTGTACTTGAGTCTTCCTGCAAAATTCTTCAGTTATCTAGAAGTATCTTTCTAATAGATGGCATAAGGATATTGTGCAGTATACTGAAGGTAACTCTTTTATATTGTAGGACGAGTTTTGGTTGCTGCTCTAAGGTACACTGTCTTTGTACTTCATCTACCTTTCTTATATCTTCCTTGAGATTGGTATTTGTATATTGTCTTTATTTAAATCTGTCTATAATGATATTCTTTTCTTGTTCAAACTCACTTGTTTGACTACAGTTTCCTTTTGCTTTAAGTAACTGAGAGAATGGGATACTCTCAATAAGTCATTTTGGATGGAAGCTGGTGGTGTGCAGTGTTGTGTTTCTGTCAGTGGATTTTTTTATACAATTTTGTCTCAAGTCTCTCTCCTACTTTTGAGATACTAGTATCTAGGAAATTCACTGATCTGTCACTGACTTCCATTGTGAATTACAGATTGTTATCTCTTGTGTTCAAATGATATTTGATTCCTCCAATAGGTCAGGTGTTCTGTTCCATATTAAAAGAACACTGTCAACAAAACGTTTACAGTATACAATGTTTTGTTTAAATCTGTTTCTTTCATCTTGATTAGAAAGCATGTATTTCTGTTCAAAACTATACATATAGGTATTAGCGTAACCAGGGGCCATACTGCTACCCATCACTGTTCCTTTAATTTGTGCATAGTAACAGTCTTCAAATCAAAAGTAGTTTTTAAACAAAATAATTCTTGCCATGTTTTATAGTAGCCCTGTTATGGGCTTGGATCCTTTGGATCTGGTGTATAATATTTCTCTTATAGCAGATATACCTTCCTCATGCAGAATAGATGTATGCAATTCTTTTACATCAACACAACAGAGATGGACTTTTGAGATCAGGCTGATTTTACTTCTCAGTATGGTAGCAGATGGCATGAACATTGATTTGGGTTTTATGACACATTACCCTTTTTAAAGTTACACAGACCTTTACTTCATAGTATGGACATTTAACAGGACTTCAGTGTGTTGCTTTTTTTTATTTTCAAAGAGTCCTTTTTAACTGGTTATCAACATGCTGGTTTCTCACCAAATAAACATGTGTGTGTGGGGGGAAGGGTTGGAGTTAGAGCGATATTGGGTTGTCTTGTGTATGGGGGATTGTGTGTAGGGGAAGAATAAATCTAAGTGTGCATTGGGGTAGGAGGCTGGTGTGTTGTTTTTTGTGGGGATGGGGGTTGTGTGTGTGAGGATGGGGAAATAAAGTGGGGGTTGGGGTTGTGATTATATTGAGGTAAGCTTATATTCAGGTGTATGTCATAATTATGCTACAGCATTTTAGGACTCTTGGTTCACATACATAGTGAATATATACTTCTTCCTACTAGTTATCTTTTCTGGGGGGGTAGGGTTTAATTCGATTGGGGTTTTATTCATATTCTTAAGCCTGATACTGTACATATAGTAATTTTATTATATACTGACACATTATTGAACTCCGAAACCTTTAAGATGCACAAACTCATTATCAGGGGGGTTCTTGAGAGATTTTTTTTTTATTTGGCACTAATACGGACAATTGATATTACCTTGTAAAAAAATATTTTTACAGCACAATAGGTCTTAATGTTTATGGAGTATGTTAACTGGTTGAGAGTATAGTTTACTAAATGTCTAGAGATAGTTTTAATACTCTATGAATGTGTGACTCCATTGTTCATACTAGGGACATTTTCTTTATACCCCCATATGTCCATATATAGAACATTTCTGTCATATAGCTTTTTATTATACAATACTATTACATTTTAGCATGCATTTATGTGGGTATTAAATCTAAAGGTCTTGCTTTTAATTAAGAATGGATTCACATAACACACTCATTCATTTATAATTTCAGTTAGTGGGACTGTCTGCTTGAGTGTTCCTCTTATCCCTTCTGTTGACATTTCACCTTGGAAGTTTTCTCAAGCAGCAGCAAACTAGTAGAATCCAGTTCCTTCCATTTAAATCTGTGATTTTTTAAAATAGGTATTTTAAACCAATGAGAATTATTTCTGTGTTTTTTATGTATGATCTGGGTGTTAATAGAATATAATTCTCTAAACAACTGGCATCTGTCTCAGAGGAAGGATCTGGTTGATCCAAAAGCTTAGGCACTGTTTTCTTTTTGTGACACCTATATTAGTCCAGCAAAAGGTATCAGGCCATTTGCTTCTGGTTCTGTTCTTACATGGACCAATATGGCAACTAAATTAATTTTGTATTTACATCAGTGGTAAGTAGTATCATGCTACTTATGTGTATTGCTTGGTTTATTTCCTCTATTAGTTGAAGGATGTGTGTGGTGTCTCAGATATAAGTTGGTATATGTTCTATCAGTGGCTGCAGGTATAGAAACATAGAATCATAGAATTTGACAGCAGATAAGGGCCACTTGGCCCACCCAGTATGCCCATTTCCCTACCTAATGGAAAAGCTGCAGATCCTAGTTAACCAGCAGTCTACTTCTTTCTTCCCCCAACCCCTAGAATTCCTCCGGAAGGCCGTTCCATGCATCCACAACCCTCTCTGTGAAAAAATACTTCCTTACATTACCTCTGAGCTGCCCCCCCTCTATCTTCAAATTCTGCCCCCTTGTTCTTGCACACCTCTTTTTTTTAAAGATGCTACCCTCTTGGACTTTGTTAATTCCCTTGAGGTACTTGAAAGTTTCTATCATGTCTCCCCTCTCCCTCCTTTCCTCAAGGGTATACATATTAAGTTCCTTTAGTCTCTCTTCATATGTCTTCTGGTGCAGACCTTGCACCATTTTAGTTGCCCTCATCTGGACAGCTTCTATCTTGTCTATGTCCTTGCAGAGATTGGGTCTCCAGAACTGGACACAGTACTCCAGATGGGGTCTCACCAGCTGTCTGTACAGAAGGATAACAACTTCCTGTTTTCTACTGGTGATGCCTCTCCCTATGCATCCCAGTATCCCCCAGCCCTCCTTACTGCCCTCTCACATTGCTTGCCCTCCTTTAATTCATCTGATATGACTACCCCCAGGTCCCTTTGCATTTTTGTTGTTGTTAGTGTCTCACCTCCCATTGTGTACTCTTCCCCTGGGTTTTTGTTTCCCAGGTGCATTATCTTGCACTTCTTAGCATTAAATCTAAGCTGCCATACATTTGACCATTCCTCTAACCTTGCCAAGTCCCTTCTCATCCTTTCCACCCCATCTTGTACATCAACTCTGTTGCAGATATTTGTGTCATCTGCAAAGAGACATACTTTTCCTTCCAGTCCCTCTGCAATGTTGCTTACAAAGACATTGAAGAGGACTGGCCCTAATACTGAATCCTGCGGCACCTCACTAGTAACCACCCTTTCTTCAGAGTGGACTCAATTTACTATTACCCTCTGTGTCCTATTCTCCAGCCAATTCTTTACCCAGGCTATCATCTTGGGATCCACTCCCAGGCTGGCTAACTTGTATATCAATCTTTTTCGTGGGACTGAGTCAAATGCCTTGCTAAAGTCTAGGTAGGCCATGTCCACAGCCCCTCCCTGATCTACTACTTTTGTCAGCCAGTCAAAGAAATCTATTAGATTCATCTGGCATGACCTTCCTACTGTGAATCCATGCTGCCTTGGATCCTGTGCCCCTCTGGCCTCTAGGTACTCGACAATTCTTTCCTTCAGAAGTGATTCCATCATTTTCTCTATCACTGAGGTTAAACTAATTGGTCTGTAGTTTCCCACTTCTGCCCTGTTCCCACTTTTGTGAAGGGGAATCACATCAGCCCTCCTCCAGTCCTCAGGTACCACCCCATCCTCCCATGATTTGTTAAAGAGGCTAGTCAGTGGTTTCACTAGTTCTACCCTTAGTTCTTTTAGAATTCTGGGATGAATCCCATCAGGCCCCATTGCTTTGTCCACCTTCAGTTTTAAGAGTTCTTTCAGAACCTTTCTTCTGTAAATGGGCTAGTATCAACTTCTGTATCCAGAGTGTTTCTATTGTTTGTTTTAGGTACCTCCCCCTCTTCATTTGTAAATACTGAGCAAAAATATTTGTTTAGTATCTCTGCCTTTTCACAGTCACCCTCTGCCCACCCCCTCCGCTTTGTTAAGCCTCACTATCCCACCCTTAGTCTTCCTTCACTCCCTGATGTACCTAAAAAAGGTTTTATCCCCCTTCTTAACTGAGTTGGCTATCTTTTCCTCAGTTCAGGCCTTTGCTGTTCTGACTGCCTTCCCAGCTTCCTTTTGCTTTAACTGATACAATTCTCTGTCCTGCTTCTTCTGTGATTCCTTGTACTTTCTGAATGCTTTCTTTTTCTCTTGAACCTTCACTGCCACCTCTTCTTACATCCTTTTGTTCTGTTTATTTGCTTCACACAAAGGCTTGTTACCTCTGTGATGGCAGTTTTTATTATTCCTCATTGTTCTTCCACCCCTCCTTCCTGCCATTTGCTAGTGCATTTCTTAGGCACTCACCCATTTTGGCAAAGTCAGCCCTCCTGAAGTCCAGTACTTTTGCCTTTGTATGGCTTGACTCTGTTGCTGTGTTTATTGTGAACCATACTGTTCGATGGTCACTAGTTCCCAGATGGCTACCCACTTCTATATCTGTGATCCTCTCTCCATCTCCATTTGAGAGGACCAGGTCTAAGATTGCTCCCTCTTGAGTAGGTTCCAATACTAGTTGTCTAAGGCATGCCCCCTGTAGGGCATCTAGAGTAACTCCACTCTTAGAAGTGGCTGCTGCAACTGCACTCCAGTTAACATCTGACATATTCAGATCACCCATCAGCAATATCTCTCCTTTATCTGCCATTCTAAGTATACTTTCTATCATATCCTTGTCCATTTCCTCCCCCTGAGAAGGGGATCTGTATACAACTGCTGTGCGGATTGTGGTGCCATTGCCTGCCTCCAAATTGACCCACAGTGCTTCTTCTCCTCCCTGTTTACCCTTTTGTTCTGTTGCTTTGATTTCTGCTCTTATGTAGAGAGCTACTCCTCCTCCTCTTTTACCCTCCCTGTCCCTCCTGTAGATAGTGTATCCTGGTATGTTTACTTCCCAGTCATGGTTCTGTGTGTACCATGTTTCTGTGACTACCACAATATCCAGATGTTCCTCCTCCATCAAGGCCACTAATTCAGGAAGCTTGTTACCCAGACTACGGGCATTGGTACTCATTACTCTCCATTTTTTGATAGCTTTACCTTCTGTAGCAGCATCCCCCACTGACCTTGCTACCTTGGTCTTTTTCTCATTTAGTTCCCTGTTTTGCAGGGAGAGGCTGGGATTTTCCTGCTGCTTATCAGGTTGATGTATTCAGCTAGGGGTTCTAAAACCAAAACTATTCTGGACACTCCAGTGATTTATTAGTTGTTTTTGTGGGTTCTGGGTAATGCATAAAAGACTGGTGTTCAAGAGGATTTCATTTTCAGCATTTCTGCTTCCCAATCTTTGATCCAGTTAATTAATTATATTTCCTCTAAAAATTCCCTATTCTCATTCTGTATTTTTCTTACAGTGTCTTATTATAATATTGTATAGTTGGTCTCTACTTGCAACAGTTCTAAGCAAATTGCTTGCTCCTCTCTTATAAGCTGGCTTAATAGTTATTGATTTATCTGTCTCGATTTTTTAGGGCTATCTTCTGTCCATCTGTGAGGTTAGATCTTGTGTTTTTTTTTCATTTCTCTGTAAAGTTTCTTTTATTTTGTGTGCTGCTATCCCTATGTATATTTCCATGACATTGTTAGTTCATAATTGAGGCACAAACATGGATTTAATGCCCAGTAGTTGTTTGAGTTGAGGTGGATGAACAAGAGGAGAGGGCAAAGGAGACCATACAGGAGGAACAGGTACAAGTAATGATATTTAATCTAAACAAAAGAGAACTAAACAGAGATGAGCAAAAACTACCATCCCTAGGACTATCCTTTTGTATTGCAAAAGAAATAGATGACTTCCAGATGGAGGTAGATTTGCAGAGATTCTACAGAAATGTATGGCTACAAGCCCAGTTTGTACTCATTGAACCGCAAAATAAAGACAAACAAATACTCAGACAAACACTGGACATTAAATCCACATTCATGCCACAAATAGGGACTTTCAACTTGGGGAGGGGGGATTTATGATTTCCAGCTCTGGGAGTCCTATAATATCCTGACACAATCATTTACAGGTCACTCTTTTCCAGACGCTATGTCCTCAGCACTGATTTCACTGTGCTTTTATTCCAATGCAGTCTTGATGGCATATGAACAGGAGTGGCCATTCATAAAGTTAAGTGTAAACTATGTGCTTCGAGAGACTTAACATGGGAGAGAATGGGTATCTCAATGGGCAAGAGGTAAGATACAATCTACACTGGATTTCATCTCAAAAACTATGTTAAGATAATATCAGGGTCATGGACACATTTCAAAAAGTCTGGGAATGCTGAGTTAGGGTCTACATTACCCTACCTCAGCATGTTAAGTCAAAGCAAGATGGTAGGATTTCATATATCTGGTATATGGGTCACTGACCGTTCAGTTGTGTGCAGAACCAAACCAACAGCACTATGAAACTCTACTACCTTGTTTACACAGACTACTTGTGCTTTTGTGTAATAATAGAATTAAGGCACTCCAGGCATTGGGTTACCTCTTGTCTTGTTAGTCTAACCCTAGGGGACTAAGACACTTGTGTATACCATGTGTCCAATTGCTTACAAAAATAGAAAATGATGGAAGAAAAAGGTCAGCTACCCATACAGTCTGTCCAGTCTACCAAGGGCATGGGGTCATGTTACCATAAACAAAAACAGTGCAGCAATGTACCACATTATAAATATAGTGGATACATTGCCAGTGTTAAAAAAAATGCTGAAAACAAATTTGGGGAAGAACGCAGAAGCCTTCTTTATTTTCTGTGGGGGGATCCAGCCCCTGAGCTCCCCTTATTAATAAAACCAGCCCCTTATTTTATTAGCTTTCTGAGTAGATACCACCAGTTTTTAAGATACAGGATGCCCATGATTTTGGTCCTTTGTCCCTGATTTTTTTTATATCTTGTCCCAGATTTATTAGGCAGGAATTTAAGAGATGTGACACATGTAAACTTGTCACATTCATCCTGTGACCTGTCTCTCAGTTCTAGTAAGTTACTCTTATCTAGATTATTGGCTAGATTATGGCTTATTTTAGGGCCTTATTGTGTACTGCCTCACTAGACCCTCAAACTCTAAAGTGCTTGTATATCTCAGCTGCTTGCTCTTCAAATTCTTTGAAATCTGAACAGATTCTTCTAATTCTGATAAATTATCCATAAGGTATAGAAGAAATACATATGACATCGCAGTTCTGTTTATGATATCTCAGTCTGTTGCTGTAGGGATAATTACAATGCCATAAATAGGGGATCATTTATTTTATTTATTTACTTATTTAAAAGTTGGTAACCAGGAAAAGCACCATGGCCAGAAGCTCATTTCCAGGTGCAACCAGATTATGATGTCACATGTAGGACAGCAGAAAGAGCAGATAAAATGTAAGGGACAGTAAGCCTCTTTCGTATAGCTGTCCTTGGTAGTAAAGAAAACAGGTAAATAACAATAGAAAATACATGAAATATAAACTGAACTGTCTAAAGCTCACATTTTTCCAAGTTTTTCTAATGGTGTCAGGGGCTCTTTAATCACCCAATGAAGACAGATGCAGCAGTTCAGTTGGGCTATCTTGGCCAAACAGAAAAATGTAAATCAGCAAGTTTGCCTAAATAAATAATTTTATATCCATATACAAAAAAATATGTGAAGTTCTTTGCAATGCAGAAATAGTCCAAAACAACATACAGCAAATGCTGCATGTTTACTTTGTGGCAAGGTCAAGCCATAAGATAATACTACTACAATCTGATTTTTGGTACAAAAATCATACTTTATTGTTTTTATATTTGACTGGGAAAGGAGGGCTAAACAATATTGTTTATTTTTCAGCCTTGTCATCTGGGAAGGGGATACAATTGCAAACAAACTGAAACTGAACCAGATTAAGCTGTTGGTGATATATTCAGTGAATGAAGGAAATTTGGCCAGGACTTCATGGATCTTCCCCAATCAGATCTTCACTGTACACCTATCAAACAAGGCAGACAGGACCTCAGTTAAAGTCTAATTTGAAGGACAGCACACATTGATGGTAGCACCCCATCAATACTGCACCTGGATGCCACCAGTTATGGTATCAGCCCAATCTCAGTATAGGACTAGAACCTACCATGACCTTCTGGCCCAGTGGCAGATGTGTTGTCACTTGAGATACTCTGACACTTCATGCTGACACTTATAGCTTCCCTTCCTAGTCATGTTTAAGTCAAATAACTGCACGGTGAAAATAACCAAATTCATATTTATGCAAAATAAAACAAATCAACACTTGCCACACTTTTAATTTTCCATTGAAATGTATGCATTGCTATAGCTACAAACTTTGAAATTTCCACAATGGCATATTAGTATTTTGCGAACACAGGCAAAGTGAGTAAATGAAATTCTACTGGACCTAGACAGAGATCACATAACATAACCAAGCATTACCTGTGTACTGATGAACTTTATTTTTTGGCAGTAAAATGATAACATATCTCTTTAACCCAGTGTTGGAATACTTTTCAAGAAGGGAGGGTTAGAGGGGACTGATTATTTTCCCTAAATTATGCTCAGAGTCATTGACTAATGCAACATAGTAATGTGTGCTGGATTTCAACTCAGGGCCAGAATGACACTGTATGCATTTTTTTTTTCCAAATTAAATATACTTTGTTAAGAACACCAGTAGAAGGAACAACATTCCACCAAAAGGAAATTAATAACATGCAGCACAGTACCGAAGAGTGCTGAATATATAAAATAATTAGGCTGGTCTACAATTTTAGAAAAAAATTACACACACACACCTTTATATACTACCAATCTCCCCCCACCACCACCACCACTGGAGAACCCCCAGGAGAATGAAACAACAGAACAGAGTGGTATAGGATGCCAGAGAGAGAGGACACATGTATTAGGAGGAATACTGAAGTTGTAAGCAGATCCTGCAACAGTTCCCAAATACATCTGTTATGAGAGAGCTGGCCAGCCATACTAGCAATAGGGCACTCTTCTTGAAGAGCAAATAGTGTCTCCCTGTACCACTCAAGATATTGGGGTGTCTCCTGGTCAAGCCAGCGTCAAAGGACACTGTATGCATTTTGATAGCAGATAATGTGTCTCTGGGGAGGCTAAGGACCACTGTCCTTTTGTATAGCCCTTCATGCTTCTGAATAATTGATTGATCTGTGACAATGAATTTGCTGCTGGTTTTTGCTAATTATAAAAAAACTAAAAGGTATATATAAATGAAGCACCACTCATTTTGTAGATGCAATGCGAAACTTTAGGACATATTCAGGATACCATAGTGGAAGTTGATCCCTTCTACCCAGTGAGCTATATGTACTTAAAAATATATTTTTTTTAAAGAATCATATAATCTACAGCAGCTCTGTTAGGGACTCCTGACAGCAAGCAACAAATTGATGTTAAGGCTTACTCGGAAGACCACCCACAGGTAACTTCACTCAAGTGCTATAAACAGGAGTTCCTACTTAAAACCGAGGTATTTTGTTAGTAACTATATATATATTTGTTTTTTTAGCAATCAAGTCTGTCTAGAATATAGAATAGCAAGATACATATCCCCCATTTCTGAACCAAGATTAAGGAAATGTACATTTTTTTGAAAGTTCCTACTCCTTTGCCATGCCCACCATGAAAAAAAAGTTAATTTTCTTTTGTTGACCAGGAAAGGAGGATTAGACATCTCCGACTATTTCAGCCTCATCCCAGGGGAAGGGGATACAGATGGATGCCAACTGACATTGAATCAGCTAGTGGTATTTTTCGCAGGTTTTTCATTTACAACATGGATCCTGGATTCAAGTAGAAACAGTAGCATTTTTATGTCTCTAATGTTTCATGGTTTTATTTTTGTAGGACTGTGCCTTGCAGTAATACCAATGTTTAAAGCATTTTGTAAAGTTAGGCTGTTTCTATAGGTATGGAGTAATGTAGACTTCAGAGTTTATCTGTATTACTGGCCATAAATTTAATTATGTTCTTCAGTACCAAAGTTTAGGCTCAATATTCTTTATCAAATGTACCACATATTTTAGCATAAGAAATAAACTTGACTGCTGCACTGAACAGTAACTACTCATACTAGCTTTTGCAATGAGTGAAACAAGTCTGCTTTTGAGCATGCCAAAAAATCCAGCAGAGGATGGCCAAATTTCTCTATCCTATCTGCTCAGTAAATGATGCAAGGTTCATGACTTACACCAACAACTATGCCCCCCCAAGTCATCCCTTCCCTCCCTTCTCACACTCCTCTGTCCCATGGTTTCCCTATGTGCTTGTCCCAGACCCTCTTAAAGGCTCTTACTATCTTTACTGATACAACCTCTTCTGGCAGATCATTCCATGCAGCCACCACCTTCTCCATATAAAAATGCTTCCTAACATCACTCTTAAACCTCCCACCCATCAACGTTAAGCTATGCCCCCCTGGTGTTTCTGTCACTTATTTTAAAGAGACCATCTCTCTCAACTCTGTTCATTTCCTTCCAGTATCTGATTGTCTCAATCATATCACCCTCTCCCTCCTCTCCTCAAGGGAGTACATCCTTACTGCTCCCAGCATCTCCTCATAGGACCTGTTTTGTTGCCTCTCAATCATCTTGGTTGCTCTCCATTGGGCCCCCTCCAGTATACTGATATCTTTCTTAAGGTGTGGGTGCCAATACCTTATGAAAATCAGCATGGAAAATAAAAACCCATTCACCCAGTGAAATAAATAAAACAGATATTTATTCTGTGGAAATAACAGTGTATAGGTACAAAAATGAATCTGACCTCTTCCTATGTTTCGGATCATTCCTTCTTCAGGGATATGCTGTTAGTTACTACAATGCTATTAGCAATCTCTGGTTAGCTCCATCAATACTTTATGAGTCCTGTTGTTCCATCTACTGCATTTTCACAAGCATCTAAGCAGCTACATCACCATTATACTTTTTCTCTTAAATATCATGAAACTCTCTCTGTGGATGCCAAGTTTGTTTAGTAGTTTGACAGTTCCTTATTCATTTTTTAGTGTCATCTAATGTTTCTTATATCTTTCACTGTGTTAGTATATTCATAAGTGTTTAGAGTAGCATGGCCCCTTACTCTTTCAATAAAAGAGTTCTGTACAATGAGAAAATGACCTTGCTCCACCTACAACACAAGTCACATTAAACTGCTCCTCCAGCTCACTGCTCTGTCATTCTTTTTACAGGCTGACAATGCACTGCCAACTCTAAATGCTAAAAATACAAGCTTTGTTTCAACCATCCATCAACTCCCTTATACAGTCCCCCAGTACAGCAGCAAACTACATCTCCCAGCAGCCTCAGCTGTTGGACTACAGTACAGTGCTTGTCATTGTATATTGGAATTAATAAATTCCAATACCATTTTGCACCTTGTATGTTTTTTCATTTTTTTTACTTTTTGTCCTGAATGCAGCAAACAGCAGCAGTTTTCTTCAGCTGCTATAGTACAGTGCTAATTGCGCAAAAGTTACCATTTGCGTGATAGCCATTGAGTGTACCATATATCGCGCTATCGCGCAAATGTCAGCTTTTGTGTGGCACGATCTTGGAGCAGATAAACAACTACAAACAGTCAGTGGAGCCAGAAATAGTGGCATTTGTGGGGATAAAGGAATAAAAGGGCAGAAATAACATGTAATATGCTAAACTGAATGAAAAAAACAGCAGTTAATGGAGTCCTCAGAAGTGGGGAAAACAACATGGAGGCAGGGGCTGGGTTTTCAATCTGAATACAGTATAGCTATTGGGTCAAACTTGCTGAGATCTTCTTCATAGGAGTGGTTAAACTGACATGTCATGCAAGTTGTACTGTACACTGCAGTAGTGAAACTGGGTTCCAAATCAGTGGTTCAGTTTTTTTTATGGGTTGCTTAATGAGTTGTAATGCATTGATAAGTAAGCTGAAACTGAATATCAGCTAGAAGCATACCATTAGGAAACTTATATTCATTGATTGCAGTGAAAATTGTATACATTAAACAACTCATTGCAAAATGCTAAACCAGTGAGTTGGAGGAACAGTTTATTGTGACTAATCAATCAATCAATATCTTTATTCAGCCAGGCAGAACACCATTGAGCAGGGCTCATTTAGAAGATGGACCTGGTAGTTTAAACAACAAATAGTCATAATACAACAATTTGGAGTAGGTGTAGCAACATTAGCTGCCTATGTACAGTCATTACAAGTGAGAAAGGCGTGGCTTGACATGGTGGCATACAATAATTTACAAATAGCAATGTAAGGCTTGACACTGAGAAGAGAACAAGGCAGCATAATTTACAGGCATGGTACCAAAGGCAGTCAGCATACCGCTATGTGTGAGTTCAAAGCAAGGCAGGTCTCTGATAGTAGAGTACAATATTATATTGGATGAAGTCTAGATCAGCAAAGCATTATGCACCTTAGGAGAAGACTATAAAGCAAGGGTGCTGATGGCATAGGATGCACCAAAGATAGTGGAGGGAGGAGAGGGTGGTAGGAGTGGGAAGGGGCAATTGTAATACCTTCAGGATTGACATAGCTGCATTAGTTGGCAGAGCAGGTTTAAGGGTAAAGGGGATAGTGTGGGGGTGAAAAGGTGCCATTAATAGGGAGAGGTAACCGACAGGAAGGAGGGAGAGTCAGAGATTCAGTGCCACAGGTAATTGCATGACTCCATAAATGATCATTGGATAAGATTTTTGAAGGCAGCTAATGGTACAGATGAAATGAGCTGCAGTAAATTTTGAGTAGTATTCCAGAGGACTGGTAAGGCATGACTAATCGTCACCCGACCAAAGCATGTCCTAACTCCGGGTATATAAAGGGTAATACGAGTCTGGCTTCTCAGCAGATAGCTGCCAGGAATGCAAGAAGGTAGGCAATCCTTAATATATTGAGGCAGCTTGTTAGATATGGCCCTATAGATCCAGGGCATAGTATTCTTTTGTCGTCTAAGACTAAGTGAGCCCCAACCTACAGTGTTGTAGGGGTACAGTGGTGTGTTGAGTAGGGGGCACTGGTAATGAACCTGAGCACCCGGTGGTACAGAGTGTCTAGTTTGGCAAGGGCCACACTAGAACAGTGCCTGTACAGAAGGTCTGCATAGTCGATGAGAGGCAAGAACTTTGTTTGTACCAATCTGATTCTCCCCTCCTGCGTTAATAGATGCCTGATTCTGAAGAAAATCCCAAACCTCTGTTTAAGCTTTTTGGAGTGTTCCTCAATATGGACTTTGAAGAAAAGATTGGAATAAATCCACCCACCCAGATATTTGAAGGAATCTACATAGTCCAGTGATTTGCCGAGCAAGGTGAGGATTTGAGGGGCTGTCCCCACCATGATAGAGTAGTGGGAGTTTATTACAGGGGAGAAGATCATGGCCTTTATTTTCTTAGCATTTAACAGAAGTTTAGAGTAAAGAAGACTGTTCTGTAAGTGGTTAATTCTATTTGGAGAGTAAAGAAGATTGTTTTGTAAGTGGTTAAATTCTATTTGGAGGTCACTACATGTGAGTTGCAGACAATGTTGGGTAAGCCACTTTTTCTATTAAATTCTATTACTTTTGGAAACTTGTTTCAGAAAGCTATGTGCAGTAACTAGCAAGGATGGAGACGGACTGGAAAAAGTAATACACCTTACAGTTACAATTACTTATGTCTTTTTATACAAAAGAAATACATAGCTGTAACTGATTACATTAATTTTAAAGTAACTAGTAACTAACCTATTACTTTCAAAAAATATAATCTGTTATCGTTATTTATTATTTTTGTATAAAAAGAAATAAGTAACTACAATTGTAAGGTGTATTACTTTTTCTAGTACTTCTCCATCCTTGCTAGTGACTGCACAATTGTTCCTGTAACTAGTTTCCAAACATAACAGAAAGTAATAGAAAAAGTAACTTACCCAGCACTGGTTTCAGAGTAGGTCTGGCTACATACAACACAGTGTTGTATGCAAAGAGGTGTATGTCAGCGGACTTGACACCAGCATCTAGATCGTTTATGTAAATGGCAAACAAGAGAGGACCCAAGATGGACCCTTGTGGTACTGTACTCCTCTAGAGAGTGTTTTGGGGGGACAGACCCCCCAGCCTTGATCTGTTGGTGTCGATCAGAGAGAGAGAGAGAGAGAGAGAGATTAGAAAACCACTCTAGGGCTGTGTCACTGATACCAATATTCCTCAAAGCAACCAGGAGCAAGGAGTGGTCTACCGTGTTGAAGGCTTTGCTAAGGTCCAGAAAAGAGTGCACACATAACTTCTGGCATCCAAGGCTCTCAACCAGTCATTCATGACCTTAGCAAGTGCTGAGGTGGTACCATGGTGGGTTTGGAAGCCAGACTGAGCAGAGTTTAGAAGGTCCAAGTCATTGATGTGCTGTCTAAGCTGGGCATTAACCACTTTTTCCAGAAGCTTAAAGAAGGTAGGGAGTAAGGAGATGGGGTGGTAGTTATTAAAATCGCTATTGCTGCCAGACTTAAATAGTGGAATAACGTGGGCATTTTTCCAGTTGGCCAGAAGTGAGCCCTGGGTAAGGGACATGTTGAAGAGATGGGTGATTGCAGGTGACAGAATGCAGTAGCCAAATTTGAGGAAAAAGGGTTCTATCAAGTCTGCCCCAGCACTTTTCCTACAATCCAGATGGAGAAGAAGGTCCTCAACTTCCTTTACTGTGCCAGGGGAGAAGAAGAACATTGTGCGAGGAGGAGGCAAGGTTGGGGCAGGGCCTGGGCAAGTTGAGCTAGGAATAAATAGTTGTAGTGTACCAATGAGTCCCCTCGCAATACACTCCAGCATCCTGTTAGCCTTTGCAGCTGCCTTTTTGAATTGTGTGGTGGGTTTTAGGTCTTTAATTATCACCACACCCATATCCTTTTCTTCCTTCCTCTGAAGCAGCTACACAACCCCCACCCACCCAGGTAATACTCCATCCTAAGACTCCTGGCCCATATGTGCAGCACTTTGCACTTTTCAGCATTGAATCCAAGTTGCCAGATCCCTGACCATTTCTTAAGTTTACTGAGATCCTCCCTAAGGTCCTGTATCCCTTCATTTGTGTCCACTCTCCCAAAGAGTTTGGTGTCATATGCAAACAGGCACACCTTGCCTTTAATGCCTTCCCCAATGTCACTTATCAAGACATTGAACAATGCTGACCACGGCACTGATCTCTGCCGGACCCCACTGGTAACCTCCTTGATGCTGGAGAACTTTCCCCCAACCACTAATCAGTGGTTTCTACCACTCAACCGTCTACCCACCTTACCATTTTCTCCGCCCACCTCCAGATCTATTAGTTTCATTATCAGCCTCCTGTATGCTACAGAATCAAAGGTCTTACTGAAGTCTAGGTACTGTATATAATGTCCATGACCTGGCCTCTGTCCACCCCCTTGTGATTCAATCAAAGAACTGTCAGGTTTGCTTGACATGATCTGCCAATCACAAACCCATGCTGACTTCCATCTTGTAGACCATTCTCCTTAAGGTATCTTGCCCACCTTTCCTTCAATATGGTCTTCATGAGTTTACACACTATCGAGATCAGGCTGACCAGCCTATAAAATCCAAGGTTATCCTTGGGTCCACTCCTGTGGAGGGGCACCACATGTGCCATTCTCCAATCCAGTGGCAAGATGCCTGACTCCAGGGATCTGTTGATGAGAAATGACAGCATCCCCACCAGTGCCTCCTTCAGCTCTGTCAGCACTGTAGGGTGTATGCCGTTGGATCCCGGGGATTTATCCACTTTCAGAGTCAGCAGCTCCTCCCTCACTTTTTCAATATCTATTAATGCTTCAGCCCACCTCAGTCCCTCCCTCCTTTTCCCCCATATGGCACTGGTCCATCCTTTTTCCTTGTAAAGACAGAGCAGAAATATTCATTTAATACTTCAGCTTTGCTCATGTCTTCATCTACCCATCAAACCCTTTCTGTAGCCTATATATACTGTCTATTTGTGTCCCTCTTTTTATTTATGTAGTGAAAGAAGGCCTTTTCCCCCTTTATCCCTTCAGCTATTTGGAGCTCTTTCTGCACCTTACCATGCTGCACCTCCCTTCTTGCCACCTTAGTCAGTCTCAAGTATTCTTCCTCATTTTCTTCCCTTGCTGTTCTCCTGAATTCTCAGTAGGCTGCCCTTTTTTCCCTTACCACTCCGGCCACCTCATAGTTAAACCATCTTGGCATCTGGCCCCCAATTTCTTCCCTCTCATCTTGATACAATCCTTTGTGGCTGTTAGAACTGCCTCTTGTATCTTATTAGCCAAGCTTAAACTTGACAGAGGATTCATAGGAGTTGTTTAGGTTAAGAAGCTAGCTGGCCCACAGGTGCAGGGTGCTCATCTGTGATGATGACAACCTGGGCTCGAGAATGGACTCGGGATGTCAGATGGTAGGCCAGGAGGAGATGGACTGAGCATCCTAAGGACTGGGAGGAGGCTGGGGGCACCACTGTACTGGCACCATCACTTGAGGGAGTGGGGTAGATGCAAGATGTCATTGCACATCCCCACCACAGGGAAGCAACAACAATACCAAAAAACACAGCTGTCACCTCTATGAGGTCCTGCTATCGAGGCTCCAGTTACACCACCATAGCACTCTAGGCCATTGCCCCATTATGGGCTGGAGTGTGGCCATCTGACTCCATGCCCCGCCCAGTGGAGTAAGCCAGGGAGGCAATACTGGTAGCATCCCCTACCAGAATTCTTCCTCCATCTGATGCAGGTTTGCACTAGGTACATTGGCTCTGCCCTGGGATGGAAATCCAGGGGGTATCCTCTGCCCAAGAGGTAAGTCCCAGGGTGTGATGGGGTCTGGGATAGGCTGGGGCTGAGCCTTGGCAGTAGATGGGGAAAAAAAGTCAAAAAGCTTATGCCAGATAGACTTGACCATGTAATTAAATTTTAAACCTTACATTCCCATGCAAATTCATATGTCAGTCCAAAGCATTTTTTAATATTCCCATGCTGTCACTGTTTACCACTAGGGCTGGCAAATTATTCCAGTCAGATATAACTCTTTGGCTAAACCAATAACCCCTTAGGCTATTCTTATAATGTATCACTTTCAATAATTTGCCAAGACTTCTTGAGTCTCTTTCACAGTTCCTTGACTCAAGATCCAGGCATTCCCACAAATCACAGTTGCCATGGGCCCTGTAGACTAGAGACATATCTCCTCTCAATCTCCTATAGCTAAGGGAAAACATGTCCATTTAAATTAGCCTATCCTCACAACACAGGTTTTTGATGTTGGCATCCATTTTTGTGGCTTTCCTCTGTACCCTCTCCAGGTCATCAATTTGACCTTGAGCATAGGATGTCATACCTACAGCATTAATATCCTATATTCCATAAAGTAAGTACTCTAGACTGTTCTGTCCCTGTAGCAACTTGCCTAACCAGTGAAACCTGCAGTACAAAAAAAAACAGAATAAGCTTCTCAGAGCCACGTGAAAATGGATTTGTGTAGCAATAGAAGCTGATTTCTGTTTCTCTCAATAATATTACTGTTTGTTTCACAAGTTCCAGTGGGTGCAGGAACAGTGCCATTTTTCACTGGAATATGCTGAACTGCTGACAAGTTCAGCAACTTCAGTGATCCTGGCAATGCAATCACATTGAAATAGGAAGTATGTGCTTTGTTACCACACTGAAAAGTCAAAGCAGTGGTGCAACAAAAAAAAAAGGTTTCCAGAAAAGCTAGTTTCAGCTACAGTTAAAATGACAACAAAATGTTCTTTTACACATGTGTTTTTTTTTAAATGACTCCATAGGCTTATGAAGGAGAGTATGTTGTTTACATTTATACTGAAACTGCATTTATTAAAGTAGGATAAATACAGTTGCATAACATTTGAAAATGTTAAACACAGCCTCTCCTGATTCAAAAATCCTGCTCTGAGAATCTTAAAATGGCTGCCTTGATGATGTCAATGAAGTAAGAGATGACAGCAGTGCAGCTGTATTCTAGCTCCACTAACCATATTCAAATGTGAATAACTTTAAAATGAAAAATGATAGCATGGTACTTTGAGCACAAAAGTTGATCAGCTCAAAAATATCTACAAAATGAGTGTTATTTCATTGATAGATACTTTGTATTTTTTTTAAATTAGCAAAAATAAAGCTGCATAAATTTCATTTTTTCACTTTTTCAACAAACAAATGCAAATAATTAAAAACAAATAATGACAGCATGGTACTGTGAGCACAACATTTGGACAGCGCAAAAATATCTACAAAATAAGTGGTGTTTAATTTACATATACCTTTTAGTTTTTTTATAATTATCAAAAAGCAGAAGAAAATTCAGTTTTATTTTTCACGTTTTCAACAAACAAATGCAAATAACTTTAAAACAAAAAATGATAGCATGGTACTGTTAGCATGAAAGTTGTTCAGCACAAAAATATCTACAAATGCATGGTGTTTCATTTATAGTTTCATAGTTTCATAGTGATCTACAAGCTCAGGAGGCCACGCCTTGCATATGAGCTCGCCACCCTATGGTGGTGTGTCATCTAAAGATATTTAACTTTATTTGTACTCATATGTGAATCTAGTTGTTTCTTAAATATATCCATAGTTTTACTCTTAGCTATTGTGCATTGTAATGTATGCCATTGGTTCACACCTCACTGTGAGAACCATTGATGCCTTTTCTTAGTTCTACAAGTTTCACCCTTTAGTTTGAGACTAAGTGTGTACCTTGGTGGGATTTATTTCTAAACCAAGGGTTTCCAAAATAAATGGCTCTCTTGTGGCTTTATACATTAGGCACAGATTGCCACATATTTGCCTATAGATCATTGAGTAAAGATTAAGTTGTTGCAGTCTCTCATCATTATTCTTTATTTTCCAAGCCGGTGATCTTTTGGGGTATTTTTCTTTGGACTCCCTCAATTAACTTTTTTCCTTTGATTGTACTTGGAGCAGAGGGGTGCACAGTAATCTCACTAGTCCAGTATATAATGGTAGTATAACTTTTGGCTGTCTACTGTTGATATGCTTTAAAATACACCCAGTAATACATTGACATTTTTTGACTGTAGCTAGAGTATTATCAAAATTAAGATTATTATCTATAATTATTCCTAGATCACTCTCATTGGTGGTTTCTTAAAGTGTTACATTATTAAGTTTATAATTGTATTTTGAGTTGTTATGACCCAAGTCCATTACTTTACACTTATTTATAGAGACCTTTTTGTTTTATTAATTAGCAAAAAAAAAAGCAGCAGAAAATTATTTTTTTTTTTCACTTTTTCATCAAACAAATGCAAATAACTTCAAAACAAAAAATGATAACATGGTACTGTGAGCATGGCATTTGTTCAGCACAAAAATATCTACAAAATGAGTGGTGTTTCATTTATATATACCTTTTATGTTTTTTTATAATTACCACAAAAACCAGCAGAAAATTCAATTTTCTTATTTTAACTTTTTGCAACAAACAAATGCAAATAGCTTTAAAATGAAAAATGATAGCATGGTACTTTGAGTACAAAAGTTATTCAGCACAAAAATATCTGCCATGAGTGGTGCTACATTTATAGATACCGTTTAGATTTTTTATAATCAGCAAAAAATGGCAGGAAATGTATTTTTTTGTACTTTTTTGGAAGTATGGCATAAATGGAATAAGCTACCTCCCTACAGGAAATATTGTGATATTTTTGGTTATCATGCAGACTGACCTGATGACATCACTCATGGCTTTGCCACTCATGATGTCATCGGGTCAATTGTCACTCGAATGAAAAATATCAAAAATATTTCCGATAGGGGGATAGCAATTCCATTATATATTCTTTGCAAAAAACTCCATTAATGTATCAGTTTGTGTTGCTATTAAAGCAGCAACACTATGGAAATGCAATGTTAGGGTTTTAAACACTAACTCTGCATTCACCCCCAAGCAGCCAAAGGTGGCCAAGCAACACAAGCAACCACATACATCCATCATCAGGTAAGACAATATACAACTCTTCCCAAATGATATAAGAGACATCCATCATCATGGTCCAGCACTTATGTAGCCACAGAACACTTGCACACCACCTGGGAAGTGTGGTATATAATTTGAATAAGATTATACTACAAATTCTAAGTGATAAATACCACACAGCAAGGTGTGGACAAGGCTAAATTGCTGCATGACCCAGATGGGTTATGGGGCATGAAGTGTAGCTGAGTGCCTTCATCCATCTAGGAAGTGGGATATAAAATTCCCATAGGATCACATTGTAAATTGTAAGTAAGCAATAACACATGACAAGGTGTGCAGTAATACTAAATTACAAACCACCACAGGTGGGTTGTGAGGTATGAGGCACAGCTGAGTGCCATCAACCACCTGGGAATTGCTGATGTCTTCACTCAGGTAACAAAGGCATGTTTATGATGTGGGAAAGTCAGCAGGTGGCTACTCTGAGGAGCACCAGACCCCTGGTACCAAAGGTATGCTTAGGATGTGGGAGAGTCAGCAAATCGCTATTTTGAGGAGCACCAGACCCTTGACTTCTTTGCCTGGAAACAGAGGCAAGATTCCAACTTAAATGGCACACAGCTGAATGACACAAAATGAAACAAAAAAAGGTAAACTGCAGCAAGATGTACTGTAGCTCTGGGTAGTATGGTAAAAGCAGTTTTCATGTACACTGACTTAATGCAAGGAAGAAAGGGAAGTGTTGGTGGGTGGCTACATGAGAAATGCTGTGTGCCCTTGATCACTTTGCCTGATAACATAAAGTTGTGAATAAAGTGGGAATACGAGAATATGTGGCTCACACTGTCATGGCAAGGCAGCATTGACAGAGCAGGTGAAAACAGAAATGGAAACATTAAGTGTACAACAGTTTTATACCCCCCTTCCCTTGTTCAGAAGGCAGGAGGTGTGAGCTATTTGAAAAGCAAATTGCAGTTTGGTTAATTAAGAAGGGCATGAGAACAAAAAATATCAACAATATTTCCAGTAGGTAGGTAGCATATTCCATTTATGCCATACCTTCCAAAAAAGTGGGAAAAAAATGAATTTCCTGCCATTTCTTGCTGATTATCAAATATCTAAAATGTTTATGTAAATGAAACACTGCTCATTTAACAGATATTTTTGTGCTGAACAAATTTCGTGCTCACAGTACTATGTGTGATCTCAGGATTGATCAAGTACATTGATCCGATCACTGCACGGTGCAGTTCACGCTTGGAGCTCCCGCCATAAGCCCTTCCCCTGCTGAGATGATTAGCTGTTGCCCTTTGCGGGGTTTGACCCCTGAGGGTTTTTTGGCAGCAGCTAAATTGTCTAGTGTCGGTGCTGCATGTGTTGGAGGTGTTGATGTTGGGGTTGATACCTATAATAGGGTGCTATCTGACACCATCAACTCCCTCGCACCTGTCCGTGTATGACCCAGAACTTCATATCTGAGGATTTCGTGGTTTGACGGGGAGCTCAGGGAAATAAAGAAAATGGGTCGGAGATTAGAGCGCTGCTGGAGAAGATCCTGCCTGGAAGGGGACAAACTGGTCCTGCGTGAGCATTATAAGGCATACCAGGAGGCAATCAACAGTAAGAAGGCAATATTTCTGTCTAGGGAGATTGCTGCCAGGAAGAACCAACCAGCCTCACTCTTCTGGACTGAGGACAGGCTTCTTCATCCTGCCTGTCTGCAGCCTGGGAGAGTTTTTTTCTAATTTAGATTGTGAAGAGTTTGCTCATATTTTTTTGGACAAGGTGTCCTCGATCTGGCAGGTGGCTTCTTCAGCCAGTAATATTATAGCTGACAGTGGTCGCCTGATGTGTTCTGAGAGCACTCCGCCTAGTTGGGGAGAGTTTAGACTGGTGGAGGCTAGTGAGGTTATCAAGGTGGCAGCCAACATGAAGCATACCTTTTGTGAACTGGACCCAGTGCCAATGCATTTTTTAACGAGATACGTTGACTCTGTTGGCCCGGTGTTCACCTTGATTGTACAGTGCTCTCTTTCTGAGGGGGTCTTTCTGGATGCCTTGAAGGAGGCTCTGGTGAGACCCCTCTTAAAGAAATCATCTTTGGATCCAGAGATCAAGGTGAATTACCGTCCCATATCCAACCTTCCATTTTTGGGGAAGGTGGTGGAAAAGGTGGTAGCACTTCAGTTGGAAGAGCATCTCATGACTCACGAGTTGTATGAACCTTTCCAGTCAGCATTTTGGGCTAGACATAGCACAGAAACTGCACTTGTTCAGGTGCAGAATGATCTCCTCAGGGCTAGAGATCGGGGGGACAGGACAATTCTTGTCCTCCTTGATCTCTCTCTTCTACATTTGACACTGTGGACCATCGTGTGCTGCTTGTCCGCCTTAGGGAGCTATGTGGATTCACCGGTACTGTCATCAACTGGTTTTAGTCCTTCCTTACCAACAGAAGGCAATGGGTTATGATGGGGAATTCCTCATCTATACCCAGTCCTTTATTTTGTGGAGTCCCTCAAGACTCGGTACTGGCCCCAATGTTGTTCGCAGTGTACATGCTGCCCCTGGGAGGGATCATTAGGAAATATGGTCTGAGTTTTCATTGTTATGCTGATGATACTCAGCTATATTTTTCCTTTGCCCCAGGAACATCTAATGCAGTAGATGTGCTTAATATCTGTCTGGCTGAGATTAACGACTGGATGGCCTCCAGTTGGTTGCGACTGAACCCTGACAAGACGGAGGTATTGGTAGAGGAGTCGAACAGAGTTCGTGATAGGATGGCCTCTGATTCAGAGACTGGGCTTGTCCTTGGAGCTGTGTCATTGAAGGCCTCCTCTTGGGTGCGAAATCTGGGAGTGATTCTGGACAGGAACATAACCATGGAGGCTCAAATATCCTCCATGGTTCATACCTGTTTTTTCTATCTCAGAAACATTGCCAGAATTAAGCCCCTTGTTCAGTCTCTGGACCTCCCTACTTTGATACATGCCTTAGTCACATCTAGGCTTAACTACTGTAACGCGCTTATCTCGGGGTCACAGGGGGATCTCTCCGCAGACTGCAGCTGGTGCAAAATGCAGCTGCCCTGTTGTTGACAGGGTAGCAAAAGTTTTGTCATATTACACTGGTTTTATGTGAATTGCACTGGTTGCCAGTCAGGTGGAGAGTCCGCTTTAAGGTGGGTCTTCTCACCTATAAGACCCTACATGGGCAGGGCCCTGGTTACCTGTTAGACCTTCTGCTACCTACCATCCCCACCCACCCTCTTCGATCTTCTAGTGGTGGCTTCCTGACCATTCCCAGAACAAGGCTAAAATCAGCTGGTGATAGAGCCTTTAGTGCTGCGGCTCCCGTTCTGTGGAATTCTTTGCCAACTTTGGTCAGGGAAGCCCCCAAAGTGGATATTTTAAGGCCCGTTTGAAGACTTTTCTTTTTTCCCAAGCTTTTGATATCTAGACTACTATATACAGTAAAGACTGTAATTGTAATAGATTTATTTATTTAATTTGTATAATATTTTGTGTTTTAAATTTTTTCTGTGCTTTTAAAATTCTGTTTAAAATTTTGTACGGTGCCCAGAGCCTCCGGGATTGGGCGTCTTTTAAATAAATTTTGCCTTTCCTTGTCTATCAGTTTTTGTTATAAATGATTTCATTTGTTTGTTGAAAAAGTGAAAAAAAGAAAATTGAATTTTCTGTTTTTTGCTAACTCAAAAAACCTAAAAGGTATATATATATATTATGGTAGCACGGTAGTGCTACCATAGTTAGGGTTGAGGAGCCATTTCTATGTTAAACCCCAAAACTTTGCACCTTAGTAACATAGCAACCATTTGACAGATTTGGCTAAAATTTGGAATACTTGATCAAGAATCATAGGCCTTGGGATCTGCCAAGTTTTGTAGTGGTTGGATATATGGCTGCGGAGTTACTAAGCATGATCTGTGCACGCGTTTACGCTTTTTCTGGAATTCTATGGACGCGTCTACAGGTCGTACGGTTTGCGCGACTGGTCTGAAATCTTCAGGGTACATGCAGCCAGGATCCCCGATGTGCCTTTCAAAGATTTCGTGAAAAAATATTAAACGGTTCAAAAGTTATTCAAAAAACAGTTTCCCATTATAAGTCAATGGGAAAAGTTAACAAAAAGTTCAACACTTTCGCAAATGCATTTTTACTTTCGCAAATGGGCCTGTTACTTTCGCAAATCGGCCATTTTGTTTTCAGTTGGTGATTAGAAAAATGGTTGGCATTTAAATTTGGGACCCTCTAGCAACCTAATTCTTTTTGTATTCACCTAGTCAGACCCTGAGGATGCTTGCCATGTCTTTATTTTGTGGTAAAACACCCCAGAAATATGTTTTTCAAATTTCTGGAAAAAGTACTTTCACAAATTACTTTCGTGCTCACGAAAGTGTCAAACTTTTTTGTGAAAGCTTTCGCAAATTGCGACAGTAGTTTTCCATCTGTGGGACAGTGACAGCGATTCTTTGGCACTGCGCTGCAAAAGAACCGTTGGGAGTTTTGGGCTGAAATTTGGAGGGAACGGAGCTGACATCTCACAGATGTGCCTTTCAGTGTTGTATTGAAAAAATATTACATGGCAGCAAAGTTATGGCACTCCAAAGTTGACAGTTTTTCCCATAGGATAACATTACGGTGCCCGATGCATTACAGAAATCCTTTGGCACCCTGCTGCAAACTAACGGTTTGGTCTTTTTTCCTGAAATTTGGAGGGAAGACAGCCAACAACCCTCAGATGTGCCTTTCAGTAGTTTGGTGAAAAAATATCACATGGCGGCAAAGTTACTGCACTCCAAAATTGACGTTTTTTCCCACAGGATAACATTACGGCGTCAACGCATTACAGAAATCCTTTGGATCCCTGCTGCAAAATAACGGTTTGGTCTTTTTTCCTGAAATTTGGAGGGAAGACAGCCAACAGCCCACAGATGTGCCTTTCAGTGGTTTGGTGAAAAAACATTACAGGGAGGCAAAGTTATGGTGCTCAACTTTTCTTTTTCCTTAGGATAACATTACAGCTTTTGCAGCCTTTCAGCCCGTATTCTCGAAACGCAGTCAGATAATGGACTTTTCGTTGGAAAATTTCTAGCCCCTAACTTGGGCTAAGCACAAATTAGCCAGGACTGTTGCAAATAATATGACTTTTAAATTTTTTTTCTACGTCGTACGGTTCCTGAGATATAGTGTATTTAGTATTCCAAGATCTCATTTTCTGCGCCGATACTCATTATTATGCATACATTATTTGTACTCACTGTCTTTCTCTATGCAGGTTTTGGGGAAAACCAGCCTGTGTGCTTACATTACTGTTACTGTTGCCCTTTCCGCTTGCGGTTCCGTACCCATTTCACTTACTGTTGACTTCTGCGCCACCATGTGCTTTATCCTTTGCGTTTTCATTTGCGCTTGCGTTTTTGTTATTTTTTGACATTTCTGTCTACAGTACTGTTTATCTTTCTGTTTCACTTTACGTCACCATGCCCATTGACATTTCTGTTTGCAGGCACCATGTTACTATGTGACAACACATCACGTGGCAGATCATTCCTGTCTACGCCACCATGTGCGTTACCCTTTCTGTTCTCATTCGCGCTTGTGTTACCATGTGTGCCACTGTTAGCATTTCTGTTTGCATTGCTGTCCCTGTTAGTATGCCACAAGACATTATGTGGTGGGAGCGCGGGGTCCAGAGGGCCTCCGCTCCCACCGCTGCATTACATTCACTATTTCTCGTTATCATTCTCAAAAAGAAGGAAAATTAGAGGCTGAAAACTCCATTTAATGCATTAGTTAGGGTTGTTCCACAGCGACAAAAGTGAGAAATTGCTGTTGGGTTGAACCCTTGCACCACCCACCCCCCAACCGGCATTGGGTGTGCATTGGGATCGTGTCCTAATTCACCCCATTCTCCTATACTTCTGCTGCTTTACATGTCATGGGGTGAGAGTTAGGCTGATGATCCTAATGCATCACCACAATGCCACCACGAGCCATCCTTTATGCTTTCATTTATGCGCTTATGCTTTCTGTTACATTTTTGCCATTTGTGTGTACTGTACTGTTTCTCTTTCTGTTTCACTTTGCGTCACCATGCCCATTGACATTTCCATTTACAGGCACCATGTTACTATGTGACAAGACATCACATGGCACACCGTTCCCATCTACGCCACCGTGTGTGTTACCCTTTCTGTTCTCATTCGCGCTTGTGTTGCCATGTGTGCCACTGTTAGCATTTCTGTTTGCATTGCTGCTTCTGTTACTATGCCACAAGACATCATGTGGCGGGAGAGCAGGGCCACCGCCACCGCATTACATTCACTATTTCTCATTATCATTCTCAAAAAGAAGGGAAATTAGAGGCAAAAAACTCTGTTTAATGCATTAGTTAGGGTTGTTCCACAGCGACAAAAGTGAGGAAATTCACTGTTAGGGTTGAAAACCCTAACTCTGAATTCACCCCCAGCACCACACACACATAGACACACACACACACACACATTCAAGTATGGGGAAGGACCAAGTCAACACAACCAATGACAGACATCCAGCAGCAGGTGACAGAAATAACAAACAATTGTCTAAATGTACTACGAGACATCCCCACCCACCTGACCAGGTACTGCATGCTCAGTGGAAATCAACAGCAAAACTGAGGCCATGTACACCAAACGTATACATCCTTGATTGCAGCTGCACACAACGTACACACTTAGTAGTTGCATGGCCTTACCTACCGATGCCCCACACCAGACCACACCACTTGTGGTGGGCCACCTGAGCAATAGAGTTCAGCAAAACCAAGGAGTTGTACAGGTATAATATCTCTGATTATAACAAGGGTTTGAGAAATGCAGCTTTCTAATGAACTGTAAACATTGTAACAGCCATATGTTTAGTTTTTATTAACATACATGTAGAGCCTAACCATATGATGAACATGGTTTAATGTTGTTTAAAAAAAACAGTTTTATTATGATAACAATAAGCCACTCCCAGGTATTATTTTAATGGTCAGTTTATCACTGTCTAGCAACATGTGGCACTCGGCTATGCCTCATTCAACATTAAACCCCTACAGAGTGATTAACAGACCATTTAACATAACTGTTGGTCATGCCTTATTGCTTAATTGTCTTTATGAGTAGATACTCTCCCTCTGCTAGGCACTGCAGCAGCTTTGCAACACAGTGTCCCACCCAGTTACACCATACACTGTCTAGTTACTGGAGAATGGCTGTGAATATGAACTCATGAAGATGAACAGTGTAACTTGATCATTACAGTCATCGAAACCCTAGTGTGATTATAACTGACAGAGTCAGTGTTAGAGGATAACCCCTGCTGTCCTAGTACACTTACCCCATTGTGAGTTAAATCAATACTAAAAGACATTCTGCTTATATCTATGCCATACCTACTTGATTCCTGTTGTACCACAATTAACATAGTTATCACTTTGATAGCATCAGTGACAGAAGTGTGGCAAACCCAAACAGTAGGCATACAGCCTGAGTATGAAACAACTGTTAAAAAAAATCACACTGTGTCCATAAGTGGCATAGATCACTCATTGCAACAATAGTAAATGTATTACTATTTGAATAAGTTAGTCATCACAGATGCAATGAGATTGTCTTTATCAAGTACAACATACTCAGTAAGTGCCTACAGGAAAATCTATCCATATACATCTCCGATACAGGTACATCATTGTTGGCTCAGTAGTGCTATGATATTTAGAAGTTGCTTGGCCTGATCCATGCAATTACAATGTTTCTTACAAAGAATACTTACTGCATCTTTAGTATTGAAACACACTGAAGGTCTATGTATGTACATCAGCAGTACACCTTCATCAGTAAGAATGTATGTGATACTGGTACGAATTTCAGCGTTGAACAGGCAATGCTTTTCCATACATTTACATCAGCCTCTATGTTGAGTAAACCATTGCAGTAAATGTACTACTATGTAAATCACCTACTAAATGTATCACTACTTTTATCTTGAGCATGCTAGTATCTTGTAGTTAATTTATGTGCTTCTCTTTAATTAATGTATACTCACTAGTGTCAAAACCTTTCTATAACTGTCATCATGCACCTTCAGCATTTATATTGAATAACGGCACAGTACCAGTGTGTGGTGTGGTGTGGGCATCGGTAGGTAAGGCCATGCAACTACTAAGGTGTGGTACGTTGTGTGCAGCTGCAATCAGGGATGTGTACGTTTGGTGTTCATGGCCTCAGTTTTGCTGTTGATCTCACTGAGCATGCGGTGCATTGGTCAGGTGGGTGGGGATGTCTGTGAAGTACATTTAGACAATTGTTTGTTATTTCTGTCACCTGCAGCTGGATGTCTGTCATTGGTTGTGTTGACTTGGTCCTCCCCTTGCTTGAATGTGTGTGTGTGTGTCTGTGTGTGTGTGGTGCTGGGGGTTGAATTCAGAGTTAGGGTTTTCAACCCTAACAGCGGAATTTCCTCACTTTTTGTTACTGTGGAACAACCCTAACTAATTCATTAAATGGAGTTTTTGCCTCTATTATATATATATATATATATATATATATATATATGTGAATCACCACTCATTTTATAGATATTTTTGTGCTGAACAAATGCTGTGATCATGGTACCATGCTATTTTTGTTTTAAAGTTTTTTGTATTTGTCTGTTGAAAATGTGAAAAATAAAATTGAATTTTCTGTTGGTTTTTGCTAATTATAAAAAAAACTAAAAGATATACATAAATGAAACACTGCTCATTTTGTAGATATTGTTGTGCTGAGCAAATGTCGTGGTCACAGTACCATGCTGTCATTTTTTGTTTTGAAGTTATTTGCATTTGTTTGTTGAAAAAGTGACAAAACATTGAATTACCTGCTGCATTTGTTGCTAATTTTTTAAACATCTAAAAGATATCTATATATGAAACACCACTCATTTTGTAGATATTTTTGTGCTGAACAACTTTCATGCTCAAAGTACCATGTTATCGTTTTTTTTATTTTAAAGTTATTCACAGTTGAATATTTTTAGTGGAGCTAGAATACATCTGCACAGCTGGCATGTCACACTTCACTGACATAAACAAGACAGCCAGTTCCATGTGATAAGGGTGAATTCAAAATATTGAATGCCCTTATCACAACGCCATATCACCAAAATTCAGTTTCAGCAATGTGGAATCCCAGCACAAGTGAAAGTGGTGCAAATAACTTGTTTTATTGCTTTTATGTGGGAGGCTGCAGCCCCCCACAGCCCCCCATGGGGGACTTCACCACCGCCCACCCTAAATTAAGATTCTCAACTCCAGGGAGGGTGCATGTCACAGGGGTGCATATCAAAACAAAAAAAAATACACTGTCTCAGGCTGGCACAACAAAAACTACCTGGGGCCCAGTCCTGAACCCAGCATCCATGCCACCCCAGGCCAGCACCCAGACCATCACACCACAACGCCAGCTCACCGGCACCCCATGGCACCACCCCTCACAAACCCTCCCACCCCATGTTCGGCGGGCTCACTCCCACCCCCCATGCATGTATAGGCAAGTGACATCCTGTCACCTTTTTGTGACCCACCCTGTCCAGTTGCCAACCCCACACCCTCACCGTTGGAGCAGTAGCTGCAAGTGGGTCATCATTTTGGCAGGTGCCCACTTGCTACTTGCCCATATCACAGGATACCAAAATACCCATTTTAGGATTCTCAGAGCAGGAGTTTTGAATCAGGAGAGGCTGTGTTTAACATTTTCAAATGCTATGAAACTGCATTTATCCTACTTTAATTAATGCTGTTTCAGTATAAATGTAAACAACAGCCTTGTCTTTACAAGTCTATGAAATAATTAAAAAATAAGTGTAAAAAGATTGTTTAGTTGTCCTTTAAGAACAATATAAGAATACCTGTCAAATATACTTGTCTAGGTACCTCCTAAGCTGTCCACTATGAGACATTTTTTTTTAATTTTTTGACCCTAACCCTTGCCAGACCTACAATGCTATTTATATGCAAAATGTGGTGAGAAAAGATTCAATTCATTTATAATATACTTAAATTTTGGTAGAATTAGAAAATTATATCACCAAATAAAAGTGGAAGATGCCTGGAATCCTTTATAGTTAAAAAAGGTAGGGTCAGTTTTATTTTTTTGTTTGTTTTTTGCCCAATTTTGTTGTACTGCTGCTTTAAGGTCTTTTTGTCCACAACTTTTGTCAGTTATAGTTTTTGGCACTGTTCATGATGTTGAGCTTTATAAATGAACAAAATAAGAAATACAGAAATATAGAGTTTTTTGGGGCAGAAAAAGACTGCTTGGCTCACCCAGTCTGACCAAATTGTCCTTTCCTAGTCTGTCTTTGCAGACCCTAACTTATCACTGCCAACCCTTATTCCTCCCTGCCTGTTTACTAATATTCTGTGTTTATCTCATGCTTGCTTGAAGTATTCTGCTGTTTTCGCCTCCACTACTTCTGCTAGCAGTCTATTGCAGTGTCTTTTACTCTTTTCAGTACTTCCTCACATCCCTCTTAACCCCCCCCCCGCCATCAGCTTAATCACATATCCTCTGATCATGGAGTTCTTCTTATTTGAAAGACTCTCATTCTGCATCCTGTTCACTCCTATGAGTTTCTTTGTATGTCTACATCATGTCCAGTCTTAATCTCCCTTCCTTCAGGATGTACATGTTTAAATCCCTCAGTCTTTCCTTATTTGGCTTTTGGTGCAACCCCTGCACCATTCAAGTTACCCTCCTTTGGACTGCCTCTTCCCTGTTAATGTCCTTTCTGAGATGTGACCTCTAGAACTGGACACAATACTCCAGGTGAAGTCCCACTAGTGAGTGATACAGTAGTAACAACCCCTCCCTCCTCCTGCCGGAGATACCTCTCCTATGCATCCCAGCATCCCAGCATCCCACTGCCCTTACCCATAGCTTTATCACACTGCTTTGCCACCTTGAGGTCATCAGATATGATAATTCCAAGGTTACTTTCCGGCTTTGTGACTGACAGTACCTTCCCCCATCCTATGCTCAGCTCTTAGGTTCCTATGCACTTGATGCATGATCTTGCACCTTTTGAGCACTGAACCCCAACTGCCATACTCTTGACCACCTCTTGAGTTTCCCAAGATCTCAATACATTCTTTCCACCCATCTCGATTTTCCACCCTGCCATATGCAAAAAGACATACCTTCCCTTCCAGTTCATTGCAGTGTCACTTATGAAGACATTAAAGAGGATCAGCCCCACCACTGAACCCTATGGCACCCAGCTGGTCACTCTCTCATTAGAGTTAACCATCAACCACTGTCCACTAACCAATTTCTAATCTAATTTAATACTTTGGATCTGAATCTTAGGCTGTTCATAACAACCCTAGACTGTCCACGTTCTTAATCAGTGTCCTGTATGGCACTGTGTCAAAGGCCTTAATAAAGTCCAGGTAGGCCATGTCCACTGCCCTCCTCTGATCTATTCCCCTTGTCACCCAGTCAAAGAAATCATTCAGATTCATCTGGCATGACTTCCCTCCCCCCACTGCCTTTGGTCTTGTAGGCCATTGGCATCAAGATACTCTGAAAACCTTTCTGTAAACAGTTTCTATTAATTTCCCCACTACTGAGGTGAGACCCACCAGCCTGAACTAACCAGCCTTTTCCCTGCTGGCACTCTTATGCAGAAGGACCATGTCTGCTCTCCTCCAGTCCTAAAGAACCATGCCTGACTCCAGTGAGTTCTTGACTAAGGCCATCAATGAGGCAGCTAGCACCTCCCTGAGTTCTTTTAGTACCCTTCTAGTCCCACAGCCTTGTCCACTTTCACAGCTGCAAGTCCCTTCAGGACTCTGTCCTCTGAAAATGGACTTGAGTCCACCCATCCCTATGTCTCTGTTGCTCCCTGGTGGCATGCACCCCCTCCTTCCACTGTGAAGACCTGAGCAAAAGTACCCATTCAGGATGTCTGCTTTGTCATGGTCTTCTTCTGTGCCCTCCTTATACTCACTATCCCTCACCTTGCATTCCTCTTCTCACTTGCATATCTGAATAAAGTCATAGCCCCATGTTGTACCCATTTGGCTATCCTTTCCTCTATCTGCACCATTGCTCCCTCTACTCCTTAAATGCTTCCATCTGCTTTACCTGGTCCACTTCTCTGTCTTCCTTATGTCTTCTGAATGCAACACTTTATTTTACTTTACCATCATGGCCACATTCTTACAGTACCATAATTATCTCTTTTTCCCTTTACTCATTTCCTACTCATTTCCTTCACACAGAGGTTTGGTACCATAATTATGTTCTCCTTTATTTTTCTCCACTATTATCTGCCCCTCCCTGGCAATCCCCCCCCCCTGCACACACACCATTGGAGGCAATTTCCCATTTCTTTAAAATCTGCCCATCTAAACTTCAGAACTCTTATTCTTGTCTGGTTGCCTCTGCAACTGTCTTAATGTTAAACCACATTGTATGATAATTAATAGGTTTGTTTGCTTTGAGTTACTTTAGTTGATTTTGACATAATTAACTGCCCTCTCAATTTCCTTTTCATGGCAGTTATGCATTCTCATTTTCTGTCACCATTTTTTGATTAAAAAAAAAACATTTGTGGTGCCATGGATTCTAAATAGAGTTCGGCTATCTTCAATGGCTGCTACTCTTTTTCTTTTCATATGTCTAAGATATAGCATGACATCTGTTACACCATTCAGTGCTATTCTTCTGAATGACCAGTAATCATGGGTGTTAGAACATGATGAAAATGGGGAAGAGGCATGGTGATTACAAAAGAAAACATGCGTGCTTCCTTTCTGACCTTGCATTCATTATAGGGGCACTTTGAATGCTCATGGGAAAAAATTGGGGGCCTCTGCCACTCTTCCCCCATACCTTCTGGTACCTATCAGAACTCCAGTCATCTTGGACATGGTGGACAGTGCCTTATTCCTCCATGTCCTCAGCTGCAGCCATACCAGCTATGTTTAGAACTTGTTTAAAAAGGGAATTTTTCTTGTTTTATCTTAAAGAACAAGTGTGGGGTCCTGTGGTACCTTCTCACTCTCCTGCTCCAAAGAGAAACCCTGACGTCCAGTGGTACCCCCTTCCTAACCTTCCCAAACAATGTCTCTGGAATTCAGTTGCACCCACATTCCTTATTCTCCCCAATACAGTGGCCAGTCCAATGGCATCCTCCTTTCACCACCCTTATGTTTTTGATTTAGAGCCCAAATGTTATAGGCCAAAGTCATGCTACATCTGCCATGACCATTTAGTAAGTGGCCTGGTTTTACTGTATATTGTCCCAGGATCCCAAGGTCTACTGTAACCATGATATTTCCACAAAAACTAACAGCAGGAAAGCAATGGGATTCTCAGAAGCAAGAATCTTTTGGGGGGGATGGGGACAAACTTAGATATCCCATGTGGATTATCAAATTGTGAGTGACGGCTCAGACATTGGAGTTCATCACTTGCCATGCAGTCATGATGCAGGCACTCACTCTTCCAGCCCAATGGACTACAAAAATATAGGGATCTGAAGAAGAATGGATGGACTTTGACTCTTTTATTAACATCATGTTTTCTATGTTTATATGTCATTCCATGCCATGCTTCTTATTTAAAAACAGGGTTCTGCTTTTATGTTTATAGCAAAATGGATTGGAGGTTCCATGAGGAAACTGAAAAAAATAAATCTTTGGGAGGTCTTTTTGGCTGTGTAAATCTTATGAAAGGTCAGCAAGGAAGAAAACAGGGTGAACTTTTTAGTAATTGAAGTGATCACAATGACTCCCCCCCCAATGTTGTATCACGTACTTGTGTGTGGGAAGTCAGATTTCACTCCACGATCCCTTTCACATCTAAGATATTATAAAGATACTTTAGTGTTAGTCAAATAGGATTATCAGCATCAGTGAGTCTTTTCAAGAAGTTTCCTATGTTTATTTGGAAATGTGAAATTTGGCTTCTTTGCCCCCAGGCAATGTTAAAATTGAAGTGATATCTGTAGTTGGGTAAAAATAAAAACTAAGCTTTCTCATTGCTTTAGCATTTCTTTTAAGATGTACTTCTCTCCTGTGTTTTTCTAACTGCATGCACATTAGTTTATGTAACATTGGCAAACATTAATACTGAAAGAAAAGAGGAAACTAATGCAGTCAGGCAACACTTGATATCAGTCTAGTAATAGCCATGGTCTTCAGTTTCTTTTAGGCACCTGTGATTAAAGGTAGACTGTCAGCTAACAGAGAAAGTTTTTTCTTTCCCAAATCCAGTAAAAACAAAGTGTGAAATTAAGAAAGTCTGGTGTATTCTTCAACATTCCTCATTTTTAGCACACCACCTAAATAGTTAATTTTACCATTTGAAATGGTTAGATGAAGGTCACCCAAAATCTGTGGCTCAGCTGTGTCTCTTCCGTAACTGTGATGATCAGTATCAGCCAGGGATGAGCAAATGCAATCTTGCTAGTGCAGGCAAACAGCAGTGGATATGCTCACAGGGGAATGTGCCCATGATCCTGGCAATTAGGGCACCAATCTGCAATGTCTCCGATCATGATTTTTGTGTGGGGGGGTTGTGGGGGACTGTGCCCCCCACACACACACACACTTTTAAATTCTAAGTCAAGGGGTGTAGTGACCTTGGGGAGGGGGGCGCATCCCACATTTGGTGCCCTGATTGCCTGGTGCCATAATGCTGGTGTTCTAAGTGCTAGAAGGGCATCTGTGCACCAACACTTTCATTGTCAGTCAGTGCATTCTCAAGAGTGAAACCCTGCTAAATGGAAAGTAGCAAAGAATCTGAAATATGACTTATTTTAGTGACAGAAATAGCATCTATTTTCTCACAGATGTTACCCAATGCCATTCTTTCACTCTGTTATAAACAGACTAAATTTCAAACAGCTGCTGTTATAATCAATGCACTGTGCATGTGGTCTCTCAATACATGGTGCTTCATCTCCTAGTATAATGCTTAGATAACACTAATAATATTTTGCTGCTGTGAATTAGATGTGAAATGCTGTAAAAGATCAAACAGTGTGGATTGCAGGCTGTTTGTATAATAATCTTTGTCATTGTCTCAGACTGAAAAACTGTCACAGTGGCATATGATACTGCATATAGCGCATAAAAAGTATACTAAGCTCTCTCTAGTCCAATTTTTCCTTAACAAGTTAGCCATGTCTTGCTTCCATACCATCCTTCATCTGAATGCATTATGGGGCTGCTTCATGCTTAACTCAGTTGACTGGCTTTCAATTTTATGATCCCTTCATGAGCCATGGCTTACTTTAAAACATGACATCCCTCTACCTGGGCCACTATGGGCAGCAGTAAAGCAGGAGGAGCCTTCATTCCTTCCTGTGAACAGATCTATGTCAGTGAAGTATGCATCTGTGGATGTGTGCATTTATGTATCCTGTACTGGACCTACACTGCTGCTTTCTATTAATGTAAAATTCATTAAAGTAGTTGTTTAATTATTTTTATACTTGCACATCTGCACTCAAAGTAAATAAATAACAGGTATCAATCTTCAAGGTGTCGAATACAGTCAGCTCTGTTTATATTCTCTATGTTTTTTCTGGTTTTGTCTAACTGAAAAAAAAGCAGCATCTAATGCAATCCATCATTCACTATTACATCACTGAATTGTCAGTGTTGTGTATTACAATGAAATGCCTGGTGTGGGTCGCAGACTGGCTGATCTTGGCACGGCAGAGCAGTGGCTTAGGAGGGAGTCACTGGTGTCATTATAACTTTTGTACTCTCCACAAGTCACAAAACACAGTGCAAATCATACTGTACATGGGAGGCCTCTGTCTTAACAGGGGAATGGAAAAATGTTAAAGAGCAAACAGAATGTACTGCTGTGCAGTTGTGGTGGATAGAACCCCAATAAGTAAGTATTGTTTCCACATCATGAAAAATGGCCTTGGAAAACAACATAACTGCACACCCCCTTTAAACTTTTTAAGGTCTGACACAGTTCTGTGAGGCTATGGATGGGGAGGTGCAGGGTAAATATTGGGTAATTTCACTTAGACCTTCAAGATGGATGGAAATGTGCCCTAACAAGAAACCATCTCATACCGAATCAGAATAGAACAAATGAATATTAATACACAGTACCAGTAACTGAATACCATTCCCTAGGCACACTCCTCTCAGGGTAATAATTAAAAAAAATTACAGTGAACAAAGAATTAATAAAGAATAGGCAACAGAGACCAGGCAATAATGAGTCCCAGTCTCTGGCTGCCTCATTATGTTCAGTATCACTGTGCTCCATGGCATTTTCACATTTCCCATAGACATTTTGTTTTCTCACTTACCAAGTGAGAGTTACCAAATGATGTCCAGTGGGGTCCCTCCCCCACACACACGCCTATCACAAAACCATCTGTTCCCTTTTAAAAAAAGAAACAAGGGGCACAGCAGTTTTTTTTCTTTAAATCGTATCTCCTTTTCAAATCTTGATCCTTGCTTTGCCGCCTGTATTGTTAGACAGTGCGATCCCCTGAATGAAAACAGCATGCTGTCTTCTCCTACAGCAGCTCCCACAGTGGCAGCTCTCAAATTAAAAACAATTGCCACCCTATTTTTCTCATTGTTCATGTTGCCTCTTTTTTCCAGCTGTCATGTCTGACTTCTGCATTTGCTCTGTGTGACCATGAGCACACAAATAAACAAACAAAAAAACTGCCAGTTGAAAAACACTCTTCAGCCACACCAGACATGTTAAGCAAAAAAAAAAGTTGCTTTGTCATGGATGCTCACCTGAGCTGCTCAGGTCATCAGGTCCAAATGTGAGTTCATGCCCATTGACTAAAGTAGCTTCTCCCCAACACAGTCCCATAACTCCTTTCCCAAAATGTATAGAAACATAGAATTTGACAGCAGATAAGGGCCGCATGGCCCACCTAGTCTGCCAATTTCCCTAACTAATTGATAAGCTACAGATCCTAGTTAACCAACAGCCTACTTCCTCCTACACCCCACTAGAACTGCCTTATGTCTGACCCATGCATTCTTGCATTCCTCCACTGTTTTTCACTCTATGACCTCCTCAGGAAGGCTGTTCCATGCATCTACCACCCTCAGATGCCAGAAGGAGAAGGAAGGGAACATATTCAATTCAGTGCTTTAGAGTAACTGGTAATTGCTATTTTTCTTTTAAACTTAGATTGTGGGCTTTTAGTGACACTGTACTTTCTTTGTTGTTTTTACTTAGAATTGTTTTTGGGCTGTTGAAAATTTAAAACGTAGTGGTGGTGTATTTCTGTGCTGTTTTAACTGCTGCAAATTTTCGCCCCCCCTTCCCCAAACTCTTAATTAATATGCCCTGTTAAATCTGATTGACAGGAGCTAAACACAGGGTATAATAAGGGGTGTGAAGTAGGAGGGGCATAAGGGGGAAGAAGCCCACCCTCAGCACAAGTGTTTTGACTCATTTATTTATTTATTGTTTTTTTTTTTAAAGAAAATTATCTGAGGATCAGTGGCAGGATTTTTAGGACAGTAAATTAATAAAAAGGGAACTAGGAGAGCTTCAGTAGCAGACAAGTAGTGGAATAGCAGTATAATTGCAGTATAATGTGGGGAGTTGTGCAATGCAGTGGCTGTGGGGCAGCCATATTCAGGCAGACCTTCTGGACACTGAGGTGCTGCCCTATCTGCATGCATCTCTCTGGACTGCGGAATGAGGTAGCCAGACTCAGAGCAGAAGTAAACTGGGTCAGGAGTACCATCACCCCTATCCAGAGACCACCCAGTCTAATGCAACTGCCTCAAAGGATGCCAACAATGAGGAGCACTTGGATGACAGTGGGCTCAGGGAGGGTTAGAGTGGTCAGGCAGAGGCACATCCCAGATCCTATTCCACTCAAGAACTCATATGCCACACTGGCAAATGGGGACAACCAAATAGAGGTACCCAGACAAGTGGAAAGAAAGGACATGGAGGTTAGCCAAGGAGGTGACCTCAGTGGGGAAGCAGTGGACCCCAGAGGAGAAGGAAGTGAATCCTGGTGGTGGACTCCATCATAAGAGGGATCCAGCTAGGAACACAGGAGGGGGAGGACAGGGTGGTGAGGTGCCTACCAGGTGCCACGGCATGGAGGGATGGAAGGAAGATCCTGGGGATCACTGGGAAGGCAAGAAGGGAGGGTGAGCTGGATGTCATTATCCACTTAGGTACAAATGATCTGGCAAATGGGGAGCCAAAGGAAGTTCAGGAAGAGTTTAGGAAATTGGGGAGGGGTCTCAAGCAAGTAGCTACTTCTGTCACTTTCTCAGAAGTACTACCTGCGAGAGGCAAGGAGAGCATAGGAGTGCATGCATCAGGAACTTTAACTCATGGTTGAAGAACTAGTGCTGTGGAAGGGTTTGGATTCATTGGTGACTGGGGACCCACCTGGAGGATGGAGGTTTGTTCAAGCCTGACAGCCTGCATCCATCCTGGAGGGAATCAAAGACTCAATGATAAGTTTAAATCTACATTGACAAGCATTTAAACTAGCAAAGGGGGATGGCAGGCCAGCAAGGAGGGTACGTACTTGCTCACCCCCCACAGCTAGCAGTGGAACCAGTGAACCAGAGGAGTGGCTATCTCTACAAAACAGTGTGTGCCAAAGATAGAAATTAGCACACAAGAGGTGGATAGGCAGAAAAGGGGCAAAATTCAGCAGAAGGGCAGACCGCAAGGAGAACCAGGGATAAAGGACAACCAAGGAAGGGGCTGGAGTAGAACAGAGAAACAGTCTAGGGAGGTCAAATCATGGAAAGCCAAGTATCCAAATGCCAGGAGCCTTGGCAACAAGATGGAAGATCTGGAAGCTGTCATGGTGCAGTCAGACCTGGACATTGTGGCCATCACTGAAACCTGGCGTAATGATTTATTTTTTTTTTTTTTATTTAGTTGTTTAACCAGGTATAGCACGCTAAGCTGGAAGCTTTTTTACAGGAGCAACCTGGAAGCACAAGGAGGTTAAGTGACTTGCTCAGGGTCACACAGTATGCAAGTGGAAGCTGTGGGATTCAAACCCAGGTCTGGTCTGCTGGATGTCACCAGATTTTCAGCTCAGAGCCTTAGACCACTGTGCTATACTGCCTCCTAAATGATAACCATGACTGGGAGATGGTCATACCTGGCTACAACATATTCAGAAGAGACAGAACAGGCAGGAAGGAGGAGGAGTGGCACTGTATGTGAAAAATGACATAAGGGCCACAGAGATCCAGGAGGAACAAAATGGGAGAGATACTGTGGTTAGCTGGAAAGGAACATGGGGCAGCCATCCGCACAGGTGTGGTCTATAGACCACCAGCCCAGGAGGAAGAAACAGATAGGGAGTTGATGCTAGCCATCCAAGGATGGCAGACAAGGGTGAGGTAGTACTGGCTGGAGACTCTCACATTCCAGATGTGGACTGGAGCATCCCAGCAGCAGCATCAACTCAGGAGCAGATTTATCCTGGACCTCTTCAGGGTGCCTTCCTCAAGCAACTGGTCATGGAACCAACTCGGGCAGAAGGCATACTGGACCTTGAGCTCACAAACAGGGACAGTGTGATGGGTGTAATAGTGGAGGAGCACCTGGGGAACAGTGACCACCAGTCATTGTGGTTTGAAATCACAGAAAGAGCAGAACCAAACCACATAAAAACACGTATCCTGGATTTTAGGGGAGCAGACTTTGGGAAAATGGGGTGATACTTGAAAGAGGCATTAAGGGGAATGTGACAGGAATCAGGGGTTGAGGAACAGTGGGCAGTATTTAAAATGGGGATTACAAGAACAACAGAATAATGCATTAAGCAGGTTAGCAAGAGGAAAAGGAAGAGGAGACCATTATGGTTTTCCAAAGAGGTAGCAAAGAAAGTGAAAGCCAAAAAGATTGCATTCAGGCAATACAAAAAGACACAGGCAGAAGGGGATAGGGAGAAGTACCAGGAGAAGCAAAGGGAGGCAGGAGACAGTAAGGAAGCCAAAGCTCAGGCAGAAGAACACATTGCAAAATCAGGGTAGAGGGGACAAAACCTTTTACAGGCACATAAGTGAAAAAAGAAAAGCAAAGGGAGGGATAGTGAGACTGAAGAGGGAGGATAGGGGCCGCATGGAGGATGACAACAGTAAAGCTGACATATTGAACAGGTATTTCTGCTCAGTTTTTACTGATGAAGAGGAGGGTAATGGGTCTGAAGGGAGTACAAGGGGTGAGAATGGTGCAGAAATGGACACAAGTCCCTTTACACGAGAAAGGGTCCTGAAGGAAATGGAAGTAATAAGAGTTGATAAAGCAACTGGGCCAGATGGGTGCACCCAAGGTCCTTAAAGAACTAAGAGTGGTGGTGGCTGAACCCTGGCTATCCTGTTTTAGCCGATCACTGGAAACAGGAGGTACCCAAAGACTGGAGGACAGCAGATGTAGTCCCCTCATACAAAAGTGGGAACAAAGAGGAATCAGGGAACTACAGACCAGTCAGCCTCACCTCGGTAGTGGGGAAGATGATGGAAGCACTACTGAAGGAGAGATTGGTGGAACATCTGGTTTTCAATGGACTACAGGATCCAAGGCAGTGTGGTTTCATCAGGGGAAGGTCATGTCAGACCAACCTCATTGAATTTTTTGACTGGGTGACTAGGGAGGTGGATCGGGGAGGGCAGTGGACATGGCCTATCTGGACTTCAGCAAGGCCTTTGACACTGTGCCACATAGAAGACTATTACACAAACTGGGGAATATGGGTGTGGGCAGGACAGTAGTGTGGTGGGTAGGTAACTGGCTGGGTGGCAGGACACAGAGGGTGGTGGTAAATGGCTGTCACTGCACAGAGGGAAGAGTGACCAGTGCAAGGTACCACAGGGATCAGTGCTGGGACCGGTCCTCAACATCTTCATCAGTGACATTGCGAGTACCTAGAAGGCAGAATTTCACTGTTCGCGTGATGACACAAAGCTCTGTAACAGAGTAGACACACCAGAGGGTGTAGACAGAATGAGAAGGACCTGCAGCAACTTAAAGAATGGTCAGGGTTTGGCAGTTGAAATTCAATGCAAAGAGTGCAAGATAATGCATATAGGGCACAAAACCCTGGCACAATATATCAGTTGGGGGTGAGGATATAGCATGCACCAAGCAGGAAAGGGATCTTGGGGTTATCATCTTTGATGACCTCCAAGGTAGAAGAAACAGTGTGACAAGGCAGCAGGTAAAGCAAATAGGATGCTGGGATGCATAGGCAGGGCATCACCAGCAGGAAAAGGGAGCTCCATAATTCCACTATACAAGACACTAGTGAGGGCCCCACCTGGAGTACAGTGTACAGTTCTGGAGACCATACCTACATAAGGACAGAGACAGGGTAGAGAAGGTTCAGAGGAGGGCAACAAAGATGGTGCATGGATTGCATCACAAGTCCTATGAAGACAGGTTGAAGGAACTGAACATGTACTCCCTGGAGGAGAGGAGGGAGAGAGGGGACATGATAGAGACATACAAGTATCTTACAGGGAGGAACAGGGTGCAGGAATACACTATTTTAAGTGAAAAGATGTTCTAGGACTAGAGGGCATGGGATGAAGTTGGAGAGAGGATATCCAGAGGAAACGTGAGGAAGAATTTCTTCACAGAATGGGTGGTGGAAAGTGGAACACCCTGCCAGAGGAAGTGGTGGGGCTGAAACAATCACTGGATTTAAGAATGCATGGGATAGACATAAAGGAATTCTGGAGGTCAGGGGTAAGGGGCAACAGACTTCTAGGAAAACATAAACTGATCTTACAAGCTCAAATGGGCAGACTGGGTGGGCCATAGGCTCTTATCTGCTGACACTGTCTATGTATCTTTGTATCTATGTATCTTTGAAGAAATACTTCCTCACATTACCTCTAAGCCATCCCCCCTCTATCTTCAAATTGTGACCCCTTGTACTTGCACATCTGTTTTTCTGAAAGATGCTACCCTCTTGGACTTTGTTGATTCCCTTGAGGTATTTGAAAGTTTCCATCATGTTCCCCCCTCTCCTTTCCTCGGGGCTATACATCTTAAGCTCCTTTAGTCTTTCTTCATATGTCTTCTGGTGCAGACCCTGCACCATTTCGGTTGCCCTCCTCTGGACAGCCTCCACCCTGTCTATGTCTTTGCAGAGATGGGGGTCTCCAGAACTGTACACAGTACTCCAGATGTGGTCTTTTCAACTGTCTGTACAGAGAGCTAACAACTTCCTGTTTTCTACTAGTGATGCTTCTCCCTATGCATCCCAAACATATTTTTCAGTGTTAAATCTAGCAGTTTCTAAACTGCTCTGGAGCTCACCTAACTAATGCCACTTATGAATATTTTTTGGGGGCTCACTAATATAGAAATGCCCTCTACTAGCAATTCAGCCAGTCAAAAAAATACTTTAGAGGAAAATTCTTTTTAATATTTTTTTTTACATTTGTTTGAATTTTTTTTTTTACTATTTCTAAGCAAAATAATACCCTCTGGGTGGGTGGTTTGGGCCATACCAGACCTTCCAGGGACTAAAACACCCTCAGCCTCTGGCATTGAGCCTCATTATGCCATTGGGTGGTCCAGTATAGCACAATACCACCCATTTGTGTATTATTGCTTACTGAAACACCCTAAACTGCTATATTCTATAAAACTACAAATAGTATATTTAATATCATAAATAAAACAGCAGTAGAGAAAGAGTAAAACATGGCAGCAACATTCTTCATTTCAAAGAAATACAAAATATCACACATGCCCCATAATGCAAAGCATCATGGGCTGCATATGTAAATCACCACAGAATATTATGCTGGTTCAGCTTTAAGCAGAAATGCGCAATGCTGGAAGGCCTTTCACACAGTTTGCAAAGGGTGCCAACAGAAGACAGACACATGTTTCGTTCTACCAGGACTCATCAGTGCGCCTAGTCTGTTTGACACCCCAGTGGAATGAACCAGCTACCCTAAGATGGTCTATCTGGGTTATGTTGTGGTGAACCCAATTAAAACAAAAACAAGTTAAAAGACAAGTCCTGGTAGGACGAAACGTGTCTGTGTCTTCTGTTGGCACCCTTTGCAAACTGTGTGAGATGCCTTTCCGCACCATGCATTTCTGCTTAAAGTTGAACCAGAATAATATTCTGTGGTGATTTGCATATGCAGCCTATGATGCTTTGCATTATGGGTGACGTGTGATTTTGTATTTCTTTGAAACTTGGCTTCCCGGCCAGTGCCCTCTGGGGTAACCATTTCCTCTGTTCTTGCATACTTAGGTTCTTTGTCTTTTAACTTGTTTTTTGTTTTAATTAGGTTCATCACAACATAACCCAGATAGACTATCTTAAGGTAGCTGGTTCATCCCACTGGGGCGTCAAAAAGATGAGGCATCCTGATGAGTCCTGGCAGGACAAAACACGTGTCTGTGCCTTTTGTTGGCACCTTTTGCAAACTGTGTGAGAGGCCTTTCGGCACCATGCATTTCTGCTTAAAGTTGAACCAGCATAATATTCTTTGGTGATTTGCATAGGCAGCCCATGATGCTTTGCATTATGGGTGATGTGTGATTTTGTATTTCTTTGAAACTTGGCTTCCCGGCCAGTGCCCTCTGGGGTAACCATTTCCTCTGTTCTTGCATACTTAGGTTCTTTGTCTTTTAACTTGTTTTTTGTTTTAATTAGGTTCATCACAACATAACCCAGATAGACTATCTTAAGGTAGCTGGTTCATCCCACTGGGGCGTCAAAAAGATGAGGCATCCTGATGAGTCCTGGCAGGACAAAACACGTGTCTGTGCCTTTTGTTGGCACCTTTTGCAAACTGTGTGAGAGGCCTTTCGGCACCATGCATTTCTGCTTAAAGTTGAACCAGCATAATATTCTTTGGTGATTTGCATAGGCAGCCCATGATGCTTTGCAATATGGTGGCATGTGTGATTTTGTATTTCTTTGAAACTTGGCTTCCTGGCCAATGCCCTTTGGGGTAACCATTGCCTCGGTGCTTGAACACTTAGGTTCTTTCACTTTTAACTTGTTTTTTGTTTTAATTGGGTTCACCACAACATAACCCAGATAGACCATCTTAGGGTAGCTGGCTCATTTAACTGGGGTGACAAACAGATGAGGTGCACTGATGAGCCCTGGTAGGCACCCTTTGCAAACTGTGCGAGAGGCCTTTCAGCACTATAATATTCTTTGGTGATTTGCATATGTAGCCCATGATGCTTTGCATTATGGGGTCATGTGTGATTTTGTATTTTTTTGAAACTTGGCTTCCTGGCCAATGCCCTTTGGGGTAACCATTGCCTCAGTGCTTGCACACTGAGGTTCTTTGTCTTTATTCTTTATTTCTGCCACCTCAATTTACTGTATGATGACTCCACTGGCAAGTAATACAGTATGCTCCTGTTATGTGATTAATTTTTTTGGTATGCATTATTTTAACTGTCCTGTAACTGGTTATTAGTTCAAATAGTTAATGTAAGCGACTAAAATTTCACACAACCAATATCAAAAAACTTTGTGAATTATATCAGCTAGCAAAGCAGCCTACAGTGATCACTTATGTTAGGCAACATTAAATAAATATGGGATCTACAACGATACAGTGAGTGGCTGGTAAGATTTCTCATACGGAAATACAATTAGTGACTGGATAGCAGTGCAATAAATATGCAGGCTGTCAAAATGTGGATGTTTTGTAGCACTATCAATATGCACTAGGTGATGCCGTCTAGAGAGTTCATATCATTGGATCCCTCTGCCAAAACTAAGAACTAGTTACAGATTGTTTACGTAATGCATACAATGCAAAAGATCATATAACAGAGGCAAATCATGTTACTTGTTAGTGAAGGCACCATTCAGTACACTGAGGCAAGAACTAAAGATTCTTACTTTCATGTTTTAAAAAGTGAACCATATGGCAATCAATTGACTGATAATAAATGTCTAGTACTTTGTTTTATTTAAATCTATTTCCAAAACTGAAAGGCACTTTCATAATCAGCAATTAACATGAATTAAAATAAACTGAAATTTTGCTGGGAAAACTATTGATGCTATCCATATACAGCTATCAGCTTTTCACTACCTAAATGCCTAACTGCCATTGATGTCACTCTTTGAATGATGGTAATGGCAGTCAGCTCCAAGATGGGACATGAAAAAAAAAGAGTGACTCTGTTTCAGCTGTGGTAAAGTAAATGTGGCAGAGTTTGTTATAAGCTAGCAATAATACCCAATTGGGGGGGGTACTGGACTATTCAGGACCACACAAGGCTGTAATTAGGCCCAATGCTGCAGGCAGACAGCCTTATAGCCCCTGGAAGCAATGGTATAACCCGATACCACTGATCTTGGAGGGTATTTTTGTGTTTGGAAAATGGGTCTTACTTTAAGCATTAATAAAATCTCAAAAAAAAGAGAAACATACAATGTAGTAAAGAATAATAAAAATAAACATTTTATTTTAAAGTAATCCCTCTGTTGGTAAACATACCAGTAGAGAGCACTGCTATTTGTGCAGTTTTAATAATAATCATACTTTAAATAACAGTGAAAATATATGTAAAGATAAAATAATACTATGGTGAAAAAAATATAAAAGTGCTTGTGAGGGGAGAAAGGTGAGTTAAGGTGTTGAATTAAATGATAGGTGTTATATATTATTGCGGTGTGAGTCTGAATGTTTCTGCCATGATGGCATTATGATAACTCTTAACTACAGCAATTCATATTACTAACTGAAGAAAAAAGAGGGAAAATAAAATAAAAAAGAAAAATTGTTGGGTAAAAACATAAGAAACCCATGCCTATTGAGAAATGTATTTATGTCCGCAAGGGCAGAGGTATATTACTTGAGAGTTTAACTTGTATGGAAACATAAATACATAGACACTGTCAGCAGATAAGGGCCTATGGTCCACCCAGTCTGCCATTTGAGCTTGTAAGTTCACTTTATGTTTTCCTAGAAGTCTGTTGCCTCTTACTCTAACCACAAGAATTCCTTTATGTCTATCCCATGCATGCTTAAATCCCATGATTGTTTCAGTCCCACCACTTCCTTCAGCAGGATGTTCCACTTGTCCTCTACCCATTCTGTGAAGAAATTCTACCTCACATTTCCTCTGAATCGCCTTCCCTCCAAATTCATCCCATGCCTCTAGTCTTGGAACATCTTTTTTGCTGAAAAATAGTGTATTCCTGCACCCTGTTCCTCCCTGTAAGGTACTTGTATGTCTCTATCATATCCCCCTCTCCCTCCTCTCCTCCGGGGAGTACATATTCAAGTCCTTCAACCTGTCCTCATAGGACTTGCATAGACATAAACATAGATACTGATGGCAGAAAAAGATCACTGGCCCCTCCAGTCTGTACATAAACTCTAACAAACACAAGATCTATTCTTCACACAGGGTTCTAAGCCACACAATTGACGTCAATGGTACACAACCTACCACTATTACTTTGAGCAACAGTTAAGCCCTTCACTCTATCCCAGCAGTGCTTGAGGCCATTGATAGTTTTAGCGCCCACCATATCAGCCTGCAGATTACTCCCTGGCTCCATCATCCTTTCTATTAAATAAAACTTTCTCACTTCCCTCTTGAATACCCCCATCAGTTTTCACTTGTGCAACCATTTTCCTGACCTGCTACTTATGTTAAATATTTCCTTACAGTTTACCTTATTCATTCTTTTCAGGAACTTGAAGATCTCTATCATATATCCCCTCTCTTGTCTAGTCTCCAGAGTGTAGATGGTGAGTGCCTTGAGCTGATCCTCATGTGATCAGTCTTGCTGGCAATAATTCATTTTGGTCAGCATATGTTGCACTGTCTTCAGCCTGTCCTTATCTTTCCTTTGGTAAGGACTCCAGAACTGGCACAGTACTTAAACTGGGGCTTCACCAGAGAGTTAAAGTTAGGTAGTAAGTCTCTCTCCTTCTGCTGTCATTACCTCTTCCTATACATCCCAGCATCCTGTTTTCAGTACTGTAGGCCATGGCACACTGTCATGATTGTTTTAGGAAGTCATTGATGATGACCCCTAGGTCTCTTTCCTCAGAGGTCATGCACAGCTTTACCCCCCACACATCCAGTACCCTGTCCTTAGGTTTGTGTTCTCTGTGTGCATCACCTTGCACTTTTTGGCAGTGAAATTCAACTGTTAAACCTTTGACCACCTCTCTAGCTTTTGCAAGTCTCTATTGCATCTCTCTAACTCCTTCTCACTCTTTATCCTGCTGCAGAACTTAGTGTCATCTGCAAAGAAACACATCTTGCCCTAGATTCCTTCCCCCATGTCACTAATGAACATATTAAAAAGAATTGTACCCAGGGCTGATTCTTGTGGCACCCCACTGGTGACCTCCCTCTTTTCTGAGTTGACTCATTAACCACAACCCACTGCTGTCTCTCTTCCAACTAGTTTCTCACCCATCCACCTGTGTCCTTTATTGAACTCAGATCCTCTAGCTTCTTCAGCAACCTTCTGTGAGGCACCACGTTAAAAGCCTTGCTGAAATTGAAGTTGAGTAAATCCACAGTATGATCCTTATCTACTACCCTCATTATCCAGTCAAACAATACTATCAGGTTGGTCTGACAAGACCTTCATGCCACAAACACATTCTGTTTACTATCCTGGAGTCCATTGCTCTCCAGGTAGTTAACAAGGTCCTATTTAACTAGTGTCTCCATCAGTTTAGCTACAATAGAGTTAAGACTGAGAGATCTATAGTACTTAGTTGTTCCTCGCCCCCCCATTGAGTGAGACTACTGTATGTCTGCTGTCTTCCAGTCCTTTGGAGCTTTCCCTGTCTGAACTGAGTTGTTGATTAGCCCCAACAGGGGTTCAGTTTATTTATTTATTTAGTTAGCTTTTGTTAACCAGGTAGGTACACTAGACAGCATATCTGCCTATTTTCAGGTATGTCCCAGGAGATTACATCATAGGGTATGTAGACAATAGTAGATACAAGAAAACATCATGGGAACAAGTAGAAGTCAGACATAGAACACTTATACAAAATTTTCAGCAATGACAGTACATTTGCAGTTAGTTTAATTACCAATTCCTTGAGCACCTCAGATGCATCCCATCAGCCCTGGGACTTTATCTATCTTTAGGGCTGCTAGTTCTTTCCAACCCCCTTTACTGGTAAATACGTGCTGCTTCATCTCAGGGATCCCCCTTACAATTGTCTTAATGACACTTTCTGGCAGTTGCCCTCTGATTTCCTTTGTGAATACAGAGCAATGGCAGTCATTATGAACAGCTGCTTTATGCCTGTCCTCCTCAATTACCCAACCTCCCTCTATTAGCCTAACAATTCTTACTCCCTTCTTTCTTTTTTCACTAATATATATAAAGAACTTTTCTTCCTTGACCTTGATCCCTTGGCAATATGCAACTCTGCATTTGCCATTGTTTCTCTGACTGCCCTTTTGGTTCCCCACCTGCTTCCCTTTCTCAATGGTTCTCCTAGCCTCTGTCTACCCTGCAGTCAGCTTAACTGTGTGATGTAAATATCAATCTTCTACCCCAGAACTCTGGCCCCTTCTCTTGTCACATAGAAACATGGAACATATTGGCAAATAAGGACCTCTTGGCCCATCCAGTCTACCCCATTTTTTTCTACCTGCAGCTACTCCACAGATCCTATTCAGCCTTCGGTCTATACCCCCACCCTTACTTCCAGGATTCCCTTGTATTGATCATATGCATTTGTGAATCCTGTAACAACAGTACCCTCGAAGAGCCTCCTGTTCCAGAAGCCCCCCCAGCCCCCACAAAGTGGTACCCCTCCACCTGACACCCTCCCTGCAAACACCAATTAAAATTCTCAATTTCTTCCTTCCTTTCTCTATCATACCCATTCTCTCTATTCCACATAGTGAGGCCCTCACAAAAGGCCAGGGAAGCTGAGTGCACCTTCAATCTGTCCCCCAGCCTCTTAAAGTTCTGCTTCACTGCCTCCACAGGCTGGTTCACCAGACCATTGGAATACAAGTCTACCAACACTGCTAGCTCCACCTCCCCCTTTTCCACTATCCTTCCTATCATATCTACAGTATATCCCTGATGGCTGATGCATCAGGAGGGCATTCCAATCCCTCCACTGCCCACCACCCTCTCTACTCCCTTAATTATTGAATCCCCAATAGCTAAGACTCTCCTTATTGGCTGCATCCTGCACACCCTCTTGGATGACATCTTGTCATCCTGTCCATTTCTCCCAACAGATATAGAGTCCACCCTCCCACATGGATTCAGGTACCTGAGCCTCCTCAAGCAGTGCAAACTGATTTGTTGTCTGAATGGTGTGAGACCTCATAATGACTAAAGTGACTGTTTCAATTTTATAAAGAAAGTAAAAAGCATATTTTTTTCTCTATTGTTCATCCATGTATCTAACCTATTTCATTGTGTTGACTATTGTAAAATATTACTTCTGTATTTGTACCATTTGTTGGTTGCATATCTTTTACCAAATTGTCCATTCAGGAATTCCTTATAAATGAGCATGCTTAGTTGAGTTATTTCTGCTAACAATCTGACCTGACTTGTGATTGGTCAAACTGCTTGTGGCTGCCCCTACACCCATCTCCTGACCTTTTCCACCACCCTCCAGGCCCCTGGGCGGTGGGTCTCTCAAAGAGTGGGGGTGTGGGAGGTAGATCCCAGCTGAGACAATGTCTCAGCTAAGGTGTCTTGCCCCTTGCTGCTACCAGCTGAGTATGCAACTCAGCAAAGGTCCTGCAGATGGGGCAGTCCCCCTCCTCCAGATCATAATCCTGGAGAAGGGCACCCTACACTTCCCACAGCTATCTCCCCACTGTACCTCATTTCCCTACTCATCCTATGATACAAAAGGCTGGCCTTATATATGAAGTTCTGTTGTATTTGGAGTACTTTTTACATCTCCCTTACTTAATCCCTTAATCCATGGTTGATTGCAAATATGTATTTTTATAATATAGACAGATATAAAAATCAAAAAATATACAGTATATAGGATAGTATGAACAATAACACTATTCTTACACTGAGTGGTTATCATGACAACAACGACCTCAAAAGCAAAGCTCGAGAGGTCCCTCTGTCATCATGGTAACCTTGAGGTTTAAGAATAGCTATGTGTATTTGGGCTCTCATACACTATTCTATATAGTGTAGGTTTTTTTTTTTTTACAAAAACACAAATCTCCTACTTTTTGTGATAAATACTGTCTGCCTCTGCTATCTGCAGCCCACATTGGCTTCCATCTGCTTGCAGGCCAGCTAGTACATGACTCATCAAGCAACATAGAAACATAGACTTTGATAGCAGATAAGGACCACTTGGCCCACCTAGTCTGCCCATTCCCTACCCATTGGATAAGCTGCAGGTCCAAATCAACCAGCAGCCTACTTCCTCCTTACCACCCTCCTACCATTATAACTGTCTTATGTCAGTCCTATGCATTTTTTAATTCCCCCACTGTTTTTGACCCCACAACCTCCTCACGAAGGCTGTTCCATGAATCTACCTCCCTGTCCATGAAAAAAAATACTTCCTCACATTGCCCTTGAGCTGTTCCCCCTCTATCTTTAAATTGTACCCCCTTGTTCTTGCGCATCTCTTTTTCGGAAATATGCTACCATCTTGGACTTTGTTGATTCCCTTGAGGTACTTGAAGGTTTCTATCATGTTCCCTCTCTCCCTCCTTTCCTCAAGGGTATACTTATTAAGCTCTATTAGTCTCTCTTCATATGGCTTCTGGTGCAGACCTTACACCATTTTTGTTGCCTTCATCTGGACTCCCTCCATTCTGTCTATGTCGTTGCAGAGATGGGGTCTCCAGAACTGCTAGCAGTACTCCAGATGAGGTCTCACCAACTATCTGTATAGAGGGATAACAACTTCCTGCTTTCTACTGGTGATGGTTCTCTCTATACATCCCAGAATCCCCCCAAAAAATACAAAATCACACATGCCCCCACAATGCAAAGCATCATGGGCTGCACATGCAAATCACCACAGAATGTTTTGCTGGTCCAACTTTAAGCAGAACTGCATGGTGCCGAAAGGCCTCCCACACAGCCTGCAAAGGGTGCCAACAGAAGACATAGGCACGTATTTCGTCCTACCAGGACTCATCAGTATGCCTCGTCTGTTTGACACCCCAGTGGAATGGACCAGCTACCCCTAAGGCAGTGTGCCTGGGATATATTGTGGTGAACCCATTAAAATAAAAAACTATTTAAAAGACAAAGAACCTCTGTGCGTAAACACTGAGGCAAGGGTTACCCACAGGGGCATCTGGCTGGGAAGCCAAGTTTCAAGAAAATACAAAATCACACATGCCCCCACAATGCAAAGCATCATGGGCTGCACATGCAAATCACCACAGAATGTTTTGCTGGTCCAGAATCCCCCAGCCCTCTTTATTGCCTTCTCACATTGCTTGCCTACTTTAAGATTGTCTGATATGAGTACCCCCCAGGTCCTTTTCCATTTTTGTTGTTGTTAGTACCCCCCATTGTGTACTCTTCCCCTGGGTTTTTGTTTCCCAGGTACATTACTTTGCACTTCTTTGCACTGAAACTAAGCTGCCATACTCTTGACCATTCCTCCAGCCTTTCCAAGTCCCTTTCCATTCTTTCATCGCTCTATGTGTATCAACTCTGTTGCAGATCTTTGTGTCATCTGAAAAAAGGCATACTTTTCCTTCCAGCCCCTCTGCAATGTCACCTATAAAGACATTAAAGAGTACTAGTCCCATTACTGAACCCTGTGGTATCCTACTAGTAACTCTCCTTTCTTCAGAGTGTGCTCTGTTTACTATTACCCTCTGCAACCTGTTGTCCAGCCAATTTGTTACCCAGACTACCACCCTGGGACCCACTCCCAGTCTGACTAACTTGTTTATTAATCTTTCATGTGGTACTGTGTCAAATGCTTTGCTAAAGTCTAAGTAGAACATATCTACAGCCCCTCCCTACCCTACTATTTTGGCCACCCAGTCAACAAAATCTATTAGATTCATCTTACATGACCTTCCCACTGTGAATCCATGTTGCCTTGGGTCTTGTTCTATGCTGGCCTATAGATACTCAACAATTCTTTCAGAAGTGATTCCATTATTATCCCTACCACTGAGGTAAAACTAACAGGTCTATAGTTTCCTGCCTCTGCCTTGCTGTCACTCTTGTGAAGGGGGACCCTCTGTCCTATGAACAGTGTTGATGGGGCTGCTTGTATTGTGACTTGGCTACTACAGCAGAACACAAAATCATTCTGCTGCAGTAGCTACAGTAGTATATCAGCAGAATTACTTTTTCTGGTATATGTATCTCCATACACAACAATGTTCCACCATACACTATATACATTTCTATTTCATATCTATCATCAAAATGTAACAGCAGATCTCAGTATTCTAGAACTCAGTAGTCTGCTACCATAGATGTTCTATCAGAACTAGAACACTATGCCAGAAAAGATTTTCTTAGCAATATTCTGATTCTGGCTAAATAATGCTTTGAACAAAGACTTTTTTTCTAAAACAACAACAAATCAGCAACTCAGATAACCCATGAAACAGTGACAAAATCACAGTACCAGCTGGCCTGGTGGTGCTGAGGGTTGAGGCACTGGACGCCACACCTTGCGCTACACCAGCGACTCAGGTTCAGGAATGGACTTGGGTCACCGGGGGGTCAGCCGGGGAGATAGGGTTGAGCATGCCCATGGATGTTTTCCTCCTCTGGGAGGGGGGGCAGGCTACAGGGCAGCAATAACCACATGCATTGCCATTGCTGGAAACATGGGCAGTGAGGCATAATGGCTCCCTACAGGGGAGCCAGGGGTGGGGAGGGTGCTGTGGACTCTTGACAGTGACATGGATAGCATGCTGCCTGTCTGGAGTTAAGTCCTCCATGTTAGCACCCTCAGGGGGCTGGGACCAGGAGAAAACCAAAGGCAAAAGAAAATCTCCCTGTCCCTTCCAGAATGACACTGAGTCCACGCTAAATCAGGGCCCAGCCGTGAAGACCTGAGGAAAGGATTGCTTGGAGCAGGGACCCGTAGAAAGTAAAAAAAAATTACAGTACCACATAATTAACAGGCCACCACACAGCAACTTACCAACAAATCCTGGTAAGAGATACTTCCCCAATAAAGGAACAAATTGTCAAACTACTGTATATAAATAAAATGGCATTTACACTAGATGCGATTCATCACAGAACAAATGTGGTGACTGTCCTCTTCCCAAACACAAATCTCACATCTTCCTACAGAAAACAATATCCTCCTTCTCAGTCTACAAACTGTACAAAAAATTGTTTAAAAATGAGAACATATATGGAAAATGTTCACTTAGCCAGGGGGGTGCTTTGATTCAGTCGTGGTGCTCAGTTGCTTTTTCTTACTGAGCTGCTTCTGGGCTGCTTCAGAGGGGTTCAGTGTTGGGCCCAGTGCTGTTTAGGTGCAGACAAGACTGATTGGGGAGAGGAAGGTGTGTGACTGATGCAGAATCACGCTCTCTCACTTTGTGGCGTGAAAGTGGAGAAGCAGGGAGACTTTCGCTAGTTGGCTTATTTTAACAGGTATGCCACCTTTGCCTGTACTTGCTGGTCTCCTTACCAGTAAATCTTAAATTCTGCCTTGTGCCGATTGGAGTTTTCCTGGTGCTTTTGTCTTTTTCCAACAGAAGAAAGAAGAATTGAAGAAGAAGGAGTGAGAAGCAAGGGGTGGAGGTGTCCGCTATTAGGTGGCACCCGAGAGGGTTTCCCGAGGCAGATTCCCCAGTTTGGAGCACAGACAACAGCCAGTCGGAACGGCTTTGCACCAAGGAAAGAAAGCTCCATTCCTTTCTATTAAAATTGAGTATTCTTCCTTCTTTCAAATTGACACTTATGTTTTTTTTTCCCCTTGCTGCTTAATATTAACTGTATGAAAATCCTTTTTAGGATTGGGAGCATGATTTTTAAGGTCTTTATGATTTGTGCCTGTGATCTGACCCGTGAGATGTGCTTATGTTTTAGTGTTTTAGTGTTTTAGTGTATACGGGATTATTTTAAGTATATAAGTTTAAGAAGTTTTTATTTTTCGTGACAAAGTCACTTTTTTAATCACGTGAGTTGCAAGAGCAAGGTACTTATACACATGCATGGCGTCTTATCTCAGATTGTTTTCTGTGACTGAAGATCGACGGCATACTACATTTCTACGGGTGATACCGAGTAAAGCTATATTTTTGTATTCTTCATCTCTTAGTTCATTTTAGGATGAGTTTTTGTCCTTTAGTGTGGGAAATGTTCATTTATTAAATTACATGCCTTTTACGAAATTCAACGCAAACGTGCATGAGGACATAAGTCGCTACTTTACCCAACAGATATATTCAGCTAGTCTCCTTCTAAGAAGTAGGTTTATATACATAAATATATATATATATATATATATATATTTTTTTTCCAAGTACAATGGACTCTGAGTTTAGGAGCTCAGGATTACTTGTTGTTTAGAGAGGAATGTAATAGGCATTTAAATATATATTAAGCAGCTAGTCGTAAAGTAGAAGGTTGTTTATGAGACCTTTTTTTTTATAACTTGTAATTAGTTATAACAAATCTCAATATTAGAATTTGTTTGCTATTTGTCTACTACTTATGCACTTTTTCTCCATTTTTAGTGTATTATTTGGATATAATAAACTACAGAGACTGTGATGTTCTACATGTTACTAAAGCCCTTCAGCAGACTTTGTTGGGGATTTTAGAACCACCATAGAGCCATAGAGCTATAGAGCCTGATAAATCCTGGTCTTTAGCCTAAGGATTCAACTTTCGACTTGAGCATTTTTACAAGACTCTAGACTGTAAGGTTCAGAGATCAAAATTTGAACTGGCATTTGAAGTATTTGCCTCAGCGAAAGGAAATGTATTGAAGAGGTGCTTGAAGTCCTTTCTTTTCAGTGGAGGAACTGTACTGAAATTCTGCTGCTCGGATTTGCTGGACTTGTAACTGTTCACTTAAGGATTATAACATCATAACATTTGAGGATTTAAAACTTTTTTTTTGGGTATGCCTCCAATAACTAGAAGTTAAATTCCCATTAGTCAGAATTTAAGTCTGGCTAACCAAGGAAGATCATCTAAGGGTATTCACAAAAACCCACTTTCCCTTAAAAAATTGTCCGTGAGGTCACTCAGTAAAAAACATAATTTATTTAGTGCTAAGTTTATATCGCAAGAAAACAGCAGAAAATTTAAAGGGAAAAAGGTTGATATTCAACTAGCATCTACACCAAATGAAGGTATACTGAATTTTTTTAGTGTTGTTCCAACTTATGACAAAAAAGATAATTTAAAGTCTATAACAACAACAGATTTTGTAAATAATGAGGGGGCCTCATGTGATTTAATTAGTAATGTGGCAGATAGGTTTAGTCTGCCCAAATGTAGGGATATTGATGAGTCCCCCAAGATTCACTATGCTAAAATTGATTTCTCAGATATTTTTCATAATATGACTATATTAGATACAGAGGTGAAAAGTATTAGAGAAACTTTAAGGTCAGATCTGAGTGACCCTGTGCAGATGGAGATTGCTCAGTCTGGGAAAGAATCTCATACAAGTAAAAGTGATATAAAGGGAAACATACAAGTGAAGTTCCCAGGGAGAATCAGTCAATGGAGGTTTTAGATCACTCAGATGGGGCTGAATATACCAATACCTCATGGACAATGAGTCCAGAGAATAGAAGTGTTCCTGATTTTGAGGGATTAACAAGGGATATTGTAAATGTATTGAGAGAGCCACTTAATTCTAATATTTTCTTGTTTAAACAGTTACTTGTTATCAAACAAGCTATCTCTTTCATTAAAGGGGTATGCCTGGAAAACAAGGATAAGCTTGATTTGATGGGCAAAAGATTTGTGGAGGAAGACAAGGCAAAGATTATGTCTACTCAATATATTAGAGATGACTTAATTTTAGATCAAAGTGCAATTAACATCTCTTTGGGACAAATTCTGGATCACAGTGATCAATTTTATCAGGAAACTTATCAGGAGTCTTATAACTCAGGACTTAATGACTCTTTAAGGCTGAATGATACCATTCTGATGCAGTCAATTATTAGTAATGGTTCAGAGTGTATAATGCTACCTAATAAAGATATAAGAGATACTAGTATTTGTAGAGAAATTGAGGAGAAGTTTCCAGTTTTATGGGAAAAGGGGGGGGAAGCAAGAGGGATTCGGAGATATTTTTAAGGTTAACAAAGACAAGTGTAGATGTAAATGTAAGAGCAAGTGTAAATGTAAGAGCACTCAATGGGATGGGATAGGAATTGAAGGACATAAAGTGAGAAAGGAGAAAGATGAAAAGATAAGTAATGAAGCCTCAATAAAATTTAAAGGACTTCCTAAAGCAACTATAAGTCAAACAAAATTTGATACTGTTCCATTATCTTTAAGCGCCATAAGCCTTAGCCTAGATTTAATTGAACATCAAGGACAGAGAAAGTAAGCAAAAGCAATTCTATAAAGGTGATTTGTTTAAAGAAGCAGGAAAAATCAGGGATAAGTAAGATAAGTAGGAAAATGTCAAATAAAATACCTGCATTAGCAAATATGGGAAATGATGTTATGACAAAAGAATTTAGATTAGTGAATAGACATGATAGTGTGTCTCAAGATGATAACAAATGTTTTAAAAACCTTTTGTCAAAATCCTTAGGGAGTGATTTTGTGCTACCATTATTTAATGTATCATTTATTCCACAAGAAACTCAGGATAAGTTAATGGATTTATTGAGTAATCTAATAACAACTTTATTGGATGGATGTATTTTAGTCAAACATTGCATTAGTATAGTTAGACCAGTTTCAACTCTTGAGCTGGTTCTGCTGGTTTCTAATCAGTATCATCTTTTAAAGGCAATTGGTAAAAAAACTAAGGAGTTTGACATAATGGGGATTAATGTTGGGGATTTACTGACCATGAATGATATGTTTCCTGAATTCTATACTGCCAAAGGATATGTAGTAACTTAGCAGGACACATTGGTGTCTATTTTTGGATTAAAACAATGGTATAAAGAGGATATATTTAACTTAAAAAATACATTTACAGACTTTTTAAGACTTTGCTTGGGAACTTCTGTTGGCAATTCTGAAATTGCCACCGTTAAAAGATTAGAATTTGATGGACAGGTTGTTTTTAAGGTTAAACAGGAAAATTTGGTCAATGAATTAAACAGGAAACAGCGTATTCTGGATCAATTAAGTATTCATCTTTGCATTGAAAACATCAGAAGTAAGATAGATTATTCTTTCCCATCCATTCAGCAGAAGGGAAAATGTTGGGAGATTATGGCAGAGACAGCCAACAGATACAGAATGTTATCTTCATTGAATCAATGACAAACAGATTTTGTAAGATGGAGGCCACAGGGATTAATTTCTAATTTTTCACTTATGCCTGATTTTAACAAATCAGATTTGTCTGTGTTCAAGATTTTGTCTTGGAACATGGCAGGACTTGGGGAGAAGTTGGGGGATCCAGAAACTATTCAGTATCTGAATTTATTTGATCTCATTTGTGTGCAAGAAACATGGACACTTTCTAATTCATATTTGGATTGGTTTCAATTTTATAATAAATTGACTAGTTGAATTAGGAAATTTGGAAAGGGCTCTGGAGGGCTAACTATTTTTATTAAATTGGACATTGATATAAAAACTGAAGAACTAAGTAGTAACAGTAATGGTTTACAGGTAGTCAAAATAATGGATAGAGATAAGAATTTGTGGTTCATAATTAATGTCTATCATAATCCTGTTAGAAGTAAATATAGTGATCCAGACTTGTTTACGTCTCTCAACAAAGTAGTGGTAAACATTCAAAATGATTTCCCTGAATGTGGACTGTTAATCATGGGTGACTTTAATGCCAGACTAGGTAATTTAAAGGCCTGTAATGAAGATATAGAGGAGGTTTTGTCTTTAAGAGATAATTCCAAAGTACGAATGCTAAGAAATGCAAAGGATATTGTAATAAATAAATGTGGAATTGAGTTGCACAGGCTAATGATAGATAGGAACTTGTGTCTATTGAATGGAAGGATACAGCAGGATTTAGAGGGTGAATATTCATTTAGGGGGAGTAATGGCTCATCAACTATTGATTTTGTATGGGTAGATTTAAACCAAATTGACCAGTGCCATTCACTGTATTTGAATCCAAGACCTGAGAGTCAACATTTATGAGCTGAATGTAGTTTAATTAGGAAATCTGGTATTACTAAATCTACCAAATATGAACCATTAATGATTCAGTTAAGGAAGAACAGAATTCAGTGGGATATGTTTGAAGCACTGAACTTTGAAAAGATACTACAAAATGCAGGTATCCTAAAAAGATTATCAGAATCAGTGGGTAATGTGTGTGTTAACCAAATAATATTTGATTATAATATTATTATAAATGCTGTATCCCACATAATAACGAAGGAAACAAAAATTAAAAGAAAGAAGGACAACCATTGTATAATACAGAACATAAACAAGCTAGGAAACATCTTAATAAAGAATTTAGATTATTAAAACAGCATCCGAATAAAGGGAATAATAACAAAATGAATCAAATAAGGAGAACCTACAAATTGGTGTTAGTTAAAACTAAAAGGAATTATACCAAACAATTGTGGATGGAATTAAAAAGGGTGGTCCATCTAAAGGATAATACATTGTTCTGGCAAATTGCTAGACTTGGAACCAAAATGTTTGACAAAATTGAGGCACATATTGAGTTCGGCAGTTGGGAAATTAATTAAAAAAATTTTTTTTGTAGGGATGAACCTGATTATCTTTTAAGAATAACACAATCGAAGATCAGTGAATGAAAATATAGACCCACCAATGAGATAACTATAATTGAGATAGAAAATGCAATGGATTCATTTAAAAAAAGAAAGGCACCATGACCGGATGGGGTACCTTTGTATGTTATAATTAGGACCAAACAATATTGGATTCCATTTCTTTATAAATTGTATAATTATATGTGGACAACTGGATTATTTCCAAGTAGTTGGAATTTAAGTATTATAGTCCCCATTTTTAAGAAGGGTGATAGAAATGATCCTAGCTGTTACAGGCCAATACGTTTACTTGACACTATAGGGAAATTATTTACTAAAATTATTAATAGAAGACTATATTCATGGGTAGAGTCTAATAACATAATCGATGATGCACAAACTGGATTTAGAAATAAATTATTCAACATTTGATCAGATTTTTGTCTTGGCACATTTAATCCATGAGTATAAAGTAGTCAAAAAACAAAAATTATACTGTGCATTTATGGATCTTAAATCAGCATTTGACAAAGTAAACAGAATACTGCTTTGGGAAAGACTCTCAGATTTTGGAGTGGATCCCTCATTATTGGAAATAATAAGCTTAATGCACCAGGACAATTACGTTAGTATTAGATATAACAATAAAGGTGAAATCAGTAAATGGTTTAGTTCAAATATAGGAGTCCAACAGGGTTGTTCACAAGCACCACAATTGTCCAATTTATTCTTTTGCACTGTGCTGAATAAAATGCACAGGAAGAATTTCATCTCCTCAAAATTGGTCAAAGGGCATTATCCTATCTGGCTTATGCAGATGATGTAGTTTTACTTTCAACTAGTCATCTAGGTCTGTCAAGAAGTCTGGATAATTTTCATGCAAACTGTGTTAGTGCAGATCTCCAGATAAATTATGAAAAAACTAAGGTATTGGTATTTGGTGACAATAAGAACAAATACAAATATTATATAAATCACAAAAAAATAGAAGAGGTAGAGTTTTTATTATCTAGGCATAACGGTTAGCAAACAAGGGAACTGGAATGAACACCAGAGGGAAATCAACATAAAGGAGAGAAGTTTGTCCCTGCTATTTTGTCTTTTTTTTCAAGGTTTGATGATAATTCTTTTAAAGGGAATTTGATGGTTATTGATGCCAAAATTAGATCCCAACTCCTTTATGGAACTGAGATCTGGGGAATTAATTATAGTAATACAAGGGGACTTGACCCAACTCTGAACATACTTTATAAGAAGATGTTGGGACTTCCAATCTCTGCCCCATCTTTGTTAGTAAGAGCAGAGTTGGGTAAGGTCTCAATTGAATGTTATATCCAGCAAAGGCTGGTAAACTATTGGTTAAAAGTCTTTAGAATGAGTCAGAATGGACTTCTTAGGATTTGTTTAGAGGAAGGTCTAACAAATTTTCATTCTTATAAAATTTTCCCCTGTATGCAAGTGGTAGAAGAAATCATCAAACCACTAGGTTTAGTGTCAATTATAACAGCTAGCTTAAGATTTTCACCAGTCCAAATAAAAGAAGAAATTAACATTAGGATAATTAATGTATATATACAAAAGGATCTAGAGTTTTGCAGATTGTCAAAAGTGTGCCCAAGGTTAGCTGAAAATAGAAGATCACATAAATTTGAATCATATTTGGAAATATTACAAAATCCTAAACATTGGAAAGCAGTTACTAGATTTCATTTTGAATATTTCACTAGCAATATCAGGAGAGATAAATTTGAGAAAAATAAAAATATGGATATGAATTGTAAAAGTAGACTAAGTGAAGACAATTTATTACATGTAGTTTTGCTTTGTCCTCGGTACAATAAAATGAGGACTTCTCTTTCGGGTGGTTTAATCCAAAAACTTGCATATCGACCGGTCCATATTCTGAATTTTCTATTAAAAACACAGAAAAAAGAAGTGCTTGTCCCTGTGGCCTCCCTCTTATGATATATGGAACTTAAATGCCTCCATTTAAAAATGTTACCCATGTAAAAGAATGTAACCCTGTGCAACTGATGGTGATAAAAACTGTACATATGCTGTAAGCATAATTAAATTAGGATAACTATAAAAAAGCCATATGGCAAATGGATTTAAAATGTGAAAATATAACTGTAATGGGTCTGTGATAACTTGATACTATGTGTTTTTCATATATTGCTGATGTATTCTTATTATCGAGAATAGTTTTTTATAATATGTCATTTTAATATGATTTTTTAATCTGATATTTATGTCTTGATTTGTAATGGCATAAAATGCTGAACAATAAAGTTAAACTACTAAAAAAAAAAAACTTAGCCAGGGGAGATCCACACAGACACAACCACTCTGCAACTGCCAGTATTCTAAAACTTAGGATGCTGAAGATCCAAGGGGAAAAAAGTGTCTTACATTGCTACTTATTTATTTATTTAGGTATGTATTTATTGACTGATTGATTGATTGATTTAACTGGGTGGGTACACTGGTTCCAGGGACCATTTTCAGGAACTACCTGAGCCAATTAGATGGCACATACAGTACATGGAATACACTACATGATATTCAGCATACAATGCATAAGTAACAATAATTACAGAGTTGGAGGTAACACTTGTGGTCAAACAGTTCCATCACACGAATCAGTACAATAGGAACATCTCTTTCTGATTCTAATTTGTATTCATTATCAATCTGTACCCTTATGTTTTGCTTAAATACCTCCTTTAGTTGTAATTCCTGAAGATTATTTCTTCTATACTGCCACTTCCTCAGGGATTGAGGAGGAGATTAATCAAATGAATCAGAAGAAAGAGGGGTTACTAGTGAGGTACTGCAGAGTTCAGTACTGGGTCCAGTCCTTTTACTGTCTTTATAAGGCACATCGCAAGCCGGCCCAGTGGTGCTGAGGATTGAGGTGCTGGATGTCACACCTCACTCCACACCGGTGACCCAGGCTCAGGAACGAGTATGGGTCGTCGGGGGTTGGCAGGGGAGGAAAAGGATTGAGTGTCTGGAGGACTGCTCTCCTTATCCAGGGTGGAGGGTGTGCTACTATCAGTGTGCTGGTGGCCTCTGGCAGTGGCTGGAGGCATCACAGTGCACAGGTAGTCTACGAGGGTCGTGCTGGGGACAACGCTGGGAAGGGGTATGTGTGGTAGCATGCACGCCCCTATCCATTGGCATCATTGCATGCCTCACATGCCATGGGGGAAAGAATAGGGAAAACAGGGCACCAGTCATGGCAGCATGATGGCTGTCTCCATGGAGGACTCACCAGTTCCAAGGGCATGCAGCAATACTGGATCCTGGTCTGGTGGCTGAGTATTGGGGAGCTCTCAACCACCCTGCCACAGGGGGGCAAGACTTGGTAAAATGCTGCAGGGCCAGAAAGTGGAGTGGAGATCCTTGGAACAGCATCCGGAGCCTGAAAGAGGATGCCTAGATGCGGGACAGGCAAGGCAGACTGGATGCCAGGGAAAAAAGTATAAAAAAAATAAATAAATAAGTGACATTGCAGAGGGACTGGAAGGAAAAGTATGCCTCTTTGCAGATGACAGAAAGATCTGTAACATGGTTGATACACAAGGAGGCGTGGAAAGGTTGGAGGAGTGGTAAGAAGTATGGCAGCTTGGATTCATTGCAAAGAAGTGCAAAATAATGCACCTGGGAAACAAAAACCCAGGGGAAGATTACGCAATGGGGGGGAGGTAGTAATGACAACAGAAATGGAAAGGGACCTGGGGGTAATCATATTAGATGACCTTAAGGTTGGCAAGCAATGTGAGACGGTGATAGGGAGGGCTAGGGAGATACTGGGATGTATAGGGAGAGGCATCACCAGCAGAAAGCAGGAAGTTGTTATCCCCCTGTACAGACAGTTGGTGAGACCCCATTTGGAGTACTGCATCCAGTTCTGGAGACCCCATCTCAACAAGGACATAGACAGGATGGAGGCAGTTCAGAGGAGGGCAACTAAAATGGTGCAGGGTCTGCAAGAGAAGCCATACAAGGAGAGATTAAAGGAGATTAATATGTATACTCTTGAGGAAAGGAGGAGAGGGGGCATGATAGAAACGTTTAAGCTCCTTAGTGGAATCAACAAAATCCAAGAGGGTAGCATCTTTCATAAAAAGAGATGTGCAAGAACAAGGGGACACAATTTGAAGATAGAGGGGGGATGGCTCAGGGGCAATGTGAGGAAGTATTTTTTGCAGAGAGGGTGGTGGACGCATGGAACAGCCTTCCTGAGGAGGTTGTGGGGTCTAAAACTGTGGGAGAATTCAAAAATGCATGGGACAGAAATAAGGCAATTTTTGTGGGGGTAGGAAGAAATAGGCTGTTGGTTAAATAGGATCTGCAGCTTATCCTCTAGGTAGGGAAATGTACAGACTAGGTGGGCCATGCGGTCTTTATCTGCCGTCAAAGTCCATGTTTTATGTTTTTATGTAACACCGGTCCTAGAGTTTATGTATACTGAGACACATAGTACTGTACCTGTTACAGATTACTTTGTGTGTCCCGAGGTCTCATATGTAACAAAAGTATCACAAACATTAACTTGAGCAGTGCCGGATTTGAGGACAGATTTATGGAGATAGGGATGGGCACTTTCCTCTTTAAAGTTTGTAACTATCCTTTGTTAATACAAGATAGTGGGCTGTATGCAAATTCTTGGGAAAAGGGGCACCCTCCCTATTACGGGTGAAAAATTATGGAGGAAATGGGTATTCATGCTGTAATTCATACTCATGGATTTAAAAAATAGAGAAGTGAGCTACTGTATACCCACATGGGTTTGTTGCCAAAAATAACAGGAGGTTAAGAACAGAGGTGACCCCCCCAAATTCTAGGCACTACTTACTGATATTTGTACTAGCATACTAATGTCCTAATTTACTATATTGCTACTCCACATCTGGGAGGGGGGAGAAGGGATTTGAACTTGGGTCCTGGAGCTTACGCAGACTAAGAGACATAGTAGTCTTGTACTTATTACACAATAGTTGACCTGTACCTACTGTATTATATATGAACATATAAAAATGACAGCAGAAGCAGGCCTTACGGCCTATCAAGTCTGCTCGATTGCACAGCTAGCCCTCAACTTGTAGCTGCCCCCCCTTCCCATGCCTCTTCATCATAATCCCCTTCACCCTGTCCCAATCCCTCTTAAAGCCACCCACCATTCTACAGAACACCACCCCCTCAGGTAGAATATTGTACCTGTCAATCACCCTTTCCTTGAAAAAATGGCTCCTGATTTCCCTCCTGAATCTTATCTCCCAACCTCAGCTGATACCCTCTTGTATCCCTCCCTCTTTTAAGCTGGAAAATACCTTAAGTATTAACCATATTAATCCCCTTGAGGTATTTAAATGTTTCAATCATATCCCACTATCACTCTTCTGCTACAGGGAATACAGTTCAGCTCTGATAATCTCTTCTTATAGGACCTTCCCTCAAGTCTGTGGATCATCTTTGTCATCCTATGCTGCACCCCCTCCAACAACGTTATGTCCTTCTTCAGGAATGTGCACCAGTACTACATGCAGTACTCCAGGTGAGGCCTTACCAGAGATCTGTACAGTGGAAGGATCACCTCCCTATTCCTGGAGGAGGTTCCCCTTACTATACACTCTAGCATCCTATTGGCCTTTGCTGCCAACGTCTTGCACAGGGCCAAGTAGTTCATGCTGCCCGTTATAATCACCTCCAGATCCTTTTCTTCCTCATTACTTCCCAGTTGTACTCCTTTCAGATGATAGCTCCTCCCCTGATTTTGAGCTCTGAAGTGCAGTACCTTGCACTACTTGGCGTTGAACCCCAGCTGCCATGTAACTGACCACTCCTGTAGTTTGTTCAGGTCATACTTCAGCCCCTTTCAGCCTTCAATGTCATCAGCCACAGCTCCCATCTTTGTATCATCCATGAACAGACTGATCCTACTCTGGGCCCTGTGTGAAATATCAGCTATGAATATCCCAAACAACACTGGCCCCAGCATCGATCCCTGTGGTACCCCACTCATCACTTCCCTTGGTGATGAGAGCTCCCCCCACCACCACTCTCTGCTGCCTTCCATTTAGCCAGTTGATTATCCAATTGACCATCTTTCTTCCCACTCCTATGTATTCCAGCTTCCATGTACCTCTCAGTGGAGTGGGGCTCTTCTATTTCCATTCTCCTCCGAGTGCAGTAAGAGATCAAGTTTTAGTTCAAGACCAATGATGATGAGTCCACAACAAAATCTACCCTATATATGGTCATCAAGGTCTACCTGTGGGGCTGCATTGTGGACTATGTGGCTGCTTATAGGCAGAAACCGGAAGCTGATCAATGTCAACTGGAGATGGAGCATGCCTCCAAAGAGAAGCAGTTTAAAGAGCTCTCCCTGACACACCTGGACACCATCCTGCTGAAGGACATTAGATCCCTTCCCTCCTGTAGACCAGAAAAGCCAAACTAGCATTGCTGCACTCAAACCATTAATACTGAGATGGGGGGGTTAAAGGTGGGGAAGCTCCTTTCATGTAGACTGAGTAAGCAAAAATCTGACAAGTTTATACATGGCTTGCAGAACACGAGTTGCACCCTCCACTCCATGCCTCCTAAGGTAAATCAAATCATGTGTTCCTCCTATGAAGAGCTTTGCATGTTGAAAGGTCCCCTAAACCTAGCTAAATAGGAAGCTTTTCTGGAGACCTGCCTATTCTGTCCCTTTCCTACTCAGACAAAGAAACAATGGAGGCCTCTCTTACTGTCCAAGACATACAGGCAGTGATTTTGGCTTTGTCTCCCCCTAAAGTTCCAGGAAGTGATGACATTCTGATTGATCTATACTAGGAGATGCCTGGTCTGGTGGTCACATTCAGTGTTGCAGGAATCTCACAGCCATTCCGTCCTTTTCTCCTCCTGAAGAAAGAGAAGGATAATTTCTTCCTGGGATGTTATAGATCCATCTCACTAATCGATGTGTATAGAACAGTTTTTGCTAAGGCACTAGACACCAGGATCACCTCCCTTTCTGATACACTCTTCCCAAGTTTGTTTTGTAAATGGTTGCCTGAGCTGGGACAACCAGAATGTCCTGTTTTCCATCATGGCCTTGGTCAGCTCTGTTCCCACTTCGTAAATGGCAGTAGCTATTGATTTTGAATAGGCATTTGACTGCCGGCCCGGTGGTGCTGAGGGTTGAGATGCTGGATGCCACACCTTGTGCCACGCCGGCAACCAGGGTTCGGGAATGGACTCGGCCACCGGGGACTGGCAGGGGAGAGGGAGGATTGAGAGTCTGATGACTGCTCTCCTCTCTTTGGGGTGGGTAGTGGAGCTTGCATTGCCCTGCAGCGGTGACTGGTGGAGGCCAGCCGCACTACAGTGGCATGCCAAAGTGGCGGGAGAGCACAGTGGGCGTCAGCACTACGTGCTCAGGATGTCATTGCACATCCGGCTCTCCATAGGGAGAAAAAAGTGGAAAATGTGGAGGGTGATCTTCGCAGCTGATGGCCGCACCTTGCAGCCCCGGAGAGACCTGAGAGGGGAACATGCCCAGTGGGTGCAAGAAGCGTGAGCCGTCCCACTGGGGACGGGTTCATGTGGCCGCATACGCCCGACCGGCAGGTGCAGGCCGGCAGCTGGAGATGGTGGGGCTGCTCTGCCGAAGGAGGAAAAACAGAAGTAAGATAAAAAAGAAAAGGCATTTGACTCAGTGGTTTGGGGGTATCTGCATGCCATCCTGGGCAAAATGGGTTTCAGATCATATTTTGGGGAGTGGATCAAGGTAGAGTATGAATCCCATGTGACACATGTTCTGACAAATTCCACCCTCTCCGGTACTCTCTCCCTCAGGCATGGAACTTGTCTAGGGTGTCCCCTTCCCCTATGCTTTTTGTGTGATGATAGAGCCATTAGCAATAGCCCTGTGTCATCATCTAGACCTCAAGGGGCCCACGGTTGATATGTCAGAGCTTCAAACACTGCAATGTGCAGATGATTGCCTCTTGATCTTGGAGGATGCACTTGCTAGCATACAGGTTCTTCTCTGAGTTCTGGTGGACATCCAAGAGGTCTCAGGAATAAAAAATTAACCTGCCCAAGATGGAATACCTTCCGCTCTCCCCAGACTGTTCTCAGACTTCATTGCATGGATTTGGCTTACAATGGTCCCCAAAGGTATTAAGTAATTGGGTATGTACATCTGACCTGACCTTGTAAAGTAGTGTTGAACAACTTAACCCTCCTACTTAAGAAATTAAAAGAAGATTGTTATAGCTGGAAAGCTCTTTACCTTTCCCTCACCGGGAAGATAGCAGCACTTAAGGTGATGCTGCCACCTAAAATTATTCACTGCCTCACCCATCTGGTGAAAGAGATAACTTAGCAATGCTTTCCCCAAATTTGTGTCATAGTCAGCAATGTCTTGTGGGATAGCAAAATACCATGTTACAGTAGGCCAAATTGCAGGCACACTGGAGTAGAGGTGGCTAGAACCTCCCCTGGTTCTAAACATATGTCGCTGTTTGCTGCTCACAAACCTTGCAGTGGTTCCTCCCCTTTTCCAGGTCTGACCTTCTTCTTTGATACTCATTGGAGCACATCCTTTTCCATTGCTTGAGTCTGCTCACCAGGCTGTATTCTAAACTTAGAACAACTGGGAAAACTGGACCGACATTTGCTGCCCCTGTTCACTCCTAGAAGATCCTGGAGTGTTGGCTTCAAACCTCAATTTCCTTCCAAGCTCACATACCTCTGTGGGTAAATGAACTCATTCAGACTGGTAGGTGCAAAAGCCACCTGAGCCTTATGAGAGATCCATGGCATCACTATGTTGTCTGACTTATGGCAGCCCAGGCATACTCACTGGGACACCTTTGGGAATTTGCACAACTGGTTTCATATACTCTGGGAGAATTTTTGGAGGATCTTCAACTTAGGAGTCACTCTCTGATTACCAGAAGCTTTCCTCTTGGTTTCCTATCCAAGCAGCCCCAGTTCTTCATTCTTGAATGACTGCTCCTTGGGGCACAGCTAGCCACATTTAGATGTCAATTTTAAAAGAGGCACCTGACCCCTCAGACAAGGTATGGATCAGCTGGGCTCAAGCTCTCAGGATGATTATTTCTACTGATCAGTGGTGACTATAGCTGAGATAAATTAGCAAATTCTGTTTTGTGGAATTTAGTGATTTTTTTTGTGGAATTTTCCAAAATTGTTTAATTGGTCATAACTCAGTCAGCATTATAACTAAAGGTCTGAAATTTGGCATGCATATTGCTTGGAGGAGTCCCTAAAAAGATTTCAAGTAGGCCAGCCCAGTGGTTCTAAGGGCTAAGGTGCTGGATGCCTTACCTCACACCATGCTAGTGATCCAGGTTTGGGAACAGACTCAGGTCATCGGGGTGTCGGCACAGGGGGGAGGGTTGGAGTCGGACTGAGCAGCCATATGGCAGCTTTCCTCTCCTGGGGTGGCTACCACCCCCCATAGTCCCACTGCCAATGAGTGGAGGTCTGATGGTCAGTGTAGGTAGAGGGGGCATCAAGTAATGGAAGGGTACCTTGAGACATGGAGTGTTCATGCCTCCACATGCATGCGTGCATCAGAGGTAGGGGGCCAGGACTGGGAAGAAAAAAGACAAAAATAACATAAAATATGTATGAAGAAAAGATTCCAAGTTTCGTGACATTTGATGAGGAATGGGATATTATAGGGGTTCAAATCTGGCAATGTAATATTCACATTAAAATTTCTGAAAATATTTCTGTGGTTACAACTTAGCCACCTTTGAAGCTGCATAATAGAACATTTATATGCATACATTCTTGGAACAGTCAAAGAAACTGTGAAACATGCAGGCAATTGGTTGCATAAACTGTAAGTTACAGGAGTTCAGAATTTTACAATTTAATTATTTGTTAGATTATGTGATAATTAAAAAAAATGGATATTAATAGCTTCACTGCTATTGCAGGTATGCAATTAAGATTTGGCATGCATAGCAAAGTAAATACAGTATGACCTGGAATCTAATTAAATGGGATAACTCTGGTTTAGTAAGTTAACATTTATTGTGAATACTATAGAAATTACTAATTGGAAAAATCTGCTCAAAAATGTATCGATTCACAATAAGTAATGCCACTAAAATTCCACTTGTGTAATGTAACTTCCACAAAGTACTTGTCACCACTGAATCACCTTACCTGCACTAGCATCCTGGCCCTGCAATACCCCTCCAACACTCCTGTGACAGTGATGCTCAGCATCATGCTTCATCATCACTAAAGATATTCAGACACTTTAGTCACAATGACTTGAAAACTTATGAAGTTACTAATGTTATATTGTATTTCATGTAATGTCCTGAAAGGCATTTTTGTATGTTTTTAATTTTTGAAACCAATTTGTAAATTACACAGGACGGTCTTGTAAACAGGGATTACTTATCCCTAATGATTTGTATTCCCTGTATAAATATACATGTTTATTTATCTGTCTACAGTATCTATCTATCTATCTATCTATCTATCTATCTATCTATCTATCTATCTATCTATCTATCTATCTATCTATCTCATGACTAGTTGCAAGGATTGGCATCAATTGGTACCACTGTTTTCAAATTGTAAAGATATACATTGTTATCTACAGGGTTGTTAAATAGTCAGCAGGTGGCATTGTATAGAATCAATACTGCATGTGTATGTGATTCAACAACTCATGAAGTTATTGAGCTCTAGTTGCTATCTGGCATATTGCAATAATTCAGACTAGTGCATGGTGAGGTCCTTGACTATTCTTCATGGTTCATCACTTAAGATAGTGACCCGATTCTTGGTACAATTATACTTTTACTATGGAGCCTCCTGTGAATGCTACCTTATTGCCACTTTACCCAGCCTTTAATTTCCTCTGTGATGGCAACTCAAGTGTATGACTCTTCCAAATGTATGGCTATGGCTTTGGCAAAAGTATCACAACATTCCACAATATCACAAAAGCTCATTAAATTAAATTTAATTACTGATGTTATTTTGGAATCTGTGACTGCTTATAACTTGGCCAGCCATTAAGCAAGAGATTGGAGGGTTAGCACACACAATTCCATATTGGTATTCTCCTGACTGGCAGTTTATCTCTTAGGGATATACCCTGATCAGGCTGAATCCAGTCATCTTTCAATAGGCTACTGGGTTTTTCTCCAACATTTTTTCCCCTTTCATCTTCCCTGCTGGGGGGTCAATGCCTATGTCAGCATCGCATAGCCACATCATCTTCCCTTGTGGCAGAAGCAAGTTCCATGGCCCAACCACAGAGGCTACTGTGTGGGTAGAACTTCCCGACCATGATGCATTGCCAAGCGGCAGCTGTCTCAGCCATGGTCTGTCTGCTGACAAGACTTCCAGGGCTCACTTCTAAACCCAGCTCATCAGCCTGACTGCCCAACACTCTACTGCTGGGATACAGGAGTGGTCACAAAGCCTTATTTTTAAGGTCAATGAACCTACCAAAATTTTTGATATTCTGTTCTCTCATTTGAAACTTATAGGATCTTAAAATTCTGCAGTTCATATAATTGTGATTTTAAAATGTCCAAAGGTTTGATCTCATCTAATGGGTTCTATTTGATAAGGGGAACTTTTAAATGCTGAAGGCTCTTATCACAAACCCACAACACCGAAATTCAATTTTGGTGATGTGGGATCCCAGGAAGACAAAACATAGTGCAAAACCCTTTTTTGTTTTGTTTTATGCAGGGGGCCCCCCTGCACCCCCTTAAATTAAGATTCTCAACTCCAGTGGGGGTGCATGTTGGGGGGTATGCATACCTGAGGACAAAAAAATAAATTTTGCAAGCCTCCGCAACAGGTTACAAGGGTACAAGCATATCTGGGATCCCCTTCACACCATAATCATGACTGCTATGGTTTAATGTGTAGCAGGTAATCTGTTATCTTAGCATATGTAAGGTTACAGTAAAAGGATGCTTAACTACAACATCTGAGTGAGCTGCTGTACTGGGGAGAGAGGGTACGGGGGTTGGGGGCAGAGTTGGCAATGTATTACAAGCAGATTGTATATGTTAGAATTACTGCCTCCTGTATTGTGGGAAATTCTGTTAATAAAGTTTGAATTGAAAAAAAAAAAATAAATAAATTTTACTGCCTCAGGCTGGGCACAACAAAAACTACCAGTGCCCAGTTCCGAACCCTGCATCCCTGCCACCTCAAGCTGGCACCTAGCCCACCATGCCATGATGTCAGCTTGCCAGAACCCCTTGGCACCACCCCTCACATACTCTCCCACCCCTCCCTCAGTGGGCTCGCTCCCCCATGCACATATATATGCGAGACAACCTGTCACCTTTTCATCAACCCACCCATCCATTCGCTGACCCCACATCCCCACCATCGGGGTGCTAGCCAAAAGTGGATCACCGTTTCGGCAGGCACACACTTGCTAGTGTCCCATATCACAGGATACCCATATAATGCAGTCACTTTTAAAGGCAGAGATCTCAAACTTGATGCAGCGATCTTTAAAGATAGAGATCTCATACTAGGTACACATCTGCATGGAACTTGGGAAACTCATCATACCACATTTGATGAAATCTGGAAGAATATTTTTTAAATTTGATGGGAATAACTGAAATACCCATTTTGGCAAAGTTTTGTGACATTTTCTTGAACATTTTGCAAAATGTCCTGGAAGAGAAATGGTAATTTTGCCAGAACTCAGCTTGCAAAGATAAATTTGGCACAGCTCTAGTGGTCAAGGCTCTGGGTGCTAACAAGCAAAGTCATGTCTAGACTCCAGGAACCTTTTGATTCAAAATAAGTTGATGCATCTCTATACTTTACCCCAGCCAAAATCAGATCCATCAGACTCCTCAGCCATGACACCTGTTGGAAATGCCACCCAGATAGTTGAGATCTCCTGCACATTCTGTGGGCTTGCCCCAAGGTTCTCTACTTTTAGATGACAGTCCAAATGTCCACCCATTCCTACCGTACTACCATTGTCTCTCCACTGGCTCTTTAAGGTTAGTGTGGAGGTCAAAAAGCTGATTCTCCAATGATGGAGAACTGATGAAATCACATCCCTGTAGTAGTGGCTCTAGATGGTAGAAACCTAGCAAAGAAGTCAAAATAATTCACCTGGGTAGAGGGAATCCTGGGGAGAGCTACAGGTTGGGGGGGACGAGCTGACTGTCACCAAAGAGGAAAGGGACCTAGGAGATATCATCTCTGATGACCTTAAGGTATCAAAGCAGTGTACAAAGATGACAGGGAGGGCCAGTGGCATGCTGGGGTGCATAGGCAGGGATACCACCAGAAGGAGGTGGGAGGTGGTGATTCAATTGCATAAAACATTTGTAAGGCCTTACCTGGAATACTGCGTGCAATTCTGGAGGCCACACCTATGCAAGGACATAGATAATGTAGAGGCTATCCAGAGAAGGGCAACAAAGATGGTACAGGGCTTGCACCACAAAAGATATGAGGAGAGAATAAAGGACCTCAATATGTACCCACTGGAGGAGAGGAGACAGCAGGGGGTCATGATTGAAACATTCAAGTACCTTAATGGCAAAAACAAGGTACAAGTGGGGGACCTTTTCCAATGTAGAAAAAGTACTGTAACAAGGGGGCACAGTATGAAATTAGAAAGGGGTAGATTAGGAGGTAATGTGAGGAAGTTTTTCTACACAGAAAGAGTAGTCAATGCTTGGAATAGTCTGCCACAGGAGGTAGTGAGTGCAAGTACAGTGGAGGGGTTTAAGCATGCCTGGGGCAGGCACAAGGGAAGCCTGAGAGGGGAAGGAGTGATGAAAAGCCACAGATCACATAGGGTCCATGGCCATATACAATGTATAGAGCCTACAGGCAGACTGGATGGGCCTTTCGGTCCTTATCTGCTGACAATTTCTATGTTTCTATGTTTTTATGGACAGATTGTCCCCTTTGGCTTGGTAAACCACCCATACTATATACTGTATATAATTCACTCTGGGTCACGTCACCTTCATGATGTCCCCCTTTGCAAGTGCCAGTGTTACATCACCCCTTCTTTAAGACCCTGACCCTGTGTCTTTGTATTAGAGTTCCTACTCCTGTATACTCTTGTCTGAGCATTCGATCTGTACACATTGTATGGCATAGGGACATTTAATGCTTAGTGTACACATTGCTGTTCTTTGTTCATATTTTGGAGCATTGTTTCCACACTGTTGTTGTTCTTTCTTGAAAACTCAATGAAAAATTTAACTGCAAAAAAAGGTCCAGTCTAAGATCCAATGCCATCTCAAACCTTGAGGGGAGATATTGTTGATGGGGCACCTGAATATGCCAGATGTTAACTGGAGCACATCTGCTATAGCCACATCCAAGAGCAGGGTCATTCTCGATGCTCTCCAGGGAGCATGCCTCATACAGCTAGTGCAGGAACCCGCTCGGGAGGGGGAAATCTTGGACCTAGTACTCTCAAATTGGGCTGGAGAGAGGATCATAGATTTAGAAGTGGGTAGCCATCTGGGAACAAGCAACCATCAAACAGTGTGGTTCATGATAAACACAGCTGTAGAATCAAGCCATACAAAAGTGAGGGTACTGGGCTTTAGAAGGACTAACTTTGACAAAATGGGTGAGTGCCTAAGGATTGCACTAGAAAATGGGCAGGAAGGAGGGGTGGAAGAACAATGGGGAAAAATCAAAACTGCCATCTCAGAGGCAATAAGTCTTTGTGTGAAGCAAATAAAACAAAGTAAAAAAAGCACTGTGGTTCTTAAGAGAGGTGGCGGGGAAGGTTAGTGAGAAAAAGATAGCATTCAGGAAGTATAAGGAATCACAGAAGGAGCAGGACAGAGAATTGTATCAGTTAAAGCAAAATGAAGCAGGGAAAGCAGTCAGAATAGTGAAGGCCCAAACTGAGGAAAAGATAGACAACTCAGTTATGAAGGAGGATAAAACCTTGTATAGGTCAATTTAGGAGTGAAGAAAGACCAAGGGAGGGATAGTGAGGCTTAATAAAGGTGAGGGGAGATGACCAGAGGGTGACAGTGAAAAGGCAGAGATAGTGAAAGAATACTTTTGCTCAGTATTCACAAAAGAAGAGGAGGGGGAGGTACAGGGGCTGTAGACATGGCCTACCTAGACTTTAGCAAGGCATTTGACACAGTTCCACACAAAGGATTAATATACAAGTTGGCCAGCCTGGGAGTGGAATTGGGAAGACTGGGTGGGCCAAGCGGTCCTTATCTGCCATCAAATTCTATGTTTCTATGTTTCTTGTCGCAGAATGTAGGTCCACTTTGCTGCAATGCACATGGTGTCCTGCTTATTAGTAATTAATAGAAAAAACACACATTGGCCCTTATATTCAGTCATGGTCATTTGTGCTGCACCAAACCAATGCTGCACTCAAAATAGCACTTGGCTGCTAGGGAGTGAAATTCAGTTAGAGGGTATGCCCTGTCGGTCGGTGGGCACCAAGAGCAAAATCAGTCTGTTTGCTGATAAAACCAATATGGGAGTAGTGGTGGATGAAATAGGGGGATGGCAAGGGTTACATGAGGATCTGTCAAAGCTGGAGACCTGGTCGGATATCTGGAACTGGGGTTCTATGCCAAAAGTGCAAGGTGCTGCATTTTGGGGCAAGAAACCCTAGAAGGAGCTACCAACTGGGGGAGTGCAGTTAGCTGTTACTGAGCAGGAGAAGAATATGGGGGTGCTCATTATGGGAACAATGAACAACTCGGCACAATGTAGAAAGGTGTCTGCAAAGGCCAACAGAATGCTGGGTTGTATAGCTAGGAGTATATCCTCAAGGAGGGGGAGGTGATTCTGCCATTATACAGATCACTGATTAGGCCACACCTGGAGTACTACATGCAGTACTGATGCCCGTTCCTGAAGAGGGACAATAAGTTAATAGAGGGGGTGCAGTGCAGGGTGACAAAAATGATCCATGGTCTGGGGGACCTACCTTATGGGAGTAGGCTGAGGGTATGTACTCACTGAAGTAGAGGAGAGAAAGGAGGAATATGATTGAAACCTTCAAGTACATGAAAGGAATAAACAAGTCTTGTATGGAGGGGCTGTTCAGACTGAGGGAAGGGAGGGATACCAATGGCCATGATATGATACTGGAGTGGGGAAGGTTCAGGAGGGAGATAAGAAGACACTTTTTTACAGAGAGGGTGGTGGCCAGGTGGAATGTGTTTCTGGCAGATGTGGCATCCTGTAGTACAGTGGGTGGCTTAAAAAGGGGATGGGAGAGGGAAAGAGGGAGGGTCGGGGGGCAAGGGAGGGAAGGACAGCTGCAGAATAAGGGCTCTGAGCTGCACAATCAAGCAGACTTGATAGACCATAAGGCCTTTTTCTGCTGGCAATTGTCATATGTTCATATGGTCATATGCTATGCTTGTCTGAATATTGAACTTTTATAGCAAGCAAGCACGTTTTATTTGCTATAGCTACTCAACCCAAAGGTTTGAAGCTCTGTACATGCAATTTCATTTAATCAAATAAAAATATTTAAAATATTTATAAAATCAAATAGCAAGCACCATCAAATCCCTCTCATTCATAGCATATAATATTTAAAATAAGTCCTCAAATGCCAGGGAAAAGTTCAAGTTCAAGTTTATTGCAGAAAAGACTCCGTTGAGCAAGCTCATTCACAAGGAGGTCCTGAGGCACATACACATACAGTTCGCAATTACATAGACAAGAGATATAAAATGTAGAACAATAAAGAAAAAAATATATAATACAAGAGGTATACACAATAGAAGTCCTTATGCTATATATGCAGTACATTTCAGCTTTAGAAAGAAATGGGTTTTAAGAGCCCTTTTAGAAACTTCAACAGAGGAGATCTAACAAACCTGATTTGGAAAGGCATTCTTCATGTGCGGGTGGCCACAGAAAAGGCCTTTTCATTACATATATGCAAAGGACACAGGAAACCACCAGCAGATTCTCCTCTGTTGAGCAGAGTAGCTAAACTTGATTATGTGGGAGCAGGAGTTTTTTTTTTTGTGTTTGTAGGACCCAACCACTACAAGAGCCATACTGATGCATATACTGCATGCATCATTACCACAGTCACTGCTGGCAACAGGCTCCCAGGAGCAAAGGGAGTTAGCTCATCAGAAATGGAATAGTGCCATCACTTCTGAGAGCCATATTGTGTGACTGGCATGCTGAAGACCACATATGTAAGGCATGTACTGTGGAAAGTGGCCAGTTACATGTAATTTTGTTGCCATTAGGAGCTTGGCACAATGTGTCTATGCACAAAGTGGGAGGAATTGTACAGAGCCTTGGCCACCCCCCACATGGGAGCCCTACCCACCTATGCCATCTCTGGCTGTCTTACAGAACCCCCTTCCTCACCTGATTCTTTCTAACATTGTGGAACTGTACTAAAGCCCTTCTGTAGCCATCAAGTGGATGCCCTATCTCACTCAATCCCTGTTGGTATTGCGGAATTTTACTAAATCCCTTCAGTGGCAGTCTAGTGGACCCCCACCTTTAACCAATCTGGTGTTGCAGAAATGTGCTGATGCTCATCTGTGGCAGTTTAGTGTTACCCCCAACCAATCACTGTCAAAGCCCCTCTCCCCAACCCACCAAGTGTGCAATCACTACCTCAACAGCCTGTCAGTGCCTTTTTCACCAATTCACCTATAGGTGATCTGACATTAGATTCTCAGACATTAACTGACACTGATCCCTAGTTCACCAGCTTGGGCATCTGTTATCTGACTGATGACAAGGACAGCTTAGGCAGGCAGAAAGGGAGACCATATATGAAAGATAACTGAGGTGGGGGGAAGAAGCAGGAGAAGAAAAACAGGAGCAGAGGGAGGATAAGCTGCAGAACATGGAAGGCCCTGGTAACAAATGCCTGCAGCCTGGGAAATAATATCTCAGACCTGGAGACCTTGTTAGTGGAGGCAGACCTGGACATAGCAGCAATAACAGAGACATGGTACACTACAAATCAAGGGCCGGACATAAATGTACCGACCGGGTTATGTTCTGTTCAGGAGGGACAGGGGAGGTAAAAAGGGGGGATGGCTTGTACATCAGAGAGGGTATTAAGGCAGCAGAGCTGCAGGGTAGACAGGACGAGGCCAAGGCACTGTGGGTCACCCTTGAACCTGGCAATGGCACAGCAATAGATTTACAGGCCTCCAACACATGGGGAGGAAGAGGAAAGGGAGCTAGTGGATGAAATACATGAGATGGCATCAAAGGGTAAGGTTCTGCTGCTGGATGATTTCAATATGCCAGGCATGGATTGGATCACCCAGGCAGCTGCTTCAACGAAAATCAGAGGCATCCTAGATTCCCTACAGGTGGCAGGTCTCAGGCAGATAGTGCTTGATCCCACCAGAGACAGGGTGATTCTGGACCTAGTACTGACCAATGGGGATAGAATTGCAGAAGTTCAGGTAGATGGACAACTGGAGTCCAGCAACCACCACATAGTGTGATTTAGCATGGAGACAGGGACTTAGTCAAGTCACACAAAGGCAAAGGTTTTAGATTTTAGAAGGGTGGACTTCGCTGAAATGGGGAGATGTATCAAAGTGGCCCTGGAGATGAGGGGGGTAAGGGGGGGGTTGAAGAGCAGTGGAGGCACCTAAAAGAAGCCATAGTGGAAGTGATTAACCAATGTATCAGATTGGTAACCAAAGGTAAGAAAAGAAGGAAGCCACTATGGTTCTTGAAAGAGGTGGCAGAGAAAGTAAGGACTAAATGGGTGAGTTTCAGGAAATATAAGGAGACACAAAGGGAGAAAGACAGGGAGGTGTACCTAGAGTTTCTAAGGGAAGCAGGGTACGGCTGTTAGGAGCAAAAAGGCATGAACTGAGGAAGGATTAGCACAGAACATGAAGAAAGGGGACAAGACATTCCATAGGTACATCAGCAAATGAAGAAAAGCCAGGGGTGGGGGTTGTAAGGCTCAAAGGGAATGAAGGAGAGTGCAAGGAGGGAGACCTAGAAAAGGCGGAAATACTGAATAAATACTTCTGTTCAATATTCACTGAAGGGGGGGGCAGGGACCACAGTTGGGCAACAGATACAAAGGGGGGGGGAGGTGGACACCAGTCCATTCACAGTGGAAAGAGTTCTGCAGGAACTTACAATACTGAAGGTGGACCAAGATGCCAAGGGCCAGATGGCATGCACCCAAGGATATCAAGGGTGCTGTGAAGAGCTCTAGCAATGCCTCTGGCAGCCATGTCCACCAAGTGACTAAACACAGGAGTGGTCCCAGAGGACTGGAAGAGGGCACATGTAGTCCCTTTATACAAAAGCAGCAGTAGGGAAGAGGCAGGGAACTATAGACTGCTCAGCCTCACATCAGTAGTGGAAAAGATCATGGAAGCTCTGCTTAAAGAAAGAATAGTGGCACACTTGGAATCCAATGGTGCCCAGGATTTGAGTCAACATGGATTGACAGCATGAAGGTCATGTCAGACAAATCTGATAGATTTCTATGACTTGGTGATGAAGGAGGTAAATCAGGGGGAGGGGGAGTGGATGTTGCCTACCTTGATTTCAGCAAGGCCTATGACACTGTTCCACATAAAAGACTGGTTAGCAAGATGGGTAGAGTGGATATGGGGCATGCGGTGATAAACTGGGTTAGGAATTGGATAAAAGACAGGAGGCAGAGGGTGGTGGTAAATGGGATCCAATGCAGGAAGAGGGGGGTCACTGGCGGGGTACCTAAGGGATCAGTCCTTGGGCCAGTCCTGTTTAATGTCTTCACTGGTGACATTGCGGAATGGCTGGAGGGAAAGGTATGCCTGTTTGCAGATGACAACAAGATTTGCAACAGAGTGGATACTCCAGACGAGGTGGACAAATGAGGAGGGACCTGGGGAAGCTTGAAAAATGATCAGAGTAGCAGCTGAGGTTTAATTCAAAAAAGAGCAAAATAATGCACCTGGGACAAAGAAATCCTGATGAGAGCTACAGAATCATGGGAAGTGAGTCGCTGATGATCACCAAGGAAGAAAGGGACCTGGGGGTTATCATTTCAGATTACCTGAACATGTCTAAGCAGTCTACAAAGGCTGCAGGGAGGGCCAGTGGCATGCTGGGGTGCATAGGCAGAGGTATCTCTAGCAGAAGGTGGGAGGTACTGATGCCATTATATAAAACACTAGTGAGGCCTCACCTAGAGTACAGTGTGTAGTTCAGGAGGCTGCACCTTTGTAATTACATTGGCATGATGGAGGAAGTCCAGAGAATGGCAACTAAGATGATACAGGACTTGCACTGGAAAAGGACCTCAATATGTACTCCCTGGAGGAGAGTAGGAATGGAGGGACATGAGAGAAACATTCAAGTACCTTAAGAGCATAAACAAGGTGCAGGGGGGAAGGCATCTTCCAATACAGAAGGAGTGCAAGAACCAGGGGGTAAATATGAAATTGGAAGGTGGCAGGTTAAGGGGAAATGTGAGGAGAGGAAGTTTTTCTTCATGGAGAGGGTGGTGGTCAAATGGAATTGTCTGCCACAGGAGGTGGTGGGTGTGAGCACAGTGGATGGATTTAAACATGCCTGAGACAGGCACAAGTGAACCTTAGAGGTGGGAAGGAGTGGTGAAAGGCCTCTGACTAGTCAGAGGCTGCAAACAAGTGTAGGGCTTACTGGCAGACTAGATGGGCCTAGCGGTCCTTATCTGCTGACAATTTCTATGTTTCTGTGATATGTAGTGAGTGCACCTATACTGGAAAAGCAGTGGTTTCTACAGTATGCATGCTTTCACTCCTTGTCAGCCAGGCAGTGGCCTTCTGAGATGGTGAGAAGAGGGTCTGTGCCAATTGCCATAAAGGACCAGATGTCAGCTCAGCTATGGATGGGTGGGTGAGTAGGGGGCTGACAGGGAGTGTTGGTGATAGGTGCCCAGTGGGTGAGCCAGCAAGTGGGGGATTTTGACAGTGATGCAGAGGGGAATAACATTAAACTGCCAGGTATGGGCTTCTGTGCAATTCTACAATACCAGATTGGGTGAGAGGGGTCCACTAGCCTGCCAGGGAAAGACTTTTGTATAGCTGTTTCAAAATATTGATAGTGATTGGGTGAGGAAAGGGGGCTCACTAGGCTGAATGGGAAGGGCTTTAATATAGTTCTATAATACTATCAGGGATTGAGTGAGAAAGGGTTGTACATTAACATCCAGGCTTCAGAGCATTAATAATGCACAGTACCAACAGCTATTGAGGGCAAACGAACCACTAGACTTCCAGAGTTGGGCTCTGCAGTAGAACTCTGTACTAATAGGGATGTGGCTGGTAGAGATGTGCCTAAGTTTTATTTCTCTGGTGCAAAATTGTGAAATGAACACAAAATGCGATATTCCACCTGGAATGGTGGCATTTTGTCCTTAAATGGTAGAATAATGCCATTGCCCAGGCAAGTGGCATATACCCCAACAACTGGCTCCCTAATCCATCCCCTTCCCAATCCCAGACCCACCCAGAATGTTTTTAATTTTGTTTTAATAATTTTCCCTGGTGGTACTAGTGAACCCCTGTCTCTCCATCCCCCTGACTGATCCCCATTCCAATCCAAATACCCACCCAGTATGATTTTTTTTTAAAATAATTTTCCCTGGTAGTCTAGTGACCCCCCCCCCCATACAAGCGGTTGGCAGAACTCGGCTCTCCCTCCCCACCAAAGGCAGCACGGCATGTTGGAGTCTTTCTCCTGGGCTCCTCGTACAAGCAGCCAGTAGAGCACAGCCCTTCTTCCCCATCAAAGGCAGCATTAAGTGTTGGAGCCTCTCTACTGGTCTCATCATACAAGCGACCAGCAGAACACAGTCCTCCCTTCTCACCAAAGGTACACTGCAGCTCTTCTAGCCTTTCTGTCAGAGGACAGATTTTGATTGTTTATTTCAACTGTGGTGTACTTGTTTTCAACACTGTTTGTACCATCCAACTGGTGTGATAGGCCGATAGGCAAACCTGACATGCCCGGCGACACTTTTCGTGAAATGCACAAATTTCATAACATTTCTGTGGGACGAAATGTGTCAATTTCATACAACACTATTGACAGGTTGAAGCAGGGGTCACCGGCACCAGTGTTGCTGGGGGAGCAGGGGTCACATATCACTGTGTACGCTGATAAAAGCAATGTTTCAAAAGTATCAATTAGGGCTGCCTCTGCAGTCTGTTACCACTTACAAAATCCACTGAAAATACCACTGCATTCTGCATGCAAGAGGGCACCCTCTTTTGCAAGGTCTCAGTGGTATATTCTAGGTATCAGTTTTATCCACCTTGTGCAGTGCCAGGTAACCCTTTGGATATGGTCCCAGGGGCGTAATTATAGGGAGGGACGGGGGGCACAAGTCCCCCCCAACTTTCGGAGTGGCCTCCTTTTTATCCCATTTGTACCCCCCAACATCTTTATTTAATTTAAATCAGCCGTGCTGAGCCATGTTCATGTGCCCGCCAAGTAGCGTGTGACCGCCCACCCTGGCCAGTAAAAAAAAAGTATTCTCTCTCCGCCTAACCAATCGTGAGGTGACTGAGGTCTGAGGAGGAGCTGGCGGGAGACTGGCTGCTGTGGCGTGCTCGCCATGCTGTGCGTGCTTCGTGAGGCGGGAGAAGGAGTAGTTGATCGGACTACGACTAAGTGGACTAGTGGAGAGAGAGAGAGTGTCTTTTGAAGAACTTTTGAGGTGACCGTCCGTGACCATCGTCATCGATTCTGTTGTGGCTGTGGCAGTGTGACTCGAGTGAAAGCCTGCTACAACTGCCAGGAGGACGGAGTAACTTGTCGTCGTCATCATCGTGGGTTAGCACTAGCAGTCGGAACTCGGGAGGGACTTGGTGGGAGATGGAGTCCTGCGTCATCTCATTCTCATCTGAGAGGGTCCAGAGAAAGACAAAGAACAGTGGAGTGCAGCTGGACAGAGTTCAGTTCGGGGGGTCTCCAGTGCGTTTGCGGTGCGAGACTGCGTCCATGTGTGTGGGAGTTGACGCCGGGTCTGTCTAGACCGAAATAAAACAGTTCTACTTCAGACTGCACTGCTTGAGGCGGGAACCCAACTGCTGGAGTGCTGTGCTGCGTGCTGTTGCTGGCATTGATTGCTGCATCAGAAAAAACAAGCAGGTAATTTTTAAATGTGTTTAACTGTCTGTAGTAGTACTACTTCATAAGTAAAGTTTCAGCAAGTAAATGCTGGTGCAGATGTAGAGTGTTGGGGTGTATCCCTAGGTCCTTTGCAGGCCACATTTTGCAGGCCACATCTGATATTGATTTTCAATTTCAACCCCAGCCCACACCAGATTTGCAGTGTGTGTGCAGCTGTCAGTGCACTAATAATATTTGCTGATAAGTAACTACCAGAGCATAATAGATAATTATTAACTTATGCATTAAAGTTTCGGTGGGAAAAATGGAATATCCCCTTCTTCATGTGGGGCAGAGGATTTCTGAGGGGTAAAATGAGCGACGTGGAACTGGACGGGGTGCCTCCTGTGGTGATGCAAGGCAACCAGATAGTGATTTTGGGGGTGCCTTGCAAAAACCACAGTGTTAGCTAGTAGCCCTCATCAGCATACCCTGCATGCTGGAAGCAGCATGTGGAGCATGAAATGGTCGTCCGTGGTTCTGCCACCATTAAGCAAGGAGTGGGTCTTTTTGATTAAAACAGAAAAGCAGCAGGTAAAAGAGAACTCTTTTTATGCCAAAAGCCCTATCTGGGTGTTTCTGCACTAGTTGCTGCATTTTGCAGCCTTACCAGAGTTTCCCTTTAATGAATGGTGAGGGGTCAGGGGGACTGGGTGTAAATTGGGAGGCAGGTGGACAGTGATTTGGCTGACAAGGAGTATGTAAGGTTGCCAAATAGAGGAGTAAAGGCTGCAATGTGACTGGTGATGCAGAGATAAAATCAGACAGCTCATCACCAAAATCTAGCACCCATCACTAGGAGTAAATGAAGCTCGAACCAGTTTTATTTCTTTAAAAAGTGCTGTATTTCATGAAGTGGCTATGTGCAAAATTAGCAATGTGCAAGTCCCCAGATACATACCGCTCAATTGTCCCTGATTTTCAGGGACGTCCCTGATTTTGCCTCAAAATTGTCCTCTGTTCCTCATGAAATTTGTGTTTTTGTGATAGAAAAGTGGGGATTAAAAGCACAAAATAATGTCAACCATTAATGTAACAGACTTGTTATTCTTCATAAAATGCAGCTTAACACAAATCTTTTCATTCTATGGGCTTTATGAATGAATAACATCAATTTTTAAGATATGTCCCTCCATTGGGGGTGTTTGTCCCTGATTTTTTTTTAAGCCTTGTCCCTGATTCATGATGCCAGGACTCAGGTTCAAGATGCACTCTCCCTATCGAACCAGTGACTGTAATCAGTCTTTTACCTGCCGACCCCCAGCATGGCGTGAGGTGTGGCGTACAGCACCTCAACCCTCCACGCCACTGGGTCGGCTAAGTTTGTAATTTTTAAATATTTTTAACCCATATATTTTTTTATATTTTTGGCTGCCGGTACCCCTAGCCCCACAAATGGGCTCGGCCTGGCTCCGGAACCCTCACCTGGGGAATGCCTTCACAGAGGCAGAACTGAATGTATCTGGAGGGTCAGGCCACCAAGCCCGGCTCATACATGGATGCCAGTGGATTTTCTGAAGCTATATTCCCCTGGAGCTAAGAACATGCAATGATGCTGACAGCAAGCATCTGTTCCAGCTCCACCCATATTACGACACGACTTTGTGCCTCTCATCCTCTACCAGTGGGCAAGCAGTGCCAGACCCATCTCCTCTACCCTCCCAGAGAAGGAGAGCAGTCCTCTGGATGCTCGATCCTTCTCCTTCCCTGCCAACCCCTAGTTTAGATGTCAGGGAGGTACAAACCGAACATTTATATTTACTGTACTCCAGGTTGTGTGGGAGAGGTTCTTGGGCTGTGCTAAGTTTAACTTGTAAATGCCATAATTTATAGTTTTATAACTTCTAAATGACATAATTTTGGACACAGTCCAGGGGGATCTGGATACACTGGAGGGTCGTCCTGGCGGCTGCAGTCGGCAGTGGGCCAGGGTTGGAGGGAGCTGTCTGCAGCTGGAGTACCAATCGGCTGTGAGGGTGCCAAGTTTTAAATCTACATCTGGGCTATAGTTCTGGCCCAGCCCTCATGAACTTGAGGAAGAGCTGTAAATTGCTGGGAGAAGAGGTAGCTAACTGCATCGGATGTGGAGAATCCTACCAGGGGCTGCTGTGATGAGAAGTTGGAGCTGCATCGGCAGCTGCATCGAGGAAGACGGCTTCAGGACTGCATTGGCAGCTGAGGTGTGCAAGGGGGTTCTGGTCGTCCCAGCGGCTGCAGTCGGCAGTGTGCCAGGGTTTTTGGGAGAGTACTGATTGAGGAAGGCATCAGAGAGGATGTCCTGGCAGCTGCAGTCGGCAGTGGGCCAGGGTTTTCTGGACAGAAGTGATTGAGGAAGGCATCAGAGAGGGCATCCCGGTGGCTGCAGTCGGCAGTGGGCTAGGGTTGGAAGGAGCTGTCTGCTGTTGGAGGACCAATCGGCTGTGAGGGTGCCAAGTTTTAAATCTACATCTGGGCTATAAGTCTGGCCCATCCCTCACAAACTCGGAGAAGAGCTGTAATTGTGTCCACACCAACTACCCCGGCTCCGACCTCTATTAAATGGTCTGTGGGGCTGGATCCTTTGGGGAGTGCACAGTGTGACTAGCTGAGACTGAGCAATAAGAAACTCGGATTTGTGTAGGACCAAGGGGGAAGGGCATAAGATTTGTATATTGTGTTGCTGGAGATTGTGTGTGTGTGTGTGTGTGTGTGTGTGGTATATTAATTGTTGGTGGGGGGCTGTGTAAGTTTGACTGTGTATTGTGATAGTAGGGGTTCACATCCAAAATGGGGGGGTGATTGGGTGTAAGGAGTGTGGGGCAGCCATAATATTAAACTGGGCATGGAGGTTTGGAGGATGTCAAAATGGTATTCCACAGGGACAACAGGACAAGGCAAAAGGGACATATCCCAGAGGATAGGTGGATCATATGGTATCTGGAGGTGTGGGGGGAAAAGTTGACATCATACGGGAAGTATGCCACAGGGAGGCTGCTCAGAGGGAACAGATGAGGGAGGGGGAAGTAGGAGAGAGCAATATGGGTGTGAGCATCAAGCTTGCAAACCATTTCACCATACTATACCCGGGAGATAAAGTGGATGAGGATGGTGGGAGGGTGCAAGTGGACAGGGAGGATTTGGTCAATAGGCAGAGGGGGGACAGTGATGGAGGATGGAGCCTGTTTCAAAGAAAAGGGAGGAGGAGGGAGGGAAGGACATGAGCCTAGGTTGGGGTCTCAGGAGTAGATGGGCAATTATGGGCACATTAGTCTGACATCTGTGGTAGATAAAGTAATAGAGGGATTTATCATGGAGAGACTTGGGAGGCAGTTGGAAATGTTAGGACACCAGGATGATAAAAATAGAGAATACTGGATGGGCAACTAAGCACAACCAGTGTGTTCTGCCACAGAGGGGTTCTGATTCCCTCTGACCTCGAGATCGACGCTTGAGAGGTCCATGGGAATCAGAAGCCTGAGGTGGCAGAACACACAGGTTGTGCATGAAGTTGCTCATCCAGGATTTGTTATAGTGTATAGTAGTACTATGTGAAATGTGTGCTTTGTGTGTTTTTTTTTCTCCCTTTCTCATAATGAAACTGATTTGAAAAGTCTCTAGAGGTTCTAGAATACTGTCACCACATAATTAAATAGAGGAAAGCAACAATGTGCTAGGATTCCTAGTGGTTCTGCTGCAGTAGTGACATCACTGCAGCAGCAGAACAACATAATGACATCACTACTGCAACAGAACATAGAGAATACTGGATGGGCAACTATGCACAACGAGTGTGTTCTGCCACAGAAGGGTTCTGATTCCCTCTGACCTCGAGAGCGAAGCTCGAGAGGTCCATGGGAATCAGAAGCCTGAGGTAGCAGAACACACAGGTTGTGCATGAAGTTGCTCATCCTGTATTTGTTATAGTGTATAGTAGTACTATGTGAAATGTGTGCTTTGTGTGTTTTTTTTCTCCCTTTCTCATAATGGAACTGATTTGAAAAGTCTCTAGAGGTTCTAGAATACTGTCACCACATAATTAGAGGAAAGCAAAGATATGCTAGGATTCCTAGTGGTTCTGCTGCAGTAGTGACATCACTGCTGCAGCAGAACTACATAATGACATCACTACTGCAGCAGAACAAGCATATTCCAGGCATGGAATTTCATGCATAACAGCATTCCACTATACACTATATATAGAATAGTGGATGGATGGACACCCACAACAAGGCTGTGTTTCCATCGAGGAGTTGATGACATCATAGAGACCTTGAGATGGAAACGCGAGCCTTGTTGTGGTGTTCAGCCATCCACTGTTTATATAGTATATGTTTTTTTTTGTTTCTCATTATTTTATTGAAATTACTTGCTGTGGGTGCCGGTCCATTCCTCCTGCTGCCACTCCTGCTCCGTCCTATTCGGCTTCTAACTTTAATTTCTCCGCACTGCTTAGTTTTCAAATTAGAAAAAAAAAAATTTTTTTTCCAAAATGGAGACATGTATGGCACACCGTGTCCTGGCTCTGAATTCAACTGCCAGTGGCATCGCTGCCTGGCACTAGCTAAATCACGCCATGTTTGTTTTTGTTTGTTTCAGCATTTATATAGCGCTTTTCATACATCCAAAGCGCTTTACAAGCAATGCTAAACTGGTAGTGAAGTGACTGACTGTGTGGTGGCAGCCATATCGCACGTCATCACCCACACACAGCCTGGATAATTGCATGAACTAGTTTATGGGAAGGGGAATGTTGGCCAGGACATCGGGAATGTTCCCTACTCTTTTGTGAAGAGTGCCCATGGTTCTTTACTTCCACCTGGACACCCACCAGGACAACACCAGGATGGGCAGAAGGGACCTCCGTTTAATGTCTCATCCGAAGGACGGCACACCCCAGCAGTACAGCACCCCCCAATACTGCACTCGCATGCCAGCAATTTTTATGTGCAAGTCCAATCTTGGTGTGGGATGAGAACCCATGACATTCTGGTCCAGAGGCAGATGTGCTACTTGGTCACTCATTGATTGTCTTGCTCCCCCCAACCTGCGCCCACCCTATATGCATCCACATCCCCACACCCCCACATTACGGGTGTGTGTTGCACAGTTTCTATGCATGCTCGTGACTTCACCAGTTTTTTTTATATTTTCACTCCAGATGTAGAGAATGACAGGCATAAGGGGTGTGACTTGGGATTGTTGCCTGTAATGCTGATACCATTTCACCCCCACCCACACCCTGTAACCAGCGAGACTGTAGCCAGCGAGAGGCGTCAAGGTTTGCCTTGGACTGTTTGGCCACAAAGTTCACCCCATTCTCCTATACAGCACCCATCTCATCAAAATGTCACTTAGTGTGAGTGTGCTGTCGATGCTTCTCAGAATTACACCCACGAAGGGGGCCATGGACTCTCACTGGGTCAGGCAAGTTACTCTGGCCTGATCATATGCTGTAGAGGTGATGGATAGAATCCATTTGGCTATAGAGCCTATTGCATCCTTGCTGCCCCATCTTTTTCCTCTTTAGCTGGCATGAACACAGCTGAAGTTTTGCGAATAGCTTCCTCTCTCTTAATCTCCATATTTCTCCCTTCCCATGTCTAGTGTATGCCACTTTCCATTCTTGTTGCTTTTAGAAAGTGGGCAGAAGGAGGAAGCATGAACCCTTGATTGTAATAGAGGGAGGACATAACTTTGGCAAATAAAAAGTGGAACTGTTCTAGCCTGATGAACTAGTGTACAGCTCTTAGGCCAGCAACGCTTTTAGTTTGCTGAAACTCCTAGCAGGAGTAGTAGCTTTGAGAAAAAAAAGAGGCAATCTTTATTTTGAGATGCATGATGGATGGCATGAGAGGCTCTAAAGGGGGCCTTGGTCATGGCCCTGAACACCATATCAAGACTCCAAGGTGATAGCTTTGGTGAATTGAAGATGTTTTAATGCTGCTGCCTGTAGAAGTACCAGACGTGGGGATATGAGCCCAACAATTTCCCGGTCCCATCAAGAGTGCCCCCCAGTGAAGAAACTCTAATTTTTAAGGTGACTGGTTGGAGTCTTTTGTCCATCTATCTTAAAGGAACTGCAGTAGTACAGGCAATTATATTGTGTCGTTCTGTAAGTGTCTGGAATGAAGCCAGAAACAAAATCTCCTCCGGATTCTATAATGCACTTTGGAGGAAGAAGAGGCATATGAACTCCCCATCATTCCAATAACAGGAGCTGTACTGCATAGCTCCTTGAAAGTTTTTCCACTCACTTTCCCAGTCTAGAGAGAGGCCAGTTGTTAAAACTGGGTGCAGAACTGGAGCTTTTCCTGCTCAATCTTCAGGCCCCGGGATACAAGTTGTTCAAATTGAGATGCAGACCAGCCCTTAAAGAAGAAGGTCTGGGCTGAAACTGAAGGTTAGAGGTAGTCGCCTCGAAATATGAAAGATAGTCAGAAACCCATGTGTGGACTGGCCATAAGGGACCCCCTGGAATCATGACTGCCCTGTCCAAGGTCACTTGTGGAGGATTCTTGATAGAAGCGGTATTGGATGAAGGCAAACAGGAGGCTGAACTGATCCCAGTTTAGGGAGAAGGCGTCTTGAGCCACCGCTGGTTTGTCCATGGCCAGGGAGCAGAATTGCTGTACCTTCGAATTCCGCCCACAGGCGAAAGATCTGTCTGAGAATTGCCCCCCTGTGTGGAGTGTGGAAGGCAATGTCCTCCAGCTCCCATTCCCCTGGAAGAACAACCTTGTGAATTGAGCCAGACTGCTGTCATTTTCCTGTCCAGGAATATACATCTTTCAGTAGTGCTTGCCCCACTGAAAAGAAGAGGGGAATCTTTTAGCGTTTTTGGGCTTCTTATGCCACCCTGGTGGTTGATGTATACCCATGTTTTCAGACTGTAAGTTGGAACCAGACCATCCTCATTGAGGAATTGCTCTTTTAGAAGCCTCTGAGCCTCTGAGCTGTGTCAGGGGAGCAGGCCCTGTGGATGATCAGCTGGGGATCCCAGAACGCCAACCGATGAATGCACAAGGAGCAAGTAACAGTTGACAAGTGGCCGAGGAGTCCAATGTACCAGTCATCGACGGAAACATTTGGGGCTGCCCTTTGTGAGGGAATATCCTGGATAAGCCCTCCGGTGTTGAGTTTTCTGCCCCAAAATATTCTGGTGGCGATTTTTAGCTCCAAATCTCCACTGGCCAGATTCCAGCTCCTGATGTGGATGGCCCGGTCCAGAAATTGCAGGAAAAATGAGACCGTGTTGAAATGGGGCCAGTCTGTACAGCTTGCAAGGCTGAGACTGGGGTCCATGCAGGAGCACTGAGAAACACCTACAATGCTCGAAATAAAAGAAATTGATAGACTTACAGTCTGCTGTCTTCAGCTCTGCCAAGAGGGCAGAGCACTGCTTGCAGAGTACCTGCCAGACTGGAGGCAGGAAGTAAACTGAGGAAAACAGGAAGTGGAGGGCTGGATGTCCCCTGCTGCAGAGGCTTGATTCCTGCCTGTGGATCAGCATCAAGAGGTACAGCCCAGGAGTAGGGAAGCCTGGAGACCTGCTTAGGAGAGAGAATTGGTATATTTAAATTTTAAAAAGTACGGAATCCGGAAGTCTGGAGGATGCAGGGGTGCTCCATTTTCTGCAAAGGTGCAGCAACGCACCACATGCTTCAATACAAAAGTGTTGAAGCGTATGGTTCATCACTACACCTTTGCAGAAATTGGGGCACCCCCTGTATCCTCTGGACTTCCGGATTCCGTACTTTTTAAAATTAAAATATACAAAGTTGCTGCTCCAGAAAATTCCACTTGTGCTGCTAAAAGCTAAGCCGAAGGGATAGCTTTTCAGTTGTGTGAGAACCCACAAACTCAGGAGTTTTCCTTTAATGAAGAAGAATCTGTAACAGTTGTTCATTTTTCACAGATCAGGGTTAACTGCAGATCTCATAACATGAAACGTCAGAGAGACCAACCTTCGATTGCCATGTTCTTCAAGAAGAAACCTCATATAGATCCCGTGCCTTCATCCACACAGAAGATCCCGACTGAAGAAATATGTACTGCAGTGTATGAGGAGCTAGATCAGGGCTTCAATGCTAATGTTAACAAGGGAGAACAGCAACCAAGTACAAGTTCATCCCTTCCTACTGTCGACAGCACAGTTCCTGTACTGGAGATCCAAACAGTGCCTCTGGATCAGCCACCCCAACCACAATCACCATCTGTTGCAGAAACAGTGCCTAGAATGGAGATGACAACTCGTGATATGGATCCGCTGTACCAACCACCATCTGAGGAAATACCAAAGCAGGACTGTGGAAACAAAAAACTCAGATTCCAGGAATCATGGTACAGGGAATTTTCATGGCTGCACTATAGTCCTGAGTTGAAAGCTGTGCTCTGCTTTTGGTGCACAAAGTGTGAACAAATGGGGATGCTTGAGCTGTCAAAAAAGGCGAGAACTAGTATTCACCACAATAGGCTTCACCAACTGGAGGAAAGCACGGACTAAGTTTATGGCTCATCAGAGCTCAGAAACACATCAGCATGCCCTTTGGAAGGTGGCTCATGTATCCCGTGGTCAAAGCATTGATTCTGCTCTAGTGGAACAGAAAAATATCTCACAAGATGTGTCTCACAAGTGCTTGATTAAGTTAATAGCCACTTTGCATTACTTGAGAAGACAGGGATTGGCAATTCGAGGTCATCAGCTTGATGAGGGAAACTTTGCTGAACTGCTCAAGCTACTCAGCAATGAAGATGAGACCCTAGCAACTTGGCTAAAATGAAAGCAGGACTATACAAGCCCAGCAATTCAAAATGAACTAATCAGACTCATGAGTCATGAGATCATCCATTCTGTCGTGAAGGATATTAACAAGTCATCATACTATTCCATTATCGTTGACGGAACACAAGACTGCCAAGGTAAAGAACAAGAAAGCGTTTGCCTTAGATACTTTGATGGAAACATGCAGCCCCAGGAGGAGTTCATTGGGTTTTATAAGCCACAGGATACTATCGGAGCCTCAATAGCAAAAGTCATAATGGATGTCCTCACAAGACTTCCTCTGCCAATTGAATTCCTCCGAGGTATGGCATTTGAAGGTGCTGCAAACATGTCAGGATGCTATAGTGGTGCACAGGCTATCATAAAGGAAAGTCAGCCACTTGCCACATTTGTGCATTGTGGTGCTCACTGTGTAAATCTTGTGGCGAAAGAGAGCTGTGAAGCAAGCCCTGTATTAAGAAATTCCTTGCACTGAGTAAATGAACTGGGCAAACTGTTCAGTGAATCCCTAAAGTACAGAATATTTTTTTCTCAAATTACTACATCTGATAATGCATCTACCTCCTTCAAGAAACTGCGACCCTTATGTCCAACTAGATGGACTGTAAGACTAGCAGCAGTCGAAGCTATGTCAGCAATATGAGCAAATCCTTGAGAGTTTCCAACAAATGGAGTTGGAAAATGGGGATGCTGCAACAAGGGCAAGTGGTCTCTTAGAGAGCTCAGCAAGGGCAACACATTAGTTAGCCTGCTGCTGGTCAAGGTAGTTATGGAACCACTGACTTGTCTGAATAGAGACCTACAAAATCCAAACTGCACAGTAGGTGGCATGCTTACCTAAGTAAGCCTCATAAAGATCAGCTTCAAAGACTAAGGAATGAAAATACTGTCCTGCAAGCCATCAGAAAAGCTGATGAAGTTGTCCAGAAGCTGAATATGGATCCCATTCACCACCAAGGCAACAATGGGTCCCAGTCCATTTTGCTGGCAAGGGGGAGCAGCACAATCATGCAACAGTGGAGGATTATTTCAGAAAGGAATTCTTTAAGATGGTAGACATCTCAGTTGCCCAGCTAGAAGAGAGGTTCCATCAGCAAGGGCTGACTGAGTATTCAACTTTAGAACAGTTCCTTCTTGCTGCAGTACATAAGGGTGATGAGAGTGACCATGAGCTGGAGGAAATGATTGACTGCATTAAAAAATATCCAGAGCTTAATCCCAGAATGCTGAAAGTTCAGCTTGAGATGTTTGCACAGAGTAACACATATACCTCTTTGAATGAGGCTGTAGTCCTATTTAAAGCACTACCCTTAGATGTCCGTGGCCTTTTTACAGAGTTAGAAAAGTTTCTGCGACTACTGTTGGTGATACCAGTAAGCAGTTGTGAAGCAGAGCGCAGTTTCAGTGCACTTAGGTGCCTAAAAACATGGCTGCAGTCTACAATGACCCAGTGTCGCCTAAACGCAGTTGCTGTATGTCATGTTCACCAAACCAGACTTGATGAGCTATGTCTGGACACCATTGCACGTAAATTTGTTCATGCTCATGAAAGGCGCTGTGCTGTATTTGGACTGTAGCAATAAAAATGTTGCAATGGGTTGATGCACCAAAAATTCAAATGTGTTCAAGCAAGCACATCATATTCTTTGGTACTGCATGGGGCTGCATATCAACTTGCGGTCTCATGAAGAGAATTATCACACCTCAGATTGTAACCTTGTACCTCAGACAGTAGTGCACACCTGTACCAATTCACTTCATTAGCTGATACTGTTAAAAAATGCCTCCCAGTTCACTGTCCAATCCACTTTCTCAATGTTTGACTTCTGCTCCCACAGTAAACATTGAGTGGATCCTCCCCTTCTGCACAGTGAAGGCAGGTATGTACAGTTCCCCGTTGTTGTTTCTCCCCACCTCGTTAGCCAACAGCTAGGTCTTCCTGGAGGCAAAGCAATAAGCATCAGTACACACTGAACAACTGCTGTTCATGGCCTCATAAGGGCTGCACTTACTATGGATAACAATATTATTAGCAGGAGAGAGATACTAATGCCTTGAGAAAATCCACCCGACTTCCAGTGTCAGTCCACTCCTTTATCTGTGATCTGCAGAACCCCGCAGGACAGTTCCCCGCATATCTTCTGCAGTACTTTCTGTACCCTACTGCACAGTGCGAGTTGGCTGGCTACCAACATTCCAAATCTTGAATGAGCTATACAGCTCCCTCAATAATGTCCTAATAAACGTTAACATTCCCCCCTCACCCAAGGGTAATCTCCCTATACTGAATTAAAGTAACAGTTTAGGTGCAGACCTGCCACTCTGAGTATTTTTCATCACTGGCTGCTCTCATCCACAATCAGGTAGTGATCACAGTGCTGGCAGACCCACATCTCAGATATCACAATGATCTGCTCAACGTTCCCCTTCCTGTCTTTCACTAACCTGAATATAGCTATACTGTGCCGGAATGACCTATTCACTCCCTCTCTGGCATTCATTCTTCTGTCCTGCTCCCCACATCAAAAAACTGGTGAGCTTTCTACCCTTCTGCATCATGAATGTAGTTAGTACAGTCTTCTATGTTATTTTTACATATTAATAGTAAACATCATCTTCTGCTAAGCCAGGCTGACAGCAGCAGAGCACAAGGTGAAAATAGGCATTCTTTCCCATATAAGATATAAGCCACCTATGATTAAGCACAATTAAAGGAGAACTGCGGTAATACAAAGCTCCCCACCCCCAAAAAGCTTACCTCCCGATTAAGCTTTTGCACGTAAACCCCTCTTTTTTTCCAGCAGGCAATTACTTTATATTTATTTTTTAAAATCCGCGAACCAGAAGTATGGCGGACTGTGTGCAGCTCCATTTACTGTAACAGTGCGGTGCTGCACCGCTCACTTAATGTAAGTGAGCGGTGCAGCGCCACACTGTTACAGTAAATGGAGCTGCACACAGTCCGTACTCCAGTTCACGGATTTTAAAAAATAAATATAAAGTATTGCCTGCAGGAAAAGAGGGTTTATGGCGAAAAGCTTAATGTGAGGTAAGCTTTCTGTGAGTAGGAGTTTATATTATCACAGTTCTCCTTTAAATGATGTGCATAATGATGTACACACCCATCATTTAATAGTGCCTAATTAAAGGTAGCCTAAATATTTTAAGGACAGATTGCCCATTTTTCCCTTGTTCCCTGCTGCTATCAGCCTGACTTACTGGAAAGATCTGCTTATCTGGGAACTGTACTGCCTGTATTCATGATGCAGAAAGGTGATGAGCTCATCCATTTATGCTGTGGGGAAGTAGTGAACAATGAATACCAGAGGGGTACTGAGAAGGACACTTCTGCAAGGTACTGGCATATTCAGGGAAGGGGGAACACATAAGGGGAAAAATATGAGTAGATCACTGTGAGATATGAGTTGGGGCTGCCAGCACCATGATCGATACCTGACTCCGTTGTCCTGGCCAACCTTCCCCTTACCATAAAACCATTTCATGCAATTGTCCAATGCTACATGTGAATATTATTGTGTGAAATGACTGCCACTATACATTCAGTCACTTCACTACCAGTCTAGCATACCTGTAAAGCACTTTGGGATACACTGTGTATGAAAAACGCTATATAAATGTTGATTCTTCTTCTGATTATTATTATTATTATTATTTCCCATGGGAAAAGAAGTCAAGACAACCATATTTTTGATTTCTAAGAAAGTATTAACTCTGGCATTGGACTACACAAGCATTTTGCTACAAATAAGTGTTGGATCAAGGGGGGTTGGGTTAAGGGTGCAGCTGCACCCTCCGCGCCCATTGTAAATTACTTGCTTGCTGCATTTCACTTTGTTAAAGTCTGATTTATTGATTGTACAAATGTTTACATTCAAATCTATTGATCACATTTGTAGGTTCTGTCAAAAACATGCTAAAAAAGAATAGCAGACAATATAAAGGTTTAATAAAAATGTTAAAAGTGCATATCAAGTATGCATACCACCCCAGCACCCCCATTGTAACATCCTGAATCTGCCATGACCACTGGACCATCAGGTTATTTAAGATTTGTACTGCACTGTGGTTTGCAAAAGATAAAGTTATTTCGATTAAAACACAATTTTAACATGTTAAACTAAACACAATGAACAGAACCATAGCTTTGCATGTGTACTGATCAACTTAGTGCACATGGTCTTGACCATTTTGGTGTAACAATTCTATACAGAGGGAAAAATAATTAGTTAACACTATAAGAGCCATGTAGCTCTCTGGCTCCAATGATGTCATTGCTTAACACAATTGGTGGCTATATTAGGAAGCAGGTAAGGCAGTTCTCGAGGGCCATGTTCCAGCCTTTCTGGACACTCATGTTATTCTTGGTATGACACAAACTACATTACAGTCCAAAAGGACACAGTCTCGAGTGTTTTAGCACTCTGGATATTATCAAGTTACTACAGTTATGGTTCTGGGTCTTGGCTTGTGGACTTGGTGTTTTTTGCCACATGTGTTCTATATGTACATATTGCAGGATTTTATAGTTCTGTATTGGTTCCACCCGACATGCTGTAACAAAGAGAGACAAGAAAATGATCCTTTTCTTACACATTCCTTTTCTGTAATACTTATTAGGTATTATAAAAAGGGTCTGAGAAATGGAGCTTTCTTATTGGCTGCAAACATTCTAACAGCCTTATGTTAATCTTTTATTAACATACATGTAGAGCTTAGCCATATGCTGAACAAGGTTTAACACTGTTTAAAAATGTTTTTATTATAATAGCAATAAGGCACTCCCAGGGATTATGTTAATGGTCAGTTAATCACTCTCTAGGGGCATGTGGCACTCGGCTACACCTCATGCCATGGTACACCCCAGAAGGTGATTAACAGACCATAATAACCCCTGGTCATGCCCTCATTGCTTAATTGTCACCAAGTAAAGTACTCTGATATACTGAGAACTGCAATAAAATTAAGAAAACAAATAAACAATATATTTAAAATAAAAGCGTGTCCTGTGAAAATATTGTCCTCATTGTTTTTCATATGTATTACATTTCAAAGGCATGTTGATAGGAAATTTAGTATTTTTCCATATAACTTTTACATTTTTGTATGTACCACAGTACCCATTATCCGAAGCTGGTTGAGATTGAGGTTGTCCCCCCCAACCTTGGCATCAAAATTACTCCTCTGTACGGTCCCCACCATGCCTAGATGTACAGAGTCTGGATAGCTTGGCGGTATAGTTCTTTTTTTTTTAATTAAGTATATTTTATTAAAATGGTTTCTCCTCAGCAAATCAGTCAAGAATACAAATGGAAGAGATACAACAAATCAGTGGGACTGCATATTAGTACAGTGAGGAGTTAAAAAAAACATAAAATGCAAAAGTCAATTAACAGTAAAGACATATATCAGTTACACACATAAAACCAGACCCCCTCCCCCCTCCCCATACCCTCCCTATAAAGCATTCCCTTGGAACAATTAATGGTGTCAGTATCTATAATACATAGTACTGTAACATGCTCTTAAAAATAATGCTGTAAATCCTCAAAGTCCATTACGTGGGTTCAACGGAGGCCTTATGGCTTCCGTATGGAAAGCAGAACCTCAAGAAGGACCCACAGATTCTGATAGGCATGGATCCTGTCTCTCATGTAGGCAATGTGCTTTTCTAGTTGCAAAGCCAGAAATATTTCTTTAAATCACTCTGTGACTGGGGACAGAAATATCTCTTTCCAGGACTTCATAACCAGTAATTTGGCAGTAGCGGCTATTAAAGCAAGGTGTGCCTTCCTGATCCTGGTTTTCAAGGGGAAAATGAGTATATTAAACAGGCTTCAGGGGTAAACAAAGTGTCTAAGCCCAGTAATGGATCTAGGACCCTCCTAATGGATTGCCAGAAGGTTTGTACCTTAGAGCAGCTCCACAACATGTGATATAAAATACCATTTTCAAGTTTACACCATGTACATATTGGAGATGGAAAACATAGAAACATAAAATTTGACAGCAGATAAGGACCGCTTGGCCCACCCAGTCTGCCCATTTCCCTACCTAATGGATAAGCTGCAGATCCTAGTTAACCAGCAGCCTACTTCTGCCTACCCCCACCCCCTAGAATTGCCTTATGACTGTCCCATGCATGCTTGAATTCCACCACTGTTTTTGACTCCACAACCTCCTCCGGAAGGCCGTTCCATGCATCCACAACCCCCTCTGTGAAAAAATGCTTCCTTAAATTACCTCTGAGCTGCCACCCTCTATCTTCAAATTGTGCCCCCTATTCTTGCACCTCTTTTTATGAAAAGATGCTACCCTCTTGGACTTTGTTGATTCCTTGAGGGTACTTGAAAGGTTTCTATCATGTCCCCTCTCCCTCCTTTCCTCGAGGTTATACATATTAAGCTCCTTAAGTCTCTTCATATGTCTTCCGTGCAGACCCTGCACCATTTGTGCCCTCCTCTGGACAGCTTCCATCTGTCTATGTCTTTGTGGAGATTGGGTCTCAGAACTGCACACAGTACTCCAGATGGGGTCTCATCAGCTGTCTGTACAGAGGATAATAACTTCCTGTTTTCTACTGGTGATGCCTCTCCCTATGCATCCCAGTATCCCCAACCCCTCCTTGCTGCCTCTCACATTGCATGCCCACCTTTAGGTCATCTGATTATACGGTCCCTTTCCATTTTGTTGTTGTTAGTATCTCACCCCCATTGTGTACTCTTCCCTGGGTTTTGTTTCCCAGGTGCATTACCTGCACTTCTTAGCATTGAATCTAAGCTGCCATACATTTGACCATTCCTCTAACCTTGCCAAGTCCTTCTCATCCTTTCCACCCCACCTTGTGCATCAACTCTGTTGCAGATCTTTGTGTCATCTGCAAAGAGACATACTTTCCTTCAGTCCCTCTGCAATGTCACATATAAAGACATTGAAGAGGACCATCCTAATACTGAACTCTGCGGTACCCAACTAGTAACCCCTTTCTTCAGAGTGGACTCCATTTACTATTACCTCTGTGTCCTATTCTCCAGCCAATTTTTACCCAGGCTGTCATCTTGGGACCCACTCCCAGGCTGACTAACTTGTATATTAATCTTTTGTGTGGGACTGTGTCAAATGCCTTGCTAAAGTCTAGGTAGTCCATGTCCACAGTCCCTCCCTGATCTACTACTTTGGTCACCCAGTCAAATAAATCTATCAGATTTGTCTGGCATGACCTTCCCACTGTGAATCCATGTTGCCTTGGGTCATGTGCCCCAATTCTTTCCTTCAGAAGTGATTCCATCATTTTCCCATTCTGCTCAATTTAACTTGGGTGAAGTATGTATTGCAGATAATATTAAATCGGACCTGACAGAGCCTATCCTGTTTTATGAATTTGTAGATATTCTGCCAAATCTTTCCTCACCGCAAGAGTCTGTGGATAGTTCCAGTTCTTGTGCTCAGTAGTAACAGACCCCTTTTGGTAGGGCAGGATCAGTGTCCTGCAATTTTTTATATACGAAAGAGACTGCATGAGGTTGTCTTGACAATTGCATGAGTGCATTTAACTCAGTGGCAGGTAAGGTTAAGGTTGTATGAGCCTACAAATGTCTGTATGGCTTTGCCAGCCTGAATAAACTTGAATCTGGAAGTGTCTGGTACACCACGCCATAACTGATATTCACTGAAAGGAATAACCTTCCCATCTTGAATAAAATCAGCAGTTTTGGAGTACTTAAGCACTGGCCAAAATGTAGGTGGTATTGGCTTATCAGCTATTTTAAAGTGGGGGTTATATAAAAGGGGATGGTCCAGTAATTTGTGCCAGTTTACAGAGATATGATTCTGGGTTTGATGCAATGCTCTGATGGACCATCCTATTGGGGTAGTTTTGAGTGGTTTCTGTAACTTAGAAGGAGTAACATATAAGAGAGCAGGCAGTGAGCAGGAGTGTTGTGAGGCTAGGTACTGCTCCCATTCCAGCCATAACGGGGAGTAATTCAACATGGTAGAGGGATCTGTACACTGATTCCAATAGGCTAGCTTAATGATATGGAAGCGCACCATAGTAGGTCAAAAAGGAGGGAGTTGCTAGACCACCTCGGGTTTTAAGTGCAGTAAGTTTATTATAGGCCCTGCAAACTCCTTTTCCTTTCCACAGGAATGTATTTAGTGATTTCTGGAGCTTAGCAAACCATTTCTTGGGCAGAAAAAAGCCCAGCTTACCTAATGGGTAGGGAACGTGGGGGAGTATGTTCATCTTAACTGTGCTGAGCTTGCCCCAGAAGGAAAGCAGGAGGAAACCCCATTTATCCATATCTGAATATAGAACTTTTAGTAATTATAAAGGTTCTCCTTAATCATTGTGGACATTTCCAGTGCAGCCACTATGCCCAAGTAGGTAAGGGCTTTAGCTTCCCAAGAGAGGCGATGGGATGCCAGATCAGCCTGGGTCACTCTGCTATTGCAATTTGATGCAGGGGCAAATGCAATGCCTACATTTTATTTTAGATTTATTAGACCAACTTAGGTCTGAGACAGTTATCTCCTAACAAAAGTTTGGGGAATGATGGTTTTGAGCCAAGGTTTCTATGATTAATAGCTTCATATACTGTATTTATTTTCCTTTAACAGAGGTATTCAATCTATCTCTTATTTCTGGAGAATTTTCTAGTTGTTGGAAGCAAACCATAATAAAACCTATTTTTAAGGGGGAAGCAGCTGCTGACTTGAACAGTTACCAACCCATTTCCCTACTTCTATCTTTGGGTAAATTATTGAAATGATTGTGAATGGCCAACTCATGGAGTACCTAGACTCCATTGGTCTCTGGTCCCCCAAGTAGCATGGTTTTCAAAAACATCATGGTACCAGGACCATTTTGCCAGGATCTTGGACAACATCAGTGGAGCCATGGATAGTGGAGAGCTCACTGGTGTTGTGTTCATGGACCTGTCCAAGTCCTTTGACCTGATCAGCCATCGCCTGATACTCAAGGGACTGGGGAGCCTCTAACTTGGGGACTCCACTTGTATTTGGGTTGACAGCTATCTAATGGGGTATCCTTTCAGGATTAGTTACAAAGGGGTAACCTCACAGTCCATATCAATTGGAATGGGGTGCTCCAGGGATCTATCCTGGGGCCCCTTTTATTTTCATTATTTATAGATGCCTTGCCTTCCTTTTTAAAAAAAGACCCATACTTTACTGTATGTGGATGATATTATTTTATGTACTAGCTCTTCTTCATTGGATAAAATAAATATAGCATTAAACACTGATTTTCAGATTCTGGATACATGGCTCAGAGGACAACATTTGCTATTAAACTGCAAGAAAACAAAAAGCATGCTATTTGGTAGTGTTTGGCTGGGAGTGGACCACTTGTTGTCCATGATGTATCTGGGACTGCGCTGGAGCAGGTTTTGCTGATTTAAATATTTAGGAATCACTTTGGACCCCTGTTTAGCTTATTCTCTCCATGCAAATCTGAGTTGTAGAAATATTAACCAGTGACTGGGAGCTTTGTTTCAATTACAAGGCTTCCTTATGGAACAAGCAAGGATTACCATTGCTAACAATGTTTTATTATCAGTTCTGAATTATAACTCCTTCTTGTTCCAGAGCCTGGCTAAATCAGATATGACTTTGCTCACTACTACTTTCCATGCAATTTGTAGATTTGCTTTTAAAAAAAAAAGCTTTTCTTATACATCATTGCAATCTTTATCAACTGAGGGGATTGTTACCTCAATGCATGAGTGGTTTCTATAGTTTAAAATGTCTTACTCATAATGTGTTAGGGTTGGAATCTGACTCACAACTATTTTCTATGTTACAATTAAGAAAAGTACATAGGAACCCCTGTTCTAGTGCTTCATCTACACTCAATGTCTCAAATATAAGAACTAAAATGGGACAGTAAGCCTACTCTATATCTGCATCATTTCATTGGAATAATTTACCCTTGAATTGACAACACACAATGAGTCAGATAACTTGTAAAGCTTCCCTTAAGGAATTTTATGTTGTTACTTTGATATGTGACTGTTTTTAGAGTAATGTTTTTATTGTGTGTTGATATAATATATAGAACACTTACTGTTGTATAATTCACCTCTAGAGATTCATCATGTCATGTTTTTGCTCTCACTGCTGTATTATATTGATTGTAATTAGCTGCTATTGTTCTGTTGACTAATTCTCTGCATTTATTGTCTGTATTTCCACTGCTTCTTTCCCACAAGTTACACCTGGAATACAGCCTCAGCTCAACGTGCCATTACCAGTTACCAAATGTTTAAATAAAAAATTAAAATATGTGTTTTGTTTATTAATATTTGTCCTTGTAACACCATGACTGTATTTATGGTCCAGGGCCGTGTTTACAAAAGGATCTTGGCTCATAACATTTACCTGGTTAATAAAAGTTGAAATAAAAAAAATTAAAAAACAGACATAAACGAGAACTGTTCTGAATTTTTAAGAAATTCCTGAAAATCCAATACTGTGTTGTTGAAGCATCTCATTTCAAGTGAAAACCAATTTAGTAAACTGAAAAGTTCACAGCGACATGTGTTACTTGAACTTAAAAGTGCAAAATGGCAAACTGAATTATACAATTCCTGAGTTCTAGAAATTAATGCATCTAATGTTGTACTATAGACATGCAATCCATAGTAACTCAAAGATATTAATGATTGAGCAAAACTTTTTCTAGAGCACAATGTTAGTTTTTTAAGCATTTCAATCATCCTAATCACATATGGGTTGATTTAACCAACAAATTAATATGATAACCAAATGTCAAATTCTGATCAATGATAAACCCTCAATAGCAAAAGCCTCAATAGCAAAAGTAATCAACACATTCTATCTCCAACTCCTCTCCCGGTCCAAAATTGGGCTGGCAGGGAGAGTGAAAGCATTTTCTGGTGAGATCAAAACTGGATAAACTTTGTCTTAGAGGCATTCAACAATAATGCATTATCAGATAACCAGCTCTGTACTTTTAAGAAAAATCAGCTTGCACAGTTGAATTGACATCAAATCAGGAACAGACCTTAACAAACACAACTATGTTGTCAGCATAAAAAAAGCTTCAATAAATCTCAAAAGCATGAATCAAGGTCATTTAAACACAATGGAAAACAAGTTATCTTACCTTAACATTTTTAGTCATGTTGAATTAAACTCTAAATAAAAACCTTCACTCAGTGGGTACATTTTGAAAACCATTGTGCAGAATGTAGATTTTGAAAGCCTTCACATAGTCAGTAGATTTTCAGAACTTTCATGTAGGATTTCTGTTTCCTGAAAACCATTGCACAGCAAGTAGAGTATGAAAACCATTATGCTGAATGAAGATTTTGGAACCCATTGTGCAGCACATAAACTTGAAAACCATTGTGAAATATGTATAGATTTAAAAGCATATCACAGCTTGAATATTGTGAAAACCAATGTGTAGCTGTTCAAAATATTCATGCAGGAGGTAGATTAATAAAAATACATTTGTGAGGGATTCCTGTGCAAATGTTTTGTTTTTTAAATAAAATAAATCTAAATTCTACCTTGCATGGCTTTTATCAAAATGTAGTATTTTTAGCTGTGGCTTGTATTCAAGGGAAGCTTGTTTCTGAGAGTGGCTTATTTTGCACAATCACAAGTTTAAGTTCTAAGAATAAAAGATTGCACATCCTGGATTTGACCAAATGTATTATTATTGGTCTACTTCATATCAAAATATTTAAGACAAACATCAATTAAAATCATCAGTTTTAAAAAAATACAATAATGATCATATTCACAGAGATAAAAATCACAGTCCTACCCATGGTGTTTTACCTGCCATGACTTCAATCCTGACTAGACGTTGCAGCTTGTATCTGAGGGTGGCATTTCTTAAAGTATCCCTTTTGACCTGCACTTATATTTAGGAGGGGGGTTATTAAATGGTGGCTTCAATTCAATGAAATATGCTATTAACTATAGTTGTGTCACTAAACTAAGCATGTGTGAACAATAAATCATTACTAACTTCAAAATTAATTAACATTTTTCACTAAACCACAAACACAATCTATACCTCTATAACATCTAACAAACCTGTAGGTTTCAAAATATAAACCTTTATAGATTTTTTTAGCCATTGTTTCAGCAAACCGAGAATGCAGGAACAAATGTCTTAATAACTAGAGAATAAATTTAAATTTTTTCACTAAACCAGCAAAAGAACCTATTCAACTATAACATCTAACAAACTTGTAAGTTTTATAACTTCACTACTTGTAGTTTTTTTCTCTATCCTTGGGCACAATTTGGACTCACAAATAGGCAAAAATACATAAATTCAATATTCTCTACATCCAGACTGGACAAACAGATTTCTATAAAAGATATCAAACAGACCACACAGCATCAATTCCACCTTGTAAGGGCACACAACACCAAAAAGAAAACTGACCATTCTCCATTTTTATTTTAGCCTACCAGTCTGGAGTATGTTTTTTTATTGACAGTCCAGCATTCTTGAATTCACTTCTGGCTCTGCATGCACAATCAAAAATTAATTCAAGAAGGCTGGACTGTCAATAAAATAGCAATACTTTAGGACAGTAGACTAAAATAAAAAAATGTGAATGGCTGGCTTTCTTCCTGGTGTTGTGTGTACTTACAAAGTGGAACTGCCAAGATGCAGTTTGTTTGTAACCTAAGATTTGTAGTAAAGCAGCAGCAGCAGTCTGAAAATTTTCTTATAAGAGGAGTGAACACTGACAATTTGTGGTTGTCATACTGTGAGATTTCAATAAAACTTTCCACCTTAGTAGACCATAGGACTGAGATGATGCATGGCAAATTTAGTGTCCTAGGGTCTAAGCTAACTGAGTTCTAAGCATTTGAAAATTACTTTTTTTTTAAGAAACCACAACACAATGCTTATACACGGGCATGACTGTGCCTGTATAATAAATATAATCCTCCAGAGGCAGGGACAGAGTACAATGCAAGTAAAACTTCAATTGCAGTATTTGACTTAGTTTGTAACAGTTCAAGAGCAGAAATAATTGTTACTAGCTTTCAACACCTATATGTTTCAAAATTAAGAAGTGGCAAAAAGTTAGTATAGAACAGTACCAAATTATGGTTTATCTGGCTAACCCAGTTGTAGAAAAACATATGGAAATGTGTCCAGATGAAATGCCCAATGTCAGTGAAGAACCAGCTCCTGGAATGTGGTGCAGCTTTGACATAAATGTAAACTATAGCAAAAGCAAGCGCACACACCCCTAATCACAAACGACAAAAAAGGCTGCTTACTTAATCACTTTTCATTTAGTTAGCAGCACCAGCCCATGCGAAACATAAGGATTTGTCTGGAGATGCATACAGCATGGGCTGGAGCTGCTAAATAAATAAAAAGTGATTAAGTAAGCTGCCTTTTTTGTCATTTGTGAGGAAGGGTGTGTGTGTGCTTGCTTTTGCTATAGTGTGTCCAGATCAGTCTGCAGAGTTCCTCTCAGACACATCTATCTTGTGGCCATCTTGGATCTGGATCTGTCCAGCTACTGATGAGTTACTGAGAGTCTGGAGCTTTCTATAAAACAGTCTATCATTGAGGGACCTGGTTTTTCCCATTCTGGCCCAAGTAGCAGCCCTTTGCAACAGTAATTGAATAATTTCCCCAGAGATCCAGGAGTAATGGTGTCCTATGACCTTGTATGTTCTGATTGATGTATGATTGTTTCAGATGTTGTTGAATTCACTGATAAAGTCCCCATTATCAGCTTCTGAGGGAATATGGTTGATGCAGTCCCATCTTCTGGCAGACAAGTCTATATAGAAGTCCTGTAGCAGATAATAGACTTTAGTAGATAGGGGAAAGGGTGAGGGGTGTTAATAGTTTTATTTGACAAATAATTGAAATTTTACTTAAGGATGGTGGCGCAGGGACAGAAATCAATCATTTTAATTTTGTTCCTCTCTGTGTGTGCCACCCAGTGAGTGAAAAGTGTAGTAGCCTGTTGTGTGAAACATTCCATTTCACAATGTTTTTCATTGGAGTGGTGACACTGTGTCTGGCACTGGCATAAGCAGTACTGCATTGTGTCACTTGAGGAAAAACTACAACTGTTAGTGGGCAGCAGCAATGATGAAGTATACCACCTCCCAATGTTACAAAAGTAAGTGAGTAGCACTGCCAACAAATCAGTTTTCAATGGGGAGTGCCAGAGGTGAGGATATGGAAACGTACATTCAGAGAGGCATGAGATTTTTTTCATAGAAATGGGTAAGAGTCTGGTATGAGATGTGGTGATATAAGGTGGTTCATTCAAGTAATCCAGCCTCTCTTGCAGCAGCCTGAGCCAACTGATGTATTCTAAGGTACAGCGCTGCTTCAAAATGGGTCCAACCACCACCAGCCAGAGTCAAGCCTGGTGTACCACCCACCAACACTGGCAATCAATATTTTGTAACAAAAGAAATGATATCTCTGCACTAAACTGTCAATTACTAACCCACATTTTCTATTAATGAAAAACTCCTTTAGGGAGATGATAGTTCTTGATCTTCAACTGTTCTCCATGGTGGAAGATTCTGTCATGCGTCACAGTTTCTTAGCTTGTTATCCCCATTGTGTAATAGCAGATTTGACTATCTTGCCCCCACTAAAAATATACAAACTCCACCTCTATGATATGTCTAAATCTTCCCCTGTATGAGGCAAGCAGTTAAGAACACTTCTGACGGAGGTATGGGGAGATTATATGAATTTCTGTAGTTATATCTAGAGCAGTAGTGCAAAGCAAAGTTTCCTGAGACTTACTGATCTTAGGGTTGTGATGAATAGCAGCAGTAACATTCCAAAAGTGAATGACTGGGATTCCTGTCATGCTTTTTGTTTTGCAAAAATAATAAATATGGTTCTTAGTCATGTGGCTGAAAAGCATTCTCAGTTAAAAGAATCACTTGGTATTGTACATGACATCATTGGATATTTACATAGTACTCTTAAATGTGAAGAGCTCCCTCATCATTATTAACAGAAGCACAATGTTGCCCAATGTTGCTTATTGAAAGAAATGTCCAGATGGTGGAACTCTGTCTTTTATAAGCTGGAGAGATTCATTGAACACAAAGGTCTTCTCAGGTCAATGGTATTCAAGGATGTGGACTTAGAGCACTGTCTGTCATGCATAAAATGGTATGCTCTGCAATGCACATTCTGCTTCTGCAGCCATATGAACAGGCCAAAAAGAGTTACATGCAGAATCAGCAACCCTAAGCATGGGCTCCATGGTAAGTTTACCTGAATGCCACAGGTGCCATTATGTGTGGTCTTCTACAGCAAAGCAATAAAGCAAGGCTGGAGGTGGTAGTAACTATAATGGCACTGATGGTGGAGTTGATGATAAAAGTGATGCTGATAATACAGGAGGTGGCACCGCTAGTTCATCTGAGTTATCTATGTAGCAGTACTAACAGAGCAACATGAAATACTCATTAAGGCAACCCACTTGATGGTAGCTCTCCTGTGATGCACTGGCCACTTCAGCCATTAATTTAGTAAAAATTACAGTGATCTGCTAAAATGTTGTGCTTCTTTCAGTTACAGTTCCTTTATGACATTGGGTACTCGCACTGTGGCAAGAATGGTGGACTAAATGGACACAGATCCAGCAAAAATCACCATCTGACACTCAATGCCCTCTACTCTGGAGCAGAAACAGGGACCTAAGTGCCTGAAGCAGGGAGGCTCTCCTACTAATACCCCTGGTTCAACTGCAGAAGCCATTACACAAAAGTGCTTCCTAAAAGAGCCTGAAGGAGACCATTGCAGACTTGGCAGCACTGTTAAGGCTATTTGCCCAGCTATTGAGGAGTTCAGCCTGAGAGTGGGTGATGTGAAAGCCCGTGTGAGCTCCATGGAGGATTGAAGAGCAAAGTTATATCCTGAGTTACTGGCCCTCTGATGGAAATTAACCCACCTCAAGGAATGCCTCAATGGTCAAGAAGGGCAAAGCTGCCAAAATAATCTCGTTATTGTGGGATTCCCTGAGAAGAGTTAGAACAAGGATGCTATTCATTTTGTGCAGAGTCTTTGTGAGAAGATATCAGGCTCTTCACCCAATAGGCCTCAGTTAGTGGTTGAGAGATCCCATAGAGCACTTAGGTCCCTGTCAACCAACGGGAAAAAGCCGTGATCCTTGCTCTTTAAACTTTTCAATTTCCTTCACATACAACACATCCTGGGGAAGGAGAAAGACATGAAGGAGATATTTTGGTAAGATCAAAATATTCACATCTTCAAGGACCTTCCACCACAAGTGAATGAGAAGTGAGCTGCTTATCAAGCCATTACATCCAAGCTGTATGCTGCCAATATACATTTTCATCTACAATATCCTGCAAAACTACGGGTGTCCATTAATAGGGAACAAAAGACTTTCTCATAGTAGAACAGGCCAAAAGTGAAATCCCTCTTTCCTGACTTTTTAAGATTCCCTAATAGATGGTGGTTTGGTGAGAGTGGGGATGGTTATGGACCATCTTTTCATAGGTGGTGAACCTGTTGCCATGCATTTCTATTTTCACTAATATCTGCATTTGTTTTGGACACTAACTGTTTTTTTCCTTCCTGTTAAAGAGGGATATGCCCACTCAATGTTTAGATGAGTGGAAGATCCCCGCTCCTCCCTTGCCCATATTCTCCTGCCAGTGGCTATGGGATTTTTTTTGCATCATAATGTCTTCTCAACTCAGTCTAGCCACTTCAGGTCATGCCTCCCAGCACAGCATTCCTTTTTTTATACTTCTCTGGCCAGCACTGCTCTCACCTATTTGGATCTCAGCAAATGCTGTGGCAGTAGTGACCTAGCCTGTGCTTCATGCCTTGCTCAACAACCAGACCAGTGCTGTAGCCATTTGCACCTGGCTGAAGACTTCCCTGAGATGTCATCTGCCTTTGATCTGATGGCTAAGGCATTTTTACCATTGCAAGCGTTGTTCTGGTGGGATCAAGGCTGCCTCACTATTACATGCCCACTGCACTCATCTTAATGTGCTGTGTCTATTTAATGTGTTGACACTGGATTGCTCTCCTTGACTGGCTGTGAAGGATGTCTGCCTCCTGCCACCCTAATTAATATCTCAGATAGTTCTGCAGTTGGGACTTGCAGGTTCATTGAGTACATTGCTGGATCATCAGTGGACATAGTGGTACTGCCTGCGATAGGCAGACTAAGGACTTGCATTTCAGACTGTTTCTTCTTCCTCTTCTTCTTCTTCTTCTTCTTCTTCTTCTTTTTCTTCTTCTTCTTCTTCCCACCTATGCACTCTCTGGACTGGTGCCTCTGCAAATGGGTTTTTCCTCCTAACTCAGTTTAAGCCCACCAAATTGTTATTATTCATTATTTGGTTTTGGGGGTGTGACAGTGCTGTTGTTCATCTTGAAACTATTTTGATACACTATGGTGGTGATAATTCAAGGGCCGGGGGGGGATTTATTCTTCTTGTCATGGGGGGGTCTTGTGGATGGCAGTAGGCTCTGGCTTCTGCCTCTATATTCCTTGACTTCTGTGGTGGCTGAGGTTGTGCTGTGTGATATGGTTACAGCCAGGCTCTTGGTTGTGGGGCCTGCTTTGCCTCTTATGCTATATTGGAGTGAGCATGTTTTACCTACATACCCTAATGTCTTATTGCAGGGGGCGTGTGTGGGCCAGTTGCAATCTCAGTAGTACCCCTGTCCAGATGTAGATGCTCAGTTCCATGGGGGCCAGACTACCAAAACTGATGGGAGGGGGGTGGTTCTGCCGCCATAGATTTGGGGGTTATCTCCAAATGTTCTGTTTTGGGGGCTGGTCAGTGCTGCACAGTTTCATAAGGAGAGTGGATGAGGACTGATTGTGGAACAGAAAGGATGGTGATGCAGTCTTTAGGACTGGAGATGAGTATATTGGAAGAGGTTATATATGTTAGGAGGTTATTAGGTTACTTGTTATTGTTTATGGCTTGTTATTTATTTGTTTTGTGGATCTATCTGTTTTTCTTTTTTGCATGGGTATTCTGTGTGGGGAAGGGCTACAGAATGTTACAAAATGGGATGACAGGCACTAATAAATATTGTAGGGAGCCAAGGACCTTTACATGTGTCAAGTGATGGGGAGAAATACACTTTCATTATGAGGAACATTAAAGAGGTTCAGGATAAAAGAAAGCATTATGCCATACTGAAACGCATGAAGCAGCTGGGGCAGGGATCACTTATCTTCAAGAGATGTACCTAAAGAGCGACCTGCTTACCTATTTCAGGAGAGAGTAGGTGGGGCAGGTATAGTGCTCTAGTGACAGCAATAAGAAGGAAGGGATCTGTATTCTTATTGCTCAGAGGGTTGCCTTCCAACTGCTCTCTGAACTGTGTAATGAAGAGGGCCGTTATGTGTTCTTATATGGTAAACTGTGGTTGCATAAGATAGTGCACACTTTTTTATGAAACTTGCCCCACTACTTGCTCCTTTTACTCACTTGCCAATTCCCATTGGGGACAATGAGAATATTGTTTACTAACTGGATCTAGATAAGCGAGGTGGGAAAAGAAATGGCCTTACCCCGGGTGAAAGGGGCCTGTGGGAGCTGCTGGATCTGTTGAAATTAACCTATCCCTGGAGAGTGCTTCACCCAATGGAGCACAGCTATACTTTTTTAATCCACCCCTCATAACTCATTTTCTAGTTTGCACTTCTGTGTCATCAACCAGGAAAGCATTCTGGGCCTGTTCAGTTGTGAGATTGGAGAGATGGTCTTGTCCGACCATGCTCCAGTTTGCTTGACCCGCAATACAGAGGGGGTGGAAAAAGGCTCTGTATGGTAGTTTCATAATCATTCATTATGGGACAAAGATATGGTTGAGAGACTGCACCAACATATGCACCAGTTCTTTTAGGCTAAAGGGGTCAGTAAGATTAGCCTAGGTGTCTTATAGGGGGCTCCCAAATGTGCCACTGGGGGGAATGCATTAGGATAGCCACCAAAAAGAGTAGGGAACAGCAACAAAAATCTATGGACCACCTACTTAAGATCAGGTCTCTTGAGTATGGGCTCATGTCGACTATTCATGAACAAACCTGACTGGCCCGTGACTCTCTCTCTGAGCCCAGTATGCTAACTTGCTCAATGAGAATGCTGAGCTGGCAATTTGCTTTGCCAAAGACTGAGGTATTACATTAATGTGCTGCTGACTGATTATTGGCTCAGTGATGTGGTTGCAGGAATGTTGCTGGAGTCTTGTTGGGTTACTTTGATTTCTTGGCGGTCTGTGTTCTGACCGTGAGTGGCTACAGTGCCTTGTTTTGAGGCTGTTGCTGAGTGTTAACAAATACAGGATCTGTACAGTAGCTCCTGTACTTCTTTACTTTTTCCATTCTGTGCCCTCTGTCTAGCATGACATGACATGGAGTTTGTTATATTTAGTAATGGAGGTGTGGTGGTTGAAGACCCCCTTGTTGGGAGATGTGGGGGGCTTAAATATTGCCTGCCTACATGCCTCTGTCCTTGTCTTGATTTGTAGTTGTTCAGCTATAATGTTCTTGATGTTTCCCCTGTTGTTTACACTATTTCATCCTAGAAGCTGGTGCTGCAACTACTGTATGGCAGAATGTCAGGGCACTGTAGGTGCTGTCAGTGCATTGCTTGTGCTGTCTTTTACATCAGGAAGGTCATTGTTACTGTGACATGGATGAACAATAGTCTGATATATTGAGCAAGAATGTTGAGTTATTGAAATTGCTAGAGAAGATTCAATTAAATCCAAATATTTGTAACTGGATTGGGACCCTGTTTATTTAAGATATATATAGCCACCCTACAAACAAGATAATCCTAGAGTATGGTTATATAAATTTGTAGATGACTGTAGGATTGGAGCTGTTGTGAATACTATTGATGGGATACTCAAATTAAGGAACATGATAAATAAAATTTCTGGTTGGATAATAATAATAAACTGGTATTAAATATTGCCAAATGCAAAATTATGCATTTGGGTAAAAAGAACAAACATAATAGATACTTGATAATATACCACTCACTGATACCACCGAAGAGAAAGATCTTGGAGTCATAGTGTGTCCAGATTTCAAGTTCAGTACATATTGCAAACACCAAATAAGAAAAGCAAAACAAAATCTAAATTGAGTATTATGTTATATTGCCAGTAGGGAAGCTAATGTGTTGATACCACTTTATGCAGCTTTGGTCAGACCCCATCTTGAATATGCCATACAGATATGGTCCCCCCAAAATAGGGAGGACATTAACAAAATTGAATCTGTACAGAGAAGATTTACTAAATCTATTCAAGGGATGAAGACACTATCATATTCATCTAGACTAACATCCTTAAACCTATATTCATTACATTATAGAAGATTCAATGGGGGATATGTGCCTTTTGTACAGGGCAATTGATGACTCTGACTTTTGCCACGAGTTGAGTACTTACCAAAGAATGGATGAATATGGTATTAGAAGACACAACAAACAATTAATACAAACTATATCGAAACATAATATACACTAACACTGGTTTAGTCAGAGGGTGGTCTCTCCATGGAGTGCATTACCAAGAGCAATAATAGATAGTGGGAGCATGAATATATTTAAAAATAATTTGGATATTCATTGGGGAGATATGAAAATCAAATTCTAAGCTAGGTATATAAGGCAAGCACTAAGGACGCAAGTCTAATTGCTTGTAAACATCTATGAAATCTATGAAGAAGAATGAGCCAGTAAATTTGTTGGCCCTGAATCTATGGCAAAAAAAGAAGCCCTAAGAGTGGTTAAGAGCCTGAGAGTGGGTGGGAATCCTGACCTTGTTTTGTAGCCAAGTGAGATTGTCGATTCCTGTAAAGAGTTTTATGAGCACCTCTATGCTAATGGTCAGCAGGATCCTCTCCTTAGGAGTGAATGAGGGAGTTTCTGGGAGGGTACAACTCACCTGCCTTTCTGAACTGCAAAATGCCTAACTTAAGGGGTATATTATCATGGAAGTGGTTCTAACAGCTCTTGACCAGTTCAATATTGTTGAAGTCCCTTGCCCTGATGGATAACCAGTCAATTATTATAAAGATTCATCAATGAGCTCAACCCAGTCCTGGCAGACACTTTTAACTACATCTATTCTGAGGGTCTAACTGACAACTTGTTCACAGAAGCTCACATTACCTTTCTACTAAAGTTGAGGGAAAGATGAGCTTGTACCAAATAGTTACTGCTCCATTTCTCTGATTAACACAGTTTTTAAGATACTCACTAGAATATTAGCCAACAGATTAGAGATGGTGTGGGACATTTTTATATGGGTGGAACAGGTCAGGTTTATGGGGGGTTAGATCTTGAGTGATGATCTGCATAAACTGCACCACCTTATCTTGGTGATAGGGGAGAACAGGGACCCAACGGCCCTGGTCTCCATTGATGCTAAGAAAGCTTTTGATTGGGTTTCTTGACCATTCCTTTCTGAGGCACTTAAAGTCTATAATATTCCCAAGGAACCTGTGGCCTGAGTGAGGATCTTGTACCACAATTCCTCGGCAAGAATATTATGTAATGGGGCACCATCCTGATCATATCAGACTGGCCTGCAGTACAAGGCAAGGATGCCCACCTTCTTCCATGCTGTTCAGGCTCTACCTAGAGCCACTAGCACACCATCTAAAATACAGCCCAAGGACGATATCTTCCTCCATGTGGGGCACCCTGCCATGTCCACACCTGCAGCCTTGGAAGAGATTTAAAGTTTTTGTCGGGTAGCAGTGCTCAAGTTCAACATAGGGAAGATAATTGTCATGCCTTTAAATCAGCTAGTGAGTAAGCAAGAGGTGGTTGATTTGGGGTTCTACTTGGAAATGCGGTCCTTGATGAATCTGGGTACTGTAATCACTTGACATCTTTCCAACTAAAGAAAAAAAATTTGGATCCCCTTATCTAGGTCATTACATTAGATTTATAGCAGTGGACCTCTATGCCTCTCATGCTCCGGGGCAGGATCAATATTAATAAAATTAACTTTTTGCGATCAGATCTTAAACACAATGAGGTTCCTAAATGTGATACTGTACAAATTGTGGTTCATGCAGCTTCAGAGCATAATTAATAATTTTCTGTGGCACAATAGGTTGGTTAGGAGATCTTATTTCAAACAGGCCACCCCAAGCAGCAGGGAGGGTTATGGCTCCCTAAGGTTTCCTTATATTACTTAGCTCTCCATGGGAGCAAGGACTTCCGGTGGGGACAGGGAGTTGCAAGGAACACAACTGGGATATATGAGCCACAGTGGTTGGGGCTGGAAAGGAAACTGTGCAGGAGAGTAGGTATCCAGCGGGATAGCCTACTAATTCTTCTGCCAGCTAGCCTCCCACATAGACTCAAGCAGACCCCAGTCTATCAGTCTTTTTGAGCTCATGCTTAACTGTGCATGTATCTACATATTTCCTTGGTTAGAGCATCTCCCAGCCAATTGTATACAACCCTAATCTCCAAATAGCCCATTGTTCTACTACTGAGAGTTTCATTCTGGTGGTCAGTCTTATCTCCATGGATCAGACCTGCTTGATAGGCAGATGACTGATTTCCTTACCTTTCAGAATAGGTATGGATTGCCTACTCAGATAGTTTCTAAGTACATGCAATTATCCCATGCCATTTCATAGCATTTGGGCCCACCACCACGGTCTGATGTGGGGGTAGCACTCTGGAGATGCTGCTACAGGTGGTGAAGGCCCCCTCTAAGCAATCTCTATGAATTATAAAACCCTCCAGTTGCTGGATTCAGGAAAACTGTCAGGGATATGCTGTAATTGTCAGTAGGCCCTGCATTTAGATTGGATGCCAGCAGATTAGCAAGGGGTGCAGGTGGATCTTTATACATTTGTGAAGCAAGATCAGAACACACTGATGCAGTTCAACATTTTTCATAATCTAAATGTCACTCCCAGAAACATCACAGAATGGGTAAGTTGGTCAACTTTATCTGCTCCAGGTGTGGGAAAGTGGAGTGGATCCTTGATCCATATGTTGTGGATTTGTGAGAAGGCAGCCCCATTCTGGGATGAGACTAGAAACCACCTAGACCCCATTTCAGGGCTTCCCAATACCTTCACATCAGAAATTTGTCTTGTCAGACACTATAGGGGCAGGGCCCTGGGGCCTCATAAGGGGTATAGTGCTTTCATTGCGGCAAATGGCAAAATAGTTCTTCTCCATCATTGGCTGAGTTCCTGAGCACTTTAATGTTAAAAACATATTGCAGATGTAAACCATAAGCATGATGTCTACTGGGAGAGGTGGGGAACTTTACATGCTTTGCTATCTATTAGGACACCAGGGCCACCATTGCCTCTAGCACCTTCCATGCAAGATGAGACTTCTCATGATGTACTGTATCTTATCCAGTTGTTATAGTTCATCTGTTGGTCTGAGCTGATATGTTATGGGTGTAGCACTCTGACAGGGAGGGGCACTGGGGATATTTATTGTTTTCAGTAGGGGAATAGTGTGTTCATGATTGTGCTTTGCCTGTGTTCGGTTGTTCATGTACCATAATCATAACATGTTCATACTTTTCAATAAAGCATATCAAATAAAAAAATGAAATAGTGATTAAATTAGTGGTAGATATTATCTTACACAGCTTGCAGACAGGATTGATTGACTTTTTTTTTTAACATGTCATGATTTTTCTCTCCTGGTTGGAGCGGTCCTTCACTGACTCCCAGCCACCAGCACCCACACTCCTGGAGTCGGTCTTGGCATGCAAATTTATATGCCCCATCTCACACTCCAGCTTATGGCAACATCCACCTCCCCCCCAGGGACCCGTGGCAATGGAGCTGTCGAAGATGCCACTCGACTCCAGCAGTGCAGGGCTGGCCATCAGCCACCGAGGTCACCCCATTGATTTTCCAACAGTATCTTTTTTTTTGTGCCCCTGAGGAGCTGGTCATGCAATGGCATCACACAGACATGCAGACACCCACCACACTCCTCCCCTTGAGTATGCTGCTGTCCGAGTGCACCTAGCCTCCACTAGGTGTCACTGCGGCATGGTGCATAGCCCTCACCCACCCAGAAGGAAGAGGAGCAGTTGCAGGACACTCAATCCTTCCTTCCCCCTGCCAGCCCCCAGCGGCCCAGGTCCGGTCCTGAACCCAAGTCACCAGCATGGCGCGAGGTGTGGCAGCCAGATCCTCAACCTTCAGTGCCACCCGACTGGATTGATTGACTTTGATCTGGGAGATTATTTGGCATGGCAACACCATGAGATCCCAGATATAGAGGCTATTTATTTATTTATTGAATCTAGGAATTATTACCTTTGAGCCATGGCTCTTTTATAAAGGTTCCATGTCAGTAGGATACAAGACAGGCAAAATTACACAAAATATAGCAAACAAATTATAAAGCAGCATTAAGCAGTATTAGGCAGTTCAGCAATGGCAGCTTGAAACAAAAAATACTTGAGTAACACATACTGGCTGAATTGGTGGAATACAATAGAGAAAGAACAATGGAGGGGGAAGAGGAGCAATGAGAGGCAGACATAGGAAGACTAGTTCAACTCAAATGTCTTTGTCAAAGTGAATCAGAGATGGGAGGCTAAGCAACATAGTCAAAGTGGGAAAAATTAATCAAAGCAGTCACAGGAGCTGGAGGCTGTGAGGTGAAGCTTCGACTATATCAGACAGAAATATGTGCATACACTTATGATGAAGGAGCACAGCAGCTTGAAGATGCCACCAAAAAGTGCATACTCAAACTATTAGTTGTACTATCCTTTCTCTTCTACTGTCTTTGCATGGTATCAGTACCAGGCATTAGCTAGGACTCTTGCAATTGTTTACTTCACTAGTGAATTCTTGGTGGAGTGACACATTTTGCACTACCTATAGCTATGTGAAGTCTGACACTTCACAAACATCACCTTTAAACAAGCATTTGTCAATGCCAAATGTTGTCTTGCTGATAGTGGCATCTGTAGAGTTGAACAGATGCGTAATAGGAAAGGCAGTGAAGTATGAAAGTGACATCAACCTCACATCACCCTTCAGAGACTGGCAGGCACCAAGGTGTGCCTTTGGCCATTGGCCATAACATTCATGTCATTTCAGCTCACGCTAACCTGCAGTGCAACAAATATCACATTGTGCCTTGGGGTCCTCGGGTCTTACACTCACCCCATTTGACCATAACGCTCATGGCATTTTACCTCACCCTATCCTGCAGACACTGACAAGTGCTGAGCTGTGCGTTGGGGTGTTCGGCTTTGCAGTCCCCCCATTTCATAAGGACATTTGCTGAAATGGGTGCAGCATAGGAGAATGGGGTAAACTGTGGGTCCGAAGAGTCCAAGGCACACCTCGATGCCTGTCAGTGGCTTAAGGGTGGGGGGGATGGTACTGTGTGAGAATGACAGCCGGCAATGCAAAGACACACCCCGGACACCTGTCAGTCTGTACAGGGTGGGACGTTATGGTTAGAAACCCTAATGCCCCAGCCGTTTGTTGGTATTTGCACTACAAATTTGCAACACAGCATTTTTGTGATCCCCACCTCATGAAAGTGTTTGGTACCTCTGCTCATGAATAGTGGCACTTTGATTTTGTTAATCTATCCCGAATGTTGATTTCTCACAGCAACTGCGCCATTCTGTGCCAGATGTGGGAAAACACTATTCAGGCAGGATGTGAAAAATGACGGCTGTACCATTCATAGGTAGGTGTGAAGAGATGGCAGTGTTGAAAATCTCGAGTCAAAATATAAAAAATGCTCGAATTTACAAGCATACGTACAAACTGCGCAATGCACACTAGTAACACAGTCATTTAGTGGAATTATTTCACCAAATTTTCAACATAGTCATTTTGGAACCTCTGCTCATGAACACTGTCACTATGATTCTCTTCATCTGTCCTGATCATTGATTTCCCACAGTGACTGCGCCACTGTGCGCCAGTTTTGCGAAAACACATTTCGGGCAGAATGTGAAAATGACAGGTGTACTGTTCATAAGAAAGTGTGCAAAACTGACAATGTTGAAAATGTTGAGTGAAAATATTACAAAATCTCTAAGTTACGAGTGCTCGTGGAAACTACACAATGTACGCTTGTAACATACTCATTTTGTGGACTTTTGTCACCAAATTTTCAACATAGGCATTTTAGAACCTCTACTCATGAACACTATCACTGTGATTTTCTTAATCTGTCCTGAACACTGATTTCCCACAGCGACTGTGCTATTCTGCACTGGTAGAGCGAAAACACATTTCGGACAGGATGTGTAAAATGACAGCTGTACTGTTCATAAAGAGGTGTGCAAAATGGCAATGTTGAAAATCTGGAGTGAAAATATTACAGATTAGCAAAGTTACATGCATGCATGGAAATTTCACAATGCAAGCTCGTAAAACAGTCATTTTTTTTATTTTTTTCACCAAATTTTCAAAATAGGCTTTTTGAGAGCCCACCTCATAAACAGTGGCACTGCCATTTCATTAATTGTTCCAAAAAGGTGATTCCACGCAGTGACCGTGAAATCACCTTTCAGGACTGAATAACGCCATCATGACAGTGACTGAATTCATGAGGTGGGGTCCCAATAACACCATGTTGAAAATTTGGTGCCAGTATTCCTAAAAATGCCTGAGATATACACCAAAGTTGAAAAAAAAAACTATTTCTGCCATTATACAGCTTACCGGCATTTCTTCAGTTTGCGGTCAGCTTTGAAGAGTGCAGACGTGTTCCTGGTCCCCCAAAGATCATCACACAGGGCTCCATAGGTAAGTATGGGGTAAGGGGGGAGGTGGGTGATGGTGGGTGGTAGAGTAGAGGTGCAGACAGCGAGGACCTTTTTCTTCTTTACAGGGTTTTAAAAAACAAATAGACATTGTGATATGGTTTTCCTTTTAGTGGTACTTTTAGCACACTGGGGTGGGCTCTGAGTGTCCACCCATGTGTTTTGGTGGGAGGACTGGAGCTGACAGGGATTGGGCACCCCTATCGGCACATACTGGGGGGGATTCATGAGCTGAGGGGGATTGGGCACCCCCTCAGCACACAAGAAATGGAGGGGACATGCTAACAGGGATTGGGCACCCCGTTGGCATTCTGACGGACTGTGTAAGGCAGCAGCTTCCCCTCACTTTCCCCGTTGCCATGTTGCTCACAGAGGACACTAGCAGTAATTTGGTATTATCTATGACTACTAATTTTTTTTTTTATAGATAATTCCTAAAGAAGACTTATGGTCCAAACGTCAATTCAAACAACAACAATAACATTGCTACACACTGGAATTCATGGATGAACAGTGCTTCATGCTTTTGAGATAACACATAATAGTATACATGTAATGCCACATTTGAAATGTTTGTGCAAACTGGAACCTGACTGAGCTTAGAGGATCAGAAAATATTACATCACTTAATTAGTAGGGCTTCAACTGGGATAAACAGCTTAGGTAGGGTCATCATTAGGATTCAAATGTATTCAGCTCTCCTTGCAGATCCAGAGTTAGTTTTTCCAAAAACAACATCTTTATGGTATATATGCCATTGATATTAAGTGCCTATAGAGGACTGTATGTGGGGCACTGAGGTATTCTGGATACAACTTCTGGCAATTATCAACATTATTCTTTTTTTGTAGTTAATATCTTTATTGAAAAACTTAAAAACATTAAAAACACAACAGTATAGATTTAGCAGAAAATCTGGACGTGAATACAACTTTCTGAAGCAAAACGTTTAAAGTTATAGCATTCAAAGAATTACACTGGTAGGCACTACAATAAGGAATGTAGCTCAAAAGTTCCTAGCATTATACAATTAGACTCTTCATCAACAGAAGTATCACATGCACAATCAATGAATGATAGTTCCTAGACTGTGATCAAAACAGCTGGAGTGTGGGCTGTACTGTTTCTAGACACGTGCCCAACAACACAGATCTGCCAAGCTAAGCAATCAGGTACTGTAGCTTAAAGCCATGCAATAAAATGGCTATATTAAAAGGGCTTACTGTAAGTGAGGATCTCCTAAAGACTATTTAGTAGTTTGTCATGCATGGAGTTGAAGGGGGAAGAGGGAATACTCTGCTATAGTACAATTGGTTTAAGTAACAGACACTGAAACACAGGTTAGGAAGGGGGGTCCAGGTGTTATTATATAAGGAAAGCTTGCCCACTGCCAGGTGGCTGATCTTTTCATTATGGGCAAGGTTTCCCACCACTTCCTTCTAGAGGGACACAGAAGAAATATTCTAAGATCTCCACCTCTGCAGCAAGAGACATTTAGCCTCAATTGATACAGCTACATGCCTTTGATCTCTCACTGGCAGAGGTGGGGGGCTTCAGCTGGGGAGCCTAGGAGTAGACGTCTAGATTAGAGAAGGACGTGACAGTCTAGAACCGCCTGACAGAATCCAGTAATCCTCAGGCAGTCCCATAGGATATGAAATAGGGAGGCTTCTTGAGTGAGACATCTCCAGCAAGTATCAGTGGTCAACAACCACCTCTTAGCTAGCACTTGAGGTGTCCTGTACCAATTATGTAGCAATTTGTTCTGTATTAATTGACTTCTAGAGTCATTTACTGCAGTATGTACCAATCACCATCAGTCCTCCCACTCTTTTCGGGCCAACAGTAGGCCTAAGTTGGTCTCCCAGTGGGTTTTGGCTGCTGATATAGGATTGTGCTGGGCACCTTGAAGAAGTCTTATAGATTAGGCTGGCTACCCCTGTGCTCTTTCATAGCCATGTGAAAGTAGGGGTAGCATTCTGCAACTGATCCTCCTTACTATTGGACTTCAGTATGGTTAAGATGGAGCTCCTGAGCTGTAAAACCTCAAATGGTCCATTTGGAAAACCTTTAACAGTACACAAATGTTCATATGTTTGTAGTTGCTCAGAGCTGGGGGAGTAAAAGATCTCATATTTGGTTAATACACCTGTCTGACCAGGATTTTCAAAACACAGTTTTGCTATCAATTGCAATTTTAGGGGTTTTCCAAGGGGGGGAGGTGAGTTCAATGGAGCAGAGATTAGTAAGTAGTAGTAGTAAAATGTTTTAGTCATATAAAATTCATATGAATTAGGATTAGCTCAATTGAGTTACAAGTCATTTACAATGAGATCCACAGCATTTTAGAACTTCATTTAAAACAACATTGTTCCAAGTCAAGAAAATGAAAACACAGTACACTATTATACAGAATTAAATAGAACACAGAAGGAACACAGAGCATTATTCAGTAGAGACTTTCCTCAATTTATCCTTGCACAAAATTAAGGGTACTTAATTTAGTCCATTATAACAAATCACAATATACTAATATAAAACTATCAAGCTTTTAGGCAACATTATCTTGTATTACTGACCGTGTTTCTAAACCAAAACTTAATCCTCCCCTTCACAGTTTACTCCCCTCTACTGCCCCCAAGTTTGGGGGTATTTCATTCCATCCTAGTGGGCCCCTATACAAAACTGACTGGAGACCATTCTCCTGTTTACATTTTGTGATTTCTAAGCCTAAGGTATTTACAGATCTTAATGAATTGGGTTTTGTCCTGAGTATCATTTTAGAGGTAATGTAGCTAGGAAGACTACCTGATAACCCCTTACTCATAAATACTAACAGATGTTCCTGTCTGCTCTCAGTTAATTTTAACCAGCCCAGCTGATTAAATAAATGACATTTACCACATGCATAAGGAATATCCCCATAATCAAACATGGGTGTGATCATAGCGTTCACCACCCTTCTTCTAATATCCAAGCTCATACCGAACCTTATTCTATAATGAGCTCCCAAACTTTCCCCTGCATTTTTTATCAGATCATCAATATGAACACCACAAGACAATGTATTGTCTAACCACAGGTCTAGGTATTTATAAGACTGCACCTGCTAGATCGGCAATCCCCCCAGGGTAACATACCCAAATCCAAATTCTCCCATTACACTGATGTTCTATGAAATAATAATGATTGTATCTTCTTTGCATTCAGTACCAATCTACTGTTTTTAAAGAAAATCTGTAATTCATTGAAAGTTTTTTCAAGCTTATCTTGCATCATATTTACTGTAAAATCCAAAGAATAGATAATAGTGTCATCAGCATATAGATGATATGATACTGATGTATCTGAGAAACTTAAACCATTGATATATATTAGAAAGAAGAGGACCCAGGATGGAACCCTGGGCAGGGGTGTAGCCAGACATTTCAGATTTGTACACCAACCTGACACACTGCTATCCCCTTCCCCACTGTTGTTCATGCTTACCCCCCCAAGACTCGAGTCCAAGGTTCTTGGCTCCAATCGGATGATTCCCACGCTAGACCTGCTGTCTGTCTGCGCTGCTAGTGTGGTGCTCGCTGCCCGCTGGTAAACACCACTGACTGCACCACGAGTCCAAGACTGTGGCAGAAATTTCTTCTTTCTCCCCTGCAGGTAGGCAGATTCACTTCACTTGCCACTCCACATGAAGTCTTTATTCTTTTAGCAGGCTCTGAGTCTGTTCTTCTGTCTGCTGCTCCTCCTCAGTTCTTCTACTGCTTCTCTCACTCCCAGTACACCTGAACTAATAGTATGACTTCTAATTTTGCTAGGGCATTAAAACTCCCCAACCATAGACTTGCCACATCCCCTACCAGATGCCGCAGCCAATCACTATGCAGGTGAACCATGCAGACCTAATTGAGACCTTCAGCTTCAAAGTCCATGGTCCACTGTTCCACCCCCTCCCCCCCAAAACAAAGTTGAAAGAGAAAAGAAAAAGCATGCAAAGCCAAACAAAGATATTTAAATGCAATGGACTAGAGAGGGCAGAGCAGTGCTGGCCAGCTTTTCTGCTACCCCCAGCAACTAAACTTGGTACGCCATGGTGTACTTGGAGTATCAGTAGCTACACCCTTGACCCTGGGGGACCCCAATTCAACAGGAACAAAACCTGAGGACCAGTTACCTATGGAAATCATTTGTGTTCTGTCTTTCAAATATGAAGTCAACCATTTTAATCCAGAACCCCCCCCCAACTCCAAGTGATGCCACCCTAGACAGGAGGACACTGAATCGAAAGCCTTGGATAAATCCACAAATATGGCACCAAGTGGTGTCCTCCTATCCAGCGTCACCTGAACATCTCTCACTACGTTTACCAAGGCCGAAATAATACTATGGCGCTTTCTGAATCCTGACTGCATGCTGTTAAGGTGGCCCTGGGAGTCTAAATGCTCCACTATTTGTGCTGCCATTAATCTTTCAAAGATTTTAAATTTTTTGGGCAGGAGTGATATTGGGCAGTAATTGCCCATTTCTGTCTTCTTGCCCCCTTTAAAGATGGGCACAACCTTTGACTCTTTCCACACCATTGGATAGTCTGCCAACCTCAAAGATGGGTTAAAAATATATGCCAAGGGACGAACAATTACTGGTGTAGCATATTTCAGCAGTTTAGACGGAATGCTATCTAGGCCAATAGCTTTAGAGATATTTAATTTCAGTAATTATTTTATTACCAATTCAACCATAATCTCTGAAAGGACAAATTGTTTCACTAAACTACTCACTGTTACCTACTGCACTGGTTCGCTAACCTGGTTACTTATGGAACCCATTTTACTAAAATAATCATTACATTTATCCACCACCAATTGTGAAATTGAGGTTAATTGTTCATTAACATTGAATACATTGGAGATATCATTACCCTGATCTTTCAATAAAATGTTAATTATCCACCAGAAATCCTTTGGTTGTTTAGTACAATTAGCATCCAATTGGTGAGAACAGTGCTTCTGCTTAGCATTCCTTACCTACTTTACATAAAGTTTACGCAACATTTTGTAATTACAGTATCCCAGTCCAGTTTTTGCCAGTCTTTTTAGCCTGAGCCCAAGCTTTGTCTCTAATTGTCTTTTGTTTCCTTAATTCATTAGTGTACCAGAGAGCAATATTTTGTGTTAGAATCTTAGATTTAATGGGAGCATGCCTGTCACATACAGACATGAATTCAGTACAAAAATATAGCCAGGCCTCATCAATTGTTTGGATCAAAAGAATATGATCCCAATTTATGTTACTCACTTCTAACATAAAGTTAACATAATCAAAGTTATTAAAGCTACTCCATTTGATATATCTATTACTATCTGGCTTCAGATATCTACTTCTGGTAAAAAAAAAATAAACTGAAGATCAAACAAAAAATCTGATAAGACACCACTGGCTAGAATATGAATAATAGAATTTGTAAAAATTAAATCCAAAGTCATAGATGTTTCAGGGGTTACCATGTTTATTCTTGTGGGTTCGTAAATCAAATGAGTAAATCACAGATTTATTTGAAGATCAACCAGTGGGTGAGTTTCATTCATGTTTTGTCAATCTATATTAAAATCTCCTATCGTGAGAGTATCATGGATGTTATTAAATGCAGAAAGTAAGTCCTGTAAACAATTAAAAGCATGGGGACTATTATTTGGTGGGCAATAAACCTCTACAACTGCATTTTTTTCACATGGTAATCATAATTCTAAAGCTAATAATTCTATATTCTCTAAGTCCCTGTCAATAATTATTTGGTTAATAATTAAGTGAGATTTGCCATAAATCAGAACTCAGCCACCACTTTTATTTCTATCCCTCTGCCAAAAAATGTACACTGTGATATTCAAGAGGGACTCTCCCATTCTGTTATTTAACCATGTCTCTGTAGTTATAACAGTATATGTCCTATGGTCTACAATCGAGGAACTAATTAAGTCCATTGTTGTTAACATACTTCTAGAATTGAGATGTTTTATTGTAAGGCCCTGACCATTCTTCCCTAATGTAAAAGCAGCAGTCTGCTTGAGATCCAGACCAAATTGCTTTGCCATTAGTTTGTTCATACACAAAGTTATTCTGTGATATTTGACTATACTTTAGTGGTGGTGGGTTAGGATGGACGGACTCACCACAAATCATGAAACATATCAATAGTATGTGTTTCAACATTCTTATTAATTTATATTTTATTCTATGGCCTCCTCTGGCTTTATTCAACATCCAATTAGCTATTTCATGTTTCCAGTGTGCAGCTGATTTCATGTTCGCAACCTGGGAATCTCATTTAAATAATTCACTACAAAATCTGTTAGTTAACAAATTGGCCTTAATAAAAACATTTTCATGATTACCAGGGTCACAAATAGTGTTTGTACAGTGTCTTGTAAGTATATGTTCATGTAGTACTCAAGACAGATCTTTGTTCCTTTCCCCCCAGCTCAAGAGTCTCGTAGTTCCAAAAGAGAAGAAGAAAACCCAGCATTTTTAAACTAAAGTACATTTCCCACCCTCTGAGCATAACTGCAGAAAGTAATAATTATATTTACCCAACCCTGGTGTAAACAAGAGCAAACAGTAGAACAGTCTATTTACCCAAGCTATAACACCATCAGTATCCCCAGAACATATAAAAAATGAACCTCTTAACAATACCTCTTAAAAGGTTTCCAACCTCACTCAGTTCTCCACTTCTGCCTGTAATGCTTGTCTAGCAAGTTCTTGTGACTGAGTGGTGCTCGTGACACTCAACTTGTTCATGCCATGGCACTGACACCGTGCAGTGCAAGGCATTTGAAGTGTCTGAGTGCCATGACCCCTTGTTCCTTCACACTCTGTGTGGTCCACTGCCAGACACCCTCGAGTTCAGAGTGGCACAGTGTAAAAGAGGAACAGTTCTTTGAAAGGTGCTTAATATACTGTATAGCAGCAGATTAGTTGCAGTGCAAGGAGCAAAGTAGCAGTTCAGTTCAAGCCATGGGAAATAAAGCAGCAGTACAGTTCTGAATGGAAATCTAGCCAGCAGACCTAGTAAGCAGCATTCTGCTAAGAGTTTTCCAGCCAAAGATGGAGCTTTGAATATTGGGGATCCTGTGACACCATTTGGGAGGAGGACCATACAAGCCTGTGCTGGGAGAGAATAAACAGTTTCCATTTTGACCCATAAGGGAAAGCATTCTACATCATCTCGGAACCATTGTAGTGTCTAAGCACCTATGAAGGCTAAGTAAGAGGCCTAAAACCAGGGTAGCCTCCACTCCCCCTATGGATATGTGGGCTCAGAGTTTAGCTCTCCAGCTATCCATCCCATAGAAAAGAGAAGATAAGTTTATCTAGCTAAGAGAACCATGAGTTAGATAGCAGGATGGGCAGGTTATGCAACAGATACAGAATTTTTGGGAGATTTATCATTCATAAGCATCAAAGACTATGGTCTTATCATATATGGGTCTGCAACTACCTCTACTCTCAAATATATCGCAACCTCCCTGAATAAGGCCTGTCGTCTCATCACTGGCTCACACATGAGACCTTTATTCCCAGTCTGGATGGCTTCAACTGGACAAATGCTTAAAATACCAAACCTGCATCACGGCCAAGAAAATTATAATGGGTCTGGCCCCACCTAGTGTCTGTGCCCTCCTTAAGCCTAGACATAGGAACATCACTACAAGGAGATCCAATTCCTATCTACTACATATCCCACAATGTCACATGACCCAAGGACAAAGATCATTCACCTATTGGGCATCCAACTGGCTCAACTCTCTTGGCAGTGACATAGCGACCGCTCCAACACTTGGCCTCTTCAAGTCCAAGCTGTGCCTCTCACTGCTTGTATCCTGTGATTGCCCATCTTAACATTTCCACTGTTCCAGCTGCAAATGCCCCAGCACCCAGCACTTACAATCAGTCTTTGCACCCCTAGCACCTTACCTGTCATATTCCCTCAACAAGGCCCCTTAGCTGCACAGTCTCCCACCCTTGCCCACCTCCCCCCGTATCTCCACTCCTGACCCCACCCCAACCACCTCCCGTACTCCCCCTTACCCCCTGCACCTCCTTCCCCCCCTCGATCTCCTACCCTCACTTCCCCCACCACCCACTCCCCCTTCCCTTGTCTTGCTCATAGCTCAAGTCTTTGTACTGGTTATTACATGTCTGTAAGTCAATGACTATATGTTTGTAACTAAAAATGATGACTGTTGCACACACTGATGTGGAACCTTTGTAAAAGAGCCTCAGCTCAAAGGTATTGTAATCCTAGATTGAAATAAATAAATAAATAAGTACTGCCTCGATTTTCCCCACAAGGAACATACTAAGTCCCCCCCCCCCACTGATCAAATTCAGTTTGCACGGCCTGAAGGAGAGGTTCAAAATCTGTATGTGGCAAAGAGGCTAGGTCAGCCTTGATAGTTACTCCCAGGTGTAATAACTTGAGGTGCCCTCTTAAGGATGGCTGTCTTAAAAGGGACAATGGGTCAATTAGAGGTAAGGGGAAGTATATTTGTTTTACTGTGTTCATATGGAGACCCGACGCAGCTGAGAAAGTCTGCAGAACTTGCATCAATGGAGGGAGTGAAATAGTCAGGGTAGGGTTAAGCCCCAGAAGATCATCAGCATAAAGTAAGGTAGAATAGGTCCTAGAACCTATGCAGCTTTTCTGAATCCCTGGATGGGAGTGGATGAAAGCTGCTAAGGGCTCTATGAGCAAGAGAAAAAGAAGGGGCAAGAGGAGACACCCCTGTCAAGTACCCTTCTGCAAGAGAAAAGGTTCTGATGAACATCCATTGGTGAAGACTCTGTCTGATGGAGAGTTGTAAAGTACATGAACCCATTTTAAGAACCAGTGACCACAGCCAAAATGGGAGAGAGCTGCACAGAAGAAGGGCGTCAATTTACTGAATCAAAGATCTTCTAGAAGTCTATTAAGACAGCTGCCGCAGGTGATCAGGCAGACTTTGTAGCAAAGATCAGTCTGAGGAGTGAGCACATATGGTATGACCATATCCTGCCCTTTACAAGGCCGGCTTGCAAGGGGTGAACCAATTTTAGGAGCAGTAGTTCCAGCTGAGTAACTAGTATCTTTGCAAGTACTTTACAGTCAGCATTTATAAGATGGGTCTGTAATTGGTACAGATGGAAGGGTCTTTTCCTTTCTTATGTATGACCATGATAATAGTGCCCTGAAGAGACTGAGAGAGTATCCCAGTTTAATAGGCATAATCATACACTTCCTTCAAACATGAGACCACCAGGTCAAGAATATGCTTATACAGGTCAGCTAGAATACCACCTTTTCCTACAGCCTTGAAGGAGGAGAGAGTTTTGATAGTCTGGATCACTTCAGCAACAGAGGGGGATACACCTAGGGATTCCTGGGCTTCATCAGTTAGATAGAGTAGGTTCAGGAGGTCTAAAATTTTTTAAATGTTCTCCTCCAGTAGAGGATCATTAGCTGAGTAAAGGCACTTGTAGAACCTTTTCATGACAAGATTAATTTTTGCAGGTGTGTGCCAGATATGACCACTGTTATCCTGCAAGGATCCAATGTACCTTGATGCTTGCTGCACCCTTGGTCTGTGTGCGATTCCCAGCATGCTCCCCTCCCTACCAATACTGGTGTTTAGTGCAGACTAATGCAAATTCAACTTTATGGAATAAATGGACATTTAGATGATATTTTAAGGAGGTGATGGCTGACAAGTTTCATTCTCTAGCATCTTTTCGTATTTTAAATTCTTGTTCTTTACACTGCAGTTATTGTGTCAGTTTCTTCTCCTCCTCTTCTTCTTCCCAATCCCTCATCCTGCAGGTTGTAAACCCTTCTATGACCCCCCTCAGATAAACCTTATAGGCTTCCCATGCTGTAGCTGGGTTGACCTCTGGGGTATGGTTGTTGTGAAAGCATGATTGGGCCTCTTTGTGAATACATTTGTGAAACTTTGGATCATGCAGGAGAAGGGGATCAAGGTGTCATCTATTAGGCCTCTTCTGAGGAAGAGTAATTTGAAAGGAAATAGATACTGGTGCATGGTCCAACAAGACCATGCTTCCAATATCTGTTTGTTCTAGGGATTATGTGAAAGTGGGAGAGTGCAGCCAATAGTCAGTTTGGCTGTATGATTTATGGGCTGTGGAAAATAAAGAGTAATCCCAATCTGTGGGATGAAGTAGTCTCCAGCCATCTGAAATGGCACATTTGTTAACAAGAGCATGAGTGCAGCACAGGCAGTGCTGGGAGTCTAGACAGAGGGGGCACTCAGGTACGGCATATCATCCTAATGTATATTGTAATCTCCCTCTGACAAGAGGGGGAGATTATTCTGGTTAATTTGTGCAATGTTGTGAGTCAGTTGAATGAAGAAATGTAACCTTCATTTGGCCCAAAAATCCCTCCAAGGATAAAATGTAGCCTGGAAGTCCTAACTTTGGCCAACACCCAGCACCCTCTGAGTCTGACTTATGCCTCAGGATGCTCCAGGGTAGTTGCTTATGGAATAACAGCAGGACCCCACTTTTGCAGCAAGTAAAAGTGGAGTGCAGTTTAGATCCCACCCAATCCGTTTTAAGTTTCATGGCCTCTTCTGGTGTGAGGTGAGTTTTCTATAGGATAACTATGGATGGGTTCAATTTTTTAAGATGGATAAGGATTGCTTTAGACTTTCTGGGATGATTCAAGCCCTTTACATTCTATGTGACAAGTTTATGTGCTAGTTATACCATAATAAACACATATAAAGGAAAAGGATGTGTGTGGGTAATATCAGAATTGGTTCCGTGAATGCCTCCCCTGTACAGATTGTATAATTAAATCCTATGTAAGAGATCAGGAAATCACTCTCTTTGAAGCTGGTCGATCTATACCAATCAGCATACAAACATCAACAACTATCCATAACATACTGTATATCACCAGAGCTATATACAGGCAGAGGGGGATCCTCCGCAAAGCACCGCATGCATACAGTTTTGGTTCCCATTAGGTAGTTCCAAAACAAAGCCCCCCCCCCAATCCTATAGACCTTAATTTCCAAACCCACAGAGGGGACTGTAACATTCTCCAAGTGGAGGAAAAGGCTAGATGGAACACAACCTTAATCTTAGCATACCTCAGAAATAGGATAGAGATCTATAACCACCACCCCATTAATGAGGTCAAGACACTAAAGGACACATGGGCCCTGAAAAGAGGAAATGCACTTCAAATGTAAGTACAAATGGTCATTTAGGTACCACCACATAATCCCCAGGCAAGGTGTTGTACACAAAATGTTTGATGGAAAAGAAAAAGGTAGTTAAGAGGTAGAAAGAAAACAAACCATAATAGGCTAGAAAAAAATAAAACAAGAAGACTTACTGTGCCTTTGTGGAACTGCAAAGGTGCAGAGGACAGCCAAAGAGGAAGAGAGAGGCAGGGAAACATGGAGAGGTAAAAAGTTGTAGAATATAACTTTATCCCAGGGAACTTCAGCTACACCTCAGGAGGTGGTCACACAGTATTTAATATTGCATAAAGAGAGAAGGAGAAAGTGATTAAACCTCGAATCTCTTTTCTTTTTGAGTTGTAATGGGACATAGACTGATATTAGAGTTCAAAATAACTCCACTGCAGAGGGGAGCAGGGGTGGGGGTGAGGGGTGATGCACCTCACCAGGGAAACAGAGCATACTCTGACAGCGGGGTAGGAAGCCTTTATAACCAAATCCTTTAACAGATGAGGATCACATCCCTTAAAATCTTGGGGGGAGAGAGGAGGTATTTATTAGGGACAGTCTGTCCAGAGACAGCTAATTCACTGCCCAGGAAAGTGCAGCCTGACTCACCTTAGGCAAAACAAGAAGACCAATAAGTGGCAGTGAAGGAAACAAAGGGGGGTAAATGAGAGGCACCAAATCAGAAACATGCTGTATGCTCTGCTGTAGCAATGTCATGCAGTAACATACAGATAGGGTGACACTGGTTGCATTATAATTGCCTTGGACTGTGGAAGGTGTGGTAAAGGAAGAGGAACGAGATGCACCATCTATTAAAGAAGGGTGCTAATGTAAAAAAAATACTAAATTATGACAGATAGAGAAGTCACTGTTACTTCTATATATGCAGCTAACATTTGGCCCTTCTACTCTGCAAGGAGTCTAGGTCTAGGCCAGGGATCCAACAGGCACTAAGACTCTTACATTCTTGCAGCAGCTGTTATGATGATGACCGTTGTGGGGAGTGGATTGGAAAACAAAAGAGAACAGCATGCTCTGCTTGATTTTGAGGTTTCCAAAATACAAAGGTCCACATGAAACAATTGTGTATGTGTATGCTGCTCCAAGTTTGGTCTTTCATCTGAAGGGTGTCGTAACAGTCACACTTTGGTCTGCAAGCTTAGTGGAGGCCATGTCATATGTTCGTGAAGAAACCTTCATGAATGTGTGAGTGACATTCACAGTTAGTGCCAATTGTGTGAGCTACATAAGACTGCCACAGTAACAGTTACCCTTTCTACAGGGAAGAGAAAAAAAAGATGCCAACATGTAGACACAGGTATTTCAACCCTCCACCGCCACAAAAAAGATCCATCCCAATGATGTGTATCTGACACACACCCTTCCATTACAACCTCCCCCAACCCGTGTTAGTAGCCCCAGTGCCCCACTGATCAATCCACCCACCATGGTCAGTGCAATACTCAGTGCTACCATTGAAAATTGATCCTAAGCATCAACCATCCGTGTCCCCGCCACCCAGATCATACAACCATGTGTCACAATATTAAAGCCATACCATATGGGGGGGAGGCTTCCATTAATGACCACTGACAGCGGGCTATCTGCAATGAGGTTCATAAGGCCCACAGTTGGGTTTACTCAATAGTGCAGTCAAAGGAAACATTGGTCACCCTTTGCCCACCAGTTGCTGGCTTAAGATAGACTGCAAGGCACAGGAAAAGGTGATACAAGTCAGGATACAATGAGATGTCAACCCCGGCATAACCTACATCCCATAAAACTAAAGAAATACCCTGTTAACATCATTTGTTTCCCTGTTTCTATCTTTAGGGCCACAGACCCACCCCATGGATGTCAGAAAAACAGAATAGAGCCCAAACCCCTATGTTCCAAGGGTAACCAACATACAAACCCAATAATAAGTAGAAAAATTAGCAAGCACTTAACACAGAGAAATAAATGAACTAACAGTTCACCAGGTTAGCTAACTACTGAAAGGCAACAAGAGCAACCTGCCTGGCAGTGTTCTTAACTTGATGAAAGAAAGAAGCCCAGAACAAATAAAAAGAGTTCAGTTAGTAGATGTAGTGGTGTTTCTCTCACCAGGTTGCTTTTTGTCTGCTGAAGATATGTTGTCAGGCCCTACCTGCTGGTAGAGAGGGGGAAGCTGCAACTTTATCCCATGAGATGGCTGGGGGGGTAAGGCCATGGTAGGAAGGCAGCTGCAGGGGACAGCGGGGGAAAATCAGCCAACAAGGAAGGAGACTGGGACCACAGCATGGCAAATGTGTTTGCCTCAGAAGTGCAAGGCGAATCATCTGAAGAAGGATGATATTCCATACTGTGGCCGCAGCTTTGGACATGAGCAGCCCTGGAAACTTGGTCCTCCATTTTACTGCTCCTAGCTTTTATGCTGATCTTTCAGGTGAGGCTTCTGGCTTTGTCCCCAGTGCACCTCCTTCCACTCATTTTCTGCATGGAGCTGTGTGGATGCCATGTTCTCCATGTCAGGAGAAGGTTCAGAAGTATCCATTTGCACTGGTACAGGGGGTCATCGTGCAGTAGGGAGTTCAGCTTCTGTAGACAAGTGTGCCTCAATAAACTGCTTCACTGACTCTGGTGTATCAAAATCCTTGTGAAGTTCATTAACTGTGACTCTGAGAATGCAGGCTATATTTGACCCCTAGACTGGAGAAGCACTTCTTTACCATAGTGTATGCTCTGCATTTCCTGGCGAGCTCTTGAGAAAAATCTTGGAACACCTGGATATGGTGTCCATGCCACAGAAAGGGTTAGCTTTCCCTTGCCAGCCTCAGGTTGTTGGCTCAGTCACTGTACTATAGAAAACAACCCAGAATAGGCAAGGGATGCTCCTCCTTGTGGGGTTTTGGTGCCAAGGAGTTGAGCTCATGCTCTATTTCTAATGGTGTGGCCCCTCTGTGAGCAAAGTACTATAAGAAAGACCTTTTGAAGAAAAGCAGAGCAGTCTTTTCCCTCCACTCTTTCAGAAAAGTCAACAAAGTGAAGATTGTTTCTCTGGCTCCAGTTTTCTAGCTCTTCCACCCCAGGGATACTGAATGAGACGATCTTGTTCATGAAGATATCTGTCTGCAGAGGTGAGTTTTTCCTCAGCCTGTTGCCATCGGGCCTTATTAGCAGTAACTTGAGTATCTATGGCAAAAATGTCTTATTTATTTTGAACACAGGCAGCTCAAATTTCAGCCATTTCAGACAGAGGGCAAGCAAACATTGATTCGACTTTTGCCAGGTCAGCGTTCACACTATCTGAGACTGATGCCATTGTAGCCAACAGTTACTGTGTACTGAGAGGACTGAGTAGCAGAGATTTCAACAGATGGTCAACTGAGAAGAACCCTAAGAAAAATAGTAAAAGGCCAATAATTAGGTAATACTCAGCTAACAGTATTGAACTCTGAAGTGAGTTTAACAAAATGGATGGCTGTGGAAATGGATTACGTAGCATATGTGACAAGGTAGCTAAGAGCTTGCGAACTAGGTGGCCATCTTCTTCGGCATCCAAGCCATACTACCCATTATCAATATTATTCTAACAATTTGGCATATGAGAACCAGTCCTCATCTGTTGTATCCTCTGCGTTCATCAAAAAGGAAACTGCCGTGTCCTCTAACACCATGCTAGATTTCTGCTCACTTCCTGAGCCATATGTGACCAGAAGGGCCTAAGGGTAGGGTAGTCTAAAAAGAAGTGGGAATAAGTCACCAGTGCCTGTGTCTGCCACACTGGTAAAAGACAACATTAATACTGTGAATATGTATTCAGTTGCAAGGAACATATATAACATACTGTATGTATAAGCCAGTAAGGGACTTCTTTGGAAAGATTACATAGTAGTAACCTCATATGACTGGAGCAGATTGGTGCCCATGCTGTTTCTAGTATGGCCATAGCTTGTTCACTCTCTCCGAGTCTCTTCAGACACTTGCACTGACCCAGTAAGATTTCTATTAGAACAACATAAGCTTTTATAAGTACCCCTTTCGGATTCACTCTGGTTGCCATGCTGTAACTCATTTCTTTTTTGAATTTCTGATTCTGCAGATGACATTCTCCCAGGATTTTGAATGTAGGCCCAGAGCTAAATGTAACAATGCTTATGATATGGTGGGAGAGCCTATTAAGTAGTCATATCACTAAAGATTCTTAGAGCCATTGCCCAAAGATATTTCCTTCTCCACCAGTTCAGAACCATCAATCCTTCAGTCTCAGCAGGAAGTCAGGATTAGCACATACAAAGGCAAGTAACGTGATCTTTCACACATCACATTTTCTGTTTAACATTTTCCCATATATCAAGGTTGCATAACTAATTTATTTCTGTTTTCTCTAGCTATATACATCCCATTTCCACCTCCCTCCTAGGTACACAGAGAGTGCAAATTCCTCCATTTACCCTTCTTCCAGTGTTAGTTAATTTGCTCACTTACCACCCAGTAGCAACTGTCTTATCAGCTGGAGCTGATTGGCTGATGATAAGTTGCAAAACCATGGAATTTGAAAGCCCTTCTAGCTCTAGTACATATGGAGCATTAGCAAACTTACTCCAGATTTTTCCTTCAGCCATACAAAGACAGTACACTTTGCTTCCAGGTGTTGCAAGTCAGGCTGACTAATTGCTGTTTGGAGCATTTGGATCAAGTTTATAATCCTAGGAATGACATTTATTTTTATCAAATGAATGCTGCCCAACCAAAACACAGGAAGGACTTGCCACCAATCTAGGTCTGTAGACACTTTACATAGTAAACCAAAAAAATTTAAAGCATAGATGGAAGTCAGGAAAGGGTCTACCATTATTCCTAAATAAGTCAGGAAACCTTTGACAGCTTTATAGGGAATGCGCATGAGGTCTCCCACTTCCTCCAACACCTACCTTCATTATTTCTTATTTATTTAGATTGATTTTATAGCCTGAAAACTGGGCAAATGTTGTCACTAGGGCAATAACTGCATGAATAGATGTCTATGGGCATATAAGGAAAATGAAGATATCATCCATATACTGTATAAGAAAACTGCATGGAGGTCTCCCCTCCTTCCAACCTGCCAAATCTCCAGATGTTTGTTGACCAGCATATTGCTTTCACCAAAGACTAGAACAATAGTGTAAACAGAGGTGGGGAAAATGGCAGTCCCTGCCTTGTCCCTCTGTGGAGCTGTTATTCATTGGAGAGGCCACCATTCATCAAAACCTGGGCTTTAGGGACAAATTATAAAATGCAGACCCAATTTACTGTGTGAACTGTTCTCCCTTTTATACAAGACATTGAACAAATTTTGCCACTGCATCTGGTTGAAGGAAATCTCAGCATCCATAGGCAGCATAAAGGCTGTTCCAGGTCAATGAGCCCCCTCTATATTACATATAAGAGGTGTCTAATTTTGTTGCATGGAATTTACCCATGACAAAACTGGTTTGGTCTGGGTGAACCAAAGATGGCAAAACCTTTTAGCCTACAGGTGAGGAACTCAATAAAGATTTACTTTTCCTAGTTACAGTAGGAATGATTTTGGCTGATATGCAGTGCATTGTGCCAGATTCTTTACTAGATTTCATATGAATGACACTTATCAACACCCATTTTACCTCTTTTTGTGTGACTGGCACTCCCAGTAGTGTTCTATATAAATTAATGAATGATGATCTCTTCACCAATTGCAACATCTCAATGGCTGCTTATCAGACTATACACAGCAGAATGCCATCTGCATGAACAAGAGACAACCCCATTTCTAGATAAGACACCATTGCACACCACCACTGATAGAGCTACTGGGAGTGCCACTCACACCTAAAGAGGTAAAATGGCAATTGCCAGGCTGCAAAGAGAGAAAGCAACTGAGCCTGACTGGCTGTCAGCAGAGCTCTTTAAGGTGCTGGACAGGGTAGTATTTAAAGATTTACAATGCATGTATGGAAAAGTACTAAAGGAGGGTAAGCTGCCAGCCTCAGCCTATCAAGCGGTGATGAGTGTTGATAAGTGTCATTCATACCCAATCTAGTAAAGAATCTGGCAAAATACACTGCATATCAGCCTCTTCAGAATTTTTATTGGTGATATTGGAGGAGAGATCCAGAGGAAGATTTGCCTCTTTGTGGATGATACAAAGTTTGAGAAAAAGTGTACAGTGAGAAGTGGGTAAGAACTATAAAGAATGATCTGAAAAGGCTGGTAAAGTGGTCACATGATTTGCACCATGAAGTGCAAGGTGGTGCACATGGGACAAGAAATCCAAGGTCTGTATACAGAATGGGGTTTTTGGAAAGTACTGTACAACAGATGAAAGGAACTTGGGGGGGAGGTAATACTATCAGACAATTTGAAAACAACAGCACAGTGCAACAGGGCAGTAGAAACATGGGCTGGAAGTATAGCCTAGAGGTTAGAGGAATGAGGTGTGAATGAGCTTGATACATCCAGCAGACCCGAACTGAGTTTCATTTTCACAACCTCCACTTGCATACTGTGTGACTCTAAGCAAGTCACTTAACAGCCCACTGCTCCCAGGTCACCCCTGAAAACAGGCACTTGTGCCTAGTGGGCCTTATCCAGTTACCAAAGACTAAAATAAAAAAAATAAAAAAATGATGAGGATGCTGGGATTTATAGGAAAGGGGATTAGTAGCAGAAGCAGTTAGATGATTGTGACACTGTACAGGTCCCTGTCACATCCACAGTTGGATTACTGCATGCACATCTGGAGCCAGCGGAAGTGATGTGGAGGATGTTAACCAGAATGATTCCTGGACAGCAGAAGAAGGCAAATGTGGAAAGATTGCCAAATCCTAACCTGCATATGCTTTAGGAAGTGGGGGGGGCATAAGTGGAAGGTTATTTATTCTGACTGGAAACAGAAGCCCCAGAGGAACTCAGTGGTGCTGGGGGTTGGGGAATGTTAAGATGGAAATCTGAAAACTTTTCTTCACAGAAAGGGTTATGGAAGGTAGGTAGGAAGTTAGGTAGGTAGGCTGATTTTCATTTATAATGGGGTGCCCCTCTAGTGCTCAGCAGAATAGACTACTAGGGGAAGTGCTCTGTGCAAAATCAGTGAGATGACTGAAACATGTGTGGGATAGTTATATAATGCTTGTGAAGACTGTGTGAAAAAATCAGGGAACAAAGGGGAGTGAAGGGCCAGTAGCACCCTCAGAAACACAATATTAGGATACTGACACTGATCAGACCTTTGGAGCAAGACTGAGATGAGTTATGAGAGTATATGATGCAGATTTACATAGCAGAGTCAATGCACAGCAAAAACACTGACCCAATCCAGTTTAGGCAAGATAAACAAAGGATTTGGTCTCCACTGGCTAAAAGGTTCCAGGTGATAACTGCTAACAAAAACATCACTGCTGCAAGTGCTGCAACCACAACATTGTCAACAAAAAAGTGATCGCCACAAAAGCACCAACACACTACAAAAAGCAATGCAGCAACAGAGAGATGTTTGGTTTTGTTGGGGGCACTGTCCCCCACACCCCCTGAACTAATTGTAACTAACTCTGAGTGGGTGTGGACCTTGGGGACGGGGAGAAACGTGGGAAGGGGAAATGCTTTTGCAAAAGAAAATTCAAGTCTTTCTTAAACAAAATCTTGTGAAAGTCTAATACCGGGAGATAGGGAACCAAACCCTTGTCCCCACGTCTCCTCTCCTAAAGAAGCTGGTGCCTTAGCAACTCCACCACAGGAACAGCTAAGCAAGACACCACAGCTACTACTGTCTAATTCCTTTCTTATATTTCTGTACAGTGAAAGGGGTAGCCGTAATTCCGCAGTGGTATTATACCCATGTCACTTTAAATGCTTTTGGGATTTTAGCCGTGATATTATTGTGGCGATATAATCCCTGTGATCTTATCAGTTGATACAGAGTAAAATGGCCTTGCATTTTCTCAGATTCCTTCCAGCATCATTCTCCTTTTCCCGTCCTACCTCCCCCCTTCCTGATGAGCTCTATCTTATCCTCTTTTTACAGTACTCCTTGATGCACTTATTTACATCCATAGATCTCTCCTCCCTGTGATAGGGTTGAATAAGGCCCTGCCTCACTTGTTATGCAGAAAGTGTTTAAATGCAAGGGTCTGTTCTATCCTCTCCTTTACTATCTTTTGTCTGTCTGGTTATGCAACCAAAGTTCCTTGTGAGACCTAGGAACTGATCACTCCAATGGTTTCACAGTTCTCTGCCTCTCACTGTTTCTCTGCCTTGTTGTTCTATCTTTTCTTCCATCTTGCATATCTGCAGTTATAACAAATATATGCAAATCTCTGTGTAAAACTGTATGTGATACTGGGATCCTTTTGTTTAAAAATGTATACAGTTATGTTGTACTGTTGAAATAATTGCAAAAAGCTATTTGGAACTCAAGGAATTAACCTGAGATGCTAGTTTGCAAAATCTTTCCAGAGCTGTCAACAAGAGGTCAGTTCTGGGTCACTATGTTCTTTTTGCTGCACCTGCATCAAAACTTACATGAACATTCTGAGGGAAGCAGGCCCTCTTAATGAGTTCCCAAAGACTTATAAAAAGAGCAGCAATGCTTTTGCTAGAGAGACAAGAAGAGTGACAGACTGAGAGACTGAAACTTGGAATGAAGAGATACCCTCGTAAGAAGGACTTAGTTTTCTCTGTTTGTGCTGCCTTTGTAAAATGGTTATACTGAACACATTTTTACTTTTTGCTTTTCTGATATTAAGAAAAACAAAATGCTATATGCGAATTTTGAAACTGCTCCTGGTTTTTCTATGCTTTCTGACCTGTGCCTCAATGACAGATGGTTTCAGAAGTGGGATTCAGGCTGTGCATACTGTAAGCTGGGAGTTTTGTGTGTGGGTACTAGACCTAGTACCAGGGAAGCATAGCAGAAAGGTAAGGATTCTCCATCAGCCAGCTCAGGAGTCATTACCAGAAGAATAGCACCCAAATTAGAAGCATAAACAAAAGTCCAAAACAGACTGTTCAGCCAGCATCAGAAATGGAAAAAAAACAGGCAGTGACAGAACCTGAAAACCTGAATGCCCTTTTCCAATGGTGGGCAATACAACAAAAAGAGATGGTGGAACAAAGAAGAGAGGCACAGCAGCAGGGAGAGAAAAAGAGATTCAATGTTAGAGGCACATAGAAAAGAAGAAATGCAACAACTTGAACAGCAGAGAAAAGAAGAGATGCAGCAACAACAAATAAGAGAAAAGATGCAGCAATGGATGGATGCCTTGCAGGTTATCAAAGCGGGAGGATCTGGCTCATGTTCAGCAGAGCAACACACCACCAACAACTTAAAAGACCTTAAACTTACAAAGTTGTGCCCCTCAGATGATATAGAAGCATACCTGACAACTTTTGAAATGGTTGCTGCAGCCTGCCAGTGGCCAAAGCAGCAATGAGCAATCAGACTGTTACCTTACCTGAAAGGGAAAGACCGACTTGCCTAAAGCAATATGGACACTTCACAGTCAGCAAATTATGACCTGGTGAAAAGAGAGGTCCTTCAAAGATATGACATCTCAGGAGAGCCCTACAGGCAGAGATTTTGGTCTCCGAAGTACAACTCCATAGACAATCCTCAAGAAGCCTTCGCCCATCTCAGAGAACTCCTTATGAAATGGCTCCAACCAGAGGGCAAAAAAGTCCCACAGATCATCAAAATATTTGTAATGTAGCAGTTCGCTAACATCCTACCCATTGATGTACAGCTTAGGGTAAAAGAATACCAACCAGAAAGTGAGGAAAAGTCTGTTTCTTTGGCTGAAGACTACCAAATGGCCAAACAGATGCCACAGCAGTGAGGTAACAGCCAAGAACTTGTAAGACACTCTATTTCCCATTCAAACTCCAAGTCTGATAAGAACTCTGGTGGTAGTAACAAATCTGCACCCAAAGACTTAATTTGCCATAACTGTAATAAGCCAGGTCATATTAAAAGAAATTACCATAGTAAGAAGAGTGCCACTGGGGCAGATTTGTCTTTAGCAAATTGGGTCAAGTTCTTAACAGATGTGAAGGTAGGAGATAGGACTGTGAAGGGACTTATAGATTTGGGCAGAAAACAGACCCTAGTACATATTGAAGTGCTGGGAAAACAATATCCAAAAGGACCAGGTACTGGTGTCATATGCTTTCATGGGGACACTCGATACTATCCCACCTGCCAAGTGATTCTGACTATTAATGGGGTGTTGCACAAAATGAAAGTTGGGGTAGTACCTAAGTTGACTAAGTGCCTAAACTTCCATTGGCTCCTTATAAAACTGTGCCGCTAGGGGACCAATGAAAAATTCTTAGTTGTGCTGATCTCACAGTCCTGTCTGACTACTCGCATGGCAAAACGTTTTTGAAATTTCAGGTTTCAACACTATACGTGGTCTCACCATTTGGTACTTCCCCAATTTTCCTCGCTATGGTCACATTCCACACAGTCCTATTGACTACCACAGAGATCTATCTATTCTGATCTCTAGTAAACTCAAAATTGATTTGCTCCATAGACAAGGAAGCTTTCTCCTCTATAATCCTCGTCGTTTTCTGACTCTGATTTCAACACTATTGCACTGCCCATTTGATAAACTCTGGGCAGATCAGTGACCTAATGGCTCCTGCTGTCCTCCATTCCAGGTACCTAAAGCTATGATTAGCTACCATCTGGGGGGGGGGGATCTTCATCCTTCTAGCGCTACTCTGTATGGATGTATCATCACTTTCTTTTTTTTTTTTCAATTCAAATTTTATTAGGTTTCCAGTACAAAGAGAATCATAACAATGGATGCAATGTCCATATACATCGGGTATAAAGTATAAAGTGATTCGCTCTCCCCGCACCCTCCCATCCACCCTACCCCACTCCCACCCCGAACAACCCAGCACCGTTTTACACCTCTAGCACGATACCTATGAATGTAGTCTATTAGTGCTTAACCTTGAAGTGCATAGAGAGTTTGCAGTGGTCCCCAAATCTTATCGAACTTCTTAAGTTTGTTAAGTAAACTGGCAATAGTCCTTTCAGTTCTGAGATTTGCAAGTAACTCCTGAAGCCATTCAACATATGTTGGTATCTCCGTATCCTTCCAATGTCTTAGTACCACCTTTTTAACAGATATCGACATCAAGGCTATATGATACCTCCTGTTCACCACCAAAATCGAAGAGAAATTCCCAAGAAGGCAAATTTCGGGGGTGAAGCGGTCCGAGAGCCCCAACAGAGGGTCAACCCACTGTTTAATCACAGTCCAGAGTGGAACAATTTTAGAACAGCTCCAGAAAATATGATGAAGTTCTCCTTCTTGAGATTGACATCTTGTACAAAGGAGGGAGGACACAAGACCAAGCCTAGCAAGTTTCTGTGGAGAGTAGTAGATATTATGCAAAATCTTAAACTGCATTAGCCTAAGTCTGTCCTGCTTAAGAAACTTATGGCAGCTCTGCCACAGGAGAGACCAGTCCAGTTCTTTACCCTGAAAGAGAGAGACCCAAAAGGAGATGGGAGCATAATTATCAGGGTAGGCCCAGGTGAAGAGAACACTGTATATTTTGGATACGACATGAGGCAGACCTACCAACTCTGTTAAGGTAATCTGAAAATTGAAATTAATAGGTGGAGGGGGGGGTCGAGCCCATTACCTTAACCGTAAGATGACAGAACTGGAAAATCTTGAAAATATTTGCACGAGGTATCGAGAACTTACACATAATATCAGCTGAAGAATACCATTGACTGTTAGGTGACACAAGCTCCTCTAAACAGCAATTTCCTATCTGAGAAAGCCATGTGGCTGAGAGAGGCTTACCCTCTAATAAGAAATTGGGACTGCCAATTACAGGTTGTGATAAGACCTTGAGATTCATATATTTTAGAAATGCACACAACTGAGCATGAACTCTGATAGAGACGGCTATAGAGGAACTACGTAGTGACTTTGGTAGGGAACCAATTTTGGTATATAACAGTGCAGTGAGGGAGAGTGTTTTTTAATGGAAGCAGATTCGACAGCTAACCAAGTCAAAATGTATCAGGCAGCCGTGGAAAGCTGGTCCATGGTCAGCCATCTGAGATATTTATTGGCTGACTGGACCAATAATATAGCCCGACATGAGGAAGTCTTAAACCTCCTTTGGCCTTCAGGGCTGCTAACTTATGAAATGCCATTCTGGCCTTCTTATCCCCCCATATAAAAGCGGAAATCATACCATGTACTTTTTTGACCCAGGACAGGGAAGACATGCGTTCAACATGTTAAGGGGTAAAACAGATGAGGGAAAACATTCATTTTGATTAGATTTATTCTGCCCCATAGAGAGAGGGGGAGTAGGGTCCACCTACGAAGGTCAAGATCTACTTTATGTACCAGCGCATCAATATTTAGCTGTCTGAACCGCGTTGTGTTCCTTGTTAAAAGAATCCCAAGGTATTTAATATAATCAGACTTCCAGTTGAGTCCAAACACAGTAATATCATGTTTACAGAACCTATGATTAAGAGGAAAAAACACCGTCTATCCTACATTAAGTTAATAATTTGAAACCTTACTGAAATCCTCTATGAGCTTTAGGATAGCAGGAATAGATTTGAGTGGGTGTGATATCTGCAACAGAAGGTCATCTGCATAGGCCGCTACTTTAACCATCTGTTCCCCGAGAGAGATACCCAATATACCCTGGGCTCCTGATAACCTTCTGATAAGTGGCTCTAAATAAATGTTAAAGAGAAGAGGAGATAGGGGACACCCCTGTCTGGTCCAAACATGTAATTTGAAGGTGTTAAAGATAACCCCATTAAATGAGATTCTGGCAGAAGGGAACTTATATAGAGAACTCACCCAATTCTGGAATTCCTTGGGAAAACTGAAAGCTTCCATCGTAACAAATAGGTAATCCCAGTGGACTCAAACACCTTCTCAGCATCCAACGAGATCAAGACTATTGAATGAGGAGGAGCATCGTTGGATGCCAAGAAGACGTGGGACAGGGTCCTCAGATGGTCAACCAGTGATCTCCCTTTCATGAAACCAACCTGGTCTGCCCCAATAAGAGAATAAAGTGCTGTCTCCACACGGTCGGCTAGTAATTTTGCCAGTATTTTAATGTCTTGGTTAAGTAGGGAAAGCGGCCTATAGCTTGCCACCTGATCCAGCAGTCTGTCCGGCTTGGGCAACAGGACTTAATAAAGGGGAAGGAGGGTGGGCAGAGGGTGACTGTGAAAAGGCACAGATACTAAACAAATATTTTTGCTCAGTATTTGCAAATGAAGAGGGGGAGGTACCTAAAACAAACAGTAGAAACACTCTGGATACAGAAGTTGATACCAGCCCATTTACAGAAGAAAGGGTTATGAAAGAACTCTTAAAACTGAAGGTGGACAAAGCAATGGGGCATGATGGGATTCATCCCAGAATTCTAAAGAACTAAGGGTAGAACTAGTGACACCACTCACTACCCTCTTTAACAAATCATGGGAGGATGGGGGTAGTACCTGAGGACTGGAGGAGGCAGATGTGATTCCTTCACAAAGTGGGAGCAAGGCAGAAGCAGGAAACTACAGACCTGTTAGTTTAACCTCAGTGATAGGGAAAATGATGGAATCACTTCTGAAGGAAAGAATTGTCAGTATCTAGAGGCCAGAGGGGCACAGGACCCAAGGCAGCATGGATTCACAGCGGAAGGTCATGCCAGATGAATCTGACAGATTTCTTTGACTAGGTGACCAAAGTAGTAGATCAAGGAGGGGCTGTGGACATGGCCTACCTAGACTTTAGCAAGGCATTTGACACAGTCCCACACAAAAGATTAATATACAAGTTAGCCAGCCTGGGAGTGGGTCCCAAGATGACAGCCTGGGTAAAGAATTGGCTGGAGAATAGGACAGAGAGAGTAGTAGTAAATGGAGTCCACTCTGAAGAAAGGGGGGTTACTAGTGGGGTACCACAGGGTTCAGTATTAGGACCAGTCCTCTTCAATGTCTTTATAAGCGACATTGCAGAGGGACTGGAAGGAAAAGTATGTCTCTTTGCAGATGACACAAGATCTGCAACAGAGTTGATGGCAAGGTGGGGTGGAAAGGATGAGAAGGGACTTGGCAAGGTTAGAGGAATGGTCAAATGTATGGCAGCTTAGATTCAATGCTAAGAAGTGCAAGGTAATGCACCTGGGAAACAAAAACCCAGGGGAAGAATACACAATGGGGGGTGAGATACTAACAACAACAAAAATGGAAAGGGACCTGGGGTAGTCATATCAGATGACCTAAAGGTGGGCAAGCAATGTGAGAGGGCAGTAAGGAGGGCTGGAGGGATACTGGGATGCATAGGGAGAGGCATCACCAGTAGAAAACAGGAAGTTGTTATCCCTCTGTACAGACAGCTGGTGAGACCCCATCTGGAGTACTGTGTGCAGTTCTGGAGACCCAATCTCCGAAAAGACATAGATAGGATGGAAGCTGTCCAGAGGAGGGAAACTAAAATGGTGCAGGGTCTGCACTAGAAGACATATGAAGACAGACTTAAGGTGCTTAATATGTATAGCCTCGAGGAAAGGAGGGAGAGAGGGGACATGATAGAAACTTTCAAGTACCTCAAGGGAATCAACAAAGTCCAAGAGGGTAGCATCTTTCAAAAAAGAGGTGTGCAAGAACAAGGGCACAATTGGAAGATGGGGGCGGCTCAGAGGTAATTTAAGGAAGTACTTTTCACAGAGAGGGTTGTGGATGCATGGAACAGCCTTCCAGAGGAGGTTGTGGAGTCAAAAACAGTGGTGGAATTCAAGCATGCATGGGACAGTCATAAGACAATTCTAGGGGGTGAGGGTAGGAAGAAGTAGGCTGCTGGTTAACTAGCATCTGCAGCTTATCCAGTAGGTAGGGAAATGGGCAGACTGGGTGGGCCAAGCGATCCTTATCTTCCGTCAAATTCTATGTTTCTATTAAGGCCTCAAAAAGAGAGGGATCAGACACTTTACCCAAAAGACTAGCCTGGAAAAGCGGCAGCAAAATAGGAATCAGTTGCTTTGAGAAAGCTTTATAGAAATTGGAAGTAAACCCGTCAGGGCCCGGAGACTTATCGGATGGGATAAATTTGATTACTCTTTCAATTTCACCCTCAGAGATGTGAGACTCCAGAATTTTTTGCTGGGATTGTGTAAGAGTTGGCAACTGTAAATCACTCAGATATTCATAAAGTTTTTCCTTAGATGGGGAATTGACCATAGGGCCATATAAATCCTGGAAGAACTTTGTAAACTCCTCTGCTATCTCCGAGGGTGAGACCTTAAGAGAAATATCACTAAGAGAGTGGATAGCAGGAATGAGTCTGGCAGATTCCTGTTGCTTAATACGTAATGCTAGCATTTTGCCCGCCTTCTCACCCTGATCGGTATATACTGCATTTGTTTTCAAAATTGCGTATTCGGCTTGTTCCACTAACATTGCTAGGGAGGCTTCTCTCAGTTTTGTTAAATCTTGTTTGAATGCCTCAGAAGAAGAATGAGAAAGAACAGTCTCCATACTCCTAATTTGGGAGAGAAGGTTAGAAATTCGAGATGCCCTCTCCCTCTTCCTTTTTGATGTTAAACCAATTATAATCCCCTCTAGATACGCCTTGCAGGCACCCCATATCATGTCCTGCTTCCCCATGCAGTTAGAATTAGAAGCAATAAACTGCTCTATTTGGGATGCTAGATATCGAACCATCTTTGGCTCCTTCAGAATTTTGTTATTCAACTTCCATCTGCCCCCTTTATTTGGCTACGAGGCCAGGGCTATTAGACAGGTGACCACAGAGTGATCCGACGGAGGCCCTGAGACAATGCTAGAACATATGACCCCTGGTAACAGGGTTTGAGAAATGAGGATATAATCAATCCTTGAGGAGGTTGCGTGCACCAGAGAAACAAAAGTGTATTCCATTACATTGGGATGCAATACGTGCCATATAGCACAAAGACCAATGGAGTCCATCAGGTCCCTAAAGGCTCTTTGTGCCAGAGAAAGACCTTGATGGGATTGACCTGATCTGTCAAGGGCCTGATCAAAAATGAGACTGAAATCAGCCCCTATGACCATGGGAGTGTCCAAAAAGGGATTTAGGACTTTAATTATCTGGACAAAAAAGCTAGGGGAATCTACATTGGGGCCATAGATAGCACCCAGGACAATGTCCAGGATATGCAATCTACCTTTTACAAACAGGAATCTGCCTGAAGGGTCAGATATAACCTGAAGAGGTTTGAATGGAACTGACTTATGTAGGAGGATCATGACCCCTCTACTGTGGGTCGTCCCTTCCGCTGCAAACATCTGCCCAAGTTGTTGCCGTCTCATCTTTTCAGCCTCCGCCTTAAGCAAATGCATCTCCTGCAAAAACATAATTTCTGCCTTTAATTGGTTTATATGCTTCAGTATTTTATATTGCTTGGTCTTATGCCTCATCCCCTTAACATTCCAACTAATAAATTGAATGTTTCTAGCCATCACTCATGTTGCTAGGTTGGAATCCTCCAAAGCACACCTATATATGCATACTCCATCTATAGTGCTCCAAACATAGTATGCGTTGGGTTGTTCTACCCTCCCCCCAATTCTGCCCCCACTAGATCCATTCCCCCAGCCACCCCTCCATGATTCCCCCACCCAAAACACCTCATGAACCCTAACCCCTCCTCCTGCCCCTCCCATATTTTACATGGTACATGATGTCTAGCAAACTGAAAGTTCCTCTCCCCCCAACCACCCCACCCTCAAAAAACAGAAATCAGGAACAAAGTTACCCCTCAGTAGTCAAAACATTCCAACAGAATAGCTTATTCTCAGCATTAATAGCCTGACAATACCCCTAGATGCCACTGGTGGATTGGCTATACTAGCCCTCCAGAAAAAATCCTCCCTATAGTAATCCCACGAGCCATAGAGTAACGTGGCCCGCAGAGCATAAGGGCTAAAACACAAAGGTATTATGTGTAAGAATTAGTCTCAGATGCCCTGTTGTGGTGCAGCCCCACAACATCAGTACTTAATGACTGAGGGCCGGCAGTCCATGGCTACCCACAGTTGCATAGGGGAGGACTGAAAGGTCCAGAGTCACTGTCTAGAGCATATATTAAATCAAAACCAGTGACCATCACAATGAGAAAGGGAGATTTAAAAAAAAAAAGAAAAAAACTGGAATCCTCCAGAGACAATACTTAAACAGGGTTAAAGAGAAGGAGCAAACCAGAGCCCAGTATGAGTGTGCAAAACCCTGGCATTTTCGTCTATCCTTAAATGCGGGATCTCCCTTAATATATGGATTACCCTTGTTTATTGCCCATTAATAGCAGGGAGCAGAAGGAGGAGTGAAATCTGAGAACAAAAAAAAGCAGGCCATGTTAACAAGGCCGGGGAGAGACCGCAAGTGCCAGAGAGGTCTCATAATAAAATCTGAAAAAGGTAAGCATTGCCCCCCCCATTGCCATGAGATTGGGTCAACACTCCTGGGAAACAGAAATACCAGAACTAGCAAATTGGGATTTAGCATAGGAACCATAACCCCATTCATGTGCTCATTAAATGAAACTGAGAAAAACACAAATGAGCCCGCTAACACCTAGCTAGTGAACCACGATAGAGGCAGAGATAAACCAAAATGAGAAATGTGAGTCCACAACGTATCATAAAGTCCTGAAGATAAAAACCAGATCGGGAACAAAATGTCCATTTTATACCAGAAGGAGGACCCCACTCGAGAGCTGTAATGGAGAGATAAGTAACCAGTTACACAGTATATCAGCTGCCTGGCCCCAAGGGTATTGTAGACAGATATGATTTACTGCAGATAGGCAGCTCCACCAGATGGAAATTCGGCATGACTCTCTACGCCAGATCTGCTCTCATATAGCCTTGAATAGATCAGGGAATGCTTCTTTGAGCCCAGTAGATGCCATCTCCACCTCCTCATAGGTCACCCAAGAGCCAGTTATACAAACTTGAGGCCTTGCAGGAAAACCCATGTGGAACTTAATTCCCGTGGCGATCAGCTTGAGAACCACCTTATGAAACATAGCTCTTTTCTGGCGTACAGATAAGGGCAGATCTTGTGCCACCCTCAGCTTTTTATCTTCCCATTGTAAATCCTGCACCTCCTCGACCTTGTATAGGAAGTGTTGTCACTCCTGGAAATTCAGAAAATGAAATATGAATGCCCTTGGAGGGGCTCCAGCCAAGGGAGGGGGGAGTAGTGCCCAGTGAGCCCTTTCTATGATGTAGCTAGCACCGAAAGGGGAAGGGCCTGCCATCTTTTCCATGAATTTGTTGGTAAACTTGATGGGATCTGAGCCCTCTTCACCCTCTGGCAAGCCAATTATTACTGCATTGTTACGGCGACTATGCCCCTCCAGGTCTTCCATCTTATTCTCCATTTTCACTAGCCTTTGCCTCAGGGCCACCAGCTCCAGAACAGCTTTATCCTGCTTCTTTTCAACAGATCGTATACATACTTCGTTGTCAGCAGTTTTCTTAGAAAGCTCCTCCAGGGTATTAGAAATGCTTTTAATTTCCCCTGCCATATTGTGCATTTCAGCCTTAAAAGGCTGAAACTCCTCTAAAAACATCAAGAGGATAAGAAGATCAGGATCAGGACACTCAGTGGTAACAGGCAGCGAGGGTTGCGAGGGGGAGGACCTGGCTTTCTTAGAGGCCTTCTCGGGCGTAGCAGGAGGTGTGTGCTTTAGGGCATTTTTTGCCATCTCCTCATCCATCGATGCCCAGTAGAGAGAATAGGAGTGCTCAGAAAGGCGGTAGGCAGACAGTCTTCTGTAAAAATTACTGAAGAACAGGATTTTGAAGGGCAAATAACGGGCGGTAGGTCGGAGCGGGTAGAGAGGCGTCTTACCCAGCACACCGCATCACATGACTCCGTATCATCACTCTCTATCCCCTGTGATCACCTGGACATGGTGACTGACCTCCTAAACTTCCGCTTCTCAAACCTCCTTGTCACCAGCCTGTGGCCAGTATCCTCCTGGCAATTTATCCTGTTTCCTAAGGGCTGCTCCTGTTATATGCTTCTAGCTCTTGAAAAACAGAGGCAGAAGACTACAAACACTCATGCTTACCACGTTGTAAGGCTCTGCTTCTTAGCCTTTCTAATACTGCTTCCATAGGGTGACACTGAATTAAATCCTGGTCCACCAGTCCACTTTGCAGCTGATGACCTAACCGGGCTATCTAGTAAAGGTATCTTCACTGTGCATATGAATATAAGAAGCCTTACATGTCACAAGGTTGAACTTGAGGAGTGGATGAAAGATTATAACCCTGACATTCTGTACTTTACAGAAACGTGGCTGAAACCCAAAATACCTGACTCTCTCTGCTCTATAGCAAACTACTCCCTCATCTGCAGGGACAGGTTGACTGCCAAGCATGAAGGTGGTGTTGCTATCTATCACAAAGATCATCTTAGCATTACGGCTATCCATGACCAGGTCTCTCCCACATTATGTGAACTAATACATGCCACTGTCACACTTGAATCTAAGAAACTCCATATCGTCTAAGTCTATAACCCCCCTCTGGAGGTGTGGCTGGTTTTCAAGACCTACTTGACATAACCTTGGTTAATGTTAACCAAAATGAGGCTATAATCCTTGGAGACATAAATCTAAATTGACTGGGACCTACCCATAGCTCGTTGGTGTCGGTGGCTAACAGCTATAACCTACATTAGATGATAACTGAACTGACAAGGACACCAAATCCACCAAAAACAGGTACCCTGATAGACTGGCTACTCACAAATTGCTTAGAGCATTTGCCTATATCTGTGATCCTTTTTGATGCTATAACTGACCATGCTCTAATTTTCTGCATATGGGCCTCAGGAGCTTCCCCATCTCCCCTACTGCGCTATGTTACTTTTACAAATTTTGCAAATTTGAATGGAAATGCCTTCCTTCATGACATTTCCATTATAGATTGGACTGAGATCTCTCACACAAGCAGCATGAAGAGGCCCTACGCATATTTCTCAATAAATTCACTGACATTCAGATTAGACATGTGCCTAAGGTCACCAGGAGAGTCAGAGGTAGGCCAACTAGGTGGCTACACAAGGACCTTCTGGCAGAGCTACAAAAGAGGGACAAGCTCTGGAGGCATTTTAAACAAACTGGGCAGTTATCTGATTACAACACCTATAGGTCCCACAAAAATATCTGCAAAAAGAAAATAACAACAGCTAAAAGCAAGTACTGCAAGGACCTGCTTGCTAGCTCTTCATGTGACTCCAGGAAATTCTGGACACATATCAAGACTTTCCTTGGGTCCTCCCAGTCTGTTACACCAACAGATATGATACCAAATGGGGCTTACTGCAATGACCCAAACATCATAGCGAATGCTTTTTACAGGATGTTCTCAGAGATGACCTTGTATACCTCCTCCTTCCAGTCCCTAGCTAATCACTGCCAGCCCTGGGGCTTGAACAATGTGCCTGATCCCTATACATCTTCACCAATATCTTCACATACTCTGCCTTTTTACTTCAAGGCCATAACGTCACTAATGGTCCTTAAGCTTCTTAAATCTGTGTCAGACAATACTAGTGTTGGGTTGGACCACCTTGAACCTCTCCATTTCAAGCTTGCAGCTCCCTATATTGCCTCTCTTCTGGCAAAAACATATACATTGTCCCTCTCTCGCAGCACTGTCCCAGACCTCTGGAAAATAGCTCGCATAAATCCAGTCTTCAAAAAGGGTGACAAAAATGATATAAATAACTACAGACCCATTGCTAATTTCTCAGTTTTATCTAAATTACTTGAGAAGAATGTCACCACCCTAACACTTGACTTCCTCACAAACTGTAATGTTCTTTCGGATGTTCAGCATGGTTTCAGAAAGAACTATAGCACATCTACTGCCCTACTCAAACTTATCTCTGATATTCTCTCCAATATGGACTATGGGCATCCTACTGGAGCTGTTTTCATTGATATTACAAAGGCCTTTGATCTGGTAGACCACCCCCTGCTCCTATCTGGCCTGCAAAACCTGGGCATCTCTATGCCGGTTGTTCAATGATTTAACAGCTATCTATCAGACAGGTGTCAAAAGTTAAAATTAGACTTGGCTATATCTGATCGTGCATCAATAAACATCAGTGTGCCTCAAGGATCTATCCTAGGGCCACTTCTTTTCTCGCTCTTTATCAACAATGTTCCTAGTGCCCTGTAAACTGCTCATTTCTTTTATATGCAGATGATCTTGTCATCTATAACAGCACAAATAAAATTGATGACCTAAACTCTGCTGATTTCAAGAATATCCAAAACTGGCTCTATGGTCATAAACTGGTTCTAAATTCTAAAAAAGCAAAGGCCATGCTTTTTGGCTCAGCTCATACACTCAGAACCTTTCCTACACCCCTTACGATCCTTGACTTGGGTGGAACAAAACTGGAATCTATCATGTTTTTTAATTATCTCAGGATCATGCTGGATCAATCCCTGGATCTAAACCTTCATATTCAAGCCACCTGCAAATCAGTAAATCGTAAACTAGGTGCTGTGTACAAGACTAGTCACATGCTAACGCCATCTGGCAAACTTGCCATTGCAAGGGAAATTCTACTTCCTACCCTCACCTATTGTGCCCCAATCCTGGCGGCTGCCCAGGAAACCTCCCTCCAGAAGTGGGATGTTACTTACAATAACACATGCCACTATGCATCCTCATCCACATGACTAAAGTACCGCTGTCAAATTTACAATGACCTGAGCTGGCTCTTCCCCTCTGCATTGAGGCATTACTACCTTGGCTCACTAGTAGACTTTATTATCAGGTTGGAAACCCCAGCATCCCTGGCAGAGATGCTACTTCTTTCACCTCCTCTCATGAATAGAGATCAGTTGATAAATCCCTCCTAGAAGTCCCCAGATGTCATACCTCTAAAGGTACTGATGCTTCCAGGCATGTGGATCCTCTATTTTGAAATTCATTCTCCTAGGGCTGAGGTAGACTGGATCTCACCAACAGTTTAAGACTGAGATTCAGCGTTATCTACTGTATGTTGAACTTTCCACTTGTTTTGACTCCCCTTAGCTGACCTGTAAGCATGTCTACTCCACTGCCCCCTGGTTCTCTATCCCTGGCACTTGTTCTTACATTACTTAAATGGATTCTGTAGGATCACCTTGGCCACAAAAGCCTAGACTGCTCCTCCTCCTCCTCCTACCTTACCCTTTCCTATCTCTATATATAAGTTTTAGTTTCCTGTAGCTTCTCTCTCCTATATGCTGTTCTCCTCTTGCCTAGCTATCCTATCTACCCTCCTCCTGTCTTCAAGCACCCCTACCTTTCACAGCTTAAAACTGCTCTACCTGCCCTACCTCACCCTACTTCTCTGCCCTGTCTTTCTGTATTCTTCCTGCCAAACTTCTTCCACCTCTTTTTTTCCAAATCCTGTGGTTGTAAAGTTGCTACCTGTCTCCCCAGTACTGTACTCACTTGTATTATTGCATGACTTACCTATATAACATACTATGCTAGACTGCATTCTTGTCTATTGTTATGTTACCAGTTTCCTTATTTTGTTTTACCATTGTTAAGCTGTTCAATACTTTAAAGTGTAATGCTGACCTGTGTCTTTCTGTTATGTTTATGTTTTACCATTTTAACTTTCTGCATCATTGTACAATTGATTGCTACCTAATAAGTGTAAGGTTTGTTTCACATCTGTGTGAAATGTCCTGTACTTTTTCACCATGTTCTGTACTGTCTCGGGTTGTGCCTAAAAATAGTCATATTGTTGGCTAGTGCACCTACCTGGTTAACAAAAACTAAATAAATAAATAAAAAACATTACCTGAACCTGTGATTATTGGAAATAACTTTCCAGAATTTACTGAGTTAATCATAGAGGGAGTAAATTCTTATGTTTCAGCAGCTGTGGTGACAAAGAAAATCTCAGATGGTAGGGACTCTTTTCCTTTGCTGATTTTGATTCAGACTTATTTGTGCACAGTTCCAAGATCCAGAAGTCCAGGAAAGAAAGATGACACCTGAAGAAACAGTGACAACAAAAGACTGATGGACATAAGGGGTTAACATATGAGAATGCTTAAACTAAACTGATCACTGATTGTGAGTTTCTTTCACAACAAACTAACAAGCTAACAATGTTTCTCTACAAGATTATTTTAAGCCACTGGAGGTGAAACCAAAACAGGGTGAACCTATGTTTAAAAAATGAAATGGGCTACTGTACAGAGTTTGGATTAAACCTCAGACACACAGGACAATCTAGAACAATTGGTTATACCACAAAAGTATAGAACTGAGTTGTTACATATAACACATGATAGTCCTATGGCTGGTCACTCAGGGAGGGATTGCACCCTTGCCAGATTACTGTACAGATTTGGATCCATGACAGTCGGTTGACAATTTAGTTGTCTACCGATGTTACAGTGACTCCTTTATGTCGACCTCATATTCGGTTGGCATAAAGGGAGTTACAGGAAACATTATTTTCTTTGGGAGGCTTTACTCCCCAACCCCCCTTCTGGGGGACTCTGCCCCTGCACCTCCTGCTACTAAAATAATCAACTCCAAGTCAGAGTTGTTTATGGGGGGGGGGTGCTATGCCACCAGAAAGAAGTGCCAGGGTTCCACACTGACACTACAGCGACCTGGCACTGTTGTCGCTGTAGTGTCAAGCAATGTAAAAATGTTGCAGTAGCATCAATATACCTACAGATTTTACTGACTTGGAATTCATGAAGGTGTTGCTACCCCTTGCAATTCTTGTGCTGAGTGTCAGAAAGTAGCCCCAGTGACTGAAAAAGACAAGGTGCCCCTGGTTCCACTACCCTTGATAGTTGTGCCTTTTAAAAGAATTGTATTGGATGTGGTTGTCCCCTTAGACAAAAGTAAAATGGGTATAATCGATTCATTTTGGTATTATGTAACTATGCTACTCTATACCTAGAGGCAGTTCCAATGTGTATTGTCACAATCTCAAAAGTGGCAGCAGTGCTTAGCAAAGTTTTCAGCAGGGTGGGCATACCTAAAGAGATTATTATTGACCAGGGTAGTAAATTTTGGTGCTGCATTACTGAAGGAGCTGTACTGACTACTAGGTATCACTGCCATAATAACCTCTCCTTATAACCCTCTGACAGACGGTCTTGTTGAGTGTTTTAATCAAACCCTAAAATGCATGTTAAAAAGGTTTGTAAAAGAAGAAGAGAAAGACTTGGACCAATACCTACCTTACCTGCTTTTCGCGTACAGAGCAGTGCCACAGGCATCAACAGTTTTTTCACCATTTGAAATGCTGAATGATAGACAACCTAGATGGTCACTAAGATGTAATAACAGAAACATGGGAAGTTAACCCCCAACAGAAACAATCTATTACATTCTATTTGTGTGCCCTGAGAAAGAAGCTGGCATAACATGTTGAAATTGCTCATAGTAATCAGGAAGAGGCCCCAAAGCAGCAGAAGGTGTATTATGACCATGGGATAAAAGAAAAAGGCTTTGAGCCAGGTGGAAAGGTCTTGCTACTGTTACCCACCACAGAATATAAACTGTTGATGTAGCGGCAAGGGCCTTATAAAGTTCTTAGATGTACAGGCACAGATAACTATGAGACTGAAACCCCTGATAGAAAAAATCCTACTAAGATTTACCATACTAACCTCCTCAAGAAATGGGTTGAAAAAACACCAAAAGTTGTTTTGCTTGTTTTACCAGAAACTGACAAAGAAGATATTTACGTAGCTTATGACGCACTGGAACAAACTGTAACTTCTGATGCTGTAAAGGTGAATGTTTCCTTAACCTCCGAACAATCCACAGAAATTCAGATCTTGCTAAAGACATTTAACATTACTTTTACCACAGTACCAGGTCAAACAAAAGGGGTCAAGCACATAATAGTGACAAGGAATGCTTGCCCTATTAGACAAAAAACATACAAATTACCAGAGCGGTTAAGAGCTGATGTGGTTAAGAAAATACAAAAACATCAAAGAATTGGGTATTGTAGAAGAGTCGACAAGAGCTTGGTCATCACCAATGGTGACTGCAAACAAAAAAGATGAGGGTGTAAGAATCTGCCTTGATTTTAGGAAACTTAATCCAGTGTCAGAATTTGACAGTTATCCTATGCCCATAATAGATGATTTGTTGGACAGACTGGGGAGTGCCAAGTATATCAGGACCCTCGATTGCACCAAGTGTTACTGGCAAATCCCCTTAGCTAAAGAATCCAGAGACAAAACTGCATTTGCCACTCCTATAGGATTCTATCAGTTCACCACCATGCCGTTTGGTTTACATGGTGCACCTGCTACATTCCAGTGGTACTAGGATGTAATTTTATCCCCTCACACTGGTTATTGTGCTGCGTACATGGATGATGTTGTGATACACAGTCCAGACTGGAAATGCCACTTGGAACACCTATGAGCAGTTATCCAATTGATCAAAAAGGCAGGTCTGACAATTAATCCTACCAAGTGTGCATTGGGCATGTAGGAAACCAAATATTTGGTCTATGTTTGGGGAAATGGAGAAGTCAAGCCAGAGGTTTCCAAGGTAGAAGCTGTAGCTAACAGCCCTTTCCCCCAAACCAAGAAACATGTCAGGTAATTTTTAGGGCTGGCTGGTTATTGGATCTTTGTACCCAGCTTTGCAGAGATAGCTACTCCCCTCACTGAACTCACAAAGAAATGGTTCCTGAATAATATGAAATGGATCTCAGAGTGTGACGAGGTGTTTTGGGCAATTAAGGCTGCATTATGTTCAGCCACTGTTTTAAGAAGCCCGACTTTGAGAAACAATTTCTGATACAGAGAGATGCATCAGAGGTAGGCCTAGGTGCAGTCCTGAGTCAAAATATAGATGGGACAGAACATCCCATTCTATATATCAGTAGGAAGTTGCACGAAAGAGAAAAAAAGTACTCCATCCTTAAAAAGGAATGCCTTACAGCTGAATTTATACTTGTAATAGAACACAATCCTCTTTGTTGGCTTAACCAAATGAAGGATAAAACTTCTAGAATCAGACAGTGGTATCTGGCAATACAGCCATTTAAACTTAAAGTGATGCACAAATCTGGGACAGAGAATGTCATTGCTGATTTTCTGTCAAGATATTGATTAGTAACTGAGAATTCTGAAGGTTGAAAAAATGTGAGTTATAATTTCTCTGCTATGCTGCATATGCACTAAACTGTAACGGTTACAAGCTAATGTTAGAAAGGAATTTACTAGAACATTTTGGAAACCTGTTTTTGTGAAACAGGTTCCCTCTTAAAGAGGGGGGTATAAGATAGGGTTGAATAAGGCCCTGCCCCTCTTGTTATGCAGAAAGAGTTTACACAAATGGGGGCTCGTCCATTTTTGTAATCCCCCACTGGCCACTTGTTTAACTAGTAAGCACACCTCCCGTATTTTCTGTCTAGAGGAAAGAGAGGGGTGGGGTACTGAAACTATATTACACACAAATGACCATACTAAACCCAGGTCCTGAGGACAGAACTTTTGCTAGGGGCTATGTTAGGTCTGAACTTATGGAGGGTTACCCAGTAATTCCACACAGGAAGCAGTAACAAGAATATCCAAACTAGGCTGGGGTTCTAGAGTGTGGCTTTATTCCAATGAATGTTACACAAAAGCAAAGGTGGACTGCCAAGGGTTTACACTTCATGGTACAAGGCAATACAGAACAAAAAAAGTCTGTAGCGAACAGAAATTCTAAACTTCCCATATTGCATAGGATTTAGGACTCTCTTCAGTGGCAAAGCCTCAGCTGAAACACACATTTCTTCTAGTGGCATTGGCCAGAATGGAGCACACAATTTCTCCTGGTGGCACTGGCCACAACTTAGAACATTTCCCATTTGGCATAGGATTTAAACATTTGGCAATGTGGCAACTGGCCATGGTGGAACACACTGGTGCTCAAATGAGCACAAACCCACACCAGGGGATAAACTTTCTCTTCAGCATTGTCCACCATGTCCTGAATAAGCAGGTGCCCTTATGGAACCTGTAGTGCTGAACTGGTCACTCCAGATGGGGGTTGCCCACCTATTGCTTCCACAGTTCATACCCAGCCATTCTTTTAGAGTTACACCTCAAACTTTAAGCACAACTAAAGAACTATGCATCTTGGAATGACTTTCACATTCAGCATTAGAAACACACTACTTCTGAGTGTAAATTAAAGTCCTGAACAATGTGCCAAGTCTCCCTGGGGACTCCATGATTGTCAACGAACTTTAAGAAAGGACAAGAACAGCCTCAACATTGAACAAACTTGGTGGATAATTCCCTTTGTCAGAGTACACCCCAAAAGAAAACACAAGTACATTCCTCCTGGGATACACAAAGTCTGATTACTCACAGTTGTACACAAAAAGGGCAGCTTCAATGTCCTGGATCAAAAACAGGGGATTGCCCCTTGGATCCATTCTGCAATCCTTCTTATCTCATGGGGTTGAAAAAAATCAGGAACTCCTGCTAGATGGTTTCCACCACTTCTACTGGCAGACAGATGGTTCTCAGCACTAGGGTGAGAAAATAGGCTCTCCTCACAGAGCCCATGCTGCAGCTCTTCACTTCTCCAACTGCTCACTTCAGCTGCTGACACAGAACTAACTAAAGATTCTAAAGCTACCCATTCACAGCTAGCTAGCATGGCTTATGCTGCTGCAAGAGTTCTAAATGACATCACCTCTCTCAACTCAGCTGATACCAAGTAAACAGAGAGGGAGCAGGTGAAACACCATTTAACAAGTTATTCACCAGTTGCCTTTCCTACCTAGCACTGATACTGATGGGATTCTACTAACCCCAGGGGATTGGGTGGTTAAACTACTTTACAAAATGTCTCCAGAGCTGTCAACAAGAGATCAGTTCTGGGTCACTCTGTTCTTTTTGCTGCCTATGCATCAAAACTGACATGAACATTCTTTGAGAAGTAAGCTCTCTTAGTGAGTTCCTAGAGACATATAAAAAGAGCAGCAATGCTTTTGCTAGAGAGACAAGGAGAGACTGAAACTTGGAATTAAGAGATACCCTCAAAAGAAGGATTTAGTTTTCTCTCTACTGCTTTTGTAAATATTTATACTGAGCATATTTTTATTTTTGTTTTTTCTGATACTGAGAAAAGTAAAATGCCATTTGCTAATTGTAAAACTGCTCCTGGTTTTCCTATGCTTCTTGACCTGTGCCTTCATGACACCCCCTATACTTTGACAATGAAATGTTATTCTGCTTAGTAGTTTCAAGTACTGCGGCTCCGTTTTCACATTGCATGCAACCCTATACTTACCTGTATTATTAACAGTTTAAGATTTTCACTGCAGTTATATTTTTGAACTGTCCAATTTTTCAAAATTCAAGTACTGTTATATGTTTCTGTTTGACTGGTCTGTAATGTGTTATTTTCTACTGATGTGGAACCTTTGTAAATGAGCTTCCAGCTCAAAGGCATACTCCTTGATCTCAATAATTAAAAAAATAAAAATAAAAACATAATCAGTTGCTTATGAAAGATGTTTTATTTGAACTGAGAGTATTGTCTCAAGGCTAGATACACATAATCCTGAACTCAGCCTTTCTCAGACTCAGATTAGCGTGGATCGGCTTTGACTATCTGTTTGATTATTTGCAAGTCCAACAATTGACATCTACTGCTATTCCCTCTCCTATACTTCATGGTGGCATGCCTCCTTGGTCTCCAGCTGAAACCGGAACTATAATCCCATGCACCACTCTGAGCAGCATTAGCACAAGGACTACTCTGATACACACCACCACCACCCCAAGCCCACTAGATGACAAGAAACATTGTCAGAGTCAACACCAGCCAGCTTAATGATACATAGTTGCCATCAATTAAGTAAGAAGTTTTCATTTTAAATTTCTTTCTCTAAATTTTGCAGAATTTGAAGCTATCACACTTTGAGTGAAGAACCACAAATTATATTTTTTTAGATATCATGTGTCCTTTCATAAATTTCAATTCTGTCTGAAAATGCACTACGTTTGACATGATGTGTACATTTACTTTTATCATTTTAATCACATTCCTATTTAGATTATGGAGATTTCACCTCTGGGGCCTGCTTTAAATATTTAGGTTGTAACAGCCAGGTAATATATATTAACTTGTGTCTATAGGCTCATCATATATGTTTTTTATTTACGCTGGTTTTGAGGTACTTTAAGTTTGCCACTCCTGTAGAACTATTTTTTTAGTAAGATAAACTCTTTTGGAGTTTTTATTTTATGATTTTTAATCTGTTTATCTTTTCATTAACCGACTATTTTCTCTACACTCTGATTAAGCTTTAGCGGTGGAACACTGACCCAAGTGAGGCCACTGTTATTAATTGTACAGCATATATCAATTTATCAATAGCAGGTATAGTGATAATTTCATAATTTATTTGGTGAGTGAGTTCTTTGTCCAATTAAACTGGTAGCTAGAGTTGTGCCACATTAAATATTTGGATATTTCAGAATATATTACAGAAACTCAGTTTAAAATGAGAGGGAATTTCTTGTGAAATATTCAACTATATCTAAATAATGTACATTGGGACATATCTCTAACTACAAGTGTACATTATTATATTTGCACATCCTCCTTAACTGGAAAATGACTTCTTCCTTTGTTTTCTATTTACTGCAGGGTTGGTGGTCACACTTTTATTATTCTTTTAAAATCCCCCTCCCGCCTAAAAGGACAATTAGTTGCTAGTACCTTATAGTATTATCAAACAACCTACAATACACTTGCAAGGATTCCATATTACTGGGTGGACACATTATGAAAAATATTTTGTTTTACCATTGTTGTTAGGTTTGTTGTTAGCTGTTGTTAGTAATGTATATATATATATATATATATATATATATATATATATATATATATATATATATATATATACATTGTATATATATATATTCCCAAGTAGATCTCATACCCTCTCAAATTATAATGAAGCTCCAAGCTATGGAAGCAAAATATAATGCTGTTACTACAGTAGGTTAGGTATTTCAAAACATATACAACTCTTTTATAACAGCTTAAAGCTGACATTTAAAAACATGCTACATTTGCATTACATCCACCATCCATATTTTATCCATAACATTTCTTTTTCCAGCTTAGTAGATTATGCCACACAGTTCTGAAGATATTTGAAGGTTTTTATAATTGTTCAGATTTACTGAGACACTGATCCCCGAGACAGTCTCAAGGGTGAAGATCCCAATAATAGATCCAAGGATTACAATTCTCCAGTGTTTTTCCTTAATGAACCTCCATGAAATTTACAGGTATTAAAAGAAATGTCATGTGTAACAAGGAACTGATTCTTAACTGAGGTTCTGTACATTGTCTCAAACCACTGTATGTAAACAGATCACCTAAACAAATATATGACTTTGTATATGGTTTTGATAGCTAACATCAGAGACTATTTATGTCAATCACTTCAACAGCTGAAGTGGCAATTTCTAACCACAAGTGGACTGCTAAACTATATAAATATCATATTAAGTTTCAAAACACTGCTTTATTTCAGTTTGCAGAAAAATATGAATGCAACTGTATCAGAAAGTCTTTTTTTGTATTTTTATACTACATGTAAGGCACTTAATGAGTACCACTGGGGCCTTCAAGCTGTTTTTATATACTATTGACTCTGCTTTTATGCTGTGTGTATTTTTTCAATTCTGAATGTGAAATACCTTGGCAAAAACCAAGCTATGTATCATGTCAGGAAAAATTGCCATTCATCTTTACTACATTTGCAATAACGTCAAAATTAAGGTTTAAGCAATGGCAGAACAGCTGCTGTGCACTTTATCATACATATCCTATAGTAGAACTATGGTGCAGTCTCATAACTTATCAGTGAAGCCCACAACATAACGCAACACTGAAGGAAATTCAGAAAAGAAGAGAAAAATCTAGAAACTACTGGATATGAGTTTAGGTGAACATCAATTTATTTAGTTAGAGTCCACCTGTTTATTGCATTTCTGCTAGAAGTAATGATTTTTACTGATAATAATGAAGTATTGGATAAATAGTTCTCAGATTTCAACAAGTTATCATTTGGTATTCATTTTCCTGAGAAAAAGTGCCCTTGAAATGTACCATTTGTGTATGGAAAAGATGGGAACATCAGAAAATATAGCCACAGAAACCAGATCATGCAGAACAAGTAATGATTACTGAACTGTGAACTAAAAAGGATCTATTTGTTTGAAACATCAGGTCTGAGCATTACACCTACATCAGTAGCAGGAGAGGGCAGTTGGTGAGGGATAATTGGTTCTTCTTAATGTTAGAAAATGAAGCAAAGATGTACTTCATTTCCAAAAGCAAAATGGATTCAGTCAAGGATTATACAAGCACTGTTAAGTATATGACATCTGTTTCACATAGGACAGACGGTTCTCATTGAAACAGTAACAGCCATAGTCTACCCTCTGCATGCATAATATGTAGTGTGTGGGTAATTATCCCTCAATACAATACTAACAGTTAAAATGTCATGCATTCAAGCTCATAATAATATTTTGTTTCAGATCATGTCTGCATAAGCATTATACAAAGGAACATCTTCCTGAACATTTTCATTGCTTTGATCATCTAATGTCCATCAGGTCATATAAGAAAATGATATTGTGAACAATATGTATGTGTTGTTTTTTTTTTACAGAGAAAGAAAGAACAAAGAAAAATAGAATACAGACACATAGGAGCATGGACATTGTTGGCAGAAAAGACTAATAGGCCCACCTAGTTTTCCCCTCTTCCCTGCTTATTCCAACACCTCTGACCCTATTTGGTCAGCGGCACCTCTGCAGCCTCCATTTCACTTTTTTCATTGTCTCTTGTGCTTCTCCCAGACATGCTTGAAGCTCTGCCCAATCTTTGCCCCAACTACCGCTTCTGGCAGTCTGCTCCAGTCATCCACCACCCTTTCAATTAAGAAGAAATTATTCACATCACTCCTACCCCCCTTGATTCATTTCATGCCCTACAGCACTATTGCCTTCCTTCCTTTGAAAGAGACATGCCACCTGCACCATGTTCACCCTTAAGGTACCTGTAGGTCACAATCATGTCCATGCTAACCTCTCTCATCCAGTGAGTACATGTTGAGATCCTGCAGCCTTTCTTCATATGGCATTTTGTGCACCCCTTGTACCATTTTGGTTGACCTCCTCTATACCACTTCCACCCTGTCAGTGTCCTTGCAGAAGAGTGGCCTTCAGAACTGTACACAGTACTTCAGATGGGATCTCACCTGTGAGAAATACAGTGGCAGCACCACCTCCCTCCTCTTGCTTGAAATCTGAGAATCCCCCCCCCCCGTGCACCACAGCATCCCACTAGCTTTTCCTACTGCCTTGTCACACTGACCAACTACTTTGAGGTCATCAGATAGGATGATCCCAAGGTCTCTTTCTTTATTGGTGACTGAAAGTGCCTCTTCCTTCATCTTATACAGCTCCTGGGTTTCTCCACCCTACGTGCATGACCTTGCACTTTATGGCATTGAAACCCAGATGCCATACCTTAGTCCACTCCTCTAGTCTTCCCACACTCCATTTCATACTCTCTACCCTTTCCTGAATGTTCATTTTGTTGCAGACTTTTGTATGATCTGCAAAGAGACACACCTTCCCCTCCAGCTCCTCAGGAATTTCACTTATGAAGATGTTGAAAAGGACTAGTCCCAGCAGGGATCCCTATGGCATTCCACTAGTCTCACTCCCATCCCCTGAGTGTCTGTCATTTACTGCCATCCTTTGCCTCCTATTTATCAAGCAGTTTTATACCTAGCTTACCACTTTCTGACACCACCAACAGGCTGTTAGTTTCTTAACTAACCTCCACTGCGGCAGAGTGTTGAAGGCCCTATTGAAGTCCAGATAGGCCACATCCACTGCTCTCCCTTGATCCACCTCCCTAGATACCCAGTCAAAGAAATACTGATATTTGATGACGTGACCTCCTCCCGGGAAACCATGTTGCCAGTGGTCCTGAGGGTCATTAACCTCCAGATACTCCATGAGCCTTTTCTTCAGTAGGGTTGTCATTAATTTCCCCACAAATGATGTGAGACTGACTGGCCTGCAGTTGCTAGCCTCCTCCATGCTGCCTCTTTTTTGTAGTGGGACAATATCTGGACTCTTTCAGTCCTCTGGAACTACCTCTATCTCCAGGAAGGTGCTGAATGACATTACTAGAGGGATGGCTAGCACCATCCTCCAATCTTTTCAAAGCCTGGGTGAATCCCGTCTGACCCATCACTTTATTCTACTTTTAGGGCTTTCAGTCCCTTTCAGACTGTCTCTGCCGAAAATAAATTTGTGTGTACCCCTCCCCCCACCAGTGTTTACAGTCAAATGCTGCCCCCCCCAGTTACCCCCCTGACAGCGACATTTCACCAGCAAGGTCCCCCACAGCCACTACAGTGCCATGTCCCAATGGGAAACCCACTGGAACATAGCTCTGTCTGTCAGGGGTCCTGCACCCCCTCAATCAGCTCCAACTCAGAGTTAATAATCCTTAAGAGGGGGGTGTAGGTGGTTCAGCTCCTGTGTGGTGGGTTTTGGGGTGAAGCCCCCCGAAGAAAACACAGATGGATAGTGTGAACTGGCAGCCAACTGCAGAATGCGGTCGACCTGCCAGTGTCATTGACGGGGCTTTCGACAAATATTTTGTCGAGCTCCCATCATGGATCCCTGCCCCCCCTACACTGGGAAGACTGAGCAGAAGTAGTCATTTAAAATGTTTGCTTTTTCATGATTTTCCTCTACACAGTCCCCCCCCCACCTGATTTCACTATCCCTCCCCATTGTCTTCCTTTGTTTACACACATACCTGAAAAAGGTCTTGTCCCTTTTTAGCCTCCTTAGCTATACTATCCTGTATTTGTGCTTTAGCTGCCCTCACTCATCTTCCTGCATCCCTTTGCTTTCCCAGATGTACAAACAAGCAATACAATGGGAACACTACCTCCTTCATCCTGATGGAGATACTGTACCTCTTCCTATGCATACCAACATCCCACTGGTACTTCCTACAACCCTGTCACACTGTTCTGCTTTGAGGTCATCAGATATGATAACCTCAGGGTCCCGTTCCTGCTTAGTAACTGTCAATACTCTGCCATCCTATACACAGCTCTTGGGTTCCTATGTCCTAGTTGTATGAATTTTGATATTTTTGGCACTGAACCACAACTGACATGCTGTTGCCCATTCCATCAGATTCCCAAGATCCCAAAGCCCCTACAAATTCTCTTCACCTCCTCCTGAGTGTCCACCCTATTACATATTTTGCTGTCATCTGCAAAAAGGTGAACTTCCCTTACAGTTCTTCTGCAATGTCACTTTTGAAGACAGTGAAGAGGACCAGTCCTAGTACTGAGCCCTATGGCAACCCATTGGTCACTCTTCCCTAATTAGGGTGACTACCATTAACCACCACCTACTGTCATCTATCCATTAAGCAGTTCTTAACCCAATTCATCAGTTTTGATCCCACTCCTAGGCCGCTCAATATTTTTATCAGTCTCATGTGCTGCACAGTGTCAAAGGCCTTTCTAAAATCCAGATAGGCCATGTCCCACTGCTCTCCTCTGATCTATTTTCCTAGTCACCCAGTTGAAGAAATCAATCAGAATCTTCTCTTTGGCATGACCACCCCACCCCATCCCCCTTGTGAATCCATGCTGTCTTTTGTCGTGTAGCACATTGGATTCAAGATACTCTACTAACCTTTTTTTAACAGGGTTTGCCTGAATTTCCCAACCATAGATGTGCGACTGAACGCATATAGTTACTGTATTTGCCTTTAGTCATTAGCTCCTCCCTGTTACTACTCTTATGAAGAGGGACCACCTCTGCTCTTATCCAGTCCTCTGGAACCATGCCTTTTTCCAGTGAGCTGTCAAACAAGGCTGTCAGTGGAAAAAATAGCATCTCTCTGAGTCTCTTTAGTACTCTTGGAGGTATCCCGTGTGGTCCCATAACCTTGTCAATTTTCAGAGCTGCAACTCCCTGCAGGACTATTTCCTCTGAAAACGGTCTTGTTTCCATCGCCTTTGTCATGTTGCCCCCCCCCACAGTGAAAACTGAGTAGAAGTACCTGTTCAAGAAGTCTACTTTTTTGATACTCTTCTGCAGTTTCAGTTCAGTTTATTTGTTAAAAATGTTTTTTTTTTCCTCAAAAGGATGTTACATATAAATAGAATAATAGATAGGTTACAGTGAATTACAAGGCTGTAATTCCATCAAGAGGTTCTGTGGACATAGATAACCTCAAGAGCGAAGCTCGAGCGGTTACTATGTCCCCAGAACCTCGAGATGGAATTTCAGCTGAATAATTCACTGTGACCAGTTTTTTATTATCTGTAATACATGGATGCGAGAAGGTGGTGAGGTCTTCTTTGTTGGAGTGTTGTGTAGGCTGAGGCATGACTTGAATGAGGAATCAGGAAGCTGTTCGAAAAGGTCATCAGGAAAGTGCAGGAAACAGTTAGTTGTAAGAGTAACACCTAACAGATGTTTTTTTTATGGTATTTTGATTTTCCTGGTCAGAGATGAACTGTAACCTGATTTCATACCTCTCAACCTCCTGCCTTATAAATCAGGGACAAGGCTTAAAAAAAGGGCTTAGTGTAAAATGCATTTTCTAAGGAAGAACAAGTCTGTAACTTTAATGTTTGACATTATTTTGTGTTTATAACCCCACTGTTTGGTCATGGAAATACAATTTATAGGAACAATGGAGTAATATTTTGAGGCAAAATCAGAGACATCCCTGAAAATCAGGGACCGTTTAGAGGTATGCCTGTTTTCGGTAACTGTTTGTGACTTTGACAGAGATATTATTGTTGCTTTTTGTGCTACAATATGCCGACAGAAAGTTTTGTGGCGCTCATTTACCAAGGAGCCATTTTTTAAATTCTTCGTACTGACTGCTGAAGAAGCTGGCTTGCGCTGACTTCGAGGTGGCAGGGTGCTCTTGCACTTTTGTGCAAGAGTGATAACACTATTGTTCTAAAGTCTGAATGATAGTATTATTGGGAGTAAATTATTGGGAGTGAAGTGTGCTATTATGTGGAAATGGTGTCTGTTGCAAGGATTTTTTTTTTTGCTCCATTTTCGATAGTGTTAGTTTCATGATCCATATATTTTTTTTTATTTAGTTGTTTAACCAGGAGTAGCACACTAAGCTGAAAGTTTTTTTACAGGAACTACCTGGGAGAACAGGGAAATTAAGTGACTTGCTCAGGGTCACACAATATGCAAGTGGAAGCGTTGGGATTCAAACCCAGTTCTAGCTTGCTGGATATCACCAGATTAGCAGCTCAGAACCTTAAACCACTGTGCTATACTGCCTCCTATATTACAAAACAATTACACATAACAATACCCATATAACACATATAGTCACAAAATTGAGTCTGTGTAAAATCTCCAAGGATGATAATAACTACTACCTATTAACTTTCACCTAAGTTTACATATTTAACAGAAATTGCAAACTTAGCCAAGGCATAAAGATGTGCAACATTTGCAGTCTTCAGTATAGCCAAAAGGTGGTTATCATGTTCAGTGCATTCTTTCCTATTTATTTATTTCAGTTATGGAATAACAACCTTTGAGACAGAGGTTATTTTACAAAGGCTCCAAGTCAAAGAACTAATAAAATGCAGAAGACATACAGTTAGGATATTCAACAGAATGCATTATTACTGTACAACTCAGAATGGGAGATGTAGTGCAGCACATGCTGATACAAATTACACAATATCCTCAAATACACAGCATGTTACAGACATGAAATCATAATAAGCAGGTAGCCATACATCAGTAATTTGCAGCAGGCAAATTGTTACATTGCTAAGTGTAGTTGGAGAGGAAGTAGCAGCCATCAGTGGCATTGTCAGGGGAGGTGGGAAGGGGTAAGTGGAGTTAGTATCAAGGGGTGGTGTGAGGTAGCAGCCAGAGGTAGCGTTGTCACAGAAGAGTGCATTTGGGTAAAAGGGGTGAAGGGTCAGAGGGTTATTGTGATCTGACTGCAGAGAATCCAGATGGGCATAGCAAGAAGGAGGTGAGTCGGGGTGCAGTGGAAAGGATTTGTCCAGGGGCATAAAGTGGAGAAAGGGGGAGAGGGAGGGAGGGGAGGAAGACAGTGGTATTAAGCCAAGTGCACAGTAGGTGTGACCAGTGAATTAATTGATGCAGTCACAGTGATTGGCTCCACCCAGAAGGGTACATGTGTCAATTTTTTCAAGCTGTAAGAGGGTGGGGGCAGGTCATTAATCCATTGGGGTCCTCTATAGGAGAGGGACCGCTGAGCAAAGGAAGTTCTTTTAAACGGGACTGGTAGTACGCCCTTAGTTGAGTATCTGCTAGTTTTGGAGGTTAAATTATGTTGGAAAATGTTCTTATAGATTTGGGTGTTAGTCATAATAGGGATTTTTTACCAATTAAATAGGCTTATTACTTAGTCCTAAGGTGCAGGGGGAGCCACCCAGTGGAGGCGTAGAGACTACATGTGTGAGTAAGGTGGTCAGCATCTAATAATAGCCAGCAGCCCTTACTGAGTAGTAATTTTACATGAGTTAGAGCAGTTTCAGTGGCAGCACCATATATGACTAGGCCATAGTCAATAACTGTGAGAATGGATTTCCATGTGACAAGGTTAAGAGCCTCTGGGGTCATGGCTTTTCAGTGATGGTAGAGGGCCCCCAATCTAATATTACCAGATTTGACTATGTGGTCAATAGGAGAGGTAAAGGTGAGGGCATCATCTAGGTTGATGCCCAGATATTTGAAAGTAGAGACCTGTTCAATGACATCATCTTTGTGGCTATGGATGATCAGAGGGTCTGCATTCCTTTAGGATCGTGGAAGAGAGAAGTGCATAGATTTTGTTTTTCTGTAGTTTAAGAGAAGTATGTCGTGCAAAAACCCAGGACTCAAGTTTGGAAAAGCTATCTTGGAGGGCTGCTGTTATATCAGGCAGTTGGTATCCAGGAACTGAGTTCACTGCTTCATCTGCATAGAGCAGCATCTTTGCAGGGCAGGCACTGGGGAGTGAGTTGATAAATAGGCTGAAGAGTAGGAGCCCTAATATAGATCCCTGGGGAATCCCCAGTGTACCATCCCTTGGTTCAGAGGATACTTCTTTTATCATGACACATTATCTTCTGCACAGTCTTCCTTTGCTGTCTTCCTTATTCTCATTATCCCCCTCCTTGCTTTCCCCTACTCATGTTTCTGAAGAAATTATTGCCCCCTTTAGCTATCCATGCCTTGGTTGCTGCCTTTGCTCTCCTCACTGCCTTTTCTGCTTTCCTCTGTTTTAATTGTTATATCTCCCTGTGTTTCTCCCTTTGCATTTCCTCATACTGTAGCTCCTGAATGCTGTTATTTTTCTGTCACCACCTTGGCCACTTCCCTAGAGAAACATAATGGTCTCTTTTTCCTTCTACTTTTAATCACTTCCTTCATGGAGAGGTTGGTTGCCTTAATTATGCCATCCATTGTTTTTTCCCCACTGTGCCTCTACTCCTGACTGGATATCGCCAACCAGTCTCCCATTTCTTTAAAAGCCATAGTTCAGAACCCTCATCTCTCTTGGTTTGCCTCTGTTTCTGTCTTAAATGAAAACTACACCCTCATACCTTGTAAATTTTGTTTCCATGTCAAGAGACAACTCTTTTCCTATAGCTGTTAGGGATATACTCTACATGTTTGCTTTAATTTGTTTTCACTGTTCATGCTAGTCCCCTGTAACTATCCTGGGGTCTCCATTATATGGTTGTTGAAATCTCATTGTTCACAAGAACTGCATTAGCATATGAGAACATGATTCCACATCAACCATTTATACCATGTATCTCTATGTACAAATATCAAATACAACAAATATAACAAATACAAAGTACAAATATCCTGAACAAAATATCTCTGGAAACACACAAATTGAATGCAATGTAAAGGGAAAAACCCTGCATTACACCTCAGACAGATTGCAAAGCTAACTGAAGGCAAATGTGGTATTTCACGCATTGCTGCAACTTATTTTGTTGAAGTTTAATTAAGCAGATAGGCATGCTGTGTAGTCTAAAGGGTGTTGACACATCCTCTTCTCATATCATAATGCAGCTTTTGGGGATGAAGAGATTTCAGCAAACAGAAATGGAGACCAACAGAATAGTTACAGGGATTAGTATGAACAGTGGAAATAAGCTAAATCACTTGTATGTATCCCTAACAGCTGCATGAAAAGAGTTGTCATTTGGCATGGAAACAAAATATACAAGATATGAAGAAGGAGTGTCCTTTAATGTTAAACCACACTACACAGTGATTACAAGTACCTTTCCTTAGTCTGGGGTGCTTTTGGGGGGAGAATGGCAGCATGGGCAGGAGATGCTGTGGGGCTCAGACCTTCCCTTCCACCCATGTGAGATGTTATTGTTACCCAAGTACTAACCAGATTGGTCACATAACTGTTTTACACATCTGGACCTCTTAGTACCAGTATATTAAACAAAAACTGGCAGTAATGATTAAGAGGTACTGACTTGGTCAGGTTATGCAGAAAATAAGAGGTGGTTGGGGCATCAGTTGAAGTTCTCTATTCTGGCTACCTTTAGGGGGGATCAGGTGTTCACTTGTATAATTTGGATGGTTCTGGGTTAGGGTTAGTCCCAGCATTACAGTTCTTGAGCTTTACCAAATGACCATGGTTCTGGAACTAGGAAGTCCCAACCACATGGAACGAAACCAAGAACTATCAGAATGCAAACTTGAGTACTTAAATGACTTGATGGCACTGAAAAATCAGAACTGGAGCTATTGGTGGGCCAGTTCTTGTATTTTCACTGCATTCTGGTATTCTGATTCTGTATGCATTCTGTACTCATAGCAGTTCTGTTTTTCCCAATGACAGTTTGGTGGGGAGGACTACCCTGAAGGGTTCTTTGGCTTGAACTGCATTCCTTGTCTGGATATTGTTTTAGCCCTGAAGGACAGATATGCAACAACTGGCACCCATAGATGATATTTGTCAGTACTGAGAAATGTAGTCTTCTATATATTTTGAAGTTTACAGGCTGAAGAATGGAACAATACAAGATTATAATGCTTAGCATTACAAAACAAAGATTGTTACTTTAACTCTAGAGGAAGTATTAACTCTTTTACAAATGTAGCCTTCAAATGCACCTGAGACATCTCCATCACCCACATACCATTCCACTCAGTGCAACTGCTCTAATAAGATTATGTGCATCTTAAATTAGATTTGTGCCCCCCAAATAAGATTTATAGATAAGATTAATAAACACAGTCTCAGAAACAAAATGTACAGTAAACTATTTAACCAATCCCAAGCCCATGACCACAGCTTGGCTCAGTTGTGTCAGCAGAGGCTTTCCTCTCATCTTAGCAGCAAAGGCAGAGCACAAGTCTATGTGGGACTGCAGTAGATAAAAAAATTTAAAATATATTTTTTATTTATCTTTTTTGTTAAGCTATTTTGCTTGCAGATTATCTGTTCTAAACAGGAGGAAATAGGTTTTTAAATAGCAGCCTCAGGTATGTGTCAGAGATCATCAGTCACAAATCTGTTGTCCATTGTTATGTGTTCATCCTGTAACCTCCCGGGTCAGGCCTCAAAATAATCACTCTTGTGTCTAGTGCCCCTACCTGGTTAACAAAAACTAAATTAAAAGAGTATCACCCTATCTGACAGAGGTCACTCAACCCAGAAAGCCTAGAACCCTGAAATTCTGTTCTTCTTTTTCTTTAAAATTTTAGTTGTATATTTTTTTTTGGGGGGGTTCTATTTAAATTGGCAGCTGCCACCTCACAACATGCTCAACACTAATGGTACCTCCCTCCCTGCCTGCTACATTACATCAGCACAGCACATCTAATTGGTTGTTCATCAGACCCCTGAGTGGCAGCATCACAGAGAAACAACACTTACTAGTGCACTCAATGCTCCACTCCATAGGGTTGCTGGGCTGTCCATTGATATTCCATCTCATCATTGACCTCTGTGTTCGCACGCTCACTGCTCCCTACCTCCAGCTTCCAATGATAATGTGCTCACGTGGCCGCCCTAAAACAGTGGGTACCTGACTCAGTTTCCCAACTGAAATCTCATGCTGGAGAGGAGTTTTAAAGAGACAGTCACAGTGGACCCACATCATTGCAGATCCAGACAGGGTCATCAATACGACTCAAGTTGAACCATAATCAGCTTCACATCATTGGGTTGGGTAGAGTCAACCTGGTTCAGAGGGCTTTGGATCTGTGACAGAGCTGGTCCACCCATCCTTAAAATTAGCAGCATGGATAAGGATGTAGTGAGACTGAAAAAAGTGATCCAGCATATGGCAATTACAATTCAATGCCAAGAAATGTAAAATAATGCACATTAGGGGCCATGCACAAAAAGGGATTTGCCTACATGCTGCATATATGTGGAACATAGGAAACTATGTGTCAGAATGTCTCATACCAGGAGCCCTGAGTACTCCCACCAGCATTCATGGAAGGGGCATGCATTCTTTCCACACTTGATCTTCTGGTTATTTGCACAGTTATGCATAAGGATAGCATGAAGGAGGGTTGGGGCATGCCCACACTGTGTGCCATCCATGAAGGTGCTGAGGGCTGGGTGAGGGGGAAGCAAAATATGGCAGCAGGGATCCTGTCTCCCAACACAGAATACAACTGAAAGCTGCAACAGGATTTAAAAAAAACCCTACTATACAGCCTCAGCCCTCTGGTCAGGAAGGAAGGGCTGGGGGCAGCCATTTGTGCACTCATCTGACTATTTTAGATTTAGAGAACTGTTCAATCCCACAATCCCCCACTCTGTGCCAAGCAGGGGATCCACAACCGGGTGAGGTTAGACATCAAATTGGATGCTGTCCTGTTTCTTCGATCTGCCCTGCACACCAACATAACAGGGGGTGGGACCACAGACAGCCCCAATGTGGTGGCCAGTGATCATTAATGCCAGCCACCATGCACCTGTCCAGGGGTGCAGAGCTGTTTAGGCTGGGTGCACACGTCACATGCATACCCAGCTCCAGATAATGCATAACTCCCATTGTTTGCAAAAATATGCAAATGGTTTCTGTTTCAGTAGGGTAAACATACAGTGACCAAAACAGGAAAGGATCCTGGGAGTAATAATTAGCAGTGGTCTCAAATCCTCTTCTCAAAGCAGTAGAGTACATGGGAAAGCTACCAGGATGTTGATTTGCAGTATGTGGGGAATTCACCAGTCACAGGAGCAGGTTATGCTGCCAATGTACAGGCCACTGGTTAAACCTCAGTAAACAAATTTTGTTGGCACAAGTTACTTCAAAGACAGGAGTATTGATACAAACCAAAAACCTTAACAGTTTGCCTCTTTCTGAGGCTGCACCCATTTTGTGTGTTGTACCTTTGTCTATAAAGGAATACAAATGCTATTTTTTTCATCCACTACTATTTTTGAAGTGATTTGCTCTGCTGCCACAATTATTTTATTGACTTCTGTATCCCCTCTGTTGTTTGCAGCACTATCTGGACTCTCAACATGCCTCTTCATTGGGGTTGCTGGTCAAACTTCCCCTTTAAAGTTGCGTGCAGTTTTCCAGGCAGCATCTAAGGAAGGACAGAATTTGGCTAAAAACTATACAGTGTTAGGGGCAGAAATATGATCCATTGGCAGCAGGTTAAGTCCTACAGTATAATGAAAGACTGCAGAAAGAGACAGAGAGAAAGAGAAGGGGATATGTTAGAAGCATGGAATGTATGTATACATGGGAGAACAATAGGGTGAACTCAGCAGAGTTCTTCAATTTGAGGAACAGGCCATTAAACAGGGGTCATAATCTCAAGCTAGAAGGGTGACCTTTTGAAAAGACATCAAGAAATGCAATATTTTTTGGCAGAGCAGGTGGTGCACAGATGGAATAGACTGCCCAGCAACACGGTCAATGATTAGACAATATCAGGCTTCATAACACAATGGGACATTTTTAAGGGGGCTATCAGAAATAAGAGAAAGAAAAGGGATATGGAGAATTTGAATGGGAAGTATAACTCCCTATAATGCACAGTAGGGCAACATAATGATGGACTTTAAAGGAGATTTCAAAAGTCATAAATTGGAAAACTCCTAGCTAAGTTGGGTGAATTTTTTAAAAGTCATGAGGTGGCTGCAAATCCTTATTAAGCAGAGTAAAGAACTGTGCAGAATGTTGAATTCCGCCTGTGGAATTCATGCGGAATGGTAATTCCACTTCTCAAATTCTTTTCAGCATTTCTTTTTTAATGGTGAGGAATTATTAAAAAGCATTTCTATGTAAACCGAGGAATAACTTTTCCTGAATCAAGTAATCCATGGAATAATATTCTGCAGATTGTGGTAAAGGAATCTGCAGTGTATGTAAACACCCCAAAAAAATCACTTTAAAGTTTTGGAATTCAGCCACTGAGGACATTCTGCAGAATGTTCTGAAATCCACAAAATTCCTTTCCATCAGAATTTTAAAATTCCATGAAGCTTTAGTTGGGTGGAATGTTCAAAAGTCAAAAAATGGCAAAATTCTGTTATTCTTGGTAAATTTGTTTGAGGTTTTTCTCCATCATTGTGGTGCTGGTGGTTTAAGCTAGTCACCTCCAAGATAAGATAGCCATCTTCGGGAGCAAAAATGTGGTTGTGTTTTACACTATCAATGGCAGCTGACGTCAAGTGCCACCTGGGGGATTGGATGCAGGTGTTTGTCCTCAAGTGCTTGCACCTCAGCTTTCACTTTAGGGTGGTGCATGATCTGGCCATTAACAACAGTATTGCTAATGATTCATCTAATTTACAGTGGCAGAGGTTCTGGGGCTTGGCACCCACAGTAGGGACTCATCAGTAGGATGTTCCATCAATCCTGTGAGAGACAGTGAACTCAAAGTCTAGGATGTCCTCAGGAAGTCCACTGTTCTCAGCATCCAGGAAGCCTAAAGGAGGAGTACTGAACATTTTCTTAAGGTCTGAACTGTTTGGAATGGATGGAAGTCTGGTTAGTACTGGAGAATCAACTCCTCCAATACTTACTGAAAGAAAAACATGAAGGTTTTACTTCAGGAGTGGTGGGTCAGCACCTTCTGGGGTTACCATGGTTTTCCAAAGTTGTGGGGAGTGTGGACAATACTTGGGCCTTCCAGGTTTGGAAAATGCTGGAAGGAGACTGCACTATCAGACCGGGTCTCCTCGTGTGGGTATGGGCTGTAGTGTTGCAGGTACTGTATGTCAGTCCCCTTTGAGGCTTTGGCATTCTACACAGTTGTTCTAGTGATGTTCAGCAGGGTATACAGGGTACTAGAGTTGGTTCAGTTTAGGAAAGATCCAAGGGCCCCATTAGCACTGAGTGATAAGGATGTGGTTATAATGTCAAAAATTGTTCTTTGTGCTGTTGCAAGGGAGCAAGACTGACTGTTGGGCTCAAGGATGCCACAGCACTGTAGGCATGCCTCAACAAAGTTTAGAGATCTTGTTGTAGCAGGACATGACTCAGAAAGTGGTCGTCAGGGTGACTTTCCTTCATCCATAGGGAGATAAAAATGGCACTGAAACCAAGCACTGATGATTAACTGGTTGGGGCACCTAGAATTTCTTCTGATATCCAATTATGTTGCTGAGACTGTGTAAGTGTTTTTATATTATACACTGTACTGCATAATAAAATATTAACTACTGCACATCAGTGCTTGGTTTTGGTGGCAGTTTTTTTCTGCCTGTAGATTTTTGTGAAACCTGGCACACTTGTGAGTAGAGCCACATTGTCTGTTTTTGTTGAACTTCCTTCACCACGAGGACAGGATTCTGGTGATGGCATATCAGTTTCAGTATCTGGTGAATAAGTCAGTAGAGAAGGTGGTGAATAAGTCAGTAGGGAAACTGGGCCTGAACTCAGATCTTCCACATTTGGTCCACAGCCAATGCAAGTGCTGTTGTTGTTGGGGGGATTGATTGCAAGATAAATGCCTTTGGGAGCTGGAGGTTGCTCATGTTTAAGAAATGTGTGTGACCTCATTTGCTCAAGCTGTTTTTGTGTTTTTCTAGCAGGTCTTCCCCCTCATGGCAAAATGGATCTGGATATGTGGACACTCTTTCATTTGCAGGTCAGCAAAGTGGGTGTGGCAGTACACATGGGAGACAAATTTCTTCAGGAATCCTGCAGATGCAGAAATGCAATAGATGGGATAGCAGTGGATACTGTAAAATGGCTTGTTCCATTGGCTCATTGGTGAGGCCTCCAGATATGTTGGTGATGCACTTGGGCGGGGTGATCTAGGCCTAGTAAAAGCCATTGAATTGCACTTCAGAATGAAGGATGTCCTGTGGTCCATATGAGATTCTTCACTTGGTATTACAGTGGTTTGGTCCCACATCATTCAGAAACACCAATGGAACCATGCTCATGATCCCCAGGTGGTGATGGAGAAGGATCACAGAATGGTGAATTAGGAGATGCACCCCTTCATAGACTGTTATGGTTGGCTATGCTGAAATTATGAAATTATTACAAAACTGAACCAGCTGTATGTTAATGATGGCATATATTTGTCTGAGGTGGAGTGTGACTTGTTTCTTGTGTCCATGCTTGAGGTCCTGGAAAAGTGTTTAGCTTTATCTGGTTGAGGGAAGGACTTTGTGCCACCTGTGGTGGTATTAGAGTTTCACAAGGAGCAAAACAATCAGGGTTTGTTGAGGTGCCGCTCCCCAGAGACTAGAACTAGTTAGGTGCAAATAAGGTTTAGCATCCTCCCCAGGAGAAAAGACAATGTACAGAGGTAGCTAGAGACTTGCTATAGAGAGACAGGGGTTATCAGAGTCTTTATCTTAGGGGTGTCTATAGTACAATGGGTAGGGTAGCCACAGGACAAGTTGGATCCACACAAAATAAGGGTGGTGTGCCTCCTGGATATGAAGGCTGAAAAAAACCTCTGTATCCATTCTCACTGGGGTGTTTTACACCTCTCCTAAAATCTAACACTCCTCCCTGGTTGACTCCATCTCCACCATCTTCTCTCATTCTTCTGCAGGTAAACTCATCATCCTTGGAAATTTCAACAAAAATTTGCTCTCCCCATTCTCCACATCTACCATCCATAGGACTGGATCTCCAAGATCAATTCTGAACACACTTAGCGCAATCTCCATTCCACCAACCATACCCAGTTTTATTGGTTTCTGTCCTCTTATCATATTGGTGCAGCTGATATATTACTGGATTTATTTATAAACGACCACATAATATTCTGCATCAGAAAAATCTGGTGGCCCCATTCCTCACAAAAATACATCTGGTCCAAATGTCTCTGAACATCAATGCTGTACTGAGTGACCTAGCTGCAACTGGCTGATCAGCCTGCCTCAATGACTGTGAAAATTGATGTGACTCTTGCCCTATTTCACTCCAAATTCTCCTCCATCTGGAACAAACATACTTCCCTCAGAAAATCTAGAGTCAAAACGTACCACCACCCGTGAGTACCACTAATATTATTAACCTGTATAAGTCCTGTGATCTCGCCTGGGCCACTATAAATTGTCCTACTCCCTTCCTGACTTTATCTCCTACAGTGCTCTGAGGGACAACTGTGTGAAAGCTGTCCAGGGTGCAAAATTGCACTATTTGAAGGCCAACCTCCAGAAATATCTTAACACCCTGGCTAAATTCTGGAAGGCTATCCACTCCTTTTTGATCTCCCCTATCCAGTCTGCTCCACTAATCCTCATGGTTAATGGTTCACCTGTGTCCCCTGCTGTTGCTTACTTCAGCAAGTTCTTCACAACCTGTGTCTTCCCTCCTTCTCCCCCTCCTGACTCCTTTCCTGCACTTGCTGCTCCCTCATCCTCCCTTACCCACCCTTCCCAATGTTTCCAGTCCCCCCATCACCACCCAGGAAACCCTGCCTGCCCTCTCCTTCCTCAACCCAGCTAAGTCCTGCCCTAACTGGCTGGACTCCAACTTTGTCCACCTCTCAGCTCCTGCCATCGCTGCTCCCCTTACTCACCTACTCAACTTTTCCTACTCTCACTGTGCTGTTCCTCAGTCCTGGAAGTTGTCCAAAGTTATCCCATTACACAAGATGGGTGATCCCCTCCTCCCAAAGCAAATTCTTCCCCATCTCCCTCCTCCCCTCCCTCTCTAATCTGCAAGAGATTGGTATATTCCAGACTCCTCAACCGCCTCTCATCCTCCAACTTCTTCTCCCCCTTCCACTCTGGCTTCCAGAAGCACAATATCACAGTTTCCTCCCTTCTGTGAGTCACTGATTTCATCTTCTCCAGGATGGATCAGAGGCACATTACCACTTTTTATAGATCTGAACAAAGTCTTCAGTTCAGTGTCCCATCCATTGATCGTTAGAAAACTGAGCCTTGCCTGCATCTCGGCTTCCACTGTTGATTGGTTCCATTTCTACATCATGGGCCATCAACAACCAGTGCTAGTAGGAGGCATCCTGTCACCTTCACTATCCATCCAGGCCAGGGTCCCTCAAGGCTCCATCCTGGGTCCCATCCTCTTCTCTGTCTTGATGAATGACCTCCCTTCTTCCTGTGCAAACTTGCATATTCATATGTATATGGATGACACAGTCATCTTTGTCTCCTGTCTCACTACTGTAGCTGTTGAGGACCTGCTCCAGAAGGACTGAGAAGAAAATAGAAATGCTGGGAAATTTTCCTGTGCCATTCAAGATGTGGCAAAGTCACACACATTGCCCTTCAAGAAGATCTTGCAAAATGACCCAACTTTGGTAAATTTGGGGAATAGGTACTTTGTGAAACTACACATGTTGGTGTTTTGCCAGTGAAGTCAGTGCTGCTTGCTGAACAGTGAATATCTGGGCAGGAGGAAAAGGCAGATTACATGAATTCAACAGGAGGAGGAGAATTGAGCATCCCAGAGGACTGCCTCCTCCTATGGGGGGGTAAAAAGGTCTTGCTATAGCACCCTAGCACTATCGCCATTTGAAGCATGGGCAGCAGTACCAGGCTCATGGAATTGTGAGGGGATGATGCTGTTAGGTGCTTGGTTGGAGCTTGTGCCAGCGCTTTGCCAGCTTGGACTTGGTGCAAAGGATGTAAGTCCTTTGCACTGACACCCTCAGTGGTTGGCGATTGGGAGAAAAAAAATTAAATAAAAAAACCTTGGTGACAAGCAACATGATGCTGGGATCTCAGTAGGCCAGGATATGTGAATGCAAGGGATCCTGGTACACCAGGACCAAGCTGAAACAGAGGAGGTATATTCCTGAGCCGCTGTTTGAATAAGTAAAAACATAAAACAAAATTTGCCAGGAATAAATAGAAAAACTGATTTTAGATGCAGTCATTTTTGATAGCCTTTGTTTAGACTGCCCCCAGGTGTGATTGAAAGTGATATGGAAGAGGTGTGGATTCAAACAAATGAATTTATCAGCACAAATATTTGTGCAGTTAAACTATGCTTATTCTCAGGGCACTGAGACGCGGAAGTGAACTGGGTTCCAAAAGAGGTGTTTCAGTTAGCACGTGTACTTTTTTATACACGTGAACTTTGTACTCTCAGTGCTTGTAGTTGTGACTGGAATTGAACTGAAAGTGAACTGAGGTTTGAGGGTGGGATTCCTATTTTCTTTTCTTTGGTGTTCATCTCCTTTTCACCTGTCTTACCATCCAGATGGGTCCTCCCAGACCTCTCACCTGACTTCTCTGGGTCATTCCTTCATGCTCTGGTCTGTCCTCTTTAAAAAGACTTTCAGGTGTCTAGTCGCTTCTGTGGGTATGCAAGGAACTGGGCAGTCATCCAGCCATGGTCAGTTTTTTTTTTAAAATGTTTTTCTCCCCTGGGCCCACAGCATGTGCAATGATAAGATTGGAGGGTGAGCTGGCTACTGTGCTGCCGGCTCAGTAGCACTAAAAGTATCTCCTTCAGGTGATCATTAAGTTTGGTGGTTGGCCGAACAATCAAAGTCAAAAATGCAACTCCTGCTGCATTAATGATGAAAGTCATCTGGCAGTCTGGGAACACAGGGAACCTGTAACAACAGGTGGGCTCATGTCACCTGGGCAGGTCCCAATGCATTCTCCTCTTGATTGACAAGCTGGTTACCTACCAGTTCCACCCCCCCCACCCAATCACCTGCCTTTCCAGTGACCCCCCAATCCCTATGCCTCATATAGTAAGATATTATAAAAAAAATCCCTGGTGGTCTAGTAAACCTGCCTCTTATCCCTGATCCCCACAATGAGAACTTATGCCCTGATGACCTAGCAGACCTTTGCTTCACCCTGACAGGTAGTGTCCCACTACCTACCTCGATCCTGGAAATAAGATTAGGAGAGCCTTTCTGTTTCTTCCATGGGCTGCAGCCCACTGAGCTGTCAGTTAATGTGCATGTGCTTGTACAAATACATGCTCATTCATTGACAAATCAGTGGACTGCCAGCCATGTAGGAGAGTGGAGGGCTGTGCTGGTCGGCTGATTTTTATCTAAATTGGGGGCAGTGGGTGGTGGAACATTACCTGCCAGTGTGGGGGGGTCCAGTAGACCACCAGGGAATATGTTTCCATACTGGGGATCAGGGATAGGGAGGGGGAGTTCACTAGACCACCAGGGAAAATGTTTATAATATATTACTATGTGAGGGATAGGGATGGGGGGGTTACCCTGGACATGGGTAGGTGATCAGGTGGGGGGAGGGTCTAATAGCCACCAGGGATTTTCATATTAAATGTCAGGTGAGTGATTGGGTGAGAGAGGAGTGCTAGCCACTAGAGTTTTATTTACATATCTTGTGAGACTGGGTGGGGGAGAGACCACTAGCCACCAGGGATTTTTTTTTATTTGCAGGGCTGGGGGATCACGGGACACCACGTAAAGTTTTTTTTTTTTTAGTGGAATGGGAAGAAATTTCACCCAAAACATTTGAAAGTTTTCTGATCTGCCACAGGTGGAAGTTTGGACATTTCTGGGAAAATTGTCAAATTTTGCTGAAGTTCTGCTAAGGCAGAAGTAACAGTTTTCACCCACCTTTAGTTACACCCAAGCTTTCTTTGTTTCAAATCCTTGATTTACTCTTATTCCATACTTCCTGAACATTAGAAACAGCCCGAAATATTGCAGTCACTCATGATGCTATACTGTCCTATACTCCCACAGCATTATGAGTGGCTAAGCTGCATTGGAAGTCTTCCATGTCCATGAAAGATGCACTAGCAGCTGATCAAGAAATGTAAACAAACATGATTTTTTGTGTTGTAACACCAGTGTGTGGGGCAGACTGCTTTTCTATTTTTCAAAGACAGGAAGAATCAAAATCAACCTACCAGCTATATCAGCAGTGTCTACAGAATGTAAACAATCATAGACTGTATTTTTAAGGCTGCATGGGCGGAGCCATGGTGACATATTGCTATGACAGGAGAGAAAGAAGGGACTCCAGAAGCACATGACTGGATATCTAGACGGTGTCCTTCCACTGAGGCCCCTCTATAGTCACCACAGTGCTGGTCCCCCCTTGCACCATTTTATTCCTCCATGCTCTCACTTCCAGTTCTCTGCTGCTTCTGCAGTATGATTCTAGGAATCCCATTCATGATGAGTCGGGGATATTTTTACATAGGTAAATGAAACCATGTGTCGGGTACTATTCCATTTGCTGCACTTTACAAAGAAACCCCAGTTAAAATGAAGGGCTCTAATCTATTTAATTTTGTTATTTAAAGTTGAAGCCATGACTCGAGGCATGCACATTTGGAGCAGGGCCAATGCAAATGTCAAGAGTCATGGCTTCAACTTTCAGTATAAAAATTAAATAGGATAGAGCATCCTGTTTTAACTGTGGATTTCTTTTTCTGACCTCAATGTCTTCCTGTACAAAATCCTTAATGTATAATGTGACCTATAACAGGTGCAGGAGGGGTACCTGTGAACAAGGCCACTGCAATTGGGTGCCAACAAAAACTGTGACTTAATTATGGCACCAGTCTACAGGGCTACCTTGCAGAGCAGGCAATGGATTCCAGGGTAGGTGACATATGGTGATGGTAAGTACGCGCATATACACACATGCGCACACAAGCATTGGGGGAGAGGCAGCGGAGGGATGGTATGTGGGATGGGGTGTGGCAGGAAGCTGGTCTGCTAGCATCGTGGGCAGGGTGGTCAGTTGGGAGGTGCAGGGTTTGTGTCAAGCATGGCATGGTTATATTTTTGATGGAGGTGGCATTTGATATTTTTAAGTTTGTCACCATCCCAACATGCACCCCCCTGGAGTTGAGATTCCATAAGTAGGAGGATGCGAGGGGCACAGCCCCCCACATTAAAAAAAACACCCATAGGTCTTGGGTGCCCTCTTTCTCCTCTCCATGAGTATGCATTGCCAAAATTAATTTTCAGCGATGTACACTCACCATAACAGTGATCACAGTTCTGCAATCTGTTTTGACATAGAACCATGCAGGAGTCTAGTGTTTAAAGCATGTGAATCCTGCAGTACTATGTCTGATTGACAGATGTCAGTCAGGTTAAACTTCATTTTCACAGTTGCTCTTAAAACCTCACTCATACAAATCAGTTAAATACAATATTCAGTGTAGCTGTAGGAATTGGATAAAAGGTGACACTAAACTGCAAAAATGCACCTACAGCTTGTAAATGAAAGAAATCATGTTGATGATTTTTTCTTTCAGTTCCCCACCTCAAAGAGAAAAGTAAATAGATGTGTTCAGCCATCCATGAAGATAAAATTCTAATAGCTGTTATTTCTAAAACCTAAATTGGCCTCAGCGGTTGACTTTTGGCTACCACCCTCCTCAAAACTGTAACTCACATCTTTGGTCAGTGGGGATTACCTACATAAATCTTCAGGTTTTGGGTTCCTTTATCACTTTTAAAAATAGAATAGGAAATTGTGCAGACTGCTCTTCCTGTTATATGCTAACAATTTAACCTCACCATGTTCTAAATAAAGAGGTGCAATAATTGCAGAGACACACTCTCATACAGCTCTACATAGGACCTGGCAAGCTGCATTTGCACTTTGTTATATGGAATTACTGCCCACACCGAGGACTTGTAGTAGGGCTCTTACCATGAAGAAGGGACATTATTGAATTTGTTGTTGATTGTAGCATGTAGGTTCATGATCACCCCTATATTTTGATGTATATAATACACTATGGTTAGCTCATGTAACTGGACATATTTAAGCACAACAGGTGCTTCTCGCACAAGTCTGACCAACTTTGTAGTGCTACAGTATGCTAGCTTTACTTGTGGGGAGTTGGGGTGCTACTAACTTTGAAAAGGTGCCCATTCATGGAGTTTAACAAAAGTTATCCTTCTGCTAAAGCGAAGACACATACAGTATGTCAAAACAAAGCTTAACCAAGTAAATTTACTCACTGCTAAATTCTAAGGCTTAAAACCGGATTCTTTAATTGTATCTGTCTATTTAAAGCCTGCCTTCTGTAATTGTACTTTTGGCACAGTGATTGCCTTTTCCCCTACACTGGTTACAATGACACCTGAAAATTATTTTTTATTAATGACAAAATGTATAGTTAAATGGGGCAGTATCACAGTCATTTCACTTATTTTTTGAGTCACAGCTTATTAAAATAAATATTGCAATGAAAGCAGAAATATTTAAAAGAACAGAAATTCAGGTACAGCTTACTGGATGCACTACTGTAAATCACATGTTTTACTTTTCTCTGAGCATACAATTTTTCAGAATAATAGTGACACAATATAATTAATTGTATTGCAATGTTAAAATTGTCAGTATGCTAGAGCCTTGACAGAGGCTACTGTATGTGCTGGGAACTTATGGGTGCTGTAGATGCATGTTTTGAGGAGGAGATTGATCCTACATTCCTGCCACTGTAGAGGCTCAGTAATTGTACAGTACAAGCTTCTTGCTTGAGTACCTGATGCATTTGTGCAGGGTTGGCTGCTACCACATGAGACAAATTGTGTTGGAGTGGGGGAACCCCAAATTTACTTTACAGCTTAGCCATCTTGTCCCAATTCCTCTATGTCAGCTGGTTCCTCACTTGATAACTTTTTATGCAATTCTATAGGCTCTTTTAAACGTATGTGTTACCCATATTAAAATGAAACTAAATCTGAGTGATATATCATCAATAAAGTATCAATCACTTTAAAATCTGCATGAGCAACTGGGACAGATGAGAGAGAGAAAGAGCTGTAAATGTATACATCCTTATAGTGGGTATGTATGTAACAGATATTGAGTCACTCCCTATTGTCAAACTGATTCACATGTAATGTGGGAATAAGCCATAAGTACATTAGAAAAGCCTTACCAGGTTTGTGGGAATACATGAACTCTTAATATTATTAATCACTGTCATATTCCAAGTGGAAATCCTTTTTACCAAAAGCCAAATGTTTTCAGTGTTGGTGCAGTTCACACATGATAGATAGATAGATACATGCATGCATACATACATACATACATAGGCAGACAGACAGACAGATAGATATATAGATAGGTATTGTAATAATAGTAGCCTTGTATGCACCAATCCTGACTTGTCAAATGAACTGACTGGCAGATATATTTAGCCACTGAAAATACTAAGCTGAAATGGAAGAAACAGGATGATGAGGGTTGGGTGGGTGGGAGAAGCAGATACTATATGGATTTTGTGTTTATACACATACAAGCAAATCCAGTTAAGGTGGATATGCAACACTAAAAAACACATTGGTAGCCACATATTCGTGGCAATTAGTATCACAAAATGGAGGTACTGAATGAACGGCCACCAATGTGTGTTTTAGTGTTGCATATCCAGTTTAACTGTATTTGCTTGTATGTAAAAATATTTACAACCCTCCCTATATTGTTCTGCCCCCCCCCCCGCCAAATAATCCTTCTCCTCTCTGTTTCAGCTTGGTATTTTCAGTGGCTAAATATAACTGCCTGCAAATTCTATTGACAAGACAGCGCTGGTGGCTACTAGTATTACAATACTGAGGTATTGAGTAAATGGCCATAACCTAACCTTTTTTTTTTTGTTTTGCATATTCACTTTCACTGGATCTGTTAATTGTATAGTTGATTGTGTGTTTAGAAAGTTTACAGGCTTCCATATATTATATCCGCTGCCCCCTCACCCATCTTCATTTCAGCTCACCATTCTTAGAAGCTAAATATATCTCTCTGTAATGTAATCTATTGTGTGGCATTACTGTGCATTTTAGAGAGATAATTGTTTAGTCTGGTCCTGTAATTTTCTTAGTTTTTTTGATCACTTGCCAAGATCTATCATAGAAAGCTGCTGGCATGAACAGAGATCTAAGGAGTCAGGGACACATACATATCACTATGCATGTTGACATCTCTTCTCCCCCACCACCTACCCTTGCCATCTCTACTTCTGCATTGTGCAGTCATGCTCTCTCTCTCTCTCTCTCTTTCTCTCTCTCACTTTCTCACTCTCTCTCTCATTCTCTCTCTGGCCCCTGCCCTAGCAACCAGCTGCTTTTTTGTCTCTCTCTCTCTCCCTCCCCTTACCCTTGACAGATATACTTCTGCATTTTTCCTTCCTTCATTGTGGCCCTGATTCATTAGATTTCTGTTTTTAAAAACAGCTTTCTCAGATACACCCAGCCAGGCAAAAAGTATATACTGATACTGGAATCCATTCATTTGACTCCCTCTGTAAGACAACCCCTACCTTCCACAAAATGGGAATAAAATGTCCAGCTTTAGAAATGGAACGGGTAGAACACAAGATTTGTACTACAGCATGGCACAGGATGGGAAGACCAAAATGAGTGAATCTCACTATCCCAAAATGGCCATTACACCTTTCAAGCAGACATTCAACATGTCCTCCATATGGAGCTTAGCTCCATCAACAGCAACATTTCTGAAGTAGATATCACATCAGCAGGGTCCTTGTCTTAAGAGGATAAATAAGGTAATGACACCTTGATAAAATAGATAGTAATGGATATTTTAATGGACAAAAAGCTCCTGGGGAGATATCAATAATTGCCCCAGAGCTGTGTGACTAATACTAAAAAGGGGTGGGCAGCCTCCACAGATGGGGACTAGGGTACTAAATTATTCTTACAATAAATACCCTAGTGTGAGGGGAGCTGGGACAAAGCTCACATCTGAGTTACCTTTTTGGATTTGTTGCCCATGGTATGGTTTCTCATTTTCCAATGTGATCCTGTGAGCAGGAGGATTTTGTTTGTAGGGAGGAGAGATACTTTTCCGGAGGACTTTGGCCTTCCTGGTGGTGGCTAACCCCACTGTGTCTTCATAAATTGACTATCACTTGAGCAGCGAGAACACCCTCTCAACCAGGGAAGGCAAGGGAACATTACTGGAACTATTTATTTTCTTTCCCCATGAACCGAAGCGCTAACCATTTGGGGAAGGGGGGGTTAACAACCATCTCAACTCCACAATATAAGTGTAAAATGCAGTCTGCCTTTGATAAATGTAATTGCCTTGCTTTTCAGACAAAACAGGGTTTTCCAGTGGACGCAAATCAGCATGGAAAATCCCATGAGAGATGCTACCATGACTGACTTCTGGAATCGAAAGGGACAATTAAATATTTTTGCAAATTATGTCCAACAGTTATTATAGATTTAGGCTGTTTCTGACAGAGCTGTTTACTGTTAAGGTGTTTTTTTTGTAAGATCAGCTCCAAATGTTGATGAAGAATTACAGGACTATACAGGGCCTACCAAGATGGGGGGTTAAGAAGGTCAAGAGGGACATTCATTGGCACACCTCAGCCTAGGTTGGAAAGGCCCCATACAAGATATGATCCAATGGAGAACTTCTCCTATGGCTCTTTTGAGTTACACTGTTTTCCTTTTCCCTTCCTCTTCTTTATCTAGGTATAGGATAGAGCGGGTGGGTAAGCTTGGATGTGGGACTGGTGGCAGCTCTTAGGACCTAGGTAATAACACCTGCACAGTTGAATTGCAGTAGAAAGATTAAAATCTCCATCTAGCTGTCTGCTTTGCCAGGCTCTATATGCCTATATGCCTGTTCATGACAAAATGTAATATAGAGCATCAGGGAGGTGCAGGGTGGGGGATACCCTAGGGAAACTTAGCAATAAGTGGGCATCCATGGGGCAGCTTCCCATTTCCCTTCAGAGAAGAAAGCAGAAAAAGAAACTAGCATAAAGCTTAAGGTTTGCACAAGGAAAAGATTAGGGGGAGAGAACTCGAAGTACAGAGGATGGTTTTATGTGTTCAACATAACACAAAATACTTCTGGAACAGATTGAAGGAGGGGGAAGAATGTAGAATTATACTTACCCATAAGGTTCTCAAGAAAACTGGAGTCATAAATTCAGACCATTCTCAGGAGATCCCCTTTACACTACGGGGGAATGGAAGCTAAATGACATTGCCACAATACATAAGAAAACATTCTTATCGGTTTACTAAATATGACCCAGTGGCTGGTTCTTATACTAGGACCTCCAGTTTTTGAAACCCCTGCCCTTCTGTGGTAATAAGTAGAGTGTGTGACTATATGGGGATGAGAGAGATGGGGAAACTCCCTCCGTGTCTTTTAACATGAAATGTACATTAAACACACAAAAAGAAATATTGTCCATGGCTCAAGGCTTGGGGGTTGTATAGTTCTTTTTTTTTTAACAGCCCCCAAGCCAATCCACTGCTGGCCGTTAGCTGAGACACCTTCTGATCTGTCAATAGAACATATCAGTCTTGCCCATAGTCACAAGCACAATAGCTTTAGCTACATCTTCCTTAAGTAAACATTATGAATACTCTGAACCTAAGAAGTACTGTAACAAAATATTAAGGTGGTTGTATATCTATGAAATGATAGTCACACCGGTTGTACATAAACAAGTTGTGGTTATCAAATGTTTAATTTGTTGTAGATATAAAGTGAAGTTTTCAATATGCATTTTTTAAAGAGAGTCTGGATGGCTGTTTGCTCTTTCCAAAGTCATAAGGGATGGAAAGGGAACTTAAGAAACGTGGTAAATATATCATAGATCCATGGGTTCCCTTAAAATTTCTTCCCTGAATGTCCAGGGAATGAACTCTGCTGTCAAAAAGACTAAAACCCTAGCTCATTTTAATAGATTACCCACAAGCTTTGGGTTCATACAAGAGACCAGATTGTTTGAGAGGGGACATCTTAAACTATGCTGTAGTTGGGTGGGACAGGTGGTGGTGGCTTCTCATCCAATGGGGAAGAGGGCAGGGGTATCTATATTATTCCTCTGAGAAATATTCTTTGAAATATCACATCCCTAGGTGGCTGAGAATGGTAGAATAGCTCTATTATCAGAAGAAATGTTTGCCCCAAAAATCCATCTTATTAATATTTATGCCCCAAATATTGACACCCCAGAATTTTTTATAAAGGTTTTCCACAAAAAATGCTCTAGGAGAGGGCATAATCCTCATTGGGGGGGATTTTAACGTTGTCTCTGACTCCCAATGGGTCCAATCCTCAAGATCCACTACTACTAATAAACTTAAAGATTCAAGTAGTAAGGGCAGGAATGGAAGCGTTGGCACTGGCAGACTTCTGGAGGGAACACCACCCATTGGGGAGAGATTTTACTTTCTACTCAAACTTACACAAGTCATATTCATGGATAGATTATTTTCTAACTAGCAAAACAGACATCAATAACATACAGGCAAGCATTATTCACCCAAAGGTAAATTCTGACCACACAGTGGTCATAGTGGAACTTAAATAGGGAGACTGGGCCAAGGACATTTTTTGAGAATGAACTCTTCCCTGCTGGTTAGAGAAGACATAAAACAGGTTGTTAATTAGAACATGCAGAACTACATCTCTGACAATCAGGGGTCAGAAACTAAAGAGAAGTGGTATTGGGATGCCTTGAAAGCTACACTTTGAAGAGCAATTATCTCTTATGACTCCAGATTAAAATGACAACAGACAGAAAAACAAACCAAATTAGAAACCAAGCTAAAAACTGTAGCAACATTACACAGTGATGAGACAACCCTGAAATCAACACTGAAATGCATCAGATCCACAAGGATCTTCAAACCCTGATAGATATTAAGACAGACGGTTCTCTCCAATACCTGAATGAAAAATACTTTGAGCACTGGAACAGATTTGGCTGACTTTTGGCATTTTGCCTGTGTAAAGCACAGGCCAGTTGATACGTTAAAAAGTTGAGGGTGGCTGGGGGAGAATGGGAAGCATAGGTCTTTATTCCTAAGGATATAATCTCTCTATTTCAAAGTTTCTACCAAACTCTATATCAAAATGACTTTGTTGGGCCGACACAAAAAGAGATGATCCAAGAACTTCTCACTCAAATAATGCTCCCTAAACTGACAGAGATATAAACAAATATGCTGTACACCTTATCACCCCAGAGAAAATATTGTATTTATTTATTTTAGTCTTTGGTAACTGTGTAAGGCCCACTAGGCACAAGTGCCTGTTTTCAGGGACAACCTGGGAGCACTAGCTGGTTAAGTGACTTGCTCAGAGTCACACAGTATGCAAGTGGAGGTTGTGGGAATCAAATCCAGGTCTGCTGGAAGTACCAAGCTAAGTCACAGCTCATTACTCTAACCTTTAGGATATACTGTTAGTTGTATAAATATGTCCACTGGGAAATCATCAGTCCCATGTGGAAATAATGTAGAGCTTTACTAAATATTTAAACAGCAGCTAATCCCTTCATTGACACAAATGTTTAATGTAAATCGAGAACCAGAAGATTTGCTGGGAACATGGAAATAAACCTTTATATCAGCCATCCACAAGCCAGGGAAATCATCAGATCAATGTAAGTCATATTGCCCCATTCCACTGCTGAACGTTGACTCAAAAATATTTACTAAAGTTCTAGCTAATAGGATAAATAGAATCCCTGAGAAAAGAGTGCATCCAGACCAGTCGGGCTTCATGCTGGAACACCACCTGGCAAACAATATTAGCAGATGTTTAAACATATTTCATAAAGGACAGACTGCCAGTGAACACAAACAGTAATCACGATTGACACCAAAAAAGCTTTCAATTGGCTCATCTTGGACTTCTATTTGCCACTCTCACAAAATTTGGATTTGGGGACCATTTTTCCCAGATGGATTTAGGGTCTTTACCTAGCCCCCTCTGCAAGAGTCAGAGTGAATGGGACAGTATCAGACCCCCTACAGATTGGACGGGAAGCTAGACAGGGCTGACCCCTGTCACTTTTGCTCTTTGCTCTAAGTATAGAGCCACTGGTGGAGATGGTGTGTTCCCATCCAGATCTAGAGGGTATAAAATAGGGAAAGAAAAGAACAGGATATCTTTATATGCAGATGATACCATGCTATATCTAAGGAATTCAACTTAACATTCCCGATACTTAACAACATTTTACAACACTATGGTAGGGTCTCTGGATTTAAGATCAGTGAAGAGAAAATTGAGGTATAGTAGTACTAATTAGTGGAATCCCTACACCAGAACTAAAATAGCTGACACCTATAAGTGCGTCACAACATAAATTCAATACCTAGGAATTTTCATCCCAGTGAGAATGAAGGGGCTATACCAGACTAATTCTAGAAAACTCATCAGAGTTCCCCACAGACCTCAAAAAATGGGAGTTACTCCCATTGATGATGCTAGAGAGAGTGGAGTTCATTTGCATGAATGTTCTCCCTTGGTTTTTATTTCTTTTCCAGACACTCCCCATGAACATCCCCTGTGCTGACTGAGATAAACTCAAGAAGGCAATGCATCACTTTGGGTTAAACTTAAATCTAGAACTCAGTGGTCAGACAAACAGAGGCCCAGGAACCAAAGTGGGGTAGGGGTTCCAAACTTTAAATTGTATTATCAAATGGTGCAGCTTCTCCCTTGTATAGAATACAAAAAAAATTTAGAAAATGTTTGGGTATTACAGGAAATCAATAGTAATTTAGGAAGCCACCCACTAGAAGGGTTTGAAGCCTCATCAGAAAGACTCCATAAACTCAAGGCAACTGTCCCCTGGATTTAGCAACTCTATAGGGTATGGGGAATAGTTAAAAGGGAACTTGGGATAAGAGGGGATATAACTTCCCATTCTCACATAGATAAATATACAGAATCCACCCCCTTCCAAAAAAAACAGTACTTTTTCTAGATTGAAAAGGTTGGGCTAGATTTACTTCTCACAGTTTGTAAAGGAAAGGTCATCAAGACCTTTACACAAATCCAATGAGAACTTACATTAAAAAGGGCTGATTTCCATCAGTATCTTCAGATGATAGAATTTCTTAGGACAGGAACTGACATGAGGGAAGCTCAGACGGACTCACACTCTATATACAGAATATTTGAACAAGTGGCAGATGGATGCTTGCAGAAGAAACATATCTGTTGGCTCATCCACACCTTCATCTGTAATAGGGAATCACTGCTACTTCCATACCAACAGGCTTGGGACAGAGAATTAGATACAAGATTCAATCCTCAAGAATGACAAATAATATGGGAAGGGTTTTTTTCGAACCTCAGCTTCCAATAACTGGAGGGGGTTTAGATGGAAGATTGTAAGCTAATTTCTCCTTGCCCCTTCTAGAACTACACAAGTAGCCCCACCCCCTCTGACTTTCTTATTTAATTCTCCTCTGCCGTCTCCTTCCAGGTAGTCTGAGAGCCACAGCCGTGGTTCTCTGATGAACCCGACCTGCCAGACTGCCACCTGCAGTACAGGTCTGAAGCCACCAGTCCCTCACAGAAACACAGGTACAAACTTGCCCTCAGGTACTAATTACCTCCAGGAAGGGAGTCCTAGCCGCCAATTTTTTCGCCCACCCACCTATCCCCCGGTCTTGATTAAATACACATAAACCCCTCCCCAGCTTTCTAGCTCACTCATCTCTAGCTCCCCCCATCCTTATTCCACTATGTGTGTCAAATTGTGGATCCTGTTCTGGTCCTTCTTCTATCTCATATTGCATGCCCAGTATATGCCACCTCAAGCCTTTATTACTGTGGATACTAATCTGATCTGCTCTGTAGCTAGTTCCTCTCCCTACGTAGATATATGCCTTTTCAACTCCCCAATTCTTCAACACTATTTTCATATTACCTTTAACGTTGGTACAAGAAATGAATTACCACCTCAGTTTATGACTTCCACCAACATCATAGTGGCCTCTACAGATTGCAACCAGAGTACTCATCTCTGCCATCCTCAGTGAGAAGGGCAAAAAATGTTGGGGCGCACCCCCAGGACGATGGCCCACAATGACATAAACAGGTTACTAGTACGAAGCTTACTGTTGCCACTCTAAGAAAACTTTTACTCCTTCTTCTCCTGTGCTCAGGAAATGTGGAGCTCAATCCAGGACTACCAGCTGCAATCACCTCACCCTCTGACCTTGCCACACTGAAAGGCATGAGTTTCATCCACATTAATGTATGCAGTCTGTTGAAAAAGTTCTTCATGATCCAGGCCAGGGTCCTTGATACTCGACCAGATATCCTAGTGGTTTCAGAAACCTGGCTTAGACCGGCCACCTCTGACAGGGAAGTCAATATCCCTAACTATTTGCTGTTTAGAGCAGACAGATAGTCCAGGGGTGGAGGGGTTGCCATCTATGTCAAGGACAGGTATACGGCATCCTGTCTGAGTGCTTTATCTATTGCAAATGCTTATGAATGTCTGTCTCTTCAAGTCACCATCTCGTACACTTCAACATTATGCATCATAGGGTGCTATAGACCTCCTTCTGCCGATCTACAATTGTTACCTCATCTGAGTAATATCATTGAACAATAATCCTCAGAAATAATTATTCTTGGGGATCTTAATTTAGACTGGCTATCTAAAACCACCACTCCTCTCGTAGCTTTCTGTGACACCCATGGATTATTGCAACTCATTGTCGAACCAACATGAGTAAATAAAAAGAACATGGATAACAGCTCCCTGCTAGATGTTATCCTAGTGAATAAACCACATCTCTTCTCCTTTGCCGGCACCTTCTTCAGCGATATCAATGATCACTCATTTATTGCTTGCATAAGATCAAACAACAAACCTACTACTTTGCCGAAGTTGCTGCCAAGAGATCTAGATGGAACTTTGGTCTCACTGCCTACATAAACAAACTGAAACACTCCTTGTATTGGCAAGAGTTCTATTTGGCAAAAAAAATGCAATCAGCACTTGACATATTTAGCAAAATTATCCTAGACGCCCTAAATAAATATGCCCCTATAGTTAAGGTACAAATAGCAAAAAATGCATGTAGATGGTTCACATCATTATTAAAATCTGCATTGACTGAAAGAGATAACCTATGGAAAAAAGCATGCAAAACCCAGTCTGGTGCAGACTGGTGCAAGTTCAAAAGGGCATGAAACTCATGTACTAGACTGGTTAGAGATACAAAAGCTGCATACTATCATTCTGAATTTCTCTCTGCCTCCAAAAATCCTACACAATTTTGGAAAACCATCAAGGACTTGTCTGGTCACACCTCCAGTGGCTCACTACCCGATGAAATCTCCTTAAACAATAACACCATTAGTGACAGACTGGAAGTTCTGGATGCCGTCAATAATCACTTTGTGACTGCAGGTTTAGCCTTTGACAATTCCCCTGTGAATCTGACATGCTCTCGGGTGGATAATCAAGGTGCAGATCCTAGCATCACTGATTGAGTCTTCTGCTTGCATCCTACAACTCTGAAAGAAGTTGAAGACCTATTGCTAAAACTGGATGTAAAAAAAGTGCTGGTGCGGATATCCTCGACCCATTTTTTTGGAAGGTGGCCATCCATGTCTTAGCCATGCCCATAATCCATTTATTTAACCTATCATTAACTCAAGGATCCATTCCTTCAATATGGAAAACAGCGCACATCATACCCCTGTTCAAGTCCAGAAATCCCTGTGATCTAAATAATTACAGACCAAGTTCAGTTCTCCTGGTCTTGTCAAAATTACTGGAAAAAGTCATAAATAACCAGCTGAGGCAGTATCTAGAAGCTAATAACCTGCTTAATCCAGTCCAATCAGGGTTTAGAGCTAAACATAGCACCATCACAGCACTTGCCAAAGTGACTAATGACTGGCAAATAGAGCTAGACAACAGGAATTACACCTGCGCCGTATTCTTGGACCTGAGTAAGGCCTTCGACACTGTCGACCATTCTCTACTACTCTCTTCCCTGATCTCACTAGGTGCTGACCCATTATCTTTACAGTGGTTCAACAACTACCTCTCTCATTGTCTCCAGCAGGTGAAAGCAGAAAGAGATCTCTCAACTCTCAAACCTCTCCTAAGAGGTGTTCCCCAGGGTTCTATCTTAAGACTGATCTTATTTGCAATATACATCAACAATATTGATGAAAGCATAACTAAGACCAACATTCATCTGTTTGCAGATGATACAGTTCTTTACTTAAGCCACCTGTTATTACAATCTGCATGTAATTACCTTCAATCTGAGTTCAACCTGCTGCAACACCAACTTCTAAACAAAAAACTATTACTTAACACCAAGAAAACAAAAGCAATGCTCTTTTCTCCTTCTGCCCAAAAGGTAAATTCAGCACCATCAGATCCTGTGCCACAGATTACTACAATTCTTGGTGAGAAGTTGGAATTTGTCCCTAAATTCAAATACCTGGGAGTATGGCAGGTCCATAGGCTCTCCTTTATAGAGCACATTGAAGAATTACTTAAAAGATTATGACAGAGACTTGGCCTGTTCTTTAGGATAGCCCTCTTCTTAACTAGAGATGCCAAACTACAGCTGGTACAATCAACCTTTCTATCCTTGATAGATTATGCTGACATACTTTACAGTCACTGTCCCATTTCCTACCTCACCAAACTTGACACATTATATCATAAAGCTTTGAGGTTCATCACAGGCCTGCCTTATTCCACTCACCACTGCTCCCTATATCAATCAGTGGGGTGGAGTCATCTTCAATTCAGGCATGATAAAAATGCAGCCTTATGGACCCTGAGAGTCATCTGCAAAAAACTGCCCCCATACATTACAGACTGTCTTCCTATAAAACCAATAGGCAATTACACCCTGAGAAGTTGCAAATCTCTCCTACTGATGGTTCCTAAAGTTAACTCTCGCTTTGGCAGGGCTGCTATAAGCTTTATACTGTCCTCGTTGTGGAATAAATTGCAAAAAAAAATGAAACTGAGGTCACCCATCAGCATCTCATCTTTCAAGCTCTTATATTCATGCCTCAGAAATGATCAGTGCAATTGTTTCCCATGACCATGAATTGTCATCATGCTAACCTGTACCATTTAACCATGAACAAGTTACTTCTAGTGCTTTTCTCCTCCTTGACTCTGGTCTGTCATCATGCTTTCGTGTAACACCTTGATGCCTCTGTCCTCTCTTTGATACTGGTCTATCTTCCAGCTTTCTCCAGCCTTCTTTTCACAACTCTATACTGCACTCCTCCACAATCTACATGCAATCATACAATAAAAGTCCTAACTCCCCTTTCCCTCTCCCCATAGGCCCCCACCGCTGCATCAGTTATACCGACCTATCCTTAGGGCTTCACTTCTCACAATATTTGTCCTTCACTTGCATATTACATACCCCTCCTGGTACCCCATCTGCCATTAGTTGGTGGTTCTCCAAGCCATTTTCATGGCTAGTACTAGTGACTGCCCATGGTAAATGAACTAACTTGTACTTCTATACAGAGAACATGGTTTATATACAGTTGCATGGTTCAATGTTGGACCTGCCCCCTTGTATTTGAATCCTCCTCTGTTATGGCTTGCCTTGTCTTCCTTTTATCATTTGACTCCCCTATTACTGCACCATTGTGTTTGCGTTTATATACTTATTTACATGTATTTATATGTTTTTATGATGGATGTTACCCGACCCTGTTCTATCCAAGTCCATCTTGTAAAAGAGCTCTGCTCAATGATGTTCGCCTGGATAAATAAAGATTTTGATTGATTGATTGATTGATTATCTGCTGGGGCTGCTCACAGGTGCAGTCTTTTTAGGCTGAAATAGGACATAAATATATTGTAATGGCAGGCATAACTGAAACTCCCACGTATGAACATCTGATATTTGGGAGACTCCCTAAGATGAAAAGAACAAACTGTCAGTGATCCTTCCTGAGTATCCTATTGACAGCAGCAGGCAAGGCAATTAAAAAAAGATGGTTCACCCCTACCCCCCGACTTTAAATGATTGGATTTCCTTAGTGAAACAGATATATTATATGTAAAAAAAATCACAGCAGATCCTCATTTACAGACAGAGAAATGACAGCGGTATAGTTACCCTTTAAGGAACACATAGAGGAAATGGAGGGGAGATAAATTCTGTCCCAGCAGGTAGAATGGTACTGAAAGGTAATGGGACTACCATCCTGGGATGGGAGAGAAGATATAATAAGCAAAAGCCCAATGTATTAATGATTGTAAAGAATTACATTTACTAACGACAGCCTCTGTTATGTTAAATGTTTGCATAACCACCCAGTCACCTGGGGCTACTAGAATTCCATCAGGTTAGCCCTAGGAAGATAGTGGGCAGCTGTGTAAGGAGTTTATTAGGAGCTCTTTACATATGACATCATTGTTTACTCAGTTAGGCTGAGCAAAGAATGGATTATGTCATTCAGAATGCTCGCAGATGCATAAGCCACTTTGGAATTAGCTGCTTTGGGGGAGGTTTAGAATTTTGAGACGGGAGTCAGTGAATCTAGAGTGACCAGTTGTGCGAAGTGGAGCTCTGAGCAGCAGCAGTGCTCAGAGTGTGGGGGTGCCTTCTGGAAGTGTGTGGGTTTAAACAACTCAGCTAGCAGAGACTGGAGACATATATCGAGTTAGGCACACATTTGCTTCATGTGTGTTATTTATTTTGCAAGGTTGAAGTCATAATAGATAACCAACTCAAAGTAAGTAATAAAAAAAATACTGGTTTGCAAGAGATTACAGAATAAAGCCTGGCTCACCAATAGCTTTTCAGCAAGAACAAGATAAAACTTAGTCCCATAGAGTGGAAGTAGCTGCTTCAATGTTCCACTACATCTATGGCATGTCCCTGGAAGAGACGTGACCTTCTCTCTCTCCAACCAATCTACTTCAACTGAGTACTGGAGCTCCTTATATATCTCTAAGGACAGGTATTACTGAACATGTGACTGGTCTGATCTGCCCCTATTTCTAAGAACAAAGAATTTCTATGCTAGTACAAAATATTGGCAGATCAGGCAAGCTAGAATCTATGTCTAATATATAAGTTAATTTCTAAAGGCTTCTTTCCACTTGAAATATATAATGACAAGAAAGGAAACATGCATGCATAGATAATGGATTATTAAGGACCTGAGGCTCCACCCCCAAAGAAGTGTCATACTACCTTTTGTCCTACAAATAGGCTTCATATAGGTTCACCTGCCTCCTAAGAGGAGCCATTTCTACATGTCCTGGCAGCTGACCCTGGGTAAGAAAAACAATACATATAATATATATAAAATCCACTTCAGTATTTCTGTTTTTCACTTTCATATTGTTCCCACAGAAATATTTGATATTGTTTATACAGCAATGTGTGATATTGTTCACACAGCAATGTTTGATATTGTTCACACAGCAATGTTCTGAATATTATGCTAGAAACCAAGAGTTTTTATTTAACAGTGTTACCTAGCATTATGTTCATTTTGTTTATGCAAACATTAAAATTAGACCTCTCAGCCCAGTGCCTGAATTTCTCCATGGAGCGAGCAATAGAATTACAGCTGTTCACCTGCCGAGTCTCCGAGTGAAGGCATTTAAGTCAGAGGGATTCTGGCACTACAGAGATGGGCTGAGAGGTAAAGGAGGAAGAGAAGAACCTTCCTAACTTCTTTTCTGTTGCAGCTTGCAACCGAGCACCGAGAGGCTGCCACTGCCACTTATGAGGTGGGTTTACCTCTTGTTTAGATGCACAAAACAAACAGGGAACAAGAAAAGAAGCTAAAGCGCATCCTCCACATGTTTCACTAGGAGAGAAGAGATGCTTTCTAATAACTGAGTCTGGGCTTTCACTATAAAGTGCAAACCTGGCGCTTTCACTTTTTTATTTACAGCGCAAACCTTTTATCTCCCTCAGGAGCTATATTCAGCCCAATAAATCTACGAACTCCACAGTATTTATGCTTATTTCTAGAAATAGGATACAAAGTGGGTGTTGAAAGGAACTTTTTCATTTCCTTTTGTGGGGCATTTTGGTTTTTGAAGCTAAACGGCTCCCCCTTCCCATTTCTGACATTACTGGATCCCGAGGCAGGAAAAGAAATTCAGTGTGGAAAGCATAGCAAGGAACTATAATAGGAGGCCACCCTATTGTAGTGGGAAAAGGGAAAATATGAGAGATAAAGAAGACTACTGCAGCAGATAGATTTATTAGAAGGTACAGGGCATAGAAAAATGGGGAAATGCCTTGTGATACTGACAGCTATATATAACAAAAAAACTTTTATTGAGGCACAACTGCCACATGTCTGCCAGTCTCATCTGAGATTGTGTGAAGGACCCCCAACAGATTTTCACCCTAGTGTGTGAGACCCAGCAGAACCAGAAGAAGTGGTGGAGACCATTCATCTGCAAGACCTTAGTGGGTCATTTCCACAGAAAATGTGGTTTGGACTGTGTTTCTGTGGATCCAAGGGGGCAATCCCCTGAAGATCCTGAAGAGTCTCAGCTGCCCAGAGAGAAATGGTGTCTGTTTTGAAAGTGTGACAATTTACCTGTGAAGGGAAGAGGATGTTTTCCTTTATGTTTCCATGTCTATATCAAAGGGACAAACAAAGCCGTGAGTACAGACTCATGGGACTATTCTTAGGGGTTGGTCTGAGGTGTATGTGCCCAGAGATAAAGCTAGAGTGCACCTGTTAGGGCCCATGCATCACCACAAAAATGTTGCTGAGTATTCAAGTTTAAGGTTCAGGAGTCTTTTTGCTATCCAAGTGTATTGGAAGGATCCTGTTTCACCACAACAATGTGCTGAATGTTTCAAGTTTAAAGTGTGGGATTTTTTTGCAGTCCAGGTGTATTGGAGGATCCATGTTTGTGTAACCTAGAAGGAATAGCAGAGACTGGGCATGGGGAAGGATTGGGCATAACCCCAGTTTGATTCCTCAGTGAGGGCTAACTGGTTCACATATGGGCACCAGATTTAATTGGACATGATAATAGATGTCATCACTCCAGGGGAAATGTGTTTAAACTGTGTGTGGCGACTACCACATTATATACTTGTTCTGGAAAAGTAAAGTCCAGAGACTTCTAGTACAGAGGCATGTGCAATTCAAAATGTGTGAGGAAAAGTTTGTTCTAAAGTGCTCAAACAGTTGTTGTTCTGGAAAGAAAAGCCTTGCTCTTGTGTAGCCAGTAACAAACCTGGGGGACCACCCTGTTCTGTATTTGTTACCAAACTGTGTGAATAAAGCTATACTGTACAAACCCAATTTTCAGTAGTGGACATTGCATCTGTGCTTCTGGAGTGTGAATTGTTATGGGGCCCCTACAGAAGTTAGACCTTGTGTAGTCCTAACACCTCTCTCCCAGAACCTGGAGTAAATATAAATGTTATTTTGTATTCTAAACCCCCACTCCCTGTAGACTATCATGCCAGATATTCACCTCAGAGCTAGGGGTGATGCCTTTTGTTTTTGCCAACTTGTGGCCTGTTACCTTGTCTGTGGTAAAAGTTAGAAAGGGTGCCAGTTGCAAGGCACTGTTCTTGGCCAGGCCTTGGGTTGCATTTATCTTTTTTAATTTATTTATATTGACAAAAAGTGGCCAATACATTTGTTTGACTTAATCAAGTAGTTTAATAGACAGTAGTCATTCAGCAGAAACTAGAGTATGCATAAAGTATGTTAGAGCACATAGGAAAACTTTGTACAGTATGTATAACATGTGAAGATAAAACAAATGTATTTTCCTTTGCTCCTGCTATTGATTATGTATGATAATGGCAATAAAAAATTCCAAAAAAAGGAGCAGAAATTAACTGGATCCAAAGGATTCCACTCAGGAGTATGAAGTGAGTAAAAATATCAAAAACAGAAAAAAAAAACATTTCAATTGTGCTTACGCAACTGGATGAGATGTATGCTTATGTGACCTTGATACATTGTGGCTATTCACCTCTCTATCTGTGGGATATACAACCCTGTAGGGGTACGATGCAAGGAACCTGAGAGGAAGGACACCATGGGAATTATTCCCTTGCCTAAAGATAGCTTTGGAAGAAGCCGAAAAAGAATCCCCAAAAGGGTGTCGAGCACCGAAGAGGCGAGAAATCAGAAGATATCGAGACCGGAAAGTAAGGCAACAGACACAGAAGGAAAGAACAGAAGAAGAAATAGATATGATGAGGACAATGAAGGAAAGGAAATCTGACAAGATACAGAAGTGCAGTCTTCCTCAGGAGAGAGGGAACAGCTGGGGCCATCATCTGACTCCATCCAACAGTGGAATCTAACTATGTGCTGTTCCTAGGCCACAAAATGAGCAAACAGTAACAAACTTTCTGGTACCGGTAAGCACCGAGTTAAAATACCGGTTTCTAGTTGGGGGAGAGCTGCGGGCTTGATTTAGAGCGGAATCACTGAAGAGTGTGTCAAAAGGAAGCGACGGTGATTATCTTGCCAGTGTGACTGTGGCAGCGGTAAAAGGCCGTTTTGCAGCATTGGGATGGAAGTGGAGGCTATGGAGCCTCTTGTGGCGAGAACCCCAGCATCTAAGAGACCAAAGCCCCTATCCCCTGTCTGAAATGAGCAGGAAGGCGAGTTGGATAAGGAAGGGGGTTGCTGGCAAGGCTACTGACGACATACAGGAAATAAAACAAATGCTGCAGGGGCTGGTGTTTGATTTTGCAGGAGTTAAGCCAGCACTGCAATCGTTAGCACAGCGAATGGGGGATGCAGAAGCAAGGATCTCTTCCCAGGAAAGGAAGGTATCCATAATGGATCAGAAGTTAGTGGCTGTTCGAAAACAAGTTAAGAAACTTGAAGAGAGGATGGATGATCAGGAGTCTAGAAGCCGGAGGAATAATTTGATATTAGCAGGGCTCCCAGATACGGCTGAAGGGTCAGACTGTGTTTTTTTCCCACAAGACCTACTGCTTAAATTGCTGGGCCCTACTCCATTCGGGGGAGCTTATAATTTGGAGAGAGCTCATAGGGCTTTAAGAGAGATGCCCCCTACAGGTGCAAGACCATGGGTGATAATTATGCGATTTCTGAACTACAAGGAAAAGTCTCACATGCTGGTTACTGCAAGACAGAATAAGACATTACAATGGAATGGATGTGTCGCTATGGATGTTTCAAGATCAGACACCAACGGTTAGGGAGAAGCAGAAGGAGTACTCTGAGATCAAGAAGAAACTGTACCTTGCAGGAATTAAATTTAGTTTACAATACCCTGCAACTCTGATGGTACGACTTCAGGCTGGGGAGAAGAGATACTTGACTGTGAGGGATGCCTTGGAGGGCCTGCAGGTGGAACTCCCAGAGTAATTTAAGTCACCGACCTGAATCTATGCAGACAAGGAGGAGGCTGGCTTGATCTAAAAACTGAGACTGTGGAGAATGAAGGGATATGGCAAGCTTATTTTGATGCTTAGGTTTTCACTAGAAATGGTATATATATTGGGTTGAATTGTTTAAGATCTACATCTTTTGTTAATGTGGGTCAATTTGGGGATGAAGGGAGACTGAGTTTAGAGATTTAATGTTTGTATTAGGCAGGAGCAAGATCGTTGGGAGGAGGGTTGGTGGGGGTTAGAAGATAGGGTAATGTGTGGTTGGATGTTGAGGAGTTCTGTTGGGTACAGCTTATAGCTTTGAGTTTTAAGGGGACCCTCCCTTGAGGGGTTAAGTTAAGGAGGTAGGAGATGGACTGGTGGAGTGATAGGCAATCGATGGAGGAAGGAGGTGGGCCCCTCATCCCAGGATGGGTGTTGAGAGTGGTATTGGGGTAGAAACTAATGCTTAGGGATTTATTGTTAGCTCATACTACTTAGAAGGGCTATCCCACTTAGTTGAGAAATAGGGATTGGGAAGCTGGTTGGTTTGGTTGATTTAATGTCTGGCTGAAGCCCCAGGGAGAATAATTAAATATACCTATCTAGGAGGTAAAGGGGCAGATTTTGTATCCGGAGGGAGAGGTGTGGAGGGGGAGGGGAAGGTTGGAGTAAGGAGGAGGAATGTGGGATATAGGGGAAGAGATGTAAATATGTTCTAGATGCTCTTTGGTTGTGGGCTGGGTACTTGGAGATGCTTATTTAATTGGAGGGGTGGAGGGGGAGCACAGAAAGGGGTTCATCCATGAATTGATATCTGAAAGGAGGGTGATCTCAGGATCAGGGGCTGGGGGGCTGCGGGTGTGTTAATGGGATCTGGAAGGAGAGAGAGTCAAGTATAGAGAGAGTGGGGGAAGCAGACCATGAGAGGGCACAGCATGAAGGCTTAATCATAACAACTTTTATACCTAATAATGTCAGGGGTTAAAATTATCTCATGGAATACCAAGGGAGTCAGGGGTAGATGTAAAAGAAGGGTAATTTTGAGACATATTGAGCAGATGGGGGCTCACATCACAGCTTTGCAATAGACCCACTTATTGACAGAGGAAGTGAGTTGTCTTAAGTGAATGTGGGTGGGTCAAGTTTTTGGGGTGGGTAAAGAAAGGGTATTGGGAGGTGTGGCGATCCTAATAAAGAAAACTTGTGTGTACAAGGTGGAGCATGTGATCGTAAGGGAGGACAGCAGAGGTCTTTATCTCTCTGGTACCTTGTCCGGTAGGCAATATCAGTTGCTTCTATTTATGGCCCATCCCCCCCCATCCTGATTTCTTTTCTTCATTAGAGAGGGATATGGATGTTTTGTCCTCACATTCTCTTATTTTGGCAGGGGACTGGAACATTTGTTCTAATAATTTGGAGGAAAAGATACCACCATCTAGAGGGCCTTTGTCTAGGGCTCAGATTGCCCTGAATAGATTAATGGAGGTTACGGCTTTGGTAGATCCGATCAGGACCTACTCTATGGGGGGTAATAATATGACATTTTACTCTGTGGCCCATAAGAGTCAATACCGTATTGATTTTTTTTTGGTAAATAGGGAGACACTTAGGGAGGTTACGGAAGTGACAACTGGGGGTAGAGTTTTCTCTGATCACTCCTCTATTCATTTGAGATGGCAACCAATTCCTACCCCTCCTAGACCATATAGGTGGATGCTGAATGTCTCTTTATTGATGGAGGCCCCAGTTCAGGAAAAACTAGAGGAAGCCCTTCTGGAGATTATCCAGCAACAGTTACCCACACTACAAAATAAAAATTTGGGGTGGCCAACTTGTTAGGTGTTGTATGCAGGGGTAGCGCAGAGTTTGGCAGTGCAAAGAAATAGAATGAGAAGGGCAAAAGAGGAATTTATTATGAGGGCAATTGAATCGCTGACTTCATTGGAAGGGTCCTCCAGGGAAATTGATGGAGAACTTAAGTCCTTGAGAGGGGAAGTGGCAGATATCCTGTATAGTAAAGTGGAATTCTGGTAGGAAAAGATTAAAGCTAATTTTTTAATGCAGGCAGCTGTACCTGGGGCCTTTTAGCAGCTAGATTTAAGGAATGGCAAGGTAATAGAACAGTTACCTCTATACAGTATGCCAGAAAATATTTAACGGACCCCCAGGAAATGGCGGACATCTTTGCATCCTATTTTAAAGAAATATATCAAGCAAGAAACCTTGCTAGTGATGAGGAAATCAGAACATTTTTGGAGGAGTTCCACTCCCAGTCTTAGAATTTTTACAGGCTAGTGAGTTAGCAGCTCCCATAAGGGCATTGGAGATAATTAAGGTGGTTAAATCTTTGCCACATGGTAAAACTCTGGGCCCGGATAGTCTTACGGCTAAGTTCTATCAGGCACATATTCAGAGGATACTTCCTATACGCCAAGAATTTTTTAGCACTATAATGCAAGAGGGGGTGTTTCATTCTCCATTGTATCAGGTGTATATCACACTTGTTCCTAAACCGGATAAGCCTAGGGATATACCGGGCAATTACAGACCTATAGCCTTGATGAATCAAGATATTAAAATTCTTACTAGAATTCTGGCTAATAGAATATTGAGTATCTCCCCAACTTTAACTAGTCAAGAACAAGTGGGCTTTATGCCAGGGAAGGGAGCAAATGATGCCCTTAGGAAATTACACCATATACTTAGCTATGCACCGGACTCTCAATTACCCTTAGCTTTGATACCTCTAGATGCAGAAAAGGCCTTTGACAGGGTCTCCCACCCTTTTCTTTTCGCTACAATGGAGAAGATGGGTTTTCCAGAGGGCCTGATTAGAGGTATCAAAAATCTATATGCAGCTCCAATGGCTAGAGTACTGTGCAATGGTTATGTTTCTTGAGAGATTCATCTAGAAAATGGGACCCGACAAGGATGCCCTCTCTTGCCGATAGTGTTCAACATATATTTGGAACCTTTGTTGAAAGCTATTAATATAGATGCACAAATAAAGGGGATTAAAATAGTGGGGAGGAAGTTAAAATTTTCAGTTTTTGCTGACGATATACTTTTCCACTTACAAGATCCGGCACTAAGTTTTGGAAGAACAATAGATTTAATAGGGAGATACTCTAAAGTTTCGAATTACAAACTAAATTTAATGAAGACTCAGATTCTTCCTTTGACACCTTATGTATGAAGGGCAGATTTTGCATCACTACAGGTACAATGGAGGACAGACAAGATTAAATATTTTGGCATTTGGATTACATCTAGCATTGAGGAAGGTGCTGCATCAAATATGGAGGCGGTCCTGTCAGCGATAAGGGGAGATATACTAAGATGGAATAAGCTTCCTTTGAATTTTGCAGCTAGACTGGGTCTCAACAAGATTAATTTATTGCCCAGGTTGCTACATCCAGTATACTTAGTCCCATATAGCATTCCCACAACCTGGTTTAATATAAGTAGGAAGCTCCTTTCGGAATTTGTATGGAATGCCAAACCTCCTAGGAAAAAGCATAGTATTTTGTGTTTGCCTCATGAGATGAGGGGGGGGGATTAAATTGCCTGATCTCCATGTATACTAATTGGTGGGACAGTTGGGTCTCATGATTCGATGGCTTAGAAATCTAGAAGGGGAGACCTATGTACCAATTTGGTTACAAATTGAGAGGCAAATGTTAAAGGATTCTGGCCTTTCTCCGGAGGCATTCCTGTTTGCTAACATAGAAAAAGGCCCTAAAAAAATATCCTGGAATTCAACTGTGAAATCAGCAGGTGCCTGGTGGTCTTTTCTTACTCCAGTCCAGAGAAAGAACCAAATGAAGGCTAGAGACCAACCTGTGCTAGGCAATCCTAACTTAGTAATTGAGATCAGGTAATCAGCAAAAGATGGGCTGATCAGTTGTTGGGTCTGAAGATAAGGGATGTTATCCAGGGTAATACAGTGGCCCTCCCAGCTGGGGGTGAAGGGATGTCCATTTTTAGAAGGCTGCAACTCACATGAATGTTAAAGGGGGTGGTAAAAAAGGACTGGGGATTCTATGGATAATTCTTTCACATGAGACAAATTAAAGGATGTTGATCCTATATCCAAATCTCTTTCACAAGTATACAAGGTGCTTTTGGATTATTTTAGTCTGAACTCTGCTATAAAAGCTGCATATCGGGTCGGACGATGGCCCCCAGGAACTTGGATTGGGACAATATATGGAAAAGTAGCAAGTATATATCTATACCCAAATATAAGAGTATGTAATTTTTTATTGTCTCTAATATGTATTTTACCCCTGTGAAACTATGTGATAGACATCTCAGACAGACAGACCTGTGCTTTAGATGTGAGATGGGAATAGGGGACCTCCTACACATGTTGTGGGAATGTAGTAAAATAGCGCCTCTTTGGGTTGAAATCAAACTGCTTACGGACCCATTGCTGGATTATTCAGAATTTATAACACCGGAGATTTGTATCTTAGGTGATTTCTCGCAAATCTCAGTAACTACACCCAAATATCATCTTTCCTTGATGACAGCAATTGTTAAATCTTTTCTGCTACAACACTGGAAAGATGACCAGGTGTATGCATATGATTAGTGGGTGAGATCTTATTGGGGCTTTGGGTAGAATACAGAGGCATCTCGGCTTGAGGGTAAAAATGCTAAAAAAGATGGTCAACATTGAAATGATTTATTTGCTGCAGGGTACAGGTACCCAAACACAAGCCTGTCTGTCGGGATGTGATTAGCAAGAGAAGGTTATGCTGGAACATGATACTGATATGTTTAGAATGATTTTGGTCTGAGTGGTCAGATGAACAGCTTTTTTGGAAGGGTTGTAGTGCAAGCATAAAGGTATTAGATTGATGGTCTTGGTCTGCTAGGATAGGTGAGGGGATGGGGACTCTCTCTCTTTCCAGGGGATGCAGCAGGGAGCCACCACCTGGAGGGATTGCATCTAAGAAGAAGATTATGGCTTGATGCCCTCATTAAAGAAACAGGAGTTGGGTTATAGGGGTTATTTTCCTCTTGATTAAATTTGTTTATTGATCCTGTTACTCTGTCATAAAGATGCTATAAGATTATATAAGCATTTTAGAGGGTGGTCTCCTGTGCTGTGTATGTATATAGGTGTTTTGTATATAGTTTTCACAGTCAGTTTGGGACTGTGTACCCTGGCCTGACCAGGTACATGTTTGTCTGTCTAAAGTTAGGAAAATCAATAAAGAAGTTTTATCAAAAAAAGAAACCAGGAGAGGCGCAAAACGGGTGCCGGAAAAATGACAAGCGAACTGGTGCAGGGTGGCGGAAACATGGCCGCAAAGAAAGCAGCAGACATGAGGGGATCCAAGGGCAGGAAGGGGCTCTGAGGATACGAAAGTTGGAGGCAGCAGCTGTACACCGATGGAGAGAAATAAGCCAAGAAACTGAGATGTTCTGGGTGAGACAGCCACCAAAATTGTAGCATGGCCAATGTCGTAACACCTGGCAGCGCCATTGAGGAATCGGGGTAGCGACCATGGAGAGAATAATGAAAATGAAGGGGAGAGGAAGGAATGACAGAAAAATTAGATACTGGGATACAGAAGATGAAAGACAGGGTGGGGGTAGACAGGGAAAGAAGCCATGAGGTGAAAAAAAACAGAGGCAAGAAACAAATGACAGAAGGTAGGAAAAAGAGTGGGGGACAGCAGAAAAATGAGTGGGGGGCAGTAAAACGAAATGAGCAAGGGAGGGCAGAGAGAAATGAGCGGGCAGCTGGAGGCAGCTGCCAAAACATGGGGAAAAGCAAATGCATGCAGGAATCCAGAGAGAGGGATAGGAGAGTAGTGCCTCTGGTAGCAACGAGACATGAATCCTGGAACAGTCCAGGAGGAGTGGCCTTTTAAAGTCTGATGGGGGAGTGACGTAGTTGCTTCACCCACTGAACCTTAGGCTTCAAGCCTTCCCATAATGTCAACAGGTATGGTTTCAAATACTTGCAGGTTAATGATGTCAGCTGTTTCTGCGCTTCCTTAAATATTCTTTCCTTTCTTGTTTTTACAGATACAAGTCTGTAAAAATGTTTTGAGGAGTCTTTCTGTCACAATACTTAGGCATCAATTTTCAGCACTTGCATATTAACTATTTTTTATTTATTTTTATTTAGTTTTTGTTGACCGGGTAAGTGCATTAAACAAATCCTGCCTATTTTCAGGCACGATCCAGGGAAGGGGGATACAGATGAATGCCAACTGACCTTGAATCAGATTAAGCTGTTGGTGGTATTTTTAGTGAATGAGGGAAATTTGGCCAGGACACCGGGGAAATTCCCCTACTCTTTTCAATAAGTACCATGAGATTTTTAACATCCATCAGAACTACCACCAATCCAGGCAGATGGGACCTTGGTTTAACGTCTCATCTGAAAGACGGCACCTCAGAAGTGCAGCACCCCTCTCATGTGCACTTCTAAATTCCTAGCTTCATGTAATTTAATGATCCCTGGAAGCAATCTTCTCCTCCCCTTTAGTTATGATGTAAAACTATAAAACTTAAGTACCATAATATTTTCTATCAATTAGTGTTATGTTTACCAGTGTCAACTTTTCATTTAATGCACTCTTGTTTTCCTATAAGTATGGAATTCATTAGGGATGACAGGGTTTGATTGCACCTGTGGTATGGCAGGTTAGTCAGTTACAGGCACCATATTTACTCTTTCCTCTACTGCAGCATGTTCTTTGGCCTCCTCAACCCCAGGTTCTTCTGCAGGCAGGGTGCCAGCCCTACTTAGTTCCAGCTCCACATTTTTGTTGTTCTGCAGCTTAGGCCATATACTTTGCATGGTCCCTGCAGTCTCACTCTGGGTCTCCTGCATCCTGCAGCATGTTCTCTTGGCATAGGCCCTGGAGCCCTGCCACATCTGCCGCCACAGGTCCCATTCCTGGGCATATAGCCATGTTGGTGGCTGGGTCTGCCCAGCACTATTACACTGTACAGCACTCACAATGTCATACGGTGCATGGACACTATCAGTGATTAATGTATGGCATGCCATTACATGCATGTATGCTATGTGGGTGCAAGTACAGTAAGTGATATGTTTGTATCCCTGGGCCAGGCATTACCTGCTAGGTGTACACATACAGACACTGCAGGTGTCCCATTTCTATCAATATATTGCAATGTATGTAAACAGTTGGTAAGCAGGAAATGCACACTGAGCCTTGGCTTGTATCTAGGTGAAACCTGGGTTGAGGGACAGGGGACTACAGAATACAAAATCACTATAAGGTGGCATAGAATGAGGACAAAAGCTGCATAAAGTGCACAGTGCTTGCCACAAATTGACAGAGATATGGCAGTGCAGATGAGTACAACAAGCAAGTGCAGTGCACAGGTAGGATCCAAAATCAAGAGGGAGGAAGTGAACATTTGCAGGAAAGGAGGTTAGGGGGAAGGGGAGATTGAGAGGGGAGATGGGAGGGCAACAGTGCTTATCAATCCATTGGGGTAAGCAGCAACAGAAGAGATGGTTGGAAAGTGGTGAATCATCCACCATAGCACCAAAGAAGTGGAATGGGTTGAGGGGCCACAGACGAGGAGAATCTCCATCTTGACTATAACTGGGGAGTTAAGCTTCATCTGGGGATTTAGCTTGAAGTCATGGGTCTTAGCAACATGAACACCCTTTGTACAGATGTAGCAATGTGACCTGTAGGACAGTAGGCTACACTGGGAACAGGCAAATGTGAAACTGGCCCATACTTTCTCTCAGGAACTACATTGGTTGATGATGTCAGTTGTTATCAGGAGTGGTGAGAACTGGGTCCCTTAAATTATTCAAGAGGGGAAGGCATGTCTGTCCTAGGAGACAGTGAATGTGGCATGGAATAGGATGAGGGCAACATCAATGTTGTGTACTGGGGTAACAATCATTTACAAGCAGATAATTTAGCAGGGCACTATTGTCTAGCAACCACTGGGGCATAGACCTAATGTATTAAGGGGCAGATGGGGGGAAGGACCTGACCATCTTGATACTGAATGTCATGCAATGCTTATGGAAGGCTTCCAGAAGGGTACCAGCTGCAGTGGCATGATGGGGATGACACAATAGCACCCAGTCAAGTGGAGTGTGATTGTTGGAGTGGGGATTGTGCCTAGTATGTTCATTAATTATGTTGTTATGGTTAAGTGACACAATCATGTGCGGAGTGGTCCAGGTTGCTGGTGCAAACAAGTAAAACGGAAGTCTCCAGGACAGGACAGTGACAGGAGGAAGCATGAAAGGCATGAGCAGTGATGTGGTCATCACAGAGGATAGTAAGATATTAGAGGGGTCATAAAAGACACAAACTAAGACTGGAAGGGTAGAAGGGAGGGTTTAGGGGATTGAAATGGTAGAGGCGATATCTAAAAGGAGAGTACTGGAGGCAAGTAGAGGATGGTTAGATAAACATGGAAATATGAAAATTACAGCAGAAAACTACCTATGTCCTGTAGCCCGTGATGTGGGTGACCACAACTGAGCAACCCGCTAAAGGGTGACTCAATGGTGGCGTCCGTCACAGGGGCTACCGGTTAGGGACCTCGACTGGATGAGGGGGTGGGCGACTGTAGTTACAGGAAGTTGCTACAGGTACGAGCATGGGGGTGGAAGTGAGAACACATGGTGGGGAGTGGGAGGGGATTTGAGGGGTGGTGCTGAGGTAGGCTGCTGAGCCTGCCCCATGGTGTAGCGGGTCGGCTTGCGGCCTTGGTAGCTAGGATGATGGGTTAGAGTCCAGGCACAGGTTCATTTTTACTGCGCCAGACCCAAATTTAATTTTTTTTATGTTTTGCCCCCCTCTGACATGCACCCACCTGGAACTGAGAATCCTTTAGTAGGAGTGTGTGGGGGGCACCACCCCTGCATAAACGTAAAAAAATACAAATCCCCGGGGTTGTTTTGTTGTGCGCTGGGGGGTCAGAGCACTAAAATACATTTTTGGTGCTCTGACTTCACTGTAACAGCGATCACCTTTTGGTAGTCACCGTTATGACATTGAACCCCTAAGTCTCATCAAGTCTGCCCATGGCTCCCTATCAGATTGCAGGAACTATTATCTATACAGGGTGCTAGCCATCTGTATCCCCCTCCCCCATTTACCTCCATATCACCATCACCTGAGAATCCAATATACACTTGAATCTGTCCCTGCTGTGCTAGAAACCATTAATTGTTTTTGTGCTCACCATCTTTGCTGGTAGAGTATGCCATATTTCCACCACCCTTTGTGTAGAAACATACCTTCTCAAGGCCCTTTTGAATGTCCCTCCTGTCAGTTTGCAACTGTGTCCTCGCTCCTTCAAACCATTACTCATGCTAAAGAATACCCCACCATTCATATTGTTTACTTTTTTCTGAAGCGGGAATGTCTCTATCTTAAGTCCTCTGTTCTGTGTGGTCTGCAGCAAGTACATGTTCAGTGACTTGAGGTAGTCCCTGTAGGACCTGACCTATTGGTCATGAATCCTCCTTGCCACCCTTCACTGCACCATCAAAAGGAAATCCTTATCTTTAGAGAGTTGAGGACTACAAAACTGGGCACAGTACCCCTGGTGTGACCTCACCCATGCTCTATATGGAAGTAGCAATACCTTTCTTCTACTCTCAATACCTGTCCCAATACATCCCAGCATCCTATGTTCCTTACTAGAGGCCCTTTTGCACTGGCTTGATTATTTGGAGGAGGCGCTAATGCTAACTCATAGTTCCAGTTCCACAGCTATAGTGCTTAGGGCTGGGTGAAAGTTGCGAACTCTGCTTTAGAGCAACTTATGCAAAATTTCTCAACTTTCGCCAAAGTTTCTGAACTTTCTGCTTTGGTGAATCGGAAATCTTCTGAAAGTGTCTGGTGAATTTTTGCCCTGTTCTTTTCTCCCCAACTCCACCAGCTGCCATGTCAGGGCAATATCGGACAGCGCACTGGGATTTATATAACAGTTATATTTATGATTACAGTTTCAAAAAGTAATACTGCAAATATTGAGTTTGTCTATAAGATTTTAACTCATGAGTGATATTGTTTAGACATAGCATACAAAACAATTTCAGATTTTAAATATAATTTTGGTGTAGGGCAGAATTTCAAAAAGTTACTTCCTCTCACACTAATTGAATTCCAGTAAACTGAGCTATGCCCTAAAGAATTTAGGTTTGTTTTTGTCAGTGATAACAATGCCTCTTTGAATAGTATATAGTGTAGCTTTATTATTTAGATGTAACATAATATCAGAATGATTCACTACTAGAAATGCAGCAGTTGCTAGAACTTAACAATGGGACTTTGGTTCAAGATCAAGTTGTAAGTTTGAATAAATCCGATAGGATTGACATTTTGATGGAAACGTCATTTCTGAAGCAGAGACACACACACACACACACACACACACACACATTAATTGCACTGTACATCATTTTCCTTGTAGGTTTTCCAAGGATCACAATTTAAAAGGATACTATTACATAAAATATTTTTTGTTTTGCATAATCTGGTCGGTATGGTTGAAACTAAATATGCCTTACACAAATCTTCTAAAGGAAATTTGAGTAATTTTTTAGAACCATATGACGATTAAAATACCACCTAGAATCTTGCAATTATCTCTTTAATTTTATGTCGGCTATTAAAGCAAACTATATATTTTGAAACATCACACCCATTATATGTACAGTCATCCGGAACTGAGGATGTAAATTGAATGATAAGTCTTATTTGCTTAATTATCATTTGGAATGCATTAATGCTTTCAGAGACAGTCATGGGAGACAGACATTGTTATCCTCAATTTTATCTTCAACACTTCATCACATTTAGAACTGAATTTGAGAAACAAGTGGGTCCTTATGCCTGACATGTTTGCTTTGTGTTTAAATTTTAAATTGTGGCCTTAGTGAGAGTCCGGGGACTGACCCCTGTTAAAAGAACATTTGCACTGTTTAGAACTTCTGTACTGACAAACAAAATCCACTGTTCCAGTTATTGGTGAAAAAGCAAACACACACTGAAGTGAGGAGAGAGCATTTTTTTGTCAAAGCAACTGATAAATAATGCAGACCCTCAGATTCCAGGTCATTGTCTCTGTCCTCACTTAATAAGGTAAAAAGTTTGCAAACATAGTGAATTAACATGTATGTATGTATGCATGTTAAATGCATCATATGGTGTGTATGTGCTTTCATGTGTGTTCATGTGTGTGTGTGTGTGTGTGTGTGTGTGTGGGCTTGATATGCATGTGACATACTGACACACAGATCTATATTACAAATGCAGAGAGAGATGATAGCTAGATACTGTAGATAGATTGTGAGAATGGCGACCGCGACTGATCATTTTCAAAAATGGTGACTCAATCACAGCACCTGTGCACAGGGCTACCGGGCTGGGAGGGTGACCAGATAGGGGGTTCGGTGACAATAGCATCAGGATGTCGCCTTGTATACATGCATGCGGGGGGCCGGGTTCATGCCGTGCAATGGGTGGAAGGGGAGGGAGGGTTTGTGGAGTGTAGTGCAGTGGCAGGCTGCTGAGCTGGCTGTATGGCATGGTGGGTTGGTGGCAGGCTGGGGTTGGGAGGGTGCTGGGTTCGATTCTGGGCGTGCTCGTTTTTTTGCACCATTTCGGGGGGTTCTTTTTTTTTAGTTTTGATCCACCCAGACATGTATCCACCCTGGACTTGAGAATCCTCTAGTAGTGGGGTGTTGGGGGGGGGGCACAGCCCCCCATATAAAATGAAAAAACCTAACTGTCATGCACCCTTTTGCTGTGTGCCGTGAGTGTACATTGCCAAAATTGATTTTCGGTGAAGTGCACTTGCCCAAATGGCGATCACCTTTCAGTGATCACTGCTATCACACGGAAACATTGATAGATAGATAGATACCTAGCTATGGATATACTAATGAACTGCACTGGGATTGTCATATTTATCATGACAAGTATAAGATCCATAACTCAGGAGTGGCAAAGCCAAGGTTGTGATATGAGGTCTTAACCTTTATAGTGAGCATAAATGTGATTATCCCAGTGTACTCCATTATATATATGCTGATTATACACTGAATAAAATGTATAGTTTTAAAATAACTCTTTAATGGAGATTTAACTGTTTCTATTCCAGTTCAGCAGAAGAAAGCGCTCATATCAACAGACTCTTTATGATGTCAAGCATTGTCAAAACTAATCTCACATTCATTATGACATACATTCTTAAGACATTCTTAGGACATAATTACTTTTTTTTTTAATTTACTGTACTTTTTGTGCCAACCTAGCACTGAACTCAGCCCTGGTCACGGCCCCCACCGACTCCTGCACCCACATGAGCTGCGCTCCCCCCATGCCCCCTGGCTTACCCCACCAGGGTGGGGTCGTGGTACTTACTGGTGTGGCAAATGTCTGTTCAGGTCAGGGAGCCAGTCTGGGAGTACATCGAAGGTGGTGAGGAGGGTGTCATGGAGGCGCTTGGCTGAGGATTTTTTTCTGTCCCTGAAAGGATGTTGTTTTTCCTCGGGGATGGGAACATGCAATGACATCCCGCATCTGCCCCGGCCCCTCCTAATGTCCAGACGCCAGCTGCAGTGGAGCCCCCAGCCTCCGCCAGAGGTCTGTAGTACATCAAACGTTCATTCCCCCTTCCCCCAGGAGAAGGATAGTAGTCCAGAGAATACTCCATCCATCTCCCCCCGGCCATCCCTCCAGCATCCCAGGTCCATTCCTGAACCCGGGTCGCCGGTGTCGCGATCGGAAAACCAACTGCAGCGCTGATGGGCCAGCACCATAATTACTTTTATTTGAGTAAATCATTGATATGCATGCATAACATATTTTTATTGTGTGTGACATTTGCTAGATAGATAGACAGACAGATAGCTAGATAGATCAACAAACAGAAAAAACGACAGACTGTGTGAGAGTGTGTGTATGTGCATGCATATGTGTGCGTGTGCGTCCGTGTGCGTGTGCATGTGCGTGTGTGTGTGTGTGTGTGTGTGTACCCTGATGCCCTGACAAAGTCATGAGGTAAGGCCAACTCAATTTAAGGTTTCCTCTTCAAAATGTATATTTGGTGATAATGTTCTGCAGGACAGCTGGTGATAGATGTAAACGGTTTGGTGATAAACATAAACATTTTAATGTGGATTTGCTTGTGTTTACTGTTTTCGAGAGTAAGCCATGTTGCCTGTTTGTTTTTTCCTCTTCTCATTATAGTGTGCTAGGTGGGCAATCAACTGCACTAGTTCTCGGAACTAACTGTGCACTTCTCTCTTGACAATTCTTTCCTTTTCCACCATTTGTATGCAATGAAATTAGTTAATCTGAATAGCAAAATTGGGCAGTGTATAGTTTGGCCTGTTTATGGCAGAATTATGAATACATTTATTAGTGTGGAAGGTAGCACGTGAGGAAGGCGCATGGGGAAGGGCACCGTTCGTAATGGCCACTCGTTCGACACGAAATCCCTCAAGGCAATGGATGGTAGGGTGACCAGATGGGTGGGTGAAATGGGTGCTAGGATGTCACTATATGTACATGCACGGCGGGGGGGGAGAGCATGGTGAGCATGGGCTGGGAGGAGGCGGAGGAGCTGTAGGGGGTGTCGCTACAGTGGGTTGCTGAGCTGCATTGTGGTGTCAGCGGTTGACCTGTAGTAAGGGTGAGTGTGGTACCAGATTCAGGTCTGGGCTCTGTTGCAATTTTATTGCATCTGGCCCGAACCTTTAATTTTACATGCTTTCACCCCCCCCCCGACATGCACCCCATGGAGTTGAGAATCCTTTAGTAGGGGTGTGTGTGTGGGGGGGGGTGCAGCACCTCCACAGAAAACATTGAAAGTTATGTCCCGGCAACATTGTCCTGTGTGCCAGGGTCATCAGAGTGCATTCTGACTGTACGATAATGGAGATCACCTTTAGGCTTTCGCCGTTATCACATAGAACGTCTAGGATGACGAATATGCATTTACTGATTTGTTGAGAGACCTCAAGCATTTCATTATTAATTTACTATTTTTTTATTTTATTTTACTATTTTTGGTGTCTCCCACCTCCAGCACCATCTGCCCGGTCAGGGACCCTCTGCTATGGCTTCCCACATTAGCCGCCCTCCCAGTACCCCCTAGTTTGTCCCCCAGGGTGGGGTCGCAGCACCTAAACCCCTCCAAAGGATGCCATGATCAATGGGATAGGGTGGGAGTCAGCCTGGGAGCCAAGTGCAGCCATTGTGGGCATCATAAAGGTGGTGGGAAGGCAGGATTTTCTTCCCCTGTAAGCAGGGGTGAGAGCGTGCAATGACACCTACATCTGTCCCACCCCTCTGGTAGGTGCTGGTCACTGTGGTGCTCCTGGCCTCTGCCAGGGGTCCCTCAAATGCTGGTCACACACTGTACCCTTCCCCAGGAGAAGGAGAGCAGTCCATGGGATACTCAATCCTTCTCCCCCCGGCTGACCCTCTAACGACCCAGGTCCATTCCCGAACCCAGGTCACTGGTGTTGCAGGCAGAAATCCAACCACTGCACCAATGGACTGGCTAATTTACTATTTTAATTAACCAAAATCATGTTACCAAATGAGGGCATGGGTGTTTGCTGTCAGAGTCAGACAGGCACAACGATATACATATTCAAACATTTAGATGGCAGACAGACAGATACTTGAGTCCTGTTTAAGTTACTTAAATAGTGGGGTAAATATGCTTATTAAACAGGGTGGGTTAAATTTAAATTAAAGTCTGGACATGTTTATTTGCATAAAAATAAATTGGTTAGATTTAAATTTCAGTTTGAACATGTTTACTTGCATAAAAATAAAGACTGCGAATCGAAATTACAAGGAAAGTGATGTTTAAAATGCACATACATTTTCAGAAAAACACTGGTTCTCAGAGTTTTACATGTCAATCATCATTTTTGTGTTTTTATATCCCCTTCTCTGTCTGGAGATGAAATTATTTATTATTTTCAAATTCAAATATTTGTTATTGGATTTTAGTAAAAAAGACCACAAACAACCACAGACAATCAATTAATCAATCTATTAATCTTTATTTTAACAGTCGAAACACCATTGAAGAAACTCATTTACAAGGTGAACCTGGTTACAGTACATATAAATCAACAAAACAATATACCAAATGGAATAACATACATTACAGAGCATAAAATACAACATAGAAGATAATCTATTCCTCCCGGTTCATAACAAGTGAGTTAATTCATTGAGTGGTTGGCATGACAACCATAAGGCCTTTGAGAGTGCAGCTCAAGAGGTTCTGTCACCACGCCAACCACAATATGAATTCACTCGCTTGTTATGATCTGGGAGGCATACGTTGTCTTATATAGTGTATGGCCTCATCATGTCTATATGTAAGGCAAGGAAGGATTGACAGAGAGATGTTGTTAATGTTAAAATATTTTTTACTTATAATTTGCACTGCCACAATTACAGGTTCCACTTTGAAACACAGGAAATAGTCAGGAACACATCTCACCCACCTTTGGACTGCATAGGAACATTGAAACAATAACTCAGACTATGCAGTACTAGATTAAAAGTCAAGAAATAAAGTCCATTGAAACAGTACTGTCTTTTTAAAAGAAAGAACATGAATGCCAAAAGTTTGTCGTGGTCCACAGTTCTCGTGCTTTCTTCTGCATGTCGGGGGAGAAAAAATCAGTCAAAGGTTAACAGGAAGTGCACTTCAAATTTTGACATGGCATGAACACTGACCTTATCCAGAAACTGAGTGACATGGAGGTTCTGTCTACTTGCTGTCAGTAAGGTACTGGTATACATTAACTGTAAATCCCAGGTTAAACACACAGTGCTTTCCAAAAAGGATAAACTTAGTAAGCTCTGATAGATGGTTGTGAGTGTGATGGCTTTCTTTGCTTTGCTTCACTGGAGGAGGGTCAGTGCAGACAGCAGCTGAGGAGGTGAATGTCTGCTCAGTATGTTGTATTTTACTAAACAAGATACCACAGTTATGTTTCTGTTTTTCTTTAGACAACACACTATAATTGTTAATGGACTGTTGCTACTTAAGATTTGAACTTGCTGTACCTTGTTTGGTGGTACATTGCTATCAACAAGCATCTGAATAGCAGTTTTGCACATTGAATGATTTGTGATCCACTTGTTGGGTGGTAAACGTGCTTGTAATTTCATCTTTTTCACCATAGCATGGATTTTATTTTCTCCCACAGGCATTGAACGGAACCACTGAGGCAATCCTGGTTTCATGTTCAGGTTGGGTGCAATATGGAAGGCAGTCTTCTTGTAACATTTTTCTGGTCCTTGGCTCCTGTACTAGATGTAAGCTGTAACAGGGCATGTGTCTTAATTTGAAAGAATCTTGTACATTCGTGGCCTTATTGCACAAATGTCTTGAGGGTTTTCCCCACTCCTTGTCTTTGTCTGTCTTTCATTAAATTCTAGGAACTGCTGGCCATCTGAGTCATTTAGCAATTGTAGATCGCCCCAGTGCAGAGACTACTTCTAGGACATGTGCAGAGCAAAAAACAACCCATTGTTAAAAAAGACAGTATTTAGCAGGGATGTTGGGATTTGACAGCCAAGTGTGCCACTGCAATAAAGCTGGTTGATGTCCATCTGTGACAGGGCTTCAGCCCTGTTAGGATTATTCCCTTTACCAAGATTTTTCAAAACCTTTTGCTTTGCTATTAATGTAGCAAGAGTTTCTTTAAAATCTACTGTGGTACCATGGAAAATGGAATGCTAGTATTTTTCTTTCACTAGGTAGCAATTTATGCTTTCAAGAATGCCTCGTAAAGTACTAGGTTAATATTGGCATTTGTCAGTTCATTCTAGCTTGTACAGGAAGTCCGTGATCAGCTTGTCAAGTTCTTCAACAGGTATGCAGCTGATCATACAACATTCACCTTCATCTGCTAAGAAACTCTTAAATTGCCACAAATCACTGTCATTGTTTTTTTAGAGTCATTTGGTTTTCCTGGTCTTTAATAAACTGCTCCCATTCAGAGAGCTCTTTTGAGAACACAGCTGCTGCCATTTTTGCTATCATGCTGTCTACTGTCAGTTTGAATGAGCCACTGTAACTGTCAAATGACTGCTGAGGAGAGCGCAAGACGCAAGCTTATTGACAGAGTGTGAGACATGTTAATGAGGTGTTATACTGCAGTAGCTACGTGGTCAGTGCAGCATAACAATGAAAAGTTAAGAGGCTACTGCAGCATAAAGACACTATTGTCCTGATGGATTTCCAAGCATGAGAACGTTCTACCATACACTATACATGAGTTAACAATAGATAACAGTCAGCAAGTGTTAATCAATGAGGCAACATACTATATACATAAAATACACAATCATATAAAGGTAAAATTTGACTCCTGGCTGGAGACTGGTTGGAAGAAGAGATGGCTAAGTGGCCCCAATTCGCTCCATAAAGTGATTCACGGAGTGAAGGTGAATTCGTGGAGTGCTCCTCAACGCAAAGCAGAGTACTTCGTGTTATACTGGGTAACCCGAAGTCCATTGAAAACAATGACTTCATGTTACTCTGCCTTCCCAAACCACTACTCCACCAATTCTTAAGGCAAAGTACATTAAGCTCCAAAGGCGAATTTTGCAGTGATTCATGGGATTTCAGGTCACATGGGCTCTAGATTGTTCTGCACAGTCTCTGTTTGGGGTAGTGTGTGTAGGAAGTTGTAGGAGACAATCTGATCTGAGAGCTCTCTGCAATTCAAACCTTCAAAAAGCTGTTAAAAAAGCCTTTTTGAGTAATTTATTTTGCTGAAACTTTAGCTCATCGTTTATAGGAAACCCTCCTGTACTCATATCATTGAGCGTTTATTGTTTGTGTGTGGATTTTGAATGTTAATGTATAACATTCAGTTTGTGTACTGAGAGACAGTGGAAGTGTGCTTGGGGGGGGCATTTATGTGGTGTATGTAGATTAACTTGGAGAAAAAGACAGTGCTTTCTGTTTTGTCGATATTTTTCTTGTATAACTGTGTTAATGTAGACACAGTAATATTTTCAGTAATTCTTGCCATTTTTTTGCTGATTGTTGTGGTGCAGCAGTGCATAATTTTTGTTGTTTAAAATATGTGGTTATATTACTGAAGTTTTCAATTTGCTATGCATTACTTAGTGTGTGTCTGAGTATGTGTGTGACGCATGTCATCAAATCAGACACCTTTTATTGTGCCACATAATAATTTCAGCAATGTGAACCTGCTGTCTGCTGCAGCTGTGTGATTTTTGTACTTCTTTGTGGTATCTTTACTGGTACTAGTACTAGTGACTGTTACTGCAGCAGTGCAGTACACTGCTCCCCCCATGGCCCACCCCAACCTGCAAAGGTATTCTTTTCCAGATTTGAATTTCTGATGGTGCAATCTTAATCTGTCTGTGCATTTGCATCTCTTTAGGGCCCAATTTCCATCTGTAACTTAAGTCACAGTTGTTTCTTTGGCTTCCCTTCAGAGTACTGGCCGGGTGTGGTGCATAATTCTATATGAACATTGTACTCATTAATTACGCGTTTTTAAGTCAGACCATCATCACGAGTCACCCGTGATACAAATCATGTTCTTCATTATCATGGTCACAAATACAGTCACAAATCACGTCATGCATCAAAATAATAATTTTTTAACTAGTTATTTAGATGTATTGTAAGCCTGTTTTGTAGTATCTCTCCAGGCTTTACCTTCCCACCATTGTACTCATTAATGAGCATTTTTAAGTCAGGTAGTTTGTGATATAGCTCATCGGGGAAGTACAGCCACAGGCATTTGCGTTCCCAATACAGTTTTCATATTGGTTATCTCACACCATCAACACCGAATCACGTTCTTCATCATCACGGTCACAAATGCAGTCACAAATCACGATTCACGATCATGTCATGAATCACAACATTCATTTTTTTACTAGTTACTTGGATGTATTGTAAGCATGTTTTGTAGTATCTCTCCAGGCTTCACCACTCCACCATTGTACTCATTAATGAGCATTTTAAGTATGGGAGTTTTGTGCTATGGCCCATTGGGAAAGTACAACCATAAGCATTCACATTCCTTCCTGTACAGCATGTGAGTTACAGTACTGTAATTAATGGTGGGTGAAGTGGTCTCAATTTGCTCCATGAAATGATTCACTGAGTAACATGGAATCCATGAAGAACTCCACAATGTGAAGCGGAGTACTTCGCTTCATAATGAGGAACGCAAAGTCCATTGAAACCAATGGCTTTGCGTTATTCTGCCTTCCCCAAATCACTTCTCCACCAATTTTTAGGCAAAGTACTTTGAAATCAATGTAATTCGCCTCACTTCACCCAGTAATTGAGCTCCAAATTAAATTCTGCAGTAATTCATGGGATTGCAGGTCACATGGTCTCTAGCTTGTTCGGCACAGCCTCAGTTTTGGCCTGGGTAGTGTGTGTGCAGTGGTAGCTAGAGACAGTCTGCTCTCAGAGCTCTGCGATTCAAAGCCTCTGAAAGCTGTTTAAAATGCCTTTTTGAGTAATATTTGTTGCTCAATATTTAGTACATTCACTGTAGGAAATCCTTCTGTGCTCATATCATCGAGTGTTTATTGCTGTGTGTGGATTTTGAATGTTAATTTAGAACAGTCAGTCTGTGTACTGTGAAGTGTGCTTTGGGGGAGGGGCGTATTTGTGGTGTAGGTAGATTAACTAAAAGAAAAAGGCAGTCTTTATGTTTTGGTTATATTTTTCTTGTACAACTATCCTAATGTACACACAGTAATATTTTCAGTAATTCTTGAGTTTTTTTTTGTGATTGGTTGTGGTGCAGCAGTGTACAACTTGTCTGTTTAAAACATTTGGTTCTATTACTAAAAGTTTTCGGTTTGCTACACATTACTTGAGTGTGCATGTGAGTGTTTGTGTGATGCATGCCATTTAATCAGACACCTTTTATTGTGTTGCAGAGTAATTCCAGCAGTGTGAACCTGCTATCCACCACACCTGCATGAATATTTTATATTGCTTTGTGGTATCTTTACTGGTAGTGGATTGTTACTGCTGTGCACTAATCCCCCAACTGGCAAAATGTATTCTTTTCCAGATTTGTATTTGTGACTTCTGAGCACTGGTTAGGTGTTGCTGTGCCTTTTTGTATGCATCCCTTGAGTTTACAGTGCAATCAATCTGTCTGTGCATTTGCATGGTACCATTCATTCTGGGAGACTGCATTTCTTGTTACACTCTCATTTCACATCGTCAGCACTGGGGAATTTTCTGGACACAAGGCAGTAGCATTTTGGGGATGCACATTAATTCTGGTGACTGTGTGTGACCACTGTGCACATGCCTGAGTGCACCATTTATTCTGGGAGACTTTGCATTTCTTGTTACACTCTCATTTCACTTCATCAACACTGGGGAGTTTTCTGGACACAAGACAGTAGCACTTTGGGGATGCACATTCATTCTGGTGACTGTGTGGGTGGGATGCTGCCAATATTGTTGTCACTCTGCTTTACTTCACGTTTAAGGTGGAATGACAACACGAAGTAATAATAGCAAGGTGAAGTGAGCCTTTCCTATGGGGCACTCTTGTCTAAGTGACTACTTAAGTCTCACTTTGCTGGTGGATTTTAAACTTGCTGCATCTCTAGTTGGAAAGCAGTGTAGATGAAGGCAGGGAAAAGGAACAGTGGATGGTAAGCCACGAGGTATCAAGTGAACAGTGTTGGGTAAGTTACTTTTTCTATTACTTTCTATTACTTTTGTAAACTTGTTCCAGAAAGCTCTGTGCAGTCACTAGAAGGATGGAGAAGTACTGGGAGATGTAATACACCTTACAGTTATAATTACTTATGTCTTTTTATACAAAAGAAATACTTAACTGTAACTGAGTACATTTATTTGAAAGTAAATAGTAACTAACATATTACTTTCAAAAAAATGTCATTTTTTTAGTTATTTGTTATGTTTGTATTGTTTTTGTATAAAAAGAAATAAGTAAAAATAATTGTAAGGTGTATTACTTTTTCTAGTACTTATCCATCCTTGTTAGTGACTGCACAGAGCTCCCTGGAACAAGTTTTTAAAAGAAATAGAAAGTGATAGAAAAAGTAACTTACCCAACACTGCAGGTGAACAAATTACAGGTTAATAGTCCTACAGGACATCATGGAAAGCAATTACAAGCCTCATTGAAGTAATGTGCAAACTGAGATTTAAATGTGGACAATTTTAACAGTGATGGCAAGCTTCAGCGATTTTTGAAGGTTATTCCACAGAACAGGAAGGGCGTGACTTATTGAGGGTCTGCCCAAGTGCAAAAGACAAACACACTTTATGATAAACGAGTCCTTAAATGTGTGACTAAAATTATATTTTTTAAATTTGATATTTACCACATCATGTTGAACTTTTTCACACCCCTATATGTCAGAAGTCATAAATCCACAGATAACCTATGTCCGTCTATAATTGCATCCTTTTCCTCCTTCACATGATGTCAACTTAAGTGGTTTCAAGTTCCTAAAAACATACTAGTGGGTTGTCTTCCCTGAAAACTTCACCCTCTCCAGCTGCAAAATACCTACTGTATACCACCCCAACTCAACCAATGTCCCCCAATGACCAGTTTGTTTCAGACTGAACAGTTAAGAACTCAGCTGGAGAGAAGAGACTGGCAAATTGTGCCATTTTACTGTTCAACAGAAGTGATTAACTCAATGGCCAGAACAGATCTCCTAATTGCTCTTGATGAGCATCCACTTTCTGGGACTTAAATAAAAGTACCTAAGGTTGTCATCATATTAAAGGCTGCCACTTTGGATAAACTGCTATAAGACTGCTGATATAACATCCACTAAAACCACTTGCTACTCACTAATACTGCCCTTGATTGAGGGGAAGTAAAAAAGGATGGGGCAGTGATATAAGGCTACAGGTCTGTGGCAGTACGTTTGTCCCTGCAGGAAGCTACCTGAAATTATTCTGAAGGTGAATCTTCTTTATATAAGAGAAAGAAGCAAGTGTGGATCTTAATATGTTGCCACAGTCTGCATTTTTGTTTATTTAATTCAATGTTTTTTTTACAATTCATTTACCCAGGATAGACCAGCTGAGATGCAACATCTCATTTCCAGTAGGCTCCTGCTTTTGCCCATGTCTGGAGTTCTGTGAACTGGGGCACTGGGAAGTTAAGTGACTTCCTTTTGGTTAAGCTGCTTGTATTTGGCTGTGGTGGGGTTTGGACCCATCTGTGCTTTCCTGATTCCCAAACCAGAGTTCTATCCATTGAATTATGTATGTGTTCAAACCATTCGCAAACCGGATCTTTATCTGCTGAATTGTGCTTATGCTTAAACCATACTCATCCTCCAACTATTCCCAAATATCTTACCTTCTGCTAATCAGTTTGATTGTTAAAGATTTGCATTCATTGGTTGAGAAATAACATGACATAGCAGGGATGTCGGAAGTATATCTTCAATAAAAGAGTGGTGGATGCCTAGAACAGTCTTCCATCAGAAGTGGTGGGGCAAAAAATAGTAGCGTGCTTCAAACATGCATGGGATATTCACAAAGGAAACTTGGTAGGAAAGCAGGGACATTAGGGTTTGTGGTGACAGTATAGGCAGGTAAAATGGGCAGACTAGGTGGGCCAAGCAGCCCTTATCTGCCAATAAATTCTATATGTCTATGTTTCTAGCAGTCAGAAGGTTTGTTTTTAAATATTGCCACCATCAAAATGCTGCAGATTGAATATAATATTGGTGTATCTCCTTAGGCACATTTTCTTAAAATGGGATTGAGGAAAGGAACTGTCTCAGTTTTTTCAGCACATTATTGTAGGATAAAATGTTATTTTTTTTATTTTTAGACGCACACCTAACACTCACAAATTCATGTTCACGTTCCCGTGTCAGTAAGAAAGAAAAAAAAAAGACAAAACTAAATCTGCAGATCTTTAAAAAATACTTGCAACAGATGCCACAACTGTTTCTGAGTGATGTGGCAATGTGGCATTAGGCTGTGAGCCCCAACAGACACCAGCACACACGCATAGACACACACTTGATGCTATGAACCCAAATAAGGGATTTGGATGACACAGTCCAGAGGGCATTTTTGCTCAATTTAACTGAGAAAATAGAATTAAATTAAAATATTCCTTGAAATAATAATAAACACTGTATGGCGTGGGCATGTATGAAATGGTTTGGCATTACTATATTAGGTGAAATTCTAGGACCCCCTTCTGTCATCATGTCATTGTGGACCTATGGCAACCAATGAGTATCTCCAAAAACCCAATGGCTCCTGCTCTCTCTGCCTTGTGGACATATGTTCCTGATTAGAGCAGCCCACCACTACCTCAGCCCAAGCTAAAGGCTGGAATGAAATACCTTTCTTCATGGAAACCTTACGAGCATATGTTACTAGTAATTCTTTGGTTTTCCCACTGCGTTGGGATCCCATGTGCTTTAGGCTAAGTTATATTGATCGCGACAGGTCAGACTCACCATATTCTCAGTTCCTAGTCCAGTGACCTCCATTCCTTCGGGTAAAGTATATCGTCAATCTGGAGCAGCATCAATTAAATATTTCAGCCTTGCTGCTCACAGCTGGGCTGCCGGATGTCACTACCCTGTTGCCTTCATCATGCATGCTGTCTGTCTTCAAGCAGGAGTTCATGTACTGGGGGACTACTGCTCAGGCCATGTTGGAACTGAATGAGGATCACTTGAGTCACAATGAGCACACCAAGGCCTACCCCTGCAGCTTCCCCTGCAGCCCCTTCTTTGTCAAGATCGTTCATACATTTATTCCACCATTCTAAGTTAGAATTTCCACGAAAGTTGCTAATTTGATTTCCGAAGTTTTGCATAAACAAAAGTCCAACTTTCATGCAAATTCTGCCAACAGACCTTTTTTTTTTTTTGCACAGCTCTATTAGTGCTTCATCTGCTCCCAAACATGCAGTATTGTCTGGCCTTCTTCCTTAGGTGTATTACCTTGCATGGTTGGCATTAATTACCAAATGTCAAACCATGGAACACCTCTCTAGTCTTTGCATGCCACAGTGAATTCTCTTGATTGGCTCACTGCTACTCATCCTCACACAGAGACTATTGTCATCTGTTCTTTGACACACCCTGCCATGAATTCCTTCTCCAATGTTACTTGTGAACATGCTACAGAGGACAGGGCCCAGAACGGCTGCCTGCAGTACACCACTCATGACCTCTCTTTCATCAGATTTGACAACATTACCCAGAAACCTCTGCTGCATCCCCTTTAGCCAGTTACTCAATAATTGTACTATGTCCCTAGCCATCTCCCAGATCCTTCATCTTCCTCAGCAATCATTCATGAGGCGCCCAGACAAAATCATTCTGAGGCTGACATAGACTATATACACACAATGGACCCTATCCAATGCTTTTGTGACACAGTACAACAGAACTATCAGGTTAGAACTACTAGACCGCCCTTTATTTCCCCCCCATCTCTGTTCCACACCTCCTTTTCTGTCTAGCCTGACTAAATTGTCCCAGAGCACCTCACTGAACCTGTCTTTTGGGAAGACACAGAATAGTGGCTTCCACTGGACGGAATGTACTGTACAGGGACCAACATGACTATTGCCCTTGAGTCAGGAGGACAATGAGAATCTACTCTAGGAGCACTGTCACTGTGGGTGGGGTAGTGTCACTGCTACTGTGACACAACCCATATATACTCCACCTGCATTCTACATAACATGGCATTTGTCCTGCACTACGAATTAACATGCATTTTGTAGCTACAGTGTACACAACACTTATTCTGACAGCTTATCCCCGGTGCGTCATCTGCTGCAGACTCTCCAGCATACATTGTTTGGTCCCTGCTGGGGGCATCAGTGGTTGCACAGTGCTACACATCTGTGGGAACAGTGATGGTATAGATGAAGGTTGGTACATTTCACACAACCTACGTAGCAATTACAGCAATACATTTCAAGCAAATATGTGCTACTATTCTTACCTGTTTGCCTCCGATGTCCTCCCCTCATGATGATATTGGCTTCCCTCACCATGTCACTGAGCAGTTGCAGAATATCTGCCTCCCTGAAGGCTAGATAGTTCCATTTATGTTTCAACTGACAGGTGTTCCTCTTCACCCCCAACAGTCTCTCCATTTTCACAGCAATGCTGTGCCAGACCATGTCCTTCTCCCAGTGGATATGTCTGGTGCTAGCAGGTGGCAGTAGCACCCTGGACTATTGCTGTACATTGCTTATGAGGAAAACTGTCTCCTCCTCCATGAAATTTTGGACCCTCTTCCATCCTTCAGGCATCTTGCAATCTGTGACTGTCAAGGGCTTTCACAGTACACTGTCCTCCCAGGACGCTGTCCACATGTGGTCCCTTTGAGCAGCATCATGTTCTTGGGGCAGTGCCTGCATCAAACAGATGTCCATGTCATTTCACAATTTTGATGCACCATGTATCAAAAATGAGGCTGCCATGATGCTACGTGTGTCATTTTTTCACAGAATGTTGCTGATGTCACAATACAGGGCATGGCACTTGAGAGCATACTGCAGTGTACATGATACAGGCAGATCATGCATATCAGTGCTTAACAGTGCATGACATCTCACATGGGAGCATATACAACTATGACCAAGTGTCTTGTCTAATCTGAACTCAAGAACCTACTGACCTTTGATCCTATTTGAGTGCTGATTACACACTACAAGTGGTAAGATGTATAATGTTATAGGGAAAATGGACAGTGGCAATGACAGTTGTTGCATATGTGGCCAAGGGTGGAACTGATGCCCATATTGATCATGATCAGTAGACAAGCCCTTTATGTGTGATGGAACATAGCTGTGCCATACAAGAACTGCCCAATATAGTCATGTTCTGACTCCAAAAGGTATGGTGGGGGAGCCTGCTGCACAGTCAGATGGACTAGACAATGGCATACAGGTCACTGAAAGGGGTGCCATCAGCACAGCCAGGTGGATTAAGCAGAGGTGTATAGGTCACCAGGGGAGCCTGCTGTTCAGCACAAGGTGATGGGGTACCGGTACTGGAGGGAACTACATGGGTGCAGGCATTGACATACTTATTTGTGGGACATATCATATAAGTGAAATCAAGCACTCTGAAGTGTCTGCCCTAGGTGCTAAGGGCAATTGGCCGAAGCAGCCTGTGGCTCATACTGCATCTAGGGCGTGTTCTTCTCGGGCAATATTGCATGCCTCAGAGTGTCCATTTACATACTTATCAGATGGACTGTCACAGATATTACCCTCTTTCTGACCTTCTTTAGACACTGTCCACAGGTAGTATGTTACATACCATGCTGAAGGGTGCTTGGGTGGATGATAGTGTCTGAAGCCTGGGAACTTCTTTCAATCTTTCATACAACAGACATAGCATATGCAACAGTGGTGACGGTTGAATGTAAGCAGCCCCAGGCAGTAGCTTAGGGCATCTCCTGTGTATATATTTCTGGACACATCTCCCATATAAGTGTCTGTGTGTTTGTACTTGTTCTGCTGCTTGTCAGTCATGGACATTTGCCTTTGCATCTTTGAAGCTCTTCTGCTTTCTGGCTGGGATTTTGGACATGCCAGCTGGAGTTATGGCTGAGAGTCTGGTGTTCTCCATGAATGGCTGGAGGACTGGCTGCTTTACAGCTTGGCCAACAGTCTTTCTCGAGGTCACATTGGATGGTGGACTCTGCTGCTGGTATCTGTGTGATGTTGTACTGCCTGTAGGCTTGCTTTTCTGGTGGAACTGTTGTCTGGTCAGGTAAAGTGTTGCTAAACAGTTGGGCTCTGGCACAGTGTTAAGCTGCTGCAGTCCCTGCCCTTGTGTTCACCTGCACCGGTATGGCAGCTGGGTTACTATTATTATCATCATCCCCTTCACCTTGGTCAGCATCCACCTCAGGTAAATGTATCTTGTGCACAGAGGTGATGTTACACAGGATGCAGAATGGAAACTCTTGTATGCCATTGTAGGTGTGTATTGCAATGCCCTCCCCAGTCTGTTGAGGCACTGAAATCACATCTCCAGGAGTCCAAATGTCCTATCAGTCACTGAACTTGCTGTTGCATGTGCCTCATTGTACCATCTGTCTCCCTCTGTCTCAGGATATCTTATCACTATCATCAGCCGTGGCTGCTGTGGATATCTACTGTTACCTGTGATAATGGGACACTTCGGTTAGCCATGGTAGCAAATATGTATACAGTCAACTGTTTACTAATATAGTGGCTAAACAGTCTATACCTGGCCTGCTGCCAGACTATGCAGCCCTGCATGTGGTGGCTGCATCACCACCACTAACACTCATGGTCTCTCTTCTGCCCCACCCCACATCCACCACATGGTATACATGCTGTATCTATGAATGCAACCCCTACTGCTTTGCATGTTATATTGGCACATTTGAATAATAGGCCACTTATCTACTATATGCCACTTTACTGTGCACAGTTTGTGACTGTGCAGGATGTGGCCACATGGCTCACGTTTGGCTCACACACCCAGTATGACATGTGTTTGTGACATCTGTGTATCCAGCTTTGCAGGGTCATACAATACTGGTGTGTGAGTCATGCACTTACCTATAAGCCATCCATCCTGTATGTCTCCACATTCCAGTGCCTATCACAGTTCACTGTGCTTGCTTATATATGCATCATGGCATGATCCAGGGTACTGGTCAACTACATCCAGTATATGATACTGGCTGTCACATACCACTTGCATATTCATAGTGACACAACTATTGGAGCATTCTGCCCCTTGCATCTTTTTTTCTGTCTTGTACAAGCACTGGGAGTCATTTTATGACCGTTTGAAAATCTGGCCCAAGGTTTCTTAAGTGTTTAGTAAGATTTCACACTATACAGGAGACTTCAGTGTTAACACAAGTTAAAAATGTTAGCAAGGCAGATTCAAGTAAAACCACTTTTAACCAGGATTATAGGCTGTATAAACTGGAACTGGAGACTTTAGTGTTACATGAGTTAAAAAATGTTAACAACGCAGATTCAAGCAAAAACACTTTTAACCAGGATCATAGGGTGTTCACTAGAACATTGCAGTAGAGTATGCTAGTGATCCTTGATGCCTGTCAACAAGTGCTATACTTTTTTTTCATGAATTAAAACAATATTAAAGTACAAGTCCTGGTATTCAGATCAATCATATATCAGGTCCATTAGTATAATATATAACTCTAGTTAAAAATTCTGAGTCCAGAATACACACCAAAATGCACCAGCTATTCCCATTTATTATTACGAAAAAATCATATAACATGAACTTGGAACCTAATCAAACCAAAGATAACATTTTTTGTGCACCTCAAGCGTTAATAAGAATGTCTGAACTTATGTGTGGAGGGCTCACATCACTTCATTCACCATATAACAAGTTGTCTATGCTGTCAGAAGAGAAGGAGCATCAAAATATGGGAAGCATCCTAGGTGAGAAAGAAAGCAAGAGAGATTTCTGGAGGATCATAAAGAAATTACTCATTAAATTTAGTTACTAAAAGGCTTCTCGGGTAAGAAGACCAGTTCCCTGCTGTTCTTCTACCCACTGTAACCATGGATACCACTAGTCTAAATGTTTGTCTTCCCAGAGTCAAAGTTTGTCCGTCATAGGTTCCATGTCATGGACATGGTGCACTCTATTATGCCATTCCCATACCGTGGAGGATACCACTGAGGCCTGTGGGCCATGATGCACTTCAGTGCCACTGCCAGCAATATTAACATCAACTATCACTTGTCTGGGGGTTTTCATACTGCCATAGGGAAACTCAGCACCCAGTTCAAAAAGGTATCTGGAATGACCAATTGTGAAATTCTCTGAACATTGTCTTAGATGCCTAACCAGAAATCCCCCACCTTAGGACAAGCCCAAAAAGTATGCCAATGGGAGCCTAAATCCCCACACCCTCTCCAACAATCCATTGTATTAGTAGCACCAATATGCTTGGTCATGGTTGGTTTCCTGAAGTATCTAACAAGAAGCTTCCAGTAAAATTCTTGCCAAGTAGGTGAGGATGTCACCTGCCAGCCTAGTCAGAGGTGTATCATTCATTCATCATTAGGTGTGGAACAAAACACCTCACTCTCCCATGCCACCCTGATTCCCTTAAGGAGTTCTGCTTCAGAGTCCTCCAATCACTTATACATGTCCGAAATACACCTCAATTTAACCCATAAGGTCACCAACCAATACTTGAAATCATTCCAAGGTGTTAGAGGTCTTAATAGTTGTGTATTATCACTATTAACTCATTGAGGCCCTAAGACACCTGTAAATGTCAGTAGAAAAGATATTCCTGATGTCTTTAATGCCTCCAGATGTCCTGCACTTTGTACCACTGAGGAATTAGGATGTCTGGGGATGTCACTGCTTAAAACTTAAATATTTCACAAACTGAAGTGAGTATAATTGACTGCATAGCACCATTGGAAAGGTAATTTTGTGCTGAACAACTTTGCTGCATGTACTTTGTGTCTGTCACTTATACTTTAGAATATTTTAACATTTCTGTATGGTATGGTGTGTATGGCTGACATTTGTCTCTCAAGCTTCACCTAACCACCTTGAATAAAATGGAAAAAAATACATGTTTCATATTAGAAAAATTTCTATTTAGTACAAAATTACTGTAGTTATGTACCTCCATCTAATGTATGAATGCTTAATTTGGTGTTGATATGTTAAATATTTTCCCACAAAAAATGGTTTACAGTGCCTGTTTTATTGAAAAAACATTGTTTTTACTATTTCAACCAATATTGAAAAACATAGGAACTACTTATAACTATTTGCATAGTACAGTTAGAAAGGTAATCTTGTGCTGAGTAACTTTGCTATTTGTACTTTGTATGTAGCACTTACGGTTCATGAGGTATTCGTATTTTGTTTGTGGCATGCTAATTATGTATGGCTTGATTTTGCTCAGAAAGCTCCAGGTTGCACTGTTAAAAGTCTATAGGCCTCAAGTGGTGGAACTCTTAAAGAACTCCTGAGGCCTCAGTGAGTTAATTAAGTGACATACCTACAGATACCTTTGGAAATCCTGAGTTCTCAGGTGGAATTCATCCTGTAATGTCTGAAATGACATGCACCAACTATGTGTAAAAAATTGGGAGAATTGAGTTAGGCTCTGCCACTCTGACTAAACATAACCCTGGTCTTAGCACGGGGGCCAAAAATCTGGATGGTAATGGAAAAGGGGGAGGAGGCCCAGCGGAGTGTCCAGAACCAATTTGTGTTGGATGTTCCTCAATATCCTCAGAGTGTGTTTAACCCACAGATTTGAGATGCTTTTAAAATAGTTGTGTGATATAGGATAAGGCCAAAGTACATAAAGGCTGTCCCCACATTCAGAGTCCTCTATGTTGTACCAGTTGGAGGATTGTCCCTGTTCTGCCCATGTACAATCTGGAGTCATTTCTCTGGCTAAACAGTAATATTTGAAAATTGGGCAATGAATGCCCCCTCCCTTGTCCCACAGGAGCATCAAAAGATTATAATTTATCCAGGCCTTATGTCACTCCCAAATAAATTTAAATAAATTTAAGGAGGCCTTTTTGGAAAGGGGCACAACAGGAAATAGGAATAGAAAGGGGTAGGGCGCTAAACAGAAAAAGAATATGTGGCAGAATGTTCATTTTTATCATTTCAATGTGGACAGCTACTGATAAGGAAAGAAAGGCCCGCCTAGTTAAGTAAAGCTGTACCTCTTACCAGAGCTCCCCATAATTAAGATCAAATAACTTAGTTGTGTCCACCAATGTCTGTATCCCAAGGTATCGTATCTGGTTATGTTTTGCCCATGCAAATGAAAAAGTTGCTTTAAACATGACTGGGCAGGTGCCACTGAGAATTATTTTCTCAGATTTAGTTAAATTGATTGTATGATCTGAATGCTGTCCAAACCAATCCAATAAATCCAAAAGACATGGGACCAAGGATTCAGGACTGCTCACAAAGAAAATAGAATCTTCAGCATATAATGCCATCTTGTGTTCAAGAACCCCCGCCATAACTCCCACTATCTGGGGATCCTGGTGCACAGTAGCTGCCAGGGGTTCCAGACACAGGTGAATAGGATACAGGACAGAGGGCATCCCTGTTATGCTCCTCAAAATAAAGAAAAAGTGTTGGAATTCACACCATTAACTTGTTCCTGTATATGGAGGGAAGGGGTATAAGGCTGAAATTATTGCAAACAAATTTACTGCTGAATTGCATCTTCTCCATGTTTTTTTGCAGAAATTGCCAATTGACTCTATTGAATGCTTTTTTAGCATCAATGGAGATTGCTAACTGGAATGTCCTCTGCCCATGTTGAGAGAATAAAATATTCCAGAGCCTTCTGATGTTATCCTGGAGATGATGCCCAGCAATAAAGCCGATCTGCTCATGATGCACCTCCCGCTGGACTACTCCTTGGAGGTGATCTGCCAGAATCTCATAAATATCTTCAGATCCACATTCAACAATGACATAGGGTGATAAGAGCTACATTATTTGGGATCTTTGCCTTCTTCAGGCAAGGTGGAAATTTGCGCATATTGCCACGGATCTGGAATCTGCCCCCCCCCCAAAAAAAATGTTGAAAGCAGTCTAGCAAAGGTGACAACAGGACCGTGTGAAAATTTAATAAAACTGTGCTTGTAGGCTGTCTAAATCATATTTTCCTGTTTTTAAGTCCTTAATCTTTTCAGTAATCTCTAGGGTGACAATACTCCACTCCAGGCAGACTCTCTCTCCCCTCCTGTTACAAAACCAGGAGAGCCAGATTGGATAAGAATTCCTCCATTTGGAGAAGGGAGTCTGCTGAGGATCTTGAGAATAGAGCTGGGAATAATATGATGCAAATGCTGAGGTAATCCTGAAGGGGTCTGTCAACAGCTGGTCCCCCTGACTTGGGTCCATGATGCCTAACACAGCCCTATTAGTCTGTTGTTTCTGTAATGTTAAGGAAAGCAACCTACCCATCCTATTGTCCCAATCATAATACTTATGACAAGCCCTCCATTGCTGGCCCTCCACCCAAGAAGCCAAGAACTTCTCCAATGTCTGTTTTTTGGACTCCTAGTCCTGCTGATTAAGGGAATCAAGAGTTAATTTATATCTAAATTCAGCTTTCCTGAGATCCTGCTCCAGCTGACATTGGCTAGCCTGCCTCTGTTTATTATTCCTTGAACTGTAATTAACAATCATACTCTTCAGTACAGTCTTAAAGACAATTCACCAAACAGGTCACCTTTGGGATTGCTGTAAAGGTAGTCCCAGACTGTATTAACTACTTGATTTTTAAAATGATCTAGGCTCAGGAGACGCACATTAAGCCATCAATTAGAGTTTTGAATAGAAGGAACCAAAGAAAGTATCAACAAAACAGGAGAATGGTCTGATCAGGTCATTGGTAAGATTGTACAGTTCTGGACTAAGGATATATTTGCAAGAGGTAGTAAAAACATACAGTAGCAATATGGAAAAAGCTCCCATGCCTGTTTGAAAATAAAAGTATAATCCTTTTGGTGGGCGAATGTCACCCTCCAGGCATCTGTTAGCCCAGTTTCTAAGAGAAGCCTATGGAGAAATCCTCCTGTATGTCTGGTAACATGAGGATGCGGGACGTGTCTAACCCATTTAGGAGACAGGACCATGCTAGTCTTCCCCTGTAATATGTAATGACTACATCTGTAATTGTATCCAAAATAACTTGTTTGAGGAAGGATTTGGTCTCCTTTTCCTCATTTGGGGCATAGAGATTTAAAAGGTTACACTTAATCACCTGTTTTTTATTTTCAAGAGGAAAAACCTACCCTCCGGGTCACATTCTGAGTGCTACTCCTGTATAGGACTGTCCCTATGTATTAATATAGCTGTACCCCTTTTGTGTGAGTGAGCCCCCCAGGAGGTTGCAAATACCTCAACAACCCAAGATCTTCGAAGTTTCTGGTGCTCAGACTCTGTAAGGTGCATCTCCTACAGATACGCAAGAGTTGCTTTAAACCAGTTTATTTCCTGTAGCACCTGAGCCCCCTTTTTTTGGCCATGAAGGCCCATCACATTATAAGTCAATACTGAAAGATTGGCCATAATGAAAATATTAAAGAGAAGTGATAAGACAGAGCTAGGACCTTGGGTCAGCATCTGACCCAAAGGGATATCCATCTACACATGATTAAAGCACAGAGGTGCCCAAAGAACAAAATTACCAACCCTCATATAGAACAAGTCAATGTTACACAACTGCAATCTCATTAAAACAATTAATCAGTATAAAGCTACAGTAGTGAAACTAAGAAAGAACAAGTCAAATTTGACTTTCAATTGTGACAATCTATTCCACCCTCTAAGTGTCTACTAGGAGGGTGGACAGTGCAGTGTCACGAGACTGCCCCCAGCCAAAGTGCTCCAAATGGAGTGCTACAGCATCAGGTGGAGCATCAACCCCCCCACCAGCTCTGAATAGGTCTAATGAATCCCCCCCAAAATCTTTTCCCCCAGAACATCCTTATTCTCTGTCCCAATCCTCCTGCCAGTCTCAGATGCAATGTGAATGAAAACCCCACCCCCAAGAAAGTCAGGGCCTCTAAGGACAGAGGCAAGCATCATAAACTGAAAAATAACTGATGTATAGGAGGAAGAAACCCGGAGACCTGTCACCAGCTGACATGCAAATAACTCAACCCGATAAATGGAAAGATGGTGTGGCCTTTGGTCTCCCTAACCAGCCCTCCAGAGCTGCTCACCCTCATGTGTGGTCCCTTCACTAAGATCACCTAGAGAAATGGAATGGGTGGCACATAGCAACCCAGCGTTTAATAAGCCATTTAGCCAGTCCCTACCCCCTAAAGAATAAGGCATACCATTCCCACAGAGACTCCAAAGACTCCCCCACCCCAGGAAACCAACAAAAACCCACTCTAGGATAAACAAAGCACACTTTTTAGCACTTTCTACTCAAGCCCCAAAAAAAAAAACAGCTAGATTATACTGATGGAAATTTCTATATGATATTGCAACAAGTATGCTTCGGTGAGACATCAGAATTAAAGGCACCACAGCAAAATGACCATCTAGGCACTGATTAGAGGGTTACCTGTCTGATCTCCTGGTACCTTCCACCTCTGTCCATAATCTCTGCTCCTCTAGCGGTGGCATCCTAACTGTCCCAAGAGTGAGACTAAAGTCTGCGGGGGACCGAGCTTTTGGTGTCGCCGCTCCCGCTTTTTGGAATTCCCTGCCTTCTGTAGTTAGGGAGGCCCCCACCATAATTACCTTTAAGGTTCACCTGAAGACCTTCCTATTTTTGCAGGCTTTTGGGGATTAATGTTTGATTATATGTATGTAGTAATTTTAATTTATAATTTATACGGTATGAAATGCTGTAAAGTTTTTGTGCAGCGCCCAGAGCCTTTGGGATTGGGCATCTTCTTAAATAAATTTTACCTGACTTAACTTGACTTGACTACAGTTTCCCTATCCCATGTACCTTGCCCTCTCATTTTCCCCAAAATAAAAAGTGCAGTATAGGTAAGGCAGTATAGTAAAACTTGGAGTTTAACATGCTATGGCTCAGTTTCCGACATCTCATCTCCTAAGTCACCATATTAAAAATATCCACCAACATCAATCCCCCCAAAGTGTCACACCAGTCTATGTTAAATGTCAGCCCAGCAACTTAGCAATTAGTCCATAATAGGGCAAATGTCTGTATGAAGTTCATCGATTGACTAGACCCTAACAATATATGCACATTAATTGCCCCCCCCCCCAGGGAGAGACTATATGGGGCAGAGTGAAGAGATGGAGAAGAGAATGAAAATTTAAAGCCGCTCTCAGTAAGCTGCTGAAATAGAGATTGCTCAGCCTGATGTTCCTTCCATGTATATCTAAGTAACAAAGGAATCAAAGTGCTGGACTCTTGCTGCAAAGTGTATACCAATGGTGAGGGGTTGAGAGGTAAAATGTTTAAGGGTATCGAGGAGGAGATTCAAATTCGAGAGTGCTTTCATGAAAAGAAAGGTATCGGGAGATGGAGAGTGGTACTCATAGTCCTTTGAGTCTATATGGCAAACAATCACCACACCGACATAACTAAGTACCTTGTCTGGTTCTGATACTTCCTGCTGACTTTCTATTGTGAGAATGGGCTTTTTCTTCCAGAATCTTTGCTGTTCGACCAGCTGCCATCCTCTCTAGCAGTTGTTGGTTTGCATCTGTTTTTACTTTGGCTTTCCCACGTGGTCTTTGCCTATGGACAGTTTGCAATCTACGACTGTCCAATTCCATAATTTTTTGGGGGTCAATAATCCTATCCAGTGCAATGACCCACTGCGATAGCAGTTTTGAAGTCCCCATGATGGTGGTGAATAAGTGTGTTCCAGAGTCAGTCATTATTCTAAGAGTTTGGGGGGTAATCAATATGGACCTTCTTTCTCAGCATTTTTAAGATAGGGAGCAGTTGGTTTTGGCAGTCCATAGTGAGGGGGACATAATCATGTTAAAAAAAAGAGATGTCTGTCTCCAAACATGATTTCTTTTTTTAGCCCAAGCCCAAGTCTTGCAAAATATATACATTTTTGTCCAGTACTCAAGAAAAGTCACAATAACAGACCTTGGCCATGCTTTGGGATCTCTGGGCATAGCAGACAGAGATTGATGTGCCCTAATGATATTTAAATTATAGCCAAGAATCTTGTGAAGAAAACTGTCCATAAAATTTACCATATTACCACTTTCAGTTTGTTCTAGGATGCCATGAATGGTCCTCCACCTTGCATTTTAACCAGATTTCTGTCATGTAGTTGCAGGATGGCACCATTATGGAGATCTACTATAGTTAAGAGTTCAGTTGTGTGGGTCTCTAGATCCTGCACATGCTATTCTTGAATTTTAAGATCCCAGTGAGTACCCACAAGTTCCTGCCTAATATCAGAGATGGTAACACTCAGTATCCACAGCTCCTTGAATACCTTCTTGGATGTAATGGTAAAGGTCGCTTCATCATCTTCATCCAAATGATTGCTTGAAGCCAGGTCAGGGGAGTCAACCCGCCATGAGGAGGAACAGCTGTCATTGCCTGCCCACATGGCTGCATCAAGTTTGTCTTTTCCCGCATTACTCGCTGCAAATACCCAGAGTCTCTCTCTGGTAGCAACCATTAGCTCTTCTAATTTGCATTTTCTGGTAGCACTGGCCAGTAGAGTGGCATGGATGGGACCAGATTAAGATTCACCCAAGGGAGCTCCATTAGACTTAGTCCACAATAGAAGGTGATGTCACCAGAAGTCCATGCTACTGTACACCTTGTTTGATTGACAGTACCTGCATAGACACTATACATACAACTCATAAGCCAGTGTCAGTGGTTCAGAAGTTTACACACTCACCTCTGAATTGGGAATATCATACGATTGTGGGTTCTAGCCCTACACCAGGAACAAAGGATAAATCACAATACTGACACTGTAGTGTAGCACAAGGGAGGTGCTGCACTCTTTGGGTGCTGTCTTTCAGATGAAACATTAAACTGATGTCTTGTCTGTCTGTTCTGGTGGTTCTTCAGGTGGATGTTAAAGATCCCACAGCACTACTCTAAAAGAGTAGGGAATTTTTCCTTGGTTCCTAGCCAGATTTCCCCCATTCACTAAAATACCACAAACTACTTAACCTGATTCAAAATTGTCAGTTAACATCTGACCCCACCCCCTCCAGGATGCCACAGAAAACAAGCAGAATTGCCTACCCTTCCTTTCATGGTCAACAAACACTGAACAACTAGTTAAGTACATTTTTTACTTATTAATTTCCATTTACATGCATCCTGTCTTCACATTTTGAATTACATTAAAGAGTCACTGACATCTGAGAGTCACGTGATGCTGTGTGCTGGGTAGGGTGCTTCTATGCTTGCTCTGACCTACCACCTGTTAACTATCGCTAAAAACCCCATTTCATAGTGTTTTCCACTGCAGATCGCCTGTCTGTTATCTTCCTGAATGTATTGTGCCCTAGATAAAAGAAGTCAATGGATGAAGAGATGCGGAAAATTGCTTCCAAACACACACCTCCCACTATGCCCGAGAAGGCTTCTAAGAAAGCCAGGGCCTCCTCCCTGCAATCCTCATTGACTGCTACTACTGAGAGCCCTGACACTGATCTTCTCACCCTTTCAAGATTTCTAGAGGAGTTTCAGCCTTTCAAAGCTGAAATGCAAAATATGGCAGGAGAAATAAAAGGTATCTCCAGCACCCTTGAGGAGCTCTCTAAGAAGACTGCTGATAATGAAGCTTGCATGCGTTCCGTTGAAAGGAAACAGGATAAAGTAGAACTGGAGCTTGTGGCCCTGAGGCAAAGGCTAGTGAAAATGGAAAACAAGGTGGAAGATTTGGAAGGGAGCAGTTGCCGCAATAATGCGGTAATCATTGGTTTGCCCGAAGGTGAAGAGGGTTCAGAACCCATTAAGTTTATCAGAAAGTTCATGGAGAAGGTGGCAGGCCCTTCCCCCTTTGGTGGAGGTACACAATAGAAAGAGCACACCGCGCACTACGCCCCTTCTCCGGCTGGAGCCCCCCCAGGTCATTTATATTTTGCTTTTTAAACTTCCAGGAGTGACAGCATTTCCTATATAAGGTTAAGGAAACACAAAATTTGCAATGGGAAGGTAAAAAGCTGAGAGTGGCACAAGATTTGCCTTTATCTTTATGCCAGAAATGAACCACGTTTCACAAGCTTGTCCTCAAGTTCCTGCAAGATTTCAAGTTTGCCGAATGGTTCCTGGGAGACCTACGAGGAAGTGGAGTCGGCTACCGCAGGGCTCATGAAAGTGCTTCTTGATCTTTGTAAGCCTGCTTGAGATTCGGCCTGATGTGGGGAGCCATGCTAAGTTTTCAGCGGTGGCGTAATTCAGCTGATGCAAATTATATTTCTCTACTTTGTCTCCGGGACTAAGTTGGTCATAAACTATTTATCTGGCTATTTAATTCCAAGCTGCAGCTCTCGAGAAGGGTCTTCATGCTGACAGATTAATGGACATTGCGTTTCCGATCTGTTTTTCTCTCTCAGGACTGTTTAATTTTGTTGACTCTCATATATTGACTCTGGTCTAGTCTAGTCTCGTTTCATATTCATCTGGGGTTACTATGTTCAAGTTAAATTTTACTCTGTCAGATCTGGCAATTCACTTTTTCAAGGGCGATGTCTTGATCCCAGGGTTTGGGGGGGACAACGCTTAGTTTTCTGTGTTTACAATACAAATCTGTCTGTGGCTGCAGTCCCTTTCCGGTTCTGTTTTCATGGGCTGTATTTTCTAGGTTTCCCTTTCTTTCTTATTCACTGTTGCCATTAGGTGATAAAAATGGCTAGATTGTATATTAGGTGGAGATTCTGCAGCCACAGACAGATGGCTACATCAGGTTTATTGCACGCTGTAAGTGGCGTTGGTCTGCCCCTTCTGAACATCCTTCCTCGAGTGCTGTTTATGGGGGACTCCTCATCTCCCTTTTCAAATTTCCACTAATGAAGCGAGATGGTTACTGCCTCTGGTCTCAGAAACATGATCCGGACAGCGGCCCAGGAGCCCTTAAGTTTCTCCTATACTAAAGCAGGCAGTAATGGCCTGCTTTCTCGGTTGTCCACCTCCGTTATTCGAGGGTTGCGCCACAAGACGGCATCTGTGTTTATTATTTTCATGTCTGAAGCAAGAATTTTACTCACTTTACCCTCTGTGAATCATGTAGTAGCATAGTTCATGGGGACTCTGTAGGGAGAATTATTTTCTTTATGGGTTTGTGCAGACAACTTCCTTACACTAGTTAGCAATGATGACAATTTATAAGAATGGCGGAGGTACTACTCTCTGTGGAGTGTTCTGTTTATAAAGGGGTTGTGTTCTGGTTTTATGGTTCATGAGGGTGGGGAGGTTGGAGGGAGAGGTTCTTTCAGTTAGCCGATCATCATGTACCATGCAAAAGGTGGGTGGGTATGGGAGGGGTCAGGGTTTATGGGTGCCTAGGTGGAATGGGGTTTCAGAGGGGTGATTGGGTGGGTGGATTCAGTGATGGCAGGGGTGGCGGGGAGGTAGAACAACCCGGCGCATCTCTCGCTTGAAGAAGTATTGAGGGGAAACATAAATACACATGGTGTTTTCGGGGATTTCTGACTGGCATCTTGAGTGATGGTTAGAAATATCCACTTTATCAGTTGGAACGGTAAAGGGGCAAGGCATAGGACTAAGCAATATACAATCCTGAAACATATAAACCATCTGAAGGCAGAAATTATATTTTTTCAGGAGACGCATTTGCTTATGAGGGAGGCTGACAAAATGAGATGACAGCAAATTGGACTGCTGTTTGAGGCGGAGGGCACGACCCATAGCAGAGAGGTTATGATCCTTTTGCATAGGTCGATTCCGTTCAAACCTCTCCAAGTTATATCTGATCCTTCCGGCAGGTTTTTGTTTGTAAAAGGCAGATTGCATACCTTGAATATTGTCTTGGGCATTATTTATGGCCCTAATGTAGATTCCCCCAGTTTTTTTGTCCAGGTAATAGAAGCCCTAACTCCATTTTTGGATATCCCCATGGTTACTCAATCTCATTTTTGATCAGGCTCTTGACAGGTCATGCCAATCCCGTCAAGGTCTTTCCCCAGCACAAAGGGCTTTTAAGGACCTGTTGGACTCTATAGGTCTTTGTGATATATGGCATGTATTACATCCTAGTACAAGGGAATATACTTATGTTTCTCCAGTCCATGCAACTTCCTCAAGGATGGATTATATCCTCATCTCTCAATCTCTATTACCTGGGGTCATAAGCTCTGGTATTGTTTCAGGGCCCCTGTCAGATCATTCTTTGGTCACCTGCCAAATAACCCTAGCATCGCTGCCCAATAAAGGGGGCAGGTGGAAGTTGAATAGCCAAATTTTGAAGGAGCAAAAGATGGTTCAATATATAATATCCCAAATAGATCAGTTTATTGCTTCCAATTCTAACTCCGTGGAGAAGCCTGATATGATATGGGGTGCTTGTAAAGCATATTTAAGGGGGATTATAATCAGTCTAACATCAAAAGGAAAAAGAGAGGGCATCTCGGATCTCTGACCTTCTCTTTCAGATTAGGGGAAGGGAGATGGTCCTCTCTCCATCTTCTTCTGAGACATTTAAACAAGATTTAATGAAATTGAGAGAAGCCTACCTGGCAATGTTATTAGAGCAAGCCGAATTTCTATTTTGAAAACAAAAGCGGTATACACTGATCAGGGTGAGAAGGCCGGCAAAATGTTGGCGCTGAGTATTAAGCAACAGGAATCCACTAGATTCATTCCTGCAGTCCATTCCTCCAAAGATAATTCCCTTAAGGTCTCACCCTCAGAGATAGCAGAGGAGTTCACAAATTATTTCCAGAACTTATATGGCCCTATGGTTAATTCTCCATCTAAGGAGAGACTTCTTGATATCTGAGTGATTTACAATTGCCAGTTCTCTCACAATCTCAGCAGAAAATTTTGGAGTCTCCTATCTCTGAGGGTAAGATTGAAAAGGTAATTAAATCTCTCCCATCTGACAAATCTCCGGGCCCTGATGGGTTTATCTCCAATTTTTACAAAGTTTTCTCTAAGCAATTGATTCCCATTTTGCTGCCACTTTTTCAAGCTATTCTCTCTGGGCAAGTATCCGATCCCTCCCTTTTTGAGGCACTGATTGTTTTGTTGCCTAAGCCAGATAGGCAGTCCAATCAGGTCTCCAGTTACAGGCCGATCTCCCTTCTTAACCACGATATTAAAATCCTGGCAAGACTATTAGCCGACCATTTGGAGGCAGTATTTCCCTTTTTAATTGGGGCAGATCAGGTTGGCTTTATGAAAGGTAGATCCTCTGTTGATCATCTGAGGGCCCTGTCTCACGTCTTCTCAGCATCCAAGGATGCTCCACATCCAATGGTCCTGATATCATTGGATACTGAGAAGGTGTTCGACAGGGTCCCTTTGGGATTACCTGTTTGCTACGATGGAAGTTTTTGGTTTTCCTACGAAATTCCAGAATTGGGTTAGCTCTCTATACAAGTTCCCTTCTGCTAGAATTTCATGTAATGGGGTTATCTCCACTCCCTTCAAATTACATGTAGGGACCAGACAGGGGTGTCCTTTATCCCCCCTTCTCTTTAATATCTACCTAGAGCCTCTTATCAGGAGACTGTCTGGTGCCCAGGGCATCTCGGTATCTCTCTCGGGGAGCAGGTGGTTAAAGTGGCGGCCTATGCAGATGATCTTCTGCTGCAGGTAACCCATCCACTCACATCTATTCCCATTATTCTGAAGTTAATAGATGACTTCAGCAAGGTCTCGAATTATAAACTCAACGTAGGTAAGACTGTGGTTTTCCCTCTTAATCACAGGGTACATAAACAGGACACTATAGAGTTTGGGCTCACTTGGAAGTCCGATTATATTAAATATCTGGGACCCCTTCTCACTTGGAACATGGCATGGCTCAGACAACTCAATATTGATGCACTGGTACATAAAATAGATCTAGACCTCCGTCGGAGGACTTTACTCCCCCTCTCTCTTTGGGGCAGAATTAACCTAATCAAAATGAACGTATTTCCTCATTTATTCTACCCCCTTAACATGCTAAACATATGGCTCCCCCTGGCCTGGGTTAAAAAAGTGCATAGCATGATCTCTACCTTTATATGGGGTGACAAGAAGGCTAGGATGGCTTTCCATAAATTAGCGGCTCCAAAGGCTAAAGGAGGGTTAAGACTTCCCCATATTGGGCTTTATTACTGGGTCAGTCAGGCCAATAAGTATCTCAGATGGCTGACCATGGATCAACAATCCGTGGCCGCCACTTATATCCTGACTTGATTAGCCATTGAGTCTGCTGCCATTAGAAAACATGGCCTTTCTCCGGCTGCGTTGCTATACACCAAGGTTAGTTCTTTACCTGAATCTCTACATAGCGTCCCTATTGCTGTTTCAATCAGGGTTCATACTCAATTGTGCACTTTTCTGAAGTATAAAAATCTCAATGATTTATCTCAACTGGTTATAGGTAATCCTAATTTTTCGCTGGATGGTAAGCTTCTCTCACCTAGTTGGATCCCTCAGATAAGAAACTGCCGTCTAGATGACTTTATGTTATCCGATAGTCAATGGTGCTCTTCTGCTGGCATTATGCACAAGTTTATGTTACCTCACACAGCAATTTTTAAGATTTTTCAATTTCGCCACCTACTGGTTAAGGTAAAGGGTCCGGTCTCCCCTCCTGCTCCCAATATCAGTTTTCAGGCTACACTTACAGAGCTGGCAGGTTCGCCTCATGCTGTATCTACAATACATACTGTTCTGTTCACCTGGTCTTACCCTGATAATTACGCTCCCATCTCCTTTTGGGCCTCTCTCTTTTTCAGGGCAGAGATATGGATTGGTCTCTCTTCTGGTAAAGTTGTCATAAGTTCCTTAAGCAGGACAGACTTAGATTAACACAATTCAAAATTTTGCATAACATTTATTATTCTCCACAGAGGCTTGCCAGACTGGGTCTGATGTCTTCCCCCCTTTGCACAAGATGCCAGTCTCAAGAAGGTGACCTCCTTCATATTTTCTGGAGTTGTCCTAAAATCGCCTCACTTTGGACCATGATTAATCAGCATGCTGATCCTCTTTTAGGGCTCTCAGAATTGTTCACCCCCAAAATATGTCTTCTCGGGGATTTCTCCTCTATTTCGGTGGTGAACAAGAAGTATCACATAGCTTTGATGTCGATGTCTGTTAAAACGGTGGTGTTGAGGCATTGGAAGGACATGGAGGTGCCATCTTATGTTGAATGGCTTCAGAAATTGTTGGCGAACCTCAGAACAGAGAGGACTATTGCCAGTTTATATAACAAACTGGAAAAGTTTGACAAGATCTGGGGCCCACTGCAGACTCTTTGTGCACTACAGGTCTAAATACTACCAGGTTATATTCTCTGGTGTTGTGCTAAAAGAGTAACAATGCGCTGGGTTGTTCGGGGTTGGTAGGGGGGGGGAGAGTGATTCATTTTGTATTTTGTGTCTGCCCTTTGGGGTTTATGGTATACTCCACCATGATTTGTTCTCTGTAATGGAAACTTTAATAAAATTTGAATTATAAAAAAAAAAAGAGTCACTGACATCTATATTCATGCAACTCTTGACAAGAAGTTGCCTGACCTGAGGACCTAAACTGCCCCTATTACAAATTGTTTTAGTTAGGCATTAATGAGATATTTAATTAACTTTACCAGTGATCTCACTTCTGTATTGCTGAAAGCCACTCAGCACCCACAACAGCCATGTCCCTAAAAACAGTGTTTTGATCATGCTAAGTGGGAAACAGGCTGAGGAGTTACTACTAGCTATAGATAGTGATGGGAGGGGTGGTGTCCTGCAAATGGATATATTTTAGTTGTAGATATGTTAAGAGGGTAGTGTTACATGTGTAGACCCCCTTAATATGTGAAAGTACCCACAAATTAAACTATATCCATTTACTCTCCCCCTCCCCCGATCACTATCTATAGCTATTTATAGACCTACAGCCCATTCCTTACTTTACGTTATCAAAGCATTGAATTAAGGGGCATAGTTGTGACGGGCGCTGAGTGATTTTTGGGAATATGGAAGCGGGATCAATGGTAAAGTTAATTAAATATATCATTAAAAAGCAGCTCTCTACTATAATTAAAAAGCTGAAAACACTATGGCCCAGATATTCAAACTGCACCCGGCTGTGGCGTAAGCTTGGGCGCAGCTCAACTTGGTTGCACAGGGGCGTGGACTAAGCGATATTCAAAGGAGCTGTGTCATGGCTCAGCAGCTTTGAATATCGTATGCTGGCCACCCCCAGTGTTCATGGCACAGTGGCACTGCGCCAGCGCAACTGGCCAGAGTGGAGCATGAAGATGCGCTAGCGCAAGTTCCATTGCACCATGCACAGCACCCACGATATTCAAAGTTGACATGCAAATGGGCAATAATTTATGCAAAGGTGCACATGGGGCCATTTTCATTCTTTTCAGGTCATATTTGCATGCATGGAGTCGCCAACTCGATGACTTGCACCTGGCGCCCTGCCAGGCAGTAGCCGCTAGAATCCATGCCCCTGCATCCCGTACCGCAGGGCATCTGTAAAAATAAAAAATGTCCAGTATCCCTGGTGGTCCAGTGGACTGCTTTCTGCCCAATCGTGGGCATCTGTATTAATATAAAAAATGGCCAATATCCCTGGTGGTCCAATGGACTGCACGCTGCCCGATCGCGAGGCATCTGTAAAACAGAAAACATCCTATTACCCTGGTGGTCTAGGGTACCTCTCCCACCCACCCAATGAGCCCCACCGCCCTGCTCCCCTGGTCAGCCAGCGAGAGGCACCTCACTCGCTAGTGCCACCCCACCGCCTGCCGCTATCTCGACACTCAGTAGGCTGCACGCCCATTGGCCCATGCTGTGAACAATGGGCATGCAGCCCTACTGAGGTGTCAGTCGGTGGGCGGCGGGTGGCAGGCAGGAATGGTGCCGCCACCGGGCTGACCGGGCGGTGGGGCCTAGTGGTGGTGGGGAGGTACCTTGACCACCAGGGTAATAGGACATTTTCTGTTTTACAGATGCCCGTGATCGGGCAGCGTGCAGTCCATTGGACCACCAGGGATATTGGCTGGGTTTTTTTTATTACTAAAACAGATGCCCGCAATCGGACAGAGTGCAGTCCACTGGACCACCAGGGATATTGGAGGACATCTTATTTTACAAATGCACGTGATCGGGCATGGGGGGGGCACCACCAGGTGCTGCCAGAACTCGGGTGGCCACCCACAGGTAGCAGCTGCCGTGTTGCGCCCTGCAATGCGGCAGCTCACCTGTGAGTGGCCATCAGTTGGTCCTTTTTTTTTTTTTGGCTTAACTTTGTGCTGGCACAGGTAGGGGTTGCGCATGCATAGCTCTGCACATCCCAGGCTGAATATCAGGCTGTGCAGGTTATGCATGGGCACGCCCCCCCCACCTGTGCCTTCATACATTACTGATGCACTCCGGCGCATCAGGATTTGTGCCACGCACTTTTACTTTTTAAATATTGCACTGGGTGCATCAGTGGTTGCACATGGTGCAACACTGTTAAGGCCATGTGCAAACCTTTTGAATATCTGGGCCTATATATATATATATATACATATATACATATATATATATACCAATTATGCTTTACTTTTTTGTTTTCTAATTATTTTTTTAATTTTTGTTTTATTTTCCTCCTGCTACTAGTCTACTAAATATTGTTGGTAATACAGCACTTATTTCACTGAGTTTTTCAAAACATATGCCATCTGACTCTCCCCTGCTAAGCTCACAACAGCTTTTTTGTGTCATCACAGTCTGTTGCCATGGTGAGCACTATACTGTCATAAACAAAGGTATAGAAAGGTTAACAGGGGAGAGGCACATTTTTTATACAGACTTTTTAGATAGACTGTCAAGATATGCTGTGAACCTGGGATAGGAACACTGAAAATGAAAAAAAAAAATATTGTCTAGTGAATTGTAGTAGCAGAAACATCTTATTTATGAATGTACATGCTGAATTGCAGAGTTGCTGTTCAATGCCTAACTAAAAAAAATTATAATGGGGCAGTTAATGTCCTCAGTCAGGAAACTCCTTGCCATGAACTTCCTGACCCGAGGGAATAATGATGTCAGCTGCTCTTTAAAAGCAAATCAATATTGTGTTCCAGCTGTGTAAATATTAATGGTTTCAATCTGTTAAGAGGACTGACATGTTCTAAATTTATTAACGCACTGTAGATACACAGTACTCTGATAAAAGAAGTGATTCAGGATCTATCTTGTCCTCCCCTCTGGTCAAACAGCACTGGCAATATCCAATATGAGTATTTACAAACATCCAAGCTAAACAGTTGAAATGTAACCTAACTCATACTGTATAACCCTCAATAGTAACATGGCTGGAAATTTCAGAAAAGGGTCACACATGGGTGCAAATGCATGCACTGCCTGTTTCAGTGTCTGACCAGTGGTGTCTGATCAGCCTCTGTGGCAAAAAGTCATAACTGGTAAGACAAAATGTATGCACATTTGCATATTTTTGTCATAACTGTATCTTTCTGGATGCAAAATTCTGAACCTGTAAAATGGTCTAACTTACAAACCAAACGGCATGCTAAGCCAGTGATGTGAGGTGGATTGAGTAGTGGGGCCAGTATACTGCTGACTGAAACAAATCAGTGCACAATAGGTGGTTTGTGTTTTGGCCAGATTAGTTCTGGACTTTGGCACCAATAAATATATTTGCATCAATTAATATATATTTAATAGCTTTTTTTTGGGGGGTAGTGTGTGTTGAATTTCTTTTTGGTTACTCTAACAGTTTGGTTGAATGTCTATTCTGAAAGTAATGGTATGTTGATTCTAGGATCTTTTTGGAAATCCTGGTCTGTAGTATTCTGATGAGGGATGGGGTGTTAACCCTATACAGATGAGTTTAAGATTTACCAAGATGTAATTCATCAAATTAACAATTTAACATCCTGGTAACCTTAACCCTATCAAACTTCAATAGTATATGTAACTATGAAAGTCCTTAACAAACCAGGTTCCTGTAGAAAACAGTTTGGTAACTTCAAAGTTCCCTTGCTAATTGAATTAAGCTTTCTGATCAGGAATACTTCTCTAGCAGGAAAAAAAATGTGCTTCTTGTGTAGTCTTTGACCACAGTTTGATTGCATCTGCATCAGTTGCTTCTGATCACTGTTTTCTGTTTTTTTTTTATTTAAGCTTTTATGCCAGGATCGGTGTTGGGGGGTGGCCCACCATGTCAGATGCGCCTGGCCCTGTGGAGGGGAGGGGTGTGCTCTTTCCTTTTCTGCTCTGAAATCTCTCCTTCATGAGTTGTCTACTCCTAGAAACACAGAAATTGTCAGCAGATAAGGGCCTTAGGCCCACCTAGTCTGCCCTGTTACCACTAACAAGTGTGCTCTATCATTCACTACTGGCATTAGGTTGTACCTCAGTCCTGCAATTGCTTCTGATATTGAGGTGGACTGCTATTCACCTGCAACACACTCAGTTCTGTCACTAGCACTGCCCCACTCTCGTATTATCAGCCATTTCTCCCTGTTTCTTATTTTGATGTGTTGCTTGCTGTTTAATGTTGTTTTGCTCATTCCACAATTTACTGTATGATAATTTATTACTTGACAATTTATTCTTTAACTTTCTTGAATTGTAATTTCTGTATGTTGTACTTTGTAACTATTCTCTTTTCTTCTCTTTTCTTCCCTCTCCTCTGGGACACATCTGGAAACAAGCTGATACCAGTTCACTTAGTATGACTTTCCTGGTAAAACTTTTGAAATAAATACATAAATTAAATAAATTTGAAATGGCAGACCAGGGCTTCTTCTTGTATCACCTGGTTTTATCACCAGTGGTGCCAGAATGCAAATATGCACACATACCTGCATACTTGATGTCTGTTAGCTGCCCCCTACTCTCTTTGTGCTCCCACTGTGCTGCTACCTGGCCTCCAGCAAAATTTCAGGATGCAGCATCCCCCCTCCCTGAGGGAGGAGAACTGTCTTTTGGATGCTATATTCTCCCTCCATCCCCTGGCTGGACCCTGAGTGACCGTAGTTTATTCCCAGACTTGAGCTTCTGGCCCAATAACTGGTATCACTACATGGCCATTGCTCTCCATCCTCTTTAGCTTGAGCCTGGCTTTACTACTCCTTCTACATTCTGGGTACTCTGATGCTCAGTGTCTCTACAGCTGGTGTGGTCATTTGACCAATGCTCCACACATTCTTATGTTTAACCTCTCACTCCCACTCAAACTTTGATGCTACTTTTTTACTCTCAGATCACATTATTATCACCTGGGTTTATCCATGGGTTCCACACATACACTATTGATGCTTTCTTTAATAATTATTCTCAGCATTTGCTGGGTATGGTAAGTTTAACTTATGCCAAAAAATAAATTTAAATGAAGGTTAAGAATTCTCTATCTTTCCTTCAGATTCAAGTTAAATACTTAACAGTGACCATCCCAGTGGCGAAGAGTATTGAGGCACTGGGCACCTCAACTCCTGTCATGCTGGCAACCTGGGTTTGGAAATGGACTCAGGTCATTCAGGGGCAGGGGAGGAAAAACTGTGTATCCCCAGATCAGCTCTTCTCATTCATGGGAGAGGGTCGAGTGCAATCTACTGTACAGCTGCCACCTGGAGGAATTAGGGTGGCTGTGCAGTGGGGTCACACAAGGAGAAGGACCGTACATGCAGGATGCAGAAGGAATCTCTACAGAGTCAGAGTATGCACATTGCATCTATGGCACACATGGTGGGTCCTGGGGAGAAAAAGTGGAAAAAAACCTGCCCATAGATGACACCAGACCCCCCAACAGACTCCGCATTGGCAACTAGGCAAAATCAGGGGCAAGGTAAGCCCAGGAGAAGGCAGGAGACAATGATGGGGGGATGTCCTAGTGAGGGCATCTGGGCAGTACAAAAGACAGACAAAACAAAATAACAAAAAATACTCAACAGTGTACTTCTGTTATTGTCACCGATTACAGATTTGGCCACTTCTAGGTGTCTTCCTTTTTTGCATTAATTTCTATATGTATTCCAGCAGAGTCTGATTGTTTGCTAAGCATGAACGTTGTCTGGTTCAAGGCAAATGTTTCTTATGCTTTCATTCCAGCATGTTAACATTCTTTCTTCTGTGATAAACGTTGATATCTTCATTAGTTCTGATTTTATTCTTTGAAAATGTCTCCATCTGGAACAGCAACTTAGAATCAAGGTAATAGGTTTTCTCCTTTCATGGCTGCAGATTCCTGTTAACTATCCAGGCAAACAACAAACTGACTAGGGACTAGAGATGCTGCAAAGGTTTACTTTGTTAGTGAAATTGGTGTGAAGTCAGAAACTTTGTACTATGTGAAGGCTTTGCGAAGATCCCATCAACCACACAAACTTTGCAATCCTTATAAAAACAATCCTTTTTAAAACTATTTTACAGCCCACAGCTAACTCACTTTGCATAACCCAACCTCCCCCATCACACCTCATGTACCATTTACTAGGGCTGTGCAGAATGTCAATTTCCACCATCGGAATAGCTGAGGATTGGCAATTCTGCTTCCAAAATGTTTTGCGGAATTTCGTTTTGAATTATGCAGAATTTTGAAAAGCATTTCTTTGCAAACTGTTGAATGATTTTCCATGGATCAGGTAAACTGTGGATTAATTTTCCATGGATTGCAGAAAAAGAATCTGTGGTTTATGTGAACTGCAGATTATTATTCCACAAAACCATTTTGCATGTGGAATGCCAAAATTCTGCAAATGATAGAAATAAGTAGAATTTTCTAAAATTCCACAGAATTCCATTTCATCTGAAATTCAACATTCCGTACAGCCCTATCATTTACCGCCCCCCCCCCACCTGTAATCCTATGCCTAAGCCAGTCAGGTTTTACCATTCATTCATTCATTTGCTACTTACCAAACAGAGAGGACATCTCTCTACATTGTCTGATGATTTTCTTTATTATGTATATCTCTACATTAGGGGTGTGCGACTACATCAATTAAGCATTTGCTGAATATTATTGAGTATTCAGGTACTTAGCAGTATTTGGTATTCAGTAGTCAGGAATTTGGGCTAATTTGGTAAAATCTATTTAAGCATAGAAGTTGTCAGCAGATAGGACTTCTTGGTCCACCTATGCAAAAGATACTAGACTGTAGGGAAGCATGTACAGTACGTTTCCACCATGGTTTCACATTTCATACCTTGCCATTCTGTTATACTTTGAATTGAGGGGGTTGGCTTAAAATGTGGGTGGTGATGGGTCAGCCATCTACTTGGCACAGTGGCAAGCCACATTCTTACCAATGCCTGCCCTGATGAAGGAGCATAGGTTAATGACAGGGAGGGTTATGAACACATTTTAATGATATTTGTCTTGACATTACTATAAGTTCAAAACAGTTCCTTACAGCAACTATTAAAGTTTTGGTAATGTGATCATCAGTGTGAACTCAGTTAAAAAAATAAATAATTTCTTGTTACTACTATAATTATAGACTACAAAAGAAGAGAAACACAAATCAAGTAAAATGTCACAGTGTGACCTTCTAAAAAATGTGTTCTTAAAAATATAAGTGCCAACACCTCCCAACACAAACAGACATTATACCCTCAAGAACCCACTGCCTAGCTGTAGCACTTGCAAGTATCCAAACAAGAATTTCATCAAAGCACACAATAAATTCACATGTGAAGATATGTTTATTTAAACTTCAGGCATAAAAAGGAAAAATACCAGTGTAACTCACATAAATTCTGTCAGCCTCCTACCATTTTCATTCACACTATTGTCTGGGAATTTGTATCAGTTGCTGTATATGCATCTCATGTGCAGTACATTCAAGTAAAGCTTAAACCATTTGTACATAGTTGTACACATATTCTCACATCACAGCACTGCTAAAATACAGCTGCTGGCTGCTGCGGAAATTTTTCCTTCTCTTGTGCTGAACACACACAACGTCAGTGTCTACGCTTCCAATGGCAATGGCATTTGCCAAATTTGTATAGTATTCACTACTCCACTCCCAACCACATGTCATTTGCATCTGGCAGCATCCAGCTTTTGTTGCAGTCAAGAAATATGGAGATCATTTTGAGTGGCACACAACTGTGAATCAATTGTCATCAGAATAGCCTGTACTGATCCAGTTCATATAAATGGATGGACTATCTCCTCACAAAATCAAAGAGCTGTCATAAAATCCTATAATCACACAGATATGTATAATACTGCATACATTGGGATTACTATAATCACAATTAACCATTAGTTAATCACCTCCAGGGGCATATAGTACTTAGCCATGCCTGTTGCCACATGACACCCCTTAAAATGATTAACAGATGGTTAGTGTATCCCCTAATCATGACTTATTTCTTAAGTACTAGGAGCATAGCTAATAAAATGGATGAATGAGCTGCTTCTGGGAACCGAGAAGGCATAGCCAATCAGGACCAGTTTAAACCTAATATACCACAAGGATAAATACCTTTTGTGCCCCTTCATCTCCCTCACCATCCCCTCTGCTCACTTCTGCACCAGTCCACATCCAAAAAGTTGTCAACTCTCTATGGACACAAGAATGACAATCATTTTGTTTTTTAAATTAACACTTTTTGCATTTCTAGCCGATTGCTACTTATAACTATTATTATAATGTGCCCTTTTTGTGCTGGCACCACAAGTGGCTGCATGATTCGAGTGTGCCAAGCACCACCTCTGTCGACAATAGAAAGAAAAATAAGTAACATTTTTTTATGATGTCTGAGTACAATGGAATTGTTTTGTATTTTTTGGAACTCTTGAGTTTTCTTGTCCCTGTACTGCCCTCCTTCCTGCAAGACACCCATCACACATGATGACACAATAATGTTGGTTGTAGGTGTCATGGGGACTGCACTGTGACTGTAAGTGTCCTAATCTCAGTACTCTGCCCTTGACTGCATGAAAACATCAACAAAAGTACTGGAACCAGGTACTTATCCCTATTTTTTTTTTGTATCAAGATTTATCACTATGGTTGTTCCCCATCATGGATATGGTGGTTTGTGTTGTGTGGATTGAAAGTACTGACATCTGTCATGCTGATAGTCATGCTGGATTGTTTGATCCACTTTTGTTATTTTAAGGCTGCTTAGTAAAGAGTAATGCAAATTTTTTAATAGCAACCCATTATGTGTGACAAAACCAGAAAAGGGGTAAGTTGCTGTTTTGACCAGTGTATGAGAAAAAGGCAGTGGGATGCCAAATGCTGTACAGCTGCAATGCAGTTTTGCACATTGTGTAGGAATGTGTAGCGTTACATACCAGCTGCTTGCCTCCCCTCCCCAATCATTTTAAGTAGCTTCCTGGAAAGCAACTGCAACATTATCTCATAAAAGTTTTTCCTGGTGTCCAGTGGCATCCCACAGCATTCAGCTTCACCACCTTTGCCCCCGATGGCAGTCTGCACAAATCATCCACTCACCTGCTTGGCCAGCTGCTGTCTGTCTCACACAACTAATAATATCAATATACTTGCAGTTATAGTGTGGTATAGTAGTACTGCACTCGCAAGACATCTTTGAAAATCATGCAGTGCTTTACCAATAAAGATAAAATCACTTGTGTGTTTTTTGAAGATGTCTCATAACTACTGTATCAATATACAAGCTAACATATCAATATTGGTACAGTACATCCAAGAGACACATGGTGATTGGCCAAGGAGATGAGTAGAGGGTTTGTAGTGGCCATCACCTACAGCAAACATACTTGTCCATTTTTGCATGCTTTGATGATTATGTTTTTGTGGTTTTTTTGGTTGTATTATTGTGTTTTAAATGTGGGACTTTTACCTCACAATATTACAACAAGTAAATTACAAGTAAGCCACACGTTACTTCTGTCTCCCTTTTAGGTTATGCAGTAGTAGCCCCTCTTACTTCAACCACAGCATGTTGGTTAAGTTTTTAATGTAGTTCTGGACAGTTGTCCTGTCACAGCCAGGATGTTTTTGTGTATCCAAGATGCTCCTCTATCCTCAAGACATATTTGCCATTTTAGCTGCACTCCTACAGCATTTCCTGCTCTGACTGCATAATCCTTGAAGTACTGACTTGCATCTTGGAGAGAACAAAAATACAGGTGTATCCCCCTTCACATGGGGGTTCCCAAAAGTCTTCCTTGGATGTGTCTAAATGCCCACTACCAGGCCGGTATCCTGTGTCTCAACGCTTTAAAAGTGTTTGTGTTAGAGTGCCTTAATGCCTCTGTGCTCTGTCCCTTTAAGAGCTGCAAATAATGTGGTGCTTATTTAATCTGGGAGGGGGCTGACTGTTTCTATGCTTGAGTCCTGCCTGGGCTGCTAGATAATCACTCTGTTCTGCCATCGCTATTTGAGCAGAGGGAGCTCTGTTAGAAGCTAAACTTATTTGCTGATTATTTATTAGCATAGTAATGATATTGTAGTTTGTCTAACCTGCCTTCTTTGCAGCATGGACAGTTCTGTTTATCGCCACCATCTTGGTCCTGGACTGACAGAATGGGCCAATCAGTACCTTTGGGGACCTTAAAATGGAGTCTGTCCCCAAGGGTCTTGTGGGAGCAAATTTCTGTAGGAATTGTAGCTTTTACATTTTGGCATGAAAACAGACCTGGAGGGGGAACCCTTGCTTTGACAGACAGATGGATCAACCAATTGAACCTTTTGGACCAAAAGGAAATTCCCACGCTGCCTGCTGCAGTCAGTCAGTCTGGAGTTAGAGTTTGAAGAGTAAACAGCTTGAGTGATTTGAGCAGCAGCCCCTGCGTAGTTTGCATGGGAGATTGGTGGAAAGGTTAAGTTTGGCCTGTCTGCCTGTAGTCCCTCGAGAGGAAATCCTTTGAAAGGCTTAATAATCTGGACTGTATCCAAATTGAGTCAGAGAAGAGCCACTGAAGTGTGACCAGGCTTAAACCTGAAGAAGACCGAAGATTTGCTGTATGCGATCGGCCTGTCAGGACATCCATTCACCACAGAACTCCTGATTTTGCTCAGAGACAATGATATTGCTGCAAGACTGCTATTCACTTTGTAGTATGGTGATTGCTTTACTATAAATGTGCTGTGTACTGTTAGTGGGTCAAAATTTGGTTCTCCACTGTTTAATTGTGCCACGCTTGCTGAAAGCTGCATCCAGCTTTCCTGGACTGATTTCTGAACTGTTTTACCTGTCCTGGGTCCTGCCACACTGGCCCAGCCAGCTACTTCAGGAGCAGAGAACACCATCGACGAGAGACTCACCTGGTGATCAGCCCCCTGCTCAACATCTCCAACAGGAATGACACCTCGGTGATTCGTGTGGGCCCTGCTTCTTCTGGCATACCAGTTGTCGACCTGCAATCTCCATTTCATCCCTCCCATGTCTTGCATTGAGTAGCATGAGTAAGAATCAGGGTAGCTCTCTGCAACAACAGTTAAATCTCAAGTGTTGTCATCTGATTGCATTGTTGTTTTTCCTTTCACTAACTGAGCCTTCAGGCTCTGGATTACAAATTGTGTGTGGTTGTGCATGCCTTTTCTTTTCATCACAGGGCACCAACCAGCTGTGACACCGACCTACCCTGGGCAATGTTCCAGGCTAGCCCAACTTACTTCCAAATGGGTACCCAGAGTGTGTGACTGTGCAGGGACTAAAAGTGCATGCATAATTGCCTGACTAGATCAGTTTTCGAATCAATCAACCTGATTATGCCCCTCCATTGTTCAATTCCCCAGAATAAATCAGATCTAACTCTTTTTGCATTTAATCTGACTGTGGTTCCAGTTTGTACCAAAAGCACTGTACTGTTGTTATTTGCTGTGCCTAATCTTACTTTACAGGGAGTATCCAGGGCTGAACTGGTGGAACTAGCCCTAATGGTAAGTGCAAACAGTGTGGGGATTTGTATGCTGAATAGGGGCTACTGTGAAGTGTTTGTTGCATATTGTCTAGGTCACTAGAGGGGAAAGGGGGGGTAACAGTGTCCCAGAGGGCTGTACCCAGGTTAGCCTTGTTACAAACAACCCTGTCCTCTTGGTGGAGGCACCAATTTCAGTATCCAGCCCCTTAACCTGCAACTAGCCAAGCATGTAGGAGTAGTAGTCCTTGGGATAGTGCCACCTAGGGGTTACACAGACACTTTGTAACAGCTGTTTATAACATTGGCTAGGGCTGTACATAGATGTCCAGCAAACTGATTAATTTACCTCTTGCATTTATGCCAAGTGTGTTTTGATTTAAATGTGTTTCTTATTTTCATTTCTTTGGGAAGACTTAAGCCCATGGTTCAATGTGGAGAATAGCTCCTTCTACAAACTCTACTTAAACCCACAACTAACGCACCTCCTTGCTTAGGATGTGTTTTTTGCCTGAGCTCCCTGTGTGGCTTTTGTGGCTGTGCCTCCTTTCTCCTCTGACCTCCTCCTGCTGCTGCTGTCTGGTTTGTTCCTCCCCTTTCCTGTGCGTCTCCCCTTCATTCCTTGTTGTCTCCCCCTATTTGTTCTGTTTGTGTTCTTCCTCGCCTTTTTGCTCCGGTTTCCTGGTTGATCTGCTTCTTCACTGGCCTGCTCCATTCCACCTCCCCAATCCTTTCCCCCGCTCACCTCTGTCTCCCATTTGTTCCTGGGTTCTCTTATCCCTGTTTCTTTCTTTTGGTCTTCTCCACCCATTTAACATCGCCACCTCTCATACAATGGCATCTTCAAAACATCTCTCAGCACCTTACTACACATTTCCCCAGGACTTGCCTCCCAAGCCCCTCTGGAAGCACGTCCACTTCCTGTCCATCCTCTGCAGGGCACTGCTATGTCCTCCTCCACTCCTTGTTCCCCTTCAGTACTACAGACATGCTGTCCGCTCCACGGCAGTTCACCGCTTTCATTTCTCACCAGTCGCTTCTCTCTCTGACTCATGGACACCGAGCAAACAGCAGCCTCCTTCCTCCATGGCCATTAACTATTACTCTGATTCTGAACATAGGCTTCTGACTAATGAATGGCATGCAGTGAATGCTCATAGCTTAAGTGCTACCTAATTCTGACTATATCAACACCTATGTTACAGTCATGTTTCGATATCTGCATTTGCTATCCTTCCTTCTCAAATAGCCAGGTGCTGGTAGAAAACAGCACGTTGAGGAACAACTCATGCTACAGCTTCTGATCTCCAGGATGTTATTTGGGGGTATTCCCATTCTACCATCCCTGGGGTTGCTTCTAAATACCACACTTGCTACCTATGACCTCAGTCACCTACACTCACATCAGTACTCCTCCCTGGTACATGCATCCATTTATGGTTAGGTCCTCCTCTGACCTCAGTTGTTAATGCTTCCAAAGCCACTCCCTACTTTCTACATAGCACTCCTGTTTGTGTGCCACCATTCCATCTTTCCTCCATATGTCTTACAATACCAATGTACTGTTCATTCATGCCTGCCTGCAATGCAGTTTCCTAATATACTCTCTTCTTCAGCAACATTCTGTGTTTTCTGCCAGCCCATACCAGCAGTACTCCAGACTCTGTCCCTAATTTGCACCTTCTGAGGCTCTGAGAGAAGGTAGGCTTCCCCTGTCTACTGGGGATGGGATTCTATTACGATTACTACTGCCCACTGCTTACCAATCTGACAACCTCCATCCCTAACTCTGCCTGGTGGCATTAAGTGAAGGTTAGCTCACCCCGACAACCAGGGATGGGAGCCATGTCTGCAATCTACTGTGTCTTACCAAGCCTTCTCTACCTGATACCAGTTGTCACTTCCCTTCGGGTATGGAACTTCTTCAAACCACATGCCTTCATCATCCTACCTATGCCTAGCTGCCTCAAGCCAAGATCATCTCACCTCAACCATCAGGGATGAATGCCTGAGTCTACGTTCAACTGCTTCAAACTTACACATTCCCTGCATGATACCCAGCTGCCACTTACCTTCAGGAATGGGACCTTGCCCTACTTGTCTTATCCATCTTACTTTGCCTGCGGCATCTAGTCAAGGTCATATCACACTGACTACCGTGGCTGGGAGCCTGAGTCTTCATTCAACTGTTTCCACCTTCTGCATCCTCTGCCTGGTATGGGTTGCCACTTCCCTTTGGGAATGGGACCTCTATACCCCATTCACCTTCCACCTCCCAACTCTGCCTGATGGCATCAAATGAAGGTTATCTCTCACTGACTACCAGGGATGGTAGCCTGTTTATGCTAATCCACTGGTTTGATACAGTCTATAATTGATACCTAGTTGCCTCTTCCCTTCTGGAATGGGACCTCTTTACCCCATTTGCCTCCAAACTCCTACCTCTGCCTGGTGGTATCGATTGAAGATCATCTCACCCCAACTGCAGGGATGGAAGCTTGTATCTGCAAGCAACTGTTTCAACCTTATACAATCTCTACCATTCTCAACAGTTGTTTCTTCTCTCCAAGAATGGAACCATTTACCCTTTTGCCTTCACCATCATACATTATTTCAAGTTTCATGTCCAGGTCATCTCACCTTGACTACCTGGGTTAGGAGTCTGTGTCTGTGTCTGCAAAAGACTGTTTCATCCATATGCATTCTCTACCTGCTACCTACTTTACACTTCCCTCCAGAAACGGGACCCCTGCACCTCAGTTGCCTTACATCTTTCCTCACCAGTCCCCATCCTGCACTTCCATGAACCTATGGTACTCGACCCACCTTGGCCTCATTTCTCTCTCAATTTGGACTATGCCAGCTTGTTCAGACTCTACCTCAATTCAGTTCAACTGCCTCATGGACTTCCTTGCTGAGGGTCACCCCTTCCAACTAATGTGCAAGTTCACTTTCTCCTTTTTAAGTGGGAACCTCATCCTTCTTCGCTGCAACACCTTCTGACCTCTGCACTTGTCATTCGCCATCTTCTTCAGACGTGGAACTCCTGTGTCTCAACTTCATTGATCTTGGTACCTGGCTTCACTCATTGGTTTTCCATGGATCATCCTCTCGTAGCTTTCTGCAGCCTTCCTGCATTCCAGTTCAGTTCACTGAGGAGAGGACAGCAGTCCTGGTCCTTCCTGCACCTGCTATGTCAGTATGGCTTAACCTCTGCCATCTTCTTTCTGGATTCCTTCCTCCAATCCATTGAGATCCACTCTGGACTTTCCCCCCATCCTTAGATGGCTACCTTCTCATTGCCGCCTCTGTGGCTTGGGGCTCCTTCCCATATACTATGGCTCTTTTGGGCATGCAAAAGAAGAAGGAAACCACTTTGGTTCTCAAATACAGTAGCAGAAAAGGTCAGAGCCAAAAGGCTGACCTTCAGGAAATATAAGGGAATGCAGCAGGATGAAGACAGGGAGGCATACCAAGCTGCCCTAAGGGAAGCAAGGAAGGCAGTAAGGCAGGCAAAGTCCCAAACTGAGGAAAAACTAGCACAGACAGTAAAAGAAGGTGACAAGACTTTCTATAGCTACATCAGTGAAAGGAGAAAGTCCAGAGGAGGTATTGCTAAGATCAAAGGGGAGAAGGGGTCGTGTGAGAAGGAGGACCATGTAAAAGCATCTATCCTAAACAGATAATTCTGCTCAGTATTTACTAAAGAGAAGGTAGGGCAGGGCCCACAGCTCAGCACCATGGACACAGGGGACAGGGAGGTGTGCACTAGTCCCTTCACAAAAGAAAGGGTCCCAATAAAGCTTGATAAGCTCAGGGTGAACAAGGCAATGGGACTTGATGGCATACATCCCAGGGTACTAAAGAAATGAAGGGTGAAAGTAGCAGAGCCATTATCAGAACTATTTAGTGAGTCTCTGAGCACAGGAGAGGTCCCAGAAGACTGGAGAAGGAATCATGTGATCCCGCTCCTCAAGAGTGGTAGCAGGGAGGAGACAGGGAACTACAGACCAGTCAGTCTTACCTCAGTAGTGGGCAAGATTATGGAGACACTCCTTAAAGAAAGAATAGTGCAACACCTGGAATCCATAGGAGCACAGGATCCAAGACAGCATGGGTTTACAAAAGGAAGGTCCTGTCAAACTAATCTCATAGATTTCTTTGACTGGGTATCCAGAGTGGAGGACCAAGGGGGAGCAGTTGATGTTGCCTACCTTGACTTCAGCAAATCTTTCGATACTGTTCCATGTAGAATATTGATTAATAAGCTGGGTAGGCTCAGGGTGGGCCAGACGTTGGACAACTAGGTGGCAAACTGGTTGATGGGCAGAAAACAGAGAGTGGTGGTAAATGGTATACAGTCAGAAGATATGCAAGTCACAAGTGGGGTACCTCAGAGATCAGTCCTGGGGCCAGTCCTCTTCAATGTCTTCATCAGTGACCTTTCAGATGAACTGAAGGGTAAGGTTTGTCTGTCTGCAGATGACACCAAGATCTGCAACAGAGTAGATGATCCAGATGATGTGGGCAGAATGAGACGAGATCTGGATAAGCTATCAGAATGGTCGTAAGATTGGCAGCTGGGGTTTAATGCAGGGAAGTGCAAGATCATGCACATAGGGAAGAAAAACCCTGAAGCCACCTATAGGCAGGAGGGGAGTTGCTGGCAGTCACAGGGGAAGAAAGAGACTTGGGCATCATCATCACTGATGACCTGAAATCATCCAAGCAAACCTCTAAACCAGTAGGTAAGGATAGAGCGATGTTGGGATGTATTAGTAGGGGCATCACAAGTCAGGAGAGGGAGGTAATAAACCCTCTCTACAAGACACTGGTTAGGCCCCATCTGGAGTACTGCCTGCAGTACTGAAGGTCACGTCTTCACAAGGACATTAACCAAATTGAGGCAGTCCAGAGAAGGGCAACCAAAATGGTGCAGGGACTGCATCAGAAAACATATGAGGACAGATAAACTGAACTCAATATGTATACCCTAGAGCAAAGGAGGGTGAAAGGTAATATGATTGAGACATTCAAACACCTTAAGGGGATTAACAAGGTGAAAGAGTCTAACGTGTTTCAATATAAGCAAAATAGCAAGACAAGAGGACACAGCATGAGATTAGAGGGAGGCCAATTAAAGGGTAATGTGAGGAAGTTCTTTTACACAGAAAGGGTGGTGGATGCATAGAATGGCCTATCTCAGGAAGTGGTGGATATGAATACAGTACAGGGCTTCAAACAGGCATGGGATAGGCATAAGGGAGCAATACAGATGAGTATGAATAGATAGGCCATTGACAGAGCGAAGGCCTATGGCACATTCATAAGGCAGAAAAAGAAATGGGCAGACTGGATGGGCCTTGTGGTCCTTATCTGCCATGAACTTCTACGTTTCTATGTTTCATACCTACCACTAGACATTATTCCTACCTAGTCAACTACTCCTCCAGTTCATCTATTTCATACTCCTATCTTGGCCATCCTAACGCCTCCCATCCACTACTCGATGGAGCACTTGTTCATTTCACTTGAAGAAAACTACTTCTAACAAACGTCCCTTGGACAACATGCCTCATAGACTTATCTCACCATAGATTTATCTATACTGCCCAATTATCTCCCCAGAATCAGTCCCAGAATCCCATTTAACTGGACTATAGAAAGATCTCATCCAACTCTACTGGATACTCCCTACGCATCCTGTCCAGTCAAGCACTATGGCTTCCCTATCTACCACGTCTCACTGGATAGTGTCGTACATGGAAAAATGACTTAATTCCTTCCAACATGCACCGACTCTGTAACCGTCATCATTGTTATGGATAACGGGAAATGCAAGATTCCTCATAGCAGTACTGACATCATCCATTTTACATTTTTGCAGCCTCTCTTACCAGTAATGACTCTGTTGATCATGTTACTTGATTCCTATTGTTTCAGTAGCCACTGGTTGTCTTAAGGTATTCACAGCTACCTTCCAAGAACTTCCAGCATTGGATCTCTCATGCATAGCTGCCTTACTAACACATTATAGTCATGCCACTGTTTTCTAGTTCCTGAACATCACCATACTTTCTGCAGTCATCTACATTCCTTTATTGTATTACCTTCAGTCACATCAGCGGCCCATCCAGCGGTCCTTCTAGTTCGTCCTTCATTATTTATCTCTGTTACTCCCTCCAGTGAAGATGTCCACTGAGAACAGGCTTCCATCGCTTCTCAATCCAAAATGCCTGCAACCGATACGGATGTTTCACTATCCCAGTCTTGCCTCCCATCAGATTTATAATCAACTATAGCACTAGGCACCCCCAGGCATTTTACACTATTCTGGACTCCAGTGCCACCTCAGCATATAAAATCTTTCTTATACTCACTGCCAGGCTTCCCACAAGTATTGAGACATTGGATCACCTGTAAAGTTAAACAATCATGGCCACCTCAGTGCATATCATTGGCAATTACACCCCAGAAATTCCCATATGTACTTCAACCAGTGGATCTGCAAAAACCTATTCAAGTATACTTATGTTGCCCATACTCAAATCAGCTATCAAATTCCCTCTACCAAACTTACACTATTCTCTATACATTCAGTTACCCTCTAGACTGCATATACCAATCTTCCCTCATTGGTCTAAAAATCTCTTATGTCACTATTTCTACCAGGCATGCAAAGACTTTGTTCGACTCCTTCATTCACTTCATGGAAGCTTACATTTCAACTTATCACTCACCTTTTAACTCCTCACCTCCACACTGTATTGCAAATGTCAAACCTTCTCCAAGTTGGATTGTTTACCTATAACTTCATAAACCATCTCATTTCCCACTGTTCACAGTCTGGTAGCATATTAATCAAATCATGCACTTCCTGCTCATTTCTCCTTGCTATCCCTTTGGACAATCATCCATCATCACCTTGGAAACCTGGACTTCATTTGCCCTTCATCAACTGGACCTGCTTCACTCTCAGGATTCAGATGCTCCTTCAGAAAAGACCTACTTCTTCAACCTCTGTATTATCCTTCCAAAACACATCATCCATGGATTCAAGGATGGACCATCATCTATCCAAGCAGCTCACCTTCCTCAAAAAATTAGATCTTGGTTGCTAGAACCTAGGTCCATCTCCTCTTAGTATGCCAAGAGGACAGGCAGACCAATAGCCATGGGTCCTCAGAGGTTTCCTCCACCTGGGGGGGTTTTCTCACCTGAGTGCTAGGGGTCACACTCTCCGTGAGTTGGAGGAGGTATCATTTTGGGCCTTCTAGTTCCTACAACTTCTTACTTACATAACTACTACTCAAGGGTGGGAATAGAGTAAAGCCACAAGAAGTACTACAAGTTACACAAGCACAAATACCACATCACTGTTCCCCAAACATTGAATGGGATGGCTTAAACCCGAGGTTCAATGTAGGGAATAGCTCCTCCCACAAACTCTACTTAAACCCACCACTCACGCACCTCCTTGCTTAGGGTGTGCTTTTTGTTTACCTCCATCCCCTCCTCCTCTTTCTCCAGTGCTCTTCTCACCCTTGTTCCTGAGCCTTCTATTCCCTACAACTTCCTTCTTATATAACTACTACTCAAGGGTGGGAATAGAATAAAGTCACAAAAAGTACTACAAGTTACACAAGCACTAATACCCCATCGCTATTCACCAAACACTGAACTGCTGGCTATAATTTAAGAAAAAGAGCTGTACAAGAACAAGAGGGCACAATTTGAAGCTAGGCAGGAATGGCTCAGATGTAATGTGAGGAAGTATTTCTTCACAGAGAGGGTTGTAGATGCATAGAACAGCCTTTCTGAGGAGGTCATAGAGTCAAAAACAATGTGGAAATTCAGGAATGCATGGGACAGGCATAAGGCAATTATAGTGGGGGGTAGGAGGAAGTACACTATTGGTTAACTAGGCTCTGCAGCTTATCTGTTAGGCAGGGAAATGGCAGACTAGGTGGGCCAAGAGGTCCTTATCTGCCATCAAATTCTATGTTTCTATGTTTTTAAGCACTGAACAAGTCAAACTTGCCCCTAAGTGAGTTATATGTGCTGCTTTTCTTATCACTACTGTCAGTTGTCCAGCATATCATCATCTTAAATATTTCACTAAACAAATATTAATATGAACTGTTCTCACCAACATTTGTGTCATTGTGGGTGTGCTTTATTTGATGTCCGCTGCTACAGTATGCTTACTGTCAAGAGATCAGCAAAACTGAGGCTATAACTTAAAGATTCCTACTGCTGCTGTCAGCAGGAAACAGTAATAAAAATGTAATTATTTCTTTAGACAGTATCTCTCAGTTTGTTTTTTTCTAAGCATCAACTGCCTTAATGAAAAAAGGACTAATACAGTACCGATAAAGTTAGTCTCATGTAGAGTTACTGGCTGGAAAGTCCTTGTGCTGTTTTACAGAGCATTTATTTGCAGCAGCATGTTTAAAGTGTTTTTAAATTAGTTACTGTTTATTAAGGTGCCTGAATCTGACTCGACAATTATATCTTGATTGCATAGGCTATTACAATACAGAGCTCTCAGTGTGTGTGTGTGAGTGTGTGTGTGTGTGCGTGTGTGTGTGTGCGTGTGTGCGTGTGTGTGTGCGCGCGCACGAACGCAAGTGTGGTTCAGCTGTCATATTTTCAGTAGCAACTGAATTCTGTGAGGCCAGTGACTTGAAAGAGTATTGCAGACATGTTACTATTTGAGGGCTTGAAGTAGCTTGTACTGCTACCTGCTGATCACACACACAAAAAAAAACACTATTTCCTTTTAATATACAGGTCATAGAACAATTCCCCTGTACAGTGTCTGCTGATGCTACTTCTGTATGGTGACTTTCATTGCTGATGTTTGGGAGTACAGACCTGCACATGTACCAAACTGCAACATGAAATGTAGGATCATCTTACAAGTAGTGTGCTTTTTCAGATATTGGCTAAGCACAAAAAACAAAAGAAAACAAAAAAAAAAACACACCCTTTTAATATACAACTGGTAGCACATTTTTCTGGTACAATTTCTGATGCCACTACTAGTATAACATATGGCAAATTTCAGGGCATATGAATGGGAATTACATTGAAAAATAGAAACACAGAGAATGGTAACAGGAAAAGACCATTTGGCCATCCAGTCTGCCCCCCAAATCCTAACAAACCCACGATCTACTGTCCATACAGGACTCTAACCCACATTATCCACCTATGCTCCATACCCTACCGCTACCACCCTGAGCAATCACTAATCCCTTCACTCTGTTCCAGCCATGTTTGAAACCATTGATGGTTATGACTCCTACTACATAATATCAACTGGAAGATTGTTCCATGGCTTCACCACCTTTTCTGTAAAATAAGCCTTTCTCAGTCACTCTTATTTATTTTATTCATTTATTTATTTTAAATCTTGGTAACCGGGGTAGGCACATTGAGCCAAGACTCATTTCCAGGTGCAACCCAGGGAAAGGGTTCACTGGAAAAATAAACATAACATCACCAACATACAATAGCAACAATATATACACTCTAATATGTACAGCAGAAGCAATATACACAACAGTATGAGGGAAACTATGACAATTACAAAGGAGAACATTATATAGACAAAGGTATTTCAAAACTGCAATGAGTTATAAGATACAAAGGAGTACTGTGTATCTGAATTGAAAGGGGGACTTTACACAGTAGACGGAGAGAGGTTATGTTATACCTGGGAATATGAGGCCTGAGGGCAGGAGGAAGGGAGAGAAGTGCAGGGACTGAGCAGGTGTTTGAAGGTAGTAAGAGATGTTGCAGACTGCAGTTGTTTAGGAAGTAGGTTGCAGAGGCCAAGAAATCTGTACAAGAAGGGTGATTGCCCTGCTAAGGTATGAATCTGCAGAATCACGAATGAAAGAGTGTCACGGCTATACAAAGACTTGGAGGAGGGTTTGGAATGGGACAGTTTAAATGAAAGATATGGAGAAGAGATGCCATGGTGGCCCAATACACAGTCACAGCCAACGACATGGTCAGATGTTTCCTGACATTTCTGAGATATTTCTAGAGAAATCCCCTTGGTTCTCCATTTCCACAGTAGGGGCAGCAGAGAGACTATGTCTGTGGCTAATACTGTAAGTGCAAGGGATCATGGGTAGAAAGACATGGGCCCTAGAATGATGTGATTATCTTGTTACTGGGCAGAAAAACTGTTTGATGCTTGCCAGTGACTAGAGTTAATTAAATTATTTAAAAGGAGACAAAAGAATAATTAAGCATAGCTGGGAGGCCAGGTAGCCCAATTTGCTTGTGAAAGAGCAGGACCTCGCAAGGATCCATGATGTCTGGACCTCCTTTGGTGTGAGAGGTCAATGCTGACTTAATCTTGTTACAGATGAATGGGTTAGTATTTAAGTAAATGACTGTACAGAATGTAGCTTAATTACAGTCAAATCCCAGGAGGGAGGCTGGATTTTCCCCCAGAATTCTGGTTTAAACTAGCTGATCTCTTAATTATTCCCCTCTCATTTTCAGAACTGCATATTTGTGCTTCATAATAAAATAATAAAAACTGATTGGTTGGGTAGGCATAGAAACAGATTGCTATCAAATCATATGGCCAGCAACTATCCACTGGACCTGTCCTTTTCAAACCATTTAAAACAAGAATACGGAGGGGTATATGGGCCTTTTAGCCTTTAGCTTTTTAGCATTTTGGACCTACCTGTCTGCTTTGAGAGCAGAGACAATTTCTCCTGGACCACCATAACTAACACTTCAACTATTATTTCTAAGGACACTTTGCACTTCAAAATTCAGCAAACAAGGACTGAAGGTACAGTAGTATTTTAATCTCAGAATTGTAAAGTGTAGGTTGTTGTGTATATTTTCTATTTTATTTTCAATATCTTGTAACCAATGTCTAAAATTATTTGTCTTTATGTTATTTACTGTTTTTGTTAATTTAATTAGTAAAGCCGTTGTATTATTTTAAAATAATTCTGCCTATGTTGTTTGAGTGTGTGCTGTCTTGGAAAAAGTAGTTCAAACTATATCACACCTGTGTGGTGTTTTAAGGTCAAACACTACCAAAGTGAAGTACCACTAGGGATTTCGTGACAAAAGGAGGCGAGGATATATGAAGGGTCTCAAGAAAAACCTGTGGGGGTTAGAATTGAGCTCTGCATTTCTGAGGGAAAACACATAAGCGGGTGTGTAGGGCAGATCCATGACACTGCATCAGAACTTCATTTTGCCACAACACTACAGCAACAGATGTATGTCGACTGCGAGTTTTGGTCAGCATGAATCCATTGGGAAACTGTTTTTTTTCAAGGGACCTTGCCCTCTGAAACCCCCCCTGCACCCCCTGTAACTAAAGATTATCAACTCCAGGTCAGAGTTGATTCAGGGAGGTGCCCAAATACTGGAGAATGCAGTGCCAGGGTCCTACAGGTACATTACAGTGGCAACAGTGAGTTGCCACTGTAATGTACTTTACTATAAAAATGTCACTGCAGTGTTGGCATATGGTACAGGCTCCCCCACCCCCGAAGCCTATACACACCTGTGTCTTTCTGGTTCATGGTGCAGTGGCTCAGATGGTTCTATCCCAGGAACACAGATTTGAGATTGTATTTCTATCCCCTCACATGAAGATAGGGTGCCCTGGGATTTTCTGCCATTTATTCAGTTGTGCAATGGCTAGCATACTAAACAGATGGAGAACGATTATTCCTCTCCCCCCCATCACTGGAGGGATTCGCTGTGATACAGAGGGAAATCCTACATCACTGGATTGGGATGGTGACAATCAGCATAGTTGAAGATTGACAGGATCATTCTAGCAACCAGTTCATGATGGGTTGTGGTGGTAAGGCAGACCTTGTGACAATAGAGCATACCCAGTTTTGGTTGCAGTTTCACACAAATAGAGTCAATGTGGGCTGAGAAGTTCAGATGGCTATCCAACCAGACAGCAAGGTGTATGAACCTGGATACATATTTCAGGTGGAATCCTTTCAGAGTGGTTTCAGTTTCCACTCATGCCCACGTGTTCTTGATCCACTACTCATGTTATATTGTTACTCCCAGTTTACCTTGTTCATTCCTTTTAGGAACTTGAAGATCTCTGTCATATCTTCATTCTCTCCTCTGGCATCCAGTGAGTACATTTTCAGTGCATTGAGACAATACTTGTACGATCTGCCCTGCTGGCTCTGAATAATTTTGGTCACCCTACATTTCACTGACTACAGCCTTCCCCAATAATTCCTCAGGTGATGACTCCAGAACTGGGCACAATCCATCAGGTGGGGCCTCACCAGAGTTCTATTGAAGGGTAGTAGTAGTACCTCTATTCTTCTGCTGGCAATACTCCTCATATACACCAACTGTAAGTCTTGCTACACTGACTTGATTGTTTTAGGGAGTCACTGATGATGATCCCTAGGTCTCTTTCCTCAGAGGTCATGCCATGCTTTACCATCCCATCCAGTACTGTACCAGGGTTCTTGTTCCCAGTGTGCATCACTTTGCACTATTTGACATTGAATTTCAAATGCCAAACCTTTGATCACCTGTCTACCCTTTGCAAGTTTCCCTGGGTCTCTCTAGCCCCCTTCTTGCTGTCTACCCTGCCACAGAGCTTAGTGTCATCTGTGGAGAGACATATCTTGGACTGGGTTACTTCTTCCAGTCACATACTGAAAAGGACTGTATCAAGGACTGATCCTTTTGGCACCCTACTGGTGATGTCCTTCTCTTCTGATATAACTCTGTTAATCACAACTCTCTGTTGTCTTCCATCCAACCAGTTTCTTTCCCATTTGTGTACTTCACTGCACCCAGTTCCTTTAGGTTCTTAGCAGCTTTCAGTGAGGCACATAGTTAAATACCTTGCTGAAATCAAACTAGAGTAAATGCAAAATATAGCCATCATCCACTATTCATGTTACCCCATCAAATAATACAATCAAGTTGCTCTGACAAGATCTCCATGCCACGCACCCATGGTATTTATTGTCCTGGAGTTCATTGCTCTCTAGGTAGTCCACAAAGTCCCCTTTCATACCATCAGCCCTCTACACTGCAGCACACAATGCAGGGCCCCTTATAAGTAGGGTTATTGTACTGGTACTGAATAATCAAAAGAAAAAAAACAGAAACAAAACATTACTTTCTTTTTATATACAGCTGCTAGTTCAAGTTTCCTACATATTTGACTGGTACTTCTGCTATATAACAAATGGCAGATGCTAATATGTGGGAATTATATCACTGCATGTGTATTGTGCTGAGACACAGGACTGCATTATGGATCTAAGCTAAATTTTAAAGCTCAGAAAAAATATGTTCCATCCTAAAATTTTCCTATATATACCCTGTACTCTAAAGGCACTACAAAATAATATTAAAGTAATTTGTAAGTAATTTCTGGCAGACTGCAAAAGAAGAAATAGATTCTAAAGATTATTTTTCCAAGGATTGCTGTAGATTGCAACTCTGTAGGTCTCTCTCTCTCTCTCTCGCTCTGTCTTTCTCAGTATATAGAAATGGCTGGCTAATGATGGAGAATGCACAGTGTAAGCCAGCTAGGAGTTATGGGAACAACCCTCTGTCCCCTCAAAAAGGTGCTTTTTGGTAAGAGTATGCTACCCATAGCATTCCCATGTGAATGTTGTGCACTTTCCAAAATGTCTATTTTTAAAAAGCTAAACCGGTATAACTGTGCAATCTTATTCATTTTGCATAAGAAGAAACAAGGTATTGTATACTGTGTTCATTTCATTAAACTGTGTGATATTTTGCATAAATGACACAATTTTGTGAAAAGAGTATAAAGCAATGTTTTACAATTTTACCCAGTGCTACTGGTAACCTTCTTGACTAGCATAACATTGACATCACTTGCAGTAGATCTTCAGCAGTGATTGGAGGAAAACAGAAAAAAAATCTTTAAATTGATTAACAATGTCAAAAATCATTCTACTAACTAAAGAAACAGATTAAGAACAACAGTAAGTAAATTACTTTTTAAAAGACTTAAAATCTTGCTCAGTTTTGCAGCACATTTCGAGCAGTTCTCTCAGGTGTGACCTCTAATGTTTGAGTTCTGAAACACAACTTGAAACCTTAGGTTCAAAAGGGGTTTACTCTTTCTAGAACTAGCTCTGAAAAGCCTTCTGGGTGGCACGTGATAAAGTAAAAATAGCCCCTCTGTGTGAGATCCCCATTCTTTGGGGTCAGTATCTCAACAGATAACCCTGTCCAGTCTGCCTAAGCAATCTTGAGTAAGTTTGTAAGTTGCCAAAGGCAGTTGAAAATGGATACTCCATTATTCATAGCCAGGTCCTTTCATACATAAAAACACAAAGTATTTTCGTCACGTGATCTACTAGTGCCAAGGGTAGAGCATTGTGTGCCCAGAGGAAATGTGAAAGAGAAATCACTACACTGAGTTTGCACTAGAACATTAACATGACTGACAGGCAGCTGAGAATGGAGTCTTGATTCACAAGGCTGAAGAAATGAATGTCTGCTCATACAGATATTCAACACTGGTACTAGTGTGTTGACACTAGTGCATCAATATCAAAGTGGAGCTACAGGGTACAGTGAGCTTGTTTGCAGGTGATAAAGAAATCTGTGGCAGGGTATTGGAGGGCTTGAAGGCACTGAGGGTGGACAAGGCACCTGGGCCAGATGGAATACACCCCAGGGTGATAAAGGAGCTGGCAGAAGTCCAGGCAGAACCCTTAACAGACCTGTTTAATGCCTCCCTGGCCAGAGGCATACATTTCAGGAGGGGGAGGTGATCTTGCCGATATATAGATCACTGGTTAGACCACACCTAGAGTACTGCATGCAGTTCTAGTGACTGCACCTATGGAAGGACATTAGGTTACTGGAGGCATGGTGTGCAGGGCAACAAAAATGATCCGAGGTCTAGGGGACTTACCCTGTGAGAGCCTGCGAGGGAGTTGAACATGTACTCCCTGGATGAAATGAGGGACATGATTGAAACCTTCAAGTACATGAAGGGAATAAATAAGACGGGCATGGAAGGGCTTTTCAAATGAATGTGGGGGAGGGACAATCACAGGCACAATCTGGGATTGGAAGGGGAAAGGTTCAGGGGAGAAGTGAGTAGACACTTTTTAATGGAGACGGTATCTGGGTGGATTGCATTGCCAAAGGAAGTGATATCCTGTAGAACTGCGGGCTGCCTCAAAAGGGAATGGGACAGGGTAAGGGGGAGGGTCAATGGAGGTGGGAGGGGAGGGGGCAGCTGCAGTATAAGGGCAGCTAGCTGCACAGTCAAGCAGACTTGATAGACCATTAGGCCTTCACCTGCTGGCAATTTCGTATGTTCGTATGTTTGTATAATTATGAGGGGATTAGCAGCATGAAAAGAAATCTTGAAAAGATGCAGTAGTCGTCCAGAATTTGGCAAATGAAATTCAATGCCACAAAAATGTGATGTGCATCAGAAACAAAAATATGTATACAGAATAGAGCATCAATGAGGTAAGAGTAGAGCAGTCAAAGGAGGAAAGGGACCTGGTGGTGATTATTAACAGTATGGTAGTACCCTGATTATCTGACTTCCATTCAACTGAGAATCTGAATTATCCAAATTGCCTGCTAATCCCTTGATTCAATGGCCTACACAACCAGAATAATGTTATGCTTTTTCAACTGCATTTACAACATAGTGGCTGTTTGCGCTCTCTATTCCATTAGGAATTTCCACCCTATAGGTGTACTGAAGGCAAGGAACCCTGTGTGAGTGTTCCACCCTTAGAGGTGCCACAGGAAGGGTTCCTTGGTTAAAGATACCTTAGTAAGGAACCCCCGGGAGTAGAGAGGCGAACCGCTGAAGAAAGAGGGGAGGATGGTGGGGTAAAGATAAAGTGCTTCAGAGGGAGGCTGAAAGGATCTTCTTATATAGCTCAGAAGTAGGCATGGCTGGTTGCTCACTCATTGAACTTCAGGCATAGCCTTTTAATTTAGTGGCCCACACAACTAGAATAATTTTATGCTTGTGCAACTGTATTTACAACATTGTGGTAATTTGCACTCTCTGTTCCATTAGGAATTATTACCTTGTAGAGGTACTGAAAGCAAGGAACTCAGTAAGCGCCCCCCCCCAGAGGTGCAGCTGGAAGGGTCCCTTGGCTAATGGGACCTTAGAAAGGACCCCAAAAGAATTGAGCAGCTAACGATGAGGAGGAGGTAGAGAAGTAGACTGACAGCAATAGGCAGTTTAATGAAATATAAATGAGACACACAAGTTAGCAGGATAGCTCCAATAATATGGCTTGCACTTATAACAGCAAGGGGCTTCCTAAGGAGATAGGGAATGGCTAGTAGGGCCACCATCCATCTCCATCCAACAGCGGAACCTACCTAAGTAAGCTATGCATATTATTAAAACTAAATAAGTATTGTGATCTGCGACACGCAGGAGAGAAAAAAAACCTTTGAGGAGGAAATCCTGGGGATCCAAGGTCGAGATCGCCTTCCCTCCAGGCTTTGACTGTTTTATGTAGTGACTGCTCAGCTGCTGCATTTGAAATTCTATTCAAGGGGGTGGAAAATATTCCAATTTGGTGGAGAGCTCTCACTCTGTCCCCCTAATGTGAATGCTGTGAAGGGTTGTAAGGGTTCTCTGCAACTAGCACCTCCAAGTTGGAAGAAGGAGAGCAACGATCACTGAAACACTAAGCTGACTTATCAATCTAAAACACAAACCAGGTGAACCAGAGGCAATCATAGGGAGAAATACTTAAGATGCAATGGTAGTAAATAAATACTTCAGCTGAAGGGGGAACACAGGTAACCATCCTTCACAGCTAATCATAAATTCCACATCAAGAAGCGCCGCCACACAAAAATGGCTAAAGCTCCATCTGGAGTAAGAACATTCCCACTATGTGCCACAAAAGAAGGACCCCACTCAGGCATCACATGCTCAGGATGCAGACTAGGGTCTAGCACAAGACCGTCAGCTGAGAGCAGGCTCAACAGCAATAAGTTGATGGGCGTGGTCAGCAAGTCTCTTCTAGCAATGGAGCAGGCCATACATGGTAACTCAGGCAGTAACAGGTAATACATAGCATGGTAAACACCTGTAGCAATGGAGCAGGCCATACATGGTAATGCAATGAGTAACAGGCAACGTGCAGCATGGTAAAATAAATAATACACAGAAGCATAATAGCAATAGGAATTGCACAAACAGCTCATGGTAGCCTGATCCTTTAGTCACTGTGAGGTTAGCCAACCAGTCCATCAAAGAGTACTAATTAAAGGTGACATAAATACCCAGAGAATTTTAGTGGCAAAGACAGTATACGAACATGAGGTGATTGAACCACAGGAGGCCATGACTCTCCACTAAACCATGGTAAAGTGCCATGACCCACAAGCAGATAGTAAAACTTGTTTCGAGTGACAGCTGTAGCTGAGCTGACCTCCAGAGCATAATGAAGCACTGTACAAATAGTGAATAGTTTCCATCAGTACTGAGTTATATAGCTTCCAGCAGTAGCTGAGCTGAATAACTGAAAAGCATAAGAATTTGCAGACATGGACAGTAATGCAGTGACACAACAATAATGATTTCTTGGTATAACTGCATTTAAGCAGTTTTGAATCATATGGTGAAAATATATAGAATTGCATAAGACTCAGTTTGAGTCCCTCCAAGTACAAATAAACATGTTTGAGTAGACTAAAAACATCAAAAGGGCTGTATGCAAGCTGAGCATCAGGAGACCAAACAGCAATTGTGACAGTGAAGCAAAATAATGACTCAAAGGCCAAAATAGGTAAATTTAGAAACATTATGCTAAAAGGCCTGCAGCTAGAAGCTGAGACCAGGCAGCTAAGAGAATAGCTTACAATTTCAGAATAACAATGCAGCAGTTGGACCTGGATGAGCAAACAATGAATAGAGCAGAGCACACTGAACTTCAATACTGAATGAACTGAATTAGTATTGAGTAAATCATGATCAGGGCAGGAAAACAGGGATTAGCTGCTAGCTGAACAGCAGAGCAAGGACCAGGTACAATCAATTAAAGGAGAAACTCAGGAGACAGCAACAGCAGTTAGCTGAAACAGGCTGGAGGAACTGAAACAGGCAATAACAATTGCAGGAAAACTGAGGGCAAGTGGGAGCTGGAAGCACAGGCTAAAATAAATACAGTGCAAGCAAAGAACAACAAATGCTAGGACAAGTAGAAAGCCCCAAAAGAAAACACAAAAGAAAAAAGACAAACAGGATACAGGAAAAACAAGAACACAGGGAAGCACACAGTAGTAGCCGGAAGCAAAAAGGAATACCAGCCAAGGCAGGAGAAAGACAGCAACAGAAGTCAGCAGAACCAAACTGTGTCCAGAAGAAGCAAAGCTGGAGATGGGGAAACAGGCCCAAAGGGAGAGGACAGACCAACAGAACCTCTGACTGGCAAAGAGAAAGTGCTTCAGAGGGAGACTGAAAGGAACTAAAGGAATTACTCATGTAGCTCAGGATGTAGGTGTGGCTGGTTGCTCACCCACTGAAGTGCAGGCATAGCCTTTTAATTAGTGCTTATTAGTGGTCATTAACTCTTTTGGTCATGCTCAGTAAATACTGGAAATGCTAATTGTTCACTTTTTACAGCTGAGCCATTCATGATTGAATTAAAGACATTGGGCAGGATTCATGAAGTTCGTAGAATACTCGCAGCTGTGGGTAAACCGCAGCGCAAGTCGGTTGCGACTTCCGAATTCACGGGTTAGCCGCAGTGGCGGGTATTCACAAAGCTGGAGCTGGATTACGACTGGCTCCATGATCTATGGGTGCCTGCAGGTGGTGTCATCAGGGAGATAACCGCAGCTGTGAGAATGGGCTACGGCTGCTGGAAGCAGCCATAACTCCCTCCACAACTGCTGCGTCTGTGAATCAGAACCGCCGCAGCTGTGGGCAGTTCCAGTCCGCAGCAGCAGTTGCGGAGGGAAACTTACAAAAAAAGGCTTTGTGAATCCTGCCCATTGTGTTTTGAATAGCGAACAGAAATCTAGGGTGACTGCATGCATAGAAAATGATGAGTTCCATTCAACAGCGGAAACTCCAGCCAATGTACTCCTGATTGAGTTTAGTATGATTCTTTTTTGTGACTAAGTGAACAGTAACAACTGTAGCTCAGTAATACAAGCCTTAGTAAGAGCCAAAATGGCTGCTAATGAATTTATAAGGGATATACAGTGCAGTTAATGTGACACGCTCAGAAATGCATAAACACAAGTGTTCTGCTGTATATAGAGTCAGGCATCCAATTATCACAGAAAAAAGCAACTGTAATAGTAAATAAGTGCTAGCCAATAATGCTAATGCACATTATTTTCTTACCTTGGCTACCTTCTTCCCTGACTGCCACTTCCTAGCCCTTTGCTCTGTATCTTCTCAGCTACATCCTAAGAAGATTTCTTAGCAGTTTTCCACTTTATCTCCTTACCATACAGTAGGTACTTTCAACCTTGTTTCAGGACACCTTCCCCACTACATTATCTGCAATGGTTTCTTTCTACACTGTTTTCCTAACTATTTATTTATCTATCTGGCTGTTTCACTTTCATTTCATTGTGCCATCCCTTTCTATCTTTGCAACCTTCTGAACTATTTCCCTTGCCATGCCACCCACTTGACTACCAATCTCATCAGCTCCTGTCCTGGTTTTCTACTTCCACTTTAGCAGCTTACCTTGGCCAGCTGCTGTCTTAGTTCCCTTCCCTTCCTTCCCTTCCTTCCCTTCCTTCCCTTCCCTTCCTTCCTTCCCTTCCCCCTCCCTCCCCTCTCCTCTCCTCTGCTCTCTCTCCTCTCCTCTTCTTTCTTGCACTTCCCAAGCCACATGCTCACTTCTACTGTGCCTTCTCTCTCCCCGACCCAACCTTGTATTTCCCTGCTGCTAGAGGAATGATACATTCCAGCTGGTCCATATTTTATTTAAGGTAATATATATGGGTGAACTTCAGACAGTCAGAGTTGGACTGAACCAAAATGGAAAAAGGTCTGGTGGTTCAGATTTCTCCCATAGCCTCACCCTAGATGACTACCCTGCCCTGTCTGCTCCCACAGCCCCCATTTAGTTATTTTATTTTTATTTATTTAGTTCTGGGATTATAATTACCTTTCAGCCAAGGCTCTTTTACAAAGGCTCCATGTCAGTTGAAAAAGTAGCACAGAGGATACAATAGGAATAACAACACTGCAATGGAAATAACAGTATTGCAGGTGATTACAGTACAAGTTGGAGACAGTAAGATACAATAAAATAGCATTGCATACAGTTATAGTTACAGAACAATTGAAACACTTGTTATTAAAAAAACACATTTAGAAAGCGATGGCCAAAATTTGGCCCAGGGGAGCAACCACTAGGAGAAGGGCAAAGAGACAAAAGGGTAGAGGCAGGGGGGGTGGGCACAGAAGCCGCCAGAGCCATTTGTCAGATAATATTTTTTTTTTATTTTTTTTTAGTCTTTGGTAACCGGGTAAGGCCCACTAGGCACAAGTGCCTGTTTTCAGGGGTGACCTGGGAGCACTGGGCGGTTAAGTGACTTGTTCAGAGTCACACAGTATGCAAGTTGAGGTTGTGAGAATCAAACTCAGGTCTGGTCTGCTGGATGTTTCACACCTCATTCCTCTAACCTCAAGGCTATATTAGGGAAGAAGCACAGGTAGGAGGGGGGAAGGGGGAAAGAGAGAGATGGGAAGAGTGTTGCAGCAGTAGAAAATGGGGGGGAGGTGATGAGATAGGGCAGATAGGATATGGGCAGATAGGAGATGGTGCAGATAGGGGATGGGTAGGTAGGGGATAAGTGCTATGAAGGGGCACAGAGAGGCTGTAGAAGGTGGCAGATGTGTCTGAGTTTAAGAATGAATAATGGTTCATGCATCTCTGACCTTCCCCCTGTAGTGGCTCATTTCAACAAGTTCTTCACTATTTGTGCTCTTCCCCAATTCCTGCCACCTCTCCTCTCCCATCATCCTCCCCTGGCCACTTCCGTCTTATCTCCCTTCTCTATTTTCCCTTCTCTTGCAAAGCTGTAAGAGAAATTCATCAACTCTAGGCTTGCTGACTTCCTTTGTTCATACAATTTCCTCTCCTCTTCCCAGTGTAGTTTCCAGCAGCTCCACTCCTCCATCTCCTCCCTGCTACGTGTTACTGACTCCATCCTCACTGGGATGGATCAGGGACATATTATGGTGGCCATCTTCATTGACTGGCCAAAGTCTTTGACTCGGTGGCTCACACCCTCCTTCTGGACAAGATGAGCTCTGATGCTCTCTCAACCTCTGCTGTTGAATGGTTCCATTCCTACCTTAAGGGCTGTCAACAGTCAGTACAGGTTAGAGTTGTCCTTACACCTCCACAACCCATGCAGGCTGGGGTCCCACTGGGCACCACCATGGGTACTATCCTGTTCTACATTTTTTGAATGACCTCCCCTCTGCCTGTGGGAATTTACATGTTTGCAAGGATGCAGATGATACAGTTATATTCACCTACAACTCCTCGACTAGTGCCCTTCAAGGGTTGCTCCAGAAAGACTTCTACCAAGTACTGTGCTGGTTCCACTCTGGCCAACTATAGGTCAACACTAAAAAAACAGTGTTCATGACCTTTGGCACCAATTAGAACTTGGTCTGGCTCTCCAGCTCTCTGTCTTCTCCACTCTGGATGGCACCCCCCTTGAAGCATTTTCATCCTTCAAGTATCTTAGTGTGTGGCTATATAGTGAGCTTGACTTTTCTGCCTACATTGATGCCATTGACACCAAGCTTCAGACCCAAATCAGTGCCTTATACTGCAAAAAAGACTGCCTGTCTCCTCAGGTCTGCAGGGAACTTGTTACTATAATTATGCTCCCAGTCTTTGACTATGTAGATGCAGCCTATGGCATCACCCCTTCCTTATGTTTTGCCTGACAACACCCTCTGTAATGCCTTTTGTCACTTTGCTACCAGCTCTCTTCCTCAAGATCAACATTGCAACCTCTAACCCTCCTTATCCATCTTCCTCCTACCTTCTTGCCACCACTCCCAATGCATATCCTTCATCTCCAAATACTGGTTTTGGTCCCTCTCCTATCACCTATCCTCACTCCTCTCTCCCATTCCTTCTGCCTCATACTCCCTTGTCACCAGGGATCCTCACATTTTTTTCCTTACCCCAACCTCACTCCTCCACTGGGCAATCTGTCTTCTCCTATCACCTTCCCTCTCTCTGGAACCTGCTCCCCTCCTCAAACCATCTCTTTGCTTCAGCTGGCTCACTCAGGCAACAACTAAATTCCTTGACGACCCTATCTACTCTTGCAGCCCTTTCTCTGACACTCATCTGCTGGAGCCCTTATGAACCCTGATGTTGGGCCTCCTCCTGGGTTGAACCTCAGCCTGTATCAGGCTCCTTCCTATTCCACACTTGTATGACCATCATTTCCTCTGCTCCATTCTTACTTTTTGCACATCAGATCTACTTATTGTACCTTGCCTGCCTATGTTTGCTTTTTATTTGCACTTGCACCATATTATACTGTATTCTGACTGCACTTTATTGGCAGGGAACACATTTGATGCTGCTGTCCTGGGTTCAGGTAGGAGTCAACACATTGCGCATGCCAGGGCATCATGCTGAATGAGCTGAGTGTCGGAGATCACCGGTTCTGGATGCCAAGTCTGCGATAGCAGGCCAAAGTAACAAAAACAGGAACCTGATTTAAAATGTAGATGTTTTCTTGTATTTCTCCTCCTCAGTACTTGTTAACCTCATGGTTAAACCCTCTCATATTTTTCTCCTCAATGTCGATAGAGTCGACAGTGTTAATCCCGGGTCGCAACATTCCATGCTACCTCTCTGAGTGTAGTGCCACAGCAGTGGGTTATATGAAAGTCCTTATAGCTCGGTAGTTTTCATCAGAGCAGGGCATGTCCAAATTGTACTGGCGGGTATCTGAAATCACCCACTTTCTTCACAGAGAGAAAATGCAGAACCATTCAGAATATCTTACTGACCAGCCACAGGGAGAGGAAAATTCCAGCTCAGAGGCGACCCGTTGAAGAGCATTTGCCTGTAGAATCTAACTCTGCATTACCGGACTTAAATAAATGTATCCCTTCATCTGGAAACATCAGATGAAGGGTATTTTTGCATTTGAGGAGAATAAATAATTGGCCACAAAAGCAGATGGTAGTGAATCACTGCCAGCCACTAGGCAAATTTACAATGGGGGTTCACAGGTGTTGTAGGCAGCTCTACCCATACCTGATTTAAAAGGAAAACAAAATGAGCAAGTTAGTTGTTTGTTTGAACCCAGTAACAAAAAATAAATAAATTGCGTGGGGCTAAAAAAAGGCATAAAAGATCTTCTGCATTGAACACAGATACCACCCATTCAGTTGCAGTTCTATTAAATTCTCCAGTGTGTATGTAGGACATCTTCAAAAAAAAAAACACAAGGTACAGCCCTCCCCTAAATTACAAGAGGGAATTATTACCGCTCCAGTTAAAACCAGGAGATCTAAGAACCAGGATAAAGATGAAGAAGGGGGGGGGGGAGTCAGTTTGGAAAAAGAAAATAAGTCTGATGTTATAGATGACTTTAATGAAGAAGAGGAAGAGACTATTAAAGAAACCCCAAAACACTTCTGAAAGGAATGAAGCAAGGCTTTTCAACTCTAAATTTGTCTGTTATAACGCTAACTTCAAAAATCTCTGAAGTAGTAGAGAAGTTTGAGAGTCTGTTCCTTCACACTACTGAGTGTGATGAACGTGTGGGCAAGATAGGAGATGTCATTCCAGAAATTTCAAAAAACATAGAAAATAGCAATAAAGAACTGGAAGTGCTAAACCTTAAAAGTCAAGGATTTGGAATCAAGGTCCAGAAGAGCAAACTTAAAGATTGGTAATCTCCCAGATGGAATTGAAGGCTCAGACCCCCCTGGGCTACAGTGAGGAGCTGCTTTTAACTGTTTTGGGTCTACCATATCCACAACAAAAGGTGGAATTGGATAGGGCAACATAGGCCTTTTGGTCACAGAGACAACATGGAAAGGCCCCGGTTCATGTTTGTTAATCCTATCAGATACCAGGAAAAATAAAAGATACTAACAAAAGCTCACTTTGAGAAAGGTCTACATTACAGAGGAATGAAGCTTCCAATTTTCCCTGACATTCCACCTACAATCCTTGCAAGACGGAAACGTTTTGACTCAGTTAGGGATAGGCTTCGTAAAGAAGGCAGCCCTTTTGTTTTGTTATATCCTGCCTGACTGAGAATTAACTTGAATGGGAAGATGCTATTCTTCCATTCACCCTCAGAGGTGGAAGAAATTCATGCCAAATGTTCTAATCATACACCTGAACCCCCAGACTTGGGTATTACTCTTTCCTCTTCTTCTGACCCTAATGTTTAACTGGGAGCTAATCCCCTAGAGGAGTTTTCACTGTATAAATATTGGTAGAATGAGTGGTGGGGGGATAAAGGGGGAAGGGAAAATAAAGGTGGGGTTCAGTAAGAGCCCTAAATAATGCCCCTGGAGCTAACCTAGTGGTAGAAAATTTAGGGTATTTCAAATTCTAGTGATAAATGAGGGAGTATTTAGCACAGTGAGACTAGTTCGGGGGGGAGGGTTTTTCTATGTAGGAGTAGGTTGGGGGGCTCTGCAGCAAAAAGACTAGGGGAACTATAGCTGTATGACATGAAAGCATCTAGCTAGCAGTCTCAGGAGAATAGTTATTATTTCAGTATGTTATTATAGCAGGCATTCCGGTGTCTCTCTCTGTTAGTAAAAGTCTTTACACACAGCAGAGATTCAACAACCTCTTTTGGGGGGGTGGGAAGGCTGTCCATTTGTTACATAGAAACATAGAATTTGATGACAGACAAGGACCGCTTGTCCCACCCAGTCTGCCCATTTCCCTACCTGATGGATAAGCTGCAGATCCTAGTTAACCAGCAGCCTACTTCTTCCTACCCCCACCCCCTTGAATTGCCTTATGACTGTCCCATGCATGCTTGAATTCCACCACTGTTTTTGACTCCACAACCTCCTCTGGAAGGCTGTTCCATACATCCACAACCCTCTCTGTGAAAAAATACTTCCTTAAATTACCTCTGAGCCCCCCCCCTTCTATCTTCAACTTGTGCCCCCTTGTTCTTGCACACCTCTTTTTTTGAAAGATGCTACCCTCTTGGACTTTGTTGATTCCCTTGAGGTACTTGAAAGTTTCTATCATGTCCCCCCTCTCCCTCCTTTCCTCGAGGCTATACATATTAAGCTCCTTAAGTCTCTCTTCATATGTCTTCCGGTGCAGACCCTGCACCATTTTAGTTGCCCTCCTCTGGACAGCTTCCATCCTGTCTATGTCTTTGCGGAGATTGGGTCTCCAGAACTGCACGCAGTACTCTAGATGTGGTCTCACCAGCTGTCTGTACAGAGGGATAATAAAATTGTTGTTAGGATGGCGGTCTTTTGGGGATTTATACAACCCTCAAAAGTTCAAGGAAGAAACAATTCAAGATGGGGCATTGGCAGCATTATTTCTGGTTCATTTTTGGTGGGTGTGGATTAGGTTAGGTTTTGTTAGGGTTTCTTAAGCAAAATTTGATAATGAAACAAAAAAAATGTGTGGGTGCTCAAGACAGCTAATAGTTCAAATCACTTTAAGCTATAAAATTAAATTTGTTTCTATACAGATGTGGGAGGGGAAGCTATATAGGATGTATGGTGGTCAATATGGAGTCATATTAGTTATGTTATATGGTATACGTCCAGAGATCGACATGTCAACAGCAGAGTCCCCTACAGTGACAACAGAGCCATGTCACTGTTGGGAACCCGCTGGCACCCAACACTGTCTGTAGGGGGTCCTACACTCCCTGACTCATCTCCCACTCAGAGTTGAGAATCTTAAGTAGGGGTGCAGGGGACGCAAACCCCCAAGTGGGAGGTTCAGGGGCGAAGGCCCCCAAAGAAAACACTTGTTGCTTCTGCAGACTGGCAGCCAACTGCAAAATGCAGTCGACCTGCTGGTTTCACTGTCGGGTCATTCGACAAATATTTTGTTGATGACCGTTCATGAATCCATATCATATCAACAAGTAATACAAATCTGACAGATCTCATATGATACAGTGCAACAGGAAACAGGGGAAAATTAAGGGGATGTCATTTATCAATATTTGTAAGTTGAAGATAATCTCCTGGAAACATAATGGATGCAAGGACAGTGTAAAAATTGGAAAAGTAGTTAAAATTGCAAATAAAAGAATGGTGGACTGTCTCTTGCTCCAAGAAACACATTTTAATAACAAGGACACTTCCTGTTTTGGGAATCTTTTTCAGGCAGTAAGTTATTATACAACCTTCTAACACAGCAAGGGGAACGGTGATTTTTATTAAAAAATCTTTGGATTATAAACTTAACAAAACAATAGTGGACCAAGCAGGTCATTTTGTTATTCTAGAAATTGTATTCCTGAATCAGGTCTTAAAACTAGTCACTTTATATGGCCCTAAAAAAGAAGATCTAGAATTCTTCTTGGACTTCTTTATGGAACTTGTATAGTTCAACTCATCTATATTTATTGGGGGAAGATTTAAATATAACTATGGGCCCATTGGATAGAGCTCCCCCTGCAATGGAAAGAAAAACGAACCCTGTTTTCTTCTTAGAACAAATTCTTAGTTATTTGAATCTCTTGGACCCATTTAGATACCTATACTCAATATTAAAAAAAAAAAAATCACATTTTTCCAGAATACATATTCAGAGATTGACTATTTTTTGCCCTTACAAGGTATAATTAAAGATATCTCCCAAGTTACATATGAACCAATAAGGGTCTCTGATCATGCCCCTGTTTTTGTGAAACTTCAGCTCCATGATCGATCACCAGCTAAATTTAATGGTTGGAGAATGGATAATACTTTGTGGCATGCCCCCGGTTTTGGTGAAGGATTGCAGGAGGAAATCGATTGGTTCTGGGCCTCTAATAGCTTACAGGAACAGGTTATTCAAACCATTTTGGAGGCAATGAAAGCATATCTTCAGGGATAGGTCATGTCCCAGACAGGTATTAGGAAAAAAAAACAGGCTGAAATGATAAATAATCTGGAAAGGGTATCCAGTCATTTTGAGTACCGGAGTTTGTTATTCTAGTTGCAGAATCTCTCTTAAGAAGAAAGCTGAGTGGCTACTATTAGAGTGGCATATACATCTTCCTTGTGTTTTTTTTCTAGTTCTGGAGACATTAAGATAGCATAGTAGAGTAACTAGAGAGTTATGTAAAAGGCTACAAATGCCGAAAATGTTTAGTTTTTCATTTTACATTTTGCTTTTCTCTAAAATGTAATACAGCTGGCTCGCTCTGGTAATATCTCTAAGTTTTTTAACTCCAGTAGGAGTTTTGCGAATTTTTGAGATGTAAGTAATTTTTGGGTATATATATGGATTATTACATACCACCTTAGAGGGGCGAGTTAATTGTTACATGAGGTCGAGGTAAAGGGTTTGGGCTAAGATTAGCAGGTTCACAGTTCTACTATGGTAGTTGTAGGTTAAGATTTTATAGAATCATATTCATAAAGTAGGATAGGATTTAGTTAGTATAAGTGCTTGATATCATTGTAGAGAGCACAGTCAGATTTAATACGGTAAGAGATAAGAAGGATGGAGGGGTGGGGAGGAGGGGAATCGGAGGCAGCATGATAGACATCGCGCCGATCGAACAGCTAGGAGTTCAGTCTCAGGGACTGGGGGGTAGTTTATGCCATATCATTTTATAGGGGCATAACTTATAGTTATGAACTTATGCCTGGGGCAGGTTAGTTGGGGATAGGGGCTGCAATTTTATGTCTAACACACTACTTAAGTTAGTAGAGGGTGATGGGGGGCAAGCCAGTATTTGAGGAGATATCTTAAGTTTAAAGTAAACTATGTAAGGTTCAAATTTAAGGACTGAAATAGGGGAAGATATATCAAACTGTCAAAAAGGAATGAAAATTACCTCATGAAATATTAAAGGGGCAAGAGCTAGAATGAAACGCCACCAAATTCTTAAACACTTGGCACTTGTGTGTTCAAATATCACGTTTCTGCAAGAGACACACTTGAAGGGGACGAAAGTAATTTGTTTTGAAGAGAGCATATTGGCCTGGTTTATGTTGCTGGCAATTCTACTTCACAGAGAGGGGTTGCTATCCTAATAGATAAAGGGTTGCAATTCCATTTGTTGCAAGAGATTGGAGACCCACAAGGGAGATTTTTGTTTGTGAGGGGGGTGACTGACCATAAGGAAACTATTATTGGTACTATATATGGGCCTAATCACTCCTCTCCTGGTTTTTTTCCCAATTAGCTCTCAACTTAGCTCCATTTAAACAATTGCCAATAATATTAGCCGGAGACTGGAATATAACATATGAAAATAAGTTGGATAGATCCACACAGAATAAACTAACTTTACCCCCTGCACAAAAATCTCTGCACGAAATGATGGAAGGACTGGGCCTCATAGACCCTTGGCATCTCTAATACCCAAAAGAGAAGGCGTTTACCTTCTATTCAACCTACAATAAATCCTATTCACAGATATATTTTTTTCTTAGTAAATAGGGTTATGATGATGAGCCCACTGGATTGTGGAATTCTCCCCAGAGTGTTATCAGACCATCCCATGATTTGGTTGGAGGGCAGGATACCTCAATCAATCCCCAAAGTTACTCAGTGAAAGCTTAATACTCAAATGTTATCCCAAGAGGACATTGTAAATAAGATACAGGAATTAATTAACCAATATATGGAACAAAATGGGGGTCTATTAAGGCATAAGACCAACTTTAGTGTTCCCTGAAATGTTTTTTAAGAGGGGAATTTATTAGGCTAGCTGTGACCCAGAAAAAAAAGAGAGAAGCAGTTGCGAAATCCCTGTTAGATTCCATTTAGAGATTGGAGAGTGGGATGGGTACCTGCCCTACAACTGCAGATTTAATTTGGTTGGAGGTCCTTAGAGATCAATATGCGAATGTCTTAAGATAGAGGGCTGAATACTTCCTGTTTAAAACCCATGTTAGATATCTGGATCAGGGAGACAAGGCGGGACACCTTCTGGCTCTTAAGCTGAGACAGCAGGAAGAGTCAAGGTTAATTGCCAATATAACCACAGTGGAGAGTGGCAATATAATGACAATTCCTAAAGCTATAGTGAGTGAATTTGAAATGTTTTATAGGAATCTTTATAGTCACCTGGCCAACAGTCCCACGGAAACTGAGATTCAACAGTATCTTTCTAGACTTTCTCTTCCTGCTCTCAACCAAATTCAGAGAGCTCACTTGATCTCCCCTATCTCAGAGATGGAAATATCAACTGCCATTCAATCTCTTGCACTCAACAAAGCTCGAGGACCAGATGGGTTTCCATCAAACTTTTATCGTACTTTTGAAAAAGAGCTCATTCCTATTCTCTAAGAATTATACTCCCATATTTGCACTTATGGGATTGTTGATTCTACCTTGTTAGAAGCCACCATCATTGTTCTACCAAAACCAGGGAAACCTAAAGATAAGGTAGCAAATTACAGGCCAATTTCCCTGATGAACTATGACATCAAAATATTAGCTAAGATTTTGGCTTTGAGGATTACCAAAGTTTGGTATAACTTAATCAGTCCCAAGCAAATCGGGTTTATCGGTGGTAGAAACCCCTTAGACAACTTTCGGAAGCTTGCCCATATCTTCTCTGCATCCAGAGAGGCAAAGGTATCAATGGCCCTGGTAACTCTGGATGCGGAGAAAGCTTTTGACAGGGTCAGTTGGCCTTTTCTTTTTAATACTATGTCCTAATTTGGATTTTCTCAAGAATTTATTGGGTAGATTAAGCATCTATACCCTAATCCTATGGCTAAAATATATTGTAATGGGGTTTTCTCTAACAGCTTTCGGTTATACTCTGGAACTCGTCAAGGGTGTCCATTATCGCTGTTACTGTTTAACCTGTATTTGGAACCCTTAATTCGTAACTTCCAATTATCCCTATCCATAACAGGTATTTCAGTGGGCCCATTAGAGCTGAAATTATCAGCCTATGCGGATGATATTTTACTCCATCTCTCTTACCCAGTAGAAGTTATTCCTAAAATGTTAGGTATAGTAGAGGAATTTGGTAAACTGTCAAACTACAAGCTGAATATTAATAAGACAGAAATTATGCCACTTAATGTTTATACATGTAAAGGGGAATTGGATAGGTTCAGGATGGCCTGGATTAATAGACTTAAATATCTGGGAAAACTTAACCTGGACAATCTTCTCCTAATTATTCAGCAAGACCTAATTAGATGGTCTCCCTGATATATTTCTCTATAGGGTAGAACTAATGTAGTTAAAATGAACATACTACCCAGAATATTTTATCCATTAAATATGTTGAATATTTATCTCCCCTTATCATGGTTCTGGAAACTTCAGAGAATAATTACTAAATTTTTGTGGCAAAATAAACCCCCATGGAAATCTTATAAGTGCCTAAGTGCTCCGAAAGTGCTAGGAGGACTGAAGCTTCATTATTATTATCATTATTATCTGGCAAGTCATATGGCCAAGTATATGCGGTGGGTGATGGTGCCTTTAAAGGACAGGCAATCCCAATATAGCCCTCTATGGCTGCAAATAGAGAGGAATCTCATTGCTGGGTCCAAACTAACATTTGATAGTCTTTGGTATATACTCCCTAAGGATTTGCCTAAGCTACTTCGGTCTGCAGTCATTTATACTTCGGTTAAGGTCCATAACCAGATGTGTAAAGCCTTAGGCATTACACATATTAGGGATGTTTCTCAACCACTATTTGGTAACCCTAACCTCAAGATCAGGAAAGCCTTTCTCTTACCACACAGGCTGGGTATACCACCAAATACGAGAGTCAGTGATATAATAAACTTAAGGAGGATACTTTCAGTCCAAGAAATAATGGAGAAGTTTCACTTAGCCTCTAAATATGTTTTTTATATCTATCAAGTTAGACACCTGCTTATTACCTGCTTTGGTGTTGACCAGTGGAACAATAATTATAGGGACATGTTGGCTGAATTTAAAGCCATAGCAGACCTGCCACATGCGGTATCTGGGCTAGTGGCAACCTTATATGGGAAAATGTATTCTAATACATCTGATTACTCACAATATTGGATAGACACCCTTCCAAATAGCTGTGCCAACTGGGAACACATCTGGAAAGGAATCAACATACATAGTGCCAATGATAGGCTTAGATTGACACAATATTATATATTGCATACTATGCATTTGACCCCGGTGAAGCTGAATAAGATGAGCAAGTTGCCAAAAGATGAATGTTTTAGATGTGGTCATGCTCAGGGTTCCCTGATTCACATCTTCTGGGAATGTCCTTTTGTTGCTCCTTAATGGTTAGAAATTAGGGCTAATGCGGACCCTCTGTTAGGGTTACAAGATCTTTACACCCCAGAGATTTGCCTGTTAGGAGACTACACAAAGATTGATGTTAAGGAAAGGAGATACTTCATTAATTTAATTTCACTTACGGTGAAAAACATGATATTAAAACACTGGAAAGACCAGACGGTTATTACTTACCAAGAATGGTTGGCTGGGTTATTATATAATTTAAGGATCAAAAAAACTATTGCTAGCCTTAGGAACATAATGCCTAAGTTTAATGCTAGGTGGGAGAAATTCCATGACCTATGGTCAGTGGCTAAGCTATAGATTCAAGGTATATTGGTGGAAGACTATTAGCCCCATAAATGATATAGTTCTCATTCCTTCTTTCTTGCTTCCCTTAGATGACTGACTGTAAACTTACTTCCAGTGGAAATAGGGAAATATTGGTGACACTATAGGATGTGTACTGGCTGGGGAGGAGGGTAGTGGGGAGAAAGGGGGCCTCTTTCTTGGGGTAGTACATATGAGGGGTTAAGGGGGGTGGGTTGGAGGAAGGGGAATTGGGTGATATACAGGCTTGTATCCAATGTAATGTACTTACATGTTCTCTTTTTATCTCCTGTATTATGTACTGCACTGAAGCTGACTGTTAATATTAAATAATAAATAAAGTATATTTAATTACAAAAAATAATCTGGAAAGGGAATTAGCAGCAGCAGAAGGAGAACATGCAAATTTAAATTCTGAAAAAGCTGAAATTAAAAAGATGCTAATTAGGGATAAGCTGGAAAAAGTTTTACATGATCAGGACAACATGGATATGTATAAAGCTAGAGCAAAGTATTATTTTATGGAGATATGGCTGGAAAAATTCTAGCATATGAGTTATGCTGTGATTCTACTAGAAACAGAATATATAGTTTTCAAGTTTATTGTTCTTCCAATAATTTAACAACATTTTGGATATTACAATGTTATTACATAAACTAGACATAAATAAGAGAAATTAAAAAAACAGGATTTTAACAAATTATTGCACCTTGATAATTCCCTTTAAAAAGAGAAAAACAAGGGGATAAATATATAAGTAACAGTAGAGAAAATATCATAATTTAATATAAAATTGATTATTTAGCTCCAAGCCTTTTAAAATATGCCTTTTGTTTAAATTAATTACTGACATTATGAACTTTCCTATCAAAGTTACATCTTCAACTGTCCCTGGATGTATTAGTATAAGTATCACATTGTATGACAAATCTGCATATTTGTTCAGGATTTTCTCCAAAAATGTATGGCATATATGATTATATAGAGGACATTGTATTATGACATGGGTTATTGATTTGATAACACTTCTTTTACAAAGACATAGTCCTTGAGATAAATTATCTTGTTTTACTACAGTATTAAAATAAGTATATTTTGATGTAATCAGCTCAAATCGCCCAAGTGATTGCTTTTTGAGGATATAGAAGTAGTGGTAATTGTAAATAGCCTTCCATTTTTGAATCTATTTTATTTTTGGTGAGCCAAGGGGCCTGCTTTTGATTATGAAGTTGATTCATCTGGTTTTGTATAGCTAGAGTGAAAACTTTCCTTTTTAAGTTTGTTTTATAAGTTTCGTGTATTTTTATATTGGCTTTCCAATTGTACCATAGATGTAAAGATGCTAAATTATGTAGAATTTGTAAAAGAGATTTTAGCCATGGAGAGAGAGGCAACATTCATTATGCCATATATTTTTTTCCTTTACACAATTTAGAGGTAGATCATTATTTGCATTATTTATTATTTTCAACCAATATGAAACTAATCTTAGGTTAATAATAGAATTCAATAGTATTCTACCTAGTTCAGCCCTTACTATTGTTCCAGCCATTGGAGTGGGTACCTGTAGAATGGATTTATAGTAATAAGAAAGAGGAGTTTCTAATTGTGGATAGTAATTAACTCCCCATATTTCCACACCATATAAGAGGAGTGGGGTAATTTTTGCGTCTCCAGCTTTAATAGCTGGGATTACCGGAAGGCCACCATATTTAAAATTAAGCCTTAATAAAGCTTTATCAATATGTTTTGCCTTAATAATTTGTTCCTTAATGTGTGATATCAAAAAATTTCTGGACTGTAACAAAATACCTAGATATTTATAAATTGTCACTGTTTCAATGCATGTATCATTATAATAAATTCTTGGTTTAGGCAACTGCTTCCTGAAGACCATTACTTTAATTTTTTTCAGATTTATCCCCAATTCTAATTTTACACATTTGTCCATTAAATGTTTAACTTTTTTGTAGTCCTTTAACAGATAAAGAAAAAAGAATTAGGTCATCTGCATATGCTATGTTGTGAATTTGTTGATTCATTATTTTTGGTGAGTCCCATTGCTCTCTAGAATCATAATTTAATAAATAATCTATGTAAATGTCAAATAAAAGAAGGGCAAGTAGACATCCCTGTTTAACACCTTTGTTTGTGAGGAAGTAATTGGTTGTGTTTCCTTTCTGATCAAATCTCACAGCTGTGTGTGTTGGAGTAAAGTAAAAAAAAAAATAGGTGAAAGCAAAGGTATAGGGAGACAATGGTTCTTAAGGGTTTCTCAGAGAGTCTGCCTTACTACTGAATCAAATGCAGCAGAAAAGTCAACAAATAATACAAACAGCCTCATTTTTCTGTATTATACATATTTCTCCAATAAATGGGACAGAACAAAAACATTATCTGTTGCTGGAAATCCTTGACAAAAGCCAGCTTGGAATTCAGAAAGGGGACTGTTTGTATCTATCCATCACTGCAGTTTATTTAGCAAAATGCTAGCAAAGATTTTTCCTGCTATATCCAATAGACTTATTGGGTGATAATTAGTAGGATCATAAAATGAACCTTTTTTATGAATCAGAACGATTATATTTTTTGCTAAGAAGTCGGGATACAGTGCTCTTTTAAACAAATATTGAAAAGATTTACTAGAAAAGGGATCCAAAAGTTCAAATGTGCTTTATAAATCTCTCCTGGAATTTTATCTGGGCCTGGAGCTTTATTATTGGAAAGTTTTGTAATAGCCAAATGTACATCGAGTGTTGTAAAAAACAGAGGTCTATATGGGGATGAGTATACCCAGTGTAATGTAATCTTTTCATCCCTAGTCATAATATTATTATTTAGTAGTGCTGAAAATAATTAACCCAGGTATATTTGGGAATATAAGAGGTTAATGTGGTTTGATATGACTTAACACCCCATGCAACCATACTCCAGAAAGCCTTATTATCATTTGATAGTATAATTTGATGTATAATTTCCCATCGTTTTTGGGTAAATTCAGATTTTTTTAGCTTTAAAAATTTTGTATATGCTTTCCAGGCTAAGTTTAAATTTACATTACTTGGTGCAGAGGGATTTTTAAGGTTGTCTCTAATTAATTTTCCCAGTTTCTTTTTTGATATAAACACTGAGCATCAAACTATGTAAGAGGGTGGAGCAGTTGATCCTTGTACTGATATATCTCTCCACTAATTCTAACAAGTAATTTCTCAAAGTTTGCTATAGTAATTTGGATGGGACTTTGAGTTTTCTGAAGTGAGGGGAGATAAATGAGATGGTAAAGAGTAAATAATATGTTCTATATTCTTCATATTCTTAGTATTTAATCTTAATTTTGTTTTGCCAGTGGGAATTATTGAAACATTATGTGATTCATTTGAAGTCAGAATTCCCTTATCCTTAATTGTGACCATATTACAAGAAAGGGCAGCATGATCACTTTCTGGTCTGATGTTTATCTGAAAGTTCTGTACAAATTCAAAGCTTTCAGGAGTTATGAATATGTAATCTATTACACTGTTCCCACTGGAGGAAAATTATGTGAATGCTTCCTCGAGGTCCCTTTTTCCTCTACCATTAAGAATTAGTAGGTTATTCCTGTTAATGAAGTCTTTTAATTTACTACTAACTTGATTAACAGTGGTGTCTACAGACTTTCTTGAATTTAAGTCTCCCATATAAATGAGGGATTGTAATACAGGAAGATTATCAAAAGTGGCTGTCCAAGCATTGAAGTCTCCTTCTATTAATACTGTGTCAATGTGATATTTAATATAGAGAGAGTCCATAACCATAGAAAGGTCTGAACACAATTCACCATAGGTGACAGTTGGAGTACTTGGGGAAACATACACATTCACAACCATGTAAATAAATGAATCCCATTTGACAATGTTTAACATTGATATATTTTTGAATTCAATTTGATCAATAACTTGAATACCGTTTCTAGTTTTGATAAATGTGACTACACCACCCCCTCCTTTAAGTTTTCATAGGACTGAAGGCCAATAAGAAGTACTTGAACTTTATCTAATTTATATGCATTTAGTAATACATTTCTGTACATGGTTTCTGATTTAATTTCTAAGTCTATTTGGGAGTCAAGGGCATCCATATGAACCCTTTTGATCACTCCCAGATCTGTCGTTTCTATGTCCAAGCAAGTCTCTAAGAGAGATCTGATGAAGGGGGCTAATCTATGGTTGTTATTTCCTTCAAATCTCTCAATCTCAAATATGGAAAGATAGTATGTTGTCATTATTTTATCAAAATTCCAATTGAGCAGCGTTAGAGTTGAAGTGGCAGTTGAAGTGACAGTTTCAAAAGAAATCGGCAGATTTAGTGGGAAGTTCGTATTCCCATGTGCATACTTCCATACAGTTTGTTCAATTAACTGGAGAGGAAAGTAAAATATCAAGTTCATTTAAATAAGATTGTTTAGCCCATATTTTCTTAGCTATTTCCATATCAGTTAGAGGTATGTAAACTGGATAATTGGGCACTAATCTGTCTCTATAAACCAATCTTATATTAGCTGCTGCTTCTGGGAGTTCTAACTCTGCTGAAAACAGATGACACATTAAGGAAACCAGAGTGTTGTTTGTTTCATAAGGTTTCAGAAAAAATGTTTTCAATTTTGAATACCACCTCTTTTCCTGTGGTTATAATAAAATTAGAATTAGGCTGTGGAGATAAGGGGAATTGCACTGTTGATTCAGGTAAAGTATTCAAAACTAGATCATTATTTTTCAAATTTGTCTTTGCCCAGTGTATTCTGATCCAAAGTGGTAATAACCTGAGAAGATCAGTCTTTTATTTCCATTTTAAACTGGTTCTTCTGATCCTCATCAAATAATTTTACCAAATTTGTATTGGTGAACCCCCCCCCTTTCAGATTCTCTATCCAAAATTTTCACTATACTGTTTTTAGGTGATTCGTTTTTATTATTGTTTATCATTTTTGTGGTTTGCTTTTGACATTTAACTTCCATAGCTACTTTTGATTTCTTTTTTTTTCCTTTTTCCTTTTTTTTATTTAATGGTGAACAAGGAAAAAGGATTGGGGAGAAAGAGGGCCTTGGTGTATTCTCAATTTGATGCCAATTCTTCATTTTGTCAATTTTATCAGTTCAATCTGTGAGTTTATTCACTATGAAATCAGATAACTTATCTACATGATGTTTTAATTCATTATATTTACCATAATTGGATGTGTTAATGCTTTTATAGTGTGTTTGGAGATTGTGTCTGGGCATTGTTTAAGAAATTCAGTATCTAATTTAATTGCTTCAACTTCTTTGTCCAGTCTGTTAAATACTATTTCTGGGGAATCTGTCAGGATCTGTGAGTCAGCTAATAATGCTGTATAATATTAATAGTGTCTGAAGGACTGTAAAGGTGTAAATGAGTTGGGTGCAAAGAAATTTCTGTTTTTCTAAGGGAATTGTTAGACAAATGATCCATTGTTTGATCCGGTATATGAAGTGTCAAAAACTCAGTTGAGTATTATACCTTTCTGAGGTTTCTTTAACTTATTTGAGAAGAAATCCATAATTTTACCTTGACAAAGTGATTTATTGTGGCAAAAGATTGTCTCTTTCCTCCTCATCTGAGGTAGTGGCTCCATTATTTGATGTAGTCATTGGAAGCTTTATTTCCTTATTTAGGTCATTTATACTGTACTCACCTTCAGCATACTCATGATCTAATTGCTCCATTTCAGTATTGTGTCTTAAATTATCCAGTATTAGTGATCCCTGATTCAGGTCTATATCTGCTCCAGATTTCTGCTTAAAATGGCTAGAATCTGGTTTAGGCCCATGATCATCAGCTCTGAAATCATAAGCTATTTCCTCTTTAACATAATAGGAGGAAAAGGACATTGGTAGAACTCCTGAAGGTTCTTTAGGGGTAGAAGCCACTATAACTAAGTCTAGGGTGTACACACAGCCATTTTTCCTTACCCTCTTATTAACGTGTTGTAATTTACTCCCTTTAGTCTTTTCTGTTGTAAGCTTGTCCACTATCTTGCCACTACATGTGTACATGGCTAAGTTAATCAGTTTAGCTAATTGGGGTCAAGTACCTTAAATGTAAATATATTATTATTCTCCCAATGAATATAAGGGCATCAAAACAAAGCAGAATTATACAGAAGGTGTTATAATTATTGTTAATTGTAGTTAATTGCCTGTAGAGTTATGAACAATTTATTAACAGCCAAGTAAAGAAAAAAATATCTGAATAAAACAAACAAGAAAAACAGAAAAACAAAACAAACAAACAAACAATATATATATATATATATATATATATATATATATATATTTGATGAACTCTTGGTAAACTCTTTCCAGTTTTTCCAGTTTTCCGAGTAAGGGAGGTATTGGTTATCCTGTGCTGTTGACTTCTTTAAATATTAAGGTCTTAGGATAGTCCCAATTTTCAAAGTGCAAGAGTACTGCAGAAGTACTAACAAGCTCCAAAGGTTCCTTGAGTCAAGTCAGTTGCGTTAGGTTCAGTAAAGTCCGATCCAATTCAATCAGAGCCAGAAGCGTGAAGAAGCATAATTTGAAATGGCTAAATACAGACCACATATCAGTGTGGAAGGTCCTCACAGAAAAAAAAGAAAACAGCCCTTTGATTGATACCCAAAAGGAATTAAAAATGTCCAAATGTCCAAATTTTCTTTTCTCTGCGCAGACTTTAAAATTCTCAATACGCACTCCGTCTGCCATGCAGTGTCTCTATTTTACAGTGTAGGCTCTGCAGAGCCTTATAGAGCAATTCCATTCCTGAATCTCCTGTATCATTATATCCATACCACAGTTCCTGTAATTTACAGTGAGGACTTTGCAAGGCCTCAGATAGAAATGTCACTACTGAATTTCCCACATCGGTCTTCGCTAGCCCCAGTTTCTGTATTTTACAGTTTGAGCTCTGCAAGGCCTCAGACAGATATTTCACTCCTGGATCTCCAATACTGTTATGTCCTAGCCATAATTTCTGTATTTCACAGTGTGAGCTCTGCAGGGAGTTAGACAGCCATCTCATTCCTCAATCTCCAAAATTGTTATACATAGCCTGAAAAATGTATGGCTCTGTTAGCCAATGTTTTGTAGTCTGCTTCTAGAAAATAATAGGGGAGGTCTGTTTGCTAGAAGCTCTGGCAGGACACTGAGGATCACTATCAGAATATATAATATCAAAGGGGAAAATAGGTAACTGCTGTCCTCTGAAGAGGATATCAATGCTACTTTCAGGATATTTTATGAAAAGTTATACACGCCAGAACACTTGGTAATAAATACTCAAATCTGTGAATATCTACTTGCTCTAGAAATGCCAAAAATCTCTTAACAGGCTTTGGAATATTAAAATAAAGAAATTATTATAGAGGAGATCTGTAAAACCATTAAAGGTTTACCTAACTGAAAAAGCCGAGTCCAGATGGTCTTCCATTGGAGGTTAATAAAAACCTCTCTGAGATCCTAGCTCCTATGCTGTATGTGCTGTGTGCATTTTACTGGAGCTTTCTATTAGAAGGCAACATTCCACAGTCTTTTCATGAGGTGGATATCATCTTAATTCACCTTAATTCTTAAGAAAGATAAATCACAAGACCAATGTGGGTCTTATAGACCCGTCTAGCTGTTAAATTGCGATTTTAAAATTTTCCACAAAAGTTCTAGTGGACAGATTGCTAATCTGATACATTTTGATCAGATTGGCTTCATAGAAGGCAAGAGACTCCAACATCATACTAGGACAGCATATGATATCATCCAGGTTTATTTGGGGATGGATACTGCACTCCTCTCATTAGATGCAGAAAAGGCATTTGACAGGGTGCAGTGGCCATTCCTATTTGATACTCTGAGGGTCTGTGGGATTGTGGGCAATTTTCTTGATTGAGTACAGTTGATATACACCAAAGCCCAGGATAGGGTTAGGACCAACTAATCTCTCTCCCCTTTTTTCTGCTTTTACGAGAAACCAGACAGGGCTGCCCACTTTCTCCCCTCCTGCTTACTCTTTTCCTGCAGCCTTTAGTGATTAGGATTAGATCCTTTGGCCATCACCTGGGGCTAGTAGGGAAAGATAGTTGCTTGACTATTATGCTTTATGCACACAATATTTTACTTTCCCTAAACAAACCTATCATATCATATCCTATTATTTGCAAACTACTGTCCGAATTTAGTGCCCTCTCAGGGTGCAAGATCAATTGGGTACAGAGTGAGCTTCTTTATCTAGGGGATCTTACTAACCTCACAGACCCAACCTTGAGATCCATTAAGAAGGATAAAATAAAATACTTGGGAGTTATCTTGGCTCAAGAACCAAATAGAGCTATTCAGCTTAATTATGACTCACTAATATGCAAAAGTAAAAATGATATGGCTAAATGGCAACATCTTCCCTAAGCTTTAATGGGTAGAGTTAATGTATTAAAAATGGATATGCTTCCTAGACTGCTGTTTTTATTTGAAGCCATTCCATTCATTTTGAAAACAAGTTTTTTTGGGGGAATTAGACGAGTTGTATCAGTTTAAAGTTTGGGGAGGGGGATTGGGCTGTCTTAACTTTTGGTTATATTATTTGGCTGCACAATTAGAGATTGCTTATTATTGATTTTATCACCATGAAGAAATAACAATGGCGGACTTGTGCCTGGAAGAGGGAGAGCTCTAGGCCAGGATTCACAAAGAAGATTCTCTGGGCACAAATTAAATGTACCAGTGCAAACATGATACACTCAACAAAAGCTCTGTGATTCACAAAGGGATGCGCCATGAGATGCCCCATGTGCAACCCCACAGTGAATCACATGTGATGCACATGGCACAAGGGAAGATGTCCCAGTACATTCCATGGGAGCAGAACAGTGAATAAGAAGCAACCCAGCAGGAAATGTGGGAGCAATAGGGGACAATGCAGTGGGATGAAGGAGAGAGGGACACACGCCTACAGGGACATGGCACAGTGGCCATTGGCCCAATAATTTTATTTATTTATTAATGATCACAGCAGATGAACTGTAGAGACAGGACATACAAAACAACACCAAGTATCACATGACAGAACCCACACAGGACCATGGCAGGCACACAAGACAGTCACACTGTTGTCAGCAAGGTGCCACATACTAGTAGGGGACACCATGCAGCATGGTAGCGTCCAAAGGATAAGGCCACTGCCACAAGTGACCAGGGATGTTGGGGTGGACAAAGCCACACAAGGAAACACTGGTTCATAAGCTGGGAAGCTCATGGTGACACCACTGTGCCACACAGGCATGCCAAACCCCCAACCACAGGAGACCGCACACAGGTCTGATGACTGATAGTGCAGCAGTACAATGGATGCATGCCACAGGCATCACACACAGACCAGAGACATAGACATGTGTAGCAGGACAGTAGGCCCACCCACAAGCCACAGGAAACATAGGGGTCACACAATAGGCAGGACATGGGGTGGGCAGGATGTAGCTGCCTATACAAACACAGGTGCAGACAGGAGTATGGCAGAAAGGGGACAGTGGACAGCTGCAGACAACAACCAAACCCATGAAGATGGAACAGTGAAGGACCACAGACAATGGGTCAGATAAATAATTTAATAAAAGTACAAAAACAACAACAACAACAACAGTAACAACTATGTACATGCAAATTGCAAGCAAGGGATGGGGAGCATGGGACTATTTACAACATCAGAAACTGGGGAAAGCAGGGGAGGAAAGTAGCAGTGGGAGTGGGCATAGGGGATGGGGAGGACATTAAATCAATGAAGAGAGGTGAAACAAGTGAAACAAAGTTCATAATCATGCCATGTGGCATGCCAGGGGATGGTGCACATGCCTCCAGACCCATGCGTCACATAGCGATCTCAGGAGCCTTCCCTGCCTCCAGAACTGTGGCTTCAATGAATTGTGGATGGCATGCCACACTTGTGGTCCAAGGTCCTGTGGTGTCTCCTGCTGACATCCCCCATGGCCATGACCACCAGTATGCACATCCTGGGGACCTACAGTGGGAACATAGAGAACAGAAACTAAGTTCCATGTACCAAACACCACCCCCCATCCTCCTGTGCATAGGTTGGAGGCATCCACCAAGGAAATGGCCCAGATTCCACCAGGTACAAAGCACAATGCATGAGGCAGGCACTGGGTGCCATACCAACTGTCCGCAGAAACTGAGTGGGCACATGACCCACGTATACAGATAGTGGCCTGTGCAAGGGGCATAGTGGCAAGCCGCATACGACATGTGCACAAGGCAGTGGCGTGCATAAGTGAGTTGGCCCCATCAGGACACCAGTGGGGTGCCACTGAGTAGTCACAGTGTGAATGGCAAGCACACATGGATGTTGCTGATGCAGGGACCATGTGAACCGTGGCACAGGCACACACTGCACCCCATACCAGCAATGGGTCCACACAACAAGCAATACATGGGCAGGCACAGTGTGCCAGAAACACCCACCCAAGCAGACACCAACCCCACCTGACAGACAATGCATGCACAAAAGGTTCAGTTATCTGCACCTGCACGGCCACCACCCTGTGCACCTCTAGTGGCCCTCTACTCCCTCAGTTCAATGGCCTCCGTGGCCCACCATCTGACCTCTGGCCCTGCAGGAAACACAAAAGCAGAGAACGACATGAGGAGATGTGACATGGGACAGCAGCCCCCCCACAACACTGGTGTGGGCATGGAGTGAAGGTGTCAACAAACAGTGCACCAGTGTTGAATTGCCCAGAGGTGTGGAGCAGTGCACAGCACCCAGGCCTGTGCTCCCAAGTGTGCAGCTGTCAGTATGCAATCCAAACAGCAGTCCCACCACCCCATGCAGAGAGGCTCACCCCATGTGACATGCAGTACACTGCACCACAGTGCAAGTGCAGCCATGCCCAAGTGTGTGTGTGTGTGCCCCTGTGAGTATGCTGTTGTGTGTTGCAGCAGCCCCAACTGTCATGCACATGTGCTGCAAATGTAAACGTGTGACACCTGGTCAGGGCAGTGCATCCCTGTGTGCAGGGTCCCACAAGCGATCTAGCCGCACCCTGTCCAGGAGTTGCAGGTCTCTGTATCTGTGCCTGTACTGCTCCACTATGCGGGGAACACCTGTGTTGTGCACCAGCTGGCAAGCAATCCTGGCCCACACATCTGACCTGGGCACCTGCAGGTCCTCCTGGCCAAACAGCAAGTACTCCACCCTCATCACTAAGGCCACCAGGTGAAGGAGCTCCACCTTGGACCAGTACATGTCCCCGGGTACTGCTCTCCTGTCATGTGGCATGTCCAAAGTGCAAAGTATACAGACAGTGGTCTCTGTGAGGCCTGTGATATTGAATGGCCTAATTGCTCCACATGCACCACTAGGCCACATTCAAGTCACTGAGCACAGCGCGCTGAAGCATGAATGGTGCCAATGGCACTGATGTGTACATGTGTAATGTGCAATGTCATGGCAGGAAAGGGCGGTCAGGGGTCATGGCCAGATCACACATGCACATTAAGTACATGTCCGTCATTTTGTGTGTGTCATGTATCATCACGCAGGGTAACAGTGATGTGCAGTAACCCACAGGTGCACAAAGGCAGGCTTTGTGCGATCACGGCACAGATAGGATCAGGTGGCACAATGGGCATCATGCACATGGACGTGCATGGGTGTGCAGATGTCACTGTGCATCGTGCGAAGCTGCACATTGGTGATGTGACTGTCAGGCCGACTGCACAGATGCGGTAATGCACCTAGGGAGTCCCGGACTTACCGCATATGCACATACAATGCACCCATGGACTTGTGCCAGATTAAGGGACATGTCCCAAACCCAATGCTCATGCGCAGACAATGTGCTGTGTGGCTATATGTCCAATGCAGCAGATGCACCATGCTGATTGGGATGAGCTGAGGTCAATTATGCAATTCACAGAGATTGCTCCCAATGCAGTGCATTACAGAATTCAGAGGCATCTCACCTGTTTAGCATCTCATGATACCTGCCCCAAACCTCATTTGCATGCTTTGAGCCATAAATGCTCCTAACTCAGCCCACACTGAGCATAGGTGACCGAGAGGTTTGATAGCCTTGAAGGTAAGTTCTGTTTACATTTCCTTTGACATTGTAGCTGCTGCAAATGATAGTATGGGCCATGGACAGTCTGGTACTGTCCAGACATGTGCAGGGATACCAGTCACACACTGAAGTGTGCCACACACAGTCCCACAGCTCACCCTAGGCAAGACTGGGGGAGCATGGTGGAGGTTGTTGTGAATGCACATACATTGATGGCTGCAGAGTGTGGTTGTAATCCAGGCCACCTGTCTGTGTACCATGCCATACAACACCTGTGGCATGTCCAGGGATGTGCATCCATCTGTGGCATTGCACCTGGACAGGTCGGTCACAGCAAAGACTGCCCTGACAGACCATGACACTGCCCCAGACATGCTCTGAAGGCAGGTCATTGTTAGACAGGCAGTGTGCCAGTGCACTGTGGCCACTGTATGGTAGTACAGGCCACACAGGATCTGGCATATGCATGTCTAATGTCTGTGTCTTCTAACCCACAGTAGTAATCATCTCTGGAGGAGACAGTCCCACTGATCACAGCCAGCCTAACTTTATGAATGATGAAGAGAGAGCCCTCATAGGGGCGTAAACCTGCGCATGGATGTCCTGAATGACAGAGTTGGCAGCCGGGCACTGCAGGATGAGGCCTGGGAGGCAATGGCACACCACATTAATGCCGTGGGGAAGTACAACTGGACCACCCAGGAGTGTAGAAAACACCTGAACAATGGAAAGAGGAGGGTCAAGAAGAAGGTGGCACACATTGAGGCCTCACTGAGCCGGATGGGGGTGGTCCGCAGTCGGGTGTTCGTCTCACCCCAAATGAGGAGCTGTTTATGGCCAGCATTGCCCGTGCAGCTGTGGAGGACGTCCCTGGAGGGGGGTTTCAGACAGGTGGAAGCCCATCACAGTACTGTGAGTATACATGCCCTCGACACGTGTCACACCACATGTATGTGCCATGGTTGCCGTGGCATTCCTGCTGTGTGCTATGGGCTGCCTGTGTGCCTGTGTGCAATACCATGGGTGGTCGGTGCCCATACATCTCCCATGTTGTGCATGGCTATGTCTGCCATACCATTACTTGGGGGTCACATGTATGATTGTGTTGCCCATCAGGCTAGTGGTGCAGTCCAACTGTTGGCTGGGCATGGTGCAGCACTGTCCCACATGGTGCCATGTGGGACAGTACTGGAACTGGGCATCCCCATTCACTGCTGGTGTATGGCTGCATTGGTGGGACAGGCATTGTCTGTCCATGCCAGGTAGAAATGTAGTGAATTTAAATTCCACCAGCGAAGAGCCCATAAAGTGGGCACTTTACATTGTCACTCCACTACTCAAAGTGGCCAATGCAAAAGGCTCAGTTCATCTTGTAATTATTACTTTGCATTGTCATTCCGCCTTAACATTAAGTAAGGCAAAGTGACAACAATATTGGCAGCCCTTCACACACACAATCACCAAAATTAATGTGCATCCCTAAAATGCTTGTGTCTTTTGTCCATAAAATTCCCCAGTGCTGACGAAGTGTAATTAGAGCACAAGAAATGTAGTCTCCCAAAATTAATAGTGCACTCAGATGTCATGCATGCAATAGTCACACACAGTCACCAGAATTAATGTGAATCCTCAAAATGCTACTGTCTTGTATCCAGAAAATTCCCAAGTGCTGGTGAAGTGAAATGAGAGCATAACAAGAAATGTGAAGTCTCCCAGAATTAATGGCACACTGAGTCATGTGCGCAGTGGTCACACACAGTCATCAGAATTAATGTGCATCCCCAAAATGCTAATGTCATGTCCAGAAAATCCCCCAGTGCTGATGAAGTGAAATGAAAAGTTTCCCAGAATTAATGGTGTACTACAAATGCACAGACAGATAAAGATTGTGCTGCACACTCAAGAGATGCAGACGCAAAGGCACAACAACACCTAACCAGTACTCACAAGACACAAATCCAAATCTGGAAAAGAATACCTTTTGCCGGTTGGGGGTAGTGCACAGCAGTAGCAGTCCACTGCCAGTAAAGATACCACAAAGCAGTATAAAAAATTCATGCAGATGCGGTGGAGAGCAGGTTCACACTGCTACAATTACTCTGTGGTGCAATAAAAGGTGTCTGATTTAATGATGCTCATCGCACACACACTCACACACACTACAAGTAATGCATAGCAAACTGAAAACCTTTAGTAATATAACCAAATGTTTTAAACAAATTGAAATTATACACTGCTGCACCACAACAATCGGCAAAAAAATATCAAGAATTACTGAAAATATTACTGTGTGTACATTAACACAGTTATACAAGAAAAATATAACCAAAACAGAAAGACTGCCTTTTTCTCCTAGTTCATCTACCTACATCACAGATACGCCCCTCCCCTGAAGCACACTTCATAGTACACAGACTGACTGTTCTAAATTAACATTCAAAATCCACACACAAACAATAAACACTCAATGATATGAGCACATGAGGCTTTCCTATAATCAATGTACTAAATTGTGAGCAAAAAAAAATCTCAATAAGACTTTTTTAACAGCTTTTAGAGGATCTGAATTACAGAGCTCTGAGAGGAAACTGTATCCATCTTTCACTACACACACACTACCCAGAACTGAGGCTGTGCAGAACAATCTAGAGCCCATGTGATGTGCAATTCCATAAAGCACTGCAAAATTCACCTTTGGAGCTCAAAAACAAGGCAAAGTGAGGCGAAGTACACTGATTTAAACGTACTTCAACTTAAAACTGGTGGAGAAGTGGTTTGGGGAAGGCGGAATAACGCAAAGTCATTGTTTCCAATAGACTTCACATTCCCCATTATGATGCCAAGTACTTCACTTCGCATTGCGGAGTACTCAGTTAATTCCACTTTATTCCATGAATCACTTAGTGGCGTGAATTTTTGCCACTTCACCCACCATTACTGCCAGGGACTATCATGCGCAACCACGGCACACCACTCTGACACACTGTAATTGTATGTCTTCCACTATTGTTTCCACTGAATGTAACCATGTTTCCCATCTTTCTTTTTCAGCCCCATCACTTTTCATGGGTACAGTAGTGTCCATGGGTGCACAGGATGCTTTAGTGGGCGATGATGCAGGCCCATCCCACAAGGCTGCATGCACGATGGGGGATGGTGCCATCCCTAGCCCATCCAACACAACAGTGTCTCCAGCTACATCACCAGTGGTGGTGGGCCCATCAAACCCTTCAGCTAGTGATGTCACTGCTGGTGGGCATGACATCTCTTGCTGGAGGGTTTCCTGGGTTTGGCTGATGACAACCCAGGGAAAGTGGTGGACATCTCTGATGCCCTGCTGGTGCTGGCATCTGCCATACAGGGGGCATACAGCAATGCCCCGATGATCCAGATGCCACAGAGATACTGGGGGACATGGTCAACAGTGGCACCTGATGCCATTGGTGGCCCTGCTGCCCACAGCACACCTGCAGGGACCACACAGTGCCCCACGGTGGTGGGTGCTGTGCCCTCTGCACCTGGTCCTGCTGTGGCAGCAGGGTCATCCTTTGCATCCTGGCCGGGTGCTGTAGGTCACATGCAGGTGACGTTGGACCATGATTCCACCATCCCTGGACATGCTAGGGTTGTGCATGCCCATGCTTCACCCATGCCCCAGCCTGACATGGTGCAACCACCACCTGTGGATGCTTAGTGGCAGGCTGGCACACCACCCAGTCATTAGTGCCATCACCAGGAGCCTTCACCCACTGACAAAACTGAGGGCTATGCCCGCTTCCTGTGGGAAACCATGGAGGGGCAGGCATCCCTATGGGTGGAATTCAGGGGCCTCTGGATGTTGCTGGCCCTTGAGCATGAGTCAGCAGTTGTGTGGCTTGCCCAGATGTTGGCAGGGGCATGCCTACTGGTGGTGGGCATGACCGTAGGTCTGGAGTGGATTGCAACCACCACGGAGGCCATATGTGCATCTAGTGCATGACTTGACCAGCGGGCCTCCAGCTATACACCCAGGAATACCTCACACATACCCATGCAGTGGCATCTGATTGACCCATTGCTGCTGATGCCATTGCTGCACCTCACCATACCCAGCATCCCCGGACCTAACATAACTCATGGGGCCTCCATTCCAGTGAGCACCCATTCATGGTCTCACTGCAGTATCCATCCATGGGTGTTGGCAACACCCCCTACGGCTGGTAGTACTGAGGCATCTTCCACCAGTCATGGGCGAGGCTGCCCATGTGTCTGCGGTGGCTATGGTGCCACCCTGTGATGTCCAGGTCCCTGATCCAATGGCCACTGCACCTGCCACCTGTGTGTCTCACTCGCCTGGCTAACGCTGCCTGGGGTGGTGTGAGTGGCATGCGCCTACCCCAGTGCATTGCTATCATGGGCCCCCTGTGCAGTGCCACCTGCATGTCCATGTGTACCATTGTTGTGCTGTGTGGAATGGGCATGATGAGTGCAGTCCTGTGTCTGCTGTGCATCTGTGCCAGCAGCTGTATATTGATCCATGCCATCCCTGGCACTCACATCATGGCACATGGCCGTGTTGACTGTAGCATGCACATGTGTGTGTGTGTGTGTGTGTGTGTGTGTGTGTGTGTGTGTGTGTGTGTGTGCTGCATGGAGACTGGCATATCTGTGTTCCACTGTGGCATCACCACTGCTGCGTGACCCTATGTTGTGTGTGTGTACCTGTGTGGTACTGTATGTGTGGTGTGTTGTGCCCGCCTTGCATTACAAACCTGTGTTACTCACCTGAGGTCACCAAAGTGCTCCTCCACAATTGTGTCCATGTACTGCCTGGCCCTAGCAGCCAGGCATGGGTTGTGATATGCCAGTGGTGGTCCAGCCCACTGACCATGTGGTACTGCGTCCTCATCCCCACCCTCCTTCTCCTCCCCGGAACTGCCACCCTCCACAGCCTGGACAGCTATTCCATAGTACATGGCTATGTTGTGTAGTATACAACAGGCCAGTAATATGCCAAAGGCCTTCTCAGGGCTATACTGTAGGCAGGCACCGGAAGTGCATCTTCAGCATGCCGAAGATACACTCGACGATGGTGAGCATGGCAGTGTGTGCCTCATTGTATCACTCCTCTGTCTCTGTTCCAGTTTGTCTGAAGGGATTGAGTAGCCAGGGTCTGAGTGGGTATGTTGCATTACCTGTGGTGAGTGAGGGTGGCTGTTAGTCCACTGATCACATGTGCAACATGACCACCCCCCTGCACCATTGCGCTCTTCTGTGTCTGGTGTGGGTACACCACTGACCATGTTCTGGCCTTCCCTACCTTCCTATCTGCCCCTCCCACCTGATGGGGTCTGGCCCTGCTGCTGTCTGCCCCTGGCTGCCCATGCCATTGCTTTCCACATGTGCCCCAGTCCCCATTGTCTATAGCCCAGTATGCCTGGCAGCTGTGCTCGCATGACCACATGTGGTGTACTAGGCCCTGCCACACCTGCCTCCCATGGCACTGCAGCCCTCCTTCCATGCATTGTACTCGTGCCACATTGTAACACTGTGTGCATGTCTGCGGTACTGTCCCCCCTCCACTGTCCCACTTCTGCTGCCCCCTCTATACATTGTGCATCATGCTACCTGCACACCTGCCCCCCCTTCCTATACTGCGCCATGGTGTCCTGTTGTTCTGCAGGTCAGCTTGTCCCATGCACCTACTAAGTGTCCTCTTGTTATGTCCCCTGCCTCGAACCTGCAGAAGATGGCAGACTGGTGCCAAATGAAGGCATCCTGTGTGCTCCCAGGGTGTGTAGCACAGACATTGCTGATGCACCCTGTGGCATTGCACACCACCTGGCAGTTTACTGAATGGTACCCCTAGTGGTTGATGTAAGTTACCGCATCATTACCAGGTGGTGCACAGATTGCCACATGGGTGCAGTCAATGGCCCCTATGATGCCTGGCATGCATGCCACCCTGTGGAACTGCTGCATGGCTTCTGTCCACTCTGCCTGTATTCTTGGGAAGTGGATGTACTCCAAAGCATGTGGTAGCAGTGTGGTGAGGAATTGTGTGAGAAACACGAGGTGGATGCTTGTGAGATGCCTGTGGTGTCCCCAGCTGGCCTCTGGAAGTTTCCCATGGTGAGCAAGCACATTACTGTTGTCACCTTGCTCTCCACTGCTATGGCATGACATCATCTAGTGGGTGCATACATTTCATCATGGCACAGCTCACAGAGCAGCCTCAGAATTGCCCTGTTCAGGTGATATCGGCCTACTGTTTCCATGTCAGTGAGATGTTCAAATGTCAATCTGGCATGATACCACCATGGGGCTGGCCACCCACAGTGCCTTCCAACACCATGTTGCTGTTCTGCCCATCTCCTCATCTCCATTATCATGCCCACCATCAGGAATGGTGCTCCATCCATCTTTGCCTTTCAGCTGCCTCTCTCCTTCTGCTTGCACCTGCAATGCTGCTGTTGGCCTGCTGGGGGCTTGGACTTAAGTCTCCTTTTTTTTTATACTTATCTCCCCATTGTACATTTCAGCCTTGTGCTGTGGATGCTCTGTAAATGCACATTCATTATGCACTGTGAATGGCTCTGTGCTGTGTATGCAGGTGCACGCCCCCTTGTTTAGCGCTGCATATAATTTCTTTGCATCTCCAGTGCATCCTGTTTGGCACAGCACATCTGGCTTGCAGTGGGGCAACTGCACTGTCTGTGAATGGCTCCATGGTACATTTTCAAGTTGTGCCAGTGCATCTTATTTGTGCCCAGTGCATCTGCTTTGCGAATCCTGCCTCAAAAGTGTAAAATTAAAACATTCCTTAGTATTGAATTTTCAGAACCAAGAGACTTTAGAAACAACAAGGCAACAAATTATACATGGTCTCAGGCTTCTGGGATAGTTAAATCTTCAAAGAAACTATCTAGAATGACTCCCATATATAATAATGTTAGATTCCAACCTTCTCTGATGGATGAGACATTTAAATCTAGTATTTCTTTAGGGGGATTCAAACCATAGGAGATTTCTATGAGAATACTAACCTAAGGTCTTTTGAACAAAAGAAAGTTATTTATGAAATATCAGATAGACAACAACGACAATATATGCAAGTGAAAGACTTTATTAATAAAAAGAATCACAATACTTTTGATTTAGGTGTCTTCCCCTTAGAATATATTTTCTCAGATCTGGAAGCAAATAAACACTTAATTTCCAGATTATATAAAGTCTTACTAGAAGAAATTTCATCACAACTCCTTGAACTTAGAAGGGCTTGGGAAAGAAGACCTTAACAATGAAATCACAGAAAGTAACTGGTCTGAGTTAATAAATTTGTAGAGGACTGGGGTTAAAAATAATAAACTGCTTCAGATACACTTTAATACATTACATAAAACTTATATGACTCCAGCAAAACTACATAAAACTGATAACTCCATCTCTGATATCTGCTAGAGGTGTAGAATTGAAAAAGGCTCTTTCTCCCACATGATGGTGGGCTGTCCAAAGTTAAAAGATTATTGGCTACGAATACGGGCCACTCTTAGAAATGTTTTGGGGTATGACTTTTCATTTGACCCAGGAATTGCCATTTCTGGTTTCCAGGTATTGCAGGGCTTAACTGAGATACCAGAAGAAGCTCTGGAATATTGGAATTTTAGTGGCAAAAAAATTACCTTACAGCATTGGAAAGAAATAGAGCCCGCACCATATAAAGAATGGCTAGAAAAAATGATAGCAGTAAAGTGGACAAAGCACTTTATTTGACAGAAGATGTTTATATCAACATATGAACATACAAAATTGCCAGAAGATACAGGCCATGTGGTCTATCTAGTCTGCTCGAGTGTACAGCACTTCAACCCATTAGACTGCAGGTACCCCCCTCCTATTAACTCTTCCCTCCTCAACTGCCCCCCCGGTATGTACTTTCCCTTGAATTTGTCCCACCCCCTCTTGAAGCACTCCACAGTCTGCACTGATACAAGTTGCTCAGGCAGTGCATTCCACCCTGATACCACTTTCAGTGAAGTAGTGCCTCCTCCTTTCCCTTCTGAGTCTGCCCTCTTTAACTTCAGGGAGTGCCCTGTAGTATCTCTTCCATTCTGGAGAGTAAACCCACCCTGGAAGTCTACTCTGTTCATTACCTTTAGGTACTTGAAGGTCTCAATCATGTCCCCTCTCTCCTTCTATCCTCCAGGGTATACATGTTGAGCTCCTTAGTCTTTCCTCGTAAGTTCTATCCCCAACCTCTGGATCATCTTTTTTTCTCTTTGATGCACTGCCTCCAGTAGTTTGATATCCCTTTTCAAGTACGGGTGCCAGAACTGCATGCAGTACTCCAAGTGCGGCCTCACCAGGGACCTGTACAGGGGCAATATGACTTCACTACATCTGGAGGCAACCCTCCTTGCTATGCACCCTAGCATCCTGTTAAACTTAGCTGCTGCCTTCCTACACTGGGCAGAGTGGTTTAATTCCCTGGTCACCAGCACCCCCAGATCCTTCTCCTCGTTGGATGTGGACTGCTTGATACCATCCATCCAGTAGCTGTATCCTGGGTTTTTGGCTCCAAAATGCATCACCTTGCACTTCTTGGCATTGAACCCAAGCTGCCAGGTGTACTACCACTCCTCGAGTCTTGCCAAGTCCTCCTGCAGTAATTTACCACCCTTCCTCCAATCCACCTCAGCACAGATCTTGGTGTCATTGGCGAAGAGGCTGATCTTATTCTTGATCCCAACTGCTATGTCTGCGATGAAAATATTAACCAGGACTTGTCCCAGTACTGATCCCTGTGGGATATCACTTGTCACTGCCCTGAACTCAGATGCTTCTCCCCCCACAACTACTCTCTGTTGCCTGTCCCTCAGCCAGTTTTCTACCCATCGGGCTAGCTTCCACCCTATACTAAGACTTCTCAGCTTGCTGGTCAGCCTTCCATGTGGCACTGAATCGAAGGCCTTGCTGAAATCCAGGTAGACTACATCTACCACATGGCCCTCGTCCAGTGCCCTTGTGACCCAGTCCAAAAAATCAACCAAGTTTGTCTGACAGGATCTGCCAGTGATGAACCCATGATGTCTGTCATCTTACAGATCATTATCCACAAGAAACTGCAGCAGCCTTTCTTTGAGGATAAATTTCATCAGTTTCCCCACAATTGCGGTGAGGCTTACTGGTCTGTAGTTCCCTGGTTCATCCTTGGGCCCACTTCTGTGGAGAGTTACCACATGTGCCTCCCTCCAGCCTCTAGGTACATATCAGGTATTTAGCGAGGTTTTGAACAGATCCACCAGTGGCTCTGGCAGGACTTCTGTCAGCTCCCTCAGCACCCTGGGATGTACCCCGTCTGGCCCAGGTGCCTTTTCTACCCTCAGGGACCTAAGGCTCTCCACCACCCTTTCCACCATGATGACCCCATCTGTTGTTGTCTCACTCCCATGCCTGCACTCCCTTTCCCTGTAGGAACGGGCCCATCCCTCTCCCTTGTGAACACTGAACAAAAGTATTTATTAAGTACTTCTGCCTTTTTGGACCCCTTGTCTACCCACCCACTGCCTTTTCTGATCCAAACCATCTGATCTTTGTATTTCCTCTTTTCCCTGATATACCTGAAGAAATTTATCTCCTTTCTTAATCCCCTGTGCAAATTTCATTTCCCTGGCTGCCTTTGCAGTCCTTACTGCTCTGCTCACATCCCTGGATTTCCTCACATAGTTCTCCCTATCCTCAGCTCTGTTGGTTCTCTTATAGGTTCGAAAGGCCCTTCTCTTATCCCTCACCTTCTCTGTTACCTCTCTGGTCATCCAGCTTGGATGCTTGGTCCTAGATTTCTTTTGCTGGCTCTTGACATATGCTTTAATGGATTCAATCAGCCCTAGTTTTATGATCACCCATTTCTGCTCTGCGTCCATGTCAGGGTGGATGCCATCTATGTGTGTTCTCATTACTTGCCCCATCCAGCCAAAGTCTGCCTTTCTGAAGTCCAGAACCTTTGTTTTTGTATTGTGGTTCTCTCTACCCAAACTGATAGAGAACCACACTGTGTGGTGATCTCTACCAGACAGTGGTTCTTCCACCCTTACATCTGTGACCCCTCCAGCACCAGATCTATAATATTTTCTTCCCTTGTTGGCACTGTCACCCTTTTGGTTCAGGAGGCCATCCTGGATTGCTTCCAGAAGGATCTGTTCCTTGCTGCATGTGGTGGCTGGGATGCTCCAATCCACCCATGGTAAAGTGAAGTCTTCCACCACCACAGTGTTCCCTTTGCCACTGAGTCTCCTTAGCTGCTCCCCTAGCTCCCTATCCATGTCCTCTTTCTGGGTTGGGAGCCTATAAACAACCCCCAACTGGTCCCTAGCCTCCTTTTGGGGTATGGAGTTGTATACGAATGACTTCTGACCTACCTTCTTCCCCCTCCTCCCTGACGCATCTAATCTTTTCCCTTATGTAAATGGCTACTCCACCCCTTTGCCTTTTTCTCTGTCCCTCCTGAATAATTTCAATCCTGGGATGGCCAAGTCCCAGTCATGGTTTTGGGTTGCATTACCCTATGTATTGGAAATATGATTTAATATTGTCCTCCCATCTGAATAATTTGGCTGATTTGGCTTTAAATGTGGTTTATTTAACAAAGTTAGCTATGATGATGATGATTATGATAATCTGTGTGACAACTCACCTCTCCCTCTGGGCTGAAACAGCTTTTAGAGAGGTGTCTGTCCTCGGGTATTCACTGCCACCAGCTGGATTCATCCAGCGCCAACCTTCAAGTTCACAAACTTGAATAATCAAACGTGCAATTGCACAAGTTAAAGTCTGGTAGTGTGTCTCTCTCAGGTGGCGGATGCTACACAGAGTTTACCTCAGCCAGTGGAAACCAAATATTACCTTAGAAAAATGATATCGCAGTCACAACTGTTGAGCAAATAAATAGTTTTTTACTTAACAGAAAGTGCACTGAGCATGTACAGGATATATATTTACAACACAAGAGAATAACACTCATACAGGACAACTAAACAGATGCTTTTAAATAACAGATGGCAAAAGAAGAAGGCTATTACTGAAATATGCTATCACTAAACTTTCCCTTCCTTGTACTTACAAGAGACACTGGACCCTGTTCTAACTGCCAGCTCCCACGGACATAGCTACAAGGTAGACTCCAAAATTATGTTTCCCCTTCCAGCTTCCCCAAAGCAAGAGAGAGCCTTCTCTGTTTTTCAGATGGTTATATATTCTCTAGAGAATAGGGCATTCCTATTCTCCCTTTGAATGCAGCAAACAACTAACATGTATGTATTTAATTGTCCCAATCAGAGTGAACGCCTATCAGTGACCAATTATATTCCCTTTTCACCTTAAGTTTATATCTGAATGATCCAATCCATTCAAACTGCCCTGTGTATGTGTCTGCAGGTCTGTGTGTGTATGGAGATGTCCACTCAAGATTTATAACCCAGCTCTTATCTAGCAGCTAGGAATTCCACAAGCTGGATGCAGCTGGGCAGAGGATTTTAGCCTTAGTGTATTTTTTTCAAACTGCTAAAAAAATAAGGCACCTACAGAATCCAAACCATTAACTCTTTCCTTCCCATTTCTGTCACAATGTGTAAAAGCCTTCATGAGTGGTGACGATGACTGAAGCACCTACGTGCTGAGCTGACAAAAAAAAAAAAGACTGCACTTTACTTTGTACCAGTCATTGATACTGTGTATGTTTTGTTATATTTTCCATTCCTTTCCCCTGGGTTGCACCTGGAAGCAAGCCCTAGCTCAGTGTGCATTTCCTGGTTACCAAATTTCAGATAAATAAATTGCCATGTAATTTACTTTGTGTGATAGGACAGTGCTGATACCAGGGTACTGCCAATGAGGCATAGCATGATTTTTGAAACCCTGAGAAATTCCACACAACAGATTCACCAAAATTATGGACCACCTGTCCTAATTTATTTGTTTCTCCACTTCAAAAGCTTTGTGTTTCAATCCTAATAGATGTATTAACATAGTTTTTTGCAATTAATGACATTTTTTGGTGTTTCCAATTCACATTTTTCTTATGCACTTGAAAGCATTTCCAGGGCTGGTAACTGGCACAAGTCCATTCTTAAATATATGGAAATATTATTAGAATGAGTTATCCTATTTTATTATGTCCAAATAAGGAAATACACAGAATGACAATGAGAAAACTAGATACAACAGCTGATGGCATCACTCAAAGTGCTTCACATACAAACCATATCTATCTGCCGTGCCGGTCTTTGGTTATTCTGTTTCTTTTGCATGAATGTTTCTGTTATTCTGCATGTATGTATGAATTGTTTTAACAACTTTCTGGCAAATTTTATTTTTCATTTGGATTTGTAATTGCTTTTGTCCTGAGCTAGCTAGCTTTTAAACTGAAACTTTTAAAGTAGATAGAATCAAAAGCAGTATGGCTGCAGTGGGCAGAAACCTGGGTAATGTTAGTTCTGCAAGGTAAGGCTGGTTCTTCTGACTGTACAGATGCAGTGGTCAAACATTCCACAAGAAGAGGCAGTAGACTAATTTGAGTACAATGGAGTGGAGAATTATATTTGTGTGACACAAGATACATGGAGAAAAGAAGGCCCTGCAACTATTTCAATAACTCTACTACTGAAGCAGTTCAAATACTTTATAACATGGGTTCAAAAAATACTCTCTTCTGATTTGTCCAAACAGGTCACCTGACCATTGATTATTCCCTGATATACCCACAGTTGCATGTTCACAGAGCTTTATTTCACTATTTCTTTAGTTAAAACTCTAACATAACATTGCCCATGTTATAAGAGGATTAACCCACTCCAGGGAATGGGTTTACTGAACATTAATCCACACCAGGACAGTTGAAATCACTCGGCTTAGCCTTGTGACTCCAACCTCCCACACAGGTATGGATTAATGCTCAGTTAACCCATACCATATCATGGGTTAATCCCTTCTTAATTCACATAAATACTGTTTTAATACTTGAACTTCTGTGAATACTTAGGACTTCATAGATAGCTATAACTGTATAAATACTTAAAAACTCTATGAATGTTTAAACTTCTATAAATACTTCAGCTTTTATAACTGTGTAAGCTATACAGTATATCTGGTAAATCCAGGGTATTGCAGGGACATCAACACATTGCACTATTGTCATCTGAATGTATGTCACCATAAAATAGAGCTCATCAATGATGAGACTTAGTTGCATGTGTAGCATGAAGATGAGACAAAATGTAAAGGATCTCTTGGCTGGCTTAGAATCCAAGAAAACAAAGACAGATTGCACAAGAACATGAATAAATGCTGGACCTCTGAATAGCTGTAGAAACCAGGAATTGCTGGATAGCACTGTAAAATGTGAAGAAATGCAAAACCACTTAGCTGCTGTGGAACCCTGGAAATGACAAAGACCTCTGTAGAACCTGAAGTAATGCAGAACCTCAGAACCACCATGGAACCTGGGAAATGAAGAACTCCAAAGAACCTGTTGAAGGAAGAATCTAAGTACACTTTAAGTCTGCAAGCCCTCACTAATGAATCAATGTGGTTCCGAGGCTTACTAACACTGGGGAAGGGGAAATGCATTCTACAGTTTCAAATACAGAATGGGCCTCACTAACACTCTACTACAGAATAACAAAACACTTGACCCCATTTTCAATCTTTGTGGCATGCAACATGGCAGAACTCATGCATTTACAGTAGGTGGCACTGTCTCTAGAACATGCAATGGTTGCAGATCATGCAAATCAATTAAAACTGTGGTTGAGCAATGAAGGCACACACTGCCTCTCAATCAGTTATAACACCACTTTGGAAGATATGCAGTCTTTAGCATCCAATTTAAACAAGCTTTGTCACATTAAAAAATAGTCTGTAGCAGACAATTAATTAAAACTTTTGTTTTAAAATCTATAAGGCAGAGTTTAGCATGCTGTTAAAACAGAATATTACTATACTTTACTAAGGTCATCTTAAACAAGCAGTTCTGTGGGGCAGAAATTGTAGAATGGGGAAAATAGCAGACATTCAAGTAATGCAGTAAATCTACACAGTGGGCCCCATATTCAAAAGTCCCAGGCTGCATCGCGCAAGTGCCAGTGCTGCGTAACTGGAATGTGCCGGCACAAAAAATGGTATATTCAGAAGATACACCATAAGATGCAATTGCACATGTCCAGCTGAATATCCCAAACATGTGTGATTGTACAGTGGGAGACGTGAGAAACGGCAGGTGGCTTGAGACCTGTGTGAGGCATAGGGAAATGCGCGATAGGTGGCTACATGTGTTGCGAGCAAAATTGCAATATTCAGCCGGGATATGCTCATTGCACATTCCAAGCCCAATCTCCACATGCCCAGCTCATTACTAGAATGTATTCAGGCCATTTGCATACCCATGGTATGTAAAGTTGCAGCCTTGCAGGGCTGCCCCACCACTCCATAAAGGTGAACAGGAGGCACTGCAGTTTAGCAGGCAGGTGTGATGGAATGTTTGAGTGTGAGTGGGTGGACTGCATTTACCTGAGTACAGTGCTAGTACACATGGCCATGTACAGGGTCAGAATGGGGTACATGGGGCTCACCTGGACAATGGCCACAGGGGCCTACCTGGTCAAGCAAAAAGGGAGGGTACAGGGTGACACACTCTGATCTGTATACCACAGGAATGTGATACACTAGCTATGTTTGCAGTGTACAGTCACATCTAGTGCCCCATATACCACCTAATTTTAGTAACATGATGATAAATGCAAGGAATGTCAATGTTCAGAAGGTGACCAGGTATCTGAGTGTGTGGGTCCCACCTGGACCACTTCAGGTAACCTGGTGGGCCAGTCTGACACTGGTCATGTATGTGCCAATAGTGGCTGCACACCCAACACTGGAGGGGCCAGGTGTCTGTGAGGCATGCCCATGTCACTCTCAGGGCACAGGTTGTGCCACCCCTGCCCCATGCTGCCCACCTTTGTGCTATGTTCACCACAGGAACACCACACTGATCCACCTCAGTGCCCCTGTGGTGGAGTCACACCACACGGCAGGCATCTGTGACATGCCTGTGGCTCCCTGTTGTGTGGGCCTGGCATGGGTGTACTGCTTGCACCTATGGTGTGCCACCATAAGTGTGTACCAGAGGTCAGTCTCTGGTCTGTACCATGCTGCCACTAATGTCACCAGGCTACCTTGGCACCGTGGCCCCAGATATCACCATGGGCACATGCTACCACCAGAAGGCACCGTGCAGGCCACATGGGTGCAGGCCACGATCCCAGGTACATGTGTTGAATTGTGGCTATCTGTTCCACCAGTGTGCTAGGGTATCACCCGACAGCACTGACATGTGGCTGCTGGGTGTCTATGTCTGGTTGTGGTGTGGGGGGGCTCTCTTGGCAGTGCCAGTAGTGTCACAGCACCTGTGGCTTTGGGTATTTCTGTCCTGGCATGACTGCTGTGTGTGAGTGCATGGGCACATCCCAGTGCACTTCCAAGAGCTATCTCATGATGGCCTGCCTGCAGTTCTGCTGCATGTCTGTGGGTGTCTGGCTTATTTAGGCTATCCTTTTATGTGCCTGACTTTGTTTGGCACACTTCTGAGATGCGCAGCAGATGTGCCGCACATTTTGGTTGAATATATGGATGTGTTGCATATTCATGCATGCACACCCTTTTTTTGTACCTCATACATTATTTCTGTGTGATTGCACATTCAGAAATGCATGCTGCATCTCTCCATTTTGAATATCCCACTTCCACGCATTTTCTGAGATACACCACACATCTCCATTTTGGGCTGTGCAACTCCTTTGAATATGTGAGCCTGTATCTTTAACTCATGCAGTCAGTCTACCATTCTCTTCAGTGCTGTATTCTGTGATTTTCAGCACATTATCATAAATGATTATTCATTAGCCTGTCTGGTTGCAGAGAAGAACTCGGAATATATAATAGGATCCCCCCCTTATTGTGGGATTTGCCTATTTTATCTAGCCCTGCCACTTGGTTGAAGGGCCAGTGACAGCTATGCTGCAATCTGGGGACCTCTTGCTTAAGACCTGCTGGGCTGCTTCATTTATGTGGCATACGTTCTGGGATGGCCAGTAGCTCATAGTCCTAGCACTCCCTGCTTTGGAAGGCATCACTGGCAGTTTTTCCACCCACCTTGCAGCACTGGTCATTTGATGCTACTTGTACAACGAGTGCAAATCTCTTACATGGGGAGGAAAGTCTCTTACTGCTCCTTAATTTTATTAACTGAGAAACAGATAGACAATATTTGCCCAATGGCAATGTAGCTGACTCACTATCCCTACCAGGCTGCAGCTGGGTGTGGGGAGCTGAGGGATACCTTGGCTGGAGCCTGATGGGCCCAATATGTTTCTGAATCTCTACCCTCTGCTGAGGCCTGACCCCTCTTCTCACCATTGCAGCCCCGACCACCACTTTTACTTATTGCAGCTGCAGTTACTATTGCCAGTTCTTACCACCACAGCCCATCGCTGGATCTGTTGATTCTACTGCAACTCAGTGACCTGAAAGCATGGAAAAAAGCACTTGATCAACAAAAAACAACAGTAGTAGGCAGAATTGTTATAGACTCATGGTTTATTATAGTAAAGTGCAAAACATAAGAGCACAGGTAAGACCCAAACACTTCAGGACACTGGCAGGTCCATTCATCAAGGAGTTTGGCTGCTCTCCCCCGCAAACCATATATAGAATAGTGGATGGGCGACCATCCACAAAAAGGCTGCATTTCCATCGAGGGTGATGATGACATTAGAGAGACCTCGAGAGCAAAGCTCGAGAGGTCTCTGTGATGTCATCAACTTCCAAGATGGGAAACGCTGCCTTAGTTGAGGATGGGTGACCATCCACTATTTTTTATAGTATATGGTTCCTCTAATGTGTACAACATTCATTTCACAAGGTTTCATACCTTGTGTATTCGCAGCTCTGCTTTGTCCCGGTCCTCGCTACAGACACTCACTACAGACACACTCCTCTCCTGAAATGACCCTGAAGACATTCCATCTGTTCACAATCCCAATCATGAAGGTAAACAGCAGATTTAGATTTTTTTAAAAATGGGCACATTGAAAGCATGAATACAGGGAACTAAGGCAGTCCATGTATAAACTGGTTTTGAACCCTTCACCGGACAGCTCGCTAAGTGGCACTGCCATTAGTGTTTGAATTTTTTCTGAGGAGTGGAGTTTCCACCAATCGTGTGGCAACTCAAGGGAAAAAAGTTGTTGTACTATCGATGTGATGTCAGAACGATAGTACAACAACTTTTGACCTTTGAACTGTCCTGCAACAGCATTTTGAAAGCCACCATTTTCTATTAATAACCCTTAATCATATACTATATTTGAATATAAAACTTAAACTGACAGTGTAAAAATGTAGCAATTAGGGTGAAAGAGTACATCTGCTGGCACCATTAGAAACTATAGTTCATTCAGTGTTACCCCAATATAAAAATTCACATGTGCATACGTGAATAAAATTGAAATATTTAAACTGGTTGAAAAACTCAAATGGAGGTCAAAGGCAATGCATGGCAAAATTAAGATAAATATCTAAACATAATGTTTACTTGGTTTACTTGTCAGTACTAGGCAAAAAAAGACCTTATGGCCCTTCTGGATTGCCTTCCATGCTTAGTGGGGAGATTAGAATTGCCCCTTTATTTGTTATTATATAATCATCCAGTCCCTGTTTAAAACTAATGACGGAAGGTTTGCTAACTAATACCACAGGAAGTTTGTTCCATAGTGTGGCCGCACATATCGATAAAAAATGTCTCCAATTAGTATTAGCCCTTGGGATCAATAATTGTTTATCATGAGAGCTTAGGGTTCTGGTCCTATCTTTAAATCATAAACCATACTGAGCCATTAGTTCTAGATTTTTAAGGTATTGTATAAGAGTAAAGACAGACAATTGTGATTCAGCAAAGACAGACAATATAAGAGTAACAGATCGCCTATTTTAGGTATAGTTTCCAAGCTAAATAAGCCCAGAGAATACAGTCTGTCTTCCTAAGTCTTGTGTTCTATGCTCTTAATCAATTTTGTCGCCCTCCTTCTGAGTCCTCTCCACAAGGTCAATATCCTGCCTTAAGTTAGGATTCCAAAAAGGTGATCTAATGTCAAGATGTGGAACAACATAGGTTTTATATACTGATACCAAACAATGCTGTTCCTTGAAACAAATGAGAGTCTGATTGGTCTTAGGAGAACATTTGTTTTCTAGAAACTTGCATACAATGATCTGAATGGAACACTTTATTGTTTACAATTATACCCAAGTCCTTTTCTTTGTACTCCATACATAGCTGAATGTTATTCACAAAGTAAGAATGGTTTGGGTTATTCCTGCTGAAATGCAACACACTGCATTTCTCGGGATTTTAAGTCTTTGGTCAAGGAGTTATATTTGTTATTGTATCAACTTCTCCCCTAACTACACGTTGTCCATGAACTTTAGCAAATTATTTGACACATTTAGGCTTATATCACTCATGAATAAACCAAACAGTAATGGACCTAGTACTGAACCCTGGGGGATTCCACTTCCTACTATGCCATTTTTTGAGATGACACCCTTTATTTTTACCTTTTGGGAGTGGTCTGATGGCCACCCAGAAATCCACCTGACAATGTCCATATTAAGACCCATTTTGCATAACTTAATTATCAGGAGATCATGGGGTACTGCATCAACTGCCTTTTCTTGATCAAGAAGGATCACATCAACTGGTATGCCCAAGTCCAGACTGGTGCCAACTTAACTGTAGAAGGCAAATAAGTTGGTTGTACATGATAACCCCTTTTTGAAACCATGTTGGGTGAAGTCTTGTTTCCATATCAAGGATTGTTTTTATTAACCTCTCAATAGCCTTACTACAAAGCAATGTGAGGCTAATACATCTGTTATTTGAGGCAATACTTTTCATGCCCTTTTTGTGGATAGGTATCAATATTGCTTCCCTCCGGTCCAAATGTACCACTCCACTTCCCAAACATTTATTAAATAGTAGCATAAGGTGGTATGCCAGTTTGTTTGCCAAGTCTCTTAGAAATCTTGGGTGAATGTTATCTGGTCCTGGGGAGGTATTCCCTTTTATACTCTTCAATACATCCAAGTCATCAACATGGGTGAAATGTTTAGTAGTATCACTGGGTACATTGACCAAGATAGGTTTGTATGTATTGAATATGGGGACAAATTAAGAATTAAATTGATTCACCATCTCCTTATCATCTGTTACAGTTCTACCATCTGATAAAAAGAGACCTACTGACCTTTGGGTATTCTTGTTTCTGTTTGTGTAGAAATAAAAAGATGTATTATCCTTTGTATGGGGCAGCCTAAATTCCAGTTGATATTTCTCTTTCTTTCATATTTTTAATAGATTTTGTTCTGATTTGTATTTATTTAATGTTACTTCTGATGGCGTCTTTTCTGATTTCCAAAGGCTTTTTCCTTAAGTTTGATTTGACTTCTTAGTTGGTGATTTAGCCACAAAGGAATTTTACCTTTATCATTACATTTTACTTTCATGCAGACATATTCAGATTCTAATTTCAAGACAGTGTTTTTGATTTTCTCCAACAGTTTACAGTGTCCAGATTCTGTAACATAGAATCCCAATCTCAGGATTTCAGAGAGTATTTAATGGCACCTAGGTTGGCATGGTTGTAATCAAAGAATGTGTTAGAGTTTTTGGGAACAATTTTACAATCGCTGATACTACAGGTTACCATCTGGTGGTTGCTAGTGCCTAATGGGTCCATAACCACTGGTTCTGAAACACCCTCTTGAATATTATTAATAACTAGATCTAGGATATTCTGACCCCCTAGTTGGGACATTTAGTGGTTGCTCCATCGAATTTACAATAAGAACTTTTATTAGGTGTTTTTCAAATTCAGAGGACCCCACCTTGGTATCCCAACAAATTCCTGGTGCATTAAAATCACCAACAATTATACAATCACCAAGATTTGAAACTGACATAATTTCTTGCAGTAACACGTTGTTATAATCCTTGCTGGAGGACACAGGCCTATAGCAGATGCCTAATATAATTTTTGGTCTCTTACTAAACTGTAGTTGTAACCAAAGGGATTCTATTGATATTGTGGGATCATGAAGTGGTATTATTTGGGAGCATTTTATTTCATCTTTATAAAGCAGCAAACTCTTCCTCCTCTCTTGACTTGTCTATTGATGTGGAATAATTGGCAATCATCAAAATTAGACACCAGGTACTGCTTTCATCCCATCATATTTCATTTATGACCGCAAACCCCACCTGTAGTTCAGATGTAATAACTTCAAGTTCAGATTTTTTTTTTCAGATTTAAGCTCTTAGTATTAGCCTATAGACAAAAGCACAAGGTGGAACCAGTGTTAGAATGTGTATCATTCTATTGCAATGATGCACACATTACCCCCTTGTTTATAAGTTTAAAGACTTGGAGATAATTTGTTTTATTTTTTGCCCAAGTACATAGCTGCAACCATGGCTTAAATGAAGGCCATCCCAGTAGAATAACCCCTGGTCCTGTTCAAATTGTTTCCAATGAGTAATGCAGTGGTAACATTTAGTCAGTGCTCACTTCCTCAACCACTCATTTATTGCTTTTATTTGTTTTTTCTTATAGTAGTTGGCCCTGGGAACCAGTAAAAATGTCAGAAAAGTGAACTTCACATCCTCTATTTACCAGAGTTTCACTGAGTTCAATGTACTCATGTTTTATCTCTTCTTTACTAGATTTATTCAGGTTGTTGGTATCAACATGAACAATTAGAAGGGGCCACTCCCCAGCATTTTTAACATATTCGTAGTTGTATGTGTAATATCCTTGATTGTTGCACCCCTGGAACTACCACATGTTCTCTTGTGTTTGTCTGGATAGCAAATCAGTTTGTCAGTGTATTTAATGATTGACTCACCCAGGACAAGAGCCTGTCTAGGTTGGGAGGATAGATCTGGAACCAGCTAGGGGGAGTTTAGATTTACAGAGTTACGACAATCACTTGTTGATGCTTTTGGTGATTTGTCTGCATTATCAGCACAACTAACACTCCACGTTCTACCTCCTTTCCACTCCACCTCCATGCTTCACCTTCAGAAGGGTACTAAAGTGTGGGCACCTTCAGTCCCTGAAACATGATCTTGCCAACTCCGACTGGTCACAAACTGACCATGCTACTGACATTAATACTGCATTGGATTATTTCATAAAACAATTCACACAAATCTGCGACATGCATGTGCCCCACAAAAAGTTCAAAGCAAAGGAGTCTGTTAACCCATGGTTATCATCTGACCTAATAAGCAAACTGAAAAAGCAGATCACCTATGGCACCTTGCCAGAGAGTCAGGTAAACCCTCAGACATACTAACCTATAAGCAAGTCAGAAATACCTGCACCCAGGAAATACACCAGACCAAATCAAAACACCACAAGGAGTCGTTTGCTGCCTCCTGGGGTGACAGAAAAAACTTTTGGACCAACTTGAAGGAAGTCTCAGGTAAGGCTGTGACATCAGCACTGAACCTAATCAATATACAGGGAACCCCTACCCAGGACTCACTTACCTTAGCCAAAGCCTTCAATGAAGCATTCTCAGACCTCTCTGGGACACTCCCCCCCAGACTTCTTTGATGACCCTCCACACTCCAACACCTCTACAACTGATGCTCATCCTCACTCAGCCCCTTCTTTTTACTTCAAGAAACTTACCACCTCACGAGTCAGGAAATACCTCCTCAAAGTGCTCGGGAAATCAAGACAAAGTGCAGAAACACTGGACCTCAGACTTGTTGCCCTCACTATTGAAGAAGTTCTCCTTCCAATAACCAAGATCCTGAACATGTCGCTCTGCCACTCACAATTCCTACAGCTGTGGAAATTGGCCATCATGACTCCTGTGTACAAAAATGAAGATAGGGTATCTCTGTCAAACTACCGGCCCATCTCAATTCTGCTACTGCTCTCCAAAGCACATGAATGCATAGTGACTGACCAGCTGGCTGAATATCTTGTGAAATACTCAATCCAATGCCCACAGCAGCATGGATTCTGTAAAGGGCACATTACCTCCACAGCACTACTTGAACTCACTGGGTTTATTCACCGGTCCCTGGACCAAGGAACCCTAGCAGGGGCAGTATTCATTGACCTCTCAGCGGCCTTTGATACTGTCCACCATTCCTTCCTCTTAAACCAATTAACCTCCATTGGCCTCTCTGCAAAATCAACCCTATGGTTCAAAAGCTACCTAGGACAATGTACACAAACAGTGAAAATCAACAATGTCCTCTCTGATTATCTGTCTGTAATATCTTTGGTCCCCCAAGGCTCCATATTGGGACCGCTCCTTTTCAGCATCTTTCTCAACAATCTACCATGCCGCTGCCCACAGCAGATGTTACTCTATGCAGATGATGTAGTAATCTTCTCAAACTGCCCAGACCCAGAGAATCTTGAGTGCAAGCCACAACATAGCTTTGGGATTTTTAAGGAATGGTTCTAGGACAATAAACTTATCTTAAACAGCAAAAATACCAAAACCATGTTGTTCTGCAGTACTCAAAGCAAGTACAAGTCATACGCTGTCAACATTAGTACACAATCTGGAACTCTGCTCAAACATATCCAGCACTTTAAATATCTTGGGGTCACACTTGACAGCAGTCTGGCCTATGACCAGCACATCAGCAATGTGGCTAGGACTGTCAACTACAAAATTGGTCTCCTTCATAGTCACAAGCACTGTCTCACCTCGGACACTCTTAGACTAGCGATCAACAGCTCCGTCCTCTCTGTAATAGACTACAATTTGGTCATCCATGGTACGGCTAGCCTCACCGCCCTCCACAGAATATCGGTAGCACTGAACAAGACCTGCAGGATGCTCACAGGAGCTGAGCATCTTACCCATACCTGTGACCTCTATGCTCAAACGGGCTGGCTCCAACTTAGTGGGAGGTTACACTACCAAACCTGCCTGCTGGCAAAAAAGGCACTACTAGGTATTCTCCCCCATGGCACAGCAAACCTACTTCAGCCACAAAGCAGCAACTCACAATGGACAAGTAGTGCTAGCACTCACTTCTACCATGTTTCTCATCTTTGAACGACAGAGGGTCAGTGCTCTTTTGGCTACAGAGCACCCCTCTGGTTTAATGCCCTCCACCAGGTTATCTCCTCTCAATCTACTCTGGGCCCTTTCAAGAAACTACTACTCCAGTAGCTTTCTGCATCCAGCACCTGTGACTGTTACCACTAGTCCCTCTGCCACAGGGCTCTGACCTACCTCTATGCGGCTCCCACCATGGCATGCCCAGGCCATCTCTACCACCCCTACACTCCCTCCTCCTACTTCCACTTGGTGGCTCACAACTCTGCTTGGCCACCAGCTGCATACATCCACCCCCATGTCTCACTTGACAAGGTCCATGACTGCAGCAACTCTATTTCCTACCCTACTCTCCCCCACCCATCATCTCTTAGCCCTCTCTTCCCTATCACCTACTTTTCTCTCCACTAACTACTGCCTCAGTGAACTATCTCCCAACCTTTCTACTACCTGCAACTAGTGAATTTAAATTCTGCTAGTGAAGTGAAGGCGAAGTGGACACTTCATGTTGCCAATCCTCTATGCGGAGTAGGCAATGCAAAGTGCTCACTCTGCCTTGTCATTACCACTTCGCATTAAGGCAGAATGGCAATGTGAAGTAAGGTGAAGTCATTGTTTTTAATGGACTTCGTGTTCCTCATTATGATTCTAACTGATCCACTTGGTGTTTCAGATTTGGCAGCCCCCCCCACCCATCACATGGCTTGTAATACTGTAAGTCACATGCTCTTTAACTAGGCAGGAAGAAAGTGAGTCATACAAGCAGACACTTTTACTTTCTCCTGTGCAGATGGAGAGAAAGTAGTGTGTTTTGTGACTGCTGATACTTTAAGATCAGAGCTAGGAGAAGATTTAAACTTTGATTTAGACAGAACAGCTTTTTTAAAAGCTACATTTTTTTGACTTTTTCTGCACTGTTTTTTACTTAATTTGTTCTTTCTGTAAATTTTATTTTTCTTACCTTTATAAGTAGTTAGTTGTTTGTCTGTGTGACTGTGTGTGTGTGTTGTGTGACAGTGTGAGTAGTAATTGCTCAGACTGAGGGAACTCAGTAGGAGAGATGGACCAGGGTAAGGGAATGACTGGGGTGGGGCAGCTTTGGGAGAGTATGGTAGCTGTAAGCATCGTACCATGCACATGTGTGGAGGGCATGGGCACCCATTCCTGTTGGACCGCTTGATACTTGTGAGTGTCCTCCCCTGGAAGCAGGACTAGCACTGCCTCCTGTCCTGACTCTGAGGCAGTTGAACCACCACAACCACCAAGTCCAGGTTCTCTGGAGCAGGATGTGCCTATTTCCCTGGGCCCAGGTGTGGATCCCATCCCTGTTCAGCACTGTGACCAGCCGGCTGCCAGTTCATCTGGCCATCCCCTGCCTGTGCCTGGTCCTGCCCGTACCTCCATTGTTTGGCAGTTTTTTTACTGTGTGGGGGACAGTAGTGTGGTCAAGTACCACCTATGTGAGGTGGAGGTGCACCGTGGCCCCTGGGTGACTCACCTGGGGACTGAGGGCCAGTGCACCCATATGCTCAATTACCAGCAGTTGGAGTGGCAGGCTGCACAGAACGGACCATGTCAGCACCTGCTGGCCATTCTGTGGCAGAGGGTGCAGCTGTGCATTGTGACATCCCTAAGAAGAGGAGGGCCACAGCAGCACCTGCTGCTCCACCAGCACCCCCCCCCCACCACCACCAGCAGGTCAACCTGTAGAATGTGTGGACCCCAGAGAAGTGTATGTAACACAGGCTGACTTGGCAGTTCTCTGAAGTGTTGTTGAGGATAACAATGAGAGGGTGAGTGCTGTGGAGCAGCGGCTGGATCACACAGAGGAACATCAGTGCAAATTAAGTCCATGCTGGAACTGCTGCTGGATCACCATGGGATCCCACATTATTTTTTTTTCCTCACACCATGTGCCCCCCACACCTTCCTTGCTGTGTTACAAAATGTATTCCTCCACCATCCCTGACCCTTGTATGTAATTAAGCCCTTTTTTGTTGTCTTCCATATGCGTGACACTTTGTATTCTGAGCAGTGCAAGTATACTATACTAAACTGCATGTGTGCATTAAGTCTTCTCTCCAGTCTGTGTATGTACTGCAGACACTGTCCAACTTCCTGACTTAAAAACAAACATTAATGAGTACAATGGTGGGGTGGGGTGGTGAAGCATGAAGAGATACTACAAAACAGGCTTACAATACATCCAAGTAACTATTAAAAAAAATGAATGTTGTGATTCATGAAGTGATCATGAATCATGATTTGTGACTGCATTTGTGACCATGATGATGAAGAAACATGAATGCCTACCGCCTATGGCTGTACTTCCCTGATGAGCTGTAGCTTAAAACTCCCAGACTTACAAACACGTATCAATGAGTACAATAGTGGGGTGGTGAAGCCTGGAGAGATACTACAAAACAGGCTTACAATACATCCAAGTAACTAGAAAAAAATTAATGTTGTGATTCGTGACGTGATCGTGAATTGTGATTTGTGACTGCATTTGTGCCCGTGATGATGAAGAATGTGATTTGTATCATGAGTGACTCGTGATGATGGTCCTGACTTAAAAACGCATATTAATGCGTACAATGTTCATGCAGAATTAAGCACCACACATGTCCAGTACTCTGAAGGGAAGTCAAAGAAACAACTGTGACTTAAGTTACAGGTGAAGATTGGGCCCTAAAGAGATGCAAATGCACAGACAAATTAAGATTGCACTATGCACTGAAGAGATGCAGACACAAAGGCACAACACCTAACCAGTGCTCACCATCAGAAATTCAAATATGGAAAAGAATACCTTTGCTGGTTGGGGTGGGCTGCAGGGGGGGGCAGTGTAATGCACTGCTGCAGTAACAGTCACTAGTACTAGTACCAGTAAAGATATCACAAAGAAGTACAAAAATCACACATCTGCAGTGGATAGCAGGTTCACATTGCTGAAATTATGTGGCACAATAAAAGGTGACTGATTTGATGACACATGTCACACACATACTCACACACACACACACCAAGTAATGCATAGCAAATTGAAAACTTCAGTAATATAACCACATATTTTAAACAGACTAAAATTATGCACTGTGGAAGTAACAGTTACTGGTACTAGTACCAGTAAAGATACCCACAAAGAAGTACAAATATCACACAGCTGCAGTGGATAACAGCTTCACATTGCTGAAATTATTATGTGGCACAATAAAAGGTGTCTGATTTGATGACACATGTCACACACATACTCACACACACATTAAGTAATGCATGCAAATTGAAAACTTCAGTAATATAACCACATATTTTAAACAAACTAAAATTATGCACTGCTGCATAACAATCAGCAAAAAAAAATGGCAAGAAATATTGAAAATATTACTGTGTGTACATTAACACAGTTATACGAGAAAAATATCACCAAAACAAAAAGCACTGTCTTTTTCTCCAAGTTAATCTACCTACACCACAGATACACCCCTCCCCCAAAGCACACTTCCAACTGTCTCTCAGCACACAGACTGAATGTTGTACATTAACATTCAAAATCCAAACACAAACAATAAACACTCAATGATATGAGCACAGGAGGGTTTCCTATAATCGATAAACTAAAGTTTCAGCAAAAAAATGACTCAAAAAGGCTTTTTTAACAACTTTTTTAAGGTTTGAATTGCCGAGAGCTCTCAGAGCATATTGTCTCCTACAGCTTCCGACACACACTACTCCAAAGTGAGGCTGTGCAGAACAATCTGGAGCCCATGTGACTTGAAATCCCATGAAACACTGCAAAATTTGCCTTTGGAGCTTAAAAACAAGGCGAAGTAAGGCTAAGTACATTGTTTTCATTGTACTTCGCCTTAAGAATTGCTGGAGTAGTGGTTTGGGAAGGCAGAGTAACGTGAAGTCATTGCTTTCAATGGACTTCACGTTACTCATCAATAATGTGAAGTACTCCACAAATTCGTCTTCACTCAGCGAATCACTCCATGGAGTGAATTGGGGTCACTTCACCCATCACTACCTGCAACTATCCTCTCCTATAACTTACTGTATATGCAACTCAAGGGTGTCTTACCCTCTATAGTTTTTTGTTAGTATAAACCTACTTGAATTATTCATTGTAATTACTGTACATGCCTTATACTCTATGTTGCTTGAATTCTTGTAATACTGTCTTCCCTCCTACTGACGTGGAACCTTTGTAAAAGAGCTCTCAACTCAAAGGTGTTTAATCTTAGATCCTAATAAATAAATAAACAGTTGCCGTAATTGTACTTTTCATGTATTGTTGCACTCATGTTATCTTCTATGTTCATCTCTGTTCCTTATTTCTGTATTTTACTCCCAATCTCTGTTTGTACTTGATGCGGAATCTTTGTAAAAGAACCTCTGGTTCAAAGGCATCGTAATCCTACTAATAAATAAATTAAAAAATTAAAAAAAACACCAATTAAATCCATTGTTACTGGATTTAGGTTTGAGGGTGTGGACAGATTTGTATCATGGTCATCCATGTGGATATCAATAACTCCTGTATTTTCTTCTGACACCTCAATTAAGGGCTCAAATCGATATTGGGTGCGAACTTCAAAACCTAAGGCTATACAGCCTTTATAAATTGCTTTTTATTAGACACAATAATCCACTCATCAGATTCCAACTTATCACTTTCATCATTTATTCTTATATGTTATCTGGTAGATGGATCAGAATTTGACACACCTTATACAATCATTTCCCCCTGGGTTTCATTTAGTAATATATGTGATTCATTGTTTTCTTTATTTGAGATATCTGAAGAGAGGTAATCTACTAGACCATTTGAGCACAATTTGTAGCATAACGTACCGCAGCCATAGTTGGATGTGCGGGGTCATAATTTTGACTGAACTTCTTAATTTGATGTATTTTTGTTGCAATTTGCTTCTGATTTGTTTCTAAGACATCAAATTTGTTATAAAAGGCTTTAAAGTCCTCTGCCAGAAAACTATAATTTATGCATTTTTCACAAATAAAGCTTTGCGTGCTTGGCAAATTGCATAATAATTTATACAGTGAAACAGCTTGCAACCCTAAGGTCAACTTCCCCATCAAGTGTCATGATTTTGTCACTCATTTTTTTCTTTTCTTTTAAAAGGAAGAGTAGAGTGGTTTTATTTCAACACAGCTATGTGATACCCCTTATGAACACAAAGCTTAAAGAGGTAACCTGAGACTAGATACACTACTTTGCTTTATTCCTGATTTCACTCCAAATACTTTACTATAACAACAAGACCTTACAATGAGTCCTGCAGTCCACACTGGGCATGCTTGACACGTGCTTAGATGTGTGTGTCTCTGCATGTGTCTCTGCGTGTAGTGATCATGTACTCACCCACTCGAGCTTGACCCTCTCACTCAGGGCCTGCAAATTATCACCCATGACCTGGAAGTGTGTCCTGGGTCATGTGGTGCTCAGCTGGTACAACAGCCACAGTTTATCCTTTAAAAAGGTATTTAAAACATTTGTAGTCTAGCAACTACTAAAACCAGAAGCTCAGTGCCTCTATGATAAAAAAGGTAAAGCTGAAACCCAACAGCAGTTCCCTGAGATGCTCTCAGGAACTACAATTCCCAGAAGTGCCTTCTGTCTCAAACTCAGTCTCCTTGGTTGCTAGGAGATGATCCCTCCACACAACCACTGTACAGACTTTTACAATACCAGTTAAAAAGCAGCTCTCAACCTGGCAGGTAATGTTACACTACACTAGGTAGTCACATAGCTTAATGGCAGGCATTTTGTTTAACACTGATGCTCAGTTGAGTCTTGCAATTTATCACCGATGACCAGGAAGTGTGTCCTGGGTCACCTGGTACTTAGCTGATACAATGGCCACAATTTATCCCTTAAAAAGGTATTTAAAACATTTGTAGTCTAGCAACTACTAAAACCAAAATCTCAGTGCCTCTATGATAAAACAAGCATTTGTCAATGCCGAATGTTGTCACGTTGGCATTGACTTTGGTAGTGTAGTGCGGGAAAACATTTTGGGCAGGATGTAAAAAATGACAGCTGTACATTTCATAAGGAGGAGTAAAAAAATGGCAGTGTTGAAAATGTAGCATGTAAATATTGCAAATTTGCAAGTTAGAAGGGTGCATGGGAAATGCACAACACACGCTTGTAACACAGTCATTTTATGGATGCTTGGCACCAAATTTTCAACATAGGCATTTTAGCACCTCTGCTCATGTACAGTGTCACTGTTATTTCCTCAAACTGTCCCAAAAAGTGATTTCACACAGCAACTGCGATATTCTGCATTGGACGTGCAAAAACACATTTTGGGCAAGATATGTGAAATGACAGCTGTATTGTTCATCAAGAGGTGTGGAAAAATGTCAATGATGAAAATCCAGAGTGAAAATATTATAAATGCACAATGTTACGAGCGTGTGTGCAATCTGTCAATGCATGCTCGTAACACAGTCATTTTATGGAGCACCATCACCAAATTTTCAACATAAGCATTTTAGGACCTCTACTCATGAACAGTGTCACTGTCATTTTCATAATCGGGCTCAAACACTGATTTCCCACAGCAACCGCGCTATTGTGAGCCAGAAGTGCAGAAACACATTTCGGCCAGGATGCGAAAAATGACAGCTGTACTGTTCAGATGGAGGTGTACAGAAATGACAATGTTGAAAATCTGGCTTGAAAATATTGTGAACTCATGAAGTTATAAGCCTGAGTAGCAGCTGCGCAATGTGAGCTCGTAAAACAGCCATTTTTGGGATTTTGCCCACCAAATTTGCAACATAGGCTTTTTGAGAGCCCACCTCATGAACAGTGGCACTGTCATCTTGTTAATCATTCCTGGAAAGTGATTCTGCACAGTGACTGCAAAATCACCTTTCGGGACCGATTAATGATATGGCAGTGATAGAATTCATGAGAAGGGGTCCCAAAAAACACATGTTGAAAATCTGGTGTAAAGATTCCCCAAAATGCCCGAGATATGCATTAAAGTAAAAAAAAAAACTATTTATTCCATTTTACAGTTCACCGGCATTTCCATAGTTCACGGTCGGCTTTGAAGAGTGCAGATGTGTTCCCTGTCCACGAAGATCATTGCGCCAGACTCTGGAGGTAAGTATGGGGTGGGGGGTGTGGGGAGGCAGGGTACATGGTGGGTAGGTGTGGGTTGTGGGAGGGGACAGGACAGGGACACCGTCAAGGAACCGTTTTCTTCTTTACAGGTAAAAAAAAAATAAAAGACATCGGGGGACTGTTTTCATTTTTAATAGGTGCTTTGGCACACTGGGGTGGGCTCCCAGCATGCCACCTGAGTGTGTGTGTGTGGGTGGGTACTTTAGCTGATGGGGGATTGGGCACCCCTGTTGGCAAACAAGGAAAGGGGGGGAGCTGTAGGAGCCAAGGGGGATTGGGCACCCCCTCAGCAAGCAACAAACGGGGGGGAACACATTATGCTGACAGGGAGTGGGCTCCCCTATTGGCAAAATTTAAGGGGAGGGAGGGATACATGCCAACGGGGATTTGGCAGCTGTCGGCAAAGAGAAACTGTTGGGGAGGAGGTGCATGATGCATGATGCTGAGGGGGATTGGGCAACCCCTTGGCAATCAAAAAAGGGGGGGTTACATGATGCTGACTGGGACTGAGCACCCTCATTGGTACACAATAAATGGTGGTGTTGACAGGCAACAGCGGCAGTCACTGCCGCCATGTTGCCTGCATGAGGGGGGGGAAGAGTGTTGTGGTCACGCTGCATGAGATCTTCGCTCTCATTGCAGCTGGCCTTTTCTCTCTTGTCTTCACCTCATTAGCTAGGCAGGGTGTCAGCCCCTGCTGGTGGTTGCCTGAGGAATGTAGGACACACCTACTGGTGTGTGCCCTCCATTCACCCAACAGTGACCGTGCCTCCAAATCTGCACTATCACAAGATAATGGCTGTGCAAGCACGCCAACATAAAAAGGTAAAGCTGAATCCCAACAGTAGTTCCCTGAGATGCTCTCAGGAACTACAATTCCCAAAAGTGCCTCCTGTCTCAAACTCAGTCTTCTTGGTTGCTAGGAGATGATCCCTCCACACACTCACTGTACAGACTTTTACAATACAAGTTAAAAAGCAGCTCTCAACCTGGCAGGTACTGTCACACTACACTAGGTAGTCACACAGCTTAATGGCATGCATTTTGTTTAACACTGCTGCTCACTTGGGGCTTACAATTTATCACACATGAACTGAGTCATGTGGTGCTTAGCTGGTACAATGGCCACAATTTTTCCTTAAAAAAAGGTATTTAACTGAGCAGACTTTTACAATACAAGTTAGAAAGCAGCTCTCAACCTGGCAGGCACTGTCACACTACACTAGGTAGTCACACTGTTTAATGGCAGGCGTTTTGTTTGTTAAACAGATCTGTGCTGCAGGATGATGTCTGTACACAAGAAAGTTGATCCAAAGCACAAGCAGACCTGTGACATAACGCCCAAAAAACTTTTCAAAGAATCCATAATATTAATCCATAGAGTACAAGGGGGAAGGAGAATAAAACAAAAAAGGGAAAGAAAAATGAGAGGAAGAACAGGAAAAGGGGAGGGAGAGTAAAGGAGACCAAATGGTCAAAGAAAAAGAGGGAGGTGGGTGTGAAGAAAAAATTAAAGGGATGCTTGGAAGGATAATGGGTGAAACTAGGGGTGTTCATAACAAAAATCAAAGTGCAAGTAAGACATAAACGCATAAAGATTGCAGCAAAAGCATTTCAAAGGTTTTCTGATCATTTCTGACACACAAAAAAAAATTAGACTATTAAATATGCACACATACTCTCACTGTACTACTAGATTTGGACATAGAAATACCCACTCACCAAACTGTTTTTTTAAAACAATTTTTCTATATTAGTTTTCTCCAGACTTTATTTTTATATTACGTTCTGGGAAAACCCCTTGATCAAACAGTACCAGACTCTCTGATGAATGGGTTTTCCCGAAACATAAAATAAAAATAAAATCTGGAGAAAAATTAAAAGGAAAATTATTTTGAAAAAGCAGTTTGGTGAGTGGGTCTTTATATGTTCAAATCTGGTAGTGTTTTAAGCCATGTTTGGACTAAGACCTCTTCCATGAATATAATACTGATTATTTTCCTTTTACACACTTTTCTGAGGTCGGCTGGACTGGGAACACTGCTATACTCTCACTGTAATAATGACAATAATAATAATAATAATAATAATAATAATAACAACAATAATAATAATACAAAAATCACTGAAAGAAAACAACATAAATCCTGAACTAGATACATTTACAAAAAAAGAACTAAATCAATAATATTGTTAAGACCAGAGAGGCGAGTGACATCTAAAGAGAAGATTTACCTTGCTTCCTTTTGAAGAAGGGTTCAAACCCTATCACCACCCAGAGGATGCCTTGGCATGTGTTCCAGACCCACAGATTTTAAGTGTCAGGTATTATGATTATAGATTTGTTTAAAATTAGCCCCAAGAGGGGTGTTGGGGGCAACTGCTAATACAGAACGCATGGATTCTTCTACAGAGGTGTCACCGTTCTGCCCACATAAACCTTGGGAGAACTACAGATAATGACATAAACTGTGAACGGGGTGTAACAAGAGATAACCTTTTTTATGTGGGCCGTTATAGGTTTTGTGGGCTGAACAAATCTAGGCCCCCTACTGTGGAACTTGCAGATATTAGATATGCTACAATGATGAGTACCAGCTGGGTAAACTGGAAGCCAATTGTTGGGTCTTTCTGGTGTAGGGACTCAATACAGACTGTGTGTCAAGCTATCCCCCAAATTCTTGCTCCTTCTCGATGACCAGGCTGCTACAGTGCAAAGGCAGAACTGACTACTACACATTGAGAAGGGAATCACTGCACTAGGAGCCTGCCCCTGTTGTCCAGACCAAGGGGGGACTGATTGCTGAATGAAGGGGAACCACCAAACATGCTCCCTGGAGGAGGAGTAAGAGAAAGACACAATGGCTTCCACTCAGGTATGTTCTCTTTCTTCCTTTTCAAACTGGTTCCCTGCATCTTCTCTCTCTTCCTTACCCCACATAAACCAATGGCCCTGATCACAACTTCTCCCACAGTCATACTGCTCTTCAAAAGCTAGGAAGCTGTTAGGGTGTATCAGTAGGGGTATCACAAGTCGGAAGAGGGAGGTAATAATCCCTCTTTACAAGACATTGGTTAGGCCCCATCTGGAGTACTGCATTCAGTACTGAAGGCCACATCTTCACAAGGACATTAACCAGACTGAGGTAGTCCAGAGAAGGGCAACCAAAATGGTGCAGGGACTGCATCAGAAAATATATGAGGACAGATTAACGGAGCTCAATATGTATACCCTAGAGCAAAGGAGGGAGAGAGGTGATATGATCGAAACATTGAAACATCTTCAGGGCATTAACAAGGTGAAAGAGTCTAACGTGTTTCAATATAAGAAAAATAGCAGGACAAGAGGACACAGCATGAGATTAGAGGGAGGCTGATTAAGGGGTAATGTGAGGAAGTTCTTCTTCACAGAAAGGGTGGTGGATGCTTGGAACGGCCTACCTCAGGAAGTGGTGGATATGAATACAGTACAGGGCTTCAAACAGGCATGGGATAGGCATAAGGGAACAATACAGATGAGTATGAATAGATAGACCATTGACAGAGCAAAGGCCGATGGCACATTTATGAGGCAGATAAATAAATGGGCAGACTGGATGGGCCTTGCGGTCCTTATCTGCCATCAATTTCTGTGTTTCAACGTTTCTACCACAACTTCTCCAACAGTCACACAGCTCTTTATTAGCATTTCAAAAGCTTATTATGTCATTCAATAAAGCACTGTCAGAATGCAACCATGTTACAGTGATGCACCAATTCACTATCTACGAAACTAACAGATAGTGACATTACTCAATCAAGTATAAATTGCAACTAAGTATGATACATCAACAATTTAAAATCAAATATTTTATTTATTTATTTGGTTTTTGGTAACTGGGTTGCTACACTAGAAAACTGAGTGCCTATTTTCAGGAACAACCCAGGAAAGTGCATAGCACAATAAAACAGCAGGCCAAAAACACAAGTACATTAAATCAAGCATGGTACTAACATGGCAAGCTAACTGTTTCTGAGTGAGGGCAAGAACAGTTAGGAATATTGCAAGGTGACAAATAATTAGAATGATGATCATTAAGAATAAGGAAAGTGCAAACATGTATAGTCAAGAATAGTACAATATCAACTAGAGATGGATGAAGTCAGCAAATGTTGCTCTGTAAATTAATTCACGAATTTCATGCTATTCACAAATTTAACACAATTCACGGCACGCAGTTTGACCATGAAATGTGAAGTTTCACCGTGAAGTGTGGAATTACATGTGCAAAATTCTGCACTTCACAGCAAAACCTATGCGATGCAGGTGAAGTCAAAATTTCTTAGGTCTGGAAAAACTTAGTGAAGCTCCATGAAGTGTAAATTTTTGCCAAGTTGCACAAACTTCGCTGGTTCCATTAAACTTTGCCACATTTCTAATATCAACATATAACAAATAAAATAATTAGGTAATAAAGTCAGTTGTGATAGATACATACTGAAGGTGTGAGGATCAGATTATGCAGTGACCAATTAGCTGTGGTTTTGGGGGGTTGGAAACAGTTGCAAGTCATGGATTGGGTGAGGTACGACTTGAAGGCAGCTTTGAAAGAGAAGGTCGTGTTGGAGTAGCAGACAGGTGAGGGGAGAGAGTTTCAGTACTTGGGAGCAAATGAAGAGAAAGACTGCTCACCCATCTTGGTTGAACATTTGGGTATGGCGAGCGAGGTAGAGACTAGGAACCTAAGGGAGTAGGTGGAGCAGGAGCTGGGCAGTAGTGGGATGTGCATGGCTGGGGGGTAACCTGGAGTTGCTTGTGGATGATAAAATCAAGGCCAAAGGCTCAGAAGGTGGAGGGAGACAGCCACTAAACAAACTAAAAACTAGAACAAAGTCATCTGGACTGTTTTCTACTAACAGCAGCACAGGATAGCAACACGTTAATGGATACTGCCATACTCAGACAACATAGAACATCTCTTGAAATGTGTAGCCATAAAATAAACATGTAACTGGATTTTAAAATACCCAGTTAAGCTACACAAGAGGACACCCTACTAGGCCCTTTCAGCTGATAGTCCCACAATGTACAATATCTGAAGTATGTATGGCTCCAAAATGCATAGACATTCCTTTGTTTTCCCTAATGCAACATGACTTAAACTCTCATGATGGGCAAGGGTCCCCACTGTATGTTTCCAATGAACCTGGGCTGGGGGGGGATGGTATTGGTTCTCCCCTTCTGTAAAATCAGCCTCTTCACTTCATTATTGACTGCTTCCACACATTTTTCCAGGATAATGTCTCAGTGAGGTACATCCTTGGGAAGCCCAATAATATAGAGAGGGCTGAGAAAGTGTACTTCACCCCAGGAATCTGCTGACAGATGGTATACACTCCTTTCCAGGAGTTGTGCAGCGTGGGGCAAAACCACAGGACATGCAGCAGGGAGTCTCCTGTTACCTGACATTCTTCAATAGTTGTCTGTGCTAATCAAAGTCCATTTTGTGTAACATGCTAGTCAAGCCAATTTCTGTGTAGGATCCTAGGTCTCCTCTATCAATAATGGTGTATCTTATTTAAGCAATAAGGCATAACAGTGGGTGTCATGATGGGATAACTGCCTGCCTCAGATGGGTTGAAGCATGAGGTGTAGCTGAGTGCTTTTACCACCAGTGAAGGGATGTTATCACAAAAGACTACACACCCCTGGAGTGCCTTATTGTGATTATGAAATGAATCCCAACAGCATTGTAATTTTTTTTTAGGAATCAGTGTGTGTGTGTGTGTGTGTGTGTGTGTAATAATTGGGGAAAAAAGGGTAAAATATAAAAACAAAAAGTGGCACCTGTTGATTATGATGTTGTTAGCTGGTCAGTAAGTGGCACCAATGTTGCATATAGGCAGCACGTATGGGCAACAGTCAGAAGAGTGAGGGTAGTGGCAGCTTCAAAAACTGTAGCTTGATATTTGAACTGACTGCCATCTAATATTTGGAGCCTGTCCATCAGTTTTTTAAAGGACAATCTCTGGTCTAAATGCAAACAGGAGCCTTTCTTGTGACTTGTCGTTGGTAGCTGTAGTTGGAGACAGGGATTTATGGGACTAAGGAGGGAGTAAGTGAGTAATGGCAGAGTGCAGCCGGAGCCAAATGGGAAATGGAGATGTCAGTTTTTGCTGCCTTCAGTGGATAAGATAAAGAAAACTTTTTTTTTTATTAATAAAGCCATCATTTTGGAGGACAGCAGATTATCTGGATGTGCCTGATTTTAATCTGGACAAGTGCCATGTGCTGCCAAGTTAGTTATGGATGTTTTGCCCAGACATGTGGATTAGTATGATGATAGTGCCTATCCCTGATTATCTGGCAGCTACTTTCAGCTCAGCTGTTGTGCTGGGTCAACGGTCCAGCTGAAAGTACCTCTCAGCCAATTAGGACTTGGCATTCATTTATCCATTCCATAATCTGTACCATGCTGCTTCTGACTTCTTCCAGCATTGTTCATACTCCTCAGTGGAGCAATTGTGCAATTAATTAAATTTAACTTAACTACCTTAACTGACAGTCATAGGCTACACCATGTTTAGATGGGATACAGGAAAAGGTAAAAGAGGAGGCATAATTCTGTATGTCAAAGAAGGCAAAGAGGCAGTGGAGGATGGAAACATCGGGGGAGGTAATGGGGAAACAGAATCACTGTGGCTTCAGCTCAGCATCCTCAGGCAAGAAACTATGAATGTGGGTGACATATAGACCTCCAAAACAAGGGAAGAGACAGCAAAGGAGCTAGGGGCAGAGCCAGAAAAAGGTGGAAAAGAGGGATGTGGTGGTAGCAGAAGATCTAAACCTGACAGATATTGATAGGGTCATTCCAGTGGCCAGGAGCTCCAGAAGTCAGGCCATAATAGATACATTGCAGGGCTGTCTGCTGGTGAAGCTAGTTAAGGGACCCACTGGGCAGACTACCATTCCTGACACCAACTTGGAAGTGATAGGATGAGTGAGGGTAGGAGAACTACTAGTGTCCAGCAACCATAACTCTATATGGTTTGACATGGCCCTTGGGACAAGTAAACCCTCATCAAAGGCTGAAGACCTAGATTTCAGAAGGGAAGATTTTAACCAGATGAGGGAGCTGGTCCAGGACAAGTTAGTCAGAGTAGACAGCATTAAGGATGTAGAGGAAAGACTGGGAGCAATCAATGAGGCCATTCTTGAGGCAACAAAGTCTTGCATGGGAACATTAATCAAAAGAAACAGACATGTGAGACCAATATGGTTCTCTGGAAAAGTCAGGAAAGCAGTGAGGATCAAAAAGAAGGCATTCATCAGGAACAAGAATGTTGCCTAATGGCTATTCACAGTCGATAGAAGCACTTGGGTTTACACCATGATTCAACACACCTGAGGTTGAACATTAAGAAACAATATGAAATGAGGAAGGAAATTCTTGTGTCCTAATTAGCGGAGATTTGGTTCTAACCATTGCCTTATGAGAGCACTACAAATGGATAAAAATAAATCCCTGCCAAGTGGGCCAAATTACTGAATTCAAAAAGAATATGGAATTCATGCATTCCATGTTACATACTACTGTCTGTGTATTGGTAGTGGAGGGGTTAGGGCCTCCCGCTGCTGGTCAGGCCATACTTGGAGAACTGCGTGCAGTACCGGTGCCCCTACTTGAAAAGGGACATCAAGCTACTGGAGGGGTGCAGCATAGGGCAATGAAAATTGTCCTTGGAATGAGTGATAAACCATATGAGGAGAGACTGAGGGAGCTGAAGATGTATTCACTGGAGGATAGAAGGGAGAGAGGGGATACAATTAAGACCTTCAATACCATACGGGCATAAAAAGAGTAAACACTGAGAGTATGTTCAAGTTAAAAGGTGGGAGAGAAAGTAGGGGACACAGTCTGAAACTGGAAGGAGAAAAATTCTGAAGGGAAATGAGGAGGCACCATTTCACAGAAATGGTGGTTACAAGATGAAATGTGCTGCCAGAAGAGGTGGTAACATTGAGATCTGTGAGCAGCTTCAAGAGAGAATGGGACAGGATTAAGAAGAGGGTTCAAACTGTGGGTGGACGGGAGGAGGGTGCAGGAAAAAAGGAGGAAATTAAGAAGGGAGGACAAGGGATGGGAGGCATCTGCAGTATAAATGGCTGAAGTGCTGCACACTCTAGCAGAATAGATAGACCATGAAGTCCTGTATCTGCTGGCAATTTCATATGTTCATATGTAGTACTGGAATTATTCAATCCTTTGAATTTTTTGACTGCATGGTAAACAAACACGCGGTAGACTGAACATTAAGAAAGACAGATGACTGACAAACGAAAACATCTCTGGAGGAATGGCAGCATGGTGACATTGAGTAGTGAGGCACTTGACAGCACACCTTACGGGACAATGGTGAGCAGTGTTTGGGACTGAGCATGGGTCATCAGGTGGTGCATGGTGGGGGTGAGTGAGCATGAGTCAGAGTCTGCTCGGCAGCTCTCTGGTCCCCTTAAGAGATCCTGTTGACAGTGCCCCGAGTTAGAGGCCCGAGGGTAGTGAAGTGGGTTTGGTGGGATGCATAGGTAGGGCACAGTGGAACCACGGAATGCACATGCTGACATAATCATACATGTGGACATGTTAGACGTGGGAAGAAACAGAAAATGGAGCTGCCATGCTTTATGAAGCTCCCAAATCAATCAATCAAAATCTTTATTTATCCAGGCGAACATCATTGAGCAGAGCTCTTTTACAAGATGGACTTGGTTAGAACAGGGTCGGGTAACATTCATCATAAAAACATATAAATACATGTTAATAAGTATATAAACACAAACGTAATGGTGCAGTAATAGGGGAGTCAAATGATAAAAGGAAGACAAGGCAAGCCATAACAGAGGAGTGTTCAAATGCAAGGAGGCAGGTCCACCACTGAACCATGCAACTGTATATAAACCATGTTCTCTGTATAGAAATACCAGTTAGTTCATTTACCAGGGGCAGTCACTAGTACAGGGTTTTAAATAATTGATTAGCAGTTTTTTTCTTGGGATGATACTAACTGTACAGAAAGTATTTAAATAGATTTTCTAGAAGGGCTGTGTTTGTTAAACACAGTGAGCAAGAGCTGTTCATTTTCACAAAGTTTTAGCACTTTTATGAGCAAAACGCTAATCAATTTTTAGAGTTAAATAAAACCCTGTAGTACTAGCCATGAAAATGGCTTGGAGAACCACCAACTAATGGCAGATTGGGTACCAGGAGGGGTATGTAATATGTAAGCGAAGGATAAACATTGTGAGAAGTGAAGTACCAAGGATAGGTCGGTAGAACTGATGAGGCAGTGGGGGCCTACAGGGAGAGGGAAAGGAGAGTTAGGACTTTTATAGTATGATTGCGTGTAGATTGTGGATGAGTGCAGTATAGAGTTGTGAAAAGAAGGCTGGAGAAAGTGGGAAGATAGACCAGTATCAAAGGAGGACAGAAGCATCAAGGTGTTACTTGAAAGCATGATGACAGACCAGGGCCAAGGAGGAGGAGACAAGCACTGGAAGTAATTTGTTCATGGTTAAATGGTACAGGTTAGCATGATGACAATTCATGGTCATGGGAAACAATTGCACTGATCATTTCTGAGACATGAATATAAGAGCTTGAAAGATGAGATGCCTATAGGTGACCTCAGTTTCAGTTTTTTTTGCAATTTATTCCACAAGAAGGACAGTGTAAAGCTTATAGCAGCCCTGCCAAAGCGAGAGTTAGCTTTGGGAACCATCAGTAGGAGAGATATGTAACTTCTCAATGCATAATTGCCTATTAGTTTTATAGGAAGACAGTCTGTAATGAATTGGGGCAGTTTTTTGGAGATGGCTCTCAGGGTCCATAAGGCTGCATTTGTATCACACCTGAAATGAAGAGAACTCCACCCCACTGACTGATATAGGGAGCAGTGGTGAGTGGAATAAGGCAGGCCTGTGATGAACCTCAAAGCTCTATGATATAATGTGTCAAGTTTGGTGAGGTAGGAAATGGGACAGTGACTGTAGAGGATGTCAGCATAATCTATCAAGGATAGAAAGGTTGATTGTACCAGCGGTAGTTTGGCATCTCTAGTTAAGAAGCGGGCTATCCTAAAGAACAGGCCAAGTCTCTGTCGTACTTTTTTCAGTAATTCTTCAATGTGCTCTATAATAGAGAGCCTATGGTCCAGCCATAATCCCAGGTATTTGAATTTATGGACAAATTCCAACTTCTCACCAAGAATTGTAGTAATCTGCAGCACAGGATCTGATAGGGCTGAATTTACCATTTGGGCAGAGGGAGAAAAGAGCATTGCTTTTGTTTTCTTGGTGTTAAGTAATAGTTTTTTGTTTAGGAGTTGGTGTTGCAGCAGGTTGAACTCAGATTGAAGGTCATTACATGCAGATTGTAATGACGGGTGGCTTACGTAAAGAACTGTGTCATCTGCAGACAGATGAATGTTGGCCTTAGTTATGCTTTCATCAAAATTGTTGATGAATATTGCAAATAAGATCAGTCCTAAGATAGAACCTTGGGGAACACCTCTTAGGAGAGGTTTGAGAGTTGAGCGATCTCCTTCTGCTTTCACCTGCTGGAAATGATCAGAGAGGTAGTTGTTGAACCACTAATAGATAATGGGTCAGCACCTAGTGAGGTCAGGGAAGACAGTAGCAGAGAATGGTCGACAGTGTAGAAGGCCTTGCTCAGGTCCAAGAATATGGTGCAGGTGTAATTCCTGTTGTCTAGCTCACTTTGTCAGTCATTAGTCATTTTGGCAAGTGCTGTGATGGTGCCATGTTTAGTTCTAACCCCTGATTAGACTGGATTAAGCAGGTTATTAGCTTCTAGGTACTGCCTCAGTTGGTTACTTACAACTTTTTCCAGTAATTTTGACAAGACCGGGAGAATCTAAATTGGTCTGTAATTATTTAGATCACAGGGATTTCCGGACTTGAACCGGGGTATGAAGTGCACTATTTTCCATATTGAAGAAATGGATCCTTGAGTTAATGATAGGTTAAAGAAATGGTTTATGGGCATGGCTAACACATGGATGGCCACTTTCAAAAAATATGGGTCGAGGGTATCCGTACCAGCACTTTCTTTTACATCCAGTTTTAGAAATAGGTCTTCAACTTCTTTCAGAGTAGTAGGATGCAAGGAGAAGACTGAATCAGTGATGCTAGGATCTGCACCTTGATTATCCACCTGAGAGCATATCAAATTCACAGGGGAATTGTCGAAGGTTGAGCCTGCAGTCGAAAAGTGATTATTGAAGGCATCCAGAGCTTCCAGTCTGTCACTAATGGTGTTATTGTTTAAGGAGATTTCATCAGGTAGTGAGCCACCGGAAGTGTGACCAGACAAGTCCTTGATGGATTTCCAAAATTTTGTAGGATTTTTGGTGGCAGAGAGAAATTCAGAATGATAGTATGCAGCTTTTGTATCTCTAACCATTCTAGTACATGAGTTTCGTGCCCTTTTGAGCTTGCACCAGTCCACAGCAGACTGGGTTTTGTGTGCTTTTTTCCATAGCTTATCTCTTTCAGTCAATACAGATTTTAATAATGGTGTGAACCATCTACATGCATTTTTAGCTATTCACACCTTAGCTATAGGGGCATATTTATTTAGGGTGTCTAGGATAATTTTGCTGAATATGTCGAATGCTGATTCCGTGCATTTTGCCAAATAGAACTCTTGCCAATACAAGGAGTGTTTCAGTTTGTTTATGTAGGCAGTGAAATCAAAGTTCCGTCTAGATCTCTTGGCAAAAAACTTCAGTGAAGTAGTAGGTTTGTTGCTTGATCTTATGCAAGCAATAAATGAGTGATCACTGATATCACTGAAGAAGGTGAAAGCAAAGGAGAAGAGATGTGGTTTATTCACTAGGATAACATCTAGCAGGGAGCTGTTATCCACGTTCTTTTTATTTACACGTGTTAGTTCAACAATGAGTTGCGATAATCCATGGGTGTCACAGAAAGCTATGAGAGGAGCGGTGGTTTTACATAGCCAGTCTAAATTAAGATCCCAAGAATAATTATTTCTGAGGATTGTTGTTCAAAGATATTACTCAGATGAGGTAACAATTGTAGATCAGCAGAAGGAGGTCTATAGCACCCTATGATACATAATGTTGAAGTGTGCGAGATGGTGACTTGAAAAGATAGACATTCATAAGCATTTGCAACAGATAAAGCACTCAGACAGGATGCTGTATACCAGTGCTTGACATAGATGGCAACCCCTCCAACCCTGGAGTGTCCGTCTGCTCTAAATAGTAGATAGTTAGGGATATTGACTTCCCTGTCGGAGGTGGCTGGTCTAAGCCAGGTTTCTGAAACCACTAGGATGCCTGGTCGAGTATGGAGGACCCAGGCCTGGATCATGGAGAACTTTTTTAACAGACTGCATACATTAATGTGGAGAAAACTCATGCCTTTCAGTGTGGCAAGGTCAGAGGGAAATGTGATTGCAGCATGTGGCCCCGGATTGAGCTCCACATTTCCTGAGCACAGGAGAAGAAGGAGTAAAAGTTTTCTTGTAGTGGCAATAGTAAGCTTCGTACTGGAAACCCCTTTATGTCATTGTGGGCTATCGTCCTGGGGGCATGTCCCAACATTTTTTGCCTTTCCCACTAAGGGTGGCAGAGACGAGTACTCTGACTGCTATCTGTAGAGTTGATGCCTCTATGATGTTGGCTGAAGTCATAAGCTGAGGTGGTAATTCATTTCGTGTACCAGCGTTAAAGGCAATATGAAAATAGTGTTGAAGAACTGGGGAGTTGAAAAGGCATATATCCACATAGGGACAGGAACTAGTTACAGAGCAGATCAGATTAGTATCCACAATAATAAAGGCTTGAGGTGGCATATATTGGGCATGCAATATGAGATAGAAGAAGGACCAGAACAGGATCCACCATTTGACACACATTGTGGAAAAAGAATGGGGGGAGCTAGAGAGGAGTGAGCTAGAAAGCCAGGGTGGGGTTTATGTGCATTTAATCAGGACCGGTGGGGGGTGGGCAAAAACTTTGGTGGCTAGGGCTCCCTTCCTGGAGGTAATCAGTCCCTTAGGGCAAGTCTGTACCTGCATTTCTGTGAGGGGCTGGTGGCTTCAGACCTGGACTGTGGGTGGCAGTCTGGCAGGTCAGGTTCATCAGAGAACCATGGCTGTGGCTCTTAGACTACCTGGAAGGAGAAGGCAGAGGAGAATTAAATAAGAAAGTCAGAGGGGGTGGGGCTGCTCGTGGAGCTAAAAGGAAATGCAGACCGGCTTAAACGGGGGGGTGTTGCGGACCAAGATGTTAGGCAAGGTGCCTCCAAGTCTGAGTGAGCAACAACAGGGCTATTTAAAACACAATACTAGCATAGAAAGGTGAAGGGGGGGATTTCAAAGGCCTGAGCTGAGATCGCTACTGGTCTTATGAGGAACACAATACAGGCATTTACATTAAATCAGAAAACTTTAGCTATAAAATACAAACAAGACAGTTTTAACAGAAAACATAATCTAGCACAATATAATCAAACATTAACAGTGCAGAGCTATATGGAGCCAATCAGAGTGCTCCTGGGGCTGACTGCAGCCAGTGGGCCACAGCAGTAAAAGACTCTGGATTTAAACCCAGAGACAACTGTCCTCATGCAAAGGAAGCAAAAATTAGCAGCTACATCTCCCTTCCTGGAGGTAATCAATCCCTGAAGGCAAGTCCGTACCTGCATTTCTGTGAGGGGCTGGTGGCTTCATACCTGGACTGCAGGTGGCAGTCTGGCAGGTTGGGTTCATCAGAGAACCACAGCTGTGACTCTCAGACTACCTGGAAGGAGAAGGCAGAGGAGAATTAAATAAGAAAGTCAGAGGGGGTGGGGCTGTTCATGTAGCTAAAAAGAAATACAGACTGGCTTAAATGGGTGGGGGTGTTGCAGACCAAGATGTTAGGCAAGGTGCCTCCAAGTCTGAGTGAGCAATAACAGGGCCATCTGATGGTGTCACAGTTCAGTGTCGAACATGCACCACCAAAGGTGGTGTGGGGGGTCATATCAGTTTAGTAACTTAACCCTAAAAATGTTCTTCTAAAGAAATAGATGAGTATTATTGTGAATAACACACTAACACAGAGAGAGATCACTGTAGGAAAGCTGCACAGACAGCCAACTCAATACTAAATAAAGTAAGGCATACCTTCGTTAATAAAAATCAATCAGTTCTGATTCCACTCTATGAAACTTACATATGGACCCACATGGACTTTGGATCTCCTTTCTCGAACCCCACTTACAAAAGGGATATAAAACTTGTTGAATCTGTACAAAGGTGAGCAACAAAACTAATATCCAACCTAAAAAATCTTTCATATGAATCTAGGCTACAACAGACAGGTCTACTCAACCTGGAAGACAGATGAGTTAGGGGAGACATGCTGCAATTGTGTACAATACTTAAAGACAAACAACTCACTAAGCAATGTGGTTTGTACTATCAAAATAGACTGACAACCTAAGACGTCATAATAAATAACCATATATACTGATCGCAAACACAAGAAAATGAGAGATTTTTTTAGAGTGAGGGTGGCTAGAGGTTGGAATCCATTACCACAAGAAGTAGTAGACTGCACATGTTTCAGTAACATCAAAACACTGCTAGATAGACATCTTAATTAGAAAGGGACACATCTTAACCAGACACCCACTAGGAGTGGGAGACACTCTCAATGGGCAAATGCCTTCTTGTGTCTTGAAAAATAGAAACGTAGAATTTGATGGCAGATAAGGACCAATTTCCCCACTTAGTCTTCCCATTTCCCTACCTAACGGATAAACTGCAGATCCTAGTTAACCAACAGCCTACTTCCTCCTACCCCCCACTAGAATTACCTTATGTCTGTCCCATGCATTCTTGAATTCCCCCACAGTTCTTGACTCTATGGTCTCCTCAGAAAGGCTGTTCCATGTATCCACAACCCTCTCTGTGAAGAAATACTTCCTCACATTACCTCTGAGCCATCCCCCCTATATCTTCAAATTGTGCCCCCTTGTTTTTGCACATCTCTTTTTCTGAAAGATGCTACCCTCTTGGACTTTGTTGACTCCCTTGAGGTATTTGAAAGTTTCTATCATGTCCCCCCTTTCCCTCCTTTCCTCGAGGCTATACATCTTTAATTCCTTTAGTCTTTCTTCATATGTCTTCTGATGCAGAAACTGTATCATGTTGGTTGCCCTCCTCTGGACAGCCTCCACCCTGTCTATGGCTTTGTGGAGTTGGGGTCTCCAGAACTGTACACAGTACTCCAGATGCGGTCTTACCAACTGTCTTAAAGAGGGCCAACAACTTCCTGTTTTCTATTGATGTTGCCTCTCCCTATGCACCCCAGTATCCCCCCAGCCCTCCTTACTGCCTTCTCACATTGCTGGCCCAACTTTAGGTCATCTGATATGACTACCCTCAGGTCCCTTTCCATTTTTGTTGTTGTCAGTATCTCACCACCCATTGTGTACTCTTCCCCAGGGTTTTTATTTCCAAGGTGCATTACTTTGCACTTCTTTGCATTGAATCTAAGCTGCAATACATTTGACCATTCCTCCAACCTTGCCAAGTCCCTTTTCATGCTTTCCACCCCACCTTGTGTATCAACCATGTTGCAGATCTTTGTGTAATCGGCAAAGAGACATACTTTCCCTTCCAGTCCCTCTGCAATGTCACTTATAAAGACATTAAAAAGGACTGGCCCCAGTACTGAACCCTGCGGTACCCCACTAGTAACCCTCCTTTCTTCACAGAGGACTCCATTTATTATTACCCGCTGTGTCCTGTTGTCCAACCAGTGTTTTACCCAGGCTATCACCCTAGGACCCACTCCCAGGCTGGCTAATTTGTTTATTAATCTTTTGTGCAGGACTGTGTTGAATGGCTTACTAAAGTCTAGGTAGGCCATGTCCACAGCCCATCCCTGATCTACTGCTTTGGCCACCCAGTCAAAGAAATCAATTAGATTTGTCTGACATGACCTTCCGGCTGTGAATCCATGCTGCCTTGGGTCCTGTGCCCCACTGGCCTCTAGATACTCCACAATTCTTTCCTTCAGAAGTGATTCCATCCTTTTCCCTACCACTGAGGTCAAACTGGCAGGTCTGTAGTTTCCTGCCTCTGTCTTGCTCCCACTTTTGTGAAGGGGAATCACATCCACCCTCCTCCATTCCTTAGGTACCACCCCATCCTCCCATGATTTTTTAAAAAGGGTAGTCAGTAGTGTTACTAGTTCTTCCCTTAGTTCTTTTAAAATTCTGGGGTGAATACCATCGGGCCCCATTGCTTTATCCACCTTCAGTTTTAAGAGTGATACACTGAGCAGTACCGAGTAGTGCATACACAAAAACATTGAAAAAAAGGAAAAAATCTGTGGCCAGACTAACATTCAGTACCTTGTCTACAAACATTACAATATACTGTTTTGGTAGTTTTGAAAACATTTGCATTGCTTATATATTTTTTGTAGTTCCTCTTGACACATTTTATGTAATCATGAAGGCATGACAGGTTGATGGATGTACTATGTTTACCCCATGATCAGTGGCTGAATGCAGTACAGTTCACCTCATGACTTACAATACGAGTGACCGTGGGCAGAACATAGTACAACCAACACCCTGTCATGCCTTATTGCTGAAATAACACACGGCATGTCTTTTGTTTTTGCATGACCATAACAGTACTAATATGAGAAATTCATCACCGCTAAGAAATTTCAACAATGTTTATGTCATATTTATTTTTGTTTCAGTCTTGTGGAAAGGGCCATGAAGTATGCTTCCAGGAGGGGAGAGTACTTCTTGAAACACACATGCATTACAAGAAGTATGAGAGATGCATGGTTCCTCTCTCCTTTAGCACTTTCCACCACCGATAGAAACATCACTACAGAACTTGGTGTATATATGGTTTTGTAATGGAGAACCTATTTGCTTACATTGCATGCCCAGGTCCACCTCAGAAATGAATACACTCAATGGTGTTTGCCTGGTTAAATAAAAAATTGATTGATTGATGCTTTCTTGGATTGGAATGCAAATTATGATTTGATACAATGATGAAGTCATATGTATAAAACTTATAATAAAACAGTCATTATCACTACTGCTGTGAACACTAAATCCTCATTGAAGAACCACAGTGATGATTCATGTGTTGAGCTGTAGACAGCTACAAATACATGTGATACATTAAGGTGAACAGGAGACTTGGGGGTAGGTAAATGGGGAGGGGAGCTATGATTTTGTGATGGGGGAATGTGATAGGGGCCACACAGGAGCACACCATTCAGTGATACTTTACAATGTGCCTGCCACTGGTTATGCAGAGTCAGTGGCTCAGCAGGTAGCACACTCACCTCTGAGTTCAGGAGATCAGAAGGCTGTGGGTTCTATCCCCACATAAGGCACTTGGGATAATATTCCAGTACTGACATTGCAGTGCAGCATGAGGGGGGTGCTGCACTCCTGAGGTGCCATCTCTCGGATGAGACATTAAACCGAGGTCCCATCTGCCTGTTCTGGTGGTAGTTCAGGTGAATATTAAAGATCCCATGGCACTTCTCGAAAAGAGTAGGGGAGGTTTTCTATTAAAGAATCATACAATCCAGACAAGAAAACAAAAAGAAACCAAAAAAAAAAATGTACATGGTAAAAAGAACAAAAAGGAAGAAAAACAACTATAATATCCTAATAATTGACAATATAAAACAAAAGAAAGGAGAACAAAATCTGTGAGTAACTGTAAAAAAAGATTAATAAAACAGAAGAAAAACTGCAACAATTCATGTAACAGGTACGTCATTATCAGTTATCCATGGCAAATTCCTCCACCTCTGCAACAATGTAGTGTGGTCTAAAAATTTCAGGTCTTCAGGTTCCTCATGACAAATATTTAACTGTTGTAGGGTAAAAATACATTGCGAATTCCGAATATACCCCTTGATGATCACAAAAATAACATTTAAAGTGCTCCTGTCCCAATGAATTCAGGTAAGGGGATAATCCCCATATACCAAAGCGGAATGTGAAACCTGTCGAAAAATAGACATACCAGTGGTAATAAACAAAAAATTCTAAAAGAACTATGCATAGGAACAAGAAAAAAATAATTTACTAAGGGTCTCAGGCTGAAGAATACAAAGGGGTCGGGCACAAATTCTCTCATCTACTTTCTTATGTTTCTGATTAGCCTTCACATTGAGACGTTCATGACAGGTCAACCAGTGAATGTCCTGTATTTTAATGGGCAACCGGCTTTCTAGTAGATAACTTTTCAATGCCAAATGAGAAGCTTGTGAATATTTGGAAAGTAGATCTAATTCCTGAAAATGCATCAGAAGGACTTGAGAATAATTTTTTTTTTTTGATTTGGACAAAACCACAGCAGGAGTAAGACCCCACATCTGAAGTTTAATAAAAATCTCACCAAGATAAGCCAGAGCAGAGGAGCCATGTTGAAGCAGTCTTAACTGACCAGTCTGCCACAAAGCAAACCAGGGAGTCAGGGTATGCAACAAACTAGGGCACCAATATGTAGAGGAGAAGAGTAGCAAGGGTTTCAAATTAACCTAAATGAACTGACAGAAAAAAAAGAGAATGGGGTTAACCATGTTTTGACCTCCCTCTTGGAAGGGCAAATAAAGAACAGTCCGACATAAGGGGTTTAGCTGGTTTCCCCAAAATGTTTGGAAAAAAAGACTATAAAGTGTGGCTTCTCTAGACTTGGGCACAGGGAAGATAGCACTAATAAATAAAAAAATGGGAAGAAGATGAGATTTAATTAAATAAACCTTTTTAGGAAAGGTCATTTTCTGCTTATTCCAAGATTGTACCAAAGTAGTCCCCAATACTATTTTCATATCTCAATTCAAAACATCCATCTGAGAACCCCCCCCCAAAAAAAAATCCCCAAAATCCTAATAGCATCTTGGGCAATCGGGATCCCTGCAACAGTAGAAAGAAACATATCCGGAGCCTTCAGAAACTGCCCCTTACTTTTCAAAATGTTGAGGCTAATCCCTGCATAGTGCCCAGCCAGTACAGCAGCGCAGGGCAAGCATAGCCGAGGCAACGGTTTTAGTCAAAATGACAGGTCATCCACGTAGGCAAAAGCAAGATATGGGAACATCTGATCAGACAGACATATCGGTGAAATGTCAATAGCTGAATTCAAGAGACGTAAAAGTGGATCTATACTAAAAACATATAAAAAATGGCTGAGGGGACAGCACTGATGAACACCCTTTCAGATAGAGACATATGGCCCCAAATACCCATTAACATAGGGTTTGATAGTCGCAGATCTATATAATAATCTAAGCCAATCAATAAAAGCAGAAGGTATTCCATAACTTTGTACAGTATACCAAAGAAAAGAATGACTGACATTATCAAAAGCTTGAGCTTGGTCCAGGGAGAGAATCAATCCCTCAACTGGGGATACATTATGAGAATCGAAATCCTCATGGAGAAGAATGAGAGGGTCGATAATCATTCTCCCCGGAATACTACAGGATTGGGCCAGGAAAATCGAATGGCCTGCCACTGATGAAAGTCTATTATTAAGAAGCTGAGCAAGTAATTTAAAGTCAGTGTTTAAGAGACTTATAGGCCTTCAGTTATAAATATCCAGCTTGTCTCCCTTTTTATAAAGAAAAATGAGCACACCCATAGCCATATCTAATGGGATAAAGGGCTGAAGTAAAAGAGAATTAAACACCTTGGTGATCTCAAGAGGAAACTCCTGTCCCAGAATGTCAAACAATTCTGCTGAGAGACCATCAGGTCCAGGAGATTTATGACAGGCCAGAGATTTTATAGTAGCGGTAAGCTCCAAAATGGTAATAGGAGACATCAGAGCAAGATGAGAATCTTGAGGTAGAGAAGGAACAGGGAACTTTCTAAATAAGGGTTCAAAATCAGATTGGGTGAGACTCTGACTGTCAAACAGGGTAGTCGCATGTTCAGAAGCGATTTGAAGGATGTTATGTTGGGAAGAGCGAACTACTCCTCCAGAGTCTTTGAGTTCAGTCATCAATTTCCCTGATTGGAAATCCTGGTTAGCAAGTAAAGGGCAAATATAGGAAAAGGAACCAGTAGTGCTGTACCTCTGTTGAAAATGAAGACTATCGTTCTGAGCAGAATGGTACTGTAAAATTTTCTGTTTGATAAGGGAAATTTGGTCAGTAAACCGATGGGTAGTAAGCCTGGAAAGGGAGTATAAATGTTGCAATTGCTTACGCTCATTCAGATAGGCAACATAATCTGTAGAACAGACACATCTACCAGCTCGAATAAGAAGAGTTCGGAGGTCCGATTTCTTGTCCATCCACCAGTCAACTGGATTTGCGTACAGATCAAAAACTGATTTTCTACAAACCAACAAATATACGATCTGTTGGGAATAAAAAGAGTGTTTCAATAGTTTAGAGTTCAATTTCCAGTAATCTGGGCCATAGGCAATCACAGGATCACCCAAAAGAATAGACAGAGAACAATGGTCTGAATATTCCACTGGTTGAACTGTAGAGTTTTGAAGTATCAGAGATTTAGAAATAAATAGAAAATCAATCCTGGTGGACAGAGTACCTTTATAGAAAGTCCATTCTCTTTTACCAGTAAAATCCAATAACGCGACCTTGAGGCCTGCAGTGTGAGTGATAGAATTAAGAGCGGACATGTCACCAAAAATCTCATCGATTGAAGTAAGAGTTCCCTGTCCAATTTATTAGTCCCACAATTAAAATCCCCATCCCAAACAATATGATGGGCTACATGCAAATAAGGAGCAATAAGATGGAATATCGCTGTATGTTCGGCCTTTGTCTAGGGAGCATATATGGAAGTGACTCAAAAATGGACTTAAGAGCTACAGAAGTCCAGTAAAAGAACTCTACCTGGAATCAAATCCAGGAGTTTAGTTACAGTGGACTGGAGACAGTGAAACAAAATACTGACACCGGAGCAACAGACAAGACACAAGGACCAATAGGAAACATCAGTGATCCATTCCTTAGTCACTTTGGACACCTCGGGAACAGAATGAATTCTAGTATCCTACAGGAGAAAAATACCTGGAGGATGGGAACAGAGAAGGTGAAAAATGGCACCCCGCTTTTTATCATTCTTAATACTATTGACGTTAGACGTCAAGAAAAACAAAGAGGGTAACAACATCAAAAGGGAAATAAAAAGAGAAAAAAAATTCTAGCTATGTTTTTTCCTTTTCACCCTGCCTTTTCAGGGAGTGGGCTTCTGGCCCATGTCAAGAGCTGTGGGGGGGGGGGTTACCTCACTAGCTAAGTCATGTGAGTGAGAATCAGTGAATGAGGCAACAGATTCTGTATTGGAGGTGACATCGTCCTGGAAGGCTTGAAATCTGTTAGAAGTAGAAGGGGGAGCTGCCACAGCATCTGTCAACTTCGAGTGGCACCAGGCTTGTCACTTCCTGGTGACCATCTTCCCACCTACCGGTTCTGCAACAGGGGGAGGAGGGGACATGACAGTAAGTTGATTGTCGTCTGGTACCAGCTGGGGGGTCAGCACCACAGGAGGTGCATCTGCAGTGTGGTTCAAAGGAGTGGAAGGGATGGGGAGTGGGGAATCAAGAACAGTGCTCGGGGGAGCTGAGGCTTTCTACTGGGGAAGAAGGATCATCCCCCTGCTCAGCAGTCCATGGGGGAATTAAAGTAGACAACTCCAATGGCTTCAGTTTATTAAACTTTCATTGGGCAGTGGTCACCAACAATCATTGCTCTTCTGAATCAGCAGAGGTGGGTTTTCTGGGTGCAGCCTCAGGACAAGATGCATAAGCATGACCTAAGACCCCACACAGGTTACACCTGATGGAATTGTGAGAGTGAGCACTGGTATGTCCTGTCTCTTGACAGAAAGTACATTTATGTTGGTCACAAGCACTGCTAATATGGCCCACTTGTCCACACCGATAACAAGTCTTGGGCTGAACAGGGTAAAAAAAAGAACACTCCTATCCCTGCCCAAGAAAAAACAATTAGGGAGGTGCTGAAAACCTTCATTGTCAGACCTTACAATAACCTGTACCCTCCAGCCCCCCGTCCAAATCCCTTCTGTATCAAAAATTGCTTCAGGATGCCCAGTGACAGTACAATGTTGTTTGAACCAAAAAATGAGATCGGTGACACTAACCTCCTCATTGCAGAAGAGGACTGTAACCATTTTATGTGCAGGCCGAGTTATAGGGACAGCCTCAAAGGGGGCCCATAAGGGTGTATTTTTTTTCTGATGATATCGGGCCCAAAACTTGTCCAAACCACTCACTAACTTAAAGCTAACATCATAAGTATTTTCACCTGAAAAATGGATCTTGGCATATAATTCAGAAATATTGAACTGTAAGCTGTCCTTCAAAAGTTTTTTTTCCTACATAGACCCAGTCAGGAAAGACTTCCAGACCACCTTTATAGAGAAGCCAGACAGCATTATGTCATTTGACTTGGTAGATCGTCTGCTGAAAAAAAGAAGCATCAAGTTTGAGGTTTGGAGTTGTCTTAAGAGGAGGAACAATAGAGTCACTGGAGACTGGGTTGTTTCTAATGTCAGCAAGGATGTGTTGACGAATGTCTGAGAAGTCCAAAATGTCACTCATACCATCCCCAGGAGCATCCGGCAAGGGATCAGTAGGTGGAACAGCAAGTGTAGTCGGTAAAACAGGATGTTGTGTCAAGGCCAGTTCTATGGGTAAATGCAAAGGGGACTGCACAGCCTGGGTGGTAATGTCAGCAGTGTTAGCCAAAGAATCTTAACAAATCTGCAAATTAGAAGAAAGTCGTTCAGGAGAGGTAGAGGTGGTATCCATACTCACTGTGGGAGATGGGCGAGAAGGTATCAAAGAGACTCCTGGAATCTTGATAGGAGCAAATCCCGAAATCCATTTATCTGAGTCAGGGGAACGAACCCAGACGGCCGCCACAAGGGAGCTCTCAACCGAGCATGGCCCCACCTCCTTTAATGGTGTATCAGCCCAACAAAGTTTACTGGGGGTTACCTTTTTAAGTTTATGATCCAGATCAAGTTTTCCCGTAGTTGCAAAGATGGTAAAGATGGTAGCAGAGTTCTGAACAGTACCGTCAGAGTAAACAATCCATTGTTCGACCTGCACAGCCTCAGGAACAGTAGTCCCAGGAACAGTGTCCATGGAAACATCGGTTAACAGTGGCACAGTGTCGGGCCTAGGCCTCCCTTCAGTAACCAGAGGGAAAGAAGAAAATCTACTCAACAAATCTCATTTTCTCTGTTGGTGTGCAGCTTGCTCAAGAAGCAGCAATTGTTCCAAAGGGGGAACTAGCGTTTCGGTCACAGCCGGTGTAGGAAAATCCAAAGGTCAGTCACAGATAATACCAGACATAGGTAATGTAACATCCTTCTTGCCTTCAACATCAGAAACCGCCATTGCATCAAAAAATACTTTAGGTTCCAGCATATCAGGTGCCGAGGAGGAGGAGACTGCCTCCCTGACCTGCTGCCCCTCCATCTCCGAGCTCATCAGTGAAGCAACTGACTCAGCCATCCTCCGATGGCAAAAGGATCCCCCTACTGGAGAGTAGGGGAATTTTTATTGCAAGAAAGAATAAACAATACTGGTACAATACACAGAACAAAATAATCATTAGAGCTGTTGCCTTGAACTGTAAAAGAAATGATCATACAGTTGTATCCATTGAACTTAATTTAACATATAAGAAAATACATTTTTATAAGTCATGATTACACTACAAAGGGACTGAGATACATATACTACTAAACCCAGTGAAAAACACATTCTATTGGAAAAAAATTAAATGCCTGACCTTCACCCTAAAAATGGTAATATGCTATTCTTCCATCTCTTCTTCCACTGTTCCCAAGACATTCGGCCTTGTCAAAATTAGCTTGTGATTTAATCTCAGTTTCAATAAGTTCATCCTGTATATATGGAGAAATTCTCTTCTGTTGAAGGACAAACTTACACTGTACCTGCCACATCAAATCTTTATACATGTAAAAATAAGACGTAACATACTTGGCTCCATATTATTGGATAGAATCATTTTCCCAACAATCACATTTTCATAAGTTTCTGTCTGCCAGCTTGGGTCTTGCCATCTGGCTGCCATGATTTTCCATACATCCTGCTCATAAGGACATTGAATAAGAAAATACTATTGTGTCTCTATTTGTAACTGATACATTTCTCCGGGACACATTCTATCTTCCATTCTTTTATGTTTTGAATTACCCTTCACCCCTAACCTGCCATGAGTGCACAACCACAACACGTCCCACATCCTGGGAGGGGTTCTAATATCCACTAAACAGGCCTCTACATCTGTATAAGAAACTGGACTAATATCTTTATACACTATATGAATCTGAAAACTTGTCATTTGTATAGTTCTATAAGAATTTTCCTATCCACAACTGAAACTTGTGTTATAGTTAGTGCCTATTTTCTTATTTTTTCCAAAGATCACATCAGGAAATTAGGCCCAATGTTCTTTATTTCACCTATGAAGGATTCCTGTCCCCATTTCTCCAATAAAGAGATGATCCACTTGCTTCCAAGGTGCCTGTCCAGGCTTTATAAAAGCAGACAATGTATTAAAAAGGAAAATGCTATGACAGTAACTAATGGGATTTATTAATTTTAAACCACCAAATGTAATACCTCTGTATAATACTTCTCTTTTTATTGGATTTAATTTACTTCCCCAGATTAACTGAAACATCATGCTTAACAATGAGACATCACAAGAACTTGGGGGAGGAAAAACATCACTTAGATATGACAATTGTGGTAAAAAAGAGGTGTGCACTTGTGATACCTTCTTTTTCTTACTTTGTTGCCATTTTTTCCAAAGTTATACCTTCTGATCACATTGTTCCAGTCTAGCATTCCAGTTTGCCTTTGCCATATACAATTCTCCGAATGAAATTCCCAAAATATTGATCATCTTATTATTCATAGAGATTCCCCGTATTTCGTCACAGCGGTCTGTTGATGCACTTAGCTTGTATCCCCCACATTTCTTCGTATTTAATGAGGAACCAGTAAATTTTAAATAATGTTGTACTATATCTAAGGCTTTATCCACCGAACTTATATTACCCACCAAGAGGCATACATCATCTGCATATGCCAGAGTTTTAGTTAAGTCAGGCACACCCATAATATCTATCCCAGAAATTGCCCTATTTTGTTGAATATGCTTTAATAATGGGTCTAGACAAAACACATATAATCAGGGACTCATTGGGCATCCCTGTCTAACTCCACGTGAAACTTTAATCACCTTTCCACTATGTTCATTAATTATGGGAAACGTAGAAGCAATTCTATATATTTTCTGGATCCACTCAATAAATAATTGAGGGATACCATATGCATCTAATACACATTGTAAATATAAATGAGAAATGTTGTCATATGCTTTTTCCTGGTCTAAACTGACCAGGAAACCATGTACCTTCTCCTGATGTCCAAGGGACATCACCTCACAAAGCAAAAGTAAATTATCCATTATATTCCACCCTTTTATGGTACTTACCTGACTAGTATCAATAACTAGAGGTGCTATTATACAGTACCTAATTGTTTTGCCAGGATTTTCATCAGTATTTTAGCATCTGTGTTCATCACACTCAATGGTCTCCAATTTTGAAGACTTTTCCTATCTCCCCTTCTTACAAATAAACAATTGAATTGTTAACCCAAACTGTGGGTCTATATCCTGGTCAGTCAATATATGGTTAAATAGTAACTGTAACATATCCACTAATGTATCCAAAAATATTTTATAAAATTCTGAAGTCAGTCCATCGGGACCTAGGGTCATGTTGGTGTTTAGAGAGTGAACTGCCTCTATAATTTCCTGTGTCGAAATCGGTTAAATCATTTGATCCAGATTCTCTTTCAGTACTCGAGGGATCTGGCAGGTTTTTAATACCTCCAAAATCATATCATTTGTAACAAGGGAAGCAGAATACATTTTGTTCATATATTCTGCTACTTCTTCCAAAATATCTGTTACAGATGAAACAGTTTGATCCTGATCTGTACTCAAGGAATCCATTGATCTCTGTTGGATTCTTGTACGACAACTGGCAAAAATGTCGCCCGTCGTTCCTTTTCCTGGGGTACTGATTCTATGTTCATATAATAAAGAAGACACCCTATTATATTGTACAGTCATCATTTGTTGTTTTAGATACTTAATCTGTTCTGCATAATCACTGAGTCCCTCATTTAAACATGAAACAACTGTCATATATTGACGCTTAAGATCCAAATATTTTATGTATTTATCCGTTTGTTCTTTAATTGAATAAGACTGGAGCATCGTCTTGAGTTCCACTTTGGATTGGTTCCACCATCTACTGACATTGTCTGCTATACATAAAATAGATTTTCTAGCTTTCAAGAAGTCCACCACTTTATCTACACATTGTTGCTCACTAAGCATCATATTATTCAATTTCCATAATCCTTTCCCTTGGCTTATACTGTGGTTCATGGACACTTTAATTTTTATCATTAAGTGATCTGACATTTCCATTGGGATAGTAAAATCTTGTTGAACTTTAAGAGTAGGTGAAATAAACACATAATCTATCTGAGTAGCTAATTTAGCTCTATAGTAAGTACAGTATAACCTGCTACTGCAATGCACATGTCTGTAAGCATCCACTAGACCTACTTAATTTATCATTGTCTCTAAGGCCCCTGAATCACAATAACTTTTAGAGTTTTTTTTGTCTTATCCTTTGCTGCCAATACACAATTAAAGTCACCTGCCCAAACCAAGGATTGTGAAGTATATAAACATGGTTTTATGGTGTTAATCATGTCCACTCTTTCTTTTTTTCATTTGAGGGGCATATAGATTAATTAAGCACCACTGTAAACCCTGTCGATGAAAGTCAATCAACATAACCTGTCCAGGACAGATATCTAAAACTTTTGTTATACAATAATCCCACCCTGAAAATAAGATGCCCACCTTACCACAACTTTCTAAAGTCAAAGAAAAATAAACAGGGCCCCAACACCACAATTTTTGGGCCTGCTCCATATCACTCATTGTATAGAACCTCAAATCTTGCAAACACGAAATGTCAATCTTATAGTCTCTTACACCAGTAAAAGTGAGAAGTCGGCACTTCCCATTTCTAATGCTATTCACATTTAAAGTAGCAATCACAAGTTGTTGTGCTGTCATTTTATAGAGTCATACATGCCATGACACACATTTTATTATTTTTTTAAACGTCAGAATGTTCACTAATATGTGCACTTCATCTTGGCATAGCTTCAGAATGTTGAGCCTATTTTTTTGTTCTTACAGCCATCACTGCAGCTGCTGCATGTTAGTCCTCTGAATATGAGCATCTCTCCCTTATAGAGGACCTGGTTGAAGAGGATTCTGAATCATCTCCTATCTTTTGATCTGATTCTTACAAGACATCAAATGCATTTGTTGTCAGAACTGTAATCACATCTTTCCCCCATTTTGGGAGTTTTGCTTTGGGATTATCAGATTTCATTGTCCTTTTTTTTTATATAACAACAGTTGATTTCGGTGGTAGCATAATTTGAACATGGGTTTCCTCTTTATCACCTCCAGTCCCTGATGAACAATTCACCTCATTCTGCGTATCCATTTCCTGTGTCGGCCTACGTGGGTTTAACTCCTCATCCAAATCTTCTGTATTTAATCCTGTTATTATCACAAGTGGGGGAGTTCGGGTTGGGGGGGTTCTGTATATCTGTTTCAGATACTTCTGGGAGTACATGCTCCTGGGCAACACTAGGGCCCAATATCGTATTTGTTGCATTTTTTGCTCTAATTTGTTGTTGAGTCTCAATACTTATTTTTTGAGCTTTTTCAATCATTATTTCTTGATTTGGGCTATCTGCCCTGTTATGGGCTGCCCATTCACACATTCTGTATACATGTCCTTGTTTATCACATAAATTACAGAGGGGATCGTTTGTGCAGTCTGTAGCAATATGTCCTAATTCACAACATAAAGAGCATTTCACTCTAGCACATGCATTATTCAAATGTAATTGAGATCCACATCTAAAACAGGTTTTCGGTTGTCCTTGATAAAAACAATGTCCCCTTTCAGCCCCTAAAAAAATGCACTTGGTAGATGTAGAGTACCATGAGCCTCCACATGGAGGCGTACATTAAACTTCCAACCTCCTGTCAATAGATGTTCTTCATCCAGAAGAGGGGAAGGGTCACCCAGAATAACACATTTATTTTGTAACCAATATTTAATGTCAAACATTCCAATACCTTCCTTATGAAATAGTATAGTGATTTGCTTTATCTGAGGCTTTATAATAGGGATGGCTCTAAAAGAAATCCACAAGGCTGAATGTTTTTTTTTTCATATGTTGTCCAAAAATGGTCCAGTCCTACAGGAGATTTAAAACTTATGTAGAAATTTGAGTCTACAGATGCATGTATTAATGCATAAAGATCTCGTTTGAGAAAAATCTCAACAAGTCTTTTAATAAGGTTTTTCCCACAAATATTCTATCGGGGGGTGTTCCAGGCCTCCCTGATATTGTAGTCTAACTGAATTTTTTTGCTGGGCCAGGTTGACCCCCGAAAAGGTTCCTTCATTTCTATGAAAATGTTTCCACATAGTAGAGGAGTCCATACTATGCGTGGTTTCTGATTTTTTTTTCTACTTTCTATTTCTATGCCTTTACTGTCTCCTAACCTCCAATCCTTCAGGCCACCAAGCTCTGCTTCCCGACCCTACCAACTACCCTGGAGTCTGCTCCTAGAGTGCTGCACACACGCAAATACTCGGGGTCCCTTGTCTGCCCAGATTACCACCCCGGGTGGGGCGAGGAGGGGAACTTCCTAACCCTCCTCTATCCCCGAGTGATTGAGCTGCGCACAGCAGAGTATGCCCCCTTACTAGTCAGTGGGTGGCGAAGTAGGCAACGGTGGTCATCATCTAGGAGGCTTGGGAGATGTTTTTCCTCCTTTCCTCTCTAGAGAACCTGATGTGCAATGATGTCAATGCACTAACATGCAGACATCTGCTGGCTCTCCCCCCATGTTAATGCCCACACCTGCCGAACACTCAGCCTCCGCTGGGTGTCACTGCAGTGTGGCGCATATCCCTAACCCACCCCAAAGGAAGGAGATCTGTCATAGGATGCTCAATCCTTCCTTCCCTCTGCCAGCCCCTGGCAACCTAAGTCCATTCTTGAATCTGGGTCATCGGCATGGCTCGAGGTGTGGCATCCAGTGCCTCAACCCTCAGCCTCACCAGGCCAGCCTGGTTTCTGATTTTTAAATATCCTAGGGAACCACACAATCGCCCCATTTCTCTGGTACCTCTTTATTAGTTTTTTCCTTTCAATTCAGAGCCCAGTTGGATTACTGAGTGATAAATAGGAGACCTGAGATTGTTGTTTTCTACAGCAGAGGGAGATACTGAAGAAGCAATTACATCTTTTAAATGTTCATCTTGATTCCCAGACCTTGACTCAGTTGTTACCAAGGAGTAGGAATTCCCTTTATCTCAGGAATCCACCCCCCCTTCTTTAGGACGCCATCTAGCCACTTTCAATGCAGAATTCACTGACCATTGTTCATTTTCAATATTTGTTGCTATACAGGTCCCATCTGATTGTTCAGATATCCCTGAACTAGATGTGTCATCTGTATTATCTATGCATACTTTAGAGTCACATTTAAGAATGACTTCAGAAACATTTTCTGTTTGAACTCCTGTAGGAGTTGTCATGTCAGTACTCACAGGTTCAGGGCATATTTGTACTGGAGGCAGCTTTGCAGTCCAGTCTTCTACAGGATTGCCAAAATTTTTAACCACATAGCTAAACTCTAATGAAGGCTTTGGTCTGTCTCCACCGGAGAGCCAGTTCTCTGTCACAACAGATATCGGAGAACTTTCTATGACCATTTCTTCATTTCCAATATTTACATCAAATAGCACATTATCACGGTCACTTATTCCCCTCTCAGGGGTAAATAGTACCTTTAAAAGGCATACCTGTTGTTCCATACTGAGGGCTTGCACAAATTCTACTTCGTGTTGAAAACCAGCTGCAATCAATTCCATTCGACTGTCATTACGTGAGCTGCTGCTTACCTCCTCCATGCTGTCACCTTCACCTGATTTATTTTCTGTAGACATTTCCTGCTCCAAACCTACAGAAAGGGAGATCCCTCCTGCCACATCATCACATCCTCCACTTCCTGTGTCCAGCAGCAAACTGGGTCCCTCCATCCCATCCATAGGAAGTGACAGCACACCTGCAGGCAGAGTAGGGGAATTTCCCTGGTGCCCTGGCCAAATTTCCCTCATTCACAAAAAAATACCACCAACAGCTTTATCTGGTTCAAAGTTAGTTGGCATTCATCTGTATTCCCCTTCCTGGGTCGTGCCTGAACATAGGCAGAATTTTTCTAGTGCACTTACCAGGTCAACAAAAACTAAATAAATAAATTATGATATGCAAAATCACAGAGTGTGTTACTTGTCAATGTCAGTGACTGTCAAGTAGCAAGATATTCACAGTGACTGAGCTGTGAACAGTAAAGTGAGTGATGTGCAAGTTAGTACTGATTCACAATAACAGGTATAATTTACAATGAAATGCAATGATGTAATTGATTGTGATATTCATATCCTACATGGTTAATGCATTCAGGTGTTAACAACTGTGCTCACTGACCTGTATGCTGACCCTGTTTGGTGACTTTAAAAAGGAGTCATACAGTAAAACTTACTTATCAGACTGCTGTCAAATTTGTGCTGTAATTATTGCATTACTTCACTCAGCACTTGGAATCAGGACTTGAGTTTTACAATACATATGGACCATGCAGTACAGTGATAAAGTCAGAACCATGTCTCTGCATTTCAGCCTGCACGACAATGTAATTATCACACCAAGCTGTGTCTTCATAATTATAATGTCCTGAATATACTTCTATGAATGTGTATGTTGGGGGGGGGACAGCAGGAAGGGCAGTGCATGGTCAGAGAAGAATGCTGGACACCGACAATTGAGGATTAACAACTGTGCTCAGTGACCTGTACGCTGACCCTTTTGTTTCCTGACTCTCAAAGGGAATCATACAATAAAAGTTACTCAGCAAACTGCTGTCAAATTACTGCTGTGAGTAGTGCAGTACTTCACTCTTCAATCAGAATCAGGACCAGTACAGTAACCCATGACAATGTCATTATCATAGCAGGCATGAACAGCAGCCTGTGTCTTCATACCTATAACTTTCTGCATGTAGTGATATGAAATTGTGTTGGGGTGCAGCAGGCAGGGCAGTGCATAGTCATAGAAGTATGCTGGACACATACAATAATTATTATTCCTTCTGGAATGGTGCTTCATATATTTGCCGAAACAAAATAATGAGACCAACAGTGAAATACAGATGTACTGTACCATTCACAAAGATCTATGCTGCGTCCCTCATCACTACTGCCAGGATCATTCTCCACCAGACATTGACTTTCTGGAGAATAATTAGAAGCATCAACCAGCAGCTTAAAACAATAAGGCACTATTGTCATCACTTAGGACCCAGCAACACAGGATGGAGTGATGATTTCATCTTCATTGGATGACATCTTTACTGACAGTAAGGCAAAGAGCTGAGTCACTACCAAATGACGTAATCATGTATGGCCTCCGTGACGTTCTGTGGCAGTGTAAAAAAAAGTTGCAATGTGCTGTGCAGCAAGGAGTCTAAATAAATCTAATTAGTTAAGTTATAAAAATGTAACCAAACTGAAGGAACAAGTGATTGATCGACAAAGGAAAAGGTAAACTGCAATAATTATTGGATCTGACCATTTATTACTACATATCTTTGCATTTGATCTTTAAGGCAGTGCCCCGTGCCCTCCCTCCCTCCTCTCCTCCCCTCCATTGAATACATGTTGTGGTCCTCCATCTTGTCCTCACATGTCCTATGCTGCTGACCCTGAACCATTTTTGTTATCCATCACTGGACCTCCTCTAGAAGTGTCAATATCATATTTCAGGTAGGTCCACCAGTATTTTACTCTATGCTTCAGGAGTGGGTGCACCAATAATCTGTATAGTGGCACTATTACCTCCGCACACCTGCTAGTTATTTCCCTGGCAATGCAACCCAGCATTTTTTTTGCTTTGGCTGCTGCTTTTCTGCAGTACAAACAGTGCTTCAAGTCACTGATGTTAGTCACCCCAAGTCAATTTCTTCCTCTGATTTAGTTACCAGGAGCCCCCCAGGCTGTATTCTGTCCCCGGGTTCTTAACTCCTATGTGCATAACTTTGCACTTTTTTGCATTGAATTCCCCTACCATTTTTGCTTCCACAACTTCTACTGGTAGGCTGTTCCATGCAGCTAACACCTTTTCTATGAAAAAATATTTTGTCACGTTACCCCTGAGTCTACCTCCTTCTCCCGCTACTCTCATAGCATGGCCCCGTGTTATTGAACACTTGATTTTCTGAAAGATGCTAACTTCTTGCACCTTGTTTATACCTTTGAGGTATTTTAAAGTCTCTATATCTCCCCTCTCTCTCCCCTCTCTTCCAGGGAATACATATTGAGGTTCCCTAGTCTGTCCTCATATGGTTTCTGGTGCAGCCCCTGCACCATTTTTGTTGCCCTTCTCTGATCTGCTGCTACTCTGTCTATGTCCTTCCAGAAATGCAGCCTCCAAAAGTGGACACAGTATTCGAGATGAGGTATCACCAATGTTCTGTACAGTGGCATCACTACCTCCTTCCTTCTGCTGAAAATACCTCTCCCTATGCACCCCAGCATTCAACAGGCTCTCCTCACAGCCTTCTGAGATTGTTTGGTAACCTTTAGGTCATTAGATATGATTACTTCCAGGTCTCTTACCTGTTTGGTGGTGGCGGTTCCTTCTCCCCCCCATCATGTACTTCTCCCCTGCATTTCTGTGCCCGAAGTGCATTATCTTGCACTTTTTTGCAATGAATCTTAGCCTTCACACCCTTGACCACTCCTCAAGCCTGCTGAGGTCCCTTCTCATTTTCTCCAACCCTCCTGGAGTGTCCACCCTGTTGTAGATCTTTACATCATCTGCAAAGAGGCATATCTTCCCCCCCAGTTCTTCTGCAATGTCACATATGAAGACATTGAAGAGGAATGGTCCCAGTACTGATCCCTGTGGGACCTGCTGGTCACCCCCTTCTCTGCAGATTGGACTCTGTTCCACCATCCTCTGTGTCCTATTGCTCAGCCAATTTCTGACCCCATTTATCACCCTGGTTCCTACCCTTAGGCTGCCCTGCTTGTTTATAAGCCTCATATGTGGGACTGTATCAAAAGCCTTGCTGAAATCCAGGTAGACCACATCCACCACCCCTCCCTTATCTACTTCCCTAGTCACCCAGTCATAGAAATCTGTCAGATTAGTTTAACAAAATCTTCCTGCTGTGAAACCATGCTGCCTTGGATCCTGTGATCCGCTGGTGTCAAGGTACATTACAAACCTTTCTTTTAATAACAATTCCATTAGTTTCCCTATCACTGAGGTCAGACTGACTGGCCTGTAATTGCCAGCCTCCTTCCTGCTCCCACTTTTGTGGAGAGGGACTACATTTGCCCTCCTCCAGTCCTTTGGTACCACACCTTTTTCCAGCGATCTATTGAACAGGGCTGTCATTGCTGCCAGCACCTCCTTGAGTTCTTTTAATACTCTGGGATGTATTACATCTGGCACCATTGCCTTGTCCACTTTTAACTTTGTGAGCTCCTTTAGGACTGTGTCATCTGTAAATAGACTGGTGTCCACTTCCCTTCCAGTGGTCCTTTTGACACCAAACTGTGGTCCCTCCACTTCCTCTTCCAGAAATACTGAACAAAAGCATTTGTTCAGTAGTTTTGCCTTTTCTTGGTCCCCCTCTGCACACTTCCCTCCTTCCTTTTTTAGTCTCACGATCCCACCTTTAATTTTTTTTCTTTTCACTATTGTACCTGAAAAAGTTATTGTCCCCTTTTGTTATTGCCTGGGCTAGTTTTTCTTCTGTTTGTGCCTTTGCGCTCCTGACTGCTTTCCCTGCCTCCATCTATTTTTTCAGATACACTTCCATGTCTCCCTTCCTCTGTGTTCCCTCATATTTCTGGAATGCCACCATTTTTACCCTTATCATCTTGGCCACTCCTTTGAGAACCTTAGTGTTTTTTCCTTTCTCTTGGTTCTGCTTATTTGCTTAATGCAAAGGTTTGTTGCCTCCATAATGGCTTCCTTAAGATTTACCAATGTTTCTTCTGCCGCCCTTTCTCCTTCTCTTCCAGTGATTTCCTGAGACATTCCTCCCTCCGTCTTTGTAAAGTCAGCCTGCCTAAAATCTAGGACCCTTGCTTTTGTTTGGTTTGACTCTTCCGCTGTTCTCACTTTGAACCATACCATACTGTGATCACTTGATCCCAGGTGGCTACCCACCTTAACATCTGTAGTTCTGTCCATGTTGGTCAGCACCAGGTCCAAAGTCAATCTGTGGTAGCACTGTGCCCCCCCCCAGGCTTGGGAGGCAAGTCTGAGAGACAAGACTCTGTACTGTCATCTTTCTTCCATACTGAAAGCCTGTTGCACAACAGCACCCTTTTTCTATCTGTCTTTTGCTGACTTGTAGGCTGGCCACCTGCGCTTCTCTTCTTCTTTTGCCTTTTTCCCTTTCTGTTTCTCTCTCTCTCTCTCTCTTTCTCTCACTCTCCCTGCCTTGGGGAATGTACAGTAGGCTATTGCCAGGTTTTCCTGCATTCAACTGGCTGTCATGCCAGTAGTAAAATAGAAGAAAGTTTTTATTGCAGAGTTGCAGATGCAGCTCCACCCTGTAAAACAAGCTTCTGTGTTATGAAGCACCATTGTGCTTTCCTGCGTGAACATGTGCAGGATCACAGCACTGTGCAGCTGCCATAAGATAAGGAGCAGCTTTAATAACTTAAAACAGCTTCCTCAGATATTTCCTTGTTTTGTTTTATCAGAGGGAATGCTGTAAATATTGTAAAAAGGTTTCTGTTTTCCCCATAGCAAAACTGCTGAAAATGGGAAAGAAACAGAGCACTTAGGCAAACTCTCATTTAAAACCCTTGTAAAACCCCTGTAAGGAGAGAGGAAGCCATTTTTAATCTTCCCTGCTCCTCTCTCTCAGAATTAGCCATTAGTTTCCTTTAGCCTAAGAGTCTGACTCACAAATAAGTATACAGAACCTAAACAAAAGGGTTTTTCTGTGCTACGGCCTGCTGCTTGAAGCATTGCACTGCAGGTTTAAGCTCTGCCCTGAGAGCTGTGTTTTAGGCAGATGCTGACAATTGTTATTTTCTTTCTAAAAACCTTTAAAGTGCCTCCAAATTAGTGCAAGCCTTGTTAAAAATTCTACACATGGTATTAAAAAGAACAGGACCTATTTCCTGATTGTTTCTGTCACTTGTTTCCCTGCGCCAAAAACACTCACAGGTTTGTAGAGCAAAATTATGTTAACACAAACTTTGGCAAGCAGTGCAAGGAAGGGTTTTTCATAAGTACTACAAGCATGAGAACTCCTCCGTGACTGCTCAGCTCACTCTGCCTGCTTTAAAATATGTTTCCTCTGCAAACAAGAGTCCTATATGTATTCCAGCAACTGAAAAGCCCAGCTGTAAACTAGAAAGGCTTGCAGTTGTTTTCTTTTTCTTTCTGAAGCTGTAGCAGGGACTGCAATTCTTTAAATATTGCCTAAAAATTCCTGACAAACAAATGTTTCTTTAGTCTGTAGTTCTGGTAGCTCATCTGGGTGTTCTCTCTGCAGGTCTTCTCATAGGGGCCAAAGCGCCATTGTGCTACTGTTTTTATCCTGGGTAAACTGTCACTCACAGTAGGTGGGTGGAGCTACAAGTGTGGAAATGCTGCTAAAACTGTTCTGTTGCTTTATTGTTCATATGAAATACCACCAGTATAAAGTAGTATTGCTGTTATTCATTATATTATGTGTATTACTATTTTCCTTAGCTTAGAAAACAATTTGTATTAGACTAGGAGGAGGAGTCTCATGATCATGTGACAATTTTGTATAAAAGAATCACTCTCCAGTCAAAGAGCAAATCAGTTCAACCTTGGAACAGGTTGAGAAAGCAGAGGGTGGGACTGAAGCTAAGTCCTAGCTGTGTAATATTAATTTGATTTTTTTTTTATTTTGCAGAAAGTCTTTATTTTATTTTCTTTGCAAATAAATTTGCACACTTGTGTGTGTTTGCACCTACTAATTGTTGTCTGTGCTTTTCTTCCGCACACCACTATGACACATTCCCTTTGAGTAGGTTCTACCAGTAGCTGCTAGTTGTGTAGATACAAACATACAAAGAAGCCAGCAGAAGAAGGCCATTTGGTCTATCTAGTCTACTCATACTGCAGGGTCCACAGCTTGAGCTACTGTCCCTGCCCTCCCTCCACTCCTCCCATCCTCCCTAACCAAGATCCTTACCTTCCCCCATGCCTATTCCAGTTTCTCTTAAAGCTGCCCACTGTCTTTAATGAGATCACCTCTTCCAGCAGTGCATTCCAAGTGTACATCACCCTCTCAGTGAAGAAGTGCCTCCTGACCTCCCTCCTAAACCTCCCAACCTCCAGCTTAAGAATGTGCCCCCTCATGTTATGGTTGCCACTCAGCTTATAGAGACTCTCCTTATCCACCTTTTTTATCCCTTTCAAGTACTTGAAGGTCCCAATCATGTCCCCTGTCTCTCTCTTCCTCCTGTCTTCCAGGGCGTACATGTTCAGTGGCCTCAACTTCTCCTCATATGCCTTACCCTGCTATCATCTTTGTAGCCCTCCTCTGGACCTTCTTCAGTGGGTTAATGTCCATTTTGAGGCATAGGCATCCATACTGAACTCCATACTCTAGATGAAGCCTTACCAGGGATCTGTACAAGGGCAGTACATCCTCCTCTCTCCTTCTACTGATCCCCCTAGATATGCATCCCACCATCTTGTTTACCTTTGCTGCTGCTTTCTTGCATTGCAGGGAGTGCTTCAGGTCATTAGTGATCATCACTCCCAGGTACTTCTTCTCCTCTGATGTAGATATTTGGATGCCATCCAGGTATTCCTCTGTCCTGGGATTCTTGGCTCCAATATGCATAACTTTGCATTTCGTGGCATTGAAACCAAGCTGCCAGATCCTGGAACACTTCCCCAGCTTTTCCAGATCTTTCTGTATGGTCTTTTATCCCTTCAGCTGTGTCGACTCTTTCTCAGAGCTTGGTGTCATCCGTGAATAGGCACATTTTGCCCTTAATGCCATCTTCAATGTTATTGATGAAGACATTGAACAACACCGATCCCAGCACAGAGCCCTGCAGGACCCCACTGGTTACCTCTCTGTTGCCAGATAACTCTCTCCCCACAACCACCATCTGAATTCTGTCCCTCAGCCAGTTTTCCACTCATCTAGCCATCTCTTCCCCAACCCTGAGATCCACCAACTTCCTGATAAACCTTTTGTGGGGCACAGATTCAAAGGCCTTTCTGAAATCAAGATACAGGATGTCTACCACTTGGCCCCTGTCTGCTGTCTTAGTGACACAGTCAAAGAAGTCAATCAGATACATTTGACATAATCTCTCCCCCCCCATGAAGACATGCTCCTCTAGATATTCCACAAACCTTTCCTTTAGTATGGTGACTGTATACATAGTTACCGTGGCCATTCACACTCTCTGTCCCCAGAGGGACTACAACCCTGTCAGGATACCATAATGGCAAAGAAACCCACTTCAGGAGAGTTCCACCCCTAGAGGTGTTGTGGAAATGTGATTCATTTTGCTAAAGATACCTTGGAAAGAATGGGGGTGGCTGGTGGGAGCAAATAAATGGAGTTTCTGAATGAGGCCAGAGGACATTTAATTAATAATAAGCACAATAAGGTGTAAGTTGCGCACACCGCTACTCCTGGGGTGGGTTGAAGCACGAGGCAAAGCTGAGTGCTTCCACCACCCCTGGAGTGATGTTATTACACAATAACACACACCTTGGAGTGCCTTACTGCAATTATACCAAGGCTCAATGTTATACAAAATAAAAAAAAATATTTAAAAAATGTTTTAGTAGATTTTTATTGTGGCAATATATCTTTGTTTCTGAAACATAAGAGCCTGACATCTGCCAAATCCATACAGTGAGGTTATTGTGTAATAAAATCACTGTCTCAGACACACACTGACCAATCAGAGTCCAGAAAATGTTCTTGCCATTGTATAATTATATATATAGCCCAGGAAGGGAGCTGAGACTGGTTGCTTCTGCCTATCAAACATCAAGCTTAACTTCATTTAATGGGTATTCATATCCAGTGTGAAGGAACACTTGTGCAACATGTTGCTAACCAATGGCTAGTTACATGATTGAATTGTTTGACTGTATATGTAGTAACTGTGGCCATCAGTGTTCTCTGTCCCAGATGGACTACCAACCTATTGGGATATGGTGAAGGCAAAGGAACAGTGTCTTGCAGAGAGTTCCACTCCTAGAGGTGCCAGGATGATATGATTCCTTTGGCTAAAAGTATATTGAAAGGAGCTCCCTAAAAACACTGCAAAGGTCAGCTGGTAACATAGCAGAGCAGAGTGATGACATAGACAGCTGCTAGTCCCAGAAAAGTGACAACAGACAGAGGCATGACTTCTGGAGGAAAGAGTGAATGGCAAGATTGTAGGGTAAAGCGAACCACCATCCAACCCTAACTTACAGCGGAATCCTTCTACTAGGAAAACTAAATGATGGCCTTTCACACTCAAGAGAAAAAACAAAATGTGGAGAGGAACTCTCTGGGGACCCATGGCTTCAACTGCCATCCTTCCTGGGCATAGGTGTTTATTGCAGCTCACTTTGCTCATTTAGAATTCTAATTCATGGGAAACCCTTTGCAGGGATAACTCATACTCTATTCCTCTAACAGAATTATGCTGTGGGGGCGCTACCAGTTGGTCTCTGTAACTAAGGGAAATTCCCCCATGAAGGAAGCCCACACTCCAAAACATAAAATGTGGAGAGTAGTGGCTGCTGAAAGGCTAGCACTAAGCCTCAAGACCATGAGGAGGCCTAACCTTTATGGAAAACTAAAGGAATGGGATATCGAATGTGATTTAGGCAGTCACAATGAGAATAGCTTTTGGGGCCTTTGGAGGTGCTACCAACAGGTTCTGCACAGCTAATGGAACCCATGTAGGCTTAAAGACCCAACCTCAGGCATCAGAAGTCTTAAATACTACACTATGAGGTGCTGTGGACCATTGGGCTGCATAGCCAAAATTTCCTCCAAAGTGTTGGACCTTACCACCCTGTGGGACTACATGGAGGTGCTGCATGAGACAATTCCCATACCCATGACAAGGAACTCATCCTCATGATATGGAATTTAAGTAGAGCAAGTGAACTTGACTGATAATGGCAAGCAGGCATGTGTTCATAAAGCCTAATGGCATGATGCAGAAGTGGATTAACTGAATGATGATTGTTAGAAGGAAAGGATGAGAGATTGGATTGGATTGAATGAGAACAGCTGAAGAAGGACTGGTAGGATAGAAAATGAAAAGCAAGACAAGATACTGAACATATAATCACATAGCAAAGGCCATTATAATAGAAAACATAAAATCTGCATGGACTGAGAAGTCTGGCTGAGCTGGTTAGGTTAAGTGGTTGTAACTGCTAGCTATGACAGGTGGAATAATGGGATGCAAAGCATGCAGGGAAACTACAGTGAAATGGTTGCAAGGCTGATTAGGAACAGCAGGTAATCAGTGAAAAGGTACACAACCAAGTGCTTGAATAAGAACAGCAAGTATAACAGACTGAAAAAACAATAATAAAGTACAGCAGGATGACAGAGGCAAGACGTGGAATTGAGTAAGTGCACTAAAAACACCTTGCAAATATGCACTGAACTGCATGACAATGAGGAGGCGAGCTGAAGGAGTGACTTTCCTTGAAAGGCAGAAACTACAAAGCTACAGCTAGAGTAGTATACAAAATACCCAGAGTAGCAGAGGCAAAAAAAAGTAGAAGGCACAAAATAATTGAGAGGAGAGCAGCAACCACAGGGCAGAGGGTGGGGGAGCAGAGCCTCATGCTGCAGTAAAGAAACAGATTCTAAATTAGGCTGGAAAAGGTGATTTATATAGCCATGGAAGGTGGTGTAGCTGATAGTTCTTGCCTATCATACCTCCTTTTGTTCAACTTTCTTGCATTAGCGAGCACAAAGATTAATAATTTTCTTTTTTCCACTATTCCACTTATTCTGTCTAACAATATTATCTTAATTTTTGGGTTGCTCTGTTTCTTCTATTTTCTTATCACAGCCCATCTGGTTAGTCAAGTTTCAAGGGATGCCAGCTACATTTGCCAATCTCCTTCCCAATACCTGTGACCCTTTATAGGGCTGCCGTGGGAATAGCCCTGCAGACCTATTGCTTCAGAAAAGCACCTTTGGCATGCCCACATTCCTTGCAAATGCACAACGTGATGAAGTGACAAAAGTTACGCCGAGGTCGCATCTCTGAAACACTCCACTCTCTGCACTATTTTTTTTTCCTTGCAGTTCCTGACCACTGAAATACATCGGCAACTCTGTGTTTTTGTTTTTTTACTTTCCCACACAGGAACATTACAGTGACACCGGGGGTGTCCAGTCCCCAAGTGTCTCGATGAGGAATCATACATTTTCTTTGTTTTGGTTTACAGTCCCCCACCTCCCCCAAACACACTATCACACATGTGTGGTACTTTCTTCTTTCTAAAATTCAGTAATGAAAGTGGGCTGGAAGGCACAGGAACTGTGTTCTGGTACTTTTCTGCAACCAGAATGCTATTTCTGTACTTTGCAGCAGGCCCAATGATAACCATTTTTTTTAATGCTTCCCAGTCCCAAAAGCACTCAACAGAAAGAAATGAATCTATCTCCTAGATATACCTATCAGAAATAGTATGTTTAAGTGGTTCAGAAATCCTCCATGAGCTACAGCTCAGCTGATTCTGAAAGGGATCCAGCGAGCCTTGACTAGGCCAAGGACCCCTCAATTTCTTGAACATAAACAGTAGTTCAGAAATCCTCCATGAGCTACAGCTCAGCTGATTCTGCAAGGTACTATCCCGGACTTTTAGATTTGGTACCAGTGGAAGCTAATTTCCAAGTAGCCCACACTATTTCCTGCTGAACACATCTCTAACTACTGTATCTCCCTCTGTGTCTCTAGTTGAATTTATGTGCCAGGGTTTAATAATTTGTTTAATCCTTACAGTCATTTTAAGTTCTGAGTTGATAATAGAAGTGAATTTTGTGCCTTGACTGTGTAAATTCTTCTTCTGCTCTCTGGCCCACAACCTGTCTCCACCCCAACCCCCAAACAGTCTGCTGTGCTCTCTGACCCTGCCCACCTGTTGACTTTTCCATTAGCTGATTATATCCTCTCACCACTAGAGGGCTACATCTCTGGTAGTAGCTCCTATCCTATCTGGCACATCACATAATCTGTTCTTTTATCATCACAATGCTCCATCCTCAGTTGGCTTTCCTTTTCCTCTCTCTCTCCCTTCTTAAAAACTAGATAAGCCTGCCATCCACTCTCACCTCTAACCACTTGTGCTTCTAGCTCCTGTCTACCTACAGGGGTTAAACACAGACGCTCTACCACCATCTGTAAACACACCTCTTGAACAGCAGCTGATCAGCTGTCTCTGTCTTCACTGCCTTGCTTTGCACTCAGGGCACTGCGCCCATTGACTTTGCATTAGTTTTGCCGCATATTTTGCCCACCCCCACCCCTCCTACCTTACTTAAATAGACCTCTAACCCTGCCCTCCTCACATACCCCAACTCCCACTGCCTACTGGCCAACACTTGTAGTTTCCTCTGCACTGCCTATGCCTCCCATCCCCCTTCTCTCATCCCATGTAGTGCTTACTGATTGAGATGCTCCCTTTCTCAGTCTCTCTTCCTATCTGCCTCCTGCTAGCCAAGTTACTCCCTCCTGTTCAACTTGCTTCCCCACCCCTACTTTGCTAGTATGCAAGCCATGCGGGTTCTCTCTACCTTTCTCTCGCCTCTCCTCCTCCTCCTTGCCCTGCCCCCCCTTCTCTCTCCCTGGTCCTAGTCACCCCCACCTGCCCCCACCCCCTGCCCCCACCACCCTCTACTCTGGTTTCCAGTGCTTCTCCAAGGAAACCCTCCCCTTCCACTCGAGACTTGTGCTTGGTCCACCATTTGGATATTCCTGGTTACTTACCCCGACCACTACTCTCAACAAGTGTGGCCACCTCTCTACACTGTACCACCTTGCAGTCCATATGGGATACTGCCTGGATCCTTGCTACCTCTACTGCAGGAAACAACGATCAAAACTGTCTCTCAAAGAGCTGCGACTCTACTCCTTAAAACTCCTACTCCTCCTCCTTCTCATCTCAGACAACGTCCATCCTAATCTTGGCCCTAGAAGCTCAGGTGACACACAAACTCCAGGTGCCCTTATCCTTGCAACCATTAATATCTGCAGACTACTACCAAAACTGGATGCACTCCAAGCCTTCATATGCCAACACAACCCTGACATCCTTGCAGTGGTGGAAACTTGGCTGACACCTAAAGTTTCTGACTTGGCAGTAACAATACAGGGCTACAATGTCCACAGACTGGATCGGATATCCAAAAAAGGCAGTAGTTGCGCAATCTATATCAAAGACTTCCTGTCATGGCACCCTGTAGCAACTCCATCACTTTCTGCCTTGGCCCAGATTCTGCCAATAAAAATCATCCTAGGTCCTAACCATAAAGCCCTGACTATTTTCTCCATATACATCCTGCCCAGGGACCCAAAACATGGCTTCAATGACATCCTAAACTTTATCAGCTCTCATCATCCTGAAGCTGAACCTATTCTACTAGGGGATTTCAACATAAACTGCTTAGCATCAGGCGCCAGTGCCTATAAAGACTCCATCTCAGCTGCTAACCTCACGCAAATGGTAAACTTCCCTACTACTTCCCTATTAACTGCAAGACTGGCACCAGTACCCTCCTGGATTGGGTCCTCACCTCTCACCCCACAAGGATTTCTCATATGACCGTTCTCCCAGACTGGCTCAGTGACCACTCCCCAGGTATATGTGCATGGTCTAACAAATTCCTCAAGCCCCCCTCCCAAAATTATCGCTAGCAGAGTCCTTCCTCATGGAAAACTTCCACATCTCAAACAACACCTGCTTCTACAAGACTGGCTACCCATCTATGAAGCAACAGATGTTAACTTGGCTCTTGATCACTTCATCTCAATTTTCAATAAAGCCTATGACCTCTTTGCCCCTTCTAAAAGGTGCAAAATAAAATCTCTCTCTAACCTATGGCTCACCACGGCTCTTCTCTCACAGCTAAATCTAAGGGACCACCTCTGGGCAGTTGCCAGGCCACTGGCAAACAACTGGACATCAAAAATTACAAACAAGCATGAAATGCCTGCACAAAAGCCATCCAGCTCACGAAATCCACCTATTACAAAGACTCTCTCACCAATACATAGGGAAATGGTTGTGCTATCTGGGACAATATCAAGGATGTCACAGGAAGCAGGCAAAAACCTCTTAGGCCAAGTTAATGATTGATGGATCCTCAACCCTCGACCCTAAGGTGATCGCAAACATCTTTAACACGTGTTTTTCAGAACTTAGTGCTGTCCTACCCCATGACTTTTTTGAAAACAGGGCCTACTCCCCAAATACCTCAGCCCCACATTCTAGCCATCCCATCTTCTACTTCAGGGAGGTAAGGCTGAATGAAGCTTGCCACTATATTACTGCAGCTATCTCTAAATCTAGATCTAGTAGCGACACCCTGGACCTTAAGCTTCTGTTGCTCACCCTCGATGAGGTAATTCATCCATTAACAAAAATCCTAAACCTCTCTCTCAGCTACGGAAAATTCCAGGACTTATGGAAAACAGTCACTGTGACATCTGTCCATAAAAGTGGGGATAAGACGAATCACTCAAATTATCGCCCTATCTCCATACTGCCCCCACTGTCTAAGACACTCGAGCGCATCATGGCTGATCAACTTACCGACCACTTGGATAAATACAATATACCTTGTCCACAACAACACGGTTTCCAGAAAGGTCACAGCACCACAACAGCCCTTCTTGAGTTCACTGGAGCTTTGCACAAATCCCATGACAACAGCCTTCTCACAGGGGCTGTTTTCGTTGACCTCTCCAAGGCCTTCGATACAGTACACCATGGACTACTAATTGACCAACTACCGAATGCCGAGCTATCACATGACTCTTCTCTCTGGTTTAAAAGCTACTTAGAAACCCGTTTGCAGAGAGTAAAAATTGCTGACACTCTTTCTGACACCCTGTCTGTTCACTCGGGTGTCCCACAGGGATCCATATTGGGCCCTCTCTTTTTTATCCTTTTCTTAAACTCTCTCCCTCCCTTACCACTGCTCTGAGCAGGCCATACTATATGCCAATGATGCTGTTGTATTCTCCACTCACAAAGTTCCTGCAGCTCTTCAACACAACCTTCAACTTGGTTTCAGTTCTGTAGAGACATGGTTTCTTAATCATAAACTGGCCCTTAATGACAAGAAACCCAAATCTATGCTCTTCTGCAGCTCTCATAACCCACATAAGCTACAACACTTGGCTATCTCCACCACCCAGGGAAACACTCTAGATCAGTTGGGGTCCTTCAAATACTTAGGGATACAGCTTGATCCTAATCTCTCCTATGGACCTCGCATAGATAATGTAGCAAGAGCTGCTAATACACAGCTTGGTTTCCTCTACAAACACAGACAACACCTCACGCCAGAAGCTTTGAAGGTTGCAGTCCTGAGCTCTGTTATCTCTGTAATAGACTATGGTCTCATCATTTATGGCTCAGCCACAACCACAACCCTTAGATGCCTCTCAACTGCCTTAAATAAGGCATTTCGGCTCATCACTGGTGCTCACCGACTCACCCACACATGTGACCTGTACACCCAGATGGGCTGGCTCCAACTATCAAACTGCATAAAGCTTCTCACCTGCTCCATGGCTAAAAAAATCTACCTTGGCCTTGCACCCTCTGGGGTCTCAACTCTGTTACAACACCAAACCAATAAACAGTGTTTTGGGAGATCCACTCAACAGCTACTGAAAGTCACCCACTGTCACACTTCATAGGGACAATGCACTTTTGCTTATCGAGTGCCACTCTGGTTCAATGGACTCAGCCCCACCATCTCCTGTGCCCTGACAATTGGTATGTTTAAAATTAGGCTCCGGGACTGTCTCACTAGCAACAGCTCCTGTGACTGCCCAAGTTAACCTTGTTTCTCCACTTCTCTGCCTGCTCTAGTGGTCCTCCCCTTCCCTCCTCATTGGATTCTACCCTCACATCTTGGTATACCTAATGCTGCACTTTTCACCCTCTCCCCACCCTACCTACTGTACATTCCTTCTTCCCCTCTCCCCCCTCCCCTCTTCCCTCTCTCTATGACTCTGGCACTTCTTATCTCTTGTCTGTTTTCTCTGACAAATGTCACTGGCTGCCTTGCTTACAATGTTACCCTTGAATTGTATTAATCTGTAATCTGTTTGCAATGTCCACATTGTTGTAAAATCTGTCTTGATGTTCCCCAAAATTTGTATTTCTCTGATGTGGAACCTTTGTAAAAGAGCCTTGGCTCAAAGGTACTTGTAATCCTAGACTTGATAAATAAATAAATTAAAAAAAATAAAAAAATAAATTAAGATAACCTACTACATGCCAAAATCACTGAAGCAGCATACACACCACAAACAATGCTACACTGCATAACAAAGTCAAGCTCCAAAGGTTAAAATGTTTGTCATATTTGTTATGCCTGGATTAGGTAGCTGTGGTTTTAAAGCTAAACATACGACAACATTTTGGTGTTTACTTCTCATTTCTTATTATCTGAAATGTTCCAGCCGGGCCACCTCTCTGCCACTGGAGTAAGATCCTGTATTGCACAGCAGCATACTGTACTGTCCTGTCTTGGTTCTGCTGCTGTTAACACTGGGTGCTGTAATATGAATCAGGTCTGGGCTCCCACTGCTCTCCCGAGTCATTTTACAGCTGCAGCTGCCTCTTTGCATGCCTATTCTAAAACCTTGTTGCTTGCAATTTGTGAATGTCATGAGCACAGAATCTAATTTAATCTTGATATCTGTAGGCAGTGATTAAAAATGATTAATAAATTGCATGTTAAATAAATAGCAGGTGGAATATCATATCCCTCTGTCCCAGAGCTGGAGCACACTGTGAAGCATAGTGCTCTCTACTTTAAAATACAGATAGTAAGAGTGTGGGGGGATCACACACTGTTATAGGCACAAACTACACAGTTAAAATGTAACATGTCTTGACAATGATTCCAGCAAAACCGGTCAAGCCACTGGCTTTTGTTTACCTGCACTCTCTACACTGCCTCTAAGCGAGTTCTAATTGTAAGTGTGCTGTTTTACTGTTTTTGAATAAAAGGAGTATTTGTTTTGCAGCCTGTAGTTCAGTTCTGGTTTCTTATGATGTGCTGACAGCTCTATTTAACCAGCTGTGAGCACATGGAGTAAAGCCGAAACTCCATTTTGCAGTTAAAAAGTACTGTACAAATACAAAATCAGATTAATATTCTGGATGCAGTATGTACCTCTGTGCTCCACTTGAAACACTTCCAGCCATCTACATCTCTAGCAACACATTTCATTGGCATCTCTCTCACTCACAGTGTACATGCTGAATGGTGGAGTCTGTAACTTTAAAAATACTTTTTATAAAGTGCCATTGATCAAATAAATAGCCAGTGTTTTCCTATCAAGAACACTGCATGATGCTGCTATATTTGGTGTATTTTTGTGATTATTATTACTTTTTTCGACGATCAATATGGAGAGAGGGGATAATACTTTCAGTTAGAGAGCTGTCTTTACGTTTGTGCAGTTGAGAACCCACACTACAGTAAAAACAATTACTTAAAGCACACGAGGGTCATAAGGTATATAAACTTCCACATGGACATTTGGTAAACTATGTGGAAATATTTTGCTATAAATGCATTTTCTTCAAGTCTGAACTATTTGCCATATTTTACTTTTGTGCTAGCTCTGAATTTGGAACGGCTTCCTCATAATTGAGACGTGCTGCATTTAATTACCAAGCACTGAATACAATAAAAACGTTAAAACAACTATATATGTACTGAGAGGTACATCTTACTTTTATTCTCTGTTTATTCCGTTGATTTTAAGTATGTTTTTATGAAATACTGGAGTTTTATATGCTTACTAACTGTAGTGAAGAGGATATAAAGTGTTCACAGCTGAAAATGATAACATATTTGAAAAAAATATAAGGACATATCATGGGGACACTTTCATAGCTAGTCTGACAAGAAACATAGTACAGAACACGAAATATTAGGAATGGGGCATGGGGTAAAACAAGCATTCTAACTACCTGTGAGCACAATGAAAAACTGAAACAAAAAAAAAGTAGTGTGCCTCACAACTAAACAATAAAAGATAGCACCAATAGAGTCAAGTCATACAAAGGCAAAAGTACTGGACTTTAGGAGGGCTGACTTTGCCAAAATGGGTGAGTGCCTAAGGAATGCACTAGCAAATGGGCAGGAAGGAGGGGTGGAAGAACAATGGGGAATAATAAAAACTGCCATCACAGAGGTAACAAGCCTTTGTGTGAAGCAAATAAACAAAATGAAATGATGTAAGAAACCACTATGGTTCTCAAAGGAAGTGGCAGTGAAGGTTCTAGAGAAAGAAAGCATTCAGGAAGTACAAGGAATCACAGAAGGAGCAGGACAGAGAACTGTATCAGTTAAAGCAAAAGGAAGCTGGGAAGGCATTCAGAACAGCAAAGGCCCAAACTGAGGAAAGATAGCCAACTCTTGCTTAGAAGGGGATAAAACCTTTTATAGGTACATCAGGGAGCAAAGGAATACCAAGGGAGGGATAGTGAGGCTTAATAAAGGGAGGGAGGGAGGGCAGGGGTGACTGTGAAAAGGCAGAGATACTAAACAAATATTTTTGCTCAGTATTTACAATGGAGAGGGGAGGTACCTAAAACAAACAGTAGAAACACTCTGGATACAGAAGTTAATACCCAGCCCATTTACAGAAGAAAGGGTTCTGAAAGAACTCTAAAACTGAAGGTGGACAAAGCAATGGGGCCTGATGGGATTCATCCAGAATTTAAAAGAACTAAGGGTAGAACTAGTGACACCACTGACTACCCTCTTTAACAAATCATGGGAGGATGGGGTGGTACCCGAGGGCTGGAGGAGGGCAGATGTGATTCCTCTCACAAAGTGGGAGCAAGGCAGAAGCAGGAAACTACAGACCTGTTAGTTTAACCTCAGTGGTAGGGAAAATGATGGAATCACTTCTGAAGGAAAGAATTTTCAAGTATCTAGAGGCCAGAGGGGCACAGGACCCAAGGCAGCATGGATTCACAGCGGGAAGGTCATGCCAGACAAATCTGATAGATTTCTTTGACTGGGTGACCAAAGTAGTAGTCAGGGAGGGGCTGTGGACATGGCCTACCTAGACTTTAGCAAGGCATTTGACACAGTCCCACACAAAAGATTAATATACAAGTTAGCCAGCCTGGGAGTGGGTCCCAAGATGACAGCCTGAGTAAAGAATTGGCTGGAGAATAGGACACAGAGAGTAATAGTAAATGGAGTCCACTCTGAAGAAAGGGGGGTTATTAGTGGGGTACCGTAGGGTTCAGTATTAGGACTGGTCCTCTTCAATGTCTTTATATCGACATTGCAGAGGGACTGGAAGGAAAAGTATGTCTCTTTGCAGATGACACAAAGATCTGCAACAGAGTTGATGCACTAGGGTGGGTGGAAAGGATGAAAAGGGACTTGGCAAGGTTAGAGGAATGCACAAATGTATGGCAGCTTAGATTCAATGCTAAGAAGTGCAAGGTAATGCACCTGGGAAACAAAAACCCAGGGGAAGAGTACACAATGAGGGGTGAGATACTAACAACAACAAAATGGAAGGGACCTGGGGTAGTCATATCAGATGACCTAAAGGTGGGCAAGCAATGTGAGAGGGCAGCAAGGAGGGTTGGGGATACTGGGATGCTTAGGGGAGACATCACCAGTAGATAACAGGAAGTTATTATCCCTCTGTACAGACAGCTGGTCAGACCCCATCTGGAGTACTGCATGCAGTTCTGGAGACCCAATCTCCAAAGACATAGACAGGATGGAAGCTGTCCAGAGGAGGGAACTAAATGGTGCAGGGTCTGCACCTGAAGACATATGAAGAGAGACTTAAGGAGCTTAATATGTATAGCCTCGAGGAAAGGAGGGAGAGGGGGACATGATAGAAACTTTCAAGTACCTCAAGGGAAAACAAAGTCCAAGAGGGTAGCATCTTTCAAAAAAAGAGGTGTGCAAGAACAAGGGGACACAATTTGAAGATAGAGGAGGGGCAGCTCAGAGGTAATTTAAGGAAGTATTTTTTCACAGAGAGGGTTGTGGATGCATGGAACCACCTTCCAGAGGAGGTTGTGGAGTCAAAAACAGTGGTGGAATTCAAGCATGCATGGGACAGTCATAAGGCAATTCTAGGGGGTGGGGGCAGGAAGAAGCAGGCTGCTGGTTAACTAGGATCTGCAGCTTATCCATTAGGTAGGGAAATGGGCAGACTAGGTGGGCCAAGCGGTCCTTATCTGCCATCAAATTCTATGTTTCTATGTTTCTATAGTCTATCACCATCTCTTTCTCTCACACACACACACACACACACACACACACACACACACACACACACACACCCTCAGTCTAAACCTTCAAAACCAGCTTAGCACTAGCTGACATGCCAGGTAATTCATCCTGAAACTAGATTATTTTATGATTTCAACATTACTAGGAATAAGACATAAAAAAGTGATATAATGAGTGAATAGCACAAAAACACAAAGCCTGAAAACAGAGGCATGACAAGAGAACAGGTGCACACAATGTAGATATTTATTTATTTAGTTTTTGTTGACCGGGTAAGTGCACTAGAGAAATCCTGCCTATTTTCAGGCACGACCCAGGGGAGGGGGATACAGATGAATGCCAACTGACCTTGAACCAGATTAAGCTGTTGGTGGTATTTTTAGTGAATAAGGGAAATTTGGCCAGGACATCGGGGAAATGCCCCTTCTCGGCAGGGGGCGATGTTGGACCGTGGATTTGTTCGTGGGACCCAGTCATTCTTCTGGTATACCTGCAGGAGAGCAGAGCTCCACTCCTACCGGTCCATCCTTGGAGCCTGAAGTACTGAGGACATCTGACCATTTTGTTGATATGCTTGTGGATCTTGCTGTACCAGATGAATCTTTACCTGCTCAGTCTGCCTCTGCATCATCAGATTTTTTGGCTGCGGATGAACTTTGGTTGAAGTCCCTCCTTGCTGCACATCGGGACCAGGTGCTCGCTGTTGTTGATGTCATTAGCCCTCTTGAGTCAGCCTCTCCTGGGACACGGACTCTGTCTTCAGAACTTGGGGATGTGGAGGCTCTTTCTGCTTTCATTATGGATGTGGTACCTTCGGGCTTCTTGGAGGTGCAGAGTCGGCAACAATCTTCTGTTGCACCGGTCCTACCAGTAGTGCACCATGCTCAGTTGCAGTTTTCAGTTCCTGCAAATTGAGCAGTGTCTTCTACACCTTTGAACTCGGCGGCGACTTTGCCTGGTGAACTTGAGAATACTATGCATCCTAGACCTGGTGTTTCACCTAATGTGCAGACTGTCTTGCCTGTTTTGCCTCCTCCCGCTCTGTTGCCTTGTTCTAGCCAACTACCTGTCTCTTTGGAGGCCTCCCTGTGAAGTGCAGGTTGGAAACCAGGCGTTTTGGGGCATTGGATACCTGACCCTGCCCATAGCCCGATAGCTGGTTGTGGAGGGCAACAGTCCCCCTTGATAGATATGCCTCCACCTTTGCCTGGTAGCCCAGATTTGGATTTGCGTGCTGAGGATGTTCAGCATCCTGCATTGGATACTACTCTGCTGGCAAAAGTTCCTTCTTTGCCTTCCTCCTCTTCGGGTGATGAAGGCCCTAGGGGACCAGCGTGGAGTGATAGAATGGACATGGATGTCCCACTCCCTGACCCTCCTCCAGGCCCTTCTCCTGACCCTGGGGACAAAGCTACATCAACTTGGGAAGAATTTTGTAGAAGGGATACATTTAGGAACTCCCCCCTCCTCTTCAATGACAGAATGCAGTCCACCTTCAGTATATTGGGGGTCTTGATGGAGCTGCAGACCACCTCTATGTGGGAAAGTCACTTTTGAAAGGATCTTTGGATTTTTTTTTACAAACGAAATATTTGTGTTGATTCATGTATCAGGTTCTTCCTTATATGACGTTAGTTTTCAAAGCCCTAGGGGATTAGATTGATTCTGGACAAAGTATGATACTCTTAAATACACTGAGTTGTGGCTACAATTTTGGGCTATCCCACTTACTAGACCTTCTATTAAAAATATCACCATTTTGTTTAGAAATGAGAATGTAGCAGCTAGTGATATTACGCATGGGCTAGCTAAACACTGTGATGTCTTGGGGTTGCCACAGCCTATATCTGACTCTGAACACTTGTGGACTGGTGGTTGGCGTTATAGGGTGAGACTTAGAAATACGAATGTGGGTCCCACACACTTGCCTAATAGTTTGTTTTTAGGTAGGGAACGGAGGCATTGCTTCTATGTGGGGCAGCTTCGTACCTGTTTTAAATGTGGCTCCCCTTCCTATCTCATTGCTGCCTGTGATAGACTACGATGTTCCCTTTGTTTATCTTTTGGCCATGCTAGTGCAGATTGTACTTCTGAACTAAAGTGTAACCTGTGTGAAGACCTAGGTCATGTTTTTTTATCCTGTCCTTGGGCTTCTCATAACAGGGAAGATAGCCCGGATCAGGATTTGATCCTTCTTAATGCCCAGAAAAAGGATATTGCTACGGCGTAATCCCTTTCTTCGCATGTTATGGTAGTCACTGGTCCCCCTTTATACCCTGATATTGTAGTGCCTGCTCCCCAGTCAGTGGTTTCAATATCTGAACCTTCCTCTGAGCCTCCTTTACAGGAAGTTCCATGACTGGTTGTACAGGACCCTTCCTCTACGCCCCTCTCCCCCTCTTTCTATTGTTTCTCTGGTTCCTGTTGAACCTGTGGCTGTCCCTGACAATCCTCTGAATAATATTATTATGCCCTCTCCTGAGCCTAGTGTTCAGGCAAAGAAGCGGGTCAAAATCAGACTACAGGTAGGGCCAAATTGGCTAAAGTGTCTTCTCCTGGTGGCTCTGTTCCCTTAAGTAATAAATTTGAGGTCCTGTCCCATCACACTCAGTCTTACGATATGGAAGCTGATTCTGTCACCTCCTCACAACCTGTGGTGTCCTCTGATTCTGAGAATGATAAATCAAAGGAGTTGCCTATGGATACTCGACCCTCACGGTCAGGGGTGAGACCCCGGAGAATTACTAGAAAGGGAAGAGTTATTTGAGATTGACTTATTTTTATTTTAAAAGACAAAGAACCTCTGTGTGCAAAACACTGAGGCAAGGGTTACCCCAAAGGGCATTTGGCTGGGAAGCCAAGTTTCAAGAAAATACAAAATCACACATGCCCACACAATGCAAAGCATCATGGGCTGCATATGCAAATCACCACAGAATGTTATGCTGGTCCAACTTTAAGCAGAATTTCATGGTGCTGAAAGGCCTCTCACACAGTTTGCAAAGGGTGCTAACAGATGACATAGACACTTGTTTCGTCCTACCAGGACTCATCAGTATGCCTCGTCTGTTTGACACCCCAGTGGAATGGACCAGCTACCCTAAGACAGTGTGTCTTGGATATGTTGTGGTGAACCCATTAAAATAAAAAACTATGTAAAAGACAAAGAACCTCTGTGCGCAAACACTGAGGCAAGGGTTACCCCAAAGGGCATTTGGCTGGGAAGCAAAGTTTCAAGAAAATACAAAATCACACATGCCCACACAATGCAAAGCATCATGGGCTGCATATGCAAATCACCACAGAATGTTATGCTGGTCCAACTTTAAGCAGAATTGCATGGTGCCGAAAGGCCTCTCACACAGTTTGCAAAGGGTGCTAACAGATGACATAGACACGTGTTTTATCCTACCAGGACTCATCAGTATGCCTCGTCTGTTTGACACCCCAGTGGAATGGACCAGCTACCCTAAGACAGTGTGTCTTGGATATGTTGCGTGAACCCATTAAAATAAAAACTATGTAAAGACAAAAGAACTCTGTGCTTAAACACTGAGGCAAGGGTTACCCAAAGGGCATTTGGCTGGAAGCAAAGTTTCAAGAAAATACAAATCACATGCCTACATGCAAAGATCATGGGCTGCATATGAATACTACAGTGTTGTCCAGCAGAATTGTATGAAGACAAAGCCTAGCACCTTTGCAAACTGTGTGAGAGGCCTTTCGGCAGCATGCAATTCTGCTTAAAGTTGGACCAGCATAACATTCTGTGGTGATTTGCATATGCAGCCCATGATGCTTTGCATTGTGTGGGCATGTGTGATTTTGTATTTATTTTTATTTTGACCCTTTATCTGATTCTCTTTCATGGCCATGGCATTTCATCTGACTGTAGCCAACCTCAAGGTAAACATTGTGAAAAATGCTCATAGACGCCTGATTACTTTTCAACTTTTGAGTGATTCGACATGTGATATTTGCCTTATTCAGGATACCTGTCTCAATACCCTTTCTTTTGTTAATATGGCCAAATGGCTTTGGTGATGGGATCCTTCTTTTTTTCTTCTTTGGGATTAGATACATGTAGTGGTGTTAGGGAGTTGTTTAGGGGTGATGGATTTCATGTTACCAAGTTGGTTGAACTGCTTGTGGGATGGGCCTTAATATTGGATTTTACTTATTTACGTTACACATGGAGATTAATTGTGATTTATGCACCAGTTATGAAGAAAGGTAGAGTAGATCTCTTTTGTGAGGTTCAGCCTTTTTTGTTCACGTCACGCTTCCTCATATGGGATGGTGACTTTAATTGTGTAGTGCATAAATCAGATCGGGGGGCTTGGACTGATAAGGATTTCTGTGATACACATCGTCTCAATCACATTATTGATCAGGGTCATTTACAGGATGTTTATAGGGTTTGTTCTCCTACTGGTGGACGTACTTTTTTTAATGGCTCCTTGTCCACTAGGATTGATTTTCTTTTTGTCTCTGCAGCTTTAAGGGTGACTAAGGCTCCATCCATTCCAGTGGAGATTTCAGACCATAATGTGGTAACTGCAACGTTAGGGGTAGGCCCTCATGCTAAACTGGGGCAGGGATATTGGAAACTGAATTCTTTACTGCTACTTGATGACAGGTTTTTGGCCCAAGTTCATGATTTGTTGAAAGCTCATATGCCACTGTCTGGACTTTCCGAAGATTTGTTAGATTGGTGGCTACTCACTAAATCTGAAATCTCTACTTTGGCTAGGAGAATGTCTAAATATGCTGCAGTGACTAAATATAAGAGATTTTTGTCTTTACGTATGCAGTTGGAAACTTTGTATTCAGCTATACACTCACAAGGCTTCTCTTTGACTGCACAGGTACAGAATGTAAAAAAAAGAAATGGCTGCACTACAGTATACTAGAGCTACTTCCCTGTTACATGAACATAGGGTTTGTTCTGCTAATAAATCTGCTTTGGGGGATGTTTTGGATTGTAGTTATAGGCGTTCTACGGATTGCCTTCTGACTGAAGTTATGGATACTGCTGGTAATAGTTACACTGCATTCCAGGATATCTTGCAAGCAGTCTCCTTGCATTTTTCAGACTTATAAGTTGCATCTCCAGTGGATAGCGCTGGTGTAGAACTATTCCTTTCCTCTCTCCATATTGCTCCTTGTTCTGATATACTATTACAGGCTTTAGTTGCTCCAATTAGTGTTGATGAGGTTAAAAGGGAAATTTCCTATTAAAGAATAACAAGGCGCCTGGTATGATGGCTTGCCTGCAGAATTTTATAAAACCTGTAGTCCTTTGGTTTGTGATGTGCTCACAGTAGTGTTTAATTGGGTTTTGCAACATCACACTCTCGATTTCCATTTTTGTACTTCAATTCAGATTTTGTTATATAAGAAAGGTGATAGAACTTTGCTTTCCAATTGGAGGCCTTTAAGTCTCCTTAATATGGATTTTAAAATTTTAATGAAAATATTGAACACCAGATTGTTGTCCATAGCTCCACACTTGATTTTCCTACACCAATCCTGTTCAGTACTGGGCAGATCTATCTATAATAATCTCCTTTTGCTTCAGGAACTAATAGAGCTTGGTAAGGTTGATGTTATAAAGGGTTTTCTTCTGTCCATGGATCAACAAAGGGCCTTTGATCAGGTCCCGCATAGTTATTTGTTTCAGGTCTTACGAATCTATGGAGTTCCTGACCGCTTTATAACCTGGATTGCTTTGCTTTATAGTCATGCTTATGCTATGACCTTGGTAAATGGTTATTTGGGTTCCTATATCCCTATTCGTCGGGGGGTGAGACAAGGCTGACCCCTGAGTCCATTGTTTTATGTTTTTAGTCTTTATCCACTTTTATGTACAATTGCCCAAGATGTACAGATTCTTGGTATTGCTTTCCCTCATAGTACCCTGGAGGCCAAAATTACGGCTTATGCTGATGATGTCTGTGTCTTTGTTGCTGATTTGACCTCTGGAAATAATGTGTTATGTCATGTTTCTAATTTTTTGGATGTTGCAGGTTCTTCCCTTAATAAATCTAAGAGTTTTTTTTATCCTCTGCATACTGCCATTCCTGAGGTTATGGAGTTGCAAGGCATTCCTGTTATACTGGGCCCTGTCCGAATTTTAGGTATTGACTTTGGTAAAGGTGATAATGCGTTACTTAATTGGTCAGTTAAAACTGAGGCAGTTCAATCCAGAATCAGATTATGGAAGTTGTGGCAACAAACGAAACGGAAAAAGGTTATCATTACTAAATCTTTACTTCTCCCTCAATATTTATACCTTAGTGCGGTATACCCTATTCCTTCTGGTTTGGAAGCCACTTTATTGGGTCTTTTTTTTCAAATTATTTGGGGGAGTCACCTAAATCCCATTAAAAGAGATGTGTTATATCTTCCTATTGCACAGGGTGGTTTGAATTGTGTGAATCCGATTACTTTTTACTATAGTATTTTTTTCCATTGGAATTTACTAGTCCTTACTCATCCACACTCTGTGTTATGAGTGATTTATGCATATGGTAGGTTACCTAGATTGTCCTCAGAGTGGCCAGGTTTGAGCCAGAAAAATTTACACACTTCCAGTTATCCGATTTATGTCAGACCTGTGATATCGAACTTAATAAATGGAAGTTACTTCCGGCCCATGTGTATTACAAATCGCGCAAATATATTTATGATCCTACAATCTAAAGCACATTCCATAGTCCCCGTCTTTAAGGATGTACCGGATGGTCATGTTGATAACCTCCTTAAAAGTTTGGTAGATAAATGGATTCCACCTATATTATGGGATGTTTTATGGCTTAGTTGTCATGGGCGACTCGGTGTTAGGGGGACTTTAAAGCATAAAATGGTTACTGAACGTATTTGTCCGAGGGATACTTGCATTAATCAGGAGGAAACAATGTCCCATTTTTTTGTTTCCTGCCCCTTTGTGCAAGACTTCTGGATAATCCTTTCTGCCCATTGGAACCAGCCTTTCTGGCATGCTTTTACATATCAGGAAGTTGTGGGAGGATTTTTGCTACATTCTACTTTGTTGGATGCAGGTGTAGTATGACTGCTGTTCGCTATGTTCAAGTTTTATTTATGGCAAGTCAGATGTCACCTTACTCTACAACAGTTATACCACTCACCACTTGAAGTTCTTCAACATATTGAACATGATTTGTTGTTACAATGTGATTCTGAACACAAATGTTTGTCCAAAACTGTCTGGCTTATGAGGTGGAAAGAGGTTCCTTTTTTGAAAGACAAAACAGGTTGAATCATTCTGCTGTAAGAGAATTGAGTCTTGCTGATATTCTCTTTGTTATGTTTTTTTCTTATTTTCCATGAGTTGTATTACTGTTTTTCTGATTTATTGTTCTGTTTATTAGTAGAAACCTTCCCCTACTCTTTTTGATAAGTGTCATGGGATCTTTAACATCCACCTGAACTACCACCAATCCAGGCAGATGGGACCTCGGTTTAACGTCTCATCCAAAAGACGGCACCTCAGAAGTGCAGTACCCCCTCATGCTGCACTACAGTGTCAGTATTGGGATATTAACCCAAGTACCAGATGTGGGAACTGAACCCCCAGCCCTCTGATCTCCCGGCCTCACAGGTGAGTGTGCTACCTACTGAGCCACTGACACTGCCAATATATAATGATATAATAAATAGCCAAAAGCTGCCATGGTGCATCACGACTGAAGCACTCAAAGGGAGTACCACATGACATTTACATGATACAGTTTACTACTGATGTTCTTTTTTTTTCTGTTTATTATACTTTTTGTCCCAGCCAGCATCGAGACATCTGTCCTCGTCATGGTCCCTGCTACCTCCTGCTCCCAAATGACCCATGCTCCCCCCATGCCACCAGCTTACCCCACAGGGTGGGGTCACAGCACCGGCCAAGGTGTCACGAACATCGGTTTGGGTCGGGGGAGCCAGCCTGGAAGCACATGGAGAGGCAGCGAGGAGGGCATCATGGAGGCGCTGACTGGGGATTACTGAGTCCATGAAAGGATGTTTTTTTCTTGGGAGCGGTGACATGCAATGACGGCCTGCATCCGCACCACCCCTCTAGACATCCAAATGCCAGTTGAGGTGGATCCCCCAGCCTCCTCCAAGGGTCCATAATGCACCGGATGTTCATCCCCCCTCCCCACGGCTGGCCCTCCATTGACCCAGGTACATTCCTGAACCTGGATCGCTGGCATGGCACGCAGAAATCCAACCACTGCACTGACAGGCCGGCTTACTACTGATATTTTTACTGGCAGCAGTTCAGATCTACTTATCTCAAAAATGATCTCTTTACAGCAATAATCAAAAACATCCCCACGCCCACCAAAAAAAAATTGGATTGAAAAGAATTAGGTCACTGTTTTTGACTTTTCTGAATAGAGTAGCTCTCAGGGAACTGAACAGATATTTATTTTATTTATTATTTATTTATTTAGTATTTAGAGGCTATAGGATAGGGCAAGGGAATAAACATCAACTCTGCACAATAGGAAATTCAAGAAAACATAAAGAGGCTGTAAATAGCCACTGGCAACATATACAGTAAGGCCCAGATATCCAAAACAGTTGCACATGCACAAGTACGGAGATGTGCTGAGGAGCGATATTCAGCAGGAGCCAAGGTGCGGTGCAAAATCCATTGTGCCAATGCGTAACTATAATATATGCCATGCAAGTGCAGGGACAGTCTCATGAATATGCAGTGCAACAGTATATTCAACTGTGAAGCCATGGCACAAGTGTGGAGCAAATCAAAGATGTGCTGCCCAGACTTGTTCCTATAAAAATAGGGTGCAAACACACAGACAGCAGTTGTACCAAGAGTGAGAGATAGTGAGAGAGACAGACATACAGACAGACACAAGAACAGACACAGAGGGGGAGAGACAGACAGGTGGTGTGGGAGAGGGAGAGAGGGGCAGAGAGAGAGAGAGAGAGAGACACACACCCACACACACACACACACACACACACACAAGCACTGTAAAACAGAGTACCAGTGTGACACACAGACAGTAGGGAACTGCCCAGGGGGGTCACTGGACTGAAGGAGTCATGGAGAGTGCACAGTTCCTGATGGAGGTGGTAATGAGGGGTGTGATGAGGCAGGAGGAACAGCTATGTAGCTGATGAAGGGCTCATCAGTGGTATGCCCGACACAGGTGGTACCATGCCCGCATCACCTTTGAGAACTATAGTGACACTGAGATCGTGGGCTGGTACCACCTGAACAGGGCCATTCTGAGGCAACTCTGTGAGCTGTGCAGTGAGGAGATGCAGGCACCCACCAGATGGAGCCACGCCATGTCTGTGAAGACCAAGGTGACCGCTGTCATGTGTCTACTCGCCACAGGCATTTTCCAATCACCAACAGGGGACACCATGGGCATCACCCAATTGGTCATGTCCTGCCTCCTCACACAGTTCCTCAATGCTCTGCTGCCACATGCTTCGGAATTCATACATTTCCCCAGCACTTAGGTGGAGCGTACAGCAAACATTCAGGACTTCCACAGGGTGGCACACATGCCTGGCATGATTGGGGCCATTGACTGCACCCACGTGGGCATCTGCAGGCCACCTGGCCCCAAGGAAATGGCATACATCAACAGGAAGGGGAGCCCGAGCATCAACTACCAGGTGGCGTGCGAAGCCATGGGGCGCTTCATCAATGTCTGTGCCACACACCCTGGGAGTGCATGTGACACATTCATCTGGCACAGCTCTGTGATGTGCCACAGGTTTGAGCATGGGGACATCCTCAAGGGCCACATGGTGGGTGAGTATGGCAGGGGCAAGGGACAGTGGGCATAGCTGACCTTTGGATGGGGGTGGGCAGGGTGTGCATGGTGGCATGGGTGACAGGGACAAGCAAGGGGCACAGTACAGAGTAGCATAGGCCTAACCATGTCATTTTCCACACAGGTGACAGCACTTACCCACTGAGGCTCTGGCTGCTCACCCCCTAGTGGCAACCATCGTCCTTGGCATAGGAACGGTACAACGAGGCACATGCCAGCATGCGCACCATCATTGAGTGCATCTTTGGCATGCTGAAGGCATGATTCCATTGTCTAGGCAGGTCAGGCGGTGACCTACAGTACAGCCCCTTTAAAGCCTTTGGCCTATTACTGGCCTGCTGCATACTGCACAGCATGGCCATTGACCATGAGATAGCTGTTGAGGCAGATGAGGACAACAGTAGTGGGGACAATGGAGACAATGAGCCAGAGGGTGGTGGACAGCCACCCCTGGGCGGAGGGACCCCTAACTCCAGTAGCAGGCACGACACCACTGTGACACTGTCGCACAGGAACACTTTTGCAAATGCTGGTAGGTGGTGCAGTACACATATATGGGCCACACATGCAGGGACATGCATGGCAAGGGGCATGCAAACACAGAGGCACCATGCAGGGGTAGGGGAGTCAGTGGTACACAACCACACACAACACACACAACACACACACACACACACACACACACACATATGCACCCACCCACACAGGAGGTGGAATGTGGCTTGGATCAGACGCATTGCACTGGTGCACAGGCGCAACCTGTGCTAGACTGCCCTAATCACACCCTCACCACATGGTCCAGCAGCCGGGCATGCATACACACAGGCAGTATGTGGCATGACTCACATGCTCGTCACCACAGGTATGGCACACACAGACTGCCCATGTGTGCACAGGGCATCAGCAGCAGACTGTGGTCAGGGCATCACACAGTTCAGGGCAGCTGCATGGTACCATGGCCTCCATGGCCATGGGGGTGGATACGCCATGGCTGATCAGCAGCCCCAGGCTGTGCATCAGTCACGGGGGCAGTGTCTGACAGCCCGCCCAGGGGTGGAAGTATGGGACTGTGACCATGTCCTCATGGGGGCATGTAGGTGGCCAAACAGGCCAGCCTCAGGCATGCCTGCGATGCCTACATCTGAGCCTGTCATCCACTGTGTTGGGGTCACCTGACACCAGGTCCGTGGGGTGGACAGCACACTGCAGAGGGTCTCCTGTGCACAGCCACACCCTGTGGTGGCCAGCAATGCAAAGCCATCTGCAACTGCACCAGCAATGTGATCTGAGGCTGCAGTCATGGCCTCCTCCATGTGCTGCATCCCATCCATGATCTGTGCAATGCTCCTGTCCTGCTGCTCAGCTAACTGGGGCACCTCCACCCCCAGAGTATGCACCTCAGTGATGAGCAGCACCTGTTGCTGAACAGATGCCTGCAGCAGCTGGCTGTGCTCAGCCAGACGGTCCACATCCTGGGTCTCCTGGATGGGCTGCCGATCATCAGTAGGTGACCTGCCATGCTGTACTGCCCCCCTCTCTGTTGGACTCTGCACAGTGGTGTCTGCAGGGGAATGGGTATGGCAGGCACACTGGCAGCTTACCCTGTGTCCGGCTGCCCCGTCGCACCTGAAGCCTGCTGCTGTCACCTGTCCAGCAGCTGTATGGCACCCTGCACCTGCAGAGCAGCACCACCACCACCAACACAGGGCACAGTAGTGGCAATGCACACCACTGTACCCGTGGTGCGCGCAGGTGGCTGTGCCACCACTGGCATGGTGCTGGACCCTGACACTCCCTGTGATGCTGGCAGGGGTGACTCACCCACAACATCGCTCATGCTGTCTAGGATCAGTGTGATGTCATCATTGGAGTCAGACCCCACCCCGATCTGTGTCTCTGTGCATGGGACACCAAGGCTGGCACCCTACAGGAACACATCCAGGGCCACATCTGACCCTAGGCAAAGGGCATCCACAGGCACCGTGGTGCTCATCCATGGCCTTTTGGGCCCCCAGATGCCAGTGGATGTTTATGGCTCATTGTCCAGGGTAGTACCAGTGTCCATGGGTTCCACAGCCACTGCCAGCGCCCCATTTTCTGCACAGAGGTGCACTGGTGCTGCAAGAGTAGGATGGAGTGTCAGTGATGCATCGCCTATGTGTGCCCTCCCCATACACTGCTGCTGCATGTGTCCAGTGGTGTGGCATGTGCATGGGTGCGCACACGTGCACATGACATGCAGGACAGCAGCATGCACAATGCATGCAAATGAGGATGTGCGCAACAGTAATAATATGCTAAAGCACCCCACTGCACGTACATTGGCTGATTAGCTCATTTTTATGTGGCATCTGAATATCGCAGACATGCATCATGTGCAATGGTGTTGTGCCAGAGCAGGCCAGGCACAATACCCGCACATGTGAGGTGCGCAAGCCTGCAGTGCGCATGTGCACTACGCTTGCATGGTTCCAATCGCGCACAACACAAATGACTGCACAATTCATTGGCACTATACATGTGGTGCATAGGCAGCTGTGTGCATGTAAGCGCATGCTGCCATGCACCATATCGTGCACTTGCGCAACGCGCGCACTGGTCAGTCACCTCTGACTCCTGATACACCTACGTGACCCTGTGACCCCACAGGGCCATGTGTGCCCATGCCATCTTGCCTGCGTGATGGTTGGGCACTGCACATTCTCCCGTACATCACTCATCCTGCACGTGTGGCAGCCACGTGCGCCTGTCCCTGCCATTTGCACTACCGCACCATGAGGAAACCATAGCAAAGGACAGGAGACACCATTCCAGTAATGAAAATGATTTGTAGATGATCAACCTTGTGGCCTGTGTGCAGCCATACAGTGAAAAGCTGTTCAGCCTTGTGCCCCTGCAGCAGGCCAGGGGAAGGGTGTAGTACACCATAGCCACCCAATTGGAGAGGAGGACAAGGGTTCTCCGGATGGAAAAGCAGTGTAGGCACTGGTATGGTGACCTGTGAAGGAGAGACCCAGAACAGCTCCAGAAGCTCCAGACATGCATTAGTCATGGTGCAGTGCCACAGGCAGGTAGGTGTACACATGTTGCATGTCTGCCCTGGCACTGTACTGTGGTGGTGGCATTGCTGCCTGGCATGCCCTACTGTGGGGTACACTGTCAGCGTGCACATCACTGAATATCATGGCCAGCTGCTGCTTGCATTGTGATGTGGCAATGCTGTCATGTGGGTCATGGCGGGCAGGGTCATGCCCTGTGCACAGAGGGTGGGGTGGTGGTGGGGCTGCTGGTGTGGTTGGGTACTGATGTACACCTATCTTCTTTCCATTCCCAGAGCCTGAGGACCACATGTGGGCCAGAGCAGAGGCTGAGCGCAACCTGGTGGTGCACCCCAATGAGGGCCGACCCGCACAAGCTGCACTGCAGGGGGCAGGTAAGCACTGTCAAGATCATTCTCACTGTTCATGGGGGTGGCAGTGGAGAGTGGGTACAGGCATCACTGCCTTTGCCATGTGCTGTGACAGCTGTGTGTGTCACATTGTGCATTGTGCATGCCACTGTGGTGCATCTGTTATATCTGTGTGCCAGCTGTTGGTGGAGTCGGCGTGTGCCTGGCTGCCTGGCTGGGGGAAGTGCCTAATCCAATTAACAGAAGCACTCTTGATAGTGGGGTCGATCCCAGTCCTTTCACAGAAGAAAGGGTTCTGCAAGAACTCCTAAAACTGAAGGTGGACAAAGCAATGGGTCCTGATGGAATTCACCCCAGAATTCTAAAAGAATTAAGGGAGGAACTAGTGAAACCACTGGCTACTCTTTTTAATAAATCATGGGAGGATGGTGTGGTACCCGAGGACTGGAGGAAGGCGGATGTGATTCCCCTTCACAAAAGTGGGACCAAGACAGAGGCAGGAAACTACAGACCTGTCAGTCTGACCTCTGTGGTAGGGAAAGTGATGGAGTCACTTCTGAAGGAAAGAATAGTTGAGTACCTAGAGGTCAGTGGAGCACAGGACCCAAGGCAGCATGGGTTCAGCCGGGAAGGTCATGTCAGACGAGATCTAATAGATTTCTTTGACTGGGTGACCAAAGTAGTAGACCAGGGAGGGGCTGTGTACATGGCCTACCTAGACTTTAGCAAGGCATTTGACACAGACCCCACAAAAGATAATAGTCAAATTAACCAGCTGGAGTGGGACCCAGGGGGTGGTAGCCTGGATAAAACATTGGCTGGACAACAGGACACAGAAGGTAATTGTAAATGGAGTCCACTCTGAAGAAAGGGGGTTACTAGTGGGGTACCGCAGGGTTCAGTATTGGGTCCAGTCCTTTTAATGTCTTCATCAGTGACATTGCAGAGGGACTGGAAGGAAAAGTATGCCTTTTGCAGATGACACAAAGATCTGCAACAGGGTTGATACACAAGGGTGGAAAGGATGAAAAGGGACTTGGCAAGGTTGGAGGAATGGTCAGAAGTATGGCAGTTAGGATTCAATGCAAAGAAGTGCAAAATAATGCACCTGGGAAACAAGAACCCAGGGGAAGATTACACAATGGGGGAGGTAGTAACAACAACAAAAAAGGAAAGGGACCTGGGGGTAATCATATCAGATGACCTTAAGGTTAGCATGTAATGTGAGAAGGCAGTAGGGAGGGCTGGGGGTATACTGGGATGTATAGGGAAAGACATCATCAGCAGAAAACAGGAAATTGTTATCCCTCTGTACAGACAGTTGGTGAGACGCCATCTGGAGTACTGTGTCCAGTTCTGGAGACCCCATCTCCGCAAGGACATAGACAGGATAGAGGCAGTCCAGAGGAGGGCAACTAAAATGGTGCAGGGTCTGCAAGAGAAGCCGTATGAGGAGAGACTAAAGGAGCTTAATATGTATACCCTTGAGGAAAGAAGGGAGAGGGGGGACATGATAGAAACTTTTAAGTACCTCAGTGGAATCAACAAAGTCCAAGAGGGTAGCATCTTTCAGAAAAAGAGACATGCAAGAACAAGGGGACACAATTTAAAGATAGAAGGAGGCGGTTCAGGGGCAATGTGAGGAAGTATTATTCACAGAGAGGGTAGTGGATGCATGGAATAGCCTTCCTGAGGAGGTTGTGGGGTCTAAAACTGTGGAAGAATTCAAGAATGCATGGGACAGACATAACGCAATTCTTGTGGGGGGTAGGAAGAAATAGGCTGTTGGTTAACTAGGATCTGCGGCCTATCCTGTAGGTAGGGAAATGGGTAGACTAGATGGGCCTAGCGGTCCTTATCTGCCATCAAAGTCTATGTTTCTATGCCACCGTTGTTGATGCGGTGCTGCTGGTGCAGTGTGTCATGTGACTATCACTGTGTGGCCGTGTGGCCATTGTGCAGTGGGGACCACCTCTATGCAATGCTGTGGTGTGCTGTGTTGCTGGGTGGCATTGGCCCACCCCCCCGCGGGTGTCTGTTCTGGGCCCTCCAGGGGTGTGTAGCCCCACTGACCATTGCGCATTGTGGGTGGGCACGGTTCCTTTGACCATTGCACTGATCACCTGTCCTGTCCCTTACCGCAGGTGTCAGGCATCTGGTGCGGAGACTGCCATGATGGATGCTATCAAGGATGATGCAGCAGATGTTCCTGGTCATATCCAGTATTCTGGAGTTGGTGGTCGCCATCTGGCAGATGGTGGAGGTGAACAGAAGAGAGATGGGGCTTGCTGCGGTGGCCAGACGGGGCCACCATTGATGTTGCAGTACATGGCCCCTCTTTTTCCTGTTGCACCTTCCCCTACAGTCCCCCCTCCCACTGTACAGTCCCTTTTCCTTGTCCCCTTCCCTCGCTGTACCTACCCTTTCCCTGCCCCTTTTCTCTGTTGTTCAAATTTACCATTTTATAAAGCTATTCTCACATACCTGCCTGTGTCCATGTCTGCTTTGCAGGTGGCATGTGGAGCCATGCTGCAGTGGCCCAGTGTCTGTCCATGGTGTGTGCAAGGGAAGGGGCTTATGTTGTGCTTCCATGGTTACCTGCTGTGTACTGTGGTGTGTCCTGCTATGGTGGTGTCCATCCTGGTTTGGTGGCTGTGCTTTGGATTGTCCATGGGGCGGCAGTCAAGGATGTGGCAGGCATCTACATGGTTGTGGCACACAGCCATGTTCATTGTTCTGGTCCTGTCCGCACACTGTGTTGAGGTCCTCTGCTTGGTGTTGGGCACTCAGCCCGTGTGGTCTGCCATGCTACCGGTGTCCTGGCCCATTCAGTTCCCAGTGTGTGGGCTCCCTGTGTGCCTGTGTGGCATGTGTATGCTTGGCTGCATGGTTCTGGGTGTGGCCTGCCATGGTCACATGGTGGGGGGCATGGTTGGCATCCTGCCTGAGGGGGGGCACCCTTGGCAGCCTTCCATTGGCCGTTGGCCCCTCTTGTCGCCTATGGCTCATGCCACCATTGAGTTCTGGGGTCCGGTACCCGGGTGCCTGTGTGTGCCCTGCTGGTGGGGGGCTTCTGTGGTTGCTGTCACTGTGCTTCCCTGGCTCTATCCCTGGGTCTGTTCTCTGTGCCCTGCCCCCCTCTGTTGCTGTGCTGCTCTGCTCTGCCATGGTTGCACCAGCACATCTCTGTTTGCGCCATGGCACAACTCTGCTATATTCAGCCGTGTTGCACTGGCACTGTTAGGCCTCTGCAACTTCTGAATATGGCACCCATTGTGCCATGGCGCATCAGATTTGTGCTGCTCCGGACTTGAGACGGACATTGGCACATTTCTGAATATCTGTCCCTAAATCATCATCTGTTAACAAACACACACGTGAGCACACACACACACACACACACACACACACACACACACACACACCATAATGCCATTTTGATAACAGTTTTCCATTACCTGTCAGTTAGTTTTCCACCCCCCCCCAAAAAAAACACAGTTGTTTACGATTCACAAACAAAAAAAAATAAAGGACCATTACAGCAGCACATAGCTGTTACATACAGAGAGGGATACTTAGAAAAATTTGAGAAAAATAGTGTGAGGTCAAGAATAGATTTCACAGTGGACATGATCAGAAAACTCCATATGGACCTTATACTGCCATGTAACACTAACAAGTGTGTACTCATTTGTACATGCTACTTTACATTGTTATTTTTTTCACATTCTTCTATTAAAAATATTTTTGTTTTATGTTTTCATTTGAATTTATGAAATGTTCAGCAGATACAAGCCATAGTGGGAACATCTATAATGTACCAGGGAGCAATGTCAGGCTGAAATACTGCAAAAAATTAAATAAAATAAATAACAAAAAATTACTCAGATGCATTGTCAGAGAACTTATACCGACACTAAGCAACTGGTGGTATAGTAACACTTATACAATGTAAATGTCCATCAAATCACTAACCACCACCACAGGAGTTTTGTGTTGAGCAAGTAACTACCTCAGTTCAGGAACCTGGTTTAAGATTTCATATTTCTGTAGGAGGGGGACAATAAAAGGAGGGGAAAATAAACCAGTCTCAAACAAAAAAGGGCTATGAGTTTCAACACAAGGAAATGACTGAATTAAAAAGAAAACATAATCAAGTAATTTTCAGAGAAACACAAGAGTAGAACATCCACCCTGATACTGCACTGTTCAGTGCTTCAGTCACGGAGGCAAAAGAAACTAATGCTTTAGTAACGGAGACATATGGGGAAAAAAAATTGTGACAAGACTTGTCCTTACCAAGTGAATGGCAAATTGCTAGTCATAGGCAAGACCTCCTCCTCCGATGAATTACTTTCAGAAGAAAACATCACTTGAGCACTGCACTGGAGCAACAGGCTCAAATGAGTAGGAAGTAATTGTGCAAGGAACAGAAATATAGGGTGATCCTTCTGTATCTTCAGAAGTCATTGTAATTTAAAATAATTGCTGACTTTGAAATACCAAAGCTGTACCCACATAAAGTGACCTCGCAGAACGGACACTGTGAAGGTGATTGATAGCCACTCTGACAGGATGGTCAGTGATGTGAGCTCACACTGAAAACAATGATGTCAGACCACCAGTTGAGTCATGACTCACCAGTGTGCATTAAAGCAGATGAAATGTAACTGCTTAGCACTTGGATTAGGCACAGCCCCCAAAACATCTTCTCTTCACTAAATGGCAGCATGACCATGATTTAAAAGCAAAAATATTCATACAGCCAAACAGCCAGCTCTGTTAAAACATCCTAGCTCAAGTAACAACATGCACTATTTGCCATTGACCTTTAAGGGTGTTTGATCTGGTGATTGGGGACCAGGGTGGGACCCAGAACTATGGAAAATATATATTTTTTTTTAATTTAAGGTGGTTGATCAGGGACTGCAATGGGACCCTGCACTATGGAATATATTTAATTTATTCAAGTAGTTTAATGTAGAGATTATTCAAGGTGTCCATGTGCCCCTACTATAGATGAAACTGAACATATTTATTCTCAATGATCGCTGCTACTCCTCAATAGACAGTCTCTTCTTCCATCACACACTAAACAAAATATACTACAGTATGTGATTTTTTTTGTGTGATTTTATTCAATATGACTGTTTTACTTCCACTCCATTTTAGTCTTTTATTTTTGGGGGGTCAAGTGGCTGCTCTCTGTCTTCTCTCTTTTTCTTCTATTTTCCCTTTTATCCTCACTTCTCTCTCTCCGTGATATTCAGATACATTCTATGGTCCACACTAGGGGTTCTAGGGGTACAAGCTACATAGCTTCACAATTATTTTTTGTTTATTTATTTATTTTTGCTTGGTCTGTCCATTCTGAACCCTGTCAGCTTTCCTACTCTGCAAGTTACAACTACTGTACCTGGATTTGGGTTTTCTCTCTTTAGTGTCTCCCCCTGTACGGCAGATATCTACAAGTTGCATGGATAAAAAAACAATGCAAAGCAAAGAACTCTTCTAAGCACAGTAAAAGCATTTTCTCAAAATAAAAGGTTGATATGTGAGCAAATAATATAAAGATAAATCCATATGAGTAAAAAAAAAAAAATATTTTAATATAAGGATTATTCAAGGTGTTCACATGCTTTACTATAGATGAAACCGAGCATATTCATTTTCAAAGACGGCTGCTATTCGCCTTAAGACAGACTCTTCTTCCACCACACACTATGCCTGCTCCTCTACTCATGCATTATTATGCTTTTCTTTCCTTGCTAGCAATCCATACTTTCATACTGGTATTATTAATTTCATTAATTTTGAAACTAAGAATCTCTGCTGTGTAGCTTCTCTTCTGTTAGGTCTGTAGTGAGAAAATTACAACACACTTTGCCAAATAATGCAGCACCAGAGATGCTATGGAATGAGCTAAGGATTGGGTTTTTACCTTATGCCACTAAACAGCAGTCAAACACAATGTGCCAAGTAGCATAAGTACTTTTACTAACATTTTCCCAATGTGATTAGTGGCACAAGAAAGTTCCCAAAATGCCAAACACACTTTTTGTTTTTTCTTCCTCATGCTTTGTGTAATTTAATGTTATAACGTTCGCTATAGTGCATCCCCTTTCTCAATCCATATTATCTGATGTCACCAGTTGCTCAATGCAATTTGGTGAGAAATTTAGTTTCGTCTGTCTTTGAAGCACTTAAAAAAACATTTTCTTGATTAAAAAAGAACAGCTGATAAGTATAAGAATGCAGATGTATTAGGTATAAAATATAGAGATATGAACAATACAGAAGAAGAAGTGAAAAAAAGATACTATGTGTTTTTATGTGCTTTTATTCAACGTAACCCTTTTACTTCCTGTCCGTTCATGGGTTATTTATTTGTTTATTTTTTTTGGTCCAGCAGCTGCTATCTGGCACCTCTCTTCTCTTCTTCTACGTTTCCTTTTATCCTCACTTCTCTCCCCATTCTAATTATATGCAATATGTGGTCTACACTACAGGTTTTCAGGATCCAGTCTACCTCGCTTCACCATATTTTGCATTTGCCTGTCCATTCTGAAGTCTCCCAACTTCCAACTACCCAGCATTGGGTTTTCTGTCTTTAGCGTCTCCTCCTGTATGTCAGCTGTCTATATGTTTCATGGACAAAAAATACAAACAAACAAAACAAAACAAAGCAAAGCAAACACTCCTCTACATGCAGTAAATACTTTTTCTCACAATAAAAAGTGGCTATGTAAGCAAATATTATAAATATAAATTGATACTAGTAAAAAAAAATGATTTTAATGTAAAAGGCATTTTTTTTAATTTATGGGTGGTTGATCAGCAAAGGGGACTGGGGTGAAACCATGCACTATGGAAAAGCCTCTTTTAAATTTACTGTAGGTGATCATCCAGTCAGTGACTGGGGTGGTGCCCCCGCACTATGGAAAAGCCTTTCCTTTAGTTTATGGGTGGGAGATCACCACATTGGGGATGGTGTGGGACCCTGCACTATGAAAAAGGCTTTTTTTTATTAAGGGGTGGTTGATTGGGTGATTAGTATTGGGGTGGGACCCTGCACTATGAAAATAAAACATTATTTTATTTAAGAGTAGTTGATCAGGTGACTGGGGACTGGGGTGAGTCCCAACATTATGGATAATATATATTTTTTTTTAATTTATGGGTGAGTGATCAGTGGATTAATGACCAGGGTGGGACCCTACACTATGGAAAATATATATTTTTTTCATTTACAAGTGGGTGATCGGCTGAGCCTGAGATTGCTCAATTTTCTTGCAATAGCATACCATACCCTATAAATGACAATGTATGGTCTGCTGTACACAAGTGGGAATTGTCATCTCAAGGTTGCCATGGTGACCAAAACCTCTTGTACTTTATTCTCAAGGTTTAAACGATCGCCAATGACAACCTCTTGATGGCTACCCACATTTGTTATGAAAAGCCATCCATACATTATCCATTATGTTTCATCCTGGTGCTTAGGTGGAAACGCTTCAGAATTTTAGGTGGTCCAGCTATCTCATTTAATCAGCAACACCTTTTTAAACCATTTGGTATATGTATCGGAATCTCTGTGTGCTTTAAGTAAGCCTTACTTCCTAGTAGTTTAATTTAGCATGAAGTTGACTAGAACAGAAATTATTCAAACATTTTAAATTATCAAAGCTTTCAAATATTAAATAAACTTAAATCTCTTCCTGCAACTGTAGACTGAGTTTCTCTCTTTAAGGAATGAATTACCTAACTATAGATACTCACTGCAAAAAAATATACTGTAGAATTGAAAAGTCATGTGTTCGTTTCATTTATTGGTCAAAGGCTTTGCGACCTGATAGATAACTTACTTAGCTGTTCAATTAATTTAGTTTGTCTCTTTCTACAGTGAACATAGCTAGAAGTTCTACAGTATTGTTCCAATATCAGTCAGGACACAAACATTAAAATTTAAATTTTTTTAACAGCAAATTACTTACAAAGCTAGTATTAGCTAATTTTCTACAAATATTCTCTCTACAATAGCGTTCACTGTTCTGACACTACTAGGATTTTTACCTTACACACCAAAGAAACAATTCTATAAAGCGAGAACAACTATAACTTGTAGTTAGATTAATGCAGATTTAAGCACACACATAAAACATTAAGGGCCTCCTGCCATAACCTCCATAACCTCTGAATATCAGTGCCATAAGTTATTATTCTATATAAATGTAATTATCGTCTACATATATATATAAAAGACATGCATTATTAAACCAGAAGCACTTGTTGCACTGACATACACAGAAGCATATTTAAGCTTAGAAACAGACAGTGACAGCAGAAAAAACAAACGGTCTGTCCAGTCTGCCCGAAACTTGTTTTGTAGTACCTCAGTAAGACTAGATATATATTTAAACATATTATTTCTTCATCATTTATCAATATACAGTAGTTGATGCATGATTAGGGATGTATTTCAATTTATGTAGCATTCTGTATGTATTTATATGATGCAAATATTTATAAAGTAAGAAAAGGAACCTTAGTTAAGGCTGGCAGTCAGAGATTAGATACACAATTTCATTTCCAGCTACTGCCTAAAGGGTAACGGGGTAGGGGAACTGTATGGATACAGAGACAGATAGTATAGGAGTGAGGGGATGCATCATACAATGTGCACTTCACATGCTTGCTACAGTATGTGTAAAACATGATTGAACAAAGCAACAGAATACAGGTACTAAGCAACATACAGAAAGTGCATACATGCACATATTTGCTCTGTATTATCTGTCTATAACAGTCTCTTTGATTGTTGTTCAGTCTAGCAAATATCTCTTTCTCTTCCCCCTTCCTCTAACTTAGTTCTTCCTTTCCTCACAAGCTTTTTTCCCTCCCTCACATTTGTCTTTTTCCTTCCTCTCTCCCTTTCTATCCCAACCTTTTCTCCTTCCCTCATTTGTTCACTTGCTGGTCATTCAGATGCCTCTCATTTTAAAGATGATATTTATATGTATATGCTTAGGCAATTCCAAAACTGAGAGACAGCAGAATGCTTGAAATGTGGATACTGCAGTCTAATAGTTGCAACATGTGTTCCATTAAGACACAGCTTCCCCTATCTCTGCCTGCCTCTAGCACCTGCTGTACATTTACCAAGGGCTGCCTCAATACCCTTAGCAGTGGGATGGCCAGACTGATAAAGGAAATGTCCCCCACTCACTGACTATGTGGCATGCTCAAATGGCCACAGAATCAGGATCAGGCCATCCATTGGTCACCATTGCTCAGCTGTAAGACACTGATGCCCTAGCGGTGTCACAGCTTGTGTGTAGCAGCAGATAGTCCAAGATGATTTTGTATTCCTTGTACAAGAGCTTTGATCATGTACAGTGTCAAGTTCCTTCTCTAGACAACTTCCAGCTTGAGAAAGTGCAGAGGTAGCCTGTTCTGGATCTGCAGCTACATAAGATGGTCACAGGCCTTTCCAGAATGAGCAAAGTGGGCACAGATGTGTCATTCCACAGTTAACATTGGCTTGATTTCAGGATATGCTAGAGACTGTTGCACTACAAGCTTAAGACAGTGCGCCATGCTGGAAACCCTGAGAAACCCACCATTGCTAATGCAATTCACCAAAATAGTGCCATTAGCACTTGCTCTGGAATGTGCTTTCAGGGACAGCGTCTACAGCCACTCATCAATTTCAGTCAGGAAAACTAACATTTTTTGACCAGGTGTGTGCCTATTACACTCCTCATTGCCAGAGTCATGTGCTGGTGAATAATCAGAATGTTTTTTCCACCACAGTTGGGTTTCACATTTTTTTCCATCCCAGCATCCAATACTACCCCAAGTGACAGTGCCCCCATGTGCTGTTATATTTAAATAAGAGCTACCACTAGTCCATTTATCCATACTAATGTGTATGTATGGTGATGCTGAATGCTGCATGGCATGTCTTACTGTGTGCTACACAGACTTCTACATTTCTGAAATGGCACAGGTGCAGAAATATGTACATGATGGAATCTTCTATTTTGGACAGGCACATGCCATCAACCTGCAGAACCCTACATTCTCCACAAAAGGGAATGGCAATAAAGTGACAGCATTTCTGCAGTTGCTACAATACAGTAAGTTCACGTGCAACAGGATGATTGTTTGTGTATTTGGTGTGACACTCAAACATGTGAGTATGCAATATACAGTAGTAAAGCAGGGCAAACCAAGATTTTTTTACTTAGATCCAAACCAGAGTCAAGCCAAGAATCTGGCTTGACTCTATGAGCCAAAACATGAGCTGTACCCTGGCTGCTGCTGGCTGTTTTCTACAAAGGAGTTGAACATTCCAGACACTATGCTAACTGCTCAGGCTTAAAAAAATGTGTATTTTGACTGTGATTGGCTTGGATTGATCTTGGCTGTCAATTACTTATAGAGGTTGAGCCAAGCTGAGCCAGGCACAAAGCTTGAATCAGGCTCATGCCTGCTCTGGAATGCCCAGCTCTATACAGGTGTCTGCACTTTTTGGGATTTGGGGCTGAGAGACCAAACAGATGGGATCTGCACACTAGTGGCATGGATGGTGAGCTAGGTTTGGACTCAAGGGGGATTTCAGATGTTGAATGAATAAATGACATGATTTTGGATGTTTTGGAGAATGGGATTGATGAGTTTCACTGGCTCTGGCTGCTAATACATAAACTACCACTGCTACTCTGCTCACTACAATGAAATCCCACAAACTCTTCCTCCTCATGTTTGTAGTACTCCTTTGTAGTCACCTCTGAATCCTGTCCAGGGTCTTTATCTATGCCACTTTGGGATGACTTGCTCAATGAGGCCGATAAGGGGAAGACCTCCCTGCACCAGCTTCCCTTGGTGCTGAGTCTAGCATGCCAGGTGCCTGTACTTGAGGTCTGTGTTTTGCCCACCAGTGCTGAAATGGCTATCCTTTTTCCCATAGCTCACACATGCTTGGCATAGCTGGCAGATAGCCACTATGTCATCTGCCAGGTCACAAATGTAAAAATGCCAAACTTGGGATTTTGTAGCCTTGTTTTCATATGGCAGTGGACAGGGTACTGGGACATTGGAAGGCTAGAAATGGGTGTATTGGGGCAATATCTTTGCACTGCTGCAACTGTTGACTCATGCTCTGTTATTATTATTGGCTCAATGGAGCCAACAGCTGGAGAACAGGGGTGGGAGACCTTTAAGGATTCCCTGACCGTTACTTTTCTTTTTCTCCCATTCCCATAGAGGGTCCAGATCTTCATCTCCATTCCCATCTAGGATACTAACCTCCTGAGACATGTCATCCTCCTCATCCTGACTTTGTCACCCTATATTTCCTTCTCAGGAGCATTTAATTCCCTGGTCTTGCATGAAGAAGCACTATGATCTGTCACATCACACTGTGAGTTGTGCTCAGCCTCTTCTACAACTCTTTTGGGAATGTCAACCACCTCCTTGTCTTTGTCCTGAACCACATTCCCCCAGGAAGACATTTGTGAGGTTCTTGGACCGCTTCTGTGGTCCCTGCCTGCACTGCTTGCACTGCCAGCACCAGCACCCACCAGCATTGATGTCACAGATTTTGCTGAGAGAAATGACATTAATGCCCTCTCTTGCAGCAGCTACTCCCTGTCAACTAGTACTACCAGCAGTACCAACCCATGATGAACCTACATCACCACATATGGTTACAGTACCCTTCAGAACTACAGAAGCCACATTCTTTTTGGCAGCAGCACCACTGCCTGAAACTTACAGGCAGTTTCTTATATGTGTAGATTTTGGAACACAACATAATAATTTACAACTCTTTACTGATGTACACAGGCAGTAAGCAACAGCAACACCACAACATTTTTTTTTCTTTTCTTTTTTTCTTTGCAAAAAATACACAACAGGTATTTAAAGGACTAGGGGGATGCATATAAGACTATACAACCCTTTACAAGACTTCATTGAGGTACACAGATGGTAAACAACACCACATTTGTTTTCCATTTTTGAAGGGGGTTAAAAAAGCAATACACAAGCAGGATGTAAGGGACTAGGTGACACACACAAGATACAACAAATCAAGTAATTAGAATGACATGCTGCTAAGACAAAAAACACTGCCTAAGCTAGCTTGCCTTTTTCTTGCTGGAAGTTGCTGCAGCTAAGCTCCTCAACCCTTAAACAGCACTGGCTCACTATAGAGAATAAAGAAAACAACACTATAACTTTATATAAACTAAATAACAAAAAAAAATCCAAACATAATTGGTGATCTAGTGACACAAGCACAGCTGACACTTAATGAAGTTATTTTTAGGGGTGCAGTGGGTGGAGCCCTGCAGTCCTCTTTCTATCAAGAAAGGACTCAATATTCCTTGCATTCCTTCAGATCAAACAACCTGTTGGAGTTGTACCACAGTTGCCTCTGTGTCTGTGGAGCACTCTACTCATTGTCCCTATTGCTAGCCACACTGCAATATTTTTTACTTAAAAAAATGGGGGTGTCATGGTTGTGACACTGAAGGATTGGGCACCTCCAGTGTCACTCTTATGTTTCTGGGATGGGTGTGGGGTAGTGGCTGCTGACAGGGAGGGGTGGATGTTAGGGGTATATCTAATTTTAAAAAAAAAAGGAAATCGGTGGTCACGGTGGAACAAGGCACACTCCCCCATGTCCAGGATGGCTGCTACACTCCACTGCACATGCACAACTATTAGCGCAAGTGCAGTACAGTTCTGCTGCCATCTTGGTCACAATGGACTGTACTGTGTTCTGCCATGACGGATGATTTCTTTTTTTTTGTTTAAATTAGACATATTCCCCCACCAGACCCTCCCTCTCAGCACCCACCACCCCCAGAAACATAACAGTGACACTGGGGGTGCCCAATCCCCCAGTGTCATGTTCAGGAATCCTCCATCATGATTTCCTGTAAAAAGAAATGTATCCATAAATGTCTTTTACAGCCATTCATGACTCCCCCACATGACCCTTCCACTCAGCACCCACCACCCAACACCTCCAAGTGTGCTTATAAAGTAGTCTCATTCAAATAATGATTCTTTTCTGGGACATTTAAAAAATTAAAGTAAACTTAAAGTATGAAGAAACTGTAGTTTATGGGGAAATAGATTGTGCCCCCACTTCACTCCCCCCTTTTTGGCATATAGAGCTTATATAATTTTATATCTAAAATAATTTTGTAGTTTAACAATTGCCAACTATGGTGAGATGAAAGCCTGCTATTTCTCTATTAAAAGGTTAATATAGAATGTGTAATCCCTTCCCCTGTTTCGTTACTGGAAGCTGTATAACTTGCACTTGAATTTAACTGCTAATTGGGGTGGGACAAAGGTCAGTTGCATTATTTTTAAAAGGACTTGCTAATTGTATAAACTTGTGTTTACAATGATTTTTTCTGCCTTTTGGCTGGGGTTAATAACTGTTATAGTGACAAACATGCACAAATCAGCCATGCAAGTTAAAAATGAACAAAGACTGTGTAAATCCCTGGCAATACTGCTTGCACGCTTCAAATCCAAAGTTAAGCAAAGAATATAAAGTAGAAGAAATACATTTAAAAGCTATCACAACAATAAATACTCTAAAATACCACATGGAATAAATCTGTTATGCTCTGGCTTGAAGATTGTAAGCATAAACCTCAGCAGGGGACTGCTATGTATCTTAATACTTGCATCAGTGAGTGGAGATATTGAAACCTACTTGGGACCAATGCAACAGACTAGCACTGTCAAAATAGCATATGACAGTGCTAGAAGTCTTGTAGGACAAAAAAGGTATTATTAGAACATTGGCTAAATAAAGGGAAATATGACAGTGTAGGAATCTTAGTAACTGGACTTACAAAAAAAAATTGATACAGAATTTTCTGTAAATAATTAGGGTGTAGCATTATATATTAAAAGCAACCTTGGGCAATTTGAAATCCATTTTTTAGGTAACATTGAAGGTATAGAACTGATCCTAGCCCATATTATAAAGCTGAACAAATATGTTGTGGTAATTTGCTCTCATCCTAAAGTAAAGACTACAGCCTTTGAGACACTGTCTGTGAAAATGAATACTCTAATTGGATAAAAAGAGACAATCTTATTTGGTGACTTCAATGCAGCTTGGGAAGTAGCCAGAGGCCCCAAACTTGAAACTGAGTTTCAGTCTCTGGATTTAACACAGATATTAAATACCCCAACAAACAAAAGCACTCAATCAAGTCACGGAAATATCCTGGACCTAATTTTTAAGACTAGAGGCATTTATCTGTTAAATCACAATGTAGGGGCACCCAACCTAGGGAACCATTGTTACACAGAATGCAATGTAGAATACAGTCATGAGAAAGTAAATCTGACGTAAAAAAAATATGTTAGAGATTTTAAAAACTTTAATAGAACATCTTTCCAAAAACAGCTAGAGCAAATAAACCAGGAACAAATAAATGTGACAGCAGATATTGATCTAGCAGTCAGAGATTTCACAAAAACATATGTAGAGATATGCAACAACAATGCCCACTTTAAAAAAGTGAAAGAACGAGAAAAGCACCATCCTTGGGTAGATGAAAAAATTTAAAAAAAATAAGATGGAAGGATAGCGTTTGGAAAAAGGCAAACTGGTCCCTGAAAGCTGATTACTGAGAATTATTTAAAAAACTCAGAAACAAATGTAAAAGTATGATTAAAAAGGCAAGGAAAAGATAACATCAAAATAAAATAAATCAGATGAGAAATCCTGCTCAATACTGGAAATTTATAAAACAACTTGAAGGAAACACAATGAAAGAAAGAAATGGATATAAAAAGACAAGATAAGAAAAAAATGGACATGACTACTTATCAGATAACTAACAACTTGAATCAATACTGTTGTCATCTCCCAGATATAAAAACAAACTATTCAGCAGGAAACAATAACCAAATACATGGACTCTCAAACAAAGATTTACAACCTGAGAACAAACCGCCCCAATTTTGTTTCTGAGTTATAAAATTGAATGAGGTTTGAAAACAAATAAACAAATTAAATTCACAAAAGGCCACTGAGCTGCACCAAGTAGAAATACAGTTTTTAAAATATTCAGTATCAAATCAAATCAAATCATCTTTACTTATAAAAGGTACCTTTCCAAACCAAGGTGCCTGTACAGTAAAAACATATTATATAAATAACCAAATAAAATAAGACTAAAAATACAATAGCAGCTTTAGTAGTTGGGAAATGCCAAACTAAAAAGATAGGTCTTTAGAACAGTCTTAAAACTCTGGACAGTCAGGCAATCTCATACCCAATGAGGTAGAGAATTCCACAGGGTTGGGGCCACAAAACAAAATGCCCTTGCTCAAGATGTTTGTAAATGAACCCTGGTAATCTATAGCAATTCCTCATTCGTGGATCGGAGAGGGCAGAGGGAACAGTAGGGACAAAGGAGATCTTTCAGGTAACCCATTCTCTGATCATGTAGGGCCTTGTAGGTTAATAACATAACCTTGAAGGTGATCTGCCATTGTATCGGCAGCCAGTGCAGTCCACGGAGGACAGGCGTTATATGACTGGTTCTAGAAGTATCAGTCAAAAGCCTGGCCTCCATGTTCTGCACCAGCTGCAAATGGCAGATATCAACCACCAATAGCTCTAGGTAAATGGCATTGCAATAGTCAAGGCAAGAGGTAATGAAGGTGTGAAACAACGTTGGAAAATCATCGGGGAACCAGGTTTTTAATCTGGGCTATATTCCTCAGATGGTAAAAAGAGGTTTTAACAACTGCAGACACCTGCAATTTCAGGGTCAGGCAGACATCAAACGTAACACCCAGGTTCCGGACCCGGTCTGAGGTAGTTAGCTGGACACCTCCGAGCCATAGACATGAAGGAGAACCTGCCAACACACCCGCCTCATGACGACCTGGGTTCACAACCAACACCTCACTTTTTTTCACATTCAACTGCAGCCAGCTCACATTCATCCAGTCCTGGATTTCAGCTACACAGCTGTTTAGCACTGAGACATCATCATCCTGATTAGGCACGAAAGACATGTACAGCTGAGTGTCATCTGCACAGCAGTGAAAACTCAAGCCGTACCATCTAATAATTGCTCCCAATGGTAGCATATACACCTGTAAACAACATGGGCGCCAAAATGGATCCCTGCGGTAACCCACAGGATAGAGAGAATGGAGCTGAGGAAAAAAAAAACAGACACCACCCTCTGAATCCTACCCATGAGGAAAGATCGAAACCATCTGAGGACAACTCCCAAAAGTCCACAGACAAACCACAGGTGATCCAAAAGCACACCTTGGTCCACGGTGTCAAATGCCACAGAGAGATCAAGAAGGACCAAGATGAAACGAGTCTTTCGATCGCTCGCTATTAGGAGGTCATTTAGTACCCGAACAAGGGCTGTCTCAGTACTATGTCTCTTCCTAAAACCAGACTGGAGAGAATCATAAATATTGTGGTTGGTCAAATGGTCATCCAGCTGTAATGTCACCACCTTCTCAATAACTTTCCCCACGAATGGTAAGTTAGAGACAGGCCTGTAGTTTGCTAGATAGTCGGGGTCCAAGGAGGACTTCTTAAGAAGGGGCTGAACCACAGCATCCTTAAGGGGATCTGGAAAGATCCTCCTTTCCAAGGACAACCAGACAATCTCAGCAAAGACTGGGCCACTGACATCCACACAACCAACCAAAAGGCGTGTGGGGCCCAGGTCCAAGCTACAGTTGGTAGGCCATAATCACTCTACAACCATCACAGTATCACTGATTGTGGGCCGGCCAAAGTCGCACCAAACAAACTGAGTGTCCAACATCTCCTGCCGACCACTGCTACTCCCTTGAGAGAGGGTCAGGCAGATATCGGACCTGATCATGGCAACCTTATCCATGAAGAATAGAGCAATCTCCTCACCCGCTCTTGTGAAAAAGCATTTCCAGGCTGAAGACAGAGTGGATTTCACAGTCTGTCTATGGTCCGGAAAAGCTTAGCTGGTCAATTCCATGCAGCAGCAATTTCCCTGGACAGGAATTCTGCCTTTTTATGGGAAATTGTTGATTGATAGACCGAATAATGGTCCATCAACCTAAGCCTGTCTCAAACCAGGCCTGACCTCCAGCATCACGTCTCTAACATTTGCCCAACTATCCTCAACTCCCTCAAGGTCTCTTCAAACCAGGGAGACCTGGGGTGAAGAGCGAGGGGGTGAACATGAACAGGAACAATGGAATCCAAGGCCTCTGTCACCACCTTATTATAGGTAAGTACAAGATCCCCTGGATCCAAGCATTCGCTCAGCATACGCAATAGGTCCATCAGGCCATCAGGAGATATACCCCTCAAACAGCGGTATTGGATCATCTCCATAGGGGCAGACCTCCTGGGGGGGGCCTCAAAACTGAACCTGATTGTATGATGGTCGGACAACCCGACTGGTTCCACCACCAAATCAGATATCTCTATCCCCAGGAGAAACACCAAGTCCAATGAATGGCCACCTATGTGATTCAAGGAGGAAATAACCTGTGTGAGGCCCAGTGAACTCATTAACTGGAGGAAGTCCTGTCCAAACTACGAGAGTTCATCATCGACCCAGGCATTGAAATCCCCCAGGATCAACCATCTCTGGGATCCCAGTGTCAGGTCAACAATGAAGTCCTCGACTTCCAGCAGAAAAACATTCCCGTCTCCTGGTGGGTGGTAGATGAGAAGAATCCTGCACCCCACACCCTCACCCGTGATACATTCAAAGGAATTGGTGGCTCCCACTGGTACTTCCATCAGGTTCAGTTCTGATTTAAAACAAATGGTCACACCCTCACCCCTACGATCTGTCCTCAGGCAGTGTATCACCAAGTACCCAGCTGGAACTGCTGCAGCCAAGATAAGACCAGCATTTTCATCCAGCCAGGTCTCGGTGATGCAAGCCAGGTCAGTTGAATTAACAAGACCCCCAACTATAGCGGTCTTGTTTTTAACGGACCTGGCATTACATAACACTGTCCAAGTTGGATGAGTAGCAGAGGAAGACTGAGTTTCCTGCCTGCTGTAGGCAGAGCCCTTAGGTATGGGAACCAGACAAGGAGGACCCCTTTCCTGGGCCCACTTTGCCCCAGGGTGTCTCCTTGTCCCCACGATCCCAATCCATCCAATCTTCTCCATTCCCCCGACAGGTCAAGCCCCCACCCTTAACCTCCTAGCTATCCCCAATGCTCTACACTGTCTATACACCTCCGGTGACAGGGAGGGAAAACAAAATGAGAGGAGGTTCCTCAGCCTGGAGAGGGAATAATGCCTGACCGTCAATATACCTACCCAACACATTTTTATCTCAACTCACAAACACCCAATAAAATAACATAAAAAAAACAAACAATAAAGAATCAGGTATACAAGGTGAGAAAGGTTTCCAGGCAGCAGCAAATAATGAAACTGTCCCAGTTCAACAATTTATCTGCTGTAGGGAGATCCCACCTCTCCAAAAGTCAAATGTTGAAAATTATTAAACTTTTACCACCAGACACCATCTCTCACAAAGGTCAGGGCAACAGTTAATAAATTATGTGAAGATATGCTCAATTTTTTAAGACACTCTCACTGTCTAAAGTTCAAATAGTCACTGGGCTTTCTCACTGCCCATAAACCAGTAAAAAATCCAGCACAAAATAATGAGATTGAGGTAAAAAGGAAAGTCAAACCAGTATGTGCACTCGTCCAGATTCTCCAGTCCAAGTTCAAAACTTCAGGATCTCCAGATCTGATTCTGGGAAAAAGTAGTAAAAAACACCTTCAGAACTCTGGGATGGCTGCCCCGACTTTAGCGCTGCTGATGACCTAACACCTCAGCTTTCCTTAGAAGCAGCACACCAGCAAAATAACCAGACAGCTTAGGGGTACCAGATCCAAGGTCGGCTCCTGTGAACTCCTGCCTCTCACCCCGTGGTGGGAGCAATGCTTAGCACAACAGGCACCCCCCCAAAGCCAGGGGTACAACAGCTCCAGATAATTCAACAGGACAGCAGCACTAGATCAGAAAGAATGGCAAAGTTCTCCAAATTTCCACAGGAAATCAGCCAAGAAATAATCCAATATGGTACCGAAAATGACTCCACAGTAACCGAAATGGTCCGATGTCAAATCCAGTCCAGGGAGCACATGCCTAACACTGCTTTCCAAACAACAGTTCCAATGCAGAATTCAGAGCCCCATCAGAATGCACAGTTTTCTTAATCCTCCAGACAACAGAGCCACAATGCTCGGAAAAGGCCGGGAATGTAAGGGCTTCACTTATTCCACTTACTCCTCCTCAACTCCTTTGGGCCAGAATAATGGGTTAAAAATACTACTTCACATCCCCAGGAGTCAAAATCATACTCAGAAAGTGAATCTTGAGCTCGCAGTCACATTTTACTGCTGCCAAACCAATACACACCTGGCAATAGCTGACTGCACTAAAAATTCCTCTCTAAGCACTAAATACTATACTCTGAATAACGCTAAAAGTCGATTAACGCTACTAATGCTGTTGCAAACTAAAATAAACAAAATATAAATATAATAAACAAAAACAAATTAAAACAGTAAAATAGAATTAAAAACCTGGAATGAGATAGATCCTGAAATTCATAATGCTAAAAATGAAGGACAGTTCACAGCAGGCAAAAATATAATGTATAAAGATAAATGCCTGTGCCTAGGGTAGTATAAAAAGGATTTTTTGTCATTTTTGGGATGATTGCAATAAACTATTGCTCCCTTTTTAACTTACAGTAGATGTAACTCACATATTGACTAATTTATTTATTGCAAGTTTACAACAAAATATATTTCCTGATTTCTGGAAAAATTCCAAAGTTGTACCAATCTTTAAGGGAGGGACTAGGAGCAATTTAACAAACTAGCATCCAATAGTTCTGTTATCTACCATTTTAAAGGTTTTTGAAAGATTGGTATGTGCCCAAATATACAAGCACCTTGAAAAATATAAATTACTAAAGGACAACCAGGTGTGTTTTAGGGTGGGGAGGTCGAAAGACACTGCTCTGGCAGACTTCACCAACACAGTATCTAATGGTCTGGAGTTGAGGTAGTCTGTCGGCATGGTGTTTGTCAACCTCTCCAAGGCCTTTGACTTGGTTGACTATAACATCTTGATGAAACAGCTAAAGCTTGGCATCTCTGATCAAGTTAAGACATGGATGCTCTCGTATCTCACAGAACTTACACAGCAGGTCAGCATAGATGGAACTTTGTCAGACAAGGAGGGAATCTATAAGGGTGTGCCCCAGGGCTCAATCCTGGGCCCCGTACTTTTTCTCATATACATAAATCCCCTGCCACACTTGACAGAAGAAGTAATATCTATCTGTATGCCAATTATATGACATTAATAGGCAGGGCCAAAGATAACGTGGAGTTGCAGAGCACCCTGCAGTCTGATTTTGATCACCTGCAGCATTGGCTACAAAACTCAAAAATGGTTCTGAGTAAGAGAAAAACACAAGTAATGCTGTTTAACCGCAGATGCACAGCAAAGGTACAATGTAATAGTCTGAATAGATATACCTTAGACAAATATAAATAGGAAGAGGTGACATCTTATAAGTATCTGTGGGTGCATATAGACCAGAAACTTACTTTTGAGGACCATGTGACCAGTGTAGGAAAATTCAACATCAGACTCGGGGTACTTCGAAGGAGAGTTTCAATACTACCCAAAGAAATCAAAAATAGGGTTGCTGTGTAACTACTACTCCCTGTACTGGAGTACAGAAGTTTAACATATCAACAGTCTACAAAGACCCTCCCAATTAGGCTGGATAAAATATACTACAGAATGGCTCAATTTGTATTAAAATGTCAGTATTCTACACATCATTGTAGCCTTCTGCAACAACTCAGTTGGGATTCCCTTGAAACCTGGAGGAAAAAACAGATAGGGTTAAAAGCTTATGTAGAATTTGGAGGTGAAAGTACAAACAAAGCTAAAAATGAACAGAATCCAAATAAATATAATCTGAGAGATCTAAAACACAGATGTTTAATGATTCCCTTTGAGAATAATGTATGTAGTAAGATGCAAGGAAAGTATTATCCTTTAAAAACCTGAAATGAGATAGATCCTGAAATTCATAATGCAAAAAATGAAGGACAGTTTACAGCAGGCATAGATATAATGTATAAAGATAAATGCCTCTGCCTAGGGTACTATAAAAAATGATTTTTTTTTGTAATTTTTGGGAAGATTGCAATCAATTATTGTTCCCTTTGTAACTTACAGTAGATGTAACTTTCTAATGAATATCTGTATTCTCATAAAGAAATTGTAGACACTGAGGTTTACATCTGTACCACCTACAGTAATATTTGTTTCACATGTGTGGGGGTGTATGGTGGGGTAAGAGATGATTGCAATAAACAAATTCCCCTTTTTCTAACTTACATATATGTATTTAACTAATTAATGCATGTCCTTTTTAGAATTTGTAGAAATTTAGGCTTACCATATGCTATTTAATGTTTATGATTCAACTGTCTATTTGTCAACTCTGGTAACATAACACATTTAAATCTGACACTTTCCTGATGTAATTGTAATGCAAACATAGAAACATAGAATTTGATGGCAGATAAGGACTGCTTGGCCCACCCAGTCTGCCCATTTCCCTACCTAATGGATAAGCTGCAGATCCTAGTTAACCAACAGCCTACTTCCTCCTACCCCCATTAGAAATGCCTTCTGTCTGTCCCATGCATTCTTGCATTATCCCTCTGTTTTTGACTCTATGGCCTCCTCAGGAAGGCAATTCCATGCATCTACAACCCTCTGTGTGAAGAAATACTTCCTCACATTACCTCTGAGCCATCCCCCCTCTATCTTCAAATTGTGCCCCCTTGTTCTTGCACATCTCTTTTCCTGAAAGATGCTACCCTCTTGGACTTTGTTGATTCCCTTGAGGTATTTGAATATTTCTATCATGTTCCCCCCTCTCCCTCCTCTCCTCGAGGCTATTCATCTTAAGCTCCTTTAGTCTTTCTTCGTGTCTTCTGGTGCAGACCCTGCAGCATTTTGGTTGCCCTCCTCTGGACGGCCTCCACCCTGTCTATGTCTTTGCGGAGATGGGGTGTCCTGAACTGTACACAATACTCCAGATGTGGTCTTACCAACTGTCTGTACAGAGGGCCAACAACTTCTTGTTTTCTACTGGTGATGCCTCTCCCTATGCATCCTAGTATCCCTCCATCCCTCCTTACTGCCTTCTCACATTGCTGGCCCACTTTTAGGTCATCTGATATGACTACCTCCAGGTCCCTTTCCATTTTTGTTGTTGTCAGTATCTCACCCCCATTGTGTACTCTTCCCCTTGATTTTTATTTCCCAGGTGCATTATTTTGCACTTATTTGCATTGAATCTAAGCTGCCATACATTTGACCATTTCTCCAATCTTGCCAAGCCCCTTTTCATCCTTTCCACCCCACCTTGCGTATCAACCCTGTTGCAGATCTTTGTGTCATCTGCAAAGAGATATACTTTCTCTTCAAGTCCAAAATTGTTTACTTGTCAGTATGGAACCATGACAAATCTAAGTGCGAAACTCTCTTAATGTAACTGTATGCTTTCAACAGGACAACTTTGTAAAACAGGGCCTCACAGTCCTAAAAGTTATCTCCTGTCAAAAAAAAAGGGGGATTATCTCTCTCTCTCTCTCTCTCTCTCTCTCTCTCCAAGCCCTTAATTACCCATTGGGGATCCTCTACTGTAATCCTCTCTGGACCACAGACACAACCTTACTCTTCTAAGCTGGACTGCGAACTGAGGAAACCAATATGAGTTTCAATGTATTTCAGGGGTGTTTTGAACTTAGTGGCATAACTTGGGCATGTTTGCATACTTTTGGCACACATTTTCAACATGCCTGTTTTGGAACCCCACATCTTGAAAAATGGCACTGAAATTAGGCAAATGTGTCCTGCAAGGTAATTTCATGGCCCTGGCACAAAATCACTTTTCAGGAAGGAGTTGAAACTTTCTCTGCCCTTGTTCATGAGGTGGGGTCATAAGAAGGCTATGCTGAAAACTTGGTGTAGAAATATTAAAAAAACAAAATAAGATATGATCCTACATCGAATTGTTTGAATGCAGGCTCATAACTTTGGAAATTTTCAATATTTTTAACCCAAATTTAAAACATAGCTGTATCTTTACTACACCTCATGAATGTGACAGCTGTCATTTTTCTGATCTTTGCCAAAATGTTTTTTTTCAAATCCTAAAGAGTGACTTTGTGTTACCTGCACAAAGTCACCTCTTAGGCAGGAAATGAACATTTTCTCTGCCCTTGTTCATGAAGTGCAATCATAAGAAGGCTATGTTAAAAATTTGATATAAAAATATTAAAATACAAAAAAGTTAGGAGACTACATTGAATTTTGTGACTGCAGGATCATAACTTTGGTATTTTTTATTATTGTTACTCCAAATTGACAACATAGTGATATTTTACAGTGCCTCATGAATGTGACAGCTGCCTTTTTTCAAATCCTGGCCAAAATGTTTTTTTTTACATCCTTAAGGTAATTTTCCTGCTCCTGCATGAAATCATCTTTTAGGTCAGAATTGAAACTTTTCTCTCCCTTGTTCATGAGGTGGGGTAATAAGAAGTCTATGCTGAAAATGAGGTGTAAAATATTAAAAAAAACAATAAAGTTATAAGCCTACATTGAATTTTGCATACGTAGGCTTGTAACTTTGGTAATTTTTAATATGTTTACCCCCAAGTGTACAACATAACCATTTTTTTACAGCAACTAATGAAGTGACAGCTGCCATTTTTCATCTCCTGCCCAAAATGTGTTTTAGAATTCTGAAAGTTGATTTCACAGTCCCTGCATAAAATCACCTTTAGGCCAGGAGTTGAGCATTTTCTCTGCCGTTCTTCATAAGGCAGGGTCATATTAAGGCTATATTAAAAATTTGGTGTAAAATATTAAAAAAAACATTTTCTATAGTTTTACCCTAAATTCATTGGCTGTGACCCTATCAGCTCAGTCCAGATTGTGTTTATAAAGAGGCAGCCTGTCTCTGCTGCACAAGTCATGCCTATTTATGAAGAAGTGTCAGTTTCTTAGTATATTCCTGTTGTCTTGTCCATTGACTGAAGCAGCTATTAACTTTATTTGGCAATCACTCTCCCCTTGCTTGCTTTAGAAACTGATAGAATTTCTGAAAATGTGATTCTGCATCATAAGTTCTCTAGGTTTCGTCCAAATGTATATAGTTGAATTAATATCTTCATCAATTTTCTTCCCAATATCATTTGTTCCATTGCTACTGATTTGTTATCCTTGTCAATAGTCATGGTGCTGTCTAAACTGTTTATATCCCCAGTGTTGGCACTTAGAAAAGAAAATACCTTTCTACTCTGTTTGTCAGAGTTACATACTATATACTGTATGTCTTCTCATATATTTTAATATTGTGTTACTCAGCACAATTAAATGCCTTCTGTTTTGATTGGTCTGTGCTGTTGGCTGTTATGTTTCTCGAGGCACTAGAAACTTTTAAAAATTGTCCCTGTGATTTTCACAAGTACTGTCAGCTGAGTAATATTCATCAGAAGAGCAAACATTTTAGCATTGCTTGATACATTTCAAAGTACTGTTTGTGCTTTGCATGTAAAAGCAGCATTGTTAAAATACAGAATCCCATTTGTCCAACATACCATACATTTGCAGCGGAGTCATGTAATATTTGCATACAAATGGTGCTATCACTAAATACTGTCAGTGGATCAGCAGGTTGCACACTTGCCTCAGATGCCAGAAGATTGGAACGCTGTGGGTTTCATCCCCACCCCAGGCATTTTGGGTAAAATCCCAGTACTGACACTATAGTACATCATGAGGATGATGCACTCATGAAGATGTCTTTCAGATGAGACATTAAACTGAGGTCCCATTTGTCTGCTTTGGTAGTTGTTCGGGTGGACATTAAAGATTTCATGACACTTTACAAAAAGAGTAGGGGGAAGTTATTTGGGACATATCAATATTTACAATACATACAAAAGTAACAAAACAAACATTCAAAAAACAAAATCATAGATAATCATCTAATACAAACTGCAGGTGATTCATATTGCCAAAGACATGACTTATTTATATTTTAAGAAAAAAGAAAATCCTTTCCACCATATTGCAACCTAATCTTTAGGATGCAATTTGACATCCTTTGCATAAATATTCCTAAGCGTGGTTTCACATTATTTGGCAATCAAAAGGTAAGTGGTCCATTGTTGTTGTAGGACTAGTTGGCATCTTGCCTGCCATAAATAGAATTTTATGCAGGTGAAAAGTACTGATAAAGTCTCATTGTTATATTTCTGTAAGGTCACAGGAAAATCCCCTAAAACTACCATCACATAGATAAGTCTCGTCAACCATGGAAAGTGTCATCTTTGAGCTAAAAGGGCCAGTAAATGTTTAGTGAAAATACAATCTAGTAAAAAGTGAGACATTGTTTCCTTAGTTTGTGTAAATTCAGGATATGGGCAATACCTATCTTCTAGTGACTTATGTTTATGGTAGCTCTTTACAGGAAACCTACTGTAAGAACTAAGCCTTAAGACATCCTACATTTTTCTAGGAATTCTGGAGTTTAGCAATTGGCTAAGGGCAATTGGATTTTTGTTTGAGGGGCAAACTTTAAAGCCAGGGTCTGATGGGCATATTTCACTTAGAATCTGTGAATATAACTGTTTTCTCAATTTAGATAGTATGTCAGATTTAGAAATACCACATTTATGTAATTTTTGAATTGTGGGTTTCATGTAATACAGTGTTTTCAGGTATTTTGCATATTTTAGAGGTTGATTACTCCATTTAGTAAACCAAGTATCACTCAAAGCTGTCAGCCATTTTTGCACCAATGAAATGGGAGGTTGTAGACCTAAATGTTCAATATGCCAGATATGGATTGGGCCACCCAGGTGGTGGCTGCTTCAATCAGAAGCACAGCCATCTGAGAATCCCCACAGGGGTTTGGACTCAGGCAGCTGGTGCATGAGCCAACCAGGGACATGTCAATTCTAGACTTGATATGGACCAAAGGGAACAGAGTCAAAGAATTACAGCTAGAAGGGCAGCTGGGTTCCAGTGACCACCACATGGTATGGTTCAGCATTAAGGCATAAACTCAGTTAAGCCACAGAAGGGCAAGAGTATTAGATTTCAGGAGGGCAGATTTCACTGAAATCGGTATATGTATACAAGTAGAGGGAAGGAAGAGGTAATAGATGGGGTGGGAGAACAATGGGAAAAACTGAAAGGAGCCATAGTGGAAATAACAAACCAATGCATTAGTATAGTGGCCAAAGGGAAAAGAAGAAGGAAAGAACTATGGTTCCCCAAAGCAAAGGGGTGGGGAACAAAGTCAGAGCTAAAAGGCTAAACTTCAGGAAACATAAGGGGATCCAAAGGGAAGAAGACAGGAAGGTGTACCTTGAATGTCTAAGGGAAGCAGGAAGGCTCTTAGGAGTGCAAAGGCACAGACAGAAGAGGATTTGACACAGTCTATAAACAAAGGTAATAAGGTATTTTATAAGTACATCAGTGAAAGAATAAAAAACAGGGGGGTTGTGAGGCTCAAAGGGGAGAAGGAAGAGTGTAAGGAGGGGGATCTGGACAAGGCAGAAATACTGAACAAATACTTATGCTCAGTATTCACTAATGAGGGGAGGGGGTCAAGGACCACAGTTAAGTTGCAGAGGCAATGGGGGGTGAGGGGAGTGGACACCAGTCCATTCACAGTGGAGTGAGTTCAGGAAGAACTCACAAAGCTGAAGGTGGATAAGGCCATGGGGCCAGACAGCATCCACCCAATGATATTAAAAGAGCTGTGAAGGGAACTAGCAGCGCCTCTGGTGACCCTGTTCACATAGTCACTCAACATGGGTGTCATTCCAGATGGTTTATCTATGGTGCTTCTACAGTGCCAGGGCTGACATTCCCCACTGCAACAGCTACAGTACTGACTGTCAGCATTGTAGCCATGGGATGTCAGTGCTCACAATTGGGGGGCTGTGCCCCTGAACCCCTCTTGTGGTTGTCTCCACCTACCACCCCCCCGGTCTCTAAGATTCTAACTCTGAGTCAGAGTTGGACCAGTGGGGGCAATCACCCAGTGAAGCAGTCCTGATCCCCGCATGGATCACCACAGTGACAGGCGGATTTTGCCTGATTTCTGGTGCTGTGGTGGTCTTCTCCATCAGTGAGTCACTGCAGTGATGTTACATGGTTCCAGAGGACTGGAGGAGGGCACATGTAGTCTCACTGCATAAAAGCAGCAGTAGGGAGGAGGAGGAGGAAGGGAACTACAGGTCAGTCAGCCTCACCTCAGTGGTGGCAAAGATCATGGAGACACTGCTGAAAGAAAGGATATTGGCACATATGGAATCCAGAGGGGCTCAGGATCTAAGACATCACAGATTTACAGCAGGAAGGTGATGTCAAATGAATCTAATAGCTTTTTTTTGATTGGCTGACTATGGAAATAAATCAGGGAGGGGTGGTAGATATCACTTACCTAGATTTAAGCAAAGTCTTAGACACCATCCCACATAGAAGGCTAATTAACAAGGTGGGTAATCTGGGCATGGGAGAGAAGGTGGTGAATTGGGTTAGGAACTGGTTAATAGACAGGAGACAGAGGGTGGTGGTAAATGGGGTACTATCTGGTGAGAAGGAGGTGACCAGTGGGGTACCACAGGGATCAGTACTAAGACCAGTCTTGTTCAATGTCTTCATTAGTGACATTGCAGAGGGTCTAGAAGGAAATATCTGCCTGTTTGCAGATGACACCAAAATCTGCAACAGGGTGGATATTCCAGAAGGGGTGCAGAAAATGAACAGGGACCGGGAGAAGCTTGAAAGATGGTTGGAGATGTGGCAACTGAGGTTCAATGCAAAGAAGTGCAAAATAATGCACCTGGGTAGAGGGAACCCTGGGGAGAGCTACAGGTTGGGGACAAGGATCTGACTATTACCAAAGAGGAAAGGGACCTAGGGGTTATCATCTCTGATGACCATAGGGTATCAAAGACGTGCACAAAGGCAGCAGGGAGGGCAAGTGGCATGCTGGGGTGCATAGGCAGGGGTATCACTAGCAGGAGGTGGTAGGTGGTGATGTCATTGTATAAAACATTGGTAAGGCCCCACCTGGAGTACTGCATGCAGTTCTGGAGGTCTCACCTGCACAAGGACATAGATAAGGTGGAGACTATCCAGAGAAGGGCAACAAAGATGGTTCAGGGCTTGCACTACAAAACATATGAGGAGAGACAAAGGGACCCCAATATGTATTCACTGGACGTGAGGAGACATCAGGGGAACATGATTGAAACTTTCAAGTCCCTCAAGGGCATAAACAAGGTGCAGGTGGAGATCTTTTCCAATGTAGAAAAAGTGATAGAACAAGGGGGCAACATATGAAAGCAGAAGGGGGTGAATTAAGAGATAATGTGAGGAAGTTTTTCTACAAAGAAAGGATAGTCAGCACTTGGAATAGTCTGCCACAGGAGGTAGTGGGGGCAAGCACAGTGGAGGGGTTTAAGTATGCCTGGGACAGGCACAAGGGAAGCTTGAGAGGGGAGGGAGTGATGAAAAGCCATTGATCACATAGGGTCAGTGGCCACATAAAATGTATAGGGCCTACAGGCAGATGAGATGGGCCTAGCGGTCCTTATCTGCCAACAATTTCTATGTTTCTAATGTTAATTAACAGACCAAAACATGGAATGAAAAAAAAAATAGGATTAATCATACCCATGCCTCCATTTGGTATGCTAAGATAGGTAGTCTCTTTTGATCGGATTTAGCCTACTCCCCACAAAACATCCTAAAGAAAATATTCAAAATCTTAGTCTATTGTTGCAGTGGCATGGGAAAGACTATATTAACATAAAGCAAGCAAGAAATAGGAAACTTCTTAATGATACGGACCTTTTTTAATGTAGCCAGTTTCCAATTCTTCCAAAGTTCGACTTTTCTTTCACAAACTTGTAGGGCATTATCCCAGTTTGTAACTGCTGGATTGTCCAAGCCAAACTGAATACGTAAAATTTTGATGGGGGGAGATTGAAATACCTACCACCTCATGGGAGTGTGGGTGAGGTAGGTGTCCCTTGGTATTCCTAACTCAATACCTTTACATTTGCTCAAATCTAGGGAAGCTCCAGACACTAGGGAGTATTTGTTCATTTCCCATAATACAGTAGTTCCATAATACTGTCACTATTGTAGGGTAAAAGACATATGCCATCTGCATAAACTATCATTTTAAAGGTATCTGAAGGTCGTAGCCCACAAATTCCTCCAATTCTCTTGTTCAGATGTACATGCCATAAAAAGGGGTCAATAAAAAAAAATATACAGGTATAATAAAGGGCTAAGTGGGCAGCCCTGACTTACACCACGCCGAACTTGAATTCTGTAAAGGGGTAATCCGGGTAACTCATAATATATATTAACTGTCTTATATAATAACTTAATCCAGTTTATTAAGGAATCAGGAATATTATAGTGGTGAAGTACTTCAAGGAGGTATTTGTTACTCACCAAATCAAATGCCTTATTTTGGTCAAGAGATATCAAGTAACTTTGAATATTATGTATGGAACAGTGAGTGGTGGTGTCCCTCAGGAGCATTAAACTATGTTGAATTTTTCTATTGGGGTGTGCACATGTTTCAGACAAATGAATTTTCAAAATTGCCACACCTTGAAGTTGGACCTGAAGCAATAAAGATAGTGTTTTGAAATCTGAATTTAACAAACATATTGGTCTCCAATTAGTAATGACTGATCAAAGGCCTTAAATAAAAAATGTAATCAGACCTTCAGTGAAACTGGATTGCATTCTGTTCTGAAACAGCATATAATTAAAAACCATAAGTAAAATTTCTGCCAATTCAGCATCAAGAGGCATATAAAATTAATTCAGGAGCCCATCACTCCCTAGTACAGTATTATTTTTTAACTTTTCTGTAATCTGTGACACTTCTGTAGCTGTTATGGGGCAATGGATGTAGTAGGTAATGGCTTATGTTGGTCATTGATAGTTACCTGAGATAAATAGGACTTTAAAATGCCCTGGTCTGACTGGGTTTTGGAACTAAACTGTTGCAGATAGTCATTTATTACCAACCGTATGTGAGCTGGGGAAGTATCAAAAAATACATTCTTATCTCTCAACCCTGCAAAAGTGGAAGCATTCTTTTTCTACCTTGCATGCTTTGCAGAGATTTGAATATGGAATTTTCTGGGTAATGTATGCTTGCTCAGTATAAAGTATTGACCCTATTATACTGTACTTCCTGCACAAGCTTTTTGATTTGGCAAACTTGATTGGATAAATCAGTTTGGGTGGAATATGCCATAGTTTGTAAGCATAATAAATGGTCTCTTAATTAGATATAAGAAAGAAATTGAGTTTGGGCCTGAGATTTACTATATTTTTTTAACCAATCTGATAATTCTTTTTTTGAGTCTAACCCACCACTTACCAAGATCCTCATAGAGGTCGAGAACAGATAAATGGACTTTTAATATGTATATTTAAGTTGAGGTATCACCCCTGTAGTTTGTAAGACTGAAACATTTGCAGTAGTTTCCAATGAGGAGAATGTTTAATCAGGGTGATTACATCCGTAATAACTGATTTAACCATTAAATGGTCAGAAAATTCAACAGGCCTAGTTTCTGAAGCCTGTAGTCAAACCTGTGAAGGAAAAAAGAGGTAGTCAATCTGAGAGGATGGAGTACCTTTTTGAAAGGTAAAATGTGGTCCTGTTCTGTGCTTCAAAAAACAGTTTTGCAGTTCAGCAATCAATATACATTTTTCCAAAGCAGTTTCATCACAGTAAGCTTTATTACCATGATTTTTCTTACCTATGTTCTGGAGGCTACAATTAAAATCTCCACCAAAAATCACAGTTTTGGGAGTAGATAAATAAGGCTGTATTAAGGCAAATGTATGTACCCTTTCTGCTTTTGTCCAAGGACCATAAGTATTGATGAAACAACTAGGACATGAGTCCCATGTTCCATCTAAAATCAAGACGTGTATAGGAATAAGATCTATTAATCTATGTAAATTGAATTAGGTAACAGAAAAAAAGAATCCCTACCCCATAGGCAGTATCCATACCACAGGACCAGTACAAAGGCCCCCAGACCCAGTCTTTTTGACATTGTTTTATGTCCCAGAAAGATTTAAGCCAAGTTTCTTCAACAAAAACCATGTACAGTGAACAAGATTTAAAGAGGTAAAAAAGTCCTTCTCTTTTAGGCCTACTCGTCAGGCTATGCACATTCAGTGTGGCAAAGGTAGAAAAAGCCAATGTGAATTATGGAGAGAAAACGAAAAACATTGATTTTTTCTGTCTTTTCCTTTTCTTAGTTCTGTCTTTTCTTTTTCTTAGTACCTGTAGACTAATTTATTTTTATTTATTTATTAGATCATCGGTTTACAGACCTTTGAGTCAAAGACTCATTTACAAAGGTACCTTGTCAAGAAAGCAATACATCACAGCAAACAAAACAGTACAGCATATAATGCTTAGATTAAAAAATGCAACCAGTGTTACAGGCATTCACTGGTAGTACAAGCTTGGTAATAGGTAAATCACAGTAGTCATAATATAGGTACATGAGTGCCACGTCAGGTAGCAACCAGAGATATTTTATTACATTAGTCAGCAGATGTTGCCTGAGACCCCAGGCATATACAGCAAAAGTAGACAGGGCAGACCCAGCCTAGGGGTGAGAGTAATGGGCAGGTGCGGGATTATGTGCAGTTGCAGCAGCAAGTGCTTGTCAGATGGCTTCTAAGGGAGACCTTGAAAGGGCAAAGCTTAGTGGAGTCAGCTATGTTGGCTGGGAGGGAATTGAACCAGGAGGGAGTCCGATAGCAAAAGGATCTCTGGGCCATAGCGGTCCTAACCCTGGGGACAATAAGGGGGGTTTTGACAGTGCTGTGTATAGAGACTGAGGGGGAGGCATGCTGCAGACAGGTGGTGACCCCATGGGGCAGAGCCCTATCAGGGTCTTTTTTACAAGAAGGCAGGTTTGAAAGCGGAGTCTTTCTTCAAGGTTGAGCAAGTTGGTGGTGGAGTACAACAGGCATGTATGGGTGTACCTTGGGGCTCCTGGCATTAGTCTGCAGGTCTTGTTTATAAAGAGTTGGATTCTTGCAAGCACAGTGTTGTCGGTTGCAGCATAGATGGGCAGCCCATAGTTGATTAGCGACAGGACAAAGGAAGTGATTGCCAATCTAAGGGCCTCTTGTGGTAGGCAGTCCCTGTGGCAGTATAACAATCCAATCCTGACATTGGTAGCAGCAGAAAGGGTATTGATATGGGACTGGAAGGAGAGTGCCGAATCAAAGGTAATGCCCAGATACTTGTAGGAAGAAACCTGCTCAGTGGGGTTAAGTGTGCTAGGCAGTATCACGAGAGGGGCACCACTGACTTTGCTTTGGTGATATGAGAAGAGCATCGCTTTGGTCTTTTTTAGATTCAGGACTAGCCTTCGTGATGTGAACCAATGCTCAGCTCTATCAAAAGCTTGTTGGAGGGTGGCTTGGAGTGTGTTGGGGTTGGGGTCAGAGGTTAAGAAAACAGCACCATCTGCATAGGGGAGGATCTTACTTGGGCAGGCTGAAGGGAGGGAGTTGAGGTAGAGACTGAAGAGGAGAGGGCCTAAAATAGAGCCCTGGGGAACCCCAGAGCGGACAGGTCGTGTGTCAGATAGGGTGCTATTGATTTTTACACACTGAGTTCTGGCAGAGAGGTAGCTGGTGAACCACACAAGGGTGCTGTGGGAGAAACCAAGGCATCTGAGGGAGTCAAGCAGGAGGAGATGGCAAACCACGTCAAAGGCCTTGGAGAGGTCAATGAACACAGCACCGGCAGGACCTTTGGCATAAGACAGCAGAGTACAGGAAGTTGGAGAATTCAAGTAGCATGGTTGTGGTGCTGTGACCAACATGAAAGCCATGCTGTTCAGGGCACAGGATATTGTGCATGGCCAGGTATTCGGCAAGCTGGTTAGCAACTACTTTTTCAAGGGCCTTAGAGAGTGGGGGAAGGATGGAAATAGGTCGATAGTTACCCGGGGTCACTCAATCGCTGCTCTTTAGGATGGGAGTGATGATGACAGTTTTCCATGTGCTGGAGAACTGCCCCAGGCACAGAGAGTGGTTGAGCAGCTCAGTAAGTGGGATCAGAATAGCATCGAGTGTCAGACGAAGTAACCTAGTGTCCAGTAGATTGGTGCCGGGGTTGTTACTACTAATGGCTTTTTGCAGACGAGGTCTAGCCTCCAGGGGGGAGATGGTATATAGATAGAAAGGAGGTCTCTGGAGAGTGGCCAGGGGTGCTACTGGGATGGGGCCAAAGAAGTTACTGGGCAGGACTGAACTTAGGTCTGAGAAAGTGTGGTTTAGGCAGTCTGCAATGCCAAGGGGATCAGAGCAGACAGTTCCATTAAAGGAGAGTTGAAAGGGGGGGGTGGAGAGCAGGATTTCCCATTCAGCTCCTTTACATTATTTGAAAAGTTTCTAGCCAACCCCCAGGAGGAGACAAGAGTGGATTGGTTCTATTGGGCTTTGGCCTGTCGAATGGCCCAAGTACACATATTGCGCTCGGTGTTGTACGCTTGCCTATCAGCTGGCTTGCCAGATTCCATGGCATTGTGCCATAGGTTGTCTCTCATTTTAAGTTTGTGAAGGAGGGAGGGGGTAACCCAGGGTGTGCTTTGCTTTTTGGTGCAATTTCTAGTGAAGGGGGCATGGAGGTCACAGGCAGTGTTAAAAGTGTGAGTGAAAAAAATTCTATGCCTCATCTATGAACAGTGCAAGTCTGATTGGGGACCAATCCAGTTATGAGAGGTACAGTCTTATCTTCCTGTGTTGCTTAATCTGGTTTATCAGGGAGACTAGAAGCATCAGAGACCATGTCCTCCACCTCTGAATATCACCAGTTTTTCAGTGCCAGAACCTCAAAAGGATTGTCCACATCAAGTATAGATTCTGTTTTATCTGGCTGTAATCTGGCAGACCACCTTCTGGATTGAGGCATTATCCAGTTTTGAGGAGGAGGCATGCCTGAGGGACCAGGCAAGACTTTGTCTGTGGTATCAGAGAATTTCACCGGGCAGAGGAGGAGGTCAAGCTCCTTGTCTCTCTGTGGAGGTTATGCAGTTTTTGTGAGCATCTCCTCTGTTGCAGGTGGTGGATCCTGCTGGGGAGTATCTCTGTTAACTTTTGGCAGTGGTACCACTGAATGACATGGGATAGTGTAGGGGTTATCAAGAAGGTCATCAGCCTGTTGTGCTTTCAACATTAAGACATCCTGATCCATTCTATCCCTTTTATTATGTGTGGCCCAAGGGCAATTCTGGAAAACATGAGCATGTTCATCGCACAAATTACATTTGGCCTGGTTGGAGCATTGGTGGCTAATATGCCCGAATTCCCCATATATATTACACTTGTGTTTATCACAGATGTTTGACAGGTGTGTTCAGGACACACATTTATAATACACTTTGGTTTGCCCAGCATACAGTAGGAAAAAAACCCTCTATCTTTCCCAAGAAAAAAACTGTTCAGGAGGAGGATAGGACCTTCTTCTGTGCTCCACAATTTAATTTTACATCTCCACCCTCCAGTCATGAACTGTTCAGAGTCCAAAATTGCCTGAGGTGAACTGAAGACTTTGCATCTCTGGCTAAGCCAGTGTAAAATGTCTTGGATATGTATCCCTTTGTTTCAAAACATGAGGGTGACTACTTTTACCAGGGATTTCATGAGGGGTATAGCTAGAAACAGTGCCCATGGGGGGGGGGGACATTACTGTATTATAATTCCACCAAAATCTCTCAGTTGTTGAGGTGATCTGAAACCAACATCATAATTATCCTCCCAGATATATGATGAATGCATATATATATATATATATATATATATATATATATATATATATATCAGCAGGAGAAAAGCCCAGTGATTCTTTAATTAGTGTTTTCCCCAACATATGCTCTACCAGGTTGAAAATCGAATCCTCCTTTATATCTGAGCTGAACCTCACTCCTGCAAGGGGCAGGCTCCATGCAGTCAAACAGATATGAAAATCTTGGGCATTCAGTGGGAGGAGTAAGCATAGGCAAATTCTGGTTTTCTGTGGGCTGTGAAGAGGGAGTCAGATTAAGAGGCAACCCATCACTGTCTGACCCCATTTCAGCCTGTACAATTACCATTGGGGCTGAGGGAGAGGCCTCAGCTTGTTTATCTGTTGACTGTTCAGTCTAAAAAACAGAAGGGGACTGTGGTATGTCACTTTTCTTATTTTTAAAGTGCACTGTGGATTCCGAAGACATGTCAGGGCATACCTGTTTTAGTGGTGCAGAAGAAGTTGTCATCCAAGGAGCAGAATCTGGCATGTCACCTTGAGTCCAAGATGGGTCTGCAACCCACTGTCCTGTTTCTGTTTAGAGACAATCTGCCTCCTGAAAAGATTATTCTGGTGTCCAGTTTCCTGTGCCTGCAAAGTCTGTAGCTGCAAAGTGGTGCGAATCCTGCCGCTCACAGTCTGCAGCTCCACTGTAGGTTTCGGCGGGGTTGAAGTCAGCTGTTTGTCAGTTTCAGGTTGTTGAGGTGCACAGATATTTGGCGGGAATCACCCTGTTGTGAAGAATCCTCCATTGAAAATCTCTGTTTAAACAAAGTTAACTCCCTCTCCTTTTTTGTTGCAGCTCTGCTTTGCTTCTCCTATATTGTTTTTCATCATCCACAATCAATTTAAACAGATCCTCCATTTTTTTTCTTGCAGTTCTGCATCCAGTTGTCTTTTAGCAGGTTCAACATCAATTTCATCAGCAGAAAGATCAGAAATACTAGAAATATTCAAAGTGGCAACTTGCATTGAATCATCAATCTGTTCATCCTCCTTGCATTCTGCAGCTGGGGCGGAGGATGCCTCCCCAAACTGCTGTAAAGCTCCCTACTTAGCAGACACCTGATCTACCATCTTGTCCTATAGCATTTCTCCTACAGATGAGTAGGGAAATTTTTTTATTTATACAATGTAATTCAAGAAAACAGAGAGAAAAAAAAGAAAACAATTGCTTAAATCATATTTCTGTGACAAGGCTTTAAACCTTCAGACATTATTACAAAATTAAATAATAAAAACGAAAAGGAAGAAAAAGAAAATTTCCTTTTTTTTGGTTCCAAACCAAAATAGAAAAGCCAGTATATATCTAAATCATATAGAAATGATATCCTTTGCCCTTACTCATTTATTTCAACTCCTAACAGATCTTTTTCATCAATCAGACAGAAACCACCTGCAATTTCTCCATAATGTTTTACAGTTTAACTGTGAAAGATTTTGTTTTTCTCTTTTATATATGGCAGTTAACTGAAATTTTACTTGTGTCAAAAGTGTACAAGATGAAATTGGTTGTTTTTGTAGTAACAGAGGACACCGGACCTGCCAGAGGTAAAACCGGCTTATAGCAAAAATTAATCGAACAGTACTTTGATGGAATTTCCCATAAGATGATGGATATAACCCTAACACTAAAATATCATAAGTGATTGGGGATATAAATTGTGCTCCCCAAAGTTCTACAAACTGAGACCAAAAGTCCAATACAAAAGGGCAACCCCCAAATAATGCTCCATTGTTTCTAGTACTTCTGGGCAGGATGCTCCTGGGCACATTCGTTCTTCTATTTTCTTATATTTATGTGTGTTTCTTACACCCAAATATCCATAGCATGACAGCCAGATTACATTCCAGAACTTCAAGGAATTCTTTTATCTATTAACTGGGAGAAAGTTACACTTAAATCATCTTCTGAAACCCCTTGAATCTGAGGGGGTTCATAAAATTTGTCCTAGAGTACTGTATTATAAAAAGGATTTATTTGAATTTACTTGTAAAAATAAAGGCATTATGTGCCATTGTCTTATTTTCAGAAAAATTGTGTATAAAAAATAGGAACTATTAAAGGTCCTAAAATTCCTAGGAATTTCAAAGGGATCTAAGATCCATATGTCAAAGAGTGGCTGTATTCTGGAGCGTAAATTATTGTACCATGGGAGTGAGTTTGTCTTCAGTATTGGTACCAAATTCCAATAAATGAATAAACTGACAAAGAAGAGTATCAAGTGCACCATGCATACCGCCCCATAGCGGTAATCATAGTATGTAGTCTTTTTATTGGGTTCAAGTGGGTACCCTTGAACCCTGTAAAAAACAGATTATTTATCTTTGCCTCCAACCTTAAAGGTGGTGGGAAAACATGTGCTAAATGTAAAAAAGTGGTAAGAATAAATGTTTTTAGTAAGAACACCCTTTTTCCTTTTGATATGGATTTGTATTTCCAAGACAATATCACTCTGAGTTCTTTATTCACTGCCCTATTCCAATTATAGCTACTGTCATCTGTGCTGCCAAAATATAGGCCTAAAATCTTTATTGGTTCTGCTGTTAAATCTATATTAGCAATACTTTGTCTTCCTTGCAATGCATTTCCTGAATGTATATGAATTCCTTTACTTTTGTCAAAATTGAACTTAGCTCCTGATATCTCTTCATAGTCAGAAGTTACCTTAATTAATGGTGTGCTCTGTAGTTCGTCTGTTGTACATATGCAGACATCATCTGCATAAAGACAAAGAACCTCTGTGCGCAAACACTGAGCCAAGGGTTACCCCAAAGGGCATTTGGCTGGGAAGCCAAGTTTCAAGAAAATACAAAATCACACATGCCCACACAATGCAAAGCATCATGGGCTGCATATGCAAATCACCACAGAATGTTATGCTGGTTCAACTTTAAGCAGAACTGCATGGTGCCGAAAGACCTCTCACACAGTTTGCAAAGGGTGCTAACAGATAACATAGACACGTGTTTCATCCTACCAGGACTCATCAGTATGCCTCGTCTGCCTGACACCCCAGTGGAATGAACCAGCTACCCTAGGATGGTCTGTCTGCGTTATGTTGTGGGTTCACCACCATACTGATGAGTCCTGGTAGCATGAAACACGTGTCTATGTTATCTGTTAGCACCCTTTGCAAACTGTGTGAGAGGTCTTCGACATCAAGCAATTCTGTTTAAGTTGAACCAGTACTCTTTGATATAATATTTATATACAACTTATAATGCTAACTAACCAAGGCATCCAACAAGGTAACCACTTCAAATTTGAAACACAGAAAATTCTTCTTTGTCTTTAAATACTTTTATTTAATGAGTTCCTGCAACATAACCCTAGACAGACCATCTTAGGGTAGCTGGTTCATTCCACTGGGGTGTCAAACAGACAAGGCATACTGATGAGTCCTGGTAGGATGAAACATGTGTCTATGTTATCTGTTAGCACCCTTTGCAAACTGTGTGAGAGGTCTTTCGGCACCATGCAATTCTGCTTAAAGTTGAACCAGTATAACATTCTGTGGTGATTTGCATATGCAGCCCATGATGCTTTGCATTGTGTGGGCATGTGTGATTTTGTATCATCTGCATATGCACATACTGTTGATAATAGTTGTTGATCAGGGAGATGAATCCTAGGTATTCCAGGGTTAGTAAGCATTTTATGTAGAAATTAGTCTATTTGAAATAAATACAGGAGGGGGCTTTGGGGGCATCTGTGACTAACTCCTTTTAGTCCTAGGAAATTTCTGCCCAGAATTCCATTACAATACGGTGTTATCCATGCTTGGGTATATAACATACTTATCCAGGAAACAAATGTTTTTGGGATCTGGTATGCCTGTAGTACTTGAAACAGTTACTGGCGATGTGCTCTGTCAAAGGCCTTGGATTGGTCCAAAGAAAAGACCAGACCTGGGTTTTCCATGGCACTGGATGTAAACAAATCCCATATAAAAATCAGATTATGAAATATAGACCTATTGGGTATCGCACACGACTGTGCTGAGGGTATGAGTAAATCTGCGACCTTTGACAGACGTCTTAACAATACAGCTGCAAATATTTTATAATTGCAATTTAACAGACTATTCGAATGCCAAGTCTCCACATTTTTCTTGTCCCCCTTTTTAAAGATTAAAATCATTATGGCTTGTGCCATAGCAGGAGGTAGCCATTTTTGTGCAAAATCTCATTAAATAACAAGGTTTAACAAGGAGAGAAATAATCACTATAAGTATTGTACAATTCAGCCGTTACACCATCTTGCCATGGGGAAGATTGCTTTTTAAGTTTCTCTAAGGCAAAAGGTGACTTCATGTAATTGAATTTCCCTTATCATGGAATTTTCCAAGTCTGTGGGAATGGTAGGTATATCTAAATTTTGGAGGTACTGGTCATCATCTCTCCTTGCCATGGAGGGTGTGCTAAATAGCCTCTCCAAATAAAGTTGACTAATTTCTGGAACCCTTACCAGGGCTGTCTGCAAGGTTTGTGTATCAGGGTAGCTAACAATCTCCGTTCTGTATGTGAGATTCTCTCAATACAATTTTTAAAAATATCTAATGCTGCTTTCTTTCCTTGAATGCCATACTGTGCCTCCATCTTTAATGTCTTCTTTCTCTTATAGTGATAAGTGATCATTTCCATTTTGATGTTCCCAATTTGTGTTTTCAAATCCAATTTCAGTTCATGAGCAGACGAGATTAAATCTAGTAATTGTTTCTTAAGATTTAAATATTTAAAATAGGTATTCTGTTGTCACCTTTGGGCTGATCCTTTGAAAAAGGATACCAAGTCCTTTTTTGTGTCTGTCAATTTGTTAAGGTGTCGTATGTTTCTGTTATTGAGATTCATGCTTTCAGCAATTCCAAAGAAGGCAGTATAAAGCAGTGGGTTACGGCTCCGAGCTGCAGATCTGGAGACCTGGGTTTGAATCTCAGGATACTGTGTGATCTTGAGCAAGTCACTTAACTTCCTTGTGCTCCCAGGTAGCATCTGGAAACAAGCTATGGCTTAGTGTGCTACCCCTGCTTAAACAATGGTCCCTTTCCCCTTTCCCTCTCCTGACTGCCTGATATGGGTTTCCTCTTGTAGTATATTATTTAGTTTCCATCTAGACTGTAGTTGCTTACTGCAGCTCCCATCTTTTGTACTACAGGTTAAGGCTACCACCAGATAATCTGACATTTCACATGAGATAGTGCTAGCACGTGGGGCAAGTAAACTATTGGAAATAAATAGAAAGTATATTCTAGTGGCCAAAGTTCCCCAGATATATGTCTTGGCTCCAATGGGTTGCAATTCTGTATAGCTATCTTTAAGACCTGCTGTTATTATTATAGACTTTAGACAATTTGTATCCCCAAATACCTTGGCAGTGGTACCACCACAATCCCTGGTGGTAAAACCACAACTGAAGTCCCCTCCAAAGACCACATGATTACTTGTATGTCAAAAAGGTTGGATTTGCCAAAAAAGATCTGTTCTGGCAACAATACTTTGAGGATCATAAATATATTTCAAACAAAACTTCTGTGATTTGTAAGTGACATCTAACATCAGTGCACTGCCCAAACATATTTCTACCAGCCTTGTATTTTTAAACTTGTAACCTTTAAACAAAATTCCCACCCCATCACATATATCCATTCCTCATGACCCATAGGAGGCCCCAATATGTCAGTGATTTTTAGCCTGTTATATTTCCGCATTAGTTTTTATCCTAGTATCTTGTAGAAACACAACCTCCCCTGGTAGGTCATGTACTATTTGTAGTATAATCAGACATTTCTTAAAAGACTTCATACTGCAAACATTTAGCATGATTATGGAAAACTGGGAGACTTCTAACATTTGAATGCTTTTAGAAGGAAAACCACCAATTTTTTCCATTTTTTTCCCTCATCCATTTTCTGCCTGTTGCCCCCTGATATGGCCTTTCAGTCTTTTTGTCACAGAGGACTCAGTTTTTGAGTCAGAGGAAAGATCCATTTTAGAAGAAACCACAGAGGATGTGTCTGAATCTCTTACTGCCTCATCAGTGTATCCCCACTGCTTCCTTTTTGCTAAAATTTGGTAGTGTTCCTAGTCACCACGTGAGTTCTAGTGGGGACTTGATTGCATCTAGATGGCTTAGTTGAGACTTTATCCGAACCCAGATGGTAGGAGCATTGGCACTGATCCTCCAAGTGATTACCGTGGGGTTACCCCGGGAGAAGGTACATCTTGTTTAGAAATATCTTGCATCATTTGTGAGTCAGCTTGTTCTGAGGAAGACAGAACTGGTTCCTCTTGTATGAGTACTGTCTCATTCTCTGCCTCCAGAAAGGGGGGCTCTGGGCCTGCACTTCTGTCCACTCCCTGCTTTTAGAGGCGTTAGCTTCCTGAGCCTTAGCCTGTGATTCTTCAATCAATTGTACTTGGTTTTGGGGAACTTGATCCAGTATGTTGTGGTCCACCCATGGGCACTGCCTGTAAGAATGTCCTATTTTGTCACATAAATTGCACCTGAAGGGTTTGGGGCACCCAAAGCTAATGTGGCCATAGTCCAAACATAAATTACACTGGGGTTTATCATAGGTGGAGCTAAGGTATGCACGAGCACCACACTTATGGCAGGTTCTTGGTTGTCCTGGGTAGAAACACAACCATCTTTCTCCCCCAGTGTGAAAGCTCCCTGATAAATGGGTTATCCCTGTGTCAGTCTGCCTCAGCTTTACTTTCACTTTCCAACCCTCAGTCCAAACCAGGTCTGCATCTAAAATAGACACTGGCCTATCCATAATCTCACAGCGCTGTCTCAACCAATACTGCACTTCTGTTATACTGAGCCCTTCATTCCGAAACAGTAGAGTAATAGTTTTCAGAGTGGGTTTTGTAAGTGGGATTGGGAAAAAGAAGCCCATAACGTGGGGTATCTTTCACAAGTGAATACTTCTGCCAAAACTTTTCTAATGTTGTTACATTTTTAAAGCTCACATCATATACCACCTCTGCTTTCACATGTATGACCACAAACAATTCAGCAGGCAAAATCCTCATCATTTCCTTCAACATCTGATTTAATACCACCTTTCTTTCTGGTGCGTTGACTATCTCACCATTATATTTCAGGCAGACCACATTCTGCCTCAGTGCGGGCTCTCCCAAGTATTTAAAAAGGTCAACCATTGTCATATTTTGTTGTGGGACTTGATCTGTTCTGTGTGTTTCCATTTCTAGAGTTTGTTTGTCCTGAGTTTGCTGTGAGCCAGTATGAGGTTCCTCTCACACCACACAACACCCGTATGCTCCATGTCAGCAGTGTTCTTTGGAGGACTTTGCCAGAATACAGTGTTATGTGTGGTAAGAGGGGCTTGTGAGCTCACCCACTGTTCAGTCGCCAACTCAATTGGGGTTTCAGGATTCAATTTCATAATGCACAGTGGCAAAATCAGTATTGAAGCTTCAGCACCGGTTTGTGACTGATTAGAGCTGCCTGAAATGATGTCCCTAGCAGTTACTGGAACTGGAGAAGTCCAGTGTCACCCATTGCTCATTTTTAACCATCTGGCTGCAAGAAGAGCCACTTTTGAGCTCCAAGGCACTTTACTACCTTCATGAGAGCATCCGTGTCGCAGCTCCAAGGATTTAGCCGGTGATGGCACTTCGGTGAGTACGCTCTTTTCTTGTCTACCCGGGACTGTGTCTGAGAACTGAGATGGGATTGTGAATTGAGAATTTGAGGCAGTAGTATTCAAGAGTTTAGTACTTCCTTCCCTTAATTCAGTGTCTTCTTATAATAATTTTAGAAGAAATGTCTTAAGTGTAACCATGGCTTTCCCTGACATTTCTTCCTGTGGATCTAGCATTACCATATCCTCTTGTTCCATTCTAAATCCCTGGAAACCAGATGCTTGTCATGCAGGTAAAGAGGTGTCCATAGTTCCTTCAATGTCCTGGCAATTAAAGGGTACAACTGATATATCCTCTGGAATATCCATTGGCTATAGATTCTCAGTCTCAGTTGGTATCTTTTTTTATTTTTTCCAAAAGCTTAAGCACAGACTCAGAAGTTTTTAGTATAGAAACACCACTTCTATGACCTCTAGCTCTCTCCTCCTCCTCTCTGTCAGCCATTTGAGAATGGCTCACAAGGAGTTCAAGTGAGTAGGGGTGTTTCCTTATTAATGAATACAATACCATATACAAAGTAACAACTGAAGATACAAAAGGAAAAGAAAAGGAATGTACATAAGCTTTCCAAAAAGTAATAAAGGAAACTTCAAATCAACAAGGTATCATATAAACAACTGCAATAAGTCTGGGAGAGAGAAAAAAACAGAAAAACATATACTGAACACATGGTCAAGCACCTATATAAATAATACTATAACAGTCTTAAAGAAATATCATGGGAAGGCCAGGGGACATGATTACTTAAATTTAATCAAAAAGGAAAGACCCTTCCATTGGTGTCTTGTCATAGCAGTGACACATTGTTCCACTCCTTTATCCAAAATAGTTTGGAACACATTTTCACAAATTACTTTAAAGACTACAAAGGGCATCAGTTGCTGATGAGTTACCCACTGAACCCTAGTATTCCATAAATAGAATTTTAGCGCAGCAAAAAATATAGAAAGGGTCCCACAATCATATTTAGTCAGTGTGCCAGTATAATCCCCCAACACAAGGCTTCATATGTGATAATGTGTAACCATAGCAATTTCTAACTGGTAGCTAAAAATTCCCATAGATTATGGGAAAAAACACAATGTACTGAAAAATGCTCAATTGTTTCCTCTGGCACTCCGCACCCTAAAAAGGGACATGAATATTATCCATCTGTTTATGTTTGTGATTACCTCTAACATATAATCTCCCATAAGCACTCAGCTAGATGATTTCCCACATATGATCTGGGGATCCGATGTTCATTGAGGAGAGCTAAGACTTTACCAACTTTGTGGGGCAGACAATGTTTAAATTCTCGGTGGGGGGGCATGTTGCACAAAACATGCTGGTAAAACTGTACTCTGGAGAAACCAAAAAAAGAGATCTAGGAATATGCCATTTGAACAGCTTCTGTATAGAAGGTTTATGGGATTCTGAAATCAAAAGAGATATTGAATATTTCAAGGGGTGAGTTCCACCCATTTACCCATGAAGTGAGACCAATTGTTACTAAACCATTTATGGACCAAGGTACCAGGGACTGTCCATGGGCATTTACTAGAGTGTATCCAAAACAATGAGTGAAAAAAAATTACTGGGTCAATCCTCCCTAGACCTCCATTTTTACATGGAACATATGTAAAACCCATCTTCACAAGATTAAGGCAGCTTCCCCCCAACATCATAAAAAAATGCTATGCAGCCTGGTTTCCAAGGATACAGGGAGTGGGAAGATTATACCAACATATGACAGACTGGGAAGCAGAAATTAGTTTATGATAGATATCCTTTTTATTTGGACACTTTTCAAAATTTCCACCTGGAAACTTTTGCAGCACATTGCTGCAGTCCTAACATCCAATTCTTATATGCCATATTATATGATGAAAAAAATTAAGCCTAAAACAATAATTTGATCTGGGGTCACTGGGAATTGTTCCACCATTTCAAGGGATTAGGCAAAGGGATAATGGGAATAGCCTTGCATTTAGACAAATTCTGCTGTGCTCCAGAGGCCACAGAATATCACTGTATCTCATAACAAGCTTCCATAATACTACATAAATCCTTTAAAAGAAGACAGGTATCATCAGCATATGCTAAGATCTTAATTTCATCTTCTAGGATAACCCCGGTCAAGCCCTGCACCTTCATGTTTTCCATAAGTTTTTGTAAGAAGGGATTGAGTGAAAAAATGTACAGCAGGGGACTTAAGGGACACCCTGATGCACCCCCCTCATCACAATACCCTCTGGCCCTATAACCCCTCTGACATATGGGCTCCAACATGCCTGATCATAAAGCAGATGGATTTTATCAATGGGGGGGGGATGCTGTATGCTTTTAATACATAAAAGAGAAAAAAATGATCCACATATCAAAGGCCTTTTGTTGATCCAGAGAGATTACCCACCCAGGGAGGTAATTTCAATGATGATAGTCCCAGAGTCCTCTCAAAATAATTAAAGGGTGAAAAATAGATCTATCTGGCAGGCTACAAAATTGTAGAGGGTGAATAATATGCACTGCCACCTTTCTTAACAGCAGATGCAATAGTTGTACTAAAATTTTGAAATCACCATTCAGTAGGCTAATATGCCTCCAGTTCTTGAGCAGGGACAAGTCTCCCAGATTTGAACAAATAAATTGTCAAACTATTAGAAAATAGAGGAGGAATTTTATTTTGAGAGAAAAAAAATTAAAAACTGTCTCCAGCCATAAAGCAAATTCAGGGGCAAAGGTTTTGTAAAACTCATAGGGCAAACTGTCTAATCCAGGGGCTGCTCCAGATTTCCTGGATTTAGTAACATCCAGAATTTCAGCAGAAGTGATAGTCATGGTAAGAGAGGCCAAATCCTGAGAAGGAATATCAAAGCATTGCAAATTAGAATGATGGTGATTTCTAGGGGCTCTAAGTGAGCCTCCTTAATTACATCAAAAATATCAGAAACAGCTGTCATTTCAGTACCCTGACTAGATTTTAGGCTGCTGAGTGAGACAGCTTGTCTGATTGATTTACTGGAAGCGCAAAGGGTCAACAATAGGTGTTTTGTGGGTTCCATATGATAGTTCAGCTCTTACAGAGCTGGCTCAATCATATTGTAGGTTTTGCATTTCAACCTTAAGGGAATTAATTCAGGATACCACGTCACCACTTACCGATTGTGGGGATGACAACAAATGTTGAAATTTAGTTCTTAGGGTTTCCATCCCTCCACTGGATGTGGCATGGCGGCCACACTGGGCTTGCCATTATGAGCTGGGGTGAATAGTTATTTTCAGCAGTGATTTTAACTGTTAATTTGCCATTTTAAAATATTAGCTGTGCATATTATTTTCAGAGTTAGAGGAGGTTAGTTCAGTTAGGGATTTTAAGTGAGATAGTTAGATTTTGTTAAGCATTTTCAGGGTAATTTAGAGCTATAGAAAATAAATTTGAGCTTGACCGTTAATGCTCTTTTTAGTCTCTTGAACATGTTATTTTTGAATTAAGATCCTGAGCTGGTGAAAGGAGAAAGAATGAAAAACAAGAAACGAACATATGCCTGGTGAGAATTGGCCCTGGGGTTGGTCTGGAGATTGCTTGCAGTCTGCTTTGCAGCTTGGTGGCACATAGGAGGCTTATAAAGGAGTGTTGGAGGAACTACTGTGTTTGTTTGACTATTACATACCGCACCAGAAGATCACGGAAGGGAGATTGGTGTGAACTGCTGTGGAACTCAGTGCTGGTGGTAGAGGTCTGAAGAAATGAAGTAAATGAGGGGTTAAGGACCTCTGTGTCTGCCCCCTGGTGGGGTGAGTAAAGGTGCTTGGTTCCCAGACTGGAGGTCGGAAGCGAGAGTTGGACGTAGGGCTGGGTCTGGTCCTGGATCCTCTTAGGTGCTGGGGGGCCATCTGGTGTTAATTCAGGTGGTCCCTCGAAGTCCGTAGTCTGTGGGATTATTCAGGCTGCCTTCCCCCACAGGTGGTGGGTGTGTAACAGCTTGCCCTGTGCTATTGTGAGCCATTTGCAGAGACTGTGGATTGTTCACTGCAAGTCAAAAAAGGACTTCCTAACTCCTTATTGGATTAGCTGGCCAAGGAATTTGTCTCCGGATCTGTATAGACCTGGTTTGAGATATTTTTATTTTTTCTCTTTATTGTCTGGCTCAGGAAAATGGAAATTTTTTAAGCAGTGAGAGTGCTGTGCTTTATACTTTATACTGTTAATTCCTGGAGGCTCAGGTGAGAGCCGGATGTTTTACCTGACTTAACCCCCTGAAGTGAGAGTTTCTGGGGGTGTTCATTTTAAAAACTGGAGTGGAGAGACTTAATAGACTGTTAAACAGACTGCTTTATGGACTTTTATGCATTAGTGATTCATTGTTAATTTTGAGGGTGTGTTGCGGGTTTATCTTTGGTGGGGTTATTTGGTTTTATAAAAAAGGGGATTTTTGTTAATAGTTTATTTATAGTTTATTTTTGGATTCACTGTTGATACAGTGTTGGCAGCATGTGTTGGGACCATTCTTCGGTGGGCAGGCTCTACTCCCACTCCAGGCTGAGAGATGTACATCCCTTTTGTAGCCCCCCATTGCAGTCTGTGGTATATAGGCATTGTTGTGCCTTGTGGATTGCACGGAAGGGTCAGGGGGCAGGATCTCCACATCAGGGGGGCCGTGGGGTGGGCCAGTTGGGGTAGTGAGACCAAGGAGGCACCCCGGGATGAAATGGGTCCAGGAAAGGGGACCTTCCTGTGAGGTTCCCATACCAGAGGGCTCCATGGATAGTAGGCAAGTAGCCTGTTCTTCCAGGGCCTCTCATCCGACCAGGGCAGTGTTATGCAATGCCAGGTCAATAAAAAAACAATTCATAAAAAGGGAGAAAAGAAGATTTCCACAGGAAATGGACAGTCCTTAACAGTAATCTAGGCAGCATCGCCCGAAGTGATGAAAATGTAGATTAGTTTCTGAGTTCAGAAAATGCAGTGGAGAGCGCTGAAAAAATAATACTGCAGACAGACGTGTTCAAGTCCAATAAAAATGATTTTAATTTTAATTCGGTCAACACCTCAATCCATGAAGTCTACAATCCTCTCCAGTCTGGTTTCAGGAAGAGGCATAGTATGGAGACGGCATTGGTTCGAATACTTAATGATCTCCTAATACCGAGGGATCAGAGGAATCATTCTATTCTGGTCCTCCTTGATCTCTCTGCAGCATTTGACACTGTGGATCATGGGGTGCTGCTGGAATGCCTATGGCTACTCTGTAGATTGTCAGGAATGGCCCTCAGGTGGTTCCATTCTTTCCTCACAGGCAAGACTCAGAGTGTGGTGTGGGGGAATTTTTCCTCTGCCTCTTTCTCCCTGCCTTGTGGGGTCCTGCAGGGTTCCATGCTGTCCCCCATTTGTTCACTGTGTGTATGTTGCCATTGGGAGACATTATAAGGCAGTATGGACTGAGTTTTCACTGCTGTGCAGATGATACTCAGCTCTACACGTCCTTTGTACCCGAACAGGACAGTGTGATCTCGGTCTTTAACAACTGCCTCACTGAGATCCAGGACTGGATGAGTGCTAACTGGTTGAGACTGAATCCAAACAAGACTGAGGTGTTGGTGGTGGACCCTGGTCAGCGGATAGAGAAGATGACTCCTGGACAACCATCTGGCCTTGTGCTAGGGGGTAACCAGTTGAGACCTTCTGAACAAGTGTGGAATCTGGGCCTTCTGCTTAATAACGAACTGATGCTAAAAGCTCAGGTGTCAGTCATTGTCATGTCCTCACTTTATCATCTGAGGAACCTCGCCTGGATAAAGCACCTTGTTCCACCCGAGGACCTTCCTACATTGGTTCATGCCTTTGTGTCTTCTCATCTGGATTACTGCAATGCTCTATACCTAGGGTTACCAGGGGTGGATCTCCATTACCTACGCTGGTGCAGAATGCTGCTGCCAGGTTGTTGGCAGGGTCGTCAAGATCTAGCCATGTCTCACCTGCGCTGAGTGAACTGCACTGGCTACTAGTGTGATGGAGGATCACTTTCATGGTCATGTTGCTGACCTATAAGACCCTACATGGACAGGGACCGTGTTACTTGCAAGACCTCCTTTGGCCATACTGCTCCATCCGCCCTCTCAGCTCCGCCAACGAGGGATTGCTAGAGGTTCCCAGGGTTTGTTTACAGACATTGGGTGATAGGGCTTTTTCTTTTGTTACCACAACCTTGTGGAACTCTCTACCTCACCGGATTACAGAATGCCTGTCCACGAAGGCTTTCAAATCTTCATTAAAAACATACTTATTTGAAATGGCATTTGGGGAAACTGTTTAGTATTGTTACTGCTGCCTTGATTTTTATTTTTGGATTTAACGTTTTTATATTGTATATGCACTTTGGTTTATTGAAAAGTGTTTTAAAAATCAATTTTAATTTGATTTGATTTGATTTGATATTTAAAGTACCATGCCTGCATCCCCTGTTTCCCATAAGACTGAAAATACTAGGAAAGATCAGTTTTTGTTTGGAGCCATCAATCACCAAACTCATCACAGAGATCTAAGACAGAAGCTCGAGTAGCTAGTATCCTATTAACTGCTACCTGTACAAGAGGCTCCCTAAGAATTTGAGTATTTAATTTCCAACGGGTCTTAAAGACAGGGGAACGTGCATCAGAATTTAAAATGAAAATAACCATTTGGTGGTCAGAATACTCAACTGGACATAATTTCATGGTTGTAATTTTAAAATGCTGAGAAACAAAGAGATCATTGATAACAGTGGTATAATGTGCCTTTTATCAATCAACATCTTTATTTAGCCAGGCAAACACCATTGAGTAAAGCTCATTTTAAAGATGTACCTGGGGTAAGTGAAATATTTAACTTGTAAAATGTGAGTGTTGCAATTCTGAAGGTCAGCTGAAAGAATGCATTTTTGAAATGCCAATGAATCACAATATACATTCGTACAAACAGAGAGAATCTTATGGGAGGTCAAACTACAATTGAAATCCCCCCCAAGAATAGTGATTTTAACTGTATGAAGCTAGGGAGTAATTCAGGAGAAGAGATCAGTTCTGTCTGTCTTCAATTGAGTGGCATATACTGTGATTATCCCACATGAGTCTCCATCCAGATAACCACTCAAAATAAGGACTCATCCTGGCATTAGTTCCAGGAGGTGGAAAAGAGTAAAGCTGTTACCATTAAAAAGAATACCCACCTCATCAGCCCTATCACCCCCAAATGACCAATAAGATGGTCCCCATGGCCATTCTGATTTAAAGGCCTGTAGCTGAAAAATCAAGGCCATCCAAGTTTCCTGTAGAAAAATGATAGTAACATCCAAATCATACAGTAACTGAAAAATAGATAGACATCGCATATGGTTCTAGAGACTATGGCAATTAAGACTAGCCACAGAGGTGGTAGCAGGAGTCATCTTAAGAGTCCAAACATCAATTTTTCTGTCTCTTCTTTTTTTTCTTCGCTGAACAGATTTTTTCCATTGGTTGAAACTGTGAACTGCCAATCTCCATGGCATCCTTGGAATCATCTTCTGGGTCCATATCCCCCCACTCCTTAGGTTCTAACAAGGTAAAAGAATTTGATGTTTCTACTGATGACCGTAGTTCATCCTTGGTTGTTCTTCTGATAGACCTTTGTTGTTTGATAACTGGAGGACTAGAAGGGGGGGTCAATCTTCCTTTTTTACAAAGTACCACTCGGTTCTCCTGGATCATCATAGCATACAGGCTGAAGTAAGGAATGTGGAACTGATATCTTTGGTTGGTCCAAGTTGACATCAGATGGTACTGGGTTCAATTCAACATCAGGAACTGGAGTGACCAGTTCTGTAGTGGGCATTCCACCTATGTCTTGAGAAATCTGCTGTAAAGATTGAGAGGGATCTTCATTACTAGCTACTTGTACCTTGTCAATCAAGAGTTCAGGATAAAAGGAGTCTGTTTTGTTAACAGCTGCCCATGGGCAATTTTCATAAAGATGGCCTTATTCCTCACAGAGATTGCACTGAAGGTAATTTGTACAGGTGGCATTAATATGGCCAACCTCATTACACAGACTGCAGCATAGTTTATCACACACAATGGATAAGTGAGTGGGAGCTCTGCACTGGTAACAAGCCTGGGGTTGGCTTGGATAGTAGTACACTCTTCTGTCCCTTCCAAGAAAAAAACAGTTTGGGATATGTGTAATCCCTTTATCGGTTTGATGTAGTTTGATCTGGAACCTCCATTCCCTGTCCAAAACTGTTCATCATCTAAAATGGCCAATGAGGTGCTAGTACCTGATATTTCTTCTATAGGCAGTGGTAGATATCACTGACTGGGATATTTTCATTGTGGAACATAATGGTTACTGATTTCATGAGGGGTTTAGTCAGTGGTATGGCCATGAAAGGGCTCCATAACAGAGATGTTTTTACTCGGTCATAGCAGGTCCAGAAAAAGTCAAGCAGAGTGGTAGAGTGAAAGCTAATGTTGAAGATGTCTTCTCCTGAGATGTGGATAAAGGCAAACACATCAGCAGGGTAAAAATGTAACAAGTCCTTAATAAGCTTTTTCCCAACATATTGGTGGTACGGGTGTGTATCCAGACCCCCACTGTATTTAAGGCAGGCTGCATGTTGATGTGGTAATGGTTCAGTGGAATTCAGTTTGAATAGAGCAGATAGCAAAGGTCACTGTTGTTTGTCTGGGGTGGTATCATCAATCTCTATAGGTGAGGGTGCAGGAATAGCAGCAATAGGTGCCACAGCCTTTCCTTTAATAATCCGCTGGGGTGGCGGGATGCTATCTGAGACTATATCGGGTGCAATTTTTCTGCAGTCAACATCTTATTTGCATGAGGTGTAAGGTCAGTCTCTAGCCGAGCAATGTCCTGCATGTTCCCATATGGGCCAATCTGATTTTTGGGGCAAAGCGGAACTACCCCATCAGGGCAATGATCAATTGATGAGGATGTTTCTTTTTTTTGTAGAAAGGATAGGGTTTACATTCCCAATTGCAGGCCTCCATTCAGATTCGACAGAGGATTGGGAAAAGGATGTCGAGTCCCATACAGGATCAGGGACCCACTGTCCATCTTCATTCATGATCCAACCCACCCCCTTTAACACTGAATCAGCCCATGGTTTATATCCATTAACAGTAGAATTGAGACCAAAAGCATGTTTAATAGCAGCAACTGTGGAGGTGGGGACAGAAAACTCAAAGACATTCTGTGACTTTAATATACCCATCCCATCTTCCTCAATTATGTTTCTATGATGCAGTACCACAGTCTCCCTCTTCTTCTTTGAATCTTCCATCTTCTGTTTAACCTCGGATGCATCTCTCCCATCTATTTAGTATAAAGAGGGTTCTTTATACCGAAGGTCTGCATTCGCACCCTGATCACCCCCATCCCCTTTCTCCAAAGACATCACCTTCTGGGCTTGTGAAAGGTCATTAAAAGTGCTGTCAGTGTGGGTCTGTTCTGAACTCTTATCACGTGACACAATATTCAGGTTCAGGGGTGGACACAAAGTGTCCGTATGCAATGTTCCCATAGTGACTGGACTACACACAAAAAGAGGCTTAGTTAGATACAAAATCAAATCTTCAAGATTCTGACATGGACAATCCCCATGTGATAAATGCATCTCAGAAGTATCCACAAGCTGCCCAATTTTTCCACTTCTCACCGCCCATGGCTTCATCGCAAATGATGCCCCAGGTAAATTTATGAAAGCGTGAGCACTTTTATCAATACTATCAGAGTGTTGTTTGCTAGAGAATGTGAATACTGTAGTGCTATCCATTCCTGAGTACTTGCAGATGTTTGATATACAGTAGGAGAAGTTGTTACCTGAGCCAGGGCAGGAAGAGCTGTAGCCGTAGTAATTAATGGAACAACACCTATGTCACCGTCTCCCACAGAGTGAGGCATCTTAATTCCAATTTTAGAATTCTCAATAGCATTCTGCAGTCACAACCATCTGTCTTTAAATAGGACCTCTTCATCCTGAAGCATTCTCTGTAAATCCGCTGTTGATTTCTCCATTAAGGGTATACCCTCCATATGATGTTGTATTTCCATTTCCTCAACCACATCCATAGATTTCTCTGACTCCAAAGGGTCTGGTACATCAAAATAGATTTCAGGCTCAGTTCCAGAAGACACTAGGGCTGAGACTACACCCTTAGCCTCCAAAACATCCTGCTCCACCGACTCCTTGGCTGGACTGGCCATCTCAGAGATAGCCTGCAGCGCCCCCTATTGCAAGAGTAGGGGAATTTCCCTGATGTCCTTGCCAAATTCCCCCCATTCACTAAAAACACCATCAACAGCTTAATCTGGTTCAGTGTTAGTTGGTTTCCATCTGTAGCCCCTTTTCCCCGGGTGAGGCTGAAAATAGGCAGAATTGCCTAGTCCTCCTTTCCCAGTCAATAAAAACTAACTAAACTCCTAAACTCAAAGTTTTCAGTTGCACAATCCCCTACAAAGTGGCAAGGCACATCAGCACTGCTGGTATTGGTAATAAAACAGTCTTACTAAAATTTGTGGTGCAGGAAATATCCTTTATTTTGTGACTGAGCAGCCATTACCAACACTCTTCATACAGCCAAAACAAGAATTCATCACAATTTCTGACTTCAGACAGGTAGGGAGAAACATACAGTATAGGCAGTTTCAAAATGCAGTTTGATAGCAAACAACATTCAATCTTCCAATACGTGTTTTTTTGGTTTTAAATGAAGCAATGCTTCTTTATACTTGACTATTTTTCCATGCACAATACCTTCCACTGGTAATGAGTGGATAAGAATAGTTTCAATATACTAGGTACTGCATAAAATCAACTAAACAAGTGTCCCTTACTCTTTGTCTCTGTCTAGATCCAGCATTAATTTTGTCATGCTAATGGTTCTATTTCTCTGTTCTTATTCTTTTTTTTTTGGTAAATGGGTAAGGCCTACTAAGTATAGAGCCTCTTTTCAGACGCAACCCGGGAGCACTGAGGAGGTTAAGTGACTTCCTTAGGGTCATACAGTATCAAACTAGAGGTTGTGGGAATCAAGTCCAGGTCTGCTGGATGTACCAAACTAATTCACAGCTTGTTACTCTAACCTCTAGGCTATACTGACAGTCCTGTCACAAAATTGTCACAAAGTGATGTTTTCTTCAGAGCAATGAGAACAGTGTGAAAGCAAGCCTTAAATAGGAGTCCCTTAAGGGAAGACATCTCAGATCACTAAAGTGCAAATAAGCAAAGTGAAATAACATACTGTAAATAAGCAATGTAAAGAGAAATTTGAAGTATTTCAGTTTACTTTCCTTTTTTTTCCACAATACGCTAATAGAACTTATTAGCTTTGGATCATGATGCTAATGAGATCTATACTCACAACTCATGTGGGCAAAAGGAAATTGCAGTTTCAGAGCTGCTTTCAAATGTGAAATAACTAAAACCTTAGATTCATTCAAAGAGGTTATCCAAACAGGATACTAAATGAAGTTAATGGAAAGTGAGGCTTTCCCTGGAAACACAATAGTGGTTGCACCCCAACTTGCACAGCTAGCACCAAGTAAAATAGTTTTCAGTATACAATATGGTCAACACACAGTAGCAATCAGAAACATTACTAATGAGCACTGGTACATTCTAGGGTACCACTCAAGTGGAGTGATAACCTTCTTTAACTAAAAGATACTGGTAGCTTCTAAAAAGAATCCAACTTTAAAAAATAAGTTGGTGTAAACCCAATAGAAATACTCTCAGAAGCAACTACAGCAACAACTCCTACTTGGACTGTTACAACCAGGAAGTCACATGTGCAGTTCCTATGCACAGTACTCCCAACACAAGCAAGAAAACCAATTTCCAGCACCTTTACACAAATGTGGTTTATCAGATCAATATTGTCATCACCTGTACCACAACACAGATCATTTATGTATTATGATGGCGACGTGACAAATTGGAACTAGGCAAAACTATGAGGGAGCTCAAACAATGTATTTCTGAGCATCAAATCTGTATCTCCTGAAGGGGAAAAAATCATTGGTGGCTATGCATTTTCCAACTGTAGGTGATACTGAAGAGTATCTATGGTGTTGAAGCCTCAAGGTGGTGATAGAAAACAACAGGGGTGGGAATTGTGACTTGTAGCTAAGAAGGTGGGAGATGTGGTGGATCCAACAACTGGACACACTTAATAAGAACAAAGGATATGAAAATGGAGGAGGACTGTAGTATATTCTAAATTGGTCTGCTGTGCAGCAGCTCCAGTAACAAGTTTAAAATAATTCTGTTTAAGTTCTGCTGTATTCAAAGACTATATTTGATTGTGCGATTACTACACACTATTCAGATCCATTCTGTACTTTTTGTTGTTTTTATACAATATACATTATAGCAAAGTGGTACTATGGATGTGCCACTCAGTAGGCATATTGGTGTCAGTATGGGAGTCATAATAAAGGAGATCAATAGTTATTTTTGTTGTTAGGGAATTTTTGATTATATTTCTTATTTACCACTAGTTTTTATTTCATGTGGGAAGAATAGTTTGCATATTTATAACTCTATATGCTCTATACCTTTTTGCCACTCGTATGCATCTGTGCATTACAGGCTGCACACACCTACCTGGTGCTATATCATCAGGCAGCCTTGAGCAAGTTGTTAATTTCCCTAAGGGTGGCATTTCTCCTTCTGATTGTGTTGAGTCATTAGCCAGGCATTTCCAAATTGCCCAGTTACTATGCCCAGTTTTATTTAAAACACTGGAAATGCTTTACTCCAGCTTAAATCATGCAAGTACATATCAGATTTCCATGGCATGTGACATCTCCTAAACATCACTATAAGATTTAATAAACATGTTGATATTACATACTAGCTGTAAATCTGCTGGTGCACAATACAATCTCCTTTAGGACAATGAGCATGCATAATGATAAGAGACACTATAAACACACCAAAAGATGAAATTCTGGCTTTCATCATCTGAGCATGCACTAGACATTGGCACCACTCATTGGTCACCATGGTAGCCACACAGGCTCATAAGCCAGAGATATAAGGATTGTTGCTGATTCTCAGATGGTGGGAAAGTCAGCTGTGCCATCCATGAAGTGCCACTAGAACTCCAAAGTAGGACTTTTGTACCTCTTGGTTTGTCCACTTGAACTGCATAAATATATACTCATACAAACACAAGAAGCATGATTCTAACAGACCAAGCACTTTGCTTATGGGGCATATATCAATACTATTTAAATGAGGGAGCTACAGGCCCACAAACTTGAGTGCCTTATAAGGTATGATTCAGTATCTCTATATGACTGTAGACTGTGCTCCATAACTTGTGCCACCTCAAAATAGAGAAGCTAACAATGTCATATTATAAATATTTACATAAAGCAGTCTATGCCTATAACAGTTCTTTATAGTAGTGATGGGGGAAACAGAATGGATTGATTTATTTTTAAAATATGGTATAGGAAGAGTAAAGAACAAACTGAGTTTGGTTACTTTGTAATAGACATGGATCAGAAAAGAGACAGTATGGGATTGAGTTTCAGTGCAATTGTACCGCACTAGGGGCCAGATATTCAAAGCTTTGCCCCAGGGCTAAATTAGCACTGCCCAGCATGCTAAATGATCCCAGACCCAATAGCCCACTATATTCAAAAGGGATGGTGCTGGTGCTAACTCTGCTGAATATACAGTAGCATGCTAAGGAAGCCAGGAAATCTGGGCTGGGGGTGCAGTGCAAACATAGGCCAGGAATAAGACAGCTCTGAATACAGAAACCAGGAAGTGCACACCACAACAGCAGCCAAGTGCACAGCGATGTGAAGGTAGGTAGAGGTGAACTATGTGGCCAATGTGTGTGCCAGCAAATGTGTGGACTCAGTATAGCTGCGGGCAGCAGCACATGTGAAAGTACAGTGTGCAAAACTGCATAATATTCTCCGAACCGTTTGCATGCTTTTAGCACTGAGCTAAGCCATTTGCCAAGAGTCAAACACATTTGCCCGTGGCTAAACTTTGCCATATTCAAAGGTGACATGCAAATGAGCCTACTTAGGTAGTCTCTGGGCAAACATCCAGATTAGCATCTCATTATGCCCTGATTTGCATGCAGTTGCCCAGCGTTACTACAGGGTCCCACAGCTCCAGCCGTAGGTCAGTCTAGAATTACAGGGGCTGGCCGGGTCTGCCCCCAGCTCCACCTGTAGGTCAGTCTGGCACTGCATGATGGTAGCTGCAGGCTACATGTATACAGTACAGCATAGCATATTGTGCCCCAGGGGACAACACAGCATAGGCACAGATGGTGGTGGTGCATGCAACTGTCACACTGTAGGTCATGCTACAGTGCACAGCAGACACTACAGTAACAAGGGGGCCAGTAGTGTAAGGGACATAGCAGTGCCTATGGTGTGTAGGGCAGTGATGACCACTGCACTGTACATAGTGACAGACCCAAATTGCAGGTGTTTACTAATAGTGAACATTATTGTTACACTGTTGTGTGACCCACAGATGCTGCATCTCTGGCATGGGATGCTCACAGGGACATATATGGCCGATGTGTGTTCTGTGGTGTTTGTACAGCTGTACAGTATGTGGCTGGGGGGGCACATAAGATCAGACAGGCACACTGGTGTTTGGGTATTCCCAATACTGGCCCATTTGCACTGCATGATGTGTTTCAGCCTTGTGGCCACACCCAGTCTGTGGGGCAGCCTGGCCACCCATACACTCACCCTTCAACATCCTGCATGCCCACAATGCTGAATGTGTATGCTGGCATCTGTTGGTGTCCACAGAAGGGTGGTCAGCAGGTGTGTGCTGCATGGCCATGCTGCTATGGTGTCCACTGGGGGCTGGGTCACCACTTACTGCCTGGCATGGCTGGGACTGGTGGCAGATGATGGCATCATTGTGATGCCATCAGTGAGCAGCATGTATCCTCTATGTCATACTTTTTCTATTTGTCATACTTATTGGTTAGGGTCATGCAAAGCCATGAAAAGTCACAATGTTGCACAAAGCTGGATTGCCCAGGGTTAAGACTACCTTTTCCTGGGAAGTAATTTGCACCATGCAAAGTCTCGCACTAAATCATGCAAAACCACTTTGCGCAGTGCTAGTCACTAAATATAGCAATGCACCTGTATTCATGTACATGGCCCCTCAGTTTGCCCCTTGAATACATTATGATTTTGCAAGGTGCTAATGCAGTTTGTGGATGCTATTTGGCCTTTTAAATATAGCAGACCCACGCTAATCCCATGATAAACCTGCTAAAAATGTTTGCGCCCAGTGCAAAGTTTTGAATATCTGGCCTTACAGCTTAAATTTAAAGAAAAGATTAAAGAATATTTTGAATTATTGAACTGGCAAGCAATTTTGTGCAAACCTAAAGCTTCCAAGTGCATTATGAAGGTATCAGAAAAGGAACATGAGTATATAACCTGTTGATGAATTTAATTTAATCTGTTAGTTAATTTGGTCTATCAGAATAGAGACAGGAATGTCAACAAAAGCATGAATAAACACTGATTATAAGTTTTTCCAGAATGGCAAAAGCTACCTACCAGACTGAATTTCAAAGCAACTGTACAATGCTAGAGGGTAAGTTTAGAAAAACAATTTTTTTTGTTTTATTGACACAGCGGTCATGTGCATTTTGAAGGTACCTGCAAACAAAAACAAGTGAATAACCTGTCGGCGAATTTGGTTTAATATTATTTTTAACAGGATTGAACCTTGAGCAGTGTGAGTATTTCATTTATAGTGCATTCTAACCAGTTCATATAAAAAAATACTTTTTGAAGTACATGTAAACACTATGAATCCAAGTTCCAAAATACGTTATTGTTCAACTATATAAGTCTTTACAAATATTAAAACAGAAAAATATATATAATAAAATAAATAAGACATAATAAAAAATTAAGATATACTGACAGATAAAACAAGGTTCTCCAATTGCTTATTGAATAAATAGTATAGTTGACTGTTGGTGACATATGTATACATCAGAACAGATATATACTGGTTATAATCAGCTTCAGATATAATTCCATTGTTTGGTGCTATTAATAAAATTAGTCAGTATAGCATAAATTATCAAATTATACTGATGCATTATCTACTTCATCATATACCATTTATTATTCCATCTTATTTTGATCAAGAATCATCTCACCTGTACATCCATAATTCTGAAAGGGGATCATGATAGGAAATCATCCAAAGTTATTGATCTGAATAATCTCCTATCAGGATGGAAAATTCCAGTGTGTTTCTCAATTTATTTAGCTAGATAATTCTTTTTTAAAATGTTTTGGTAGATTCTTTTTAAAATAGACAATGTATTTTGCAACATCTTCAGTCTGCGGGTGCATTAATAATTTGAGAACTTCTTTCTTAGGTAACCCCCCCCAATCATATACTGTGTCAAAAGTAAATTTCTGTATCGTTCATATTAAGAATAATACAAGACTACATGGGTAAGTGATTCAAAGACTCCCATCCCGCAATCACATAAATAGTCTTTATCTAGTACCCTCCTTTGTGAATACATGTATTCCAAATATTTTGAAGGATATGATTCTATTCTAAATTTGATAAATATTTGTCTATCTTTTCTATCCTGTATGACAATAAAATAAGGTTCAAGGACATGATTAATCTTGTTTTGTGAGTGCATTTTCCATGTCTTCATTCATTGATGAGGTTGTTTTTTTGATAATTTTCAAATAGTTTTGAGAAATTACTGTACCTTTAAGTGAATCTTTCCATAAATGTTCCTTATTTGTTATGCTTAATGTATTTAATAAATCTCCAAGCTATATAGATATATAACCTCTATAATACCATTCTACTTTCTCTTTAAGTACTATGCTAGTCAATTTGCTGGCACTCTGTGCCAAGATTCTAATCCAATAGGAGATCTTAGCCATATTAACTAAATAAATGGAGGTCAATTCTCAAAGGTTTGGCATAAGTCTTGCCAAAGGTGACTTTCACCAATTGCTGATGTGCCGGGGACCCTGTGCCAATTCTCTATTGGGCAGGATCCCGGTGGCTAAGTCCCATGCCTTGTGGTAACCAAAGCTATACACCAAACAGAGGGAGCACCTGGACAGGTTGCTGCAAGCCTGTGGCAGTGCACAGTGAACTGTGCAAGCACCCCCCACCCTGATCCATGATCATGGCAGTGCAATAGCCCTGGTGGGCTAGTGGACCCCCTCAAGCCCCAATCACCGATCATAATATGAAATGAGTCCTGGTGGGCTAGTGGACCCCCCAAGACCCAATCACCACATTTTGCCAAAAGGTATTATTCAGTTGTGGTCCAGCAGATCCCCCAAACCTGGTCCCCCCTAATACACATCCACAACATACCTGGTGATCTAGTGGACATCACCCCTCACCATTCAAAATATTTTTTTCAGTAGTGATGTATGCCAGTAATGATATAGATTTTGACACTATCTGACAAATATCAGGAGAGAATGAGAGCATAAGAAACAGTCTAACACATCCTAGTTACCTGAACCATGTGTCTACAATGACAATAAAGTAGTCAAAAGAAATTCAAGGAAGAAAAATAAATAATTTGTGCGAAGAAATACATTTCTATTTAAAAGCCCTACAAATGAAATTCAATAACCCTCAGGTTCTTTTATTTTTCAGCTACCTAAGGTTTTTGTTTTGCAATTTAAATCTGTGTGTTCATAGTCATAAAATGTATGCACTCTTATAAAAGCCTGTGTGACTTTGATGTTCCTTTTGTGTACCATCAAATGATCTGGCATAAATTACCATCTTTTAACGTTGCTTTACTTGTTGAGGCAATGCTTGTTTTGATATCCCATATTTTCTGCTGGCATCTGTTATGTGTACAGATACATACTTCCATCCACAAATGACACAGGTGACACATTAATATATGCATGTATCAAGAGCCTCAGTTTATTAAAGACAAATGATAGTATTTTTTTAGCTGTCCATTTCTGTTGTCTTTTAGCCATTTTTATTTAGTCTGCCTGGTTAAAAAAAATGCCATTAAATTGAAGTATGACTTTTCACTACAATCAACAGAATTGACAATTTTAAATTAATATTGGGGTACAATGTGGACTAACAAATTTCCAGCCACTTCCATAAATAGAGTGGTACTGAAACAATAGTTATATTAGCATTAGCAAAACAGCACAAAGATTGAATGAAGCTCATAACTTACCTGAGAACTGATTTTTCATCTTGGTGCACATTGCAAGCTCTGCTACCTATTATCAGATAAGCACACTGTGGAAGATATTGAACAACATATATTTTTTCCTTAATGTGCTTTATCAAAGTGCAACAAGAAAAGATTGCATCCACATGCAGATGAACTGACCCTTACACACAATCTGTTTTGCACCAAGATGTGGTATACTCATACATAGTCGAACACTGCTAAAAGGGATTCTTTCAAGGTTTACATTTAAATATATATGCAGTTCATGACTTTTGCTTAAACTATAATAAGCTAACCCTGGACTATAGCTAAGGCACTGAATCATGATTAGTGCTAAGAAAGATAGAAGAATGATGTGCAAATATTTGTACATTTAAATGTTAAAAACATAACAAATTAAGGACATTTCATTTACAGTATTCCAAACTAGCAAAGTGATATATATAAATAGTAACATACTGATCAAACATTACGCTAAACATTAAAATCAGTCAATAGCACTGCTGTGCATGCTGGGGATCTAGATTCATGTCTTGAGCCAGGAACATCATGAACAGAAGCCAGCAGGAATGGTGAAAGATCATCCATGCAGATGTTCTCTCAGGAGAGGATTGAGATTTGCAGTGCTTGGAGAGTGGTACCTGGGGGAAGCATAAGGCCTATACCTGTATGGGTGACAATGCACCTGCGGATCCTGCCCCTGAGCACCAATGAGGGTATGGTCTGCATGGCAGGTGGGAATATGACAGAGAGAGAACAAGACAAAATGGCTGGTCAAAGCAGTTGAAGTGATGGCCATCCTATCCACTCCCCCACACCACCAGACTCTTCTTGATGGTGCATCAACTACCCAGTCCCTTGTGCCCAGACCTTGGCTTTGGTGACATGAATGCTCTCTTGTCCCAAGTCCTGGGAAGTGGGGCAAGGGAGCAATATAATGAACAGAGGCATCTCAGGGACACAATGTGATCTGGTGGTGGGCAACACCAATATGAGTGGGCAGACTAGGTGAGCCAAGTGGTCCTTATCTGCCATTAAATTCTGTTTCTATATTTCATTGTGTGAATAGAATGGGCACAATGAGAGGATCTGAGAGAATGGGACAGCGGGGCATAAAAGGGTCAAAAAACATGCAATAGCTAGCGCATTTTAAATTAAATACAGATTTGAAAAAGATTATATCAAATACAAAAAAAAAAAAACGCGTGTGTGTTAGATGCATTGATTTTTGACCCTGGTGTGAGAAAACAATAATTACTTGCCAGAATTTTTAATAGCTAAATCATCTTGTTGTAATTGTGTGTTACAACTGGTCATGATAAACTGTTACTTGTCAATCAAACTCACACTGTTGAAGCTGCATGTCCCAGTACCACAACTGCCTCTCATTTCAAACAGTTAGTATCCCTCACATAAAATCAGCTGAATTGTCATAGCTTCAAAAAAGTTAAAATGTACAAAACCGAAATATGATTGTACACACAAATTCATGTATTGTTCTCTATGTAGTTGCAGTACATGGTTAGAAGATGTTCTAGTTAATAAAAAACACTATTTATGAGGCACCCTATCCCTGAGGCTCAGAGTTCGTGCCTCTTACCTCCACCAAATTATTGCTGCCAGCACCCTTCCAGACACCATCAGTGACCACCATATGGTCTACTGTGTCCACAAATTACATCACCCCAAGGACCCACCCAGGCTCCTTCAGATCCAGTCCTTCCAATTGCTTGACATGTCCTCTCTCCATGTGGTTTTGGCAGCCACTGACTGGTCACCCATATCCTCTACTAGCACCATGAACTCTGCCCTCAATTATTTCAAGACCAGATTTCTGTCTTTCTGGGATCTACACTATCCCCTCAGAAAAAACAGAGTCCATGGCTCACACCACACCTGGATCTCAGTCAAATTGTTGGCCCATCTGTGAACTTGGGATGTTGCCTGGAAGTCCCTCAAGTTCTCTAGCTCTCCTGATGATATACTCAGACAATATACCCTGCGCAATGCCTGTACCAAAGCCACTAGATTTGCCAAGGCTGACTATGTTGGCACCACATTCCAGAACAATATTAAATGCCTCTCCAAGTTCTGGAAGGTCATCCATGCCTATTTCTCTTCTCCAGTACAGTCCTCTCCCCTGATCCTCAACATTAGTGATGTCACTATTTCTGACCCCATCTTTGTTGCCTTTGATTTCAATGCTTTCTTCACCTCCTGTGCCTCTGCCCTTCTCTCTTCCATCCCCCCTTCCCTCTCCGACTGTCCACCCTCTCATTTCCCCTTTTCTCCTTCACTCCCATTTCTCCTGCTGTCACTCTCAAGTCCCTCCTATCTCTGAACCTTCTCAAGGGCATGAGCCCTGGTGGGCTAAACCCTAAACTCCTCCATCTATCTTCCCCCATCAAAGTTGTTCCAATTACCTCACTTCTCAACCTTTCTTTCTCCCTTGCCTCTGTTTCTGACACTTGGAAACGTGCTACTATCATACCATTTCCCAAAGAAGGTGACACTTCCAGTCCTGGCAATTACCACCCTATCTCTCTGCTCTCTACCCTTGCTAAACTGCAGGACTACCTACTGTTTTCTCAACTTTCCCATTTCCTTGACTTCCCATCCTTGTTCACCCTTTCCTGTCTGGTTTCCACAAATACCACTTCACCTCCTCCTCCCTCCTCTGGTTTACTGACTCCAGTCTGTCAGGTATGGGTCAAGGCCTTATTACCTCCACCATCTTTGTTGACTTAGCCAAAACCTTTGACACTGTAGCTCACCCTCTTCTCCATGATAAACTTACAGCAGTTGTGCTTTCCATATTTGCTACCAAGTGGTTCCACTCCTACCTTGTAGGTAGGACTCAATCAGTTAGTCAGAGATTCCTTATCCATTCCACTCTCATCAGCACTGTTGCCCCCCAAAGCACTGTCCTTAGCCTTGTACTCTTTTCAACTTTCCTGAATGACCTCCCCACTGCCTGTACCTCTGTGTCCATGCATATGTATGCACATGATACAGTTACTCTGGTTTCTGGTTCCACCTCTTCTGATCTAATGGTCAAGCTCCAGCCAGACTTTGAGAATGTCTAGTAGTAGATCCATTTAAACAATTGTCCATCAGTGCCAAAAGGAACAGTCTCCTTGACCTTTGGCTTAAGGCAGAAGCTCTTCAGGCTTGCTACCCTCCCATCTTTCCACATCCTTGATGGGACCACAATCGAAAATGTTTCCTCTTTTAAATACCCCAGGTTCTGGCTCGACTGACACTGTGACTTTTCTGGTTATGTGGATGCCATCAACAAAAAAATACACCCTGATCTTTGGGATCTGTACAGAAACCATGGTTGCATCCCCCTGCCAGCTTGCAGAGCCATCATCCAGAAAATGATTCTCTCTATTTTTGACCATGGAGACATTGTCTACAGTGCTGCTCCTAAGTACAATCTGACCAGACTATATTCCCACTTCCACTCCTTTTGTCACTTTTCTCTGGACTTTCTACCCCACACCCACCACTGCTCCCTTTATACCTCTTTCTCCCTTCCCTCCCTCGAAGCCAGGTGCCTCACTCATTGTACCTTCTTTGTAGACAAATACTGACTAGGCTCTCTTCCATCCTATCTCATCTCTCTCTTCTCTCTTCTCTCTCCCTCCTTCTCACTACACCTTTTGAAACTCTGGCTTTCATTCCTTGGCATTCACTTCTAGGACATCCTCAGCTGGCCAGGCTGCCATCTCCTACTGCTTCCTCAAAAATTTTGAAATTCTCTTCCCTTTTTTATCTGCTCTACCTTTTCTCTGCACTCTATCTGCTTGCTTATTCTTAAATTCACTTCTGGCTCCTGAAATTGCAAATGATCACCAACTCTGTACCACTATTCCCATCATTCCACTTCCTCCCTCTGCCCCCTGTCCCCCTCTTTAACTCTCTGCCCTAACCTGTGCAACAAACCCCACCATCTTCTCCCTCTCCAATTGCACTATTCCCTTGATTACTTCTGGATAACTTCTCTACCACTTGCCTACATTTATTTCACTCTGCACTTTGATTAGCACCCTCTTGCTATCATCATGGATGCATTTCAGATATACCCCATGCCTTTGTACAAAATACTTAAATAGCCATCTATTGTAGCTTTTATGTGATGCTTGCCACATGTACATATTTGTCTAAATTGCAAAAATGATTGTAGCTTGTTTCTGATGTTTAGTTCTGTTTCTTAGTACGATGTAAATTCTGTTTCTATTGTTCAATGTGCGTGTGCAACTGATTTCATGTTTCTGTAATGTAGATAAACTTTGACTGTTCACCTGTCTATCCATGGGATATACTACCCTCTATGGGTATGAAGAAAAGGAACCCTAGGGGAAGATTTCACCCCTTGAGGTGTCATGGGAGTGATTCCCTTGGCTAAAGGTACCTTAGGAAGAAGCCCATGGAAGAGAGAGGCATACCAATGGAGGTGAAGGAGTTGATGGAGTGGAAAGGAAAAATGTTTGTCTGTGGAGTAAGGAGAGCAGCCCTTAAATTGACCAAAAGGGGGTGTATCCAGTTGGATCACTCCCTTTGATCTACAGGCTATAGCCTTCCAATTCAATGTGCCTGTGCAACTGGTTTTGTGCTTGTATAACATAAATAAACATTGGCTGTTCACCTCTCTATCCATGGGATATACCACACTGTAGGGGTATGATGGTAAGAAACCCTAGGTGAGGGTTCCACCCCAGAGGGGCCATGGGAGTGATTCCTTGGCTAAAGGTACCTTAGGAAGAAGCCCAAAAAGAGTGTTAAACAAAGCAGTCAAGGTAGTGAAAATGTATCGGGGTCAAGGACCTCTACGTAGGCTGGTTGGTAGTGTGGGTTCAGTTGATAGCATGAGTCAATGAAGACCTGTACGTAGGTTGGGTGGTAGCATAGATTCAATTGGTAGCATGGGTCAATGAAGATCTGTACATAGGTCAGTTAGTAATGGGGTTTTGCTGGTAGCATAGTTCAGTTGGTCATATTGTTTGAGTAAAGTAGGCAGGAAATGATAGGTGAATAGTGACCCACTCAGAGGTCTGACTGTAAGACATTGAGGCTTGGCTTCCTAAGGAGAGAGATAACAGCTACAGGGGGAGACGGGATGATTATAGGACATCCACCCAACTCCATCCAACAGCAGAAACCTACCTGAGTGACCTAGGGACTACAAGGATGCTTATCTAGTATTATGACCATTGGCATGGAGGAGAGGAAAAAACACCTTGGAAGAGGAAACCTCTGGGGATCCAAGGCCTAGGTCACCTTCCCTCTAGACTTTGGGACAGTTTTGGTTAGTGACGGCTCTGCGACTGCAATTGAGTAGACAAATACAAGGGTATGCAATTTCAGGGAACAATCTCACTCTATACCTCTAACAGAAATGCCGTGGAAGGTTGTGAGTGCACTCTGCAACAAGGGTTGGCCAAGGCAGGAGGATGAGAGTAATGACCATTGAGGTGCTCAGACAGCCTACCGATCTATGAACAAACCAGGTGAACTAGAGGTGGTCATAGGGAGAATAGCATGAAAGGGTGCCTCCGAACCCACTCAGTCAGCTAAAGGGACCCTTCCATGAAAGCCCCACCCCTTCACCCCTGAAGTCTTAAATGCTACATCACAAGGTGCCATCAGTACAGTTGATGAATGAAGGTCAACCCAGAGTGAGAACCTTCCCAACTATGGGCCAGGTGAGAAGAACCCCACTCCTAGCTTTGCATGCTCAAGATGTGGACTTTGGGATGAAGAGAGGAAGACCATCAGCCATTGGGCTAGCCCTGAGTCCTGGAGTAATGGATATGGTTAGCATGCCTCCAAAATGTGGAAAAATAAGTTACAATGAGCATAAGATATGCACATGGTAATGAGCATGGGATCCATATGTGGGTTGTAATGGATGATAGCAGACATGGGGAGACCTGTATGTAGGTCAGACTGAGCACAGTGGACCCTCTCATGGGTCTTGACTGGATGAGACCTGTACGTAGGTCAGGCTGAGCATTATGGATCCTCTTAAGGGTCTAGGTAAGGCAAATAGCAGTTGTCAACCACAGGAATGCATGCCAGCCAAGTCCATTAGAAAGCCATATTGAGAGTGAATTCGATAGTATATATATTATGAGTAAGAGAATGGCATGCCCAGGGCTGATGGCTGGAGAGGAGGAGGCGGTGAATCTGGTTAGGAAGGAGGAGGCTGCAAAGCCAGCATGGTAGGAGGTGTGGTTTGAAGCAAGTAAACATGATATGCTCTCAGACTTGGAAGGGGATGCCAGTATTGAAAGGGGAGAGGTCCTGGAAAGAATGGACTTGCAAGCTGATTGCATTACTACCATGATGGCTGGTATATGAGCAATACTGGTAGTGCAAGGGACAGAAAGGCTGGGAGGACTGAAAGGGACAGGAAGGCTGGGATGACTGTGTAAATCAGGTGCAGAATAGCAGGGAAAGGATGGTAGAAGGCTGGGTGAAGCCAGCTGCCCTAAGGTAGAGAGTTTCCTGGAATAGCTAGTTGCAGACTTACATAAAGGCTGGGTGGAGCAGAAACAGAAGGCTGGGGCAAGACAGTGACCAATAAAACATATAAGAAGGTGAAAGTTGTTCCTGCTGCCTGGAGCCACAATACCCCACTGCAACAACACAGTCCCCCAACCCTGACAAAATGGATAACCCACAGAGAGGCACCATGACATCAAACAGCTAATTAAACCAGTAGGATAAAATAATTTAAGTACCAGCAGTTGAATTAAACTAGTAGATGAAATTAAACTGATGAATATCTGAAGCTGTAGCTGGGCTGACATGTGTTTGAGCAGATTAAGAACCCCAAAAGGGCTGTACACAAGGGGAGAGCAAAAGTATCTTGAGACCAGCCACTCAGTTCAACATAAGAAACGTAGTTGTACTGTGTTATTTTCTTAGAACACCATGATCCCCTAGGCACACCCAACATTTCACCCAACACTGGGCTTCCACAGGGGCTTAGGATATATTAGGGTATACAAATATGAGTATTACTGTCATACTAAAATAATTGTGATGACAAAGATTTTTTATGAAAAAACATTTCTCATGATTGTGACAGTGCCAAAACTGATCACTATACATTTTAAGTGCTCAAGATCAATACCATTAAAAATGTGAAATGGCATACCGTATTGTGTGAAAAGCACCCTTGGACTTCTTTTTATCATTAAGAACTAAATAAAAATGTCAAACTATTATTTACATAAATTCACACTCATTTATCACAAATAAAAATATATTCTTTTATCTTGTGTTCGTAAATAAATTCTTTCATTGTTGTCATTAGAACAACTAGGATTCAATGTTCTGCTAGTCCGTAAATACAATTCAGCATATGTCAATCAATCCATTTTAAATTAAATCATGTTCAGGTTATTACTATATAATCTCATCCAAAGCTATAGCTAAGAATTTTACCCTAAATGCAGGCTTGTATAGTGCATGTTAAACTTCTGAAACAGATAACTGTCTAGTAGTAACTTTTTATCTTTTACCAAAGTGTAATACTGTGTTGGGCACAGCTCACTTTTTATTATAAGGGGCCTTCTCTCTGGAATGCATTGCCTGTTGAAATGAGGATCCAATATGGTAGAAAATATGCAGGACAGATAAAAAATTGGTTTAGGAAAGGAAGGATTAAATGATTCAAGGACAATAACTGAATGAAGTATTTGACCAGGTGATAGTCTATAGCAGATTTATGTGCAATATTTGCTACCAATGATATATTTATGATAAATATTTATTGCTCAGGATTGTCAAGAGTTTTGTTGTATGATTGTATTATTCTGACTGTTTTATATGTTTTGTAATTGATGTTACTATGATATCCTACAGCTCTCACTTGAATGAGTTTTATTTTAAACTCAGCTGAGCTGCCGATTCATTATAATGAACACAAATTTTTACTACTACTACTACTTATATCTGGTTATTCTTTCTTGGTAGCATAATGTTTCTCTGGTATTTACTGGCTGTTTTTAAACCATTTTGACCTTTGACCCCTTACTCTTGGCTATCATACCTTAGTTGAAACTGCAAATACTGTTTCTTTACAAGTTCTGTTTGGATAAAGACTGCTGCTAAATCCTTAGTTAAAAACAAGTAAATCCACATTTCAAATTCACTAGTCTGATACAGGTCATTGTTCCATTCTTTTAAAAAACTTTCTTTCCAGAATACAGCTTGCACAGGGTGAATTATCCTAGTTGTAAATGCTGTTCTGCTGATAAAGCAATTCCTTAGTTATTTTATTTCACAATACATAGCCCTACAGATTACTCTATGTACTTTCCACAATTCCAGCATTACAAATGCTGCAAAATACATATTGACACTTCTAGCCTCAGATTATAACTTTTTTAACTGAAACAAGTTACAACAAGCTTCCTTTCACTCTGGGATTTCTAGCATTACAATGCTTGCTTCTATGAAAACATTGAAATGGATAGTTATTTGTTTAAACATGTGGAACTCCCCTGCAATCGGGGCTGTGAATCAGCCTGCTACATCACCAGTGGGGTTGTCTTGTGGGTGTGGCAACCACGGGCCAATCACCTTGAACCAGGGCTAAACTTGCTATTGCCAGAGGCATATTACTCCCTGCCCTCACCTATGGCATGCCAACCTTTGCTGCCACAGACAAAACCATCCTTCATAAGTGGGATGTCTCTTCTAATAATATCTGTCAATACGCCTCTTTGTCATCATGACTTAAGCACCACTGCCAACTGTACAGGAACCTGGGCTGGTTATCCCCCTCAGCTTGCCATCAATACTCTCTGGGCTTCCTGATTGACTCTATACTCAGAAACCAGACCCCTTCGATGCTTGCAACACTGCTGGTACCTCAAACGTCCTCCTATAGACTGCGATAGGTAGATAAATCCCTGCTGAATGTACCTAGATATAAAACATCAAAAGGCTCTGTTGCCTTCAATCACTCTGCTCCTAAGCTTTGGAACTCTCTCCCTCAAGCACTTCAAATATCTGGATCCCATGACAGCTTCAAAAAGGAGCTGTGCTTCCATCTATCCCTTGCTGATCCCTGCACTTGTTTTAATCCCCCCTAATCCACTCACCCGCCAGATGCTGCCTGGCCTAACTTTAACCTTCCTACCTAATAGCACTTCTTACCCTTACTATCTCCTTGACAGCTAATCTACCCCAACTCCCCCCCCACACACACACACCTGATCCTTGTTTCAGAAGCCATGATAATGTATCCTGCCTAGTCCGGAATTTGCCCTTGCCTTGTTTCGCTGCCTATTTGAATCTTCACTGTTGTGACTAATTTTAACAATATTTCTTGCTCCTATGTTGTGGTATCTCTTCCTAGACTGTGTAGGTTTTCTCTGCCTAAAATGCTATGTGAATTGTATAGATTTGTTATTGTTCTGGCAGCATGTTTTCATTACTAACTGTTTTGACCTATGCTATTGTAATTTCATTGTACTCATGCTATGTACCTGTCTTTGATTATTGTACTCTCCCGGGTTGTGCCTGAAAATAGTCATTTCTAGTGCACCTACCCGGTTAACAAAAACTAAATAAAGTAAATAAAATAAAAAGAGCATAATAAACAAGGGACCAGCACAAGACACACTTGAATTGAAATTGCACCACATGCTATTCAGCTTAGGCAAGGTAAGAGAAAGAAACTTAAAAAAAAGGTTTGCTAGTGTAAAGTAAGAAGTTGATGGCATTACTGTGCATTGCAGGGGAGCTCCCCATGTTTAAACAAATATCTATGCATTTCAATGTTTTTCATAGAAACGAGCATTTTAATGCTAGAAATCCCAGAGTGAAGGGAACTTTGGGACGACAGACTGGGTGATGTGAAATGAAACAAAGCACAGACTGCAAGTGTCTTTAACTTGTTTCAGTTAAAAAAGTTATAATCTGAGGCTAGAAGCAAGTGTTAATATGTATTTTGCAACATTTGTAATGCTGGAATTGTGTAATGTACATACAGTAATCTGTAGGGCTATGTATACTGAAAGAAAATAACTAAGGAATTGCTTTATCCATAGAACAGCATTTACAACTAGGATACATCTCCCTTTGCAAGCTGTATTCTGTAAACAACGTTTTTTTAAATGAATGGAACAATGATCTGTATCAGACTAGTGAATTTCAAATGTGGAATTATTTGTTTTAATTAAGGATTTAGCAATAGTCTTTATCCAAACAGAATTTATAAAGAAACAGCATTAGCAGTTTCAACTAAGGTATCATAGTCATGAGTAAGGGGTCAAAGGTCACAGTAGTTTAAAAACAGCCAGTAAATACTAGAGAAACATTATGCTACCATGAAAGAATAACCAGATATAACAGGTTACTACTAGACAGTTATCTAAGGAATTGGTTTAATCATAGAACAGCATTTAAGACTAAGCTACTTCACCATGTGCAGGCTGTATTATGTAATGAAATTTTTTTTTTTACACTAATGAAACAATGACCTGTATCAGACTAGTGAATTCGAAATGTGGATTTATTTGTTTTAAACTAAGGATTTAGCGTTAGTCTTTATCCAAAGAGAACTTGTAAAGAAACAGCATTAGCTATTTCAACTAAGATATGATAGCCATGAGTAAGGGGTCAAAGATCACAATGGTTTAATAAACAGCCAGTAAATACTAGACAAACATTATGCTACCAAGAAAGAATAAACAGATATAATAAGTTATTAATAAACAGTTATACTTATCTGTTTCAGAAGGGTAACCTTAGTAATGCACTATATAAGTCTGCATTCAGGGTAACATTCCTAGTTATAGCTTAGGATGAGATTATATAGTAATAAACTGAACATGATTTAATTTAAAATGGGCTGATTGACATATGCTGAATTGAATTTGCAGACTAACAGAAAACTGACTCCCTAGTTGTTCTAATGCCAATAATGAAAGAATTTATTTAGGAACACAAGGTAAAATAATCTATTTATATTTGTGATAAACGAGTGTGAATTTATATAAATAATATTTAGAAATGTTAATCTAGTTCTTAATGATAAAAAGAAGTCCATGGATGCTCTTCACACAATACAGTATGCCAGTTCACATTTTTAATGGCATTGATCATGGGCACTTAAAATGTATAGTGGTCAGTTTGGGCACAGTCTCAATTATGAGATTTTTTTTTCATAAAAAAGTCATTGTTATCAAAATTATATTAGTATGACAATAATACTCATATCTGTATACCCTAATAGACCCTAAGTCCCCATGGAAGCCCAGCATTAGGTGAAATGTTGGGAGTACCATGGGGATCATGGAGTTCTAAAAAAATAATACAATAAAACTACATTTCTTATGATGAACTGAGTGGCTGATCTGTCCTACATTGAAGTCAACCATTCAACCAGCCCCCAGTAGGAACATTTGGACTACTTAATACAAAGGGCACCCACCCACGTCCTCTTCCTTGGCAACACAAGGGGAGAGCAACATGGAAGGGCAGGTGAATTGGGTGAGATTCTGTTGTATAGCTAGTAGCACTGAATAGCCAAGCAAAGTGAAATAGGTTTCTCTGCACAAATACTAAGGAAATGCAATTTTAGGCTGAGTAAATGCAATGGACAGGTTGAATAATTTGTAAACATAATGAAGACTGTGACAAGAAATAACCAATGAAAAGAAGGAAGGAAGGATTAAAAGCAGCACAAATTATCTGGAGTTGCAACAGAAACATAACAACACTTGCTGACACACCCTGCAGCTAGTTGAGGGCAACAGTTTAGATTAGGTGCAGTCAGTTAAGTGGAAACAGCAGCAGAGGGCTGGAATGGGAGCTGAAACATACAACAAATGCAGGAAGCTAATGATGTCAGGTAGCTGAGGAGGACAGTGAACCAGAGCATAGCAATGGAGCAACATACCACAAATGAAGGACAACTAGAAAGCACTAAAAGAAAAAAATATATACACAAAACCAAAGCATAAATGCAGTAGAACAGAAATCAGCACACAGCAGCTAGAAGCAAAACAAATACTAACCAAAGTAGGAGAAACACAGGAACACATTGTTACACAAGGTCCCTGGACCCTAATTGATACCCTCAGGGGTACACCGTGGACAGCTAATGTTTAGGCATAGGCTATACTAATACAGAAGGCTAAAGGCATCTATCGTACAAAAGTAGATGTCAGTATATGAATGCATATTATTGTAACTCACTTTGCTTGCTAATGCACACACATTATACCATGTATTTTCTGTCTATTTCTTACTTGTCAGATGCCAAGACACCTGTCCTTGAAGTAATTGTAATATGTAAGGCAATATTGCCATCTTTTGGTGATGTGCACCACTTCACCTTGTTATGTAAGACTCTGTATAAGAACGTCTTTGTTCTAAAACTGATGACTTTACAAAATTATATAATGTTATCTTGGACCGTGGAGCCACCTCTAATTTAGCCAATAGGGCTCATCTCTGTAACTAGAAATGTTTCTATCTTTCAGTAACCATAGTAATTATAACAGGTATATAATGTTATGCACAGACTCTACACCTCGGAGACCCGAGAGATCCCAAGAGTCTACAGAGAAACCTCGAGGTGTAGGGAACGCTTAGCACTGGCTCCCGGTTCGTATTGGTAAGAACTGCTTAGGGCAGCTTTTTGTAGTAATAAACTTGTTTATTACTCGAATGCAACTTGTTTGTGATTATTTGCATCCCCAATATTGCCAAGAACCTGAAGGTGAGGTTCAGACCTCTTACAACATCCACCAGAAACCTAGTGGAGTCCATAACACAAATAAACTAGATGGGGAAGGGGCAAGGTCACAGCAGGCCCAAAGTAAGAAGACAGATGAATAGAGCATCTGGCTGGCAAGGAAAAATGATTGTGTGTGGAGTAAGGAAAGGAGTCCTTAAATAGGCCAAAAGTGGGGGTTTGGCCAGTTGTACTGCTCCACTGAACTTCAGGCTATAGCCTTCCAATTACTCGTGACCCTCCTTTTACGCACCCCAGGTCACATCTGGAAATGAGCTGCTACCAACTCAGTATGTCTTTCCTGGTGAAACTTTTGAAATAAATATAGAGGATAATGTATGGTCCTCTATCCATAACAAGTTTGTAAACTCTTTGAGAGGTCATCATGGTGACATTTAGAACCTCGAGAGCGAAGCTTGAGAGGTTTAGTTGTCATGAGGACCTCGAGAAGAGTTTTCAAACTTGTTATGGATAGAGGAACATACATTGTCTTTTATAGTGTATGGTCACCTATCTAATGTATTTCAAGTTTGAAATCTCAAAATTACATGTGCAGTTACCCTTAGCCATTAGAGAGAAACAATCAGCCGGTACAGTTTGTTAACAAAATTTTTACTTATGTTTGGTGTGCACAGCAAGGATCGACATCGCGAGTGACAATTGAAAAAAAACAAACAAACATTACAGTATTTTTACTGGGTTTTTTTACATAGACATTTTATGTTTTAATTACTCTATTTCAGTGCAGATGATCCGACGTGCTGCCATGACGTCTGGAGCTGAAGATGTCACCTGCAAGGAGACAAATGAGAGGACAGTTGGAGTCAAAGTTCACAGGAAGTGATTTTGTTAGGGCAGGGGTCACGGGAGTTCGTATACTTACATTAGATTTAGTCGGTGTCCTCATTACAGTTTGTCTGATGCCCGCCTGCGAGGTAATTTATTATTTTAACGTTTACAGCTCCTTGTTGAAAAATACAGTTGTCGACGAACAGCTTAAAGTTGGACAGGTCAGAGAGTGGGTTGGCAGTACTGATTTTCACTCTCTTCTGGGACTATGCTTTACTGTTTACATTTGAAGTATGAGCAGCTCGCGCCACGAGCATTTCTGACAAGATTCTATTCTGTTATGCTGCAGTAGCTACGTTCGTGGTGCAGCATAACAACAAGCTACTGCAGCATAACAACTTTTGAGTTTGTATAGATTCTACATTCTACCATACATTATAAATAAATTAATGTTCATGAAATACATGTTATCAATACCTGTGCTTAAAGCCTGTCAGGCAGTCTTGCATGGACAGTGGCACAGTTGCAAGGAAGTCTTGAATAAATAGAATATTTGCTTGCTACAGGGCTATACATATGAGAATAAGGAAAAGTGTTGATGAGGTTTCTCTTAAAGTCATTCTGAGTGTTACAGCTAGAACAGATTCAAACAACATGCATCTTAATGAAAAACAAATAGAGGAAAAAGACAATATCAATTTTACAAAAAAAGTGTGGTTGGATTTTTGGTTTAAATTCCTAGGTATGACAACTGACACATAAATTCTGTTTACAGGGTTGACCAAAAGTCAAATATTCATACAGATATACAAATAATAGTGATACAAAATACACATATTATATACAATAATGTATTAAGGAAAAAAACGTTTTCAAACAAATTGCTCAGAAAAAAGTATTTCTTGAGCTGCAATAAAAAATGACTAGGTTTGATAATAGCTTTCAATTCTTATGGTAAATTTTTCCAGTTTTTTATAGCATTTAATAAGATGACCTTTGATAAATACTACTGTATGTGAGGGGAATCACAGTTTGTTTGTAGCAGAAGAAATTACATTGGAAGTGCAACACTGTGTAGGTTCCATGCCATAATGGCGCTCACCAAACAGTGAGCGCAGTTAGAGTGAGTGTACATCACCAAAAAGCAAAACCAGCAATTTACACTCCCAGCAATAAAAACAACAACATGGGAGACAACACAAAAATATATTTATGTGGGGGACTGCACTCCCCCATGCCCTACGCACCCTCCTTACTTTAGATTGTCAATTCCAGGGATGTGTATTTTTTTGAGGGGACCTTTCAGCTCTCTTCATTTTCTTTTTTCTCTTCTAAGCAGTTCTGTCCATTACTTTACCCCTGCCTTCCCTCATCATCGTAACTTGCCCACCCCATCTACTTTCTCACTATCCATCCCTTCCATCACGCCAGCCCACTCCATCCCTCCCCCTCCTTACTGTTACTAACCCCCACTGGGCTATTACAAGACCTCCCTTATCCTATCCCTTAATCTTTCTCCACACCACTTCTGATCCTTCAATGCTACCTTCTACAACCATGTTTAGCAAGCTAATACATGCCTTCATTTTGCTCCCTTTTTCATGACGGGACCATTTATCATCTGGCCCCCAGCAGATCTGCCCATCCACAACCAATGGTCACTGCCTGTCTCTCTCTTCATTGTGGGTAGATACCGGGTACTCCATTTTGTGGGCAGCAACCTCAACCTCCTGTAGCCTCCACCCCTTGAAGCTGTATGCCCATTACACCACTATGGATCTTGGCACCATCCCTGCCCCAACTTTGATTAGGACCCTCTCCCTCATTGTCATGTCCTGCCCTCTCTTTCTCTCCACCTCCTCCTCTAGGGTGTACTTATGGTAATTGCACAGTGGACACTCCCAGAAGCATAAGGCTCTTGCTATGGCAAGACATCACCTAATTAAACTCATCTTGCTACTCCTTATCAGCTCTGGGAACTTTGAAATAAACTCTGGCCCACCCAGCCCTATTACCTCACCAACTAATGTCACTTCTGCCCAGGCCTACAACTTATGGTAATCAACGCACAAAGTCTGCTCAACAAAATTGACCAGCTCAAAATCTGGGTAGCCCACACAAAATCTGACCTTATTGTCATTACCAAATCCTGGCTTAAACATTTCATTTCAGACCAGCCATACCTGCCTGCAAAATCCAACTAGTAGACAGGCCCACAAGGGAGGGTGGAGTAGTCATTTACTATGATGTCAAATTTAAAGTGTCTGATATCTGGGCTTTCTTGGAGCCAAAAGAATTTGAATATGTGTCATTAAACTTCCACATGCCATTTTCCAACATCCTACTACATGCTCCCCTCCCCCACTGGGGGAATGCATTAATCACTACCCTCACATCCCTGATAGCCTTTAGCAATGGTGAAGCCATAATTCTTGGTGCCATAAACCTTGACTGGTTAACTTCCAAATCAAATGGCCTAAAAGGACTCTGTGATGAACTTGGCTTCTTCCAGCTTATCACAGAACCAATCAGGGAAAATACCAAAAACTGTGCAAATTACTCCACCCTTGACATCAACATCTCAAATCACCCACACAAAATTCTCAGCACTGCAGTGTTCCACAATGACCAGAGTGACCATGATATTGTTGTTTGCACCAGGTCACAGGTTAAATGTCCCTCAGCATCCAAATTTACCATTAAATGTAGTTTCCACAAATTCAACATGTGCAACTTCCAGGATGACCTCAGGGATAAACTGGGAAAGTCTGTACCTCACCTAATCAGTGGATGAGGCTGTTGCTATACTCAAAAAACCATCTGCTTAATCTAGCTGACAAGTACGCCCCCCCCATCAAAATCAGAACCCGTAAATTCTCCCTGCATTGGTTCACATCATCTCTTAAAGCAGCTCTCACCTCACATAAGCTATGAACTCAAGCTAGATGGACCAAGTGCAAAGCCAACTGTCAGGCTTTCAGAGCTGCTAGAAACTATTGTGTTAAGCTCATCCAGTCAGCCAGCTCAAACTACTGCATTGAAACCCTTGAACAGGCCAATGGAAATCCAGCCAAGATATGGTGAAATCTAAAAACTGTTGACGGGCATAAAATGGCCCCCCCCTGCCCCTACCAAAATCATTGACAAAAGAGTGATGATTGAGGACAGCAATCATGTCCTTGAGAAAATCAGCTGTGCTTGCATTTGAAATTTAAGTTTATTGATTTTAACATAGTCAACACTAAAAAACCATTAATTGTATATGGCCAGTAAACATACATGGTACAAATAAGGAAAAGAAAAAAAGGGAAAATCCCCTACCCCCCCCTCACAAATCCCATGTGCTTGCATTTGACTCCTCCCCTTATGCAATGTGGTCTTGCCCCCAGGTCTCCAATGACCCCCATGCTCCCATCCCCTTACCCCTTCCAGATATGTCCTGTAACATATAAGGACGCGGAAGACCACATTCGAATCCTTGACACCAAGAAGGGTGATGGCTCCGATGGGATTAAACCCTTCTTTCTCAAACTCAGCTACTACTACCTCACAGCCCTCGGCCTCCATATATTCAACCTTTCTATCTCTACCACCACTGTCCCCTCCTCTTGAACATTGTCCTTAGTACTGCACCTCTTGAAGTCCAGTGACCACTCTCATCTGAACACATACAGACTTATTTCCATCCTCCCAGTTCTCTCCAAAATACTCAAAAAACGTATTTATAGTTAGCTAAAAGACCATAACGAAGAACACTCCTTCCTTAACCCTGTCCAATCAGGTTTTAGGCACAGCCACAGTACATTCTTGGCCCTAGGTAAAGTCACCAATGACTGGTAATCTGCCTACGACTCTAAGCTAGTAACAAGTGAAGTGTTTCTCAATTTGAGTAAAGTGTTTAACACTGTCGACCATAGCCTCACTCTGTTTAGCCTCTCAAACCTTGGTGCTGCCACCTCCACAATTCAATGGTTTGTTAGCTACCTTTCTGGGTGAGTCCAATGAGTAAAAGCAGATTATCTTTTATTGAACCCCCTTCCCATTATTAGTGGCACCACCCAAGGGTTCATATTAGGGCCTATCTTTTTCTCTATCTATATCAACACTATTGACTGTAACACTGTCAGTTCTAAACTGCACTTCTTCATGGACGATACAGTACTATACACCACCACCGAGCCATCTCTAGTCGAAGTCTGCAATGTTCTTCAACCTGACTTCCTTCACCTAGAACACAATCTTACCTGTGCCAAGCTACTGCTCAATGCAAAAAAAACCTGAAGGTTATGTTCTTCAGTCATAACAACAACACCCTCCCCCCCTCGTCAGGACTAATGTTGGTACTGCAAGAGTACTGACATCCCTTGGGGAGTCACTCAAAGTGTCAACAAGATTAAATACCTAGGCTTATTGCTCGACAACAAACTCTCCTTCAGTGCCCACATTGACAGCCTCACCTTCAAACTCAAAGCCAGGCTAGGCTTCTTTTTTAGAAACAGAACTCTCTTCCCAACTGAGATCAGACTCAGACTGATACAGACTACATTCCTCCTGATTTTAGACTAGGAGGATATCATATATGACTGCACTTGGGCAACCAGTCTTCACAGGCTCAACGTCCTTTTCCACCATGCCTTCTGATTCATTACCAGAGCACCAGCCAGGATTTACCATTGTGTCTGGAACTTTCTTGTTGGGTCAACATTCCTAACCTCCAGAACACTGCTCCACCTTGGCACATGGACGATTAAAGTTCTACACAATAAACTCCCATTCTATATCTCCTCTCTCATCCATATCTCACACTGCATATACTCCCTAAGGAAGTCATCCTTCCTCCTCCATGATGTCCCTAGAACTCGTACCTCTCTCGATAAGGGTGCTATCTCGCATGCCCTGCCAGCAAATTGGAACTGCATTTAGGCAGCACTGAAGCTCACCAGTCTGGTCCAGATTAACTTCTTTAAGTCACTAGCCTCAAAGCACTTTAAAGTTCTCTGTAAATGCCAGAGAACTTAGCTCTTCTTATCTCTGCCCTACCCTATTACCATCCTCTGTTACCGTGTTAAGCTTCCCCAACCCTTTCTCCTACACCCCCTCTCTGCCCTACCCTCTTTCTCCTCCCCACTGCATTTTATGTCCATTTAGTCTACTCATACCCCTTGATTTAATTCCTCCTTAAGCACGCCTTTACCTCAGTGTCTGAGTATCTCATGCCTTTGCATATTTCTGCTATATCCCATGCTGCTATATATGCTTCTACTGTTTTCTTTGATGCTGCAATATAATCCTCTACTGCCTTCTTTGATGTATTCTGCCACACCTTTGCACTGTGTAAATGCCAGTATCTAGTTGTAATTGTATGTATGTATCAACTTGTATTAATCCCATTATTTTTACTATGTATGTACCTCCCTCCATGTAATCACATTTTTACTGCATGCAATTGTACCTCCCATTATGTATTCAGGATCTCTTTGCTAATGAGCCTGCTCAATGGAGTTTTCTTGCAAATAAACTTGACTTGAATTGAATTGAAAGATCCGCTCCACTGATACCTAATTGGTTAGTTTTTCCAGCAGATAGGGAATAAACCAGTAAAGTACTCACATTATAGAGCTCACCCCAAGATTTAGCTGTGGTGTGTTGTTCTGGTAGATCTTTGCATGTCTTCTAGCCAGGTGGAGTCACGGGTCATTAGAGATGTTTCTGTCATGATCACCACCCAGGACAATGACTGAAACTCTGTAGCTGGAGAGTTGAGAGATGGGCTAAAGTGGGCCTTGTCAGCAGCATCCTGAGGCAATTGCTGCTCTGTACTTGCATATCTGTTTGGATTAGGATTTAGTTTTAGTCAATCTAGAGAGCCAGAGGAGGAAGAGTCGGCCTGTTTCTGCTTCTGTATTTGGAAGCTGTGGCATCAGCATTTCTCCAATAGTGTTTCACTTTTGTCTGGCAGTGGCAGCCTTTTTGTGGGTATTGTGTCTTCATGTGGCAGGATGGGTTGAAATGGACGAAGATGAAAGGTGGAACCTGGCCTTTGCACTCAGCTGCCATCAATGTTGTCCATCTTGTGCAGGAGGGTCTTACCCAAGGCCCCTACTTTTCTGTGGCACATTGGGACCAAGTTCTGTGGCAAGATTACCATTTGCCGCAGAACTTCTGCAGCAGTGGTTTGTAATTTCTTATGAAGTTCCATGGCACTAGCAAACTACCACATTACAGTGTCAGCTTGTCATCCTGACTTTGCATCCATGGCAATGGTTATAGCAATCAGAATGAGGAAAAGCACAGTAACATTAGTTCAAAAAATAACAGATTTATAAAAATAATTTTATGTCTAAAAAAATGAACATGAAATATGCAGAGGGGACCCTTATGTGATAAATAAGGTATCTCTATACTCATGCTGTCTATACCACTCATGAGGTACCCACTGTGCATCACTTACATGTTTTCTACACCACTCATGTGGTCCCAGCTGTGCATCACTTATATAGTTGTATGCAATCTGTAACATGCATGCAAATGTGTGTGTGTGTGTGTGTGTGTATGTATGATGTGTGTGTGTGTGTGTGTGTGTGTGTGTATATATGTGTATATATATATATATATATATATATATATATATACATACATACAGTCGATTCCACTTGTGTGCAATTCGGATGTGTGCACATTCCGCTTGTGTACACAAAAATGAAAAATGTCCGGTCCCGATTCATCACCTATACCTTCAGTGTTAATTAGTTTGGTTGTGTGCACACATTTAGAGTCCTAAAGTATGTCTCTGAACATTAAAACCTGCTGCCCCCTTTTTTTCTGCTGTCAGTGTGGAGAATTAAGTGCTAATGACTAACTGAATGAAGCACAAAAGCTGAACTGCCAGTGCGGCTAGGCATTAAGCAGGTGTTAATCACCAGCTTAATTATTCTGTGTCTCTTCTGCAACCATCAGCACCAGTACTCACTCAGCCTAAATATCTTTCTAATGGTTTGCTTGTTGTTACCTGAAGGCACTGCTACTCAAATAAAGTTAGATTTTTGTAGCTCAGTTAGTAGCAGAACCAACAACTATGGAGAAGCTTACCCGCACGTGCTTGTCTCTGGTGGCGAACTAACCGATCTGGGTATTTTCATGTTGGTCCTCGGTGGTGCCAGCACTCAGGAAAAGGAGAATGATGATCCCGAGGTCCCAGTTCCCAGTACAGCAGAGGTCTGGCATGTGGTGCCGAAAATCCTTCACTACATTGATCAAGCAGGACTGTCGGGCAAGGAAACATTACCAGTTTCTATCACACTGATGCCAGCAGTCTGATGCTGATTTTACCTTTTAAATTGCTGCAGTGTAACCCTGCTTTTAAAATGCTTTTTAAATTGACAGCATGTATTTTTGTACCTTACAAGTGCTTGCAAGTCTGTTATTATGCAATATTTCAGCAAGTACGTTACTGGGGAGTGACAGGATTGAGCTGACAGGTCCCAGAGATGAATTTTCGGTTGTGTACATTTTCGGATGTGTGCACAAATTCAACTGGTCCCGACCTTGTGCACACATCCGGAATTGACTGTATATATATATATATATATATATATATATATATATTATTTCCATGAAATTATATCCTCATACATACAGGTCCCTTTGGATATGGAACAAAAGAATAGAGGAGATATTGCAAAACTAATTTTTCAAGCCAACCTGCTTTTCCTGATACACTACATAACACCATCAGGCCATGGCATGCATGTGAACCCATTGTGAGATAAAGCTCTCCAGCCCATTACAATGTGTCCCCCATGTGACAGAACACTGGACCATACCTTTCCAGGCTCAGAGCAGTGGTGTGCTTCCCCCATCCTTGTACTGCCCAGCCAACTCCCAGAGCTCATGTCTGAACCTGAGTTGCTGGCATGGGAACACAGCATGCTACCCTCTGGCCCAACAGCTGGCCCTGCACAGAACATTTCTTCATAACTTTTAAGTGATTCTATCAACCAATGACAATATAGTCAATAACCATGGCAAAAATGTGTACAGTGAAATTATTTATTTAACAGGTCTACTCTTTCAACAGGTCTACACATTATTATATTCCACTTTTCTTGGCATAATTACTTTATTTTTCTTAAAAATGACAGGTTACTTCATTTTACCAGCTATTCATTTCAGATGGCATCTCTATACCTTAAGGGCACAAATAAGTTTGTACAAAGTAAGGTATGGACTTAACAGGTCTATGCTACTGTCAAGGTTTTGTTTAGGTTGGCCCTAGTGTAATAATGTAAAACTGAACATTGTATTAGGCTGTAGTGCAAGTTTAGCAAATATCACTGTACCTGATGTGCTGCGTCACAGCCTCTGGCAGTGGGAGTTGTGGTAGATAAGTGACTATTCATTTCTGTGGCCGAATGCAGCCATTTCATTAGCTAATGTATGATTTTATAGCACTGATAATATCACCTTCTGAGCATAGAGGGATTTTGGATATAAAAAGAGGGGAAGAGAACCAGGTTCTATGGATAAACTGAAATATTAATAAAGAATCACCAAGAACAGTGAATTCTACTGCATTGCAGAAGTTCTGCCGTAGGTTGTAAGTTCTGCGTAAAATTCTACGGCCGCAGAATTCTAGGGGCCTTGGTCTTACCATCTGGTCTGCTGGTGTTTGTACCCTTAAGGAGGGAGTTCAGTTTGCAGTTTGGCCATATGAACTTCAAATGGTATTGGGAAGCCTTAGGGATATCAAGTAGGTCAATGGAGTCATTTACAGTTATTTTTAATTGTACGAGGTATCAGAGTGAGGGAGCAAGACTGACCAAATGAAATGATTAATGACCCCTGAGAAGGCTACCCATTTCTTTGAGAGCTTGGCAGAGCACTCTGGGGAAATAAATATTTTATGCCCTTGCCAATCGGGTATCCCCCACTGTGTGACCAGTAAAAGGATAGTCTGTTTTTCTTGGAAAAAGAGAAATCTTACTAAGGAGTTAGCAGATTCTGTCCCCTGGCTTTGGAGCTGTCACAAAAGATTGGTGGTCCCTAGCAATCTCCATGGGCTTTTCACTGGAGAGTTTTAAAAATGACTGGTAGGATCCTCTGCAGGAAGTTGACCAGATCAGTATCTTCAACATGTTCAGGGAAGCCTAGAAGTCCCAGATTACTTCATCTACTATTATTCTCTAGTCTTCAACCCAAGCCCAGAGGTGTGGGCCTGCACTCTGCTTTGAGTAATGTGGTACGACTACCACTCCTCACTGCAGTCATCCTTGCACTCAATTGTGCAGACATGCATGTTGAGATATATCATATCCTTTTGTGTTTCAACTGCCACTGTCGTCAAGATTCGCATCTATGCCATTAATTAGGAGAACATATTTTCAATATTACAGACATCTGTACCCACTGGCAGCATTTCTGGTGACAGCATTCTAGTGGCCTGGTGAAAGGAGAGGGAGCTCAAAATGACCAATGAGATGAATAGCACCTGGCTCAATGGAGACTGCAAATACTGGGCCCTTTGCATGTTGCCAGCATGGCATGCTTAGGCTGCGTGTGTACCGCTCCAGCATGTATATGTGCCATGTACATGCATGCAACCCAGCGGTGGCATGCACAAGGAGTGCAAGCCACTGCACAAGGCCACAGTGTGTACCTACAATAGGCAGTAGCATGCTGTTTATGCGGGGGTATGGCCATGTAACAGGAACATCTGAACACACTCAGTGCATGCATGAACATGCGGAGAAATGCCAGGTGTGGTGCACAGGCCGCGCACACATACACATGGCCAGGGTCTGCTATTAGTAGCTGTGTAAGTGGATACACCAGCAGACCACACTAATGGGGCAGAGTCATGTCCACGTGCGAGGGACAAGCACACCAGTTCATGTCACTGGGGTCACCTGGCCACCACATGACATGGTCTGCACATGGCCCCATGGATGGTCGAGACATGCCAACTCAGGGATGGTTCGAGCAGCCTGTACACTGGTAGACATAGTGCCAGACAAGGATGGGCAGTATCTTGACTGTGGCACCATGACAAGGCACTGCCACTGACATGCGCATGATAGCATGGCAAGGGGACCAATGATGTTGCCTGCTGACAGGGCCCCCCAGGGGCTGGCACAGATGTCCCATGTCCACATGCACACATGCGGACACAGGCATAGAGTGAACAATCACCCCCCCTGGCATGGCCATGTACACCGCAACAGCTGGCATGACAACAGCCCCCCAAGAGAGAATCCACCAATACCCCACCCAGCCAGCCGCACCCAACCACGAGGTCACACACACACACACACACAGACCCACACATGTGAGACAATGAACAGACAGGGAGGTTTAATAACAGCTGTTTTACTGGTCAGAGCTGTGCAAAGAAACATCTGTACAGTACACACAAGGAACACGCCCCAGGAATGCCAACAGCCTTCAATGAGCACACAACCCCCCCACCCACAACAGTGACCCCCACCACCACAAACAGCAGGACCCCCCACCCACCCTCAGTTTGACAATGCCACCATGGGAAACTCCACCACTGGCGGCACAACATCCGATGGACCCTCGCCCCTCCACGCACTTCTCCAGAATGGCCATTCTTCCTCCGAGTCCTCACTGCTGGGGCTGTCATCAATGTTTTCTGCCTTTGTGGGCCATAGCACACACAGGAGTGCCATCCGCTAAAATAGACCCCTGTAGCACTGTGGAGACAAAAGAGGTAATCAGCACTGATAGACTAGCAAGTGGCCCACTCACCTCTGGCCTGAAGTGGACACACAGCACAATATCCCACCCCCCCCCCCAGTTGGGCCATCATTACCTGGTGCATAAACTCCAAGGACAGGGACAATGGGTCACACTAGGGTGTCACTGTCTGCTGTGCAGGCCTGCCATGGGTGACACTGGCCCATAGCACCAATGAACGGCAAGGCCATCCTCCATGCAGCACATGCATCATGTGACACACAGTGCACACGGCAGCTGGCAATGGTAGGGGAACTGACAGATGCTCACACTGGTGCCACATGGCCATGTGTGTCACAGGATGGTGCACCACCCACACACCGTCACCCTGCCATATGAGCCAAGTGTCAATGGTATCAACTGCGGACTGATGGCAGTTGTGCTAGGGTGTTCTGACAGCTGTGCCACATGCAGCCAGACATGAGCAGGCATGCCGAACAAACCGGCCCAAATACATGCCAGTGTGACCCGCAGAGCCGCAGTGACCTGGAGCAGTTGATGGCGTGCAGTGCTGGAGGCGACCATGCAGAGCCACAGCTGCCACAGTATCCACCACAGCATGCTGGTGATCTGTGGCACACTAGCAATCCCCAAGCCCCTGAACCCTCCCCCCAGTGCTCAATGTATTTCTATGTGCTTCACAGGCTACAGACACTTACCATGGATGTTACTGTGACCCGCCACTGGGTGTGTTTCTCCATCAGCTCTGTCTCAGCCTCGTAGTGTGGCTGGCCCTCCACATGCAACTCGGCCCCTGCCACTGCCAGCACCTGTGATACAGTCCCCGGGAGTGCACCACCGTCATAGCAGCACCATCAGGCTGCACCTGAATCATGAGTTCCATTACTTGGGGCATACCCATTATGCCCTGTATTTGGAAGGGAAGGAAGACAAAAGAGGGAAAGAGACATGAGTACACAGTGACAGGCAATGACCCATAATCTAAGATAAAACACACACACACACACACATCATGCAAAGGGTACTTACTTGTTTATGACCCTGGGCATCCCACAGTGATCTGAATCCTCTGCTGTCACAGCAAGAATTTTCAGCCACCCTCCACAGCTGCTGAGGCAATTGCTCCATCCTGGTGCTGGTGTCTGACTTGTGAGCCCAATGCCCATTTATATACTCCCAGTGCTGCAGCCTGTGCACGTGCCACATGGTGCAACATGTGCCAGCTGCCATGGCGTGCTGTCACATGTGTGAAATGGGCCACCCACCACAGTGGCATGCATCCAATCACAGGAGTAGCCATGTAACAGTACAAACATAGGCAGAATGTGTGCATGTGTGTCACCCAGCATGACCACGGACAGTGACCGAGCATGCAATGGGAGGGGCTGGATAGCATGCATGTGTGTGTGTGGCTGTGCATGTGTGGGAGTGCTGTTGTGATCATCACATGGACTGCCATCCCGCTGTGCATGGTGACCAGTGTTCATGGTGACGTATCAGTGGCACAGCTGGGGACAAGTGTAATGTGATGTGTCATACCAGTCATGCTGTGCAGGCCTGGATTGTACTGTAGTGCTACTGTGGTGTGTGGACAGGGGAACATCATGTCACTGTACACATACAGTGATGCCAGCTGTGCATTGGTGCACATGCCTGCCATTGTTCCTGGTCATGGGCAACCATACTGCCACAGTGTGTGCACCTTCATGGCCTTGCATCATGTGCCACACACAGTATGGCACACTGCCCAAAACACACCCTGTGATCGGTGTGGGCTCACACAATGCACAGTAGTGAGGCCTGGGCATGTCCCTGTGGCATGCATGTGCAGTGGCATGTGCCACCCATGATGCAGATGGCGCCCTTCACATGGCAATGCACATGCACACACTGTGATGCATGTCAGGCACATAAGATGACCTATGCTGTAGTGATAAGCCATTACTCAGTGACTCTGTGTACTGTGCATCACAATGATGTGCCCTGGACTCCTAATGAAAATGTACCTTCAGCATGCAGGGCATGCAGTCAGCAGGAGATGACATCCACAGGAGTGCATGTTCTGGTTATGCATGGCCAGCAATAAGCTCAGAGACACCCACTGTATTGAGCATTTGTGAATGCCATGGCATAGGGTCATGTAGCTGTGTGACCTTGTCCATGAGAGGGTGGCCCCATGGACACGATGCTCCCTTGCCATGACCATGGAGACAAAGGTCATGTGCACCCTGTCTTATTTTGCAACAGGATCAATCCAGCATGTGGCAGATGATGGCATCAGGGTCAGCCAGTCGTCTGTGTCCAATGCCTTGGTGCAGATCACGGATGCACTGCTGAACCTCATGCACAAACATATGCCTCCCAGTGACCCAGTGACAGACAGGGAGACATGTGCCATCAAACAGGCCTTCTACACCCTTCATGGGATGCTGAAAGTGCTTGGTGCTATGGATGGCACCCATATCGCCATTCCAACAACTTCAGAGTCAGAGGAGGCATATTGGAACCATAAGGGATTTCATAATCTCAATTGCCAGGTGGTGTGTGATGTGACAGGTGTGCTCATGGATGTATGTGCCCGTTTCCCTGGGTCGTGCCATGACTCATACATCCTGGATGCCTCAGGCCTTGGTACACCGCTCCGTGCTGGATGCTTGGATGAACGGCTATTGGGTAGGTACTGTGTGCATGTCGTGGGTGCACAGTGGTCATCTGATATCATACTGATCTGTGTCCCTTTCTCCACAGGCAGCCATGCCTGTTGACACCCTTCCTGGCACCAGAGAATGTGGAAGTGGAAGGCCTTCTACACTGCACATGGCCATACATGGTCTATCATCAAAAGGAGCATTGGGATACTGAAGATGCATTACCGATGATTGTACCACACTGGGGGCACCATCATGATTGTGCCTCACCACAAATACCATGTGTTCACCATGTGTGTGATGCTACACAACATGGCAGTGTGTTGTGGCCTTCAGATGCAACAGTGCAACCCTCTGAACTTGCCACTGGGTCATCAGGCGATGACCGGTGCCATAGGTAGGAGACAGCTGTGGGTCATTTTATTTATTTATTTAGACAGCAGTTTGGAAAACTGGAAGCTGCGTGGGTGGGAGTTATGAACTGTACATTCAGATGTTAGCATCGGTGATGCATACACTCTGTTGCCCGATGGCTGTGATGGGGGTTATACATGCCCCATTGTCCACAGATTCAAACAGCACACATCGCAGCATCTACAGGCATGGCTGTCCATGCTCCCATGATGACGCATAACTGAGGGTGCAGGACGGTAATGGTGCTACAGTGCTGGAGCTACGGTGTCCTCCGACATGCCCATTTCATCATGCTGGTCCTGTGGCATGCAGTCACCACTGGTCATCCCCTCTCCATCTGCACCAATGGCTGCATGTGGTGATGCTCCAATGGCATGGCCCTGTGTCCCCTGGCCCTGGGCGTGCAGTGAGGCAATGTTCTATTGCCATATCAGTGGTCCTTCGGCAATCATCAGTTCCACCATGTGCTCCTGCATGCTTGCCATCCATGACACGTCGAGCACCATGGCATGGACTACGCCAGTTACCTCGACTATGGTCTCATTGAGCTGGTGCTGTGCCTCCAGCCTGTCTTACACTAGCTTCTTCAGCTCCTTGTTCTGCGCGTCTGGGATTACAGTGGCCTGCAATGGCTGACTGCATCCGGTGGATCTGCTGGATGTACCCTCACCACCTCTGTTCACCCCTGCATGTCTGGCAGTCTGCACCATGCCGTCCTGATGTGGCACATTGCCCATGCACATTGTCCATGTGCTGCGGACCCCTGTTCCTGCAACAATGGTGATGATTGCCCACTGTGCATGTGGGGGCATGCATCACCGGTGCCATCATCGAGCACCTCCTCCACCACTGTGTCCCTTTCATCGTTGTCTGTGGCATGGGTGGTACTCATGCAACCCATCCTCAGCTGGCTGTGCCAAACCTGTGGGGAGGACATTAGGGGGGTTGTTTATTGTGCTGTGGCATCTGTCATGGCTGTGTATCAGCTGTGTAACTCCTCATACTTACCTGCATTGTCATTCTCCATTGCCTGCCCATGCCATCTGTTGGGGGCTGCAGTGGACTAGCTTCCTGCCGGTGCACTCCCTGTGTGTCCACTCTCCCTGGTGTGCTCTGTTGGCACAATGCATTCACATTAGTGGTCACTGCTGACAGACACTTGTGGCCCTGGGCATGGTTTGCCCTTCTTTGCAATATGCACCAGCTTGTGTGTCAGTGCCCTCTGCCACACCATTGATACTGATGGCTATGAGTGTGTCTATCACCATCTTCTCCACTGGTGTCACCAGGATATCCGGGGTGGGGGAGCAACTGCCAGTGCCCTTTTGTGCCTGTGCACCCTCTGCCACCTTGCGCTTCATGGCCATACGCAGATCCCTCCATTTATGTTTGATAGCCATAAGGGTCCATGCTGCATTCACAACTGCCTGTACATCCAGCCACAGGCATGCCTTCAAGTCCACAGGAGTGCTTTTTTCCAATGCACTGAATATTTGGGCATGGCTAGCACCGATCTCTGCCACCATGGCCACCATCTGTGCTCTCATGAAGCTGGAGGCCTGGGATCTGCCTGCACTGCCACCATGTGCACCTCTGGATGCCTGCCTCACCAGCTGGTGGGCTTTCTCTGGCACTGCCTGTCCATGCACAACCATCTCCGAATGTGTCTCTCGTTCCACAATCCTACCTCCAACTGCTCTGCGGTCCGCATTCATTTCCACATCTGCTCATTGGGTGGAGACTTTGTCCTTTTATGGTGGGGTCAAGGCTGAGGTCACATAGCTGGGGGTGGCCTATGCTGCAGACACAGCATGCTATGTGCCATCTGCAGATCCGCACACCGATGCTGCACACTTCGCATTTCAGTTGGCGCATGCCGCTTATTGCCTGATCCTGCACACTGCGCACCTTGTATACATCGCATTTCTGTGCATTTCACACAATTTGAGGATAGGGCCCACTGTTAGGAAAAGATAAAGACAATTTAAAGGCATTAAATCACTTTGAGAAAAAAAGCAATTTTGCAGCACAGTAGTGATGGATGGTAATGAATCTGTGATGGGGTGAATTCAATATTTCAGTAAAGCCGCCATCATGATTGGTGGTCTAGCCACACCCAAAATGGGGTTTAGAATTTGTTCTTATGATTTTGCTGTCTTGTCTCCTCCACAAACATCAGCACCATAAAGGAGGAATGAATCAACTTTTGCTATATACAGTATACCTTTGTTATTGCTGTAAATGAATGATTTGTAAATCATTTACTAAATGTGTTTATCCCCAATATTAGCTGTGTTACCAGCTCTTTCATAATTTCAACATATTCACCCCATAGACAATTGATGGATATAGTAACCCGAAGATATTTAATAGCTCTCACTTTCTACAACGGAACCCCATTACTAGACCATTTGAACTGCAGATTCTTAGGTCATTTATATGCAAGCATTTTGGTTTTATTGGTGTTCCCCTCAACCTTCAAAGACGCAAAGGTATCAATTGTACAATCAAAGGTCTTTTGTTACCCTGGTGCTGTTCTTGAGAACAAAAGGACATCATTAGCACTGTTGTAAATTTAAAATTCATACATAAATTCAGCCACTACACAGGCATTTACATAGGGCACACTACAAAATTCACCACACTTGTGACAAATTTCACTATGCAAATTGATGCAATTTGCACTTTGTGCTGAACTTTTGATGCAAAGGGCATCAATTCATGTAGTAAAATTTGTCACAAGGTGTATAGTGTGGGTGTAGTGTAACAATATGCATAGCACAGTTTATACAGTTGTACACATTTTACTATGCAAATTTAAACACAATGCATGGGCTACACACATTGTGTTGTTTACTTTATCCTCACCTTATAGGCATATAGCCAAATGTTAACCACATGTTTTAGGAATCTTGGGGCTGCAGTATTAATTGCCCCCAAGTTGCTGACAAGCCGATTAATGGATAGCTTGAAAATCAGGTGTGCAAGTAAGTACCCTGCTTAACTCCCTTTGATATAGATTTCAGATCAGTTTGGTCTCCCCTTATGCTATATTTAACATGAATTTTAATTCTGTTATGGAGCATTTCAATTAATGATAAAAGTTGTGTTTTAATACCCAGTCAAGAAGAGAATCCCATAGGATTCTTCTATCAACATCATGAAATGCTCCTTTAATGTCGACGGAAGCCAAAAATATACTATTACCTTTTTTATAATTTACTTTCTATAAAGATGATCTAACATAAACAGATTGTCAGTGGTTGCTTTATTTTCCCTAAAGCCAAATTGATGTTCTGATAGTATGTTATTCTCTGCTATCCAATGTTCCAATTGCTCAACGAGATATATTCTGTAGAGTTTTACTTAGATGCACTGAAGTGAAATAGGTCTGAATTTCTTTTATTCTTTTGAACTCCCTTTCTGTGCAACGGTAAAATCTATTCCCTTAGCCAAGACTGAGGCATTACTCTCTCCCTCTCTCTCTCTACTTATCTCCATGACATGTTTATTTTGAACATCTTAGCCAGTAGACTATCTAGCTCAGAGGTTTTGTATTTTTGCCTTTAAGAAAGAAAAAAAAGATTACACTGTCTTAGCAGAAACAGGTGGACAATTATTACAGATGGAAAATATTAGGTCTTCAGATAATCTTCTGATTTATATAGAAGCTTAGAATACTTCCTCCAGTCTTGAGCAGTATTTTCCTCATCAATATTGAGCCTATGTCCCTGTCCCATAAGGAATTAACTGCTAAAACCATTTGGTATCTTTTGCTTTAGTTGCCATTTGGAGATCTCCCCATCAGTTAGTTTCAAATAAAATGTTCTTTTTGATTAGAAGTTCCTATATCCGCACCTTATGCTTCACAAAGCCTCGCTAAATTCCCTTGTGCGGTGCCTCCAGTATTATCCATCTAAAGTTATTCTGGTTGCAATGGGGTGGTGTGTGGTGATGGGATACTGCTGACTGGGGTGGCGGGTGGGGGGACACTACACTATGGAAAGAGAATGTTTTTTTTAATTTATTTTATTTATTTGGTGATTCAGAAAAGACCTTTGAGTGCAAGCTCTTTTACAAAGGTTCCACGTCATAGATTGCAAAATAAAGGACAATAGGAGAAAGCAAAGTTACATTACAATGAATGATACAGCTTGGATTGAGAACTTAACAGAATAACATAACTAACAGAAATAACAGAATAACTCAAAACATAGGTACAAGTTAAATAACAAGAAAACACTTATGAGGGTGGAGGGGGATAAGCAGTCACAAAGTGCCCTGTCAGTATGTTGTTCATTTATGTCATACAATTATCGGAGTGTAATTCCACTATACAAGACACTAGTGAGGCCCCACCTGTAGTACAGTGTACAGTTCTGGAGACCTTACCTACGTAAGGACATAGACAGGGTAGAGAAGGTTCAGAGGAGGGCAACAAAGATGGTACATGGATTGTATCACAAGTCCTATGAGGACAGGTTGAAGGAACTGAATATGTACTCTCTGGAGGAGAGGAGGGAGATAGGGGATATGATAGAGACATACAAGTATCTTATAGGGAGGAACAGGGTGCAGGAATACACTGTTTTTAAGTGAAAAAGATGTTCCAGGACTAGAGGCCATGGGATGAGGTTGGAAGGAGGACGATTCAGAGGAAACGTGAGGAAGAATTTCTTCACAGAACGGGTGGTGGACAAGTGGAATACCCTGCCAGAGGAAGTGGTGGGGGCTGAAACAATCACGGGATTTAAGAATGCATGGGATAGACATAAAGGAATTCTGGAGGTCAGGGGTAAGGGGCAACAGACTTCTAGGAAAACATAAACTGAACTTACGAGCTCAAATGGGCAGACTGGGTGGGCCATAGGCCCTTATCTGCCGACACTGTCTATGTATCTATGTATCTATGTATCTATGAGGAGTGGGGTCCCTACGCCATGGCTAATATGGTTCAGGCAGTGTTTCGCTTAGACAGATGGGTTGGGGGGGTCCCTAGGAAACACCAAGATTGGGTATGGTTTTTTTTAACACATTGGGGATGGGGGGGTCCCTACACTATGGAAACATCGGGATCAGGCATGTTTTTTTTTACACAAATCTGGGATGGGTGGGGGGTCCCTACACTATGGAAATGAGGATGTATTTACATTTCTGTGACACACTGTGATCAGGGCAGGAAGGGGGGCCACTAGATTACCTGGGAACAGATGGGTTTTCCTGCACTAGGGACATATATTATGGCTGGAGGGTCATGTGACCAGCCCTGGACTGTGCGCAGGGTACCACCCTGCCCTGCACAAGTTAGGACAGGGTTTTGGTGTACTAAATTTGCACTGGTGCATCTGGCCCAGTATTTACAGGGGAGGTTTCAATAATGTAATGTGGGGAATATGCATGAGGGGCTCCTCATTTGCATGCCCACATCATAATATTCTGTGTCGTGCTGCAGTTGGGTTTGTGTGACACATCGAGGGCTTCTAATTATTGCCACAACCCCAATGGCAGTCTCAAGTCCAGAGTTGAACAGGCACATCTAGGGATGCTCCACACATCTCCTTTGAATATGTGGGCCCTGGATTATTTATTAATTCACAATTATTAGAAAAAGTTAAATATTATGACTATTTGGATTTACGCTTTACTGAAAATCTTTAATGGTCTCAACATATTAAGCTTTCTATGAATAAAACCAAAACTATTATGACCATGATAAACAAATGTAATCATTATTTTGGAGGGAAATGTCTTACAAATATGATTCAAGTTATTAATGCAAAGCTAAAAGATTCATTTATGTTTGGAACTGAGTTATGGGAACATTAGATGGGGAGAACAGTGCACTAGGGAACGTTGGTGAGAGGTGAATGCAGCCTTTTGCTGAAATTACTTTTGTAAGTTCTGGCTAATGACTGTAAAATGTATTGCTAATTTATATAATAATACTGAAGCCCAGATACTTCCAAAGGAATGGACATTGTTTTCTGACAGGCTTTTGTTTTCTCCTCCAAAAAATTAGGGAGGGAAATGTAAATTCAACTAGTGATGTCACTCCCTGAGTGCTCCCCTTTTACCATAGACAAGATAGAAAAGGTTATTAGTGGGCAGGAACTAGGAGCATTTCCTTGACTGAATGTGATTCCAGCTGAAATTTACAAAATGACACACTCATGGTGGCTTCCCGTACTAGGAATTTTTTTTCAATACCATTTTGATTTCTCTGTATATCCCATATTCTTGGAGAGGCTCCATCACTGTTCCAGTACACAAAAAGGATATCAGAACAACCCTCTAATGTATCAGCCTATCCGTCTCCTTGATAATTTGCAGAAGATATTTGGTGGACTCATTCTTAATAGAGGCATGGATTAAGAACAGGAACGTCTTACTTGAAACTCTGTCAGGCATTAAAGAAAATAGATCATTAATACATAAGTGGTTATGTTGGATTACATTGTAAACAAATATTGTACACTTAAAAAACATGATCTGAGCTTAGTCTTTATTTAATGTAGTCAGATGGTTTAACAAGGTTAGCAGAAATTACTTGTGTGCAGAACTGTATAAACTTAAAGTGCCCACTGGCATTCTGAATATCATTATGAGGCTGTACAGCAATATGTTACTCAAGGTCAGAAAATCATTACGGGGTAATTAACCCAGTGAACTACCAACAAACACAGGAGTCAAACAAGACTGCATTTAAGCTCCTACTCAGTTTAATATGTTTACTGTACAAATGTAAAGCTTCTTGACCTGAGTAAGGATGAGTTTGTTACATCTGTGTTAGTCCAATAAAAGCTATCAAACCATTTGCTAGAAACCATCCTGGTAGCATGGAGGACTGAGGTGCTGGGCACCTTACCTTCAGCCACACCAGCAACCCACATTTGGGAATGGATCAGGGGCACTGGGGGGCTGGCCGGGGAAAGGAGGATATAGCATCCACAGGCAGCTCTCCTCCTTCAAGGAGGGGGAGAGTGTCAGTCCCTCCTTGATTAGTGCACAGCAGAGGCTTGTGAAATGGCAGGTGGCTGCATATCTATGGTTGGGTGCAGGTGTTTGAGTATGTGCAAAGTCTTCAAGTCTCATACCTGTGCCATTGCATGCTTGCCAGCTTTGGGGATGGGACCAAAACTACAAAAAGTGGGGGGTAGTGAACAAGGAAGCCCCAAATGCCTACTTTGACCCACATGGTCACTCCATGCCTTGACAATGAGATCCAGACACTGGGGTGGGAGAAAGCCCTTCCTGTCCCAGCCCCCCCCCCACAAGGGCTAAGCAGTGGGGGAACTAGGCAGGTAAGGCCTGGGGAGAAATGGTGGCTGGCTGAGGGAAGGGAGTAGGGGCTGAAGAGCCAGACAACACTCTAGCCAGATGAAAAAGCACAATAAAAAAAGAGCATGGGTTTTATGGCTTATACTGATTACTTCCAGGACATAATAGGCTTAAGACTAAGGAAGGAGGTGTTGCTTTACACTCACCCTTATCCAGGTCCTAGTAAAAGCTTCATAAAAGTAATGGGGATATCTAAGAACAATAAAAGGGAAGGATTCAAATGTTAATATGCGGAGAGGAGACATGCAGTGGGGGCAGGGTGAAGTGGAAAGAGGGATGGGGTGCAGGGGTTGTGGGCAGCAGTGTTTCTTTGAACTCTGTGGGAAGGGGATGCCTGGTTCTTATTAATATTAGGAAGGTGAGGGTGGAGGTATGGCAGCCGAGACAGTAGATAGGTTCATTGTTGGGGGGATTTGTATGGTAAAAAAGGGAGGGGCAGAGGGGCCACAGTGTTTGGTGGCTGGTAAGGGACAGAGGGTAGGAGTGGAACCAAAGTAGAGAGGAGGGCCAAGAGATGGGCAAGAGGAAACAAGAGATTAGGCATATCCCATATGTCCCCCCCCTCCTCCAGCAGGAGAGGAGGCACAGGGAGGGTAGTGGATAACAGTAAGGGGGGAAGTAAGGTAGAAAGGTGAGGGAGTGCTGTGAGAACATCTCCAGGATTACTGGTATAGGACAGATTCCTTCCACTGGACAGGTGAAATGAGGTGGAAAATGGTGATAGGGAAAGGAGAAGCAAGAGGGAAAGGGTAGAAGGTGGTGGGGGATGTCAGGATAAGTACAGAGTAGGGGAAGGAGAAAGTGAGTACAGGCAAGAGGAGGAAGGTAAATAGAGCAGGGAAGAGGATGTTAGCAAGGCCGAATGTGGGGATAGTCAGGAGGGGGGCTGAAGAGAAGAATGGGGGCAGGTCTGAAGGAGTAGAAGGGAATGATATTGGGCATGTCAGAGGAAAGAAAGGTTCAGGAGAAGAGGATGAGGAAAGTGGGTGCAGAGGGTCAGTCAGTCACAAGAGGGTAGGAGGGAAAGAAAGAGGTAAGTGGGAGTGGACATCAGTATGGACAGAAGGGATGAAGGCCCCTTGAGGGTGGTGATCTTGGGGAATTTGATAGTGAAGAGGTGAGATGTGAGAAAGTTCTGGAACAAACTGTACGAGGGTAGAATTCATGCCAGGGATGATGGCAGGGAGGATGGCACCTCTGATAGAACAGTGCATGTGTTGGGGGGAGGGAAACCTCACATTATAATGCACCTGGATATAAATTACATTGCAGGATGTGAGGTCAGAGAGGTGAAGAGCTATTCAAGGAGGTGGGAAGAATTTGCAAGCAGGAAGTGAAGTTAGTAGCCTTCTCAGAGGTGCTTCTGGTCCCAAGGGCTGGTACGATAAGAAAGGTAAAGATTGACAACTTTAATGAATGGCTTTGAGGGTGGTGCAAGGTGGAAGGGTATGGATATATTGGAAGTTGGAAGAGAACATGGGATAGCAAAGGCCTGTATGTACTGGACAGATAACATCTACCATAAGTAGGAAGGGCACAAGGGTCCTGAAGGGTAATCTAGAGGATGTCATCATTAAAAAATTCTGAATTTTAAACTGACAAGCATGCAGCAGGGTGCACAGCACCCTTAGTCACATGGTGGAGGAGGCTGATAGGATTTCTCCCAATCAGGACAACATGAGGAGAAGGAGCTAGATAGGGGGGGTGGGTGAAGAAGGGAGGAACCAAGGGAAGAGGATAGTGGTAGGGTGCAGGTCTGAAATAAGGGAGGGTCCAGAGTTATAGCAGAGGGTGGTGTCTCTGAATGACACAAGTCTTGGCAACAAGATGGTGGAAGTACAGTCGTTGGTAGTGAGGCAGAGGTAGACATAGCAGCCATCAAAGAGACTTGGGCAATGCAAAAATTAAAATGGAACCTAGCAGTTCCTGAGTATAAAATGTACAGAAAGAATAGGGGGATAGGATGGGGGGGAGTGAGTCTCTGGATGTGAAGGAGGGGATAACTTGTACCAGAGAAGAAGAGACAGAGGGTAAGACTGAAGTACTGTGGGTACAGATACAATCTACAGAAGGGAGGAAGCTAAGGTTGGTGATGGTCTGCAGACCACCTTCCTAGGATAAGGAATTGGACAGAATACTGGTGGCCCAAATCATGGATATGGATAGCAGGGGGGGGAGTAATAATAATAATGGGTTATTGATCTACCTGGGGTGGACAGGAAAATCCCTTCTGCCTCCAGCACTAAGTAACAAGTGCTGCTGGATGAATTCCAGAGTGGTTTCCTGACTCAGGGTGTCATAATGCCCACTAGAGAGTGAGCAGTCCTGGATCTGGTCCTGTCCAACTGTGCACATGTTCAGGATGTGAAGGTGGATGCACCGCTTGCACATAGTGATCACTATATTGGGTGGTTTCACCTAGACATAGGCAGATGGAAGGTCAGAACCAGGACAAGGATCTTGAATTTTCAAAGGGCTGACTTTTGTTGGATGGAAAAATTCTGAAAGCACACCTTGCTGATCTCAGAGTGTGGATGGATGTTGAATATATAGTAGATGGATCATAATAAAGATGGGACTGACAGAAGTCAGTGATGAGTGTGCCAAATTCAGAAGTAAGAAAGCTAAGGCAAAAAATTCTCAGAATAGAGCCTGTGTGGCTGGGTGTTTGTGTTTGTTTCTTGTCAGTAGTTTAGTTTTTGTGGATTTTCATGTGTTTCTGCTTGGAGGAACTAGACCATTCTTGGACATAACATCTATGAACATTTCCTGGACTAAGAAACTGCAAAACATCAACACCAGGTATTGGCATTCTCAGCATAAATCAACTTATTTGGAAGCCATCAAAGCCAAAAGTAAGGTCAGTAAATCTGTTGTACAAGCACTGAGTTGTGGAGTGCTGCATTGAATCCACATTTCCGTCTGACTTGTTCTTAAAAGATGTGTACTTGTCTTTGAGGTCTATTCAAAACCATTTTGGAGAACAAAGGGAAGAGACTAACAAAGGATTTTTACAACCTGCATATGCCCCAGGCCAATGTTCATCACCTTCAGGAATTTAACCCCTTCAGGAATTTATCACATTCTGGGTCTTTGAGCTACAATAACAGTTTTCTGGTCACAGGTAGTTCACCATTCCCTGTGGATTTGATTACTTTTCATCCATCACATGGCACCTCTGAGAACATGGCTTTATATATTGTGCTCTGCAATATCATGGGGCAAATGCAGACCAACAAGGCCAAGAGAACTAGATGCCCTACAACAAAACTAGTCTGCAAAATGATTAAAGCGTACCTTCTTAGGATACTACTTATGCTACTTCTGATATCTGGAAATGTTCATCTTAACCCGGGGCCTACCAGCCTAGCACCCCATGCCACAAAAAGGCTGGAGGGGTCCCTCACATTAGCCTCAATCAATGTCTGCAGCCTCCATAACAAACTTGACATCTTGCAAACCTGGGTCCAGCAACATAGCCCTGATGTACTCTCTGTTGTTGAAACATGGCTTAACCCCAAGATACCGGACGCTGCAGTCTCCATCCCTGGATACTCTATATTCAGGCAGGACAGGGATTCCTAAAGAGGTGGGGGCTGTGCCATCTACCTGAGGAATTTCTATCTGGGTCAAGTCTTCCCGTTCTCAAACCCTAAACCACCCTAGCAGGTTCTCACTATTAAAGTTCTACTTAGGGTGCACAACAAGGAGCTCACCATTGCCTCTGTGTACCTACCCCCTAAAGATCAGCACAATGGATTTATAAGCATGTTGGAAAGCCTACAGGGATTACACCATAACTCTGAACTCATAGTACTAGGTGACTGCAACATTGGCTATCGCTGGAGGCCAGAAACTACAAGGATGCTGTCATGTCCCAGAACCTTACCCAGCTTGTTACCACCCCCACCAGATGCAACTATAGGGCAGGGTTGCGAACACTTCTGGACTGGATCCTAACTAATCACCCTGAATGAATCTCAAAAGTCTCAGTGCTCCCTGATGGGATCAGTGACCACTCACCGGTCACATGTACCTGGACAAACAAATTCATTAAGCCCCCTCCTAAAATAATTCACACCAGAGTGTTAAAGCAGGGGTACCTTGAGCTACTAAAGACACACCTAAACCACCTTGACTGGACACCAATCAACTCTGCCATTGATGTAAACCAAGCCTTAGACCTTTTCATCAGCCACTTCACTGTGGCCTGCAATATCTTTGCACCTCTCAAAAAGCTGAAGGTCAGGAGCAGAGCTAACCCTTGGATAACCCCCGATCTAATCACTTTACTCAAACATAGGGATCATCTCTGGCATTGTGCCCATGCAACATCCAAACCTGGAGATATTCATAAATATAAAGCTGTCAGAAATGAGTGCACATGGGTAGTTAGGAGATTCAAAAGCAAATACTTCAAGGAAGCTCTCTCCAACTCCTGGGGTGATGGAAACAAATTTTGGAGTAACTTGAAAGACCTTACAGGCAAGGACCCTAAGTCACCACCCACCATACTCAACATAAATGGAACACCAACAACTGACCTGTACACCATTACCAACACCTTTATCAATGTGTTCTCCAACTTGGATAGTGTCCTCCCTTCCAATTTCTTTGATGCCCCCTCTGGTAGTAACCCTTCTGCAACTACTCCTCTCCTACACCCTGCCCCACAATTCTACTTCAAGGAGATCCCAGTGCATGAAGCCAGAACATATATTCGGAAGGCCATTCACAATGCAGGCTACAGCGGTGACTCCCTTGACCTGAAGTTGTTAGCACTTGTCCTTGAAGAAGTCCTTGAACCCTTGACAAAGGTCCTCAACCTATCACTAAGGATGTCCCAGTTCCCATCTCGCTGGAAACAGGTGACCATCATACTGGTACACAAAAGTGGAGACAAATCACTGCACTCCAACTACAGACCAATCTCCATCCTCCCTCCATTGTCTAAGGCCATGGAGCGCATCGCCTCAGACCAATTAGTCAAGTACCTGGAAAAATATGACATCCAGTGTCCTGAGCAACATGGTTTCTGAAAAGGGCACAGTACCAACACTGCACTATTAGAATTCATGGGCTTCATCCATACCACACTTGATCAAGGAAACTATGTAGGGCAGTATTCATTGACCTTACGAAAGCTTTTGAAACTGTGAACCACCCAGTCCTACTCAAGCAATTATCAAACATTGGGCTCTTCAATGAAGCACTGCTCTGGTTTTCAAGCTACCTTGGGGAGAGGGTCCAGTGGGTTAGGATTGCCGGTGTTACCTCGGAAGAAAAGTCAGTCCTTTCAGGGGTCCCACAGGGGTCCATCCTGGGGCCACTACTCTTCAGCCTCTTCCTTAATGACCTTCCCAGTGTCTGCCAGCAAAAAATTACTGCTCTACACCGATGACGCAGTCATGTTCACCAACCACCAAAACGCAGAGCTCCTCAAGAAACAATTACAGCTTGAATTCATGCGCATCGAAGAATGGTTCAAGTCACACAAACTGGTCATGAACTAAAGAAAAACAAAGGTTATGACCTTCTACAATGCCAGGAGCAAGTACAAATCCTGTGACCTCCATCTCTAAACCAAACAGGGACCTCTTGAACACGTTCTGATTTTAAATACCTAGGTGTCATTGGACAGCTCACTGTCCTACCATCGGCACATAGATTCTGTTGTCAAGCCACCAACATCCGTATAGGCCTGCTCTACAGGCACAAACACTGCATGACTCCTGACACTCTCCGGTTGGCTATCAACAGCTCTGTCACCTCCATCATCGATTACTGGCTAGCAATTTATGGCTCTGCCTCTGCCCTCCACAGAATTACATTTGCACTCAACAAAGCATGCAGGCTGCTAACTGGGGCTGATCAACTCACACACACTTGTGACCTGTACACTTTGGCAGGATGGCTACCTCTCATCAGCCGGATACAGTATCAAACCTGCCTCTTAGCCAAAAAAGTCCTCCTCTGGGTCATGCCCCCGGGCATTGAAAAGCTACTCATTGACCACCACAGCACCTAGAGAACTAGAAGTTCACAACAACTAACCTTCCTTGTCCCCAGATGCCAGACTACCATGGGCCAGAAGACCTTTGCCCACAGAGCACCACAGTGGTACAATACTCTCAATAAAGAAACTCTTACTGCTGCTGGTCTTGGCCCTTTTAAGAGACAACTCTGACTTCATCTCATTTCAAGTAGTCGTTGTGACTGCCTCACCTAATCAGGGGCCCACCATTCACTGCCCTCTACTTCAGTCTTGACAGCTATCTCTCCCCTCCTTGCCCCCTTCTACCAGCCTACCCCCTTGTCCCCTCTCCCTTTCCTCCCCCGGGGCATTTCCTGACTTTTATCCCTCCTCTTCCTCCCCTTTAGAGCTCTTACCCTCACCCTCTACCCCCCGACAATGGCCTTCCTGCCTGCATACCCCCTTCCCTCTCACCTGCAGTGCTTATTTCCAAGATTACCCTTGACTGGTATGTCATGCTACCTAACATTTGGCACATTTTGAATTACTGGAATTTCCTAAGCCTCAGTCTCTTACTTCTTGTTATTGTGTAACTATGTATTATTATGTTGACCTTTGTATGTATGTATACACCTCATTCCTTCGACGTGGAACCTTTGTAAATGAGCAGTTCCTGCTCAAAGGTATTTGTAATCCTAGATTTCAATAAAATAAAATTAATAAAACAAATAAATGAAAAAAATAAAAAAGTCCAGCTGGTTCAGCAATGAAGTGACAAAAGTGGTAGGGGACAGTAGGCCAGGCTTCAGAAAGTATAAGCATACTCACAAGGAGGAAGATAGGGTGGACTAGTCCACTAAAGGGAGGAGAGCATTGCAGTAAGACTGGCAAGGGCCATGCGAGAAGGACAGCTAACATGGGGGTAAAAGCAAATGAGATGGCCTTGTTCCAGTATGTAAGGGAGAAAAGTAACATAAAGGATGAGATTGTCAGGTTAAGAAAGGAGATGGATTATGCAGAGGCTAGTGAAGAAAAAGCAGAGGTGCTTAACAAGTGCTTCTGTTCATTCTTCACTATAGAGAAGGCCAGAGCAGAACCACAAGGGAGCATGGTGGGTGGGGACTGGGAAGGAGAAAGAAGAAAGTCGTAGATGGAGCAATACAATCTGACCAAGCTGACAGGTCACTTGAAAGCCTAAGGGCCCTAATGATAGACAAAACCCCAGGGCTAGATGGCCTGCACCCAAAGGTCCTAAGAGAATTGAAAGAGGTTCTGGAGGGTCCCTGACAGACCTGATTAACACCTCTCTGGAGATGGGAAACATGCCCCAGAACCAGAGAATGGTGCATGTGGAGCACTTTCATAAAAGTGGGCTGAGGGATGAATCAGGAAACTACAGGCCAGTTAGCCTGATCTCAAATGTTGGTAAGCAGATGGAGACCATCCTGAAAGAGAGACTGGCCAGCTTTCTGGAAGAAAATTGGTTCCAGGACATGAGGCTGTATGCATTTGTGTTGGGGCATTCCTGCCAAACTAACCTAATTGACTTCTTTAATTGGGTCACTAGGACAGTGGTTAAGGGCCAGTGGTTAAAGACCAGGTGGTTAATGTTCTACAGCTGGACTTCAGCAAGGCATTTGATGCAAGGCATAACAGGAGACTGGTCAGGAAGCTGGAAGACCTAGTGGTGGGGGCTAAACTCATGGAATGGGTCAGAAGCTGATTGTAGAACAGAAGCCAAAAGGTGCTTGTCTGGGTGAGGAATTCTCAGAAGCCAGGCCTGTGACAAGTGGGATCCCACAGGTCTCAGTGCTTGTTCTGGTGTTGTTTAACATCTTCGTAAGTGACATCGTGGATGAGATCCAGGATAAAATATTTCTGTTCTGGATGACACTAAGCTCTGTGAAAGAGTGGACATGGCGGAGGGAAGACAGGAACTCAGGGAGGACTTGGCTAGGCTAGAAAAATGGTCTGGCATTTGGGAGCTGGGGTTCAATGCTAAGTAGTATAAAATTAGCACTTGGGGGCAAAGAATCCAGGGACAAAATACTAGTTGGGTAGCAATTTTTTATTTCGTTTTTGTTGACCGGGTAAGTGCACTAGACAAATCCTGCCTATTTTCAGGCATGACCCAGGGGAGAGGGATACAGAAGAATGCCAACAGACCTTGAACCAGATTAAGCTGTTGGTGGTATTTTTAGTGATTGAGGGAAATTTGGCCAGGACCCATGGGAAATTCCCCTACTCTCCAGGAGGGGGACTCTTTGGCTGTCTGACAGGGATGGCCACTTCCAAGCGACCTTCGGGGGAGATGGATGTGGATGGGACAGAGAAGTGGGCCTCCTCCTCTGGTCCTGCTTTCTTAGAGGCTCCTGCATTGGATAATGAGTTTTCTGTCTCTGGTTTACCTGAGGACTTTTTTGATTCTACTATGGAAGATGTTCATTTTGCAGATTTCCCTGCTAGTTGTGCTGACCCTGTTCCTGCCATGGGTACTACTGCATCTACTGCTGCTGAGATTGCCTGCAAGGAAAAGTTACTGGCAGAGCTTTTGTCGGAGGAGGAACACTGCATGCGTCGGAAGTCTGATTTATTGTCCGAACTTGCTGCACTACGTAAGTCTTCTTCCCCTGTTACCTCCCCTACCTCCCTTTCTGTCTCTTCACCTTGTGGTGATGCCTGTGAGGTTCTGGGGCTGTGTGTGTCTCGAGCTGTGGATGTTTTGACCTCAGATGGCAGTCCTGACTGCTCCGTAGCTATGTGCCGACAGCCGCTCCCAGTTGCTGTTCCTCCTGCCTCCTGTACAGCTGTTCCCTCGATGACTACTAAACATCTCGGTATGTCTAATGCTGTCTTACCACATGGCCCTGTTGCCCTGTTGCTGTGCACTTCATCTCCGGCTTTGGGATGTCGGGACGCCGGTTCTGTTATGGTACTGCCATGGGAGACTGGGGTTGATTTACAGGAAGAGTCTGTTGTACAGGGTGAGTCTGTTTCCTCCCCCTCTCCCTCTACTCAGGGGGTATGGTCCCCTGAACATGCAATAGAGGGGGCTGGGTGGCTCAGACCTCTCAATGGCAACTGGATCCCTGACCCCACTGATTCTTTTGTACAACGTTATCAGCGCATGTCCCATTCTGACCTTACTGGAAGAACTAAGGATACTTTGTGCGTGACTGGTACAGGGTTTGCATGATACTACCTCTGTCCCTTCTCACCCTCCTGCTGCTGAGGGTCTTTGTACTGTTTCAACTGACCCTGCCTCTACTTCTCAGTTTAAACTGCCTGACCTGTTTTCCAATAAGGGTGAGCCTGCCCCACGGAAGAACGCACTCCGTCTGATTTACAAGGGAGGCTTAGGGGACTTGCCTGACAGACTGTACATTGCAAAGCAATTGCTTAAGGGTTCCCTGCACTTTGTTTCTTCTGATATCTATGCCCTTATTCACATTAGCAATTCTAATTTTGATGTTAGCTTTAAAACTGTTTCTAGTCTAAAGAAGTTTTGGGCTCTCTGTCACAATGTTAAGAATTCTCTTCTTTGGTTTCCATTTATGGCAGTGCCCCTGACTAAGCCAGCTGTTAAATTAATTACTGTTATGTTCCACAGTGAAGGTGTGCATATTGAGGATATTCTTTTTTGGTTACGTAAGAGATGTGATGTATTGGATAAACCTGTGCTTGTTCTTGACAGTGAACAAATCTGGAATGGTGGTTGGAAATTGCGGGTGAAGCTTTTTTCCTCCAACAGTGGGCCTCTCCACCTTCCCAATAGTTTTTTCTTGGGAAAGACAGGGGCAGTTTGTTTTATTTTGACCAACCTAAGTCTTGTTTTAAATGTGGTTCCCGGACGCACTTGAATACAGCTTGTGACACCCCTCGATGCTCTCATTGTTTTGAATTTGGTCACTTAGTAGCCACCTGTCTTAATTTGTTTAAATATAACTTGCGAGCAGACTGGGCATGGATATGGGAAATACCCTTGGGCTTCCCATAATAGAGACGACTGTCCTTCCCATGAAGTCCTTTTTTCAGGCCCGCTCTTGTACCCTTGTTACTGCCCATTATTTTGAGTATTTGCACCTATGAAATCAGTTGCAGAGGTTGATTTCTTTAACTGAGACTGAGAAGAGTGATTATAGGGATCAGTTGCAAAATGTTAAGAAACAAATGTTTACCTACCAACATGACAGGTCAAAATCATTAGAACATGAACATCATTATGGTTTGAAATTGCATAAGGGTGCTTTGGATCCTCTTCAGGATTGTAAGGATAGCATGGGTAGTCGGCTGGTTTCACAATTGACGTCACCTACTAAAGGTTTGGTTACATCCCCGGAGGACTTGGTTGCTGTAGTTGAACAGTATTTGAGTTCTCTTTTTCAGAGGAATCCTGGTCTTGACTGTATGTCTTTTGATTTTGATTCTTTGTCTTTGCCTCAGCTGTCTGCTTTGCACAAACGACAGTTGTCTGCTGCTATCAATGCAGACGAAGACCATAAGGCTACCTCTTTTTTGAACCCAGACTCTGCACCTGGTACTGATGGTTTAGGGGCTGCATTTTATCAGGTATTTCAGGATTACCTTGTCCCGGTTTTGGTTCATGTTTTCAATGCTATGCTGTCCAATTCCTCCTTGGCCTCCTCTATGAATCAGGCCTTGGTACTTTTTATTGTATAAAAAAGGGCCAAAGGAAGATTTAAAGAATTGGAGGATGCTCAGTTTGTTAAACACTGATTTGAAGATTTTGAGTAAGGTCTTATTGCTCCGATTGTCTGGGGTTGCTGCTGGTTTGATTTGTCCGTACCAAACATGTTCCGTCCCTGGTAGGACCCAATATGAGAATTTATTATTATTACGAGAGCTGTTTTCAGTTACACAGACTGGACGGTTACATGGGTATATTTTGAGTTCGGATCAGGAAAAAGCATTTGACCAGGTCTCACATGAATTTTTAGTTTTAGTTTTACAGGCTTATGGTGTGCCTGTAGGTTTTGTGGATTGGATTCGAACACTGTATAGATCGGTGTTACTTCTTCCTAATGTGAATGGCTGGATTGGTAATCCGATTCCTGTGAAGCGTGGTGTGCATCAAGGTTGTCCTTTGAGACCCATTTTGTATGTCTTTTCTATCAATATTTTACTTCGCCTGCTTGTTAACAATACAGATATATCTGGGCTAAGTATTGGCATTGGTGTCCCACCTTTAAGATTTTGGCTTATGCGGATGACCTGGTTCTTTGCCTTTCTGATGTTAAGGACGGTCCTGTTGTGTGAGATATTTTAACATTGTTTTCTAGATGTTCCAGCTCTAAGATTAACTATGCTAAGAGTAAAGGGATCCCTTTAGGAGATACTCCGGTTCCTGTGTCCGATAGTATTTCAGATATTCATATTAGTATAGCTCCTATAACTGTATTGGGATGGAATCTGGTTCTAGTGACATGGCCCACGCTAACTGGTTAAAGAGAATTGAGAAAGCTCAGTCATTTGTGTCCTGATGGAAAGGAAGGCAAATTGCTAAACATAAAAGGGTCTTGTTAATTAAAACCTTGTTGGTTCCTATTTTTTTGTATATAAGTTATGTGTTCCCTCCCCCATCTCTTTGTTTACTTCTTTATTTAGTGTGTTTTTCCAAGCCTTTTGGGGTAGTAGGTTGGATCCCATTAAACGTGGCTTTATGTATAGAAGCATAAAGGAAGGTGTGGTGGCCATGGTACACCCGGTAGCATTTTTTGTCTGTCTCTTTGTTTCCTATAATTTAAGCCCTCTCCTTCGATCTGGTGTACAACATTGGCATTCATATGTATGGGATTGGTTTCTAAAGGGTCGCCATTGTGGAAGTTGGGTTAATTTGCCTTTTTCTAAGCTTCCTTCCCCCCTATGGTCTGGAAACCTTTAAGCATTTATTGAAATGGTGTTTCACTGTATCTCATCTGGAAACATTGGATAGAAAAAAGCTGTATCATCATGTTATTTCTACTGAATTTACGGACATTGTGGTATTTCCGGTTGTCCTTCTAGCTCGGTTGACAGGGTTCTCAGGTTTTTTTTGAATAAACGGTTGCCTGATTTTGTTTGGGATAGTGTTGGGTTGGGTTCCTATGGTCGATTGCCTGTAGGTAATTCTAAAAAATACAAGCAAATTAGAGATTGGTATTGTGCAAGGGCCTCTTGTATAGCTCTCTTGGAAACCCAGGAGCACCTTTTTTTTGAAATGCCCTTATGTTCGGGCCTTTTGGGTCTCTTTAGCCTCCAAGTGGAATGAGCTTTATTTGCCTCTCTTACTTACTGTACTTTGTTGTATGGAGTGCATAAGGGTGAATGGTCCAAGTATCATGCTGCAACTTTATTATTGGTTTTCACTATTCTTCGTTTTTATGTTTGGCAATCTAGATGTTTCTGGGTTTCACAGCAAAGATTGATATTGTTTGATGAGATTTTTGTTAATGTACAACAGACCTTACAAAAAAATTGTAATACTGATATTCATTTGTTGGGTAAGGTTAAGGGCAGATTTTTGTGGGTTAACTGTGAACATTGGATGGCACATTTTTGAAATTCTTTGTTGTTTCTATTGTTCAACCTGTTTATTATTGTACTTCTCTTGTTTTCTTATTATGTACACTTGTTTTTTTTTGTTTTGGAGTCCTCTTTTTCAATAAAAAATTCCCCTACTCTTTTCGATAAGTGTCATGGGATCTTTAACATCCACCTGAACTACCACCAATCCAGACAGATGGGACCTCGGTTTAACATCTCATCCGAATGACGGCACCTCAGAAGTGCAGCACCCCCCTCATGCTGCACTACAGTGTCAGTATTGGGATATTAGCCCAAGTGCCAGATGTGGGAACTGAACCCACAGCCCTCTGATCTCCCAGCCTCAGAGGCGAGTGTGCTACCTACTGAGCCACTGACACTGACATGCAGGTGAAAAAGTCAGAAGAAGAAAAAGACATTGGAGTAATAATCACAAGTGAACTGAAACAATCTCTACACAGCAAAAGAGTATCAGCAAAAGCAAATCAGATGCTGTGCTGCATAGCCAAGGTAATTAACACCAGGAAGCCGGAGGTCATTCTGCCACTGTGCAGGTCACTGGTAAGACTGCATCTGGAGTACAGTGTGAAATACTGGTGCCTATATCTTAACAAGGATATCGCCTTGCTTAAGACAGTCCAGAGAAGAGAATCCAAGATAATAGAGGGCCAGCAGGGTAACACCTCTGAGTGGAGTCTTTGGGGCTCAACATGTACTGTCTTGAAGAAAGAAAGGAGCAGGGAAGACATGACTGAGACCTTCAAGTACCTTAAAAATATAAACTGGATAAGCACTGAGGGCTGCTTCAACCTTAGTGGGACATGACAACTGGGGCACAGCATAAAGCCTAGGAAGAAGATTTAGGAGGGAGTTGAGGAGGAAATTTTTCACCAAGCGGGTGGTGGCCAAATGGAATGAGCTATTAGTGAAGCTGATGTCCCTAAAAATGGTGTACAGCTTGTAGAGGGGATGGCACAAGGTGATGATAGAAGTTGCAGGTAGAAGGAGGGCAGGTGGTGGCGGGGGGAAGTTGAGGGAGGTCAGAAGGGAAATTGGAAGGGAGAAGTTACCTCTGTAAACACATTGGAGACTGCATGCATGAGCAGACTGGATGGACTGTAAGGCCTTTATTCATTGACATTAGGGCTGGGCAAAATTTATCTTCCAGTGGTAAAATATTGGCAAAATTATGATTTTGAGTCTGCGAAATTTCATGAAATTTCCATGAAAATGTTGCAACATTCAAAAAAATTGTCATTTCAGATATTTCTGTCTAATTTGAAAGTGTTTGTTCAAATTACACCACCTGGTACAAAGAATCTATCAAGTTCCATACAGAAATGTACCAAAGTTTCCAATGTCTGTCTTCAATGGAGAGTTATAAACCTCCAAACTTTCAGAAATTTTAAAACTACAGTTTGCAATTACAGTATGTAAACTGCAGAATGTTAAGCCCTTATAACTTTAAAACTAGAGAACAGAATATCACCAGTTTTGTTAGGTTAATTGACCTTAAATATTAGGCTATGAGGCCACCCCACTGGTCCAGCAGCAAGGTGTTGTGCTGCCATACTGATAACCCGGGTTTGGAAGCAAGCCTGGGAAGTCACATCAGGTGGCAGGCCACAGATGAGACAGGTGTCATTCAGCAGTTATCTCAGTTGGGGAGAGTTGACAGAGGATTTCACCAACACAGTGACCCTAAGGCTAGGCTTTGGAGCTTGCTCCAGCTGCAAGGGAAGCTGTGGTTATGTGAGGCTGACAGAGGCACCACCTCACCAGGCGAGTTGGAAAAGAAAAACGTTGGAGAAAAACCCAGGAGCCAACTGAATGATGATTGAATTCAACCTGATCAGGGTATATCCCTGTGAACAGGTGTGTCCCTGAAAGAGAAGCTGTCATCTAGAAGAAAACCAATATAGAGAAAAAAAGAGGCTGTGTTTCTTATACAGTATCTCTATCTCTTGCTCAAAGGCTGACCAAGTTAAAAGCAGCCAAAGATGCCAAAACAATGGTAATACAGTGTGCACCACTTTATATGGACTATGATTAAATGGACAATCAGTTAAACTGACCGTAGCAGCTAAACCAAAAACCTTTTCCTATTTGTGCCTTGTCTAATTAGATGAATAAAACATATGTGGGTCACCTTAGATATTGCTTGCTCCATAGTGTTCCATTCATGTTTGACTCATAAAACATGAGCATAGTAAACATCCCCCAAGTTTCATTTTAAGTTATTTTATTAATGTATGCCTCCAGACAGCAAAGAATTTGTTAACATTGTGAACTTACTTCGAGATTACTGAGCAAGTTGAAACACCTCAGGGGCTTACCAAAGAAGAGAGGAGTTTGATCTTCTGTGCAGGCTGTGGGACAGTGAGATTGTGGATGACCAGTATGATATTCAGCAGGTGATTTCAGGCAAAGCAGGCAACTTCAATTGCGATGACCAGGAAGATGCAGAGACTGAAGACAACTCTGATGAGGTGCAACTGCAAGTGATGTACTGTACAAAAACATTTGTGAGTCTCTCCTTACACTCCATAGAGTCATGGAGCAGAGAGAAGACATTCTGCCAGATTGGGACATGCTACACAGAATGGAAAAGATGTGGCATAAATACACAACTGTGTGAGCAGGGCAAAGCACTATCAAAGATTTCTTTAAAAAAGAATAAAATAATAAAAATATGTGAAAAAATGGGAAATGGCACTAAGCATTCCCCGTTCCTCAAAGCTCACTGCCATCAACCCCTCACCTCCTCATCTCCACTACAAACAAAAACATTTTTTAAATGAAGTTATACAGAACTCTCTACCATCTACAGCGCTGTTTATAAAGGCTAATGGAGACTACCTGTACAGTACTTACATTAGTGATAAAACAAAATCAGCAGTTAACGGTAAAACAGACATCTGCTATGATGGATGGATCAGTCATACACTGATTAGTCTGTTATAAGTGGTGTATACTGTACCAGTAATTAAAGTTGAATGTCATGAGTTTTTGTGAAATTTTAGAATGTTGTGATACTTTTATGGAAGCCATATCCATACATTTTGCCCAGTCATGCACTTGAGATGTCACTGTACAGGAACTGCAAAAGATGAGTAAAGTACAAATACTATAGTATTCATAGGAGGATCCTAGTAAAAGTACTGTGGTGCCAATGGTCAGGTCAATATGTTGAGTGACAAACCATGAAGAATTGTCGGCAACATCACTGTGCCCTAACCTGTCTTCATGCAATATACCAACTAACTGCAAGAGCTCACTGACTTAATGACTTGTGAAGCATATACATGTGTGGCATTGTTTCTTTACAATGCCACCTTCTGATTCTTTTTTTTTTCAATTCAAAGTTTATTGATACAATTTCCACAATAAAAGGCAGTTACAATAAAAGTGAAATTGAAAAACAGACACAATGTAAAGGGGTAACTGCCTAGCCCACCCTTCTCTCCCCTTACTGCAGTAACCAAACCTAGTGTCACTTAAATGCCAAGCTCCTTACCTAAGATCCTACATGGCCGTGTAACCTAAGGCATACTTAGACCTAAACCAGAGAAATTAGAGAGTGAAGGGGATCCCAGATTTTGGTATATGCTGCCAATCTATCGTGAAGACTGGCAATTGCTTTTTCTGTGCGTAGATTGGACAGAATTTCATTTACCCATTCTTGGACAGATGGGGAGGACTTCTCTTTCCAGTGATGTAAAATAAGCTTCTTAGCTGATAAGGCAATCATGGAAATATGAAACTTTCTTACTTTAACTCTAATAGAAGACAGGTCCCCTTAAAGGCAAATATCAGGAGTGAAATACTCCTGAAGGCCCAGCAGAGGGTCCAGGGAAGTCTTAATTGAGTCCCATAAGAGGGAGACTTTAGGGCAAGACCAGAACATATGAAGAAGTTCCTTCTTCCTGCAGACATTTATTACATATGTTGGAGTTCAAATAACCCCATTTCTGTAATTTAACCAGAGTGTAATACAAGTTATGTAAAATATTATATTGCATGAGACGCAGTCTGTCTTGAGAAATATATTTATGACAGGATCTCCACAGGGATTGTCAATCCAAATGGTGCTGAGGGAGGATATTGTTCCAGAATCTTGTGGGTCCAAAGGAACCCCCGTATTTCTTGTGAAACAAAACCTGATATAATTTAGATATTACACCCGGAGATCCGGTGAGTGAAGAAACCTCAGGTATCACGGCTGTGACGGTCTGGGACGGGGGGTATTGCGAAATTGATTACAAGTAAGTGTCTTAATTGTATAACTTTGAAGTGAGAGGAAGCCGGAATATGAAATTTCCTGATAATACCTCCCACTGACAACCATTGCCCATCTTCATCCATGAGAGAAAGAAGTTTCCCATCCCCCAATTGGGAAAACCATTGACGGGGAATCTGATTCTTATTAATAGTGAAAGATGGGGAATTCCAGATAGACTGGGCCAAGTCCCAGTGGGGAGTATATTGCAAAAATGAACACAGTTGTGAATAAACCTTTAAGGAGGTAAATATTGTGGTGCACTCCTCGGTCATACATACCTGGGGGATTTTAAGAAAGAATAAAGTAAGGGGGTCCAGATTCTTAGACTTGATTACATCCAATTCAATTCTAAGCCAAGCCGGTTGCTCTTTTTCTGGGCCGGGAGATACCCATCTGAGACATTTTGCTAGATGACTGGCCCAATAATATATAGCCAGATGGGGAATCCGTAAACCCCCCTCCAGTTTTGGAGCTGCCAACTTGAAATAAGCCAACCAAGAGTATCTATCAACCCAAATAAATCTAGTCAATATGCTATGCATCTTTTTAAACCAGAGTAAAGGGATAAAAGTATTGAGAAGAGATAAAGGGTAAAAAATTATAGGAAATAAATTCATCTTAATTATGTTGATCCAGCCCCATAATGAAATGGGAAGTTTGGACCACCTCTCCAAATCATGAATTATCAACTGTGAGAGGGAATCCAGATTTTCCCTAAACCATGTTAGGGGGTTACGAGATAGCTTAATGCCCAAATATTTAAATGACCTGGGAGTCCAGCATAAACCTAAGGGACTAATATCATTTTTGAATACCTTATGGTTTAATGGGAAAAATAAGGATTTGCTAGCATTCAATTTGTAATTGGACAGGTCACTAAATCTTGCTATTTCACTCAACAAAGCCGGGACAGAAGATACCGGGTGAGATAAATGTATCAGCAAGTCATCTGCATATGCAGTGACTTTGATTTCATGACGCTCAACCCTAATGCCTTGTATGGAAACGTTATTGAGAATATTTTGAATGAGAGGTTCCAGATATAAATTAAATAACAGAGGAGATAAAGGACATCCCTGTCTAATCCCTGAATGGAGTGAGAAGGGCTTGGAGAAGGCCCTGTTCCCAGAGATTCTTGCTGTAGGAGTTTTATAAAGTGTGGCAATCCAGGATATAAATAGAGGAGAAAATTGAAAAGCTTCCAGAACTCAAAACAAAAAATTCCAATTCACTCGATCAAATGCCTTCTCGGCATCCAGGGAGACCAGTCTCACAGGGAACTCGGCATCCCTGGTAGCCGAGAAGACGTGAGATAGGGTACACACGTGGTCAGAAGATGAACGCCCTTTCATAAATCCTATCTGGTTTATACCTATTAACTCAGGGAGAACTACTGTTAACCTATTAGCTAATATCTTCGAGAGAATTTTAATATCCTGATTTAGAAGGGAAATAGGTCTGTAACTCTGAACAAGCTCAGGATCTTTATCTGGTTTGGGGAGAAGAACAATCAAGGCCTCAAAAAGGTGAGGATCAGCCTCCGCCCCAGTTAAAATATGCTGAAATAAATGACAAAGTACTGGTAATAAGAGATCCCGAAAAACTTTGTAAAATAGGGAGGAGAATCCGTTGGGGCCTGGGACTTTGTCTGCCAGCAATTCGCTAATAACCTCAGCAATTTCTTCCTGTGATATAGGAGAAACCAGAAAACCCTTGTGTCGATCTGAGATGAAGGGCAAATGGGAATCCTTCAGATAGCTCTCTGTACTCCCAGGACAAGGAGGATGTTCCATGTCACTGTACAAACTTGCATAGTATAGGGCGAATTCTTGCACTATTTCAGTGGGAGACACTTTTAGGGACTCATCGGCCATTGCCCTGATTGGAGGATAAATCTCATTGATTCTTGTTGTATCATAATGCCAGTGGGTGCCCGCCTTTTCTCCCTGGTCAGTGTAACTAGCTCTTGTACTGAATAATAGCTAATTCCGCTTTTTCCTGATGTAGCTCTAAATATCTATCTTTCAACACTAGAAGTTTTCTCTTGTCATCGTCAGGAGCATTAATCGAAAAATTATTTTCAAGTGACCTAATTTGAGACAGTAAAGATCTTAATTCCTTCTCCTGTGCCCTTTTCCTGCCCACTGCCATACTAATAAGATCCATCTCATGAAGGCCTTAAAGGCCCCCCACAAAATATCCGGCTTTGCACTATCTAAAGGGTTGGATGAAAAAAAAGATTCAATTTGCTCCCTTATAAGCTTGCAGTATTTGACATCCTTGAGAAGTTGTTCATTAAGTTTTCATCTGGTTTCCCTGTTAGGTAAATTAAGGAATGCCAATTTGCATAGTACCAGTGAATGGTCGGAGATAGGGCCAGGTTGAATCAAGGAAGTCTTAACCCCAGGTAGTAGAACCTGAGAAATAAATATGTAATCAATGCTGGACTGTGAGCCATGCACCATTGACCTGAAGGCAAACTCCCTAGAATCAGGGTGCAAGACATGCCAGATATTGCAGAGCCCGCATTGGTCCAATAGGTCTTTAAAAGCCTTCTGCCCCGGAGTGACCACTCCCGGACCTCTACCTGACCTGTCCAGATTAGAATCTACTACTTGATTAAAGTCACCCCCCAAAATAATCCTGATGGGAAGCATTGGAAGAATAACATATATAAGTCTCATAAAGAACCCTGGGTCATCTATGTTAGGGCCATAAATACTACCGAGTAAAAGTGGAACAGACTAGAGAGTGCCTTTAACCAGGATAAACCTTCCCTCAGGGTATTTAATGACCTGTGTAGAGACAAAGGGAATACCCCTGTTAATCATAAGAATGACCCCACAACTGTTAGTAGATCTCTGGGCATTATACACCAGGCCCACCTGTTGTCTCCTTAACTGTGAAGCTTCAGTTTCTAATAAATGAGTTTCCTGTAGGAAAGTAATCTGATAATGTAATAAACTTAAATGTTTAAGAGCCTGATATTGTTTGTGTTTTTTCCTGATCCCCTTAACATTCCAAGTCGCAAAAGTCACTTCTTTGGCCATCTAATAATGGTAGTTAGACTTAATGTACTCAGCCCAGCACTCGGGATACATAATACCTGCAACCCTACTCCCATGGTTACTGCAGTAAAACCCTCCCTCCTCCCCAACCCCCCCCACATTTAACTCTTCCCATCCCCCAACGGCTCCCCTACCCCTAATAATACCCCAAATCCCACTCCTCCCACCCAACCGCGAGGGCTGGATGAAGCGCTGCCTGCCCTCCCCACAGATGCATCGGACCAGGACTTGGCCCCCAGACTACCGAATTAAGCTAACAGGCTCCCGGAGGTCACAAGGGCTGGAGGAAGCGCTGCCTGCCCTCCTACAGATCACATTGGACCAGGACTCGGCCCCCGGACTACCGAATTAAGCTAACAGGCTCCTGGAGGTCGCGAGGGCTGGAGAAAGTGCTGCCTGCCCTCCCCACAGACCGCTCGGACCAGGACTCGGCCCCGGACTACCAAATTAAGCTAACAGGCTCCTGGAGGATCGCGAGGCTGGAGGAAGTGCTGCCTGCCCTCCCACAGACTGCATCGGACCAGGACTCAGTCCCCCCCGGACTAGCGAATTAAGCTAACAGGCTCCTGAAGGGTCGCAGCTGGAGGAAGCACTGCCTGCCCTCCCCACAGACCGCATTGGACCAGGACCCGGCCCCCCCCCGGACTACCGAATTAAGGTACGGCGAACACGCGGCTGCAGGAGCAGCACCAGCCTGCAGCAGTTCAAGGCACATTGTTTGATTTGCCTCCAAAACATTTGAAAAGCTGGACAAACTGCCTTTAAAGAAAAAAAAGCTGCCTTTCAATTCAGAAAGTTGGCGCAGCACTGCAGATTGTTTTTCTGTGCTTGTTTTTCTGTGCTGCACTTTCCCATAGAGTTTTAATTTTCTTGCAGTAGAAGAAGTACTTTAAGACAGTTTACCATAAAGCCATTATAATTGTAGTCGCTATTGAGTAAGCTGTTTGCATTTGTTCTTACCTTGCCCCACCTCCTACAGCTGTGCTATAATAGTCTCCCCTCTCTCCCTTAGCTAACAGGCTCCTGGAGGGTCACGAGGGCTGGAGGAAGCGCTGCCTACCCTCCCCACAGACCGCATTGGACCAGGACTCGGCCCCGGACTACGAATTAAGATGCGGCGAACACCGGCTGCAGGAGCAGCACCAGCCTGCAGCAGTTCAAGGCGCTGTTTGGCCCACCGGCACTGCGTGCTGGCTACCCTCCCCACCACCACCCTTGGTCAACTCTGTATATATAGGTGGTCTCACGTGAGGCTGCAGAACCAATCAGCCCACTTTTCCACCTGCAGGTTATACCCGCTGAACACTAGGGGGATCCTGCCTGCCAACACCTATTCCCCTTCATTTATCTCATACAGCAATATGTCTCTCTTAGGTCTCTGTATACTCACATTGCTCCTCACTATCCTATCCCCCCCAACATCCCTACCAAAAATCTCTCTAACATCCCTGTATACACACATCTGCCAGCATCTCAGCCACCCAAAGCTCATCCCCCCACTGCTCCTAGCCCTCCCATCTGCCTTCCGCTCACCACTAGTGCAACACACACACTGGACCACCATACCGCCCCACCACACCCACCACTGGTGCCCGCCCCCCAATACACAGTGGTCGGAGGTCTCACTCTGTCCTAGCCCTACCCATCCTTAACTCCCTACCCATCCCCTGCACTGCCACCCCAGATCCTTGCATCTGCCCAAGCACCCCTACCACTACCGCCGTAGTCCTTTTCTCTGACTCATCATCCTACTCCTCCTGCTCTCTGGGAATGTTCACCCTCACCCCAGACCAGGACCAGCTGCATCGCCCCCTACAGGTCATGGACTCCGCATTGCCTCCATGAATATCTGCAGTCTCCCAAGGAAGACTGCTGCACTCCAGTGTTGGGTCTCTCAACACAAGCCCGACATTCTTGCCATAGTGGAGACCTGGCTCTCTCAATCAACTCCAGACTCTGCTGTCTCCCTCCCTGGCGTCACCCTCTTTAGAGAAGATCGTGAGGGTAAGCGTGGTGGCGGATGTGCAGTCTACCTAAGTAACTCCCTCCTGGGTCACGTACTACCTACCCCCAAGCTCGACCACGGGGCCCAAGCCATCACTCTAAAAATCACCCCTGACCCAGGCCATGGCCCTCTTTACCTCACAACCACCTACGTACTCCCACTTGTACAAAATCAAGCTATCCGCTCCCTCACTGACTATCTCTCTACCCTGCCACACAAGGCTGAACAGCTTGTCCTTGGAGACCTCAATATCAATTGGCTTGGCTCCACTTCAACACAAATTAAGGACAACTTCACAGCCCTTGACCTATCTCAATTAGTGACTCGGCCCACCAGATTTAACCAATCAAGTGGGACCAGCTCCCTACTAGACATCGTGCTCTCAAACCGCCCACACAAAGTAAAGGCTGTTAACGTTCTAGCCAACTCCCTCAGTGACCACTCACCTATTCTCTGATTCTGGTCCTCCCCCATGCTCAATCCTGCATACAAAGCAACCCCTCATCGACGCTTCCGCCCCAGGGGCCTTAACAAGCTAAAGCAGAACCTTGCCCAGCTCAACTGGTCCCCAATCTCCCTCACGACGGATATAGATACTGCTGTAGCCTTCCTCATCAGTGCCTTCTGCAAGGCCTGTGACAACTTTGTCCCTGTCACCAACACCCACTCCAAGAGACACACTGCTGCCTGGATTTCCCCCTTCCTCATCCAACAACTGAAGCAGCATGATAACTTATGGCACATTGCTGTCGAGACCGGCAGGTCAGCAGACAGGCAAGCCTATAATGCAGCTCACAACCAGTGACCTGGGCCATAAGACAAGCCAAAGCCAACTACTATCAAACCGCCTTGACCTCTTCCTGGGGCTCTGCCCGAGCCTTCTGGGATAACATAAAGGAGTTAAACAGGAAGACCCACTCCCCTCCTCCCTCACAGCTGGTTATTAATGACACAATTAATACTGACCTATCTCGTGTTGCTGACTGCCTCAACACAACTTTTTCTGACCTAAGTGCAGTCCTTCCTGCCCACTTCTTTGACCCCATCCCTGTAACCAACCACCCAGCTGTTTCTCGTCCCCCTTTTCTTTTCAGGGCTTTCTCCCCCCATGATGCTAAACCACTCCTCCTAAAACCCCTCTCCTCCCATAACCTGAGCTGTGACCCCCTTGACTCCAGGATACTCTGCCTGACACTGGATGTCATGCTAGCCCCCCCTCACTGACCTTTTTAATCTATCCCTGTGCCTTGGCCAATTCCCAAGTGCATGGAAACAGGCTGAAATCACCCCTATCCATAAAAATGGAGACCGAACAGTACCAAACAACTACAAACCTATCTCCATCCCCCCCAGAGACTCTGGAGAAAATAGCATCCACACAACTCATGGATTATCTATCCAACTACAACATACTGTGCCCAGAACAGCATGGCTTCCGCCCTAGTCATAGCACCACCACAGCCCTACTGGAGTTTTCCCACCAAATACACTCTGCACTTGATGCTGGGGAGATTACTGGGGCAGTGTTCATTGATCTATCCAAGGCCTTCGACACTGTGAGTCACTCATTAATGCTTGACACCCTCTGTCAGCTGGGATTCTCATCTGGCCCTCTGGCCTGGTTCTCCAGCTACCTCTGGGATAGATCCCAATGGGTCAAATTAAATGGAATCCTATCTACTGCACTGCCTGTACACTCCAGGGTCCCACAAGGCTCCATCCTGGGCCCTACATTATTCAGTCTCTTTTTAAACACCCTCCCCAGCTCTTGCACAGGCAAACTGCTTCTATATGCTGACGATGCAGTCCAAGTCACCTCACACCCCGACCCACTCACCCTCCAGAGCTCCCTGAAATATCCTTCAGCCAAGCTGTAAAATGGTTCCTCGACCATCGTCTGGTTCTGAACCTCAAGAAGACAAAATCTATGATCTTTGCACACCGACAAAGTAACTCCAAAAATGCTCCCCTTTGCATCATTCCCAGCACCCTCCACTCCCTTGAGCAGGTATCAACATACAAATACCTGGGCATCACCTTCAACTCAGCTTTCTCCTTCCATGCCCATGTCAGTGCTTTCTCCTCTGCCATGAATGCCTGGATTGGACTCCTCTACCGTCACAAAGACTGCCTCCCCGAGTTCACCCTATGGCTGGCTATAACTTCCTCCATCCTGTCTTTGGTTGACTATGGACTCCCCACCTATGCAGCCGCCGACCCCACTGCCCTCACCAAAGTCCAGACCTCTATCAACAAAGCCTGCAGGCTCCTGACCGGTGCCCCACAGAACTCACACATGCCAGCTCTACTCCACCTCAAACATACTCAATCTTGAAGAACGCCTGCAATATCACACCTGTATATTGGCTAAAAAGGCTCTACATGGGCTATGCCCCCCAGGAGTCTCCACACCACTTCTACGGGCCTCCCACTTGGTCACCACCCATAATACTACCAGAGCCACCTTCCAGGTGCCTAGAGCCAGGACCTCACTTGCCCAATGGTCCTTTCACCACAGAGCACCATCCTGGTATAACTCCCTCCCCACGCACATCACAAACATCTCCAAAATTGGCCCCTTCAAAACCGCCCTACGCAAACACCTCACTAGCACTCGGAGCTGTATATGCCTATCATAGGGCTTTCCGAGAGCGCCTTTCAAAACCAATCTGTCCCTATAGTATTACATATGCACTAGTTTTCTCGATTAGCCTGTTTTTAGTCTGTACACCACACACTGTGTCTTGTGTGACCCACTGGGACCCCAAATGACTTATTTTTTGTGTGCTCTTCTGCAACTTGCCTATTATACTTGCTCTTTGAAATGCCTGTTATGTATGCTGTTTGTATCTCATCTGTACTGTTCCCCACTGCCTTGCTTCACAAATATATTGTCTCCCCTCCCTGCGACGAGGTGCCTTTGTAAATGAGTCTTTGACTCAAAGGTTTGTAAATCCGATATATGAATTAAATAAAAATAAATAAAATAAATAAATAAACCCTCTACACTGCCACAAGCAATGTTCAGCACAGTACTGGGTCTTTTCCTCCATCTCCCGCCTCCCGATAATGCACCTCTGCTAATGGCAGCAAATCCTGCATTCCACTGTAATTATTCAAAAAAACCAAAAATGTTGATTACCCCCAAAAAATGAGGGAACGGCCTTGGGCTTTCAATACTACCACACCTAAGTGTTAGCATGATAGTGACCTGGTAAACGAGGTATACAATGAGAACCATGCATATCCCAGGTAACCTTGGAAACCAGAGTGAAACTGAGAATGAGAATTGAGATCAGCCTTGCCTCATGGGACAGCTATGCAGGAACTAGAACCAGATCAGGAACCTAGTGAAGAGAATAACCATTTCCACAGACTGAGAGCAAAGATTGGGAAAAACCTTGCAACCGTGACTCAGGGGAAGAAAACAGAAAAACGAGTCTTCCCAGAGGTTACCAACCTCAGATTGCAAAAAATCTCCTTGGGAAAATTTGTTGCCCTGCCCTCGGGTCTAACGAAAAGATTAAGGGAGATCCCCCCCGAATTAAGAGCTACACCGCTATGAAATACAAATGCATAGTGCACCCTCTAGTGGCCAGATCCTGATCCTAACATAGTGAAAGTGAGCTGCGGAGAAAGCCCAAGACTGCTCTGATTTCCAATCCAAGTGAAATAAACATTAATCTTAGCCTCAGCAAGACAAATTCCCCCTTCTATTGTATGTACAATACTGAGGATACTGAAACAAGAAACTCTGTTCCCCAAGTAAACAAACCCCGAGACCCCAAGTGTCTTTTGCCCTTAACCAGCATTGAACCTCTGAGATTAGGGCACAAGAGACTGCTAGCAGGCATGCCCTGCGCGGATCCCCCCCCCAGTCCAAGCAAGACAACAGGAATTTCCAATCCAACTCACTCTGAACATCTCCTCAAAGAAAGAGAAAAAAGTTCTGATCCACAGTTCCAAGCAGCTCTTCATCTCGCAAACAAGGCCTCTCAGGGCTCTCAAAACAGATCTGGTAGCATAGATTTAAGGCTCGTCAGGGCAACTGCAGGATCATCATAATTAAACCAGGATCCATTTACTAAAAGTTGTAACCTGGCCGGGTATCCCATCCTGAATTTCAGGCCTGCCGCAATAATCTTAGACACAATGGGATGGAATGCTTTCTGCTTCAGATGAACCGAACCAGGCAAATCTTGTGAGATTCTCAGTTTCGTGTTCTCCCAGAAAACCTCTTGTAAAGCTCTCACTTTCTGCAGAAAATGCTGTTTCTCTAGGAAATTCAAAAAACAACAGATGATAGGATGGGTGGGAGCCTCCGGAGAAGGCTTAGGTCGCAGAGTCCTGTGAGCTCGCTCTATAATATATACTGTGCCGAAGGGAGAAGGGCCAGCAACCCTCTCCACCAACTTCTGTGTAAATCCCACATCATGCTGGCCCTCTTCTCCCTCTGGTAGCCCAAGTATCACCACATTGTTTCTGCGGCTACGGCCCTCTAAATCTTCGAGCTTGGCCTCGAGATGAGGTAACTTCTGATGCGTAGATACCAATTCAGGATCAAGATTCTCTAACTTTTTCTCCATTGAGACTATTCGAGCTGTATTATCTGAGACAGTTAATGAAACTTCATCCAGTTTTCTAGAGAGAGTTTTCAGGTCAATCGCCATTTCTTTCATTTCTTCACAAAAGGGCTTAAACTCTTCTAGGAACCTATTGAGCATTAAAGGTTCTTGCTCTCTGACTTGGCTCAGAGGATCAGGCCTCTCTGGCCCACCCGAGGCCCAGGATTTCTTGAAGGACTTTTCGGGAGTAGCAGGGGGAGTGTGCTTCTGCGGGGCTTTCTTCATGTAAGCCTCCATCTGCTAATCTAGCACTCAGACCAGATTTCCAGAGTATTCAGATAGTACTAAATCTCCAAAGCAGAGGAAATGGAGAGATTTAAACATCCAAAAAAGATGATTTAATGATCGGGAGGCAGGAGCTTCTTGAAGGACCTTCTACTCAGCACTTTACATCATGTGATCCCCCACCTTCTGATTCTTTAACAGCCTTGTAGATAACAATGTATATTTTTACTATTTGAAAACAGTGGCACCAAGTGATGCCAAGCCTTGCAACTAGCTGTGACTTAAGCATTGTGATTTAAGTGTCTGGATATCTTTAGTCTTGATGGAGCATGATGCTGGGTGTCACTGTCACCTGACGTGTTGGAGGGGCACTGCAAGGCCATGATTTTAATGTAGGTAAGATGAGTCAGTGGTGATAAGTGCTTTGTGAAGGTTAAATTCCACAAGTGGGATTCTAGTGGCATTAACTATTATGTGTCCATGAATTTTTGAGCACATTCTACCAATAGTATTTTCTAAAGTATCCACAATAAATTTTAACCTACTACGCCACATTTAACCAGATAATAGATTCCAGAACATATTTACATTTAGTATGCATGCCAATCTTAAGTATATACCTGCAATAGCAGTGGAACTATAAACATCCATGTATTTTGAACATTTTCACACAATTTAACAAATGATTATATTGTGAAATTTTGAACTCCTTTCACTTACAATTTACATAACAAACTACCTCTCTATTCAGCAGTTCCTAAGACTGTTCCAAGAAAGTATGCATACTGAATTTTTAATTATCTAGCAACAAAGGTAGCTAAGTTGCAAGGACAGAAAATAGTTGTAGAAATGTTCACATGATTAATGAATTGCCAGATTTTAAGCCCCTATTACTTATCCGCCCCTCATCCAAGTGGTATGCATGCCAAACTGCAGTTCTCTAGACACAGTATACGACTAACTGAGTTATTACCTCTCAAGAATTTTAAAATATTTCACAAAATATTCACATGATTAATGTATTTCTAGCCCCTATAAGTTCCCCACCACTCATCAAAATGTCTTGAAACACAACATTGTTTTAGGGATTTTTCCAAACAGTATGCATGCCATGTGAAATCTCTGTCTATATGACTGATTGAGTTATGAACAATTAAAACACTTTAGAAATTGTCATGACATTCCACAAAATCCACAGAATTTCACACAAAATTGCAAGAAATCAGAATTTGCTAATTTCATCCAGCCCTAGCTGACTTATTCATATATCTGTGTGTAAATCATCTTAATATCCATATTAGGGCTAGGTCTACAATGTAAGCTAAACAAATTTGCTGTCTTTTAGAAAGAAAAGGTCTTAGTCATAAACCTGAAAAAGACCCAATGTATGATTCCAGGTAAACACAAATGCATTAACATTTCAATTTTATTAGACAACTCAGAACTGGAACAAGTTCATTGTCATGAAATTGTGGTAATTAGTTTTTCTTATAACAGCTCCTGGAACAATAACCTGAAATGGACTTGGAGGGTGGGTGGGCAGATAATGACAGTGAAAAAGCAGAGATACTGAATGAATACTTCTGCTCAGTATTCACAAAAAAAGAGGATTGGGGGGGGTACCTAATCCAGTCAATAGAAGCACTCTGGATAGGGAAATTGATATCAGTCCTTTCACAGAATAAAGAGTTCTGAAAGAACTCCTAAAACTGAAGGTGGACAAAGCAGTGGGGCCTGATGGGATCCACCCCAGAGTTCTAAAGAACTAAGGGAAGAACTAGTAATACCACTGACTACCCTTTTTAACAGATCATTGGAGGATGGTGTGGCACCTGAGGACTGGAGGAGGGCAGATGTGATTCCCCTTCATAAAAGTAGGAGTAGACAAAGGCAGAAAACTACAGACCTGTCAGTTTGACCTCAGTGATAGGGAAACTGTGGAATCACTTCTGAAGGAAAGAATTGTTGAGTACCTAGAGGCCAGTGGGGCACATGACCCAAGGCAGCATGGATTTTCAGTGGGAAGGTCATGTCAGATGAATCTAATTGATTTCTTTGAGTGGGTGACCAAAGTAGTAGACCAGGGAGGGGCTGTGGAAATGGCCTACCTAGACTTTAGTAAGGCATTTGATACAGTCCCACAGAAAAGATTAATAAACAAATTATCCAGCCTGGGAGTGAGTCCCAGGGTGGTAGCCTGGGTAAAACATTGGTTGAACAACAGGACACAGAGGGTAATAGTAAACAGTGTCCACAGTGAAGAAAGGGGGGTTACTAGTGGGGTACCGCAGTACAGTCCATGTTAATGTCTTTATAAGTGACATTCGAGAGGGACTGGAAGGAAACGTATGTCTGTTTGCAGATGACACAAAGATCTGCACTAGGATTGATACACAAGGTGTGGTGGAAAGGATGAGAAGGGACTTGGGAAGGTTGGAGGAATGGTCAAATGTATGGCAGCTTAGAGTCAATGCAAAGAAGTAATAGGAAATGCACCTGGGAAACAAAAACCCTGGGGAAGAGTACACAATGGGGGGTGAGGTACTGACAACAACAAAAATGGAAAGAGACCTAGGGGTAGTTATATCAGATGACCTAAAGGTGGGCAAGCAATGTGAGAAGGCAGTAAGGAGGGCTGAGGGGATACTGGGATTCATAGGGAGAGGAATCACCAGTAGAAAACAAGAAGTTACCCCTCTGTACAGACAGTTGGTGAGACCCCATCTGGAGTACTGCACATAGTTCTGGAGACCCCATCACCGAAAAGACATAGGCAGGGAGGAGGCTGTCCACAGGAGGGCAACCAAAATGGTGCAGGGTCTGCACCAGAAGACATATGAAAAGAGTCTAAAGGAGCTTAATATGCATACTCTCTAGGAAAGGAAGGAGAAGGGGGAACATGATTGAAACTTTCAAGAACCTCAAGGGAATCAACAAAGTCTAAGAGGATAGCATCTTTCAGAAAAAGAGATATGCAAGAACAAGGTGCCACAATTTGAAGATAGAGGGGGACAGCTCGGAGGTAATGTGAGGGAGTATTTTTTCAAGAAGAGGGTTGTGGATGCATGGAACAGCCTTCCTGAGGAGGTCATGGAGTCAAAAACAGTGGGGGAATTCAAGAATGCATGGGACAGACATAAGGCAATTCTAGTGCATGCATAGGAGGAAGTAGGCTGTTGGTTAACTAGGATCTGCAGCTTATCCATTAGGTAGAGAAATGGGCAGACTAGGTGGGCCAAGCAGTCCTTATCTGCCATCAAATTCTATGTTTCTATTAACAGCTCCAAATGAACTTTGTTGCTTTACTTAGGTGTAGTAAAAAATATGAAAGAAATAATCTTAAAGTCACATTACTTGAGATAATTATGAAACACTGCAAAATTATTATATGGCACTGTAGTCTAGGGTTACAAGGAGTGGGAATGTCTTAATACAGTTCTCAATAAGATTTGTAAGCAAGTCCTACAAGATCTAGTCTGGGACCCAAACCCTACATGGGATGATCGTAACCAGGCCCATACCACCTGGAAGGGTATTGTCCTGTTTACTTTCTGTATACTGTAACACCGAATCAGCTTAGGTTCCTCCCACCACACTGGCTTGACATCATGGGCTATTTTACTATTACAATTTTTAGTATGGCAGAAGGCATGGTATTTTATGATATATTTTTTCGGATTGATCAAATCTTTTTTTGTGAGGGGGAAAATCATTTTTCATTTGCCACCATCTTGTTTTCTGCTTTTGCCATAAATAAAAATGTAAAAAGCCACAAAACTGACATTCTAAAGAGTGACCAACACATGTATCTTGCCTATTGAAACCTTGTTAGCTGGATTCTGCACCTAACTGTTGGAGAAATACCCTAGAAATGCTTTCGTTTTTTTCACATTATAAATCTTTTTCATGGCTTGCTAGAAACAAAAAAGGAATCCTTTTTCATATGAGTCCAATGCTTTTTGGTGAGGGGAAATTATTTTTCATTTGCTGCCACCATTCTGATCTCCATGCCCTAGGCTGCCACTCTTTCCCTGGTGTTTAGTGGCAACCCCACACCTCTGATTGCTATTGAGGAATTCTTAATATTCCCCTGGTGTCTAGTGGCACTCCCCCAGTCACCAGCCCTTTCTTTTAATAACCTGTAAAAAAGAAAACCTTCCCTTGAAGTCTTTCCTTTTAACCTGTAAAGAAAATGGTTCCTTGCTGTTCTGACCCCCCAACCCAACTTCCCACTGAGCACCCACTACCCTGTACCTTCTCACACCCCCACACACACCCTCACTCACCCTAACAGGTCCCAGGGTCAACGTCCACTCTTCAATCACAGATATGTCTTGCTGCTGGAACCACTGACTTCAATATGATAAACTAAGGTATATGCAGTTGAATATATATCAACGGGGATTTGAGCTTTGATGCATATCTTTGTAATTTTTGTAGATTTTTACCCCAAATTCTTAACATGGCCTTTTTGGGATGCCACCACATGACCAGTGTCAGTAGAATATTGAAAATCAAGCCCAAAAGACAATTTTGAGGTCATTTAGCAAAATCACCTTTCAGACTGCATTTGAAAATTTTACCAGCCTTGTTCATGAGGTGATGACATAAGAAGGCTATGTTGAAAATTTGGAGAAACAATATGTAAAAATGGCAAAGTTAGGCACACGCATTGAGATTTTGCTATGCTCACTCTTAACTGTAGCAACTTGAAATATTCTGGCACCAAGTTTTCAACATAATCATCTTTTTATACCACCTCATGAATGTGACAGCTGTCCTATTTCAAACCCTGGCCAAAATGTGTTTTCACCCATGTGGCATGGAATCATGTTTTTTCTTTTTTTCTCTTTTTACCAGGATTTTAACATTTTCATTACTGGGTTCATGAGGTGGGGTAATAAGAAGGCTATCCTGACATATGTTTTTTCCTCTTTTAAGTATGCATTTAAGGAAGGATGAGAGTGCAGGGCCCTCCCATACACAAATGAGGTTACATTATACTATCTCAAAAAGCAAGGACATTCTTTGCAAAAAATATCATTAATGCACTAGTTAGGGTTAAAGCAACAAAAGTAGGGAAATGTTTCCAACCTTAACACTCCACCCCCACTTTGCAGGTAGCAACAGGAAAAAACATTGCAGTTTCACCTGTCTTGCCTCTTCACAAATCAGGTGTGTGGTGTGCCTTAGGGTTGTCAAGCATAATAAGGAACCAGTAAGAAGTGGTCATCCTAGTGCCAAAGGAAACCTTGCACCACACACCAAATCCAATGACAAGCCCAATCTGTCTTCTAGCTAACACACCAAAAACACAGAGACACAAAAGCAATGCTAAGATGTACTATGAATACAGAAAAACAGCATCTTTCTGAATGATTGAATACATTTTAAAGTGAGGGTATAAACTTCTGAATGAATCTCATCATAACAAACAAAGGAATATGCAGATGAGGCAGCCTAGAGAGCCCATGGGCCAGTTAAAGTGCCAGACAGTATTTAAAATTGTGAAAAAAGGAGGCTATATTAATTCCCCTGAATAAGCCTTTTGGTGAAATGTTGGGGCTGGCTAAATATCCAGAAAGAATAAAAGAATACTGTCTATGAAAAAAACCTTTGGTGTGTGGTGTAAGGATTCCTTTGGCAAAAGAACGACCTCTTCTTACTGTTTTTTTTTTTTTGGCAAAGATTTTCCGGACACTGGTACACTTCACAAAAAACATTTATTCAAATCTAATAATGATTCCTCCGTGACCCCTCTACATTAAGCATAATAAGGAACCTTATTTATTATTGCCACTACCCCCAAAATATCATAAACTACTTTACTGACTTATTTTCATTTTGAAATATATGATAGCAACTAGGGATGGGAGAATGTCAAAAGGTTCTGAGATTCTAAAAGGTTCTGATAAGAAAAAAAAAGGTTTGAATGCTTATCTGAATCTTATCCAAACCTTTTATAACCTTTATGGTTTTATAGTAACTGTATGTGAAAAAAAATCATTTTAAACAGCTTTTAATCAACATATCTATAGAAAAAAGCAATTAAACCACTGTTTAGTAGTATTAAACAGCATGAATGGTGAAATGAGACGAGGAGTGAATACTGTGACTATGGATGTGCCTACTGAGGATGATGATGATTTGGCCTAAGGCAGGCAAGTCCCAGTTCTCTATTTTATTTAACCAGTATCCCGAGTCTGACTTTTTGTAGAAGGGGATATGTCTGCACCACTTTTGTTTAGCGGTTCTCAGTATGGAACATGATGTGAAGCAACATGGCAAAAAAACGATAGAGCACCAGGCAGTCTGAAAGTCACCACTTCACAATTGCTACTACCACTACTATCAGGGTGTAAAACACAGCTAAGCAACATTTTTAAAATGTAAGCAATCAGGTTAAGGTGCATTTATTTTATTTATTTTTTCAATTGGTTTACCAGGAGTAACACACTAAGCTGAAAGCTTGTTTACAGGTGTGACCTGGGAACACAGGGAAGTTAAGTGACTTGCTCAAGGTCACACAGTATGCAAGTAGGGGCTGTGGGATTCAAACCCAGGTCTCCAGATTTGCAGCTCAGAGCCTTAAACCACTGCGCTATACTGCCTCCCATTTAGCTAAATGATCTCTTCAGAACGAGAAGGTGTGAGACCAGGGACTTGTCTGCCACAATTGCTACCAGTACAATCTTGTCATGTACTGGCTGCACCTCCCATCCACTCCCAGGATGACGATGATATGGTCGAAAGGTAGACAAGTCCCAAATCTCTATTTTTTTTTAAACCAGCCTCCTGAGTTTGTCTTTTTGTAGAAGGAGACAATGTGTTTGTAATGTATGTCACCAATTATGTTCAGCAATGGCTCTCGGTATAGAACACAACAGGTAGGGTATCCTGCAGAATGTGATAACTAACAGAAGCATCATACTGGACCAAGGCTCATGAGTGATGTGACATGATAACTGGGTGTCCTGATTTGTGATGAAACCGAAGATAAAAAAAAAAAAACAGGGTTGCACCAAAAAAAGTTGAAGTGTTGTGATTTGTGATGATCATGAACATGATTCGTTGTGACATGACAATGTTCAGTCTGAGATTATATCCAGTGTATTAACTACAGGCTTGTGAGGACAAAGATTTGACTCCATCTGCTAGTAGGACATCGTGCACAATGTGTACACTAACAGAAGCATCGTACTGGACCAAGGCTCATGAGTGACATGACATAATAACTGGGTGTCCTGATTCGTGATGAAACCAAAGATTAAAAAAACAAAAAATAGGGTTGCACCAAATCAAGCTGAAGGACTGTGATTCGTGATGACCATGAAGAATGTGATTTGTTACGAAGCAACGTGAGTCATGAACTTAGCACTGGCAGTGCTTCTCAGGAGCACTAGAAACTCTATGGAACTGTACTTCCACAAACAATTACCACTGGAAATTTAAAATACCTATGGCTGTTCTATTACACCTGTTCTCCACAGCCTGCACTGGCTGCCAGTGAGGTGGAGGATTACCTTCAAGGTCAGATTACTGACCTATAAAGCCTTACATGGACAGGGACTTCACTGTTTGCAAGACCTCCTTGTCCCTATCGCCCCCTTCGCCTTCTCTGCTCCACCGATGAGAGATTGCTAGAGATTCCCAGGGTCCATTTGACTATGTCTGGAGCTAGATCATTTGCTTTGGCAGCCTGACCCTGTGGTATTCTCTACCTCATCAGATTACAGAGTGCCCATTCATGGAGACCTTTAAGTCTGTCTTAAAATCGTATTTATTTGATGTTGCATTTGCTGACATTTGGTATGCGAATACTTGCTGTCTGTATTAAGCTTGACGTATCTGATTTTTATTTATTGGCTTTGTTATTTATTTGGTTTTATTGTTTTAATGGTGTTTTATGGATTATGTACAATGCTATGGTCTCCATGGTATAGTGTTCCACAAATAAAATTTGCTTCCTTGATTGCTTGCTACTTCCCTGGTGACAAATGACTGACTTCTTGTGGGGGGTGGGTGGAGGAGGTCACACAGACGGTATGCAAGAAGTGGCACTGGTGCACCAACAACTAGCTGGCAGATTTTATTTCACACACACACAGAATTTATATTTCACACACCACCTATCTTAAGGGTGATACTGCAGGCAATCCTGCTACCCACACAGATTCAGGGACCCTGCCTGGCCTAACCCTCTCTGACTCAGTACTTTTTCCCTTCAAGGATTTTTTTTTATTTATTCCATGTGATGTGATGGAATGCCCTGCCCACTGAGCCAAAGCTTATACCATATTGAGGGAGCACAGGGTTGAAGATGACAGATGATGACTGACTTCTTGGGGCGGGGTTCACAAAGACAGTATGCAAAAATGGGCACTGGTGCACTGACAACTGGCTGGCAGAGATGATTATCTGGCAGATTTTATTACACACACACAGACACACACAATTATTTCACACACCACCTGGGCTAAGGACGATGCTGCAGGTGCTGCTGCTACCCATATAGATTCAGGAACCCTGCCTGACCTAACTCTTTCTGACACAGTACTTTTTCCCTTCAAGGATTGTTTTCTTATTTATTCCACATAGTGTGACGGAATGCCCTGCCCACTGAGCCAAAGTTTATATCCCACTGAGCGAGCACAGGGAGAAAAATAACAGATGACTGACTTCTTGGGTGGGGGGGTCACACAATATGCAAGAAGTGGCACTGGTGCACTGACGACTATCTGGTGAATTTTATTACACACACACACACACACACACACACACACACACAAGAATTATTTCACACACCACCTACACTATTGACGATACTGCAGACTCTGCTGCTAGTGTACCCACAGAGATTCGGGGACCCTGCCTGGCCTAACCCTCTCTGACACAGTACTTTTTCCCTTCAAGGATTTTTTTTTTTATTTATTCCACATGATGTGACATAATGCCCTGCCCACAGAGACAAAGCTTATGCCTCACACACAGAATTATTTCACACACCACCTACACTAATGGTGATGTTGCAGGCACTGCTGCTAGTATATCCACAGAGATTCTGGGGAACCCTGCCTGGCCTAACCCTCTTTGACACAGTACATTTTCCCTTCAAGGATTTTTTTTACTTGTTTTATTTTATTCCACCTAATATATCTGAATGCCCTGCCCACTGAGCCAAAGCTTATACCCCACTGAACAAGCACAGGGAGGAAGATGATAGATGACTGACTTCTTGGGGGAGGGGGGTCACACAGACAGTATGCAAGAAGTGGGACTGCACTACTGCACTGGTGACTGGCTGGCAGATTTTATTTCACACACAGAATTTATTTCACACACCAACTAAGCTAAGGGCAATGCTGCAGTGCTGCAGGCACTGCTGCTAGTACACCCACAGAGATTCTGGGGAACCCGGCCTGGCCTAACCCTCTCTGACATGGTGGGGGGATCACACAGATAGAATTCAAGAACTGGTACTAGTGCACTGACAACTGCCTGGCAGATTGCATTCACACACACAGTATAATAGTTCTCCTTAGTCTCCAAGTTCCATCCTGGCTCATACCATCTTTCATGCTCCCCTGTCCAAGTCTCCTATCCCATAACATAGTACTCACCAGTCCCCACCCCAGTCCCCAACTCTAGAGTCTCACACCCAGTCCTTGCTGGCTCAATCCCCTCCCAAGTTCCTGACTCCCAGTCCCTGACTCCCCACCCCCAACTTCCCTATGTTTTCTTAGGGTTGAGCCCCTAATCCCCCCCCACCAGCCCACAACCCCATCTTCCACAGACTGACAGACATGGGTGTACCATGGCATCATGAGGCCCAACTCTCACCCCATTCCATGTGTAAACAGATTGCCATGTTACAATAAAGGAAAATGGGGTGAGGGTTAGGCCTCATGACACCATGGCACTCCCCGTCTTCTGTCGATCTGTGGAGGATGGGGTGGTGGAGTGGTGGTGGGGTTAGGGGCTCAACCCTAACATCTCATTTCACCACTTTTGCTGCTTTAACCCTAACTGATGCATTAAACAAATTTCCTTACTTTTTGGAGATGTGTAATATAAGTAGTAAATAGCATGTTTTGGTTGGAGCATGGGACCTGAATCTACCCATTTCTGCATAACAATATGCATCTGTGGGAGTGCAGGCCCTCTGGGCCCTGTGCTCCCACTCACACATAGCTACAGAGCCATACAGCAGCCCTATAGGACAAAGAGCCCTTGTAACACTAATTTGCCTCTAACTCAGGAACCGTAGCAGCTAGAAAAAAAAATCAAGTGTCATAATCCTGACAACAAGCACTGCATGCAACATAAATCAAGTGAATCCATATCTCACATTGTTTACAAGATATGGGCACCAAAAAGCAGTGTGAGTGCTAACTTTGGGGGCATAATACTGGTCGAAGGATGTGAAAATGAGCAAGTGGAATACCATTTTCTAAATATCTCAGTATCTGTACAAGGTAGAAAAAAAAATTAAAATGCATGTTATTGATATCTTTCCAATCTACTTCTGTACTTAGTACCCCTATAGGGGGACTAAGAATTTTTGTGACAAAAATGAACCATTTTCGAGATATGGGTGCTGAAAGGCATGACGGGTTCCGCAATGTTATTCTGTGGGAAAAATCTCAACTTCATGATGGCATATCTATGGAACTGCTTAACTTTCCAACACCAAAATAGAATAATTCACATTTCTATGTCATCCTCTTAATACCCTGAAAATTGCAAGGAAAAAGACCAAAACCTTAAGTTATATCGTATTGAATAAACTCACCCCATTCCATGTGTGTATGCTGATACGCGCAGTAAAGGAGAATGGAGTCAGATTTAGGCCTCACGACCCAATGCCACACCCCGGCATATGTCAGCCTGTGGATGATTGAGGTGGGGTGTGTGAGGGGGGGTTAGGGGTTCAACCCTAATGTCTCATTACCTGACTTTTTTTTTGCTTTAACCCTAAATGAAGCATTAACGCAGTTTTTTGCATAGAATTTCCTTATTTTTTGGAAAAGTATAATATAAGTAGTAAAAAACACATATTGGTGGGGGCATGGAGCTCAGCTCCCACCAAGTTGCCAATTCTTGCCTAACAATATGCATCTGGGCCAACGCTACCACTTATGCAAAGCTACAGAGCCATGCAGCAGGACTATAGGGCACCAAACCCTTGTAACAGTAATTTGTGCATATCTTGGGAACTGTAAGAGCTAGAAAAAAATTTCAAACATCATTGTAATTGTGACAATGAGTACTTTACGCAACATCGCAAATACTGTACCCATAGCTCACATTGTTTCTGAGATATGGGCACCAAAAAGCACTTTTCAGGCTCTCTTTGAACCCTTGTGACAATAATTTCACAATATCTCATGAACTGTGGAATGTATGACAAAAATTCTACTGCAGGCTTACTCTACAATTTCAAATCCTGTAGCGAAAAGTTGGTATCTCACTCCGCTTCTGAGATAAAGGTTCTGAAAGTCATGACACAGACTGCAATGTAATACTACGGGAAAAATGTCAATTATGTCATTGAATATCTCTGCAACCAATTAATTCCCTGACACCAAAACAGAATAGTTCACCTCTCTACACCTCAAGTGTCAGCGTGGCTCAGTTGGTAGCACATCCGTCTCTGGACCAGAAGGTCGTGGGTTCTTGTTCCATATCGGGATTGGACTTGCACCTAAAAATCACTGGCATCTGAGTGCAGTATTGGGGGGTGCTATACTGCTGGGGTGTGCCATTCTTTGGATGAGATGTTAAACCGAGGTCCCTTCTGCCCATCCTGGTGTTGTCCTGGTGGGTGTCCAGGTGGAAGTAAAAGTACCCAGGGCACTCTTCAGAAGAGTATAGGAACATTCCCGTGTCCTGGTCAACATTCCCCTTCCCATAAAAAAACAGTTCATGCAATTATCCAGGCTGTGTGTGGGTGATGATGTGTGATATGGCCGCCACCACACATTCAGTCACTTCACTACCAGTCTTGCATTGCTTGTAAAGCGCTTTGGGATACACCGTGTATGAAAAGCGCTATATAAATGCTGATTCTTCTTATTCTCTATGACATCCCCTCAACACCCTGCAAATTTCAAGTAAAAAGACCAAACTGTCATTGAGATATGGTCATCTCAATTTGGAACATCTGGTCTTTCCTACGGCCATCTGACCTTTCTCATTAACATTGCAAAAATACATATAAATTTTTCCATAGTATAATGGGAATTTCAAATCGCAATAACTTTTGAACAGATTAATACTTTTTCACCAAACAAATGATCACATATTCCTTGGCCCAAGCTCTTTCTAAGTCCCAAGTTTCGAATCACTAGACCACATGGTGTCCGTGTAGAACCACAGACAACAAATGCGCAAAAGTGGCAAAAAGTACATTCTTTGGTGCTTCGCTGCACAAACATAATATGCCTGACTGAAACACAATTTAAAAAATCAAGAGATCTACCATACCAGACTGTGCATTCCAAATTTCTTGCACATCCGTTGAATGGTTGCAAAGTTATTAACATGCAAAATTTGAGGTTTAACATTAAAGTGCCTACTCAACCCTAAATATAGGGGTGCGACTGTGCCCCTATAATATATATATATGTAAGTATTTTTTCATTCTTTTTTTTCTGAGTGGACTTCTTCTCTAGTCCAAGAGGCAAAAAATGCAAGCAACACAAGCACAGAAACAGAATGCGTATGGGGCAGCCCACAGAAGCTGCTGTTCCTTCTCTGTTCTGATTCCTCCTTGTTGCTCAAAGGTCGACTACATCGGTTGCCAGAGCAGCAACCCAATCAGGTGCCACCTTAGAGAGATGGACAGCTTGACCATCCAGTGATGGACTGGAGTCTTGTCTCTGGTCCCTCCTGTGGGTCCTTCCTGCTCTGGCACTTCTCGTGCTGCAGTTCCCACAATAGGAGCCATCCGAACCAATCTGAACAGCCGAAAGTGTTTGGAAGCCGTTCATTTACAAACACTTCAGCAACTTCCTAACCTACAGTACAGATACAGGAAGGAGGGTTACACTTCCCCAAAAAGTATATGCCTTATGAATGTAAATGATAGAAACACAGAAACAGAATTTGATGGCAGATAAGGCCCACATGGCCCACCTAGTCTGCTCATTTCCCTACCTAACAGATAAGCTGCAGATCCTAGTTAACCAACAGCCTACTTCCTCCTACCCCACTAGAATTGTTTTATGTCTGTCCCATACATTCTTGAATTCCCCACTGTTTTTGACTCTACGACCTCCTCAAGAAGGCTGTTCCATGCATCTACAACCCTCTCTGTGAAGAAATAATTCTTCACATTACCTCTGGAGCCATCCCCTCTATCTTCAAATTGTTCCCCTTGTTCTTGCTCATCTCTTTTTCTGAAACATGCTACCCTCTTGGACTTTGTTGATTCCCTTGAGGTATTTGAAAGTTTCTATCATGTCCCACCTCTCTCTCCTTTCCTTGAGGCTATACATCTTAAGCTCCTTTAGTCTTTCTTCATGTCTTCTGGTGCAGACCCTGCAGCATTTTTGCTGTCTCCTGAGGAGGCCTCCACCCTGTCTTGTTCCTATGGGAGATGGGGTGTCCTGAACTGTACACAATACTCCAGATGTGGTCTTACCAACTGTCTGTACAGAGGGCCAACAACTTCTTGTTTTCTACTGGTGATGCCTCTCCCTGTGCATCCCAGTATCCCTCCATCCCTCCTTACCGCCTTCTCACATTGCTGGCCCACCTTTAGGTCATCTGATATGACTACCCTGAGGTCCCTTTTCATTTTTGTTGTTGTCAGTATCTCACCCCCCATTGTGTACTCTTCCCCTGGGTTTTTGTTTCCCAGGTGCATTACTTCACACTTTTTTGCATTGAATCTAAGCTGATATGCTGATCTGTCCAAAGTAAAATACACAAAGAAATATTTCCTTAGTTGATTTTCTTGCCAATACCCATGAATCTCTATCTCAGTTTCTTGTTAAACGTATGAACTCTTAAGATAAAGCTGTTTTAAAAATGTCATTTATTTTCTAAGAGCTATTAATTATAAGAAATACTAAATTGTTCTTGACTATGTTTTGCCACCTTATGTTAAAGTAAATTGTATTTATGTATCTTGTTTAAAATATTGTAATTACTTGTGTTTTATTGAACACTAATCTGAACGTCAAACATAGGAGATTTCTTGCATAATAAGCCCCCCACCTTAGTTTTATGACTAAATCATTTTAATAGTCTGTCCAGATTTGTATGTTATCTTCGCCTTTTTTCATATTTTAACTAACAAAAGTTTATTACCTTCTGAGAGTCTTCTCCAAAGCTCTAGAACTTTAAGGCATGTTCAAATTCACATTCGTCTTTGTAGTCACGTGTTGTCTTCAACAGAAGTTTCATATAATGTTAATAATTTATTTTATTTATATTTATTTTGTTAACTAGGTTAGGCCCACTAGGCACAAGTGCCTTTTTCAGAGGCTACCCAAGAGCAGTGGGAAGGTTAAGTGACTTGTTTAGAGTCACACAGAATGCAAGTGGAGGTTGTGAGAATCTGGATGTATCAGTCTCACTCATAGCTCAATACTCTAACCTCTAGACTGTACTGCCAGCCCCAATCAAGAATGGGAATTAATTGTTATTGTTCATCTCAGCAGTTTTTACATTTTGCCACAAGTTGCAGCTTTCTCTATTTCCATAGAAGCATGTGTTATTTCATTTGTTACGGCCTGTGCTATCTGTTTTGCAATTAATCCAGCAGTGCCTCCTTTGTGCTTGAAATATCTGTAATCTATACCTAAGGGGTAATACGGAGCTTATGTCTCTGAAGCATCTGCTCTGAAGTGTTGTGGATTTCTACTTATTGTGAATACCTTCCAGTAAGTAAGTGGAGGGATTTGCCATGAATGTAACTTTGTTTTTGCAAGTCCCCTACTGCACATGCTTTCTGATTACTAATAGAACTTACAGCATTCTAAATTGTTCAGGAGTTGGGGAGGTGAAATCCAGTTTGAAGACATTTTTTTTATGTAATCTGATGCTTCAAGCAAGGCAAGGTAATTTTATTTATTAGGGACCCTATCCGTGAGGCTCAGGGTGCCATACAATTGACATGAAATAAATAAATAAACAAATACATAAATACATACACAAACAAATACTGTAAATACAGATATGATCACAATAAAAGTCAATATTAAAACTAAATAAATGGTTTTACTGTGCGAGCTTGGTTAAACAAGTGTGCTTTCAGGGGGAACATGTGGGCAAAATGGATACTTGCTTGGAAGGGAGTTCCATAGAAGTGGAGCAGCAAATCCAAATGCCCTCTGTCCTGACTGCATGAGATTGGACATGTACTGCAAAAAAGGTGAGGGGAAAAAGGGGTAAGGCAACAGTAGTCTTTTTTTATTCTTCTATATTTTATCCTCCTCTTCCCGACTGCCCCCTTCCAAACAACCCCCTCTCCCACCCCTATCACCAAGCTCCCCTGGGACTTGCCTTACATTGGCATCCTCTGTCACAGGATTTGTGGTGTGTGCCCAGCCACTGGTGCAGAGCCTGGGGTGGGGGCAGTCTTCATCCAGCCTCATGTTTTTTTTTTCCCCACTGGTTTTTCTCCTTCCCCTGACTTCTCTGGGGCCTTGGCCATTCACGGTTGCACATACTTGAGGAGGCACACTTGTGTGCCAGCACAAACAACAGCCCCGATCCACCCATCCAGCATAGTGCAAGCCCCTCCAGTGCCCGACGCTACCATTGAGCCTCCACTCAGTGGCAGCAAAGAGTCTGAGAGGCCTACCTCACCAATCCAGGAGAGGAGAGCTGCCTGATGTCCTTTATCCACTTCCAGCCCCCCCTGGCTGACCCTTGGCAGCCCATGCTCATTCTCGAACACAGCTCCCTGGCATGGTGAGAGGTAAGGCATCTGGCACCTCAGCCCTCTTCACCACTGGTCCGGCTCTGGCAACAGGAGAATTTAGGGTAAACAGGATTGTGACAGTGTTGGACCTTGAATGTCAACAAACAAATCCTGAAGGAGATACGTCACTGAATTAGCAGCCAGTGTAGAGCACCTAGGACTGGCTTGAAGTGTACACTTCAACAGCATTTGAAGAGCCTTTGTCTTTCCAGGATATGTAGTCTTGAGAATTAATGGGAAAGTGTGAGAAGAATATCCATTATTCCAAAAGAAACCTTTTTACAGCAGATAATAACAAAGTGGTGAGTTGGGTTAGAAACTAGTTAATTGATAGTTATCAGAGGTTGATGGTTAACAGCACTCACTCTAGTGATGGGATAGTGGCCAGCGGGGTGCTGCAGGGCTCAATACTGGGACTGCTCCTGTTTAGTGTCTTCATAAGTGAAATTTCAGAAGAACAAGGAGGAAAGGTATGCCTTTTTGAAGATTATATCAAAATCTGTAATAGGGTGGACACTCAGTAGGCTATGGAGAGAAAGTGCAAGGATCTTGGGAAACATGAAGAGTGGGCAAGAGTATGGCAGTTAGGTTTCAATGCCAAAAAGTGCGAAATCACACATCTACAGCATAGAAGCCCAGGAGCTGAATATAGGATGGAGGGAGGTAGTGACAGTCACAAAGCAGAGAGGGAGCTTGGAGATGTCATAACAGATGACCTCAATGTGACAGGGTAGTGTGACAAAACAGTGGGTAGGGCTAGTGGAATGCTGGGATGCATAGGGAAGATAATCTCCAGCATAGATACATAGATACATAGACAGTGTCAGCAGATAAGGGCCTATGGCCCACCCAGTCTGTCCATTTGAGCTTGTAAGTTCAGTTTATGTTTTCCTAGAAGTCTGTTGCCCCTTACCCCTGACCTCCAGAATTCCTTTATGTCTATCCCATGCAGCTTAAGAAGGAAGGAGGTGTTGCACTGTATTTCTCATGGGTAAGGCCTTGCCTGGAGTGTTGTGTCCAGTCCTGGATGCCACATCTCAGAAAGGACATAGGGTGAATGCAATCCAGATAAGGGCAACTAAAATGGTGCAAGGGTTGCACAAAAACCCTACAAGAAGAGACTGAGGGAATCTCAACATGAACAGCTTAGAAGAGAGTAGAGTGAGAAGGGACATGATACAGAGCTACAAGTACCTCACAGGGGGAGCAGGATGCAGAAGAGAAGTCTCTTTCAAATGAGAAAGAGCACCAGGACCAGGGCGTATGAGACAGAGCTGGAGGGAAAACGTGTAAGAGGAATGTGTGGAAGTACTATTTCACAGAAAGGGTGGTAGATGCCTGGAACAAATAGTCCGAAGATGTGGTAGAGGTGAAAACAGTGGGGAGCTTCAAGTAAGCATGAGCTATATAAATAGGGGATTATTAGTAAGTAGACAGGGTGGAGAGTGGATGGAAACCAGTTAAGGTCTGCGAAAATGAAATAGGCAGGGAATATCTGGGCAGACTGGGTTTGCCAAGTAGTCCTTTTCTTACAATAAAATTCTATGTTGCTAAGTTTTTAATATGGATTTTGCTTTCTGTACAGTTGCTTTTTGTTTCCAATCACAGACAAGATTGCACTCATAATCATTAGGATACCATAGAAAAAAATTTTTTGTCTTTCTTGCTTAATCCGCATATCCAGTTTTTCCACTATTTTGGCAGAGTACTTTCTGATTTTAAATGTGGTAGTTTTTGTGTATGCAGAAAATGGTAACTGTACTTTCTGTAATTTCTCAGCCAGTTCCCTTTGTACCATTTTAAAGTCTCATAATATATAGCAACTTCATATTTTTCAAAAAAGCTATGTACATACAGTACTTCATTCATTTCTGACATAAAAATCTGATCTTTCATGTCCAAATACTGGTATTTTCATAAGTATTTATGGAAAATTAGAACTTTACCACGGCTATATTGTAACTATTGATACTAGATTGGCAGGGTGGTCGGCTGAGGAATTTCAAGATTTTTTTAAAATATTTGCATCAACACAATTAGAATTTGAAATTTACATTGAAGTTGAGAAAAGAGTATTTCCTTTTTTGATATTACCATTGAAAAACAAACTGATGGTATGTTTCTACTGACCTGTTTAGAAAAAGAACAGATCACAATACTCTTCTCCAAATAGGCAGCTTCCATGCCAATCACACTGTCAGAAACATCTATAACAGTGCTAGATACTGTAGAAAATGAGAACTAAGGAATTGGAAAAATACCTGGAGAGATGGGTATAATCTTGCCACTATCAAAGAGTGTAGAATATGTGAGGATAATTGGAATAGAATGAAACTCTTGGATAAAAATAGAGACAAAAATTCTGAAATGGACGTGAAATATAAAGTAATGTGTGGGCAATTATGCACAGCAAGGCTGTGTTTACATCAAAGAGTTGAGATGACAATATATTAACCTCAAGAGTGATGCTCGAGATATATTTGCTGTCATCTCCATGCCAAGATGTAAACAGAGCCTTGTTGTGCATGATTTGCCATATTTCATTTTATATAGTATATCTGTTTTTTTGTTTGTTTGTTTGTTTGTTTGTTTTTTTACAGAGGAGTCACATAAGCCCACCCCCCACCTAATAAAAATAAAACTGCCATTTTTTTATGGAAGAACATTCGACTGCTTACTACTCATCCAGTGCCCAGAGTTGTATCATTTAACTTGTAGAAGTTTGTACATATAGGCCCAGATATTCAGAGCAGTTGCACATGGCACAACTGAGTTGCACCAGCACAAGTGTGGAATTGCACCAAGGAGCCATATTCAGTGGGAGCCATTGCGCAGTGCAAAATCCATTGCAGCAATGCGCAACTATAATGTATGCCTTTGCAAGTGCAGGGGGGTGTTCCCATGAATATCCAGCACAGTGGCACATTCAACTGTTAAACCATGGTGCAAGTGTGGAGCAAATCGAAGTTGCTCCGAGCAGACTTGTTCCTATAAATATAGGGTGCAAACACACAGACAGCAGTTGCACCAGGGTTGAGAGTGAGAGTGAGAGACAGAGACAGACAGACAAATGACTAGACATAGACTGACAGGGACAGAGAGGTGGCCTGGGATAGAGAGATAAGGGCAGAGAGAGAGAGAGAGACACACACACACACACACACACACACACACACACACACAGAACCTGTGCACCAGGGTGGCAGACAGCCAGCAGCCAACCACTCTGGGTTACAGTGGACAGCAAGGGCCATGGATAGTGCACCCTTCTTGATGGAGACAGTAATGAGGGGTGTGAGGGGGCAGGAGGAACAGTGACATGGCCAAGGAAGGGCTCATCAGTGGTATGCCCAACACAGGTGGTACTGTGTCCGCATCACCTTTGAGAACTGTATCGACACTGAGATCGTGGGCCAGTACTGCCTGAACAGAGCCATTCTGAGGCAGCTCTGAGAGCTGTGTAGTGAGGAAATGCTGGCACCCATCAGAAGGAGCCATGCCATGTCCGTGGAGATGAAGATGACCGCCCTCATGCACCTGCTCACCACAGGCACCTTCCAAAGACCAACAGGGGACACCACAGGCATCACCCAGTCAGCCAAATCCTGCCTCCTCACACAGTTCCTCAGTGCTCTGCTGCCACGTACTTCAGAATTCATCCATTTCCCAAGAACACAGGTGGAGCGTACAGCAACAATGCAGAATTTCCACAGGGTGGCACGCATGCCTGGCATGATTGGGGACATTGACTGCAACCACGTGGGCATCTGCATGCCACCTGGCCCCGAGGGTGTGGTGTACATAAATAGGAAGGGGAACCTGAGTGTCAACTACCAGGTGGTGTGCGAGATCATGGGGTGCATCATCAATGTCTGTGCCACACACCCTGGAAGTGCCCATGACACGTTCATATGGCACAGCTCTGCACTGTGCCACAGATTTGAATGTGGGGACATCCCCACAGGTCACCTAGTGGGTGATTATGGCATGGGCAATGTGTGATGGGCAGAGCAGACCTGGGGATGGAGGGTGGGCAGGATGTGAATGGTGGTGGGGGCACTAGGGACTTGCAAGAGGCTTATCACAGTATAGTATAGGGCTAACCATGTCATTCTCCACACAGGTGACAGCGCATATCCGCTGATGCCCTGGCTGCTCACCCACTACCAGCTTTCATCGTCCCCAGCTGAGGAACATTACAACGAGGCACACGTCAGCATGTGCAACATCATCTAACATGTCTTGGCATGCTGAAGGCACGGTTCTATTGCCTAGACAGGTTAGGCAGTGCCCTTCAGTACAGCCCCTTGAAAACCTGTGGCCTATTCCTGGCCTGCTGCATACTGCACAACATGGCCATTTACCATGGAAAAACTGTCGAGGCTGATGAGGGTGACAGTAGTGGGGATGATGGGAACAATGGGCCAGAGGGTGGTAGACAGCCAACCCTTGGGTGGAGGGATCCCCCTCTTCTGCAGCAGGCTTGATGCCACTGCAACACTGTCACACAGGAACACTACAGTGAATGCAGGTAGGTAGTGCGGTACACATGCTTGGGGCACACAGACAAGCACAGCACACATGCAGGGACATGCATGGCATGGGGCATGCACACACAAAGACATGATGCATGGGTAGGGGAGTCAGTGGCACACAACCACACACAGCAACACACACACACACACACATATGCACCCACCTACCCAGCCATTGAAATGTGGCATGATCAGACACAATGCACCAGTGTACAGGCGCAACCAGTGCTAGACTGCCCTTGTCACACCCATGCCACATGGTCCAGCATCCAGGCAAATACACACACAGGCAGTGTGCAGCATGACATACAGGCTCAACACCAGTGTAAGGCACACACACACACCACCCATGTGAGCATGAGGCAGAAGCTGCAGACCACAGTCAGGGCAGCCCGCAGATCAGAGCTGCTGCACAGCACCATGGCAACCACGGCCAAGAGAGCGGCTGTGCTGGGGCCGTCCGGCAGCCACAGGCTGTGCATCAGCTGGGGGGTGCAGCAGCCCCCCAGGGGTGGAAGCATGGGACCATGACCTTGTCCTCGCGGGGATGTGCAGGTGCTCAAACAGGCCAGCCCCTTGCATGCATGGGATGCCTACATCAGAGCCTGGCATCGACTGTGTTGGGGTCAGCCCTCGCTGGGTCCGTGAGGTGGACAGCACACTGTGGGGGATCACCTCTGCATGGTGACACCCTGTTGCAGCCAGCAATACAAATCCATCTGTGATCGCACTGGAAATGCAATCCAAGGATGCAGTCATGGCCTCCTGAGTGTGTTGCATCCCTGCTAGGATCTGCTCAGTACCTCTTTCCTGCTGCTTCTCTAACTGGTGCACCTCTACATGCAGTGCACACACACCAGTGGCAAGCAGCACCTGTTGCTGAATGGACACCCGCAGCAGCCAGGTGTGCTCTGACAGAAGGTCAGCATCCTGGGGCTCCTGGGTGGGATGCTGTTCCTCTTGTGGTGACCGGCCATGCAGCACAGTCCCCCCTTTCTGGTGGACACTGCACAGTGGGGTCTGCAGGGGGTATGGGCACAGCAGGTGCACCAGTGTTGGACCCTGTTGCTGGCTGCCCAGTGGAATCTTCAGCCTGCTGCTGTCACCTGTCCGGCCAGTGTATGGTGCCCTGTGCCTGTGTGGCTGCACTACCACCACTGCAAGGAACATCTGGGGCACCATACACCGGAGCATCCACAGTGGTGGCAGGCAGCTGTTCTGCCGCCGGCAGAGTGTTGGGCACTGGACCTGCCCATGATGCCGGAAAGGGCAACACACCCACAATGTTGCCCATGCTGTCCAGGAGTTGTGAGTATTCATCATCGGTGTCGGATCCTGCCCCAATCTGTGTCTCTGCACACAGGACACCAAGGCCGGGATCCTGCAAAATAACAACCAGGGCCTTGTCAGACCCTAGGTCTAGGACATTCACTGGCACCATGATGCTGAGCTGCAGCCTGTTGGTCCCCTGGATGCCAGTGGATGTGGAAGGTGCATCCTCCAGGCCATACCAGTGGCCATGGGTGCTGCTGTTGGTGCCTCATCCTCTGCATGGAGGCATGCTGGTGCTGCAAGAGAAGTAAGATGTGTCAGTGATTCAATGCCCACATGCACCCCCCTGTACACTGCCGTTGCATGTGTCCTGCAGTATGACATGCATATGGGTGTGCACACATGCACATGACATGCATGATAGCCTCATGCACACCAGCATGCCCATGTGTGCACCCTCTAGGACACCAGTTGTGCATGTCTGACATACATACCATGCAGTGATGGGCTGCCACCTGTCTGGAGGGCTCCTCCAGGCACACCCTGCACAGTGGTGTAGTGCATGGTGGCTGCCACCAGCTCATCTGTCGGCATCATTGTGGGTGCATCTGCTGGCCCTCCCTCAGTGGCATTATAGGACACCCTGATGGCAGCCACCCTCACCTTAATCTGCTGCATGTCAGTCCCAATCTTCTTGTGGCACTCCTGCACCGACCACTGGTGGCTGCCGTGCTGGGTCACATAGGTCATCATCTCCATCCACGCAGCAGCCCTGGCCTGTGGTGTGCCCACGGCACTGCTCAACAGGGCCTCCCTGTTCAGGTAGGCCTCGAACAGGGCATCTGTCTCAGCCTTAGTTAAGTTGGGCCTGTGCTTCTGTCCAGGCCCCTGCTCCTCGCCCTCCTCATGTTTCGACATGTTATGCCTGTGGACATGGACAGCACAGTGTGTCAGTGGCAGCATCTCCCTGGTCCATCCCACCCTGCAGTGCTGTCAGCTCTCAGTGTGCTACAGTGGCATCCACTACTTACCTATCAAGGTTGCAATACTGGTGCATTGCCTGTGTTGTTCCGTGGTGCTTATGAAACATAAAGCATGCAAATGAGGTTGAGCGCAACAGTAATAGAAACATAGAAACGTTGACTTTGACGGCAGATAAGGACCGCTAGGCCCATCTAGTCTGCCCATTTCCCTACCTACAGGATAGGCCGCAGATCCTAGTTAACCAACAGCCTATTTCTTCCTACCCCCCACAAGAATTGCCTTATGTCTGTCCCATGCATTCTTGAATTCTTCCACAGTTTTAGACCCCACAACCTCCTCAGGAAGGCTGTTCCATGCATCCACTACCTCTCTGTGAAATAATACTTCCACATTGCCCTGAACTGCCCTACTTCTATCTTTAAATTGTGTCCCTTTGTTCTTGCAAGTCTTTTTTCTGAAAGATGCTACCTCTTGGACTTTGTTGATTCCACTGAGGTACTTAAAAGTTTCTATCATGTCCCCCTCTCCCTTCTTTCCTCAAGCTATACATATTAAGCTCCTTTAGTCTCTCCTCATACGGCTTCTCTTGCAGACCCTGCACCATTTTAGTTGCCCTCCTCTGGACTGCCTCTATCCTGTCTATGTCCTTGTGGAGATGGGGTCTCCAGAACTGGACACAGTACTCCAGATGGGGTCTCACCAACTGTCTGTACAGAGGGATAACAACTTCCTGTTTTCTGCTGACAATGCCTCTCCCTATACATCCCAGTATACCCCAAGCCCTCCCTACTGCCTTCTCACATTGCTTGCTAACCTTAAGGTCATCTGATATGATTACCCCCAGGTCCATTTCCTTTTTTGTCCTTGTTACTACCTCCCACCCATTGTGTATTCTTCCCTGGGTTCTTGTTTCCAGGTGCATTATTTGCACTCTTTGCATTGAATCCTAGCTGCCATACTTCTGACCATCCTCCAACCTTGCCAAGTCCCTTTTCATCCTTTCCACCTCCTCCTTGTGTATCAACTCTGTTGCAGATCTTTGTGTCATCTGCAAAAGGCATACTTTTCCTTCCAGTCCCTCTGTAATGTCACTGATGAAGACATAAAAGGACTGGCCCAATACTGAACCTCAGGTACCCCACCAGTAACCCCCTTTCTTCAGAGGGACTCCATTTACAATTACCTTCTGTGTCCTGTTGTCCAGCCAATGTTTTACCAGGCTATCACCCTGGGTCCCACTCCCAGGCTGGTTAATTTGACTATTAATCTTTGTGTGGGACTGTGTCAAATGCCTTGCTAAAGTCTAGGTAGGCCATGTCCACAGCCCCTCCCTGGTCTACTACTTTGGTCACCCAGTCAAAGAAATCTATTAGATTTGTCTGACATGACCTTCCGCTGAATCCATGCTGCCTTGGGTCCTGTGCTCACTGGCCTCTAGGTACTGGACTATTCTTTCCTTCAGAAGTGACTCCATCACTTTCCCTACCACAGAGGTCAGACTGACAGGTCTGTAGTTTCCTGCCTCTGTCTTGGACCCACTTTTGTGAAGGGGAATCACATCCACCTTCCTCCAACTCGGGTACCACACCATCCTCCCATGATTTATTAAAAGAGTAGACAGTGGTTTCACTAGTTCCTCCTTAATTTTTTAGAATTCTAGGTGAATTCCATCAGAACCCATTGCTTTGTCCACCTTCAGTTTTAGGAGTTCTGCAGAACCCTTTCTTCTGTGAAAGGACTGGGATTGACCCCTCTCAAGAGTGCCTGTTAATTGAATTAGGCACTTCCCTCCTCTTTTGTGAATACTGAGCAGAAATATATCTGTTCAGTATTCCTGCTTTTCACTGTCCCTCTGCCCACCCACCGTCCATTCTATTCAGCCTCACTATCCCTCCCTTTGTCTTTCTACGCTGCTGATGTACCTATAAAAGGTTGTATCCCTCTTTTAACTGAGTTGGCTATCTTTTCCTCAGTTTGGGCCTTTGCTATTCTGACTTCCTCCCTGCTTCCTTCTGCCTTAACTGGTACAGCTCTCTGTCCTGCTCCTTCTGTGTTTCCTCATACTTCGGAATGGTATCTTTTCTTCCTGACTTTCACAGCCACCTCTTTTGAGAACCATAGTGGCTTTTTTTTGTTTTGATTTGTTTATTTGCTTTCACACAAAGGCTTGTTGCCTCTGTGATGGCAGTTTGATAATTCCCATTGTTGCTCCCATCTCCTTCTAGCCTGTTTGCTAGTGCTTTTCTGAGGCACTCTCCATCTTGCCAAAGTCAGCCTCCCAAAGTCCAGTACCCTCACTTTTGTATGGCTTGATCTGTAGCTGAGTTTAACGTGAACCACACTGTTTGATGGTCACTTGTCCCCAGATGGCAACCCACTTCTAGATCTGAGATCCTCTCACTGCCCCGCTTTGAGAGTATGAGGTCTAAGATTGCTCCTCACAAGTGGGTTCCAAAACTAACTGTCTAATGCCTGCCACCTGAGGGCATCAAGAATGGCCCTGCTTTGGATGTGGCTGCAGCAAATGTGCTCCAGTTAACATCTGGCATATTCAGGTCTCCCATCAACAGTATCTCCCCTTTCTCTGCCATTCTAAGAATGCCTTCTATCATATCCTTGTCCATTCCCTTCCCCTGACATGGGGTCTGTACACAACCCCTGTGTGGATTGTGGTGCCCTTTCCAGTCTCCAAGGTGACCCACAGTGCCTCCTCTCCTCCCTGTTTACTCTTTTGTTCAGTTGCTTTTATCCCTTCCTTTACATAGAGAGCTACTCCTCCCCCTCTTCTCCCCTGCCTGTCTCTCATGTAGGTTATGTACCCTGGTATGTTAACATCCCAGTCATGATTCTCTGTGTACCATGTTTCTGTGACTGCTACGATATCCAGGCATCCCTCTTCCATTAAGGCCATCAGCTCAGGGAGCTTGTCGCCCAGACTACGGGCATTGGTACTCATTAACCTCCATTTCCTGATGGCCTTACTCCCTTTTGCCCCATCCCTGTCCTTCTTGCCTTTGTCACTTTCTCCATTTACACCTGCCCTTCTCCGTATCGACACCTCTGTGTTGGTGTTTGCCAGACTTACTACCATGATTATTTGGGGGCTAGGATTTTCCTGCTCCTTTCCAGTGCCTCCCCTTGGCTAGTTTAAAAGCTTGCCAATGAAGCATTTAAACCTATCACCTAGGATCCTGGTTCCCTCCTGACAGATGCAGCCCATCATGCCAGTATAGGCTTGCATCACTCTAGGTGGACCCCCAGTCCCCAATGAAGCCAAACCCCTGAGCTCCACACCAGTTTTTCAACCACTGAATGAATCCCATGGTGTGGAACACCCTAGCCTCTCCTATGCCATTGATGGGTAGCACCTCCAAGAAGGTTACCGTGCGTGCTACTTGACTAAGGCCCCTTCCCAATTCCACAAACTCTTCCTGCACTTCTCTAATCCCTTTCTTAGTCAGGTCATTTGTCCCTAGGTGGACAATGACATCCAGCTCCTCCCTGTGTAGCTGCTCCGGCAATCCTGAGGATCTGGCTCCTGTCCCTCAAGCCATGGCGCCAGGCAGGCACCTTACCTCCTCTCCCTCCTCCCCAGTTCTACCTTCCTAACAATGGAGTCCCCACCAGAGTTGTTTCTTCCCTGCAGGGTCCCCTGCCACCCTCCTGTGGGTCTCCTTTGTGGAGGTTCCCAGCATCCTCCTTGGACTCCACTGTGGGTGCCTCCATAGAGGAACCACACTTTGCCAGAATGGCATAGGAATTGTGGAGAGTCAATGGGAGGATGCGCCTCCTCCACCACCCTCACCCTCCCTGAGCCCACTGTGGTCCAACCGCCCTCTTTCTTGGCAACCTCTGAGGCAACGGCAGTGGCACTGGTGGTCCCTGGATGGAAGGGGAAGTCCCACAAATCCTGGCCAACTCAGCCTGGAGATGAACAACCTCCTCCCTCAGCCCAGAGAGGTGCCTGCAGATGGGACAACACCACATCCTCCAGAACATCTCCCGGAAGACTGCTGCTCCACAGCCACTGCACTGCACCACTCCAATCATGCCTTATTTCTGGCCCCTTAACTGTTTGCAATCCTTACTCTTTCCTCTGTTTTGTTTTCTCTCTTCCTTACTTTCTGCCTGTGTGCCCTTTAAGCTCCTGATTGTCCTGTTCTGAGACAAGAATATCCTATATTTCGCAGTAGACCACTTACTTGCTCAGAGGCAGACCTCCAGCAGCTAGAGGGGGCCGGAGAGCTACTCTTGTCCTTCTAGGATGGTGGGTCCTTGGTGGTTCTGTGATCACTCACTTCCTGCCCCTAAACAGGAAGTTCCTGTTGTCAGTCAAATCCTGTGCCTATAAAAATAAATCTAGATTTGTGTGGGGGTGGAGGGCAAGGAAGGAGGGCAATATAGTCCCAGTAGAAGTTCAGTCACACAGCAGTCCTTTCTCCTGGTGCCTTCTGCCAGCTATTAGCTGAAACTTCTAAGGCAGTCTTTAAATGTAGCTTCCTTCTAGCTAAGCCACCCCCTACTTACCAGATCTTTCTACAAGTAATTTAAACCTCACAGCAGTTAAGTCCTTTCAGTCACCTGAGATTTACACCTAGATAACTCTGCAGATACCCATTCAGTTCTGTTAACCCAAACACACACTTTTTTTTTTGTATGTTAGTTTTTTTACCCTAAATTAAAGGTCAAATGCAAAAGTTCTTCTACTTTAGTCCCAGCAGAGAAGTTCAGTCACACAGCAGTCCTTTCTCCTGGTGCCTTCTGCCAAGCCTTATGCCATGTAATGAAATGCTAATGCACCCACTGTTCCATGCATTGGCTGATGAGCTCATTTGCATGCAGCATCTGAATATCAAAATATTGCTCAATGGTATTACATAGAAACATAGAAACATAGCCTTTGATGTCAGATAAGGACCGCTTGGCCCACCTAGTCTGCCCATTCTCTTCCTACAGGATAAGCTGCACATCCTAGTTAACCAACAGCCTATTTCTGCTACCCCCCACAAGAATTGCCTTATGTCTGTCCCTTGCATTCTTGAATTCTCCCACAGTTTTAGACCCCACAACCTCCTCAGAAAGGCTATTCCATGTGTCCACCACCATCTCTGTGAAAAAATACTTCTTCACATTGCCCATGAGCCATCCCCCCCATCTTCAAATTGTGTCCCCTTGTTCTTGCACATCTCTTTTTCTGAAAGATGCTACCCTCTTGGACTTTGTTTATTCCACTGAGGTACTTAAAAGTTTCTATCATGTCCCCTCTCTCCCTCCTTTCCTCAAGGGTATACATATTAAGCTCCTTCAGTCTCTCCTCATATGGCTTCTCTTGCAGACCCTGCACCATTTTAGTTGTCCTCCTCTGGACTGCCTCCATGTGGTCTATGTCCTTGTGGAGATGGGCTCTCTAGAACTGGACACAGTACTCCAGATGGGGTCACCAGCTGTCTGTACAGAGGGATAACAACTTCCTGTTTTCTGCTGGTGATGCCTCTCCCTATACATCCCAGTATCCCCCCAGCCCTTCCTACTGCCTTCTCACATTGCTTGCTAACCTTAAGGTCATCTGATATGATTACTCACAGGTCCCTTTCCATTTTTGTTGTTGTTGTTACTACTTCCCCATTGTGTAATTGTCCCCTGGGTTTTTGTTTCCCAGGTGCATTATTTTACACTTCTTTGAATTGAATCCAAGCTGCCACACTTCTGATCATTTTGCCAACCTTGCCAAGTCCCTTCTCATCCTTTCCACACCTCCTTGTATATCAGCCCTGTTGCAGAACTTTGTATCATCTGCAAAGAAGCATACATTTCCTTCCAGTCCCTCTGCAATGTCACTGATGAAGACATTAAAAAGGACTGGACCCAATACTGAACCCTGCAGTACCTCACTAGTAACCCCTCTTTCTTCAGAGTGGACTCCATTTACAATTACCTTCTGTGTCCTGTTGTCCAGCCAATGTTTTACCCAGGCTACCATCCTGGGAAGCACTCTCAGGCTGGTTAATTTGTTTATTAATCTTTTGTGTGGGACTGTGTCAAATTACTTGCTAAAGTCTAAGTAGGCCATGTCCACAGCCTCTACCTGGTCTACTACTTTGGTCACCCAGTCAAAGAAATCAATTAGCTTCATCTGACATGACCTTTCCACTGTGAACCCATGCTGCCTTGAGTCCTGTGCCCCACTTTCCTCTAGGTACTCAACAATTCTTTCCTTCAGAAGTGATTCTATCACTTTCCCTACCAGGTCAAACTGACAGGTCTGTAGTTTCCTGTCTCTGTCTTGCTCCCACTTTTGTGAAGGGGAATCACATCCTCCTTCCTCCATTCCTCAGGTACCACACCATCCTCCCATGATTTGTTAAAAAGGGTAGTCAGTGGTGTCACTAGTCCTCCCTTTAATTCTATTAGAATTCTGGGGTGAATTCCTTCATGCCCTATTGCTTTGTCCACCTTCAGTTTTAGGAGTTCTTTCAGAACCCTTTCTTCTGTGAAAGGACTGGGATCAACCCCCCTATCCAGAGTGCTTCCGTTAATTGGATCAGGCACCTCCCTCTTCTCCTCTTTTGTGAATAATGAGCAGAAGTATTCGATTCAGTATCCTTACTTTTTCACTGTCTCTATCTGCCCACCCACCGTCCATTCTATTTAGCAACACTATCCCTCCCTTTGTCTTTCTACTCTCCCTGATATACCTATAAAAGGTTTTATCCCCCCTTCTTAACTGAGTTGGCTATCCTTTCCTCAGCTTGGGCCTTTGCTATTCTGACTTCCCTCCCTGCTTCCTTCTGCCTTAACTGGTACAGCTCTCTGTCCTGCTCCTTATGTGTTTCCTTATACTTCCTGAATGCTATCTTTTTCTCCCTGACTTTCCCTGTCACCTCTTTTGAGAACCATAGTGGCTTTTTCTTTCATTTTGATTTGTTCATTTGCTTTACACAAAGGCTTGTTGCCTCTGTGATGGCAGTTTTGATGATTCCCCATTGTTGCTCCACCCCTCCTTCTAGCCTGTTTGCTAGTGCTTTTCTGAGGCACTCTCCCATCTTGCCAAAGTCAGCCCTCCTGAAGTCCAGTACCCTCACTTTTACCTTCTTCTAGCCTGTTTGCTAGTGCTTTATTGCACCAGAGCAAGTGGTGGCGCAATGCCCATGACTGTGCAGTGCTTGGGCCTGCAGTGTGCATGTGCACTGCGATGTCATGGTGTCAATCACACAGGACATGTGAAAGCACAATGAATCAGCACTGTGCAAGCTGCACATGGCTTGCAACATGCACTTCGCACATAATGGCATGTTCCCTATTGTGCTCATGCACTCGCTGCTCTACTTGCTGACCTCTGACCCCTGGGTCCTCTCCATGATCCTGCCAGCAATGCCCACTGTGCATGTTCTGCACTGCATGATGGGTGGGCACTGTGTAGTCTCCCACACATCACGCATCTGGCACCTCTACTGAACAAGTGCGACTGATGCCGCCATTTTCTGCTAGTGTAAAATGGAGCAGGGAAGAAGTAGGCATTCCCCTAATAGGTCCCAGGTGGAACTGGCCAACTTCATGGCCTGTGTAAAGCCCCATACCCCCCAGCTGTATGGGCAGGTGCCCTTGCAGCAGGCCAGGGACACTGTGTGGCAGGGGATTGCTGCCAGCCTGGAGCGCAGGACTGGGGTACTCAGAACAGGGGAGCAATGCAGACACTGGTATGGTGACCTCACCAGATGGGACCCTGACTAGCTGAGGAGGCTTCAGACATGTGCCAGGTATGGGGCTGTGCCACAGCCAGGTAAGTCATCCCATGTTGCATGTTTGCCCTTGTGCTGAACTGTGGTGTTGGCTTGGCTGCCTGGTATGCCCTGCAGAGGAGTACACTGTCATCATGCACATCATGAAGTGGTATTGCCAGCATCCACTTGCATTGTGATGCAGGTGTGCAGGTGTTTGGCAGAGGTACACCCTGTGCACAGGGGTCTGGTGGGCAGCTGCTGTGGTCAGTTACTGATGTGCACCTGTCTTCTTTCCATTCCCAGGCCTGGAGGACTGCAGGTTGGCCAGGGCTGTGGTGGCATGGGACCAAGCTATGCGCCATGATGGTGCAGCACCAACATGGCCGCAGGGAGCAGGTAAGCACTGTCATGGTCCTTTGCACTGTACATGGGGGTATGGCAGGGGGAGAGTGGGTGCGGGCATCATCACTTGTGCCATGGCAGCTGTGTGTGTCACACTGTGCATGGCGCATGCCACTGTGGTGCATCCATTACATGCGTGTGCCAGCCGTTGGAGGGGTTGGGGTGTGCCCGGCTGCCACCATTGTTGCTGTAGTGCTGCCAGTGCACTATGCCATGTGACTGTCATTGTGCAGTCATGTGACCATTGTGCAGTGAGGACCACCTATGTGAAATGTCGTGGTGCGCCAAGTTGCTGGATGGCATTGGCCCACCCCCCCATGGGTGTCCATTACGGGCCCTCCAGGGCTGTATGTTCCCACTGACCATTGCACACCGAGGGTGGGCATGATTCTATTGCACTGATCACCTGTCCTGTCACTTGCTATTGGTGTCTGACGGCCAGTGCGCAGACCCTCGAGGAGGATGTTGATCCGACTCATGTGGGATCCCCTACTAGTCATGTCATCAATACTAGAGGTGGTCATAATGAGGCAGATGATGGCCATGGAGAGGCAGTAGAGGCATAATACCAGGTGGCCGGATGGGGCTGGCTCTGAGTCATACCCAGTTTTCCCCTGTCTCCCCTGTTTAACCTTTCCCTACAGTCCCCCCTCCCACTGTACAGTCCCTGCTCCCTGTCTCCATCCCTCACTGTACCTACCCTTTACAAGCCCCTGTTTTTCTGTATACAGATTTCTGAAATATATGTTTTTTCTGACATACCTGTGTCTGTGTCTGCTTTGCAGGTGGCATGAGGAGCCATGCTGCAATGGCCGAGTGTCTGTCAGTATGGTGTGCATGGGAAGGACACATGTTGTGCTTGCATGGTTCACTGTTGTGTGCTGTGGTATGTCCCACTGTGGTTGTATCTATCACTGGGTCAGTGGCTGTGCCTTGGGGTGCCCATGGGATGGCTGTCAGGGGTGTGTGGTGGGTGTGTGCATGGTGGTGGCACAGGGCCATGGTCATTGGTCAGGTTCTGTCCACACACTGTGTTGGGGTCCTCTGCTTGGTGTTGTGTGGCCTGTCCCATGTGGTCTGCCACGCTACCTGCAACCCAGCACATTCAGTGCCTACTATGTGGGCTTCCTGTGTGCCTTGTGTATGTTTGGCTGCTTAGTCCTGGGTGTGACCTGCTATGGTCTGGGAGGGGGACACACAGTCAGTGGCCTGCCAGGGGGGCTCCCTTGGTGTGCCCTCCATTGGCCGTTGACACCTCCTGTTACCTGCTATTTGTGCCACTGTTGTGTTCTGGGGTCATGTGTCTGGGTGTCTGTCTATGTCCTGCTGGTGGTGGCCTCCTGTGGCCTGTCACTGTGCTTCCATGGCTGTGTCCCTGGATCTGTTCTCTGTGCCCTGCCCCCCTCTGTTGTTGTGCTGTTCTGCTCCAGGGTTGCGCTGGAGCATCTCTGTTTGTACCATGGCACAACTCTGCACCATGGCAAACTCTGCCATACTCAGCTGGATTGCATTGGCGCAGTTCAGCCTGCACAACCTCTAAATATGGCTCCAGTTGCACCATGGTGCATCAGATTTGCACTGCGTCGGACTTGCATTGGGCTTTGGAGCATTTCTGAATATCTGGGCCTCAATATTCATTATGAGAAATTTCAGTGCCATGTGGCAGTTTTTTAATATTCAACATTTTCATTTCAATAATGTTGACAGAAACAAATCTTAATAAGTCTAAAACATCAACCAGTGTAACCTTTATCAAAACTAAATGTATAAACTATTAAAAGGCACAACTTTGGGCATTGAGTGGTTAGTTAGCAGCTGGGTGGGAGTTTAATCATTAGCTTACAATTGTGTGAGCTTTGAACTGCAGAACAACTTTTAGCATGTGCACAACATATAGGATACTGTGTATGGAAAACCATGCACAACAAGGCTATTCTTCCTCCAAGTGGATACAATAAAGACTGATGACCTTGTGAACGAAGCTCGAGAGGTCCCTAAGTCAGCATTGTATCCACTAGGAGGAATAATAGCCAAGTTGTGTATGTTTCCCCTACACTGTTCTATATAGTAAATGGTGGGTTCCAATGTCTTCAGCTGGCAGGTAAAATAAAAAATAGACTTCATAATCACTCACTTTTTTCAGTTATAGTTTTGCTCTGCCAACCGCACTTAATCAACAACTCCACGCTGACCAGCAGATGTGCGCAACTCTCATACAGCAACAGACAACTCACAGCTGCTGATGGAGTCACTTGTATTATGATGTCCTCACTATCGAAAAATGAAAAGTTGTTCTGCATTAGTTAGGACATCATTACTGCAGCAGAACAGCTTTCTTAGTGTATTGCTTTCCATAAACAATCGCATTCTACCAAACACTGTAAAACTTTTGGAACATGCACAACAGTTTGGAATAAGTACAACAAGAATTTAGTGCAGGCTAATTTTTTATGCGAAACAATGGCTAACCATATACAAAAAAGACCTTTTATCATTATTTTTAGCCCACCTTGTTGAGGAGGTCATCAAAGTGAAATGGTTAATTGTAAATGCAAATGGCAACCTTGGGGAATATACAGCCTGTTTGCCCCCATGGTATAAAAAGGGAGAAAAAGTCTAAGGAATATCTTGATCCACAGTTTACAAAAGGCTGAAACCTCAGCTTTTAGGCTACCTACTGTACACCACTAGTGAAATGCTTTAAATGTGGACATTGTAGCCAGTCTTACTATTTAGATAACAACAAAGCTTTATTATACAAAAGCAAGAAAATTCTAGTTTTCTGAGTGGTCAGTGTGTGCCTGGAACAGCAAAGTTATCTTACCATAACATCCCTGTATTAAGTTTCAGCACACATAACTGCACAAAAAGTGAAAAAGAAAACATTGCTCCCCACCCAGTCTGTACTGTCTAGTACTAAACACGACAGTACTATAGAGCACCCCACAGCAGTCAATTTCAGACAGCAGTGAACCACCATTAAACAAACCCAGCCCAAGCCACATTTTTTAAACTGTTAGTAAATGAACATTGTGACCATTCACTGATAGTCCACTGATTCACTGTGAGTGGCTTCAGTGTCCTGCTCTCAACTTCAGCTAAGCAAGCACTTACCCCATTTCATTTTCCCAGTCCATGGACTGACATAAACTAAACAAAAGTGTCATTGCAAGCAGCTTCGCATATTGGCATTCTGACCATTATAAAGTGAGAGCCATCCATAGTCCCTGCTGTCCTTTGTGTAGTCCCCACTCAGTAGTCAACCCAAACATCCCACATGGGCTATGCTCACCAAATGTTGCCTTCCATTTGACTGCCCTTACTCGGTTGGTTTTGGTTGATCATTCTCCCTACAACAAATGCTGCCATGTACAGGAGAGACTGAATGCAGTGGGAGATGAGGAATGAAACAGAGAAACCATCTGAGATGGGGGAAGACTGACATAAGGGACACATAAGAAAGGAGCTGTAGTGGGGGGAGCAGACAGATTCAGTGCCAGTATCTAACAGAACTACCTACAACACAAATTCAGTACAGGTACTTTTTTCTTATATGCTTCCACACTCAAAAAATCAACTCCAAAATTATTTTAAAAATGTTTTTTTTTATTATTTTTTTTTCTGTATAAAACTAGCCATTGTCTAATAGCAATAATGCACTCCAGGGTGTGTTGTCTGAGATAACATAACTTCTTGGGTAATGGATGCACTCAGCCTGTGTGCCCAGCCACCCCAGCAAGACACACACCCCGTTGGGCATTATTGATTAATGAACCCCACGACAAGTTCTATATTCCTGATCAGGGATCTTATTAATTATGTATCATCCCATGTGGTGTGCATGTCACTCTAAATGCAGTTAGTACTAGAATTTTTAGGATGCACAAAAATGAAATTTAAGCTATGCATCAATGACTATGTTATGGCAATCAGAAATGGAGATCTTATATATTCCTTTCTCCCCGCTTATCTTTGAACAAGATGAGAGATCAAAGCATAATTTTAGAGCTGTAGTACTGGAAAAAGGAGGAATTTTAGGGGAAGAAGTATGGAAAATGCTCTGATTAAGAGAGAATATCTGAATTGTCAATTTTATTGACCATTGGTGGTCCCTTACTGAACAGAAAACTTGAACATGCTGCATTTTTGTAAAATTAATTGTGTTTCTCTGTTACATTGTTCCACTAGGATGCATGTTGTATGAATCTCTAGGTCAATCTGTACCATTAACAATCCAATTTTCAATGTTTAATTTTTATTTTTTATTATGGGCTACAACCATTGAGTAAAGCTCATTTGCAACAGGGTTCTGGCAGTCACACATCAGCTGCAGTAGTAAATCACAAATTAATTACAAAAAATAAATATGAAAGTAATAAGGCACAACAGGGTGTGGGTAGTTATCTGGCAAACTCACTCACAGCTGCATTGTGAGGCACAAGGCATTTATGCCCAGTGCCTTCAGAATAGCAGTTATCACATAACTACTCACACCCAGCCATGTCTAACTGAGCTTATAAAATGAAGACACTGAGATATCTTAAAAAAACCAAAAAAACACAACTTTTTCTTAAACAAGTACTTTTTTTAAAGTGACTAGTGAAAGGTGTCCATCCCTGCCTTTCATTTGTCTCCTCACATATTCAGTAGATGGAATTTTTGTTTATCATTAAGTGCAGGAATTCAAACTTTTTCAGATGTTTACTTGCAGAACGGTCAACTCTCCCCCACACAAACACAAAACAGAATAAGGCCTCAGTAAAGCCAGGGATTCAGTTTATCTAGGCAGTGTTAAGCAGCAGAAATCACTGGTTGGCAGGTAAGGAAAGAAGAGCAAAAAAGAAAAGCTATGAGTTGTATTTCATTATTTTTAATTGATGTAGTGTGTACAAAGGGGATTACAACATGAAAAAAACACTTTTTTTAAACAGTTTAAAAGGAGTTTCAGTTTTTAGGGCTAGATGAGTTTTTTTGTGAGAGTAAAGACATTGGCCATGTTTGAAATGGAAGTCAAGATTTTTTTACAAAAAGCATTGATATGTTATTGTGCTGTGTTCTGATTGTGAGCACTTTTTTAACCAGTGGTAGTACTCTGACTCTATACAAGTGCTGACCAATCAGGACACAATGATTTCCCTACCCATTATTTTTTTCAACCAGTGGTAGTACTCTGACATTACACAACTGCTGACCAATTAGGACACAGTGATTTCCCTACCCATTTTATAACATGATATAACATGTAACAACATTACATTTATTAGGCACAAGACACATGATACAGTTACTGCATATCAGTAATCTGCATTGTGTAATTTTCAAGAACCCCAGAAAGCAATGGCTTTGAATGGACAACAACTTCAACACTTTCCCTTAATCTCTTCTATATAACTCCACAGCAAGTAAGCGTGCATTTCATTCAAGACTTTCTTCTCTTCATACTACTGTGGTGATGGCCAGGATGCATCATGTCTTGAGTTACTGCATGACAAAAGGGATTAACTGTCATTGACATTGCCCTGCTTACTGCAGAAACTCATGTAATTAGTATGCTCAGTATTAGTGTGTGCAGATATCTTCTTTTGAATATTAGCTAAGTTTTACAATTTTGGGGTCACAAATTATTCATTATTGATGCTTCATTATTCATTATTCTGCCAGTGGAACTGTTTGAGACTAAAAAATCTCCTGAGACTTCCTGACCAATCATTGGCCACTTTGGTAGCTCACTTAAGACAGGTCATGTGACCCAGCACTTCCTGAAGCTTCAGGCAAAAGAGACAGATGACTTTGAGCTGATGCAGAAAAAGAGTCTGCTTCGATCCACCTTTTAAAACTAGGTAAAAATCAAAAATCTTGACATCTTTGTTCCCTCTTGAAATCCCAAGCTAGAGAGGGTATTTTCTGACACATGTTTGTGTGTTAACGTTCAGTTTGCTTAATAAGCATGCAACCAGTCACACCCTGGTCAATAGAGTTTGTTTAGTTAAGTATTACTGTTGTCATTATTTTGCTATCCCTTTCTCACCTTCAATTATTTATTGTAAAGGAGCAATCTACTTCCATCCACTTGTTAAAATTAACCAAAAAGCTGAAGTTTTGACAGTTCTGTTTTTTTCTAAATTCCAAGCTAGAGGAAAGGGTATTTTTTTTTACATTTTCTATGTGATAATTTAAATGTTCAGTTTCCCAGGAGAGCTTAAAGGAATGGGTTTTATTCCCTAAAAGTGAAAAAAAAAATGTTATACTACTAGTCTAGGTCTGTTTCTTCTCTGCAAGCAAGAATCAGTCACAGCCCTGGTGCAAATAATCATTTTTGCAGAATGTTAAAGAAGATCTCATTAGGTATAATAGCATAGAAAGGACCCTCACTCAGTCAGCAGCTGCAATTTGTTCAAAACCGAAATAAAACATCACCAATATTGAGTTCTTATAGTTTTCTTCATTAAAACTAGGGCTGCATGTTTGGTTTAACTATTCTTGCAAAATTGCTCACCCAGTATGCCGATGGAAGGTCGAAACCCTATTGGTGAAATCCCAAACAGTGACATTTTCAACAAGATTTGAAAATGTCACTGTGGGGACCTGCCAGTGAAATGTTGCCTTTTCGACAACTTTTGCCACCCCCTTTGCATTAACTCCTACTGGAGTTAACAATCCTTAAGAAAGGGGGGCATGGAGGGTTCAGCCCCCCTCATGGAGGGTTCGGGGGTGCAGCTTCCTGGTAGAAACCAGACCAATGTCTGACAGGTGAAATTTCACCTGTTGACATTGGGGATGTCTCTATGCCACACATCGACAACAATATTGTCGCGTCGGCATAGGTACATCACCAAACCTCACCCATTCATACTAGTCTGCCTGTGCGTGGACAAATCTGACAAATTTGTGAACATTGGTTCATCGTTCACAGCATGTTAGAACAGCATTTAATTACTTATGGCCCTAATGCCATCGTACTCCACCATGTAGCTCACGCATGCTCTGTCCTGAGCCATTGTCTCTTCAGCTAAATGTACCACACATGATGCTGCTTGCTGCTGCTGGTAGTCTCTGAAGGAGTGGGACTACAAAACACCAGTAATTGGTGGAGTTTGTTGTTGGTCTTCCCCACCATCCTGCAATGCACCTGACTATTGTCAGCCAATTAAGAGACCCATGTGGGTGGCCAGCAGTAGCACTGACTCACAGTTCACTTAAACTTTCTGACAGTGTTTTAGAGAGATGCATAGATAGCAGTTATTTGTTGTGCACACATAGTAAGACTCTTGTTTCAGTGCGTGGTTGATCTTGGGCGGAGTCAGAGAGGAGACTAGACTAGGCACTTTTCCAGTGCTTGCTTTAGACTAGAGTTTAGACAAGCTAAACTAAAAGGCAGAAGAGTAAAAAACTAAGCTGAATAAGAAAAGTATCACTGAATTGATTTTGTACATGGAAAAGAGAGGGAAGGACTAAGGAGTGTATAGTGTGGATGTGCTGTGTTGGTGGGGGTGGGTAAGTGACTTCTATCACTGTTGTACAGTGGAGTGTTAGTAAAAAAAAAAATAACCAAGTGAATTCAAGAAACTGAACATCCGTCTTCATGATATGATTTTTTTCTTATGATGCTGTTGTTATTCAATATAAATTTCATCCAGACTGTCACAGCAATCTTAGAGGGAGGCAATAAAAAAAAAAGAATCCCATGGATACTCACCACCTCTGAAGGGGGAAGGTGGGTAGTCTCTCTGGTGCAGTACCCTAGGTGACCACAAGTGATTCTAACACTCTGAGGCCCAATAGAGTAGGGTGGATGCCGGTATGGGAGCGTAGTGCATCACAGGTTCCCTCTATCGATGTCAGGGCAAGACAGTAACAAGGGGAAGAAAAAAATCTGATAACTTCAATCAACCAGAATGACTCAGGAGACTAATTCTTGTGCTGCTGCTATATAGTACACAGCACAGACTTAATACAAAAGTTACCCTCCATGTCTCTTCTAGGCAAAAGGCTTAGGGGCATACTCTGAGAGAGTGAACAGTGCTTTGTTAACTTATTTAAGAATAAATCTCCCTGTGTTGCCAAGTACTCAGTGCTCCCACCAATGCTTTACTGACCTTTTTGGGACTGAGCTCAATTTCCACTGTTCACAGCTACTCAACACCCCAACTAGTGCTTTGCTGATTTATTTTGGAACTAAAAAATAAATCTCCCCAGCAGCACTTTACTGACCTATTTGAGACTGAGATAAATTTCCCTATGTTCATAGCTACTCAGTGCAAACACTATTGCTTTGATGACCTTTTGGGGAATACAAATAAACCTCCTGTGTTCCCAAGTACTCCACATGCCCAGACGTTCCTGTGTTCTATTGACCTATTTGAGAATAGATTGTCCTGTTTTCACAACTACTTGACACACCCTTCTGTGCTTTGCTGACCTTTTGGGAATAAATCTCCCTATGTTATCACTTCTCAAGTACTCAGTGCACTCAACAGTGCTTTACTGACCTATTTGGGAATACATTTCCTGTGTTTGCAGCTACTTGACACACCCACTAGTATGTTGCTGACCCATTTCAGGAATACATCTTCCTATGTTTCCAAGTACTTGACTCACTCAACAGTGCTTTACTGCATTTTGAAATAAATTTGCATGTTTTCTACTTAACCCAGTGCAGCCAGAAGTGCTTTACTGAGCAGTTTGAGAATAAAATTATGTGTTTTCTATTAAACTTGACACACACCCACCTGTGCTTTACTCATCTATTTGGGAATAAATCTCCCTTTGTTGACATGAATTAATTCAATGCAGCCAGCAGTGCTTTATTGACCTGTTAGGGAATACATTTCCTTGTAATTTCTACTTAACCTGACACACCCATTAATGCTTTATTTACTTCTTTGGAAATAAATGTTCCTGTTTCTGCACATGCAGCAGGAGCATAGTGTTCTAGTTAATTGCCCTGCTTGTCTTGCATGACTATTCTGTGTTCTTGGCACTTGTCACAAGCACTATTAAATGTTTACTTTGCTAACCTATTTGGGAATAAAAAAAACATAATTCTCCCTGTGTGTCAAAGTACTCCACACACCCAGCAGTGCATTCCTGACTTATTTGGGAATACGTTTCCCTCTATTTGCATTGAGAGATGCATCACCATTTGATACTAAAAATGTTATTTCAAACAATTATCATTTCCGTTATGGAAAGACAGGAAGCTAGTGTCTTGGAACGTTTAGGTAAAAGCATGGGTTTTGGAAAAAACACAGTAGCAGCACTTCTCAGGCAATCCAGGGAACAGTAACAACAGCACTAAAAATTCAGGTTATTGCAAGAGTAACTTATTGTGGCACTCTGAGGATGACCACAAGGGTCATCATATTGTGGCAATCAATCCTAGTAAGCCAAGAGTGATGAATGATAATAACAAGTAGACAAATGAGACCAAGGAAGAAATCAGTGGAACTGACCTTGAGTTCATAGTTGTTAAAATAGCAGTCAGTCTCTCAAGCAGCAATAGTTCTTCAGGGGAGTGGATGAAGAGAAGGAATCCAAGGACAGAAAAAGAACAAAAAATAATTATTGGAAAGATAATGGTGGTGGGAAAAAAATTATAGAAACAAAGAAACATAGAAACATAGACTTTGACGGCAGATAAGGACCGCTTGGCCCACCTAGTCTGCCCATTTCCCTACTTACAGGATAAGCTGCAGAACCTAGTTAACCAACAGCCTACTTCTTCCTACCCCCCACAAGAATTGCCTTATGTTTGTCCCTGCACCATTCTAGTTGCCCTCCTCTGGATTGGAATTATAGTGGGGCATAAGGAGACACCTACATATGCAGAGGATAAACAGGACAGAAGATGGACAGGCTTCCAGATGAGTGGAAACAGAAGCAGTTGAGCCAGCCAGAGAGGCTGTTCATCAAAAAGACATGAAGTTGGATGTGAAAAGACGTCATATAGATACTAGCAGTGCTAGTGCTTATGGTGGTGGAGGTGTTGGTGGTGAACATACCCTCCCCATAAGCATCAGTGAAACAAAATCTATTAAATCCATAGTGTGTTTTTTTTCGCACAAGATAAATCATTGAGCAGCCATGTAGTTTCCAAATTATGCAAAACAATATTAAGTCAAGGTAAAGTGGGGACTAAGGTGAGAACATCAACAATGATAAGACATATGAACAAGTCTCTCATTTATCCGTATCAAAAAGAGCAAAAGGGGTACAGACAAGTTGTTGCAATGCTGCACTCAAATGAGGAGGATGAGGATATGGTTGTTAACCAAGGTGATGAACTAATTTTTGATTAGAGGGAGCATGATGAATGTCTGCCTTTCAGTCAGAGCACAGCATCTTCAATTTCTTGTTTCTTTACCCCTTTGAGTTCACCACCACTGCAGCCTAACAGGTGTCTATATTATCCATGACCACAGTATCCACCCACCATGGGGTAAAGGTCAAGAAAAGCAGGCCAAAAAATGTGGTAATGTCAGCTGGTGCAGTGGTCATCACATTTCTTTGAACGACTCTTGTGAGCAGTCACAAAAATATAAGCCCAACAGGCCTGGCTCAAGATGTTTAACAATTGCTGTTGGGGAGCCGATTGCCACTGACTTGCTTCCATTTTCCTTTGTGGCTAACTGAGGTTTCAAGACACTTGTGAAACTCACAATGTCAAAGTACCAGGTCCACAGCCAAACCTATTTCTCAACTGTTGCCATCCCAGATTTATATGATGCTTTCCTGGAAAGTGTGTCTGATGCACTGAAAGGTTCAGTGGGCAGAAAGGTTTATGTCAACACAGATATGTGGACCAGTGGCCATATGACTGACTATGTGGCTGTGACTGGCCACTCAGTAAATGTTCCTCCCTCATTATCCTCGTCCTCCACAGCATCTAGTGGCAGTTGCACCTGCAGCAGCAAGAAACAAGGTACTTTTGCTGTTGCAGGCAGGCAGCATTATGTATTTATGGATTTGAAAAAAAAAGACCACAAAGCAAAATATTTTATAGAAGGCTTTCAAGAAAAGCTTGCTGAGTGGCTCACTCCAATGTGCTTGCAACCTGGGTTTAAAGTGTCTGATAATATTTCAAATATCCTGAAAGCAGTAAGGCTTGGTAACTTACACCATGTACCATGTTTGCACATACTATAAACTTGATGGTGAAAGACTTCACCAATGAAGGTAGAAATGTTCAGAGCTTTATTGCAGCTGCCTGCTTTAGCCATTCTGTAAAAGCCTAAAATTTGTCACAGAATATTCAGGTTGAAAATAGCCCCCCCTTCCACCAGATGATACATGATGTTTCAAGCCCTTGGAATTCTACTTACCATATATGATTCAGAGAATGCTTGAACAACAGAAAGCCATCTGTCAATACACTGTCCAATGTGGCATTGGGACAGGAGCTATGAATATCAGCTCCAATCAATGGTGTCTGAGGGAGAATCTTTATTGTGTCCTTAAACCCTTTCAGGAAGCTACCCGAGTGGTAACTACCAGTAATGCTGAGGTAAATCTTTTTCACTTCTTCTGTCATTTCGCTCTATCCTGTCCCCCACAAACTCATCACTGTGATCTCTACAAAGCCCTCTCAATACCCCTTCCTTTGAATCCTGATACCACATCCATTATGCTAGATTTACTGCCAAATTCTGGTTTGGGTCACTTCTCTCCTCCCTGACCTCTACTCTCTCTACCCCAACCTCTCCCACTCCATCAGCAACTCCAAGCAAAAATCCTGGGCTCTCCCTCAAAGGTCCATCACTGCTTGTCAAGTCACCTTCTCTCATCGATGCCCTAAACTGTGAATGCCCTCCCCACCTCCATCCGAGATGCACCCACCCCTGCATCACTTTCCACCCTACTCCAAGTCTACACCTCCCCAGTCTGTACCTGCTCATAACCACCACCCCCACCAGGTACCTTACATCCCTCATATATACCTCTTATGTCTCTGTATACCTAAGCTACACTCGTAGTCTAATTCTCACCTCAATATGGACCTGCCCTGTTTTGCCTACTATTGCTTCCTCCCATTGTGCCTCCTATTGTGAAAGCCCTAACTCAGTCTACCTCTAAACTCAACATCTAATTCACTCCTCCAGCTGGCAACCTTGGTTCCTCTCCATATCTTCAGTTATATCTTTGTCTACTCCCTCCACTCCATACCCACATACATCTTCCATATGTGCCCCGGGGCCTCTCACTGCAAACCTCAGTATTACCTCCAATACTACCAGCAAGTCAGTAGTTTCTGATATCAGTAACCTGGGTGGACATCCACTACAGATCATATTCTACATCTCAATGTATCCTATGGGTTTTGTTATTTTACTGCTGTCCACAATTGTTACTGTTTGCTTACTGTAAATGACAAGTGTAATATGTTCAATTGCACTAGCATTGTGATAGAGCTGCATCTGTTACTGTTGTGAACTGTTTTGTTGTGAACTGATTACTCCTTTCCTCCCTTCCTCCCAGGACACATCTGGAAATTAGCAATACTGTTCAGCATGCCTTTCTAGTTAAACTTTTAAATAAATAAATAAATAAAAGACTACCCTTAATTTCACTCATCAAGCTGAGACTAGAGCATCTTGAGTTACAATTTCTTGACAGTGGTGATATCAATGCTGCATCACTTGTGAGAAAAAAATTTAAACACCTTCCTAAGTGACCAGTGCATTATACATACAGTGGGCTCTATGCACTAATGGGTCAGAGTGACTATGTGGGCATATCTGGGGTGCACAACCACTCTGCACCCTACACACCCCCTGTGCTAGATGCAGTAAGGGGAGTGTGCAGCACTATGTGCCCGATCCCTAGCCACGTGAAGGAATGTAGCCAGGGGTGGTGTGGCAGCACGCCATTCACCAAGGCGCTAGGTGCATCCACAGGTGCAGGGACAGTCGTCTATGCCATGGGGAACCTTGCCATAACTGCAGTATGTGGCCAAGCCCACACATCCACAGGAATCCCCCATCCTCAGCGGCAAGAGAGCTGCCCACCCCAAGCACACCAAGACACCCCCATCCTGGCAGCATCACAGCAGCCCCCCACCCAACAGTGCCCCTGTCCTGGCTGGCATGGCAGTACCACCCTCCTCCCACTGCTGCCCTTGCACCACTGCATGCCCTGTTGCCCCCAAACAGTGATGTGCCGCAGTCCCCCATGGCACCAAGACCACCCCCAGGCCAGTACCTGCATTCCAGTGCCCTCTGGGATGGCCACTGGCACAGCCTTCCACACACCCCTATGGCCGCTGACCATCTAACTTATGCAGGTGCTCACAGCTGATGTGTGCCCCGTGTATATCAGATGGCCAGCAGCTGTGGTGGTGTGTGGAGGGCTGTGCCACTGGCCATCTCTGGGGGCACTAACACACATATACAGGGCATGGATGTGAAGTGCTGGGGGGGGTGAAGGCCAGGCAGCACTCAAGTCAGAGCAATTGTGGGAAGATGCAGTCATCAATAGGGGGGTCCTGGGTTGGTGCTGGACCACTATGGTCCAGGGCATGTGGGAGGGTTGGAATACTGATACAGGTGGTGGTCCTTCAGTGTGGCATGTGGTAGTTGCCAACCAATGGCCCTACATCAGGGCAGGTGCCCATGGGTCAGGGTGCCTGTGGGACACATTCACACACTGGGATCCATGCCTTTCTGCATAAGAGATCCACTCCCAGTCCAGAACAGGCATCTTACTGGATCCACAGCCAGACCCACAGCTCCCCCCAGCCACCCTGTGGAGTCCTGCATGCCTGGGAGGTGGGACCACAGACAGGTGCACATCCGTTATGCATACCCTGGTTATGCACCTGTCCACAGGTGCAGAGCTGCACTGGCAGGTTACACACCTTTGGAGTGTAACCTGTGCCCATTTGTACATAGGGGCCAGTACTGTATGTGCAAAGCTGAACATTACATTTTGGCTACATTTTTAGATCCTCAGTTTAAGGACACAATTAAAACATTCCTACAACCACATAACTTTAATGATCTGGATTATTATCATGACCTATTAACTGAGAAAGTGTCACTACATATAGTTAAGAAAAGTACTAACTCATCAATGCCATCATGGCCACATTCAGACTCTGCACAAAATCTGGTGGTGAGGGAGGAAACACAATCTGCTGCTGTTGCTGCTGCTAGTACCACTGCTACTGATGTTTCTGGCTGCCAAACACAAACCAGAGCTCCTGCTACTACCGGGGTCACTGCTACCCTACATGAAGAGAAGACACTGTGGGACACACCATCAGCCTTTGGGCTTATAAAGACAGGTGGAAAGGCTCAGTTGGCTACTGTGGTAACAGAAGTCCCTGCTACAAAAATAATGAAGGATTATACAAAGGAGACTGTTCATCTCATCACAGGTTATGAGCTATTACTGTGCTGGCATCTGAAGAAATCAATATTTCCTTCTTTAACAGAGATTGCAATTAAATACCTCAGTTTCTCACCATCCAGCACATATTCAAATAGAATTTTCAGTACTGCAGGAGCAATAGTGAATGACAAAAGAACATGTCTTTCCACAAAAATGTAAAGAGGCTCATTTTTCTAAAAACAAACCTGCCCAAATTCAAAAAACATATGCTGTCCAAAATTTTTGCAGGCTGACACTAGCACACAGATGGCATTTTGCTCAGATGGTGATGATGATGATGATGGTGAGGGATTTTGTTACCTGTAACCACTAGCCTTTCCACCTGTCTTTGCTCCACTGGTGGGTGCTCCTTTCTCCTCCTTTGGTTCTCTTCCTTATGGAGGAGCCTGCAAGGTATCACAGCAGATGGAGGTTTGTCTGGGGGCAGGGCCAGAGACATCTGAACAACAATAAGGCCCCAGGTAGGACCACCTAGAAGGGTCTGGGGGGAGGATAGGGTTCCCTGGGGAAGGGGGAGAGAGCTTGCAGCCCGGGATAGGGAGAAGCCAGACCCCTTTAAGAGGGGCTGCCCAGGAGGAATTCTCCCTACTTCCTCCTTGTCCCAGGTTGCATGCCACAAACAAACTCCTCAGATGGGAGTAATGGGCCATGGGTCCCATAGCAGACAGCCTTTGGGACTTGGGTCAGCCAGCCTGCAGGAGGGCTTGGGGGCATGACCACTGCGATACACCAAGGGTGGGGGGAGCCTAGCATGTGGCCTCTGGCAGGAAACCTGGGTCAATTAGGTGTAGAGTAGAGGTGTGACCAACTGCTGGAATGCTGGCGGACCAGAATAGGGCTTGATCAGGAGTGGTCCAGGCAGCCCCAGCCATAGCAGAGGATTGGGGACGCTGGAGGAGGAGTGGAATCAGTGCCATCACCAATGCCAGAGGAGCAAGGGTCAGTGAGATTTCTATCCCTGGCAGAGCACATTGGGTCACACTTGGCAGACAAGGTGAGGCAACAAATAATCAACAAAGAATATGTTGACATCTTTGCTTTTCTGAACCTGCCGAAAGAACTGGAAAAAGAGAAGAAAGACAAGGAGGGGGAGGACGGGGTCAAACAGAAGCAAAAAACATCTGTCCAGTGGATGTGGGAGAATGGGGCCACAGGGTTCATAATTTATGCAGGAATCCTTACCCAGGGCAGCCCGGGGAAAGCTGACAGGTTGTGGGTCTACTTTAATAGAATAATGACCATGCATGCTAGTAAGCCAAGTGGAGGGTGGTTAGAATATGACGAGGAGTATCAGAGGAGAAAGTAGATGGACATGGCATGATCATGGGCAGTTTTGGACTTCCTGCTGCTGTGGATGATTGACTTGGGGGGAGGAGTTCAACACACAGACAGTGGTTTTCTGGTGAGGTGCCCCCCATTGCCGAAGAAAGGCTATCAATGGGGTAATGGGGGAAAAGAGGGGATGGGAAAGGATGTTGTTTCAGCTACGACCAGGGATCATTCAAGACTAAGCATTGTAGACACAAGCATGAGTGTATGGCATGCAGAAACCACACTCGTTTCAACAGTGTGGTAAGGCAACAGAGGTGGGGGCAGGGAAGGCAAACATTTTCATCCCTTTTGGAAGGGAAGGACAAAGGCTGCCAACACTGGTCAAGCTGGAAAATATTGAAGGGTGGTTGGTCAACTACCCAGACAGGGTGGCCACTCACTCTCTGGCAGAAGGTTTCAGGGAAGGATTCCTTATACCATACCAAGGCCCAAGGAGGCATACGAGGCTGACAACCTACATTCTGCCAAGCAGCAACCAGAGGTCATGCGGGGCAAGCTACAGAAGGAGCTGGATGTGGGTCAGATCAGTGGCCCCTTCTCCTCTCCCCCTTGCCCAAGGTTCAGGGTGTTGCCTATTGGCCTAGTCCCCAAAAAGGTGCCAGGTGAGTTCCAAATGATAAACCAACTGTCATACCCAAAAGGGGATTCAGTCAATGCCTACATCGACCCAGTCAACACCGTGGTGTATTACACGTCATTCGACAGGGCAGTAGAGGTGGTGAGACAGGCAGGCCAGGGGGCGTTGCTGGGGAAGGTTGATATACAATCAGCATTCCATCTGTTGCCAGTGTTCCCTGCAGATAGGGAGCTACTGGGCATGAAATTTGATGAGTACTACTATATGGACAACTGCATGCCCATGAGGTGTGCGGTAGCATGTGCATTTTTTGAACAATTCAGCACATTTCTGCACTGGGCCACAGCACAGAAAGCCAAAGTCAACCACTTGGTCCATTATTTGGATGACTTTCTGTTTGTGGGGAGGGCTGGCTCAGGGCAATGTGCACATATCATGGTGGCATTCCATGAGGTGAGAGCTAAGCTGGGTGTACCATTGGCCCTGAACAAGATGGAAGGGCCATGCACAAGGCTTTCCTCCTGGGGATCGAGACTTACACAAGGGAGCAAGTGTTCCAGATTTCCCAAGACAAGTTGGTGGTCTTGCGCACACGGCTGGACGCTGTGATGAGGGCATGAAAAGTCACATTACGGGAGCTCCAGCAACTAGTGGGCCATCTTAATTTCACCTGCTGGGTAATGCCCATGGGCAAGACATTCATGAGGTGGCTGGCAGGCATTGGGGTGGACTGTACAAAATCGCACCATAGAATCCAGGTCACAGCAGTAATGCAGGAGGACCTAGGCATTTGGCAGACATTTCTGCAATGCTTCAATGGGGTGTCGATGTGGCCGGTTCCAGTGTCCAGTGAAGAATTGGAACTCTTCACAGATGCCTCAGGGTGGGCTTGGGCTTCGGGGATTACTTGCAAGGGATATGATGTGCAGATCAGTGGCCTGCAAAGTGGATCAGACGAGGCATCATGAGGCAGATAATGGTGATGGAATTTTTCCCCATTGTCATGGCATTGGTGGTCTGGGGAGATGTGCTGCGGGACAAGCACATCGCATTCAGGTCGGACAACAACAGAGTGCTGTATGCCATAAACAAACAGTTGGGGCACAAGGGCCTGATGGGCAACCTCATGTGGGTGTTTGTCCTCAAGTGTCTGCTGTTGAATATTACCTTTAGGGCAGTGCATGTACCAGGTATTGAAAATGGTATCACTGGCACTCTCTCTCATTTACAGTGGCAGAGATTCTGAGAATTGGCACCAGTGGCAGACCAGCAGCCCAGGGAAGTCCCACCATTCCTACGGGAGTTGATAACCTAGAGGCCTGGGAGTTGATTGAGAAGGCCCCTGCACCTAGGACATGGATGGCATACCAGAGGGGAATCAACTGTTTTCTGGAAATGCAACACGCACAAGGGTGGACAGTGACATGGCCGATCCCAGTTGCGCAGATGTGTGAATACGTACTGATCAAAAAAGTGTGGGGGTTACCCGGGCAACAGTCAAACATTGCTGACATTGCCCGGTTCCAGAAAATCAGAGGCTTCTCCGACTCTACAAGGGCATTTGCCCTTCAGAAGATGCTAAAAGGTTGGGCACAGGCAACCTCAAGGGGTACAGACAACAGATGCTCAATAGTCCTGCCATATTCAAGCAGATCTGGGATGAGTTGCCTAAGGTATAAAAATCCCTTGATGAGACAAGGCTGTTCTGGACAGTGTACTTGGTAGCATTTTGCGGGGCATTCCAGGTGTCTGAGCTCGTGCAGCCCAGCAAGGCTACCAGGAGACAAGTAGCACTGGCAGAGGCAGACATAGAGGTCTCAATAGCTGGAGTCTTTGTCCACATCCAGAAGAGCAAGACTGACTAACTTGCCCACGGGTGGTGGTGCTGACTAGTCGCACCCCATGGGCTCCAGTGGGATGTAGGAGCATGGGTACAGGATTATATAACTCAGCTCCCAGCAATGGGGGGGCCTTCTTCCATCATAGAGGGGGTGGCCCCCTAACAGTGTACCAGTTTAGGCACGTGTTGCAAAAGACCTTGTAACAGCTGGGCATCCTGGCAGAACACTACAACACGCACTCCTTTAGGATTGGAGCAGCATCACATGCCAGGACGGAGGGCTTAGCAGATGGGACAATAGAGGTGTTGGGTAGATGGAAGTCACAGGCATTTGAAAGATACAGAAGGCCACACATGTTATAACTCTCTTTTGTTTTGACAAGTGTTGCAGCACGAGCAGAGCAGGTCTGGATTTGGACCACACTCAAACATCCATTGGGTGGCCCGCAAGGCCAGGCAGTATCCCGGAGGAGAAAACTTGTTCCTGGCACCCGAGAGGGCAGAGGTGCATTGGTTGGGATGCCATGGGATGCGATGGAATGAATTAATCACCACACTACAAGCAAAAGCCTGGGAGAGGTGACAGCCAGATGTTTTAGTCCTCCATGTGGGGGGAAATGATTTAGGAGTTATGTATGTGAGGGAGCGTAAGGAAATGGTCAGGCAGGACCTGGCAAGAATGAAGCAATGGTGGCCCCAGGTGCATATAATTTGGTCTGATATGGTGCAGCAGCAGTAGTTACAGCATGCCCAGAACGCAGCCATGAAACCAATTATGGAATCCATGGGGGGGGGGTGGGTCCATAGCAGCGCACCTGGGAGTGTCTGTGAAAAAGCCTGATCTGTATAGAAGAGATGATGTACATCTATCAGAGAAAGGATTAGACTTGTTTTTGAATGACATACAATGGGCAGTGGCGAGAGTATTGGTGTGAGGTGATTGTTGGGGGGGTGAGTTGGTGAAAACTCATCTTGTGGTGGCTTGGTAGTCTTGGAACAGTGTGGGAGGGGGTAACAGGGGAACATGCGTCTTAACCAGTCAGATCTCCCTGAGGCTGACAGGAGGGTGGGCCTGATGGATGGAGTCTGGAGGGCACCCTCTTTGGGTAGTGTCCCATGGTATGGTGGATCCTCTGATGGGGGAGGAGCTAGCTGCAGCCGGTCACAGAGCCATCCCTCATGCCCTGGAGGTTGTTGTCCCTCACGGGATCCAGGTTGATGGTAAGGCGGCCCTCTCCTGGGAGGGAGAGTCGACCATCAATGATCTAGTGCTCCATGGGGAGCTAGATTCCTTCCAAGGCTACCTAGCTGCACACAGCAAGCTGAAGCAATTGTATATATGGATAATTGGTTTTATTAATAAACATATGGCTGTGGACATTTCTCCAAAGCCTGTTGTTGTGTCAGTTTGTTCAGGTGAAGAAGGCATATGCCCTCAAAAGACAAAGTTCCATTCATTTTGAATCACAAACGACCATCTGCTACTAGTTCTTTCATGTGCCACTGTGGCATAACCCAGCACCAGTAGTTGAAGGGCCACTACAAAGTATTCAGCTACAACTACTCTAAGTGATGACACATTAGTGTCACAAAGATTTTCAGCCATAAGGTTTTATTGCTGTTTCTGTTAACTGCAGATTCAAAATTTATTAGGTTGTTAAAAAAAAAGTACGCAAATAAATGGTCTTTCTTCTGTTTCAGATGGGAATTTATTTATTTTTTGCTTGTTTAGTTTTTGCTGCAGTGTCCACATTTCCATTTCCATTTTAGTGTTCAACCCAAAGACACATCCAAGGCTTTGATCCTAGCTGAGCCATCCTCCAGATACAAATAGTGTTCATCCTCACCTAGAAAACAAAAGACTAGAATTTAAAAAAATTATGTCCCCATGGACTGACTGACCATTATGAGAATAGAAATAAAAAAAAAATTCCTGATTTTATCTAACCCCCAACTCCAAATCAAGACCCCCTTGGCCATTCCCTCTTACAAATATCCTTTCTTAGTTGTTAAAGGAATAATGTCTGACAGGGTGGGTGTAATGCTGGGATAACATCCCACCTCAGGTGGATGGGCCCGAGGCCACCGGCCAAAGGCATCCAACACCCGAGAAGGGATGTTATCCCAGCATAACACCCACCCTGGAGGGCATTATTCCTATTATATAATGGCTTGTTATTTTACACAGAAGAAAACAGTAATTTTAAAGAATGTTTTTGTTAGTCTAGAAAAATATTTTTGTTTCTTAGAGAAGATGCAATTAATGATAGAGCAACTAATCATCCTAATCATTAACAGTGATGTATGCCAGGATAACATCCTTGCTGTGATTGCCAACTGACCAATCAAAAGCTAGGATTCTTTCTTGCCATTGTATAACATTCCATCAACCCCACTCTTGGTTCTATAAAGAACAAGTTCTGATCAGAGCTACAACAGGTGCTAATGCAGTAATGTGATAAGATATTTGTTTATTTCAAAGGTTTTATGAGAAAAGACATACTGAGCTAGTAACATCTTATTTTCAAATCTGTCCTAAGGGAAGGGAAAGGGGAAAGGATAAAAGATAAAAGATACAAAAATATACAATATAAAGTTCATAGAAATGGAATAAATGTAACAAAGATAAAGAGGACAATTATGTCTAAGAATAAATTGTCAAAAGTAAGTTACCAAGCAATAAGTTGTGGAACTGACCAAAGAACAAAAACAGCTATCAACTTATCAAATTAAAAACTAGGGGAATGACTGATGCGGGCAAAGAGATGTAGAATTAATGTGTGACTGAGTTTTATTACAGTGATGTAAAATCTTTCACTGGTCAGGCTGCATTCTCTTTCTGCTTTCCTAAACTTTAGAACTCTCTCTCCCCATAATTAATCATGCCACCTTTTCCAAACGCACTCTCTCTTCTCTGCTCCATCACCACATCATTCCTTCTATGTCTGTCCTTGAGTCATAGCCCTTCCACTATCCTCAATTTACCATCTCCCCCTCTTTCTCCTCCTCCTTGCCACTCCACCCACTTCACCAACCCTTCTCCCTCTCTTCTCTCTTCCTCTGTTGTCTGCACTTTCCCTTCTTACCAACCCCCAATCTGCACTCCTTCCTTTAGCATCCCATCCTCTGGTGCCCTTACTGTTGAAAAATACTATTGCTTGTACCCATGGGACAGATTCCCCGCTGTGTCCTTGTAAAATCTTTGCCTATAATTTTACCTGTCTGATGAACCTCGTTCCTGTTTGTTTTGTACTGTTAATTTTATATCTCTGCATGATGTTTTATTGTATAAGATATTGTTCTATGCTGTTCTTGCACCTCTCTTCCCCCTTTCCCCCAGGTTGCATCTAGAAATGAGCTATTGTTTAGTTCAGTATGTCTTTCCTGGTGAAACTTCTGAAATAAATAAATACATAGATACATAAATGATGTAAAAGTCCCACACTTACACCACAATAGTAGGAAAAAATAAAACCATAAACATCAAGGTAATGCAGTGAACAGTAGTTTTGGTTCTGGACATACACACTCACTTGAAAATGCACAAAACACACACACATGCATGTAGCTGTTACAACACTTGTGTACACACATAGGGTGTGAATGCCATTAGTAGGTTAGAGCAGCTGCAATCTTTCATTTTCAGTGGGGTCTTGCTTTTGCATGTTTTTCCAGTGTATTTAGTAGAGTTAGCATAAGTAATATGCAGAATCTAATTTTTACTGGGGTCCTGCTTATATACATTTTTACAATGTAATAACCCAGGATAGATCAGTTAGCATGAAAAAAACACACAAAGGCTCACTCTCAGTTGGGGTGCAACTGGTAACTCAAAACATTTCAAAACATCACAACCAGGCACTCACCACCACCAATAAAAACTGATGGTGCAGTATAAAATAAATAATTTATTGTACAAATCACATGCTTGCAATATGCAGTATCTCATTTTTTGTGATTTCCTAACTGTACCTATCATAACACTAACAGATTTAGGGTGCCCTAAATGAGTTGACTTCATCACAGCCTGTATGTTTTCAGTGAACAGATAATGTATCTCTCTTTGGCCAGTAGAGGGATGTGAACTATGCTGACTGCATGTTTCAGTGCCTTATTTTTGCTTTAGGGGGCTATATTCAAACATGCTTGGGGCACTTGCACATTGCTCCAAACAATGTTTGAGTATAGAACATTTTATGAACTATGATCATTTGGACTAAGGAAAGGGACTTTGCAAGGGGAAGCCTGATACCTTTTAATATGGGGCCACTACTCTGTGTAGTTCTGGTTTCCAGTTTTATGTATGTCTACCTACTTCTGTTTCAAGCTTTTAGCCACTGACCGAAATGCTTTTAGCCTCTAACTGCTATGCCAGCAACCTGGGTTCAAGAAAGGACCTGGGTCACTTCGGGACTGGCCAGGGAGGGAGAATGCACATCTCTAGGACAGGGAGAGGAATCTATGGGCAGTACCATGAGACAGCATGGGGGAAAGGACCCCACACCTGGATGCCTTCTCCATGGAGGCTGAGAACACACTTGTCTGGACCCAATAGGGGAGAAAATAAGAGGAAAAGCCCTCTGACTGTAGAACAGTGATTATCTGCCCACTAACTGGCCCCACACTGATGACTAGGGACCACTGATCCATGGTCCTGTGACAAGACCACCAGAAAAGGTAAGTCCTAAAGAAGGTGGATGATGGGGCTGGCAAGACTGGCCCAGATGGAGGCAAGTCAGGGTGCTGAAGGATATTTATTTATTGAAATTGTTTCACAAGGAAAAGCACACTGAGCAAGAACTGCTCATCTCCCAGTGCAACCTGTGGGGAGGGGTACAGTGGGGAAGAGGACAAGGGTAGTCCAGGTCCTGACATATATACATACAATTACAATACAGTTGAAAACATCTGACAGAAATAGTTGGGTGTAGATGACAATTTACCCGTACTTATAGTATAGTAGCAATTCCATGGGGAAGTCATGCTTTATACCTTGAAAACATATAATTGGATAATACCGCTGCATATGTTTGACAGGAATAGGTGAGTGTGGATTAATACATATTACATGTTACAATACATGTTACTTGATTCTCTTTGTGCTACTAATTGCTGAAGTGTAAAGCTAGGGACTCACTGGCTTTTCTAGAGTTGCCTTGCTGATTTCATGTTAAAGCCAGATATACCAAGCAGCTAATATAGATCAGACTTGTTTAATATGGTGGTATTTGGAGCTAATTGCTGATTTCATCTTAAAGCCAGATATACCAAGCAGCTAATATAGATCAGACTTGTTTAATATGGTGGTATTGAGCTAATTGTGCTTGTTACTGAAGGCATTAGGTTAGCTGGGTCCTAGTGTGACCTCATTTTGGAATAGCCCTGTTTGCTTAGAGTGGAGCTCCTTTGTGTAAGTCACAACATATTCTCCCGCTGCATAGTAATGAGAGGCTTTGTTTTCTCCACAACATAGGCAGCTCCCCAAGCTAGGCACTCAGGACAATCAAGCAACTGAAGCACAAGCAGATCACCTGAGTAGCTGAGGAAGCCAAATCTCCAGCCTGATAACTTTCCAGGTAAAGAGAGCCTCTTCTCTTCTCTTCGTCTGGACACCTGCAGAGTGGTGCTAGCCTCATGGCCTGCCCTGCTCATGCCCCAACCACCTCCCACCTAGGGCAGCTGTCAATTTAGGATCCACCCCATGACATCACATCCGGTGATATCGTCCTGTTGCCCAGAACTTATCTCCCCACTTTCCCATTTGCAGGTTATCCTGCTGGCCACCAGAGGGACCTATGCTCCTCACTACTTCCTACTCCTACCTGTACAGCACTACTTCCCTGGGATCTTGCTCACCACAATGTATTGGCCCTGCCTCATGCTCTGCCTGTGCCTATCCCCATTAGCAGTGCACTTACCCACTTACCCACTTACCCATCTGCTAGTCCACACTGTGCCCTGACACCCCTCCCTCCCCTTGCTCCTGAACCTCCTCTCCTGCCCCTTGGGACCTCTGTGTGTCCCCATCCCCCCTGCCCTCCACCTAGCTTTCTCTTCACCTCAGGCACACCTGGGTGTCTTCTTATTCTTGCTTTCCCCTCCTGTACCTCCCTGCCCACCCCCTGCTCCCTTAGCCTCCCCCCCCCTCCCTCTCATGTCAATCGTAGGAAAACCTCTCACCATCTCCCAGCCAGGGTGTTAGTCATGCTACTACTCCTGTCAGGGAACATTCATCCAAACCCTGGCCCGGTTCCCAGGAGCTCCCCAACTCGTACCACAGGCCTATGCATGGTCTCCATGAATATCTGTAGCCTTCTAAAAAAGTTTGACTCACTACAATGCCTGGTCACATCAATTAACCCTGATGTCATCACCCTGGTTGAGACTTGGCTGTCAAAATCCTCCCCTGACTCCCTAGTCTCCCTTCCTGGTTTCACCCTTTTCCGGTCCGACCGTGTTGGGAGACGGGGCGGCGGCTGCGCTATTTATGTCAAGGAATCTCTCCCCGTACTAGCCCTGCCCACTCCCATCCTTGACTCCAGGGCCCAGGCGCTTACGCTGAAACTAACCCCTGACCCTTTAAAGGGACCCCTTTATCTGACTACTGCATACGTGCCCCCCAGGGACCAAATGCAGGCTATTGCCTCTCTTACAGAATACCTTACCTCTCTACCTCCTTCCGCTGATCAAATTCTGGTGGGTGACTTAAATGTCAACTGGCTCAGCCCCTCCTCCTCCTCTACCTGAGACTCCTTTTCTGCAATAGACCTAACGCAATTAGTTACCCACCCTACCAGGACTAACCCCAAGAGAGGCTCCAGTACCCTGCTTGATGTGGTACTCACCAACCGCCCTAATCGGATCCCCAATGTACAAGTCCTCCCAGACTCTCTCAGCGATCACTCCCCCATTATATTCCACTGGTCAACCTCAGTCCCCAAACCCATAGCACAGTCCACATGCCGGCGTGCTAATACCTGGTGGACTGATAAAACTTAAGGAACTTCTGTCCCAAATTGACTGGTCTCCTATACAGGCAACTCCTGACATCGACACAGCTCTCCTTCTTTACCCAAACTTTTAATAATGCCTGTGATATCTTTGCCCAAGTGTTGACCGCTGCTCTAAAAGGAAGAATGCCCCTGGTTACCCCAGCTTTGATCCACCAGCTCAAACATAGGGACAACCTATGGCACCATGCCATTGAGACTGGCAGGCCCAATGACAGGCGGTTATATGCCGCCTCAAACAAGTGCACTTGGGCTATCAGAAAGGCCAAGTCTGAGCACTATTGGTCCTCACTCACTGCCTCATGGGGAATCCCAGAACCTTCTGGGATAACATTAAACAGTTAAATGGGAGTGCACACTCCCTCACCCACCCAGATCAACATTAATGGTGTGATCTCCTCAGACCCAGCCCTCATAGCCAACCACCTCAACACCTCATTCACTGACCTTAGCCCTATCCTCCTACAAATTTTTGACCTCCTCCCCAGCACCTGCCATAAATCTTCTCTCCTTATTTTCTCCTCCGCCGTGTTTCTGCCCAAGAACTTAGGCCGCACCTGTCACTGCCCTCAAGAGTAATAGTACAGGCAGTGACACCCTGGATCCGTGTATCCTACGGCTGGTCTTAGACACAGTCCTTACCCCTATCACATGCCTCATCAACCACTCTCTTTGCCTGGGGAAGGTTCCAACTGCCTGGAAAGTCGCCACTGTCACCCCTATCTTTAAAGGTGGTGATAGGACTGTGGCTGGAACCATCGACCGATCTCCATTCTCTCTCCTCTCCAAGGCCTTGGAAAAGTGGTGGCCTCTCAAATGTCTGACTACCTCTCCACCTACAATGTCCTTTGTCCTGAGCAGCATGGCTTCCGGCGGGGCCACAGTACCAACACAGCCCTCCTAGAGTTTCTCCAACTTTCTCCACTCCTCCTTAGACACTGGTTCTCTGGCTGGTGCTGTCTTCATTGACCTCTCAAAGCTTTCAACACTGTCTCCCACCCCTCCTTCTTGATGCCCTTAGTCTCTCTGGTTTTGCTGCTGGGCCTATCTCCTGGTGCACCAGTTATCTGTCTGACCGCCACAGCATGTAAAAATTAATGGGACCTACTCAGACATCTGTCCCATCTTTTCTGGGGTTCCCAGGGCTCCATTCTGGGCCCCTACTATTCTCCCTTTACCTTAACACCCTTCCACGCTCTTGCTCGGGAACATTCTATTGTACACTGATGATGCAGTCATCTTTGCCTCAAGTCGTAACCCTACTGCCCTCAGGACTACGCTGCAGAAGTCCTTCACTGAAGCCGAGGGCTGGTTCAAAGGACATAGATTGTTGATAAACTAAAAACAAAACCATGTTCTTCACTCATCCCAAAACAAGTCCTGCAACTTCAAACTCCTCATTCACTCTGGGTCCTCATTCCACTTGAACAAGTTTGCACCTATAAATACCTTGGGATCCATTTTGACCCCTCCCTCTCCTTCCATGGACACATCGCTGCCCTAGCCACTGCCACTAATATCCGATTGGGCATCTTACATCGGTACAAACACTGCCTCCCCCCGGAGGCTCTTCGACTCGCAGTCACCTCCTCTATCCTGTCCCTAGTGGACTATGGACTGCCGTGTGATGGTGCTGCTGATCAGACCGCACTCCATAAAATTCGCACTACTCTGAATAAGGCCTGCAGGTTAATTACTGGAGCACCTAGGATGACACACACCTGTCTACTGTATGCTAAAGCGCTGGTACTTGATCTCAATGAGCGCCTCAAATATCTTACCTGTACCCTTACAAAAAAGACCCTCCTTGGGCTTTCCCCACCAGGATTGACCACCACCATACGCCGCTCTGTCCCACTAGTTCATACTCGGACCTCTGGGAAAACCTCTCTTGTTATCCCTAGAGCTAGGACCTCTCACGGCCAAAGATCCTTCAGCTTTAGGGCCCCCTCCTGGTTCAACACACTGCCCCCCTCCATCTCTGAAGCTCCAACTATATCGTGTTTCAAAACTTCCTTACGCAACCACCTTATTAACACCCGATGCTGTAACTGACACTAGTCAAAGCCGTACTCAATACTTATGACAAAGCTTATTACTAAGCTGCTAAGGATGACATAACTCTGGTATTGTTTGCAGCCATCCTACCTGTACCAGCTTGTTTGTATCTATGTCTTAATTTTACTGTTATACTTATGTGTTGTACTGCTATACTGTGTATTTTGGTTTGTCTTACTGTGACAAGGTACCTTTGTAAATGAGCCTATGGCTCAAAGGTTTTCCAAACTGCTGTTTAAATAAAATAAAAAAAAAAATAAACATATACCGTAATAGTAGAGAGTAACAGTTACAATGAGGAAATCCTGCTAAGGTATTGGGTTGTGGTATATAATGAGATGGGGTAAGTGCAAGCTAGCTAGCTCAAAAGTTGGGATTAAGTGAAATAGTTGAGTGTGGTTAGAGAAGTAGCACCATTGGGCCTACTGGGAGAAATATAGGAGTGTCTGACATAGAATAGATTGGAGAGTTAGCTGCAGGAGCAGTTTACTGAGCAGTTGTTGGCAAGGGCATAGGATAGTGAGTGGATAGAGGAAGAGTGGCAAATTTCAGAGGGCAAAGAGTTCCAGAGTTGAGGGAAGCAGTGAGAGAAGCTGGCCTGGCTGACTTGGGTCCGACGTCTGGGGACTAACAGGAGTTGGAAGTCTAGAGACCTCATAGGTGGGTGCCAGAGGGGGTGATAGTATGGAGGTCAGATACACTGGGAGGGCACCAAATCAGTTCTTTGAGATAAACTTAGCACAGTGTATTAGGCAGCGGTTCTCAAGGGAGGGGAGAAAAAGGGAGTGGTATAGCTCGAAGCGGTGGGTGCGAGGAGGAGTGTCAAGAGCGAACCGGCAGAAAGCATTTAAAAGGGTATCCAGTTTGGATAAAACTGATTTGTGGGTGGCACTGTAAACAATATCACAGTAATCGAAGGAGGGAAGTATCATCTTCTGGATAAGCTCATGATGGACCGGATAGGAGAGGCTAGAACAGTTCCGATATAAAGTTCTGAGCTTGGGGTGGAGTTTTGTTAGTATAGAGTCAGCATGGACTGCAAAGGTGAGGTGGTGGTCAAGCCAAACTCCAAGATACTGGAAGGAGGTGACGTCCTCCAGCTCTGACCCATCAAGAGTCTGGAAAAGTGGGAGGGAAGGGAGCCTGGCTAGTTGTTGGGATGTACCAAAAGTTATAGTTACACTTTTTTTAACATTTAGAGAGCTGGTGAGAGTTGAACCAGATCTGGACTTTGTTAAAATCCTTCTGGAGAGTAGAGACAACTGAGGCTGGGGAGGAGCCAGAAGAAAATAGGACAGTATTGTCAGCATGCATGTGGATCAAGGAGGCAGAACAAGTTTGGGTCAGGTTGTTTAGAAAAATAGAGAATAGGATAGGCCCAATCACCGATCCTTGGGGGACACCAGTGGACATGGGGAGGGGAGGGGAGGGGATATGGCATCCGCAATCCTGACAGATTGAGTGTGGTCTGTAAGATAGGCACTGAACCAGGCAGTAGCAGATGTGGAGAGGCCAGAGTCAGAGAGGCTAGATAGTAACAGAGTGTGGGAGACTGTATCGAAGGCCTTGGCCAGATCGATGAAAATGGCAGAGGTGATGCGACCTCTATCCATTCCAGATTGGATGGTGTCAGTGAGCCTTAGTAAAGAAGAGGCAGTGGTGTGATCTTTCCTGTATCTGGACTGGAAGTGTGTGAAGAAATTTGAGTCGGAGAGATAGGAGGTTAGCTGGCTTAGCACTAAGTGTTCTTGTAACTTCGCCAGAGCAGGGAGGAGGGAGATTGGATGATAGTTTGAGATGGAGGAGGAAGTGCCTCCTTTGTGGAGAGGGATGACAATGGTATGCTTCCAGGACAGAGGGACAGATGCAGTGGTAAAGGATAGATTTAGGAGGTAAGCAATAGGGGTGGCTATGGCAGAGGCCAAGAGAAACAGAATGTTGGGGTCTAGTCCATCCGGGGAATTCCCATTTGAGGGCCTTAATGTTAGCAGGGCTTCTGGAGCTTCATCCAGAGAGATTTCCCTGAAGGAGAAAATACCTGTATTTTGAGGTAGTTTTTGCCCTGTAGGTGGTGGAGATGGTTACATGGGGGGTAAGGAAGAAAGGAGTGAGGAAGTGCAGGTGGAGAAATATAAGTTAAACTCAGCAGCGACCGAGATAGGATCCGAGAGTGTGGAGTTGTTTACACTAAGGCAGAGATGAGGGCTTGGCCACTGGAGTGAGAAGAGGGAGTGTATGGCCTTCCAGAATTTGGAGGGGCTGTTAAGGTTAGATTGAAGGGAGGATCTAAAGTACTCTGCTTTAGCTAGCCAGGTTGCTCCAAGGACACAGTGAGGAGACATGCCACTCATCATGGTCATGTACTGCGTGCTGGTGAGTGTCAAGGGTCTGCCTACACAGATGAACAATGCTGAGAAGCAATGCATGAACACAGTGGGGTGACATAGTACCCATCAAGGGAGTGTACTGTGTGCTGGTGAAATGTGAGGTACTGCCAGCACTATGGAGTGATAGTCAGAAGAACTGTATAAACACAGTAAAGGACTGCTTACAGGAAAAGCAATGCTGAGAAGCAACACAGTGGGGCAACATGGCAACCAGCATGGTGGTATAATTTGTGCTGGTAAATGTGTAGGGTCTCCCTGCACTAAGAAACAGTGCTCAGAAGCACTGCATGAACTCAGTGGAGTGACTCAACACCAATCATGGTTGCATTCTGTGTTCCGGTGAATGGTGAGGGATAGGCTGCACTGTGTAATGATGCTCAAAAGCACTATATGAACACTCTAGTGTGACAAGGCACACATCATGGTGATGCACTGCTGGCTGGTGAAAGATGGAAGAATGCCTGCACATGGGAGTAATATCAGAAGCACTGCATGAACACAGTGGGGTGACATGGCGCCCATCAAGGTGGTGTACTGTGTGCTGGTGAAAGATGAGGGACTGCTGCACTGTGGACTGATGCTCAGAAAAACAGATTGAACAGAGTGGGGCAAAATGGCACCAATCTTGATAGTGTACTGTGTACTGTTAGAAGATGAGGGATTGCCTGCACTGAGGAGCGATGCACAGAAGCACTCCATGAACATAGTGGGGCATCATAGCACCCATCCCTGTTGCATACTGTGTGCTGGTGAAAGGTAAGGGATCACTTGCACTAGGAAGCAATGCTCAGAAGCAATGAATGAACACAGAGGGGCAACATGGCACCCATAAAAACTGCATACTGCATGCTGGTGAAAGGTGAGGGGCTGTCTGCACTGTTGAATGATGCTCAAAAGCAATACACTAACAAAATGGGGTGACATGGCACCCATCACGGTGGCATACTGTGTGCTGATGAAATGTGAGGGACTGCCTCCATAGAGGAGTGATGCTCAGAAGCACAGCTTGAACACAGTTGGGTGGCATAGCATTAATCATGGTGACGTGCTGCTTGCTGGTGAAAGGTGAGGTATTGCTTTAACTTTGTAACAATGCTCAGAAGAACTGTATGAACTCTCTGGCATGACAACGCACCCATCTTGGTGTGTACTGCTTGCTGGTGAAAGATGAGGGAATGCCTGCACAAGAAAGTAATGTCAGAAGAACTGTATGAACACGGTGGGGTGACATGGCACCCATCAAGGTGGTGAAATGAATGCTGGTGAAAGGTGAGGCACTGATTGTACTGCAGAGTGATGCTCTGAAGCACAGCTTGAGCACATTGGGGCAGCATGGCACCAATCACTGAAGTGTACTACATGCCGATGAAAAGTGAGGGAGTACAGGATCTGACAAGTGATGCTCTAAAGCACTGCATGAATACTGGAAGATGACATGGCACTCATTAACGGGCTGTACTGTATGCTGGAGAAAGATAAAGGACTACATTCACTGGCAAGTAATGTTCAGAAGCACTGCATTGACACAGCAGGGTGACATGGCACCCATCACCATGGAATACTGTGTGCTGGTGAAATGCGAGGGACTTCCTGCACAGGGGGAGTGATGCTCATAAGCACTATATGGACTCAGTGGGGTGGCATGGTACCTATCATGGTGGTGTACTGCATTCTGTTGAAGGGAGAGGGAGTGCCTTCATAGCCTTCGTAGAGGAGCAATGCTCAGAACCACTACATGAACACAGTGAGGTGACATGGCACCCATTTCAGTGGTTACTTTGTGTTGGGGAAATGTCATTGACTGCCTGCACTGTGAAGTGATGGTCAGAAGCACTGCATGAACACAGTGTGGTGACATTGCACCCATCATGGTGGTGTTCTATGGGCTGGTTAAAGGTTTGAACACTTCAGGTGTGATAAGGAACACATCACGGTGGTGTACTGCTTGCTGGTGAAAGATGAGAGAATGCCTGTACAAGTCAGAAGCACTGCATGAACAAAGTGGGGTGACATGGCACCCATTAATGTGGTGTACTGCATGTTGGTGACTGGTGAGGCACTACCTGAACAGTTGAGGGATGCTCAGAACAGCTTGAACACACTGGTGTGACATGCCTCCAATCATGGTAGTGTACTGTGTGCTGGTGGGGAGTTCCTGTTCTGAAGTGTGATGCTCAGAATCACTGCATGAACACTGTGGAGTGAAATGGCACCAATCACGGTGGTGCAATGCAGACTGGAGAATGGGAAGGGATTGCCTGTATTGATGAGTGATGCTCAGAAGTACTGCATGAACACAGGGGGTGTCACTGCATCCATCCCTTTTGCTTACTGTGTGCTAGTGAAAAATAAGATACAGCCTGTACTGGGTAGCAATGCTCAGAAGCAATGCATAAACACAGGTGTGAGACATGGCACCCATAAGAGCTGCATACTGCATGCTGTGAAAGGTGAAGAACTGCTTGCACTGTGCAGAGATGCTCAGAAGCACTCCATTAACAGTTAGGTGACATGGTACCCATCATGGTGGTATACTACGTGCTGATAAAAGGTGAGGGACTGCCTGAACAGGGGAGTGATGCTAAGACGCACAGCCTGAACACATTGGGTTGACATGGCATCAATCAAGGTGGTATGCTGTGTGCTGTTGAAAGGTGAGGGACTGCCTGCACTGCTGAGCAAAGCTCGAAGCACTGTATGAACACTGGTGTGGCAAGGACCACATCACCGTGATATACTACTCGCTGGTGAAATATGAGGGAATGCCTGCCTGCACAAGGGAGTAATGTCAGAAGCATTGTATGAACACTGTGGGGTGACATGGCACCCATCAAGGTGGTGTACTGCATGCTTGTGAAAAGTGAGGGAATTCCTGCACTGTGGAGTGTCACTCAGAAGCATAGCATGAACACAGTAGGGCTACATGGTACCAATAATGGTAGTGTACTGTGTGCTGGTGAAATGTGAGGGCATGCCTGCTCTGTGGAGTGACAGTCAGAAGCACTGCATGAGCATTGTATTGAGACATGGCACCCATCACATGGTGTAATGCAAACTGATTAATGGGTAGGTCTTGCCTGCACTGTGGAGCGATGCTCAGAAGCACTGCATGAACACAGTGGGGTGTCATGGCACCCATTCTGGTTGTGTACTGTGTGCTGGTAAAAGGTAAGGCACTGCCTGTACTGGAAAGCAATGCTCAGAAGCAATGTATGACTACAGATGGGTGACATGGCACCTAGAAAAGCTGCATACTTCATGATGGTGAAAGGTGAGGGACTGCCTACACTGTTGAGTATTGCTCAGAAGCACTGCATTAACACAATGGGGTGACATGACACACATCATGGTTGTGTATTGTGTGCTGGGGAAAGGTGACTGACTGCATGCACAGGGGAATGATGCTCAGAAGCACAGTGCACCAGCCACGGTGGTGTGCTGTGTGCTGTTGAAAGGTGAAGAACTTCCTGCACTGTAGATCAATGATCAGAAGCACTGTATGGACACAGTGGTGCAACATGGCACCCAGCATGCTTGTGTACTGTGTGCTGGTGAATGGTCAGGGACTGACTACACTGAGGAGTGATGACCACAAGCTCTGCATGAACATTGTGGGGCATCATGGCACCCATCCCTGTTGTGTACTGTGTGCTGGTGAAAAGGGCTGGCTGTACTGAAGAGTGATGCTCTGAAGCACTGCATGAACACAGTTTGGTGACATGATACCCATAAGAGCTGTGCAATGCTTGGTAGTGAAAGATGATAAACGGCTTGCCCTGTGGAGTAATACTAAGAAGGACTACATGAACACAATGGGGCAAGATGCCACTCATCATGGTTGTGTACTTCATGCTGGTAAAAGTTAAGGGACTGCCTGCACTTTAGAGTGATGCTCAGAAGCACTGCATGAACACAGTGGGGTGACATGGCACACATCATGGTGGTGTACTCCATCCTGGTGAAAAGTGAGGGACTGCCTGCACAGAGGAGTGATGGTCATAAGCACTGAATGAACACAGTGGGCAACATGGCACCCATCACGGTGGTGTACTGCATGCTGTTGAAAGGTGAATGATGGCCTGCATGGAGGAGCAATGCTCAGAAGCACTGCATGAACCCAGTGGGGTGACATGGAACTAATTACAGTGGTGTACTGTGTGCTGGTGAAAAGTGAGAACTGTCTGCATGGAGAAGCAACTCTCAGAAGCACTGCATGAAGAAAGTGGGGCCAAAATGCACCCAGTACAGTGGTTTATTGTATGTTGGGGAAATGTCAGAGACTGTCTGCACTGTGGAGTTATTCTCAGAAGCACTGCATGATCTCAGTGGGTTGACATGGCACCCATCACAGTGGTTTACTCCATGCTGATAAAAAGTGAGGAACTGCCTGCACAGGGGAGTGACGCTCATAAGCACTGCATGAACACAGTGGAGCAAGATGCCTCTCATCACAGTTGTGTATGGCATGCTGGTAAAAGGTAAGGGACTGCATGCACTGTGGAGTGATGCTCAGAAGCACTGCATAAACACAATGGGGTGACATGGCACCCATCATGGTGGTGTACTCCATGCTGGTAAAAACTGAGGGACTGTTAATTTGTTCTTGAATAAAATTTAAAAACCTTTACAGCCACAGTCCACGTGTATCACTGTTTTTGTTTCTGAGACTGATTTCCTGCCTAATATGGCTGAACTGTGGACTTTCAAAACAACGCATCAGGCTTGTGTTTTTTTGAAAAGTGAGGGACTGTCTGCACAAGGGAGTGATGCTCATAAGCACTGCATGAACACAATGGGGTGACATGGCACCCATCATAGTGGTGTATTGCATGAAGGTGAAAGGTACGGGACTGACTGCATGGAGGAGCAATGCTCAGAAGCAGGAGTGTAGCCAGAAATTTCCATTTTGTACACAATCTCCAACAGTTACACCCCCCCCCAATTAAAAAATTTACTCATCCTTTCCAAATGGCACCCTCTTCCAAACAAGCCAGATTGTTGTCAGATGACTCCTCTACTCTCTAAAGAGGTTATACATGTATTGGACATTCCTCAGTGGCCTACACTAGCCCAAATACTACAGATTAGAATGATAATATTAACAGAGTGGCTTATGGTTTGTGACAGGCACACAACAAAACTGTACACAAATGTGTACAGTGAGTATGCCTGTCTACACCCTTGCTCAGAAGCACTGCATGAATACAGTGGGGTGACAATGCAACCAGTATGGTGGTTTACTGTGTGTTGGGAAAATGTCAGGGACTGCCTGCACTGTGGAGTGATGCTCAGAAGCCCTGCATGAACACAGCAGGGTAACATGGCACCCATCAAGGTGGTGTAATGCAGGCTGGTAAACGGGGAGGAACTGCCTGCACTTTGGAGCAATGCCCAGAAGAACTGCATGAACACAGTGCAGCGACATGGCACCCATCACAGTGGTGTTCTTCATGCTGGTTAAATTTGAGGTACTGCCTGCGCTGTGCAGTGATCCTCAGAAGCTCTGCATGACACAGTGGTGTGATATGGCACCCATCACAGTTTTCTACTAGTTGCTGTTCAAAGGTGAGGGACTGCCTGCACTGAGGAGCGATGCTGAGAAGTACTGTATGAACACAGTGGGGAGTAATGGCACCCATCCTTGTTGCAACTGTGTTCTGGCAAAAGTTAATGGACTGCCTGCATTGTGGAGCAATGCTCAGAAGCACTGCATGAACACAGTAGGGCAACATGGCACCCATCCCCATTTTGTACCTCTTGCTGGTGAAAGGTAAGGGATTGCCTGCACAGGGGAGGAATACTCAGAAGTACTTCATAAATGCAGTGGGGCCACATGGCACCCATGATGGCTATGTACTGTGTGCTGTTGAAAGGTGAGGGACTGCCTGGACTGTAGAGCAATGCTAAGCACTGCATGAACACAGTGAGGCAAAATGGCACCCATCATGGTAGAATACTGCATGGTGAGGAAAGGTGAGGGACTGCCTGCACAGTAGAGTGATGCTCAGAAGCACTGTGTGAATCCAGAGGGGCGACATGGCACCCATCACAATTGTGTACTATGTGCTGGTGAAAGGTGAAGGACTGTCTGTGCTCATTTAACTGCTATATGAGAAATAACACATACACTGTCTTATATGACATTTATTTACTTATACATCAAACCCTAACATTTATTTTATTTAGGATAAGCATTCTGACACACTTACACACGTGCTCTGTTTCATGTTCTACTACAGTATAGCATTACAGCCATTTGCAAACTGACTAGGAAAAGGTTAATGTACCAGACCCACAACTTCCTGAAAATTACTGTCCCATCTCCCTTCTGAACTAGGACGTCAAAATCTTAGCAAAAGTATTAGCTAACAGATTAGGGCCTATTATAGGCAAGTTAATATACAAAGAACAGGTGGGCTTCATGACAGGTAGGTCTTCTAATGACCATATGTGCAGATTATTACACATCCTATCAACAGCCAAGATAGAAAATATTCCAATGACCCTAATATCTTTATATGCTGAAAAGGCTTTTGATCGGGTCTTGTGGGATTTTCTCTTCCTTGTCCTGAAATATTTTGGATTTCCAAAGGAATTTATTAAGTGGATTTGTCTTTTATGTGCTTCTCCATTTGCCCGGGTATGGTGCAATGGTGCACTTTCAGATCCATTCCCACCATGTCATGGCACCAGGCAGGGCTGTCCACTGTCCTCACTTCTGTTTAATTTATATCTGGAACCCTATATACGATGCCTGGTTTCTTCCCCACACCTTAAAAGGTATCAAAGTGGGAGAACAATGACATCTTTTATCGGCTTATGCTGATGATTTATTATTACATTTGGAAGAACCCATTATGGGTATCCCAGTACTGTTAGAAGAGACAGATTTTTTCCAGGGTCTCCTGTTACAAATTGAATCTCTCGAAAACAAGAATTTTTCCAGTGAATGGTGGACTAGTGTATGGTGAAATAGAGGAATTTGGGTTAAAATGGGAGCCCAGATCTTTGACCTACTTGGGTATTAAAGTTGCCAGAGAAATATCTATTATGGTAAAAGAAAACCTTACAAACTTATGTCCACACTAAAAACAGATCTTGATAGATGGGGATCCCTCCCCATTTCATTATGGGGAAGGATTAAGACAATCAAAATGAATGTGCTTCCCAGGATTCTATATCCTATGGGCATGCTGGGGTTTTCTCCCCCCAAGTCCTGGTTTATAAAATTGCAGAAAATATTTAATTCTTACATGTGGAAGGGGAAAGGAATAAGACGCGCTTATTCCAAACTTACTGCACCCAAACCTCAAGGGAGTCTTGCTCTCCCATCTTTTTTTATCTATTACAGTGCACATCACATTAGCAAAGTAAGATACTGGCTTCGTATGATGCCATCGCAAGACAAAGATCCATACCTACCTCTCTGGCTACATATAGAGAGGTATTTAGCCTCCAAAAACCATTGTACTCTAAATTCACTAGTCTACTCCTCCCCAAAATGTCTTCCTATGCCCCTAAAGGATACTCCAACTGGATGGTCCATCAGAGCCTTGCACCAACTGCAAAGGTATCTGGCCTTGGATTGGCATAAGTCCTTAGAACAGCCATTAGTGTACAATCCCAAATTAAAATTTGAAATAGGCCAATTTCCCCCTCATTTTGGTAACTCATGCAGCTTGCTAAGATTCAAGACATTGCTCCTAATGGGGATATACTCCTCTTTTTCCAATTTCAGCAGCACTTCCATGCAGATGTAGGACATTTATTTAAGTATTGGCAACTAAAACATATCCTGGTTTCCTTCCTGGGTGGACAGGGCAGATATACTCCTTTAAAAATGGAACCCTCTACCCTCTTTCAGGTAGCAGAGCAACCGCATTTTGTTTCCAAGATATATAGGCTCTACAATCCTTAGATTTTCACCTGCCGCAAGGTGTATGTTATTACTGGACCCAAAAACTATCCATCACAGAGGATGTTAATACATGGAAGTGGATCTGGAACATATTTACTGATTTGTTAAACAGGATAGACTTTGCCTGATACAGTATAACATAATGCACAATGTATATTACACTCCGGAGCGATTATATAAGATAGGTAGGTTATCCACCTCACAATGTCAAAAGTGTTCAGCTACAGACGGGACCTATACCATATGTTATGGACAAGCCCAAGAGTTCGTAAGTACTGGCAAACAATTAGAAGTTCCCTTGACCCAATGCTAGGGCTTGACCAACTATTTACACCAGAGGTATGTCTGCTCAATTATTATCCCCCTGATACCCCTAGAATAAGAATGGCGCATATTGCTATGATCTCAGCTGCAGCCAAATTAACTATCATTAGGTATTGGAAGGAGGCATCCCTGCCATCTGTGATAGAATGGCATAGGGAAACATTATTGGCTTTTCAATTGGAATGGCATATTGCATCAATGGCCAACCGACTTCCTGATTATTACAGTAAATGGGGTTCTTTGTATGCTTTGTTCACAGTTTGGAAACCTTAGAGTTCAAAATCACTCATAGGAACTAAGTCACTTTATAAACGGTAGATATCATGATTGGCACCAAGGGGTTGGGGGTGGAATAGGGTGGGATATTTTGTTTCATTTAATAAAGAGTGCCTATTTTAGTTTGTATTTTAGTAAGTGTTTAGTTAGTTAATAACTGTATTAGTAAGTTTGAGGCACTGAATTGTAAACTACCTATTGTCATTTGTTTGCCATTACTGTCTTCTTTTATTGCTGTATACAGTATAATTCATAAATAAAGCATATTGAATGATAAAAAAAGGTTAATGTACCAGGAAAGGGTCACAGTCGCATGCAGGCATACATACACATGCACACACACACACACACACACACACACACACACGCATTCCTCTCCATGATGTGAGCAGAACTTAGAGACCTTTGTCTCTGCCTGCACTCAACATCCCTTTCTTAGTCATGTTTACTATATTAACTTTCACCAATTAGTTTCAAAAATATGAATAATAACCAGAATAACCAATATAAAAAATTTATTGATTTACATAAGACAGTGTGTTATTTACTGCTGTCATTTTTTTTAATTCTTGCAGATCTGCTGAACTGACAACAACACCTTACTCTGTGTTGATCTGAGGCCTTTCCCCATAACATCTGAAATCTGAACCTCCTTCCTCATTCTCAGTTACGGTTTATGACTGGGAAAGACTGACTGAGTTGACATGATTATGAGCTATGAAACTTTCTTGAAAGAGAATTCTACCCAGATTGAAGCTTGTAACCATGTTATCACTCAAAATAATGTGTTTCAACACTGCTCAGCTGGATGAACTCAGCAGACTGCTTCAATTAATTAGTGGATGCCAGCCACCCATGCATTTCTTCATGCCCATGGCCACAGCCATTGGGGAGCTATCTTTACTTGGGTCCAAAAATTGGGGAAGAATTTTAATTATTTAATGGCAAGTTACTTATTGAGTTAGCCCTTTAGTTGCAGCCAGATTTAGAAGTCGTTAAATGTCAGGGATGATATACAGCGCTAGTTTACAGTATGTACTGGGTATAACCAGGTTCTATGATATATAACCAAGTTCTACCTGATTCCAGCTTGATTAAAAAATTCACACATGTATTTTGCATGTTTGGAAAAGAACATGTGCAGTCAAAGCCACTTAATCAGGGCACCTCAGTGAAGACCGTTTCATCCCGATAATCAGAAGTGCTATTTATTTGCTTTACCTCATGTGCCTTTAGTGTCTGAGCATACAATATGCTTGATGCTCAATAATCACTGATTTTTCACTAATTCTCTGTATCAGGACAACAGCAGATTTAATAAATGCAGCAATTGTAAAGAAACTAAAAATAGGCAATAAGCCATATCTATTGAGTACAGAATGCACAAGCTCATGATTGGCTTCAGTTGTTAGTGACACAAGGGTGAGGGCACTCCAGCATATCAAACCAGGAAGTCCAGAAAGTAAAAGTCTGAGAATACAGTACAGTATACATTAGCTTTTTTAATTTAAAAAAGTGCTCTGTTGTAATTTACTTTGCATCCACACACACACAGTTTCCCATCCTGAAACATGCTGACAGCATCAAAGAGCAGAGGAGACAATTTGGGCAGCATGCAGCAGACATAGCATGTCATAAGTGGGAGTAACAGAGAACTTGGGCAGTGGCATTCATAAGGCAGGAAGTGCAGTTTACATCTACTCACACCAGGTGAAACAAAGGATAAAATATTTGCACAAGATTAGTGGGACGGCAAATCAGGGCATGTTTGTCAGGGAGAATTTGTTTCACTAAAGTGGCAAGGACAGTAAAAGGCATCCTGATTAAATGTTGACAAATGCTATCAGTTTCATTGAAAAAACGTGGTTCCCAGTGAGATGTTCCACTCAAGCATGCAAAATACTTGTGTGGATTTTTTAATCAAGTAGAGCCAGGTTGAACTTGGTTATGTATTGTTGAACCTGTTTATATCTGGTTGAACCAGGTAGAACCTGGGAGAACGTTTTTGGGTTCTTCTCAGAAAGTTTGTGAGGTACTGTAGAAGTTTTAATGGTTCGCACAGCCCTAATTAAAACCACAGATATGGATCTAAATGTGTTGCTGATTGGAATTGTTTAGGGAAGTGGTTTTACTATTGTCATCATTTTGCTATCCCTTTCTTGTTTGCAATATTTTTTTTATCATCACAAAAATAGAAAAGGCTGTCTTCTTTCATGGCTCTTTTTTTTAAATCTTTCATTTCATTTTCAAGGAGGGCAGAAGAGCAGGGTATCCTAGAAAACTTTTCATTATGTGCCATGTTGGTCTCCTTGCAGGGATGCCCAACCCACTAGAAGACCAACATGGCACAGTCAAAATGTTTTAGTAATGTGGCCCTCCCAATGGGCCAGGTTCAGGAGAAGAACTGGGTGGGTGCCGTGTAATGTAAAAAACCCTGACTGAAAAAAAAAACTCCCTGCTGTCTAAAAGACAGCTCATAGAGTCTGAACAGGTTACTGAACTGATTACAGGACAGGGAATATCCCTGCTTGTTTTGAGGGTACATTCCTATTTTTTTACAGGGTATATCTCTGGTGGACAACAGGAGGGGAAATAATAGATTAGGATGTTATGGTTTCTAAAAGTGAAAAGAAAGACCCAGCCCCATAGCACTACAGTACTGTCAGTACTGCCAGCCCCATAGCACTACAGTACTGTCAGTACTGCTAACTACTCCAACAAATGGAGTTTCTGGATTAATCTTGGTAATTCAGGGGCCAGCAAGGTGAGAGAGGACTGAGTACCCCATGGATGGCTCATTTCTCAGGAAGTAGGGGCACAGTCAATTTCCCTCTGTGAGACTGCCGCATTTTTCTATTGTAAGATGTGTACTGGATAAAAGATGAGCAAAGTGGATGTGTGAAAAAAAGAAAATACAATGAAAAGATTTTAGAAGAGCAATAAAAGCAGGCAGCCTTGGGCTGTCCCAGTGGCACACACACACCTGAAGCCTTATTTAAAAAATCTGACTGAGAATGAGACTCAGTTTCTTTTTCAGGAATAAGACTATTCTCAAGGGCCTCTAGAATGACATTAGTACAAACTACATTTCTGCCATTACTTGATTACACGGACATCCAATACAACAGCAGTGCTTCAACCTAGCTGCACAAATTGGATGTTCTGTATCATTGTGCCATCCGCTTTATTACCAATGCCCTGGCCAGAACCCATCATTGTACTCTTTACAAGGAGGTGAACTGGACCTCACTGACAAACAGGAGATGAGTACACATCTAAATTTGGACATACAAAGCCGTACTAAACAAGCTGCCTAATTATATCATCACTCTCCTTCAACATATGCATAGCTTATATGCCCTAAGGAAGTGCAACTAATCTCTCTAGAGATACCTAAGGTACAAACTTTTTTTTATCATAGAATAATTTTATTATTAAATTTTCTTTTTTTTTCTTACTCTCCTCCACATACAGTTATGATGTCACATCCATACATATTCATAAGTAAGAAAGTAACATGTTCCATATGCTGCTGTAATCAGCTAACAACTATTACATTGTCATACAAATGTGCAAATGTATTTGCCAGAACCAAGCTTCAAGATATTCACATATAGAATTTTCTAAACTATACCATAATGCAACATGGCAACCCAATATGCTAGAATAATGTTCCACTATCTTCAGATGTTAAAGACTAATAGAAATCGAACAAATAGTGCAATGTAATAATATATCACATATTCAATAAGAAGAGTTATCACTCAGATCAAAGTTTTACAGAGAGAAGATTGGAGATAGGCTTCCCATCTGGCAGTATATTGGTCCATATGACCAAGGTGAGTACAGGAGAGGTGTTCTAATGTGGGTAATCTAGCCAGTGCCACATGCCATTATATATGAGATGGGGGAGCAATCTTGCACCAGAGAATAAGTATAAGCCATTTAGCCTCCATGAGTGCCAGTACAACCCACTGCTTCTGAGGTCGAGTTAAGTTGACCAAGGAGGTGGTATCACCCAGGAGGAGTTTGGGATCAGAAAGATTAACCTGGCAGCCCAGCACAGTAGAGCAATCCTGAGATACCAATGCCCAAAATTGTGAGAGCAGAGGGCATGTCCATAAAATATGGAGTAGATGCACACCTGATTTTTGACAACACCAGTAGTCGGAATTCTGTATGAGGCCATGGGAATATAGGGATGTGGGTGTTCAATGCCAAAGCACCAATATCTTCATCTGCAACAGCCAACTCTTAGTGTCCATATAGGAATAGTGACATTCACGGAGATAGCTCTTCCAAGAAACCTCGGATATATAAGTGTTCAGAATAGCTATACATTTTAGCTGGCATGCATCTGAGGGATCTGTTTGGGTGTCTCACCATGTCTTATAGAATCTACCAATGAGTCCACCGGATGCGGAAGACTTGTGTCTATGAGTTAGCCAATTCCATATGGGGTCTGATCGCATATGGGCCTTATTGGCTAATATAGCACTGCGTACCTGGAGAAATTTCCAAAGGTCATTTCTCAGGAGATGAAATTCATGTCTAACTTGTTCAAATGACATTAGAGCCGATGAGCCAGGAATGCAGATATCCTGTATATATCGGATGCCCTGGGATTCCCAGGTGGGCCAGTATATGGGAGTATTACCAATTGCCAGGGCCTGATCGTGCCACAGAGGAGTGTAAAGACATGGTGGTGCTTGGACATCCCAAGGCATACGGGCTAGAGTCATAAGCGAGTGCCATGCCCATTTAGTTTCTGCTATTAGGGGAGGAAATATAAGACAATTTCGACTCTGAGGGTGTAATAGAAAATGCAAATTTGTATCCTCCACTTGCTCAGATTCAAGTTGGGCCCAAAGCGGAAGAGGTGTTGGACTGGGGACAAACCATTTGGTAGCTATAGCAGCTGTGCAAGCCAACTGATACCCTTGGAACCAGGGTGAACCCAACCCCCCTTTAGACCAATGTGCTCTCAATTTACTCTTATTCCATCTAGGGGATTTTCCATCCCACAGATATCGAGACACCCAAGTTTCAATTGTAGCAAAGAGTTTAGGCAACAGGCGTATTGGGAGATTCTTAAAAATGTACATAATTCGTGGCAATAGTAACATACGCAACGCTGCTATCTTACCAGATAGTGATAACTGCAGCTTTTTCCATCTCTCTCTCTATTTCTGCAGACAATTGGGTATAAAAATGGCAAAACATTGGCTGACTCTAAGTCGGACCATTTAAAGGGAATGGTTATGCCAAGATATGAAAAATCTGTCATTGCCCAGATAAGCTCGGTTCCCTGTTAGCAATTTTTAGTGCATGCTGAATTTAATGGGGCCAAAAGCGTTTTCCTCTGATTTACACAGAGTCCTGATAGTGTTGCAAATGTCTGCAGTCATGGCAGTATATGCCATAATGCCTGCTCTCGATGGGACAGGGTTAGCAATAAATCATCGGCATACGCCACTACCAAGTAGGATCTCCCCGCTACTTCAATGCCCCTGATTTCTCTTGATGCAATAAGAGATCAAATGAGGGGGTCTAGTGCTATCAAAAAAAGAAGAGGGGATGGGGGAATCCCTGTCGGGTACCCCTGTGCAGTGGGAAAGGCCCAGAGATGGTCGTGTTGGTCAAAATCCTAGCCATCGGGGATCCATAGAGTGTTGACACCCACTTGCAGAACACCGGACCAAAACCATATCTTTTTAATATTTGATGCAAATATTGCCATTCTACAGAGTCAAAGGCTTTAGTAAAATCTATTGCCAGTTCAGCCATTGGGATCTGTGAATGGGAAGCTATCCATTTTAAATTAAGGAGGAGCCTAGTATTGTCTGCCCCCGATCTGCCCTTCATGAAACTGACCTGGGCAGGATGGATGATGATCGGGAGCACTTCGAGCATCCTTGTGGCTAGGATCTTGGCCAAGATCTTTGTATCTACTGAGAGTAAAGATATCGGCTGGAAATTTGCACAATCTAAGGGGTGGTTAGATTTTTTTGGTAAAAGGGTAGTGAGGGCTTCTCTCCTAGATGGGGTGAAGATACCTTTTGAATGTGCCTCCTAAAGAGCAAGAAGTAACGGTTGGGATATATCCTGTGCTAGCGCTTGATATAACTCAACCATCACGCCATCCAGTCTGGGAGCCTTTCCTTTGTCTATTTGAGACAAAGCTTGTTGTATCTCGGTCGGGGCCAGGGGGGCTTCCAGTGCAGAGGCCTGTATGGGAGAGAGGCCCGGTACTTCAATTTGTTGGCAAAATTTGTCCAATTCTTGTTTAATGACTGACTGGGAAAGATTAGAGTTTGACTTATATAATACCTGGTAATAAACTTTCATTGTATCATTAATAGCTTGGGGAGTATGCACAACCTTGCCTGATGTATTGCGGAGGGTATGGATGCGTGTCACAGCCTGCTGCTTCCAAAGACGAAATGCCAGCAGTCTGCCACACTTTTCGCCTCCATCCCAGTATGCATGTTTTGATTGCACTAGAAACCACTCAGACTTTTGATTCAGCATGGTATTAATTTGGTACTTAAGGCCCACAATACGCCGAGTAAGGGAATCATCCCTCTGTAGGACATGGGAAGCTTTAAAACGGGACGCTGGACTTTCCAGTTCTGTTTGCCACTCGGCTAATTTAGCTTTGCGCATTTTATTTTAAGTGACCAAGAGGGCAATTATACGGCCTCTAAAGACTGCTTTAAATGCTTCCCAGACCATGCCCACACTAACCCCGCAATTTGCATTGATGGCAAAGTACTCCTTGGTAGTTTGGGAAATTGTTTTGAGAAACTCCAGGTCCTTTAATAACAAGGGATTACAATGCCACCGAGTGCCTTTCCTGGACTGACCCCCTACTATATAGGTTGTCATCACAGGGGCATGATCGGAGAGCAGAATGTTCCCAATTGTGGTTTTAAGGACATTTTGGGTAGCTGTTGAGTTGGCCAGGAGAAGGTTTATCTAACTATATGTGGAATGTACCTGAGAGTAAAAGATGTAATCCTATCCAGAGGGATTATCCCTGCACCAAAGGTCTATTAAGCCCCTCCTCTTGCAGTTCATGAAGAGCCAAGCTGGCCTTTGACGTAGCCTGAGGTGTGGGCCTCAACTTGTCCAGGAATACATCCGGTACCATATTGCAGTCTCCTCCCACTATTAGAGGGAGGCCCCCATCTGTCCCTGAAACCAATGAGATAGCCTGGCTAATTGAAGGAAAAAATTCTGTTTGGTCGATGTTAGCGGCATACAGGTTGCAAATGATCAGTTTCTCCCCAGCGGAAGATAGGTTAGCAATGACCCATCTGCCTTGTGGGTCGTGTTTCGATTTCTCCAGAGTCCAACTCAATGCATGCCGGATAAGGATGGCCACTCCACTAGTCTTGCAAGTAGCCGAGCTGGCACAGGCAGTGCCCAACCAGGACTTTTTTAGCCATGGAACCGCCTTCTTTAGAAGATGGGTTTCTTGGAGCAGGGCAATATCTGTATGCAATGAACGAAGGTGCTGAAGCACCTTGGTCTGTTTAATGGGATGATTCAATCCATTAACATTCCAAGATATCACCACAGTGGGGGAGTTGGCATGATTAGCCAAAGCTGTAGTGGGTACGAGGGCATTATAATAGTAGAAAGGGTGTACTTACTGAGATTGCAAAATTTGCACCTGGAATATAATTCACCACCCAGACCGTCCCAAGAGTTCCTGTATTAACCTTGACCGCCAGATGAGAAGGGGAAGAAGCTCAAGAAATAGAAGAAATAGAAGTAGATACACTCCTCGTTTGAGAAGCTACAGTGGAACAAACACACAACAGAGATTATAACCAAGTACAAAACAATTTAAACTATAACAATTAGTTGATAGTAGAAATGAAAATATATCACAGCTAACTATAAAACCACTCTGCTAGCCAAAACTGTCTAATAGTACTGTAACCCTGCACAACAGTGCTATTGGATTGAGGCTACCAGTGAAAGAGGTTGGTCTAAAACTTTAGCCTCAGCTTCACAAACACTTAGATCCTAATATTTAGGAGGGATTGGAACCACGTGGAATCGAGTCCTCTGAGGTTCTAGCATCCTTGAGGTCAGGCATCAAACCCACGGGGAGAGAAGGGAGCAGGAAGGAGGGGTGGGGGGCTCACCGGGGAGCCCAAGGAATGACAGGGGTTCAAGGAAGGGAGAAGAAAAGGCAACTACCTTGCCTACAATGTATAGGTCCCAACCAACCCAGTGTTTATACCCCAAAATACAAAAACTACCATGTACTGCCCCCTGTACACTGCCTTTAATAAAACTGCTAGTGGAGATCTAGCCAGCACCATCCTGAGATGTGCATGGCAAGATGTGGGAATGGCAGTTTATGCTACCTGTGTTAGGGTAGTATTAACTGTTAGGAAAACCCCCCACCCAGTTATTTTCCTGGGTATAGGCGCATAGAGGGAACTAAATAAGCCCACCAGATAACTTGAATATAATAACCCGCCACAGTAACTTGAACCAATACATAATACAGATTCATCCAGGAACATTGTCCACATGATCCACTCTTGAGGCAGGAGCAGGCCCAGTCTCAACAGTATCCTTGATCACCACAGCAGCAGCATATGAAATCAGTCCTGGCCTAATTGGGGTTGAGCTGTCCACTGCTTCGACCAAGTCTTCCAAGATATCAGCCTAGTTAGAGCCTGTGCAGATGTCCATCTCCAAAGACTCCACATCTACAGAGCAAGCACTTTGAGGATGAGATGTTTTGTCTTCCCTGGACATTTTTGCTGGGGGGGCTGTCATAGATGCATCCTGAGACAGTCGGTTCCCGCTTCTGGCTCTTTGATGTTGTCTGACATAGGGCGACATCACCCGCAGAGGCAGAGAGAGATTGCCTTTGGCTAGGAAGAGTGCAGCTGTACCAGGTCACAGCCTAGAACAGTCATGAGGGCCCTTGGCTATTGGGGGAACATTTAGTGGTGACAGACGTCAGTCTTCTATGCTGCCCTCCAGCTGTCTGCTCCTACTCTCGAGGTTCCCTTTCAGCATGTTGGGTTCCCAAAGCCTTCTGGGATATGTATTAGGGAAAGGTAGATTGGACAAAATTTTCATCACCCATTTCTCCACCGCAGCTGGATGTTCAGCTAACAGCTCCCTGCCATCCTTAGCCACTAGTAATCTAGTAAGCCCTTTAAATTTAAAGTTGAAGTTGAAATTGTACAGAAAGTTCTTGAGTGGAGCGAAGGCCCTTCTCTTGTTGGCTGTCTCATGAGCAAAGCCCCTGTAAAAGGAGACTGGGGTCCCCTGCCATTGAATTTCCACTATATCCCGTGCAGCTCTTAGTATTTCTTCCTTCGTTGTATACCGAAGAAAGTAGGTGATGATAGGTCGGGACTGATAGGAGTTCCTGTCTCTCCTGGTTGTTATCCTGTGAGCTCTCTCCACATCTATTTGCCCCTTCCATCTCTCTCCTAACATCACAGGCAGGGAATCATTTAAAAACTTTTCCATATTCTGTCTCTCAACCCCTTCTGGAAGACCAATAATATGCAAATTATTGCATCTTGCTCTATTTTCCTGGTCTTCTAGCCTTTCCCAAAGCACCGCTGATTTTTCATCATGTGCTTGCAGGCGGAGTAGTAGTTTAGATTGCTGCTGCTCATACTCCTCCAACCATTGTTCAAAAACATTCACTCAGTCTTGCAGATTTCGAATCTCGACCACTGTGCCTGATAGAGTGACTGTAATATCTTCAACTTTGTTCAAAACTGTCTCCAACATCCGAGTAATATACTATAATGACTCATTTTACTGAGGGCTCCTTTGTAGGTGGTTGAGACATGGGGTCTGTCTGAGCGTTGTTGCCTGGTAAAGCCATAGGAAGGTCAGGCATGCTGGCAAAGTAGGGCAAATCTCTGGCAGCTCCAGCTATCTGATGCAGGGGGCAAAGATCCTCAATTCCATTTACTCACTCGGGCTGCTAGTTGTTACTGCAACACTGTATTCGTGGGGCCTGCACGGCCTAGTACTTGTATCTCCACACGGGATCAGCGCTCGAATTTGGCATAGAATAACTGCATTTAATTTGTTTTTTCCGAGCGCCAGTAGGCAAGGGGAGGGGGGTCAGAAGCAACAATTGTGGAATGGGCAGACCCGTGAGTCTCAACACCGGAGCACTGAATTCGCCGAACCCAGAGCGACCTCAAAAGATTACGCTTCCATCTTCTGGGTGGCCAAACCACGCCTCCCTAAGGTACGAACTTGATATGGTAAAGCTGCTATTGGCTATGCACTGCCCTCATTACAGAACAAGCTTCAAACAATGTTAAAACTCCAAACCCTGATCACACTGAATGTTTTCAAAACCCTAATAAAGAAATGCACTAATAAGAACTGTCGCTGCCTCTAACCCTTCACTTTATCTGTCTCTCCCTCCCCATGGAGCTTACTGTTATATTGTTTTTGAGTTGACCATGTCTTGTGTGTCTTATCTATGAATATTCTTCCCAACACACCTGTAAATCTGTGGTGACTCCTCCTCTTTGACCTATGTTTTGTCAATATTTTTTTGCACCATATGACCTCATGAGTGCTTCTTTTGTAGATATATTTATTGTGCATACTACATATATTGTATGTTTTGCATTTTATCCTTGTTCTGTACCATTCTTTACCTTGTTTTTGGTATAATATGACTGTACTATGCCATGTTCTGTATTCTGTCAACTTGAATTTCTTTTATGATTATTTGTACAAGGGACATCCTTGCAAATGAGCTTGCTCAATGAATGTTATCCCTTCACAATAAACTTAAACACCTCCCTCCATACGGCGACCCATGTTTGGAAATAGACTCATGTCACCGGAGGTCAGCTGGGGAGATAGAGGATTGAGCTTCCATTTCACTGCTCTCCTCTCCTAGGGAGGGGGGTGAACCTGTCACACCACTCCTACACCGCCACCATGTGGAGGTGTGGTGGCAGGGCAGCAGGAGTGACTAGAATGGGATGGCTAGTGGCAGACACTGTAACGTGTGTGCACCTCCATACACACACACACACACACACATGCCTAGTGTTATTGCTTGCTGTGTCAATCAAAGGAGGGACCAGAAAAATGGGAAAAGAGGAGGCAGGTGTATGAGACCTTGTGCACTGGCCCTTGTGCACTTCACCACTCAGGACCCCACCAAACATCTGGATTTGTCTTCTGAAGTGGGGATGATGGCAGTCCTTCCCTCCCTTGCCCTGCCACTTGGGGAATCCATTGGCGATACTGGGGTGCAAGAACCTGATGGAGGTGGTAGCTGACAAGGGAGCTGAGCAGGGACTGAAGAGCCCTACCTGCAACCCAGATAGAAAAAGCTTTATTGGAAAAAAGAAATCAGGCAGCCTTTTTTATTTGTGAGATGAATAATTGTAAGCAAGAAAGGGATATCAGATGATGAAAGCAGCAAAAACAGTTCCTTAAACAAGCAGTATCTGAAACGCTGGGGCAATGTGGGAACTGGGAATCAAGAAAATTTCAGGAATTTTTTTTTTATGTTTTATGCTAAAATGGAGTGGTGAGTGGTGCACTGTTCAGTGCACCCAGTTTCGCATCCTCATTGTTATGAAGTCATAACATAAGAAGCAAGTTATTAGTAGCCATTTGACTTACCTTGGGGCTACTATAGCTCTGTTTTTGGTCAGCATCCTTGATGTTTCTAAGATACAAGATAATAACATGTATTAAAACAAGAAGAAGAGAAGTTTTATATGGTTCAAAGAAAATGTAATGGACCTGATTCACAAAGCTGAACATTTGCTGCAAGTTGCTTGCATCCGTCAGTACTGAGGCAAGTGGCACCTTGCATCAGAATTTGCTCCGCCTGCAATTCAGGAAGGCAGGCTGTGGCAGTGTTGGGTCCACTTGTGGAAAACAGGGCCTGTGCCAGCCCAGCTCTTCATCCAAGGGTGAGCCATGGTGCTTGTGGGCTTGCAGCAGATGCAAGCTACAGTATCCCCTTCAGCGGGATTCAGTAAACCCCCCCACAGAGTATACAGGCCATGACAGTCAGACCAGCCTGGGACTGGTCTATCAGACAGTGCGCCAACCCCAGAGCTATCGCTTTCTGTGATGGAACATATGCTACTGCCCACCCACAGTATCCTGCACCCTACAGCACCTGGAGACATCCATCATATGATGCATGCATGGCTGCCCACCCATGGTGCCTGGCATGTGGTGCCTCCCCCTTCAAACCACAGGCACAACAGTGGCCATGCAGTGGCCCTGTTGGGGAGCTGTTTCCACCCCCTGCCACTCATCTATTTCCTACCTGATATTCTTGGCCCCTGGTGCTTCCTGCGCATCCCCATCAGCCTCCAGATGGGTCTCCAGCACTGGGCACTGATGCTATCTGACCTTGTTGCAGCTTGCATCAAACCTCTCCTGTGTGCCTTGCCTTTGGTGCATAATAACATGTGCCACAAGCTGTGGGAGTTTGGTGTCCAGACCCCTCCCTATAGTGAATCAGATGCAGGGTCCCTGACGCACCACTGATCAATGCAAGCTGCTGTTTGCCACAGCTTGCACCGATCTAACTGGGGCATTCTGAATCGAGCCCAATGTATTTCATTGTAATAAATGGTGACCAATATAATGACTGGATAACCAGCCCTGATATAACACTGTAATAACCAACTGAATTTCTTAATATATAGAATAAAATATGAAGTGGTGTGTGTAACGAGAAGTTTACACACACCTGAGATGTTAGATGCTACATAAACCCCGAGAGCAAATCTCAAGGGGTTTGTGAAAGAATCAAACACCGAGGGTGTGTGTAAACTTCTAGTTTAAACACCACCCCATATTTAATTTTATATAATTGGTTGGTTTCCCTTTTTCACTACAGCATTTATATAAAATAGCAAAGGTTCCGAGGTGGCCATGCTCAGGTTTCATTTTCACCTGGTCCAGACATTTCTGATGTCTGAGATTTTAAAATGTTTTTAAATGTTTTTTGTTATCCCTGTAATTGTGGAAAATGACTACAACTCTTTTAAAATAACTTTCCTTTAAGTTCCACTGGTGGTTGTCTTTCGGTGAGAAGGCAAGTGGCATGGTCAGGAAAGGACAAACTGTGGCGGTGCATAGACAGAGTGAGGGAAATTGTGCTCATGTTTACCATTATAAACACTTCTTTATAATGGGAAATTATACCATGGTTTCCCTATGGGAAAAAGGGAAACCCATTAATTATAACTCAAAAGCAGGTTATAAATAGAATAATAGATAGGTTCCAGTGAATTACAAGGCTGTAATTCCATCGAGAGGTTCTGGGGACATAGGTAACCTCGAGAGCGAAGCTCGAGAGGTTCCTATGTCCCCAGAACCTCGAGATGGAATTAGAGCCGAGTGATTCACTGGAACCTAACTGTTATTTTTTGTAATATATGGATGCGAGATGCTGACGAGGTCTTATCTCTGATTCCTGTGGGACCAGTTCTGTGCTGCCTGTTCTCGCCCTCACTCACATCCCACCCTTCTCACATGGAGTCCTGCTTCTCTCTCTCTCAAGAATAAAAAGAAAAGAAAAAAAATCTATGCTTTCGACACTAGAAAAGTTGGTGATCGCAACGATAGTATTACGAGGACCGGAAGTATAGTATTATTGGACCGGAAGTATAGTATTATGGGGACCGGAAGTATAGTATTACGGCACTGACTAAGGTATTATAATGTTTTTTTTGTATGCTTTTTGGGGGTATTATTTTTAAAATCCATATATTACAATGTTATTTTCTTCCTCATGCTCTCACTTCACTGAAGCACAAAGAAAGCACAATGTATTTGTGTGACTGTGGCAGCTGCTCAGAGACACGCTTGCTCACACAAACAGCTTACAGTTTTTTTCTCTGTCGAAACCTTGCACCAGTTATTATAAAAAATAATGACTGTACAAGGTTTGTTTTATGAAGATTTTTCACACACCCTCAGTTGTGATAATCTCATAAACCTCATAATGCACACCAGCACAGGCATTATTCTCTCTATATATTATAATGAAGATGCATGCATTAAACACTTCAGGAAGGAAGCATAGAGGGGAAAAATATGCAGGTTAAATATATGAAGAAAACAGTCAGCAAACACAGACTTGAGAGACTATGTTTCTATGTTCATGGGAGTAACTCAGATTTGTACACTAGTAATGGCAATTTAAAGTCCCATCCCACCTGAGTGGTACTATGCAATGCCAGGTCTATTAGGAACAAGACGGCAGTTATCACTGGTCTTGTTTGGACAGCAGACCTGGCCTGCATCACTGAGGCCTGGCTTGATGTCAATTCTGGACCCATCTTTGAAGCAGCAGTCCTGGCCAGGTTCTCGGTGATACACTGCTCAAGATTGGACCGCAGGGGAAGGGGTGTAGCCATTTGTTTTACATCGGAATTGGGCCTTACTGGTGTGTGAGTTGAAGTCAGATCATTTGAGTTTACTGTAGTAGCTAGTGTGGGCTGCAGAATCGTTCTCATCTACTATCCACCCGGGGGTGAGAAACTTTTCCTGCAGTAAGTAGCAGAATTCATCATTGACATGGTGTTTGAGTCACCCAGGTTGATGGTCCTAGGCGACTTCAGCACCTGGGTCGACAATGAACTCTCACAGTTTGGACAAGACTTCCTCCAACTTATGAATTTATTGGGGTTCACACAGGTAACTGCCTCTGCTACTCATAGTTACAGTCACTCTCTTGATCTGGTCTTCCTCCTGGCGATGGAGACCTCAGACTTGGTGGTGGAACCAGTCATATGGTCTGATCATCACACAGTAAGGTTCAGTCTCCTGGCCCCCCCTTATAAGTCTGCCCCTGTGGAGATGGTCAGATACTGCCCTTTGAGGGATGTGACCCCAGATGACCTACTGGCAGTGTTAGACCTATCAAGACTCTTAGGTGTAGGCGAGGATCCAGAGAGTTTAGTTAAGGCCCATAATAAGGCTGTTACTGAAGCTCTGGAATCTATCACCCCTGTCTGTGTTCACCCTCTCTCTCGCCGCCCCCGGTCCTCTTTGTTTGATGGGACCTTAAGGGAGTTGAAACAAGTTGGACGAAGGTTCAAGCGATGCTGGTGGAAATCGGCTCTTGAGGTTGACCACCTTAGATTGATGGATAATTATCAAATCTATCAATCAGCAATCACTCGTAAGAAGGCAGAGTTCCTGTCCGCTGCTGCTCAGAATTGATTGACTCAGCTGTTTTGAACTGTGGGCAGGTTGTGCAACCCAGCTTGTCTGCAGGTTCGATGTGCATTTTCACAAGTTAAGCGTGATGAATTTGCTCAATTCTTTGTGGATAAGGTGGCCAACATCAGGGCAGAGATCTGTCCAGCACTCTCTATGGGGGTTGACTGTGGTTGGTGCTTGGTCACTTCTCCTCGTTTTTTTTTGGATATCTTTCAACTGACTGGAGACTGCAGACATCATGTAGATTGCCCAGAGTTTGCAGACAACGTGCTGTAGTTTGGATCCAGGGCCAACACGCCTATTACTGGTGTGTATTGAGTCCATCAGCCCGGTCCTTGCAAAGATTGTGTGGTGTTCCTTAGAGGCAAGTGAGTTTCCCAGCTCCCTGAAGGAGGCAGTGGTGACACCACTGTTTAAGAAAGCTGCTTTGGACCCAAACTGCTTTGCTAGCAACAGTCCTATCTCTAACCTTCCTTTTGTTGGGAAGGTGATTAAGAAAGTAGTTGCACTGCAACTGAAGAACAATCTTACCATCCATGATGTCTATGATCCCCTCCATTCTGGTTTCTGGAAGAGACATAGTACCAAGACCACTCTGGTTCACGTTCTCAATGATCTTTTGATGTGGAGAGATCAGAAGAGCCATTCCATCTTTGTGCTTCTTGATCTCTCTTCTGCATGTAGCACTGTGGACCATGGGGTGCTGCTCAAGCACCTGAGGGTTATCTGCAGCCTGGCTGGTCCAGTCCTCAGATGGTTTCAGTCTTTCCTCGCTGGCAGATCTCAGATGGTGGTGTCTGTTATTTTTTTCCTCTGATCCATTCTGTCTGCCGTGTGGGGTCCCCCAGGCCTCAGTGCTGTTGCCTATGTTGTTCACAGTGTACATGCTTCCCCTCGGAGACATTGTAAGATGATATAGGCTGAGGTTTCACTGCTACGCTGATGATACACAGCTCTATCTGTCTTTTGCATCTGACCAGGATAGTGTGGTCTCGAACTTTAACAGCTGTCTAGTGGAACTCCATGACTGGATGAACTCCAGCTGGCTGAAATTGAATTCCGAAAAGACTGAGGTGCAGATGGTGAATTCGGGTCACTGGATAAAGAGGTTGGTAGTGGAGTTATCCTCCAGTCTTTGACTTGAGGGTGCCCAGCTGTCTTCCTCCAAACAGATGTGTGATCTGGGGGTGGTTCTTGATGATGGGCTGGCACTGCATTCACAAGTGTCGGCAGTCATCAAGCCTTCCTTTTACCATCTTAGGAACATTGCCAGTATTAAGCACCTTGTTCCATCTTGTGACCTGCTTACATTGAGCCATGCCTTTGTGACTTCACATCTAGACTACTGCAACTCCTTTACCTGGGGGCTTCCAGTGGTTGATATCCATCACTTGCAGCTGGTGCAGAACACTGCAGCACAGTTGTTGACTGGGACTTCTCGTTTGAGTCATATTACTCCCATGCTGTGTGAACTACACTGGCTGCATGTACAGTGTGGATCACCTTCAGGGTCAAACTTCTGACCTATTAGGCCCTGCATGGACTGGGTCTGAGCTATCTGCAAGAACTCCTGACTCCCTACAACCCTGGCCATCCTATCTGCTCAACTGATGAGGGGTTGTTAGAGGTTCCCATGGTTCAGCTGAAAACATTTGCTGCCCAGGCTTTTATGTTTGGTGCCCCCACCCTGTGAAACTCTCTACCTCATCACATTCAAGAGTGCAGGACCATGGAGAGATTCAAAGCAGGCCTAAAAACCATCTTGTTTCAGCAATCATTTAGTGGTTATTTTATTTCACCTACTTAATTTTGTATTGCAAATAATTTTAGACTGTTTTGTTCTGTTTTATATAATATTTTAACAATGTACAGTGCTTTGGTTTTTAGAATTGCGCTCAACAAACAAACTTTATTATAGGACCAATCCTGGCATCATTACACTGAATTCATTCTAAAGACACAGGAGCCCAAACAATTGCTGTGCACTTAAGTTTTTGAAATTTGCCTGTGTTGTGTTACATTTTAATTTTGAAATCTGCAGCAACATGATCTGGTCCTGCAGATCAGAACCATGCTTCCAGATTCATCAGGTGCTGTTATGTGACATCAAAGTAGGTCACCCCTGCAGTTCACTGTCAGCCCTGTCTTTCTTGTTTATTTTCTCTCCCTCATGTCCAGTGGTCCCTCCCCCCACACAAACCCCCATGCCCAAAGAAGAAATAACCTCCCTGGTGGCTAACAATCCCCCCAATATGCTCCTATGCTCTGATTAGACATAACACTCTCTGGTGATGAGTGCCCCCCCACATCTGATCTAGCTACAATGTGTTGTTATAGAACAAAAACATGACAATGTGTGCGTTATCAATAGGTAAAATTGGAGTCACAGATTATAGATTTCAGAACCACTCCTCCCCTAGCCACATTGGTGACAGTGGGTCACCCTCCCTCTTTCAACATCAATCACCCACACCCCCATGACCTCCTTAGCTCAGTGTCAGATCTGGGGCTAGCATCAGTCGGACGGCAAGTGGCTGAGGTGGAGGGCTGTGCCACTAGCTATTCATTGACTATGGTACCATCACTGAATTATGGGGGATTGGGGTTGTTGGTGTTGTGGGAGGGATGGTGGCCCAAAATCACTAATGTGGACAGGGGGTGAAGGAGTGGTACTGAAAGATGAAATCCGTGACTCCAGTTTATGCTATTAGCATACTGCACATTCCCATGTTTTGTTCTATGGAAAAGTACAACCTTTGGTAGCTGGGGATTGGACAGGGGGGCTGCTAGCCACCATAGAGACTTATGTCTAATAGTAACATCGGAGCATGTGGGGGGAGGGACCGTTAGCCACCAGGGATGGTTATTTCTTTTATGGGCATTGGTTTCATGTGGGGTGAATGACTGCTAGACACCAGGAACATCAGTGTCAGCATACTGGGTGGGGAGGGACCATTCAACACCAGGGATATCTGTGTTAGCATATGGGATCGGTGTCTAGTGTGGGGATGGACTGCTAAACACCAATGCAGCACCATAGAAGTACAGGCACAGTTGGTGGCGGTGGGTGGGACCACTGCATGGCATACAGTCTACTAGGAACACAAAATCAAATGCCAGAAATGCAAAAGCAAACTGCAAATACAACTATTTTCTTCCAGCAATAGCAATTAACAGCATAGGGCAATGCAGTACCGAGTGGTAAACAGCAGGAACACATGCAGCGCTAGCCCTATTATGACATAGTATGAGTGCTACAGCAGTCTGCTTTTGAGCTGGATCAAAACAACAACATGGGACCTGAAAAACTACATGAAGTAATTGATTTTACAAAACAAATTTCAACATTTGAAAGGCACATCATGTTTACATGTGGGAGAGGGTGTATAACGAGGTAGAAAATGAGATATGAAAGTGATTGGGAATTGCTGCTCTTTAAACTTGATGAAAACAACCTGCTGGACATGTTCAGAGTCTAGTGTTGGATGACAAGACTCAACAGCATCACCAACTGTGCTAAACAGCTTCTCAGCACACACTTCCAGCCCTTTCACAAACCTTGCATCCATTTCAGCTTGTAGCTGCTCAATGAGCCCAGCTGCCTCATCTTGAATCTCCCTGTTTTCCTGTACATACTATGTCTCTTCATTGATGCTTTCAGGATATTCACTGCTGGGATCACCTGACTCAGAGTAGCAGTGGATGCATTTAGATCATGGGTGCTCCTCTCAAATGATCCAAGTACTCTCAAAATGGCATCAAACAGTGACCACTCATGGTGTCCTAGGACTCCCTTAGTGCCGCACTCCATTGCCGTGTACCAAATTGTGTGCTTCTGTTCTTGCAGTCTAGACAGATCAGGTATGATGAATTCCATCAAGTACTTAAGTCCTGTATCAAGTGATGTTGAGACAGATCAAGGCATTGTTGTCCTTTTCTTTTAGTTGGTTAGCTGCCTTTACAGAGCAATGAAAATGAACATAGATTGAGCTTGCTGTGGAGACAGTCTTGCTAGCCTCAGTACTGTGATGTTGTGCAATGTGACAGCTAGACATAAGGTGTGGGCAAGACAATGGATACTAACAAAATTTTTATTGCAAATCCTTTCACCATATTTGCCCTGTTATCCATGATAAAAAAATGTAGATTGGCACCAACTGTCCATGACTGTAGCATGTCTTGTATGAATGCCAGGATGTTTGGTGACTTGTAATCTTAGCCCAACATCTATAACATCAGACCTGGAGTGACTGCCAGATTGTGGAGGGATGAAAGTAAAGCCCGTGAAACAGGGAGAAAAGGAGAAATCTGCCACATGAAACATAAGCTTTTGTGCACACCAGTGTTTGGTCAAGAAGAGATATGTATGCATGGAATTTGTATTGCTCCAGATGTCTGATGTACAGTGGAAAATTCCACCCACAGCCTCTGAGAGTAGTGTGGCAGCTGCCATTCTCACACTGTCATGTATCTTTGGCACTATAGTGTGTGAAAATGTGGAACATGATGTGAGCTGCTACCATGGCTGCAAGTGCTACAGAAGTCTAAAAGTCACAGACTTCCACAAGTGCAAAGGGTTGCAGATCCAACACCATCATTTCATCAATAAGCGTGTGTGTGGGTGGGTGGGTGCTCTTGGATCCTGCCTGTCTGTCTGTCTGTCTCTCTCTGTCAGAAAACACAATAGGTCTTTTATTTCCCCTTCCTTAAAAACTTAATTTTTACCCTACAGTGTAAAAAATTGACTGTCTCTAGCTTGGGATTTAGAGAGGGAACAAACAAGCATTTGTCAATTCCGAATGTTTGCTTGCTGGCATTGGCATTGGTAGTGTAGGAGTTACAGAGCTGCATAATAGGAATGGCAGTGAAGTATTGAACTGAAGCCAACCCCATCACCACCCTGCAGATAGTGACAGGCATTGGGGTGTGCCTTTGGGTCATCAGGCATAACAGCCATGCCATTTCACCACACCCTACCGTGCAGACACCGACAAGTGTCACGGTGTGCCTTGGGGTCTTTGGCCCTTATGCACACCCCATTCCATCAGGAAATATTGTGAGATGGGTGCAGTATAGGAGAATGGGGTGAACTTTGGGGTCAAGAGTCCAAGGCACACCTCGATGCCTCTCAGTGGCTGCAGGGCATGGGTGGGGGTGGAATGGTATGAGCATTGCAGGTGACAATCCCAAGTCACAGCCCTGATGCCTGTCATTCTCTACAGGGTGGGGTGTTGTGGTCAGAAACCCTAACGCCTCAGGCATTTGTTGGTATTTTCACTCCAAATTTTCAACATGGTTTTTTTTGTGACACCCACCTCATGAACAGTGGCAATATCAGTTTGTTAGCCAAACGCTGCTTTTGCACAGTGACTACGGCATTTGTCACCACAGGTGCAAAAACACATTCTGAACAGGATGTGAAAAATGACAGCTGTACTGTTCATAGGGAGGTGTAAAAAATGGCAATGTTGAATATCTGCAATGAAAATATTAAAAAAAACTGGTGACGTCACGAGCATGCATAGAAACTGTGCAACATGCACCCGTAATGTAATTAGTTTGGGAATTGTTTACAGCAGATTGTCAACACAGGGATTTTGGGACCTCCAGTCATGAACAGTGTCACTGTGATTTTCTTTATCTGTCCCGAACAATGATTTTCCACAGTGACCACGCATTTCTGTGCTGAAAGTGTGAAAACACATTTCAGCCATGTTGTGAAAATGACAGCTGTACTGTTCATAAGGAAGTGTGTAAAAATGCCACTGGTGGAAATCTGGACTGAAAATATTACAAATTCATGAACTTACAAGGGTGCGTGGAAACTGCACAATGCTCACTCGCAACACAGTCATTTTTAGGAATTTTTTCACCAAATTTTCAGAATAGCCATTTTAAGACCTCTGCTCATGAACAATGTCACTGTGATTTTCTTAATGTGTCCCATACATTGATTTCGCACACCGACTGCGCCATTGTGCGCTACATGGGCAGAAACATGTTTTGGGCAAGATGTGAAAAATGACAGCTGTACTGCGCATAAGGAGGTGTGGTAAAATGGCAATGTTGAAAATCTGGAGTGAAAATATTGAAAATTTGCGAACTTATGAGCGTGCATAGAATCAGAGCAACGAACGCTTGTAAAACAGTCATTTTGGGGAATTTTTTCACCAAATTTTTAACATAGCCATTTTAATACTTCTGCTCATGAACAGTGTCACTGTGATTTTCTTAATGTGTCCCATACATTGAGTTTGCACACCGACTGCGCCATTGTGTGCTACATGCGTGGAAACACATTTTGGGTGAGAAGTGAGAAATGACAGCTGCACTGCTCATAAGGAGGTGTAGTAAAATGGCAATGTTGAAAATTCTGAATGAAAATATTGAAAATTCGCGAACGTGCGTAGGAACAGTGCAACGCATGCTCGTAAAATAGTCATTGTTGGGAATTTTTTCACCAACTTTTTAACATAGCTATTTTAACACCTCTGCTCATGAACAGTGTCACTGTGATTTTCTTAATGTGTTCCGAACATTGATTTCACACACCGACTGCACCATTGTGCACTACATGCGTGGAAACACATTTTGGATGAGATGTGGAAAATGACAGCTGTACTACTCATAAGGAAGTGTGGTCAAATGGCAATGTTGAAAATCCGGAGTAAAAATATTGAAAATTTGCGAACCTACGAACGTGAGTAGGAACAGCGCAACGCATGCTCATAAAATAGTGATTTTTAGGAATTTTTTCACCAAATTTTCAACATAGGCTTATTGAGAGCCTACCTTATGAACACTGGCACTGTCATTTTGTTAATCAGTCCCAAGAGGTTATTTCTCACAGTGACTGTGAAATCACCCTTCGGGCCCAATTAACGCCATGACAGTGACAGAATTCATGAGGAGGGGTCCCAAAAACCCCATGTTGAAAATTTGGTGCCAAAATTCCAAAAAATGCCTGAGATATGCAGCAAAGATGAAAAACCCCTATTCATTACATTATACATCTTACCGGCATTTCCTCAGTTCGTGGTCGGCTTTGAAGAGTGCAGACGTGTTCCTGGTCCACCGAAGATCATCACGCCGAGCTCCGGAGGTAAGTATGGGGTGAGGTGGGTGTGTGAAGAGGCAGGGTGCGTAGTGGATGGGCACAGGTGGGAGAGGGGGTGAAGACAGCAGCGAGGGAAGGTTTTTTTCTTGCAGGTTTTTTTTTTTATTTGGACTATGTGGGATGTTTGCCATGCTGAGGTGGGCTGCCAGCGTGGCAACTGGAAGGCTGTTGGGGGGGCAGTGAGGTGATGGGGATTGGGCACTTGTTATTATAGGACTTGTTGCCACACTGGGGTGGGCTCCCAGCATGGCACCTGATAGTCTGGGGAGAACAGTAGAACCGACGGGACTGATCACCCGTCAGCCATACTGACTGCGGAGACAGTGGGAGCTGAAGGGGATTGGGCACCCCGTCAGCCATACAGTGTGTGCGTGGGGAGGTAGGAGCGCATGAGCATGCAACGTCAGTGCTCGCACGCAGGTGTGGGGGAGGAAAGCACTGCTCACCAAGTGGTGGTCCTCCTTCAACTGCACGACACTGCATTTTGGATCATCGCACTATGTTTCCTGCACATGAGTGCAAGCAAACGTAAAAATGTCAAGGCTTCTTTTTTACATATAGGTTTTTATCCTTCTTAGCTGAGGCAGACTTGCCTACCTTCCACCCTGTCCCTACCATCCCCCACTGACTACCACCTCTCTGGGGCTTAACTGCAGTCCAGAAGCATCCTGCTGGGTCCTTGGTGGTGAAGCAGGTGAGGGATGGCACACAGGGCTTCATAATTGCCCACTTCATTGCCATTTTCTTACAGGCTTTACCTCACTAGTGCTGGTACATGCATATCTATTGTGCATGTGTAGAGGCATGTGCATCTTTCAGGGTCCCACAACTCCCTTCTCTTATTGGTACTCCTGTCCTGCACTACCTCCGCCTGGTGGTAGTCATTCTGCAGAGCTAGCATGTCACCCCCCATAGAGGAGACCAGTCCTTTGGGGGCTCATTCCTCTCCCATCCAGCTAGTCCCCAGCAACCCAACATCACTTCCAATCCCAGGTCTCCAGCATGGTGAGCAGTAGCGCTACTGCCAGGCCAGTGTGCCAGCCTTAAGAATCAGATTTTTGTCTAGTTTTAACAAGTGGATGAAACTAGATTCTTTCTCTGCTGCAGCTCATGTCATCTGTCTCTCCTGCCTGACGTTTTGCAAGTGCTGGATAACATGTCCTGCCTTAAGTGAGCTTCCAAATTGGCCTTTGATTGGATAGGAAGTCTTGGGAGATCCTGAACTCCAGACAAATAGCAAAATGCTAAATAGCCCTAAAGAGCACAGATAATTCATTTTTCTTCCTGAGTAACAAAAAGTCTATTATTCGTGGCATTCGGGAAATACTATTTGTTACTTGCACACTCTACTCAGTAGTGGGATCCCGGTGAGAGTATTGTGTCCAGTTCTTGCATATCCCTACACAATACTGCATTGCATCCTGGCTGGCACCACTGTATGTCTGCACTTTCAGTGCAAATTTGCCTGACTCTCTTTAGGCAAATGAATTTTTAACATATCTTTTATAGAAATAATTGAACTATGAATTTCTTTATACTTTAACTGCTGTTTTTTTTTTGTTACCTTCAATAAAAGTTAACTGATATATGATTTACAGTATACTAGAACATAACTGATATTGTAACTTGGCAAATATTGTGTGCCGTGAATTCGGCATAACGATAGGTGGAAACACACCTGTTGGTACAAAATGAAGCAGTCATTAATTCCCTAGAAATTACCACTTCATTTTGTAGTACAAACACTGTCCACATGAAAAGCACTGCCTGAGCACACAAAGAGAAATTTTCCAGTCACTCACTGAGCCATGACGATAGTTATGCAGTTTCGAGCAGCAGCACAATTGGCATCTTACCTGACAGTGAGACATGGGCTGAATGACAGTACTGATCAACAATCTAAATGTCAAACTCATAGCAGCCACAATATGAACTGATCTTAGATGTTTGAAAACATATGGCACTGAGTAGCATACAGTAACTGAAACAAAAATGCTTGTCTCTGTTTCTGTTTTAAATAAAAATGTTGGCAGTCAATTTCTGTAGTACTTCCATGTTACAAGTGCACTAATCACCTCAACAGGAGGGCATTTCCCAGGAATTAATGCATGGTTGGGTGGTGGGAAGCATTCGGCCTGCAGCCTTATGCATTATTGCTTAAATATACTGCAGCTGTTGCTTATTTGCACCAGGGTCCCAAATTATTTCACTTATGAGCACAATGTTATTTGAGTGAGCTTTGGGCATGATTTTCAGACAGCATGAGTAAGTACCATGTTTGGATGCAGTTGCCATCCTGCCAAATGCTTTAAAACTTCTGAATGCTATTTCTAAGTTTTTGATGCATTTGCAACAGTCCCCTGCTTTATGACAGCTTGAGTTGCATGCTTTTACATTTGATGCAGGTGGGTCCAAATGTGCTGCAACAAGTGGCGCATTCATCTTAGTTAGATCACCTTTTAGGTGAACTAACTGTCTAGTAATCATAGTGCAAAGTCCCAGAAGGACTTCAAAAATCTCCCCATCATTTTTTACCTTTGACATCTATTTATTTATTTTAAAAGGTGCAATGTATGCTGTGTTTTTAATATTTGGTGTAACATATGTTTAGTATATTATAACGATAATACCATAGTGATCTGGATTCAAGAGATAAAAACTGGACTAGGAGTAATAAACACTGAAGTCGAAGGCCAAGGTGCTTATTAACCCCCCAGTCCACTTTATTACTAGGAAACCCAGACAACTATTGTATAATCACTATTATACTGTATATACTATATTTGTTGGAAACAGATAATGTGGAAACTTTTAAACATAACCTTGACAAATTTTTATTAAATAAGGTATAAGGATATCCAGATACTGGAGATGTACTTCTATGGGTTTAAAAAAACCTTCTGTACATCTAACTCTCTTAGTAGTATGAAACTTAGCTGTATACTGAAAAAATGTAAAAAAGTTTTAAGAACTGCTAAATCTGTTTGTCATGCTACAGCGTGTCCATGAGAAAGCAGAAATTGTTTCTCACAGATGCTCTGTAGCCTTGCTGGATGTCTCTGATTGACTGCTATGTATTTAAGTGGCAATGCACAGTGTGCCTGCTCTCTGGCTGGCTAAGTACACATGCAGCAGCAAATCAGAATGAAGAGCCACTGTTACATTATTCAGTCTACTGTCCAGTTATTGCAGAATAATATTCAAAACGGCTATAGTGCAACAAACATGAAGCTGGGCCTAGCCTACTGGGCCAGGGCAAACCTAATCATACCTGCTCACCTCAGCCTTGCCAATGGTATTCCTATTCCTACACTGAGTTATGGACTCACCACTTTCTCTCTTGCTACAAAAACTAGCCTTGCCAAATGGGATGTGATCTAAACCAATGTCTCTTGCTTTGCCCTCTCCGTCCCCCACCTTACTCATGACTGTGATTTGTATGGCAAACTACAGTGGTTGTCCCCTGGTAATTACTGCTCCTTTGTTCTTGGCTACTTCCTCGACAAACTTATCTGTACCCCCCCGGCATTGTCCAAACTACTTAAACCTGCCCTTCCTTCATAACTACTTAGGTCCACAGATTCACAGTCTCTTCTTGTCCCTACATCCAGTACTCTGTCTGGAGATCGATCCTTTGCAGTGTGAACGTCTAGATTCTGGAACTCTTTCCCAGTGCTCACAAGGTGCAAAACTTCCCACCTCTCTTTTATGAGATCCCTTTGGGCACACCTGAAGTCAGCCTCTGACTGTCACTGTCCTTAATGTTCTTGGTGTGACATACCCATTAGATGGTACCCCAGACCTCCACATATGGACATGTGTGATGTCCTATACTATTCACTATACCCATGCACTTCAGAATTTATATAAATTCCACTGTGTCATGATTTGTCCTAATGCTTATTCCACTGTTTACTGTACATGACTTGTTTCAATGCTTTTGCTTTATGTAATGTACTTGGCCTTTAATTTCTGTAATTGCATCTATTATGGTTTTCACAATTATCAATTTGCTGCCTGTATATTCCTTCCCTTTCTACTCATCCATGTTGTTCTGTATATTTACCTTTGTAACCCCCTGGGTCATACCTGACAATAGGCATGTTTTTGCTTAGTGTGCTTACCCGGTAAACAAAAGATAAATAAATAAACTGGAGAATAACTCTACATTCTGATTAGTGAAGAATGATCTTTTTCAGTAGAATACAATTATAATGGCATGATCATGCCACTATAGTTATGGATGAGTAGGGGGTTTACTGTTAAACCAAATTTTTGCACTTTAATAACTTTGCAACTGCTCAATGGATTTGCACACAGTTTTGCATTGAAAATCCTCAGTCACTTGATATGCCATGTTTTGTTCTGATCAGATGTGTGGATTCTGAGATCTGGAGAGTGCAAAACAGGTAAAAATTGTGTTTTTTCGCTGATTTTTTTTTTTGTTGTTGTTAACCCCTAGCACCCAGATGGTTTGGAACTTTGGTTTAATATTTTCACAGTAAAAAGGGCGTTGTTCCACAATAGTGCCTTTTGCTGGTTTGGTAAAAAATACAATAATCTGTTCCAGAGTTATAAGGATCTAAAATTTCACTCCTGAGCATGCTCTGTAGGCACTGAAGAATAGATGTTTGGAAAGAAAAAAGAATTTGCCATACAAAAAAGGATCCTTTCCATATGGGACCAATCTTTTTTGAGAGGAAGAAATCATTTTCTGTATGGCCATCATCTTGTTTTCACTTAGAAATAAATAAATGAGAGACACTAACACATGTACCTTACTCATCTGCACTTAATTGTTGGAACAATTACCCCCAAGTAAGTTTTTCTTACATTTTTACATCCTTTTCCATGACTCACTTCTGCTGTTTTCATATGGCCATTTTTTTGTTTATATGAAAAAGGATCCCTTCATATGGGGAAAAGATTCTAGACTTCATTTCTTCCACCAATTCTTTTTTCATTTGAAGGGATCCTTTTTTGTATGCTTTTTTTTTGTTTGTTTTGTTTATATGAAAAAGGATCCCTTCAGTTGGGAAAAGATTTTGGACTTAATTTTTTCCCCCTGATTCTTTTTCTTGTTTGAAGAGATCCTTTTTCTTTTTTTTTAACTGAAACTTTATTGTGGTGGCATAAATTCAATACAAAAATAAACAAACATATTTTGTACAAAGCAGCAATTAAATATTATAAGAAAAAAAGAAGAACGTTTACATGTATCATATCATATCAAGTTTGTTAAAGAAAGAAAAAAAATAGAAAAATGTCTAAAAGATGAAGTTTCTTCTGATTTCTAAAACCCATAAATTTAAATCATAAGTTAAAATTAAATTAGCAATTGCTAGAGAAAGTGCAATATTTACATCAACTAAAATTACACAATAAAGCAAAATCAAAATAAGGAAACAGGCATACAGAAGACGGACACCATGTACAACCTCAAGGTCATAAGACCATCCTTTTTCTATTAAAATAGATAAATCCCAATTTAAAGCCAACATTTTGAGATCATCTCCTCTGTCTATAATGGAACTTAAGGAACAAAATTGGGAAATTGTTGCAATTGATACATAATCCAGCTGTGCCAGTGTAGGTCAAGCTCTGAAAGTGATTAGCCAAACATGTCAATAACCTCTCCAGGGCATAGACTTCTAAAGTTATATTCCACCACACTTCCAATGTTGGAACTTTATTAGTATGCTATAACCAGGAAATTGCTCTTTTGGCCATTAATAAATGGAGAGTAAACTGCCCGTGAGTATAGATAAGAATAGAACAGTGGTCAGGTGGAGCAGTTGTCAATACAGTACATATGCTGGAATAAGGAGATACGGAAAATCATATATTGCTATGATAGTGTCTAACACCCCCTTCCAGAACTGTGTTAATCAGTCACAGGATTAGAGAATATTCATATGGTCAGCTGGGGAAAAGCCACACCCCATCCATCAGTCTCCTAAAGAAGAAGACACATATCTGGCTAACTCAGCCAGAGTGTGAAAATAACAAACTCTATTCTTCCAAGCACATTCTATCCAATATGCTATCCTTGATACTTTATAGTTTATAGAAGCTGACTTTGTCCAAGAAGCTGGGCTTATCACTATCTGTAATGCCCATTCCCAGAAGGGATCCTTTTCCATTTGCTTTTTTCATTCATACAAAAAAGGATCCCTTTATACAGAAAACGATTTTTGACTTCATTTTTTTTACCCAATTCTTTTTTTGCTTGAAGGGATCCTTTTTCTTTTTTTGTATATAAAATTGTATTAGTATTAGACAGGAATTCAAGGTACAGAGATAAATAACCTCCATGACCAAGAAACAATCACAATCTGAAGAGAATTTAATGGGCTTTGGCATAAAACAACCATATATGTAATATAGACATCCATGATGGTAAGGATTAAATTCCATTACCTGAAAAGCAAAATAATACAAGATATACAATGTAATATTAAATCTACTGCAGAAGGTAAATGTGACAGCAAGGATGAAAGGATAAAAGTGAGGCACCACCTTACCCTGATTCCAAACAGACTGAATAAACAGGATTGACCTCCTAACATACAAATCTTGACTTCCAATAATAATTCTTCTTTCAGCTAAGTATGGTGCAAATAAAACACTACTGTTCATTCTCACCAGTGTAACTTAACCATGGATATCAAAGCTGATAAACCTTTGAATAGTCCATCTCCAATATATCACTCATAAATAGGAGACAGTTCGAGACACGGCTTGCAGCCACTGTGAAAAATAGGAGAGGGTAGTGGTTCTTCATTGAAGGAGAAGGAGGAGTCTTTTGGTCTCCAATGCTACCACATAGTTAATTGCCTTAAACTTCAATGCTTGTGCATATAACAGTGATGAATCACCTGAAATCCTATGGCAAGGGGAATGAGACACCTTCAAATCTATAGTCCTTTCTATAGCTATAATGATTTCCTCTCACCATTCAACCATTAAGCACAGCCCCATAAAATATGGTAAAGAGAACCAGGTTTCTCACCACATCTCCAACATAGATTAGAATTGTACAAGCCCATGTATGATCATTTAAGAGGTGTTCTACACCATCTACTTAATATCATCTTTTGTATGAGTTGTGCCTTCAGATCAGAAAAGGCCCGGCGAGCTTTGGCCCAACACCTGATCTAAATGTCTTTGTCCAATGGCTCCTGAATTTCATCTATCTACTTTAATCAATGAGATTCCCAGTCTGGAATAGACACTTTCTGTAGGAGTTTATATATCATACTTGTGTGACCTTTAGAGACTGAAAGCCATTTCCATAAACTTTGAGTTGTCTGTTTGAACCAATGCAAAGCCCTTAATAACCCAAGATGCAAAGATATGTCTCAGTTGTAGATATCACCATAGATCACAAGCAGGTAGCTCATAATCACTTTGCAATTGGGAAAAAGATTTAACTATACTACTCTTCAGGTCAAACAGATCACTCACCATTAGCATTCATTTGGATGCCCAAGAATCCCAAGAAATTCTGGATCCCCCTATCTGGAATTGTGGAATATTCCATAATCGTTCATAAGTGCCAAAATGTATTATTCCAACCTAACAATTTAGTCACTTTTTGCCAAGCTGTCTAACATAAATCATAGGAGATGTAATTCAGTCAGGCTCAGGAAGGGAATCTCTCAATATCGTAGCTAGAGGAAAGTCCCCAGCAATGGATTGTTCAATATCTACCAATAATGGGGCTGCATTCTTATCTGGATGGAGCCATTGGAGAAATTTGGTTGGATTCTCAAAACACAATGAAGGTGTGAAACAATCAGCAAATCCCCAAAAGTTCTGCAGTTGCGGAAAAAAAGAGAAAATTGCACTGAGTGCTATACACAAAATGTCTGCAGCTGCAGAAATAAAATATACTGGGAACTGCAGAAACAAGTGCAGCTGCAGACGTTCCTGAGGAAAAAAAGCCATTGAAAAGCATGGCATATCACCTTAAAGCCTATTCTCAGACAGTGTTTTTCTGCAGTTGCAGAAAAGATGTTGCACATGTTCTGCACCACAGAAAGTAAGGTGTAACTCTGCCTGAGCAAATTGCAGTGTACCAAAAATTGGGATACAATTATAGAGGAAGTTCAGACACCAAGCAACAGCAAATCAGTGGGTGTATAGAAATGTCAGTTGTTACAACAAAAATAGCACAAATTTTCATTGAAAGGAACAAACCACAACCACTAGACCCAGTGCAGCCCATAAAGGAGCCCCACTGGCAGTAGAGGCAGAGCTGTAGCAGCCCGCAGTGAGTGCTACAGAAGCAGGCAACATAAACACCACAGGGAGAGACACAACCATCAGTTCCACACAGCCACTGTGGTGCATGGTCCTGTTGGTACCAGTGGTGCTGCAGTGGTCCCAGTTGAGGGGATGGCTACTGGTCTTTCTGTGAGTACTTTCTTCTGTATCTCTATTTATTTATTGCAAAGTTTCACCAAGTAAGGTACACTGAACAACAAGTTGCTCATCTCCCAGTACGACCTGAGGAAAAGGGTGATGGGGGTTACATAGTAACAAAAAAATACACACATAAAATAAACATAGCATAGAGAATCTATGGCAAGACTGTCAACGTCTGCTGCTCCAGTTAACATGGATCACCTGTTGTTGTGCCTGCTGAGCCTTTTCCAGTGCTGCAGATCTGCATTTCGATTTTTCAGCAGCTGCAGAAAAACGTTGCAGATTTTTAGCACTTGCGAATCTTTGCAACTTGCCTGTTTTGCGATTTTGAACAACTGTGGAAATTTTCTTTGTGAATCTTGCACACCTAAATTTATGTAGTGCTGCAAGGCTTTTTTTCCCACAACTTCAGAATTTTCAGCTCTCTTTCTGAATCCTGCCCATTGTCTAAAACCATTTGTAGCATCATAGGCCCACAGCTAGGGCAAATTCCAACCACCCATTGTAACTGGCAGCCACAAAATCTTCCTACCAAAGCAGGACTCTGCCTTCCCAAATAAAGTTTGAAAACACCCTATGAATTTTGTTCCATAACTTAGGGGGAATAGGTATTGCCAGATTACTCAGACAATAAAATTACTTACGGAATGCCATCAGTTTTACAGCAGTAATCTTACTGGGGAGGGACAGGTGTAGTTTAGCCCAACGATTCATATCTAAAGTTAAGCCCACCAACAAATCCTATTTATTCCTATCACACATGTCCTGTAAATTAGTAGAGCTTTGCATCCCTAAATACCTAATTCTATTAGGGACCCAATATAATTTTTGCAGTTGCATGGATACCCAATTAGGATCTGCTCTAAAAAGAGGAAACATTTCTGTTTTTGACCAATTTACTTGCAGACCTGAAATTGCACTAAAGGAATCAAGAATGCCCCAAACAGAAGGAAGAGATGACTCTGAAAGGATCCTTTTTCGTATGCTTTTTTCATTCATCCAAAAAAGGACCCCTTCATACAGAAAATGATTTTGGACTTAGTGTTTTTCCTGATTTTTTTTTAAGAGATCCTTTTCATATTTTTTTTCATTTCTTACAAAAATAATTATTTCATTAGAAAAAGGATTTGCGACTTAGAGTTATTTGTTTTTTCTTTACAAATTTGAACATCAACAAGCCATAACCCCCTCAATATTTTGACTTAGTGGGACAATCTATCTATATATCAAACCAAAGGCCAGATATTCAAAATTTTGTGCTAGGCACAAACTGTTTGTGCAGGGCTAGTGCTGGGTTAACGTGGGTCCACTATATTCAAAAAGTCAAATAGCGTGCGCAATCTGCTTTAGCGCCGGGCAAAATTATAATGCATGCGCAACCCCTTGTTCCCAGGGGGTTAATAGAATCCCACTTAGAATCTGTGGCAGCCAGGGAGAGGCAGCTTGTGAGATGCCAGTTAAATGGGTTTCACACTGTCACACTCTGTTTTCAGTTTCAGCTGAGCTGGTGTAATGATGTCACCTTAGAATTCTCACAGCAGCATAAGCCACAATAGAATGCTAGCTGCAGAGGTTACCAGTAGAATGTTCGAATTCAATTCAGTCTTCAGAGTCAGTCTTCAGGGAATAGTCTGTATGGAGACTCAGGAGAGTGAGTAGTGCTGCAGAGTGCAGCTCCTCAAACCTAGCTCTGAGAGAGAGAGCTACCTCAGAAGAAGGGGTTGTGTGTTCTCACCCTAGACAGAAACACAGAAGACCACTTGTGTGAAGTGGTAGAGACCGTTCCTGGGAGAATTTCCAGTGCCCCGTCCCTGGAGGGATGGGGGATTCCAGGATTCAGGGGCAATCCCCTGGTCCAGCCTGGAGAGGGTGAAGCTGCCTGAGAGTCATTTTGTTCTGTGAGTACCTGAGACATTTTTGTGAGAAAAAGTCCTAGGGTACCTGCAATACTGTGGTGAGTTTCATTCTGACAAAGAGGCTATGTTCACCAAGACTGTGTTTAATTAAACGTGTCTGCCTACTGTGGGGTCAAAGGAAGACTTGACAAGTAAAGAACTTTTAGATTGTGTATAACTTAAAAGCATCTGCAACAGTGGGGGTCTAGGGTAAAGACATAGCCACATTCAGACATTTTAAAGACAGGACACCTCCACAGAGTGAATTGTAGAATGTTAAATGTGCAAAAACATTTCTAGACAGCATCTACAAAACAGTGTTTCGAAGAAAGGAGTTGTAACCAGATGAATGGGTGAGTATAGATTTGGGAGTGAAAGGTGGGAGACCCCCCCATCTGGATTAACCAGGTTTACCTCTCCAGGTTCAGTTTGGGCACCTAGGTTTTCTCTCGGTGCATTTGGCCAACACCTGAGGAAAGCACCCAGACCTGGGATTTTGGACTTCCCTGAGAGCGGGAATGTGCTTGTGGGTGGTTTAGGGAGCCACCATCAATCTCCATGCAATATGGAAAAGTGTCCTAGTACTGGCCGAGGTGCCTAGTCAAGGAAAAAGAAGAGAAGTGTACCAGTTTGGGGCGTGTGGGCCCAGATCCATTCAGATCCTGAGGGTTCATTGTGAGGAAGTGTGCTCTGTACCTCTGTAATCTGCATTCCCAGTGAGAGTAGCCCTGTGGGGGTCCAGCTTTTCTTTCTTATTCTCTATGTTATATGAATAAAAGCCACATTCCAGAATCCCAACCTGATTTGGACATTAAAGTTATTGCTTGTAGTGTCTGGATTTAATTGGGTGCCACTGACCAGAAGTACAAACCTAGCATAACTTGATAAACCACAGCCTCCTCTTGCATAAAATGTGCTCTCTTGGCCTGGACACCCATGCACTAGGTTGGTTTTCAAGTTACCTCACTGGCCGTACCCAGAGGGTCAGGTGGAAGGACAATGTCTCCCAGACTGCAACGCTCAAAGAAGGGGTACCACAGGGGTCTATACTCGGCCCCCTTCTCTTCACTTTGTTCATAAATGATCTGCACTTACACTGTGGGAGCAGCAGTGTCATCCAATATGCGGACGATGCTGTCATTTACCGAGCCTCCCCTAATGTAAAAGAACTGGAGAATGCCCTTCAAGAGGACATCCTTCAGATGGAGGATTGGCTCACCTTGAACAAAATTGTATTAAACACCAGCAAAACCAAGGCGATGCTGTTTGGGCCCAGATCCCTGGAATCTGAAAAGTCGATGCTCCTTCAACTGCAGTCCAGAGGGGGAGACAAACTCGAGGTGGTTACCTCTACAAAGTACCCTGGTCTAACCCTTGACCAAAGCTTCACTCTAAAAAATCATGTTGACCAACTCACCAAAGCCATCCATGTGAAACTCGGTATCCTTTATAGAATAAAGGACCAGATTATCCCTGAAGACAGGGTAGCCATCGCAACCAGCGTCCTACCCCCTAAGCTCACCTACGCAGCCCCAGTTCTCCAAGGTGTGGCCTCTATGGAACTTGGCAGGCTCCAGACCTTATACAACAAGACTGCATGGTTTGCCACAATGTCCCACCCTAGAACTCACCACTGCGAGGCCCAAGCTAGGCTCAGGTGGCCGTCACTGGAAGCCTGCCTCATCTACCCGACTCTTTGCCTGACATTTAAGCTACTGGGCCCCTCTCCTTCCCCTAGACTCAAAGGGCTAGTCAGGGTTAAATCCAATCAGAGGAGTCTCCACACCTCAGGACAAACTCTCCTCATGGTTCTGAAAACAAGGACCAAAGCTGGGTCCAGGTCCTTTGCATTCACAGCCCCTTCCAACTGGAACAACCTCCCACTTGAGGTACGGGAGGCAGGGTCTGGCCCCTGCTTCTGGTCCAAACTCAAAGCACACCTGCTCGACAGGAGTACTTGCCAATGCCTTAGGACCTGACCACACATCACTGCCCCTCCCTCTTAGGAAGGTGACTTGACTCTTGGCAACTTAGCCCTTATCTCGTGCACTCCCTAGATCTCCATGATTTGTGCATGTAATGTGTTTTTTATATATCCAACTCTAGAGGCCCCACTGACTGTATGTTCCCACACCACCTATCTGATTGTAACCCTATGAAATCTTTCACTGTCAAACATTATGTCATTTATCAATTTGTACTGTTCTGTTTACCTGTATGTTATTTTTTAACCCCAGGTTGCCGCTGAAAAAGGGACCTCCAGGGCCCAGTGGGCCTACCCGGTCAACAAAATTCAATAAATAAATAAATAAATAATGCTGAGTAAAAGTTTTCTCCCAGGGACCCAGGTTGATGGCCATGCTAAATGATCCCCCCCAGGTGTGAGCGAGGTAGTTGCCACACTTGGTTTGCCTTTCTAAGATGGCAGGCTCCATAGTAGAAGTAATGGGTCCACAGAGTTTTGTAAGATATTTGTAATGACTACCCTCACCCCTCTCAGTGGTGCCTAGAGGTGAGAGGAGCAGCCCTGCTAATAGATACAAAGGAGGGCTGGTGGTGGGAGGTTACAAAATGGAGGCACCGCTGAGGATTTGTTTGGAATTTGGGAGAAAACAAGAAAGGATTGCTCAGATTGTGGCTAGCGTTTTGTCTGTCTGGCAGTAGGTAGCCCAAACAATTAGAAGCTTTGAGCATAAAGGCTTGACAAGAGAAGTGCCATCCGTATGTGCTGCTGTGTGTTGCTGTTCATGTGCTGCTGTATTTGTGCCAACATTTACCAAGGAGCTGTAAAGCCAGATTGTATGTGCCCCTTGTCCTGCATCAAAAATAACATTTGCCAGCTTTTAATTTTCAAGTTGTGACCAGAAAAAGTATGGTAAACTGTGGGAAACAAAGAGACATTTGTGCCCTAGAAGTTTAAAGTGCTTGCTGTGTGGACTGGAGGAGTCACAAAAAAAATTGCCATGAAAAATGGTTAAAATGGTGCTCCCACTGAGGAGTTACAGTTGAAAATAAAAAAAGTTGCTTTGCAGTTTAAATTTTGACTGCTCGATGATCACCGTGGAGGAGAAGAACACGAGAAGAGAAAGAGATGCTCATTTGCTTGGCGTTGAGTGATTGGTGAGATTGCAATCAGTCCCACACCCAAGCCTGCTTCAAAGTGCTGCCCAGTGTTCATGAGGGAAAGAGTGAGGTGCGAGCTGACTAGCCATGAGGAGCATCGCTGTGACTGCAAACATTATAAAAAGTAAAATCTCAGACTTTTCTGTTTTAAATCGGGTTCAACCCATATTCTGATCGACTGGGGAGAAAGTGTGGTATTCACAAAGGAAAATCGGCAAGACTGCCAGCCAGGTTCAACCCAGAGGCCTCCAGGATTGGCTGTAGGCTGAAATTTCCATTGTAAACGCCAGCTACTGATTCAATGAGTACCATTCAGCAAAACTGAGCTCAAACTGTGTGTGATTTTTCTAAAGCCAGCTGGATCTGTGTGTAAACAGTGAGATTGTTTTGCAATGAAGGACTGTGTAAAGCTAATCAAATCTAAGCAAGAATTCTGAACATTAGACTGTGAGCATGATTATGGATTCAGCAACAGTGTAATTTTCTGAGCAAAAGAGAGACTGTGGGTTATATGAGAGATGCAACAAAATAGGCAATCCTGTTCATGAAATACTGTGGCTTTAATGGCTTTAAACAAGAAAAAGTGATCGAGAGCTAATTTAAGGTCCTAGAAAAATTATATAGATGTGCTGGGGAAGCAAAACAGTGCAGTTTGAGTAAACTTTATCAGTATGCAGTAAATCAGATGTGCAGTGGCTTGAGTCAGATACATAATGTTGATGTGCCAGGATTGTTGCTGCCACCATTACAGGGTGGGGTAGTAATGTAAACACAGCAGCAGGGGAGCCATTTTATGAGACAGTTCCAAGCAAAGTGAACTTTGAGATAACAGTGAACTTTTGTGTTTTTCTGCAGTCATGGCTTTGGGATCATCCTGCTACCTGGATCATGCCCAGCCTATGATAGTGGAAGAGGTTAACAAGCTGAAAGAAATAGAGAGATGTTTCTACAGTGGACATTGCCTCCTCATGTTGTGATTCCTGGATACCCTGTGAGAGTATGCAAAATGTGCCTCAAGGCTGGGAGGGATGTTTTCATGATTCATCACTGTTCTGGGAGCTTAGAGAAACAAAGCCTAACTAGTCCACCCAAGATTAGTATGTCTCCCACACGGACAAAGCTTCAAGATCCTGCAAATGGCAGCACAGGTGGAGCCTGTTAGGGGAAGCCCAGCAGAGTGTTGCACAAAGGAAGAGAGTGTGGATGTACAGGCAGAGCAGAGTCCTTGTGATGTCTCTACATTTGGGTCACAGATGGACAGTGCAGAGGGAGCATCAGTAGATCCGTGGAGAGAGGGTCCAAGCCCTAGTCTCATAGGAGAAGATGAAATGCGAGAGACCCTAGATTGGGAGATGTCGACCTCCACACCCAGTGAAGAGTGGACAGTCTCGAGAGTGAGGATGACTGCTCACTCCTGGGCTCAGATCCTAAGCAAGGAGGAGGGGGAAGCTATGTATCCTTATGATGAAGGTGCTAGTCCACAGCCTTGGGCTCTTGCCTCAGAGGAACCAGAAGAAGAGACTGGTGACTCCACAGCCCTGTCCCCACAAGGAGGAATCAGAGATCCATTTTAAGTAGCATTGAGTATGTGACACTGGCAGAACCAGGACTGGCTGCCCCCAAGCCAGGCCAGTGGTCTTGAGCTGATAAAGAGTAGTAAGGAAGAAAACTTGTTCTTAGGAAGGCAAATGAGATCTATGGAATGTCTTTTCCCACCCTTTCTTGGAGACTCTGGGAGGAGATTAAGATAAACAGGAAAGCCTGGATAGTGGAAGAGGTAACCTAAAGACCTGCATCCAGGTGCAACTCGATATGTCAGAGACAAAGCTATCAGAGACAGATTCAAGTATTGGAAAGTGGGCAGGACACTGTTCGTAGACACTGTACATATTGTGGACAGAAAGGGCAATGAGACTTTCTACATTGTGAATTATGAGTGCCCAGACAGGGTAATAATTCTTGCACCTGACCCATTGTGGTACTACCCTCAATGCAACCAACTTCTTGCGAATGTGCCCATGCCTACCTAGTGGAAAGCAGAGCAGTGGTAGCCAGTGCTGCCATCCAGCCATTGCCATACCCATGTTGTTCCACCAGTCTGGTGTTCCAGGATCCAAAGGTGCATCCAGATTCATCAGCTTTGCAGTGTGGCTTCCAGTTCCAATGCCTGGACTTCCAGATGACATCAACCAGAGGTGACATCAACCCAGCTGTTTTCTGATTCATCACCTGGGATTTTGGATGACTTCAGACCAGCTGTTCCTTTCCTGTTCCAAGGTTCCATCTCCAGATGACGTCATCCAGAGATGACATCACCCCAGCAGTTTACAGACGTGCCATTCTGTCATTTCTGGAAGATTTCTGCCCAGCTGTATCTGAAAAATGCTGCCAGAGAGAATCTTTGGCTAGAGATCCAGGTCCTGTTCCATTTGCATTCTTCAAGGGACTGGTAAGTACAGACTTTTCTTACCTTATTGACATTGCTATACACATCCTATACCCAGCAGACTACAGACTGTTTGAACTGTCCACAAAGACTCTCCCCTTCAGGACTACAGTACTAAAAGAACTGTGCTTCACCGGGCTCTGGCCCAGGAGAGACTCTTTCTTGGACTTGCCTTTGGGCACTGTTGTCATTAGTTGGGACATTTAGGGCATTCCATCCCACACATGTGCATTGTATACCTCCCGCCCAAGAGCAAAATCATTTTACTGGGAGATTTCAACATTAATTGGAAGTCCACTGCATCTTCCCACTACAAAGACACAATCCTTGCTTATGACCTCACCCAAGTTGTCCAGTCCCCTGGACCCAAAAACTGGGACATCCACACTTATCGACCTTATCCTCACTAACCACCTTAAAAACCTCCCCCATATCAATGTGCTCCCTGACTCTATAAGTGACCACTCTCCAGTTACATGCTGGTGGTCTAATAAAAAAAATCCTGCTCCCCCTAAGGTCACCACCCTAAGACGCCTTAAGAAAGGTGCCCCTCCCTCGCCTCAAATCCTACCTCGCCTCCTGCAATTGGTCTCCTATTCACTCTGCCCAGTCAGTAGATACCGCCCTTACCTACTTTACTGCCACTTTTAATCATGCCTGTGACATTTTTTCCCCTTTCACCAAGCATGTATTAAAGCAGCGGGACACCCCTTAGATTTCCTCAGCTTTACTTGCTTAAATGAGACAAAGAGATGCCCTCTGGCAAAATGTCCTTGACTCGCAACTCCCGCAAGACAGGCAGCATTACAGGGAGGCTCGAAATAGCTGCACATGGGCTATCAGGCAAGCTAAAACTACTTACTACAAACAAGCCCTCACCTCCTCCTGGGGATCAGGTAGAAATTTCTGGAGCAACATTAAGGAACTAACAGGGAAAAATGTATCTCCTACCCTATCTCAGCTGCTAATTGAGGGGGTCATCACTCAAGATCCTACAGCTATCTCCAATGCCCCATACACTTCTTTCACTGACCTCATTCATATCTTCCCCCCTAACTACTTTGACCCAATCAGTATCAACCCCGGTCAATTTTACGCCACCCATGACCACACCCCTTTTTGGCTATGAATCATCTCCTGCAATGAGGCAAAACAATATCTCAACAAAGCCCTGGCAAACTCAGGCTACAGCAGTGACTCCCTGGACTTAAAACTCATCTGGCTCACACTGGATGTGATCGTCCCCCATCTCACCAAAATCCTTAACTTATCCTTATGCCTCAACCAATTCCCCACAACTTGGAAAAGAGCAGTTAACACTCCCATCCTGAAAGGTGGCAACCCCACATCCACTAGCAACTACAGGACACTATCTATCCTGCCCCCCTCAGACTACCTGACCAAACACAATCTGCTCTTTCAGGAACAGCATGGCTTCCAGAGGGGTCACAGCATCTCCACCGCCCTCGTTGAATATACATCATACATACATGAGGCCCTTGATCAAGGCTCAGTGGTTGGGACTTCCTTTGTGGACCTAACTAAAGCCTTTGATACAGTTAGTTATGCACTTCTTCTCCACACTTTATCATCCCTTACTATCTCCCCTGAGACTACCGACTGGCTAAAAGACTATCTCTCTGGCCAGACCCAGCAGGTAAGAATTAATACAATACTATCTTCCAGTAGACCAGTCCTAACAGGTGTCCCTCAAGGGTCTATCCTAAGTCCACTACTTTTCACCCTCTTCCTGAACTCCCTCCCTCAATCCTGCAATGGAAGCTTATGCTTTATGCAGACAATGCAGTAGTTTTCTGGAAATATCCCAATCCAAATGTACTACAATCTGCCCTGCAGGGTTTCTTTAGAGAACTTGAAACCTGGTTCTCTGAACACTGCCTTATACTAAACTACAAGAAGACCAAACCTATGGTCTTTGCCCATCGCCAAAACCTGATCAGTAACATAACTCTAAAGGTGACAAACCCCCTGGGCACTGCGCTAGAGCAGGTGCACTGTTTCAAATACCTGCGAATCATGTTGGACACCTGCCTCACTTACCACACACACATACCACAAGTCTCCTCCTCTGTTAACTCCAGGCTCAGGATCCTATATAGACACAGACACTGCATTCCCCTGCAGGCTATGCACCTAGCAGTATCTTCTTCCATACTACCCTTGGTGGATTATGGAATAATAATTTATGGGTCTGCTGACCATACTGCCCTTCGCAGCATCAACCTCACCCTCAATAAAACCTGCCGTCTGGTATCAAATTGTGGCAGGCTAACCCATTCCTGTGAGCTTTACAAGTCTACTGGTTGGCTTAATTTCAAAGATAGGCTTAAATACCATACCTGCCTCCTTGCAAATAAGATTCTACACAAACAGCCACCTCCACCCCCTCATCCAAACAGTTACTCACAGGTAGGCACCAAGGTGCTCTGTAAACACCCCCTTACAAGTACCTCATTGTAGAACCTCCCTTGGCCAACAGTCTTTCAGATATTGTGCCCCCTCGTGGCTAAATAAACTAGCAACCAGTGTCTCTTTTGCATCCAGTCAGGGACAATTTAAAGCAGATCTCAAATCCTGTCTCCTTGACTCTGCAAGCTGTGAATGTACATAATGTTTCAAATGTATTTAATTCCTTTCCCCCTCAGGTTTTCCTCCTCCAGTGCAACCGATCAGGCCCCAGCATAGGGATATCCTCTCTCTTCTCCCATGCCAAGGCTCATCAAACTCATTGTAAATATTTCTTGACTCAGGGCCTATTAATATAACCCTTTGAAACTTTTACTGTCTCATGTACATAATAGTAACCTATGACCATGTCTAATGATCACTACTGATGTAACTGAAATGTTTACTGTGCTGTATGATGTAACTGTGCAATGTTTACTGTGCTGAATGTTTTGACCTGTAATACTTAATGCTTGTATATTTGCTTTTTTTACTTTCCTACTGACATGGAGCCTTTGCAAAGGAGTCTATGACTCAAAGGTTATAATTCCAATATTTACAATAAATAAATAAAAAATAAATAAAATATAATGTTAATTTTTTTCTATCATTTTCTACTTTTCTAAAAAAATATTTTTTGGGATTCTCCAATGTTTTAATGGTAAGGGTTATGACTGTGTACTGTGTTTTCAGAATAGGGGTGTGTTTTTGTCTTTTCTCTTTCAGGTGGTTCCTGATGAAGACAGAAGTGAAGACAAGAAGAGGAGTGAAGGGACTCATCGGAGTTCCTCGTGTGCTTTATATTGTTGTGTTTAAAGTACTGTGTAGTTGTTAACATGTGTTAACTTTTCCTTCCACAGGTGTAGTTGTGGGGGATTGTGGGAGTGTAATGCTTAGGTGTAGCATTAGCTCTTTGGTTTGGTTTGCAGGTATCCAGGGATGGGGGAAGGTTCCCCTACTTTGGGTAGTTTTGTTTCTGGTCAGATGTGTTTTCCCTAGAGGGCTAGGAGGATAGACAGGCTGTGGTCCTGACCTGCAGTAGGGGCCACAGTGCTGATATATTAGGGCTATGCTCTGGACAGTTCTTCCAGAGCCACTGGTTACCATAGTAACATCATAGTGTAGGGGCTGATGCATCAGCCAATGGTCTCTGGGCCCTTAGTGTTGCCTGACTGTACCTGGCACATGGTAGGAGAAGGCCTGATCATCCCTCTTCATAGGTAACACATAGCGTAGGATGGTCTGGTGCCGGGTAGGTAATAATGGTGGAGAGTCATTTTCCTGGCTGAGGTGGGTGTAATCCTTTGTTCCCAGGGGTGACTAGAATCCCTGTTAGAATCAGCGGCAGGAAGCGAGAGGCAGCGTGTGAGATGCCAGTTAAATGGGTTTCGCACTGTCACACTCTGTTCTCAGTTTAGGCTGAGCTGGATTGATGATGTCACCTTAGAATTCTCACAGCAGCATAAGCCACAATGGAATGCTAGCTGCAGAGGTTACCAGTAGAATGATGGGAATTAAATTTAGTCCTCAGAGTCAGTCTTCAGGGAGTAGTCTGCATGGAGACTCAGGAGAGTGAGGAGTGCTGCTGAGTGCAGCTCTTCAGACCTAGGTCTGAGAGAGAGAGCTACCTCAGAATAAGGGGTTGTGTGTTCTCACCCTAGAGAGGAACACAGAAGACCACTTGTGCGAAGTGGTAGAGACCATTCCTGTGAGTTTTTCAGTGCCCCATCCCTGGAAGGATGGGGGGGAATTCCTGGATTCAGGGGCAATCCCCTGGTCCAGCCTGGAGAGGGTGAAGCTGCCTGAGAGTCATTGTTGTTCTGTGAGTACCTCAGACATTGTTGCGAGAAAAAGTCCTAGGGCACCTGCAATACTGTGGTGAGTTTTTCTCTGACAAAGAGACTATGTTCACCAAGACTATGTTTAGGTAAAAGTGTCTGCCTACTGTGGGGTTAAAAGAAGACTTGCCAAGTACAGAATGTTTAGATTGTTTATGACGTAAAAACATCTGCAACAGTGGGGGTCTAGGATAAAGACATAGCCACATACAGAACTTTTAAAGGCAGGACACCTCAGTAGAGTAAATTGTAGAATGTTAAATGTGCAAAACATTTCTAGAGTGCGTCTACAAACAGTGTTTCAAAGAAAGGTGTTTTAACCAGATCAATGAGCGAGTATAGATTTGGGAGTGAAAGGTGGGAGACCCCACCAATCTGGAGTAACCAGGTTTAACTCTCTGGGTTCAGTTTGGGCACCTATGTTTTCTCTCGGCGCATTTGGCCAATGCCTGAGGAAAGCACCCAGACCTGGGATTTTGGATTTCCCTGAGAGGCAGAATGTGCTCGTGGGTGGTTTAAGGAGCCACCGTCAACCTCCATGCAATATGAAAAAGTGTCCTAGTACTGGCTGGGGTGCCATGTCAAGAAAAAAGAAGAGAAGTTTACCAATTCAGTCCGTGTGGGCCCAGATCTGTTCAGAACCTGAGGGTTCAATTTGAGGTAGTGTGCTCTGTACCTCTGTAATCTGCATTACCAGTGAGAGTAGCCCTGTGGGGGTCCATCTTTGCTTTATTATTCTCTGTGCTATGTGAATAAAAGCCACACTCTAGAATCCCAACCTGATTTTGACATTAAAGTTATTGCTTCCAGTGTCCAGATTTACTTGGGTGCCACTGACCAGAAGTACAAACCTAGCATAATGCTGAGCAAAAGTCTTATCCCAGAGACCCAGGTTGATGGCCATGCTAAATGGTCCCTCCAGGTGTGAGCCAGGTAGTTGCCACACTTGGTTTGCCTGTCTAGGATGGCTGGCTCCATAGTAGAAGTAATGGGTCCAGAAAGTTTTGTAAGATATTTGTAGTGACTTCCTACACCCCTCTCAGTGGCACCTAGAGGTGAGAGGAGCAGCCCTGCTTGTAGAAATGAAGAGGGGGCTGGTGAGGAGAGGTTACAAGTGCAAGGGGCAAACTGAGGGGGCGTGTACATGAATACAGCCGCAATGCTGTATTTTGCGAATAGCGTTGTGCAAAGTATTTTTGCTCGACTTAGAGTAAAACTTTGCATGGTGCAAATTACTGCCCAGGAAAACGTAGTCTTGACTCTGGGCAAACCAGCTTTGCATGACTTTGGGGCTTTGCATGGCCTTTACGCAACTTTTATGCAGCCTTGGAGACCCTAACCAGTAAGTATGACACATAGAAATAAGCCAGACAGAGAGGAAACATGCTGCTCACAGATGGCATCCTTATGATGCCATCATCTGCCACCAGTCCCAGCCATGCCAGGCAGTAAGTGGTGACCCAGCTCCCAGTGGACATCATAGCAGTGGGACCATATAGCACACACCTGCAGATCACCCTTGATGGACACCAAGAGATGCCAGCACATACCTGCAGCACTGTCGGAATGGAAGTTGTTGAGGTGAGAGTGTACAAGTGGCCAGGCCGCACGACAGACTGGGTGCAGCCACAAGGCTGGGAGAAGCCACACAGTACAAATGGGCCAGTGTTTGGAATACCTCAACACCAGTGTGCCTGTCTGATGGTATGTGCCCCCCCCAGTCACATACCACACGTTTGTACAGACACCACAGCACACACACAGCCAGCCATGCATATGTCACTCTGAGCATCCCATGCCAGTGGTGCAGTGTCTTTGGATCGCACAACAGCATAGCAGTAATGTCCACTGTCAGTAAACATCTGCAAGTTGGGCCTGTCACTGTGTACAGTGCAGTGGTCATCACTGCCCAACACACCATAGGCATTGCTGTGTCCCTCACATTGCTGCCCCCCTTGCTACTGTAGTGTCTGCTGTGCAGTGTAGTATGAACTACAGTTTGACAATTGCATGCAGCACCACCACCTGTGCCTGTACTGTGTAGTCCCCTGGGGCACATTATTCTATGCTATGCCATACATATGTAGCCTGCAGCTACCACCATGCACTTCCAGACTGACCTACAGGTGGAGCTGTGGGCAGACGCAGCCAGTCCCTGTACTTCCAGAGTGACCTACAGGTGGAGCTGCGGGCAGACCCAGCCAGCCTCTGTACTTCCAGACTGACCTAAAGATGGAACTGTGGGACCATGTAATAGCGACATGTGCTGATGCTTGCAACTTTACTGACTCCATTCCTTTGCCAGCACATGCATCGGCCACATACTTCACCACCTCTACCTTCCTTCACATTGCTGTGAACTGGGATGTTGTTGTGGTTTGCACTTCCTGGTTGCTGTATTCCGAGGTGCTTATTCCTGGGCTATTTTTGCATTGCACTCAGAGCCGCCCAGTTTTCCCAGCTTCCTTAGCCTGCTACATTTGGCAGTGTCAGTAGCTCAACAGGTAGCACACTCACCTCTGAGGTTGGGAGATGAGAAGGCTGTGGATTCTAGCCCCACAGCAGGCACTTCGGTTAATATCCCAATACTGACATGCAGTGCAGCATGAGGGAGGGGTGCTACATTCCTGAGGTGCCGTCTTTTGGATGAGACATTAAACTGAGGTCCCATCTGCCTTTTCTGGTGGTAGTTCAGGCTGATAATAAAGATCCCATGGCACTTCTCTAAAGAGTATGAGAATTTTTATTATAAAAAATTGGACTTCATTACAAGTCAAATAACAAACAAATACATGTAAATCATTACAATCATTACAAGAGAAACTGTAAAATTAACTTTGAGAGACCAATACATAACTAGATCAGACATTAAGTTATACAAAGTTTTTGAAAATTAGTAGTGTATATTAACACCAATGTCTACAATGTATCCATAAGTGTGATACTTTTGTCAGAGAATAATTAGACAAATCAAACTTTAAAAGTTCTTGTATAACCCTTTTTATATTGAGAAAGACCTCTGTCTGATGTAACCATTTCTGTTGTAACACCTGTAGGCATTTAGACTGCCATAAATAATATCTTATTATTGCTTAAATCACATATATGGTTTCTGCATGATACTTTCCCAGTAAAACTGGACTGTTTCCATATACAATTTCTGAGTAACTTAAACATGAAAATTGTTGTTCCCACTATTCTTTTGTCAATAGATCCCATAGCATTTGAGCATAATTACAATCCAAAAATAAGTGTTGCTGAGTTTCTATGTTTTGAAAACAAAACTCCCTTGGGCAATATCTCTCTGGTAACTGCTTGTGCTTATTATTTCCTTTTACGCTAAGCCTCCCATAGTTCCCTAACCATAAACAATCCCAAATGCATGGAGGAATCCTACGATTTACTAATTGTTTTAACCTTTAGCTGCTGGAAGATTTAGAACGAATTGTTTTTTAGGACAAGATATGTCAGCGGCAACCTAAGGGTTAATACTTGCACTTTCCACTGTTCAGTACAATGCCGGAATTCCACTAATTCCTTTCCTTCTATTGATAAGATATGCTGATACATCCTTTTCCTATCCCAAGTAGTTATACTCTACGGTGTCAATTCCCATTTCAAAGCCCATTTTATATTGTCCATGCTGTATACAGGAATAAATCCAATTTTCCCAAGCAATCTGGGCTTTGTTTTTGCCATAGCAAAAGATTAGGAGTAATCCAACATTCCAACCATGGCTTCCAAACAACTTCTCCTGGTCTTAAACATTTCCCAAAAGTATAATTGTATAAAACACTAAAAATTAAGACTATGGGAATAATCGTCCCTACACTACCTTCCGCTTTTAGGCCTATAGGTAAGATTTCTTTTAACAGGGTTTAACCTGGAACCCCAGAAACCTTGGTAAAATACATTGAAAAGTTTGGCTAAAACCTCTATGGGAGGAGGGTAAACATAACTTATATATAAAAAAATAGGAATGTGTAATGTTTTGATCAACCATACTCTTTTAATTTTTCCAATAGCTTTATTTCTCCATCCAACAATTACCTTCTCAGCATGAGATATAACTAGTTCCCAATTATGTACATTCGAGTTTAGGGGACCAAAAACCACTCCTAATATTTTCATGGACTCTTTAGTAATTCGTATCCCTCCTATAGCCCCAGATAATGGAACTGGATTCTGACCTGACAGAAACCCTCTGCTTTTCTCTAAGTTTATTTGAAACTCTGATAACTCAGAATAACTTCTGATAACCTCCTTTAAGGCTTTCTCATCTGTTTGTGTATTTAAGGTTAGCACCACATCATCTGCATAAGCCAGAATTTTCACTGTTTGGGTGTTATTTGGGACACCTAACCCGACTATCCCCTGTTCTTGCATACATAATCTAATAAACATATCCATACAAAAAACATACAAAAGTGGGCTCAGTGGGAAGCCCTGATGTACCCCCCAATACACACTCCAATTTTTTCCACATATCACCCATTAACATTAGGAATTATGGAAATATCCATATATAGTAGTTTAATCCAGAACACAAATCTACCTGATACCCCAAAGGCTTCCAATACAGAAAAAAAAAACTGGTGTGATAGTCGAATGAAAGCCTTCACTTGATCTATACCCACTATCTGTCTAAAAAGCTTTCCAGCCTCCCCTTGATAAAACATTTCCTACAGTATAATAAATTATCACACTGCTGTCTACCATGTACTGCACAAGTCTGAGCTACACTAATTACATAGAAGGCTATTTTTGAAAGTCTACCTAACATGAGTTTAGCTAAAATTTTAATGTCAGTATTTAAAAGACTTAATGGTCTCCAATTATTTAGGTCAGGAGTGGAACCTTTTTTATGTATTAATACTAGGATTGACTCTTTCATTGAGGGAGCCAACCTATTTTCATTTAACATGTAATTAAACAGAATGGACAAGGCAGGTGCCAGAGTTACCTTATAATGTTTGTATAATCCTGCACCTATCCCATCTGAGCCCGGAGCTGAATCAGATTTTAGTTTGTCAATGGCAAGTAATACTTCATCTTCTGTACTATCTTTAGTCAGAGAATCAATGTCTTCTAATGCCACTTGTGGCAACTGTAGACCCCACAAGATTTTATTTGCTGGTTTGACCTGTGGATACTCTCCAAATAGTTTCTGACCCTGATTTTTAACTATACCCAAAAGGCCAATGAAGTAGAGACAGAATCCCCTGTTGGAGTCAACAATTCTGTAATGACTCTAGATTCCACCCTATCCTTACAGTCTTTGTAAGGGTTAGTACAGTTTGTGTCACCTTTCATCCCAAATTTAACTTCCTGCCCTAAAGATTGAGCTCTATGCTATTGAAGTTTCTGCAGTTGTGCCTTAATTATCTGAATTTGGGACCCATAATCTTTTGCAGAAGTTTCTGTTAATGAAATTATATGTTTTAATTGCTGCCTAAGGTGCAGATAATCCAAGTAATTGTTATTATTTTCCTGCTTCATCTTGTTTTTAAATAACTCCTGCCAAGATGTTTTAGTGTCTTCCCACCAGGCAGTTAAGTCATCATAGCAATCAACATCTGATAATCTAGCTGTCCAGATCTGCTGCCATCATTTCTGAATTTTTGCATCTGATAACAGAGCTCCATTTAACCTCCATTTATTTTTCCTTCTCTTTGGAGTATCCTGCCATGTAACCTGAGTGCATACCGCCATGTGGTCAGAGAATTTGTATGCATAAGTCCTGCTGTAAAGTACCTTTAATATGTTAAAAACAAAGATAAAGTCTATCTGTGTCCTAAGTTTACCTTTAAAATATGTAAACCCTCTGTTGGATGTAAATACCTACATGAGTCTTTCAAATCAGCATTCGAAATAGTTTGTTGCAATGCTACGGAATCACAAAAGAGTTTAATAATTTGTAACCCTCTATCTTTTTGGTGTAAACTACAATTGAAGTCCCCCACCCAAAAAAACAACCAGGATGTATGCAAAAAGGGTTGGATATCCCTAAACAGAGTGGCCCTAAGAACCTTGGTCTGTGATGCATATGTTGCTAACAAACGGAATCTATTCTTATGATAAGAAATATCCAGCAACAGTGCTCGTCCTGGACATATATCTACTTATCTTGTGACTATAAGTTTTGGGTTGGCTAAGAGGATCCCTACCCCACCACACAATTCCATACTTGTGGACCAGAAAGAGGGGCCCAAGGACCAGGCCTGAGAGGCCTGTAAAAGTTCACCATTTGTTTTAAGTCTAATGTTCCGTATACAAGTTATGTCACTAGTGGCCTCTTGGAGTGTTAACTTGGCACATGCCAATTTTTCATCCCCTTTTATACTATTAACGTTAATAGAAGTAATGGAAAGCTGTTCCAATGACTTGGCAGAGTATCTCAAGATATTAGTGTTTTATGGGGTCTGAATGTTCTGCCTTTGTCTTGTTCATTTTGCTGTGGAATCAGAGCCCCCTTCCTCTTCGGTATCAGTATAAAAAAATTATACCGGAAGAATCAGTCCCTTCCCCCTCTGAATCTCCATCCTCTGATAACAAAAGCAAAAATGTATTTCCTTTTTTCCAAGATCTGAGTGAGGACACTTTCCCTGACCCCTCAACTTTCCTAGATACCACTTTCCCTAACCTAGTTCTTTTGGTTTGAGTGACTGTTTTAAAAGCTTCTTCCACTGGTGGGTGGCATATCCAGTGCAGGCCTATTGTCACCATCAGGATCTGCATGTTAACTGGAGGTCTGCGGAGACTCATTACTTAGATTCTGTGCAGGGTCTGGACCTGGAATACAAACTGGAACAAGGGTGGTATTTTCAGGGGCCCAACCCCCTGGGGCTCAGAGGTCTCATTCTGCCTTTGTATTTCAATCCCTGTCCTTGAATTCTGCTCTGCTATTCTTTTGACTTGTTGGTGTTGTGTTATGTTGATCAGCCCCTCATGAGAGCGGCAGTCCTCACAGTTATGTGAGGGCCAAGGACACCGGCCATAGGACTGTCCTGTTTGATCACACAAGTTGCTCTTAAACAAATTTAAGCATTTACCTGAAGAATGTCCACATTCCAAACAATGACTACATGTGACTATATTGCATGCTGAACTCAAATGAGTCCTAGCCCCACATTTGAAACAGGATCAAGACTGGCCTGCATAAAAAATTGAACCTCTATATTTTCCTAAGTAAAAGGTGCTGTGAAGGTGGGCAGGGCTTGAGTTTGTAGTGATTAGTTTCACCCTGACTCTCCACCCCCCATTCCAAATTTGTTCACTATCCCAAGCAGGACTGGGCCTGTTCAGTATTTCACATCTTTGATGCATCCAATAAAAATATCCTCGATATATACCCACTTGTTTTTAATCATGATGGTTATATTTTTTACAGCTGGTTTGGACAATGGGATAGTATGAAAAGGTACACATAAAAGAGTATTCTTAAGCTTGCTATGCTGAGCCCAGAATCTGTCCAAACTTGATACATTCTTAAAACTAATGTCAAAGTTGTGGTTTCCCAGGTGTATAAGGGTGAATATTTCCAAGGAAAAAAAAAATGTAGGGACCCTTTCAACTATTGCTTTGCTATAAATATTCTATCCGGTGGATCCAATAAGCTGCCTTTATATAACAACTGGACTGTGTTCCAGCAAGGAGCTGATTCACCTCTATTTTGAAATAAATCAGAAAGTTTCAAGACAGGTTCTAGACACCCCCCCCCCCCATCATTCAAAGAGTGCTCTGGTATACCTAACCTTACCGGGCCCTCAAGTTCATTCTGTAAACCACGATTATCAATATCATTATTGTTCATGATTATCAATATCATTATTATTATGAACAACAACATTTTCAGGAACCTTACCCCAGGGTCCATTGGAGCTCATATTTTCCACATTGGTGGTGGTAACATTTGTAAGAGGTGCAGACAGCATAGCTACATATGTTGGATCAGTTCTCTCTGGTATCCACTGTCCATTAGAAGTTTGTTCCCATCCAGCATTCTCTAAAGCCTGAAATAGGGGACCAGCTCAGGCACCTTACTACATCCTCATTTGAGGACTGTTCTGTACTTAAGTTAGTATTTGTCTCAATCCCTGTTTCTGACCCCGCTATTATTTCTGCAGCAGTTTTGCTCCATCCTGGTTTAGAACTGTGAAAAACTCTTGCCCTTGGTGTGGTAATTTCATCTCCATTTGAAGGACATGCATTGATGTTTGTCCAGGACCATGACCCAAACCTAGTCTATTTTGTTGCTCTCTTTTCTTGGTGACAGTATTCGATGCAGGCTTTTGGCACACAGCCGAGTTGCCTTTTGAACTGCCAGCCTGAGATTCAATTTCTTTACTTTTAGTCCTTGTTCCTTTTACAGAGCCTTATTTCTTTCTTTTCTTTTGCATGTTTGAGAGCCCCATCTCCAGCACCTTACTAAGCACCCTTTTCAGCTTCAGGAACATTTTCTCGCTCTACCTCATTAACACCCAGTGGAGAGGCACATGCCACTTCAGCACCGCACTGACTGATTGCATCTCTGACAGCAGAGATAACATTTTTGACAGATTTCCTTCTCAACATAATTAGCAACTAGACTCATCCAGTCTCTGAATTTCTTTCAATAAAGCTTCTTTTTTCATTAAGATATTTCTGTGCTGTTCCGGAATTAACAATCCTATCTCCTCACCAAAAGACACACCTGTTTTTTCACTAGCTGCATTTTCATTCTGTGACTGAACCAAGTCAAAATCCAACAAATGTGCTGCAGCTAACACTGCATCTATGGCCTCCAGCATTTCCATGCCAGGAGAGGAGGCCTGCTTCCCTGCACTCTCCACATCCATCTGGTCCAGTGGTTCATGCAGACTGGCCATCCTGAAACAGATGGACAAGGGTTCTCCCTACTGGCAAGAAGGGGAATTTCCCTGGTGCCCTGACCAAATTTCCTCCGATTCATTAAAATACCACTAACAGATTAATCTGGTTCAAAGTCAGTTGGCATTCATCTGTATCCCCCTCTCCCGGCTCATGCTTGAAAATAGGCAGAATTTGTCTAGTGCACTTACCCAGTCAACAAAAACGAAATAAAATTAAAAATAAATATTCAGTAGGTTTAGCACCAGGGCTATCCCTTTTGAATATAGCTGGCTTAATGGTTCTGGGCTAATTTAGCGTGCGGTAGTGCTAATTTAGCCTAGGGCAAAGTTTTGAATATTCAGCCCCAAGGGTCTTAATGCGACTGTAAAAAAAGATATAACCTCTCAAAAAAATCTAGTGGCTATATAAAATTAAAAAATATATATATATATATATAAATGAAAATTCCTAGGATAACATTGGAAGTTTAAAAAGTCATAACTCCTTCAATATTTGGACTTAAGCAACAATCTATATGTCAAAACAAACATCTTAATTAGTACTGCATGAATAACAAATAGTCCTTCCCAAAACTATACAGGCCATATAAAAAAAGCACAAAAAAAGACAATATGCAAATTCCCATAGGATATCATTGAAACCTTCAGAGACCATTACTCCCTCAATATCTGGACATAAGGGGCACTCTATATATCGATACGAAGGTTGTAACCAGTACTACAAGGATAACATAAATTCTCCCCAGTGATTTAGGGAGAATGTAAAAAAATGCATGAAAAATAGAAAATGTAAATTCCCAGAGAATAACTTTGAAGTTTGACAAGCCAAACAATACATAGATACATAGGCAGTGTCGGCAGATAAGAGCCTATGGCCCACCCAGTCTGCCCATTTGAGCTTGAAAGTTTAGTTTATGTTTTCCTAGAAGTCTGTTGCCGTCTACCCCGACCTCCAGAATTCCTTTATGTCTATCCCATGCATTCTTAAATCCCGTGATTGTTTCAGCCCCCACCACTTCCTCTGGCAGGGTGTTCCACTTGTCCACCACCTGTTCTGTGAAGAAACTCTTCCTCACGTTTCCTCTGAATCGCCCTCCCTCCAACTTCATCCCATGCCCTCTAGTCCTGGAACATCTTTTCCACTTAAAAATAGTGTATTCCTGCACCCTGTTCCTCCCTGTAAGATACTTGTATGTCTCTATCATGTCCCTCTCTCCTCCTCTCCTCCAGGGAGTACATGTTCAGTTCCTTCAACCTGTCCTCATAGGACTTGTGATGCAATCCATGCACCATCTTTGTTGCCCTCCTCTGAACCTTCTCTACCCTGTCTATGTCCTTACGTGAGGTAAGGTCTCCAGAACTGTACACTGTACTCCAGGTGGGGGCCTCACTAGTGTCTTGTACAGTGGAATTATGACCTCCTTTCTTGCTGGTGATGCCCCTGCCTATGCATCCCAGCATCCTATTTGCTTTACCTGCTGCCTTGTCACACTGTTTCCTACCTTAAGGTCATCAGAGATGATAACACCAAGATCCCTTTCCTGCTTGGTGCATGCTATATCCTCACCCCCCAACTGATATATTGTGCCAGGGTTTTTGTGCCCCATATGCATTATCTTGCACTTCTTTGCATTGAATTTCAACTGCCAAACCCCTGACCATTCTTCAAGTTTCTGCAGGTCCCTTCTCATTCTGTCTACACCCTCTGGTGTGTCTACTCTGTTACAGAGCTTTATGTCATCAGTGAACAGTGAAATTCTGCCTTCTAGGTCCCTGCGCAATGTCACTGATGAAGATGTTGAATAGGACCGTCCCAGCACTGATCCCTGTGGTACCCCACTGGTCATTCTTCCTCTGTGGGTGACACCCATTTACCACCACCACCCTCTGTGTCCTGCCGCCCAGCCAGTTACCTACCCACCACACTACTGTCCTGCCCACACCCATATTCCCCAGTTTGTGTAATAGTCTTCTATGTGGCACAGTGTCAAAGGCCTTGCTGAAGTCCAGAAAGGCCATGTCCACTGCCCCTGATCCACCTCCTAGTCACCCAGTCAAAAATTCAATGAGGCTGGTCTGACATGACCTCCCCTGGTGAAACCATGCTGCCTTGGGTCCTGTAGTCCATTGACAACCAGATGTTCCACACTCTCTCCTTCAGTAGTGCTTCCATGATCTTCCCCACTACAGAGGTGAGGGCTGACTGGTCTGTAGTTCCCCGCTTCCTCTTTGTTCCCACTTTTGTATAAGGGACCACATCTGCTATCCTCCAGTCTTTGGGTACCTCCTTGTTTCAGTGATTGGCTAAACAGGATAGCCAGAGGTTCAGCCACCACCTTTCTTAGTTTTTAAGGACCCTGGGGTGCACCCATCTGGCCCCATCTTTACCAACTCTTATTACTTCCAGTTCCTCAGGACCTTTCTCGTAAAGGGACTTGTGTTCATTTCTGCACCATTCTCACCCTTGTACTCCCTTCAGACCCATTACCCTCCTCTTCCTCAGTAAAGACTGAGCAGAAATACCTGTTCAATATGTCAGCTTTACGTTGTCATCCTCCACGCAGCCCCCATCCTCCCCCTTCAGTCTCACTATCCCTCCCTTTGCCTTTCTTTTTTCACTTATGTACCTGTAAAAGGTTGTGTCCCCTCTACCCACTGATTTTGCAATGTGTTCTTCTGTGTGAGCTTTGGCTTCCTTACTGACCTCCCTGCCTCCCTTTGCTTCTCTGGTACTTCTCCCTATCCCCTTCTGCCTGTGTCTTTTGTATTGCCTGAATGCAATCTTTTTGGCTTTCACTTCTTTGCTACCTCTTTGGAAACCATAATGGTCTCCTCTTCCTTTTCCTTTTGCTAACCTGCTTAATGTATAATTCTGTTGCTCTTGTAATCCCCATTTTAAATACTGCCCACTGTTCCTCAACCCCTGATTCCTGCCCCATTCCTCTTAGTGCCTCTTTCAAGTACCTCCCCATTTTCCCAAAGTCTGCCCTCCTAAAATCCAGGATATGTGTTTTTGTGTGGTTTGGTTCTGCTCTTTCTGTGATTTCAAACCACAATGACTGGTGGTCACTGTTTCCCAGGTGATCCCCCACTGTTACCCCCATCACACTGTCCCTGTTTGTGATTACAAGGTCCAGTATTGCCTTCTGCCGAGTTGGTTCCATGACCAGTTGCTTGAGGAAGGCACCCTGAAGGAGTCAGGATAAATCTGCTCTAGTTGATGCTGCTGCTGGGATGCTCCAGTCACATCTAGAATAATGAAGTCTCCAACCAGTACTACCTCACCCTTGTCTGCCATCCTTTGGATGGCTAGCATCAGCTCCCTATCTGTTTCTTCCTCCTGGGCTGGTGGTCTATAGACCACACCTGTGCAGATGGCTGGCCACATTTTCCTTTCCAGCTTAACCCACAGTATCTCTCCCCCATTTTGTTCCTCCTGGATCTCTGTGGCCCTTATGTCATTTTTCACATACAGTGCCACTCCTCCTCCTCCTCCTCCTATCCTGCCTGCCCTGTCTCTTCTGAATATGTTGTAGCCAGGTATGGCCATCTCCCAATCGTGGTTGTCACTACACCAGGTTTCAGTGATGGCCACAATGTCCAAGTCTGACTGCACCATAACAGCCTCCAGATCTTCCATCTTGTTGCTAAGGCTCGTGGCATTTGCACACATGGCTTTCCATGATTTGACCTCCCTAGACTGTTTTGCTGTTCTACTCCAGCCCCTTCCTTGGTTATCCTTTATCCCTGGTTCTCCTTGCTGTCTGCCCTTCTGCTGAATTTTGCCCCTTTTCTGCCTATCCACCTCTTGGGTGCTAATCTCCATCTTTTGCACACTGCTTTGTAGAGATAGCCACTCCTCTGGTTCACTGGTTCCACTGCTAGCTGTGGGGGGTGAGCAAGTTCGTACCCTCCTTCCTGGCCTGCCACCCCTCTTTGCTAGCTTAAATGCTTGTCAATGTAGCATTGAAACTTACCATTGAGTGCTTGGATTCCCCTCCAGGATGGATGCAGGCCATCAGGCTTGTACAAACCTCCATCCCTCCAGGTGGGTCCCCAGTCACCAATGAATCCAAACCCTTCCTCACAGCACCAGTTCTTCAACCATAAGTTAAAGTTCCTGGTGCATGCACCCTATGCTCTCCTTGCCTCTCACAGGTAGTACTTGAGAAAGTGACAGAAGTAGCTACTTGCTTGAGACCCCTTCCCAATTTCCTAAACTCTTCCTGAACATCCTTTGGCTCCCCATTTGCCAGATCATTAGTACCTAGGTGGATAATAACATCCAGCTCACCCTCCCATCTTGCCTTCCCAGTGATCCCCAGGATCTTCCTTCCATCCCTCCATTCCATGGCACCTGGTAGGCACCTCACCTCCCTGTCCTCCCCCTCCTGTGTTCCTAACTGGATCCCTCTTATGATGGAGTCCCCCACCAGAATTTTCCTCCTCCTCTGGGGTCCACTGCTTTCCCCGCTGAGGTCACCTCCTTGGCTAACCTCCACATCCTTTCCTTCCACTTTTCTGGGTACCTCTATTTGGTTGTCCCCATTTGCCAGTGTGGCATATGAGTTCTTGAGTAGAATAGGATCTGGAATGTGCCTCTGCCTGACCGCTCTTACCCCCTTGAGCCCACTGTCATCCAAGTGCTCCTCGTTCTCGGCATCCTTTGAGGCAGTTGCATTAGACTGGGTGGTCTCTGGATAGGGGTGATGGTACTCCTGACCCAGTTTACATCCGCTCTGAGTCTGGCTACCTCATCCCACAGTCCAGAGAGATGCATGCAGATAGGGCAGCACCTCAGTGTCCAGAAGGTCTGCCTGAATATGGCTGCCCCACAGCCACTGCATTGCACCACTCCCCACATTATACTGCAATTATACTGCTGTTCCACTACTCATCTGCTACTGAAGCTCTCCAAGTTCCCTTGCTATTTTACAATAAATGCCATTTCACTTACTTAGTGTTATGCCGAGATGGTGTGCTGTCACTGTTTCTCACACACTTTCCCACTACAGTTACACACACACACACACACACACCTCACATGGTATCTGCTGCAATTTACTGTGCTGTTTACATGACAGGAGTTTTGTTTTGCAGGTGGCTGGCCATATGAACTTCTAGTCCTGCCAGACAGCCATGACTTGTTTAGAAAGTAAGTGAATTAACTAAAGAAAAGTGTTACTGATTTAGGGGGCAGTTCTGATAGCCACATTGGGGGGATATGGGTCATACAGTGATGCCACATGACAGCTTGCATTCGTCAGAGCCATGCAGTTCAAACAGAAATACTTTCACTTTCCTGAGAATTCAATTATTAGTTTCCGCTTGGCATGTAGTTGTGTTAGCCATGACATATGGCAACAATAAAAGTTAACAGGATGATGTACTAGTACTTTGTAAGATAATATATTGCACAGTGGGTCAAGAGAACACTTTTTATCTTGCTATCTATCTATCTATTTATTTATTTAGCTTTTGTTGACCAGGTAAGTACACTAGACAAGACAATTTCCTATTTTCAGGTATGACCTGGGAGAGTACAGGAATTATAGATTTAAATACATAGGACAACATGATACAGATATAAACAGCTTACAAGTCAAGTGCAGACAACATGATAAGGATTAACACAGCTTGCAGGTTATGTGAGGCATAGTTTTGTACAGTTTGTGCACAACAGAATAACTTTGAACACAACAGAATATCACATGTAGCAACTAAGAAGCAGTACAAAAGGTACAAGCTGAGATGCAGCAACACTAGTCACAACTTAATGGGCCCAGGAAGTCGTGACTTTGTCCAGGGAAGAGGAGTGCTATGAAGGGTCAGGATAGATCACAAGGGTTTGGGACAACCTCAGGCTGAAGAAAGTTTGAGGTGGTTACATAGGAAGGAACGAAGGCACACCTGTGAGTGGGAGGAGCGGACCTGGGCAAGGCATGTGTTCCCCAATATAGGAGCACACACAGCAAAATCTCTACCCCACCATTTGAGTCCAGGTAGCAGGTATCTTAAGGATAGCAGGCCCCTGAGACCTGAGGGAATAGGATGAGGAGGCAGCCGGACACAGAACTTCACCAGCCCCGGAGGGGAGCCAGTGCCAAGGACCCTTCCCATGAAGCACCCTAGGACAAAGTCTATGTGATTTGAGGGGGAAAGCCAGTTCAGCTTGCTGTAGAGGTCACTATGGTGGGTGAGACGAGGGGCAGCTAGAGTGAAGTGGCAGACATTGTTGTAGGCAGTAGACCACCTAGTGAGGTGAGCTTTGGAGGAGCGGGCAAATAAAAGGAGCCCATAACAGAGTGAAGGGAGAAGCACACCTCTGGCAAAAGCAATATGTTCTGCAGGAGTAAGGTTGCTTTTCACTCTGTAGGCCATACCCAGTTTGCAGTTGGCAGTCTTGCATATATTCTGGATGTGGCGACCCAGGTCACGCTGAGGGTCCAGCGTTACCCCAAGGTATTTAAAGTTGTCAGTAACAGAAATTGGAACACCGTCAGTACCAGCCACACATAACGGGGCAGGAGAGGCCTTAATCTTGGCCTGGGACCCAGAGAGCATGGCCTGAGTTTTTTATGATTAAGAACCAACTTGTGGGATGAGATCCAGGACTGGATGTTCCCCAAGTCCTCACTCAGGTGGCGATTAATGGTCCCTATGTCCGGGGAGTGATTTAGAATGACCAAGTCATCTGCATAGTGGATTGGCTTACAGTGGACAGAGGCAGCGGGGAGATTATTTACAAAAATGGAGAAGAGCAGGGGCCCCAGGACAGAGCTTTGGGGGACACTCATGGTTACAGGGATAGAGCCTGAGAGTTCCTTGCCTTATGTAACAAGCTGCTTTCTGCCATGTAGATAGTCAGAGAACCAACTATGCACACCGGGTGATAGACCATAGGATCTAAGCTGGTCAGAGAGCATGGCATGATTGATAAGGTCAAAGGCCTTGGAGACATCTATAGAGATAGCCCCAGAGAGTTTGCCTTGGTCCATAGCCATCCTGATCCAGGATGAGACAATGACAAGGGCAGAGGAAGTGCTGTACCCCTTCCTAAAGCCATGCTGCACAGGTGACAGTAATTCATGTGACTCTAAGTACTCCGAGAGTTGCCCTGCCACAAAATTCTCATGAAGTTTGCTGACCACAGACAAAATGGATATCGGTCGATAGTTTTCAATTATTTTGGGGTTACCCTGTTTAAAGATAAGGACCACCCTGGCGACCTTCCATATATCTGGAACAACGCCAGATGATAGGGACAAGTTGAAAATATGGGCCACCAAGGGGGCAATATTATTAGCACCAAGACTGTGGAGCTTCGGTTCCAACCCATCATGGCAGGCACTCGAGTAGGTGGAGAGGCCCAAGAGCAATCTCTACACCCCTTGCACCCTTACAGCCTTAAAATGAAAGGGCGGGCGGAGTGATGGAGGGGCTGGGACCTGTTCACCATTATCGCCTCCACCAGAGGGGAATGATGAGGTGAAAGCAGACTGGTCAAAGAAATACAGGTTAAATGCATTTGCGATGGTTAGCGAGTTGCTGCAACTAGCACCATCAATAATCATATCGGAGGTTTCACCACTTGGGGAACCACTGACTATGTTTTTAATGTTCCTCCAGAACCTCCTAGGGTCCCTGGTTGAGTTCCTCAGTACAGTTTTACAAAACTCAATTTTAGCTGTCCTTCTAGCCTTCTTGCACTCATTTCTGAGTTTCCTATACTGCTGAAATACAGCCATATATATATATATATATATATATATATATATATATATATATATATATATATGTAATAGATAATCCACTCTGAGTGTATCTTGATCAGCTCTGATATATGCACGCCTTGCTGTCGCTCAACCACCCAAGACATCTATATATCAGAGCATGTCCGCACACCCTAGAATGGATTATCTATCTTACAAAATGGACATAAATATTTTGGGGGCGAGCAAAAAAGTAGTCCCTGTCTGGCATGAATAAATGAGTTGCTGCCAAAAATTTAAAGTAAGACTGACAGTGTTGAAGAATTAAAAAAAGTTGCTTATTTTTCTATTTATTTGCTTTACTTTTCTAAGAAAAAAGTCGTCATCTTTACAGGGAGGAGAACGAGTGTGGAGCACTTTCACTTTTATCAGTGACATGTACCGTGACCGAGTGTGGTCAATAAAGATAAGTAATACGCAGGTAGACACTGACAGTAAGTCCCTCGCTGTTAAAAAAGCAAAGTAACTGTGTAGTTTATGTTATTTTTATTTAGAATCCTCTAAAAGATGTTTTTTTGCTGATTACAGAAAAAATTAAAGTTTGCCATAAATGAAACACCACTCACGTTGTAAATATTTTTGTGCTAAACAACTTTCGTGCTTACAGTACCATGCTATTAGTTTTCATTTTAAAGTTATTCGCAGTTGAATATGGTTAGTACTGTTACTGAGGATGAATAAATGAGTTCAAATGAACCATTGTGGACCTAGTAGAGATATTTGGACCTACAGTGAAAATATTATCAAATATTTTCACTGTAGGTCCTAGCAAGTAGAAATAGTGCCACTATACTGTAGTTAGGGTTGAGTACCCCATTTAACTTTAAATCTGAAATGTTGTACCTTAATAACTTTGCCACTGTATGACAGATTTGCCTGAAATTTAGAATGCACAGTCTGGTGTCATAGATCTCTGGATCTGCCAAGTTTCGTTGTGGTCAGATCTACAGTTGTGAAGCTACAAAGTGCCACAAAACGCATAAATTACATGTTTGTGCGCGTTTCTTTGCTTGCTCCTACAGCCCATATGGTTTGCGTGATCGGTCTGAAAACTGCAGGGAACATGCAGCCTGGGTCCCTGATGTGTCTTTCGAATATTTTGTGAAAACATTTTAAATGGTTCAAAGGTTATTCAAAAAACACTGAATGCCATTATAGTCTATGGGAAAAGTTTACAAACTATGAGAAAGTGTCGCAAATGCAGTTTTTACTGTCACAAATGACCCTTTTACTTAAGTGATTCAGCCATTTTTTTCTTAGTTGGTGGCCAAAAAAATGCATGGCATTTAAATTTGGGACTCTCTAGGGACACAGTTCTTGTTTGTTCACCTAGTTGTGCCCTGAGGATGCTAGCCATGTCTTTTTTTTTTTTGGGGTGGGTAAAACACCCCAGAAATATGATTTTTAAATTTTTGTAAAAAGTAGTGTCGAAAAGTACTTTCGAAAATGTGACACTTTCGTGAATTTTTTTTGTGAAAGTGTTGTGATTTGCGAAAGTAATTTGTGACACTATGCCCAAAACAATAGGAAATCTTTGCCACTCTGCTGCAAAACAATAGTTTGCTCTTTTGGGCTGAAATTTGCAGGGAAGAAAGCCAACATCACACAGATGTGCCTTTTTGTGGTTTGTTGCCAAAATATGACAGGACTGCAAAGTTATGGTACTCCGAAGTTGACAATTGTTCCCATAGGATAACATTATGGCACCCTGCGCACTTTTCGGGTCCCGTGTCTCGAAAACGGTTCAAGGTACGGCCTCTTGTCACAAAAAGGGAGGCAGTATAGTGTAGCAGTTCAAGGCTCTGAGCTGCAAATCTGGTGACATCCAGTCGACCAGACCTGGGTTTGAATCCCACAGCTTCCACTTGCATACTGTGTGACCCTGAGCAAGTCACTTAACTTCCCTGTACTCTCCAGTCGCTCCTGTAAAAAAGCTTTCAGCTTAGTGTGCTACTCCTGGTTAAACAACTAAATAAAAAAAAAATCTTTGTCCCCCCCCCCACTGGTGTGCTAAGTGCAAAACTAACCTGGAAAGTCATAAATAATATGAGATTTTAATTTTTGTTCTACGTTGTACAGTTCCTGATATATAAGCAATTTAGTATTCCAAGTGCTCATTTTCCTGTCCGAGGGCCACTACTATGCCTACATTCTTTGTATTCACTGTGCTTCTGGATGCACCTGTTTTGAACACAAAGCATGTGCATTTGCGTTACTGTTGCCATTAGTGTTTGTATTTACTTTTACGTTTCTGCTTTCGTTTCCATTACCCTTTGTGTTACTGTGTACATTACAGTTTGTGTTTGTGCTTGCATTTGCGCTGCCGTTTGCATTTGCATTACCGTTTGCATTTCCGTTACTGTTTTCATTAGCATTTCTGTTTGTGTCAGTGTGTGCATTACCATTTGCGTTTGCATTACTGTTACCATTTGCATTTTCATTACCATTTGCATTTCCGTTACCATTAGTGTTTGTGTTGGCACTTGTGTTTCCGTTGTCGCTTGCTTTACTGTTTCCTTGTGCATCACCGTTGCTGTTACCGTTTGCATTTCAATTACCTTTACTGTTTGCATTTCCATTACCATTTGCGTTAACATTTATGCTTGTGTTTACGTTTGCACTTGTGCTTCCATTACTGTTTGCATTATCATTCTGTTTGCGTCACCATATGCATTACCATTTGCATTTGTATTTGTGCTTGTGTTTGTGTTTCTGTTTGTGTTACCATTACTGTTTGTGTTTTCATTTCCATTTTCATTACCATCTGTGTTTGGTTTCACATTTGTGCTTGCGTTTCCATTACCGTTTTCATTACCTTTTCTGTTTCGTTTTGTGCTTGCATTTAAGTTACCATTTGCGTTAAGTTTCCTTTCGAGTCACCATTGGCGTTACTGTTTCCACCTGTGGTTGTGTTACCATTACCATTTGCGTTTTTGTTACCATTTGCATTACCATTTGTGTGTGCATTTCTATTACCGTTACTTTTCTCATTACTGTTACCGTTTGCATTACCATTACCATTTTTGTTAGCATTTCCGTTTGTATCACCATGTGCATCACCATTTGCATTTGCATTTATTCAATTGCATTTGTGTTTACATTTGCATTACCGTTTCCTAAGGCATCACCATTGCCATTACCATTACCATTTGTGTTTGTGTTTCCATTTGCGTTACCATTAACATTTGTGTTTTCATTACTGTTTGTGTTACCATTTGCATTTGCATTTCCATTACCATTAGCATTTGCATTTGTGCTTGCATTTCTGTTGTCACTTGCATTACTGTTTCCTTGTGCATCACCATTACCATTTGCATTTGTGTTTCCATTTGCATCGCTGTTTGCGTTACCGTTACCATTTGTGTTTCCTTTCCGTTTGTGTTACCATTAGTGTTTTCATTTATGTTTGTGCTTGCATTTCCATTACCATTTGTGTAATAATTTCTGTTTGCATCACCATGTGTGTTACCATTTGAGCTTTCATTTCCATTACTGTTAGCGTTGCTGTTTCCTTTTGAGCCACTGTTGACATTACTGTTTGCATTTGCGTTATCGATACCATTTGTGTTTCTGGTACCGTTTTCATTAGCATTTTCGTTTGCGTCGCCGTGTGCATTTACCGTTTGAGTTTGTATTTGCACTTGCATTTGCATTTCCATTTGTATTACCATTACTGTTTTTGTTTCTGTTGCCATTTGCGTTACCATCTGTATTAGTGTTCACATTCGTGCTTGTGTTTCCGTTACCATTTGCGTTACCATTTCTGTTTGCTTTTGCGCTTGCATTTGCTTTGCTAATTGCGTTACTGTTTCCTTTTGTGTCGGCATTGGTGTTACCATTTCTGCTTGCATTTGCATTACCATTACCATTTGCATTTTCGTTACCATTTGTGTTACCATTTGCATGTGCATTTCCATTACCGTTACTATTCTACTGTTACCATTAGCGTTGGCATTATTGTTAATGTTCCCATTAGGATTACCATTACCATTGCAGTTACTGTTACTATTAGGTTTACCATTACTGTTCGGGTTATTACGCACAAATGGGAAGCATGGTGGGAGTGTGGGGCCCTTTGGGCCTCACGCTTCCACCACCACATACAATTCGCTATTTATAGTGCACATTCTCAAAAAGAATGGAAATTCATGGCAAAAAACTCTGTTTAATGCATCAGTTAGGGTTGTTCCACAGAAACAAAAGTGAGGAAATTTGGAATTAGGGTTGTCACCCCTTGCACCCCACACCCACCTTGCCCTCACCAACAGGTATTGGGGTGTATGTTGGGGTCATTGGGCCTAACTCTCACCCCATTCTCTGATACTGCACCACCTCAGCTTATTTACACATGGATGGGGTAAGAGTTAGGGTCAATGACCCCAACGCACACTCCAATGCCTGTTGTTGGGGCAGGGTGGGTGTGGGGTGCAAGGGGTGGCAACCCTAACACTGAATTTCCTTGCTTTTGCTGCTATGGAACAACCATAACTGATGCATTAAACAGAGTTTTTTGCCATGAAGATATATATATGTGTGTGTGTATATATATCTTTCCAAAAAAACTTCTTTTTTTATACTCCTCCCCTGCACCCAAACGGTCTCTCCTTCTGGCCCCCCCACAAACTCCCCACTGTGGCTACTCTCCAATCCCTGCTGCCCCATATTGCAGCCAACCCCAGGTAACCCCAGTGTATCCCTTCACTGGGCGGGTCTCTTACCTTCATAGGAGAATGGCCCTGGTGGCCAACCAACGATCCTGGGGTGCTGCTGGGATGGCAATTGGAGGTCCAGGAGCCCGGTGGTAAGCGTTCTGGAGGGCCATCATCTGATCGACCTGGTGCCATTTTCCACTTTTTGCTCCCCTGGGAAGCGACGTGCCACTGACGTTAAGGCATTCGCTGATGTCCGTCACTACCCTTAGTTTATTGGGGCTTACGTCCTGCCGTACTCCCAGCCTCCTCCAGGAGTCAGCAGGCACTGAGCCACATATCCCCCCCGGAGAAGATGAGCCATTTTCAAACCCTCATTTCCTTCTCCCCCGGCTGGCCTTCCAGCAACCCAACTCCATTCCGAACCCAGGTCACTGGCGTCGCAAGCAGAAATCCAACCACTGCACCGGCATGCCAGCCAAAAAAACCTTGTTAATTAACCAGTTATGGTAACTCAATGCTAAAAAAGTAGGCAGATGTGGTATTGGAGTTTCCAACCCTATTACCCCATCCCCACCCCTAAGCAGCAAAAGAAAAAAAAGATTTGGTTATCCGAAGTCCCAGTAAATCAGTGGAGGGGTCTTCCTTGGGGTTGTTAACACTAATGCCAACCTCATTCTATGAACATACAAAGTCAATCATGATCTCCATGCTTCACGCAGGAGTCTGTGGGCACTGCATGAAAAAAGTGCAACATATTGTGTTGGCAACCTGTGGTGAGACATATTTTCTACCTTTCAAGAGTGTATCATTAGGAGGCAGTGGCTTGAAGCAGTACCTTGTGTTTGGATTGGAGGCCATGAGTTGGCTGGGAGGGGTAAGTATTAGGGTAGACAACCCCCAAGAATGTCTCCACCACTGATTCACCAAGACACAGGAAACCTAATATCCTAATGCCCAGTTTGTTTCTTTTAAAAATCAGTGCTTTACATATGGACTTTTGCGTTGCTGTGAGTGTTGAAATTTTTAATGCACCTTGTGGAAGAAATAAAAGATTTTTCCAGTATACTTCTGTTGTCCATTCCACTGTGAATTCAAGAAGGAACAGAGTTGTCACAAGATACCTTTGTCTGGTGCCTGCTTTTCCCTACAAACTGTGCTTTTTGTGTCTGAGCACTGCCTGTCCCTGGATGTAGTCATTTCATCTTTAATATTGACCTTGAAATACTGCAACATTCATTCATATCCTTGGCATTTTACTATATTTTTACACCAAATTGCCAGCATAGCCTTCTTATTACCCACCTTATGAACCTGGGGTGAAAAGTTTCAATGCCCTACTGAAATATCATTCCATGCCACCACAATGTCATTTCATGCCACAGGTGCAAAAACACATTTTGGCCAGGATTTGAAAAATGACAGCTGTCACATTCATGAGGTGGTATAAAAATGACTATGTTAAAAATATGGTGTCAAAATATTTAAAATGACCAAAGTTATGAGCGAGCATAGTAAAATTTCAATGTATGCTCATACCTTTGCCATTTTTACATATTTTGATCCAACATTTTTAACATAACCTTCTTATGACCACACTTCATGAACAAGGGTGATGAATATGTTCAAATCCTACCAAAAAGGTGAATCCACCAAATGACTGCAAAACTGCCTTTCAGGCCAGATTTACATAATTCTACCACTGTTGTTCATGATGTGGGTCCCAAAAAGGTCATGTTGCAAATTTGGGCACAAAATTTGCAAAAATTGCAAAGACAAAGATCAAATTTTTCTTTTAACCAGGAGAGACACATTAAGTTGAAGCTTGTTTACAGGTACGACCTGGGAGCACAAGGAAGTTAACTGACTTGCTCAGGGTCACACAGTAAGCAAATGGGGGCTGTGGGATTCAAATCCAGGTCTCTAAGTTTGCAGCTCAGAGCCTTAAACCACTGCACTGTACTGCCTCCTTAAAAGTTGAAAACCCCATTGAAATACATTGAACCACACTTACCTTAGTTTCTCATATTGTAGTTGGGGGTTCCAGCACAAGATGTGTCTTCTTTCAGAGAGTGGATCTTCACCCCATGACTTGTTCAGGTGAGTGCAGGTTTGTGGGGGTGTACTGGGGTGGTGGTGAGTGGGAGCTGGCAGTGGGGGTGGGTCATATCGACTAGGGACCACTTTCTTTTTTGCAGGTTAAACAAAAGAAAAGCATCAAGGTATGGTTTTCTTTATTTCAGATGGGGATGAGGATGGTGATCAGAGGTTGGTGGGTGCCACTAGACACCAGGGAAAGATGCCTTTATTACTGACAGCCACAAACAGGAAAGGGACCTGGGAGTAATCATGTCTAATGATCTGAAGGTTACCAAACAATGTGAAAAGGCTGTTAGGAGAGCCAGTAGAGTTCTGGGGTGCATATAGAAAGGTATCTCAGGCAGAAGAAAGGAGGTGATGATGCCATTGTACAGAACATTGTTGAGACCTCATCTAGAGTACTGTGTCCAGTTCTGGAGGCTGCACCTCTGGAAGGACATAGACAGAGTCGAAGTGGTTCAGAAAAGAGCAATAAAAAAGTCATATGAGGGGTGACTGGATGATCTCAATATGTATTCCCTGGAGGACAGGCAAGAGAGGAGGATGTGATAGAGAATTTCAAATACCTCAAGGGTGTTAATAAGGTACAAGAGGGTAGCATCTTTAATAAAAAAGATAATCAAGAACAAGGAGCCATGATACAAAGATGGGGGGTAGACTTATGGGTAATATGAGAAAGTATTTTTTATGGAAAGGGTGGTGGATCCATGGAACAGCCTCCCAGCAGAGGTTGTAGGGGGAAAATGGTAGGGGAATTCAAAAATGCATGGGACAGACATAAAGGAACTCTAGTGATAGGAAAAAGAGGGTAAGTTGCAGAGCATTTAGGATCTGCGGTACATGAAACAGGTAGGGAAAATGGGCAGACTAGGTGGGTTAAGCGGTCCTTATCTGCTATCAAATTCTGTTTTTTCTATTACAGGGGCAGCAGTTGGAGGGTGGTGGGATGCCACTAGACATCAGGGAAAGAGTTCTTCATTATGGGGATGGCAATCAGAGGGTGGGGGGTGCCACTTGACAACAGGGAAAGATTATTTCATTAAGGTGATGGTGATCAGAGAGTGGGGTGTGCCACTAGACAACAGGAAAAGATTCCTTCATTATGGGGACAGTGACTGGAGGGTGGGGGTTGCCACTAGACACAAGGGAAAGATTAATTCATTATGTGGATGGGGATCAGAGGGTGGGGAGTGACTCTAGGCACAAGGGCAACATTAAAAACATACAGGGATGGCAATGTGGGGTGCCACTAGAGACCAGGGAAAGCTGGCTCTGTGGTGTTGGGTGCTAGGGGTTTTCCCGGCATGCTGGTGACCCAGGTTCACGCCCGAGCCCAGGATGACAAGAAAGGAGGTTGGTGGAAAGGGTCTTGAGCATCCGTTGGATGCTTCCATCCTCAAGGGTTGGGTTAGAGCATGCATTGCTCTTTTGCAGCTCCTGGTGGCTGGTTGTGGTGACACACCTTGCAGCACGAGTGACCACAGGCTATGGGGTTTTTCTCCAGGAAGCTGCGAGTGTGTAGCCATCTTGGGAGGGGGTCAGCAGGGAAGAAAACAGGAAAATGCCCATCTTGCCGGCCGGATGATGGTGGGCAGTCCCCTGACCACCACACAGCCTGGGACTACTCTTGCTGGTCCCCCCCCCCGGTGTGCCCCAGGTGAATTCTCTGTGTCTATGGCAAGCAATCCACTCCCCAGTGTCCCATGCGGGGGCACCCTACAAAGGGATACGACATGGCAAACTTAAGGGATGTGTGATGGTGGGGATAATGGTGGTGGTGACTCATGGGATGGGATGGTCCTAGGCGGCCCGAAGGAGTGGTTGACTGGGGGGACAAAGATTGCATAAACAAATAAGACAAAAAAGGAAACAGAGAAATGGAGGCTCACTGCTCTCACTGCAGCCCGCAGCACAAGTTCCAGCTGTGGCTACAGAAGTCAATAAAATCCAGCTGTTCTCATACAGAGAATGTGGCTGAATGGCTCTTCTTAACAAATGGGGCACTCAAGATTTTGGTGTGGCCAGAAAAGTTATTTCTGTCTTTTAGTCTAGAAAACAAACATCAGAATCTTGCTAAATGGGTTCAGGGAGAATGATTCTCCCTATTTTCAACTACAGGGACATAGTCTACAATGCTGCTCTAAAGTCTACACTGGCCAGACTGGACCCCCTTTTCCACTCTTTCTGCCGTTTCACCCTTGACTGCCCACTTACCACTCACCACTGCATTCTCCACTGGATTCTCAACTTCCCCTTGCTCCAGGACCAAAGAAAGTCCCAATGCACTAGGCTCACAGCCAAGTTCTGGTCTCAGTCCCTGCCAACTTATCTTGCCTCCGCCCTAACAGCTCATGCCCCTCCGGCATACTCTCTCAGGAATTTTGACATCTGTCTCCTAGCTGTGCAGCACATGTCCTCCTTGGCTGCGCAAGCAGTCTTCAGACATTGCATGCCCAAATTTTGGAACTCCCGCTCCACGGACTTATGGCGTATGCTCCAACACTGCACCTCAACTCCCTCATCAATGAGCATTTCTCCTCCCTCTGTGCCTGTGGCTAGAAGAGTTGATTTATTTCACTATGGACTAGTTCATCATTTTTGATCTGGTTGTTAGATGTTTCATTTATCCTCACTTTACCTTGCCACCAGTACTACATGTATTGTAATGCACTTACGTAATTGTGCTGCCATTTTTTACCTTCGACCTGTGTTATATTCATTGTCAGCACTAATTTGTATTCTGTATAATAAATAAATAAATAAAGTTTAGCTAGGTTGTTTTTTTTAATGACAGCATTTTTGTGTATTTTCTTTACAAACATACAAACATATGAAATTGTCAGCAGATAAAGACCTTATGGTCTATCAAGTCTGTTCTATTGTGCAGCTAGCAGCCCTTCTACTGCAGCTGCCCCTCACTCCTTTCCCCTTCCCTTCTCCAGTGACCCTGTCTCTTACCCTCTCCCATCCCCTTTTGAAGCAGCCCACTGTTCTACAGGCTACCACTTCCTCTGGCAAATGCATTCCACTCAGACATCACCCTCTCAGTAAAAAAAGTCTCCTCATTTCCCTCCTGAACTTCCCCCTTCCAATCTCAGATCATGCCCTTGAGTGTTCCTCCCCCTCCTTTGTTGGAAAAGCCACTCTGTGCCTGTCTTATTTATTTCCTTCATGTACTTGAAGGTTTCAGTCATGTCCCCCCTATTTCTTCTCTCCTCCAGGGAGAACATGTTCAACTCCATCAGCCTGCTCTCTCTGAGTAATTCTAGCCCTGGATCATTTTTGTTGCCCTGCGCTGCACCCTCTCCAGTAACCTAATGTCCTTCTTCAGGTATGGTCACCAGAACTGTACACAGTATTCCAGGTGTGGTCTAACCAGTAAACTGTATAGCGGCAGGATCACTTCCCCCCCTCCTGGAGGATATGCCTCTGGCAATAAACCTCAGCATCCTATTGGCCTTTTGCAGATGTCTTTCTACACTGTGCTGAGTTGTTCATTGCTCCCATTATGATCACCCCCAGATTCTTCTCCTCTTCCATCTTGGCTAGTTGAATCCCCCTCCCCGATCTGGTGGCGCCTTCTTCATTTTTATTTGTGCCAAAATGTAGCACCTTGCATTTCTTTGCATTGAACCCCAGCTGCCAAATGTCCGACCAGGCCTCCAATTTTGCCAGATCATCTTGCAACCCCTGCCACCCTTCTAAGTCATCTACTACTGCTCCCATCTTGGTATCATCTGCAAGCAGACTGATCCTGCTCTTGATGCCTATTGAGGTGTTTGCTATGAAGATCCCAAACAACACCGGCCCCAGTGCAGTGCCCTGTGGCATCCCACTTGTCACCACCTTGGGAGATGGGAGCTCCCCTCCCACCACTACCCTCTGCTGTTGCCCATGCAGCCACTACCAATCTCATCATGTTTGGCCCCTGTCTAATTGCCTGGTTACCCGGTCATAGTACTCGACCAGGTTGGTCTGAGGATCTACCTGAAACAAACCCATGCTGTCTGCTGTCCTGCAGCCCATTTGTCTCTAGGAGGGAAACCAGCCTGTCCTTCAGGATTGTCTCCATTAGCTTTCCCACGATGGACATGGGGCTTACTAGTCTGTAGTTCCTTAGTTCATCTTTGGGGCTGCTCTTTTGCAGGGGTATCATGTGTGCCATCCTCAAGTCCTCAGGTACACTCCCTGAGTCCAGGGAGGCATTGAACCATTCTGACAAGGGTTCTACCAGGACTTCTGCCAGCTCCTTCAGCACCCTGGTGTGTATGCCATCTGGCTTAGGTGCCTTGTCCACCCTCAGTGCCCGCAAGCCCTCCAGTGTTCTGCCACTGGGATTTTACCATCTTTCTCCTCCTCCCTCGTGCCCACCCTCTCACCCCCCCCTTGGGTGTAGCTACCCTTTTCTCTTTAGCAAAAACTGAGCAGAAGTACTAATTTAATGCTTCTGCCTGTTCTGCCCCAATTTCCACCCACCCCTCATCCTTCTTTATCCTTACTTTTTGGTCCTTACAACTCCTTTTCCACCAGATGTACCTGAAGAAGTCCTTCTCCCCTTGTTTGATGCCCTGTGCTAGCCTGAGTTCCTTGGATGCCTTTGCTGACCTAACTGCCCTTGACACCTCCCTCAGCCCCTTCAGACATTCCTCTCTGTCCTCCCCCTCCCTGTTTTTTGTGCTCTCTAAAGGCCCCCTGCTCTCCCAGCTAGGCTTGTTGGCCCTAGCCCTCTTACTTTGAACCCTTGTACATGTTACAGTTGCCTCCTCAATTCCCAGTTTAATGCTCTCCCACTTCTGGTTAGTGTCCATGTTTGGATGGATCCTGGCCAGATACCCCTGTACTATTTTCCTCATCCTCCCAAAATTGGCCCTCATGAAGTCTAACACCCTTGTATCCATTTCCATTCCTCCCTTCCCCATGTTTATCACGAACCACACCAAGTGGTGGTTACTCCCCTCCAGCAGTTTCTGCACCTCCAGCTCCCTCACAAAATCACCATTTACCAGCACAAGGTCTACAGTGTTTCTTAACCTGGTTGGCTCATTGACCATCTGCAGTAGGAAGCTGTCCTGGAAAGCATCTAGAAGTACCTGCTCCCTCCTATTCGTGGTGGCCAAATCTACTCCCAGCAGGTTGAAGTCCCCCACAATCACTGTGCTTCCCCTCCCACAGGTCCTTCTAATCTGTTCTGCTAGTTTTCTGTCTAACTCCTCAGTCGGAGAGGGTGGTCTGTACACCACTTTCATCCTGAGGGTCCTTATTTTTATGTTTGTTTATGCGCATGCGTAAGAATCATTATGTGGCAGCTTAGGAGAAAAGCAGGTTCTGGAGATGTGGCACTGTGGAAGCCAATGGCGGGACTATATTTGGGGGCTTGGCACTGGTGGACCAATGCAGGCACACTGTGCTGATGACATTGGTTTCCAAAAGTGCCACCAACTTGAAACGATTTTTTGACGCTGCAATCAGGGGCCGTCTCATCACTGCAGTGTTAGCCATCCCATTGCAATGAGGGAGCAACCCGTCATAGCAGAGCGGTACCTTGCCTGGTGTAACATTCCCCTAAACATGGCAGCTGCTTGTGCCACTGCCTCACAGCCCCATGAAAGCCGATTGACTGAGGTGCCTAATCCCCCTGCAGGCATGTGTCTGACCCAGTTCATTTGCTGATGGAGTAGCCCACTCACTGTCTACATAATGTAACCCCCTCCCCCATTTGTTGTGTGCCGAGGGGGTGCCCAATCCCCCTCGGCATCATGCCCCCCAAGCAGTTGTTCTTTGCCAAAGGGGGGCCCAATCCCCTATGGCTTAAGTCTCCCCACCCCAAAAAAGGCAGGTGGCACACTGGGATCCCACCCCAGCATGCTGAAAACAAGCCTGAAAAAAAAAACCTTCCTGAGATGTCTTTTTTTTTTCTCCCTGAAAGAAAGAAAACGGTCCCATGCTGGTCGGGTTCCCTCTCTCAACCCGCACCCACCACTGCAAACCATACCTCCCCACACCCTCCTAACCCAACATTTACCTCCAGAGCCTGGCATGACGATCTTCGATGGACCAGGAACACATCTACACTCTTCAAAGCCAACTGCGAACTGAAGAAATGCCAGTAAACTGTACTGTATAATGGCATAAATAGGGTTTATTCAAAGTTGGTGCATATCTCGGGCATTTTTGGGAATTTTGGCACCAAATTTTCAACATAGAGTTATTGGGACTCCTCCTCATGAATTCAGCCACTGTCATGATGTTATTCAGTCCCAAAGGTGATTTCATGGTCAATGTGCAGAATCACATTTTGGGACCAATAAACTAAATGACAGTGTCAGTGTTCATGGGGTGGGCTCTCAAAAAGACTATGTTGCAAATTTTGTGAAAAAATCCAAAAAATGACTGTTTTATGAGTGTGCTTTGCGCAGTTGCCATGCATGCTCATAACTTCGTGAATTCGTAATATTTTCACTCCAGATTTTTAGCATTGACATTTTTCCACACCTCCTTATGAACAGTACAGCTATCATTTTTCACATCTTGACCAAAATGTGTTTTTGCACCTCCAGCGGAGAATAGCGAGGTTGCTGTGGAAAATCAGTGTTCAGGACACAGTAAGAAAATCACAGTGACACTGTTCATGAGCAGAGGTCCTAAAATGCCTATGTTGAAAATTTGGTGACTGTGTTAAGTGCATGCGTCGCACAGTTTCCACGTATGCTCGGAAGTGCAAGCATTTTTAATATTCCCACTACACATTTTCAATCTTACCAGCTATTCACATGTCCCTATTGACAGTACAGCTGTCATTCTTCACATCCTGCCAGATCTTTGTTTTCATACATCTGGCACAGAATGGCACAGTCTCTGTTGGAACTCAAAGTTCAAGACACATTAACAAATTCACACTGCCACTCTTCATGAGAAGAGGTCTGAAATGCTTTTATGAGGTGGGGTCACAAAAAGGCCATGTTGAAAATTTGTAGTGCAAATACCCACAAATGCCTGGGGCATTAGGGTTTCTAACCATAATTCCCCACACTGTACAGACTGACAGGCAATGGGGTGTGCCTTTGGTTTGCCGACCGTAATTCTCATGCCATCCCACCCCCAGCCAGTGACAGGTATCGAGGTGTACCTTGGACTCTTCAGTCACAAAGTTCATCCCATTCTCCTATACTACACCCATTTCAGCATATGTCCTTATGGAATGGGGTGACTATAAAGCCGAACACCCCAATGCACACCTCAGCACTTGTCGGTGTCTGCAGAATAGGTTGAGGTGACATGGCATGAACGTCATGGGCGACGTCCCAAATACATACCCCAATGCCTGTCCATCTCTGCAGGATGAAGGTAGGGTTGGCATGAAGTTCAATACTTCACTGCCATTCCTATTCTGCATCTGTCTAACTCCATGCATTTCCAATGCTAATACCAGCAAGCAAACATTCGACATTGACAAATGCTTGTTTAGTCTGAGGTGAAGAAAACAAGGTGACAGTCTTACAGCACAAAAAATACTTTGTGCTGTGAGAAGCAAGTGGTGAGAAACCAAAAAAAAGGTTTTGTGACACAGAATTTTTGTTGTTGTATTAGAACGTTATCCCAAAAATCCTACAGAGCATGTTCAGAACAGAGAAACATAAAACTTTAAAGCTTTATAATTCTGGAACTATTTAATATTTTGTCAACAAACCTTTCAAAGGTGCTACCTTAGCGCATCATGCCTGTGCCCTTAATATTTGGGGAAAAAATCCATTTCATTTAGGCTGTAGATGAGAGCAAAAACAATCCCATGTTAAGTATAGAAAAAAAAATTAGACAGTTACAGAAAACTGACATATGCGGATCTCAAAAACTGCACAAGCTGCAATCACAAAACTTTCCAATGATTTACATCTTGCCTCCAAGGCAACACAAAGCAAAATTTCAGTTGAATTTGTCAAAAGGTGCCAAAGATATTAAGGTGAAAAGTTAGGGGTTATCATTAAACATCATATTTGTTCCTAAATATTTCTATATCTGGATTCCTTCTATCCGCAATTTGTGAACCTTTGCCTGTTTTGCCTAAAATTATGTAACCTCCTGCTGTAGTTGTCCAAAACTGGACACTTGTGAAAATGGGAAACTTGTGCTCACATGCCTTTCCAGGATAATTAATAAACTGAACTGAAACTGATTAAACATCCTACTGAACTCTAACTCTTCACACCCTCCCGGGAGCGGAGAGCAGTCCATCAGACACTGGATCCTGCTCCTCCCCAACCAACCCTCAGCTCTTGAGCTTGCTCCTGAACCCAGGTTTACAGCATACTACAAGGTGTGGCATCCACTGCCTCAACCCTCAGCACCACCGGGCCACTCTGCATGTGTCATTTTTTTGTAAACATCTAACCCTTTTCCTATACTTATCATGTTTTTTTTTTTGCTCTCCTCAACAGCCTACATGGAATGGAGTTTTATCCCAAAGTTACAGAGGACATGTGCCATGTACTAAGATAGTTCCTTTGACAGGTCTGGTGTGAAAATATCCCGGGTGCCCAGCTTAACGAGAGGAGAACTTCCCCTGTGTTCTCTGTATGAGAACACTGGAAATTTCTTGACTTCTGCAGCTGCAGCTGAAGTCATGCTGCTGGCTGCAGTGTTACCTGTGAGTTGCCCTTTTCCCTGGGGTCTAGTGGCATCTTCCTTCCATCAATTGCTGTCCATATAAAAAAATGTATTCCCTTATGTCGAGTGGCACCCCCCCAACCTGCTGATCACTGTCCCTGTTTGCAGTTTGTATTCTTTGGTGTTTAGTGGCTCCCCCCACCCACCGATCACTGAAACCCAACACTGCATAAATAAATTACATTTATTCCCTGGTGTCTAGTGGCACCACCCACCCATTGATCATTGTCCCTGACTTCATTTTGTATTCCCTTGTGTTTAATGGCACTCCTCACCCACTGGTCACCATCTACATTTTCATTTTGAATTCCTTGGTGTCTAGGAGCACCCACCCTCTCATTATATCCAAAACATGAAATAAAGAAAACAGTCCCTTGATGTCCTTTTTTATAAAACCTGTAAAAAAACAGAAAAACAGTCCCTTACTGCTCAGCCCCCTTACACCCACCTCCCCCTCAGCACCCACCATCCCACACCCCGGTTATACCCCCACACACTCTCACTCACCTGAACAGGTCCCAAGTTCAAGAGACACTCTTTAATCGGAGACATGTTTTGCTGCTGGAACTGATAACTGCAAAATGAGAAACTAAGGTAAATGCAGTACAATGTATTTCAATGGGGTTCAACATTTATGCATAACTTTGCCATTATTTAACATTTTGACACCAAATTCCCAACATGGCCTTTTGGGGACCCCTCCTCATGAATAATAGGACTGTCATAAAGCAAATCCCACCGAAAAAGTGATTTTGCAGTTGCTTGGTGAAATCATCTTTTGGGTGGGCTTTGAAATATTGCCCTCCTTCATGAGATGGGGGTCATAAGAAGGCTATATTGAAAATTTGGGATCACAATATGTAAAAATGTCAAAGTTATGAGCATTTGTTGCAGTTTCACTACACATGTTCGTAACTTTGGAAATGTTACATATTTTGATCCCAGATTTTCTACATAGCCTTGTTATTATCCCCACCTCATATATGTCAGAGCTGTCATTTTTCAAAACCTGGCTAAAATGTGTTTTCACACTTGTGGCATGGAATAGCATTGGAGTTTTGCAGAATTATGTTTTGGCAGGGATTTGGAATTTTTCTGAACCAGGTACATGAGGTGGGGTAATAAGGTGGTTATGCTGACATTTTTTTCACTGTTGCCATATAAATGGAAGTGCAGGACCTGGAGGGCCCTGTGCTTCCACAACTACATACGTTTACACATCTATGAAGGGATGAGAGCGCAGGGCCTGGAAGGCCTTGTGCACCCATGGGTAAATAAGGATATGATTATACTATCTCAAAAAGTAGGAAACAAATTGCAAAAAAAATCTGCATTGATGCTCTAGTTAGGGTTACAGTGACAGAAGTGGGGAAATGTGTTGGCAGAGTTTCCAAAGCTAACACCTCACCCCCACACTGCACACACCAACAGGCATCAGGGTGTACCTTGGGGTTGTCACCCTAACACTCACCCCATTACATAATAAAAATAAGCTGAGATCAGTACAGATAGGAGAATGGGGTGAGTATTCAGGCTGACAACCCCAAGAAACACCTGCCATGCCTGTTGCAGAGTGGGGATGGGGTGTTAGGGTTGGAATCCCTAACACCACATTTTCTTACTTTTGTTACTTTAGCCCTAACTATAGCATTAATGAAGTTTTTAAATTTATTGTCTTAGTTTCTGAGATAGTATAATCACACACATATTTGCCTGTGGGATAGCAAGAGGGTTCTGCACTCCCATCCCTCCATAGATGCATATTTGCATGTAACTGTGGAAGCACAGGGCCCTTCAGACCCGCGCTTCCATTTACAGGACAACAGTGACCAAATTGCCAACATAGCCATCTTATTATCCCTCCTCATGTATCCAGTACAGAAAATTTTAGATTCCCCATCAAAATGTAATTCTGCTCAACTGCAATGCCATTCTGTGCCACTGGGCAAAAAAATAAATTTTGGCCAGGATTTGATGGGAAAGGAAAAGGGGAACTTGTTTAACCAGAAAAGGCACACTAAGCTGAAGCTTATTTCCAGGTGCGACCTGGAAGCATGAGGAAGTTAAGTGACTTGCTCAGGGTCACACAGTATCCAAGTGGGGGCTGTGGGATTCAAACCCAGCTTCCAGGTTTGCAGCTCAGATCCCTAAACCTCTGCACTATACTGACAGCTATGACATATATGAGATGGAGTAATAAGAAGGTATGTTGAAAATCTGGGGTCAAAATATTTAAAATTTCCAAAGTTATGAGTGTGAGTAGTGAAATTGCAAGGAATGGTCATAACTTTGCCGTTTTTACATATCTGGACCCCAAATTTTCAACACAACCTTCTTATGACCCCACTTCATAAACAAGGTAGGAAAAATGTTCAAATCCTACTTGAAAGGAGAATTCACCAAGCAACTGTGAAATCACGTTTCGGGCAATAGTTGCATAATGATGGTCATATTGTTCATGAGGTGGGGGTCCCCAAAAAGTTATGTTGAAAAGTTGGGGTCAACATATCAAAAATTGCTAACTTGTGCATAACAGTTGAAACCACCATTGAAATACATTGAACCGCATTTACCTTAGTTTCTGATATTGCAGTTGCCAGTTCCAGCAGAAAGATGGGTCTTTGATTGGAGAGTGGATCTTGAACCTCGGATCTATTCAAGGGAGTGAGGCTATGTGGGGGTATATTGGGTGAGTGGGGTGGAGGGTGCTGAGTGGGAGGTGAAGATAGTGGGGGCTGCTCAACGGGGGACTGTTCTTTCTCTACAGGTTTAAAGAAAAAAAAATTGAGGGGCCATTTTCTTCATTTTAAGTTGTGCCTCAGATGGGAGGGCATGGGGTGTGCCACTAGACACTAAGGAATATACAATTTGATATCAGCAACAGTGATCGACAGGAGGGGTGTCACTAGACACCAGGTAATATATTTATTTCTTAATGGGGACAATGATTGGTGGGTTGGGGGTGTTGATAGACAACAGGGAAAGTTTGTATTAATAAGGGGATGGTGATCAGAAGGGTGAGGGTGCAACTAGACAGCAGGGCAACACTACACATTGCTAGGGATGGCAATGGAGTGTAGGGTGGTGGCCACAATAACCAGGGCAATGGCATCTCACAGATCACACTGCAGCCAGCAGCACAAGTTCAGCAGTGGCTGTAGAAGTCAAGAAATTCCTGCTGTTCTCATACGGAGAAGAAGGGGGAAGTGCTCCTCTCATGTATACAGTAAGCAGTCCTTGACAGTTCAGTCAGCAGCCAGCCATGGCAGTGTGAGGAGGGCTGTGTCAAACATTGGCTTAGGGTTCTGGATTGAGGGAGTGGGGTGGTGGACAGTGCTGCAGGGGTTGGGGCCCACTAGACCCCCAGGCAATGACTGCATTTAATACTGTGGGGATCAAGGCATGGGGGTCCACTGTACCACCAGTGATGGGAATTTAATCACTATAAAGAGGATTGGGGATGGGGGACAACTAGCCACCAGGGATGATAATTTAATTACTATAAAGGGGATCAGGGATGGGGGGCTGCTAGCCACCAGGAATTGCCATTTATTTATTATTAATTGGATGGAGGCACCACTAGACCACCAGGGGAGATCACAACACAGTACATACAGTACCATGCAGATGCACCCTGCTGGGTGCAGTCACTACTGCTGCTGCTCCTGGCTGGTCTAAGTGGTGCCTCTTGCTGTGTCCATGGTGGGGCATGCACAATCCCAGAAAAGGGGATGTTGCAGCCCCAACATGGCGTAGGCCCTCTTGTGACCTGGCACACCTGATTGCTTGCCACAACCTTGGCACAATGGGGCTTTGGTGTAGCTGCATTAGATTTGACACAGGCTGCTTTACGGAATCTTGTTTGATGCAGGTTGGAACCAAGTCACCACTTGTATCAAACTCTTATGATGCAAGTTCCTTGCATCAATCTAATTCTTTTGAAAATCAGGCACTCAATGTTTTAGAGATGTCAGTACTGCTTGAAAAAAAAACTCTCCTCATGGTAGAACACTGATGCCAAAGTTTGTGTTACATCAGTTAAAGACATCATTCTCAGGCTCCTCATGAAAGTGCTTCTGCATCTGCACTAATCTTATACAGGTCGCAGATACACTTGCTCATGTGCAGTGATTGATAGCTGTTCTGCTGCTTTGCCACTTTTGCCTTTCTAGTATGAGTCTGGGTTTTCAGTAGAATATCTGAAACTGACTAGAAAAGTGTATCTCACTCCATACACTAGTCAATGGGGCAGAAGTTAAACTCTGAAGTAATAGTTATTGCTGGGCAGTGAAGGCAGATGAACAAGTCGTAGGTTAATTCATCATTTCCGATTTTGTATAGGCTGTCATTACATAGATTCAGGTTATTTGTAGTCCATTTTACTAGAGTGTCAATTACTTGCCTCAGAAAGGATATTAATGGTTTTATTTAAAATGAATGACTAAACAAATCTTTGATCGGTATTTTTTTCTGTTTTTTGTTTTGCAATGATGACTTTGATATGGTCATAAGTGGGTATCACTGCATGGACTGTTGTGAAACAAGCATTCCAACATTAATGTGGCTAGGCAATGAATAATAATTTTACTGTGGTCCATAAAATAAAATGGTGTCGATAATGCTGCAGCTCTTCTCCCTGTCTGATCTATGTTCTGACTGCAGTGTGACCACTGACTGACACTTCAGGAAGGTGGGATTGAGACTCCACCTACAGTAATACAACAGGTAATAGAAACAGGGTTCCATGTCATAACAGTGATCATGAAATAGCAATCACTGTTACGGCAAGTGTACATTGCTGAAAATCAATTCGGTGATGCACACTTGCAGCACGGACAAAAATGGCACTCTAGACCTATGGGTCTCATTTTTAAACCCTACTTATGGATTCTCAACTCCTGGGGGGTGCATGTTGGCGGTGTGTGTGAAAAACTTAAAAAATGTAAAGGCACCTCCTGTCAAAAAAAAAACAGCACTGCACCATAATCGAACCATGCACCTCCCAGCCAACCACCCTCCCCACCACACTAGAGGTCCAGCTTGGTAGCTGCCCACCACACTGCCTCCCACATATCATCCCTCTTCTGCCTTTCCCCCCACATGTGTGCATGCACACGTGTAATCCCGCTACTTCCCGTTGCGCTATTTCACCCACCCCAGTATCTGGTTGCCTCCCCTGCTTGGTAGCCATCAACACAGGCACTGTAATTGAGTCACCATTTTTGTAGACACCCAATTTTGGTCACCTTGTTCACTGGATACCTAGAAACAGTAATAGAATAGAGGTAAACTCCCCCTATCCCAGCCAGAGTCAATGGGATTCACCGAGATGGCAGATTGGAGTTTGACAGCTCATCAGTTTGGCAGTTTGACTGACATCTATAGCCAACATTAAATATTCAACTTAAAAATATATTTTGTGTTCATGAATATTATTAAATATATTAATAAAACTGGTAATGCAGTGCATCATTTTAGTGTGATTTTGTCATCTAGTTAGATCACCAAACCTGACACAGATGCAATATAACAGGAAGAAATGACAAACATCCCCAATGCCCTGTTGTACTTCCACCCTATAATAGCTGTTCCAGTAGCAATACAATAGTACCTGGTATCTAGCACACCCCACCCCACACAGTAGACACCATCATCTACCTTCCCAACCCACCTTTATGGATAGCGTTGGTGCTGTGGACAGATAGAGTGACTGGCACAGCCCTCCTCACACCTCATTGGCCAGCTGCTGTATTACAAGGCTAGGCTCAAGGGTCTTATGTATAGCATTGGGTGCACTTCCACTGTACTGTATACCATATCTGGTACAGCAGACATGTGCCTTATGCTATACATAGGATACTTGAGCCCAGCCTTGTCATACAGTGGCTGGCTGAGAAGGTTTGAAAAGGACTGTGCAGATCACCATGTCTGTCTGTGGCACCAGCATTATTCATAAGGGTGGGTGGGCAGTGTGGGGTGACAGTGTCTGCTGTGTGGGGGGCACAAGACACCATGGACTATTGTATTGCTATGGGAATGGCTATCGGAGGGTGGGGGGGTACCGTAGGACATCAGGGAAGTTCATCAGTTCTTCCTGTTACATTACATCTGTCTCAGCTTTGGTCAGCAGTGGAATCAATGTTGTTTCTCTTGTATGTGTACTGAAGTCAGGGATCAGACACTGGGGGAGGGGCATGGGCCACCTGGGTGTCAGCATGATTGTTCAGGGCCAGGGATCAGAGAACAGAGGGAACTCTAGGCATAGGTATTTTTCTGTCATACCAGGGCTGGTAATTCTCCGGGGGGGACACTTGCCATTAAAGAAAGTCACAAGGATTACAGTGCCAGCAGTGGAAGGCTGGAAGGGTCCACTGGACACCAGGGAAACATTGTTGGATAACCAAGTGGTGATCATAGAGAAGGGAGATCACTGGGCACCAGGGATAAGGACACAGAGTTACAGAATGGAGATTGGAGGGAAGGGGGGACCACTAGTCACCGGTGATATGGAAACACAGTTACAAGACAGTGATCAGAGGAAAGGGGGACCACTAGCTACCAGGCATAAGGAAACACAGTTATGGGACAATGTTCATGGGGGGGACAACTAAAAACCAGCGATTTCTATGGATGGCCAGGCCGGGGCCGGTGAATGCAGTACCTTTGGCCACCACCAAGACCTTGTGCTCTGTTAAGAGGTGGTTAGCAACAGAGGTAATTTGTGCCCCTTTGGATGGAAATTACCATTTGTGCAAACCTCTGAATATACTTCTGTGCCTTTGTGCTGGGAGAGCCCCTGTTCTATACATAGGTGCAGCAGTACCTTTGTGCTCAGGCACTAACAGGGTTTGCAGGTGCTATGGGGAAGTCTGAAAATAGACAAATCCACACAACTATTGTAAAACCCTGTTTACATGAGTAAAAACACCCATTTGAGGGCTAGCAACAGTTTGAATATCAGCCCTTTGCTGTTTACCCTGTTACAGATAAAACAAAAGCACTGGTTCCACCTGAGGACTTTTGTTCTGTGCTTGTGGGAGTAAACATTTTATCAGCAGAACTGTGTAGAGATTTGAATTCTTGTATTCCAGTCATAATAAACTTTCCATCTCTTAAATGTAGGAAAGACAGAAAAGAAACAAGTTAGGGAAAAGGGAGGAATAATATAAAGAAGAAGAAAGAAAACTGAGGAAATGGATAAAGGAGGTGGGTTGGAGAAAAAAGAGTGTTTAACTTACCACTACAAGAGTAGGGAATGCAGAGTTAGGGTTTTCAACCCTAACTCCTCACCTCCCCCAAAGGAACAAAAGGAAAAAAAACATTAGGGTTTGGAGTCTCCTGAGTCTTGACAAATCAGAGATGGGGTCTTCCTTGTGGTTGTCAACCTTAATGCTCACCCCTCCCATCCAGCCCATAACCTCCAGTTAGAATCAAATGATACAGTTTGAAGCCACTGTCTCATAGTGATACACTCTTCAAAGGTAGAGAAATATGTCTCACCACATGTTGCCAACACAATTTGTTTTAGCTTTCCTCATGCAGTGGTCTGCGGGTCCTGGTGAAGAAAAGAGATAATGTGAGATGTTGTTTACCCAGGGAACAGGATGGGCATTAGGGTTGACATTCCCAAGGAAGACCTCACCACTGATTTGCAAGACTCCTTAGATCCAAAACGCTAACGGTTTTTCATTTTGCTTTTGGGCGGGGGAGTTAGGGTTGGAAACCCTAATACCACATTTTCCTACATTTGTGGTGTTAAGTTAACCTAACTGGTGCATTCATGAAGTTGTTTTGCAAACAATTTCCTTTCTTTTTGAGATACTGGAATTGTATCCTCATTCTCACAAATCTGAAGAAACTTGCGTGAGTAGATGCATATGGGCAGGGCCCTTTGGGTGCTGTACAGGGGAACACTCTGCCACCTACAGAACAGCAGGCCACTTCCATGCAGTGATGGATGTCTATAATTCATGGGGCTGTCTGGTGGGCTGTGGAAATGCAGGGACTAGATCCACAGATACAGACACAAAGGGCAAAGAGTCCATATGTCAGGCAATGCACAGAGCCATCTGCCACTTATGGGTACAGAGGTGCAGGGTCCAATGCCCAAAGGATAGCTGTCTTTACTATATGGTAACCAGGCATGTGCAAACAACCCTGCAATTGCCATTTCCTGGCTGGGAGGGTGTCACATAAAGGCCCAGTCTCCCCACCCTCATCCCATTCAGCTGGGTCACTGAATTCACCCCAGAACTCAGCTCACTGGCATAGGATCACAAAGGATACCCACTAGGGCAAGACTGATACTACACTTAGTGTTTCTTAACAATTCCATTTATTTTTTAAATTGTGATCCCATATTTTCATGATAGTAATTTTATGACCCCCATTATAAATATGACTTGTAGAATTTATAGCATTTTGACCAAAATGTTGTTTTGCACCAGAAGTGCAAAAACACATCCTGCCCAGTATTTTAAAAATGGTACCTGTCATGTTTATGAAGCAGTGTGGAAAAATGGCTATGTTGAAAGTTGGAGTAAAAATACTGAACATTAGGGAAGTTCTGAATGAACACTGAAATACTGCAATGTTCACTCAGAATCTGAGCATTTATTACTGTATTTGTACACCAAATGTTCAGAATATCCTTCTTATTAGCACACCTCATGAATCCAGTAGGTGAACATTTTTAAATCCCCACCAAAACATCATTCAGCACCACCAAAACATCATTCCATGTCACAAGTGTTAAAACACATTATGGCTAGGATTTGAAAACTGACAGCTCTCACGTTGATTAGGTAATGTGAAGAAATGGATATGTTGAACATTTGGTGTCAAAATTTGTAAAATGAACCGGGTTATGAGTGAGTGTAGGAAAATGTCATTGTACACTCATAACTTTGCCATGTTTGAATATTCTGAACCAGATTTTTAACATAGCCTTCTTAGGACCTCACTTCATGACCAAGGGTGGTGACATTTTTCAAATCCCACCCAAAAGGAGATTTCGCAAGGTGACCAGAAATCACCTTTTGGACCAGATTTTCAGAATTCCATCATCATTGATCATGAGGTGGCTCCCAAAAAGGCTATGTTGAAAAGTTAGTGTTCAAATATTCAATAATGACAAAGTTATGAATCAAAGTTCAAATCCCCATTGAAATACATTACACCGCACTAGCCTTATTTTCTCATATTGTAGTCAATGGTTCCAGCATCAGGACATGTCTTCAATCAGAGAGTGGACCTATGTCATGGGACATGTGTCAGGTGAATGAGGGTAGATGAGGGGTGTGTCTGGGTTGACTGGAGTGTGTGTGGGGGGATCAGATCGGCTGGAGAGTGTTTTCTTTTTTGCAGGTTAAAAGAAAGAAAAACACATTGAGGGACAGTTTTCTTTATTTCAGGTGTTTTTTTGATACTGTGGATTGGGCACCCCAGTGTCAGGCTACCGTTGAGTAGCAGCAGGGGTGAGCACCCCATTGCCACAATGTACATTGGGAGAACAGGGGTGGGTGACCAAAAGAGGGGGAGACTGAGAGAAGTGTATGGGGGGCGGGCACCCTGGTCCACTTATATATTAAAAACATGTATTTTTATATGTTAAAAAGTAGATTTCAGCATTGGGAAGGGAAGGTGTATGATGTGGAGGGAGGGTGTAGAAAGAAGCGGTATGACAGATAGATAGATAGATAGATAGATAGATAGATAGATAGATAGATAGATAGATAGATAGACAGACAAAGAAAGAGAGACAGAAAGAACAGAGGATTGCCAGCTCACTGTCTGAACTGAAGTCAACAGCACTACTCCAACTGTACTTCAGTACTGAAGAAAGTCCTGCTGTTCTTATACCGAGAACATAGGTGAACTGCTCCTCTCACTAAGCTGGGCATCCTGGATTTTGTGGTGCCCAGAAAAGTTATTTGCAGGGCAATTTTCAAAAAAACAACAGAATAATCTAGCTAAATGGTCCCCATTTAGCTAGGTTCATGTGTTTTGTTTTTTTGAAAATATATCAGTTTTATATATCTTCAATGTTTGTAGTTAAAAAAAGAAAATGGTCACTGTCACAATTGATATTTATTTCAACACAGTCAGTATATTTTCCCCACACAAGTAAATCATGAAACTGGGCACTCACAATAGTATTTTTTTTAGATTTTTTTTACCATTTACCTTTGTTGATGAACTCAAAAATCCTTAAAACTCTGAAACCATACAATATTTGTTCAGGAATCCTTCCAAAGGCACAACCTTGGCACAGGACCCTTCAACCCTGAAAACATCACGAAAAAATTCCACACCATCTAGGCTGGCAGTGAGAACAAAAAATAGGCAAAGTTAAGTATTGCTGACAGAGTCTAGTGAAAGCAACTAGCTTCACCTAAGCTTTTTGTCTTCTAGGTTTGCTTGAAAGGACAAAACACAAGGGCAGACAGAGCAGGGAGAAAAATTAAGGCTTCTTTTGGCTAAGCAGAATTAATGTTTTGTTACTATTTTATTTTGTGCTTACAGGTTTTGCAGTTGCTCTATTTGCAGTTTGATCTCTCTTTAGGCTAAGCAGAGATACTGTTTTGTTTTGTGCATCCAGGTTTTGCATTTAGTATATTTGCAGTTTGATTTCTCTTTATCATTTTGGTTTTAGCTTACAGGTGTTGCAGTTGCTCTGTTTGTACTTTGATCTCTTCTAGGGACTGGTAGTTCCTTCCCTCCTACCCCTTGACCCACCAGGCCAAGCCTAGTTGCAATTTATAGTCAGTTGTATTTGATTGATAGAGGGAGCATTTCTGGTCAAGGAGCAGGAAAGGTGGAACCACCAGGCCACATAAAGGAAGGATCTGCCATACCGAGCTGATTGCCTCAAACCTTGGGTAGGGAGGCAACCCCCCCCAAAACAAAACAAAAAAAAAACCTCTTTTGCTTTTATTCAAGGTTAGTGGGTAAGGTCTAGCAAACAGGAGCAGACATGATGGGAGTGGTGCAATGCGGAGGCTGCGGACAGCAATCTTCAGGGAGACCTTCTGGAGATTTTGGTACTGCCCCATTTCCAGGCACCTTCTCTGGGTTGAGGGAGGAGGTTGCCAGACTCAAGGATGAGTTGGCTTGGGTTAGGAGGACCAACTCCCCCACTCAGAGATGACCAAGTCCTCATCCACTTCCTCAGAGGATGCTGGGAAAGAGTGGTGGATGGACAACAGTAGGGTTGAGGAGGATTAGGGTGGGCAGAAAAAGTGCATTCCTACTACTATACCACTATGGAACTCCTACACTACACTGGCAAGGCAGGACAGTCCCACAGAGGCACCCAAAGTAGGGGTTGGAATGGAAGTGAAGGTCCTGCAGGGTGAAGACCTCAAGAAGGGTAGCAGAGGATGCCAGAGGAGGAAGAAAAACTCCTGGTGGGGAACTCCATAGTCCGGGGAGTGGAGTTGGGGACAGGTAGTGGAATGGGGAGAGAGAGAGGTAAAGTACATGCTGGGAAGCATGGCTCAAAGGTATGGATACCAGATCCAGAAGATCACTAAGGTGGCAGCAAGGAGGAGGGAGCCGGATGTCATTGTCCATCTGGTGATGAATGACTTAGCTAGGGATGAGGCAGGAATAGGGAGAGTGCAGAAGGAGTTCAGGGAGTTGAGCAGGCTCCTAGGGCAGGTAGCAAGCTCCATAACCTTCTTGGAGGTGCTAGCTGTCCACGGCAAGGGGGAGACTAGAAATCTCTGCACCATGGACTTCAACAAATGGTTGAGTAACTGGTGCAGAGACAATGGTTTTGGCTTCTTTGGGGACTGGGGACCTACCTGGATGGGTGTAGGCCTGTACAAAGGCAATGGCCTGCATCTGTTCAGAGATGAGACCAATGTCCTTAGTGAACAGTTTAAATGTTTCACTGGCAACATATAAATGAGCCAAGGGGGTGGCGGAAGGAAGCCAGGAGAATCAATTTGCCCACCCCCACAGGTTAATGTAGTCAGCAGGGAGGACCTTAAAGTTGGGAAATCACCGATGGTTAATAAACCAGGAAGAGATAAAATGGTGGGCACAAGATGGGGATTTATGGTCAGGGAAGTAATGAGGGTAGGCATGAGGATAATTGGGGGAATGACAGGAGGGTAAGCAACAAAATATGGAAGGCAATGCGTGTGAATGTTCACAGAATGGGAAACAAAATCCTGGAAATGGTGGCCATAATGGCAGAGGCTGACATGGATATTGTTGCTATTAAGGACACATAGTATCATGGGAACCATGACTGGGATGTAGCTATACCAAATTATACTGTATTCTGGAAAGACAGGGAGGGTACAAATGGAGGAGTGGAAGCTCTTTATGTCAAGGAGGGTATAAAAGCAACTGACGAACAGGGATTGCAGGGGGTGGAGGCCCTGTGGGTTACTCTAGAGATGGGAAATGGCACTGCTATTTGCATGGCAGTGATCTACAGACCTCCAGCACAAGGGGAAGAGATGGTAAGCTTCTAGTGGAAGCCATCCATAAGATAGCGACTAAAGGGGAAGTTCTGCTAATAGATGACTTTAATCTGCTTGATGTCGATTGCAACAATCCAGCCGCAGCCTCAGCCAGGAGCAAAGACATGCTGGATGCCCTGCAAGGGGCTTGCCTCAGGCAGCTATTGCTAGAGCCCAAATGTGAGGGTGTGGTTTTGGACCTGGTACTCACCAACGGTGACAGAATTGCAGATGTCATGGTGGTGGGCACCTGGGCTCTAGTGATCATTGCACATTGTGGTTCAGAATAGGTGCAGTGACAGAGTTGAGCCACACAAAAGCGACTTCAAGAGGGCAGACTTTGCAAAGTTGGGGATATGTCTCAGGAAGACCCCAGCAGGGAGGAAGGATGGGGGGGGTTGAGGAACAGTAGGCCTATCTGCAAGGAGCTATAGTGGAGACAACAAACCTTTGCATTAGGCAAATAAACAAAGGTAAGAGAAAAAGAGAACCACTGTGGTTCTCAAATGAAGTGGCCAGGAAGGGAAGAGCAAAAAAGTTGGCTTTCAGGAAGTACAAGGAAAGACAGAAGGAGGAGGACAGGGTAGTGTATCTGGACAAGCAGAGGGAGGCAGGGAGGGCAGGGCAGTCAGGACAGCAAAGGTGCAAACAGAGGCAAAAATAGCCCAGACAGTAAAGAACATAGAAACATAAACTTTGACCGCAGATAAGGACTGCATGGCCCACCCAGTCTGCCCATTTCCCTACCTATTGGATAAGCTGCAGATCCTAGTTAACCAACAACCTACTTCTTCCTACACCTCACCAGAACTGCTTTATGTCTGTCCCATGCATTCTTGAATTCCCCCACTGTTTTTGACCTCATGACCTCCTGAGGAAGGCCGTTCCATGTGTCCACCACCCTCTACATGAAAAGATGCTTCCTTACATTGCTCCTGAGCCATCCCCCCCCCATCTTCAAATTGTTCCTGCTTGTTCTTACACATCTCTTTTTCTGAAAGATGCTAGCATCTTGGATTTTGTTGATTACCTTGAGGTCCTTGAAAGTTTCTATCATGTTCTCCCTCTCCCTCCTTTCCTTGAGCGTATACATGTTAAAATCCTTTAGTCTCTCTTCATATGACTTCTAGTGCAAACCCTGCACAATTTTAGTTGCCTTCCTCTGGACTACCTTCATTCTGTCTATGTTCTTGCAGAGATAGGGTTTCCAGAACTCCACACAGTACTCTAGATGGGGTCTCACCAACTGTCTGTACAGAGGGACAACACCATCCTATTTTCTACTGGTGATGCCTCTCCCAATACATCCCAGTATCCCCCCAGCCTTCCTTATTGCCTTCTCAAATTGCTTGCTTACCTTTGGGTCATCTGATATGACTATCCCCAGGTCCCTTTCCATTTTTATTGTTGTTAGTATCCTCTCCCATTGTGTACTCTTCCCCTGGGTGACAAGATATTTTATTGGTACATTTGTGAAAGGAGGAAGACAGTGGGTGGGATCATAAGGCTTAAGGAGGATGACGGGGAGTGTGCGGAAGGGGACTTGGAAAAAGCATCAGTCCTGAACAAAAATTCTGGTTCAGTGTTCACAAAAGATGAGGAAGGTGAGGGATCAAAATTAGGTGGCAGGAGCAATAGGGGCAGGAAGGTGGATACCAGTCCATTTACAAAGGAGAGAGTTCTAAAGGAACTATTAAAAATGAAAGTGGACAAAGCAATGGGACCCAAAAGGATACATTCTTGAATATTAAAGGATCTTATGGAGGTGCTGGCAGCCCTGTTCAATAAATCCTTGGAAACAGAAAAGGTTCTAGAGGAATGGAGGAGAGCTCATGCAGCCCCTCTAAATAAAAGTGGGAGCAGGGAAGAGGCTGGAAAATATATACCAGGCAGCCTGATCTCAGTGTTGGGGAAAATAATGGAATCACTGCTAAAAGAAAGTATTGTGGAAGATCTTGAATCCAGCTGAGCACAGGATCTGAGGCAGCATGGATTCCCAGCAGGAATGTCAAATCTGATAGATTTCTTTCACTGGTTGACCAGAGAAGTGGATTGGTGGGAGTGGTGAATGTGGCCTGCCTGGATTCCAGCAAGGCCTTTAACACCGTTCCACATAAAAGGCTTGTAAGCAAGATAGGTAGCTTGAGAATGGGACCCAAGGTTGTAAATTGGGTTAGAAATTGGTTGAGGGATAAAGCACAAAGTGTGGTGGTAAACAGAGCCCATTCCCAAGAAAGGTAACCAGTGGGGTGCTACAGAAGTCAGTTCTGGGGCCAGTCCTATTCAGTGCCTTCATAAGAGACACTGCAGAGGGTCTGGAAGGAATGGCATGCCTATTTGCAGATGATACTAAGATCTGCAATAGGGTAGACACTCCGGGAGGGGTGAAAAAATGAGGAGGGACCGAGGTCCAAATTGAAGATTGGTCAGGAGTGTGGCAGCTAAGATTCAATACAGAAAAGTGCAAAATCATGCATTTGGGGCACAGGAACCCAGGGGAGGCTTACATGATGGTGGGAGAGATACTGATGGCAACCAAACAGGAGAGGAATCTGGGGGTAATCATATCAGATTATCTAAAGGTGGCCAGACAATGTGCCAAGACTGTAGGGCAAAGCCAGTGGGGTAGTGGGGTACATAGGGAGAGATATCACCAGCAGAAGAAAGGTGGTGGTGATGCCTCTATATAAATCATTAGTGAGACATCATCTGGAATATTGTGTCCAGTTCTGGAGGCCACATCTATAGTATGTAAAGACATAGACAAGGTAGAAGCAGTTCAGAGAAGGGCAACAAAAATGGTGCAGGGTCTGCACCAAAAGTCATATCAGGAGAGATAAGAATACCATAATTTTTACACCTTGGAGAAGAGGAGAGAGAGGGTGATACACATACAGTACACACATACATACATACATACATACATACATGCATAAAGTCAGCAAAAAAGGACCTATATTGCCCACCTAGTCTGCCCAGTATTACCCCTGCTACTGACCTCCCATCTCCCCACAGGTCTTACACTTACCACTTACCCCCTAGGATCCCCTTGTGCCTATCCCATGCGTGCTTAAAACCCGCTGCCATTTCTGTCATAACCACCTCCTCTAGCAGGTTGTTCAAAGCGTCCACCACCCTCTTCATGAAAAAGTACTTCCTTGTATTATCCTTAAAAAGTCCACCCTCCAGATTCATACTGTGACCCCTGGTTGTTGAACATTCTTTCATTTGAAATAGGCTCCCCCTCTGGGTCCTGTTAATATTGTTTAGATATTTGAATGTCTCGATCATATCCCACCTGTCTCTCCTATCCTCCAGGGAGTACATGTCCAGCCAGCTCCCTCAGCCTTTCCTCATATACATTCCCTGCATCCCCTGAATCATCTGAATAACCCTCCTCTGGATCGCATCCACCCTCCCAACATCCCTCTTCAGGAGAAGTCTCCAGAATTGAATACAGAACTTCAGATGACGTCTGACCAGGGCATATACAGTACAGATCATGATGGCATCCCTCTTCCTACTAACAGTGCCTCTACTAATTCATCCCAGCCATCTGCTTGCCCTCCCTGCCGCAGTCTAGCACTGATTTTACACCTTTAGGTCGGATGAGGTGATGACACCCAAGTCCTTTTTCTGTTCCACATTTGCTATTTCCTCTCTGTTAATCAAAGACTTGGCTCTTGGATTTCCATGCCCCATATGCATAACCTTGCACTTACCTGCATTGAAACCTAGCTTCCAGACTCTGGTCCACCTCTCTAGCCTAACAAGGTTCTTCCTCATTCTTTCAACCCCTACCCCGGCCCCCAGGGTGTCTTATATTTCTTGATATCATACGCAAACAAACATATCCTCTCCTCCAGACCTTTAGCAATGTCCCCAATGAATATGTTGAAAAGGACTGGGCCCAGTACAGATCTCTGTGGCACCCCACTCGTGACCCTCTTCTCCACAGAGAGCACCCTGTCTACCATCACACTAAGGATTCTACCTGACAGCCAGTTTTCCACCCACTTTATTATGGCTGGACCTACTCCTGGGCCCTCCATCTTGTTTAATAGTCTTTTCTGGAGAACAGTGTCAACAGCCTTTCTGAAGTCCAGATAGGCCACGTCCACTGCCCCTCCCTTGTCCACCAATCCCATTACCCAGTTGACCCTATTAAGTTCATCTGACAGGATCTTACCCTAACAAATCCCTGATGTCTGTTATCAACCAGCCCCTTTACTTCTAAGTAGTCCACCAGACTTTCCTTTATGAGTGACTCCATGATCTTCCCGACCACTGATGTTAGGCTCACAGGCTTGTAATTTCCCATCTCCTCCCTGTCACCCCCAGTGAAGAAGAATCACAGTTGCCCTCCTCCAGTCTTCCAGAACCACTCCCATTTCCACCAACAGGGTAAACAATTCTACCAGTGGTTCTGCTAATTCCATCCTGAGCTCTTGTAGGATCCTGGGATGCATCCCATCTGGACCCATGGCCTTATTAACACAAAGACCACCTAATTCCCTTAAGACCCTATCTGCCATGAAGGTTAGGTATCCATTCCACCACCCCCCACACTTCCACTCTTCATCTTAGGCCCCCCATCCTCATACTCTCTTGTGAACACTGAGAAAAAATACCTGTTTAGTATATTTGCCATAAGGCCATTTTCTTCTACTATAGCTCCCCTCCTGCAATCTTGTTATACCTGCCTTATTTTTCCTTCACTTCCGACATATCTAAAGAACATCTTATCCCCTTCCCTGATTTATTTAGTGATATTAAACTCCATCAGCCCTTCTAACAGCCTTTCCCACCTCCTTCTGTACTTCCAGATGTCTTTCCCTGTCCCTCCCACCCTGCATTTTCTTGTAGGTTACGAATGCCTTTGTTTTGGCCCTCATCCCTTCTGCTACCTCCCTCATAAGCATATAGGTCTCCTCCATTTCCTATTTTTACTAACCCTCTTGACTCCTATTTTGGTTGGCCTTTCAATAGCTTCCCTAATCCCATTCCAGTCCTCCTCCACCCCCTTGCTTCCCCCTAGTTTTGTTAGGGCTACCCCCAGGTATGTCATCATCCTTGTAAAGTCAGCCCCTCTAAAATCCAGAACCTTAGTTTTGCTGCAGCCCTGCTCCAATCTGGTTTTAATATCAAATACCACTGCCTTGTGGACACTGGTTCCCAGGGATTCAGTCACTTCAACTCCTTCATCACTGTCTCCATCTGTAAAAATGAGGTCCAGTATTGCCCCCCCCCCAGTTAGCTGATCCACTAATTGCCACATAGAGGCTCCATGCATGGCATCCAAGAAGTCCCCATCCCTCAGGGCTGCTTCTGCTGGGAGGTCCCATCATACCTCTGGGAGGTTGAAGTCTCCCAGCAGCAACAACTCTCCCTTGTTTGCCATCCTGAGGATATCCTGAAGCAAGACCTTGTCCAACTCTTTGCTCTGCATAGGGGGTCAGAATTCTACCCCCACCCACAGTATCGACCCTTTTCCCATTTCTAGATTTACCCATAGTACCTCAGTTTCCCTTTTCCCTCCCTGCCACTCTGTGAACCTAATGTTTTCATTCTGCATAGAGTGCACCACCCTTTTTCCCTATCCTAGCCTACCTGAGTATGGTGAATCCTGGCATGGCCAGGTCCCAGTCTTGGTGCTCTGTGCACCAGATTTCTGTGATTGCTATGAGATCTAACTTTTGCTACGGCCATCTCCAAGTCAGGGGTCTTATTCCCCAGGCTCCATGCATTTGCACTCATTGCCTTCCACATATTTATCCTCTCCTCTGTCTTACCCACTACTCTTCTGCCTTTTCCTATTTATTGGGGAGCACCAGCTAGGACCGCTGCCTTCTTATCCCCCCTCCTGTTGCTGCTGCCATATGATACAGACTTTCAAATATCTCAAGGTCATAAATAAGATAAAGGAGGGTGGCATCTTTCAAAAAAAGAGATGTTCTAGAACAAAGGGGTCATGACATGTGACTGGAGGGGGTAGACTAAAGGATAATGTGAGAATGTATTTCCTCACAGAAAGAGTGGTGGATGCATGGAACAGCCTCCCAGAGGAGGTGCTGAGGGAAAATTCCATAAGTGAATTCAAAAATGTATGGGATTTACATAGGGGTACCCTAGCGATAGGTAGGAGAACAAAGTCAGAGATCAAGTAGGGCCTTTGTTTTTTGTAGCAGGTAGGGAAAATGGGCAGACTTGGTGGGCCTGGCAGTCATTATCTGCCATCAAATTCTATGTATCTATGTACAGTCACCGCCATATAATACGGACGTGGATACTGCGGGCAATCGCTCTCCGCAGACAAAATCTCGCTGCCAAAACCAAAACACACCTTCATAATGATACCATCTCCTGATAATGCAGACCTGGCGCACCACCTATCGTGGACACTAAATCACCAAAAATAGAAGCACATTCATTAAAGAGAGTTTCTAACACTGGTATGCTTTCCAGTTACACACTTAACCTGTTAACTGCTCATGCATTGTTAGGGCAGAATGCATCAATTAATCAATGCAGCAGGTGTTAATGAGGTGTGTTTATAAGCTACCAGATCCATGCACTCATTAACACCCTATCTTACCAGAAAATTGCTTCCTGTTGGCGACCTGGCATTTCACTCTCACAAAAGGTTGAGCTGCTCTGCCAGATAGAAACTCTGCCCAAGTGCAGTGTTAGAGGCATTGCACAAAGGATCAGAACCCCTAAATCCACTGTTTGAGACCTGCTGAAACAGAAAGAGAGTATTCTCCAGCAGGGGCATTCAAACCAAAATCTGGAATGGAAAAGAAAACGGGATGGTAAGGACCATGAGATAGAAGATGCCTTATTAATCTGGTTCATGGATGTCAGAAGCCGTGTTGCCATGGTCAGTGGTCTACTGCTAATGGAAAAGATGAAGCAGCTGGCAGTTGCCTTAGGGAAACCTGATTTTAGTCTTATAGATGGCTGGCTCCAAAGCTGGAAGAGCAACAATAACATTTGCTTTCATCATGCCCACAGCGAAAAGCAACATGCAGATGACCTTGGAGCCAGCAGTTACATAGATACATAGACAGTGTCGGCAGATAAGGGCCTATGGCCCACCTAGTCTGCCCATTTGAGCTTGTAAGTTCAGTTTGTTTTCCTAGAGTCTATTTCCCTTACCCTGACCTCTAGAATTCCTTTTATGTCTATCCCATGCATTCTTAAATCCGTGATTGTTTCAGCCCCACCACTTCCTCTGGCAGGGTGTTCCATTGTCCACCACCCATTCTGTGAAGAAATTCTTTCTCATGTTTCCTCTGAATCGTCCTCCCTCCAACTTCATCCCATGCCCTCTAGTCCTGAAACATCTTTTCGCTTAAAATAGTGGTTTCCTGCACCCTGTTCCTCCCTGTAAGATACTTGTATGTCTCTATCATATCCTCTCTCCTCCTCTCCTCCAGGGGTACATGTTCAGTTCCTTCAACCTGTCTTCATAGGATTTGTGATGCAACCCATGCACCATCTTTGTTGCCCCTCTGAACCTTCTCTACCCTGTCTATGTCCTTACGTAGGTATGGTCTCAGAACTGTACACTGTACTCCAGGTGGGAGCCTCACTAGTGTCTTGTATAAGCGGAATATGACCTCCCTTTTCCTGCTGGTGATGCCCTGCCTATACATCCCAGCATCCTATTTGCTTTACCTGATGCCTTGTCACACTGTTTCCCTACCTTGAGGTCATCAGAGATGACAACCCCAAGATCCCTTTCCTGCTTGGTGCATGCTATATCCTCACCCCCAACTGATATATTGTGCCAGGGTTTTGTGCTTCATATGCATTATCTTGCACTTCTTTGCATTGAATTTCAACTGCAAACCCTTGACCATTCTTCAAGTTTCTGCAGGTCCTTCTCATTCTGTCTACACCCTTCTGTTACAGAGCTTTGTGTCATCAGCGAACAGTGAAATTCTGCCTTCTATATCCTGTGCAATGTCACTGATGAAGATGTTGAATAGGACCGGTCCCAGCACTGATCCCTGTGGTACCCACTGGTCACTCTTCCCTCTGTGGAGTGACAGCCATTTACCACCACCCTCTGTGTCCTGCCACCCAGCCAGTTACCTACCCACCACACTACTGTCCTGCCCACCCATATTCCCCAGTTTGTGTAATAGTCTTCTATGTGGCACAGTGTCAAAGGCCTTGCTGAAGTCCAGATAGGCCATGTCCACTGCCCTCCCTGATCCACCTCCTCTAGTCACCCAGTCAAAAATTCAATGAGGTTGGTCTGACATGACCTCCCCTGGTAAAACCATGCTGCCTTGGGTCCTGTAGTCCATTGACAGCCAGATGTTCCACCAATCTCTCCTTCAGTAGTGCTTCATGATCTTTCCCACTACCGAGGTGAGGCTGACTGGTCTGTAGTTCTCTGCTTCCTCTTTGTTCCCACTTTTGTATAAGGGACTACATCTGCTGTCCTCAGTCTTTGGGTACCTCCCTGTTTCCAGTGATTGGCTGAACAGGATAGCCAGAGGTTCAGCCACCACCTCTCTTAGTTCTTTAGGACCCTGGGTGCACCCATCTGGCCCCATTGCTTTGTCAACTCTTATTACTTCCAGTTCCTTCAGGACCCTTTCTCGTGTAAAAGGGACTTGTGTCCATTTCTGCACCATTCTCACCCTTGTACTCCCTTCAGACCCATTACCCCCTCTTTCCTTAGTAAAGACTGAGCAGAAATACCTGTTCAATATGTCAGCTTTACTGTTGTCATCCTCCATGCTGCTCCCATCCTCCCCTTCAGTCTAACTATCCCTACCTTTGTCCTTCTTTTTCACTTATGTACCTGTAAAAGGTTTTGTCCCCTTTAACCACTGATTTGCAATGTGTTCTTCTTGTCTGAGCTTTGGCTTCCCTTACTGACTTCCTCCTGCCTCCCTTTGTTTCTCCTGGTACTTCTCCTATCCCTTCTGCCTGTGTCTTTTTGTATTGCCTGAATGCAGTCTTTTTGGCTTTCACTTTCTTTGCTACCTCTTTGGAAAACCATAATGGTCTCCTCTTTCTTTTCCTCTTGCTAACCTGCTTAATGCATAATTCTGTTGTTCTTATAATCCCCATTTTAAATACTGCCCACTGTTCCTCAATCCCTGATTCCTGTCCCATTCCCCTTAATGCCTCTTTCAAGCATCTCCCCATTTTCCCAAAGTCTGCCCCCCTAAAATCCAGGATACGTGTTTTTGTGTGGTTTGGTTCTGCTCTTTCTGTGATTTCAAACCATGACTGGTGGTCACTGTTGCCAGGTGCTCCCCACTGTTACCCCCATCACACTGTCCCTGTTTGTGAGCACAAGGTCCAGTGATTGCCTTCTGCCGAGTTGGTTCCATGACCAGTTGCTGAGGAAGGCACCCTGAAGGGAGTCCAGGATAAATCTGCTCCTAGTTGATGCTGCTGCTGGGATGCTCCAGTCCACATCTGGTATATTGAAGTCTCCAACCAGTACACCTCACCCTTGTCAGCCATCCTTTGGATGGCTAGCATCAACTCCCTGTCTGTTTCTTCCTCCTGGGCTGGTGGTCTATAGACCACACCTGTCTGGGATGGCTGGCCCCATTTTCCTTTCCAATTAACCTGACAGTATCTCTCCCCATTTGTTCCTCCTGGATCTGTGTGGCCCTTATGTCATTTTCACATACAGTGCCTCCTCCTCCCTTTCTGCCTGCTCTGTCTCTTCTGAATATGTTGTAGCCAGGTATGGCCATCTCCCAGTCATGGTTATCATTACACCAGGTTTCAGTGTATTGCCACAATGTCCAGGTCTGACTGTACCATGACAGCCTCCAGATCTTCCATCTTGTTGCTAAGGCTCCTGGCATTTGCACACATGGCTTTCCATGATTTGACCTCCCTAGACTGCTTCACTGTTCTAGTCCAGCCCCTTCCTTGGTTGTCATTTATCCCTGGTTCTCCTTGCTGTCTGCCCTTCTGCTGAATTTTGCCCTTATCTGCTTATCCACCTTGGACACTAATCTCCAACTTTTGCACACTGCTTTGCAGAGATAGCCACTCCTCTGGTTCACTGGTTCCATTACTAGCTGTGGGGGTGAGCAAGTAGGTACCATCCTTGCTGGCCTGCCACCCCTTTGCTAGTTTAAATGCTTGTCAATGTAGCATTTAAACTTATCATTGAGTCTTGGATTCCCCTCCAGGATGGATGCAGGCCGTCAGGCAGACAAACCTCCATCCCTCCAGATGGGTCCCCAGTCACCAATGAATCAAACCCTTCCTCACAGCACCAGTTCTTCAACCATGAGTTAAAGTTCCTGGTGCATGCACTCCTATGTTCTCCTTGCCTCTCACAGGTAGTACTTCTGAGAAAGTGACAGAAGTAGCTACTTGCTTGAGACCCCTCCCAGTTTCCTAAACTCTTCCTGAACTTCTTTGGCTCCCCATTTGCCAAGTCATTAGTACCTAAGTGGATAATGACGTCCAGCTCACCCTCCTGTCTTGCCTTCCCAGTGATCCCCAGTATCTTCCTTCCATCCCTCATGCCGTGGCACCCTGGTGAGCACCTCACCTCCCCTGTCCTCCCCTCCTGTGTTCCTAGCTGGATCCCTCTTATGATGGAGTCCCCCACCAGGATTCGCTTCCTCCTCCTCTGGGGTCCACTGCTTTCCACTGAGGTCACCTCCTTGCCTAACCTCCACATCCTTTCCTTCCACTTCCCGCAACTTTATTTGGTTGTCCCATTTGCCAGTGTGGCATAGTGAGTTCTTGAGAGGAATAGGATCTGGGATGTGCCTCTGCCTGACTGCTCTAACCCTCCCTGAGCCCACTGTCATCCAAGTGCTCCTCGTTCTCGGCATCCTTTGAGGCAGCTGCATTGGACTGGGTGGTTCCTGGACAGGGGTGATGGTACTCCTGACACAGTTTACTTCCGCTCTGAGTCTGGCTACCTCATCCCTCAGTCCCGAGAGATGCATGCAGATAGGGCAGCACCTCAGTGTCCAGAAGGTCTGCCTGAATATGGCTGCCCCACAGCCACTACATTGCACCACTCCCCACATTATACTGCAATTCCACTACTTATCTGCTACTGAAGCTCTCTTAGTTCTCTTTTTATTTATTTACAGTATTAAAAATCCTGTAACTGATCCTCAGATATATATTTTTTTAAGGAAAAAGAAACCAATAAATAAATAAATGAGTCAAAACACTTGTGCTGAGGGTGGTCTTCTTCCCCCTTATGCCCCTCCTACTTCACACCTCTTACTATACCCTGTGTTTAGCTCCTGTCAATCAGATTTATCAGGGCATATAATTAAGAGTTGGGGAAGGGGTGAGGGGCAGAAAAACAGCACAGAATTACACCACCACTATTTTTTAAATTTTCAACAGCCCAAAAACAATTATAAGTAAAGACAACACAGAAAGAAAGTATAGTGTCACTACAAGCTTCACAATCTAAGTTTAAAAGAAAAATACCAGTTACCAGTTACTCTGAAGCACTGAATTGAATATGCTTCCTTCCTTCACCTTCTGGCTTCTTCTGAGAAGATGAACTTCTGTTTGCTGCTTTAACTGTGACTAAGCCCCACCTTCAGTTATCACATAGCTGAGGTCAGAGGCCAGACAATTAACACCTTCACCCAGCTACAGGACAGTCAGACAAGCCAAGATAAAATTTGCAGCAATTAAAGACAGCACAGAATTACACCACCACTATTTTTTAAATTTTCAACAGCCCAAAAACAATTATAAGTAAAGACAACACAGAAAGAAAGTATAGTGTCACTACAAGCCTACAATCTAAATTTAAAAGAAAAATACCAGTTACCAGTTACTCTGAAGCACTGAATTGAATATGTTTCCTTCCTTCACCTTCTGGCTTCTTCTGAGAAGATGAACTTCTGTTTGCTGCTTTAACTGTGACTAAGCCCCACCTTCAGTTATCACGTAGCTGAGGTCAGAGGCCAGACAATTAACACCCTTCACCCAGCTACAGGACAGTCAGACAAGCCAAGATACAATTTGCAGCAATTAAAGACAGCACAGAATTACACCACCACTATTTTTTAAATTTTCAACAGCCCAAAAACAATTATAAGTAAAGACAACACAGAAAGAAAGTATAGTGTCACTACAAGCCTACAATCTAAGTTTAAAAGGAAAATACCAGTTACCAGTTACTCTGAAGCACTGAATTGAATATGTTTCCTTCCTTCACCTTCTGGCTTCTTCTGTTGGATTTGAGATGTGTTGCCCAGATTTGCTTTCAGGCTACAGTGCATCCAACATCTATAACGTGGATGAGACAGGCCTGTTTCTTTGGTGTGTGGGCCAGGGGACAATGTCATTTAAGGGCACAGCTCCTATGGGGCAAAATAAAAAGCCAACAAGCATGTCTCTGTGATGGCCTGCTGCAACATGGCAGGAATGGACAAACTTCAGCTTATAGTGGTTGGTAAGTCAGCACAATCCCGTTGTTTTCCGGGGTTGCACACTTACCGGTGAGCTACAAAAATAACAGAACCTCCTGGATGATTGGGGAGATCTTTACAGAGTGGGTTAGGATGCGGGATTATAGGCTTAGAGGTAGAAAGATTTGCACTCTTGCTGGACAACTTTACAAGCCAGCCTGATGTTCATGGCCTGCGGAACATCAAGCTGGTGTTCCTACCCCCTAACACCACTTTGAATATACAGTCTCTTGACCAGGGGATAATCTCTTCTATTTAGTGACATTACGTTCGTGAGATGCGGTCTCTAGTGTTTTCTGAGCTGGAAGCTGGAGGTGAACTGACCACTGTCGAGTGTATGAAGCAAATCACACTTCTTGATGTGGTTATGCTCCTTAAGACAGCTTGGGACTCTGTGTCGGAACAAACCAATAAAAACTGCTGGCGGGATGGAGGATTATCCCATCGTAACTCTGCAGCAGCCTCCAGTGAAATGGAAGAGCCTACCCCTGATCACATCGAGGAAGAAATTGTCCCTACTCCAGAAGGGCTGACAGATGAGGAGTTTGAGGCACTGTCCCAACTAGGAGAGAACAAACCCAAACCAGACCAGAAGCTAGATGATGTTGCTCAGGTTCTCTCTTCAATTCAGCCGGCCAAAATGTGGAAGATGCTGGCGCTGAAAAGGAAGGTGAAGAGGAGGAAAAACAAAATCCCACCATGTCTGCCAATGATGTTTGACAGGCACTGCTTCTTCTGGCCATATCATAATGGCCAGATATCATGCAGGACTGGGATCTCCGGCATCATACTGAAAAAGGATGGCAGAAGTACAGAACTGCACCATTGAAGCAGTCTTCCATCACATCCTATTTTAATAAGTGATTGAAATGTTTTTAAATTTCCCTGCACCAACACACCACCCCCACCATCCACCATGTCATGATCCCACACACTAAGAAGCCCAGCAAAAAATAAAGGCTAAAGTACTGAAGCACAACTAAAGCACAACAAATCACAAAAAGCACTCAGAAAAATTGTCTAAAGCACTGAAGCAATGGAGCAAAATAAGCCCTTGGCCACTGAGGCATCAAGAAATACTACCAAATAGAGCAGCAGTTGGGTTTTTAATGTCCTGATTATGTCAACCGAGTAGTGAGAATGTGTAGCACAAGAGGCACTATTGGTTTTCACTATCACCGGTAACTGCGGACATTGCTAAATGCGAACAAATAGTGAGTGCACAGAATAGTAAACACTAAGTGGCATGCACTGTATAAGTATAGTTTTTTTTTCTTTTATCAGTTTTTGTACTATGTATCTCAGAAACTGAACAAGATGCTGCCACAAAACTTTTCATTTTTTGAGACTCTGACAGCCTGACTGCTAGCTAAATGTTGTGTTATTATGTCAAATCTTGCCAAGGTTATTAAGGTACAGAAATTGGGGTTTAACATTAAAAAGCCTACCCAACCATAACTGTAGAGGCACTACTGCACCCCTACAATATATGGACTTTGCTAGTTTTTTGGTAATGTAAATCAAATATCCTCAATTCTCTATGGCACCCATTTTCAAAAGGTTAGAACAGCGCTAACCATGGTAGTACTGCACCAATTGGGAATAGCCTGGCTGGACAGAGTGAGTGCTGTACTCAGAAGCCACCAGTGTGTAACTAATTACATAGGCCCACATATTCAGATGAGATGTGTGCGCTGGTCTTACATGGGCCTTCGGGGGTGTGGCCATATTCAAAAGGTCACCTATGTGCCATGCACCCCGACTGCACCACCATGCACAATATTACGAAGCACATATGCAAATGAGTGGTCCCTCATGCATATGCCACACATCACGAAACAGTGCAAGCCTGATATAATGGATGCATCTGTACACACAGTTTTGTTTGTTATATGCACTGTCCATTTTATCCAGAGGCAGGGAGTCTATGTTTTATGTGTGCCTATATATGTAAGCAGTGGCTCAAGGTAAATGAGAACCTATTATAAAACTTCATAGATTATTCAGAATCCTGCCTAGCATATATGTTACTGTAGTCTATGTGTTTAAAATTATTTAACTGTCTGGGAACATTAGTATTTTTTTGGTAAGGAAGTTTACTGCAGTAGGTAAGAAGAAGAAGATAGTAACTATAGTGGCTGGATGTTGGGGATCTCTGGAAGTAGGAACAAAGGCAATTGTACTGTAAGGGTTTTATTGAAGCATAAAATCATTTCCTTTTATTGTAATTAATTAATAAAAGTTTATGCAGCTTGTGGAGAATTATTTTATAAGAAGCAAATATGATCTCTTTAGTTGCTCCATCTTAATTCTACATTTGCTATATCTTCTCACCAGCTCTGCACCCCTTACAAAAAAAGTACATAAAATGCCCCACAGACACCCCACTAAGTGTAACTATGGTCAGCTGCACCAGCGCATAGTTCCAGTTTTAAAACCCTACTTTAACTATGCGTAGGGTAGGTTGGTGCCCTGTTCATAGTCTAGGGCTGGGTGCACAGTCCCCCTCCTCAGCTCTATTCACTGTTGAAATAAAATATTTACACTGATCCCCTTTTCTATAGTGTAGTGCCCCCCTCCCCAGACCTAATCACAGTGTTCATAACAACATGTAAGGATCCCCATTTCTAGGTAGTCTAGTGTCCCCCCCATCCCCTCAGCCCATTAGCAAGTGACCCACCATCCCGTGCCGTCAACCTGACAAGAGCCGGCAACTGGCATAGCCCAACTCACACCACACCAGCCAGCCACCAACTGAACTGTACAGGAGCACTGTACAGTATATAGTATATGCCCATTGGTTGGCCAGTCAACCATGGGCATACAGAAGCTGTATTAGTACGTACATGCCCATTGGTTGACTAGTCAACCAATGGGCATACATATACCGTACAGTGCTCCTGTAGAGTTCAGTCAGTGGCTGGCTGTGGTGTGATGTAGGCTGTTCAAGCCAATGTCTCCTGTTGGGTTGGGGGAGTGAGGGTGGGTCACTGGCTAACAGGGTGGGGATGGGGAGACACTAGACTACCAAGGAACAGAGATTGTTTTGTGTTATTATGAGCACTGTAATCAAAGCTGGGAGGGGGGGACACCTATACTCATGGAAAAGGGGATTGGTGTTATTTTCTATTTTATCAGTGATCAGAGCCGTGGGGGAGAACACACTATGGAAAAGGGTGATTGGTGTTATTTTTTACTTAAACAGTGATCGGGCTGGGAAGGGGGCACTACAATATGGAAAAGGGTGATATTTGCAAGTAACAGTGATCAGGGCTGGAGGAGGATACTACACTACCAGGGCTATCAAGGCATTTACTTTATGTTTTATGGGGATGGGGCTGGAGAGGTGGGTGGGCCCGGTGCATTCTGTCAGGTGCAGCCATGTAAATGAGCCCATAATGGGCACACAAATGGCCCCTATGGGCCATGCATGCCCAATGGGCTCATTTGCATGTCTGGGCTGAATATCGCTCATGGTGGCTGTGGCGCATACAGGTATGTACCATGCATTCCCTATGGGCGGTCCTTAGCCACGCACCCTGGATGAGATGTGCGGCACTTGGTAACCCCCCATGTGCTCCGTGCATCCAGGGTCCAATAGTCATACAGACTGAATGATCTCTTCAGATCTCACAATCTGTTTGAATATGCTGCCAGAGCCAACCAGCCCACTTATTTTGTGCAGTCTATCACTTTGCATGCACGTCCGACTGGCTCTGAATATGGGGCCCATAGTGTGGATGCAGAGAACACCTTAATGTGCCCATGCAAGTGAAAGACCCTCTTTGCATACAGGGCAAAGCAGTATGTTTGAAAGTGCTAAACAGCTTCTGGCACAGAGCTTGTTTAACACTTTCAGAACCCTACTCTTATCACTGCACACAGTTCTGCATGAACACCCCCTACTCCCAACCAAGTGCAGGGTTTTGTACAGCAGGAGATCCTGGTCCCTGCCAATCTTCCCCTCCACCCCCTAATTGCCATACAGTGACAGTGACACTCCAAATAAATATATTACAATATCTGTGGCATCAAGTGGTCCTCTTACCCCTGATCTCCATACAATGACACTCCAGTTACACGTTTTCCATATCCTGGCATCTGGTTGTTCCTCTCAGTTGCCCCTCCCATTGCTATACAGTGACACTCTAAACACATGTTTGCCCATATCTCTGGGATCAAAATGTCCCCTCACCCCTCCATCACTATGCAGTGACACTATAAAACATTTTGCCTATATCCTTGGTGTCTAGTGGTCACCCCACCCACTGATTGCTATACAGTGACACACTAGAAATACATTTTTGCCCATGCCTTCAGTATCTAATAGACCCTCACCCTCATCCCATTACCAATCTGATTTTTGTACTATCTAGATTCAAATCCCTGTCTCTAATGGCCTCCCTCACAACAATCACCCACCCAGTGGAAAAATTCTCTGGTGTCCAGTGGCCCTTCCCTCTACTTGATCTTATGACAGAACCACACCTCCATATCCCACCAACTTGAATCCTAACACCCCCTCCCTGGTGGCTTCACTTACAAAATTGAGATTCTCCCCCACAGGATGGCAACTGGCAAAATCACTCTGCTTACCACCCAGGCAAGCTGCTGTCTGTGTAACAGGGAGAAGGTGTGCTCCCACTATAGAAATAGCTGTTTCTACAGTAGGTGCACATTAGCACCTTGTTACTTAGATGGCAGTGAGCTGAGCTGGTAAATTGAGGGATTGCATTAGTCACTGTCTATTGGGGGAGATTCCAAGTGAGGTTAGTGGGGGCAACTGGGGGAGGGGGTGAAGGGACTTAAGTGGGTAGGATGGGGAGGTAAGTTCTGTCATACAATTGGGATGGTGGCCACGGGACACCAGAGAATGTTTTTACTATACTAGGTGGGCACTGGGAAGGTGGGGTGTGACCAGAACCTGGGATTATAACCTAAATATTACAAAGACTCAGACCAGTGAGCAGGGGTGGGAGGACCACTATATGCCAGGGATATGGGCAAACATGTATTTGGAGCTTCACTCCATGACAATTGGAAGTTGTGAGACCACTAGAGCCAAGAATGAGTTGACATACATTTTCCAAGGCAGTAGATTACGGGGGGCGGGGACACAATGTCTCTGCGCTGTTGTGTTAAACAACATTGTGCAGCATTCTGATTAGTCCATTATCACATGCAAATGGCTCCTTAGTGCCTGTCATATCCTATGGGCTTTTTAGCATGTCATGGCTGAATATGGTTCAGAGGAGAAATGGTGCTCTCCCACTTAGGAGGCACTATCTCCATTTCCTTGTATGAGTCATATTCTGGTAGGGGCCTGTATGACCACTACACATAGTCACCGAGTCCTCCTCTAACACAGCCCCCTATTCAAACAGTTAGTACCCACTGGTCAGACATGCTAGCTGACTGAATATTGACCCCTGGCTGGTCATGTGCTATCTCACACACTACTAAAGGATTCATGCACAAGTGGCCCACACTGAATAAAGTCCTTATGTGTTTAACATTTAAATGTATTTGCACATCACTTTGTTTAGGATTAACTTTGACCTGGCATCTTATTCATGGCCCAGGGTTGGCTTATTTTAGTTAATGAAAAAGTCGCATATATATCTTTAAATGTGAACCTTAAAAGAATTCCTCTGAACAGTGTTTGGTATTTTTGTGTTCATTATCTTCAAAATGTTGCCTTTCTGATAGTTAATTGTGCTTGCAATGTGTATTCAGAGGAAACAATCTCTGCTTAGGAAGGAGGTGCAGAGCAGTATTCATCTGGTAATTTGTTAACATTGGGGTATTTGTTATCATTGGAATTCCATTATATCTGTAAGAGGAAAAATCTTGATAGACATACAGTACTCTGGCAGTTATCCGAAATAAAGGCGGGTTATATAGCTACAGTATATATGCTGTGTGCTTTCTATAGAAGCCAGTGCTGAACAACATGGAAAAGGGTAATTATTTCCATGAATACTATAGTCATAAGTTTTTGACAATTGCATTGATTCCCACTGTTGAAATCAAAAATTGCTGACTACCACATGGAATAAAGGAACAACTTGCTTCTACTTTCCTTTGAACTTCCACGTGCTATATTTACATACAAGCTCTTAAAAAGGACAGGTCAGGCAATTCACTCCTACCTAATGAGCCACTAGTGCATTTCAGGTCCTATGTGCGTAATTACTCAAATGGCAATGTGATCATCTTAGAAGGCAGTATCATCCATCCACTGTTGAAGCACTATGACTTGCTCTAACCATTAAAACACTTTGTTTGACCTTAGATGTTAAAAAATAGAGAATAAATTGTCTATCATAAGAATGCAACTTGAAATGCTGACTTAAATGCAACAAAATGCCGACTTAAATGTATATTTTGGGTTTTACAGTTCACATACAAGAGACTAGGTTTACAATATGAACTGAAAAAAACTTGCTGTAAACAAATTAATTTGACGGAAGCAAAATATTTGCAAGTAAAGCTACTTGTTATGTGGGAAAAACAGTATTAGGTCTGCAACTTTGTTGTTAGTCCATCTGCTCATATGCCAGTTGCCATATCACCATTTCCTATATACAGTAAGTTATGTGGCAGAAAAGCAGGACATGAGCAGCGAAGAACTCTGTACAGTGACAAGTACAAGGGCATTTAGAAACAGCCAGCAGGAAACATATACTTAAAGGGACATTGCCTCATCTTCAGCATCTAAAAATTATGTTTTTAATGAAAATACAGCATAATTAAACATAGCCCACAAAGTTACTGGCATTGACAATGCCAGTCCATAAGACTTTGAAATATATTTTGCCACTATAGTATGCATTAAACATTATACAAATGATAACTTTTTCTTACTATCCCTGAGTTTTCCCATGGTTGTGAAACCCCTACCATGACTTTTGATGATATGCACTAATAAACATAAATGCAGTATCTCATAAAAGGGAAGAACCCCCCAACCAGCCTTTGTTTTCATCCAAGACATCATTTTACACAGGCCAGGAAGGAACCATCAAGGGCAAAGACACCAACCAACTAGTCCCCCTTTCTCTATCCAAGGGTACAAAATATTTAATTTATCCCATGCCATTTTTTATACAATGTCAAGCTAAAATCTTGCATACTGATTGTTCAGTGTGGCCACCTTCAACAGTGATGTTGTCACAGCACAAGATCATGATATGAAGGTGAGGTATGTCATCAGGATTTTCAGACCCTGTACCTCAATTACCACTATGGAACTACTAGGGGGGATAAATGGACCAAGAGTGAGAATAACACAGATATTCTCACACTTGACCCCCCACAGTGGCAAAAATATCACTGATATTTGCTATTAAGGATGCAGAAAATTTAAATTCTGCCTGCGAAATGAACATGAAGTGGGCACTTCGTGTTGCCACTCCGCTATGCGAAGTGGGTAATGCAAAGTGCTCACTCCGCCTTGTTATTACCACTTCGCTTTAAGGCAGAATGGCAATGTGAAGTAAGGTGAAGTCATTGTTTTTAATGGACTTCGCATTCCTCATTATGATTCTAAGTGATCCACTTGGTGTTTCAGATTTGGCAGCCCTCCCCCCACACATCACATGGCATACATTACTGTAAGTCACATGCTATTTAGCCAGGCAGGAAGAAAGTGAGTCATACAAGCAGACACTTTTACTTTCTCCTGTGCAGACAGAGAGAGAGGAGTTGTGTTTTGTGACTGCTGATACTTTGAGATCAGAGTGAAGAGGAGATTTAAACTTTGATTTAGACCCAAAAGCTTTTTTAAAAGCTACGATTGTTTGTCTTTTCTGGACTCTTTTTTACTTAATTTGTTCTTTCTGTAAATTAAATTTTTCTTACCTTTATAAGTAGTTGGTTGTTTGTCTGTGTCAGTGTGACTGTGTGTGTGTGTGTGTTGTGTGACAGTGTGAGTAGTGATTGCTCAGACTGAGGGAGCTCAGTAGGAGAGATTGACCAGGGTGAGGGAATGTCTGGGGAGGGGGCAGCTCTGGGAGAGCATGGTAGTGGTAAGCGTCATACCATGTGCATGTATGGAGGGCATGGGTGCCCATTCCAGTTGAACCACTCAAAACTTGTGAGTCCCCCCGAAAGCAGAACCAGCACCACCTCCTGTCCTGACTCTGAGGCAGTTGATCTATCACCACAACCAAGTCCAGCACCAGGTCCTCTGGAGCAGGATATGCCTGTTCCCCCAGGCCCAGGTGTGGATCCCATCCCTGTTCAGCACCATGACCAGTCAGCTGCTGGTTCATCTGTCCATCCCCTGCCTGTGCCTGGTCCTCCCCACACCTCCATTGTTTGGCAGTTTTTTGGCTATGTCGGGGGGGACAGCAGTGTGGTCAAGTGCCACCTATGTGAGGTGGAGGTGCACAGTGGCCTCTGGGGGAATCACCTGGGGACTGGGGGCAAGCACACCCATATGCTCAATCACCGGCAGTTGGAGTGGCAGGCTGCCACAGTACGGACCATGCCTCCACCTGCTGGCCATTCTGTGGTAGAGGGTGCAGCTGTGCATTGTGGCATCCCTAAGAAGAGGAGTGCCACAGCAGCACCTGCTGCTCCACCAGCACCCCCCCTCCCACCACCAGCAGATCAGCCTGTAGAACGTGTGGACCCCAGAGAACTGTGTGTAACACAGGCTGACTTGGAAGTTCTCTGGAGTGCTGTCGAGGAGAACAACGAGAGGGTGAGTGCTGTGGAACAGCGGTTGTATCTCATAGAGGGACATCAGTTGCAAATTATGTCCATGCTGGAACTGCTGCTGGATCACCATAGGATCCCACATTAGTTTTTTTTCCTCACACCATGTGCCCCCCACACTTTCCTTGCTGTGTTATAAAATGTATTCCTCCACCATCCCTGACCCTTGTATGTAATTATGCCCTTTTTTTGTTGTCTTCCATATGTGTGACACTTTGTATTCTGAGCAGTGCAAATATACTGTGCTAAACTGCATGTGTGCAGTCAGTCTTCTTTCTGGTCTGTGTATGTACTGCAGACACTGTCCAACTCCCTGACTTAGAAACATTTATTAATGAGTACAATGGTGGGATGGTGAAGCCTGAAGAGATACTACAAAACAGACTTACAATACATCCAAGGAACTACTAAAAATAATTAATGTTGTGATTCGTGATGTGATTGTAAATCGTGATTTGTGACTGCATTTGTGACCACGATGATGAAGAAACATGAATGGCTATGGCTGTACTTCCCCGGGCAGCAATGAGGTGTGGCACAAAACTCCCAGACTTAAAAACAGTCATTAATGAGTACAATGGTGGGTGGTGATGCATGGGGAAATACGACAAAACAGGCTTACAATACAGCCAAGTAACTAGTAAAAACAATTAATGTTGTGATTTGTGACGTGATTGAAAATCATGATTTGTGGCTGCATTTGTGACCATGATGATGAAGAATGTGATTTGTATCATGAGTGACTCATGATGATGGTCCTGATGTAAAAACAAATGTTAATGAGTACAATGTTCATGCAGAATTATGCACCACACCTGTCCAGTACTCTGAAGGGAAGCCAATGAAACACCTGTGACTTAAGTTATAGATGGAGATTGGGCCCTAAAGAGATGCAAATGCACAGACAGATTAAGATTGTGCTGCACACTGAAGAGATGCAGATGCAAAGGAACAACACCTAACAGTGCTCACCATTAGAAATTCAAATCTGGAAAAGAATACTTTTGCCAGTTGGGGAGAGCCACGGGGAGGGGGGGACAGTGTACTGCACTGCTGCAGTAACAGTCACTGGTACTAGTGCCAGAAAAGATACCACAAAGAAGTACAAAAATTACACAGCTGCAGTGAATAGCAGGTTCACATTGCTGAAATTATGTGGCACAATAAAAGGTGTCTGATTTAATGACACTCGTCACACACATACTCACACACTCACTAAGTAATGCGTAGCAAATTGAAAACTTCAGTAATATAACCACATATTTTAAACAAACTAAAATTATGCAATGCTGTACCACAACAATCATCAAAAAATGGCAAAAATTATTGAAGATATTACTGTGTGTACATTAACACAGTGTACAAGAAAAATATCATCAAAACAGAAAGCAGTCTTTTTCTCCAAGTTAATCTACCTGCACCACAGATACACCCCTCCACCAAAGCACACTTCCACTGTCTCTCAGTACACAGACTGAATGTTGTACAATAACAGTCAAAATCCGCACACAAACAATAAATGCTCGATGATATAAACACAGGAGGGTTTCCTATAATCGATGAACTAAAGTTTCAGCAAAAAAAATGGCTCAAAAAGGCTTTTGTAACAGCTTTTAGAAGGCTTGAATTGCAGAGCTCTCAGAGCAGATTATCTCCTACAGCTTCCTACACACACTACCCCAAACTGATGCTGTGCAGAACAATCTAGAGCCCATGTGACCTGAAATCCCATGAATCTCAGCAAAATTCGCCTTTGGAGCTGAAAAACAAGGCAAAGTGAGGCGAACTACATTGTTTTCAATGTACTTTGCCTTAAGAATTGGTGGAGTAGTGGTTTGGGAAGGCAGAGTAATGCGAAGTCATTGTTTTCAATGGACTTTGTGTTACTTCCATTATATTATGGGAGTACTGTCGTGGTTGGGTGGAGCACTAATATCATTTATCACTCCATGAATCACTTCATGGAGCGAATTGGAGCCACTTTGTCCATCTCTGTTTGCTATTAGTTGGTTAGTTGGAGAACTGCTGTTAGGGAAATGGCAGCAGTATATTTGTGCCTCTGTTACACTGTATCTGTATTTTGGGGCTCAACTAAAGAGCAATAGATATCTGCTCTGTGGTGGTGGTGTGTATGGTGCTGTTACTCGGTTACCTCACTGAGGATTCTGGGGACTGTAGTACATAATGACCTGCAGTACTGCACCCACACTGTTGGAGGGGGATTTAGTGAACCCTCTAGTACATTTTTAACAGTGTGACAGGAAAACCTGCTTTTTTAAATCTCAGGGAGATCTTGTCCTCCGTGTTAGAGTTTAAATAACCAGTTACTAGTTCCAGCATTTGAGCATGTGGTCATCTGACCTCTTCTCCTACTTCTGGGTCCTGAGGCATCAAATATTAGCCCTCTAGTGAGTGAGACGAGCATGTGTGGGCTAGCATGTGTGGACAAAGGGATGGAGGCAAGATAGTATATCCACATAAAGTAAGTAAGCCTACTTGGTTTCAGTAAGATTCAGTACCCTGAAGGTAGTGGGAACTAATGTGCTGGTAAAGTCTGATTAGAGATTGTGTGCTACAGAAGCTGTTGTCAGTCTAAATGTAATTATAACTACAAGGAGCTTCATTGTGTATTGAGGCATACAGGAAGCATTATCAGTGAGCTCTAACCCCTTGAGAGTCTAGGGGGTCTTCCATGGTGGAGGATTGCCCATTTGTGCACCCTAATGGCTCAAGGTTGATAGTCTAATGATAGACGTCTGCCATATTACAAAGGCTGACCTCATACATTTGTGAGATACAGTGGTACAGGCAGATCATTTTTGGTATAGGACTACCACCTGTTCAAAGCATAGAAGTTTATAACTCCTCTGAAGATTTCTTAGATATGCTGTGCACTGATGGAACAATTGCAAAATGCTGTACCTGTTCAATATACTCAATAAATGTTATTGATTCTCAGCAAAGCCCACATGTATGTTCCAAATGTATTGAGATGGGTCATTTGCTAAAGGATTTGCAGGTACTTAAAGAAGAGCAAAGGGTATTGATAATGCTGCACTACAACAAATTAATGCAACTCCTAAGGATAAAAGAACATGAGACAAAGAAAGCGGGGGATATGATAGATAATGAACTTGCCCCTGACTTGTGTACTAGTGATCAGACAGAGGGGGAGGACTAAAGATTGGTCGGTAGTACCAAAAAACCCACAAAAAAGGGTAGCTAAGCACTGTGAAATGAAGAAGTAGTAGTATTATCTAATATGCACTTCTTAGCACAAGCACAGAAAATGTTACAGGTGCAAATAGTTCAATTGACACTTTGGAGACAGAAGCATCCCCTGTGATCAAAAAGTGCTTGTCATTGGGGACTTCATATTGCACAAATGTGACACTCTGATATGTGGAAATGATAAATAAAACAGAGAGATAAAATTGTTTCCCAGGTGCTAAGACTAAGGACATTAGCTTGTGGCTCCAAAAATCAATAGATACTAGTAGTGGCAAGCAGACAGTAGTGGATCATGTTGGGATAAACAATATCAGGAGGGATCGTGAAAAATATATTGAGTAGGATAACTCAGAGATGGGTGGGTATATCAAGAGTAAGGGGAAAAAGACAGTAGTTTCTAGCATTTTGCCAGTACTAAAGCAATGGGAGCAAAGCAGAGGCAGGAAACTACAGACCTGTTAGCTTGTCCTCAGTGGTAGGAAAACTGATGGAATCACTTTTGAAAGAAAGAATTGTTGAATACCTAGAGGCCAGCAGGGTACAGGACCCAAGGAAGTATGGATTCACAGTGGGAAGGTCATGTCAGATGAATCTAATAGATTTTGTTGACTGGGTGACCAAAGTAGTAGACCAGGGAGGGGCTGTGGACATGGCCTACCTAGACTTTAACAAGGCATTTGACACAGTCCCACACAAAAGATTAATAAACAAATTAGCCAGCCAGGGAGTGGGTCCTGGGGTGGTAGCCTGGGTAAAAAATTAGTTGGACAACAGGACACAGAGGGTAATAGTACATGGAGTCCACTCTCAAGAAAGGGGTGGGTTACAAGTGGAGTACCGCAGGGTTCAGTACTGGGTCCAGTCCTTTTTGATGTCTTTATAAGTGACATTAAAGAGGAACCAGAAGGCAAAGTATGCCTCTTTGCAGACGACACAAAGATCTGCAATAGGATTGATACACAAGGAGGGATGTGGAAAGAATGAGAAAGGACTTGGCAAGGTTGAAGGAATGGTCAGAGATATAGATTCAATGAAAAGAAATACAAAGTAGTGCACCTGGGAAACAAAACCCAGGGGAAGAGTACACAGTGGAGGGGGGTATTGACAACAACAGAAATGGACAGGGACCTGGGGGTAGTCATATCAGATGACCTAAAGGTAAGCAAGCAATGTGAGAAGGCAGTAAGGATGGTTGGGGGGTACTGGGATGTATAGGGAGAGGCATCACCAGTAGAAAACAGGAAGTTGTTATCACTCTCTACAGACAGTTGGTGAGACTCCATTTGGAGTACAGCATGCAGTTCTGGAGACCCAAACTCCGCATGGACATAGACAGGATGGAGGCAGTCCAGAGGAGGGCAACTAAAATGGTGCAGGGTCTGCAAAAGAAGCCATATGAAGAGAGACTTAATATATGCCAGAGTAAGACAAAAATGTGGTAGGGCCTGAAAACCCATCTGGTGGACCAGGGACGTCCAGGAGGTGGTGCGGGGAAAGAAGGCAGCCAATAGTCGATTCAAATGCTCAAGGAGTGAAAGGGATCGAGGGGAGTAATAACTGATGGCTAGAAGGGCAACTAGAGTGGTGAGGGCAGCTAAGGCAAGGAAGGAACAGAACCTGGCCAGGGAAATTAAGAGAAGGAACAAGGGGTTCTTTAGATACATTGGGGAAAAACGAAGGGTGAAGGGGCAGATTAGAAGGATTAAAACAGGGGAGAGATGGGCACAAGACCCGGGGGAGCAGGCTGAGGTACTAAATGAGTACTACACCTCAGTTTTCACCAAGGAAAATGGGGGTGCTGCATCATACATGGGAGGAGACAGTGATATTGATGGGGGACCCTTACCGATCGGCGGGTCTGGGGAGAGGGGGAGGCATCATGGCAGGAGGGGGGCAGGCTAAGCAGGGGATGAGGTAGCGGAGGTGGAAATCACAGCAAGAGAGAGAGAGAGTGAGGAAGCCCCTCAGGTCCCTTAAGACGGAGAAAGCACTAGGGCCAGATAAATTACATCCCAGAGTGCTGGAAGGAACTTGCAGATGTCCTGGTGAAACTCTTGTTGTAGTTGGTAGGTTAGTCTCATCCCCAAGGAGGGTCATTAGTGGGGTCCCACAGGATCAGTCCTGGGCCCCTCCTGTTCAACACCCACATCTCTGACATAAGGACAGGTATCAGGAGTGAGATGAGTCTCTTTGAGGATGACTCAAAACTGGGGGCGGTGGTGGATGGGGAGGAGGGGAGGGTGGCCCTACAGGGGGACCTAGAGGCTCTGGAAAGATGGTCTAGAAAGTGGAAGCTGAGGTTCAATGCAGGGAAATGCAAGGTACGGCACCTGAGGGCCAGAAACCTGGGCCAAGTGTACACCCTGGGGGGGGAATTCTACGAGTCTCAATGGCTGAGAGGGACCTGGGGGTGGTGCATGTCAAGATGAACAACTCAGAGACTTGTAGGAGGGCAGCAGCCAAGGCCAACAGGATGCTGGGATGCATCGCTAGGGGGATCACCTCCAGAAGGAGGGAAGTGATGCTCCCTGTCTATAACTGCTTGGTGAGGCCATACCTCGAGTACTGCATGCAGTTTTGGAGGCTACACTTAAAAAGGGACATTAAACTCCTGGAGAGGGTCCAGAGGAGGGCAACCAAAATGATTTGGGGCTTGGGAGACAGGACCTATGGGGAGAGGCTCGAAGAGCTAAATATGTACACATTGGAAGAGAGAAGGGACCGGGGGGACATGATAGAGGTCTTCAGGTACATGAAGGGGGTAAATAGGGGAGAAGCAGTCAGGGTGCTTCGAAGGAAGGAGGAGGGGGCAACTAGAGGGCATGGGTGGAAGCTGGAGGGGGGAAGATTCAGGGGAGAAAGGAGAAGGTGCTACTTCACTGAGAGGGTGGTGGAGCCATGGAATGAGCTGCCCAGGGAGATGGTGGAGGGGTTCAAGAGGGGGTGGGACAGGTATAGGAGAAGGGTTCTGGAAGCAAAATCCAGTACAGCGAGAATATCCGGAACTGGGAAGGGAGAAGCCAGAGAAGGTGAGGGGGGCAGCAAGGTCAGCTCCCAGGGTGGGGGCTGACCAAATGAACAGACACGAAAGACCATTAGGCCTATTCTGCTGGCATTTTAGTATGTTAGTATGTATACTTTTGAGGAAGGGGGGGCATGATAGAAACTTTCAAGTGCCTCAAGGGAATCAACAAAGTCCAAGAGGGTAGCATTTTTCAGAAAAAGTGATATGCAAGAACAAGGGGACACAATTTGAAGATAGAGGGGGGATGGCTCAAGGGCAATGTGAGGAAGTATTTTTTCACACAGAGGGTGGTGGATGCATGGAACGGCCTTCCTGAGGAGATCATGGGGTTAAAAACAGTAGGGGAATTCAAGAATGCATGGGACAGACATAAGGCAATTCTGGTGGGGGGGGTAGGAAGAAGAAGGCTGTTGGTTAACTAGGAGCTGCAGCTTATCCAATAGACAGGGAAATGGGCAGACTAGGTGGGCCAAGCAGTCCTTATCTGCCATCAAAGTCTATGTTTCTATGTTAAAGGGACATCCAGAGAAGAACAAAACCTTACAGTGCATTAACATCAGACTGCAGAATCAGTGTACTAAGTAGGGTATTACATTTGTTAATGCATGGGATGTTTTCTATCAGCAAAACCACTTATATGCTTAAGATGGGCTTCACCTGAATCATGTAGATACTAAAATTTTAGCAATACTAATAAATGAGAAATTCCCTAGGGAGCGTTTAAACTGATTAGGAAGAGGGGGGACATACCTACAGGAAGAGGAATCAAGCAGGACGATGAAGTTGAAAAAACAAATATAAAACATAAACCACATGATGTGAATTGCTATTTGAGTAATACAAGGAGTCCAAATAATAAAATGGAAGAGCTTGAACTACTACTCAGTCCTGAAGGCAACATTGATATGGTATTTATTACTGAGACCTGGTGGTCTAAGGATGAAAACTGGGGTAAGGTAATAAATGGCTACACATTGTACTGGTGTGATAGAGAAGATAAAAAGGGTGAAGGAGTTGCTATCTATATTTCAGAAAGAATCACTTCTTTCAACATTACTGAAAAGGTCAGAACTAAGGATGGTAAAACAGAAACTTTATGGTTAAAGGTTATAAACAAAGCCGGCAAAAACACAATTATTGGTCTGTGTTACAGACCCCAAATGTGAGTAGTGCTGTGGCCAAGGCTATAAACTTAGAACTTGAATGGGTGTGTGAGTTGGTTGAGGTATTTTTCATTGGGGCTTTAAATTACAGTGATATTTGTTGGGAAATCAAGATGGCAACAAAGTATCATAGCAAAAAATTCTTCAGGATCTCTGAGCAGCTCAATTTAAGACAATAGATGAAAACCAATACTCGAAGTGAAAACACCCTAGATACATTACTAAGCTCACAAAGTATGAATATCATAAAGTGCATGGTGGAAGTTCCCTTAGGAACCAGTGATCATAACAGCATTTCTTTCTTATTTCAACACTCCTATACAGTATAGTCAGTCAAAGGTTGCAGGGACATTTATCATTTTAATTCAACCAACCAACAAGTGATTAAGGATGAACTAAGTAAAATAAACTGGGGGGAAGTTCTCATGGACAAAACAATAAGTAGCATGTGGTTAATAATTAAACACCATGGGCCCGATTTTCAAAAGTGGATGCAAGGCTTGTGAAGCCCCGCATCAACTATAATGTTTGACACAACTGCATCAAAGAGTATACCACAACTTGGGCCTGCTTTTATAATGTTTGATGCAGTTGCAACAATTTCCATGATTTATGCCAGCTTGCACCAAAGCTTTGGCACAAGCCCCATAAAAAGGGTCCCCTGATTGGCACAAAGTTAGATGGGGGGGAGCTGGTCTAACCTTTCTGCGTCTGACACAAGGGACTTGCATTAGGGATTTGTGACTGCCTTCCTTGCTGAATCACAATTGTGTAAATGTTTGATGCAAGTCGTCACTTGCATCAAACTCCCTGATGCAAGTCTGCAGCATCAGTTTAACATCCTTTGAAAATCTGGCCCCACATCTTTAGAATATGTTATGCCTGCATAATAAAGATAAGTAAGTATAACTACAGGGGAATTGAGCCTAAATGGTTTACAAAATATATAAAAGGACTACTAATGGAAAAATTCAAACTTTATAATTTATATGCTCAAGACAGATCTGAACAAGCTTGGAAGGACTATAAGACAGTTCCAAAATAATGCAAACACAACATCAAAAAATGTAAACTACACAAAAATGCTCGCTGATGCAGCTGGGGAGGAAGAATAGGAAGGAAACTTACTCCCTTGGGGGTTGGTGATTAAGGAGAAGGAAACAGAAAGGGACCTGGGGATTATGGTATTGCGTGACCTCAAGGTGGGCAGCCAGTGTAGCAGGGCGGTGGGAAAGGCAAATGGAATGTTGGCCTGCATTGCGAGGGTTTTTAATAGCAGGAAGAGGGAGGTGCCAATGCCATTATACAGAACCATGGTTAGGCCACATCTGGAGCATGGGATGAAGTTCTGGAGGCCTCACCTACCAAGAGATGTTGAGTTGCTGGAGAGGGTGCAGAGAAGGGCAACCAAAATGGTAGGAGGGATGCAGAATGTACCCTATGAGAGAAGATTGAAAGGGCTGAATTTGTACCCTCTAGAGACTAGGAGGGAGAGGGGGGACATGATTGAGACCTTTAATTATCTGAAGGGAAGTAATAAGGTAGAGGGTAACAGCTTGTTCAAATTGAAGAAGGGAGTGAACAAGAGGGGACATAGCCTCAAACTGGAAGGTGGGCAATACAGAGGTAATGTCAGGGGGTAGTTTTTCATGGACAGTGTGGTGGAGGCCTGGAACAAGCTGCTAGAGGAGGTGGTGGCAGCTGAAACAGTGAATGGGTTCAAGAGGGCTTGGGATAGATTTAAGGGGTTGGGAAAAGCGGGTGGAAACATAACAGAAGAGGGGAGGTAGGGTATTGGGCAGACTAGATGGGCCGTGATGCCTTTCTCTGCCATCACATTTCTATGTATCTGTGTGTAAATGGAACTTTGAACATAGTTCAGCTACAAACAGAAACAAAATAAAACCTGAAAGAGTTTTATAGCCATATAAACTCTACGCAACTCTGATAGCAAACTTTGCTCAGCAGTATCTGATAATCAAGTTACTGATGACCCTGAAAACATGGCTGAGGTATTCAATAAGTTATTCGTTTCAGTGTTCCCACTAACCAGCCAGTCATTCTGATCCCTTACTGCTTGAGAAACAGCTTCAGCTAAACTTCCTGTGTGTAGAGACTTGGTTTAGTAGGCACAAACTACTGTTAAACTAAAAAAAAACAAAGGTCATATTATTTAATAGTTCCCGTAACAAGCATAAAACCCACAAGCTGTGGCGCTGCTACTGATACATCTCTAAAGCATGTCTCAACAGCACTAACCAAAGCCAGCAGGCTCATCACTAGTGCACACCGACTCACACATACCTCTGAACCATTCTCTCTGTTATGTGAGGTCCCCCGGGCTCAGTGTTGTCCCCATGTTGTTTGTGTGTGTATATGCTGCCCCCTCGAAGATATTGTAAGATGTTATGGGCTGAGATTTCACTGCTATGCTTATGATACCCATCTCTACCTGTCTCTTGCAGCTGACCAGGATAGTGCATGCTCGGTATTTAACAACTGGCTTGTTGAAATCCAGGACTGGATGAGCTCCAGCTGGTTGAAGTTGAACTCTGGCAAGACTGATGTGATGGTGGTAGATCCTGGTCGCCAGACAGAGGGGATGGGGGCTGGACAGTCCTCTGAACTTTTTCTAGGGGGTGACCAGCTTATTACCTCTGAATGGGAGCGAAACCTGGGGGTGGTTCTTGATGATGGGCTGACCCTGCATTCACAGGTGTCGGCAGTCGTCAAGTCCTCATTTTACCATCTGAGGAACATCACCAGGGTTAAGCACCTTGTTGCATCTGACTACCTTCCAACATTTTTCCACACCTTTGTGACCTCGCGTCTTGACTTGTGTAACTCCCTTTACCTAGGGCTTCTGGGGGTTGATACCACCACTTGCAACTAGTGCAGAATGCTGCAGTCCGGTTGTTGACAGGGACCCCATGTACTTGTTACATCACACCGGTGCTGTGCGAACTGCACTGGCTGCCTATCCAGTGGCGGATCACCTTCAAGGTTGGTCTCCTGACCTATTAGGCCCTACACGGACTGGGCCTGGACTATCTGAAAGAGCTCCTGGTTCCTTACTCTCCCAGATGGCTTCTCCGCTCAGCTGACGAGGGGTTGCTAGTTATTCCCAGGGTGAGTCTTAAGTCTTTTGGGGAACATGCATTTATGTATGTGGCCCCTGCCCTGTGGAATTCTCTACCCTATCAGATACGTGAGTGCATGACCAAATAGGGCTTTAAGAAGGCACTTAAAACACACATTTGGTATACTGTTTATCCTGATTAATAGTTTTATTTACAGTATTCTGAATGTTGTGCATTTTGTTGATCTATTTATTTCACCGTTTTATCTGATTTTACTGTCTAGCACCTTGACAATGGAAAGGTGCTATATAAATAAAATGTACTATTATTATTATTATTACCTCTATAGGCAGACAGGGTGGCTCCACTTGAAAGGTAGGATCAAATATCAAACCTGCCTACTGGCTAGAAAGTCTAGCCTTGGACTCTCCCACAGGGGATGAAGAAGTACCTAAGCTTTTCTAGTAACCCTCACCATTAGAGAGGGTAGGATAGCCAGCCCCTCCCCTTATGCCACACTGCGCATGACCAAAGGTCATTCACCTACAGATCCCCATCTTGGCTTAGCTCCTTACACAGTGACATCCTTGATGAACCCAAACTGGGTCCATTGAAACATAAGCTCCATCAGTTACGTATAGCAAAAAGTAGTTATGATTGCTTTTCTTAGCTGGACCTTGTTGAGTACAGCATGAAACTCTGGAACTCCCCTCTAGCACTTAGACAATTTTGGCACTAGCCACTGAAATTATGCCAGCACTATTCTGCCCTAACTACTCCTTCCAGCTCTCCTACCTAATCTCTCTCACCCATCGTCACCCGACCTTGGTCACCCCCTTGCAACTGCCCAAACTTCCCATTATCTTCCCCTGCTGCCCTACCCCATCTCCATTGTGTCTTCCTCCTTCCATTGACTAAGGCCACTCCAGCTGATCCTCTTGATGTCCATCTCTCCTCTAAGCCTACCACCGCCCCCTCCCCCCGCTCTTCGACAATGCCTCCTCTGGCTAATTCCCACACTGTCCTACCCAATTTGTAATCTCATAACCATGTTAACTTGCTTCGTATTTAACCTAGTTCCCTCCTCTAAGCGTAACATAGAAACATAGAATTTGACTGCAGATAAGGACCGCTTGGCCCACCCAGTCTGCCCATTTCCCTACATAATGGATAAGCTGCAGATCCTAGTTAATCAGCAGCCTACTTCTTTCTACCCCCACCCCCTAGAATTGCCTTATGGCTGTCCCATGCATGCTTGAATTCAACCACTGTTTTGACTCCACAACCTCCTCTGGAAGGCCGCTCCATGCAAGCACAACCTCTCTGTGAAAAAATACTTCCTTACATTACCTCTGAGCCGCCTCTATCTTCAAATTGTGTCCCCTTGTTCTTGCACACCCTTTTTTGAAAGATGCTACCCTCTTGGACTTTGTTGATTCCCTTGAGGTACTTGAAAGTTTCTATTATGTCCCCCTCCTTTCCTTGAGGCTATACATATTAAGCTCCTTTAGTCTCTCTTCATATATCTTCTGGTGCAGACCTGCACCATTTTAGTTGCCCTCCTCTGGACAGCTTCCATCTTGTCTATGTCCTTGTGGAGATTGGGTCTCCAAACTGCACACAGTACTCCAGATGGGGTCTCACCAGCTGTCTGTACAGAGGGATAACAACTTCCTGTTTTCTACTGGTGATGCCTCTCCCTATGCATCCCAGTATCCCGCAGCCCTCCTTACTGCCCTCTCACATTGCTTGCCCACCTTTAAGTCATCTGATATGACTACCCCCAGGTCCCTTTCCATTTTTGTTGTTGTTAGTATCTCACCCCCCATTGTGTACTCTTCCCTGGGTTTTTGTTTCCCAGGTGTATTACCTTGCACTTCTTAGCATTAAATCTAAGCTGCCATACATTTGACCATTCCTCTAACCTTGCCAAGTCCCTTCTCATCCTTTCCACCCCACCTTGTGCATCAACTCTGTTGCAGATCTTTGTGTCATCTGCAAAGAGAGATACTTTCCCTTCCAGTCCCTCTGCAATGTCACTTACAAAGACATTGAAGAGGACCGGTCCTAATACTGAACCCTGTGGAACCCCACTAGTAACCCCCCTTTCTTCAGAGTGGAGTCCATTTACTATTACTCTCTGTGTCCTATTCCCCAGCCAATTCTTTACCCAGGTTATCATCTTGGGACCCACTCCCAGGCTGGCTAACTTGCATATTAATCTTTTGTGTGGGACTGAGTCAAATGCCTTGCTAAAGTCTATGTACGCCATGTCCACAGCCCCTCCCTGATCTACTACTTTGGTCACTCAGTCAAAGAAATCTATTAGATTCGTCTGGCATGACCTTCCCAATGTGAATCCATGCTGCCTTGGGTCCTGTGCCCCTCTGGCCTCTAGGTACTCCGACAATTCTTTCCTTCAGAAGTGATTCCATCAATTTCCCTATCACTGAGGTTAAACTATCAGGTCTGTAGTTTCCTGCTTCTGCCCTGCTCCCACTTTTGTGAAGGGGAATCACATCTGCCCTCCTCCAGTCCTCAGGTACCACCCCATCCTCCCATGATTTGTTAAAAAGGGTAGTCAGTGGTGTCACTAGTTCTACCTTTAGTTCTTTTAGAATTCTGGGATGAATCCCATCAGGCCCCATTGCTTTGTCCACCTTCAGTTTTAAGAGTTCTTTCAGAACCCTTTCTTCTGTAAATGGGCTGGTATCAACTTCTGTATCCAGAGTGTTTCTATTGTTTATTTTAGGTACCTCCCCCTCTTCATTTGTAAATACTGAGCAAAAATATTTGTTTAGTATCTCTGCCTTTTCACAGTCACCCTCTGCCCACCCCCATCCCTTTATTAAGCCTCACTATCCCTCCCTTAGTCTTCCTTCACTCTCTGATGTACCTAAAAAAGGTTTTATCCTCCTTCTTAACTGAGTTGGCCATCTTTTCCTCAGTTCGGGCCTTTGATGTTCTGACTGCCTTCCCAGCTTCCTTTTGCTTTAACTGATACAATTCTCTGTCCTGCTCCTTCTGTGATTCCTTGTACTTTCTGAATGCTTTCTTTTTCTCTTGAACCTTCACTGCCACCTCCTTTGAGAACCATATTGGTTTCTTACATCGTTTTGTTTTGTTTATTTGCTTCACACAAAGGCTTGTTACCTCTATGATGGCAGTTTTTATTATTCCCCATTGTTCTTCCACCCCTCCTTCCTGCCCATTTGCTAGTGCATTCCTTAGACACTCACCCATTTTGGCAAAGTCATCCCTCCTGAAGTCCAGTACTTTTGCCTTTGTATGGCTTGACTCTATTGCTGTGTTTATTGTGAACCATACTGTTTGATGGTCACTAGTTCCCAGATGGCTACCCACTTCTACATCTGTGATCGTCTCTCCATCTCCATTTGAGAGGACCAGGTCTAAGATTGCTCCCTCTCAAGTGGGTTCCAATACTAGTTGCCTAAGGCATGCCTCTTGTAGGGCATCTAGAATAACCCCACTCTTAGAAGTGGCTGCTGCAACTGCACTCCAGTTGACATCTGGCATATTCAGATCACCCATCAGCAATATCTCCCCTTTATCTGCCATTCTAAGTATACTTTCTATCATTTCCTTGTCCATTTCCTCCCTCTGAGAGTGGGGTCTGTATACAACCCCTGTGCGGATTGTGGTGCCATTGCCTGCCTCCAAATTGACCCACAGTGCTTCTTCTCCTCCCTGTTTACCCTTTTGTTCTGTTGCTTTGATTCCTTCTCTTATGTAGAGAGCTACCCTCCTCCTCTTTTACTCTCCCTGTCCCTCCTGTAGATAGTGTATCCTGGTATGTTTACATCCCAGTCATGGTTCTGTGTGTACCATGTTTATGTGACTGCCACGATATCCAGATGCTCCTCCTCCATCAAGGCCACTAATTCAGGAAGCTTGTTACCCAGACTACGGGCATTGGTACTCATTGCTCTCCATTTTTTGATGGCTTTACCTTCTGTAGCAGCATCCCCCACTGACCTTTCTACCTTGGTCTTTTTCTCATTTAGTACCCTGTTTTGTAGGGGGAGGCTGGGATTTTCCTGCTGCTTATCAGTGCCTCCCCCCTTGACTAGTTTAAAAGCTTGCCAATGAAGCATTTAAACCGATTGCCCAAAAGACTTGTTCCCTTCCTGGACAGATGCAGACCAATCCTGCCAGTATAGACTGGTGTCCCTCCAGGTGGAACCCCAGTCCCCAGTGAAGCCAAACCCCTGTGCTCCACACCATTTTTTCAACCATTCATTAAACTACATGGTGCAAAGTACCCTCTCCTCACCTGTGCCACTGACAGGCAGCACGTCTGAGAAGGATACTGTGTGTGCTACTTGTCTTAAGCCCCTCCCCAACTCTATAAAGTCCTTCTGCACTGCTCTAATCTCATGATGAGCCAAGTCATTTGTCCCTAGGTGGACAATGACATCCAGCTCAGACTCCCGTGCAACTGTTCTCGTGATCCTAAGGATGCGCTTCCTGTCCCTCCAAGCCATGGCACCAGGCAGGCACCTTACTTCAGTTTTCCCTGCTCCCCCCAGTTCTATCCCCCTAATAATTGAGTCCCCCACCAGGGGGACTCACAGAGAGCCCTGGACAAACCCTAGCCCTCTACCGGCACCTTCATTTTACCTTGTGCACTCCCACCCCTGACATTTATAGCTCTCCACCCCTTCCTCCAAATTGCATCCCCTTACTGGCCTCCCTTGATCTCTCACAGAATGTACGGGACCCTGAATGCTCTCTATGGGTCCCTCTCCTACCCCCCAAGGGGCTTGTATCTCTCATCTACTCTCTTCCCCCACCATCCCTCCTTTCTTTCTAGACTTGCAGTCCTCTTGCAGGGTTTTCATCATCCTGAATGAGTCCTACTGCATCTAGACTTGTCTTCTATCCTTCCCCTTCCCCATCTACCTGTCCTCCTAGCCTTTGCAGTCCCCTTGCAGGGTTCTCAGCATCCTGAAGGAGTTCTACTGCATCTAGAAATGCCTCTTCTCCTTCCCCTACCCCATTCTACCTTTTCTCCCTAGAATTTGCAGTCCCCTTGCAGGGTTCTCAGCATCCTGAAGGGGTTCTACCAGGGCTAGGCTTGTCTCCTCTCATTCATCTATCCCATTTACCTTTCTTCCTAGTCTTTGCAGTCTCCTTTGCAGCATTCTCAGCATCCTGAGGGGGTCCTACTGTGCCTAGTATTGTTTCCTCTCCTTCCCCTCCCCATCTACCTTTCTCCCTGGCCATTGCAGTCCCCTTGCAGGGTTCTCATCATCCTGAAGGGCCCAACTGAGCCTAAGCATATCTCCCCTCTTCTATCTAGCCACTATCTTGGATTTCCATGACTACTAGCAGGGTCCAATGCATCCTGATGGACTATTGATTAGGCCACATCTCCTCCAAAGATCCAAATTATCTTCCCCTCAAGGGTTGAATTCTCACTCCCTCCCTCTCCTATCACTCTCTTAATCCCTGTCTACTGACCTTCCCCAACCCCCTTGCAGGGTACTCTGTGTCATTAAGGGTCCTCTCTATGGTTAGGTCCTATTCCTCCTCCTAGCATTAAGTCACACTTCCTCCTTCTCTCCCCTTCCTCTTTGAATCCCTACATCCTTATCCCCCTTTATATCTAGCCCCACAGCCCCCTTGCAGGGTTCTCCACATTCTGAAGGTGTCTCTCTCGGACACTGCCTTATGTCTTCTCTCTGGTCCCCCCCAGTCCCCTTGAAGGTTTCCTCACATCCTGAAGGGGTCTCCAGGGACCTGACTCTTGGCATACGGCTGAAGACAGGCCTTCAGTACAAGCTGATCTGGATCACATTCTTAGATGGGCAATGAATGGGGTATGGAATTCAACAGAGACAAATGTTGGGTTATACATCTTGGAAACCAGTGTCAAAAGCACATATCTTTTAGGGCAATCAATGATCAGGATTCTCTTGAAGAGAGTGACCTAGAGGTAACAATAAACAGAAACTTAACTTCAGCATCTCACTGTGCAACTGAGGTTGCAAACGCAAAAATATTACTATGGACCATCAAAAAGCACTTCAGGAGCAGATGTGAGGAGGACATCATGCCATTGAATTGAACCTATGTCAGGCCCATTCTTGATTATGGGAGCCTGTGTGGGGCCTAATAGATAAGGGTGATACTGGTAAAATCGGGAGGGTTCAAAGACTGGCTACAAAGATGATCTATAACATTAAAAATCTGACCTACACTGAACATCTAATACAACTCAGTATAATGTTTCTAGAGACTAGAAGACTGAGAGGTGATCCATTGCTGTGTCACAACATTATGCAGGATGACTAATTATTCAGCTAATTAGGATTTGAATTTAAGAACTACACACAGGGTACTAGAGAGCATCCACTACAAATAAGACTGAAAAATTTAACACCAATAGAAGGAAGGCATTTCATGCACAAAGGATAGTCAATCCATGAAATAATCTTCCTTTAGAAGCAGGAATCAGTAAGGACAAACAGGACTTCAAAAATAAATTGGATTCACACATTTTACAGGGTAATACCCTCTCTTATTATGGATAAAAGGACAGGAGAACTTGTTGGCTTACCACCTTTCTCTGATCTTACACACCTTAGTATGCACCCTAGTATATTTGTTCCTGACAGGAAAGGCATGCATTTAAATAACATCTTGAACAAATTGAATAGGTGTTGTATGGTAGGTGACAATTTGTAACATTTTTGTGTAGCTAAATGTTGCTGTTCCTGAAATAGCCCTGCATACTATGTTCTTTCTTGATTATTATTATTTCTTTCCCCATATTCACCAACATTACCTCAGGCAGTACCAATAATAATTACTCTGCCTTAAGTGGTCCAATTTGGTAACCTCCCATGTTATACAATGGACAGAGCCTGCAAGGGACTGGCAGTGGGTAGAGTTTTGTATGAGGGAATGCCCTAGGGGATACCAGGATGGACATGTGAGGGTCTACCCTGTAGGGGCAGGGAAGCTGAGTGGTAGGGTTCCAGGAGTTGGGACAAGTATCTGCAGTAGGTGGGGTCTTGGTTATTTAAGATGCTAAATCAGGGGGCTCTGCCTTCTTTTGCCCCTGCCTGCAGCAAATTCCAGTCCAGTTATGAGCCCAGCAGTAGCAGTGTTGGCAGGAAGTAAAGATCAAATAGGCCTAGGTAAGTGGTTATGTGGTTGATGGCCTGGCTGGTTGTTAGCTGGGTTTTAGGGGCACCTTGAGGGAAATGTGGAGCTGGGTAGCAGATTAGGGGGGAAGTGCGTACAGCCTTTAAAAGATATATATCAAAAAATATATATATTAAAAAAAGACAGAGGAGCAAGAGGAGGGCCTGAGCATGCAGTCTCCACAAATCATTGAGCCCCTGCCAGAAGCTGCTTTACTGACAGTCAGATGGAGTGCAATTAAAAAGAAGGAAGTGGTAACATTTCTAATGGGCAACCTGTTTGGGTTGGGTGCTCCCACAGATAGTAAGCCAAAATGGAACTCCCTGACCCCCAAACTTTTTCTTGCAGCTCTATTACTTAAACAGTTTTTGACTCTACATTCAGAGCAGCAACCTAACCCAACTAAGTTAATTCAAAGAACTCTGCTCTGAGCGGGAGGCTATATTGTCAGTGAGGGTCAGTACCACTGGTGACCACGTGGTCTGTGGACCCCTCCCCAGACAGTTCTGGACCCATTTTCACTGACAACACAGACAGGATTTACAAGAGTGTCAGAAGAGTAAAACACCCCTATACCTCCATGATTCCTTTGTGCGTGTTAGGTATATAACAAGAGATGGTGAATGGTATTGTTAGTTTCTATTTGAATCCTGGTTGTTCATCTGAGACAACTTACAGGCTCTCTTTCCTACTAAGGATTCTATGATTGCATGGTAAAAGATGATAGAATTAAGAAAGGGCTCAATGTTTTACTGTACCTGAATGGCAAAGTGGCAACCAGCTGCAGTTACGCACTGATTTGATGCTCACGGCAGCTGCTTGCAGACAGATTTTTTACCATTCTCATTCAACAGGATCAAAATGTTTTGGCCACAAGCCCAATAAACAACCATAAGAAGTAAAAGGGAACCGCAGTTCAAGGGGTACTGAAAACATGTGATTGATATACAAATCTCTGAAAGAATGCTTGCATGTAAAATCGCTGAATTAACATGTGGCTAGACAAGTGAATGGGAAGATAGAAGATTCAAGGAGTTAAAGAAGGGATTACTGAGTCATGGGTGAAGTTTTATTCATCTCAGAAATTTTTCAATGTTAGCAGCCATACTTATAACAAAGGCTGAGTTGCACCCTTTGTTCAGAGTCAAGTACGCCACGAGGCAGCTGCCCCCCCCCCGAGGGGTGGGCATGTGGATCCCCTGGACACAGCAAAAAAAATCATTCATTTATGGCACCAGCTATCACTGGTTGAGTTTATGGTAATGTGTATCTTTTAAAAAAACACACACAGACACACACATTTACATTGTTCAGAACAAGGTGGGGAATGGAGAAATGCTTAAAAAAGTAAACCGGAGTACTAGGCTGTCAGGCTTTCCAGCTTGGAGGTAGTCAAAGAGCAGTATAGATGCTATAAGAGTAAAAGAGGACAATGGTCCAAACAAAAAAGCAAAATCGGAAGTCCATGACAAACTGGGAACAACAACACACTAGAGAAGTGTCTGCTTTAGGTGGATGGTTACTTGGGGCAGAAAATTCATTGACTGGAGGGAATGATGAGAAATATTGCTCAAGGAGCAGCCAGTATTCTCCAAAAAGTAATGCTGCTTAGCAATTTCTTTTATTTAAGCATTAATTTTTGAACAGTTTAGTAACTGCTATATATGCTGCCATCAGGGTGTGGTTGGTATTCTTTCAACAGATTATGCTTTTATCAGGCATTCAATTAAGTGGGCTCCACCAAGTGCATAAAACACCCATCAAAGGGTCTTACATGAAAGGTGCCATATAAATAAGGTGAATCATTGCACAGTAAAGTATTCATTAAATGGATTGTCTTATTTTATGCAGAATGCATTTAATTAGGCTTCAGATGCAGGTGTTATGCTATGATGTTTGAAGCAGCATGTAGAACATCATGTAGTATTATTTGGAAGATGCAACACACTGGGATGGAACTCAAGTGCCCCATCATATTGGAAAATCACAGGCACTGACATCATTGCAGAATTCAAGTTCATAGTAGGTTGATGGTTATTTCACTGGACGACAATTAAAAAAAAAAAGAAAATGCATTTGCAGCGGCGCAGCTTGGACTGGATTTGAGCATCTAGCATCACTCTCATTGGAAAAAAGTAACTTGGCTGGCGAGGGGTTGGTGGACAGGGGGCAGACACAGCATGCCACAACAGGGTGGGCAGCCTCCCCAGATCAGTATGTAATCAGCAACTATAGGCATGCAAATACTGAGGGCACTATACTGTTGGGAGGAGCTCTGGCATTAAAAAAAATCACACAGGGAGCAAGAAGAAATAGGGATTGGGAGAGGAGCCTGACAGGAGGGCAGATATTGATATAGTTTAAAAAAAATAATGATAATAAAATGTGACCATGTGACTATCTTGGATCTCTACAGTTATGCCTCAGTTTACCTGGTTTTGCAGGTGAGGCAGAGGCCTGAATGGCATACAGGGTGCTGGTGTGTTTTGTTACCTTTGCAGTCCATGATTCACCATAGCAGCCACAGGGCCAGGAATGAGTACCAAGTTTGAACACCAGTTCATAACTTGGGATGCTGAAAGAGGAAGAGGATGGTGGGAGGCTGTGTTTGGTAACCTTAGTGGCCTCAGCACAGTGGGAATAGTGGGTCAGACATGGTTGGCTTCATCTACAGGTGTACAGGAATCACCAACAATGATCCAGAAAAGGGCCAGTTGTGGAAGGGCAAGCGGGACAGCAGTGCCACTCCCAGTCTCATTGCAGACCCAAGCTGGTGGTGGCAGTTTGATCAGATGAGTACTGAGGAACTAAGGATGTTATTTGTGCAGACATTTGTGGGACCTGTTCTGAGGGCAAGTGTTTCACTGCCTCAGAAGGCATGCAAGGCATGGAAAGGGACACCAGAACCTGAAGAACTAAGGATCGGTGGCCACAGCCACAAGCACTGGGGTCACCTGCCCCAGGGATATTGCAGACACTGGGCCTGGTCCCTCTTCATGGTCCCCTCCACTAAAGATGCTCTCTGGGGCCAGTGGTCATAATCATACAGCCTCTGGTGTCAATGTCACCACATGCAGGTCCTCATCTGCAAGTATCAGTCCCCATGGGCCCCTTTCCAGCTCCCCAGCAGGATCCAGGGCTGTACAAACTGGGTCCACTGCCCACTCTGGTCCTATCTATTTGGGCAGTGTCAGTACAGACTCCTCAAACATCCCCCATGTGTTCGCTACCTGCTCTTCTACTGCTCAATCCAGTGCCATTGGTACCATTGCTGGTACTCCAGCCAGTTTTGCCATCACCCCAGGCACTGGCCCCACCAGCCCCACAGCCAGTGACTTCTCCAAGATCCAGGGGCTCCAAATCCACAGTGTCAGCCAGGGGATCCTCAAAGAAGACCACGGACGCTGCAGGAGATGGTGGAGAAGCTTTCAGCTTTTGTAGTTGAGAAAGAGAAAAAATGTCGACACATGTCAGGGTGAGAAGAGGGACAAAGGGTGGCAGTTTTGGGGCAGAAGACTTGGGGCAACAGCTGCTCACACTAATGACCCAAGGATCATACGCAACAATTGTGGAACAGATGGGGTCACGCATGTCTGAGAAGGTTTTGCAGCAGATCTGGGGGAGGGGTGTTGATGTGTTTGCACTGCTGAATAGGCATAAGAAGCCAGAAACAGAGAAGGAGTGTCAGAAGGACAAAGAGAAAGGGGATGTGGTGGAGAGAAAACTTAAGGTGGTCATTAGGTACACTTGGTAGAACTGGCAAGCGGGTTTCACAGTGTATGCCAGGCTGTTATTTAAACTGTGTCTGCACAAGACACAGGGCCTGTGGACCTATTGCAATTGCATAATGGCAATGTATGTATCAAAAGGGGACTGGGGATGGTTAGAGTTTGATGAGGATTTTAGGAGGAGCAAACAGCATGACAGAAGCAGGGTATGAGGAGTTTTGGATTTGCCTTTGCTGTAGGCCATACAGGCCAGGGGTGGGGGTGCAGCATTCAGGCAGTGGTTTACCTGTCCGGTGCTCTCACTCAGTGAAATAGGAAGGGGCACAGAGGAGTAATGGGGCAACAGTGGGACATACAGGAAAAGGGAGGGAAAGTGGGCCAGTGCTACCAGTACAACCATGGGTTGTGCAAGGTGGAGCCCTGTAAATACAGGTATGACTACTTCACCTGTGGGAAGACTCATCCCTTTGTGCAGTGTACAAAAGGGATGAACCCGCAGTCCCTTTCATAAGGGACATGGCAAACCTGTCAACACCAATAAAAGAGGAAAGCATTAAGCAGCGATTAAGAGACTACCCAGACAGGCAGGCCTTGCCGTCCCTCGTAGAAGGTTTCTCACAAGTGTTTAGAATACCATATTGAGGCATTTGTAAGGCTTGTGTGGCTGAGAATCTGAAGTCTGCCAGTGACAGTCCAGATGTGGTGAGGAAAAAAATTAGAAAAGGAAGTAGTGTTGGACAAAATCAATAGCCCCTTTGACCAGCCCCCCTTGTCCTTGTCTCTGGGTGTCACCAGTAGGCCTGGTTTCAAAGAAGGTGCTAGGTGAGCTCTGCTTGACCAACCACCTGTATTATCTGAAAGGGGATTTGGTCAATCACTATATTGACCCAGAGAACATGGTGATATCATATGCTTTATTTGATGCTACAGTGAATTTGATAGCAGGGGTTGGAAATGGGGCTTTACTGGGCAAGACTGACCTAGAATCAGCTTTTTGGTTATTGCCTGTACACCCACTGGATAGGTACCTACTGGTGATGAGGTTTGAGAGCAAGTACTATTTCGATAACTATACACTAATGGGTTGTGCAGTGGCCTGTGCGGTGTTTGAGCAGTGTAGCACCTTTTTGCACTGGGTATCTGCACAGAAGACAGGGAGAAAGAAGTTGGTTCACTACTTAGATGACTTTTTATTTGTGGGCACAGCTTGGGCAGACCATTGTATGCAGCTAGTGCAAGATTTTCTGTCAGTGTGTGAGGATTGGAGGGTGCCAAAGGCCCATGAAAAAACAGTAGGTCCAGGGCCTTGTCTGGCTTTCCCAGTGGTTGAAACTGACATAATGTCCACAGAGTTCTGTCTCCTGGAGGAGGAGGCCACCACATTACAAAGGTTGCTGTGCAAGGTGGTGCAGGTACACAAGATCACATTGAATAAGCTGCAGCAGTTGGATGGGCACCTGAACTTCACATGCAAAGTCATGCCAATGATGATAACCTTCCTCCAGCCCCTGGTCATTTGTGGGGTGGGGTGCAGCAAGCCTCATCACAGGCTTAGGGTTACAGAGAGCATGCAGTATGACCTTCAGGTATTGCTCACCTTTCTCTCCTGCTTAAATGGGGTGGCAACTTGGCCAGTGGCTGTTATGAGCCAGGAACTGGACTTTATATGGATGCATCTGGTGGCTTGGGTTTCATGGCCTATTTTCACAGGGCCTGTTGAACATATCCTTGGCCTCAAGATTGGGCCAAGGTGGGCTTGCTGCACCAACTCACACTTCTGGAATTTTTTCCCATTGTAGTGGCAGTAAACATGTGGGGGGATCAGTTGTATAATAAGTGGGTGATTCAAAGGAGACAACACTGGGGTGGTGTATAGCATTAATGGCAACTTGAGGGAAGGTATCATATGGGAAACCTCATCAGGGTATTAATGCTTCAATGTTTGCTGTTGAATGTACAGTTTGAGGCAATGCATGTCCCAAGTGCGGTCAATGAAGTGGCTGACACTCTTTCATTTGCAGTGGGAGAGGTTTCAGCAGCTGGCGCCAGAAGCTGAGATGTGCCTATGGATGTTCCACCCTACCTTTGGAATTTGGTGATTCAGATAAGTTGGATTTGCTAAAGTGCTCACTAGTGCCCAACTGAAGGGTAGCCTTTAGCGGGGTTTGGACACCTTTCTCACTGTAATAGAGCAGCTGAGGTGGGAAATGGCGTAGTCAGTGCCAGAGGACCAGCTGGGCTCATATGTCCTTCATATGAACTGGCAGGGAGCTACACCAGGAAAGGTGGGGTAGCATTTAGCTGTGATAGCATGATTCAAAAAGGCTACTGGATAAAGGACATGACCCAAGCATTTAAAGTACAGAAGATGCTCGAGGGGTGGATGTATGGAGATCCTAAAAAAGGGGGGATATATGGTGCCCCATCAGTCCAGCATTATTGGCCAGAATCATGTTGGCCCTGCCTAAAGTGTGCTTATCATCTTCAGAGCCACTAATGATTCAAACAACGTATCTTGTGGCATTTTGTGGAGCCCTCAGGGTTTCCTAAATCACACAGGCATGTAATGTGGATGACATGGTGGTGACCTCAGAGGGAGGGTTTACCCACCTAAGGCAGAGCAAGACAGACAAGGGAGGTAGGAGTTGCTGGTGTAGCCTGAAGTCATCCCAATGGTGCAATGGGACTTAAAGTGGTGGGAGTCAGCATATAGCCAGCACCAGAAGACCATAGGCCAAGCATTTTTCTGCCATGAAGAGGGATCCCCATTGACTGCCTTTCAGTTACAGTGCCTGCTAATCAAGGTGTCGAGGGATTTGGTGGTGGAGGAACAGGGATACAATGCTCAATCTTTTAGGACTGATGCATTGTTGCATGCCATGGCAGAAGGGTGAATGGATGCTCAGATACAATCGCTAGGGAGGTGGAAGTCACAAGTGTTTGAGAAATATGTTCACTCACAATTCCTTTAAATTGTTTTTGTTCATTTTATTCACAAGGCAAGATTCCCAGCCAGCGAGAGTGTGGATATGTGGCCTTTTGTATGTTCACGGAGCAGTCATGAGAACAAGGTAGTTCCATGGCAGAGCTAATCTTTCAATCCATCCTTGGAGAGCATGGATGAAATGGATGTGCTGAAGGGGGGTGAGATGGAAGGGTTCTTTCATGGATCACCACCAAAGCTCATCACCATGGCCCACTAAACATGTTGGTTGTCCACTAGTCAGAAACAGCTTGGGCCTGGTGAAGTCCATGGAGTTATGGAACATGATGAGGGAAGACCTGGGAAGGATGCAGCTGGAGTGGCCTCGGATGGGGGTGGTGTGATCCCATATGATTCAGAGGTGGAAGTGGCACCATGTCTGGAACCCCAGCAGGGCTGACCAACATGGCAATGCACCACTTTATGGAACCCCTGGGAGGCCAAGTGCAGCAGCATAATGGGATCTTGGCAAAAATCCGACAATTGTATGCACATGAAGTTGTACATTTATCTGATCTAGGGAATTATAGCTTTTTAGATGACCCACAGTGTGGTCTGGAGAAAGTCCTGGTGTGAAGTGCTTGGTGAGAAAGCAGCACCCAGGCAGTCACATAGGAGCATACATGGGGGGTACAGGGTTGTCACTCCTATTCAGTCAGGCCCTGAGGCTGGGGAGAGATGAGGCCTTGGGGGTCTGGTACCAGAGGTGCGCCAGCCATAGGCAAAGGATAACTCTCTGACTTTGGTCACCATTCGGCTCCGCCCTCCACGGGGGGGAGAGGCTGTGGGACTGGCCCATGTAGAGTCATCCCTTAGGCCTTGGTGGTCTAGGGACATTGTGAAGTGGTCAAGTAATTGAGCATCTCCCTGAAAAGGGAGGGTGGGCCAATACTTTTGGAATTCATTGGTTAATTAGTAGCTGTGACTACCTTGCTGTGCATGTCACACCTATTTGTAATTGGCAATATGATCCATCTCTAATTGGCTCAGATTAATAAATACATGGCTGTGGCCATTTCTTCTAAGCACATTGCCTTTGTCATTCGTCTGGGTGGAAGAAAAAGATCTTACCTATTAGACAATGGTACATGGCTGAATTGGGTTACTTAGGACACAGTGGTGTTAATGCTTGAGGCAATGTTCATGATTATAGGTTTCCATTTAAGATTCTCTTATCTGTTCTTTAAATTATTGCAGAAGTACTATATCAGATGGATGGCATATCCTAGAAACTAGGATGGTTAGCTTCTTTTAATGCTGCCCTGGGTTGCTTTATAGACAAGCTTCTTTGATCTGCTACCACAGCTCCTATAGTGCAGTTTCTTAGCTCTTATGCCAGTCCTACCCCCCAAAGGCATAATTCCACATCCCTGCTGGAAGTCCCTAAAGTTAATACTAAAATGGGGACCGAGCTGTTGCATCCTTTGCCCCCATACTATGGGAGTCTGAACACTTGCAGGTCCATAGCTTCTCCTCCCATTGTCATTATAGAATGACTCAATGGTGGGATATTCAGAAATGTGTCAGATGCCAGCACAAGTCTGACGCAGTGCAAATCTGATGCACTGTGGCACAATGAGTGTGATATTCAAAGATTGCGCATGGCGACATGCGCCAGCGCAACATGACTGAATATCACAAGGATGCACCACAGCGCAGTCATGGGTGGACCAGGGAGCAACCCAAAATGTGCAAAAGCGCAACCACGGATGCATAGGGGGCTGAGGTAGATGCACCTAGGCACAAAAGGAGCAGCCACAGGCACAGCAGGTAGCCAGCCCCCTGTCCACTAGCACCAGACCAGTGGATGCATGAAACAGGTGTCACCAGCAGCCAACAGTGGGCCACCAACAGCCACCCCCCACTGGATGGCATGCCCCCACCCACCTGATCCACAGCCAGCCACACCCTAGCACACTGCACCCAACACACATGCCACACAGCCTTTACAAGCCAGCCCATGGCCACCCCATGGTACAGCCACTGACCAATGGGCAAACCCCACACTGCATTGCCCACAAAACAACACAGGTGCACCACACAGCCACCAACCACACCACTGCAGCATGGCTCCACTCGCCAGCCACAAAGCAGACACGGACATAGACAGGTAAGCAAACAAAACTGTATAAAATAACAATAAAAAATACATAACAGTGAACAAGGCAGGGGAACTATATACAAAGCAGGGATAGGGTAGGTGAGGGAGGGATGGGGACAGGATACAGGGCTATACAATGGGACAGGGGAAGGCAGGGGAAGGGTGGTCAGGGGAGGGTAAGGTATTGTCAGCCTTTATGGGCAGCCACATCCTGCTGCCACCTGGCACTGTCCTCTGCACTGCTCTGCAGCAGGAGCCTCCTCGCCCACCTCACAATCTCCATGATGGCGGTGGTGTTGACAATGATGCACCACAGGAGGTGACAGTAGGGTGACTGGAGATCACACCATTGGACACCTATGGCAGAGGAAGGAACAGGAGATCAGTGCATGTCCAGGGCACCCTAGCCATCTCACCGTGTGCAGCAGACAGTGGGGACACGTATCCCTAGGCTGGCACCCTGGCCACCCATAGTGGGTGGGCCTACAACTGCCACTGACCCGGCATACCACAGTTGTGCATAGCGCTGGACACTGCTGCCCAAGGGCCAACTGCCAGCACAGTAGCAGGCAGGTGGCATGGTACAGCAGTGGAACCGCAGCGGCACTGGTGGCAGCCAAATGCACCCACAGCCCACCAACAGCTGCCACACATGTGCACTGGCCACCCCACGGTGCCACGCACACTGCGGCCTGAGCATGGCTGCCATGGCCCAATGCACAAGGAGCTGAGGCCCTACCCACACCCCCGCTGTCCACCCTGCACAACAATGTATGAATGCACAGCGCCTACCTGCCTGCCATGGCACTGCGCTCTGGTGCAACTGCTCCTCCCCTTGGTCCTGCAGCACCTGCAGAAAGGCCTGCAGTGGCCTTCCATGGCCCATCAGATGCCCCTGCCACCCTGGCTCTCCTACGGTCTTCAGAACCTAGGACAGGAACACAAACAGGCACACAGCCACAACATTGGCCCACTGCCCCCACCCCCTCAAGAACAGTGTGCGCTCGGTCTGGCAAGGCCACAGGGCAGTGGCACAGAATGCCCAGTGACTGGCAATGCTTGGCCATGATGCACGCAGTGACAGTGCCCTCCCCAGCATGGCATGCAACCCTGCCTGCCCCATGGAACACTGGACATGCACCGATGCAGTTGGAGCACACTTACCTGGCTGTGGCATGGCCCCCCACTGGACGTGTGCCTGCATTGACCTGAGCCTCTCAGGGTCCCTCCTAAACAGGTCCCCATACCGGTGGTGACACTGCTGTCTTGTTCACCACACACCGGTTGCCTGGACAAGGCCATCTGCCACCTCTAGGCACACCTCAGTCCTGGGCCGGTCCAGGGGCTGCTGTCTGGACAGGCTGGCAGCATGGGGCTCCACCTGGGCCACCAGATTCACCATTTCAACCTGGATCCAGTTGTGTGAATGGGGCACTGCACACCATGGCATGCTTCTGTGATGAAGCAGTCCAAAATGGCACCCTGTAGTGCACGTGCACAATGTGCTTGGGATGCCTGGCCCACACAAAGATGTCAATAGCGCATTCCCGTAGATTCACAGCATGGGCGTGGCCACACTGGCACTTGGGGCAGAGGTCCATAGGGAGCATAGGGCAGGACGGGGGTCAGGGGTCAGCATGCACAATGTACGTGGGAGTGCTATTGGGGCCATGACGCATGTTGCTCAATAGGGCCCTGAGGACACCATGCCCCATAGGCCCTATAGTGCCCAAGCACCATAGGCTCCATAGTGCCCATGTGCCATAGGCCCCATAGCGCCTGAGCACCATAGGCACCATAGCGCTCAAGTGCCATAAGCCCTATAGCATCCAAACACCATAGGCCCCATAGCACCCAAGCAGATTAGACCCGATAGTGCCTGAGTGCCATAGGCCCCATAGCACCTGAGCACCATAGGCCCCATAGCACCCGAGCCCCATAGGGCCCATGGTGCATAGGGCCCATTGGCCACCAATAACGCTCCTAGCGCATGCTGCACAATAGGCGGTAGTACATGCTGTGGTGCATGCATGCTGACTGGCGCACTGCGCTTCACAGCATTGTGCCATGACTTGTGCCAGAGTAAGTCTATTGTGCAAGGTACAACAATGTGATATTCAGCTGACATATGCAGATTAGCTCATCAGCTAATCCGCTGTGCAATAGGGGAATTAGCATCTCATTACAGTTGCGCATCTGCCCATTTTCATGCGATGTGCTATAAAAGGTGCCACATGACAGCACTGGCCATGGACCAGTATTGTAATCTACCAAGGTAAGTTGCGCTTGCCAAGGGGATGGACAGAACAGTGGGATGGATGGCTGGTGTGGGCCGCAGCAGCCACTAACCACATGTCCCTGCCCACAGGCAGCAGCATGTCCGAACTTGAGGAGGGTGAGGAGTGTGGGCCTGCCCGCAAGCGCAGGCCCAACTTCACGAAGGCGGAGGCGGATGCCCTGTTTGAGGCGTACCTCGACAGGGAGCCCCCTGCTGAGTGGCATCACTGGCGCACCCCAGGCCAAGGCCGCAGCCTGGGTGGAGGTGGCGGAGGCTGTGAACCAGCAGGACAGCCACCAGCAATCTGCAAAGGAGTGCAAGAAGAAGGTGGGCACTGACAAGCATCGAATCAAAGAAGGTGGCAGCCATATGGGCTGCCAGGTTGGCCACAGGTGGAGGCCAGGCCAACATGCCACAGCTCATGCCACAGGAGGAACTGGTGGCAGCCACCATGTGGTGCAGCACTGTCGAAGATGTGCCAGGTGGTAGCTTCCAAACTGGAAGAAGCCCATCACTGCATGGTAGGTACAGCGGCAAGGGGGGGGGTCCATTGCTTTGGCAGCACTAATGCATCTATATTTCCTTTCACCACTGGAATGTCAGCAGGCAGTGGCAGGGGTGCCTGCATCTGCTGTGGGGGCATGCCCAGCCCTGAAGGACCAACCATCCACCTCCACTGGCATCCAGGGGCCCAAGCGGCTGCAGCACAACACTGATGTCTGTCCGGATGACCTGGGCATGGTGGCGGACAAGGCTCTGGCTGTGTTTCAGCAGGACAGCATCCACGGCATGCTGTGTACAGAGACACAGATCATCATGAGATTCGACTCCGATGATGATGTGACCATTGTCCTGGACAGCGGGGGGACTTGTCTTGAGGAAGACACCCATACCATCCACCATGCCTGGCAGCATGGCAAGTGGACGGTTGGTGGTGGGACAGCCACACGCCACCGCCCCTGGTACTGCTGTGTGCAAAGGCAGTGTGCATTGGGGGGTGGTGGTGGTGGTGCAGCTGCACAGGCACTGGCCAGCACACAGGGGCTGGAGGGGTGGCAGTGGCAGATGGCCAGGGACGTTGGGAAGATGGGGGCAGCGTCCACTGCAGGTGTTCCTGTCATTAAGCAACCCCATGCGGACCCCGATTTGCAGCTCCCACCTGAGCGAGGGGCAGTGCAGCATGGTCGTATGCCACCGGTGGGTCAGTGCCATGCCCAAGCACCCCCGGCCATTGACCCCTTCCACAAGCACACCAGATGCGGGCCTCCATGGATCAACAGGTGCAGCTCGTAGCTGGGGTGCATGAACTCCACGCAGCGGTGCAGCAGGCTGCCGTGCAGCATGACAGGGGTAACGTGCAGGTCCAGGAGGCCATACATTGCCTGCAGGAGGACATGTCCATGGCCCTGGATCACTTAGCCATGGCAGTCATGGTCGGCCTTGCCCCACTGGCTGCCATGGGGCAACAGCCTGCCACCGCAGACCCCTTGGAGTGCATTGTCCACCCCTCAGACCAGGTGTTGGGTGACCCCCTCGGTGTCGATGCTAGGCTCCACTGTGGGCATCCCAGGCACACCCGATGCAGGCCTGTTTGGGAGCCTGCAAACCCCTGGGAGGACACGATCATGTTCCTGCAGTCCCACCCCTTGGGAAGGGTCACAGACCCCCCCCCGGTGGCCAATGTGCAGCCTGGGTCTGCTGAGCGGCCAAGGCATGGCCATCCTCGTGTCTGTGGTGGCCATGTGACCTCACGGTGGAGCTGACTTGCCCACCACCCTGTCCTCTGTCCACCGCCACCACCCTGTGTGCTCATGGGCATTGTGTGTGTGCATGCCACGGACGTGGCATCCGTGGGTTGCGCCACACACTGGCAGTGTACACACCTGCCCAGCCACTGGCACTTGCGGTGTGTGCATAATGATGCTACTACAGCATTGGTTGCACGTGTGCACCGGTGCCCTGTGTCTGATCCATGCCAGGAGCTAGCACCCAGGTGTGTGCTTGTGGGCGCCAGCGTGTGTATTTGTGTGTGTGTGTGTGTGTGTGTGTGTGTGTGTGTGTGTGTGTGTGGTGTGCTGTGCTGTATGTTGTTGCATGTGGACATGTGGCATAGCACCACACCCGCCCCTGCCCCCCACCTATCTGTGCAAGCCACAGGTCATGCCCACACATGCCTGTGTGCCATGCCACTGTGTCTGTGCTGTGCATGGGTGTTTGTCCACCTACCTCCATGTGCCGTAGTGCTCCTCTGCTATTGTGTCGCGGTGCTGGCATGCCATTCTTGTCAGCCAGGAACCCTCTGCCCGGGGCCGGGCTGCCCACCGCCACATGGACCATCAGCCATGTTGTCCCCACTGCTGTTCCCCTCTTCGACCTCAACAGCTATCCCACGGTCAGTGGCCATGTTGTGCAGCATGCAGCAGGCCAGGAATAGGATGTCCCTCACTCTCAAACCTGTGGTACAATGCTGAACTGTGCCAGATGAAGGCATCATGTGCTCCCCCAGGGTGTGTGGCACATACATTGGTTACACACCCCCTGGCATCGCACACCACCTGGCAGTTGACACTGGGGTAGCCCTTTCTGTTGATGTAGGGTACTCCTCTGGGCCAGGTGGCATGCGGATGCCCACATGGGTGCAGTCGATGGCCCCTAGCATGTCAGGCATGCGTGCCACCCTGTGGAACTCCTACATGGTTGCTGAACACTTTGCCTGTGTGCTGGGGAAGTGGATGTATTCTGCAGCATGTGGCAGCAGGGCATTGAGGAATTGTGTGAGAAGCCTTGACGTGGCTGATTGAGTTATGCCTGTGGTGTCCCCATTGGTCTCTGAAAAGTGCCCGTGGTGAGCAGGCACATGACAGCTGTTACCTTTGTTTCCACTGTCTGGGCATGGCTCCATCTAGTGGGTGCCTGCATCTCCTCACAGCACAGCTCACAGAGCTGCCACAGTATTGCCCAGTTAGTCAGTACTGGCCCATGATCTCCGTGTCAGCGTAGGTCTCATAGCTGATGTGGGGTCGGTACCGCCTGTTCCTGAAGTACCACTGATGGACCCTTCCATGGCTATGGCACTTTGCTTCCTGCCTCCCCACACCCCTCATTAAGGCCTCTATCTGGAATATCTCACTGGCCATGGCCCCTGTTATCCTTGCACCCCTTGGGCATCCAGCTTCACTGGCTCACCGGCTGTGTGTGGCTGTGCGTGCCACTCAGCAGGCCCCCTCCTGTGTACCCTGCCCACGATTTTCAGGCTAGTGCCTGCAGCCTCTGTCTCCCACCTCTGAGGGGGCCTGTGTCACTCTACTTGGGCCTGGTGGCTCTGTGTCATGCCCTCTCACACACACACACCCACTGTCACCTCCCTGTCAGTCACACTCTCACTCACACTCCCTCTCTCACTATCTCTCCCTCTCTATCCCTGTTACTGTCTCTTTCACTCTCCCTGTCTCCTGCTTTGTCGGCAGAAGTCCTGTCTGTCTCCCTCTGTCATGCTCCCCTCTGGCACAAGTGCCCTCCTATTTGCGCCCTGTTTTTATAGGCTCAAGTCTGCACCATGCACCTGATGATTGCTCCTCACTTGCACCATTGATTGGGGGTTGAATATCGCACTGTGCCACATATTCATTGGTACGCCCCTGCCTTGTGCATACATACATTCCCATTGCGCATTGGTGCACTGCTACTTGCGCTGCACAGTTGCTGCCGCTGAATATTGCTCTCTGACATATTTCTGCAGTTGCACATGTGCAACCCAGTTGCGCCATGTGCACCTGCTTTGAATATCCCACCCCATGATACTATCTGCTGATTCATAAACTGTTACTGCACTTTACTTAATCCTTTTCTCTTAACTTGTGTATACTTGCCACTGCTGCTAATTTTAGGTTTACTGAAGCGAGTCATGTAGTGCTGACTTTTCCATTAGCAGATTATATCTTTTAGCCACTAGAGGGCCCAGTTATCAGCACACTTACCCAATACAATAGAATACAATCCCCCAGACTGTCACATTATGTTGTCCCTCCATGAGCTACAATTTCTGCTTCTCTTAGTCTCATCCCTCTGTCCACTTTCCTTCCTCCCTGGAGCTTGTTTCCCCTCTCCCCCACCCTCAGCATCCTACATGGCACTGCCTATCATCACTCAGGTACTCTCCATCATGAGCTTTCCTCCCACTGGGTGCTCCCCTCTGCAAGTGGATGGCAGTCCCCACCTACCACTGTACACAGGCCCTGGACCCTCTCATCACACTGTCACATGCCATCACTCTGGGATCATTGCCACCAAACCTAATGTAAGTTCCTGCAAAAAATGGGCATGTAGACTCACATTCAGGGACATACGCTGGTGCACCCTGAAGCTTGTGCTCCTCCTCCTGCTCCTGTCAGAAAACATTCATCCTACCCCTGGCCCAATCACCTCCAGCTTTATCTACCTGGAAAAACCCTCAGGAGCACTTTCCATAGCATCTCTCAACATCTGTAGTCTACTCTCCAAGCTGGATGCCCTACAGATCTTTACCAATCAGCACAGCCCAGATATCCTGGCAGTTGTATAAACCTGGCTTACACCCAAAATCCCTTACCTGGCTATCGCTCTTCCAGGCTACAATGTTTTCAGGCTGGACCGGAAGTCCAAAAGAGGTGGTGGATGCACAATTAACCTTAAAGACTCGCTACTGGGACACCCCATCACTACCCCCAGCCACTGCTGCGCAGATTTTCCCTACCAGAATCTTATTAGGTGCCCATAACAAATGCCTCACAGTTGCCTCAGTGTATATCCCCCTGAAAGAACAAGGGAATGGCATTACCGCTGTCTTGAAATTCACCAGGTCCCAACCTCCTGAATCTGAAATGATTCAGCTTGGAGACTTTGATATAAACTGGCTCGAGTCTGATCCAGAGGTCCATAAGGATGCCATCTCATTGGCCAATCTCATCCAGATGGTCATCTCTCTGACCAGGAAAAACTACAAATCCAGCACCAGCACCCTCCTGGATTGGATTCTTACCAGCCTCCCAACTCGTATCACAAATACCTCAGTCCTCCCTGACTCACTCAGCGACCATTCCTCTGTCATCTGTGAATGGTCAAACAATTCCACAAGCCCCCTCCTAATATCATCACTAGTAGAGTCCTACCATGTGGGCAGTTGTCACACCTCAAAACATGCCTCAACCTCCAAGACTGGTCCCCTATTTACAAAGCAACAGATATAAATACTGCACTGGATTACTTCATCAACATTTTCAATGCAACCTGTGACTCCTATGCTCCTTTTAAAAAGCTCAAAGTCAAAGCCCTTTGCAGTCCCTGGCTCTCAGCTGATCTCTAACATCAACTAAAATCTAGAGATCACCTCTGGGATCTGACCAGAACCACTGGTAAAGAAATTGACATCCAAAACTATAAATGTGCATGAAATGACTGTACCAAATCTATCCGGCAAAAGAAATCTACCTACTTCAAGAACGCTCTCATGGATACCTGGGGTAACAGGAGGGCATTTTTGAACAATATTAAAGAGGTCACTTGGAAGCAGCCAAAAACCTCCCCTACCTTGCTCAACATAAATGGGTCTACTATGCGTGACCCTAAAATCGTAGCAAATACCTTCAACACTGCATTCACCGATCTCAGCAGTGTTCTCCCTTCTGACTTTTTCAAGGACTATGACTCTCCCTCTCCTCCCCCAATGCCTCCTCCTCCTCTAGCCACCCGCCTTTTTATTTCAAAGCAGTCAAGATGCATGAAGCCTGCAAATACATTACCAAAGCCATCACCAAATCCAGATCCAGCAGTAATACATTTGACCTTAAACTGCTGTCCCTCACCCTTGATGAGGTGTTACAGCCACTGACATATATTTTCAACCTCTCACTTAGGCTCAGCCAGTTCCCAGACAAATGCAAATCTGCCACTGTTACCCTGTCCATAAAAATGGTGACAGGCCCACTCATGGAAACTACCGTCCGATCTCTATATTGCCACCCCTCTCCAAGGCCCTTGAACCAACGTATTGCAGCAGATCAGCTCACAGATTTCCTGGACAAATACAATATCCTGTGCTTGCAACAACATGGTTTTAGGAAAGGTCATAGCACCTCATCTGCCCTACTGGAATTCTCTGGCATTCTTCACAGCTCACTGAACAATGATCAGTTAATAGGGTCAGTCTTTATCGATCTGACTAAGGCGTTCAACACTGTCCATCACTACCTACTGCTTGTGCAACTTCTGAAAGCTGGACTCTCTCCCAACTCCACTGCCTGGTTCAAAAGCTACTTGGATAACTGGTCTCAAAGAGCAAAAATTGCAGATGTCCTCTCTGATACCAAGCCTGTTCACTCAGGTGTCCCTCAGGGATCCATTCTGGGCCCCCTATTATTCAGCTTGTTCCTGAACTCCCTTCCAAATTCTTGCTCCAAAACAATCATCCTCTATGCAGATGATGCTGTAATTCTTGCCTCCCACAAGAATCCTAAGCCTCTGCAAGACAACCTTCAGCTTGGCTTCACATCTGTTGAAAATTGGTTCTCAAATCACAATCTGGTCCTCAATAATAAGAAAACAAACTCTATGATGTTCAGCAGCTCTCGTAACAAGCATGAGCTGCAACCCCTATCCGTTAAAACCAGTCATGGAGTCACCCTGGAACAGGTTGAAGCCTTTAAGTACCATGGGATCACTCTAGACCCTCATCTGACTTACAGTGCCCACATTGACTCTGTAGCCAAAGCAGCAAATACTCGCCTTAGGCTTCTCTTCTGGCATAGGCAACATCTTACCCCAGATGCCATGACTGTCGTCGTTCAGAGCTCTGTTGTCTCCATTATTGGCTATGGGCTTATCATTTATGGATCTGCCCCCGCTACCCCTCTTAGACACATATCCACCTCCCTCAATAAGGCCTGCCGACTTCTCACTGGATCCCACCACCTCACACATACGTGCAACCTCTGTGCACAAACTGTATGGCTGCAACTCACCAATCCAATAAAGTACCTAACCTGCACCATGGCAAAGAAAATAACTATGGGCCTTGCACCCCCTGGAGTGTGTGCACTCCTGCACCCTAGCAATAACCTCTGCTCAACCAGGGGGTCCAAATCATAGCTCCTACAGGTTCCACGTTGTCGTACCCCATAAGGTCAAAGATCTTTTGCCTACAGGACACCCAGCTGGCTAAATGGTCTAAACAATTACATCTCCTCCACTCCTACCCTTGGTGCATTTAAATCAAGGCTCCGCCTCTCTCTCACTGCCTCTAGCTCCTGTGACTGCCTCCACTAGCTGACCCCATGAATATTTCCCTAACCTTATGCAGTTCTCTCTCCTATTAGCACTTGGTTACCCCTTAGAACACACTTCCCCATGTTATGTCTTCGACAATGCCTCTGGCTGTGCTACTCCTCTATAGCTCTCTGCCCCCCTCTACTCTTCCTCTCTCTTGTCCTCTATCCTCTCTACACCTCATCTGCTATCTCCTTTTAGCCTAGCCTCCAAAACTTGTTTTGTTTCTCAGATGCTTTGTCACTCTGTTTAGCTTACACTTTTGTAACCTTGTCCTATATACTGAATTTGTAATCTGACTTACATGATTTATGTTTTCAATTGTAACTTGACATGGAACCTTTGTAAAAGAGCCTTGGCTCAAATGTATTATAATCCTAGACCTAATAAATAAATAATGAACAAAAAATAAATACTTAAACTCTGTTTCATACTTAATTGTTTATTGTTGATGGTTTATCACCATTTCTGTTCACTTGATTATCATATGCCTAATCTCTAATCTTTGTTACTGACTTGGCTTTCCTTGCTTTGTATGATTTGATGCTTCCAGTAAACTGATATTTCTTTTCTCTATAATATTCTGAGTCATACATGGAAATAGTCATGTATATGTCTAGGGTGCTTACTTGGTAAACAAAAACTAAATTAAAAAATGTTTTGCATTGATCTGTTTCCTGTGCTGATCCTTCATGATTAGTAGTTGTATCGTATAAGGTTAGGTTGATGGAAATCTAAAGCCTGGGACAACAAAAATCGCTGGTGTGTAAAATTCATCTTGCCTAAATCAACTGAAAAACAATGGATGTCAGTATACTAACTACAGTGCCTTGAGAGTGGTAAGGCAGTTTCTTCTTCAACACTGCTTTGACAGTGTTTTTGTTTCAGAATCTGCTGATATCTATTTTAGAACACAAATTAAGCCTCATGCTGCAGTTGAAGTTCAAAGATTGTCTGGGAATACTCCACAAACAGGAAAAAAAATGATTTTTTTAGATTGGTTGTGTACAGTATATACTGCAAGATGAATTAATCCATCAGAACTACCACACACTGTCTGGTATAGTTTTGCATCTGGGTTACACAATGGTTTGGGGGCCTGATGAAAACTAGGCCAGTGTATTTGCAAGAAAGACATCCAACAATTGACAAAATATGTTAAAAAGTATAGTAATATCTTGGGTATATTTTACTAGCTATGGTTCTTACTGTTGGGAAGAAGCAAAAATAATTTGTAAAAGAAATATAGGTTATAAAAGGTAAACGGTTTCTGAAGGTGCCATCGAGACAACTTCATTTACGATGTATTACAGAAAAATGTTTCTTGTATAGAACCATGGCTACATAGAAAGTGTCAATAGAAAAAGACTTACAGCCCATCATGTCTGCCCATTTTATTGCATTTTTTCCATATACTGTAGCTTTTTACCCCTTGGGCTGCTGACTGCTCTGACCCCACCTCTCCCAGACTGGCAACCACCTTCCTTGGGTTTACCTACTGTGTGAGATCCCTCAGGGATTCCCCCATGGCATGACTGTGAGGGGAAAGCCATCCTCCCTGCCTGAGAGAGCATATGCAGCTATCCATATCCAGATAGCATCAGAAGTACCCACGTGGTAGTGCAGGTCTGGAGAGGCATGCAGTGTGCTGGCCAACCCTTGGGTCCCCTTTTCCATTTTCTGACTTTTTCCCTGATCAAGCCACTGCAACATGAGAAATGCATGTGCATGCAGGTGCACATGCAACCTGGAACCTGTGACTTTCCACTCACTCCAGTGACACATGTTTGTGGTTAGGGCATTTGGCGTTGCCACCTGACCTCTACCTGGTGGCAGTAAAGAGTGGGGTCAGCAAGCCTCCCAGATCTGTGAGAGGAGGGTTGCCTGTCAGCTGCTGCATCCACTCCTACCCCCCCCCATGACCTCTGGCGATCTGAGCTTGTTCCCAAACTCTGGTCGTTGGCATGGAGTGAGGTAACGTGCCCAACAGCACCTCAGCCCTCAGTGCCACTGTGATGGCCTGCTCATTTTCTTACTTGAGTCTTACTTACCTAACTTTGGTATTGGCTGGACTGTATATCTACTGGCAGATCAACCTTGCTGTACCCACTCTTCCCTGCATCCTGCTTTAGTTTTCACCAAACTGTTAAAGCTGTCCAGAGCTCTCTTGAACCCTGTCACCCTCTTTGTATTTACCACCTTCCTTGGCAAACTTTTCCATCTATATACCACCCTTTCTATGGATAAATATATATATATTTTTTTTATTTAGTTGTTTAACCAGGTACTTCCTCATATCCTTCCTGAATCTACTTGTCACAAGTCAAAACTCATGTCCCCTAGTTGTTGATCCGCATCTATGTATAATTTGCATCAGTTATTCCCACAACTGCATCTAATGAAAGTTTTGAGTTGCCCTAAACTCACTCAGGAGTTGGAGGTTTGGAAGAGCTTGAATTTCAAGAAAAAGGTGAATGTATTTAATACTAGAGGGCACAGCTGACAGTCAAAAGGAAAAAAAAACATTCAGATCAGAAAAGAGAAGGGGATGTTTTTCACTAAAATAATTCCCTTGTGGAACAGCTTACCATCACATGTAGAGGGTAGTAAAATATTAGACTGTACTGAGAGGAGTTTTGACAAATGTATGATTTTAATTGGAATATCTCGATATAACAACTGATACAGTGTGCAACCATGATATGCAGATATGCCTAATTTTGCCCAAACCACCTATAATACCTACTTATGGTACTTCGTCCAAAAGATTAATGGCATGGGACACACCATTAATGAGAGGGAGGCAGTGTCTCTCTCATCATACTGGTGTCAGTAATTATTTATGACAACACTATAGCCTGAAGGAGTAGTTCCTCCCTCTCATTAATATAAGCTTACTCTTCTGGTAGCTCACTCCATTCACAACTGCAATAGTTTTGTTGTCTAGCAAGATGGGCAGCAAAGCCCAATATCAGCAATCTATTAAAGAGATCATCACTTGTGGAGGCTGATCATGAGGGGTTGTTTGTCTTGGCTAGTCTAATCAAGCATTAGTTCTCCCTCTGCTTTCATTTTGTTTAATTAACATCTTTTCATGCCAGAAAAACATTTTTTCTCTATTTGTTTATTTTAATTTAAATGTATTTACACAGGATAGCCCTGCTTAGCTGCATTTCATTTACAGTGGTCTCCTTCTGTACAGTTCTACATCTGAATTGATAAGCACAGTGAAGCCAAGTCACTTTCTTAAGGTTATACAGTAAGACAATGACTGTGATGGGATTTGAGCCATTGGTCTGTTTTGTTATATTGTTCATTTCTGTGACCACTAGAACACTCAGTCTTGCTACATCAGATGATGTGCGGTACACATGAACATTAACCTTTAAAAGTGATTTTAAGATGCAGTAATTGTTATTCTGTCATATATGATGTGTGTCCTCATATAAACACCAAAGGTGAGTAGACCCTAAAATATTGTCTGGTAAACTATTCACTGGAGAAGCATTAGATCTTGCAAGATTCATTCAGTTGTACACCCTGATGCCAATGACTGATCCATTCTCTCTTGACACAGCTTTGTTTATGATTCTGAAATGGAGGTCTTTGGGTCAACTGAATATCATCCATATCAAAATTGCTGCATGAGGTGTAAAAACATGACTTTCTTCCTTTTCATACTTTTTCAAAACGTAAATTGAACAAAGAACCAAGGATTGAAGGTGAACTTCAAGTTCATTCTAACAACATAAGGTTAGCCAAGATTAAACCTTTCAATGCAAAGTTCTCTTAAATCTGCTTCCTGTCAAATGCAACACGCGTGGCATAGTACTAGTATATGACAATGCATTCATGACTGTTCTAAAAACACCCAATTTCCCTGCTCTGTTTATATAATTTCTGCCTTCTGCACACATGTGCACACTTACATATGGAGGACTATCCATCAGAAACTTCAAAAACTGTTTGTTGAAAAAGCATGATTAGAATTCTCTGCATGTAACCAAACTCAAGTTAAAGGGTTTTGCCGAATAACACATCTTTCATATTAGTGATCAAAGCCCCACTGACAGCTGACACTATTACACTTTAATTTATGGGAACGCTTACCAGTCCTCATTGTTACTAAAGCTGTTGACTGCATGCAACCAATTAATCATTTTGTATTGAAGAATGTTTTGGGAACTTGAGCAGCATGCATTTCAGGAAAAAAAACACAGAAGTAAGTAAAACTGGAATGACTTAGAAATCAGTTGCAGTAGGTTTGGGAAAAGTCTTTTTTAAAATGTAACATATTACAGTTTTGTGTTACATTAAAATGTTTCTATTACATTATTCATTACTTATGGTTTAGTAACAAGTAATCACTAACTGGAATGGTGTCTTTTTACATTTTTAGTGCCAGATATTCAAAACTTAGCCCTGGGGCTAAATTAGCACTGAACGGTGTGCTAAATTAGCCCTGAACCAGTGACAAGCTATATTCAAAAGAATAGCCCAGGGGCTAAACCTGCTGAATATAGCATGCAAAGGAAGCGGTGCAAACAGGGCTGGGAGTGCAGTGCTAAAATAGCCTGGGAAATAAGACAACTCTGAATATAGCAACAGGGAAGTGCAAAATGCAACAACAGCTCAGTGGACACAGAGGTGGAGAAGGCAGAGCCGAAGCTGACAATGTGTGTGGTAGGAATGATGTGTTGCACAACAACTGCAAACAGTAATGCAGGCCACACACTGCAGAACTGTGCTAAGCTTTTTAGAGGATTGCCCCAGGCTAACCTAATTGCACAGTGCTAACACATTAACCCGGTGCAAACACATTAGCTCGGGGCAAAAGTTTGCTATATTGAAAGCTCCTATGCAAATTAGCCTACACAGCAATCCATATGCAAACAGCCACATTAGCATGAAGATTGCCAGTTGCTAGTTCATGGTGCACACAGCTCCACCTGTAGGTCAGACTGGAACTACAGGTCAAAAACTGCAGGCTGGATGGTGCCCACAGCTCCACCTGTAGGTCAGACTGGACATACAGGCTAAAAGCCTCAGGCCAGGGTGTGCACACAGCTCCACCTGTATGCCAGCCTTGAGAAACAGTTTGTTAGCTGCAGGCCATGGGTGTTGGCAGGCATACGCTGTACATATCTCCCACCCAGTCATCACTGGAATGAGGGACACAGACAATCTGAATGTGGAACAAAGAGGGACACTGATCCCCATAATGAGAGGCACATCCACAAACATGGAGACACAAACTCAAGACACAATGGAAACCATTACCATTGTATGTATACAGGGTAAGAGTTATGTAGCACCATAGAATAATACAACTCCCTGCTTGAAAGTCTGGATGTACAGTACAGTCTCTGTGTGTGCACTACTGTTTCCAGGAGGGATGAATGCAGGTCAAGGCTATAGTGAGAGGAACACAGAGGGATGCCCCCTACACTGAGGGATACTGTAAAGGACTGAATAACTGTGTGTATTTATCTATCTATACATATACAGATAAGCCCCCCAGGATGAAGTGCATTGCTACAGAATTCTGCAGTAGAGTTACTGCAGTAAACCGTGTAATTTCAATGGAAGTTAATCACTTTTGTCATGTAGTAAGCCTGTGAAACTGCGCTTCATCCTGGAGGGCTTATCTGTATGTATATGTGTATATATATATATATATATATATATATATATATATATATATTATTATATATATATATATATATATATATATATATATATATATATATATATATTCATTGTTAAAAAAATCCATTAATGCATCAGTTAGGGTGAATAATATAGTGACAAAAGCAGGGAAATAAGGCATTAGGGTTTCCAACCCTAACACCCCACCCCCAGGGTTCCCACCTCAACCACTCCACCCCCACCCCTCCACCATCCACACACCACAGGCATCTGGGTGTGCGTTGGGTTTGACGGTCTAACTCTCACTCCATTCCATGTGTAAACAAGCTGAGGTGATGCAGTACAGTAGAATGGGGTGAAAGTTAGGCCAATGACCCCAATGCACACCTAGATGCCTGTTGGTGTGTGGAGGGGTAAAGTGAGTAGAAAGCATGTGAACCCCAGGGTTGGGCGTTAGGAGTTGAGAAACCCTAACACCTCATTTCCCTGCTTTTGTTGCTATAGTATTCACCCTTACTGATGCATTAATGGAGTTTTGTGCAGTGAATTTTCCTTCTTTTTCAGATAATACAATTGTATCCTCTTTTTGCTGTTGGAGCACATGGTCCCCATCCCTCCATCCAGATAGTACAACAGTATCCATATTTCAATCCCATCCCTCCACAGATGCACAAATGTATCTAGCTGTAGAAACACAAGGATCTCTGGCCCCTGCACTTCCACACATAAAGTTACAATCAGGCATAGCGAAAGTGCAACAAATAGTCATAACTGTGCCATTTTAAATCATTTTCACCCCAAATATTCAACATTCCATCGTATCACCTCACTGCATGTACCCAGTACAGAAAACCTTCAAATCCCTGTGGAAATATAATTGTGTGCAACTGTAATGCCATTTTGCACCACATGTGCAGAAAAACATTTTTGGCAGGATTTGAAAAATTACAGCTGTTCAATTCATGAGGTGGTGTGAAAAACGGTAATGTTGAAAATCTGGAGAGAAAACATGAAACATTGGTGAAGTGATGAGCGTGTGTAGAAACTGCTCAACTCCCACACATAACTCTGTCATTTTTTGGTCGTTTTTCACCAAATTGTCAACATGGGTTTTTTGGGACCTCCCCTTATGAACACTTACACTGTGATTTTGTTAATCCACCCTCCACACACCACAGGCATCTGGGTGTTTGTTGGGGTTGACGGCCTAACTCTCACTCCGTTCCATGAGTAAACAAGCTGAGGTGGTGCAGTACAGGAGAATGGGGTGAAAGTTAGGTTGACGACACCAACGCATACCCAGATGCTTGTTGGTGTGTGGAGTGGTCGGGGTGGAGTAGTAGTGATGTGAACCCTGAGGGTGGGGCATTAGGGTTGAAACCCCTAACACCTCATTTCCCTGCTTTTGTTGCTATAGTATTCACCCTTACTGATGCACTAATGGAGTTTTGTGCTGTGAATTTCCATTCTTTTCAGATAGTATAATTCTATCCTCTTTTTGCTGTGGAAGCACATGGTCCCCATCCCTCCATCCAGATAGTACAACAGTATCCATATTTCAAAGTGGGAGTGCAGGGTCCTTCAGACCCCAGACTCCCATCCCTCTACAGAAGCATATATGTATCCAGCTGTAGAAACACAGGGATCTCTTGCCCCTGCACTTCCACACATAAAGTTACAAGCAGGCATAGCGAAAGTGCAACAAATAGTCATAACTGTGTCATTTTAATTCATTTTCAACCCAAATGTTCAACATAATCATCTTATCACCTCATCACATGTACCCAGTACAGGAAACCTTCAAATCCTGTGAAAATATAATTCTGTGCAACTGTAATGTCATTTTGCGCCACAGGTGCAGAAAAGCATTTTTGGCAGGATTTGAAAAATTACAGCTGTTCTATTAATGAGGTGGTGTGAAAAATGGTAATGTTGAAAATCTGGAGAGAAAACATGAAACATTGGTGAAGTGATGAGCGTGTGTAGAAACTGCTCAACACCCACTCATAACTCTATCATCTTTTGGTCGGTTTTCACTAAATTGTCAACATGGGTTTTTTGGGACCTCCCCTCACGAACACTTGCACTGTGATTTTGTTAATCCATCCCGAAAGTTGATTTCGCAGAGTGACCATGCCATTCTGTGCCACAAGTGTGAAAACACATTTCAGTAGGATGTAAAAAATGATGGCTGTACTGTTCATGAGGAGATGTGAAAAATGGCAATGTTGAAACTCTGGGGTGAAAATATTAAAAATCGGCAAAGTTACAAGCGTGCATAAAAACTGTGCAATGCAAACTCATAACGCAGTCATTTTTTGGAATATTTTCACCAAATTTGCAGCATGGACTTTTTGGGACCCCATCTCATGAACAGTTGCACTGTTATTTCATTAATCTGTCCTGAAAGGTGATTCCATGCAGCGACCACAAAATCACTTTTTGGGACAGAGCAATGAAATGACAGGGACAGTGTTCTCAAGGTGGGGTCCCAAGAACCTCATGTTGAAGAATTGGGGTCAAAATTCCTAAAAATGGCTGCGATATCATCATTAGTTAAAACCCCATTGACAGCCATTATATGGCACTTACCTTTGATTCTTCATTTTGCGATTCAGCTTTGAAGAGCACAGACATGTTCTGGTCCTCAGAGAATGAGAGTGCAAACCTCTGGAGGTAAGTATGCGGTATGGGGGGTGCGGGGAGGTGGGTGCTCAATGGAGTGGTGGGGATGGGGGAGTGGGGATTGTGGGCTGGGAAGATGATGAGGGATTGTTTTAATTTTTCCAGGTTAAAAACAAAAATAACCTGTAGGGGGATGGTTTTCTTTGTTTACAGGTACAATAACTAAATAAATACAATTGGGCACATTGGGATGGGTTCCCAGTGTGCCACATGAGTTGGGGGGGTACATGCTGCTGACAAAGGGATTGGGCACCCCCCGTCAGCAAGGCATATAATATTAAATAACTTTTGAGCACTGTGGGGTGGGCTCCCAGTGTGCCACATGAGTTGGGGTGGTGGGGGGACATGATACTGACTTGGGGATTGGGCACCCTAATGTCGGTGGATTATTTTGCACAGACTACAGAAATCTGATGCAGGATCCTACATCATAGGAACAAAACACCAGGGGATGGTTTTCTTTATTTATAGGTATGGAACATAAACTATACATTTGGGCACACTGGGGTGGGCTGCCAGTGTGCCACATGAGTGGTGGTGGTGGTGGTGGGGAATCATGATGCAGACTATTGTAGTAATTCAAAGTGTGACTTCAAATTACTTCTGGTTCCACCACCACTTGCAGCATGCTTTTTTCAGGAGATATTTAGTGCTGCATTACCAGTGGTGCAATAGCCTGTGTTGCAGTGCTACCGTTTTCAATATGCCGGTGTACCAGCATTCATGGCCACTCCCCTACCTCCTGTTATCCATGGACCAGCACCCCTGACTGCACCCCCACCTCATGGACAGCAACATATAAGTAGCTGTATGTACTAATCTTAGGACACAGACACTTAATGTATAAGCAGAAGTGTCAGGATCTGAGTTCTACTGTACTTTTGAAATGCATATTATGCTTCACTATATTCTCACAATGTAGTATACCACTAGGAGTTGTTTTCCATTATATTTTTATTATATAATTATTAGTTTGGCAACAGTGACATCTTTAGTGCTTGTGCAAACTGTAACTACAAGTGACCTTGGAAGAATCACAGACCTCATTGTTCACTTTGTCTTCTGCTAAGCTAAGCAACTTCTTATGCTAGTTAGGATAGTTACTCTGGCCACCTGTTTTTGGCCAATTATATGAACATTGTATATCTTTTTTTATTGTTGTCTTGGTTATTATCAGGGTATAAAACCCCATGCACCACGTATTTTCTCTAAGAGAAACTTGATTGCTCCTATAGGTAAGGAAACTGGATACTCTCCCAGTGACAACACTGTTGGTTGTAAGCCTGTATTATTCTTATTTACCAGTACTAAATTACATTTATTACTTAGACACCACTTGTCTGTCATCTCTTCCTTTTGTGCAGTTCCAACAAGAACCTGAGAAAGGTAATTTTATTACCAAGTTACACTCCCTCACCTGCAAACATTAACTTTTAGTGTTAGCACTATCACACAGCATTGGTGCTAACAGGGAATTTGAATATTGCAGTCTGGTACAAATTCAGCACTATTCCAGCACTACAGATTTGTGCCAGGTGAAAAGCTTTAAATATCTGGCCCTTAATATTTGTTTACTGTACTGTTAGAGAGGGAAGCCTCAGTATTATTAGACCTCACTGAGGAGACTCTTATTTTGGCACACCTGCTCTTGGTAATAGGTTGTGATTGTCAGGCTCAAACCAAAGGCTCTGATTTCTGTGCCAACTCCTAGTAGTCACACATTCCAATAACCACTATTTTGAGGACATACTGTACAGCTATGGTTTGCTCAGTTACATAGTAAGCTGCTTGACAGTGCTCAAAAGCATTCAAAAGTAACCATGCTCAGCATAGACTGATAAGTAATGATGTGCAAATTTGAAAAATTTGCTTTGTGAATTTGTCACAATTAGTGAAGTTAATCCCTTTGTGAAGTGTCAATTACAACTATAGAGGTAACTATGTAAACTGTGGATCTGGAACTTTGGAAGTATCAGTTTGCAGTACCGTACAAGCCTTTTAAGTGAGACATGCTTAAGTGGGATGTCTCTGTTGGAACAGATTTCCTCTTTTGTAAAGCAAGACCTCTGCTGTACAATGGTTAAATAGGACATTTGTCCAGCACTCGTCTGCTTTAGCAGGACAACTAACAGCTGATTCTTGGCTAATTCCAGCCAATTACCTTGATATTTCCAGCATACTGCAATCAGGTAATGGGCTGTAAATCAGCTGAGAAGAGTTAAAACCCTTGCTGTTGCTTTAGCTTGCTTAGTCTTCTTTGAACCAAGTATTTGCAGTTTGTTTAGTTTTCTGTGAACTGAGAGCTTTGCAGCCATGACTCTGCTGAGAAATGAGCTGTGTGTAGCGGATCGCGTTCCTGTGACTGAAGCTCTTCAAATCTCCACCAGCTTGCTCTTCAGTGGCTGCTGAATTTAAAATTTTAAAGAGCCTAGCAGGAAAAATAAGTAAAAATCACAAAGCCATCCTGGAAGAGTGGCATGCTAATAAAAACTCAGTTGGAAGAAAAAGCAAGAGGTCAAAGACTGTGAGGGTGAGGGTGCCCTCATGCTGTAAGTTTCACAGGCTCTAAACCAAGGGGCTCATATCTCTGGCCCAATGTTAAAATCCAAGGCACTAGATTTAGCCTCACAAATGGGTCACTCAAGTTTTGAGGCTACAGATGGCTGGCTTTCAAGGTGGAAGCAGTAGCATCAGATTGTGTTCAAAAGGAAACACAGTAAGAAGCAAGATGATGATGTCATCACTGCACAAACTTGTTTAACTGAAGTGCTAACTAGATTTCTATTTGGATAAGGGCCAGCTGATGTCTGGAATGCCCATAAAACCAACTTATTCTACCAGGGGTATCCTGACTGTCGGCATGCTTTTAAGCAGCAGGAGCCCACAGGTAATAAAAAAGCTAAAGACAGAGGGCCTGATTTTACAAGGTTGACACAGGACGTGCGTCAAGCTCTATATCAACCACAATGTTTGCTGTAGCTGTGACAAAGAGTTTGCTGCAATCTGTGCCAAATTTTAGTACATTTGGTGCAGTTGAAACATTTTAATAAATTTATAGCAGCAAGACCCGTGCAATGGAACCCCCACAGATGCAAAGTTAGACCATGGGGGACCTGGTCTAACTTCCTGCATTTGATGCAAGGGACTTGCAGCAGGGCTTTTGTGGCAGGCAGCTTGTAAAATTGCCCTTGCCACAATGTTTCACACAAGTCACCACTTGTGTACACCTCACTTTCACAATTCCCTTGTGGCAATCTAAATGCTTTTTAAAATCAGGCCCAGAATCTCTATCGTGTACTGTGCAAACCAAACTGGAACAAAAAAAAGAAAGCTCCTTGTCCTTGGCAAAGGCAAATATCCTTGCTGCTTGCCTACAGACCATAAACTGCTGCCAGTTACAAACACTAATTCAGGCAATGCCTGTATGACATTTGCCAAATTCCAGGAGTGGCTGCTAGCATGGGATGGCAAGCTCTGTAGAAGCCGCAGAAAAATTCTGTTGTTTGTGGACAGTTGTTCTGTCCACCCCATGATCTTGCCAGAAGACTGAAATTCATAATACTTGTTTTCTTCCAGCCAGACACCACCAGAATTTCACAGCCTATGGATATGGGCATTATTAAGAATCTTGAAGGCCACTACCTGTCATATGTTGCTGGCAAAACATTGCAGACAATAGATGAGGGGGAAATGGCTCATGTAGCTAAAATTGGCTGTAAAGAGAATCTTCTTGATGACCATTACATGTTGCATGGCGTGATAGGGGTGGTCAAACAAGGCACAATGAAAAATTGTTTTTCGAAATCAGGCTTTACCTCTGATGCCAGTACCATACCCCATGAAAAGACCAGCACACTGACAGTGCTTGAGGATGTTATGACCCCTGCCTTCATGGATGCCACTGATTTTAATGCATTTGTAGAAATGGATATGGACAAATGATCAGTGGGATAACTTACTGATGGGGAGTTTGTCCATGCAGTGCTAAAGGGGAAAGACACAGAGGACACATCTGATGCTGACACTCAGGAGCCAGTGACATCGGTGTCGACAGTAGAGGCAGTGACAGGTCCTAAGGCAGCTATGGACTGGTGCCAACAGTGTGAACAGACTGTGATCTGGGAAAAGCTGTTTATTTGTTAAACATTTTTTTATTGTTTACTTAAGGCAGAACACACACACGAAGGCAGAGTCTACATATAGAAAATCAACAGATACCACAACATTAGGTATGATCAGTAAATACAATTGACAAAACATTCTGTCAGTTAGCTGCAACCATTCAGGATATAGCTTAACATATACTTTACACCACCAACTAGGTGGCCAGAGGATAATTAAATTAATGAAGAGTCGCGTCCTTTCAACAGAGGAGAGCATAGATCAATATAAGAAAATTAGACCACAGAGAAGGATATGACAAGGGAAATCGGTAGTTTCTGGTCACTCTACCAAGGGTATGTCTTATTCCCATGTAGATTTTAATATCAACTATATACAGCTATGGCAATCTTTCATCATGTTTAATTATTTCGAAGGGAAATATAGAAGAGACGGGAAGGAGAAGGGGAAAAAAGAGGGAGACTTGCAAAAAGAGAAGGGAACTGTCCACACTCTATAAAAAAAGGGGGAGGAGTCTAAAAAGTGGAACTGGAAGAAGTATTGTAGCAGTACTTGGACAGAGAAAAGCTGTTTGAAATTGAATCTATGATTCAGACAGAAGATCTTAAAGCAAAACACCAGAAATGCATTGCTGAGTTTTTCCAACCTGCCATTTCGTCTGCATCATCTGCATTGTCTGCATCAGTAATAGAAGGAGAAAACACCCCATGAACATCATCCCTTTCCTTCCTTATACAGATGGAAGATATTTTGTTGCAGGAGGAAAACAATGAAGAGGAACAAAGATCATATACAGTGATTTAAACACTATGGTACAGTAAATAAAGTTAAACGAAATTGAAACGTTACCCACAGTTACACAAGCACAAATCACAAGCATAAAAAAGTCAAGAAAAACACTACTGTGCACATCTAGTTTGTATTTCACCAGTCACCTTACAAAAAACAAGGAAAAACAGTCTCCATTCATTCTCCCTCCCTCCACAAAAGTGAACTTCACTTAACAGAGATGGCTGCTTAAATAGGACAATCTGCTTTCCACCAACCCATCCTGTTTAAGTGTGTTGCACTGTATAGGGATAACTTTGCAAGTTGATAATTTAGAAATTTTGCTGGCAAAGTGGGGCACACAATTAAAGTTCACGATGTACTATTGGATTGGAAGTTAACTGGTACTCAATCAAGCTGTAAACCATGAGAAGGATGTGTTTAGTGCAGTATTCTGAAGAAAGAGTAGGGGAAAAGTCTGTGGTTATGTTAGCAAATAAATAAATACATAAATAAATCTGTCTCAAAATGAAGCTTTTTTTAATACAAATTGCTTACAAATTGTTTTAGAGGTAATTGTGCTGCTTGGTTTATGTATTTGTTTCTGTTTTTACTGATTATGTAGTTTAAAGTAATGATTTTTTATGTTGGCTCAGGCTTGTGCACCAGCCAACATATTGCAGTAGTAGCAGATTTGGAGGTATGGTCACTGTGTGTGAATGCAGGGCATACATCAGTAGGTGCGTCCCTCATTCCCCAATAAGGCAGCATGCAGGTGCTACACTAGCAACATGTAATGTGGCAAGCACATCAAAGAAAAGGTCCGCTGCAATGAGAGCCAAGCTTGTCATGCAGCAGCAGCTCCCAACGTGCCTTTCCTGGTGAAGCATTCTAGTAAACATGGTGGCAGTGACTGCCACCTCCATGTGCCACAATTCTGACTTAGGGGTGTCCAATCCCCCTGTTGGCTTGCTCTGACCCAGTTTATTTGCTGACGGGGGAGCCCACTCCCAGTTGGCATAATGCCCCCTTCCCCCCTATTTGTATTGTGCCTAGGGAGATGCCCAATCACCCTCAGCTCTAGCCCCCCCCTTTGGTATGTGCTGACAGGGGTGCCCAATCCCCCATCATCTAGCCCCCCAAACACTCAAGAGGCATGCTGGGAGCCCACTACAGTGTGCCAAATGCCCCTGTAAAAAAAAAGTCCCGTCATGTTTTTTATTTTTAACCTGTAAAAGAAGAAAATGGTCCCTCATAGTCTGTTCTGCTCCCTCTCCCTACCCACACCCACCCTCTATGCACCCTGCCTCCCCACACCTCCCCTCACCCCATACTTACCTCCGGAATCTGGTGCGACGACCTTTGGTGGACTGGGAACACGTCTGCACTCTTCAAAGCTGACCATGAACTGAAGAAATGCCAGTAAGCTGTATAATGGCATACATAGGATTTTTTTCAACTTTGGTGCATATCTCGGGCATTCTTGGGAATTTTTGCACCACATTTTCAACAAGGGGGTTATTGGGACCTCTCCTCATGAATGTAGTCACTGTCATGGCGTTATTCAGTTCTGAAAGCTGATTTCATGGCCACTGCGTGGAATCACCTTTCAGAACCGATTAATGAAATGTCAGTGCCACTGTTCATGAGGTGGGCTCTCAAAAAGCCTATGTTGCAAATGTGGTGAAAAAAATCCAAAAAATGACTGTTTTATGAGGTGCATTGTGCAGTTTCCATACATCAGCCAGAATCTCCATGAATTTGTATTTTCTACCCAGATTTCAACATTGGCAGTTTTCCACACCTCCTTATGAACAGTACAGCTGTCATTTTACATATCCTGGCCGAAATGTGTTTTCGCACTTCCAGTGCAGAATAGCGTGGTCGCTGTGCAAAATCAGTTTTTGGGATAGTTTGAGAAAATGACAGTGACACTGTTCATGAGCAGAGGTCCTAAAATGCCTGTGTTGAAAATTTGGTGATGAAAGTCCATAAATGACTGCATTACAAGCATGCGTTGTGCAGTTTCTACACACCCTTGTAACTTCGCATATTTGCAATATTTTCATGCCAGATTTTCAACACTGACATTTTTTCACACCCTTTAATGAACAGTACAGCTGTCAGTTTTCACATTCTGCCCAAAATGTGTTTTTGCACCTGTGCCACAGAATGGCGTGGTCACTATGGGAAATCAACTTTTGGGACAGATTAACAAAATCACAGTGCCACTGTTCATGAGGGGAGGTCCCAAAATGCCTATGTTGAAAATATGTCTCTTCAGGGTGGGGGTCAGGTTGCCATCAGTTCAATACTTCACTGCCATTCTTATTATGCATCTCTAACTCCTGCACTACCAATGCCAATGCCAGCAAGACAACATTCGGCATTGACATATGCTTGTTTTCTCTGTAGTGAAGAACTGCTGAGGGGAAGGGGAGAAGTATTCAGTTAGCAAGGCAGTCCAAAAAGATCAGGAATGATTTTAACTGAGCAGCAAGAGAGTTGTCATATTTTTTTCAGTCTTTCTTTTCTGTTATTTTAGGTGTCTATTTTGTGATTTCTCATGTCATTTCTGTAGTTTAGTTTAAGTGAAGTATTTTGACAGTCTCTTCTTTGGTTTCAGTTATTTATTTCTTAAAGTGATGGTGTTCTGTCACATGTTTGTACTTGTTTATTGTCCCTGCCTTGTATTGTTTATCCCTCCCATGTTTTTTTTTAATTGGGTGTTTTTTATTACCTACTAGTAAAGCTTGTATTTATTTGTTTAATAATCTAGAGTTTGTTTATTTATGGTTGTATTTCAAATTCCCAGTATATGTTGAAGAGCTTTATTTTTACTTATTTTCTGTCCTGGCAGATTTTAATATTGTAAGGTGCCCAGAGCCTCTGGGATTTGGTGCCAGATAAATAAATGTTACCTACCTACCTACTTGTAGCTCAGCAAGCTTTTTTTATTTCTCATTTTTCAGATTGCACTGCTAATCCCTTGAGGGATGTTGTCTGATGCTGCTAGCTAGTTGTGCTGTAGGCTTTCTTTAAATTTTATCACAATATTATAACTATAAAGATTTAAAAAAATGGCTGGGAGGAGATGATCTACCAAATGGAGAGGTGCCAGGGAGGTGGCAAAAAAGTGTAGAAGTTCTATAGGGCAAAAGGATGTTGCAACTAAAAGAGAAACTATAGGCTAGATTCACAGGACATCTGAAATTTCCACAGCTGTTTGAAAACTAGACGCGAGTGGGTTGACACTTGCAGATCCACAGGTTGCCGCAGTTTTCCCACAGAGATGGGTATTCACAAAGATGGAGCCAGATTGGAACCAGCTCCATGATTTATGGCATCTTGTAGGTGGTGTTGCCCAGGAAATCCCTGAAGCTGTTGAACACTGTTATGGCCAGTGGGACCAGCCATAACATCTTCTGCAACTGCCGTAGCTGTAAATATCAATCACTGCAGCTGCAGAGATTTAATTCTGTAAATAGATTTGCAGGCCTTGAGGCATGGGACCTAATCCCACATCCTTTCATAAATCAAGCACTATGTCTGCACCAGTGTCTTGTATGGGCTCTGGGGCCTAAGGTAGTAGCAAAGAAGTACTTGGGGCAGTGGCATTAGTGCAGCCAAATGTTTCTCTGCCACATCTGTGGCACCCTTGCTTGTGGAGTCTGTGGGAGGTGATGACAAGAGGAACAGTACAAGACATAATAACATCTCTGGCTCAGCCAAGTGGTTGAGGATGTCATTGATGTCCCCATGACTGCTGCTGGTGGTGGCACAGAGCCTTGTCTTGATGATAGTTTCCCATTCCCCAATGAAAATGTGGAGCTTGAGTATCCTTGAGCATGAGTCAGAGCCTGAGGAGAACTGCAGAGTCAGAAATGACTAGATTTAAAAATGTTCATTATATTCATGATAATGAAAAGGACATAGAAGCTGGAGAATGTAATGAGGATGAGGACAGAGCTCAGGAGAAGAAGGAAATTAGTGTTTGTGGGGATGGTGATTTAGGTCTCTTATGGGAGCCCAAAGAGGAAAAGAAGAAAGGTGGTGCTGCTGACAATGTGGGGGTTTGCCCACCACTTTCTCATCTAATTACCAATGCCCGCTCCCCAATACCATACCAGTTGTTCCTCTTACTGATGAGCCCATTACACACAAGTTTTGAAGTTCATAAAGCATCCTAAGAAACACCAAAAAATCAAGGGGTACCAAATCCCTAGTTTTGGATTTCTATATACTGGTCCCAGCTGATGAAACAGTTATCATCTGCCAGCTGTGTCAGTCTTGAGTTAGAAGAGGTAAATAGGACGGCCTGCTACACACCGGTGTGCAGCACATGCACCTAACATTCAGGGACATATTTCACTGGACTCAACACAGAAGGAAGCAGGTGCAGAGGTTTCCTCTTGCTCCTCCTCATCAAAATAATTATTACCAAGGCAGTCAGAAGTGGGAGGAAAAAAAGCCTAGGTGGAGGGAGGAGTGATTGATGAAGACTACATATAGGAGGAAGAATTTCTGGGGCTGCCTAGTAGTGGGCACAGCAACAGTGGTGGATTAGAAAGTGCCACTGAGAGGAACCAAAGAACAGTAATGCAATTGAAGAAAACTCCCCTAATCACTGCTTTTATTCAAGCAGCACATGTGAATCCCCAGAAGTCAAATACTACCTCGCCAAAAATGCTACCACAATGAGTCCAGCTATTTGGTAGCTTAACAACCAGAAAGATGTAACTAACGCTGCATAGCAAGTTTGAGTGTCAGTACAAATACCCACCCAATCATTCTATCATAATACACATGATATAAATGCAACAACAACCGAAATGCTGCCAATTGATCTATTTCCATTCTCTTTTGTGGAGAATGTGGGATTTAGAATGTTGATGGGCCGTGCCTGTTCCAAATGGCAGTTTCCTTCAAGAGATGTTTCTATGCATGTGCCATTCCTGAAGTATAAGGGACATGGTAATCCATGTCCTGCAACATTCAACATCACCATACTGTATGTACACCTAAGTATGGATATGTGGACTAGTGGCCAAACAGCTAGTAGCTCCTATCTGCTCATTACAATACATTGGGCACAGGTACTGCACCTGGGAAAGTATTTGACTAAGAGCAGATAAGAAATTGTACTAAGCCCAACTGCAGTGGTATCAACACTCTGGGTATTCAATAGCATGCTACACTGGCAAAGAAGAGTGTAAATAGATTACACAAGGGTCATAAAATGCTAGAATTGCTCTTGACAGAGATTGATGAGAGGCTGTACCCCCTCTCACTGAACGTGGGTTTCACTGTGAGTGATAATGGCTCCAATACAGTGAAATAAATAAGTGATAGGGGGTTTGTCAGGGTGCCATGCCTGGCACACTGTCTTAATCTTGTGTATGAGCTTCTAACATATTCTGATATTAAGTCCACATTGACTGTGGTCCATTACATCTGCATCCACTTTGCCTGTTCCAGGAAGGCCAATGACCAGCTCAGGCACCTGCATGTACAGAACAAACTGCTTCAGCACCATATGAAGCTAAAAGTCATTACCAAATGGAACTCAATACTGTACATGATTGAGTGCTTGTACAAGCAGTATAGAGCCATCTATGAATATGTGCTGCTTCATAGAAACTGTGCCAGTGCTGGAGTACCTAACTTTCTGACAACAGACAAGTGGTGGCTGTTGGATGGCCTGATCTTGATTCTCAGGTCATTCGTGCATGCAACACAAGCAGTGAGTACAGACACTGCCTGTATTAGACCATCCCACTTAGTTGTGGGCTAAGGCAGACGTTGCTGAATGTAAAGCAAGTGCTGAGGCAGGTGGTGATACCAGATATTGTGCTTTAATGGAACACACGCTACATTTCTTGGACTGCAATACTCACATTTCAGACATTATGTAGTGCGCAAATACTCGGATTGCCAATATGCTAGACCCACATTATAAACATGGTTTGGCTCAATAATTGAAGGTGGGCATGATCAATAGGAAAATGTCACCAATCTTCTAATAAAATGGGTACATGGGGCAGAGATGCAAAATTCACAGTTATCTAAGGCACAATGTGAAACTCATTGGAAACTGGGTGTTGCTACCACCTTACATGGGAAATCAGCTGAGATAACATGAAAGGTAAAAGGGAAAATCCCAGAAAATCCACTTTGGGATGTTTTTCACCAGGTGGGACTTGAAGACAAGGAGTAAAAGGGGGAGGAGGAGGTTGATGAGGCAGCAGGATTGTGGACAGTGCAACACATGGTGGATGCATATTTGGTGGACACCAGATAGCTTACAATCACTGATGAGCCCCTACTTTACTGGACTAGTACACTCACTGGCTAACCAGGACTGTCCTCAGTAGCAACCAAATACCTGAGCTGTCCGCCCTTGAGTGTCATTTGCAGAACATAGTCAGTTTGGTAGGGGCCATTGTGCAGGGTGGGCATAGAAATCTGTCCACTAGAAATGCTAGCATAGTAACATTTATTAAAAGGAATGCAAGTCACATTCCATGCAACACAGTGATCTTGGCTTTCCTACCACATGAAGTTGGAGGTGAAGATAATCCTGAAGAGTATGAGGTTGAAGGAACTGAGGAGGTGAGTCTCTTTCAAAGAAGGAAGAACACCAGGACAGAGGGCATGCGATGAAGCTGGGAATGGAGTTAAACAGGGATGTAAAGAACTACTACTTCACTGAAAGGGTGGTAGACACCTGGATTAGACTGCCAGCAGAAGCAGTGGAGGCAAAAACAATAGAGGGGCTTCAAGCATGCATTGGATAAACAAAGGTGAATATTAATGAATTAGGCAGGGAGGAGAGATGGTCACCAGAGACCAGTTAGGGTCTGTGGAGGCAGACTAGGCAAGGACCACTTGGGCAGCTTTTTCTACTGATAAATTATATTTTTTGATGTTTCTTTGCCAAATTACCTTCCACCAAGTTGGATGAAACACAGATGAATAAAGAAATCCTATGTATGGACAAATTCAGTCTTAAAGACTGTGAAGGTTACTTCTTTGATGAGGATGATGCATAAAAAGCTATGCATTTTGTCCCTGCTTTCTTCTTCATCAGTTGAATAATTTTCTTTCTGATTCACATGTAAGTTTCTTTTCTGCGTCACTTTACTTGTCCTGAAGTTGTGCTGCTATTCCCTGCATCCATACGATTATCTGCCTCCATCCTCTCCAATGTGGTGCCTACAGACAAACTAGAAAATCACTGAACACTGCATAATTAAATGCAAACAATATCATGGGCTACGAGCGCCACTGCATGCATCCAAAGACAAACTCCAATTTCTTAATCCAGCATGAATGTGATTGCCAACCAGGCAGACCATGCCTCCTCCAGTAAACAAATTACCACCTCCTCCTCCTCCTCATCCTGCCTGCTTGGGTCCTCCACATCTACAGACAACATGGGCTACCACCTCCATCTCATGTATCCAGACTGACATGCCTGAACTCTTAATCCAGCAAAAAATGCCATTGCAGCCAGGCAGACCATGCCTCTTTCAGCAAGTAAGACACCGCCACCTCCTCCTCCTCTTCTTCACCTGGCCTGCTTGGGTCCTCCACATCTACAAACAACATGAGCCACCACTTCCAACCTATGCATCCAGATACAAACCCAGACTCTCTTTTTTCTCAGTCTAATTGTCATTGCCCAAGCAAACCTCCAGCCAGCCGCCCAGCCTTCAAACCAACCCTCTAGCTAGTCAGTCCATCAAAGCAGCAATATCTCAAACTCAAGTTCAGCAAGGCTTTTCTTTGCCTGCTGTAATGGCAAGTGATTTTAACTTTAGTTCATGCTTTTCATCCTCACTGGTGGTGGTGTCTCCTTACATAGGAGGGCCTTCTAATGTATTGCTTGCAAGACATTAAAATGTGTTTTACTTTTGTCTCCTTCTCACTACAGGCTTGACCATTTACAGGGATGACTGGAAAGCCAGTCACGAATCCCGGCAGCCCTCAATACACAGACTTAAGTTGCCACTTCTTCCACCATCTCTCTCTGTGGCATTGTGTCAGTACATGACATAACCATCATTAATTTGTCATAAGTATTATATCATTACATGATTTATTTTACCAAAAAAGTGTTTATGCTGTTTGGTACTGGGGTGGCTGATCAGGCTTGTTCCTGCCTCCTTGACCTGTCCACCACCTAGCCAGTACTCACCTTGGTCTCGAAGTTCCACTACAAATTCCCCTTTATGGTGGGGCTGGAGGGAAGAGGGCCATCCTCTCCCACAATGCGAATAATCCAGAGCAGGTAGGGGCAAGTTCCAGGTGAGAGCATGGACTTGGGACAAGTGTGAAAGGCTTCAATAAGCCCCCAACTCTCCTTTTTCCTCTTTTATTCCCACCCCTGCCTCAGGATGTCAAGCGTGTGCATGAAAGTGCACACGCATGACAGTCCCACAGCCCTGTCCCTTCATGCTGCCCATGTTACACTACCACCATGCCTCCAGCTGATGGCAGTCTAATACTGGGCTGATATTCCTCCCCTCCCATGGACAGGAGAACAGTCCTTCAGATGCTCAATTTTTTCCCACCCCAGCCAACTGCCCGGTGACCCAAGCACAGTCCTGTACCCAGGTCACTGGTGTGATAGGAGGTACAATGCCAGTGCCTCAGCTCTCCATGCCACCAGCCTGGCCCATGACATGATTTTTTAAAACATTTTTATTGTAAGTTTTCCTTTCCCAGAATCACAGTGGCACAGTGGCCAAGTGAGACAAAATAGTTTTTCTTTTGTCTTCTCAAGTGACAAGTATTGTACGACTGAGACTGGCAGTGAACAAAATATACTCCATGCGGCTGCCAAAGTGGTCAAGAAAGAAAAAATAGCTTCCCTTTTTTCTTCACAGGAGACAGGTATAATAAGATTGGGAGTAGATAACTGATATCTTCTGTGGCAACCACAGTGGCCATGTGAGGAAAGGTAATTTCTCTTTTGTAGTCACAAGTGACAGGCGTAGTAAGAATGGGAGTGGAAGTGGACAGAGAATATACCCAGTGGTCACCCTAGTGGGTGTTTGAGTAAAGTCTAAATAATTTTCTCTTCTGTTCACAGGTCTCCTGTACTGCTGCCTCCTCCTCCAGCAAGCATGACTTCTTCTTCTCTGCCTATTCTTTCTAGGGCACCTTTGTGCCATTTTATTGCATGACCATCCCCAATGTGATGGTATGCATCCTTTTCTTTTACTTTTTTAATTTTTCTTGTTGTTTCATGGGTGCAATTCGAAAGGGAGCACACAAGAGTCAAAATAATTTTTCTCTTGTATTCACAAGTCTCTTCTCATCCTGACATGAATTCCTCCTCCTCCAGCAAGCAAGCCACATCCATCTTCTCCACTAGATCATGGATGTAGTTAATACTGAAGCAAACACATTAACAAAATGCTAACAGAGTTAATAATGTATCTCCTCATCGGATGCCTACCTCTGCCAATGAGGTTATTAGTACCTGCCATTGCATGCAGGAACCTTCTCAACCTGCAGACTGACATATACTACATAGACTACTGCGACATAGTATACAGTGTCGCTCCCAAATCTACCTTAGCCAGACTGGACTCAGTTTTCCATGCCTTCTGTCAGTTTGCCCTCCATGCCACCCCCCGCACCCATCACTGAAACCTCTACCATGTCCTCGCACTCCCTTCCCTCGAAAACCATCACCTTCAGTACTCCGCTAAATTCATAGCCAAATTCTGGCATGACTCCCTGCCCTCATACCTCTCTGCCTTACTTAACCCAGCTCCCTCCCTTCCCTTCTCATGCCCTCAGATCCCTCGATGATCAGAAGCTTCAAATCTCTAGGTGGAAAACCACTATTGGACAATCTGCCCTCTCCTACTGCTTCCCCAAACTCTGGAATGAACTCCCTCCCCAAATTTGCCATTCCTCCTCTACCCATTCCTTGTCTTCAGCACTAGCAAACTACCTCTCGGTAAATTGCTCCTGCACTTAAAACACAAGGTGTCCCCTTTGCCCCCCCCGACTGCCTGACCAGTGGCACCTAGCTTACGCTACGGAAGCTGGCTTATCTATACCAAGTTCAGCACTTCTAGTACACGGGCTTTACCCTGTCCTAAACATTCCTTGATACTGCCTGATCCTCACATTTCTCTACTCAGTGTCACACCTCATCTATCCAGAACTATGCCATTCAGTAATATAATCTATGCCTGCCTACTGTTGTTGTTGAACTGTACTGTTTGTCTTGTCCCCTAGTCCAACACACAATTGTATCCTGCAACTGCATAACTGAAACTTTCTCTGTAAACTGTTCAACTGAATCTGCCTACTGTATTGCTGTAATTGTGCTCAGCTATGTTCTACTGTTTTTCCTTGAATATGTAACTCTTGATAATCTGCGAGTTATCTCCCACTGTACCCTCACCCCCCAGGCCGCACCGGGAGATGAGCATCTTTTTTGTTCAGTGTGCCATCCTGGTGAAACAATTTCAATAAACAATAAATAAGTGTAATTTCTGTGAATTGGGGAACATTTCTGGGAGTTACAAATGTTTAGTCTTTCATGCTTTTCATACACAATTTTCATTAAAGTACATTACAAGAAGGGCTCTGGCTTGGAACTGACATGGCACAGCACTATGTAACAGCATGTATTAGCATGATATATTAATTCTGTGACTTGAGAATAACTCTGAGTACCAAAAGTTGGTATATAGTGCTTTTTGAACAGTTTTCACTGAAGTGTGTTACAAGGACTGTTCCAGAAGCAAATGGTTTAATACCTTTCATTAGACCAACATAGATGTAACACAAGAAAACAATGTCTAAGCTTTCAGACCAACCAAGTCCTTCCTTGGATACTTATGCCAGTTGTTCAGAGAATCATATTCTATTAACACCCAGATCCTACAGAAAAAAAAAAAACAGAACAAATTTTTATTGGTTTAAAGTACCTACTTCAAAAAATCACAAACTTAAATAGAATGATAGTATTCCACAAGCTTGCTACTGCTGAGAATCTTTTCAAGGTTAAATGACAGCAAAAAAGGAGATAAGCTGAACACTCAAGTAGACAAAACCTCTAACTGAAATTATTAATGAATGAGTGTGTTATGAGAATTCAGTCATAAATTAAAGGCAAAACCTTTACATTTAATACCACACATGTCCAGGTTAAAATCTGATAATATTGTATGATAAAAATCTGTACAAAAGAAATTTTGTGTATGGATATAAGAGGGAATAGGGAAAATGGACCTTGTATGAACAACTGTTTAAAATATTCTTACAGTATTAAGCCTATCTGGAGGCATTTTCTAAACTATACTCTCAACTAGTTAACACTCTTCATAAACATTAAGACCTAAGGCTAGATATTCAAAGGGGCTGTGCTTGGCACACCTGAGTTGCACCAGCGCAGCCCCAGAACTGTGCCCATGGGCAATATTCAAAAGTGGAAATTATGCAGTGTAAATCCCAATGCACCGGGGTGCAAAGATAATGTATGCGGCATATCTCCAGGGGGCATCCCCATGCATATGCGGCACATCCCCATAATCAGCCCGGGATGAGTGGTGCATCTACTGGCACAACCCTGAGATGTGCTGCATACCTGGGCTCAAAGTTGAGCCTGGAAAAATATGCACAAGTGAGGTTCACCTGCCAGTGGCCAGTTGTATTGCAGTGCGCAACACAGCAGCCACTGGCCTTGAGTGGCAACCACCCCAACACCGTGCACAAGCACACACAATAGGACCTGGTGGTCCAGTGGTACCCCCTGCCTTAATCCCAATCATGGTGAATTAGTAATTTACATTGCCCTGGTGGTCTAGTGAAAACTCCCACCCTGTCCATAACCCATATCACCTATAATGGCAATGTAATCGATGCCCTTGTGGTCCAGTGGCTCCCCCTGCCCATCCTGACCCATTGATCACCGTACAATATAACCAAAGGATCTCAGGTAGTCCAGTGAAACCCCCCACCCCTCCTGTAGCAGCAATCACCAAAATAAACTAAAGTGCCATCCCTGGTGGTCCAGTGAAACCCCCATCCCTCCTGCAGCAATGATCACTGTGCTAATATGCGAATGACTATCCATGGTGGTCCAGTGGTGCCCCCACCCACACAGAATCCCCAGCCCACCCCAGCCCCATCACCGGCAGGCAGCTAACCCACCCTCATACCACTGGGGCTGCCCACCGAATGACAGCTTACAGTAGGAACTGCAAGCTCTCTGGTCCACACTGTGGATGAATGGGCTTGCAGTGCATACCGTAATAATTCACAGCTTTGTGAATGAATGACTTCATTCACAAAGTATAATTAATTAAAACACTGGCATTCAGACAATAATTTAAAATGATGAGGAAGGTAGAAAAGGACCTATTTGTAGTTGAGTTCCTTATCTCAAGTGGAACCTCATTCCATATTTTAGGAGCTGTATATGTAAAAGACTGCTGACCACAAGTAGTTAGGATTAAAGGCATTTTCAAAGTTTCATTGTCTAACCTGGCCCAGAACAAAAAACTCTGATCATATCTCTGTAAAAAAACAGTAAGGTTTTTAGGAACACCATCCTTAGTAATTCTACATGTAAACTTAGCATGAGGATATCTGAAATTTAAATGAACTGGTAACCTACCCATATCATTCAAAACTGTATAATGATGTGTCCTTCGTGGAACTGTCAATGCAAACTTCCCCAAAAGTTGCAAGAAAACAGATTGTTTTTAACAATGTAAATAGAGGCATTCTCCATAACAAGTGAAGCATAATTTATATCTGGGAATAAACATTGCTTAGTAATGGCCATTCTAGTTTTAGATGTGAAAAAAAAACTTCAATCTATATAGAGTACCAACCTTAGCATGAATCTTAGATGTCATTTTTACTAGATAAGGCTCAAAACTTAATACTGGATCCAATAATACACCTAGATATTGAACATTATCTACGTTTTCATATATTGTACCATCAGGTGTAGAAATCTGAAGGCTGCTCCTCTATCCCTTATCTTTGCCATGGTTCTAAAAACCATTGCTGATGTTTTGATTTTATTTAAAATCAATTTGTTAGTAATCAGCTACTGCTGTAGCCTACTCACTTCAGCTGTTAGTGCCCTGTTCAACTCTTCAGTTGCAGTAGCTTGAAAATAAACTATTGCATCATCTGGATAAAGAGTAATACTAGCATTATCTAAAACTGAGGAGATTTTATCAAAAAATAATGAAAACAAAATAGGACCCAGTATGGAGCCCTGTGGAACTCCAAACTTAACATATGCTTTTTCAGAAAGATTGCCACAAAATGTAACCATTTGTTGTCTATTCATAACATAGCCAGTAAACCAGCCAAGTGCTGACTGCCCCACACCCAGCGTACCCAACCTGGCAATAAGAAGTGTATGATCCACCAGGTTAAATGCCTTGGTTAAGTCCACAAACGTAGCCCCAGTCAAACACTCTCTATCCATTCCTTCTAGGACCACATTCGTGAACTCGACCAAGGCAGTCTCCATTCTGTACTCCTTACTAAACCATGCTGATTTTGAGACAGCAAACCATGTCCACTAATATAAGCAATACATTGTTTATAAACTATCTTTTTCTGCACCTTAGCCAGCACATATAATAAAGAAATAGGTCTGTAATTAGCAAAACCTTGGACCAGGCCAGATTTAAAATTTGGCACCACTATAGGACATTTCCAAAGGTCCAGAACTTGACCTGTAATAAAAGATGGATCCAACAAAATACTAACAGGCTAGGATAACACAGCTGCAGTGTATCTAAGTAGATTAGGAGGAAGACCATCATACCCTGCTGAGCTATCAGGTTTTATTTGTTGTAATAATTTTTGCACCTCTTTAGGTGCTATAACTTTAAGATAGCATTTTGGTCTAGTATCTATACTAATGGTTTTATCACTCAATAAACAATCATTTCCAGTCCAAAGAACCTATCTAAATCTGTAAACATTTTATTAAACATATTTGCTATTCTTTGTGAAAATGATATTATTTTTTTATCCCCTAACTTCATAGTTTGCTCAGGGTCATGAGTTAGATTAATTAAACTATTTACAGTATTCCAGAAATTTGCATTATCAGTCAAACCACTACTCTGCTTTTGTATAATAAAATTCCTTTTAGCCAATTTAACTTGAGTTTTACATTTATTTCAAAGACAGCGATATGTTTGATAAGTAGTAGATGAACCATCCTTTTTATATTTTTTTCAGGCCCTATCACACATTAATTTTAACAATAATGGAGAGGGCCAACTAATTTTTTACTTGTAATCTGTTTCCTGACATATGGGGCAAACAAATCCAATAATGCAAACAATTCAGTTATAAAAAAAATCAATCGCATAATTAACATCAGGCACAGAACATAAAAATGTCCAATCTATGTTATTTAACTTATCACACAAACCTTTTTGATCAAAACCTATATAATTCCTTGTTGCTTTTATTATAAGTTCAGGTTTCTTGGGACAAGCATATTTCCATAAACAAAAACTAGGGTGATGATCACTCATTGAATCTGCTATTATTCAACATTTTAAAATGTGATTAGGTTTATTTGTTAATACCCAGTCAAGCACTGAGTGCCTATGTGACTTAACACTTAGTCTTGTGGGCAGTGTGATAAGCTGTTGCAAATTTAAAGGCGCCAGAACACCAGTTAACTTTGGAATCTCTGAGCCCATCCAGTTTAAATTAAAGTCTCCAAAAATTAAAATTTCCCCAAAAGCTGAAAAATCCAAATTATCTGCAAACTCAATAAGCTTTCTTTACTTTTTTTAGGGGGTAAGTAAGTACAACAAATAGTTAACTTTTTTACTGAACCCTGTAGAACGTGACCTGCCGGATGTTCACCACACGTTGCATTTCCTTTTAAAACACAAATTTCAGTGGCCTCAAGATGTTCCCTAATATAAAACATAACACTACCACCCTTCCTTATTGTTCCATCTCTCCTAAAAAGTGTATACACAGGGATAGATATTTCAACATCTGTGATACTGGGATGCAAGCAAGTTTCTGTTATGGCCAAAACATCTGACAATAAACTGTTACCCATGCTTCAGTTTCATGAAATTTTTAAGGTAGACTTTGTGTATTAAAATGTATTGTCCTGAAACCAATTGTATTACATTTCAAATAATCATTTGGTGATCCTCCACCACCCACATCCCTTTTCAGTATTACTCTCCCTCCCTTGGTCTTTCTCTTTTCATTTATGCATCTAAAAAATGTTTTATCTGCCTTTTTCACTGATTTTGCAATGCTTTCATGTTTGTGCTTTTGCTGCTGTAACTTCCTTCCAAGCCTCTCTTTGTTTCTCCTGGTAACTCATCCTATTCTCACCCCTCTGTGTTCTTTTATACCTTCTAAATGCCTTTTTCTTTGTTCTGACTATTTCTGCTACTTCTATTGAGAACCATATTGGTCTCTTTTTCCTCTTGCTCTTCCTATCCTGCTTGACACATATATTTGTAGTCTTTTCAATGCTTTCTTTAATTTTTGACCACTGTTTCTTGACTCCCCCCAGTTTCCTTATACCTACTAGGGTGTCCCTCAGGCATTCCACCATTTTCTTACAATCAGCCTTCCTGAAATCCAGGACCCTCATCTTTGTGTGGCTTGATTCTGAAAATGTTTTTATATCAAACTACACTGTGCAGTGATCACTGGCCCCCAGATAGTCACCCAGTGTGATGTTAGCAACCCTGTCCTTGTTTGTTAATACCAGGTCCTGTAATGCCCCCTCTCGAGTGGGTTCCATAACTAACTCTCTGAAGAATGCACCTTGCAGGGAGTCCAGGATCTCCCTTCTCCTGGCTGTTGTTGCAGCAGGGAGGTTTCAATCTTTGTCCAGTAGATTAAAGTCTCCTACTAGCAATACCTCTCCCTTGAGGCATCCTTTGGATTGTTTACATCAGATCTTCATCTACATTTTCTCCCTGTGCTGGAGGTCTGTAGATCATTCCTGGTCAAATAGTGGCCCCTTTCCATGTCTCCAGGGTGACCCACAGTACCTCTCCTCCTCCTAGCTCACCTTGTCTTTCTGTAGCTTTTATGTTTTCTCTTACACAAAGAACCACTCCCCCCTTCCTACCCAGCCTACCTTTGCAGAACAGAGCATAACCTGGTATTGTCAATTCACAGTCCTGGTTTTCCTTACACTAGGTCTCTGTGACGTCTACCAGGTCCATTTCTGTTCCACCATGGTAGCCTATAGGTAAACCATCTTGTTGCTCAGACTTTGAGCATCTGTACACATGGCTCTCCAGGCTGAATTGCCTCCCCCCTCCTTTTTCCATTTTGCCCAAACTTATTTTGCCACTACATTTTACAGTTATATTCATTCCATCAGCCTCCTGGCATTCCTTTTTAATTGCTCCCTTTGTTGGTTCTACTACCCCAGCATTCTTGTTCTTGGTCTTGTGAACTAGAGGAATAGCATGTCAGCAGCAGTAGTATACTAATACCATTAATCATATCTGGTTTGATAGAACTTTTCCTAAAGCAAGAAATGTATATATTGTACTTGTGAGCTTGTGTTTACTAAAGGGCTTCACAATACAGATTGTCCAATAGGGAGACTTAATCACTGTAGCAGTAGCAGCAGTACTATATTACCACCATTAATAATTTCTGGTTCAGGAGAAAACTGTAGGAAGTGAGAAATATATATATTGTGCTTGCACACTTGTGTGCACCAAAGTGTTTCACAGTAAAGTCTGTCTGAGAGGGTGACATGAACAGCATAGCAGCAGCAGCAGTGGTATATTAAAGGAATAATTCACAACAGGGTGTTTGTCGGGCTGGGATAACATCACACCTTGGGTGGTTGAGCAGGATGCTGCAGGTTGGTTGCATCCAACACCAAAGAAGTGATGTTATCCCAGCACCACACACCCTGGAGTGCATTATTCCTATTATGTAATGGCTCTCTTGCAATAAAATACAAAACATAAGTGAACATATGTTTATTTATTTATTTTATTTTTAATTTTAGTCTTTGGTAACTGGGTAAGGCCCGCTAGGCACAAATGAAAATATATTTTAAAGTGTGTTTTGGGCCATTTTTTTTTTACTGAGTAGGTATGCATAGAGGAAAAATAGTCCTACTGTATTGTTTGCCTGTAGATTGTTCTGCTGTTCTTTTTTTCCTTTTTACAACAGTGGGCTGCTTCTATGGCTACTTCCCCCTCCCCACACATAACTCTTTCCTGCCTGACAGTTAAATTGACCAGTCCCGCTGCCTGATCTGTGACTGGGAGTAGATGTTTGATTTTTTTTTCCAAGAAAAAGATGATCTGCATACTGAGGAGCGAGCAGGATAGTAACAGAGAAGCCATTGTACCTCCGCCCACCTTGCTCTTTAAGGTTCTGTTTTTGGGGACTGTGCTTCTGGTTCTCCCAGTACAGTTGACATGTTTTTGTACTGGGAGAAGAAAGGGAGAGCAAAAACACTTTTAATTTGGGAGAAATGCATGACCTGAGTGGCGAGTAGCGAGCGTGTGCTATGAACAGTGAAGCCATTCAGTCACTCGCTCAGTCCCATGCTCCCTGCCTCCGCCACTCTGAATATACTGAAACATTTTCAGGATCTCCAGTCCTGCTTCTGGTTCTCCTGGTACAGGAGTTGACTTCTGCTTGTACCGGGAGAAGAAAAGAAAATGGCAGAGAAAAAATACAGTGTGGTGAGTTACTGGTCGGCAATCTGCTTTTTCAACAGATGTGCTCACTGCATTCAGGGTGGGTGGGGAGAGCTGAAGTCAATCACCCTAACAGCTTCCTGGGAATGTTCAATTTTGTTTGTTTTTTAAAATTTTTAACTTTGGGAATTTGGGGCTATGTGTGAGGGTTTGGGGTTTAATTTGACTGGTTTCTGTGCTATGGGAGGGAGTAATTGAAGCTGATCGGAAACGTGGCTTTCTTTTGGTACAGTGACCAGCAATCTTTCATACCATTGTATAATAATACCATTAATCATTTTTGGTTAAGGAGAAAATTTAAAGAAGTGCGAAATGTATAAACTGTGCCTGAGCACTTGGTTACATTAAAGTACTTCACAATACAGATGTAAACAGTGCAGCAGCAGTAATTAACATCATTAATAATTTCTGATTCAGGAGAATATTTCAGGAAGTGAAAGAAATGAGAAAAGTGGCTGTGGTAGGAGGGACTCAGTTCGAGAGGGGAACAAATCATGGGAAGATGGGGTGGTACCTGAGGACTGGAGGAGGGCAGATGTGATTCCCCTTCACAAAAGTGGGAGCAAGGCAGAAGCAGGAAACTACAGACCTGTTAGTTTGACCTCAGTGGTGGGGAAAATGATGGAATCACTTCTGAAAGAAAGAATTGTTGAGTACCTAGAGGCCAGTGGGGCACAGGACCCAAAGCAGCATGGATTCACAGCAGGAAGGTCATGTCAGACGAATCTAATTGATTTATTTGACTGGGTGACTAAAGTAATAGACCAGGGAGGGGCTGTGGATATGGCCTATCTAGACTTTAGCAAGGCATTTGACACAGTCCCACACAAAAGATTAATAATCAAGTTAGCCAGCCTGGGAGTGGGTCCCAGGGTGGTATCCTGGGTAGCAAACTGGCTGCACAACAGGACACAGAAGGTAATAGTGAATGGAACACATTCTGAAGAAAGGGGGGTTACCAGTGGAGTACCTCAGGGCTCAGTACTGGGTCCAGTCCTCTTTAACGTCTTTATAGGTGACATTGGGGAGGGTCTGGAAGGAAAGGTATGCCTTTTGTGGATGGCACAAAGATCTGTAACAGAGTTGATACACAAGGGGGGGTAGAAAGGATGAGAAGGGACTTGGCAAGGTTGGAGGAATGGTCAGACATATGGCAACTTTGATTCAATGCAAAGAAGTGCAAAGTAATGCACCTGGGAAATAAAAATCCAGGAGAAGAGTACAGAATAGCAGGGGAGGTACTAACGACAACAATAATGAAAAAGGATCTGGGTGTAGTCATATCAGATGACATAAAGGTGGGTAAGCAATGTGAGAAGTCAGTAAGGAGAGCGGGGGATACTGGGATGCATAGGGAGGGGCATCACAAGTAGAAAAAGGGAAGTGGTAATTCCTCTGTACAGACAGTTGGTGAGACCCCATATGGAGTACTGCGTGCAATTTTGGAGACCTTATCTACGCAAGGACATAGACAGGATGGAAGCAGTCCAGAGGAGGCAACTAAAATGGTGCAGGGTCTACATCAGAAACCATATGAAGAGAGACTAAGAGAGCTTAATATGTATACCCTTGATGAAAGGAGGGACAGGGGGGACATGATAGAAACTTTTAAGTACCTCAAGGGAATCAACAGAGTCCAGGAGGGTAGCATCTTTCAGAAAAACAGATGTATAAGAACGAGGGGTCACAATTTAAAGTTAGAGGGGGGATGGCTCAGGGGTAATGTGAGGAAATTCTTTTTCATGGAGAGAGTGGTGGACGCATGGAACCACCTTCCTGGAGAGGTTGTGGGGTCTAAAACAGTGGAGGAATTCAAACATGCATGGGACAGACATAAGGCAATTATAGTGGGGGGTTGCAGGAAGCAGGCTATTGGTTAACTAGAATCTGCAGCTTATCCAATAGGTAGGGAAATGGGCAGACTGGGTGGGCCAAGTGGTCCTTATCTGCCGTCAAAGTCTATGTTTCTATGTTTCTATGTTTCTAACTTAAACAGTGCAGCAACACCATATTAACAGCATTAATAATTTCTGGTTCTAGAAAAAATTGGAGGATGTGAGAAAATTGAGAAAAGTTCAGGGAGGGAATGAGACCAAGAAGGCAAGTGGATGACTGATATAGTTCAGCATCAAGTACTTACTGTAAAGAAATTCAGGGACCAGACAATTTTTCACATGGTGCTTGTTTGTGTACTGTGAGGCCAATAGTACATAACCTTAATGCTTTACAACAACAACAGTAGTGAGAGGGATGAGAATTATATGATGCATGAACTACACATTTACAGAAAATATAGCTAGAAAATATAAATCTTTTTATTTAACAGAAGGAGAACACTCAGAAATCAAGGCGAGAAAGGATTGAGTCAGATAGTAAGAGACAAAAGACAGGAAAAGAGTTTACCATTTTTTTTGTATTTTGTAAACTGTTATATCTTTTGTTTTTTTTTTTCATAAACAAAGAGGGGTAAAGAAAGGAGAAGAGGAGACAAGAGGGAGTATCTTATTCCTATATCAAATGACAGGGTGGAAAAAAAGGAGGATTAGAGAAGGAAGGATAGTAGCAGTAGTCACAAAATATTTGTGGAGTAGATGAAACAGAGGAAAGTGTATCCACACCACCATAATGGACCCCTTCCATGCCCTCAAGCAGAATAATGTAATCTGACTGCACCAGTTGAAGGGTTTGGGTATTAATGCCACTCTGCAGTGGAGGTCCCCTTCTTTGCACAGATTTGCACTAATTCACTTCTAGTTGATGTCTGTGGTGTTGTTATCTCCCAGCCCTGCCCCTGAATCTGGATGCTGGTCCCAGACGCTGACCCATTTGTGCTCCTATCTGGCAACTGGTCACATGACTATTGTGGTCTCTTACAGCTCTGCACCCCAGAGGCACAGAATTAACACAGCTACCACCACCACCCCTTGCGACCACCTTCTTCTTCTCCTTCCACTGCCAGAGTGCCCAATTTTCAAGAGGGCATGCTGCCCACTGTTGCCCAAATGGCTGCCTCTCTTACCATGCCAAACCAGGGTGTCACATACTGTAGGTTGCACTTTTTATTTATTTATTTATTTACGAGTTCAACCAGGAACGCATACTTAGCAGGGTTGCTCGATTCCAGATGTGACCTGGGGGACAAGTCCCAATAAAATAGTACATCACAGGGCATAGTAAACAATGTTATGGTGTATAGTAGAGCACTGTTTTGAAGAGAAATCCATCTATTTCAAAATTCTGTTGTACGACAGCTCAAATACCATGGATTGTGATTGTACCCTTTTGTGGTACAATAGCATTCTGAAACCTCTACAGACTGCACAAGTCAGTTTTGTTCTGAATGTGAAAGAACCTCCACATGCACATTTCACAAAATAATATATAATAAAAAAATACAGAATGAAAAACTTTATGCACAACCCATGTGTTTTGCCACCTTGTGGTTCTGATTCAAACCTCTCAGGTTTCACTGTCAAGGGCAGAGGGGATCAGAACCCCTCTGTGGCAGGACACACTTGCTGTGCACGGTTGTCTGTTCAGTATTCTGTATGTTGTCATTGGGTCTGTGGTGAAAAACTCCCATGCAAGGGAGTAATCTAAGTGTTTTCTGGATGGTGAGGAGCTGGAAGAGGATGAAGTTGCTAGTGACTCCTCAGTGGGATAAGCCTGTGGTGATGGTGGTTTCATGTGTGAGCACAGGAAGTACATCTTGCTTTGGTGATGTAGGTGGTACTGGGGACTGCTGAGGAACTGGGGGCTGCTGCTGCTGGGGTACAGAGTGGGAGTGGGCTGCTGCATCACAACCCCTGCTGCCCTTTTATTCTGCACCCAGATCCAGTGGTGTAGATGGATGGTTCCTCCCAGATGGCCACGTTTTCTCTACTCTTTTCCACTAATTTTTTAAATAAACAAAATGTAAGAAAATATACATAGTCTAAAAACTATAGACTAAGGAATAGAAGAAAGGAACAGTCAGGGCTGCAGATCAAATAGGATCTGGAGCTTATAAAGTAGGTAGGGAAATGAGCAGACTATGTGGGTCAGGCAGACCTTATTTGCAATCAAGTTCTATGTTTCTATGTTTCTATAGTAATCTAGACAATCATTTACTCTGTATTGTGACTCCCTGCCTCCTGTTTATTGCACCCTGCACTTTCAGCTGAGAGGATCCGGGGAGAATACATCGCAGCTGCAAGCCGTTTGGTCTGAGTGAGAGTCAGCTGTTTGTCTTGCTCTGCTTCTCCATGATTGTGTTAACTTAAAATCCCTCTATTAGTGGGGTGCTGGGGGATTGAGATGCTGACATCATTTGTTAGGAGGGGCTCTTGTGTTTAAAGCTTTGTGCTGCTTATCAGCTGAAGAAACCTGTTTTTGCTCTGTCTTGCACTACTTTTCCATGACTGTGTTAACTTGAAGTCCCTCTATTAGCAAGGGACTGGGGGCTTGAGATGCCGACATCATTTGTTGGGAGGGGCTTTAGGGTTTAAAGCTTTGCGCTGCTCGCTATCATGAGCGTTAGTGAGTGGTGCTAGCACCACTCCACAGAGAAAAAACATTTTAGCATTTATATGTTATTGTTGTTTGGGGTTGATATATGCAGTGTTTTGCTAGCTTAGGTAACTTAGGTTAAGTTTGTACTTAAAATATTTGTGTATTGTTAAAGGTAGGAGTTGTTTTAAACCTATTTAGTGGGCTGTCGTAGCAATTATTACTGAAATCAGTTATGTGTAAGGGTTGTTTAGAGGGGCCGGGGGGGGTAGGATAGTGTATGGATTCTCTCTCCCACATGATTTATGGCCCTTTAATGGTCTCTCAGTATCGGATACCATGGCAAGACGCTGCCAGGAGGTGGGGATTTGGAGAGGCCAGGGTGATCTTGGGTGGAGTGGAGCTCTGTGCATGGCAGAGGGTGGCAGGATTGAGATAGTTAAGACTAGAAGGTGTCCTGGATTACGACGGACACAGGAAAGAGGCCAGACGTGTTTGGTGTCTGTCTCCAGGGAATCCAATAGACTGAGTGGTCAGGTAACCCAAGAGGCTGCCTTACCCATGAGTCCCCTAAGGGCAGTGCTTTGCAATGCCAAATCGATCAGGAACAAGACTGCACTTATTGCTGACTTGATTTCCTCGGTCGATCTGGCTTGCATCACGGAGACCTGGGTTGGGGATGATGTGGGTCCTGTTTTTGAGGCTGCCTTCCCCCCCAGTATACCATGGTGCACTGCCCCAGAATGGAACATAGGGGTGGTGATGTAGCCATCTGCTTTAGATTTGACTTGGGCTTCACCATGCACCCAGTGATAGCTCTGGGTTCTTTTGAGTGTGTGGCCATTTGTGAGGGTCCAGGCCATGGTTGCAGGATTTTCCTCATTTATCGCTCCTCTGGGGCAGTGGGGAACTTCCTGCAGGAGATTGCTGAATTTGTCTCCTGTGAAACATTGGGAGCCCCCAGATGTATTGTTCTGGGGGATTTCAATGTTTGGGCTGATGACGAATCTTCTCAGCTTGGTCATAACCTCCTTCAGACTATGTTATCTTTGGGCCTGTTACAAGCTGTTGCAGCTGCAACACACCTGGGCGGCCACACACTGGACCTGGTATGCTTGCTGGGGCTTGAGATAAATAATCTTAGGATTGATAAGGTAGTTTGATGTGATCACCACACGGTGCAGTTCATATTTGTGGCTCCCACTGGATGCACTCCCCCTACAGAAATGATGAGCTGTTGGCCTTTGTGGGGATTGACCCCGAATGGTTTTTTGGTGGCAGCTAATCTATCTGATGTGGGTAATGCATGCATTGGAGGCTTTGGTGTTGTAGTGGACTCTTGTAATAGACTGCTATCCTACGCCATTGACTCCCTCGCACCTGTTTATGTATGACCCAAATCTTCCTATCTGAGGTCCCCATTGTTTCATGGGAACCTCAGGGAGTTGAAGAGAAAGGGTTGGAGGCTGAAGTGCTGCTGGAGAAAGTTTGGCCCGGAGGAGGAGGACAAACTGGCCCTGCATGTGAATTATAATCCATATTAGGGGGCAATCAACCGTAAGAAGGCAGTGTTCCTCTCCAGGAAGATTGCTGCCAGGAAGAACCGACCAGCTATACTTTTTTGGACTGTGGACAGGCTACTTCATCCTGCCTGTCTGCAGCCAAAGAAGGTTTTTTCAAATGCTGAATGTGAGGAGTTTGCTCGGTTTTTCTGGGACACAGTGTCCGGTATCCGGCAGGGGTTTCTCCAGTAAGCAATGCTATAGCTGGCAGTGGTCACCAAACATGTTCTAAGTTCACTCTGTCTGGTTGGGGGGAGTTTAAACCAGTGGAGGCAAATGAGGTTATTGAAGTGGTAACCAATCTGAAGCACACCTTTTGTGAACTGTATCCAGTGCCAACACGTTTCTTGATGTGATGCATCGACACTATTGGCCCGGTGTTTGCCCTGATTGTCCAGTGCTCCTTGTCTGAGGGGATCTTCCCTGATGCCTTGAAGGAGGCATGGGTGAGACCACCCTTAAAGAAACTATCTTTGGACCAGGAGGTCAGGGAAAATTACCTACCTATCTCCAATCTTCCTTTTTTGGTGAAGGTTGTGGAGAAGGTAGAGGCGCTTCAGTTGGAGGAGCACCTGATATCCCATGAGCTGTATGAACAGTTTCAGTCAGGGTTTTGGGCAAGGTATAACACTGAAATTGCGCTCGTGTGAGTGCAGAATGATCTCCTCAGGGCTAGAGATCGAGGGGACAGGACCGTTCTTGTTCTCCTCGATGTCTCTTCAGCATTTGATACTGTGGACCATTGTGTGTTGCTTAACCATCTCAGGGAACTCTGTGGACTCACCGGTACTGTCATCTGCTGGTTTGAGTCATTTTTAACCAATAGGAGGAAATGGGTTGTGATGGGTAATTTCTCCTTCACCACTAGTTTCCTTTCTTGTGGAGTACCTCAGGGATTAGTCTTGGCCCCAATGTTGTTCACAGTATATATACTGCCCCTAGGGGGTATCATTAGGAAATATGGTTTGGGTTTTCATTTATGCTGATGATACCCAGCTATATTTATCCTTTGCCCCTGGAACATCTAATGCAGTGGATGTGCTAAACAGCTGCCTTGCTGAGATCAATGACTGGATGGCCTCCAGCTCATTGCAACTGAACCCCAGTAAGACAGAGGTATTGGTGGTGAAGTCGAACCGAGTGTGTGATAGGTTGGCCTCTGACTCAGAGACTGGACTTGTTCTGGGCTCTGTTTAATTGAAGGCTTCCTCTATGGTGTGTAATCTTGGCTTCATTCTTGATAGGAGTTTGACTATGGAGGCACAGATATACTCCGTTATCCGCTCCTGTTTTTTCCGTCTTAGAAATGTTGCCAGGATAAAACCCCTTGTTCTGCCTCTGGACCTCCGTCACTTTGATGCATGCCTTAGTTACATCAAGGCTTGATTAAAGTAATGCACTCTACCTCAAGGTCATGGGAGGATCTCTCCACAGACTGCAGCTAGTGCAGAACATAACTGCTCGATTGCTTACTGGCAATTGAAGTTTTGTCATGTTACATCTGTGCCACATGATCTGCACTGACTACCAGACAGGTGGAGAATCCTCTTTAAGGTGTGGCTTCTCACCTATAAGACTCCTAAATGATCAGGGCCCTGGTTACCTGTTAGACCTTCCCGTACCTGCTCTCTCAGCACTCCCTGTCTACTCCTCCTGTGGAGGTCCCCCTATTGATTCCCAGGTTGAGGCTAAAATTGGCTGGCGACAGGGCTTTTAGTGTTGCCGCCCCAGCCCTGTGGAATTCACTCCCCTCTGGGGTTAAGGGGGCCCCCACTTTGGAGGTTTTCAAGACTCACCTTAAGGCCCTCCTATTTGCCCAAGCTTTTCAGATTAATATTAATCTACAAGTACTGATTTGAGTATCGATGCTGAGAATTTGCTATTTGTTTAATGTTTATATGGATTATTTTATTTTAACAATTTCGGTGTTTTATCGATATATTTTTGAAATATGTGTTTATATATTTGTGCGGCACCCAGAGCCTCCGGGATTGGGCATCTTTTAAATAAATTTTTCCTTACCTTGCCTTGCCTTGACTTAAATGCAGTTCTGATATTTTGGCCTCTTGTCTAACTTATTTACTTAATTTATCTCTAACCAAGCGAACCTTCTCTACTGCTTGGAAATATTCTTTGGTTAACCCTCTTCATAAAGGGGGGATTAAAGTGTGATTGATAACCACCAAGCAGTTTCCTTGATCCCACAGTTTCATAATTCACGGAAAAAATTTTTAAATTGTTCTATCCTAGATCCATGATTATCTAACAAATTGTAAGGTCCTATCATGTTTTCAGTCTGATTTTCTGCCAAAACATCCTACCCAGACAGCACTGATTGACTTTCATGATTCTGTCTTTTAAACTGTAGACAGCGGTTGTTTTGTGGATTCTGTCTTTACTGACCTATTGAAAGCTTTGTATATGATTAATCGTTCTCTGATTTTAACTCATCTGTCTTCTTATGGGTTTTCTTCTGCTGTCACTAACTGGTTTTCTTCTTATTGGCATGGGAAAACTCAGTTTGTTCCATGGAATGGATGTCTTTCATCTTCTCTCTCTGTTTCTAATGCAGTCCCACTGGGATCTATTCTTGGTCCTATCTTATTTAACCAATTTATAAATCCTTTACCTTCTGTTGCTGATTCCTGTGTCATCATACTTTACACTGATGGCATAGTTGTTTTCTATGCTCACATATCTCCCTCTGTTCTTGTCACAACTCTTCACGGTTTTCTTCCTGACATTGATTGACAGCTCAGAGAGAACTGTCATTGAGTGAGCATGTACTGTATACAGTACGTGCTCATTGATAGCTTAGAAAGTGGCCAGCTGTGTTGGAGAGAGGAGGGCTGTGCTGGACACAGGCTCAGTTTCAGGATGGGGGAGTGGGTGGTGGGACACTACCTGCCAGAGTGGGGGGGGGGCGGGTGAGGGTTCCACTAGACACCGGGGAAGTGAAGATTAAATATGTTGCAGGAGATCAGGGATAGGGATCAGGCTCCACTAGACATGAGGGAAATGTGTACTTTTCCCATACAGGGAATCAGGATAGGGGTTACACTGGACAGCAGGGAATATGTTGTCCACTTCAGGTGGGTGATCAGGTGGAGTGATGGACTACTGGGCACCCAGAAAGGGTCATTAGTGTCTATTGGGTCAGTGATCAGTGGGGGGGGACACCACTTGACCCCAAGGTATAATACAAATACAGCTGGCAAAGAATCAGGTTGGGGAGGGACCATTAGCCACCAGGGATACAGCTTTGTTTTATAATCGGGCTGGTGATCGATAATCATGGGGAGGATCACTGACACCAGGGATACATCTGTTTTTTTATAATTGGGCTAGTGATCAGCTATCATGGGGGGGCACTGGCACCAGGGATAAATCTATTTTTAAACAACCAGGTCAGTGATCAGCAATCAACACGGGGGACCACTGGCACCAGGAACTATTCCTTTCTTTGTCTCGGGCAGGTGATTGGGTGGTGAGAGGAACCACTAGCTACCAGGGATACATCTTTTTTGTTGCAATCAGGTAGGCTATTGCCGGGGGGCATAGTACCTCCGTCAACCACTAGAATTGCGCATCATTAAGGCAAGGTCTTGATCGGTAGTATTTGCTCCTTGTAAGAAGGCCCTGCAAAAGACCCTTGCACAAAACAAATACTTTCTGAATCAGAAAGCACTGATATGCAGGGCCCATTGATAGCTTAGTGAGTGGCCAGCCGTGGTGGAGAGAGGAGGGCTGTGCTGGACACAGGCTCAGTTTCAGGATGGGGAGTTGGGTGGTGGGGCAATTACCTGCCAGAGTGGGGGGTGGGTGAGGGTTCCACTAGACACCAGGGAATGAAGCTTAAATATTTTGCAGGAGGTCAGGGATAGGGACCAGGCTCCACTAGACATGAGGGAAATGTGTACTTTTCCCATATAGGGGATCAGGATAGGGGTTACACTCGACACCAGGGAATATGTTATCCACTTCAGGTGGGTGATCAGGTGGAGTGTTGGACTACTGGGCACCCAGAAAGTGTCATTAATGTTTATTGGGTGGGTGATCAGTAGGGGAGGGGACACCACTTGACCCCAAACTATAATACAAATACAGAGGGCAAGGGATTGGGTTGGGGGAGGGACCATTAGCCACCAGGGATACATCTTTGTTTTATAATCGGGCTGGTGATCAACAATCATGGGGAGGATCACTGATACCAGGGATACATCTGTTTTTTTATAATTGGGCTAGCGATCATTTATCACGGGGAGGGGGGTCACTGGCACCAGGGATAGATCTTTTTTTAAAATAACTGGGTCAGTGATCAGCAATCAACACGGGGGACCACTGGCACCAGGGACTATTCCTTTCTTTGTCTTGGGCACGTGATTGGGTGGTGAGAGGAACCACTAGCTACCAGGGATATATCTTTTTTGTTATAGTCAGGTAGGCTATTGCGGAGAGGCCATAGTACCTCCACCAACCACTAGAACTGCACCGTTTTAAGGCAAGGTCTTGATCAGTGGTATTTGCTCCTTGTCAGGAGGCCCTGCAAAAGATCCTTGCACAGAGCAAATACATTCTGAATCAGAAAGCACTGATATGCAGGCCCCCCCCCCATTTGTATTGCAGCCTCCTCCACACTTTGCCCTGGCGCAAACCTAGTTTGAGTGAGCGAACTGGGGATTTATGAATACCAACTTGGCACAAAACCAGGTTTGTGCCAGGGCATAGTTTTATGAATCTGGCATCTGGTCCTCTAGCTACTACATGTAGTAAGACATACATTTTTATTGATTTACCAGAAAGGTTCTGTTAATCCTTGGTTAAGAACAGTTACACTAAAATGATGCAATATTCAGTAACAGAAATAATACAATGTCATACATTTCCAAGTATACAGTGTAAAAAAAAATAACCTCAAGAACAGTTAAGATTTTTATTTAAGTAAAAAAATGCAAATAATTATTGAACCTAGAGAGAGAAACTGATTCAAGTTGCAGTATTTAATGAAAATTGTTCCACAGCCATGGACCATGACATTTAAGGGAAAGTTTCCAAAACTGGTGTAGTATTTTGAGATCTCTAGTAATAACAAACATGAACTCACTATTGAATATGTACTGTAAGTTTTGCAAACTTAAATAAATCAGAAATATGATTTGTACTTTATGTGTAAATGGCTTGTACAACCAAAAATAGTAGTGTTTTATTCTTTGAGTTGTTAATGATTGCCAATTGAGAGTTTCACATACAGTGCAGTAAGGAGCCATCATATCTTTGTAGCAATTAAATGAATTGCCAGATGGTATAAAACATCAAGTTTAGGTAATACAGCTGGTGAAGAATGAAGGAATAAAATATCACTATAATTCAACAATGATAAAAATGTGATTTGTACTAGTCTTTGCCTTAAAATTTCCTGGAAGTAACTCTAATTATATTTCTGTAACAAAAGCCAAATCCTATCTTCAATTCTTGCACCATTAAAATAAAAACAATGCTATGGAGCACCATACCCAAGTATTTATAAGTATTGACCATTTACCATTTATTGCCTGAAAAAGAAAGTATGGAATGGATCAGATATGAGTAATGTTCTTGCCCATCCAGTGTAAAACAGCATGTTCTTTGTTTTCTGATAATTTAAACATAACAATAATTAATTAAATTAGTCTGTAACATATTAAAAAGAAATTCAGTCTCATCACTCACAGCAGAGATGGAAAACTTATCAAAATAAATAATAATGTTAACTGCATAGCAGTGTGGTTTTACAGTACACTTGAAATCCTATGTTCACATCATTAATATACAACGTTAGCAATAATGGGGCAAACAGTGGACTGTACCATGACAGACATTTTTTTTTATATCCCCTCTTATCCCCTCTTCAGTACTGCTCACCTCTGTCACAGCCATCTTTAAGTCCTATCTGACCCCTTCTCTGTAACTTGCCTCAGTCTCCAGGGGTCCACAGAGAGCAGCACTTTGCATAGTAGATTCTGTTGGAAGCTGTCAGCAGGATCCCTCCACAGCAGATCCATCATACCTGGATAGCTGATGAGCAGTCAGGATCAGTGAGGTGTGAGAGTGCCTGAAGATTACTGTTGAGTTTTTCCTCCTTGGTTTCATACATCTTCAGGATGCAGTCTGGAAGTTTCTATAAGGAAGAAACACATTTGCACACTCACCACAAATAAGTTTATTGAAGTGATAAAATGCAGATAAAAAAAGCAGCTTAGTGCAACTGCAACAAGAACATTATGGTACAGCAGCATACCATAGAAACATAGAAACAAAAGTTGTCGGCAGATAAGGTTCTCTTGGCCTACCTAGTCTGTTCGATTTTTCCTGCCTACAGTGCCACCGCTGGCCCTACTCAATCTCCAGTCTTTCCCCCCCTTGCATTATTTCTAAGGTCCCCTTGGATCTTTCCCATGCATGCTTGAATCCTGTTGTCATTGTAGCACCCACCACCTCCTCAGGGAGGCTGCTATAGGCATCCACAACCCTTTCAGCAAAGAAGTATTTCCTCACATCTCCTCTGAGTCTCCCCCCATCCAGCTTCATAGCATGACTCCTTGTCCTCAAGCATCTTTTTCTTTGTAAACTGCTTCCCTCATGTACCTTATTAATATCTGTGAGGTATTTGAACATTTCTGTCATGTCCCCCTTTTTCCTTCTTTCCACTAGAGAGTACATACTTAATTCCTTGAGTCTTTCCTTGTAGGGCTTCTGATGCAGGGTGCACACTATTTTGGTTCCCTCTTCTGTACCACATCCACCCTATCTATGTCCTTCCAGAGATGGGGCCTCCAGAACTGGACACAGTGCTTGAGGTGAGGCCTCACCATCAATCTGTACAGGTAGGGGTGGGCAAAAGTAGTTTATTCCATGGAAGTTTCCAAATTTCCACCTGCCATGGAAAGGAAAACTCCCTAATGTTTTGGGGAGAAATTTCACCCATTTCTGCTCATCTAGAGGTGGAAAAAGTTAAGAAAAGTACTGTGTGATATCCAGAACTGCCCTCCTCCCCTAATCCTTGCCAGAATTCTACATTTAAAATCCCTGGTGGCTAGCAGTCCCTTCCACCACCCAATCACCTGCTCCATTTAAAAAATAAAAGACCAGTTGCCAATGCCCAAGTAATCCTTTGTGGCTAGTGGTCCCACCTGCCACCCAATCAGCCACCCCATTTAAAAAAAAAGCCCAGTTGCCAGTGCTCAATTAATCCCTGGTGGCTAGCAGTCCCTTCCACCAGCCTGTCACCTGCCCCAATGGTCCCATTTAAGAAAGAAACAGCTACCCAAGTAATCCCTGGTGACTAGCAGTCCCTCTCACAACTTGATTACCCACTCTACCAGTCCAGGGCAACATACCCTTAGCCTTTTTTGTAACTCAACCCCCCACTGACTGCCTTATACAGCAAATTACTATTTAAAGAAGATAGGAAATGATTTTTAGATAGTTAACTGCTCTTCCATCTTCCTTTCCATGCCAGTTATGCAATCTGAGAAGCTTTGATAATTTTTTGTTAAATATTTTTTTTTTTTATTTAGTTGTTTAACCAGAAGTAGCGCACTAAGCTGAATGCTTTTTTACAGGAGTAACCTGGGAGCACAGGGAAGTTAAGTGACTTGCTCAGGGTCACACAGTATGCAAGTGGAAGCTGTGGGATTCAAACCCAGGTCTGGTCTGCTGGATGTCACCAGATTTGTAGCTCAGAGCCTTAAACCACTGCCTATATAAATAATGTAGCTTTGGGGTGTCCTCAGATCTACATAGAGTTCTACTTTCCTCACCAGCTACTGCACTTGATTTTCATATTTCTAAGACATTCTGTGACATCAATAACTCCCTTTCCAGGCTATTCATCTGAATGGCCTGGAATGGGAGCTTCTGATGTCACAGAATGTTCAGACAGTACGAAAAGAGCGAGTAGGAACTGCTGAGGAGAGAGGTATTCGGGGTAGTTACCAAGGCAAAAATATTAGATTACTAATTTTTAAAAAAGGTCAAAAATATGTCACTATATAGCCAATAAAAGAATAACTAGAGGGCATTTAGAGGTGTAAAAACTGTTTCCTATCACCTTTAAAAAAAATTATCACTAGTAGTCTAGTGACCCTCCCTCAATCTTCCCAATCCCTGAATTAAAATTAGCATCCCTGGTGATCTAGTGTACCCCCCCACCCCGGAAGCAAAGTTTCACTCCCATCCCAAACCCAAGAGTGGGCCACCAGCAAAGCCCTCCTCTCTCCTCCATGGCCAGCAGCCCACTGAGCTATTAATGAATGATCGCATGCTTGTACAAGCACACGTTCATTCATTAATCACTCAGTGAGCTGCCGGCCATGGAAGAGAAACACCTCCCTATATGCTCAGGCATCCTGTTAGCTTTCCCCACTGCCTTATCACATTGCTTTACTACCTTCAGATCATCAGAAATGATTATCCCCAGGTCCCATAACTGTTTTGTGATTGCCAGTACCTACCCACCCAGTTGGTATGTTGCCCCCCCGCCAGTTTCTGTGCTCCAAGTACATGATTTTGTACTGTTTTGCATTGAAACCCAGTTGACAACCCTTGACCAGTCTTCCAGCTTTTTCAGATCATCCCTCATCCCCCTCATGTGTCCACTCTGTTGCCGATGTTTGTGTCATCTGTGAACAGGCATACTTTCCCATCCAGCTCTCCTGAAATGTTGTTAAGAAAGGCATTGAAGAGGACCGGACCTAGTACTGACCACTGTGGCACCCTGCTGGCCACCTTGTTTTCTTCAGAGTGAGCACCATTTACCACTACCCTCTGAGTCCTGTTGCTTAGCCAAATTTGTACCCGTTTTACTACTTTTGGACCCACTCCTAGGCTGTGCATCTTGCTTACCAATCTTCTGTGTGGAATGGTGTTGAAGGCCTTACTGAAATCCAGGTAGTCCACACCCACCACTCTGCCCTGATCCACGTCCCTGGTCACCCAGTCAAAGAACTCAGTCAGGTTTGTCTTGCAGGATCTCCCTCCTGTGAAACCATGCTGCATTGGATCCTGTAATCCACTGGTGAAAAGGTACTTTCCGATACTTTCCTTCAGTAGTGATTCTATTACTTTACCCACAACTGAAGTCAGGCTGATGGGTCTGTAATTTTCTGCCCCCTCACTGTTACCACTTTTGAGAAATGGAACCACACCTGCCCTCCTTTATTCTCTGGAACTTCTCTCCTATCTAATGATAGGTTGAGCAGGGCTGCCAGAGGTGCAGCCAGCACCGCCTTGAGCTCCCTCAATATCCTAGGATGTATCTCATCAGACCCCATTGACTTATTCACTTTTAGTTGTGCTAGTTCCTTGATGACTCTCTCCTCTGTAAAAGGATTAGTGTCCATCTCCCTTCCTTTAATGCCGTTGTACCATATCTGTGGCTCATTACCTACCCCTTCTTCCAAAAATACTGAACAAAAGTATTTGTTTAATATGTTTGTTTTTTTGGTCCTCTTCCACACAAACCCCTGCTTATCCTTTTAGCCTTACTACCCCTCCTTTGACAAGGACAGAGACTGTCTATTGATGTCCATGAGCAAGAAAGCAAGTTTGCATTGCTGTTCTGACAACAGATGTGTCCAAAGTCTAGGGTTCAAGTGGGGACAAAAGTAAAAACAAGAATAACAAGATCCAGCCACTAACAAGGTCCTCTGCATCCACGAAAAGAGTATTCTCACCAACACTCTGAAATTAATGATGAAACTCCAGACTCTACAGCTAACTAGATGTTTTAAGTATTATTGAAAATCATTTTTATGATATTCTAATTGGGCTTTGCTGGGAGGTTGCATGAAAAAAATAACTTCTTAGATACTAAAGTGTTAGGTATATAGTTAGACCTTAAAATCTAAATAAAGATATATAAACATTTATTACACAGGGCTGAAGGCTTAGCCCAGTGCCCATAATAAGAAATTGGTAATCCAGCCTATTGTTCTGACATGTGGGACAACACGTCTCTCAGTCTGATAACTCCATCTCAGATTTGTCAGTACTAGTTTTAAAAGGACATTTCAAAAATATACAACAGAGGTGGGCTTTTGAGATAAAGCTCATTTTACTTTTCAATAATTGTGGGCGATGGGATGAACATTGATTTGGGTTTTATGTCACATTACACTGCCTAAACTTTCACTGGCTTCAAGAAGAACCCATGGGCATACATTATGACACTGCTATATGTTCACATACATAATTGATATATATTCCTTCTACTAGCTATCTATACATTGGTTTTACCCGGGGGGGGGTAAGACATGGTGGTGGGTGGTAGATTTCCTCATTTTTTTTTTCAGATTTTCAGAACTGTTATTGTATATACAGAAGATTTAATATATACTGACACATTTTGATACAAGGACATATTAGGATACAGTATCTCACTTACTAGGGAGTCTTTGTTAGGTTTGATTTTTAATTGGGCATAAACACTTCCCACTGGGTACAAAGCTGCAGATGGATCATGGTTGAGTAGTATAGATTTTAATATACATGTATAATATTGACTTGTTGAGCACAGGTTTGAGAAAATGCATCTCCTAATACTGTAGGGCTAACACTCTATGAAAGTGTGAAACAGATTGTGACTATTGTTCACACTAGGGCAGCTTATCTTTAAACCCACTAATTGCCATACACAAAGGAAATTCTTATTTAGAAGACTTTTTAATATTATATACCATGATTTCTTAGCATATTCTAACTTGGGGTCTAAAATCCGTTATTTTCAAAAGTATGCATTAACACACACTGGCAAGATCTTAATTGAATTGGGGTGTTATGTGGCTTTTCACAAATTAAGAGTTATTCATTCTGCAACTTTGACCTTGAAATACTTTCCCTTTAGATGGGACTCTGCCTGTTTTATGAGTTCTTTCAAGAAAGGAGTTATCTAGTCTTTGACATTTGACAATGAAATACCTTTCCTTGATAGTAGTCAGCCTATGTTCTTTATATGGTGTTAAACTGACTTTTAAATGAAAATTTTAGGCCAATGGGATTTTTTACAACTTTTTTGTTTGATTTTTTATGCATGATCTGGTCTTTAATAGAATGTATTTTTCCAAAATAGCTGGCATTAACTTCTAATGAAGGACTGTATGTAGTCTGAAAGCTTAATCACCTGCTTTCTTTTGTAACATCTATGTTGGTCCAATAAAATGGACCAAGGAGTCTAACAGGTGCCCGAGTCCGAGGGTGGCACAAAACCCCATGGCGCAATGAAAGTGAGGGCTGGCACGCAACGGCTGAGTTGGGATCCCTCTGCCCCATGTGCGGGGTGCACCACCGGCCTGTATCACCCATCCCGTCGGGGAGGTGGAGCATGAGCGTACCTGGTGGGACCCGAAAGATGGTGAACTATGTATGGGCAGGGCGATGCCAGAGGAAACTCTGGTGGAGGTCCGTAGTGGTCCTGACGTGCAAATCTGTCATCCGACCTGGGTATAGGGGTGAAAGACTAATTGAACCATCTAGTAGTTTGTTCCCTCTAAAGTTTCCCTCAGGATAGCTGGTGCTCGGTATGCAGTTTTATCTGGTAAAGTGAATGAATATATTAATCGGGGGGAAGGGGTGACAGATGGGGAAATCATGGAGGGCAGAGTTTCAGGAGGGTTTGAAGGCACTGAGGGTGGACAAGGCGCCAGGCCCAGATGGCATCCACCCCAGGGTACTGAAGGAGCTGGCAGAGGTCCTTGCAGGACCTTTGGCAGACCCATTTAATGCCTCACTACATTTGGGGTGTGTACCTCTGGACTGGAGGATGGCTTATGTGGTGCCCCTCCACAAGGGTGGCCCCAAGGATGAACTGGGAAACTACAGATCAGTGAGCCTCACATCCATCGTGGGTAAGCTAATGGAGGCTATCCTGAAGAAGAGGTTGGTGACCCTCCTAAAGGCCAAAGAACTACAGGACAGCATACAGCATGGCTTCATAGGGCAGATCCTGCCAAACCAACCTGGTGGAGTTCTATGACTGGGTAACTAGGCAACTGGACAGGGGCCATGCAGTGGATGTCCTGTATCTGGACTTCAGTAAGGCATTCAACTTGGTGCCACATGGAAGGCTGGGAAATAAGTTAGTAGGCACAGGGGCGGGTCCAAAGGTGATGAGATGGGTAGGAAACTGGCTTCAGGGAAGGCAACAGAGGGTGGTTGTGGGTGTGGAGCTCTCACACCCAAGGGTAGTGATGAACAGTGTTCCACAGGGCTCGGTGTTGGGACCAGTGTTGTTTGGGATATTCATTGCAGACATATCATGGGACATCAAGAGCAAAATCAGTCTGTTTGGTGATGATACCAAGGTAGGAGCAGTGGTGGATGACTTAGGATGATGTCAGGGGTTGCAGGATGATCTTGAAAAGCTTTAAACCTGGTCAGACACCTGGCAACTGGGGTTTAATGCCAAAAAGTGAAAGGTGCTGCATTTTGGGATGAAGAACCCAAGGAGGAGTTACCAGCTGGGGGGAGTGCAGCTAGCCCAGACAGAGGAGGAGAAGGATCTGGGGGTGCTCATTACAGGGTCAATGAACAACTCGGCACAATGTAGGAAGGCAGCTGCAAAGGCCAACAAAATGCTGGGTTGTATTGCAAGGGGTACATCCTTGAGGAGGGAGGAGGAGGTGATTCTGCCGCTGTATAGGTCATTAGTTAGACCACACCTGGAGTACTGAGTGCACCCGTATCTGAAGAGGGACATTAAGTTACTGGAGGGGGTGCAGTGCAGGGCAACAAAGATGATCAAGGGTCTGGGGAATTTATCATATGAGAGGAGGTTGAGGGAGTTGAACATGTACACACTGGAGGACAGGAGGGACGTGGGGAGATGACTGAAATGTTTAAATACATGAAAGGAATAAACAAGACAGGTACAGAGAGGCTGTTCAAAGTAAGGGTGGGGAGGGACACCAGGGGCCATGATATGAGACTGGAGGGAGGAAGGTTCAGGAGGGAGATGAGGAGGCACTTTTTTACAGAGAGGGTGGTGGCTGGGTGGAATGCATTACCTACAGAAGTGGTATTCAATAGAACAGTGGACTGCTTCAAAAGGGGATGGGACAGGACAAGGGGGAGGGTTAATGAAGGGGAAGGGTGGAAGGGAAGGGGCAGCTGCAGAATAAGGGGTGCTAGCTGCACATTCAAGCAGACTTTATAGACCTCTAGGCCTTTATCTGCTGGCAAATTTCATATGTTCGTAAAAGTGGGAGCAAGACAGAAGCGGCAAACTACAGACCTGGCAGTTTGACCTCAGTGGTAAGGAAAATGATGGAATCACTTCTGAAGGAAAGAATTGTTGAGTACCTAGAGGCCAGTGGGGGATAGGACCCAAGGCAGCATGGATTCACAGTGGGAAAGTCATGCCAAACAAATCTAATTGTTTTCTTTGACTGGGTGACCAAAGTAGTACACCAGGGAGGGGCTGTAGACATGGCTTACCTAGACTTTAGCAAGGCGTTTGACACAGTCCAGCACAAAAGATTAATAAACAAATAAGCCAGCCTGGTAGTGGGTCCCATGGTGGAAGCCTGGGTAAAATACTGACTGGACAACAGGACACAGAGGGTAATAGTAAATGGAGTACACAGTGAAGAAAGGGGGGTGACTAGTGGGGTACTGCAGGGTTCAGTACTGGGGTCAGTCCTTTTTAGGGTCTTCATAAGTGACATTGCAGAGGGACTGGAAGGAAAAGTATGCCTCTTTGCAGAAGACACAAAGATCTGCAACAGGGTTGATATGCAAGGTGGGGTGGAAAGCATGAAAAGGGACTTGGCAAGGTTGAAGGAATGGTCACATGTATGGCAGCTTGGATTCAATGCAAAGAAGTACAAAGTAATGCACCTGGAAAACAAAAACCCAGGGAAGAGTACACAATTGGGGGTGAGATACTGACAACAACAAAAATGGAACAGGACACGGGGGTAGTCATAGCAGATGGCCTAAAGGTGGTCCAGCAATGTGAGAAGGCAGTAAGGAGGGCTGGGGAGCTACTGGGATGCATAGGGAAATGCATCACCAGTAGAAAACAGGAAGTTGTTGGCCCTTTGTACAGACAGTTTGTGAGACCACATCTGGAGTACTAGGTACAGTTCTGGAGACCCCCTCTCCACAAAGACAAAGACAGGGTGGAGGCAGTCCAGAGGAGGGCAACCAAAATGGTGCAGAGTCTGCACCAGAAGACATATGAAGAAAGACTAAAGGAGCTTAAGATGTATAGCCTCGAGGAAAGGAGGGGGTTGGGGGACATGATAGAAACTTTCAAATACCTCAAGAAATCAACAAAGTGCTAGAGGTAGCATCTTTCAGAAAAAGAGATGTGTAAGAACAAGGGGCATAATTTGAAGATAGAGGGACGGCTCAAAGGTAATGTGAGAGTATTTCTTCACAGAGAGGTTGTAGATGCATTGAACAGCCTTCCTGAGGAGGTCGCAGAGTCAAAAACAGTGAGGGAATTCAAGAATGCATGGGACAGACATAAGGCAATTCTAGTGGGGGGGTAGGAGGAAGTAGGCTGTTGGTTAACTAGGATCTGCAACTTATCCATTAGGTAGGGAAATGAGTAGACTAGGTGGGCCAAGCGGTCCTTATCTGCCATCAGATTCTATGTTTTTGTGTTAAAAGGTATCAAATCATCTTTTTTTTCTGGATCTTGCATCCCTCATTTGGTCTTCCTCTTTTCGCTTATATAACTAAAGAATGATTTATCCACCATTTTTGCTGGATCTACAATATTCTCCTCTGTTTGTGACTTTGCACTCCTGACTGCTTTCCCTGCATCCCTTTGTTTCTCCTGATATATCTCACTATCCTCCTCCTTCTTTGTCACCTTTTACTTTCTCAGTGCTAACTTCCCCCCTTACTTTCTGCATTGTTCTTTGTAGAACCATAGAAGTCTCTTTTTTTCTCTTGCCCTTGTTAACCTGCCTGACACAGAGGTTTGTTGCCTTCTCCAAGCCCTTTATTTTTGCCCACTGTTACTCAACTCCACAGTTTCCCTATCCCTATGGATGGAGTCACTTCTGAAGGAAAGAATAGTTGAGTACCTAGAGGTCAGTGGAGCACAGGATCCAAGGCAGCATGGGTTCAAAGCGGGAAGGTCATGTCAGACGAATCTAATAGATTTCTTTGACTGGGTGACCAAAGTAGTAGACCAGGGAGGGGCTGTGGACATGGCCTACCTAGACTTTAGCAAGGCATTTGACACAGTCCCACAAAGATTATTAGTCAAATTAACCAGCCTGGAGTGGGTCCCAGGGTGGTAACCTAGTAAAACATTGGCTGGACAACAGGACACAGAAGGTAATTGTAAATGGAGTCCACTCTGAAGAAAGGGCGGTTACTAGTGGGGTACCGCAGGGTTCAGTATTGGGTCCAGTCCTTTTAATGTCTTCATCAGTGACATTGCAGAGGACTGGAAGGAAAAGTATGCCATTTTGCAGATGACACAAAGATCTGCAACAGGGTTGATACACAAGGAGGAGTGGAAAGGATGAAAAGGGACTTGGCAAGGTTGGAGGAATGGTCAGACGTATGGCAGCTAGGATTCAATGCAAAAAGTGCAAAATAATGCACCTGGGAAACAAGGACCGGGAAGAATACACAAAGGGTGGGAGGTAGTAACAACAACAAAACAGGAAAGGGACCTGGGGTAATCATATCAGATGATCTTAAGGTTAGCAAGCAATGTGAGAAGGCAGTAGGGAGGCCGGGGTATACTGGGATATATAGGAGAGGCATCAGCAGCAGAAAACAGGAAGTTGTTATCCCTCTGTACAGACAGTTGGTGAGACCCCATCTGGAATACTGTGTCCAGTTCTGGAGACCCCATCTCACAAGGACATAGACAGGATAGAGGCAGTCCAGAGGAGGGCAACTAAAATGGTGCAGGTCTGCAAGAAGCAGTATGAGGAGAGACTAAAGAGCTTAATATGTATACCCTTGAGGAAAGAAGGAGGGGGGACATGATAGAAACTTTCAAGTACCTCAAGGGAATCAACAAAGTCCAAGAGGGTAGCATCTTTCAGAAAAAGAGACTTGCAAGAACAAGAGGACACAATTTAAAGATAGAAGGAGGGCGGTTCTGGGGCAATGTGAGGAAGTATTATTTCACAGAGAGGTAGTGGATGCATGGAACAGCCTTCCTGAGGAAGTTGTGGGGTCTAAAACTGTGGGAGAATTCAAGAATGCATGGGACAGACATAAGGCAATTCTTGTGGGGGGCAGGAAGATATATGCTGTTGGTTAACTAGGATCTGTGGCCTATCCTGTAGGTAGGGAAATGGGCAGACTAGATGGGCCTAGCGGTCCTTATCTGCCGTCAAAGTCTATGTTTCTATGTTTCTATGTTTCCTATCCCTGCTAGGGTGCCCTGAGGCACTCTCCTATTTTCTTAAAATTGGCCCTCCTGGAATTCAAGACCCTTGTTTTAGTGTCTTTTGATTCTGGACCAGTTCTTATGTTGAACCACACTGTACGATGATCTCTGATCTCCAGGTGGCTTCCCACCATGACGCCAGCAACACTGTCCCCATTTGTTAGTACCAGGTCCAGTTTTGCCCCCCCCCATGAGTGGGTTCCATGACTAGTTGCCTGAGGAACTCCCCTGCATGGAGTTCAGGATGTCCCTACTTTTAACTGTTGCTACAGCTGGGATGTCCCAATCCACATCAGGTAGACTGAAGTCCTCCAACCGCAATTCCTCCCCCGTGTTTGCCATCCTTTGGATTGCATACACAATATCCTTATCCACTTATCCTCCCTGTGCTGGAGGTCTGTTGATCACACCTGTGTGAATAGTGTCTCCTTTCTGTGTCTCTAGAGTGACCTACAGTATCTCTGCTCCTTCCTGCCCCCCCTATATTTCTGTAGCTTTTATGTTTTTCATTACTTAAAGAGCCAATCCTCCCCTCTTTTTTGCTTCCCTCGCCTTTCTGAATAGAGCATAACTTGATACTGTATGGCTGCATCCAAGTCCTGGTTTTTATTGTATCAGGACTTAGTAATTGTCCAGGTCCACCTCTGCCATGGTGGCCACTTGGTCTGTAATGTTAGTGCCCAGACTTTGAGCATTTGCGCACATGGCTTTTCAGATGGTGCTGCCAGCTCCTTTCATTTTACTCATTTGACCTCACTTATTTCCTTCACTATTCTTCTTACTATCTCCCCTTCATTCTGCCCCCTGGATTCTCATGTTCTTTGGTTCCTTTTTGTATTTGTCTCCTTCCAGATTCTCACTACAGACCATATAAGCCTGTGTGTGTGTGTGGGGGGGGGGCAGTTTATGTCTCTCTGCCTCATTTCTCCTCTCAGCTTGGCTAGTTTAAATACTTGCCAATGTAGCATTTAAACTGTTCCCTGAGCATCACAGTTCCCCTCATGGATGGATGGATGCAGGCCATCACTCCTGTACAGGCCTTTATCCCTCCAGGTGGGGCTCTAATCCCCAAAGAATCCAAATCCCTCATCTCTGTACCATTCCTTCAACCATGCATTGAAGTTCCTGGTGCAGAGAATCATGACCTCCCACCTGGCATAGACAGGTAGCAGCTCTGAGAAGGTCACAGATTGTGTTAATCACCTAAGACCCCTCCAGAATTTCCTGAACTCTTCCTTAACTATTTCCGGGTCATCCCTAGCCAATGTCATTAGTCCCTAGATGAGTAATGACATCCAGCTCTCCCTCCCTTCCTGCTGTGCCATCGATCCCTCGGATCCTCTTTCCATCCTTTCAATCCATATTACTGGGAAGACACCTAATCTCCCTCTCCTCATCCCTACCTGCCCCTAACTGTGTCCCCATCACTATGAAGTCCCCCACCTTGATTCGCTTTCTCCTCCTTTGGGACCCTCTTTCACCTCCTTGGCATCTCCACTATGAAGGACCCCCACATCCAACCCAGTCACTACCTCAGGTGCCTCTGTGTGACATTCCTACCTGGCAAGTGTGATGTACAAGTTCTATATTGGTACCTGATGGGGGATGTGCCTGCACTCCACCACCCTTACCCTCCCTGAGCCCACTGTTGTCCAGCGCTCCTCCTACTTGGCATCTTTTTAGGTAGCAGTGGCTGACTAGGTGGTACCTGGGTGGGGGAGTATATCCTCCAAACCCAAGCTAATTTGGCCTTGAATGTGGCAACCTATGTAACCTTCTCCCTCAGCCCAGAGAGGTGTGTGTAGACTGGGCAACAACGTAACCTCCAGAAGATCTTCCTGAAGACTACCACCCCACAGCCACTGCACTGCACCACACCCATCATCCTATACTTTCTACTCTTTCTCAAATTTTAGCCCCTGAATTCCTTTTGTTCCCTTGCCCTATCTAGGGAGGTTCTCCTATCCCTAGATTCCTATTCCCCCCTCACTCCAAAGCACACAGAACAATTGCCAGCAGGCTTCCCAACTGTTACCTAGAAAGAATAGCAAATTCCCACACACTATCCTCCTTAACAACTCTTTCAAGCAAGTCCCCTCGCCCCACTCACTGTCACCCAGAGAGCAATTCTAGCTTGCTGCCTCACCAGCAATTACACAATGAATTTCTAGGATGTACCCACTTCCACTGCTTCTCTGAGTTACTTAACCACCAGCCAGTCTGCACTGTCACACTTATAAAACAATTTCCAGCTAGCCCCTTACCCCCACACACTATTATTATCCTGTTCCCACACTTACAATTTCACAACGGAAATTCCAGCAAGTCCCTCTCCCCACTCATTACTTTCCAAGATTACTTACCAGCAAGCCTTTACACTCTCAGTTTCACAACAATGCTATCCAGCAGGTCCCTATTCCCATGAACCAGCTGTAACTCTGTCAGTATTTGCAGTTAAGGGACAATCACAGTAGAACCTGCAGGTCACCAGCTTCCTCCAGTAGATGCCTGCTGCTTCTGGACACCTGGTCTCCTCCTTTACTTATCCCCTGCTGAGGTGTTTTTTCCTATGAAGTTCTGCATTGTGGACAGGTTGCTAGGTGATTGCTATGGACTCTTCAACATCCTGACACCTCTGATGCCCCTAACATGTGTTTTCATTGGTGGGCCAGTTTTCTTATGCATAATTAATGAAAACAAATGGTGGCTCATCTTAGCAAGTGGGCATGATGAAGCCCAGTGTGATCCTTGTGTTACACTTGTAGCCATTTAAGTTTGCCATGCTTTCCAGAAGAGGTCAGTGATGACCATTCGAGTGATTGTTGTATATCTGCAGCAGATAAAAGAAGAAAAAAAAAATACAAAGTTCAGTGTGGTCCTGGAGAGAAGGCCAAGAGTGAAGCAGTTTCCATGTTCTTTAGTGCTGGGTGCCAGGAAGAGGTTGATGGCCATTGCAAATATCAAAGGAGAGCAGGTCTGTTTACTATTACTTTTTAATTTAAAAATCATTGTTTGGTGTCATGCTGGTTACCAGGGAGATGGCAGCTTAAGGCTGGTAGTACATATTTGCAAAGAAGCAGACTGGTTACCAGGGTGATGGCAGTTCATAGCTGTAATAAAGATTTGCAAGAAGGAGGGATCTGGAAAACTAAGCTGTTGAAAAATGAAAGTACTTGTCAAAGTACAAGAATGTTTCTGTTTTTGTTTATAGGGTGAGACAACAAGGGTAATGGTAATGCTGCTGTACCTGCAAGAAGAGTGTAGGTTGTGAAGTTGGGAAAGTGAAAGTAGTATTTTTTTCAAGATGTGCCAACATACTGGTGAGGGGAGAGGGGGCATAATGTAGTTACTATATTAATAAATATGTGATGATGAACTTACCATACTAATAAATCCTTGGTCACCAATTTATTACTATAGTTGCTCTTATAAATACATTTATTTATTTATCTATTTATTTCACATAAAACCCTTTATGCTGTGCCTATTTTTAAAGGGTTTGGGGTCAGATGCAACAGAAGACGGCTATATGCAGATAAATAGCATACAAATACATACAGGGCAGTGAGATACTAACATTACAATAGGCATGGTGATATACTAAGGTAACAATGAGGTTCTAGCGATGGAATAATGTACAATACAATATAATACTAAACAAATTTGTCAGAAGCCTTCTGAGTCTACAACTATTACACAAATTAGAATACAGTGGAGCCAGCAATGATGTAATGCAGTAATTTGCAGTAAGTGGCATGAGTGCTTAAGGGTGTTTAAAGAATCATATAAAAGCTTACAGTACCAGAAAAGTTGTTTTCACTAATTATTAAAGCCACAGTAAATATAAACAGGCTAGAAGAGTGAGTTAAGGAAAAAAAAAAACAAGACAGAATTCCAGAATCTAGGCTGGTGGGAGTTCAAAGGTCAAAGGCAGCAATGGAAGCAGATCTAAAGAGCATAGTCTAGGGACTGGCAGTTGAAATTCAGTGTCAAAAAGTACAAGGTCCTGCAACTAGGTAAAGGAAATCCAAGGAAAACATACACACTCAATGGTGAAAAATTAACAGAAACAAAACTTGAATCGGACCCCAGACTACTTGTTTCCAATGATTTACAGGTAGGTAGACAATTTGAAAAGGTGGCTCAGAAAGCTAGTAGCATCCTCAGATGTACTGGCAGGAGCATTACAAGTAGGAAGTGAGAGGTCATGTTCCCTCTGTACAGGTCCTTGGTGAAGCCACATCTTGAGTACTGCATACAGTTCTGGAGGCCACACCTAAAAAAGCACATAGACTGCTTGGTGGCTGTACAGAGGAGAGCTACTACAATGATACAGGAACTGCACCAGGAACAATATGGATCTAGACTACAGCAACTGCAAATGTACTCCCTTGAGCAAAGGAGAAACAGGGAAGATATGATAGACACCTTCAAATACATAAAGGGCATAAAAAAGGAAACCTCTTTCACAGAAATAAGATCACGCGAAAAAGGGGGTACAGTTTGAGACTAACAGAGGGTAAGTTTAAAACCAACATTCGTAACTTCTACTTCATCACAGAGAGGGTGGTGGACCCTTGGAATAGCTTACCACCAGAGGTTGTAGAGGCCAAAACGGTCACTGCTTTTAAGGTAGCATGGGACAAGTACTGCGGTAATCTCAGAAGAAGAAGAGAATAGGGGGATAGGCAATCTGGGCAGACTTGATGGCTCATACAGTTCCCTTCTGCTGACATGTTCATATGTTCTTAGGTAACTACATCTAATAACATAATTAAAATAAAAACTTCTTGTTTAGGTGAATAATCCCAAGTTCACCTATAGCTTAGAGAACATAATTCAATGGTGAAACTATTTAAAAGAAAAATAAGAAAATAAAGATAGGAATTGACATAACCAAGGCAAGAATGCCACAGACTGCATTTGCATGCAATGCATGGTTGTAAACTCCTCATCCAGGCTGTGCTTTGCCTCTCAAAAGCCTACCAGCTCCATTGACACCTGTGGTTACCCAGGTGGTGATATAGAAGTGATGCCTGCTACCCTCTCTCTCCAGTGAAGGACAGCATCTTGAGGGAAGTTTGAACCTCTTTTCCCTCATAAGCTTCCAAGCAGAATGCCATTTTTATAGCTGTGGGAGGAGCCTACAGCCATCTTGCATTAGCTAGAAAAATGGTATACCATGGAACACACTTTTGGACTTTTCAGTGTATCCTTCCATAAGTGTGACTCACTATGGCAGTTAAGAAAAATAGAGGATTGTGTATGAGCAATCATACACAACAAGGCAGTTATATGATCAAGAGGTTTCCATGGTAACTGGAGACCTCAAGAGTGAAGCTTGAGAGGCCCGTTATCACAGAAACCTTAAGATTGTTCAATTGACTTGTTCGTGTATGGTTGCTCATACACAATCTTTTATAGTGTATGGGCAACCATCAGTGGCACTCCTTTATCCCCCAAACAGGCCTCAGTAAAGAAAAAGCCTTACTTAGGCAGCAGTTCCATCACGTCGCTTACTTCCTCACCACTGTGGCTGCTCAAATGCGCATGCATGCCTTTGTTCAATGTTGTTGTGCTGCTCTAGTGATGTATTCAGTGCAGCACAACAACATCATGACACACCAAGTGCAGCACAACAATGCTGTTCCAGGCATGGATTTCCATGTGGAACAGTGTTCCACTATACACTATTACTCCCTTCTCCACATTTAGAATGTTGGACACAGAATTCCAAGCTGCTTTTCTCTGAGAGCATATATGCTCACATTCCAAACAAATCTAAATATTTTTTAAAACTATTCAAGATGCACAAAAATAACCAGCGTGAAAGTTGTTCAGGACAAAATGACCTTTCACACGAGGGTAATCACCAATCTGAATTATTTATATTTTGTAAAATATTGCCTTCCAAACAACCTCATTTTTTTCTCTTTGAGTGAACACAGTAGGAGCCATGCCAAACAAATGTAAATATGTTGGAACTTATGCAAGTTACCAGTACACAACCTAGATGAAAATTGTTCAGGACAAAATTGACCTTTCAAATGAGGGTAGTCACTAATATGAATTCATTAGAGTTTTTTTTTTAAACATAGCCATCCAAAATGTGAAAATTGTGAAGAAAAATGAAAATTCATGTAATCAGTTGACCATAGTTTAAACAAAATATAATTCATGCAGCTTAATGAATAGGCTCACTGGAAAGGCATTTTTGTCCTGAACAACTTTCATGCTTGTTGTGTATGTGTAACTTGTATACTTTTAGAGATAGTTACATTTGTTTGGCATAATTCCTATGAAAAATTAAAATTCAGGTAATCAGATGGCCACAGTTTAAAAAAATGTAATTAGTGCAGCTTAATGAATAGGCTCATTTGAAAGGTATTTTTATCTTGAACAACTTTCATGTTGGTTATTTATGTGTAGCTCATATACATTTAGAGAAATCTACATTTGTTTAGCATAACTCCTATTGCATTTCTATAAAGCCTAATTTTTGCAAACCACTACGCTAGTTAAGTGAAATACTAGATCACCTTGTTTATCTCTTTTCATGCCTAATTTAAGAGCAGATCCTGACACTGACCAGATAGGAGGAAGAAGCAAGACTGAGAAGAAACAGTGCTCACAAACAGAAGGAAGACCTGGTGCACAAATAAGGCTATCTGTGAAACTTTTAGGCATCTAAGCTGCAGCACTGATTTTTCTTTTATTATGTCCTCTTTGGCAACTTCTATTATTAAAACAAGTTAAATGTATAGTTTACTAAAACTTAACCTTGGGAAAATTCTTGAATGGCTCCCAAATAAGTTCTAAGCCAATTCCTTTACCAGAGGTCAAGACCTGTGCAAAATGTCAAGTGTAATTTTTTCATATTTTTTTTATAAATTTCCAAAGCAAAAGTGTGGAGAAATGCAAAAGTATCCACAAGTAACCCTGCTGATTCTCTAAGATTGAGCAAAATCAATTTTTTATAAATTATGATGTTTCCAAGTGTTTCTGTATCCTTCCTTTCTCTTTGCTAGCTGCACAATTGCCCCTTGTTTGATTGGTCCCTGCATTTACCTTCCACAGAAATAGGCTAATTGATTTCTAACTAGTACCCTTGTATTTAGAAAGTCAAAAAGAATAATGTAAAAAGATTTTTTTCTTTAGAATGGCTATGTAAACAGCATTCAATCAGCTGTGCTGAGTTTTTTTTTGTTTGTTTTTTTCAAATTGTTTAACCAGGAGTAGCACACTAAGCTGAAAGCTTGTTTACAGGTGTGACCTGGGAGCACAGGGAAGTTAAGTGACTTGCTCAGGATCACACGATATGCAAGTGGGGGTTGTGGGATTCAAACCCAGGTCTCCAGATTTGCAGCTCAGAGCCTTAGACCACTGCATTATACTGCCTCCACACTATGGCCTCCTGTTCACAAAGCCAGCCTGGGTTGATGGTGATGGAGTGTGCTGGCTCTGGAAGCAAAGAAAGGAAGAGTTGAGTGAGAAGGAGGAGCAGGTTTTAGAGTCTGTTTCAGGAGAGAGGGAGAGGGGGCATTTTCTATGTTTCTATGCTTGAAGAAGCTGCCTTCGATTCTGCTTTACCATTAATCAAATAATGTGATGATAATGAGACATGCAGAGCGCTGCGTATTAATTAACAGCAGATCCTGACCATTGTTCTAGTTACAACAGCACTGTACCTACTAGCACTTTAAAGGAATTCTTTAGTGCTTAACATGAAGAAAATGAAAACAGCTTAAAACAAAATGATCTACTTACTGGTGTCACATTAAATCTATTATGGATGGGATCATGTTATATCTTTTCAGGAAAAAAGCAGCAGATTAATTATAGTAATTATTAGTCAGCAATTTCATATATGATCTATATGTGCCTGCATTCACTGCTTTTCTTTTACCGTGCCTGTAACCATGCCTGTATCCACTATTTACTGTAACCACCTCATGCTGTAACTCACAATGCCTCAAATGTTCCTTGTGTCCTTGTTCATTCTTATAACTTGTATTGTTATCCCAGGTCGTCCCTGAAAAAGGGACCTTCAGGGCTCAGTAGGCCTACACAGTCACCAAAATTTAATAAATAAAAATGTGAAGCTGATGCTGACCAGATAGTGGGAAAAAGCAAGACAGAAAAGAAAATAATGCTCACACACAGAAGGAAGACCTGGTGCACAAACAAGGCTGTCTGTGAAACTTTTAGGCACCCATGCTGCTGCACTGATTTTTCTTTTATTATATTCTCTTTGGCAACTCATGTTATTAAAATGCATTAAATGTATAGTTTACTAAATCTTGACCTTGGGATAACTCTTCAATAACTCTCAAATAAGTTTTAAGCCATTCCCGTTATGGGAGGTCAAGACCTGTGCAAAATGTCTAGTGTTATTTTTTCATATTTTTTTCAATTTTCAAAGTAAAAGTGTGAAGAAATACAGAAGTATGTACAACTAATTTCTTATGCATTGTCAACCCGGAGAGAAGTTAATATTTGCAAAAAATCAATCCTAAAGTTTATACAGTTTTCTTTTCTAAAGTTATTTTATTCAGTATCTAATTGGACTGTTGAGTGTTATTTTTTTAATATTTTTATTACAAATTCTAAAGTAAAAGTGTGGAGAAACACTAAAGTATGTACAACTACTCTCATATGCATTTTCAACTCAGAAAGGAGTAAATATGTGTACAAAATCAAACCCAAAGTTTATACAGTTTTGTTCTAAAGTTATTTTACTCTAAATCTTATTGGACTATTGATGAACTGAGGAAAGAAATGTTTAGATAAAACAAACTGATAACTCCAGGATTGGGAGGTCATTAAAACTGCAAAAGGTCAAACTATGAAACCTTAAATGAACTTATTAAGAACATTCTTCTTAGTGTGTAATTATAATGAATTAAAGACATTTGAGAGGATAGTGACAAAAAGGTAAATTTCTTATGAATACAGGCCTACATTTATACAACCATTGTGAAACATATTTTTAGGATCAGAGGAATGGTGCAAGGCTACTGAAATCATGGTGATCTCACTGCTTCAGCACTTCAGTATGCGTGTATCAAACCAAAAAGAGCCATAATAAAAGCTTCTGTTGTCTCCAAAAACAATTCTATTTTATTATATTTGATTTAACCTGAAAATACAAAATAGTAATAAGGAAGTAAAACAATCAGGATGCAATTTTAGTGTTCTCCAACCAGACATTGAAGCCGAGTCATAATAAAGGCTTCTATCTTCTTTAAAGCAATTACATTTTATTTTGATATATTTAACATTCTGTATCTAAGTAGACACTATTAACCCTGCACTTTATTATGGTCCACTCTTTCTACATATTATGCACATTGTTTTAACACTGTCAGTAACACCTGCCTTACCACTGTATGTTAATGTTGATCTTGTAACTTAAATGTAACTTGAACATGACTCTTCCCCCTCCCCCACCTCACCTCTCTCTCTCTCTCTCTCCTTTCTCCCTTTTCTTTCACGTAAGCACTTGTTTGCTTATTAACCCAGCACTTATTATTGTCCACTCTTTCTACCTAACATGAGTAACACTGTTGCAACACTGCTTGCAACACCTGCCTTGCAAATGTATGTTAATGTTGATCTTGTAACTTGAATGTTTAATGTTTCACTCCTATTGTAAACCTCCCCCCAGATCACACTTGGAGACAAGCGACTTGTTGCTCAGTGTGCCTTCCTTGTGAAACATTTCAATAAATAAATATAAATAAACTAGAAAAAGTGTTTATTTGGTGTTTGAAGACAGGCAAATGCAACAAGACACAGAAGGAAGTCAAAAGAGAGTATCTTTTGCGGGGGCTAGTAACAAGTCAAGGAGCTTGATTGACCACTCTAGTGGGGGCCACCCACCGACACTACTGACCATTGGTGGGCACCGGCAGCAAAGGAGGAGCTGGGCAAGTGCTTCAAACAGTCAGTGTAGGAGGAGGAGGTACTGTAGATTGCAGGCTGCCTGCTAAAGACCATCTCTTGTTTTAAATCCCCAGCGGTGCTTGCCTGGCTGTAGCAATCACCTGTGCAGCAGCCTTCCATCTGTACAGATTAAGGAGACTCAGTTTAGCTGTCCTGTTGTATTCAGGCAGGTTCAAGCTCCATTAGACTAATCCCAACACACCTATGAAATGTCATTCTACCGCAAGATGTTTTGTACATAAAAAACTATGACCAATTTAGATTAGTGACTACCCTCATTTGAAAGGCCCTTTTGTCCAGAAAACAACAATGTAAAATAAGGCATTTGGGGCACAGAAATCCAAGGGCAGAGTACAAATGATTGAAGTGGTATTGACAACATTAAGAAAGCACAGATGCAAAAAAAAAACAAGCTTTTACATACAGTTAATTACTGTTTAACAATATTATGCATCTATGGCTGCCAATGAACATCTAATACAAACCTATAATCACATTCCTCAATTGAAACAAAAAGGGGAAGGTGGAGGTCATAACGGACTCCTTTTTTTGTGTTAAAGGAGCCAGTTTTTTTACAGCAAAAGCATTAAAAGGAGGTATCACAAGTCGTAAGAGGGAGGTAATAATCCCTCTTTACAAGACACTGGTTAGACCCCATCTGGAGTACTGCATGCAGTACTGGAGGCCACACCTTCACAAGAACATTAACCAAATTGAGGCAGTCCGGAGAAGGGCCACCAAAATGGTGCAGGGACTGCATCAGAAGACATATGAGGACAGATTAATGGAGCTCAATATGTATACCCTTGAGCAAAGGAGGGAGAGAGGTGAAATGATCAAGACATTCAAACACCTTAAGGGCATTAACAAGGTGAAAGAGTCTAACATGTTTAAATATAAGAAAACTAGCAGGACAAGAGGACACACCATGAGATTAGAGGGAGGCCAATTAAGGGGGAATGTGAGGAAATTCTTTTTCACAGAAAGGGTGGTGGATGCATGGAATGGCCTACCTCAGAAAGTGGTGGCTATGAATACAGTGCAGAGCTACAAAAAGGAATGGGATAGGCATAAGGGAGTAATGCAGGTGAGTATGAATAGATAGGCCACTGACACAGCAAAGGTCGATGGCACATTTATAAGGTAGAAAAAGAAATGGGCAGACTGGATGGGCCTTGCGGTCCTTATCTGCCATCAACTTCTATGTTTCTATGAGTCTGATATGTATGGCTGTATGGGCCAAGCTCCATGGATGTTATCCCATCATCAGATTTGTATAAAAGAACTGTAGAAGCATGTAACAGGACCACCATCTGATGTCCTGCCACAGTGCTCCGGGATAGTTTCCAGAGATTCTGTGTATGCAGCTCTTACTGTCCATGAGCCACATAAACATATCCACTTCCCGGCCACTACTTTTCCTTTCCACAACTGCAGAAGTGATGGCCGCCATGTGCAACATGGTGACACTGACTTAAACTGTGTATCCATAACTATCTTGCATACATAGTTATGTCAGCACCGCCATGTTGTGCCTAGCTGACTCTGGGGCAAACTGCATATGTGCAAGTATGCATGGTGCTGTAATTACTGCAGTATAACTTATGGCTGACTCTGGTGTAGTGAGATCACCACATATTCTTTTCAATGCTATTGCCGCTCCTAAAAACTCTCCACAGCCATATTGGCTTTGACCAGAGTTTGTTGATAAGAGTGCCTTATGAAACGAACTTGTCAAGTTTTGCTTGTTGGTAACATCTGTCAAGGTAATTATCAAGCCATTCAATTGATATATGACTAATATGGCAAACACCAAAGCTGAGTGACTTTGAAGCTAGTGTATTTTGATTTATTATATTTTAAAGGCTTTACTGCATCCAGAAATAAGACACTACACATTATTTTATGTCCAGTGTAGACTGGTTATCATTGTCAACTTTTAAGGTTGCAGATAATACTAAGTACTATAGTAATTCAGCCAAATCAGCTGCTGTTGCTTACAGTTGTCTCTGATTAAAAATGATCATTGTGGTCCATTGGCACAGGGGTAGGATTTCCGCCTGCAATGCCGGTGACCTGGGTTTGAATATGGACTTCGGTCATCAGAGGGCGGGAGTGGATTGAGCATTCCATGGACAGCTCTCCTCCTTCAGGGGGAGGGAGGATTTATTGAGTGTCTGGTGCAAAAATGTGGACCCCTGGTGGAGGCTGGGGAACCCGATGAGACCAGCACCTGATATGTGAGGAGGCAGGATGGATATCGGGTTTGTCCCACTGATGTCATTGCACATCCTACCCCCTGAGGGGATTAGCATCCACATAAAATTGTGCTTATCCCAGGAATAATGCTGTCTCCTGGTACTGCGGGCCTCCCAAACAGCCCAACCCCGACTGAGAATGTGTTTCCTGCTGGATGGTCCACCCCATGGCCCCACCCAGGGGGGGTAAGCCTAGGGAACCCTACCAGTCACAGTGATGCAGCAGGTAACCTGGTTCTGTCTCCATGGGGTGGGGTCAACACAGCAGCCCCGCCTTGAGGGGTAAGCCAGGGTGACTCAGTGGTCAGTTACAAAGGGGGACCAGGAGGTAGGGTTGATAATATAGGACAGGCTGTGCAAAAAAAAAAAATATCATTGTGTGTCTTCTAAAAACATACAACCATCTAAAAAAGAGTTGTTATAGTCTTAATTGCTAGATCTATCAAAATGTTTGAGGATTGTTTGAGGGGTGGAGCATGGCTGGATAGACTTCCTCCAGTTAATGATTTCACTGGGCTTCACACAGGTTATTTCCTCCTCGACCCATATTGGCGGTCATTCATTGGATTTGGTATTCCTTCTGGGGATGGAGATATCTGATTTGGTGGTGGAACCAGTCAGATGGTCAGACCATCACTTCATTGAGTTCTGTTTTGAGGCCATTCGTAGTAGGCCGGCCCCTATGGAGATGGCCCGGTGCCGCTCCTTAAGGGGTGATTTCCTGGATGGCCTGATGGTGGTGCTGAACCTATCGGGCTTACCGAGAGATTGCATGGTTCCAGGAGAGCTGGTACTTGCCTATAATAAGGCGGTGTCAGGGGCCCTGGATTCCATTGCTCCTGTTCATGTTCGTCCTCTCACTCTTCGCCCCAGGTCTCCTTGGTTCAGATGAGACTCTGAGGGAGTTGAGGAGAGTTGGACGAAGGTTGGAGAGGTGCTGGTGGAAGTCAGGTCTGGATTGTGAAAAACTTAGTTTGATGGACCACTATGTGGTCTATCAATCAGCAATCTTTTGTAAGAAGGCAGAATTCCTGTCCAGAGAGATTGCTGCTGCACAGAATAGACCAGCTCAGCTATTCCGGACTGTGGACAGATTGTGCAATCCAATCTGTCTTCAGCCCAGAAGAGCTTTTTCTCAAGAATGGTGTGAGGAGTTTGCTCTATTATTTTCAGATAAGGTTGCCACAATCAGATCTGATATCCGTTTGACCCTCTCTAATGGGAGTTGTGATGGTCAGCATGAGATGTCGGACACCCAGTTTGTGTGGTCTGACTTCGGCCTCCCCACAATCAGTGACACTGTGATGATCATCCAATCACTGTGTCCGACCAACTGTGGTTTGGATCCAGGCCCTACACATCTCTTAGTGGGCTGTGTGGATAAAATTGATCCCGTTCTTGCTGAGATAGTCTGGAGGTCCTTGGAGAGGGGTATTTTTCCAAATCCTCTGAAGGAGGCTGTGGTTCAGACCCTTCTTAAGAAGTCCTCCTTGGACCCGGACTGTCTGACAAACTACAGGCCTTTCTCTAACTTACCCTTTGTGGGTAAAGTTATTGACAAGGTGGTCGTATCGCAGTTGGATGATCATTTGTCCAGCCACAATCTCTAAGATTCTCTCCAGTCCAGATTAGGAAAAGGCATAGTACTGAGACAGCTCTGGTCCGGGTACTAAATGACCTCCTAATAGCGAGACATCGAAGGACTCATTCCATCTTGGTCCTTCTTGATCTCTCTGCAGCATTTGACACTGTGGACCATGGTGTGCTATGAGAACGCTTGCGGTCTATCTGTGGGCTGTCTGGTACAGTCCTCAGTTGGTTTCGATCTTACCTCGAGGGTAGGACTCAGAGGGTGGTGTCCAGGATTTTTTCCTCTGCATCATTCTCCCTATCCTGTGGGGTACTGCAGGGTTCCATCTTGGTGCCCATGTTGTTTGCAGTGTACATGCTGCCATTAGGAGCTATTATTAGGCAGTACAGTCTGGGTTTTCACTGCTATGCAGATGATACTCAGCTGTACATGTCCTTTGTGCCCGGCCAAGATGCAGCCTTTTTGGTCTTTAAAAACTGTCTTGCCAAAATCCAGGACTGGATGAATGTGAGTTGGCTGCGGTTGAACCCAGACAAAACTGAGGTGTTGATTGTGGACCAGGGTCACTGGGAGGTGGGTTCATTGGTTGGATCACCCTCGGGTCTATGGCTTGGGGGTGTCCAGCTAACTACCTCAGACTGGGTGAGGAACCTGGGTGTTGTGTTTGATGACTGTTTGACATTTAAATCTCAGGTGTCAGCAGTTGTCAAAACCTCTTTTTACCATCTGAGGAACATCGCCCGGGTGAAGCAATTGGTTCCTCCAGACGATCTCTCTACTTTGGTCCATGCTTTCGTTACCTCCCGCCTTGACTACTGCAGCGCCCTTTACCTTGGGCTACTGGGGGTTGAGATTCATCGCCTGCAGCTAGTGCAGAATGCAGCAGCCAGGCTGTTGGCTGGTTCTTCTAGGTCCAGTCATATAACACCTGTGCTCTGCAGACTGCACTGGCTGCCAGTTTGCTGGTGAATCACCTTCAAGGTCAGTTTGCTGACCTATAAGGCCCTCCACGATCAGGGACCTGCTTACCTGAAAGATCTCCTTTGTCCCTACTGTCCCCCCCACTCTCTCCAATCCACTGACGAGGGATTGCTAGAGATTCCCAGGGTTCGTTTAAAATCTTCAGGGGTGAGATCTTTTAATTTTATGGCCCCAACCCTGTGGAATTCTCTACCTCGTGAGGTGCAAAACTGCCCGACTGTCCAAAGTTTTAAAGGAGCTTTAAAAACCTATCTCTTTAGCAAAACTTATAATGATCTTTGAATATTGTTGTTTAGTTTAATTTTAATATTTTTAACTATTTATTGTTGTATCTTGTATTGTACAGGCGCCTTGGTTTCAGAAAGGCGCCTTATATAAATAAAGATTGAATTGAATTGAATTGAAAATATTTTTCTTACAGTTAGAAGATCAATTTTGAATCAGTTTAGATCCCTACAGAGCTGAACAAGAAAGTGCCCTGGTGATTTGAAGGCATATGGCAAATAGTATCTGCTTAATTATTTTTTAAACATTTTGATTTAAATTAAAAAGTTTATATGTACCCATGAAGGGCACATTTATAAATACATTATCCAATTACTAAAAAAAAGGTAGACACCTAGGTTTTGGAATGAGTGTGTATTGTTAGACTGACTACAAGGTTTGGGAGTGAGTGTGTAATATAATATGGTACTTAACTTCCAGAAGAGGAAACACATTCATCCCAAGAAGCCTCTTTCTTAACTAGTGCAGTCTTTATTAAATTGGTATACAGGTTATTTTTGGGAAGTATGACACCTACTGTTACCCATTCCTGAATGAACATTTGGACACTACACCCAAAATATGTTTGGTTCATAATTGCTGTTGCAGTCAATTTTACACATCCGAGATATATCTGACTGTTTAAAATACTCCACACATACTGTACCTTGTACAGTACATCATACAAGGTGATGGAAATTATTGTAAAACTGGTCGCTTGGAAGCAGAACTTCCTTCTTCCATATCAGTTTACAATATGTCATGTGGCCTTGAAGAGCTCAAGTATGGACTGAATAAAAATCATTCTTTACTCCTCTATTTTTAAATAGCTCTTGAAAATGATCTTTGGTCCTAATACTGGTATGCACAGCAGCTACTATATACAGCCTTTAAGTATACGATAGAGACCTTTAAATATCTCACTGGGGTAAATAAGGTACAGGAGGAAAGTGTTTGTCAGACAAAAAGGTGCTCATCGACAAGGGGACATACTATGAAGCTGGAGGGGGGGTGCATTCAGAAGAAAAGTGAGGAAGTACTCTTTACAGAAAGAGTGGTGGGTTCCTGGAGCAGCCTACCAGAGGAGGTGGTGGGGATGAAAATAGTGGTGGGGTTCAACAATGTATGGGATAAGTATAAGGAATTTTAGTGGAAAAGAAGAGGAGGGGGGAGGGAAATAGAGCCAGAGATCAAGTAGAGTCTGTGATGATACTGTAAGTAGGGAAAATGGGAAGACTGTGTGTGCCAAGCAGTCCTTATCTGCCGACAAATTCTATGGTTCTGTTTGTATATTAAGCCATCCCTAAGTGACAAAGCTCCACAGCAAGTGTTTGACCAGCATGCATGAAAGGGACATGCACCCCTTATGCACACAAACACCTGGATGTGGGTGGGGCTGCACTTGACTGTAGGGAGGAGTGATTGGGGATGGGACCAGACTTCACATCATTCACAAAGGCACAGAGTGCCAGTGGAGGGGTTGCAGGCTATGCCTGCAGGCACTCTGCCATAACCAATATGCACTCCCTGAATCCCACAGATGTCAGCCTAGTGGCCAGCACCTCCTGGTAGTGGATTGGACCCCAGTGAGTACTGCAGTGCAGCAGTACTAAGAATCTTCTGCTCTGTACAGAAGAGGCGATCTGGTCCGCTTGAAGAACGTTCATCTGAGTAGACGCTTGCCAGTGTCCATGGCCTACCCACATTTTGCAACATCCCTGCTGTGCTACAAGTCACTTGTGCAGACATGCACACTGACAGCATTCATGTCGCATAGTGCACCCATCTCTAAAGTTGCAGAGAACCATGGCCAGGGTATACACCTAAAACGAATGCCTTGTGCCCCATAATGCATATGCTCCATAATGAATACATAGTAATACTGTGGCTGAATTTTCCATAAAGTGACATAGCTGCAATACTTTGGTGCTGCTAGAAAGGTTTATATTGGGTCTTCCTATTCCACCCACCATTGCTCTCTGTAGTCGGCGGTAGGTTGGTCATCCCTTAGCTTTAGATGCCAGAGAAATGCTGCGATCTGGATCTACAAAGTCATCATAAATAAACTGCCTGATTATATCTCAGACTGCTTACCGTTCTGCCCATTAAGTAAGTATGCCTTGAGAAGTGTCACTTATATTTCGCTGAAGGTTTCCAAGGCCAAATCTTGGTTTGGTGGGGCATCTATTAGTCACGCATGGCCCCTTTTGTGGAACAAGATTCAAAAAAACTAAAATCAATTACCTCGTTAGTCTGGCAGCTTTCAGATCCTTACATACACTCCATTTTAAAGAATCTTGTGTTTGCTCATCCTGACCCTAGGTACTCCTGTCCTTCAGAGCTTTCTGTTCAATTCTCTGCTTATGTCCCTGCCTCGTCATGATGTTAGGTCACTATCTGCTGTTGACTACACTCACTGCTGTCCCATGCCTACTTTATTCACTCCTCTTCCCACATCTACACCCCATATACTCTTACCCATGACTATTCAATCCCTATTTTGTCTGTTTATCTATTTTTCCTCCTACCTCCCTCCTCCCCGCCTTGAACTCATCTCGCCCTTCACACCTCTAGCTGTCACCTTGAAATTATTGCTAGAGCCTACTCCATACCTACAGTTTTCCTGCATGATCCACACTTTGTCTGTGCTGCATGAATTGTTTATTTGTAAGTTAATGTTTTATATTTATCTGCACCTTTTACTTGCATTTGTACTGCCTATGCCTAATTGTTGTACACAGATTTGAAACTGAATGTTGATGTCACCTAAATTGTATTCACCTAATTGTTGTCCCAGGTCTACCTTGAAAATGAGCTTGCTCAATGGTGTCTGCCTGGTTAAATAAAGATTTTGATTGGTGGACTTCCGGTGTGATGGCTGCCTGGTGAGAAGCTCTTGCTGGTAGCTCCCCTGCCTTCCCCTGTACATTTGCTCTGCTCTTTATATAAGTGCCCCAAATGGTGAAGAAAACTCACCAGGAATTGAGAAGAATACTCAGAGAATTCAACTATTCGATTAGCGGCAGTGTTCCGGAAATGGAAACTGAAATGAAAATGCCGGTTCTCCAGCACACTCCACCGCCGACACCAGGGAAGGAGAAGAACCTGAAAAGGCCCAAAGCAGGAGGATCAGAAGGTCCCACTTCAATAAAGCAGCAAGTGGCTCTTTCAGAAGAGCGATTTTTAGAGGAACTGGCACCAATGAAAGAAGCCCTGCTAGCCCTAGCCACAGATTTTAAAGGGCTAAAAATGGCAATGGGGCAGCTGAATACTAGCACAAGCGATAATGAAGTTCAGATCTCTTCTCTAGATGACTGGAGAGAGAGGCTAGATCCAGAAATTGTTAATCTGAGACAGAATTAAAAAGGCAGAATATCGTCTAGAAGATCTCGAGGGTCGCTCGAGACGGAATAACCTAGTAGTCCTTGGCCTTCCAGAGGGTGAGGAGGGGCGGCAAGCAATATAATAATAATAATAATAATAATAATAAAATTTATTTGATTAAGCGCCTTTCAAATATTTCAAGGAATTGTACAAACTTCATACATTTATCATAACCAAACAAGCAATAACAATACAACAGATAAGATAAATAAAAAATGATTTAAAATTCAACAGGGAAAGCCTGAATCCATAAGAATGACTTTAAGGCCATCTTAAACCTATCCACAGTTGTACTTTCTCAGAGCTGACGGGGCAGAGAATTCCAAAGGGTGGGAGCCGCAAAGCTGAAAGCACGGGCTCCAGAGGACTTCAAATTCACCCTCGGGATCTCCAGCAACCCCTTGTCAGCCGAGCGAAGCTGTCTCAGAGGGGTGTAAGGCACCAGAAGCTCTTTCAGGTAGTCGGGACCTAACCCATGTAGAGCTTTGTAGGTCAAAAGACCCACTTTAAAGGTGATCCACCACTGTATAGGCAGCCAGTGCAGAGTGTGCAGCACAGGGGTGATGTGAGATCTTCTAGACACCCCAGCCAACAAATGTGCTGCAGCATTCTGCACTAACTGCAAGCGGCGGATTTCAACCCCAGCAAGCCCTAGGTATAAGGAGTTGCAATAATCAAGACATGATGTCACAAAGGCGTGGACCAAAACTGGCAAATCGCCTGGTGGAACCAGGTGCCTAATCCTGGAGTTGTTTCTGAGATGGAAAAATGAAGTCTTGACTACTGCAGACACCTGATAACGAAGGGTAAAGCCAGTGTCAAGCTCCACACCCAGGTTACACACCCGTTCAGAGGTAGGGATCTGGTCTACCCCAAGAACTAATCCAGATGGGGACCCTATCCCCAAACTCTCAGCCCTGAGACCACGGTCCACCACCATAACCTCGGTCTTTCCCGGGTTCAACTTTAAACCACTAATATTCATCCAGTCTTGGATATCAGCGAGGCAATTATTCAGCACCGAGATAGCACTAACCTGGTCGGGTGCAAAAGACAGGTAGAGCTGGATATCATCGGCATAGCAATGAAACCTCAGCTCATACCATCTTACAATGTCTCTGAGGGGTAGCATATATACTGCGAACAACATGGGGGAGAGCACCGAACCCTGAGGTACCCCACAAGAAAGAGAGAAAGCCCCGGATGAATGTAAACCGGAAACCACTCTCTGAGTTCTCCCCAGAAGGTAAGATGAAAACCATCTGAAGACAACACCTGAAAGCCCACAGATGGACCTCAGATGTTCGAGCCAAACCCCATGATCCACAGTATCAAAAGCTGATGATAGATCAAGGAGAACCAAGATAGAACGATGTCTCCGATCTCTCGCCATCAGGAGATAATTGAGCACCCAAACCAGAGCAGTCTCGGTGCTATGCCTCTTACGAAAACCTGACTGGAGAGGCTGGTATAAACTATGGATGGTCAAATGGTTGTCAAGTTGAGCCGCCACAACCTTTTCAATAACCTTCCCCAAGAAAGCGAGGTTAGAGATTGGATGGTAGTCGGCAAGGTCGTTCAGGTCTAAGGAAGCTTTCTTCAGGAGAGAGTCACCACCCTTTCTTTCAGAGAGCTAGGGAAAAGTCCCATCTCCAAAGAACACCGAATTATCCGAGCAAGGACCGGGCCAATAAGTTCACTACATCCTAAAATCAAGGAGGTGGGGCCTGGATCCAAACTCAACAAGTTGGGCGCATCTCAGAGACAATCCTCATAGTATCCACTAGATCAGGAAGATCAAAGAAGCTCCAGGAAACACCGGGTAATGGGACAACACCCCGATCAACTGCAACAGCTATTGAGTGAGGTTGGGGACAATGCCTCCAAATGCCTTCCACCCTATTCGCAAAGAATCGAGCGATCTCCTCGCAGTCAATCTGCATAAAAACTCGATGGAACTGCCGACAGGCTGGGTTGCACAGGCTGTCGACAGTTCTGAAGAGCTGGGCCAGTCGATTCCGAGTGACAAGGATTTCCCTGGACAGGAATTCTGCCTTCTTACAGGAAATTTCTGTTTGATAGAGCTTATAATGCTCTAGCAAAATAAGATGGTCGGCATCCTAGGCAGTCTTCCTCCAGCGATGCTCCAATCTACGCCCCAGCCTCCGCAGCCCTCTCAACACCCCATCAAACCAAGGGGCGATGGGACGGCGCAGAAGGGGGTGAACACGGGATGGAGCTATCTGGTCCAGAGCATCCGAGATGGCCCCATTATAGGCCACCACCAGCTGCTCAGGATCAAAGCACAATTCATCACACAACAAGAGGTCAATAACCGCCAACAGGTCTTCAGGGACTACATCCCGCAATGGACAGTATTTGACCATCTCAACAGGGGCCGACCTACCCAGAGGGGCCACAAAGTTGAAACCAACTGAGTAATGGTCAGACCAACTGACTGGTTCCACCACCAGGTCGGATGACTCGACCCCCAGGAGGAAGACCAGATCAAGAGAGTGCCCTCCCTTGTGAGTAGCTGTGGAAACAACCTGAGTGAAGTGAAGAGATGACATCACCTGGAGAAAATGTTGACCAAAAAGCGAAGATTCGTAGTCGACCCAGGCATTGAAATCGCCCAGCACCATCAATCTGGGCGATTCCAAGGCCATGTCGGCAGCGAAATCTGCCATTTCCTGCAGGAAAAGCTTCTCATCCCCAGGTGGACGGTAGATGATAGCAATCCTGCACCCCACCCCAGCTACCACAGTGCACTCAAACGATCTGGCCTCCTCAACTGAAACTTCAGTTAGACCCAACTCGGTCTTGAAACAGACCGGTACCCCCCCCGCGATACAATCTCGGACGATGTATCACTGAGAACCCGGTGGGAACAGCGGCCTCTAAAACTGGGGCCACATTCCCATCCAACCAGGTCTCGGTAATGCAAGCCAGATCTGCCCTTGCAACAAAGTCCGCTATAAGGGCAGTCTTATTGCAGACAGATCTGGCATTGCACAACAGCGCCCGAGTTGGGCGAGGGTGACGAGTTGTCCCAACCACTTGCCCTCTAAGAGAAGAGGTGCCCTTGGGTATGGGAACTAGAGTGGAATTACCACGTTCCAGAACCCATTTCACCCCAGGGTGTCTTCGAGGCCTTACCACCCCAATGGGAGAGCAACGCTCACTCCGCTGTCCACAACCTCCAATGCCCCCTCGCTTCCCCCTTCCCCTTCGCACAATCCCCAAAGCCCGGCAACAGTGATAAACCTGAGGTGGCAAGGGGGGCAGAAAAAGGGGCAGAGGGTGCGGGGAGCGGAGGCCAAGTAACGGACAACAAGTGGAACTGGCAAGCACATCAGGCTGCTATAAGATTAAAACCAAATAAAACAAATAAACAACGAATAAAAAACACGACCACCCACCATAAAACTAAATAACCAATATTATAATATGACAGTTAAACCATCAAAAAATTACTCTAAGTCCCACAGTCCTCTCACGACCACGAGACAGAAAGTAAAAAAACAACTATAACAGCAAAGATAAAATGCAATAAATATATACAGGGAAAAAATATATGAACCACCCACCGGAGCTCTCTCACAGGACCGAAAGGGTGGAAAATAGGTTGAAATCAAGCCCTCTCACTGCTTAGAATTTTTTCCTCACAAAATAACAAAATATCACAAGTCCTGAAAATTAAATTCAAAATAGTACAATAAATCAATACATCAGCACCTAAATAAAAACAAAATTAAAACAAGCAGCAAATCACAAGAACCAGCCAGTCTGAAAGGATAGAGACCCACTACTTCTACACCATGGGAGGGAAGGCCCTTTGGCCAACCTCACCAGGAGTATAGAGGAGAGAAGAAATAGCATTTGCACAAAGGCTTTGTGAGAAACTAGCAGGGCCTTCTCCCAATGGGCCTACATTTACTATAGAGAGAGACCATAGATCGCTGCGCCCTATGCCTCTGGTGGGGTCGCCCTCTCGCACCTTTATTTTCAGAATGTTAAACTTTTTGGACAAGCAGCACATTTGCAGAAGCTCAAGGATGTAGCAGAAGTGCAGTGGGAAGGGAAGAAAATTCGTGTGGTACAAGACCTCCTTTACACAGTTCACCAGAAGCGTTCGGCCCTGCACCCACTGGTATCGAAATTAATAACTGTTGGTATCCGCTTTAGAGTGCGTTACCCTGCCACTCTGCAAATTAATAAAGAAAGTCACTGGCATTCATTTGATACCCTGGATTCGGCTATTGAGACTTGTAAAAAGTGGTACCCAGATTTAATAAAATGAGCCATGTGTGCTGATATATCGTGGCGAATGCTGTCATCTAATGGACATTTAGTAACATGGAAGGTTTTGTACAGTAATGTACACAGAGCTATGTCTAATCAATTTGAGTATTGATGTTTGTTACGCTAGTTGCAGGATTTTTCTAAAAAAGCTTAATGACTACTGCTAGGGAGACAGATGCATCCTCCTTGTTTCTTTTTTAGTCCTATTGACCCTAAGATAGCACTATAGAGTAATTAGAAGGTTATGAAAGCTGGCTAGGAATGCTAAAAATATTTTGTTTTTTATTTTGTTTTTATCCAAAATGAGACACATCTAGCTCTCACTGGTAAGACCTCTATGCCTTTCAACTCCAATAGGGGTTTTGCGGAATTTGGGATGTAGGGAAACTTTGGATATTTATACTGGTTATTATATATGGCCTTACAGGGAAAAGTTAATAGATACATGAGGTTGGAGTAAAGGGTTTGGGGGTAAGATCTGCATGTTCACAGGTTTTATTGTTGTAGTTGAATGTTATAATTTTATAGAATTATATTCATAAAGTATGGTAGGAATTAGATATTATAAGTGTTCAATGGTATTATAGAGAGCATAGTCAGACTTAATAGTTTATGAGGTAAGAAAGATAAAGGGTGGGGGAGGAGGGGTAATCAGAGCAGCATGATAGGCATCGCGTCGAAAAAACAGTTGGGAGTTCGGTCTCAGGGACTGGGGTAGTTTATGTCATATTATTTTACAGGGGCATAACTCACAGTCACAAATTTATGCCCGAGGGGGTTAGTTAGGGGCAGTGGTTGCAATTTTATGTCTAATATGCTACTTAAGCTGGTAGAGGGTGACAGGGAGGGGTGGGGGAAGAGCCAGTGTTTGAGGAGATATTTTAAATTAAAAGTAAACTATGTAGGTCTAAAATTTAAGGATTTAATTAGGGGAACATATATCAAACTGATAAAAAGGAATGAGGATTACCTCATGGAATATTAAAGGGACAAGAGTTAGAGTGAAACACCACCAAATTCTTAAACACTTGGATCTTGTGCATTCAGATATTACGTTCTTGCAAGAGCCACACTTGAAGGGGGTGAAGGTAATCTGTTTCGAAGAGAGCATTTTGGCCTGGTTTATGTGGCTGGCAATTCCACTTCACAGAGAGGAGTTGCTATCCTAATTGCTAAAGGGTTGCAATTCCAATTGTTACAAGAGATAGGAGACCCACAAGGGAGATTTTTGTTTGTGAGAGGGTTGATTGATCATAAGGAAACTATTTTTGGTACTATATATGGGCCTAATCACTCCTCTCCCGAGTTTTTCTCCCAAATAGCTCTCAGGTTAGCTCCATTTAAACAATTGCCAATAATATTAGCCGGAGACTGGAATCTAACATATGAAAATAAGTTAGATAGATCTACACAGAATAAACTAACTTTATCCCCTGCACAAAAATCTCTGAGCAAAATGATGGAGGGACTTGGCCTCATAGACCCTTGACATCTCTTACACCCAAAAGAGAAGGTGTTTACCTGCTATTCACCTTATCATAAATCCTATTCATGGATAGACTTCTTTTTAGTAAATAGGGTCATGATGATGAGCCCAATGGGCTGTGGAATTTTCCCCAGAGTGTTATCCGACCACTCCATGATTTGGTTGGAGGGCAGGATACCTCAATTAATCCCCAAGGTCACTCAGTGGAAGCTTAACATTCAAATGTCATCACAAGAGGATACTGTGAACAAGATCTGGGAATTAATTAATCAATACATGAAACAAAATAGGGGGTCTATTAGGGCATATGACCAACTTTGGTACTCCCTGAAATGTTTTTTAAGAGGGTAATTTATTAGGCTAGCTGTGACCCATAAAAATAAGAGAGAAGCAGTGGTGAAATCCCTGTTGGATTCCATTCAGAGATTGGAGAATGGGATGGGTACCTGCCCTACAGCTGCAGATTTAATTAGACTGGAGGTCCTTAAAGATCAATAGGCGAATACCCTAAGAGAGAGGACTGAATACGCCCTGTTTTATTAAAACCCATGTTAGGTATCTGGATCAGGGACACAAGGCTGGACACCTCCTGGCTCTAAGCTGAGGCAGCAGGAAGAGTCGAGGTTAGTTGCCAGTATAACCACAGCGGAGGGTGGCAATATAATGACAACTCCTAAAGCTATAGTGATCAAGTTTGAAATGTTTTATAAGAATCTATATAGTCACCCGGCCAATAGTCCCACGGAAACTGATATTCAACAGTATCTTTCTAAATTTTCCCTTCCTGCTCTTAACCAAACTCAGAGAGCCCACCTGATCTCTCCTATATCAGAGATGGAAATTTCAACTGCCATTCAATCTCTTGCACTGAACAAAGCTCCAGGACCAGATGGTTTCTATCAATTTTTTATCGTACCTTTGAAAGAGAGCTTACTCCTATTCTGCAAGCATTATACTCTCATATTTGTACTTATGGTATAATTGACTCTACTTTGTTAGTAGCCACTATCATTGTTCTACCAAAACCAGGGAAACCTAAAGATAAGGTAGCAAATTACAGGCCGATTTCCCAGATGAATTATGATGTCAAAATATTAGCTAAGATGTTGGCTTCTAGGATTACCAAAGTTTGGGATGACTTAATTAGTCCCAAACAGATTGGGTTTATCGGTGATAATAGCCCCTTGGATAATTTCCGTAAGCTTGCCCACATTTTCTTCGCATCCAGAGAGACAAAGGTACCAATGGCCCTGGTCTCTCTGGATGAGGAGAAAGCTTGTGACAGGGTTAGTTGGCCTTTTCTTTTTAATACCACGACCCAATTTGGATTTCCTCTAGAATTTATCGGGTGGATTAAGCACTTATATTCTAACCCTACGGTTAAAATATACTGTAACAGGATTTTCTCTAACAGCTTTTGGCTATACTCTGGAACACGTCAAGGGTGTCCATTATCGCCATTACTTTTAACTTGTATTTGGAACCCTTGATTCGTAGCTTTCAGTTATCCCCATCCATAACAGGTATTTCAGTGGGCCCATTAGAGCTGAAATTATCAGCTCATGCGGATGATATTTTACTCCATCTTTCGTACCCAGTTGAAGTTATCCCCAAAATGTTAGATATAGTAGAGGAATTTGGTAGACTGTCAAACTACAAGTTGAATATTAATAAGACAGAAATTATGCCACTCAATGTGTATACTCATAAAGGAGATTTGGTCAAGTTTAGGATGGTCTGGACTAATAGACTTAAATACCTGGGCATTATTTTGTCAACCTCAGTCTCTATCTCATGAAGAAACTTAATTTGGACAGCCTTGTCCTAATTATTCAGCAAGATTTAACTAGATGGTCTCCCATATATATTTCTCTAAAAGGTGGAATTAATGTAGTCAAAATGAACGTGCTACCCAGAATATTCTATCCTTTAAATATGTTAAATATTTATCTCCCCCTATCATGGTTCCGGAAACTTCAAAGTATGATTACTAAATTTTGGCAAAATAAACCCCACGGAGATCTTATAAATACTAAGTGCTCCAAAAAGCACTAGGAGGACTAAAACTTCCTAATTTCTATCAATACTATCTGGCGAGCCATATGGCTAAGTATATGCGGTGGGTGACTGCGCTTTCAAATGATAGACAATCCCAATATAACCCTTTATGGCTGCAAATAGAAAGGAATCTTATTGCAGGGTCCAAAATAACATTCGATAGTCTTTGGTATATACTCCCCAATGACTTGCCTAAGTCTCTTCGGTTCACGGTTATTTACACTTTGGTTAAGGTTCATAACCAGATGTGTAAAACTTTAGGTATTGCACATATTAGGGATGTTTCTCAACCACTATTTGGTAACCCTAATTTCAAGATCGGAAAAGCCTTCCTCTCACCACATAGGCTGAGTATACCAGCAAACACGAGAGTCAGTGATATAACTAATTTAGGGCGGATACTTTCAGTTCAAGAAATAATGGAGAAGTTTCATCTAACATCTAAATATGCTTTTTACATCTATCAAGTTAGACACCTGCTTATTACTCACTTTGGTCCCAGCCAGTGTGACATTAATTATAGTGACATTTTGGTTGAATTTAAAGCCAAGGCAGATCTACCACATGCAGTATCTGTTTTAGTGGCGACATTATATGGGAAAATGTATCGTAACACAGCTGACTACTCACAATATTGGATAGACACCCTTCCAAATAGTTGTATGAACTGGGAACACATATGGAAAGGAATCTACATATATGGTGCCAATGATTGGCTTAGATTGACACAATATCATATATTACATACTATGCACTTGACCCCAGTGAAACTGTGTAAGATGGGCAAGCTGTCAAAAGACGAGTGTTTTAGCTGTGGTCAGGCTTAGGGCTCCCTGATTCATATTTTTGGGGAATGTTCTTTAGTTGCTCCACTATGGCTAGAAATTAGGGCTAATGTGGACCCTTTGTTGGGGTTACAAGATCTCTTCACCCCTGATATTTGTCTGTTAGGAGATTACACAAAGATTGATGTGAAGGAAAGGAGATACTTTATTAATTTAATTTCACTTACGGCGAAAACCCTGATATTAAAGCATTGGAAAGACCAGACAGTTGTTACCTATCAGGAATGGCTGGCTGGGTTATTATATAATTTAAGGAAAAAAAACTATTGCTAGTTTTAGGAATACAATTCCTAGGTTTAATACTAAGTGGGAGAAATTTCATGACCTATGGTCAGTGGTTAAGCTCTAGATTCAATATTGGTGGAAGACTATTAGTCCCCTAAAAGATGAAGTTCTCATTCCTTCTTTTTTTCTTCCCTTAGATGGTTGACTTTAAATCTACTTCCAGTGGGAATTGGGAAATATTGGTGATATTATAATTTGTGTACTGGCTGGGGAGGAGGGTAATGGGGAGAAAGTTTTTTTTTTTTTTCTGGGGGAGTATATATGGGGGGTAAAGGGGGAGGGTTGAAGGGGGGTGAAATGGCTGATATACAGATTTGTACCCAATGCAATGTATTCACAAGTTTTATTTTCATCTTCTGTATCATGTACTGCACTGATGCTGAATGTTAATATTAAATAATAAATAAAGCATATTTAATTAAAAAAAATAAAGATTTTGATTGATTGATTGATAGATATATGTGGAATATTGCTGTTTCAGAGCGTCATTTAAGAACGAAAAAAACTTTTCCCATTAGGATATGTCAGTAACAAAAAAAAGAATGATGTCATTGCATTCAAACACATTGTTATATTGCAACATAAAACCTATTGCAATGAATAGATTATTATGTTGTATTAAAATTACAGATGGGCAATCCTTTTCTGGTTGTATTTGAGACAAAAGTCTCAAGTTTGGTACACAAAAAGAATCGAATAGGTAAAACTTTGCCTGTTCGGCCACTTACAGAACAATTAAACTTCTGTGCTAAAATTGCCAACTTTAGATTGCAGCAGTTCACAGATTGCAAACCGGTAAACCCAGTGCCATGATGACATAGAAATCAAACTGTGATTTGAGTTGCAAAATATCACCCACAATACCATGGGCTCGATTTTCAAAGGGGATGCAGGAACTTGTCCAGCCTGCGTCCAGCTTCGTTGTTTAACAGTTGTAAACTCCTTTAAGCAACTACCCTGATTTTAGTTTATTTGTCACAGTTGTGATACTTTCCACAGTTTATGGCAGCTTGTACCAAATATTTGGCCACATAAAAATGTTTCGCAGAATGTCACATGTTAGACTGGGGGGTAGCTGGCTAACTTGCAGCATTTAGCACACAGGAGTGAAAATCCCAATCGGTGCTGAGAGAATGCTACAAGCCCTGTATGCCATATGTTCGGCACACCAGGGGCTTGTGGCATTCTCAGCGCTTTTGAAAATCAAGCCCTATGTCACTAAAGGGGAATGGTCAGCACCCAGGGCACCACATCCAAGTGTGGGCTGGTGGCAATTTTTACTTTCTGTGTAGAAACATGTTTTATATTTGCTGTTTACTGTAGTACAGTTGAATGTATCAGTCTAACTTTGCTTACTTCCAGGCTGATAATTTTGTAACTACACATCCCAGAATCCCCTGCAGCTGACATCAGAACAGGACTTCAGCAGTGGGAGATTCAATAGCCTGTAATGCATATAAGAGTTTTTACAAGGTCTGATCAGATGCTTTCCAGTACCACAGTTCTCCTGGGGCTAAGTACTGTCCTCTGTGACTGTGTTTACCCCCAACAAACAAAAGATACCAGCCCGATATTCAAATAGGAATGCAAGCACAATGCAAACATTTGTGCTGCACCTGTGCTAGTGCCTGACCAAGCAGCTGCTATATTCAGTTGGATTGCATACCAACTCCATCCAACTGAATATTATCCCCTGTTGGCATAGTGCTAAGTAAAAAAGCATTACCCCAACATGGATCTGGCTGTATCCATCCCACAGGGAATAGCTCTCCTGGAACAGATAGTACCAGGACCCATGTGGGCTGTATTCAGCCACACCATGCAAATGAGCACATTGGGCATCCAAGGAACTAAGGGACCATTTGCATGATTATTATGGGCTTATTTTCATGGTGAGTGGAGACCCTTTTGTGCCCGTCCAGTGAGTGCCTGACATGTTTCCTGGTGTCTAGTGTTATCTCTAGCCCCCAATCAACTGTCCCATGTCAGTGAACCATATCGGTAGTGTCTAGTGGCACCCCCACCCCTGAATTCTCACCCCATGTTCCCTAGAATTCTTCCTGGTTTCTGTTGGCACCCTCTACCCTGAATCACCAGTCCCATGATCATTGGATGTCTCCCTGGTGGCTAATTTATCAACACACCTGAACAACCATCCCCTGATTGGTAGATGTCTCCCTGGTGTCTATGGTACCCCCACACTGAGCAGCCATCCCCTGTTCCATAGAAGTTTTCCTGGTGTCTAATGGCACCCCCACCTCTGAACGCCTATGAATGGTGACACAGCATGGCCTTGTGTCGAGTGGAACCCCCCTGCCCGCAGTCCCTGAATGTTTATCACCATAGATACCAGTAGGCAGTGATTATCCAGAGGCCTCCCACCAACCCCTCCTCCTCCCAGAACATCACCCATCCATCAACCCACTTTATTAGGGTGTCCTGGGATGTGATTGGAAATGTGGTAGCCTGATACAATGATCAGCTCAGCCTTCATCTCACCTCCTCAGCCCATCACCATATGAGCTTAGAGCGAGCACATGTACAGTATACTGGCAGGGGGGTACCACCAGACACCATGGCATACTGTATCATTGTTTATTGGTGACCAGGGTTGCAGGTGCCACTACACAGCAGAGAAATGTCTAAGGAACATGGGACACATGAACAGGGGGTGGGGATGCCGCTATACACCAGGGAGATCTTTTAGGAACATGGTATGGGTTATCAGGTCTGAGAGGTGTCACTAGACACTAGAAAGATGCCTATTGATCACAGTATGGGCACCCATAGGGATGGAGGTACCACTAGCCACCAGGGTGATTTCCAAAAATCATGGGACAGGTGATCAGAGGGTGGTGGGTGCCAGTAGACACTAGAGAGGTGTCTATCTGACACTGGACAGGTGATCAGGGTGTGAAATTGCCAATTGCCACCAGGGAGAAGTCAAAGTAACACAGAATGGATCATCAGGGTGTGGGGGTGCCTCTAGACACCAGGAAGATGTCTTAGGAACATAGGATGGGTGATCAGTGGTGGAGGAGTTTCCACTAGTCATGATGGATATTTTACACTACATGGGAAGGATGTTTTGGGGTGGGGAGGTCACGGAAACCAGTCCCTGTGGCCTTGCTGGAGTGAAGGGCAATCTGCAGTACTGCCATCTAACAATCGCTGGGTTGAGGGTTCAGGCTTAGTGCCTTGTTAACAGGTGGATTTTGATAGCAGTAAGTAGGAGCACATTGGGTGCCATTTACTGCTGTTGCAAACTTTTGAACATGCCATTGCATCCATATGCAGGAGGGGACCCCCCCCACCACCATTTGCATGGGCACAGAGTCATGTTAGTGCCTGGGTGCTAATGGGCTTAGTGGGTGCTACAGGCACCTCTGAATCTGCCCCCCCAAGTACAAATGTGAACATTTGGCTCCAGAGTTTATATAAAATCTAACATGCAGTGCAGACTATCACTGTAAATCTCCCACTGCTGTAGCCCTGCTCTGATGTCAGCTGCAGGGGATTCTGGATTTGTAGTTACAGAAAATGTCAGTTTGGAAGTAAGCAAAATTAGTCTGATACAATTTACTTTACTATAGCAAACAGTAAGTAAAAATATGTTTTTGCACACAAAGTGCAAATCGGCACCAGACACACACTTTGGTGTGGAGCTCTTAGTGCTGACTTTTTCTCTTTAAGTACACTTCCTCCTACTTGATGATGTTACAGTCAATCAAATGTCAGGAATCAGGAACAGCAGATTACTAGAGAGGGACAAGGCATGGCTGCTTCATTATTTTCTATAGTTAATTAGATTAGTAGACAAATCATGGATTTTTTGCAATCCACCTCTATCTTTAAGATGGAGAAGAGGGCATATTTCAGGGGTGGGGCAGACTCTTTAAAACACTTTTTCTAGAATATTCAGAGTTGTCACTGTTTGCAGCATGAAGCACCATTGGCAAGCACAAATAAGTGCCAGGCCTTAACCATTTCTATATTGTAATGCTCACAAACTGATACAGTGGTCACAAACAATGTACCAATATAGCAGGCAAGAGCACACCACTACAAAGTATCCGTATGAAAGTTCCAAGCAAATCCCCATTACAATTAAAAATTAAACCAATGCAAAGAATATACATTATATACTCTTACAAAAACATTGTTAATGAACCAGTTAGGGTTCACGTTAACACGACAGACAGACAGATAGATAGATAGATAGATAGATAGATAGATAGATAGATAGATAGACAGACAGACAGACAGACAGACAGACAGACAGACAGACAGACAGACAGATAGATAGATAGATAGATAGATAGATAGATAGATAGATAGATAGATAGATACTGGAAAGAGAGAGAGAGAGAGAGAGAGAGAGAGAGAGAAATGAGGTGGAATCCAATTACTTTTCTAGGAAGTTTTCTCTTGGATATGCCTTCAGGAGGCTAAGATTGGAAACATGACAGAGAAGTTGTATTTGGGGCAGAGAACTGGAATAGAGACTAGCAGCTGCTCTAAGAATGTGCGTCAGAAGTGTGTTCTTACAGATTAGTGTGATTGTAAAGGTGAAAAAAGATGATTAATTAAGAAAGAGCGATAGTCTATTGAAAATTATCTATGGGGTTTTGTTCAGAAACTGCACATATAAATATCAATAGTACACAAAATGGTGCACTTTCTAAACTGTATTTGGTGCTAAACTGCCATTGATCTGAGTTGGCATAATTTTCATCCTTAAGCACAACACAGGCAGTAGACCTTTTTTGAATTGGAGACTGATCCGCAATGCTCTTTTTAGAACTCTTAGACTACAAATTATGTTCCCTGACAAAATTCCAGACTCAGGTATTGACCCTGCCTGCCTTAAGGAAAACTTTAAATGTTAAACCACCGGTATATAGAAATGTTTGTAAAAATAGTAGAAGACAACATTATGGAGTTGTTTAAAAAAAGCAGAATATTTTTCCTCAACACAATACTCTCTCAGGAGCAGAAAGAGGGGCTCTTAAGCAATTAGGTGATGCTAGAACCATTATTGCTAAATCTGCAGATAAGGTAGGTGGAATTGTTATACAGGACAGGAATCAATACAAGAAGATGTGTCTGAAATTGTTAGATGATACAATAAATGGCAGGGTTCTAGGCAGAGATCTAGCTTCGGAGATTCTGTGTTTTTTTAAAGACAAATTGAGGGAATATGCTGATATGAGGTGACTCAGAGAATGGGAGAAGGGTAAAATTTGGTTAATAAATTTTTCTGATTGACCACTTTCTGCTGCTTACCTAAGGTACATAAAAATCCAATGCAGCTGACAAGGAGGCCCATAGAGTCCAGTAATGTATCCATTTTGAATGTTTATCCTCCTATATAAATTTTGATTTACAACCTCTGGTGGAAGGCATAAGTACCTATGTGAAAGATTCACTGGTATGATCAAAAAACTGGAGTTGTTGTCACAGATAGGTGTACAATAAGGTAGCTTTTTAGTTACATGTGATATAAGGGACTTGTATACATCCATTCCCCATATTGAGGGAGTTGACAGTGTGGGTAAAATGCTCAATACTGGGCCTGAGGGATCAAGATCCAGGACGTGTTTATTGCAGGAAATGGCTGAATTTCTTCTTTCTCAAAATTATTTTAAGTTTGATGGTGTCTTCTATGAAAAGGCAGGATGCAATGCCATGTGTAGTACCATCACACCTGTCTATGCCAATTCATACATTCATGATTTTGAACAGCATCACATCCTGAATCAGGTTGTAAATCCATCAGTGTATCGTGATATGTTATCTGTTCACAGATGATGTGTTTCTTAATTTGAACAGGATCTGAAAATGGTTTGAGAGAATTCTATAAATAGGCATGGTGTCAAAATGCCAATTGGAAAACAACGTGGATCTAAAAGTGTGCAAGGAATACAGCGAAAACAAAAACAGCACCTGCCAAAAACACCTGAGTGCTATAACAGCACCACAAAAAAAACTGCACCACCCTGTTATGGGGGGGGGGCTTTGCCTCTGAATTCCCCCCTAAATGTAATCAGCTCCAGGGGAGGCAACTCAGGGATTTGAAGGAACCATGGGGAGGGGGGAGGGGTGGTGGAATGCAGCCCTGAGTCGGGAGGGGGAAAACAAGAGAAACTAAGTCCCACAAAAGAAAAAGATGTCACCTGACACTGGACATGAACCATGCAAAAATTTAATTCTGCTGACCTCCTCTGCCTGTGTCCTACCCTCCATGCCTCTGCAGCTGGTTGGCAGCACAACCTGCAGCAAAAACATTCTCCCTGTTCCCAAACAGCTACAGGGATAACGCTAGACTTTATCTGTACTATTATGTCCCTATAGCTGTTCTGTCCCCTTAGTTGTTTTTCCTTCACTGTTGTGACTTCACTGTTTTCACCTGTGCTGTTTTCTGTTTGACATATTAACACATTGGGGAAATAGGAAATTGTTTAACCATGAAAGTCACACTAAGCCAGAGCTTATTTCCAGTTGTGACTTGGGAGCACAAGGAAGTTAAGTGATTTGCTTAGGGTCACACCATATGAAAGTTGGGGCTGATGGGATTCAGACCCAGGTTTCCAGGTTTGTAGCTCACTGTCCTTAACCATGATGCTATACTGCCTCCATTACCCTACGAATATATTAACACCAGGAATCTTAAGTTAATATTTACATGGGGAGACAGCCATAAATAAGTGTCATATTTAGGTCTATTGATTCAACTCAACAATGGTAAATTGAACACACATTTGTTCAGAATATCAACAGACAGAAATACTATGCTACATGTTTCCAGCTATCATGATCCATATTTGCTTAAGATTATTCCATACTCTCAGTATGCAAGGATCAAAAGAAACTTTAGCTTGGAAAAATATTTTAAGATCAACTTAGAGGGTATGCAGAATAGGTTCAGGGCATGGAGCTACCATCAGAGAGATTTGAAAAAAGCTGAAGTAAAAATTAACAGTGTTATCAGACAGGAACTTCTAACATAAGGACACACAGCAGAGGGAGAGTTCAGGCTAGTACTGTCCACTAAATATAACAGTCAATTATCAAATATTAAAAAAATCATGAATAAAAATTGACATCTCATAAGCAGAGAACACTAATATTCCTGTATTTCAGCAGAAACCCATGGTGGAGGCTAAAAAAATCAAAACTATTAAGGACAGGTTGGTGAGTTCACAGTTTTCTCTTCCACAACCAAAAGGCCAATAGTTATTGTTAGGAACCTTACAACCGGGGATCTTTCTGTGGGGCAAATGTTCAGTATGCAACCATGGTGGGTCAGTTTTTTCTTTGTTCTCTCTTGGGTGACAGCCAACAGGATTGACAGCTTTGACCCACACCCTATTTAACGTCTTTTAGCCTTATTTAGTTTTCTTTGGGTGAGCGCTAAAGGAACCAGTTTTAAAATACTGTACATTTAGGATCTTGTTCCCCACCTGGTGGCAGCTTGTGGGTTGCTGGTTCCTATACTGTATTTTGAAAATCTGCACCTAATTTGCTTTATTGTTTGACTGGATTAACACTATCTAATAGGTACTCAAAATGTTTGCTGCTTGCAGTGGTTGGTAACCTGATGACTGTGGTGGCAGTACAACTGAAGGTGTGTTAATTAAGCAGTTTTAATAACAGCTAGATAAGACATGATGTGTCTTATAAGTAGTGGCTATTAATTTCTAACTGAGTCTGTGTTGGGTATTTTGGTAGAATACTAAAAGAATCAGTCACAGAAGTTGTGCAGTTGTGGCCAGACATATTACACTTGATAAAAGGGGGTGACACAAATAAGTTAAAATGAAATTTAAAGTTGTCATCTATGGCATATTTTTATTGGGGTACCTATATGGGTTAAATGAGGCTCTGTGTAAAACACAAATAAAACAGATGCTGATGACAAGATGGTGCCCCATAAACCAATCTGGGCTAAGCAAAGATCTTTGCAAAAAATAAATAAAAGAGAATAAGATGAAAAGATGGTATTCTATATACCAGTTAGGGCACCTCAAAAACCAAACATCCCCGCATTGTAGAAACAGGTTACAAAAGAGTGGAATCAGTACAAAAAAAGACCAATAATAATTACCAGAGGATTTTATAATTGTGGTTTACAGGATCAAAGTCAATTATTATTGTCACAAACGTACTCAGCAGGTCAGCCCCTCTGCTCCTACAGTGCTAACCTTTGAGCGTAATATTGTGAACAGGTAACAGAACAGGGTAACCCTTCTGTCTGCTTGTGGGTCCGAATCACCTTTAGTCTCAAGTTCTGGGGGGATTCAAACTGTGAAACTTATGCTAGCATATCCAAATATACAGGCTCAGATAATCTGCTCTTTGGGGGGATGCCAGATATCTTTTGCCTAATGGCACCTAACCAGGTATCCAAAATGAACCCTTAAAACTCTATAACAGATCTTAGGTATATTCTTACCTTTTCCCAGTTTAGTAACACCATCAAGCTTCTAAACAGTTTTGTCAGTCTTAACTCTCCATATGTCACATGCAAAAGAAAGAACTTTGAAGGCACAACCAGGCAGTCTTTGGAATAAAAGGTCTACTTAAAAATGGATACAAATATGTTAAATGTAAACACAGAACTCTATATCAAAGTGCATACAATCACATAAAGAAAAACAAAGAAAACTACAGACAAATTCCACCACAATACAATTAGTCTTTTTCTATCTAATGTATACAGTGCTTAATTTAGATCTTAGACCCTACAAAACAGGGTACTAAATGAGAAAAAGACCAAGGTAGAAGGGTCAGTGGGGGATGCTGCTACAGAGGGAAAATCGATCAAAAAATGGAGAGCAATGAGTAATAATGCCTATAGTCTGGGTAACAAGCTTCCTGAATTAGTGGCCTTGATGGAGGAGGAACATCTGGATATTATGGCACTCACAGAAACATGGCACACACAGAACCATGACTGGGACATAAACATACCAGGATACACTATCTACAGGAGGGGCAGGGAGGGTAAAAGAGGAGGAGGAGGAGGAGTATTAGCTCTCTACATAAGGGAAGGAATCAAAGCAACAGAACAAAAGGGTAAACAGGGAGGAGAAGAAGCACTGTGGGACAATTTGGAGACCGGCAATGACACCACAATCCACACAGAGGTTGTATATAGACCCCCCCCCAAGGGGAGGAAATGGACAAGGAAATGATGAAAAGTATACTTAGAATGGCAGAAAAAAGGGAGATATTGCTGATGGGTGATCTGAATATGCCAGATGTTAACTGGAGTGCAGTTGCAGCAGCCACTTCTAAAGTGGGGTTATTCTAGATGCCCTACAGGGTGCATGCCTTAAACAACTAGTACTGGAACCCACTCGAGAAGGAGCAATCTTAGACCTGGTTCTCTCAAATGGAGATGGAGAGAGGATCACATATGTAGAAGTGGGTAGCCATCTGGGAACTAGTGACCATCAAACAGTATGGTTCACAATAAACTCAGCAATAGAGTCAAGCCATACAAAGGCAAAAGTACTGACTTCAGGTGGGCTGACTTTTGCAAATGGGTGAGTGCCTAAGGAATGCACTAGGAAATGGGCAGGAAGGAGGGTGGAAGAACAATGGGGGATAATAAAAACTGCCATCACAGAGGTAACAAGCCTTTGTGTGAAGCAAATAAACAAAACAAAATGATGTAAGAAACCACTATGGTTCTCAAAGAAGATGGCGGTGAAGGTTCAAGAGAAAAAGAAAGCATTCAGGGAGTACAAGGAATCACAGAAGAAGCAGGACAGAGAATTGTATCAGTTAAAGCAAAAGGAAGCCGAGAAGGCAGTCAGAACAGGAAAGGTCCGAATGGAGGAAAAGATAGCCAACTCAGTTAAGAAGGGGGATAAAACCTTTTATAGGTACATCAGGGAGTGAAGGAAGACCAAGGGAGGGATAGTGAGGCTTATTAAAGGGGAGAGGGGGTGGGCAGAGGGTGACTGTGAAAAGGCAGAGATACTAAACAAATATTTTTACTCAGTATTTACAAATGAAGAGGGGAAGGTACCTAAAACAAACAATAGAAACACTCTGGATACAGAAGTTGATATCAGCCCATTTACAGAAGAAAGGTTTCTGAAAGAACTCTCAGAACTGAAGGTGGCAAAGCAATGGGGCCTGATGGGATGCATCCCAGAATTCTGAAAAAACTAAGGGTAGAACTAGTGACACCACTGACTACCCTCTTTAACAAATCATGGGAGGATGTGGTGGTACCTGAGGACTGGAGGAGGGCAGATGTGATTCCCCTTCACAAAAGTGGGAGCAGGGCAGAAGCAGGAAACCACAGACCTGTTAGTGTAACCTCAGTGATAGGGAAAATGATTGAATCACTTCTGAAGGAAAGAATTGTTGTGTACCTTGAGGCCAGAGAGGCACAGGACCCAAGGCAGCATGGATTCATGGTGGGAAGGTCATGCCAGATGAATCTAATAGATTTCTTTGACTGGGTGACCAAAGTAGAAGATCAGGGAGGGGCTGTGGACATGACCTACCTTGACTTTACAAGTCATTTCACAAGTCCCACATAAAAGATTAATATACAAGTTAGCCAGCCTGGGAGTGGGTCCCAAGATGATAGCCTGGGTAAAGAATTGGCTGGAGAATAGGACACAGATGCAGTATTAGCAATGGAGTCCACTCTGAAGAAATGGGGTTAGGGGGTACTCAGGGTTCAGTATTAGGACAGGTCCTCTTCAATGTCTTTGTAAGTGACATTGCAGAGGGACTGGAAGGAAAAGTATGCCTCTTTGCAGATGACACAAAGATCTGCAACAGAGTTGATGCACAAGGTGCGGTGGAAAGGATGAGAAGGGAATTGGTAAGGTTTGAGGAATGGTCAAATGTATGGCTGCTTAGATCACTGCTAAGTAGAGCAAGGTAAATCACCTGGGAAATTGATTTTTTGAAACTGGTTTGGCCTCAGAGGCTGGTTCTCATGTACATAATGATGCTTATTTCACAAATAGTGAACAGGGTGGCATATAATCAGCAGGAAAATCATTAACAAGTATTAAGAAAAGTAAATTTAGACCAGATTCATTGTTTTATCCCAAGGTAATTAACCATTCAATTTCTACATTGGAAAAAGCAGTGTGTCAACAAGTTGGAGAAATCCTGAACTCAGAAAAGCAGCCTAGCAAGTGTAACTTATCTAGGAAACAAAAACAAGCTTTGTCAGAACTACAGAATAACAGCAATGTTGTCACTAAACCAGATGATAAGGGTGGCAAGACTGTTGTTATGGATGTAGAAAGATACAGAGAAATGTTTTTTCCCTTTTGGACAAACAGGAGAACTATAGTAGACTTTGTTTGAATCCCACCACTGTATTTAGAAAAGAACTGTGTAAAATAATGATGGAAGCTGTCAAGTTGGGACACAAAACTGAATCAGAATATAATTACATTTTGAGAGAATTTCCAATTATATCTGGTTTTTAAGCTATTCCAAAAATCCATAAGAATACTGTAGATCCACTGGGCCATCCAATAGTAACTGGAATTGGGGCATTGACAGAAAACTTAGGTAAGTTTATTGATTTTTTTCTGCAGTTATGCGTCCCAGCTTTGGAGTCATATATGAAAGACAGCACAGATGTGTTACACAAATTACAGAAAGTAAAATGGGAGCCTAATTATGTTTGGCTCTCAGTGGATGTGGAGGCATTGTATACCTCCATCTGTCACCAACCAGGTATAGAGGCTGTAAAATACTATTCGGATCAGCTTGGCAAAATTGAATATGTGCCAAAAGAGTTTATTCTCACAGGTTTACAGTTTATTTTGGAGCATAACTTTTTTGAGTTTGAAGGAAAATTCTTTATACAGGAATGTGGGAAAGCAATGGGTACCTCCATGGCACCCAGTTATGCTAATTTATTTTTGGACATTGGGAGCAGGAATTTATTCTAAATCAGGTTACAGATCCTTTTCATAGCAATATAGCTTTTGGTTCAGATTTATTAATGTTGTATATGTATATGGAATGGTCATATTGAATACATTTCAGATTTTGTAAAATGGTTAAATGTTAATAATGTGAATCTTAAATTCTCATATACAGCCTCCAAAGAGACTATTGATTTTTTAGATCTGACCTTGATGGTTTCACCTATTGATCATTCAGTTCAGTCTAAATGTTATTGAAAGCAGACGGCAACTAATTATTTCCTTCATGCTTCCAGTGCTCATCCCTCTTCTCTAAAAAAACTATATCCCATATGGGCAGTGTCTCTGCTTGCAGAGAAACTGCAGTGATGACATATCTTGCAAAGTGCAAGCACCAGAACTGAAAGATTTCTAGAGAGGGTTCCAGTTTAGATCTATTAACAAAAACCTTCCAAAAAGTGAATAAAATTCAAAGGGCTACACTACTGACAGAAAAAAAAAACAATCAGCCTGATGTGTGTCCACCCTGCACTTTTGTCACCAAATATAACCGCATACTAGGCAAAATAGGGAATGTTGTACATAGAAACTAGACTATCTTATTGAGTGACAATGAACTAGAGCGGGTAGTGGGGACAAAACCCCGAGTTACTTTCTGCAAAACAAGAAGTCTTAAAGACAAGCTTGTACACAGTCACACTAATATCTAAAATAATATCTAAATATATTAAAAATATATTATAAATATATTAAATATCTAATATCTAAAAGACAAAAATATAGCATTGCTCCCCAAAAGACCATTACGTTTCTATAGCTGCAATCGGTACAATGTTTTTAAATATTCAGTTACTGCTAAAACATTTCAGCACCCTACAAGATCGGATGTTTGTGTTAAAATTGAACAACTCATAACATGCCATACTCCATTTGTAGTATACGCCTTACTGTGTTCAAGTGGACTATTATATGTGGGGGAAACAATTTGTCCACTCAAACGAAGGATTCAAGAACACATTCACTCCATTGTGAATGTAAACACAAATACACCAGTAGGGGCACATTTTGGACACATCATTCTTCAATTGCTGCAGATTTTAAATTTATGGGACTAGAATGGGTGCCTCCCCTAAAATTGGGTGGTGATAGTTCAAATACTTAGTTGCACAAAGAATGCAGGTAGATTTTTCTATTGCGAAGTGTGAAACCACAGGGATTAAATAACCAGTGGGATCTTAAACCTTATTTGAAGCATCAATAACAAATAATAAGAAGAGCCTGAATAGTGTCAATTTGCATTATTCGTAAAGCCAATAAAGCTTTATTTATTCATTGTATACAGTATAGTATTTTGTTTCCCTCCTTTTTTCATTATATTGCCTATGTTTGAGCTTTTTACTAATTTAACACCCCATCCTAAGCTGCTTTTCTCTGTTTATTGAATACATTGTAATTACAATGATTGTGCTAATGATTTCTTCTATTTTATCCCCTTTTCTTCAGAATAAACTTCTTATGGAGCAGGGAATAAATATAAATGTGCTGCAATCTGCATATAAAAATAGTATATGTTTGAATAACTGCTAAATACAATTCTCCCTGAGACTGGTAAAGTCATTCACCTCGTCTCTTTAATGAAACAGTTTATTTACATTTTGCTTAGTTCCCTTCTAACTATCGAGCACTGTTTAAGCAGCTCGTAACAGTCAAATATGCCTTGAAATGAAAGTAATAATTATGAATGGTTTACAGTGTGCACTTAGCTAAATGGAAATGAGTTAGGTTCTTTTTCTATATAGCTGTTAAAGTGATTTATGTTTTGTCAGTATATGTGTAAGTGTATTCACCTGTGGTACTAATTTAAGGGTGATGTGTATAAAAGGGTTGCCTCTTACTATATGCCACAGCCCCTGAAGAAGACTCAAGTTTAGAGTCGAAGTGCCAGGGTTTTTTCGTCTGTCTGTATATCTGCTGTATTAGGGAGCAGGGTTTGCAAATATCTGGCATGTGTGCCTAAATAAATCAATGTTTTTATTGCACTCTGCTCCTGTGTGCCATATTTTCCTTTGGTTTGGATATGACAACTTGGGTCAGGCTGGCCCATTGTATGAGCACCGGTCTCCTGCTTTCTAGTTCACACACTGAACCTTGGGATTTACAAAAAGATATGCCACTCTGTTGAAACACAGAATACAGCTTAAAATGTTGTTTCTACCCCTTCTATGATGTCATCTACTGTAGCTCCTCCTCTTAGATTATAAAAAATATATAAACAATGATCTTCCTTTTAGGAGACATTTTAAATACTGTGACTTCAGTAAAAACTAATTTTCCAATATGACTCTTTAATTAACATCCCCTGTTAGATTTTGAGCAGTTCATCTTCCCAGGGCACATCAAAGGAGTTTATGACCTTTCACACCATGGTATACATTTTTTTTCCCTTGAAGATGTCATAAAAGTTTACAATCCCTATATACAGGCAGCTGAGTCAGTTTTAATTTTAGGAGACCCTTAATTAAGTCTCTCTGGTCTTTAAATTACCTGCTGGTTTCAGTCACTTGACTGTAACTGAAACCTGGGGGGGGCACTCATGGAAGCACTGACAATCACACACTACAATATATTTTTATATTGCAAATATCATAGAACAATCATAACCAGCTGGCCAGGCATCACAATCCCCCCCCCGCCCCCACCTTGACTGAATTGGTGGCTCTATCCCATGCATGGGATGAGCTTCCCAAATCAGTTCTCCCCTCATAAACACACAACAGGCCATCGGCATTCTGATTGGTCACTCCAGCCCTATGTAAGATTGTCATGTCATACCATTGCAAGGCAAGACTCCATCTTAATAGTCTACCATTAGTTTTTCCCATTTGCACCAGCCAAACCAGGGGGCTGTGGTCAGTTTGTACCTCAAAATGCTGCCCATATAACTATGGCTCTAACTTCTTTAGGACCCACACAATGGCAAGACACTCTTTTTCCTCAGTGGAGTAAACCTGCTCCCTGGAAATAACTTTTTACTCAGGTACACTACTGGGTGATCTCTCCCTTGGTTGGATGTCTGATTTAGCACTGCCCCAATGCCCACATGTGAGGCATCAGTCTGGACTATAAAGGGTCTGCTATAGTCAGGACTTATCAACACAGGAGCACTGCACAGTGTCTCCATTAGTCTGGTAAAGGCTTTTTTACAGGCTGGTTCCCAGGTAATTTTCTTAGGCATCCTTTTCTTTACCAGGTCAGACAGGGGAGCAGCCAGGGCACTGTAATTGGGTACAAATGTCCTATAGTTCCTGGCTGTCCTGAGAAAACTCCTGACCTGCTTCTGCATTTATGGCCTGGGGCATGCCTTGATCACCTCTATTTTTACTTGGTTAGGATGGAGCTGTCCCCATCCTACAACATGACCAAGGTATGCCACTTCAGCCACAGCCACTTGCCACTTCTCAGCTTTGACAGTGAGACCAGCCCTCTGTATCCTGTCCAGCACTTCCCTAAGGTGGGACAGGTGTTCCTCCAAGCTGGCACTAAAGATGGCAATGTCATCCAGGTATGCCATGATGTACTCCTCAGCACCATTTAACTCATTACCTCCTGGGTGACCATTTTGTGTCAGGTAAACAATGGATAGTTCAGACTTCATATGGGGCCATTTGAGGTAATGAGTTAACACCTGGTTCACCAACCTTTGGAAAGTGGCCAGGGCATTCTTCATTCTGAAAGGCTTTACTTTAAATTCAAATGAGCCTATCGGAGTGATGAAGGCTGACCTCTCCTTAGCTCTGTCCATTTACTCTACTTGCCAATACTCCTTGATCAGGTCAATAGTCATAAGGTAGGTCGCTCCTCCCAACTTGTCCAGGAGTTCATCCATCCTGGTCATCAGGTGGGCATCTGACATCATGACTGCATTCAGTCCACGATAGTCTATACAGAAATGAGTAGAGCCTTTTGGCTTGGGCACAAGGACTACAGATGAGGCCCAGGGAATGTGGGGTCTCTGGATTACCCCTAAATCCAGCATTTCCTCCACCTCCCTCCTAATGTCCTTTTGGACAGCCTCTGACACCCAATATGCTATCCGATGTATGGGTGTCTGAGTCCGTGTCTCCACATCGTGCATCGCTAAGGGGGTTAGTTCAGACTTGGCGCTAAACAGGGGGAAAAATCTGCTAAAACCTCAATTACTTCATGGATCTTGTCTGGGGCCAGCTGGGGAGACAATTTAACTGCCTCCACAGAGGACTTCCACTTGCTTTCTTCCAGCAAGTCCAGAAGAGGGTCTCCTTCACCTGTCCCCTTCCCAGGACTGCATACTGAAAACACCATGTCAGCCCTATTAGCATAAGGCTTCATCATGTTGACATGATACATCCTTTCTGTCTGTCTTCTGTCAGGTAATTCTATGATATAGTTCATGTCATTTACCTTTCAAACTACTTTGTACTGTCCTGCCCACTCAGCCTGCAGCTTGTCTTTCCAGACCGGAATAAGAACCATGACTTCCTGACCCACCATGCATGAGCGAGCTCTGGCTCTGCGGTCATACTACACTTTTTGTTTCGGTTGGGCAGCTGCACGGTTGCTCTGGGCTGTCTCCATAAGCTCCTTCAGCCTTTCCCTAAACCTAAGGATGTAATCCACTATGGGAGTTCCCTGGGTGGCGTGCTTGCCTTCCAAGTCCTCCTGGATCAAGTCTAAGGGCCCATGTACCCAGCATCCATATAACAGCTCAAAGTGGGAAAATCCTGTCAACTCTTGGGGCACCTTCCTGTATGCAAACAACAGGTGGGGAAGGTATTTCTCCCAGTCCCTCCCATGCTGTCCAGCAAACACTTGAAGCATTGACTTCAGGGTACTGTTAAATCTTTCCAAAATCCTTGTGGATGATAAGGTGCTGTGCATCTCTGCACTACCTCACACTTCTTCCAGAAACATTTCATCAGGTCCAACATGAAGGAACCCCCTCAATCTGTGATAACCTCCTGCAGAAACCCAACACAGGAGAAAATCCCAAGTAAGGCATCTGCCACTTTGTTTGTCCTCAGTGAGGATAGTGCAACTGCCTCTGGGTTGCATAATTCACCACAGTCAATATGAATCTCTTCCTGGAAGAGCTGGGGGTATTTAAAGGCCCCACAATATTCATTCCCACCCTCTGGAATGTTCCTCTACTCTGGGCAATGGAATTAGGGTGCCTTGGGTTTTCTTACCTGCCTTCCCTATTTCTTGGCACCAGTGACAAGACCTGCAATAATCCTTCACCTGCTGGGTGAAGTTGTGCCAAAAGAAATTCTGGGCCAATCGCTGCATACTGCGCATGATTCTCAGATGACCAGACAAGGGAATATAATATGCAGTATTGAGCAACTGCTCATGAAACCCCTGGGGAATGACATGCTGCCTGCTTATAACCCCTCCCTCTGTCTTCATATCCCGAATATACATCAGTCCATTTTCCAAATAAACTTTATGTTTACCATCACCTCCCTGAGCTCCAACAGAGTCTGCCCAAACCCTCAGCTTCTCTAGACTAGGGTCACTTTTCTGAGCAGCTGCAAGCTCCTTACACATTCTAAAGGCATGGGACAGGTCTTCTTCAGTTTCTAAACTAGGGTCCATAGCACTAGCATCAGGGCACTTGGAATCGCGGTCCTCCCTAACTCCCTGACAATGGATCACCCTTCCCTCTTCAGAATAACCTTCCATAGCTGTGTGGTTAACTGCTACTGGGGAATTATCTACCCCCTTTTCATTAGTCTCCATATCAGGAGACACAGGCTGGGGAATTAGCCTCCCAGGGATTTTCACACTGCCTTTTGTGGGGTCCAGGGAACTACAATTTCCCCTTCCCACTTGGCTACGGGTAACTACACACACCATCTCCTGTTTGAGATTGTTGCCAAGGATGATGTCAACTGCTAACATTATGGCTACAGCCACCTGTTGCACAGTTCCCCCTGTTTCACCCCAGTCTAGGAGAACACTAGTGAGGAGCAACATTTTCTCCTCACCAGTAAAGTCTAGAACAGTTACAAATTCATTGGGTATAGCTGACCAGGTTCTACCAGATCCCCTTTTACCAATGTCAGGGATGCCTCTGTGCCCCTTAACCCTTGTGTCTGTACACCATTCACAATGACTGGGTGCATGTGTTCCCTCATGTTCACAGGCATGCTTCCAGGGACACACAAAACAACCCACTTCTTTCCTAGCATCATGTCGTGTATTGCTTGCCCTTTTGGGACACTGTCTAGCAATACGCCCAGTTTCTTTACAGACCCAACATTCGTTTCTTTTCTCAGAGAAATCTTTCTCTGAAACCTGGGGCTAAATGGTTTTGGTGGAGGCAGTGAGGGTTTTAGCTGCTCTGAAGGTGTGCTTTTCCCTTTCTGCACTGCCACACCTGCCCCATTCGCTCTCAGGGCAGGTTTGCTCTTGGCATAGTGGTCTGAGAGTTCAGCAGCCTCTTGCACTGTTTTGGGATCTCAGTCCTCCAGCCAGGTTTTTGGCTCTGCTGGGCATGCCCAAAACATCTGTTCTAACAAAATAGCATTTTCAATTGTATCTACAGAGTTTGCATCAATTCTTTCCCACCAACATTTTAAAAACTAACGTTTCATGGCTAGCTCCTCATAGCTCAAATCAGGGCTTCTCCTGAGCTTATGGAATTTTGCTCTGTATGCTTCTGCAGTTAAATCAAACTTTATTAAAAGTGCAGCTTTAAGTTTGCTGTAATCATTACTGTCCTCATTGTCCATTTGACTTAATGCATCCCGAGCTTTCCTGCTAAGTAGCGGGGATAGCTGGAAGCTCCAGGACCTTCCAGGAATTTTAGTCTGAATACAAACCTTTTCAAAGGAATTTAAAAAGATCCCCTCTTTAAATACAGCTATCAATTTGGAATTCAATTTGTAACCCAGTCCTGTAGTTCCAGTTAAACCCAAGCCACTTACCTGCTCTGGTGCTGGTGGTTGGAGTCGTAACTTCTCCAGTTCATGTCGCCTCTGGTACTCATGCTCCTCACAGTCCACCTCTTGATGTTCATGGTCTGCTTTTCGCTGTTCTCACTCCCTCTTCTCCTCTGTGGCTCACTGGCACTCATGCTCTTCACAGTCAGCCTCTCATTGTTTTCACTCCCTCTTCTCCTCTGTGGCTCATTTCTCTCACTCAGTGTCTCTCTGGAACTCAAGCTCCATTCTGTGTAACTCAGTCTGCAGCCTGAGTGCTTCTGGCTCAAGAATACTGGTGACCTTCCCCTGCTGCTGTAGCCCTTCACTGGCATTGGCCCTGCTATCATCCTCATCAGATCAGGACACTGCACTGGCCGCTGGCCCTTCCATGCTCAAAGTTTGGTCTTTTTACAGTCACAGTCTGTGACTCAATGCTCTGGGCATCTGCTGCCATCAGGACATCCATGAGGTTCTGCTTGATGTCTCTTCCCTCATGCAGGACTCCTCTGTCCTGGCACTATTGCCTCAAGTAGTCTACAGTGTTCCTGATGTAGCTGGAAGCTATCATCTTCCCTAACTATGACTACTCTAACTTGCACTTGAGAAAAATAAATAAAACAGGAAGGAACTTGACTGTAGGCAAAATTATATAGTTCTGTTTCCTTTTTAAAAATAAATCACTGCCTTTTTTTTGCAAGTGAGTTGTACAGTATTAAGCTGACACACTGACAGTTAAAGCTTGTGTTACCAATCTTATCTGCATCTCTGCCAACCAATCTGTCAAAAATGCACTCAGAAGGTCAGGACCTCTTCTCCCACAGTGCCAACCTCCAAGCGCAGTAATGTGAACAGGTAGCAGACAGGGTAACCCTCCTGTCTGCTTGTGGGTCCAAATCACCTTTAGTCTCAAGTTCTGGGGGGATTCAACCTGTGAACCTTATGCTAGCATACCCAAATGTACAGGCTCAGATAATCTGCTCTTCAGGGGGATGCCAGATATCTTTAACCTAAGGGCACCTAACCAAGTATCCAAAATGAACCCTTAAAACTATATAAAAGAGCTTAGGTATATTCTTACCTTTTCCCAGTTTAGTAACAACACCAAGCTTCTAAACATTTTTGTCAGTCTTAACCCTCCATATGTCACATGCAAGAGAAAGAACTTTGATGACACAGTCAGGCAGTCTTTGGAATAAATTGTTTATGTAAATTTGGATAAAAATATGTTAAATGTAACCACAGAACACTATATCAAAGAGCATACAATCACATAAAGAAAAACAAGGAAAAATACAGACAAACTCAGACCACAATACAATTAGACTTTTTCTATTTAATGTATTACCTCTATACAGTGTTTAAATTAGATCTTGTTTCTTAAAAGCCCAAAAAAAGTCACTCAGTTGAAACACAGAATACAGTTTAAAACACTGTGTTTCCACCCTTCTATGATGTCATCTAGCTCCTCCTTTTAGAATACAACAAATTATACAAACAATGATATTTCTGTCAGGAGATATTTTAAATACTGTGACTTCAGCAAAAACTAATTTCCCAATATGATTCCTTAATTAACATCCCCTCTTTGATCTCAAGCAGTTTGTCTTCCCAGGGCACATCAAAGGAGTTTATGACCTTTCACACCATGGTATAAACATGTTTTTTCCTCTAAGATGTCATAAAAGTTTACGACCCCTATATACTGGCAGGTGGGACAGTTCTAATTACAGGAGATCCATAATTAAGTCTCTCTAGTCTTTTAATTACCTTCTGGTTTCAGCTCACTTGAATGTAACTGAAACTTGGTGGGGCACTCATGGAGCACTGCCAATCACACACTGTATTTTTATATTGCCAATATCATAGATCAGTCATAACCAGCTTGCCAAGTGTCACAATGATCTCTTCCTTTAACAATAAGTGATGAGACAGAGTTGAGTCTGGGACACAAACATTTCTCAGACCTTCAAATAACACACAACAATATGAGGAGCCTGGTAAAGAAAGTTGATGCTTTTAGAATCTGGGTAGATGAAGTCCAGTCAGATATAATGGGGATCACAGAAACATAGTTTCATGAAGGTATTAAAGATAATGAAGTGCAGATAGAGGGATACAGATCAGTAAGAAATGATAAGGGCAAGGATGGAGGGGGAGTTCTGTTACATATTAAAAACATCTTGGAACCATTTAGAACTGTTTACTCAGACAGTCTTGAAGGTATAGTCATGGAACTAATATCAAATAGACTAATGATAGGAGTAGTTTATGCTCCCCCTCAAACCAAACTAACCCATTTTGATATACTGGCTGCCAGGTTGTTGGATAGTGTAAAAAATGCTTACTTCATCTTAATTGGTGATTTTACTGCTGATTGGAAGCAGAAAAGGGGCAAAATATTACAAGACAGTATGGATATCCTGGGACTTAGACAGTGATCCAAAGCCCAATGGGATGTACAAAAAATGTGGATCAAGGATCTGGTATGGATTTCTTATTTTATCTCCCACAATTTATTGGTGAAACACTTAGAAGTAATGCCCCTAAATTTAGAGCCTCACTAGCTAATCAAATGTAAATTGGAATGGACTAAACCCCACAAGACTGAGGCTACAACATATTGGGTAACTTGTTGGAAAAAATTTTAATATAATAGCTTTTAGGGAGAATTTGTGTAGTGGAATAGAATAACCCTGGTTCCAGACTTAGACTTGGCTGTACAGGATTTCAATAATACTTTAATGACAATTGCTAATATGCATGTTCCTAAGGTACAAAGAATTGAAAATAAAAAAAAAAACAATTACAGTGGATTTCAGACAAAACTAGGAAGCACTTGAGAATAAAATGATGATTATGGGGAAAAAAATAAAAAAAAACTAAAACTAGTAAAGACTGGAATACATTTAAAAAATGGCAAAATAGGTGTATACAAACTATTAGAATAGCAAAAACCCAGTACTACAGAAATAACATTGCAGCAGCAAATGATCCTAAAAAAGTTTGGTACCACATAAAGAAGCTTCAAAACACTGTTAGTCCTAGGACTTCAATAAATTTGGTTAAGAACAACTTAATTGTTGGAGACCAAAAGAAAGTGGTAGATATGCAGGATGGCCCACCAGTGCAGCAGCTGGATTTCCATTTGTGACACTGGTGACCCGGGTTCAGGAGTGAGCCTGAGTCATTGGAGGCCTGGCCAGTGGAGAACACTGTAGTGTCCCATGACAGCTCGCCTTCTCCTGGGGGAGGAGGAGAGATGCAGCTCGGCATCTGCTGATCCCTGGTGGAGGCCAGGGGTTCAGCAGGATGTCAAGCATGCAAAGCATTAGGCTGGTCTCACACAAAGGTCTGAAGCTATGCCAGCACCGAGGGCCTTGGCAGCAAAGAGTAGGACATCTCAGATGTTGGAGGTAGCACCATGACATCAGGGGACTTGTGACACCCACAGAACACCAGGGAAAAAGCCTGCCAGCCCTGTGGAGATGGAGGTTTGAGATGCTAGCCTGCAAATGCAACCACCTGCCCAGCCGTCCAGTGTCCACCGAAATGCAAGAGTTCATGGTATAGGGGCCCTATCCCATCCCCACCCAGGGAGGGCAAACCGAGGCTCCATGGGGATCCAGAGATGGACCAGGTAAGGTGGTCTGCAGGGGTACACTCCATGATCCTCCCGAAGATGCGGTGCTGGTAGGGGAGTAGGAGGAAAAACAGAGATTTAAAAAAAAGTGACAGATATGCTAAATCGATATTTTATAGAATTACCTGACTTGGGATTAAAAAATCCCAGGACAGGTACTTCTGATATTCCACTCCATGAGATAGTTCATAATGTTGAAATAGCAGACAAAAATAAACAAATGGTGGCTGTAAACCATGGTTTAGATTTAAGGAAATCAAAGTTAAAGATGGTGAAAAAGAATTAAATAGCTTGAAAGTTAACAAATTTGGTGGAATGGAGTAAAAGTTAGGGTTTTAAAATTAAGGGCAGACATTTTGGCACCAACAATAACACACCTATTGACTTAGAGTTTATGTATCTTGATGTATTCTGAGGTATGGAAAATATGGAAAATTGTACCAATCTTTAAAGGAGGAAATCCCTTAATAGCTTCAAATTATAGACCAATAGCCTTGCTTCCCATATTGTCAAAACTTATGGAAAAATTCATTCATAGCAGTTTTGTCAGTATCTGAATCAGTATAATTTTTTGACTGACTGCCAATATGGCTGTAGGGTGGAGAGGTCCACGTACATGGCCCTGGTAGATTTTAATAACTTAATGGCAACATCTATGAACTTGGGTATGAGTACTGGGGCTTTATTCATGGACCTCAGTAAGACCTTTGATTTAGTGGACCATGGGACACTACTGCATAGAGTGCATGAAATAGGAGTTCATATTGAAACATTACAGTAGTTTAAATCTTACTTAGCAGATAGAAAGCAATGTGTGTTCCTGGGAACAAAGACATCTCTGCTGGGTGAGATAAAAGGGGGAGTACCAGAGGGCTCTGTTTTGTGCCCTTTACTGTTCAATGTCTATGTTAACCAAATACCAAAAGTTTTGAAAAATAGTGAGGTCCACCTGTAAGTGGACAACACCGTTTTGATGTTGTCCACTGACAGCTGCACCTCTCTAGAACAAAAATTACAGGAGGACATGTCTAGGATGGAAACGTGGTTTGCTGAGTCAAGACTATTAATGAATCTTAAAAAAACACAATGCATATATTTCACAACCGGATCTAAAGAGGAGTTGGATAAGGAACTAAACATTAGATTTAGAAACAAACAGAAAATTGTAAATGTTGTGTTATAAATACTTAGAAGTTTTAGTAAATCATAAATTGTTCTATTTAAATCATATTAATACAGCAGTAAGAAAACAAACCAGAAACTGGGAACTTTAAGAAGAATCTCAGTATGCCTTGAGAAAGATGTGAAAATAAAATTGACACAATGACTCTTAATCCCAGTATTAGAGTATGGCGGATTAATTTACTGACATTCACCTAAAATAGCTCTGAAAAAGATTGACCAAACCTACTATAAATTGACAAGATTTGCCAATTCTAGTAAATATGGTACACCTCATTGTAAATTTTACTTGGAATTAAATTGATTAGGTCCTGAACAAAAAATATAATTTAGCTGGTTAACTTGGTGCTATAAATTGTTGAAGTCCAAAAGTAATCATCCTTTCAGCCATTTAGTATTAATCGAGACATGGCAAGAGAAAAAGTATGCATTAAGAGAAGGTGCAATAAAAATGTCATGGCTGGAAGTTTATAATAGGTTTGGTGATATTGCTCTACAAACAAGTACAGAAAAGTTATCGAATGAGATACCTATGGAATTAAGGGCAAAAAATTCCATACAGGAATTTAAAATAGCTCTGAGAAATGTTTTTAAATTACCATACAGCTGCTACACATGAATATAATGAATTGATTATCTATGTGTAAGACTAATGTCTTTACATAAATATTGTTTTGTATTGTATTGAATATATGTTGTACAGGGCATTCTTGTTGTAAACAGGGATTCTTTTCTCAATGTTTGTTCATGTATAAAAATAAAATTTTATCAATCATACTAGTAGGAAGAATAGTTTTAGACATCCTCACACAAGTTTTGATATGCCGTTATTCAGCATATAGATTGTGAACACCATGGGGTGATATTTGTAGTTGAGTGCCCCTGTGAAAAGTTATATGTTGGAAGCTAAGACAGCATCAAAAACATGTATTCAAGAACACAAGGGTGATATACGATGACAAGATAAACAAGTATTTGTCAATGCCGAATGCTGATTGCATTTGCCCGTTGAGCTCGCTCACTGCCCCTGTGTCACTTGCTCATTCTGTTTCTCCTGGTGCTGCAGGCTTCTCTTTTGTACTGGGCTCTTGCCGGCATTGGCACATTTTTCTGCCCACAAAGCAATCCGCAGCAGTCACAATAGAGGTCTGTTGAGCTTGCTCACTCCCCTTCTCTCACTCGCTTGTTGTATTTCTCCCGATGCTGCAGGCTGCCCATTTGTACTGGGCTTCTGCCTGCTTTGGCACCTTTTTCTGTCCACAAAGAAATCTGCAGCTGTCCTGACAGAGCTCTGTTGAGGTTGTTCACTCCACCTGTCTCACTCACTCATTCTGTTTCTTCTGGCGCTGCAGGCTGCCATTTTTAAGTGGTCTCCTGCTTCTGTTGGTGCCTTTTTCTGCCCACAAAGAAATCTGCAGCAGTCCCGACAGAGCTCCATTGAGCTCGCTCACTCTCCCTCTCTCACTCGCTTGTTCCATTTCTGTCAGCACTGCAGGCTGCCCTTTCATACTGGGCTCCTGCCTAAGCTGCCACCTTCTTCTGGCCACAAAGAAATCTGCAGCAGTCACGATACAGCTCCAGTGAGCTTGCTCACTCACTCCCCCTCTCTCACTCATTCATTCTGTTTCTCCCACCGCTGCAGGCTGCCCTTTTTGACTGAGTCCCTGCATGCATTGCCACCTTTTTCTTCCCACAAAGAAATCTGCAGCAGTCCTAGCAGTGCTCCGTCGAGCTCACTCACTTCCCCTCCCTCATTCGCTCATTCTGTGACTCCTGCTGCTGCAGGCTGCCCTTTTGTATTGGCTTCCTGCCTGCATTGCCGGCTTTGTCTGCCAACAAGGACATGTGCAGCAATCCTGACAAAGTGCCGTTGAGGTCGACGTACTCCACCTCTCTCACTCGCTCATTCCATTGCTGCCAGGGCTGCAGGCTGGTCTTTTGTACTGGGCTTCTGCCTGCATTGCTGCCTTTTTCTGCCCACAAAGAAATCTGCAGTAGTCATGATAGACCTCCATTTGAGCTCGCTTACTCCCCTTTCCTCACTCGCTTATTCTGTTTCTCCAAGTGCTGCATGCTGCCCTTTTTGTATTGGGCTCCTGCCTGTATTGGCACCTTTTCCTGCCCACAAAGAAATCCACAGCTGTCCCGAAAGAGCTCCGTTGAGGTCACTCACTCGCCCTGTCTCACTCGTTTATTCTGTTTCTTGTGGCACTGCAGGCTGCCCTTTTGTACTGGGCTTCTGCCCCTGCTGGTAATTTTTTCTGCCCATGAAGAAATCTGCAGCAGTTCTGACACAGCTCCGTTGGCCTCACTCAGTCCTCCTTTCTCACTCGCTTGTTCCATTTCTGCCGGCACTGCAGGCTGCCCTTTTGTACTGGGCTTCTGCCTGCATTGCTGCCCTTTTCTTCCCACAAAGAAATCTGCAGCAGTCATGATAGAGCTCCATTGAGCTCACTCACTCCCCCCCTCTCTCACACATTCATTCTGTTTCTCCCACCACTGCAGGGTGCCCTTTTGTACTGGGCCCCTGCATTCATTGCTGCCTTTTTCTGTCCACAAAGAAATCTGCAGTAGTCCCAACAGAACTCTGTTGAGCTCACTCACTCCCTCTCTCTCACTTGCTCATTCCATTTCTGATGGCGCTGCAGGCTGCCCTTTTGTACTGGGTTCCTGCCTGCATTGGCAGTTTTTTCTGCCCACAAAGATATCTGCAGCAGTCACAACATAGCTCCGTTGAGCTCGCTCACTCCCTCTCTCTCACTCGCTCATTCTGTTTCTGATGGCACTGCAGGCTCGCCTTTTGTACTGGGCTCCTGCCTGCACTGCTGCCTTTTCCTGCCCACAAAGAAATCCTTAGCTGTCCTGACAGAGCTCCGTTGAGGTCACTCATTCCCCCTGTCTCACTCGCTCATTCTGTTTCTCCTAGCACTGCAGGCTGCCCTTTTGTACTGGGCTCCTGCCTCTGTCAGCATCTTTTTCTGCCCACAAAGAAATCTGCAGCAGTCCTGACAGAGCTCCATTCACCTCACTCACTCCCCTTGTCTCACTCACTTGTTCCATTTCTGCCGGTGCTGCAGGTTGCACTTTTGTACTGTGCTTCTGCCTCTGTCAGCATCTTTTTCTGCCCACAAAGAAATCTGCAGCAGTCACGATAAAGCTCTATTGAGCTCACTCACTCCCCATCTCTCACTCGCTCGTTCTGTTTCTCCCACCGCTGCAGGCTGCCCTTTTGTACTCAGCCCCTGCAAGCACGTCTGCCTTTTTCTGCCCACAAAGAAATCCACAGCAGTCCCAACAGAGCTCCGTTGAGCTCACTCAATCCGCCTCCCTCACTCACTCGTTCTGTGTCTCCCAGTGCTGCAGGCTGCCCTTTTGTACTGAGCTCCTTCCTGCCTTGTCACCTTTTCCTGCCCACAAAGAAATCCACAGCAGTCCTGACAGAGCTCAGTTGAGCTTGGTCACTCCCCTTCAGTCGCTCAATCCTAATCTGTCCCAAACACTGATTTCCGACAGCGACTGTGGTATTCTGCACCGGAAGTGTGGAAACACATTTTGGCCAGGATGTGAAAAATGACAGCTCTACTTTTCATAAGGATCTGTGAACAAATGCCAGTGTTGAAAATCTGGTGTGAAAATATTACTAATTTGCAAACTTACAAGGGTGCATGGAATCTGCACAACACTTGCTCATAACACAGTCGTTTTATGGAGTTTCATTACAAAATTTTCAACATAGGCATTTTAGGACCTCTGTTCATGAACAGTGTCAGTGTGATTTTCTTAATATGTCCCGAAGACTGATTTCCCACAGCGACCACACTATTGTGTGCCGAAAGAGTGAAAACACATTTTGGCCAGGATGTGAAAAATGAAAGCTGCACTGTTCATAAGGAGGTGTGGCAAAATGGCAATGCTGAAAATCTGAAGTGAAAATACTGCAAAGTTGTGAAGGTATGAGCGTGCATGTAAACTGTGCAATGCAAATTCATAACACACTCATTTTATGGACATTCGTCACCAAATTTTCAACATAGGCATTTTAGCACTTCTGCTAATGAACAGTGTCACTGTCATTTTCATAATGTGTCACAAACATGGATTTCCCCTCAACGACCATGCTATTCTGCGCCTGAACTGCGAAAACACACTTTGGCCAGGATGTGAAAAATGACAGCTGTACGGTTCATAAGGAGGTGCAGAAGAATGGCAATGTTGAAAATCTGGAGTGAAATATTATTAATTCGGTGAGTTATGAGCATGCGTGCAAACTGCACAATGCACGCTCGTAACACAGTCATTTTATGGAGTATCGTCACCAAATTTTCAACATAGGCATTTTAGGACCTCTGCTCATGAATAGAGCCACTGTCATTTTCTTAATCTGTCCTGAACAATGATTTGTGAAATGGCTCGAAAATATTGCAAATTCGCAAGGTTACGAGCGTCCGTAGCAACTGCGCAACGCACGCTCGTAAAACAGTCATTTTGGGGATTATTCCCACCAAATTTACAGAATAGGCTTTTTGACAGCCCACCTCATGAACACTGGCACTGTTGTTTCATTAATCAGTCCAGAAAGGGGATTCCATGCAGTGACCATGAAATCACCTTTCGGGGCCTAATAACGCCATGACAGTGCTAGAATTCATGAAGAGGGGGTCCTAAAAACCCCATTTTGAAAATTTGGTGCCAATATTCTAAAAAATGCCTGAGATATGCATCAAAGTTGAAAAAAAACTATTTATTCCATTATACAGCTTACCGGCATTTCCTCAGTTCGCGGTCGGCTTTGAAGAGTGCAGACGTGTTCCCAGTCCACCGAAGATCATCACGATGGACTCTGATGGTAAGTATAGGGTGAGGGGGTGTGGGGAGGCAGGGTGTTCAGTGGATGGTCAAGGGGTTGTGGGAGTGGGGCAGGGAGACCGCCGAGGGACCTTTTCCTCTTTTACAGGTTAAAAAACAAAAAGACATTGTGAGACCATTTTTGATTTTACAGGGGCATGTGGCAAGCTGGGGTAGGCTCCCAGTGTGCCAACAGAGTCTTTTTGGGGGCATCTGTTGCCGACAGGAGATTAGTGCCCCATCAGCAACAATAACAAAAGGGGCTTTACATTGCAGATGGGATTGGGCACCCTGTCGGCAGACAACAAAAGTGGGGGTTACACAATGATGACGGGAGTGGCTCCCTGTTGGCAACATAAACCTTGGCCACTGAAGCCAACAGTGGGGGCACATGCCGCCGAGGGGATTGGACCCCTCAGTGGGAGGGTTTATTGTTTGAACACGGCAGCAAGACGCCGCCATGTTCACAAACAATATCAGTGTTTCAAGGTTCTGCCCTGCAATGATGGGTAGCTCCCTCATTGCAGAAAATGGTTGACACTGCAATAATGAGATTGCCCCTGATTGCAGCGGCTACATTTTTACAAGGTTGTGGCATGCTGGCTAAACTAGTGTCAGCAGCAGCATGCCACAGCATTGGGGGAAATGGGCCAAGCCTTTGAAGGCTGTGGGGCAGGGTTCGACAAATACTATAGACCGATGTTCTGGGCTACCAGATCACAGTCATGGACAAGCAGATGGCACAGGAGTACTTGTCCGCGGACAAGCAGTGCTTTACAAGCATTTTTTTTGCTGCACTGCCATGTTCCTCCACTAAGGAGCTTGCTGGTAATGGCACCACTCATCCAGCCATCATGTGATCGACACAGGGAGCTCAGCCTGTCAGCCACATGATCTTCAGTGTCCCAGGAGCAAGCACTGTGTGTCGGGAGCGAGCTGCAGCTACGTGGGGGGACCGAGGAGGAGCCACTCATCCACTCATCAGACTGGCAGGTGTGCCATCCATTCAGGCATTGACAGATCTGGGCTTATGGGCTGCAGCTGTGGTAAGAACAAGAACACTGATTGCATTCATTGGTCAATGACTTGGCGCCGGTATCGGAGTCTTGCCCCACTCACTCACGCGTCACTCAGTGCTCACTCACTTTTCTCAGCTCATTTGGGAGAAAGGACATGGCGTGTTGTGCTTAGCTAGTAGCTACTGAGTTGTTGAGTTTAATTTGTTGTGTGGTGAGGAGTTGGACTCGGGACTCCGTTTCCCATTGCTGTTGTGCCCAACTGGCGACTGTTGCAAAAAGCAGGATCAATCATCGGAGGGAGTTTTAGGACTGGGACTGACCGGACGGGAGTTTGTCAGCCGGGGGAAGGGAAGGGAAGGGAAGGGTGGAAGGAAAGCAAGACCAGCGACCACAAGTCGAGCTGGTGCTGCTGCTTGTGAGGCATGGGATTAATAAATCAGAAGATTTCCTGGCTCTTTCCTTTCTAAGGGTGATGATCTACTACCACTACTAACAAGGCCAGGGTGGTGATGAGAGAGAGCGAGAGAGAGAGAGAGAGAGAGAGAGAGAGAGAGAGAGACAGACAGACTTGTAATTTGTAATAGCCAAAAGGAGAGAAAAAACTAACTGCTGCAGTAAGGGGGAGAAGATTAACATCATATAGGTGAATTATTACCACCAGAGCAGATCTGTAGAAGTGAGAAAAAGGGGCTTTGTGTTGCCAGAGACTAGAGTAGCAAGTAACTCAGCAGAGAGTGAACAATTAAAACATCCTAGGAGAAGTCAGTCAAGAGAGACCAAACAGAGCAGGGCTTGACTATTTTGCTTCACTTCCTTGCCCTAAGAAAAGGGGAAAAAACTGTGTTTGCAATAATTGCATGCACTTAGTTTGCAGTACAGCAGCTGAGCTTAGAGGACGAGGTGCTGCAGCATACTATTAGCTGATTCCAACAACTAACAAGAGTTTTGGTTGGACAGAAATTTAGCACCAGAAGAAGTGGTGATAAAAAACTTAGTTGGCCAAAAACAGGCTGGACATAGATAGACTGAGTCTGCTAGTGAAGTAGACATTAAAAATATCCAAAAAGGGGGCTGATTGAACAACCTGAACCAAATAAGAGACCATTCCTTCCCTTCCATTTAAAACTTAAGGAGAAAGAGAGGAGACTGGAAGAGAGCAAGTGTTTTTGCACAGAGAGCTAAAGGGACTGGGTTGTGCTTTTTTTGTGTGTGTGTTGTTTGTGTTGCATTCTGATTTCACCAGCCAGTCAGAACAGAAACAAGTAAAGGGCAAGGGCACTAGGTAGGGACTCGGGAGGGCAGTAAAGCCTGACTAAAGGAGGAAGGGTTTGCTTGCTGGGCTCTGTGTTGCCCTGAGAAAAGTAAAGGGAAAGTGAAGTGAATGAAAAAAACAGAACTAACTGACTGAAAGAGGACGGAGGAGGGAGGACATAAAAATAATAGTGTTGTCTGCCTGTGCTGTGTGTTGGACGAGTGCAGGGACAGAGGAGGGAGGACATAAAAATAATAGTGTTGTCTGTCTGTGCTGTGTGTTGGATGAGTACAGGGACAGAGGAGGGAGGACATAAAAATAATAGTGTTGTCTGCCTGTGCTGTGTGTTGGACGAACACAGGGACAGTCACTGGGACTGGGACGGACATTGTGTGTGTTGTCTATGTGGTTGCTTGGCAAGTGTGTGCAGCAGTGTGAGAAAAAGGTAAAAAAATATAAACAAAAAAAGTAATCATCAAAGCAAGCAACAGCAATAACATCATTCCATTCCTCCCCTTAGTATTGCTGTTGCTATTTCTTCCCATTCTTGACGTCCACTGCCTGACTGCCTTGATTCTGTAGTTTATACAGCCTTAACCTGTAAAGGTTAAGAAATATATAAGTGACTGTCTGCTGCTGGCTGCCAGTTCCACCATCCCCCTCGTCCCCATTCTAATCTAACAAACACCAGTGGAAAAAAACACACGCACCACACTTTAACAGAATAAATTTTATTAGCATCACAAAACAATAAGTAAGCACTGTGTAAGCAGAGAGCCAGACATTGAGGCATTCAAAATGCAGACGACTAGTACTAAGCATAGTAAACAGCAAAGTATATTATCCCTCTGGTCAGCTGACTCAGCAGCACCAACAGCATCCTCAAGTTCTTCTAATATAAATACACCAACTACTATCTTCGCAGATTAAAGTAATAAGGAGTCTGCATCTATGGTGCTAGATAGAACAGGTGATCACCAGGCATTTGATTTAAGCAGTGAGCTGCCTAGTGAGGCCTTAGCTGAAGCCCCTGTGTCACTTCCAAAGAAACACAGTTTTGTACCTGTTGATGATGACTTGCAAGAGAAGCAAAGTAAAGACAAGAAATATGACCAAGAAAAAAGGGCCAGGCTGTTTCAGCCTCATTGGCTGACAACTTATAAATGGTTGAGATAAAATGAAAAAAAGGGATTGATGTATTGCAAAGTCTGCGAAAAGTATCCCACTGTTGCAACACCAGCCTTTTCAAAAAAACCAAATGTGTTTGCCACAGGCTCTAACAATTTCAGAATTGAGTCAATACGTGCACACGAAAAGTCCAGTCCACATGTGCTATGCCAGAACCAACATATTCTGGAAAGTGGCCAGCGTGCAGTTCATTGTGATATCAGTGAGTCACCACTCTATCAAGCCTTTGCACAGCTGGAAGAGGCCACAAAGGTGAAGATGAGACGCCTGTTTAACACAGCGTACTCCATTGCAAAAAATCTGCGCCCTTTTTCCGACATGGATTGGGTATATAAATTGCAAGAGAAAAATGGAATTAAGTGTGGTACAAATTACACCAATGATAAGCGAGCCAGGGACTTTTGCAGAGCTACATCTGCTGTTCTATGCAACACACAGATGCAGACTATTAAAAATGCAAAATATGTTTCAGTTCTTGCTGACAGCAGCACTGATGCGGCTTTAATTGAATGGGAAAATATCTTCCTCCGTTTTGTAAATCCTAACACAAAAGATATATGTACATATCTGATCCAGACCGTACCTTTGGAATCCTCAAATGCTGAAGGTGTCTTTAATGCAATAAGTACTGCATTAGATTCTTTACATCTTCCTATCACTGACCTATCGAATGTGAGCAATCCGGGCCACTTCTGATTTCTGCCAATTTTGATGGGGCAAGTGTAATGCTGGGTGAAAGGGTGGAACCATCGCAAAGCGATGTGGAGCACTCCTCACATCATTGCCATGCACTGTGTTGCCCATAAGCTGGAGCTGGCAGTTCTTGATATGATGAAAACAAACCCTTTCATATCAAACCTTGAAAATACTCTAAAGGGCATCTTTAAATTCTAACACTATAGTCCCAAAAAATGAGGAGCTTCAAGAAATTGCACAAGTGATAGATAGTGATCTGGCACACTTTAGTGCAATTAAACAGGTGAGATAGCTTGCCAGCAGATCTCGTTCAGTACATGCAGTTCAGGTGAACCTACCTATGGTTGCTCAGCACTTGAACAAACTGCAGCTGGTGCTGATGGTTCAAAAGCAAAGGTGCTGTTAAGAGAGATACAGTCTGTGCACTTTGTCAAATCTCTTTATGTCCTGCAAGATTTTTGCCCATTCTTAAAATCTGTCACTGCAGTTTCAAAGAGATGACTTAATAATTCTTGAAGTATTACATCTCATCGAGACCTGCCTCCTCCGGCTGATGGAACTGAAATCAAAGCCAGGGAAATACATGACAGCTTTCCTAGCTAATTACAAACCTCAGAACAGATGCATGGACTTTGTAATTTCAAAGAAGGGAGTTGAGAAGACTGTTCCCTTCACATTTAGAGACAAGTGCCCTGAAATAAATTTCAGGACAGATACACAACTGCATACTTTAGTAGATGCAGCAATATCTTACATCGATGTAAGATTTCAAAATTTCTCGGAGGTGCCTCTGAAATGGTTCAGCTGCCTGGATTTCAAACAATTTGATCTACCAAGAGAACAACTTGCGGAGTTTGGGACCAATGAAGTGGCTAATTTAGCAGCATACTTTAATTTTTTTGCAGAAGAGCAGCAGGAAACTATTAGATCAGAATATGCTGCATTTAAGGCTTTGCTGAAATCTGCAGTTGACAAACCCTATCTGCAGGTGTATACAAGATTGCTGAAAGAAAAACTGCCCCAGATTGCTCATATGCTAGAGTTAGTGAAAATATTACTGGCAATGAGAGTGTCAACTGCAAAGTGCGAACCAGTGTTCTCCATTCAAAACCTGATAAAGACAAAATTAAGGACACGTCTGGCAGATGGCACACTTCAGTCACTTAGTCAAATAGCAGTAGAGGGTCCAGAACTATGTGACTTCAATCCAGATCCAGCAATAAACCACTGGCTGCTGTCTGGTCCAGGCACTCGACATGTTTATGGGCATGCTACTACTGCTGGTTCAACTGAATCTGATGCTTCTGTATCTCATACTGTTAGCACTGTTGCTGCTGCTCCATCATCATCCTGTCCTAGCACCACTAGTACACTTGATGTTGGTGACCATTCTGAATCTGAGGAGTTCTGATTATGTTTGCCCTAATTATTTTCTGCTTCATTCTGGCTTATGTGGGACTGAATGCAGTGAATGGAGTCTCTGGGGCACCATGTGACTTGACTCAGACTTCAAATCACACAATCTGTATTAAGAAACATTTGAAGATATTTACATATTTGTTTTTACTGTTTTCTATAGCTTATATCTATGCAGCATTAATAATAGAATGACACACAGCCATTTACTTTGCTGCTACATAATTTTTTATATGTTTTCCTTGAAATATGGCAATCCGACCATCGGACTACCACTTGTGACAGTGGGACTACGATTTTTGGATGGGCCACTTGTCCTGGACTACCACATATATTTGAAATTTGTCGATCCCTGCTGTGGAGGCATTGGCCACAACAGTGCCGTGCCTCCACAACCTGCTTCTGGAAAAAGTTGCCGCAATATATTTCTTGCGCATGCAAGCAATCAACATTAAAAACACCTGTAGCACAACACTTTAGAAGTGCTGGCCACATGGATGCATCTCTGAGATGTTGGGTCTTAGAATTAGTATATCTTTCACCAGATGGGGGGATTACGTTAAAATATTGGATAACTCTAAAATTAGGTGGATTTTTCAGTTATAAGTTTTGAATCCATGTATTGGCATGAATGTAGGCACAAACTGGTCTGCTTGCTGGTGATGTGCGGGTAATGGGGCAGAGGCATAGTACAGTGACGTAAACATGAAAGGATTTAATACATTCTCATTAATCCTTTATTTTCTTTTTGTGATAGCATTATAAATGTTATGCCATGTGAAAGTTTGCTCACATATTTGGATATTTGGCTCCTTTCTAACCCCCTTATTCTTCCCCCTCACACATATTCCCCTTTACTTTACTTTATACATGGTATGAAAGAACAGAAGAAGGCCAGGGCCCATCAAGACTGTTCCCCATACTATGTGGGACATTATTTATCTATTATCCCTCAACCAAACATCTAATTTGTTTTTAAAGACAGTGGCACTAGTTGCCTCTACCAATTCTTGTGGCAAGGTGTTCCATACAATGGATGCTCTTATTGGAAAAAAGTTTCCCCTTTTGCTGTTTTTTTAAGTTTTACTTCAAGCTGTTTCTTATGCAAGTCTTGGAACATGTCTCCTTTTGGAGAGTGTTAGACCACATTTTTCCATTAGATCTGGTGAATTTATTAAATTAAAAACCATAAGCATATCATCTCTCAATCTTCTAGTTTGAAGAGAGAAGAGACCAGTAGCTTTTAATCTGTTCTGATAATCCAAGTTTGTTAATCTTGGAATCATTCTAGTTACTCTCCTTTGAACCTGTTCAAGAATTGATATGTTTTTTTTTTTGGTTTGTATTCCAGAAAGGGGAGCTTCAATAGTTTTGTTGGATGTAATTAAAAAAGCAGGCATCTATTTACAAAATAAGTGATATTTTTAAATGTGTAATTGTAGCTTAAAAATATTAAACAGATTCTCTTTGAGGGGATTTTGGCATATTTCTGATTCTGGGTGAATAGTAGAGCCTGCAGGAAATCTCCCACTGTTCTTCCTTGATTGGACGCACAGTGTTGTCAGTTACTTAGGAACTGTGCATGGACACCACTATGCGTGTTGTTTTGATGTCCTCCTGCAGGCTCGAGGAAAGCATGTCTCTGTTGGAATTCTCTCACAGTCAGACACCATTACATAGAACACAAAAGGGTAAGAGAAACACTTTTTTTTCACACAAGCACTATCTGATTTTTCAAGTTTATGAATGAAACAATTTTTTTTTTGAGCAAATGAGTGACATGGGTTGCACGAATTCTCTATTTATTTCAATAGCAAATGTTACGGAGATAAAATGCAAGTAAGATTGTTAAGAGATGGGGCCTGATATTCAGATGTTTGCATAAGTACTAATGGTTCTTTGTCCATGCAGAACTGTTGCATGGGATAAAGAGGTTTAGTGCCTGCATAAAACATAGTGCATGTGGGTGGACAAGGGGAGGGGTGTGTCCACGAATAGCTGCACTACCCCATATTCAGTGGCTTTGCATTGTGCAAAAGCTTTTACTAAGATCTTTTATGGGCTGGTGATTGGAGGGGGGCACTATCACCAGGGATTTCATTAAAGTATGATATGGGTGACGATCACAGGGAGAATGCCCACTATCACCAGGGATATCTCTATGTCTGGGACTGGGCAATGGTGGAATGGTGCTGTGCTAACCTGCCTCACTAGTGGTAGTTTATTGCTGATCAGTTAAAAAAACATTACAATGTTACAAGTGACAACACACAAATAAATAAAAATGCATCTCCAGCAAGTGCTCAAGTGATATAGTTTCAGGTAATTGTTACATAACAAATCTTGTTTATCCAAACAATAAAACTGTTGATTCAAGTAGACTATAAAAATCAACTCTTAATAAGTATATGTTAAAAAAACACTTTCATCCTGAATAGACCCTTAATATCAAAAGATAACCCATGCATAATGGTTCAGCTGTATCTGATGTTAGGAGCAACTTTTATAAAATGGCTACCATAGGGAAGAAGATATTTAATTCTCCCTGAATGTACTCAGTTGTAATAGCCATCAATATCCTTGTTTTACCAGCCATCCTCAGGCCAATTCTGAGAGGAAAATCAGGACACAATAATTAGGTCCCTATTTAGGGTACTGAAATGACCTGTAGAAAATACTTTTATAGAAACAAAAGAAGAAAGCTTGGTCATTGAAACCACACTTAAAATCCCTGTGTTGTCTGTAATACCTTTCATTTTTGGTGACACTCCTAGGTGCACCCCGCAGCATATGCTGCCCTGTGCTTCTTTTGTCAGCCTAGTATGGTAGGAATTATATACAGACTACAATAAAGAATCACTTGAGAGTTTACGCAGGCCATAACTACTGATTTTATTTCTATGTTCAAGCCACAGGGACCCAGTTTGGGACCATGTGTGTCTGTCAGTTCCTAACTAGTAGAACAGGATACACCACAGTAATTAGATCCCTTTTAGGGTTCAGGGACTTCATGCTGAAGTACTTTGTTATAGACAAAATGGAAAGGTTTTGTCAATGAACCTGCATTTAGAAATCCCATGTTGTCAGTAATACCTTCCCCTTTTTGGTGTAATCCCAAGGTGCAATCTGCAGCAATACTCCTAATATCACCATATATTGGAGGATTTATATGCTGACTACAAACAGGAAGTCACATGCTGGTTGCTCTAGACCATACCTATTCCAGGTTGTCTACACTTTTATTTCTACATTCAAGCCCCATAAGAACCCATTATTGGGGCCACTATTACCTAGCCCAGTACTAAGCCTGTGGTAGTTATTTACAGGTTCATAGAAACATAGAAACATAAAACATAGAAACTTAGACTTTGACGGCAGATAAGGACTGCTTGGCCCACCTAGTCTGCCCATTTCTCTACCTACAGGATAAGCTGCAGATCCTATTTAACCAACAGCCTATTTCTTCCTACCCACCACAAGAATTGCCTTATGTCTGTCCCATGCATTCTTGAATTCTCCCACAGTTTTAGACCCCACAACCTCCTCAGGAAGGCTGTTCCATGCATCCACCACCCTCTCTGTGAAAAAATACTTCCTCACATTGCCCCTGAGCCGTCCCCCCTCTGTCTTCAAATTGTGTCCCCTTGTTCTTGTACATCATTTTTTCTGAAAGATGCTACCTTCTTTGACTTTATTGATTCCACTGAGGTACTTAAACGTTTTTATCACATCCTCCCCTTCCTCCTTTCCTCAAAGGTATACATGTTAAGCTCCTTTAGTTTCTCCTCGTATGGCTTCTCTTGCAGACCCTGCACCATTTTGGTTGCCCTCCTCTGGACAGCCTCCATCCTGTCCATGTCCTTGAGGAGATGGGGTCTCCAGAACTGGACTCAGTACTCCAGATGGGGTCTCGCCAACTGTCTGTACAGAGGGATAACAACTTCCTGTTTTCTGCTGGTGATGCCTCTCTTTATACATCAAAGTATCCCCCAGCCCTCCCTACTGCCTTCTCACATTGCTTGCTAACCTTAAGGTCATCTGGTATGATTACCCCCAGGTTCCTTTCCATTTTTGTTGTTGTTACTACCTCCCCCCATGGTGTAATCTTCCCCTGGGTTTTTGTTTCCCAGGTGCATTATGTTGCACTTCTTTGCATTGTATCCAAGCTGCCATACCTCTGATCATTCCTCCAACCTTGCCAAGTCCCTTTTCTTCCTTTCCATGCCTCCTTGTGTATCAGTCCTGTTGCAGATCTTTTTGTCATCTGCAAAGAGGCAAACTTTTCCTTCCAGTCCCTCTGCAATGCCACTTATAAAGATATTAAAAAGGACTGGACCCAGTACTGAACCCTGCGGTACCCCATTAGTAACCCCTCTTTCTTCAGAGTGGACTCCATTTACAATTAACTTCAGTGTCCTGTTGTCCAGCCAATGTTTTACCCAGGCTACCACCCTGGGACCCGCTCCTAGGCTGGTTAATTTGATTATTAATCTTTTGTGTGGGACTGTGTCAAATACCTTGCTAAATTCTAGGTGGGTCCTGTCCACAGCCCCTCCCAGGTCTACTACTTTGGTCAACCAGTCAAAGAAATCAATTAGATTTGTCTGACATGACCTTCCCGCTGTGAACCCATGCTGTCTTGGGTCCTGTGCCCTATTAGCCTCTAGGTACTCAACAAGTCTTTCCTTCAGAAGTGATTCTATCACTTACCCTACCACAGAGGTCAAATTGACAGGTCTGTAGTTTCCTGCCTCTGTCTTGCTCCGAATTTTTTTGAAGGGGAATCACATCCGTCTTCCTCCAGTCCTCAGGTACCACACCATCTTCCTATGATTTGTTAAAAAGGGTAGTCAGTGGTGTCACTAGTTCTCCTCTTAATTCTTTTAGAATTCTGGGGTGAATTCCTATAGGCCCAATTGCTTTGTCTACCTTCAGTTTTAGGAGTTCTTTCAGAACTCTTTCTTCTGTGAAAGGACTGGGATCAACCCCCCTATCCAGAGTACTTCTGTTAATTGGATTAGGCACCTCCCCCTCCTCCTTGTTTGTGAATACTGAGCAGAAGTATTCATTCAGTATCCCTGCTTTTTCACTGTCCCTATCTGCCCACCCATCGACCATTCTATTCAGCCTCACTATCCCTCCCTTTGTCTTTCTACGCTCCCTGTTGTACCTAAAAAAGGTTTTATTCCTCTTCTTAATTGAGTTGGCTATCTTTTCCTCAGTTTTGACCTTTGCTATTCTGACTTCCCTCCCTGCTTACTTCTGCCTTAACTGGTACAGTTATCTGTCCTGCTCCTTCTGTGTTTCCTTATATTTCCTAAATGCTATATTTTTCTCACTAACATTTCCCACCACCTCTTTTGAGAACCACAGTGGCTTTTTCTTTCATTTTGATTTGTTTATTTACTTCACACAAAGGCTTGTTGCCTCTGTGATGGCAGTTTTGATGTTTTCCCAGTGTTGCTTCATCCATCCTTCTAGCCTATTTGCTAGTGCTTTTCTAAGGCACTCTCCCATCTTGCCAAAGTCAGCCCTCCTTAAGTTCAGTACCCTCACTTTTGTATGACTTGACTCTATAGCTGAGTTTATCATGAACCACACTGTATGGTGGTCACTTGTTCCTAGATGGCTACCCACTTCTAGATCTAAGATCCTCTCACTGTTCCCATTTGAGAATATGAGGTCTAAGATTGCTCCCTCACAAGTGGGTTCCAAAACTAGCTGTCTGAGGCTTGCCACCTGTAGGGCATCGAGAATGGCCCTGCTCTTGGATGTGGCTGCAGCAAAGGTGCTCCAGTTAACATCTGGCATATTCAGGTCCCCCATCAACAGAATCTCCATTTCTTTGTCATCTTAAGAATTCCTTCTATCATATCCTTGTCCATTTCCTCCCCCTGAAATGGGGGTCTGTATACAACCCCTGTGTGGATTATGGTGTCATTTCCAGTCTCTAATGTGACTCACAGTGCCTCATCTCCTCCCTGTTTACTCTTTTGTTCTATTGCTTTCATCCCTTCCCTTACATAAAGAGCTACTCCTGACCCTCTTCTCCCCTTCCTGTCTCTCCTGTAGGTTGTGTACCCTGGTATGTTAACATCCCAGTGATGGTTCTCTGTGTACCATGTTTCTGTGACTGCTATGATATCCCAGCATCCCTCTTCCATCAAAGCAACTAGTTCAGGGAGCTTGTTGCTCAGACTATGGGCATTGGTACTCATTACCCTACATTTCTTGATGGCCTTACCCCTTTTTTTGCCCCATCCCTGTCGTTATTGCCTTTGTCACTTTCTCCATTTACCCCTGCCCTTCTCCCTATTGACATCTCTATCTTGGTGTTTACCTCGCTTACTACCCTGATTTTTGGGGATAGGATTTCCCTGCTCCGTTCCAGTGCCTCCCCCCTTGGCTAGTTTAAATGCTTGCCAATGAAATATTTAAACCCATCACCTAGTATCCTGGTTCCCTTCCTGGACAGATGCAGACCATCACACAGGTATAGGCCTGCATCACTCCAGGTGGACCCCCATTCCCCAATGAAGCCAGATCCCTGAGCTGTGTACCAGTTTTTCAACCACTGATTGAATCCCATGGTGTGGAGCACCCCAGCCTCACCCATGCCATAGACAGGCACCACCTCTGAGAAGGTTACCATGCATGCTACTTGTCTAAAGCCCCTCCCCAACTCTATAAACTCTTCCTGCACTGCTCTGATCCCTTTCTTAGCCAGGTCATTTGTCCCTAGGTGGACAAAGACATCCAGCTCCTTCCCCTGAAGCAGCATGTGTGACAGTTACTAATACCAAATTACCAATATAGCTTCAAACTCACAGCCATGATATCCATAAAGTGTATTGTAGTCAATCGGTTGCTAAAACAAAAATCAACCACCACATTTTAGGCCAGAAAAATAAAAGCAGTACTTCTGGGTGGTTTCCCCCTCAAACAGACTCCTCCAGTCACCAGCACCAACATCAAGTCTTGGTTGCAGTAATTATTTCCTAGTAATGCAAGCTAACCTTAGTAAATGGCATCAAGATTTACTTTAATGGCAATGAAATCTCAATTTTCAAAAGCAGGAGTTCAACTCCTTTCTGCTCCCTGCAGTAAATGTTTATGCAGCATTTCAGAGCTCCTTTTCACTAAGGCAAGTATTCCTCTCATGTTCCTATCGCTCTTTTTTGCTTCTGGTAATGGATACACCTGTTAGATGGCAAAAGAAAAGTGTTCCATTAAGCACAATAAATTTGAAATAATTAAATAAAATAAACTTTATAGCCCTGGCCCTTAGGCAACACTGGCATACCTGTTGCAAGATCAATCAGATCTCTTGGCACAAAAGTGCCACTACATTTCCAGAAGTCCAACCTTCAAATCAAGGGCACTCCACATTCCAACCCCCTCGAGAAACTCCATAAAGTTTTGCTCCAATTATAAATTGATACTTCAGCAATTCATATGCAGCAGCATAAATGTGTATTATTTCTAGTCCACTGGGTCCTCATTTATTACAAATCAAGAAATATTAATCAGGACACCAGGAATCAATGATCATCCTATACGCCCATTCAGGGACAAACATCTGTTTGTAGCTGCTCACAGCTTTAAAGCAACAAAATGTACTTATCCAAAAACTGTTGATCAAAATGATATGAGTCCCATTCGTGAATTAAAATTTACATTGATGCTAAACCAGCTGGCATTTTTATTTCATGAGCTCCTCTGGCATTTTTAATTTCTTGGCCAAACTGCTGCACTTTACAGAACACAGTCTACCCCAAATATCATGCTCTCCACAAAAATAAAGTATCTGTATCAGTGAGCAGCAAAGGAAATGCTAGACTAAATTAAGCATTGTTCACAGTAAAGTATAAAATATTGCCACAGGGCTTTGGATGGAAAAATTAACAGGGCACCTGTCGAGTGACAAAGAAATATACTCGGCTCTACTCGCATGCAGTAAGCCAGCACAGAATTCATCCTTGCAGTACCAAGTGTTGCAAAAAAATGTTGGTTTCATTCATAAATTAGTTAAAATGGGGCTGAAAAAGTTATAAAATCAACAAACCGAAAGCACTCTCCTGGTGTGGTGAGGAGTGGAGCAGCAGCACGGCCATGTTGCTGCTCTGCCACACCTCACCTGCCTCACTACCCATGCAAGTGAGCCCATAATCGGCATGCAAATAGCCCCTTAGTACCTTGCATGTCCTATGGGTTCATTTGCCTGGGTGCTATGACTATTTCAGATAGCTCTCCGGTGCTATCTATTCTGGTAATGTACATTAGGAGCCCTGTCTGGGCAGTACTAAGTGGCTTAGCATTGTGCTGGCAATGACCTATATTCAGTCAGATAGTGCCAGTGTACTATTTGACTGACTATAGCATCTTCAGGTTCCTGAGAAATCATAAGGCACAGCACAAGTATTTGTGCTTCACGTTCCACAATTTTGAATATTGGGCCTATGGCATTATGACTGAGAGAGGTACAGTATATGGAAAACTTTATAGAGCAAACAGAGTACCATGTGGTGACAGGGTCTGAAGCAATTCTGGCAATCACTACAGTGGACACTCAGAATAATTCTGTGATTGTCATTTTTTATATAATAAATAGGAGACATTATTAAGACAGATTTTGCTTCATTTCAGCAATATCAGAAGTCTGGGAGCAGTCTACAGGTTAATTGTGCTATAAAGCATTACTGAATACAAATAGTAGGCACAATGTATTATACAACATGTATTTATAGAAAGGTATATTTTATGAGTCTTAAGAAAAAAAAATTACTGAACATTTGTATGTACTGTATGTTTATTTTTAGAAAAGAATCCCCTTGAAAAAGCCTATGTAATTAGGTTGGGATTTGTAAAAATAAATATTCAGAATCCTTGAAGGTACTGTTTGTTGTGGTTCATTACAAAGACCCTGGGACCCACACATTTGCACATTGTACTTTGGCATAATTTATGTATTTATATTCTTGAGGCAGTTTTCATCCTGCAGTATTTGATTAGACATAGAAATATAGAAATTGTTGCAGATAAAGAATGCTAGGCCCATCCAGTCTGTCCAGAAGCCTATCCTTATTTGTGGCCTTTGACCCTACTTGGTCAACAGCTCACCATTACCATACGTGTTTCTTCTTCTAATTCACATGAATATAGAACTACAACTGATATTCATGACATCCTCTTGTTAAGAATGTTTTTGTACTAAACTGATTTGTCGTGTGTCGCTTTGTGAGGTGCATGCCTAGTACAGTAAAGGAGGTTGTACCTGCAGATTGCAGATTGTTTAATTGTAAATACATCGGGCTATTGTGGTTGTCCAAACAAACACATCCACAGGTGCTGTGCCTGAAGGAGAGGGCTTGGTGAAGGTTTGAGGCTGCTAAACCCCTAAACATGCAAATTCTGCTGTACTGTTGAACTGCACTCCAGACCAGTTAAGAAACAATACATACAGTACCAGAGGCAATGAAGATAGGACACCGGCAATGAAGTCCTAATGCTTTCATAGAATCATAGAAGCTTGATGGCAGAAAAGGACCATACCAGCCCATCTAGTCTGTACTTTTTATTCCCCGTACACCTCCCTCTCCCTGCCAGCCCTCACCCTCCCCCGATAATCAGCCCCATATGCTTGTCCATGCCCTCTTGAATTTCTCCACTGATTTAGCCCCCACCACTCTGCCTGGTAGTCTGTTTCAAGGCTCCACCACCCTTTCCATGAAGAAATGCCATCTCACATTGCCCCTGTATCTTTTTCCTTGCAGTCTGAGGCTGTACACTCTAGTTTTGGCCCCCCTTCCTCTTATGTAAACACTCGTCTAACACTGTATTGAGCCCCTTTACATAGTTAAACGTTTCAATCATGTTTCCCCTTCCCCTCCTTGTCTCCAGCGTGTTCCGATTCAGCTCCTTACTCCTCTGCTCTCATGACTTTCCCTGCATACCCTGCACCATCTTGGTTTCCCTTTTCTAAATAATCTCCAATGCATCTAGAATTTAATTTAATTTATAATTTGCTTTAATTAGCAAAAGTAGTATATGCAGTAAATACAAAGCACAAGCCATTGCTCCATTTGGACTTCAGAAACAAATCTGGTTAATTGCCACAATGGACCTACAGAATTTGAAATCAGTATTTTAACTTCCAGAATTAGAATTGGTTTCAGATCTGGGGGCATCTGCCACTTTGGAGATAGATGTGTAGAGTGTAAACATAGTGAGGGATCCTCGGGAGAAAACATTACTACTGTGAGTACATTTTTCTTTTGACAGTGGAATCATATCCTCATTCATAGAGGTTTCTTTGGGATCCATGTGAACTGATAGCAATTTATCAACAATATATAGATAAATTGACTCCAGGTAGGTTTAACAGTTTATGAATGTGTTAAACAGGTTGTTCACTTTAGGGAAACTTCCCTTTATACCCTCCTGTTGCCATACATAGAATATTTCTGTTTTATAGTTTTTAACTTGGAATACTACCTTTTTTAACATATACTTAAGTGGGTATTATATCTAAAAGTTTTATGTTTAATTAAGAGTGTATTCACATAATACAATCATTCATTCATGATGTCAAGTCATGAAACTGCCTGTCCCATGGAAGTATTCCTCTTATCTGCCTCTGTTGACATTTGACCTTGGAGTGCTTCATAGCTGCCAGCTGACTAAAACTGGTTTCTTACATTTTAATCTCAGCTATTATTTTTTAAAAAGGTATGTTAAACCAATGAGAATTCCTTCTGATTTTTTTATGTTTTATCTGGGTGTTAATAGTATGTGATTTAACAATCAACTGCCATAAGCATCTGAGGAAGGACTTGATTGGTCCAAAAACTTAAATACTGTTTTCTTTTGTTACATCTATGTTGGTCCGATAAAAGATATCAAACCATTTGTTTCTGGGTCTGTTCTTACAAGGACCAATATGGCAACTATCTACTTCTGTGTGTCACTCATAACTTGGTCATTTTATTATATTTTTACCACATATTTTAATCAAAGTGTTTTAATAACCCAATGTTATGAACCTGGTATATGCAAATTTTAAAATCCTGCCTAAAACATGATTTTGTGGGCCAATTGCAAAGTCACCTGGGCTGGGATTTGAAAAATTTCACCTGCCTTTTTCATTAGGTAAGGTCAAAGAAGGCGACGTTGACAGTTTGTTTGAAACATATTGAAAATTAACAAAGTTATTAATGAACATTGAAATATTTTGGCAATCACTCATAACTTGGTCATGTTATAATATCTCCACCACATTTTCAAGATAGTTGTCCTATGACCCCACCTCATGAACTTGGTGAATAAAAATGTTCCAATCACCTACCTTGTTTGTGGGGTGGGATTTCAGAAAGGCCATGTTGAAAATTTGGTGGAAAATGTTGAAAAATGACAAAAGTTATGAGTACAACTTTTAAATGCATTGAAATACACCAATTGGACTTACCTTTCTTATATTGCTGTCTCTAGTTCCAGATGCAAGATGGGTCTTTGATCAGAGAGTGGATATATAATTTGGGATATGTTCAGGTGAGTTATGGTGAGTGGGATGTAGGGTGGTGGGGGCTGAATAGGGAGTGAGGTGGGGTGGGTGGGGGACTGGAGATCAGACTAGTGAGGGACCATTTTCTTTTATTACAGGTTGAACTAAAGACATTAAGGGACATTTTTTTTTTACAGGGAAAGGCAAGCCAGCACTGGGGATCTGGCACTAAAGTGTTGGTATGATTTTTGGTGGCATCAGGAGTGGGTACACTGGTGCTGCCATCTATTTCTTTTTTTAGGGGGTGTCCTGGAGGGGAGGGAGGGATGAAAGAATTAGTATCGGGGTGAGCACTCCATTCTGCTTATTGCAAAGTATTATTATTTAGAAGGGGGTGGACAACCTGGAAGGATGAGAGTAGAAAGTAGTGGTACTGGGAGTGCGCACCCTAGTCAGCTTTAGACAGACAGACAGACAGACTGATAGAAAGATAGATAGATAGATAGATAGATAGACAGATAGATAGATATACTAGATGGATTAATGTTTCTTTTTAAGAAGCACAGGTAGGCGACCAGACACACCAACAAAACTGCTTTCCAGGTCCCCTTCTATAGAACCACCACCTGTCAAAGGTCCTTCAAATATAGGGCCACTTTATGGATGAACTCCATCCCAGGTTCCCTCCTATCCATAACCTGGTTGGGACCCTTCTAAAAAGAACTGTGGGACCACATCCTGGTTTCATCAAACTGTGACTGCCCATAACACTGTTGTAATCCTCCAACTATTTCCTCTCCTGCACCTTAGCCCCATGACAGTGCCCATTGGGCAGCTTCCTGGTCTCTACTATATTTTCAGCTCTCCTTTGGTCCACTTCCTGGGCTTGTTTCTCACTTTCTCCTCCATAGCTCCATTGCTCCTGTCTCCAATATTTATTTTTTCCCCTCTGACTTATTTAAACAATTGTGGTTACTCCCATGTCAATTGACAATGCTTATGGTATTGCATCATTATTAGATGACTCCCTATTGAATAATTTTCTCTCTGTATATAATTACTGTCATTGGTAATAATGTCTGCAATATTTGCCTGCCACACTTTGTACTGATATGGAACCTTTGAAAAAGAGTCCCTGACTCTAAGGGTTGTAATTCCTAGTGTTCAATAAATAAATAAAAAAAAGAAAAGGGTCCCTCATGATCTCCTCACTACACACCACACTCACTGCACCCCAACCCCCAATCAACACCCAGCACCCTACACTCCACCCACACACCCTCACTCATGTGAACATGTCCCATGACATAAATCCACTCTTTAATCAATGACACATTTTGCTGGAACTGGCAACTATAGTATGAGAAAATAAAGTAAGTCTGAGTCAAAGTATTTCAAAGGGTTATGAAATTTTACTCATAACCTTGTCTGTTTTTAATATTTTAACACCAAATTTTCAACATGCCCTTTTGTGGAACACACCTCATGAACAAGGTGGGTGAACTTTTTCAAATCCAACCCTAAAAGTGATTTTTCAGTCTCTGCAAGAAATCTCCTTCCAGGCAGTATTTGAAAATGTTCACCTATCTGGATCATGAAGTGGGTTCATAAGAAGGCTATGTTGAAAATCTGGAGGATGCATATGATAAAATGTCCAAGTTATGAGTGAACATTGAAATATTTTGACAGTCACACATAGCTTTTTTTTATTTTTTTTAATTTTTCCACCAAAATGTCAACATAGTCTTTTTGGGATCCACCTTCTGAAGAAGGCAGATGATTTTTTTTTCAAATCTGTCCTGAAATGTGATTTTGTAGTCACTACATAAAATCACTTTTTAGACACAATTTGAAACCTTTCACCTACGGGCTTCTTCAGGAGGTATCATGAGATGGCTATGTTGAAAAGTTGGTGTAAAAAGATAGAAAAATTACCAAGTTATTATGAGTGAACATTGAAAATTTCAACATTCACTCATAACTTCACTCATTTTCAATATTTTGACTCCAAACTTTGAACATCACCATTTTTACAGAAAATCTCATAAATGTTACAAGAGATGCTTTTCAAATCCTGGAAAAAAATGTGTTTTCACACTTGTGGTACAAAATAATGTTTCAGCTGGCATTTTATGAATGACACATGTCATGTTTATTAGAAGACATCATAAAATGACTATCTTGAAAATTTGGTGTCAAGATTTGAAAAAAATGGTGCTGCTTATTAAGGACTGTTCAGTGTAGTACAACCTTTACCCCAGTGAGTAGTGCTTTGTTATCCAATAAGAGTGACCTGAGTTCATGGGCAAGCTCAGTGACCCTGTTAGATGGGCAGAGAATGGGGTGACAGCACTGTCATATGACAGCATCCCCCCAGTTTGCGATGGGTAGGGGCATGGTTGTCCACATGATCCTAAGTAGCATTTAGTGAAGAGAACTCTTTTCTTGAAATTGGACCCTGCCCCTTTGTACCTGTTGGTGCCAGAGGGCCCAGTGCTTTGCTAAGAGATGGGTTCTTTACCATGTGTGTCTTTTTCTGTGGCCACATGGAAGCACAAGGCCTAGAGGGCATGGGGTTCCACAATCTACTGGACAGTCCCATAAATTCTTGATGTCTGTTCCTGCACAGATGTGCAGGGCATACAAGGATCTTTACTTCCTTAGGTAGATTGATTCTTCCCTTGGCACAGAGTCCAGAGGGCACTGCACATCTCTGTCTATTCACATAGGTCCTGACAGGACCTGCATGAATGAGAATTTGACTCCACTTCAGCAAAATGAAAGGAAATTATTTGCAAAAATCTGTGTTAATGCACCAGATATGACTCAACTTAATGCCACAAAAGTGGGGAAATGTGATGTTAGGTGTTCTAACCCTAATTCTCCACTCCACCCCCCAAGGAGCAAAAGAAAAAAACAGTGTTTTGGGTCACTGGAGTCTTCGTGAATCAGTAGTGGGATCTTCATTGGGGTTGTCCACCCTAGTACACACCTTCTCCCCTTAGCAAAAAAGTTCAGACGTGATCTAATTTCTTCATGAAGGTCCCATAGGGGAAAGTGTGCAGAAAGCCAAAGAAGAAGGAGAAGGGAGGGGCCACAATAAAGTAACAGACGTTTTGAAAGGAGGGAGGTAGACACTAGTCACTTTTCAGAGCAGTGAGCCCTGAAGAGACTCATTAATCTGAAAGTTGCCAAAGCAATGGGGCCAGACAGAGTGCATGCAAGGGTACTAAAGGAGCTCTGGAAGGTACTGGCTGCACCTCTGACAGTCCAATTTAACAGTTCACTGGAAACAGGAGTAGTTCTGGAGGGCATGAGGAGAGCAGATATAGTCCCACTGCACAAAAGTCATAGCAGGGAGGAGATTTCTTTGACTGCATGACAAAGGAATTTGATGAGGGTGAAGAAGTGGACATAGCCTGCCTAGATTTCAGTAAAGCTTTCCATAGCATTCCAGGTAGGAAACTAGTAAGCAAGCAGGGTAACTTAGGATTGGGTCCAAAGATGGTAAACTGGATACAAAATTGTTTATGAGAAAGGCTACAGGGCATGGTGGTTAAAGGAATTCACTCTGAGGAATGAAGGGTGACCAAAGGGGTGCCTCAGGGATGACTGCTGAAATCCATTCTCTTCAATGTCGTTATAAGTGGCATTGCAGAGGAGCTGGAAGGGAAGGTCTGCTTCTTTGTGGATGACACCAAAATCTGCAATAGAGTGAACATTTCAGTAGGACTGGAAAGGATGAGCAGAGACCTGAGAAAGAGACATGAGAAAGTTAGAGAAGTGGCCAAGGATATGGTGGTTGGGTTTCAATGTGAAAAGTGCAAGATAATGCACTTAGGGTACAGAAGCTCGGGGATAGAGTACAAAATGGGTAGAGTGGTATTGATGACTACCAAACAAGAAAGAGACCTGGGGGTAATCATATCTGATTTCTGGAACATGGCCAGGCAGTGTACCAAGGCAGTCAGTAAGGCTAGTGGGATGCTGGGGTACATAGGGAGGGATATCACCAATAGGAAGAGGGAGGTGGTATTACTTCTGTATAGATCATGGATAAGACCCCACCTAGACTACTGTGTCCAGTTCTGCAGACCACATCCCTTGAAGGACATAGGCAGAACTGAAAAGGTCCAGAGGAGGGCAACTAAAATACTATAGGGTCTGCATCAAAAGCCATATCAGGAGAAACTAAATGACCTCAATATGTACACCCTGTAAGAGAGAAGGGAGGGAGAGGAATTAATAGAGACCTTTAAATACCCCACAGGGTAAATAAGGTATAAGAGGGAAATATTTTTCAGAAAAGAGGTGCTCAAGAGCAAGGGGACATGTTATGAAGCTGGAAGGGGTGATTAAGAAGAGTTGTAAGAAAGTACTTCTTTACAGAATCAGTGGTGGATTCCTGGAACAGCTATCCAACAGTGATGGTGGGTGGGAAATAGGGGTAGGATTCAAGGATGAGTGGGACTGACATAAGGGAATCACAGTGTAAAGGAAGGATGAATGAAGAAAGAGCTGTTGATCAAGTACAGTCTACTGTAATATTGTAGGTAGAGAATCATGGGTAGACTGCATGGGTCAAGTGGTCCACATCTGCCATCAAATTCTATGTTCCTTTGTTTTGATGTTTCTGTTGTGTGCTACCAGTAGAGCTGAGCACTTGGTGAACAACTTTAGTGCTGAGGTGAGGCCGAAGGAAAGAGCTGTATACTGGTATTTGCCATTTGTAGCTTGAACCTGAGATATTTTCAGTATGATGGCCTGACTAGGACATGAAAATAAGCATCTTTAAGAGCCAGAGATCCCTGCCAGTGACTAGACAACAAAGATGACATCCCTGTTCTCAGTGTGACAATCTTGAATTTCTCTGCTTAATTTGTTAGTTCAGATATCTGAGATATAAAATTAGTTGTCACTCCACATTTTTCTTGTGGTTCAGGAAGTACCATGAGAATAGACCCTAGCTCCTCTGACAGCCAGGGACCTTTTCTATTGCTTTTGCTTGCAGCAATTTCTTTACTTCCAGTTCCTCCAGAATTATTTCTGTGTGAGAGTGATCTGGCAAGTTTTTGTGTTTCTGTGGTTTGGGAAATTTTTAAACTGCAGAGACAAATTGTGGCCTACTACCTCCTGAACCCACTTGTCTATGGTGATGCTTACCCATTCCTGAAAGTAGTGAGCCAAGCCCCCCCCCCACAATGGTTAGGCAAGCTGGGCAGAATTATCAAGGGTTTTGCTTTGGCTGGAACTTGGGTACTTGTGTTGCAGCAGCATTACATTTTGTGACCCTTCTGCCCCTGCCTGTATAGTAGCCTCAATGTGGCTGGTACTCATAAGTGGCATATGGGGTATAGGCTCTTGGAAAGTATCTACTGCCTCTGCTTCCCCTTCCATAAGGTCTGTAGGTGGTAGAAGCCTTTTCTTTCTCATTGTTACTCTTATATGTGGTTTTGTGTTCATGTTTTTTTTCAAGTATGCTTCTGTTTCATCATTAAAAAGTGAGTTTCTCTCAGAGGAGAAATCCATGGATTTGGTTTATGCGTCCTGGGAAAGGATGGTTGTCCTTATCTGGGAAATTCTTCTTGAGGACACTGCATGGGCTACAACCCTAGCTGCAGTGCCGTTAGTGTCCACAGCATTGTGGAAATAGTATTTAGTGGCATCTAGGGTTGATCTTGCTGTAGCAATTAAGTCTGCAGCTCACCATCTGTTTTATCACCAAGTTCCAGAATTATTCCATAGTGCTTTCTGGTACTGTGCCATATGTGCTGAATAAGCTGCCTGCCTAATTAGCAGAGAAGCTGAGGTATTCAGTAAACCTTTCTGACCACAGCATCCAATTTTTTGCAGTCCTTTTCAGGGGTTGGTGCAGACAGCAAGACTTTTCCTCTCTCACAAGCAGCATCCAGGACTACACCTTGATGGTCAGGGCAAGCATACAGGGATTCCATCCCCTGTCTTTCCACCTAATATTTTCTGTAACATTTTCTATTGATTGCTAGAGTTGAAGTAGGCATAGACATGACTTTGGAGATAGCCTTCAGAAATTACTTCTGTATGAGAACTAGCAACCTCTCTGCAAGTGCCATCCACATTATACCCATAAATTCAGCAACCTCCTCATGCTCCTCAGTTTCTGGAGGAGGAGGAATACTGAGGGTATCAAATATTTGTCTGACAAATGAGGAAAAAGAAGGATAATCCTCATAATACCTTGGAGGACAGCCAAAGACTCATTCAGGTTCACCCTATGATTCCATGGGGTCGCCTTCCTCCTCCTGTATATAGTATTCTTCATCTTCCTCTGCAGGCAGATAGGTTGAAGTGTGAGCCTAGGGAGGAGGTAGCTGTCACATTATTAAAATGTCTCATGGCCTGGATAGCCTCTAAAAATTGCCACATTTTTAATATACCTGTATCCTCAGATGAAGTCATCTTGTCTGTCATCTATCTGCTCCTTTTTCCATTCATGTAGTGTAGCAGTGACACTTTTTTCTTGAAGTTTCTTTTTAGCAGGCACCATTTCCAGTGTTTCTTATGAGGCTCTTTTATTTTTATATTTACCATCACTGGATTCAGGGTTCTTCCTTTCCCCTTCCCTTCTCTTTCCTGCTCTCCATATGTTGCACACTTAAATTTCAGACAGCTGTATGTGTTTCTCTCCATTTTACTTTATTGTAATCGATTGCCTCCTATTTTTCATTTTATGAAAATTGCTGTAACTGTTAGACAACTGTTAGTCTTTGACATTGTTCTATATATCTAAACCACTAATTGGATTGTTTCCCTTGTATAGATCTTGTTTCTGATAGACTTTGTTTTGTATTGTCATACCTTCTTGGTATCTCTTAACAATGGACATTTTTGAAAATGGGCATTTTTGCTCACATACCTTCCAGTATACAAAGAAAGATTAATTGATTGATTGATTGATACACTCTAGTGTCTGATCATCTTTACCATGCCTTTCAGATGGCTGAACAGCTTTATCTTTTCTCATCACCTTTTACTGAAGTTGCTGCTTCTGTACATGAGGAGACAGGCTGTTCTGATGTGTACTTTCCACCATCATTGAGAACTCCCTCTGAGCCTTTTTTATTATTTTTGGTGACAAGGTGGCAGACTGAGAAGCTGTAATTTGATCGATATTATTTACCCTCTTCTTTAATGTTTTAGGGTAAAAATAAAGAGAGGAATTACAATTTCTAAAGTTGTGGTCTGGACCAAGGCACTTTAAACAGAGCTTATGTCAGTCTGCATTTGCCAGAAGCTGGAAAATGTGTTCAGAACTGTTTAAGCCTATGGGTGCCACAGGTGTCTGTGTCATGCCAAATTACAGAGATGTGAGAAAAAGTGTAAAATAATTTTCCCAAAAAAATTTCAATAAATCGATGCCCAATAGTGAAAAAAAAGGTCTCTTACCCTCAAAAGCTGCCAATGGTCACATTTCAGTTTCCTGTAACAGGAGCCAATTAATTAAGGTGAAATGCAAAGTGAAGGTGCTCCAGTTTCTGTTCTGCAAATGGGGGAAATGAAACTAGGAAGATAAAAGTTAGTGTTCAGATTTTGTACTAGTAAGCAAAAAAAAGGAAAAAACAAACTACTCACACACACACAGTAGACTAAAGGGTGGTCTCCAGCTCTTGGGAATCAAAATGGGATTTAATTTAACTCCTTAACTAATGCAGAGTAATCTACTTACTATTGAACAGTATTAAAATATTTTACAAACTTCTTGAAATAATAATCCAGCTGGAGACCTAGCGATAGTGGGGTTAGCTTCAGGGGTGACTGGTCTTCTCCAGGTGGAGAACCTAATTGGGTTAACTACCAGAGTGGAACTTCACAGTTTGAAACCAGTATTCTAACTTCCAGAATTAGAACAGGTTCCATCTTTGGGAATATCTGTCATTAAGTGATGGGATTTCTGGAGTTAGAAAGAAAAGACATTCTTTTCAAAAAGCTGTGTTAATATACCAGTTAGGATTCAACTTCATGCTACAGTAGGGACATATGGGATTAGGGTTTTCATCCATAACTCCTCCCCCAACAAACATCAAAAGGACAGGACCACACAAGCAACCACAGACAGCCATCATCAATTAAGACAAACAACATACAACTGTTTCTAGATGGCACAAATGAAGTAGCACAGATATGCTACTTTCATGAATTTTTATCTGTGACTGCATAAGAAGAGGGCAAGTGCCAAGAGGACTCAGGATTACTATTATTCCTTCAAGTGGTTTTGAGACTTTTGACTACAAGGAGGAGTGGCTTGCAGCAGTGTCTCTTTGCTCAAAAACATTTGTGGAGCTACTGATAAAAGCAGATGGTAAGAAATTTGATATTCTAACAATAGAAATTGAAGATGCTAAAACTACTGTACTAGGGTTTAAAACTACACAGGTGCAGAATTTAATGACCTGGACAAACAGCTTAATAAGAATCTATAGTATATGGAATGTTGTTGTGAAAAAGAACTGATAGAGAAAAAGCAGAAAAAACTTATCAGAGACCAAGAATATTATAATGACAGCATAACATCATGGAAAAAGCAAAACAGAAGTAGAAGCAGAAGCAGATCCAGGGTCAGATTCAGTACCAGAAAAGATCTAAGAGGTGAAAGTCAGACTGAAGGGGGACACAAGAACAGTGGGAAATCTTTTGTAGACAAAGGAAAAACTACAGCAACAGCAGCAGAAGAAGAAAGACAAGGAATGGTAAACATAGAGGAAGGGCCAGGAACATACCCCAAGAGACAACCTAGGGGCAGAGGACATAAAAAGAACTTCAAGTCATAAACTTATCTGACAAAGTTCTTACTGAGACAGAAGGAAAAAGTAAATAAAAAGGGCTTATCATTTGTCCCCTCCCACAAATTAAATACATTTTAAGTGAATGTGGATATATATAAACTGTTCATAAAAATTAAACAAATATTTCTTCAATAAAAACCATCAACAAATGACAGAAATGGGATTAGAGAAGGATTTTATTATGAACAGGAAGACATAGATTTGCTGTTGTCTAAAAGAGGCAATCTAGAGAGCCTTGCTTTATTACAGGACACTGCAGGTGTCCTTCAAACTGTGGAAATTGACCCAAGCAAGACTCTGTTTTCTCAGGAACTTGAAAACTTACTAACCACTGCAGGATTTAAAGGTGTCTAATCAGACTGGTCTGAATGAGGACAACAAAATAAAAAAAATGAAGAAAAATGTTAAGACCAGATTCTACATTTTCACTATCAGTATATAATCCTGCCATTTTTATGTACGAAAAAGTTGTCATGCAGCAGGTAAAGGAACTTATTGATAAAGCTGGCTACCCAAGAAATAAGAATATGTACATTTCTGAATGTATTGCTTTAACTGAATTAAGTAACTGTGAAGACATAATCAGAGATAGGTGAAATCTGCAAATTTCTTTATGCAAAATATTTCACAAAATTAACACATTTCACAAAATATTTCACAGGTGTGATATGCGAAATTCTGCTGACGAAATGCAGAATTCCACTTGCGAAATGCAGAATTTTGCCCATGAACACAGGTGGGTGAAATTCAGCCATTTGCAGGTGAAATTCCACATTTCACACCTGCAAAATATTACACGGACTGTGTGACTTTCGTGAAATATTTCACGCAGTGAAATTTGCTATTTTGCCGGAATTTCACTGCATCTCTAGACATAACTGTTAACCAACCAATAAGTGTGGCAATATAGTGATTCTGAATAATAATCACTATATTAAAATAGTGATGAAACTCTTAAGTGATGAAGGCAATTATAAAAAGTTAACATGTAACCCAATTGCCAAGTTCAAGTAGTTATTACATCAGCTTCTACAAAATGCAGTTTTATCAGGTGACATCACAGAGGAGTATAGCTTTTTGTGGAATGAGAATCCTGTGACTCCAAGCTTATACGTACTATCTAGAGTACATAAATACATGGAAGACCCTCCTTATCATCCGATTGTAGCGGGTATTAACTCACACTCTGATAGACTTGGGAAATTTGTGGATTTGTTCTTATAAAAAAGTGTGTGTAAATTTAAATCTTAAATAAAAGATAATGCAGACTTATTAAACAAACTAAAAACATTTGAAATGGAATGATAATTAGACCTGACGTAGTGTGGATGTTGAATACCTCTACAATAGTATCAGGCACAATGATAACTTAGAAGCCTGCCAGTACTTTTTAGAAAAAAGTACTGAAAAGGATCAAATACCAATAGAGTTCATTCTGGAAGCATTCAGATTTATACTTACAGACAACCACTTTGAGTTTGAAGGAAATATTTTTTTTCAACTGTGTTTATTGTTTATTGAATTGAATCAAAATTACAATCCTTTGAGTCATAGACTCGTTTGCAAAGGCTCTACGTCCAATAAAAGTAAAAGTACAGAGTAAAATACAAGAAAAGTATATATACAGGTATCACAAATATACAATAATATTGTAATAATACAAGGTCCGATAGTCCTGGCTTCAGCTTAAATTGTGGATTACATCAACTGGGAGCATACTGAAGGTCCCGAGTCAGAGTTAAGACAGGATACAGTTTTGTAGAAACTTGAAGGACCCAGAGTCATAATATCATGATGGGGGGACATAGGATGGGGCTGGCATCAAACTAACCATTTGCTACAGGATAGTTTACTGGGATAGAGTGGGCTCCTCTGTAACATATGTCTCTGGAATGAAGGTTGGGGGTTGGAAATAGTATGTGTGTGGGTTTAATTACAGTCACAGGTTGCTGAGTCAAGGAGCAGGGGCCAGTTGCACAAAAGAGTTAAGTCTGTGTTTAAGACTTGTTTTTGGTCTTACAAAGGCAATGCCGGCTTAAAAATGTTAAGTCTGTTGCAGTACAATTGACTTGCACTCTATTGGTCTTATTTAGAAACTTTAATTTAAGCCTCCTATGTGCCAGGCTTATTTGTTGTTAGTAGGCTTATCCTGTCATAGTTAATTGTAGGACTTTATTGTAGGAAACCATTCTGAATATTGCAGATTAAAAATTATATATACCTGAGTGCATTGATTTCCTATTTTAGGGACTGCTATTTCCCATAGCTTATCTGTATTGTACCATGAAAAAATATTTGATGTTCTTTTTTTTTTTTTGCCATAAAGGTTTTTGTCCTCAGCTCAGATGGGCAGCTGCTCAGCACTGCCCCTGCTTCCCATGATTGACTGCCACCACCCCTGTCTCCAGGGACTTGGATCCCCTGAGATTGCTCCCATTGTGGGGCCTGAGTTGGGAGTCCCCCCACCCTCATGAGTACAAGTCAGACATGCCCCAAGTTCTTACATAACTGTATTATATCACTTCGAGGAGGAGCTCTTGCAGCAGGTTGCACCATAAGGATTGAGTCCCAAACAGTGAAAGGACCAACCACCTAAAGTCAGGAGGAGGTAAAATTCTGCTGGAAAACTCAAGAAATGAGGCCCTGTAGGACAGAAGACCAAAGCCAGCCCTACAAAGAAAGGCAATATCCAAACTGAAATACCTAATGTAAATGTCTTCATAACTCCAAGTGTCAGCTGTGCAGATGTCAGCTGTAGACACATTTTTGACAAGGCAAATTTATTTGTGTGGTGCTCAATCCCGGGGACTCTGGACACCTCACAGCACAATAAAATAGATGTTAAAAACATAAATATAAAATAGTATAGATAGAGTTAGCACATAAAGCAAGTAAAAACAAATTAATTGGGACTAGGCAACATAATAAAATTCAGGATTCATTAAATGTCAGGCCGAAAAGGTGTGCCTTTGACCTCCGTTTAAAAGCCTCCACCGAAAGGGCCTCCTGGACTGCAGATGGTAAAGTGTTCCACAGGGATGGCCCAGAGATACTGAAAACAAGATCCCCAGAAGTATTGAGCCGTACCCTGGGAACAACTAGGAGACCCCTCGAAGAAGCATGGAGGGAGCTGGCAGAGGTCACCGCTGTTAGGCGCTCAGACAGATAGCCAGGGTCCAGTCCATTTAGGGCCTTAGATGTGAGAAGCCCACCTTGAAAAGGACCCTCCACCTGACTGGCAGCCAGTGCAGTGTGCAGGACAGGGGTCACATGACTAAGCATGGAAAGGCCAGTCAGTAACCGAGCCGCCACATTCTACACTAGTTGCAGTCTGCAAAGGATCCCCCATGACCCCAAAGTAAAGAGCATTACAGTAGTCAAGTCTGGAGGAGACAAAGGCATGTACCAGTGTTGGCAGGTCCTCGGGCAGAACAAGAGGCTTAATCCAGGCAATGTTCTGTAGTTGGTAAAAACCACTACTGACAACAGACGACACCTGATCTTCAAAAGTCAGCCTGCTGTCAAGAATCATGCCCAGATTCCACACCCTCGTGGAAACTGTCAATGAAGCAGATCCCAGCACAAGACTGGAAGCTGCCCCAGACAGCAGTCCATCACGGTCTCAGCCTGGCTCAATCGCCAACGCTTCCGACTTAGCCGAGTTGAGTCTTAGCCTGCTGGAAGCCATCCAGTCATTGATTTTAGCCAGGCAGTTGTTAAGCACATCCACAGCTCCTGATGTTCCTGGAGCAAATGACAAATACAGTTGGGTATCATCCGCACAGCAGTGAAACTCCACACTGTATTGTCGAATGATCTCACCCAGGAGCAGCATATACACTGTGAACAACATCGGTGACAGGATCGAGCCCTGTGGCACTCCCTAAGATATAGGTATTGGGGAGGAGGTGAAATTCCCCATCACCATCAGCTGCACCCTATCCGAGAGATAAGACTCAAACCACCTGATGACAGTGCCAGTGAGTCCACAAAACTCATAGAGTCAATCCAATAACAACGATGTGATCCAGTGTCAAAAGCTGAGGAGAGATCGAGGAGTACAAGAATTGACCTGTCTCCTCTATCTCTAGCCCTGAGCAGATTATTATGCACCCTCACTAGAGCTGTTTCCATGCTATGTCTGGCTCAAAAACCTGACTGAAATGGCTCCTAAATGTATGAGGACAGCAGGTGATCCTCAAGCTGTTGAGCCACCAACTTCTCAACAACCTTGCTCAAAAAAGGCAGATAGGAGACAGGACAGTAATTTGCCAGGACATCAGGGTTGAGGGAAGATTTCTTCAGCAGGGGCCTAACCAGTACATCTTTCAAGGCAACTGGGAGAACCCCCTCTGCCATCGAGCACGTGACAATCTTGGCGAACACTGGGCCAACAACCTCAACACATCCCATTAAAGGGAAAGGGAACATTGTTTAACCAGGTGTAGCACACTAAGCTGAAGCTTGTTTCCAGATGCAACCTGGGAGCACAAGGAAGTTAAGTGACTTGTTCATTATCACACAGTGTGCACCTAGGCGGCTGTGGGATTCAAGCCCAGGTCTCCAGATCTGCAGCTCAGAGCCTTAACCCCCTGCACTATACTGCCTCCAAAGAACCATGTCAGGGCTGGGTCCAGTCCACAAAACATGTGCTTCTGCTCTATGATCGCCTTAGTCACTTCAGACACCACAACTGGCCTAAACTCTTCCCAGATAGGTGGAGAGCCTCTATTCTCCCCAACCTGATCACTTCTTGGCAAAAGCCTAACTGGCAGAATCCCCGATCGGATGGATGACACTCTGTTGGAGAAGAACAGAGCAAACTCTTTACATAAAGTGGTTGAAAAAGCTTTTTTCAGCTGCAGAAAGCCTGAGTGTAAAAACCTGTCTACAGTTTAAAACAGTTGAGAAGGTCTGTTCCTCCCTGCAGCAATCTCCCTGGATAGGAATTCTGCCTTCTTACGGGAGATTGCCCCTTGGTACTCACCATAGTGGGCCAGCTTGTCAGCCTACAGCCGGGTCTTCCACCAGCGATGCTCAAACCTCCAACCCCTGATCTTCAACACTGAGATCCCCATCAAACTAAGATGATATCATGTGTGAAGATCTGGGTCATAAATGGACTGCTTTGATGGCATCGAGAGTGTCAGAAACCACACTGCTATAAGTTATGACTGGCTCCCTGGTGCCAATCGCACATGCTGAGTCAACCCTACAAAGATCAGCTACTGGCAAGAGTCCTGCCTAGTCCAAGCCCCTTAAAGGACGATAGCTCACCATTTCCACAGGGGAGGGACTTTCTTGGGGGGGCCCAAACGTGAACTCCATGGTGTAATGATCAGACCAGATGACTTAATCAGTCTTAAGGTTATGAACCTCAAGACCCTGCTGGAATACCAGATCGAGTGTGTGGCCAAGCTGGTGAGTAGCAGAAACAACTGCTTGTGACAGGCCCAGAGATTGCATCAACTGGAGGAGGTCATAACCGAAATGTGAGGATTCATCGTCGATCCATGCATTGAAGTCCCTCAGAATTAAACATCTGGGGGACTCCAACACCTGGTTGACCATGAATTTTGCTACCTCCTGCAGGAAATCTCCCCCTGCCCCATGGGTGCAGTAAATAAGGAGAATTCTGCAGCTCGCATCTGTACCCCCACAAATGGCAATGCACTCAAAAGATTGTGTGCTATCAACAGGGAACACCTTGTAGCCCAGGCTGGCTTGAAAAAGAATGGCCACTCCTCCAACCCTGCAATCCTTTCTTGGGCAGTGCACTACGGAATACCCGGGGGAATGGCAGCCACAAAAACTGGTCTGGCATTGTCACCCAACCAGGTCAACAGAAAAAATCAAGTCCGAAAAATAGCGGTCTTGTTTCTCACTGACCTGGAATTGCACAGCAGTGCCCGAAGAGGATTAGATGACGTGACCAGTCCTCTAGCTACCTGCCCACTCAGTCTGGTGGGAACCCTGGGCATGGAAACCAAACATGTCAGGCTTCTGCCCATGCACTGTTTACACCCAGGGCATCTCCTGCACTGGACAACCTCGATATCACTAACTGCCCCCTCTTCTGCTGCCCAAAACCCACAACACCTCTGCCACCTGGTTATCTCGACCTCCCTGCCGTGCCTTGCTGCAGTAGCTGGAACTGGGAGGTCCATAAAGGGGTGAAGGTCTCGAAGCAGGGCAATATCAAAACTAATGTGGACCAGAACACGGCACTAGCACATCCTAGCCGACAAAATATATCTTCAAAAAGCCCAAATCCCCAACAAGCACCACAAACTGTTTGATCTATAAATGACTCAACACTCAATCGGTATAATACTACTCACCCTCTCCCGTACACACCAATTTTTACAAAAATCTCAGCCACACAACCATGCACTACAAGCCACAATCACACACCTCACACACCAGTCAGCTAGTTAAGCACCACCACCCCACCCAACCAAAACCCCCCAACAAACCCCAACCAATACAAATAGTTTAAATAACAATCCTAAAATTCAGGCAGTTAGAGAGCAGTGTCCAAGCTGCAGAACAGTAAAGCAAAGCTCCTAAGGGCAGGTCCAGTAACAATATTAAAGTTAATTTGCAAAAAAGTCAAAATGAAGGAGAATCCCAGCTCCAAGAGCCAGTTACCAGGGGCCCTCTCACTGACCCTAGTCCCTGCTCGGCAGATTAAAAAGGGACACAGAGTACCAATTTAGGAGTACAGTCAAGCTAAAGATGGCCCAGAGTCCCACTGAGGCTTCTCTTACATACTCCAGCCTTAAAGACATGGGGGGGGTGGGGTTATCCAGCTGGGAGGTATAGGCAGCTTACTCGACCTCAAGTGCCATCCAATGCCTCTTTCTCTGGCAGGCTGCACCTAATAGCCAGGCTCCTCTTCAGCCTCTTCCAAAGTTAAGGTGCACTCCACTTGAAAAGAATAAACTCCCAGACCAGAAAATAGTCTAAATCAGGTGCAAGCCCAATACAAGGCTGTCCGAGTGATAGCGACTGACAGACATTATTACACTGTCCCCTTCAGCAAGTCACAACCACCAGCAGTTCTGGAATTCAGAACACAGGCGTCACATTTCCAGACATCCCAGCATCCATATCACCCTGGAAGCAGTCCCACATAAAAAAATGGCCCTTCAGTTGGAAAACAAAAGGCACCTCCTGCACAAGCAGAGACTCCTCGATTTGCCACAGGCCAAAATAATGTCCTAATTCAGTGTAAACTCAGACAGCACTTTGGGCAAAACTTAGGATTTGTCCACAAGGATACCCTGTCCTTGTGGAACACTAGATAAGGCTCTTTACACACCAGAGCCTGAAGCCCAGAAATCTTTCAATCAGAGGTAATGACAACTAAAAATAATATCTTCCACTAGGATGGCCTGGTGGTGTGGAGGGCTGAGGCATCCTGCCTTACCTCCTGCCACGCCAGTGACCTATGTCCATGGTGGGAGCAGTTCACAGGGGGTAAGCTGTGGAGGAGAAAGATCGAGTGTCCCAGATTCCCTGGGTCTGATGGTCTGTCACATGTACACCCCAGCACAGGCTGGATGAATACATAGTCAGGACCTGATAAGAAGACTCCTGTCAAAATTGGACCCCTGTGGAAAGATTGGAGGGGGTCCAACCACCAAGTCAAAGTCTGGTGCACTGGAATGGATACTGCCATCAGCTGCTCCAGTTCATCCATGTGCTGGTCCTATTGTACTCAGAGGATCCACTGGGGAATCCTCATGTGCAAGCGTGCAAGTGGGAAAGTCACAATGACTTCTGCCATGTGTCCAAGCAGTATCATTTGGCTGGGAGTAGGGTCCTTAGGTGTCAGCAAAGGCTTCCGAAGAGGAGCCTGAGGCTGAAACCCCAAGGATAAAGAGTCCTTTGGAGGGTGTGTGTGTTTTGCCATGGTTTTGGCCTGAGGGCTAGAGTTGTCTAGGGAGGTCAGTGATTTATATAATACTGCTGGTGGACTAGTGGGCTAGTTTCCATGGTGGCAGTCATCCAATGTATTAAGTAAGTAAGTAATAATACCTGACAGGGTGGGCGTTATTGGGATATAATGGACTGCTCAGGGGTGTAATGAGGCGGAAGGCCTTATTGCTTGTGGAAGGTCCATTATATCCCATAACACCCACCCTGGAGGGTATTATTACACTTAGAAAATGTGCTACTGTATTTACTGTATTTAATGTTTCAAAAAATAATAATTTTATGTTTAGATGTTTAAATTCTTAAATGTTTTCTTGAATGTTTAATAAAATAGTCCCTCTGCTATATTTGCATGACTTTTTGTGGTGTTGTTACTGTGGGGAATCTTGTCCTTGTGCAGCCTCCGAAGTTTAAGCTTTTAAGGCGGTTGTCATGGTTATCTTGGTGCTCACCCGGTCATGCCCCCCAGTTGAAGAAGTGGGAGAAATTGTGTCTCTGATGAGAAACAAAAGTGGATTATGTATTTTTTTTTTGCTTTACTTTTGATTTTAGTTTTTTTACTGTGACACAGTCAGTGGACTTGTTGTGAGTGGGACAGACAAGGGCGAAATGTCAGGGGCTTGGGATTTAAATACCGAATGAAGTCAGTCAAGCCAGTAGAAAAGAAAAAAATGTAAGTTTGAGAAAAAAAATGAATTTTTCACACCTGCGACCAAGAAGAAAATGAGTTAGTGTCACGTTGTGAGTAGAAGTGAGGGCTGAGTTCAGAAAGCTATGCGCGAGGATTTGTTAGGGCTATGGAGCAGTGACAACTGGTGAATCTCACTAAGCAAGACGAAAAACGTGGCGAATGGCAAGTTTGCAAATTTGGGTTGCCCAAGAATAGCAACAGTAATGGGGCACCCTGAATTGGCACTTATTTTTCACTGGGTGTTATTAAGAAATAACAGCCCGGATACCAGGCTGTTTCAGACAATCAGGAATCGAGTTTTCATTTACCCATTTTCTAAAACAAAATAAGAACCTTTTCCCTGGGGTTTAGTGGTGGTGGTGGCATGGGGGATTCCTGGACTCAGTATTGTTTTGGCAGGCAGGGAGGTGGAGTGTGAGAAGAATATCTGCAGGTTCACTCTTCTGACATTAGCTGGATCTTCTAGAAAACAGAAGCAATCCTGCATCAGTAATCTACTAAGGTGCTGCACTCATCCAACACCGTTTGGTTAAGTGTGGCATAATTTATCACAACAGTATTATGTACAGTTGTGGATAGAGCTCAGCCTGTGTAACAGATGGAATGATCAGCAGGTGTAGTTTCCAACATTATATATTATACAGTGTTGGAAATGACCCTGTGTATTATTTTCAGAGGGGGGACATTCATTGGAGGTGGAAGCTCAACAGGTAAGGCAGAGACAGGACCGAGAGCCCACCTGTGATGACCACCAAGGCAAAAAGTGTTATTAAAAAAAAGTTGCTGTGATATGTTTAACCTTACACACATACTCTCTCTCTCTCTCTCTGTATTTCTCTTTCTCTCTAACAAGTGCAGTCGAACTGCTACAGTTAACCCAACAAGTGCAGGTAATATGCAGAAGGTCGTACCTCAGATTGGAGCAATACCCACCATCATAAAACACACAGGGAGTCAATAAAAATTTAAATCAAAAAGTTTTATTCACACCGGTCTCCCGATCTATTGGTAAAAGGTCCTGGCACTAATATGAATAAAACATTTTGATTTGAATTTTCATTACTCCCTGTGTGTTTTATGAAGGAGGGTGCTGCTTGAATTTAAGGTATTGTTCTATTATTTTTCTGAGCAAACACAGCACACCCAGCTGTCGGGCAATTTTTTCTCTGTTTAATATACAGAGGGTCTCTTACCTTGGTACTAGGGAGCCTGAAGCAGGAATCTTTAAGGAATGACGTCCGTCAGACCTGTAAAATAAATTAAAGGAAAGGCATCACAAAGAATCTGTAGTTCTTAGGGAATAAATAGGAAAGACAGGACAGGTTAAACATGAAGTAAAACTTATCTGATAGGGAAGGAGTCAGCATCCTATCAGACCTGTTAAAATAAAAAGGAAAAAAAAACAGGTTAATATGGTGAAAACAGAATAGCAAGAGAAGAGAGATATAAAAGGGGTATAGGACCACACTGTAATAAAAAAGGGGAGCTTTATATAAAAAGTTACTGTTATGGCAAAGTAAGAAGCTAGAGAAATAGAGGAAGAAATAAAATTAGTAAACAGATAAGAATAGAGAAGAGAAAATGTCACTTGTGGAGAGTCTCAGAAAAAATGCCATTGCTACCTATTTGCCAATGAGTAGAAGTTGTAGCCTAGGTGGGTTAGGGAGGGTTTTTTGGGGTTAATGGCAGTCCGGTGGTTAGTGTCATCCCAGGGAGATTTATATAATATCCTTGGTGGACTAGTGAGCTAGTTTTCATAGTGACCAGTGGACAATGTACTGTATTAAAACAAATTAAGAATCTTTTCCATAGGTCTAGTTTGCAGAGAGGGGGTCCCTGGGCCCAAATCCCCAATACTGCTTGTGCAAGTAGTGAGGTACAGACTCTGGGCCTTTTCCCTGGGTCTCTTCTTGGCATTTTTGCTGCCAACGAAGCACAGGGTCCTCTTCGACCTTGCCCTGCCAAGGCGTTGGAGGCCCTGGGGAGGTGGGTCTGGTCAACAGCTAGCATCTTCTGGGTAGCAAGCTGCAAATCTCTCCCTCTCTGCCTATCTTGCACACCACATATACCCGGTGTTGAGGCCAAAGCTGTACACTCAATCTTACCCAGTGGGCACCTGAGTGTCATGGCCTGGTGCCATCCAAGCTCCTGGCACTGTTTTCATGCTGGTGAGCAGGACAGCATCAACTGAGATGTCTGGCCCCCCGTCCCCAGTGGTGGGACCGATGCTATATGCTCAGTCTTCCACAGTGTACAATAGTGTCATGGCCTGGTGCTGGTAGGGGGAAGGGGTGCCTGTCTTGACATCTGGTCCTCATCCTTGATGGTAGTGGTGCCAATGCTGTACTCTCAGTCTTCCCCAGTGGACACCTTGTTGTTACTATCTGGTGACAGCCTGGCTCCTGGCAATATTTATGGTGCCTGTCAGCAGTGTGGCACTGGCTGTGACAGATCAGGTCCCTTCAAGACATTATTCAAGGTGAGATAGACTGATACTGGGGCTATGCTGCGTCAGTTGACCTGGGTGATGGTGGTCCTTTCCCTTGGTAGTCCACGTTGCACTGTGGGGAAGGATGATGACAACCCCCCACCCGAGCCAGGGTGATTTTCTTTCTTCTTTTCTACCTTCTCTTTACCCCCCTTCCCAAGCCAGCCTTGTCCCTTCCGAGAGCCCTGTGCATCTCCAACCTGTCAACTGAACTATCTCCTACTTACCTGCCTCTTGGAGTGGTATCCTTTGGTATTCCGTCCCCATGGTGGAGGTCCTTAGACTGAGCCATGTCCATCAAAAATGTTACAGTTGGGACCCCAGGGGTGAGCCTGGGCTGGTGGGGTACAGGGTCTGCAGACTGCAGGGAGCTGTCATAGTGCTTGCCTGCATTTTTCCCTTTTTCCCCTCACCACCATCCTCCCCCCAACTGACACTGGCTTAGACAGACATGGTCACGCAAGGTATGTACCTTCATCCAACCAATCAGCTGTCTCCTAACCCAGATGCTGCACTTTACCTGCACTGCCACTCATGATTACCCAGGTGGGGGTGTGCAGCATTTGCGATCCTCCTTCCCTCTCTGGATGACAGCATCCTATGGGACACTCAACACACCTCCCGCGGTTGGCCCTCTGACAACCTAGGGTTGTTACCAAACCTGGATAATTGTCACTGCAAGCAGTAGGTGGGCCAACATCCAAGGTTATTTTCCATTTTCCCTCTATTCACGCATGGTGTGGAGGAGCAGATGTGTACTAATGTCCATGGTGGTGTTGTGCAGCATATTGGACCTCTGCCCAACCTCCACCTTCTGCATTGTGGTCCCAGTTGTCTGACCACCAGCTGCTGCTAGGGTGCAGGCAAATACTTGGCATCACTCCCATTCCACCTCAGAGGAAAGCAGTCCATCAAACGCACGTTTCCCTTTCCTCTAGCCAATTACCCAGGCTCTGGGCAGGAACCAGGGTCACCAACATTGCGAGTGGTAAGCTATACCATGGTGCCACAGACTGGCTACCATTTGCTCTTTTGAATTATGCTGTAAATATCTGGTCTGGCTTCCATGGACTCTGTCAACATATAGCCAGTATATTCCTTAACTGAATTATGCTATCCACTGTTGCATCACTAAAGCTAGCAGTAGTTGAAGAGACAGACAGACTGACAGGGAACTGTGGCCCACATACAGTAGTAAACAAACTCACAGGTCCTCCATCCGAAATCCTGGAGGTCTTTTTTTTTTTGCAGTATAACACTTCCTGCATCCTTGAGGTTTGCAATAGTCATAAACAATTATCTAGTCACACAACAAAGTATGTAACATTTCCATTACATTATTGTTAGAAGCCCAGAACAGAGTAAGCAAGTGTCTTCATCTCTGAAGCACAAATGGAGGATCCTTTAAAGAACAAACAGACTGGTTGTGATTAACTGCATTTATCTGAGCAATCAGACGGCAGTCAAATTGTTTTAAGCAAGTAACATGATAGCTGTACAGGGTGAAGCAGTCCATTTTAACTTGGCTTTTTATGTCATAGGCTACAGAATGACAGTTTTGTTATATATTTTACTTAGCTGGGGCAAGAATTTACTTACTTAAAGAATACGATGAAGATGAACGGCATACACTGGAATGTGACTGCTTTCCCGCGCTGCTTTCATTTTTTGTTGATAGGCAGGAAAGCAAGTGTTCTGCTCCACAACACAGTCCTGACAGCTAACAAATTAATTTATGGGGTATCTGCATGCCACTGCTATGCTTTGAACTTTCTAGTAAGAAGGAATGACACCGAAATCAGATCCCGGACATGCAACACAGCAATTATGCACATTATTCCACAGAGAAGTAATGACGGTAAACTCAAGAGTTAACCCCCTCCCTCATATGTGTGATTTTCCTTTGCGTAGACAAAGCTGAGAAACTGATCTCTGAGCAACACTTTTTTCCCATTTAAGTAAGTACTTTTGGTATTATTTTAAATGCTTATCTCAGGCAATAGAAGTTGGTAGTCTGACTCCGCTAATGCAAGCAGCACATCCTATGAGATGCAGCTCATGTGCAGCCCATTATTAGGAGAGTTAGTTTACGGACTCAACCCCCCCATGTGTAACTTAGAACACTTAATTAATTGTGAAACAAGAGGTTCACCATTGTCTTATAAAACATATTTCAATCATTTTTTTGAACATAAAAGTGAACATTTAGTGTTTACAATCATGAAAGTTTTAGAACAAGCACAGCTATTATCACTGTGATAAAACAATATTTACAAAGTTGTAAAAACTTGTGTGCTAACAACAACAGTAACAAAATAAATGTAACTGCTAATAACACTTAAATTCAACTCACAGTCTGGAGCAGGAAAAATTACACTTGCATATGGCAGCCATCTTGATTTTTACAGAGAGAAGTGTCAATGTAAGTCCATTTTACAGTCCAGTCTATGTTGCTAGGCAACATTGGGCTTAGACCAGTCTTATGTAAGGCAGGACATTTTCTCGTTTGTGCAACAGTCTCACATCAAGGATTTATGCTAGACTACTTTTAAGTCTTAAGACCACATATTTAGACTTAACAGTAAGCCTATATCTGTGCAACCCGACCCAGGGTTTTGAAACCTGACTGAAATAGGCTAAGAGTATGGGTCAAGGAGATGGAGGACGGTAGACTGTTCAGCCATAGAGGGGCCCGATAGAGAAAGGATCTTTGTCGCTTTGTGTGGCACTGCCATGGGTGCATCAATGGAACCCTCTTTTGCTAACTTATTTCTGGGACAACAGGAAGAGGAGGTTATTTTTTAACACAGACATTAACCCATTCAGTTCCAGAATTTATTTTTTGGCCGCATTTAATTGATGATATTATCTGTGTCTGGCAGGGACACACCAGTGAAACAGAGGAATTTATGAGATGGATTAACAACAATAATATCAGTTTACAATTTACCTCCATATCTAGTAGAGAGACTATAGATTTCATGGACTTCATCCTGACCAGACCAGATACAGATCAGGGTTACATCTAAACCACATGTTTCAGAAAAGAAACAGCAACAAATGCTGTATTAAGAGCTGACAGTGTCCACCCAGTAAGATTGAAAAATTCTGTTCCCTAAGGCCAGTTTTTGGGCCTGTGCAGAAACTGCTCTGATTGTCATGATTTTGTTGTTCAAGCTGAAGAATTAGAGGTGTGATTCCTTAAAAAGAGGATATAAGAAGAAATTTTGACAGAGGCAAGGGCAAAGGCAGCTATGTGATCTAGGACAGATTTATTGGACAACAAAAACAAAATACCTTACAGTGCTTCCGAAGTCATACCAGTGACATTTGTTATGGAATTTAATAAGCCATTTTTGAAAAAGAGGTACAATGAGACAATCATTGCAAATGTCCTTATAGGAATATAGGCTTGAATTGGTCCCCTCCATCCACTGTTAATGTCAATTTTAGACATATATATTGAGATGAAGAACCTCTGTGCACAAACACTGAGGCAATGGTTACCCCAAAGGGCATTTGTCTGGGAAGCCAAGTTTCAAAGAAATACAAAATCACATATGCCCCCACAATGCAAACCAACATGGGCTTCATATGCAAATCATCACAGAATATTATGCTGGTTCAACTTTATATATATATTGAGATGTTGTGTATTTCTTAATCTATTACTGTACTACTGTATTCATGCAAATCATGTTTAGATTATGCTTGTAAATTATTTCTCAATATGTCTTTTCTTTCTTACTTACAGGATGTCTATGCCTGTTACCCTCTTTGGCTACCTGCAGTTGCTATGAAGATCCCCCAGAAATGTGTCCCAGGTGTAATGCGAACCTGACAGGGGTGATCACAGAATTTCTAGTATTTGGCTTTCTAAGTTTGTTTCCTCTAGATTGCTGCAACTACTCTGATGTCTTACAAAACAGTTCATGGTAGATGCATAAATGCAGAATGAAATAGATAATAAAACACATTGTTTATGCTTTGAACTAGTTTGTATGATTTAGTTAGTTTGAAAATCTTTTGTTACTTTTGATTTGTTCAGTTTGAGCACATGGTGTGTGATATCACATTTTGAAATTGTATTTATTTAGTGCTGTTTTCTTTGTTGGCCATACCACCTTTGGAAGGCTTCATTGCCAAAGCGCTGGGGTAAGGATTATTTAACCCTAGCAACTTAAAATAAATTGCATTGAGCAGAAACTTGCCTGGTGAGAATTATTTGCTCACTGAGTGCTGTATTGTGACTTTACATTTCTTTGCGTATGCTGCCCTCTTCACAGCACCAGCCCCTAACTCTGTCAGCATCGCAGCAGCAATGTGTGGATGTTTGGATTCTCTATAAGCACAGGCCACACAGGGGCCTGTGCCTATGCAGCCACACCTGTGTATGTATATTGTGCAACATGCTCGAATACCTGTGGCTGTAGAAGTACTGTCACAATGAGGGCATCATGGTTTCAGCAGCAGATCTAGAAACTTCCAAATGGGTTAGCAGTTCTGTTTAGGGGTAGCACTTTCACTGAAAAAGGAAAATGTTACCTTTGAAAGCTCATATTCAGTTAAAACAGTTACTTTTTGCTGGCCTAAGAGGGTAGTGGGTGCTTCTTTGCCACACAGCTGAATCCACTAGTTCAAGATTTCCTAAATGCAGCTCTGTAAGTGCAGGAACTGCAGGGGTCTGCCCTTCAACAGCCAAAAGTCATTGTCTATGTCTTACACTTGTGATTGAAGAGATACAGGCCCCTCAAGGGCCTGAGCCTTTGCAGACAACAGTACTGTTGCAATTTTGGGACCACGGATCTTGTGGCAGCTGTGTTTTTGTAGCCAGAGGTTGGTGTGTGTATGTCATACACCTGGTTGCAAAAGTGCAAACCCTCTGATGACTGATCATCTGCAGACAGAACTATCTGTATGTCCTATAGCGTGGATGAGTACCTTTGGCTATAGAAGTGTCGGCCCCATAAAGCAGACAACAGAACTTTTGTAATCTGGGGATCATGGATTTGTATCTATGGCTGCAGTGGCCTCTGCTTCTACATACAGAAGCTGTGATGTGATTTTATTATTACAGATTTTTGTCTGCAGCCAGATGTAACTGTGTATGCCTTGCAGTGTGCATACCACAGATACAAATCCATGACGGTAGCAGAGCAGTGTACTGTGTTTGTGTCACTGGAAACAGTTGTATATTCTTTGTCTTACCTGATGACAGCTGTCTGTGGTCGCTTGTGGTGTCTTTTTACCTTTGGTACTTAGCAGGGAGGGGAGGGGGGGAGTGAGGGTGGAAACCCTAATGCCACATTTCCCTACTTTTGAGGCATTTAGTTGAACCCTAACTGGTGCATTAACACAGGATTTTAAAAGAAAATATATCATATAGACTATATCCTTAATATATAAATGATCTCCATTTGGGACATTTGCCTCTCAGAAAGTAAAAGATTCAACTGAGATGAATCCTGAACTTTCTGATCCTTTTTAGAGACTTTTCAAAAGACAGGCACATCTACTGCTCTGCTATTCTGGTTTCCAAGAAGGGCAAGCATTTATTTATTCTTAATTAGAGTTCTTGAGGGTTAACAGGAATTTCTGCTCATGTTGATGGTCCTTTAAGCATTTACAGCTAGAGTCATATAACTCCAGTGGGAGTTTGTGATGCATATGACTGTTTGAGTTGTTAATTAAATGCTTACTTTATAACTCATAACTTTTTGTAAATTAAGATAATTTTCTCCGCTCCCTTTGAGGAAAGATGGACAGATCATGGCTTATTCTTACTAGCTATCTAGTAACATTTGATGTCTTAGAGCGTATTTCCCTGACCAACATTTCTTTAATGGCAATATATACAAACCTTGACTGAATTAATGTGGTAATTTCTGCAAAAGTATGTGTTGTCAGTTTTGATACTAGTAATGTCAACACTCATTAATGGTTCTGACATGTCATAAGGCAATTATGCTTTTAAGCAGCTCTGACCAGAAGTTTTCAAATATTAAAAAAGATCCTGCAGGGGGAAAATAAAATAAAATCATTAAAAAGATCAATACTAATAAATTAAAAACAACTAATAAACCTCCAAAAGGAGCCACAAGGAAATAAAAAGCTAAAAAAAAAAAGTTTCCTTTGACAAGTCAAGGTTCACTACACCTATAAACCTTGAAAGTTCTAAATGTAATAAGCCTTTGGAAAATAATGTTCCCATTGAAGATTTTAATTCAGTATCCATCACATCAATGAAGGGAGAACCAAGAAGCGTTCCCTTTGTAGATATTAATTCCATTAGTCACTCATAAATGTCCAGCATTTCAACTAATTATGAAAATGCAACATGTACAGTAATATAAGAAAATGTCCCTTCAAGTATCAGAAATGTTCGACTCCAGAGTTGTTTAGATCTTATGACTTTAATTCTTTCTGAATTATCTAAGGACAGTGAAACAGAAACAGGCAATAAGTACTGTATATACATGGAGTGGCTCAGTTATTGGAGATGTCAAACCAGAGCACAACAAAACTCATAACCGATAAGGAGGAAATCATTCAGTCACCCCCAAAAAATGGAAATAACAATAAACTGTATTAGAAAACTAACTATTGAAAAAGAACATCTAGACAATAAGGGCCAGATATTCAAAACTTTGCCCCAGGGCTAAATTAGCACTGCCCGGTGGGCAAACTTAGCCCGGAGCACAAAGCAAGCCATATTCTAAAGGAATGGCCCAGGGCAAACAGCTTCTGAATATAGCATGGGAATGAGGCCAGGCAAACTGGGCTGGGAGTGCAGGGCAAACTTAGCCCTGGAATAAGACAGCTCTGAATATGGAAACCAGGAAGTGCAAACCACAACAGCAACACAGTGCACAGCAATGTGAAGGTAGGTAGAGGTGAACTATGTGGCCAATGTGTGTGCCAACAAATGCGTGGACCCAGTACAGCTGCATGCAGCAGCATATGTGAAAGTACAGTGTGCAAAACTGTTAAATATTCCCTGAACTGTTTGAGCAGCGCTAACACGTTTGCGTGGGTTAGGCACAGGGTTAAATCATTAGCCCGGTGCAAACACATTTGGCCGGTGCTAAACTTTGCCATATTCAAAAGTGACTTGTAAAAGAGCCTACTTAGGTAATCTCTAGGCAAACATCCAAATTAGCATTTCGTTATGCCCTGATTTGGATGTAGTTTGCACTGGGCTAACAGTTTAGCCCTGCGCTAAACCCGTGCAAACAGTTTGGCGAATATTATAAAGTTTTGAACACTGTACTTTCACATGCACTGCAGCCTGCAGCTGTACTGGGACACCATGGCATGGGCACAGATGGTGGTGGTGCTGCAAGCAACTGTCACATTGTAGGTCATGCTACAGTGCACAGCAGACACTACAGTAGCAAGGGGGCCAGTAGTGTGTGGACACAGCAATGCCTATGGTGTGTAGGGCAGTGATGATGACTGCACTATACACAGTGAGAGACCCAACCTGCAGGTGTTTACTGACAGTGGACTTTACTGTTATGCTGTTGTGTGACCCACAGATGCTACACCTCTGGCATGGGATGCTCACAGTGACATATACATGTCCAGCTTTGTGTGCTGTGGCAGTTGTACAGCTGTGCAGTATGTGGCCGGGAGAGGGGCAAATATTATCAGAAAGGCTCACTGGTGTTGGGGTATTCCCAATACTGGCCCATGTGCACTACATGATGTGTCCCAGCCTTGTGGCCACACCTGGTCTGTGATGCAGACTGGCCACCCATACACTCTCCCTTCAACATTCTCCATGCCCACAGTGCTGCACATGTGTGCAGACATCTGTTGGTGTCCACAGAAGAGTGGTCCGCAGATGTGTGCTGTATGGCAACACTGCCATACTGTCCACTGGTGTCAGGGTCACCACTTACTGCCTGGCATGGCTGGGACTGGTGGCAGATGATGGCATCATTGTGAAACCATCTGTTAGCAGCATGTTTCCTCTATGTTTAGCTTTGTCTGTATGTCATATTTATTTGTTAGTGTCACGCAAAGCCATGCAAAAGCTGTACAAACACCGCACAAAGCCAAAGTGTCACGCTAAGCTGATTGCCCAGGGTTAAGACAAGCTTTTCCTGGGTGGTAATGTGCACCAAGCTAAATGTTGCACTAAGTCGCGCAAAACCACTTTGCGTGGTGCTAGTCGCTGAATATAACATTGCACCTGTATTCATGTCAGTTTGCCTCTTGCATACATTATCATTTTGCCCAGCGCTAATGCAGTTTGCCCATGCTATTTGGCCTTTTGAATATAGTAGACTCATGCTAATCCCGCGCTAAACCTGCAAAACGTTTTTTGCCCGGTGCAAAGTTTTGAATACCTGGCTCTAACTGTTTTTCTCCTGCCAGAATCATCAATGAAAGAGGCAACCAAGTATCAAATGGGCTCCCTAAATCTTCAGAGAAGTTGACTATCGCTGTAAAAATGTTGCAGTACCAAAATTGATTTATGGTGAAGATGGTGGTATTTAGCAACACGAAAAACAATACTAGCTGTTCCTGGGTCAGAAATTGCTGAGAGATATTGAAGACTGATATTTTGCTAACATTTGTATTCTGCAACAATTTTGTGTCAACAAAAAAGAAACTGAAGCTATTAAACTTAATTTAATCAAAATGAAATGCTTATAGGACAACATACAAAGGAACTTGTATACTCCAAATATAAATAGATGATAATGGTTTCAAATGTTAGTTTAAAATCATATCATTTGTCAAAATAATGATAGGGAACATGTTGCCAACAAAAATGAAAATTGGGATATAAACTAACAAAGTTCTTGAATAAACACATCTCAAATATTTCAGGATCATAATACAAATAACAAAATTTTCTTCTAATCTAAATTATTTTAGAAAAATGTAGTCCCATACTTATTCTCATATTTTGAAAATGCAACATAGAAAAACCGTCTATTATCCATGAGATGGTTGTCACACCAAAGCTGACTAATAATTAAGGGTACACTACATTATCTTCATCTCTCTGGTTCAAATAATGCTGTCTAGTCAAGGGATATGCACAAGTCAAATGCTGGCACCATCAATTTCAGTGCAAAAAATGCTTTATTTTAATCCAGTGGCCGCAATCAGCTCAGGTTGTGAAACCTTGACTGGTTTTACTGGGATCACAGCATCATCAGGAGAAAGTGACACATCAACTTACAAGTCCATATTTAAAAGAGCTGATTTAAAGTGATAGTGCACAAAATTACTTTATACAAATATGTTTAAACGGGGGTAAATCTAGAATAGACAAGCACTCCTAAATAAACAACCACATTTCATTCACATTAAATTTATAGCTACAATAAATAACTACAACATATTACCACAATATATTATCAAAATCATTAAACTAGTAAAAATATTAAAATACATCAGGTATAGTAGCACTATGGTGGTGATTCTAATTTCTCCAAAAATTCAATTGGGTTGAAATAAAAAAAAGCCTCAAAAAAGCTTCACACACCTCTAAGGAAACATAACAAATTAGTTGTGTGATGCAGTCTATTTGTCATGTATTTTAACATTTCTTTTTCTTATCTTTCTTTATAAGAGAAATATCAATCTTATCATTTAATCCAGGCATTTTATGAGCTCCCAGTGTGTTTTATCTACTTTATTTATTAAGTCTAGGATTACAAATACCTTTGAGCCTTGGCTCTTTTACAAAGGTTCCACGTCAGAAATACAAATTGTGGGGAACATCAAGACAGACATTACAACAATGTGGGCACTGCAAACAGAGTACAGATTAATACAATTCAAGGGTAACATTGTAACAAGGCAGCCAGTGGCATTTGTCAGAGAAAATAGACAACAGATAAGAAATGCCAGAGTCATAGGGAGACGGAAAAGGGGAGTGGGGAAAGGAATGTAGGAAGGGTGGGGAGAGGGTGAAAAGTGCAGCACTGGGTATACCAAGATGTGAGGGTAGAATCCAGTGAGAAGGGGAGGGGGGACCACTAGAGCAGGAAGGGAAGTGGAGAAACAAGGTTAAGTTGGGCAGTCACAGGAGCTGTTGGTAGTGAGATAGTCCTGGAGCCTAGTTTTAAACATACCAATTGTTGGGGCAGAGGAGATGGTGGGGCTGAGGACATTGAACCAGAGTGGCGCGCGATAAGCAAAAGAGCATTGTCCCTGTGAAGTGTGACAGTGGGGGACTTTCAGTAGCTGTAGCGTGGATCTCCTAAGCCACCATTTGTTAATTCAGTGTTGTAACAGAGTTGAGACCCCAGAAGGTGCAAGGCTAAGGTAGATTTGTTTCACCACGGAGCAGGTGAGAAACTTTATGCAGTTTGATAGTTGGAGCCAGCCGGTCTGAGTGTACAGGTCACAGTGTGTAAATCCAATAAGCCTCCCTTTCTGAGAGCTTGGCATCTGGATTGCCCCCCTAGGGCCCAGTTCTATAATTTCAACCCCACAGCATTTGAATTAATGAGTAATACCTCCCCTTTCATGACCACTATGTCTTGTGCAGTGTGTAGCCAGGACGTTGGTAACATCCCCTCCCATAATACTTCTCGGATGCTCACCTATTCTAAGTTTAAAAGGGCAAGATGTCTTTCCAATGTAGAAAGACCCACAAGAACATGTAGCTAGTATGCCAGATTATCAGTAACACAGCTGAAAAAAGCTCTGATTTAGACTTTTTAAAATAGAGCTACAGTATTTTCAGTTCCCACAAAGATATGTTCTTTGTGGATGTACTGACAGCCAAGTGTTCTTTTAGATACTGGTTCTCAAAGTAGACTGTGCACCAATTTATTTATTTTTTTCACATTGATTTTTCTGTGCCAGCTCCACAAGTCCAGACAGGCTTGCCAGTCTCCGACAGCCACCTCCTCATACTCGGGCTTATGCCCCCGAGTGGGGCCACAGATAGGTGAACTCTGATGGCCAGAGGGGGTGGCAACAGAGGCAGCTCATTAGCGGGGGCTGGCATATTTATTTTTTGAAAGCTGTGAATCCCACGGGGGTGGGGACATGCAATAATGGTCCACATCTGCCCTGCTCCCAAGCATACAGGTACCGACCGCAACAGAACTCCAGCCTTCACCAGGAGGTCCATCATGCATTGAACACTCAACCCCACCTCCCCCCAGAGTAGGAGAGCAGTCCTCCAGATGTTCAGTTCTACTCTCCCTGGCCAGCCCTCTGACTCCTGAGTCCATTCCTGAACTAGGGTCATCAGCACCACAGACAGTGATCACGCCTCTGCACCAGTGGGCTTGTTGTGCACCAATTTGTCTTTCAGGTTATTGCCCCTCCTGTAGGTCATACATGGAGGTAGCTCTGTGGCATCCCTAAGTAGCGAATCTGACCATAGAATATTCCAATTAGAACTAATGCTGCCCTCTATGGCCTTAGTTTGTCTACTATAGGTACTGATGAAGTTTAGTCTGCTTGGCCCATGTTCACTTTGTCAGTGCACCATCAGTATATCCCTTTCTGGGAGTATGCATTGTATCAACCAAGGCCTTTTCAACAACTTCTGCATTATGCCTCCTCTTTCTAAATCTTTCACACATAACCGAGTCTTGTGCAAGGAATTTAACATCATCACTACAATTACATCTCGTTCTTAATAACTCGGCTTTGGGAATGTTATATACCACATGGCTTGGGTGGCAACTAGAAACCTACAGAGTAGAATTTCTGTCAGTATCTTTATGGAATAAAGTAGTTTGTATGCCGCTATTTTCATTTTTCTTGAAATTTTGAAATCTAGAAAATTTACAGTGGTTTTATCACATTGAACCAAGAATGTAAGGTTTGGGTTACTCAATTCCAGGTAGTCTACAAATTCTGCAAGTTCCTCCAGTGTGCCACACATACCATAAAGAAGTCATCAATAAAGCAATGCCATAAATCATTCCTTTGGAAAAAAGGACTGGCCTCGGTGTTGTAGTCTGTTGATGTCTCTCAACGGCCCAGATAGATGTTGGTGTAATTGGATGCAAAAGTAGTTCCCATTGTCATCCCTTTAGTTTGTAAGTAGTAGTTTCCCTGAAACATAAAATAGTTTCTTTTTCCCACAAATTTAGCACAATAAATCAGAAAATGTTTTCTGTCAGACCCAATGTTTTCATCTTGTTTGAGCAACAATTCAAGAGATTGTAAACCCCCCTCATGTGGTATTTTGGTGTATACTGTAACAAGGTTATATCCATAGACACCAGCAGCAACTCCAGTTCCAATTCAAGATCATGCAGGACACCCAATAGGTCAGTGGTATCCCTGACATAAGATCTCATTCTCTGAACATAAGTTTTTTTTTGATGTTTTATTTCTTCTGAGCTCCCAGCTTCTGCCATCAGTTGTCGCCCAGAGCACCCTCCCCCAAGAGGTTAGACCCCCCTTGTGCACCCCACAACTTACCCTTTGTGGCAGGGTGGTGGGAAGCGACTCAACCCACCACAAATGGATCCATGCTAGGGAGGTGCCTTCTTGGAGGTGGCGCACTGTGGGGACCACATCATCCAGCTGGAGAATTTTTCTGCTTTTTTCCCTTTGTGAGGAGGCAGGGCATGCAATGACACCTGCGGTGAGAGCGTGCATGCTACCACATGCACTCTCACCAAGCGTCTGTCTGTCTCCTCCCCTTCAGCTGTAGCATCAGTGTGCTGCCCCCCAGCAGCCACTAGGGGCCAGTGGAGCCCTGACAGTTAATGTCCCCCCACCCTGGAGAAGGAGAGCAGTCCAAAGGATGCTCAATCCTCCTCCCCACCAACCTCCGATAACCCGTGCTCATTCCCAAACATGGGTCGCAAGCGTGTCTTAAGGTAAGGTGTCCAGTGCCTCAGTCCTCAACACCACGGGGCCGGCCCTGAACAGAAGTTTTAATGTGGGCATCCACAGAAATGGATAAAGGTTCTGTTAAGGAACCTAATCCTGCCACTATTGGGCATCCTGGAGGATTTTTTAAATCTTTAAGGACCTTAGGAAGTATGTATATGTTTGCACGAGTGGAATGTGGAACAGTAAGGAAATTTAACTCATCTGATGTAATACAACCTTTCAAAATGAAATTATAAAGAAAGGCATCAGTCTCTATTTTGTAGATACTGGTGGGGTCCCATTTTTATTTCATACAAAATACCTGATTATCAAGTTGTTTTATAACTTCCTGTACATGCTTTTCTTTTGACATTACCACCACCACTTTATCCTTATCCACTGGTTTGATTACAATATCTGGATTAGTTTCCAATTCCTGAAGGGCTCTAGCCTCATCAGTAGTGATACTGATGAAGTCAGCCCTCTCATTTTGCTTTATTAACTCCTCTATCTTACTTTCACACAGATGTTCAAAAATGTGAACAATGTCATTGTAGGGTGGATTAAAGGTGTGTGTGTGTGTGTGGGGGGTGAAAGTCAAAATTCTTATTGGTATCTAGTTGTTCACTATTACCAGTATTTCCCTTACATGTTTAAATTTTTTCAATGATAGTTTCTCAGTAGATTATTTCCCTTATTTATTTTCAGAAGAGAGGATATCTCTCTAAAAAAAATTAAGCAGCCAAGTTTTGGATTTTGTAGAAAAATAGTAATATATTTTCCTATGTTCATTTGTAACTGAGAAGTGCATTTAGCAGTCTTAGCAACAACAAATAATAAGGCATCATGCCAGGCCATGCCAGGATTCTCTCAGATATGTTTAAATGTGATTTACAACATTAAGTGCCATTGTTTTCCCTATATATACAACACCTTTATTCAAAACAGATTTCCCCCTTCTTTGAAGGGTGCTTTCATTTATTCCTTACATAAAGTAGGTCCAATTACTTCACCATCAATGTACCATCTAATCAGTTTAAGTGACAACTTGCAAACAATATTTTACAAAATAATACTCTTATAGTGTATAGTGGAATGTTTTTCTGTATAGAATTCCATCCCTTTGAAAATGCTGTTCTACCACAGTTCCAAGGGCATGGAATGTTATTCTACCCTACTGTGGTACAACAGAATTCTAGAACCTCTAGAGACTGAATGAGTCAGTTTCATTTTGAAAGCAAAAGAACTCACAAAACACATTTTCCACACAGTACTATACACTATAAAAAATACGGGATGAGTAACTGTATGCACAACCAGTGTGTTTTGCCACATCGGGGTTCTGATTTCCATGGACCTTTCGAGCTTTGTTCTTGAGGTCAGAGGGAATCAGAATCCCTCTGTGGCCGAACACACTGGTTCTGCATAGTTGCCCATCCAGTATTCTCTATATGAATTGAATCCTGGATTTCAAAACAAATATACAAAATGCTAAAAATGGCTTCAGTAGCAGTAGATCAGTCATTGATCACTGCTTTGTACTATAACCCTTGACATATAAATATACACATTTCAGAAAATCCCAACTATTTAGACTGTTTATTGATCTAAGGGAAGCTTTTGAAAGTATTTTTAGGCCCTTATTTTAGGGAGAACTTCATAATCAAGAAATGGATATAGTTCTCCTGGATAGTATAATGTGCTTACATGACCAAACTTGGTTACAGATTTTTTTTATATTGAGCACAGGTCTCCTTTCTTTTAACCATTTTTCCCTTTCAGTAAAATCTGCTCCCAGGGTTGTGTTCATATCTTAAATAGTGTTTGAACTGGTATGCAGTACTGCATCATCCACATATAAAGTTATCTTTGTTTGGTTGCATATCTTGGAGCAGGTTGATGAATAGGGAGGAGAGCTGAGGTCTGAGGATCAAACCCAGTGGCACCCCTTGTACTACAACATGAGCAGTGGACATGATTCCATTAAGTTTATCCACTTGTTCTCAGTTTTACAAGTAGTCACCGAGGCAATTAACTGCAGATGCACCAACATTATATGCGTGGAGCTATTGGATCATCAGAGTATGATCCACAGTGTCTTCGGCCTTGGTCAGGTCCAATAATTTCTGTACCAGTGGCATGTATGTCTTCCATGCCACAGTGCAGGTTATTTGTGAACCTGGCAAGTGCAACTGCTTTGGGATTGAATGAACTACCTGTACCATCACCTACAATTATGATGAGACTATGATAAAAGAAGCTGAAAATTCTGATTGCATGTATCCTAATCTGCCTCATGTTTTAGCAACACGAAGCCATCCATTCCCCTGCAGCTGATTACACCAGTTTCTTCAGGTAGCATGATATACTGTAGAAATCATTTTGAGTTCAATCGAATTCTGAAACTGTTCTAATTGAAATTATGTTACTTCCATTTTACAGTTAAAGATGTGTAATTAAAATTCTTTTCACTTCCAGCAACTGTGACCATTCTAAGTTTGGGCCTATAGGAGTACTGCAATTTTAATGAAAACAAAGATGTTATCTGATAGCCTTGTTGCACACTTCTAGTCTGCACCAGACTGCACATACTCTTTGAGTGTCATAACCTTAAAAGCATGAATACTGGATATAACCACTGTTCTTAAATGTTAATTAAGAAAAGGCAAGTCTGAGGAATCAGTGAACACCTGAAAGAGGATAGCCTAAAAATGACACAATCAGTATCAATAACAGATCTCAATTATGCAAAAATATTATTGTCCCTATATACTAAACTTTAACATTATATCTAGATGACCAAGGCCATTACCGAAGGGCAGGTATAATTGGGCAGTTACCAGATATTTCTGCAAGAGTCATGATATCTATCTCAAGACTGCATAAATTTGCATTCTAAATGGTTAAATCAGGAACATACAGTAAACTGGAGAATATGTGACCTCTTCTATAAAGATACAAAGTGATCCACCTTAATGATAATGTATGAATTGTACAATACTGGATTTAAGAAAGACTGGGATAACTGATCCCTCTGAATTACCTGGCAGAAACAAGTGCTTACTGTAGGTGTCATAAAAATGCAGAACAGATCAATCGAAGAGCCCCTGGTTTTAAGACTTGATTTGAACGATAATGAAGAAACTGTACCTTTTCATATCCCAATTTTTTGGCAGACAAGTACAGTCATGCATGGTCATGACTGAAATGAGTTTTATTGCCCAGCTCAGTTCATAGTAAACTGTACATGGCAAAGCCATCACATACTTAAATAGAAAAATGCCACCAGCTGGAAAGCCTGTCCTCAAAAATCATAATTTCTTAACGTATACACTAAATAATAGATCATCTGTAAAAAATGATGGACAAGATTGAACTGATATCGTTTTTCAAGAGAGTGTAGCTTATCCAACGCAGGGTTCAGGTTTCAATTTCAGTTTATTTATTGGAAAGCAAGCTGAGGCCAAGTTACTTTTACAACTGCATCCAATACATGAGAGAATTTACAGCAAATAAGAGGTAAAATAAAAACTAGAAGTAAGGTTACAATAAAAATAACGTGGGATTTGGTAGCAAATTTTCAAGGGGAACAAACACAGTGTCCCTCTCAATTGATAAATATACAGTACATGTGCGAAAGAAGCTAGATTATTTGTATGATGTTGATTTCAAATTAGCTTTTATTACTGTCCCATAGAATAATTTATTGGTTAAATTATCTAATATGGGTAGAGTTCCATCTTTACTCATTGTTAAAAGAGTGCCATGAAGTAACCCAGATTAAGGTGGAACATGGAAGGAATGGGAACAAACAGATACATTTTCATCAAGTTGAGCGGTAAGCCAGAGATGCATCCTGCTGCCCTTATTTAATTTCTATATCAAAGGAGGCATTACTGAGCCTGAATGTCCTTTCACTTCCCCAAGACTGGAGACCATAGAGTAATTATGATGTTGAATACTGTATACAGCAATTTAATACTGTTGTTTCTATCAATAGTGAGCCTCCAATGCAAAGCTGACAATGTGTACATTTTTGCAAATGAGTGAGTCCTTCAGATCAATAAAAGTAACTCTGACATAATGGCCCTTGGTAACAATAGAGGCCCATTTAGTTGGCATCTATCTGAAGAAAAGCTAGCAATAGGAATAGATACCACTTACTGCTACATGGATTAATTATCTCAGAGTTCAGTAACTGGAATGAAAATGTAGATTTTAAAGCCTGTACAGCAAACCAGAGGCTAGATAGTATTTTAAAATGTATTGTCAAATTCAAGGTACAGTAACAACCCAACCAAGGCCTTATGGCTGTTTCACTCCAAGGTTCAATCTTTCTGTTGTATGAGAATTAAGCTCCCTGGACCATTTCAGAAAGGTATACAAAATATATTTCTGAGCAGGATTTCATTGTCTCAAGATTTACACCATCCAGCTTTATTGAAGCAGAGATGGGACTAGATCTCTGAGGAACTAGCCACAACCAAGGGTTCTTTCTCATTTGATTAATGTAGTCATCTTTTTTATATATTTATTATTTATTTAAAAGTTTTACCAGGAAGGCATACTTATCAGCCTACTGCTTGATTCTAGATGCATCCAGGGGGAGAGGGACAGGGAGACATACAAAATAAAGCCAGTACACAGTTAATATCAGGTGAAATTAATACATACAGTAGCTAGCAAACAAAATAAGGCAACACAGAGTAGATAACAGGTAAATTAATACAGACAGTAGTAGGCAATATATGAATACATAAATGCGAGCAAGGCCAGTAGGGCCCAACAGAATAAGTAGACAGTACACTGAAATGTGACTGGTAGCAGCGGATACTAATTAATTAACAGTGCATAGGCAGCTAAATCCAGAAGGAAAATCCCCTTAAGATTAACAGCTACAGTCACAATGCCCAACTAGGACTCTGGTGTAGAGGGGATTAGGTACACACACACACAGGTGGAGCAGAAGTGAGCACTGAGGAGGGAGTTGAGGTGCTGCATAGAGGACTCATGACAAATGGCTGAGGGAAGAGAATTCCACAGTTTAGGCATGTAATAATGGAAGGCTGCTTGGCCTGCAGAGATGGACATGAGCCTGATAAAAGCCTGCCAAAACAATACCTAAATGAAGCCACTGATGAGTTTCTTCTTGGAAAATCAGGTTATTCCAGATTCTGGGATGTGAAAGACTATGGCCCCCATATTCAGAGCTGGACACATACGCGTGCAGACAGATACGTTGGGTGAAAAAAATGCATCAGCCAGATCTGGAGCCATATTCAAACAGATGGTATGATTGCACAATCTTTTTGAATATGGGACACTGGATGCACCGCCCACAGCAAGATGCTGCCATGTATGGTGCAGCACATCTAGGGTGCAGTGCTGAAGACTGCCAATAGGGGAATGTGTGGTGTATACCTGTATGTGCAGCAACCCCCATGGGCGATATTCAGTCCAGACATGCAAATGAGCCCATTGAGCATGCATGGTGCAAAAGAGCAATTTGCATGCCTATTATGGGCTCATTTGCATGCTTGTGCCTGGTGTAATGCAGCGGGCCAGCATCCCCTCACGCCAGCCCCGATCACTGTAGTCCTATAATAATAAAACAGATCCCCATTTCCATAGTGTAGTGGCCCACTCCCCAGCCCCCATCACTGTAGTCTTATATGAAATACACAGACCCCCATTTCCTTAGTGTAGTGTCCCACCTCCCTAGCCCTGATCACTGTAGTCTTATAAAACATACCAGATTCCTGTTTCCATTGTGTAGTGCCCCCCCTCACCAGCCCTGATCACAGTAGTCTTATAAAACGTACCAGATTCTCATTTTCATAGTGTAGTGGCCCCCCCTTCCCAGTACAGATCACTGTAATAGATTTATAAAAAGCTCATCTCTGTTCAGGAGTGGGGGACCACTAGCCACCAGGAAATGGGGATCGGCCTTTTGTAAATCTATTACAGTGATTGGGGCTGGGGAGGGGGGACAATACACTATGGAAATGGGGATCCGTGTATTTTTTGTACAACTACAGTGATTAGGGCTGGGGAGGAGGGCCACTACTCTATGGAAACGGGGATCTGTGTAACTTATATAAGACTACAGTGAGCAATGCTGGGGAGGGGGGAATACTACACTATGGAAATGGGAATCTGTGTATTTTTGTATGACTACAGTGATTGGGGCTAGGAAGGGGGAATACTACACTCTGGAAATAAGGATCTGTGGAATTATTATATGACTGAGTGATTGAGGTTGAGTGGGGGGTACTACACTATGAAAATGGGGATGTGTTTTATTATTACAAGGCAACAGTGATTGGGGCTTCTGAGGGGAACTGTGTACCAGTCCCTAGACTGTGCGTGGGGCACAAACTTACACCACACATAGTTAAAGTAGGGTCTGAAAAGCATAACTACGCATGATGCAGCTGGCCATAGTTACGCTTGGGGTGGGTCTCAATATTGTGATGTGTGGCATATGCATGAGGGACCCCTCATTTGCATAGGCACATTGCAATACTGTGTGTGGTGGTGCAGTTGGAGTTGCAGGATGCATTGGTGGCCTTTGAATATGGCCACACCCCTGATGGCCCACGCATGTCCGAAGATGTGGAGCACATCAAGGGATGTGCCCTAATTTTGTCTGAATATGTGGACCATGTTTATAGCATTAGTTGTGGCAACTTATGGCAATCTCTGGAACCAGCAGACAAAAACAATAGTCATTCAACAACTGAACACCAGAACAAGAAACATATAAGATAAACTAAACAATGCAGAAATAAAAACAAAGGAGTGGCAATGTTTTCTTCATGACTCAACATGTCTTATGAATGGAACAATTATTTGAATTTTATAAAGAATCCACAGTTGAGGAATACAGCACAGCCTACATGGATGCACATTAGTGTCATAAGATTTCTCCATTACAAAGATATATAACAGCCATTGAAATGGTCTTGTTCCATGAGGTAACACTGTAGAATTCAGAAGTATTCTGTGTTGCATTCTGGTGGGTCCCATTGCATGCTTACTAGGCATCAGATAAAGCCAGGCACCACTGTTATGTGTGGTAGAGTTACTAACATTCTTCTTTCACATAGATTACGGCATTGTCGGCAGCAGTAAGCAGATTTGTTGCTACACTTCATGCTTCTCTTCTGTTTACTTAGCAGTCTACATAAAGCATAATTTGCTTCTGTTATGGAAAAAGTGTGTATTCATCCTTTGTCCCTGATCTTTTAATTGTTGACTGGCAAAGACCCTGTTATTTTAAAAATGGTTGTCATGTTTTCTTTTAAAGCTGAGAAACAGAAATAAGTTAACTTGGCTCTTGATCACTTCATCTCAATTTTCAGCAAAGCCTGCGACCTCTTTGCCCCTGCTAAAAGGCGTAAAACAAAATCTCTCTGTAAGCCATGGGTCACCGCGGCTCTTCTCTCACAGCTGAAACTAAGGGATCACCTCTGGGCAGTTGCCAGGGCCACTGGCAAACAACTGGACATCCAAAATTACAAACAAGCACGAAATGCCTGCACAAAAGCCATAAAGCTAATGAAATCCACCTATTACAAAGATGCTTTCACCAATACATGGGGAAATGATCGTGCTTTCTGGGACAATATCAAGGATGTCACAGGGAAGCAGCCAAAAACCTCTCCGGCCATGTTAATGGTTGATGGATCCTCAACCCTTGACCCCAAGGTGATCTCAAACATCTTTAACACGGCTTTTTCAGACCTTAGTGCTGTTCTACCCCATGACTTTTTCGAAAACAGGGCCTACTCCCCAAATACCTCAATCCCTCAGTCTAACCATCCCCTCTTCTACTTCAGGAAGGTAAGGCTGAATAAAGTGCACCGCTATATTACTGCAGCTATCTCTAAATCTAGATCTAGTAGCGACACCCTGGACCTTAAGCTTCTTTTGCTCACCCTCGATGAGGTAATTCATCCATTAACACAAATCCTAAACCTCTCTCTCAGCTGTGGAAAATTCCCGGACCTATGGAAAACAGCCACCGTGACACCCATCCATAAAAGTGGGGACAAGACGATTCACTCAAATTATCGCCCTATCTCCATACTGCCCCACTCTCTAAGGCATTGAGGCGCATCGTGGCTGATCAACTTACCCGACCACTTGGATAAATACAATATACCTTGTCCACAACAACACGGCTTCCGGAAGGTCACAGCACCACCACAGTCCTTCTTGAGTTCACTGGAGCTTTGCACAAATCCCTTGACAACGGCCTTCTCACAGGGGCCGTTTCGTTGACCTCCAAGGCCTTCGATACAGTACACCATGGATTATTAATACACCAACTACTGAATGCGGGCTATCACCTGACTCTTCTCTCTGGTTTAAAAGCTACCTAGAAAACCAGTCACAGAGAGTAAAATTGGGACCTCTTTCTAACACCCTGCCTGATCGCTGGTGTCCCACAGGGATCCATACTGGGACCCTCCTTTTAGCTTTTTCTTAAACTCCTCCTTACCATTGCTCTGAGCAGATCATACTATATGCCGATGATGCTGTTGTATTCTCCACTCACAAAGATCCTGCAACTCTTCAACACAACCTTCAACTTGGTTTCAGTTCTGTAGAGACATGATTTCTTAATCATAAACTGGTCCTCAATGACAAGAAAACCAAATCTATGCTCTTCTGCAGCTCTCATAACCCACACAAGCTACACCACTTGGCTATCTCCACCACCCAGGAGAACACTCTAGATCAGGTGGGGTCCTTCAAATACTTAGGGATACAGCTTGACCCTAATCTCTCCTATGGACTTCATGTAGATAATGTAGCTAGAGCTGCTAATACACGGCTTGGTCTCCTCTACAAACACAGACCACACCTCACGCCAGAAGCTTTGAAGGTTGCAGTCCTGAGCTCTGTGATCTCTGTAATAGACTATGGTCTCATCATTTATGGCTCGGCCACAACCACAACCCTTAGATGCCTCTCAACTACCTTAAATAAAGCATGTCGGCTCATCACTGGTGCTCACCGTCTCACACACACATGTGACCTGTACACTCAGACCGGCTGGCTCCAACTATCAAACCGCATAAAGTTTCTCACCTGCTCAATGGTGAAAAAAATCTACCTTCTCCTTGCACCTTCTGGGGTCTCAACTCTGTTACAACACCGAATTAACAAATTGCACCTTACGAGATCCACGCTACAGCTACTGAAAGTCCCCCACTGTCACACTTCACAGGGACAATGCTCTTTTGCTTGTCGAGTGCCACTCTGGTTCAATGGCCTCAGCCCAACCATCTCCTCTGCCCCAACTATTGGTATGTTTAAAACTAGGCTCCGGGACTATCTTACTACCAACAGCTCCTGTGACTGCCCAACTTAACCTTGTTCTCCACTTCCCTTTCTGCTCTAGTTGTCCCCCCCCAGTGGATTCTACCCTCACATCTTGGTATACCCAATGCTGCACTTTTCACCCTCTTGCCACCCTTCCTACATTCCTTCCCCCCCCCCCCCACCCTCTACCCTCTCCCTATGGCTCTGGCACTTCTTATCTGTTGTCTATCTTCTCTGACAAATGCTGCTGGCTGCCTTGTTACAATGCTACCCTTGAACTGTATTAATCTGTTCTCTGTTTGCAATGTCCACATTGTTGTAATGCCTGTCTTGATGTTTCCCATAATTTGTATTTCTCTGAAGTGGAACCTTTGTAAAAAGAGCCATGGCTCAAAGGTATTTGTAATCCTAGACTTGATAAATAAATAAATAAATAAGTAAATGGTTGCTATTAGAGATGTTCTCAGAGTTGGTTTTGTCCATTTGCTCTACAGTTGCAGTACTTGGACCTCAACAATGTCTTTATAATAAAAGTGATGATTGATCATGTATATAATGTGGAAGCAAATGATCATGCTTTATACATTTTCTTTATTGTTCTCAGTTGGCATAACAAGTACACTACTGTATATCTCATTAATGATACAAAGAGTCTCTGTTCATTACATATCCACAAGTACTGTTGGTTGAGTTTTGAACATCTCATATTCACATACATGGCATGTTTAGGTCACCTTCTACAATACAGTGGCAACAGACATAACAGTAAACAAGCATTTGTCAATGCTGAATGTTGGCTTGCTGGCATTGGCATTGGTAGTACAGGAGTTAGACAGATGCATCATAGGAATGGCAGTGAAGTATTTAACTGATGCCAACCCACCCCCACCCTGCAGAGAGTGACAGGCATTAGGGTGTCCCTTTGGGTGTTTGGTAGTGAAGTGCAGGAAAACATGTCGGGCAGGATGTGAAAAATGACAGCTGTACAGTTCATAAGGAGGTGTAAAAAAATGCCAGTGTTGAAAATGTGGCATGTAAATATACCAAATTTGTGAAGTTACAAGGGTGCGTGGGAAATATGCAACGCACGCTTGCAACACTGCCATTTTATGGGTGTTCGGCATCAAATTTTCAACATAGGCATTTTAGCATCTCTTCTCATCTGCACAACAGTGTCATTGTTATTTCCTCAAAGTGTCCCAAGAAGTGATTTCACACAGCAACCACGCTATTCTGCGCCGCAAGTGCGAAAACACATTTTGGGCAGGATATGTGAAATGTCAGCAGTACTGTTCATCAAGAGGTGTGGAAAAATGGCAATGGTGAAAATACAGACTGAAAATATCACAAATACACGACGGTACGAGCGTGCATGCAATCTGCCAATGCACGCTCGTAACACAGTCATTTTATGGAGTATCATCACCAAATTTTCAACATCGGCATTTTAGGTCCTCTGCTCATGAACTGTGTCACTGTCATTTTCATAATCTGGCCCAAACACTGATTTCACACAGCAACTGCGCTATTGTGCACTGGAAGTGCGGAAACACACTTTGGACAGGATGTGGAAAATGACAGCTGTACTGTTCACAAGGAGGTATACGAAAATGACAATGCTAAAAATCCGGCGTTAAAATATTGTGAATGCGCGAAGTAATGAGCCTGTGTAGCAACTGCGCAATGCAAACTCGTAAAACAAGCATTTGTTTGATTTTTTCCACCAAATTTGGAACATAGGCTTTTTAAGAGGCCACCTCATGAACACTGCCACTGTCATTTCGTTAATGGGTCCCAAAAGGTGATTTCACACAGTGACTGCGAAATCACCTTTCGAGGCCAATTAATGCCATGACAGTGATAGAATTCATGAGGAGGGGCCCCAAAAACCCCATGTTGAAAATTTGGTGCCAAAATTCCAAGAAATGCCTGAGATATGCAGCAAAGTTGAAAAAACCCTATTCACTCCATTATACAGCTTACCGGCATTTCCTCAGTTCGCAGTCGGCTTTGAAGAGTGCAGACGTGTTCCTGGTCCACCGAAGATCGTCTCGCCAGACTCCGGAGGTAAGTATGGGATGGGAGGGTGAGGGAGGCAGGGTGCAGAGGGTGGGTGCGGGTGGGGAGGGGGCATCGAGACTACGAGGGATGGTTTTAGTTTTACAGAAAAAAGAAAAGAAAACCATTCGGGGCAGTTTTGTGTTGCAGGGCATTTGGCACGCTGGGTGGGCTCCGCATGCCACCTAACTGTTTTTGGGGGTGTCAGTGGCCGAAGGGTTGGGCACCTCATCGGCTCCAAAGAAAGCAGTGGGGGCCGACTGAGGGGATTGGGGCACCCTTCTTGGCATTCCACATTTGGGGTATGCTGACGGAGTGGGCTTCCCCATCGGCACAGTAAAACAGTGGGGGTTACCAACAGGGGATTGGTATCTGATGTCGGCAGCAGTAAGCGCTGGCACGACCATGTCTATAATGGCGGCATGGCATGCAAGCAAAGGATCGGTGTATATGACGAGCTTTGCTCGATTGCAGTGGACCTTTGCTTAGATGTGCTCGCCCCATTATATATGCATGGTGTGGCGCCAGCATGCAGGCTGATTGGAGAATGAGGGCAGCGCTACTGATGCATGCCCTGCATTTGCCCAACAGCGGCCACGACCCCAAATCTGCACTCTCCCTACATGTTGGCTTGCGTGCAAGCGTGGCAAGCCAACATTAAAAACTGGAGTCAGAGATCCAGCTATGCACCTTTTGTATACCATTCACAATTGTGATGTTCTGAGAACCATTACTACTAGCTACCTTAAAGGGCTGCATAGTCTAAACATTTAAAGAGTAGAAGGGGTGGAAAAATTCCACAAATTGATTCAATGGGCCTACGCAACCAGAGTAGTGTTATTATGCTTGTGCAACTGTGATAACTGTTTGGCCATTCGCACTCTCTATTCCACGGGGAATTACCACCCTGTAAAGGTACCAAAGGCAAGGAACCCTCAGAGAGGGTTCTGCCCATAGAAGTGCCACAGGAAGGTTCCCTTGACTAAAGGTACCTTAAGAAGGAGCCCCCCAAGAAGAGAGGCATACCACTGGATGTGGAGGGGAGGATGGTGGGGTAAAGAAAAAAATGCTTCAGGAGGAGGCTGGGAGGAACTGCTTATATACATGTAGCTCATGATGGGGGTGTGGCTAGTTGCTTATTCCGTTGAACCACAGGCATAGCCTTCCAATTCAATGGGCCTATGCAACCAGAGTAGTGTTATTATGTTTGTGCAACTGTGATAACTGTTTGGCCATTCGCACTCTCTATTCCATGGGGAATTATCACTCTGTAGGGGTACTGAAGGCAATCAACCCTCAAAAAGTGTTTCACTCATAGAGATGCCATAGGAAGATTCCCTTGGCTAAAGGTACCTTAAGAAAGAGCCCCAAAAAGAGCATTAATCAGAAAACATTAACTACATGGTAGAAGAGCAGACTGACATCAATGAGACAGCTTGATGAAACACAAATGAGATACACAGGTTATCAGGATAGCACTGATAAAATGGATTCACTGATGACATCAGGGGGTTTCCTAAGAAGAGAAGAAACAGTGAGTAGGGCCTCCATTCATCTCCAGCCAACAGCGGAACCTACCTAAGTAAACTAAGGAATATACTATAAACAATTAACTACATATTATGACCTTGGGCATAGAGGAGAAGGAAAAAACCCTTTTCAGAGGAGGAAACCCCTGAGGATCCAAGGCCTAGGTCGCCTTCCCTCCAGGATGGGGGTAGTTTATTTAGTGTTGGCTCTGGGGCTGCAATTTGAAAACCCAATCTATTCAGGGAGAGGGCTTTTAATCCATACTGTATGATATGGGCATGCCCCAAAGCTGTGAACTTTTGGAATCCAATTCAACATTTTGTTACCCCTATTTTTGGTCTTTATAGATATTTTACTTTAGAAATAAGTATTTCGGGTAATTATGACCACATTTTATTGGTAACGGAGAAAGCTTATATGGCTTTAATTGCCAGGGTAGCTAAACTGGTATTGATAAGGCAGTGGAAGGGTAATGTTCTGCTCTCTACCTTAGAATGGACTCAGGAATCCTTCATGATCCTGAATGCAGAAAGCTCTATTGCATCATCAAATAATAGTCTACATCAGTTCCAGACTTGTTGGGGCCCTATTATTTCATTACTGAGCAGGACTTGACTTTTGTTTTTTCTCTTTCCCCCCACATTGATGTGATGATGTGTTAGGTAGTAATATAATCTATATTTCTCATATATGTCTGTTGGGTGCCCTGCTTCTCGATAAGCATGGTAGCAGTGTTGGAGCCTGCATGGGTGGGGAGGTGGGTTGAGGGAGGCAGATGGTATGAGATGGAGGGGATTTAGACTCTGTTATTGTAATGTTTTTATTTTCTTTGGGACTAGTTTCTCTGTATGTAATTAATTCATTTTGATTATTTTCATTTTTCTTATGTTGTTTGTTATGCAGTATTTATTTTTATGTTGTTGTATTTGTTGTATATTTCAATTAAGTATATTAAATTGCAAAAAAAATAAAGAAACCCAATCAAAGGGGAGGAAATGTTCCAATATTGGTGGCAAGCTCTCAGGATCCCTCTAATGGGAATGCGATGAAGGGCTGCGAGAGGTCTTTGCAACAACAGGTACTCTGAGATGAGAGCAGACCCCCACTGTGGGAGGAAGAGAGCAATGACCACTAAGGCACTCAGTCAGCCTACCGACTAAAACAAACCAGATGAACAGGAGGTAGTCATAAGGAAAATAGCTTTTGAAGGTGTCACAGTGATGCCACAGCCAAAGGAGCCCTCTTGAGCTGTAAGAGCTCCACTCCCTTGGCAGCTGAAGTCTTAAATTCATCAAGAGGTGCACCATATGACTGCATACTAAAGCTCGGCCTGGAGCAAGGACATTCATACTATGGGCCAGATGAGAAGGACCCCGCCCCAAGGTTGACATGCTCAAGATGTGGACTTTGAAAGTGCAGCTTGAGACTGTTGGCTTACAGGGTAAGCCACGAGCCAGAAAAGGTAATTGACATGGTTGGCATGCCTCCGGTTTATGAATGAAAGCATGAATCAACTTCGAGTGCTATATATGAGGAGGCTGGGCAAAACCAGTGGCTGTAGATATTGATGAGGAGGCCAACCTTGAAACATTATGAATGAACTCTGCAACACGAGAACTGCCAAGGAATGGCCTGTGAGAGTTTGCGAAAGAACTCTGCAACAATCCCTGTAAAAGGTTACGAGCGAACTCTGCAACAAGAACTACCAAGGCTGGGCCTGGGTGAAGTAGGAGTCTGGAGCATGACCAGTGTTTGGTGGTTTGATAGTAGTAACAACCAGCAGAAAACAAGCTAACCAGTTCAATTACAGAAGCCTTTGGCCCGGTGGTGCTGAGGGTTGAGGTACCGGAAGCCACACCTTGTGCTACGCTGGTGACCCTGGTTCGGAAGTGGACTTGGGTCATCAGGGGTCAGCCAGGAGGAGGAGGAGGATTGAGTGTCCAAGGGACAGCTCTCCTTCTACGGGGAGGGTGGGGTATCTGCGACATTGCTGGCTCCTGGCAGGGACTGGGGGGAAGTGCGAGTCATGATACAATGGAGGGGACAGTGCAGGCAGATATCTGAAATGCGGTGTGCAGATGTGCACATCATACCATCACTGGCATCCTTACATGCCTACACTGTAGGAGGAACTACAGGGGACAAAATGGCTGAGCCTCCTGCGCTATTGAAGGGCCACCATGGCAAGGCATCAGATGCTCCCATGAGCTCTGTCTTATCCCAACCCCTTGGTCTTTCATAAGGGAGTCTGCAATGTGACCTTAGAGAGGGAGAGGGTGAGGAGGTAGCAGCTTGGACACAGCACCAGATGCGGGAGCCACCGCAGGACCAGAAGGGGAACCATAGGACCACCCCAGCAGGAAGGTAAAGCAGACAAATAAAGTAGAAAAATAAAATAAAAAAATTACAGAAGCCAAATTGATAGTGACATAGAAGGTAGGTGCTTAGGCAGTGAAAGGCTTTTAGGTAGTTAGAGGCTGTGATGCCAGTGATTGAATCAGTGAGATTTAACATAATTGAATTGATGACATTTAGCAGATGATTGGTATGGTTTCAGCATGAATAGTGAATCAATGTGGTTAGTAGCAGTAACAGTAAATTAATATGATTTGCATGAATACCGTAAATGCCAGTAAGGTAGAGTTAGGTTATTCCAGTAGGGTGCATTTACAGGGAGTAAGGTTTTACAATGCAGCAATGAAATGCAATGAATATTTGAAGTAAATTGACTATGAGGTAAATGTATTGAAGCATAATGACTGCAAGCCATGAAGGCAAAGGCATTTATGCATGGATAGCTAAAAGTCATGTAGTCAATGGAGCAGGGAAAAATCATATAGCTTACATAAGCATGCTTCTGATAATTGGAACTACAATGACCCACTGTGACACCACAGTCCCCTGCCATGGGAGTAACAGCGAGCCACAAGCTGCACATCATGAGACCAACAGCAACTGTCATGTTGGTAGGGTAGGAACCCCCAAAAGAGGCACCTTTACTGGCAAGGTCCTTTTGAAGGACAAAGCCATAGGATAGCAAGCTGCCCGGGTAATGTGAACAGGGGTGCAAATTAATTACTGAAAGGCTCAAGATAGTTAAATTCAGAAACAAACAGGGGAAATGCCTGCAGCTGGAAGCTGAGACCAGGCAGCCAATGTAATAGCTGAACGTTTCATATATAGCAATGCAGCCGTTGGGCCTGGCTGAGAAAACACTGAATAAATTGAGCAGAGCACACTGAACTCCAATATAAATGAACTGAACTAGAACTGAGTGGAGTAAGATCAGAGCTGTGAACAGGGAGTGGCTGGTGAAGCCTGGTCCAGGTGCAAATGATTAGGTTGGAAACACTGGAGACAACAGGCAGCAAAGCAGCAGTGGGAACTGAAACACACAATAATGATACAGTTGACAGAGGGCTTGGAAAATCTGGTGGGGAAATGTAGCCTGAGAGCACAGACACATGGTAGCTGAAGGTAAGGAAACAACATCTGTAACCTAAAGCACAAATAAACAATGAAACATAGGGTGCTAGAAAACAAGAAAGCCCAAAAGAAATAAACAAGGCAAACAAAAGTACAGAAGCAGGAAGGAAACAGGCATACAAGGAAGCATGTAGCAGCCAGAGGCAAGGCAATACAAACCAAATAAGAGGAACACAAAACAGACATCCAGCACAAACCAAGCAAAGCCAAAAGCACAGCAATGCTGGGCGGGTGGGGACAAAGTCACAGCAGGCCCCAAGGAAGAAGACCGGCCAACAGAGCCTCCGACAGGCAAAGAAAAAATGCTTCTCAAGGAGGCTGGGAGGAACTGCTTATATAGCTCAGAAAGGGAGCGTGGCTGGTTGCTTACCCCACTGAACCACATGCATAGCCTTCCAGCTATTGTGGGTGGTCTACTATATGTATTTATAGGGCAAAGCTGAAACAGAGCTCTCACATGAATTATAGTACCCATGCTGTCCATCTATTTAAAAATGTCCGAGTTTGTTTCCTCCTCTGAAGTCAGAGTTTGTTTCCTCTTTTGATAGCTCTGATAGGTATTGTGTCTGCAGCCATCATCTAGTGATTTTTGATTTGACCACTGGCATCAGTATGTTGGGAAAGCACCATTTTCTCTTATATTTTAAACCTTGCAGTGGAGCCCCAAGGACAAATACTAAAGGATAACACGGACACAAGATCCCAATTATTGGCATAAAAACTTCCATTGCCTACATCCAAAATGAATCCCAATGGTTAACTTGCCAGAAGATGTGGATGTATTTGCTCTGTGTGTTCTGCAATTTCTTCAGCAGCTCGAAGATGTGGATATCCTACAGAACAGTATATTTATACAGCTGTAAAATATATTGTCCTCCCACTCACTAAAACAAGTAACCACCACTGTCCACCCCATCAAGTCTCCTATCATTCATAATTCATGAAACCATGCCCACCCTACTCCCTCATAGCTTCTCAACATCTCTCCTCCTCCCAAACCCCACAAAAAGTTAAAATACATCCAGATTAGTGAAAAACTCAGAGATGCGCTTACTCATAGGAGCAATCATCTCTCTTCCCTACTGGTACAATGGCCGAATGTAATAACATCCTCATTAATGACACCTCATTGGCTAACATTTCACCCTATCAAGTTTTACTACTCAGGACATCAGTCTGAATCTCCTTTAAATGTATGAGGACTTAGGGGGAGGAGGGAGGTTATGTGCTACAGAGGAAAATGGTGGAGTGATTTAATGAATTATGGGGGTTGGGAGTCAAGACAGGCTGTGGGAGGGTGTGGTTACTTGTTTGATATGGGTTAAGGGGCATGTTCTGTTACAGCTGGCAGCAACTATTAATGCAGTATAAGCTGTTTCTTCAACATGACTATGGTGGGAGGAGAGACGTGGGTGGTAGCAGGAAGCTGGGTGGTAGAGATGGTCTTTGCCATCAGTGTCAGTAGCTCAGTAGGCTACATGCTTACTTCTGGAGCTGAAATAAGAATGTTATGACTTGTATCTCCACACCAGGTACTTGGATAATACACAGCACTGGCACTGTTGTGTGTTATGAAGGAAATACTGCACTGTTGAGGTGCCCTCCTTTGGATGGGATTTTTTAACTGAGATCCCATCTGCCCATCTCTGGTCACTGCCTGAGTGGAAGTTAATGATTCCATGGCACTTATTGATGAAGAAGAGGGGTGTTTTCCAGTAGTGTCATGACCAATATTCTCCCATCAATAAGACAAGTATATGTAACCCACCCTAAAGGATGCATCTGGAAACAAGCTATCACAGCTTAGATTGCCTTTCCTGGTCAAAAAAGACAATAAGTAAGTAAATAAATAATCGAATAAATAAATAAAAAGATTTGTGTAATGTATCTGGGAGGTGGGTGGGGCAGATGATGGTTTCATACTGGGTGTAGTTGTTCTTGGAATTTAAAAGAAATAGTTTTTTTTTCCTTTTTAAAAACTTCACTGAGTGAGATTGGGGTCAAAGTTGGAAACTTCCTGATTATGTACCAACTTGGCCAGAGAAGTTTTAATTTGCAAACATCTCTATTATTTACTTATTGCACTCTATATATTTATGAGAGAGTAAGTGCATCCCATTGTTGCATATAAGCTCTGAGTCATTTGGCAGTAACTGACTTGAAATCAGCTGGATTCTTCAGTTGGTGTATACCAAGGTATTTAATCAAATTCAGCTCTCACTTCATCTTAAATTCTTGTGTCAATTCAGAGGGCTGAACAGAGGTGAGAGACAGTGTTTTTATCTTTGTTGTACCAATTTTATAGCCCAGCACAATGCTATATTGCTCCAATGCCCTGATTACTTCTGGAATTGTGGTTTATGGTTGTGTCACATATAGACAGAAGAAAAAGCAGAAGCAGAAACAGAAGAAGAAGAAGAAAGAACTATTTGTGTAGTACCTTTAAGACACACTGGGATTGATTTCCAAAGGAGTTAGAATGACACAAAGGACTTGCATCAAATAAGTGTGATGCAAGTTGCGATATGCATCCAAAGATGCATCAAATGCAATTTTTTAATGTGGTCTGCTTCAGAAACAGAGGAAACTGTGGCCAAGGTCCCTGCATCCAAACATGCATCAAACACCCCAATGTGCCAGCACGCAAATGCTACTTTGTCAGTACAAGCTGCCACATTCCCACAAATGCAATTCCCAAAGAGGATTGGCACACAGTTGCATCACGGATGTGACACACCTGTTAGACCAGGGAGGACGTGGTCTAAAGCATACATAAATAGTGCCCTGCTAGGCAGGTGGATTGTGAGTCACTACTGAGGAGCTACTGATGCAGTACAATCACCAGAGGGGTGACAACTAACAATGCCTGGGCTATCAGCCCTATTAGACTTTAGGATAGCATAATGGATGAGATACCAATGTGCTCAATGGCAATGACACCGGGCACAGCATGATGCCCCTGTGGAGAGGGAGGGTAGAAGGTGGTGAACATACTCAGCCAGGGTATACAGGAGGTGGATATCTTTCTGGGAACTCTTGGAGGACCAGTGCTTGGCAAGATACCATCTGCCTTGTGCAGCCATAGAGGAGCTCTGTGAGGAGCTCAGAGGGGATATGCAGAGCCACACAAGGAGGGGTCATCCATTTCCAGTAGAAGTAAAGATGTTGGCAGCACTATGCTTTCTGGCAATGGGAACTTTTCAGACTCTGATGGGGGACACTGTGGGCATTTCCAAGTCTGCAGTATCAAAATGTCTAAAGCAGTTCCTCAATGCCCTGCTGCGCAGGACTACCAGGTACATCACCTTCCTAGTGGATGCACCCCAGCAACTTGCTGTCAAGTAGGGCTTCTATGGTATTGCACATTTCCTGTGTGCTGGGTGCCTTGGACTGTACGCATGTGGTGATATGTGCACCAGCCATGGACCTGGACAAGTATATGAACATAAAGGCCTACCATCTTTAAACATACAGGTTGTGTACAATAGCCAGTTCTGCATTCTAGACATGGTGGAAAAGTACCCTGGCTTCTCACATGATTCCTTCATTCTGAGTCAGAGTAGGCTGCATGAGGTCTTTCCTCATGGGGACTTCTGCAGAGGATGGCTATTACATAGGTGCAAGGGCAAGATAAAGGACAGGTACAAAGGACACAGTTGTAGCATGTATGGACATGCGATGTGTGCAAGTGGCCTGGAAAATAAGGCACATGGTTGCAAGTGGCTCAGCTGATGTGGATGGAGGGCGCACAGCCTGCCTTGAAAGACATGTGCACTTCGGGCCACAGGCAATGTCACTGGGCCTGTACACTGGCAATGTGTTTGTGATGTGACCCATGGGGGGGACTGCAGGGGGTGTCAGCATGTTGATTGTGAAGGGCTGAATGTTGTGGCATAAACATTGTTGTGCATAGGTAGATAACCATGCCATTTTCATCCTTACAGATTATAGTGGCTACCCCCCATCAGCCATGGCTAATGACCCCAGTTTGGCACACACAGAGTCTGAGGAAAGATATAACCAGGCCCATGCCAGCACCAGGTCTGCCATAGAGCATAAGTTTGAACTCCTGAAAATGAGATTCTGATGCTTCAGCTGCTCAGGAGGAGCCCTGCAGTACACACCCCAGATGGCATGCAACATCTTCGTAGCCTGCTGCCTTCTACATAATACAGCACTGGCACACCATGTCCAAATGCCTAATATGGATGATGAGGAGCCAGAGCCTGAGGAGGAGTCAGATGAAGAGGGACAGCTTGGGAACATCACACATGGTCAAGGGCTAGGAAGAGGGGGGGTACTGCACCAGCTGCTAATCGTACCAGAGCAGACCTGATCCAGAGCTACTTTGCCTGACAGTGAAGACCAGCCAGATGCATGGGCATGTTCATTTATTTATTTAAAAATGTTACCAGGAAGGCACTCTGAGCAAATCTACTGCTAGATTCCAGATCCGTCCTGGGGTAAGGGGGTAGGGAGAGTACAATATGAACAGTTGAAAAATGAAGCAGGCATTGAGAACAAGCAATATACAAATATTGGCTACAGGATACAGCATATGGGTACGAAATACAATACATAATACAATGCAGCAGAGCAAGGCATAGACATTAAAGATTAATTAACGATTAGTTAACCACCTGCTTCTGACACACACCGGGTCACCACTACTTCACTGAAGGAGGAACTAGCCTATATGCGGACATTAAATTAGCTACATGTGCAGGTGGAGAAGTATGCTTTAAGAAGGGAGTTGAGGTGCTGGGTTGTGTGGACATGATGAATATCTGGGGGTGGAGTGTTTCACAGAATGAGCATACTATATTTGAAGGCTGCCTGGCCTGCCATGGTGGATATGTGCAGGACAGAGAAGAGCCTGATATCATTGTTCCTGAGTGAGTACACTGGGCAGGTAGAGACATTTAGGACAGAGGTGAGGTAGGAGGGCAGGGATTGGGACTAGAACTTGGCCATGATCTGAGCGCAGTGTGCTAGTCTTCTGTCCTGGAGGGAGGGAAAGCCCAGGGACTGGTAGTGGACACAATGATGGGTGGGCAGAGGGCAGTCAAGGATGAAGTGGCAGAAGGAGTGGAAGAGTGGATCCAGTCTGGCTAGGGTGGACTTGGATGAGGCACTGAAGATTACATCCCCTTAGTCAAAAACTGTGAGGATAATTTTCTGTATGCTAGCATGGTGAGCCAGCAGCGAGTTGCAACCATGATTGCTGTATAGGGCACCCAACCTCAGGTGGAGCTTGTTGTGGATGGTATTGATATGTACAGAAAAGTTGAGGTGCTGGTCAAGACATACCCCAAGATACCTGAAGGAGGTACAGGCCTCAGGAGAAGTCCCATCTAGGGTGTGGAAGATAGGCAAGGATGTGATCCGCAAGAGTCTCTGCCTTGTGCCAAAGGTCATGGAGACTGTCTTCTTGGCACTGATGGAAAGCTGATTGGAGCAAAACCTGAGCTGAACATTGCTGAAGTCCAGCTGAAGTCTGGTGTCTGGGGAGTATGTAACAGTATGTCAGCAATCACACTATGTGTGCCCAGGTAGTGTACCACATTGACATCCTGCTGCCTGGGGCAGGCACCTGTGAGTGACAGTGCATTACAGGCAGTGAACCCACTGCCCAGTGGTTGCCCCTGGTAGCAGGTGCAGCAACATCATAGAACACTGTGGTCCACATGCAGACAGTGGATTCAAGGGGTGTGCATGCCACATGTACCATGTGTATGTAAGGTATAACACTGACATCTCAAGAAGGGGATATGGAAGATAGGGGATTGAACAAGATGTTGAGGGGCAAGGCAATACATACACTATGTGAGGTTCACACAGCCTGTCCTGACCACAGGACCTGTCCACCACAGGCAAACATTGTGGGTCCTGGCTGTCACATGCCCAGCACCATGGAAATCAGCCACATGGAAAGGCTGCAGTAGTGGTGGACATGTGTGGGCTGGTGTATCCATACTGCTTTGTGTTAGAATGCTGTGTATGTAAAATGAAGACAAAAGGGACACACATGTAAGCTGCAATATGAACTTTATTGGCACAGTGCAATCCATGCTAAGAACAAGTGCAATAGTAAGGGATCTACAGTACATGCCTGAGGGAACCCCCCAAGCAGCCCAATAACCAACCCCCCCTGCCACCATACAGTCAGGGTATTGCAGATCCCACACTCCAGGAGTCCCCACATGTGTCCCCCTCCACCACATGGCCACAACCATGTCAACTATGCAATGCACTCATTTTCTACACCATCCCCCTCAAGGCATGGATACTGTCAACACTACTCAGACGTGGCCCTTGACGCAGCTCAAACCTTGATGTAATGGTCATGTGTCGTATTCCCGGCCACTGCCATCATTCTGGCGCCTTGAGTGCACACCTCTTACTGCAGTTCTGCCAGAACTGCCCCTGTTGACTGCACATGTGTGATGTTGAACACACCCCTGGTGAGTGAGGGTGGACCACTGGTCAGAATGTCAAGCTTACCACTGCAGGGATGGGATGACACTCTGCATTGCACTGGCAGCAGAGACAGTTACAGGCACCAAGCAACCAGGCCCCCTTTCTTAGCCCGCTGTGGCACTGATTCCACTTGCACAGTGCCCACCTCAGCACGGCTGTTAGCAATGGCTTCGGATGTGGCAGTGCTAATGATAGACAATGCCTGTGACATGTCAGCATGGCCGAATCCACTACTGCTCCCTGTAAGGTTCTGTGTTTCCAGAACTACTGTCAGTGCAGAGGGTGCAAGTGTGCATGCTGGTGATGGCTGTGTATCAGTGTCTGGACTGGTATGTGCACTCTTTTCCACCACACTGCGAGGTAGGTCAAAACGCTGTGGGGATGCATGTTGTAGAGTGTCTGAAATGGCCTGATTCTCTGTAGCAACGGACTGCACTATTCCCCCACTGGGATCACCCGTGTGGAATACAGCTGTGATATGCTGTGAGTTCCCAGATGGTGGATCTAGACATTGTGGGATGTGGGTGTCATCCATTGGTCTGGATGCAGGGGTGGACAAGTCTGGGATGTCCATCCTCTGTCCCTGGCAAAAAGATGTTACAGGGCCATGTTGTGTCTCTGCTACACCACAACCAAGGCCACTATAACCCAGGCCACTGGTGCCCTGTAAGCCATCCATGTGCCAGCCAGCAGGGGCTCTAGTGTTTGTCCCAAGGCCATGGGTGCCAGTGTCCCCCCACTCCTGATGGCCATTACCTGTAGTGGTGTATCATATTCTGGACACCAGAGAAGTATTGTAAGCATGTGGGATAGGTGTGTGGCCAGCAGCCTGGTGCTCAATAGACATGGAAGCGCTGCAGTGCACCACATCTTCGCAACCCTAAACATGGGCCAAAATCACAGTGCCCCTGTGATGTCTCCTACTGCTGTCTGATGGACCAGAAGGTGCATGTAGTGGCATGTGGCCATACGAATCATGCTGGGATACAAGGTAGTCAAGGACAAGTGACACACATTCCAAAATGTCTGCTTGCCATTATGCCTTGCCCTGCAGCATGTCTGTCTACCACCCCCACTCTGTGTCCACACAGTGTAGTCCCTGACTGATGGCATTCCTCACCCCTGTGATTTTGGCCTGCATGTGTTGATGGTGTTGTTGTTCAGCTCTGTGTTAGTCCTCCAGGATCACCCTTAAGGCTGATAACTCCCTTCCCTCAGCCACCTCTATAGTCAACATATTTTGGCAGGGCTGGTTGACATCATCGATTGACATTACCATAGTAGGAGAGCAGGCCACACCATCTTCCTCTGCCTCCTCCTGAAGCATAAATGGTGTCTGGGAAAGGTCTTGTGCAGTGTTGTCTGGAATCATGTCCTCCTGACCACTCCCAGTGTCATAGGATCCCCATCATCCTCCAACACAGCCACTGCAGTGTCCCCTGTGACCATGTCCTCCAGATTCTGGCCAGTGTCATAGGGGCTGCCATCTGCTTCACTGTCCTCATTGCTTGATGATGGAGCTAATCCATATGCATCAATGTTAGTGTTCTCTGTGTGTCCAGTCTGTAGTTCATCTTCAGAGGAGCCAAGCCAGTCACAGCTGTTGATGACATGCCACTGCCACCTGGAAGCAAAGTAGAACACAGTCATGTATATATGCTGCTGTAATCCAAGGGGTAAGATGTATAATATCTACACTGCCTGGAATGTGTATCAGCAGGGCCCAGGTGCAGGACACATGCCATGTGTTGTGTATGCCATGCATGGTGGTGGTCAGTGGCAGCCTGAGACTGTGCCTGTACTGGCACACTGGCAAAGGCAGAGATCCACCCTGCCAGGGTGTGCACAGGTGGTAATGTAGAGTTAAACATGCTTCACATGGCCAAGTGGTATGGCAGAAGCATATGTGCATGGTCCTATACAAAGGGGTGTTGTGCACCTGATGCACTTTGAAATTGGTCAGGGAATGGACCACAGGGCACTGGGGGGGGAACTGCTGCACACAGTTAGGCTTGTGCAGATGCCACATATGTGTGGTGGTGCAATGTATACACAGAGGTGTGGTGGCACCCAGGACATGTTGTGCATGAACAATGGGATAACTGAGTGACAGGGATAGCATGGGGAAATGATGTGTCACATTGGGGGATGGGCACATCTGTACACAGTTCAGTGTTAGGATGGTTGTACCAGTGATGTGAGGAGGAAGGCATTGACTGTGCATGTGACCACTGATACAGCTATTTCTGTTGTGCACCAGTCCGTTATGCATGGTATCATAGCGTATGTAGTTCTCCAGACTAATTGGGTGATGCAGACAGTGTCACATACACACACTGCATAGCAGGCCACAATTGCACTGTCAGAAGTGCATTAACTGCATTCCAATGCCGTATGCGTGTGGCACATCAGAATGATGTAAAATGCAGATGTAAACAACATTCACACATGATGGATCATGGAAAAAAGCGGTCAAAGCCACTAAACTATAGACAGCAGCAAGTGTATTTCTGAGGGCAGTGCCTACATAACCTCTGGCCAGTGTACCAGAATACTGAAGTTTAAATAGCTGAACAGTTAAATTTGGTGAAATGGCACATGCAAGAGGCAGAGCACCACAATGTGGCCAGTAATGTGGGCAAAAATGAAAATGCCTACACTCTTTATCGCGATGTAAAAAGGCCAAAACCAGACATCAAAAATGGCGACAAAGGTCTGATACTTTCCCGAGGTGCTATGACCTTGGAGTTAATTATAATAGTAAGGGGGATGCAGGGGGCCAAGTCTCCTGCAAAAAAGAAAAAGTCAGCATTCTGGTTTCGCCCTTTGTGCCTCATAATTCCGGGTTCGCTCTTAAAGATTTACACTTACTGTATCATGTAAAAGCCACCAAACTTCACAGTTGAAGAGACTGTTATTCTGGTCAGTCTGGTGAGGCAGTTGTCCAGGGTGCTTGAGCCACATGGTGGAAGGCACCACAGCCAGGGGCAGCACGACAGGGAGTGATGTATCATTAGTGCCAAGGTTAAGCAGGTGTCAGGGGTGTGGCGCAGCACCAGACAACTGAAGCACCACCTCAATGACATGGCCCTAAGGATTCCAGACACCCTCAGAAGCATGTGCAGCATAACACATTGCTCAGGTGCTTCCGAGGTAAGTGCTTTCTGTAGTACCATTTAACCCCCCCAAAGCACACACTTGAGCAATGAATATTGATGTTCCATTTCCATTTCTAGCTCCCTTACAGACAATCCAGACCATAGGCACATGGCCCTGTGATCTCCAGTATCTTGAGCAGCATGGCTTCTGAAAATGCTATATTACTAGCATGGCCTTGGCTAGGTTCACTGACCTTGTCAGTAAAACCATATATAGAGGGAAGCTTACTGGCGTGGTCTTTGTGGACCTGTCCAAGGCCTTTGATTTGGGGAACCATTCTTTGCTGCTTGGGAGACTGAAAACTATTGGACTGATAGATTCTTTATGTGACTGGTTTTACAGTTACTTAACTGGTCATGCCATAATGGTAGATATCAAGTGTGCCTTATACAGTACAAAAAATATTAGAGCAAGGAGTGCCCCAGGGCTCAGTCCTGGAGCCACTGCTGGTTTCAATGTTTGTTGATATTGTTCCAACTAAATTAACACATACAAATGTATTATTGTATACTGATGACATTATATTATACCCCAGCTCTCCCTCTGTAAATGAAATAAATCATTCATTAAATACAGATTTCTTAAAATTGAACCTCTGGCTTACTAACCATCACCTATTATTGAATAAAAAAACAAACCAAAATTGTCCAAATGTGTTCCATCATCCAACAAGATTGAAGTGGAAACATTCTTAAACAGGTTAAAAAATTCAAATACCTTGGACTAATCTTAGATCCAAATTTAACCCTTTCATTACATACAAAGTTTATTTGCAAAAAAAAAAAATCAGAAATGCAGAGCATTATTTAAGTTACAAAATTGCCTGACTTTTGATGCCAGATCTTCTATAGCCAATTGTATCTTATTACCAACTCTAAATAATAATTCTTTTCTTTTTCCAATATTACTTCTGATGATTTATCATTGTTAAACACTACTTTTCACAGAATTTGTAGATTTGTTTCTAAAATTGCCTTTTTTTAATATAAAGTTTATTGAAACTTTTCAATTTTACAATAGACAGGATCATGTTTCTCAAAGTTAAAAAAGTACAATCAAAATCAACATACATGATCCCATCCCTCCCTCCTCTTACCCCCATGTTACTATTTCCCCCCTCTTCTTATATTTTGTGTTATTGTTATTAAGACTAGATATGTTTTTTTTCCGTTATAAGATTAGCTAAAAACTCGTTAAGCCATTCAGAATAGGAGACTGTCTCTGTATTTTTCCAATACTTAAGGAACAATTTTTTAACAGACATAGAAATCATGGAAATATGGTATTTCTGATTGTTCACTGATATTTGAGAATAATCCCCTAGAAGGCATATCTCCGGTGTGAATATGTCCAATAAACCTAATAATGGATCTGCTCTATCCTTTATACTTTTCCAGAAAGGTGCTATCTTGGGGCAATCCCAAAAAATGTGAAACAAAGTACCTTCCTTCTGCAAGCACCTTGTACATGGATTGGATACTATTACACCCCAAGCTGCCAATTTTTGTGGAGAATAGTAGAGGTTATGCAATATATTAAACTGCATGAGATGCAACCTGTCTTGTGTTAAAAAATGGTGACAGTTACTCCATAGGGCAGAACAGTCTTTATTCCAATGTGGAAAAAAGTCTGACCAGTAAATTGTGGGTCCGAAAGAATCAGGAAAGAGCCAATCATAAAGTATATTATATAGTTTGGAAATTGCTTTAGAGGAAGTAGCTAGAGGGCTCAAGTCTGAATGAAAAGAAAATTTAGGTGATATGGGAGCTATCTTATCAAATGTTTTGACAAGGAGATGCCTTAATTGAAGAACTCTGAAATAATCCATTGATTGTAGTCTGAATTTAAATATGAGATCCTCCAAAGATAACCATGATCTATCATCCTTCAGAAACAAGGACAATTTTCCATCTCCGAATCATGGTAACCATGTAGGTAATAAATTCTTATTATCAATTTTGAAAGTTGGGGAATTCAAGATTGATTGTTAAGTGCCTGCATAATGTTTGTATTTAAAAAAAACCCTCATAACTGTGAATGAATTCTAATGAAAGTTTCTATTGTGATGACTTTTAACTTTTTTGGCAAAGAGGATTTATTTAGGAATAAAGGAATTATTTATTTAAGAAGGGAGCTATGTTACATGAACGAATCATTGCCGATTCTATTTTAAGCCATGGAGAAAGAACAGTGGAGGGATTTGGATCTAACCACTGGAGATATTTGGAAGCATGGCTAGCCCAGCAATACAGGCTAAGATATGGCAGACATAAGCCATCCTTAAATTTAGAAGCAGCTAATTTATGATATGCTAATCTTGGTTGTTTCTTAGACCAAATAAATTTCACTGTTAAACTCTGAACTTTTTTAAACCAACTTCCGGGTATATAAATATTGAGTAGTTGAAGAGGATAAAGTAACTGGCGAAAAACATTCATTCTGATCAAGTTTATTCTTCCCCACAATGAAATAGGGACAGTCAACCAGTGGTCTAAGTCCTGAGTCATAGTTTATAATAGTGAGTCGAAGTTCTTCTTGATAGTAAGCTGTGTGCTTCTGGTTAGCTCAATACCAAGGTATCATACAGAATCCTTTGACCTAAAGCTATAATATTATTTTTAAAAACGTTATGGTTTAAAGGGAATACAATAGACTTTCCAACATTTAGCTTAACATTTGATAATCTACTGTATTCCTCTATAATGTCTAACATAGCTGGGATAGAAGTCTCTGGGTATGAAAACTGTAAAAGTAGATCATTGGGATAAGCAGACACTTTAATTTTGGAGTCTAGGATTGTAAGTCCCTGTATCTTTGGATATAAAGACAATTTACGGATTAAAGGCTCCCAATAAAGATTAAAAAGTAGGGGGGAAGAGGGCAACCCTGCCTAGTGCCAGAATGTAGAGAAAATGGTTCAGAAATTGCTCCATTTCCTGAAATTCTGGCTGAAGGATTTTGATAAAGAGCCTTCACCCAATCCTGGAATTGTTTGAAATCCAAAGGAATTCAAAGTTTGAAGTAAAAAATTCCAATTAACTCTATCAAAGGCCTTTTCAGCATCTAGGGACACCAAGGATACTGGAAAAGAGGCATCCCTAGACACCGAGAAGACATGGGAAAGAGTGCGAAGGTGATCTACAGAAGATCTCCCTTTCATAAAACCCACCTGTTGTAATCCTATTAAATCTGGAAGTATTAGACTGAGCCTTTCTGCCAAAATTTTAGTTAAAATCTTTATGTCCTGATTCAATAATGAAATGGGTCTGTAACTTTCCACTGATTCTAGATTTTTGCCAGGCTTTGGCACTAAAATTGCCTTTTAAACACACCACTGTGTTCTTTATCCCCAAACTGGGCAGTTACCTCTGAAACTTAAAAGTTTGTACAACTTAAATTATATTACTGACAATATTTTCTGGCTGGAGATGATTCCCCACTTTACTCTTTGTTAAAATTGAAACTAGGAAGTAGAAACTTAAGGTCAAACAGTAAGTGTATTCCTGATATTCCAATTGTTTCTACATTGATGGGTGAATGGGCATTTTTTGTTTCTGCAGCTAAAAATTGGAACCATTTACCTGAGAAATCACATGGTGTGAAAAGTCATGATATGGTTAAACAATAGCTAAATAAGTATTTTAGACCAATTGCAATGTAACAGTGTTTTTTGTAGTATTGTTTGTGTATATTTGAACTATTTAATGTTTAATGTATGTTGTATATGGAGGGATTAACCCATGACAGCGCATGGGTTTACTGAGCATTAATCCACGCCTGGGGGGGTGAGGAATAAGGCTGCAGACCGAGTAACTTCAACCACCCAGGCGTGTATTAATGCTCAGTAAACCCATGCCCTGGAGTGGGTTAATCCTCTAATATCATGAGTACTGTCATGTTAGAGGTTTATCTAAAGGTATATTAAAATAAATCTTTGTGAAAATGCATTTTTAATAAAATAGTCCTTGTGCCTATTTTATTTGTCTGTCTTGAGGATGCTGTAGTTGTAGTTCTCCACTAACTGGATTTGTCCTAATGAAGATGCTTTAGTTGTAGTTTTGTACATGTTTCTTTAGTGGCATTATCTGAAAAGGTCACTTTACATTGCTGTCAATCAGGATTTTGTGGTCTGGCAAGGCAACTGTGTGTGTACTGGGAATTAATCAATGGTCAGATGACCTGTTCGGATGAATCAGAATACAGGATTTTTTGTACCCATGTTATAATGAAATGTGTTAAGTTTAACCTGCATATACCATGCATGCATTTGTAATGACAACATTTTGGCCGGTTGTTATCCAGCCCCAGATTGTACATGAAAATGGGTCTTGGCTCATTGTATTTTCCCGGTTAACAAAAGTCTAAATAAATAAATAAACACCACCGCAGGGACAACTACGGCATCATTGGTGCAGGGTCGTGGTGTGCAGGGGCATACAGATAGGCAGCTTGTGTAGCATCTATGTCAGCAGATGTTGAGACGCATATCATACATTTCATACTGGGCACATAACTGCTGCACAAGACCATGTGGGTGTCCCATATGTTGTAACACTCCAGATGGGAGGGGACACAACGACAGTCATGTACATGGGATTTTGGCAGGCCACTCTTGATAGGTTTCACATCATGTGACACAGACATGTAGGTACCCCTTACCCCAGCCCTCCTGCCAATGGCAGGGTCACAGACTATGTGGGGCACACAGAATGGTGTGCACAGTGCAGTCATCACATGACATGTGGGCCACCATGTTAGATGTCCAGGGCAATACAATACTGCACCTCTGGGTGTATTTGCATATAGTGCAGCATTCTGGCAACTGGTGCTGCACATTGTATACTCATGGTACACCATGTGCCTTGACATGTGCATGTCACTGTGCCATTGGCTGTGTGTACACATATATTGTGATAGTCATAGGGGCAACATCTATGCACCCCTTGTTGTACCCAGAGACACACACACACACACACACACACACATCGCCCTTGCCCTGTCAAATCACCAATGTGCATAACACGCTGTGTGTTTCTGTACCATGACACCTGTATGCCACTAGTGGCCCTGCGGTGCTGACTCCACTCTTCTGTGTGCAACACCACCATGGCTAGGTGGGGGCATTTACACACATACCTGTTGGGTATGCACAGTGAGCTGTGGCTGAGCCACGTGTGCAAATGTGACAATTTGTGGAATGAGGTGTGGGTGTGCACAAGGTGTATGGCTGTAAAAGGGTGACGTAGCTTGACATTTGGGCCTAAGCCATGCACAGAGGTAGGAACCTGTGGAGTGTGATGTGGGGGGGATGGTGGGGCCCACAATGTATCCTGTGTTTGGCCATGCTACACTCCTGGTTACCAGGCTACCACCATAAAGTGTCATTGAGGGTGGCTACTGTGATGATGTCAGTCTCTGTTGCAGGCGACATGTGCACAAGGGGGACACACGTGACATAGGTTGCAGTTAGTGCTCACGTGGCAACAGCCATATGTATGTGTCTATCCCCAGACCAGGCAGTCACATGAGGCATGGAGGACCACTTTTTTTTTGTTCATACATTTTGTCCATACATTACTTTTGCATTGCTAACCCTCCCTGGGATGGGCTTGCTCTGTTACTACAGGTGCTGAGCCTGGGTATCTGACACTGGAGTTCTCTGTTCCCTCACATGCTGGAAAGGTTCACCATTGTGTGTGAGCAGTCCATATGTGTGTCAGATACAGTGGCTTAGTGTGTAGTGTATATGCCTTTGGCACTCCTAAGTGGTGCACAGACATGGGTTTGAATCCTGGGCATGGCCTTTTGGTCCAGCTGTGTGCCCTTGCATACATTCAGTATTGGTTCCCATTTTCCCTTTTAATGCCATAATACATTTGTTTATAAACATTACTTTTGGGTTGCTAACCCTTCCTGGGATGTACCTGCTCTGTTTCTACTGGTGCTGGACCTGTGTATGTGACACTAGAGTCCTCTGTTCCCTCACATGTGGGAAAGGTTCACCAGTGTGTGTGAGCAGTCCACATGTGTTGTTAGATACAGTGGCTCAGTGAGTAGTGTGTATGCATTTGGTGCTCCTCTGTGAAGCATAGTAATGGGTTTGAATCCAGGGCATGGGTTGTTGATTCATCTTTGTCAATGTTTACATACAATCAGTGTTTGTTCCTAATTTTTTTGTTCATACATTTTATCCACACATTACTTTTGTGTTGCTAATGCTTCCTCGGAGAGGTCTGCACTGTTACTACAGGTACTGGGCTAGTGTATGTGACACTGGAGTCCTCTGTTCCCTCACATGCTGCAAAAGTGCACACATCACTTCACAACATAGACATATAACAGCAACCTGTCTGATACATGAAGCACCCACTAAACCTGTGCAATGTCCTGTTAACCTGCCATGCTTCACATGCGGAAGGTGTCTAGGTAGCTTTCCTTTTGATGGACCTTCTGCTGAGATGAGACAAAACACACTCCTCCTGACTGCTGAGCTGCATGGTGTCCTGTGGTCCTCCTCCAGTGGTCAGGATGCTACATTGATTTCTGGCAATTTTTTCTTTAGAAGTTCTTTACTCCCACCAGCTCCCTGCGCTTCTACTTCAAAGCAGTCAAGACTCACCAAGTGAGCAAATATGTAACCAAAGCCCTTGGTAAATCAAGATTCAGTAATTACTCCCTCGATCTCAAAATCCTGTCTCTCACACTTGATGAAGTGCTTAGTCCTCTGACAAGAATTTTCAACCTCTCCCTCAGCCTTAGCCAGTTCCTGGACAGATGAAAATCTGCCACTGTCACCCCAATCCATAAAAGTGGTGACAAAACTGCCCACGAAAACTACAGACCTATCTCCCTACTACCCCCACTCTCCAAGGCACTAGAACGCATCGTCTCAGACCACCTCACAGAATACCTGGATACGTACAACATCCTGTGCAAGCAACAACACGGGTTCCGCAAAGGTCACAGCACCTCCACAACCCTACTTGAATTCACTGGCGCAATCCACAATGCACTTGACTCCAGTGAACTACTAGGATCAATCTGCATTGACTTAACTAAAGCCTTCGACACCATCAATCACCGCCTCCTGCTTGTCCAGCTTCAGAACACTGGGCTGTCAACTGACTCCATTGGCTGGTTTAAGAGCTACCTTGAAGAATGGTCCCAAACAGTAAGAATCGCTGATACACTCTCAGACCTTAGATCGGTCCGCTTGGGAGCTCTTCAGCATATTCTTAAACTCACTACTGGACAGCTGCCCAGAACAAATAATTCTCTACGCCGACGATGTTGTGATCCTAACTTCGGACCCTGATCCAATCAAATTACATAATAAACTTCAGCAGGCCTTCTCCTTCATTGAATCCTGGTTTCTAAATCATAAACTGCTTCTCAATCAGAAAAAAAAGCAAGTCTATGGTCTACTGCAGCCCCCACAACAAAAACAAACAACTCCACCTCTCCATTGCAACCAAACAAGGAGCCATCCTAGAGCAAACACAATCGTTCAAGTACCTCGGCATTACCCTTGATCCCCACCTCTCATACACTGTCCATATCAGCAATGTTGCAAAGTCTGCCAATGCGAGGTTAGGCATATTATTCCGGCACAGGAAACACCTAACTCCAGAAGCACTGGCAGTGGCCGTCCAAAGCTCCATCGACAGCATCATAGACTATGGTCTTATCATATACTGTATGGGTCTGCAACTACCTCTGCTCTCAAATGTATCACAACCTCCCTGAATAAGGCCTGTCATCTCATCACTGGCTCACATCATCGTATCCATACATGTGACCTTTATTTCCAATCTGGATGGCTTCAACTGGACAAATGCTTAAAATACCAAACCTGCATCACAGCCAAGAAAATTATAATGAGTCTGGCCCCACCTGGTGTCTGTGCCCTCCTTAAGCCTAGACATAGGAACGTCACTACAAGGAGATCCAATTCCCATCTACTACATATCCCATTATGTCACATGACCCAAGGACAAAGATCATTCGTCTATCGGGCATCCAACTGGCTCAACTCTTTTGGCAGCGACATAGTGACCGCTCCAACGCTCAGCCTCTTCAAGTCCAAGCTGCGCTTCGCACTGCTTGTATCCTGCGATTGCCCATCTTAACATTTCCACCATTCCAGCTACAAATGCCCCAGCATCCAGCACTTACAATCAGTCTTTGCACCCCTAGCACCTTACCTGTCATATTCCCTCGACAAGGCCCCCTTGCTGCATTGTCTCCCACCCTCGCCCACCTCCCCCCCATATCTCCACTCCTGCCCCCACCCCAAGCACATCCCATACTTCCCTTACCCCCTGCACACCCTTTCCCCTCGATCTCCCTACCCTCACTTCCCCACCCCACCCCCTTCCCTTGTCTTGCTCATAGCTCAAGTCTTTGTACTGGTTATTACATGTCTGTAAGTCAATGACTATATATTTGTAACTAAAAATGATGACTGTTGCACACACTGACATGGAACCTTTGTAAAAGAGCTTCAGCTCAAAGGTATTGTAATCCTAGATAGAAATAAATGAAAAAAAAGATACTTGAGGTCATTGTACCTCTTTTGCAGCTAGCGCACAGACCTCTTGACTGTGCCCACTGCATTTACATGGGTGGCAACTGTTTCCCAGGCTTGTTTTCATTTCAGTCTGTGAGCCTGGGAACCCCCTTGGCTGAGGAGGAGGTTATATGACCGTTGTTTACTTGTATAGCATTTGTATGTACAGTGCTTTAAGTCACTGGAAAGGGGTGCTTTATAAATAAAGTATCTATCTGTCTGTCTTTCTGTCTGTCTGTCTATCTATCTATCTATCTATCTATCTATCTATCTATCTATCTATCTATCTATCTATCTATCTGTCTATCAACTGAGCTTCCACCTCCTCTATTAGGCCCTCTGTCTCCTCATGGGTGAATTTTTTCTTGTTTGGCTGCTTACTTCCCTCTATCCTCTGCCATGTTCCCAATTGTTTGCATCATTGTGCCTCTGTCTGCACTGCATCCTAGTTTGCATAAAAGTCAGTCACTGCACCTTTTTCTATGGTGCAGTTTGCATCTCATGTAATTTCCTGTCATGTCTATGCAATTTGTGTGGTTTCTGGAATTTGGTGCAGACACAGTGATGCAACTGCATACCGTGCAGTCCCACTGATTGGTGCAACTTGTGTTCTTCCAAGTAGACTTTGAAAATCAACCCCATTTTGTGCCAGAACACTTTACAATCAATGACAGACTGGTCATGAAATTACTGTAAATGTGTAGTGGCAGTCATTTTCCACACAGCTTTTGACAATTACATGAACCAGTTTTATGGGAAAGGGAATGTTGGCCAGGATAACAGGGGAAAATCTGCAAATCTTGTGAAAAGTTCCTCTGGTGCATTTTCTTCCACCTGGACATCCATCAGGACTGAACCGGAAATGGGTAGAAGAGACCTCAGTTTAACATCTCATCAGAAGGACGGCACACTCTGGATGTGGAGAAAAACTCAGTACAGTATCCCCATGTACTGCACTCAGGTGCTAGCATTTGTGCTACGTGTTTACACCCAGTGTGGGAACAGAATCTATGCTCTTCTGGCCCAGAAGCAGATGTGCTACAAACTGAGCCATACTGACATCATCAGCATACAAAGAAATGTTGTGATCTTGTTGGTATAAACTCACTCCTTTGATTTCTGGTCATTTCCTGATGCTTTACTCTATGGAGGTAGAAAATAACAGGTGAAAAAGGGGCACCCCTACCTCATGCCCCAGGAGGATGGAAAAGCAGATTTCTGGTGGTCATTCTGCAGCACAGTTGCAGCTGAACTCATGTAGAGGGTCGTGATGATATTGATATATTGCTCTTGAAAACCTAATTTTGGCAGTGTTTGATAGAGAAAAGTCCAGCTACCCAGACAAATGCTTTCTCCATGTTGATGCTTACTATCAAGGCTTGTTGATTCAATTTCTGAACATGGCTTATGATATGTAGCATTCAACATGTGTTGTCATATGCATGCATCAGTCACCCTCCTACAAAGCCAGTCTGATCTGATGTAGGTGGATCAATTGAGGTAGCAGTCTCTACACATTTTTATCAGGGATTGTGCCAAAGAGTTTGTAGTCTGTATTAAAATAGATATTTAAATAGAAATTATTCAGGTTGGAAGAGACCTTTACGCTTTTTAGAATTATTAAAATGATTGCCTGGAGCCAGGTGAATGCCATGGTGCCTGAAGTGAATATAGCATTAAAAGCTCCTAGGAGTGGCCAATCAAGTTCTTCTAAGAACAAGCTGCTAATTTTTTCAGGGCTGAGACTTGTAAATAATTTGCTACAAGAAAAACAGAATGCTCCAAATGAACTATGCACAAATGACAAAAATAGACATGAAACTGTCCAACAACTGGAGCTTAACTGTAGGCATGGACAAAGAAAAATATAAGAATGAAATCTACAGGTAATTATCCCAAATAAACAGCTATTGTCTCCTTAGAGAAGACCCATTTAAGGATTTTAAGAGATGGAGACATGCATTTATCTTTGATTCTCTGGACTCTGGTACCATCACTAAAAAAGAACAGGACTTCATGCAGTTGGAACATACACTTACACCTAATACTGTATGTATGTTTAACCAAAAGTGCATAAAGACAAGACAAACCCCCCAGACCATGCTATCATTTCTCTACAGGGCAGCCTCACTGAAAAAAATGTCTAATATTGTTGACCACATTTTACAAAACATTGCATTGATTCTCCCATCCTACATCAGCAACACAATGAATGTATTGGATAGGCTGGAGGGATTTGTCTGAACAACCAAGTTTATATCTCTGTTGATGTCTGTTCATTACATACCTCAATACAGCATAATTTGGGTTTGCCAGCATTTATTATTTAAATACCAAACCACTGGCAACCACACTTCCCTCAGGTTTCATTTTGAAGGCTGCAGAATTTATCTTGACTTCAAACTACTTCTTGCTTGACACAACATGTTATTTATAGGTCTGTTGTTACACCATGGGGCCACCATTGTCCCCCCAACCACACTAACCTATTTTTAGGTTGGTGGGAGGGGGCAATGGTGTATGCACCAGTTGCAAACCAATGTCTGCTCCAGATCGAAATCTGGGGCAGATATATTGATACACTCATTATTTGTGAGGCTGAACTTGAATCATACGAACATACGAAATTTGCCAGCAGATAAAGGCCTAGAGGTCTATCAAGTCTGCTCAAATGTGCAGCTAGCACCCCTTATTCTGCAGCTGCCCCTCCCTTCCACCCTTCCCCTTCATTAACCCTCCCCCTTGTCCTGTCCCATCCTCGTTTGAAGCAGTCCACTGTTCTACTGCATACCACTTCTGCAGGTAACGCATTCCACCCAGCCACCACCCTCTCTGTAAAAAAGTGTCTCCTCATCTCCCTCCTGAACCTTCCTCGCTCCAGTCTCATATCATGGCCCCTGGTGGCCCTCCCTCCTCACTTTGAACAGCCCCTCTGTACCTGTCTTGTTTATTCCTTTCATGTATTTAAAGGTTTCAATCATGTCCCCCTGTCTCTCCTCTTCTCCAGTGAGTACATGTTCAACTCCTTCAACCTCCTCTCGTATGATAAGTCCCCCAGACCCTTGATCATCTTTGTCGCCCTGCGCTGCACTCCCTCCAGTAACTTAATGTCCCTCTTCAGATACGGATGCCAGTACTGCACGTAGTACTCCAGGTGTGGTCTAACTAATGACCTATACAGTGGCAGAATCCTCCTCCTCCTCGAGGATATCCCTGCAATACAACCCAGCATTTTGTTGGCCTTGCAGCTGCCTTCCTACACTGTGCCGAGTTGTTCATTGACCCTGTGATGAGCACACCCAGATCCTTCTCCTCCTCTGTCTGGGCTAGCTGCACTCCCCTAGCTGGTAAGTCCTCCTTGGGTTCTTCATCCCAAAATGCATCACCTTGCACTTTTTGGCATTAAAGCCCAGTTGCCAGGTGTCTGACAAGGTTTCAAGCTTTGCCAGATCATCCTGCAACCCCTGCCATCCCCTAGGTCATCCACCACCACGCCAACCTTGGTATCATCAGCAAACAGACTGATCTTGCTCTTGATGTCCCTTGATATGTCTGCAATGAATATCCCAAACAACATTGGTCCCAACACCGAGCCCTGTGGGACACCGCTCGTCACTGCCCTTGGGTGTGAGAGCTCCCACCCACCACCACCCTCTGTTGCCTTCCCTGCAGCCAATTTCCTACCCATCTCACCAGCATTGCACCTGCCCCTGTGCCTACTAACTCCTTCCCAGCCTTCCATGTGGCACTGAGTCGAATGCCTTACTGAAGTCCAGATACAGGACATCCACTGCATGTCCCCTGTCCAGTTGCCTAGTTACCCAGTCATAGAACTCGACCAGGTTGGTTTGGCAGGATCGGCCACATATGAAGCCATGCTGTCTGCTGTCCTGTAGTCCTTTGGCCTCTAAGAGGGCCACCAGCCTCTCCTTCAGGATAGTCTCCATTAGCTTACCCACGATGGATGTGAGGCTCACTGGTCTGTAGTTTCCCGGTTCATCCTTGGGGCCACTCTTGTGGAGGGGCACCACATGAGCCATCCTCCAGTCCTGAGGTACACACCCCGAATGTAGTGAGGCATTAAATAGGGTCTGCTAAAGGTCCTGCAAGGACCTCTGCCAGCTCCTTCAGTACCTGGGTGGATGCCATCTGGGCCTGGTGCCTTGTCCACCCTCAGTGCCTTCAAACCCTCTCAGACTCTGCCCTCCATGATTCCCCATCTGTCATCACTTCCCCTCGTCTGCCATTTCTCCCATCTTGGGTGTCACCCCTCTTTTCTTTAGTAAATACTGAGCAGAAGTACTCATTTAGTGCTTCTGCCTTATCGCTTCTGCTTCCACCCAACCTCCCTCCTTCCTAATCCTTACTATGTGGTCCTTACAGCTCCTTTTCTCCCTGATGTACTTAAAGAAGTCCTTCTCCCCCTTCTTAATGCCTTGTGCCAGCCTGAGTTCCGTAGATGCTTTGGCTCCCTTTACTGCCCTTGTCACCTCCTTCGATTCTGTCAAGTACTCCTCTCTGTCCTCTCCCCTCCCTGTTTTCTTGTATTTCCTAAAGGCAGCTCTTTTCCTCCTTACCTTTTCCATGACCTCCTTGCTCAACCAGCTCAGTTTCTTAGCCCTAGCCTTCTTGCTCTGGGCTTTGCAGCAGATTTTGGTTGCCTCCACTTTGCCCAACTTTATGAGCTCCCATCTCTGGTTAGTATCCATACTAGATTGAATTCTGGCCAGGTACCCTTTTACCACTTCCCCCATCCTCCCAAAGTCGGCCCTCCTGAAGTCCAGCACTCTTGTGCCAGATTCCACTCCTTCCTTGCCCATATCCAATGTGAGCCATACTGAGTGGTGGTCACTCCCTGACAGCGGTTCCTCCACTGTAAGTTCTCTCACAAGTCCCCATTTGCCAGACAAGGTCAAGGGTATTCCCTAACCTGGTTGGTTCACTGACCATTTGCAGCAGGAAGCTGTCCTGGAAGGCATCCAGCAGTACCTGCTCCCTTCTGTTCCTGGTTGTTGGGGTGCTCCAGTCCACTCCTGGCATGTTGAAGTCCCCCACAATCACCACACTACCCTTCTCGCAGGTCCTCCTGATCTGTCCCACTAGTTCCCTGTCTAACTCCTCCATCTGAGATGGTGCCCTGTACACCACTCCCATTCTAAGACTCCCATTCTTGGAATCCTGGATTTGCACCCAAAGTGACTCTGTACTACCCTCCTCCCCTTCTTCCCTTACACACTTCAGTCCTTCCTTCACATATAGTGCCACCCCCCCTCCTTTCCCAGTCACCCTGTCCCTATGAAATAACCTGTACCCTGGTACAGACAGGTCCCAGTCATTATATTGGGTGGCCCATGTTTCCGTGATGGCTGCAATGTCCACCTCTCCCTCTGCCATGAGAACCTGCAACTCAGCAGTTTTCCTCCCAAGGCTCCTAGCATTAAGGGTAACCACCTTCCACCCTTTCCCCCTCCTCCCATCCTGCCCTCCTTTCCTAGCATCACCAATAGTACTTGCCATTTGTCCTCCATTTGAATCAGCAGACAAATTTGTGGATTGGCTCAATGAGAATGAGCTTAACTTGCAGTTTACAGCAACTATCCCTAAAAGTGAGATTCTGTTTCTGGATCTGTTGTTATTGTTTGTATCAGGCCAACAGATAATCACTACAACTTACTGGAAACCTACATCAGGTAATACTTTATTACTTGCCCAAAGTGCTCATCCCCGGCATACCATTAGTGCAGCCACACGTGGCCGGTTTGTCATGGACTGTAGGAACTGCTTTACTCCACAATCATGTGATGAAAAAGCAGAAGAGCTGAGCAACAGATATCTTGAATATGGTTATCTTTCAGAAATTGTTAAGGAAGCCAAAAACAGAGTAAGAAATGTGGACAGAAGCAAATTATTAACACCCAGAAATCATACGTGATAACTTCACAGCTGTCACTTTCATGGCTTACTACAAATGCTTCTTATTGAGTATCTCTGCCATTGTAAAAAAAAACACTGGCCAGAGCTAAAAGGGCTGCAGCTGAGGAATCTGGGGTATAAATATAGAAAATGTGTTTCTTAAGAGGTTTACACCAAATTTTCAGCATAGTATTGTTATGACCCTGCGTCATGAAGAAGGGCAGAGAAAATGTTCAGCTCCTTGCCTAAGAGTAATTTTGCATAGGGACTGTGAAAACAACTTTCAGGACACAGAAACACATTTTGGGCAGGAGTTGAAAAATTACAGTTGTCACATTCATGAGGTGCTATAAAGATATGGCTATGTTGTGAATTTTGTGGACAAATACTGAAAATTAGCAAAGTTATGAGCCTGTGTTTCCAAAATGCAATGCAGACTCATACCTTTCTTTGTTTTTAATATTTTTACACCAATGCCCAGATATTCAAAAGGGTTGTGCCATGCTCAATTGGGTTGCACCAGCGCAAGTCCGTAAATGTGCCATTCTGCGATATTCAGCAGGAGGCAGTTGCACCCCCCCAAATCACGCTGAGCAATATCGCAATGATAATGAATGTATGCGCAACTGAAGGGGGAGGAACCATGCATAAATGGCACAGTCCAATATTCAACAACATGCGCCATGCGCAATAGGGGAGCAAGCGGAAGTTGCGCGATAGTGGAAATGAGCCAAAATAAAAAGGAACAAGGGAGAGGTGCAAGAACGCTACAGGGAAGGCACATGTTGCTGAACTATAGCCAGCCACACAGGCAACACAGACACACAGGGCAGGACAGAGAAAGAGCACCTGGAACCCACAGGCACAGGGAAGGTGTGGGGAGCCACACCCACAGCCGCAGTGCAGAAGGGGGAAGTGCCACTCAGCACTGAGGCCACCACAGTTAGGTGTTCCCGGTGAAGGGGAAGTAGCAGCCAGGACAGTGGGGGGAACACAGAAACAGCTGTCGGGGGGGTGAACACAAGTCAGGGACATGGCCAGTGCCACCATCCAGATGGAGGCAGTAATGAGGAGGGTGAGAAGGTGGGCAGCAGGGGGGCAAGGCCATGGAAGGGCCCGTCAGTGGTATGCCCCCAACAGGCAGTACCGAGCCCACACCAGCTTCAAGCTGTACAGTGATACTGAGATCGTGAGCTGGTACCGCCTGAATCGGGCAATTCTGAGGTGGCTCTGTGAACTGTGCAGGGATGTGATGTAGGCACCCATACGACAGAGCCATGCTCTGTCAGTGTAGACTAAAGTGACAGCTTGCATGTGCTTGCTCACCACAGGTACCTTCCAGAGACCAACAGGGGACACCACAGGCATACCCCAGTTGGCCACGTCACGCCACCTCACCTAATTCCTCAGCACACTGCTGCCACATGCTGCAGAGTACATCCATTTCCCCAGCACACCGGCGGAGCGCACAGCAAACATACAGGAGTCCCACAGGGTAGCACATATGCCTGATGTGCTAGGGGCAATAGACTGCACCCATGTGGCCATCCGCACACCACCTGGCCCTGAGGGGGCCACATATATTAATCAGAAGGGCTATGCTAGCATCAACTGCCAGGTGGTCTACAATGCCAGGGGGTGCATAATCAATGTCTGTGCCACACACCCTGGTGGAGCACATGGTGCCTTCATCTGGCACCAGTCAGCACTGTGCCACAGATTCGAGAGTGGGGACATCCCCACTGGCCACTTAGTGGGTGAGTATGAAAACCACATGGACAAACTTAGGGCTTGGGAGGGGCATGGTCAGGGGTGACATGGGTAGTGGCCTACATGGCCCAGGGCAATGCTGATCACCAAACTAACCTCCACCCTCTACACACAGGTGACAGTGGATACTCACTCCGTCCCTGGCTGGTCACACCATACCAGTGGCCCATGCTCCCATCGCAGCAATGCTACAATGAGGCACATGCCACCACATGTAATGTCATTGAGCAGGTGTTCGGTATGCTGAAGGCATGTTTCCGTTGCCTGGACACCTCTGGCGGTGCCCTACAGTACAGCCCCTCAAAGGCCTGTGGGCTATTCCTGGCATGTTGCATCCTGCACAACATGGCCAATGAATGTGGGATAGCCGTACAGGTCGAAGAGGGGAACAGCAATGGGGACGATGAGGACGTCAGTGACAATGATGATGGGCAGCCCCCCCTTGGGCGACGGGACCCCCGACTGCTCTGGCTGGCACAGCTGCACCAGGACACCATCACGGAGGAGCACTTCAGCCAACCCAGGTAAGTCATGGGGCCATGTGCAACCACCAGTGGTAAAGGCACAACCCACAAACACACATGGACACACACATCAGGGGGTGCATGCCGTCAAGGGAAGTGGCCAGGCATGGAACCACACACACTGCCAGAGATGGGCGAGGTCTAACATGGCATGCAATCAGACACACACACACACAACTCACCAAACATGCACAAAGGATAGGAGGCATGCCGACCCAGAATGCCACCCCAGCCACACACATGTCCACAGACCACTACACCCACTGCCTGTCATTGTGCATGTGTCAGATGCTGGGCACCATTGCACAGTGGTGTTCAGCACAATGCAGGCATCATCATGCACATGCAACTGCGGACAGCAGCAGGGAGGGTGTGCAGATGGACAGTGTGTGTGCGTGCAGGGCTGGGGTACCCACCTGTGCATTGCCCGCTGAATGACACAATGCACACAGGGCAGCATCAGACAGTAGCTGCGCTGGGAGACAGGTCAGTCACATGCCACAGTGCCACGGCTGCCACGGATGCATGGGCGGCCCCGCCAAGACCGGCCAGCAGTGACAGGCTGACCACTGGCTTCATGGGGTGGCTCTGGTGGTCCCCCAAGGGTTCCACTGTGTGAACACGACCGTGCTCGTGCAGGGGTCTGCAGCACACTGAACATGCCTGTGCCAGGCGTGCTTTGGATGCCCACAGCTGAACCCGGTGTTGACAAGGATGGTGTCGCACGATGCTGGGAATGGGGGTGGACATTGCACTGTGCAGTGTCTGCGACGCATGGGCAAATAACTGTGTGCCCACTGTGGCCATGGCAGCTGTGATTGTCTGTGTCAGCCTGTCAATGGCAGTGGTCACATACTCCCACATCCAGTCCATCCCTGCCAGGAGCAGAGCGGTGTCTCTGCTGTGACATTCCTCTGCCTGGTGCAGAGCCACAGTCAGTGCATCCACCGCCATCACAAGCCACATCTGCTGATTGACTGATGCTTGCAGTATGTGGGTATGCTCATTCAAGAGGTCATCTGCCTGATTGGCATGCTGTCCCTCAGGGTGTTCACGGCCCTGATGCTCATCACCCCTTGAGGGTGGGTGCTGCACACCATGGCCAGGCCTGGGCATGTCCACAGGTGGTGCACTGAAGCTGCCCGCTGACACTGTACCCCCATGCCCATTGGCTGACTGCTGATGCTGCCCCTCTGGCTGCCGCTCCCCAGGGCTCAATGGTGCCGCCGCAGTGGCCGCAACAGTCCCACTGTCCTGTACACACACCAGTGCTGCCCCACCAGTGCTGACAGGCACAGGCTGGGACTGTGATGACATGCAGGCCTCCATGGTGGCACCACCCACAGCCATGGCCACAATGTAACCTGCTGTGTGGCCATCCTGTGGCACACATGTGTCACTGCCCATGACGTTAGCGACATCATCATCGGTGATGGATCTGGCACCAGCCCGAGTCTCAGCATGCTGGCATCCATGGATGCTGGCACGCTGGGACACGGGCAGGGCCTGCTCCGCACCTGCTCCACCAACATCAGTCTGGATGTCCAGGTGGGCCCACTGTCACCCTGAGCCATGTAATCCTGTGGAAGTGGATGGGCCCTACACCATCTCCATCTGACCAGCCTCAGTGGAGAAGCCCACCGCCGCTGACCCATGCAGACCCTCAGGAGCTGTAAGGGAAAACAAAGTCACGTTACTGCATGTGACCTACCCTGCCCCCCCAATAGACAGACCATGACCTACCATGCAGTGACGGGCTACCACCCACCTGGAATCCACCACCCAGAACACCCTCAATGGCACAATTCTGTATGCTGCCAACAACCCTCTCCTCCTGTGGGGTCAGACGTAGCACCTCCGGCTGTCCCCCACCTGTCGCAGACCGTGCTGCCCTGATGGCAGCCACCTTCTCCTTAATCCTCTGCCTGCCTGTGCCCATCTTCTTCTTGCACTCCTGCATGGAGTGCTGGTGACTGCCATGCAGGTTTACCATACGTGCCACCTCTTCCCATGCAGCAGCACGGGCCTGTGGCGTTCCCTGGCGTCCACTGAGAAGTGGCTTCTGGTCTAGGTAGGCCTCAAACAGGGCATCCGTCTCGGCCTTCATGAAATTTGGCCTCCTCCTCCTCCAACGACTCTGTTCCTCTTCCTCCACAACACACTCAGTCATGATTCAGCCTGAGAGAATGACAGGTGTTACCTGTGATTATGCAGTCCCATGCTTGTCCCAAAATCCACAGTTCACACTCCCAAACAGCATGCAACTCAGCGCAATAGACTGCAGTAACCGACTATGGCAAGTGCAGCCCAATGTCGCACTTTTATAGCGCAACCCATGCAAATGAGGCGAGGCGCATCTTTAAGTGGATGCAAAGGCAGTGACTGCACCATTGAATGGCTGATTAGCTGATTTGCATATGCCGGCTGAATATTGCGCTGTTGCGCTTTGCGCAATTGTGTTGAACGCACTGAGCCAAGGGTGCAGTTCTGTGACATGCGCAGTACACACCTAACTGCGCATGCCCGGGTTGATGATGCAGGCGCCTGCCACACTGCTGATGGGCTGTGTGTGGGATGCAATGCACATCACAGCCACCATTGTGCTGTGGCACTACAGCGCTGTTCACCTATATGGTGCTGTGGCACTGGGGCATCGTAGGCACACTGGGGCAATATCGCGGTAGGCCACTACAGGAGGTGGCACAAAGGCACCCAATCATGCTATATGCATTGGGTTCAAATCGTGCTGTGGCTGTCTGTGCGACAGAGACCCTTGACCCTGTGCCCGACCTTTGTCCCCTAGGCACCATGCATCAGGCATGGGTGCACCACTATCGCGCTGTTCGGTGACAGTGCAATAGGGAATGGCAGCGCTGTACTGCACAGCATCTGCACGTGGCAGGACCGTGCTGCAGAGTGACATTTTGACTTAATTGAGCAGCATAGATGGCGTGGAGACGTGCTGTGCAGTGGAGCCAGGTGGAGCTGGCAAACCTGGTTGCCATTGTGGAGCCACATGTTGGCCCTTTATTTGGGGAGGCACCCCTGGACAGGGCCAGGAGGCAGGTGTGGCAGGAGGTGGCTGACACCCTGGTGGAGGCCACTGGTATGGATCTGATGGCAGAGCAGTGCCTCCACCGATATGGGGACCTGAAGAAGAGGAGCCCAGACCTGCTTGCCCACCTGGGGACACATGCCAGGAGGGGCACGGTGCCACAGCCAGGTAGGTGCAACATCCATACACTTTTATTGCCCATACGGGTATCACAGTTGCATGTGTCTGGCATATGGGGGAGGCTGTCCGGTGTTGGCTGTGGTGGTGTTATCAGGGTGTGGGTTGGGTGGGTCTGGCTGTGTGGAATTGCACACACATGGGGGCCGGGGGACTTTGCTAAAGGATTGTACCGATGTTCCTCTCTCCATGTTTGCACCTTAGGCCCAGAAGAGTGCAGGCAGGTGAGAGAGAGGAGGTGCCGCCAGGAGGACCATCAGGCTGGGAGGGGTGAAGGTCTGCAGAGGCGCAGGGACCAGCCTGATGATGGTGAGTGCCTTACATCCATGATTACTATTGCATGCTGTGTAACAGGGTGGGCAGCGGGGCATGGCCGCCATCCATTGACACCACTGCCATGCACGCAACTTGTTACAGTCAGCACTGTCCAGTGGCACTGCATGTCTAGGAGTGCATCAGTGGTGGCCCATGCATGCACCGGGCACGTGGCTGTGCCACTGCCTTCACACCGCATAGCCAAGTCACTGTGTGGCCACAGTGGTGCTGTGCAGGACATTGGCAGTGAGTGTGTGCAGTGGTCCACATGGCTGTGGCTGCCTGGGTAGGCAGGTCCTGTGGACACGGTCACTGTGGGTGGTCGCACACCATCACAGGGGTATGGCACATGGCTGTATGCCATGCACAATGGGTTTGCTGGACAGTCACACGTATTGACTCTACTCCCTTGTCCTAGGTGGACAATGCTGGATGGCCCTGGAATGGGAATACAAGAGCTTCTGCAGCTGGCACGGGTGTCCCTGGCAGCATTGGAGCACATAGAGTGGCATGGGGTCCGGAGGAGAAGAACCTGGAGGCCCCACAGGAGTGGAGAGTGGGGCACAGAATAGGCACTCCATGACCGCCTGACACCCATAACCCCCTTGACCCACCTTTACACCCCTTCTTCCCTCTACCATTTGTACAACCCTGCCCCATGCCCACCCCCACCTGGTTTGTGGCCCTTTCCCCCCACCCTTGTATATATTTGTACATATGTTTTATAGTTGTTATATTTTAATACATACATTTTGTTATAACAACTGTGGTGGTTTCTGATTTGCAGTGGGCTACAGGTGCTCAGCTGCAGTGATGTGCATGGTGTCAAGGGTGGTGCACGTATGGGCGTCGTGTGTGTGTGTGTGTGTGTGTGTGTGTGTGCAGAGGTGAACCGCCTATGGTGTGGGCAGGGGGATCAGTCACTGTCTGTGGTTTGTGTGTTGTACTCTGTGCACTGGATGCCTGTGTGCAGTGGTCCATGGGGCCTGCACTGTGTGCATGGCACCCCTGTCAGACCATCCATGGCCTATGCAGCTGACACCCTTGCATGTCTGTGATATGCATGGTCTGCTGGCATGTCAGTGGTGGCTGTTGTGGCCAGTGCTGAGAAGGGATGTGTCCTTGGGAGGGTGTGAAGGGTGCTGTACCACTGGAGGTGGGGTCTGGGGCATGCCCTGTCGCATGTGGAGTACCTCGTGTGCTGACGCATGATCGGTCTCTCACCTGCACCTCGGGGGGGATGTGCAGGGTGGCACTGTGTATGCATCTTTTGCATCACTATCTGCTGCCGCCCACTGCAGGGAGTCCATGGTGGGGCTGCCTTGCATGGCTCCATAGTGCACAGGGATGCATTGTCACAGTGGGGGTGGTGGCATGCATGGGGTGTCCTGCACTGTTGGGTGCTACTCCTGGGCAGGGTGTATGGGGAGCATGGTGCAGGGTGTGCTCTGCATTTGTGGGATGGTGTGGTACAGGGTGGTCAGCCATCCTTGTGTGCTGGTCACAGCTTGCCAGGGGGTGTGATGGGGCACCATGGCCTGGCTGTGGGTTGGTTGCTGGTCTCCATGGGTCAGTGGTTATTCCAGCACTCCTCCAGTTGTGCAGTGCATGGGGTGTGGGGGGACAATGTTTGTTCTGCTGTGTGTTCCTTTGCCCATCTGTGGCATGGGTGGCGGGCCCCCTGCATCCCTCTTTGTGCTGTTGCATTGCTGCCCTGCTGCTGGGGGCATCCCTGGTTGCGCTATGGCACATCTGGACTGCTCAGCTGAACATCCCTTGTTGCGCTATGGTGCATTAGATATGCTCAGCTTCACCTCCCTAGTTGCGCTATGGTGCAGGTGGTGTGATATTCAGTAGTCGGCCATAGGCGCATCTTGGCCTGCGCAGTTTTTGAATATCGCGCTTCTTGCACATGGGCACAGTGGACTTATGCTTGCTCCTGCAGTTGCGCACTTTTTGGGCACAGTTTGAATATCTGGACCCCAATATTTAACATAGCCTTCTTATGACATTGCCTCATGCAAAATGGCAGAGAAAATGTTCACATCCTGCTGGAAAGGAGATTTTGCACAGGAACCACAAAATCACCTTCCAGGATGTAAAAAAAAACATTTTGGCCAGGATTTGGAAAATGACAGCTATCAGATTCATTAGGGACTGTAAAGATATTTCTATGTTGTAAATTTGTGGTAAAAATATCAAAAAATTACCAAACTTATGAGCCTGTATTTGCAAAATTCAATGTAGGTTCATAACTTCAATGTTTGTTTTAAATATTTTTACACCAAACTTTGAACATATCCTTATTATGACCCCACCTCATGAACGGCAGAGACAATTTTCAAATCCTGCCTGAAAAGTGATTTTGTGCAGGGTCTGTGAAATCACCTTTCAGGACAGATCTACCTAATGACAGTTTAATTGTTCATGATGTAGTGTCCCAAAGAAGGCATGTTGAAAATGTGTGCCAAAAATCTGCAAAAATGCCCAAGTTATGCACGAAGATCAAAACCCCTTTGAAATACATTGAACTTGTTTCTTCAGTTCATGGTCCAGCTTTGAAGAGTGAAAACATGTCTGCGGTCCCCAGAGGATTATGGCATTGGACTCTTGATCACTAAGTAAGGGCTTGGGGGGTGGGTTGCTGGGTACTGAGTGTGAGGGATGGGTGGCGGCAGTTATGGCCACAAAAGACATTATGGACTGTTTTCTTTTTGCAGGGTTTAACAAGCATTTGTCAATGCTGAATGTTTGCTTGCTGGCATTGGGATTGGTAGTGTAGGAGTTAGACAGCTGCATAATAGGAATGGCAGTGAAGTATTGAACTGAAGCCAACCCCGGAACCACCCTGCAGATACGGACAGGCATTGGGGTGTGCCTTTGGGTCATCAGGCATAATGGCCACACCATTTCACCATACCCCAACCTGCAGACACTAACAAGTGTCACGGTGTGCCTTGGGATCTTTGGCCCTTATGCACACCCCATTCCATTAGGAAGTACGGTGAGATGGGTGCGGTATAGGAGAATGGGGTGAACTTTGGGTCCGAAGAGTCCAAGGCATACCCCGATGCCTCTCAGTGACTGCAGGGTGTGGAATGGTATGAGCATCACAGGCAAGAATCCCAAGTCACACCTCTGATGCCTGTCATTCTCTATAGGGTCGGGCATTATAGTTGAAAAGCCTAATACCTCAGGCATTCGTTGGTATTTTCACTCCAAATTTTCAACATGTTTGTTTTGTGATCCCACTTCATGAACAGGGGGAGTATCAGTTTGTTAGACAAAAGCTGCTTATGCACAGTGACTACGGCATTTAGCACCACAGGTGCAAAAATATTCCGAACAGGATGTAAAAAATGACAGCTGTACTGTTCATGGGGAGGTGTAAAAAATGGCAATGTTGCAAATGTATAGTAAAAATAATAAAAAAAATGGTGAAGTCACGAGCGTACATAGAAACTGTGCAACGCACATCCATAATATAATTAGGTTGGGGATTTCTTACAGCAGATTGTCAACTCAGGCATTTTGGTGCTTCCGATCATGAACAGTGTCACTGTGATTTTCTTTATCTGTGCAGAACAATTATTTCCCACAGCGACCATGCATCTCTGCACTGAAAGTGTGAAAACACACTTCAGCCATGTTGTGAAAAATGGCAGCTGTACTGCTCATAAGGAAGTGTGGAAAAATGCCACTGGTGAAAATCTGGACTGAAAATATTACAAAGTCATGAACTAACGAGGGTGCATGGAAACTGTGCAATGCTCACTCGTAACACAGTCATTTTATGGACTTTTGTCACCAAATTTTCAACATAGCCATTTTAAGACCTCTGCTCATGAACAGTGTAACTGTGATTTTCTTAATCTGTCCTAAACATTGCTTTCGCACACCAACAGCACCATTGTGTGCAACATGCGAGAAAACACATTTTGGGCGACATATGAAAAATTGCAGCTGTACTGTTCATAAGGAAGTTTAATAAAATGGACATGTTGAAAATCTGGAGTGAAAATATTAAATTTGCAAACTTACGAGCATGCATAGGAACTGTGCAACGCAAGCTCGTAAAAGTCATTTTTAGGAATTTTTTCACCAAATTCTCAACATAGCCATTTTAAGAACTCTGCTCATGAACAGTGTCACTGTGATTTTCTTAATTTGTCCTGTACATTGATTTCGAACACCGACTGTGCCATTGTGCGCTACATGGGCGGAAACACATTTTGGGTGAGATGTGAAAAATGACAGCTGTACTACTCATAAGAAGGTGTGGTACAATGGCAATGTTGAAAATCTGGAGTGAAAATATTGAACATTTGCGAACTAACGAGCGTGCGTAGGAACTGTACAACGCACTCTCGTAAAACAGTCATTTTTTGAAATTTTTCACCAAATTCTCAACATATCCATTTTAAGACCTCTACTCATGAACAGTGTCACTGTGATTTTCTTAATTTGTCCCGTACATTGACCTGCTTTTCAACTGCGCCATTTATGCGCTACAGCAAAGCATAAACACATTTGGTGAGATGTGAAAAATGTCAGCTGTACTACTCATAAGAAGGTGTGGTAAAATGGCAATGTTGAAAATCTGGAGTGAAAATATTGAAAATTCACGCCCTTACGAGCGTGCGTAGGAACTGCGCAATGCACGCTCGTAAAACAGTCATTTTTAGGACTTTTTTCACCAAATTTTCAACATAGCCATTTTAAGATGTCTACTCATGAACAGTGTCACTGTGATTTTCTTAATTTGTCCTGTACATTGATTTCACACACCGACTGCGCCATTGTGTGCTACATGGGCGGAAACACATTTTGGGTTAGATGTAAAAAATGACAGCTGTACTACTCATAAGAAGGTGTGGTACAATGGCAATGTTGAAAATCTGGAGTGAAAATATTGAAAATTCGTGAACTTACGAGCCCTGCGTAGGAACTGCATAGCCTTGCGGCTACATAAAGACAGTCATTTTTGGGAATTTTGGCACCAAATTTTCAACATGGGTTTTGAGCTCTCTCATGATTTATGTCACTGTCATGGTGTTATTCAGGTCCAAAGGGTGATTTCGCAGTCACTGCACAGTCACTGAGAGAAATCACCCTTCGGGCCCGAATAACGCCATGACAGTGACATCAATCATGAGAAGGGGTCCCAAAAACCCCATGTTGAAAATTTGGTGCAAAAATTCAAAAAAATGTCTGAGATATGCAATAAAGTTGAAACCCCTCATCTAGCCCATTATACAGCTTACCGGCATTTCCTCAGTTCGGTCACCTTTGAAGAGTGCAGACGTGTTCGGTCCACCGAAGATCGTCAGCGCTGAGGTCTGGAGGCGTAAGTATGGGGTGAGGGGTGGGGAGGCTGGGTGCGCAGTGGGTGGGTGCGGGTTGTGGGAGAGGCGGGAGACTCACCGAGGGACCATTTTCTTCACAGGTGGAAAAAAAACGGACAATGTGGGACGTTTTCCATGCTGGGGTTGGCTCCCAGCATGGCACACAAGTTTTATTGAGAGGCGGGCCATTCAGCCGACGAGAGTTGGGCACCCCGTCGGCCTCTCGAACTGCTTGCCATGCTGGGGTGGGCTCCCAGCATGGCACTCACTACATGGGGCAGTGCAGCCGACGAGGGATTGGGCACCCCCATCGGCTATATGATTAGTTGCCATGCTGGGGTGGGCACCCAGCGTGGCATTTTGTAAGCATTTGGGGGGGAGGTGGAGAGAACGCAGCACAGCCGACGGGGATTGGGCACCCCGTCGGCTATACAGTGCATGCGTCTGTGGGGGATAGCTGCATGTGAGCAGCCTTATCTTATCGCTGCTCACTCAAGCATAGCTCCCCCTTTCAACTGTATGCCACTGCATTTTGGAGCGTGTCATAGACAGATCCAAAATGCATTGGCTTACAGGGGCCACGCCTGCCAGCATACTGACTGAATTGGAGGAGGAGGTGACACACCTCCGAAATCTCCGATGATGGCACTATGTTTCTTGCACATGCGTGCAAGCAAACATAAAAAAGAAGACAGCAAGCCATGGAGGATTCCACATAGAGACACTGGGGGATTGGGCACACCCAGTGTCACTGCTTTGTTTCTGGGGGGTTTGGGGGTGCTGAGAAGGAGGGTTGGGTTGGGGGATATAATATTTATTTAAAAAAGAAGAAATAACCATGTATGCGTGATAGTTTACATACAAAAAGCACAGATTTCTCAGCATGACAGTGGTGGATTGGGCAGCCCAAGTGTCACTGCTATGTTTCTGGGGAAGGTGGGGATAGTGGGTGCTGAGAAGGAGGTCAGGTGTGGGGATATCAATATATATATATATTAAAAAACAAGAAAAAAAAGAAATGACCACACATGCGTGGTAGTGTGGGGACAAAGAAAAAAAATCAAGAATCCTTCATTAGGACACTGGGTAATGGGCACCCCCGGTGTCATTGTTATGTTTCCTGCTGGGAGGAGTGGGGTGGTGGGTGCTGACAGGGAGGGTCATGTGGGGGGCTATGTCTTTCAGTGGTCACCGGAGAAACAAAATAGTGCAAGCGCAGAGTGTTCTACAAAGGCAGAGGTGACGTTTGTCACTTCAACATGTTAATTCACAAGGAAGGCAGGAGTCCTTTTCTCAAAGCAAAAGGTCTGCAGGGCTCTGCTCATTGCAGCCCTAAGAAATACTTACGCATCATGAGTGGTATGCCCTCTTTAAATAGCTGGGGAAACAAGCGCATCATATATCAACAAAGCAAAAATATAACTCACTTGGGAACATAAGCAGGAGGCTGGTAAGGACAGAGGTCTGTGGTTATATTCTGTTTTAACTGAAATATTTGAATAGTTTTGTACGTAAAATTAGTTCTATGTGTTAAAAATTACTACTTTGAGCTAGAACTGTTACTTGGGCTGTGATATTGTAACTTTTGAGGCTTGGGAACACTTGTTTGGCAGTGATAATTAGAGTGAAATTTAAATGTGATGTTTGACTGGTGTTGGTAAGAGCCCTCCCAGCCACCCTGTTTTGTAGGCTTTCTTAAATACTGAAAAGCCACTGGGGGTTGGGATTGAAGGGCTGTGCATTTCTGTTTGGGACTGAAATTCGAAGCAACAGGAACTAGTGGGCCTGTGACATCATACGGTACCTGATGTCTGCATACAAACACTGTTAGTGGGACTGGACACACACTGGACAGTATGTGTTTGTGAGACTTGGGAACTTTATTGGTGGGGTTGAAATTGGGTTTGTAAATAACTGCAGTCAGTATAGAGAGAAACTGTATTCCAGGGGGAAGGGACTGAGAAAAGGGGGTGTGCCATTATAAACAGAGGGGGACAAACAGGGTGCCCATATTCCACCATGGCAGGCATCTTCAGAAGGGTTGTAGGCTGCAGAGGTTGTGGGACGGCAATAATTCTCAACTGGGCCTGGAGAGAGGGAAGCTGCCTGCTCTGTAGACAGCTGTCTTCTATCAGGAGTGAGGTATATTGGTTAAGGAGTAAGCTGGGGGGGATGTCCAAGGATAAGAGGTGTGGATATGGGCAGCAGAAGGGTGGGGCTGAGGGGAGGCTGGGGCAACACTCTGAAATTACAGGACATTATGTTACAGCAAGCAGGAGGAGGGATATTAGGAACAGAGGACCCTTAGATAGGGATGTTGATGCTAAGGGGAAAGCATACAGGGTGAACATTCTGAATACAAAGAGAGTGGAGGGGGAAGAGTCAGGAGGGGCTGTTGTGGGGAAGCCTAGTAGAGCAGACATTGAGAAGGGAGGGGCTGTTGTGGGGAAGCCTAAAACAGCAGACTGTGGGAAGAGAGCTCCTAAGGAGAACAGAGCAAAAGGGGAAGAAGAGGGATAGTTTAGAGGTGCAGTCAGGGGAAACTTGGGTTACTTGATGGAGGCTGACATAGAGTGTCACAATAAATTTGAGCTACTAAGCAACCTAGAGGGGGAGGAAGGGGTTGGTGGAAATGAGGAAACTGATACAGATGCGGGGAGGAGTCGGATACCCATAGGGCATCACAGACCGGCAATGGAAAGGATAGAAATAGTCCCAGAGGGAGAAGGGGAAACATAAATGTTAACCAGATGGGGGAGATGCAACATATTGCAGACATGAGGGAGAAGAGCATGACTGGAGAGAAACTGGGAGACAAGGAGGTGGGAGAGGAGCCCCCCTTCAGCAGGGGAGTCAGTACCAAGGATGAAGCCCTAGCCAAAGGGGATCCACAGAGAGCCTCTGGAGGCAGGGGTACTATTACAAGGGGGGAGGATGGTAGTGTGGGGAAGGGAAACCATCAGGGCTAGGATAAATGGTTTGGATAAGAGAGGGTTAAAGGGGACACCTATTCAGAGGGGATCTGAGTTAAGTGGGCAAAATAATGAGGGAGGCAGAAAGGGGAGGGTGACAAGGGCATCTCTAATAAGGCAGGAAGACTCCCATGGAATTGAGATCATGAATAAAGGGGGGATGGGGGGCTGAGAGGGCATAGTGGAGGTAACCATAAGGATGATTGCAGTGTTAAGGTTCTGTTATTGGGAGACTCGATGATTAGGGGTATCCAGTGGGAGGGACAGGGGGATGGATGCCATAGCCAGGTGAAGGTAGTGAGTATCTCTGGGCTGACAGTGCACAGAGCAAAGTTCATGGTGTATGAACTGGTTAGGGATTGTGGAGGGAAACCGGATTTCCTGGTGCATTTGGGAACTAACGATCTAGAGGGAAATAGTGTTTTGGAAATCCAAGCAAGGTTCCTAGAACTTGCCAGAGTCTGTCAAGATAATGGATGCAACATTTCCTTTTTGGAGATATTGCCAGTACCAAAGGCCTCAGTGAAGAAAAAAATGAAGATCACAGAGGTTAATGACTGGCTCAGGAAGTGGGGTGAAGAAAGTGGGTTGGGGGTGTTAGGGAACTGGAAAGGAGTTTGGGAGGATAAGCGACTGTATGCCAAGTACAGGCTTCATCTTGCCCCATTAGGGAAGGAAGTTCTTAAACAGGGGATGGCTGACTACATTCAAGAAAGGTGGGGTTTAAACTTGTGAGGGGGAAGGGATAAGGGAGGGGCTGACCAGAAGCCCTCTCCTCCAGATGAGGGGAGTAGCCTTCAAACCCAAGAGCGGGAGGGGGGAAACAGACTGGGGGAGGTTTCAGGAGGAGCAGAGGGAGGATGGAAGTATAAAGAACCTGGGTGGGGTTCGACAAAGGGGATCAGGGATAAGGGGTTGGGGTTGGTGTTAGTAAATGCCAGGAGCTTGGGAAACAAGTTGCCAGAGTTCCAGGCCATGCTGTTCGAAGGAGGGGTGGATGTGGCGGTGGTCACGGAGACATGGGCCAACAAAAACCATGACTGGGACCTAAATGTGTGGGGGTACACTATGCTTAGGAAGGATAGAAAGGAGGGCAGAGGGGGTGGAGTGGCTATGTTCATTAGAGATGACATAGAAATAGCTACGGTAGAAGAGGCAGAGGGAAACGTGGAGGCCTTATGGGTCACCTTACGATCCCCAGCAGGAGATAAGGTCAAGCTGGGTGTAATATATAGGCCCCCCGGGATGAGTGATGTTCTAGAGGATGGTTTGCTGGACAACATCGTTGCCCAGTGTGGACCAAAAGGGGAAGGAGTGGTGTTGATGGGGGACCTTAATATGCCAGGTAAAAACTGGGGAACCATGTCCTCTAAGGTGGCCAAGGAGCAGAGGCTGCTGGACGGCTTCCAGGATGTGTTCTTTTTTTTTTTTTGCAAATAACTGTGCTTTATTGAACAATTTCCAACACAAATTACATATGAAATAAAAAGGAAATACAATTCCCAGACCATAAATTAATAATACAGAAAAGGCATTAAAAAAAAAAAAAAAGAGAGAGAAACTCAACTCCCCTACCCCCCCTCCACCCCTCCATCCCTGGTGGCTATCCCAGTAATTAACTAATAATAGACCATATTATACCATAAGACATCACCTAACAAACCTAGAAGAAAACAGCAAGGCTAGCGCATATTGTGCAAAGGAGGAAAGGACAATGCCTGAACCAAAATCAAAAAGAGTCGACACCAACACAATAAACGTGAAAGAAATTTTCTAAACTAATAACCGTATCTATCCTTGAGACCTTGGTACAGACCACCCCAACATTGATGGAAAATCATTGAAGTATTGAAGGATGATAAGACCGACCTTTCTGCATTCAGTGCATTCAAGAATTCGTCCCACCATTCCCCAAATGATGGGGTCCAATCATCTCTCCAGTGGCGTAGAATTATCAGCTTGGTAACAGCCACTACCATAGCCATCCGGTATTTAACTACCTTGCCGGGTAATTTATCATACATCCCAAATATGCAAACCTCAGGGTTGAAAAAGTCGGCCAAGTCCTAAAATTGACTAATCCTTAGCTTCACCAATTGCCACAATCCCGAAATTTTGGGGCAAGTCCAGAACTTATGATAAGTAGATGCAAGGGGGTCATTGCAGTCCAAACATTTTGCAGAAAATTGACGGTTTAACCTAGAAAGTTTAGCTGGGGAAAAGTATAAATTATGTAATAACTTAAATTGAATGTCTCTCAACCTGTCTTGTTTAATATATTTATAGGTGTCGATCCAAACTTTCTGCCACATTTCAGGTGTCCTCCCTAAAGATAGGTTTAGTTCCCAATATGTCGGAGTCGAGGACACATTAGAATCCCTTCTAACAGTAATATATTTATAAGTCTTAGAAATTGCTTTGCCTGACAGTATAAATTCTTTAAGTCTACTAAACATGATTCCCAAATTATCCGTCCCACAACTTTTGTGGAAATAAGATTTAAGACTACTTATTATTTGGGTTAATTTTAAGAAAGATTGAGCTCTCACACCAAACTTTTTCACCAAAGCCTGGAATGGAAGTAGCGACCCATTTAAATAAAAATCACTAACTCGTAATTTAACAGCTGTTGCTGCTACAAAACTAGATATCGGTTGGTTCCCAATTACAAGATTCGGGTTTCGTAATAAAGGTTGGGATTAGTCACGTGACTTGAGAAATTTTAAACCTTGCATAGTATTGATGCAGAGCTTTATATCCCATCTCAGCGGAGCGCACTAGCCAGCTTCGGGACCTTAGCCCATGGAATATATAGCATAGACTCTAGATCAAACTTAAAACTTTTAATAAATAACCGATCCAAATGGAGCCCAGGAAGAGAAGTTTCCTCCTCACAGGCCCATGCAGCCAGCCTTGTCATGTGGATCGCTAGATAGTACATGTAAAAGTCCGGTAGTTGAAGGCCTCCTAATTTACGCTGTCGGGCAAGTTTATAATAAGACCTTCTAGAAGGCTTACCATTCCACAAAAACTCAGAACAGCATTTGTAGAGCGGCTTAAAAAAGGACTTAGGAAGATAGACATTTAGATTCGCCAATGGATAAAAGATTCTTGGCATTACCACCATTTTAAGCATGTTGACTCTACCCGAAAAGGACAACGGAAGTTTTGACCATCTATCCAGGTCCTCTTTTATTGATTTAATTAAGGGCCTAAGATTTAAGGTGGCCAAGGCCTCCAAATTCTTGGTTATTTGAATGCCCAGATAGTTTAATGATTGGGCCTGCCAATGGAGTCCCAAAGAGAGGCACCAATCCTTCTGAAGAAGTGGAAAAGAGAGTATACTGATGTTTTGGTCTTATTTAGGCTATATCCAGAAAGTACGCTAAAACTAGTAATTAATTTGAGTACTTTAGGGAGGGAAGATGTAGAATTAGAGATATGCAATAACAGGTCATCAGCGAATGCTGACACTTTAAATTTAGAGTCGCCTAATTTAAGCCGTTGAACCCCCTTGTTTACCTTAATAGATCTGATTAATGGTTCAATATACAAATTAAATAAATAGGGTGACAAAGGGCAGCCTTGACGGGTACCTCTTGATAAGGAGAAAGCTACTGAGATTAGGTTGTTACATTGAATCTTTGCTGAGGGACATGAGTATAAGACTCGAATCATATGGATAAATCTAGCAGGAAAACCCAGTTTCGCCAGGGTGGTAAACATAAAAGTCAACTCCACCCGGTCGAAAGCTTTTTCTGCGTCTAACGACACTAGAGATGCCTCTGCGTTAGGATCCGTTCACGCAGAAATTAAATAAAACAATTTCCGAAAATGATCGGCCGATGAACGGCCTTCTACAAAGCCAGCCTGTTCTGGACTCAAAAGATCATGCCAAATATGTTTTAATCTATTAGCCAGGATTTTCGCAAAGATTTTAACATCTAAATTTAGCAAGGAAATCGGCTTAAAGTTACCCACTAAGTCTGGGGGCTTATCGGGCTTCGGTAACAAAATAATCTTGGCCTCAAACAGTGTTTTATCTTTAATCTCATGTTCACACCAAAAGGAGAAAAGTTTATGCAATAAGGGCACAAGGTTATTTTTGAATAGTTGAAAAAAGAAATCTGTGAACCCATCCGGGCCTGGCTCTTTGTCCGGGCGGAGAGAGTCAATAGCTTTCCCTATTTCCACCTCCGAAATTGGGGCTACTAAATATGGGCCAACATCCTCTGATAATCAAGGTAGAGGAATGCTATCCAGAAATGGTAAATCTTATCAGTGGCCTTAGAGGAAGACTGTTGACTTGAGTAAAGATTCTGATAGAAATCTACAAAAATTCCTAATATCCTCCCTGGATCTGTAACCAGTTGTCCCGATTCTGGATGTTTCAGGGCAGTCACCCACCTGTCCAAAGACCTTTGCCTCAATTGCCAGGCCAACAATTTCCAGACTTGCTGCCCTGCCCTAGGTATAGGGCTTTAACTCTAGATGCTGAACTGATAACTTTCTCCCTCTGTTTATCTGCATACCATGTTCTCAGGGTTATTAGTTTTCGCTCCTGTTCCTCAGTTCTTCGTCCGTCACACATAATTTCTAAATCCCTAATCTCCCTTAAACATTTGTCCAAAAGCTGTCTTGTCTTAATTTTATGCACCGTAGCCATACGTATTAGTTCCCCTCACCACATAGCTTTAAGAGCTGCCCAAGTTTGATCTACAGCTGTAATTGTACCCCAATTACTATTGATTGAGTTTTCCAAAAAAGATCTAAATCTATCTAAGGCTTTGGGGTCCTTCAAAATATTATTATTCAAAGACCAAGAGTATGACCTAGAAGGTTGCGAGGGCAACAGACACACCATTTTTACCGGAGAATGATCAGAAATTACGCGGGGCAGAGTTGAGGCCTCCACTACCCAGGATAAACTAAATTGGCTGACCAGAAAATAGTCGATCCTCGAGTGCGACTTATGCACCGCAGAGGAGAAGGTGTATTCTCGAGCATTAGGGTTCATGGCACGCCAAGGGTCCACCAAACCTAGTGATGATGTAAACTCTCTTAGAGCGTTCTGGGCCGGGGAGAGAAATGGTCCTTTATAGTGTGATCGGTCCAGCCGAGTATCCTGGACTAGGTTCCAGTCACCTCCCAAAATTATTGGCACATTTTTGAAGGACGCTAAAGTCAGGCCCAATTGGATAAAAAAGGCAGGTGAATCCAAATTAGGTCCATATATTGATCCTAGCACTAAACTGAATCCACCTAATCTGCCTAATACAAATATGTATCGGCCCTGTGGATCAGAGATTATTTCCGAATGGGTAAAAGGAATCCCACGGGCAATTAGAATAGCCACCCTCGACTGTTTGATGAAAACCCTGCACCAAAAACCTGGCTCACCCATTTCTTCTTAAAATGGGCGAGATGATCAGAAAGGACATGAGTTTCTTGTAAAAACACTATCGCTGGTTTCAAATGGGCTAAGTGGTTTAAAATAACAAATTTTTTACATTTGTCCTTTCCTCCCTTAATATTCCAAGAAACAAAATTTAGCATATTAGCCATTTCACTGCCAAAACATTAAAGAAATATTGGGATAGCCGCCCCCCCTTAACTAATCCCCCAATCAAAAAAGAAACCTCCCTTCCTAATACCCCTCCCTCCCCGTAACTTAATACTACAACAATAATTAACTTAAAACCATCCCTTCTGGCCCGAAGCCAACTTCTCATTCTCTGGAACGTGGTGCCACATAGAGATGGGTACATTCCCCCATTTAAGAAGTAGTCTTAACAGTTTAATACTCGAATCTGTAATGTCCAGTTTTGAACCTAGGCTAACAAAGAACATTAACACCAAATACTTAATCATCAGGTGAGTAAAAGAATAAAACCCATCTTAGTGGGAGCCAGGGAGCATAAAACAAACCAAATTAGAAAGTAGACTACTAGCCTTCCCTGTAGAGACCACCAATCCTTGGGCGTAGAGGAAAACAAAACAAAAATATGACCGCTTAACGCCTTGTACATCTAGCCTAGGCACAAGGGTCAAGCAACAAATAAAAGAACCAAGTTCAGGCTAGCAGGCCTGTTACTGAAAAAAGGCAAAAACAATCTTGGTCCAGAATGGGCCCTACAATCCTACCGAGGAATCTTATCTGATAGTATGTTCCCTGGCTACCATCTAATAACATAATATATGGACCTTGTAAAGGCTCCTATCCATATAGTTCCTACAGCTATAGACCCTTATATCCCTTAATACCCCCTACCCGTTAGACTTAATATAAAGAGTCCAAGACCCCTTACTAATTCAGATAGAGGCAGGTTAAGTAAAATAACTTTAATAAACTAACTATTGTAAACCTTTGACAGAGAAAAGGTTAGTTCCTTGCCCCTTCACGTAAATAAATCCTGGATTGCCTACCTAAATATGTAGGTAACATGTAACCAAACTTAATTACCAGAACATCCTCCTAGCAACCCGTCCAGGGGTCATACATAATTTCGCATCAATATCATAGTGTATCACTTCCATCTTATGATGAACTAGGTAATAGTAATCCAAACAGTTACCATTAATTAGATAACAGTATAAGAGGGCAAATTAAGGTTATTAACACCAAGTAAAGGAGTCCAGGCCGCTGTCGCCCTGAAGGGGAGATAAATAACTAGTCCCGAAATTTCATCCCTTGGCAAACAGGTCAGGTAGCAGAGATTTCAGGGATGCCAGTGCCTCCTCGGCCGAGTTGAACCTCTTAGAGCCATCATTAACTGTGACTTCTAGCTTCGCAGGATATAATAGACGATGCCGGATCCCTGCGGCCCACAGCTTAGACGTGATCGGCTTGTAGCTCGCCCGAGCCTGTCTCATTTTCCATGACAAGTCCGGCACTAATCGCAGTTTCTTGCCCTCCCACTGGAAGGCCGCCAGCTTCTTGACCTCTCTTAAGATGTGCTCACGGTCAAGATAGTTAAGAAGCTTAAAAATAATTGGCCTCGGTGGTTCAGATGAGGGGGGTCTGGCACAAAGAGCTCTATGGGCTCTCTCTATAATATAGTCTGGACCATTAGGTGAGGGCCCTGCTGATTTTTTAAGTAGCCTTTGCAGAAACAGGATAGTGTTTGGCCCTCTTCTCCTTCTGGAGACCCAAAGCACCAGGTTGTTGCGTCTGTTGCGACCTTCTAGATCATCGAGACGATCTTCAAGTTTACTGATGCTCCTTTTACACTCAATCATAGCAGGCCCCGATTTATCCATGGCTCTCTCTATGGAAGAGATTCTCACCTCTGTATCCGTTACTCTGCGCGCTAGTTGGGTCAAAGCAGGCTTGATTTCTGAGACCTCCTCTATTAGTTTGAACAGTGCATCCTTAATAGTTGTCAGGTCCCCATATATTTTGGCTGGCGTAATTTCTTCATCCGGCGATGATGGCGATGAGCTCCGTCGCGGCCGTTTAGCTTCCAGCTCCACTTCCCCTTCCTTCATAATGCCGAAACGGGCGTATGCGAATTTTCACTTAAAAACAGTCTCAAGTTGCTAGTAGCACTGTACTGAAGCTTATTAGCCCTGTAAAACGGTGCAATTCTGCAGATTCGGAGTGCTAGAGGAGGGAGACCCGGAGAGCTGCTGTCTCACTCCATGAGCATCACGTGACCCCTCCAGGATGTGTTCTTAACACAGCATGTGATGGAGCCCACAAGGGAGGGGCATGTCTTGGATGTGGTTCTGGCAGATGGGGATCTGGTAAGGGACCTGGTTGTAGAGGACCCCCTGACTGGGAGCGACCACAATACTGTCTGGTTTCAAATAAGCATGGGTGGAGGAGGGGGAGATCTAGGACACTGGCAGTGGACTTCAGGGGTGCAGACTTTGTGGGCATGGGAAATATTCTCAAGGATCACTTGAAGGGGATTACATCAATGACAAGTGTGGAAAGGAGATGGGAGGTCATAAAATGGTGACTTCATGAGGCAGTCAGGATCTGCGCTAAGTTGAAACGTAAGGGAGCAAGGTCACATAAACCATGCAGGTGGTCCAGTGAGGTACAGGTAGCGGTCAGAGAAAAGAAGGCGGCCTATAAAAAATATAAAACAACAAGAGGGGATAGGGATAAGGAAATGTACCATCTTACATCTAGAAAAGTCACCCGGATGGTGAGGGGAGCAAAGTCCAGTAAAGAGCAGCGGCTGGCACAGGGGATACATGGAGGGGAAAAGGGGTTCTTCCAGTACATTGGGGAGCAGAGAAAAACTAAGGGCCATCTCAGCAGATTGAGATCAGAAGGAGGGTGGGTGGAAGAGGCGAGGGACCAGGCAGAGGTATTTAATGAGTACTTTGCCTCCGTGTTCACTAGGGAGGGGGATGGGATATCTACAAAACAAGGCATTATGGGGATAGAAGAGGCAGTGAGTGGGATCAAGGGAGCAACAGAAATGGAGCGAGAGGGAGGGAGAGGTACCCCAGGGGTGTCACATCTGGATAAGGATAAAAAGGCCAGTAAGGTGGAGGGGATGGATGATGCTATCTCCGCCAAAATGGTGTGGTTAGCCCTCAAGGCCCTAAAGAAAGACAAATCTCCTGGGCCGGATGGCATTCATCTGAGAGTACTATGGGAATTTTTGGACATACTGGCTGCACCCATGGCAGAGCTCTTCAACAGGTCACTTGAGACAGGGAGGGTACCTAGGGATTGGCGAGAGGCACATGGGGTGCCAACCCATAAAGGAGGGGTCGAGGGAAGTACCAGGTAACTATAGACCCATCAGTTTGACCTCGATGGTGGGAAAATTATTGGAGAGTATACTAAAGGAATGATTCGGGATGTACTTGGAGGAGGTGGAAGGTCTGGATAGTCAGCAACATGGGTTTGTGCCAGGTAGATCATGTCAAACCAATCTTGTGGAGTTCTACGAATGGGTAACATCAGAACTGGACAGGGGAAAGCCTGTGGATGTATTATTCTTGGACTTCAGCAAGGCATTTGACTCTGTCCCCCACAATGGTCTGATGGAGAAACTGATGGGGTTAGGAGTAGGCCCTTTGATGGTCAGATGGATTGAAAACTGGCTAGCTGGATGCACCCAGAGAGTAGTGGTCTGTGGGGAGCTCTCAAACCCTAGAGAGGTTGGTAGTGGGGTACCGCAGGGCTCGGTCCTGGGTCCGATCCTGTTTAATGCATACATATCGGACATCAGGGAGGGTATAGGGTGTGAAATGAGTCTCTTCACTGATGACTCCAAGATGGGAGCAGTAGTCGAGGGAGAAGAGGGGAGGTTGGCCCTGCAAGGGGACCTGGACACCCTGGAAAGCTGGGCTCACACATGGAAATTAAATTTCAATATCACCAAGTGCAAGGTGTTGCATCTTGGTCGGGGAAACCCTAAACACAGGTACACCCTGGGATGGGAGGTGCTGGAGGCCTCAATAGGGTAAAAAGACCTAAGGGTCATGGTGGATGCATGTATGAATAACTCTGAGCAGTGCAGGAGAGCGGCTAGCAAGGCAAACAGGATGTTGGGATGCATCATAAGGGGGATCACCTCTAGGAGCAAGGAAGTGATTCTGCCGCTGTACAATGGACTGGTTAGACCACACCTTGAGTACTGTGTACAGTACTGGAGACCACACTTGAAGAGGGACATACAGCTCCTGGAGAGGGTACAGAGGAGGGCAACTAAGATGATACGAGGGCTAAGGGATTTGACGTATGAGGACAGACTTGAGGAGCTCTGCCTGTTTTCATTGGAGGAGAGGAGAGACAGGGGGACATGATTGAGGTCTTCAAGTACCTCAAGGGAATAAATAGGGTAAACATGGAGGGGATCTTTAGACTAAAGCAGGGAGGTATCACCAGAGGGCATGGTTTGAAGTTGGAAGGTGGAAGCATGAGGGAAAAGAGGAGGAGGTGTTTCACTGAGAGGGTGGTGGACCCTTGGAATGCACTGCCTGGTGAGTTGGTTCAGAGATCCACAGTGGAGGGCTTCAAGAGAGGGTGGGACAGACACAGAAAGTGGATGTATCAGATGATGGCCTGTCCCGGGGGGGGTGGGAATAGAGGATAGGGGTTTCTGGAACACAAGGGGCGGGAGGGCCTCGGCACCCAACTAGGGATCTGAGGTTTGAGCAGACTCAATAGACCGTAAGGCCTAATCTGCTGGCAAATAGTATGTTAGTATGAGTGACAGAGAAAAACACAGCATATATAAGGATCCAGTCATGCCAACATACAGGACACAAATTGTCTAACATGACCACTAACAGAGAACCACAGATTTGGCATATGCAAGTGCTGCAACTCTGGTAAACTACTTGTGCATCTACAAACCCAACAGTGTGTTGAAATGAAACAACTCATTAACTGTTCAACTTCATTTGTTGAGTATGCTATTTTCTACACATACCAAATGATGTACATGAGTAGGACCATCACCCGCTGCACAAATGTATACAGGAACATGTTTGCTCTGTTTGAGCTGCAAATCATAATACTCCTCTAGGTACACACTTGTAAATATACCATAACAGCAATCCAAACTGTTTGCTCTTCATTGGTATCAAATGTCTCTATACCAGCACATGGAAGGCATATGGTCAGAATCCAGTTGCAAAAGGAATCAAATTGGATATGCACCTTGAAAAACCTTGTCCCCATATATCTGAATGATTGCTTAGATGTGGTGCCATTTTTATGAAATGCAACTTGTATTTCAGTTTATGGTTACTGATGTTAAATATTTCTAAACTAGGATGTTTCCGTATATTGTTAAAATAATTGTATTTTTTTTCCTTCGATAAAATTATTATTATTAAAAAAAAATCTAAACTAACTTTTGTTCATTTCTTTTTCCATCCCCCTGCAGCTTAATCATGGATTTTCTACATCCTGATGTACCTTATGCACAGTATTATTCTCCCATGGCCTAGGTATTGAACTGTTGTTTGCTTTTCTCCACCCCATCATTTTGCCGTCTTAGCACTCCCACCCTGTAAAACACCTTTTTCCACAAAGGTACAGTAGCTTGATGGTCTTTAGGTTTAATATTTCATTCCCCTATATTTTTAAATATGTGTATAATAATAAAATGTAACTTCTTGCTGTGCCCCCCCACACACCTTTTTGAACTGCTGTCTTATCACTCTCACAATGCATTCTGTATTCAGGAATCTCCTTGCATGATTAGATTGGTGGGTCATCCATGAAAATGGGCATTCAATGCTCATGGAGTTAACCTGGTTAATAAATATTAAATAAATAAAATTAAAAAATAGGTTAAAATTGTAGACTAAATTACTAATTGGTAAAACTACCATCAGATGGTCTGATTTTGAATTTTTATCATTAATTGTTCCCTGCATACATCTAAAATACTGCATTTTTAAAGCACAGTTTTTTTCACTATTGGGATATTTTCTAATTCACTCATTTCCTAAGCATGGTATTGTTGAAATTGGCACTCTGTGATGTGCTAGCCCCAGTGTCTGACTATTGCATATGTTTTGCTCTGCTAAGCTTGTCTGTACTGTAATTGAATTAAAGTTTTCTACAACTTTGAAACTTGTTGTATAAAACAGTTTCTCTTACCCACTGCAAACCACACCCCCTGATAAAAGGTCATATCAGACTGGAAGTGCCTGGGTTCTTAATGCTACACTATCAGAATAAATGTGATCAATAGCTTCAACATCAGACTCCTGTTGCTACTGTATTTTTTAAACTGAGTGTTGTCTTTTTTCCTGTGTTTGCTGCCCATTTCAGCTGTGTAATGTTTGCTAATGATGTGGCATCCCTGCTGCTGAGCATGTGTGCCTGAGTACATTATTCCTCATAGTGGTGTTCTCATTGCTCCCATTGTCTCTTTCATGCTGACAACAGTGAGTGACATTTTTCTATTGTTTCTCTTGTTTATTTATTTAATATCTTATAAGATCCTGGGCCAAAACCCTGTTTTCAAGGACAACCAAACTATTGAAGTCACCTTCACCATTTTCCATAAGATAATGGGAGAGATACTGTATCTTCAGTGTTACCACATTTTTTCATTCACGGCATTAAAGCTTAGACACAAAGTTCTTCTGAGTGTATCAGTTCATTAAAGCTTGAATCTCAGTGCAATGTTCCTTTTTGTTTAGCACTGAATTATTAAACAACCACTTTGTATTTCACCAAAACATATCTAGATTACAGAGGACAGTCAATGCTTGGTTTAAGAGAGCTGTAGGTGTGACCCTGCAGGAGTCAAATATATTCATTTCTTCTTTCTATATGAATACAAAGTCAATAATGGAATACACGTGGTTAGCACCAAGTAATTTGTTTATTGTTGTGTCTAGGGGTTGAGTGTTCTCCATATATTTTGAAGGGCAAGAGCTTCACATTGTCTACACATATATTTCTTGTATCACAATTAACATGCCACTGGTGTGGTATAAAGAATCAAGAGTGGAGTTTATTATCAAGTTAAAATCTCCCCATCCACATAGGATATACAATAGGTTGACTCAAAATATGCAATTTATATTCAAGTGAGAGGGGGCAGGACAATAACTCACAAGTGGCAGAGCCACAAGTGAGTTATGAAAGTCCTGCCCTCTCACAATTGATGATAAAAAATGTCCTATTTGGAGTCAGGTTATTGAATATTTGATATATACAACAGTAATTTACAAGATATAGCTTTTAAATCTGCAGTTTATTTAAAAATGTTGCTGCTTTTCTTTGGTTTTAATTGCCTGCTTTAGTGCTGCATTAGGCATTATGATATCATTAGCACTGTAGAAGCTACTTTCTGATTGGTTCAGTATTCCACTGTGATGACAATAACTTAAAAGATATCCATTCTGACAACAATAGCAATTATATTTTTAGATATCTTGCTGTTACTGATGTCACTAACTAAGATATCTTTTTTTTATTTTGTCATTTTTACTCCAACTATTGTTGTATATAATAGAATATCCTTTATTTTCATAGATATCAGATAGCTGTCAGACCCAATATGAAAGTGAACAATTCTAGAAGGGCACCAGGCGTACATAAATATTTAACAAAGTAAGTGAGGTATCTTCTATTAATGATCCTTCATGTTATGACTTGACTTGGATAGTTTCCATTGTTTTAGATTTGATTTTTGCATTCCCTGAGCTTCCATTCATGCTTCATGAAGCCAGGTACGCATATTTAGTGATCATGCTGTTATTTTTTGCACAGTTAATCTTTTCCAAATTTATCTCTAATACTATTAAGTTTTGTTGTTTTAGGAATTTTAATCTGGGTGCCTTTCATTAAGTTTTGTCTATGATTGATTGAGGGGAGTTGTTGTCTTGCTCAAATGCTGATATAGTTTGAGGTTATTTCTTTAAGCACTTTACATTTCTTTGTGACCTACACACACCTTTAGTTGAAAATGAGTTAAATCTAAACATGTCCCATTTATTGCTCCCTTTGTTCTTGCAAAATTCAAGACATGGGACAAACTATACCAAAAGACAAAAAATGTGACACACCAGAGTCTTCACAAATTTTCTGGAAATTTCAAAACTATTGCTTTTCCCTCATTGAGAAAGCCAATGTGTCCTTTTTCAAAAAAAGTTAGCTAATACTAGAAACAATACCATGATGTGATGGCATATGTTGGACTCTGTTTGGAAGATGCCTTCTGAATCTTCCACTAATAATTTTTCCTATAACAGAACTACATCTTACTCCAAGGAGGGTGTCTATGCTTTAATCCTTTACTTTACTGAGGCCCCTGCAGTGCTGTTAAACACAAGTCGTTTATCTGCAGCAGGTGTGCACTGTGATTTCCCTTTTGAATGCTCTCTTTCAAGACCCAGATTTTATTTTAGGACCAAAAAGATTTAGAAATTATTTCAATTTCTACATTCTCTGAGGGAGGGCACTGCCAAAGGAATCGACAACCTAGATAATTATTTAAGTGCAGTGCAGATATTTTGGCCCCTCCCCTAACTTATTTATTTAATTTATCCCTTATCACACAAACATCTCTGCAGCATGGAAATATTCTTTAGTCATCCCTCTTCATAAAGGGGGGATAAAACTGATGTAGACAATTATCGCCCAATTCCTATGCTCCCCATCGTTTCAACATTTAAGAAAAAAATTGTTCTATCTCAGATTAATGACTAACTAACAAGTTATCTGGTTCTGTCTTGTTTTGAGTCAGATTTAGGCACAAATTTTCAACCCAGACAGCACTGACTGACTTTCAGTATTCTGTTTCTAGAGTTTGAGATAAGGGGTATCTTGTGGGTTCTGTCTTTATTGACTTGTTGAAAGCTTTCAACATGATCAATTATCCTTTGCTCTTATCTCATTTGCCTTCCTTTGTTTTTTATGCAAATGTCACTAACTGGTCTTCTTCTTCTTACTGTTTGTGAGAACTCAGCCTGTTTCTTGGAATGATTACCTGTCACTTCCTTTGTCTGTTACTACTGGGGTTTCACAAGTGTCTATTCTTGGTCCCATCTTATCTAATTTATTGGCAGATCCTTTGCCCTCTGTTATTGATTCTTGCTATGTCAGACTTTATGCTGATGACATGGTGCTTTTCTATGCCCACAAATATCCTTCTGTTCTTGCCATAATTTTTCAAGGTGAGTTTGACAAAGTGGTGAACTTGTCCTCAGATAACCTTTTAATTTTTTTTTTTAATTTAATTCAGTTTAGGATTAACACCTTTGAGCTAAATGGCTCATTTATAAAGATTCCAAGTCAAACAAATACATAACATAACATTACATTGGTGACAAGTATGCACAGGTGCACAAGAACAGCAAATACAGTAGATACTGAATCAGAAAATGGGATTACATGGTTACAGTAAGGAAGTATCAACTGCAACAACACTATGTGAGTGCGGTTCAATGCTTTGGTAAATGCAGAGTACAGTTGGGTCGGAAGATCTCGGGCTACTGTAAAGTAGGGTGAAAAAGCTACCAGAGCTGGCTTTGACAGGGGTCTAGCAGACAGGACTGGGGCTAGGGGTGAAGGAAGTGTAGACTGGAAGGGAGGGAGAGTGGGAGGGAGGTGGGGCAGAGTGGAGGGAAAGGAGCTAGCTGGGGAGAGAGAGAGGAGGATGTGGCAGAAGAGAGTGGAAAGAAGATGTTAAGGGTTGATCAGGGACTAGGCCAGGATTAAACAGAGCAACCTACTACTTAAAAATAGTAAAAAGACTCAATCAATGTTGTTGGGTCCCAGTAGTCAATGTCTTTGTTAAATTCTTTTTTTTTTTATTCACCTGAAAAATCATTCACTGGAACTTGTTAATGAATTTAAGTATCTTGGTCTTGTATCTTGGTCTTGTTTTTGATTCCTCTTTGACTGTCAAACCACATGTTGACAAAACCATTTCTAAGGCTCTTCAGTGCTTGGGGCACTTGAAGCAGACAAGACACTGCTTGTCAGTTCTGGACCATAAATGCATTAGTGGGAAAGCAATTCTTCCTGTTCTTGATTATGGCAATATTATTTATTTCCATGCTTTTGAATTGCATCCCTTTTTCTTAAACATGCTTTATTTTCAGATGCTATATTTTACTTTTAAATCAAGATGGATAAGCATTTGAGCCGGCCCAGTGGTGCTGAAGGTTGTGGAGCTGGACATTTCACCTCGCATTACACTGGGGATCCAGGTTCAGAAATGAGCCTGGGTCATCAGGGGTCAGCTTGGGTGGGAGAAGGAGTTGGATTGAGGCACTGTTGGCAGCTCTCCTCTCCTGGGGAGGTTTAGGCACCATTTTGACCAGCAGTCAGTGTCAGGAGGGGGAGGATGCCATTAGGCATTTGGCAACTGCCATGTTTCAGCATGGCTCCTTGCCTGGATTTTGGTCCTTTTGCACCAGCATCCTCTAGGTGTGGGATTAGGGACTGCGCAGTTACCTATGCAATCATGTAAAAATCTCAAACCCACTGCCATGTAGCATCATCCCCGTTAGGGGGCATGGGCACTATGTATTGGTGGTACGCCGCCACTGAGCCTGGGCTGGCAAAAGTTGTCAAAAATGTACTATAAAAATAGATGGATAAGCATCATTGCTCTTTATTACATCAATTAAATTAGCTATCACCCTCTTCTAGGTGCAATTTACATTGGTTTTCTCTCATTTACGAATCAGCCACCAACCAAACCCTTACTTATTTATTCCAAAGATAAGTCATTTCTGTTTATACATATAGTTTCAGGGAGATGCTGCATTGCAGTATTCTTCTTCCCAAATGTTCTACATGCTTTGGCAGAGAATGTTTTTCTTAGGCTGTACAATTTTCATGGAATGCCTTAGCCCCTCACCTCAGAAATTGTTACACCATTGGCTCCTTTAGACATGGATTAAAAAATGTTGTTGTATGAGCAATTTCACTGCAATTGTTTTAACAGTTGATTTGAGTATTGTCTGTTAATATTTTTATATTTATATTGTTGTTGGTGGCAGTATTGTTTATAACCATGACTTAGGACATTCTATAAATAAGACTTGCTTATCATGGAATTCATATAGTACTTCTGAAGCTTTTAAATAAAAAAAAAATCAAGTGCCCTGTAACTAAGACATGCTAGCACTCTTTGTCAGTTATTTCCTCTTCCTAAAAGGATGAATCAGTCAGGGGGAGAGTAACTACAAACCTCCTCCACCCTGAACCAGTTACTGAATTGAATACTTTTCTGTATCGAAATCAGTTAACTTATTACTTGTTATCTCATTTAAGTGCATCTCTTAGAGAAAAATAATGTCAGTCTGCTCTTTTACTTTTGACAAATTTATTGTGTTTTTTTTTTGTTGCTTGGTAGTTACAGTACATGTCACTGGGTTTGTTATATAATGAGCCATTTGTATCAAAGTTTGCAATAAACTTCAAAGTATGATTATTCTGTCTTTATGTTGTTTTAACATATCCCCTGCAGTGGCACCCATTATATAAACCATGCCCATATAGTCCTCAGAATGATTACATACGATTTCCCTTATCATAAATCATTAAACTTAAAAACAAACTTAACACATCTAGCAAACAACAACTACTTTATTACAGTTTACATGGTAGAGGTCAATACATCTAATGAGCCTTTGCACTAGGACAAGTTGCATTTGTTCCTGACCTGTCTGTAGAAGTAAACCCTCAATCGGGAATTGGGGATTCCTATATGGCTGCATGAAAAGCAGGCTACTATCTCTTGCAGAAGTAAAAGAGATACTAGAAATGACAAGTGCATTGCAGCACTAGTGGCAAAATTGAAATTCAGGTTTGCTCACCCTTGATACAGTCAATAAGTTTATAGCTTGCTTGAGGAGGGCTACAAAGCAACCTAATTTAGACTCAGTTGAGTAGAAGCACCAGAGCAGTTGGGCAGCAGTGTTTGGTGTTTTCATTTTGTTTGTATCAGTGTGATATTGCACCACCATGGATTAATTGCTCTAAGGGTGAACTGCAATGGTGACTTTCTTGTATTCTGCAATGGAAAACATGCATCAGCCACAATAATGTAAGTCCCTCTCTTGCACCTTTATACTGGCTACAGACTATTTATATTGTGTGTTTCTCTCGGGTGCTCTTAACTTTTGGATTTGAGCTGTGTTTAGTAGAAGTAAAAGACATTCTAGAAATGACAAGTGATTGCAACACTAGTGGCAAGACTGGAATGCAGTTTTGCTTACCCTTAATCCATTCATTAAGTATTTAATTTGCTTGAGGTGTGTTGCAAAGTTCAGTACTGGGCTGACCCTTGGACCATCTGACTTCAGATCAAAAATGAGGTTTCAGATAGGGATTCCTCTACAGATAATGCTCAAAGTCCTTGAACTATACAAGGCATACATGGAAGGGGGGCCCAGATGTAATTTCTGTCAGATCTGTTATTTTTTTTATTAATATGTTTTTCAAACTTATCAAAAAAATGCAATAGAAAATACAAATCAACATCAATACTACGTAAGGTGCCTGGCCATAGTGATTGCTCCTTTAAGATGCAATCTAGAAGTACCAGAACCATGCAACAACAATTAACAAAATACTTACAAATCTTTAAAAAGAACAATACAATACCCATAAAATAAGTATAACAAACAAATAAGTTTTCTAATATCTGCCACATGGTCTTAGAAATGATAAACCCCCAATGGAATACATTAAACCATTCTCCACAAACCATAAGGGTATCACCTTGGGGAGCAAGAAAAGAGCAAGAAATCCTGCTGCTGCTAAAAAGAGCCCCTCCCCCCCCACCATAGCAGCTCTAATGATTCCCACCTAGTGTTGTGCAAAATTGAATATTTTGCCTGGCAAAATATTTCATGTAATTCCGCAATTACGCACATTTTTTTGCCTAGGAAAAGTGACATTTCGCCTGGTTTTCCAATTTGCATGATGGCAAAATTTCACGTAAAATGCTTTGGTCAGACAATTCAGCCAATTAATGCTTAAAAATTTGTTTGTGGCACAATTTCACCAGGGTAACTTTTGATTTCCCCAGCGAAATATTGCTCTAAAAGTGAATTTGCAATGTGTTGTGGGTAAATAGGTCAAATATCACATGCAGCTTGTTTACAGCTCATTCTGCTGCGTGTTGAGTCAGAAAGCAGCTTGCTGTGGTGCAACAGAGTCAATAATGCCTTTTAAAACCTCTTTAAAACTTATTTTTGAGAGTTAATTGCTCCAAAATATTCATTTTTTTCCTAGTGCTGCTAGGGAACATTTTCTAATGTTGTGGATTTTTGCATAATACTTACTTTAATTAGGTTTTATTTTTGTCTGTGTCTTTGAAGTAGTTGAGTTGGGGTAGGGTAGGAGTGTAAACCAGTGCAGGCTATTTCTAGCCTTTTACAAACAGATTACTCACAAATTGTGAGTTATTTATTTACTGTTATTAGTTACTAATTTTATTTTATCTTGATATTTTTTTCTCTGAAAAGTTACTCTGTCCTGTCTGAGAGTTCCTGCCGCTGTTAGCCTGTGTTATATACTGTATACCATTCTTCCACTTTTATTTGTGATTGCGAATTCTAAAGTTTTAAACGCACGGAGCTGATCCGTCATTTTATTTTTGTTTGTGGTTAGTTCTGTTTGTTGGAGTGTTAACTTGTGTCTCTTAATCTGTGAAAAGCAACAGTTTTATATTTTGTTTAATAGAAACTTCAGTACTTTTACTTGATCACTTGAACTTGTCCATTTACAGTTTCATTGCTTTGTTGAATTGCTCCCCTTTATTTTATTGCTGGAGCTTGCCTCTGCACAGTGCATGGTGTTCCTGTTTTAGTTAACTTACCTTACCCTTTGACAGAATTGTTTGTTTAACACCTCACACATGCAGTATAAAAAACTATATATTAATACAGTGGTTTTCAAGGGATTGCTTTCTGATCCCTCCCACCCAAACCACTACCATATTGTGGTACTCACCTTTGTTGATGTTTTATGGTTGTCTCTGCCCTTATATAATAAAAAAATGCAAAGTATTAACACATTATAGAACTTTAGTTGTCCAGACACAGGTGATCTGTATTTAAAATCGGTCACTTGTGCCCTTTTTCCTTGTGTGTGTTGCTTTAATTCCTGTTTTGGGAAAGAAAAAGGTTATCATTTGTTTTTACTAGAATAGGCTACCTACCAGATATGGTATTAGTTGTACTGTAAAGTGCTGCTACCTGTCCTGATTGTGTTTGGACTTGTAATTGTAAGGAAGCCAGTACTGTAGGTGTGACTTGTGAGGTGTTCTTCACACAGTTAGTAATACATTCTCTTCCTCTCTTGATACACTCCCAGAGAGAGGCAAAGCTTCAAAGCAGCAGCCAGCAAAAATGCCTGCTAAGAGATGACCCAGTTCAGGGGGGAAACATGGCAGGGGCATGAGGGAGCTAAGAAGTCTGATGAAAAAAGTACAACTTCAGTTCCAGTTCTCCATAGCAGTGAAAGCACACATATGTCTGCATCAGTATCTTCTGCTGTGGGCTCTTGTGGTGCAGCAGGTACCAGCAAAGGAGTTGCTGGCAGTCTGGCATACCTGTGTCTTACTTTTGTAAGGCTCAGACTGTTGCATCTATGCTAGTGGAGGATGATAATAGTGAGAAGGGAGGCACTGACACTAGCACATGAACAGTGGTCCAGGAAGAGAGTGATAAATTGTCAGTGTGACTGTCACTGTTCCTGCAGGAGTTGGTGATGATAGTGTTCAACCAGAGTCTGATAATCCTGGAGATAATGATAGTCAGCCCCCTGAGCTGGTTGTAGAGAAAGAAAAAGGTGTCATGCTGCAAGAAGACAGTGAGGATAGGGAGGAACAGGAGGAGGACAAGGACATCATTGCTATTGTCGGTGATGATGACACCTGGGATTATCCCACATGGGAGCCTTAGTTAAAAAAGGTCAAGGGTGATGTAGGCCATTTACATGCAGAGCCCATGGATCAGTCTGTCAGCAAGCCTATTAGCAAACCTCCAAGCTATCAAGTCACCCCCCCAAAGTACTCTTATGGAAGTGATTTGAACAGCCCAAAAAACACACACTTCCACACCTGTTTCTGAACCATCCCAGTTCCAGAAGTATCTGAAGTCCAGAGGTCAAAAGTCCCTAGTTTGGGACTTTCATGCACTCGATCCTGCTGATGAGACCATAGCTATATGCCAACTTTGTCAAGCACATGTTAGTCAGGGGAAAAAGGGAAGCCACATAGGCACCGGTGGCCAGTACGCCCACCTGAAAAACAAGCACCTGCTGAGATGGCAGCAACACCAGAAGGATGCCAGAGCTGTTGGTGGCATCTTCCTCAGCAAGTCAAATGTAGTAGTAGAGCAAGAAGAGCAGGAGGAGGGAGGGCAGAGTAGGTCGGTGGTGGAGGAGGAGGGTGAGCGATCCTTTGCTCACTCGAGTAGTGGTCATTGCAGTGAAGGTGCCAGTCTCAATCCCTTGAGTCAGAAAAGTACATGACCACACACACAAGCAAACAAGATAACTGATTTCATACAGTCTACACAGCCCCAAGAGTCAAGTGTTACCACTAAAAGAGCATCATTGCTGCCACAAGTACAGCATTCTGGCCAAACAGCTGCAAAGATGCAGCCCACTCCGAAGAACATCCTTGAGCAGCAGACAAAGTACCCCCCCATCATGCTGCTGTATGAGAGTTACATGCTGCCACTGCTGAAATGCCGGCCATCGATCTGTTACCATTCCCATTCATAGAGAATGCTGGTTTCCACAGGTTGATGGCCTGTGCCTGTCCCAAATGGCAAGTTCCATCATGAGCCTATTTTACTAAGCGTGCCATGGCAGAGCTGAACAGCAGAGTGGCTGATTCCATTAGACATGCATTGAAGCACAGTGCATCACAATATATTCATCTTAGCATGGAAATGTGGACCAGTGGACAAACAGCAGCAAGCTCATATCTATGCATAACAGCACACTGGGCACAGTTGCCTGGGGCAGTACTTGATTTCGGGCTTGGCAAAACCTGCATGAAGCAAAATTGTGGTGGTAGCAACATACCTGGTATGCAGCAGTATATGACCCTGAGTATGACAAGTGTTACTGTTCTCACACATTTGTGAAAATGCTTAATGTTCTGCTGGATGAGATTGATGGGTGGCTACACACACAGTCACTCATAGCAGGATTCATTGCAAGTGGTAATGGCTCCAACATAGTGAAGTGCATTAGCGATGGTGGGTTTTTTAGGGTGCCCTGCCTGGCACATTGCATCAATCTTGTTGGTCAGCAGTTTCCCAACCATGCAGGCACTAAGGAAACACTTACTGTTGCATATCCCATCTGTGTCTACTTTGCCTGTTCTGCAAAGGCCTGTGACCATCTATGTGAGCTGCATTGCAATAACCATCTGGCTCAGCAGTGGATGAATCTTGATGGTATGACCAGGTAGAACTCCACACTGTACATGCTTGATCGGCAGTATGAACAGTATAAGGCTGTGTCAGAATACCTTCTGCTGCACACCACCCATGACAGTGCTGGTGAGTCCATTGCTCTAACAACAGAGCAGTGGCACCAAATGAATGGGCTAATAAGCATTCTCCATCCATTAGAGCATGCTACACAGGTAGTGAGCGGGGACACTGCTTGTACTGTATAAGTCAATCCATATCCCTCATACATGTGCTCAGGCAGACACTAGTTAATGTGTGACACCAGATGGAGACAAGTGGGGATCATGGCAGTTGTGATTTAATGGATCACATGTTCCATGTGCTGGACACAAATACCCATGTATCTGGCATTTTACAGTCAGCAGACTCTGCAATCGCCACCATGCTGGATCCACGCTACAAACATGACCTGAATTCTATAATTGAAGGAGGCCATCAGTGAGTACAAAAGTTGACAGAGAACCTCATTAGAATGGTACATGCTGCACACCTGAAAAAGGCATGCACTGTGGGAAAATGGGTGTTGCTACCACCACCAGCTGTTCACAGGCAACCCAATCAGAGAAAATGGGCAAGACACAGCAGAAAACAGCAAGCAATCCCATTTGGGATGTTCTCTTTTAGGTGGGACTGAAAGATATAGAGGAAAAGGAGGAAGAGACAGATGAGGCAGCTGTACTCTAGGCAGCAGAATGAATGGTGGAGGCCTACATGGGGGACCCAAAGCACCTTGCCATTATTGACAACCCACTGCTGTACTGGAGCAGCAAAATGACTGACTGGCCAACACTAACATCAGTTGCTGTGAAATACCTGAGATGCCCACCTTCCAGTGTCAGTGTGGAATGAGTGTTTATTGTGGCTGGGGCCATTGTGAGTGACCATACGACCAATTTTTCACCCAAGAATGTGTCCACAAAAGTATTGAAGTGCATGGTGCATCTCCATCACACCTTTCCTTTACACATAATGGAGTCCCCATAGTGTCCACCATACTTCTGAGTTGCTGACTTGTCTTTATTAAAATAAAGTATGTTGCTGCATGAGAAAAATGCCACAACATACTTAAAAGGCTTAACCAGAGGGTAAGCCTTGTAAGGGACAGGAGCTTCTGTTGCTGACTGCTTCCCTTTAAATATACACATACACATACAGACATACATGCTCCTTATTGCCTGTTATTATAATCCAGTGCCTCAGTAATGTTTACTTTCTGTTGAGGAGTGGTTATAGAAGAGCTGGTGTGAGCAGTGCAAGTATGATATGTTAAATTACATGTGTGCCATCAGTGTTGTTTGTTGTGTGTGTGTGTGTGTGATGTCAGACATTGTCCAGCTTCTTGCAAACATATATTGCTGACTTGTTGCAGTGTTTATGGTATAAAGAATAGTGATAAGAATGACGTATATTTTATGGTCACCAACATCATCAGTGGACTAAGTGATACAATATTTTTTCAGAGGTGTCTGGCCAGAGTACACCTTAGTCACATACTGCACACATAACTTTTAGGAGAGCATGTGTTTTTTGTGCTATGATCTCCACAAAGTCATGTGTGCACTGTGAGTGACTGAGGTGCACAGTGACCTGATACCTCTGAAAAAATATCATATCACTTACTTCGCTGATGCTGATGATACAAATAAAATATACATCATATATTCTTTCTTATCTTTATTCTTGACATACTGCAACAAGCCACACCATATATATGTTTGCACAAAGCTAGACAATGTCTGCACACACAGGAAAGAACACTGACAGCACACATGCAGTTTAGCATAACATACTTGTACTGTTCAGTCATGCTTTTTGAAAAACACTTCAAATCATGAGTCCCAACACAAAGTAAACATTACTGATGCTCCAGAAATATTTATTTTTTGAAACAGACATTAAAGCAGCACTGCAACAATCTGGTGAAAATTTTGACCTATACTTTTTTATGCTATTTTACATTGCCACTTTACTTACCTCCTGACTTGTATGATACCATTCTTTCCAGTATTTGAGTCTGCCTTAGTACTTCTTCCATGTCTGAAATAATAAAAGGAGCACTCCTTTTAATATGGTGCAGGCCAGGTCTTTGTCAGTATTTTCCGCTGTTTTTCTCCATCAGTTGTTATGTATTTTTTCTGATGTAAAATTAACAATTATTCAGCAGGCAGTGTTTTATGACCTCACAGAATAATATTTATTCAAAAACAGCTGCGAATAGTGAAGAAACTCTGGTCAGAGCCATATTAAAAGGTATGCTCCTTTTTTCAGACATGAGAAAAAGTAGTAAAGTAGACACAAATTATGAAAAGAAGGGTATCATACAAGTCAGGAAGGAGTAACTAGTGGCTAGCAATGTAAAATAGCATAAACAAGTATAGGTCAAAATTTTCACCACATTGTTGCACTGCTGCTTTAATTTATAATGTAAGTATGACTTTATGTGCTCACAATCACAACACACAAAATGCAACTGTCTTGTGTCCAGAAAATTCCTAAGTGCTGAGGAAGTGAAATGGGAGTGTTACACCACATGTAAAGTCCCCCAGAATGTACTGCACAGTCACTCATGCATGCAGTGGTCACACAGAGGCCCCAGAATTTTTCTGCATCCACAAAATGCATCTGTCTTGTGTCCAGAAAATTCCCAAGTGCTGAGAAAGTAACATGGGAACTTTATACCACATGCAAAGTCCCCCAGAATGTATTGTGCAGTCACTCATGCATGCAGTGGTCACACAGAGTCCCCAGAATTTTACTGCATCCCCAAAATGCAATTGTCTTGTATCCAGAAAGTTTATATATTCTGTGATGATGATGTCATGATGCACAGTGTCTTGCCAAACCATGTGAAGGAGGGATAACATGACATGAATCCATTTAGTGTTCCATCAGAAATTACGACAGAGAACTGTTGCTGGTCCAAAGTGTGCTGCAATTCCTGTGAATGCGATGCGATCACCTCAACTGGATGGAAGGGTGCCCTTTGTGTGTACACTAATAGAAGCCTTGGTGAGTATATATATATATATATATATATATATATATATATATATATGTATTTTCAAGGTGGGGTGTTGACATATATAGACATGCACTCATTGTATTGTTTTGTATCACAGGTCTCATACTGTTGGTGTGCACATTCCAGTGCCTGGTGATAAATTTTGACGTTGAAATTGGAAGTGGAATACTCTCAAGCCAATGAAGGTAAGTATTTTTTGGGGGGATTGTATTTGCAAATTGCAAGTAGATCTCATTAATGGTTTATTATTTGGTTACTTCTTCGCAGATTTCATCTGCATCCTTCTTCATTCTGGCAATGATGGCCATGGTCATCGATTGAGATGACTTCTGAATGTTGCATGTCTTCCCCAGCCCAGGAAGGGCCTGATGTTGAAGAAGTTATTTGGATAAGGCAACTATGACACAACAAAGTACCTAGAAGGTTCCCTAGAAAAAGAAATGAAGGACTTATTACAACTTGATTGCAGCAGTAAGACATTATGTTTAAGCCATGGCTGTTCCACGGGTATCTGGATTAACACAGATAGTAAGCTGTCCCACTGCAATCATCAGATTACAATTTAATTTAGTACCAGACTGAGTAACAAATACACTGTGTCAGTGTCCCTGCGTCTCAAGTCAAGCTACATTTCAAAATCACATCTTGCCAAGTAACACATCCTGGGTCCAACCTTTTCAACACTGTCATGGCTGCACAGCTGCAAATTTGGAATACAGTGCATGAAATGTTGCAGAAATATTTGTTGTGACATACATGTCACCTAGTTTATGAATCCTCAGTCAGAATTGTTGCACTATTATGAAAAAAAGGAACAGATGAAAAAAAATTGATATACTTACCGGTATGGAATGGAAATGGATATTACATAGGTTTCTGTAGACAGTACTGCAGCTGTACCATTGACACAGACCTTCAGAGAAGGAGAGTCATTTGTTGCCTACCTGTAAAAAAACAAAATAAGTTGACCATATGTGTTTGACCACTGCAGCTCAGAAAAGCAACAGAAAACAAAACACACAGCTAAAGGAAGTTGAATAGCATAAAAAACATTAGTACACATACTCACTTAATAGTTTTACTAGTAAGAAGCCTTGTGCCTGTGGCTGATGGATGTGGTCTCCTGTTTGACTCGCTCTGCCTTGTCATGGTCAATGTAATGGAAACACATTGTCACAATGACACTGGTGGTGGGTGCTGGTGGTCATAGCCGTGGCACATGAGGACATTCCCTCTCACATCTTCCTGCATCTAGTGGTGGTGGCAGTGGCAAACAGCAGTCTTATGGTGGTGGTAGTCTGGGGGAGGCACACGGTCATATTCCCTATGGTGGCAGTGAAGAACAGTGGTCTTACGGTGGTGGTAGTTCAGGAGGACACACAGTCACATTCCTTATGGTGGCAGTGGAGAACAGCAGTCTTATGGTGGTAGTAGTTCGGGGTCCAGGATATACTGTGCTCTGTGTTATAAATGTGATGACGTGACATATGGAATTTGAGTCAGTATGAATGGGACACTGATTTAACTTTATGGAAAAGAGAACATGTATCATACAAGCCATGTGATAGCCTTTTAGCCACTTAAGATCAAACCTGCCAACATTAACCTCATCATCATGTATCATCATCCTCAGAAAGAAAGCTGACCTCACAGTCTTCAATGTCTGAATTCGGACCATGGGGAAATACTTTCTTCATTGTGTTATCATCTACATCAGTGGTACTGTAGACTGCTTCATGCTGTCACTGCCAACAGGATGGTCCCTTTCTTCAACATCAGCAAAACCATGAGTATGCCAGGGTACAAATACTGAGGTTGCAATCTGAGCTGGTATGTGCTTCACATTCATTTTTATGGATGTCAGCAAACTGACATTTGCAGGAGAGAGGTTTCTATGATGAACCTGAGCTATTGCATCTGCTGAGCTGAATACCCTCTCAACACTCACACTGGAGGGTGGGTATGTCAGTTACTTCAGTGCCACAGTGGTCAGCTCTGGTCATTCACTGACCTTTCCTTTACAGTATAAAATGGGATCATCAGCGATTGACAGATGCCTGTTTTCAGACACATCTGACTCAACCATTTGCTGTGCTGCTCTAAGTCCAGTGGTTGATGCATCATCCGCCTCTCCAGAATCATTTATGTCACAAATCCCCACTTGGGACAAAGTGTCCCAAAATGGGTTAACACCAGCCGCTTTTGATGATAGACCACCTGGAACTGCAGTCCCCTTCCCATTACAGGATATGCTTGATGCTACTCCTCCAGGTTCACCTTCAGTCTGATTATGCTGCTCAAGTTTCCTGACATTGGCACATGACTTCTGTGCCCCCTTGAACCAAGTGCACCAGTTGCACACTGACATTTTTTATCTGTTCAAGCCCGCCCTCCAGTACTGAGGCAATTCCACATTTGAATCGTGGGTACAGCATTGTTGCTGTTGCAATGTTGTCACTACACTGAATGCTCAAGATGTGATGATTCTGGTTGAATACTGTCAGCATGTGTTTTAGCAACACAGTGCTAGCACCATCTCTGGCAACTTTAAGGCTGTGCTGTACATTCACCAGTGTCTGCCTCAGCACCCACAGCAGTGGAATTGATTGGCTAATGGAGGCCAACTCGCCACTCACTGCCTGCGTGGCATGTTCAAAAGGCCTCAAGATTCTTATTACAGAGTCCATGAGGTGCCATGTTTCTGTTGTCATAGACATTTAGGCCCCGGTATTGTCAAGGCTAGTGTGCATGACAAGATATTCAGAGATGGCTTTGTACTGTTCATACAACCTCTCTGCCATGTATAAAGTGGAGTTCCACTGGGTGACAACTTCCAGCTTCAAGTGGTGCTGTGGGAGGCTGTTTTGGATCTGCAACTGCCGAAGCTGGTCATGGGCCTTTGCAGAGCGGGAAAAGTGAGAGCAGATATGGTGTGCAACTGTCAGCATTTCCTTTATATCAGGGTGCTGCAGAAACTCCTGCACCACAAGATTTAAACAGTTGGCCATGCATGGAGCCCGAAAAAAGCCACCATTTATGATGCATTTCACCACATTTGACCCATTGTCACTTACTATGTCACTTACTATCACTTACCAGCTCTCAGAGACAGGGGGTTCAGACACGTGTCAATTTCAGTCAGTACCACGTCCAAAATGTTTTCACCAGTGTGTGAACAGGTCACATTGCGCATAGCAATCGTTGCATACTGTTGAATTCCTGGAAGGTTGCTACCATGACACTCCACCTTACTACACTGATTGTTCACACTACCAACAGCACAAATAACCCCCGGCACCCGTGCCCAGTGTGCAGTTATACACAAATATGAACCCCCTGCTCTTCTGCAACTTGTCCAAATATCCATGCTTAAATGGATGAAGGTAGAGGAGGAATGTTGAAGGGCATGTCTTACTGAGTCGGACACAGTACGGCACAACTCAGGGACAGCATGGGTAGAACAATATGTCCTGGATGGGACTTTCCATTTTGGACACGCATGTGCAGCAAACCACAGGGACCCAGAATTCTCCACAGAGGAGAAGGGCAAGAGATCAATTGCCAGCATTTCAGCTACAGCAGCATTAAGTTCACGTGACACTGTATGATTGGGTGGGTACTTCAGCTTATACACAATAACATTCTGCAATGTGGGCTGACTTAAATGTTTCACACAGGGTGTGATGATAAATGGTTCTGCTCTGTGAATGGCAGGGAGGGGAGTGTGGATGTGTGATGAAGATGGTTGCACAGGTGATGACAAACCCAGAAATGCATTTTATTCCCAGATTTAGCAACAGGGGTTGATGTACCACTTGCACTAGACATACTGCATTGTCCACCACCACCACCAAAACTGCTACTCTCACCACCACTGGAAAAGTCTTCAAAATAATTCTGCTCTTCCACCTCATTATGCCCATAGTAATCATCTGCTGTTATGTCATCACTACTGCAAACATTTAATTTTCTACTTGATGCTACAGTCATGGAAGGGGATAACATGCTCGTCATGGTTAGTGACAAGGGTGAATGCCCCACTGTGGTACAGGTGTTAGCTGCCATCTTGTGCTGAGCCCACAGTGCCATGTGCCTATTCTTAAGATGTGTATGTTGTTCTCCTGTGCCAAGATAGTTCCCTATTTTACCTCGACTCACACGCACCTGGCAAACCTGGCAGATTGCAACTAACTCATCATTTGCATCTTCCACAAAAAAATCCCAAACTACGGATCCTGATGCTCTAGTTTTAACTTGTCCCCCTGATGCTGCTTATTGGACTCTGTTTTTTTTTTAGCCATGAAGTGGGGGGTGTGTTACATTATTTTTCAGGCAGGTCACACTTGGACTGCAACTGACCACCATGACTACCTATCATTATTACTGGATCATCATCATCAACTGAAACTGGTAAATCAAAACTTTTTATGGGAAGGGGGAATGCAAACAGACCTTGACACAGCCACCTTGAGTTTCTTTTTTTCCAGTTCCCTTCAGGGGTCACTGACACCATCATCATATTCCTCAACATCATCCACATCTTCTGTTTGGATGCTGACATATGGACTGCATGTTGCAACCACAGCAACATCATCATCATCAGTACCACCATCATCCAAATTTTTTTCACCACACTGTGAATCACTGCATGGGAAATACATGACCTGGACCATGGTAGAAGAAATGTCACTTTGTGTGCTATCATTGACATGATGACTAGAATCCTCAGGTTCAGTTACTGGGATGTTACTGGGGAGTATGCCATCATCTGCACTGTCACTCACTGTCACTGCTTCACACTCCACTATATTCTTGGATATGATAAACTGGTCAGAAGTGGAACTTGAGGCAGCAATACTAATACGACCACCTGCAGCTGCACTAACATCACCAGCTGGGACAACATCATCTCCTTCAACTATGAGTGAAGCTACTGATTGCACTGTAAAAAGCACTGAAGAAAAAATACCTTTCCTCACATCAGCAATGCACTTCTGTGACTGCATACTACTACCACGTCCACAGACTATCTTACCACTGCCAGCAGTGTCATGGTGAGAAACAGCTTTGCTTGCACATCTCTTTGCAGGCATTCTGGGGGATCAACATGAATATTCTAAACAAATTCAGATTTTGGAATGTTCACTCTGGGTTGGGGCTGGGGCGGGGGGTGATGATGGATGTGAAGCCAAAAAAACAACTGTGGCTTCAACAACAGATACAGACACAAAGTCACAACAAGTTCAACAACACCTTAATTAACCTATGGTGTGCTCAAGTCACAAACAATCCATTCTGGAGAAGAAAACCTTTTGCTGGTGGGAGGGGGGAGCACTGACTGCAGATTACTGCAGTGCAAAACCAAGAAAAGATACCACAGTGGCAGTACAAAATCACGCTGCTGCAGTGGATAGCAGGTTCACACTGCTGCACCTGCAATTCCACTGTGGCACAATAAAAGGTGTATTATTTGATGTCACATCATGCCCTGCACACACACTCACACACACACACACACACACACACACACACACACACACACGCATGCGCGCATACACACACACACACAGAATTTGTCTACAAGTAATGGGTACCAACTTTAAAACTTCAGTAATTTACAAAGTATTTTAAACAACCTCAATGCTGCACCAGGTCCCTCCAGACCAGAACACACACAATCAGAAAAAAAATTTCAACAATTACTGAAAATATTACTGTGTGTACATGAACACAGTCAGTTATACAAGAAAAATATAACCAAATAACTCCCTATCTCTCCAACATAAATCTACCTACACCAGATATGCTCCTCCCCAAAGCAAACTTTCACTGTCTCTCAGTACAGAGACTGAATGTTGTACATTAACATTCAAAATCCACACACAAACAATAAACGATTGATGATATAAGCACAGGAGGGGTTCCTACAATTGATGAACTAAAGTTTCAGCAAAAAAAAAAATTGCAACAAGACTTTTTTTTTAAACTTTGTATTTATTAGTTTCATAGTAAACACACATTTTTTTCCTGATGCAGTACATAAGAATATGTAAAATGGCCATATGAGGGCACCACCCCTCTTAATACATGCATTAACTAAATCAACTGTCATCCATAAAACACAGCACTGGGGGAAATCCAAAATAACAATCAGCTCCTACATTTAAAAATCTGATGTAAGCTGTGCATTTAAAGCCCATGAGCTGCATGCTTAATGAAACATTTCAACTTAAATTATTCCCAAATTCCTCTTCCTACTAAGGAAATATATAAAATTGCATGCTTAACCATTAGAAAGGTACCAAAAAGGTATTATACAAATAAGATTACGCCAAGAAACTGTATGGAAAATCCACTTATAAAATGTTCTATACCTTCATTACAAGTCTTAATGTTACAACCGGCAATACAATAAACTAGTGCTAGAAGATATCTACTCCAGGCCTAGGAGATTATTAAAAGAGTACCCCAATCTTAGCCTTTATTGTTTCCAGCTGTCCATTGTGAACTCACAAGAGCTGCAATACTTCCTAAACAAGAACGATAAGAAAAATGTCCAAACAGATATGGAAGGTAAACATACAGCTTTGTCATTGCAATTATCACCTAAAGTCTGTCACTACGTGTCTGCTCCTTCCTCATCCTCTGATGTGGATTGAGAAGGTTCACGACTCCTTCTGGATGGCTGGGCATGATTTTGAGCCCATTTCAGGGTCTCCATAACAACAGAAAAAATGAAAACTTTCTGTTCATGCACCAGTCAGAGTCTGGCTGGAAAGAGCATGTTGTGCACAATACCAGCTTCACGGAGCATAGCCCGGATACTATTGAAGTGCTTCTTTTTCTGACGGGTCGCATAGCTTAGGTTGGGGAAAAGGGAGACCCTCTGTCCATCCTGTAATAGTGTGTGTTTTTGTCTGGCCAAGGTTAATATTGAGTCTGTAGTCCCCATATTGTCCCACACTGTGACTATCACCCTTGGTGCATTGGTATTGATGGGCCTACTATGAGATGCCACCCTATAGGCCTTCTGAATAGCCCAGGTCCTGTCCAGTAGAGGCTGACCTGGGTGTTGTTCGAGCCATTCCCTGAGGAAAAGGAAAGGGGATCCCACTCCGCTCTTTACAGCATCCCAATAACCCTAAGGTTAGTGGCTCTGGCTAGATTTTCCACATTCCTGAGCCAGACCGCAATTGCATGTTCTCCTTCACCAAAGTCGCTGTGGTACCCATTGCTGCTTCAGACTGCTTCTTAGCCTCGCATACCTCTGTTTTCTTTGATCCAGCTTCTGTCTCCTATATGGTGACCCTGTTTGTCAGGGCACTGAAGCAGTCAGATAATCCAGCCATGGAAGCCAGCATCCTATTTTTGTGCAGTAACGACTGCAGGGTTTTCTCTCCATCATTGCTTGGCTCCAGGAGAATGCGGCCTTGAACTGACAGTGTTGCTGGTTGAGCTGAAGAACTTTTGCTTTTTGTACCATCTCCAACTTGTTTGTCCTTTTTAGGATTCATCAATTTTACTCTTATGGTGTTCTGAAGCCCAGAAATATGTTTTGCAGCTATATTCTTGTAGTTGCAACTAGTATAGAACAACTTTATGTTGTGTTATTCTGAGTAGTTTCAAATCCCAGCAGTCATATTGCTCGAGCTCCCTAGTGCCCCACAGCAAAAATACTTTTTTAATAGCTTTTAGAAGGTTAGAATCACAGAGAGCTCTCAGAGCAGACTGTCTCCTACAGCTTCCTACACACACTACCCCAAACTGAGGCTGTGCAGAACAACCTAGAGCCAATGTGTCCTGAAATCACATGAATTACTGCAAAATTTGCCTTTGAAACTTTAAAACAAGGTGAAGTGAGGCGAAGTACACTGTTCTCAATGTACAGTACTTCGCCTTAAGATTTGGTGGATTGGTGGTTTAGGAAGGCGGAGTAATGGAAAGTCACTGTCCTCAATGGACTTCACGTTACCTATTATAACGTGAAGTACTCCTCTTCGCATTGTGGAGCACTCCGTGAATCTTCCTTCACTCGACGAATCACTCTGCGGAGCTAATTGAGGCCACTTCGCCCATCTCTGCTGCCTGTATGTGGTGGTGGTGTTTACTTGTTAATGATACGGACACCAGTGGCCAACATTCAACAGTTAAAGCAACAACACCTGTCTTCCACACAACACAGCTCCTGCAGGCCCTGGATGGATGTAGTCATCACACAGAGATACGATGAAACCTCAACAGAGGAAAATGACCTACAGTAAACAAGACCAAAGATAAGAAAAAAATCACGAATACTCGTCAATCTGCTTACCTGGTTTTAGCAAGCAAATTGGAAGAAGCAGAGAAAAAAATGTATGCTTACCATACCCTCGTGATGTCATTAAACTGCAGAAATTGCCCCCAGAGGGAACATGCTGGGCGTGCAGATTATTCCAGACCATGATGAAGTGCCTTTCCAGGCATTCCCCTTCCCTGAACAGTACAGCGTACCTGGAAATAAGATAAAGAGGAACACATTTTGAGGATTGTAAAAAGTTCCAGTCACCCACTACCACCACCAACATCCCCCTCCCACACAGAAGACCATAAAAAATGAAGAAATACTTACCTCAGAGACTGTGAAAGTGAAACCATTGTACAATTAAATAAATCCCCCAGATCTGGTTGAGCAGCAGCAGGAATGAGAGTTAACTTTGCTGGAATTCCTGATGTTGACAAAAGCAAAAAAGAGCACAATTATTATCAAACTCAGACATTCAGATGACAGTAACAGACATGCCACACTAGCACTGAAAATTTCAATATTTACCATCTGTGTTGGGAAATGTGGTGCATTCAAACATCACTAGATCGTAATCCCAGCCTGGCATGATGATGTCATCCACAGCAAACTGAAAAATAATATAAAAGCAGTACAAACATATTAGAACTCAAGATGCCATAATACCAACCACCAACACCCTTATCTTGCACTGGTAAAAAAAATAAAGACAGACACTTACATGTGCAGCAGCAGCAGTATGGCCTGTGTGAAGATGATCCACCATCAACCATCCAGAACAGTGCTTCTTGTGGCAACTTGGCAAGTAGTAGTCAGAGACAGCAGCAGGTAGCAAGCTATAGTGCCCCAAAATGTCATTCACTCCCCACCACCAGGCAAGTTACAACCACAGGGTCAGACAACACAGCCAGCTAGTCAGGACAGCAGCATAGTGAAATGATAATTGTACATTTCTATCTCAATCAATTCAAAAGCAGCAGCAGCAGGAGAAAATAATTGCAGGTAGCAGCAGCATTTTGCAGGAGGAATTCATTTTATCTGCATGGGTTGGCACCCTTTTCAGGTCCCTGAGGTGGTGGCGCAGCTTGTAACATCAGGACTGATAGCAGATTTCAGTCTCAATTTACTGTAACATTTTTTGGAAACATGTCTGAATTGTAGGCCCTGTTTCTCACCAGCAACACTGAGTTTCAGGACAAAATCGTTGGCAAAGAGTGGCAGAAGCTGCATTTTCAGGTCCCTGAGGTGGTGGCACAGCATATAACATCAGGACTGACAGCAGATTTCAGTGTCAATTTGATGTAACATTTTTCCTGTAACATTTCTGGACAGCCTGTTCTGCACTCACAGAAACAAGATTCAGCATGACATCAATGTAAACCGGGGGCCAAAGACCATGTTTTGGTTTGGGTGGTGGCTTGGGCACCAAATAACAACATGGCTAAGACCTGATTTCAGTCTGAATTTACTGTAACATTTTTTTGGAAAGGTTTATGGACATGTAGGCCTTGTTTGTCACCAGCAGCACAGAGCTTCAAGTTGAAATCATTGGTAAACAGGGCCCAAAACAGCAATATGCCTGGCTGGGGGGGGCACCATTCACACCATGATTTCAAACTCCACTTTATGTACCTTTTTTCCTGTACTTATGTAAATTATGTACTTCTAACTTATGCGCTTATGTAACTGTTTCAATGACTGTTGTGTACGTATGCGGAGTAATGCTGGGACAGAGCCAAAGCAATTGCCACCAACCCTTACCACACACAACAGACAGAGACAATAGCATCATATAGCTTTGGGAAAAAAATATTTGTTCATACGAACAAATTACTATACTTGACATTTGTGGATAGGAGGAAATATAAATAAGGAGTAACATACAAGAAGCAGAAAGGTACACAGTTTATGGGCACAGTACTGCAAGTTGGGGCTGGGGGAAATGTAGGGTCAGACTAAGTCAGGGTAAGGGTATTCATATGAGACAGAATGAGGAAGGGAGGGAGCATAAACATTACATAAAACATGATTTAGATAGAAAACCACTGGACAAGATAAGAAAAAGAACAAAGTGGATATAGAAGAAAAAAAGGACAGAATATATATTTATAAATATTTACTTTGTTTATTTTTTTGGTGTTTTTATTTTTAGAGGGGGTGTAGAGGAAGAAGACCAATACTTAGAGAAGAGAAATGAAAAAAAAATTAGGTGCACTACTCACTGCCACCAAATTTGCCACTGCTGCCACCACCACCACCCACATGACACAGCTCTGCCAGGAGGTCCAAGACCTTTTTTTGGCCCTCCTTTATTTTTATCTAGGTCCCCCCTTGACCTGCTGGTGGAACTCGTCTAACTGTTGCCAGACTCCATGTACCTCCGTGCACACTGCCACCACCTCTTGGAGCACAGCCTCCAGTTCCTTCATCCTGACAATCTGACCTGCTGGGGGAGCTGCTGCAGGCTGTGAGGATGCTGCTGCAGAATCAGGTGTAGCACATTGGCACTGCCACTTGATGTGTGGGGGGTGGATCACTCCTGGACTCCAGCTGCTGTCTCCTGCTGGAACTACTGCAATGCCGTCTTAGCCACCGAATGCCTTCCTTCTGGTCGGCCCCATTGCTGACTCCTGCTACAGCTCCTTGCTGCTTGGAGAACCACTCAACAGCATGGTGGTGCTGCAGGTGGTTCCTTTGTCCACCCATCCCAAAGTGGGACCTTTTTTCCCCCTCCTTACTTCTTTTCAGCAAAGGTTGCAGATGACAACTGTGTCATCTAAAACCTTTCTGGAAAAACAAGACCACACTAAAGAGACCTTGGGCGGTAGGGCATCTTCATCTGATGTCCCAGCATGGTCTGCCTCATCCTGGACTGAGACCTGCTGATGCTGCTCTTGCTGGGAGGGGGGCACAGGCTGCACATGATCCTGGGGTAGGGCAACAGGCTCCTGCTGCTCTTTCTGGGCAGGAGGCACATGCTGCTGGGGAGTGAAAGGTGGTCCTGCTGCTGCTGTGGGAACAACAGGCACATGCTCTTCTTGGCGGGGCTGCTTAGATAACACCTGCCTGTTAAGGCAGATGGTAGATCCTGCTGGAGGTGCTCCTGCCATTCTCCCCCTTGCTGTACTGTTCTCAGTCCCAGGCCCTTTTTCCATCATAAAAAGGAAAAAAGTTTTCTTAATAGAAAACTAAAAAAAATAAATGAAAAAGAAAGAAAGATACAGGGAAGGAGTCAAACACAAGTGCACACATGCACACACACACACACACACACACTGTAAAGATAGAAAAATATAACACTAAAGAAAAAGCTCTAACAGAAAATATTTACTTTTCAAAATAAAGTGGGGAAGAGATTACAAACACAGAAACACGATATTTTTGGAAAACCAGGCTTTTCTGCTCACTCTGTCTGGTCTCTTCTAGGCTACAAAAGCTCCAAAGGAAGTAGATTTAATCTGGCTTCCTGCCTAAATACAGTCACCAATGTGACCAGCAGTCTGATAGAGTAAGTCATGTAACAAGCATTTTTTCCCAGTTTCACCTGTTACTAATCTAAGTGAAATTTACCGATGAAATTGATGGCAACATTTCTCCATAAAGGCCCAATTTTGCAAAATGTTTTGAGCAGCAAAATTGGTGATTTCTCTGGAATTTTGCCTGCAAAATTAAATTCCGCTGCAACCCTACTCCCACCACCGCAAGACTCATCCCAGATTAAATAAAGCAGGGAGGAAAAGAGAGGAGATGTGGGGAAAGGAGTCATTGACATACAATTTCATATAGCACTAGGTCCAAAAACCATACTAGGAACAGAGGAAACCATACATGTCCTGGTTGTATAACTATTCCCAAATAACTTAGAAAGGGCTGCTAGACTAGAGTGAATTAGCTCTACTTCCCTATAGCTATATATGACAGTCGCTAAAACCAAAAGGGAAGGATTAAACTCCACCACAGTGCTCAGGATGTCTGCCAAGGTTCAGGCAACACCCCACCACCAGGGAGCAAGTTTAGAACATTCCCACAAAATATGTGAAGCAGGGTACCCTCCTCCTTATCACACTGCCAACACCGAGAATGTGGAACAAGCCTCACATGATATAGGACTGCTGGAGTACGATAACACAACAGTAAAGTTTTTAAGTGCATCAGCTGCTCAGCTGTGTCCCTAATGGCACCATGTCCATTGGCCCAAATATTTTTCATTCCTCCAGCTCTAATGAATAGCCCAGCAATCCCTCCCATCTGCTCTGAAAATAACCCGTGTCTGGCACCTTACTATCCATTAAAGCCTTGTAAATAACACCCAATTTAGGAGGAGACAGTGCAAGCAATCCTTTTCTCCATATCCCAAAGATCTTGTCCTACCACTCCATAGGGGGAAGATCAATGATCCCCCTATCTTAGAGGAGAGCAAATGATGAAGTTGAAGGTACCTCCAGTGATGTGTAGATGGAAGGGAGAACTGAGTCTGCAGCTCCCTAAAAGATCAAAAATACCCGTGAGAGTGGGTAAATCAATCTCCAATTTGCTGGATGCCTGCCGTAGCCCAGGAATCTCAGAAGAAGGAGTACCCCTCAGAAGCAATGGTGGATTTTTCCATAGAGGCCCTAAGACCATAGGGACATTCCATTTAGTATCCCACACTCGCTTATCCAGTTGCCAGACATGGATAGCATAGCTCCTTTCAGTAATCTCCCTATGATATTAGCAGGAGACTGGAACTTAGTGATAGACTGTAACTTGGACAGGTCTGTTTCCATAGGGCAGATTCTGTCCCCAGCCCAGAGGTCCCTTCGAGACTTAAGGGATACATACGGTCTGAGAGATCCCTGGCGGGTTCTGAACCCGGATGTAAGGGTTTATACCTACTATTCCCCTGTGCAGAAGTCTTTTTCCCAAATCAATTTTTTCCTGCTGGATCAAGGGGTAATGTCTGGTCTAGTGAATAGTGGGATTGCCCCCAAAGTGCTTTCTGACCATTCTTCAGTTTGGCTGGAGGTTAATTTAGCTTCACATATCCATAAAGATACTATCTGGAAGCTAAATTCTCAGCTTCTTAGCCAGGAGGATACAGTTAAAAAGATTAAGGATCTTATGCAGCAATTTATGGCCCCGAATGATGGGTCTATTTCTGACTTTGATAAAATATGGTGCGCATTAAAGTGTTGTATACGGGGGGAATTTATTAGAATATCGGCTACCAAAAAGCGGAAGCAGGACATTAAGGTTAAGGCTTTGTTAGATGAGATCGGGATTTCAGAAAGTTCACTATCAAAGCCTCCATTAGAGAAAGAGATGCTGCAGTTAGAGGTTCTGAAAAGTGAGTATGCGGAAATACTGATAGAGAGAGCTGAATACGCCCTCTTTAAAACTCAAGCCAAATATATTGAGCAAGGCGAGCAAGTTAGTCACCTCCTGACGATGAGGCTAAGAAAGCAGGAGGAGTCCTGATTGATTCCCTATGTTTATTCCCTAACAAACAATGCTGTTTTAACAACTCCTAGACAAATTGCTAAATAATTTGAATGTTATTATACGCATTTGTACACTCCCCAAGAAAATGCTCCCTCACCCAAGGACATCCTGGAATATTTGCTAACCACGGCATTGCGTATGTTAGAGGAAGCCCAGCAAGAACTCCTGATTAGTCCTATTTCTTTTCAGGAAATTAAAGACACTATTAATTCCTTAGCCAGAGACAAAGCCCCGGGCCTAGATGGTTTTCGTCCAACTTCTATAAAACTTTTGAAAAAGAATTAACCCCTATTCTCCTATGTTTATTTAACTTCATATGTCAAAAGGGAATTGTGGACAAGACACTCCTGGAAGCTATTATAGCTGTATTGCCGAAGCCTGGTAAGGAGAAAAATAAAGTTACGAATTTCCGTCCTATTTCATTAATGAATTATGATATAAAAATATTTGCTAAAATACTGGCTGTATGGATGGCTAAAGTTTGGATGGGGCTACTGAGTCCTGAGCAAGTGGGCTTTGTACAGGGTAGGGTCTCATCGGACCACATCTGTAAATTGTCACATATTTTCTCCGTGTCCAGGGAGGCGGACAAACCAATGGCGTTGGTCTCCCTGGATGCGGAGAAAGCGTTTGATAGGGTAGATTGGGTATTCCTCTTTGATACTCTGGCAGCAATGGGTTTTCCATCCCCCATTATTTCCTGGATTAAATCATTATACTCTGGACCTAGGGCAAAGGTATACTGTAACGGAGGAATTTTCCTCTGCCTTCCCTTTAAAATCTGGTACCAGACAGGGGTGTCCACTATCTCCATTACTATTTAATTTATATTTGGAACCGCTAATAAGATGGTTAAAAGCCTCTCCAGGAATTCAGGGGATTAAGGTAGGGAATTTTCATCTAAAAATATCAGTTTATGTGGATGATATTCTCCTCCATATTTCTAACCCCTGTGAGTCCATTCAATCCACCCTCCAAATAATTCACAATTTCGGTACAGTATCGAATTATAAACTCAATATTGGTAAATCAGAAGTAATGCCTTTGAATCACCTGCTTTCTAGAGATGATATTACCCCGTTCTCAATGGTATGGTCTACTCAACTCAAGTACTTAGGTTTAACACTCTCTACATCTGTATCCCGGATGAAAAAGCTGAACTTGGACAATCTTGGACAATGGTTAAAGAAATTCGATTAGATTTGAATAGGTGGAGCTCCTTGCATTTATCCCTTCAGGTGAGGATTAGTGTCATTAAGATGAATGTGTTGCTGAGGGTATTTTATCCACTCAACATGTTAAATCTTTACCTTCCCTTGAGTTGGTTCCGTAGACTCAGCAATATTATCTCGCTGTCTATATGGAGGGGTAAGACCCCATGCAGAGCATATAACCGGCTCAGCACTCCTAAGCAGTGGGGGGGCCTTAAACTCCCCAATTATTTCCATTATTATCTAGCCAGTCACATGGCTAAGTACATGCATTGGGGGGTTAACCCAAGGGACACAGGGGCTACCTTCAACTTACCTATTTGGCTGCAGTTGGAGCGAAATTTACTAGCCAAATATTCCCCAGAAAATCTTTTATTTGTTAGCCCGGGTAGGTTAACCAGCAATTTAAAAGGTATAGTTTTGTACACCTCATTAAAGGTGCACTCACAGCTTTCCAGGGCCATGAAGTACAATAAACAAATGGATCTGTCGCAACCGGTATTCGATAACCCAAATTTTTAAATTGGGGATAGGATTATAAGGGCCCCCAATGAATGTTCGGACCTCCAAGTTAGAGTCTGTGATTTGTTGTTAGATGGTACACTGAAAGAGACTCTGGAGATTTTAAGCTCTTTACGGCTTCCCAATAAACATTATTTCTTTGGTATCCAACTTAGGCACGTGTTAATAAGGTGGTTTGGCTTAAAAAGATGGAATACACAGTAGTCTTCTTCCCTTCAGCAGTTTCTTGATTGTGTTAATCAGCCACATGCTATATCTCATCTGGTGTCGCGGATATATTTGGCACTTAACACAGAGGGGATGGGCCAGCCTAGTTACTGGATACAGCCGTTCCCACAAAATCTGGGAGGGAGTTTATCAGTATATCAACAATGATCATTTAAGGCTAATACAGTTTTATATTCTGCATAATATTTACTACACCCCAGTTAAATTGCATGGAATGGGTAAGATAAGGAGTAACCTGTGTTTTAGGTGTGAAGTAGCCCCCAGAACACTATTTCATATGTTATGGGATTGCCCCAAAGTAGCATCTCTCTGGAGTGCTATTAGGGATAGAGTGGACCCACTGTTGGGGTTGCAAGACTTTTTCTTACCACAGATTTGTATTCTGGGGGATTACTCCACTGTTCCTTTCAAAGAGAAAAAATATTATATGGCCATTATCTCTCTCTCAGTAAAGCGGCTTGTACTTCAATATTGGAAGGACCAGCATGTGATATCTTATGTAGAATGGGTTAAGGAGTTATTATATAACCTAAGAATTGAAAAAGCAATTGCAAGCTTAAGGGGTAAACTTTTCCCTGTATAAATCTAGATGGGACAAATTTCTTATGCTTTGGTCTCTTTCCCCTTCCTCCTAGTAAAGTAGGGGGAAGCCAGGGTAGTAGTGTAGGGGGGATAAAATCCCAAAAGGTTGCCTTATACTAACCTTAAGAGGAATTAATTTAAGGCTCGTGTCTGTTTGAGGGTGGGCACCATTGGGGGAGGTAGATGCAGCTCTGAGGAATGGGGGAGGGGAGGGTGGGGAGGTGGGGAGGAACTATATATTACTTGGTTGGAAGGCATGTAGAAGTGTTCTTTTTGCTTCCTCTGTGCTAAGGATCACAAGAAAATCATGGAATCATAATTGTATGGTATTTGTATCTGGGAGTTTTCATGCCCTTATACTATTGTATGTTTTTGCTCAAGATGTAGGACTAAAGTTAAAATGTTGTACTTGATGGTAAAATAATAAAGTTTATTTAATTTCAAAAAAATACATGGATAAGATAGTCTTGCATAGGTAGGTGTATGTGCCCTGTCAGCTGACCCCACAAAAATATGCTCTGGGGATATGGCGCAGCTCAGTCTTTCTCTATCTCCAGTCACCTTACTGTAGGAGCCCACTGCTCTGACTGGAGCCACATCCAGATTTGATGAAACCTAGCCCCAATGTAATATCCCTGAACCCAAGGCAATGCAAAACCTCCATTTGAATACAGGGCCATCAAATGTTCTATACATAACCATGACTTCTGACCTTCCCAATAAAAGATCCCAGAGAAGCATGCAGCTGCCACCACCAAGAGTCAGGAATCTTAACGGGGAAGATATCTAATCACATACAAAATATTAGGAAGAAAGAGCATTCAAATAGCCTGAACTTTTCCCCATAAAGACAAATGAAAATGTTTCCATCTGATAATATCTTCCCTTAGCTCAGAGAGGATTGGATGAAGGTTCAACGCAGGCCAATCCACCACTTTAGAGGAAATAAGAATGCTGAAATACATAATTGGCCCCTTGGAACATTGAATGCCATAAACTGGAAGGAACGGTAATACTTCTGTGGTGCCTATAGGGAGAATTTCAGTCTTGTCCCAGCTGTTATGGAGACCTAAAAGTGAAGCAAAATCATTCAATAAAAGCATCAAATGGGGAAGCGAGGAGTCTATAGTCTGCAAAGTGAGCAGTACATCATCTGCAAAAAGCATGGCTTTATAAACATGCGAGCCCACCCGGATACCCTCAGTCAAAGAAGAGTCCCTTATTTTCTGGGCAAGGGGTTCTATGGCAAATGAAAAGAGTGCCTGGGACAGTGGGCAACCATGTCAAGTCCCCCTACCCAACTGGAAAGAAAGGGGAAAGTAGCCCATTTGTAAAGACAGATGCCCAAGGGGGTGCATAAATGTACTTAATCCACTGGGTAAAACTAGGCCCAAAACCAAATTTTTCCAAAGTGTTCAAATATGGCTATTCAACAGAATCGAATACCTTCTCTGTATCAAGGGCCACCAGGACTGACATCCCAGCAGGTACCTGATTGACAAAGAGAAGTTCTATTAACCAGTAGAGATGATCCACACCATCCCGTCCACCAACAAAACCAGCCTGAGCAGGGTGGATAAGCGGAGATAACACAGAGGACAATATCTTGGCCAAAACCTTGACCAGCAGCTTGTAATTTATGTTTATGAGTGAAACTGGCCAATAACTTGAACAATAAAAGGGATTTTTCCCCTTTTTTAGGGAGAACCGAAATAACCTCTTCATACATGGAAGGGGGAAGCTGTCCCTGATCCCAGGCAGCAGTTACAACTTCAGCCAATAATAGAGTAATAGCATTTTTCCCAATGGGACTGAGGGCTGAGGTGCTAGACTACACACCTCGTGCTACTCCGATGACCCGGGCTGGGACTGAGCTCAGGCTACTGGGGATCAGCCGGGGAGAGGAGAGGGCATGGATCTGGATTCAGCCACCGGCAGGCAGCTCTACTTTTCTGGAGGAGTGTCAGATGCGCCGCACAGCTCCGGCAGCTCCTGGTGGTGGCTACGGGGTGCAGCTGATACAGTGCATGCTACAGGGTATGGGAGCCACAGCAGATGTCCTGCAGGTGGGTGCAGGAGCACGCCCATGCTGTTCTGGACATCACTGCATGTCTGTGTCCCCAGGACCACAGACAGCTTGGAAAAGCCCTGATCCTTGATAGGTGATGGTGGGTCCTGTGGTTGACCTCCTTGCCCATTGCCAGGGCCTTCAGCCTGCCTCCGGTGCTCCCTTCATTCCCTGGTCCCCTGTCTGGATTTCCAGACAGGTCTCCAGAGGAGTCAGAGGTCCTGCCTTGGGGGACTTAGATCCAGGGGGTCAGGGACGAGAGGAGAGAAGCGGTGAGCCCCCCCCGACTGGAAGGTAAGGCTGGGGCTTTAGGCAGGGTGGGATAGGGTTGTGCCATGTGTCCACACTGGAGAGAGAGACCGGGAAGGAGGATAAATAGAGTTAAAAAAATACATAATGGAGTAACTAAGCCCCCTACTGCCCTGTAGAACTAGATGAGGAAACCATCCAGACGGGGCATTTGCCACTCTGCAACTGGCCCAAGTCTTTCTGCAATTTTTCCTCTGTTATAGGTGCATCCAAAGCAGCCTGTTGGTTAGACAAAAGCTTAGGAAGCATTACTTAATTTAGAAAATCATGAATCGCTAAATCTTCCCCGTTTCCCCTTAACTTGGTGGAATATAAATGACAATAATAGTCATAACAAGCTTTGTTAATGCCCTTAGGATCTAACTCAACAGTTTCCCCATCTTTAACCCTGGTATAATCCTAAAAGGGTCCAATTTCTTCAATCTGTAGGTAAGAAGGCAGCCTGCCTTCTCCCCTCCCTTCTACTTGGCCTGTTTAGTCTTACAAAAACCTAATTCAGTGTGTTGAGTATTCAGAATATTAAGTTGAAACCACAAATCCCTAATCTTATGCTGTAAAACTTTATCCTGTGGCATCTCCCTATGGAGTTTCTCCAGGGATCCTAACTGGGATTCCATCTTCCTCATCTTCTGCAGTTTTGCCTTTTTGTGAGCCATAACATGTGATATCAATTTGCCCCATAGATACACCTTAAGGCCCTCCTAAACCTATTGGAGGGGGTGATTTCACCCATATAGTTTATATCAGGATAGGACTTTACCCCCAAGCCAGTCCTGAAAAGTGGACTTGGAGAAAAAACTGGAGTTGCATCTCAGTCAGGAAGTGGAATCCCCCCCCATAGTCATTGAGAAAAGTCCATCTAACGGGCTGATCAAAGATAAGAATCAGGTCTATAGTCACCTGCATAGTACCCTGTGCTAAGTCAGGCGAGATCAGAATCAGATCAATGTAGTTATAAGACTGAGAAAGTGCTGAAAAAAGTATAATCACTCACTGTGAGGTTGCACAAATGCCAGATGTCACACAATCCATTATCCTCCCTCAACTTGGATAAAGCCCTGGAGCTCAGTGTAACTAAATGGGTAACCACACCACTCCGGTCACATATGGGATCCAGGACTTCGTTCATATCCCCACAGATGATGAGAGTTCCCTCAGTCTTATCCTGAAGGACCTGGGAAAAAGAATGAAAAAAGTAAGCCCCATTCTCACTGGGTCCATTAACAGATGCCAAGGTAAATAAATGTCCATCTAATCACCCTGTCACCAAAAACCACCTTCCCTTAGGATCCTTTGCTACATTATTTGTTACCAAAGTCACTTCCTTTTTAATAAGAATCATTAATCCCCTTCGCTTAGAAGTGCACATGGCTGTATAAATCTGACCCCCCCATCCCAGTTTAAGACAGTCCACCTCTTTCTGAAGGAGACGAGTCTCCTGTAAAAAAAACAGTTGACCGTGCAATTTCCTAATATGTGTAAAGACTCTCTTCCATTTTACAGGTCCATTAATCCCCCGTATGTTCCAAGATAAAACCGTATAAGGTAAACTATCCATAGGCAAAGGTCTCCACTGAGACAAGACACCATTCCCAGCTCTCCAAGACAGCCGCAGAGTCATTTAAAGAAATAGTAATCTGTGACGGACAAACCATAGATCATAACACCCCAACATGATTCCCCTCAAAAACCCCAGAATCTATGTACAATATGACAAAGTCCCATAAGAAATGCATCTAAAGTTAAGCTTGTTTAGGTACTCTCATGGCCACATTCTCCTTCCCTTAAAATACCACCAGAACAAGCCATTCCCCCTTCCCCACCCAACAACATAATAAGATGCATAGAAACTCAACCCAGGAATCCTCCAGTCCCTTTCAATCCTCTGTCTCTAATCCTCTCAAAAAGATGCCTTGCCACGATAACAGAAATGCCAATTATGACAAGAAAAAGCCAATCTGTCCCCAAAGCCCACACCTCCCCAAGGGAGCCATGAAGCCCACCAAAATGGGGGGATCAGTCCACCAACCCCTACTCCTAAACTGCCCCCTATTCTTCCCAGCTGGGGACTATGTAGGAACTAATCCCCTAAAGAGTGGAACCACATACAAAACGATGTGCCAAGCAGCCAGAAACATGATGGAGGGCTGCAAAAAAAATCCCACAAAGGTAAGCCTAAAACCTAAGTTTCCCATCCCTCCTAGCCATCAAATATTGCCATTAACACAGTAAGACCTCCGACAGTGAAATGCTGCCCTTTTAGAGAATAAGGCATAACCTTTGAGAGAAGCAGCACAGGTATATTAGACTAGGTGGTGTGAAGGATCATCTGTGACTGGCATTTCCAAATGTATCCCAAATTATCCAACAGAAGCATGTCAACCATCCGTCACTCCCCATCCCACACCAACCAATTGCTAAAATAGATCCCACATTTCAAACAGAGAGCATCCCCAATTTAGGATTCCAGAAGGGTATCGCCTTGACTGAGAGGACCTCCCCCAAGCTGTACCTTACCCTGTCTTCCATCCCCCCTTGGCTCACCACTAGATCAAGAAATCCCAATCCCCAACAAGAAACTCTCACTAGCTAACCATGCAAAATGTGAGTTTTCCCTTTCCTTCATTTTCGTTTAACCCACAGCCAGAGAGAGAGGGATGCTCTGGCCCCCAAAAGGGAATGACACAGAAAGATCTTCCAGTGAAAAACAGCAAATCCCCTCCCAAGTCTGAAGGACACTACCTTCATAACCCAAAACAACAAGCCCTCTCAAATGCCAACAGAAGCCCCCTCCTAAGAGAAAGAAAATGCCAAGCAAACTTATAATCAAGGACGGAGCTCTACTCAAGCAAGTCTTCCTCCTTGTAGAGCCAGATACCAAGGCTGTAAATTTACTATCCCAACAACAGATGTCCCAAAAATACCTTAAACCCTTTGTTAAATACCAGAAACAGAAGCTGCTGTTCCATATGGACAGAAAAAAGAAAAACCCAATACTACTATCTTCCTCTGCATCAGTCCATTGTGTCTTCTAGGTCCTGAGATTTCTCTGCTGTAGCAAATGTTTTATTCTATCCCTGCTGTGGTTGAGAGGTGTTGTCTTTCTGCTGTGGGGGTAGAGGTAGGTGCAGATCCTTCAGGAATCGTCAAGAAAGTCCCTTGTGAACCTTTTCTTTAAAAAATTCCAGGCCTCAGCTGGAGTGGAGAAAGTGAAAGAACGGTCATCAGTCAGAATTTTCAGGGTATACAGAGGTAATAGAAAACAACACAGCCTTTTAGCCCTTGCCACATCTCGGACAGAGTCAAAAGCTTTCCTGTGGTCCACAGCTCGTTTTGGAAAATCTTGGTAAAAGTGCAATCGGGAGCCATTAAAACAAATTTTCTTCTGAGCCTTCACATTCTTAGTGATTTGCTCCTGATCCTGGAACCGGAGCAATTTAAATACCACAGGGTGAGAGGGGGTGGCCAGATCTGAAGGGGCAGCCCTGATAGGACCCAGTGGGCACATTCGATCTCCACAGCTGTATTTAAATCCCACTGTAGCCAAACTGGAAGATGTTTCTGCAAAAAACGAATCATGTCCATCCCTTCAGAGGCTTCTGGCAAACCAATCATTCAGACATTACTCCTCCGGTACTCAACTCGAGGTTATCCACTTTATCCCAGAGTAGACATAAGTCCTTTTCAGCCATGTCTAAGTGCCACTCTGCAGGTAGGGCCCAGTCTTCCAAATGGCCAGTACGAATTTCAACTGCCTCCACCCTGTGACCTGTTATGTGGTTGAGATATGCCTGTATACCACTAATGAAAGTTTTAATTTCTGAGAGTTCCCTGGCCACCATATTCAATTCCGACTCCTTCTCCATGTGCATTCCTGAGGCTGAGCCACTCACTTCATTGGGCAGGGGAAGAGACGCACATAATTTATATTTCTTCTTAGCCAGTGCTCCAGATTTCCTGTTTTCTGACCTAGAAGCCATCAGGATGTCAGATCCACTAAAGGATGACATTTCAAAATGCAAAAAGGTGAGGAAAGGAGTACTTTTAAAATCTGAAGGGACGGAGCTGCATGGCTTTGCTGCTTCTAGCTAGGTTGCATCATGTGACCATCAGATGTATTGTAGAACTCCAGCAGATTTTAACTTTTTTTGCCTAGGAACAGAGGGATTACCCATTCCACCTGCCAGTGATAATCTATATGCATGTCCTGTAAATAGTGGGAGAATACCTCATAGTCATGGAGCTTGCATATGTCCCAGCATATCCTATTTAATATTCATTGAAAATCTTTGGTTGAAGCCTAATTCTGAATACAAAGTCATTACCCTAATTTGTCATCTTATGCTTGAATGTAATTATTAACCAAAATTCAAGTTCCTACAATTAATCAGTCCAGAGAAAAGTATGTACCTACTCATAAGATATTGGAGAGGCCATCTCCAAAATGTAATTCTGAACTTTGGGACAGTAGTGGAAGCTCACCTCAACAAGCTCTGTTACATAATTTTAACACAAATTTCCCCTCTTCTTGAGAGACACTTTCACCTCCTCTAAAATGCACACTCTTCACAAGGACCTGTTACTAGACCCTATTTGAAATCAGTCTCAAAGAGTCCTATAGAAATTATGCAAAATATTAAAAGAGGCCTTTAGTAACTTTCAGCATTTTCTCCTTTATGGCTGCTAACGTCTTCAAAACTCTCTGCAAGCCACCACAGTACAAAAGTTATATCCCTCAAGGATCCTACACGGGAACCATTAGGGTAGTACAGGAGTTTTGAAAATAGAGAACCAATGGCAAAAATTGAATCAAATATGATTTAATTTTTTATATATTGAGCTCAATTCAAAGTGTAAGCTACTTCCAGAAATTAGAGTACATTTTAGAAATCACTACAAGATCTATTAACCACTGTGCATTTTTGCCCAAGGGATTCCTTAAAAAAAGACCACAGAGTGACTTACCCTGGAATACCATTTAATTGACTGGTACCTATACTTCCAGTGGGAGCAAGGAGCTCACATCACTTTCAACGGGTAGGAATTGTGTATTCCCTGATGAAGCATCATCAAATGACCTCAAGAGTACCTTAATGCCCACTAGTGTAGAGTCTTGCTACTGATGTCTTGCCAGTGTCAACAAATCCTGACATCAAATAGCTGAGTTTGAAGTCCCACTTTGCATCACTTCTGTTGGATAGTGTTGGGAATCATGATACTATAGTTGAAGTCTGTGACAGCCTCCTCATTTGATGACTATTGTTTGTTTCAATTCAGAAGGCACACAATGAGTCTGGCTGGAAACTACACCTGAAAGTATAAATTCTGTTTTTTAATCAGGTGTTTTAGGGGAATATATCCCCTCCACTTACTGAGAACTTCAAAGGTATGATCATGAGCAAAGAAAAGCATCCATAGAAACATAGAATTTGATAGCAGATGAGGACTTTCTGGCCCATCCAGTCTGCCCATTTCTCCTTAGCTATACTATTACTACAGACCACACCAAATCTACAGTTATTTCTCCCTTCCCACTTCCTTCCAGTATGATTCCTTTGTGCTTATTCAATGAATTTTTGAACCCCATCACTGTTTTTGCCCCCACCTCCTCCACTGGAAGGCTGTTCCAGGAATCCACAACTCTTTCTGTGAAGAAGTATTTCTTTACATCTCTCCTGAATCTACAGTACCCACCTCCAGCTTCATAGCATGTCCTCTTGTTCCTGAGCACCTTTTCTCTGAAAAATACTTCCCTCCTGTAATAATAATAATAATAATAATTATATTCTTTATTTATATCGCACCTTTCTAAAACCAAGGCGCTTTAACAAAAAAATTAATTGAACAATAAATTAAACACAAATACAATAAATACTGAATTCATAAAATGCATTAAAACATCATCATCATCGGGGTTTGCTGACAACCACAAATGGGTCTTAAGGCCCATTTAAATTCCTCCACAAACATGCACTCCCAAAGCGGACAGGGTAGAGAATTTCAGAGGGTTGGAACCATGTACATAAAGGCTCGGGCCCCTGAAGATTTTAAAGAAACCCTCGGAATCTCTAGCAACCCCTCGTCCACTGAGCAGAGTGATCACCTAGGGCAGTAAGGTACCAGGAGCTCTTTCAAGTAGTCTGGGCCCAGTCCGTGTAGGGCTTTATAAGTCAGAAGACTGACTCTAAAGGTAATCCGCCACTATACTGGCAGCCAGTGCAGTTAGTACAGCACCGGAGAAATATGTCAGGTACAAGGAGTACCCACCAATAACCAGCTGCACAAGCTAGAAGCAGTGGATATCAACCTCACATAGCCCTAGATAGAGGGAGTTGCAATAGTCAAGGTGCAAGGTCACAAAGGCGTGGACCAATGTAGGCAGATCACCAGATGGAACTAGGTGCTTAATCCTAGAGATATTCCCCAGATGGTAAAAGGATGATTTGATGACTGCTGACACCTGTGATCACAGCGTCCGCCCGTTGTCAAAAATAACACCCAGGTTCCACACCTGTTCAGAGATAGGAAGCTGGGAGCCACCCAGAATAGTCCTGAAGGCAAATTACCTCCCATCCCCTCAATCCGGCAGCCTGGGTCCACAACCATAACCTCCGTCTTCTCCGAGTTCAACCTCATCCAGCTTGAATTCATCCGGTTCTGGATTTCAGTGAGGCATTTATTAAATACTGAGAGCTCTATCCTGGTCTGGGGCAAAAGATAGGTAGAGCTGGGTATCATCAGCATAGCAATGAAACCTCAGCCCATACATTCTTACAATGTCTCCAAGTGGCAGCATGTACACTGCTAACAACATGGGGGACAACACCGAATCCTGAGGAACACCATATGGCAGAGAGACTGGGCCAGAGGAATGTATCCCTGACACCACCCTCTGAGTTCTGCCAGTAAGGAAAGATCTAAACCACCTGAGCACTGTACTAGACAGGCCATAGATGAACCTCAGGCATTCGAGAAGTACCCCACGGTCCACAGTGTCAAAAGCTGAAGAGAGATTGAGAAGAACCAAGATAGAACAGCTCTTTTAATTTCTTGTCATCAAGCAATGATTGAGCATCCAAACCAGCACAGTCTCCGTACTATGCCTCTTTCAAAAACCAGACTGGAGTGGTTCATAAATATCACGGATGGTCAAATGGTTCTCCAGTTGTATGGCCACTACTTTCTCAATCACCTCCTCCACAAAGGGAAGGTTAGAGATTGGTCTGTAGTTAGCACGACAGTCTGGGTCCAAAGAAGTTTTCTTCTGGAGGGGCGTTACCACCGCCTCCTTCAGGGAGCTAGGAAACTCACCTATCTCCAAGGAACACCAGACTATCCGTGCTAGTACCGGGGCGATAACATCACAACAACCCTTTATCAGGGAAGTTAGGCCCAGATCCAGACTACAGCATGTAGGGCACATACCCTGGACAATCTGCATGACACCAATGAACTCCGGCCGGTCAAAGGAACTCCAGGAGAGCATAGGGACAGCAACTGGGTGCCAATCCATTACTTCTCCCATAGAGGATGCAGGTTGGAGTGCTGCCCTGATGTTGGCCACCTTAGCCACAAAGAAGAGAGCAAGCTTTTCACATTCTACTTGTGAAAAGGCTTTTCGAACCTGCAGGCAGGCTGGGCTGCACAGTCTGTTTACAGTTCGGAAGAGCTGAGCAGGTCGGTTCTGAGTAGCTGCAATCTCCCAGTGAGGTATTTATAGGTCTTTATCATATCCCCTTCCTCTTTTTCAGGGTGTACATATTAAGGTCCTTTAGTCTCTCCTCATAGGGCTTTTGTTGCAGACTCTGCATCATTTTATTTGCCCTCATCTGGACCACCTCCACTCTGTCTATATCCTTCCAGAGATGTGGTCTCCAGAACTGGACACTACTCTAGGTGGGGTCTTAGTAGCAATCTATATAGAGGCAACACCACCTCACTCTTTCTGCTGGTTATAGCCCTCCCTATGCACCCCAGCATCCCACTAGCCCTCCCCTACTGCTTGTAGCGCTGCCTGGCCACCATTAGGTCATCAGATATTAATACTCTTTACTGCTTGGTGGTCATCAGTATGACTCCACATATTTTGTACTCCACCCCTGGGTTTCTGTGCTGTAAGTGCATTATTTTGCACAAATTTGCATTGAAACATGCTGCCATACCCTTGACCACGCCTCTAGTTTTCTCAGGTCTCTGCTTATACTTTCCATACTTTCTATACTCTGCTTATACTCCCCACCCCCCAGAGTGACCACCGTATTGCAAATTTTGGTGTCATCTGTAAACAGTATACAATGTAACAATATTAGAGGTACTAGAACACAATAATAAATCTATAACCAGCTTATCAAATCATATAGACAGATGTTTATTTTAGACAACTTCAGTGTTTTTTTTTCTATACTCAAGTATGAAAGGTGCTGTAGAGAACCACATTCTTTTTCCTCCCTTCTGTGTAAAAGATAGGAGATGCACATACTCTACAGAGTTTTTATTAGAGCTTGGTGCTATGCACTGACATTTGACAGACATTTTAAGGCATATATTTTGAGCATATGAAGGACTAGCACTGTAATAAAATCTAGCACAGATTGCTTTATAAAATACAGAGCTGAGTCCCATAAGATAGGGATTTCTCACTTAGATCTGACATTTGATTTGCTTCTATAAACAGAAACTATAACCCACGCAGCTCTTCTTCAACCCAAAAGACTGCAGCCCTAAAACTGCCAAGCACGATTGTTTAATATTTGTATACTGAGTCAGATTTCTGCACTATATCTCACTTGTGTACCCTTGCAGGGAATTAACTAATATCAAGCCTGGACTGTTTTGTTGAATGGAATGCTGATTCCTGTAAAATATGGTTTCATGCACTAAAATCTGACATTTGATTTGCTTCTCTAAACAGAAAGTATAACCCACACAAGGCTTCTTCGACCCCAAATGATGTAACCCTAAAACTGTCAAACACTGTTGTTTAATAATGTCACAGATAGACACCACTGAACTAAACCTCACCTGTGCTAATTAAAGGGTGGCACTGCATATCTGCCTGCTGAACTGTTTACTGCAGTCTTTCCGCTCTAATTCCCAAATGTAACTGAATGTAGCTCAAAGGAAAATATTATATTTATGGCAGTAGTTAGTTGCATGCTTGCTCTCAAGTCCATAGGGATATAGTTTAACTATATTTGTGAACAGGATCAGTTACATGTTTAGATACAGCATGTTGACATCCAGTAGCTTATTTTGTGCTCAAAGGATAACTTAAAGCAAAAAATGTGATATTTTCTTACAATATGTTCCTGTTACTACAATCTGAAATGTATAGCGCTAGTGGCAACACAACCCAATTAACACCTTATGCAACAATTAAACAGTAAATAGGATAACTGTTTGAAGCAAAGACTGGTCTTCAGAGTAATGTTTGTTATGATTAACTAGCTGTAAACTGAAAGTTATGCGAACGTACTAAAGAGTCAGCAGCAGAAGAAGGCCAAATTGGTCTATCGAGTCTGCTCATTAGTAATGCAGTGTCACTGGCTTATGCCATTGACCCTGCCCACTCCCCCATACCTTTCCTTCATTACTGCCTCTCCATAGTTCCATGGCATCCCTTTATGCCTATCCCAGGCCCTCGTAAAGCTGCCTGCTGTCTTCACTGAGACCACCTCCTCTGGCAGTGCATTCCATTTGTCCACCACCCTCTCCGTAAAAAATATTTCCTAACGTACCTCCTAAACCTCCCCTCCACCAACTTCAAACTGTACCCCCCTTGTGTCTGTTGTCACTTAGCTTGAAGAGACCTTCCCTATCTACTCTATTTAGTTCCTTCAAGTACTTGAAGGTCTCTATCGTATTCCCCCTCTCTCTCCTCTCTTTCAGGGAGTACATTCTCAAGACTACCAGCCTCTCTTTGTAAATCTTTCCCTGCAGTTTACAAATCATCTTGGTTGCCCTCCTTTGGACCCTCTCCACCAAGCTGATGTCCTTCTAGGAAAATGATTCCAGTACCTTGCCACATATTGAAATTACTGTTTCACCAGTGACCTGTACAAGGACAGTATGACCTCACTCCACCTACTGCTAAAGCCCCTGGCTATAAACCCCTACATCCTGTTCACCTTCACTACTGCCTTTTTACATTGCAGGGAGTGTTTCAGATAACTGGTTATCACCCTCCCCCAGATCTTTTTCTTTCTCCAATGCTGCTACCCTGACCCACTCCAGGTAATACTCGAACATAAGATTTCTGGCCCCAAGTGCATCACTTTGCATTTTTTGGAATTGAAGCCAATTTGCTAGATCCCTGACAATCTCCCCAGTTTCCTGAGGTATTCCTGTAGGTCCTGTATCCTTTCAACTGTGTCCACCCTCTCAAAAAGTTTGGTGTCATCCACAAACAGGTACATCTTGCCCTTCATGTCTTCCCCAATGTCGTTTATGAAGACATTAAACAACACTGGCCCCAGCACCGATTCCTGTGGGACCCCGCTGGTGATCTTCTTGGTACTGGATAACTGTCCCGCCTCCCACCATCAACCTCTGGGTTCTGTCACTTAGCCAGCTTTCCACCCACCTTGTCATTTTCTCTGCAACCCCAAGATCCTTCAGTTTGCTGATTAGCCTTTTATGCAGCATGAAATCGAAGGCTTTGTTAAAGTCCAGGTAAATGATGTCCACTGCTTTGCCCCCATCCACCGCCCTGATGACCCAATTGAAATAATCAATCAGGTTCATCTGACAGCATCTTCTACCCACAAACCCACATTGCCTCTCATCCTGGAGACCATTCTCTTCTATGTACCTTACCACCTGCTTCTTGAGTATGGTCTCCATGAGTTTGTACATGATCACTGTCAGACTGACCAGTGTAGATGAGAGTCACATGATGGCAGATTGAGAGGACTTGCCTTCTGCCAGCTCCTGACCCTCCTGCCCATCATTATACCTTTTTGCCTATTTTTTCTGGACTTTTTGTATTTTCTGCATTAGGATTGCTTTCTGAACATCTGTGCAGCTCTTCATTGCTGTTTATTGGATCAAAAGATGGACTCGGACATGAAATCCCTGCTCTCCTGGCATACCTTCCTTCTGATGCAGAAGCATGAGAAAACCAGCAAGCACTCTAAACAGCATGCAGCAGGGGCCCAGCATTCCTCCACCTCTTCTACTACAGCTACTGCACTTACAGAGAAAAAGTTTCTTGAAGAAGTGGGTCCCCTGAAGAGCTCCCTGCAAGTACTCATCAAAGAGCTCCATTGGATGTGCTCTTCCCTCGATTCTTTGGCATGCCGGGTTGGAGATTCTGAGACTTGGACTTCCTCCTTGGAGGACTGGTAGCACCAAATAGACCCTGAAGTGGTTTCTCTTCATCAGTGACTCAGGAAGATGGAGGAGCACCTGGAGAATCTAGAAGGGTGGTCTGGACCAAATAATTTGGTGGTGCTGGGGGTTGCCCGAAGGGGTTGAGGGCTCTAAAGCGCTTACCTTCACCCAAACATTTTTGAAAAGGTAACTAGACCCTCCCCCAATGGGCCAGTATATATTGTTGAGTGGTCACACAGGTCTCTACATGCTATGCCCCCATCTGAATCTCCTCCCCACCCTTTTATTTGCAAGCTACTTAATTACTTGGATAGGCCGCACATCCTTGCTAAAATTAAAGACTTTAAAGAGGTGCTGTGGGAGAGACAAAGTATTTGGATTACCCAGCACATTCCTTATTCTGTGTAGCAATGGCAGGCCACATTACATTCCAATGGTTACCAATCTTTTGGCAGTGAGTATTCAGTTCAGAGATCACTACCCCTCAATCCTGCAAGTTCTGCATTTTGGCAGCTTGCTCAGTTTTGTGGCACCAGATAAGGTCCACTGAATCGAAGAAAGTTTTCCCAGATCTTTTTAAATCAGTGTCTTGTGTTTAGTGTGGGCACTCTGTGGACATTAATGCTCAGTTTTCTCTCCATGACTGTTTTGCCATAGCCACTAGGAGTTGCTGTCACAATTTCTCCTCTGCTTTCTGGGACTCCTACTGTTGCATAGCATGTTTGTTTCTGTGGGGCCTGGCCACTATTTAAGATGACACTGAGAAGGACAGCAATTGCAGATCTGTGGGATAAGCCATCTTTCTTTATTCTACATGCATGCAGATTCACCACTGCCTTGGGGATGGCACCATGCCACATATTATGACCCTGGTGTGCCTGAGGACTTTTCTCACTAAATGTGCCTGTTCCAGTCTTTCCCTGATATCGGACCTACCTTTCTATATTATTGTTCTCTACGGGGCTGGCTGATTGGTTGATTCATCGCAGTGCCTGGCGGCTTCCTTCAGCATATACTGTGAGGACCTTTGAGTTTCTGTAACAAGTTCAATTTAGAGAGACTTTACTAGTGTTCTCATGATGTATACTTTAACTTTGAGACAGTTGCAGCGTGCACCCATTTCTTTTTGCCAGGTTGCTAACCTGAGGCTGTTTTCTGGTGGGAGTCCTGACTCCTCTTTTTCCCCCCCTATATTACAGCATGATACTTAAGAACTGTCATGGTGTGTTATGCAGTTATTTATTTAGCCTATGTCAGTATTTTAACTTTTCATTCTATTATTACTGATTTTCATCATTTTTTTTACCCTTTCCTTGCTCACAGTGTTAAATTTGTTGGGAGTGAGCTACTTAGCCTTTTTCCTGTTACTATAATTCTGATTGGTCTTGGCGGGGTGGGGGTTGGGGCAGAAGGCTCTCATTCATCATGGACAGTCTACTATTATGAGATCGGTTACTAGGACCTGGGTATTTGGGGTGTCTTTCTGGGTCTGTGTTCTGTTGTCTGGGGGGTGGGGTGGGGGTTTATAATTCTTTCCCTGATTGGCCCTTCTACGTGGCCTCATTTTGCCCTAGGTATGTCATTATGTCTAGACTGTTTCCCAGCCAGTTTACCTCCCTTGATTTTTTGGGCTGTTTGATAATTTTCCAGGTCTATGAAGGGGACTGTGGGTTCTGGTTCCTGTTTTTTTTTTCACGGGGTGTATTTTATGGGTAGGGTGGGTGGGAGCAGGGAGGGAGGTGGGGAGAGGTATTCTCCTGAGCACCTTCAAAGGGGACACTCGTTCTTTAGTTATAGTTTGTACTATTTTTTGTGCAGTTCTGTAAATGAGTACTAGCAATAAGTTTGTGTTATGGAACATTAAAGACGTTCAAAATAGATGGAAGAGGCATATGATTTTAGGCCACCTCCAAAAGCTAACCCCCAACCTTGTCATGCTGCAATAGACCCATCTGAGAAGAGATGAACTTCTGTAGTTTAGAAGGTGTTGGCTTGCCCAAGTATATGGGGCAGGTATCTATATACGACAAAAGGGGGTGTTGCCATCCTTGTTGCAAGACGCATGACTTTCCGGTTAATTAGAGAATGTTGGGACCAGTAAGGTAGGTTTATTTTACTGCAGGCTTGCCTGGGTACTACAGAAGTGATTCTGGGTTCCATCTATAGCCCAAATGTTGATTCTCCTCATTTCTTCTCTGACCTAGCTGTTCATCTTTCCTCCTTCCCCAGGCTACCTATAATATTGGGGGGCGACTGGAACATAGTTTGCCAGGATGACCTGGATAGATACAGCTTTAACCGGTGGGGTCTATCCCCAGGCCAGAAGGGACTAAGAGAGCTTCTGGATCTTTTAAGCCTACTCAATCTGTGGTGGATTTTACACCCCAAAGGTAGGCAATACACTTTTTTCTCCCCCACTCAATGGTCCTCTTCCAGGATTGATTTTTCCCTTCTGAGTAAATACTCCCTGTGTGGCCTTAAGTCATCTGAGATTTTAACTAAGGTTCTTTCATACCATGCAACCATAGAGCTGATACAGGTTTTAAATGAGGGGGAGGAAAGAGATAGGATTTGTCATCTATAACTCCCAACTTTTGTAAGATCCACTACTGTTCGACACCTGAGACAATTTCTCCTCAATATAATAGAAGTTAATAGAGGCTCAGTATCTAGGTTAGATAGGTTATTGGGGGGGGGTCTTAAAATGTGACATCCAGGGTGAGTGTATCAAGCTGGCTACTGAAGGCAAGATACGTACTATAGAAGAGGACCGGCACTTAACAGATATTAGGCATCTGGAGAATGGATTATCTCCCAGTTCACCCCTTGATGTCTGGCATGAGCTCGATGTTACTCACATAAAGTATGTAGACCAAGAATCTGGTGAAAGTGCCGGTCGGCGCCTGGAATGGAGGCTTAGGCAGCTGGAAGAAACAAAGTTGATTCCCCATCTGAGGCCTAGGCCAGGTGGTGCTATCCTTGCCTGGCCTTGTGACATTGTGGAAGCCTTCTGAGACTTCTATAGAACCCTATATGACAATACTCCAGTGACTCCAAAAGATCAGGTGTAAATCCTGGTATATCTGGAGGAATTTCTTCTTCTTCCATCCCTTTCTTCCACCCAACAGGAGCTCCTAGTGGAACAGATTATTTTCTCAGAGATTTTGACTGTGATCAGGCAGCTTCCCCTTGATAAAGCACCTGGATCAGATGTTTTTTGTAACAATTTTTATACTGTTGTTTCGGAAGAACTAGCACCCCTCCTTATCCAACTATTTAATTTCTTTTTGACTGAAGGGTTGGAGGATCACTCCTTCTCTCAAGCATGGATAGCACTTATTTGGAAACCTGGCAAGGATGACCTCCTGCCAGCCAGTTATCACCCAATCACATTATTGAATTCTGACATTAACATCCTGGCTAAGGTACTCACCAATAAATTGCAGTCCATTTGGGATGGGCTGATTTCACCTGTCCAGGTGGGCTTTATGGCTGGCTGCTTTTCCAGTGACCACTTGACAAAGCTCTTGTATTTAATCTCGCGTCTGGGGAAAGCAGTTCCCCAGCAGTTCTGGTCTCCTTGGACATGGAAAAAGCTTTTGTTCTTGTGTCATGATCTTTTTTGTTGGAGGTTCTTCGGAAATTTGTTATACCCTCCATCTTCTGCAAATGGATTCAAGTCATATATAGTGAGCCACTGCCAGAATTTGCTGTAACAGCCTTTCCTCATCCTCTTTACAGCTGAGATGAGGTACGAGGCAGGATTGTCCCCTTTCTCCTTTCTTCTTTAACTTATATTTCGAGCCCCTTCTCTATAAACTGCAGACTTTCCAAAATATTAAATGATTAATGATCGGGGTGAGGTATAAATTATCTTCTTATGCAGATGACCTGCTCCTATGTATTGAAGACCCAGTCTCCTCCATTACCATGTCTCTAGCCGAGATCAAATCATTTTCCAAATTAGCGGGTTATAAACTGAACCTTTACAAGACTCAAGTCATGCCCTTAAACATGCATTTCTCTAGGCAGGAGATTCTGCAGTTGGGCATGTCATGGGAACCCTCAGCTCTAAAATATCTATGAATCCACTTGCCTCGTCTCCTCTTGGATCTGGTCCCTTCAAACCTCCTTCCCCTTCTTCAATCTATTAAGAATGACCTGGTGAGATTGGTTTCTCTGCCCTTGACCTTCTGGGGTCAGTTTAACATTATTAAGATGAACATTCTCCCTCGACTGGTATATCCACTGGGGATGCTGAGGGCTTTCCTGCCTAAAGCTTGGTTTATATCACCCCAACGGTTTCTGAATTGCTTCCTCTGGAGAGAGTATGCAGTCCGCTGTGCATCTTCCAAACTCATATTCCTGAGGGAGAGAGGCGGTCTGCACCTCCCTAATTTTTTCCTCTATTATTTAGCTCTGCATGGTGCCACATTTTTGCAATGGGCTACTACTCCAGAGGAGCTGGACAGGGTGGGATATAAATCTCTGTGGTTACAAATTGAGGCATGTATTTGTCAGAAGGCCGGCATTCACCTTAACAAACTGTTGTATATTAAAACAATTAATTTGCCAGCAGCCCTGCATCCTCCCTCGCTGGTATGGTCTCTTAAGGCTCATGGATAGCTGGAACAGTTCCTTCACCTGGACTGATCCTGGTCCTTATCTTAACCAGTATTGGCAAACCCTAATATTCACATTGGTGGCAGCCAAATACCTGTTTCTTTCTGCCTCATTTGAGTGCAGCATCCATTTCCTCACTTATAGAGTGGGGTCAATTTTTATCTCATGGACAGCTGCAAAACCTTGTTTCCATAGCTGTTTTTCATACTTTTAAATACCAGCAACTGACTAAGGCTCTAATGTCCACCTTTGGTTGTGTCCCTCGGAAAACTACTCACAGCAAAATTCTGTCTCAACTCCTTTCTATGGCAGCTCACCCTCATCCAGTGGCTGGTTTGTATTCCTTTTTACAAATGGTCTATCCCACTGCCTTAAAAGAAATTTGATACTATTGGCAGCAAACTTTTAATTGGCAATATGATCACACACACTGGCAATTTTTTTGGTGGAATCTCTATAATTTTACTAAAAGAGAAAGGTATAGATGGAGCCAGTTCCATGTATTACAAAATCTCTATTATACCCCCACAAATTGTTCCAAATGGGAGAGCAGAAACCCCACTGTGGTCTCACCGCAGGTCACTTGCTTCATATGCTGTGGGAATGCCACAAGGTAGTTCCCTTCTGGTCAAGAATTAAGGCCTTGCTGGACCCACTTCTTGTCCTTGTCACTTTCATGCCTGAAATTTGTCTGGTAGGGGACTACCCCTTCAGTCTGATTGGTCACTGTAAGGCCTACATAGCGCTGATTTCAGCTGTAACTAAGGCCATTATATTGCTACACTGGAGGGATGAATCTACACATCTGTATAGAGAGTGGTATAATGAGTTCATACAGGTTCTTATGGTGGAAAAACAGACTGTCAGACTTCATCAGGGGCTTGACCGTTTTCAACAGTGGTAGGGAGCTCTGCACACCCTTTTGTCTGTACAGATGGCCTCAGACTAGATATGACTGATTTTTAGGTTGCCCTTGGATACCTTTCATTTATTTGATGAATGGACAGATCTCATATAATGCTCTGGGATATGGGGGGAGTTGGATAAGGTATTGGTTATACAGTCTTTTTTCCCACTTCTGTTTTTGATCTATGTGGTTTCGGGGTGGGGTGGGGTAGGGAGGGTCCTTCCGGGGATGGTTGGTTTTGTTTGTACCTTGTTATTGCCCTGTTCTTACAATTCCACATTGTTATGGTTGAAATATCAATAAACTTTTAATTATTTAAAAAAAAAGAATGACCAGTCTATAGTTCTCCAGCTCATCTCTGGGTCCACTTTTGTGGAGAGGCACTATATGTATCATTGTCCAGTGCTGCAGCATCACTCCCAACTCCAGGGATCCATTGAGGAGGTCTGTCAGTGGTCCCATGAGCTCCTCTGCTAGCTCCTTCAGTATCCTTTGGTGTATGCAGTCCTGTTCTGGGGACTTGCCTGCTTTCAGTGCTAGTAGCCCTTCCTTCACACTGTCCACCTCTATTACCACATCTTTGGACCCCCCTTTCCTTCTCACCCTCAAGTGGTACCAGCCCATCCTTTTCCCTGGCAAAGACAGAGCAATCCGCTTTGCTCACATCCTCCTCTACCTATCCCTCCCCCTTCTTCAGCTTAACTATCCCATCCTTCCTTTCCCTCTTCTCACTTAAGTAGTGAAAGAAAGCCTTCTCCCCAGTCTTAATCCCTGCTACTATTTGCAGTTCTATCTATGCCTTTGCTTGCTACACTGCCTTGTCTGCCTCTTCAGGTAGCCTCAGTTACTCATCCTTATCTGCTTTACACTCAGTCTTCCTGTATTTCTTGTAGGCCACTCTCTTGTCCCTCACCACCTTGGCAACCTCAGAGTTGAACCAGATAGGTGATTTGGCCCCCAATTTCTTCCCCCTAAACTTAATGCAATCTGCTGTTGGTGCTAGTATGGCATCCCTGATGATGGCCAATTGCCTATCCACCCCCATGTGTGCTTGGATGCCCTCTAGTTGCTTCCTTAGACCACCCCCATTTTCTGGAACACTTCTTTCCCGAAGTCCAGGGTTTTGGTCATGGTGGACAAGTTTCCCTTCCCATACTGAAAAGCACTGTACTGTGATTGCTACCTCTCATGGGTACTGTGACTGTGATCTCATGGGTATACTTTTAGAATGGTGACTGAATTTTGTCACTGCAATTAGGGTACTGCAATAAGGGTGACGATGACAGGGGAGATCTTGATTTAGATCAACCCTCAGTCATGCCACCCTTTATGCCCACACAAAATCTGCCCCCTCTGGAGTGAAGCTCCTTGCAAAACATGACTATTTCCTGGGATGGGGCTTTGGCTGTCTCTGTCCCAGGAACCACAATGCCTGGTGCAGAAATGTCAAGTGACATATTGCCTGCACCCATATTGGTGACGACAAAATGACTGTTGCACCGATATGGGTGACCCGATCTCATGTATGTGTCCCAATTTGTGACCATTAGGTCAAGGATTGCCCTCTCCCTGGTGAGCTCAGAAACTCCCTGGGTCATGAACCCTCCCTGTATCACATCCAGGATCATTTGACTCCTGCCACAGGATATGGATAGTGTACCCCAGTCCACCTTACACAGGTTAAAATCCCCCACCACTACCTCCTCCCTTTTTCCTACTGCTTCCAGCAGTTCTGTGTAAAGTTCTCAGTCTCTGTCTTCCTCCTACTTGGGCAGTCTTTAGACCTCCCCCAATCTGATCTTCCTCCCCTGTTGGTCTGGAGCTGAATCCATAGCGATTCCACTTTCCCCAATTCATTACCTTCGCTTGTTCATATTATCCCCTCCCTGATGTATACTGCCACCTTTCCCCCTTTGCCTATCACGCTGTCCCTTCTGTACAACTTGTGCCCCAGCATCAAGAGGTTCTAACCATGGTGTGCTGTAACCCAGGTCTCAGTAACTGCTTCTATGTCTACCTTCCCCTCCATTAGGAGGGCCTGCAAATCTGCTATCTTGTTACCAAGACTTTGAGCTCCGAGTGACACCACCCTCCTCCTTGACCCTGGGCCTCCTTGCCTAGATCATGTATCCTTCTTGCTCTGCCTATCCTCTATACTCACCCCTACCCCCCCCTTCCATTTATGCCCTCCCTTGCCCCATGCACTCCCATATGTTTTCTACCTTGGATGAGGTCCACAGACCTCACTGTCTTGAAGTTTCTATGCCCGCTGTTCCCCCCAGAAGTTTAAACACTTTTTTTTTCCCATGTATTCCCTCAGCTTGTCCTTGATTACTCTCAACCCCTCCCAGTTTAGGTGCAATCTATCCTTTGAGTATAGACATTTGTCCAACCACTTCTCTCCCCAACCTCCAATACAAGTGAACCCTTCCACCCTACACCAGCTTATCAACCAAAAATTAAACTCCTCAATCTTCCTTTTTCTGACTCTGCTTGCTCTGTGAAGAGGCATTACTTATGAAAAGGCCATCAAGCTCAGCAAATCCATACAGTTCCTTGCTAACTCTATGAAACTTTTCTGCACCACCTCCACCTTCTTCCCCTGCCAAGTGATTTGTACCCAGGTGGATGACCAAGTGAAGCTTTACACTCACCCCTCCTACAACTTCCCTTATCCTAGATTCTGCCTTCCCCACCTCCATCCTCGGTATAGAATCATAAAATCTTGATGGCAGAAAAAAACCCTCAGGTCCATGAAGTCTGCCCTTTTCCACCTCTTTATTTATTCCACCCCTTCCGGTGGCCCCTTCCCAATCTCACACAACCCCATGTGTCAGTCCCATGCTACCTTGAACTCCAACACTGTTCTGGCCCCACTGCCCCCTTCAGAAGCCTATTCCATTCCTCCATCACCCTTTCCATGAAAAACTTTCCTCTCACATTGCTTCTGAATCCCACCCCCCGAAGCCTCAAATTATGACCCCTGGTTACTGCACCTTCCTTCTTTTGGAGTAGACTCCTTGCCTTCACCTTGTTGATCCCCTTGAAATATTTGAAGGTTTCAATCATGTCCCCTCAATCCCTTCTAGTTTCCAAGGAGTACAGCCCCGATTCCCTACATCTCTGTTCGTACGGTTTATTCTGCATACCCTGCACCATCTTGGTTGCCCTTCTCTATCTTGTCTATGTCCTTATGCAGATGTGGCCTCCAGAATTGGACTCTGTACTCTGGGTGTGGTCTCACCATGGTTTTGTAGAGGAGCATCAGTACCTCACTCCATCTACTAGTGATGCCCCTGCCAAGACATGCCAGCATCAAATATACATTTCCCACTGCCCTGTTGCATTGGTTTCCCACCTTGAGGTTACTAGATACTATTGCTCTTGAGTCTTTCTCCTGCTCTGCAACCCTAATGTCCTCCACCCCTAGTGTGTATCCTGTTTTCGGGTTCTTGTGCCCCAGATGCATCATGGTACACTTTTTGACATTGAATTTTAGCTGCCAAGTCTCTGCCCATCATTCTAAAGTCCTCAAGTTGTGTCTCATATCCTTCACCCCCCGTGGTGTCCACCCTATTGCAGATTTTTATATCATCTGCAAAAAGGCCCACTCATCCTCTTAGTCCTTCCGCTATGTCACTAATGTAGATGTTGAAAAGGAGGGGAACCCTAAATGACCCTGGGGGTACCCCGCTTGTCACCCACCCTGTTCCAGAGTGAACATTGTTAACCACCACTCTCTGGCTTCTCTCTGCCTGCCAGTTTTCCACCCACCTGGTTATCCTATCACCTACCCCTACGCTTTCCAGCTAGTTCACTAGTCTTCTGTGGGGAATGGTGTTGAAGGCCTTGCTGAAATCCAGATATGCCACGTCCACTTCCCCCTCAGTTGATTACCTGCGTCACCCTGTTAAAGAATTCAATTAGGTTTGTCTGGCATGACTTCCCTTTCATAAGGCCATGCTGTCTATCATCCAGTAGCCCACTGTCCTCCAGGTAGTCCATCACCCTCTCCTTAATGAGTGCCTCCATGACCTTCCCCACCACTGAGGTAAGGCTGACTGGTGATAGTGCTCTTTCACCTCCTTGTTGACCCTCCCATTGTGCAGTGGCACCATGTTTGCCCTCCTCCAATCCTCTGGCACCCATCTTGAATAAAGAGACAGGTTGAATAGCATCATCAGGGGGGCTTCCAACTCTTCCCTGTACTCCCGGATCACCCTTGGGTGCAACCTGTCTGGCCCCATGGCCTTATCCAGCTGTAACCTGCCTAATTCCTCCTTAACTCTCTCTAAACCAAAAGGACTTGTGTCTAACCCTTTGTTCCCCTTCCTCCTCTCACTAAGCACTGGCCCCCTGACCTTCTCCTCCTCCATAAAAACTGAGCAAAAGTACTTATTTAGCTCTTCTGCTTCTTCACCGTCCACTTCAAATTGTGTCCCACCCTGCTCTCACAGCCTTGCTATTCCCTACTTAGCCTATCTCCTGTCCTCCACATATCTAAAAAATGTTTTATCTCCTCTTTTGGCCACTTTTGCTGTTTCCTCCTCTGTCTCTGCTTTTGCCCTCCTTATTTCCTTCCCTGCTAGCCTCCTCTTCTCCCTATAAGCCTCCCTGTCCTGTTCTTTCTGTGTTTGCTTATATTTCCTTAATGCCCTCCTCCTGTCCTGTACTACCCTCGCCACCTCCCGTGTGAACCAATGTGGTCTCCTCCTTCTTGTGCTCTTCCTTATCTACCTTATACACATTTCCAACACTTTCTGCACCTGGTCCCTTATAAAGCTCTATTGTTCCTCCACATCATCTATCCCCTCCATGCTTGCCATTTCCTCCCTCACTAGCCATCTCATCCTGTCAAAGTCTGTGCTCTTGAAGTCCAAAACTGTTGTGGTTGTATGCCTTACCTCCCTCCCTGTTCCAACCATGAACCTAACCATCATAGGTAACATAGGTATTACAGAGCTTATGTTTAGACTTTCGTCCATAGTGCTCGCTTATTTAGATTCAAGAACAGAGTGTTTTTTTTCCCAGAGTGCTTGTCTAGGTTTAGTTTAAACTGATTTATTGTTTTGCTGCCAACTACTTCTAAGAGAAGTGAATTCCAAATAGGAACAACTCTTTGACTGAACCATCATGTGGTCACTGTTGTCCAGTGCCTCTCCTACCTCCATATCCTCTACACTATCCCCATTTGTTAAGACAACATCTAGCAGGTTGTTGCCCCTTGTTGGATCCCTGACCAATTTCTACAGGAATGCTCTCTGTAGCACTTTCAGAAATTCCTTGCTTCTGGCCAAGGTGGCCTCTGGGATGGATCAGTCCACATCTGGGAGATTTGGGTCTTCCATCAGAAGTGTTTCTCCTTTGAGGGGCATGCTTTCAATTGCTTGCGCCATTTGTCTGTCCTCTTCCTCCCCCTGCATAGGTGGTCTGTATACTACCCCTAGCCTTAGGGATTCCCCTGTCCTTTTGCTCAGCATGACCCACGGGAGTTCAGTTGCCCCTACCCCCTCTTGCTCTTCCATAGCCCTGATATAATCCTTGATGTATAGATCCACCCCTTCTCCTGTGTCCCTTGTCCTTTCTAAACAGTTTGTACCCAGAAATTGTTGTCTCCCATGTATACAGACAACAATTTTTCTCTTACTAGATGCCCTTCCTCTCAGGTGGATACCTTTAATAATGGAGTCTAATGACAATCACCCTCACTTTTAAGGCTTTTTACTTGACCTCTGCACCTCCTGATGAATCAGCCTTTTTCCCTGTCTGCTCACTGTCTGTTTTGGGAGTATTTCCCTCTGTTCCCTCCTACTGCTTCCCCAATTCTCCCAGTTCCCATCCCTCCTTGGCTACCTATGTTTGCCATGACACTGCCCTCCCTATTCCCACCCCTAGTGCCATCTTCCCCCATCCTTTGCTCCACCCTGAGTACTTTTCCCTCCTTGTCCCCCCCAAGGTACACACCCTTCTCATCCCCCTTGCCACTGTATTTAGATTCTATGTTTTCTCTACCCTCTACCCCCTCACCTGGCCCCTGTTCCTCTAAACCAGCCAGTACTGCACAACTGTTCGATGAGGACTCCCCTGTATCTGAACTTACCTCTGTTCTCCCACCCTGTTCCCTTTCCCCTTGCACTGATTCCCTTACTCACTTACCTTTCTTCCTTACCTCCTGCCAATCCACTGATCTAGTTCCACAGGGTCCTTGAGGAGAAGATGTCCCAGGACACTTTGGTAACCTCCCGGTTTCCATCCTATGCCTGTTGTCCTTTAGGACTGGAGCAGCCCTTACCTGCCCCTTAAACATAGAAACATAGAATTTGATGGCAGATAAGGATGGCTTGGCCCACCCAGTCTTCCCATTTCCCTACCTAATGGATAAGCTGCAGATCCTAGTTAACCAGCAGCCTACTTCTTCCTACCCCCACCCCCTAGAATTGCCTTATGACTGTCCCTTGCATGCTTGAATTTCACCACTGTTTTTGACTCCACAACCTCCTCAGGCCATTCCAGCCATCCACAACCCTCTCTGTGAAAAAATACTTCCTTAAATTGCCTCTGGCCGCCCCCATCTTCAAATTGTGCCCCCCTTGTTCTTGCACACCCTTTTTTGAAAGACGCTACCCTCTTGGACTTTGTTGATTCCCTTGAGGTACTTGAAAGTTTCTATCACGTCCCCTCTCTCCCTCCCTTCTTCAAGGCTATACATATTAAGCTCCTTAAGTCTCTCTTCATATGTCTTCCAGTGCAGATCCTGCACCATTTTAGTTGCCCTCCTCTGGACAGCTTCCATCCTATCTATGTCTTTGCGGAGATTGGGTCTCCAGAACTGCACACAGTACTCCAGATGGGGTCTGACCAGCTGTCTGTACAGAGGGATAATAACTTCCTGTTTTTTACTGGTGATGCCTCTCCCTATGCATCCCAGTATCCCCCCAGCCCTCCTTGCTGCCCTCTCACATTGCTTGCCCACCTTTAGGTCATCTGATATGACTACCCCCAGGTCCCTTTCCATTTTTGTTGTTGTTAGTATCTCACCCCCCATTGTGTACTCTTCCCCTGGGTTTTTGTTTCCCAGGTGCATTACCTTGCACTTCTTAGCATTGAATCTAAGCTGCCATACATTTGACCATTCCTCTAACCTTGCCAAGTCCCTTCTCATCCTTTCCACCCCACCTTGTGCATCAACTCTGTTGCAGATCATTGTGTCATCTGCAAAGAGACATACTTTTCCTTCCAGTCCCTCTGCAATGTCGCTTATAAAGACATTGAAGAGGACCAGTCCTAATACTGAACCCTGCGGTACCCCACTAGTAACCCCCCTTTCTTCAGAGTGGATCTCCATTTACTATTACCTCTGTGTCCTATTCTCCAGCCAGTTCTTTACCCAGGCTGTCATCTTGGGGACCCACTCCCAGGCTGGCTAACTTGTGTAGTCTTTGTGGTGGGACTGTGTCAAATACCTTGCTATAAAGTCTAGGTAGGCCATGTCACAGCCCCTCCTTGATCTACTACTTTGGTCACCCAGTCAAAGAAATCTATCAGATTCATCTGGCATGACCTTCCCGCTGTGAATCCATGCTGCCTTGGTCCTAGCGCCCTCTGGCTCTAGATACTCGACAATGCTTTCCTTCAGAGTGATTCCATCATTTTCCCTACCACTGAGGTTAAACTAACAGGTCTGTAGTTTCCTGCTTCTGCCTTGCTCCCACTTTTGTGAAGGGGAATCACATCTGCCGTCCTCCAGTCCTCGGGTACCACCCCATCCTCCCATGATTTGTTAAAGAGCGTAGTCAGTGGTGTCACTAGTTCTACCCTTAGTTCTTTTAGAATTCTGGGATGAATCCTATCAGGCCCTATTGCTTTGTCCACCTTCAGTTTTAAGAGTTCTTTCAGAACCCTTTCTTCTGTAAATGGGCTGGTACCAACTTCTGTATCCAGAGTGTTTCTACTGTTTGTTTTAGGTACCTCCCCCTCTTCCTTTGTAAATACTGAGCAAAAATATTTGTTTAGTATCTCTGCCTTTTCACAGTCACCCTCTGTCCACCCTCCCTCCCTTTATTAAGCCTCACTATCCCTCCCTTGGTCTTCCTTTGCTCCTGATGTACCTATAAAGGTTTTATCCCTTCTTAACCTAGTTGGCTATCTTTTCCTCAGTTTGGGCCTTTGCTGTTCTGACTGCCTTCCCAGTTTCCTTTTGCTTTAACTGATACAGTTCTCTGTCCTGCTCCTTTTGTGATTCCTTGTACTTCCTGAATGCTTTCTTTTCTCTTGAACCTTCACTGCCACTTCCTTTGAGAACCATAGTGGTTTCTTACATCATTTCATTTTGTTTATTTGCTTCACACAAAGGCTTGTTACCTCTGTGATGGCAGTTTTTATTATTCCCCATTGTTCTTCCACCCCTCCTTCCTGCCCATTTGCTAGTGCATTCTTTGGGCACTCACCCATTTTGGCAAAGTCAGCCCTCCTAAAGTCCAGTACTTTTGCCTTTGTATGACTTGACTCTATTGCTGTGTTTATTGTGAACCATACTGTTCGATGGTCGCCAGTTCCCAGATGACTACCCACTTCTATATCTGTGATCTCTCTTCATCTCCATTTGAGAGAACCAGGTCTAAGATTGCTCCTCTCGAGTGGGCTCCAATACTAGTTGTCTAAGGCATTCCCCTGTAGGGCATCTATAATAACCCCACTTCTTCAAGTGGCTGCTGCAACTGCACTCCAGTTAACATCTGGCATATTCAGATCACCCATCAGCAATATTTCCCTTTTTCTGCCATTCTAAGTATACTTTCTATCATTTCCTTGTCCATTTCCTCCCCCTGAGAAGGGTGTGTGTATACAACCCCTGTGCGGATTGTGGTTCCATTGCCGGTCTCCAAATTTACCCACAGTGCTTCTTCTCCTCCCTGTTTTCCCTTTTGTTCTGTTGCTTTGATTCCTTCCCTTATGTAAAGATCTACTCCTCCTCCTCCTCCTCTTTTACCCTCCCTTAAGCCACTGTTTACCCTGTAGCCCCCTCCCACTCTTTCTGTCTTCAGTCTTAGCCTCCTTATTTCTGCTCTAAGTTGCCCAAGGTTTCTGCACACTAGACAGCCTCCTGCTCACCACATTGTTCCAAGAAAGACTGCAGCCCCACATCCATTGCAGCTGACCATCCTCCTTTCCATATCCTGAGCACTCTATCTTAATGCCTCACTCTTCCTCTACACATTCCAGCTGTCCTGATGTCTGTGCCAGCTCCTAGGCTCCCACATTCTCCCTTATTAGCCTATACCAGTCCCACTATGTCTTCTTTGTTGTTCCCTGTTCCTATTTCTACAATAGACTGACCTATGATAGGGTTTTTTACTGCAATCTCCTTTTTTTGCTGGCTTCCTTCCCTTGCTAGATAGACTACCTTACGTAGTCCCCACTATGTATTAACAAACTCTGCTTCCCCTTCCATGGTTGTGTACTTACCTACAGTGCCTTGACCAACGTGGTCTGTGGCCTGCGGTGTTTCCTGTGAATGCTCTGTGGATGATCTCAGATGTTCCTTAGTCACAGATGCCACACTCCTGCTTCGTGGCACTCATGCTTCAGAATCGCTTGTCCCCCTGGGTAAAGTACATGTACTACAGCCTCCCGATAGCTTGGCTGTAGTTGGGTGGTCTGCTGAGATCTCCAATGGCACCATTTACTGGTCACCAATCACTCTTCTTCAGCCCACCCACTGCAGCTTCCTGCCTTCTCCCTGAAACCACCACAGCCCCCAAATTTTCAGCACATTTCAATTAAAAATACAGGACTCAGCCCCACTTCCAATAGCAAAATATATAGCACTTAGCTGCTCCGATCCACTGCTACCACTGTCAAGTCAGCAGTCTAGCGAATGAGGCCTAACTGCACCTGCTTCCTCCTTTGGTTTGGTCAACTACAGCTGCTCAATAGGTCGACTGTGGTTATGTGGTCTGGTGGGACATCCAATGGCACAATTTACCAGTTGGCAGTTACCCAATCTCAGCCTGCCCTCTGCAGCTTCCCCTACCTCCCTGAAACCACCACAGCTTCTGAAAATTCAGCATAGGAATGGATCATAATGTTGCATGCAGCAGTGATTATGTTACAAAAACACTTGCGATCCTACTAGCTAGGCAAGGGGGACTGCTCAATTAGTTTATTTGTATAGTTTTTGCTTTGGAGTAGAGTAACATTGTAACATAATAATCAATGGCAGATAAGACTGCTAGGCCCATCTAGTCTGCCCATTTTCCCTGCTTGCATCAGAGGCCTCTGACCCGTTCTTGGTCATTGACTTTTACCTCTCTTTCCCACCTCTAGGGTTCCTTGTGCCTGCCTCATGCATGTTTGTATCCCCCCATTGTGCTGGCTCCCACCACCTCCTGGGGTAGTTTATTCCATGCATCCACCACCCTTTCTGTGAAGAAAAACTTCTTCTCATTCCCATTTATTCTGCCCCCCTCTAATCTCATATCATGCCCCCTCATCCTTGCACATCTCCTATACTAAAAGATGGCCCACCACCTGTCTTTGTTCAAGCCCATAAGATGCTTGAAGGTTTCAATCATATCCTCTGCCCCACCTCTCCTCCAGTGCATACATACATATCCCTCAGTCTCTCTTCGTATGACTTCTGGTGCAAGCTCCTTACCATCTTTGTTCCCCTTCTCTGGACTGCCTCCACCCTGTCCATGTCCTTTTGAAGATGCAGCCTCCAGAACTGTACTCCATACTCCAGATGAGGCCTCACCAGCATTTTGTACAGTGGCACCACAATCTCCCTACCTCTGGTAGTAATACCCCTTCCTATGCACCCACTGGCCCTCCCAACTGCCTTGTGACATTGTTTGGCCACTTTTAGGTCATCTGAGATGATTATCCCTAGATCCCTTTCTTCACTGGTGACTGTTAGCAGCCCCCTCCCCACACATCCTGTAACTTTCTGCAAGATTTCTGTGCCACAGGTGCATGATCTCGCACTTCTTTGTGTTGAATTTTAATTTCCACATTTTGGACCATCTTTCCAGCTTACCTAGGTCACTCCTTATTCTTTCTACCCGTTCAGGATTATCTAACCTGTTGCAGATCTTGGTGTCATTTGAAAATAGGCAAACCTTCTCCTCTAGCCCTTCTGAAATGTCACTAATAAAGACATTGAAAAGGACTGGAACCAGGACTGATCCCTTTGGCATCCATTTGGGCATCACCCTCTCTTCAGACCCAATCCCATTTACCACCACTCTGCTTTCTGTTCCTCATCCAATTTCTAACTCTGTTCTCAATTTTGTGGCCCATCACCAGGCTACCTATTTAGTTTACCAGTCTTCTGTGCGGAACGGTGTAGAAGGCCTTACTGAAATCAAGGTAGGCAATATCCACCGCTCCCCCTTATCCACCTCCTTCTTCTCCCAGTCAAAAAAGTCTATCAGGTTTGTTTGACATGACCTTACTGCTGTGAATCCATGCTGCCTTGGATCCTGTGCTCTGCTGGATTCCAAGTGTTCCATGATCCTTTCCTTTAGCAGTGCTTCCATAATCTTACCCACTACTGATGTGAGGCTAACCAGTCCGTAGCTGCCTGCTTCCTTCCTGCTTCCACTCTTGTTGATAGGGACCACATGTGCCTGCTTCCAGTCCTTTGGAACCACCCCTGTATTGAGCAACTCACTAAACAGGGCTGCTAGTGGTGCTGCTAGCTCCCTCCAAAGTTCCTTTAGTATTTTGGGGTGTATACCATCTGGTCCCATCTCTTTGTCTACACTTAGTTTAGTGAGTTCCTCCAGGACTCTGTCTTCTATAAATGGACTGGTCTTCTTTCTTTCACTAATGTACTATACCTGTAGAAAGTCTTGTCCCCTTTCTTAATTGCTTGTGCTATCTTTCTCCTGTGTTTGCCTTTGCTCTCCTTACTGCTTTTCCTGCCTCCTTCTGTGTCTCCAGGTATACCACCTTACCTTCATCCCTCTTTAACTTCTTGTATTCTCTGAAAGGCACCTTTTTGTCCTTGACTTTCCCTGCCACCTCCCTAGAGAACCATAGAGGTTTGCTTTTCCTTTTTCCCTTCTTTATTTGCCTAATGAACTGATTTGTCAGCTACATTATGGCCCCTTTACATGTGCCCACTGTTCCCCAACCCCCTTCCAGCCTTCTTGCTTGCCAGGGTCTCTATGATTCTGTTACCCATCCTTGCAAAATCTACCCTCCTTAAATCCAGTACCATTGCCTTTGTGTGGCTTGCCTGTGATGCTGTATCTATCTTAAACCACACTGTATTGTGGTCTCTGGACCCTAGGTGACCATCCACCTAGACTTCCACAATCATGTCCCCACTGGTTAGTACAAGGTCCAGAACTGCCTTATCCCTGGTGGGTTCCTGCACCAACTGTCTGAGTCCTGCCCCCTGCAAGGCTTTTGTAATGTCTCGGCTCCTGGCAAAGTCTACAGCCTGGATGGTCCAGTCAATGTCTGGCATGTTAAAATCTCCCAGCAGCAGTATCTCCCCCATTGCTGACATCTCCTGTATTTCTTCCACTATGGCCTTGTGCTGGAGGCCTGTAGACCATTCCTGTGTATATTGCTGTGCCATTGCCTGGCTTAAGGGTGACCCTCAGTGCCCCGGCCTCCTCCTTGCCTACCCTGAACCTCTGATACCTTCACTGACAGCTGGGTTAGCTTTCAATACTTGTCCTGCAAATACACTGCACTCCCAGACCAGTCCCTGAGTCAGCCTGTCCATTCATATGTGCCCCCATGCAAGAAGCAAAATTCTCATTCTGCCCTATCACTTTCAAGCAAGTGGAAGATCTTCTGCTGGCCCTTGATACAAAAAAATGTGGGCGTTGATCAGCTTGATCCATTCTTCCTAAAAGTGGGTTATCATTTTCTGACTGCACCCATCACTGATCTCTTTGACATGTCACTTGTTCAAGGAGCTCTCCCATTGGTGTGGAAAATAGCACATGCAATCCTGCTATATAAGTCAGGTGACCCGAGCGACTTTTTTTTTGTCAACTCTATTTTACCCTCCCCGGTGGGCCACTGCAATTCTCTGCCATCCTAGTGTACCCAGGGTGGTTTGGGAACTTACCTGCACTATGCATGTCTGCTGGGACTCCTGAGCCAGCCCGGATGCTTCATCGAGAGGTGGTCCCAATATTTTCCTCCATTTCTCCCCTCCTAACTGTCCCAGGTCCCCGGAAGTGGCAACTCATGTGCTTGGAGGTGCACATCTTTCCCACAGCTCCAGACAAGTGCCCCTTCTGCCCTTTCCTAGCCTTGTACCCGGGCCTTCAGAGGTGGCAATGCCACCCTGCCTCCACTTGGGGTGCAGCCAAGCATTGCAAGACTCACCAGATCCCTCCTGAGGTGGAAAACTGCCAGCTGGCAGCTACTCACTGTTCTCCCCCTCCCCCACGCAGACCCCCACCAACCTGAGCTTGTTCCAGAACCAGGGTCACCAGCGTGGCATGAGGTGTGTCGTCCAGCACCTCAGCCCTCTACACCACCTGGCTGACCCAAGATCCAAGTGACCTTAATAACTACAGACCTACAGTATATCTCTCCTTCACATCCTATCTAAATTACTCAAAAAAATAGTCAATTCACAACTAAGACGTCACCTACAATCACTTAACATGCTTAACCCCATACAATCTGGATTTAGACTGAATAACAGCGCGGTAACAGCCCTAGCCAAGGTGACCAATGACTGGTAACTAGCACTCGACTCTAAAAACCAAGTGGGTGGATGCCTTTTATTTCTCCACCTGAGCAAGGCATTTGACACAGTGGATCATGACATACTGCTCCTCATACTACTTAACATTGGTCTCAATTCCACTGCATTGTGATGGTTCTTTTGCTACCTTATAGGCTAGAAGCAGCAAGTCATGGCAGAAGGGGACCGCTCCTCTCTGAAAACACTTCAGAGATGTGTACCACAGGAGTCTATATTAGGTCTGTTACTATTCACAATTTATATCAATAATATCAACTCTGCAAACATCCACCTTTTTGCTAATAATACCGTCCTCTACATCACCAGGCCCATCCTTGAATTTGCTTGTAAGGAACTGCAACATGAACTAAACTTGTTTCAGCAAAACCTCCTGCACCTAAAACTTCTGTTAAATGTGAAAAAAACAAAGCCATGTTCTTTTCCCCACATGTCAACTCAATAATCCACTGTCCCTCAGGTGTCACACCACAAATCGCAACCCTCCTGGGGGAACCACAGTAGTTAGTGAACAGATTTAAATACCTGGGCTTTTGGATTGACTGCAGACTTTCTTTCTCTGTTCATATTGAGGAACTGGCAAAAAAGTTAAAACAAAGACAGGTGTCTTTTTTCAAATTAAACACTTACTAACACAGGATGCCAAAACAAGACTAGTGCAAACTACTTCCCTCCTTCTCCTGGACTATGCTGACTTTATTTATAGTAATGGACCCAGCACTGCATTAACCAAGTTCAACACCCTGTATCATAGAGCACTAAGATGTTTTACTAGGGTACCGTACTCTACCCATCATTGCTCCCTCTATTCCCAGCTTGGTTGGAAGTCACCTAAATCCAGAAGACTAAAAAACACAGCTACATGGACCTATAGAGCACTTACTAACAACTTCCCCCAATACATTTCCAATTGCTTGCTAACTAGTACCCCTCAAAGTTACTCTTTGAGAAGCCACTCCTACATCTCTCTCGATACCCCTAGAATCAGTAATGACATATGACAGCACACTGGAGCAATCTTCACAGGCCTCACCAAGGCCAACATCATGGTAAAGAATAAACTCTAACTCCACAAACTTCATACACTGGGACCATCACAGTAAGGTGTGTCCTTGTTAAGGGCCATACATGGCAGCAGTGTGTCACTACCACATATTTAAGAAATTCTGCTGAATCCATTGGTATAGATATCCACCTTTGTCACAACTGATCCTCGTCTGATTAAATATCTATGCTGGTTGTTGACCAGGAGTGGGCTTGGGCTGGAGCTGTGCTTTTGCACAACCTTAAAATTAGTTATGTTCAACTGAGGGCATGCAGACGGCAATACCATTATGTGAATAGATCCAGAAGTTATGCTTGTGCACCCTAAGTGGCAACTCCCACAGACCTTCCTGAGGTCAGATTGCCACTTCAACAGAATACCCCCAGCCCTCCAAGAGGACATTGAAGGCTGGGAGCTTTCACTTTCCTTGCCAGACGGGACAACGTTTTTCATACCTTTTGCCACTTTGCTCTAAATGTGCCACCTCTTACCTAACACTGTTTTATTTATCTCAGCCTCTCCCCCCTCTGGAGTTTTTGGCATGTCCTCTACTGCTCTTCCTAGCCTTCTAAATACTGGTTCTCCCTCTTCTCTGCATACCTATATACCCTTCTCTCCTCATAATAAATTCATCCTGTGCCCTCCAAGCCTCTGATTCCTGATCCTTTTCCAGGCTTGCTGTAAAACCAGTACTTACCAGTCTACTTTCAATGCAATTCTCAGAAAACACAGGCTTTACTGCTAGATTATCAAAGTACTGAACAACAGGTGGTAAAGGAGTTGAAAAATATTCAAGGGAAAAATAAAATTATGAGAAATAATAAAGCAATATGGTTTGACTGGGAATGCCATAACTTAAGGAATGTATTAGGTAAAATAGGGAAGCAAATTAATAAATATAATAGAGTGGAAGACCAGAAAGCACCGAAAAATATGAAGAAAGAATATAGAGATATGATATTATTGAAGAAAAAACAACATAATGAAGGGCTGTGGCACTCTCTCCAAGAGGCAATTGAACAGAAGAATAGTGGGGCTCTTTTTGCAGCTTGCAGCACATGGAACAAAGTGGGATAGATATAATGTAGTGGCAGTAATCCCTCCTTAGGTATGGGAGAACTATTTTCATAAAGTTTTTAACAAACCTATGATTATAAAAAAGAGTATCAGTGAATCAGAAAATATGTAAGAATCTTTATTAAATGAGCCAAATAAAAACTGACTTCAAATAACTAAAAAGGAAGTAATGCAGGCAATTCTACAGCAAAAAAGAAACAAGGCTCAGGGATTGATAAAATTGGTGCAGAAATGTACCAAGCAAACCCCGAGTGGTAGGCAGACTTATTAGTGAAATTATTCAAGAACATCTTAAAATATAAAGTAATTCCAGAAAACTGGAAGGTAGGAGTGATTGTGCCACTTCATAAAAAAAGTTTGATATTGCTACCAGAAAATTATCACCCGATCACTCTCCTAAATATAAGTCTTAAGATATTTTCATGGATAATTTTAAATAGAATCCAGTTTTGGATAGAGGAAAATAAAATCATTTCAAGATACCAAGCAGGGTTTGCAAAGGTCAGTTGACAACTGATCAGATTTTTATATTGAAATGTATTATAGATAAATATACACAAGTTAAAAAGGGAAAAATATATGTTGCATTCCTTTGTATTACAACGGCATTTGACTCAGTAAATCAGTCCATAGTGTGGGACATTCTGAGGAAAAGAGGAATGGAAGAAAATCTGCTACTTATCATTAAAGTACTGCATAAAGATACAAAAGTGGTAGTCAAATATGGTAAAGATGGCACAATCACTGATGGAATAAATATAAAGACAGGGGTTAAACAAGGATGTTTATTGGCTCTTAGTCTTTTGATGTCTACGTAGATGAAATTGTCCATGATTAGGAGAAAATGGAATCTTTTCCTCCAAATATAAATGGGGTTCCAATAAAGCTTGTATTATATGCAGACAGTGCTGTATTGTTATCACAAACTCCATTAGGGCTATGAAGGGCTATAAGCATGACAATGCAGACATTGAAAAGACTAGATATGTCACTGAATTTGGATAAGACCAAGATACTTGTTTTTTGGGGAATCAAAAAATTAAAAAGAGTATGGAAAATTGTGGGAGTAAATATAAGTGAGATAACTGACTTCCAACATCTGGGAGTGGTCCTTAGTAACAACTCAAAATGGAATAAACATATAGAGACATTGAAAGGAAATGCTAACAAAACAGTGAATGGTATAAATCATTTTGCACATGTAATGGCAAAAAATTCATATATTTCTCAGCATCGATGCCTAACTGTGAAAATAAACACCCAAATACTGTATGGCGCAGAAGTTTGGGATTTATTTAGTAAAATTAAAGAAATAGAAGTGATACAAAACCAATTTTTAAAAAATGTATTGGGTGTCTCAAGAGTAACATCAAATGCAGTAGTACGTGTGGATACTGGCACAGTTTCACTTTTTGCCTTGATTATGGAAAAATGTATCAGACATTGGGGCAAAATAAGATTGGCTGCTCCTGATAGTATAATATATAATTGCTGGCAAGAAGTATTATGTAAGCAGGACCATAGTACGTTAACATGGTTTGGTAAATTGAATTATGAACTAAACTGATGTGGGGTGCAATATAATTCTATATATATAATGGGATCCTAAGTCTGGAGAAATTGGTATCAGAAGTGACCCAAAGAATCTTAAATAATGAAATGCAGAAAGATATGGAAATAGTAGGTAATGTTTGGAACTGTGCTAGTTTGAAGCATATAAGAAGTGCATTTAAACCAGAAAAATACCTGTTAATTTGTGAAAACAGGAAACATTGGAAGACTAACCTGTTTAAGATTTGGACAATACTTAAAATGGGGAAATACAGAATGTATAAGGAATGAAGAACAAATCTGTACAGGCTGTAATAATGCATTAATGTCTATATTACATTTAACTTTAGAATACACAAGTTTTTTAAGGAGAAAGAAAACCCCTAATATGTGATATGTTTAAAAAAATTTCTGGATTAAAAAAAAATGAAAAATTGGAAGTTATTTTTAATACAGAACAACCTTCACAGATATTTGCTTTGGCAAGTTTTGCACACAAGATAGCTATTAAGTTAAAATGGAGAGTATGAGTTTAAGGTGCAATAGAGAGGCAAGTATATGCTAGTCTGGCCCATGGAGCAAGAATGTTTTATAATCGTCATTAAGTATGTATTGTGTAATTGTGAAAGGTAGTGTACATTGCTGCAAACTGTTAACTGTAATTTGTAAATTGTGAGTTGTGATTTTAAAGAGATGTATGGTATGTAACAAATTATTTTTTAATATACGTACTAATATCAAATAAATTTGAACCCAAACCTGAACCTGAGCAGGAGTAATGCTTTTTAGTGAACTGGGACTGACATTACCTTCCTGGATAGATGCAGACCACCCCCCTTGGTACAAGCTGTGATCCCTCCAGATACAGTCCAAGTCTTCAATGTAGCCATAACCCTCCACTCTGCACCATGCCTTCAACCATGATTTGAAGGCCTTAGTGCGGCACTCCATCTCCTTCCCCCTGTTGCAGGCAGACAGCACTTCTGTAAATGTTAAAGTACATGCTACTGAATATGCCTAATACCCTTCTCCAGCTTCCTAAACTGCTCCTGCACTGCCCCTGTCCCTTCCATGGCTAGGCCATTTGTCCCCAGGTGGTAAATGATATCCAGTTCCTCCTTCCTTCCTATGGCCATCACAATCTGCTGGATACACTTCCCATCCCTCTGAACTAATGCACCAGTAGCCGCTTAACCTCCTTCTTTACCCCTTCCCATCCCCCAACTCTATCCCCCTGACAATAGAGTCTCCCAATAGAAGTTACTTCCTCCTTCTGTGGGGGCTTCCTTCCCCCAAGGGACCACATTTGTGTGGTCCCCCACATCCTCCCTGACCACCATCTCGGGTGCCCCTTCATGGCTCCCGCTCCGCCAGAATGGCATAGGAATTTCTTAGTGGCACTAGATGAGGAGTGTGCCTGTTAGCCTCCCCCCCCCAAGCCTTCCTGATACTACCACCACTGCCATCCTTGAACCCACTGTAGTCCAACTGTTCTTTCTTTCTGACAGCTTTTGAGGTAGTGGCGTCTGATCAGGTGGCCTCTGGGTGTAAGAGATGGTCCGCTGACTCCTCATCAACATGATTCTGAGTCTCATGACATTCTTCTGACTCTTTGCCAGCAATGCTTGGAGCCTTGAGACCTGATCACTCCACCCAGAGAGGCTCACATAGGTGGGATAGCACCGCAGCTTCCAGAAGGTCTTCCTGTAGATTGCCACCCCACAACCACTGCATTGCACCTCACACCACATTTTCTGTTTCCTGTCCTTCTTGTCCTTTTTTTATATCCCAGACCCAGTAGGGCTATTCTGCAACCAGCAAGTACCAACATGCCCTTAAGCTCTGAGGCTCACTTTTACCTAGCAAGCTTTTCCTGCAAGTCCGTTACACCTCAGTAACAGTTTACCTTCAGTCCCTCCAACTCAGTAACACATTAATACCTTGTGCCAGTTAGCACAAACAACATGCAAAAAAAAACTGGCAAACCCCTAGCCCACTGACACACTTACCCCAAATGCCTAGTTTGCATTCCAAATAGAGCCACGTTATGATATAGCCCCAAACAGGCTTACCTGGGCAGAGTTGGCAGGGGAGGAGAGTGGCTGGCTGCTTGCTCCTTTAATGGGCTAAATCCAGTGGGCAGACTCCAACATCCTTTGCACGTTTGTCCTTTGAGCAGGGTGGCAGCAGCACAGAAGCCACTGCTTACTTCCTGGATTCCCAGGCATTGTCTGGGATTGACTGATGACTGGGGAGGGAGGTGCAATGTGGCAGTAATTGGCTCCTTACAGGAGCCTCCTGGAGCTTCCAAGCTCCACTCCCTCTCCACACCCCAGTGATTGGCTGAGTCTTTCTTGTGATGGCAGAGGAGGTCTGGGTCCCCCTGTTGCTGGGATGTGTCTGCTCTGGTGCTTGTTTTGTTGAGGGCTATTTACAGCCCTTGCTCACTTCCTGGAGACCCAGGTAGTGCCCGTGATTGGCTGATGATTGGAGAGGGAGGGAAGGTGCAGCTTAGAAGTTATTGGATACTTATAGGAACCTTCCAGAGCTTCCAAGCTTTACTCCCTCTCCACTCTCTGGTGATCAGCTGAGTCTTCCTGGTGGTGGTGGATTAGGTCCAAGCTCCCTTCTCTCCATGATGTGTCCACAGTTGTGTTTGTTTCAGTGGGGGCTATTTACAGCTCCTGCTCACTTCCTGGAGACACAGGCAGCACCCTGGATTGGCTGGTGATCGGGGAGAGAGGAGCAGCTTGGCAGTGATTGGCTTTTTACAGGAGCCTCCTGGAGCTGCCAAGCTTAGCTCCCTCTTCACTCCCCCTTTATCAGCTGAGTCTTTGTGGTGGTGGCAGAGGAGGTCCGAGCCCCCTTCTTGCCAAGATTTGTCCACAACATGAATGCAAATGTTCACCAACTTGAAAGTAAATATTCACATATACATGAATGATACCATACTCCATGTATTTATTTATTGAAAACTGGTAATCCAGGAAAGGCACACTGAGCCAAGGCTTATTTCCAGATCTATAATAAATCCCAGTCACCATCATCAACAATATATTACAATCTGTCTTGAAAACAAAACTTGTATGGATACAGTACAAACAGACTCCTGCTAAACAGCATAGAGATAAATGTTACATTCTTATTTGACAAACCTCCATTCACTGCTTGCTATATGTACTACCTCATCTGAGCAGTTATCTGAAAAATGGGAAGTACTTTAAAAACCTTCAGGTTTGGTGCAGACCAAAACTAAACTTTACTGACTACTTCAGAAGGACAGCTGATGCTCATATCAGACACTAGGCTTTTTGTATAATAAATCAATACATTGTCATGCGATTGATCTTGGACAATCAGTTAAATTAATTTGTTTTATTTAGTTTATAAATGGGTAGTCCCAAGAACTTTGCCATAAATAATTAGAGGATCATGAAAATAATTTTTGACAACTAATCTAGATGCATCCATAAGCAGATTTCAGTTATATCTGAAATGTAAATAGAGAAGAGTTAAAAGCCAAGTTATGGTTCTGCAATAACAATAATGTGATAGATTTAGGGAATTTGAGCTAAGGGCTAGCAACCATACTGTATATCAGAAGTAGTGTAAAAATGGAAAACTTTCTATAAAGGATCCATTGTTAATTCTAACAGTAAGAGCAGTGAGAAACACATCACCCTTGATTGTCTCCTGACCAGTTGTTAACAATTTTAGAATCTATCCTCTCATCATAAAGGTAATGGGGAAGGGTCAGCAGGTTGTTTTAGGGGAACCTAGACAAAGCCACCCTGTGCCAGAACAAAAAAGTAAGCCACCTGATTTCAAAAGCCCAGAGACAGGTGAACACATGTACTATATCTGCCAGAAACTGATCTATTTATCTTAAAGATTGTCTGTAAACATGAAAAAGGGGTTAGTGCAGCAGAGAGGGTAGCTCAGGGAACTCACAGCAGATAGTGGCCTGTACAGTGAATGCTGGACCCTCTAACTCCACTGCACACACAGTATGCACCCAGTGGTGGTACATGGATTGGTAACCCAGGGATTGCGGGATACTGGGGCCTCCATTTCTATGATGAAGCAGGATTTGATTCAGGAGAAACAGATCCCTTTTCTAGGATTAGAGGAGCTCCAGTTACTGTGGTCTCAGTGCCAATGGCATGGATCTTTCTAAGCTGGGAAGGTGGCCAGGGTGTACGAGAGGTGGGTGTTGTACCAGACCTGCCTGTGGATGTAATCAGTAGTAATGGCTTTAACAGAGGGACCAATATTGTGTGTGTCACTACCCATAACAAGGCAAAGAAACCAGATCCCAATGACACAAAGGGGGCAATGTACAAGGAAGCTACTTTTACCTCAGTAGCAGGAGAAAATGTAGCTGAAGAATAAGCTGGGAGCAGCAGTTCTGAACCACAGGTACAGACTGAAGAGAGCCCAGTCATGGGTGGCTGTCATACAGCAGTCTGTGTTTTGGGACAGGTCAGGTGTAAAGAGCTAGAGAAAGCCCAGAAAGATGACCAATCCCTACAAAAACTAAAGCAGATAGCCACTGGTGATGAAGGTGCCCCTTGAGTTCTGGGAAAATAGATGTGTACCATGAGTGGGTTCCTAAGGGAGGACTGGAGGAAGTGATACTCTGACAGATAGTGGTTCCTTGGGAGTCTAGGAAACAACTTCTGGCCTTAGCTCATGACATACTCTTTTGTGGTCACCTCAGGGTCAGCCATATAAAAATGTGGCTAACCAACAATTTTTACAAGACCAATATGTTTATGGATATGGCAGACTACTGCCAGATTTTGTACAGTGCCAGATGGTGGGAAAGGTAGGGGATAAGGCTAAAGTGGCTTTGATTTCCCTGTCTGTTATCAAAATGCCATTCCTATGAGTTGCCATGGACATTGTGGAGCTTCTTAGAACAACAAGTTGCACCACCAAGCAGTAAATTTTGGTGGTGGTAGATTATGGCACAGGATACCCAGCAGCAGTGCCCTTTCTGGTCAGCACCTTCCCCACCAAGGCTGAGAAGGTGGTCAATGAACTGCTGGGGATATTTAACCAGGAGGGTTTCATCTATGAGATTCTGTCAGAGCACAGTACCAACTTCAGGTCTGATATGATGGCTAGTCTTTGGAAAAAGTGTGGAGCAAGGCATCTCAATGCCTCATGATACCACCCTCAGACAAACGGTCTGATCGAGCAAGTCAGCAGGCCTGTTAAGACTGTGTTAAAGACACTCTCTGACCAGCATACAAGAGAGTTGGACAAGTACAGTATCTACCCATCTCTTATCTGGATATAGGGGATTCCCCCAGGAGTTCATTTTGGACTCCTGTTTGGCAATAGGGTAAGGGGCCTCCTTGATTGGTAAGGGATGAATGGGAGCGTGAGTTTGGCCCTATGGGGAATATGTCGTGGAATATGTCCTGCATAGAAACTGGTGGCAGATAAGGACTGCTTAGCCCATCCAGTCTGCCCATGTTCCCTACCTGCTGTAATACCTCATTCCCTACTTGATCTCTGGCATAGCCTTCCCTTCCCTAACCACTAAGGTTCCCTCATGCCTATCACATATATTCTTGAATCCCCTTACAGTTTTTGCTCCTACCACCTCCACTGGGATGCTATTCCAGGCATCCAGTACTCTTTCTGTAAAGAAATACTTCCTCAGGTTTCCCCTGAGTCTACCCCCTTCCAGCTTCAGATCATGCTGCCTTGTTCTTGAGCATCTCTTTTTCTGAAAAGTACTTCCCTCTTGTACCTTATTTATACCCATGAGGTATTTAAAGGTCTCCATCATAGCCCCTATTTCCCTTCTTTCTTGCAGGGTGTATATACTGAGGTCCTTTAGCTTCTCCTCATTGGGTCCCTGGTCCAGATCCTGCACCATTTTAGCTGCCCTCCTCTGTACCACCTATACCCTGTCTATGTCCTTCCAGAGATGTTGTCCCCAGAACTGGAGACGGTACTGTAGATGAGATCTCACCAATGATTTATACAGCAGTATCACCTCCTCCCGCTTCCTGCTGGTGATACTCTCCCTATGCATCCTAGCATCCCACTTGCTCTTCACACTGCCTTGTAACACTGGCCACCTTTAGGTCATCAGATGTGATTACCCCGAGCTCCCTTTCCTATTTGGTGGTCATAGGTATGACTCCCCCCATCTTGTACTCTGCCCCCGGTTTCTGTGCCCCAAGTGCATGATTTTGCACTTCATAGCATTGAAACTTAGTTGCCACACTCTGGATCGTTCATCAAGCTTTTTAAGATCACTATTCATTTTTCCACCACCCTCAGAGTGTCAACTCTATTGCAGAGTTTAGTATCATCCGCAAAAAGGCATACCATCGCTTCCCCTCTGCAATGTCGCTTATAAAAGCATTAAAGATGACCTCTCCCAGTACTGATCCTTGTTGCACCCTGCTGGCCACCCTTCCTTTCTTGGAGTGAACTCCATTTACCACTACCCTCTGTGGCCTATCCCCCAGTTCCTTACCATATTTACTACTTTTGGAGCCACTCCCAGGCTGCCCAGCTTGTTTACGAGCCTCCTATGAGGAGCAACATTGAAGGCCTTACTGAAATCTAGATAGGCCACATCCACTGCTCCACCCTGATCTACTTCCCTGGTCACTCAGTGAAAGAAATCTATCAGATTTGTTTGACATGACTTCCCCCATGAATCCATGCCACCTCATATCCTATAAGACACTGGTTACAAGATATTCCACAATCCTTTCTTTCAACATTGATTCCGTTACTTTCCCCACCAATGAAGTCAATCTGAATGGTCTGTAATTGCTAGCTTCCTCCCTGCTACCACTTTTATGAAGTGGGACCACATTTGCTTTCATCCAGTCCTCCAGAGCCTCTCCCGCCCCAGTGAGTGGCTGAACAGAATTGTCAGAGGTGCAGCCAGCACCACTGTGAGAGCCTTCAATATCCTTGGATGTACCCCATCTGGCCGAATTGCCTTGTCCACATTCAGATTTGTGAGTTCCTTCAGGAATCTCTCCTCTTTAAACAGACTAGTGTCCACCTCTCTTCCTTTGATGATCCTGTCTCTTAACTATTTCAGGTCATGGCTTAAGGAGCTCATTGAGTTTGCCCAGGAGCACCTAGCCGCTGCACAATGGAGGCAGAAAACATTGTACAACTATGGGGCTAGAGACTGGGAGTACAAAGCCAGGCAACAGTGATGCTGCTCATTCTCAACTGGCACAACAAATTACAGCAGCCTGGAATTGGATTTACATTGAGGTCAGGAAGGTTAACAATGTTAGTTACATTGTGGAGCTACCAGACAAGAGGCACAAACAATGAGTCTACAATGTAAATATGATGAAATCCTACCATAACAGGGAAGAGATGGTACCGACTGTGTGCAGCTATTCAGAGGAGGGTGTAGAAGCAGATCTGCTTGTGGATTTCCTGGGAGAGGTTGAAGAAGAATTCTCAGTGGATGCTGTCATCATCTTGGAGTGGCTGACACAAGGCCATGATGCCAAAATGCATGGGGTGCTGTATACCGTACATTTGGTGACATGTTCATGGGAAAATTAGGGTACACTACCCAGGTAGAACACCACATGGATACAGGGTCCCAAACCCTGCTAAGACAGCCGTCCTACAAAGAGTTCTAGAAGGAGAAAGACATGCCATTGAGGGAGAGATTGAGGAGATGCTGGCTCTTCATGTGATCCAGGAGTCCAGTAATCCCAGGGTCTCCCCAGTGATAATGATTATAAAAAAGGACAGGATCATGAGGTTCTGTGTTGACTACCATGAGCTCAACAGCTACACAGAGTTGGATGCATGTCTCATGCCCAAGATGGATGCTAGAGAGGTTAGGTGGAGCCCTATACCTGTCCATCATACACTTGACAAAGGGCTATTGGCAGGTACCCCTGATACCCAAAACCAGAGAACAGTTGGCCCTCATACCCCATATGGATAATTCAAGTTCAGGGTAATGCCATTCATGATGAAGAATGCACCAGCCACCTTTCAGTGACTCATGAACAATGTTATGAATGGAGAAGGAGACTTCACTTGAGAATACATGAATGACATCGCCATCTACAGCCAGACCTGGGAGGATCACGTCAGGTATATGAGTGAAGTGTTTCACCAACTGCAGGTCACTGGGCTGACAGTCAAGGTGGAGAAGTGCCAGACAGGAATGGCAGAATTGTCATATCTTGGGCACAGGGTAGGGAGTGGGTGCATCTGGCCTGAGCCAGTAAAGACTGAAGCCATATAGATACGAGCCATATCCACAGTCAACAGTAAAGTATAGACTTCCTAGAGATGGAAGGGTACTACCATAAGTTTGTGCTGAATTTCAGCAGTATGGCCTAACCCTGTCAATCTCACCAGGAAGAGAATGTCAGAAAAAGATCAATGGATGGAAACCTGTGGTACCGCATTCTGCCAGCTGAAGGAGGCATTGTGTCAGGCACCCGTGCTCACCAGCTCAGACTTTTCTATTAGGTTCATTGTGCATGCTGATGCATCTGATCATGGGTTTGGTGTGCTTCTGAGTCAGGTTATGCATGTGTGAGTGGAACACCCAGTTGTGTACCTGAGAAGGAAGCTGCTGCCCAGAGAGAAGGCCTTTGCAACAATGGAGAAGGAGTGTCTGGGCATTGTCTGGAATTTGCAGAAATTATAACCTTATAGTATAGGAGGGAGTTCACCCTGGTTACTGATCATAATCCCTACATGGTTGTATAGGCTCAGAAGACAGAACTCAAAATTGCTATGGTGGAGCTTAGTCTTGCACTCCTATAATATGGACATTAGGCACAAAGAGGATCACAGCATGGCAACATGGACAGTCTGTTCAGAAAATAGTTAGTGCCCTTATTTTTTTGTTTTAAGTTGGGGGGACACTAGCAGAAACTAATGTGAGGTTCCTCCAGATAGGGTAAAGCAGGTATAGCATTGGTAGCCAGCTGGCTAACACAAAAAAAAATGTAGTACTGCTAAAAGATTTCTTTTTTCTCTCTGAGCAGGGTGTAACAATTTGCTATGTATACCTGTTACTGTATTTTTTTAAATTCAATTAAGAACATTTGATGAAGCCAGCAGATAAAGGTCTAATGGCCTATCATGTCTGCTCAACTGTGCAGCTCTCAGTGCTGTGCACTGATGCTGCCCTTCCTTCCCATCCCCATCCCCACCAACTGATTCCACTGTTTTTCCCTTTCCATTTCCCCATTTTGATTTTGCCCTTAAGTTTATCCCACCCTACCTTAAATCTCTCCACTGATGCCTTCGAAACCAGTTCCTCTGGCAGAGCATTCCATGCTGTCACCACCCTCTCAGTGAGAAAGTGCCTCTTCATCTCCCTTCTCAACCTCCCCCTCCAACTTTGGAAATATGCTTTCTTGTAATTCATTCCTTTCTAATTTTAAACAGACCCTCATGACTTGCCCTGTTAATGCCCTTCAAGTATTTAAATGTCTCAGTCATATCCCCCCTGTCCCTTCTGTCCTCAAGAGAGTACATATTGAGCATCGGTAGCCTCTCTTCATAGGGCTTTTCCCTGATCCCACTCAACATCTTGGTTGATCTCTTCTGTACCCCCTCCAACAGCCTTATGTCCTTTTATAAGTATGGATGCCAGAACTGCACTCAGTACTCCAAGTGAGGCCACACCAATGCCCTGTACAGCAGCAGAATCACATCCTCACTCCTTGAAGTGATTCCCCTTACTAAACACATCAGGATCCTTTTAGCCTTCACTGCTGCTTTCCTACACTGTGCAAAGTGATTCATATGGACTGTAACTAGCACACCCAGATCTTTCTCCTCAATGGATACCAATAACTGCACACCTCCCAGCTTATAGCTAAATCCAGGATTTCTGTTTCCAAAGTGCATAATCCTGCACTTCTTAGCATTGAAGCCCAGCTGCCAGGTACTTTGACCACCTCTCCAAGGTTTCTAGGTCCCTCTGCAGCACCACCCCATCCACCCCATTCACCACTGCCCCAAATTTAGTATAATCAGAAAACATACTCATCTAACTCTTAACCCCAGCTGACATATCAGCTACATAGATGTTGAATAACATTGGTCCAAGCTCTGAGCCCTGTGGAACCCCACTGATGGCATCCCATGGTGCTGATAATTCTCCCCTTACCACCACCCTCTGCTACCTCTTTTCTAGCCAGTTACCAATCCAGCTGACCACCCTATAGCTAACACCCAGGTCCCTCAGCTTGCCTATCAGTCCCCTGTGTGGCACTGAGATAACAGCATGGCTGAAATCCAAGTACAGAACATCCACTGCTTTACCCTCATCCAGAGCCTTAGTCACCCAGTCATAGAAATCCACAAGGTTGGTCTGACAAGATCTTCCCTGTGTGAACCCGTGTTGCCTTTCATCTAAGAGACAGTTCTCTTCCAGAAATGCCATTATTTTTTCCCTCAGGATTGTCTCCAATAGTTTACCTACAATTGACGTGACACTAACTGGCCTGTAGTTCCCTAGATCATCTCAAGAGCCTCCTTTGTTGATGGACACCACATGCACCATCCTCCAATACTTTCTTTATGGGTGTCAGTTAGAATTTAGCAGCTGAAGAGGCAAAGTTAATATTCCTGGCAAAAGTGAAGATTTTTTATAAGGGACAGACCAACTGTCTCTGAGGCCTGTATCACAGCAGAACCCCTGGACAATTTATGAGAGAGCTTCAAATGAGAAAGTGTCTTTTCAAGTCAGGAAGCTGCAGATAAACCTGACATCCCTGTTGGATTAGAGAGGACTTGTGACAAAAAGCAGATGTATTTTTATATACAAAGTTCTGTAGTCCATATCAGATTGGTTTACCAAGAGGACCCAGCTAGAGACACAAAGAATTAGCCAGAGAGTGGCATCATAGGACATGTGTGCTGAGGGTGCGAAAAGTCTGGTGTTTGGGAAGACTTGTTAACCAGAGTTGGAAGACATCAAGTTAGTCAGGTTTGGGACAATGAATAACTATCATCTTAGGTTCAAGCCTGCTCCGATTCAGCAATGTGTCTTGTGTGGTAAGCTATTCAAACTTGTTGAATAGAGGAGAGAGAGAGATTTTTTCTTTGTGTGACCTGCTGTTCAAAAGTTTTCTTTCTCCTTTCTGTAAAATTATGGCTCCCCATAGTCTTTGTATGGTACCCTGTATCATATATGTAAATATCTTTAAGTACTGAAATATTATTATTTTCATATATTTCGTGTTTCTGTGATTGAGTCCTCTGAATTACAGCTAACTGATGTATGACTAACAAAAACTGGGTATCTGCCTCTGAAGTGAAGGCAACAGTTACCATGATTTGTTTCTAAAGTAAGGTGTTCTTAGCTGTGATAGAAAAGGGTGGTTTGTTTGCTTTGAGCAAGGACCACTGTACTGTGTGTACACTGGCTCTGGAGGGATACAAACCTAGAGATACCACAATAGATCATCTATGCTCAGCAGTGGAAACTACTGAAGAGTTGAAAGAGCTAGTAATGGAGTCTCAGGCTGAGTCTGGGAGAGATCACTTTGCCACATACTTTATAACATGTTGTCAGCAAATCAGAATGCTTCATTTTCAATCAATTTAGTTAACCAGCCTAAGTAGACTGAAATTTAACATCTCACTATCAGAGGGATTGTGTCTTAACATATTTCATCAACTAGGAGTACTAAAGCACAGGGCAGACAGACATGGTCCAATGAACAGAGCAATGGCTCAAGAAGAACAGTCTCCTAATCTATGTGTGACAATCAGCAAGTCAATTCTGTGCTTCAGTTCTACTAGAAGTAAAACGAGGGGTTACAAGGGGAGGCGGAGGCCATGTGGATCACGATCGGTGCCAGAAACAGGGCACCCATCTGAGTAGGGGTAATCTACAGACCCTCAAATCAGGAGGTTGCCAGGGAAAAGGACCTCCTGGATAACATCCAAAGGATGGCAGACAAAGGGGGCATAGTTCTAGTGGGAAACTTCAATTTGCCAGACATAGACTGAAGTTCCCACACAGCAACATCAATATGCAGTAGGGACTTCCTGGTTGCACTACAGGGGGCAGGACTGATTCAGTTGGTAAGAATATCCACAAGAGGTAATGCAATCTTGGACCTGATATTTACAAATAGCAAAAGGGTACTAGGCATCAAAGTGGTGAGCCACCTGGGAACCAGTGACCACCGAACTGCATGATTCAGAGTAAACAAAGTTGAGAACTCTAGTCACTCAAAACTGAAGATCCTGGACTTCAGGAGGGCAGACTTCTCAAGAATGAGGACCTGCATAAAGGACAAGCTCATTCACGTGTCAGGAGAGAGCGTGAAAGAAAGTTGGACTAGATTGAAGGAGGCAATAGCCTTGGTCACATCGCAATGCACCCATCAGGTTAGTAAGACTAAAAGAAGGAAGAACCCACTCTGGTTCTCCAAAGAGGTAGCAGCGAAAGTAAAGGTCAAGTGTAAAGCATTCAAAAAAAAGTACAAAGTGACAATGAATCAGGAAGACAAAGCAGAGTATAAGGATAAACTAAAGGAGGCAGGAATGGTAATAAAACATGCAAAGGCTGAAACAGAGTTAAGAATAGCTCAAGAAGTACAGAAGGGCATCAAAATTTTTTTCAGGTATATACAAGAAGGAAAACAGACCAAAGGAGGAATTGTCAGAATTTTAACAAAAGACGGGCAGCACACAGAAGAAGATGCAGAAAAAACAGAGGCACTCAATGAGTACTTCTGCTCAATCTTCATACAGGAAGCAGATGCTGATGGTTCAACTCTGAGTAAAAAGGACTGGCCAGCTGGGGGAAATCAACACAAACCCCTTCACAGAAGAAAGAGTCCTAGAAGAACTCAATAAGCTGAGGGTGGAAAAAGCAAAGCAGCCAGATGGGATACACCCAAGAGTACTGAAGGCACTGGAGAAGGAACTAGCAGCCCCCCAGACAGGATTTTCAACCAATCATTGATGAGTGGGGATATTCCCGAGGACTGGAGAAGGGTGACAGTGGTACTGCTCCATAAGAGCAGGAGTAAATAAGAACCTGGTAACTACAGACCAGTCAGTCTTACCTCAATTGTGGGGAAACAGATGGAGTTCCTGTTGAAAGAAAAGATAGTAGCCTTCTTAGAGGAGAGTGATCAGCTAGACAATAATCAGTATGGTTTCATGGCAGGGAGGTCCTGCCAGACAAACCTAGTCAATTCCTTTGATTGGGTCACCAAGGCTGTAGATCTGGGGGGGGGGGGCAGTGGATGTTATCTTTAAGTATTGAAATATTATTATTTTTAAATACTTAATGTTTCTGTAATTGAGTGCTTTGAGTGCCTGGACTTCAGTAAGGCCTTTGACTCTGTTCCACACTGGAGACTGGTCTACAAACATGAATGTATGGGAGTTGGCCATAAGGCAGTCTGCTGGGTTAGGAAGTAGTTGAATGGGAGAACACAGAGAGTTCTTGTTAATGGCACAGTATCAGAAAATGGTAGGGTTACCAGTGGGGTACCTCAGGGCTCGGTCTTGGTGCCAATCCTTTTTAATATATTTATTAGTGACACTGCTGATGGACTGGAGGGAAAATTATACCTATTTACTGATGACACCAAGATCTGCAACAGAGTTGCAACACCAGAGGAGCATCAGCATATGGAATCTGATCTCTGGAAGCTGGAGGAGTGGTTGAAAACTGTCAATTGAAATTTAAAGCAAAAAAATGCAAGGGCATGCACGTAGGAAAGTGTAACCCAGGGAAAACATACTTAGTGGGAGGGGAACAGCTAGCAGCTACCAGGCAGGAGCAAGATCTGGATGTTATCATCTCAGATGACCAAAAAGTCAGCAAACAATGCAAAACATCAGCACTAGTAGCTAGTGGCACCCTGGGATGAATAGGAAAGGGCATCACGAACAGTAGGCAGGAAGTGATCATGTCACTGTATATGTCCCTTATAAGGCCTCACATGGAATACTGAATACAGTTCCATACATGTGATGTCTCCCGTTTTGGCCGGGAGAGTCCCAATTTTTAACTAAACTCCCACCCCCCCCACACACTGGAAAGCAAATCTCTCACTTTACACAGTTAAAAAAAAATCTGCATTTGCTGTCCATGCATTTATCGATGTGCTTTATCGAGCCCTGACTGGGCTTCTCGCCCTAATGCAGCTCCAGCAGATCTCCTTGCTCGCCACGCTCTACTGGCCGCCCGCCTCCCAAAACAAGCATCCAGCCCCGGACCGAGCTTCTCGCCCTGTGGCAACTCTGGCGGATCTTCTTGCCAGATGCACTCTAATGGCTTCCTGCCTCCCGAACAAGGTAACACTCCTCTCCGGGCAAACATAATTCTGGCCACAGGGACAGGAGAGTATAAAAACAACTTCCCTTATTTGAACAGTTACTGAAGTCCTTGCTCCAAAACTGTTTACCATTTCTTTTTTGTTTTATCCAAGCAGATCAAACAGCCAGTCACATAAATTCATCAATATTAGTTTATCAGAAAAAAATGCCTTATCCTGTAGTTTATAACCACAATAAATACTTATATTAAAATCAAATACCACAATCACCTCGTTAGGCTGTCTCCTTAAGCACAGCTTTAATTCCTTGATTTCTGCCTTTGTGACTGGCTGCTGCACAAAACATTAAATCCCTTAATTAATTGTTCATAATCAAACTGTTTATTATTTGAATCCTAAAGCAACTGAAATATAACAATACCTATTGTTTTTAGACAAGTTTCTGAAGATAACAAAGTTTCTTTTTGTTTAGTGTGTCAGCTTTTAAAAGAAGACAGCAACACACATACTTTAATTGCTGTTTAACTTAATGTTAGTTTATTTAATGTTTTACATATTATATATAAATTTTCCATTACTTAATGGCCAACTTGGTGCATTTATGTATTCTCCCTCTTAAAAGGCAAATCTCCTTCCTAACTTCACAAAATCTCCCTCTCGCACAGTTTTATATTATCACATGTATGCAGTTCTGGAGGCCACATCTTAAGATGGACATAGATAGGCTTAAGATAGTACAGAGAAGAAGAAGAAAAAAAATGGTGCAGGGGCTGCATCAAAAACTGTATGAACCAAGTCTAAGTGGGCTCAACTTATACTCCCTGGAGCAATGCAGAAATAGGGGGGATATGATAGAGACTTTCAAGTACCTGAAGGGGAAAAACAAGGTACATGTATGAACCACTTTCAGGTAAAGGATTTTAGCAGAAAAAAAGGGCATGATCTTTGCCTTAAAGGAAGAAGATTCAGGACCAACATTAGGAAGTTCTTCTTCCTGGAACATGTGGACAAAGCTTGGAAAACTAGAACTATTGATAAAGGATGCCCTAATATAAATTTGTAAGTCTGGACTATCTTACTATGGCTAATCAAACTTCAAAATATAAAATAACTGTAGATCTAGTTCATCCATCAGCAATATTTCTTCACTGACCATTGTAGGTCGGCGACGTCATTTTCCTCAGTTATTCGCATCTCGACAGTGTTGATACTGTCAGATACGAATAGCCTGAGGAAGTGACGTGTTCAGCCACAAAACTGTTGCCTCCAGTATATTGATGTGAAGTGAAGAAAAAATAAATATATTAACTTTGATGGACAATTTGGACATGATCTTACAGTTATTTTATATTTTGAAGTTTGACAAACCTTGGAATAGCCTACCTGAGGGGTTGGTGGGAACAAAGACAATGGGTGAATTCAAGAGAGCATGGGACAGACATTATGGAATAAACAGGCAATCAAGCACTACAGAGAATGTTTAGAAAAGGGAGGGGGGGAAGAACCATGGGCAAACTAGATGGATCACATAGTCCTCATCTGCCAGCAGTTTCTATGTTTCTATGTAAAGGAAGACACTGGTGAAATATAGGGCAGGTGTTGCATCCTAGTTCAATCCTGAATAAATAAATTATAAAAAAACAATGACTTAAAAAATTGATAAAAAAGTCAAACATGGAGCTAGTGACATTGACAAGCATGTTCTCTAGTTTCACATTTCAGTTATTTAATTGACAAACCCCTTTGCTTGCTCTGAAGCCAAGTGAGTACATTTATGGACCATTTGCTGCTTGTTTGTTTTATATCCCTTGCAGTAAATCAGTGTTAGGACAGTCTAATATCTCTATCTAATTTTCAGCACTATAAAACAATCTTCTTCTCCTCATCCATCCCTCTTCCTCTCTGCACTTTCTCAAACCACTCTTACTGACACACTTCTCAGCAGTATGTACTTGTAGCTATCCTTCATCCTCTTCTGTCCACAATATAACGATCCATGCCCTATCCATCCCTTCTACCATTTTCCCACTTACATTATTGTGTAGCTTAAAACTCAGTGTACTCATTAATTTCAATTATTTGTCAACATGATTCTGCTACAGTTGCCTTATCATATGTCTGTGGACCTCTGTGGAACACTACCTGAGCTCTCATCTTGGCTACTCACACAACCTATGTACCTTTTGCACTTTTACATAGTTTTTTTCTTTCTCTGGGATACATTACTTGTACTGTGCTTTTATTGTTCATGTCCATGTACCTGTTTGTTGTCACTTTGTTATTGCCGTTTTACACAGTTCTGTATCCCCTCTTCCGGGTTGTACCTTGAAATGAGCTCTGGCTCAGTGTGGCTCTCCTGGTCACCAAATTTTTAAATACATAAATAACTAAACAACTCTGAATTAATTTGCTCATATTGAACATGGAGAACCCACATGACTAAATATGTGTGACATGTTTATTGCTGGAAGAATAACAGGTACAACATTCTACATGGTACTGCACATGACACTACCAGTGTTTTGAAATATATTATGCCAAATGTTATACTTGATTGACATGTGCAGAATATTCCTGCTGGCATAATATCAACTTGACAATGGCAAGGAAGTTTTCTGCCCTTCGTTTGTTCACTGGGTGCCTGGAACAGTGATGTTATTTCAACATAACATCACTGTATGAAGTCCAGGCACATGCATGACCGCATGACAAACTGTTGAATCATGCCTCCCATCCTCAACCGATGCCCCAGACGGTCTCTGTACAGAAATCACTTTGAATGGAGGTCACATCAAAAAGATATAGCAATCAACTCCCCACATTCCCAAATCCACACAAGCACTGAAAGTCCCAGAAATACTTTCAGGAATGGCACAACATTCTGATACATTACTTTATTTTCTTCTTCTTGCTCAGCTTCCAGTTAAAACAAAGGTGAAACAGTGGCTTTCAGTCTCACTATTGAAACCGCAATTCCTGCCAGCATGAGGATGCTTCAGCACAGCGGTCTTCACTATTCAGAGCAGCAGTTTAAAACCGGAACAGAATTTAAAGATATTTGGATATTATTGTTTCAAAAGTGAATTTAAGCTCATAGATTGATCAACATATTTATTCCCCATGGTACCAGTCCACAATCACACAGAGAGCTTGCTGATTCAAAACATGCAGGAACATACTACTCCTTCAAGAGAATAAGTTGCACTGTTAAATCCACAGAAATGACTAAACATATGGCAGGTCTGCATATACTGGAAATCCAGTGGCCTATAAAAAGAATGGGTGGTGGGGGGGCACTGTGTCAAAGACAAAGCTTCAGAAACAAAGGCAGCACACACGATGATATCTGAGAAGATCAAGAGGTGAGGCAGGAAATAGCAGAAGCATCACCTAGTGGGGAAATCAGAAATTGCAGATTCCTTTCTTTAAAAGTATACTTCCACATTAGAAAATTAAGAAAAAAAAATGAATTTAAAATATTGTTAACCTGTTTTACTTTGTTAATAAATGAGCCATTGTATAATAGCAATAAAGCACTGCAGGGATATGTGTTATTGTGTAATAACATCACATCTTGGGTGTTGAATGCACTCGACCTGCAGCCTTGTGCTTCAACCACCTGAGGCATGATGTTATTACACAATAACACACCCCCTTTTGTCCCTTATTGCTTATTTACAGAACAGCAGCCCATATGATGGTTCAACGGTGTTTCAAAAAAGTATGCCTATCTGACATGTTTACTGTTGCTGGCAGTACAGCAAGCAGAGCAGCCCATCTGGTCAACAGCAGTGTTTCAAAAATGAAGCCTAACAGGTCTATTGTGGCTGGCAGAATCACAGAGTAAAGCATCTTATGTGATAAAATTGTGCTTATGTAGGTTGTATGGAAGAGGAGCCCTGCACTGCCTGAAGGTAAAAGTAGTGTAGTAGGCCAATGAGAAGGAGGAAGAGGATGAAGCTTGCAGTTATTGAAGGTAGGCACAGTGGAGTAGGCCCCTGGTGAGGAAGAGATGACTTGCAGTGACTGAAGGAAGACAGAGTGGACTAAGCCCCTGTGAAGGAGGAGGCTTGCAATGACTAAAGCTAAGCCCATTAAAACAGGCTCCTGTGGAGGATGGGCTTACCTTGCATTGCTCATTCACATATCACATCAGGCCAGACTCACTCATTTATAACAATGTCATCCACACAACTTCCGTATCTTAATTGTAAGTACCTGGAAATTCAGGCAGGACTTCTGATCCTGCAGATTCTTCTTTATTGTGTGGCAGCTAATCTGTGATACATAGATACACAGACAAGCCTCAGAACAAAAATATCACACCAGGGAATTCTTTATGGAACTAGGTGTTCAACACAGTATTGAAGATGTAACTAGATACAATTATAAAACCTGTAAAGGGAGGGACCACACTGAACCGGATAGTGGTCACACACAATAACAAGATCTATAAGTCGGCTGTTATGTCAGACGCCATTAGTGATGACTGTCAAGTCTACTGTGAATGGTCTACCAGAACTGTGAAAAATCCCCCAAGATACATTGAATTCAGGAACATAAAACATGTAGACTCTAAAATTGTTAATGATGCTTGTAAAGAAGTAGATTGGTCACAGCTTGAATTAATTGGTAACATTGATTCACTAGTTGAAACATTTGGTAATTTATTTTCATCTGCAATTGATAAGGTGCCCCCCCCCCCAAAAAAAAAGATGAGGATTAGAGCCAATAAAAATCAATGGATAACACAGGATCTGGTTAAATTAATGAAATTAAGAGACAAAGCCTGGTGGTTATACAAGATAAATAGGGACTTTAATTCCTTGCAAATGTATAAAACGTTAAGAACTAAGTGTAAAGCAGAAATAAGAAAAGCAAAAAAGCACTACTGTTTGTCCAAAGAGAAGAAGTCATTTTTGTAATTAAAAAAAAAAGAAAATGGCAGGCTCTTAATAGCTTGCTTGGTAGAGGGCATAAGGACACAGTTTTTTTTTTTTCAGAATGATGAACAGTTTAGTAAGTAATCCTGAGCTTGTATCTGAGATTTTTAATAATTTCTTTGGTGATCCTCACAGGTTTAGATTGTTCCCTTACTGAGTCCCATAAAAATATACAACCAGTAGCAAGTAACAAGTAATGATTTACATCCAAAACTCAATTTCAGAATAATTTCACTTGAACAAATTAAAGAATATATTTTAAAACAAGATCCAAAGCATTGTATTGCACATGATGACATTGACTATAAAGTCATAAAGTTAGGAATTAAGTCTTTTTTCCTAGCCCCTAGCTACTATTTTAAATATTTCCCTGCATTTTGGAATTTTCCCTAATAAATGGAAACTTGCTACTATTAAACCTATTCTTAAAAGTGGTAACCATATGTTAGTTTTTAATTATTGCCCAGTCTCTTTATTGGCCCCCATTTCAAAAATATTGGAAAAAAATGATTTTAGACCAGGCTACTGAACATTTTGGAAAATATAGTTTGCTATCTGAATAGCAACATGGCTTTAAATCAAAGCACAACACAGAGACAGCTTTGATGGGGTTCACTGGCAGCATACAGAGTGCATTTGACAAAGGGCGTTCTGTTGCAGCAATATTTGTGGACCTCACCAAGGCCTTTGATCTGGTTGAACACCATCTGTTACAAAACATTCTTTTTGATTTGCATTTCTCACATGAGGTTAATAAATGGTACTCAAACTATCTTATTAATAGGTCTCATAGAACCAGAATAGAAGAAAGTCTGTCTCATCCCAAAAGGATCAACTGTGGGGTGCCACAGGGATCTATTTTGGGCCCACTCATCTTTTCTTATTAATGAATTCAACACCCAAAATTTGTACCCAGACATCAATGATTTTATACGCCAATGATGCTGTTGTTTACAGCGTCAATGATAGATCCAGTGCTGCGATGGAAAATGTTCAAACCGATTTTCTTCTTTTTCAGAATTGGCTTAAATCAAAATGCATGGTGCTGAATTCTATAAAGACCCAGGCTATGCTTTTCACAGGGTCCAAAAAGTAACCAGAAAATATCAACCCCATAGTTGATCTTAATGGTGATATTATTGAACTTGTGGAAAGCTTTCTCCATCTGGGCATTATTTTAGATTCTCATTTCACATTGAATTACACATTGGTAATCTCAAAAAACACTTCACCAAAGACTTAGGGCAGGATTCACAAAGAAAGCCAAAAATCCCACAGCTGCGAGAAAAAGGCCTGCAGCACTGCGGAAACGCCGCTGTGTGATATTCATAAAGAAATTTTGAGCAGGTGTGGAATTTCGTAAAGTCCCTGAAGCTGTGGAAATTGCGCATGTGCTGAAAATCTGCAACTGTGGATCCGCAGCTGCAGAAATAGCTTAGGAGGCACAGCAACAGTGAATTTAATTAGCTGGAACAGCAGACTTTAACAGGGCTGCCATAGAATGAAGCTGAAAGCACCCACAAAGAGACCAGCAACCAGTCCCTCAACTGGGACCACTGCAGCACCACAAGTACCAGCAATAGCATGGCACCACAGTGGCCAACTGTCACTGCTGGTCCTCCCTCCTTGGGGTGTTCCTGTTGCCTGCAGGGGTAGCACTCACTGCAGGATGGCCAGGCTCTACTGTCTGTGGGGCTCTGTCATGGGCTGTACTGTATCTGGTGGTTGTTGCGTGTTGCCATATCATGGCAATGTGTGCATTTGTTGCTGTTACAGCAGCCACTGTCATACTATCTGGGATGCTATTACCTGTGTTTCACTTGCACCTTAATTGATTCCAATTGCTGGGGCACTACTGCAGTTTGCTGAGGGAGAGTTACACCTCATTCCACTGTGTGTAACATTTTTTTTAGCAACTGCGGAGAAAAACTGGTTGTGAATAGCCTTTCAGGGGCTGTGACTTACACCTTTTATCTCACACCTTTTTTCCCTCAGGGACTTCTGCAACTGCACTTTTTTCCATAGTCTTTAGTGTTGTTTTATGCAGCTGCGGAGGGTTTTGTGAATAGCACTCAGTGCAAATTCCCCTTTGTTTCCATAGCTACGGCAGTTTGAGGGACTTAGGGAAGGTTTTGCACCTTCAGAAAGCTTTGTGAATCCAGCCCTTAGACTACTGAATAGAGTCAAACCATATCTGTTGAATCTAGGAAACTACTGTCACACAGTTTTCTTTTAAATTTTCTGGATTATGGATGAATTATTTACATAGCTACTACTGACAAGTTTCCGCACAAGCTTAGGGTCACATATAATTTATTTCTTAGATTTATAGTATGACTGGTTTAGCAAGTCAAACACATCATTGTGAATTGTTTAGGTTTTCCAAATGTTTATCTTTTGATAATAGAGTAAGATTCAGAATGGGAATCCTCCATTTTAAGGGTATTATTGGCTACCTCCCCACCTCTGTTAATGTTTTGTTTACAAGATTAACCAATCAATGTGGAACTCAATCTCAGACTAGATTTGAATTCACTTCACCACTCTTTAAAAAGGCCTCAGGACAAAGGTCCTTATTATATAGAGCACCCTTTTTTTAATGTACTTTCCAAGAATATAATTAATTGTCTGACAATACAAACTTAAAAAAAAAACAAGAAATTGGTTTGATGATCATAATGAATGCACTTATTTTTTTATCTTAGAATATGAATTGTTTGTCAGTGTGTATTTTGTACAATTGTTGCATTGTCTGTACTTCTTTATTTGAAGTATGTCTGTATTTAAGTTTGATGTTTCTTGTTTAATGTGTCACATGTGAAAATGGGCAGTCATGCTCATCATCCCTTCGAGTATAAAAAACCAAAAATGAAATGATGGTAGAAAAAGTACTGTTGGCCCATCCAGTCTGCCCATCATACCCAATTACTCTTCTTTGGCTCTAGTGGCAATCTCTCCCATTTGTTTCTGCCCCTCTTGTTTTTATGTACTGTGCTTTATGCTCCCATTTGCATGATCTGCCCATTCAGCTGCTGTCTCCCCCCACCTCATTACCTGCTGTCTCTGGGACTTGCTATCCACCTGCTGTCTCTGGGACTTGCTATCCGACTATGTCACTGCACAGTTTGCCCCCATAATGAAGCATTCTGGCTTTCCAGGCCCTGAAAGTGATCACACCAGATACAGAAGGCTGTGCTCTCAAGAAATGAGTGGGTGCTAGGAAAATATAATGTAATATAAAGTAAAGAACCAGCACTTCAGACACAAATTCAGTGAAAGAAAATGATTTTTACAGATATTCAGCCAGTACTTACAATAAACTTTTACAGTGAACATGCAATTTGATCCAGCTCCCACAGTGGTACAAGCAAGCCTCAGTGCTTCAGGGAGTGTTACCCCTTTGTCAGGAGGCATGACCAAATGTGACCCCCAGTGCTTCTCAAATACATGTACAATCAGGTGTTAATGCTTTGACAATTCATGACTTATCCAATAATTTAAATCAAAGAGAGCCAGACCACCATGCTCCATCAGCGTCAGCTCTACTTGGTGGTTCATGCCCAGTCCCAGTCCATATTAGGGCTAGTTAATTTGTGTGGTAACTTACCTAATAGCAAGGCATGAACCACTGCTGGCACTAAGGGAGAATGGTATCTCAGTCTCTAACTTTATTCCCAGTGATAAAGTGCAAAAACATACAACCAACTTAAATTTTATAATTAAAAAATCCTAACCAAGGATACTATGGTGCTATAGTAAAAGGACTAATATAATCAGATGCACATTAAACCAGAGCACATTTTTATCTACAACATATTTATGCAACAGGGGTCAGGATAAAAACTGTAGAATAAAACCATTTATCTTTGCTACTATGGTAATAAATTTATTTATCCACATAGCAACTACATCATCACCCATTTATCCACACAGTAACTACATCAGTAGCTAATTTATCTACACAGTTCTCTTCAGAATTCATTTAGAATGTTCGGCCTCAGAAGCAGTACTAACCATATTTAAATGTCAATAACTTAAAAATGAAAAAAGATAACATTGTACTGTAAGCATGAAAATTGTTCAGCACAAAATTATCTACAAAATGAATAATGCTTCATTTATATAAACCCTGTATATTGTATACGGTTAGCAAGAAAACAGAAGAAAATGTAATTTTTTGTTCACTTTTTTGACAAACAAATATAAATAACTTTAAAACAAAAAATGATAGCATAGTACTGTGAGCACGAAAAATGTTCAGCTCAAAAATATCTACAAAATGAGTGGTGTTTCATTTATAGATACCATTTTTTTTTTTTATAATTAGCAAAAAACAGTATAAAATTAAATTTTCTTTTCCCTTTTTTGACAAATTATTTACACCTACCAAAATCAAAATGTTCACACAACATCTAAACCTGTTGCATAAATGGAATATGCAGTGGTTCAGTGTGTGATAATGCATTATTTTGTAAGTTTCCAGTGACCTTAACTCTCACTCGTGCCTTCGGCACTCGTGAGGTTACTTGAGGTCACTGGAAACTGTACAAGATAAATGCATTATCAAACACTGAACCACTGCATATCCCTTATTTATTTAAAATTCATGTTTCTTTTTCAACCCAGTACAATTTAATGAAGAAATGGTTTCCAATTCATCTTATCATTGAACCCACTTGGTTTCAGGTCCTAAGTTTAAAAATCCATATGGATTCTTTGCGATCAAGTTCCAGATTTCTATTGCCCCTTCCCTCCCAAATACCCATGTACTGGATCTTGTGCCTCCCCATTAGCAATTTCCAAGAGATGTTTTGAAAATGAGTGTGAAACATCATTTCTACGAATTACTCTGTAATGCTCCTGAATTTGTTCTTTTAAAAACCTAGTTGTTTGGCCAATATACTGTGCATCTTACTGTAGAGATTACCTCAGGTGACAGGTTGGCTGTCCAGTAAGTAGTGTGGGGCCTGTGAGGATCTGTGGCTTCATTCCACTATGGTAGATGTTTTTTTTTCTTTTCTAGTTTCCTCCCTCAGGTGCCTCATGGGTAAGGATTGAGTGAACAGCATGCAAACATGCTAACATCCAAGTCGGGTGGTGCCAGTCCACCCCATTGTGGCTCCACTTGCACCACAACCTGGGATCACCCAGGTGATGGTACTGCATTGGAGCTCATGGACCCACCTCTCTGGGGAAGGAGAACATATGCTGGATCCTTCCCCCACCATTATGTCACCTGATGACATGAGCTCATTGCTGAACCCAGGTTGTCAGCATCATGAGTGATAGGGCAACCACTTCACTGATAGGCCAGCTATGCCCCCCTTTTCTAACAAATCAAATATGTGCGAATGTTCCTGTTTGAAGCTGTTTACTGATTTTGCCTGTACCACTTCCTTCAGCAGTTCGCTCCACTTGTCCACCACTCTTTCTGTGAAAAAGTGCTTATGGACATCTTTTTTGAATTGCCTCCACTCCCCCCTGCAGGTTTAAGTGCACTCCCTCACATCTATGTATCTGAGCTCAAGCAGAAAGGTTCCTTAGCATCCACAATATTTATCCTGTACAAGAACTGTACTTATATGTCTCAGTCATGCTGTCACTTATCCTCCTTTTCTCAAGTGTATCAATGTTCAAGTCCTGCAGTCTATCTTTGCGTATTTCCCCCTAGTCCATGGACCATCTTTGTTGTCCTTCAGGGTATTGCTTCTACCTTGTCCCATTTCTTCAGCGATGGATTCCAGTATCATGTGCAACATTCCAGGTGTGATTGTACCAGTGACCTGTATAATGGGAGAATCACATCGCAATTTCTACTCCTTACCCCCACTTACTATGCAGTGCACTATCCTGTTTGACTTGTCCACAGCTCTGTTACAGCATGCTGTTGTTTGTAGGCAATCTGGTATCATGACCTCATGGTTCATTTCCTCTGTGGTGCTTTCCAGTACAGCCTCACTCATTTTATATTGCATTCTTAGGTTCCTGTTCCCTATATGCATTACACTCCATTTTTGAGTTTGCACATGTACTGTGAACTCCTTGGGATAGTGACTTTTGAAGGGAGTGACACTGTCTATTCAATGCAGAGTGCTCTGCCAGGGACTCAACAGTATCACACCAATCATCAGCCAGGATGGTCCTGATGTTGTTTTGCCTGAACTTTCATCTGCAGGTCACCACAGAGCAAACAGCTGTTTGTGTCGTGACATCTCTGTCCCCCCTCACCACCCCTCAGGTCCCTTCCTGAAAGGTGGGAGGAGGCACTTTCCTCACCTACTTCCTCCACCTCCCACTGTCTCTGTTTCCTTATTTTTTCCCACCCGTGCAGAGCAGGCCACAGCCTAAACTCCATACAGGTTAGGAGTATTCAGTGCCCAAAGGCACTTTTACTCTAAGAGTGATCAATTGTGCTAGCAGATCCCTCCTGCCTGCCGACATCAGTGTGCTCAATCCCCGTGTCAGCCTGTATTCCCTTGACCCCCTTTAATGTGGTACATTGGGAGCCCACCCTAGTGTGCCAAAAACTACCTTTGGTTTTTCCGACACTGGAATGCCCACTCCCGGTGTCGGATGTGCCCCCCCATGCCCCTATATTCAATGACTTTGGGTGCCCAATCCCCAGGTCGGTATTAATTCCCCCCAGTACTCTGGCTCACTGGGAGCCCTCCCCAGTGTGCTAAAATCCATAAATAGTTTACCTGTAAAAAAGAAAACAGACCCACAAAGTCTTTTCTTTTTAAAACTTGAAAAAAAAGGAAACGGTCCCTCGTCGTTCCCCCCAGACCCCCCCAACCAGCACCCTCCCTCTGTGCACCCAACATCCCCACACCCCCATCACCCATACTTACCTCCAGAGGTCAGAAGCAGTGATCTTCTGTGGACTGGGAACATGTCTGCACTCTTCAAAAGTCAATCGCAAACTGAATCATGGTAAGCCCTATAATGGCAATCAATTGGAGGTTTCAACTTAGGTTGATATCTCAGCCACTTTTTGGAGTTTTGGTCCCAAATTTTCAACGGGGGTTCTTGGGACTCTGTTTCATGAAAACAGTCACTGTCATTTTGTTTCTTTGTCCCTAAAGATAATTTCATGCTCACGGTGCAGAATCATCTTTTGGGACCAATTAACAAAGCAACACTGCCACTGTTGATGAGGTGGGATCCCAAAAGGCCCTTTGTTGAAAATTTGGTGAAAAAACTCCCCAAAATGACTGTGTTATGAACATCCATTGCTTAGTTTCTATGCACGCTGGTAACATCATAAATTTTTACGTTTTTCACACCAGATCTCCAACATTGCCATTTTTTCACACCCCCTTATGAACAGTTCAGCTGTCATATTTTGCATTCTTCCAGAAATGAGCTTTTGCACCTGTGGAGAAAATGGCTTGGTTGCTGTACAAAATCAACTTTCTGGACAGATTAATGAAATTTCAGTGCCACTGTTCATGAGGGGAGATCCCAAAAAGGCCATGTTGAAAATTTGGTGAAAACATTCCAAAAAATTACTGCTTTATGAGCTTGCGTTGCACAGTTTCTACACACAATCGTAACTTCACCACTTTTTCATATTTTCACTCCAGATTTTCAACATTGCCATTTCTTCATAACTCCTCATGAACAATATGGCTGTCATTTTTCACATCCTGCCTGAAATGTGTTTTCACACCTGAGGCGCCAAATGGCACACTCGCTGTGCAAAATCACCTTTTGGGATGGAGTAACAAAATGATACAGAGGCACTCTGGGTTACCTTGGAGATGGAGAATGGCATTGCAATCTGCACAGGGGTTGTATACAGACCCCCGTCTCAAGGGGAGGAAATGGACAAGAAAATGATAGAGGACATTCTCAAAATGGCTGAAAAAGGGGAGATACTGTTGATGGGGGACCTGAATATGCCAGGTGTTAACTGGAGGACATGTACTGCAGCCACATCCAAGAACAGGGTCATTCTTGATGCCCTGCAGGGGGCAGACCTTAGACAGCTAGTGCTGGAACCCACTCAGGAGGGAGCAATACTAGACCTGGTACTCTCAAATGGAGAGAGGATCACAAATTTAGAAGTCAGTAGACATCTGGGAACAAGCGACCACTGCACAGTGTGCTTCACAATGAGCACAACCATGGAGATAAGCCATACAAAAACAAGGATACTGGACTTTAGAAGGGCTGACTTTGGCAAAATGGGTGAACACCTGAAGAATGCACTAGCAAATGGCCAAATAGGAGGGGTGGAAGAACAATGGAGAAAAATCAAAACTGCCATCATAGAGGCAACAAGTCTTTGTGTAAAACAAATAAAGAAAACAAAGCGAGTAAAAAACCACTATGGTTCTCAAAAGAGGTGGCAGGAAAGGTTAAGGAGAAAAAGGCTGCATTCAAAAAGTATAAGGAATCACAGAGGGAGCACGACAGGGAACTGTATCAATTAAAGCAGAAAGAAGTAGGAAAGGCAGTCAGAATAGCATTGGCACAAACCGAGGAAAAAATAGCCAACTCGGTCAAAGAGGGGGATAAAACCTTTTATAGGTACATTAGGGAGCATAGAAAGGTTAAGGGAGGGATAGTGAAGATTAATAAAGGAGAGGGGAGGTGGGCAGAGGGAGACAGTGAAAAGGCAGAGATACTGAATGAATACTTTTGCTCAGTATTCACAAAAGAAGATGAGGAGCAGTTACCTAAACCAGACAATAGAAGCACTCTGGGTAGGGGGTTGATACCAGTCCATTCACAAAGAAGAGTCCTGAAAGAACTCCTTAAACTCAAAAGTGGACAAAGCAATGGGGCCTAATGAGTTCACCCCAGAATCCTAAAAGAACTAAGGGAGACACAAGTGACACCACTGACCACACTTTTAACAAATCATGGGAGGATGGGGCGGTACCTGAGAACTGGAGGAGAGCAGATGTGATTCCCTTTACAAAAGTGGGAGCAAGGCAGAAGCAGGAAACTACAGACCTGTAAGTTTGACCTCAGTGGTAGGGAAAATGATGGAATCACTTGAAAGAAAGAACTGTTGAGTACCTAGGAGGCACAGCGGGCACAGGACCCAAAGCAACATGGATTTACAGCAGGAAGGTCATGTCAGACTAATCTAATTGATTTCTTTGACTGGGTGACCAAAGTAATAGACCAGGAAGGGGCTGTGGATATGGCCTACCTAGACTTTAGCAAGGCATTTGACACAATCCCTCACAAAAGATTAATAATCAAGTTAGCCAGCCTGGGAGTGGGTCCCAGGTGGTAGCCTGGGTAGCAAACTGGCTGCACAACAGGACAAAGAAGGTAATAGTGAATGGAACACATTCCGAAGAAAGGAGGGTTACTAGTGGAGTACCTCAGGGCTCAGTACTGGGTCCATCCTCTTTAACATCTTTATAAGTGACATTGCAGAGGGTCTGGAGGAAAGGTATGCCTCTTTGCAGATGACGCGAAGATCTGTAACAGAGTTGATACACAAGAAGGGGTAGAAAAAATGAGAAGGGACTTGGCAAGGTTGGAGGAATGGTCAGACATATGGCAACTTAGATTCAATGCAAAGAAGTGCAAAGTAATGCACCTGGGAAACAAAAACCCAGGAGAAAAGTACATAATAGCAGGGAAGGTACTAACAACAACAAAAATGGAAAGGGACCCAGGAGTAGTCATATCAGATGACCTAAAGGTGGGTAAGCAATGTGAAAAGTCAGTAAGGAGAGCCAGGGGGATACTGGGATGCATAGGAAGGGCATCACAAGTAGAAAAAGGGAAGTGGTTACCCCTCTATACAGACAGTTGGTGAGACCCCATCTGGAGTACTGTGTGCAGTTTTGGAGACCTCATCTACGCAAGGACATAGACAGGATGGAAGCAGTCCAGAGGAGGGCAACTAAAATGGTTCAGGGTCTACATCAGAAACCATATGAAGAGAGACTGAGAGAGCTTAATATGTATACCCTTGTTGAAAGGAGGGACAGGGGGGACATGATAGAAATGTTCAAGTACCTCAAGGGAATCAACAAAGTCCAGGAGGGTAGCATCTTTCAGAAAAAGAGATGTGTAAGAACAAGGGGGCACAGTTTAAAGATAGAGGGGGAATGGCTCAGGGGTAATGTGAGGAAATTCTTTGTCACAGAGAGAGTGGTGGATACATGGAACAGCCTTCCTGAGGAGGTTGTTGGGTCTAAAACAGTGGGGGAATTCAAACATGCATGGGACAGACACAAAGCAATTATAGTGGGGGGTTGCATGAAGCAGGCTGTTGGTTAACTAGAATCTGCAGCTTATCCAGTAGGTAGGGAAATGGGCAGACTGGGTGGGCCAAGAGGTCCTTTTCTGCCATCAAAGTCTATGTTTCTATGTTTCTATACAGCCACTGTTCATGAGGTGGGTCTCAGAAAGACCATGTTGAAAATTTGGAGCAAAAATACCAACAAACACCGTGGACATTAGGGTTTCCAACCATAACACCCACCCTGTACAAACTGACAGGTGCTGGGTGTGTGACTTGGGGTCATCAGCCATAATGCTCACCCCATTCCAGCCCTACCCCACCCAGCAGCTAGTGACAAGGATCGAGGTGTGCCATGGGGTCTTTGACCCTTATGTTCACCCCATTCTCCTATACTGCACCCATCTCAGCTTACTTCCTTATGGACTGGGGAGACCATAAGGGCCAAAGACCTCAAGGCACACTGCGACACTGGTCAGTGTCTGCAGGGTGGGTTGAGGTGGAATGGCCTGAGTGTTATGGCCAGCTACCCAAAGGCATACCCCCAATGCCTATCAGTATCTGTAGAGTGAGTGTGGGTGTTTGCATTACTTCAGTACTTCACTGCCATTCCTATTATGCATCTTTCTAACTGCTGCACTACCAATGCCAATGCCTACAAGCAAACATTCAGCATTGACAAATGCTTGTTTTTCTAATGAAGTAAATCAGTGCTGGAAGAACATAAGAAATTTGTGTTGAGAGTGATGTCTTAAAATGCAAGGCAGAGGAATATACACAGAAAAAATATGGGAGGCATGTACAACAACAATACCTACAGTGAACTTTTGCCATTGACAAATGCTTGTTTAGCATCAAAAGCCAGCTGCCAACTTATTGGCCAGCTCTCCCACCTGCTCATATCCTCCCTGACTCCCATATTTCTCTTTATGCATATCTACCCTTGCGCAGATGTTTGTGACATCTGTGAAGAGACAGATCTTGCCCATAATGCCTTCTCCTACAGTTGCAGCCAAAGACATGGTCAGATATTTTATGAAATGTCTGTGATATCTCTAGAGAAATTCCCTGCCTGCAGTTCTACAGCAGGGCCTTGTAACAGGGTAAGTCTACCCTGTGCCATCCCCAGTCACTTTCTCAGGAACTATGGAGGGTTCATTAGCTGATGCTGCTCTGGTGGGAACCAAACCAGGATTTACCAAGGCATGTAATTTGAGACTTGGACTGTAAGACAACAGTGCAGAAAGAACTGCAGACTTGCAGTCAGATCTTGAATGGATAACACTGGGCACAACTGGAGGCTAAGGCAACTGAATAAAATGAGTATGTCTTGATGTGAAGGTTTTTTTGCTGGACTCTGCAGGGAAGGAGAAATAAACTCTGCAGAGAGCTGAGTGAAAGCCCTTCAAGGCATTGTGACTGAGGGTATAGGGGAGGTTAATTCTGTAAGCCAGAGACAGACAGAGTTGGGGAATCTGCCTGTAGGCCTGCTTGAAAGCAGGAAAAGCTGATAAAAGCTTTGAGAAAGAGAATCAGTTTAGTATAGGCTGAAATGAGGCACTTGAATTAGTGGGCAGAAACAAATCTTTGAGACAGAGAATATCAATTCAGTATAGGCTGAATTTTGGCCCCAGTGATAGTGGCCAGAAAACAAAAAGAAAGCCATGTGAGAGAAAATCAGTTCAGTATAGGCAGAATTGGGGCCCTGCAGTAAGTGGCCGGATATCATCAGGGAAAGGCAGTTAGTTCCTGCTGTATAAATAATGGAAACTGCTGATGACAGTTTTTGGAAAAGGAAAAGAAAATATTTAATTTTAAGCTGTTCAAACAAGTGTAAAATAAAGGTGCTTGAATGTTGAAACTTGTCTGACCTATCATTCTTAATGTTACTGAATAGGCTAGGCCACATATTGCATGCTACAACACCTGCCACAGGTCACCAAAGATAATCCCTTTAGAAATAATGCAAAATATGTGGAAATATCTAACCAAGTCTGGCTGCTAAGTTACAAGGCAGACTCACTCCAACAGGACAAGAATATAGCTTACACCATTATCTTCAACAAGCTTTCATTTATTCCCAATTGAACGAAAATTATTTATAGCTGGAAACAAAAGTGAAGCATATACCTCAGTGCTTCAAGTCTGGCTGCAGCTGTATGTCACAAATAAATACACCAAAAAGGAATGGGCCCCTGACTGACCCCTAAGGTTCTCCGCTTAAAAGAACACGTACAGACATTTTGCATTAAGTCAGTAATGTAGCTATTACAAAAATACTAGAAATTAAGTAAGCAACAGTACATGAACAGAAAAGGATATTGTAGCATTATTGGCATACCATGGATTAGAAAACCAATATTACCTAGTAGAAAGTAAGATTTGTGACATCATAGATTTATGTACAGTATATGAATGTGAATCTGTTAACTACATTGTATGACACTCATGAATGATGGTCCTGATGAGCTGAGCTCTATTTTGGAACTGGCATTAGATGATGCACAGCTAAAATAGTCTATTGCCACAGAGGACAATGCAAGCCACTTCTGAACCTTTGTTGACCAGCACAAAATTGGTTTCTCATCAGTGCTGAAGTTCTTTGAGTCAGATATGCCTTCATTATACATACTGATAGTCTGTGCTTATACATTGGGTCTACTGTAATAAGGTGCCAACTTTGTACTCGGTGAATTCTCATGCAGATTCTCACATGGATTGTAGGCTAGTGAGAATGCACTGTTATCTAGCTGTTTCTGGACGCACAGTAGCAAGAAGTCCTGCACTCCTGAAAGGATCAGTCAAAACACCATTTTTATGCGAAAGTGAAAAAATACTTTATTCTCAAAATAACAAAGGCATGTTGGTAAAAGAAGATCTGGTAGCTAATATACCAGTCACCCTGGTGCTTCAACACTAGGACTTTGTCAGGGGGTGTGACTTTAGTGTGAAATCCCTTCCCTTAAGTAGCATGTCTCAAACAATCAAAATTCTTCAATTACATTTGAACAGCAATAGACAGCACTTGTGGGGTTTCAAACCTACAAACTGTAGTATGTAATACAATCTAATCAAACATCTAAATATTGCTGTTATTAACTCCATCACATAAATGAAGATTCACTTAGAGCAGCAATTAAACTAATAACTTATTTCCAAATATTTCTCAAAAAATTAATTTATTTTCTTATGTATATTCTAACTGTGCTTTTGCATGCAGTCTGTTCCATAAAAGTAGAATTATCCCTGACTTCCATTTGCTGATGAATATTACATAATACCTACCTCAGCACACACAAAATTAGGACTGTTTGGTTTCTGAATGCTGTGCAGTCATGAACAGCATGGGTGGTATGTTCAAAAGGCAATAGAATAATAATTAGGCCATAGATTAGATGCTACATCTGTTGTTAAGATCAAGGAGGCTTCTGAGGCTCAGTGGGTATTGTTAATGTGCACAATCACACAACACCTTTTATAGTTAAAACATACAGTATGCAGAATCATGTAGTGAGTGAAGAAAAGGTAAGAGATGCAGGCAATTGGAAAATTCAGTTTGGGTCTGAGCTGTGCTCAATGAAGTTTGTTCAGCTTTGATAATTAAACAAGTGACTTCTGGTCCCAATACAGTAATTGGCATGTGTTAAAACATATGACAAATAAAGGGTAACAGAAGCCTTTAGGTCAGCAATGAATGTACATTACTCTAGTTTCCTTGTAGCATGTGGTGTCAGCACACCCTGTTGTGAATTGCTCTATTTGAGGTGCTGTGAGAGTCTGTAACCCACTAAGACCACCATGAACCAATGCTTACAAGCAAGAATAGTAAGTATTCATTACAAACCTCAAGGTTTTATACATTCTGTAGTCTGTGCTTTACTTCTGTACCAATTAATATATTCTCCCTGGCTCATAGATTTTCAAATTATATAATAATACCAATTCAACACGAAAAATAATGCATCAAGCAACATAAATACATATTAAAATAAAGCACCTTGATAGAATTATACAACACTTCACAATGTTTTCCAAGAGTTACATATGTTCTCTTCTTCATGTTTTAAAGGTAATAAGAAACAGTTTTTACTCATCTAACTGCCCTCCTGTTTTCCTTTTAGTGTTTATTCGATAATTGATATGTTCTGATCATTTTTCTAAATTAATAATCAATTTGTTGGCCCTTCAGTCTACCCTGAATCTCTCTCTCTCTCCTCAACAGTTGATGCCCTTTCTTTCCATATTGCTTGAACTTTCAGTGACATCAGTAACACTCGTCAAGGCCAATCAGATGAATGGAATGATGTAACTAATGTTATGGAATGTCTTGGAAATATGAAATGAAGGATCAGTAGCTGCTGAAGAGACTGGAGCTCTATGTAGATCTGAAAGCATCTAATGTTAGATTATTTATCAAAAAATGGTCAATGCATATAAGTATGCATAACTGAATTGGAAAGGATAATGGGAGAGCGGTTACCCTTGTACAGTAAAAAATAATTTCCCATCACCTGTAAATTGTTTTTTGAATTTGTTATATTTGATTGAACACAGCATATGGCTGCCACCTAAGTCAAGGTTGTAGCCAACTGACTACATGAGGAGAAGTGTGAGCCTGTACCATGTCCCTTGTTCCATGTCATTTAATGTGAGATCATACATAACTGATGACTGTGTGAGTGACACAGGCATATGTTAATATCAAGCTGGTTAGTGATTTCAATGTCAAAGTCAGTCTCAGGAAGAAGAATACTGGTGTTGTGCATCAGACTATTTTAATGGTGCTACTGTTATTGGGTTGAGGGAACCAGACTTTTGTGCCTATTGCAATGGAAGTCTTGGGAGACTGGGTATGAGGAGATCTAAGAGTGGGAATTATACTAGTAGATATTACTTTTTGGACATGAGAATACCTGAATGGACAGTGAAAGCTGATCTGTAGTAAGCTGAGTTTGAGAAAGGCTAAGAACTCAACATTCTCCACATCTAGCCTTGAGCAATGTGGCATGGCACAACACACAGCTGTACTGAATCATCTTTAAGTGACTGATGTTGTAAGGGATCTGGAAAATACAACATCTCCTTATTCAAAGGAGGCCATATGACTTGTCTCTCTTGCCAGAATTGGAATGGATTACTTTTTCTACTACATATTAGCTCAGCTAGGTACTGTGCACTTGTATCATGTACTCCAGTAACATGCTGAAGAGTTTCTCTGAAATGTCTAAGCAGTACAGACATTCATTATTTAAAAGTTTCCAAATATCCTTCTTTGTCTCAGTATCATCACTATTCATGTCTTCAATCTCACCTTTATGCTCATGCCTGGCACTGCACAAAGAGAAGACAGCATTAAAGTGGTGTGGGATCAAGCAGTGTTGCCATACCAAATTCCAGAAGAACAGACAGAGAGATGATCTCAGAAGGGTTGTGCAGAAATCATTACAGCACAAGTAGCTACAAATGCAGCCCTCTGTGACCTGAATGATTTACTCAAAAAATCAAAATGACAGTAACATAGAGTACATCACTTATTTTTTGTTTAATAGTAATGTACAATCCACAGATTTTTAGATTTCATTAATAAAAATTGGCAAGTGTTATCCACTGTGAGATGCCTAGAAACTATCAATGGTCTATACAAAAACAGGTACAATCCATGACAAAGCTGTCCATAATCTGCAGAAAGTAGGTGCAATATTGTCGCAGAGAAATTGGCTTCCCCGTTACTGATAGAAAACCACAGATGTGGTAAATGCCAATAATACCTACCCCAGATTTTGACAGTGAATCATACAATACAGGCAAGAACAGGGAAAGTTATACATGTCAAAACCCTTGCCAATTGTGACATTATGGGAGTGGTGTATTTAGCATTACACCACTGTGGATCATTCTATATAGGTACAAGTACTAGAAATTTCAAGGTACACATAGGTGAATATATGCATGTCATTGAACCTTGGGATATGAATAATGTCACTGAGAAGCATATCAGTGATCAAACAAGTAGGTGGCATAAGTTTAATTTATGGGAGTTGAGAAAGGGATGGCAGCAGCCAGAGAAAGACACTGATAAAAAAGTAAGAAAGAAGATATGCTACTAGATCTTTGAAACAGAGGCAAGACATTGGCCTGGGATGAATGGTTCTTTCTTTGTAGCCCCATTTCTGTGCTTCATTGTACTATATGTAGTTGGTTGTACATATCATTACAGATATTTCCCCCAATTAACTCTACACTATTTTCAGTAATACTAATAATATGCTGTATTTTCCAGATAGCCAATGAATGGTGGCAACTGAATATCTAACTACAAAGACTAGCTAGTATTAAAGAATGTGCCTGATATGTTTTCAACCTTTTCACAAGAGCACTTCTTTACCTTATTTATAACTGTATGCATTGGCACCTTAATGTAGTTTCCATGGTAGCATTACAAACTACAGGACAGAATAAAAAATATGATATATTTCTTTAAATAAATATTTATAAAAAGCTACCAATAGAAGGAAAAGCTCTTTTGACAAAGTCATCCTGAGTGACAGAAAAACAGTGGTTCACTACTAGTTGTTTCTGCTGTACTGTTTACATGAGCACTGAGCACCTATTTTTGGATAAGGATAAAAAACAGCTAACAGCATCATCTTGATGATTTGTTGTTCTGCATTCAGCTTGGGAGTGCCTGCTTCTTGATTTTATAATGTACAATATTTCTAATTCCTAATTCATTGTTAAATCCAATCTTGTCTTGAAATTTTATGTGTAGTAAAATACACACATTTGACAGAGTGGTTAGAGTACCACAGCTTTATTATATATGGATTTTTTTTATATGTTGTTTACCTCTGTTGTCACCTGGAATTGAAACCTAGTTAAGTGATAGCTGATGATCATAATTTGTTCAAAAATGTAAATATTTTTCAAGACCCCTCTCCTTTTTTAAGGGTTTGCATTCATTCAGCATCAGGGACTCATTAATACATGTAAGGTCCATCTGATAGCCCATGTGGTTTTATCTCTTTATAACAATATGCTTAATGTTATTCTCATGGAAGCTCTGAACCTTTGATATGACGCTTACAAAATCAATCCTGCTGGCCAGCTGGTGCAGCATTAGCACTACTGCTCATGACGCTAGTGACCTGGTTTCAGGAATGAGTCATTGGAGGCTAGCTCGGGAGGATAATTGAACAACCCACCAGACGCTTTTCCTCCTCCAGGGACAGAGAGGGAATGACCACTGCACAACCGCCAGCTGGATGACCATGGGTAGTAGTGCAAGCAGCAGTACATTTCTGTGTCTGGGGGCCACTGATTGTCTAGACAGATGTGCACACTTAGTGTGATCATGTCTGTTGTCCAGGCACCCCATACCAGGAACCAGGAAAAAGCAGCTGATCCCTATGATGGCTCTGGGTGTTCCTCAGACCCTTCCCCCCCACTGATCAAGGCACAATCCATGGGCACCAAAGTGCTGTTACTGAGGGACCAGGTCCAGCATGAAGTCATCCACCGTTGGGAGGGGACACCACATTGCTGACCAATGGAGCCAGGTAATCCCTGTGAGATGACTTGGGAGATGGGGTTGCAGCCACGCAGAAGCTCTGAGACATACTGATGATAGCTGGAGGGGGAACGTTAATAGAAAGTTAAAAAAAAGTCAGTCATATTTGTTACTAGGGATTGCCAGAGATCAGCACACCTACCAAAGTGAAAGTCAAAGTCCTATGTAACTACACTAAGCACTGGGAGGACAGCAGAACCAGCAAACAAAGGAACAGAGTTTAAAATAACTCAAACATGTACTTCAGCCTGTTCAATCATCCACAGCTTCAGCGCAGCTGTGGTGTCAGCTGCAAGGGATTCTGGGATTCCTGGTTATAGCAAATGTCAGATGGGGAGTTTGCAGCATCAGATAGATATGATTCACTGTACTGCAGTAAACGGTAAGTAAAAATATATTTTTGCACACAAACTACAAATTGAAACCAGCCCCACACTTGGGTATGGGGTTCTTTGTGCTGACTGTTCCCCTTTAATAAAAATCTGCCTACTGAGATTTAATATGTCCCTGATCCAAAGCATCATCCAACAACTGGAAGAGGCTGGTACTAGACTGACTTTGTAGGGCCTTTTTGAAGAATTTTATATATTTCCCTGTTGCTTAATAATCTGGTCACTTCTTTAATATAGTCATCCTTATGAGATATGGCTATATTACTCCTCTTATCTGTCTCCCTAAAGGTCACCTCTTTCATATTTGTGACTTCTCTACTCATTTCTATAACTACCTTAGTTTGCACTGTGACGTGGCATCCACACCCCCAGCAATCTGCTGTAGGTACAGTCTTTCTGTGTTTTAGCTCTGGTCATGATGAATCTATTAATTGATTCACCTGTCCAGTGGTTATAGTTAATCCACAGTATGTTTAGTCTGCTTTTATGTTTTGACTTGTCTATTCAATAGTAATTTGATATTTTTATATTTATTTTATATTATGATCACTTATTATCTTCTTATATCACCTAAGTCCACCTTCTGGATTGTTAATAGTCTTTCAAATAGATCACAATGTGTTTTATTTTGAAATGTACTCTCTGCTACTGAGCTATAAATTACAGGGCATTACAAGGCTATATTTTTTTCTTTTTATGTTAGGACCAACAATTTCCTTTATATATTTTTTTTATAATTTAATATTTGTTAAGCCACAAAATACAGCAATTAGACAAAAGAAAGAATAAATTGTACACCAATGAAAGTGAAAAATGGGGATGTGTACATACCAATACAAAAGAAAGTACACAACATAATATTGTAAATAGAACAATGAAAACATCAGTGAGGAGAAGGAGGGGAGGCATTAATAACGCCTAATTAAGTATAAGAATTCCATATAAGCAAACAATTAAAATTAGCAGTAGTACAAAATATCTTACTTAAATAATTGAATAATTAAACTCCCTCATGCCAAATTAACTTGGAAGAGAAGACAGTGTTCCGACAATGCTATTAGAATATGTACATCTAACAGCCTTCCTCTAAGAGAACATTTGACAAAGGGGCATTGTTACAAATCCTAAGTTTATACACTGCATTACAACAGAGAACAAAGTCATTCCTTTTCTCACACTCACCCATCCTTGAAAAAAAACAGAGAAAGGAACATGAAAACAATGAGAGTAGAGACACTAAAGTGAAAAAGACCCTCCAAGTCTCTCATGAATCCTAACTAAATTTATTGCCCTATGAAATCCTATTCTTCTCTTCCCTATGGGTTAAAATCTGAATCCTGTTCAAACTGATAATATAACCCATCTGCTCTATAAAATGTTGAATGTGTGCTCTTGATTGTGAAGCCTGGCTAAAATGTTCTCCAAAGCAAAAACCTCTCAAGTTAAAGCCCTCTAGCTTTGTTTAGTTGGTACTGATGTGTTATGCAATAAACGTGTTGTAACTTTCTTGGCTATAAGAACAAGTAGAGAGATTAACCAGAGAGTATTTCTGTCCACTCTACTCACCTCTGGAGGTACGGCCATCAAAAACTAAACTGGAGTGAACAATTCTGGGGATGGGAATATATTGTTTAGTTCCTGTATGACTTCATCCCAAAAAAGAGCCAAAAGCTCACATCCCCATAAGACATGCACCTGATCAGCATTTGAGCATTCACAATTCCTCCATCAATATGCAAGAGAAAGGTCAAAAAAATTTTCCCCCTATGGTGGGAGTACAGAAAAAATCCGTCCTCAGTTTCCAAGAATATTCTCCCCAATACAGAGAGATCGATACTTTTAGGGCTAGTAGGGCTGACTCTGCTCATCTATGAACTGGAATCTCTGTCTGCAACTCCTTGGACCATCTGACCCTAATGGGATCATATAAATCACCTACTCTTTCCCAGAGAACCTTGTATAAATAACTAATTAAATCCCCAACAGATATACCGTTAATGCACTTCATAATTAAAGAGACCAAGAAGGAGGGTTTCTCTGATATAGCCGAAAGGGCCTCCTCATATCAAGCTAGGTATGATTTGAGTTGGAGATACTCATAAAAACAAGGTCTTGGAAGCTGATACTTAGACTGCAAAGACATAAATGAGAAAATTCCTGTAGGGCCTATCAGCTGAAAAACAAACTTTATTCCCTTATGTGGCCAAGCAGTAAATGACTTGCCAATCCTGTTAGGGGAAAGAGGCATCTGCTGCAAAAGGCCTTAAATATAATGCTTTTGAATCTGTGAGAAATGTTCTCAGAACTGAGATCAAGGACTGAAATGGTTCTCTGGTGTGGAGCGAGAACATAAGAAGAGGGAGACTATGTGGGGGTGACCAAATAAATAGTAAGAAAAATCTAAAAGATTATTCCAACTAAGTTCAAACTGCTTCCAATGTACCACATATATTGGGTTCAACCTGTAAAGTACAATATGAGATTGTGATGCTGCTGCATATAATCAGAAATTCAGTAGATTCAAGCCCCCAGCTTCTCTGGGAAGTTGAAATAAAGAATATCTCACTATTGGCCAGCGGCCCTTCAAAATAAAATGAGAAATTAACTTATCCCAAGTTTGAAAATATATTTTTTCAGGAAGCATGGGAAGAAGCTGCAAAAAGAACAAAATGCGAGGGAGAATATTCTGCTGAACTGCCTTAAACCTACTGAGAAAACTCAGTGAAAGCTGGGACCATCTGTTCAAATCCTGAGAGATCTGTTGAGGCAAGGATTCGTAATTAAGAAGTCCTGCATGAACAATGTTCTAAGTCAACTTGATACCCAGATAGCGCATCACTAACTCGTGCCATGTAAAAGGGAATTAAGCTTTTAACTCTAGAGATGGAGCAAAATGATATAAAATAACCTCGGTCTTTTGCTCATTGATCTTGTAACCTGACAAATCACTGAATAAATATAATTGTTCCCAGACCGCTGGAATAGATTGCTCTGGGGAGGCTAATGTTAACTACAAGGCTCTATTTTAGCAATTCTCCTCTTCTCCTTATTTAAAAACAGTCTCCCTCAATCCTGCATCTACTGTTAACACTCTCCTGTACCCGATGATCTCATAATTTTCCATAGCTAAATGTCACTGACCAGTCTCTCTCAGAACTTGAATTATGATGTTTCCAGCACCCAAATGTGGTTCCTGAGAAGCAAGCTACTACTCCATGTCAAAAAGAGTAAACTCAAAAACGAAAACTCTCCAAACAGTCCTCCTCCCCAAATCTTGCCTACTCTATTAGCTAGATCTTGGAGCAGGTACACACCTTCAAGTACCTAGGAGTGACACTTGAGTCCTTCCTCACCATCTGCTACCACGTTGATTCTCTGAGTACACAAATTCATCAAAAATTGGGTTTAGCATACAGACTGAAGAACTCCATGTCACTTGCAGCCCAATTCTCAAAAAGGCCTTAGATCTCTGCAATTTGTAGCACTCTAGGGCTGCAGCTAACCCCAGCTGTGCCAGAGACCCTGTGCCCAATTCTATAAAAAATAGGATCCTGGCACCAAACTCCCCAGGTTTGCCGCACATCATCCACTGCACCAAACAGTTGATGCTCCTGTGGGAATTGCTGTGGGAATCTACACCCACCCTGCCTGGTGCAAATCTAGAGGGGGCTGGGATGGTGGTAGGAGGTGAAGCTGCTGGACAGGAGTGGGTCTGGGGCATATGAGGCATGGGAGGTGGCAGAGGGGAAGTCAGGGAGACAGCTGGTCATCACTAGGAGTGATCTGGAACCTGGTGGGGTGCCTGTACATTCTACTGTATAGTACAGTATAATCCCTAGTGGTCTTGCAGTCCCCCCCCCAGCACCCACCTGCTGTATTAAATATAGTAGGCCTGGTGGCTAGCGGTCCCTCCTTCCACCTGATCATCTGCCCACTGTATGAAAATAATATTCCTGGTGGTTAGTAGTCCCTCCCCTATCCAATTATCCACTTGCTGTATGAAAATAATATCCCTGGTGGCTAGCAGACCCCCTCCCATCCCTGATTCCTGTATAGGTCAAGTATCTTTTTCCTTGGTGGTCTAGTGACCCCCCACCCTCCTACCCTGCAAGGTAGTGTCCCCCATCCCACTCCCTCCTTCAAGAATCAGAGCCACTGACCAGCACAGTCCTCCTCTCACCACCACAGCTGGCCACCGACTGAGCTGTCAATGAGTTCATACTGTATATACTGTAGTACACGCTCACTGAATGACAGCTGTCATTCAGTGAACACGTCCTATATACAGTATGCACTCATAGAGTGCTCAGTCAGTGCTACAGTATGCACTCATAGAGAGCTCAGTCAGTGCCAGCCATGGGGGTGAGAGGAGGGCTGTGCTGATCACCATCTCTGATTCAGTATGGGGGTAGCGGGGTGGTGGGACACTACCTGATGAAGTGGAATGTCCACTAGACCAACAGGGAATTAGTCTCAAGACCTACAGAGGATCAGAGATTGGGGGGCCTGCTATCCAGCAGGGATATTATTTTCATTCAGCAGATGGATGATGAGGTGGGGGAAGACTGCTAGCCACTGGGACTACTATATTTAATACAGCAGATGGGTGCTGGGGGAAGGGATTGCTAGCCACCAGGACTACTATATTTAATACAGCAGGTGGGTGCTGGGGTGGGAGAGGACCACTAAACCACCAGGGATTATATTGTACTATACAGTACAATGTACAAGCACACCAATGAATGCCAGGTCACTCCCAGTGATGCACAGCTGTCCCCAAAACACCCCCTCTGCCACCTCCCATGCCCCTTATGCCCCAAGAGGCCCACTGTCTGACCCTGTCATACAGATGCAAGCCACTTAGACCACCTCCTAGCTGGTCTCATTGATGCCTTTTGCTGTGTCCATGATTGGGCTTACTGAATTCCCAAAAAGGAGATGCTACTGCTCAGCCATAGCACAAGCCCCCTTGTGACCCGGCACAAGTGGTTGCTTGCCTCAACCTTGGAACAAGGGGGATTTGGTGCAACTGCATTAGATTTGATGCAGGCTGCTTTACAGAATTGCATCTGACACAAGTGGTGACAGAAGTCACCACTTGCGTCAAACTCTTATGATGCAAGTCCTTTGTGTCAATCTAACTCTTTTAAGAATTGGGTCCCTGAAGTTCACCTCAACATTGCAAAAATTGCTATGCTGCCTATACTGGATTTTGCCTCTCCTATTTACTCTGAAGCCACTGTGAAAGACATCTTCCAGCTAACCACAGTTTACATCATGTGCTGAGTTTCCTCATTGGCCCCTTTTAAAACACCATCATTGTGACCTTCACAATAACATGGACAGGCTCTCTCCACAGGTGCACAGGGACTTCACATGCTGCTGCCTGATTGAAAAGTCACTATGCACCGCTAACCTCTCTTCTTTGTGGAGTTTCCTAAGGCACCAAGCAAATCAACATTACCTGCACTCCTCTGATTGCCTTCTGCTGGATATGTCAGAGTAAACTCTAACATAAGTACCCAGAATGCTCTTCCAGTTGGAAATATGACTCTACCCCACACCCGTTTTAAATCTAAATTCCTGAGTCACCTGTTTAGTGCATCCCACTGTAATGGTGCAGCCTGAGATACTAGCTACTAACTTGTCAGTTTATATGTGCTATGTTACTACCACTTGTACTCACTATCCTATTGTAGCACCAGTATTGCAGTAGCATTATTATGAAACAAATTGTTTAACTCACACTTTTGTACCACTTTGTTGACATTGAATATAATCATTTACTTTGCTTTTATCATTATTTTTTAGTTACTCTTGAAAATATATTCCCTACTTTGTTTATAGCAATGTTTCTCCACACTTTGACATGAAGCAAAATGTGGGATAGGGTACTACTAGACAACAGGGAGACAGAGTCCTAGGGTAGGATGTTTGAGGGAGTACTGTGCACTAAGACATGGGGCAGTATGAGGAAAGAGGTAAAACTGAGTGCCAGGGACACTTAGACATGGGACAGATGTGGAATATGTTGTCACTGGTCACCAGGGGCTGCTTGATATAGCAGTGAAGTGAGGAAGTTGGTAGCTAATGGAGAGCAGGATCTACTTGGTACAGGGGTGGGGTAAATGTGGGCATGGTAGTATACTACTGGGACTGCTTGCCAGAGGGTGGAGTAAGGGTAGGGAGTTGCATTATGATGAGGTGCTGTTTGACATTTTAAGTATTGACAATGTCAATTAAAGGCCAGAACTGTCAGTGGGACTTTATTTCTGTTATTAAAGTTCCATGTTAAAAAGTAAAGAAATGCATTGCAAAGAAAAAAAATAAATGTTTAGGCATCAGTTTGGACTGACCCATAGTGCTACCAAAGTAATGCATCATTTGGGTAAAAAAATTCCCAGGAGCCATAGCAAATCTATTTTTTGGTTTTATTGTGCTCCAAATAAACATGTGATCAAGCATTGGCAATTGTCCTAACTTCTGTACCCTCTCTTCAAGCATTGATGTGAACGTATTTTTGTGCACCTGAAAAGACAGTGCCAAAGTTAAAGGAACACTACCAATCTTTTTTGTATCATGTCAGGTGAATTTAAAAGGTCATGGGATAAATACATGGGAAGAACTAGAAGAGGGAGGGGTATGAACTTGGAAAAGGAAAAAGAACTGAAGTCTCCATTGGGTGGGGGGGTTCCAGGGGATGGGTGCAAAGAGTCAGGTGTAGGGGTACCTATGGGATGAGTTAAAAGGGCAGACTGGATGGGCCAAGTGGTCCTTTTCTGCCATCAGAGGTCTATGTTTCTATGTTATTTCTAGCTAAAGCAAGCTCTGGAAGAGCCACTACGACTGTAAATGCATTAACTAGATAAGGGTGTTTCATGGGCTTAAACATAAACATGAATTGCTGTTGCATACACTAACTGAATCAAAGTACGGTACACTGAGAAAGGGCAGATATAAAAATAATGCCACCGTCTGTACTACAGTTACCTATATGTTTCACATTTTATTCTGTGCACTGTTATAGCAATCAGCTCAACAGAACCAGACCGTCATATACATGAAGCAACTGTACCTTACTTGCAAACACAGCTGAGACAACTATATGTTGTGACAAGGGTGAAGATAAACACAATGTTGAGATGTGTTTTTGAAGACATTTGATGTGTTTAATTGATTTTTTTCTAGAGCTTGCTATATAGTTCACACACATACTTAGTTTAACATAACAGTGTGTATACCCAAATGTCAGTGTAAATCTTACACACTTCATTACAAGTTGTTCTCTTGAAGGAAGATCTTACTGTACAAGGCCTAAAAATGGGTGTTAGGTAAAAGTAAACTGGGGTAGGTGTTATTGGGGGTATTGCATACATTATCTTTTATTCCTGCTCCACCCCAGGCACACACACAATATGAAAATATACAACTCCTTTATATGAAGCAACATGAATTATTTCATACAAGGACAGAAACAAGTAGGATACTGAGTAAGTGGGTAGACAAGCATGAGTATGGTAAGTCACATAACGTTTCAAAAGTTCTCACTATTATAATTCATTTTTTAAAAATGCATCTGCACAGTTGCCAATTTTTGTAAAAAAATAGTAACAATGGGAGTTATTACACATATGTCCACAGGTGCCACGCATGTTGGTGGGGGGATTTGAGGCCCAGATGCACCAGTCTACCCTGCTCCTTAGCTAGAAGATCATGGCGGAGAGGCAGAGGTACTGGGGGTTCCATCGATAGCTGCTGAAGCAGAGGGAACCAAATCTGATAAGGCCAAACAGGGGCTATTAGACTCATGTGAGACCCGTCCACCTGTAGCTTCAGGAGAACCATCTGAAGCACTGAGAAGGGAAGAAAGGCATATACAAACCTCCCTGTCCAGCAAAGAGACAGCGCATCTCACCAGAAAACACCATGCCTGGGAATGAGTGAGCAAAAATTGGGTAGTTTTGCATTGGATGGGGAGATGAAGAGGTCTATCTCCAGTCAACCCCACAGTTAGAATAAACTTTCAATCACTTCCTGGTTTAGCTCCCACTCATGAGCCCAGACAGTGGTGTGCATGAGACTGTCTGCCAGGATGTTTCTGATGGCCAGCACATGGACAGCAGTCAGGGGCAGGTCATGCTAGACTGCCCAGTAACACACTGGCATAGTCTCCTGGCATAGAGGGTATGATCGAGTGCCTCCCGTTTGTTCAGGTACCAGACCACAGACATATTGTTGGTCTGAATCAGGAGTGTCCTCAGACATAGAACAGGCTGGAAGGCCTGGCGGGCATACTGTACTGTCCTCATTTCTAACACATTGATGTGTAGAGACGCTTCCAGTTGAGACCATGTTCTCTGGGTCTGATGGTCTCCTAGGTGGGATCCCCAGCCTTGACATGAAGCATCCATTATAAGGGTCATGGTAGGAGCAGAGGGTTGAAAGAGGAAACCCCATGGAGAGATTGGATAACTCCTGCCACCAAAGAAGATCCTTCTTCATGTACCCAGACACTAGGACCCTGTGGTTCATGTTGTCCAGCTGCTGATCCTATTGGACACAAAGAGTCCACTGGATCACCCTCATATGCAATCTGGCTAGAGGAACTGTAGGGATTGCAGCTACCATCAGCCTGAGAAGACAGAGGATTGACTGGGCTGTAGTCTAGCATGAGTTGGCCACTAATGTGGCCTGTTCCTGCAGGGTCTCCACTCTGTTCAATGGGAGGAAGGCCCTGCCCTGGACTGTATCCAGGACTGCACCAAATGAATTGTAGGTGCTGAGAGTGAAGAGGTGGGACTTGAGATAATTGACTGTTATTCCAAGTCTGGAAAACAGGTCCAGGGTGAAGGAGAGTGACTCCTCAGAGTGCTCTGTGATGGGACTGATAGAAGCCAATCATCCAGATACAGGCACAATTAGATTAATATGCAGCATAGGGTTGCACCACTACTGCTAGACACTTGGTAAAAACTCAAGGTGCTGAGAATAGGCCAAAAGGGAAAGACTTGAACTGGTAATGTTCCCCTGGAAGGCAAACTGAAGAAAGTGGTGGTGGGCCTGGAAGACAGGGATGTGCAGGTAAGCATTTTGCATGTCCAGCGCACAGAGCCAATGGCTCTTGTGGAGCAGGGGTAGAAGTCCCTGGATTGTGAGCATGTAGAACCTCTTGTATCTGACATACAGGTTGAGCAAGTTGAGGTTCAAGATGGGTCTTAGGTCACCCTTTTTGGGGCTCACTAGGAAGAAATAAAAGTAGTACCCTCTTTCTAGCTGTGCTGGTGCCACTGGCTCTATGACGGACTTTTGCAGAAGAGCCTGGATCTCATCCCGTATCAGAGATAGGTGCCTTGCAGCATAATGGGAGAGGTCTGGGGGGGTTGTATGGAGACCTGTCTAGGAACTCTATTGTGTGACCTCTTGCTATTAAATGAAGGACCCAAGAGTCTGTGGTAATATCCAGCAACCCCAGAAGGTGGAGGGCAAATCCCCCCACACTGGTTCCCCTAGAGGATCTGGAGGAGGCATGGGGATCCCCCACAAGTAAAGAAGCTGAGTGGAGGTAGTCAGCAGCTCCTCTGGGGGGCTTCTGGGACTTGGCAGGGGGAGTAGGGGTTTCTGATGCTGGATACCAGCATTTAGCCTGGCATTTGGCAGGGGCCTCTTTGGTCTGGCATCTCTGTTGCCGAAGAAAAGGCTGTTTGCCTTTGTAACCCCATCAGTACATGGAGCAGAAGTAGCAGATGGGTTTACCTCAGTCCTACAATTCAGTGATAATGTTCTTCCTGAGCATCTTCTCCCAAAAACATGGATCCTCTGAAAGGGGCATCCAGGATGGAGGTCTGGATGTCTTGTGCTAGGCCAGCAATCCTGAGCCACCAATGTCACCTAATCCAGACAGCAGTGGCTGTGGTGCAAGCTACTGAGTCCATTGTGTCATAAGTGGCCCAGAGGGCATGACAACAGAAGAGTTTTGCTATTCTCAACGTCTTGGCAATCTTGGCCTTAAACTCCTGGTCCTGGATAGTTTCCGTCTTTGACTCAAGTGAGGCCAGGGAAGATTTCTGATAGGAAACCACATGAGCCATGTAATTAAGGGATCTGAGGATGCAAGTGGAAAAGGAATGGATCTTGCAACTGAAATTGTCATGCTGCTTAGTCCCTGATCAGCAGGAGACATGCTGAAATGTTAGGTTTAGAGGAATGGTTGTGGGCAGCCATGATAACAACCAAATCTGCATTAGGATGGCCAGTAAGGTGTGTGCCCCCATCTGGGGGGGGGTTACACCCTGTCTTCCTTTTTTGAAACAGCCAAAATGGAGGAAGGCTGTTGCCAGATAGTGGATGTCAGGTCTTCATGGGGCACAGTCCAAGACAGTATGGTCATAGGAACTGTGTTAGTCACTGTGTTAGTCATGTGTAGATGCTCTGCAAGCCTTTTCCACTTTGGAGCCTGTTCCTGGAAAGCCCAGCCATAGGCATTTTGTATAGTTATGAGGAGTTCTGCAAAGGAAGGGTCCTCTGGAGTGAACATCAGGGACTCCTTAGGCTGAGGCTCTATAAGTGTATGCATACCAGAGATGGAGAACAAATTGGAGTCAGAGTATGAAGAGTGCCTGCTGGGGGTCTGAACCCTTTTTAGAGGAGAGTTCTGGGTTTTATCCCTAACCTGGTGTCCAGAGGAGCCTTCCCTGCAAAGGAGGGAGTCCACAGGAGAGGCTTATCTAGGGGTCAGAAAGGAGGAGGGAGAAGAGGCCGCCACTGTTTTCTGATGGTCAAGCTCTGAGGCTAGTTGAGTTCTAGATGCCTGAATTAAGAACTGAAACACTGCCTGGTTATCAGCCTGAGGCTGCTGTGGGGGCAGAGGCTGAAGCTGAGGAGGAGGTGGTGGAGGAGGAGGCTGATATAATGGATAACCCAGCATCTGATATTGTGGGTATCCATGAGCCTGATTAGAAGTAGGGAAAGCCAGAATGAGAATACACTTGATTAGACATAGCCCAACATCTGGTACCCTGGTACATAATGGAGTAGATGACCAGACATTGGATACCCCAGCGAAGGGTACATTGTGTAATGTGGGGCGGAAAGCCTGGAACATAGCCCATAGATCCAGCTAAAGGAGGAGCTGAAGGCCTGGCAGGAGGCCCAGAAGGAACAAGTGTCAGCCCCGTAGGGGTGTCTGAAGGGGCTGGCATTGGATCAGGCACTGGAATGTCTGGCACCGGAAGATTCTGTGCCTGGGGGCCTGATGAAAGGCCATCCGGCATTTGAGGAATAGCAGGAGTGCCAGATATATCCTGATCCCATGAAAGGTCACATGGCAAATGGTCACTTGGGGTCAGGGTATGAGCAGAACCCGACGGAAGACCCGTAGTCATCTGGGGAGCTGAGTCCATGATGATGGAACCTGGTTGTCCAAGGGGCCTTGGGTTGAGGAGGTCCAAACAGAAGGTCCCTGGAGGGATTAACAATAAGCCCAGTAGGCAAATTAGGAAGAGACTGACCCGGTGAAGGATGGGGAACCTTCAGATTAGTGCCCACCTCCAGCTCTTGATTGTCAGGCAAGCCCGGAAAGTCTGGTTGTGTCAGTGGGAGAGAGGAACCCTCAAAAAATGGTTGCATGTCCAGCAGCAGGCTCAACTCAATGTCAGGGGTATACTGCAACCCTGATGGGACAGCCCCCACTGTGTGGTCCCCAGAGGAACCGGGAAGTGACTTATCAGCCGCTGCAGTACAGACATCAGAAGAGCAAACGTCTGATGTATCAGCCTGGGCCATGCAGACAACAGCGGAGCTGGATTCCAGTTTACCGTCTCTGACTGTACACTCCTCAGTGGGGCTGGGGAGTGATTTATTGACCTGGCTACTGGTGATAGACCCTGAAGAAGATATGGTCCTAAGGAGCACAATAGGGGTTCTGTTGTCCAAGAAGATCCCTGACTGCACTGTGCATAAAGCAGGCAGGGATGCCGTGGTCTGATCTGCTTGAGCAGTAGGAGACCTGGCAGTAGGGGTACTTCCTATAGTGGAGGCCCCTCCAGTGTCAGTGGTTCCCAATGGTCACCGCCAAGTGGATGGAGAACTATCCCAGTCTTGGTGCCTCTCTTTGCCCTTTTTCTTCTTTTTTGGTTCTGGCATTGGAGAAGATTTTTCCTGCACATTCTGCAGCTCCTTTTCTATCAAAGCTAGGCACTTCTCCAGCAAGTGGGCTTCAAGCTTTTTCAGATACTAATCTGTGTGGCCTGGTTGATGGATTGGCAGGGTGCACAGTCCTTGACCTGGTGTTTGGGGCCTAGGCAGACCATGCAGTGGGAATGCTCAGCAGCATGCAGGAACTGGGTGCGGCAGGACTTACACTTCTTTTTGACACATCCCCCAACAGTTCATGTTCCTGAATTGTACCTCCAACTATATCCCATGCTGTAAATTTGTCACTGTTATTTATTTGCTTCTCCTTACTTCTGTACATCCCCCAAGATCTCTGTATTAGACCTGTTTATACTATGTAATTGCTTGACCTGGTGTTCTGTTCTCTTTTTATGCTAAACTGGACATTTGGGTAAATGGGCATTTTTGCTCACATACCTTTCAGTATAAAATAAAGACTGATTGATTAAAAACTGGACTGACAGACCTGAACCACAGCAGTTCTGTAAAAATCCAAACTGGCCATACTGGGTACAACTTGTACAAATACTGCTGGTCTGGTAACTCTGGTTGCATTGTTCAGTCCAACTTTTAAATATCTGGTCCTCTCCTGGAAGTCTGTTTTGAAACTCTTCCTTGACATGATTGAAAACGGAACCATCAGGACCAGACCAGATAGATAAAAGCCAGAGCAGATCATCTGGAGTGAGTGGATCAGCAATATTTGTATAAACTGTACCCAGTTCAGATTTAATAGCTCTGGTCCAGGTCTGGTAATCTGTTTTTTACCCATACTGCACTGCAAGTGGCTTAGTGACATACTGCACAGATGGATACAGAGTCTAACCCATTGAAGGTTAAAGTTTCAGAAAACCATTATGCTAAAAATACCAACACTCACTACCCCACTCCCAAGTCACACACAGTCCTCTACCAAAGTCGTGCTTACATATTGGTGCCTCTACATCCACACCATTAAGCTTTTAATGCCATCATGCCTCTTCTGCTGCAATGTGCTCCCCCATCCATGAAGTCCCATTCTGCTTGTGGCAGACACCCCCCAAAACCAGGTAATTTTCCAGGGAGCAGCACTTTATACCACATCAACCAAATAACTGCTAAACTCATGTTTTTTAAACATTTTCTTGAGAATTTTTTATTGTAGTATATCCATGGTTAGGAAAAATGAAGTTGTAAAAGAAATCAATGTCCCCATTTATCAATTCATTTAATTGCAATACAGCATGCTATAAACTGATCAGATTCTATGTGTAACCCAAGTCAAACAAAAATTAGACACACACACATGCCTACCTGTTTACAAGTGAAGCAAATGTGGTTACTATCATTCAGTTGTAAACACCTATAGCCACAAGTTGCAGGTTAAGAACATTCAGTAGAATATAAACAGTAGCACAGAACTGCCTACTAAGAAAATGAAATTGGTGTATTGTTTGGAAACTGGCAACACTAGGACTCTTTCTATGGAATGCCCTGCAAAGTTGCAGAATGACTGCTCTTAGGATGGTGGTGTCAAATGGCTTAATGAGGTGTTGATAGGGGCTTAGGGTAACAGCAAAGTTTATCTGTTATGCAGAAAGCCCCAGGAAATGTTTAACCCATTCTACTTCCAATAGCTTTCTATGATGTCTGTACTATTCATTGGTAATTTGACACAGAATGACTGCCAGAAGATAATTAGTTAACTTTCAGTGGGCTAAATTAACTCCACAAGCCAGAGGAAAATAGTGCTCTACATTTTCCTATACACCAACAGGCAGCGTAGTAATGAGGCTTCAATGGAAGAACCTATTTTTAACACTATATCATGTTGGTTGGCAGCAACAATGACATCAGCCCTTTTCTGAATGCAAAATGCCTGCTAGGCTATGCCCATAGTCGTAAAAAAATATATTTTGTGATTGCTTACCTTCTCTAAAATTATCTGATGTTGCTAGTTGTTTTATTTGACTTCTGCCTTAGTAGAACTGGAATGCATGCTAATGATATAGTTGTACTCAACTATGTTTTGCTTCAAATCCTTGATCTACTCTTATTGCAACTTTCTGAACATTTGGAAACCCGCAAACAGTGCAGACACTCATGATGCAATAGTCTCCTTTCCTCCCATTGCCTTATGTGCAGCTAGACTGTGTTTGGGGTGTTCCCAAATCTAGAAAAGATGCCGTGGGAGTTGATTAAGGAATGCAAACAAACATGCTTTTTGTGATAACTCAAGTATGGTGGGCAGTCTGTGCTTCACATTTTAGAAGATAAAACAAATCAGAATCAAACTCCCAGCTACATCAGCAGTCCATACAAAATGTGAATAATCATAACACATGTTTTTGAACTAGGGACACTCAGAGGACTAAGGCAGTTGACAGTGTCCCTTTAAGGCAACACTAATGCTGTGTTGCATGATTATTTAAAGCAAGAGGAACACCATACCACAGATTCACCAAAGTTCAGGAAATATTGTTTTAACCTAACATTAAATTTCCTTTTTTCTGTGGCATTGTGGTTCAACCCAAATGTATGCCTAAACCTAGACTCTGCCAATGAATATAACTAAGAATATATTGCTACTGTATTAGTTGCCGTTTATCTACATATGGCATCTGTGAATATTTCTTATACAGTTATGTTCTGTATTTATGTGTTGTCATTCTTGTTGTTTAAATTAATATAATTTCAAAAAAGGTTGTCTTTTTCTATAAGTTCCAAATTGTGAAGTCTGCTTTCCACACAGGGTTTTCTCTAATTTTCAGCAATGTTAGACATTAAGATTTTAAAGTCAAGTTCTACTTTTAAACAGATGTCGGAAACACAGTGTTTATATGTATAACCACTGGGTCTCTTACAATTGTAAATGTTTTATTAGGTCCTTTGTATGCAATAACAACACAGTGTTGCTTCACAATTCCCTTGCTATTGACAAGACACTCATAGATGTTTGTTCACTTACTGTGCTATGTTTATGAGTACTTTCTTAAGGGGTAGAATTTGAAACTTTAATCTCCTCTTTCATACAGCATATCGCATTCTAATTATTAAATTATATTGCTTTCTAACAGTTTGCAAAATCACTTTGGTGAATATTCTGTGTATATTTCTTAAGAGAAAAATATTCATTTTTTATTCATTATTCAGTATTTCAAATGTGTGTGTGTTTTTATAGAAAAAACACTGGAAGACACAGTTTAAATTCACTACTTCATCTCTCCATTTGGTCCCAGTGTTGCTCATACATCTCTTTCTGTACTACCCACCTCCACAGAGCTTGACACTAACCCACAAATTATTTCTCTTGGCATTGTGGATCCACCTCAGGGGTACACTTTCTGAAATTTTGCAAGGGCCTATAGTATAAGTCCTGGATTGCATACATACATTGAGAGTGACACTATAAATATACTGATGCTAAGCTTATCACAACCCCAGTGAACTGCCTAATGTAGTGTATTTCAAACATTACTTGGACCCTCATCACAGGTTCTACATCAGGTATAGGTGCTGTTGTCATGCTTGACTCAACAGCCAGTTCCCAAACCCTAGTCTACTGCATATGCAGTTGACAATATAGTGGGTGGTTTACTGTATAGCCTTTCCTGAAGCTCACTGCACATGATGTGTGCAGGTGTGTGTGTGTGTGTGTGTGTGAGAGAGAGACATAGAGAGAGAAAGAGAGACAGAGAGAGAGAGACAGAGAGAGACACACAGAGAGTGAGAGAGAGACAGAGAGAGAGAGACAGCACCCTCACTGGGTTTTTGTTTGGTTAAACATTTGTATGATCCCTTTCTACTACTGTTTGCTCTGCAGGCTAAGATTTATAATGTGAGAAATATTGCATAAAATATTTATGTAATGACATTTTATTCAGATACTGGATTTGTGCACTTTAAAGTTCTCAAGATTATAACATTTTGGACATGATGTTTTTCTTTTGTCTGTCTCTTTCTGACTAATTTATGGAGTCATACTTGGCTAAGCAAGGTGAGTAATTGTTTTCTTCTTCCAGTTCTCAGGCTTAGGTCTGTTGTGTGTAATCCAGGAAGAGGGCAGCCGATTGACTGCCTACTCCTGTATTCACTGTCCCTGGTCTGCCAGGGTTTCCACTATTTTTGTTTTACACTGTACCCATACATTTTTCACAGCGTGCTTTTTATGCTGTCTTGCTCATGCAGCACAAGCAACATTTTGTGGCAGCTTGCTGGAGTAGCAGGTTGTGAAGGTGCAGCAGTGTTTTGGCCAATGGTGCCACTGCTTTTTTTGGGCTGGTCTCTGTGGCACCAATGAATGAGCATGCTGTCTGTGACACCAGTTCAGAAGCATGCCACCAACTTGAAAGAATTTTGCTGCCACAATCGGGGAGCACCCCGTCATTGCAGGGTATGTCTTGCCTGCTGAAAAGCAGTATAGTACAGTGGTTTAAGGTTCTGAGCTGCAAATCTGAAGACCTGGGTCTGAATCCCACAGCCCCACTTGCATGCTGTGTGACCTTGAGCAAGCCATTTAACTTCCCTGTGCTTCCAGGTCACACCTGTAAACAAGCTTTCAGTTTAGTGTGTCTCTCCTGGTTAAACCTCCTTGTTAAACTGGTTGCTGAAACATTTCAATAAACATGGCAGCAGCTGCCACTGTCTGCCTCTCACAGTTCCTAGAAAGTCGACATTGGAGGTGCCCAATCCCCATGTCAGCATGCCGGCTCCCCAGTTCATTAGCCAATGGGAGAGCCCAATCCCCATTGACATAATGTTCCCCCTTGTTTTATTTGTCTTCTGAGGGGGGTGTCCAATCCCCCTTGGCATCATGCCCCCTCCAAACACAGACATGCTTTTTTTGCTGAGGGGGGCCCAATCCCCATCGGCTTCAGTCCCCTGTCCCCAAAAAACACCGAAGCAAGCCTGTAAAAAAAACAATCTTCTTGTGAAGTCCTTCCCTACCCTGTAACACAAAAAATGGTCCCTCATAGTCACGACACCCCCCTCCCTCAACCCACACCCACCCTCTGTGCACCCCACCTCCCCACACACCCCCTCACCCCATACTTACCTCCAGAGCCTGGCATGATGATCTTCAGTGGAGCAGGGGAAGTCTGAACTCTTCAAAATCTGACCACAGAACTGAAGAAAATCACAGTAAGCTCTATAATGGCATCAATGGGGGGGGGGGGTTAAACTTAGGTGGATATCTTGGCCATTTTTGTGACTTTTGGCTCCACATTTTCAACATGGGGTTCTTGAGACCCCACCTCATGAACTCAGTCACTGTCATTTCATTATTCTGTCCCAAAAGGTGATTTCGCAGTCACTGCGCAGAATCACTTTTTGAGACTGATTAACAAAATGACAGTGTCACTGTTCATGAGATGGGCTCCCAAAAAGAAAATTTTGCAAATTTGGTGAAAAAATTCCAAAAAATGACTGTGTTATGAGGGAGCATTGTGTAGTTTCCATGCACGCTGGTAAGTTCGAGAATTTTTAATATTTCCATTCCAGATTTTCAACAATGCCATTTTTTCACACTTCCTTCTGAACAGTACAGCTGTCATTTTTCATATCCTGCCTGAAATGTGTTTTCACACATCTGGCACACAGTGGTGCAGTCCTTGTTGGAAATCAATGTTTGGGACAGATTACCAAAATCACAGTGCCACTGTTCATAAGCAAAGGTCCCAAAATGCCACAAAATAACTGTGTTACGAGTGTGCATGGCACAGTTTCCATGCATGCTCGTAACTTCGAGAATTTTTAATATTTTCACTCCAGATTTTCAACATTGCCATTTCTTCACATCTCCTTATGAATGGTACAGCTGTCATTTTTCACTTCCTGCCTGAAATGTGTTTTCACACATCTGGCACAGAATGACAGGGTCGCTGTGGGAAATCAACATTTGGAACAGATTAACAAAATGACACTGCCACTATTCATGAGTGGAGGTCCGAAATGCTTTCATGAGGTGGGGTCACAAAAATCCTGCGTTGAAAATTTGGAGTGCAAATACCAACAAACTCCTGGGGCCTTACGGTTTCTAACTGTAACGTCCCAACCTGTAGAGACTGACAGGCATCAGGGGTGTGACTTTGGATTGTGAGTTGTAATGCTTACAACATTCCACCCCTACCCTGCAGTCAGTGATGGGCATCAAGGTGTGCCTTGAACTCTTCAGCCCCAAAGTTCACCTCATTCTCCTATACTGCACCCATCTCAACATATTTCCTTATGGAATGGGGTGAGCATATGACCCGATGACCCCAAGGCACAATGTGACATTTGTCAGAGTCTGCAGGCTAGAGTGAGGTGAAATGGCACAAGTGTTATGGCTGATGACCCAAAGGCACACCTCAATGCATGTCAGTCTCTACAAGGTGGGGGTGGGGTTGGTCTCAGTTCCATACTTCACTGCCATTCCTGTCATGCCTCTCTCTAACTCCTGCACTACCAAAACCAATGCCAGCAAGACAACAATTGGCATTGACAAATGCTTGTTTGTTAGGACTTTTGTCTAATTGCTTCCTGATGCTATGTGCTTTGCAATCACTGAAGCCATACTATGTTATCTTATCACATTATTTAGCATACAATATAAAGGGAGACAGATGTGTTTTTGTTTGCTCTGTAGTTTGAGACTCAACATGTCGGTCAATAATGTCTAAAAAACATTTGTTTAGTGGCATTGAAATACTGTAGATACCATATACATTAAATTGCACAATGCTACAAACTTTGACAAGGGTTGTTCTTCTTGGTCAGACATTTTTTAAATGAAACATTTCATCCCTACTAGATGCTGCTGCAGAATGGGCACCATAGGCAATCTCCCAGCCCTCTCACCAACTGAATGTGAAGATATTAGGTTGGCTGAAGCTGTAGGAGCATGAGAAACAATTATATTCACAACCTTGGGAGATCTTCCCCTATTTGTGGGGTGGCAATTAGGTTCTAGGCCTTGATCCACTCCATAAGCACTTGACAAGGACAGCAGTTTGCTGACTACCCCCTTCCTCATTGTGCACAGTTTACTCCCCTATGCATACACTGGGGGAGAGTAAAATTGTGCTTTATATTTCTGAGTTAGTGCATAGTAATTATTGCAATGCATTGTATTACTGTGGGAGATATACCTAGAAAATATGTAAGTCCCAATCACAGCAAATCTACTGTACCACCTGAACAAGGACATGTTGAAAGTGAGGGTGAGATAAACTGAAGTGTAAATATTCACTCTAAAAATATCTGTGCTATATTTGTGGGTGGCATTGCATCCACAGAAATATAGTTACAGAAAATAGTGTGCTATATTATCAACTGATAGTAGCATAAGGATGTTTCCTATTGGTATTACATTAAACCCGATACAATACTAGTGCAATACAGAACAGTAACAATTGTACAAAAGCTAAAAGTAGTCACTGTGCAAATTAATGTGTATATTTACTAATATTTTCAGAAATGATATTCACACCCACACGTGATTATTTTTCTGATTCTGAATAAAGAAGTGATATGAAAAACTACTGTATATTTTTCATTGTTTAAGATTTTAGGCAGCATTTTGTTATAGTTCTCATCGTGGGACCAGTGATTTGGAATTGTAACTAGAGGTATGTTAATGTTTGTGTACAGAACTTTGAGCATGGTTCAGATACTGTACGATAACTACTCACTTTGATTTGTCTGTTGGAAGCTGAGAACCTTGCTACACTGCAAAGAACAAACTATAACTCTGTTTAGGACCTGGAAACCTGGTAAGGCATAATATTGTTGGGGACTTGTTAAGAAGGGGAGCTACACTTTCTACAACAAGTTTAATTTTTTTCCTATTGGCATTAAGCAGAGAATTACAGGATTCCATTAAAAGTGTTGTAATTGTATAACCAGAGGGAGTAAGATACAACTGAATTTGCTTGATTCCTGGGGTTGAGACCTAGGATTTGGAAGGATATTTTTGTGACATTTTAAAAGTGTACTGCTGGCTGAGGAGTGAATTCCTTTTTTGTCCCTGGACTCAGTAGAGTGATTTGTGTAGGAGCAGTGGTCTAGTAAATTGTGGTGTTAGTTGAATTGCTATAAAGGGCATTAGAAAATGGGTAAAGTGTGTTCACGTTCCTCATTGGCTGGAAGAGGCAACCTGACAGTCCGGTATGAGACAACAGAGACTGGTAAAAAACTATTCCCAGTTTCAGTTGCCTCATGTAGTTCTAAATAGTAGTGGGCTAGTAGAACGTTCAAAAGGCAAACGCCGCCATATTAATTGTTAATTTAGTGAGTGACACTCCCAGAGTGAGTCTCAGCCTGTAATTGAAATGTTTCTAATCTACTCTTTAATAATAGAGCCCGCAAAACAAATCAACAATATTTTTAAAAAGTAAACAGCCAGCATATTTACGGCTGTTAATGTGCTGCATTCTGGCTCTCCTTATGTAGGTCCTTCCCTGATGCCCAAGCCTTCACTTTCACTGCAGCTAGAACCTGGCAGTGCGAATCTATCTCCGGGTGCAGTATATAAATAAAACAAGTCCTGTAATAAAGTGGCTGTCTCTCGTACCTGCAACCTGCCTGATCTATCTGTAGTCATCATTTTGCATAGAATCCCTCGTTTCCCATCCCCGAGATGTAGTGCCATCTCTCTGTCTGTAACTCCATGTCTGACACGCGCAACTGATTTAAATCCATGTAGCAAGCTGAGAGAGCAGTCCCCTTACGGCTGTTGTGACAGTAAGTTTGTGCACATAACTGTCGCCGGATCGGGGGTCCACAATGAGATGACAGTTTGCCGTTTAATCTGAAAGTTGCGGTGTGTGTGTGTGGGGAGAGATTAACTGAAAAATAAAAAAAACACAGAAATCTGGCTGTTTATACAGCTTTAGTATAAAATATTAGTCTCACAACTCACAGTTCCAAAAGACTGTCTGTCAAAGCAGAAATTTACATTTACTTTTCCCGCAGCTCGCTCTCTCTCTCTCTCTCTCTCCATTTACTTGATTGTTCCTTAAATTCTTTGCTCTGTTTTCGGCTCTCTGGCCACGCCATACCAGCAAGGTAAAACTTAAAAAAAAAAAATCTCTGTCCCTACTGCCAGTGTTTCACTAGGGTCCCCATCACAACGATACCACAGCTGATTGAATTTACATTTCTGACAGCTGTCAAAAGCCAGCATTTTTCTTCTCTGTGTGCCTAAATTTAAAAAAAAAACGACAATGTCAGATAATGTGTGTGTGTGTGGGGGAGGTTGCAGTAACCAATAACCATGACAACCAGGACCCACAGCTACCGGGGCTCTAGAAGGACAAAACGCACTAGATAAAACACACACACACAATTGTAATACAGCCGGAGGAACTATTTTATTTCAAAACTGATTTTAAATTGATTTTGTATTAACATTTTATTATTAAACTTATTTTGTTTTACATTCCCCATTTTCTAAGTGCAATAATACCCTCAGGGTGGGCGGTGTGCTATACAGGACCTTCCAGGGCTATAAGGCCCTCTGCCTGTGGCGTCGGGCCTCATTACGCCCCTGGGCGGTATCTGCATAAAGACACACTGCCCACCCTGTTGGGTATTATTGCTTACGACTCACCAGGTGGTGGAGCAATTGTGTATCTGATTGTTTCTAACAGTCACCAGTGGCTGTGGACTACCCACCCACCCTTCCCACACCCCACCCCAGGTGTGGCATTTTTATAGCCAAAGTTCTGACATCACTTCCTCAACAGGTCTTGGGGCAGAACTGTCATATTCTTAATAACCCATCACAGTGCATAAAGGGTAGGTACACACCAAAAAATAATAAATGTATATATATATATATATATATATATATATTACATATTGTATATTATAAGGGGAGGGACATGTGGGGAGTGGTGCAATGCACTGGCTGTGGGGCAGCAGTTTTCCAGGAGACATTCTGGAAACTGCATTGCTGTCCTATTTGCAGGCAACTGTCAGCTCTGAGGGAGGAGGTTGCCCACCTCCAGGCTGAACTAGAAAGGATAAAGGAGGCCTCCCCCACCCAAAGAGCACCAGTGCCATAACCACTGCCTCACAGGTTGCCAAGTATGAAGAGCAGTTGGACCACAGTGGGTTCTGGGAGGGTGCAGGTGGTGGACCAGAGGCGAAGCCCCCTAGTTGTACCTCTACACAAATCATATGCCATTCTGGCAGAGCAAGGTTCCTCTATGATGGCACCCTCAGTGGAGACCCAAAAGAATGCTGAGGACATCCACACAGGAGACCCACAAAAGTGTGGCAAGGGACACTACAGGGGAAGGAAACAGCTTCTGATAGGGGACTCAGTTGTTAGGGGGTAAAACTGGGGAAGGGAGAGGAGAAGGAAGTAAGTTGCCTGCCTGGTGCCATGGCTTGGAGGGACAAGAAGCGAATCCTCAGGATGGCAGAAGCAGCATCACAGGAGAGGGAACTAGATATCATTGTTGACCTTGGGACAAATGTCCCTGCTAGGCATGGGATCAGTGCAGTGCAGAATGAATTTGTGGAGTTGGGGAGGGGCCTCAGATGGGTCACAAGCACGGTAATCTTCTCAGAGGTGCTGCCGGTCCATGGAAGGGGTGAGGCTAGGGTACTGCACACCATGCAGTTTAATGAATGGTTGCAAAACTGGTGCAGAGCACAGGGCTTTGGTTTCACTGGGGACTGGGGGTCCATCTGGAGAGATAAAGGTCTATACTGGCATGATGGTCTGCATCTGTCCATGAAGGGAACCAAGCTCCTAGGTGACAGGTTTAATGCTTGCTTGGCAAGCTTTTAAACTAGCCAAGGGGGGAGGTGCTGACAGGAGGCAGGAAATTACAAGCCTCCCCCCATAAAACATGGCAGGTAGTAAGGAAAACACTGAGGTACAGAGCTCAACACAGGGCAGGACAGGGGTAAATGGAAAAATAGACAAGGGTAATAAGAGCAGGGATAGGGAAAAAAGGATAAAGCCAACATTAAATGGAGGGCAATGAGTACCAATGCCTATAGTCTGGGAAACAAGCTTCCTGAGCTAGTAGCCCTGATGGAAGATGAACAATTGGATATTGTGGCAGTCATGGAAATATGGTACACAGAGAACCATGACTGGGATGTCAACATACCAGGGTACACAATCTACAGAAGGGACAGGGAAGGTAAAAAAGGAGGTGGAGTAGCTTTATACATAAGGGAAGGGATCAAAGCTACAGAATTAAAAAGTAAAGGGGGAATACAAGAGGCACTCTGGGTCACCTTGGAGACAGGGAATGGCATCACAATCCGCACAGGGGTTGTATACAGACCCCCATCTCAAGGGGAGGAAATGGACAAGAAAATGATAGAGGACATTGTCAAAATGGCTGAAAAAGGGGAGATACTGTTGATGGGGGACCTGAATATGCCAGATGTTAACTGGATGACATGTACTGCAGCCACATCCAAGAGCAGGGTCATTCTCGATGCCCTGCAGGGGGCAGGCCTTAGACAGCTAGTGTTGGAACCCACTCCAGAAGGAGCAATACTAGACCTGGTAATCTCAAATGGAGAGAAGATCACAAATTTAGTAGTCAGTAGACACCTGGGAACAAGCGACCACTGCACAGTGTGCTTCACAATGAGCACAACCATGGAGATAAGCCATACAAAAACAAGTATACTGGACTTTAGAAGGGCTGACTTTGGCAAAATGGGTGAATACCTGAAGAATGCACTAGCAAATGGCCAAAAAGGAGGGGTGGAAGAACAATGAAGAAAAATCAAAACTGCCATCATAGAGGCAACAAGCCTTTGTGTAAAACAGATAAAGAAAACAAAGCGGAGTAAAAAACCACTATGGTACTCAAAAGAGGCTGCAGGGAAGGTTAAGGAGAAAAAGGCTGCATTCAAAAAGTATAAGGCATCACAGAAGGAGCACAACAGGGAACTGTATCAATTAAAGCACAAAGAAGTGGGGGAAGGCAGTCAGAATATCAAAGGCCCAAACCGAGGAAAAAAATAGCCAACTCAGTTAAGAAGGGGGGATACAACCTTTTATAGATACACTAGGGAGCATAGAAAGGTTAAGAGAGGGATAGTGAAGATTAATAAAGGAGAGGGGAGGTGGGCAGGAGACAGTGAAAAGGCAGAGATACTGAATGAATACTTTTGCTCAGTATTCACAAAAGAAGATGAGGAGTTACCTAAACCAGACAATAGAAGCACTCTGGGTAGGGGGGGTTGACACCAGTCCATTCACAGAAGAAAGAGTCCTGAAAGAACTCCTAAAACTCAAGGTGGACAAAGCAATGGGGCCTGACGGAATTCACCCCAGAATCCTAAAAGAACTAAGGGAGGACCTAGTGACACCACTGACCACACTATTTAACAAATCATGGCAGGATGGGGTGGTACCTGAGGACTGGAGGAGGGCAGATGTGATTCCCCCCTTCACAAAAGTGGGAGCAAGGCAGAAGCAGGAAACTACAGACCTGTAAGTTTGACCTCAGTGGTAGGGAAAATTATGGAATCACTTCTGAAAGAAAGAACTGTTGAGTACCTAGAGGCCAGCGGGGCACAGGACCCAAAGCAGCATGGATTTACAGCAGGAAGGTCATGTCAGATGAATCTAATTGATTTCTTTGACTGGGTGACTAAAGTAATAGACCAGGGAGGGGACGTGGATATGGCCTACCTAGACTTTAGCAAGGCATTTGACACAGTCCCTCACAAAAGATTAATATCAAGTTAGCCAGCCTGGCAGTGTGTCCCATGGTGGTTGCCTGGGTAGCAAACTGGCTGCACAACAGGGCACAGAAGGTAATTGTGAATGGAACACATTCTGAAGAAAATGAGGTTACTAGTGGAGTACCTCAGGGCTCAGTACTGGGGTCCAGTCCTCTTTAACATCTCTATAGGTGACCTTGCAGAGGGTCTGGAGGGAAAGGTATGCCTCTTTGCAGATAACACAAAGATCTGTAACAGAGTTGATGCACAAGAGGGGGTAGAAAAGATGAGAAGGGAATTGGCAAGGTTGGAGGAATGGTCAAACATATGGCAACTTAGATTCAATGCAAAGAAGTGCAAAGTAATGCACCTGCAAAACAAAAACCAAGGAAAAGAATACATAATAGCAGGGGAGGTACTAACAACAACAAAAATGGAAAGGGACCTGGGGGTAGTCATATCAGATGACCTAAAGGTGGGTAAGCAATGTGAAAAATCAGTAAGGAGAGCCAGGGGGGGATACTGGGATTCATAGGAAGGGGCATCACAAGTAGAAAAAGGGAAGTAGTTATCCCTCTATACAGACAGTTGGTGAGACCCCATCTGGAGTACTGTGTGCAGTTTTGGAGACTTCATCAACGCAAGGACATAGACAGGATGGAAGCTGTCCAGAGGAGGCAACTAAAATGGTGCAGGGTCTGCAGCAGAAACCATATGAAGAGAGACTGAGATAGCTTAATATGTATACTCTTGATGAATGGAGGGACAGGGGGGACATGATAGAAACTTTCAAGTACCTCAAGGGAATCAACAAAGTCCAGGAGGGTAGCATCTTTCAGAAAAAGAGATGTGTAAGAACAAGGGGGCACAGTTTAAAGATAGAGGGGGGATGGCTCAGGGGTAATGTAAGGACATTTTTTTTCATGGTGAGAGTGGTGGATACATAGAACCGCCTTCCTGAAGAGGTTGTTGGGTCTAAAACAGTGGGGGAATTCAAACATGCAAGGGACAGACATAAGGCAATTATAGTGGGGGGTTGCAGGAAGTAGACTGTTGGTTAACTAGAAACTGCAGCTTATCCAGTAGGTAGGGAAATGGGCAGACTGGGTGGGCCAAGTGGTCCTTATCTGCCGTCAAAGTATTTGTTTCTATGTTACTCATGCTGAACATTCTGTACACATACCATAAAATAGTAAAACCCCCAAGTTACTGGCTCCATAAAAGGAACTTTGCAGAATGTTTCACATAAAAGAAAACATTTTGCCAGCCCGGTGGTGCTGAGGGTTGAGCTGCTGGATGCCACGCCTTGTGCTGTGCCAGTGACCTGGGTTTGGGAATGAGTCTGGGTTGTCGGGGTTCTGCTGGGGAGGGAAGGCAAGGAGCGAGATTGAGCCCTGCAAGGCAGCTATCTCTTCCAGTGAGGGACTGGAGGCTCCCTGGCCACTGGCCACCACCTGGTGGAAGACAGATGGCAGCGTCAACTTGAGGGACCTCTGGCAGCAGCCATGGGAAGGGGCAGAGCTGGCATCATGGGGCATGCATGTGCCTTTATGTACCCATGATGCGGTGTGCTTGGGCCCCGAGGAACAGCAGAGGAAATGGGGTAAAAACCTAGAAAATATAAACAAAAAAAAGAAAACATTTGAAAATTCAGTTTTTTTAAATCAGTGTTTGTTTAGATACAGTTATAAGGACACTGTCAACCCCTTAGACTCAAATGATCTCTAGGTTGAGCAACTCATTTTATTGTTGCTCACATTATGTAGAATTTTTTAATGTATTGGGTTGATTTGCATCTGCCTGTTTTTTAAGCAAAAGTTAAAAAAAATGGCTGTCCAGCATGCTGGTGTTACCGCACAAAAATTTTTTTATTAACAGGCCTTGATCTACTACTACTGCATCCTTCCTGAATCTGGGCCCACCCATCCCATCAGAGTCTAGTCACCCATGATATCATGGGTGGAGATAACAAAGTCATGACAGGCTAGACTGTGTGCTTGGGTAGTTTCTACAGTTCAAGAATTACATAGTATGAGGAGTTCAAGGATTTAAAAATAAACACATTTTGGTACGATTAAACCAATAGAATATTTTTCTGTTTTAGTTAAAAAAAGGGTGCAGATAAAAGCAACCAGAAGCAACAACAAACTCTACTGAAGGTAAGCAAACATGAAATGATTTCTTTTAACTCCAAAAAAAATACAATATCAAATTTGGTTGGCAGTGTCTCCTTAAATATGGGTCATTTAGAGTATGAATTTCATTTCTGTAAACAATATCATTACTAACTACTGGCACTTAGCACAAATTCCCTGTCCCCTTTAAAGACTTTATTGTCAGGCTTTCTTGGTTTCAGTCATAGTTACATACTATAAAGTTTCAGGACAATTCCTGCAATCTGACCTGACTTGACTCCACTTTATATTTTTAAACAACACTTTCATTATTGGTGGTGCTGTTCTAGTGACAATAAAAACAGGCTGTATTCATCTTTCTGCATTTGGAGGTGTATTTTCCTATCTCAAATTGCCTCTCTGAGGGATACAAGCTATTTTCTGGCTTCCTCTTTCTCCATGGAGGGCTTGCAGTTTGCAGCTCATTAACTATGCCCTCAGCATCTCTTAGTGAGATGCTGGCACACTAGTGAGATTTTTTACATTGACACCCTCTAGCAGAGAAGAAAAGCTAGTTTAATGGATTTTTGGGTACAACTGCACTGAAGCAGGGGCATTGCACACTGCAAGACCTGAAGGCAGGACATAGTCACGAGGAAGGCACTGGCAGCCAGCATTGTGATTTTCTGGAGAGACAGAGAAGGAGGCAAAGGTGAGGCATGAGGCAATTTAAATCAGAAAAACACTAATGAATGCAGTCTCATTAGAAAAGCTTACTGAAGGACTGAGTGGTTGATTAATTATACTCGATACCCTGTAGTGCTTTTAGCAGGTCATCTTGGAAGTGATCTGTGAAATCTGCTAAAAGCCTGCTAATCGGGATTGTGAAAATAAATTTGCACTAACAAGTCAAGAGTAAAGGGACTGTGAAATATACTAGACACACTAATTACTAATTACTAATTCTACAGTGGTCTGGACTATTTGGAATTACACAGTTAAACTGTTTTCATTCAAAGCCAGCTTCCAGCAGCAGCTGAAATGGTAAAGTTGTACTAGCATCACAATTTTTTTTAGAATGTTGGGCCATGAAAGGTACGCTGAGCCAAACCTCCCACCTGGAGTGATAAGAACCTGAACAGGAGAGATGGCCTGCATCCATCTGGAACGGGAACCACAGTCCTCAATGAATAGTTTAAATGTTACATAGGCAAGTATTTAAACTAACCTAGAGGGGGTGGCAGAAGGAAACAGGGAGACATTAACTGTCCCTGCCACTAGCTAAAGTAGTCAGTGGGGAGAATCCTAAGTGAGCGAAATCCCCAAGGATATCCAGCAACAAAAAAACAAAATGGTAGAAATGAAGATAGATGGGAATGTGAGCAGAGGGGGTTAGGAGAGAAGGCAAAAGCAAAGGGGGGTGGGGTTGGCAAGCAGGGTGATAGCAGATTCTGGAAGGTATGTGTGTAAATGATTGATGTATGAGAAATAAACTCCCAGACCTGGAGGCTGTCATGGCAGAGGCTGACCTGGACATTGTCACCATTACTAAGTCATGGTGCACTGAGAACCATGACTGGGATATAGCCTTACCAGTTTATACTCTGTTCAGGAAGGACAGGGTGGGAAAGAAAGGGGGAGGATTAGCTTTTTATGTGAGGGATAGTATAAAAGCAACTGAGATACAGGGAATGTAGGGAGGGGTGGAGGTACTGTGGGTCACTCTGGAAATGGGTCAGGAAACCCCTATTTGCACTGGCATAACCTCCAGACCTCCAGCATGGGGGGGTAGTTGAATAAGGTTCTGATGGAAGCCATCCAAAAGATGGCAAACAAGAGAGAGGTGCTGCTGGTGGGGACTTCTGCCTAATATAGATTGGAGCATCCCAGCTGTAGCTTTACCTAGGAGCAGGGATATTTTGGACACCCTGCAGCGGGTGTTCCTCAGGCAACTAGTAAAAGAGGCAACTCATGGAGGCCCAATACTGGACCTGGTACTCATTAATGGGGACAGTGTTGCAGACTTCACATTGGATGGCCACCTGGGGAGCAGTGATCACTGTACGGTGTGGTTCAACATAAGTACTGTGGCAGAATTGAACCACACAAAGGCAAGAGTCCTGGACTTCAGGAGGACTGATTTTAAAAAGTTGGGGGAATGCTAAGGGATGCCCTGGCCAGGGGTGGGGGGAACTTTGGGAGTGCAGGAACAGTGGGTGAAACTAAAAGTGGGGATAGAGAAGGCAACATACCTCTGCATCAGGCAAGTAAGCAAAAGCAAGAGAAAAAAGAGACTGTTATGGTTTTCAAGGGAGATGGCCAGGAAAGTAAGGGCAAAAGAGTGAGCATGTAGGAGGTACTGTATAAGGAAACACAGAGAGACGATGAAAGGGAGATGTATCAGGAGATACAGATGGAGGCAGGAAAAGCAATTAGTAGCACAACAGCACAAATGGAGAAGAAAATAGCACAGGAACTAAAGTAAGGGGACAACATATCTTTCAGGTACAGTACGTAAGTAAGAAGAGAAAGACCTGGGGAGGGATAGTAAGACTTAAGAGTGAAGGGGGGGCGCAGGGAAGGGGACCAGGAAAAAGCAGACATACAGAACAATACTTTTGTTTAGTGTTCACAGAGGAAGGAGAAGGACCAGGTGTACTGAAGGAAGGGTGGTGGGCACTAGAGGAGAGAGTCCTGAAGGAAATCATGAATCAGAAAGTAGACAAGGAAATGGGGCCAGATGGTGTGAATCCAAGGATGTTGAGGAAACTTAGAGAGGTGCTGCCTGCACCTCTGACAGCCCTTTTCAACCATTCACTGGAGACAGGAGTTTTTGCGGAGGACTGGAGGAGGGCAGATGTAGTCCCACTTCACAAAAGTGGCAGCAAGGAGGAGGCTTGCAGTTACAGGCCAGTGAGCCTGACTTCGGTAGTGGGGAAGTTAATGGAATCATTACTGATGGAAAGGATTGTGGAATATCTTGAATCTAGTGGCTTACGTGATCTGAGGCAGCATGGATTCACTGGGAGGAGGTCATGCCAAACAAATCTGATAGATTTTTTGACTGGGTGGCCAGGGAATTAGATCAGGGTGAAGCTGTGGATGTGGCCTACTTAGATTTCAATAAGGCCTTTAACACAGTTGCACATTGGAGACTTGAAAACAAGTTGTGCAGCTTAGCAGTAGGTCCAAAGATGGTGAACTGAGTAAGGAATTGGTTTGGGAACAGGAGACAGAGGATGGTGGTAAAAGGAGTTCACTCCGAGGAAGGGAGTGTGACCAGCTGGATACCGCAGGAGTCAGTACTTGGGCAGGTCTTCTTTAATGTCTTTATTAGACCATTGCAGAGGGGTTAGAATGGAAGGTATGCCTCTTTGCAGATGACGCTAAAATTGTCAACAGGGTCAACACCTGGGGGGGGGGATGAATAGAGATCTAAGAAATCTAGAGAAATGGTCAAGAATGTGGTAGCTAAGTTTTTATGTGAAGGGGCAAAGAAACCCTGGGGCAGAGCACAAAATGAGAGATTGGTATTATTGATCCCAAAACAGGAAAATGACCTAAGGATAATCATATCTGATGACCTAAAGATGGCCAGACAGTGTGACAAGGTAGTAGGGATAGCTAGTGGGATGCTAGGGTGCATATGGAGGGGTAACACCAGCAGAAACATAGAGGTGGTGTTACCACTGTATAGATCACAGGACAGACCCCACCTAGAATATTGTGTCCAATTCTGGAGACCACATCTTTAGAAGGACATAGACAGAGTAGAGGTGGTCCAGAGGAGGGCAACTAAAATGGTAGCCCCATCCCGATACCATGTTTACTAACTTGAAATCATTCCCTTATGGCAAGAGGACCTCCATCCCATCCTCAATCTCTTTTAATACCAACATAATGCCATTATCTGGTGTCTAGCAGACCCCCATCCCCCACACTGGCAGGCAGTGCCCAGCACCCTGATCCCTCCATCCCAACCCTGAGCTGGCAACTGGTACAGCCTTCCACTCTGCACCATGACCGGTCACTGACTGAGCTGTCATTGAGCGTGTACTACACAGTATAGACTCACTGACTGTTCAGTTGGTGACCAGCAGTGTGGAGAGCAGCGTGATGTACTGCTCACCAGCTTGGAGCTGGGATGGGGAGCAGGGTGGTGGGGGACGGAGGTGTCTGCTAGACACCAGGGAATGACATTACATTGGTATATAGGGGTATACAGGGGATCGGAAATGGGAAGGGGATCCACTAGCCACCAGGGAATGGTTTCACATTAGCACACATGGGATTGGGATGGGGGGAACCACAGAACACCAGGGAATCAGTATTAAAACATCAGGCATGGGTGCAGGTGGCAGATGGACCACTGGATACGAGGGACATATTATTTTATCTCATCACACAGGTGATTGGTCAGAAGGAACCACTAGACACCAGGGAAAGTTTATTTTTTCACATTGAGCCATGGATGGGGGGGGGGACCACTAGATACCAGGGAAAGTTATTTTTTCACGTCAGGCTGGTGATCAACTGAAGAGGACCACTAGACACCAGGGAAAGTTTACTTCATACCATGGGGCAGGCGATTTATTTATTTTTTTTTAAGTTTTTGTTGACCGGGAAAGTGCACTAGACAAATCCTGCCTATTTTCAGGCACGACCTGGGGGGGGGGGGATACAGATGAATGCCAACTGACATTGAACCAGATTAAGCTCTTGGTGGTATTTTTTAAGTGAATGAGGGAAAATTGGCCAGGGCACCGGGGAAATTCCCCTTCTCTTTTCGATAAGTGCCATGGGATCTTTAACATCCACTTGAACTACCACCAATCCAGGCAGATGGAACCTCGGTTTAACGTCTCATCCGAAAGACGGCACCTCAGAAGTGCAGCACCCATCTCATGCTGCACTACAGTGTCAGTACTGGTATATTAACCCAAGGCCAGATGTGGGAACTGTACTCACAGCGCTCTGATCTCCCAGCCTCAGAGGTGAGTGTGCTACCTACTGAGCCACTGACACTGCCAAAATTGGTGGGGGAGGGGGGCACTACAAGCACCAGGTAATAATTGTGTTATTACAGCAGATAGGATATTGGTGGGGGGGCACCACTAGATACCAGTGACTACTCTGTTGGGAGTCAGGGGAACCAATTCAGTTCCTTTCCCAACCCATAGGGTTGCGCAGGAGAATATCAAGATTTTAATTGGCGGTATCTGTGCCATGCATGGGGACTGCACAAAACAGCTTTGCGCAATGCACATACTCTGAATATTGGACTGTGCTAATATTCAGGTCCCTGCCCCTTCATTGTTGCATCCCCATCTGAATATTGCCCTGGCACAAACCATCTTTGCCTACTGTAACCGGGCTTTTCAACATAGGACATCCGTGAAAAAACCCAGTCCGTGCGGGCAAACTATTATTTGTGCCTGGGCAAACTTTTGAATATCTGTCCCCTGATCCGCAGTGCAACCAAAACTGAGTCTACTGTGTTTGAATCACAAAACTTGCTATCTCAGCTAGCTGATCCACTTGTAATCATAACAACAGTTGGCAAAGCTACCGGTATTGAGGAATCTACTTATTCAAATGCTGTACTGAGACAACTGACTTGATGCATCACTTATGTACAGTAGGCACATCAATCACATTTTTACAATAATAGCGCCAATCTCGACTTGCTCTGTGGGTCCCAAAAATATTTCTGTACTCGTGAGGAAACAGGTGATTTCCAACTTCCTGCTCCCTTACATTAATCAAGGAGACATCATATACCACTTTTAAAACAGAGCCACTGCTGCCCTTGGATCATTTGTACAACAAGCTGTGTAGGATCACTCTCCCCTGTGTAGGGTCTTCCCATTATTGCCTGCTGATAGACCAGCTTAACTGTCCAAGTCCTCCAGGCAGATGTGTTATCACTATCTTTCTTTGCTGCACAACTGTGCATTAGGAAAATACCCTGATTATCTCATTGCCCACCTTAAGCAGTTGAACAGTGCCCACTCACTCCATTCAACAACAGCACTTACGTACTGCACCATCTCAACTGTCAGGAAGAAACATGAATTTGGTAGAGATGCCTTAACATTTTGAGCAGACATCTAGAACAAACTCTCTGTCCAGCTAAGGAATGCTTCTAGTTTGCAAATGGTTAAGTCCAGTCTTTTCTGCCATTTTAGAAACCACTGCTATTTTCTGTTCTGGTCCATCATTATCCACTCCCCAACTTTGATCATGTTGCATACCATTGCTCTTGCTTTTTATTTGTTGCAACCCCACTTTGATAGCTTGCTTTGATTACAGTTTGTATTAGGGATGGGAGGGTCGGCTGTGACCTGGTTTGATTCTGACTCTGATTTATTTCCAAAAGGTTCTTATTTACTCCGATGAATTGTAGACCTATATTTAGTCTGTTTGAGTATGAGAAACGTATCAGCATTATTCTTTTATGCCTCTATTAGAAAACACAATAAAATTCAACTTAAAAAAAAAGTGTCTGTATTTTCGTGTTGTTTCCTTCACTGAGTTTGGCATGGTATTGATGAGAAACAGGCAGCATGAGCAGGATATGTGATGGGGCCCCAACCATCCCTCCCACTCTTTTGAATTGAAATGTGATTTTTTTTTGGGAGCTTACAGCACTACTGGGATTGTAACTCTAAAACAGCTGATCTTGGAATTCCATTTTTAGACATTTGGATGTATTCCTTCACAGCTGCAAAATAGTACACTCCCTTCTGATTTTTGATATTTGCTGCTCTATGTTAAAGGCATCTGAAAGGAGGGAGGATGCTACTGTATTGTACCTCAAAATGTCTCAGGATATTAACAAAAAACAAAACTTTTTAAACTGCTGTTTCTATCATCTGTTCAGCTTGGTCTAATAGATTTATTCTATTTCTTTCAGCAACCTAGGGGTTAACTCATTATAAGTTGTATGGAGTTTACTGACCCTATGAACCTCAGACTACAGTGTCAGATTACAGACAGTGCAGTTTGTAGCCTTTGTTAGCTATCTGATTCCTATGGGCACACACACACACACACACACACACACGCACACACACACACAGCAGCAACATGATGATTGTGACTAAACAACACTATATGGCACCAACAAGAAAATAACTTTCATCATTTGGTAGCTTTTTACAGCCCTATTGGCTCTGCCTAGAGTCTGTGTTATTTGTAATTATTTTGCATGCCTACTTGATGTTATAGCAAGCAGCATGGGCCCCAAACCATGCCATGTACTATTGTCTGAAACCCTGATTTTAAATAAAATAGTTTGACATTTGGTGCACTGTTATGGCAAACAGTGACAGTCCTCTGCCCTGTCCATGTTCTTTCCTTCACCCCCTGTCTGATATAAAAGGGGAACAGACATCACCAATGGCCCCCACACTCAAGAGTGGATCAGGTCCCACTGTGCAGTTTGTGTGCAAAAGGATTTTGGTTTAGTTACTTTTTACTGTAGTATAGAATAAATTGTGTTACCAGACTAATTTTGCTTAGTTGGAAGCTGACATTTTCTGTTAGTACAAATACCAAAATCCCCTGCAGATTACATCAGAGCAGTAGCCAGCAGTGAGACAATAGGCAGCAGTAAGAATATTCAGTGGCCTGCAGTGCATGTTAGAGTTTATATAAGCTCTGATCTTTTGTTTGCTGGTTCTGTTATCCTCCATGGGCTATGTACAGTTATAGAGGACAGCACATAGCCAGTCGAGAAAAACAGAACCAGCAATCACACGTTCAGAGCTTATAACTCTAATATGCACTGTAGGCTGTTGAATCTCTGACTGCTGCCTACTGCGGAGATGTCAGCTGCAGGGGATTCTGGGATTTGTAGTAAAAGTTGATGTCAGCCTACAACTAAGCAAAATTAATCTGATATAATTTTCTATACTACAGTAAACAGTAGGCAAACCAACATGTTTCTGCCCACAACATGCACACTGGGACCAACCTCACACTTGTGTTTGGGGTCCTTTGTACTGACTGATGTCCTTTAAATTACATATTGCCTGCCTGCTGGTTGTTATGTAAGCAGCCTTGGACCCCATTCCTTGCACCCGTTGCATGTTGTTCAAAGGAAGATAAACAACAATTCAAGTGTAAGGAAGGAAACTGTGGTTCTGTTTAATTTTTTACGAGCACGAAGTATAAAATTCACCAGATTGACCAGTTGTCACTTGTGTTTTGTAACTTACTTTTTATCTGGTTGACCTTGCCCACCCCCCCGCACCCACACCCACACCCACATCCAGCATTGCAGTTTTTGGATATATCCTACAAGCTTCCACAACTAATAATTGCAGTCAACTATGGTATACTTTATGGCAGCCAACTGCAAATATGAGTCCAGTAGTATAACTTACCATTCTCCTGCTATGTGCCATGGCAAGCACATGAAGTTTAAAATGTAAAGATGAAATAAGTAGTTTTGACTTGTAGGACATATTCATGACTATTTGGAATAACCTGTAGGGGTGGCATGACTCAGCAGATGGCGATAAGTTACAACACTCAGCTGATAATAAAATTGATAAATCCACTGCTTTACACATCAGCACATCTTGTCCAAGTACAGTATGTTAAACATAAATAGCCAGTTTACATTTTATATTCCAGTTTTACATCAAAATGTTAAATCGAATATTCTGTCAATGACTGATGAAGTACACATCTAATAGAAGGGCAGCCCCCCATTTCATCAGTGTATTCAGAAAGCATAACTGAAAAAAAACATCTAGTGGTTGTTTGTCAGCACCCTATCAACGACAACAAATGAAATGTGGTAGGCGACTATCTGTTTCATTTTTTTTTTCAGATGTTTGTCAAAATAAATTCCATACAATTGCATCTGGATGTCTAAGATAATTGCATCATAATTACATTGAGTGTATTTATTTTTTGTATGTATGTATTTTTGTAAGGTCACCATTGTGAATGAGTTTATACTCAATGGTTTTACCTTGAATAAACAAACAAACATCTAAAATATAAGCAATTCACTGGCTATTTGTTTTTTCAACTTGCTGAATAAACAAATTAAACTCCACCTGGGTACCCAAATTGAATGTGAAAAACATATGCAGCAATACATCTAATATACACCTCACAAGAATAATTTTTTCATTTGATCTTTCTGTTATCACTGCTGACCTTTGTCCTCTAAATTCAAAGAATAAATAACTTAATATCATCAGCATCTTCTTTAAATACCACCAAGAAAGTACCCTTATTATGAGACACCTGTTGCAGTTGTTCATCCTCATCCCTTTTATGTTCTTGCCAGTGTTCTACAAACTGGTAAGAGAATTTGTTGAGACTGACTTTTAAGAAGGTATGGCACTGAACATTTTCAGGAGCAAGCCTTGTGTGGCTATAAGAGACAACACTTCCAGCTGTAGCTAATATATGCTCACAGTAAACACTAGTGGGAGAACATCTAATAGGCTTTATAGCAAAGCTAGAAAGTGCAGGGCAGATCTTTTTCTTTTCCAGCAAGTACTCAAAAGGGTCATAAGTAATATCAATGAGTCATTCTCTTAAATAGTTATCCACAATATCAGACAAAGACAAAGTAGGTGGCTCAATGACATCCACATCTGAATTATCACTTTCTAGTTCCATGAGTTTTGACCAAAACGTGAGTCATCTGGGGGCTTTTCAGAATGACATGCCTTTTTCAAAGGCTGTAAAAGAGGTCTTTCTGCGTGACTACCCAATGTTGATGAAGGAGAACATGATGGAAGTAAGTGGAAATTATTGCTGTCACCACTAATAGATGGTGCATCACCAAATTCAGCATTCACATCACATGATTCACTTGTATTGTCAAATACAGTTTCTTTCTTTTCCTGTACAATTGCTGAAACCAGCATGTTTTTGTATTCAAGATAAGAGTCATCAAGATCTGAAGGAGGCAACTGTTGCTAAACTGAGGGTCAAGAAGAGAGGAGTCCAAAGAAGAAAATGTATGTCTTTTGTGATATTAAGTCTTCAGCAATTTCGGAATTGCTGTATCTGGGATACACCAGACTTGTCTCCTTTTTGTTCAAAACCTCTACACAGCATTCTGAGTTTCTTGTTCAATACATTTATGATGGGAATAACCTAACTTAGAGTAGCATTCTCATTGCTAATGCGTCAGGTTGCTTCTTCAAAGGGAGTCAAGAGCAATGTAAGATGCTCCATGAAGCCCAACTGGTATGAATTCAGCACAACACTACAGTAACTGGTATGCTGTGCTCCATGGTACTGTATATTCATGGACTACCTTCTTTTGGGTGAGAAGTCTCTCATGCATGTAAGACATTGAGTTTCCTCTTGTTGGAACATCTTGTTTTAGTGGCTATATTGGCAAGCAGTTATTTTTCTGGAGATCAGCCAAGATGCCTTGTTATTTTACAGAGTGATTAAAATGACCACAGATTTTCATTACAGCTCACACTAGCATTATCATATTATGATGTATGGGGAGCCTTAATAAACGCTACATATTTATTGTTATTTTTTCTTGTAATCACACTTTTCAGACGTTCGGGTGATAAACCATGCCAAGGTACATCAGAAAAGTAGGTTTACAAGAAAGAATGCCAACCACTCACCAAATTCTCTCTAGAATGCCCTGCTTGCAGCAATGTGCACTTCTTTCAAACTCACAGCAGTTGTACACTAGCAGTCTGTCAGCACAATGGCCAGTACCATGGCTCCCACTAGCGAGCAGTCCAAACATGAATTATTCACCCCGAAGCAACAAAATAAAAGCTTACTTGCTCCAGTCAAGTTCCCTGTGAGGCCCATCTTTATCTCCCGCAAGGCTGCAGAGCATGCAGATGATGTAGAGGAAGTGATCACATGATCGCGGTTAGCCAGCAACGTTTCCTTTAGCTCTTGAACTTTGTTTGTTTGAACTTTACTTGCTTGAACTTTAAAGATTTGAATTGTTTAAATCTTTCTAGAAGGGTTTATCATTTTTAAAAAAATGTTGTTGGATGTACTATTTATTTTATTTTTTGATTGGGTGGCATTTTCCAAACAGGAATAAACATGTTTTTGTTTAAACAAGCATCATAGTGGCTTCATTTCATACGCAAGGTAAGGTATTTTTTTCTTTTCACATAAAAACATCCAGGATATATTTATCATGCCGTAGCTGAACCCCATACACTATAAAAGACAATGCCTGAGGTTTGGGTGATTACCAAGGTGCAAACATTTCTTGCGGTTACCATGACAACAGTAAACCTCTCAAGCTTTGCTCCCGAGGTTTACAAGGTTGACATGGCAACCACATGAGGTGTTTACATCTTGGTAATCACCTGAACCCCAGGCATTATCCTTTGTGTTGTCACAATAAAGTAAAGCTCATACTAACAGATTTAATGAGTGTGCAAAACATGGAATGTAAGTAAAACCACCTTGTTTCAATGCACTAATAATATTGGTGCCATTGTTTGAAACCACAAATTCAGTTTTGAGTCCCAGGGCTCTAACCACTCAGAAACCTTTTCAAGCAACACTTCCAAAATATTATCAGCAGTGTAATGCTTACCAAACATGCTAACGCAAAGTGCTGCAATTCTTTGTCTTCCTTCCTGTACACTGCTGCTTGTGCTGATGTTTGAAGATGATTATTATACCCAGTGTACTGTGATGCACATATAATCAGTGGTTTGAAAACTCATCAACATGTCTGTGGTCAGATGCACATCACCACATTCACTCTCTTTAACAGCTAATTTTATTTTACCTTGCATATATTAATACATTTTGGAAATAGTTACAGTTGCAACATGTTTATGGCTTGGTATGTTGTAAAGTGGAGCAAAGTACTTTAAAAGGGTTTTAAAACCTTCATTCTCAGTCACAGAAAATGGTTGCAGGTTCTTGACAATAAATGCAGCTATTAACTAATTTTTTATGTTACTTGATGTGATCTACTGTAGGCAGTGTTTTGTTCAAGCATTGCAGTAATGGTCTGCTGTTTAGTTCATGCCGGGGGGGCAAAAACAATGGGCTTGCAGTGGTGAAGCTGTAGCTTGTCCTAATACTTTTGTCAGTGAAGTCGAACATGTTTTTTGCTGCCATGTCTCTAAGTCTCTTCACCATCACCGTTGTCTGTAAGATTATTTTCATCACATATATTTCTCCCTTGCTCAAAACTGCTGCCGAGCCTAATGGTTGGATGTGCTCTTTATAAATGGCTTTGTGGTGATGTTGTCCCAAACTAGATCCTCATTTTCTGTCTGTCAGTTTCCTGATGACAAATGGTACAGACAGAAAATCATTTGTTTTTGGGACTTATATGAAAATGGCTCCTCACGGGACTTCCAGTGCAGTGGCTATAGTGGCAGCAGCAAGGTGATTTTGCTCCGTGGTGGGTCACTCTTGTCTCGCATATTTTTTGTGGTATCACCCCTCCTTTAATGTTTTCACCTGCAAATGACTGTGTTGTATCGATCCTAGTACTAGAGTTTTGTATTTTTTCATCACAGGCTGGAGGATTCTGCACTTGTGGAGATGACGTCACTCACAATACTCCACCAAGTCCCGATCAGCAGAAACCCCCGAAGCATCACAAGATAGGTTTTGGGACTGGCAGCCTTCTAGACATACTCAAACATTCTCGGCATACTGAGCTGGATGCCTACATATTGGAGTTTGCCTCTATTAAAGCTATATTGGTGGAACTGGTATCAGACACCAGATCCATCCGTCTTTCGGTGGAGTCTTTAACTACCCATGTTGGGGATGTTGAAGTGTGAGTGAGCTCACTCGAGGACTGAGCTAATATGGAGGAGAAGGAATTGGTATCTTTGAATTGTTGGCTAGCTAACATGGAAGAAAAAGTGGACAACCTGGAGAACAGGTCTTGGAATGAACAATTTACTTCTTATTGTCATTCTGGAGGCCGCCGAACAATCCGATCCTATTTCCTTCCATAATGCATTATTTTGTCAAGTTGCTGGCCTGCCAGACTCTGGTAATGCATATGCTAATGAAAGAGACCATCAAGCCATTGTCCACAAACCTAGCCAGAGAGAATGACCACGGGTTATCATTTGCAGATTCTTGAATTTTCAGGAACAAGTAAAAATCCAAAGGGAAGCATGCTCGCAACCAGTCTGATACTGGCAACAGCACCATTTTTTAATGTACAATTATGTCAGCCAGCCTGCTAGAGAGAAGCAGTGGGCCTATGCTGAGATAAAAAATGGTTGTACCAGGGAGTAATTAAATGACATATTCAATAGCCTGTAAAAGTTGTCATCCAGCTTCTACAGGGCACCTTTTCTTTTGACTCTGTAGACTCTGCAAACCAACACCTGCCCAATATTCTCCCTGACTGGTTCTCCAAGCAAGCCAAGGCAGCTACCTTGGCTGGCAAAGTGAACTGCTAATTCCTTCAGAGTCTGCATTCTTAGTAATATGGCCTTTGTTTATCGTTAGACTTTAAAATCGAATATGCCTTTCTTTGCAACTGTTTTTTCAGGGTATGGACCTACTGACCAATGGCAGACTAGTGTTTACACTGTGCTGTTTTATTACAGTTGGACATTAGTACTATTTTGCCTATTGCTAGTGTTTTGGCTTTTGGTATTTTGTGGTGGGTTTTGTTTCAGTGCTTGATATCTTAGAGCTCTATTTTATTTTTGTTTGTCTTTTTTTTTATATATATATATATTCATTACTTGAGTTTTCCTTTGGTATTTCTTTGTCTTACTCCCTGGCTCAGTGTTTTAAGTTTTGTGTCATCTCAGTTCCCTCTCTAACATTCTAATGGTGAATGGCACTGGGTTTGTCTTATTGTGTTGGTGTCTTACAGACTTTCCTTCTTTACCTTTATATCTTTCTTTGAGTAACTCAGTTTTGTTTATGTTTGGATCTTTATTTTAGCTGGATTTCTTATTTTTTCATGGTTCTTCTCTGTATGGGGAGATCTTTTTCTTTTTGGTTCTAGTTAATGCTCTGGCACCTTTCTTTTTTCCTTTTCTTTTTTTATCTCCATTGGTCACCCCCTTCAGCCTGACCAGTCCCCCCAGCCCCGACATCCTGAAATTACTGGGGCTTGCCTTATGCCTGGCCTGCGAGCAGAGCCTGTGAAGGGTCAAGCATCATCCTGTGGCCAAGTCCATTTTTCCTCCATTTTCTTTGTTGCCTCCAAATTACCCCAGGGCCCGAGGATTAGAGACACATGTGCATGGAGGTATGCATGCATACTACAGCCCCGGTGACAGCCCCTTCCTCCCACCCATTGACCTAGTGTCTGGCACTCCCTTTGGCTTGCGATGCCCCCTGGCCTCCACCATGAAGCAGTCAAGAGCTGAGGGATGCCACCTTCCCACCCCAGAGAGGAGAGCTGCCTTTCTGCGGCTCCATCCAACTCCATGCCCTCCCCATGCCGAATTCAGATGTCCTGTGCTTATTCCTGAACATGGATCACCAGCATGGCATGAGGTAAGGCATCCAGTGCCTTAGCCCTTGACGCCACCGGGCCGGCTTTACTCTGGCACCTTTCTGACAGTATGTGATCATCTGTTTCTGCACCGGCTGTTCAGTGAGCAGGATTGTTTAAATTGTCACTTTTTAGCTTTCCATTTTTATAGGTTGCACCAATGCAAGCTTTTTGTCTCCCATTAGTACCTCAGTGTATTGCTTAGAACTTGTTGGGTGCTACTCCACCCTTTGTTTCCAGTTCACCCAGGTTGGGCATTTATTCTGGGCTTTATTTGGCCCCCAATCTTTTTGGCTTTTATTTTCCCACTCTTTCGTTCTGTGCACAGTCATATGGGCCCTTTCATTAGTCCTTAGGGCCTGGCATTCGGAAACTATCACCCATTTTGGTTACTTTAATATTTGCTGTTTGTTTTTTTTTTCTCTTTTTTTCCCTCTACCTTACTGGGGTTCCTTTGGGTAGAGGTGTTATGGTGCACTCATTTATGGTGACCTGCCCTGGACTACACTTGTGGTAGCTACTTATGGTGCTACTCTGATCATGACTTATGTGGGCAGGGTTGTTCGGGCATCGAGATTGAGATTTTTTTTTTACCTTCTGATTTTACCCTATGGAATTTTGTTAGCATTCCTTATACTTTGCATGGGGAGGTGGGTGATTTGGGGGGTTCTGGAATTTGTCCAGTTTGGTTCCTGGCACAAACTATTTTAGGTTGTAACACGGCGAACATAGGTTATTTGTTATATGTATCACTCCATAGGTTTGTTATTTGGATATCCTGGATTTTACTTTATCTTCTATTTTTTTTTTATGACACTGGGGGTGCCCAATCCCCCAGTGTCACTAATGGGAATCTTCTCTTTGTTTTTTTTTCTTAAACCTGAAAATAAGAAAACTGTCCATCATTGTCTGTTGCGCCATTACCCCCCCCACCTAACCCTCCAACTCAGCTCAACAATACCACACACCACAAGTCCTTCCTTACCTACTGGGAGGTCCAGCACCATAATCTTCTGTGGACCACAGACACATCTTCGCTCTTCAAAGTTGGACCATGAACTGAGGAAACAGGTAAATCCAATGTATTTCAACTGGGTTTGGAACTTAGTGTCATAAATTGGCCATTTTTGCATATTTTGGCACCAGAATTTTGACATGCCTTCTTTGGGACCCTACCTCATGAACAATTTAACTGTTCTTAGGTAGATCTGTCCCAAAAGGTGGCTTCACTGTCCCTGTGTAAAATCACCTTTTAGGCAGGAGTTGAAAATTGTCTCTGCTCTTGTTCATGAGGTGGGGTCATAAGAAGGTTATGTTGAAAATTAGGTGTAAAAATATAAATAAACAACAGAGTTATGGGCCTGCCTTGACTTTTGTGAATATAGACTCATAACTTTGGTAATTTTCAATATTTTTCCACCAAATTCCCAGCAAAGCCAGATCTTTACAGTACCTCATGAGTGTGACAGCTGTCATGTTTAAAGTCCTGGCCATAATGTTTTTTTTTTTACATCTGAAAAGTGATTTCTCAGTCCCTGTGTGAAATTACCTTTCAGCCAGGGGTTAAGCATTTTCTCTGTCTGTGTTCATGAGGTGGGGTCATAAGAAGGCTATGTTGAAAATGTGGTGTCAAAATATTAAAAAACACAAAAGTTATGAGCCTACCTTGATTTTTGCAAACACAGCTTCTTAACTTTGGTAATTTTCAATATTTTTGCCCCAAATTTTCAGCATAACCAATTCTTTAAAGCACCTCATGAATGTGACAGCTGTCATTTTTCAACTCCTGCCCAAAATTTGTTTTTGCATCCTGAAAATTGATTTTACAGTCCCTGCGCAAAATTGTTTTTTTTTTGGCCAGGAGCTGAACATTTCTTCTGCCCTTCCTCATGAGATAGGAGGCTTAACAAGGTTATGTTGCCAATTTGGTGAAAACATATTAAAAAAACTAATTTTCCATATGTTGACCCCAATGTCCTCACCTGCAGCCGTATCAGCTCTGACAAGAGTTTGTTTTTTAAGTGGAGAGGGGGTGCGCCTTCAGCAGTCCCATCCTTGCTAGATGTTATTTTTGTTTTTGCTTACCTACCTACCTACCTACCTAAGTTGACTTATTCTGTTCTCTCCTGGAATGTCAAGGGTGCTAATTCCCCCATAAAATGCTCTCTGCATCTTGCCCACCTGCCAAATACAGTCCAGCACTGGCTTTTCGGCAGGAAACCCATTTAATGACAGCAGATTTGCCCTTTTTGAGATGCAGTTGGGTGGGTCAGGTTTTTGTGGTGGGCACGGACAAGAAATGTGCAGGGGTGGCTATTTTGATTGCTCAGTAGACAGATTTTGTTATGTGTCAAGTGGTAACTGATTCTAACTCCAGGTACATTATTGTCCAGGGAGACTTAGATCATATAGAGATAACCTTATCCTCATTCTACAGCCCTAACAAGGATGACCCATGAACTGCAAGCCTTTATGGACTTTTCACTACATTTAAGTGGCTGAATCTACCTTACATTATAGTGGGAGATTGGAATGTCTTTTTAAATGGTAATTTGGACTGGTCAGGGCCCCCAATTTTCTCCCTAACTTACAACCAGAGAGCAGACCTCTGACAGATGCTTTATCCCCATTCTAAGGAGTTTACATATTTTTCTCCACCCCATCAAACCAAAACCAGAACTGATTATTTCTTAATCGGTTCCTCCTTAGAAGTAGGCCTAGTCATGGCTGCGATACAGCCACATGTCATTTCTGATCATTATCCTGTGCAGATCTCCATGAAGGTGGACCCCAGTATTCACATAGATAAAATTTGGCATATGATTCCTTACTTAAGGATGATCAACTGGTAGTGTGCTTATAAATCTTTACAAAATGTTTCTTTCAGGAAAACTCTGGCAGTGTAACCTGGCAGGTAACTCTGTGGGCTGCTTATAAATGTGTAGTTTGAGGCAAGATTATTCACCTTGCCACCAAAGACAGAAAACACCACCAGCCCACTCGTAGGACATTATACATCAAATTAGGTCCTTGGAACTTCAGCTGGCTTCAGGTTATTCAGAGCAGGTGGCCTTATATCTGTATGAATGTTGCCATTAATTTATCAGAGGCCAGGTGGAATTTGTATTACTCAAATTGAAAACAAATTATATTTCTGAGGGCAAAGGTGCCAGTAATTTCTTGACTCTGTGTCACAAACAGCAGCCAGCCTTTCATATGGTTAAGCATCTTACCAAATCTGGGACTCAGCATCCTGTCATCCACCCCAGGCAGATAGCAGAAGACGTTTGGACCTACTACAGTGTTCTTGGGTGATTGGGTCTCCGATAAACTGGCCACAGATGCATATTTAGCTCAAAGTCATCTACCCCAACTAGACCAGAGGGAGTATTATCTCCTTGCACAACCTCTAATGCTCTCTGAACTTCAGGAAGCATTACAGTCAATGGCTTCCAGTAAAACTCAGGGCCTTGATGGGTTTTCTGCTTCTTTTTATAAAGCTTTCTTGGTGGAATTACTACCACAACTGTTAGAGGTTTACCAAGAGGCTCATGCTAGCAGTGATTTGAAGGCTTCCATGCAAGAAGCTTTAATTTCAGTTTTGCCTATGCCTGGCAAGGATTTAGTCAAAGTGTCTAATTATTGGTACATTTCTTTATCGAACATTGATTTAAAGATTTTGGCAAAAGTTTTTGGACCTCGACTGCAGCAGGTTTGTCTGCTTTGGTCAGCAAGTCAGTTTCATGACCGGGGGCTATCTGTGCTGATCATTTACAGACACTCCAAAACATTTTTCTGCATCCAGGAACACCATGACCCCAACAATCTTTGCCTTCCTGGATGCAGAAAAAGTATTCAATAGGGTGCACTGGCCATATCTTATTTCGACACGTGAGCATTTTGATTTGCTCAGAACCTTTCTTCGGTTGGTGAAACTATTATACTCTCATCCCAAGGCATGAGTTCACTGTAACCAGGTTCTCTCATCCTCCTTTCCTGTTCGTAATGGTACCTATGAGCGCAGCCCTCTCTCCCCATTTCTATTTAATTTATACCTCAAGCCATTGATCCAGTGCATCAGACTAAACCCTTTGCTTCAGTGTGTGGTTATAGGGACCTAGCAATATAAGATATCGGCACATGCAGATGACATTCTTTACTACTTAACGAATCCTGTTACCTCGCTATCTCATGCTCTGGATGGAATATGCACTTTTGGATTAGTTTATTTTTATAATCTTAATGCTGAGAAAACCCAGGTCTTAGTGTTAATTACTTCTACTAGGAAGGGCAATTTAGAAGGTATGGGGCTTAGTTGGGCATCCACAACTTTAACTTATTTCAGTATCCAGCTTACTACTTCTACCACAAAGCTGATTTGCAGCAATTTTACAGAACCATTCTGGAATATCAAATCAGAGGCACTACTTGAAGGATCCAGATATGCATGAGTGGCACATCATGGAGTGCCACATCTAGTGTTACAAGGCAGAACCTTTTCCTTAATCATTGACTTTTTAGGCCTAACTGTTTGGCTACCTGTTTTTATGTTTTATCTGATTTTTTCTAGCAATGCCAACAGTGCTGCAGTACTTTAATTAGAGGATTCACCAACATTCTTTTCTTTTTCTGGTTGTGTTGCTTCATTTTTAAGTTCGCTCTCACATATGTGCAGTGAACTTCTTACTGTGAGTTACTTTTGAAGGGTGTGACACTGTCTATCCAATGAAGAGTGGTCTGCATGGGGTGAAACAGTGCCACACCAATCATCAGTCAGGTTGATCATGATGCTGTTTTCCCTTTATGGGTGGAAACTTTGTCTTCTTGAAAAGAAAAAGCCGAACCAATCATATGGTGGCTTTTTCTTTTCATCTGTAGGACACTGCCCAGCAAACAGTTGTTCGGTGTCCTGATCAGCCTGGCTGACATCAACCCCCCCCCAAGCTGTCCCTTCCTTCATTTTCTCCACTTGGCCACCACCAGACCCTCCTGAATCAGGAAGACTAGACTCAGTGGTGGGATGCACTGCTCCATGGTGGCACCATGGAACATGATTGGCTGGTTGATGCCAGTAAAGATGAAGGCCTGGCTGCTGAGTAACCTATGCTGCTGCAATTCAGGGCCACTCTCTTTCATGATCTCCCCTTGTCTGCACCTTATCCACAGTGGCCAGCACTTGTACAGTGTGACAGCAATGAAAATGACCCCGAATGTGAGTAGCATGGAGTCCACCATCTTAGTCCACTGGAGTTGTACATTGCTGTCAAAACTCAACCAGACCATCACAGTAAAAGTGGCTCTGACTAAGCAGAGCAAGGTACTGGAGAAGATCAGTTGGGCACCACCTCTGTCTATGTCAGAAAACTGCACTGAGCACCTGTAAATCAAACAGCAGATGACTGTACCACTCGTTCCCACTGTAGTTGAGATCACCCATACCCCCAGCAAACACTATACCCCAACCCTTCAACCAACCACCACCACCTCCACCCACAGATACTGGCAGGTGGTCCCATCTCCTTGAATGGTAGAAGAGGGAGGAGATGAGGGCAGAGTGGAGAAGTGCCTAATCCAGTCAGTGAGAGGAACTGAAAATCTTGACCGTGGCTGCCTAATCTGGGATAGAGACAGACCAATCAACTCAGTGAACACCCCTGAGCCTCACTAATACACCAGCTGCCAGGCACAAGAAGCATCTAGTTCAAGGATACTCACTGCAACAAGACCAAGCTATGCTAAATGTAGGCAGCATATAACAAAGTGCAGATGTTACACTGAGGTTTTCTACCATATGCAGTAATAGGTTTTCTACCATATACAATAATAGAGCCCCATCAATCAGGTTTGTCCTGAGAGAGCCTCCCCCCCACCAAATTCACAAACAACTGTTTCTCGTATGGTACAGATAATGTTATCAAAATGATGTTGCATTTTTTGTGTACCTCAAATGAATCCAGTTGTGAAGTCCAGTGCCATGACTTTGATAGCAGAACTGTAAAAATCCGATATATTTTATCACAGTGCTGACTGCATCTCACCCACCTTAGTTGCTGCAGTAACAGTTCCTTCTCTCTTAGGGTTCACTCGGTACTGAACTCAAGCTGAACTATACATAAGTAAGTCTTGTTAATTAATTAACTCCCCTAAAATGTATGTGGGCCATCCACATAGATGGATTAATATGAGCTACAAATATATTCAAAAATTCTTCTACTGTATGTTGTAATCCTTCCTTCCCTCAGGTGCTTTAACCTAGTGCCTTCTATTTTGGATGTGGTTTAAGTAGGTGTGTTAGTGCCATAACAATACCAATGGCAAACTTTTAGCACTGACAAATGTTTGTTATCAATTGTATAAATTATATTTGCAGCGGTGGATTTCCCTGTTTTTCCTGAATTTCTTTTCAGGAAATATTTTTATTATTATATGTACCAATTTCAGCCATACTGCTAGAGATGGCCACATGTTCCATAACAGATTCTGATTCTGAATTCATTTTTTGGGGTCCAACTTAATTAGTAGTTTTAGTCCAGATGCAAAGGTGGTGAACCCAGGGTCTGAGACATCACATCCCCTCCCAAAATAAGTGAGGCACTACTTATCTGTGCAGTAGATGTATCAGAGCTGGATCACAACCTAGGTGATGCAGTGCCATGGATGAAAAAAATCAGTATAGCAGAAAGTAAAGATGCTGGCACCTGAAGCATATAATCATTTTTATGTATTGAAAACTGTTGTTCACTGGGGACATTGATAGCAATACAGGATACTGGAGACCATCCAGGACTTTGGAATATGACTTAGCTTTTATTAAATAAAGTTAAAAAACTTGCTTGTAGAAAAGAGCAATTCATCAAACATACAGTAGTCACAATGTCACAAGGTCCCCACAGTGCAGTGCCCAAACAAAGCTCCAAACACCTCCCCTAAAACAGAAAATGAACTGTTCCTGATGCATTTCACTCAAAAATTAACTTTATCAAAGGATGACAAGTGCCACTATGGGCATTCCTTATAAACACCCTAACTGAAGACACAGTGCAGTGAATCAATCCAGGTCGCACCGTGAGATGAGCATCTTGTTGCTCAGCATACCTTTCTTGTTGAAACATTTTCAATAAATAAATAAATAAAAACAACATAGGTGCAATGAATGAGTTCCATTCTCAATAAATTCAAAACATCAACTGTAGAAATAGGAAAAATATGTATAATAGAGAAAAGATAAAAACTTACTGTGTACTTTAATTAAGAGTTTGTATAGTGCACCAGGAATGCCAATGTTAATAAAATGTTACTATACTGTGTGCACAATAACAAAATAGGAGAACGCTGCCTAATATTAACAATTCATCAGAATGCAATCTAATTCCTAATTTTTTCCTCATTATTGAGATGATTTATTATAGTGAATTCCTAAAGAACTTGATCAGTCACCTGTAAAAAAATTGAAAGACAGTAATCAATGAATGGAGAAAGCAGGATAGCAGGAACCCCCAAAAAAAAACAGACATCCACAATCACAATCTCTTCAAAAAAAAAATGACACCTATCATGTACATATTTTTCATTTCTCATGGAAGGGGCTTATTGCGATTTTCTCATATAGCCCTCCATTTTCCATTGCCCAGAGTGAAAAAATCCAATATTGTTCCCTCTGCAACAACAAGTTGTCATAATCCCCTTCCCTCCTTAGCAAGACTGGTTTTTCAATGCCCAGAAAATGAAAGGAATGTTGTAGTCTATCCCTTGATTGCAAAATATACACTGTAAGGGCATTTCTAGTGCCCCCCCCATGGCTCGAAGGTGTTCACCTATTCTGAGCTTAAAGCTCTGCTTTGTTTTTCCTACATAAAAATGTCCACAGCTGCATTGAGCTAGATAAATGACCCCACTCGTTGAACATGTGATGAAACCCCTAACTAAAGCATCTCTCCCTTTGACTGGATTGCAAAAGTGTTCTGTAGTTCTATCAAAAGTACAGAACTTACAATTACTGCATCTATAACAACTGTTATTTCTTTCGGGTAGACACTTTTTAGATGTTTCCTGTATCGGTTGAACCATATGTACCAGCATGTCCCTTAAATTGTCCCCCTTCTAAACACCATTCTCAGGTTCTCCATGTCTAGAGTTTGTAATCCTGAGTCCTCTTTCACTAGGTGCCAATGTGTCCTGAGTATTTCAGATACATATTTGGACATGGGATTATAGGTGGATATAAATGATACTTGAGATCATGATTCTTAGGTCTTACTTTTTCTATTAACAAGTCCTCCCTTGCCTGGCTTGAGCAACTAACCCCTCTCATATCCCCTCTCCTTAACTCTAATTTCTAATTCATAAGCCCTTGTTTCATATAATTCACTGTACCACAGTGACACTTGGTGCATATGAATTGACCTTTAGGTATTGCCTTTATAACATGATGAGGATGTCTACTGCTGTCCAGAAGGAATGTATTCCTGTCAGCACCTTTTCTGTGTAAGTCTGTCACAATACCTCCCTTCCCCATCCTTTTTCATTATGAAGTCCATTTAGTTAATTTGTGTCTGACTAAATGAAATACTGAATCTCAAATTGGAATTTAGATTGTTCCAAACATTTTACAAATTGAAAGAGTTCATACTCAGTACCTTTCCAAATGAGGATGAAGTCATCAATAAACCTCCCCCTGAGGTTAATTTTTGGAAGGTGTGGATTTATTTTTGCATTTCTGATGACATCATTCTCCCACTTGCCATGTATAGATACACCTAGTTGCACTCGGAACTCACACCCATTGTTGTACCTTTCTTTTAGAGGTAAAAATCACTTTTGTAAAAGAAAGTATTGCACCCCAAAACAAAATCAGACAACTTTAACAATACCTCCGTTGGGGGTCAGTTACAGAACATTTGCTTAAAAAATGCCTCCTAGCAAGTAGTCCATTATTATGCAGAATACTGGAGTATAGAAAGGTGACATCCAGAGTTAGCCACCTGTTATCAGCAATGGCCACATCCTCCAAGGCATGTAATAAGTGAATGATTTCAAGCAGAGTCTACGTGTAGAGATCAGCACCACCACACATTGGCTGTTGGCATCAAACTTATATGCCCTGTAACTAATTTAATTTAAGTGACACAATTTACTGTAGAACATCATCTGGCCTAATGGTTCCTTAATGTAGATTTTTTGAAGTGACAGGGGGGAGTACAAGAGGTTAAAATAAGGTACAGGAGGGAGATATTTTTCAGAGCAAAAGGTGATCTAGAACAAGAGGGCATGATATGAAGCTGGAGGGGGTAAATTTAGAAGGGATGTGAGGCAATACTTCACAGAAAGGGTGGTGGATATCTAGAATAGCCTTCTGGTGGAAATACTGGGAATGAAAACAGTGATGACATTCAAAAATGCCTGAGATAGGCAGAAGGGAATTATGAGGGTGAGGAAGGGAAACAGTTTGCCTTAGATCAAGTAGAGACTGCAGCAAAAAAAATGAATGTTATCAAAAATGAGCAGACTGGGTGGGCCCAACGGCCCTTGTCTGTCGTCACATTCTACGTTTCTGTGTTTCTATGGAACTGCTTGCAATCTATGCTGAAATCCTTGTTTCAGGGGTTCTAAACACAAGAAAATTATATGAGGTTGTTGCTGTAGCACACCGCTTGCTGTTTATTTTCAAATGAGTTTACACTGTCTTTGGAAATTGCTTAGGTTAATACTCAGGTAATTTTTTTGGGTGACAAGCAGAGCTTGAAGCATCTCTTATAGGTGTGTACACTTTTCTGCATTCACTACAAATTAGAATTTTATTCACACTTAGTGATTCAGTTGCCAATTTCATTGCTGATGTCAGTGATAGGGCTAGACTGTAGAATATTTGCAGAGCATATATATGTTTAGTTCTGTGTTGCAGACAGTTCTCACTAAGGCTTTTGTAAGGTTTGAATGGAACTTGAGTAGGAAGCCTTCCAACTGCAGTTGATCGTGGGGGGATCTGGACCAAGTTAGAATTCATATTCCGACTGGTACACAGCAAAGACAAACAATGGTGAATGCCACAGTATTTGCTTGCATGTTGTACATTATTTCTTTATCCTTTCTCTCTGCAATCTGTAATTCGTTATCTAAGCAGCTGCTACTAATAAACCAAACACGTATTTGTCTCTTGATTGTTCCTAGTTGCAAAATATGCAATACAAGAAAAAAGGAACACTGCCTGTAAACCCTATTTCCAACCTTGTGAGCCTGTAACTTAGTGGTAGAGGAGTGGGGCAGTATTATGAGGGGCTGGACTGAATCCCAGTAAGCCACATTATTTCTTTGTTACTACAGTTTTTGTTGAATAAATGAAATGATGCTTAAGTGAAATAGTGTAATTCTCTGCTATATTTTGTTTTCTTTTTTTACAGTTTAATTATTAAGGAAAGTCCAGCTGAAATGCAACATCTTGATTCCAGTGAGGTCCTGTTTTCACTCATTTGTAAAATGTATTTACCGGGGATAGCGTAGATTAGAAGTAACATCTCATTTTCAGAAACTTGTTCAGGGCCACATAGTACTTCACTGTAACAGAGGTTAAACCTGCAGTCTCCTAATCCCCAGCAGTGTTCCAACCACTACAATAAACCTTACTGCTAGGGTAGGGGCACTGGGAAAAGCCAGTGGCTCAGAATAGTGCAGCTGAGGTACAAGACTCCAGGGGCATTATGCCATGAGAATTTTTGGCTTGGGGTACACAGTTTAACAACTATCTAAAAAGAACACAAAGGTCACTTTAACAGATTTCTTCAGCTCATAAAGAACAATTTTAATGTAACCCCCCCACACACCCTATGGGCATTACAGCCCTGCAACATTTCATTTCCATCTGGGTCCTTTGTCTACCATTTTTTGCAGCTGGCTGGACTAGAACATTGGGAAGTAAATTGATTTGCTTAGGGTCACACTCTGAATATTTCTTGCTGGCAGGGATTGTACCTGTGATTTTCCAGTTCTGAACAGTGCTCTTACAATTAGACCACACTGCTTTGGGGTATCCCATTGTTAGGGTTCCATGATTAGGGTGGCATGATTTGGGTGACAGCATTAGAGCATGTGTGATTGGGGCATCTGGTTTTTCAGGGTGCTGTGTGTTTCTGATGTGGGGACACATGTATGTACCTGCAGTTGTTCATTAGACTGTCGCTTGTTACAGGTATTGTAGGTGTCTGTACTGGTGCTTTTAACTACTGGTGTCTGGTTCTCAGACATGTGTGTGTGTCTGTAGAAGAGATGGGTGAAGTGGCCAAAATTCACTCCGTGTAGTGATTCGCAGAGTAAAGCGGAATCTGCGAAGTGCTCCGCAACGTGAAGCGGAGTACTTCGTGTCATACTTGGGAATGCAAAGTCCATTGAAATCAATGACTTTGTGTTATTCCACCTTCACCAAACCACTTCTCCACTAATTTCAAGGTGATGTACATTAAAATCAATGTACTTCACATCACTTTGCCTTGTTTTTCAGCTTCAAGGTGAATTTGCAGTGCTTCCTGGGACTGCAGGTCACATGGGCTCTAGATTGTTCTGCATAGCCTCAGTTCTCTGTAGTGTGTGTAGTGGAAGATGGAGACAGCTTCCTTTGAGAGCTCATGGATTCAAATCCTATAAAAGCTGTTAAAAAATCCCTTTTGAGACATTTTTTTGCTCAAAATTTAGTGCATCAGTTGTAGGAAACCCTCCTGTACTCATATCATTAAGTGTTTATTGTCTATGTGGATTTTGAATGTTAATTTAGAACAGTCTGTGTACTATGAAGTAAGCTTTGAGGAGGGGCGTATCTGTGGTGTAGGTAGATTAACTGGAAGAAAAGGGGTGTCTTTCTGTTTTGGTTATATTTTTCTTGTATAGCTGTGTTAATGTACACACAGTAACATTTTCAATAATTCGTGACATTTTTTTGCTGATTGTAGTGGTGCAGCAGTGTATAATTTCAGTTTGTTTAAAACATTTGGTTATACTGCTAAAGGTTTGCAACTTGCTATGCAATACTTGTAGTGTTTGTATGAGTGTGTGTGCGATGCGTACCATTAAATCAGCCAACTTTTACTGTGTCAGAGTAATTGCAGAAGTGTGAACCTGCTATCCATTACACCTGCATGAATTTTTTATACTGCTTTGTTTTATCTTTACTGGTAGTGGACTGTTACTGCCGTGCACTACCCCCCCAACCGGCAAAAGATATTCTTTTCCAGATTTGGATTTGTGACTTGTGAGCACTGGTTAGGTGTTTTTGTGCCCTTGCATCTGACTGTGCATGCAACACAATCTTAATCTGTCAGTGCATTTGCAGTACACCATTAATTCTGGGAGACTGCAATTCTTGTTATGCTCTCATTTCCCTTCATCAGCACTGGGGAATTTTCTGGACACAAGACAGTAGCATTTCAGGGATGCAAATGAATTCTGGTGACTGTGTGTGACCACTGCATGCATGACTGAGTGTACCATTAATTCTGGGAGACTTTGCATTTTTTGTTACCCTCTCATTTCACTTCACCAGCACTGGGAAATTTTCTGGAAGCAAGACAGTAGCATTTTGGGGATGCAAATTATTTCTGGTGACAGTGTGTGACCACTGTGCGCATGACTGAGTGTGCCATTAATTCTGGGATACTTTGCATTTATTGTTACACTCTGATTTCACTTTGTCAGCACTGGGTAATTTGCTGGATATAAGACAGTAGCATTTTGGGTATGTACATTAATTCTGGTGTCTGTGTGTGATGTGACCACATCCACTGCGTACATGACCGAGTGTGCCATTAATTCTGGGAGACTTTGTATTTCTTGTTGTGCTCTCATTTCACTTCATCAGCACTGTGGAGTTTTCTGGACACAAGACAGTAGCATTTTGGGGATGCACATTAATTCTGGTGACGGTGTGGGGGGGAACTGGGGGGCTGCCAATATTGTTGCCACTCTGCCTTACTTCGCGTTAAGGCAGAATGACAATGCAAAGGAGTAATCACAAGGCAAAGTGAGCATTTCCTATTGGCCACTCTGCATAGTGGAGTGACCATGCGATGTGGCCACTTTGCATTCACTTCACCAGTGGAATTTAATTTCACTGCCTCTGTAGTCTGTAGCATTCAAGTATCTCTTGTTAGGTTGAATGGTATCATTTCACTTGTGTTACATTCCCACATACCTCCACTATAGCTGTGTCTTGGAGTTTGCTTTATTAATATGTGGGGATGTGGACATCAAAGAGGTCATGTGTCCTGTGCTGTGTTTTCTTTCTGTTCATCCAGAGGATGTGTTGTGCAGCTTCATTGGTGTAGTTGCCATGTGATGTCCCTGTATGTTTTTGTATTTGCTTGTGCTCAAGTTCCTTGCAGGATAAAGCTGGCACCCTAAAGGACGTCACGCTTGTTACCCATGCATCGTCATGGATGAACCTTGCTTTGGGGGGAAGGGTGGAAAGGCAAGCAGTTGCTGACATTTTTCATGTTTGTTTTCTTACAGTGTATTTCCCCAGAATATACCAGCTGAGATGCAATAGATTATTTCTAGTGGAGCTTGTTTCTACCCATTTTCTGTAGGTTGATTGGTTGTTTGCATGACACTTAGCCAGCTGGTTATGATTGCTATACGATATTTGTAATACAAAAATATAGTTTGTGATTGTCTCACATAAGACAACCTGTGCTTCCATGGGTGCCACCCCAGTTTCAGTGAAGCTACAGGGTATGTAAGACCAGAGATACCTGATTAAAGGTCTCCTGTTTTTTTTTTTGTCTTAATTAGAACTGATCCAGCTGCCAGGATATAGGGCTCACAGAGTTTTATGATTCCTGTAGGAAGAACATTGATACCAACATGGTGTTAAAAGTTGTAAAACCCTTTGATCTGCTTTGGGAACAAGAACCATCCAAGATCAAAGAGAAAATGTTTAATTAAGGAGTAATTTTTAGGAAGAGCTTTTCCTTCTGATGCGACATTATTTAACATATCTCCTGATAGGACATCATGTTTGTATTTTTTTGATTATAAAAGGCGGAGCTAGATGACTCACAGAAGGGGTGTGGAGAAACATTTTAAACTAATACGTGTGTCTGAACATTTTGTCATATACCATCTTGGGACACTAAAAAGACACAGCTCTCTGATTTAATTTAACTGCACTTACAGAGGTAATACATTAGATAGAAATGATCTAACTGTATGTTGGTAGGAGTTTGTTCTGCAGTTTTCCTTGTTTTTCTTTTATGTGATTGTGATACTCTTTAATATAGCATTCTGTGTTTACATTTTTCATATTTTTATCATCTTTTAGTAAAGAATCTTTTATTTAAAAGACTGCCTGGGTGTCTGCCAGTTCTTTCTTTTTGTATGTGAAGTATAGAGGTTAAGTCATACAAAACGGTTTAACAGCTTGATGGTGTTACTGAGCTTGAGTAAAAAGGTAAGAATATACCTAAGATCTCTTATAGAGTTAAAAGGGTTCATTGTGGAAGCCTGGCTGGGTGCCCCTGGTGAAAGATTGTACCGCAATCCCCGAAGAAGGTAAGTATCTAAGCCTGTTCACTGGGTATGCTAGCATAAGGTTCATAGTTTGAATCCCTCCAGAACATGAGGCTAAAGGTGATGCAGACCCGAAAGCAGACAGGAGGATTCCCCTGTCTGTTACCTATTTCACACTATCGTGCTCTGAGGTTGGCACTGTGGGAGCAGAGGGCATGACCTGTTGAGTGCATTTGTGACAGATTTGGTTAACAGCAGTGCAATAAAAATTGGTAACACAAGCTTTAACTGTTCAGTGTGTCAGCTTAATACTGTACAGCTCACTTGCAAAATAATGATTTATTTTTTAAAAAGGAAATAGAGCTATATCATTTTGCTTACAGTCAAGTTTCTACCTGTTTTATTTTTTTTTTCTAAAGTGCAAGTTAGAGTAGCCATAGTTAGGGAAGAAGATGGCTTCCAACTACAGTGGGTACACTGCAGACTACTTGAGGCAGTTGTGCCAAAACAGAGGGGTTCTGCATGAGGGGAGATCCACCAAGCAGAACCTCATTGATGCCCTGATGGCAGCAGATGCCCAGAACATTGAGTCACAGACTATGACTGTAAAGGACCAAACCTTGGGCATGGAGGAGCCAGCAGCCAGTGCAGTGTCCAGAGCCAGTGGGGAGGATAGCAGGGCCAGTGCAAGCCCAGAACCACAGCAGCAGGGGAAGGTAACCAGCATTCTGGAGCCAGAAGCAATCAGGCTGCAGGTTGAGTTGCACAGAATGGAGCTGGAGCTCCACAGAGAGAAGAGAAGCAAGATCAGCAAGCTGCAGAGAAGAAGAGGGAGTGAGAACAGAGAGAGGCTGAGCGAGAGAAGTGAGCCACAGAGGAGAAGTGGCAACGAGAACAGAGAGAGGTTGAGTGAGAGCAATGAGCTGCAGAGGAGAAGAGGGCACGAGAATGGTGAGAAGCAGACTGTGAACAGTGAGAGGTTGACCAAGAGGAGCGTGAGCACCAGAGGCAACATGAACTGGAGAAGCTACAACTCCAACCACCAACACCAGAGCAGGTAAGTGACTTGTGTTTAACTGAAACTACAGGACTGGGTTACAAATTAAATTCCAAATCGATAGCTGAATTTAAAGAGGGGCTGTATATGGATGCCTTTTTAAATTCCTTTGAAGAAGTTTGTATTCAGGCAAAAATTCCTAGAGGGTACTGGAGCTTCCAGATATCCACGCTACTTACTGGGAAAGCTCAGGATGCATTCGATCAGATGGACAATGAGGACAATAGTGATTACAGCAAACTTAAAACTGCACTTTTAAAAAAGTTTGATTTAACTACAGAAGCATATAGAGCTAAATTCTGTAAGCTCAGGAGAAACCCTGACATGAGCTACGAGGAGCTAGCCACAAAACAACATCAGTTTTTAAAGCATTGGTGGGAAGGACAATGCTATACACTCTGGTGATGCCTGCATCCAGGAAAACTCCCCAACTTTCTGCAGCACTTGGCCCAGTGGGACTGGTCCCCAATATACCACACCAAAAGTGTAGACACTGTGCTCACATACTTTCATGACTCTTTCACCTGGGCCTGTGACAGCTTTGCCCTCCTCAGAAGGATCAAACCAGGAAACAGAATGCTCCTTGGATCATGCCATCCTTCCTCCAGCAGCTCAAAAGCCATGATAACCTATGGCACAAGGCCATTGACTCAGGTAAACCGGCTGACAGGCAGGCATACAGAGCTGTTTGAAATAGTTTCATATGGACTATTTGTAGGGTGAAGCTGAGCACTACAGACCCAACCTAACTCCTCCTGGGGCTCATCTTGGAAGTTCTGGGGCAATATAAAAACCTTAAGTGGCAAATCACATGTGCCACCCCCCTTCGCAGATAGCAACTGAGGGATCGGTCACCATAGACCCAAAGGTAATTGCCAATACAATCAATCATAGCTTCACCGTCCTTAGCTCGGTTCTCCCTCCAAACTTTTTTGACCCCGTATCCACCGCTAACCACCTTCAGCTACCACGGCCTCCTTTTTATCTCTGAATGATCTCCACTATTGAAGCTAAGCCCTATCTCCCCAAGACCCTGAACGGAACCAGCCCCCTGAATGACCCAATTGACATCAAACTCCTCCGCCTGGCCCTGGACCCCCTGCTTGCCTTGCTCACTGGTGTCCTGAATTGCTCCCTCTGTCTAGGACAGTTCCCAATGACCTAGAAGAATGTGGTCATCACACCCATCCACAAAGGAGGTGACCCCCTAATGCCCGGAAACCACTGACCAATCTCCATCCTTCCCCCACTGTCAAAAGCGCTGGAAAGAATCGTGGCTGATCAGCTGACAGAATACCTGGGAACTCACAACCTTCTCTGTAAAGAGCAACATGGGTTCCATGCTGGTCACAGCACCACCATGGCTCTTCTTGAATTTTTGAATCACTTACACTCTGCTCTCGACAATGGCCATGCTGTGGGGGCCGTGCTCATAGATCTATCCAAGGCCTTTAACATGGTCAGTCACCCCCTCTTGCTAAAATCCCTCCACCACCTTGGTTTCTCCCAAGGACCTCTGAATTGGTTCACCAGCTACCTGGCAGAAAGGGATCAGTGTGTGTGAATAAACAATACAGTCTCCTCCCTACACCCCATCTGTTCCGGGGTTCCTCAGTGGTGATCTTAGGGCCCTTGCTATTTAGCCTATTCATAAATGGAGTCCCCACCACATGCACCAAGAAACTTCTCCTATACACAGATGATGCTGTCATCTGTGCCTCCAACACCAGCCCTGCTGAACTGCAGGCCGTCCTGCAGAATGCTTTCACCCAAGTGGAACACTGGTTCACTGAACATTGGCTAATCTAAAAAAAAAGACCCTCCTATTTGCCCATCACAAGGGTAAGCTTAGAAATACCAAGCTGCAGATCCAATCAGAGTCACTATACACCCTGAAGCAGGTAACATCCTACAAATATCTAGGAGTTACCTTTGATACTGCCCTCACAGTCCATGGACACATCAATACATTCACTTCTGCTAACAATACACGTATTGGCCTACTGTATCACCACAAGGATTGTCTTCCACCAGAAGCCCTCAGACTAGCCCTCACCTCCTTAGTCATGTCCCTTATTGACTATGGGCTGCTTATCTATGCCACTGCTGATGCCACAGCCATTGGTAAAATAAAAGTGGTGATTAACAAAGCTGGCAGGCTCCTAACTGCTGCAGACTGCACAACTCACCTGTGCATGCTCTACTCCCTTGCCAGATACTTAACTCTGATGAGAGGGTCCAATATCAGGCCTGCCTCATAGCCAAAAAATCTATCCTTGGCCTGAGCCCACCAGGACTAACTGCTTCCCTAACCCCAGTCACCCCAGCTGCGAGCACATGCAGCTTGGCCAAAGCTGTCCTGGCTATTCCCAGAGTCAGGACCACATTGGCGCAGAGGTCATTTAATGTCAAGGCCCCCACCCTTCCCCTGAGGTCACTGGACATGCTACAACTGGACCCTTCAATACTGCCCTTAAAACTCACCTCCTTGCTGCCCCCACCTGCACCTGCCCAATACAGGCTCACATCTCTTGTCCATGGTGGCCTCCATAAAACCAAACCCATTCCTCTACCTGGCTGTACACTTCAGCCAAGACCACCCACGCTGACAAGGTCTCCTCAGACTGTTCTACAACCCTCTGTGCCCTGACCACCTATTTTTCCCGCTTGGCTTACCCTTTCTACTCTGTAAGCCCTATTTCTACCCCACTGCACTCACTATTTCACCTAGTATGTCTCACACCTGTGGTAGTTTCCCAAATATTTGTACCTGCACTGTTCTTAGTTATTACTCTGTATAGTATCTGCAACGTCATTAGCTACCACTGTTTATAGTATAAGCACTATATTAGCTGCCACCTTGAATAGGTCATCGCACTTCTGCACCTGTAGTACTGTTAGCCACCAAACTGTATAGGTCCTGCTATTTTCGGACTCGCAACATGACTTCTTGTATATAATATATCCCTGTGTTTAGCTCTGCAGCAGTCCTATGTATGATATGTATTATGCTGATTTTTTTCCTCTTGTCTATGTATGTCTAATTGTTGCACTGATGAGGGGCTTTTGGAAATGAATCCCTGACTCAAAGGTCTGTAATCCAATTAACACAATAAATAAATAAATAAATAAATAAATAAATAAATAGAATTAAGGAACTGAAGCAAACTCTGCAGATAAAACTGAAAATGTGTTATTGTTAGAGCATTTTATGGGGGGGCATGCCCAGCAGAGCTGAAAACATGGCTGGAGGACCGAGATCCCAAAAGAGTTCAAGAGGCTGCTAAATTCTCAGACTGCTATGTCAAGAGCAGACCTGTTCTGAGAGCAAATGGGGAGGGCGTTGCAACACAGAAAGGGAAAAATGCACCTTCAGGGCAGCTAAATCCCTCACTGCCTCCATCAAAACCAGTTAGCACCAGGTTTCAAAGAAAAGATTTTTCTGAGAAAAGAAACGAATGTTGGGTCTGTAAAGAAACTCAGCATATTGCCAGGCAGTGTCCCAAAAGGATGAGCAATATACAAAATTGGGCTAGGAAAGAAGCGTGTTGTTTGTTTGTCCCTGGAAGCATGCCTGTGAACACGAGGGAACTCATGCACCCAGTCACAGTGAATGGTGTACAGACCCAAGGATTAAGAGACACAGGGGCATCCCTGACACTGGTAAAAGTGGACCTAGTAAAGCCTGGTCAGCTTATACCAAATAAATTTGTAACTGTACAAGGGTTCACTGGTTAGGAGACCACATTGCCGCTCACTAGTGTTCTCCTAGACTGGGGTGAAACAGAGAGAACTGTGCAACAGGTGGCTGTAGCCAAAACTTTTGCAGTTGATATCATTCCTGGCAATAATCTTGAACAAAGGATGGTGTGTGCAGTTGCCCATAGCCAAGCGGGATGGGGAAATTGTAGTTCCCCGGACCCCATAGAAGCCATAGTGGAAACTACTGAGAGGCTAGTTCAACAGCCTGTGTCTCCTGATATGGACACCAATGAAAAGGGGGTAGAAATGTCCCTAGTAGCAGTTAAGCACACAGCTACAGAGGGTTACTCTGAAGAAGGAGGGCTGACCCATTGTCAGAGGGTTAGGGATGACAGTGATCGTGAGTGCTCTGATGCTAGTGCTAGGGACCCTAGTTTAGAGACTGAAGGGGACCTGTCCCATGCCTTGGGAATGTGTAAGGAGTTTGCAGCTGCTGGGAAAAGTGACCCTAGTCTAGAGAAGCTGAGGGCTTGGGCAGACTCTGATAGAGCACAGGGAAGTGACAGTAAACATAAGGTTTGTTGGGAAAATGGACTGATGTATACTCAGGCTGTGAAGACAGAGGTAGAGGTAATAGGCAGGCAGCTTGTAATTCCCCGGGGTACCGTGAGCATTTACTCAATATTACACACCATATTCCCTTGTCTAGTCATCTGGGAATCACATTCACTACGCAGTGGTTAGACCAGAGTTTCTGTTGGTCAAGCTTCACCCAGCAGGTGAAGGAGTATTGCAGGTCTTGTCAATGGTGCCAAGAAATAGGGAAGATAGGTACAAAAACGCAAGCTGCCCTAATTCCATTGCCCATAGTGGAGGAGCCATTCCAGAGGGTGGGAATGGATATTGTGGGGTCATTAAATACCCCCAGCTCCTCCAGGAAGAGGTTCATCCTGACTGTGGTGGATTATGCCACTCAGTATCCAGAGGCAGTCACCCTATCCTCACTGAGGACAGACAAAGTGGCAGATGCCTTACTTGGGATTTTCTCTCGTGTTGGGTTTCTGCAGGAGGTCATCACTGATCAAGGAGGTTCCTTCATGTTGGACCTGATGAAATGTTTGTGGGAGAAGTGTGGGGTGGTGCAGAGGCGCATGACACCTTATCACCCCCAAGCCAATGGGCTTGTTGAAAGATTTAATAGAAACATAGAAACATAGAAACATAGAAGTTGACGGCAGATAAGGACAGCAAGGCCCATCCAGTCTGCCCATTTCTTTTTCTACCTTATAAATGTGCCATCGGCCTTTGCTCTGTCAGTGACCTATCTATTCATAGTCATTTGTATTGCTCCCTTGTGCCTATCCCATGCCTGTTTGAAGCCCTGCACTGTACTCATAGCCACCACTTCTTGTGGTAAGCCATTCCATGCATCCACCACCCTTTCTGTGAAAAATTTCCTCACATTCCCCTTAATCGGCCTCCCTCTAATCTCATGCTGTGTCCTCTTGTCCTGCTATTTTTCTTATATTTAAACATGTTAGACTCTTTCACCTTGTTTATGCCCTTAAGGTGTTTGAATGCCTCGATCATATCACCTCTCTCCCTCCTTTGCTCAAGGGTATACATATTGAGCTCCGTTAATCTGTCCTCATATGTCTTCTGATGCAGTCCCTGCACCATTTTGGTTGCCCTTCTCTGGACTGCCTCAATTTGGTTAATGTCCTTGTGAAGGTGTGGCCTCCAATACTGCACTCAGTACTCCAGATGGGGCCTAACCAGTGTCTTGTACAGAGGGATTATTACCTCCCTCTTATGACTTGTGATACCCCTACTAATACACCCTAACACCCCCCTAGCCTTACCTACTGCTTTAGAGGTCTGCTTGGATGATTTTAGGTCATCAGTGATGATGATGCCCAAGTCTCTTTCTTCCTTTGTGACTGCTAGCAACTCCCCTCCCAGCCTATAGGTGGCTTCAGGGTTTCTCTTCCCTATGTGCATGATTTTGCACTCTTTGCATTAAATCCCAGTTGCCACTCTTCTGACCATTCTGCTAGTTTATCCAGATCTCTTCTCATTCTGCCCACCCCATCTGGATCATCTACTCTGTTGCAGATCTTGGTGTCATCTGCAAACAGACAAGTCTTACCCTCTAGTCCATCTGCAAGGTCACTAATGAAGATGTTGAAGAGGACTGGCCCCAGGACTGATCCTGAGGTACCCCACTTGTGACTTGCATCTCTTCTGACTGTATACCATTTACCACCACTCTCTGTTTTCTGCCCGTCAACCAGTTTGCCACCCAGTTGACCAACTTCTGACCCACCCCGAGCCTACCCAGCTTATTTATCAATCTTCTATGTGGAACAGTGTCAAAAGCTTTGCTGAAGTCAAGGTAGGTGACATCAACTGCTCCCCCTTGGTCCACCACTCTGGTTACCCAGTCAAAGAAATCTATGAGATTAGTTTGACAGGACCTTCCTTTTGTAAACCCATGCTGTCTTCGATCCTGTGCCCCTATGGATCCCAGGATTTTACTGGTACCCTGAAGTCAATGCTCCAAATGTTTGCTGAATAGCATGGGAGGGACTGGGAGAAATATCTTTCCCACCTGTTGTTTGCATACAGGGAGGTGCCCTAAGAGTCGACAGGATTTTCCCCATTCAAGCTCTTTTATGGACGCTGGATACATGGGCCCCTAGCCTTGATACAGGAGGACTGGGAAGGCAAGCACGCCACTCAGGGAACTCCCATAGTGGATTATGTCCTTAGGTTTAGGGAAAGGCTGAAGGAGCTTATGAGGACAGCCCAGAGTGACCTGGGAGCTGCCCAGCAGAAAAAAAAGTGTGGTATGACCGCAGAGCCAGAGCTCACTCATACACAGTAGGTCAGGAAGTCATGGTCCTTCTCCCGGTCCAGAAAGACAAGCTGCAGACTGAGTGGACAGGACTGTACAAAGTAGTTAGAAAAGTAAATGATGTGAACTATATCATAGAGTTACCTGACAGAAGACATACAGAAAGAATGTACCATATCAACCTGATGAAGCCATATGCTAATAGGCCTGACATGGTGTTTGCAGTGCGTAGTCCTTGGGAGGGGACTGTTGAAGGAGACCTCCTTCTGGACTTGCTGGGAGAAAGCAAACTGGAGTCCTCTGTGGAGGCAGTTAAATTGTCACCCTAGCTGGCCCTGGACAAGATACAGGAAGTAAGGGAGGTTTTATCAGACTTTGCTGTACTGTCTAGTGCCAAGCCTGGACTAACCCCCTTAGTGATGCATGATGTGGAGACAGAGACCCAAACACCCATATAGCAGACAGCATATCAGGTGTCAGAGGCTGTCTAAAAGGACATTATGAGGGAGATGGAGGAAATGCTGGATTTAGGGGTAATCCAGAGATCCCACAGCCCCTGGGCCTCAACTCTAGTCCTTGTGCCCAAGCCAGATGGCTCTACTCATTTCTATGTGGACTAATGTGGACTGAATGCAGTGATGAAGTCAGATGCCCACCTGATGCTCTGGACAGATGAACTCCTGGATAAGTTGGGAGAAGCGACATACCTTACAACTATTGACCTGACAAAGGGGCATTGGCAGGTAGAGTTAACTGACAGAGCTTGGGAGAGGTCAACATTCATCATTCTGTTAGGCTTATTTGAATTTAAAGTAATACCTTTCGGAATGAAGAATGCCCCAGCCACTTTCCAAAGGTTGGTGAACCAGGTGTTAAATGGTGCTGAGGAGTACGTCATGGCATACCTGGATGACATTGTCATTTTTAGTGCCAGCTAGGAGGAACACCTGTCCCACCTTAGGAAAGTGCTGGGCAGGATGCAGAGGGCTGGGCTCACTACCAAAGCTGAGAAGTGCCAGGTGGCCATGTCTGAAGTGTCATACCTTGGGCATGTTGTAGGCTGGGGACAGCTCTGTCCTAGACAGGTAAAAATAGAGGTGCTCAAGGCATGGCTCAGACCAGAAATGCAGAAGCAGGTCAGGAGTTTTCTAGGTACAGCAGGGTCCTATTGGAAATTTGTACCCAATTACAGTGCCCTGTCTACTCCCCTATCAGACCTTGTTAAGAAAAAGATGCCTAAGAAAATTACCTGGGAAACAGCCTGTGAAAAAGCCTTTACCAGACTGAAGGAGGCACTGTGCAGTGCTCCTGTATTGACAAGTCCTGACTATAGCAGACCCTTTATAGTCCAGCCTGACACCTCAGATGTGGGTATTGGGGCAGTTCTGAGCCAGACATCCAACCAAGGGAAAGATCACCTTGTAGTGTACCTGAGAAAAAGGTTACTTCCCAGGGAGCAGGCTTACTCTACTGTGGAAAAATAGTGTCTTGCCATAGTGTGGGCCCTAAAGAAGTTAGAGCCATACTTACATGGGCAACATTTTGAGGTACAAACTGATCAGAACCCCCTGGTTTGGCTGACACAAATGGGAAAAACTAATGGTAGACTATTAAGAAGGAGTCTTGCCTTGCAAGGAGATGACATGATGATCTTACAAGGGGCTGGAGTGACCAATCGGGACACAGATGGCTTGTCATGTCTATATGAAGAGTGAACTGACTTGGGAAGCTCATTCCATGCAGAGGATAGAGTCCCCAAATTCAGTCTAGGTGGGGAGGATTGTGACGCTTGGCCAGCTGGTTATGATTGTTGTATATTTGTAATATAAAAATATAGTATGTGATTGCCTCACATAAGACAACCCGTGCTTCAATGGGTGCGCCCCCAGGTTTCAGTGAAGCTACATTATATGCAAGACCATAGTGACCTGATTAAAGGTCTCCTGTTTTTTTGTCTTAATTAAAACTGATCCAGTTGCCAGGCTATAGGGCTCGTAAAATTTTATGATTCCTATTGGAAGAACATTGATACCAAAATGGTGTTAAAAGTTGTCAAATCCTTTGATCTGCCTTGGAAACAAGAAACACCCAAGATCAAAGAGAAAATGTTTAATTAAGAGGTCATATTTAGGAAGTGCTTTTCCTTCTGATGTGACATTATTTAACATATCTCCAGATAAGACATCATGTTTGTATTTTTTTAATTATAAAAAGAGGAGCTGGATGACTCACAGAAGGGGTGTGGAGACACATTTTAAACTAATACTTGTGTCTGAACTGTTTGTTATATACCATCTTGGGACTCTAGATAGACACAGCTCTCTGATTTAATTTAACTGCACTTACAGAGGTAATACATTAGATAGAAAATATCCAACTGCATGTTGGTAGGAGTTTGTTCTGTAGTTTTCCTTGCTTTTCTTTTATGTGATTGTGATGCACTTTGATACAGTATTCTGTGTTTACATTTTTCATATTTTTATCATCTTTTAGTAAATAATCTTTTATTTAAGACTGCCTGGGTGTCTGCCAGTTCTTTCTTTTTGCATGTGACGTATAAGAGATTAAGTCTGGCAAAATGTTCAACAGCTTGATGGTGTTACTGAGCTTGAGCGAAAAGATAAGAATATACCTTAGGTCTCTTATAGAGTTAAAAGGGTTCATTTTGGAAGCCTGTCTGAGTGACCCTGGTGAAAGATTGTACCGCAATCCCCGAAGAGGGTACGTATCTGAACCTGTTCACTGGGCATGCTAGCATAATGTTCACAGATTGGATCTCCCTCCAGAACTTGAGAGTAAAGGTGATTCAGACCCAAAAGCAGACAGGAGAGTTACCCTGTCTGTTACCTGTTCACACTACTGTGCTCCGAGGTTGGTACTGTGGGAGCAGAGGGCCCGACCTGCTGAGTGCGTTTGTGACAGTCTGGAGAATTGGGAGATTAATTGAGTAGCTCAGGGTCACACAGAGAGTATATGGCTGTATGAGGTTTGAATTTGCAGTCCCCAAATTCTCAGCAATGCACCAACAAATAAATCACAATTTATTCCTCTGTCTGTGGATGGGGGCTGGAGGGAGCCAGTCACAGAGCATAGACAGAGATATGGGTGCATCACAGAATACTACCAAGGTTTTGATTTTTCTTTCTCTCCCAATCCCTCTCCTATTATTTGTTTGGTGCTTATTGTTCAAGCAATAAAAGTCCACAATAGCAACTATGTGAGTACTGTACTGAACTTATTAATTTTCAAAGTAATTTGATCTAGAATCTGCCATATAACTTATTTCAGCTGCATCAATGATTGTAACGTTAAGGTGCTTTGAAGTTAGTATTGATAGCTTTGCAGTGACTAGTTTGTTTCATCTAGATTAACACACTATTGAATGTTGCCATTTGGACTGAAGTACCAAACTGAGGTATGTATCATAATATTTACAGGCAAAATATAGGTCAATACCGCTTAAGATTGTCTGCTGCCAGTTCAGCAAATGAGGTTACTGTTGTTCTCCATGCATATGTCTTACTTTTTTTTTCTTTAGGTACTTTTTAGTGATTTTTCTGTTTTTCTCCCTGGTCCTGATCCCCTGCCTCAGATGCATGCGCATGTGGAGGCATGCGCATGCCATGTCTCGAGGCACCCTGCCTATGTTTCACCCTCTCCACCAACTGTAACCAGCGAGCCTCTACCCAGTGGCAGCAGGACTATGGGGGTGCTAGTGACCACACCAAGAGAGGAGAGCTGCTTTCTGGCTGCTCAATCCTGCTCCTTCCCTCCCCCCCAATACTGGCATCCCGACAACCCGAGTCCATCCACAAACCCCAGTTGCCTGCGTAGCGCAAGGTAAGGCATCCAGCACCTCAGCCCTCAGCATCACCAGACCAGCCATCTAACTTATTTTTAAAGCTGTGTAGGGAGTCATTATCTACCACTTCACTTGGTAATCTCTTCCATGCTTCAACCTCCCTCTAGGTGAACCAGTAGCCTCTCTTTCCTGTCCTGTATAAGTCCCCCTTTAGCTGATTTATGTGGCCTCTTAAGTTTGTATCACCTTCCTTCTTGTGAATTCACAAATAGTCAGATAGAGCTCAATCCCTGGTTTCTTCATATACAGAGATCATGTCCTCTCTTTTTCTCCTTCTCTCTAATAAGAGTAACTTGCATCTCACTACTGTCTATCTCCCTCTATATATAGGCCCCCAGGAGTCACACTACTCTTATGACTATACTTCCTCTAACCTCATCGCCTCAGAGCATAACTTCTGTTCCCTCTGGTGTTTCCCATCTAAATCCCTGAGGCTTGCTTGTTGCATACTCACCACCCCTCTCCAAAAGCATCTAAAGGGAAAAGATGGCTGCATTGCCTTCTCTGGTTCTCAACCCTCCTTATCCTTCTTGCAGGTAACATTGAACTGAATCCTGGACCTGCTACCCATCAGTCATCTTACCCTCCATCCTGGTCCTCTGTTGAGGGTCTCAGAGTTGAACATCTTAATGTTCACAGTCTCCTGCCTAATCATGCTGAACTCACTGCCTGGATTGACCACTACAAACCTGATATTCAATGCCTCATGGAAACATGGTTGAAGCCTACCACCCCTGACTTAACCTTTGCACTCCCCAATGTCAGCCTACTGCATCATGATCATACTGGTAAAAAATGTGGGTGTTGTCTATTGATATATTACAAAAGTCACCTCGATATATCACTAGTCCCATATGATGATGTTCCCCCATCCATAACCTGTGAATTCCTTCATGGGCTACCTCTCCTAGGAAATGTCAAAAAAATCCATATAATCTGTGTTTATAACCCTCCCAAGCAAGGTATCAAAGGGTTCTCCTATCTACTTGATAACATTATCCCCCAAATCTCCACAAATTAGGTGCTTATATGTGGTGACTTCAACCTAAACTGGTCTAGGGTCAATGTCAAACAGTATGATTCACTGATGGGCTGCCCTTGGCCTTACCCAGCTCATTAATAAACCTACATGAGTCTCCCCTCCTGGGGGAAGCAATTTGCTCCTGGATTGGATTCTAACAAATCGGCCTGACAGGATCTCTGTGTCTAGGATCTTTCCTGACTTGATATCCAACCATTCCCCCACTTACTGTGTTATGAGGTCTCCTCCCTTAAAGTGCCCCACAAAATAATACAAGTGAGAGACTCCTCCTGATTTAACCCTAAACTCTTTCTTCATGACCTCACAACATTGATTGGTTCATGGTGCTCTCTGCTACCAAGGCCACAGCTGCTCTTGATAAACTCCTTAATATCCTCCCCTCTCTGCAATATAAACATGCCCCTCATGTCAGGAAGAGTTAGAGGTACTATTACCAAATGGCTGCATGGTGACCTGCTGACTCTCATGAAAGCTAGAGATAAACACTAGGTAAATTTAAAGCCACAAATGATTCATACGATTATCATGAATACCAACAGCTCTGTAATGACTGCAAAAAAAGCCATATGAGCTACTAAGAGTGAATATTGCAAAACCGCCCTACTGTCCTCTGCCAGGGATCCATGGAATTTCTGGTGCACCACTAAAACCACAGTTGACATGATTATTGGTGGCAAAAACTGTAATAACACTGCTACCATTGCTAATGCCTTTGACAATCAATTCTCTGATCTTTTGTCATATACCTCCCTATTTGCCACTAATAATGCCTAATCACGTACTCCCATATGTACCTCCCTACCAGAATCTCTGTATTGGCCCCTTTCTATCTTACATCAGTCATGGTGAGGGAGACTTACAAACTACTCACTGGCCTTTCACCCTTCACGAGTGCTGGTTATGACAAACTAGAACCTAAACTCGTAAAGATTGGGGCTCCCTTGCTTGCACTCCCCCTTCCCCAAATTCTTAATCTATCCCTCACTACTGGATTTATCCCACTAATCTGGAAAGTAGCAAAGGTGGTACCTGTTTTTAAGCAGGGTGATTAGAAATGCATAGAAAACTACCACCCCATAGCCATCCTGTCTGCTCTCAATAAGATATTGGAAAAGGTAGTAAAGGTACAGCTGATGGACTACTTGACTAACTATGCATTGCTGTCTGCTGAGCAGCCCAGATTTCTCAAGGGACATAGCCCTGATACAGCCCTTGCTAAGTCGACATCCAAAATTAGGACTGCCACTGACCATGGCATGTTGTCAGGTGCAATCTTCATTGACCTCTTCAAGGCCTTCGATTTAGTAGATCACACTCTACTCTGCGACAAGCTTCACTTCCTTGGCATGTCTGGTTCAGCCCTAAACTGGTTCTCCAGCTATGTTACTGACAGGCTACAGCTTGTTAAGTATAATAGAGTTTTCTCAGAACCTGTTCCTGTTAAGGTTGGTGTACCCCAGGGATCCATCTTAGGCCCTGTCCTATTCTCCCTTTTCATTAATGACTTCCTGTCGATCCCAACCCACATCAACATGACCCTATATGCTGACGACATGATTCTCCTGTCTAGTTTGAATGATATCAGTGATATAAATTGCCGTCTATAAGCTGACTTCCATAAGCTGCAAAACTGCCTTTTGACAAATAAGCTTGTGCTAAACCAAAAGAAAACTCAGCTCATGCGCTTCAGTTCCTCGGACAAGCTTAAGCTATGTCCTGCCCCATTATAGGTTTTGAATCTTTACGGGCCCCAGCTGGCAAAACATGCTCCTTCATATACCTGGCATTCAGTCTCAACCCCTAGTTAAACCTCTACCTACATAGTAAAAATATGTGCCGGGAAACAAATATCAAACTTGGCCAAGCATATAGGGCATGTGGGTCCCTTAAAGTAGCTGCATGACTTGCCCTTGCTAAAGGAATATTTCTTCCCTCACTCAGCTATGGGCTGATAACCTTTCCCCTTGCCACAAAAGCTAGCCTTTCCAAATGGGATGTGGCACTATTAATATTTGCTGCTTTGCCCTCGCTGTCCCTTCACTTACCCATCACTGTGAGTTGTATGAAAAACTTCACTGGTAGTCCCTGAGTAACTATCGCTCAGTGATCCTGGGCTGCTTCACTGACAAAATTGGCTGTAATACCACCCCACCAACTCTATCTAAACTCCTTCAGTCAGTGCAGCATCATACCAACTCAGGTCAACTGATTCACAGCTCCTCCTTGTCCCTAAAACCTGCACTTTGTCAGGTGACCGTGCCTTTGCTGTCTGTGCCCCAGATACTGGAACTCCCTTCCAGCACTCACTAGATGTACTCCCACCCATTCCATCTTTAAGAGATCCCTATGGACACACTTGATGTCTGCATCAGCCTATGACTGTCCCTAGACTGTCTGGTGTCTCCTACCCCGTCTTGGTGTTTCCTAACCCATCTTGGTCTCCAGATCCCCACCTTGAGCTAAGAAAGGTGAATACTGACCTTTACTACTCCCATGCACCTAAACACTCATGATTTTTTAAAAAGGTTCATTGCAGCATGTCCTACCTTAATGCTGTTGCATTCTTCTATGAAATATATATTATCTTTTACTGTTTGATTGTCTTTACCATTGTGCACATGTTTACTGTTCACACTATTCGCTGCCTGTAGATCCCTTCCTTGTTATGTTGTTATACTGTCTGTATAATTTACTTTGTAATCTCCTGGGAAGCACCTGAAAATTAGCATTCTTTGTCTTGCATGCTTACCTGGGAAACAAAAGCTAAATAAATAAATAAAACTTCAGTTCTTTCCATCTGTTCTGATAATACATTCCTTTGATGTCATAGATCATTCTGGTTGCCCTCTGCTGGACTGCCTCCAGTCTAACCACATCCCTCTTTAAATGGATTCCAGAACTGAACATTGTACTCCAAGCAGGGCCTCACTAAATATCTTAACAGTGGCACCATCACTTTTCAGTCCTCACTCACAAAGTTATTTCTTACACAGGACAGTAGACCTTTTCTCTTTTAAATAACACTATCACAATGGCATTATACTGTAAATTATTAGAATCCAGCAGTCCATCCCGTTCATGCTCAGTTTTTGTCAGAGTTTTGCATTTAACTCATACTTAATTTGTTTCTTTTTCCAAAATGCATACCTATACAATAATAACTGGGTCTCATTGTTTTCCAATCAGAAACCCAGTTATAAGTTGCTGTTATAACCCACGGCTTATAATGACAAACATGTACCAAGTGTCTCTAGCTCTAAGCAAGCATCAGCTGTTGCTCTTCTCTTCCTGGCGCCAGCTGCCAACGGACTGGGACTTCACCACTACTTCAACTTGGCAGTGAGTCCTTTTAAAAAAAAAAAAAAAAAAACGTTGGGCTAATGCCATGTAAACTGTCCTACTTTAAAAAAAAAAAGAAAAAAGAGGTAAAAAAAAAGAAAATGGGTTAATCTTGCTGCTGGCACTTCGAACCATGGATCAAAGTGAAATCCATCAGGTCAGCTGCCACACAGGAACATCTTTTATTTTATATAATTGCTGTGGTGAAAAAATGGTACCCAGCAATTATATAAAATAAAACATGGGGTTGTGTGTAAAGCTTGAATTTTACACACATCCTCAGTGTTGTATGCTGAAATAAACTCCACAAGCTTCGCTATTGGGGTTAATGTAGCATCCAATACCTTGGGTGTGTGTAAAATCTTGTTAAGTAGCCGGCCCGTTGGCGCAGTGGTGGGATTTCCGTTACGACGCCGGCAACCCGGGTTCGGGAATGGACCCAGGTTGTCAGAGGGCTGGCTGGGGGGAGAAGGATGGAGCATCCTACAGACTGCTCTCCTTCTCCGGGGGGAGGGGGGGAAGTGATCGGCACGCTGAGGACTCCTGGCGGAGGCCGGAGGATCTCATGCTACTGACGCTCACATCTCTGGGAGACGGGACGGACGCTGGTGTCATTGCACATCCCTGCCTCCGTAAGGAAAAAGGCAGAAAATCAAGGTGGGCAAGGACCACTGTCTACGTGATGCCCTCCCTGAAAGACCTCTATTAACCACCGTCGCTGCAAAAAGTCTCCCGACTAGATACTGGTTCCATGATCACGAAATAGGTGGCCATGGCCCCGCCCTCTGGGGGGCAAGCCGGGAGTGACTGGGGGACAATGGCAACAATAGATGGTGGTAGAGGCTTCCAGGGGCCATGACCAGGGCCGATAAATGACAGGGCCCTGCCAGAAAAAAAAAATCTTGTTAAGTACACAACCTCATGTATTATTCTATATTTTATCCAGGTTAAATGATATATTTCCCATATCTTCCCAGTTACTTAATGAGTCTAATTCCTTTTGTAGTTTTCCTTTTCCTACCCTAATGTCTACTTCATATGCTGTTTTTGTATCATCTGTGAATTTGGCCATCTATCTGCCCCCAGTACACTGCATATCCCCTACATAGGCATTAAACTGTCTAGGGCCCAACGCTGACCCCTCTGGTACCTCACTGGTCACCTCTCCCCAGTCTGAAACATATCTGTTTACCCTAACCTTCATATAATATAATATGTATAAATTAGACCCATCATCTTTGAGCTGCTCATCACTGTGTATATGCACACCAGGGGAATGATGTCTACATATTGCATCAAGCTGATCCCTTGTTTTTTGCAACTGGTAATTTTGATACTTGTAAATAATAACTTTTTTCATTTTATGTGGGTTTCAGTAATACTTCATGCACTACAGTAATGAAGTCATATGTGCTTTTTCTCACTAGTGTAAAATGAGTTGCATCACTCACATGCCCCTCCCCCGGTGAAGCCTGTTGAGGAGAGGAGCTGGGGTGTTTGTTCGACCCTCTGTGTTCCATTGTATTAGACTTTGGCTGAAGGATTTACCATTGTGAATTAATAAACTTTGGGTTTTGGCAGCAATCTCTTGAAAGAGTGAGGTTTGTTTTAGGGTATGTGGAAAAGGGAAAGATACAATCCTGCATGAAGCAACTGTTCAGATTCAACAGCACCAGCAATCTGACTCTCTGCAGAAAAACAGGTTCTGCACTGCCAATTCTGCTGCCTCTCTCCTTGTGAGCAAATATGAAAGCAGATTACAGCCATCATGTTCACTCCCTGACCATTAGCTGATGCTCTCCAACACAGGCAAAGGCAGTGCTGTATCCTCTAAAGTGTCCTGCAAATACTTGGCTATAAATATGCATCACTGAAGCAGGTTGTAAAGTAGAAGTTGTTAAATTCATCACATGCACCAAACAGTGCAGAATTAATTCAGTGCTGAAGTGGGCCACAAAATAAAACCTATGAAAAAAACAGACTAACTTTTTCACTACTACAGATCTCTAGCTTATTATTCCCACAATTACCGTACTACTAGCAAAAATAAACTAACCTCAAATAATAAAACTGAGGCTATTTGAAACTGTGGAATTTACTTAAGCAATGAAAATTATCTATTGCTGCAGATAGCCTATCATGGTCGCCATCTTGCTAGGTTTTTAAACAATATTTCTCTGAAATTTGATTCTTAGATTACAGTGCACAAAGCAGCAATCTGTTTCACTTCCTTGTGCTCAAGAGAATCACTGAATGACATGATTTGGTTGTAGTGATATTCAGAAACATATTCAGATTGGTCTGGAAGGTTCCTCAAGCTTAATTTATTTATGTATTTATTTTTTTCCAAAGGTTTACTAGGAAACATCTGTAGTACTCTACAGGTAACAGCTTGTTTCCAGGTGTATCTTAAGAGAGGAGGCAAGGGGAACACTACTGTGCACTAACAAAATCAATAGAATATAGTACCTGTGTATAATACATAGCATGTTTTTCCATGTTTCTAAAAGGTTGTTCTCAACACCATTGGGAACAGCTTTTTAAAGCATTAACAACAGCATTTCTCAACTGCAGCAAACGGTCTCACACTTCAATCGTAAATCAGTACTGTAGAGATCTTCACTCTTATGCCAGTGATCTCACCACACAAACTCAATGTGATTCAGCTTGATTTTAACATATACATGTTAGATATTTTCTATATAATAAATCATACTTAAAACAACAATGCTGAAATAAATATAGACTAATAGATAGTGGACTGTGTATTATAAGGCTATAATACCATTAAGAGGTTCTGGGGGCATGCAAACCTCGAGAGCGAAGCACAAGAGGTTTCAATATGTCCCCAGCACCTTGAGATGGTTTTATAGCCTGGTAATCACAGTCCCCCTTTTTTGTAATATATGGATCCAAGGAGTTTCAAGTATTTTGAAAAATGTGTTGTAATGCTGATATGTGTCTGTTAGTGGAGCCATTTTTTTTTTAAATGGTTGCCAGGCCATTGCTATGGACACCGCAAGGTCCACACCCCCTCAAATGTTCCCAGTGTGTGTTCTGTTTGGTTGTTACCATGTGTTTTTGAATAATCATCTAGGGAAAATGGCAGCATGTTTATGCGAAGGGATCAAGAAAGAGACCTGTGGAGCGTGAGCTGTCAGCTCATTCAGCGGACATGAACTGGAGTGAAGAGGGGACAATGGTTATCACTTTGTGACTCCAGGTGACATACTGGGGAAAGCATATGACTGCTTGTTTATAGAGAGACATTTCATTATTTTCTTGGTTTTCAGAGAGCAGTAAGTCAGCTTTTACTGTATCCAAAGGATAAAGTGAAAGCCATCTCCTGCTTTTCACGAGGCATTCATGCACTTGCTCTCTTCTGTTTCTGCGATAATACTATCATTCAGAGCTCTGAATGATAATATTTTGAGCACTGAATGACAGTATTACAGCACAGAAACAATATTATTATCACTTTGATGCCATACTGTGATGGAGTTTTTTTGTATACTTTAGTGTGGTAATATTTTGATGTATCCATATATTACAATACAGCTATTAATAATAATTAGTTGAAAACAATGCAGTAGAAATAAAAACAACATTACAGCCCCTCACACTCCAAAAACAACAGAAAATAACTATAAGCACTCTGATAAGTGAGCAGGAATCCAGGCACAGCAGCAGTGTGCAAAAACGCCAAATTAACTATTTGGAGTCTTCAGTGTGTGTGTGTTGCACGTTGTATGAACAACTGGGTAAATTAGGTAACCCTGTGAATAATTTGGGATTTAGAGAGTTGAGGTGATTTAAGGAGACTAATGAAGGTTACCACGAATATTCAGTTGCAATTGCAGGTATGGGTCATAAGGTCATGGAGAAGAGTTGTAAGAACAGAAGGAAAAGAGGCAGAGTGAATAGCAGGGGAGAATGTGAACAAGTGTCAGGACAATTTAAAGAGGAAGGCAGACTGAAATGCAAATGATTTTGTTTGGGTTAGAAAGAACAAATAAGTGATCGAACTGTAGCGGAAGTGAGGGTTGGAGAGGTGGTGAGAAGGGAGCTAAGATACAGGTGGGTTGTTCAAACCAGAATCTTTCAAATAATAAGAATCTCAATGCAGAAGCACTGAAACAAAGGTTACACTAGAAGAGAATTGGCAATAAAGCCAAGTAAAAAAACAAAAAAACAAAATTGGATATATTATTTGGAATTTCTTTGAAACTTGGCATTACTCTGCCAGTGTAACACTTGCTTCAGCACTTTACACTGGGGGTTCCTGTCTTTTAAACTGCTTTCATATTTTGGCCTCACCATGCAGAAAAACACTGCTATCATAAGGTGAGCCCCCCTCTGTCTAGGCTGATACAAAGCTGTGACACACTGATAAGATCAAACAAGGGCAACATGTGTCTATGGTCTGATTTTGTCAGTCTTTGCAGATTGTTTGTGAGGCCTTTCAGCACCAAAAAGTCTTGCTAGATCAAAATCAGTCAAATTGTCTTCATGGCAATTTGCATGTACTACCCATGTTGATTTGCATTCAAGTGGGGATGTGTAGTTGTCTAAGTTGAATTTTTGTTGTGTATTATTTTCCAAATATAACAACTATCATAAAGTACTCATTATGTAGTCCTGAATAATGAACACTGTACTATTTGCTGTATTCAGGAAATTATATTCTTTACTTATGCAGACTTTCTGCCTGCTCTGAAACAATGCTATTTTCTGAAGCTTATTAGCATTAGTAGATTCTTCAGTGAATAGTCTGTTTTACCTAGGATATTTGATTTGAGGTAACCAAGGCCATGCTGCGTCTGTGTGGGAAGAGGACTAATATCATCAAGAGGGACAGTTTACATACCCCTTGGCAAACAAAAATCAGGACTAGAGGCATTTGCCAAACTATATAGACAAGCTAACCAAAACTGGGAATCCATTGTTCCGGGAAACTTTAATACGAACTGGGCCTCCAACTCTAGCAGTACATATATGGACCTGGAGGCAAGTCTATACTTCAAACAGGTTATGATGGACTGCATCAGGACCAACTACTGAACTAGTACCAGCACTCTTATAGACTGAATTCCAGACACACACCTGGAAAGGCTGACTGAAGTTAGAGTGTTACCTGACGCAATTAGTTATCACTCACCAATCCCGTGTGCCTAGTCTGCTAAACTCCCCAAGGCCTTCCCTAGAACTGTTCATAGTAGAATGTTTCACAAAAGTCAAATTAGGGACTTCAAGAAACACATAGTCCAAATATACTGGTGCTATCTTGACTCAATTCCAGACACTGAAATGGCCTTCAACTACTTTATCACCCAATTTAATGTGGATTATGATGTATTTTCCCCACTCAAATGGTGTAAGGTTAGAGGCACATCTGCTGAATGGATTACCCCAACTCTCCAGGCACAAATGCAGGAAAGGGACAGCTTATGGTCATGTGCCAGAGACTTTGACTCACTTGTTGACCAGCAAAAATACAATGTTGCCCGCAATAAGTGTCTCAGGAAAATTAGTCAGGCAAAGGCAACTTTTTACAGAAAACAGCAGGCTAGTAGCTGGGGAAATGGAAGAAAGTTCTGGGAAAACTTAAAAGGATCTCCTAGGAAAGGCAAATAAATCACAACCTGCTCTGCTGAGTGTAAAGGGTGCAGTCACCCTTGATTCTGAAGAGATAGCAAACACTTTCAACATTGCCTTCACTCATCTTAGCGCTGTTCTTCCTGTTACTAATTAAACAGACCCTACTCCTCTACCTTGTCAGGAGCAAAACTCCACCTCCTTCTGCAGCTATAGCTACCCTAAGATCGATTTAAAATCAGTTTTGGTAAAGGACACAAGTTCTGGGTAAAACCAGAATGGGTAATGATGCTTTGGACATGAAGCTCCTTGCCTTGTCCCTAAATGAGCTTGCTTTCCCCCTAACTAAACTATTCAATTTATCTTTGCAATAATCCCAATTTCCTAGCATTTAGAAACTCACACTGGTCACGCCAGTACACAAAAGCAGAGAGCGCTCTATTGTTTCCAATTATAGACCTATATTGATACTCTCCCCTCCTTGTCCAAGATGCTTGAATGAATCATATCGGACCAACTGATCAACAACCTTGGTAAATATAACCTTCACTGCCTACAATGACATAGATATAAGAAGCTATAATACAGTACAAACACCACATTAATAGAATACACTAGCTTCCTGCATAAGTCCATTGACAATGGCCTTTTGGTGGGTTCTGTCTACATTGACCTGACCAAAGCATTCAACTTGGTTATCCACTCCATATTACTAACCAAGCTCAGCTTCCAAAGCCTCTCCACAGATGCAGTGGCCTGGTTCTCAAGCTACCTACCTGACCATTCTTAGCTCGAAAAGATCAATGGAGTCCTATTGGAAACCAAAAGAAATCTTGACTGGAATTCCTCAAGGCTCCATATTGGATTCCCTTCTCTTCAGTCTCTTCACAGATAACCTCCTGGGAGCCTATCCCTCCTCAAAAGTGCTTCTTTATGCAGATGACATCATCATCTACAACAGTGGTCCCTCCCGGTAGCATCTCACTCATGTCTTACAAAGTACAGTTCAAGTCATATTAAACTGTTCCTCCAATGAGTTGTATAAGCATTTCTGACTGAGTTGCATAAGTGTTGCTGGATCCAATACAAATCCCTGTACAGATTGTTTCTTAAGAGTTAAAACTCAGTTTAACATTGCATTGTGACTGGACTGCTGATGCAATCCAAATGAGTTGCAAAAACATGTTACAAACATTGCTCTTGAGCTGGTTAAGCATTGAAAAACAATGCAATATGAGGTGCCAATGCATTGATGCATTGCTAACTGTAAAAAACAATGCTAAAAAAACTCATTGGTGGAACAGTTTAATGCAACGTGTACTGTAGCTTTAGGGCACTGGAGAGCTAGTTTAAGCTAAATAAATTAATACTTAACTATAAAAAGTCAAAACTACACTGCTCGCCGGACCACAGATGAGAAAAAATATCCATCCCCTCTTCATAGTAAATGAGAAAGGGAACACCCTTAAGCAGGTTAATTCTTTCAAATACCTAGGCCTCATCATCAGTGATGCACTCTCATTCAGACCACATGTTGACAACCTAGTCAACTCTGTTAATGAAAGACTGGGAGCCCTATATCGACAAAGAGACAACCTCACCCCTGATGCCAAGCATGTGGCTGTAGCCTTCACTATCCTCCCCATGATCGACTGTGACCTTACAGTGTATGGAGCAGCCCCTAGTATCATTCTCAATAGTGTCAGACTTGTTTTAAATAAGGCTTGCCCCTTCATACTATGGGCTGAAAGGATTACCAACACCTGCTCCTTCTACCACCAAACTAATTGCCTTCCCCTCCTAGAGAGGCTTAAATATCAGACATGTATTTTGGGGAAAAAAGTGCTACTGGGCCTCACCCAACCAGCAATTAAAAGCCTACTCCAATCAGACTGCAACCAATACACCACGAGGAACACGGCCCAGTCTGCCCTACATGTACCATTCTGTAGAACAAGCCTGGCCTTGCGTTCCTTTACATCAAAGCCAAACAATGGCTGAACAAGCTGCCTGTGTGACTTATGGGCATCACAAAAATAGCACTCTTCAAATCCAAACTAAGAAAGGCTCTCTCACCCCATGCCAGGTGTGTCTGCTACAGCTGATCTCACCTGCCTTGGCCCCAACAACCCTCTCTAGAAACAGCCCTCTGCTCTGCTTACCCTTACCTTATGATGTATTGCCTAACCCTCAACAATGGTCCTTGTGCTGCTTTGTGCTCATCTGTTATCTGATAGTGCTCATGTGTGAGCTGCCAAGAAATTGCTGGTTGTATATACTTGCTACAGTGATCTAATGTCTTTAATTGTAATACATGTTAGTTATCGCTAGCTTTCAAATTATTAATCTCTGCATTCTCAACCTTGACATGGAACCCTTGTAATTGAGCAAGTCTGTTCAAAGATGTATTTCCAAATGACTAAATAAATAAAATAAATACATATTAAATGGCTAGCACCTCATCAAAACTACCTTTAACAGATTTTCTCAGTTCTGCCACTTTGCTTATCAGTAAAAATCTCTTTTCACAGCACCAACGGATACTCCAGTAAGAAGAATCTGGCAGAACCACTGAATGGCCCAGGGGTAGTACATGTGATACCATACATGTACCAGAGTTCACACCCCAAACTCAAACTGTTAAAGTCTAGTGGACACAGTGCTGCCTGTTGTGTATTTGGTGTCCAGGGTTGTGGAGAGTGATATACTGCCTCTGTAGTGACACCTGCTTTTGGGCCAGAGGTGTGTAATGTATTGCTCATCACTTTTGGACCAGAGATGTGTAATGTATTACTCATCACTCCCTGAAGGTTCAGGGTCACAGAAGGCAGGGTGACATACATATGTGTGGGTAAGTGACCAGACATGTATATCAACATATAGGAGCTTGTGGGGAAGGGGCAGGGAGAAAAATGGAAAAAGGCTCCTGCAATCTACAGAGCCTCAATGCCACTTCTTCTTGGGCCTCAGTCTCTGTCAAGCCTGCTTCCCTGAAGTTTGCACCTTTGGTAGGTGACTCCATTGTGGGGATCAAGCTACAGAGGTCTTGCCTCTGGAATGCATTTGGGGCTGAAGAAAAGTTGTGGTATTTTGGGGCTTGCTGTGGGAAGAGAAGGGAAATGGGGAAAACTTTGCAATTAATGGTGCTATTTCCAGCTTGTTGATACCTCGTTCCCACTGTAGGAGTGATTAAAAGACTATAAAGCCATATTTTCAGAGTGGTTCTCTAAGACACAGTGCTCCTTTTACCTATGTACATTGACCTATATGGTATTCTACCCTACACATGCTAATTTGTAAATGGTAATCAGTTAGTGAAACAATATTCTGGGATGTTAAAACACCCAACACTTCTACAGCCCAGTAATGCTACCATTCTGGGTTGAATTTTGATGAGCAATATGAATGCTCTTACATGCTTCACAAAATTGAGGCAGTCATATCATAGATATCATACCATGGAATGAGCAAACTCTGGACACCCACATGATTGATAGCACTAGACTGAGCATGGTGTAGCCTCGTCTGCCTTGGTTCTGCAACTGCTCAAAAGAGGTTTTATTTATTTTTATTTATTTATGTATTTGATAACTGGGGAAGTACACTGGTCCCAGGGATCATTTTCGAGCACAACCTGGGCCATCTAGATGGCACATAGAAATACAAGTTTGAGCAAGGGAGACACAGAAGCAGTCTTAGTAAGCTTATACATGGAATCAGGGATAAGAATAACACAAATCGAGACTTAGAAACAGAACAATCTTGTCTAGCAAGCAACGAAAAACAGTTTACAATAGATTATATCACTGTAGATACATAGCTAGGACAGAAATATAATATAATTAGGTGTTCTCTCAGACTATAGCACTAAAGTAGTATCGAAACAAATTCTAATTTATAGGGTCTGGGGTGATTGAGGTGAGGGATTAGCAATGGAATGATACTTTTAATGGAAGAGTACTTTTGAAGTGCTTCTTGAAAATAGGGTGTGACCCCAGATTTTGAAGCTCCTCTGGGAGGGCATTCCAGAAACTAGGAACAGCACAAGAAAAGGTTCTCTGCCCCATATCCATTTTTATCCTGGGGCAGGCCAGTTGTCAGTGGGAGGAATATCTGAGTTGTCTAGAGTCTTGTTTGATTATTATAAGACCAGATAACAGGGATTTTGCTCCCTCATGGAGTAATATAAATATTAGCAAGCCCAGCATTAAGTCTCTGTGGGTCTGGGGGGGTACCCAAGGAATGTGTACAGGGTGCAATGGTGGGTATGGTAGGAGGCTAGGGTTATGAACCTGCATATGTTCTTGTATACTGTGTTGAGGTGAGTGAGGACATGTGGTGAGGTTAGGGAGACGATGGGGGATCAGTTATCAAGGAGAGGCAGTAACGTACCCTTCCCTATAACAAGTCTTATTTCAGGTATCATAAGGTGTTTCAGGCGGAAACACAAACTCAGTTGTTGGTTCACCCATTTTACCAGCTGGCTGATGTGGCTGGTGAAAGGGGGGGTCAAGTGTTTTTCCCAGGATTCTGAAAATCTCAATCTGCTGCAGTGGGGATCCATTAGGGGACTGTAAGTTAAGTGAGTGCAAATGGTTTGAGGAGTATATGGTGAGCTGGTACTTAGATCCAATAACATGGATTTCATTTTTTTTGCATTTACTATCAACCTGTGTGATGTGAACCAGTGAGACATATCAAAGAAGTCCTTGGTGAGGGTTTGGGAATGCTTACTGGGGCAGACATCGCTGGTGAACAAAATAAGGTCATCAGCATACATGATCTGATAGTTACGACAGTAGAGGATTAACAAACAGGGAGTGGAGAAGGGGGCTGAGGATGGATCCCTGGGGGAACCCGATGTGTACTTGCAATGGGCAAGATAAGATCCCTCCAATATGAACCACATGAGTCCTGTTTGAGAGGTAATTTTCAACCCATCCCGACTTATTTGGAGAGAAACCACAGGAGGAAAGTTCACTGTGAAGGATGTCATCATCGACTATGTTGAAATCCTGCAAGACAGCCACAGTGATGGCTCCTGTATATTGTCCCTTATCTGCCTTCCTAAGTACGCAGTCAATGAATTGGGCAAAAACTGTGGTGGTCCTAAATCCTTTCTGGAAACCATGCTGGTCCAAGGATAGTAGATTATATTTAGAGAAATCATCTGACATCTGAAGGAATACAATCTTTTCCAGGGTCTTGATCAGGTGAGAAAATATGGATATTGGTTGGTAGTTCTCAGGAAGACTGGGTTCCCCTGACTTGAAGATGGGGATGAATCTAGCCTGTTTCCAGAGTGCTGTGGTGGTGGAGTTAGACAAAGATGTGTTGAGGATGACAGACATTGGTTTGGCAATATTGTCAGCCACCAATCACAGGAATTGAGGACAGAGTCCATCACTTCCAGCACTGCCTGAGCAGGGCAGGGCATGCAGCAGATGCCTAACCTCTGAGGGGGATGTGACTCTAAAGTAGAAAGTGATACAATTTGGTGTCACGTAGCCATACAACTATGGTTTTGTTCTAGTTGGGAGCTGTGTAAGACAGGATTCAGGATTTTTAAATTTGTTGTTTAAGATGTCGGTGACCTTTGCTGGTTCAGTCAGGAGCCCTGCTTCCATGACAATGTTTATATTTTTCTGCCTAGGGGCAGGTTTCATGACCAAGTTTATTGATGCCCAGAATCCATGGGAGTCATCTAGGTTATGTGTTTGCTGAGACCAGAGAAAGAAGGCCTTTTGAAGTTTTGCTTCTTGTTTACAATTATTTCTGAGTCTTTAATAGTCATTCCAGTTTGTAGATGTAGGGGTGGCTTTATAGGAGGCCCAGGATTTATCTTGCCTCTTCATTTCAGCTAGCAGCTCATTGGTGAGCCATTTTGTATTGCCACCCCTAATACGTCTTGTTGAGAGAGGGAAGTGCTTATCCTACATGTAGAATAGTGCCACTGTGAGGAACCATAGGGCTGCATCCACATTGGTTACTGAATTTAGGGAGGACCAGTTTACTCCTAGGAGGTCTGCTCATAGAGCTGACCTGTCAACTATGGAGAAGTTCCTAAAGAAGGTGAGCTTGGGTGGTGGACGTGGTCAATGGCAGGACCAGGTGCAGTAGGTGGGGAATTGATTAATAATAGAGTCAGACCGAACTCCCACAGAGGTTACTCTATCATCTCAGTTAGGATCCAGTCAAGAATGGTATGGTTATGGGATTTGGAATTGAGTTGAGTAGGGGATTGGATGATTTGAGTTGTTTGTCCTCCAGCCAATTGAGATTGAAGTTACCTACCATGATAAGGTCCCTAGCACTAGAGAGATTAGTAATCACATTGATAATTTGGTTTAATCCATGCTTCCTGACATTAGGGAGATTGTATATGCAGCCCAGGTATAACTTCTTTGTGGACCCAAGAATTAGATCTAATAGGATTCTTTCTGGAGAGGGAGTTGTCATGCTGCTTTAAGAAATGATTGAGGCAGTTAGGTGGTCTCTGAAATAGAAAGTAACCCCTCCACCTTTTTTGGCTCCTGGTCCATTGTTATGGACTAAGTTATAGCCATTTATGTGGCAAAGGGAATTTGGACAAGTTGGTTTCTGCCACATTTCAGTGACACCCAGGATGTCCAGATTATGGACTTTAATCCAGGCTTCCAACTCCTGGAGTTTGGAGTTTTGGCTACCAATGTTCAGATGAGCAATGTTTAGTCTCCTGCCTTTTGTCCGCAGTGAGCTAGCATAATTAGACAGAGATGACCCAGGACCTGGGATAGTCTCAGTGTTACCACACATCAAATGTAGATGTTGGAGGTATGAGAGGTATTTGTGATAGCCATCAGAGAGCAACATGTGTGAGATATGGAGGGGGTACAGGGAGTGACCTAATAGATGACACTGTTTTCTATCAAGGCAGGTAAGTGTGCAGCTGGGGTGGGTCAGTAGGTGCTGCTGGGATGCCGGTGGAGAGATCATTGGTCAAGATGAGGCTACTCAGATCACAGAAAAATAGGATATTCAGTATGGTGAGCATAGATAGAGTACACCTTGTTTCCTGCATGGCTAGGTAACACCCTAGCACTGCGCTGCAACTGGGAACCATCCCAAGGATGTCTGCCGAACCTTGGGTTAGGAAAACCTGCAGTGTTATTTACTAGCATCAAAATCCATGAGAGTTTCTGCCTATGTCATTGGTTGGGACTTGGGCTAGATATTTTCAAAGCCAGTGCCCAAAAGCTGAGTGAAAGAGAGGTGTTCCAGGGAATATTCCAAGTTGGCTTGGGTAGCGTGGGGGGGGGACTGATTTGGGACAGACCACTGTGACAAATGGGAAAGGGATGTCAAACTCAGCTGATTGGTTTTGGACTCTGTGATTCCCCTTATAAAAGAAGCACAGCCCCTGAGCGGGAATGTGGTTGGGGTGGGTGGGCAGCAACTACTAATCTGTGCCAAGCAAAGCACTATTTACCTGAGGAGATGAGATGGGTTGCTGCTGAAGGGGTCCACAGGTGAGGTGGAGGGAGAAACATAGAAACCTAGAAGTTGATGGCAGATAAGGAACGCAAGGCCCATCCAGTCTGCCCATTATTTCTACCTTATGAATGTGCCATAGACCTGTACTCTGTCAATGGCCAATCTATTCATACTCATCTGCATTGTTCCCTTATGCCTATCCCATGCCTGTTTGAAGCCCTGCACTATATTCATATCCACCACTTCCTGATGAAGGCTGTTCCATGCATCCACCACCTATTCTGTGAAAAAGAACTTCCTCACATTACCCCTTAATCTGCCTCCCTCTAATCTCATGCTGCATCCTCTTGTACTGCTGTTTTTCTTATATTGAAACATGTTAGTCTTTTTCACCTTGTTAATGCCCTTAAGATGTTTGAATGTTATATCATATCACCTGTCTCCCTTCTTTGCTCTAGGATATACATACTGAGCTCTGTTAATCTGTCCTTATATGTTTTCTGATGCAGTCCCTGCACCATTTTGGTTGCCCTCCTTTGGACTGCCTCCATTTTGTTAATGTCCTTGTGCAGGTGTGGCCTCCAGTACTGCACTCAGTACTCCAGATGAGGCCTAACCAGTGTCTTGTAAAGAGGGATTATTACTTCCCTCTTACGACTTGTGATACTCCTACTAATAGACATCAACATCCCTCTAGCCTTACCTACTGCTTTAGTGGTCTACTTGGATGATTTCAGGTCATCTGTGATGATGATGCCCAAGTCTCTTTCTTCCCTTGTGATTGCCAGCAACTCCTCTCCCAACCTATAGGTGGCTTCAGGGTTTCCCTTCCCTATATGCATGATCTTGCACTTCATAGTGTTAAACCCCATTTGCCACCCTTCCAACCATTTGCCAGTTTATCCAGATCACTTCTCATTCCACCCACCCCATCTGGATCATCTAGGGCTTCGGTTTGCTGCCTGTCCTCAGGGACCTGCTGCCATCCATAGCACTAGACCCTGTCCCTGAGAGCAAATAACAAACTGGAATTGTGCTCACAGTCAGAGAACCAGGGAACGCTGCATTGCCAGAGACTGGGGTGAATTTTCATTTGCTAAAATGTGACTAGCTAAAAACTTTGGTCCCTGTGCTTAAACAGTAGTAACAAAAAACAGCACAATCTGAGTGCTAGGTCTAGAAACAAGTCCTACATCAGCTAAAGGTAAATTAAAATCACAAAGCAAAAGCTGTAACAACAGTTCTGAAAAAGTGGCTACTAAAGTATACAGAAACAAATCGTGGTGCCTGGGGACAAAAAGCTATACAGGGAAGACACAAATTAAGTTGGAATTAAGACTCCAGGGAAACTAATGCATAAAACCACAGGATGATAAAGAGCAGTAAGGTAACCAGGGAGACATATTAAAAACACACAGGAAGTTGATTTAGACAATTAAGGTAACTGGGTACACTGGCTAGAATCAATGTATTTATTTATTTATTTCAATCTAGGATTACAATACCTTTGAGCAGAGGCTCTTTCACAAAGGCCCCATGTCAGCATGCACAATAGTCATCATTTTTAGTTACAAACATATAATCATTGACTTACAGACATGTAATAACCAGTACAAAGACTTGAGCTATGAGCAAGACAAGGGAAGGAGGGGGATGGGTGGGGTGAAGTGAGGGTAGGAGATCGGGGAGGAGTTGCAGGGGCTAAGGGAAATACGAGAGGTGGGTTGGGGCGGGGGCAGGAGTGGAGATATGGGGGGAGGTAGGCAAGGGCGGGAGACAGTGCAGTCATCGGGCCTTGTTGAGGGAATATGACAGGTAAGGTGCTAGGGGTGCAAAAACATGATTGTAAGTGCTGGGTGATTGGGCATGTGCAGCTGGAACAGTGGAAATGTTAATATGGGCAATCACAGGATACAAGCAGTCAGAGGCGCAGCTTGGACTTGAAGAGGCCTAGTGTTGGAGTGGTCGCTATCTCGCTGCCAAGAGAGTTGAGCCAGTTGGATGCCCGATAGATGAATGATCTTTGTCCTTGGGTTGTGTGACATTGTGGGATATGTAGTAGATGGGAATTGGATCTCCTTGTAATGGTGTTCCTATGTCTAGGCTTAAGGAGGGCACAGACACCAGGTGGGGCAAGTTCTATTATAATTTTCTTGGCAGTGATGCAGGTTTGGAATTTTATACGTTTGTCCGTTGAAGCCATCCAGATTGGGAATAAAGGTCACATGTGTGGGTACGGCGATGTGAGCCAGTGATGAGAGAACAGGCCTTATTCAGGGAGGTCATGATACGTTTAAGAGCAGTGGTAGTTGCAGACCCATATATGATAAGACCATAGTCTATGATGCTGACGATGGAGCTTTGGATGGCCACTGATAGTGCTTCTGGGGCTAGGTGTTTCCTGTGCCGGATTAATACGCCTAACCTCACATTAGCAGACTTTGCAACATTGCTGATATAGACAGAATATGAGAGGTGGGGATCAAGGGTGATGCCGAGGTACTTGAACGATTGTGTTTGCTCTAGGATGGCTACTTGTTCGGTTGAAATGGAGAGGTGGAGTTGTTTGTTTTTGTTGTGAGGGCTGCAGAAGACCATAGCCTTGTTTTTTTTCTGATTGAGAAACAGTGTTTGATTTAGGAATCAGGATTCGATGGAGGAGAAGGCCCCGCTGAAGTTTATTTTGTAATTGGATTGGATCAGGGTCCAAGGTGAGGATCACAGCATCGTCAGAGTACTATAGTGGAGAATTATTTTTTCTGGGCAGCTGACCGGTAGTGAGTTTAAGAATAGGCTGAAGAGGAGGGGTCCCAGAATGGAGCCCTGGGGGACTCCTGAGTGGACCGGTCTTGGGTCCGAGAGTGTATCAGCGATTCTTACTGTTTGGGACCATTCTTCAAGGTAGCTCTTAAACCAGCCAATGAAATCAGTTGACACTCCAGTGTTCTGAAGCTGGACAAGCAGAAGGCGGTGATTGACGGTGTCGAAGGCTTTAGTTAAGTCAATGTAGATTGAACCTAGTAGTTTGCCAGAGTCAAGTGTGTTGTGGGTTGTGCCGGTGAATTCAAGTAGGGCAGTGGAGGTGCTGTGACCTTTGTGGAACCCATGTTGTTGCTTACACAGGATGTTGTACATATCCAGGTATTCTGGGAGATGGTCCGAGACAATGCGTTCTAGTGCCTTGGAGAGTGGGGGGTAGTAGGGAGATAGGTCTGTAGTTATTGTGGGCAATTTTGTCACCACTTTAATGGATTGGGGTGACAGTGGCAGATTTCCATCTATCCGGGAACTGGCTAAGGCTGAGGGAGAGGTTGAAAATTCTGGTCAGAGGACTAAGCACTTCATCAAGTGTGAGAGACAGGATTTTGAGATCGAGGTAGTCATTACTGAATCTTGATTTACCAAGGGCTTTGGTAACATATTTGCGTACTTTGTGAGCCTTGACTGCTTTGAAGTGGAAGTGGTGGGAGCTGTTGGGGGTGGTATTCATTGCGGACAGAGGGGGCTTCACCATCTTTGAAGTTGTCCTGGGGTAGGACAGCGTTGAGGTCGGTAAAGGCTTTGTTAAAGGTATCCGCAATGGTTTTTGGGTTGAGGGTTGTGGTTCCGTTGATGTCGAGTATTGATGGGGGGAGTCGAGGAAGGTGACCCCAGGGTAGAACCCTGCTGGTGATAGTTTTTGGTGGTGTTTTGATGAATTTGTTTGACCAGGTGCAGCTAACAGGGAAGTGGTCTCTGAGAGAATCAGGGAGGACATTAGTGTTAGATATCCGTGATGGGTGACTGGTAAAGATCCAGTCCAAGAGTGTGCTGGTGCTGGTTCTGTAATTTTTCCTGGTTGGTGAGTCAACCATTTGTGTGAGGTTAGCCACAGCAATGGTATCCCTGTGTGCACCAGCACTGACCCCAGGCCAGTTGATGTTGAAGTCGCCTAGGAGGATGGATTCGATGTCCTGTGGGAGTGACTTTACAAAGTCAAGAACAGCTGTTAGACCAGTTCTCTGTTCTTTGGGAGGGATGTAGATGGTGGGAACAGTGAGGGTTTTGTTTTGGGCTCCGAGGAGGACTCTCACTGGCAGTATCTGAGCAGTTGTGGTTTGGAGTGAGGTAATGATGTGGTGCCCCTGTATAGAGTCTTTTAGATAGAGATCACAGCCCCTGCCTCTTTTGGAGAGGCTATCCAGCCTAAAGACATTGTAGCCAGGAAGGCTGATTGCATGGTCCAGTACTGATGGCGTGAGTCAGGTTTCAACAACTGCCAGGATGTCAGGGCAGTGTTGGCAGGTGAAGGCTTGTTGGGCATCCATTTTAGGAAGGAGGCTACAGATGTTGATTGATATGAATGAGAGAGCACCTGAAGGCTTGCTCAGATTAGTGGCTATAGAGCAGAATGGGCCAGAGTTTGGGTGCACGTTGCCTGACAGCATTAGGAAGAGGAGGACTAGCCTCAAGGAGCTGCGGCGTATTTCTTTAAGGGAATGCTTTCGCCTGCTAGCATCTCAGAAAACTGCCAAGCATAGACAATAGTGTAAGTGTAGACAGAGGGGACCAGAGTGGAGGGCTAGGACCAGTGTGGGTGTAGGACAGTTTCATGGTAGTAGGATGGAACCTGGGCAAGGGCAGTGACCAGTGTGCAGCATGCCTATGTGGAGGAAGGATGTAGGAATGTGGACGCTGTGTGGGAGGGAGGGAAGGAAAGCAGGCTTTTGGGGCATGCAGTAGGGGAGGAAGACAGGCAAGGAGAAATAGAATGGGGGTAGAGAGCAGTAGAGGCGCATGATTAAGGTAGGTAGAGGGAGAGGGTTAAGACAGGCTGGCAGGGTTAGGAGAAGGGGGAGGAAGAGCAGTAGCTGGATCAGTGGGAAGTGAGGATACAGCCAGGAAGACCAGACAGCCAGGGAGTGAGAGGTGGTGACTAAAAGATGGGGGGGGAGTCCCAAAACAGGTACCTAATGGAGCACAAATGGGGGTGGAGCTAACAGGGCGTGCAGAAAGTTAACAAATTGAGAGGAATGAAAAAACAAAACCAAAAAACAATCAGTGGATGTCTGCCAACCCCTCCAAAAGGGGGAGGGGGGCACGTGGTGTGGCGCAGCTGAGAAGTTCAAGTTCATGATGGTGCTGCATGCCTGTAAGGACTATTCATGTACCTGGGGAGATGAGGTTGGTTGCTGCTTGGGGTCCATAGGTGAGGCGGGTGTGGGCAGGGCTCTGGTTTGCTGCCTGCCCTCAGGGATCTGCTTCTGCTGTCCAAAGCGTTGGAGAAGTGAGCCAGAGCTGGGGAGGAAAAAAAGGAAAAGGGTAAAGGAGGTTAGGGGGAAGGAGGCTGTCTTAGAGGATGTCATGGAACTATAAGAGGAAGCTAGAGAGCTCCAGTCAAACAGATTCAAATCAGAATAAATGAATCTTAAAGACAGAAACATGAGAAATTAACTGTGGCTAAGCAAAAATACAAGCTGCTAAATGAAAGCAGGAACGACTGTTATGTCTTGCATAATAGTACCACTTTCAAGCCTGCAGCTTTGTTAGGATGAACGAAATGAGCCTGAAATGGATAAAAACAGTCCTTAAAATAACTCTTCTAAAGAACCCCAGATCCTAAAGCCCCTGAGGAAGTCCATTTGGGTAAAATACTGAGCAATATCAAAGGATCTTTGAGTTACCATAACAAAAGAATAAGTCACTTTTTGAATACAAGGAAGGCGTGGCTGGCATTTGTGCATCATTAGAACATTGAACTTTCCGTATTAACCAGCCCCACATTATCAAGGATATATTAAACAAATTGAAGGGTACCCAACAATGCTCTGTTCACTCTACACATGCTATATAGAAAATAATAAAAAAAAGCAAACAAAAATGCAAGTCACTTTCCTACACACAAGCTCACTGCAGATTGGAACATAGTTCTCAGCAATGTTAGACCACATGTCTCAAACACTAAGGAGTGGCAGTTGCCAGTAGGAATCCTTTGAAAGAAAGTAATTACATTATTGCACTGCACAATTGTGTCAGAGTACCCACAATTTACTGAAAAGATAGTATCTCAGGCTTGGAGGTCACTAAGGCATTCTGCCATTAATCTTGGGATATTATAGGGGGTATTATTAATTATGTGGGATTGTGATCTAGGTAGCTGTGCTTCCAGCCTCAGCAATGCACATGCAAAAAATGAAGGACTATGGGGACACAGGGAGCTAAGGTGAGATCAGGTTATGAAGGATATTTTATTTATTTTTTGTTGACTGAAAAAGAAGGGATAGATAATTCTGCCTATTTTCAGCCTCATCCCAGGGGATGGGGAATACAGATGGAAACCAGTCAAAATTTAACCAGATTAAGTTGCTGGTTGTATCTCTCTCTCTCTCTCTCTCATATATATATATATATATATATATATATATATATATATATGTATATATACACAATGGCGGTGAGTAGTAAATGAGTGTGATAGATTATGTTATTTTCACCAGGGTGTGATAAAGATAAGACCTGACATTTATCACACACCTGCACAAAGCCGTGCATACTGCGCAAAGCCACGCAAAGGCCGCAAAGCTGTGCAAATAGTACAATTTGCAACAATGAGACCCCCATTGTATATATCGGCTATATGATGGGCACTCATGTGATATGGGAAATATGTTCAATCCTGTACAGTGACCTCTGAAACCTCACTCGTGGCTTCGCCATTCATGAATATTCAGAGGTCACTCTATAGGAGTGAAGATATTTTCCATATCACACTTGTACCCATCATGTATCCTATATATATATATATATATATATATTTTTTGTGTGTGTGTGTGTGTGTGTGTGTGTGTGTGAATGGGTGATATTTGGCCAGGACTCAGGGAAATTCTCCTGCTCTTTTTGAGAAGTGCCATGGATTTTAACATCCACCTGAACAACCACCACAACAGGCAGATGGGACCTCAGTTTAATGTCTCATCTGAAAGACTGCACCTGAAGAGTGCAGCATCCCGCTCATGATGCACTACAGTGTCAGTACTGAGATTTTACCCCAAGTGCCTGCTGTGGGGCTTGAATCCACAACTTGCCGATCTTACAGCTTCAGAGGCTAGTGCGCAACCTACCAAGCCACTGACAGTGATATGATGTTATATGTGCATAGTTACCCCATCAAATGAGCATAACCCAGACTGTAATGAGCAGGGACGCTGTAAAGAAATGCAATGTGCAACATGACAGTCAAGTAAACAAACTAACAGCAACATAATTTACATTGAGCATTATTTATACATTTCAAGACAGTCACTGCTTTGAGTGTTGGCCTACATTTGACTTTGTTGTGCTGTTGCACTTGCAGTGGTAACTACTGATGGAGCTGTGTCTTGGAACAGCAAAGTGGACAAGAAATGTGTACTAATTTTCAACTGTGCATAAATAAAAGCTACAATTTAAAAAAAAGTTTTGTATTGTGTACTTTTAATGGACATCAGTCTGCATTTTTCTCTTCATGAAATCATGAACTGAAAGTTTTGACTATGTCATGACTTGTGACTGAGCTGCTGATTTATCACAGTGCTGTTCAGAGTTGGTGAAATGCCATCCCTATGCTTTTTTTTCAATGAAGTGTGGCACTTTGCAGAGTTTTTGCCATCACAATGTTTGTAATTCATAAGGCAAAAAAAAAGCATTTGAGGGAAAAAAAGTCACGAAGAGTGAAATTTCATCAAAATTGCAGTTCACCGCTTAGTTTCCACAAAGTATGGACTTTCAGTGAAGTGACTGCTTTACAGAAAGTATATGAATTATAAAGTGATGTGCTACGTGGGTGCTTCAAAATGTCTAAGAAACAGTGACACAGTCCAAACTCTAGTGTGCTGTTTCCATACGGAGAACTAAAACATATGGATCATACAAAGAAAGCAATACAAAATAAAGTGCAGCATATCAACTTTATTCGAATATAGTTGCACATGAATCATTTGGAGATATGAATATTAATTCTGGAAAAAAGAAACATCGAAAACAGCTGCAAGTTGTCACCTAGTTACTGTCCCCTGTGTATTTTTGATTTGCTTTCTTCTCTCGGGGGGCATACACCCAATTGATTAACATGCAGTGTCTAATTTATGCTTTTTCTCTGTAAATAAATTGATCTGGCCTAAACTATCAAGCAATATACTGTACATGCCTTAACTACAAAAAGAATCATTGACCTGATTGCCTGTTAGTGAAATGGATGTGATATCTTGAAAGACATATTTGGCATGCTAATTAATTCTAAACATGCGAATCTCATTGGATTTGCACCAGGTGGTAATTTGAATGTTAATCTTTGAATGTGGCATATACAATCACTTCAAAAGTACCTTGCTCCTTCAGTTTTCTTGCACCTATGGATTAAAACTGTTTTGTGCAAACAATTTGTGTTTTAGTGCATGCACACATTTGCTTTACTTAGAACATGTTTTTCGTAGCAACCCATGACTCCACACTGCACAAGCAAGACAGTTAAAAGGGCAACAACTACAAGGGGCAACACCTGACCCTTTTTGCATGAAAATACAGTCAGACAGGAGGAGACCTCCTTCTACAGTTATTTGTTTGGAAACACATAGTGTACAAACACACCCAGAAAATAAAGAATGCATCTACCTGTATATAATATACATTCTGGGGGGGATCATGGATATAGCAGCTGGGTTACAATGCAAAAAAAAGTTCAAAATCATGCACCTAGACACAGAAACTAGAAGCAAAGTATAAAATGGAGGTAGAAGTATTAACAGTCACTGAACAGGAAAGGGACCTTGTGGTAATCATATCTGATGTCCCCAAGGTGGTGAGGAAATGCAACAAGGCAGTACGTAGGGCCAGTGGGATGGTGGGGTGCATAGGGAGGGGTATCACTTCTTTTCATTTTATTTTAATATCAGGAAAGCACAGAACACAGAAATATCTATTCCTTTATCTCTGTAGTCCCCATACCTTCCCTCTGAAGAAACTCACACGTAGACACACACAGCTCTCTGAGAAATAGTTGTATCAATATATTTATTAAAGGTATTATTACACAGTTGGAGTGGCATGTGTATCTGTGAGACCTCATACCCCTTCCAGTGAAGGGTTTCCCCATTGTGTGGGCCAAGGGAATGATATACCTCCTGGGTTGGTACCCAAGCCCCAGGAGTGTGAAATCATGAAGCATGGAAAGCAAGCAACCAACCCCATCTGCTCTCACAACCCCCTTCAGGCAAGCATAATGAAGTAAGACTGAAACCCCCCCTCCAAATGGGGTCCAGTCCTGCAGTCCCACAGATTCCATGCTGACCAAAGCAGATGAACCCTTCAGAACATTTCAACTAATTCCCATTTTTCCCCTTGTAACATTGGTCTGACAGACTCACAAGCCAGCATGTTACAAGACTGCGGCAGTTGCATATGCTGGCCTAATTCATTAAAACGTTTTGGAGGAGGCAAAAACCCAGAAAAAAAAAACTCTGAGGGAAAACTGGGAAAACACTCTCCAGCCCCTACTGAAGTCATCCATAATGGGACAAAGGGTTCTGCATACTACCCTGGCTAACCTGAACCTTGCTTTTATAAGGCATGTGGGTGGGAGATCTGGAGCAGGTGAGCTGGAGTGAGAGGGAGCTCTGGTTTTATAACCCCTCACTTTCTACTTGGTAAAGTTGCCCAAACCCTGTAGGCAGATCCAGTGGTTCCTCCAGGGCAAGGCACCCATAATAGATACATAGATACTGATGGCAGATAAGGGCCTTTGGCCCATCTAGTCTGCCCAGTTGTGCATGTAATTTTGCCTCTTCAAGCTTCTCTTGAACTGGGATGTCCCCTTCCCCCAACTGCTAGGATTCCCCAATGCCTATCACATGCATTCTTGAATCCCGTAATTGAAATGCTGACAAGGTGACATCTGCTACAATGTTTTTGCAGGGTCAGAATTGTTTTGATAGTCTCCATACCTTTCCCCTGAAGAAACTCACACACAGAGATCTTGAAGAAATGGCCTGAGCCAAATGGCTATTAAAGGGATTATTACACAGTTGAAGTGGCATGAGCAGCTGGGAGATCTTGCATCTTAATTCTGATCTGCTTGATCCTAGTGAAGGGTTCCATATCAAGATATCTACAACAATGTTGTTGACATCCCTGACAGTGACGGGAACAATGCCAACCATAGAGACAAAGGGCCCAGTTCTCAAAGCCCTGCATCTGATGCAAGGTGCTTGCACCGGACAGATATGGTGCAAGGTGCACCTTGCGTCCAGGGCTGCTTCCATGCAATTCAGAAAGGTGGTCTGTGTCAATCACAGGCTGCCTGCCCCACACAGGGTGGCTTGCACCATCCCTGTACCCAGAGCTGGGCTGCAACATGGTGCAAGAGGCACTGCAGCAGATGCAAGCTGCTACAGCCCAGGCATGGGATTCACAAACTACGCCCTGACAGCAGAATTCTAAGTACCCTTAGACCAGCCAGGGCTGGTCTAAGGGGACTTAGAAAATACTCTTCAGGGCACAACCCCTGTATGTGGCACTATGCCACAGTCCCCCAGTGGTAACAGGGCCCACGGCATGCCCATGGTGTTGTACACCCCCCATCCCCTATGCAGCCCATGGTCCATGTGGTAGTACAGCCCCCCCCACCCTGAACTCTGATGCTGCCCCAGTATATATACAGCGAGAGCCACCCACATGGTGGACTAGTGCCCCCCACCCCAACAGGTAGTTCCACCCCATCCCCAGATAGAGGCAGGGGACCAGCATGGCCCTCCACACACCTCTGCAGAGGTCCCCAACTCTCCGGAATGTGCAGCGGACTGTACAGTGTACACGCTAAAATTGACGTGTACACTGTACAGTCTGCTCCACATTCTGGGCAGTCAGGGACCTCCGTGGAGGTATGTGGAGGGCTATGCTGGTCCCCTGCCCTACTAGGGATGGGGTGGGCACTATCTGTTTGGATGGGGGGCTGGACTACCACTGGGAGGATCATTGGCTTATGTTGGGGCCATCGAGATAGGGGGTACCAGCAGGGCATTGAAGCAAGGTTTTGCGGCACACCCTGTCCATGCACCTTGTGGTAGATGCATGGGGGATGCTGCTGCATATAAGGGGAACTAGGGATGTGTCCTGTACCTGAATCAGGTGCAGGGTCCCTGGCACAGGGGGCTTTGGAGCAAGCTGCAGTTTGCCGCAACTTGCACCGAATGCAGCCCTCTTTGAGAATGGGGCCCAAAGTGTTTTTTTGTGGGGGGCTGTACCCACCACACCACCCATCTCTAAATAACCAATTCAGAGTTGGAGTTGGTTTGGGTGGGGGCGAAACACTGGGAAATATGGCGTTGCTGTATAGTGGACCACCACAGTGACCTGGTGAGATTTGTCGCTGTGGTGGTGTTCACTGTAAAATTGTCATTGTGCTGATGGCACACCCTAGTGAAGGGATTCCCCTGGTGCAAGATAAGGGAATGAAGTACCTCCTGGGTTGGTGTCAAAGCCCCAGGAGTGGGGAGATCACGAGGCCGGAGGTCTAAGTCTTGTAGTCTCACAGACTGCATTCTGACTAGAGGAGATGAGCTTTTCAGAAACATTTAGCTCGTTCCCTTTTTTCCCCTTGTACCATTGATCTGATACACTCCCTAACTGACTTGTTACTTGCCTGCAGCAGTTGCCTATGCTGAGTTAACTTGTTAAACCACTTTGGAGGAGGGAAAAAATCAGAAAAATCCTCTGGGGGCAAAATGGGGAAAATCACTCCCCGGCCCCTCCTGCAATCACCCATAATGGGCCAAAGTTTTTCTTGTACTACCGTGGCCAACCAGAGCACAGCTTTCATGAAGGTGTGTGTGTAGGATATCTGAAGTAGGTGAGCTGGAGTGAGGGGGAGCTGCTGGCTTCTAGCTCTTTTAGCCCCTCACTCTGAGTCTACTCCAGATGGCCCATATCCTGTGGGCAGCCCCAGTGGTTCCTCCCTTGGATGTGGTGCTAGGACTAAGCCCCCACCATCAGGGTAAGACCCCTACTTGCCTTCCTTCAGGCTACAGGGGTGGGGACACAGACAAGGTGAAGTCTGCTGCAGTGCTTTGGCAGATAGCATTGTCTTACTAGTCCCCATACCCTTTCCCTGAAGAAACACACACACACACACACACAAACACATGTCTTGGAGAAATGGCCACAACCATATACCTATTAAAGGATTATTACACAGCTGGAGTAGCACACATACCTGGGAGATCTCACACTCTTAACTCTCACCCGCTCCTTTCCAGTGAATGGATTCCCCCTTGTGTAGACTGAGGGAATGATATTTCTTCTAGGTTAGTACCCACACCCCAGATGTGGGGAGGTCATGTGGCTGGGGAAGTGAGCGACCACCCCTATCTGGTATCTCCACCCCTGCAAGCCTAATGAGGTTGGACTGCAACCTTCTTCCCAAACGGGGTCCAAGTCTTGCAGTTTCACAGGCTACATGTCAACCCCAGAAGATGAACCCTTGAGAGAAATTCAACTCATTCCCCTTTTCCCCCTTGTACCATAGATCTGAAAGACTCCCAAGTTGCCACAGGATGGAGACCATCTGACCACCAAAGCAGCTCACCTTAAACTACTGTATGCTCCAAGACCTGATAAAGATTCTAACATCAAGTGCTAGCCAATTTCCAACAAATGTAGATAAGCTGTGGCATGAAGTCCCTCACAGAAGGTGTCAGTGCCTTGGTGTTTGACATCAGTTCCCCCAGTAGAGTCCATAAACAGCTGCATATCCTGATTAATGCTTACAGTATGTGTGCATTGTCCATGGTTTAAGAGTCAACTGCATGCCACCAGCAGAACTGGTGGAAGATGTGGGACCAAATAAGCTTGGTATTGGGCCACCAGGCTCAAACGGATCACAGATCCTCCTTCATCCTCAAGGACAGGTCCACAGTCTTCCTGAGTCCTAGGTCGTTCTCTCCCAGATGGATCAGCAGGATGTCCAGTGAAACATCGAAACACAGAAACATAGACTTTTACGGCAGATAAGGACCACTTGGCCCACTCAATCTGCCCATTTCCCTACCTATTGGATAAGCTGCAGTTCCTAGTTAACCAACAGCCTACTTCTTCCTACCCCCCACCAGAATTGCCTTATGTCTGTCCCATGCATTCTTTAATTTCCCACTGTTTTTGACCCCACAACCTCCTCAGGAAGGCCATTCCATGCATCCACCACCCTCTCTGTGAAAAAAATAGTTCCTCACATGCCCCTGAGCTGTTCCCCCTCTATCATAAATTGTGCCCACTTGTTCTTGCACATCTCTTTTTCTGAAAGATGTTACCCTCTTGGACTTTGTTGATTCTCTTGAGGTACTTGAAAGTTTCTATCATGTCCCCCTTGTTGATTCTCTTGAGGTACTTGAAAGTTTCTATCATGTCCCCCCTCCCTCCTTTCCTCGAGGCTATGCATATTATGCTCCTTTAGTCTCTCTTTGTATGGCTTTAGGTGCAGACCCTGCACCATTTTCGTTGCCCTCCTCTGGACTGCCTTCATCCTGTTTATGTCCTTGTGGAGATGGGGTCTCCAGAACTACACGCAGTACTCCAGATGAGGTCTCGCTAACTGTCTGTGTAGAGGGATAACAACTTTTTGTTTTCTACTGGTGATGCCTTTCCTTATACATCCCAGTATCCCCCCAGCCCTACTTACCCCCTTCGCACATTGCTTGCTTTCCTTTGGGTCATCTGATATGACTACCCCATGTCCCTTTCCATTTTTGTTGTTAGTACCTCCCTTGCCCCACCCAGTGAATGTCCTTGTTGGGTCCCTGCCGCCAGCCAAGGAGGATGTTCCTTCCAGCACCTACCTCTCTTGTCCATTTAATGAATTTGCACCCTCCACCCTGGAATCGATAGGTTCCTCCCCCAGGTCTGACATCCCATATGGTCTGCTGCCCAATGAAAGAAGGAGTGCCCACACATCCATACTTCCTTGGAACAATTGACTGAACCTGGAAAACAGCAAAGCAAAGTTAAAGCAAGTGAAGGCAGACACAATGTAGAAATGCTTGGGGCCTTCACCATCCCATGGATTGGATCTATCTGACATCCCCTGGGTCCTGGCAGTTGTTCCCACCCCAATCCTGAAACAACGGGTGTTATATTCTTTAGCATTCAAGACTACCCAACAAACTGTCAAGCTCAATACATGTCTAAGCTGATAAGCCATTACCGGCTTGCCATCTGCATGCCACAGGAAGGCCTCACCCCGACCCAAACACACATAATGCCCCACCAGTAATACTGTCCCATGATGTCCCTATTGAGGCTTTCACTGTACACCAGCAGCCAATGCCTGCTTGGTCCGTCTTGCTCTGTCGAAGCTGCATGAAGAATCCTTCTGGGGTCACCACAGCATCTGTCTCCCCCAGGCTCACCATGTTGCCAGTTTGTGTTGTTTGCACCAGTACTGACTGTCTCATAGAATGCCAAGGTAAAGGCTGTCCTGAAACTGAGGCCTCATAAGCAGACCAACAGACCACTGGAAGGGCTTCCCGTAATTGCTCCAGAATGGCTGGCGTGGCTGGGCATCTGGCATCTGGCCACTTGGGCTGACCCTTGCTCTACCCTTCCAGGGCCTTCCTGGCCTTGAAAGGGCAAGTGTTGTCCATAAAACCTCAAACCTTGGAAAACCATGCAAGACCCATCAGGTGCTGCTCACAAGCACAGTACTCAGGCCCCATCATTTGACCTCCATGAGATAGCTGCATGTATGGTCTGCAAGGATGTGTCAGCTGTTTGGCCACTATACTTCCACTCTAACTCCATGGTAATATTCCATGTCATGGCAGTAGACTTCTCTGGTCTGGGCAGAAATGGTGTTACCTAATCACTCCCAGGTGTCACTGTCACTGCCTTCAACAGGAAGTGTGGGATCGATCATGGATTCTGCTATGCAGCTGGAGCCAACTCCCTAAATTTCTGCCACTGTGAATAAGATGAAGCATCAGCAATACTAATATCAGTGACATGAACATGCACCACTTTACAGTATAGATTCAGTAGTGTGTATTTTACAATTAATATTCTCATTAAGTAACTCACTGGACCTTTTGATCCTTACTGACTGTTTATGGTATGGGACCATTCCCACGTAATCAGACCAGAATATGACCTTCTTATTCTGCAATCAGGACCCCATATGCACAGGGCCGCCATTACTGGGAATAATTCTAACAGTGTGATCTGTCTCAGGAGCCCTGCTGCAGCCCATGAGAAGTGCCACTCCACAGCATACCATTCTCCATTGAAGTATGGCCCAAATCCTAACCCCCCAGATACATCTGTGAACACTTCCAACTCTTGGCTGTCTACCATCTCCAATCACATTGACACACCATTAAAATGCACTATGAAGGTCACCACAGTGGCAAATCCTCCCAGAAACCATTAGTAACCCAGATCCAATGGTGTGGTTTTCGGGCTCTGGAACTGAACCTTGTCATCCATTGTAAAAAGGTGATGTGGGATGACTCAGCAGGTGAAGTTGAGGTGCCCCATGAGCTGTTGTAGTTCCTGTAATGTCACCTTCTTCACTATTATGGTTTTGATTAAAAGGCCCTTCAGAAAGTCTGTATCGATCTCCACTCCCATGAACATCATCACCGAGTTCAAAACCTCAGCTTTCCCAAGGACCAGGGGTTTGCCAAAAAGTTTGCACAGCCCCATTGTCTGTCCACAGACTGGGGAGTGCTCCAGCAGCACAAACAGAAAGTCATCCAGGTAGTGGACTATTCCATTATTGTTTGACTCTTGGGCAGTCTCCCAGTGGAAGAAAGTGCTGAAGCATTTGAACACTGCACAGGCCACTAAACACCCTTTGGACATGGAACTGTTAGTATGAAGTGGAGGTCAATATGGTAATTGACCGAGTCACTGCTCAGATGAAACAGATGATTGATCATGTTGAATTCCCTCAGGGCCTTCTTGGGAAGTAAGTCAATCAGTGATAGTTTAAGATTCTGCAGGGCTGGGGAAGGGTATGGACAACTATCCCTCCCCAGCCATATCCCTTCTCCAATTTCACCAGAACCACACATGGATTGTCTTTCATGAACTTCAGATTATCTGCCTTGTACCCCACCCATGGGTTGGTGTATTGGATTCTGAACCCCACCTGTAAGCCCTTCTCTAACAGGCTGGCTGGAACGTGGTTCGGGTAGCACTCCAGCTAGAGTCTAAGCTGCCCCCCCCCCCTTTTTAGGGGTCAGCAGGCTTGCTCGATTTGGACTGAACTTCTTCCAAAAGGACTTGTTTCCTCCATTTGGGCTTTTTGAAGTATTACACTGATCCTATATGAACTTACAAAAATGCCAGCAGAACAGGCCTCATGGTCTATCGAGTCTGCTCGATTGTGCAACTAGCCTCTTTGTTTGCAGTTGCCCCACCCACCCCTCCACTTTTCATAAATACACCCCGGCCCTCACTCTGTCCCATCCCTTCTTAAAACCACCCACTGTACTACAGGCTACCACCTCCTCAGGCAGAGCATTCCACTTGTCCACCACCCTCTCTGTGTAATAATTCCTCTGTACTTCCCACCTGAATCTTTCCCCTTTCAATCTCAGCTGGTGCCCCCTTGTGTCCCTCTCCCTTTTGATCTGGAAAATCCCTTCTGTGCTAGTCTTGTTTATCCCCTTTAAGTATTTAAAAGTTTAAATCATGTCCCTTCTATCCCTCCTCTCCTCCAGGAAATACATGTTCAGCTCACCTAGCCTCTCCTCATAGGAGTATCGCTCCAACCCCTGTATCATCCTTGACGCTCTCCACTGGACACCCTTCAAACAATCTGATGTCCTTCCTCAGGAATGGGCACCAGTACTACACTCAGTATTCTAGGTGTGGCCTGACCAGTGACCTGTACAGCAGCAGGATCACCCTTCTATTTCTATAGGACATTCCCCTAGCAATACACTGCAGCATCTTGTTGGCTTTGGCTGCCACTTTCCTGCACTGCACTGAGTTGTTCATATTCCCTATTATAAATACCCCTAGGTCCTTTTCCTCCTCAGTGCATTCCAGCTGTACCACCAACAGCTGATAGCTCCTCCCCTGATTATTAGCCCAGAAGTGCAGAACCTTGCATTTTTTGGCGTTAAATCCTGAATGCCATGCCTCCGACCACTCCTGTAGCTTGGTCAGGTCCTCCTGCAGCCTTCACCCCTTGATGTCATTAACCACAGCTCCCATGTTTGTGTCATCCACAAAAAGACCGATCTTACTCTGGACCCCGTGGGAGAAATCCACTATACATATCCCGAACAACACTGATCCCAAAACAGATCCCTGTGGCACCTCACTCATCACATCCGTCTGCGTTGAAAGCCCCACCACCACCACCCTTTGCTGCCTTCCCTTCAGCCAATTGGTGATCCAATTACCCATCTTTGTTCCCACCCCTATATATTCCCACTCCCCCCCAGCCTCCCATGTGGGATGAAATCAAAGACCTTGCTGAAATCTATACTGGACAGCCACCACATGACCTTTGTCCAGTTCCCTTGTTACCCAGTCATAGTAGTCAATTAGGTTTGTCTGGCAGAATCTTCCTGTGACAAACCTGTGCTGCTTGTCGTCCTGGAGCCCATTGTTCTCCAAGAAGGTCACCAACCTCTCCTTTTGGATTGTCTCCATAAGTTTTCCCACAATTGCTGTGAGGGTCACTGGCCTGTAGTTTCCTGGTTCGTCCTTTGGTCCACATTTATGAATGTGAACCACATGAGCCATCCTCTGATCCTTTGGAATGCATCCTATGTCCAAGAAGGTATTGAACAGGTCAGCCCGGAGGTCCTACCAGGATCTCTGCTAGTTCCTTGAGTACTCTAGGGTGAATATCATTTTGTCCCGGTGCCTTACTCCCCCTCAGTGCCCTTAATCCTTTCAGCACCCTATCCACTGTAATCCCTATATCCATCGCCCCTTACCCCCACTGCCCACTCCCCCTCTCCCAGGTGATACCTGCCCCCCTTTCTCCTTCATGAACACAGAGCAAATGTAATCATTAAGCACCTCTGCCTGGTCCTCCACCTTCTCCACCCAGCCCCTATCCCTCCTAATCCTCACAATCTGATCCTTGTTTTTACATCTTTCTCTGATGTATCTGAAGAAGTCCTTTTCTCCGATCTTAATGCCCTGCGCCAATCTCAGTTCTCTGGAGGCCTTGGCCACTCTGTCTAACCTGGTTACCTTCCTGGACTTTTTTCAAATATACCTCCCTGTTATTCTCCTCCTCCTGATTCCTTGGGTCTGTGAAATGCCATTTATTTGGCCCTCACCCCCTCCATGACTTCCTTCGTCAGCCAGCTGAGCATTTTTGCTCTGCCCTTCTGACCCCATGGGTGTCATTGTCCACAAGCAACACATTAACATTGATAACTACAGCTTTTTTTGGTACAGCTCCACTTATTGAAGCTAAAGCATAGTTGAGGAGGGGATCCTGCCACTTCAGCCCTTTGATGCAGGGGTGTTCTGATGGGCAGACCGCTGCCTGTGAGGAGGATACCTCCCCCACGCTTATTCTCAATCAGGAGTGGAATGCCCAGAATGCCCCAGTCTAATGACAGGCCATATTGCATACACTGCCTGAACTCTTCATTATATTTGAGCCAAACATCCCCTCCTTCACCTGTGGCCCATCATGATCCTGTTCAAGTAATTGAGTAGGTCTAGTCATTTCTCTGGGACCATCTGATCCACTGTACTCGTAAAAACTATAAACTCAGCTAGCCAGTTATCGAAGGTGCATTCATCCTTCACCACCTTCTTGTCCTGATTATCTTTTTTCTCTAGATCCCTTGGTGGTACAGCTGGTAGCACAACTAGAACAGTATTCTAGGTGGCCTGGGTTCAAGTCCCAGCTGAACCACTTAACTTCATTCTCTCTTTTGTTTGTATGTGTTCCATAAATATGCACACCACCCTCTTGTGACTGAAAATGTAATTATCTGTGCAGCACAAGGCTGTGTATTGGAGAAAGAGTAATGTGCTCAGGGATGGTCTATGTTCCTGTTGCCTTGATGGCACAGCTGGTAGTGCAACCAGAATGGTATTTTGGGCAGCCAGGGGCTAGGCTCTATTCCCAGCTGAGGCACTTACTTCTTTCTCTCTTTTGTTTGTATGTGTTCCATAAATCCAAACACCACATTCATGTGATTGATCATCTTTTTACTCCTTGCTATCCTCTTGCTCACCTGAGTGATAAAGTAGAGAGAACATGTCCACATGCTCCCTTCCTCAGATCTGCTGCCAGACCTTGTCCATCAGGTGGGAACCTACCAGTTTTGCCACACTGATATAGTGACCCAGGAGGGGAGCTGCAGGAGTTGCCAGTGACATTGACCTGCTATTGGTGGCAGTTAAGGATGCCTGACTCATTTCTTCCTTTTGCTGCTGGTTCTGAACCAAGGCTGTGAAGACCACCATGAACTCTATCAGCCTGTCCATCTTCTCCTCCATGGTGGGAGGCTTAGTCAGGCCAGGTTGATTGGGGAGGGACCTGGGTTCACTCGTGTTAGTTCTGGTGTGGGATGGGGGCTGCACCCACCTCTCCCACAGCTAAATAAGCATCCTTGGGGTCAGATTTTCTAGCTCCTTTTGTGGACTTGGTCAGAGGAGGTCCCCCTTGGGGTACTACCAAAGACCCATATGACCATTGCCTTAAACCCATCACCTGACAATTCTGAGGCCCCTTATTTGGACTTACCTCCCTCGGGTTTCTGGGGTACCTTTGAAACAATTGCTCTTTTTCTGGCTGCTTTTGCTTCTCCAAAGTCTGCTTCCCCTTTGGAGTATTGATCCTTTCCAGACAGGCTTCTAGCCACACTGCATTCCAAGTGTACATTGTCCTTAGCAGCTCCGCCAAGGCTATGGTCAATGCCATCTTTGCAGAGGAAGTCTAGTTTTTACTAGGCATGATTCTGGAGCTAATATGACAATGCTACTTCTCCCATGAGGAACAAGTTTTTACTGACTGTATTTATAACCTGAGCATGTGGAGGATCTCTTTGCTATGGTGTCCGGCTTACCACCAACGGTTCCTCTTTTTTCATGGTAAACACCTAATGCATGCTTATTTGGCTTCTTTTTTGAATTTTGTTCTTTATTTTTGACTTACTGCTTGCAGTGTGGACAAGAGAATGAACAAGTCTGAAAAGCATACCCAGATCCAGATATCTGCACTGAGCTCTCTGTCTTAATAGGAACCTTAGCAAGCAAGGAAACTTGGCATCAGTGTGGCTGCAAAAATGAATTCATTATTAAAAAATATTCAGAAGTCAAGAGTAGTAGCAGCGGCAGTTTAGGAAGGAACAATCTCTAACCTGTTTCACCAAAGGGCTTCATTGGAGGGGAGGGGTCTACCAACTTCTGTAATGCCTTACTAAATACAATTTCAGTTTAAGTGGCAGTGTACCAATAAGTTAAATAGTGTATTTAAATATCATAATGACTTAAAATTCCATTCAACCGCATTGTCACGAACAGCAAAAAGATAACATTATAATTTTCAAAATTGCTATCTACATACAAATGAACCACTATAGGAAATAGCAGATAGTTTGACAAAAGAGAATATGTGTTGAGTTCCAAAGATCTGTCAGTATTTCTCTTTTTTTGTTTAAATAAATTCTGCACATCCAGTGTCCAAGATGTAAAAGTCGAGAATGTATCTATTTATGAACAAAGGAAAGAACAACTGTTAATACAAGGACATAGACTGAAAATTAGCTCCTACATTTTATGTTTAGGACTGTAGATTCAATCATTCAGTCCTGGTGCAAAAACTGCTCCCAACTGAATGATCCACAAAGCTTCTTGTTTGAGGGTAAGTCTACTGAGGTCCCCCCACCCCATCCAACCTAATATTTTTTAACCTGCAAAATTTAAATGCATGTGTACCTCTCCCACCTTGGAAGCAGATGTGATTAGCCAGGGCATTAGTGCATACATTTTTCTCTATTTTTTGAAGGTGCTCCCCTATCCAATCTTTGAATGCTCTTGATGTCATACCAACATAAAATGCTCCACATGTACAAGTGGCCATATATATTATATTTTCAGTGTCATAGTTAACGAATGACCTCATTTCAAAACTTGTTTCTGCTTATTCTTCCTGGTTTTAAGAGGCATCCATTCATTTTGTACTTTTAATAATTTACAGAGGATGTTTTACCTCAATGTTTTACCATGGATTAGCTCTTTACAGTTGTTCTTCATGGGTCAGCACTTTTTACTTGTTGTTGCTGCTTTATTTTTTATGCAATAAAACATGGCTTTACTAGTTGATACTGTCACAAACTCGTTCAGCCAGTCAGCCCTCTACTCCCAAAGTGCCAACTTCTGAGTGTATGATTTGTGTACAGTGAACAGAACAAGGTAGCCCTCTTGTCTGTTTTGTGGGTTCAAGTCACCTTAGTCTCAAGCTCTGGAGGGATTCAAACTGATAACCTGTTGTTAGCATACCCAATTAACAGGCTCAGATAATTCTGTCTTCGCGGAGCCAGATATCTTTGCCTACGGGCACTCAACCAGGTCTTTCAAATGAACCCTTAGAACTCTATGCAAGACTTTAAAGAACTCTATCCATTTCCCAGTTTGGTATACAATTAGCCCATACACAGTGTTACTTATAACCTTTAAAAGCTCCACTTAAATAAAAAGAAATGTCAAGGCACTCCAGCCAGTTCCATTTTAAAAATATCTCTTTACTTTAAAAATATCAAAACAGAACAATAATTACAGAACAAAACATATATTCCAACACATACAGCCTTAAAACAAACAGGAAAAAGTACAGTTTCTACAATACATACATTTAGACTGGTCTAATCTAATGCTTGCTTTCTTTCAGTGCTTTGAGGGTCTCTCTTCTCTCAAACAGGAATATTGTCTTGTGTGTCTCTGTCAAGGTTTTTTTCAGCAGTTAAACACACTTCTGAGCCGGCCTTCTCATGAGGTCATTAACTCTGCCTTGGTGTATCAAAATCTATATTTTACAATACAGGGTCTCCAAATAAAATATTTCAAAATATATATGAGATGATCTCACTGACTTTTCTTTCCACAGGTTAACTGGTCAGAACTGGTTTTTGCTCTGCTACACATAGATCTCAAAAGTTTCTTTGATCTAAGTCACTGTATTCAAAGCAAAAGTGTATTTGCCTCTTTAATCCCATCAGGACTTTGGAATCTACACCTCAGGTCTCTCTGATGTAATTCAAGGGTTCCCTGGGAAATGTTTATAGGACCTTCCAAATTTGTCTGGGTCCTCCCTGGCTCAGACATCAAACCTCTTCAATGTCCATTCTGGCTTCTCTCTGACACCCCTCCCCATAAGTCCTTCCTGGCAACTATGCTAGTCAAAGGATCTCCCTGAGGACATTATGAATGGCTATTCTTATTTCCTGGGATGAAAGCAAATTGACAAGGTAATTGCACCCCAGATCTCTGCAGTTTTAAATACCTCATGTCCTTTGAACTTATCCCTGGGGAGTTTTGATGTGTCAATTCCAGTAAGACAGTAGTTTCCTCAAACTGACCTTCCCATCATATATTTCATATGTAATAAAAAAAAATTAATACAGCACTCAGAGCACTCAGAGCTGGCTGTCTACATCACATTTATCCCCACCTAGACTGAATTTGGGGGATCCGTTCCTTACATGGGATGAGCTTCCCAAATCAGTTCACTCCTCATAGACCCTAGACAGTCTATTTGAGTTCTTATTTTTGGCTCCGGCCCTATGTACAATTTTCAAATCATACACTTGTAAAGCAAGACTCCATCTTAGTAGTCTGCCATTGTTTTTCCCCATCTGTGACAACCAAACCATGGAGTTGTGGTCAGTCTGCACCACAAAAAGCTTCCCATACAGGTATGGCTCCAATTTCTTTAGGGCCCACACTAGGGCAAGACACTCCTTTTCCACCGTGGAGTATGCTTGTTCCCTGGGGAGCAGCTTTCAGCTTAGGTAGGCTATTGGGTATTCACTCCCTTTGCAGGAAGTCTGGCTTAGTACTGACCCAATACCCACATCTGAGGCATCTGTCTGAACTACAAAAGTTTTGCTATAGTCCGGACTTGTCAAAACAGGAGCACTGCACAGTGCCTCCTTCGGTTTGGTAAAGGCTTCCTCACAGACTGGACCCCAGGTAATTTTCCTTGGCATTTTTTTCTTTGTCAGGTCAGATAGGGGAGCAGCCAGGTCACTGTAATTAGGTACAAACTTTCTGTAGTACCCTGCTGTCCTGAGAAAACTCCTGACCTGCTTCTGAGTTTTTGGTCTGGGCCATGCCTGTATTACCTCTGTTTTTATTGTTTAGGACAGAGCTGTCCCAGACCTACCACATGTCTGAGGTATGCCACTTCTCCCATGGCCACCTGGCACTTCTCGGCTTTGACAGTGAGCCCAGCCCTCTGTATTCTTCCCAGCACTTCCCTAAGGTGTCACAGGTGTTCCTTCCAGCTGGTACTGAAGATGGAAATGTCATCCAGGTACGTCATGGCATACTCCTCAGCACCATTTAATACCTGGTTCACCAACCTTTGGAACGTGGCTGGGGCATTCTTCATTCCGAAAGGCATTACTTTGAACTCAAATAAGCCTATTGGAGTGATGAAGGCAGACCTCTTCCTAGCTCTGTCCGTCAACTCTACCTGCCAATATCCCTTTGTCAGGTCAATGGTCGTAAGGTAAGTCACCCCCCCAACTTGTTCAGGAGTTCGTACGTCTGGGGCATCAGGTGGGCATCTGACTTTGTGACTGCATTCAGTCCTCAATAGTCTACACAGAAATGGGTTGAGCCATCTGACTTGGGTACAAGGACTATGGGTGAGGCCCAAGGACTGTGGGATCTCTATATTACTGCTAAATCCAGCATCTCCTCCACTTCCCTCATAATGTCCTTTTGGACAGTCTCTGACACCAGATATGCTGTCTGCCCTTATGGGCGTCTGTGTCACTGTCTCCACATCGTGTGTTGCTAAGGGGATTAGTCTAGGCTTGGCGCTAAACAAGGGGGCAAAGTCTGCTAAAACCTCACTCACTTTCTTGATCTAGTCCGGGGTCAGCTGGGGAGACAATTTTACTGCCTCAACAGAGGACTCCAGCTTACTCTCATCCAGCAAGTCCAGAAGGGGGTCTCCTTCGTCCGTCTCCTCCCCATGACTACACATTGTGAACACCATGTCAGCCCTATTTGCATATGGCTTCATCATGTTGACATGGTACATCCTTTCTGTCTGTCTATGGTCAGGTAACTCCACAATGTAGTTTACGTCATTTTCTTTCCTAACCACTTTGTACGGTCCTGCCCACTCAGCTTGCAGCTTGTCTTTCTGGACCGGAAAAAGGACCATGACTTCTGGACCCACCATGTACGAGCAAGATCTGGCTCTGCAGTTGTACCATACCTTTTGTTTCTGTTGGGCAGCTGCCAGGTTGCTCTGGGCTGTCCCCATAAGCTCCTTTAGCCTTTCCCTAAACCTTAGGATGTAATCCACAATGGGAGTTCCCTGGGTGGCGTGCTTGCCTTTCCAGTCCTCCATGATCAAATCTAGGGGCCCCATGTACCTGGCATCCATACAAGAGTTTGAAAGAGGAAAATCCTGTCAACTCTTGGGGCACCTCCCTGTATGCGAACAACAGGTGAGGAAAGTATTTCTCCCAGTCCCTGCCATGCTGTTCATCAAATGCCAGGAGCATTGACTTTAGGGTACTATTGAAGTGTTCCACAAGCCCATTGGCTTGTGGGTAATATGGTGTTGTGCATCTCTGCACCACCCCACACTTCTTCCATAGACATTTCATTAGGTCCGACATGAAGGAACCCCCTTGACTGGTGATTACCTCCTGCAAAAACCCAACATGGGAGAAAATCCCAAGCAAGGCATCTGCCACTTTGTCTGTCCTCAGTGAAGAAAGGACGATTGCCTCTGGGTACCGGGTGGCATAATCCACCACAGTCAGGATGAACCTTTTCCCTGAGGAGCTGAGGGTATTTAAAGGACCCACAATATCCATTCCCATGATCTTGACTGGCTCCTCCACTATGGGCAAGGAGATCAGGGAGGCTTGGGTTTTCTTGCACTCCTTCCCTATTTCTTGGCACTGGTGACAAGACCTGCAATACTCCTTCACCTGCTGGGTGAAGTTAGGCCAGTAGAAATTCTGGGCCAACCACTGCATTGTGTGCACGATTCCCAGATGACCAGGCAAGGGAATATCATGGGCAACCTTGAGCAACTGCTCACAATATCCCTGGGGAATGACACACTGCCTGCCTAGCATCTCTCCCTCTGTCTGTAGTGCCTGTGTACACATAAGTCCATTTTCCCAACAACGCTATGTCTGCTGTCACCTCCCTGTGCACCGTCTGAGTCTGCCCAAGCTCTCAGCTTTTCTAAGCTAGGGTCACTTCTCTGAGCAGCTGCGAACCCCTCACACCTTCCCAAGGCATGGAACAGGTCCCCTTTAGTCACTAAAGTAGGGTCCTTAGCACTAGCATCAGGGCTGTCAGGATCACTGTCAGTTCCAATCCTCTGACAATTGGTCATCCCTCCCTCTTGGGAGTAACTTTCTGTTGCTGTGTGGTCACTCGCTACTGGGAAAATTTCTATCCCCTTTTTATCAGTCTCCCCATCTGTAGACACAGGCTGGGGAACCAGTCTCTCAGTGGTTTCCACACTGGTTTCTGTGGGGTTCAGAGAACTACTATTTTCCCTTGCCGCTTGGCTACAGGAAACTGCACATACAATCCCCTGTTGGAGATTTTTACCCAGAATCACATCCACTGCTAATGTGTTGGCTACAACCACCTGTTGCACAGTTACTCCTGTATCACCCCAGTCCAGAAGAACACTAGCGAGTGGCAATGTTTCCTTTCACCAGTAAATCCATGTACAGTTACATATTTGTTTGGGATAAGCTGACCAGGCTGTACTAGATCCCCTTTCACCAATGTCAGGGATGCCCTTGTGTCCCTTAACCCCTGCATCTGTACACCATTTACTATGACTGGGTGCATGTGTTCCCTCATGTTCACTGGCATGCTCTCGGGGACACACAAATAACCCACTTCTTTTCTAGCACTACTTTGCGTATAATTGCTTGCCCTGCTTGGTCACTGTTTGGCTATATGTGCAGTTTCTTTACATAACCAACAAACATTTTTTACTTTGGAGAAATCTTTTCTTTTAAACCTGGAGCTAACTGGTTTTGGTGGAGGCAGTGAGGGTTTTAGCTGCCCTGAAGGTGCGCTTTTCCCTTTCTATGCTGCCACACTTACCCCATTCACTCTCAGAGCAGGTCTGCTCCTGGCATAGCAGTCCGAGAGTTCAGCAGCCTCTTGCACTGTTTTTGAATCTCGGTCCTCTAGCCAGGTTTTTAACTCTGCTAGGCATGCCCAATAAAACTGTTCTAATAAAATCACATTTTCAATTGTATCAACAGGGTTTGCCTCAATTCCTTCCCACTAATGTTTTAAAAACTGATGTTGTTTCACGGCTAGCTCCTCATAGCTCATATCAGGGCCTCTCCTGAGCTTACAGAATTTAGCTCTGTATGATTTAGCAGTTAATTCAAACTTCTTTAACTGTGCAGCTTTTAGCTTGCTGTAATCATTGGTTTCTTCATTGTCCATTTGACCTAATGCATCCTGAGCTTTTCCAGTAAGTAGCGGGGATAGCTGGAAGCTCCAGGACTCTCTAGGAATTTTTGACTGAATACAAACTTTTTCAAAAGAATTTAAAAAGGCGCCCATGTCCTCCCCATCCTTAAACTCTGCTATTAATTTGGAGTTCAATTTGTAACCCAGTCCTGCAGTCCCAGTTAAACCCAAACCACTTACTTGCCCTGGTGCCACTGGTTGGAGTCATAGCTTCTCCAGTTCATGTTGCCACTGGTGCTCCTCTCTCCTCTCCTCTGCAGCTCTGTGTTCTCACTCTCCCTTCTCCTCTGCCTCTCACTGGTGCTCACATTCCTCATGGTCTGCCTCTCTCTGTTGTCGCTCTGCCTCCAGTTCCATCCTGCACAACTCAATTTGCAGTTTGAGTACCTTTGGATTCAGGATACTGGTGACCATCCCCTGCTGCTGTGGCCCTTCACTGACAGTGGCCCTGCTGTCCACCTCATCGGCTCAGGACCCCTCACTGGCCACTAGTTCTGCCGTACTTGAGGTCTGGTCCCTTTCAGTCACGGTCTGTGACTCCCTGCTCTCGGTATCTGCTACTGTCAGGGCCTCTATGAGGTTCTGCTTACTGGCTTTCATCCCAAATGGTACTCTTTATCCCCACACAACTGCTTTAAGAAATATACAGTGTGCCTGCTGCAGTCAGAAGCCATTTTCTTCTTCCCTCACTACTAAGACTATTCTGACTGCCACTTCAGAAAAAAAAATAAAATTGGTGTTAACTTAACTGTAAGTCAAGGGATATAGTTCTGTTTCCTTTGTAAATAAAACACTGCCTTTCTTTTTTTCAAAGTGAGCTAAATGGTTTCAAGCAACACACTGAACAATGAAGCTTATACCACCAAACTTTTTATGCCACTGCTGCCAACCAATCTGTTACAAACCCATTCAGCTGGTCAGCCCTCTATTCCCAAAGTGCCAACCTTTGAGCATATGATTTGTGTACAGTGAACAGAACAAGGTAGCCCTCTTGTCTGTTTTGTGGGTTAAAGTCACCTTAGTCTCAAGCTCTGGAGGGATTCAAACTGATAACCTCTTGTTAGCGTACCCAATTATCAGGCTCAGATAAATGTCTTTGGGGGGCAAGATATCTTTGCCTACGGGCACCCAACCAGGTCTTTCAAATGAACCCTTAGAACTCTATGCAAGACTTTAGAGAACGCTATCCATTTCCCAGTTTGGTATACAATAAGCACATACACAGTGTTACTTGTAACCTTTAAAAGCTCCACTTAAATAAAAAGAAATGCCAAGGCACTCTAGACAGTTTCATTGTAAAAATATCTCTTTACTTTAAAAATATCAAAACAGAACAATAATTACAGAACAAAATATATATCCCAACACATACAGTCTTAAAACAAACAGGAAAAAGTACAGTTTCTACAACACATACATTTAGACTGGTCTAACCTAATGCTTACTTTCTTTCTGTGCTTTGAGGGTCTCTCTTCTCTCAGTCAGAAATATTGTCTTGTGTGTCTCTGTCAAGGTTCTTTCAGCAATTAAACACACTTCTGAGACGGCCTTCTCATGAGGTCACTAACTCCACCTTGGTGTATCACAATCTATATTTTACGATACAGGGTCTCCAAATAAAATATTTAAAAAAACATATGAGGTGATCTCACTGACTTTCCTCTCCACAGGTTAACTGGTCAGAACTGGTATTTGCTCTGCTACACATAGATTTCAAAAGTTTCTTTGATCTAAGTCACTGTATTCAAAGAAAAAGTGTAATTGCCTCTTTAACCCCATCTGGACCTTGGAATCTACACCTCAGGTCTCTCTGATATAATTCAAGGGTTCCCTGGGAAATGTATACTTGACCTTCCAAATTTGTCTGGGTTCTCTCTGGCTCAGACATCAAACCTCTTCAATGTCCATTCTGGCCTCTCTCCGACACCCCCTTCCCACAAGTCCTTAATGGATGCAAGTCAAAGGATCTCCCTGAGGGCATTATGAATGGCTAATCTTATTTCCTGGGATGAAAAAAAATTGACAAGGTAATTGCATCCCAGATCTCTGCAGTTTAAAATACCTCCTGTCCTTTGAACTTATCCCTGGGGAGTTTTGATGTGTCAGTTCCAGTAAGACAGTAGTTTCCTCAAACTGACCTTCCCATCATATATTTTATATGTAATAAAAAAAAATTAATACAGTACTCAGCGCACTCAGAGCTGGCTGTCTGCATCACAGATACTACTGACTGCATTGGTCTGGATTCTTCATAGTAACCATGCTGTGTAAAATCAACACACCTGTGTTGATCTGTGTTTCTTGCACTACTCTATTTAATGAATTGGTGCACTGCCACTTTAATTGGTATTATTTTTAGTAAGGCATTACAGCAGTTAGTTGACACACACCCTTCCAACAAAGCCCTTTGCTGAAACCAGTTAGGGGACTGCTCCTTCCTGCACTACTGCTGCTACTACTCTGTGAGTTCTGTATGTTTTTAACAATAAATTTATTTTTGCAGCCAAACTGATGCCAAATGTATTTGCTTGCCACTTTTTCTTTTGACTCAGGCAGAGTGGCATTACTGTATATTATACAATGGCAAGAACATTTCCTGGACTCTGATTGGTCAGTGTGTCCCTGGCACAGTGAGGTTATCCCAGCCCAACCTCACTGTATTGATGCCAATGTCATTGATTGCCATTGCCATTGCCATTGATTGCCATTGCCATTTCCATTGATTTCTCACATCTCCCCTTCAGAAACAAAGATAAATTGCCACACTAAAAATTTACTGGAAACATTTAATTTTTTTAATTTTATTTTGAATAACAATGAGCCATTGAATAATAGCAATAATGCACTCCAGGGTGTGGGTTGTGCTGGGATAACCTCACTTCTGGGATGTTGGACACACTCAGCCTCTGACCTTGTGCCCAGCCACCCAGGCATGAGGTTTTCCCAGCACAACCCACACCTTGTCATGCATTATTGCTTAAGCACTTTTTTGCCTACTAATAGGAACCTTGTCTGGTTCATTCTACCCCCTTGCTGCTGGTTCTTAACCAAGGCTGCAAAGCCCATCATGAGCTTCATCAGCTTGTCCAGCTTCTCCTCCATGGCATTAGGCTTAGCCAGGCCAGGTTGGTTAGGTGTGGTACCTGACGTAGCTGGGTCCACTGGTGCAGTTCTGCTATGGTGATGGCAACAAACCTCTGCATCAATCAAGAGAACAACAGCAACAAGAAAATAAGAGACCACTATGATTCTCAAATGAAGTGGCAAAAAAGGTAAAAGCTATGTGGGTGGCATTCAGTAAGTATAAGAAGACATTCAGAGAGGAGGAGAATAGGGAATTGTATCAGGGGAAACAGAGGGAAGCAGGGAGAACAGTAAAGAACACAAAGGTATAAACAGAAGAGAGAATAGCCCAGTCAGTAATGAAAGGGGACAAAACATTTTGTTAGGTATGTAAGCCAAAAGAGGAAGACCGGGATGGGATTGTAAATTTAAAGAGGGAAGGGGGGACTGTGCCAAGGGGGACCAAGAAAAGGCAGACACCCTCAACAAACACTTTTGCTCAGTGTTCACAGAAGAAGGAGAAGGGTAGAGGCCACAAAAAAGTAACAGGAGCATTTGAGAGAGGGAGGTGATTACTACTCCATTTTCAGAGAAGACAGTCTTGCAGGGTCTTTCTAATCTGAAAGTGGATAAAGCAACGGGGCAGATGGAGTCCATACAAAGGTACTGAGGTAGCTCAGGGAGGTACTGACTGCACCTCTGACTGTCCTGTTGACAACTGATTGGAAACAGGAGTTGTTCCAGAGGACTGGAGAAGAGCAGATGTAGTACCTCTACACAAAAATGGTAGCAAGAAACAGGCTTGCAACCGTAGACAAATAAGTTTGACATCAGTATTGTGAAATTTAGTGGAATCACTGTTGAAGGAAAGGACTGTGGAATATTTTGATTCCAGTGGGTTACAGGACCCGACCCAGCATGGATTCATAGTGGAGGGGGGAGGTCATGTCAAATGAAGCTGATAGATTTCTTTGACTGGGTGACCATTCATATCTAACAAATCTGATAGATGTTTTTGACTGGATGAGCTAGGAATAAGATCAGACTGGAGCAGTGGACATAACCTATCTTGATTTCAGTAAGACCTTCAACACTGTTCCACATAGGAGACTCATAAGCAGTCTAGGTAGCTTAGGGTTGGGTTCAAAGGTAGTTAGCTGGGTAAATGATTGCTTGTAGGATAGGTAGCAGAGGGTGGTGGTAAACAGAGTTCATTCTGAAGGAGGGAGGGTAACTAACAGGGTGTGTCAGGGATCAGTACTGGAAAATGTCCTCTTTAATATCTTTAAAAGAGGCATTGCAGGGGAGCTGGAAGGGAAGGTCTGCCTCTTTGTGAATGAGACCAGAATCTGCAGTAGGGTTGACACTCCAGAGTGGGGGGAGGGTGGACAGGATAATCAGTGACCTGAGAAGACAAGAGGAGTGGTCAAGAAAAAGGCAGCTGGGTTTCAATGTGTCAAAGTGCAAAGTAATGCACTTTGGCCACAGAAACCCAAGGGCTGAGTACAAAATGGGTGGTATGGCACTGACAACCACCGAACAATAAAGAGACCTTGGGGTAATTACACCGTATGACCTAATGGTGGCCAGTGTGACAAGGCTGTTGTAAGGGCTAGTGGGATGCTGGGGTACATGGGGGTGGTATCACCAGCAGAAAGAGGGATGTGTTATTGTCTTTGTATAAATCAGATAAGACCCACATAGAGTACATTTTCCAGTTCTGGTGGCCACATCTCCAGAAGTACATAGACAGAGTGAAGGTGGGTGGGTCACATGATTCAGCACTTGAGTTAGCAGCTTTCCTGGAAAGCTCTGACCCTATCCATCTATAAATAATTATTTGGCTACCTACCAAATGATATACCAGCTGAAAATAAGTAATAGACAGTTCTCTTGCCTACAGCTACAATATTGGTGGCAGAAATCACAAAATGGATGCAGAAATGAGATTGAACCTTTCCGGCCACACTCCTCCTTCAACGCCGGACAAGGCCTCCAAGCACACCAAGGCACAGTCAACTCCTCCCTCCCACCCAGCTCCTTCAACGTTGGCTCTTACTGAGAAGAAATTCCTGCAGTAGTATAGGCCCTTCAAAGAAGTTATGCAAGGGTTCGCCGAAGATATGAAGACTATGCAGTCTGCACTTGATGGGCTCAATAGGCAAGTCAGGGATAGAGGTGGGTGAAGTCGACAAAATTCGCTCAACCAAAAAGTTCGAAAATAGCGCTGAATTTGCAGAGAGCAATTTGTGAAATCTGGCAATTTGCGGAGTGGGGGGGTCAACCCTGAAGTGTGGAATTTCCACACAGAACTATTAAAATTAATATCCCTGGTGTCTAAAGGTAGTGCCCCCCTGCCTCCTCCCTGGCACACTGCCCTGGTGTCTAGTGGTTTTCCCATCACAGCTAATTGACATCAGTAAGAACCACAAATTTTTTCTATGTAAAAAAGTTTTTTTTTTTTTCGCGTAATCCCTTCCCTGGTGTCAGTGCCCCCTGCCACAGATCACTGGCCACAATAAATCCCTCCCCCACTGCTTGCAACCTGCCCTGGTGTATAGTGACTGCCTGCCACTGTGGATTGCCGCCTGGCCACCCACATCCACAATCCTGTGTTTATTAAAAAAAAGTGTAATTTAATCCCTGATGTCTAGTGGATCCCCTTCCCCCACCCTGTCAGACAGTGCTCTCACCCCTTCCTCAACCCTACCCCCTTCCTGAATGAGCCAACAGCAGAGTCCTCCATTCACCTCCATGGCTGGCAGCCCTACTGAGCTCAATGAATGAACTTGTGCTTGCACAAGCATGCACTCATTCATTGAAAGCTCACAATCATTTTCTTTAATTTTCAGGGCTGTAGAGAAGGGGAGAGGACTGTTCTGGTTGCTGGCAGAGTGGCAGGATTGGAGAATGGCGTTGTGGACCCCGGATTCCCCCATCCCTGCCACGTGGGCCACTGAAGCAGCTCCCTTCCCTTCTCTACACCCTGAAAACTGAAGAAAACACCCACGAGCTGCCAGTGAATGAACCTGTGCTTACACAAGCATGTGCTCATTCATTAATTTCAGTCAGACAGCATACCACAGAGATGAGTGGAGAGTTGTGCCGGTGTCCCACTCATGAAGGGGTTGGGGGGAGCATGGTGGGGGCACTACCTGACAGGGTGGGTGGGGATAGTTGGGTCCACTAGACATCAGAGATTAAATAAAACTTGTTTTAAGACAGTATTGTGGTCTGGATGTAGGTACCAGCTGGGTGGCAATCGGTGGGGTGGGCCAATGGATTACTAGACACCAGGATCGGGTGGCAGTAGCTGGAGAGGGGGGTGGATTTATTGTGGCTGGCAATCAGTGGTGGGGGGGCACTGATACCAGGGAAGGGATTTAATAAAAAAATATATATATATATTTTGGGTTATGGCGAGATCGGTGGGGGGCCCACAGGACACCAGGGAGGGAAGTCAGGTTGCCAGCTGTGGGGGGTGTGTGTGAACTTCTCCTTGCTTTGGGGCTTTTTAAGTGCAATTTGCATTTAACACCCCAGAAAGCAAAGCAAAGTCACAAATGGTGGATTCCAGATAATTTTGGAAAATTAGGTGAAGTGCTCCGCAGATGCGAATTTGGCGACTTAGCCACAAATTCGACCATGGAGAAAAACTGTGCTGCATCTCTAGTCAGGGATAATGAAGTACATGCAAATTCCCTAGAAAACTGGAGGAGTAAACCTGACCCCGAAATTGTTGCCCTCCTGCAAAAAAATTCAAAACTAGAGGCACATTTAGAAGATCTAGAAGGGAAGAGTAGAGGAATAATGTGTTGGTCCTGGGTCTTCCTGAAAAAGTTGAGGGATCAAATCCAACTCTTTTCACCCAGAAGCTAACAGAAAAGCTGGCTGGGCAATCTCCCAATGGTCCCTCCTACATTACCAAGAGGGAAAACCATTCTCTTTGGCCGATGCCTCAATATGGATCACTGCCCAGGCCATTTATCTTTAAGTGTTTAAATCTTCTGGATAAGCAGCATTTGCTTCGCAAAGTGAAAGAAGTTCAATAGGTGACTTGGAAAGGAGCATGTCTCTGTGTCCTACAGGACCTCTCTAGTACTGTCCCATGTAGCTTTCATCCCATTGTCACTAAACTAATAGCTGAAGGCATTTGATTCAGAATGCAATACCCGTCTAAACTTCAAGTACAGCTTCAGGGTCCCTGGATCTCCTATGAAGACCCGGTGAACTTGAGGTAGCATATCTATTTCCTGACCTCTTTAAATCCAGCTGAAAACACAGATGAAAGCAACTCTGCTGGCTGTATTTAGCTATTTTACTATCCTGTGAACCCTTCAAAAGACGTAGATGATCTGCAATTGCTTCCAGCCTGTTACTCTTGTAAGATATTGTGTTGAGTTTCTTAGCAGCTACACTACTGATCTCTACTGTTTATTAAGCCACCTGTACCCTGAACTGTTTGCTGTAATCCCAGCTTGGAGGGACTCAACATTTAGCATCAAGCTTCAGTTATAACCTGTCAGTCCTTTTAAATACTGGTGCTTGGTGGTTTTGATATCCTGCTATTTGATGTTGTGAGGAAACCTTTTTGGGGAAAATTGGATTGCTTCTGATTAACTTTTCCCTTGTCTTATTGCCTTTGTTCAATTTGAGGAGAAACTAGCTCTCTACACTTTGGCACTTCAGATGTGCTTACTAAGGATAGCCATTAACAGGGGAGGCAATTTATTGACTATGGTACTATAAGTTTTACTCTATCATGCATTGATATGAGCATTAACCTTACTGAGTACAACCTAGTCGGTGCCTCAATTTTATATGACTGCCTCTGTTTCTTCAGTGCTGCTGTTATTTTGGATGAGACATCCATTGGGAGCACTCCTATTCCAATATTCTTTCTTTATTGTATTTGCCTTGTATATATTCTGGATGATTGACTGTGTGCAATCTCCTTCTGGCCACTATTGAGATCACTGGACCACCTGAGAGTATTTTTCTTTGTTTTGTTTCCACCAATGTTAGCGTCTGCTTTCCAAGAATCTGCCCGATCTACTGTATTTCCAGTCCTTGGACCTTTTACAAGATCTGCAGAGAATTATAGATTAGTTTTCTGATGGTGGCAAAGGTACTCTTTTTGGTCATTTGCTGTTTCATTAGATGGCTCCCAAGTTCTTCAATTATTTACAGATGCCTATGCTCCAACTACAATTGATTACTATTTACTGGGACCCAGACTGTGCACTAACATATAAGACTGATTAAGTTTAAGCCAGCCCGGTGGTGCTGGAGGTTGAGGCGCTGGTTGCTACACCTCACGCCATGCCGGCAACCTGGGTTCGGGAACAAGCCCAGGACACTGGGGGTTGGCAGGGGTGAGAGAAGATTGAGCATCCAGAGGGTTGCTCTCCTCTCTCAGGGAGGAAGGGAGGGATTGTCATCCAGCTCACTGACTGCCCTCTGGTGGCAGCCAGAGGGAAGTACAGGTGGGAGGCACCTGCCCATGTCCTTACATAGGTGGGGAGAGAGGATGGGAGAAAAAGGAAAAGGAGCCAGCAGGCTCCGTGATGGACACACCAGTGCACCAACTGGCCCCTGACATCGGGATTTTGCTATGGGGATGGTGGTAAAGTCAGAGATCCTTCACCCCAGCCAGGCATGGGGGGGGGCACATGGGGGAATTATGGGGGTGTCGGGTCAGAGAACAGTGCAGCCGGTGACTGAGTCCCTCCGTGGGTGGGACCGGCCAGGCCTGGAGGCCATAAAAAGCTATGTGGAAGAAAAGGCTGATTACTTTTTATTTTTAGCCTGGTGTTCTGATGCTAATTTTCTCCTTTGTCTGACTTAAGTCCCCAGGCTTTTCCTATTTGTTTTAACTAATGGGCGGATGTCCAATCCATCTAATTATTATTTTAGTTGCTTTATTGGGATAACTATGCTTTTCTAATTTATTTGTTATATCTCTATATTCTAGCATGGATTTGGGCTTAATACTATTTTTTGTTTCTTATTACATATGTGTATTAGATTTTCTGCACTCTATCCTGTGTAGTTCCATCTGGGTAATATATAAATGCTTTTTCTTCTAATGTTCATATATTATATTTGATTATAAGATAAAATGTATCAGGATACTGCTGTTTTTTTTTTCTGGTTTGGGGTCTTTTTCCTAACACATTCTGGGCTTGGGGAGTGGGGGTTGGAGGGTGATGGGAGAATCTCTGCTGATGAGCGATGTTTCATCAAGTACTGGGTACTTTTTGTGGGGCGGACAAACAGGCTGAGTGTACATTGGTCTCTCATTTTAGATATTGTGTGGTGCTTGTTTTTCTGAAATTGTTGGGAGGGGAGAGTGGGCTGGGGTTTACTAATTTTATTTGCAGTCAGTGTCCTACTATTTTTTGTTGGTTAAAGATGAGAGTTGGAGTAATGTTTATTTGGCTGGGTTGTTAAACTTGGCATATTCTCTTTGTAGGGGTGGGGATGGGAGAGGGGTTCAAAGGGGGTGGGCATGAAGGTGGAGTCTTTGATTCTTGGCTAATTTGTAAATTTGCAGCATGAAGGACGTTAAGCTTCATTTTCCTTTAAAAGTGTTTTATATGTCTAATGTTATTGTTTATGCTTCATGGAATGTAAAGGGTGCATGCTCCAGAGTTAAGCGTTACCAAATTATTAAACATTTGAAACAGTTACTGTACCACATTACATTTTTACAAGAAACTCATTTGTTAAATTCTGAAGGTTCTCTTTTTTGGAGACAAGGGATTAGCCACCTTTATGCAGCTGGTAACAGTACCAATAACAAAGGAGTAGCTACTTTTAATCTCTAAAAAGCTCAGTTTTTTGTGTATACAGAGTCTCAAAGATCCCGAGGGTCAATATATTTTTGTAAAGAGTATTTTAGATCATAGAGAAGTCTTGATGGGAAGTGTCTACGGGCCTAACATAGAGACAGCTTCTTTTTTTTATGGAAATGGCCACTCTTTTAGCTCCATTTCTTGCAACCCCTTTTATAATTGGTGGTGACCGGAACATCTCCAGATCTGGATAGGACAGGCAATAGGTGGGCCAGAGTCTCTCCTGCACAGTGCTCCATCCAGGACATGATTGATTCTTTGGGTTTATGTGTCCCATGGGGCATTTTATATCCAAATGTAAGAGAATATACATTTTATTCATAGGTGCATGATTCCTACAGTGAAGCTTGCCAGGATCAAGCCCAATTCTGCAGAATTCTGCCATATAGTCACTGCAGAGAACAATGCAATTTCAATGTGAGTTAATCCCTTTTGTCATGCAGTCAAACTATGACACTATACTTGATACTAGTGGGCTTCACTGTATTCTCTAATCGACTACATTTTAATGGGTCAGAATGTTATTGATGGTGTGTTGTGCAGTGAGATTGCCCCTCATGTCCTCTCAGACCATTCTTTGATATAGTTAGAAAATAGGCTTGTGCCTGATTTCCAAAAGGATACCTTATGGAAACTGAATAACCAGCTTCTCAAATCACATCAAATCAGTTTTATTTATAAAAGGCACCTTTCTGAAACCAAGGCTCCTGTACAATAAAATACATAAAATAAATTATAAAACAAGCATATAATTCCACAAAAAGCAATATAATAGCAGCATAGTAAAGTAAAATAACCCCATCAATCAGCAAAAGCCAGGTTAAATAAACAGGCTTTTAAAGTAATTTTAAAACTCTGGATGGTTAGGCAATCTCGTACCCGATGAGGTAAAGAGTTCTACAGGGACAGAGCAACAAAACTAAATACCCTTGCTCCCGATGTCTGCAAACGTACCCAGGGAACCTCTAGCAATCCCTCATCGGTAGATCGGAAAGGACAGAGGGGACAGTAGGGACAAAGGAGATCTTTCAGATAACCCGGTACCTGATCGTGTAGGGCTTTATAGGTTAACAAAGCAACCTTAAAGGTGATCCGCCACCGTATTGGCAGCCAGTGCAGACCACGGAGCACAGGTGTTATATGACTGTCTCTCGAAGCACCAGTCAACAACCTGTCTGCTGCATTCTGCACTAGCTGCAGGCAATGGATATCAACCCCCGACAACCCTAGGTAAAGGGTATTGAAGTAGTCAAGGCAGGAGGTAATGAAGGCATGAACCAACATTGGCAGATCATCAGGAGGAACCAGATGCTTCACCCGGGTGATATTTCTCAGATGGTAAAAAGAAGTTTTAACAACTGCTGACACTTGTGATTTTAAAGTCAGACAGTCATCAAATATAATACCCAGGTTCTGCATTTGGTATGAGGTAGCTAGCTGGACACCTCCAAGCCACAGACCCGAAGGTGAACCTGCCAGCATACCCGCCTCACGATGACCATGGTTCACAACCAACACCTCAGTATTTTCCGGGTTCAGCTGTAGCCAGCTTATGTTCATCCAGGCCTGAATTTCAGTTAGACAGCTGCTGAGCACTGAGACAGTATCATCTTGTTCAGTGACAAAAGACACGTATAGCTGAGTATCATCTGCATAACAGTGAAAACTCAAGCCATACCATCTAATAATCGCTCCCAATGGCAGCATATACACTGCAAACAACATGGGCGCTAAAATGGATCCCTGCAGAACCCTACAGGGCAGGGAGAATGGAGCTGAAGTACAAACCCCAGACATCACTCTGTGAGTCCTACCCATGAGGTAAGATTGAAACTATCTGAGGACAGTCCCCGAAAGTCCACAGATAAACCGCAGTCAATTCAACAGCACACTATGGTTCACAGTATCAAATGCTGCAGAGAGATCAAGAAGAACCAAGATGGAATGAGTCTTTCGATCTCTCGCTATCAGTAGGTCATTTAGTACCCAAACAAGAGCCATCTCAGTAATATGTCTCTTCCTGAAACCGGACTGGAGAGAATCATAGATATTGTGGCTGGTCAAATGGTCCTCCATCTGTAAAGCCACCACCTTCTCAATAACCTTACCCAAAAGCTTCTGAGGAAGATTCTGTAATTGCTAGGCTTAGAGACCAAATGTAAGTCTACATCTCCTGTAATACAGGTTCAATTCAAAAAGGAGACACAGAGTGGAATGCCTTTAAATGTTTTGTCAGAAGCAAATTTATCTGTCTAGATGCTAAGAGGAAACATCGCAAGGATTCAGATGTCTCTGCCATTTTGAACCATATAAGGGAGATAAAAAGACATCTGAGCCCTGATTTGCCTGAGAAGTACCACTCTGAATTGTTGGTTCTGTTGGATAAATATGCAGACTACTTGCGTGAGAGGGCTGAGTATTCTATCATTAGAACACACTCCACTTAGATGACTCAAGGTGAAAAAGAAGGTACTTCTTACCTTTGCACCTCCAGCAGCAAGAAGCATCCCATATTATTGCATCTATTAAGTATGAGAGTGATAATTCTATAAAAACTTCCCCTAGAGAAATTGTCCATGAGTTTGAGGAATTTTTTAAAACTTAGTATGGATCTCTGTCTAACCCTCCTTCCAATTCAGATCTCCATGCACATATAGCAGATATTCCACTCCCACCACTAACTGAATATCAACAGGCCTGTCTGATCCAGCTCCTAATGCAGCAAGAAATATTTAATGCCATTAAAGCTTTACTGCTAGATAAGGTACCGGGGGCTGGATGGCCTTTCCCCCAATTTCTATAAAGTGTTTGCTAAAGAATTTGTCCCTATATTGTATCACTTTTTCCTCTCTTTGTATAATTCTGGTATTTTGAATGGTAGTCTATTGGATGCTTTGATAATTTTTTTTGCTAAAGTCTGGCAAGTCCTCCAAAAATGTTACAAACTACTGTCCTATCTCTCTCATGAAATATGACATCAAGATCCTGTCCAAAGTTTTGGCCTCCAGGATCAGTGTGGTTTGGAATGGACTCATAAGTAATGAACAAGTTGGTTTTGCGCCTTTCCTTTCCTTGTCTGATCACTTACATAAACTATCTCATATTTTCTTCGCATCCAGGGATTCTGATGTGCCTGCAGCTCTGGTTTCCTTGGATGTGGAGAAAGCTTTTTACAAGGTTAACTGGGCCTTTTTGTTTGCTACTCTGGAGGCATTTGGTTTTCCTTCTGGTTTCCGCCGTTGAATTAAGGTTTTGTATTCCTGTCCATGAGTCAGGATGTATTATAATGTGGTTCTTTCTTTTAGTTTCTCTTTGTTTCCAGGGACCCGACAGGGTTACCCCTTATCTTCTCTGCTTTTTAGTCTATATTTGGAGCCCCTGATATTGAAGCTCAAGAATAATCCTGACCTGACTGGCATACAAATGGGAGCATGGAATTTACAACTATCTGCATATGTAGATGACATTTTACTCCATATGACTAAACATAACATGTCTATTCTGGCTGCTTTAGCCACCATTACTGAGTTTGGTCATCCATCTAATTATAAGCTTAACTTAAATAAAACAGAAGTTATGCCCTTAAATGCACCTGTTTTTAAATCTGATGTTTTAGACCTTGGACTTTCTTGGGCTCCAAAATTGCTTAAATGTCTGGGCATCTATCTATTGAGATGTTCTGCACAGCTCAAGAAGCTTAATCGCGATGATTTGATATGTAAAATAGAGCAGGACTTGAAATGATGGCTAACTTTATGGGGCAGAATTAATATTATTAAAATGAATGTACTTTCCCAGTTATTTTATCCACTTAATATGCTTTTCATTTTTCTCCCTTTTTCTCCCTTTGTCTTGGTTTAAGTGGGTTCATGGGATAATTTCTGATTTTATTTGGAGGGTAAGTCAACTAGAAGAGCATACAATAAGTGATTGGCTTCAAAAGAGCTTGGTGGACTTTGCCTTCTGCACTTTTCTGTTTGCTATCTAGCTAGCCATGCTAGTAAATATTTAGGATGGCCTCTTCCTGCTCCCTCTAACAGTGACTCTCTGTATATTCCTATTTGGCTTTGGTTAGAAAGAAAATTTATTAAAGCGGCTGGTCTGTACCCTGTGGCTACATTTTTTACTCCCCTTGAACATCTCCCAGTGATCTCCAGGACTTTGTTATTGGTACTTTGGGGAGGGTCCATATGCAATCTCAATTTCATAATAGGTGGCCAGGTTCTGACAGAAACATGATTGCCTCAAATGGGTACAACTAAGGTGTGCAATTTGTTCCATGATGGCTTATTAAAAACATGTCAGGAAATCCTAACCACTTATCAGTTAGATAGTAAACATATATTTAAAATATTTCAACTCCATCATGTTCTTCTTAAGCGATTTGGTTCTGGGCATGGATTATTACATTTTTAGTGAGTTCCATCACTCAGTTACTGATATTGCCCTATATCCACATGCTTTCTCTGGGTTATATTCATTATTTTTTCTGAAATTATTCTCAGACGTTACTAGTGTTTCTTCATACTTGAATGCAATTTTTCCACAACATACCTTTAATTGGAATAAAATATGGGAGGTCTTCATACATATATTTTGCATGATAGACTCTGACTCATCCAATTCCACATTTTTCACAATATGTATTTTACACCAATAAAATTAGTTATGATGTGCAAGTTAACCTCATCTCTTTGTACAAGATGTGAACAAGTAAAGGGCTCTTTACCTTATATTTTCTGTGCATGCCCTAAAGTGACTCTGTTAAGGGTTCTGATTAAATCTAGATCTGACCCTTTTTTGGGATTAGAGGAAGCCTTTACCCTTAGAATATGTATAGTCGGGATTATACTGAAATTGCGGTGAAGAAAACAAGATATAATATGGCTTTGATCTCCCTATCAGTGAAGAAGATTGTTCTTTGCCATTGGCTTGATCACAAAAAAACTAAATCCATGCTCTTCTCTAACCCACAAAACAAGAAACGGCAAGTCCCACTCACCATTAATACATACACTACCGGTCAAAAGTTTTAGAACACCCCCATTTTTCCAGCTTTTATTGAAATTTAAGCAATTCCAGTCCAGTGAATAACCTGAAATGGTACAAAGGTAAGCGGTAAACTGCTAGAGGTTAAAAAAAAGTTTACGTTAGCAAAAAACTGCTTTAGAGAAATTGCAAAGAAAGCCAAGGTGTCAGTGAGTACAGTTTCCTACACCATCAAAAGGCACTTGGAAACTGGAGGAAACTCTGACAGGAAGAGGTCTGGCAGACCCAAAGCCACAACAGAATCAGAAGACAAGTTTCTGAGAGTCAACAGCTTATGGATAGGCGGCTCACAGGACAACAGCACAGAGTGACTGGCACCCTGAACCAAAGGGCTACCACAGCATTTTGCAGCGCCATGCAATATCCTCTGGTCTACGCCTAGTTGGTCAGGGGTTCATCCTACAGCAAGATAATGACCCAAAACATACCTCCAGGCTATGTCAGAACTACCTTCGAGGAAAAGAACAAGACGGTAGGCTTCAAATCATGGAATGGCCAGCACAGTCTCAGACTTAAACCCCATCGAGCTGGTTTGGGATGAACTGGACAGAAGGGTGAAAGTAAAGCAACCTACAAGTGCAACACATTTGTGGGAACTTCTGCAACAGTGTTGGGAAGAACTTCCCGAACAATATTTGATGTCTATTGTAGGAAGAATGCCACGAGTGTGTTCAGCGGTTACAGTATATCTGCAAAAGGTGGCTACTTTGATGAGTCAAAAATTTGGATTAAATTTTGTTAAAACAAAATGATTCTATGATTTCTTTTTTATCGCCAATTGTTTATTTGTTCTATGCATTAATTTCAGAGTACATTGAGACATTAACCTTCGTAAATTTCAATAAAAACTGGTAAAATGGGGGTGTGCTAAAACTTTTGACCGGTAGTGTACCTGGGAAATACCCTTGAACAAGTGCCAATTTTCAGATATCTTGGAATCAACTTTGATCAAGGCCTAACCTTTGCAACTCACATTGATAGTATAGCAAAAACTATTAATCAGCGAATTGGGATTCTGTATTGGAACCGACAGCTTCTTACCCATTCTGCACTGAGGATTGCCATCCAATCTTCTATCATCTCAGTCGTTGACTATGGCTTAGTTATACACGGATCTGCCACTACTACAGCACTTAGTCGCATTACAACATCCCTAAATAAGGCCTGTTGGCTGCTCACTGGTGCACATCAATGTACCCACACATGTGAACTCTATGCTGACTCAGGTTGGTTGCAACTCTCAAACCGGATAAAGTACCTTACCTGCCTGATGGTGAAAAAATCCACTCTGGGCCTCACTCCACCTTGTATCCAAGACCTGTTATGCCTGATCGCTAGCACCCGTTTTACCAGAAGATCAGAACACCAGCCTCTCCAAGTCCCCCGATGCCGGACTTCTCAGGGACAAACATCATTTGCCTATCATGCCCCCAGCTGGCTAAATGCCCTCAGCACTCATATTACTGCCTCCACCTCTCTAGGTATTTTCAAATCAAGGCTGTTCTCTCACCTTGCCACCTCCAGCTCCTGTAACTGCCCTGATTAAACCTCCTATTTTCTCACTACCCACCCTGTTCCGTTATTTGACAAAGACATGTTTGGGAAACCTTTTCTCCTGCTATTGTCTGCTCCCCACACCTTTCACTTAACCTCTCTGTTCTGGAATTTTTCCCTATTTGTTTCTCCTAATCTGGCATGACCTCTTTCTTGTAATAATAATGTGATTATTGATATCTCATGTCCTTTTGCACAAGTGATTTGATATGTATTTGTATGTGTTTTCTTGCTCTTGACACAACACAAATTGGTGTGTTATCTATGTAACCTTTTGTACTGTACCTAATTGACATGGAACCTTTTGTAAAAGAGCCTCTGGCTCAAAGGTAGTAATTCCGAGAACAATAAACTAAACTAAACTCTCCAATATCATATCAGGAATGGTTGCATGAACTCTTATTTATTTTTCATTTGGAGAAACTACTGGAGTGTATTAGATGCAGACTCCCAACGTATAATAAGAGGTAAAGCAAGCTGCACACTTTACATACAATATAGTCTACTCTGGAGTATCAAGTGTATGTTAACTGATTTTACCTCATTTTTAATTTTTAGTAGGTATTCTTTCTTTTGGCATCTCTTATATTAGCCTATTTAGAGTATTTGGTAGTCTGCCTGTCACTAACTATGGGGCATAACTTTGCTTGGTTATATTTTCTATACTCCAACTTCGGGAGGGGGGGTGAGTGGGGGAGGGTAATATGTGTTATTCATCTGTTGAATGGTTGATTGTAGACTGTTGTTAATCAGTTGTGTTGTTTTATTGTTATGAAAACAGTAAAGTGCATTACATAAAAAAAAAAAACGTTGACGGTGGTCCAGAGGACAGCACTTGAAATAGTGCAGTGTCTGCATTAAAAGCTCTATGAGAAGAGACTGTGGGGAACTCAATATGTACAACCCAGAACAAAGGAGGGAGAGGCAGGATATGATACAGACCTTTAAATACCTCAAGGGGGTAAATAAGGTACACGGGTACTAGAGAGAAGGATTTTTCAGAAGAAAAGGTGCTCAAGAACAAGGGAACATGATATGATGCTGAAGGGGGGTAAATTCAGGAGGGATGTAAGGAAGTACTTCTTCACAGAAAGAGTGGTCAGTTCCTGGAACAGCCTTACTGTGGAAGTGGTGGGGTGAAAACAGTGGTGGGGTTCAAGCATGCATGGGATAGGCACAAAGGAGTCTTAGGGGGAGGACGAGGGGGAGGGACAACATACCACAGATTAAGTAGCATCTGCAGTGATACTGTATGCAGGGAAAATGGGCAGATTAGGTGGGCCAAGCAATCCTTATCTACTGGCAAATTTTATGTTTATGTATTCCCTGCAAGGTAACCAGGTGCTATGGACAGTAAATACAGCACAGTTGACTGCGTTTAATTATTGCTGGCCTTGATCATACAACTCAGGACATTATTAAGATACTGTAGCACATATTGATTGATTGCTGCCTAAAAATGGGTGAAAATCACCTCTATAACCAAACACAATGGATTAAACCAGGAGATGTTTTTGGATCTACTGTTAAAGTATTTTTTTTTTTTTTTATATTTAACTTTTTCCTCCTCCTGGAGCCGCCCGCCGCCTTGTCCTTCTGCCTCCAAATCGTCCGCTGCCCCCCGATACCCCGTGGCTTACCCCCCATGGTGGGGCCCGTGACACTCCCTTGCTACGTACCGCAGGGCACTGTAATTAGGTCGGGGCCCGCTCTGAAGGCATATTGAAGTCGCTGGGCGAGTTTATCCGGGTGACGGGCGGAAACTCCTTCATCTTTTTCCGGTTTTCCTAGGGAAAGGGGTCGTGCAATGACGCCGCGCCCGCCCGCCTCCATTCACGCTGATTGTCAGCTGCGTGGAACCCCTGGTCTCCACCAGGGGTCCCAACCGCACCGATCACTTCCCACACCCTCTCCCCGGAGTAGGAGAGCTGCCCATCGGACGCTCAATCCTACTCCCCCCGGCCGGCCCTCCGACGATTTGGGTCCATTTCTGAACCCGGTCGCCCGGCGTCCTGGCCAATCCAACAGCTGCGCCCGACGGGCCGGCTTGTTAAAGTATGTTAGCTCCCCTGCTCAACTCAGCTGAGGTTGCAGAGTGACTTGAAAAACACAACACCATAACTAAACCAGCTGTTACTTTATTTGAGCAGGAACAGCCATGATCTGCAATAGTTTAGTTTCCTCTTATAAGCGGATATTGAAATGCTTAATTGGTAGCCATCCTACCAGGGCCTCAATAGACAAAAGACATGTGCTTTTAATTGCATGCTCCAGTTCTGAAGATTTGAAGGAATATCAATTAAAAACTATATTCCTTGCAACTAACCCTCCCTTATGTAGGGTTTCCCCAAATTGCACATTTTGGGAGAATTACATCAACTGCCTGCCATGTGGTTTGAGTTACATGTTGGTTCAACCCAGCAAGCTCCTGTGCCTTAGGCCTGGTCTCCCAGGTTGGGAGCTCACCTAACTGGCTCACGATCCAAGCGACAGAAGAAAGAATAAAACAATATATCACCATGTTGTATAATACCCACAATAAGATAACTAAATAAGTACTGACCTTGCCTAAATTGCTGTGGTCCTTACAGCACAAATCATTGAGGGGGTAGCATGCCGACAGGCCACCACATGATTCCAGTGGTGTGGTGGCTCACACATACTGCCGTGCCCTAGAAAACCATTAGTTGTGCTACTGGCACTCATTCATTCCCATGTGGGGCCCTCTTCATGTCGGTGTTCTCACCACTTAGATGCTCCTGACTTCAGCAACTGCCAGACTCCTACTAGGCACCGCATCGCAACCCTTGCAAATAATGCCCACAGGATTGAAAGGGAGAGTTGCACTAAGATAACACAACATGAGTAGAAGGAAGGTTGTGCTCTGTGGATTGAATTCCCCAGGGTATCCAGTAAACATGGCGACCATGACTGCGCAACTGCAAAAAGGGTGACTCAGTCACAGCGTCTCTGTTCTGGGTTACCTGGCAGGGTAGCAACGGGATACTGGGGTTGGCAATTAGGTGACAGGATGTGTGTATATATACATACACTCAGTGGGGAGGGAGCATGCCATGCGATGGGCAGAAGGGGAGGGAGGGTATGTGGGGTACAGTGTGGTAGTCGGCTGCTGAGCTGGCTATGTGGCGTGGTGAGTAGGGTGGCAGGCTAAGGTTGGGAGTTGCCAGGTTTGGTTCTTAGGATTGATTACTTTTTGCGTCAGGGCCATTTTTGTATTTTGTCAAGTTTTACAACCCTCCCAACATGCACCTCCCTAGGGTTAAGAATCTTTAAGTAGGGGGTGCGGGGGAGAAGCCCCCCGGGGGGTGTGGGTGGGTGCAGCCCCCTGCATAACCTAGAAAACTGTTACCAGTTTTGTAGTCACTGTGACTGTACATCGCCATTATTTCTTTCCAGCGATGTACACTCACCTAAACAGCAATCGTCCTTCAGCAATCAACTTTATGACACAGAACCAATTCCCAGGCACCCACAGCTCTAGCAAGCCCCTATAGCACAAACATGTAGGGCTCAAAACTCTTTTTAATCCTTCCTGACCAGCTGCATAATGCCAGTACACTGGTCTCCTTTAGAAAAATGCTCAGAGTACACCTACTGGAAAACAACCTATGTGCATGCCAAAGATGACTCCTGCAAGTGTCCATGAGGGAAAAGCCCCAGTACAAAATGTACTTCTACTTGAACTGCCTAATATCAAAAGCGCCATTTGTAGCCAATTGTCCTGTGCCTGCATCCATAGCAACTTGTAATACCATTATTGTAAATGTTTGTAGCCTCCCATTGTCTAAAGATATATGAATACAACTACCTATGTATGATCTACTAGAGGGAAAGTCTTATGGAATTACTGTGATCTTACAGTAATTGTTCTAAAACTATTTATGTCTTCAGTATGTATCATTGATGCATCCTGTATCCTACAGGTTTCTGAGTAACTGAATCTGGGTCACCCCTGAAAAAGGGACCATTTGGGCCCAGTGGGTCTACCTGATCAACAAAATTAAATAAATAAATAAATAAATAAATACATCTGACTCCTAAATAGGTCCTTCCACTGTAGACTGGCCAAAAGGTGGGTCTGAGACCTTGATAAAGCTGGGAAGCTCATTTTGAAGCATGCCAAATCCTATTCACATGAATTTGAAGTGCTTACCCAAGGAGTGCTGCTTAAAGAAGTTGTAGTGAAAAGCTGTCCTGAGTCCTGAGATCTGGGGAAGGAAAGTTGGAGTGAGGGTGCTGCTGGCTTCCAGCTCTTTTTAACCCCTTACTCTACTCCTTCTCTAGGTGTCTCATTCTTTGAGGGTGGCCCCAGTGGTTCTTCTCTCGGGGTTGGTGCCACAGTTAAGCCCCCATCCTCGGGGGAGGATCCCTACTTGCCTACCTTTAGGCTATCGGGGAAGGGACACTGACAAGTTGACATCTGTTGCAATGCTTTGGCAGACTTACATTTTCAGGTATGACCTGAGGTCAAAACTGAGCACAATGCAAACTACACTAAGATACAAAATTGTCTCACAGTCAAAATAAGAATCACCAGCAGAAGGAGAGAGGTGGTATTATCACTGTCAAGAAATAGAGGGTAATGAGTAGCAATGCCCGTAGTCTGGGAAACAAGCTCCCTGAACCGGTGGCCTTGATGGAAGAGGGATGCCTGGATATCATGGCAGTCACAGAAACATGGTACACAGAGAACCATGACTGGGATGTTAACATACCGGGGTACACAACCTACAGGAGGGACAGGGAGGGTAGAAGAGGGTGAGGAGTAGCCCTCTATGTAAGGGAAAGGTTAAAAGCAATGGAACAAAAGAGTAAACAGAGAAGAGAGGAGGCACTGTGGGTCACCTTAGAGACTGGAAATGGCACCACAATCTGCACAGGAGTTGTATACAGACCCCGATCTCAGGGAGAGGGAATGGATGAGGATATTATAGAAGGCATTCTTTGATGGCAGAGAAAGGGGAAATAATGTTGATGGGGGACCTGAATATGCCAAATGTTAACTGGAGCACCCTTGCTGCAGCCACATCAAGGAGCAGGGCCATTCTTGATGACCTACTGGGGGCATGCCTCAAACAGCTAGTGTTGGAACCCACTCTGGAGGGAGCAATCTTAGACCTTGTATTCTCAATTGAGGGCAGTGAGAGGATGTCAGATCTAGAAGTGGGTAGCCATCTGGGAACAGGTGACCACCAAACAGTGTGGTTCGCGATAAACTCAGTTACAGAGTCAAGCCATACAAAAGTGAGGGTACTGGACTTCTGGAGGGATGACTTTGGCAAAATGGAAGAGTGGCTTAGAAAAGCACTAACAAACAGGTAAGAAGGAGGGGTGGAGCAACAATGGGGAAACATCAAAACTGCCATCACAGAGGCAACAAGCCTGTGTGTGAAGCAAATAAACAAATCAAAATGAAAAAAAACTATGGTTGTCAAAAGAGGTGGCAGGGAAAGTTAGGGAGAAGAAGATAGTATTTAGGAAGTATAAGGAAACGTAGAAGGAGTAGGACAGATAACTGTATCAGTTAAGGCTGAAGGAAGCAGAAAAGGCAGTCAGAATAGCAAAGGCCCAAACTAAGGAAAAGATATTCAATTTGGTTAAGAAGGGGTATAAAACCTTTTATAAGTACATTAGGGAGCATAGAAAGACAAAGGGAGGGGTAGTGAGGCTGAATAGAATGGACGGTGGGTGGGCAGAGAGGGACAGTGAAAAAGCAGGGATACTGAATGAATACTACTGCTCAGTATTCACAAAAGAGGAGGTGGGGGAGGTACCTAATCCAATTAACAGAAATACTCTGGATGGGAGGGTTGATCCCAGTTCTTTCACAGAAGAAAGGGTTCAGAAAGAACTCCTAAAACTGAAGGTAGACAAAGCAATGGGGCCTGATGGGATTCACCCCAGAATTCTAAAAGAATTAAGGGGAGAACTAGTGACACCACTGACTACCCTTTTTAACAAATCATGGGAGGATGGTGTGGTACCTGAGGACTGGAGGAAGGCAGATGTGATTCCCCTTCAAAAAAGTGGTAGTAAGACAGAGGCAGGAAACTACAGACCTGTCAGTTTGACCTCTGTGATAGGAACAATGATGGAATCACTTCTGAAGGAAAGAATTGTTGAGTACCTAGAGGCCAGTGGGGCACAGGACCCAAGGCAGCACAAATTCACAGTGGGAAGGTCATGTCAGACGAATCTGATAGATTTCTTTGACTGGGTGACAAAGAAGTAGACCAGGGATGGGCTGTGGACATGGCCTGCCTAGACTTTAGCAAGGCAATTGACACAGTCCCACACAAAAGATTAATAAACAAATTAGCCAGCCTGGGAGTGGGTCCCAAGGTGTTAGCCTGGGTAAAACATTAGCTGGACAACAGGACATAGAAGGTAATAGTAAACAGAGTCCACTCTGAAGAAAGGGTGGTCACTAGTGGGGTACCGGAGGATTCAGTACTGGGTTCAGTCCTTTTTAATGTCTTTATAAGTAACATTGCAGATGGACTGGAAGGCAAAGTATGCCTCTTTGCAGAGGACACAAAGATCTGCAACAGGGTTGATACACAAGGAGGTGTGGAAAGGATGAGAAGGGACTTGGCAAGGTTGGAGGAATGGTCAGAAGTACTGTATGGCAACTTGGATTCAATGCAAAGAAGAGCAAAATAATGCACCTGGGAAACAAAAACCCAGGAGAAGAATACACAATGGGGGGAGGTAGCAACAACAACAAAATTGGAAAGGGACCTGGGGGTAATCATATCAGATGACCTTAAGGTTGGAAAGCAATGTGAGAAGGCAGCAAGGAGGGCTGGGGGGATACTGGAATGTATAGGGAGAAGCATCACCAGCAGAAAACAGGAAGTTGTTATCACTCAGGACAGACAGTTGGTGAAACCCCATCTGGAGAACTGCATCTAGTTCTGGAGACCCCATCTCCACAAGGACATAGACAGGATGGAGGCAGTCCAGAGGAGGGCAACTAAAATGGTGCAGGGTCCGCAAGAGAATCCATATAAAGAAAGACTAAAGGAGCTGAATATGTATACCCTTGAGGAAAGGAGGGAGAGGGGAGACATGATAGAAATGTTTAAGTACCTCAGTGGAATCAACAAAGTCCAAGAGGGTACCATCTTTCAGAAAAAAAGATGTGCAGGAACAAGGGGACACAATTTGAAGATAGAGGGAGGACTGCTCAGGGGCAATGTGAGGAAGTATTTTTTCACAGAGAGGGTGGTGGATGCATGGAACCACCTTCCTGAGAAGGTTGTGGGGTCTAAAACTGTGGAAGAATTCAAGAATGCATTGGACAGACATAAGGCAATTCTTGTGGAGGGGGGCAGGAAGAAATAGGCTGTTGGTTAACTAGGATCTGCAGCTTATCCAGTAGGTAGGGGAATGGGCAGACTAGGTGGATCAAGTGGTCCTTATCTGCCATCAAAGTCTTTGTTTCTATGTATAGGTCATTGGTAAGACCCCACCTGTAGTACTGTGTGCAGTTCTGCAGATCACATCTCAGGAAGACTATAGACAGGGTAGAAGCTGTCCAGAGGAGTGCAACTAAAATGGTGCAGGGTCTGCATCAAAAGCTCTGTGAGAAGAGACTGCAGGATCTCAATATGTACACTCTGGAACAGAGGAGATAGAGGGGGTACATGATAGAGACCTATAAATGCCACACACAGGTGAATAAGGTACAGGAGGGTCATATTTTTCAGTAGGGAAGGTACACAAGAACAAGGTGGCATGCAATGAAGTGTGAAAGGGTGGAATTTAGGAAGGAAGTGAAGAATTACTTCTTCACTTAAAGAGTGGTGGATGCCTGCAATAGTCTTCCCGCTGAGGTGGTTGGGGGGAAATCAGTGGTGGGCTTCAAGCATGATGGTGATAGGCACAAAGGAATCTTGATAGGAAAGTCTGTTTGTGGGGGGGTGAAGTAGCCAGAGATCAGTTATTGACTGTAATGACAGTACAAGCAGGTGAGAATGGCAAGACTAGGTGGGCCAGGCAGTCTTTACCTACCAACAGACTCTATGTTTCTGCTTGTCTCTCTCCACACCTATATGTTATAGGGGCATGGTAGCACCTTTAGAGTTAGGGTTGAGCAGGCTGTTTAATGTTAAACCTCGATTTTTGCACCTTAATAACTTTGGTGTCATTTGATGAAATAACACAAAATTTGCACTGGCTTAGAATCACGGATGTCACAACAGCGTAGTTCAGAAGAGCTCAGTGAATATGACACTCATGACAACAGTGCCAGCCCAAAACACTGATCACAAGAACAGCGGCAATGGTAGCGATCCCCAAAGACATGGACTACTACCATAGAATAACACACATATTTCGGTTTTTGATGGTGACTCTGCCCCCTGCACCCCCTTGTGGAGGTCTTTGCACCAAACTCCCCCAACTATATATAATCACCTCCAGGGGGAGGCATCTTGGGGAAGGGATGAAACCTTGGGGGGCATTGAGGAGGGGATGGGGAACTGCACAGCTTTCTGTTTTTGAGGGGGCTATTCCCCACACACCCACTGTGTGCCCCCGAACCACTCCAACCATATATAATCACCTCTGGGTGGGAGGCATCTCAGGGAAGGGGTGGAATCTTGGGGGGTGGGTTGTTGAGGGATAGGTGAAATGCATGGTGGGGCAGACACAGTACCCTCACAGGTCGGGAAGGGGGAAGAAACAAGAAAAGAAAACAAAGTGCCAGTATAAAAAAAACAAAGGATGCATACCTCCCAGGACCAGGAATCAAACCCTGGTCCACCAGCATTCTTCCACTTTTTACTGCCTGTGACAGTACCCTCTGCACCATGGCAGTTGCTCAGCAAAACCCCTCCCAGCAGAGGCTTTGACTCCCCCCCTTGACTGCAATACAACCACAGGGATAGCGTTAACCTGATCTGTGGCATTCTATCCTTATCACTGTATTGCACAGTGCTATTCTGACTGCAAGGTTTACAACCACTGGATTCAGAATACACTGTTCTAACCAGTTACCCATGAAATTTGGCATGCACAGTCAGGCTGTCAGTGTTTCAAGAAATTAAACGTTTCTTGATAGGATCTTGTTCAGTTTTCAATATACAGAGTACAAAAAAATGGTAAAAACCTTCTTGGTTCCCCTATTCTTCACATTGCTTTAATTTATTTATTTTTGCTCTCATGTACAGCTTAGTCATGTGGAATTTTCATGACATTTTCAGGGTTGAAGGGGTTTTTGCCAAGGGTGCCTTTCAAAAGTTTCATGAAAAAATATTATACAGTTCCTGAATTATGAATGTGTTTCTGTTAACTGACCAATGTGAAAGGTAAGAAAAAAAAAACATTGCGAGTAGGAGCAGTAGAACATTTATTGATCATAATCAAGCCATATACAATATAAAATGTATAATCATCAAAAAATAACAAAACATAAATAGTTAAAATGTTATACATAAACTTAATAAAAACATATCATTTAGCTCCAGTACAAAGTGCCGGTAAAGGCTAAAAATAGACTATCTATTGCACATAAAGAGAACTCATGATAGAACAAATCCATACTTTACAGACATGTTGTTAAAAGAAACTTTGCCAGGAGCTCGATACTTTTTTATCCTTAGCTTTAAACAGATAATCCAGCAAATCAGATGGGGAAGACTGAGACCTCCAAGAAGCCCACCTAACCATTTCTTCCTGAACAATTCATAAAGGGGACCTAATAATACCACATGTTTTAAGTCATCTATTTGTTCCAATCCACATTTGCAAAGAGGGGAAGGAATAACCTCTTTCTTATATCTATACTGTACATGGTTAGCCATATAGCATTCCGGTCTAAATCTAGTATAGATTCTCCTTAATCTGGGGCATGTTATCAGAGATAAATACATCTCAAGGCTACATGAGGGCTCAATTATTTTATAAAAGTCATGAAATTTAAGCATAGAGAGCTGGGAAAGCAAATGATTCTCATCCAGTGCGCCAAGTCTCAAACTAACGTCCTGCTTAATTTCTATGAAAGCTCTATAATATATTTCATAGAGTAAGTGTCCTAAACTTGCTGGCATCACTACTTCCTTAACAAGCCGGATATAAGGGTGGACATATCCCAATTTAGCCATTCTTATACTTTCTTCCAGACACATTCTAGGATATCTACTTTCAGGTAGCCGGAAAAGATTAAGTATGAATACAATTTGTCATTCCTGTATGAGGGAGGATAAAGTACACTGGCCTAATTCCAGTGCTAAAATGCATTTTGGGGTCCCTTGTGGTAACATGAGAATATGTCTATACAGATTATTTAAAACAGTTTGTAACCTTCTAGTCTCTACACATCCCCATATTTCACAGGCATATAGGATACTTGTTCTTATTTTGGCATTTATCACATTCATAATTACTTTAACTGAGGTTTTCCCCATTTTATTATTGAACATTTTTAGAGCATTTCCTGATGATCTCATTTTATTTGTAATTTTATCCATGTGTTGATTCCAAGATAGGTCATAAGTGAAATGAACTCCTAGGTAGTCATAATACTTTACTTTATCTATATTTACCCCATTGATCTTAAAGCTAGAGGTGTTTTTACTTTGTTTTCCAAACACCACATTTGTCTTAATATGATTGATCCTCATTTTAGCTGTACACTGAGAATCAAACTTCACCAGTTTCCTTTTTAGACCAAATGATGAAATAGACAGCAATACTAAATCATCAGCATATGCAATCCTAGAACCATCTACCTTAGGAGCATAACAATCAGGGTTAGAAATCTGGTCCAAAATTGAATTTATATATATGTTAAATAATGTGGGTGCCAAAATACACCCCTGTCTAACACCTATATTCGTGGAAAATTTGTCAGTTACATGTCCATACTGGTCGTATTGGACTCTGGCCCAAGTATTTTCATGAGGTCTAATGATAACATCCAACAGAGAACTCTCCAGTCCTAGCACCTTAAGCGTTGTCCGAAGAATTTTTCTGCTAATGTTATCAAACGCTGAAGAAAAGTCCATAAAACAGCAATAAAGATTGTTTTTTCTAACTTTTCATATTTCCAAATCAGATGATGTAATACATAACAATGTTGTATTGTGAACCTATTCTTCCTAAACCCATTTTGTGACTCGTTTAAGATTGAATTTTCTTCTGCCCATTCAAGTAATCTACCCAGAATTATCTTGGAAAATACTTTCTGAGTGACATCTATTAGACTGATTGGTTTGTACATTTGGGGGTTATTGGGGTCCTCCTTTTTAAATATGGGAAATATATTACTACCTAGCCAACTTAGAAGGCAGGGAAGTCCTTGTACCAGTCCATTCAATAAAGAGAGAAAGAGGGGGTGACCACCAGTTAGGGAATGCTTTATACAGGTCTCCCAGGATGCCATCAGGGCCTGGAGCCTTGTTAGAGTTCAATGTAGATATGGCCTGAAGGATTTCTCCTTCTTTGATAAAAATGAGCCATGGCCAAAGCATATCTCCCCAAGGCTCTTGATCAGCAGACATTTTCAACTCAATTTTGAGAAAAATAGAGCTCCGAGAAGTAGGAAATCCAGGTTTCAGGTGTAATATAAGCCTCCAACCTGTTGGAGTACTTATTGTAACCTTGAGATACTAATTTCCAAAAATGTCTGCCATCCCTATCCAATACAGACTGTCTTAATTTTTTCCAGAGTCCTTGAGAGTATTTTTCCCTTGCCCTTTCAAGAATCAGCTTATGCTTTTCTCTCTGTTTCTTAAGCAGTTTAAAATCTGTAGCTGTTTTATTTCTTTTATTTTTATGTATTCTAAGTGTTTTGCCAAAACATTTTTTAGCCTGTAAACATTCTGTATTAAACCAAGACTTTATACATGTGTGTTTACAAGAAAGTGTTTTTTTCCTACACCATGGTTTTAATAACATAGTAATCCTTTCCCAGTTCTCCATGATATTCATCGGTCCATGATAGTTAACGATAGTGTCATGTATATCGCACACTTCTCCTGTATTTAAAATAATCTCAAAATCTGTATATTGAATAGGACCCTGGATAATTCTCTTCTCATTAACAATCTCCATGTTATCTTCCAGATACCCCTCTTTCCTGATTATTCCAAATGGGCATTTCAAAGTAAGAACAATGTGGCAATGATCAGATTCCAATCTATCTTTAACCTCTAGTTTTTGTACCAAATGAGTTACCTCCAGGTTAATCCAAATTAGATCCGGTGTTGATGCGCTCAAGGATCTTCTGAAAGCAAAGGCCCCTAACTTATCTCCCAGAGTTCTTCCATTTAGGAGCCAATAGTTCCTGGATGCAAGAGCCTCCATAAGAACCCTACCTCTAGGATTAAGCACCAAATCCTGTGAATGCCTTTTATAAATGATATTTTCATTAGCCAAGGGAAATGAACATACTAGATCAGTGTAATCATCTTCCAGAAGACTAAAGGGTATTCTGGAATTAAAATCTCCCAGAATAATTATAGGACAAGCTGCATAACTATCGGACAGATCATCAAGTAACATTTTCAGGTTCTGGATATATATGTCTGCAGCCTCAGAATCTCTAGATCTAGGAGGAAAATATATGTTACACAAAATAATTTTCTCCTGGCCTTTATTGATTAATAAAGCCAGAATTCCTTCTAGATTAGTGACTATTCGAATAACTCCAAGGTCTAACTGCGTTTTAATAAAAAAGGTAAGTTCCCCTTTAAGTCTACCAAATTTCTTGCCTCTAGTGGCAGATAAAGTCAAGGCTGAATAACCTGCCAGTCCAGGAGTAGAGTCTTCAGTACATCATGTTTCCTGAATCCCTATTATATCAAAGGACTCAAAACTCGAGACCTCGGGATCTGTTATTTTAAGGTGTATACCTCTATGTTCCAAGAAAGGATAGAGAGGGCATCCATCTCATTCCTTTTCCCCTCCAGAGTAATCAGAGTCCAGAAATTACACTCTTCAGACACTACCCCACCTGATTCCTGCTATGCCTGGCATTGTCAGGCTGAATCCACCATCAACAATGAAGAGAAAGTGTTTGGATCCTCAAAGTTTTCAAAGTTTATTAACAGAGAGTCTAACTCCTGGGCTGGCTCCTGTATTTTCATTACAGGGTTCTGTCCAGTGGAATCTGCCTCCAGTTCTACCGGGTCCACAATATAAATTCCCAGTGGGTCCAGTTTACCAGCTGATGACAGTATTCTACTGGGTAGAACAGAATTTTTAAAAGTGATGTCAATATGAAATGATAAGCCTGAATCATCATAGATATTAATATAGTCAACCATGTTCCAGGTGATATGCAAGTCTAATGCTTTTTCCAGGAAGTGAAGGAGGTCCCTTCTCACCTTCTCTCTAGCATCCTTTCCAGTAAATTTCCACCCAAACACCGCAATTGTTCTCCCTAGCCATGACTTGTTCTGATTTTCAATGTGTTCATTAATTACTCCTAAGATTTTCCTCTGGGGTACATTTGCTGACTCACATATTTCAACCATGGGTAGTGACTGCTTGTATACACTATTTTCTTTGTTCTGAGGGGGCTCAGGGATAGATCTTGGGACCAGCATGGGGAAAGTAATGCCATAACCCTTTTTTCCTAATGACAATGCTTTTTCCAAAATAAAATGTGCAGTCTTCAAAGATGAACAATAAAGTAATACAGTTTTCCTATAGTGTGGATTTAAGGATCTTAAAACTGACACATCCTTTTCCAACTCAAAATTGGATAGTTCAAGAAAATCTAGTATCCAAACAAGGAATGATCTTTCTGTTTCATTTTCCAGTATGGCAACATCTTGTATCTCAACCATAAATTCAGTAGTACCACAATTCTGTAAAGCAGGAGAAATCCCTGCATCAATCTCCGGGGCCTTACTAGTGGGAGCACCTTTATTGGATGGGTTACTAGGGGTCTCAGTCTCCCCCTGTAGGATGGTTAATGACTCCCTGCTCACAACTGCATTATAAGAAATTTCATTATACAGACCGTTAGGGCCAAGATTCATGTCCCGTGCAACCAGTTGTTTATCAACATTTGGATACTTAGGGGACATCTGTCCTTCCCTTATCTCCTGTGTGAATGGCATTTTTGGATCATCATGTACCACTTGAATATCTTTACTTTTATTAGGAAGAATCTTACATTTTTTAGGCTTTTTTTTTTGTTTTTAATCTCCTTTTTGGTTGTGTCTCTGTTTTAGTCTGCCTGGCTCATTGCTACCCTGGTTTTCTTCTAAATCGGTATTCCTCATGTAGCATTCACATACTTTATTTTTATCAAAGAAAGGAGGAAGTTGTACCTGTATACCTTCGGTAGCCTTATCTATAACTAAAGATTAATCTCTAAGACACTCAGGAGAGTATTGTTTTTCAATTACTCAATATTCTATCTAAAAGTACTTTATTATGGAATACATCTGCTCTTAAATTACAGATCTCATCTTTAAGCATAGTGATATTTTCCAGCAAGACTATATCAGCAGAGTATCTATTCTTTAGAATTTCTAAGGTCTGCTTAGAAATAGTAGAGGTAGCCACCATGTGTGATTTATCAATACACTGAATTTCATCTATAGAAGAATTTATTTCCTGAGGGGTCAAATCCTTCTGTAACTTATGCTTTCCCTTTGTTTCCTTAGCTGATTTATGGGTTGTATCTAGCTTCCTTAGACCCTCAACAGTAACATTTAATTCTTTAATTATAGATTTTAAGTCTGTAGTTTTTCTGACTATCAGATTCAAAGGCTAGATTGTTATAGCTATACTCAGAAGGGCCTTGTTCTATAACTTGTCCTTTATATTTGGGAATGAGCCTTGGTGATGTAAGATTCTCCTGCTGTATATGATCAAAAGGTGGAATCATATCTGAGGTTGGAGAAAATCTCAGCTCAGACCAATCTAGCTCCTCTGTGTAGGACCTATATGTATCCCACACATAGTGGTCATAAGAAATCGATTCAGCAAACTGTATGGACTGTATAGATGTATCCCAATCTTCTCTGGCAGAACTCTCAAAGGAAACTTCAGGCTGATTACCAGACTTGGTGGTATAATTAGCTTTATCAGCCGTTGCCAGAATAGGAGTGGAGCTATGGTTAGAGTCCTTCCCTAACCCTTTGTTAATCCAGAAATCAGTTATTTTAAGTTGTTTCCTTTTTTCTAGGTCACATAAGGAGGGAGAAGAGAGAAAAGGACCATCATGTCTTTTCTCTCGAATTTTCTCCTTTAATTTGTAGGTATTTTTTCTCTTCTGTTTGCACTCTCTATTTTTATAAGTACATTTGTGAGGAGCTATGTGGGGAGCTATTTTTGTAAAATCATCCTGAGTTTCTAGTATTTCAATTACTGAACAAGAGCGAGAGACTTCTCCCGCAGCTATGTTTAGGGCACTGTCCTTTCCACGTCTAGTGACTACCATTTCAATTAAAGTTAAAGTTCAGAAATGCAAAACGAAAAAAAAAACAAATTAAAGAAAAGATCAGGAATTTGAAAAACAATGCAGCACTAAGAGTACAACAAGTAAATTTATACAATTATGCTGATTTAGTTGTTGTTGTAGTTGGTCTATGTCCATCCAGATAAAAAGCAAACACCATTGGTGTAGATTAGATAACAGTCAGATGGCAGGTATATGGCTTTAATCGAAAATAGCTGTAGTATTGCTGAAATACATAACCATTTTCACCAATTCCATTTCAACATGATAGGACAATAATGGGAACCAATGTCAAATGCCAGTATCCTCACAGATGAGAAAGGGTGAAAAAATGGCAATAGCTGCAGTGGGATCAAATAATTTATGCCCAATTCTTATGAGAAGCACGACCAGATCTGTCCCTTTATACATATAACAGCAAAAACATCCAGACAAGTGTTTATTCAAAACGAAGCATTTGTCAGATGGTTGGTTCGCCACCACACTATTCATTCCCATTGAGTTGCTTTCATTATGGAGACTCTTTGACTGCAGCATCAATCACGGTATGATGGACTAACACCCAATTTCTTTCTTTTCTAAATAGTGGACTGCAACTTTACATGGCTATCTGGAAACTGAAGGTTATAGGAATAGTAACAGATGAAAGAGTCTTCAGCTGACTTAAAACATTGATAGCATTCTTCTTTCTCTTTGTGTTGGTGTGGGATAACTGATGGACACTCACAACTGAAATAAAGTACAACCCACTTGTTTTCGAGGGATGTTTATTTTTCTTCCAAACAGAAAAATAAACAAAAAATAAACAATGCAATACTTCTTCTAGCAAACAATTAAATACATCAAAGTAAAAAATAAATTAAAGCTTTAGTGGCAAACTCTCTCGGCTTCCACAATCACTCAGTGTAGCAACAGGCTCTCCCAGCCTCTGCCTACAAAGTCAGAAATAACTGGCTGTATCTGCCAACACTGTGAGTACTTATTTTCTTAATTTACTTGTCATGAGAAAAAAAGATCATGCCAGCCACCGTGTTTTTTTTTAACACAAAGCACTGAAAATATAGAACAATTATGTATTTTCAAAAAACAAACACCTCAACCTAGGTAAACATTATCCCTTTAACTAGATTCTGGTGTTTGTTTTTTGAAAATTGAGCAGGAAATAATGTTTCAGGGCTCTCAAAAATCCTGAGTGGCCAGTGTAGTGATAGGAGCCATTCAACAGCATTCTCAGTATGAGAACAGCAGGACTTTCCTGAATACTGAAGCTGCAGCTGGAGTCATGCTGCTGGCTTCAGTTGAAGCAGTAAGCTGGCAGTCCCCTGCTCTCTCTGCATTTATCTATCTGTTTGTCTGTCTGTCTTCCTGTCTGCCTGCCTGCCTATCTATCTATCTATCTATCTATCTATCTATCTATCTATCTATCTATCTATCTATCTATCTATCATCTACCTACTGTACCTATCAATCTATCTAGACACCTAGCAGACTGGGGTGCCCAACCCCCATACTGCTTCCTTCTCTTCCCTCCCCTCCAGGTCACCACCCCCGATTTCCCATTTTTATTTTTCAGTTCATCTTTTTATTGAGTATAATTTGCAGACATACATCAAACAGCAGTACAATACTTTTACTTACATGAACTACCTCTTCAGCATGAATTATATTTGATTCCTAGGACCCACAGGGTACTTTTAATAAAACCAGGTGGAAACCTTCCAATGTATTCTTACTCAAGATCTCTGGTACTGTCAACTTTTCTGAGGTGTTACAGATCCCCTGAAGGCTTTTATACTTCCTTTCAGCACTTATAGGGTCAGATAACATATACCTCTTTACCTGATCAGGATGGTTTTAGGAAGTCTTTGGAGAAGGCAGGGGCACCTTTTGCAGCCATATCATTTACAATCTGCAAGTACTGGCCCCGCTCATTATGAAACTTATGATTAGTGTTTGCAGCAAAATGTAGGAGCCTTGTCTGTATTACAAGGGGTTCTAGTGCGCTAAGCCATTCCATATATGTGGAGATGTCATTAGTGCACCATTTCCTCAGAAATACCATTTTAGCATCTACTGTCACCTGGAACAATTGTCTCTTCTATTAGCCTAGTCAGTGGCTGCCAGGATGTTCCAATGCCAGCAAAAATAAGGCCAGTGATGGAGGGAGAGGCATCTGAAAAATCTGGGAACATCCTTTTACTATTTTACCCCAAAAGGTTTTTTTTCGTGGGCAGCCTCAAAGTATATGTAGCAAGTCTGCTCCTGGGGAGTTACACCTCCAACAGTTATCTTGCTTTATAACACCCATAGCTTAGAGTCTCTCTGGAGTGCAGTACCAAAAATGTAATACTTTGTTTTGAATCAGGAGGATCCACTGGTCTTTATAAGCTGTATGTGCCAGAACTCAGCATTTCTGCCACTCCTTCTCTGTAATGTGCATGTTAAACATGTTTTGCCTGTGTGTCTTGGCTGGTATAGATGAATTTGGGGCTGAGTCCCTCATTAGTTTCTGAATTAGCCCCACCCTCCCTTTAGTGGCCTTCACCCATATGTGTATAGGTAGTGTTCCTTGGATTGCAGGTCCTTGTGCTTTACACGAGGAACAAGAGCACTTTTCTTTGGTTCATGCTGTTAGGAGGCTGTGTATTTGGAGATATTTCCCAAAGTCCCTCATTTACAAGTTATATTTTTCTCGCAGACCTGTAAACGACTCAGGTACCATCCCCCCTGGGATTAACTAGTCCCCTACTTTAGTAATGCCTTTTTTTTCCACTCCCTCCATCTCATGGGTTATTTGTCTAGGCATAAGTGCAGGTTGTTCCACAGAGGGTGTGTGTACCCCTAGGCACTGGCATCTTTTGGCATGTTTCCCTGTGTTAAGCCAGGCTGAGTGTGCTGCCTTCAGTGAGATCAGTTTACTAAGTTGCTTAGGTAAAGGGTACACTAGGTTGCTGAATATGGGTGTCCTGTGTAGAATTTTGGATTCAATCTCTGTCCAAGCTGGGGGGTTGTCCCTTGTATCCAAAAATAGGTGGCAGGTTTTGGCACTATGGAATGTCCATGCATACTGTGAAAAGTTGAAGAGATTCCATCCCCTCTTAGTCCAGTGTGCTCATAATTTTGCTCTGCTGTACCTGAGGGGGAGTAGGGAGTCCAACAAGAATTTGCCCATTATGTCATTAAGTTTCTTAAACCAGATTTCAGGGACCTCTAGGGGTATGTGGGACAAAGGTAGTAGACTCTGGGTGCCGTCATCATTTTTAGGGTGCTGATATTTCCCACCATCATGAGATTTAGCTGCTTCCAGTGCTCCACCTCACTCCATTTGAGTAGGAGTGGATGGAAGTTTTTGGCTACTATGTTCTGCAGAACAGAAGTGAGGATGATCCCTAGGTATTTAACGGTGTTAGGGGCCCATGCTAAACATGTGTCTGTAGCCAGTTCCAAGGTGGCATGTTTGTTAAGAGGAAGTATCTCTGACTTATAGAAGTTAATTTTTAACCCTGATATGCCAGTGAAGGGTTTTAAAATTGCAAGTCTGTGAGGGATGCTAGTGGTGGGGTTCCTTGTTAGTACTAAGCAGTTGTCCACATATAGTTTGGAATGGTAATCTCTAGAGCCTACCAGTCGTTTCCTTACTTCCAAATGTTCTCTAATTTCTGCTGCCGGGGCTCGATGGCAAGCACAAATAATAGGGGAGCTAGGGGGCACCCCTGCTGGCTGCCTGTATACAGTTGGAAGGGATCCGACAGGGTCTGGTTTTTAATAATTTTGCCATTGGGCTGGAGTATAGTGATCTAACCCATGCACATTAGTAAAGTTGTCCGCAAAGTTATACCCCTTTAGCTCTACATGCAGATCTTCCCATTCTACAGAATCCAATGCTTTTTTGAAATCTAGGGTGATAGCTACTGCTGGATCTGGTGTATCTGCTGTAGCATGAAACAGGGTACAGAGCACCCTCAGATGGTCAAAGCTGATTCTCACCCATACAAACCCTACTTGGGAGGGGTGGGTGATGGATGGCAGGAGTTTTTCCAGTCTGGTTGCCAGCATTTATGCTACGAATTTGGCATCCACATTAATTAGAGAGATGGGCCTGTAGCAAGAAGAGATGTTAAGATCCTTCCTTTTCGGAGGTCATGTGATGCTCCACCATGGGTAGACATGCTTCACCTGAGCTCCTGCTCCTTGGGTTTAATTTGTTTAATTATACTGCACTACAGGTTTATCTTTTGGTTTTATTTGCTATTGGTAAGCTGTGGAGTGTATTCTCATCCTCATTTGCTGATTTTGGAGCAGTTTTGGTTTGTCATGGATGAAGAAATGAAGCCCGCTCCTCCTCGTCATACCCCAACCCGAACCTCCGACATGTTGGCAAAGTGGCCTAAATCTTAGGGCTCCCCAGGTTCCCAATCTGCTTCATCTACATCCTCCTCAGCTCCTCTTTCAGAAGATAAGTTTGTGGAGTCATTTCAGCTGCTTAAGGACACAATCAAAGAACTCACAGCTGAACTGAGAACTCTTCGGGTGAATCTAGGGGACCTGTCCAGACGAGTGGGCAACATGGAGGCCCATACGACTTCTCTAGAAAAGTAGAAGGACCACCTAGAAGAGGAAGAGGATATGTTTTCTACTAAACACAAGCTTTCTAAAATTAATACCAAGCTAGAGGACCTACAGGGGAGGTCATAGTGTAAAAATATGATCATTTTTGGTTTGCCTGAAGATGCCGAGGGATCCTCTCCTGTCCTTTTTACACAGAAACTGTTAGAGAAGATGGCACGCCCTTCTCCTAATACCCTATCTATGTGCTTGAAAGGGCCCACCATGCACTACAAGCAAGACCCCTGGCTGGGTCCCCCCCAGCCTCTCATCCTCCATCTACTTAACTATTTAGATAAACTACATATTTTGACTACCAGTACTGTAAGAAACCTCAAAGAAATTACCTGGGAGGGTGCTCAACTTCATATTTCCCAGGATTTTCAGCCTTCCACATGTTGATTACGAAGATCATGATGGCTGGGATCCAGTTTTGCATGCTCTACCCTGCTTGATTTCAGGTTTTAATTGCAGGCACCTGGCATACATTTGAGGAGCCTGACCATGCCAAGGGTGAGCTTGAGAAATTACTTCCTGATCTTTTTAAACCCCGCTGATCAAGGTGGGTCGACCACCGTTTCTTTTGTTCCTGTCAATGTTTAGAACTTGGATTTTCCTCGCAATGGAGCTTGTTGGAAATCACTCAGCATTTTGCAAGTGACTGCATTTCTCCACTCTGCATAGACTGTCTGCCTTTTCTGCTTCTTATGCTCACTCAAGCTTTTGTCCTGGATGGCTCCTAAAAATAGCTTTTTATTTCCCTGCGCTCAACATGGTGACTTGAATGACAGTGATGTCCTGTTCACTTCTTCTTTGGAGCTTCCATCTGAACTTTTTTGAGTCAGTTTGAAGCAAACCACCAGAGGATTTCTTTTTGGAGATTTCTTTCCCTGGTCTTTCAACTCTGGCAGGACTGGATTATTTACTGCTTTGATTTCTGTCTGTATGAGCCTTGGTTTCAACAGTGAATTCTATGCTGCAACTCGATGATGCTTCGATTGTTGCTTCTCAACTGTAGGATCCTCCATGTATAAATATTCCTGTTTGGGATCCCACTTCCTCCAGGTCCTAGACCCGGTGAGTTGCCTTACTTTCTTGTATCTGCTTCATGTGGACACTGCCTTTAGATGTCCCTGTTCTTGACTATGATAAGGTGGTCCTGGTTTGACTTTTTCTGCATTTTGGGGACCCTTCTGAACAAGTTGTATTTCCTGGTTGTATAGACATTTAACTTGCCACCTTAGCTGACTTGGCTGATGAGCTCCTGGTGATCATGGCTAGTACCAGCTTGTGTGTAGCCTGTGCTCCACTGATGGTCCTCTTTGGGAGATTGCCAGCTCTTCCCTCCCCTCTGGTCCCCCTCATTCAAATGGAGCTATCCCTTCATTTTCTCCTATAGTAGAGATCCAGGATTATGCAGCATACTTCTACACCTGGGACTGACTGGTTCTTCATCTGAGCTTCTGATTGTTGCTGGTGTCTGTGAGATGGGGTTCTACTTGATTTGGTGACTCCCAGCTCGATTGGTTACCAATCATAAGGTCATTTCCTGGAGCAAAGTATTGTCCTATTCTCTTCATAGCCACAAGACTCCCTGGTGTACAGTTTTGGTCTGCCTGAACTTCAGCTGCTTTATCCTTAGTTCCACAACCGAACATCTGGGAAGAGACACTCTTTCACTTTCCTGCAGTTTCCCTTATGTATACCACCCTGAGTCCTTATTCCTATGAGAATGTTTGTTTCTGTCTGAGTTTTGGATTCTGATGTTTTACAGACCTATACATGTTGGATTTTCATTATCCTGGCTTTGGGACAGATAATATGTTTGCTTCTCAGTCATTGAGTTGGTTGTACTCTTCAGACTGTAGTGTTTATTAATGTTTCAGTATGTTTTTTTTAATTAACCTGACTATCTAAAGTTGTATTAATTGGGATTCCTGTTATAATCATGTAGTGCATCATGTGTTAGTAGATGTGGTTCATAGTGTTCTATTTGTTTTAGTCTATTTAGGAGGGGCAGGAGGGGGTGGGTTGGGAGGATATTTGCTGCTCAGTGTGGGAAAGCATTATGCACTGGCATGTGGGGTGGGTTTCTGATCATTTGTCAGAGGGTGTCCCTGCACTATATGTATTGTTTTATACCTTAGCTCTTCTCCCCTTTGTTATTGGGGAGGGGGCTCTAGTATCCTGTTTGCGCCATGCCACATTCATTTACAGTGTCTCCGATTTTGTCTACCCACCCTTCCTTCTGGCAAGATGACACAGAATTGTTTCCTATTCTTATTCCTATGTTTGTCATGTTTATATCACTAGCGGTGTGTTTTCTGGGCACTGTTCACATTTTCCTTATTGGCTTTGCTGGGTGTTTTTTGGTGAATATTTTTGGCAGATGGGGAGGATGGACAGGGAGGTGGTATGTTGGTACTAATTGCAGTTCATTTTATGGGGGGTTGGGTTGGGTATTTTCTGTCTAATGGGGTGGTTGTGGGGATATAATTGGCATGAGTGGTTGGGGGGTTGGGGAGGGTGGAATCTCCAAGAGCACTTTGCAGAAGCCTGTGCATTTTTTCCTTCCTACTGTTTTTTCCTTTTGGGTGTTTTCACATATAAATGTTAGTTATACGTTTTTATCATGGAGTATTAAGGTGGCCAGAAATAAGAGGATATGATACATGGCCTTAGACCATATCAAGAAGGCCTCACCCCATATTATTATGTTGCAGGAGACTCACCTGAGGAGGGACAAAGCTTTGCTGTTCAGAAGGGATTGGGTGGCCCAGACTTATGGTGCTGGCATACATGCAGTGGGGGGGGGGATTGTCCTCCTTGTTGCTAGGGGCATGGTCTTCCACCTCATTAAGGAATACTCAGATCTGGATGGCAGATTTATCTCATTGCAGGCCTGCCTGGGCACCACTGAAGTAATTCTTGGTTCTATTTATGGCCCTACTTCTGATTGCCCACACTTTTTCTCCAATTTGGATATCTGCTTTTCCTTCTTCCCCCTTCCCCAGGCTCCTCATTATCTTGGGAGGGAGACTGGAACATAGTTCTTCATACTGACTTGGATAGGCACAGCTCTACTAAATGAGGCCTATCCCCGGGGCAGAGGGGGCTGAGGGAGCTCCTAGACACTTTGGGTCTTCTCAATCTGTGGTGGACTTTGCATCCCACAGACGAACAATATACCTTTTTTTCCCCTCCCCATGGCTCTTACTCATGGATTGACTTTTTACTGCTGAGTAAACACTCTCTTCCTAGTTTATTATTGGCTGAAATTCTTTTTTTTTTTAATTGTTTAACCAGGAGTGGCACACTAAGCTGAAAGCTTGTTAACAGGTGCTACCTGGGAGCACAGGGAAGTGAAGTGATTTGCTCAAGGTCACTCAGTATGCAATTCGGGCTGTGGGATTCAAACCCAGGTCTCCAGATTTGCAGCTCAGAGCATTAAACCACTGAGCTATACTGCCTCCCTCTCCCCAGATTCTAGATAATTCTACTGCAGGTTATCTCAGACCATGCTTCTATTGAGCTGATTCAGATTCTCAATAGCAGGGAGGAAAGGGGCAGGATCTGGCATCTCAACACTCAACTATTGGATGATCCTACCCTAGTTCGCCACCTATGGCAGTTCATCCAAGATTACATGGACTTTAACAAAGCCTCGATTTCCTTTTTGGATTGGCTGTGGGGGGGCCCTGAAATGCACCATCCGAGGTGAATGCATCAAGCTGGCCACTGCTCATAAAAAGAGGATTGGCTCCTGTTGGCTATCCGGTGCTTGGACTGTGCCTCTCCTCTGCTTCACCTCTAGAGGTCTGGAGTGAGCTGGAAATTCTCTGCTCCAAGTACTGGGAGTTGCTATGTGAGAAAGCAGACCAGGCCCTTCTTCATATGAAATCCCATCATCTAGAATCAGGTGAGAGGGCTGGTCATGAGGAAGTTCTTTTTCACAGAAAGGGTGGTGGATGCATGGAACGGCCTACCTCAGGAAGTGGTGGATATGAATACAGTGCAGGGCTTCAAACAGGAATGGGATAGGCATAAGGGAGCAATACAGATGAGTATGAATAGATAAGCCATTGACAGAGCAAAGGCCGACGGCACATTCATAAAGTAGAAAAGAAATGGCCAGACTGAATGGACCTTACTGTCCTTATCTGCCATCAACGTCTATGTTTCTATGTTTCTATGTCTGCTGGCCTGGAGACTCTGACAGCTGGATAAAGAGTGGGTGGTTCCCTGCTTGAGGCCCACTCTGAATGGTGCCCTCCTCATTATACCCTGGGACATTGTGGAGGCATTTGGAGAGTTTTATCATTCTCTTTATGAGGATATCCCCATGACTCAATCTGAACAAGAGCATATCCAGGAGTAGTTGGATGCCCTTCCTCTACGGTCCCTTTCTTCCACCCAACAAGAATTCCTTGCAGAGCCAATTAGTCCTCTGGAGATTATTGCTGTCATTAAGCAACTCCTCCTAGACAAGGCACCAGGTCCAGATGGACTTAATAATAACTTTTATAAAGTTTTTGTAGACGACCTTGCACCTCTCCTTACTCAGCTCTGTAATTTCCTCCTGACTGAAGGGCTGGAAGACCATTCCTTCGATCAGGTCTGGATTACCGTTATCTGAAAGCCCGGTAAGGATGGCCATCGAATTGTCAGCCGATCTCTCTATTAAACACCAATGTTAAAATTCTGGCCAAGGTCCTTGCCAATAGATTGCAACAGGTCTGGGAAAGACTGATTTCACTGGTCCAGGTGGGGTTCATGATGGGCCGCTTGTCCAGTGATCATTTAAAGAAGCTCCTCTATCTGATTTCTGCATCTGTGGAGACCAGCTCCCCTGCAGTGCTGGTCTCCCTGTATGTGGAGAAGGCTTTCAAACATGTTTTGTGGCCCTTCTTATTTGTGGTTCTTAAAACATTTGGCTTCCCCTCTAATTTTTGCAAATGGATTCAGGTTATGTACTGTATGCGTACTGCCAGAATTTGGTGCAATGGCCTTTCCTCCTCCCCCTTTCAGTTGCAGAGGGGTATGAGACAGGGCTGTCCTCTCTCCCCTTTTCTGTTTAACTTGTATCTAGATCCCCTTCTCTAAAAACTTCAGACTTCCCTGGTTATTAAAGGAATCATGATTGAAGGGGTCAATATTTGCATTATCCGCTTATGCAGATTACCTGCTTCTTCATCTTGAGGATCCAGCTTCCATGCTCCCTGTATCTCTGGATAAGTCACAGGTCATGCCCTTGAATATGCTTGCCCCCAGGCAGGACATTGAGGTATTGGGTCTCTCCTGGGAACCTGTGGCATTGAAGTATTTAGGTATTTACATACCCCACTCACTCTCTGACCTTATTTCTATAAATCATCCTCCTATTCTTCAGGCTATTAAGCGTGATATGGAGAGATGGGACACTTTGTCCTTATCTTTTTGGGGTCACTCCAACATTATTAAAATGAATGTTCTTCCCCATCTGCTCTATCCATTGGGAATGCTGGGAACCTTCTTACCTAAAGCCTGGTTTCTATCACTTCGATGCTCACTGACTCTCTTCCTCTGGAAGGAGGGGGCAGTTCAGCAGGCATATTCTAAACTTACCTTCCCAAGAGACCATGGCAGTTTGTGACTACCTATTTTTTTCTCTATTATTTAACCTTACATGGTGCTAGATTTTTACAATGGTCTACTACTTTTGCTGAACCAGGTGGGGAGGAATACAAACCCTTTTGGTTACAGATAGAAGTAGATTTGTGTCGAAGAGCATTTATTTGTCTGGAGAGCTTGCTGTTCATAAAACCTTCTTTTTAAAGTTCAAAATGTTATTGTATTTTCAAAAATCAAAAATCCGTCCATTACATTTTACATAAGATATGACCTGCAACTACCATAAGTACTTGGATTACATCAACGTGTACAGTTAAACTACACTAACTAGAAGGATGGCTGCAGCAGTCTTATAAGCTTGACAGTTTTGCCTTACATGTTGTGTTATTGGTAATGGTTAGTACAAGCAATGACTCAACCTACTGGTATTGAGAAATGACAGGCTATGGAATGTCTCTGTTTTTCTGTAAATACTTATATAGCCATCATAAACTCTGTCTTCGCTTGCTACTGCTTACTGATGAATGGTTATTTCACAGCTATATGCCATGAAACTTTACGTGAATAGCACTTTGCAGCTGGTTATTTTATAGACCCCACAAGCCAGCATCCTTCAATTAGTTGGGTAAACCACAAAACCTAAACCTAAACATTTGGCTCTCATTACCTGATAGTGAATTGTTTGAGCTGTTGCAAGATTGTATGCATCTGTAACCTCTCCACATTGATAGCTGCCTTTGGGAGACTGTGAGGACCACTAATATGAAACTTAACCTATGCCTTGTCTTGGTGGAGGAGTTGACCCTCTGGATGGGTTATTGCTAAATTGCTGTAAATATCTATACATGGGGTTCCAGGTGAGGAAATGAGTATGCGAAGTAGTGTTGATAAGGTGAGAAATCTATCAAATGTGGGTAGCTGAGGTAGACTAGCCATAAATTCTTTCATAGTTGGTATTTCTGAGGTACGCCACCGTTGTAATAGTAGCTGTTTGGCTATGATATTGGCATGTATCAGCAGAGATCTCTTTCTTTTAGGGTATTTATAGTGGCATTCATCAGTACCAATCAGGAGCAACCTGGGGTGGTGTGACTGTAGTGCTTTGTAGAATTTGTTGGAGGAGCTTTGTCCCCTGCCTCCAGTAATCTTGTATGAGTGAGCAACTCCAAAGAATATGATAAAGGTCACCATGTGACATGTGACAGTGCCAGCACTGATGTGAAGGCACCATTTTGGCTTTGTACGATACTTCAGGGGTGCAATATCAGCAGTGGATGATTTTGTTTTGTATAAGGCTGCTTTTGGGATCCTTAACAAATTCATGGGCGTGTCACCAGCACTGAGACCATTGCTCATCTGTAATTAGGGTATTTAAAGCAGCTGCCTAGTAATCTCTGGCTAAGTTTGTTTGGTCCAGAAATAGCATCCCTAATTGCCCCATATATCATGCCCACTCTTCCTCATTTGGCCTTAATCTAGTTCCCCATAGGTGAGATCATGGCCTGAGTCTCTTGCTTGTTCAAAGCTTTGAGAATATGAGTCAAGAAACTCCAAAGTTGTAGGAATTTCCAGAACTCAGAGTTTGGTATGTTATACCGGGATTGTAGGGCCTGGAATGAGTCCATAGTCATAATCCCTGGTATCAGTACATCCTTGACTGTGTGTATTCCCTTTTTTTCCCATTCCTGTCAGTGTAATGGTTTGCCTTCTACAAATATACTTTTGTCAAGCCACAGGGGGAAGGCCAAAATATGCAACATGTTATTCTTTAATGTTTTACTGGTATCTTCCCAGATCTTTAGTGATACTTTGAACGGTGGCGGCAAGTGTGGGTGGGAGTGTTTTTTATTTAAAAGATAAGAAGCAGGGTTGACTAGGCCACATTTGATTATTTCTATTTGTGTCCATAGTAGAGGGAGTTTACCTTCAGTTGGGAACCATCGCAGGGTTTGGGCATTCCTAAATGCCTCGAAGTACCCTTTGAACTATGGTAGCTTCCATTGCCCCACTTTCCAACCGGCCCTAAGCTTATTCCTACTGTATCTGGGTTGTCATGCCTCCCATATGAAATTACCTATTAACGAATCCAGCTTATCAAACTATTTGCTAGATATATGACAGGATAGGTCGGACAATAGATGAATGACCTTTGGAGCTGTTATCATTTTTATAGCTTCTGCTTTACCCACCAAGGACAGGTGAAGTGCTTTCAAGCTGTCCAGTTCTAGGTGAATTTTGGGTATGAGTGAGTTGAAATTTAAGTCACAAAAGGTATGTAACTTAGGAGTTATTTATGCCTAAATAGGTCATGGATGTAGAGGTCCAGTGAAGGGAGAAGGATGAAAACTATTGGGGAGTGGTGGCTTTATTAAGCAGTAGGATTTCTGACTTGGTTTTGTTGAATTTTAGGCCTGAAAAAGAGGAGAAATTATCAAGGATAGATAATAGTGGGGGTAGGGATTTGACTGACTGGCCCATCAGCACCTGTAGGTCATCAGCGTATAACAGAGTCTTGTATTCCAGATGCTTTACTGATTTTTCATTGATATTTGGGTCTTTCCGAATCATAGCTGCCAGGAGTTCTATTGCAAACACAAAGAGAAGGGGGGATAATAACATCCCTGTCTGGTACCTCTGGTAAGTGGGAAGGGTGGGGAGAGATTTGAATTTGTTAAAATTTGAGCTTAAGGGGCTAGATACATTAACTGCAATGCTGATAGGAAATAGGGGCCTATTCCAACGACCTGCATATAGATACTTCCACTCTACAATGTCAAAGGCCTTTTCAAAATTTACCATGGCTGTGGCTGTGGGATTTAGGGACTGGGAAGCTAAGTTCATCAGGTTATTTAGGGTTCTGAGGTGGTCTGAGCTCAGTCTTCCCTGAACAAAGCCCGATTGGGAGAGGTGTATCAAGAGAGGGAGAAGAGAATCTAGTCTCATTGCCAGAACATTTGCATATGTCTTCCCATCAGCCATGATTAAGGAGGTAGGTCTATAGCTGGATGGGTACATTGGGTCTTTCCCCGGCTTTAGTAGCACTGTTATAGTTGTTATGGACATCGATGGTGGGAATATTCTGGTGCTAGTGAGCTCAGTAAAGAGGCATTCTAGAATCGGGCTTACTTGAGGGAGAATCAGGTGATAGAGGTCAATAGGAAGGCCATCATTATCTGGGGCTTTTTTTGTTTTAAGTCCTCTGATCACAGTCTCTATTTTGGTGGCAGTTATTGGTTGGTCCAACTGCACCCTTTGGGCAGTTAATAACTTGGGCAAGCTGAATGACTCAAGGAAATCTGTGAGCTGTTGGGAGGATGGAGAGGTGGTGGTTGTATATAGTTTCTTATAAAACTGTGACATCATAGTGTTTCGATCTACAGGATCTGTACACTTGGTAGCAGTACTGGATAATAGCAAGGAAATATACCTATCTGACTGCTGCTTTTTTAGCCTATAAGCTAACAGTTTCCAATTTTTCTTCCCACTATCTCAATACTTATGTTTCATCCACAAAATAGCCAACTTGGCTTTCTGAGAAGTGAGTGTATTTATTTCCTGCCTTAGAGCCACTATCTGTTTGAAGATGGGAGCATTTTATTTCCATAGAGGGGATGTGTTTTAGCTCTCTCTCCTTGGTTTGCAGCTGCTTTTCTAGGTCTGGCAGTTTTTTCTCCCTTCCTTTTTTCCTATGTGCTGCATAACTAATTATTTGTCCTTGAAGGGTAGCTTTGAATGCTTCCCACAGAGTGCTGATGGAAGTGGCCTGATTCTCCCCATCAATGAAATAGTTTTGAACTGTGTTTCATACCCATGTTTTAAATTGAGGGTCTAGGAGTAAGGTGGGGCCTAACCTCCAATTAGCTGACTTGAGGGGCGGTACCAAATAGAAAATTGATCTGGAGGAGGGCATGGTCTAAAATAATGATAGGCCATATATTTACTGCAGTCACTAGTGGGGTGAGCTATGGGGAAGTAAACCACATATCTAAATGGCTCATTGTGCCATATACCTGGGATTGGTAGGTAAAGTCTCTGTCCCTAGGGTGAAAATGTCTCCAAATGTCAGTAAGGGCTTTGTCTTTCGTCCATAGCTGCACCACCTGGAGGGCCCATGAGTGGGATTCTGGATTTCCCAGACTCCTATCCATGGTTGATTTTAGTGTCAGATTGAAATCTCCCCCTATTAATAAAGGGGTTTGTTTGTCCATTAGGGAGAGTAAGTGGGAGGCCAGGTTGTGGAAAAACTGTGGAGCGTCCGTGTTGTGTGCGTATATATTAAGTATAGTTAACAGGCCCTGAGGGGTATTAAAATGAGTTAGGATCGACCTCTCTTCAGGATCATGGTGTGATTTATGAAGGGTCCAGTGTAAATGTTTATGAATTAAAATAGATACCCCCTTTTTTTGAGGGGGCAACACTGTGAACCTCCATACCCACCCACCTGGCAATTTTTTTGGCCTCTGTATCTGTCAGTCTAGTCTCCTGTAATAGTACCACCTGTGCCTTTAGCTTTTGAAGATGTGTTAACATCTGCTTGCGCTTAATGTTCTAGCTATAGCAAGTAACTTCATCCATATTCTGGATGTGAAACAAATAAATCAATACATGGGGATTCTGTAACCTTTACAAGCAGGTGTAGCACTCTGGCAGGGGATGTTCAACTCTGATGTAGGGAGTGATGAGAAGCATACCTCTGGGGTCTATATGATAACATGTTTCCATCTGGTAATGAGCCATAATGTAACATAGTTACTACCAAAATTCTAACTAACTTCACAGCAACAGTTAACTTCAACATTAGTCTAACAATTAACCCATTTTGCAAATAGATTTCTCTTTCTTCAAGGCGAGGGGTAGTCCTGGACAAATGGTATGCACTTCCCACAGTGAAACCCCTACAGCGACATACGTCTTTGCTGACAACAGCACCAAGTCACTCTAGGGGATGCGCTCGGGACCCCGCAACACTCTCCCATGTCTTGCACCCCCTCCCCGAACCAATTCTGAACCAGAGTTGGCATCCATAAGTATGTGAGGTGCGGGGGAGCAGAGCCCCCACACAGGGGATTTGCCATCCCTGCTGTCTGCAGCTCCCTGCTGACCTCAAGTCACAGTCAGCAGGCAGCCTGGCATTGAGATGCTGGTTGACAAGTTAGTTGTCAACTTGGCATCATAGGGCCTGGACAAATATTGTACTAAAGAACACCCTTAGTTTGAATGGGGGAAGCAAGGGAACCTCATAACATTAAAGTATTGTATCTGGATGCCCTGTGCTGTCTTCAGCTGCATAGTGCTTTTTTATTCTATGGGTCCCTTGTCCTCAGTACTCTGGCTAGTTTTGTTTTAAACCGGTAGTACCATCAATATTAGCAAAAATAATGTATGGAAACCTAAGAACTCAACAATAACAACCATTGTGGGCCCTTTAATTAGGTTCATTTGTTTAGGCAGTATGACATAATTTGGACCTGATTTTGGCCTTTGCGTAGATATTTTAATAACTGTCCAATTCTTGAGAAAGTTGCTCTGTGGCCTTGGTCCCCTTTGCCCAGTACTTCAATAGGTAATGTAAGCAGCTTGGTCAGTTGGGCTGCCTATCTTTGGGAGTGGACTGAGTTTGGCTAGGGGGCCAAGTCTCATTTAAGAGCATATGCTCTTAATTCCTGCAAGGGGCCTTTGTAAACAGTGCTCTCTTAGTGATGTAGCCAGAGCTGCCAATTCACCAGTAGATGGCACCTTTGCGGTTCTACTGCAGTAGATCTTATATACAATGCAGTTTTGTATCTCTGAGACAAAATTTCTCATTGTGGCAGGCTCAGGTGTCAGAGGCACACTGTGAGATTAAATCTGCAGCCATCTGGACTATCACCTAATCCTATCTTTGTCCCCTGTCCACTGGGTCAATGGAGCAATCGCTGTTTGGTAATGAGACCAGGCAGTGAGCTCACTTGTTCCCACACTTTTGCATGGGGAGGCTGCTACATCCACAGCGCTGCATCAGCCCAGTGGCGGGGAGCTGTATATTCTGTTCATCACCACATGTGGCTACGGGTCCCCATACCTCTGGTATCTAATTTTGCTGCGTATTTATGGCCTACTATACTGACCTAACTCTAAGGTTTTCCAGTTAACCGAGACCCATCTTAAATTAGCAGATATCAGCCTAATCGCTACAGTTGCCTCTACCGACTATATTAAGTAGCTTAATTGAACACTCCCCCTCCCCTACCCCCATCAAACGTAGTGCCCGCTAACTCTGAAAACCATAACTTACTGGGCACAAATGTAGGCAGGCATCCCATGTGCAGAGTATGTCTGTTGGCTTCTCATGGTTCGGTACGGCCATCCAGCATGAACGAGGGCTCTGCTAGCAGTACAGGGTACCATGAATCACTACAATAACAGGAGGGCAGCTGTTATTCCTTTGCAAATCACTGAGCACCCCCAACAACAATACATTCATGTGGTAAGCCTGACACAATTGCTTTATCAACCTATACTGCAGAAAGAGGTCTGCTGCTTCAGCCCCCCCCCAACCAAACCACCTTCTGGTAAACTTAAGCTGTATAATATCTGTCACTGTAGAGATATCAATGGGGTAGAGAGTGCAAGCAGTTAATTTATGTGGCTAACACTCATGCTGGCTCTAAAAAAGAAACCCATCCCCATTTGCTTAAAGTGAGCAGAGCCAAGCTTGAGCTGCTGCAAGTGCCAGAGCTGAATCCTCTCTCCCAACCCCTAGGTGTTTGGGTGCCAGATTAATTTATGAAACCTGTAGAAATAACCTATAATCATGTCAGTGCTTGCACTTTCCCCTCTACTGGTGTATTCATTACAATCCTGTCAATAATTTACAAACTTATTCAGCCTTCAGATGAAAAATATCTTGCCTTGATAAAAGGCCTTATCAGGAACGTGCATCATCATCCGGTGATGCAACCTCGAGAGTCTTGTATGCAGTGGTGCTCCTTGGTTGGCAAAGAGACTTGCTCAGGTCTTGGGATAAAACGGGGCCCTCTCTCACTGCTTCTCTGTCCTTGCCAAGTAAAGTCAATTCACTTTGATCTGCTGCTTGGGTTTTTTGGACCTGATGCGTGGTGCTCTGAGGGGTGCTGCATGCCATTCCTTCCATGTCTCCCATCGTTGGCAAGGGGGCAAATCTGTTCATGTTAGGGAAGGATGGGTGCATCTCTGGCAGTTTGTCTGACCCCACTGTGACTGCAGCTCCTTGATCGCTCTCAGCTGGGTGACGGACGTCGATCCTCGTGGTGCTTGTTCCTACACTTACTTTTAGGTGTCAGCATCCACAAGTCCTCAATAGTTTTCTGCTGCTTGTGAAATGCTGATGGAACCAGGGTCTTCGGTGCAGGTATGGGTGTAAAATCCATATTGGTGTAGGAAGAGCTGTCTCCCACTGACTGTCTCAGTCTGGCCTTGTTTTGCAGCATTTGCTTTAGGCCAGTTCTTTTGCACATTTGCCATAGCTGCCTCAGGGCTGTTGAACGTCTGGATAGCTCCAATATTGATGAGCCACATAATGCCAGGGAATCTGAGGGAGAAGGGTACTCCTGCCCAGTGCAGCACTTGCCTCACCTCCATAAATGCTTTATGCCTAATTGTCAGATCTTTGGAATAGCCAGGGAAGTTCATCACTTTGGTATTCTTTTTTTTAATTTTATTTATTTATTTAAAATCTTGGCATGACAACCTTTGAGTCAGAGACTCGTTTCCAAAGGCTCCAGGTCATTTCACAATACAGACATAGGTAAATACATTAGATAGTACGATACAGAATACAATGCCAGGGCAGTCTGAAGGGAAGGTTACAGCATGGCAAAATACAGAGATGCCTAATACAGAGTTGAGGCATAGTAAGCAGGACTATACAGGGTGCAGTGCTAGGGCACTTTAACTTCCAGTAAAAGCATGACCATTTACATTGATGTTGTGACCAGTTTACCAGTGTGTCTGCCAGTGAACTGAGCCCAGATCCCTCACATGTCTCAGGATATTTTCTTTGTTCTGAAAGTGGAGGATACGAGTTATGATCACTCTCGGGTTTTCACCTGCCCTAGGCATTGGGGCTAGAGAGCGGTGTGCCTGCTCAATTTCATAATGGCACCCAGGCCACTGCAGCAGATTGGGCAGTACATGGTGAAGAAAGGCGATGCAATCTCCCCTTTTAGCTTGTTCTGGCATCCCCACAAACTGCAGATCGATGTGCCTGCCATGATTCTCTGTATCATCTAGTTGTAGTTGTAGATGTTGGATCATTCTGCTCTGTTCCCTCATGCAGCTGTGTAGCTCTTGGCACGTTTCTGGATGCTGAAGCTTTCCTTTTTAAGTGCTGCAATTGTTCTTGATGAATTGAAGTTATTTGCTTTCATTCATTAACTTCAATGAGAACTCTGCCCAGCATGTTCTCAATCTGGTCCATTTGTTCTTGTTTTTCAGCTTCAGAACGTGATGCCATGCTGCTGATGATTTTGGGATGGGCCGTGAGGACAGTATACAGCCAGGTTAAAGTAGTCATTCAAGTTTCTTAGATAAAAACCTTACTGTGCTGTGTATCCCAGCAGTCCCAAAGTCAGATAGTCCCTTCCCCAGGATTAGCGCTACAAAAAGCTGTCGAAATTGTTTATCAGTTCTTAAGTCCACAGGTGGCAGCAGGATTTATTCTTGATCCTGTCAAGGCAAAAACTCAAGCATCCATCTTAGTTGAGCCCCCTAGTGGCCATCTCATTTGTGAAACCTTCTAACTTGCCAGCAGGACTACATGTTGCTCCTCTGGTCTGTTTTCTTAAGGTCTGCAGACAGATGGAGCAATTTCCTGGTACAGATTGGTCCCTTTCTCTTTCCCAGCCAGTACTGGTGAACACCAATATTCGTATTGGAGGCCACCAGATACCAATATCCTTCTGGCCTTACTTGTCTACAACTATAGTGGCCTCCTTTCTCTACCAGAGTAGATTTCTTTCCTATGCCTGATTACAGACCTTTCTTTCTATTCCTGTCTTTCATCCTTTTAAATATTTGTAGTTAACCAAAGCCCTAGCTTCAGCTTTAGGTCCTCTTCCCTATGATACCATCGGTGGAGACATTTTACCTCAAATGATACCACTGGCCAAGGAAACTCACCCAGTAGTGGGCTTGTGTTCTTTCCTCCAAACGGCTGATCCTTCTGACCCAGATGGTAGTTGTTTTTACTTGCTTCACACTCTTGATTGGCTACCAGATAGTTCTCAATGAACTACTATCTGGCGGAAACCCTCTAAATTTCTTAACAGGTACAAGTACAGAGGGACTCAGTTCTGTATTCTGCATCATCTGTACTACACTTTCATAAGCTCTTCCTGATGGGAAGATCCACCTCTCCTCTCTGACCCTGTTGCAGCCTCGCCACAGGCTGTCTTTTTCATATGCTGTGGGAATGCCCTCAGGTGATACCTTTCTGGGAGAGAATTAAGGCCTCACTAGATCCTCTTCTCGAGCTGAATAACACTTTTACACCCACACTTTGTGTGGTTTATGATTACCCTCCTACCCTGATTGGACACTGTAAAGCCCACATAGCATTAATAGCCACATTGTCAAAAGTGCTCATATTAAAACACTGGAGAGATTAATCAACACCGTCATTCCAGGAAGGTTTTAATGAAATCTTGCAGGCCCTTGTGGTGTAAAAACAAATTGCCAGATTACATCAAGGTTTCCACTGATACCAGCAATGTAGGGAGACTCTGCACACTCTCTTATCTATCTGTGTGTCCCCATGATGATTGTCTCCAGTGACTAGCCCTTTTGATTTGTAGTCCCTCTTTTTGTTTTTGTTTTACTTGGGAGTAACAGTTTAGTGTGCTCTGGGAGACAATGCAGTGGGGGTGGGAGGTAAGTGCCCAGTTGAGTAAGGAGTGTTGTGTCTTGTGGCTTGGGCTGATGGGTTCGGAAGTCAGTTGGGAGAGGTTTAGGGCTCTGATTTCATTTTTAGTTTTGGTAGTTTTAGGTGACAACCAGTTTATATTGAAGTCACCTAGGATGAATAATTCCCCAGAGTGAGCAAGGGAAGTAATAGAGGTTAGAAGGTCTAGTGAGATTGAAGGATGGACATTTGGTCAGCAGTATATGCAGGCTACGTAGACTGGGAGAATGAAGGGGAGGGTCACATGGATAGCTAGGGCATCATAGGTCTCAGGATTGAAGTATGAGTAGATGATGGAATATTAGATGGGGGATAGGACAGAAATGGCCACAACACCACACCTGCCAGCACAGTCTTGCCTTAGCAGTGAGTAGCCAGGAATGGAGACCGAGTGGCCAGGGATAGTACTCTTTAGCCAAGTTTCTGAGATGATTAGTATGTCTGGTTTTAGAGTGCACACCATGGTCTGAATCTGGTCTATTTTTTGCAACAAGCTGCAGGTGTTTAGATGTAGGATCTTCAAGCCCTTTGGGAAGGCTGAGAGAAGAGAATGGGGGGAAGTAGTTGAGGAGGAAACACCAAAAGAACTAGGGGCAATAGGGCCTAGGTTGGGGTGGATATCCCCAGTAGAGAGCCAGAGGAGGGTGAGTATGAGAAAGTGAAGTTTAGGGGATTTTGAAGGGCCTGGCGAGGAAGTTGGGAGTTTTGATGAGAAGGGAGTGGATGAGTGAGGAAGAAGAAGGTGGAGAACTGCAGTGAAAGTGGACGCTATTATCAAAGCCGCATGAGGAATAGTGGTAAAGTGAGACCCTATTTCGAATGGTGGGGAGAAAGTGATAGCATGGATGTGGAAAGGGGATTGGAGATAGTAACTGATAGGGTTGGGAGAGTTATTAGGAATAGATGAGTAGTGAGCACGTGGAGGTGGTAAAGAGAGAGATATGAGCAGAACAAGAGGGAGAGAGGAGAGGAGAGGAGAGGAGAGGAGAGGAAAGGGATGCATTGTTCATAAAGGTAGAGAAATTAGTGAATAATTGATTTAGGAACAGGAAGAAATTATAAGTAGGGAGCTCGGATGAGAGGGGTGGTCAGGTGGAGGGGGGACTGAAGTTTAGGAAGGTATCTATATGAACAACAGGTAGGGATCGCTTTAGATGAAAACTGTGTCCAGCTAGTGGCAGTACAGTAAAACTTGCTAATGGGAAAATGGAAAAAAATACCTTCTTTGGAGGCTGTGGGATCTGACTCTTTAGGTGGGCAGCTTTAGGGGAGAGGGGATTTTATTTATCTTCTTCTGCATACCCCTTCCAACCAGCTGCCATTGTTTATCGGGTTACTGAGCAGTAGTATTTGACAGATACTCACAGGCCACATTATATTGGAGGTTTCCATTGGCAAGGAGTCGGGGCCATGCGGGTTGTAAGGGTGCTGCTTGGATTCATTTTGTTCCCGTTGTATATCCCATATGAAATGCTCAGCTTTGGTTGGGGTATTGAATGTAATAATTTTCCCCTGGAATTGTACTCATAACATGGCTTTGCATCTGGTAGGCATAGGTATATTCAGGTTATACAGCTGTTGCTTTACTGCAACATAAGCCCAACATATTTTTTTAAAGCTCAAATGAGTAGTCTTGAAAAATCATAATGTCCACCCCTTCCCACTGCAGTTGCCCACTTTCCCTAGCTACCCTCAGTATTGCTTCTTTCACTGGATGCTTTAACAGCCTACACTAAAATTGCTTTGAGTAGCTCGCCTTGTCAGGGCTTGAGAGCAAGGGAACTGTGTGCCCTCTTGATTTCTACTCAGGCCCTGTTTTGCAGTGCTAACATGTTGGGAAGTGCCCTCTTTAAGAAGGCTGACATTTCTCACCCCTCCACTCCTTTGAGCACCCCAACAATTTTTATATTCTTCAGTAGGGCCCAATTCTCCATGTCATCAACTTTGGATAAGAGGTAATCGATTTGTTTTTGTTGTTCCCTAAGTTTCATTTCATTTTCATTTTTATTTTTTATACTTGTAAGCAGGATGAGCAAAAACTACCTGTTTTCACCAGCGACAAGTCATAAAACACAAAAACACATCAATAAAATACATACATAAAAAAAACAACTATTTAACATAACTAATGGGAAAAGTTGCACTTGGTATACATTTAGCCTTTCATCCTGTAGGTGGGCAGCATGCTCCATTCCTGCAACTCTAGCAGTTAAAGATTTAATGTACATATTAGTTTGTGTCATTTTAACTCTCTGTTCTGCAGTGTCGTTTAGGACCCGACTGAGCAGTCTGGTAATTTTGGCCAGTTCAGCGGCCATGTCCTGCAATGAGTCCAGGTATTGTGCCATCTCCGGTGTGCCTCAAATGGTCGTTGCAGTTTTGTTTAGTACTGCTGTAAAATTCTCCTTTTGACCATGGTTCATAAATTTCACTCAGTGTTTGACAGATGCCAAAAGGCCCACAGCATGGCGCCAGCTGCTATTTTAATTACTCGATGTAAGTGTTCTCCTCATTTGTGGAATTCCATTTGAAAGGTCTGAAATTATTGCTGTTGTTGTAATGTATCCAGTTTAGCTCTGACTCCAATCAGACTGGTGGATTTGCAAATGGATATACTTAATATCCCCAGCAGTGCTTTCTAATCAATTTAAGGTGCTACCATCTTGGTTGGCAAGCTCTGCACCACCCCCCCACAATTTTCCATTTTTATAATTGGACTGGGGTGCCCAACCCTGGTACCATTTCTCTTCACCCCTTCCCCTCCAGGACACCAATGCCACTTCCCATTACATGGATGGTGGCACTGTGGTGCCCTCTCCCACTGCCACCAATCACTAGACTGACACTGGGATGTCCAAGCCCCAGTGTTGAAAATCCTCTGCAATCAAGAAAACTGCCCATTGTCACTGTAGTTGTTCACCTGTTAAGAAAAAAATGATCCCTCAGTGATCTAATGCCCCACATACCCCAACAACCCCAACCTGACCTCCTACTTAGCACACACCATTCCACACCCTCACACACCTAAACATGTCCCATGTCATAGATCCACTCTCTAATCAAAGACACATCTTGATGCTGGAACTGGCAACTGCTATGTAAGAAACTATGTTAAGTACAGTTTATTAGCCGGCCCAATGCTGCTGAGGTTTGAGGTGCTCTGCGCCACACCTCTCACCACACTGGTAACCTGGGTTTGGAAATGGACTCGGGCCACCGGGGATCAGCAAGGGAGGAAAGGATTGATTGTCCAGAAGACTGCTCCCCTCTCCTGGGGTGGGTTGGGACATCTCATCTCTCCTCAGTGGCTCCTGGTGAAGACCAGTGGACATGAAATGAGCAGTGCAGTTCAGGAGAGGAGCAGCGGTGGATGTGAGCATGCACGTGCACAGATGTCATTGCACGTCCATGCTCCAGGGGAATCTACTTACAACAGAAAAACCCCGGCCACAGGGATAGGCAACGGTAGCCTTCTAAAGCACTGTGCCTCATGCCCAATGTCAGGTTCAGTTCTCCAGCTCTCCCAATCCCTCACCCAGTCATGACTCAGTACATTAGATTGTAGATAGAGCACCAGGGCAGATGGCAGCCCCACCTTGGTGGGTTCAGAGCCAGGGGGGTTTATCAAGGCAGGCTGGATTAGGGGTATCTGTCCCCAATTTCCCAGATACCAGACTTCAGGCAGGGCAGTAGAACAGCAGAGGTGTGGGGGTATGCCTGAGAGAGTTCCCAGGTAAGTTGGTGATAAATAGAGTTAAAATAAAAGTTCAGTTTATTGTATTTCAAAGAGGTTTTAACTTTTCTTAATAACTTTGTGATGTTTGAATACTTTTACACAAAAAATTGCCTTTTTCGGACACCACCTCATTACCAAGGGTGGTGGAATAATGCCAGTCTAGCCCAAAAGGTGATTTCATGGATGCTTTGCAAAAATATATTTTGGGCAGGATTTGAACATTTTCACTGCCTTTGTTCAAGAGGTAGGATCATAAGAAGGCTGTATTGTGTTGAAAATCTTGGATCTAAATATTTACGCAACAAAGACATGAGTGTACAATGAAATTTTTCTACACTCGCTCATAACTTTTGACATTTTCAATATTTTCACCACATATTTTCAACATAGCCATTTTTTACACCTCATGAACATGATAGCTGTTGTATTTCAAATCTTGGCCTAAATGTGTTTCCACACCTGTGACGTGGAATGATGTTTCAGCAGCAACCCAAAAATTTTCACCTACAGGGTTCATGACATAAAGTCATAAGAAGGCTAGTCTGAAAATTTGGTGTACACATATGGTAAAATAACTAAGTTATGAGTAAACACTACAATATGTCAACATTTGCTCATAATTTCAGTAGTTTTAACTATTTTAACTCAAACTTTTAACATTGCCATTTTTTCACATGATCTCATAAATGTGACAGGTGTCATGTTTTAAAGCCTTGGTGAGATGTGTTTTCGCACTTCTGGTGTAAAATGAAGTTTTGGCCAATATACTATAAATGCCACATGTCATGTTAAAAAGGGAGTGATAAAACAACTATCTTGAAAATTAAGGGTCAAAATGAAAAAAAAATATTATAATTATTAAGAAATATTGTGTACAGTGCCAGTGTTTTTGACAGTGGGTATGCTTTGGTATCGCGTCCCAGTGAGCTGAGTTTGGGGCCAAGCTTGGTGACCCAGCTGGATGGGGTGATGGTGTGGGGATAGTGCTGTTATGTTACACCCCACAGTCAGGAAATGAAAGCTGCAGGGTTTCCTGTATGGCCTCAAGTACCATATAGTGAAGAAAGCTCTTCCCTTGGCATAGGACCCTACACATCTACACCCATGGGTGTCTGAGGAACCTGTGTATTGGCTGACAGATTAACTTTTTGTCCTGTGCATCTGTTTTAGCAGCCACATGGAAGTGTAGGGAACAGGGAACAGGGGGTCCTGTGCTTCTGCAGCCCACCAGACAGCTCCATGAATTCTGGGCATCTGTCACTGCATGAATATGCAGGGCTTGCAACGGCCCTGCACTTCCATAGGTGGACAGAGTCTTACATTACTTTCCTTGGGCCCTGCACATCTGTGAGACTTTTATGAATGAGAATACAATTCCAATATCTCAAAAAGAAAGAAAATTAATTGCAAAAAAACTGCATTAATGCAATAGTTATGGTTCAAGCTAATGCCACAAAATCAGGGAAATGTGGCTTTATATTTTCTAGTCCTAACTTCCCACCCCCACACCCCCATGGAGCAAAAGGAAAAAATATTAAGGTTTTGGGTCTCCAGAGTCTTGGCAAATAAATGCTGGGATCTTCCTTGGGGTTGTCAACCCTAATGCCAACTCTGTTCCCTGAACAATCAAGGTCAGATGTTATTTCCTTTCTTCACACAGTGCCCAAAGCTCTAGTGCCTCGTAATGATCCACCTGGGATAAATGATGTGGCTAGTGATGAGATTAGGGCAGAGCAGAAGGACTTCATGGAACTGGGGAGATGTCTTAGACAAGTGGCACGCACTGTAACCATTTCAGAGGTGCTACCGGTCAACAGCAAGGGGGAGGAAATGGCACTCCACACCATAAGATTCAATGCATGGTTGAAGAACTGGTGAGAGCTGAGGGCTTCAACTTCATTAGGGACTGGGTCCCACCTGGAAGAATGCAGGCCTATACAAGTGGGATTGACTGCATCTATCCAAGGGGGGGCAAGATCCTCAGTGGGAGGTTTAAAAGCTTCATTGGCAAGCATTTAAACTAGCCAAGGGAAGAGATAAAGTTAGGCCAGAAGAATCAAACTGCCTCCACACCCCCTAAGGATGAAGCAGTCAGTAAGGAGGACCCTAGGGTTGGGAAATCAACACTAAAACCTAAAATCAAAATAGGTAGAATGGCAGAGATAAGGAAGAATGGGAATAAAAACAGGAGTGGAAGGGAGGGAAGACATGGGAATAGGAGGGCTAGCTACTAAAAGGGGAGGTTACAAAACTTGGAAGGCCATGTGAATGAATGCCCGAAGCATGGAAAATAAAATCCTATACCTAGGGGCCTTGATGCCAGAGGCAGACCTGGACATTGCCATTGTTTCCAAGATATGGTTCACGGGGAACCATGAATGTAGATGAGGCATGAAAAGCAAGTTTAAACATGGGGCAGTGTTCATACATTGTTTTGATAGTTTTCCAATGACTAAAGGGTAATTCCCCCTTTTCCTGTAAATCTCATAATTTCTTATGAAAACTAATATGCCAGGTTTCTTATAAGCCATTCAAGACTATGGAAACCATTTCCTCGTAGCCAGTTCCAGTTCCTTGTAAAATATTCAAATCCCGTTGGTTATCATTGGAGTCTCACTGCAGCATCAAGGATTATTCACATTTTCATTGTCTGCCTAAAGATCACCTTTGGTAGTAACATTTTACAAAACACTCCCAATCTTGAACATTCTCCTGCCTTCCATGCCCTATTTACTACATCCAGTTTAAAAAGGTACTGACGTCTCAAAGAAAACTCTGAAAAACATAATAATTAGATAAAATTCTGCTTGTATTCCATATATAGTCAATATTTCTCCTCCCCATTATTTATTACTGAGAAAATGTACATGAATACATGGTTTTTATCCCTTGCAGTTACTTTAAAGTTAATTCTCCACTATAGCTTACTCCCTACTTCAAGTCATAATGCTCTGTTGTGACATCACAATTTGTTGCCATGAGAGTAACTATGATGTCATAAGCAGTGCAGTATGGCCTCAGGTAGGGAAACAGCAACAGAAATAGATGAACTCTTCAGGAGCAAAAAGCCAATTTTCATGCAAATTACCTCAGCAATAAATAATGGGGAGGAGGAATAAAGAACTAATGTGAAATACAAGCTGAACTTTATCTAAATATTTTGTTTTGTTAAAGCTCTCTTGAAGGTGTCAACTGCTCTTTAACATTTGGCTAGAGGTTTTCAATGCAGATGCTAGTATATAGACTGCAACATGCTTAAGCTCCATATTTTGATATCATCAATCACCACATTCTGAGTTCCTTAAACGTACCTGCTAAAATACAGGTATATTGAAATGCACATCTAGAAATAGCAAAATGTCACTGCTGATTTTGAAATGTTATTTAGGTGATATGAGTTCCTTTTCTGATGTGCAGTATATTAATTGAGATATTCAGAATTATCCAGCCTGTCCATGACAAATAATAAAGTTTGAAGCAATATTAGTGTGCAGGTATAAATGACATGTGATTATTGTGCCTTAGTACTTTAAAATAATACAGGATAATACAACGTTTTAATATTAATTTGCTAGAGTACAAGACCATAAGAGCATTCTTGTTATTCCAGAGATGTTTTTCTGTTCATATATGGAAAAAAAAAGTTTCCTGCAAAAAGTATAAATTACAGTCCTTCTTCATTGAAGACAGATTAACTTTCTTGTGGAACAAAAAGTACATTCTTGTAATGTGGATCAATTATTTGTGGTACAAACTGAAGTATGTATTTGAATAAGAAAATATTTGTTTTAGAACACTATATTCTGAGTATAAGAATGGTTCCCAAGAAAAAAAAATGTTTCCTAACTAAAATACTAAAATTGAAATAAAAATATACAAAAGCATAACACTGTTAGTAATTCTCAAGAGAACTTGTTAGTATGGTAATAGGAAATATTTTGATGGGCAGTTTAATTGCATTCATCTTTATATGCAGTTATTAAAAACATAAACTTTGACAAATGCCAGCATGTCAATTTTGATGTATTGTATGAATTCTTCAAAAACCATGTACTTTGCATGTTTTCAAGTGTATTGTTGAATCATTAGGCTTATGCAGTTGTCCAACTCATATTAAACAAACTCCTCTCTAAATTTTGCTCTGTGCTTGGAGTTTGAGAATAGGGTGTAAACAGTGTTGTGTGATTGTTCTTCTATATCTGGCATACATATGTATGTATGTATATATATATATTATATATATATATATATATATATATATATATGTATATATTATAGTGGCATGGTAGTGCCACTATAGTTAGGGTTGAGTACCCCATTTAAGGTTAAAGTGTGAAATTTTGCATCTTAATAACTTTGCCACTCAAAAACAGATTTGCCTGAAATTTGGCAGGGACAGAGCGGTACCATAGATCTCTGGATCTGCCTGGTTTCGTAACAGTTGGGTTTATGGTTGCAGAGTTATAAAGCAACATTCCGTAGTGCATTTATGCTTTTTTGCACATTCTTTGCTCACTCCTACAGGTCGCACGGTTTGTGCATCTGCTCCAGGAAGCATGCGGCCGGGGTCCCCGATGTGTCTTTCGAAGAATTCATGAAAAATATTAAAACGGTTCAAAAGTTATTCAAAAAACAAGTTTCCCATTATAGTCAATGGGAAAAGTTAAAAAGTTCAACAGTGTTGCAAATGCAGGATTTAGTGTTGGAAATGACCCCTGTAGTGTCATGAGTCAGCCATTTTTTTTCAGTTAGTGGTCAAAGAAATGCTTGGCATTTAAATTTGGGATCCTGTAGGGATGCAATTATTTTTGTGTTCACCTAGCCGGACCCTGAGGATGATAGCCATGTCTTTTTTGGGGGGTTAAATACCCCAGAAATATGTTTTTGACATTTTTGTAAAAAGTGGTTTCGAAAAGTAGTGTTGCACTCACAACACTTTTGTGATTTCATTTGTTGAGAGTTAGGACAGATGACCCCAACACACACCTTGATGCCTGTTGGTGGGGGCAGGTTGGGGGTGGGGTACAAGGGGAGTGGGAACCCTAATATCAAATTTCTTTGCTTTTGTCGCTGTGGAACAACCCTAGCTGATGCATTAAATGGAGTTTTTTGCCATAAAAAAAAAAATATATATATATAGATAGATAAAAAACTCCATCTAATGCATCAGTTAGGGTTGTTCCACAGTGACAAAGCCAGGAAATTTGATGTTAGGATTAGCCTCCCCATCCCCCACCCACCCCAACCAACATTGAGTGTGCTTGAGGTCATCGTGCCCAATTCTCACCCCATTCCATGTGTAAACAAGCTGAGGTGGTGAAGTTTGGAGAATGGGATGAGAGTTAGGACCGATGACCCCAACGACACCCACGATGCCAGTTAGGTCGGTGGTGGGTGCAAGGGCAACCCTAACATCAATTCTTGCTTTTGTCACTGTGGAACAACCCTAACTGATGCATTAAACAGATTTTTTTTTGCCATGAATATATCTATATACAGTATATATATATATATATACATGTGTAGCTTTTTCTCCCATTGGGGCTTCCGGGCAGACAGCCTGCAGTCTTCTCTCAGATCATCTCAATTCATCATGTTTTGGCTACAGGGCTTCATTAAGCCTGCCATGGATCCCCATTTTCCATATTCTCCCATCCCTCCCAGAGTAGTGGTGAATACAGGCAAGTGGGCACACATGGAGGACTGCATGCTTCTGTAAACCGTGGTGGTCCTTCCACTCTCCTGATGTAAGTCCCCCAGACCTCCCTTGATCTGACATCTAACCTCCACTGGGTGTCAGTCAAGAGTGAGGTGGCTAGTCTCGCAGATCCAGGAGAGGAGAGCAGCCGAGCAGCCACTACAATCCTCTTCCATCCCCCCCGCAGTCCCCAGGTGGTCCAAGCTCACCTCTGAACACAGGTCACCAGCATGGCATGAGGTGTGGCATCTAGTGCCTCACCCCTCAGCACCACTTGGCTGGCCTAGGCATACATATTTCTTAACTTATGCAGTACTCTGGCTGATCTTGCAAACAGTTTTCATTCAAATTGGGCTCAGGAATAGTTCAGTGCTAACCAGATAATTGCACATAGATATACAGATACATAGACACTGTCAGCAGATAAGGGCCTATGGCCCACCCAGTATGCCCATTTGAACTTGTAAGTTCTCTTTATATTTTTTCTATAAGTCCATTGCCCCTTACCCCTGACCTCCAGAATTCCCTTAGGCCTATCCCATGCATTCTTAAATCCTGTGATTGTTTCAGCCCCCACCTCTTCCTTTGGCAGGGTGTTCCACTTGTCCACCACCCTTTCTGTGAAGAAATTCTTCCTCATGTTTCCTCTGAATCACCCTCCTTCTAACTTCATCCCTTGCCTTCTAGTCCTGGTACATCTTTTTGCTGGAAAATAGTGTATTCTTGCTCCCCATTCCTTCATGTAAGGTACTTATATGTCTCTATCATATTCCCTCTCTCCCTCTTCTCCTCCTCCAGGGAGTACATATTCAAGTCCTACAGTCTGTCCTCATAGGACTTGTGATGCAATCCCTGTACCATTTTTTTTCCCTCCTCTGAACCTTCTCTGCCCTTTCTATGTCCTTATGTAGGTAAGGTCTCCAGGCCTATACACTGTACTCCAGGTGAAACCTCACTAGTGTCTTGTATAGTGGAATTATAACCTCCCTTTTCCTGCTGGTGATGCCCCTGCCTATGCATCCCAGCATCTTATTTGCTTTACCTGTTGCCTTGTCACACTGTTTCCCTACCTTGAGGACTTCAGAGATTATAACCCCAAGGTCCCTTTCCTGCTTGGTGCATGTGATATCCGCACCCAAATCCGTATTTGTTCAGCCTAGCATTTATGAATGAAGATTAAATATAGTGTCACCAAGTTATGATTTAGATTAATCTGAATATTGTTTTATATTTATGGTTTTAATGTTTTATTGGAGACTAATAATTCATATACAGGTGCCTTGGTTTAAGAAAGGTACCGTTTAAAGAAATAAAATTTGATTTGATTTGACATCATTCTGGGTGTGTGGCCACACACAGAAAACTGGAGAACACAGTGCTGATAAAACATAGAAAAAGAATACAATAGATTTTTTAAGCAAGGTTAATTTACAATGCTGCCCCATGAATACTAACTGGGCCATATGCTTCAAAGCACATCCAGAGCCAGAAACCAGTATAACACAGGTGAGCTCACAGCTGTAAAGAGCAAATTGTCAGGATCAAGAAAGATGGAGGGTGGGCAGAAAAGGGGGCAGAACAGCCAGAAACACTCAATTAGTATTTCTGTTCAGTGTTTACCAGGGAGAGGGATAGGCCTATGGATCTGGTAAAAGTTGGGATAATGGATGAGAAGATCCCAGTGAGCAGGGTGTTGGAGGGCCTTAGGTTCCTGCTAGTGAATAATGCACCAGGGCCAGATGGCATGCAAGCACGTGTCCTCAAGGAGTTGGCAGAGGTCCTGGTGGGATCTCTGGCAGACTTTTTCAACACCTCCCTGGGGACTGTGTGCATGCCCCAAGACTTAAGGATGGCACATTTGGTGCCCCTCCATAAGAATGGGCCCAAGGATGAACCAGGTAACTACAGACCAGTCAGCCTTAACTCCATCTTGGGGAAGCTATTGAAGACTATCCTAAAAGAAAGGTTGATGATCATTCTGAATGAGAATGGTCTCCAGGACAATAGGCAACAAGGGTTTGTCTCGGGCAGATCCTGTCAGACAAACCAGGTTGACTTTTTTCACTGGGAGACAAGGGCACTCAATAAGAGCCAAGCGGTGGATGTCCTAGATACATAGAATTTGACAGCAGATAAGGACCGCTTGGCCCACCAAGTCTGCCCATTTCCCTACCTAATGGATAAGCAGCAGATCCTAGTTAACCAGCAGCCTACTTCTTTCTACCCCTACCCCATAGAATTGCCTTATGACTGTCCCATGCATGCTTGAATTCCACCACTGTTTTTGACTCCACAACCTCCTCTGGAAGGCCGTTCCATGCATCCACAACCCTCTCTGTGACAAAATACTTCGCTTATTTACCTTTGAGCTGCCCCCATCTTCAAATTGTGCCCCCTTGTTCTTGCACACCTCTTTTTTTGAAAGATGCTACCCTCTTGGACTTTGTTGATTCCCTTGAGGTATTTGAAAGTTTCTATCATGTCCCCCCTCTCCCTCCTTTCCTCGAGGCTATACATATTAAGCTCCTTTAGTCTCTCTTCATATGTCTTCTGGTGCAGACCCTGCACCATTTTAGTTGCCCTCCTTTGGACAGCTTCCATCTTGTCTATGTTCCTGCGGAGACTGGGTCTCCAGAACTGCACACAGTACTCCAGATGGGGTCTCACCAGCTGTCTGTAAAGAGGGATAACAACTTCCTGTTTTCTACTGGTGATGCCTCTCCCTATGCATCCCAGTATCCCCCCAGCCCTCCTTATTGCCCTCTCACATTGCTTGCCCACCTTTAAGTCATCTGATATGACTACCCCAGGTCCCTTTCCATTTTTGTTGTTGTTAGTATCTCACTCCCATTGTGTACTCTTCCCCTGGGTTTTTGTTTCCCAGGTGCATTACCTTGCACTTCTTAGCATTGACTCTAAGCTGCCATACATTTGACCATTCCTCTAACCTTGCCAAGTCCCTTCTCATCCTTTCCACCCCACCTTGTGCATCAACTCTGTTGCAGATCTTTGTGTCATCTGCAAAGAGGCATACTTTTCTTTCCAGTCTCTCTGCAATGTAGCTTATAAAGACATTGAAGAGGACCAGTCCTAATATTGAACCCTGCAGTACCCCACTAGTAACCCCCCCTTTCTTCAGAGTGGACCCCATTTACTATTACCCTCTGTGTCCTATTCTCCAGCCAATTTTACCCAGGCTACCATCTTGGGACCCACTCCCAGGCTGACTAACTCGATATTAATCTTTTGTGTGGGACTGAGTCAGTGCCTTGCTAAAGTCTACGTAGGCCATGTCCACAGCCCTCCCTGATCTACTACTTTGGTCACCCAGTCAAAGAAATCTATTAGATTCATCTGGCATGACCTTCCCGCTGAGAATCCATTGCTGCCTTGGGTCCTGTGCCTCTCTGGCCTCTAGGTACTCGACAGTTCTTTCCTTCAGAAATGATTCCATCATTTTCCCTATCACTGAGGTTAAACTAACAGGTCTATAGTTTCCTGCTTCTGCCCTGCTCCCACTTTTGTGAAGGGGAATCATATCTGCCCTCCTCCAGTCATCAGGTACCACCCCGTCCTCCCATGATTTGTAAAAGAGTGTAGTCAGTGGTGTCACTAGTTCTACCCTTAGTTCTTTTAGAATTCTGGGATGAATCCCATCAGGCCCAATTGCTTTGTCCATCTTTAGTTTTAAGAGTTCTTTCAGAATCCTTTCTTCTGTAAATGGTCTGGTATCAACTTCTGTATCCAGAGTGTTTCTATTGTTTGTTTTAGGTACCTCCCCCTCTTCATTTGTAAATACTGAGCAAAAATATTTTGTTAGTATATCTGCCTTTTCACCGTCACCCTCTGCCCACCACCCTCCCCTTTATTAAGCCTCACTATCCCTCCCTTAGTCTTCCTTTGCTCCCTGATGTACCTAAAAAAGGTTTTATCCCCCTTTTTAATTGAGTTGGATATCTTTTCCTCAGTTCGGGCCTTTGCTGTTCTGACTGCCTTCCCAGCTTCCTTTTGCTTTAACTGATACAATTCTCTGTCCTGCTCCTTCTGTGATTCCTTGTACTTTCTGAATGCTTTCTTTTTCTCTTGAACCTTCACCTCCACCTCCTTTGAGAACCATTGTGGTTTCTTACATCATTTTGTTTTGTTTATTTGCTTCACAGAAAGACTTGTTACCTCTGTGATGGAAGTTTTTATTATTCCCCATTGTTCTTCCACCCCTCCTTCCTGCCCATATGCTAGTGCATTGTTAGGCACTAACCCATTTTGGCAAAGTCAGCCCTCCTGAAGTCCATTAGTTTTGCCTTTGTATGGCTTGACTCTATTGCTGTGTTTATTGTGAACCATACTGTTCGACGGTTGCTAGTTCCCAGATGGCTGCCCACTTCTACATCTGTGATTCTCTCTCCATCTCCATTTGAGAGAACCAGGTCTAAGATTGCTCCCTCTCAAGTGGGTTCCAATACTAGTTGTCTAAGGCATGCCCCCTGTAGGGCATCTAAAATAACCCCACTCTTAGAAGTGGCTCCTGCAACTGCACTCCAGTTAACATCTGTCCTGTATCTTGACTTCAGTAAGACCTTCCACTCCATGCCAAAAGGAAGGTTGATTAGTAAGCTGAGAAACCTGGGAGCAGAGGAGAAACTGGTCAGATGGGTTAGGCACTGGCTGTAGGAGAGACAGCAGAGGGTAGCTGTAGAGAGTAAACTCTTGACTCCCAGAGCTGTAACCAGTGACCACCCATAAGGTTCTGTGCTTGGACTAATGCTATTTAACATTTCACTGCTGACATATCGGGTGAGTTAGGAGTAAAATCAGCCTTTTTGAAGACTGTACAAAGATTAGGATGGAAATGGATAGTGTAGAAGGGGGGCAGGTACTTCAAGAGGATTTGGCAAGACTTGAGTGCTCGTCAGATGCATGGCAGCTGAGGTTCAATGCTAAGATGTACAAAATCATGCATGTGGGAGCCAGGAACCCTGGGAATTGCTGCTGACTGGGGGAAATGCAGTTATCCTCTCTACTGGAGGAAAAGGATCTTGGGGTACTAGTATCACTCAGCACAGTACAGAATGGTGGCTGCCAAGACTAATAAGATGCTGGGGTGCACGGCAAGGGAAATCACCTCTAGGAGACAGGAAGTCATTCTACCACTGTACAGATGCTTGTGAGACCACACTTGGAGTACTGTGTGCAGTTCTGGTGCCCCTATTTAAAGAAGGACATCAAACTACTGGAGGGGATGCAGCACAGGTCATCAAAGATGATCCTTGGGCTGGGGGCAAACCATATGAGGAAAGGCTGGGGGAGCACTTCACAAGTTTCCATTTTTTTCCCTTTTAGATACTTAAATGTCTTAGTTTGGATACCTTGTCTTATATTTTCTAAAGTTGTAAGAAGTGATTTTTTTATTTTTATTCTCCCTTCTATGTGCTCCCTACTCCCCCCATATTCCTATCTTCCCTCAGCAAATAGAAAATCAAAAAGGTCATTTTTTTTAAGGTAAATACCAAGGTACCCAAACTAAGAAATTTAAGTATCTAAAAAGGGAAAAAATTCGAACTTATGAATGGTTCTAGAGTGAAACATGATTGTTGGGAGGTATTGATACTACATGTTATTCAGATATTAAATATCAAACCATAGATAGCAAACATACTTTTTACTTAATATGCAATGGCTGATCAGTTAAACAATTTGACCTGGAATGTAAGGGGAATTAGAACAGAATAAAAGGTAAACAATATTTAATTGTATTGGCAAACAAGCAGCTAATATTATATATCTACAGTAGACACATCTACTGAACAATGAATTCATGTTTTATTCCAAAAAATGGGGACAAGGAATACATGCTCCATATAGTATGAATGCAAGAGGGGTGGCCATTTTTTTTAAAGAATATGAATATAAGAATAGAAAGACACATAACTGATAAAAAGGCACTATATTATATGTGAAATTCTTACTATTGATAATTTAATTAGTTTAATAAATGTATACAGCCCTAATGAAAATTCCACATCATTCTATATATAATTGTTTCTTCTAGTTGCTAGCTTTGGGTCTCCATTAATAATGGGCAGAGATTTTAATCTAGTTTTGGACCCCACAATAGATAAATCAAACAGCTTAATTTCATGAATTCAAACAGCTGCAATAAAAATGAAACACTTTATTAAAGACTTTAATTTAATTGACTTATGAAGATATATTATATATTCTTACTTTTCAGCACTACATCAATCATATTCAAGAAATGACTTTTTTATGTCAAGTGCAATATTATATAATTTGGTGGACATTAAATATAAAAGCAGACACATCTCAGACCATGCTCCTTTAATCCTGTCTGTAAAAATTTTAAAAAATTCACAAAATATGTTTTTAAACTTGATACTGCTTTGCTTAAGGACAAAAGGTATAATGAAAAAATAATAACAGAAACCAATATATTTTTTCAAAATAATAATGATACTTCAGCAATAATTACATGGGATACATATAACGCCTATATTAGAGGCATAACCATGGCATGCAAATAAAAAAAGAGAGCTAGCTAATGTAAAATACAAGAAATAGAAGACAAAATTGAACAAAAACGAATTCAGCACACTATAACACAAAATTAAATAACTTTTCAAGAATTATTAACACTAAGAGACCAATATTATAAATTAATTACAGAAGAAGCAGAAAACCAAATAAACAAAACAAAATCAAAATATTATGTAAAGGGGACAAAACAGATAAAGTATTAGCATGGCAGATAAAAAAGAACAAGGAATCAAAAGCCAAAATGATCAAGGGGGCATCATTAATGACCCTAACTTAATAAATAAATAATTTGAAAACAATTATAAAAAAACTTTACAAATCAGAAAAAGGCACCACTTGCTCAGATTTACAAATATTTTTAGACAGAACAGACCTACCACAAATACAAAACTAACATAATCATCAACCAGCGCAAGAAACAACAGAATATGACATCACCAAAGCAATAGAAGCTCTTCCCATAGGAGAAGCAACAGGCCCAGATGGAATTCCAACCGATTTTTATTAAAAAAAAAAAATTCTTACCCCTCATCTCAAAATACTATATGACAATATTCTTCAATTCAAAACAATGAATCCCTCTGCAACAGAAGCCACAATTCTACTATTAAAAACATATATATATATATATATAAAAACACACTACTATCCTCATCCTACAGGCCAATATCACTGATCAATATTGATGCTAAGATACCAACAAAAACACTAGCAAATATATTAAATAACATTTTGCCTGAAAGCATACATACAGATCAGAATGAATTTATGAAAAAATAAAAACAGGCAATTAAAAACCAATGTAAGATGCACAATAAACGTGATAGACATCTTTAAGGAGGGAGACTTTTCAATATTATCATTAGATGCTGAAAAAGCATTCGATAGAATAGAGTGGGATTATATAAAAATCCTTTTCAAGACAATGAAATTTGGTCCAAAATGTATCACCTGGATTGAAATATTATACCAAAAAAAAAGCCACAGCTAAGATTATTACTAACATCAAAACCCCAAACAATATAAATTTAGAAAGGGGGATTTGACAGAATCTCCTTTATCCCCATATTCACATTGGCTATCAAATCCTTAGCCATTAATATCAGAAAGAATAAGGATATACAAGGTTTAAAAATGAATCACATAGAACACAAAATCAGTCTCTACACAGATGATGCCTTAATATATACACATAATTTGAATAAAATATAGACAGAATTAAATAAAGCACTATCCACATTCAGAAGAACATCTGGATATAAAATAAATGGGAGAAATCAGAACTTCTGGAATCCAAAAATCATTCCAACAAATTCATAACAGCCCCTCATATAAAGAAGGTACAAAAATGTAAATATTTAGGAGTGAATTTGGATAATAATAATTTATTATATGGTAATAATGTTGACCCAATAATAAATAAAGTACAGTCAGACTTTAATAAATGGGAACCATTGCCCATAACATTAATAGGAAGAGTTAATATAACTAAAATGAACACCCTCCCAAAATTTATGTTCATATTCCAAACAGTCCAAATAATAATACATAATAATTGTTTCAAACAAATAGAAAAAATAATCATAAAATTCCTTTGGAAATGTAAAAAGCCATGCCAAAAATAAAAATATTATATACTAATAAAGAATCTGGTTGTCTATCACTTCCAAACTTATTAAGGTATTATTAAGCAGCTAATATATCCATTGTATATGAATGGTTTAATCAAGACAAATATAAAGAATTATGCCAAAATAGAAGCTGACTGTACCCCATATGAAAATATCAAACATATCATATACACAGGCCCATATATCAAAAATATAAAAACCTTATTCATGTTGACAAATGCAACTAGTACAATGTGGAAAAACATAATAAGTAATTTAGACTTTCAGAAAATATCTCCATTCACACCAGTTTACTTAAATGGAAATGTTCTGCCCTCTATACAGGACATAGGTTTTAATGTACTGCATGGCATTAACATGTTATTAAAGAATTAAATCAATTATATGATGAGAAAGCATTTTTAGACTTTGAAACAATAAGGCAATTACATAAAATATTAAATTCAAATGTTTTTTTCCGATATCTATAATTAAGAGATTTCTTTCAAAAAATGGCAATATAATTGAAGCACCTCAGATTAACCAGTTAGAAAGCTTACTATTAATTAAAAAATAATAACACGCTTCTATCCATACTCTATAATATAATGCAAAAGAATCAAGGACACACATCATAAACATTAAAGCTAAAATGGGAGGAAAAAATTAAAAATAAATCTCAGAAGAAAATTGGAAAAATATAATAAATCTCAAACAGCTGGGGTTGCTATCAACTAAACTCACACAGATTTATTTCAATATATTGCACATTGCCTAAATCTATTTAACCCTAATATTTCACACTTGTGTCCTAGGTGTAAAAAAGAGACAGGCACTTTAGAATACATGCTGGTTGAATGTGAAACATTGAATAAGTATTGGCAGAAAATTATAGACTCAATAGCAACAATGACTAAAACATAGTTAATAAAGAATGTAGAAAATTGTTCACATGCTGTGAGAACCCCCCATATGGTGATGAGACAGATCTGGTATCCAGTATTTGGGTTATTTGCTTGCTACTATTAGTCCATGATATACATATACAGGCCCAGATATTCAAACTGCGCTCAAAATGAGCGCAACAGCAGGAGCAAGCACAAACCAGTTGCACAAATGCGCAACAGGTGCGATATTCAAACATGGACCAGAACAAATTGCGCAAGCAACCAGCATCTGAATATCGCACATACTGCGCCATAGCGCAACCAGGAAGGAGAAGCTGAGCTGAAATGTTGCGCTATGGCGCAACCAGGGCAGCCCAGCTTGAGCATTCCAGAGGTGCCATAGCGCAAGCAGAGCCCCCCAGAGCAATGGAACTGCACATCCAGGGAGGCAGGCTGGGCCCACCGCCAGCCATGCCACACATGGGCACAGGAACACACTGCAGAACCCACACCACACCTGCACACCCAAGCACAGCATCACTGGGGTGGATGGATGATCTACTTGCCCATGGGGACAAGCCAACAAAGCATAGCAGAGCCATGACACCCCAGCACAACCACTGGCAGGCTGAGAGTGCCACACACAGGGGGTTGACAACCACAGTGCACATCAGCCCCCCATACGCACAGCACACCCTGCACTGTGACCCCAAGACACCACCTATGTGCAGTGACTGGCACTGCAGGAAACCATGCATCCCCCCCAGCACACGTCAACCCTGTGCAGGACAGAAGCCTACAAGCCAGACACACCCTGTGCACCCAGCAGTGGGTGGCAGCAGACGGCAAGACCAACTGAAAGTCACTGCCATGCTGGAGATCCCTCCCCATGCACACACACGCACACACACACACACATACCCAGGACCATGTACACCCCTGCAACTGAGCACCCATAGGCAGCTGCAAATCAGAGAGCAACACATTATTCATATAAAAATATAAAAATGTAATTCACAACAACAAACATTATCAAAACAAGTACAACTATTTACAAGTGGGGGGACGGGTACAAGGTAGGGTTGGTCAAGGGGTAGGGATGACAAACTTGGAGAGGGAAGGCAGGGTGGTAGGGATGGGAGAAGTGGGAAGGGTAGAGATGTCATGGGCCAGCTGGCGCCCTCGCCCTCCTGCCGTGTCCTGCTGGTCTCTCGCCTCCCTCCGCACACCATGGCAGTGAATGTATTGCAGGATGTCGCTATTATGGCCTACAAGCCATCGGATGGCCCTGACATCCCTCGCCATCCTCTGGAGAACCTCGAGGCCTAGGAAAATGGGAACACAGTCAATGGCTGTGACTGACCACAACCCTGAACACCACCCAACCTGCAAGCCATATAGCCCAATGTCCCGCACCTGTGATGGCATGCACCCACCCACAGTGAACATGCACATGGCCATCACAAACAGGCGGCACCAGCTATGCTCACCACTGCACACACACACTGCCCATGTCCATCACAGCACAAACAAGGCTGGCAAGTGACGTGGCAAGGTGGTGCAATGCCAGTTACACAGCTATGTGCCCAGTGCATGCATGGACCACCAGTGATGCATACACAGACGTGCTGTGAAACTGGACAGTGATGCATGTCACCTGTGTCGTGCTTACAGACATAGATACATAGCCAGTGTCGGCAGATAAGGCCTATGGCCCACACAGTCTGTCCATTTCAGCCTGTGTTACTTTGTTTACCTAGAAGTCTGTTGCCCCTTACCCCTGACCTCAAGAATTCCCTTATGTCTATCCCGTGCAGTCTGAAATCCCGTGACTGTGTCAGCCCCCACCACTCCCTCTGGCAGGGTGTCCCACTTGTACACCACCTGTGCTGTGAAGAAAGTCTTGCTCATGTTTCCTCTGAATCGTCCTCCCTCCAACTGCATCCCATGCCCTGTAGTCCTGGAACATCTTTTGCACTTCAAAATAGTGTTTCCCTGCACCCTGTTCCACCCTGTAAGATACTTGTATGTCTCAATCATATCCCTCTCTCCCTCTCTCCTCCAGGAGTACAGGTTCAGTTCCGTAACCTGTCTCCCTAGGAGTTGTGATCAAGCCATGCACCATCCTTGTTGCCCTCCTCTGAACCTTCTCTGCCCACTCTATGTCCTTACGTAGGTATGGTCTCCAGAAATGTACACTGTACTGCAGGTGGGGCCTCACTAATGTCTTGTATAGTGGAATTATGACCTCCCCTTTCCTGCATGTTTGTATTGTGCATGGCTACTGGCCCCCCAGCATGCAATAGCATCCATGAAGTCATGATACTCACACTGCTCAAGCAGCTCTGACTGGCACTGTTGCTGGTGCTGCTGCTGCTGGTGGGCTCCAACCCCTGCTGGCAACGGGCCCCTGGCATGGCCCTCTTCACTGTTGCCCCGCATCCTCACATCCCGGCCTGTGGGAGACAAATGTTGAGACAAACATCAGTGTGACTCAAAAGCAGACTGCCCCCTGCCCCAGTGACAGTGCCTGCCACACAGCCATACCCAGTCATCTCATTGCTGCACACACTGACACAGCCAACTGTGGCCGAGCCATCACCTATGCACAGCCACCAAAACACACACACACCCCTACAGATAATACAGGTGCATATATGGCACACCCACCTGGCCTAGGCACCACGCCCCACCTGGCATGTGACCGCAGCCGATCCAGCAGATCAGGATCCCTCCGGCGGAGGTCACTGTACCATTGCCGGCACTGCTCAGCTGACCGGCACCGTCCAGTGACCCCCACCAGGTCAGTGGCCACTTGCTGCCACACCTGGGTCCAGGCAATGGTGAGGGGCGCCTCACCATAAAGTGCCCCATAGTGGGGCTCCACGAGGGCCACCAAGTTGGCCACTTCAAGCTGGCTCCAGGACACCGCCCTCCTCCTAGCCATGGCACCAACTTTACAGCAGGCAATATGGCACCCAGCTGCGCCGTAACCCCACATGGAGATGTTGCGCAATAGACCACCACAGGCTCCAATCGCGCTGTTTGAACAGCGCCATCACTTCACATAGCACTGTCACCAGACAGCGCAATAGGGACGTACACATGGCAGGCGAACAGTGCCCGGGGCAAAGGTCATATAAAAGGTCATGGGCAATGACGCAAGGCTACGCACAGTGCCATCTGATGTATAGGCATCCTGCGCGACCAACCAGCTGCGTACCAGTGCAACAGTGGAGTATTGTGCAGTAGTGCCACAGCGCCATATAGTGCCCATTGCTGTAGTGCCACTGGCACAATGGTGGCCATGGCCTGAATTGCCGATCGCGCTCAGCATGTCAGCAGCTGCGACAGATGCCTACGTAAGCTATCTGGGCATGCGCAATGCAGTCTACCACACAGGCACAGATCTGCGCCATTGGCTCAGCCGACTCTTCTGTATTGCGCAAAGCGCAGATTCATGATATTCAGCCGACACATGCAAATCATCTGATCAGCCATTCAAGGGCGCAGTGGCACGATTTGCATGTCATTATAGTTGCTCCACTCCTAATTTGCATGTATTGCGCTATAAATGTGCGACATTGGGCTGCGTTGGCCAGATTTGGTTACTGCAGGTGAGAGGTGAGTTGCATGCTGTGTGATGTTCAGGACGATGGTCATGGGAAAATGCTGTAGACTGTACAGTGACAGGTGTCCACTTCCCCCCATACAGATCGCCATGACTGAGCAGAGTCATTGTGAGGGTGAGGACGGTGGGCGTAGGAGGAGGCCCAACTTTACAGCAGCAGAGATGGAGGCTTTCTTCCAGGCCTACCTGGATGAGGAGCCAGTGCTGAGGGGACGGAGGGGCACCCCTCAGTCCCGTGCGGCTGCATGGGAGGGGGTAGCTCTGGCCGTTAACCTGCATGGAAGCCACCTGCGCTCCATGCAGGAATGCAAGAAAAAGATGGGGACAGACCGCAGGAGGTTGAAGGAGAAGGTGGCAGCCTTCAGGGCAGCACGTGCTCGCACTGGTGGGGGCCCGCCAGTGGTGTTGCAGCTGACCCCAACTGAGGAGACACTGGTTGCAGCCATGCAGCTGAGCGCCATTGAGGGCCTACCAGGTGGAGGATTCCAGACAGGTGGAAGCCCATCACTGCACGGTATGACATGGTGGTGGTGGTGTTTGGGGGGGCCGTTGTTCACATGCACTCACATGTACTCTCTTTCTGTTACAGATCCTGTTCGTCTTCAGGAGATGGTAGTGGTGGGTCCAGACAGTGATGCTGACCTGCTGGACATGGAGGAGGGTCCATCCACCTCCACCACCAGCCAGCAGGCACTGCAGCAGCATGCACGCTGGGCCACAAACTCTGGTGTCAGTGATACGGGTGTGGGGTGCACAGCCTGTGTCTCAGCAGTCTGGCATGCAAGCATGCCAGCACGCTGTGACCATGGCAGTAGCACGTACCTGCACCATTGATGATAGAAGGCCTGCAATGGGCAGTGATGGTTGTGTGTCCCATGACGGACACACGGCAGGCCAGCACATGCCCCTGGGCCTGTCTGGTTCCAACTTGTGTACCAGCATGCTGGCACGGTCCCAGGCTGTGCCTGTCAGCACCCGTGGGGCAGCACCGGTGGCTGTGCAGGTGTCTGGCACTGTTGCCAGCACAGCGGTGGAACGAGTGGACCTGGGGCACAGCGGTTGGAGGGGCAGCAGCAGCAGTCACCCACCAGGTCTGGGGGTACAGTGTCAAGCAGTGGCACATGTCCGCCGCCCTTTGATCCACCCATTCCTGGTCCTGGTGAACAGCGCCCACCCTCAAGGGGTGTTGTGCATCAGGACCGTCCACACCCTGGGGGTCAGGATGCCGTTGGGGCACAGTACCCATTGGATGAGCACACCCACCTGCTGCAGGAATCAGTACAGCTGCAGAGACGGGTTGCAAGGTCCGTGGAGGCACTGTCTGTGTCCGTGGAACAGCACAGCAGGGAGTGTGCTCGGGACCGAGCCGAGCTGGTCCGTATGTGGACGGATGTGACCGTCGCCATTGACAGGCTGACCCAGGCAGTGGTCTCTGTCGTTAACGCATTGGGCACACAGTTAGGTGCCCCTGTACCGCACACCCCACACAGTGTACTCTCCACTCCCCGTTCCCGGTGTCGTGCGACACCAGGCCTGTCGATGCTGGGTTTTGCTGTGGGCATCCTGAGCACCCCTGGTGCAGGTTTGTTTGGCATGCTGCAGACCCCTGTGCGGGCAAGGTCACATTCACGCAGTGGGACCCCTGGTGGTGCAACAGTGCCACCCCATGTGGCCCCTGCTCAGCCTGCCCATGCTGTTGGGTCACGGCTGGCGGGGCTGCCCACGCATCTGCGGTGGCCATGGGACAGTGCTACATGACTGAGCTGTCTCCCAGTGCGGGCCCTGTCTGGTGCTGCCATGTGTGCAATGTGTGTCATGGTTGGCAGTGCACTGCTGGGTGCTCTGCTCACCACGCTGACACACGGACCACCTGCACACCCTTCAAACTGCTGTCCACAGGTGTGTGTGCATTATGATGCCTGCATTGCACTGTACACCAAGGTGCAAGGGTGCCCAGGTTCTGACACACGTACTTGGACAGTACGGGTGGTGGGGGTGGTCAGTGGTGCTGTGTGTTAGCAATGTCGGTTCTGCAGTGCTGTGCATCTGCCCATGTATGCTCTGTACCTGGTGTGTGTGTGTGTCCATATGAGTGCTCACCCCTGCTTGATGGTGTGTTTGTATGCCTGGACCGTTCCACTCCCCTGACCGTCATGCACCCCTGGTGTGTTCCCCTGTGTGCCTGTGGTTTGCACATGGACAGTGTTGGTTGCGCATGTCCCCTTGACTTACCTGTGTTGTGCGTAGTGCTCCTCTGTGATGGTGTCCAGGTGCAGCTGGGCCTGCCGGATCAGTCGGGGGTCCCTCCGTCCTGGGGGGACTGCTCTTCACCATCATCACCGGCGCCACTGGTGTCCCCATTGCTGTCCCCCTGTTCAACCTGTATGGCTATCTCATGGTCTTTGGCCATGTTGTGCAGGATGCAACAGGCCAGGAATATCCCACAGGCCTTTTGGGGGCTGTACTGTAGGGCACCGCCGGATGTGTCTAGGCATCAGAAGCGTGCCTTGAGCATCCCAAACACCCGCTCTATGATGTTGCATGTTGCAGCATGTGCCTCATTATAGCATAGCTGCGCTGGGGTCATGGGGTGCTGGTATGGTGTGAGCAGCCAGGGACAGAGTGGGTATCCGCAGTCACCTGTGTGGAGATAGTGGAGATCAGTGTCATGTTCAGGTCCATATTGGCCATCTCCCTGTGTGCCACTACCATGGCACCTGTGGCATTCCCACCCTTGCCCAGAGTTTGCATACCATACATGTGTACTCACCCACTAGATGTCCTGTGGGGATGTCCCCACTCTCAAATCGATGGCACAGTGCAGACTGATACCATATGAAGGCATCATGTGCTCCACCAGGGTGTGTGGCACAGACATTGATTATCGCCAGTGGCATCACATACCACCTGGCAGTTGACACTAGGGAATCCTTTCTGTTCCAATATGCGGCCATCGGGGCCAGGTGGTGGCGTGTGGATGGCCACATGGGTGCAGTCTATGGCCCCTAGCATGCCAGGCATATGCGTTACCTTGTGGAACTCCTGCATGCTTGCTGTACGCTCTGCTGCGGTGCTGGGGAAATGGATGTACTCCACAGCATGTGGCAGCAGTGCGCTGAGGAATTGGGTGAGGATGTGTGACATGGCTGACTGTGTGATGCCTGTGGTGTCCCCTGTCGGCCTCTGGAAGGTGCCCATGGCGAGCAGGCACATGCAGGCTGTCACCTTGGTCTCCACCGACAGAGCGCGACTCCATCATGAGGGTGCCTGCATCACATCACTGCACAGCTCACAGAGCCATCTCAGTATTGCCCTGTTCAGGAGGCACCGGCCCACGATCTCTACATCTGTGTACAGCTGAAAGCTGATGCGGGCACGGTACCGCCTGTCGGGGGCGTACTGCAGACGGGCCCTTCCATGGCCATGTCCCCCTGCAGCATGCATTCTCACCCCCCTCATTACAGCTTCCATGTGGAAACTGGCACTGTCCATCTCCCTGGCTTCTGACCCCCCCCGGCTGGTGTTGCTGTGTTACCCCCACTGTCCTGACTGCTACTTCCACTGCACGGGCACCCCGCTGGCCTCTACAGACTATGGGATACACTTTCCTTGCCTGCCTTTGCTGTCTGTCTGTCTGTCTCTGTCTCTCTCTCTCCCCACTTGGCAGCCTGGTAGCGTTCTTGCGCTGCTCCTTGAGCCTTTTTATTTTGGCTCATTTCCGCTAGTGCGCATTCCGGCTGTGCTGCTATTGCACATCGCGAAGTCTTGAATATCGTGACTGCGGTCTTTATGCATGGATCCGACCCCTTCAGTTGCGCATGCCTTCATTTTCATTGCGCTGTTGCTCAGCATGTTTTCGGGGGCGCAACTGCCTCCTTCTGAATATTGCAAAATGGCACAGTTTTGGACTTGCACATGTGCAACCCTGTTGCGCATGGCGCAACCCTTTTGAATATCTGGGCCACAGTATTTGGGGTAACCAGGAAGTCCCTGGTAACTGTAGTTCATATACCATCTAGAACTATGATTTAGAGGAAAGACATATGTGTTACTCAGGGGCTGTCCTATATTGCTACCTGTCAGAGTACTGATTGTAGTGGAGAACAGGGTGAAGTTACATGCATTTTGTGCACATTTAGGTTTTAAAAGCTTTTGTACAGCATTGTTTGTAGTGCTGCTAGCAAGTGTCATATGACTCATGACTCACTTCTGGGTCGGCGAGGATAAAACACAATCCCCAAACAAGCAGGGTGAGCTCAAGTGGGGTCACGCATGGAGAAGTGCCTGGCCTGCGCACATGTCAAGTGTGTCTAGTGGTGATAGTGGTGATTAAAAGCTGCTCCTCTGTAAGTAGTATCCATGAATTAGCTGTTCATACTTAGATTAGAACCAGTGGTTGTGCATAGCATGTGGTTGTCTTTATAGATTATATTGTGTTGAGAAACCACTTAGCTTTACCTAACTATTTACTGTACCCCACCTTGGGTATCATTTTACTTGTAAAGGAGGACACCATAATGACTCTAGAAGGGGAAGTGGGTCTGAGGTGTTCACACTGCTATGTGCACAAATTGTTTTCTCAAATTCCAACCTGAGCTTTATTTGTATGTGAGAAATGTGTTGCTGGCCTGGTGGCACTGAGGGTTGTGGCACTGGATGCCACACCTCACTCCATGCTGGCGACTGGGTTGGGGTATGGACTCGGGTCGTCAGGGGTTGGCAGGGGGAAGGAGGATTGAGCATCCCAACGGATGCTCTCTTCCTTCGAGGTGGGTTACCAGGGGTGCTGTATGCTCCCGACGTCCCTGGGGGCCAGTGGGAGCACTGGCTCTTATGGAGCACTGGCAGCTTCAGAAGGGCTGGAGTTGGGGAGTGGAGGACGTTGTTAGGCACTTGGCAGGCGGTGACAGCACACATTTACCTGAGCCGACATCCTCAGGGGAAGGGGGATGGGAAGCACAGAAAAAATGGAAACCAACCTTGGAAGTCCTAGATGATGACTGCTCCAGCTACCCAGTCCATGAACCACAGGCAGACTCTGCTGTGCCAGGGGTGCACCATGAAAGACGGGAGGAAAAAAGGTAGGCGTCACCCATGGGCACTCTAGGGACAGACTCAGTGTTGGGGTGGGTAGCATGATCAACCCCGAAGGAGTGGAATGACAGGGCATTAGGAGGGGATAAAAAGAAAGTAAAAAAAAAAGAAATGTGTTAATAACAGTGTGCTGAGAGAAGATCTAATTGCTTTTAACGTCAAGTAAATATGTTGGAGGAAAGCCAGTACGGTATGGCTATGAAACTAAAATTGATTAATAAAGAACAGACTGTCTCACAACCTGCATCTACATTTAATAGTGAAACTATGTATATTTCTAATAGTGACGAGATCCCTATAGCTGATATCCCTCACCTTGTAGTCTCACAAGTCATTGATGCACCTAATGTGGACACACATATGTTGCCAAGAACCATACAAAACATAAGGCCTAACAAAATGCACAGACTAAGGGAGGAAAGTGAGCAGTTAGAACATGATACAGAGGAATGGTAAGTAGTTAAAATCAGCAAGAAAGATTAGTTTAGACATAGAGCTTTGGGTAATAATTTAGAACTAAAAACGGATATTAACCTTTAATAACTCTAAATGAAAATGCTGTTGTAATAAATACTATTGATCCAGACCCAATGCATGACTCCTGTGGACAGCATTATTCCTACTACAAATCACCAAAACCTAGTGCAAAATCTATCAGAGATTAATGGAATTGACACAAATAATGCTAGTACTATATAGGTTAATAATAGTGGTATGAAGACAAATACAAACCAGAACACAGATATTCAAACTATGAAGTCTCCCACTAGAACTACCCAGATTCTTACACAAGAATTTTCTAGACATTTTCCAATTGATATGGATTCTAGCACCCTTGTTCCTGATCAATTGACTCCCCAACAAAGACAATATTATGTATTGGGAGACTCTATTGTGAAATATAGAGCTAAAATTGTTTGTCGGCGTGATAAACACAGTATCACCTGTAGTTCTTTTAGCGGCACTGGCATTAGAGACCTTCATAATATGGCAAAAAATATCCTACAAAATGCTGGCCAGAGACCATTGGTTATAATCCATGGTGGCACAAATGATATCAACAAATTACACATTGATGAAATAAAACAAGAAATGATTAATCTATGTGTAACTCTAGAAGAAATGGGATGTGAAATCCATATTTTTAAAATTCTTCCTGTGCCAAGGGCCAATAAACACCAAGTAGCCACAATCAAAGCATTTAATGAATGGCTGAGGAAATGGACCCTGAGTAAAGGATACTTTTGTGTAACTCATTGGGAATATTTTCATAATAAACAATCTTTATATAGCTGGGACAGGTTACATTTAAATAAGTTTGGGGCAATGAAACTTGGGAAAACCTTTTAGGAAATAATCTCCAAAATTTGAAACTAGTTAGTAGAGGGAATAATGGGATGAATCATAATACATCCAAATCAACATCTGAACTTAAGCTCCTAAATATTAATGCAAGGAGCTTAAAACTAATAACGATTATGGAACTGGAGCTGTACTTAAAAACTACTAAAACTGACATTGCGTGTATCACCGAAACCTGATGAGAACAGTCCATCAATTGGGGATGTAACATTCCAGGATATCAGTTATTTTTTTTTAAACAGAGAACATAACAATTACTTTTAGGGATAAACATGATGTCAAAACTGAAACTCTTTGGTTATCTATAAAACTTTCAAATTCATCAAGTGTTATGATTGGCACATGCTACAGACCACCAAATAGAGATATAAAATATAACAATGCCATTTTACATGAAATGGAACTAGCCACAACTTTAAGGGATCTAATTGTAGTAGGGGATTTCAATGCTCCCAGAATAAATTGGAGAACACTTGCAGGACAAAGCAAGTTTGAGAAAACCTGTTGGACACCATTATAGGAAGTGGTTGTGAACAAAAAAGTGTCAAAACCAACATGTAAATCTAACCTGTTAGACTTGATAATTACTAATTTACAATGTTGCGTCCATAGTCCAAGAGTGTTACCACATTTGGGAAACAGCCACCATTGCAAGGTCGAGTGTATTGTCTCTGAAACGGTAAACAACTACGGGAAAAATGTTACATTCCCTAACTTTGAACATGCTAATTGAAACATGATAAAACAGGCCTTAAGGGATCAGGAATGGAATTGTTTACTAAAGGACTTAAATATGGAACAGATGTGGGTTTATATCCATGAAATGTTAAATTATTTAATTCAGAAATGTGTTCCAACTTATAACACATCTAATAAAAAAGGTTCAGTTCCTATATGGTTTTCAAGGGAAGTAAAAAGGCAAATCAACAAAAAAAACAAAGCCTTTAAAAAGTATAAGAATAAGTATTCTGAGAAATATAAAAGTATCAATTAAAAATAACAGGCAAAACTAAAAAAATAATTAAAAAGTAGAAGAATGCAACTGAAGTTTAAACTCTCACATTCAAATGATATCAAATGATTGTATGCCTACATAAATAGAAATAAATAAAATTCTAATAAAATCATCTCCATTAATATTAATGACAATATAACAGAAAACAAATTTGGAATTGCTCACCACTTCAATGACTACTTCAGTTCAGTTTTCAATAAACATGTGTTTCTATCTACAATAGAAGTCATCGACCATAGTACAACATTGTACTTTCTGAAAATTATGTTTTAACTGAACTATTAAACCAAAAATAATTCAGCCTCAGTAGCCCCTGACTTCCCACCACTGTTTCCAAAAAAACTTGCCAAGGAGTTCATATCCCTTAACTATTTTCTTTAATAAATCTATACAAACAGGCCAAGTACCATCTCTATGGAAAAAGCCATTGTTGTACCGATACATAAAAAAGGGGTGAAAACTAATGTGGCAAATTATAGACAGACAAGCTTAACTTTGGAATGCTGTAAATTAATGGAAAGACTAATAAATAAAGAAATAGAGAAGGAGATTACAGCTCTCGGACTGCATGGTCCCACTCAACATGGTTTTCAAAGAGGGTTGTCATGCACCACCAATTTGATTAGCTTTTACAATTTTGTGAGTGAAAACATAGACCTGGGTATACCTGTTAATGTCGTCATGTTAGATATTGGGAAAGCATTTGACACTGTTCCCCATGATTTATTAATCAATAAATTGGTAAAAATGGGAATTAATACAAGATTAGTATGATGGATACAAAATGGGTTATTAAATAGAAGTCAGGTGATAAAAGTAAATGGTATGCTATCAGAAGAAACTCATGTTGGTAGCAGTGTTCCCCAGGGCTCCGTCTTGGGCCACATCCTCTTTGGTTTGTTTATCAGGTATATGGGTATTGGTGTATTGAGCTTGGTGTCAAAATTTGCTGATGATACAAAGCTGGGTAATGTTGTCAGCACTTCAGACCAACATCTGACATTGTGTCTTGATCTCATGGAGATAGCTGAATGGGCAAAAGTGAATAGGATGAACGTTAAGGCATCTAAATGCATGGTATTACATTTTGGCCCACAAAAAAAAAATCATATATACTATGAACTGGCAGCTTATTAGATCAGTAACTAATGAAAGAAATCTAGGCATCATAATAAATAATGACCTTACTTCAGCAAATCACTGTAGGCATGTTGCCTTAACAGTAAATAGATTGATCTATTCTATTAAAAGATCATTTATAGCAAGAAATAATCAGCATCTTAAGAGGTTTTATAAGACATATATTATTCCTCATTTGGACTATGGTTCCCCAGTCTGGTGTCCCTATCTCAAACAAGATATTAATCTATTGGAAAGGACACAAAGAAGAATAGCTAGCTCTATTCCAAACCTATCACTACTTAACTATCAAGATAGACTAAAGACTCTTAATTTGTTCTCACTACAAACTCATTGACTAACGGGTGATTTGTTGATGCTGTATAAAATTTAAAAAAAAAACAAGATCATATGTTTCAATGTGGTCTGAAGTTTAAAACAATCAATAATAACCTCAGATCACATAATAGACAACTACTAATACCAAGATCAAACACCATTAAGTGTTATAACTTCTTTACAGTTCGAGCACCAAGAGTATGGAATTCTTTGCCAGGTTATATGATTACAGCTCCATCCATTGTATCTTTTAAGAACAAATTGGACATCTTTTTTTTGAATAGTACCCACTAATTGTCCCACTATGGTGTGGGAGACAATTTAATGGGCTTTATATCCTACTTTGTCTTAAACAACCTAAGTAACCTAAGTAACCTAAATAACTACAACTAGCTGAATCAAATATCAGACACAAAAAATTTATAATAATCAGAATTATTAATGCCCATCAGTACATTTTAATGAAATAGAAAGAAGTTAATCCACCAGATTATAAAAATTGGCTTAACATGATGAATCAGACCTACAAAATGGAAAAAAAAATCATTATATTTTAACAGAAAGATATGAAGCCTTTGATAACATATAGCAAGATTATAGTAATTTTTTATTATACAATGGCAAAAAAGAATCTAGGTCTCTAATTGGTAAATCTGGGACTGGACCCGGGATGTTATGCTGGCATAGCATTACGGCTCTAGTCCCAACACATTTATGATAGCATTCAAATTAAAAAGAATACATTGCTCAGCTGCCTACGAGTAGCTTCAGTGGCCCCCCTCTCCCCACTTTGCTGCTCTGCTGACAATGCCTGTTCCCCACCCTGTTTAGAAAAAAAAACACACCGCCACAGAAAGCTGCCTTATGTACTAACTGTACACTGCTCACCGAATTGTACAATTGACACACCCTGCCAATTACATTGATCAGTAGCCTCAGTTAGACTTATAATTTGCCCCCCCAAAAAATACAGAAAAACACACTGTAGCAGAACACCGCGGTGATAACTGAGTGAGTGAGCAGGAAACCACATCTGTGAACAGTCACTGTGCAGCTGCTCTACACACTTGGTTTTCAGCTTGCATCCATTTTTTTAAAATGTGGCCATAATTCTTTTCTTTAAAATAAACATTTCATTACTTCCACTTGAAAGAGGCAGCAGACAGACGTTGGCTAGAGGTTAATGGTGAGGGATCTCTTGAGAGCAGCGGCATACAGGGGGTGGCAGAAGGGTAATAGGGCAGGAGCTCTAAGCACAAATTTTATCAGTACAACAAAGGAAAATGCTGCGAAACAGTCTGCTCAGTCCGGTGCATACAACAGAGCAGCCAGCTCATAAATTGAGAACAAGACAAAATGTAGCACTCGTTCCAGCTGTTCCCACTAGTCAAAAAACACCAAGTACTAGTGGAATCTTTAAAGAAATTTATTCACAGATAATCCAGTGGTGAAACACCTACACGCCATACAGCCACCGTGTGGAGCACAGGGGTTTGGCTTCATTGGGGACTGGGGTTCCACCTGGAGGGACACCAACCTATACTGGCAGGATGGTCTGCATCTGTCCAGGAAGGGAACAAGTCTTTTGAGCAATCGGTTTAAATGCTTCATTGGCAAGCTTTTAAACTAGTCAAGGGGGGAGGCACTGATAAGCAGCAGGAAAATCCCAGCCTCTCCCTACAAAACAGGGTACTAAATGAGAAAAAGACCGAGGTAGACAGGTCAGTGGGGATGCTGCAAAAGAAGGTAAAGCCATCAAAACATGGAGAGCAATGAGTACCAATGCCCATAGTCTGAGTAACAAGCTTCCTGAATTAGTGACCTTGATGGAGGAGGAACATCTGGATATCGTGGCAGTCACAGAAACATGGTACACACAAAACCATGACTGGGACATAAACATACCAGGATACACTATCTACAGGAGGGACAGGGAGGGTAAAAGAGGAGGAGGAGTAGCTCTTTACATAAGGGAAGGAATCAAGGCAACAGAACAAAAGGAAAAACAGGGAGGAGAAGAAGCACTGTGGGTAAATTTGGAGACCGCAATGGCACCACAATCTGCACAGGGTTAGATACAGACCCCCTTCTCAGGGGAGGAAATGGACAAGGAAATGATAGAAAGAATACTTAGAATGGCAGAAAAGGGAGATATTGCTGATGGGTGATCTGAATATGCAGATGTTAACTGGAATGCGGTTGCAGCAGCCACTTCAAAGAGTGGTTATTCTAGATGCCCTACAAAGGTAGCCTTAGACAACTAGTATTGGAGCCCACTCGAGAGGGAGCAATCTTAGACCTGGTTCTCTCAAATGGAGATGAAGATGGATCACAGATGTAGAAGTGGGTAGCCATCTGGGAACTAGCGACCATCGAACAGTATGGTTCACAATAAACACAGCAATAGAGTCAAGCCATACAAAGGCAAAAGTACTGGACTTTAGGAGGGCTGACTTTGCCAAAATGGGTGAGTGCCTAAGGAATGCACTAGCAAATGGGCAGGAAGGAGGGGTGGAAGAACAATGGGGAATAATAAAAACTGCCATCACAGAGGTAACAAGCCTTTGTGTGAAGCAAATTAACAAAATGAAACGATGTAAGAAACCACTATGGTTCTCAAAGGAAGTGGAGTGAAGGTTCAAGAGAAAAGAAAGCATTCAGGAGTACAAGGAATCACAGAAGGAGCAGGACAGGGAACTGTATCAGTTAAAGCAAAAGGAAGCTGGGAAGGCAGTCAGAACAGCAAAGGCCCAAACCGAGGAAAAGATAGCCAACTCTGTTAAGAAGGGGGATAAAACCTTCTATAGGTACATAAGGGAGTGAAGGAAGACCAAGGGAGGGCTAGTGAGGCTTAATAAAGAGGAGGGAGGGTGGGCAGAGGATGACTGTGAAAAGGCAGAGATACTAAACAAATATTTTTGCTCAGTATTTACAAAGGAAGTGGGGAGGTACCTAAAACAAACAGTAGAAACACTCTGGATACAGAAGTTGATACCAGCCCATTTACAGAAGAAAGGGTTCTGAAAGAACTCTTAAAACTGAAGTTGGACAAAGCAATGGGGTCTGATGGGATTCATCCCAGAATTCTAAAAGAACTAAGGGTAGAACTAGTGACACCACTGACTACCCTGTTTAACAAATCATGGGAGGATGGGGTGGTACCTGAGGACTGGAGAAGGGCAGATGTGATTCCCCTTCGCAAAAGTGGGAGCAAGGCAGAAGCAGAAAACTACAGACCTGTTAGTTTAACCTCAGTGGTAGGGAAAATGATGGAATCACTTCTGAAGGAAAGAATTGTTGAGTATCTAGAGGCCAGAGGGCTCAGAACCCAAGGCAGCATGGATTCACAGCGGGAAGGTCATGCCAGACAAATCTGATAGATTTCTTTGACTGGGTGACCAAAGTAGTAGATCAGGGAGGGCTGTGGACATGGCCTACTTAGACTTTAGCAAGGCATTTGACACAGTCCCACACAAAGATATACAAGTTAGCCAGCCTGGGAGTGGGTCCCAAGATGACAGCCTGGGTAAAGAATTGGCTAAGAATAGGACACAGAGAGTAATAGTAAATGGAGTCCACTCTGAAGAAAGGGGTTACTAGTGGGGTACAGCAGGGTTCAGTATTAGGACCGGTCCTCTTCAATGTCTTTATGTTATATTTATTTTATTTATTTTATTTTTATTTAGCTTTGTTGACCGGGTAAGTGCACTAGACAAATCCTGCCTATTTTCAGGCACGACCCGGGGGAGGGGGATACAGATGAATGCCAACTGACCTTGAACCAGATTAAGCTGTTGGTGATATTTTTAGTGAATGAGGGAAATTTGTCCAGGACACCGGGGAAATTCCCCTACTGCTCGGCCAGTAGGGGGACAGGTTGTTGCTGGATAGCAGGTCAATTGGTGACCTGCATGCAAGGAGGATGGAAGTGGAGGAGCAAGCGGAGCAGCCGAGGGCTGCAAATGAACCAATGCTTCTACTAGGAACAAACAGAGACTACAGAGGAATACGAGGAAGGAGAAGAAAAGACCAATTTGTTTCAACGGAGGATTTAACAACATTTATAACGAATATACCAATATTAGAGTCAACGGAGCTTACACCTAAGGTGAGACAACTAAAAATAAACTGGAAACATTACAACATGAGCAGAGAAAGTAGCAGAAGAATTAAAAGCACTGGCATGCAAAAAACGGAGCAACTTACAAAACCAAACAACGAGTAATCGGGTACAAGTCCTGGGTAACATGAGTCCCAAACAACCTTTGAGTGGTGTTTGCAGTGAGAAGAAGAAGGATGAAGTTCAGACAGATAAGGTGACCGAAATGAGCAATAATTTGAATGATGTGCCTTCACAGAGAGTTGAACTGGAGACCGAGAGGAAACAGGAACGACGGAACAAATATTGCAGGTGCACAAGGACGTTGTAATGAGAAAGGAAGAGAGACAGGGGACAGTTTTTGGACGGACAAGGAAGTCCTGTATTGAATTCAAGGGTTTTGTATTTCAGCCTGGAAACAATATGGAGAAAGCGGACTACAGAACAGGAGAAAAACTGCATCTATCAAACGGTGCCAGGAATACAGACTGGGGTAACGGACTTTTCATTCAACAAACGACTGGTGGATAAGGTAGGAGAAGAAGGAAAGGAAAAAGAATGGCATTGACTTTTGCAAACGTAACTTGATACTGCCTATAGTGGGAACAGATGGACAGTTAATTACTGATCAGCAAGGGTAAAAGAAACAGTGGTAGGCAATATCTGTACTGCACCTATTTCTACTGATAACTGGTCCCCACAGAAAGCGTTAAGTGAAGCGGGTTGGACATTGGATAATGGATCGTGAAACCCACGCCTGACTGGGACCCAAAATTAAATTTCTCCCAAATGAACCTACTTGGAAACCAAAGATACAAGAAGCTGGTAACTCACAAGAGTGTGAAAAGAGGATAAATGGGAATGAGGGAGGTACCCCATGGAGAGTTCAATCTGGGAAAAGGAACCTTCAATGCCTAGGGTACAAGCACAAGGGAGGCACAGGACCGTAGGCGAACTCAGTGGGATAAACCATTGATGTCAGAGTTATTTTCTAAAATTAAACAGGACGCTGCACCTTGTAGAAATGCGGTACGCATTAGGTATAAAGGAGGTTTAGAGGTTCGACCTGACAGGCAGTATGTGGGAAAAAGTTTATTAAAGGAGTCTTTGCATTTTTCACCTAGAGAGGTGTTTGCACTTATTAATATTTCTGGAGAGGATAATTTCGATGTGAGTTTTCGTTCTACCTATGCTCTTGATATGTTTTGGGAAAGATATACGCAAGTTAAATTTTCCCCCTTGTGGACTCCATTTATGGTAATACCTTTAACAAAGCCTTTAATTAAATATGTCACTGTTATGTTTAGAAACGAGGGGGTGCATATTGATGATATTATTTACTGGCTAGGCCAAAAATGTGAAATTCAAAGTGACCCTGAAGCAATACTAGATTCAGAGCAATTCTGGACAGGGGGTTGGCGTTTTAAAGTAAAATTAAGGCAGACAGAGGCAGGTATTGAACACATTCCGAATTCCTTTTTATTAGGGAGGAGAGGTGTGTTTCTATCATGAGGACAACCACGTGCATGCTATTAATGTGGGGCTAGGACGCATTTATCAAGTTCATGTGACAAACCTAGATGTGAAAACTGTGGAGAAGTGGGCCATAGTACATTACAGTGTTAGCTTCACAAAGTGTGATTTGTGTGAAGAGGCAGGACATGTATTTGTTGATTGTACATGGCGGCAAAAATAAAAGTTGTTGTGCGAGTCCAGATCTATTAATTCAGAAAGCACAGGATTCGATAATAGGAAAAACCTTGGTTGGTTCCACACAGCCTACGGTAGACATAACCACAGGATACATCAAATGGACAAGGGACAGATGTACCGAAGTAGCCAGTCAAATGGCACTTCAAACCTAGATACAGGGAAACTTGGTAAGAGAAAGCAACAACAACAGGAGACCTTTCGGACTCCAGTGATTGCTGCTGTTAGACGTTCCTCACGAAATGTTAAAACCTTTCTCAACAGCCGATTTTGAAGTGGAAACCAGTAATTCTTTTGCCTTACTGACCAGTCAATGGGGAGAATCAGATATGGATGGACCTGAGGATGATTCCCAGTTGATAACGGACAGTCCACCTTCCTCAATAGGCTTACAAGAGGATTATAAAGGAAAGAAAAGAAAAGGAGGAAAAAGATAGGTGAAGGTAGACTTTGAATAGGAATGCTGCAATTTAGGTTAGGTTCAGTGAATGTACACAGTATATTGAATTATAAGAGGCGGCAGATAATTTATGATTCAGTTCATGCTATGCAGTTAGATGTCTGTTTAATACAAGAAACCTGGATATATAATATGTCACAAGTTAGGTGTTTTCAACAAGAATGGTGCTGGGGCCCATCCTATTGGTCCTTTGGCGGCAGTCAGCAGATGGCATAGGTTTTTGTTTCATTCCTATGAGTTTTCTTTAATTAGGTTGACAGATTTGATACCAGGACGGTTGATGATCTTAGATGGGATGTGGAAAGGCAGGTCTTGTAGATTTATTAATGTATATGGTTCACAGCTTAAAGCAGAAAGGGTTGCACTTTGTAATATGTTACAACCTTATTTATTGACTTCACTGGAGGTGTTGTGTGGGGATTTTAATTGTACTTTATTAGATGTTGAGAATCCAATTAAAAAGAAAAAATAAAAAGATTTATTGTGATACTAGGGCACTTTATAAATGATCCATTCTGCAGGTTTAATTAATGGTAGTAGTAAACAGAGTTCAGGGCCCACATTTACATTCAAAAGGAATCAATTTACTTCTACTATAGATTATATTTTCTATCCAGACAAATTTCTTTTACATATCAAACATGCCCAGTGTCCTTTTCTGATCATTTGCTGTTACTTTGTAATGTTTCTCCTTCCGGTAATCTGAGAAGGCAGAAAGCAAGATGGAAATTGAATCCTTTATTATTGACCTCAAAAGAAATATTGGAAAAAATTCAGTTGTTGTTAACAGCACGATTATCAGTAGAATTTTTATACAGCTCAAAGAGTAAATGGTGGAAGGATTCTAAGGATGACATTTGTCATCTATTACAACAGCAAGGAAAAGCAAAGGCAAATAATGATTTTTTACACTATTTAAAATTAAGACAGCAATTATATAATTTATTTTCAATAGCCAATATTTCCTCAATGGAATATGATTCACAGATTAGGTTAGTAAAAGCTCAGCTTTTGAAAGTTCAGTATAATAGGGCAGAACTCTAACTGCGCATTTACGTTATGGGATCAAGAAGCAGCCGGAGGGATCCATATGCTGCTTTAAAATTTATACACAAGCCACACATTTGACTACACTTGGAATAAGGTGGGTCTGTTAGTACAAGATCAGAAGTCGCTTTCAATTATTAAACAATTATTTTTGGAATATAAGCCAGCTAGGCCTCAACTGTTCAGAACATTAAGGACTTTCTAGACCAGATTCAGGTACCAGACCATGGGATAGAGTCCTCAGAGGTGCTAGGCAGATTCATTACAGGAAATAATTGAAGCCATTAAAATACAAAATACAGGAACTTCCCGGAGTTGATGGATTAACAGCAGAACTATATAAAGCTTTTCCAATGGAATTTGCTAAATGTTTGGTTATTGTATTTAATGCATTTCTGGATAACCCTGACTTTCCAAGCTGGTTTGCAGAGGGTTGCTGATTTTATATAAGTCAGGTGATAAATTTGACTTAAAAATTGAGACCAATTACGCTTCTGAATGTAGATTATAAATTATTTATGAGAATCTTGAATGAGAGATTAAAACAATTAGCAGTAAGAGTACTTTCCCATATCAGTTTTGTGGAGTGCCTGGGAAAACATACACCAAGCCCATATGGTCTTAAGAGATATAGTGGAGTTGGCAAAAAGGAAAGATATCAGGATGTATTGTCTCTGTTGACCAAATGAAGGCCTTTGATAGAGTATACCAACCTTTTTATTTGAATCCCTATGGAAGTATGGAGTTCGAAGGTTTTATACACATTATAAAAGAACTTTATGATTCAGCAATAACACATCCAGTAATACAACTTGAGATACGGAAGGATTTCATTTTCCCACTGAGTACGTACAAGGTTGTCCATTAAGCCCCTTGTTATATGCATTTCGATTGATTCACTGGATTAGATCATTAATACAAACATCATGTGGACAGGAATTAGTTGGACTGTTGATGTGGATAAGTGGTATATACAAGCTTATGCTGATGATTTGTGTGTCTTTTTTCTGATAGTTCACAAGTAAAGTTATTTTTAGATTACATGGAAGAATATGCAGTATTGGCAAATTCAGCTATTAACAAAACAAAAGTAAAGGAGTATTTATTGGAACCAATGACATAGCTGAGGTAATAGTACAAGGTCTTCAGATTTCCTGTGATCCAATTAAAATATTGGGTTTATTTTATGGACCAAATAATATACCAGAATTTAATTGGATGACAGTATTAAAGTCTATTGATCTTAAAATTAGTATTTGAAACATTGGAAACTGGATAAAATTAAAGGGTTGCGATTATTAAAAATTTATTGTTCCAAAGTTACTATACACAGCATTAATTTTCCTTTGCCCTCATTCTTGGAAACCAGATTATATAGTTTATTTTTCAGATGTTGTGGGTAGTAGGCTTAACCCGATTAAGAGACAATTTACATACTTGGAAAAACAGAAAGGCGGACTAGGAATGATAGATCCGGTTGTTTTTTTTGCCACTCTATTTATTTCAACCAATAGCAAATTAGGATGGGGGGCGACCTTGGGAAACATTGGATTGTTACATAGACAAGTCATGGGGAGATATTATACTTTGGAACAATAGACCACCAAAACCGATACCGACACTGTTACTTCCAGTATATTACATTCCAATTGCAAAAAATTTTTAAATGGGTATAGAAGCACAGGTGGTCAAAGTTAGTTCAGGTTCAGCTGTATAAATCTGTCTTACTTCAATTATATCCAAGTGAACCAGAGTTTAAGAACTGTCATAAGGACTATAGGAAGGAGGTTTTAGTAAATTAAATAACACAAGATTACCTACTTATATGTGGACACCTTATGGCTTAGTATATGGTCTAATTGAGTTAGAGGAATGCCAAGCATAAACCTTTACAGGAACGAAACTGTCCATTTTAGAGTGTATAGCACAAGAAGAAACAGTTCAACATTTTCTTTTTGAATGTTCTATGCTACTAACCTATGGAAGTTTTAGCAGCCGATGGGATATGAAATGGCTAGCATGTATGGATTATGAGATATTAGTATTGGGTCATGTTCCTCAATTTCTGGTTATTATACCATAAAAGATATTTTTACTAAATTTTTGCAGCACATTGGTATACTATTTGTGGCAAGCTAGATGCCAATGGGTACTCTATCAAAGATTAATGCCTTATGACACGGTTCAGAGACTAATACAAGGGCTATGTACAGGATTTATAGTTATGATATTACATTTTTTCTTCCAAAAAGTGAGAGAATGGTGGAGGTTTTTCAAAATTCATTAAATACAAATGAGAATTTTGGAAACATTATGGGATATAGAAATGTTCATTTGAGAGTTTAGTATTTTTACAGATGCTTTATATTGAGTTTATAATTTCGATTTAGCCCTTTGTTAAAGTATATTATGTCTCTATTAAAAAAGAGAGAAACTGGGAAGGGACTGTTATTAATATTATTAAGGATATAGATTAATATTAATTGCAGATTTAATTTGTAGTAATATGAGGTAATACTATGGATATTGTGGTGTTTTTCCTTTGTCTGTATGTATATATATGATTTGTGTTGTAAATTCTCATATTATGTAACTGTGGCTTTGATATTGTTTGATGTTACTTTAATAAAATATTCCCTACTCTTTCGATAAGTGCCATGGGATCTTTAACATCCACCTGAACTACCACCAATCCAGGCAGATGGGACCTCGGTTTAACATCTCATCCGAAGACGGCACCTCAGAAATGCAGCACCTTCTCATGCTGCATTACAGTGTCAGTACTGGATATTAACCCAAGTGCCAGATGTGGGAACTGAACCCACAGCCCTCTGATCTCCCGGACTCAGAGGCGAGTGTGCTACCTACTGAGCCACTGACACTGCATATTGCAGAGGGACTGGAAGGAAAAGTATGTCTCTTTGCAGATGACACAAAGATCTGCAACAGAGTTGATGCACAAGGTGGGGTGGAAAGGATGAGAAGGGACTTGGCAAGGTTAGAGGAATGGTCAAATGTATGGCAGCTTAGATTCAATGCTAAGAAGTGCAAGGTAATGCACCTGGAAACAAAACCCAGGGAAGAGTACACAATGGGGGTGAGATACTAACAACAACAAAATGGAAAGGGACCTGGGGTAGTCATATCAGATGACCTAAAGGTGGGCAAGCAATGTGAGAGGGCAGCAAGGAGGGCTGGGGAATACAGGGATGCATAGGGAGAGGCATCACCAGCAGAAAACAGGAAGTTATTATCCATCTGTACAGACAGTTGGTGAGACCCCATTTGGAGTACTGCGTGCAGTTCTGGAGACCCAGTCTCCGCAAGGACATAGACAGGATGGAGGCTGTCCAGAGGAGGGCAACTAAAATGGTGCAGGGTCTGCACCAGAAGACATATGAAGAGAGACTTAAGGAGCTGAATATGTATAGCCTCGAGGAAAGGAGAGAGAGGGGGGACATGATAGAAACTTTCAAGTATCTCAAGGGAATCAACAAAGTCCAAGAGGGTAGCATCTTTCAAAAAAAGAGGTGTGCAAGAACAAGGGGGCACAATTTGAAGATAGAAGGGGGGCGGCTCAGAGGTAATTTAAGGAAGTATTTTTTCACAGAGAGGGTTGTGGATGCATGGAATGGCCTTCTGGAGGAGGTTGTGGAGTCAAAAACAGTGGTGGAATTCAAGCATGCATGGGACAGTCATAAGGCAATTCTAGGGGGTGGGGGTAGGAAGAAGTAGGCTGCTGGTTAACTAGGATCTGCAGCTTATCCAATAGGTTGGGAAATGGGCAGACTGGGTGGGCCAAGCGGTCCTTATCTGCCGTCAAAATCTATGTTTCTATGTTTCTATGTTTCACTAGTGTGCACAAATTTTATCCACTGAGAATCTCCTACTGCAACATTTAATGGCAAACTATACTGAAGAACTGCAACCAAGATACAGTTTGGTGGGGGTGCCACAGACCGAATGAAAGGAAATCAGACATGGAACTGGCAAGCATATAAGACAGAACAAAATCCATCTACTGTACAGACAGCGTCACCTGTTGGATAGACATAAAAAGGAACTTATTTTTCTATAAATACACTTCCACTCACAAAAAAAAAAGTAAAAACTTGTACAAAAATTCTTCATTTTTAATTTTTTTCTTGTACTTAAACATTAGCCATTGTATAATAGAAATAATGCACTCTAGGGTGTGTGTCGTGCTGGTATAACATCACTTCTGGGGTGGTGCCGGGCACACTCAGCCTTGTGCCCTACCACCCCAGGCATGACGTTATTCCAGCATGACACACACCAAGTCATGCATTATTCCTTTAACAACACCTGAATTACTGATTAATTTGAGACTCTAGAAAAGTTGTTTATAGAAGTACGTAAGACATACAGTATGTATTGAAAGAAAGGTAATGTTCTCTTCCTTTCTTGTTGTTCCTGTTTTCTCTTTTCTCTTTGATTTATGTAAGTAACAAGTAGAATTGTTTTGAGTCTTAAATGTACCTTGTCTTGTATGAAGATTATTAATAAAAAAAGGAATGAGTGGTGAAGAATGCAGAAGGGATAAGTTTAAAATTAAGCTGTCAGTTTCCTGTCAATATTATGGCAAGTCTTTATGTCATTTACTGCCCTGACAAGGAAATTTCATGGACATATGTTTGCAAAGACAAAAAAAAAAAAAAAACAATGGGGGAGCTCAACATGCACTCCATGGAGGATAGAAAAGAGAGATGAGATATGATTGAGACATTCAAAAACTTTAAGGGCATGAATAGGGTTAGTACTAAGAGCATGTTTAGATTGGAGGGTGCACAATTTGACACAGTCTTAAACTGAAGGGCAGAAGATTCAGGAGGGAAATGAAGAGGAACTATGTCAAGGAAAGGGTGGTAGCAAGATGGAATGCATTGTTGGAGGAGGTGATATCATTCAAATCTGTGGACAGTTTTAAGAGCGGTGGGACAGGGTCAAAGGTAAAGTCAAAACTGGGAGAAGCTGAGGAGAGGGAGTCGGCAGAAGGGGTGATAAATCAGATAGACGGGCGAGGGGTGGAAGGTGGGCAGCTGCAGTAGATTAGATTGGGAGATGAGCACTTGAGCTGACTCAATAGACCATTTGCCCTGTATCTGCTGGCATTTTCATATGTTTGTATGTTCCTAAATGGTGTGGAAATGACTGGGGAAATGCAACATGTATGATGGTGCATACAGAACAGTCAGCAATATGGGCGGGGTGTGGAGACATGTGCTTTACCAGACATAGCATGCCTAAGGTGGGACACAGGCAGTCTGCCACATCCCTTAACCCTAACATATATGGGCATGCACACCGTCTGGCATGCACAAAGAGTACAGTGTGTAAAAAGAGTCATGCATAATGCAATGGATGAAGAAAGTAGTGCTCAAGCAGAGTCAGTGAGGGGGACAACACTGCTAATGGCCCTGCGATGGAGGTCACCATGGATGAGATGGAACTTGGCCATACATTGACCCATGAACATGTGGAAAGCCAGGGGATCAGATGGTCATGGGTCAATAACTTCATCATGGGCAGTTAGTTACCATAGTAGCTGGTTATCAGGGAGCACTATGTCATATGGTACATGGCACAGTCACTCAAGGCTCCTACCAAGACAGGCAGGCTCAAGCTTGATAGTCAGGCAGTCATCAATGCCACTGACCATGAGTCATGAACACTGGCTACCATAAAATACAAATGGAGTGACCTCCAGCCAGCTATGAAGAGGAAGCTGAGGGCCACTAAGCAATCATAGACAGCCACAGGTGGGGGGCCACAAACCCCAATACTGACCCTCATGCCAGTTAAGAAGATAGTGGTGGACATGTTGACATAGTCTGCACTGCATGATGAGGAGGAGGACATGGATGCACTGCAAGGTATGCACCTTAATCCACTGGCACACATGGCAAGGCCCACTGTATTTGGCTCAGCTAACTGTACCATTTCACTTGCCACAGAACCCGTGCTTGATACAACATACAGCACAGAGGTAGCCATACACCCCACAGACCAGAGCCCAGCCAGTCAGATGTGGGCAGGCCATTCCAGGTTGATGGCACAGTATTCTGGTGCACAGGCACTGTGCAGAGCACTGCTCAGCAATGCAATGCACAGTCACTCATGCCGTGTATTCTTTGTCCACAGTTGGCCTGCAGGAGGGGATGGTACCCATGGAGGAACATGGAGCCCCCATTAAACAATGGGATGTAGAGGGGACACACACCTCTGGACACAACTGCCTGCCTCTGGTACAAGATGGTGGGGTGGCAACAGTGGACAGTGCTGCCATGGTGTGCATTAAGGGCATTCACAGTCGGGCAAGTATAGTAAGTCAAGGGCCCAGCAGGACTTAATGGATAGAGAGAATGGCTGGGGTCCCTGCAGAGGGGTCCTCCACAGTGACTACCACAAGATGAAGCAATTTGAAAAGGACAGACTATAGGCTCAACATGAGCACACAAAGGAGCTGAAGAAGCTAACCACAGAGGTGATGGGTGTGCATGGTGGCATAGACAACATCAGGGACATCTTGGAGAGGATTGCAGAAAGCATCTGGCAGAAACAGTGATGGGGTTCAACAGTGAAAAGAAATGAGGGGAAGGAATAAGGAGTTTGAGATCAAGTGGGGTCTATGGTGATACTGTAGGTAGGGAAAAATGGGCAGACTGGGTGGGCCAAGCCATCCTTATTTGCCAACAAATTCTGTGTTTCTATATTTCTAAAGCAGAAGGGGCATAACAGAGCTGTGAATCATAGAAGCCTGCCATGTCCATCCAATTCCATATTCCATTTAGCCAAAATGTTTTTGGTGGTGTCCCCAAGTAGATCTTGCAACAGCCGGTAGAGGTTTCCTATAAGGTACCCCCAAGTTGAACCATGGCTCCTGTGAGGACGGTTAAAATCAAGGGGATGGGTCTGGTAGTTTAGTTCACTCCAATGTTTTGTGCAGTAAGTAGATTCAAACCTGGAGGTAATGAAAGTGTTCCCTTCCAGATAGATCATGCTGGGTTTGAAGAGATTCAGTGCTTACCACTGCTCAAGTATTCTAAAACTGAAAGATATGTACCAGGCACAATCTTCTCCAACAGGAGAATGTCTGGTCAGTTTGTGAGAGGAGAAATCCCAATCTAATGCTAGGAGCCTGCAGAAATAGAAAACTAAAGAAAGCTGAGGGATAGCCTGTAACTTATACCAGAATATGAGAGTATTAACAGAGAAGGTAGTAAAGTCAGACAAACTAAGGCATCTAGAAACTTCAGAAAATAAGAATCACCCTATATCATGTAAGTCATCAAGGAAAAATTCCAAGTCCTACTGAGCAATGTGTAGCTAGGGGTGTAGCCAGGTATAGATAGTGCAAAGCTGACAGGCTCTGGCATAGTTAAGAAGGTTTGGAAGGTTAACTCCACCCTTGCGTAGTTGGTAACTGAATCATGGAAAACTGGATTCTTGGACAGTGGCCATACCATAGAAAGTGAGAAATAAATGTTTTTCATGAATTAAAATACAGTATTAGGAAGAGGGAAGTAAAGGGAGAGTTTGTTATTTAGAATTTGAGGAAGAACATGCATCCTAATAGTCGCAGTCCTAGAGAAAAAGGATAGTGGAAGGTGGGTGCAGCGAAAGAGATTGTCTGTCAAGGTAAAAGTCTAGGGCTTGTAGTTTAGGAGCTTCAGGTTGCCAAGGTCATGAGGAATATAAATTCTCAAATATCAAAGTTTTGTCACCTCCCACTTCAGAAGCAGTTGCTGTCACAAAGTCAATGATGGTTGAAAATTAAGTAAGAGCATCTCGGTCTTCTGGATGTTTTATGAAAATCCAGCTACTGCAGCATCCCAGATTCGTTAAGTACTTTCCATGCCACTGAAATTGAAACAGAAACAAAAAAACAGAATTTGATTGTAGATAAGGGCTGCTTGCCTCACCTAGGCTGCCCATTTTCCCTACCTTTTGCAACACCACAGACCCTACTTGATCTCTGGCTTTACTCCCCCTTTCCTAACCACTAAGGTTCCCCTATGCCTATCTCATGCATTCTTGAATTCCATTGCCATTTTTGCGCCCCCCACCTCCACGGGGAGGCTGTTCAACACTCTTTCAGTGAAAAAGTACTTCCTCATGTCTCCCCACAATCTACCCTCTCCTCCAGCTTCATAGCATAACCTCTTGTTCTCAAGCATCTTTTTTTGTGACAAATGCTTCCCTCTAGAACTTTATTAATACCCATGAGGTATTTGAAAGTCTCTATCACAATCCCTTCTTTCCTTTCCTCCAAGGTGTACATATTGAGGTCCTTTAGTCTCTTCTCATAGGGCTTTTGATGCAGACCCTGCACCATTTTATTCACCCTGCTCTGAACTGCCTCTACTCTATGTCCTTCCAAAGACGTGGTTGCCAGAACTGAACATAGTACTCTAGGCAACGTCTCACCAGTGTTTTATATAGCGGTAACACCACCTCTATCTTTCTGCCAGTGATACCCTTCCCTATGCATCCTAGCATCCGATTAGCACTCCCCACTGTCTTGTCACACTGTCTGGCCACTTTTAGGTCATCTGATATGATTGCCATCAGGTTCCTTTCCTGTTTGATGGTCGTTAATACTACTCACCCCATTTTGTGCTTAACCCCTGGATCTCTTTGCCGCAAGTGCATGATTTTGCACTTCTTCACATTGAAATTTAGCTGCTACAACATTGACCATTCTTCTTGCTTTCAAAGATTTCTTTTCATTTTTTCCACACCCCCCCCCGGAGTGTCTACCCTATTGTAGATGTTACTGTCATCTGCAAAGAGGCATACCTTCCCTTCTAGCCCCTCTGCAATGTTACTAATGAAGACATGAAAGAGGAAGAACCCACGTACTGATCCCTGTGGCACCCTGCTGGTCACCTTTCCTTCCTCAGAGTGAACTCCATTAACCACCATCATTTGTCTCCTGTCCCCCAACCAATTCCTTATCCAGTTTTCCACCTTTGGTCCCACTCCTAGGTTGCCCAGTTAGTTTGTACGAGTCTCCTACTGTATGTGGAATGGTGTTGAAGGCCTTACTGAAATCTAGGTAGGCCACATCCACCTCACCACCCTGATCCAATTCCCTGGTCACAGTCAAATAAATCAGTCAGATTCATTTGATATGACCTCCTCCCAGTGAATCCATGCTGCCTTGGGTCTTGTAAGCCACTGGATTCAAGATATTCCACAATAGTTTCTTCAGTAGTGATTCCATTAATTTCCCCACCACTGAAATCAGGCTGACAGGCCTATATCGTAATTGCCAGACTCGTCCCTGTTGCCATTTTTGTGGAATGGAACTACATCTCTGGATTAATCAGTAAAAGGAAAATGTCATCCAGATACAACTCAAGTCTAATATTCAGAGCCAACCTAGGGAATTCTATTGACCTCTAGATGCAGATGTAGAACAGCTGTTAATGATTTTATGTACTAAGCAAAAGGAGGGACAACAGGAGGCATCCCTGCAATGTGCCTTGCTGTGGGCATATGGAAAGGGAGCAAGAGCCTTAGACCTGGATATACACATGGGAGCCCATGTAGCTATTTTCAAGCCAAGTGAGAAGACACTAGGAAAGCAAAAGGCAGACATGCTGCCCCAGAGAAATCCCAAGGAAACTTTGTCAAAAGCCTTCTCAGCATCAAGACTCAAGAAGGCAATTGGTATCATCCTTTGCTTAATGTATTCCATTAATGTTATGACCCTGTGTATGTTGTTCCTCATCTGCCATTGCCAAATAAAACCCACATGATCAGGGTGGATCAGGCTAGAAAGAATTCTGTCAACACAGTGTGCCCAGAGCACCATACAGAGTTTGTAATCAACATTTTAGATGGAAATAGGGCAGTAGGAGGTCAGGTTAGTGGTGTCTTCGTGTGGCTTCAATATTGCTGATATCATTGCATACCCACATGAGGGAGGGGGTCCTCCCCTTGAGCCACCTCCTACATTGCTTTATCTGGATTATGAAGAAGAAGGACTTATGCCACTAAACAGAATAGCCATCCGGACTGGGGCATTTCTGTATTTTAGCCATTGATAGAACCTCAGTGAGTTCTTCATATTGGACAGGAGCTAACAAAGAGGTTCTTTGAAAATTCATAGAGAAGACAGAGAGAGTCAATAGAGAATGTTTGAGAGTAAAGATGGATCAGGAGATAGGGTGCAGTATAGAATTCCTGATAATACTCCTGGAAGATGGACCACATCCTTGCAGAGTCATGAGTAATTTGGCCTGTGTGTGTACCATGGAGCCCCAAGACATAAGCAGTCCAACACTGAGCTCTCAGCTGCTGTGCCAAAAGAGATGAACACATAACCTGATCTCCGTACTGTGCCTGATGGAACTGCTTGTAATTCTTGTTTCATCATACAGATATGGAACATCACTACCATATCCTGGATTCGTATATAGGAGGTGGAGAGTTCGGAGTTGTTCCTGAACAGTATAATATTTTTCTTGGCACTTCTGTAGCTTGGCTGAGGTGAACATGATCATTTCTTCATGGAGGACTGATTTCAAAGTGTCCCAAAGGATAGGTGCCATAACCTTTCCAGAGACATTTTCTGAGATGATTTGAGGACTACATTCCTGCACCATATTCCAAAAGGAGGCATCCTTAAGAAGGGAGGCATTAAAAGGTACCTAAACAAGCAGTTTTTAAAAACTACAAACTCCAAAATCTGGCTTCATAACAAGGTAAAGTAGAGGCTGCTGTTTACATTTATGCTAAAACTGCATTTATGTAAATAATATAAATGCAGTTTCATAGCTTTTGAAAAATGTAAACATCAGTCTTTCACGTTCAAAAAACAGCCTTTGTTTCTCCCTAAGATGACTGCTAAGTCTGTTAAGTGATGAGTCATGATTACATCATCTGAGCCAAAGACAGAGATCCACATATATTTCTATAGTGCTTACTAGTTCTTCTTTCCCTCTTTGTTTTAAATTGTTGTAAAGAATGATCAACACCATGTATTAACGTGTGGATTATTTTGATCAGTACACATGTTAGGTTATGATTTTGATAATTTTGTTAACTTTAACTTGTGGAAAATGTTTTGCAATCCAGCTGACTTTTTCCTTGGCAAACTGCATTACAGTACAACACTTCAGTTACTTGATGATCTAGTGGTTATGTGATGCACTGAATTTTGTTTTTTGTTAACCAGGAGAGACACACTAAGCTGAAAGCTTGCTTAAAGATGTGGCCTGGGAGCACAAGGAAGTGTAATGACTTGCTTAGGGTCACAGAGCAATGTACTGGTCTGGTTCAGTTCCAAAGCCCATGATCTCTTGTTAATCCACAAATAAGGCTTTATTTTTCAATGTGAACCTCCTGCATCTAGCCTGCCTTCTGTTGAACACCCCACCATCCATACCTTGTCCTTAGTACTGCCTGGTGCTGCATATGTGCTTACGGTCCCATGAAGAGAATTATCATACCTCAGATTGTAATCTTGTACCTCACAGAGTTGAGCACACCTATAACAATATGCATCATCAGATGGCACTGTTAAAAAATGCCTCCCAAATCACTCTCCAGTCCACATTCTCAGTGTTTGACTTCTGCTCTCACAGTAAACATTGAGTGTATCACCATCCTTCTGCACAGTGATGGTAGTATGCACAGTTCCCCTGTTGTGTTTTTTCCCACCTCATTAACCAACAACAAGGTCTTCCTGGAGGGCCAAGCAATAAGCTCATGACCTACCAGAAAAACTGCTGTTCATGCCCTCATAAGGGCTGCACTTGCAATGGATAATGATATTATTAGCAGAGGAGGCATACTAATACCTTAAGCAAATCCACCCAACTTCCAGTGTCAGTCTACTCCTTTACCTGTGATCTGCAGAACCCCACAGGACATCTCCCAGCAATTCTTCTCCATTACATTTCTGTACACCACTCCACAATTCAAGTTGGCTGGCTACCACACTTCCAAATCTTGAATGAGCTATACACAACTCCCTCAATACTGTCCTAACAAACATCAACACCCCCCCCACCCGAGGGTACTCTTCCTACACTGAATTCAAGTAACAGTTTAGGTGCAGCCCTGCCACTCTGAGTATTTGTCATTGCTGGCTACTCTCACCCACAGTCAGGTAGTGATCACGATGTTGGCAGCCCCACATTTCAGATCTCTCAGTGATCTGCTCAACGTCCTCCTTCATGTCTTCAACTAACCTGAATATAGCTATACCCTGCTGGAATGACCTCTTCAGTCCCTCTCTGGCATACATTCCTCTCACCTGCTCCCCACACCAAAAACTGGTGAGTTCACTACACGTCTGCATCATGAATGTGATTATTACGGTCTCCCATGTTATTTTTACATATTAATAATAAACATGGTCTTCTGGTAAGCCAGGCTGATAGCTGCATTGCACAAGTAGAAAAATAGGCTTTCCTACCCATGTAAGATCTAAGCCACCTATGACAAGGTACCATTAAATGAAGTGCATAATGATGATGTGCACACCCATCATTTAGCAGTGCTTAATCAAAGCTAGCCTGTATCTTTTAAGGATAGGAAGCCCATCATTCCCCTTGTTCCCTGTTGCAATCAGCCTGATGTACTGGAAAGATATGTTTATATTTGATGTCAAAATAAAACGGGGACTCTACTACTTGCATTCATGATGCAGAAGGGTGATGAGCTCACCAGTTTTCGGTGTGAGGAGGAATAGTGAAGAATGAATACCATAGGGCGACTGAGAAGGCCAATCTTGCAAGATACTGCTATATTCAAGGAAGGGGGAAGACAGAGGAGTGAAATATGAGCAGAGTACTGTGAGAAATAGGATGTGGGCTGCCAGCACCTTGATCAATCCTGACCCCGTTGTCCTGGCCAACATTGCCCTTCCCATAAAACTAGTTCATGCAATTGTCCAAGGCTGTGTGTGGATATTAATGTATGAAATGGCTGCCACTACATGTTCAGTCACTTCACCACCAGTCTAGTAGTGCTTGTAAAGCACTTTGGGATACAAGGTGTATGAAAACCACTATATAAATGCTGATTCTTCTTATTATAATTATTTCCCATGGAAAAAAGAAGACAAGACAAACATATATTTGAGTTTCAAGAAAGTATGAACTCTAACATTGGACTGAACAAGAACTTTGCTACAAAAAAGTGATGGTTCTAGGGGGTGGTGAAGGGTGTGGCTGCACCCCCCCACACACATATAATAATGTACTTGCATGCTGCTGCTGCATTTCACTTTGTTGAAGAAGTCTGATTTATTGATTGTACAAATGCTTACAATCAAACTATGGATTACATTTATAGGTTCTGTCAAAAATGTACTAGAAAAGAATAGCAGAAAATATAAAGGTTTAATAAAAATGTTAAAAAGTGCATATTAAGCATGCACACCACCCCAGCATTCCCACTGTAGCATCTTGGATCCACCATAACCACTAGACCACCAGGTTATTCAAGATTTGTACTGCACTGTGGTTTGCCACAGAGAAAATCGGTTGGATTAAAACACAATTTTATCATGTTAAAATAGACAAAATGAACAGAACCATAGCTTAATATGTGTATTATACAAAATAATGTACATGGTTTTGACCATTTGGGTGATACAATTCTATACAAAGGGAAAAAATAACTAGTTAGCACCATAGAGAGCCATATATCTTTGTGACTTTGGCTCCAATGATGTCATCAGATAACACATTTGGCTGCCATTTTAGGAAGCAGGTAAAGAAGTTTTTTTGAAATTAGAAGGCTGATTTTACAATATTCAAATGCTCTGGAACCACATTTAGGTAAATTATATAAATGTAGTTTTAGCCTTAATGAATACAGCAGCCTTTCCTTTAGTCACCGACGGAGTCAGCTTTTTGAATAGTTTGTCAAAATGTTGTTTAGGTATCCTTTAAGCTGCCAAAATGAGTTTTTTCTTTCCTCCCCAACTCAAGATTGAGGAGCAAGGTAGAATGATTGGAAAGGATTTGTGGAATGTTAATAAGATCTCTAACTGACGAAAAGTGCTCACAAGTAGTGAAAAAGCCTTTCCAGCCATTAGGGCACTAGCATTACAGTGCCTTGTCATTTAAGTGCCAAATGCCAGATTTTATGACCCTTCCTCATCTTGAAAAATGTGTGTATTATTTCCCAGCTGAAAAGAATCTGCATCAAACAGCAGTAAAGCCAAGATGAACAAAAGTGGTCTGGAAGTAATTTTGTGCAGGAGGGACCCGGAGCATAGATAGGTTAGAAGTATCCAAATCAAGGGAAATTGTCAAATTGAGGTCACCACCTAAAACCTGTTGACCCGCAAGAATCTACATCAAACATCAGTAAAGCCAAGATGAGCAAAAGTGGCCTAGAGGTACTTTTGTGCAGAAGAGACCCGGAACCTCGATAGGTTAGAAGTATCCAAATCAAGGGACATTGTTTAAATTGAGGTCGCTACCTAGATCCAGTTGACCAATGAGTTACTACAAGAGTTTCAATAAAACAGTTTGAAAATTCCAGATATGACGTTAGGGGGAAATAGATGTTAGCCAAAGTGACCTCACTGTTGTACAGGGTGCCCCGCAGAAGGACAAATCGGCCCTGTGGATCAGAAAATTCTTTCCTTACCTGAAAGGGCATGGTTATAGGAACCAGAATTGTTGCACCCCACCTTTTCACTGTGGGATAGGAAGAAAAATAAACCTTATAACAACCACCCCAGAATAGTTTCTGATGTTTTAGGGAGTAAGGTGAGTTTCTGGTAAATAAATAACAAGGTGGGTACATGACTGAGCAAAATAATCTGACCAGGTTATTCAGGCTATTTACATTTTGGGACAACACTATAACAAGTGTTATAATCATAATTGCATTAGCAAAGTATTACTTCTATACCAAATCGTGTCACATTATAAAGTTTGCCTTGCTCTGAGAAGCTAAAAATATGTAAGTCCAACTGGGTCAAATTGTAGGAAAACAGCTGACAAGGCCAACCTAGCAGAGTCCAGGTTTGAGAAAATTTCCCTTGGGTCTCAGCAATTTCTCTACCCTGTATGGAACTTCAGGTAACAATGCTGGGAGGTCCTACTGAGTACAGCTTCAAAGGGTAAGGCAGTATGAGAGGCGTTGGCTTCCAAGGTAGGTGAGGGTAATATTACCCTCTTTGGTGATGCCCTATTATGGATATCTGGGAGAAAGCTGAAGGTAGAATAGTCACAGGCTCCTGTGAGCCACCTGTGGGTCCAAAAACAAATGTGTAAGGCATGAAAGAGTAGCGTAGCCAAAAAAAGGAACAAATGAAGTGTACTGGGGGATGGAGAGGAGCAAAAAACATAGTCATGTGTTCCTGCATTGGCTCCCCAGTCCACAGGATATATAATTTTTGCATAACCATGAGGGAGATGATACTTAACGGGCCTTTCAAATGACAATAGACTGGAATATAATGGAAGGGCAGAGAGGGCGCATGACAGACTCTCATTATGCTGCAACTACAAGAGTAGGAAACAGTCCCCCCAACACACACACACATACACACACACACACACACGCACAGCAACAAGTCAGTAGAATTATGTAGCCAGAGGGGACAGATGTTCAAACACAGCTCCTGGGGTAAGTTTAGGAGGGACTAGGAGTCAATGTATGAAAACTCATATGGTGCTGTGCTGGAGACATCACCCCTTAATCTAATAGTGTGCTCAGGGGGGCACTCCACCAGTCACTGTCTCATTCTAATTGTATGCATTGAGGGTTCAAAAAATTATGCAGATCCAGTCAATAAGAGGTACAATAGATGCCTTTAAGAAACAAGAGGGTAGCATCCCATAAGTTGGAAGGAGTCTACCAAATCGTACATTAATAGGTCATACTAAGAAAGAACCTTTAAAACCATAAAAGAATAAAAGTTTCAGTTCCCTCTGTACTCTGGAGAAGTCCCCTATGGTGGAGGGAAGATCCCTGAATTGTCCCAGTTAACAACATCTGGGAGGAAGAAGGGAAGTTGTTGGGGGGCAGTTGGGGAAACAATAGGGAGACAGGACCTCCCAAGACTAACCCCAGAAAGAGTATGGGGATGGGTGTGGTCCAGGAGTGTCCCCAAAATGAAAGCACATGTTTCTTCTGGGACTGTCAACAAAGAGCTAGCATTATATAAAATACTGAACTAAATAAGGAAATGAATAATGCAGCCTGCTGTTCATGGAATCTCCAGCCGATGAAGCTGGCAGGCTCTGTGACTGAGAGTTTACAGCTTCCAAGCCTATATGGAGTTAAACTGAAAGCACATTGTGCTGTAAGGTCTAACTATTGCACCATACAGTCTTACTGAAAGGTGAGTGCACTGTCTAACTCCTCAGAGAGGCTCTCACCACTGCATTTTTATGACAAGAGGGGGGTGCTAAGTAAAGCACCTTGCTGCAAGGAAATACTGGCACTCTGAGTCATTTATGAAAAAGAAAAACAAACACAGCAGGCTGTAACGTGCGAGCAAAATACATCCACACCCAGCAGGTAATTGCCGGTAGTAAACTAGCAGAAGAAACACAGACAAGCAGCAAGTGCAGTAATGAACATGTTTATTACAAAAAATAAGCATTTGCCCTAAATCAGAGTCTGACCAATATAGACACTGGGAGCCAAGAGTATTCCAAACTACACCAGGGTATGCAGTGGTCTCAGACAGCATACATAATACAGTAGCATACATACTTCAATTATTATCATGACTACCATTACATTTGCAGGCTAACGAGATACATAAAACAAGCCCTATTGGCTAAAAGTTATATAGTGAGTATGTTGGAATGTGGTTGTGTATGAAAATCCATACAACACAAAAAGTTGTTCTGCTGCAGTAGTGAAGCCCTCACTAACACAGAACAACTTTTCATTCTGCGTTAGTGAGGACGTCTTAATACAAGGGACTCCAGCAGCTGTTGTGATTCATCGTCCCTTGCTGTGTGAGACTGGTGCATGTGTGTTAAAAGTGAGTGTTTTTTTTTTAGTTTGCAGTCACCATACACAAAATAGAAGAGTGTATGGCTACCCATACACTACTCAGCTATTAAAATCCAGAACAAAGAAAGCTTACAAAATATTGGTGTAAGTGTGGTGTTACATAAATGCTCATGATGGCAGTGCAGGTTATACAACAACTTCTCAGAAGAAAACAAAGAATAGAACATGTACTCTTGGCTTGCTACTTACATTACAAGCTGTAATCATTATAACAGTAATATCCGTGGTTACTTATACAGTAGGTAACAAAGCCTTAAATATTAGTACTGATTATCATAACATATGCGTATATATATATAGATTGTCCATGGTGCAAAGTGGGTAGGCAATATGGGTGAGGGGACCAAGCCTAACACCCCCCTTGTTGCCTTACTGAATAGGCAACAACACTTATGGGAATGTAGTGGGAACAACCTCTCTATCATTTACAGGCTCAAATCAGGAGCCTTGTAAAGGAATTTGAGTTGCTCAGGATGTTGTTGTAATGTGCACCTGAGACAGCAAAGAGTTAGAATCAAAAATATAATCAAAAAACATTTGAACGATAACAAAACCTTTAAATGTTAACTCCAACTATGTATTAGACAGTGCAGTGCTTAAATCACCATCATGAATAAGGTTGTTAAGGTCATCTCCAGCTTTGGAGACATTATTGCTGATGTAGATGAGATGTGTATCCTTTCTAACTAAAAGTGTCTTAGGAGACAAGGTCTGGGGATCTATGTGGACATTGAAGATAGGCAAATACTGAGATAGAGCAAGAAAATACTTAGGGTCACTGTCAATAACATCTGGTTCCATGATGGGAACAGGAGTAATCACGGTGTTACCAATAACAGTAGTTTGATGAGGAATAAAACAAAAATTAGGGAACTTGACTTCATACGTCTTAAGACCATAGGAAAAGATTTGTGATTAGTGGCAATGCAATACTGACCATCAGAATTATATGACATTTTGACAGTACAAACCCTCCATTTCTGCAGATGAATTGGGCAGGTGAAAGACTGATTCATGAGTCTTGTAGTCCGCACATGAACCTCTTCAGCATAGCTCTGGTAAAGGCATCCAGTGTGGCCCACTGGTGATGACATTGTTGATCATGCTGTTGCCCTGGGGATGCTAATTTCATATGAGCCAATATCAGAGTCCAAAGTAAAAGACCAGTCAATGCTGTCCAGTGAATAGCCACACACTGGCTTGATGACGTTGAATACATCACAGTGACACAAGTAGTGGTATCCCTGTTTGGTGCAAAAGTCTGTAGAAGGCACCACCCATTCTTCCAGGGTGAGATGAAAGACCAGAAGAGGTGGAAGATTGTTCTGTTCTCTGTAGATGTCCTCATTGTGATGCCCAATGGAATTAATGGAGGCTAACTGATCAAAAATAGCAGTTTCTGGATCAAAGTGTGGTAATGACACAGTTAAAGTAATGAACATCATGTCTCTGATGGTGCAATGGTTGGTATTATAACATGGGCCCCTGTTGGGATCATGTGTAACATAACCTAGGTTTTGAGCAGTAGACATAGGTATAGACAATGATCTAGACATATGCATTGTAATTCAAGTAGTAGATCTACAGTGTGGACAGTACCATTTAGCAAGTCTCCAGTCATGAATAATATCCATAATACATCCAGATTCCAGGTCATGGATGAAATTATTGACAGTGGTTATGACCAAAGAGCCATAGGTAGAGCATAAAAGTTCCCTGGCAATGTATTGTTTGTTGGCCTCATTGTTCTTCTGGACAACAAGTTCATTAATTTTATTCTTAGTGCCATTAAAACTCTTGGCAATATTGTGCATATTATACATGGTAAAACGCTCATCCCGACTAAGCCCATCTACACCATGCAATAAGGATGGTAGTATATTATTTTTCATACCATCCTGGAATTTAACCATTTGCCTTTTAATAGAGGCAATATCTGCCCTGTTCCAGATTGACATGCTGGATCCGAAGAGTCTGGATATGGTGCCAGCTGCACCAGAGACATCAGCAGTGGCACGCCTCCTGCATTATGAGGGAATTTTCTTATTAGCAGGGTTGGATCTGGACCTAAATAAACCTAAGTGTTCAATAGTATGTAAACCGGCTACAGGATCTTGAGTGCACGTCTGGTATGCAGCAAGACTATCTGGTAACACAGTGCTGAAAAACTTAGAAGTATTTGTATTGAAACGCCTGCCAAATTCAGCCATATTTCAGTGAGTAGGATTAAAAATAACTGGAACATACATGAACTGCATGTTATTTACAAGTGTACCTGTTAGAGAAGTGGTGCTAAGAACACTAGGTGGACCAGGTTCCTGTGAAGGACAATCAGTTAGTTCTGCTTCAGTCGGGGGTACCACAGTAAGAAACATAGATGCTGTGGCCACATAGTTATGAAAACAAAAGTCTCTTCCAGAGTCTTCTGGATACTTTTCACAGAAAACAGGGTCAATAAAAGCAGTGAGGTTATATAAGTCAGAATGTCTGTGATTAGCTTGGTGAATGGACGGGGTGCCATTTTTGGCAATTTTAGTATTGGGTCAACTTTGGAAGGTGCCTTTGGAAAGGCGGGCAATAGGGAGCATCTGTCCATTGCTATTGGTTTGCCATTCAGTTTTGCGGGATGATTTGTCAGGTGTCATGACAGTGACAGATGGGTAGGCATCTGTGCCTTCCTGAACAGTAATTTGTTGGGAAGTTGTATGGTAACTCCTTCAGGGATGGTTATGGGTTTATGTGACTGTGTCAAACATCTTCCATCAGGATGATCAGGAAATGGAAGGAGTTGCCTTAGACGTATATTGTATATGGATATAGTTTTCATATCCTTGCCATGGACAAATTGGAGTACTCCTAGTAAGAGGATCAAGTGCAAGATAGCTATCTCATAAGGGTACCTGTAAGGAAAAAAGGAAAAGGTCAGTATGTACTATTCTGCCCAATGGGGTTAAATAAAGTAATTATTCCTCCTTTATACAGTGTCAACTGGTTAACATGCAATCACTTGTCAGTAAGCTTCTTCAGTTGGAGAAGTCTAACTTGGTAGACTGCTGGACTGAGTTTGTTGATGATGGGGTAGGATCCTTCCCATTTACTGGAGAAGGGATGAAAGGGATGTGCAAATCTGATTACCGTTACCTGATCTCTGACTTGCCAGTTCACCTCTTGTGTGTGGTTGTCAAAGTGAACTTTGGCTTGCTGCTGGGCCTTGCCCATGAATGTGCAGCGTACAGATGGGTCTTGATGATATCATCTCAGAGTTTTGTGACATATGTATCCACAGACACTCAGTCTGCAGTAGGTGTGTTCAGATCAATCACTAGGCATTCAGATAATCTCATAGTTCTACTAGTCATCACCTTGAAGAATGTCAACTGGGTGGTGGCTGAAGGAGTGCCCCTTATCGCCATAAGGAGTAAAGGCAAAAGGGAATGCCAATCCTAGGGATTGTTCTCAATAAATTTGGATAGCATTTGCTTTATCTGTCTGTTGGCTCTTTCTATCTGATCTGAGGATAGATGATGGTAAGGAATGTGGAACTTCTGGTGTACACCAAGAAGCCTGAGTGTTTCTCATATTAATTCACCTGTAAAACTGATTCCTTGATCAGAGTCTACCTTAAGAGGTGGGCTCCACCTGGAGACCAATCGTTCCACCAGGATTTTTGCAGTTGCCTTAGCTGTGCATTTTCAAGTTGGAAAAGCCTCAACCCACTTGGAGAATAGATCAGTGACCACAAGGCCATACTTGTTGTTGCTACTAGTTGTGGTCAGAGGGTGAATAAAATTGATCTGTATGGTATGCCAGGGCCCTGATTGTCTCTGAAGAGGTAATTTTGCATTACTTTTAGCTGGACCCAGATTGTTCTGTGGACAGATTAGGCAGTTGTCGATGTAACGTCTTACATCCTTGGTAATGCCAGGCCACCAGCCCACTGATTTCAGTCTCTGGACTATATTTTTTCCCCCCTGGTGTCCACCAGTTAGGATGTCATGAACCTGGTGAATGAATTCTAATCACAATGGCTAGGGAACTACCCATAATTTGTAATTAAAGTCATCAGGTTGGTATCATATTAATTTGTTGTCACTTGATAGGCGGAGTTTGTTAGCATATTTCCTGTAGGGGTTTTTGGTCAGTAGTTCTTGTTCAGCCCTTGTCCAGAAATCTGAAAACTTCTTTCAGCTGAGGATCAGACTTTTGTGCTGTGGACAAGTCCAGGGACAAAAAAGGTTAAGGTTTCTTGTTCTCACCAGCTATTTGCGCAGCTGACAAAGCTACAGGGTGAGCCATATCCCATGTGTCCCCCCTTGAGCACCCCCCCTTTGGCAATAGTGTCTGCTTGATCATTGAAACAGTGATATGGATCAGATTTAGAGTGGGCCTTTTCTTTGTGTATGAACAATGTGTGTGTAAACTGTTGAGTAAAAGTGTGTATACACACAAAGAGTGAACTATATTTTACAGGTGTGTCATCAGAAGATGTGAAGGAGTGCTTCTTCCAGAATGGTAGGAATTCTTTTAGTGGACAACAGACCCAATTTGAGTCTACAAAGATGATGGCATCTGTGTTACCACGGTGCATCAATTCAAGAGCACATGACACAGCAGTCAGTTCCACATACTGAGAAGATGAAACACTGCAGCGCTTGGAGGCATGGACAGTGTTACCATTAAGATTAATGATGAGCACTCCAAATCCAGCCACCTGTTCTACTTGATGATATGAGGCAGAGCCATCAGTAAAGACATGACACAAAGAGATGTCAGCAAGGAGTGTTGGAGTAGCGGGATGAAAGGGTCCTGGATTAGGCAACTCAGGAGGTTGGAGTGAGCAGGGCTCTCCTTGGTAGAGGAGGCCATGAGCCAAAATTCAAGGCATCCTTGCAGTGTGGACCTGTATGTCATGGTCTTGGAGAAGAAGAGATCAGTGAGTCAGTCTGGTATTGGACACTGAGCCATCCTTCACTCTGTCTAGCAACAGAAAATATTTAGGGGTGTGGTTGGTGGGCACAATTATGGGCGAATACCCAGTGTTGTACAGAAAATGCTTCACCGTCCAATAGGTAGCCAAGCGGTGCCTTTCACAAAGACTGTACTTCTGTTCCACTTGGGACAACATCTGGGAAACATAGACAATAGGTCTTAGAATGCCATTGACTTTCTGAGCAGGAACTGTAGACATGGTTATGTCTGAAGTGGCTGTTTCCAGATGGAAGGGTAAGGCTAGATTGGGGTTAACTAATGCTGGAGCAGAGGCCAGAACATGTTTCAACAAAGTCACAGCATTAGTGTGGATGGGTCCACATGTCTATCTAGGGAATGTCCTTTTTCAGGAGCTCATACAGAAGGGAGGCCTTCTGTGCAACGTCATAAATAAAGTCCCTTAAGTAGTTGACCATCTCCAGGAAATGTTTGAGTGTTGACACACTGGTAAGAAATGGCAAATCTTGTAGACTTTGTACCTTCTTCCAGGCCGGACTCCTACTTTGTTCTGTGATTCACAGACCAAGGAAGATAACCTCTTTCTGGCACAATTGTGTTTTTGCAGGGTTGTACTTGTGGCCTGCTCTCTGTAAGAGAGTCAGTAGTTCATCAAGGAGGTCAAAGTGTTGCTCCTTGGTTATGGTTGCCAAGAGTAAGTCATCCACATACTGCAGAAGGGATTGTGAAGTCGACAAACCCTATAAGGCATCCAACATGTGCAGATGGTAGAGAGAAGGGCTTTTGTGAAAGTCCTGTGGAAAGCAGGTCAAGGTGTACTGGTGACTCTCAAAGGTGAAAGCAAACTTGTATTGGTTTTCCTGGGCCAGTGGCAAAGATCAAAATGCATTGAAGATGTCAAGGGCACTAAACCACTTTCGGTCTGGGGTTAGCAATTTGAGCACATCTGGTGCTGAGGCTACTGTAGGGGAGCAGCTAGGAGTAACTTTAGTAAGTCTCCTGTAATCAATAGTGAGTCTCCAATACTTATTGGGCTTCTTCACAGGCCAAATAGGAGAGTTGGTGGTCGAGACACAAGGCCTGATCACACCTTGTTGAAGCAGTGACTGGATAGTTTCCCAGAGTGACGGCAAGGCCTCAGCAGGAAAAGGCTATTTCCTTTGCATGTCATGATCAGGGCCAGGAATTTCAGTAACAGTGTGCATTCTTCCACAATCATGTTTGTTTATTGCAAAGACATAGAGATGGTTCTACAGGATGGGCAACAGATCCCTGAAAAACTTGTGTGTCTGGAATAGAGCTATGACATCATAGTCCTTGTCATTGACAGCAATGGTGGTAAACATGAGAATCAGGATTCATGCCCGTATGGTATTGCCCTCTGATTTAGATCAGAAGTCAGTTGGCTAAATCTACTACACAGCCATGCAGTGCGAGGAAGTCAATTCCTAGAATGCTAGGATGGTGATGCAATACCATAAGGTCAAAAGTATGATTTGTGTCAAGACTGCTCAACAACAACACAGAAAGTACAATAGAATGGTAAGTAGGCAGTCTAGTGCCATCCACACCTTGTGCATTGGTCCGCCATCTGGTGGACCAGGAGGAATTCACAGTATCCTCATAATGTAGTACAGACACAGCCACACCTGTATCAAGCAATAGAACAATTTGACTGCCACCAAAGATTGCCTTAGTTCAAGGCCTTGCAATTGTGTCAATAAAAATATTGTTTGCAATATGGACTGGGGTCTGTAATTGTCAATCTGAACTGCTGCTGTCTTCTCCAAGTGGTTCCTGGAAACATAGGCCCGAGGTATCTCACTTAGCCTCTTCCAGATCCTGCATAGGATGCCAGGAGGTCTGGGTAGTGGTAGTTGCTGTAATAGACAAGGCCTCATGATGAGGGCTTGGTGCAGACTGGTCTGAAGAGGTTCCAGTATCTCCTTGGCCTAGCAGGGACTGGATTGCCAGAGCTAACGCTGTAACGGTCTGCTTTGGGATGGACTCAGCCACTGATTGGACCTTTCCCAGGAGTGTAAGGAGGTTGTTATTCTCCACCACTATATCATGATATCTCGAGGGGCCTTGTCGATAATTTCGATTGCCCTGATTGTCATTTTAATTGCAATTGGGGTTATTCCAATTTCTTTGTCTATTCCTATTTCTGTTGTGGTCCCCCACCCCCAGTCTTGTAGTTCTGCTTTTCATCAGAGGGTGCGACCTCAGTGTTCTGGGCCTTGTTCTGCAATGTATAGTGGGTTGTGAGCTCTCTGGTAGATTGTACCATGGCCACCTTTGCTTTTGAGCCAGAATTCAATATCTTCAAATTTGTCCATTTTGGGAAAAACTGCAGGCTCAACCTTGTCACGGATGATCAGAATCATGTTCTGAATGAACAAGGTCTTATACTCAGTTTAGTTAATGTGTGCATCCTCCTGTGAAAGTGCTTTGCCAGTATGGTAGGCCAGCCATAGCCTTTAATGGTATGGTGCTGGACTCTCCTTGGCTGTTTGTTTTATGAGGTAGGCCAACATAATGCCAACCACACCTGGAGTGTGTGCGGCAATAAGTTCCACAGTGACATCATCAAAGGTTGCATCCATAGATTGGTGAACTGCCTCTGGGAGTTTCAACCATAGCAGAGGCTGGGGTCAACAGTCTGCTGAAGGATCTGTACCTGGAAGCCTGTCGGTAGACTTAGCATGTCACATTTGGAATAAACCTTTTCCAAATGGCAACTGAGATTGTCATTGGGGTTCATGTGGCCTATGCTGTTGGTGATCTGCTGCACAGAATGGGACATCTGAAGGAGAGCATTCTGAATCATGGGACGAATATCAGGGAAGAGGTGTTGGTTCTGTGCACCCAGGGCGGCCTCCACTGCAGGATTGGCCACAGTGTGGACAAGCGATTAATCGGTAGCAGCTTCCTGTAACATGGCATCTAAATGCTCCTTGAACACCCACCTTTGTTCCTCAGTCATTTCTGTCCTTGCGAGGGTGGCCTCGTTCATTTGATTGATCTCCTGCTTGTCCTCTTTATTCAAGGTGGCAATTGGAGGGGCTCCTCAGCCTTGACTTTCCCGCCATTATGGGGATTGGCATCTTGGCATCACACATGATAATCGTCATTGCGTTGATGATGGAGGATTATATCAGAAAAGCATAGAGAAGTGTCATCTTGTGGATGGCAGGGTGGGGAAATGTCACAGTGGAGGTGTAGCTGGGCACCTTCTTGGCTGCTGTCATCTCCAGAATTGTCATCACTGGATGACACAAGGTCGATGGGCATGTAATTGAAACCACCCATCTCTTTGACGTGACAAGCCTGTACCTCTTGCTGATGATGCAGTTTCACCATCGTAGCTCTACACTGGCGGTGAATAACATACATTGTTCTGAGCCACACCTTTCACAACCTCTTTCTGTAACACTGTATATGTGGCTCTCAATTCGCAGTTGTCCCTAAGCTTCCTAGACAACTCAAGACTTACCCATTGCACATCCTCCTGCAACTCCTCATTCTCATTCTGCAAAGATTCATTCATATCACTCAAAAAATCATTCATCTGCAACACCTGCTTCTTATCCTGCCTCAACCTATCATATTTCTCTCTCAACATACATAACTCTATCATTATGCTGTACAGAACGGTGCAAAAAAGTCTCATTCTTATTACAAAGCAACTGAAGTTCTTCCTCCAGTCTCTGTTCTTTCCTAGGACATTCAGATGCCTGCAAACCCATCTCTTTCTTAAGAACTGAGACTTGCAGATCGAGGGGATGAAACCTTGTCTCAGAGGCTTCGAGAGCAGCGTAAAGAGCCAAGACTAACAACCCTTTGCCATCACGCATTTTGACTGTTTATCTCGACTCGCAGTACTGGGTTGAGATCCTCTGTATGGGGTTATCAGAATGGCTTGTATCCAGTGCAAAGTTTTTCCAGCCTCCATGGCAAGCAACAAAGTTAGAGACATCGAGTCTCAGATCTGCGCATTTAACCCACCCCTCAGGGGCTTACCCTATTGCCCTTGTTTTCTCGTTTCTCCCATTTTCTCCCACTGCTGCTGGGGTCCCACAAACTCTTTCAGTGCTCCTGGTGTTCCTTTTCTTCCCTGAAGTAGCCCATTGAGTTATTTAAGCCCAGTTTGGGCTAAAATCTGTAATCATGATGAGCACTGGTTTGGTGCCACCGGCGACCACGCATGTTCGAGAAGTGCAGTTGGTTTACGACCTCATGATTTTTTGGGTGAACAAGGAGTCTTTCAGTGGTCCCAGCACCCTAGTAAGCTAAACAGGGGCTTGTGACCTTGACACTATGGCTTAGAAGATGCTTAAGTGATTAGAAAAGGATGTTAAGCAATGGCATTGTCGGGGGTCCTAATTAATATTCATGGACTTCATTAATATACATTTTTTTAATTTATTATACTTTTTCCTGTTGGCTGCTCTAGTGCTAGGCTCCAACCCCAGAGCACTTGCCTTACTCGTCTATGGCTGTATCTCTGCAGATACCCCCTGGCTTACCCACCCAGGGTGGACCCACAGCACCATGTCAGGCCCATCTATGATGGGAGGTGGTGTCAGCAGCAACTGACACTGCCACCCAGGCTTTCCTGCTTGGGAGGGGTTCAGGACCTAGTGATGCCGTGGAGTCATGATGGCTTGGTGGAGAGGCAGGGAGCCATAGAGGCGAAGTACCGGTTCGGGCATCTTTGTAAGCAGCCAACTGTTTTTTTTTTGCCTGCCCCGAGGTGGGGAATTGGAAAGATGCCGAGCATCTGCCCTGCTCTTCTAGAGTGCAGGTGCTGGTCACCTGTGGTTCCCCTTGCCTCTGACAGGGGTCCAATGATCACCAGACAGTCTACCCCTTCCTCCACCCTGAAAAGGAGAGCAGACCATGGGATGCTCAATCCTTCTCCCCTGGTTGGCCCTTTGACTCCCCAGGTCCATTCCTGAACTGGATTGTCACCATCACAAGGGGAAATCCACCCACTGTGCTGGAGGGCAGGCTCCATTAATATTCATGAACTGCTGTTTGCCACCTGAGGCAGATCATATAACAGCAGCAGTGACAGCAAAAGTACAAGACATATTTTATTGAAAGTGGGCTTATTTAATATAAATGCATTGGGGCTAGAAGTGTGTTGGAAATGTTAATAAATACTTTATTTCCTGGCTGCAAAAGACTTTTGAACTTGTGGGACTGCATAATCTAACCAGTATCTTGTATAGCAGCCACCATTTTGGAAGTGTCTTTGCCAGTCACGAACTGGGATTTTGTCCAGAGACTCTTGGGAATGTAATATAGACTTGTGGGAGATTTTTAGGGATCAATTTTGGGCACCTAAACCTCATCCAATTAAAATGCTTAAACCATTTTCAGACAGCCTGAACAGCCAATCAGATTCCTTTGACTTCTGCCTTTATAAAAGAGGGACAGTTTGAATTTTAGTTCAGCTCGAGAGACAGCAGTAAGTTTGGAGGGTGAGCAGCTCGAGCTATCAAAAAGCTTCTCCAGGAAGGAGCATTGGAGAGTTGGCAGGGAAGAGCCTGGCTTGCCCCCCCCCCCGACTACTATTCTGCTGCTTTGGACTGCCCAATTGCAGTAATCAGAATGATCCAGGAAGGAAGTTTTACTTGTGGCTGCAAGATATTAGAAAGTACAGCTTGAGATTTGTAAGCTCCGGTGAAGCATTCAGCCCAGAGGTTGTGCAAGACTGGTTTAATAATCAAGAGGTTTGCTCAGTGTATTTACTGCAATAGCAATGGGCATGAACACCAAATTGAGAGTTACAAAAGTTAATGTTGTTCCTGTTAAATGTGCTGAATGATTATCATGGATTGTGGTCTGTTTTGCCAGTGACTGAACTGTGTTGCCTCCTAGAAGCCTTCACCAGCAAAAAAACTGAACTTGGCCAGAATTGTTTATTCAGCCTTGGGAGTATGCCAATCCCAGCCCAAGCCAACCATTCCTGCACCAGAGACTGTTCTTTGGTGAGAGACCAGCTTTGGGAAGTCAGCCACTGCACAGAGACAACTCGCAGGTTGCAGCCACCTGAAGGGAAAGGCCGTGAAGTGGAGGTGTGTCATGTCAGCCCTGCTTCCCTATGCTCTTCAGTGATCTACATGAGGTCTCTAGATCACCAGACTCATCACAACCAACTGGTAGTGTGAGTAAATCCAGGGCAGCTCCCTGAAACAAATCATTTAATTATCTGTTGTACCATCTAATTGTTTCAGTGATTTTCTGGGTTACAAGAGGCTGGTCAAATCAGCCAGGATTACAAATAATCAAAGCTCTATTTGTGCATGTTAACTGCCTTTATCTCCATTAAAGGCCCCAACAACAGCTGCAATGCCAGCCACCCCGGGCAATGCCTCTGGCTTGCCAGTAAAACATCCCATGTACCCAGTGTTGTAAGACTGATTATTTTGGACTAAAGTGCATGCAGAGTAACCTGATATCTAATCAGTATAGTAATCATTCATCTAAATTTACTCCCCCCCGTTCAAGACCCCCTGAATAAATCTGATTGTTGTTTCATGTTTAACCTGGCTAATGAGCATATTATTAGTTGGGTTACTGTATTAAAAGTGTATAACTGCTTTGCTAACCTTGCCTTTGCAGGGGGTTCCAGGGGAATTTGCTGAAGGCCAGACCCTTGTGGCAAGTGAAAAGGATGTCTGCATATAATTAATGTAAATTGCTGACTGTGTGTTAACTGCTGGTAAAGGTACAAGGTCACTAGGTGGGACTGTGGGTGGTTATAGCTTCCCAGAAGGCTATCAGAGGCTAGGTAGATATACCCACTATTGTCACTCTGGGTAGATGCACCGTAATATAAAATCCAGGCCACTCAACCTGTGGTCAGAAATATAGATGGGGTACTGACCTTAGGGATAGTGCCACCTAGGGGTTACATCTTGGAGGCACCAATGGAATCAGCACCCCCTAGTGGCCAACACTGTTTTTATGGGTAACTACATGTGGCCTGCCACCAGTATAGACAGTATTACTAGCACTGATTCTGACTCCCTCTCTAAAGAAATGGCTATGCAGCTGTTAGTTAATTGGTGTACAGGGAGCTAGATTGATCCCCATAATTCCCTTCTGTTGCTAGACAGAACCATGGGCAGTAGTAAAAACACTATTGAGGGGGCACTTTCAAAAATTGAATGTCTGGGGAAGGTTGTAGTGGTAAGCCGACAAGCTGACCTGACAGCTCAGACTTTAATGGCATTAGTGGAGTGTAGCAACTCAGTGGACAGTACTAAAGTGCCCAAGACTATTGCCATTGATGGGTCTCTGGTTGCCTGGGGGGTGGTAACTAAGGATAGTGAGGATCCCTCAGAACCAGAACCCCAACCCTTGTCTGTATGTTTTGAGGAGAAGCTTTCCAAATTGTTACTGGAGGGGAGGAGGGCCAAACCCTTGAGGACGTAAAAGAGTTATTTCAGCCTCCTGATGGTACCCCACCCCAGGCACCTGCACCAGTACCAACACCTACAGTAGTAATTTCAGTCAGTCATGATTACTGCCACAAGTTAAAAGTGTTCTCTGGAACCCTGCCCACACATAATGGGGAAGATGATTGGGAGGCATGGATAGACTATGTTGCTCCTCTAGTGCGAGATTGGCAGTGTCCTGAGGTAGAGAAATGGCAAAGGTTTAGTGAAAACCTCTGATTGCTTATGCTGGCTGTCATCCAAGCATTGAGGTTCACCAACCCTGATGCTGCTGCACAGGAGTATTTGGATGTTTTAAGAACTATTTTTGGTGCCCCAGAGGATGGTGAAGACCTTATGTGTAAGTTCAGGACCATTTGGCAACAGAGAGGGGAGACTTTGTCCACTTATCTGACCAGATTAGAGAAGACCCTGCAAAGAGCATTTAGGAGGGGAGGTGTCCCCTCAAGTGAACTGAATCAAGTCAGGTTGGACCAGATTCTAAATTCTGCCAAGTATTCCAGTGCCCTGTTGCTCAAATTAAGACTGAGAGACCGTAAAGAACATCCTCCCTCTTACTTCCTCATGATGCAAGAAGTACATGAAGCAGAAAAGGAGGAAGAAGACTCCCAGGATCCCTGTATGGCCGTAGCTACTGTGGCCCTTGCCCTTGTCAGGGGGTCAGCCACTGATGGTTCTTATTTCCACAAGCTGCTCAAAGAGATCAGGGAACTGAAAACTGGTTAGACCACTAAGGATCTCAGAGAAAGGGAGCCTGCTAAGGATGCTCCACCCTGGGCGGAGCTACTTAGAGAAATCTGAGAACTCAAAGCTGGTGCCACCAGTAAGGGCATCACTGATAAAGTGCATCTGCCATAGAAGTGGGAGTGCATGCCCAGGCTGCCATGAGGAGTGGAGATCTAGAGGCCCAGAAGAACAAATTGTATGTCATAGTAAACAAAATGACAGGGCATGTTGTTCAAACCCACCAAGGGTTTACTGATGCTAGTGCCCTGGCACCAACCTCTGATATGTATTGTCCAACACCCACTACCCCTGAAATTTGGGCAATTCCCAATTATTCATCATAACCCAAGTGCCCTAGGGATGGTGTGTTCTGTTACCACTGTGGGGAGGGCGGTCATATTAAGAGAACATGCCAATCCCCTGAAGATTTAAGAAAGGTGAATGCTAAGCTGTTGAATCAAGTTAAGCAAAGCCATTCCAAATCCTGTGGCAAGTCTTCATCACAGTCCTTTGTGAGAAAACTGTCTGTCAATGCACCTGCAGACACTTTCTCCAGTTGGTATGAATTGGTAAGTCCTTTCAGAGAGACCAAGTTGCACATTGACGGTAACCCGACCTGAGCTGTATTGGACAGTGGATCTCAGGTCACTATAATATTTAAAGACTGGTATGATCAGCATATGTAGGACTGCCCTCTACAACACTTAGATGGACTGCATGTATGGGGTTTAAGTGATAAATATTACCCTTACCTTGGTTTCTTGTGAATATGGCTATCTTTTCCTTCTACAGTAGCAGGCGTGGATGAACGTGTGGAAACATTGGCTTTGGTATGCCCTTCATCTGGCCTATATGAAAGAATTCCCATATTAATCAGCACTAATGCACTCATGTTTGGGAGCCTAGCACAGATGTGTCAAGAGACACACGCTCAGAAAACCAGATGAGCCCTACTTATTCATGCAATAGTACAAAAAGCTTACAAGATGCAGCTGCAGAGCAAAGTGAATGACAAGTATGATCCAATGGGGTCTGGAAAAAGGGCCATCACCTCTTGTCTTGCCCCCAATTCACTGTGTCATGTCAGTGGTGGTGGTGCCTATCAAAAAAGATGTCACAAAGAAGATTCTTATGCTGGATGCCCCAGAGGAGGGGAAGCTGCCTAAAGGTCTTTTAGTTAAACTCAGTGTGTTACCTAGAGAGTAGTGCAACTCTGCAGTGTTACCGACAGAGACATTGATGTCCCCTGGCACTGTACCCTGGCCCAAGTGTACTGCACAGATACTGCTGTATTACTAAGCAAGTACTTCAGAGAGGAAGGTGATGAAGCATCCCCAGATATGTTCGACTTTGGGGAGGCTTCTATCTCTGGTGAGAGGAAAGACAGAATTATCCACAAACTAGCACAGTGAAGTAAGGTATTTTCATTAAAGGAATGGGAGACTGGATGTGTCACATGCACTGAGCACCATATCAGGCTCCATAACAAGAGGCCCTAACAAGAACAGTCACACAGATTGGCATCTGCAGCATTGACGATGCTCGGCACCATCTTCAAGAGATGGTAGCAGCTGGACTCATCCAAGAATCACATAGCCCTTATGCATCCCCATTGTGGTAGCCCAAAAGAAAAATGGGTCAATGAGTATGTCTGTGGACTACAGGACCCTTAACTGAAGAGCAATACCTGATCAGTACACAATGCCTCACATCCAGGATGCCCTTGATTGTCTTAATGGGAGCCAGTACTTTTCCATCTTAGACCTCAGGAGTGGGTATTACCAAATCTCGATGGTGCCCTGGGATAGAGAAAAAACTGCATCCATCTGTCCCCTGGGTTTTTATGAATTTCTGTGCATATCCCAGGGCATCTCTAGAGTGCCCTCCACTTTCCAAAGATTGATGGAGTGAGCTGTAGGAAACATAAGCCTGCTTGAATGCTTAGTTTAGCTGGACAACATCATTGTGTTTGGCAAAATACTTGAAGAACACTAGACTCGCTTGTTCAAGGTCCTAGGCTGGTTAGAAGAATTCAGATTAAAATTGTCCATCAAAAAATGCCAATTTGTCCAGAAATCTGTAAGATATGTGGGCCACATTGTATCCTCTGAGGGCATTAAAACTGATCCAAGCAAAGTGGAAGCCTTAGCTACTTGGCCACTACCTAATAATCTCAAAGAACTGCAAAAAATCCCTGGGTTTCTGCGGGTACTATCACTGGTTTGTAAAAGATTACATTAAAGCCATTCACCCTGTCCTAAATCTGACTCAAGGTTACCCACCTATCAACCAGAAATATAAAAAGAGTGCTGTAAAAGAAGAGGATAAAGCCTATTTCAAGATCAATGAACCAGACTGTGCCAGGTGAACCGAGGAATGTGATACAGTTTTTTACTATGTTATTCATCAGCTCACACATGCCCCTGTACTCGCCTATACAAATCCAAGTAAGTCAAGTGTGTTACATGCAGATGCCAGCTTGAAAGGACTTGGAGCCATGCTTTATCAGGAGTATGAGGAAGGATTACACCCTGTGACATTTGCTAGTGGAAGCCTGACGCCATCTGAGAAAAACTATCCTGTGCATAAAATTGAATTTCTCTCATTAAAGTGTGCAATAGTAGGCCAATTTCAGGAATACCTCTATGGTGCTAAAATTCTGATAAAGACCAACAATAACCCTCTCACGTATGTCCTTCAGCAAAATTTGATGCAATTGAACACTGTTGGCTATCAGCACTTTCAATGTATGATTATCTGGTGGAGTACCATCCAGGTCTGAATCACATTGACGTTGATGCTCTATCCAGGAGGCCTGTATCAATTTCTGAGTTGGTGAGAATGTCCAAGCCATCTGTAAAGGCCCTGTGCCACAAGTTTTACAAAGAGGAACACCCATCTTCTGAAACTGTAGATTACTTAGTCAATTGTCTGGGACCTCCAGAAACCTGTGTGCCTGTAGCCTACTGTAATTTCACAGCAGAAGACCCAAGTGCCTTACTGCAACTCACCCCAACTGACATTCAAAAGGAACAGTATTGGGAGTCCATGATTAGACCAGTCTTAGATGCTTTGTACAAAGGGAAAGATGTCTCTAAGCTACAATCCAATGATCAGAAAATGGCCTTGCTGTTTTGAGAGGGTCCCAAACTCAAGTTCCGAAAGAAACTGTTATATAAAAAACAGATAGCCAGAGAAACGTCATCATAAAACAACTGATGTTACCTTCCAGGTTGAAAAATGTGGTCTTCAAAGTCCTCCGCAAGCAGATGGAGCATTTGGGTAGCAAGATAACCTTGGCCTTAGCCCATGCACATTTCTACTAGCCCAAAATGGGTGCAGACATTGACCAATACATCAAAACATGTAGCAGATGTCTCTAAAGAAAGGCTCAGCCACAGAGAGCCGCACCTTTGGTTAACATCACCACAAGCATGCCTATGGACCTTGCATGTATTGATTTTTTAACTTTGGAGCCTGATTCCAAAAACATTAGCTATATGCTTGTTGTGATAGATCAATTCACTTGTTATGCACATGATTATCCAACCAAGGATCAAAAAGCAGCCACTGTAGCCAAAATAATTGTTGAAATGTTTTTCGTCCACTACATTGCCCCCAAGAGGATCCATTCTGATCAGAGAAGGGACTTTAAAAGCCATTTAATTAAATAAATTATCTTACTTTGGGGTATAAGAAAGTCAAAAACCACTCCATATCACCTACAAGGAGAGCCGCAGCCGAAAAGATTTAATAGAACATTGCTGGACATGATGGGCACACTTCACACGATGGGCAAGGTAGATAACGAGGCAATCACCAACATACAGTGGTCAATAGGGAGCAGGACAGGGGTAAATGGAGAAACAGGCAAAGGCGGTAAGGGCAGGGATGGGGCAAAAAAGGGTAAGGCCATCATAAAACGGAGGGCAATGCATACCAATGTCCATAGTGTGGGCAACAAGCTTCCTGAGCTAGTGGCCCTGATGGAAGATGGACACCTGGATATTGTGGCAGTCACAAAAACATTGTACATGGAGAACCATGACTAGGATGTCAACATATCAGGGTACACAATCTACAGGAGGGTCTGAGTATTTTGCACCATAGTCCATATTTCCTGCCACAGTTCTTTTCCCCATATTTCTTTCGAATAAATTTTCCACTCATCCTTAGCCCAAGTCGGCAGCCAGGTTGTTAAACCATTGGCTACAGACCATGAATCAGTATAAATATGACATGTACCTTGCAACCTTTGTGGGTATTACACTGGAAGGGAGGAAGGGTAGATTACCCCTCCCTCAAGCTCCTACTGGTGGAAGACACAGCTCGAGGTGCAAGAGACAGCTCGAATACTGTAGCAATAAAAGGTTAGCTGTGAAACACAGACAAACAACAAAACAAACACACATCAGTTTAAAAATAAAACAAGATTATTTCCATAGGATAAAAAGCCAAGCGTCCCTGGGTTCCCTTATCCTAAGCATGACAAAATGTCCAGATTGATGGTAATACCGTACGTACGTATCTCTGTAGATGGTAAACTCTCAAAAACAGCTGTAATAGTCCTGTTTTCAAAATTGTAAAAGTTTGTTCCTCTTCACTTAGAATACTAGTTTTGCAATAAAAAGTCAAATTACATGGTTCACTCTTGGTGTGCTTTCATGAAAACATACATTTTGTGTGAAAAGTTGTGCTTTAGGCATCAAGTTTGAACTGGTAGTAACATAAAATGTTGAAACACAAGAAGGTCAAATAACGTGCAAAAGGTCACAGTGTGCATGCAAGGGTCATTCAAACCCAGCCATTCCTGTAGTGTCCTTGAACACCATCAATATTAAAATATCTTTACACAATAAAACTGCTGGCCAAGACAGTACACACACATACACATACACAAAAATACTTAACACAAAATAAGACTGACATTGTTTCACACCAATTTGCTGAGGTAATGCCCATAGTTCCATTAGAAAACTGTACGTGGTTTAGATATATGTGCTACCTCCTGCCTGTCTTATAACACTGACAATTTTAAACCAACACATTTATACATATTGCCATGCCAAATCTTTCCAGAACAAAACACTGTTTAAACACATCATCTGTAAGTGAACACATCTCGTATAACATGATTACACCTTTTGGCACATAACTGAAATATGGCACTCTGCCATTTTGCAAAGTTTCTGGTTTTAACTAGAAGTAGTAGACAAAGCCATTTATAGCTGTTAACACATTACATTTTCACCTAGCAGTGGCTTGGCACGTTGCTTGCAAACTACAACTCTTTCTGCACATTGCAATCTATATGACGTCACCATCAACACTACCTGCTCCACCAAACAAAAGTTCTTCACTGACCCTATCTAGGCAGCACAAATGTTCCATTACAAATAAAGCCAATTAAAACAGTCAGCTATGAGGCAAAGAAACTTCTTCTTTATTTTTTTTCTGTAACATGTTGTGCACTGAAGGCAGTCAATCCTATCTCGCAACCTTGACAACAGAACATAATTACAGAACACAGATATAAGCTAGAAAATATGCCTGAGAAAGACTGAACATTACCTTGTTTAAATAAAACAGACAGACATAAAACAACTTTGAATAAAAAAAATTCAGACTTACCCGGTGCCAAGGTATTTTTCTTCTTCTTCTTTTCCGATATACTAGTCTAAGTAAAAAAACTGACTGCAGGACCTTCGTGATAATTTCCAAACGCTGCAGCTATTAACTCTTTCAAAGGTCTTAACCCTTTCAAAGGTTTTTTTTTTTTTGGCCATTTTAGTAACCTACCAAACCAAGTCTTTTTCCAGAGCTCTGGTTTGCAGTTTAAAAACAAAACAAACAAAAATCTCTAACAGTACTAGGTTGAGATCCATCTGGTAGAGGTCCCCAGTACTTGGGTTTAGGATCAAATGTTTCAGCCTCTATAGGAGGCAAGGGAACTTGAAATTGATACAGAAAAACTTGAAACTACACAGATAGGCAACATGGGGGAGGATTTTCAAATCATCCGTCTGTAAGTCACCTACTGTCGTACATCCACAGTATGTTTATTTTCTTTCTCTAGATGTTGCTTATCTAACTTTACTTAACCAGCCCTGCTTTTCTCCTAAAAGCAGCCTGAACTGAAAGCCATCATTGGCTCTAACAGTATATACTTGCAACAAGCACAAATTACAAGTACAAAGGGCAGTTGCCTTGCTTGTTTGAGCCTTAATACACCTTTAAAAAAAGAACTCATCCTTTTCCTAAAAATAGACATTTTATTTTCAAATCCTGCCGACTAAGCAAAATGTTCTGCCAACTCAAACCAGGCAGCTATTTACTCACTCACACTCACATACACACAATAACAATACAATAAGTACAGCAAGCCAAAAGCTTTATTATAACAAAATATAATAAAAAGGTTATACATCACGATTCAATAAAGCATCATCAAACCCTCTTCCAATGGCTGGGAAGCCCCCTTGTCAGCCTGGCTAGGAGTCTCTCGAACCGGGAACTGGCCCCACAGCGATGCGTCCACCCTGCAGGAGAGGCTTCAAACCAGGCATTGAGAAAGCTACATTTATATGTTTTATCTGGTATTTAGAAATGCTAAACCATCATGTCTAAGCACTGGCCAGGTGCCCAGAACATCATGAGTTCAACTTGACAAACACCACTTATTCTCATAATAAATAGTTGGCATTCGTTAGATCATCATGCCTAAGCACTGGCCAGGTGTCCAGAACATCATGAGCCAAACAATGCCAGAGATTCTCACAACATCTTGTATGCGACCTTCAAGTCAGCAAAATACACTGTCTGAAGCAAAACATAATAATGAGGCTATCTAAAGAGCAAAACACCAATTAAATGAAGCAGCATGTAAAATGGAGTCACACAATACAAAATGGAGTATGAAATGACGTACATTACATGAAATAGCATACAAAATGGAGTAACAATAATCAACATATTATACTGTCACTACACTTGGTAAGGTTGGAGGAATGGTCAAAAGTATGACAGCTTAGACTCAATGCAAAGAAGTGCAAAGTAATGCACTTGAGAAACAAAAACCCAGGGGAAGAGTACACAATGGGGGGAGGTACTAACAACAACAAAAATGGAAAGGGACCTGGGGGCAGTCATACCAGATGACCGTATGGTAGGCAAGCAATATGAGAAAACAATAAGGAGGTCTAGGGAGATACTGGGATGCATAGTGAGAGGCATTACCAGTGGAAAACAGGAGGTTGTTATCCCTCTGTATAGACAGTTGGTGAGACCCCATCTGGAGTACTGTATGCAGTTCTGGAGACCCCATCTCTGCAAGAATATAGACATAATGGAGGCAGCCCAGAGGCTGGTAACTAAGATGTTGCAGGGTCTGCAACAGAAGCCAAATGAAGACAGACTAAAAGAGTTTAATATGTATACCCTGGAGAAACTTTCAAGTACCTCAAAGGAATAAACAATGTCCAAGAGGGGAGCATCTTTTAGAAAAAGAGATGTGCAAGAACAAGGGGGCACAATCTGAAGATAGAGGGGGGACGGCTCAGGGGCAGCTTGAGGAAGTATTTTTTCATGGGAAGGGTGATGGACACATGGAACCACCTTCCTGAGGAGGTTGTGGGATCAAAAACAGTGGAGGAATTCAAGAATGCATGGGACAGACATAAGGCAATTATAGCGGGGGGTAGGAGGAAGTAGGCTGTTGGTTAACTAGAATCTGCAGCTTATCTAAAAGGTAGGGAAAAGGACAGACTAGGTGGGCCAAGTGGTCCTTATCTACCATCAAAGTCTGTTTCTATGGCAAGCCAAAGTGGAGTCAACAAATAAGTAATTTGATGCAAGCCTACAATTGCACTCTGATTTTTCACCATATCAGCTAATGTTTTCCCAAGAAGCACATTTACCTGTTAATGTTTGTTTGGAATTCAAACAGATAGCTATCTACAGTATGTACAAAAGCTAAAAGCACAGCTTAATTATGCCTATCAACTTGGGCACACAATGCCTGCAAAGAAAAACTCAGCCAATAAGGAAAGACATGAGAAACATGTTAAAACTTATGAGTTACAACCTGGAGACTGTGTATTAATGAAAAATTTTGGTTTGCCAGGAAAAGACAATAGCTGACTGGTGGAGTCACACTCCATACATAGTCATCAGTACATAGTCATCAGCAAGCTGGATGACCTGCCAATCTACAAAGTGCATTCAGAAAATGATCCAAAAGCTGTAAAAACAATACACTGAAATCACCTTTTGCCCATTGGACAAATTATCATAGTCTGCACCTCAAGCTAGTGCCCCATTGGGCCTGTAACCCAATCAACTACTCGAAAGAGACAATCGAATCAACCTTCTGTTGTTGCACAGCCAGATCCTCCATCACATCCTGCTGTAGTTAATGATGGCAATCATTCTGAGCCCAATGATAGTGAATATGGAATTACATATTACCCCTCTTTCGAACTAGCCCAACTGTTCCAATGTAACCCTTTGTGTATCATGGGAAACAAGTGCTAACAACCACGAAGTATCGAATAATCTTGCACACTCAGCCACTCCAGCACCACCTAACAGTGAGGTACAAAGTGTAACTTCTGAAGTAGCTGGCTCCTTATGCCTGGTTGAGCTGTCAGAGATTGAAGTGACAAGTTCTGAACATGAGAGTGAAGACCCATTCAATGAGTCCTTACCTGAAGCTGAGATATCTGGGCCCCGTGAATCTGACAACTCAGAAAGTATTGTTAATTCTGAAAGTATCAGCAATCTGTTACATGATTTAAATTCCATGGAGTTTCTCCTCAATGATGAACCACAGTCTATGGAGCAAGTAAATGTAAGCCCCACTGTAGAAGCAAGTGCTCCTTTAAACTGAACAAACTGACAGTGCAGAGGTGCCCCTCAGTGCAGAAACTGATTTGCCGCTGGACAATAAGCCGGAAGTGGCTAACCCAACTATAGATGTTGAAAGGACTGTACCTGTGCCCCTTCCACGTAGAAGATCTAGAAGAGATGTTAAACCGTTGGTATGCCTTACGTATGATACTTCAGGAACCCCTGTAGACCTTCCTATGAATGGTCCATAAAGGGGTATACATCACAGCTAACTCCCTCCCTAAAATAGAATATACTGCAGTTTCTCCACTAGTAATAAAACCCTCCAACCAGTATTGCCGGGGTCACTTTACAAAAAGCCCAAAGTCAGCTGACAAGTGCAGGTTATCAGCCATGTGGGTTCATGTCCAAAGAGTGGGAGAGACAAGTGTAATGCATATGACTATGTAATACAGTATAAATGTAAAAGATCAAATATTTGTATGGAAATGCAGAAAGTCTGAAATATGGTAAAACCAATGTTTGATATCACGGAGTACATGCAGAGGTCAAATGTGTCTATGGATAACCAAGCCAGAGAAGGGTAATGATTACATGTGAAATGTCATGACAGAATGCTACATGGTTGAACTAAGTCAAGTGTTTAAAAAGTACTGTTTAACGTCATAGCATGCTATGTAGTGTAAATACTTATGTTATATGTTAAATCTAACATAGTAAATGGTGTATATGGTAACATGTTATGGTAGGTCTTAGTTTAATGTAGTCTTGGTGTGGACACCAAGCATTTAAGTCAGGGCAGAGGTGTAACCCCCTCTCAGGGGCTTGCCTTATAGCCCATGTTTTCTTATTTCTCCCATTTCCTCCTGCTGCTGCTGGTGTCTCCCAAACTCTTTCAGTGCTCCTTGTGTTCCCTTTTCCCCCCAAAATCAGCCCATTGAATTATTTAAGCCCAGTTCAGGCTAAAATCCATACTCACTGGCATTGTTTTGGTGCCTCCAGTGACTGTGCATGTGTAAGAAGTGCATTTGATGTACTGCCTGAATTTTGCAGGCGAACAAGAAGTCTTTCAGTGGTCCCGGCACCCTAGTAAGCAAAGTGGGGGCTGGTGACTTTGGCCATGCAGCTTAGAAGCTGATTAAATAATTTTAAAAGGAGGTTAAGCAACAGCATTGTCAGGGGTCTAATTAATACTCATGAGCTTCATTAATATTCATGAACTGATGTCTGCTGCCTTGGGGGATAGTATAACAGCAGCAGCGACTGTGAAAGTACAGGACATATTTTAATGAAAGTGGGCTTATTTAATTGAAAAGCCTTTGGGCTACAAGTATGTGGAGGAAATGTAAATAAATACTTTATTTCCTGGCTGAAACAGACTTTTGAACTTGTGGGACTGCATAACCTAACCAATATCCTGTACAGCAGCCACCATTTTGGAAGTGCCTTAGCCAATCAGGAACTGGGATTTCGTCCAGAGACTCTTGGGAATGTAATATAGTCTTGTGGGAGATTTTCAGTGACGAAGTTTGGCACCTAAACTGCAATCAATTAAAAGGCTTAAACTGTTTTCAGGCAGCCTGAACCACCAATCAGATTTGTTTGACTTATGTCTTTATTAAAGAGGGACTGTTTGAATTTCAGTTCACTTTGAGAGACAGCAGTGAATTTGGAGGGTGTGCAGCTCAAGCTATGAAGATGTTGTGCCAGAAAGGAACCTGGGAGAGTCAGCGGGGGAGGGCTGCACTTGCCCCCTGCTATTGTTCTCCTGCTTGGGACTGCCTGATTGCAGTAATTGGAACAATACGGTAAGGAACTTTTACTTGTGGCAGAAAGCTCCAAGATCTTAGAAGGTACAGCCTAAGATTTGGACCAAGAAGAAGCTCTGGTGAAGCATTCAGCCCAGAGGTTGTGCGAGACTCATTTAATGATCAAGAGGTTTGCTCAGTGAATTTACTGCAATAGCAATCGGCCTAATTGAGAGTTAGAGAAGTTAATGTTGTTCCTGTTAATTGTGCTGAATGTTTATTGTGGATTGTGGCCTGTTTTGCCAGTGGCTGAACTGTGTTGTCAGATGGAGGCCTTCACCAGCAAACAAACTGAACTTTGCCTGAATTGTTTATTCAGACTTGGGCCTATGCCAATCCTGGCCCAAACCAACCATTCCTACACCAGAGACTGTTCTTCAGCGAGAGCCCGGCTTTGGAGAGCCAGCCGCTGCAAAGAGACAACCTGCAGGTTGCAGCCACCTGAAGGGAAAGGCCGTGAAGTGGAGATGTGTCATGTCAGTCCTGCTTCCCCACGCTCTCCGGTGATCTACATGAAGTCACCATATTGCCAGACTCATCACAGCCAGCTGGTAACATGAGTAAATCCAGGGTAGCTCCCTGCAACAAATCATTTAATTGTTTGTGGTACCATCTAATTGTTTCAGTGATTTTCTGGGTTACAAGAGACTGGGCCAACCAGCCAGGATTACAAATAATCGAAGCTCTGTTTGTGCTTGTTAACTGATTTTCTTTCTATCAAGGGCCCCAACCACAACTGCAATGCTAGCCACCCCTGGGCAATGCCTCTGGCTAGCCAGTAAAACATTCTGGGTACCCTGTGTTGTAAAACTGATAATTTGGGACTAAAGTGCATGCAAAGTAACCTGACTTCTAATCAGTGTAGTAATCATTTAACTAAATTCCTGCCCTCTCCTTGTTCACAACCCCCTGAATAAATCTGATTGTTGTTTCATGTTTAACCTGGCATATGAGCATATTATTAGTTGGGTTACTGTATTAAAGTGTATACTTGCTTTGCTAACCCTGCCTTTACAGGGATTCCAGGGAATTTTCTGAAGGCCAGACCCTGGTGGTAAGTGTAAAGTGTGTGTGCACATTATTGTTAATTGCTGACTGTGTGCTAACTGCTGCTAAAGATGCAAGGTCATTAGCTGGGACTGTGGGTGATTATAGATTCCCAGAGGGCTATAAGAGGCTTGATAGATATCCCACTATTGTCACTCTGGGTGGGGGCACCATAATATTGAACCCAGGCCCCTCAACCAGTGGTCAGAAATAAAGGCAAGAGTAGAGACCTTAGGGATTGTGCTGCCTAGGGGTTGCGTGCAGATATTGGACATGGTCAAAAAGGGTTGGGAAACTCAAAAATGGACTCATCAGTGGTTACCCTGCTGTGTATCAATCCGCAGTGGTTTAACCAACAGATGGTTTGGTGTCTGCACTCTCACAATCTTGCAAGCCAAAACTGCCATTGAACAGGGTGAGATGCATCACCCCCACTCAGTAAGTAGCCAGACCATACAAGGTGCTACAGAGAGAGGGATACAGGCAAGGTGGTATGGGTGTGTACACCAACTTACAACTTGGAATGAAGGAAAAGTGCCAGCAAAAGTGAATCTCCACTAGTTTAGACCACCTGCGCATGGTCGCCAAAATGTAAGGTGCAGACAAAATACATCCACGCTCAGCAAGTAATTGTTGCTAATAAACTAGCAGAAGAAACATAGACAAGCAACAAATGCAGTAATAAACTTGTTTATTACAGAAAATAAGCATTCACCCTAAATCAGAATCTTACCAATATAGACCCTGGGGGCTGAGAGTTTCCCAAAATAACCCAGGGTATGCAGTGGTCTGAGAGGGATACACAATACAGTAGCTTTTGTACTTCAATTATTGTCATGACAACCATTACATTTGCAGGCTAACTAGATATGTAAAACAAGCCCTATTGGCTAAAAGTTATGTGGCTCCACAGCGTTATCTAAAGACATACAAAATTGTAAAGTCAGCTAAAATCAGAACAAAGAGATCATACAAATTATAGCTATAAGTGTGGTGTTGCATAAATCCGCATGATGGCAGTGCAGGCTATATAATAACTTCTCAGAAGAATACAAAGAATACAATATATACTCTTGAGTTGCTACTTGCATTACAAGCTGTAATCATTAAAACAGTAATATTCCTGGTTACTTATGTTTGTACAGTAAGTAGCAATACCCTAAATAATAGTACTGATTATCATAACATATGCATATACTTATAGGTTGTCTGCAGTGCACAGTGGGTAGCCAATATGGGTGAGGGGACCAAGAGTAACAAGGGTTAGTGAAGTGCTACTTGCTTGATCACCCCCCCACTCCATGAAGGGTGTCAGGCCAACCCCCGACATACCCTACCTTTAACAAGACGTTCATGAAAATCAGATCTGTGGCAAACTGGTTTAAGTGGCAGCTTTCATTTTCTCTTGCAATTTTGAAATAATGCCTGCCATGAATGGTGCTGATTGCCATTTCCTGGAGGTTAAAAGAGGTAGTTGCTGCTATTGCCGAGTGAAGGCTGGGCAGGTAGATTCCATTTGTCTGTGAACTGAGAGACCTCCAGGTCCTGGGCTTACATGTTTTCTTGACCCTCCCACACCAAGTTGTAAATTTTCTGCCCATCAAGGTGCTATACACTGAATTTAGCTGGATAAGATGTCTTGAACCAGAGGTGAGCCTTGCGCAAGGCAGAGAAAAGCAGAATGTAGGCCCTAAACTATTGCATAGTTTTAGTAGAGTAATTGTTACCTATATAAATGGTATAGTCCTGCAAGGTGAGGAGTTTCTTCTGCCAGGCTTTGCAGGGTAGTTAATTTTTTGTAGCATAGCAATGAACACTGACTACAATGGAGAAAGGTATTTGTTTCAAGGAAGTAAGATGAGGAACATGGTCACTATGTGCCATATCAGTTTCAAAGTGATAATTCAGCTCCAATTCTAGGAGCTCCACAAGAAACTTTCTAGAAATGTATTTATGTCCATGCCCTGTGTGGACTCGGTACTCCACATAGATAGAGATATTTTTGGCAGGCTCAGGATTTTGCATTTTCCTGTCAGTCATGTATGGCTGACTGGGTTTCAAGGACCTGCTACATAGCAGCTTCAAGGCAATCAAGTCTGGTGTCAGCAGTACTCAGATGCTATCCATCTCTTCAACCTTCACAGTGAGCTGCTCCACCCTGGTCTTAACTGTTCTTAAGTCCTGGGACAGAAACATAGAAACAGATTGTGATGGCAGAAAAAGACCAAGGATCCAACAAAGTTGCCCAAAGTTGCCCAGGACCTAATGTCAATCTGGGGACCTGTCCCCTATTCAGCTCATCCTTCCTCACCCCTGTACTTTGAGGAGAGCTCATTTTTGTGCCCTTACTCTGTCCCACCCATCCGGGAAGCCCTCCATGGTCTTGGCACCCACAACCTCTGCAGGCAGACTGTTCTATGGCTCCTCCACTCTCTCAGTAAAGTAGTACTTCCGCAAATATCTCCTGACGCTTCTCCCACCCCCATAGCTTCCATTCATGCCCACATGTTGTTGAGTTGGTGCTCCTACAGTATTAAATAGCTCTGTGTGATTCACTTTATTTATGCCCTTCAGGAACTTGAAAGTTTCAATCATATCTTCACTCTCCCTTCTGGCCTCCAGTGCGTACATGTTCAGCTCTCTCAGACACTTCTCATAGGAGTTTCCCTGCTGACCCTATATCATCTTTGTTGCCCTTTCTTGCACCATTTTCAACCTGTCATTATCCTTTCTGAGGTGGGGGCTGCAGAACTGGACACAGGACTCCAGGTGTGGCCTCACCAAGGATAGATAAAGGAGAGGATCACCTCTTTCCTTTTATTATCTATTCCACTCACTATGCAAACCCAACATCCTGCTTGCTCTGCTGTAGACATTGTTGCACTGGCTTTAATTCTTTAGGGTGTCACAGATAATGACTTCGAGGTCCTGCTCTTCCAAAGTGGTACTAAGTTTAATCCTGTTTAGCCAGTACTCTGTCCAGGGGTTCCTTTTTCCCAGGTACATTACCATACAGTGTTGGAACCCACTCAGGAAAGAGCAATATTTGACCTGGTACTTTCAAATGGGAACAGTTAGAGGATCTAGGATTTAGAAGTGGGTAGCCATCTGGGAACAAGCGACCACCAAACAGTGTGATTCCTGATAAACACAGCCATGGAGTTCAGTCATGCAAAAGTGAGGGTATTGGACTTTAGAAGGACTGACTTTGGCAAAATGTGAGAGCATCTATGGAATGCACTTTCAAATGGGCAGGAAGGAGGGGTGGAGGAAAAATGGGGAAAATAAAAAATGCCATCAAAGAGGCAACAAGCCTTTGTGTGAAGCAAATAAACAAAACAAAATGAAGGAAAAAAACACTATGGTTCTCAAAAATGGTAGTGGGGAATGTTAGGGAGGAAAATATAGCATTCAGGAAGGAAAAGGAATCACAGAAGGAGCAGGACAGAGAACTGTATCAGTTAAAGCAGAAGGAAGAGGGAAAGGCAGTCAGAATAGCAAAGGCCCAAATTGAGGAAAAAATATAGCCAACTCAGTTAAGAAGGGGGATAATACCTTTTATGGGTACATTAGTAATGAAGAAAGACCAAGGGAGGGATTGTGAGGCTTAATAAAAGGGAGAGTGAGGTGGGCTGAGGGTGACAGTGAAAAGGTAGAGATACTGAACAGATACCTTTGTTCAGTACTTACCAAAGAAGAGTAGGGGAGTTACCAAAACCAAACAATAGAGGCACACTGGGCAGTGGGTTGATACCAGTCCATTCACAGAAGAATGGTCCTGAAAGAACTCCTAAAACTCAAGGTGGACAAGACAATGGGGCCTGATGGGATTCACCCCAGAATTCTAAAAGAACTAAGGGGAGAGCTAGTGACACCACTGACTACTACTCTTTTTAACAAACCATGGGAGAATGGTGTGGTATGAGGACTGGAGGAGGGTGGATGTGATTCCCCTTCCCTAAAGTGGGAGCAAGGCAGATGCAGGAAACTACAGGCCAGTTAGTTTGACCTCAGTGGTAGGAAAAATGATGGAATCACTTTTAAAGGAAAGAACTGTTGAGTACCTAGAAGCCAGCAGGGCACAGGACACAAGGCAGAAAGGATTCACAGCAGGAAGGTCATGTCAGATGAATGTAATAGATTTCTTTGCCTGGGTGATCAAAGTAGTAGACTAGGGAGGGGCTGTGGACGTGGTCTACCTAGACTTTAGCAATGTATTTGACACAGTCCCACACAAAATATTAATAAACAAGTTAACCAGCCTGGGAGTGAGTCCCAGTGTGGTGGCCTGGGTATACAATTGGCTAGACAACAGGATGCAGAGGGTAATAGTAAACTGAGTCCACTCCAGAGAAAGGGGGGTTACTAGTGGGGTACCACAGGGTTCAGTACTGGAGCCTGTCCTCTTCAATGTCTTTATAAGTTATATTGCAGAGGGACTGGAAGGAAAAGTATGCCTCTTTGCAGATGGCACAAAGATCTGCAGCAGGACTGATACCCGGGTTATGTGGAAAGGATGAGAAGGGACTTGGCAAGGTTGAAGGAATGGTCAAGAGTATGACAGCTTAGATTCAATGCAAATAAGTGCAAAATAATGCACCTAGGAAACAAAAACCCAGGAGAAGAGTACGCAATGTGAGGAGGTACTAACAACAACAAAAATAGAAAGGAACCTGAGGGTAGTCATATCAGATGACCTTAAGTCAGGAAACTAATGTGAAAAGGCAATAAGGAGGGCTGTGGATGTACTGGGATGCATAGGGAGAGGCATCACCAGTTAAAAAAACAGGAGGTTGTCATCCCTGTGTACAAATAGTTGGTGAGACCCCATCTGGAGTACTGCATGCAGTTCTGCAGACCCCATCTCCACAAGGATATAGACAGGATGGAGGCAGTTCAGAGGAGGTCAACTAAAATGGTGCTGGGTCTCTAGCAAAAATCATATTAAGGAGCTTAATAGTGTATACCCTCGAGGAACTGAGGGGGAGGGGGGACATGATAGAAACTTTCAAGTACCTCAAGGGAATCAACAAAGTCCAAGAAGGTAGCATCTTTCAGAAAAAGAGATGTGTAAGAACAAGGGGGCACAATTTTAAGATAGAGGAGGGATGGCTCAGTGGCAGTGTGAGGAAGTATTTTTTCACAGAGAGGGTGGTGAACATGAGGAACTGCCTTGTGCCTTCCTGAGGAGGCCATGGTGTCAAAAAGAGTGGAGAAATTCAAGAATGCATGGGAAAGACATAAGCCAATTACAGAGGGGGGTAGGAGGAAGTAAGCTGTTGGTTAACTTGGATATGCAGCTTATCCAATAGATAGGGAAATGGGCAGACTTGGTGGGCCAAATGGTCCTTATCTATCATCACAGTCTATGTTTCTATGTTTCCATGAACTTCAGTTGCTACACATTTGACCACCTCTTTAGCCTTTGGAGGTCATGTTGCACTTCCCTAAATCCCTTGACACTATCCACCCTTCCACAAAGTTTTCTGTCATCAGGAAAGAGGAAAAGATTACCCTGGATTCCTTCACCAATGTCACTAATAGACCTGTTGAAAAGGACTGGCCCCAGGACCAATCACTGCAGTACCCCACTCATGACCTCCCCATCCACTGACTTATTCTCTTGAAAATAACCCTTTGTTGCCTACCTTTGAGCCAATTTCCCACCTATCTAACTATGTCCCTTGCCATCCCAAGGTCCTCCTTCTTCAGCAGGTGCCTATGTGGCACAGAGTTGAATGCTTTTCTGAAGTCAAAGTAAAGAAGAGCCACTGCATGGCCCATTTCCAGTTCCCTTGTTACCCAGTCAAAGAAGACAATAAGGTTGGTCTGGCATGACATCCCTGCTATGAATCCATGCTGCTTGCTATCCTGGAGACCATATTTTTTTCCAGGTAGTTGACAAGGTCCTGCTTGATTAGAGTCTCCATCAGCTTTCCCACAATAGATGTGACTAACAGGCCTGTAGTTTCCTGCCACTTCCTTATCCCCCTCTTATGGATTGGAACCACATCAGGCACCCTCCAGTCTCTAGGTACTACGCCTGACTGCAGTCAGCTGTTGAACAGATATGCTAGATCAAACATTAACAGGAGGGATCATGCTCCAATATATCTCAATGGAACCAAGCACCCACACATGAAGATAAACAGACCCACTCACTGGTACACTTTTTTAATCATTTTTATTGTGTCCCTCTGGGCATCTGCATCCAGTCTGGGCTGGAACACCTGTGGCTGGGCCAGGACATCTGTGCCTGTTTCTGCTTATACTCACCATCCAGCAGGAGGGCATTCAGCGTTAAGGATGGACAAGTTGCTCCAGGTCCGTGAGTCCAAACTGCACCATTAAACAGCACCATGGTCATGTGGAACATAGTGTACTACTGCTGCCAGTTCTGTGTGGGTAACTGGCATAAACTGCTCTGGTCTGGCCTCCATATATATGTGCCAGTGTACCACTGCAGTGTACTGCAGCTGCAATGGAGAGGCACAAAGTGCCCCAACACAGTGGCCCACTGGCCCATCCCACTGTGGGGGTACCATGAACTGTGACATGGTGACAGCCCAGCAGGGACAATGCCCTAGCACAATGGCAGTGGCCTTTTAATGGACATGAACTTGGTACACTGACAGGCCACAGCAGCGTGCACAGGGGATACCCAGCCTTAGAACATGCTTAAAAAAATAGGAGTGATTTCATTGACTGAAAACAACTCAGAGCAGTGTTATTATTGACCCATAATTACACACCTAAACTACTTTCAGTCCAATGAACCTCAGTACCAAAAAAACAAACAGTAGATTATGATTAAAATGTATTTCCCTATGCACCTCCCCCAAAAATGGCAGACACTCACATTTTTGTCAGTCTGGGAGAGGAAATGGGGTAGGATTATCATTGACTTAAGTTGTGACCACCGGTTACTGCAGTCATGTGTGGCTATTGCAAATGTGTGCATTAGGTGATGCCACCTCCCCCCTCCCCACTCTGTGTTGTAATGCACAGCATGGTTCTAAGAGAGTGAAAGGACAACATAATGTTCTGGTCCTCTTCTAAGAGTTTCATTATGTATCATTTCAAATACTTTTAAAATTGTTTAAATAATTTTTTTTACACATCATTAGTGCAGTTTATTTGATTATGGTCAATAATAAAATACCTCTCTCGGGTGTTTAAAGGCATTGCAAGAGCCTCCTGCCTAACAATACACTTGAGAGGTGTGCGATTATTGATCCATTATTGCACACAATGTTGTGCCGTATTGCATGCATAACATACAAAGAGCCATTGCAGAGGCAGCAGCATTGATGCAGACCATTAGGCTGCATAATGGAGACTTTCACACAAGTTCTGGAGGATGTCCTACCTCTCCTGCCAGGATGACAGGGCGTACCTGTGTGATGGAACCAGGGCAGGTAAGAATACCCTGTCCTAGGGGATGGTCAACATATACACTGCATTTACTGCACATGTGCAGTGTCTCTTATGGTGCTTTTCTTCCTGAGTCTCCAGAGGACTTCAGTGTCAGGTGATGCCTGATTTGGCTGTGCCTGTCATCCTGAACTGGCCAGGTTAGATGGTGTTGATGGCCTTGACTGGCTGTCCCTACAGTGGGGCACAAGTGTTGTGTACTACAATGATTACCTGGGTTCTTTTTTGGGGGTGACAAAGCCCTTTCAGGTGCGTAGATCTTATGGTGCCAGTCCCTGCCCTCCAAGCTGGTGTGAGCCAAGGGGGTTGCATGTCAGCATGCCTTTGTGTTCTGTGTATCCATTCTGTGTGGTGTCCCCCCAGTGCATGTGTATCCTGCTGATACCTTCCCTCTGTGTTCTTCTTGTTTCAGGCCTACCATGGACTAATGAAAAGACTGGTTCTGAGGGAGAAGGATTACTCCACCAACACACTGCAGGGCTCTAGTGAGGACCCTCAGGAGGAGGTCTGCAGGAAGGAGCAGTAGACAGAAGCACACCACAGATGCCATTGTGTAGTGGATAATGTGGGCTATGTACCTGGGCTGTCTACCTGCTGCCATTTCTCTTCATATTGATAGCTGTCTCATCTGATATGTAAAGCTGTGTTTATTTTGTTAGTTTCCATACCTGATACAGTATGGCCTGTATTGCACTGCGACTACCCAATAAAGCCATTCATTAAACTGTGCATGTCGTGTATGTATGTGTGTGTGTGTGTCCAGCTGCATCCTGCTGTTCTCCAAGGGCTATGGTATGGCTAGTTGGCACATTGGGGGACTGTGGTGTGGCAGAGGGGGGGGGCTGTGCTCTTCAGCTGTGCCAGGGGTGTGCTTCTGGTGTCTCTCTGAGTGTGTGTTTGCAGGGACTGTGATTATGGTGTTTGCAGTAGGGTTCTCCATAGTGTTGCATCTGTCCCACTACACACTTTACTGACATATTACACAAGTCCACATGTTGCCGGCACAAGCATGGTTGTATGTGCCATGCCTCCAGGATGTGCATTGGGTTTCTCAATGTCTAGCCACACATGTCTGCTCTGTGTACCTGCATGCTGCATTTGTCCAATAAGGACTCAGCACTCTGTCAAAAGAAAATGTCCTCAGACAAAGTCATTCCATATATTTTAATTTATTGTGCAAAAAAAGACAGAAAGATAGGTAGCCATCATAGTCCAGGGAGGCTACCACTGACCAACCCTGGGCTACAGTGGCTACCTGTCTTTTTGTCCTTTTTGCATAATAAATGAAGCTATATGGCATGACTTTGTTTGAGGACACTTTCATTTGACAGAGTGCTGAGTCCTTACTGTGTACTTGCTAACTATTGGGACTTTCAAGCACCACCCTGCTGGAGCAACCCTTGCTGTTCCTTCTTATGCTGCATTTGTGCATACTACTGTAGATGGCCTTGGCCTACACAAGTCTCATTAGAATTGCATGCTGCATAGGGGTATGGACCTAATCGTGCATAGGCCCAATATTTATAGTTACAATTAGGTTTGTGCAGGCCCCAAATATGGATTCCTTAATATTACAAATAATAGGGTATTCTGTGCTCATGTCAGGTCCACTATTTAGTAATCAGCAGCAAATATTGGGGGGACAATGAAACTTTATTAAATAAGGCTTATCCCTCACAAGGTGTAAAAAGAGCTACAAACATACGAATCTGCCAGCAGAAAAAAGCCTTGTGATCTATCTAATCTGCTCAAGTGTGCAACTAGCACCCTTAAACTGAAGGTGCCCCACCCACCTCCCCTCCTCTCTGACCCCCCTCACCCTGTCCCATGCCATTTTAAAGCTGCCTACTGTCCTGCAGGATACCACCTCCTCTGGCAGAGTGTTCAATTTTGACACCACCCTCCCTGTGAAATAATGTCTCCTCTCTCTCCTATATCTACCCCCCTCCAAACTTAGTCCATGCCTGCTTCTGTCCCTTCCTTTCCTCAGCCTAAATAACCCATCTGTGCCAGATCTGTTGATCCCCTTCAAGTATCTGAAGGTCTCAATCATATCCCCTTGATTCCTCCTCTCCTCAAGGGTGTACAAATTCAAATCCTTCAGTCTGTCCTTGTAGGTTTTGTCTCCCATCCCCTGTATCATTTTTGTTGGCCTATGCTGCACCTCCTCTGGTAACCTGATATCCCTCTTCAGGCATGGACGCCAGTACTGCGTGCAGCACTCCAGGTGCAACCTGACAAATGACCTATACAGGGGCATGAGCACATCCTTATGTCTGGACAAGAAACCTCTTGCAATACACCCCAACATCCTGTTAGTCTTTGCCGCTGCCTTCCTGCACTGAGCAGACTTGTTCATGCTCCCTGTTACTATCACCCATAGGTCCTTTTCTTCTTCAGTGATACCTAGCCAAACCCCTCTTAACCAATGTTACCTCTTAGGGTTCTTTGCTCTAAAGTGCATAACCTTGCACTTCTTCACATTGAAGCTCAGTTGCCACTTCACTGACCACTTCTCCAGTTTGGTAAGGTTCCCCTGTGTCTCCCATCCATATCATCCACATACAAACTGATCCTGCCTGTAACTCCATGTGAGATATCCTGTATGAACAGTCTAAACAACATCAGACCTAGCACAGAGCCTTGCAGCACTCCACTCTTCACTGACCTAGGGGTTGAGAGTTCTCCCCCACTACCACCTATTGCTGCCTCCCCCTCAGCCAGTTCATGATCCAATGTACCATCTGTGCCCCCACCCTGACATATTCCAACCCTCCCCCTCAGCCACCCATGAGGCACTGATCAAAGGCCTTGCTGAAGTCCAAGTACAGGACATCCACTGCATGGCCCCTGTCCAGCTCCATTGTTACCCAGTCATAGTACTCAATTAGATTGGTCTGGCAGGATCTTAACCAGATGAACCCATGCTGTTGCCATCCTGGAGTCCATTATCCTCCAGAAAGTTCACTAGTCTCTCCTTCAGGATTGTTTCCATAAGTTTACCCATGACAGAAGTGAGATTTACTGGTGTGTAATTGCAGGGTTCATCCTTTGGGCCACTCTTGTGGATAGGCACCACATGAGCCACCCTCCAATCCTGTGGCATGCATCCCATGACCAGGGATGCACTGAACAGGTCTGCTAGTGACCTAGCCAGCAACCCCACCATCTCTCTCAACACCCTGGGATGAATGCCATCAGGACCCGATGCCTTATCTACCCTTAGCAACTTCTGACCCTCCAGCGCCCTACTCTCCATAATCCTCATGTCAGTCACCTCTCCTCCCCCATGCCCACCCTCCCTGTCCAAGGTGATAGTTGCCTGTCCTTCTCCTTCGTGAACACAGAGCAGTAGTACTCATTTAGTGCTTCTGCCTGTTCTGTCCCCTTCTCCACCCACCCCCATCATTCTTAACTGGCACAATCTGCTCCCTGCCGCTCCTTTTCTCCCTTATGTATTGAAAAAATCCTTCTCCCCTTCCCTGATGCCCTGCGCCAGCTCCCATATGGACTTGGCCACTCTGACTAGCCTGGTTTCCTCCCTGGACCTCCTGTCATACAACTCACTGTCTTCCCCACTCCCTGTCTTCTTGAAACTCTGAAAATCAGCCTTCTTTGACCTTTCCCCATCCAGCACATTTCCGCTCAGCCAACTTGGCTTCCTAGCTCTAGTCTTCTTGCTCATTGTCCTGGTACATGGTTCAGTAGCCTCCCTCAGTCCTCATTTAATTCTATCCCACATCTCTTGCACATCCATCTCCAGCTTAATCCCTTCCAGGTGCCTTTCAGGTTTTCCCGCATCTTCCCTAAATCCACCTGTCTGAAATCCACCACCCTTGTCCCTAAACCTGCGCCTCCCTGCATAAGCTGAGTGTGAATCACACCAATTGGTGTTCACACCCAGCTAGTGGGTCCTCCACTCTTAGTTCCCTCACTGCCTCCCCATTCATTAGTATCAGGTACAATGTATATCCTAGTCTAGTTGGCACACTGACCATCTGTGCCAGTTGATTTTCCTGGATCGCTAGTCCCTTGGCTGTCCTCCTCCCCATCCCATCCATTTCCTACACTTCACCCCATGTCCTCCGATTTGATTTTAAAAATACATTTGCTATCTATTCGCACTGCACAGGAGCAAAAATCACAAGCAAAAATCACCTTTAAGGTCAGTCTGCCTAACAACAACACTAATGCTCACTCCACCCCAAAAATAGTCACATGCACCTCAATTTATAGAAGTCATTTAAATGACAGAGCTGCTGCAGCTGTGCATTGGGGGTGACTTTGCTAGCTATAATTTCTACCATTTGCCTCTCCCAGCATATGGATTCAGGTCAAAGATGAGGGAGCACAACTATCAAATACAGTAATGCATATTTGGTGATTGAAGGAGTCAGGTTAGGGACAAGGATGACTTAAAAGGACACCTTTGGCTCCTGGCACATTGCTAGGAATTTGATTTTTTTGTTAAATCAATACAAGAGAATGCGAGAGAAAGGTGGTGGTAGGAAACATTTATGGGGCTGTGGGGGGGGGGCAAGGGACTGTTCTGACCACTGGGTTAAGGGACATAATTATTGTTTATGACATTTTTAATAATTGGAGCAATTTAGCATAAATAATAATCAGTGAGTAATGAAGTGGCAAGTATCTTTGGGGGGGTGACAAATATGAATGAATAAATGCTAAAAATTTGAAAAAGCTGCATGCACACCATTAGTTATAATGAAACAGAAATATAAAATGAATAAATGCAGTCCATAACATTAAACATCACCTTTAGTAGCCATATGTATGTACAGCAGCAGCATTACCACTTGTAAAACTGGTGACTAGTGTTCAAGAATGACCCTGGTCACTGGAGAGCAGTACTGGAAGGCTTGAGGGCATTGAGGGTTGACCAGGCACCTAGGCCAGATGATATACACCCCAGGGTGCTGAAGGAACTGGCAGAAGTCCTGGCAGAACCCTTGGCAGATCTGTTCAACACCTCCCTGGACTCGGGGAGGGTACCTCTGGACTAGAGAATGGTGAATGTAGTTCCCCTCCACGAGAGCAGCCACAAAGATGAGCCAGGGAACTATAGACCAGTAAGCCTCACACCTATCATGGGAAAGCTGATGGAGACAATCCTGAAGGAGAGGCTGGTTTCCCTCCTAGAGACAAATGGGCTGCAGGACAGTAGACAGCAGGGGTTTGTCTTAGGCAGATCCTGTCAGACCACCCTGGTGGAGTACTATGACTGGGTAACCAGGCAATCAGACAGGGGCCATGCAGTGGATGTCCTGCACCTGTACATTAGTAAGGCATTCAATTCGGTGCCGCATGTGATGCTAGGAATTAAACTGGAGGGCACAGGATCAGTGGCGAAGATGGTGGAATTGATGGTAAACAGACTGCAGAGGAGATAGCAGAGGGGGTGGTGGTGGGAGGGGAGCTCTCATCTCCAAGGGGGGGTGACAAGTGGGGATACACAGAGCTCTGTACTGTGACCAGTGTTGCTTGGGATCTTCACTGCAGACATCTCAACAGGCATCAGGCATAAGATCAGTCTGTTTGCAGATGACACCAAGATGGGAGCAGAAGTGGATGGCTTGGGAGGGTGGCAGGGGATGCAGGATGATCTGGCAAAACTGGAGGCCTGGTCTGGCACTTGACACCTGTGGTTCAATGCCAAGAAGTGCAAGGTGCTAGCTACATTTCTGTGCAAAAACCCTAGGAGGAGCTACTAACGTCAGGGGATTCAACTAGCTAAGACGGAGGAGGAGAAGGATCTGGTCTGATCATAATGGGCACATTGAATAACTCAACACAGTGTAGAAATGCAGCTGCAAAGGCCAACAGGATGCTGGATTGTACTGCCAAGTGAATATCCTCCAAGAGGGCGTACGTGATCCTAGCGCTATGTAGGTCACTGGTTAGATCACACCTGGAGTACTGCGTGCAGTACTGTTGACCATACCTGAAGAAGGACATTAGGTTACTGAAGGGGGTACAGCACAGGGCAACACAGATGATCCAGGGACTAGGGGACATACCCTATGAGAGTAGGCTGAGGGAGTTGAACATGTACTCCCTGGAAGAGAAGAGGGACGGGGGGATATGACTGAAACCTTCAAGTACATGAAAGGAATAAAAATGACGGACATGAAGGGACTTTTCAAATTGAGGGGTGAGAGGGACACTTGAGGACATGACCTGAGATTGGAAGGGTGAAGGTTCAGGAGGGAAATAAGAAGACACATTTTTATGGAAAGGGCGGTGCCTGGGTGGAACAAATTGCCAAAGGAAGTGGTATCCTGTAGAACAGTGGGCTGCTTCAAAAGGGGATGGGACAGGGTAAGGGGGATGGGGAGGGTCACATGAGGGGGGAGGTAAGGGAGGGGAAGCTGCATTATAAGGGCTTCTAGCTGCACAATTGAGCAGACTTGATAGACCATAGGGCCTGTATCTACTAGCAATTTTGTATGTTTGTTTGTATCAGTGTTTTTGGTCAGACAGGATAGTTCAGATAATTTATTACCATACCTGACCTAACAGTGTATTTTGCTGGTTGGGTACGCTACTGTGGACACAGATAATGGGGTGAGTAATGGGTAATGTAAAACAAAAAAGTCATTTTTCAGACAGCCTGTGGAGTCTTGGCACTCTTCCCAATCTCTAATTGGGCACTACAGACAGTCTGTGGGGTCCTCACTGCAGACAGGAGCACATGACACCAGTTTAACAATCCCATTGGTCAGTGCTGGTGTCTGAGCTCCCTGTCTGCTATGTGAGTGCACAGACTAGCTCTTTAGTTTGTTGGGAGAGGAAGCAAGATTTGGCACTCACTGCAACTGTGGCAAAAAGCCACAAAAACTTAAAAAAAAAAAGTTAAAGCACAACTTTTGTCAAGGAAGGAAGGGGAAGCAAGGGTTGGGGACTGAAGAAAAGGGAATAATTGAGGCTGGAGTCATCAAGTGTGGCAGCACTAGGGAGAGAAGGAGAGGGGGAGGCACTTGCTCCTGCTGGCACCAACTGTGAAAGCAATATAAACTGTATACACACTGTCTGTCATTACAATGAAGCCAACCAGGATGAAGTGCAGTGTTATCATTTTCCTGAGTAGGTGCTCTGAGCCCTATTTATGACATATACACTGTGTCTCTCTGCAGTATAGTGAAGCCATTTAGGCTGTATTACACACTGTCTGTTGTTGGTGCACTGAGTCCTGTTTGTAATATAGCTACTCTGTGTGTCTGTGCTGCATAGTGAAAGTCATTTAGGCTGTATACAGTACACACACACACACACACACACACTGTCTGTAAGTGCCCTGAGCCCTGTCTGTGACATATACTCTGTGTCTCTGTAGTATAGTGAAGCCATTTAGGTTGTATTAGACACTGTTTGTTGTTGGTGCCCTGAGTTCTGTTTGTGACATAGCTACTCAATGTGTCTCTGTAGTATAGTGAAAGCCATTGAGGCTGCATATACTGTACACATACATTGCCTGTAGGTTCCCTGAGCCCTGCCTATGACATAGCTAGTATTCTGTGTCCCTCTGCAGTATAGTGAAAGACAATTAGGCTGTATTGCACACTGTTAGGTGCCCTGTCTGGGACATAGTTACTCTGTGTGTCTTTGCAGTATAGTGAAACCCATTTAGGCTGTATCACACACTATCTATTAGGTGTCCTGAGCCCTGTCTGTGGCCTACCTAATCTGTGTCTCTCTACAGTATAGCAAAAGCCATTTAGGCTGTATTGCACACTGTTAGGTGCCACACGTTCTGTCTGTGAAGTAGCTACTCTGTGTCTCTCTGCAGTATAGTGAAAGCCAGTTATTATGTATCACACACTGCCTGTAAGGTGCCCCAAACCCTGTCTGTGACATAGGTACTCTGTGTCTCTCTCTTCAGCATAGCGAAAGCCATTTATGCTGTATTACACACTGTCTGTTAGGTGTCTGGAGTCCTGTCTGTGACATAGCTACTCTGTTTCTCTCTGCAACATAGCAAAAGCCATTTATGCTGTATTATACTGTCTGTTAGATTCCTTGAGCCCTATCATAGCTACAGCATGTGTGATGTCTCTTTGTGGCATAACGAATGCCATGGCTGTGTCTACTATGTCTCGTATTTCCCAGATTAAGTCTACTAAAAGGAAGCACAGTGCTGGTGCATGTGCAACTGAAAATGATGTGACAATATTAATCCTAGTACTAATGAAGAACATAGTGACAATAATAACAATACCATCAGCAGGACTGGCACTTAATTTTCTCCTGAACCAAAAAAGCATGTTACCAATGAAATTATACTAAAGTTTCAGAAAGAACTGACAGGAGTTACTCATAGAGGTACTGAATGTTTTGTCACATGTGCCAGGAGACTTTCAGGTGCTAAAGCAGCATGAAAGGAAGGGAAGGCATCCTCCTCAAATATAATCTCAAATGCCTAGGCAGTGAATGCTGATAAAGGTGATGGTGATAGTGGGAACTGGGAATGTGATATCCCAGGTTATGTCCCGCCTAATGATGACAGCACTTCCAGTTCTTCTGAATCGTATGGCAATGAGGTCGGTACTAGTTTCAATGAGGGGGTTGGAGAGGATGTGGCTATAGGGCATGAGAGGCAAGTGCAGACAAAAAATCATACGCTAAATGTAAGAATACGATGATGACCATGAATGGAAAACATTTGAACAAAGAAATGACAGTATAGGTTTTCCTCCAGGTCCCTTGACTGTACAAGAAATAGTGCCAGGCACCATAGTACAACTCACTAAGAGTAAATCTTTAATGTGGAATTTATTTTATATTAACTCTGCAGATAGCTCTCAAGCTGTATGCAGTCTGTGCAAAAAGAGTGTTAGTCATGGTAGCAAAACAGGCCATTTTGGAACATCTGTAATGATATGACTTGCAAAGGCAAAACACCCAACTGAGTGGGGCGGGCAATGTGGTTGGTATGAGTGGTAGTGGAGGTAGTGGTGCCGGTGACCATAGTGACAATAAACTGTAAGCAGGAACTGACATCGAATCACTTGACGTGTCCTTGCAGTCTTCCAAGATAAACATACTGTAGATTGTTTTCTTCTGACACCATCAAATACTGCAAAGTCCCACAGTAGTACTCACATGAAAAAGATGTGAAAAGTACAATCCCACAAAATTAAAAATATCTCTTCACTTTTGTCAACTAACATTAAAAGACAATGTTGCGAGGGCAACAAAATTTACCAGCAAGCATCCAACATGCCAACTGTTAAATAGGGTCATTGCAGAGCTCTTGGCTGATTGTCAGCTCCCTTTTGCTTTTGTTGCCCCGAAAGGTGTCATCAAGTTCATGAACTGGATTGAACCATGGTACATTGTTTCCTGTTGAACATATTTCTCAAAAAAGGCTGTTCCACAGTTGTATGAATTTGTGTGTAGTGCGATAACTAAACAGTTGAAACTCTCTCAGGTGAAACAGGTTCACATAACCATGGATATATGGATCAGTAACTAAACAATTGACTACATGACTGTTACAGTTCATTGGGCAAGTTTTCAGTCAGAAACTAATAATTCCCACTCTACCATAAGTAGTAGGAAGCAGGCTGTATTATGTGCCACCACTTTTGAAGAAAACCACACTGCTATAAATATTTTGCAGGAGCTGCAAAATCAATTCCAGAAATGACTTACTCTGTATTCATTATATTCATGATTCATAATATCAGATAACGGTGCCAACACAGTCAAGGCTGTTAGTGATGGCAACTATCAACACATACCTTGTTCTGCACATTGTTTAAATCTTCTCATCCATGGTTTGTTAAATGGAACAGAAATGTTGAAACCCTGTTATGTCTTGCTAGGAAAATATGTGGGCATTTCAGCCACTCTGAAAGCTCAAAAAAATACTGAAGGGGCTGCAGAGGTCAGACAACTTACCCTTGCATAGATTAAAGCAGGTAGTTACAACCCACTGGAATTCAACATTTTACATATTGGAAAGGCTTCTTGAACAGAAAAAAGCTGTACATGACTACATCATGTAGAATCAAACAGGTAAAGTAGACATCATGTTCAGTTCCAGCAGTTGGACTCTACTGGAATCTTTGATTACCTTGTTGGAGCCATGTAAGGTTGCCACACATGATGGCAGTGCAGACAGTGCAACTGTGAATCAAACACTTCCTTAAATCAGATTTCTTCACATTTTCCTTGTCAACAAAAAGAAAGACTTTCAGTCAAAAGATGATACCACTGCTGTTATGCTGACAGATGTTGAGAATTCAAGGATTCCAAGATGGCCACATAGGCGGGCATGAGAGTGGAGGTAGCAGGCTCTGGACCAAATCCCGCTGAATTTTTTTTATGGACATGAACATTTTGAAGACCACAACCTGAATGAAAATTAGTAATGATCTTTGAAGGACATTTGCATTGGTAAGTAAACATACTTGAACTTTAAATAATAAAGAGTTTACTGTGGAGTTCACCTCACCAACAACTCAGCTATTCAAAACCTAATTTTTCACACTGGCTTGTACATTTAATTAAGTTTTTCAGAAAGCATTTTGCCAGAAAGTATGCAAAGGTGCCCAGGAAAGTAAAGTCGTTTACAGAAATAGTTTCACCATCAAAGAAAAAGACAAATAAAAAGACTGGCAAAAAACAAGAAAATCATACCATTTTAAATGTGGAGCAGAGAGAGCCTTTAAAACCAGATCAGTTAGATAAGGATGACCAGAAGACTTCATACTTGACAGTCTCCTTTGAACCATTCCTGTTTGGAGATAACATGGACACATTTCCAAGGCCAATATCACTGCTGCCTCAAGACCCTATAAACTCTAGGCAAACAAAGATACCCAAGCTTCAAGGTTTGAAGATAGTAAAACCTAAAAAATGGAGCATCAGATACACTTCTGGTTTTAGGCTTTGCTTCTGTGGAAAATCAGATAGAGGATCAGACAGGTGAGCAATAGTATGAGGGCTGGAGTACATCCTCAGAAAAAATCTTAACCAACAAGCCACTTAACAAACCACTTAATGAACTGAATTCCTTGGATGAAGATGAAGAGTTTGTAGTGGCGGTAAGTAGCATCGGGAAAGTCATTGTTCAAAAAATGGCTCAAAAAGCTATTTCAAAGGATTTGCCAACAGCAGTAGAACAGGCTGGCACTAAGGAACTGGAAGCCCCGAAGGATATAAAGTGATGGACTGGGGCCTGGGCAGTTAGAGAAAATGGATGGAAACAACCAGCAGAATGAGATGATAATTCAACCCAGCAAGATCACAGTACATTTAACATTCAGTATTCCATCATGGAAGACTAACAAGTCAATACACAACCACCTCAAATCCAAGGAATAATACAACACAAGGAATAGGGTTGATGGAAAATATCAAGGAAGCAAATTCAGCAAATATGGGGGGGGCACTGAAAGTGCTTATGCCTGCATCGAATGTCCTGCTAATACCAGCTCAGCAGAAAAAAAAAACAACTCTCCATTTAGTAGAAATGAGGATGACTACTACAGTCAGCCAAGAAAAAACAAAAAGTATATACGCAGCAATATGATGATCAACATCAGGATAAGTTAGGCCACATAATCTTTGTTGATGCCATTCTCAGCGAGCCCACAGTGAGGTATTATGTTTGGGGAATACTACTACTAAATCTAGCACTCAATTCAGCAAAGGCAGCATAAATAAAGGAGTATCTCAGGAAATAATGTTTGTGCCATCAATGAATCAGGCAGCATCCCCCTCCCCCATGCAAATAACTTTCAACATGACATGCTACAGGGTATTGTGTCAATACAAAAATCATTAGGCTCTCTTACAGATGCTGTAGAAGGTATTAATGCAAAACTTGAAGCTGTAACACTTAGGACAGACCACGTAGCAGCCAGAGTTAGTATCCCGGAAGACTCAATGAATCCAGTAAACAAAATCAATTTTGCTTCTTTGAATCAACTTAAAGCACTAACTAGACAAATCCAAGAACATGAAGATACTGTAGATCCTACAGAAGAAGTGTAAAGTTGGGACACATCCCAAAAGGGTCAGGGGACCTAACAGTTTTTTTTTTTGAAGAACTAATAACATTGGCTATTGGCAGAATATACCCTGAGCAGAAAATTCAGTTGGACAGAGACCACAGGAATGGGGTTCCCAAAAGGATAAACCTTCCAAGATTCATATATGTAAAATCTCATTATTTCCAAGAAAAGGAATCTATATTTAGAAAGGCCATATTAGAAGGAAGTCTTTTGGCTAAAGGATATACATTCTTAGTCTACATGGACTTTAGCCAAGAATCTATGAAGGAGCATAACGCTCTTAACCCTGTAATCTCTCTTTTAAGAGAAAAAGGTGTAAAATACACACTACTCTCACCAGCTAAGTTAAGGGTCTTCCTTAATGGTTGAATGAGATATTTCCAAGATCCTAATGATTCAGAAACAGCAAAATGAGAATTTTTTTTCAAAACCTTATTACTCCAACCATTCACAAACTTCCAGTCCAAGACATTCTCAGCAGGCTTGAAAAGAACATTCTCTATTTCAACTGGATATAAATAACCAGTTTGCTAATTTGGTAAAAACTTTGGCTGAAGTTACACTACATAAAGATACAGGAACTATGGAAACTTGATTTTGTAAAAGGAGAGAGAAAAAGGGGGGAAGTAACAGAAAGAAAAAGAAAGAAAGAAAGAAAGAAGGAAGGAAAAGGAAGGGGGAATATAATGATGCTTTGATAGTCTAAGGTTTCAAATTTCATTTGGCAGATGCTTTTGTTCAGTTTTATCAGTGCTTATGGGCTTCCACCAGTGGTTGTGAATATTGAAAGCGTGTGTGTGGGTGTGGGGGGGGGTGGTAACCAGAGTCCTACACAATCATTCCATTCTTACAAAGAAGGAGAACAGATAGGCTATCTTATATAGGTGTAATAAGAAAAAGGGGAGGAGGGAGTGGGAGGGGAGAGTAGGTTTTACTATTTTAATAAATAGAATTCTGTTAATAAAAAGGGATGGAATACTGAAAAATACGTAATAATGTGAATGGAAATGTACACAGGAGGAGAACGTATAATAAGTCTGCAAATGTTTGGTGGGTTAGCAAGCAAAAGTACTAGAATTTAAAGATAAAATGTCAATTAAAATAATTACTTGGAATGCGAAGGGCTTTAGAAAGCGCTAAAAAGCTACCAGGATGTTTAATGACATCGATAGGAAGCAAATAAATATTTTATTGCTACATGAAACTCATTTTCTAACAAGAGATGTGGAATTTTACTCAAACAAAATGGAGAGTGGCAACTAATTATTCAAATGTAGCAAGGAGTGGCAATTTTTCTAAAACAAAATTCTGGAACAGAATTTGGCAGAACTGTTATTGTTATGCAAGGGATATATATAACTGCACAAATCAAAACACTAATGGGAATTTTTCATTGGCAAAAATACTGTATATGGACCCAGTGCTAATGATACACAATTTGTTGTAAACCCATATAATATGTGTGTGTGGGGGGTGACTATAATGTTGCTCTAAATTGCAGGTTAGATAGAGCCTTATCTTTTACTGATAATATGACTCCAACAAGGAGAATACTTAAAGAATACATGGAAGATCTAGCATTGGTTGATATCTGGAAGGATCAGACCCCAAACTTTGAATAGCTTCCCAGTTGACTTCTATAAACAGTTTGAAACAACTATAGCCCAACCTCTTCTTGATGTATTCAATGGAGCTCTTCAGAAGGGCAAGGTACCAGCCTCTTTCAGCCAGGCTAAAGTATCTGTTTTTGCTAAAAAGGACAGAAATCCAGAACTGACTTCCTCCTACTGTCCATTATCACTTCTGAATAATGACATGAAAATTTTAGCAAAACTTTTACCAGCTGGATTGGAAAAGGTGGCTCCAACTCTCATTCGACCTGATCAAAATGGCTTTATTAAAGGCAGAAAATTGTGAGCCAGGAAACTTATTAGTATTATAGACACTACTAAACAACAAGAGGCTCTATTTCTTTTTTTTTTTTATCGTATGATGTTTTATTAGGTATTTCTTTGACATACTATGATACACTGCGCAGTATTACAATCTGATGTTGCCATATAGCCAAGGTCAGGAATATATATATACAGTATATATATATATATATATATATATAGATGTATATATATACCACCATTATAATTATTTATATATATACTTATACAAGTCTGCATAAAATAACTAAACCCTAGACTCTTTCCACAAATTAGTAATAGAGACTATCCCTGAGTTACCATCTTTATCATCTATCTTATCTACCACCATACTATTTATGCTTCCACCTCTTTCTTCAACTTCACTCCAACTGAACACAATAGGCCCAGAAAGGTGGGGGCAGGGAGAAAGGAGTATTTACCCAACCTATTGACCAGCTACCTGAGCAAGGGCACACTAAGGGGGATTCTCAACTTATTATGTAATTTGTAAAAAGTCAGATTGGAGGTATGGTCCCCATTTAGCTGAAAATAGCTGCATGCTTGGCCCTCGCAAGGCTGAAAACTTTTCAAACAAGGACAGGCGAGCTAATGCTTTATACCACATATTCCTACTGGGTAGACCAGTGGACGTCCTCTTTCTAGACTTCAGCAAGGCATTTGACTCTGTTGCTCACATGGGCCTGTTGGATAAGCTGGGAGAAATGGGGGTGGGGAACCAGATGATCAGATGGATAGGCAATTGGCTCCAGGAACGGACCCAGAGGGTCATAGTTGGAGGGGTAGTCTCATCCTCAAAGAAGGTCATTAGTGGGGTCCCACAGGGATCAGTCCTTGGGCCCCTCCTGTTCAACGCCTACGTCTCTGACATAAGGACAGGAATCAGGAGTGAGATGAGTCTCTTTGCGGATGACTCAAAACTGGGGGCTGTGGTGATGGGGAGGAGGGGAGGGTGGCCATACAGGGGGACCTGAGGCTCTGGAAAGATGGTCTAGAAATTGGAAGCTGAGGTTCAATGCAGGGAAATGCAAGGTACCCACCTGGGGTCAGAAACTCTGGGCCAAGTGTACACCCTGGGGGAAATGCTACAAGTCTCGATGGCTGAGAGGGACCTGGGGTGGTGGTGGATGTCAAAATGAACAACTCAGAGACTTGTGGGAGGCGCAGCCAAGGCCAACAGGATGCTGGGATGCATTGCTAGGGGATCACCTCCAGAAGGAGGAAGTGATGCTCCCTCTGTATAACTGCATGGTGAGGCACATGAGTACTCGTGCAGTTTGGGGCCACACTAAAAGAGGGACATTAAACTCCTGGAGAGGGTCAGAGGAGGCAACCAAAATTATTTGGGGCTTGGGGGACAGGACCTAAGGAGGGAGGCTAGAAGAGCTAAATATGTACACATTGGAAGAGAGAGGGACCGGGGGACATGTTAGAGGTCTTCAAGTACATGAATAGGGTAAATGGGGAGGAACTGTCAGGGTACTTCGAAGGAAGGAGGAGGGGGCCACTAGAGGGCATGGATGGAAGCTGGAGGGGGGAAGATTCAGGGGAGAAAGGAGGAGGTGTTATTCACTGAGAGGGTGGTGGAGCCATGGAATGCACTGCCTAGGGGTCTCGTGGAGGCAGAGATGGTGGAGGGGTTCAAGAGGGGCTGGGACAGGTACAGGGGAAGGGTTCTGGAAGCAAAATCCAATGCAGCAAGAATATCTGGAACTGGGAAGGGAGAAGCCAAAGAAGGTGAGGGGGGCAGCAAGGTCAGCAGCCAGGGTGGGGGCTGACCAATCGAGCAGACTTGGAAGACCGTTAGGCCTATTCTGCTGGCATTTTAGTATGTTAGTATTGAAGGTTGTCTCCAGTACATGGGCAAAAGGCGTTTGGCTTCTAAAATGGAAGAGACAACCCAGTGCTGTAGAGATTTAGAAAGGAATTGGAGATGCCTAGTATCTCCTAAGAGGACCAGGGAGGCAGACAGGGTCAGCTTGGTACCTAACACTTGTAACAAGTCAGCAGCTACCATATCTCAGAATGATACCAGAAGGGAGCAGGACCAGAGTATGTGTGCAATATGGGCGTCTGGCTGTGAACAATGCCAGCAATGACTATGGCCCAGTAGGCCCCTCCTATGTAGCATTGCTGGAGTACGATACCAGAACAACAATATTTTTAATTGTATGAAATGGCTATTAGAATCTCTGTATGAGTAATGAATATTTTTACAGTAGGACAGCCATTGTTCCTCAGATATGGATACCTCCAGCAGTGACTCCCATTGCATTCCACATATATGCATGGGATTAGGATGCAAGTCTCTCCCCATACTACAAAACCTACCCATGAGACCTTTTCGAGTGTCTCATCAGCGAGGGTCAATAAGTCATTGCCACCTTGTATTAGCTGGGCTTTTAGTAATCAAAGGTGTTAATGCACTGCAAATTTGTAAACAGCACCAAAAATCTTTATTTGGTAGGCCATATTTTCCCTGTAATTTTACAAAGGAAAGCAGATGGTTCGCCCCTTCAAAACCCAAGTCTTGGACTATTTGTATCCCTTTTTGTTGCTATCACTTCCAGTTTACACTCACCCCTTCAATCTGGATTAAATTATTATGCCATATTGGGGCCAGCTGCAGTGGAGGGAACCATTCTTGTTTTGGCATGTGGGATTTGATGCCTAAAAGTATCCAAGCCTTGTCAGTGTAGGCAATTATAGGAGGGGGTTGTATATCAATTTTAGAGTGAGCCACTAGAAGATTATATAGTGAAGAGGGGCTTACCAAATCTGCTTCCAATTGAACCCAGAGAGGGGTTGCCCTACTTTGTGCCATGAACCACCTAGTGGCATGGATTGCCATGCAAGCCAAATGATATCCATAAAACCCAGGTACATTAAGGCCCCCACTAGTCCAATGCACCCTTATTTTTTGCCTACTCCATCTTGGTGGTTTGTAATCCCACATAAAATTAAATGCTAACTTATCTAGGGTTTGAAATAGTTTTTTATATAAAGGTATGGGTAAGTTGTTTAAAAGAAATAAGACTCACGGAAGAAACAACATCCAGATTTTAGCTACCCTTCCTGGGAGGGATAGTTTAATTTTCCACCACCTCTCCACCTCCACTGCCTGCTGAGCATATAACGGGGAAAAAATTGCCATTTCAAGGGCCACCCATTTAAAGGGGATTTGAATTCCTAAATATTGGAAACTATGGTCTGCCCACGACAGGTTAGTGCCCAGTATACACTCCCTTCTACAGAGGAGGTTTAGTGGTGCTATAATGGTCTTTTTTTGATTGATCCTAAGCCCAGAGATTGTGGAAAACTCTTCCAGAGGCAAAAGTACCTGAGGAATTGCTTGTTGAGGGTTGGTAAGAGTTAGTAACAGGTCATCTGCATATGTCATTGCCACATACGACTGCCCTCCACATTCAATACCCTGAGTCAATGGGTCTGAGCCAATAACCCGTATAAGTAGGTCCAGACAATCAGGAACAGGAGGGGAGAGAGCAGGCAGCACTGACTCATGCCCCTTTGCAATGAGAAGGGAAGAGAGATATCACCATTTGTGAGGATGCATGCCCTGGGTGATGCATACAGTGTGCATATCCACTGTTGGAAATATGGCCCAAAACAAAATGACTTTAAAGTTTCATGTAGGTATACCCACTCAATAGAAACAAAAGCTTTGGCAAAATCTATCGCCATGGCTGCCATAGGGTGGGAGGACCTGGATACAATCCACTTAAAGCTGAGTAATAAACGTGTGTTATCTGCACCTGTCTTTCCCCTCATAAAGCCCACCTATGCCGGGTGAATAATGGAGGGAAGCACAGCACTCAATCTAGTGGCAAGCGCCTTAGCTAGAATTTTAGTATCTACTGGCAATAGAGATATTGGCCTAAAATGTGCACAGTCTAATGGATCAGATGACTTTTTAGGCAGGAGAGTGATGAGGGCATCCCTCATAGAAGGTGGGAGAGTAGTCTTGGTATGTGAATCCTGAAGGGCTTGTTGAAGTGGGAGGAGTATATCTGAGCCTAATGCCTGCTATAGCTCAACCGACATACTGCCCAGTCTGGGGGCTTTCTCACACACCATTTTTCCTAACGCAAGTCGTATTTCCTCACAAGATACCAGTGCTTCCAACTGCCCCACCTGCTCAGATGATAGGGATGGGAGGTACATTTGATGACAGAGGCTCAATAACTTCTGGCTCATCTCCATAGGGTTACTCATGGAATGTGATTTATACAGGGATTCATAAAATAAATGCATGGTATGATTCACCTCTTTGGGGGTAGAAGCTAATGTTCCCGAGGAGGTATGAAGGGAATATATCCTCATGGCCGCCTGCTGCTTATGTAACTGGTAAGCCAAGAGCTTCCCAGTTCTTTCCCCATTAGCCCAATACTCCTGTTTCATTCGAAGGAAAAGCCACTCAGCTTTTTGCTGTAGACTCTCATTGATCTGGTATTTTAGATTAATGATTTTACAGTATAGGTCTTTATCCATATTTGCTCTAGGGGCCACCTTGAAGAATTGTTCCAAATCAGCCAAATCTGCTTGCAGGGATTTCAGCTTGGCTTTCCGTACTTTATCCCGATTTGCTGAGAAGGCAATAATAAGCCCCCACAACAATGCTTTAAAGGTGTCCCAAACCATGCTAGGAGACACTCCACAGTCTAACTTTAGTGAGAAATACTCTTTTGTGGCCCTAGAAAGCATGCGCTTAAAAGCTGGGTCTTTGAACAATAGTGGGTTGCAACACCATCGGACTTTACGGGTGGATTGTTTGGTAGTGAGATATGACAACCATACTGGCGAGTGGTCCGATATTATTATTGAACCTATCCCAGTATCAGAAACACCCTCCCCAGCTAAGTCATTCACTAACCAAAAGTCTATACGACTGTGGGTTTGGTGTGGTGTGGAAAAGAAAGTATAGTCTCTAGCAGTAGGGTGCTCCCTATGCCAGGCATCAACCAAGGCCCATTCTTCTTGTAACTCAGTAAGAGAGTGCCTCGCCTTAGAAGTGACCTGCACCATAGGTATAGACTTATCTAAATATATGTTCTTCACTAGATTGAAGTCACCTCCTAGGATAATGGGAAGGGGGGCCATCTGCTTGTAGTTCTGAGATTGCCTGATTTACTGCCAGGAAGAAATCCATATGTTCCCTGTTGGGGGCATATATATTGCCCAAAATCATGACTGCCTCTGGAGAAGTTAGTCTTACAACTATCCACCTGCCTTGGTTATCTTTTTTTACACTGTCTATATTCCAGGTAGAGGACCGGCGAAGCAAAATGGCTACCTCCTTGGATTTGGTAGGGGCAAAACTCGCCACCACTTCTCCAAGCCATGCTTTCTTCAGCCAATTATTAGCTCCAGATAGGAGATGTGTTTCCTGGAGTAAGGCTATTTCTACCTTTAAGGACCATCAAAACCTGTAAAACTTCTGTTCTTTTAACAGGGTGACTGAGCCCCTTTAACATTCCAAGATATCCATCTAAGAGTCTTGGTCGCATTCGACATCTTGTTTACCCTTAGTAAAAAAGAAGGAGAATTGCTTACTGTGAGTCCTGGGGGGGGGATGTCTATGGCTGGAGTCAATACCTTAATACTGTACCCTGCCCACAACAGCACAATCCAACCCTGAATTAGGATAGACAGAGGTGGAAGCATCACCAGGAACAGATAAAATCTTGACCTTGGTCTCTTAATATACTACTGTGCTAGAAGAAAAAGACAAAAAAACAAGACTGTGTAAGCAGTTATGGCTTATAACGAAACTGCAGTCAAATAACTTGTTAAAACACACAATAGTGCTCCAAATGAACTGGCACTACAATAAATTCTATCTATGAGAGCGGAGATCACAGCAAAAGAGGGTTATCTTAACACCCAACAACTATGCTAGCTCCAGCGATCAGTAAGGGGTTGTGTACTGGATGTGGTCACTCAGTACGAGTTAGCCCAAGCCCAGTGTACATCCCTGGTCAGTCACTCTGACTTCGTGAAGGGGGGAAGGGGGACTAGTAGAAATTCCCCCAAAAAAGAAAAGAGAAAGGTGGGGGGAATGGGGTATCTATATCCCCCATCCGCACTAAACATCACCCCCTTTAAAATATAGGGAGAACCAAGAAGGGAGTGGGGGAGTTGGGGACATCTACCTTCTGTTTACTGCCATACCCTTGAAGCCATGTTCTTTACACTTTAAATGGAAGAAAACAAAATTAGGAACAGATAGCAACACCCTTAATAATAGGACAGCCTTTCAGCCTTAATTTAGGCAGGGGGTAAGGGGGGGGAGTATTCTCTCTTCCACGTTGTAGTTGAAAGAAAGGGATGTCAGGAGAGATAAGGGGAGGAATCATAACCCCTTGAAGCCCTTTGCTTTTTAAGAGTTTAAGTGTTTGAGCCTTCGGCGATCTCGGGCGGTCCTCGAAGGAGAGTTCCAGGATCAGGAGAAACCTTGGTGGCAGCCGCTGCGTAGGACAAAAGACCAGGTTTTACTCTTGATGGAGCCTCTACCACTTCTATGAGTGTACTATCTGGATAATCCGCCGAGTCCCCTGTAAACTCTGTCTCCATTTCCATGTTGAAAGAAGCTTCCAAGTTCCTGTGTTCAGCTGGCCCAGGTGAATCGCCCTGCGAGATTTTTGCAGGAGGGTCTTTACATGGCGACCGCTGTGGTCCACTTCGCGCTTTGTGCCTGGATTTAAAAAAGGAAATGTCCGATCTTTGTGGCAAAGAGCTAGTTTGGATCATTTGTGCGATGTTTAGTTTCTGCGGTGGCTTACTGTCCCTTCTACCAGGGGGATTAACAACTGGTTGCACTGGTCCCATTGTTAACGAGCCCCCAGGCATGTATCATCATGTTGAGAGGTTTCTGGCAGGAGGTGTAGGCACTTGAGGTTCTCAATGCCTTCTGGGTGATGTAGTTTGATAATGTAAACTAGGCCAGGACCAAGCCAGCCAACATTCCAACTCCTCTGGATGGTCCACAACAACTTCTTGCCCACCTTTACTGACCCAGAGTCTGGTAAGGTTCTTAAATCTGAAATGGATATCATTCTGGTATAAAAATCTCTTAATAGGGCCAAATGTTCTTCTCTTTGCTGCCATTTCTTGTGTGAAATCTCTATAAATTTGAATTGGTGTTCCTTGCTAGTGCAACTATCCCAAATCCCTCGCCGCCCTTAGGATCCTCTCCTTGGTTGAGTAACAAAGCAGGTACACTACAATAGGTCAGGGATGGTCCACTTGCTTATGGCATCAAGCAGTCACTCTGTGGGCCCTTTCAACTTCGATGGGACCCTGCCATCTTTCACCCAATATCGTAGGGATACTGTTATTTGGAAATGTCTCCATATCCTGACCTTCCACTCCCTCAGGCAGACCAATAATATGCAAATTGCTGCATTGATTCTTTTTCTCATGGTCTTCTGCCCTGCTCCATAATGCTTCGAGGCGCTCTTCATGCTGTCTCATCCTCTGCCAAATTTGCAACTGTTGATCCTTGCAGGTTTCTGCCTTTTGCTCCAGCACATTAACCTTATCCTGTAGTTGTCTAACCTTTGTAACTGTATTTGAGAGTGATAAGCTTAGCCCATCCACCCTTGTAATTAAGGTCTCCAGCAAGTGAGTAATATGGTGTAAGGACTCTTCTACAGAAGGAGGCTTGTCAGGGCATAAGGGTGTTGCATTCTGTTCACCGATAGTAGTTGAGGAGCTCATCTTTACTGAATTTCTACTCAGCGCTAATAGAAAAAGAGCAACGGATTGTCCCGGGATTGAGTCACTGTACAGCCTATCTTCCCCACAGGGCCCAGCTACTGACTCCAATCCTCGCTAAAGCATGTAAAATGGTTAGGGTTGCAGGTAGGCCCTACTTGGCCCTCACAGTAATCTGCCAAGTCCCAACACACGGCACTCAAAGATACTACCACACTCCCCAAAATCCACTTTAAACATACACCACTCAGAAGGTACAAATGTCACCCGCTCATAGAGCTGTTTTTTTTAGTCAGGACTCCTCAGAATCATGGTGATTAAGCATGGATGAGCACATTTAGAGCAAGAGCTCTCTTTTTAGGCTGCCATCTTTTCGTGGCCAAACCACGCCCCCCAAGAGGCTCTATTTCTTATGCTGGACACAGAGAAGACATTTGTTTGGGTTGAATGGGATTTTATTATACAGGCTTTAATGAAATTTGGTTTTAGAAATAATTTCATTAATTGGGTTCAAATACTATATAATAAACGTGAAGCAGTAGTACAATCAAACCTAAATATGTCTCAACAATTTCATTTAACTCAGGGAATGTGTCAAGGATGCCCATTATCACCTCTTCTTTTTGCCTTTATAAAAGAACCTTTGACAATTACAGATAGTCAAAGGACATTCAGGGAATAAAAATTGGAAAGGATGTATATAAGATCAGCTTTTACGATGATGACTCCCTAATATATTTAACCAAACCACAAGACTCATATTCTGCATGTATGCAGATAATAAAATATTTCAGGGAAGTCTTCAGCTATAAAATTAACCTGGCAAAGACTAAGGTTATACATTTAAATCCCTCAGCAAGAACAATTCTCACCCCAGAAATACAATTGTCATCCTCACATCAGATCAGATCTTATTGGGTTAATATAACCAAAGATGTAAATTGTCTATTTGAATGGAATTACCAGGTAGCGCTTAAATCAATAAAAGAATTGCAAAATCTTCCAATTTCACTAATTTGCAGATGTACTATGGTAAAAATGAATATACTACCTCAACTACTATTTTTGTTTCAGTTCCTTCCTGTTTTAATTCCATTTAATTTCTTTAAGAATTTGAATACAATTATAACATTTTTTTTTATGGAAAGGGAAGAAAGCCAGACTTAGTTTAAAAAAACAATGACTTTCCACTTAACGGGGAGGGGAGGGGGCTAATACTACTAAATTTTAAAACATATTATTTAGAGGCCCAGATTGCACAGATCCAAGATTGGTTTAGGGGAGAAAGGACAGACAGTTATAATATTGAAACCTCTCTACATAATTATTCAGATCCAACATATATGTTGGGATCCAAGCACTACCCATCTAGAGAAGCTAAATGATTAAAACTACTAACAACTGCAACTACATGTCAGTGCTGGAAAATGCTACATGGCACTATCAAATGGCAACATCTTTATTCAAAATTCATTCCTATCTGTGGCAATCATGGGTTCAAACAATCAATAACAGATAAAGAATTAAAAAATGGCAGACAAAAGATATTCAGAATATTGCTGATTTATTTATGGGAGAAATAATTGTGCCTTTTCAGCAATTAGCTGCAACATTTAATATTCTGAAAACAAATTTATTTAGATAGTGGCAGATAAGAAACTATATTAATGGAGCCAAGATAACCCAAACACCATCCCCAGTTATAGACATTTTAACAAACACAGATAAACCACTATCAGGAATATATCACTTAATACTGGAAAATATGCCCTTTAACCTTAATATACTAAAGTCCCATTGGGAACAACATTTGAACAATGAATTTACAGATGATGAATGTGTAAAGATTCTATGCTATCCCTCATAAGAGTTTCTTGCAGCAAGGCTACAGAATATACAGTTTAATATTTTTCACTGTACATATTTTACACCCTCTAGAATTCATAAATGTAATCCCATTTTAAGTGATGAATGTCCTAGATGCCTCAAAAATCCTGATACCTTGGTACATATGTTTCTGACTTGTAAGAAACTGTGTAAAGTTTTGGGGACAAACATAGGAGACTCTGGAGAAAGTTACATTATATAGATTATGTTTAGACTCTTTAACAATTATGCTAGGAGATAATATTATCAATTCTAAATGTTCAAAAGAACAGTAAAAGCTACAATCAATGGATATTATTATTATGGCAAAAAATGTATTTTATTAATGTGGAAATATGCGACTCCTCCCCAGTTTATAACATGGCTTAATTTTATGATATATCTTTATAAATTGGAAAGGATTCATTATTTTTATAAAGATAAAGCGATTATGTTTGAGAATATTTGGTCTCCCTTTATAAGATATTTGGGACCTAATACAGTGAGGTAATAGTAACAAAAAAGTGCCCATTTGTAGGGGATTAAGGAAGGAGATATATATTACTATATGAACATGCTTGCACCTGTTTGTTCTTAAGCAATAAGGCATGACCAAGGGTTATGTTAATGGTCTGTTAATCACCTTCTAGGGGTGTACTGTGACACGAGGTGTAATCAAGTGCCACATGACCCTAGAGGGTGATTAACTGACCATTAACATAATCTCTGGGAGTGCCTTATTGCTATTATAATAAAAAAAAAATTAAACAGTGTTAAACCTTGTTCAGCATATGGCTAAGCTTTACATGTATGTTAATAAAAGACTAACATAAGGCTGTTAGAATTTTTGCAGCCAATCAGAAAGCTCCATTTCCCAGACCCTTTTTTATAAATAAGATTAACTTAGATAGCATTTGTTACAGAATTATATCACATTGTGTAAAATGGATTTTCTTTCTTCATTCAAGTATAAGAACCACTGTATGAAACTTTCCTTTGTATCTGAATTTAAGAAACAAAAAAATGCTGGCAGATGACATGAGTCTCAGACTGTTGACTGATCAAGGAATAAATGTCATGTTAAGAATAACACCTATGTATTGGCTATGTTGCTAGATCCCCATTTCAAGTGGAACATTGAAGCAATCCTTCCTGCAGGGGAAGACTTTGAGTCTTGGAGAGATCTTCTGCTAAACAAATGGGACATTACCTTACAAACACCATTAACTGATGTACATCAGTCAACCCTGCTGAACCATCACAGTGCACCTCTGGCACAGACACTAGCACATCTACTGTATCAATTATTTACAGTTAGCAGTGTTATCAGCAAGGGAAAGGACATGTACAGCTACTTTGCAGGCATCCTATGTTCAGGGTCAGAAAGGAAAATTGCTTCTGATTTGCTTGCAACAACATGAACTGGTATCCTGTAAACAAAGTACAACATGTTCATCTGCCAGACTGATAACTGTCTCACACAGCACAATGATCCTGGACTACTTTGCAGACCATACAGTGATTAGTGCAGAGGAAGATCCATTACTGTATTGGAAACAAAAGAGAACAATATGGCCAGGTCTAGCTAATATTGCAATAATGTACCTCAGTTGTCCATCTTCAAGTGAATATTCAGAACAAATATTTAGTGCAGCTGAAGGAATAGTCACTCACCACTGAACACTGCTAAGTCCTGCAAATGTGGAATGGCTGACATTTCTCAAAATGAATGCTGACAATTTTCCAACTCTCACAAGCACTGATTTATGTGAGTCTGACCCTGAAAATGAACAACAGCCTGCAAACAGTGATACTGAATATGATGACTAGGTTGTGTACGAAACAGATGGAACCATCACCACTGCCGCATGCCAACCACATGTGCCACACTAATACTACTCTTAGTTTTCCTCTGTCAGTCATCAGTTTATATTATGTAAGTTTGAGGGTTGCCCACTACAGGTATTATTTTTTAAAACAGTGGCAGGCTCAATCACAGCAGCTGTGCCTCTTGTACCTACCTCAGAAATGCCCACCATGGGCATAATTTTTGGGCACAGCAGCAGGATCACTCACAGCACCTGAGCCTCTCATACCTGCTTCAGCAATGCCATCCATGGGTATCATTTTCAGAAACAGCAGCAGACTCACTAGGAGAGCTTGAGTCTCTTGTACCTGCCTCAACAATGCCCTCATGGGAATAACAGAATGGGGCACCAAACAGACAGCATAATAATCCCCAAAAACTGTCTTTACATGATTTTTATCATGGTCAGGGTCAGGTAATTGGGTAGTAGAACAGGTCAGGTAGTGACTTCCCAATCCAACCTGACTACTCAGTTTTCATCAAGTTTTTAGGTTTTATTTTGGGTACTTTCAGGGTACCCACGGGTTGTCTTGGTGGTCAGGTATTTTAGTACCCACCCATCCCTACACTTAACTATTCTTGTTGCATACTATAATTCTCATAATTTATGTCTTGCATCATTTATTGTATCCAAACTGCTGTTCTTTAACTGTGCATCGATAGTAATTGAAAATGAGCCTCAACTGACAACACATTACATTAGAAACATAGAAACATAGAGTTTGACGGCAGATAAGGACCGCTTGGCCCACCAAGTCTGCCCATTTCCCTACCTACTGGATAAGCTGCAGATCCTAGTTAACCAGCAGCCTACTTCGTCTTACCCCCAACCCCTAGAATTGCCTTATGACTGTCCCATGCATGCTTGAATTCCACCACTGATTTTGACTCCACAACTTCCTCCGGAAGGCCGTTCCATGCATCCACAACCCTCTCTGTGAAAAAATACTTCCTTAAATTACCTCTGAGCCGCCCCTCCCTCTATCTTCAAATTGTGCCCCTTGTTCTTCACACCTCTTTTTTTGAAAGATGCTACCCTCTTGGACTTTGTTGATTCCTTTGAGGTACTTGAAAGTTTCTATCATGTCCCCTCTCCTCCATTCCTTGAGGCTATACATATTAAGCTTCTTAAGTCTCTCTTCATGTGTCTTCCGGTGCAGACCCTGCAACATTTTAGTTGCCCTCCTCTGGACAGTTTCCATCCTGTCTATGTCTTTGCGGAGATTGGGTCTCCAGAACTGCACACAGTACTCCAGATGGGGTCTCACCAGCTGTCTGTACAGAGGGATAATAACTTCCTGCTTTCTACTGGTGATGCTCTCCTATGCATCCCAGTATCCCCCAGCCCTCCTTACTGCCCTCTCACATTGCTTGCCTACCTTTAGGTCATCTGATATGACTACCCCCAGGTCCCTTTCCATTTTTGTTGTTAGTATCTCACCCCCCATTGTGTACTCTTCCCCTGGGTTTTTGTTTCCCAGGTGCATTACCTTGCACTTCTTAGCATTGAATCTAAGCTGCCATACATTTGACCATTCCTCTAACCTTGTCAAGTCCCTTGTCATCCTTTCCACCCCACCCTGTGCATCAACTCTGTTGCAGATCTTAGTGTCATCTGCAAAGAGACATACTTTTCCTTCCAGTCCTTCCGCAATGTCGCTTATAAAGACATTGAAGAGGACCGGTACCCCACTAGTACCCCTCCTTTCTTCTGAGTGGACTCCATTTACTATTACTCTCTGTGTCCTATTCTCCAGCCAATTCTTTACCCAGGCTGTCATCTTGGGACCCACTCCCAGGCTGGCTAACTTGTATATTAATCTTTGGTGTGGGACTGTGTCAAATGCCTTGCTAAAGTCTAGGTAGGCCATGTCCACAGCCCCTCCCTGATCTACTACTTTGGTCACCCAGTCAAAGAAATCTATCAGATTTGTCTGGCATGACCTTCCCACTGTGAATCCATGCTGCCTAGGGTTCTGTGCCCTCTGGCCTCTAGATACTAGACAATTCTTTCCTTCAGAAGTGATTCCATCATTTTCCCTATCACTGAGGTTAAACTAACAGGTCTGTAGTTTCCTGCTTCTGCCTTGCTCCCACTTTTGTGAAGGGGAATCACATCTGCCCTCCTCCAGTCCTTGGGTACCACCCCATCCTCCCATGATTTGTTAAAAAGGGTAGTCAGTGGTGTCACTAGTTCTACCCTTAGCTCTTTTAGAATTCTGGGATGAATCCCATCAGGCCCCATTGCTTTGTCCACCTTCAGTTTTAAGAGTTCTTTCAGAACCCTTTCTTCTGTAAATGGGCTGGTATCAACTTCTGTATCCAGAGTGTTACTACTGTTTGTTTTATGTACCTCCCCTCTTCATTTGTAAATACTGAGCAAAAATATTTGTTTAGTCTCTGCCTTTCACAGTCTCCTCTGCCCACCTCCTCCCCTTTATTAAGCCTCACTATCCCTCCCTTGGTCTTCCTTCGCTCCCTGATGTACCTATAAAAGGTTTTATCCCCCTTCTTAACTGAGTTGGCTATCTTTTCCTCAGTTTAGGCCTTTGCTGTTCTGACTGCCTTCCCAGCTTCCTTTTGCTTTAACTGATACAGTTCTCTGTCCTGCTCCTTCTGCAATTCCTTGTACTTCCTGAATGCTTTCTTTTTATCTTGAACCTTCACTGCCACTTCCTTTGAGAACCATAGTGGTTTCTTACATCGTCTTGTTTTGTTTATTTGCTTCACACAAAGGCTCGTTACCTCTGTGATGGCAGTTTTTATTATTCCCCATTGTTCTTCCACCCCTCCTTCCTGCCCATTTGCTAGTGCATTCCTTAGGCACTCACCCATTTTGGTAAAGTCAGCCCTCCTAAAGTCCAGTACTTCTGTCTTTGTATGGCTTGACTCTATTGCTGTGTTTATTGTGAACCATACTGTTCGATAGTCGCTAGTTCCCAGATGGCTACCCACTTCTACATCTGTGATCCTCTCTCTCCATCTTCATTTGAGAGAATCAAGTCTAATATTGCTCCCTCTTGAGTGGGCTCCAGTACTAGTTGTCTAAGGCATGCTCCCTGTAGGGCATCTAGGATAACTGCACTCTTCAAAGTGACAGCTGCAACTGCACTCCAGTTAACATCTGGCATATTCAGATCACCCATCAGCAATATCTCCCCTTTTTCTGCCATTCTAAGTATATTTTATATCATTTCCCTGTCCATTTCCTCTCCCTGAGAAGGGGGTCTGTATACAACCCCTTTGCGTATTGTGGTGCCATTGCCTGTCTCCAAATTTACCCACAGTGCTTCTTCTCCTCCCTGTTAACCCTTTTGTTCTGTTGCTTTTATTCCTTCCCTTATGTAAAGAACTACTCCTCCTCCTCTTTTACCCTCCCTGTCCCTCCTGTAGACAGTGTATCCTGGTATGTTTATGTCCCAGTCATGGTTTTGTGTGTACCATGTTTCTGTGACTGCCACGATTTCCAGATGTTCCTTGAATCATTCATTCATTCATTCACTCAACGTATTTAGAGAGATAATAGGGCAACCCTTTATCCAGACTTATTTACAATGGCATCTAAATCAAGTTCAGGTAAAATATTACATGTATACCACACATAAAGCCAGAATGTTTCAGAACCAGTTAAAGACAATCAGTGGATTCAATAGCAGACTAAGGCATCCAAGTATCAAAATCACTGGTAACATAGCATGTCAACAAGCATATTTTATCATAAGAAGCATTAATTATGACAGGGAATATGTGTCAAAAATTATATCAGGTTTGTTTAAATATAAAGTAACCACACATCCAGTGGTAAAATATAAAATAATGCATGGGTACATGTGCATAATGAGAATGTAATAACTGAGGAGTGTTTTCTCCCACTAAGAAACTGGGTTATAATTCACCATTATAACCCATGGGTTATAACGGTGAACACGCGCCAGGTTTCTCGCATTCTGCGCATGTCCACGCTCTTTTTCCTCGCTCACCGATCCCGGAACTGATGGGTCACAAACTACAACTGTGGTGCACAACAAATTCGGGACTCGGGAGGAATTACACACTTGATCTTAAAACAAATTCCCACTCCTACATGAACATTTCTCATAAAGTCTACCTCAAAAATAGCCACTTTCCCTGAATTATTTTCAAGAAGAAACGAGCGAGGATCATTGCTACAGCATGCACATGGCTGTCTTATCCCTGCTTACTCACATCAGGTAGCAAACCATGAAACCAGGTTATTTTTTCCTTTTTTGTATTGGTGAAAGTAAAATAAATAAAATAAATCTAATTCCTGAAACTCAAAATGGCAAATTTTTTTTAAACAGCAGCTGCACACAAGTTACACTCTCACTGATTTTAACAAACTGATTCTGGGAAAACACTCCCCAGCAATTACAAAAAACAATGTATGGAGCCGATTGAATAAATGAGAAATTATGTGCACCCTCAGTGTGGGATGCTCATATAAACCCCTCGGGCTTCGCCTTTGGGGTTTATGTAGCATCCCACAACTCGGGTGCACATAATTTCTCATTATGCACTCACCCCCATACATTATTGTATATTTTATACACACCTCAGGTATGTGGTGCTTATTGCTTAATAAACACCAAGAGTGAAGATTGAGGGGTTTATAATAGCATCACACATAGAGTGTGCCTGAACCTGCTATAAAATATAAGTAGAACAAAATGTGAATTGAAGAATACATTGGACAAATACATCACAACTGGAAGCCAACTGAATTATTATTTATAACTCACAGGAGCTACTCTATGGGCAAGCTGCCATCTTAGCTCCTTAAAACTGTACTGATTTTAGTGATCTTCAGGATGTGAATGAAATTTCCATTTTTGGATCTCCTGGTGGTAACCAAGACCTGGACAATCCCGAACATGAATGTGATCTATCTGTTCTGTGATTCACCCTCTACAGGAAGGACAGAACATGGTGATTAGGCAGAAATGTACATTAAGGACATGATCAAGCCCAAGGGGAAGACATAGGAAGAGTGGGCACTAAGTCAATTGGGGTACAGATTTATACAGAAACAGGGAGAAGCATATTGGTGGGATCAGGGAAAAGGCCACTAAATCTACCAGGAGTTGAGTAGCAAGATCAGAAAGGCTTTAGCGTTGGGGAAGGGGTGATAGTGGATTACTTCAACCTTACCCACTATCAACCTCTCCCCTGCTCTGAAGATGTGATAGTAGATGATATTTGAAGTTACCCACCATCACCCTCTTCTCTACTCTGAAGTGTCAATAGTGGGCAACTTCAACCTGCCTGACATGGATTAGAGCATCCCATATGCTGACCACATCAGGTGCCAGATGCTCCTGGATGCAGTCCATGATGGCTTCTTTACTCAGTGGGTGACAGACCCATTAAAGATCATGCCATTTTGAGTTAATGCTGATGAACTGTGACAATTTCAGAGGCATCCATGGTGCTGAACCCTTGAGAAGCAGTGATCACAGGTCAGTCTAGTTTCATCTTGATATGGGAAGGGAAATACTGAACACAAAAACTTGTGTTCCTGACTTCTAAAGGGTCAAATAAATAAGAGTTGGGGTAAATCTGGAAGAGCACCTTACCAAACTCAGGGCTCCCATGGGAGTGGCAGAAAATGGTCCATAAGTCATGATGGAGTCTAGGAAGTCAAAAGCACCTATTTAAAGGAAAAGGGAAAGAGAACATCACAAGAAGCTTCTCTGATTTACAGGAAGGTTAGCAGTACCATGTGTGAGAAAAGGGCTTCCTTCAAGAAATATAGGATGACCTACTGGGAAGAGAACAGAAAAAACTAATAACAGCTAGCAGAGAGATAAGAAAGGCCAAGAAAGAGAATGAGCTGAGGATAGTAGAGGGGGTCGAAGACTCTGAGAGAACTTTTCTCTGTACACCCAAGAAAAAAATGATGATGAAGAAAGGTATTGTTAAGCTGAGAAAAGGGCCTGAGTTTGTGGAGATCAGAAAAAGAAAGGTTGAAGTAGTGAATGAATACTTCTGCTTTGAATTCATGATGGAAGACGATAGACCAAATCCATGGAAAAAGATAGGGATAGGGAAGGGGGAGTGAGGATGTGCGAGGACATGATGACAGAAGACAAGGTCCTTAAAGGCTCAAGGCCCTCAAGGTGGGTTAATAACTTGAACCAGATGATATGCACCTTATGGTGCTGAGAGAACTGGCAGCAAACTTAATCCCCCTGACTGATTGGTTCAACAGCTCACTGTACACAGGCGTTATGCCACAAGAGTGGAGGACTGCTGATGTAGCACCCCTGCACAAGAGTGAGGCAATGGATGAGCCAGGAATTATTGACTAGTCAGCAGGACATCAACAGTTGGCAAATGGATGGAAGCAATTCACACAGAAAGGCTTCTCGAGTTCCTTGAGGTGAACATGCTCCAGGACAATGGGCAATGCAGGTTTATGGCTGGGAGGTTGTGCCAAACAAATTTCATCAGTTTCCTTAACTGGGTTAGAAAGTTGGTGGAGAGGGACCAGGCAGTGTATATACTGTACCTTAACTTCAGCAATGCCTTTGACTTAGTTCCCCATAAGAGATTAATCAAGACGTTGGAGGACCCATCAGCCCAGTGGCATGGAGGGCTGATGCACTTGAGCCTCACCTACCACCATGCTGGTGACCTGGGTTCAGGAATGAACTTGGGTCACTGGGGGTTGGCTGGAGGAAAGAGGATCGAGCATCTCAGGGAATACTCCCCTCTCAAGCAAGGGAGGCAATCCATCTTGGTCTTTGACTGCCATTGGGTGGAGGTTTGGTGGTAGTGCAGGTTAACAGTGACTCATTGAGAGGGGCTGTGGTTCCATAATGCATTTCTGTCTCCACTCTCATGTGTTTGCATATTGTTGCAACCATGTGATTGGGAAAAAATAGACAAGGGTCTGGGGCAGGCTTCATAAAGCTGTGCCCACTCTTCTCTGGCCAGAGCAAACATCTGGCCACTGGCAATCTGGACATAGGTACTGGGTATGAGAGGATGGCTATTCCCCTCCTGGTCCCACCACAGGGGGCAATCCATGAAGGATTTTCTGGTTGCTGTGGGAAATGAGTGACTGTGAGAGGAAGCAGGGACATAGCTGATAGCTGCCCACCTACAGCCCAAGGGAGAAAAATCTGTATACAAAAAAAAAATGAGGACCTGAGGACATGGGACAAAATTCCCAGGCTAGGAAATTATGATCCACTTACCACTAAAAATTCTTAGTCTTCAACAATTTATATATGCCATACACTTTACAAGAAGCCTGCTGCAAAGTAACAAGCATTTTGAGGACTTGCCTCTTCCTCAGGGCTAAAGCAGCACAACTATTGGCAAATGTTAAAAATCTTAATAAGGTACAATCATTCTAATTAAGTTCTATTTTTTCATGAACTATTAAACCATGTAAAAAATTGACTAGATGTATGGCATGCTGGCTAGGGAGATCCCAAAGCAGGTGAGTACTGAGGGATGAGGGAGGTCACTAGCAGGATTCCACAGGAGTAGCTGCTTGGTCTGGTTCTGTTCTATGTGTTTATTAATGATTTTGGGAACAATGTATAGGACAAAATCTGCCCCCCTGTGGATGACACGAAGCTCTGTGAGAGCGTGGACACAGAGGAGGGAGTCAGGGATCTGAGAGAGGACCTGGTACAGTTAGAAAGATGGTCTGGAATCTGGCAACTGGTGTTCAGTGCAAAAGAGTGTAAGGTCATGCACAAAAGGAGCAAGAAGCTCAAAGCTGAGGTCAGGATAGGAGGCATGACATGACCATCATAGTGTCCAAGGAAGAGAAAAACCTGGTGATTGCAATCCTGAGTAATCTGTAACCATTTACACAATGCTGCAAGGCAGTGGTGTGGGAAAATAGTATGCTGGGTTGCATAAGTATGGGGTTACTGGAAAGAGGCCATCCTGCTGCTGTACTGATTTATAGTGAGGCCACACCTGGAGTATTGTGTGTAGTACTGGAGCCTTGTCCACAAAAACAGACATCAGCCTGCTGGAGATGGTGTAGAGATGTGCCACAAAAATAATTTTGGGACAGTATTGGCTTTCATATGTGCAGCAGCTGGAGAATCCTAACATGTATGTGCTTAAGGATAAAAGGAAACAAGAATACATAATGAAGACCTGCAAGTCAAAAATAAATAAATACATAAATAAGTAAATGACAATTGTTCTACTGCTTCCTAACTTTGAGTTGTACACTTTTAGTTTACTTTCAATTTATTTTTAGAGTGTGTTTTGAATTTTTTGCCATTCATTGTTAGTATTTGCTGATACCTCACCAGGCTTCTTTGTAACCTGCATGTCTTTCTCAAATATTGTACCTGTCTTTTACATAGGCTTTTGTAACCTGCCTGTGACATGCTTGTTAAACTGCTTCTCATTTATGTATGTATTGTTCTCCTCCTACCCCTTCCCCGAGACTAACCTGGAATCGAGCCTTGTCTCCGTGTGCTTCTCCTGGTTACCAACTTTAAATGAATGAATAAGTACCTTAGCAGTATAAACAAAGTCAACCTTTGTGATCATTTAACATAAGCAAAAACAAGATCATGAGGGGACACAGTAATAAGCTGGTAGGAGGAAAGTTCTGGAAGGAGGCCACATGGCACTTTTTCATGGAGAGGTCATGGCAGGGTGGGATAGGCTACCTAATGAGGTTGCAAACCAGTAAACAGTTGGGAGCTTTAAAGTGGGGTTCAGTAAAATCAGGAGGAGGGTAAGAGTGTCGGGGGAGGGAGGGTGGAGCACCATGCAACACAAGATGCCTGAGTTCCACATTGAGCAGACTTGATAGTACTGTAATTAAGGCCTTCTTTTCCTTGCAACTGTGCATGCTCATACCTATCCTTGTTTATTTTTATTCAATTGCTGGGTGCTCGTTTTTTTTTTTTTCAGTATTCAGTGGTATTGTACTGTAAAATGATTCTCAAAAAAGTCATTGATTTTATTTTACTTTTGTCCAAGCTAGGAGAAGTTTGCAATGTTTTAAGCTTGCACTACTCATAAAGTCATTTTACAAACCATTTTTCTATAAACAATACACAGAAATGTAGGGCACATTTAAACTGGAACATCAGGAGAAACTAAATCAACACAGTTAATTTAGCAAAGGATACTGTTTTATGTTGTTTAAACATTTCTGCATGTCCTTTATTCTCTTTTTTTCCATTTTGTTTTTTTCCAGGACAGTTCTGTTTAAAAATGAAACAGGTTGTCATGATGATGGTAGATCATGCTAAGAGAGTGCAGGAGAGTTAACACTGTAAAGAAAGACAGAGAGAGAGAGAGAGAGAGAGATTGGGGCATCAAGTTGGGTCAAAAGGAAACTGCTTTATTTTTCTCATTATTTATAATTTATTCATGAAAAGACATGTGCGGCACTGTATAGATGTGACTGAGAAGAGAACTTTATTTTGCGATAAAAACTGCTTTCATTTTGAACCACTGTGAGCCTAACTATAAATGCAGAAAATGTGTACAACTAGGGGCATGGCCTAACCAGAATCCAGTAAGCTGAGTGTTCCATGGCAGTCCTTCTCTAAAATCAACCCTCCTGCATTTTACAAACAGTATTCACAAGTTCTCAAGCAGGAGCATTTGTCTGATGGTGTCCCAGGCAAAGTTAACTAAAAAACAGACACAAATAGCCTTCAAAGCTACAAAGGATGTGGCCTGGGCAGACAGGCCTAGTAACCTCTACTCTCACACCAGCAAGAAAGCAAGCCCTCAACTGACAGACAGAACAATGCAGTAACAGAAAGCAATGATTCACATTCACCAATTCATTGAATGAAAACCACAGTGTGCAATAATCTCACTTGCAGTCCACCGTTAATCTGTTGTGCAAGACAGCCGAGGGGCATCAGAAGTGACTGGATTACCTAAAGGTCTGACTGGCCAAACAGGAGGAATGCTGCATGGAAACACAAGTCTCATTGAATGTGGTGCTGAAAAGAATAGAACCGCTGCAAGATGTTCTCAGTGATCATGAGACCAGGTAATGCCTCAATATGTGCTGCTCTTCAGACTTCTGCAGGGCACTGAGGGTATTGAATGGCTTGAGTTCCTTGCTAAATGTCTACTGGATGTGTTGGACCTTGACCCAGGAACTAAGCTGGATGTCCAAAGAGCACACAGATTACCAGGGAAATAACCGGGACCCACTGAAATTTATCTAATAAACTTCTAAAATACCCTGACAGGCACTTGGTATTGCAGGCAGTAAGAAAATGAGGAGCCATCAATGTAGGAGACAGTACTATAAACTTTTATGTCAATTTTAGCTGCTGCCTATGGAAGAAAAGGTAAGATTTTAATGAAGTTAAAATGACACTGCATCTAAAGAAGAATTGGACTTTTGCACATGTTTATACATTGTGGCTGATAGCCCATCAGGAGGGACAGCCACCAAAAGTCTTCACTGACCCTGGACAGGTGGCAGCATTCCTGGATATGAAGCAGACAGCTCAAGAGGGCTGTACTGGCACCAGGTGAGCAGGACTAGAGCCTGAGGACTGCTGGAGGTACTGTATCATCAACCATAACATTGAGCACAGGTTTGGGGTAGTGTGGGACTGATATTTCTTCTGGGAGCCACGAATCATGTTGTAAGTAATCTAACTTTGGATGTGCATGCTAGAGTATATGTAAACAGAAAATGATGAGCATTACCAGGCTTTTTAGCTCTGTAGCTATTTAAGGCATATGACAAAAGATTAGCAGGGGAGATGGCTGGTGGATCTGGGGGAGCATCATGCCTGTATGATGAAAGGTGGAAGGAAGATAGTGTTGTGGTGGGAAAGAATCCCCAGTTTGATGCAAACTTTCTCCAGAATACCCCACAGTGATTGCACATCACTTCACTGGCTCAGACAGCTTCCTAGTGGGCCTCCCAGGACAGACACCAAAGACTGCAGACTGGATACAGGACACTATACATGAGGCAAACTATTGACTCCAAGCCCTCTGCATGAGGTTGTGTTTCCTCACCTGACTCACATTACTCTTTCTATAATGCACAACATGGAGCTGCATAGACAATCACATTTATTATTCTCAAGGGTGCAGTGAGCAAAAATATGGAACCCAAATAAAAAGAAGAGAGACATTAATAAGAGCCATAGATGGGATTTGAGCCCAGCCCACCAGGAATAATATTCATTTGCACTACAAGCTACACCATCAAAGCAATAAGAAACCTGGGACTCTCAGAAACACCATATTTTTTCAGTAATGCACTACACAGTACCTTGCAGTATTCTGCAGTAAAAAGTGCAATTCAATTGCCATTAAGTCATTTTGTCATGCAGTATTTTGTGACGTTATTTACTGTAATTTATAAAATGGGCAAGACATTTTCTAAAATCCGATTGGTTAACAGCCTCCTTAAACCGTGTCCTTATCAGATAATATCTTTACAACCAGCACTAATTGTGCCAACTACAATGATGAACATAAAAAATCAATGCGTGCCCGCTCTTCCGCTACTGTTTCTCACCAAGCAGCATCTCACAGAAGTACAACAGCTGCAGCGGGACAGTAGTGGCACCGACACTGCACTGACATACTGGTGGCATCAACCCAAAAAACATAACAATCCCACAGTATTCCCACTTTGCTATACTGTATTTACTCCTTGCTAGCATCTCAATCTGTCTGTCCTGCTACTAAAAAACTTGCCGAGTACTGGGTTGACTACACACCGCAGCTCTGTGTACCATCTCGGAATCCAATTCTCCTAACTCTATCCTGTCCTTCAGAATGGGAGCCTCAAAAACAAGTAAAGTCCTCAGCAATACTGCAGCCTCTAAAAATGAGAAAAGAAGGTGCTAGCTCCTTAACAATTACATTTTACAAACTTGGAACCCGGAAACCACTGTACGGCGGCTCCTGATGGACATGCTCGCTGCCACGTAACGCAGTTGTGTAAAACAGAAACAAATTCCTCTCTAACACTGCACCCCCATTACTGTCGTCAGAATAAAGATGATATGATATCTTATCAGTGGCAAACACTTCTTAAACATCTTCTGAAAGACATTCTCTGTGCAACGCAAGCTCTGTAATATAAAAAAAAACGATGGACATGCTCGCTGCCATGCAACGCAGTTGTGTAAAAAAAAACAATAAATTCCTCTATAATACTGCACCCCCATTACTATCCCCAGAATAAAAATGACTAGATATCTCATCAGTGGTGAACAGCTATATTTTCAAAAGCCCAAACCGAAAACAACAATCTAAACGGCTGCTGAAGGACATTCTCATTGCTAAGCAACCTCTGTAATTAAAAAAACATAAAAGAATACAGTTCAATAAAGAGGCAAGAGACAAATAAAACAAAAACATCAACCAAAAAGGACACACAAAATATTTTTTTAAATGGGGAAGGGGCCAGTGGACACACCAGCCTCCTCTATTAACTTAATGAAAAAGCTCCATTGCGAGACAATGAAAGGGACTACTTTTTCTATTTTTCCACTGATGAAACCATATTTCTTAAACATTTTTATGTACACTTCTGTGCATTTTTTATAATAAACTTCTTTACTGTGGGCCCATTTTATAAGCGCAATAACACACTCTGAGGTGTGGGTTATCGCCTGATAAGACCACGCCCAGGGGCATAAGGCACTCGGCACAAGCGCCTCGTGCCTTAGTACACCCCTGGGCGTGCTTTTATCAGGCAATAACCCACACCTCATCGTGTGTTATTGCTTGCGTATTGCATTGTATCTTGGCAGGCTGTGCTGTACTTCACAACTTTTGTCATATTCTATTTATGTCAGATGCACTTGTTGAGGTAAGAAGCATGTGATCATGTTAGGTCTTCCTTTTGGGCCCCCCAGGACAGACACCAGAGACTGTAGATTGGATAGTGGAGGGGTCCTGTATAAGAACATTTGAAGTAAAAGTGAAGAGTTACCAGCAGAAGAAATCATCTTATTATGTGATTGAAACACCAAAAAACAGTTTATCCACTTTCTGTTCATGTATACAGGGCAATTCCCTCCACACCAGAGGAATATTGTTGTATTGTGAGGGGGCAGAGATGGGAGGCTGGCCCATGAGGAGAGAGAAAGAGTCAAGTCCACGGCATTATGTCTCCCAATCCAAGAGTACATCTGCATTTGGTCTTGAATCTGTGGGCTTCTCTCATCATACCTTAATGGGTACAGTACCCAATCAATTTTCCTGACCTTTTTTAATTCCCACTAGAACTTTGTTATCATTGGGTCTTTCAGCTGCCCCCTTTCACCTACACCTTACACTTGGGTTACAACTGCAGATGTCTCTTCTTCTGCTTTGACATCTCCCTCCTCCTCCTGGGTATATGCTGGTGTTAGCTACTCAGCTGGTTCCTCCTTTTCTCCATAAAATGTGCTGCAGCTTTTGATTCTATTACAACAGAGTCATATTCCTCTGTGGAACACATATGATATGAAGATATAGTAAATACTTATTTATTAGACCTTTGTAACCCACATGTTGATAAACATTGTTGCTTGTAATGCACATTGACATTACTTTAGCTGTACATGTTCCCTTAAACTTAGGGTTATAAAAGTGGCATTGCTTCTGTCACTATATGGCCGCTTGTGGTTTCAATGTTGTGTGTACGGTTCAGCCAAACATGACTAATTGCTCTCTATGGTGTGCATTTTCATATAGCACTTATCACCGCTATTTCATGCTTGGCTTAGGAATTCCCTTTGGTTTGAAAAACCTACCTGAATTTGGGGAGATGGTATATGGCATACAGTACAAGTCACATTAAACTGTTCCCTCAACTCACTGGTGTAGCATTGTTCAATGAGGTTCCTAATCTGTGCAGTGTTTAATTCAATGAACTATTAAAAGTTTAGTATTGGTTTGCAACTAGCTGCTAGGACTATAAGCTTTATTTTCAGCTGAGTGCTTATGAGTTTCATTTCAGAAGGCAGACTAAACAACTCTTAAGGAATGATGATATTTATAAACAGTGATCTTAAGGAATGCTGTGATATTTATAAACAATGCTCTTAAGGAATGCTGTGATATTTATAAACAATGCCATGAAAATGCATTGCATAAACACTGCAAAACAGCTACTGCCATATCACTAAACAGGTACAAGTGAGTTGAATAGGCAGTGAAGAATGGTTGGAAAAGAATTAAAAGCTTCAACAATTCAAGCTGCCACTGTAGTAGAATCACAAAAAAAAGGCCACACCAGTGAGTTGATGGAACAGTTTATTTGGCTTGTACTGTATATGAAGAAATATGCACAAAATTGACTAATGCAGCAATGTGAGCCATCTCCAAGTAGGGTCATGCCAAGTTATTCAGCCTAGAAAATAGATGTCTGAGAGGGCAAATGACCATGGCTTGTTGAATACTTTAGGGGATAGACAGAATATAGTATGCACAGATGTTTGAGCTGGTGAGTGCAAGAACTATGGGGCATGCAGTCAAATGGTGCGGTGAAATAAGGAGAAAAATTAGAAATCATTACTTCTTGCAGATAGTGGCAGTGGTTAACATATAAAATAGCCTACCAAGTGAGATGATGGCAGCCACTGTATCACTTTTCAGGCTTTCAAAACAGAAAAAGAGAGACTCCTGTGAGACACCAACAGTGTGGGTAAAACAGCATGAATAGTGGTAACATTCTGGTTGATGAGCTTGGATGTGCACTCATATTACAAAAAGAATACTACGAGCCAGAGGGGTATTGTGATATGTTAATGTACACACTGGAGGATTTGAACCCATGTGAAACCAAGCATTTAAATCACCATGAGGTACATTGATATACTGTATCATAAATCCCCCACTGAAATGTCTTATTCCAATTAAAAATGGATGAAATATTTTTATAATGAGGAAATCACATTTTCGAAGGGTAGTTAGATGGTCTTTGCCCCTTTAAAAATTAGATCCATTTACAGTTGAGCAGCATGGTCCACCTATCTTTATAAGCTTATTTTGGAATTTATAACATGTAAGTTGGCCCAGTGGTGTGGAAGGCTGAGGCACCTGGGCCTCATTTGCCACCACATTGGAATGGACCTTGGTCACTTGGGGGTTGGCCATGGAGAGAAGGCTTGAGCATCCCAAAGAATTCTCTCCTCTTCCAGTGAGGGAAGGTGCCATACTCCACTGCAATATGGCCACCTAGGTGACCATAGGTGGTGATGTAGGTAAGAGCAGTGAATTGGGATGGGGATGCTCCCCAGTGGAAGATTTTAGCACATTCAACATGCGCATATCCAGCCATTAGCTCCATGGACCATCCTAGGGTCAGCGAGAAAATGAAGAAATCATCACTGACTATAGCAGGATGATGCCTGCAGTTCCCTACAGATCCCACATCACCATTGGGCACAGGAAGTACCAAATTAAGCAAAGCATCTGTAGGAGGTTGCCGGTACCCAAGATGGCCCTGCCACAGGAAGCACACTGTGGAGGAATAGATGGGTCCCCAGGTATGTCCCAGAGGCAGTGGGTATTGGGATTGGGTGGAACAGCAAGGCAGAAGTGGGCTAGCTTGGTGAGACAGGGTGAATAAAAAAGAATGTACAACATGTTCTTGTACTCTATTAGTAGCATTGAAATTTTAAGGAAAGGTGTCTCAGGTTCCATTCAACTGGGAAGCTGTGTAAGTTGTTACTAAGACTTGCTGAAAATTGGATGTCTGTTCCTGCATGTCATCCGTAAGCAAATGAAAATTGTTACTTTTACTTCATTTTAAATACATTATGTACATTAAATTACACAATGTACTGTATAGACTTTTGGTGAAATTAATCTTGCTGCACGTTTGTATGTGTTTTTTGTGTGAACTTTTTGTTTTTTAAGTGACTTATTTTGTTTAATTTGGCTTGATTTGTAAGGAGTGGAACCAATAAGACAATTCAAGGTTTGAACTTTCTGTAAGATATGTATTTCTTGGATGGATTTTGGGATTCTTTACTTTTATATCATGCTTCTTATTTGTTTAAGCTGTATATTTGATGCTTCACTTTGTAATATATGATGCTTTAAGTTTTGCTCGGCTTTTGTTTTTCTAAATAACTCAGTGACTACTTTGTTCTTTTATCATAAAATCATAAAATCATTGAGTATGCCAGCAGATAAAGACCAAGGGTCCATTCAGTCTGCTCAATTTTTGTACTGAGAATCAATAAAGGAGCTCGCACAAGGACAGAGTGCTTAGGATAATCAGATAAGTTGCATACAAAAAGTCCAGCACTCACCACCTTATGTAAAAAATAGTGCAGCTCCAAAGGTACACATAAATAAGTGCCATTTTAAGTAGTTGACAATTAAAAAGCATGCCTTGACACATTTCAGAGTGTATCTTTTGTCAAAAGGCAAACTACATGGGACTTCCAGTGATGTCACCGTAATGGTGAAAATATAGTTCTGAGATCTTCGAGATGAACCCTTAACAATCTACAGGAATCCCCACTGGAAAGTTTTTTTTTCTCCATTTCAATGATAGGACTGAATTCAGAGGATGGCCTCAAAACCACAAAGGACAAAAGGAAATAAAAATACCAGCCAATCAACAAAAATGAAGCAGCTAGGACCCGATGAGCATATGGAAGAATTTGTGGGCCAGATGCCATGTGGCAGCACCTACTCAGAATCTTCGGCCAAGCCAGTACTTGATGAGGAGGTCTTTTCAACATGTTCAGAATGAGCATAAAAAAAATTGTACACACTGTCAATAAAATAGAATCGTCAATTGCAGACCTTAAAAGAGACATCAGAAAAATAGACAAAAAAGTAACAGCAAACACGACAAAGGTGTTGGAAATCATGGAGGTCCAAGAAATAAGCAAACAGATTCTGTTGTATTTGCTCCAGAGAGAGATCAAGTCAAGCAGGCCCAGTTAGAGGATGCCAAAAACCTGGCCCGCAGAAACAATTTTAGAATACATGGAGTCCCCAAAGGAGTGGAGGGGGAATTCCAACACCAATCGATTTCATCCAGCAACTAGTGAAAACCACCCATTCACTTCCATCAGACATCCAACTTGTCATGGACATAGCTCATTAGTCATTAGTCCTAAAGCCCACTACACCTAATGCCATGTCCCTTTCATGGGTCATTCATATGGTGTATTACCAGGCAAAGGAGCACATATTGCAGGAAGCTCAGAGACATAAGGACCTAAATCAAAAATGCCCCAATATTTTTTGATCATGACCTCTTCTCCACATTACAAGCAGAGTGTCAGAGGGTGTGAGGAGTGATCAAGGAAATCAGAGAAAAAAAGGAATAAAGGCTCAACTTAATTTCCCAGTCTGACTAAAAGTACATCTGGAATCGATACCCGAGATCTTCAACTCACTAATTGCTGCAGCTGTGCTCCTTAAGGACTGGCAAATCCCATTTCCTGATTTTGAAATGGAAGATCTTGAAAAGAAACAAGTTCTGGTGGCCTAGAACATAGCGAGGAGATGTTAGAAAATGAGTTCATTAGCAGTATTGCCATCCTGCCTAGCCCCTGAAATCACTAAACTCCTGAAAACAGTAGCATTGGACAAGAACAAACCAACTATGCCATCAGACTGTTAGACACAATTGAAGAAATGAAGTACAAGATAGAGCGGCGGTACCATCTCATATCCTTTCATGAATGGAACATGTTTCTGATTCAGAGGACTGAATACCAGGGCAAGTACTATGTGCAAATAACTTGAATTGTGAATGTAAAGTGACCTTTGGAGAAGGGGTGAGGGTTTAATTATATCTCTTGGAAGACTGAGACAGCATGGGGAAATGAAGAAACTGAGTGAGGGTTGGAGAGAGGAGTGAGAGCCATCTGGAGGGAAAGGGGTAAATGGGTGATGTATTGAAAGATTGCACAAATGGGGGCAGGAGTTAAAGGGCTAACAGAATGGTGGGTGCAGTAACCAAGCACACTTTACTAGGGGAAAGAACAGAGGTACACTGCAACCTCACACATTTGTGGAGATTTCCTAGATAACTGAGGTAAAGACTAATGAAGTGTAAACAGAACATTGATAAAGAAATTGAAACTGAAGGCATCTTGGGTGGCTCTCAGAAGGAAAGGGAAGTGTCTGGGGGCTAAAACTTAAAATAAAAGTGGGGAGAAAATACTTGAAGTGAACTCACTTCATTTGAAAGAGAACATAGGAGGAAGGAGGGCTAGCTAAAATTGGTTGGAGGGGGAGTTCTCAAGGAATAAGGTATGTTCAAGTATTAAAACCTATATAGACTGTAACCTATCAGTGACATTTATGTTACATTGTGTGGTTGACCATGGAGCTGATTAGAAGTACATAACAGGACTGCATTTCCCATACACCATCTGGGATAAACAAAATCTTATTTTGTCACTGAGCTAAATAAATGAAGTGGCGTTAGGAAGTGTCAAAGTTTCTACTAGGCAGGTGTTCTAGAAGTACAGAATGTATCTCAAGTTATATTCTTGGCATTTTACAGATACAAAATTGTTCTGTTTTTTTTCTTAATGTTTTTATAAGGTTCCAACTTACTGCTCTACAGGGGAAGGGAGACAAGCAAATGAAATTTAATGGTATTAAGATGGAACATAGAAATAAAAAAGCACCAGATGTACAGTATTAAGATATCAAAATGGAATCTTTAAATATAATTTCTTGCAACATTAAAGGGGTACATTCTCCTATTAAGAGGATGTACCTTTTGGGAGAGCTTAAGAGATTAAGGTGCAACATTGCATTCCTTCAAAGATGTACTTATCTATAACAGAACATTTGAAACTAAGAAGAGGGTGGGTGGGGAGATTAGAAGCTGCATCATCCACAAACCAAAATCAAACTGGTGTGGCCATTCTAATAAAAAAGACAACCCTTTACAGGTTGAAATGATTGAGGTTAGATTGGAAGGGAGATATATTCAAGTGACAGGAGAGAAATGGGGGGAGATGGTTCATTCAGTTAACATCTATGCCTCAAACATGAACACAGCCACCTTCCTTACTGACATACTCCATTAAGTTTCAATCTTGGCTCCTGGGCAAATCATCTTGGATGGGGATTTCAGCACGGTAGGCTGACCATCCATAGACAGATCCTTCGGCTCAACAGCCACAAATAAAAAGGCAACTAAAACATTGATAATCTGACAGAAGAACTGGGATTCTGGGATATGTGGCAGAGGCAACATGGTGAGGGGAAAGATTTCTTGTTTTATTCGGCCTCCAAAAACATATTCATGTATAGATATGTTTTATATGCAGAAAGTGTGCATGTATAGAGTAATGGACTCTAAAATACATAACATTACATTATCTGATTATGCTCTAGTTTCAATCAAGCTTAGGCTTCCTCAGGTTGACAAACAAACTGTATAGAGACTAATTGTTTCTTTAGTGAATCCTTTTCTAGAAAAAATGTTAAATAGTATAACTGAACTGAAGACCGTTAACTTACAGCAAAATTGCTCCATCCTATCAATCTGAGAGGTCATCAAAGCAGTTGTAAGGGGTGAGATGATCAGTTATGCCTCAGCCAAAAAGAAATTAGTTAATCTAACCTATAACTGACTTTTGGAAAAGATAATTTAGCTGGAACAGGCCCAAGAAAGGAACCCTCAACAGGACAACATTGCACAGGAACTGGCCCAGGAAAGAGGTGACTTGCAAGACCTAGAAAGTCAGAAGACAGAAGGGATACTGCACTGTGCAAGCCAAAAATATCAAGAGAGAGGAGAGCAGGCATAAAGATTGTTGGTGTTCTGCCTTCGAAAGGCACAAGTAGATAGGGCAGTCCCCCAGATAGAAATTAAACAAAATTCAGCTCAACTGTGGATCAGACCACGAGATATAGCTTTCCAATTTCAACAATTTTATCAGAAGTTATATGCAGAAGATACAAATGGTGGGGAAATAGTACAACATACTAAATATTTCCTGAATATATTACACAATGACTGCTTGAAGGAAGGGAAGTCACCTCATACTTGGAGAGATACTCTAATTGCAGTAATTCCTAAAGCAGGAAAGTCATGGAATATGTGTGATGTTTATCTGCCTCTTTCATTGTTAAACCAAGATGTTAAAAGCCTTACAAAGCTACTATCCTTTACATTACAGAAACATATGGAGTATTTAATTCATATAGACCAAACAGGTTTTATACCCCACCAGCAGCTTACTGATAATATTAGGAAATTATTGAATATTTTAGGTTATACTGTAAATCCCCTACCACCACAGCACCACTGGCCATCTTTTTAGATGCTGAGAAGACGTTTGACTGCCTTAATTGGAAGTACTTGAAGACAGTCATGGAACATATGGGCATAAAAGGTCAGTTCCTAAATGAGTTTCACTGCATTATAATCAATCTTCAGCAAGGATAAGGGTAAATGGTACCCTACCAGAATCTTTTAATATAGAAAGGGGCACCAGACAGGAGTGCCCTTTGTCACCCCTGTTATTTGCTGTTCGTGTGGAACCCTTTGCCATAGCAATCAGGGAGGCTAGTGACATACAGAGGATAGCAACAGGGCAAAATAGTTGTCAAATTTCATTATATGCTGATGATACCCTGGTATATATAGATAATCCTGAATATTCACTCCCACCCTTAATGCAGCTCCTAGACACCTACAGAAAACTTTTGGGATTTAAGATAAATATGGGAAAATCAGAGGTTTTACTGGTGGGTGGTTCACTTTCTCCTGAACAAAAAAACAAAATTCCCATTAAGTGGGTGAAGGAAAAATTCAGATGTCTAGGTATTTGGATCCCAAACCATCTTTCAAAGTTATATCAGTGTAACTATGGCACTCTATTCCAGCAGGTCTATGCTGATCTCAACTGATGGCATATGCTCCCACTTTTGTTGTCTAATCGGATGGATACAATCAAAATGAATATATTACCTCTGTACTTGTTTCTCTTCTCCACCCTTCTATTCCCATCCTATCCGCGGACTGGAAAATTTAAAACAATAAGCTTCCCAATTCATTTGGGCAGGTAAGAAGCTCAGGATTAAGTAGATATGGCTAACAGAAAGTAAAAAATGTGAGTTTAACTCACATTTTTCCACCACTACTTCTTATCTTCTCTCCTCCCACCCCCATTCCCCGCCAACTACGCCCCCTATAGTATCCTGTCTGACCCCCTTCTCGCTCCGCCCAGTCTCACCTGGCCAGGTGCTAAAATTACTGCAGTCACTTAACAGCCAAGAAAAAGTGTCCATTGGGCCTTGATTCCAAAATGCTCCTACTCTCCAGCACCAGCCATAGCCCACCCTCTAACCATGCTCTATAATCTATCTTTTAAACTCGGGGCAGTCCCCACAACATGGAAACAAGCCACAGTCATTCCCCTACCCAAAGGAGGGGACCTCTCCTCCCCATCCAACTACCATCCCATATCTCTGCTCCCCATCCTAGCCAAAATTCAAGAGCTCCTTGTACTATCTCAGCTCCACCACCATCTAGATACCATATCATTTTTTAACCCCTACCAAGCCGGCTTCAGAAAAAATTACTCCACTACCACCTCCCTCCTTTGCCTCACTAACTCCATCCTTACGGGCATTGACAAAGGGGAAATTACAGCAGCCATATTCATAGACCTAGCGAAAGCCTTCGACACGGTCTCTCATCCCCTGTTGCTGGCAAAACTTGCCCAAGCTGGTCTGTCAGTGAATGCAAATAACTGGTTCCATTCATACCTGTCATGTAGGTCCCAATCAGTCCACATAGGCTCAGCTAGATCCACCTCACTTCCTGTCACCAGTGGAGTCCCCCAATGGTCTGTACTCGGCCCACTGCTGTTCTCTATCTTTCTAAATGACCTGCCTGCTGTCAATCAGCTATCCATATGTACACAGACGATTCGGTGCTGTTTGCCTCTGGCCCATCCGCAACTGCCATGACAGCCTGTCTACAGAAGGACTTCGACTCCATCCAACGTCGGTTCCTTTCAAACCAACTATTCTTGAACTAAAAAAAAACAGTCTCCCTCACCTTCCGATCTCGGGCCAAGCTAACCCGGCTTACTGCACCACCCACATTCTATACTCTGGACAGATCTACACTAGAGACCTGCACGTCATATCGTTATCTCAGTGTCTGGCTAGATCAGTACCTTGACTTCTCAGCGCATATAGACAGTCTACACAAAAAATTGCACCCCATGCTGGGAGCCCTCTACCGGAACAAAAATTGCATTCCTCTACCAACCAGGCAAGCAGTAGTTCAAAAAATGATCCTCCCGATTATGGAGTACGGTGATGTTGTCTACTGTGCCGCCCCCAAACCTCCTTAGCGAGGCTTGATCCCCTTTACAACTCCTTCTGCCAGTTCTGTTTGGACCAGCCTCCCAATACCCATCACTGTGACCTCTACCAGTCCTTGGGCCTCCCCTCGCTACATAACCGACGATTGCTTCACTGTGCTAGAACCTCTGCCAAGTTCTGGGCACAGATGCTCCCGTCCTACCTGTCATCCTCCCTAACCGCCCTCTCTCCACTGGCCTACGCTCTCAGAAACATAGACTCTAGGCTCCTGCACATTCCATACAGATCCACCCGGTCTGGCCAGGTTGCTTTCAGCTACAGGCTGCCCAAATTATGGAACTCCCTGGCAGCCAATATTAGACACTCCACAAGCACTCCACAATGGAATTCCCTTCTTAAAATGCACTTCTCTTCCATCTACTCCTGTTCCCCCCCCGATCCCCATCTCACTTCCTACCTCCCATCTGTTATCACCAGTCTGGTTTTCCATTTCGGTCTGCACCTAATATTGCTAAATGCTATTGAAAATGCACTACTCTACTTATATTATGACTACCTCATCCATAGTTGCACCAAACGCATTATGTATAACTTGCTGTTATTGTTGTTGTTGTTTTGTGTTTTGTTCTGTTCAACTGTACCATTGTAAACTCCCTACTCCAGGGCACATCTGGAATCAAGCGGTACTCTGCTCAGCATGCTTACATGGTAAATCTCTTAAATAAATAAATAAATAAAAATAAATAAATAAAAAGGAGGGAGGCTGGGGTGTGCCAAACCTCCAGCATTATTATTTGACAGCACAACTGATGTATTTAGTTAAAATGATCAGCCCTACACAACCAGGGGTTGGTATGCCTTGGAAGAAACCACTCACCCTCAAATTCCACTTAAATTTCTTCCCTGGATGACACTTCCAAGGGATTTAAAGTATGTTAAAAATCAATGAACAGACAAAAATGGGAGTTACCTACTCATATCTGGCAATACATTCTGCTTCAACACCTTTCAGATTTTCCAGTTAAGGGGAGAGATGCATGCTTTTAAAGGTGGGCACAACAATTGCTAAGATATTTGCATCCATTTCTACAGGGAGAGGTAGTCAAAGACTTCATGACTTTGCAGAAAAAGATTTTCAGATTACCGAAGCAAGATTTTTCTAGGTATTTGCAATGCCAGCATTATATTCAAAGGGGGTCAGGGGCTATGGATTTGATACATCCTCCCACTCAGGGAACATTACTAGTATATAACCGGGGTTTGTTCTTAGAAACTAAAAACCTTATCTCACAAACTTACAAACTAATGCAAGAAGGGGTGCACACTTTGACTATCCAAAAAATACAGGATAAGTGGGAAGAGGAGTATAGACAAGTTCCCATGGAGAAGGACTGGAAGAGAATGTGGCAAGACATACACAAAAATATGGTTTCTTCAATTTGGAGAGAGTCCAGGTGGAAGGTGTGTGGGCGCTACTTCATAACCCCTATGATTTCAAAGCACTACACTTCTCACTTGTACTGGAGGATGTGTGTGTGATTAGAAGTACACACTAACATGTATTCTGGAGCTGCCCCAGGATTCAAGCCTTTTGCAAATGGGTGGGGGAGGCTATCCAAACTAAGTCAAATCTTACACAGACTCCCACCTTTGAGAATCTAGTTCTTGGTTCTCCTCCAGAAGAGCTCTGTACAGCTGCAGCCAAATACATATTTTAATAGCAGCTATTTTAAAAGTAGTTACACATAATTGTCTCACTCTTAACTCCTTAACATTCAACCAGTGGACAAAAACCTAAAAACTATTAAAAATATGGAGGTGATCACGGCCAAATTATGACTACAAGTTGAGAAATTCAACCCAACATGTCTCCCTTTTTATGTCTATATAGAAGAAACAGATGGTTGTACAGTCCTGGAGCAGCTCTTAACTTGAAGGTGAGGTTGCACCACCTACCCTATGTTTTCCTAGATTTTCAACTAGGAAAATAGCCCCTCATCTATATGCAAACAAATAATAATAAAGTGAAAGACAAGAACACAAGAGCAGAATACAAGTTGAGCAGTGAGTCATAGGTTACTGTTTATTTTAAGAACAAAGTTTTTATTCTGGTTCAGTAGATACATCAACTTTGTATTGCCTTTGCAATGTTGGATTTTCATCATATAGCGAGCAGTCTAGTAATGAAATAACAAGGAGAACTTGTTAACTTTTTGATAAGAGAGACAAGGACTATAATCTGTCTTGAAGTGACTTTATACATCCATTCCATTAATTCACATAGACTGATAAACAATAGTGAAAGTCAGGTCTGGATATGGATGAGACTTCTGCAAATGGAAAATAACAATTAGTTAGGCTGATATACATGTATTAGACAGTCTTTATAACCTAATGCATATATTGAATTGTAAACTCTTACCAACTGTTCTGTACAGTACAGATAGGCGCATCTTATAAAAACTGCTCTCAGTAAAGAAACAAATTTAAAAAAAGCACGCTACACTCTGAGTCAAATATAATACTTATGTTGTCATAATATAGGATCAACTAGTATAAAAATGTGCTTTGCAAAGGTGATTAAAAACAGGTGAAACAGACATAGATGAACTGACATCCGAGACAACTCATTTTGATTTCCAACATACCAGACATTATACAATGACAGTTTTAAAAATACATATTTTGAAAAAACTTCATGCAGTTGCAATACAATAAAAAACATAGGCATATGAATTCACAATTATATTCATGCTTTTAAATAAATTGATACTGTTATTAAAGTACATAAACCCAACATAGACACAATTGTACATGTTAACAACAGTTGAAATTGTTGTTGGAAAAGCTAGACAACCACGGTTATGCACTTTCAATTGGACTTCAGGAGAATTCTTAATCCTGTTGCCAACCTGCATCTGCAACAAAAAGCAAAGCAAGATTTTAAAAAGTGTATTGTTAGCATAATAAAGTGAATTGCAGTAAGGAAAAAGAAAGCAAGAACACAACCAATATAGTAAAATAATACTTTGCAAGGTACAGAACATACAGATTACTGTACGTCTGTCTCCTAGAATTTACATTGAGGGCTCATTACATACGATTTATGCTACATCTGTTTGCAAAATTGATAAACTGGTGAATGGCCTTCAAACTTCGAATCGCTATTACATTTTTTGTGCTACCTATACTCTGCACATACCATCTCTGTGTCAATGCAATCTTTTCACACTGTCCCATATGTACTTGAATGCACTCACAGTCTTTGCCCCACCACTTGTGCTGGCAGGCTGTTCCAAGGAAGAGTCATCTCATCTGTAAATAAATAATTCCTCACATCTACCCTGAATCTTCTTCCTATCAGTTTCGAGTCATGTTCTCCAGTCAAGGGGTTTAGGTTTCTTAGCTCTTTGAAATTTATCTTGTTAATGCCCCTCAGGAATATGAACATCTCAAATATGAATGACTCTGCCATATCACTACACGCCCTCCTCATCTCCAGGGAGTACATGTTCAGGGCCTGAGTTGCTCCTCATAATATCTGCCTTGCTTGCTGACCCAGAATAATTTTTGTTACTATCCTCTGAACTCTTTCCAGTCAGTCTTTATCCTAACTCAGATTTTGGCTCCAGAACTGGGAACAGTACTCCTCGTGTGACCTTATGAAAGACCTGTGGAAGGGCAATATCTACTCCTTCCTACTGCTGCCATTGCCTTTCCTATGCAACCCAACATCCTAGCAGCCTTACTGTAAGCCTTGTCAAACTGACTGTATTGTTTTAGGGAGCCACTAATTATCACTCCTCCAATGAGACTGCCAGTCTGACACACCCAAATTAGTAATCTGTTCTGGGATTCCATTTACCCACATGTCTAATCTTGCACTTCTCTTTAAATTTAAGATACTGCACCTTGGACCATGTCTCCAACCTATCTCTATCCTATTTTTGCTCCATCACCGATCTTGGCTATCATTTTTGCCACAGAGGTTTGTGTCATGTGTGAAGAGGCACAACCTTTCCTTTATTCCCTCACCACTGTCACAAATGAAAATGATGAAAAGGACTGGTCTGAAGCCTGATCCCTGTGGAACTCCATTCATGACATTCCTGTTTCATGACTTAAGCGCATTGATCACTATTCTGTTTATGGCCCCATAGCTAGTTTCCCACCCATCTGGTTAGTTCCCCTCTTACTTCCAGATCTCCTAGTTTTTTTTTCTTCAGCCTCCTATGTGGCACATAATCACAAGCTTTGTTGAAATCAAAGTAGAGTATGTCAACTGCCTGCCCCTGGTCAGCACAACAAGTAACCAATTTCATGAAAAATCTCAAGTATGTCTCTTTGCAGATGACACCAAGTTCTGCAACAGGGTTGATACACAAGGTGGGGTGGAAAGGATGAAAAGGGACTGGGCAAAGTTGGAGGAATGGTCAAATATATGGCAGCTCAGATTCAATGCAAAGAAGTGCAAGGTAATGCATCTGGGAAACAAAAACCCAGGGGAAGAGTACACAATGAGGGGTGAGTTAATAACAACAACAAAAATTGAAAGAGACCTAGGAGTAATTATATCAGATGACCTAAAGGTGGACAAGCAATGTGAGAAGGCAGTAAGGAGGGCTGGGGGATACTGGGATGCATAGGGAGAGGCATCAATGGTAGAAAACAGGAAGTTGTTATCCCTCTGTACAGACAGTTGGCAAGACCCCATCTGGAGTACTGCATGCAATTCTGGAGACCCCATCTCTGCAAAGACATAGACAGAGTGGAGGCTGGTTAGAGGAGGGCAACCAAAATGGTGCAGGGTCTGCACCAGAAGACATACGAGGAGAGACTAAAGCAGCTTAATATATACACTCTTGAGGAAAGGAGGGAGGGGGGACATGCTAGAAACTTTCAAGTATCTCAAGGAAATCAACAAAGTACCAGAGGGTAGCATTTTTCAGAAGAAGAGATATACAAGAACAAAGGGTCACAATTTGAAGATAGAGGGGGATGGCTCAGAGGTAATGTTAGAAAGTATTTTTTCACAGAGAGGGTTGTGGATGCATGGAATGGTCTTCCTGAGGAGGTTGTGGAGTCAGGAACAGTGGGAGAATTCAAGAATGCATGGGACAGACAAAAGGCAATTCTAGTGGGGTGTAGGAGGAAGTAAGCTGTTGATTATCTAGAATATGAAGCTTATCCATCAAGTATGGAAATGTTCAGACTAGGTGGGCCAAGCAGTCCTTATCTGCCATCAAATTCTATGTTTCTATGTGTCTATGTTTCTCAAGATGGAGAGGTCATCAAACCCCAAATTATTTTGGAAAATGGTTTGCAAGCTAGAGTAACAGAGTAATTCTCAACCACCACATTCTTTTACTATTGATGGACTGGAGTTTCCAATTTCTATCTGGGTGGCAGATAGGCTAAATGCCATGTTTATTAATATGGGTACCTCTGCAGCAAATAATATTGACCCTCCCCCCAAAAATAAGGGTGGAATCACAGGCAATAAAACAGAATAAAACAGAGTTTCAAGTTTTTCATTTGCTCCTTTTAGTTTCAACCAGGTCTTAAAAGAACTATTGGGTCTGGATGTAAGAAAGACAGTAGGCCTAGATGGTTTGCCATAACATCTATTAAAAATGGCTGCCCCAGTGATTGCAAGCTATTTATCTGATGTGCAAGAAAAGGAGTCAAGATGGCTGCCAGGCTGGGCATGCTGTCGTCTGTTTAGTTTAGCTTAGTATTGTGTTTATGCTTCCTTACTGCATTTCTTTTGTTCAATTTTATGTTTAGTTTTTTGTGCTTTCCTAAAAAACTCCACTGTCTAAATAAATTGGCTTTTCGTGGTTTCGGGCTCTAAAACTGTTGTTGGAGTGAGTGTGGAAGGGATATAATGGAGGAGTATGCTGACTTTGCATGCTATACTGCAGGGATATCCCGAATGGTGTATTGCATCCATCTGCCTTTCAGCGGCGTGGTGGGACAGTGTGCCGAATCTGCAGGCGCTGCAATTGGGATTTCCTGGCTTTTGTGTGGTGTGTTTTGGAGCTGCTGATTCTTATTTGCTGCCGTTTGTGGGCTCAGTCGACTGGACTTAATATCTACCGTGGACCTTTGTTGTTAATTGACTGTGGAGTTTAGTGCTTCATTTTTTTGGACTAATATCACAATTCGGTTGTGATTTTTGTTACTTGGATAAACGTCTGCTGGTCTTTCAATGGAAGGAATTGACCTGAGGGCCTGACAGGGTTATTTACGACTGAAGGGCCAGGAGGCTGATGGTTTCAATCGTTGATACTGCTCCGAAGTACTGTGAGTGGGAGGACCCGATTTATTGATCGGCTGCCCTCCGTTTTGGGATTTATTTCTGACTATATACTTTTTTGGAGAGTTCAGCATTAAATTAGGGGAAGCAGGCCTTATATGGTGTATTGGCTGATGGAGGCTTCTACCGCCCCCCCCATTTGTGCCTGGTGATCATGGACTGCACTGCCCAGGACTGAGCAGGAGTTGCCTCATTTTGCCTCTGGGGAGCTAGAGGTTTTTGGGGTACTCCTAGGGTGTTCAGAGGTTGGCCTTTTTAGTCTGGCCTCTGGGTATCTGTGGCTGTGGGTCCTGTGTGGTGTAGTCTAATTAGGCGTTTTTTGGAGTGCGATGGGGGGGAGTCCTCATTCACTGCTGGCCTGCCAGTGTATATTCCTGGTCCATCTTTAGGAATTCTCTGCTTCCTCTGATTAACTTGTACTGATACCAGTCCTTTTTTCGCCATGTCATCAGGTGAGAGCGTCTATCTAATTTGGATATTTATGTAAGGGCTGATAGATACCAGTCCTTTTAAACAGTCCCACTTAAAACTTCAAGTCAAAGGAAGTAACTTTAATTTTCTTTTTCACATCTGAATGGCAGTGAGAGTGCTTCTCTGGTCCCCCTGGTAGTGAGAGTGCTCGGGGGTTGAATGATAAATGAAAAACAAAAAGTTCTTTGAGCTCAGGAAGTGAGAGTACCTGTGCTCTACTGGCCTCCTAGGTTGTGAGAGGGCCTTCGGCGGCTGAAGAATTGTTTTGTTTTTATATTTTTCATCATAAATTTTATATTTTTGGACTTAAGTTACAGTTAAAATTTTGTTTGTATCTGATTACTTATATTTATAATTTTATAGTCTTTTTTGTAATAACTGCTTACTATTTATCTGGGTTTAGATTTAGGTTAAATTTTGAAGCTTGGGATTGTTTATTTACTGGGAGATAACTAGCACAGGAAATATGTGTTGGGAGGGTATTAGGATGGTCGGGTATTACTCCCCCTCCAGGCTCAGAGACCTCTGTCCATTATTTTGTCCTCCCCTGTCACCAGAGGTGTATAGTCAGTGTAGGGCTCTGGGGATTACTAGGAAAAAGGGGAGGATGAGGGCTGGGCCTGGAGAGGGATTGGAAAGGAGTGGGCGGACAGGGATAGTGGGGACAAGGAGATGCCTGGGGTGAAATGGGTCCAGGAAAGGGGTTCTCCCTGGCTGGTTCCCATACCCAAGGGTTCTGCTTGTAGTCAGCAGGTAGCACAGTCATCCTTGCATGCCCATCCTACTCGGGTGGTGTTATGCAATGCCAGGTCTTTTAAAAACAAGACCGTTATTATAGCGGATCTTGTTGGAACATCAGACCTGTCGTGCATCACTGAGACTTGGCTGGATGAAAATGCTGGCCCAGTTTTGGCTTCAGCAATTCCAGCCGGGTACTCAGTGATACACCACCCTAGAATGGATCGTAGGGGCTGGGGTGTTGCCATTTGTTTTAGATCAGAACTGGGCCTAGTGGAAGTACCAGTGGGAGCTACCAATTCCTTTGAAGGTATTATGGGCGAGGGTGTGGGGCGCAGGATTCTTCTCGTCTACCATCCACCAGGTGATGGAAATATTTTCCTGCAGGAAGTAGCAGACTTCATTGTCAACCTGACATTGGGATCCCTCAGATGGTTGGTTCTGGGGGAATTCAATGCCTGGGTCGATGATGAACTCTTGCAGTTTGGTCCAGACTTCCACCAGTTAATGATTTTACTGGGCTTCACACAGGTTATTTCCTCCCCGACCCATATTCGAGGTCATTCATTGGACTTGGTGTTCCTACTGGGGATGGAGATATCGGATTTGGTGGTGGAACCAGTCAGATGGTCTGACCACCATTCCATTGGGTTCAGTTTTGGGACCACCCCTAGTAGGCCAGCCCCTATGGAGATAGTCTGGTACCGCCTTTTGAGGGGTGTTTCCCCAGATGGCCTGATGGTGGTGCTGGACCTATCGGGTTTTCCGAGTGATTGCTTGGACCCATCGGACTTGGTACTCGCCTATAATAAGGCGGTAACAGGGGCCCTGGATTCCATTGCTCCTGTTTGTGTTCATCTCCTCACTCTTTGCCCTAGGTCTCCTTGGTTAGATGAGACTCTAAGGGAGTTGAGGAGAGTTGGATGAAGATTGGAGAGATGTTGGCGGAGGTCAGGCTTGGATTGTGACAAGCTTAGTTTGATGGACCATTATGTGGTCTGTCAATCAGCAATCTCTCGTAAGAAGGCAGAATTCCTGTCCAGAGAGATTGCTGCTGCACAGAATAGACCAGCTCAGCTTTTCCGAACCATGGACAGATTGTGTGATCCAATCTGTCTTCAGCCCAGAAGAGCCTTTTCTCAAGAATGGTGTGAGGAGCTTGCTCAATTCTTTTCAGATAAGGTTGCCAAAATCAGGTCTGAGGTCCGCTTGACTCTCTCTAGTGGGAGTTGTAATGGTCGACAAGAGATGTCAGACACAGGTTTTGTGTGGCCCGACTTCAGCCTTCCCACAATCAATGACATTGTGATGGTCATCCGATTATTGCATCCGACCAACTGTGGTTTGGACATGGGCCCTACACATCTCTTACTGGGCTGTGTAGATAAGATTGGCCCAGTCCTGGCTGAGATCATCTGGAGGTCTTTGGAGAGGGGGAATTTTCCAAATCCTCTGAAGGATGCTATGGTTCAGCCCCTCCTTAAGAAACCCTCCTTGGACCCGGACTATCTGGCTAACTACAGACCCATCTCTAACCTACCCTTTGTGGGAAAGGTTATTGAGAAGGTGGTTGCGTCACAATTGGATGATCATTTAACTAGCCATGATGTCTATGACTCTCTCCAGTCCAGATTTAGGAACAGACATAGTACCAAGACGGCTCTGGTTCGGGTACTAAATGATCTCCTGATAGCGAGAGATCGAAGGACCTGTTCTATCTTGGTCCTTCTTGATCTCTGTGCAGCATTTGACACCATGGACCATGATGTGCTGTTGGAGCACCTGCAGTTTATCTGTGGCATGTCTGGTACAGTCCTCAGTTGGTTTCGATCCTTCCTCGAGGGTAGGACTCAGAGGGTGGTGTCTGGGATTTTTTCCTTGACATCATTCCCCCTATCCTGCAGGGTGCCGCAGGGCTCCATCTTGGTGCCCATGTTGTTTGTGGTGTACATGCTGCCATTGGGATCGATCATTAGGCGGTATGGTTTGAGTTTTCACTGCTACTCAGATGATAGTCAACTGTACATGTCCTTTGTACCTGGCCAAGATGCTGCCTTTTCAGTTTTTAACAACTGTCTTGCCGAAATCCAGGACTGGATGAATGTGAGTTGGCTGTGGTTGAACCCAGAAAAAACTGAGGTGTTGGTCATTAACCCAGGTTGCTGGGAGGCAGGTTTGCTGGTGGGATCTCCCTCGGGCTTACGGCTTGGGGGTGTCCAGCTAACTACCTCAGACTGGGTACGGAATCTGGGCGTTATTTTTGATAACTGTTTAACACTTAAATCACAGGTGTTGGCAGTTGTCAAAGCCTCTTTTTACCATCTGAGGAACATTGCCCGGGTGAAGCACCTGGTTTCTCCTGAAAGTCTTCCTACTCTGGTCCATGCCTTCGTTACCTCCTGTCTTGACCACTGCGATTCCCTTTATCTTGGGCTACCGGGGGTTGATATTCGTAGTTTGCAGCTAGTGCAGAATGCAGCTGCCAGACTATTGACTGGTTCCTCTAGGTCCAGTCATATAACACCTGTGCTCTGCGGACTGCATTGGCTGCCAATATGCTGGCATATCACCTTCAAGGTTGGTTTGCTGACCTACAAGGCCCTACATGATCAGGGACCTGGCTACCTGAAAGATCTCCTTCGTCCTCTGTCCCCCCCACTCTCTCTGATCCACTGATGAGGGATTGCTAGAGATTCCCAAGGTTCATTTGAAGACCTCTGGGGCCAGATCTTTTAGTTTTATGGCCCCAACCCTGTGGAATTCTCTACCTCATCAGGTACGAGATTGCCCGACCGTCCAAACTTTTAAGGGAGCACTTAAAACATATCTTTTTAAAAATGCATATAATGATTTTTAAATGTTATTAAGTTTGGATGATTTTATTGTTTTTAGTAATATTGTTTTATTATGTGATGTACAGGTGCCTTGGTTCTAGAAAGGCGCCTTTTACAAATAAAGTATTGATTGATTGATTTAATTCATCATTAAAAGCTGTCTCCAGGCATGAAAATTAGGAAATATTATTCCTGCTTATAAGAATGGTTCAAAAGCAGACACTGGAAACTAGAGCCCTACCTTTCTGCTTCCCATGGTTTCAGAGGTCTTCAAAAAATTAATTCTAATTCAGTTAAAGAAATGCCTTGAAATTCAACATCTATATAACCCTTTTCAATCAGGTTTATGTGAAAAACGTAACACTGGTTCTGTTCTGCTTTGGTCAAGGTCACATCTTTCAACCAGATGGCAATGGACAAGGGCCTCCATGATGGGGCCATATTTAGTGATTTATCAAAAGAGTTGACAAAATGGATCACAACACCTTGCCAGATAAATTGGGAGTGGATGGCCTCAACCAGGAGGCTCTACAATGGTTCCATGACTATCTTTTCGGTAGACAGCCGATGGTATCTTTTTTTTTTTAATTCAATATGCTTTATTCAATTTTTGCACATTTTACAGGAGGGGGACAAAAAGCAGTCTAAATTACAGGTATGTAAGACAGTTTCCATTTGTGAGACTGTAAGTTGAAGCACATTATACAGAAGCATAATTAAAATGAAAATAAAATATAAATAAAATTGTAACTTTAACCTAATCCCCCCCCTTTAGTGATATCAAGTGTACAGTTTAGTTACCATTAAAACAATAGAAAATAACATTAAAGAATGTAGTCTGAGGTTTGAAATTCTAAGGTTACCATGCTACTAATAATGTATCTATGGTGCCCCATCTATTCAAGTATGATTGCAATCTGTCGTTCATCATAGCTATATGCTTTTCTAGTTGAAGAGCAAGTAACACTTCTCTATGCCATTCTAATACAGTAGGCAAAAAATCATCCATCCAGTGTCTCGTGATTATAAGTTTAGCCATAGCAGCTATTAAGGCTATGAAGGCTTTCTTGGATTTTATTGTTACTAAAGGGTAGTAGATAAGCAAACAAATTTCTGGTGAGAATACTAGTTCCAGTACCAGTAGGGGATCTAGTGAGTTTTTGATGGCTTGCCAAAACAGTTGAACTTTAGGGCAGGTTCATAACATATGATAAAGGTTTCCATGCACCTCTAAACAGCGATGACACTGGGAAGAGGAAAGCTTTCCAATCTTATGTAGTCTTTCAGGAGTAAAATAAACATTATGCATACTACTGAATTGTATTAGGCTAAGTCAGTCTTGTTTAACAAATCTATATAAGTTAATCCACATGTGTTGCCAAATATCAGTTTCTCTTTAATAGATAATCTATGAACCCAATAGTAGCATATACCTTTGGGCAGTTGAGCATCTAAAGATTGTAATTCCTTGTATACCTTGGAAATTGAGTGTGGTTGGCCAGCTGTATATAAAAGAGAGGGTAAGTCAACTTTGGGAAAATCAAGTTCTTTTGTTTTATTTAAAAAGGAAACCACTGCATGTCTGACCTGCCAGTATTTGAAGGGGGTTCTGGCTGTATCAGGGATGTCTTGCAGAAACGGAATATATGGAAGCCCTTTGCCATTGGGGCAATATCTACAAGTTGAAGTCCTGTCAGAGGAATCCAGTATGCTGCAGAAATGAACCAATGCTGTATTTGAAAGTGGGGATCATTAAGATTTGGTTGTTCTACACTGTATTTGGTGTAGAGCTCTCAGTGACCATCCTATTGGATTTTTCCAAAGTTCTCTAGGGATGGATCTTGGGGAGGAATATAGGAGCGTGCAAAGGTTTTTAAAAGCTAGGGTTTTCTCAGTGTTTAACCAGGGAGGGGAGTATGAGCCAGTATCTCCCATGTTCGGTGTATATACCCAGTGCACTAATTTACTGATATGGATCGCTCTGTAGTATGTAAAGAAAGAGGGGATGGAGAGGCTACCCTTTGGTTTTGGTGCGGTTAATTTATGATATTCTCTTTGAACCCTCTTACCTTTTCAGATATAGAAATTTATTAATTTTGGGAGGTTAAAGGACCATGATTTAGGAAAAATAAGCCTAACATTTTTAAAGGATATAGGATCCAGGGTAGCACATTCATTTTGATTGTGCTAATTCTTCCCCATAGAGAAATTGGTAATGTATCCCATCTATCAAGATCTAATTTAATTGTCTGTATTAGTTTGGTAAAATTCTCTTTTACAATTGTGGAAAATTCTTTGGAAATGTTAATTCCCAGGTAAGTCAAGATCTTTGTTTCCCATTTTAACCCAAATTCTTCTATGTCTGTTAACAGTAATTAATTATTCAGAGGAAAAATACCAGGCTTTTGAAAGGTTGAGTTTGTAGTAGGAGACTTTTGAGAAGGAGTCAACCTCTCGTAGTAAAATTGGGGTGCCACCCACTGGGTTTTCCATGTTTAACAACAAATCATCAGCATAGGCTGATAGAAGATGTTGTTGTGCCCCTATAGTAATTCCCTGAAGGGTCTGGGCTATGAGAAGTTTCCTTATAAAGGGTTTTAGGTATAGATTAAAAAGAAGTGGAGAGAGACGACAGCCTTGTCTGGTGCCATGATGCAGTGGGAATGAATTGGAAAGAAAACTGTTGCACCAAACTCGAGCTGTTGGGGAAGTGTACAATAATTTAATCCAGTTACTAAAAGCTTGTGGGAAACCAAAATAAGATAAGGCTGTGAAAAGGAAATTCCAGGAAACACGATCAAAAGCTTTTTCACATCTAATGTGATGAAGGCAGCTGGTATGTCTGAGTTACTAGTTGGGGAGAGAAGGTGTAATAGCCAACACATATGATCGCTTGAAGATCTACGTGGCATGAAACCAACCTGTTCACCACAAATTAGTTTACCCATCAATGGTCCCATCCTATTGGCTAAAATTTCAGCCAGGATTTTGATGTCTACATTAAGTAATGAGATGGGACAATAATTTTTAGGATAATTGGGATCTCTACCTGGTTTGGGGATTATAGTGATCAAGGCCTCAAGATATGTGTAATCAGAGATTCCAGTCTTATACCAGAGATTAAATACTTTCATCAGAAGTGGGGAGAGCTCTGAAGCATATAATTTGTATAGATTGGTCGAGAGGCCGTCTGGCCCTGGAGAGTTGTCTGTTTTATTGCTTGCTCAGCTTCCCATTATTGAATGTGAGAACCTAAAAGAGATGTTGTATTTGGGGGCAAAGTTGGAAGATTCAACTGCTCAAAATAACTTTGAATGTCTTATTCCCTTGAGATCTCCTCTTGTGGAACAATATATAATTTCTCAAAGTATTGCTTGAACCCCAAAGTTATTTCCCTCGGTTTCATGATTAGAGGGCCATCTTCTGTTGGGCACAATCCAGGTATGGATCAGATGGTATCTTTTAAAAAACTATAAATCCAGTTTCAATTATGTGAAACCTGGCACCCCACAAGGTTCAGTACTAGGTTCAGTATTATTCAATCTGTATACTAATGCCCCCTGGCAAAGACTCTAGTAAGATTCAAAACACTTGGCTAGAGCTTGTTGAGAACAGGAGTTCTTGTGCAGCAGAATTTGTTTGTTTTGCTATTTTGTGAGCATTACACTTTTGTTGGCTGTTGGCTGATTAACTGAGTACCTGAGGCATGGTTAGCACTGTGCTATAAATGTGTACTTCAGCCTACAGCTGAGTCCTGTCTGCATACTGCCAGACTGAAAACTACTTTGGACTTGCTGTTAATGTGTGTGGGCTGGCTACCCCTTTAGTCTGCACCTAACCAAAAACAAGGTTCACAGCACCAGTTTTCTGCACACAGATTCCTTTTGATAGCTGGTGCTGGGTTGGACTCCCAGTGTAAATAGAATATTCTCATAAATGGTTTGATGAAGAAATTAAATGTGAAATTGGGAGTTTTATACAGACATAAAACTTGTCTTTCTAATGACACAAGAAAGCAAATTGTAATTATGATTGTCGTCCCATTCTTTGACTATGGGAACTTAATATTTTTTTGAGGGGGGGCACCCAGGAAATAAATAACTAGGGCTGGGCAAAATCAGCACATTCCAATTTCACAAAATGTTAATGAAATTCTACAAATTTCACAAAACATCATAACATTTTATGAAATGTTGTAGAATTTTTCAAAATTCTTTAACTGGTCATAACATGGTCATGCTTAGACCTAGACATCTGCACTTTGGACTGCATACTGTTTGGAAAGGTCCCTAAATGAATTCTAGGTGTCATGGCATTTGGATGAAGGGTGGAGAATTATTGGAGACTGATAATCTGAAAATGTATTATTCATACCAACATTTCTGAAAATATTTTTATGCGTAAATGTAGCCACTTTTCAAGCTAAATAACTGATAATTTATATGCATACTTTCCTGGAAGAGTCTTAGAAACTGCTAAATAGGTGGCTGTTTATGTATATTGTAAAATACAGTTCAGAAATTAATAATCTAATTATTTGCTAAATTATGTGCACTTTCAACTGGCTGCTGTCTCGGCCATGGTTTGCATCCCAATGTTAATTTCCATTCTTGCTTCCCAACCCAGTCCATCAGCATGGCAGTGCGACGCTTTGCTGCTGGGTCACAGTGGTGACCTCAAAGCCTAATATTTAGGGTACATGAACCTAATAAAACTGGAGATATTCCATTCTCTAGTTTTAAAGCTATAGGGGCTTACTTTTCCACAGCTTACATAATTGCAAAATGTTATTGTAAATGTTCTGAATGTTTGGAGGCTTATAACTCAAGTCACCTTCAAAGACAGCGATTAACAACTGGGTACACTTCTATATGAACTGTATGGAAATTGGTAAAGTCATCATACCAACTTTTGTAAAATTTGGACAAATACTTTTTTAATTAGATGAAAATAACCGAAATCACAATTTTGGCAAAACTTTGTGAAGTTTTTGTGGACATTTTGTGAAATTTCATAGAAGCGAAATCAGAATTGCACCAGAATTTCACCCAGATAAAATATATTTTTCCCAGCATTGAAACTAAACAAATTAGGCATGTTGCATAACTTGTTCGCTTGGTTTATCCTGGATATCCCAGGGAAACCCATTATTGCTCATTATATAGAGTTTTGGGTTGCATGGAGCTAACCGAGCGACAACATTTCCATGTCTTGCACTTAATGCATAATTGCTATCAATGAAAAACTCAAAATTATCTATTAGATTTAGTGCAGGAAACATCACCAAAAAACAGCATACTGGCCACAGGAAATACATAATTCAATATTCTGGTATCAAAAACCACCAAGGGTTATTTTCCCTTTTTTTGTCAGGGCTCAAAAGTTTGGAATATGCTGCCAAAACATTTGAGAAGCCTTTTACAAGATATAGAGGATAATGGCTGGGGATTTGGTCATAACCATGCTGTAATCACCTAGAGTGGTTGCTAGGGCAACATGGTAAACCTCGACAGTGCAGCTCGAGAGGTTTATTGTAGTCCTAGCAACCACGAGAGGTGATTTCAGCGTGGTTGCCACCCGATCCCCCACATTCATCTTTTATAATGGATGGTCAAAAAAACACTGTTTGCATTCTATGTGTGAGAATTATGGAACTATGGTGCATTCTTTTTTGTTATGCCACTGTCTGAAATTTCCAAAGTGTGGTTAACAACTTTTAAAATTCTAAACAGTGCATAACAAAGCTGAGTGACTGCTGATTATGGTGGTTAATAGGCACTTACCATGCATTATAAAATTTTTGGCACACCACTGATCACAGGAAATGCATTATTGTCAAAAAGGTGCTGCACTTTAATAGACAACTGTTAGGTGAATGTAATGGAGAACTTTTGACTACATGCACCTATACAGTTTTTTAGAACCTGGTGAAATGTGGAAAAGCATGATGATTTCCACAAATTACTGGATATTCCTGCTTGTTGCATTTATGTACAGTAGCATTCTGTAAATTATGTAGCTATTAAGTATTGTTATGCTGTATTTATATTCTATACTCTGTATTTATAAATGAAACTGTGTGTATGAATGGTTGAACCCATAGTAAATGAGTCTTGGCTCATTTGGGCTATCCTATATCTTGCTTTTGAGAAATAAACTATTTTACTACTACTTCTTACTACTACACCCCCTACCCTCATATGCTTACCAGATGGAGTACTCAGGTTTAGCCAGACAGAATCTGTCCACACAGTGGCTCACCTAATTGACCTTTCTTCCATTATCTTTATGTTATCTTTTACATAAATGGCCACCACCTCCATTTTTGCCTACCTGCCTGTATGAACAGACACTATACATTTTACATCATTCATACAGCATTTTTACAAACACTATTATATAAATTAATAAAGGAAAACAAAGGAGAACTCAAACAGTTCTCAAATTAATACACTAATTAAATAGAACAGTTCAACCATTCATGCTGAGATGCTGTTCTTTAACTGTCATTACATTGCAGTTCATCACCAGCAATTGATATGCTATTTAATTCATTATTCCACATCTGTTTTACAGTCTACCTTGGGGATTTAGGGTGGTTGAGATGGGGGTGATGATCAATTGAAGTCATTTGATTAAAGGTTATTTATTTATTTATTTATTTGAATTTTGGTAACCTGATGAGCTTGCTGAGCCATTACAGTCCCTTTTTCAGGGGTGACCTGGAAAGTGCAGAACATAGACAATGACATGGCAGTAGCAGTGGAAACATTTACAACATTCACTGATTTACAAAATGTCATTGTTTACAGATACAGTCACAGATTGAACATTTACAGATTAATAAGACATGGTTGTTACAGTGGTTATATTTACATTGCAGATTTACAAAATGCACCATTTACAGATACACTTACATCAAGCAATTACATAAACTGGAGGAGTCAGGAAGCAGTGATTCATATACATACAAGGATCAGTAAGTGGTGAACATTTATGCACAGTATTATGGAAGCCGGACCAAGAGTCAATGGAAGCAGGAGAAAAGTGATGAGACATTGAGGTGGTGTAACAGGGAGGATTGGAACTTAACGAGAGAGGTGTAGGATAAGGTAGAGTGGTAGTGAGTTCCAAATAGACATTGCCAAGAAGGCAAATGATCTCCCGGCCACTGCTAACTGATGTTTGGGCAGTACAAGAAGAAGGAGGGAGGCGGATCTAAGAGCATGCAGTGTTTGCAGGAGCTGAATAAGTTCAGTAAGGCAAGGAGGGGTGTTAAGGTGGACCAGTTTGTGCACTTAGCCCTGAGTGGCATACTGGAGTTTGGATTCATATGTTAGCCAGCCCAGGGAGGAGAGGACATCACAGTGGTGATGACAGGTGTTGACCCCTAAGACAAACCTTCCCACCCTATGATAGGCCTGTTTGAAGCAAGATAGGATGGTTGTGTTGGCTGTAAGTAGTAGAGGGGTGCCATACATAAGAAGGGGCAGGAGGGTGGCAGCTGGGATCTTGTGGCATGAAGCAGATGTGAGGAAGGGTTGTATGCAGTACAGCAGACCCAGCTTTTGATTTAGAGCTTTGGTTAGGAGGATGACATGAGTGTTCAGGGAATGCAAGGAATCTAAGGTTATGCCCAGATATTTAAAGGATGTGATAGATTCAAGAGCATCACCATTATTGGAGAGTATCACAAGAGGGGGTGGGGATGCAACAAGGAGGAGGGTTTGGAGAACAGCATGTATTTGTTTTTTTGGTGTTGAGGACTAGTTGGTCATCTAGAAACCAGCCCTCGAGAATTTGAAAGCCTGAGGTGAACATGCTGTTGAGCCACCTGAATTCAGATGAAAAATGGTAGACAATAACATCATCCTTGTAAAAGTGCACAGAGGCCCCTCTGCAGTTATTTGGTAATTCATTAATGAATAGGGAAAATAATAATGGTACCAGGATGGACCCCTGAGGGACACCTTGGGTTATTGGCCTGAGATCTGAGAGAGAACTGTGCATCTTAACCATTTTAGTGCAGCCAGTAAGGTAACTTTGGAGCCATGTTAAGGCACTAATGTCAAAGACAAGTGAGTGTAGCTGCCATAGAAGGAGACTGTGGTTGACTAAATCAAAAGCCTTCATCAAATTGATGAACACAGCACTGTTGGCAAAGACCTGGTCCATAGCATGGAACAGATCGAATGTAACTTTTATCAAGGCAGTGAGGGTACTGTGTTTTTTTCAGAACCAATGCTGGAACCTTGACAAGAGGTGGTGGTGGTCCAGATAATCCTGTAAATAGTTATTGAGTATACGATCTTGGATTACTGCTAGCAGGCAGAGGATGGAAATAGGCCTAAAGTTCTCAACAGTTGTCTTGGGCCCACCCTTATGAATGGGAACAACCATGGCTACCTTCCATTTATCAGGGATAGTCCCTGAGAGGAAGGATCAATTAAAAAGGTTGTGCAATGTGTGGGTGAGGGCTGTAGCTCCCAGTCTGAGAAATTTGGGTTCAATGGTGTCGTGACCGAGGAGCTGTCAGCTTTTTGGTTAGCAAGAAGCCAGTGAACTTCATTGAGGGTGGCAAGTTTAAGGTGAAAGGCTGGGTGAACACCAGTGTCCACTGCTATGGGTTGGGAGGAGAGGGGGAGTTGGTAAAGAGTGAGGTATATCTATGCAGGTTGTTAAAAAATTCATTAAATCCAGTGGTGATAGATGAGGGGCAGAGATGGAACCTGAGGCCTCAGAGGACTTGCCTTTAATTAGGGAGTTCACCTACCTCCAGAATTCTTTGGGATTATGCAGATGCTCCATTTTTAGTGACCTGAAGTGGGTGCACTTCGATTTCTGAATAGAATTTTTACACCTGTTGCTAAGCTGCTTGTAGACTTGCCAGTCAGAGTGTAGCCAGCTTTCTTTGAAGGTCTTTTAAGCCTGATCGTGTCGTGAGCGGTCATGAGCTTCCTAATATCCTTTGAGAGCCATGGAGCTTTGATCCCTTTTGATCTGCACCTTTTCATGGAGGCATGACAATCAACTCTATTGGTGAAGGTGGTCACGAAAAAATCGAGTGCCTGGTTGATGTCCGGGAGAGTGTTTATTGTTCCCCGATTGGCATCTGAGATAGAGGCAAGAAAAGCACTGAGATTGAGATAGGACATATCTCGGAACAGAGTGACCTTGAGTGGAGGGTTAGGGAAGTTATTTCATCACATACAGAAAGTAGGTGAATGGTCATTGATGCTGTCAGTGAGTACACCCAAAGATTTCATTTTATGGGCACAGTTGGTGATCACCCAATCAACCAAGGAATGGTTGCCCTATTTTGTGTTGATTCTTGTTGGGACATTGATGAGCTGATCCAGGTTGCCATCAGCAAGAGAGACATGAATCTTGTCATTATTGGGGTTCAGCCAGTCTATGTTAAAATCACCACAGAGTATGAGATCATGGTGAAGGAGGCTGGCAAGGAAGGTTAGAAAGGGGGGGAGGCAGATGTAGTCCTCTTTGTGAGGCAGGGAGACACAGCCCACTATTCATTTTTTGACACAGCCGAGAGTCAGGGAAAGAAACAGTGACTTCACTGAATGGGATTCAAGCACAGGGGTAGAGATTTCAATGGAGTCTAAGTCAACCTGGACATATATTATGACACCACCTCCCCATTTTCCCAGTCTGTCCTTCCTGAAACAGTTGTAACCATGTATTGCTATCTCATGTTGCTTAACACTAGGCTACAGCCAAGACTCTGATATGCCTAAAATGTCCAGAGAGTGTTGAGGAACCCATGCTTCGAGTTCAGCAATCTTGGAGCGCAGACTTCGGGCATTTATATGGGCAAACTTCAACCCTTTAGGTGATTGGCCATTAACAATTGGGGGAAGGGTGTATAAATGGGGCATGTTGAGCCAGGGTTGAGTTTGATGTCTCCCGCTTGGGTTAGGAGGATGAGGATGGGTAGGAATGATTATAGGGGAACTTATTCATCAATACAATATTGCACTTGTACCTTAATTTTGAATTGTGTTCATCTTTATTTTGTGTTGCACTATCTGCAATTCATGACTGTGCACTAAGAAATTTTATTTTTTTATTGTAGTGTTTTAATGTATTTTTTTTCTACTACTTGTTAGATTATGTACTTTCATTTTCACATTCTGTGTTGTATGCTCCCCTTCCCCTTCCCCATCCCCCCAGGATGCATCTGGAAATGAGTTGCTACAAGCTTAGCATGTCTTCCCTGGTGAAACTTTTGAAGTAGATATAAGTAGTGAGGCACTACAGAGTGTGCATCATAGGATTTTAATGCATGCCCCAAGGATGTAGTAAGGCACAGGGCTGAAGGCCAAGTGTTCTCATGCCCCTGGAAAGTGCATTAAAACCCTACGATGCACACCTTGAAGTTTTTTATAATAAATAAATAAATAAATAAATACATGGATAAATAAATCTTTGGATTCCCTTGGCCTAAGGAAGGGTGGCTACCTGCTCAAGAACAGTGGTTCCTTTGGTTTCCTCCATGAAACTCACAAAGGTAGATGATGGTTCCTATGCAAGAAGAGGCAGGTAATACAGGCTGGAGGTGAATACCTCACCCATGCAGCTCCTTACCCATGGGAGATCTGTGGGTGGCCACAGTCACAAACAGTGGCCACCATGCCTCTTCTGTATGTGGCCCCACCCCCCTGGCACGCAGGCCTGTGGGGGTGGTCGGGTATGGATCCTTGGATCTGGGCAGGCAGCCAATAAGCCACCCAATGCAGACCCCTTAGTGGATCACCTGTGCCCTTGTGCACCAGGTAAGGAGCTGGTGCATAGAATGCCACATGCAGTGTGGGGGTGGGTGCCCAGCGCCACCTGCAGGCCCCTCAGTGTGCACCACATGCCAGGACTCCCTCAATGGGGGTGCAATGGACCCTGCCTCACAGCTGCAGCCTATAATTGTCACTCTTGGGGGGCTGCATGACAGGTCCCCTGCCTTTATAGCTGCCCTGACCTGGCAAAGGCACTGACACCTGCACCCGGCACTCTGCACATTCTTGCATCCCATGGAGTGATAGAATGCTCCTTGCGCCTCCCCCGGTCTGCCCCCCATGCATTCGGCTGCATGCCACCAGAGATCCAGTGTGGAGGGGGTGACCCTCCGGGAGTGAATACTATGCAGGGGGTGCAGTGGTTTCAGGCAGGTGTCGAGTGGGCTATGCACCAGGGTTACGTGGTACATACACACTCTGCACTTTGTGCATAGGGGCCAATATGCTTATTATTTCTCTGCACAGTGGCACAATTTTGCCATTAGCCATTCCATAATAAAGATGACATTCATATTAATGAGCTGCATGTCTTTCTGGGGTGGCTTCACATTGCAGTCTCTTCTGAATGATTGCTTTGGATACTGCTGCTATGAGAATATTTAACAGATATGCGTTCCAGTTTGAGTTATTCTCTTCAGGTTTCAATCAAAACATTTAGTGATAGAGGCAATCCCTAATATTTGCCCTAATTCTATAGAGACATCCTTCAGGTAAATTTGTATTTGCAGAGCAGCTCCAGAAAGTATGCTCATGTTGTGCTTTCTGGTTGCATTGTCTCCAACATTTATCAGAGTAAGGTGGGCCATAATATTCTGTACTGGAAGGAAATTTGTAGACTCTTGTCAGGACCTTCCATCTGTGCTAACACCATGTATTTCATACTGTTGTTCTCTGGACTCCCACCCAGCATCTGTCCAACTGTTTTCCCAAATGGGATTCACCCCCGACTCCTGTTGTCAATTACTATGTAATTCCAGTCTTGGTTGCAATTGTGGCTCTCTACACGCTTTATATAACTGGAAAATAAAGGATTTTGATGCTGTGCCAGTTGTAACTCATCCTAGCAATGAACAGAATTCCCCTGGTTCCATTGCCAGATGGGATTCACATGGTTCCATTAGTACATTATTGTGGATCTGTAGGTAGCAATAGAAATCTCTATGGGTAGTGCATATTCTTATGCATATTCTTGTTGTAAATGGGTAACTGGTTTAAAGGTTGTCTCTGTGAAGAGATGTACCAGTCTGCTAAACCCTCTCAATTCCCACTTCTTATGTGGAATACACTGACCCTGACTGGAAGCCTAACACTCCTCTGATAGCTGAGAATTGGTATATAATGGAGCTATTCCCTCCTGCCCTTATTGTCTGAACCTGTTTTTTTAATAGCAACCTGTCCTGAAGATTACTTATTTGCCTAACCTGCTGAAGATCTATAGAGTGAAAAGCCAGGTTCCAGAGTTCTTCTTTTCATTCCATGGTTGCTCGTCCAGGGACACTGGACCCCTTCAGTACTCTATTTGACATGTACTATAGTAAGCTTATGTGTTTGGTAATCCCAACCCTTCCCCCATCCATATTCGGTGCCAATAGTGACAACTTGAGTCTGGGCTAGGATTCTCTCCAGAACACACCTGGACCAGGATTTTTTTATTCTTTTCCACATATTTTTTGAGAGTTCCGCTAGTAAGGTGGTAAAGAAGCATAAAAACCTGGGAAGTATATTCATCTATATAGATTCAACCTTTCCAACTACTATAGGGATAGTAATAATTCCCCCATCTCTTTAAGTCTGTTTTCATTACTGAGAGCAGTGGCATGTACAGCAATCTATATCAAATAATTGTGCCTGGTCTACTGGGAACTGAGTTCCAAGATATCAGAACTGAATTTGAACCCATTCAAATTGACAAGAGCTTCTTTGTTCCTTGGAAACCACTCCACAAATTAACAATATCTCTAACTTGTCCATGTTAACTTTCAAGCCAGAGGCCTTCCCACATAATCTCTTAAAATCTCAGCTAAGACCTGCACATGTGTCTCTGGGTCCTGAATAAACAGGAATGTGTTGTTTGCATATACAGCTATGTGCCCTTCCTCGCCTCGCATCTTAATGCCCTATATTTCTTGGGAGGGCATGATGACTGCTGCTAAAGGTTTTGATGCCTAGAGCAAAGGGAAAAGAGAAGAGAGGCAGCCTGTTGAGTGCCTCTTTCAATGTGGACATTGGGAGAGAAAACCCCACTTACCTTACCTTTGCAGATGAATTGCTTTAGTTTCACTTATTCATTTACCAAACATCTCCCCAAGATTAAAGGCTTCCACAGTTCATTTCAAAAACTCCCAGTCTAGACTATCAAATGACTTTTCAGTGTCGACCACCAGAACTGCACTGGTCACCCTGCTGCCTTCTGCTGCCACCATCACAAGCTTTCTGGTGTTATGTACAGTATATGACAGTCCTGGATCAATCACATCTAATATGGGTGTATCAGATTACCCACTACCTTCTGTAATGGGTTCTCCAATACCTTTCCAAATATTTTCACATCTTGGTTTAAAAAGGATAATAGTCAGTATGAGCCACAGCTACTGGCCTCCTTTCCTGTCTTTAAAGGCATTGAAATGTTAGCCTTTAACCAGGTTGGTTGAATTTCCAGTTTCCTTTATTGAAGCAAAGAGTTTTTGAAGGGCTGGGGCTAGTCATCTAGAGACTACCATGTTTTTAAATGTATTTTGTGATGGTTTTGCATTATAGTGTGTGATTCTGAAGCAATTTTGTGCTGGAGGATATGGTATTTTTTGCCATACAGTATGGCTGTTTTATTTGCATATAATCTTTGATCCTAACAGCACATGGGCTCAGTTAATGCACCTCTAGGTTATAATTATTGGCAGGATGGAGTTCAATTAGTGTACCAGAAAATGAGATTACTCTCTGTTAATGCAGTACAGTACCATGTGATAGGGCTTTGACCAAAGAGAAACCTGAAAGGCTAGACCCCATTTTATAATATCAAATAATATATGATAGCCTTGCTAGGGTGTGGTACATATCTTAGAATATTGTCACGCATCAGGTTAATAGGAGGATGGAGGTAAAACTGAGAGCTTCTATCCACTTAGCAAATGCTAATATCTCATTTCACGATATACTGTACACTGGAGAGTATTTTTGTAATCATAAAAGGGTCCACATACAGTAGTTTGGGATATAACCGACCTTGGCCATTAGTGCCTTCTTAGAAAGCAACATAAGTCAGACACTGCTTCAGCCAAATAACATTCAGGAAATGTTCTATCCATTTTATCGTTGGGAATAGTCACTGGCATGTGGCAAGAGGGGCAGACAAGATGGACCCTTTGTACCTTCTGTCATCACAATACTGTGTCACATCTTACCATGGTACTAAACTGAGTTTAGCAGTCCCTTTTGGAAGAGCATGAGAAAGGGCATACATTATACAGGACCAATAGACTGATATAAGCCAGTGTTCCTGTACTGTAGTACAGAAACCAAATGATTTCAATGTGTAACCATCGAACGTTCTAGTGCTTTACTCTTTGTGGCATGGCAAAACTTCATTGTTATACATAAAACTAACACACCAGGACTCAAGGTCCTATTTTCAAAATATGTCCTGTACTTCAAATTACATTTAGAGACAGAATAAAATATAATATAATACTGCAATTCAAGAAACCTTTAGAAAATTGTAACATATAGTGCATCTAATATATACATACTGTATGTTTTGGCCTTGTTTTTAACTCACACTTTCTGACACAAAAAAATCTCTGTTGTTACATCATTCAGTAAATAACATTCCTGCCACCTTCCCCCTTAAAAGTAGTTTTCATATTTGAAAAAAAACATTATCGGTTCCATTTCATTTAGGGCTTTAGATTTCTGTAGCCATGCAAACTTGAGGTGGGGACTGCTTTTTATATTTTTATTTTAGTCTTTGGCAAGCTGGTAAGGCCCACTAGGCACACAAGTGCCTGTTTTCAGGAGCGACCTAGAAGCACTGAGTGGTTAAGTGACTTGCTCAGAGTCACACAGTATGCAAGTGGAGGTTATGAGAATCAAACTCAGATCTGGTCTGCTGGATGTACCAAGCTCGTTCACACCTCGTTCCTCTAACCTCTAGGCTATACTGCCAGCCTTTTGAGGAACACTGCTATGGACACTGCTGCACACATGACAGCATGGCCCGGATACATGGTTATATGGATATTCCTGCTCAAGCAAGGATTTATAGAAAAGGGTACTGTTCTTTTCCAGGGTCCCTGTTAGTGGCATTGCTATTGTGTTCCATTTGGATTTCTGTGGTTAATGAATGTATTGCCTTAATACTGTACATGATAGGCCATCTCTCTAATCAGATTACTGGCATTACTGACAAGCTTGGGGAGCCTATTTATTTATTTTATTCTTATTTAAAATCTTAACCAGGTGGTGAACTTGATCTTTCATGATCTATTTTCATTGACATTTTGTCTGGAGATAGGGGAATGGAATTAAAGTTAAGCTACAGTACATTGCACAAACTATACATAAAATGTCATATATAACTTTTGTATAAAAAGGCATTTCCATGTACATATACAGAATGTTGTAATATAGGTAAGCACAGTTGAAACATGCCTCTTTTTTAGGCCACTCATCTACATATACTGTACCTCTGCCTCTTGTTCATGAGGCTAGTGTGACTCAGTGCCCTTCTATTATCTACTCCAGAACCACATCAGTGTTTCTTCTCTGGGGGTTCATTCATTTGTGTTTTAAGTCACAGACAAACCTGAGATATAAAACCAGATTTGTAATCTTGTTCTTAGTTTGGTACCATGGGGAGAGCCAGGCATGTAGTGCCTATGGGTTATGACAGAGCTATCAGGACTTCCATTGGGATGATGGTCTCTATAAGGTATTTGACTTCACATAAGATGAAATTTGCCTTGTAGCCAGCTGGCGTTGCTGTGGCCTAGCGTACAGTATGTGTTGTCTGGTTCTTTGCAAGATTTACTGAATTGCCATTTGTTTCTCTGCTTCATGCTTCTCAACAGTGGTTTTCAGAGTTGCATGTCCTGGTGACATTTAATTTGTTCACACATCATTCAAGCTTACTTATAGAGTTGCCTGTTTAAACTGAAAGGACACTATTTTACAAATTAATATTTTTGATCCCTCATATCATGAAACATATAGATAACCAATCATGGTGGTAAACAACATTAGTTTTATGCAGACAGATACTGTAATTGAGCATTAAAATTAGGCCCTACTGAACCTCATTTGAACTGCGCCCTGCTATGGAACTGTTTTCTGGCACAGGTGCTGGGGTAAAAACCTATGGTGGGGTTCCAGGATGCATGGAAAAGGCATAAGGGAATCTTAGTGGGAAATAAGGAGGGAGGTGCGAGAGCTGGAGATCAAATAGAGTCTGCAGTAACAATATAGGCAGGGATAACAAAAAAAATGGGCAGAGTGGCTGGGCCAAGCAGTCCCCTGCTGACAAATTCCATTTTTTTATCTTTCTATACTCTCCTGCCATGTGTTTATGCTGCTGCTGCTGTTGCTGCTTTTTATACCTTATACACTACTGGTGATTCATTTTACTGTTTGTATTTTGTTGGTATATTTTATTGCATTTGCTCCAGATTTGTTATACTCCTTGATTGTTTTGCAAACGTGTTTGTATTGCAGTGTTGTAATACCAGTACTGCTATTTCTTTCTGCTCCATACCATTTCCCCCAGGACACCCCTGGAAATGAGTTGTGTTCTGTTCAGTAAGCTTTTCTTGGTGAAACCTTTATAAATGCAATATTATTAATTTCAATGTCAAATTTGATATTTTCACACTACACTATTCAGATAAACCTTTTAAAAAGCCAGGGTTTCATATGTGCATAACATTTGGCTTACTCTTAATCTAAATGTAATATACTTATGAAAGTACAGTAATTCCACTGTAAAGAAAACAAAAAGAAATCCATTATACACAGTTGCAGTTTGTGACGTGCAAAAATTGGGTGCAAACAACAGACGTAATTGTTGGGATTACGTCTGTGGGACTGTGACTAAGTTGCAATGCAAACCAGTGGCCAGATGGTAGTGGCTGCAAACAGGATTTACATCCAGTGACATTCTGGATTGTTTGTGGCACCCACAGAGGTCTGGATATGGCACAGTGCCTGTCACCAGTGCAATGTCCAGAGCTCCAAGGACCTGGCACTGCCACCATAGTGTTTCCACTACATGACCAACTCTTACCTTTAGGCCTTCTTCCAGGCTAGTGCTACCATGATTTTTCCCCACATACTGCGGTCCTGTCCTGGTGACCCAGTGCATGTTACCCACATTCCAATCCCTATGTTGTCCTTAGCATCCAGTTGAATCTGCTCCCTACAGTAGTTGTGTTGCTGGCCAAAGTGAACCTGACAAATGCATCCCTCAGCAGTTTCGGTCCCCACTGACATTTCAGTTCCCTCAAGTCAGAGACTAGCAAAAAAAAACAACTTCTGAGCCAAAAAAGCAAAAATCTTACAAAAATGAAGAGGGAATCACATTACTCAAAGGATACCAGAAATCAGACTGAGGTTGATATTGATCCTGAATCAGAATATTCAGTCACAATTTGCTGCAGTTGTTGGCATGTCAATAAATTGCTCCATTTCAGTTGCTGAATTAATTTTATGTTTGTCTCATAACCGAATGCTTTGTTTTGTGTATAGTTTATCAGACATGAATTAGAAGGTGAAAAGTAAAGAAACAGTTTATTACATCATCTGTAATGCAGAATTTCATTTAAATCCCTTGCAACTATGTATTGGGCCTCTGGACTATTACCACAGCAGTAGGGTACTACAGTTGGTAATTACGTGGATAGGTTAAACAATGTTTTTTTTTGCATTTTGTTATGTGTCTCATGATCCCACACTTTAATGCTTGGTATCAAGCATTCCTCCAGATCCAAAGCTTGAGTCACAACCATTACTGTTCCTGTCATATCGCCTTCAGGAATCCACAGAGGGCAACACCTGGAGCACCAGTGACATCATGTGGGTCAGGGCACATAGGGCTGGATATTCAAACTGTGCCCAAAAAGTGAGCAATAGCAGGAGCAATCACAATAGATGTGCAATAGACGTGATATTCAAAAAAGGAGCAAGCCAAATTCAACGTCTGAATATCGCACAACCTGCGCCATAGCGCAACTAGGGAGGGGAAGCTGAGCAGATATGATGCTCTATGGCACAACAAGGGATGTCCAGCTGAGCAGTCCAGAGGTGCCATAGTGCAAGCAGGGAGTCCCCCAGCTGCAGAGCAAAGTAACTGTACAACCAGGGAGGTTGGGGACCACCACCCATGCCACAGATGGGCACAGGAACAAACAGCAGAACTGGCAGTGTGCACCCACACCACAAGCACAGCACAACTGGGGGAGGGCTGAATAACCACCGGCCCATGGGGACAAGCAAACAACTCACAGCTGGGCCATGGTGCCCCATCACACCCACCAGCAAACTGAGACTGCCACACAAGGGGGGCGGACCACCCCATGCCACACCATCCCCCCAGTGCACAGCACACCCTGCACCGTGACCCCCAGACACCCCCCCCATGAGCATAGACCACCACTGCAGGAAACCCCATGCATACCACCACCTCCACTGTGACACTGCACCCTCGTGTAGCACAGAACCATACAAGCCAGCCCCACCATGAGAACCCAGCAGTGGGTGGTGGCACATGGCAATGCAACAACGGCAGACACAGTGCCAACACGCACAATCCCCCCGAGGCACAGCTGAGAGACCGACCATGCATTGGCACAAGAGGTACCCCACATGGGACAGGGCGTGCCCCTGACACCACCACTAGTGATACAGCACCCTGCACAGTAGTCCAGTGACACACCCTGACCTACCACTGGCCACAACAGCTGGCACAGACACCCACAGTGGTGCGTGGAAGCATGCACCACACCAGATGCAACACAATGCAGGGACAAACACCCACCCATACCCAAGGGGACAATAACACAGGGATGCAGTAGCATGGCAACCAAGCCCCCAGTGTGGGCCCATGGAAACCGTGTACACACAGCCTGTAGTCCTCCATGGCACAGGAGTGCCAGCCACCCTGCGCAAGCACTGTGGACCTGAACGCCACCATCATATGCCTGGAGCACAAGTCACAGACAGTGGTGCACATCCCCCTCAACACACACAAGCCACAGCATGGAGGTGGGACAACAACCGTGGAGGCCACAGTGTCACCGAGGCAAACATGCACCACACCAGTGACAGGAGGCAACTCAGCATTGTGACTGGTACAGTGGCTGACCTGCATTGACAGCCACCAGTGACATGGCAGCAGACCGTGCAGGTCACAGACATGCAAGGTTGTCAGCTGCACAGGTCATGGATGGGTTGACAGGGGCACCATGGACACAGAGCATGCACCATGGACCACTGCACACAGTAATCCAATGCACAGGGAACAACACAGACACCACAGACACCGACTGATAGCTACTCCCACACCATAGTCACACCCCCACGGACATACACACATACCCATGACTGCACCACCCCAGATGCCATGCACACCACTGCAGCTGAGCACCTATAGCCCGCTGCAAATCAGAGACCACCACAGTATTCATATCAAAACAGATGTATTAAAAATATTCAAAAATAACTATATACAGAATTATATACAAACATGGGGGTGAGGGACATAAACAAGGTGGGGGTGGGTAAGGGGCAGGGGTGAACATATGGGAGAGGGAAGAAGGGGTGTGAGGGTGGGTCAAAGGGGGGAAGGTGGTAGCTGGGGCATGGGGACATTAACGTCCACCCTGGTCCTCCTTCTCCTGGTGCTGTTGTCTGGCCCTCCTTCTCCTCCTGACCCCATGCCGGTTCATCTCCTGTAGGAGCTGCAGAGTCTCCCTGGCCACCTGTAGCAGCTCATTAATGGACCGCAGTATTTGCTGGAGCCTCCAGTCACCTAGGACGAGGGAGCAGAGTCAATAGGTGTGACTGTCCATCCCCCTGCAGCCCACCCATTGTGCATGGCATACAGCCATGTGCCATGCCCCTGTGATGGTGTGCGACCACCCACAGTGACTGTGTCCACAAGACCTGCCCACCCATTTAGCCACAGCCATGTGGACCACTGTACACAGCCACCACCCATGTCCTGCACACCACCAGCAAGGTTGTACAGTAACGTGGCTATGCGGTGTGAAGGTAGTGCCACAGCCATGTGCCCGGAGCATGCATGGACCACCACTGACACACTCCCAGACATGCAGTGCCACTGGACAGTGCTGACTGTCACAAGTTGTGTGCATGGCAGTGGTGTCCATGGATGGTGGCCATGCCCCGCTGCCCACCCTGTTACACAGCATTCAATAGTAATCATGGAGTCATGGTACTCACCCTCATCGGGCCGGTCAGGTCGGCGGTGATGGTCCCCGTCCCTCCTGGGCACTCTGTCCTCCTCTCTCCACCGCTATTTCCTCAGCCATCACCGCTTATCCATGCCTGTGGGGGAAACAAGGAGAGAAGAACATCAGTACAATCCCAAAGCAAAGTCCCCCTGCCCCAATGTGTGTGCCCACCCACCCAGCCAGACCCACCCAACCCACATCCTGTAAACACCGCCACAGCCAACCCTAGACTAGCCCTCCCCTATGTGCTGTACACATAAAACACTGTTACCCATGTGGACAATACAAGTACGTAGACGTATCACCCACCTGGACGAGGCACCATGCCCCTCCTGGCATGCAGCCACAGACAGGCTAGTAGGGCCGGCTCCCTCCTCCTGAGGTCCCCATAGTGGTGCCTGCATTACTCTGAGGTCCTCCTGCATCCAGTGGCCGCCTCCAGGTCAGTGGCCACCCCCTGCCAGACCTGGGTCCTGGCCCTGTCCAGTTCCTCCTTTCCAAACAGTGGGCCATAGTGTGGCTCTACAATGGCCACAAGGTTGGCCAACTCAATGGCACTCCATTGTGGGGCTCTCCTGTGTGCCACCTCAACAACTATAGCAGGCAATATGGCGCTCTGCAGCACGGTACCACACGTGCAAATGCTGCGCGTTACAAGCGCTGCCATTCCCCATCGCGCTGTTAGCGAACAGCGATAGAGTTACAGCCATGCTGGACGCATGGCGCCAAGGGGACAAAGGTCAGGCACAGGGTCACGGGTCTCTGGTGCAAGGCCACGCACAGTGCCATTGGACGACTATGCATATAGCGCAATTGGTTGCCTGTTTGCCAGCACCACAGCGGACTATCGAGCAGTTTTGCCCTTGCGCCTATGGAGGCCAATTGTCACAGCGCCATGTAGTGACCCTTGCTATAGCGCCACTGGCACAATGGTGGCCGTGCCCTGCAGTGACCATTGTGCACAGTACGTTATCAGCGTGGCAGATGCCAGCGTCAGCAGCCTGGGCATGCACAGTGAGGTGTACTACGCATGCCACAGAACTGCGCCATTGGCTCAGCCCATTCAACACAATTGCGCAAAGTGCAAAAGCGTGATATTCAGCCGTCATATGCTAATCATCCGATCAGCCATTCAATAGCGCAGCATCGCGATTTGCATCTAATTAAAGTTGCTCCTCACCTAATTTGCATGTATTGCGCTATAAAATTGCGACAGAGTTCTGCAGTGGCCATATTCGGTTACTGCAGTTTATAGGTGAGTTGCATGCTGTGTGGGAGTGTGGACTGTGGATTCAGGGACATGCTTTGGACTGCACGGTCACAGGTAACCACTGCCATCTTCACAGGCTGAATAATGACTGATCAAGGTCTGGGTGAGGAGGACAACGATGGTGGGCGGAAGAGGAGGCCCAACTTCACGAAGGCGAAGACAGAGGCACTTTTCAAAGCCTACCTAGATCAGGAGCCACTGCTCAGTGGACAGCGGGGCACCCCTCCAGCCCGTGCTGCTGCATGGGATGAGGTGGCATGTGCCGTGAACCTGCATGGCAGCCACCAGCGCTCCGTGCAGGAATGTAAGAAGAAGATGGGTACTGACAGGAGGAGGGTGAAGGAGAAGGTGGCTGCCATCAGGATGGCACATGCTGCAACAGGTGGTGGACAGCCGGAGGTGGTGCAGCTCACACCAGCAGAGGACAGGCTTGCTGCAAGCATGCACTGTAGTGCCATAGAGGGAGTTCTGGGTGGTGGCTTCCAGATGGGTGGTGGCCAATCTCTGCATGGTAAGCCATGGTGTGCCTTGGGGGGGAGCTGGTTAGGTTACACACAGTAATGTGACTTTGCTTTCCCTTACAGATCCTGAGCATCTGCATGGGTCAGCGTTGGTGGGCCTGTCCACTGAGGACAGTCGGTCAGAGTCGGAGTGTGGACCATCCACCTCCACAGGTTTCTGTGGATCGGCATGACAGTGGTGTCTCCTGGCTGTCCACACTGATGTTGTTGAGACAGGTGTGGAGGAAGCCCTTCCTGTGTTTCAGCATTCTGGTGTCCACGGATGCCAGCACGCTGTGGCTGTGGCTGGGGCAGAGACCCGCACCAGTGATGAAGACACAACCGTCATGGGCAGTGATACGTGTGTGCCATGGAATGGACACACAGCAGGTCAGCTCGCGCCCATGGCTCTGGATGGCGCCGCCTTTAGGGCCAGCGTGTCAGCACAGTCCCAGGCTGTGCCTGTCAGCACCAGTGGGGAAGCACCGGTGGCTGGTCAGGACAGTGGGATTGTTGCGGCCACAGCGGTGGCAATACTGAGCCCTTGGGTGCAGCGGCTGGAGGGGCAGCAGCAGCAGTCGCCCACCGGGACTGGGGGTTCAGGGTTCAGTGGCAAAGTCTGTGCAATGCCTGTGGACTTGCCCATACCTGGTCCTGGTGCACAGCACCCACCCTCAAGGGGTGCTGAACATCAGGCCCATGCAGACCCTGAGGGACAGGATGCTGAGGAGGCAGACAACCTCTTTGATGAGCATACCCGCCTACTGCAGGCATCGGTCCAGCAGCAGATGTGGCTTGCAATGTCCGTGGAGGCACTGTATGTGGCTCTGGAGTGGGAAGACGAGCATCGCAGCAGGGACACCAAAAGGATCCTGTCACGGATTGACCGTTTGCGGGAGGATGTGACCACTGCCATTGACAGGCATGCACAGGTGTCCATTGCTGTCATGGCCACAATGGGCACAGAGTCAGGTGCCCATGCGTTGCTCACACCACGCAGTGCACTATCCACTCCCCATTCCCGGTGTTGTGCGACACCCACCCTGTCGACGCCGGGTTCAGCTGTGGGCATCTCGAGCACTCCTGGTGCAGGCATGTTCGGTGTGCTGCAGACTCCTGCATGGGCACGGTCGTGTTCACGCAGTGGAACCCCTGGGGGACCATCGGTGCCACTCCATGAGGCCTGTGGTCAGCGTGCCAGTGCTGGAGGGTCTCGGTTGGGCTGCCCATGCGTCCGAGGTGGCCGTGGCACTGTGCCGCGAGAATGACCTGTCTCCCAGTGTGGGCACTGTCTGGTGCTGCCCTGTGTGCATTGTGTGTTTTGGTGGGCAGTGCATGGGTGGGTGCCCGGCCATGCACGCGGAGACACGGTCCACCTGCACATCCTCCTGGCTGCTGTCCGCAGGTACGTGTGCATGATGATGCCTACATTGCGCTGTACACCAAAGTGCGATGGTGCCCAGCATCTGACACACGCACATGGACAGACAGTGGACGTGGTGGCCTGTGGACATGTGTGTTGCTAGTGTTGGCGTTCTGGCTCGGTTGCCCTTCTGCCCTCTGTGCATGTTTGGTGCATTGTGTGTGTGCGTGTGTGTGTGTGTCCGTCCATGTGGCGTGTTGCTGTTCACCTATCCCTAGTTGTGTGTGTGTGTGCGCTTCTGTGCCCTACCACATCCCTTGCCAGCATGCACCCCTGGTGTGTTTCCATGCATGTTTGTGGGCTGTTCCTTAGCCACTGGTGGTTGTGCATGACACCATGACTTACCTGGGTTGGCTGTAGTGCTCCTCTGTGATGGTGTCCAGGTGCAGCTGTGCCTGCCGGATCAGTTGGGGGTCCTGTCATCCAAGGGGGGGCAGCCCATCACCATCGTCACTGGCGTTCCCATCGTCCACATCGCTGTCCCCCTCTTTGACCTGTACGGCTATCCCACATTCTTTGGCCATGTTGTGCAGGATGCAACAGGCCAGGAATATCCCACAGGCCTTTGAGGGGCGGTACTGTAGGGCACCGCCAGAGGTGTCCAGGCAACGGAAATGTGTCTTCAGCATCCCGAACACCCGCTCAATGACATTGCATGTGGTGGCATGTGCCTCATTGTAGCATTGCTGCGATGGGGTCGTGGGCCGCCAGTAGGGTGTGAGCAGCCAGGAATGGAGTTGGTATCCACTGTCACCTGTGAGCAGAGAGTGGAGGCTAGTGTTGTTTTCAGCTTCGGACTTCCCCAAGCCCTGTGGACCACACCCATGGCACCTCTGGCCATGCCCCACCAGGCCTGCAATATGTCCATTTCATTTTCATACTCACCCACTAGATGTCCTGTGGGGATGTCCCCACTCTCAAAGCGGTGGTACAGTGCCGACTGGTGTCAGATGTATGAATCATGTGCTCCCCCAGGGTGAGTGGCACAGACATTGATGATGCGCCCACTGGCATTGCACACCACCTGGCAGTTGACACTGGAATAGCCCTTGCGGTTCATGTATGTGGCCCCCTCCTCACCAGGTGGTGTGCGTATGGCCACATGGGTGCATTCTATTGTCTCTAGCATGCCAGGCATACGTGCTACCCTGTGGAACTCCTGCATGTTTGTTGTGCGCTCTGCCACAGTGCTGGGGAAATGGATGTACTCCACAGCATGTGGCAGCAGTGCGCTGAGGAATTGGGTAAGAATGTGTGACGTGGCTGACTGTGTTATGCCTGTGGTGTCCCCGGTTGGTCTCTGGAAGGTACCCGTGGTGAGCAAGCACATGCAGGCTGTTACCTTTGTCTCCACTGACAGGGCATGACTCCGTTGTGTGGGTGCCTGCATCTCACCACTGCACAGCTCACAGAGCCGCCTCAGTATTGCCCTGTTCAGGCAGTACCGGCCCACAATCTCGATCTCTGTAAACAGCTCAAAGCTATTGCGGGCTTGGTACTGCCTGTTGAGGTCATACCGACGACAGGCCCTTCCATTGCCACGTCCCCCTGCCGCATGCCTTCTCACCCCCCTCATTATGGCCTCCATGTGGAAGGTGGCACTGGCCATGTCCCTGGCTTGCGTTCCCCCCCTTGCAGCTGTTGCTTTTTTCCCCCCGCTGTCCTGACTGCTACCCCCCCTGCACCGGGTACACCTGTCTGTGCTGGCCTCTGGTATGTGTGTCACCACACACCTTCACTGTGCCTCTCTTCTGCAGTGTGGTTTCCCTGGCCTGCCCTGTTTCTCACAGTTTCCCTGTACCTGTCTCTCCCCCTGCCTCATGTGGCTTCCCTGTAGCGTTCTTGCACCTCTTCCTTGCTCCTTTTTATTTTGGCTCATTTCCGCTATGGTGCAACTTCCGCTTGCTCCACTGTTGTGCATTGCGCAAGTCTTTGAACATCGCACTGCTCCCTTTATGCATGGTTCCTCCCCTTTCAGTTGCACATGCCTTCATTATCATTGTGTTGTTGCTCAGCATGTTTTCAGTGGCGCAACTGCCTCCGTCTGAATATCATAGTTTGGCGCAATTTCGGACTTGCCCTGGCACAACCCTATTGCGCATGGCGCAACCCTTTTGAATATCCAGCCCATAGTGTTTTACATAGATAGGTAGATAGATAGATAGATAGATAGACAGATAGATAGATAGATAGATAGAGAGATAGCCAGATAGATAGATAGATAGATAGATAGATAGATAGATAGATAGATAGATAGAGACAAAATATATATATATATATATGTGTGTGTGTATATAAATATATATATATATATATATATATATATATATATATATATGGATATAGATATAGATATAGACACACACACACACATATATATAGACATATAGATATATAGGGCTAGATATTCAAAGGGGTTGTGCCTGGCACAACTGAGTTGCACCAGCACAATACCAGAACTGTGCCCTGGGGCAATATTCAAAGGTGGTAATTCTGCAGCGCAATTCCCATTGTGCCGGGGGGCAAAGATAATGTATGCAGCTCATCTCCAGGAGACATGCCCATGCATATGTGACACATCCCAATATTCAGCCCAGAATGCACGGCACATCTGCTGGCACATCCCAAAGATGTGCCACATACCTGGGCTCAAAGTTGAGCCCATAAAAAATATCTCAAGTGCCCGCCACCCAAAGGAGTGCTGCTGTATTGCAGTGTGCAACATAGCAGCCACCAGCTGTGGGTGGCAACTCCCCCCTTAGAAACACAGTGCACAATCACCCACACATGCTCCTGGTGGCCCACTGTAATCCCCCCCCCCCGTATTGGTGATCTCCATGTTGGCATTACTGCCCATGTTCCTGGTAGCTAATGTAAACCCCACCCCTTCCGTAGTGGCAATCATCATGTTAGAATATATGGCCATGTCCCTGGTAGTTTAGTGGTACCCCTCGCTCCATCCCAACCCTCTGATCACCAGCGCCATAATGTAATAATGATCACTGGTGGTCCAGTGGTTCCCTCCTCCCTGGCTGAATCCCCAATCACCATCATAAAATGAAACAATGCCTCCCTGATGGTCCAGTGTTAACCCCTAGCCACACAGGATACCCAGCCCATCCAGCTCCCCCCCAGGTCATCGGTGGGCAGCAAACCCACCCTTATACCACTGCAGCTGCCCGCTGAATGACAGCTTATAGTAGTGGCTACAAGCTCATTTGTCCACACTGTGGACCAGTGGGCTTGTAGTGTATACTCTATTATTCACATATTTGTGAATTAAGTCATTCATTCACAAAGATGTAACTATTACAGTATGAATGGCAAGCCCATTGGTCCACAGTGTGGTCCACTGAGCTTGCAGCCAGTACTGTAAGCTGTCATTTGGTGGGCAGCCGCAGTTGTATGCTGGAGGGTCTGCTGCCCGCCGATGAGTGGGGGAGTGAGCTGGGTGGGCTGGGAGTCTTGTGTGGGTTGGGGGTGAGAGGTTACCACTGGACTACCAGGGAGGCATTGTTTCATTTTACGACTGCAATCAGGGATTCGGCTGGGGAGGGGGGAACCACTGACCACCAGAGATCATTATTATATTATGGCACCAGCCATCAGAGGGTCAGGATGGGGAGGGGTACCACTAGACTACCAGGGACGTGGCCATATATTCTAACACAGTGATCACCTTTGTGGGAGGGTGGGGGTTACATTAGCTACCAGGTACATGGGCAGTAATGCCTACATGGCAATCACCACTACGGGCTGGGGGGGTGTACCTCTGGGTCTCCACTGCCAGCAATGCATGGTGTGCAGAGTGCCAGGCACATTTTGCTGGCCAGCCCTGCACAAATCATGCAAATGGGGCCATAATGGCATGCAAATATCCCCATTTGAACCTTGCATGCATAATGGTCCCATTTGCATATTGGTGTCTGAATATCAGGAATATGGGCACAGCATATATCTGATGCACTGGAGCATTACTGATTCCTGGTATTCAGATCTGTCTTGGGGGATGCACCGGCACATTTTATTTGCACAGAGCACATTCTTTGCTATATTCAAAAGGGATGCACCATGGCACATCTCTTTGGAATATCTCCCTTGGTTGCTCCAGCACATCTCAGTTGTGCTGCACATCCACTTGCACCATTGCCAGGTGCTTTTTTGAATATCAGGCCCATAGTGTAGATATAGATTGATATCTGGGATACACAATGGCCAGACTCAGAATATGCCATTTTTCATTATGAGTGAATGGGCAGGACTATAACTCATGAGTGGCAAATTCATGAGTGAGGTATGAAAGTCCTGCCCCCTCACAAGTAATGATAAATTGCATATTCTTAGTCAGGCCATTGTGTGTCCAAGATATGCAATGCATTTTAAATTGTAAGGCCTTCAAATCAGTTTTTTTTAATTGAAGAATAAACTGTTTCTGTTTGATTTCACTGCTCTGTTTGCATGCAGCAGACATCGCGGTGATGTCATCAGGCATTGCTCAAGCTGCTGTCCCAATGGTTAAGAGCTCATGTGAGACAACCTCTAGTGATGATAAATGGTGATGACCCACCTTAAGTGATGAGAAACAATGCATCGCCACTGCTGGTCCTACTGCCATTTAAATATTTCAATTATCTGTACATTTTTGTCTCAACCCATTGCATAACTATATATACACACCCTTATACTATAATTGTCCTTGGCATTGACCTTGTGCTCAACCAGCCTCAGCCACCACAGTGCACTGGGGACATGCACCACCACTTGTGGAGGAGCAAGCTCCCCAGCACACCACAAGGGGCCTCTGCAGCATTGGACATCAAATACCTCCATTCCTGGGCTTGCTTCTATTGCTTTTGCATCATTCCTCAGCCCTGGGTTGCTCCAATTCTGGCATCCCAGGCTCACTCCCTAACCTGGCTCATCAGTAAGGAAGTGCAATACACTTCCATGGGACATCAGGGCAGCCACTAGGCCTCTCAGTCATTTAAAGACAACCAGCTCACAATGTTTCAAAGTTTTTAACCATTTAGCAAAATCACCTTCAATGATTTTGCTGCATGGCTGTGAACAAACATTAACACTGAACTCAGACGTAAACCTAGCAAAAATGGAAGCACCACTAGTCAGGAACCTTTGCGCTTACAATGTGTCAAAATCACACCGTCTGTTCCCTGATGGATTTTTACTGCTATGTCAGTTGTGAAGGACTCCAATGGATAAAGTTGTGACAAAAAAGGCCCATTACAAACAAAGAAATCTTCATTTTAAGTAGCCACTTGATTTCTAATGAAATTACATTTTGAGTGCTAGTAAGGGATGCCATGCATATCCAAGCTTTCCAGAAATGGGTAATTAGCATTTAGAGTAAGTAACCGGCCCACAGAGGGGACATCAGTAGCACACAAGGGTGCTGTTTAATTTCAAATTCATGGTCACTTACTGGGTCTCTATGAAAAGGCACAGATTGTTCTTACTAGAAATGTGCAGAAACAACTAAAGCCTATCTCACTCTCTGCTGAGAGGTGATAAAGTCTCACTTTACTTCTGAGAATTATCCAGATATTCTCACATATTATTTATATTGGGGTACTGAACTGATGCTTTGTGTAAGAATAATCTGAAACCTTACAAACTCTCTCTCCTTCTCCCACTTCTCTCTCTCTCTCTCTCTCTCTCTCTCTCTCTCTCTCTCTCTAACTCCCTCTTTTCCTCTCTCACTATGTATTTTAAGTGTGTTTGAGTGAGTAGCAATAATGATTCACTTTATGTGCAGAAAACATTCCAAACCCATTTACATTTTGTGTTACATATTTACATTGGCACACTGTCTGAGATTCAAATCTGAAGTCATACTGAGGTGGATGTTGATCCTGAATCTGAATATTCAGCAATAATTTGCTGCAGTTGCTAGGATGTCAGTAAACTGACTCACCTCAGTTCCCGTGAATTATTTTCCTATGTGTCCCATAACCAAATGCTTTGTTTATGTACAGTTTACCAGATAAAAATTAGCAAGGGAAAGCATAGGGCCAGTTTAGTACATCATCTCTAATTCAGCATATAGAAAAAAAAATGTATCCAACAGCTTTTTTAAAGGAAAGGTCAGGTTACAATATCAGGCAACTAGTAAAGAGTTGCAAAGTGTAGACTTACAAAACAAGGTGCAAACAGCTGCCACATTGCGCTTCCTCACTATAGGGCCATATGTAAAACTTAGTTCTCAGTCATCCCAAACTCCATGACTATGTTGCCATGCATATAAGTCTTCCAGATGTTACTGGGGGTACACAGGGATTGTGCCCAATAACATGCTGGTTAGTGACTCCTTTGGAAGTTATTTCAGCTCCCAGTCAATTGGGTTCTAGGAGCCTGCCATGGATCACCCAAATCTTTCCCTTTATAATCCTTGCTAAGTCAAGTGGTCCTCTGTGTGCAGTCTTCTGTATGTGATCCTCTGAATAATGACCCCTATATATGGGTGCCATGCTCTAGGTTTCTGCCTGTGGTGGATGCATAGCTGCTAGTCATGCTGCCCATTTATTATACTCCAAACCGTGGCTGAGAACACTGTGGATGGGACACAGCCTTCAGCCAGGTACTATCTCCTCACTAACTTCTGTATTCATCTTGTAGTATCTAACAAGCCTTAGCAACTACAGTATATTGTACATACTTGTGCTCTATTGGCTTATTTGTAGTTAATGAAAAAAAAATTACTTTTGTCAATATTTGCATCTGTAGTCCTCGTATAACTTAATTGCACCCATGCTTCCCATACCTATACTAAATCATCATTTTTCAAAGTTTACTAGAGATTGGCTAATTATATCTCTCAAACTACTTCACTCAAATAAACCCAAGTTTATTGCATAATTGCTGCTTTACACCAGCATTACTCTGCAGATGTGTGTGTAACTACTTTATTGATATATGCATACTGCCCAATGAAATATAAGAAATGTTATAGTCATTGTTAGGAAAAACATAAAGATGATAATTGTGTTACTACTGTTATGGGGTCAAATTGAATTGAACCCTGGGCCACATCCCCTCTGAGACATAGTAATATGTTCACAGCCCTACCTAAAGGACTGCATAATTTCCGTTCAAATGTCAGTAGTCTACAGTACTATCAGAAATAAACCTCGTCCTGTGTTCATCAATCTGTTATTCTATGACTTACTGAAACATGCCTATCAGTTAAAATGGCTCTACAATACCGGTTCGACAACTAAGTTATTGACCACCATCACAGTGATGGATTTATGTCAACAACAGCTTGCAGTTGACATAAATCTGACTGGTGACCTCGGCTGTTTTTTCATCGGAGTTTTCATCCCCTGAACCCCCCATGCAGGGGACTCTGCGCCCCCCACAACCCTGATCTCTAGGATTCTAACTCTGAGTCAGAGTTGGATCGGGGAGGGGGTGCAGGAATGGGAGAGAGAATGCCAGGGTCTCAGGCGGACTATTGCAGTGAAAACATCGATGTTATTGGCATCAATGTTTTTGTTGTAATAGTGTCACTGTACAGGGGGCATACCAGTTAAAACCCATTCACATTCAGTTTCCTTGCCTGGTTATTTCTCCTACAAGAAGGACGATAGTAAATGAAGATGTGAGTCAGCTTTCATATCTCCAGTGATCTTCTTTTCTCAATTCTTTACAAAAAATTCATTCCAACTCCTAAATCACATCAAGAAACAAATGGTATGATACCTTTTACTGGCCCAACACCAATGTAACAAAAGAAAACAGTGCTTAACCTTTCAGCCCGATCAAGTCCTTCCTCTGAAGCTTATGCCAGATGTTTGGAAAATCACATTCTATTAACACCCAACTCATACATAAAAAAACAGAAAGAATTCTCATTGGTTTAAAATGCCTTTTTTAAACCATAACAGAGGTTTAAATTCAAGGAACCCATTTAAGTCAGCTAGCTGTGGTGAAGCACTCGAAGATCAAATGTCAATAGATCAAATGACAACAGAAGCAGGTAAGAGAAATCCTTTGAGACGCCAGACAGTTTCACTAACTTACATTGTGAATGAGTGATTGTGTTATGAGAATACACTCTTAATTAAACACAAAGCCTTTAGATTTAATACCCATGTAAGTACATATTAAAAATGTGATAGCATTTCATGTTAAAAACTATAAAACAGAAATTTTCTATCTATGGCAATAGGTGGGTATAAAGAAAAATTTCCCTAGAGTGGACAAACTCTGGATGAGTATATACAGTAGTTGATAAATTGTCTCGAGATAGGTTTAATACTGAATGAATGTTTGAAACAGTTTATTTGCTCTAGGGAAACTTTTCTTTATACCCACCTATTGTCATAGATAGAAAATATCTGTTTTATAATTTTAACAGAACACATGACTAACAACCTAATAGGAAGGGAGGGAAGAGCATCCTCCCTAAGATTATGCCCCTTTAGGGAAGACAGGTTGCACACAAAACACATGGCCAGAAGTATGATCTAGAGGTTCTAGTAACAAGCTGAGAATGAGCTTGGTACATTCAGCAGACCTAGGTTTGATTCCCACAATATCCACTTGCATACTGTTGACTCTGAACAAGTCACTTAATTGCCCTAGTGCTCCCGGGTCACCTCTGAAAACAGGCAATTGTTCCTACTAGGCCTTACCTGGTTACCAAAGAATAAAAAAACACATTCCTCTAGGAATTCCTATGCCATGGCCATCATTGACAAACATAAGGTGAGGGAAAAAAAAAAGGCATTGACTCTGTACAGCTGCCCACTTAACGATGCCATGCAATATATTCTGCACTTGGGGCTCATAGTAGTAGACTGATAATGCCAATGGCAATCTGTGTATGCCAAGCACCAAGACAGAGTGAAAAAGTATCCTTCCATAAACAATGGGAATTTACATATTGGAGAGCAGATGTATGCAATATAATGCATCTTTGCCACCATGATAGGATAGGAATTATGGTGAGAAGAAGCACCAAGAACATTCAATGGATAGAGTGTAGCCTTTACCACAGACTAAGCAGTCAAACTCATTCAGCTTCAGCATGAAAACTGCTGCTAAGTTCACATTTGGCTCTCTGTGTGAAATACCCCTTCCCTGCCTCCAACCTAACCTCCCAAAACTCTGGCAGCAAACAACGCTGAAAGCATGTGTTTTTTAATCAAAAGCATGACTGAGTACAGTAATCATTAGTATGAAGTGATAGATGAATGTCATCTAGCAATTTTTTATTTTTGCATATTTAACATGTTCTCTGCTGGATCTATGACAGCCGGTCAACAATTTCTTTGTTGGCCAATGTTACAATGACTCCTTTATGTCGACCACATTTGTGATAGGCATAAAGGGAGTCGCACCTAACTGCGTTTTCTTCAGGTCTTTGCCCCCCCAAACCTTGCATGCGGGGGACTCTGTCCCCCGTACCTCCCACTACTTAAATAATCAACTCTGAGTCAGGGTTGTTTCAGGGAGGGCATGCAATACCCACAGAAGGCAGTGCCAGGGTCCCACGCCAACACTACAGCAATCTGGCGCGCTGTTGTGGCTGTAGCGTCGATCGTGGTAAAGTTGTCGAGGAAGCATCAGTAAATGGTCTCTGCTCAGTCTCCTTTTATTTTTCCATTAGCCAAGCAGTCAAACCCAAGATCCATTTCTCAAATTATTTTCAAGTACTATTTGTACGAGGTTCGTATACCGTGAATTAGACCTTAGGGAGAAATCAATCCTCAAATTTCATACGAAGCTGACTGACAGATCTTGAGTCATAAACATAAGGAGTTTCCTATGATTAAGGAATACACATAGAACTCAGAAATCTATTTCCAAAGAAAAAAATAAAGTCCTGGCTTCCAGCCTCCACATATGTGCAGCTCCCTAGTCCCTAGTTAACAGTGGTTACTCAGATAACAGAGTTTAGCATGAATTTAGCAAATCACTATTGATATTAATGTTTATAAGCGGGCACCCTTCAGTGCTTCTGACAGTGGGAAGTCAGTGGTTATGGCAGTGCAGAGCAGTACTGAAAATAAGGTGAATGAATAAAAATGTAATTTATACTACATCCGATCATAAGAATAGTGCTTTGAATGCATGTAGATGACACTGTACTAAAAAGTGCAATGGGGGGCATATAATCATGTGGATCCAGATTACTTCACTACTATTGCAGTAGCAGCCTTTGTGGCTCTGACAAGAGTTTGTTCTAATACTGTTTGTAGCTCTATGACCGTTTCTGTTAAGCAGCATGCAGTGGAAATCTACCCTCATGTTTCTAATCTGTAAATTGTCATTTGTTAAACCGGGAATCACTCTGTGCTGGGATGTGACTCAATGTTGTCTATACAGACTATAGCATTCTTAAAATTAAGAGCATGCTAAATTATCTGGTCCTTTACTCAGGACCCTGGCAAGTAACATTCTGAACCCCAGTGTTAAAAGGTACTTAAATGACAGTTTCTATTTTCTAGTAGTGCTCATATCTCTTTGACCAATTCTGTTAACCACTTTGTAGAGGAAAATCAGCCTCACATTTCTAATCTGTGAGATGACATTTGTTGAGTCGGAAGTTACCCAGTGCTGGGAATGGATTTAACATTGACTTTATATGACATTATAACAGGGTTGGGCAGTTATATTTAATTATAAATCCCAGGTATACTTTTTAGTTCTTTTGATCTCTATAAACAGTCAAAATGTTGGCTTCAACCAGTTCTCCATGTTATGCGAGTGGTGGTGGTGGTGGTGGTGGGGGGGAAACTGAGGAGCTCCCATAGCTATTAGAAGTAAGTGATCCTGTACACCACCACCAAAACATAGTTTGAGCAAATATTCAGTGCATTTCCTTAGCCTACACACCAGATTGTCTATTAAGGGAGTGTTTCTCATCTCTGACCACACTGGCTTTATTTAATAAGGCTGCATTGGCCAGCCCGATGGTGCTGGAGGTTGAGGCACTGGTTGCTACACCTCGCACTATGCTGGCGACCAAGGTTTGGGAACAAACCCGGGGCCACCAGGGATCAGCGGGGGGGGGGAGAGGATTGAGCACCCAAAGGACTGCTCTCCTCTCTCGGAGGGAGGGAGACTAGTCATCCGACTTATTGACTGCCCAATGGCAGTGGCTGGAGGGCAATAAGGGTCAGGAGGCTTGATCCAATGTCCTCACATCGAAAGGGAGGGAGGGAGGATGGGCAAAAATGGAGGAAAATGAGCCTGGCAGGCTCGATGATGGTCCGTCGGTCCCGGGGGCCATATCCAAATCCTAGATTGGGTTTCCGGTAGGGGGGGAGAAGCTGGAAACCTCCTCCTGGACCCACTGTGGGGGGAGACAATCTATGGTGGAACTACCGGGGACTGCATGTATGTGAGTGGCAGGACCGGAGAGAGAGAGAGAGAGAGAGAGAGAGAGAGAGAGAGTTCCTCCATCGGGAGAGCTGAAGCCACCTGCCAGGGCTTCGGAGGATAGAGAGATAATATGAAAAAAAGAAATAAGGCTGCATTGTTTTATTTGAGAGTTTTGCCATGCCGTCTGCCATGTGAGATTTTCCAATAGCGTCTATGTGAGCTGGGAGACAGCATCTCCCTCTCCCATAAGGGCTAAACTCAATTTGTTAGTTGTGTTTCAACCTACATGGAAATCGATAATGTCATAGCTCTAACATAGATACATAGATATATAGACTGTCGGCAGATAAGGATCATCTGACCCATCTAGTCTGCCAATTTTCTTACCTTTTACTTCTGCAAATTGCAGCTTATCTGTGGCTTTTCCTCCCCTCCCTGTCACAATGGTTTCCTTGTGTCTGTCCCACACATTTTTGAATTCCTTCTCTGTTTTTGACCCTACCACCCCTGTGGGAAGGCTGTTGCAAGCATCCACCTCTCTTTCTATAAAGAAGTACTTTCTCAGATTACCCCTGATTCTGCCTCCCACTAACATCATATCATGTCCCCTCGTTCTTGACAACCTACTTTTCTGAAAGATGCTACCCCCTGTACCTTATTTATTCCCTTAAGGTATTTGAACATCTCTATCATGTCCCCCATGTCCCTCCTCATCTCCAGAGGATAGAAACATAGAAACATAGAATGTGATGGCAGGTAAGGACCGCTTGGCCCACCTAGTCTGCCCATTTCCCTACCTAATGGATAAGCTGCAGATCCTAGTTAACCAACAGCCTACTTCCTCCTACCCCTACTAGAATTGCCTTATGTCTGTCCCATGCATTCTTGAATTCCCCCACTGTTTTTGACTCAATGACCTTCTCAGGAAGGCTGTTCCATGTATCCACAACCCTCTCTGTGAAGAAATACTTCCTCACATTACCTCTGAGCTGTCCCCCCTCTATCTTCAAATTGTGCCCCCTTGTTTTTGCACATCTCTTTTCTGAAAGATGCTACCCTCTTGGACTTTGTTGATTCCCTTGAGGTATTTGAAAGTTTCTATCATGTCCCCCCTCTCCCCCCTTTCTCCGGGGTTATAAATCTTTAGTTCCTTTAGTCTTTCTTCATATGTCTTCTGATGCAGACCCTGCATCATTTTGGTTGCCCTCCTCTGGACAGCCTCCACCCTGTTTATGTCTTTGGAGAGATAGGGTCTCCAGAACTGTACACAGTACTCTAGATGTGATCTTACCAACTGTCTGTACAGAGGGCCAACAACTTCCTGTTTTTGACTGATGATGCCTCTCCCTATGCATCCCAGTATCCCCCCAGCCCTCCTTACTGCATTCTCACATTGCTGGCCCACCTTTGGTCATCTGATATGGCTACCCCCAGGTCCCTTTCCATTTTTGTTGTTGTCAGTATCTCACCCCCTATTGCGTACTCTTCCCCTGGGTTTTTGTTTCCCAGGTGCATTACTTTGCACTTCTTTGCATTGAATCTAAGCTGCCGTACATTCAACCATTCCTCCAACCTTGCTAAGTCCCTTTTCATCCATTCCACCCCACTTTGTGTATCAACCCTGCTGCAGATCTTTGTGTCATCTGCAGAGACATACTTTTCCTTCCAGTCCCTCTGCAATGTCACTTATAAAGACATTAAAAAGGACTGGCCCCAGTACTGAACCCTGCAGTACCCCACTAGTAACCCTCCTTTCTTCACTGTGGACTCCATTTACTATTACCCACTGTGTCCTGTTGTCCAACCAGTGTTTTACCCCGGCTACCACCATGGAACCCACTCCCAGATTTGCTAATTTGTTTATTAATCTTTTGTGCGGGACTGTGTCAAATATCTTGCTAAAGCCTAAGTAGGCCATGTCCACAGCCCCTCCCTGGTCTACTGCTTTGGTCACCCAGTCAAAGAAATCAATTAGATTTGTCTGACATGATCTTCCCACTTTGAATCCATGCTGCCATGGGTCCTGTGCCCCACTGGCCTCTAGTTACTCAACAATTCTTTCCTTCAGAAGTGATTCCATCATTTTCCCTACCACTGAGGTTAAACTGACAGGTCTATAGTTTCCTGCCTCTGTCTTGCTCCCGCTTTTAAGATCAGAGGGCTTTGGGTTCAGTTCCCACATCTGGCACTTGGGTTAATATCCCAGTACTGACACTGTAGTGCAGCATGAGAAGGGTGCTGCACTTCTGAGGTGCCGTCTTTCAGATGAGACATTAAACCAAAGTCCCATCTGCCTGGATTGGTGGTAATTCAGGTGGATGTTAAAGATCCCATGACACTTATCGAAAAGAGTAGGGGAGTTTTTATTGACAAAATAAAATAAATAAATATACAGTATAACTCAAAAGAAAACAAATTCACAGTAATATCATAATACAATCAAATACAGAGATATTTTACAGAAACATCAAAGGAAATAAAAGCTTATAAGTATTCATATTGTGTGGATCAAACAAAAAACTATTATTAAAATTTAATTGTATGGGTAAATCCTTTCCACCATTTTAATACTTTACTTGAGTTATACATTTGGACATCTTTGAGATACACTTCATACATTTCCTTAGCTACCATTTGGCAAAACTCCTCATACAGAACCCTTTTTTGATAAATAACCCATTGACACCTCACCTGCCATAAAAAAAAACAAAAAAAGCATGAAACATCCAAAAATACTCCTAGAGTATTTTTACTAAGCTGGGCCATGCTTGGGGGATATATACCTATAACCAGAATATCATAACTCATACATTTCAGCCATGACAAATCCCACTTTTTGGCAGCATATACCCATAATTTTGTTACATAAGAACAGTGTAGAAAAAAATGCTCCATAGTTTCTTCTTGGCTAATGCATTCTGGATAAGGACAATTCCTTTCTTCTTTTGCCTTGTATTTGGCTGTGCCACTTATGTTTACTCTCCCATACATTATCAACCATTGTGTTTCCCACATAAAGGCAAGTACCCTATCATTATTCAACTGGTCTAGTATATAAGAGTTTTGTCTTACGGAACAATTTTTAAAACTAGGTTCAATAGGGTAAATTGAATTCATAATCACTTTGTATAGGGTTTCCACCATATTAGAAACAATGGTTTGTTTAATGATTTTCCACTTGTATAGTTTTTGAATCGCTGGTTTAAAATATATTGGAGTATGTATATGGGGATTTAATTTAGGGGCTAGATTAACCCAAGCTTTAAAGTAGCGACCTAGTACTAATGAAGTCCAAATACTTTCTCTACTTTCTGGTTTTAGGATTAATTGTTTTATAGATTGAGCAAAAAAAGGGAATAAAAAAAAGTATGGGATCGATCATACCTAATCCTCCTTTAGTGATGTTTAGATAAGTAAAACATCTCTTTACTGGATTTAATCTATTAACCCACAATAGTTGAAAAAAATTACTATAAAGTCTGGTCTCATACTGTGTAGGAAGAGGGAAAAGCATAGCCACATATTGCAAACAGGGAATAATAAACTGTTTGATGATTTGTATACGTTCAGCTTTGGAGAATTTATAACTTTTCCATCTTGAAACTTTAAGTTCTATTTTAACTAATGCATTGTCCCAATTTTTTCAGGAAGGTTTTGAGGGCCAAAAGAAATACCTAATATATTTAGGGGTTCTGGAGATAATATAATATTGTTATACTGAAATGTCTGATGACATCCAGCCCCCATAATCAAACCCCTAGTTTTGAGTAGATTAATTTTAGCATTAGACACTGCTGCAAATAATTTAAATTCTGCTAGTAAAATCTGCAGAGATTCATAATTACTGAAAAATATACATACATCATCTGCATATGCTTGAATATGAAGATGAGAATTAGGATGATCTCTACCAATTCCTATCCACTTAGGTATTACCGTCAAAGATCTAATGAGTGGTTCTAATGATAAAACATGTAACAGAGGGCTTAGTGGACATCCCTGGTGAACTCCTGATTTTAGTGTAAACCCTTTAGTTTTACTTCCTTTAATAAAGGGAAACACTGTAGCTGAGGTATAGAAGGATTTAATAATATTGACAATCCGTTGTGGAAATCCAAAAAACTGCAAAACCTGAAATAAGTAAGTGTGATTAACCCTATCAAAAGCCTTCTCCAGGTCGGCAGATATCAGATACCCAGTTTTTCCTTCTAATGAAAGATACTCAATAAAGTCTGTAATAATCATAAGGGCTGATTGTATTCTTCTGTTATGAATACTACAATATTGGAAAGGTGACATTATTTTTTCTACAGAAATTTGCATTCTGTTATCTAATAACAATGTGAATATTTTATACTCTGAGTTCAAAATTGTTATGGGCCTCCAATTTCTTATGTCTCCTTTATCTCCTGATTTATAAATGTGTATAATTAGGCCATCTGTAAACTCAGAAGGCACTTTTGTTCTCATCATAATGTATTGAAAAACTAAAAATAAACAGGCTAACAATTTTTTTTTAAAGTTTTATATAATGCATAAGGAAGACCATCTATACCTGGAGAAACTCCTTCTTTGAGATTCTGGATTATATTTTCAACATCTGATTCTAAAAAGGGTTCCAGTAATGTTTTATCTTTTTTTTTCGTGAAGGAGAAAAATTAATTGAGTCTAGATAAGTTCTGACATTTTCTACGAACAGTAAAAGAAGGTGACAAGACTTTCTATAGATACATTAGTGAAAGGAGAAAGTCCAGAGGGGGTATTGCTAAGCTTAATGGAGAAAAGGGAGTATGTGAGGAGGAGGACCCTGTAAAGGCATCTATCCTAAATAGATACTTTTGCTCAGTATTTACTGAAGAGAAGGGAGGACAGGCCCACAGCTCAGCATCATGGACACAGGGGAGGAGGAGCACTACTCCCTTCACAAAAGAAAGGGTCCTACAAGAGCTTGCTAAGCTCAGGGTGGATAAGGCAATGGGACCTGATGGCATACATCCCAGGGTACTTAAGGAGCTAAAGGAGGAACTAGCAGAGCCATTAGCAGAATTGTTTAGTGAGTCTCTGAGCACAGGAGAGTCCCAGAAGACTGGAGAAGGGCTCATGTGATCCCGCCCACAAGAGTGGTAGCAGGGAGGAGGCGGGGAACTACAGACCGTCAGTCTTACCTCAGTAGTGGGCAAGATTATGGAGGCACTCCTTAAGGAAAGGATAGTGCAACACCTGGAATCCATAGGGCACAGGATCCAAGACAGCATGGGTTTACAAAGGAAGGTCCTGTCAAACTAATCTCATAGATTTCTTTGACTGGGTAACCAGAGTGGTGGACCAAGGGGAGCAGTTGATGTTGCCTACCTTGACTTCAGCAAAGCTTTTGACACTGTTCCACAGAAGATTGATAAATAAGCTGGAGGCTCGGGTGGGTCAGAAGTTGGTTAACTGGGTGGCAAACTGGTTGACGGGCAGAAAACAGAGAGTGGTGGTAAATGGTATACAGTCAGAAGAGATGCAAGTCACAAGTGGGGTACCTCAGGGATCAGTCCTGGGGCCAGTCCTCTTCAACATCTTCATTAGTGACCTTGCAGATGGACTAGAGGGAAAGGTCATCTGTTTGCAGATGACACCAAGATCTGCAACAGAGTAGATGATCCAGATGGGGTGGGCAGAATGAGAAGAGCTCTGGATAAACTAGCAGAATGGTCAGAAGAGTGGCAACTGGGATTTAATGCAAAGAGGTGCAAAATCATGCACATAGGGAAGAGAAACCTGAAGCCACCTATAGGCTGGGAGGAGTTGCTAGCAGTCACAAAGGAAGAAAGAGACTTGGGCATCATCATCACTGATGACCTAAAATCATCCAAGCAGACCTCTAAAGCAGTAGGTAGGCTAGGGGTGTTAGGGTGTATTAGTAGGGTATCACAAGTCGCATGAGAAGGTAATAATCCCTCTGTACAAGACACTGGTTAGGCCCCATCTGAGTACTGCGTGCAGTATTGAGGCCACACCTTCACAAGGACATTAACCAAATTGAGGCAGTCCAGAGAAGGGCAACCAAAATGGTGCAGGGACTGCATCAGAAGACATATGAGGACAGATTAACGGAGCTCAATATGTATACCCTTGAGCAAAGGAGGAGAGAGGTGATATGATCGAGGCATTCAAACACCTTAAGGGCATAAACAAAGGTGAAAAGAGTCTAACATGTTTAAATATAAGAAAATAGCAGGACAAGAGGACACAGCATGAGATTAGAGGAGGCCGATTAAGGGGAATGTGAGGAAATTCTTTTCACAAAAGGGTGGTGGATGCATGGAATGGCTTACCACAAGAAGTGGTGCCTATGAATACAGTGCAGGGCTTCAAACAGGCATGGGATAGGCATAAGGGAGCAATACAAATGACTATGAATAGATAGGTCACTGACAGAGCAAAGGCCGAAGGCACGTTTATAAGGTAGAAAAAGAAATGGGCAGACTGGATGGGCCTTGCGGTCCTTATCTGCCGTCAACTTCTATGTTTCTATGTTTCTATGTTCTATCTTAATTGGAGAAGAAGGGTTCAGTGTTTCATGATGAGATTATATAATGGAATTAATCTCTGCTTTGGATACCACTTTTTTACCTTCTGATACTAAGAATCCCATATGAGTAGTTTCTTTTAAGTTCTTACACATTTCAAAAGGGTCTCCTATTTTTAATTTTTGAGTATTATTTGAGAACAGAGTCTGTAATGTTCTTGCCCTATCGTATTGTACTTGTTTCATCTTGAATTTAAGAATCTCTGTTTGGTCACAGTAGTCATACCTGGAGGTATTAGCCTTTGATATTAGAAACTGTAATTGTTGTCTTAGCTTTAAATATGTAAAAAATTATTGGTTTTTTGAGCGGATGCATATTTCTTAAACCACCTACTTAAGTCTGCTTTAGTTTCCCTCCACCATTCTCCCATATCAGTACATAAAAATGCAACCTATAGTCTTGCTTTTAAAAGTTGTGACACTGCAAATTTCACAAAACTATTACCTAGTATAGAGGTATTTAGTTTCCATCGAAGTGATTGTTTTGATACTGAAGTTAAATTACCAAATGAATAATGTAATAATAAGTGGTCTGAAAATTCAACTGGTATTATTTGAAAATTTCCAAAAGGGATTTCAGCTGAAATAAATAGATAATCAATAGTGGTTTTATATTTTCCTTTCATGTAGGTAAAACTAGGCCCAGAAAGCCTATACTGCAAACAATTAGTGAGCCCTGAGGTTTTAATTATTACCTCTAATAAATGCGAATCACAGTACATTTTTTTTTATTGGTGAGCCCTTTTTCTATCAAACTACAGTTGAAATTCCCACCCCAAAGGATTATTCTTGATGTGATTAAATATGGCTGTATTGCTTTCTTGCAATTAATTCTTTCTGATTTTGTTTGAGGATTATATAAGTTAATAAATCTACAGTCCCAAGTATCCCATTTTCCATCCAGAATCAATACCCTCCTGGTATTAGATCTATCAATTTATCTAATGAAAAAAGAAAAGAATTAAACAAAATGCCAATCCATTTGCATTATCCCTTCCAAAAGACCAATACAATGGTCCCCATGGCCAATCCCTTTTAAAAGTAGAAATTGGTACTAAGGAAAGCATCCATATTTCTTGTAAAAAACATACTGAGATGTTGTTCTCATGAATAAACTGAAACAGTGCTTGACATTTAATATTATTCAGAATACAATGAGTATTCAAATACACCCATTTGTGTGCTACCATGATCATGAAGTGACTAAAACCACACTATTTTATTTTTTTTCCTTTTTTCTTCTTTTTTCCCTTATATTCTTCTGCAGTTAAACCACCAGTTTCTGTCACTGACTTCTGAGAATCAGAGTCCACTATATTCATTTCTGAAACACCCCAGTTAGTAAATAATGCTACATAAGAATTCTGTGTTTCAATACTAGTAGTTGAGGGAGAGGATTTTGGTCTCTGATTCTGAGAAGATCTCCTTGGTGGTAAAGGAGAGAGGAACATTTTCAATAGGGGGGTTGTCAGACTTATCAGATTTCTCAGGTTCACTATAACAAACAGGAATAAGAACCTCCGGTTTGATAGAACCTTCTGTCAATTCTGTTTGATTTACCACCTGATCAGTTTTTTTATCCACAGTAACATCTTTTACTAGATCAATTACGGGGGGGGGGGTTCGTAGTTTTCGTGTTACTCATAATATCCTGCAATTGGGTTACATCCATACTTTCAGGGCCTTTCTCCTGTTTAGAAGAGGCCTCCTGTGCCTGCTGAATCAATAGATCTGGGCTTATGCAAGAAGCTTTATTCTTTGCCACCCTGGGGCATTCTTGAAAAACATGTCCAAACTCTTCACAAAGGTCACATTTAGTATGATTCATGCATTGCATAGTTACATGGCCTATTTCTCCACAATTAGCACACTGTGGCTGATCATAAATACTTGATAAATGAGTTCTATAACCACATTTGTAGCAGGCTCTTGGCTGACCCCAATAAAAACAACCCCCCATCCCTGCCTAACAGGAAGGAATTGGGAATATGTTCTATTCCTGTGTCCAATTGTTGTAATTTAACTTTGTACTTCCACCCTCCCATCCAAAATTGTTCAGTATCTAGAATTGCTTCAGGTTTACTCAATATCTCACACTTTTGTCCCAACCAATAAGTTATGTCCTCCACATGGACTCCCTCATTCCTAAACACAACAGTGACAAATTTAATCAGAGGCTTTGTAAGGAGGATTACTAAAAAGGTAGTCCATAAGGGGGAAAATTTAACCAGATTATAGCGTTCCCAGAAGAGGTCTAAGGCATAGGATGTTCAGAAGCTAATATCGAAGTTATCTTCCCCTGAGATGTTGATGAATGCAAAGACATCTCAAGGGGAAAAGTGGAGGGAATCTTTAATTAAGCATTTTCCTACATAATACCTATCAGGGTGCTCAGTCAATCCCCCTTTATAGCGAATACACATCGCGTTTTTCCTTGGTGCAGCTTCTCTTTCTGAATGTGAAAAAAGATCAGACATTAAAGGTTTCTGTGGACCCAGAGAGGGAAGTGCACTCTTACTTTCACTAGGATCTATTTTTAAACTAGACTGCTCTTCACCACCCTCTGAATTTATTGTTTCATTTTTAAGAACAGCAGAGTTTAATAGAACCTTGGATTCCCTCTTTGTACTTTCACTTATATTAACTTCTTGGGCAATGTTAACAATATGCTTATCCTTAGTATTTGCTTTCCAGTCTGGAGTAGACGTTAAATTAAAGGAAAGATCCCATAATGGGTCTGGTGTGTAGGATCCTGAAGCTGTTATCTGCCAGCCTGCCTCTAGCATCGCTTTAAGTGGTGACCAGTTTCCATTGTGAAGCGGTGAATTCACAAGTCTCTGTTTATCTTTAGGGTCCACTCTTACATCCGGGATCTGTGACTGCAGATCTTTAGGCTGTGAAATAGAAAAAACATCAGTAGTCTGAGTTAAAGATTTATCTCGCTGAGTAAAACAAAATTCTGCCACTCCTGCTTGTTGCGCTCCTTCCTTCTGACAGATAACCGCGCTGTCAGCTGTTAATGGCAGGTCTTGCTGTACTGGTATTTTAAACATGAAGCCAGCTTGTTTTGTCAATTTCGGCTGTCCTCCAAAAGTGGTACTGTTGACACTCAGAGGGTTTGTAGATCCTTTGTTTAGAATTTCCCCTGCCATTTAAGGAATATTTTTCTGTGAAATTACATTTTTAGGTAATGATGGCTTTAGGAACTTGTTGTCTTGTGTGATATTCCTGCCAGCCTTTTCATGAGTTTCCAAGTCTTTTTCAGTTGCTGTAACTGAGTCAGCAGTGTTAGACACCCCTGCTGATTGTAGGCTTATTTTAGGCCTTTGACTATCCATTTTACTGACATAATCAACTCTTTCCCCTGCCATTTGGGGAATATTTTTCTGTGAAATCACATTTTTAGGCAATGAAGGCTTTAGGCACTCACTGTCTTGTGCGATACTCCTGCCAGCCTTTTTATTATTTCCACCTCTTTTTCAGTTGCCATAACTGAGTCAACAGTGTTAGACAATCCTGCTGATTGTAGGCTTATTTTAAGCCTTTGACTCTCCGTTTACTGACATAATCAATCGCTGAGATATCATTTTTATCAGGTAATAGGTTTGCCTCATGAGAGATTTTTACATTCTGAAAGCCTATTTCATTTAAAGTTACAGGAAGTCCAGGTACAGCAATTACAGCATCTTCTCTTTTAGCAACAGATTTAGTTTGGAAAAGAAAATGTTCACTGTGAAGATCATCCTCTCAAAATCCCATTGCTTCATGATAAATCTCTTCTTGTTTTGTTTTTATTTCACCATCTTGAAGGGGCCTCCTCTTGTGATGCAGTGAAAGGTGAGGCCTTCTCTTCCACCAAACACACAACCTCCTCCTCTGCCATCTTGGTCCCACAGGAAAATGGGTCCCCCCCTGCTCACAGGAAGCAGAGTAGGGGAATTTCCCTGGTGTCCTGGCCAAATTTCCCTCATTCACTAAAGAAATACCACCAACAGCTTAATCTGATTCAAGGTCAGTTGGCATTCATCTGTATCCCCCTTCCCCGGGTCATGACTGAAAATAGACAGGATTTGTCTAGTGCACTTACCCGGTCAACAAAAACTGAATAAAAACTAAATAAACAAACTTTTGTGAAGGGGAATCACATCTGCCCTCCTCCAGTCCTCAGGTACCACACCATCTTCCCATGATTTATTAAAAAAGGTAGTCAGTGGTGTTACTAGTTCTTCCCTTAGTTCTTTTAGAATTCTGGGGTGAATCCCATCAGGTCCCATTGCTTTATCCACCTTCGGTTTTAAGAGTTCTTTCAGAACCCTTTCTTCTGTGAAAGGACTAATATCAACTCCCTTCTCCAGAGTGCTTCTACTGACTGGATTAGGTGTTTCCCCCTGCTTTTCCATTGTGAATACTGAGCAGAAGTATTCGTTCAGTATCCCTGTTTTTTCACTGTCGCTACATATTGAGTTCTTTCAGCCTCTCCTCATATGACTGCTGGTGCAGCCCCTGCACCATTTTTGTAGCCCTTCTCTGGACTGCCTCCACTCTGTCTATGCCCTTTCTGAGATCCGTCCTCCAAAACTGGACACTGTACCCTAGATGAGGACTTACCAATGATCTGTATAGTAGCATCACCACCTGCCTCTTCCCGCTGGTGATGCCTCTTCTCAAGCATCCCAACATCCTGCTGGACCTTCTAACCATCTTTTCACACTGTCTGGCCACTTTCAGGTTCTCAGATATAATCACCCCAGATCCCTCTCCTTTCTGGTGGCCATCAGGACCTCTCTTTCCATTGAGAACACCTCCTCAGGTTCCCATGTGCAAAGTGCATCATTTTATACTTTTTTGCATTGAATCTTAGCTTCCATACATTTGAACATTCCTCCAGCTTGCCCAGGTCCCTGCTCATTCTTTCCACCTCCCCTGGTGTGTCAACCCTATTATAGATATTTTTATCATCTGCAAAGAGGCACACCTTCCCCTCAAGCCCCTCCACAATGTCACTTATGAAGATATTAAAGAGGACTTGGCTTTGCACTGATCCCTGAGGCTCCTTCCTGGCCACCTCCCTCTATTTGGACTGGACTGCATTCACTACCACTCTTTGTTTCCTACTGTTCAGCCAATATCTAACTCAATTTACTGTCCTGGATCCAACTCCCACACTGCTCATCTTGTTTAATAGCCTTGTATGTGGGATAGTATCAAAGGCCTTGCTTAAATTCAGGAAGGCCACATCTATTGCCCCTTCTTGATATATCTCCCATTTCACCCAGTTGAAGAAAGCTATCAGGTTTGTTTGGCAGGACTAGTCTGCTGGAAAACCATGTTGTCTTGGATCCTGCTGTTGGCTTGATTCAAGGTATATCATAGTCTTTTCCTTGAGTAATGATTCCATCAATTTCCCTACCACTGAGGTTATGCTAACAGGCCTATAGTTACTAGTCATGCTAGGAAGTTTCACAGGTCAGGTATACCAACTATATATCACTGTCCTTGACTATAATGCCATCAGGAATGTATCCTGCTGACAGTCAATCAAGTGGGCCAGAAAGTGAGAGAGTCAGAGACACTACAGGATGCCTGCTAGGTTAAAAGAGCTATTAGAGTATAGTTTCAGGGGACAAGCCTTTTTTACCTGACTTGCATGGACTGATAAATAAGTAAGCAATCTCCTTGTGCTGTCAGGTGAGTTGATGGTAGTAAAAAAATAGCAGCAGGTGACATAATCCCCATGTTAGTGACAGTGCCCCTGCCCCCTTCCCCACACCCATGACCTCAGATGGAGTCCAAGTTAAAACTGTAAAAGTGTGCAATCAATGATTTGTCATGTGTCTGCCTCTTTGTAGCAGAAGAGTATGACCTTTTGGTCACTGGGGGAAAGTACCTGCAATGGTTTGGTGATTTTATTTTACAACAATCTCTGAAAGTAACCACATTAATAGATTTAAACCCTGGGAGAGTGCTAATTTTAATTATCTAGTATGGGACAACTACAGTAGATTACACTTAATAAATTGTTATGCCCTCTCCCAGGTGAAAACACAATGTACTGAGCTTTTTAGGAAGATTCAGCACTATCTGCACACCTCCAGATTGGTCATCTGCGGAGGAGATTTTAATTACGGACTACATCAGTCTGATAGAGGACTGAAAATGAAAAAACTTTTTGGTGAATCAAATACCTTGATGGAGATTACACTCTCCACTAAGTTAAAAGATGCTTACAGGGCAACACACTCAAAAGGAGGGAACACATACATCAGAGGTTTCACGCCTCGAACATCATGGAGGAAACAGCATGGGTAGAACAACACGGAAGTAATGCTACGAACAAGAACATCACGGTGGACCTAACAATGCTGAGCACAAATGCCACTGACCCACAAGCAGAGCAGCTCAACACATCAGCAGCAATGGAGGCATGCACAAGGAACTGCACAGAGAGGGACACCCAGCACCGGCAAAACAGTGAGGCAGACAGCAGGGCAGCACAACGGGGCCAGCAAGATGGACAACAACACAGGCACCATGGATCAAATGCACCAGTGCACAGAGGGAGGCAGAAGGAGCACAGCATGGTGGATGGACCCTGAGAAGGGGGGCAAGCAAGTCACAGTGCCGACCAGTAGGGAGCCAGACCATACATGAGGTACAATAATCCAAATGCCACCACAGGGCTACAAGGGAGACACAGCCACACAAGGGGCATGCAGCATGTGGAGAGGGGGCAAAGGGGCAGGAGGTGACTCCCAGAACAGGACACCTGCACCCAGCGATGCACCACACACAACAGCAAGGGTTTAGGGCCACACAGGGGGAATACCACAGCATGTGAAATGTACCTGCACCAACCCAGGTGAGTGAAACACACAATGCTGACAGACAGCAGGACACACAGGGGGTGGGGTGTGGACCCACAGCATGAATATAGGGATAACAGGACACACCTGTGAGCTGGGCATGTGCTGCCAGGGCAGGTGCTGTCACTCCTACACCCAGCGGCACTCCCATAAGGCAGCACAGCACACGGACCATGCTAAGGTGCATGGGAGTGTCATGCAGAGGACAAACACTGTGTGGGAGGTATGTGAGCAGTCCACAGAACCATGCCACTGCACTTTGAGACCAGCCAACAGGGTAAGACCCTATTATAACATGAGGGCTACCTGTACTACAAGGAGTGGAACCTGGCGGATAAAACATATTGGAAATGCTCAGAGTATTACAGTGCAAAATACCCTGGGTGCATCCATACCACAGGGGAGGAGGTCATCAGAGTGGTGAACAGCCACAACCATGTACCCGACCATGGGGACATAGGTGTCTGGGAGGCCATTACAGACATAAAGCAGAGGGCCATACAAATGATGGGGACACCCCACCAGGTGGCTGCAGCATGCAATAGCAACATAACCACTGCTTTTTCCGGTAGACTTCCCAGCGTACACCTTCTGAAAAAGAGTGTCCGCCGTGCACGTACAGCCGCTAGCCAGCCACCACCCCAGCCAACCTCACTAGCGGATCTCACCATCCCAGATGTGTACACAGTGACACATGATGGAGCCAATTCCTGCTTCATGACAGTGGTGGTTCATCTCAGATACTGATATACACCACGGACAGAAACCTGCAACTGCTGTCACAGTGCCATACATGGTATGCAGATGGCACATTCAAGACAGCACCACCACACTTCACACAGCTATACACCATACATGAGGAGCAATACTGCATTGTAGTAGTAGTAGTAGTAGTAGTAAAAGTTTATTTCTGATATCAGAAACAGGATAAAACCCAATTTAGCATCAGCTAATTTACAATGGGGTCCTACTGTACAAAAAATATCAGTTTCATTTTTAAATACATACAGATGCAAACACTACACATACATAAAACAAAATTCATACAACAATAAACCATATATATAAACATCTCAAGTACAACAAATCTTTAAAGACATTGCTTCCTTTACACGCCATGATTTTATTTCATTCCAAGATATTTTATTTGTATTTGACCTCAGATAACCTGGTAATAAATTCCACAGTTTTGGACCTTCATATAAATAACAATGCTGGCCCTTCACTGTTCTCATAAGGGGTACCCTAAATTTTACTTCCTCTTCAGATCTCAAACCTACCTTAACATTCCATTCCTCTAGAAACTCCACTAGATATCCTGGAGCTTTTTTACAATAACAGCGATAGGTTAACCATTGCACATGCATATTTCGCCGTTCTGTCAAGGATATCCAATTTAAGTTCCTGTAAAGAATGCAATGATGTGTTTTCCGAGGTGCATCCAAAACAAAGCGCACATATCTATTATATATGACATCAAGCTTTTCTAAATTACACCTAACTGCCCCTCTATATATGATATCACCATAATCGATATGAGGAATTATCATTGAATTAACTATCCTCAGCCTAGCATCAAATGAAAGACAGCTTCTATGCTTGTACAATGCCCCCAACTTTTTAGACAATTTTTGTGTCAAGCTATCAATATGAGAATCCCAGCTACAATGAGGGTCCAACCATACTCCCAAGTATTTATAACGATCCACAGAGGCCAGGCTACACCCATCCAGTGTCTTAATATCCAACTCCACAGGTACTTTTTATTTGAAAACAACATTACCTGTGACTTCTGTGAATTTAAGACCAAACCGTGTTCTGAAAATATATTTGTAATGTATTAAAACATTTCTGCAATTTGTCCTGTATATATCCCACAGATTTCCTTTCAAGGTACAAAATTGTATCATCTGCATACAAGTGGTGCCGGACATCATTCATCAGATGTCTGACACCATTTGTATATATATTAAATAGGATGGGTCCTAGCACTGACCTCTGAGGAACACCAGAATTAACATCTAGATAACCGGACACAAAATTACTACCTAACCTAACCCTTTGTTGTCTACCATCCAGGTAGCCATGGAACCAATTTTGGGCTTCCTGGCTGAGGCCTACAGATCTCAATTCTTCCATCAATACCTGATGTCCCAAGGTATCGAAAGCCTTTGACAAATCAATGTAAATTGCTCCAACCAGAAAGCCCCTATCCATGGCCACCTGGATGTCCGTCACAACCTTAACAAGTGCAGTAGTGGTACTATGTTGTGCCCTAAAACCTGAGTGATATTTATTATATTTTTCTTTTTTTTCAAGATAACTGTTTAATTGAGAAACCACAATTTTTTTCAAACACTTTAGAAGTAACCGAGAGCAATGATATTGTTCTATAATTCCGCATATCATTTCTCACACCTCCCTTAAATACTGGTATCACTTCTGCCTGTTTCCAGACTAGTGAATAGGTACCCGTCTTCAGTGAAAGGTTAAAATTGTCAGTCAATATTGGTGCTATTACTGGGGCAGCAATTTTAAGCAAAAAAGATGGAATCCCATCTGGACCTTGGGCCTTATTTATATTTATTTTTAATAATTCCCGATAGACTTGACTTGGAATAATATATTGAAAACAAAATGGTGAACCATTTTCATCTTTCTTTTCTTGATTTCTCACTTGCTTAGTTATACCAAAAAGGGGACATGCGTTAATCTGAGAAGACCCTATATCAACAAACATTTTATTCAGTATGGCAACTGCCCCATCTAAAAGTTTTACTGGGCCATTTTCTGTCATAAAATCATTTGGCAGTTCTGAGGTCTTGTTTCCTTGTAAGTTTTTAACCATATTCCAGAAATCCCTGGGTTTTTTAAACTAGTCAGTTGCCATTCCCGAAAGATAAAAATCTGATTTTGCTTTCCTTATTTGTACAATATATAGATTACGTGCTGCTCAATATTTTTCCCAAAGCACGCTCTCATTTTTTTTTTTTTGCCAATCTCCATGCAGCATCCCTTTTCTTACGATAGACTCTTAACTTTGCAGTATACCAAAAGGAGTTTTTTTTGTTTAACTTTCCTACTTTGGATAGGTGCAAAAATATCACATACAGATATAAATTCACCACAGAAATATGACCAGACACTATCTATATCAGGAATCAAAGTTAATCGAGACCAATTTCTTGATTCCAGTTCAACCATAAAGGATGTATAGTCCAAATTCTTAAAACTATGATAAAATTTAATTTGAGGAACTGTCAGTTGCTTAGCTGTTTTCCTAACACAAAAAATTATCTGATGGCCACTAAATGAATCTGGAAGCACTCCAGCCACTGAATATTTAGTGGGATCAGAAGTAAATATCAGAACCAGAATAGTGGAGGAATTGGGAGTTTTAGCATTTAGTCTTGTAGCTGTGGCAATCAACTGGGACAATCCCAATACTGTTTTTAAATCCATTATTTTTCTGGTGGGTGGCACCCTCATCCAATCTATATTCATGTCCCCCATAATCATAAGCTCATGACGTTCCCTATAGGGAAGCAAAAGGTCCTGGAGAACAAGAAACTGTTGGTCATCTCCCCTAGGGGGAAGGTAGCAACCCCCCAGCAACAATGGTCTACAATGAGGAATTTTTATCTCCAGAGCTACCTTTTCCATGCCTGATGTATTAGCACAATTTAGGTTCTTAATTTCCCACTGTAATACCCACTGTATACCTTCTGCTGCCAAACAAGACAGGGGTGACTACACCAGTGTGTTCACTGCAGTGAGGGAGCTCTGAGAGGACCTCAAGCCATCTGTGATAATCACGGACTTTGAGCAGGCTGCAATAAAGTCCTTTTCCACTATATTCCCGGATGCCAGTCAGCATGGCTATTTCTTCCACCTGTGCCAGGCACTGTGGAGGAAGGTCCAGGAGGTTTCTGAGGCTGTGCACCACTACACAGAGGATGAGGACTTTGCACTCCATGTGCGCCTGCTGCCTGCACTTGCCTTCATCCCCCCAGGTGAGGTGTCCACCGTCTTTGAGGTTCTCAGGTCATTCGAATTGTACATCACACATGACGAGCTGCTGGCACCAATAATAGACTACTTCAAGGACATGTGGGTGGGGCTCCCCATCCATGGTGGTGTCCGCAGGTGCCCCCTATTCCCCATTGACCTGTGGAGCTGTCATGATGCAGCCAAGACTGACAGTGCCCACACCAACAACTCTGTGGAAGGGTGGCGTCATGCCTTCATCACACTAATAGGTGCATGCCACCCCAGCCTATGGAAGTTCATTGATGCCCTGAAATCACAACAGCCACTGAATGAGCTGAAGATCAAGCAATGCATCATTGGGCGCTATGCACCACCATCAAGGAAGCAGTTCAGGGACTTGACAGACTACATACAGCACATTGTTGGGGAGCATGGCTCCAGGCCGACGTATGACTATCTAAGTGGCATTGCACATAACTTCCAGCTGCATGTCTGACCAGGACCATGCCAGTGGCTGCAGCTGCTGGGCATGGACTGACCAGCACCGTGCCATTTGTGGGTGCCAGTGACTGATGACCACCTGTACAGTGTGCTATCGCACATGTCTGGGGGGGGTACTGTGCTGTTATCAGGGTATTGCCCTGCAGATGGGGGGGTACTGTGCCAATATGGTTTGATGAACTGTCAGGGTGGGGGTATTGTCCTCTACTAGGGTTGATGCTCAGTCATGGAGGGGAACTGTGCTGCTGTGGGGTGTCACTCCATCACGGGGGGATGGCTGTGCAGGTGTTGGGCTCCTGTGCTGTCTGTGCTGGGGGAGGTGTCTCTGTTACCATGGGCATTGTGCATCACTGGGGGGTGTGCACCAGGTGGTGTGGATGTCTGCATGCAGGCTGTGGTGCAGTGTGAGGTGGTCACTGCCACTGTGGGTGCATGTGGTGTCTGTAGTGGTGCCTTGACAATGCCATGTGCAGGACCGGTATGCCAACCCAGGGGTGTGTGCTCCATGCAGTGCATGTCTGCATCTATGCCATGCAGGGTCTACATGTTATGCAGGTCACTGTCCTGTGCACCACTTGGCTGTGCATTGGTGGTGTGTGTGTGTGCCATAGCCACGGCTTTTGTGTTGGTCATGCCTGGTGTCTGCTGGTGGGGGCACCATGTGTCTTGTGTTGACATGGACCCCTGGCACTGTCATCGGACACTGTGTGCAATGTGGTCTTCACAGCAGGTGGTAGATCAGTTGTGGCTCAGCCACTGGGGTATACACCGGCTGCATGTTGTCCCTTTGCTCCAGCAGGCTGGCATTTGTTAGGGCCCCTGCGGCCCATGTTCACATGTGCATGCTGGCACTGTACATGGCCCCTACACATCCCATGGCCATGTGTGTCTGTGGGAATCCTATATGTGCATGCCTGTGTGGGTGACAGTGTCTACCTGCACTGCCCTATGCCTCTTGTCTGCCTGTGGCTTCTCCGAGCCATGCTGTCCCCCATGGTTGTGCCCATGTGCATCACAGCCGGATGTGATCACCTGGGGGCACATGCCCACCACAGTGTTATGGCTGTATCTCCCTTCTGCCATACTGTTGTATGTTCTGTGGGGTGCACACATTGTATTGGGTTGCAGCTGCATCTGGCAGCCATGCCGTTGTATGGTGGTCCTGCGGCAACTGGAGGTCCACCAGTCAGCACACCGGCCTCAGTGCCCCATGTGGAGGGTTGCTATCTGGGGCCTTCTCCCCATGTGCATCCGTGCATGGTGGCATTTGGGGGGGCATGATGGCCTCCCACTGATGTGCCCAACCCCTGTTGCTGTACCTAGTTCAGCCACTCTGTGCTGTGTGCGGGCACTAGTGCCCCCTACTGTGCGGGTGACCTTGTGTGTGCCGAGGCCATTGCTGCCCCCTGCGGTGTTCTGCCTGACACTGTTGTGCAGCGGCATGTCAGGCATACGTTGATTTGTCCACCTTTGTTTGGGTATTCACCAACTGATCCTGCAGTCTGCGTCCCCTGCACTGTTCCAGATCCCATTGGTTGTACTGGCGGCATTTGGGTGTGTGCTGTGTTTTCCGCCCTTGTTTTGGCAGTCATTGTTTGCCCATGCAGTCTGCATCCCTGCGATATTCCCAACTGCTTTCTGTAGTGCCTGCGCAATTCCTGTCTGCGATGTTCTTGCTGCAATGTTTCTGTTCGAGATGTTTTGTCCCGCACTGATCATGGCCCAAAGCCATCAGAGGGATCCATTCCACTCGGATAGATTTTTTTTCTTTCTCTCACAAGCTATTGTATTCCAGAGTGCCCAGACACAAGATATGGTCTTCAGTCACCATAGAGCTGTGTGCTTGTATATAACTAGGGGGTAGCCCCAATGTGCAGTAAAAATATTTGGCATTTAAATGCTAAAGTTTTAGAGGAGATAAAAAAAATAGCAGAATAGCAGAAGTTGTAGCTTGCACACAAGACAGTACTATGCATGTACGATAATGGCAGACTGGTAGAAAGATTCAAAAAAGAACTTCAGGTCTTTACTTCAAAAATTATCAGGTAAAACTTTTTTAAATTAATATTTGGAATATATAAATTTATGCAAGCAGCTTCATCTCCTTATTTCAAAAACTGAAACTTTGAAAATTAACTATAATCAACAAATTTTAGTGATAAAAAACGAAATCTATAAAATGCAGTACAAATGGGCTAAAATGCTTTATCAAGAAATGAAATTCAGAACACAGGGTAAGAAGCATGCTTTTGATGTATGTAAGGAGTGAAAGCATAGAACAGATCATAGATTAATTTTGAATTTGGAAGATGAGCCAAGGAAAAATTATGTAGATAAATCTGGTATCATGAAAATTGTGAACTCCTTTTTTTTACTAAAACATTGAGGATGCCTCATTTAAGTGGTTTAGACGCCAGATATTTTTAAAATTTTGAGATTCCAGAGTTATCAGATAAACAGAGAAATACATTAATAGCACCAGTTACAGAAGAAGAAGAAGTAAAAGCAGCCATCAGTAATTTACATAATAGTACAGCACCAGGAAATGATGGAGTAATTTCAGGATTTCATAAAACATTTACAGTAGAATTGATTCTGTTTTTAACACAGATGTATAATGAAATATTGGAAATACATTTACTACCAGCAACCATGGTGATGGCAGATTTGATTTTTTTTATTTAAAAAAGGAAATAAAAATCACTTGACCAATTGCAGACCAATTGGTTTGTTTAACTCAGACTATAAAATCTTGGAGAAACTTTAAGCCAAAAGATTGCCTGCAGTATCATATATTTTAATCAGTGAGGTACAGACTTGCTCTATCCCTCATAAAAGCATTCAGGATAATCTAATTACACTAAGAGAAATGTTTAATAGCTGTCAGCAAGGCTTCGGGCCATGAACAGTGCGGGACAAAACATTGCAACAGGAACATTATTAAGGGTAAGAACATCGCCGACAGCAGTAGCGCAGGCACTACAGAAAGCAGTCGGGAATATCACAGGGATGCAGACCACATGGGAAAAGAACAACTGCCTAAACAAGGGCGGAAAACACAGCACACACCCAAATGCCGCTGGTACAACCAACGGGGTCTGGAGGAAGTGCAGGGGATGCAGACCGAAGGAGCAATCGGCGAATGCCCAAACAATGGTGGACAAATCAATGTATGCCTGACATGCTGCTGCACAACAGTGGCAGGGGGCAGAAATGACCTTGGCACACACAAGGTCACCCGCACAGTAGGGGGCACTGGTGCCCACGCACAGCACAGGGTGGCTGAACTAGGTACAGCAACAGGGGTTGGGCACACTAGTGGGAGGCCAGCTTGCCCGCCAAATGCCACCATGCAAGGATGCACATGGGGAGAAGGCGCTGGATAGCAACCCTCCATGGGGTACTGAGGCCAGTGTGCTGACTGGTGGACCTCCAGTTGCCACAGGACCACCATGCAACGGCTTGGTGGCCAGATGCAGCTGCAACCCAATACAATGTGCACACCCCACAGAACATACAACAGTGTGGCAGGAGGGAGATACAGCCATAACACTGTGGTGGGCATGCGCCCCCAGGTGATCATGTCCGGCCGTGATGCACGGGACACAACCATGGGGGACAGCATGGCTCGGATGAGCCACAGGCAGACAAGAGGCATTAGGCAGTGCTGGTTGACACTGCCACCCACACAGGCATGCACATATAGGATTCCCACAGACACACATGGCCACGGGATGTGTAGGGGCCATGTACAGTGCCGGCATGCACATGTGAACATGGGCCGCAGGGGCCCTAACAAATGCCAGCCTGCTGGAGCAAAGGGACAACATGCAGCCGGTGTATACCCCAGTGGCTGAGCCACAACTGATCTACCACCTGCTGTGAAGACCACATTGCACACAGTGTCCGATGACAGTGCCAGGGGTCCATGTCAACACAAGACACATGGTGCCCCCGCCAGCAGACACCAGGCATGACCAACACAAAAGCTGTGGCTATGGCACACACACACCACCAATGCACAGCCAAGTGGTGCACAGGGCAGTGACCTGCATAACATGTAGACCCTGCATGGTATAGATGCAGACATGCACTGCATGGAGCACACACCCCTGGGTTGGCATACCGGTCCTGCACATGGCATTGTCATGGCACCACTGCAGACACCACATGCACTCACAGTGGCAGTGACTACCTCACACTGCACCACAACCTGTATGCAAACATCCACACCACCTGGTGCACACCCTCCAGTGGTGCACAACCCCATGTAACAGAGACACTGCCCCCAGCACAGACAGCACAGGAGCCCAACACCTGCACAGCAATCCCCCATGACAGAGCGACACCCCACGGCAGCACAGTCCCCCTCCATGACTGAGCATCAACCCTAGCAGAGGACAGTACCCCCACCCTGACAGTGCATCAAACCATATTGCCACAGTACCCCCTCCATCTACAGGGCAATACCCTAATAACAGCACAGTGCCTCCACCCTGACAGTGCATCAATCCATATTGGCACAGTACCCTCTCCAGGTGTGTGCGATAGCACACTGTACAAGTGGTTAGCAGTCACTGGCACCCTCACATGGCATGGTGGTGGTCAGTCCATGCCCAGCAGCTGCAGCCACTGGCATGGTCCTGGTCAGACATGCAGCTGGAAGTTATTGGCAATGCTGCGTAGATAGTCATATGTGGGCCTGGTGCCATAGTCCCCAACAATGTGCTGTATGCAGTCTGTCAAGTCCCTGAACCTCTTCCTTGATGGTGGTGCATAGCGCCCAATGATGCATTGCTCGATCTTCAGCTCATTGAGTCGCTGCTCCAACTTCAGGGCATCAATGAACTTCCATAGGCTTGGGTGGCATGCACCTATTAGTGTGCTGAAGGCATGGTGCCACCCTTCCACAGAGTTGTTGGTGTGGGCACTGCCAGTCCTGGCTGCATCATGACAGCTCCACAGGTCGACGGGGAACAGGGGGCACCTGCAGACACCACCACGGATGGGGTGCCCCACCCATGTGTCCTCGAAGTAGTCTACTATTGGTGCCAGCAGCTCGTCATGTGTGATGTAGAATTTGAACGACCTGAGAACCTCAAAGACGGTGGACACCTCACCTGGGGGGATGAAGGCAAGTGCAGGCAGCAGGCGCATATGTAGTGCAAAGTCCTCATCCTCTGTGTAGTGGTGCACAGCCTCAGAAACCTCCTGGACCTTCATCCACAGTGCCTGGCACAGGTGGAAGAAGCAGCCATGCTGGCTGGCATCCGGGAATACAGTGGCAAAGGACTTTATTGCAGCCTGTTCGAAGTCCATGATTATCACAGATGACTTGAGGTCCTCTTGGAGCTCCCTCACTGCGGTGAACTTACTGGTGTACGTCAACCCTGTTTTGTTTGGCAGCAGAAGGTACACAGTGGGTATTACGGTGCAGTATTGCTCTCCATGTATGGTGTATAGCTGTGTGAAATGTGGTAGTGCTGTCTTTATGTGCCATCTGCATATCATGTATGGCACTGTGACAGCAGCTGCAGGTTCCTGTCCGTGGTGTATCTCGGTATACGAGATACACCACCACTGTCATGGAGTAGGAACTGGGATCCATCATGTGTCACTGTGTACACGTCTGGGATGGTGAGGTCCTGTAGTGAGGTTGGCTGGGGTGGTGGCTGGCTAGCGGCTATACGTGTACGGCAGACACTCCTTTTCAGGAGGTGTATGCTGGGAAGACTACCTAATACAGCAGTGGTTATGTTGCTACTGCATGCTGCCACCACCTGGTGGGGTGTCTCCATCATTTGTAGGGCCCTATGCTTTATGTCTGTAACAGCCTTCCAGACACCTATGGCCCCATGGTCAGGTACATGGTTGTGGCTGTTCACCTCCCTGATGCCCTCCTCCCCTGCGGTGTGGATGCACCCAGGGCATTTCGCACTGTAATACTCTGAGCATTTCCAATATGTTTCATCCACCAGGTTCCGCTCTTTGTAGTACAGATGTCCCTCATGTTGTAGTAGGGTCTTCCCCTTTTGATTGGTCACATAGTGCAGTGGCATGGTTCTGTGGACCACTCACGTGCCTCCCACACAGTGTTTGTCCTCTGCACGACACTCCCATGCACCTTAGCATGGTCTGTGTTCTGTGCTACCTTATGGGAGTGCCGCTGGGTGTGGGAGTGACAGCACCTACCCTGACAGCACACGCCCAGCTCACAGGTGTGTCCTGTTAGCCCTATATTCATGCTGTGGTGCCACGCCCCACCCCCTGTGTGTCCTGCTGTCTGTCAGCATTGTGTGTTTCACTCACCTGGGTTGGTGAGGGTGCATTTCACATGCTGTGGTGTTGCCCCTGTGTGGCCCTCAACCCTTGCTGTTGTGTGTGGTGCATCGGTGGGTGCAGGTGTCCTGTTCTGGGAGTCACCTCCTGTCCTGGGAATCACCTCCTGCCCCTTTGCCCCTCTCTCCACATACTGCATGCCCCTTGTGTGGTTGTGTCTCCCTTGTAGCCCTGTGGTGGCATTTGGATTATCATACCCCATGTGTGGTCTGGCTCCCTACCAGTCTGCACTGTGGCTTACTTAACCCCCCCCCTTCTCGGGGTCCATCCACCATGCTGTGCTCCTTCTGCCTCCCTCTGTGCTCTGGGTGCATTTGATCCATGGTGCCTGTGTTGTTGTCCATCTTGCCAGCCCCGTTGTGCTGCCCTGCTGTCTGCCTCACAGTTTTGCCAGTGCTGGGTGTCCCTCTCCATGCAGTTCCTTGTGCACGCCTCCATTGCTGCTGCTGTGCTGAGCTGTTCTGCTTGTGGGTCAGTGGCATTTGTGCTCAGCGTTGTTGGGTCCACTGTGATGTTCTTGTTTGCGGTATTACTTCCGCGTTGTTCCACCCACGTTGTCTCCTCCACAATGTTCATGGTGTGAAATGTCAGCAAGGTACTGAATCAGGTTTTCTTATAAATTTAGATCAGGAAAATGCTTTTGACCCTGTTTCGCATGATTACTTTTTTTTCACAAAATAGCAGTTCTGTATACCTAATGTTTTTATTGACTGGATAAAATGTCTCTGCACTGGGGCAACAGTTACATCAGTCATTAAGGACTGGAGGGGGGATTCTACTGCTGTCCATAAGGGAACACATTAGAGATAACCTATTAGCCCCCTACTCTATGTATTTTGCATGGACCCTCTATTATGGAATATTTTTCAGTCTACATTTATAGAAGGGATTAAGTTATCACAGGCAGTACCCCCTTTGAAAGTGATGACCAATGTGAATGATGTAGCAATTATTGTAAAGGCAGACATAGCAGAATCAGAAGTAAAAGACCAATTGCAAACATTCACTAGTATTTCAGGATCCAAAATTAATGCAGACAAAAGCATTGGTGTGCCTTTGTGACATTACCCCTTAAATACCCTAGATACATTAGCTGGTATAACATTTACATCAGGTACTATAACCTTACTGTGTATACAGTTTGGAACAGGGGACTTGGACTATGTTAACTGTGAGTAACAGATAAGAAAAGCAGAAGGATTAATGGCACAATGGAAGAATAAACCAATTTTTAAATTAAAAAGAGTTTTACTTAATAAAACATTATTAGTCCATGTATTTTTGTACTGTATATAAGTTATGTTTTCAATCTCCAGTAATGCTAGAAAAAACATGTAACATATTCTTTCAACCTTTGTGGGGGAAGTTGACTTTAACTAAAAGGGAAAAGACACACAGAGCACTCCGAGAAGGTGGTTTAGGCCTGGTTAACCCTACAGCATTTTATTATAGTATTTTCCTGTACTGTAATGTAATTCAGCTAGGTCCCCAAGTAACTAAAACAATGGCAGTAGTCATTCTAGAATGGGCAGATATTTACAAGCAGGCCTGGTCTCAAAGCAGTAACAGACATATGACCTATACCCAGATTATACCTTCTTACATTCAAGAGATGTTCTAAAAATGTATTCGTTGGAAAATACCTTACTTGGCACCCTTATCAGTTAATAAACACATAATATATGAAGCCCTCCAGAGGGCTATTCATTGAATAGAATTATGTATCTCTTCTTGTCCAGCTCCACAAAGTAAAATAGCATTGTCTCAGCTCAGCAATGCTAGGATACCTAAAAATGCGTGGGATATGGTTAAGCTTACATGGCAGGCTTAACTTAAAAAATAATAATAAACACCAACATGTACTGGAAAGATACTGTGCCAGGTTAGGGTATTCCCAGGTACTGGAAACACAGGAACATCTATTTTTAACCTGTGATTATGCACACGCCTTTTGGATGATAGCAGCTCAAAAGTGGAAATTATCTTTATTACAGCATCTGACATGAAATGTTGATTTTGGTTATTTATCTTCAACAGTGGCAGGCCTTTAATTCAGGCACTCTACAAGTTATTTTTACTGTACTGAAGTATTATCTGTAGCAGGCACACTGCAGAGGTTATTTTAACTGTTTTTTTACTTTATCCTTACAGAATGTATATGATTTGGATGCACAAAAAAATTCCTATACTCGATTGCAAGCTTTGTGGAAATCTTGAGAAATATTTTGTTACCTTAAGTAGACAGCAGATTTGGTGACAGGAATGGAGGTCCAGCATCAGTATTTTTTCCTGTTTCTGTTTAGTTATGAGATGAAAATGCTTGAGTTTTTTATGGAACACTATTTTTTGTCAATTTATGGTTAACGTCTGAACTTTAAGACATGTTTGTTTTGTTTTGTATTTTACTCTCCTTTTTCCCCCAATAAAATTCCCCTACATTTTCAAGAAGTGTCCTGGGATCTTTAATGTTCACCTGAACAACCACCAGAACAGGCAGATTGGTCTTCGGTTTAATGTCTCATCCAAAAAATGGATATGGAAGGAATTGGCCAAGGAGTTGAATACACAAAAGGAGGAAAATTGTGTATAACAAAAAATGGGGATGAACCCCACTGGCACATATATTAAGGGGCTAGACTTCTTTGAAAAATTAATGGAATGAGAAGATAAGAGTCGAGAAGTAATAAAATATCTCCTTCATAAACAATTTTTTTTTATTTTCATAGGTGCCCTGGTGAGCAAAGAAGTGACTAACAAGTCAAAGAAAAAAGGATATCAAAGCAGCTGGGCAACTGACTGAGGCATCTAGGAGTCTGAAATCAGGAGGGTAAGTATAGTCTCTATTACAAGTGTAACGTCAGCAAGTTAGATTGGGACTTTCAGTCAGGATATTAAGGCATAGCTAACAGTGTGCTAGCCTGAGTGTGGGGGAAGGCAAGTGAAACATGCCCATTGAATAAGCTGTGAGGATAGCTGATAATTATTCAGTTGGTCTAAGGCAGAAGTGAATGTGTTGTCTGAATTTAGACTGTGCTTTCATTTCACTGAACTTCTGCTTAACTGAACTGAGCTTAAATTCAAGTCTACCTAAGCATCCTATCGCATAGGCATCCCACTGGATGAGTGGCACAAAGCAGGAGTAGAGGGTTTGACTTGGAAGGTCCTGCAGGGCATCAATAGGGAGACTACAGTACTACAATGGACTCTGCAGGTGCAGTTATTAGCTAAGCTACAGGTGTTGTAACTAGTAGACTTGTCAGTATAGGGAATCCCAGTAACTCTATCTAGGTTATATCAACTTGGCAGTTGTGTGGGTTACCTCACATTAGTGGTAATGTAATAAATACTTTACACTTCTTTTCATTTATTTTAGATTTGATGACCTTTCCCTTGAATTATTTGTTTACCTTCTCCCTTATATTTTGTGAGATCTCTCAGTCATGGACAGTAGTCCTTACATTTAAGTCTGGAGATTGTACTTTAATTAAGAAATATCACCAAACCTCCCTCCTGGCCCCTCTGTCCATAGTCCTTGAAAAAATTGCTATTGATCAATTAAAAGGGAACTTGGACTCAAAGAGTGTATTAATACCCTTCCACCATGGCTTTAGGGAGAATTATAGTACCCTTACTGCTGACCTGGAAGTTACTGGTGCCCTTCATAGGACCCTGGACAGAGGAAACATGGCAGGATCTTTGCTTGTGGATTTATCAAAGGCATTTGATCTTGTTCATCATGGTTGCCTGCTTTCAAGACTCTCAGACCTTGGCTTATCTTCAGTTACAGTTGTCGGTTTCCGATTTATTTATCTAAAAGGAAACAATTGGTCCTACTTAATACTACAGTCTCTCCCCTGGTTGATATAAAATTGGTATTCCCCAGGATTCAGCCCTGGGCTCCATTCTTTTTACTATCTACTTGAATTATTTACCTTCTATCATTCATGGTTCAGACTCACATACTATTATATAAGTCTGAGTACACTGTATTGTGCAAGCCAGGCTCAAACTCAGTTGAAATTGGACACTTCGACAAAAATAATTTTTCTCATATTCAGAACTTGGTGTTGGAGAATAGGATGTTATAAAATATAACAGAAACAAAGTTTATGATTTTGAGTCTCAAACAAAAAGTAGTCTGAATTTTTATGTCCTCTTTATGATTTGTATAGTAGACAAACTGAGGCGATTGTGAGTTTTCAATACTTTGACTTTATTTTGGATCAATCCATTACATACCAAGAACACATAGATTCCCTGGTCAAATCTATTTATATTCACTTAAGGTAATTATATCATCTTAAGAAGTTTCTATCAACAAATTCTCATAAACTTTTGCCACAGTCTTTGCTACTGTCCTTGACTGATTATGGTCTCCTTCTAGGGCTCAGCTCCTTCTACTCAGTGTACAACAATGTTATACCATTCTACCTGTTGTTTTGCTGGCTTTGCACACAGATCAACACATCACTGTGATCTACATAAAAATTGGGATGATTTTCTTATGATCAGAGGGTAATTTATCTTAGTTTAATTAACTTTAATCAGATTTACTTTTCACCTATTCAGTAGTCCTTCATGTCTGAACTTAATGATTCTTTGAATTGTCATAGGATTAAATCTTCCCTCATACCAGCTGTATGACCTTCTTCTTTTAGAACACCTTCTCTGCAGTGGTCCTTTTTTCTGTTATGCTGTTAAGTTATGGAATGCTCTCCCTGTATCATTGTTGAATATTGGGTCCTTGAATGTATTTAGGAAACATTTAAAAATGCATTTAGTTGTTGTTGCATTTCTAAATGTTCTTGTTATAATTCCTGATGTTGTATGTATGTATCATGTTTAGTTTTTGTAATCTTTAGGTCCTCCTTAAAAATGGACATCAGGTGCTCTTGGGGTTTACTCGATCAAAACATTTTAAATTAAAAAAAAACTCTGTCAGTTTGTTTTATTTAAACTACTAAGTAATTAGTAGCTTGAGGTAACTGCCTATCTAGGGTAGGGGTGGCAGAAAACAGCCAAAGGTGGGACAGTTGGGAAATCATGTAAAACAGGAACCTTTGAAAAATCCCTATAAAACATAGGCCAGTTTTGATCTAGTGAAAAGGTACTAGGCAGATAGTAGGAAGAAGGTTATTAAGAGCAATCCAGGAGTTTTTATAGAAGCAGTATGGATCATGTGCACCATGGGAAGGTAGTCATCTGTGGGGATTGTGGGATGCTCATCTCCAGGTTTATGCTCTGGAGGGTGGCACTGGCCCATTTTCAGAACCTTTGTGGAGCTCAGCTAGTAGCAGCAAGAGACAAGATATCTCAGCTCTGGCACCGGCTCACCTGGTGCACACATTCCACACCCAACTCCCTCAGAGGCCCACTGGCTGGGTGGGCTGGAGAGTTGCAGGGAAAAGGAGGGAGAGGAGAGGTTGGGTAAAGCACGAGGAGGCCAACAAAACCCACATCTTCCCACAACAAACTGCTTTACAGCACTGAAGGAGGAACCTATATCTGATTCCATGGGGGTGGGGTGACTGTGAGCCTTTTGGAGGTAGAGGGGAGAATGACTTTGTGGCACCCGGGGGGGGGCAGATGGAAATCAGCAAGGAGTATCTTTGTTATTAGGTACTCAATGATTAGGGGTTATAGAAAATGTTGGGTGATGGGGATGGGGAGAGGGTGGTCAGGTGGCTTCCTGATGCTCAACCATTTGGGATATAGATAGGATAGTGAGGATGGTGGAGAAGGGGTTGAGGGAGCTGGGGTTGCTGGTACAGTTGGGTACCAATTATCTGTAAAACTAGCCTTTGGAAACAATGAATTATAACTTTTAATAGCTGGGGACAGACTGAAGGCACACTCAGCTTCCCTGGCTTCTCCAAGGTCCTCCCTGTAAGGAGTAGGGTAAATAGGAATAATAGAGTGAGGAGGATGAAAAGATAAAGGAGTTTAATGTGTGGTTGAAGGCGTGGTGTCATGACGAACTGTACAGCTTTATGGGAGACTGGAGGGGATTTTGGGACATGAGACACTTCAAAGGTGACAGCTTCAAGCTAACAAGAGAGGAGGCCAGTGCGCTGGGACAGAAGTTTGACATCAATACTGGACAGTATATTTGACTGCCGGGGAGGCTGAGGGTAGCTGAACCTCTGATAAAGGAGAGAGACTGGGGAATCTAGATAGTGCTTCCCTGAACAGGGGGCTAGTAGCAGTGGGGAGGGAAACAGAAATGTTGGAGTTCAAATTAAGTTAGGGGAAAATGTCTAGAAGGGTGGGCACAGAAAGTCTACAAACAACAAGAAAATAAAGAAACTTAGGCAGCTATGGAAAAATAAGAGAGAAGGACCAGTGAAAAGCAACAGGGGATGGAGAGCAAGATAGAAAGTGGTCCTTGAATGCTAGGAGCCTAGGAAATAAAATCAATAAGCTTCATCTAGTGGTGGCAGGCACAAACATGGTCCTTGTAGCCATTATAGAAATATGAGCCACAGGCAAGTATGACTGTGAGCAGGCAGTCCCTGGCTAAACCATGTTTAGGCAAGATATAGGGAAAGGGAATGAAGAAGGAGTAGCCCTCTATGTTAGGAAAGGCATTAAGGCAGTGGAGGGTGAATCATCAAGGGATGAAATGGGGAAATAGAATCGCTGTTGGTTCAGCTCATGGTGGCCTTAGGTAAGAAACGGCAGATGGGGATGGTCCATACACCACCAGGACAGGTGAAAGAGGGAGAGAATAAACTAGGGACAGAAGCAGAGAGAGGTATAACTTATGTTGACAACAGTATGTTTTTGTCAAATTAGCATATTGTAGGAATCAACTAATAATAATTTTGGGGATGTGTTTCTGTTGTATATCCAAGTATGCTGAATTTTATCAATATATGGTGATAAACATATACAAATGTAAAAGTCTATGAAGATTTGTTTCTGTCTCAAGAAAGTCTGTTCAAAGTAGTAACAGAAGAAATTGCTAATGTATGTATGTGTTCTGTCAAACTGAGATGATAACATGCAAGCTACAGCACCTATGTATTATTCTCTGTCCTGTAATGCTATTTTAAAAGTTTTTAAACATCTTTGTATATTCATACACTATTATTTATGAAATGGTAAATGACCAATCAATAAAAATTGAATTGAATATTGAAACAGAGATGGGGTGGTAAACAAGGAGGTGGTAGTAGTGAGGGATCTCAACCTGCCTGAAATTGATTGTAACATTCCAGCAGCTAGGAGCACTAGACAGCAGGTCCTGCAAGACACATTGCTAGACTGCCTGCTGGTGCAGCTGATTAAGGAAATCACAAGACAGGCTGCCATTCCAGACATGGTGCTCACCAACTCAGAACTGGTATGAGCAGAATGGGTTGGGGAGCCACTAGGGCTTCAACCAGATGAGGGAATTAGTCCAAGACATGTTATTTGGAGGCGATAGCAATGGGGAGTGGAGGAAAGATGGAGAAAAATTAAGGGGGGCATTCCTGAGGCAACAAAGTCATGCATGCAAATGGTAACCAAAGGAAACAGGTACAAATGACCAATATGGTTCTTCCAAAATGGTGTGGGAGACAGTGAGGGCCAAGAAAAGGTGTTCACCAAGTGCAAGGAAAAAATGGGGAGGAAGAATTGGGGGAGAACCAAGTGAGAATTAAGGAAGCCAAGAAAGGAGTCAGGGATGTAAACACAGCAGACACAGAGCTGCTTATTACAGAGGAGGTTAAATGTGGTGAAAACAGTTCTTCAGATATACTATATTAAGGAAAAAAAAAGATGGGAGAGGGAATTATTAGGCTAACAGAGGAAGGTAGGGCAATAGAGCACAAACAAAAAACAGCCATTCTTAGTGACTACTTCTGCTCTATATTCACAATGGAGGAGAGCAGGTCTATACCAGAGTTGGCATACAGGAAGCTGTAAAGGGGATTCCAGAGATGAGGCAGCAGGTATTTACTAGTGAAAGGGTCTGCAAAGGGCTAGCAGACCAAAAAATAGATAAGGCCCCAGGACTGTATGGGATGCATCTAAGGGTGCTCAAGGAATTGGCATCTCAACTAGCTTATACCATGGTAGGGCTAATCAATATGTCAATTCAGGCAGGGGCAATTCTGAAAGACTGGAAAGTAATGGATGTAGTTTTGTTCCACAAGGGTGAGAACAAATAGCAACCAGATAACTACAGGCTTCTCAGTTTTACTTAGAAACATAACATAGAAACAGAAATTGTAGCCAGATAAGGACTGCCTGGCCCATCTAGTCTGCCCATAAACCCTTGTACAGGATTACTGCTTCCGACCCACCCACTGCTATACATCTATGGTTCCCCTATGCCCGTCCCAAGTATGCTTGAATCCATCCACTGTGCTCAGTCCCACCACCTCCTGAGGGAGACCATTCCGTGTGTCCACCACCCTCTCTGTGAAGAAGAACTTCTTCACATTCCCTCTTAACCTTCCACCTTCCAATTCCATGTTATGCCCCCTTGTTCTTGTGCATCTCCTGAATTGGAAAATGTCTCCCCTCTGCACCTTGTTTATACCTTTGAGTTACTTGAATGTTTCTATTATGTCCCCTTTTTCCCACCTCTCTTCCAGCAAGTATATATTGAGGTCCCTTAATCTCTCCTCATAAATCTTGTGTTGCAAGCCCTGTACCATCTTTGTCGCCCTTCTCTGGACCATTTCCAGTCTGTTAATAGCCTTATGAAGGTGCATTCTCCAGAACTGCACACAGTATTCCATGTGAGGCCGGACCATGGTTTTATATAATGGCATCACTACTTCTCTCCTTCTGCTGGTGATACCCCTACCTATGCACACTAGCATGCCACTGGCTCTCCAAGCTGCTTTAGCCTCTGTTTTGACATTATCAGGTTGTCTGAAATAATAAACCTCAGGTCCCTTTCCTCCTTTGAGACTGTCAGCAACTCCTTTCCCATCCTGTAGCTCCATTGTGGGTGAACTGATGGAGACACTAGACAAAGAGAACCTAGTGGACTACCTGGAGAGAAATGGACTCCAGGATAGTAAACAGCATAGGTCTTCTCAGACCAACCTAACAGTATTTTTTCACTGTGTAACAAGAGTAGTGGACAAGGGTGACACTGTGGATTTACTATACTTCGATTTCAGCAAGGTTTTCATCTCGGTGCCACACAGAAGGTTGCTGAAGAAGCTAGAAGATCTAAGTGCAACAAAAAAAAAACAATTAGATGGGGTGGGAAATAGTTTGGAAGGGATACAGTAGAGGGTTGTGGTAAATGGAGTCAAATCTGAAGAGAGGGAGGTTTCCAGCGGGGTGTCAGAGGCCATCAGTTCTGGATCCAGTCCTTTTCAATATGTTTATCAGTCAACAAGGAGAAGAATTTAAGCAAAGGTGTGTGTCTCTCTACAAATGACACTAAAGTCTGTGTAAGGTAGACAGTGAGGAGGGGATAAGGGAGATGCCGAGGGACCTACAAGGCTAGTGAGGTGGTCCTAGGTTTGGCATTTGAAATTAAACATCAAAAAGTGTAAGGTGATGCACATAGAGAAGAAGAACCAAAGCACAGTGTTCTGGATGGGTGGTTTTAAGCTGGGCACTACTTTTGAGGAAAGAGATTTAGAAGACATCATAAGTGTCTCTCTTAAGCAATCTAGCCAATGTACTGAGGCCTAGTTCTGGAGTCCTCACCAGATAAAAGATAAGAACAGGCTGAAGATGGTGCTAAGTAGGGTAACATGAATTATTCAAGGCTAGCAGGGCAACTCTTAAGAGGATCAGCTTAAAGCACTGAACATGCACTTGCTAGAGACCAGATTGGAGAAAGGGTATGATAGAGACCTTCAGGTTCCTAAAAGGAATGAATAAGGTAAACTGTGAGGAACTACTCAGGGCTGTCAGTATAGCCTATATGTTAGAGTAACAAGTAGTGTTTATTTATAGAAATGTTTCACAAGAAGGGCACGCACACAGTGAGACCTGGAGGGACATAGGGCTGTGAAGGATGATCAGTTACAATAGTATGTAGGTAGTACAAACAATACAAAATTGTAAGATTGTGCAACAGTTGGAACACAAGGTATTGCACAATAAACAGTAGTGGAACATTGGGTAAATTGCAATACATGTCCAAAATCATACAAAAGAACATATAAATGTACAAAACAGTAATAATGCAATAGAACCATTTATAGTGCATGAGTGTACCAGGAGCAGGCTTGAGGTAGTACACAAGTGCTATAGGAGTAAAAAGGATGGGGTTAGGTTGTGCACATTGGTGACCCAGAAGTGCAGGTGGAGAAGAGAGGGGGGAGAGGCAAGAACTGAATATGAGGAGCAGGGGTAGCCATTTCCTGATTTCCCCCTTCAGCAGATTGAGAACCCTGCCGGGGGGTCATGGTAGGAAGGCAGAAACTGGGGATAGGTATTAAGGTGGTTTAAAGCAGGAACAACTAAGGGAAAGGTAATTGTGTAGGGCAAAGGTAAGGGAGTAGTTGGAGGGGTGTCGTATTTCCGGGGGAGGAAATTCCAGATTTTAGGGAAATGATGGGCGAAACCAGTCTGACCGATGAGGGTGGAGCGGTGAGGGACTGTCAAGGTGCAGGCATCATTTTATCTGAGAGAGTGGGTGGGGGGAGGTGGAGTGGAGAGAAAGGATGAGAGATAAGAGGGATAGAGTGTTGCTCAGATGGATCCGGACATATCTGGATCCACAGATACCTGCCCTTTGCGGCAGGATAGTGGGTCTGCTGGATACTTCCACTATCTGCCCGTGGATCTGGCTGTCAGATCCTAACCAGAATCCATCACTATCTGGCCCTTGATCCTAACTATCTGGCCTAGGATCCGTGGATCATAACCAGGATACCTGGATCCTAACCAGGACCAATCACTATCTGGCACCGGATCCTAACTATCTGCCCTAAGATCCATGGATCCTAACCAGGATACCTGGATCCTAACTAGGATCCATCACTTTCTGACCCTGGATCCTGCATCTGTCTTTGACAGGATATCTGGCAGGATCCAAGTTAGGATACCAGCACAATCTGACAGATAGTGGTAGGATCCACAAAAGCACTATCTGAGCAACACTAGTAAGAAGCTGTGAATGAGCTTGGTACATCTAATAGACTAGGGTTTGATCCCACAACCTTTACTTGCATATTGTGTGACTCTTAGCAAGTCACTTAACCTCCCCACTGCTCCTGGGTCACCTCTGGAAAAAGGCAGTTTTGCCTAGTGGGCCCTACCCATTTAACAAAAAAGAATAAATGAATATCTGTTGTATGGCTGGCAGTTTGGGCCCATGTAAATAACTGTTCAGCAGGAATAGTTTATCAAAAACATGGGGAGATGAGTGGAGACTGGAGGGGGGAGGTTCAAGAAGGACATGATAAAGTTTCATTTTGCAGAGAGGATGATTGAGCTGTGGAAGTCTGCCAGTGGGTGTGGTGAGTGCCAAAACCATTATTGATTTCAAACACTGCAGGGCCTGAGTGATGGGCTTAGTTGTTACTCAGGTCAGCAGCAGTAAAACAGGGAGCATGGGGTTGAAGATGTGAGCTAAAATCATGTATAAACAAAAGGTCTTATGTTATGTTAGGATATTACATGCAGACTGGAAGAACTAATGGTCTTTATCTGTTATCATTGTCTTTTTTTCTGTGTTTCTATAGTATCAGCTAGAGGCCAAGTGTAAAAGCTGCCCACTGTGGAAAATGTGCATACTGCCCAAGAGGTTGAACCTACAGAAATTCTAGCCCTGCCTCGGATTTCCTATAAAACAGAGAGTGGAGCACAGTGGATGGACAGTGGACAGGTGAGTGTGGCTCTATGAAGAAGATATGCTTGAAGGTCTAGAGATATAGTATCTAACTTTCCTATCTTCCAAGGATCAACCTTCTTCATCAAGCGTCACTCTTTGGTTGAGTATCAAGCTTACCAGTTAACAGGAGGAGCGGGCTCAACCCTTAGGCAACAGATCTTAGGCTTCAGCTGGAGAAAACTGAGGAGGAGGCTGCCCTGATTATCATCATCTGGCAAAAGGATGGGTGAGTGCAGCTGGTCCAGAGGAACAGGATGTGCACCTGTCCTCAATAGCTGCTGTCCCTCCCACTAGGAAAATAGTGAGTTCCCCTAGAATGGAATAGGGCATTTAGAGCCCTATGGAAGGTCACTAGCCCTACACTAAATGGGAGAGTCATTGCAGAGACATCTGCATGAGTCAGATAACTGATGCTACAGAGTGGGAAGTTAAGTTACCTTGGAAACACCATAAAATGTGGTCATCTTATACTGTGCTGCTTCCATCCCCTTAGTAGTGATGCCAAAGCCTGATCACACCTTGCACTTGCATGCATCTGAGCCTAAAGACTTCACTAATTAGTCACCATATGTTCCTAGTGTGATGCTGTGGTCATAGAAGACTTAGCTATAGTGAACATCCTCGGCCTCAAGGCATCCATCTACTTGGAGTCATGTGATAGGAATATAGCCCAGCTAGACAATATCTTCAGCTGGAGTGAAGATGTGTATAACAGACTTGTTATTTTCTAAAAAAAGGATGTCAGTGGATTCAAGGCTGGAAAGCCACCAACAGACGAAACTGAGGGAGGCACCTATAAGAATGGTGGATTTGTTTCCCCTACTTCAGCTCTGTGCATTCTTCAGTTATTTGTGGAAATATTGCTGGGACAAGGGGCTCAAGGGCTTAAGGTTTGTAGCCAGCTGATCAAACAGTGAGTAAGGTGCTTTATATAGTAGTCTGGGGAGGCATAAGTGGACTCTAGATCCACAGTACCCATGCTCCATCCAGGACTCTGTGGCTTGCTCAGTTGCCTTACCCTAGGGGAGAAGAGTGAACAGCCTCTAGGCCCAGTAGCACCAGCAGTAGAGGTGGCTAGAGGGTGGGTGTCCATGGACGGACCCCTGTCAGATGATGATGGTCAGTCTGACTTTTGATTTGTCTGAAGCTGAGAGCCTTGCAACACTGCAAAGAACAAACTGTAACTTCATTTAGGAGCTGGAAACTTGGTAAGGCATAATATTGTAAAACAGGGGAGCTACGCTTTCTACAAAGAGTTTCATTTTTTTTCTCCTTATTGGCATTAAGCAGAGAATTGCAGGATTCCATTGAAAGTGTAGTAATTTTATAACCAGAGGGAGTGAGATACAACTGAATTTGCTTGATAGTTGGGGTTGAGACTTAGTATTTAGAGGGATATTTTTGCAACATTTTAAAAGTGTCCTGCTGGCTGAGTAGTTAAGTTTATATCCCTGGTTTCACTGAAAGATTTTGTGTATTGGAATCAGATGCAGCCTGCCTACAGTGAAAGGCCTGCTTACATCACAGGTGTCACTAGTCAATCAGTTGGCTTAATTCTTAAGATTTTCAGTGCAGGAAGAGTGTAAAGCACAGCTGAATTATTCTGGGGCTGACCGCTTTCAGAGCACAAACCACCAGGCTGTTTTGGGGCTGGGGAGGGTTACCTGTGTCTGAGTTGGATGTCTGGCTTTTTCTCTGTTTGATTAGCAGGTTATTTTCTCTGTCAAACTGTTGTGTAGGGCATCTTGCTGACAGGAAGGCACTCATCGCAGTGCTGGGTCAGAGCTTTTAGCTGATTGTTTTGCGAGGGCACAGTTTAGGCCCAACCCCTTCCCACCACTCACCCCACCCACCTCTGGAAATAGTTCCTTTATACCTGGGGTTCTGACATCATTTCCTCAAGAGTGCAAGGTGCATATCACTGTCATATCCTCTCTAGCACGCTGCACTGACAATATAAGCATACACATTCTATAATATATATATTTCTATATAACAAACCAATCACACACACACACACACACACACAGAAAAAGTAGATAAAACATGTGGGGAGTAGTGCAATGTAATGGCTGTGGGGCAGCAGTCTTCTGGGAGTCTTTCTGGAGGCTGAGATGCTGCTCTATTTGCAGACAACTCTCTGCCCTGAGGGAGGAAGTTGCCCATCTTCAGACCATGCTGGACAGTAGTAAGGGAACCTTCCCCCAGGCCACACTGGATGGTAGGAAGGGAACCTCCCCATCCAGGGAGCACCAGAGCCACCACCACTACCTCAGAGGTTGTGAAGAAAACACAGCAGTTGGACCACAGTGGGCTTAGGAAGGGTGAGGATGGTGGAATAGAGGCACACCCAGTCAGTTGTTCCACTCCACAATCCATACACCATTCTGGGGGAGCATAGCTCCCCTATGGATGCACCCATGGAGGAGACTAAGGAGGCTGAGGACAGCTGTCACAAGGGAGGCCCACAGGAAGGAGACAGAGGACACCACAAGGAAAGGAAGCAGCTCCTGGTGGGGGACTCAATTATTAGGGGGATAGAACTGGGGGGAGCAGGGAAAACTGAAGTAAGGTGCCTGCCTGGTGCCATGGCTTGGAGGGACAGGAAGCGCATCCTCAGGATCACGGAAACAGCTGTATGGGAGTCTGAGCTGGACGTCATTGTCCACCTAGGGACAAATGACTTGGCTCATCATGAGATTAGAGCAGTGCAGAAGGACTTTGTAGAATTGGGGAGGGGCCTAGGACAAGTAGCACACACAGTATCCTTCTCAGAGGTGCTGCCTGTCAATGGCATGAGTGAGGCGAGGGTACTTTGCACCATGCAGTTTAATGAATGGTTGAAAAAATGGTGTGGAGTGCAGGGGTTTGGCTTCATTGGGGACTGGGGTTCCACCTGGAGGGACACCAGCCTATACTGGCAGGATGATCTGCATCTGTCCAGGAAGGGAACAAGTCTTTTGAGCAATCGGTTTAAATGCTTCATTGGCAAGCTTTTAAACTAGTCAAGGGGGGAGGCACTGATAAGCAGCAGGAAAATCCCAGCCTCCCCCTACAAAACAGGGTACTAAATGAGAAAAAGACCAAGGTAGAAAGGTCAGTGGGGGATGCTGCAACAGAAGGTAAAGCCATCAAAAAATGGAGAGCAATGAGTACCAATGCCCATAGTCTGAGGAACAAGCTTCCTGAATTAGTGGCCTTGATGGAGGAGGAACAACTGGATATCGTGGCAGTCACAGAAACATGGTACACACAAAACCATGACTGGGATGTAAACATACCAGGATACACTATCTACAGGAGGGACAGGGAGGGTAAAAGAGGAGGAGGAGTAGCTCTTTACATAAGGGAAGGAATCAAAGCAGCAGAGCAAAAGGGTAAACAGGGAGGAGAAGAAGCACTGTGGGTAAATTTGGAGACCGGCAATGGCACCACAATACGCACAGGGGTTGTATACAGACCCCCTTCTCAGGGGGAGGAAATGGACAAGAAAATGATAGAAAGTATACTTAGAATGGCAGAAAAAGGGGAGATATTGCTGATGGGTGATCTGAATATGCCAGATGTTAACTGGAGTGCAGTTGCAGCAGCCACTTCTAAGAGTGGGTTATTCTAGATGCCCTACAGGGGGCATGCCTTAGACAACTAGTATTGGAGCCCACTCGAGAGGGAGCAATCTTAGACCTGGTTCTCTCAAATGGAGATGAAGAGAGGATCACAGATGTAGAAGTGGGTAGCCATCTGGGAACTAGCGACCATCGAACAGTATGGTTCACAATAAACACAGCAATAGAGTCAAGCCATACAAAGACAAAGGTACTGGATTTTAGGAGGGCTGACTTTGTCAAAATGGGTGAGTGCCTAAGGAATGCACTAGCAAATGGGCAGGAAGGAGGGGTGGAAGAACAATGGGGAATAATAAAAACTGCCATCACAGAGGTATCAAGCATTTGTGTAAAGCAAATAAACAAACGAAGCGGAGGTAAGAAACCACTATGGTTCTCAAAGGAAGTGGCAGTGAAGGTTCAAGAGAAAAAAGCATTCAGGAAGTACAAGGAATCACAGAAGGAACAGGACAGAGAACTATATCAGTTAAAGCAAAAGGAAGCTGGGAAGGCAGTCAGATCAGCAAAGGCCCAAACTGAGGAAAAAGATAGCCAACTCAGTTAAGAAGGGGGATAAAACCTTTTATAGGTACATCAGGGAGCGAAGGAAGACCAAGGGAGGGATAGTGAGGCTTAATAAAGGGGAGGGAGGGTGGGCAGAGGATGACTGAAAAGGCAGAGATACTAAACAAATATTTTTGCTCAGTATTTACAAAGGAAGAGGGTGAGGTACCTAAAACAAACAATAGAAACACTCTGGATACAGAAGTTGATACCAGCCCATTTACAGAAGAAAGGGTTCTGAAAGAACTCTTAAAACTGAAGGTGGACAAAGCAATGGGGCCTGATGGGATTCATCCCAGAATTCTAAAAGAACTAAGGGTAGAACTAGTGACACCACTGACTACCCTCTTTAACAAATCATGGGAGGATGGGTGGTACCCAAGGACTGGAGGAGGGCAGATGTGATTCCCTTCACAAAAGTGGGAGCAAGGCAGAAGCGGAAACTACAGACCTGTTAGTTTAACCTCAGTGGTAGGAAAATGATGGAATCACTTCTGAAGGAAATAATTGTTAAATATCTAGAGGCCAGAGGGCACAGGACCCAAGGCAGCATGGATTCCTAGCAGGAAAGTCATGCCAGACAAATCTGATAGATTTCTTTGACTGGGTGACCAAAGTAGTTGATCAGGGAGGGCTGTAGACATGGCCTACCTAGACTTTAGCAAGGCATTTGACACAGTCTCACACAAAAGATTAATATACAAGTTAGCCAGCCTGGGAGTGGGTCCCAAGATGACAGCCTAGGTAAAGAATTGGATGGAGAATAGGACACAGAGAGTAATAGTAAATGGAGTCCACTCTGAAAAAGGGGGTTAGTAGTGGGGTACCGGAGGTTCAGTATTAGGACCAGTCCTCTTCAATGTCTTTATAAGTGACATTGCAGAGGGACTGGAAGGAATATGTCTCTTTGCAGATGACACAAAGATCTGCAACAGAGTTGATGCACAGGTGGGGTGGAAAGGATGAGAAGGGACTTGGCAAGGTTAGAGGAATGGTCAAATGTATGGCAGCTTAGATTCAATGCTAAGAAGTGCAAGGTAATGCACCTGGGAAACAAAAACCCAGAGGAAGAGTACACAATGGGGGGTGAGATACTAACAACAACAAAAATGGAAAGGGACCTGAGGGTAGTCATATCAGATGACCTAAAGGTGGGCAAGCAATATGAGAGGGCAGCAAGGAGGGGCTGGGGGATACTGGGATGCATAGGGAGATGCATCACCAGTAGAAAAACAGGAAGTTATTATCCCTCTGTACAGACAGCTGGTGAGACCCATCTGGAGTACTGCGTGCAGTTCTGGAGACCCAATCTCCGCAAAGACATAGACAGGATGGAAGCTGTCCAGAGGAGGGCAACTAAAATGGTGCAGGGTCTGCACCGGAAGACAACAAGAGACTTAAGGAGCTTAATAGATAGCCTCAGGAAAGGAGGGAGAGGGGACATGATAGAAACTCTTCAAGCACCTCAAGGGAATCAACAAAGTCCAAGAGGGTAGCATCTTTCAAAAAGAGGTGTGCAAGAACAAGGGCACAATTTGAAGATAGAAGGAGGCTCAGAGGTAATTTAGAAGTATGTTTTCACAAGAGGGTGGTGGATGTATGGAAAGGCCTTCCAGAGGAGGTTGTGGAGTCACAAACAGTGGTGGAATTCAAACATGCATGGGACAGTCATAAGGCAATTCTAGGGGGTGGGGATAGGAAGAAGTAGGCTGCTGGTTAACTAGGATCTGCAGCTTATCCATCAGGTAGGGAAATGGGCAGACTGGGTGGGCCAAGCGGTCCTTATCTGCCGTCAAATTCTATGTTTCTATGTTTCTATGATTGGCAAGTCTCCAGGAGGATCTCCTGCAGATATCAACACCAGCCCTGATACTGCACTGTTGTTGAAGCCCACAGTGCTGCTGACACTGACAGCTGCAGTGACCCTGATGCCTGCCCTGCCAGTGGTGCCAACACCAGGTCTGGCACCAAGAGTCCATATCAAAGTTCTTATAAGAGTAGGCAATACCAACGAAAGGGTTGTCAGGTATCAATGGCTGCCAGATAATAGTAGGTGCTCCTTCAAACTCCCAGAAAGAGTTGAGAGTCCTCCAGACACCACCACCTGAGACTTTTTAATTGCTTTAGCTTAGTGGATGGAAAGAGAGTTCAGTGTCTCAACTGACTCATATGAGCTGTGAAGTGACTGGTGATACTGGTCCAGGAACTGACCTTGTAACTGCTTGGTTCAAGACCTGCCCACAAACATTGAGCTCTGCTATCCTAACTCCAGTGATCGAATCTCAAATGTCTGGTGGTCATAGGAGAAGCAGGCATTGCAGGCAAGTATGTCATGTCTGTGCCTAAAACAAGTGAGGTAGAATATATGCCAATCAGAGTAGGCAAAACTGCACCTGCATCCATAGTGCCGGAAAAGTGGCCATAGCAGTTTTAGGCCTGAATTCCCTTATAGCCAGAAATATATTTGGGAACTTATTAAAAAAATATAGTAGAAGCTTGAACTGAGGTACTGATGTTAGGTCCATGATGTACACTTAATAGAAGTAAAAGCAGAACTTAGAGTGTCATCAGTGGTTATTAGACATAGCACACGGTGTTGTGCATGGGCAAGTGCTAGCACCATTGCTGGCACACTGACAGAGAGTTTTATTCTGGAAGGGTCCTAGTGTTTCCAGTCTAAGTCCAAAGAGTGGGTTGGGCAAGACCGATTTTTGTAAAATTTTGCCATCTGACATAACTTGTTCCCCTAGTCATTTTCTGTCCAACCTTCTATTTATTTTAATTCATATATTTGTTAACCTGGTGGGCATGCTGGTTCCAGGTACTGCTTTCAGGCATGACCTGGATCATCCAGATGGCACATACTCAGGGATAGGTGAAAGTGTGGTTTTCCACCCCATGGAACCTCTGCAGAAATCAGTGAACTTTCACAGAAGATTTCCAACTTCCGCCCATGGCTGAGCAGTAAACTTCAGTGAAAGTTATGGGCAAAGTTTTGCCTGGAATCAAGCCCTGGGGGGTGGCAAACTACACTTTTGCCACCCATCCGTGGCCCTGGTGGCTAGTGGCCCCTCCTCTAACCCACCTCACAAGTACATAGCCTATCCCTGGTGGTCCCTCCCCCCACCAAATCGCCTGCTGGCAGCTCAACTTAAAAAAAATACCCTCCTGCTGAGTTACGATCCCTCCCCCCATCCCATCCCTGCCTGACTACAAATGCCCTGGTGGCCAGTGGTCCCTCCCCTCCACCTCACCAGCCCAAACTAAAATTCTCCACTGGCATTTAGTATTAGTAACAACCCCCCCCATCCCCTCTCCATCCGACCAGTACTCTTTAAAAAAAAAATTCCCTGGTGGTCTAGTGGGTTCTCACATCCTTCCCCATCCCCAATCCCCAGTCCCGTTATTTCCCTGGTGGTCTAGTGACCTCACCCCAGCAGGTGTCCCTACACCTCAATCCCACCCCCATCCCAAACCCCAGCGGGTGGACAGGCACAGCCCTATTCTCTCCACCATGGCTGGCCCACCCATTGAGCTGTCAATAAATGAACATGTTCTTGCTTTGAGAAAGCGTTCATTCATTGACAGCTCAGTGGACAGACTGGCCGTGGTGGAGAGAGGAGGTCTGTGCCAGTTCACCCACTGTGGTTCGGGATGGGGTAAGAGCAAGGTGGTGGGACACCTGCTGGGGGGGGGGCACTAGACCACCAGTGAGCAATTTACAATGCCTAGCCAATTATGCATGCCACATCACTGCAGCCATGTACACACAGGATTAAAACAATCAGTTTCTGTTCTTACATCTTATTTCTCAGCCCTGTTTGGGCAGCATTGCATCTATCACATTAAATACATGCGGAAATGATACAGGTAGAGTCCCTACCTACCTACATTTTTTTTTCCAATTGTTTAACCAGGTGAGACACGCTAAGCTGAAAGCTTGTTTACAGGTGCTACCTGAGAGCACATGGATGTTAAGTGACTTGCTCAGGGTCACACAGTATGCAAGTGGGGACTGTGGGATTCAAACCCAGGTATCCAGATTTGCAGCTCAGAGCCTTAAACCACTGCACTATACTGCCTCTGATCCTGCCTTGGGCATGGTATTTTTGCATGATAAATGGTGCCTTAAAAAACAGCTCTTTATTGGACAAACAGTACAGATAAATAATGATTGTACTGCTTACTATGTATATGTTCACACCACCTCATGATCCCCAAGAACTTTTCCTTTTGAATCTGGTGTGCCTGCTGCCAGTGCTGTAGTTTCCTCATGGTCTGCGTGGCTACAACCGATAGCTGGCATCACACCACAATGCAGCTTGACCTTACTAGCATTATTTCATAAAGCATTAGTTTTCATTAAATGCAATCTTTGTCATGGGTAAGAGTATTTAGAAATCTAGGGAATGTTCAAGGCCTTGGGCAGCAAGTATTTACCTTTTTTAGTGTTCTGAGAAAACTTTTTAAGTAGCAAAATTGATTGGTTGCACAAGGGAAATAATGGTACTTGGGATCAGGGATGGGGAGGGGTGTTGGAAACTACTAGACCACCAGGGATTTTTTTTTAATTCAAAATACTTTATTATATATTAAGAATATACAAATAACAGAACACAAACAAACTACCAACAGTACAATGAACCAGTACAATTATGTATCAAACCATCAAGGAAAAGAAAAAAACAGCCCACAACCCTCCCGACCCCCAAAACCCTCCAACCCCAACACCTCCCACCCCCAACGGAGTGCGCACAACAAGAAAGAAAGGGTGAGAAAGATACAAAATGAATAAAGGGGAAGTCTAAAAGTGAGGAGAGGGATCAGCTGGTTAACAGTCTAAATAAAGCTTCTAAATACTGTTCGCCACACCGGTCTGTCCCATGGACCCATCGCTTGGTTCACAAGTTACCTCACATATAGGTCCCAATGTGTGAAGATAAACAGCACGCTTCCACTCACTCTACCAGTCCATTTGGGGGTCTCCCAGGGCTCCATCTTTGGTCCATTACTATTCAGCATCTTCCTGAATACCCAGCTTAAATCCTGTCCATGTAACCTTCTGCTCTATGCAGATGATGTGGTAATGTATGCCTCCCACTCGGATCCCACAATCCTTCAATCCTCCCTACAACTTGCCTTCAACCATGTTGTAAATTGGTTCACTGACCACAGACTCATGGTCAATGTAAAAAAGACTAAATCAGTGCTCTTTGCCCACTGCCACAGCAAGGACTACAATGCCCAGCTAACAATCTTTTCCAAAACCCTCCTCCCACTGTAACAGGTCTACACCTGTAAATATCTGGGCCTTACTTTCGATCCTAACCAATCATTCCACCCACATATCAGTAATCTTTCCTCTGCCATAAATATACGCACAGGACTACCGTATCGGCACAAAGCCTGCTTACCGCCAGAGGCCCTAAACATTGCTGTTACCTCCTCAGTTCTCTCCCTTGTAATCTATGGGCTAACTGTCTACTCGGCCACTGACCACACTGCACTAAATAAAATCCACCTAGCCATCAACAAAGCCTGTAGGCTCCTTGCTGGAGTGGAAAAGCGTACACACAGCTGCACCCTGTATGCGCTAACAAAAATCCTCACCCTAGATGAAAGAGTACGTTATCAAACATGTCTCCTTACTAAGAAAATCCAACTAGGCCTTACCCCCACTGGAGTCTCTGCCTCCCTCCGTACTGCCTATACCTCAGCAAACAGCCGCACAGCAGATAAATTAATGTGGACTGTTCTCAGGGTCACAACCACCCTGGCACAAAGGTCTTTTTCCTACAGAGCACCATCCTGGTACAATGAGCTCCCCTTGGCCATTACTTCTATCTCCAGACTAAGCTCCTTCAAAATAGCCCTCAAAATCCACATAATATCCACCCGTCACTGCCAATGCTCCTACTAAGTATAGGAAGCTGCCTACACATGGTGAGATTTTTTGAGTTAAAGTTCTCTTTATTCTACTGTTGTTACTGTGTATTACTGACAATGTTGGTATCCCGACTGCTCACACCACCTGCTAGCGTATAGGCCTCACCATAATCTTGATTGTACTGCTCGCTGACATTTACAAGCTCCCCTCAGGACTTGTATAGCTATCCAACTGTATAGGAATGACAGTACTGTTCATACCTTGTTGTTATCTTCTTTCCTACTCTCACTGCAATATTGTATACTGCCTGCTATTTGATATGTATTGTTCATACCCTGTTGTTATCTTGTTATCTTTTTTCCCTACCCTCACTGTAATATTGTATAATGACTGCTTATTGATATGTATTGTACCCTGACGTGGAGCCTTTGGAAATGAGTCCCTGGTTCAAAGGTTGTCATCCGATATTCTCAATAAATAAATAAAATAAAGAGTATAAAGCTTGCCCCATTTTTTTAAATAGGGATATTTTATGTTTAAGGCTGGCAATCATCCATTCAGATCGTAGGGAAAAGGAGAGTTCTTGTAGCTATTCCTGATAAGAAAGGGAGATCTGGTCTAGCCAGTGTCGAAGGACATGATTTTTGACAGCCAGGGAATTTAAAGCACTGTGAAATTTCTGTTCCTAGACCAATATAGCATTATAATCCTGGAGAATGCACACCTCAGGGGTTAAAATTCCCAGTAAGCCTTACAGTGGGTTAGCTCTATCTTGGATAGCCTGCCAGAGGAGGGGTCACTTTGTCACATGACCAAAAAAGGTGTAACAGGATGCCTTCCTCAAGGCCACATCTCACACAGATAGTTGATGAACGATGCCCCATTTGGACAAGTTTGATAGGAGTATAATATAAATTGCAAAGAATATGGAATTGAGTGAGACGGAGTCTGTTTTGGGAGACATATCTCTAGAGTTCTTTCCAGATAAGACCCCAATGGGGGCCAGAATCTGGCAGAAGCTCTGCCCAGACTTTAGGGCCATCAGGAGAAATGGGGGTTGTTTTGTCTAGAATAAGGGAGTGCATTTTAGAGATACCATAGGGATTCATAGCAAATTCCTGCAAGGAGTCAAGGAGAGGAGCTTGACTATTACTGGTGTAAGAAGATCCAAAAGATTCTAAAAGAAAGGGATTTTTTTTAAAGAATGGGTTGGACGGAGATGGGGAGGAGGGGTAGTTACTAATACTAAATGGTGGTGGACAATTTTAGTTTTGGGCGGGCAAGGTGGAGGGGAGGGATCACTAACCACCAGGGCATTTGTCATCGGGCAGGGATGGAGTGGGTGGAGGGATCAAAACCAGGCAGGGAGGGGCTTTCAGGGGCGAGTGGGTTGGGCCGCTGCCATGGGCAAAATTTCCATGGAAGTGAGACTTTCGCTTGAATTCCGCCTGTGGAAATTTTTTTCGCACATGCCTACACATAACAGATTTTGGCAATAGTAAATACAGGCAAGGCAGGTAACAAATACAGGGCAAGATGGAAATGGAAACTACAATACGATCTAAAGACTGAAAAAACATGTTGAAAAAGTCTAAAATGGTACGGGATGTGGTGCAAAATACTGTAGAATACAAAAGTGACGCATTAGCTTTATTTAGCGGTCCCATCTGAGTGCACACATTAGCGGTACTAAAACTTCATAAGTATATCAGTATCACAAGCCACTTTCCACACATATTGTGATTCTACTTAGACAAAGCAAGCTGTGAGCTAAAACAAAACTTAAAACCACTGCTAGTTACTTCAATCACTAAATTACAATTACATTCATTCCCTTAGGTTCTCCTTTGCACCTCGAGCCATCTCACAGGTAGTTGTCACTGTAACTGACTGCATTACAGTAATTGATATCAGTGTTAATTACTTCATTTCACAGCACCTGTAATTATCACCACTAGTACTAGCATGTCAGTGAGTATACCTGGTTTACCTTCATTTCTGAGTTGTCTAGTGTTGTTATGGTTCCACAGTCCCCGATGATGTCGCTGGTTCAGTGGTTGCAAAGAAATGGTGTCAAGAGAAATCTTTCCACTACTGAGGACATCACAACTGCTGCATTTAATGAGTGTGCTGGTGTTTTGATCAAAACTGCTGACAGTGTGATGGAATTTAATACTGACCTGCAGTGAAAGGGACTGAACCCTCCCCCCTTGCACAGATGCCTGAATAACCTCCATTTACAAAGCATGGACTATCTGAATCTATTTTTTGAGTTTTCTTTGGCTTGATTTTAATGATGCTTTAAATGAAGACTTCTGTGTGCATAGTTGGTTGTTCGATTAATTTAGCGCTTCTGTTTACACAGCTAAAATAGCAACATTATTTTACCAGCTAAATGTTGGTGTTCTACAACATCTAGGTGAAGCTTCACTTTGTCTTCTTCTGTTTATGCCTGAAATGACTGCAGTCTCTCAAATACTGCTGCATGTCCATGGTCATGTATATTGAAATAGTGTAAGCTATTGTACTGTTTGTATTTACCTGACTGTGCACCACAATTGTGTTGTTTTGCTATATACTGTATTGCTGTGATTGTGCTTATTTAATTACTACATTTTATCCCTATTCTTACTCCCCGTCTCACTTCCCTTACTCCCTCCCTCAGATTGCAGCTGTATATGAGGCTTGTCAGATTCTCAGTACTGCTTACCTGGTAAAACTATTTAAATAAAATAATTTACTTCAAACACGCACAGCTCCAGTTGCATAGCACTATGCCATGATAACAGCTTGTGGGCATTAATGTGCCCAACAGAATTGCCCCCTTTTCAATACAAAATGACCTGTTTCTGGTCCAATGGTCCACTGCTTTTGTAGTGTCCCACCATGGTCCTTAATAGTTCAGTGCTCCCTCCCATTCCTTGTCCAGAAGCACTACCTGGCATCTAGTGGAATCATCATCCCTAATCCCATTCTCCTGCACAGTCTAGCTTTGACTCCAGACCTAAAGTGATTCTTTAACCCATTGACTGCACACTGAACTACAACAGAGTTGTGACACCCTTACTGCATGTCCTTACTTGTTTTTAAGACACTGCATTTTGAAAAACCCTACTGCACCCTTTGTCTACAGTAGGTCACTATGTTTTAAGTAGTGCCCATAGAGCTATTTCCCTAGTGAGCCCTGCTCCTTTCTTTGTGCAATTTCAGTGTGTTTGCAGCCATACAAGGAAGGACTGTGACCTCTGCACAATGGGTCTTAAAAATCACAAATGTCACTAAATGGTCTTTCAACCACTGATCGACTGTACCTTGTGACAGAGAATGAGGTCACTGTTGTATAACAGAAACACATAATGCAATAAAAGAGGACACAAATGAGCAAGGGAGTATTCACAAGTGATGTATTTCTAGTTTCCTAATAAATGTATTTACAAAACTGAACAAGAATGACAGCTTCACCAGAACATGCTTTCTGTGCCCCTACATTTACTAAACATCATAGTACATGCTGTACAGTTCATCATACTACTACAAACATATGAACATATGAACATTTGAATTTGCCAGCAGAAACAGGCTGTAATAGTCTATTTAGTCTGCTTGGGTGTGCAGCTCATTTAATTCCCTCGGGCTGCCTGCACTTCCCAACTCCTCCTGGAGTCACCCCCCACCATCTCCTTCCCCTTCCCTATCCACTTCCCAGTAGTGTCCCCTTTGGTCCTAATCCTCTTCTTCACCCTATCCCACCCCCCATTAAACTGGCCACCATCTTCACTGTCACCACCTCCTTCGGCAACTCACTCCACCCCTTCACCACCCTTTCAGTAAAAAAGTGCCTTCTCAGTTCCTTCTTGAATCTACCCCCCACCAATTCAGACTAATCCTCCTAGCTGAACTCACCTTTCTTAAATTGAAGATGTCCTCTGTACCAACCCTGTTTATGCCATTAAAGTACTTGAAGGTTTTAGTCATTTCCCCCCTCTCCCTTCTATCCTCCTGGAAGTACATGTTAAGATCCCTCATCCTCTCCTCATGTGCTCTGTCCTCCATACCCTTAATCATTTTGGTTGCCCTCCACTGGACCCCCTCCAGTAGTCTGATATTCTTCTTCAGGAAAGAGCACAAGAACTGAACACAGTATTGCAGGTGTGGTCTCACCAGTGACCTGTACAGTGGCAGAATAACCTCCTCCCCCTAGAGCTGATTCCCCTGGCAATGCATTCCAGCATTTTATTGACATTTTATTTGTCTTGGCTACTGCCTTTCAGCACTGTGCTCTGTGTTTCATATGACCCCTGACCATTACTCCCAGATCTTTTTCCTCCTCTGATACTGTTATCTGTATTACTCCCCAGCCAATAACTGGTCTTTGTTTTTTTTTTTGTCTCCCATGTGCATTACTTTACATTTTTTTGTATTAAAGCCCAACTGTCATATGCCCAACAATTTTTCCAGCTTAGCCAGGTCCTCCCTTAATACCTGTCTCAGCTCCTCCATGTCCACCTTCCCACACAGTTTAGTATCATCTGCAAAAAGGCATATCATTCTACTAACCTCCTCAGCAGTGTCACCAATGAATATGTTGAACAGCACAGGACCGAGCACTGAGCACTGTGGTAACCCACTGGTTACAGGCCTAGGTTTGGACAGTTTCCCACTTACCACCACCCTCTGGTTCCTGCCCCTTAGCCAGTTCCTGACCCACCCCAGCATGTTGTCCTGTAATTCCAGGTCCTCCAGTTAGCTGATTAGCCTGTCATGAGTGGAACGTCATGCTGAAGTCTAGGTAAAGTACGTCCACTGCCTGCCCCCTGCCCAGAGACCTTGTCACCCACTCAAAGAAGTCAATTATGTTGGTTTGACAGGACCTCCCTCTGACAACCCATGCTGCCTGTCATCCTAGAGACCATTGTCTTCAAGCAAGGACACTGGCCTTTCCTTTAGAATGGCCTCCATTAACTTACCTACTATGGAGATTAGGCTAACTGGCCTGTAGTTACCTGGCTCATCCCTGGTTCCACTCTTATGGAAGGGTACTTCATGAGCTGTGCTCCAGTCCTGTAGTACTCACCCCATTTCCAGTGAGGTGTTAAATAGGTCTGTCAGTGGTGCTGCCAATACCCTCATCAGTTCCTTCAGAATCCTCTGGTGTACTCCAATGGGGCCAAGTGTCCTGTATACCCTCAGTTCCCTGAGCCCTCTTAAATCCCTGTCTACCCTGATCCCCCTCTCATACTTCTTCTCCTCCCCAAAGATCCCCCTAATCTTCACCTGTGGCATAGACCCATCCACTTCCTTGGTGAAGACTGAGCAAAAGTACTCAATTTGTGCTTCTGCTTACTCCTTCCCTTTTTCTGCCCATCCTCCATCCCTCTTTATCCTAACTGTTCCATCCCTTGTGCTTCTTCTCTCCTTGATGTATCAGAAGAAGTCATTCTCCCCTTCCTTAATCCCCTGGGCCAGTCTCAGTTCTTTCCCACACTTGGCTGCCCTGATCTCTCTGCCTGCCTCTTGAGATTTCACAGCGTATGCCTCCCTGCCCTCCTCCCTTGAGGTACGCTTGAACTTCAGGAAGTCTTCCCTCTTTTCCCTTACCTTTTCAGCTACCTTTCTGTTATATCAGTTAGGTTTCTTAGTTGTGGAGTTCTTCTTATGAACCCTTGTACAGGTGCTGGTGGTCTCAATTATTCCCCTCTTAATGATGGTCCATTTCTGGTCTGCATCCAACTCTGATCTGAGCTGTGCCAGGTGCTCCTATACTATGCTCCCCATCTTATCAAAGAACACTTTCTTAAAGTACACCACCTTCGTTTTAGATATGGATGCTTCCTTCCCCATATAGATGGAGAACCACAGTGTGCCGTGGTCACTGCCTGCAAGGGGTTACCTCATTTTTACATCCTGGATATTCTCTCCATCTGATAGAACTAGGTCTAATATGCCCCCTGTTGGTTCTATGACTCCTTGTGTCAGGAAACAGTGATGAATAACATCCAGGAGTACCTGTTTCCTGCTGTAGGAGGTAGCCAGGGTGCTCCAGTCTACTTCAGGTAGATTGAAGTCCCTTGTATTACTATGTTCCCCTTCCCCTTCCCCTCCTTATGGTATGTACACTGAAGCCCACCAGTATGAATCGCAGTGTCACATGTTTACTGCATGACAAAAGGGATTAACTGCCATTGAAATTGCATTGTTTGCTGCAGTAACTCTATGGCAGAATTCTGCAGTGTTGTGCTTCATCCTGGTGGGTTTCACTGTACGTCATTCTAGCAGAACATCCATTCAACATTTGCAAAAAAAAAAACTACGTGCAAATCCTCCTCCCTAACTAAACATCCCAGTTCTCCCAAAACATTTTTGCATGCTTCCCCAACCCCTGGTGGATAATACAGGGAGGTATAATATTTTCTTCATGAAATTCAGCTATCCCACGATGTGCCCTCTCCATTGTAAGAATAGTGACACATTGGAGCTAGCAAGCATGCCACCAGGAGAGAGGTAACAGAGCACCTGCATCACTGATGATGCTTGGCAGACTGATTTGTCAGTTTGCTTAGCATAATAAATGACACAATGCTCCACTGCTCCATCTCGATTGCACACCCACTCACTTCATTCTTTCACAATCCTTACAATAAAGCAGGTGCACTTGATCTGGGAGATGGGAAACTACACTAGCCAGATTATTTGGAGTTACAGCTTTCTATCCCCCTCCCAAAATCATCCACTGGGGATCATGAAGATGGAAAGGGGTTGTTAGAGTGGGGAATCCTATAGACTGGGTTTGATCTGTGCTTACGTGGTTCCCATCTGAACATGGTGACCATGGGGAGACACATAAGCAAATATAGGTTATTATTATATAGTTAATGCAACAGACTAGCAGCTTTTGTTTGGCCATGGAAAGTGTTGATTTCAGGGCTCTGCTAATACATTTTGCCTCACTGTTCCAGATCCTAAGTCATAGGTATTTTGCCTCAGTGGCTCCCAGGGCGAAGTAAAGTCCATCCGCTCATTAACATTGATTAATGTTCATGAATGGTCGATACACATCAAAGTTTACCAACTGTTCTTCAACTCAGACTCAGTTCATTAACCAAGTTACTATTATTTCTAAGGTGACCTTCTCTTGAGGGCAGATAATCATATCCATCACTGTGCCTTGCTTTTAAGCTCCAGCAAAATGGCACCCCTCCTAGCCTAATTAACACATTAGCTCCAAAAAAGAATGGGAGAACACTATGATCCTCTGGCTGCCAGTGTCTCCAAGTCCCCAGTGTAAGGACTTCCCTAAGACTCCGATCATATGCTGCCATTATCCCTCCCATCAGAAATGGTCTCCCTAGCAGTCTCCAGAAATGTACCTCCCTTGGGGGCTTCAAGAAGGGTCTTAAGGCCCACCTGTTGTAACCGAGCCTCTGCACCTGCTACCACTGAGAGTCAACCAACTCCCTACTGCCAATCTAACCTCATTGGGACATCAATCAGACAGTGATTGTCTTGTGTATAATAGTACTTCTTTTCCTGTTGATGTTGATTGTAATTCAATCCAACATTTACGAACTGTTCAACACCAAATTTATGAAGCTGCTGAACCTTTAAAGGATTATGAACCAAGACAAAATCTAATTTGCATAACTAATGTACATATCAGAATGTTCTGTTTCCCACTGTGAGAGTTAAAAAATATCACAAAATCAGAGCTTTTTTTTTATTTAGCAGACAATACATGTTCTACAAGACAATAACCATTTGTGTACTCAAGACTTCCTCAAGAAGCTGGCCCAGTGGTGCTGAGGGTTGAGGCGGCACTGGATGCCACACCTCATGCCACACTGGTGACCCATGTTTGGGAATGATCCCAGGCTGTCAGGGGTTGGCAGGGGAGGGAGAGTATTGAGCGTCCAGTGGACAGCTTTTCTCTCCCTGGTGTGGGTTCTGGATCTCCATGGTGCAGTAGATTCCCTTGGTGGAGACCAGGGGGTACCACCTGTGCCTGGTGTGCTTAAGGGAAGGAACATGTGGGATGCCAATGGCTCCTCTGTGCAGGTGTAATTGCATGCCCATGCTCCTAGAGGGCAACCTAAGAGAAATCCCCACCCTGAGGGATAGGTGAAGGTGCCTCCAGTCTCAGCCACATTCCTGCCATTGGGCTCTCTCTCTCTCCAGGTGTGCCTCCTGACTCCAGCTCTGTGCATTGGATTATAGATAGAGTGCACCAGGGCATAAGGTGGTCCCACCTCGGGGGCTCAGAGCCAGGGGATCCGCCTGGCTGGGTTGGCCTGGATCAGTAATCTTCAGACAGGGAGGTCAAGCTGGGCTGAGAGGTCACTGGAGATAGTTCCTCGGGGATCTGGTAAGAAACAGAGTCTACAAAAAAAAAGGCTTCCTCAAGAATTAGCAGTTAAACGCACTACATTTAGAAAAGCTTCAGCTTCTGCACATATACATCTCATTTGTTGCATCTGGTGATGTTTCAGAGGGAATAGCAAGCTAGAAAATCAGCTCCCTATACTGTAAATGAAAGCACATGATAGCCTAGCTACCAAAATAGAGAAAAATACCAAATATAAATTACTGTTAGCAAAGGCTAGACTAAAAGGAACTCTAGTCCAGTAACTATGTGCAGGAGGATCCGGGCAGGAGAATGTTTATGGGAGTTATTTTTAAAGAATTATCAAAGGTGTTTGATACCTTGCACCATAACATTCTCCTATCCAGATTAAAATCTTTGGGCATTATGCTGACCACCTTGTGAAGGTTTAATGAATATTTAAAACATAGACAGCAACTGGTATCTATCAAAAACATTGAGTCCCAACCTGCTAAAATTAAATTAGGAGTTCCCCAGGGCTCAATTTTAGGCCCCTTGCTGCTTATAATTTATATGAACAATCTTTCACTGGAAAACACTAAAACATGAATTTATCCCTATGCAGATGATGCAGTTATATACGTTGCAGGGAACTCAGTGAAACAGACTGAGACAAACTAATAATTAGTTTTCAACAAAGTTCAATGCTTTTTTTTAGAAAGCAGACTTGTTCGCAATACAAAAAAAAATCATAAACACTGGTGTTTAGTGGGGACCCAAAACTAAGCAATTCACTTTATTCTTTAAAAATCCTGACTGCCAGTGGTTTAATCTTGGAACAGGTCCAATCTTACCAATACTTGACATTTTGGCTTGAAGCAAGGTGTAAATGGGATACACATATAGAACAATAGGAGTTAAATTTGAATAGAAAGCTTCACATGCTGCACAGGGTAAAAAAAAATGTCTATTGTTTGAGGCAAGGAAATATGTTGTGAACACAATGATTGTACCAGTTTTGGATTATGGGGATGCAGACAAAACAGAAAAGTAGGGCTACTTGTTCTAAAGCAAAACCAATGCCCACAATATCTGAGCAGTTCATTTTATTAATCATAAAAAAGAAACAAAGGAGTGGCTTCCCCCTGCAGTCACTTAACGTTTCACATCACTACCTCACACTTCATGAAAGCCTTCCTTTTTTATACCTTAATAAAACTGTGATACAATATTGTGGGGACTGATTTGCTTTAAATGAGATAGGAAATGATTTTTACATATTTAACTGCCCTGCCATCTCTCTTTCCATGCCAGTTATGTATTCTGACATGCTTTGCTGATTTTTTGATAAATAAATAACTTAGCTTTGGGGTGCCCTCAGATTTACATAGAGTTCTACTCTCCTCACCAGCTACTGCTCTTGATTTTCATATCTCTAAGACATTCTATGACATCAGAAACTCCCATCCCACGCTATTCATCTGAATGGCCTGGAATAAGAGTTTGTGATGTCATAGAATGTTCAGGCAGTATGAAAAGAGACAGCAGCAACTGCTGAGGAGAGACAGATTCAGGATAGTTAAAAAGACAACAAAATTAGATTATGAATTTAACAAAAAAGGTCAAAAACATATCAAAATACTGTGTAGCCAATAAAAGAACAACTGGAGAGCATCTAGAGGTGTAAAAATGGTTTTCTATCACCTTGAGGATGAATAGCCCTACTTTTTTGTTTTTCTTCTATGTATGCTTATTATTGTACATGGGGGCACTGTCCAAGTGACCCTGGGCTGCCTTACACCTGCTTAATTATGGGGATCTGTTGCTGTCAGGGGCATTGGGAAGGGATCTGGTAAAGCTAGATATGATTTACAGCAGCTTTGCCTGCTTTATCCTCTCAGTGCCTCCAAAGCATAGATCACTGTGACATACTTCAGATTGGGTTGGCTTTGACTGCATGATAGAAAGGAGCTTCACACCATTAGATACATATACCAATGTTTTAAGTATAGAACACCAGAGTATGTAGCAGACAGTCCAGTATTTAAATGTATTAAAGAGGGATTAAGAACAGCATCTGGTGTAAAATGCTGCATACTCTACCCAAGAAAAGGATGAATATTCATAGATTATCCTTCTTTTATGTTCTTCCAGAACTTTGGAATTCCATTTCCCATTTGATAAGGTCATCAAATGGTCAGATAGTGGTTCCAGTGTGATGGCTGCCTGAGTTGGTTCGATCGCGAGTAGCTCCAGTCTCAACCTCGCTCAAATCGGACTTTACAAATCCTTTTAAACTTCCCCTGCTGTTTATATAAGGTCGGGGAAAAAGCAGTAGTTAACCCGAACGGTCTAGGGGCTGAAGAGACAAGAATCTGGGGAGATGGAAGCCGAAATGAGGAAGGCCGCATTGAAGCACACCCCTCCTTCTACTCCATCCAAGGAGAAACAGCCCAAACGATCCAAAGCTCAGGAAGAGGACCTGAGCCTAGCCACTTCTAAGCCAGAAGTGCTCAGTGAGAAACGATTCTTAGAAGAATTAACAACTATTAAAGATACACTGTTGGTGTTAGCTTCAGAGTTGAGGGGCATGAAGGCGACCCTAGACCAGCTTACTACTCGAACCTCGGATAATGAGGCCCGCATATCCTCGTTGGATGACTGGCGGCAGCGTCAAGAGCCAGAAATGGGGCAGCTGAGACAAAAGCTTAAGAAAGCCGAAGAGAAACTAGAAGATCTCGAGGGGAGATCGTGGAGGAACAATCTGGTGGTATTGGGATTGCCTGAAGGGGAAGAGGGAGCAGTGTGGCGGCGTTTGCCCAGAAACTTTGTGAGAAGCTAGCAGGACCCTCTCCTAATGGTCCTGCTTATATAATCGAGAGGGCACATTGCTCCCTAAGGCCTACGCCGTCTGTGGGCTCCCCTCCCAGGCCCTTCTTGTTCAAGCTGCTCAACTTTTTGGATAAGCAATATATCCTTGCCAAATTAAAAGAGCTGCAAGAAATTAAATGGGAAGGAAAAAGGATAAGGGTGGCACAAGACCTACCGTACATGGTCCGACAGAAGCAGTCAGCCCTCCACCCTGTGGTTTCTAAGCTCATTTCTGTGAGTATTAAATTTAGAGTAAGGTATCCAGCAATGCTACAGATATTCCACGAGGGGATCTGGCACTCATTTGAAACTGTGGATAAAGCAACTGAATTTTGTAAACCCAAGTTTCCAGATCTGTTTAAATGAGTTCGCAGTGCCATCTAGTGGACATTGGATGCAAATCTGAACTCATGTTTTGTGATGTGTATTACATGGACTTGATTTATTTTTGGTTTTTATATATCTGGAAGGATATCTTGGGTTTAGTTTGCAATAATTAAGGTCTGTGAGCATATTGAGATGGCTTGGGACTCTTAGATAAAAATGCGGTCAGGGTCATAATGTAATATGGCAAACGTAAGGGGACTATCTCCCATTTTATTCAAAGATTGAAAGGACTGGTGGCAACTGGCACGAGGAGTGAAGTAATGACATCCTTAATGAGGGCTACTTTCCTTTTTTCTGTTTATCTAATCAAAATGTTAAAACAACAGTTTAAATGTTTTTCTAAATAGTTTGGTTAGGAATTGGCTAGGTTTGAATTTTTGTCAGTGATAAGTAGCACTGTACATTGATATGGAAAGTTTTGATTTCAAGTATTTATGGGGTTAGTTATTTGGTCTCTTCTTCTACTTTCTCGATAATAGGAGTATGGAATATTATGTTTAGGCATCTATCTCGCAACTACTTTGCCCGGACTCACCACTGAATGCTTGGGGGAAGTATTTTGGGGGATAAAAATAATTCATAAGATGGGAGTTTGGGGAGGGGCGTAGAGTGGGAGACCTCTTCAGGCGCCATGGGTGTCATCATGCCAGAGAAGGAGGTAGGAGTTCAGTCTTCAGGACCGGGAGATATAAAGGTGTACCACAGGATAGAACGGATTGTGTAAGGGAAGGGGAAAGGGAGGGGGTTGGGTTTAGGTTGTGGGAAGGGTAGGAACATGGGGATCTACATAGATGTAGGGGTAAGAGGGAGGAGGGAGGATGTGGGATAGGAGGGTGGGGGAGGAGGGAGGGAAGGGGAGGGGTTGGAGCCACTCTTTGAAACAGTATATATTGGTGCTCGGCACACAGGTTGCCAGTATGAGCTTCCTCAACAAAGTATTTCACTATGAAAATTGTATCATGGAATGTTAAGGGCGCTAGGTCTCGGGTAAAGCGGCATCAAATAATTAAGCACTTAGCAGTGCTGAAGTGTCAAGTCGCTTTATTGTAGGAAATGCATATGCTAGAAGGAGAAAATAACCTACTAAGGAGAGGACCGATTGGGACAGTATATGCAGCAGGGAAATCCACATCCCAGTGTGGGGTAGCAATATTGTTTACCAAAGGGACTCAATTTTTAGAATTAGAGAAGGTAGTTGATCCACATGGAAGATTCCTCTTCTTGAGAAGAATTTTAGAAAATAAGGAAGTTCTGGTTGGTATGATATATGGGCAAAACAGGGACTCCCCGGAATTCTTTGTTAACCTTTCATTAACCCTTGCTCCCTTCAGTAGTCTCCCTATAATATTAGCAGAAGACTGGAATTTAGTTATAGACTCCACCTTGGACAGGTCTTCTTCAGTAGGGCAAACTCTTTCCCCAGCCCAGAGATCCCTCCAAGATTTAATGGATACGTATGGCCTGCATGATCCCTGGCCAGTTCTGAACCCGGGTGTAATGGCCTATACCTGTTATTCTCCTGTGCATAAATCCCTCTCCCGAATTGATTTTTTCTTGTTGGATCAACAGGTAACGGCAGGTTTATTGGGAAGTGGGATTGCCCCCAGAGTGCTTTCTGACCATTCTTCAATTTGGTTGGATGTTCATTTAGTTTCACATATCTATAAGGACACTATCTGGAAACTAAATTCCCACCTTCTTAGCCAGGAGGACATAGTCAAAAAGATTAAAGATCTCATACAGCAATTTATGGTTCAGAATGAAGGCTCTATCTCTGATTTTGACAAAATATGGTGTACTTTAAAGTGTTTTTTTCCGGGGGAAATTTATTAGAAACTCAGCTACCAAAAAGTGGAAGCAGGAAGCTAAGGTTAAAGCCCTGTTAGACGAAATCAGGACCCTAGAAAGCTCACTATCAAATCCCCCATTAGAGGAGGAGATATTGCGGTTAGAGGTCCTGAAAAGTGAATATGCGGAAATATTGAGAGAAAGAGCGGAATATGCCCTCTTTAAAACTCAAGCTAAGTACATTGAGCAAGGAGATCGGGCCAGTCATCTTCTGGCGATGAGGCTCAGAAAGCAGGAAGAATCCCGGTTGATTCCCTATGTTTATTCCCTATCAAATAATGGTGTTTTAACAATCCCTATGCAAATTGCTGAAGAATTTGAACAATATTACATGCACTTGTATACCCCTCTGGAAAATGCCCCTTTACCCAAAGAAATCCAGGAATATTTGTTAGCTACATCATTGCCCACACTAGAGGTAGCCCAGCAGGAGTTTCTGGTAAATCCTGTTTCCTCTCAGGAAATTAGAGATACTATAAATTCTTTACCCAGAGATAAAGTTCCGGGCCCAGATGGTTTTTCACCCAACTTTTATAAAACCTTTGAAAAAGAATTAACCCCTATCCTCCTATGCTTATTTAATTTTATATGCCAAAAGGGAATTATGGATAAGACACTTTTGGAGGCTATTATAGCTGTATTGCCAAAGCCTGGTAAAGAGAGAAATAAGGTCATGAATTTTCATCCCATTTCATTAATGAACTATGATATAAAAATATTTGCCAAAATACTGGCTGCAAGGATGACTAAGGTCTGGATGGGACTCCTGAGTCCTGAACAAGTCGGTTTTGTGCGGGGTAGAGTCTCAGCAGATCACATCTGTAAATTAGCACATATTTTCTCCGCGTCCAGGGAGGCGGATAAACCAATGGCGTTGGTCTCCCTGAATGCGGAGAAAGCATTCGATAGGGTAGACTGGGTATTTCTCTTTGACACCCTAGCAGTAATGGATTTTCCTTCTCTCTTTATTTCCTGGGTTAAATCATTATATTCTGGACCCAGGGCAAAAGTGTACTGTAATGGAGTTTTTTCTTCTGTTTTCCCCTTAAAATCAGGTACTAGGCAAGGGTGTCCACTTTCTCCATTATTATTTAATTTATACTTGGAACCGTTAATATGACAGTTAAAAGCTTCTCCAGGAATTTAAGGTATTAAGGTAGGGAAGCTTCACTTAAAGGTATCGGTTTATGCGGATGATATCCTTCTTCATGTAACCAACCCCTGTGAGTCCATCCAAGCCGCCCTCCAGATAATCCACAATTTTGGCATAGTATTGAATTATAAACTCAATATTGGCAAATCAGAGGTAATGCCCTTGAATCCCCTGCTCTCCAGAGAGGATATTACCCCATTATCAATGACGTGGTCTACCCAACTCAAGTATTTAGGTGTAATACTTTCCACATCTGTGTCCTGGATGAAAAAGGTGAACCTAGACAATCTAGTTAAAGAAGTCTGACTAGATTTGAATAGGTGGAGTTCTTTGCAATTATCCCTCCAAGCGAGGATTAGTGCTATTAAGATGAATGTCTTGCCGAGGGTTTTTTATCCACTCAATATGTTAAATCTCTATCTTCCCTTGAGCTGGTTCCGTAGGCTTCACAATGTTATCTCACTATTCATTTGGAAGGGGAAGACCCCACATAGAGCATATAATCAGCTTAGTGCCCCTAAGCAGTGGGGGGGCCTAAAACTCCCCAATTTTTTCCATTATTACCTAGTTAGTCACATGGCTAAGTATATGCGTTGGGGGGTCAACCCAAGGGATATAGATTGTGCTTCCAATCTCCCCATTTGGTTGCAGTTAGAGCGAGATTTATTAGCTAAATTCTCCCCAGACAGTCTCTTATTTGTTGGTCTGGGTAAGATATCCAGTGAATTAAAAGGTATAGTTTTATACACTTCCTTAAAGGTGCACTCACAACTCTGCAGGGCCATGAAATACAATAAGCAAATGGATCTGTCACAGCTGGTGTTCAATAATCCAAATCTTAAAGTTGGGGATAGAATTATAAGTGCCCCAAAGGAATGTATGGACCCCCAAATTAAAGTCTGTGACCTACTGCTAGATGTAAACTGAAGGAGTCACCGGAAATTTTAATCTCTTTACAGCTTCCCAATAAATACTCCTTCTTTGGCCTCCAGCTTAGGCATGTGTTAATAAAGTGGTTCGGATTAAAAATATGGAACACACAGCAGCCTTTTCCCCTTCAGCAGTTTCTTGATTGTATTAACCAACCGCATGACATATCCCAGTTGGTGTCACGGATATATATGGTATTAAACTCAGAAGTGTCAGGCCAGTCTAGTTATTGGATACGGCAGTTCCCACAAGATAATTTTTTCTGGGAGAAAATCTGGGAGGGAGTTTATCAGTATATTAGCAACGATCACTTAAGGCTAACACTGTTTTATATTCTGCATAATATTTACTACACTTCGGCTAAGCTGCATGGGATGGGTAAGATGCAGAGTAAAGTGTGCTTTAGGTGTGAAGAAGCCCCCAGAACACTACTTCATATACTATGGGATTGCCGTAAAGTAGCATCCCTTTGGAGTGTTATCAGAGATAGAGCGGATCCACTGTTAGGGCTGCAGGACCATTTTTCACCACAGGTTTGTATTCTGGGAGATTATTCTACCGTTCCTTTCAAAGAGAGAAGATACTATTTGGCCATTATTTCCCTGACAGTAAAACGGCTTATTCTCCAATATTGGAAGGACCAACATGCGATTTCTTACCTTGAATGGATGAAGGAGTTATTATATAACTTGAGAATTGAAAAAGCAATTGCTAGCTTACGGGGTAAGCTTCCCCTGTATAAACACAGATGGGATAAGTTTTTCATGCTTTGGTCTCGCTCCTCTTCCCTAATGAATCTAGTAGGAATAGTGGTAGTGTAGGGTAAGGTTCCAGTAGACTGCCCTGCAAGAATTCAAAGATGAAACACCTAGGGTTTCATACATGATTGGGAGAGGGCACTATAGGAATGTATTTGTGGCTCTGGGGATAGGTGGAGGGTGGGGGTGGGGAGGTAGGAGGGGAATGTATACTATTTGACTGTAGGGTATGCAGAGATTCTTTCTTTGTTTTTTGTGCTTTATGTATGATAAGCAAGTTATCGAGTTACAATGTATGGCACTTGTGTCTTTGAGTTTGCATGCCATTGTACCACTATATGTATGTATGTAAAGATGTATGATTCATGTCAAAGGGTTGTATTTGATGGTAAAAGAATAAAGTTTATTTAATTTAAAAAAAAAAGGTCAGATAGTTTCAAAAATCAAAAATTGGTTTAGAGATACTCATGTGATTCCACTGCAATGTTGTCCCAACTATAGGGATTATCAAGGTGCATCAAAAATTCTCTTTGGATAATATTTTCTCAAATGGTTGAATATTGCCTAAATAATTTTCACATCATAAATGTATTATTAGGTGTTTGATAAATGAATTGTTGTATATAGTATGTGCAATGCGTGTTCTTTATTTGTCTTTTCTACTGTCATATTTGTGATGGAAACTTTGTGGTCCATGTCTACCTTGGACCCCATTGAAATGACACTTTGGCTTAATTGGACAATCCAGATACATAACTGTGAACTTTATGATTAAGATGTTTTACTTAACAAATAAGGATTTAATTGAAAAATATGTTTAGATTATCAGGAGGCAGGACCCTGTTGCTGGTGTCGTCATCAATTTTAATAACATGGGCAGCTCTGACCCCAGTGATGCAAGCTCACATACAATTCATCTAGATCTACTGGCTGACTCAAAAAAATTTCAGAAATAGTATTAAAAAAATTAATCCTGACTGAGCAAAGCACAAAAAAATATGAAATCTGAAAAAGATGCTACTGTCTTTAAATGTCATTTAATGGGCCTATGAAATGAAGTGACTAGAAGAGACTGACAGTTGCTGCATTTACTGGTAAAAAAAAAAGAAACAGAAGCTAAGTTAGTAATAATCATCTGGTTTTAAATGAGTAACAAAATGCTATTCAATATCACACATAAATGCAGAAATAGCATACAATCTTTTAAAATAAACAGGAAGGATGGTGCTCCCCTTGATTATGTGAAAGAGTTTAGATATTTAGGAGTCATCCTGGATCCCCATTTGGCATATGAGAAACATATTACTCAGATGACTGTCGATTTACACAAAAAATCGGTGTCCTTCTTGAGGACAAATAACATGAACATGTTGGCTGATGCGACCCGTAAGGTGATTGCCCAGAGTACTCCACTTCCCATTCTAGATTATGGCAGTGCAGTTTAGGGCGTAATCTCAGCTAAAGTGTGTTAAAAATGAAATGCACTCCATCATGCTATTTACAGATTTGCCCTTAGAGAAAATAGTTTTGAACTCCATTGGATTATGTACATAAAATGTCAGTGGTTCCCCTAACAAGAAAAAGATAAACTTAGCATAGGATAGTTAAAATTTAAAATTATCAAAAACAGAAATTATAGTCCATTTAATGAATTGCTGTCAATACAGAAAATCGACCATGCTCTAAAATCAAATTAAACTTTGCCATTGGTTCTCCTCTTGTGCCAATTGTAAACTGAGCACAATGCATTTTCTTGCCAGGCTCTTTATGTGTGTAATCGCCAACCAGAAATCATTAGGATCTCTGGTTCAATTAGTAGTTTTAAGGAACACCTTAAAAGTTATTGGTTTGATTTAGCAGTTTGCACTTGCTTCTAAATAATTTTTTGGGTTGTATATTTTTATTGTATTTTACATATGATTATCTTATGTATGTATTTGTATATATTATTTTGTATGTTTCCGTGTCATACCTGTAAATGGACCACAATGCCCAGAGTGCTCATCCGGTGATCAAATATAATTGAATTGAACAGAAAGTTTGGCGATGTGAAAGGGAGAGCAGGGCTTATTAAGTTAGGCTCACTGGCATCCCTAAAGATGCAGAAACCAAAACATCCAACATGATAGATTTTCTGTAGCTATTACCACAAAAGACCCTGCAACTCCCTGAAGATACAGAAATGTACATACACTTGCCTGCCGAATTCTGTGTCTTGAGACACAAGGACCAGATACTTGCCTAAGAGCTTATTTTGACAATATATGTAGTGCAGAAGATGATTACTGGAAAATACTGTAGCAGAGGTGAGGGGCACACCTGGACTTCATCAACAATGCACAGTATAAGCCTTTCTGAAAGGACTCATGAAAGGAACAAGATACAAGAAGAAACCAACACCAGGAATCACAAAACACACTGTAAGCAGGGATGATATGGGCTGAAAATGGCTGTAATGACAGCTGCTGCCACTTTAGACATGATGAACACACAGGTCTGCCAGCACCTTGCTGCATCAGGAATAAAACATGCCAACAATATATTAGGCACTATAATGTTGAAACTATTCATTGTAGTTGCATAGTTGCTAAAATATTGTATTTGAAAAGATAAAATTGGACATATGGGGACAATCAGTTTATGCTTTTTTTTTTGTTTAAGGCCCTCCTCCCAGCCCTGACAAGAATCAGTAAATAGAGGTATAACAGATAAACAAAAAAACACAAAAAAACTGACTGAGCTCAGGGATTCAGGCTGGTGTCCTCCCCCACTAGTAGTCAATCCCGACCATCATGAAACACAGTAAGGAAAACATGGTGGCTCAATGCTAGATAAATTAGATCAGAGAGAGGGGCAAATGAGAAATAAACAAGAGTTGCAGAGGCAGTAGGGTGGATGAAAGATGCAGGACTTACATTATGGAGCAGGAGGAGAAATATTCAAAACAACATGGAACAAGGTAAAGCAAGTCAGAATGAGCAAGGTGGTGGTTATAATGGCCTGGAATCCCTCCTTCCCCCCAGCCAGACTCTCTCCCAAGTACAAAGGGAATTAAATACATTCAATGAAAGTAAGAAAAAATAACCCCCCTAATGTGCCCCTAAGCTATTAAACTCACTCTCTGGTGACCTCCTCAAGGAATCCAAACTAGCTCCCTTCAAACTTAAGCTTCGAACTCACCTCAACAGCCAAATGGCTTGCTTATTCTCCCAGTAAATAAGGCTCATGTCCTAGGCCACTGAACCTTCCTCACTAGCACTTTATACCTATGCACTTTAATTCCTATGGCCTGGCACTGACCCCTCACTCTACTTTATTACCTAACCTGTTCCTTACCTCTCTCCCCTTACCCCTCCACTCCCCACCCCACTACTACCCTTTGTCGGTTCACCTGCCTATACCTACTTACTTCTCTCCTCTCCTCCCCTACTGACTATCCCCCCCACCTGCCCCTTCGCTCTCAATTTGACAAAAGGAACCATGGACTCTTCCATTTTTTCCCAGCCATGTTTCCTCCCATGCTTTTTTCTCTCCCCTCTCTATACCTAGCTACATGAATCTACCAGCCTCTCCTCTCTATGCCTAGCTTTTTGAATCTGCCAGCTCTCCTCCCTACACCTACCACTATGATTCTATCAGCCGATCCTGAATACACCTCAGCTCCACTGAATTGTTAGCCCACTGATCTATTGTTATTGAATCAATCGCCTTAGACAAAAGCCTGTTTGTCAACTTACTGAGGATTATTACTCACTTTAAATCATTCCTAATTGTCTACATTCTACTACTTATCCTGTATATCTACTTGACTGTCTGAAACCTTCGTTGTCTAACTGTTATGACCTTACCTTGAACCAAGCTATGATTGTGTGTAATTGTTTTGGGCAAAGTCTTTGGCATTGCCTTAAATCAGGCAATGGTTGTCTGTAACCTATAGTTATACCTTTTCTACCTGACGTGGAAGCTACAAGCTCAAAGGTTGTAATCCAAGACTTGAATAAAAAATAAATAATCACTTAAAGCAGTTAGCAGGGTAAAAAGGAAAAGGCTATAGTAGTGGGGCTGACGAGTACTTAATAGAGAACCCCCTTGCTGCAGTGCCAGATTCATTCAACATGACTCCTCCCCCCCTTTGAATCCATGTTTTCATGGGTCTTGTAACCCACTGGAGGAAGTAGAGCCAGCTTAAAGTAGTAGAAAAGGCCATGATGGAATTTCAGGAGATACTAACAAGACATGTGGAAGTGTACTGTGATATGCATGGCAATGGTATTATGAACATGGGGAAAGAGTGAGCTTTTGGCCCTAAGATTATGTAAACATAGCAAGAAGGATGATGAAGGAAATAAAATCTGTACTTCAGCCATTGAAGAAAAAGCTGCACCTCAAATGCCCGGTCCCCGGAAGATTTCAGCCTAGCTCTAAGGACCTCCAGTAGGGCCTCCTTTGCTGATCTAAGAGAGCGACTCAGGGAGTAGGGATGCAGAAGCTTCTTCTGATAGCCTGGACCCAATCCATGAAGGGCCTCATAGGTCAAAAGACCCATTTTAAAGGTGATGCAGCAGTACACTGGCAACCAATGCAGTTCATGTAGCACTGGTGTAATATGGTTGAACATTAAATACCCAGTCAACAACCGGGCCACCATGTTCTACAAAAGCTATAGGCACAGCATTGCACTTCCTCTGACCCCAAGGTAGACTGTGTGCATTACAGTAGTCAAGCCTCGAGGTGACAAACACATGTACCAGCATGGCCAGGTCATCAGGGGAATAAGCAATTTAATTCATGCGATGTTCCAGAGATGGTAAAAACCGGTCCAGAAAACAACCAACACCTGAGCTTCAATTGTCAACTCATTGTCCAGAACAATGCCAAAATTCTTCACCTTATGGGAAGCCTCCAGTTCAGTCAGAACAATAAAACTCCCCAATCTGTCCCTAGAGGTCCCCACTCCCCCCCTTTCACCCAGCTCAACCACCAGCACTTCAGTCTTCCCCAAGTTAAGTACCAGCCAGTCCAATGACAACCAAGCCCAGATCTCAGACAAGTAATCATTCAGCACATCGACCGCATCAGATCTCCTGGGTGTGAAGGAGAGGTAGAGCTGAGTATCATCAGCATAGCAATGAAAGTTTAGCTCATACCACCTTATGACCTTGCCCAGGGGCAGCATATACACTGCAAACAACAGGGGGAGAGGACAGAGCCTTGGGGTACTCCACACGGGAGGGCCATCGGGCCTGAGAAATAATTCCACAGTACCACCCTCTGAGACCTACCCCAGAGAAAGGACTCAATCCATCTGATGGCCTTACCGGTGACTCCTACATATTCCCTCATCTTGTCCAACAACACCCCATGGGCCACACTTTCAAATGCTGATGAGAGATTGAGAAGAATGAGAATTGGTCACTCTCCTCTGTCCCTCACACTGAGTAGGTAGTTCAATGTCTTAACTAGCGCAGTCTTCATGCTGTGCATAGCCCTAAATCTGGACTGGAATGGTTCATAAATCTGAAAGTCCGTGAGGTGACTCTCAATCTGTTCCATGACACCTTCTCAAGAAGTTTCCCTAAAAAGAAGAGGTTTGAGAAAAGCCAGTAAGTTGCCAAGACATCAGGGTCCAGATATGTTTTTTTTCAACAGGAGCTTCACCAAAGCCTGTTTAAAGAACTTTGGGAAGACCCTCGCTGCAAGGGAACTCCCGACAATATCATCAAAAACCTGACCAGGACCCTGACACAACTAACAAGTAATTGCCTCCAGCCTGAGCCAAGGTCACAGAATGCTGGTTTAAGCCCCGAGATCACCTCACAGACTTCACTGTCTTTATCAGTCTGAACTCTCCCCAGGGAGACTGAACGCATTTGCCCACCCAAGGTCCACCACTGTTGGTGGATGGTATTATGCTTGGAGAAAATCCCAACTCTAATGGAGGACACTCTTTCTGAGAAGAACCAAGCAAACTCCTCAAACTTATGAGCTGAAAAAGCTCTAACGGGTTCCAGACAGGCCAGATGTAATAGTCTGTCAACAACCCAAAAGAGCTGAGCTGGTCAATTCTTCCCAGCTGCAGTCATCCTAGACATAAAAGCTGCCTGTTTTTGGATGATTGCATTCTAATACTCATCGTAATGAGCAATCAGAACCATCTTGTCCTCCTGGGACCTGGTTTTCCTCCAACGCCTCTCTAACTTCTGCATCCTGGTTTTCAGCATCCTCAACTCACCATCAATCCAAGGCGAGCTGAGGTACAAAACCAGCAGGCATACACAAATCAGCACAGACAATCCAGGGCCTCCATAACAGCCCTATTATAAGCCATCATGGCATTCCGTGGACCATCAGTGCAAGCCTCCAGCACAGACAAAACATTCAGTTCCGCCATCAGTCCCTTTAGTCACAACCCTTCCTAAGGATGAAACAGGGGAAGGGACATTCAGAAGGGCTCATAAGCTGAACCTGATGGTGCAATGATCTGACCAAATGACCAGATCAATCTCAATGGTGTCAGTTTTGAGCCCCAGGAAGAAAACCAGATTTAGTGAGTGCCTGGAGTGGTGGGTCTCAGCTGTGGTCTCAAGTGTAAGGCCCAGATCCTCTGTGCTGGACAGGAAGTCTCTGACTCCAGATGAAGCCTCTTTGCTCACCCAGGTGTTGATATCACTGAGAATAAGCCATCTCAGTGACTCCAACACCTCTTGGTGACAAAGGCCATCACCTCTTGCAGGAGACTCTGGTCCCACCTAGGTAGATGGTAAACCAGAAGAATACTGATTTCCACCCTGGGACCCACTCACACCACTACACATTCAAAAGAACCAGTGTACCACAATGGCTGCACCACAAGGCCCAGCTCCAATCTGAAACAAATGACCACCCCCCATCTCTGTGTTCCTTCCTCTGGAAGTAAACTATGATAAACCTGGCTGGGACAGACACCTCTAGTACAGGGCCTGAAGCATCCCCCAGCCAGGTCTTCATAATGCCTGCCTGCTCAACCGACACAACCAGCTCTATACCATTACAGGAGTCTTGTTGGCCATTGACCTGGTGTTACACAACACTGCCCAAAAATGAAAAATGGCTGAGGATGATCCCTCAGCTACCTGGCCTCTCTGTCAGGATGGCTCCCTGGCTAGAGAGAGACAAGGTACAGAGGAGTCTAGCAAGAGCCAATATGATTGCAGCTGAGGTGCAGTGGAACACGGCAGTGTCCGCCATGTTCATGATGGCCACTGGAGTTTTCTATGCATGCACAATGACTCACGCATGCACATGGAACTGTGGTGGTGTGGCAGCACAGTCTGCCATGTTTAAGTTGGCCGGCGGAGTTCTCTGCGCATGCGTGGTGACTCGCACATGCATACTGGCTCTAGTGGCTATCCTGGATATGGCAGACTCTGCCGCCATACCACTGGAGTTCAGTGCACATGCGCAAGTTGTCACAGGTGTGCAATAACTCCAGTGGCCATCTTGGACATGGTGGACAGTGTCATGTTCCACTGGTACCGTTGGACAAAATAATGTGGTAGACGTTCAGTGATTGCTGCTCACCTTCACTATTTAAAAAGTCCTTTGGTATCCGGTAAGCTCTTTTTTCTGTACAGTGATTGCAAGACATCTGCAGTGCTACTCCCTTTGCAGCCATAAAAATGGAGTTGAGTTCCATTACCAAAGACACGAGGATATATAAGGCTTCCAGATTTAAGAAATTTTATTGGGTAGCCCATCTAGTGCCTAGCACAAACTTTAGATACATGGTACTGGCAAACAAAGAGAGGGAGTGTCCCTCACACAATCTCTGGACAACGTTCACCAACAGTACAATATTATACCAAAAGAAATCAAGTTGACAGGAAACTCCTGGTTGAGAAATTCTATAAAAATCTGACTGGATATATTAATACAATACAAACTAGCTAATGGCATACCTGCAATTATCTATATAATGGAAAGTAAAGGTTCACACTAACCCAATTTGACATGCAAAAAAATGACATTGAGCAGGTCTAGGGATTGTAGGACAAATGCTCAGGGAAGAAAGTACACTATGATTCTAGGATTTGAGATGGGGTTTTGAGTGCCAAACACTATCTTGTTCAGATTACAGCAGTTCAGAAACTTTCTGACACAAACTAAAGTGAAAACACAGATAACAGAACTGGTGAGTACCCACATAACTGCTCAAATACACTTCACTCAGGACCCCAAAACTAAAAATCAGATTACTAATCTGGTAGAAGCAATAAATAGGTCAAAACACAAGATGTGACCAAATTACAGAAACACTGGGATGATACACTACAGATTTCCATTACAACCCCACAATGGCTAAGAATTTGGGGAGGGATTCAGAAAACTGTCTCAATGATGTCATATAGAGAATTTTGTTGGAAAGTAGCCAGTGGGTACTTTTGAACAGTACTTCAGTGATTCCTCAACACTTACATCCCTCCTGTATAGGCAAATGTTGGGGCAATGTGGCCTCAGGGTAGACCTGTGCCATGTTCCATGGAGCTACTCAGTGTTAGTCCCCTTATAGGAGGCAGTAACCAAAATAATCAAAATAAATTATGAATCTATACTCTTCTGTAAATGCAACAGTTATTCTTGGGTTGCACAGCCCCTGCAATCAATAAATCAGGGGAGAAATACCTATTTAGAGAGTTAATTGATGCTGCTGCTCAAGCCATAACATGCCACTGGTAATACTAACATTCTGTACACTATTAAACAGGATAAAGCAATGTAAAAATATTAATGACATGGACAGAATAACAATAAGACTGAGACTAGAAGAACAATAAAACTTGAGATATGGTTACCCTTCCACAAATGCAAAGAAAATTGTCTCTATGACTTGTGACACCAGGCAGAGGATTGCTAGAGTCTCCCCATTCATACCTTTCATTCACTTGATGGTGCAGTGATTGAATGTGTCTCCTCTTTCAAGTACCTCAGGTTCTGGCTGGTTTACCACCTTGAATTCTCTGTTCACATAGATGTAATCCACAAGAAGTTCCACCCCAAACGTGGAGAACTTTACAGGAATAAAATAAGCACCCCACTTTGTGTACACTGAAACCCTCACTAAGATGATTTTCCCCATCTTCGCCTATGGAGACATTGTTTACAGTGCTTTTCCAAAGTCCACCTTAGTTGGACTAGACTCTCTGTTTCACTCCTTCTGTCAATTTGCCCTTGTCAAACCCCAGCATACTCACCTCTGTTCTTTGTTATATATATATATATATATATATATATATATATTCCTTTCCCTCCCTGCTATTGATGCTAGGTGACTTTATTTATTGTTTATTTATTTATTTTTGAAAGTCACATTTACAACCTTTGAATTTACAAAGGCACCTCATCGCAGGGAGGATAGACATGGTTACAGTGTGAGAAACAACAGTGGTAACATATAGGTGCACTACAGATAACAAAAGAACACAATATAACAGTGGTTTACAGAATAAAGTTACATGCAGTAAATAGCAATCGTATAAAGTAGAACAATAGTAGAAGTCCCAACCCTGGTCATACCAGGGAAATACCTATGTGGAAGGGTAGAGTGGGGGAAACAGGGGTGAGGAAAAGAAAAAAAAGGGGGGGGAAGCAGTTCAACGGACATTGTCTAGGCTATGGGCCAGAAATGGGGAGGGATGTCAATATTAGGTTGATTAAGGGCAACAACAGCTTCGGGCACCAAAGAGGTGTTTATGGACAGCAAATTTAAAGGGAAAAATTTTGGTAGACTTAGTGACAGAGGCGGGAGGTAGTTGAACCATGTGGGGGTGTGGTAGTGAAAGGACCTTTGGGCTAGGGAGGTCTCATTACAAGATACCAGAAAGGTGGCCTTAGCTGAGCTACAGGTGGCAACAGATGGAGAATGCAAGCCGTAGGGACGCGGTGACCCCTGGGGTGGAGAGTTCTAGCAGGGATTTTTTGGAAAGTAAGCAGCTTTGGTAGCGCAGGCGCTCCTCCAAGGTGAGCAGGTTGGCAGTGGAATAGAGCAGGCAAGTAGGGGTGTGGAGGGATGTGCTGGTCAGGAGCCTGCAGGCCTTGGTTATCAAGGTCTGGATTCTGGTGAGGGCAATATTGTCAGCCACAGTGTAGATAGGTAGGCCGTAGTCCACTAGAGACAGGATGGAGGAGTTGATGGCCAGTCAGAGAGCGGTTTGGGGGAGGCAATCTCTGTGACGATAGAGAAGGCCAATCCGAGACTTTATGGCTGAGGACAGGGTATAGATGTGGGTGTCTTTATTTTTAATTTTTTTTATTTTTTTTATTTTTGTTGTTTAACCAGGAGTAGCACACTAAGCTGAAAGCTTTTTTACAGGTGCGACCTGGGGGTGTGTGGAATGTAAGATCCGAGTCAAAGGTAATGCCCAGGTACTTGTAGAATGACACCTGCTTGAGAGGGTGAGCATTACTGGGCAGAATGGAGAGGGGGCCATTTTTGGCCTTATTCTGGTGATGCAAAAAATGCATAGATTTATTTATTTTTTTTAGATTAATGACCAGTCAATGGTCAAGGAACTACTTTTTGGCTTGGTTGAAAGTGTGCTGCAGGGATTCCTGTAGAGATGCAGGGTCAGGGTGGGAGGCAAGGAGAACTGCATCATTGGCATAGAGCACCATATTGCCAAAGCAGGAGCTGGGGAGGGTGTTGAGAAATAGGCTGAACAGAACAGGGTCCAGGATGGAACCCTGGGGACCCTCCAAGTGAATGGGCAGGGTATTGGACAGGGTGCCGTATACCTTCATGTGCTGTGATCTGGTAGACAGGTAACTGGTGAACCAAGCCAGTGGGCCAGGGGAGAAGCCAAGTTGGTGGAGGGAGTCAAATAGGAGGGGGTGACAGACAGTGTCAAAGGCCTTGAAGAGGTCAAAGAACACTGCACCCACAACATGACCAGAGTCAAGATCAGAGTGGAGGTGCTGGGACAACCCCAGGAGGGCTGTAGTGGTGCTGTGTCCTGGGCAGAATACATGTTTTTCCGGACACAGCAGGTCGCATATGGCCAGATATTCAGAGAGCTGAATGGCCACTATTTTTTCTAGTGATTTGGAGAGGGGGAAGAATGGAGATGGTCCTTAAATTGTTAGGGGAGGGTCTGTCTTCAATCTTATGGATAGGGGTGATTTCTGCAATTTTCCAGGCACTGGGAAATTGACCAAGACATAGTGACCGGTTTAAAAGGTTGGTGAGAGGGGCTAGTACAGTATCTAGGAATAATCAGAGAATCCTGGAGTGCAGGGGATCACAGCTGGGGTTGTTGCTAGCTAAGGCTTTTTGCAGATGAAGCCTGGCTTCAAGGGGTGATATGGCACACAGGTAGAAAGGGGCAATCAGAGGTGGGGGGTGAAGGCAGGAATAGGGTCGAAAAAGTAGTTGGGGAGGACAGAGCTTAGATCTGAGAAAGCAATATTGAGACACTCAGTTATGTGAGGAGGATCATTAGTACAGTATCGTCTATGGAGAGTAGTGATGGTGGGGGGGAGATGGTCTTTCCATTGAGCTCTTTCATATTGTCCCAGAAGGCCTCGGGATGAGCCCCAAGTGGATTCAAGGGTGGCTTGATAATATTCAGCCTTAGCCTGCCTTATAGCCCAGGTCCACTTGTTACGTGCTGCATTATAGGCTTGTCTGTCAGCCAGTTTGCCTGTCTTGACAGCAATATGCCAGAGATTATCTCTTTGTTTCAGTGTTTGGATGAGGGATGGGGAGATCCATGGGGCATTGTGTTTCTTGGTACGGATTTTGGTCGGGGCTGAAAAGGTCACAGGCCTTGTTGAAAGCACTGGAGAAATAGGCTAGGGTAGAGTCAATATCCATTGCAAGTAGGATTGGAGACCAGTCAAGTTGGGCTAGGTGTGTTTTTAGCTTTCTGAGACCCCCAGGGTGAAAGCGCCTGCAAGAGGTGACCTGGGACACTGGTTTTGTTGTGGGGGATGACCAGTGACAGAGGACAGGAGAGTGGTCACTAAGAGAGTCTGGTAGTACATTAGCATCCCTGATTTTATGGGGGTGGTTCGACATAATTACATCTAGGAGGGTGCTGGAGCCGCCTGACCGGTTAAATCTAGTGGGTGAGGTAACTAGTTGGGTCATATCTAGGTCAGTGAAGGAGTCCCTGATATGGGGGGCAGTGGTACTCAGCCAATTGACATTAAGGTCACCTAGGATGAGCTGCTCCACCTTGTGTGGGAGTGAGGAGAGGTAATCAATGAGGCAGTGAACAGCTGGTCCCTCATCCCTCAGGGATATGTAAGAGACTATGAGAAAAAGAGGGCCCCTGGCTGGGTCAGGGGTAGTATTAAAGGTGAGGGCTTGGGCACTAAAACCAAGCTTGGCAGCAGGGAAAGCATGGCCTAAAAGTGTGTCATGCATAAAGACTGCACACCCGCCACCACTTTTGCCTGTATGGTCTTTCCTGAACAGAGTGTAGCCAGGGATGGAGATAACTGAGTCAGGAGTTTTTCTTGAGAGCCAGGTCTCGACTAGTGCTATACCATCAGGATGGTGTTGTACAGCCCAGCACTGGAGAGCAGTGGATTTTTTTAGGAGGCTGCAAATATTCATGGATGCAATGCTGAGGCCAGTACCAGAGTGGGGTGTGGGGTGGCTAGTTGACAATGGCCTGGGGTTGGGGTGTATATTCCTGAAGAGCAGAAGGAGTAGTGCAATTAATCTGATGAGCAGTCTGTGGTGACCAGGACCCTTAGCCAGGTACCGATGTGAGGTCCTACTGGTGGGGGTACAAGGGATGGGTAGGGAGTGGAAGGTAGGTATGGCAAAGAAGGGGTGGGCCCAGGATGTCCCAGGGGTGGAGGGGGTATTGGTTGGAGGTGGGTGCCATGGAGAAATAGGGGTGTCCAGTGTGGGGGGGTTGGCTGCTGTGGGGTGGTAGAGGGGGATGGGGGTCGGGGTGGAAGGTAGAGGGACAGGATGGGACATGGGCAGAGCAAGAAAGGTAACCATGAGTTGGCTGAGTGTGATAGCTGTGGTGCCCATTATAGCAATAGCACTTCTTATTGGGAGGGTAAGGGGAATAACTGACCTTCAGTGAGGGTGACTGCCACTGTGGAGTAGGTTTTTTTTCTTCTTCAGAGTACAATATGCTAAAAGTAAGAACAAGACATGAGATAATGGTGATTAGAACAGGAAAAAGGCGAAGGCAAGGTTGGAGGATTAATAGGAAAACTAAGATGCCTCTAGTGGCAGATCAGTGGCAAATGGGAAAATGAACACTTTAAAAAAACACTCTCAAAACTTATATCAACTCTAAGAAATCTTTACATCACACTAAACATTACTTAAAGTGAGAAAACAAAACATTTCAAGCAGAGATTAGTCCTAGCATTAATTTCTTGGTAGCAGTTCCTTGAAGACTTCTGGATTGCTGCACATAGTGTGAGTAATACTGGTAAACAGGAGCAAGTGAGATTCCTCCAGGGGTAGATGCCAAAATTCAGACTTCCAACCCGTACCTTGCTTGGAGGGTGAGCTTCCGGCAGCTTCTCCTTAGGCAGGTTCTCAAACTGCAGAATGCAGTTTGCTTGAGATGAAACAGCCCAAAAGGGCACATTAGTCCCCTTGCTCACTGTGCCTCCTTTATCTCTAAATTTTAGTTTTACTCCTTTCCTCATATCTTAATTCTTTCCTCTCATTCCCCCCCTACCTCTTACTTCCTTTACAACACTTGCTTTCACTTGCTTGCCCTCCCACTAATGAAATCTAATGCTGACTAGGAAGCCTTCTTGTTCCACTTTCTAAATTTTGGGACTCTCCCCCTCCTTCTATTTGCTCATTTCTTTCCCTTCTCACTCTGAAATCTCTCCTTCATGAATTCGCTGTTCAATCCTGAAGTTATCTCTGATATTGGAGCACTCTTCTGTTAGCTGCCCAGTGCCTACCACATTCCACTTACACCAGCACAACCCTCTCCTCCAGTCATTAATCACCACTCCCTGATGCTTATATTTTATTGTTTTGTTGCTCACTGTTTAATGCTCTTTAGCTTGTTCCAAAACTTACTGTATGATAATTTTATTGTAACATTTTTTTTCTAATTTGTTTATTTTGTTATACTACTTTCTATATTATTTTATTATTCTGTGCATTGTACTTTGTTCTGTTTTATACTCTACCCACCCCCACCCCCAACCAGGATGCATCTGGAAATGAGCTAAATCCAGCAAGTTTTTTCTGGTAAAACATTTGAAACAAATCAGTCAATCAATCAATACCTGAAGCATTTCAAAGGGATCCCAGTCATAGAAATCTGTTAGCATAGAGTAAATGTCACATCCATAAACAGTGGAAATAGAGAAATACACAAAACATTTTGATGAACTGCTTCTCATTATTTATAAAATAAATCGATGGACAACAAGAATAGTGGACAATGTAGCCTCAATTTAATTAAAGAACACCTAAACAACCTATTTATAGAAAGAAAATCTGGCTTCACAGAGAGGTGAAGGAAAGGCTGCTGTTTACATTGTTGCTAACATTGCATTTATCTGAAAAACATAAATGCAGTTTTGTAGCATCTGAAAAAGTAAGCTTCAGTCCTCCAATTAAAAAAAAACTGCTCTGCCTGTTCCCTAAAGTAGCTGCCAAATGTGTGAAATGATGACATCATTGGAGCTAGAGGCAGAGAGCTACACAGCTCTCTATAGTGCTAACTAGTTCAGTTTTCAGCATTGTTTAGAATTTTTGCACCAAAATGATCAAAATTGTGACTTAACAAGTGGATTATTTTGATCAATGCACATGTTATGCTATGATTTTATTTAGTTTATTTACCTAAATGTGCTGAAATTGTGTTGTAATCCAACTGACTTTCTCTTTGGCAAACCACGGTACAGTACATCTCTTCAAATACCTGGTGCTTTAGTGGTTATGTGTTGTCCTGATGGTTGTAGCAAAGTTCTGGTCTGGTTCAATGCCAAAGTTCTTGCTTTCTTGATAATCCCAAAAATATGCCTCTTGTGTAGTCTTCTTTATCCCTATTTACCACCCTCCCCAGCTAGCCCACCAGCCATGAAATAGTCCACTGTTCACAGTCTGTCCTTATTACCACCTGGGGTTGCATATCAGCTTCTCAGTCCCACAGAGAGAATTATCACACTTCCATTATAATCTTGTACCTCAGAGAGTAGTGCACATCTAATGATGCCTTCCAAATCACTCTCCAGTCTTATTTCATCAATGTTTCACTTCTGCTCCCACAATAAACACCATGCAGTTTACCACCCTTATGCACAATGAAGGCAGTATATGCAGTCCACATTTTGATTTTTCCTCCCCACACTAACCAACAACTATGTCTTCCTGGGCAGCCAAGAAGAAGCACTAGGATACACTGGGAAAACTGCTGTTCATACCCTCAGAAGGGCTGGCCTTGCTATGGATAACAACATTATTAAGCAGAGAAGGCATACTAGTGCCTTAAACAAATCCACCAAACCTCCATTGTCGGTCTACTCTCTTACCTGAGGTCTGCAGATCTCCACAGGATAGTCCTTAGCAATCCTCCTTCTCCTCCAATCCTTTTCTGTGCCCTTCTTCACAGTGCAAGTTGGCTGGCTCACCACTCTTCCACATCTTAAATGCTATATATACCGTCCCCTCAATACTATCACAACAAACCTTGGCAAAGCCCTCAAGCGTAATCTCCCTACACTGAATCCAGGTAACTATTTAAGTGCTGCCCTGCCACTCCAAGTATTTGCCATTGCTGCCTGCTCTTATCCATGGTCAGGTGATCACAGTGCTCGCAGCCTCACATCTCAGATCGCACAATGATCTGTTCAACTTTCCCTCCTCTTGTCTTCTGACTATCCTAAATATAGCTGTGCCCTGCAGGAATGGTCTCCTCAGTCCACCTCTGGCAATTGTTCTTCACTCCTACTCCCTACATTGAAAACTGGTGAGTGCATCACCCTTTCCATCATGAATACAGTTAGTACAGTCGCCCCGATTTTTTGTTTTCTCAATAATAAACATGATCTTTCCAGTGAATCAGGATAGTAGTAGCTGGCCACAAGGGGAAAATGGGCTTTCCTACCCTTATAAGGTCTCGGCTACCAATGATTAGGGACTATTAAATGACATGCATAATGATGCATGCACCTGTCATTCAATTTTGCCTAATCAAAGGTAGCCTAGATCCTATAAGGGGAAGAAAGATCATTTCCCCCCTTGTGCTCTGCTGCTATCAGCCTAGCTTACTGGAAAGGTCTTTTTTTTATATGTCAAAAAAACAGGAGACTGTACTAACAGAATTCATGATGTGGAAGGGTGGTGAGTTCACCTGTTTTTGATGTGGGGAGCTGGAATGAAGAATGGATACCAAAGTGGGACTGAGGATACCATTTCTGTAGGGTACACATATACTGAGTGATGGGGGAAGACTGAGGGGAAGATCAGCAGATAATTGGGAGATCTGAGATGTGGGAATGTCTGCACACTGATCACTATCTGACTATGGATGAGAGAAGACAGTGATAACAAATACTCAGAGTGGCATTGTAGTGCCTAAATGGGTACCTGGATTCAGTGTAGGGAGATTACCTTTGGGTGGGGGTGTCAAGGATTGTTAAGGCACTATTGAGGAGACTATGTATATCGTATTCAAGATTTGAAGGAATGGTGAGCCAGACAACTATCATTATGGAGGAGGACATGGACAAGGACTGCAAAAGGATTGCTGAGGACTGTTCTGCCAGATTCTGCTGATCATAGGTAAGGGAGTAGACCAATGCTGGTGGTTAGGAGGATTCGATCAAGGCATTTGTATGTCTCCCTTGCATAATAATGTAGTTATCCATAGTAAGACCAACCCTCATGAGGATATGAACAGAATGTTTTCAGCTGTGTTCTGGTACTTATTGCTTGGCTCTCCAGGAAGATGTAGTTGTTGGTCAATGAGAAAGAAAAAAATGGGGGACTGTACATACTGCCTTCATTGTGCAAAATGGGTGGTGATCCACCCAATCTTTATTGTGGGAGCAGAAGTGAAATATTGATGAAAGAGAAGTGGAGAGTGATTTGGTGCACAAAATTACAATCTGAAGTGTGATATTCTCTTTGTGGGACCAAGAAGCTCATATGCAGCCCACGGCAGTACTAAGGACAGAATGTGAGTAATTGCAGAATGCTTGATGGCTGGTTGGCTAGCTTCAGGGTGGGGGTGGGGGGTCCTAAGAAAAAAAGAATATAAGAGAAGCATATTTTTGGATTACCAACAAAGCATGATCATTGGAATTGGGCCAAACCAGAACTGCGCTACAATCATCGGGACATCACATAACCATTACACCACAAGGTATTTGAAGAGTTGTACTGTACTGCAGTTTGCCAAAGAGAAAGTTAGTTGGATTACAACACAATTTTGGCACATTAATGTAAACAAAATCATAGCCTACTGTACCATGTATTGATCAAAATAATCCACATGTTAAGTCACAGTTTTGATCATTTTGGTGAAACAGTACTAAACAAAGGGGGAAACAGAACTAGTTAGCATTATAGAGAACCATGTAGCTTTCTGCTTCTAACTCCATTTATGTCATCACTTCACACATTTGGCAGCCCTTTTACGGAAGAGACAGAGCAGTATTTTCTTTTAATTGGAAGGCAGATGCTTACTTTTTCAGATGCTACAAAACTATTTATGTTATTCACATAAATGCAGTGTTAGCATCAATATAAACAACAGCCTTCCTTTAGCCCCTTATGAAGTTGAATTTTTGAATAGTTTGTTAGCAAAAAATTGTTTAGGTGTCCTTTAACATACAGCATATGTAAGAAATTAAATGCATTGTGTTGTATTGTTACTGTATTGTTTGTTTTTTAAGAAAACGTGAATAAAATACAACTTCAAAAAATAAACAGTAATTGGGTTTTACTATTTATGAAAGGCAATGAGCAATGATTCCATTTTGAAGAACAACAGAAAAAAGCAAGTGTAGGCAAGTTACTATAATGCTTGGTAGGAAAAGCCATTTATTAAAAAAAATATACACTTTCTTTTTAAATAATGCAATGGTCATGGTTAATTGCTTAGGATGTGGTGTAAAATAACTATGAGTCAAATGGATCTACTTCTGATCTGTATACAGGGCAAAACACTTTAGAGAATTGAGCAAAAACAGTGTTGTCTGATAAGTTAAGAAATATTAAAAAAGCAGGGTATTTCTGGTTACCAAAATATTGTTGGCCTTTAGCCATAAAAGTTCAGTGAAGGAGCTTTGTGAATTTTCATGGACTTTTATAAATCTTTATGTGTATGAAGTTCATGGACACAGGAGGACTATTTAATGTTCATGCACAAATATTCATGGCAGTATGGCCTAGAGGTTAGAGTAATGAACTGTGAATGCGCTTGGTACATCCAGCAGACCTGGGCTTGATTCCCCAAAACCTTCACTTGCATACTGTGTGACTCTAAGTAAGTCACTTAATCACCCCAGTGCTCCTGGGTTGCCTCTGAAAACAGACACTTGTGGATAGTGGGCCTTACCTGGTTACCAAAAGAATAAAATAAAATTGACGCATGCTTGATAAATGCTTATGAGCTCAATTTATTAACTGTTTGTGACTAATTCATACAGTAAACATTCATGAATAGTTCACAATCATTTCAACTGGGTCTGCTTAAACTGAATGAAGCTGTGAAGAGTATTCAAAGGGAGTCTTTAACAGACTGAAGGTGTCATGGTACATTTTCCACTGGTATATGAACAAGCTGTCAAACCATCGAGTACATATATACCACCACTAGTAGGGACTTAGTAAATTCATACTTTGCCAACAAAGTTGATGTGGAAGTGGGTAACTGCCATTGTGAAGCCTTATGAAGTTCTTAACTTCAGTGACTACTTCTCACTCTACCAGTTCCCAGTTCTTTGATAGGTGAAGTGCTACAATGCCCCACAAAGTCTACGTGTAGCGGCAATGTCACCAGATAATTTACCTATGAAGTTGCCATCATGTGTAGACTTCACCTGGAAAAGTAGCACTTCGCCTAGCAAAAATATTGCAAAGTCAGCATTACTCATTACACAAAGTCAGCAAACTTAACAAAGCAGTAAGCGAAGTGAAGTGTTTGAACTTTGCCCCTCTCTAATCACCACACATTTGACAGCATTTGTTGAGACATCATCAATTACCCCCACCACCACCAGCACCACACTTTACAATTATCCAAAGGGATGCTGCAAAGAACAGCTAATTTGCGTGACAGCTTGTTGTTGAAGCATCGTATTTCAAATAATGTTATACAAGAGGTACTGTATGTGACAACACAGAGGATTGGCTACACTCACTGGTTCTGTATAGTGAATTTGTAGTTTCTGATAATATTTTGCTAACATTGTTTGCTGTTTCATGGATGATGACTATCTTCATGTGTTGTGTTTTGTGCATTCTTTCTGTCATCTAGTCAGTGTTTTACATTCTAGTGACAACTGAATAACAATATTAGAGACAGCAGCTAAGAAATATTCTGGTTGGTTCTAGAACTCAGGAAAAGAAATATGTGGCATCTTGGTCAATCTCAAGAATAAAATATAAATTGCCAGTAAAACAGCTAAAACAAAACATGCCCACAAGTAGAAAACTCTCTTGACTTTATCTATTAAAGACTTCTGGTTTCAGAAAGGCAAGTAGTTAATATACAGCAGAGAACACTGTTGCAGACTGGGTGGTCTGAATTCATTTCCACTCTTGACTCCTTTGAGAAAGTCATAAGTGGCAAATTAGCAAAGAGGATGCCACCACCAGTAAGATTATTCCTATGATCCATTTACTGGACAAAGAAGATGGAAGCTTGAAGACATTTTCTCAGAAAGATGACACTTCACTGGTATTGCTGACTGACAGACTGACAAAGTGATAATCAGCAACTCAGCAACATGATCATGTACAATAACATTCTGCTTGCTACATTTCTTGAACATTATTCCACTTGCAACAGCTGCCTTGTTCAGAACCAGGCTCCCAAGAAAATGGATTAGTCATACATAGAACCAAAAACTCTTGTTGGATCCAAATCATGATGATGATAACTTTTAAATGTATGTTTTAATTTATTCAACACTTTTAACAGAAATCATTGTTCTGGGCTAGCTCACCACTCCATCAACTAAATCCACTCCTGTATACTCTTGTAATATATGGAAAATGAAAATAATACCCCCAAAATACATACAAAAAAACCCCTGTAATACATCATCCCTAACTCAATAATACCATCGATGGAATTCAATAATACTATCGTTGAGATCTCGTAATACTATCGATGGAAGATCTCAACGATAGTATTATTGCAAACTCACAACAGTGCAAGTGCCACCAGACAGCTCGAGCAGCTCTCACTGACCGCGAGCCAGCTTTTACTGTAACTGTTACATACAGTAAAAGCCAACTAAACATTCACGTCGAGGTAACACTGTAAGAAAAAATTTCACTTTCAAAGGAATAAAACCTATCAGAAGAAAGAAAAAACTTTATAAAAGAGCAAGAAAATATAAATACTGTAAAAAAAACTGCTTTCAACCTACGGCTGCTTCAAAACCACCTAACCAAAATAGGTGAGTGCAGAGAAATGCAGTCAATACCCACGGAAGAACTAGACAGTATACTAGCAGATTTCCTATTTAAATTATAAAAACAAGATGGAACAGAATATGAGCCCAGCACCATACGAAGAATCCTAGGCAGCATTGACCATTACCTGTGTAAAAAAAATTACCCTGAATCAATATTTCAAAGCCTTACATCAGTTTTCAAAGAAACACTTAAAACCCTAACTGCTAAACAAAAATATTTAAAAAAACTAGGAATGGGCAACAGACCGAGGCAAGCACAAGCCTTAACAGACAGTGACATAACTTTGCTTTACAGCAGTGGAACTTTAGGCTTGACTTCCCAACTAGCCTGCTACATATGTTATTTTTAACATAGGCTCCACTTTGCTTTAAGAACCAATGAGCAGTACCAACTAAGATGGGGTGACATAGTCCCAGGAACAAACAGTGAAGGAAAAGAGTACCTAGAATATCACGAACGGCAACCGAAAACTCGCACAGGCACAAACCTACGAGATATTCGACCTGTCCCACCAAGACTGTATAAAAATGAAGGTTGTCCAGAATGAGATACACTCAATGCCTATCATCTGTATGCATCTAAAAGACCCCCAGACATGAACACACCTGATGCACCTTTTTATCTAACTCCTAATATACGACTAAAGCCAACAAGCTTTTGGTATAGATGTATGACCTTTGGTGAAAATAAAATACATTTCATCATGATACTCCTCCAGCAGTCAGCTGGACTACCACCAGACAAGAGAATCACAAATCATTCAACTCACAAAACTGTGATCCAAATGCTAATTGATTCAGACGTCCCTCCAACTGATGTAGCACAAGTCTCAGGCCACAAAAACATCCAAAGCATAAACAATTACAATACCTTATCTGAGGCAAAACAAATGAAAATATGCTCCATCCTCTCTGGCGATCAAGAATCTGCTACCACACTGAAAGAAACTGAAATACCCACACCGACCACTTCCTCTGCTGCACAACCAAGTTCCTCCGTAATGCAACTTCCACAACAAGAAGCAACACTCGCACAGCAGCCACCCAGCAAAAGTGCTCAATTTTCTACCACAACTAGAAATATCATCGGATCGCACTGCAATTTCTTTGGCAATGTAGCAATAAGTATTCAAAAATCCCCTCAGGCAGCCAAAAAAAGACACTACGTGATGTACTCAGACTCCGACTCCGACTAGCTCTGCACACCAACTGTTGCTCATTCCAGAAAAAAAAAAGTTACAACTCTTTCTGTTTGCAGTTTCTTTAACACTGCTCGGTTTTGCTTGTTCAACTTTTAAAAATGTATCCATGTTGCTGCAATAATTGGCTTCTTCCATAACAAAATTAGCCTCACCAACCCAACTGAACATTCCTGACTCTATGGCAAAGGTAGGAAACTACAATTTTCTTGCATCCGTATATTACAAAAAATAACAAATACATTCTGGTGTTACAAGGCAGTGATTCATCTTGAGGATCTGGGGGCACTTAAAACCTCTTGAGCTTCCCTTTCAAGGTTTACTGTGCCCCCAGATCCTCTCAATGAATTACTGCCTTGAAATACATCAGAATGTATCTATTATTTTATTTATCATTAATACAGAAAGTTGATTTAATATATATTCAGTTGTGTCCTTATATTTTCAAAAGTTTTCCTGGATACTAGAACAACGCTTTAACTTTTGTAAACATAGAAAACATGTATTTCTGAGAATCACTCCTTAGCTTTACTGCTTATTGTTTTGGATATGGGGTCTGCACATGTCTTGCTTCCTTTGTAATTTTTCTTCTAAGTGATCCACCCACTTCTGTGTTCAGTGATGGTATATTTAATGCTGCTGGAGATTTTGTCAATGATAGCTGACCAAGACTGATTCCTGAAAAATGGACAGTGCTTTAAGGTCAACCTAAATTGATTCACCTGTAAACTCCAGTTGCAGTGAAGGAAAGTAAAATGAATGTTATAGAAGAAACTCAATCCAGTCTGCTTCTTCAGAGCACTTCTTCATTGTGGTGTTTGATTATGAAGCTGATCCAGACAACTGAACTTGCCTGGTGTTGAAATTGAACAATATATTCTGATACAGAAGTGAGCCATGTTGGCATTTTAATAACTGTGTGATTTAGGCTATGCCACTCACTGGAACTTAAACAGTGTAGATAACCTTGCCACAATAGCTGCCTTCTTGTCTTTTACTTCCTAAAAGCATTAATAAATGTGTGACACATAAACCTGTGGCAAATAATTATTTATAAATTTTCACATTGTCTTGAAACATTCCAAACTTTAATAATATATACTTTAACCTCCTTGGATTGGGGCTTACCTCAGCTGTGCTGTCAGCCCACTGGACTGCAGGCATGTGGCCTGTCTACTCTGGCCCTCAGGACCTGAATAATGCAGCAAGGGAGATAGCGGGAACAGTGAGGAGCTTCTTCTAGTAGTGCCTCCTGTGCCATGTTGTAATGTGGTTCAGCCACTCATCAAAGGTGGCAGCCACCATTTATGAAAGTCTGCTTTAGCTATCTCCCTGTCACAACCAGACTCTTCCCCACCTCATCCACTTGACCAGAGGGTGCATGCATAAAGTAATGGATGGAGCTCTCTAAAAAGAAACAATGGGGAAGGCACCTTGATGGCATGGATGGTGCCATCATGTTGACCTTCGACCCTGAAGGGGACTAGGGGCTACCAGAATGCTCCCAGTGCACTCCGGGAAAAGGTAAGACTGCAGTTTTGGTGCCCATTCTTGGACCTATTGGGCATTGTGCAGTTGGAGTAACAGTAGGATGAAGCAGTTGGGAGCTGCCCTGGAAGAGTGCTAAAGAAACGGGACTGAGCTGGAGGCTGGAAGTTCAGAGGTAGATCTCAAGGATAGGACCTACTGTTGCTGGCAGAGGTTGAGCCTGGGCATGTTGGACCTAGGAAAAATGTACAGGAAACTGCTGAGTTGTGGAGAAGGATGAGAGTCGCAACTGCATGCAAGCCAGCATGAGTACATATGATACTAAAGAGCCATCACAGAGCAAAATACAGTTGTCCAGAGCTACTGATAGAGGTTCTGTAGCAGGCACTGCAACCAGGTGTTCAACTGACCCCAATCTCAGGGTATGGAAACCAATACTTGTGTGTGTGTCTGTCCAGGCCCTCAGCAGTAATGACAGCTATATATATATATATATATATATATATATATATATATATATATATATATATACAGTATATATATAATATATATACAGATGACTGCTTGGCCCAAATAGTCTGCCCATTGTATTCCCTGTCTATACTGCCTCCTCAGAACCTACTTGATTTTCACTCCCCTTAAGATTCACTTGTGCATAACCCATGTAGGTTTGAAGCCCACCACTGTTTTTGTCCCTACCACCTCTGCTGAAAGACTGTTCCAAGCATCCACCACTCTTTCAATGAAGAAGTACTTCCTGACATTTCTCTTAAATGTACCCCTTCCCATTTCTTTGTATATCCCCTGTTCATAGATATTTTTTCCTCTGTAATATATTACCCTCCTGTACCGTATTTAACCCTGTGATGTTTTTATAGGTCTCTATCATGTCACCCCTCTCCCACCTCTCTTCCAGGGTATACATATTGAGGGCCATCAATTTCTCCTCATAGGACCTCTGACACAGCTCCTAAACCATTTTACTTACCCTCCTCTGGACAATCTCCACCCTGTCTATGTCCTTCCTGAGATGTGATCGCAAGAGCTGGATACAGTACTCAAGATGAGGTCTCACCAACAATCTATAAAGTGGAAACATCACTTCCCTCTTTCTGCTGGTGATATCCCTCCCCTGTGAAAGAGGACAGACGAGCCAGCAACCAGTCCCAATGACAACAAAGAAGCTAGCCCCGAGAGAGGAGAAGAAAGTCTGAGAAGAGGATGAGAGAGTACATGTCAGTCATGCTCCTTGTACCCACTGGCTCCATCACAACTCAGCAGCAGCAGAAACACTGGTTTGGGTAGGTGAGGGGGATTTGAACCAAATCCATCTTGCTTTAGAGTTGGCTTTTTAAGACCTTAGTGCTATGTATGCTCTGATTGCTGGCTGTCCCAGAGGGGGAGAGGGAGTGTTGTGGAGGGAGTGTGAAAAAGTGACACCTGAGCTTAAGAAAGGGGAAGGGTGAGCAAATGGAGAAAGGAAGTTATTTTTTGGTTTTGAGACATCCCAAGAGACTGAACTAAAGAAGCATGTATAAAACTGAATGCAACCACATTTGATTCCTTTGCTGAGGTAAAGCAGTTTTTGTTTAAATTAAACTGATTTTTGGACTGTTCTCTTTACTGGTGTTCACCGAGAAGCTGCCTAGTTTGCTGTCCTGTCAAATGTTGTTGGCTTTAGATGTGGGATTGAACATTACCTTGTTTAAATAGGGGTACGATGGAATCAGCTAATGTACTGAAATGGCTGGCGGAGCATCAACGCAACAAGCCCAGATATCAAAGGACTGGATGGCACAGCAAATGCAACAGCAGATTCAGAGAAACCAGCTGCTCATACAGAAAGACCAACAGCTTAGGCAACAACAGACTCCAAGAGACCAACAGCAGGCACAGCAGGTCCAGATACACAGGGGCTGGATGGCCCTACAAGTACAATTGCAGGCCCAGGGAGACCAGAAACAGCAGGAGTTTATGAAGAAGGTGCTGTAAGCACAGAAAGAAACTATTTCCCAGTTCCAAGTCACAGGGAATCCAACTGCTGTAGGTCCCCATCCCATGCTAACACAAGTTCTGGCAGAGCCACTATGGCTGCAAATGCCATTAACTTTATAAGGGTGTTTCATGGGCTTAAACATAAACATAAATTGCATTTGGTAAGGTCTACAATACCATTCCACATATGACTTGTGAACATGTTGGGTAGCCAGGGAGTGGGTCACAAGGTGGTAAACTGGGTTAGGAACTGGTTGAATGATAGAAAATGGAGAGTCATGGTAAATGGTGCTCAATTTAAGTAAAGGAGTGTGACCAGCAGGGTGCCACAGGGATCAGTCCTGGGCTCAGTCTTATTTTATGTCTTCACAAATGAAATTGCAGAGGGGATAGAGAGGAAAGTGTGCCTGTTTGTGAATGACACTAAGATCTGCAACAAGATGGACACCCCAGGATGAGTGGAAAAAATGAGGAGGGACCTAGGAAAACTGGAGGAATGTTCTGAAATGACACAGCTGAGATTTTATGCAAAAACATGCAAAATCATACATTTGGGTTGCAGAAACCCAGGGGAGGATGACGGGGGGGGGGACTGATGGTGTCAAACAAGAAAGGGAATTTGGGGTAATCATATTGGATGCCCTAAAGGTGGCTAAACCAAGGCTGTGGGGAGACCTAGTGGAATGCTGGGGTGCACAGGAAGAGCTATTACCAGCAGAAGGAAGGAAGTGGTGATGCCACTGTGCAGATCATTGGTGAAGCCTCATTTGGAATATGGTGTCTAGTTCTGGAAGTTGCATTTCCATTATGTAACTTTAAATCACAAATGGGTTAAACAGTTTAATTTTTAGATTTGTATCCCTCTCCCCTTCTGCTCCCACTGGTTAGGCTTACTGAACTCAACCTGGACATATCTTGACTAGCATGATGATTCACTTGCAAAACTTGCTTCTCAGTCCACATCACTGTCTTTTTAAAATGTTAACTTCTTGTTGAAAATATGGCATAATCTTCCCATCAATGTTATTGCTAGACATACTGTAGCTAGCTTACCTTGAGGAAGGGTGAACATGGTTGGGATCCCTTAGCAATTGAGATGCATATGCAGCAAATAAGTCCAGATGAACTAACTCACCCTACAACTGTTAAGTATCACAGTCTGCATAATACACAAGGCTTACAGTGATGAATCGTCATATGATTTGGCTGGTTTGGGTTCCACTGTTTATAATACAGGGATGAATAGCTAGGGAAGGAATTTTTTTTGAATGACTGTTAAATATGGTACAGTGGCAGATGTTTTGCAAACGTATAACAGAAATTATGACCTATCAGGTATTGTTATTCAAGAATTGGATCATGTTTTCATAGAGGCAGATTTCATTTAGAGTACGTGATGTCCCTTTGTGAATCACTGCTGCTCTCTGTACTGAAATTACTGTTAGACACGTGTCTAACTTAAATCTTCGAGTAGTGATTCTAGAATTTTACTCAGAACCAGTATTCATTAATTTTTAAAAAAATATTTTGAAGGGGTGCCTGTTTGTGGATTATACCAATATTTATTTTAAGCAATTTAGTGGAAACTTTGCGCTCTGATTTTCTTATTCTGAATTTTTTGTAGTATGTTGTCTGCATTTATATTAAATCTGTTGCCATTCCTGGTAATGAACAGGGGCAGGGGACTGAGTTGTGATTGGGTATGAATAAGTAACACAAATATTTATTACATTGCTTTGCTATCTTCAATTGATTTTTAATGTTTCTCCATTATTATTACTTTTTTGTTTGTTTAGGCTATTTATGTAACTGCAGAATTGCTTGCTCTTGCTTTTGTCTGCATTTGTTGCATTTGAGTTACATTTTCTTTTGAAATGGTTGGTTTTGCTTTTATATTTCTTTTAAAATGTGTAATATTCTGACCATGTGGTTATGTCATGACCTTTGTTTTCAGATATTTTATTGCATGTTTATCTTTGTTGTTATTGTTGTTGAGTAACTTTCTTCACATCGTCATTTAGCCATCTTGCTTTTTCTCATTTGTTGTTATATTCCTTGTTCATTTTAAAGTAAACTATTGCAAATGATAATAAGTTGCCCTTTATAATCTGTCAAATAACATTCATTGTTTTGTTGTTTTAAATTATATCATTCACGGTTTTGTTGTTTTCAATTTTATGACAATCTGTTTCTTTGATAATTTGATTGTTGTGTTCTTTTCTACTGCATCTAGGACCCTTTCTCTTCCTTTTTATTCTTTTCAACTGTTTTCAATATTTGGGCCCTATATTTTACTTGAGCTTTCATCCTTTCATAAGTATAAAGAAAATGAATTTCAGTGCTGCTCGCTTGCTTTATACATATTATACCCCCCCCCCCATGCATTGGCTTATTTTATGAACACTTTTTCTTCTGTGTTTCTTTGTTTCTCTTTTTCTTTATGATCTTGACTGCTATAGAGATAAATATTTTTGATTTAAATTGACAATCGGTTGATTCCATTAATTCTGAATATTTGAACAGCAGTTGTTTATGACATTGTGTTACTGGTACCATAGGCTTTATATTTACCATCTTAAAACTGATGTCAACATAAATGTGTCCTGCACATGTACCAGCTATTTACTAAAACAGAAATGCAGTAGCTGTTGATTTCTTCAGGTTTTATTGTTAATACCAACTAATATTAACTTGAAAATATTTAAAGAGATTCTTGCTAATGACATAATCTTTCCATCAATGTTAGTGCTAAACATACTGTAGCTAGCTTGCCTTGAGGAAGGGTGAACATGGTCCAGACCCCTTAGCAACTGAGATACACATGCAACAAATAAGTCCAAATCCACTAACTTTCCCTATACCTAAGTTTCACAGTCTTCATAATACAGAAGACTTACAGTGATGAATCTTCATATGGTTTGGCTTTTTTGGGTTCGACTGTTTATAATACATGGATGAATAGCTGGGGAACACATTTTTTCAATGACTGCCAAATATGAAACAGTGGCAGATGTTTTGCAAAGTTATAACAGACATTATGTCTATGAGGAATTGTTGACCAAGAACTGGATCACGTTTTTATAGAGACAGATTACATTTAGGATACATGATTATAACTTTGTGAATCACTGCTGCTCTCTGTATTGAAATCACTGTTAGATATGTGGCTAACTTAAATCTTTAAATAGTGATTCTAGGATTTTAACTTGAACCTGCATTTATTAATTTAAAAATATATATTTCTAAAGGGGTGCATGGTTATGGATTATCCCATTATTTAATTTCAGCATTTTGGAGGAGACTTTGCACTCTGATTTTCTTATTCTGAATTTTTTGTAGTATGCTGTCTGTATTTATATTAATTCTGTTGGCATTCCTGGTAATGTACAGGGGCAGGGGACTGAGTTGTGATTGTTTTTGAATAAGGAACACAAATATTCATTACATTGCTTTGCTATCTCCACTGGATTGTGTACTGTTCCCCCTGTTATATATATATATAGCTGTGTGGACAGTATTCAAGAGGCAAAGTGTGACATCCATACACTCAAAAAAAGTTTTATAATTAGGCATGACTCAACCTTAATTTTAAGGTGTACATGTGGTAGTTGCATAATATAAAATACAGTAGAAGCCGCTTAAGTAGGATGGCATGGTGGATTGTAAATCGTCCCACTTAAGCGACTGTCCCTTCTAACAGAAGTACCCCTCACAGAGCCTTTATTCATATGTACGCATAACTCTAGTCGGTGTATTATGCTGATAACATTGCTGGTCCAGTACTGTACTGTAATGACAGTTGTGACACTCAGTCAGTATGTTTTCATGTGTTTTTTCTTATTTTGATGCTTGTGACAGTGAATTAGTTTTTTTGTGCTTGTGACAGTGATTTTTTTTTGTTTTTTTTTTGTTTTTTAGAGCACTGTAAAGGTCTTTTTGTTACTCCCTCCTTCGTCTCCATCATCGAACTGTGCAAACTGAGCATACTCAGTGAACATTGGGTACAGTGGGTATAAAGTCTGGGTGGGTGCAGTTTCTAAAGTTGTTGTTACTTGTTTGATGAGTTCTGGTGAAGAGGCTGATGTGCCGGTGGATCTGAAAAAATCCGTAATCTTTTTGTGTGTTTTTTCTTGTGCTGCATGTTCTTGGATTGTTCGCTTCGTTTCAAACAGAGACTCCCATGTCTGTGTCTTTCCATTCTGTGCACACCACAACATGGCTGAATGCAGTTCACTTAGAGCCTCACTGGCAAAGACTACAGCTTCGGTATCGGAGATGTCATCATGTTCATCCTTGAGCAGTCCTCCAGTTTCACCTACCACAGCAGTCACAACATCTGAATCGCTGAGCTCTCTTTCATGGTCGGCTCATCTGAGTCCATCTCCATGAACTCTGTGAACATCTGAGAGTTCATGAAGGATGGAATTGTGACATCATCCAGCCCTGTAGCAAAAATTTCTTGTGGCTCATTGAAGCCTTAGAAGCCTGCTTTTTTAAAGCAGTGCTCTATTGTTAATGGTTTTACAGCTTGCCATGCCTGATGGATCATGTAAAGAGCATCCAATAGATTTATTTTACAGGTAATTTCAGCAGCATGAGCGGACTCCCTCTCATCAACTGTGGTGATGATTTTGCCCACAACATTTGATCTGTAGTGTCCCTTTAGATTCTTAATGACCCCCATGTCCATTGGCTGAATTATGCTAGTGGTATTTGGTGGAAACCCAGCGAGCAGACTAGGCAGGATGTCAGCTACCCAGGAGCTTGCTGCTGTCGCATCAGTGTCTTGTTGCTCACCGTGCTCCCTTTTGAAAATGATTTGATAGCACTGCTTCCATCTAGAAAGCCAGCCATCAGTTGCCTCAAACCCAACATGCCTCATTTGTTTAGCTAAATCATCAGCTTTTGATTTTAGCATGGGGCCAGATATCCAAGCTCCTTTCTCCAGGGTTTGTGAAAACAAGAGTAAGAGGGCTGTCTTTACCCTCTCTTTTTCTCTTATGGCTTGGGTTTGAATTTACATGCCGTTGAGGGAGAATAGAGTCCCGGTTCTTGCTTATCCTCCCGGCCTGACTTTTTGAAATTTTAAACTCTGCCGCTATGGAGAACAGAGATTGGTTTGAGTCATTCAGCACCCCTAACACACTCAGCAAGAGTAAGTTCATTGTGTGGGCCTGATATCTCAAAGAGAAAGCACTGATAAACTAAGAAAGCCTCACAGTGAAAGGATTTTGTCTAGTGAGCTACTTCTCATTGTTTTCAGCTGATTATTGTAATTTGCATCTACTCTAAACCACTTAATGGTGCAAAATCTCACTGTCAGACATCCCAACAAACCAAATTTGACCGTTAAATGTGTCCTTCTTAAAGGAAATATATTGTCTATGTTTAACACTAGCACTAAAAGTGTTTCCAAGGAAACGTCCTGCTTAAGCAGCCATCCCGCTTAAGTGTGTCCCGTTTAAGTGGTTTTGACTGTATAAAGATAGTTCTGTATTTCTAAGTTTGGAAAAATGGCATAGTTCGCTATGACATGGAAGCTACTTTTGTGGGTAACTCATGTCCATTATACATTATTTCTCATTTCTAGTAATAAGTAACATTTTCAAATGCAGTATCTCTGTCTTCTATTTAAGTGTATTAGTTTGTGACATTTAATGATCTGATGTTCTTCCATACCTATGTGTTGCTATCTATCCTCCACTGTGACAGCACTAAAAATACAAACAAGAGATTACCAAAGTTTCATTACTTCATGCTTATACTGTTTATGCCTAGTCTACATGTCTTTCACACTTAAGCTGGACATTAAGCAGAAAGATAAACATGAACAAATCACTTAGTTGGAAATGATTGATTATGTCACCATCTCTGTCGCATACTACTACTGTGGGTAACATGGACACCACAGTAGCAAAGCAACATGTGAAATACAAGGTGAAACTTTTATTAGTTACTTATTATCAATCAAACAGCCAAAACACATTGATGAGTACCATGCCACATCAGGGGCCATTTTGACATCACTGTAGTTCCATGTAGCCAGACTGATGGCAGGCCCAACTGAAGTTAATAACCAGAAAGCACCCAGACAAGCTGTTTGGTACTGATAACTATAAATGAGGGTACCACAAGATGCTCCCTGGTAACCCCATGCTGGTCTTTGAGGGGAAAATGATGCCAAAATTTCACACAGGCCCACCCTGGGCTCACCACCATGTGCATCACAGGGACACTACTGCTGCATGGTTTTTGTACTGCACATGGAATGCCACATCCAAACTGCTCTACAAGTCAAAACAACACATGAATATACCCTACAAACAAGCAAAGGCAAGATCAGAGACAGTTGGATGTTACCCGGTGGGTCTGAGCCACAGCAGGGGTCATTTTGACATCACCGTACTTCCGCAGAGCCAGACCAAGAGCAGGTCCAACCACAGTTAAAAACCATAAAACACACAGGCAAGCAGTTTGACACTAACTGTAGATGTGGTAGCCACATGACATCCTCTAATAACTCCATGCTGGCCTTTGTGGGGGACATTATGCCAAAATATCACATGGGCCCACCCTGGGATCACCACCACATGCATCAAAGGGATGCTGCTGCTGCAGGGTTCTTGTTCTGCACATGGAATGCCACATGCAAACCACTCTACAAATGAAAATAATACACCAAATAGCCCCATGAACAAGCAAAGGCAAGGCCAGAGACAGCTGGATGCTACACAGTGGGCCTGAGCCACATCAGGGGTCATTTTGACATCACTGTACCTCTGCAGAGCCTGACCAAGAGTAGGTCCAACCACAGTTAACAACCAGAAAGCACCCAGACAAGCTGTTTGGTGCTGATAACTATAGATGCGGGTGATGCATATTGCCTCCGTCAACCTAGTGCCAGCTATTGTGGGGACAATTATGCCAAAATATCACATGGGCCCACCCTGAGCTTACCACCACATACATCACAGGGGCACCGCTGCCACAGGGTTCTTGTACTGCTGCACATGGAATGCCACATCTGAACTGCTTGAGGTATGCCCAGGTGATGTATTTATTTTATTTTCAAACAGTTCCAAGATATTATGCCAGCACGTGATATTTAATTTATAGGCAGTCTCATTATAAATAAATCTGCTAAATGTTTTTGTCAGATGAATCCAAACCACTGATGTTGCCCAACAGGCACTAGTACACCTAGGCAATGATTGGATTACAGTACTACACATGGCATCCCTCCCATACCCCTGACTGGATTAAGCAATGCCATGAGCAGTCTTTCTGAGGTAAGTCCAAGTGCTGTATTTTTCTTATTTTTAAACAGTTCCAATGTATTGTGCCATCACCTGATGTCTAATTTCAAAGCATTCATATTATAAATAAATCAGGAAAATGTTTTTGCCAGATGAATCCAAAACAATGATGTTGCCCTACAGGCACTAGTACACCCAGGCAATGACCAGAATATTAAACATGGTACCCCCACATGCCATGAACAACCATTTTGAGGTAGGCCCAAGTGCTGTATTTTTTTATTTTTAAACAGTTCCAACATATTATGTCACCACTTGATGTCTAGTTTAGAAGCAGTCTCATTCCCACACATGGTAACCCTCCCATAACCTCAAATGAACTGACCAATGCCATGAGAAGCATTTTTGATGTAGGTCCCATTGCTGTAGTTTTTTATTTCAAACAGTTCCAACATATTATGCAACACCCACACCTGATCCCCTAGTTCAGTATGTTAATACAATAATGCTCCTTTATAATCTTACATCAAGAAAGGCAACTTTTTCATTTTAAAATAACATACACGCACACACACACACACATCTCTTAACTGAATCCAGCATCAACACTCCTTTCCAAAAATTACAAGCATCTCACACAAATTTTTTTTTCCATTTAAAACAGTTTAAGAGTGCAGCTTTTATATTCATTCCACATACACACTACTAAAATAGAGCCATCATCACATCAGCAGTTGCAGAATTCATTTGACAAACTCACATTCTCAGAATTTACCAGTAGAAACCCCACTGGTGTTGTCCTCCCCCCTTAAACATGATTAAATTCAATATCAGAGGGAAGTTCAACAATATTAACAATATTCTGAAAAAAATCTAATTATATAATGAAAACCTGCTGGATGGATTCTAAACAAAATACTATAAATCACAAACAAAACTCTATTTTAGACTGGTCACATAAATGCACAGCCCCATTTTGAAGAGGGCCCTTCACAAACAGCTGGACCATATTAGAACAAACAAATTTAACTTTTCTGCCCCCAAAGATGATAGAACACGACTGCTGCACTATAGACAGATAGTATTTAATAAGCCCCATTTAAACAGTCCCTGCACCAGAGGAAAGTTCAGCTGATATACTTCCCAAACAAAACTTTAAAATATACTGTTTAATATGCCCCATTAAAACATTACCAGCACCAGAAGAAAGTTCTGCTGATATATTTCCCAAACACAACTTTAAAATATGCTCATTATGCTGCACAGCCCACTAATCCAATTGTCCTCTGTTTTGAAGAGGGGCATTTCACAAACAACAGGACCATGAAATCCTGAGGTGAAAACTTTACTTTTTCTGTCCCCAAAATGACACAGAATAATGGCTGCACTTTAGCCAGTCACTGTTTAATATGCATCCCAGAATTTTAGCTTACTGTTTTGTAGCAGCATGCTGGGGATCATGTTTTCTAGTGACTGGAGACCTCAGAGATCCTTCCAAACTCCTGTGCAGCACTCCAGATTTAAAATAGATGACGCTTCATTCTCCCTGTTTTTAAGAATGTTAAATGGGAGAAGCAGTGGGAAAAGAACAATTTTGCTTAGAGCCAGAGTAGCAAAATTGAATGCCTGATGTCACCTTTTGTTCCCTGCTGTTTGTACCAATACCAGCATCATCAGCCATGTGGGTAACATGGACACGACAGCAAGATCCACTGCTTTTGATTCTCTGCTCCTAGCAGGCTATCTGTACCATTTCATTAAGATTGCAGACTTGTGTGGGGGAAACATATTAAGCAATGTGAACTGACACTGAAAAAAAACCTCAAAGCATAAGGGCAGAATACATAAAAGAAATTATGCAGCTATATAAGACACCACAGTAATGCATGAAAGTAATAAATTACATGTGGTGTCATGTAAATGTAATTAAATCTGCATAAAATCAATAATCACAGAGGGACAGTTACACATCCACTCTGTCCTTTAAAAAAGAAAACTTTAGTATTGTGCTTTAAATACGGTAAATTTAATGGTCACCAAGATGTGCAGCACAGCCATGTCACAAAATGATTGCTTTCTTTAAGGCTATTTTCATTATTAAAATGTTGCCACAATAAAATAAAAATACATACACCTTTTTTTTGCACACTATCTCTTGATCATACTGGCAACAGTACACAGCACACATTCTGTATTTTTAATAAATTATGAGTAAAATACAGACCTTGTTTTAAGTGCACACCCAAGTCTCTCGAATACTGTCCAGACAGATATATATATATATATATATATATATATATATATATATATATATTAGAGGTGGGCGGATAGCATAATTCCTCTGGATATCGGATTCAGATTTATCTATCAATATATCCGACTGGTTCAGGATGTTTATTGGGTCGGTTATATTGATAGAGAGAAACAGTGGACTAATAAAATGTTTGCCCCTAAAAAACACACAATTACCAAATCTGACAGAATAATCACTTTAATGAAGCACTGTTAAGAAATCATAAATGAATACAGGGACACTTAATTTTTATAAAAAATTGTCCATATTCTGTTTTACAAAAAGCAACATGTTCGCATTTTCGGGTGTGAGTCGTGAGCGCTTCTCTGTTATTATATCGCCAGCTACACTAAAAATTCTCTCACTAGGCACACTGGTGGGTGGAGTGGACAGGTACCGCATTGCAATTTTGTTCAGCACTGGAAACCTGTGTCCTTGTGTTTGCCAGAAAGTAAGAGCATCAGGTGTATTTTGTTTCGGCACCAGATTTTCTGCTAGGTAAATGAAAGGTTTTCCCCTGTATGTCTGTCAGCGAGGTGCTTTAAGAACACAAGTGCATACCATCTGTTAAAGGATTCATCTATCCAGTGTGCTGTCACTGGTAGGTAGCACACGATTGAGCAGGCTGTTGTCCAGGTATCTGTGGTAAATGAAAAATGCTCAATATTTGCCAACTCATCTAGCATTCTGGACCATATCTTATGGTACATAGAAGGGATTGTTACCTTGGCAAGGTGACTTCTTGATGGTAAAATATATCTTGGCTCCAATACTGATAACAACTGCTTGAACCATATATTCTCAACCACAGAAAAAGGTTTTTCATCAGCTGCAATCATCTCTGCAACTGAATTTGTGATTTCAATAACCCGTGGGTGATCACTGCCAAATGGGTTAGCATGAGTAAGACAGGATTCAATAGTTTGGATCTCCCATTTTGTCTTTTTAGATGGTGGCTCCTGAAGAGATTCAGCTTGCCTTACTAATTCATTACATACTTTGTACCCTTGCAGATCAGCATACTCAGACCTGTACTTGTTTTGCAAATGATTTAAGAGTCCTGACATCTCAAAGCTACAGACTGAAGACCCCCTGCTTATGAACGTGGAATTGTGGCACAGAGTACACTTAGCCTTTGAGTCGGAGTCTCTGTCCAATGTAAAATATGCCCATACCAAACTTTTGTGTGACATTTCTAGTATAGTTGAACACGATCACAATTCAGAGACTCACACACCACAGCTATCACCTCGCATCTGCGTGCACTGTTGGTCTATTACTTGTTGAGATAATTTTTAGATAAAACTAACAGGTTCACACGTGCTTAATGAGACAAGTTAATCACTTTGCACCTATACACCTTGCAACTTGCATCTGTTGTTAATTGGCAAAAAACAGAACGTGCAATTAGGGCATTAAGTATTAAATGTAGAAAGTGTTGTTCCATGCTGACATGGAAAAAAAATCCAATCGGATTAGATTGCATGAAAAATCAAGCTATCTGATCATATTTATTTATCGGAACGATTATCCACCCACCCCTAATATATATATATATATATATATATATATATAATATGCAAAAAACTTCATTAATGCATCAGTTAGGGTTATTTTACAGCAACAAAAGTGAGGAAATTAGACATTAGGGTTTCCACCCCTTGCACCCGCACCCCGCCCCTACCAATAGGCATCAGGGTGTGCGTTGGGGTCGTTGGCCCTAACTCTCACCCCATCCCATGTGTAAACAAGCTGAGGTGCTGCAGTGTAGGAAAATGACACTGACAACACCAGGGTCAGCCACCAAACAAATGATAATGAAGTAGAACAATAGAAAATGCTGTCCGCAAAATGTAAACTGCACCACACAATATCTCCAAAAATATATATTGTCCAACATGTAAACACCGCAAATCACATCTACAGGACATGCAATCAACACCCTCCAAATTTCAAGTGAAAAGACCAAACCATGTCCGAGATATAACATGTCAAAGTTTGAAATTTTCATTTGTCAGAGTGGCACAGTTCTGCACCTGTTGACATTTAACACACAAAACAACTGAAAACTACATCCATGACACTAAGGCTAGGTATCCTATCAATTTCAAGTCACCACCTCAAGCAAAATGCTGTCCACCAAACGTAAACTGTGCCACACCATATCTCCGACAAAAAAATTTTCCAACACATAAACACTGTAATTTATATCCATAGGACATTCCGTAAACACCCTCCAAATTTCAAGTAAAAAGACCAAACTGTTTCTGAGATATTCAATGTCAAAGATTAGTAACATTTCCCTATCTATTCCATAATAAAAAATCTGGCCATCTTGTCCTATTTTGCGATCAAAGATCGTTATCAAAGAATCTCACGATCGAAGAATTTGCAGGATCGCGATCAAAGATCATTAGCGAGCCGTGAATTAAGATTTTAAAACTTATAACTTTATATTTTGACTGATTTGGATGAAACCAAAAGCACAGCTCGATAGATTGGAGCCCCCTGAATAAAACCCATCCAAGTTTTACTTCAGAAGTGACCCCTATGCCGAGATATTTGTGTTTTTTTGATCGGAAATTAAAAAACAAGATGGTGGACCGCACGATCAAAGAATTTTGAAAATTCTTGGGGACAAAGATTCTTGTACCACGAGGCTGCAAATTCTTTGATCGCCAGGTGGGACGAGATGGTCAGAACCCCATTCTTTGTTCGCAAAACATACGTATAAATTTTCCCATTGACATAATGGGAACTTAAAAGTGGCATAACGTTTGAATGCCTTAATATTTTTTCACCAAATGAAAAGCAACATGTTTGGCCACCAAATCTCTTTCAAATGAGCCATCTTGCAGAGCAGCACACCACACAACAGCCATGCAGGGCCACATCCAAAATCCCAAAAGCTGCCTCCAAAACCAGATAATCTTGAATTTTTCAGTGTTTTCATACACAAAGACAGTAACTACGACTGAAACACAATTTGGAAAATCAGGAGATCTATCATGCCCCACAGCGCATTCAAATTTTAGGCAAATCCATTGAATGGGTCCAAAGTTATTAATGCCCACACTTTTGACTTAGTATGTAAGTGACCGCTGAACCCTAACTATAGTAGTACAACCACGCCCATATATATATATATATATATATATATATATATATATATATATATATATATATATATATATGTTAGTAGCATGGAGTGCTACCATAGTTAGGTTGAGGAGCCCTTTTAAGGTTAAAGGGTCAAACTTTGCAGCTTAATAACTTTGCCACCATTCAACAGATTTGCCTGCAATTTGGAAAGCATGATCAAGAATGACACATCTTGGGATCTGCCAACTTTTGTACCAGTCAGATATACAGCTGCAGAGTTATTAAGCATGATCTGCTTGCATGTTTACGCTTTCTGTTGAATTCTTTGCTCGTGCCTACAGGTCGCATGGTTTGTGCTACCAGTCCGAAAACTTCAGGGAACATGCGGCCAGGGTCCCCAATGTGGCTTTCATAGATTTTGTGAAAAAATATTAAACGGTTCAAAAGTTATTCAAAAAACAAGTTCCCATTATAAGACAATGGGAAAAGTTAACAAAAAGTTCGACACTTTCACAAATGCAGTTTTTACTTTCGCAAATCTGCCATTTTGTTTTCAGTTGGTGATCAGAAAAATGCTTGGCATTAAAATTTGGGACCCTCTATCAACACAATTCTTTTGTGTTTACCTAGTCGGACACTGAGGATGCTAGACATGTCTTTATTTTGAGGTTAAACACCCTAGAAATATGTTTTTCAAATTTCTGGAAAAAGTAGTGTCACAAAGTAGTCACGAAAGTGTTGCAAATTTTTGCGAAAGCTTTCGCAAATCACGACACTACTTTTCCAGGCTATGGCAAAATGACAGCAATTCTTTGCCACCCTGCTGCAAAAGAACAGTTTGGTCTTTTGGGCTGAAATTTGTAGGAAACACAGCCAACATCTCACAGATGTGCCCTTCAGTGTTTTAGTGAAACACTATAACAGGGCAGCAAAGTTACGGTACTCCAAAGTTGACACTTTTTCCCATAGTATAACATTACGGCATCCGCCGCATTACAGGAATCCTTTGCCACCTTGCTTCAAAATAACAGTTTGGTCTTTTGGGCTGAAATTTAGAGAGAAGAAAGGGAGCATCCCACTGATGTGCCTTTTGGTGGTTTGGTGAAAAAATATTACAGGGTGACACAGTGACAGCACTCTGAAGTTAATGCTTTTTCCCATTGGATAACATTACGGTGTCCGTCGAGCCTTTCAGGGCCCGTATCTCGGAAACAGTGTGAGATACGAACTTTTCATTGCAAAAATGCCTGGATGGGGTCTAAGTACAAAACTAGCAGGAAATTCATAATTCATATGAAATTTACATTTTTTTTCTATGTTGTATGGTTCCTGAGATATAAGCAATTTAATATTCCAAGTCCTCACTTTCTGCTCCAAGGCCCATTGTTATGTATACATTCTTTGTTTTCACTGTGTTTTCCAATGCATTTTTTGGGGAAAAGAAGGGTGTGCCCTTTCGTTACCGTGCCAGTTAGTGTTTCCAGTTGCGTTTCCATTACCGTTTGCAGCACCGTTACCATCTGCGCCACCATGTGCATTTGGATTTGCATTTCTGTGTCACTTTGGTGTTATTGTTGCTGTTACCATTACCAGTTTCATTTGCAATTGCTGTACCGTCCACATGCATTACGGTTTGCGTTTCCGTATGCGCTTGCATTTCTGTTTCGTTTCTGTTTCCTTTGGCGTTATTTTTGCTGTTACTGTTATCATTTGAGTTTACAATTGTGGTACCATGACCATGCATGTAACAGGTTGTGTTTCTGTACTCGCTTGCATTTGCATTTCTCTTTCCTTTGGCATTAGTGTTGCTGTTGCAGTTATCATTTTGTTAATTGTGGTTCCATGACCATGCACGTTATGGTTTGCATTTCTGTATGTGCCTCTGTTCCCATTTCTGTTTCCTTTGGCATTATTCTTCATGTTAACTTTACCATTTGCATTTACTATTGTGGTACCGTGGCTGTGCGCGTTACGGTTTGCGTTTATATGTGCGCTTGCGTTCGTGTTTCTATTTCTGTTCCCTTTCGCATTCTTTTTGCTCTGACACTTAACATTTCAATTTAAAACACCACTGCCATCACTGTTTGCTTTGCCAGTTGTGTTTTTGTATGTGCTTCAATGTCCTTCTACGTCACTGTTCGCTTTGGCGTCACTTTGAGGTTGCATTTCTATTATCGTTTCCTTTACCATTTACGTTTCCATTACCATGTGCACCACTGTTGGCACTTCTGTTTGCATTACTGTTCCTGTTACTATATCACAAGACATCATGTGACAGGTGCGTGGGGCCCTTTGGGCCCCATGCTCCCACCACTGCATTACTTTCACTATTTGTCATCATCATTCTCAAAAAGAAGGGAAATTAGAGAAAAAAATCCATTTAATGCATCAGTTAGGGTTGTCCCACAGTGACAAAAAGTGAGGAAATTCAGTGTTAGGGTTGAAAACCCTCCTTGGACCCCCAGCCCACCTCCCCAACCAGCATTGGTGTGCGCGTTGAGGTCATCAGTCCTAACCCTTACCCCATTCTCCTATACCTCTGCTTCTTTGCACATGTGACGGGGTCAAACATATGGTGTTTGCACACCAAAACACTGAAAACTGCTAAATTATCTGTTTTTGGAGGCAGCTTTGGGGATTTTGTACATAGCCCTGTGTGGCCCTCATGTGGCATTCCACTCTGTGAGATGGCTCATTTGAAAGAGCTTTGGTGGCTGAACATTCTGCTTTTCATTTGGTGAAAAAATATTAAGGCATTCAAAAGTTATACCACTTTTAATTTCCCATTATAAGTCAAAGGGAAAATTTATATGTATATTTTGCGAACAAAGAATGGGGTTCTGGTCATCTCGTCCCATCTGGCGGTAAAAGAATTTGCAGCCTCATGGTTCAAGAATCTTTGTCCCTGAGAATTATTTGATCGCGATGTCTGACATCTTGTTTTTAGATTTCTGATTGTAAAAACACAAATATCTCTGCTCAGGGGTCACTCCTGAAGTAAAACTTGGATGGGTTTTACTCAGGGGGCTCTGATCTATCAAGCCATGCCTTTGGTTTTATCCAAAATGGTCAAAAAATAGAGTTATAAGCTTTTAAGTTCTTGGATCACGGCTTGCTAATGATCTTTGTTCGTGAGCCTGCAAATTCCATGATCGTGATCTTGAATCGTGAGCGATGGATGAGATAGCCCTTTCAAAAATGCAACTTTCTCAGCTCAGGGTTGGCCTAGGAAGAAAAATGAGGGTGGGTTCTGCTCAGGGTGCTTCATTCTGTCAAACCATTGTGGTGGTTTTCCGCATTTGTGTCTAAATTTTGATTTTCAGCATTTTTTATTCTTTGATAGTGATGCTGCAAATTATTTGATTGCTAGTGTGCAAATTCTTTGATGTAGAGATTATTTGATTGTGATCTTGCATCGAAAGCAGTGGCGCTTTGAGAAATGCAAATTTCCCAGCCCAGGGGTGGCCTAGGAAGATAAATGAGGGTGGGTTCTGCTCAGGGGACTTCATACTGTTGAACCATGGTGGAGGTTTGCCGGATTTGTCTCAAAATATTGATTTATAGCACTTTTTTCTTTGATCGTGAGCCTGAAAATTCTTTGATCGAGAGCCTGCAAATTCTTTGATCATGAAATTCTTTTATCACGATCTTTGATCATGAGATAGGGACAAGACGGTCAGATTTTATAATGCATTAGATTGGCCAGTTTTACTAATCTTTAACATTATATATCTCAGAAACGGTTTGGTCTTTTTACTTGAAATTTGGAAGGTGTTTACTGTATGCCCTGTAGATGTCAACTACCATGTTTACATGTCAGACAATGTATTTTCTGCAGAGATATTGTGTGGTGCACTTTATGCTTTGAGGACTTTTACATGTTATATCTCGGACACTGTTTGGTGTTTTATATTGAAATTTGGAGGATGTTATTGGTACATACACATTTACAAGTTGGTTGGAGTACAGGGCCAAAAGGGCCCATGCTCCCACTAAGTTCTGTAGGTTGGTCAGGCCCATGCTCCCACCAACTTATGCAAGTACTTTGTTTTGCATTCTTTATCAAAAAGTAAGGACATTCTATACAAAAAACTGCATTAATGCATCATTTAGGGTTAAAACAAAAAAGTCAGGAAATGAAAAATCTTTAGGGTTGCCTCTCCCCCCACCTTCCAATCATCCCCAGATTGACAGATGACAGGTTGTGTCATTGGAGTTGTGAGGCCTAAATGTCACCCCATTCTTTTTCGCTGTCCCTTGTCAATATGATTACACATGGAATGAGGTGACGTTTAGGTCTCACAACCCCAATGACACAACCTGTCATCTGTCAATCTGGGGATGATTGGTGGGTGGGAGGGAGGAGCAGCCCTAAAGATTTTTTATTTACCAACTTTTTGTTTAACCCTAAATGATGCATTAATGCAGTTTTTGCATAGAATATATAATATATATATATATATATATATATATATATATATATATATTATATATATGATATGCCACGGCCCCACTGAAAATATCAGAGATATTTTCCCTGAGTGCAGCTTGACCTTATGACATCACAAGTGGTGAAGCCATGAGTGATGACAAAGGTCAAGCTTCATGAGGGGAAATATCTCTTATATTTTCAGTGGGGACGTGGCATATTCAATTTACACAAGGGGATGTGATTTGATATTTTTATTTTGTATATTTGTTTTTTTATGAGGAAGGGACATTTTCCCAAAATGGAGAGGTGATATTTTGGGGGGTGAGAGACAGATATTTTCGGAGCACAGAGGAGATTCTTTTTTTTTGTAAAACTGGAACCGATGTTTTCGGAGCTGATTTTTAGATGTTTTGCTGTATTTGTTTGTTGTTGTTTTTTTAGTCCGAACAGATGTTTTCAGACAGAAAACAAAGTGTGTTGGTCCTACTGGTAAAGTGGCAGTTGTGCGGGAAAGAACAAATGAGCCACCATGTGCGAGGAGGTTGTGGCATTTCTACACTAAGCAATCTTAGAGATATCATCCAGCAAGGGCATCTGTAGACAGTGCTGAAACTGAGAAACTGTTCTTTGGAGGACTGGCTTTGGGGGAACTGGATAAGTTTTTTTATGAGGAACAGATGTCTTCCCAAAACAGACAGGTAATGTTTTGGGGGGGGGGTTTGAGATGGATGTTTTCAGAGCAAAGAGGAGTTTCTTTTTTTTGTTAAAACTGGAACTGGTGTTTTTGGAGCATACGTTTTAGACGTTTCGCTATATATTTTTTATGTTGGAACAGATGTTTCTGGAGAGGAAACAAAGTGTGTTGGTTGTACTGATGAAGTGGCAGTTGTGCGAGCAAAATAGCTTCCGTGTGCCAGGAGGTTGTGGGATTTTCCACACTGAGCAGTCTTAGAGGTCCAGGAAGGGCAACTGTAGACAAACTGGGAAATTACTCTTTGGAGGTATGACGGGTGTTGACTGGCTTTGAGGGGGGATCAGATCATGAGAGTGGAGAAGAGTATTGTGTTGGTTGGGAGTCATAGAGAGGGAGTGATAATGAGAGTGGGGCAGAGGTTTGTGACAGTTGGGAGAGTGGACCACCCCAATGGAGTAGTGTTGTGGAGTACAGGAATTCAGTTTCAGATCACAGTGTGAGTGTTTAGAAGGCCACTGTGGTTGACAATTTGGTTTTGGACATGAGACTATTGAGAAATAATGAAAAAAAGAGCAATCATGGGGAGTGTGGAAAGCCATATGAGGAGAAACTGAAAGTGTTCTGTGTGCTGCTGCAGAGAAATTAAACTGCCAGTGGGAGCTGGCATGCAAGTGAGCAGGTGGATTCTGATTGTGCTGGTCATGCTGCCAGTTCCCACCAATCAAAACGTATGTGAGGTGCTGTGGTGAAGTGCAGATAGTGTCTGGTTGTTACCTACAGTGAGAATAAATGACCTACAGTGGGGATAAATGCGATATTCTCACTGTAGGTCTGACTAGACAAAAGACTGCTGTTATTTGTCACTTTGTTCTCACCCTATTACATAAATATATATATATATATATATATATATATATATATATATATATATATATATATATATATATATATATATATATATATATATATATATATATGTATATATATATATATATATATATATATATATATATATATATTAGACAAAATCATAATGCATTAGTTAGGGTTGTTCCACAGTGACAAAAGCGAGGAAATTATGTTGTTAGGGTTGAAGAGTCCTCTTGGACCCCCCACCCACCCACAACCGGCATTGGGGTGCGATTGGGGTGGCCGGCCCTAGCTCTCACCCCATCAGATTTGTGAAGAAGCAGAGGTATAGGAGAAAGAGGTGAGAGTTAAGACCGACAACCCCAACGTCCACCCCGATGTCAGTTGGGGGTGTGGGCGGGGGTTTCCAAGGGGGGCTTTCAACCCTAACACCGAATTTCCTCACTTTTGTTGTTGTGGAAAAACCCTAACTAATGCATTAAACTGAGTTTCTTGCCTCTAATTGCCCTTCTTTTTGAGAAGGATAATGAGAAATAGTGAATGTAATGCAGCGGTGGGAGGATGGGGACCTTCGGGCCCCGCGCTCCCACCACGTCATGTCTTGTCACATAGTAACACGGTGCCCGCAAATGCAAATGGTAATGCGCATGGTGATGCAAAGCAAAACAGAAAGATAAACAGTACTGTAGACACAAATGGTTAAAATAACACAAACGCAAGCGCAAATGAAAATGCAAAGGGTAATGCACATGGTGCCGTAGATGGGGACAGTAAGTGAAACGGTTACAGAACCACAAGCAGAAGCGGTAAGGGTAACAGTAATGTAAGCGCACAGGCTGGTTTTCCCCAAAAGCTGCATAGAGAAAGACAGTGAGTACAAAGAATGTATGCATAATAATAGGTCTCGGAGCAGAAAATGAGGAGTTGGAATATTAAATTGCTTATATCTCAGAAACCGTACAACATAGAAAAAAATGTAAAGTCATATGATTTATGACTTTCCTGGCTAGTTTTGTACTTAGCCCAGACTAGGGGCTAAGCACTTTTCCCACGAAAAGTCCGTATCTCGCACCGTTTCCAAGATACAGGCCCTGGAAGGGGCGGTGAACACAGTAATGTTATCCTAGGGAAAAAAAGAGAAGTTCGAAGTGCCATAACTTTGACTCCCTGTAATATTTTTTCACCAAACCACTGAAAGGCACATCTGACAGATGTTGTCTTTCTTCCCTCCAAATTTCAGCCCAAAAGACCAAACTGTTATTTTGCAGCAGGGCGGCAAATGATTCCTGTAATACGGCGGATGCCGTAATGTTAGCCTATGGGAAGAAGTGTCAACTTTGGAGTGCCGTAACTTTGCCGCATTGTAATATTTTTCCACAGAAACACTGAAAGACACATCTGCGTGATGTTGGCTGCATTCCCTCCAAATTTCAGTCCAAAAGACTAAACCGTTCTTTTGCAGCAGGGTGGCAAAGAATTGCTATAATTTTCCCACAGCCTAGAAAAGTACTGTCGGACTTTGCGAAAGCTTCCGCAAATTAATTCGACAGTGCGAAATGCAAAAGTACTTTGCGAAAGTACTTTTTCCAGAAATTTGAAAAACATATTTCTGGGTTGTTTTACCCCAAAATAAAGACATACCTAGCATCCTTAGGGTCCGACTAGGTGAATACAAAAATAATTAGCTTGCTAGAGGGTCCCAAATTTAAATGCCAAGCATTTTTCTGATGACCAACTGAAAACAAAATGGGCAGATTTGCAACAGTAAAAGGGCCATTTGCCAAAGTAAGAACTGCATTTGTGACACTGTCAAACTGTTTGTTAACTTTTCCCATTGACTTATAATGGGAAATTGTTTTTTGAATAACTTTTGAACCGTTTAATATTTTTTCACGAAGTCTTCAAAAGGCACATCAGGGATGCCGGCCGCACATTCACTAAAGATTTCAGACCAGTCACGCAAACCATGCAACCTGTAGAGATGAGCAAAGAATTCCAAAAAAGTGTAAATGCACGCGCAGATCACGCTTAATAACTCCACAGCCGTATATCCAAACAGTACAAACGTTGGCAGATCCCAAGATGTTTGGTTCTTGATGATGTATTCTAAATTTCAGGCAAATCTGTTGAACGGTTGCAAAGTGATTAAGGTGCAAAATTTTAGGTTTAACATGTAAATGGCTCCTCAACCTAACTATGGTAGTGCTACCATAATATATATATATATATATATATATATATATATATATATATAGTGTTTAGGCTATTAATATAACTACACAATTGCTTGCTATTAGTTTTGTCTGCATTTTTTGCATTTGAGTTCCATTTTCTTTTTGAAATGGTTACTTTTGTGTTTATGTTTCTTTTAAAATGTTTACTATTCTGACCATGTGGTTATGTCATGGCTTTTGTTTTCAGATATTGTATGGCATGTTTAGCTTTTTTGTTGTTCTTGTTGTTGTTGAGTCACTTTCTTCACTTCCTCATTTTGCCATCTGGCTTATCATCATTTGTTGTTATATTCCTTAATCCTTTTAATGTAAACTATTGCAATTGATAGCATGTTGCCCTTTATAATCTGCCAATTAGCAGTACTTGTTTATAGTGTTGTGTTACTGGTACCATAGGCTTTATATTTACCATTATCTTAAAATTGATGTCAACAGCTAAGGTCTTAAGAGCTAGTGCCAAGTGAATTACTCCACACAGGTAAAGGGATACAGCTTCCTCCCCAAAAGATGCTAAGTGGACATGTCACTTTATCAATCATTTAAAATAACACAAGTTTAGTTTCACATTCTTGCTTTGAAGGAAGCAAGTAAGATCAACCAGAATGGTTAACACATAAATGAATTGACACCTCTGAATGAGTGGGGGAGGGGATACTAGCAAAACATGTTTCTCAGTTTGCAAATGGTCATACATTAAGCAGTGAAAACTTAATACAGAAAGAAAAGGTACATAAAACACTAAAGAGGAGGTTTCAACTTGCAAAAAAAAAGGCAGTTTTGGGGATAGCTCCAGTAAAAGAAACCCACATGTTAAAATCAGGAAAAGCTATGTATTGTTAACTTTTTGTGTTCTAACTTCCTTTCAGTGTTTTTTTTTTCAGTTCCGGCTGTAGAAGGATTTTTTTCTGTATATGTGTGTGTGTGTGTGTGTGTGTGTGTGTGTGTGTGTGTAAGCATGTTACTAGTAGCAAGTAGCAGAAATGGAACAGCATTTTCCAGTTTGTTAGAGTAGACCATGAATGAAATAATATATGCAGAACTGGAATGGATTAAATAAACTAGTCTGGAAACATAATGGAGCATAGCTATTTATCAAACAAATCTGTGATTACTCCTCAACAATGTTACTTTTGACTCCTGCCCCCCCCCCACCATTGCATAGCAAGGGCACATCAGTTTATCTCAGCAGCAATTATTGCTGCCTGCAATCTGTATATAGACTGTGTCACTTTGCCTATAATCCTGCTCCCCCATTTTGATCAACATGTTATGGACTTTTGATTCAATTGCTTGTGTCTTGCATAGAAGATAGTGCTTGTAGACAAATCTAATCATTTTTCAGCTGTGGTCTTCCATTGGCTAAGTAGGCTTTGTGATGGTTTGTGTTTATGTGATCCAATCTTTACTTAGTATTTGGTTACTTTACTGAAGTCATCTACAGAGGGACTCAAAATGTGTAGAATATTTTTTTAGCAAATTCAGAGAAATCACAGAGGCACCAGACTTGGACTTTGTTTGGGGTTTTCCTTTAACTTGTCTCAAGACAGAGGAAAGCCCCATAAAACACTATGGAGGAGGTTTCTATTTGCAAAAAAAGGCAGTACTGGGGAGGGCTCAACTTAACCACTGAAACTTAACAAACAAAGAAAAGGCCCATAAAACACTATGGAGGAGGTTTCATCTTGCAAAAATAGGCAGTACAGGGGAGGGCTCAGTTAATTTCTCAAGCAAGAGGAAAAATAGTGCTCTCCAGTTGCCATACAGACATAGGCAGCGTGGTAATGATGCTTCAGTGGAGGACACTATTTTTAACACTCTACCATGTTGTTTGGAAGGTAATTTTGTAGGAAGTCCTTTTCTCAAAGCAAAATGTTTGCAGGGCTATGCCTACTGCTGTTGTAAAAAATGAATCCTAAGGATGCAGCCTCTGAGGCCTACCTTATTACTTTTGTGAGAGTTACCAGTATCACTGCTTGATCACAAGAAAGTTAGACCACTCACATTGCACTGTACCTGGCTGGAGACTCCCAAGCTGCAAACAGAAGCCTAACTAATGCTGCCACCAGAGACTATGATCAGACAAAAGCACCTGTCTAAGATAGTGTTGTAAACCAAACAGAGTTATCATGGAACTTCTGCATCTTGATTTCAAGGTTAGAATATGACCTTGAGTGCTTGTGCAAAACTTACAAAACTTGGCTACTCAGTGATTAAAGCAAGAGGCATGTACTAAAGAGGAAATTATGAATTCGATTGTACTGGAACAGTACCAGAATATTTCACCAGACTGAGTTGATGACTGGGTATGTTGCCCTGATCAATTCACTCTGACCACAGAAGTGAAAAATATGCATCATTATCTGGAGGGTGAAAGACTAGAGGCTGCTAAGAAGAGTGGAACCCAGTATGAACCTCAGGTGGTGACCTGAGGAGAAGATTCTCACAGAAGAGGGGAGAAGAGACATGGGGTATTGGAAAAAGCATACTGGTATGGGTGAAGGATCAATCTAGTGAAATTATGCTTACTCCTCCAGACCAGAAAGATATAACATGGAAACATAGAACTTGTCAGTAGATAAGGACCACTAGGCCAATCCAGTCTGCCTGTAATCCCTACACTAGTTTGTGGCCTCTGACCCTAGCTGGCCAATGAGTTTTCACACCTCCTTCCCACCTCTAAGGTTCTCCTATGTCTGTCCCAGGCATGTTTAAGTCCCTCCACCGTGCTCACTTCCACCACCTCCTGTGGCTCCCACCACCTCCTGTGAAAGACCATTCCACCTCAGGACCTCGTGTAATTCCCTGAGCCACATGACCCTGCTCCCTGGTCACCCAAATTGGGGTGTGGCAGAGATCACAGGCCTAATAGTAATATTGTATGTTTTCATTGTGGCACCGAGGGGCATAGCGGTATGTTTTGTGAGCACATGGACAGTGACTTTGCAGAATGCACAGCTACAGCCCATGACAAAAACCCCATATACAACACAAGTGCAAGTGGGGAACCCAACAGTTATGCCTCTGGTGGATTCAGGCAATAGGTAGACACTGGGCAAAGAATCAGTGGTAGAATCCAAACTGGATCAGTGGGAAGTTCCTATAAATATTGCCTGTGCATATGGGGATACCATGAAATAGCCAACAGCTCCAGTCTGGCTAAAAGTCAACAACTGGCAGGAATAATAAAGAAGGGGATTTCTAAAACATCACAATGGTATGTAGGCTTGCTCTGAGAATGGGAAGGGTTTCATACCCTCCTGCAGAACAATACTGAATGCTGAAAGTATCTGACCACTGGAGGCCACTCAGACAGAAGGATTAGAACATATATTTCCCTTTTACTGATTCTAAACTATTTGGCCCAGAAGGGAAGCCTAAGGAGTTGCAGAGTCAGAAACAGAGGGAGAAAAAGGAAGTCACCCCTCTATATGACATTTTAGTGGTCAGAGACCAAAATGACCTGTGTTCAAGGTAGGTCAGAGGTGACTCAGATGAAGACATGGCATCCACATCAACAGGAGGCTGTGAGATCCTTCTGGATGTCAGATCAGATGTTTGTCAAAACCCAGCCAACATCATTTTGGAACAAGGTGCTAATGAGATTCTAAGAAATGACCATCAACATTTAGCTGTGGTTAATGGTAAAGGGTCTGTTCATGAAAACCTTGTACCACTGGCACTGGAATATTGGTAGCGATACATAAAGAAAAGGAAACAGGAAAAAACATGTGTACAATGCTGTTGTAGTGCTTTATATGTGTGGAGATACATATAATAAAAATTGTTCTCCTAAGCTTCCAGGAAATTATTTTTTTTTTTTGTTGTCCAACCCCAATTTCGAGCTACTTTTTTCAGCTGAAATGTGACATGGAATTCCTTTGGTTTTGATTTGTGTTTTTAATGAACAGTTTGTAATGGTTTTGTATAAATAAAGTCATATTTCCACACTAAATATGTTGTACTGTTGTTTTTCTACCCTCCTGTGACTGTTTCCCCCTTTTTTATAGTGTTTGAGGCCCCTCCAAATCATGTTCTGAATGTACCAGCTGGTGTTTTTAGCTGGTACATTCAGAACATAACCAAACAAGCATGTTTTCCCATTTATTATTTGTCTTTCCTTGTGCTCCCCTTTATTGTCATTGATGATCTTGTTGTAGAGTCAGGTAAGGCAAATAGTACAGTCTTACACTGTGCCAGTGATGTCATCACTTTTTGGCTGGCAACCCATCGTGTCTGAGGATGGAGCCAAGTATGTTTAGAACCACCCCCCACCTCTGCATTGGTTGTCTGCCCCACCTCGGGATTATCATTTGTTCCGTTTGTTACTAGGTCCCCAGGGGATACAAATGCAGGGTTTTTAACTGCCTGGCCCCCTTCTTCACTTTTTAGCAAAAGAGACCCCCTTTGTGTCTGTCTGAGAGCTACTGCATGCATTCAGAATGCTGACAAGCCAGCTGTCCAAGAAGTGCAATGGGAACACCAAGGAGCATTCAGTTAAGTGTTCCTGATAGTCTGCATTTTTCAGCAACTGGGTCCTGGGAGCCACCATTATGGTGTAAATTATGCTGCCTTATTTTGCTTTCTATAACCATATTTTAAACATGGTTCTCAGTAGTTTGGCAGTGATTTTGCACTTTCTGAACTCCACAACATTCCGTGTCTGTGTACTTTCAGATGTGGGCATGTGGCATCCGCTGTATATTCAAAACTGTGGAGCAGCCTTGCAAAATAAGTGGAACCCATTAAACCAGGTAAGCCTGGCTGTTTGTCTGGGGAGTGGGGTGAATGGTGGACATGGGTGTTTTGGTTTGCTGGGCGCAATGGGGCAAGATTGTGTGCACAGCACTGCAGAAAAGATAACTGTGGAAGGAGTAAATTTGCTTTTGTGGCATTCCTCCCAGTTAAAGCACCACATATTCCTGTCCCCAAAATGAAGCCCAAGCAGCTGTAGTATAGAAGGATCTGAGATACTTTGCAGGCAGTGAAAGTAATTTACAAAGCTGCTTTAAAGGTATGTGAAGGGCTCAAAGTAATGTGTGATGCTCCCAAACTGTGTGATGTATATTGTGCAAAGGCTCACATTTAATCTGTGTGCCCCAAAGTTCAGTTGGTTGCTAAAAAAAAAAACTGATTTCTAGAATTCAATAAGAGTGGGACTGGCAGGAACATGTTCAGTACATTGTATAGTCTCCTAGGCATTGTTTGGTCAGACCACGTGGGGTGAGTGGGCTCCATTTTGTTTTACAGTCTCCATTTTGTTTTGTAAATCCGTGATGCTTAATCATGTCCAACTGGATTTTTGTAATCACCAACCCACATGGCTGGACGCTGAGCAGGCCATTGTTTGCTGTTTAACCTTCAGCCAAGTGGAGACCATGTAGTGGGTGGTGTGAATTGGTTTGCCTGCTGTGTCCATTTCTGTGGCGCTGGGCCTTGACATCTGTCCAATTTAGTGTAACCACCCATTGCATGGTCTCTACATGGCTGGATGCTGAGCAGGCCACTGTTTGCTGCTCAACCTTCAGCCATTTTAAGACCATGCAGTCTGTGGTTGTTTGGAGTGGTGGGGTGGAGTGCAAAGTATTGTTTGTATGATGTAAAAATATTTTTGGTGAAAAGGTTTGCCTGCTGTGTCCATTTCTGTGGTGCTGGGCCCTGATGTCCATCCAATTTAGTGAAACCACCTACCACATGGTCTTCACATGGCTGGATGCTGAGCAGGCCATTGCTGCTCAACCTTCAACCATTTTGAGACCATGCTGTCTGTGGTTATTTGGGGGCAAAAGTATTGTTTGTGCTTGTCCCAAAATGCTGTTTCTATATCAGGTCACATTGTCAGTGGGCAATCATTACAACTGGGTACAGTGCACTCCTACCAGGGAAATGGCCGTAAAAAATGGTTTTGGTCCATTTGTGTGGTTCTGGGTCTTGAGGTCTGTCCAATTTTGTGTAACTACCCACCGCATGGTGTTAACATGGCTATGCACTGAGCAGACCTTTGTTTGCTGGCTCACCTTCGGCCATGTTGCAACCATGCGGTACATGGTTATTTAGGGTAGTGGAGTGGTTCAAGGTATTGTTTGGGCATGAATGTTTCTCTAGCACTCCACACTGTCAATGGGCATGGGCAATCATTACAACTGGGTGTGGTGCCCCCCCCACCAAGAGAATTGCCCTTAAAATGCTTTTCTTTAAGTTGGTTTGCTTGTTGTGTCCATTTCTGTGGTGCTGGGCCCTGATGTCTGTCTGATGTTGTGTAACCACCCACCGCATGTTCTCCACCTGTCTGAATGCTGAGCAGGCCTTTCTTTGATGCTTGACCTCCAGCCATGTTGAGACCATGCAGTCTGTGGTTATTTTGGGGGGGGGTGGGATAAAGTATTGTACTTCCAGAAAAATGTTGTGCTTTTAAATCTGTTTTGCTTGCTCTTTCATTTATGTGTTTTTTGTTGTTGATCTCCATCCAATTTTTCATAATCACTAACCTGTATGGTGTTAACATGGCTGGATGCTGAGCAGGCCTTTGTTTTCTGCCTCAGCTCTGGCCATATTGAGACCATGTGGTATGTGTTGTGGACCGTTTCCCCTTTTTAATCCATGGTTTGCTGTGTAATGTCTGGTTTCGGTTGTTACCATGTGTCCGATTTTTGATTCGCATAATGCATGCAGAGTTTTTAGTTCCTGTTGCTGTGCACCACTCTGCTTCATCATATTCCTTGTCTCTCATCTTGTTTGAAGCAACTGATGTGCCCTCTCCTTCCTTCCACCATCTCTTCTGAAGCAACTGATGTGTGCTCTCCTTCCTTCCATCATTTCTTCTGAGGCAACTGACGTGTGCTCTGCTTTTTTTTATTGCTTCATATATTGTGAGGCTGTTGATATGTTCTCCTTCCTTCCATAATTGCATCTCCTTGGGTCACAACTGATGTGACTAACGCCTTTGTTCCATCATGTCATCTGTTCTGAGTCAACCAGTGTGTGATCACTCTCCTTCCGTCCTTCTCTGTAGTGAAGAAGTGGTGCCTGTTGCACAGGCCATATCAGCTGTGAAAGAGGAAGTTATTGTCTGTGATTAATTCTGAATCTTTCTGCTCGTTAAGGTTCTTCTGAACAATGGAATCTCAACATAGCTAAAGACCATGTGTGTCTGCTGCATCCTTGATCAACATTAGACTGAGAATGTTGTCCACTCTGCTGACAGGAAAGGAGAGAAGTAAGTGCTTCAAGGATGGCATCAAGAATGACCATGAACGTTATAAAGCATATCTGAATACCTTCAAAGCTTGATCAAAAGCTTACCGTGAGAATGTGGATGAAGAGAAACACCGTGAATACTAAAAGAAATCTAGGCTGCGAGCCAGAAACACAAAGAACATCAAAAGTAAAAGAAACTGAAGCAAACCAATAATGCAGAGTGTGCAGTTACTTGCAAACTGACCATAAGAAGAGAGACAAGAGGAAAGGAATAAAAAAGCAACAGGAAAGAGAGAAATGGAGGGAACAAAAAAGAAAGCAATGTTCAGCTATGTCAGAGCAGAAAAAGAGGAGAATCAATGAAAAAAGACAACACACATACAAGGAATCCAAAGAAGTACAGACTGGCACCACAGTTTCAGTGCAAGCAAATGTACCTAATACCCCTGATGCAGCTTCAGTGGAGGACCCCATCTCTGACAGTGCCATCCGGAAGGCACTTTAAAGGGCACAATCAGCACCACCATGGTCATCCACCCATTTTGCAGGTACAGTGGATAAGCTGATAACAACATGTTCACCTGCAAAGAAGGCAGCACTGGGAAAAAGAGGAAAAAACATGAGCCTGTTATGGAAATTTGGGGAAGAAACTGTTGGAGGCCACAAAGGAGAAAGTCAGTAGTGGACAAAAATGGAAAGGTGAATGGGTTCCACCACTTCTGTTTTTGAAAAAGATTCTATGTGATGCCAGCAGAACCCTTGGCATCAGCTGGACAACCCTGATGAATGCAATGTGCAGGGAACAGAAGTGTGTGAAAAATACACACAAATCATTTTTGCCTTTGGAAATGGCCTATAAAGTTAGAAGTTTGTTTGAAGATTCTGCCACCCCTCTACCTTACAAGAAGGGATTTCTGAAAAGAAGTCAATGTGTAAAAGCCTTCCTTTCCAAACTGCTCAATACACTGCACCAAGAATTTCTATAGGAAAACCCAGAGTGCCATATTGGTGCAACGAAATTCAACAGTCTGTGACAAACACATATTAAACTCACCAAAGAGCAGAAACTCAATTGGTTCCTGTGCCAGTAATGCAAAAATGTCTCCTTAAAACTATGCACTTTAAACCACATGGCCAATAATCAAAAAAAGAATGAGTGCAAAGTCCTGAACATATACAAAGCTGTGGAGCTGACAATATGTCCAAAGGAAGTAGGTAACAGCTTCTTTAGAGGAGACTGTGTGGATAAGGTGTGTGACAGCTGTACTGTTAATGCAACAGATAAGCACACAGAGGAAATGCTGAAGAAATATGGGTCAGAAATGATAAGGTGGTGTCGGTGGGAAAGCATGACTATGACCAAAAAGATAGATGGACTGGAAACAAAAACATCCCAAAAAGTGCTGAAGAACAAGCTGACAACACTACAACAACTTATCAACATGCTTAAGGAGGATCTTCAGTTTTTGGAGTGCCACCTGCATGTGGCTGCATGGCAACATTACCAATTCAAAATGCTTAATAAGAAATCACCTCAGGGATGGGTCATCATGGTGCTGCACTTCATTGAAAATAATGCCTGCAAATACCAGGATGATATCCAATCCTGCCACTGGCATCATGAACAGGCTAAAGTGCACCCCATTGTTACATAATAAAGATGTGCTCATTTTGAAGGTACTGTCACAGAATCCCTGGTATTCATTTCACGGGACATCACACATGACCACCACGCAGTTCGGCACTTCGTTAACATGGCCAGAACTCATATCACAAAGACCCGGCACCTAATCAGATGGACAGAGTGCAGTTGTTAAATCAATGGCAACGTTGGCTGCCATGTCACATCATTCAGTCATTTCCACAGGGTAACAGCTGTTTATGTACTGTCAGGATAATCTAACACTTGCACCTCCAACTGAGGGGTGCAGACATTACCAAAGAACTTTCTTCTGGGTGCCCAACTACAGCATTAGAAGGCCAAAAAGGAAAGATGTGAAACTTGTCCCTGGAACTCAACAGATCCAAAGTGTGAAGACTGTGGTGTGCGGTGTGGTGGCCAGCAAAAATTGAAGTTGTTATTGCATCAACTGCCAAACTGATGATGGCCCATGTCTGAACAATGAACATCTACAACCACGGACAGTAAGGGGGCTCACAATTTCACATGTGAGAAATGGTAGTGAAACACCTGCCCATAGGATGAACTCTGACCCTGTTCCTGGCACATCAATGACTGCAATTACAGTGATGGACCCCTGCACTGCTTCTGGCACTCCACTGCTAGATCCTTTAACTGCTCCTGCAACTCCAGTGATGAACCCCAGTGATGCTCCTGGCTATCCAATGATGGACTCCACTGCCTCAAGTTCAGTGATGGACCCCAGGGATGCTTCCGGCTAGCCAGTGATGGCCCCCTGTGCCTCAACTCCAGTGATGGACCCCCATGCAGATTCTGCACTCCACTGAATGAACCTTCAACTGCTACAGCAACTCCATCAGTAGACCCTAGTGATGCTTCCAGCATTCCAGTGATGGATCCCAACAATATTTCCATCTCTCCACTGGCAGAACCCTCTTCTACTTCAGGTACATCTGCAACAGACCCCTCCACCACTGCTCAGCACACTGTACTTCCACCGATTCAAAAGAAAAAGATGAACCCATTCAAAACAGAAGTTGGGAAATTCTATGCGGTGTACTATTCAAAAACACTTTATATCGGGCAAGTGGTGGAATTCATTAAGCAGGACACCGACGTGGTCAGGCAACACAGACTTTTTCATGGGCCATTAATTCTGAATGTAGAAAGCCAAATTGAAAAACAAGTACAGCAAATAATCACAAAGAGATATGAAAAGCTAAAGCAGCGCTGAAACTGAAATATGTTTTAGTTTGGGACATTATCAAATATTGCTTTAAAAGCCTAGAGTGTTGCTTAGAGGTTAGAGTAACAAGTTGTGAATGAGTTGGCAACTGCAGACCTGGGTTAGATTCCCACAACCTCCAACTGCTAACTGTGTGACTCTGAGTAAGTCACTTAACCAGCCCAAAGCTCCCGGGTCACCCCTGAAAACAGCCACTTGTGCCTAGTGGGCCTTACACAGTTAACAAAGACTAAATAAATACATAACATTTAATACTGTGTTGGGGAAGTCCCTGTCATAGAACTGGACCATATTTTATTTTAAACATTCTTGGTTGCAACCACTCTTTCCTCTAGCTATCTCAGTATTTTCTGGTCCACAAGGCAGACCACCCTCAGGTGAAACCTTTCCCTCTCTTTTTATCATCCCTTTCTCTGTTTTTCTTACAGTATGTCTTCTTTAGTCTGGCTGTAAGGGGAGGTCAAGTTCATGTGACCATAAGAAAGCTTTTTGAAAGACTACAGAATGAAAGGCACCTTAAGTGCATTAAGGTTGCCTTTGAGCAACCTGGGTTATAAATAAAAAAAGGCAGCCTCTGGAGCTGGGCCACTTCATGTTATTTTGATCTCATGTCTGTATGAAGGCTATTCTTAGTTATCCTTAGCCCTCAGTCATTGTGTAAATTAAAAAGAGGGCTACGTAAGAATGTTTATCTTACTGATGATGCTAGTGTCACCTGACCATGGAGGGCAGGTATAAAAAGCACCCATGTACCTTGAAATATTAAACTTGCCTAATTTCTTTATTTTCTGTGCAAGACATATTGCAACATTTAGTTTTATTTATTGGAAGAAATAAACATCCCACGAAAGCAAGTGGGTTGCACCTGAATTGCAGTTGTTGTGTCTGTCTGTTATCCTGCACCATAACAAATATATTTTCATACAGTTTCTCAAATAGATGTCAATTTGTTAACTTTTAAGAACTCACACTGCAACTTGCTGTCCACCATAACATTCAGGATGCGTGCTTGGTGTCCACCATAACATTCAGGATGTGTACTTGGTGTCCACAATAACATTCAGAATGCATGCATGATGTCCACCATAACATTCAGAACTCATGCTTGATGTCCACCATAACATTCAGAACTTTAAAGATAATTTTTCTCATACATTTCAAAGTAAGTTATCTCATAACACAGTACACTCTTCACTGCAGGGTCACAGCATGTTGAAATGCCTAAAAAAATGATATACTCTGTATTTAAAAATTGACCCCTCATGTCACAGTTTGGTACAACATTTTCATGAACAGAGCCTAAAGTGGTATATGAACAAAAATCACAAGGATTTCCAAGGTATAAACTGAAAGACAATGTTTTGTACAGGGTAGAACCCAAATAAAACAAATGAGGAGTTTACATTACCATTTCTTGGTTCCTCAGTCTGCAAAAAGAGAGATGCTGATGCTAGCCTATGCCATACCTATTATGTGTCATTTAGGGAGGGAGAAAACCAAGGCTTGCATAGTTTATTTATTTACTTATTTATTGAAAATTTTAGAGAATACATTTGTGCACAAGTGCTCTCTTACAAAGGTTCCTCATAAATAGCAGATATTACAAAGCAACATGACAAATAAAATAAGCAAGTTCCAGTGGAATGAAGTCAAGCAATTACAAATAAATAGACTGGAATAAATTACATACAATTTTAGAATAAGGCAGGTAAACAGAATTAGTGTAGAATAAGCATAGTAATGATAAATGGCCTCAGAGCCAGCCTGACACACTTCAAAGAGTATACCAGGAGGAACTTTAGTTAGGATGACTAGCAGTTACAGTTGCACTGATCTGCTCAAGTTGCCTGTAGTGCTCTCTTAAACTGATCAAATTTAAGCAGATTGAGCAAGGTATCAAGCGGATTATTTAAACAGCCAGTGGCCCTAACTGTGAATGAACGCTTGCCCATTTGAGTACAGTGGAAAGGCTGTTCAAGGGCATTCCTAGCCATGCTCCTGGTGTTGTGGAGATTGGCAACAGGGCAGAAGCAATGAGTTAGGGCCAGGGAGTTAGGCCCAGTAGCACCTCCTTGGCTAGCAGACATGTCTGGAACTTAATTATGCTAGCTAGATGTAACCAAATTATGTGGGTGTAGAGGATGCAGCTGTGGGTGCGCTTGTCAGCCCCAAGCACAAAGCAGACCTTATAACAGATCAGAATTATTCTGCTAAGAATTGAGCTGCAGGCATTTGCATAGACAGGGAGGTCACAGTTAACTAGTGACACTGCTGAACTTGCCACTGTGAGGCATCTGGCTCTGAGGTTGACCCAGTTATGTTACAAGGCTCCCAAGGTGGTCAACATGGGAAGCAAAAGATAAGTTGTTGTCCAGGATCACCCTGAGGTATTTAAAGGTTCCAACTTGTTCAAGTATATGTCTCAGGTCAGTGGATAAGAAGTGGGGGGTCCTTTCTCTTCATTTGTGGGCTTGTGAATAGCATTATCTTAATCTTTTTGTAATTTATAACCAGTTTGGTTCTGGAGAACATTTTTCAAGGGCCTCAACAATTACCCTGGAGGAGAGAGGTAAGACTGCCAAGGTTAGGATTCCTGGAATAGACAACAGCATTGTCTGCCTGGAAAAGCACATTTTCAGACTAACAGGCATCAGCCAGGTGGTTTATGAATCAGCTAACTACTAGGGGGCCCAGAATGGAGCCCTGTGGCGCACCAATGGATACATTCCAAAAGTCTGACAAGGAGCCATCTATCTTAATGCACTGAGTGCGAGTAGTGAGATAACTGAAACCAGATGACAATATTCTGTGACATGCCTAAGCATGTTTGTAGAAAAGGAGCTTATGACTGAATAATTCAAAGGTGTTTGTCAATTTGATACAGATGGCACCTGCCTTGTCTCCATTGTCAAGGTCCTCAATGATAAACTTGGAATACTCAGTTAGTGCTGCATTGGTTGCCTAGTTTCTCTGGCCATATTTATGAAAGGAAATTGCAGATGTTTGTGCTTCTTGCCCATAGTGTCAGTTGTTGACCCCCGTAAGTAAAAAGAATGGCCTTTTGAGCCCTATGACCAAAACAGACTCCCTGTTCAAAATAATTGAAGTCAATATGGTGGGTTCCTTGATAACAAGTACAGCTGAACATCAGTATATAATGGTTATAATGGATTTTGCCACTTAGAAAAACCCATACATCCCACAAAACCCCAGTCAAAGGTAAACAGGTTGATGAAAGTGTCTTCTAAAGTTGGGCTATTAAAGGAGATCCTAACTGATCAAGGCACCAACTTTATGTCAAAACATATGAGAGGTATGTGATTTATTGGAGATTAAGTCCATCTGGACATCAATGTATCACTCTTAGACTGACAGTTTAGTAGAATGCTTTAATAAATCATTAAAGAATATGCTGCCTACATTCATGTCAAATGAGGTAAAAAAAATTGTGATGAATTGTATCCTTATTTAACGTTCAAAATTTGGGAGGTACCACGGTCATCCACTGGGTTCTTACCCTTTTTTTTAAATATATATTTTATTAAGATTTTTCAATAACTTAATGAGACACAATGCATACATTGATATTCTGTAGAATACTTCTGTATCACTTCTTGAGTACATCAGCAAGCAGGTAATTACTATGCATTACAGTTATGACCTAGGCTAAAAGAAAAGAGACCTGTAGAAGGTAGACAACATCCTATCTAAGACTTGACAGCAAAATAATTCCCTGATGACCCTGTATTGCATAATTTCTCCTTCCACCCCCCCCCGTGTCCATTCAGGCTTGACTATGGACAAAATTCTGGATCCACTACGGCCTGGTGCAATAACCATCGTTGCGATATTCTGGTAATGGTCACAGACTGGTTGTTAATTTTTGCAGTCAAGCTTTCCATCTGATGTATTGAAGTCATAATATGGCTCCAGTCGTGAATTGTTGGAATGTCCCTTGACATCCATATTTTTGTAAGTGATTTTTTTGCTACTAGTATAAAAGTGAGTAACAGAGACCTCATCTGTGGGGGGAGTGGTCCAGGTAACTGGCCAACAGTACCACCTCTGCCACTACTTCAACACTTTCACCCAAACAGTCTGTGATCTCATTTTGGAGAATGATCCAAAAGGGCATCAGCAGTGGACATTGCCACATTATGTGAGTGATGTAAGCCAGTTTACACCCACATCCCCTACAACAGTTCCCGTATTCTGCTGGCAGACATTTTGTCAGCCTTGTCAGCTATCTGAAATCTCTGGACCTACACTTCCATGAATACTCTCTCCATATATGTGATTGAGTAATCTTAACTGCCCTTAATGCAGTGGTAGTCCATTTTTCTTTTGATATGTTAAGATTTAAATCTTTGCCAACTCTCTAATATTGAGTTTGTTGATTCATTAGATAAATTTCTTATAATTCTATTTAGAAAATGGGCTTTTTATTTCCTGGTTTCTGATTGGCTGGTACCCTGCCAGGGGGGTACATTAACTTTCAATAGATGACCAGGAAATAAAAAGTGCCAGCCCCAGTACTCCTTTACTCACCATGGTGGCTTTGTGCCCAGCCTGCTTTCTGACTGGCTGAAAGCACCTAATTTAATTTCAAATTGCTGCCATTTTTTTCTCTCAGTTAGCAAAAGAAACTGGGCCCCATGATGCCACAGTTCAGTGCCAGTTCCCTAAAAGACACACAGATCACTTCTGCTGGACACGTTCTATGTTTGTTCTTTTCATTTTTTTTTAATTTTCATTTACTGTACCCTATTGTCTGACTATCTGGGCAGCTGGCCAGGATCCTTATCTTGGGTCAAGGTCTATGTTTCTTGCTTCTCCCTCCTTCAGCCACCCACCCTCTGAGTCCCAAGAATGACACTGTTATCTGTAGTGCCTCCTGAGTCCTGACAGCTTGTTTTTTTTTAAATCACTGGATATGTAAAGACATCTATGCCCTCAGCTCCATGGCTATCCCATATATTGCTTTTTAATTTTTGCCTTTTGAGCTCTAGAAGACTAAAATAAAAAAATATGTCTTAGCGAGTGAGAGAGACAGAGAGTAGGAGTCAGAGATAGATAGCTGCCCACCTTCCCCCAACAACAAGTTGTTAGCAAACTTCATACAGTAGAGATGGGGTAAATCTGGGACACGCTGATGAGATGATAAGCCCAGAGTGTACCTTTTAGAAATAAAATTTGTATTTCATAATAGCAGCGCTGTGCTAGCACATCGCCTACTGAGCGCTATTCAAGACAACTTCCCCCATCAAGGCTCCACCCCCATTCCACTCCCCATCACTGTCTGTCACTGAAAAAACAGCACACTCTGGACTAATCATCAACTTGTCACCAATCTGCAGGCTGAGTTTCTCAATCAGTTCACTTTTTATAGCATACCCAGAGAATAACCCAGCTGAACCCGAACCATAAAAGCCTAGAAATCCACTTGCTTTGTACAGGCTTGTCTCCTTTTCACTCTCAGCTCCAGTGAACTCCTTCATACAGAATATAGGGACCTTCTGTGTACTTGTCAGCTCCCTAGTGTTACTGAAAACCTACTGCCACCGCTACTCAACAGATTCCCCGATGCACTTCCAGCTGTCAAGGGAACATCAAAACAATGGTAAAGCACCAAAATTTAAATGCCTGTTTAACAATCTTAATTTAGTTTTTAATCCCAGCTCGCCCCTCTGGCACCTGCACTCCTCGACCAGATCCATAAACAAAAAAGGGTTAAAATCAATCGATAAAGAAAACCTGTAAAACACTAAAAAATGAGTGTTTTAACAATTTTATGATGTGTGTGTGTGTGTGTATGTGTGGATGGGAGTAACTATGACAAGCAGCTGAAATATGATAAGTACAGTAAAAAAATCAGCAGCATTTCAATATAGGCGTAGGAACTATTTTATTACAGGATTAATGAAACAACTTAGAGGTTCAACATTTAAACATAACATTAGCCCATTTTCTAAGAGCAATAATAGCGTCCAGGGTGGGTGGTATTGAGCGTGCAGCATTGGGCCTCATTACCCCCCTGAGCAGTCTGGTATTTCACAAAACTGCCCACCCTGTCGGGTATTATTGCTTGCATGAATTTCCAAAGAGGTGGTTCCAATGATTTCCTAGGGAATGATCTGAGAACAATTTCAAAAGAGGAGGAAGTCGATGAGTCAGTTTCACCTGCATGGTATGGTTTCTATATAGATGGTTTCTAATTTGAAAATATCAGTAATGATCCACATTGGACAAGTTAAATTTTCATTTTAGGTCATCAAATGTTAAAATCCCATTCAGATCCAAAAACTGGCAAACCTGTTCTAGGCCCAGCCTTCTCCACTGGGAGAAGGACAAATCCATACAGGATGGAGTAAAGAGTCTGTCCTCTGAAATTACTTTGCAATATTCATAAATTGTTTGAAATGGTTCTTTTTTACAAAGTTGGAACCAGGTTCTGAGGACTTGCAAAGTAATTTCTGTAAAATCTTTAATAGGAGGAGTTTTTCCCAAGGAAGAAAACAGAATCTTTTTAATACCATGTATATCATTCAGGTGAAATTCCAGATTCTTCCAGGGGGCCTCATATTGGTCTGAATGCCAGAGGAGAAGTGTACACAGAAATGCTGCCTCAGCATATCTTTTAAGATCTGGAAGATTAATTCCCCCTTGGGCCTAGGACAATTTTAGTATTGATAGCAGTATACGTGTTTTTATGTTGATTGCGCACATGCTCAAGAAACATGTTGCGGCAAGTTTCTGCAGAAGCAGGTTGTGGAGGTGTGGCACTGTTGTGCCCAGTGCCCCCACAGCCTGCAAAGGCTTGTTCCCCGTCCCCCAATGCCGTGGCACACTGCTGCTGACACTAGTTCAGCCAGGATGCCACAACTTTTAAACAAATTAGCCGCTGCAATCAGGGGCCCCTTTGTCATTGCAGCGTCAGCCATCCACTGCAATGAGGGAGCAACCAGTCATTGCAGGGCTGGATGTAGGATCTGTGGTATTGTTTGTGAACATGGCAGCGGCTTGCCGGCGTATTCACAAACAATATGTACCCCCCCAATGTTTATTTGCAGGCAGAGGCCACTCCTCGTCAGCAGAAATAAATCCCCCCCTTCTGTTGTTTGCTGACAGGGGTGCTCAATCCCCATTGGCAGAAAGAATCCCCCCCCTTTTGTTGTTTGCCGACAGGGGGTGCCCAATCCCCTTTCGGATACAGCTGTCCCCTCCAGACTCCGGTGGTATGCTGGGAGCCCACCCCAGCGTGCCCAATGCCCCTGAAATGTGGAAAGCATCCCGTGACATTTTCTTGTACCTGAAAGAAAGGAAACGGTCCCTCGTAGTCTCCCCATACCCCCTCCCACAACCTGCACCCACCCACTGCGCACCCAGCCTCCCCACACACCCCCACCCCATACTTGCCTCCGGAGCATGGCGCGATGATCTTCGCTGGACCGGGAACACGTCTGCACTCTTCAAAGCCGACCGCGAACTGAGGACATGCCGGTAAGGTGTATAATGTAATGAATAGGGTTTTTTCAACTTTAATGCATATCTTGGCCATTTTTGGGAATTTTTTCACCAAATTTTCAACATGGGGTTTTTGGGACCCCTCCTCATGAATTCTTAAACTGTCATGGCGTTAATCGGCCCCGAAAGGTGGCTTCGCGGTCACTGTGCGGAATCACCCTTTGGGGCTGATTAACGAAATGACAGTGCCAGTGTTCATGAGGAAGGCTCTCAAAAAGCCTATGTTGCAAATTTGGGAAAAATCCAAAATGACTGTTTTATTTAGCTGAGCATTGCATGAAGTTGCTACATACGCTCAGAATCTCTCAATTTAAAATATTTTCATAGCCAGATTTTCAACATTGGTATTTTGTCACACCTCCTTGTGAGCAGTATAGCTGTCATTGTTCACATCCTGGCCAAAATTGTTTTCGCAATTCCGGCGCAGAATAGCACAGTCACTGTGGGAAATCAGTGTTCAGGACAGATTAAGAAAATGACAGTGACACTGTTCATGAGTAGAGGTCCTAAAATGCCTATACTGAAAATCTGGTAATGATACTTCATAAAATGACTGTGTTACAAGCGTGCATTGCGCAGTTGGCACGCACACTCATAACTTCGCGGATTTCTAATATTTTCACTCCAGATTTTCAACATTGCCATTTTCCCAGACCTTCTTATGAACAGTACAGCTGCCATTTTTCCCATCCTGGCCAAAATGTGTTTTTGCACTTCCGGCGCAGAATAGAGTGGTCGCAGTGGGAAATCACTGTTCGGGACAGATTAAGAAAATGACAATGGTACTGTTCATGAGCAGAGGTCCTAAAATGACTATGTTGAAAATTTGATGATGATAGCCCATCAGTTGACTGTGTTACAAGTTTGCGTTGAACTGTTTCCACGCACCCTTGTAACTTCGCAGATTTGTAATACTGTCACACCACATTTCCAAGTCCCAATTTTTCACACCTCCTTATAAGCAGTACAGCTGTCATTTTTCACATCCTGACTGAAATGTGTTTTCACAGTTCCAGCACAGTATAACGAGGTCACTGTGGGAAATCAGTGTTTGGGAGAGATTAAGAAAATGACAGTGGCACTGTTCACGAGCAGAGGTCCAAAAATCCCTATGTTGAAAATTTGGTGATGAAACTCCATAACATGACTGTGTTACAAGCGTGCATTGAACTGTTTCCATGCACCCTTGTAACTTCCCAAATTTGTAATACTGTCACGCCACATTTTCAACAGTGGCATTTTTTCAACTCCTTATGAACACTGGAGCTGTCATTTTTCACATCCTGGCTACAATATGTTTTTACTCTCCTGCGGACAATAGCACGGTCACTGAGGGAAATCAGTGTTTGGGACAGATTAAGATCGACCAAGTGAGAGGGGGGAGTGACCGAGCTCAACTGAGCTCTGTCAGGACTGCTGCGGATTTGTTTGTGGCAGACGAAGGCCCCAACAAGAGAGCACAGTACAAAAGGGCAGCCTGCAGCACTGGGAGAAACAGAACGAGAGAGCGAGTGAGGAAGGGGGAGTGAGCGAACTCACCAAAGCGCTGTCAGGACTGCTGCAGATTTCTTTGTGGGCAGAAAAAGGAGTCAGTACAGGCAGGGGCCCAGTACAAAAGGCCAGCCTGCAGCGGTGGGAGAAACAGTTCAAGTGAGTGAGACAAGGGGACTTAGTGAGATCAACAGAGCTCTGTCAGGACTGCTGGGATTTCTTTGTGGGCAGGAAAAGGCACCAATGTAGGCAGGAGCCCCGTACAAAAGGGAAGCTTGCAGCACCAGGACAAACAGAATGAGCGATGAGAGAGGGAGACTGAGCTACCTCAACGGAGCTCTGTCGGGACAGCTGAATAGCATGGTCACTGTGAGAAATCAGTGTTCAGGACAGATTAAGAAAATGACAGTGACACTGTTCATGAGTAGAGGTCCTAAAATGCCTATGTTGAAAATTTGGTTACAATCCTCCATAAAATGACTGTGTTACGAGCGTGCATTGCGCAGTTGGCACGCATGCTCATAAGTTCGTGAATTTCTAATATTTTCACTCCAGATGTTCAACATTGCCATTTTCCCAGACCTACTTATGAACAGTACAGCTGTCATTTTTCCCATCCTGGTCGAAATGTGTTTTCACACTTCCGGCGCAGAATAGAGCGGTCGCTGTGGGAAATCACTGTTCGGGACAGATTAAGAAAATGACAATGATAGTGTTCATGAGCAGAGGTCCTAAAATGCTTATGTTGAAAACTTGGTGATGATAGCCCATCAATTGACTGTGTTACAAGTGTGTGTTGCACACTTTCCATGAACCCTTGTAACTTCGCAGATTTGTAATATTGTCACACCAGATTTTCAACAGTGCCATTTTTTCACACCTCCTTATAAGCAGTACTGCTGTCATTTTTCACATCCTGACCGAAATGTGTTTTCTCAGTTCCGGCGCAGAATAACGTGGTCACTGAGGGAAATTAGAGGTCGGGACAGATTAAGAAAATGACAGTGGCACTGTTCCTAAGCAGAGGTCCTAAAATCCCTATGTTGAAAATTTGGTGACGAAATTCCATAGCAAGACTGTGTTACAAGCCTGCGTTGAACTGTTTCCATGCACCCTTGTAACTTCACAAATTTGTAATACTGTCACGCCACATTTTCAACAGTGGCATTTTTTCACAACTCCTTATGAACACTACAGCTGTCATTTTCCACATCCTGGCTAAAACATGTTTTTGCTCTCCTGCGGACAATAGCACGGTCACTGTGGGAAATCAGTATTTGGGACAGATTAAGATCGACTGAGTGAGAGGGGGGAGTGACCGAGCTCAACTGAGCTCTGTTGGGACTGCTGTGGATTTGTTTGTGGCAGACAAAGGCCCCAACACAAGAGCCCAGAACAAAAGGGCAGCCTGCAGCACTGGGAGAAACAGAACAAGAGAGCGAGTGAAGGAGGGGGAGTGAGCGAACTCACCGAAGCTCTGTCAGGACTGCTGCAGATTTCTTTGTGGGCAGAAAAAGGTGTTGATACAGGCATAGTGGTACAGTACAAAAGGCCAGCCTGCAGCAGTGGGAGAAACAGTATGAGCGAGTGAGACAAGGCTACTTAGTGAGCTCAACAGAGCTCTGTCAGAGCTGCTGGGATTTCTTTGTGGGCAGAAAAAGGTGCCAATGCAGGCAGGAGCCCCATATAAAAGGGCAGCTTGCAGCGCCAGGACAAACAGAATGAATGATGAGAGCTCTGTTGGGACAGCTGCGGATTTCTTTGTGGACAGACAAAATTGCCAACACAGGCAGGAACTCCATGCAAAAGTGCAGTCTGCGGCGCCAAGAGAAACAGAACAAGCAAGTGACAGAGCGGTAGTGAGTGAGCTCAACGGGGCTCTAGTGTGACTGCATGGAATTTCTTTGTGGGCAGAAAATGCAGCAACACAGGCAGAAGCCAGTATAAAGGCCAGCTTGCAGTGCTGGCGAAAGCGGAATGTGAGAGTGACAGAGAGGAAGTAAGCAAGCTCAGTGGAGCTGTGTCGGGACTGCTTCAGATTCCTTCTGGCCAGAAAAAGCCACCAATGCAGGCAGGATCCCAGTACAAAAGGGCAACCTACAGTGCCAGGAGACACAGAATGACCACTTGAGGGAGGGGGAGTCGGTGAGCTCAATGGGGCTTTGTTGGGACTGCTGCAGATTTGTTTGTGGGCAGAAAAAGGCAGCAATGCATGCAGGGGCCCAGTACAGAAGGGCATCCTGCAGTGGCAGAAAAACCAGAATGAGCGAGTGAGTGAGCTCAACAGGGCTGTATTGTAACTGCTGCAAAGTTCTTTGTGGGCATAAGAAGGCAGCGATGCAGGCAGGAGCCAGTAGAAAAGTGCAGCCTGCAGTGCGGCTGCAAAACAGAATGGCGAGTGAGAGAGCGGGTGAAGCGGGCTCAGCGAGCTCTGTTGGGACTGCCATAACATGACTGTGTTACAAGCGTGTGTTGAACTGTTTCCACGCACCCTTCTAATTTCACAAATTTGTAATACTGTCATGCCACATTTTCAACAGTGGCATTTTTCACAACTCCTTATGAACACTACAGCTGTCATTTTTCACATCCTGGCTAAAATATGTTTTTGCACTCCTGCCGCACAATAGCACGGTCACTCTGGGAAATCAGTGTTTGGAACAGATTAAGATTGACCAAGTGAGAGGGGGGAGTGACCGAGCTCAACTGAGCTCTATTGGGACTGCTGCAGATTTGTTTGTGAGCAGACAAAGGCCCCAACAAAAGAGTCCAGTACAAAAGGGCAGCCTGCAGCACTGGAAGAAACAGAACGAGAGAGCGAGTGAGGGAGGGGGAGTGAGTGAACTCACCAAAGCGCTGTCAGGACTGCTGCAGATTTCTTTGTGGGTAGAAAAAGGCGTCAATACAGGCAGGGGCCCAGTACAAAAGGGCAGCCTGCAGCGGTGGGACAAACAGTGCGAGCGAGTGAGTCAAGGGTATTTAGTGAGCTCAACAGAGCACTGTCAGGACTGCTGGGATTGCTTTGTGGGCAGAAAAAGGAGCCAATGCAGGCAGGAACCCCATACAAAAGGGCAGCTTGCAGCACCAGGACAAACAGAATGAGTGATGAGAGAGGGAGAATGAGTGACCTCAACGCAGCTCTGTCAGGACAGCTGCAGATTTCTTTGTGGACAGACAAAGGTGCCAGCGCAGCCAGGAGCCCCATACAAAAGCACAGTCTGCGGTGCCAAGACAAACGGAAAGAGAGTGACAGAGCGGTACTGGGCGAGCTCAACGGAGCTGTAGTGTGACTGCTGCAGATTTCTTTGTGGGCAGAAAATGCGGCAATGCAGACAGGAGCCCAGTACAAAAGGCCAGCTTGCAGCACCAGTAGAAACGGAATGCAAGAGTGACAGATGGGCAGTGAGCGAGCTCAGTGGAGCTGTGTCAGGTCTGCTTCAGATTCTTTCTGGCCAGAAAAAGCCACCACTGCAGGCAGGAGCCCAGTATGAAAGGGCAGCCTGCAGTGCCAGGAGACACAGAATGAGCAAGTGAGGGAAGGGGAGTCAGTGAGCTCAATGGGGCTTTGTTGGGACTGCAGCAGATTTGTTTGTGGGCATAAAAAGGCAGCAATGCATGCAGGGGCCCAGTACAAAAGGGCAGCCTGTAGTGACACGAAAATCAGAATGAGCGAGTGAGTGAGCTCAACAGCGCTGTATTGTAACTGCTACAAATTTCTTTATGGGCATAAGAAGGCAGCAAAGCAGGCAGGAGCCCAGCAGAAAAGGCGGCCTGCAGTGCCGCAGAATGAAATGAGTGAGGGAGAGAAGGGAGTGCTGTGCTCAATGAGTTTCTGCTCTGGACTGCTGCAGATTTCCTTTGTGGGCAGAAAAGGCACCAACAGAGGCAGGAGCCCAGTACAAAAGGGCAGCCTGCAGAGCCAGGAGAACCGAAATGAGTGAAGTGAGACAGGCGGACTGAGCGACCTCAACGGACTTCTGCCGGGACAGCTGTGGATTTCTTCATGGGTAGAAAAAGCCACCAACACAGGCAGGAGCCCAGTACAAAAAGGCAGCCTGCAGTGCCAGCAGACGCAGAATGAGTGAGTGACACAGGGGGAGTGAGTCACCTCAATGGAGCTCTCTTGGGACAGCTGCGTATTCCTTCCTCGGCAGAACAAGGTGCCAATGCATGTACCAGCCCAGTACAAAACAGCAGCCTGCAGCACTAGGACAAACAGACTGAGCCACTGACAGAGGCCCACTGCGAGAGCTCAACAGACCAACGCAATCAACATTCGGCATTGACAAATGCTTGTTTTTTTTTTGTTCCATACAAATGAGAATATCATATTATCCCAGGATTTAAAGTATAAAGATGGGAAATATGGAATATTTTGAAACAAGTGTAAATGTCGGGGCAAATATTCATCCAAATTGCCTCAATGCATTGAAATGATGTGAGAGGGAGTTGGGACCATTTATTTAAATCCTTTTGGATCAAAATGGACATGGGTTCATAATTTATTAATTCTATTACTTGTAAATTTTGAGATAAATATATACCTAAATACTTCATTTTGGTGCAGTTCCATTTTAGGGTCAGTGCTTGCTTTAGGGTTTTTGGAGGGGAGTAATTGTATAATAGGGCCTTTGTTTTGGATATATTTAATTTAAAGCCTGCTAGTTCTTTATATCTTTTGAGAATACTACATGCCTTTGTGATTGAATTAGAGGGTGTTATAAGGGAGAGGAGAATATAATCCACATAAAGACAAATTTTGTATTTAATGTGATGCTGGGGGATTCTCTCTATTTTTGTTGATACTTTTAAGGCAATGGCCAGGGGTTCAATATATAGTACAAACAATGAGGGAGATAAGGGACAACCTTTTCGAGTACCTAGATAAAGTAAAAATGGAGAGGACAAACCCACATTGATACATACATATGCTTTTGAGGAAAGGTAAATTTGCTTGCGCCATGAGAGGAATGGATCCGGGAATCTGATTGCCGGTAGTGTATCCCATAAAAAGGGCCAGAAGACCCGATCAAATGTTTTTTCTGCATCTAGGCTTATAAAGGCATCTGTTTTTGGGGGTTTCAACGTATTTTATTAAAATTAGGGCTTTTCTGATGTTATCCGTGGTATTTCTTTGTTTAATAAAACCTGCTTGGTCTGAGTGTATTATTGTTGGGAGAATGCTTTCCATTCTAGCTACCCAAATGGCATAAAGATTTTATAATCAGAGTTTAGGATGGATATCAGTTGATACGAGGATCGTTCCAATTTGTTTCCATTCGGTTTGGGGATTGCCACAATTGTGGCAAATTCCCACAGTGAGGGAAGGGACTTAACATTGGCTCTCTCTCTATATATAATTGGAGAAGTCTTGGAGACAACTCCTTTTGAAAGGATTTGTGCCACTGTCCAGTGTATCCATCTGAACCCGGGCAACATCCAGAAGAATGGTAAGTTATCACTGTTTATATTTCTTCTGTCAGGATCAGAGCTCTTAATTTCTGTATTTGTGAATTTTTTTAACTTTGGTAGAGTTAGGTGATCTAAGAAGTCCTGTCTTTGTTCCGGGGTTGATAAATTTTGTGGCATATATAATTTCTGATAGGGTTCTTACTCTTTGAATTGTTGTGAGGGTGACAACCTTAGGGATGTTGAATCTTGTAAAAGAGATGTGGGAGGAACAGGCACAGTGGCACCCTATCCTGCCCCAATAGATATTGCAAATAAGAGAATGATTAGATACAGTTGGCATATTTGCAAAAAAAATTAATGAATGGACAGCAAATTCAGGCAGAATGCTAGAACCAAGCAAAAGAAAACTGACACTTGAAGGAAAACTTTGGGGGCAGGCAAAATGACAGTATCCTATTTATTGAGAGCCTGTGTAGAGAATGTGGACTGCCCCAGATTTCCTCACACCTGTCACTAATGAACATATTGAAGAGGACCAGAACCAGGACAGATCCCTGTGATACCCCACTTGTGACTTCCTTCTTTTCTGATTTAACCATGTTGACCACAACCCTCGGCTTCTTCCCCTTTAGCCAGCTACTTACCAAGTTTCCTATGACCGTAACCACATCCAGATCCTCCATCTTCTTCAGCAGTTGTCTGTGAGGCACTGAGTTGAATGCCTTGCTGAAGCTGAAATACATCAAATCCACAGCATGGCCTCTATCTAATTCCCTCATCACCCAGTCAAAGAAAATTCTGACATAAGTCTAATAAGACCTCTGTGTCACAAATGCATGTTGCTTACTATACTGGAGACTGTTGCTCTCCAAGTAATCCATGAGATTGTCTTTGACCAGTGACTCCATCTGCTTCCCCTACAATAGAGGTAAAAGTGACAAGTCTGTAGTTCCCTGCTTGTTCCTTGTCCACCCTACAATAGAGCTGAACTATATCTACCAGCCTCAAATCCTTCAGAACTTCCCCCCTCCTTAGTAAGCTATTGAATAGAACTACCAGGCATCACAGGAATGGGGGCTCACCTTTCTGTAAAAAAGCTTTAGGTTAGTGCACATGCCTAGGAGTGTTAATATTAGCATAGCACTGGTGTTCCACTATGTGGAACATAGGTCAGTGACTCAATAATCAATGGACAGAGTGGTGTCTCATGTACAATAAACCTTTATTAGTATATCAAAGATCATTTAAAAAAAAACATGGCTAGCTCCCCACATACATGACAAGTAGGCTGCAGTCATAAAGGCTCTCCCTGCATTGTCACCAAGACAGAAATACTGGTATGTTAACCAGTGAGAAGCAGCTTTCTGATTTCCAAGTAGCCACTGCAGGCTAACAGATACATTTCCCTGTTCTCTCTCTCTCTCTCTCTCTACAGGATGGTCTTGATCAGGTACAACACCTTTCCATGTGGCTCAGCCTTCTGCCACAGGCTGCTCTCCACTCCAGACTGCCTCAGGACCTCTGGACTCTCTGCCCATCTGTGCACCTCCTCCATGACTCTGAGGAGCTCAGCACTATTGGCCATGCTCCCTGCCACGGCCCAGACCTCCAAGGTACTTGGACTCAGAAGTCACTAATTTCATTGGCTGCCCCTTCCACAGGGCTCCACACAATTGGCTGGCACTTTTCTACTCAGCTCTGCTGGCCACCTCGCCACAAGCTTTCCTTCTCATATTATTTTTTTAAACTCTATATTTCATCTTGCTCTCCCACCCTGACCCCAGCCTCTATTAAATACACTTAAGCCCCTTCTCATTCTGCCTATGCTTTCTCATTGGTGAATCACTTAGGGTTCTGCCTTTTCCCCATCCTATCCTGCAGAACTCCTGTGCAAAACCATGGATCTACAATGCTGGCACAATGACAAATACATAGATGTCTTTGACCATGTCAGGAACCCGTCAACACTCCCAACCCTGACGTGTCCCCAGAACACCTGGCAACACAGTGACAATCTATGGATAGGTATGGACACTGGAACACTGGGGAGGATGGGTTTCCTTATGGGAATGGGGATCTGGGTTGGAGAGGGACACTTGACCAACAGGGATAATGGGTTTCTTTACAGGAATAGGTATCGGGGCTGGGGAGGGACACTGGACCACCAGAGATGATGGGTTTTCTGATGGGAACAGGGATCAGGGCTGAGGATAGACACTGGACCACCAGGGATTATGGACTTAATTATGAGAATGGGATCTGGACTAGGAAGGGACATTGAACAACCAAGGATGATGGGTTTCCTTAAAGAAATGTGGATCAGGGCTGGAGCTGGACACTGGACCACCAGAGATGATGGGTTTCTTTATGGGAATGGGGATCGGGGCTGGGGAGAGACACTAGATGACCAGGATTGATTTTGTTTATGTGAATGGGGATCAAGGATGGGGGGACGTGGCCCAGTGCATTCAGCCAAGGAGCTAGCATTCAAATGAGCCTATTATGGGCATGCAAATGGCCCCCTATCACCATGCATGCTCAATAGGCTAATGTTCATGTTTGGGCTGAATATCACCCATGGGGGCCACAGCACTAACTGGTGTGCACCACACTTTACCACTATGGCAGTCTTCAGCCTAGTGCTCTGGTAGCACTGTGCTAGAGATGGCAACTGCTTGATGTGCAATGCACTACCGTGGTCCAATATTCAAACAGATAGTGTAGTCAGTCCAGATCACACTATTTGTTTGAATATGGCACCAGAGCTTGCCAGCCCTATTCTTTCACACAGCACACCTGTTTGCACCCACAGCTGGCTGGCTATGAAAATAGGCATGAAGAGAATGCAGATTTTTCTCTCCGGTCTTATCAGTACTGGAGTCTGCTGAAATGGAGCAACTAAGACCATCACCAGAGATCAGGTTAGTAGGCAATTTAAAAGAAACATGGAAAAGTATTAAGCAGCATTTTAATTTGTATTTAAAAGCAACAGAGGCAGATGAGGAAGAGAACTCACAAAAGGTACCATTATTACTGACTATGGCAGGTTCCGAAACTCTAGACATATATAATACTATTCAATTGTCTGCAACTGCTAGTGAGGATTATGATACTGTAATAGAACAATTTGGAGCTTACTGTGTGCCAAGAAAAAATGAGACTTATGAAAGATATATTATTATATCCCAGATGTAGAAGGAGCAAGAAGCTATAGAAGAATGTCTTACTGACTTGAAACTAAAAGATCTGTCTTGAAATTTTTGTTTTCTTTGCAGTTTTTGATACAAGACCAAATTGTTATGTGCTGTTATGAAGAAAAAGTGAAAGAACATTTACTAAGAGACTGTGAGCTTACAGTACAATGAAAAAAAAACTGTTTACATTTACCAGGCCACTGAGCAAACTCAGATGTAGCTAGGAATAATTAACAGTACTAAAGTAAAATGAGACAAAACTGATGTAGCAGCAGTTCATACAGCACAGAAACAAGTGCAAATTCATCACAAGTTTAATTCTCAAGACGTAAAACAAAATGTGAAAGGAAGGACTGCAACTATGTGAAGAAAGTCTGCAAACAAAATATAAGTAAATGTGGAAAAGAGCATGCCTACAGAAATTGTCCAACTTTTGGACAGCAATGCAGATCCTGTGAAAAATGTAATCATTTCACTAGATGATGTAGACAGAAAAAATCTGCACATGCTGTTAATGAAATGTAAGATTTAAGCAGTAAAAATGACTTATTTATAGGAGCCATAGAAAATCAAGGCTTCTCAGAGAGAGAAAGGCATGGACTATTCAAATAGATACTAATGGCTTGAAGGTTCAGTACATGATCGATACTGGCAGAGAAATAAATGTACCACAAGCTCGACTGTGTTGTCCGCTACCAAAAACACCACAGCTCAAAAAATAGACTACAGTTGTAAAGGCATACAATGGACTACTGTAAGTATACCCACAGTAGGATACTGTACGCTGTACCTGAAACATAAAGATAAGGTCAGTAAACACAATTTTGTTATTGCCAGTCAGAAGTTGGTTCTGCTAGAAAAATTATTCACAATAGAAAATACTTCCCACTGACAATATTATGTCCAAATACAGTGATATTTTTAAGGGACTGGGCAAGTTACTGATTACACATGAGATTACAGTTTCTGAGAATACAGTGCTAGTGATACATGTGACAAGAAGAGCACCTGTTGAGCTGTGAGATAGACTGACAAAAGAATTGCAATGTTTAATAGAAATTGACGTGACAGAAAAAGGTGGAAGAACCAAAACCCTGGTTTCACTCTTTGGTGAGGAATTTTGTTATTCGGGTCTAATTGTAACACAAGAGGGAACCTGAAGACGACATGTTAAAGAACTGGAAAACAAAGCCAATAGATTCTTTCCCATTATGAATTATTCTTCTTACAAGTTTGGGGGCAAATCGATAAAGGGCAATATTAAAGTCGTAAATGCAAAAATAAGAAGCCAACTGCTCTATGGGGCTGAGATTTAGGGGGTACAATGGAATATTAACATAGAAGCCTGTCTAAACAAATTTTATAGGAAACTGTTAGGGTTACCTAATGGAACACCATCAGCACTGATGAGGGTGGAATTAGGCCAGTTGCCAGTGGAGTATCAGGTAAAACAAAGATTAATAATTGTTTTGTGAAAAGCCTATGGAATGGCAGAAAACAGGTTGCTAAGACTATGTGTTGAGGAAGCAATAAATTATTTGAAGCAAAAGATGATCTTTCCAAGCATTCATATGGTAGAAAATGTTATTAAACCTCTTGGTTTACTATCCTACATATTAGACATCCTTAGATTTCCACTGACCTGTATAAAAGAGGCAATAAGAAATAGTTAGGGACTCCAACTCTGTACCCACCCAGTTCCCCCACCTGGGGATGGCTCATTCACTTCCTGCTCCACAGACCATCTCTCCTCTACCCCTTCTGACTCAGACCCTCCTCTTCCCAGCCCAGTACCCTCCATGTTTCATCTGTACTGCACCACCTCTAATTCCACTGCTAAGCATCATCCTCCTCTTCTTGCTCTGCCTCCTGTCAAAACCCCTGTGGCTAATATATATTTTGCTCCTGATTAGTAGTTTTGTTATATCTATATCTTGTTTAAGCTTATATATTAGTCCTGTTCAATGTCTTACAACACTATAACCTGCCTGATACTGCATTTATTGTAAATAATGTATGTCTGTACTTGTCTTTTCTGTACCATGATGTGCAACCTTTGTAAAAAAGTTCATACTCAAAGGTTGTTTCCAAATTATTAAACAAATAAAAAAAATTAAAAAAAATGTTTTCACCCAAAAAGATTTGGAAAAGTGTGAACAGTATAAAATGTGTAAATGGCTTACAAAGAATAAAAGAAGCCACAGAATGGAAAATTACCTGACTACAGTTAACAGACCTATTCATAGAACGTTAATCACACATTTCAGATTAAGATAAGGAAAGAAATAACACTTTGTGCAAATGTAAATTAGGGCAGAATGATTTGGTACAGTTGTATATTCGCTGCCCGTTATATGACAAATTTCATAAATTCATATTAGGAGAAATATTGAGGTCTTTAGAATATAAACCACAGCACTTGGTAACACATCTTTTGAAAGCACAAACCAAGCAGATATGGATCCCTGTTGCCTCTTTCCTAAAGGTTATTGAAGAGAAAAAATTATATTTGAACAAGCATAGATGACAAGACATCTGTACGTTGATATGGATCCTGTGCCCTCAGGCAGAGTGAGGGAAGGTTTACTATAAAACTGTGTAATAAGGTGTTACAAAAGTATTACAATGTGTAAGTATTTATAATAATAATAATATTTTTATTTATATAGTGCAATTCCAATATCAAAGCTCTGCACATAAAAACATATTGTAAAACAATTAAATAAAGGTCTTACAGAATTCAACTTTGAATTAAAATTTCTCAGCATCCATAAATATCAGATACTAAAGCCTGCTGGAAAAGATGCATTTTCAAACTGGTTTTGAAGCTCTCCCTGGTCCTGCACTCTCTAATCTGATGAGGTAGAGAGTTCCACAGGGATGGTGCTGCAAAGGTAGGTATGTATAATATTCGGATAATTTATTCTACATGGACCACACTTGAACTGTGTATGTGTAACCACCCAGTCCCCTGGGGTTACTAGAATCCCCTCAGTTTCAGTGCTTGGTAGAGGGAGGCAGTCAGTGATTAACTAGTTAAATGAATTTTCCCTGCTCACTCATTTCTTTACTTGGCTTCAGCTGAGACGAAAGTGATGAGCTCATTTGGAACTCTTGCAACTGCATAAGCCACAGCCAGCTGTGAGGAGGGAGTTTAGAATCTTGAGATGGTAGTCAGTGTGGAGTTGCAGTTTGAAGGGTGAGGAGTGAGAACTGCTCAGCTGAGGGCTCTGAGTTTGAAAGCCCTGCTTTCTCACCCTAGTCCTGATATTCTCCAATTTGCCAAGAGAAGTGGTGAAAGCTGTTGCCTACTGCAGGATCTCCTGATTTTCATCCCTGGAGGGGAGAAAAGGACTGCTAGTGGATGGATCCAAGGGGCAATCCCCTTTTTGATCCAGGATGTTTTGAAGCTGCCGCAAATGACTAACAGTGAGTAGAATCTGACTTTTGCTACAGAAAGCATGTACCTGTGCTATTGTGTTCTCTGGCTAAAAGGGAAATGCACAATTTATTCAGTGAATTCAGAAGTTTGAGACTGTTCTCATTTAAAGTTGCCTGAAATGTGTGATGTCCAGAGGTAAGACTATATCACATTGTTTGGGACTTCAGTTTTCCCACTACCAGTGTAGTGTTTTAAATACTGGATGAGAACGTTTCATTCAATAAGCATTTATCCAAGTGTGTTCAAGATGCTTAAGGTGTAACTGAAGAATGGCTGAGTATGGATTTGAGAGAAAAGGATGGGCAGACCCCCATCTGGAGTAACCAGTTCAGGACTACAGGTTCAGTAAGGGCACCTGGTCACGTTAGACATAGGGCCAATGTCTGAAGAGGATTTACCCCCTGAAGTGGGTTGTCCTAGTTATTAGCACAATTTATGTTCAGTTGTTACCAGTGCCACTAGAAGCAATGTTCAGTTGCGGCCAGGCTACTGAAAAAATGTTAAATGTCCTATGAAAAGTGGGAATACAAGGTGAAAGAGTTCTGTCATTAAATGTGTGCTCAGTTGTGGCCAGTGCCAGTGAAGAAATGTTAAATGTCCTATGCTGTCTAGGAATGCCAGTGCAAGATGTTCAATGTCCTACAGTGTGGGAATGCAATGTGTTTCTGTCAGATACAGTTGTTTTGTTGTTCTGCAAGTTCCCAGTGCCACAATGTATAAACCTTGCTTTAGAAAGCATCTTTTGGAATAAAGTCACACTCTAGAACCACAACTATGGTTTGAACAGGTACAATATTGCTTACTGTGTGTGGAGTTAGAGGGTACCCCTCCAGAAGTTAGGCCTAGCATAGCCCTAACAAAGCATTCTGTCTCCAGGATCTGGTTTTGTAATTACCTAATAGGTCATGTTGCTTTTGTATATCCCCACCCCTTGATCTCTGGGGTAATGGGCCTGGTATACATTCCCAAAGCTAGGGATGGTACCAGTTGTCTAAATTTATTGAAGTCTTTTCTCAGTTATGGGTGCCAGGGGTAGCTAACTGCGTAAAGTAGCTGGAGGGTGGTTACAAAAAATTGGGGTTCATGTGCTGATGTTTACTCTAGGGACAGAACCAGAGATTTTTTGCTGAGGGTATGTCTAGCATCTTTCTGTCTGGTAGCAGTGTAGTCCAAACAGAAAGGAAGCTTTGGACAAGAGGATTTTTGCCCAGCAAAATGTCAACCAAATGCACTGCTTGTGTGCCTTCCAGTACAGTAAAAGAACAGAGTGCTGCTTGTATGTTTTCAACTTGTAATGGACAGCAAAGCATTGAAATGGGTGTACTGGACCCTGCATCAGAAAGTGTTTAAAGAATTTTTAAGATGCAATTTTTAAGTGCCAAAAGTATTATAGACCTTGAGGAACAGACTCAGATATGTGTCCTGAAAGTTTCAAGTGCTTTGTGCGCAAATTGGGGGAGTTGCTAGAGAAATTGTCTAGAAACTGTGGAAAAATGGTCAGAACAGCGCTCCTGCAGCTGAAATTGCAGCTGGGAAAAAAAATTGCAGTTTGCAGTTTAAATTTGATCCTGTTCACAACTGCCATGAAGGAAGAGAAAGTGAGGTGAGAGAGGCTCATTTGCATGGCGTAGAGTGATTTGTGTGGCTGCATCCAGACAAACCCTCTGGCCAGCTTCTGTATGTTGCTGAGTGTTCAAGGAGAAGAGAGTGGCATGTGAGCTGGTTAGACCATGATCAAACATCGAGGGGCTTGTTAGCATTCTAAACTTTAGAAAAACAGACTAGTACAGTGTAATTTCGGGCCCAACCCATTGTCCAACTGACTGCTGAGTGATCAAGGCATTCATGGCTATGATCGGTGGGATCACCAACCCGTTTCACCCCAGAGGCCTTCCTAGGAGTAGCAGCAGGTTGAAATTTTCCATTGGAGGGAACCAGCTACTGAATACAGTGAGTAAACAAGTACATTGTACAAACAAACTGTTTGTGAGTATCAAGCCAACTGAACCATGTGTGTGAGCAGTGTGATTTTTCTGCAAGGAAGGACTGCAAGTTGTAGAAGCAGGGCAACAAACAGAATTTCTGAGCATGGACTGTGAGCAATGATAATGGTTTTAACAACAGTACATTTTTCTAAGAAACAGGACTGTGAGTTGTATATGGAGGATGCAGCAAACGGGCAATCCTGTGCAAAGAATGACTGTGGGGATTACACGTGACTTTGAGCATGTGTAAGTAGTTTTCCTGAAATAATGTTGATTTCAAAGTTATGTGCCAGTTTAAATTCAAATGAATATGCTGAAATGTACCAGCAGAGCAAATCAATTGCAGTTTAAAGTAAATTCAGTAGCCAGAAAGGTCAGAAACACAGTTTTGAGCAAGTGAATAGACTTTGATGCATGAGAAAAATACTGACGCCATTACAGGGAGGGGTCATCAATGTTAACACAGCAGCAGGGAGCCATTTTCTGACATAATATGTGACTAGTGAGCAATTCAGTAATGAAAAGTTTGCTTGTTTGCTTTCAGACATGGCTTAGGGAACTCCCCATTACCTGAATCATGCCTGAGCTATGATCGCTGAGGAGGTGTCAGCACTAAGAGAGATTAAGAGATCCTACTACGGTGACAGGTTACCCCCGGATGTACCAATCCCTAGCTATCCAGTGAGATTATTCATTGTGTGCCTAAAGGCTGGAAAGGATGTGTTTCTGATACCCCATTGCTCAGACTACCTTGTGAAGTTTGGAATGAGCAGGGGTGCAGTGCCAGAGAGGGCAATGCGAATTTGATTGGCTCCCACGTGGACCATGGTAGGGGACCCTGCCAGTAGCAGCACACAACACCATGTTGAACCTGCTGGGGAAAGTTCTACAGAGTGTGTTACAGAAGGAGCAAGTAAAATTGATGCTGATCCACTGCAAGGGCAGGAACAAAGAGAGGTTTCCATGCCTGTGTCCCAGATGGACAGTGCAACAGAGGGATCCGTGGACCTGTGGGTTAAGGGATTGAATCCTAGCCTAGTGGGAGAGGATGAATTGCAAGAGATATTGAATTTGGAGGTGTCAACCTCCACTCCCAGTGAGGAATGTAATGTCTCACGAGTGAGGATGTTTGCTCACTCTTGGGCACAGATAATGAGTAAGCAAGAGGAGAATGAAGAAGCGTATCTTCATTGTGAGGGCTCCAGTGAATCACATCAAACACTTGCCCTAGAGGAGCCATAAACAATTGGAGAAGACTCTAGCAACTTGTCCACAGATACAAGTTCTTTAGTTCGTTAAGTTTGAAGCATCAGATCAACCAGGACTGGCCACCCCCAAGCTGGGCTGAGGGCCACAGTCTAGTAAAGAGCAGAAAAGAGGAGAGATTGATACATTGGAGGGCTGATGACACATATGGGGAATCCTTTCCTGCCTTTCCTTGCCGAGTCTAGGAGGAAACTGAACAGAACAGACAATTCTGGCTAAAGGAAGAGGCAAGTAAGAATTTGCAACTTTGTACAGCAGAATGTGTAAGGAAGAAAATCATCAATGATCACCTTAGATTCTGAAGACTGGGCATGACTCTGTTTATGGACACTGTGCAGATTTTGGATGGGGCTGGGAATGATACATTTCACAACATCAGCTTGGAACCCCCGTGATGGGGTCATAGTCCTTGACCCACACCCTGAGTGGTACTATCCTTAATGGTACCACTCCCTGTTAATATGACCAGCATGCCTAAAGGAAGTGAGCAGTGGCAGGCCAGTGTCTGTCATCCAAAGCAGCAGTATCTATGGAGAAAGATGTAACTCTTCCTGTATTATAGGATTTCTTCAGGTTTATCCAGATTTGTCACTCCATCAGTTTTCCTGTTCCATCGTCTGGCCTTTCAGATGACATCAATCCAGCAGTTTTCCTATTTCATCATTTGGTTTTCCAAAGGTCATCTACCCAGTAGTTTTCCTGTGTCATTGTCTGTTTTTCCAGAAGACATCAACCCAGCAGTATCCGAAGATGCCATCTGATCTGAAGGGAACAGGTCCTTAGCTTGTAGAAATAAGATGATCCTTTGTTTTCATTCTTCAAGAAACTCGTAAGAAAACTTTTCATTTACATTAACTGACTTTGTACAACACATCCTACATTTGAAGACTATCCATGGAACTTTAACTTTCATTAAAGACTGACCACCTGGATTGCAATGCTATACAGGCCTTGTCCTGTACAAGAACTGTTCTTCAGCAGGCTTCAGCCTAGGAGAGACTCTTTAATGGTCAATGCCCATGGGCAACAAGGATATTGCCAATAGCTGGGACACTGTAGGGAATCCCATCCTCAAAGGTGTTGTATACATGTTTTCTTTCCATTTTTCACTTTTGTACTTTTATAGAAAAATATTTTGGTGGGTTCTTTCATGATTGGTTGAGGTTTAGGCACTGTTTTTGAATGTAGAATGTGTTCTTGTGTTTTTCTTCTCTTGCAGGTGTTCCTGAAGAAGAAAGGAAGAAAAGAAGAACAGAAGAAGATGCTGGAACTCATCCAAGTTCCCCTTTTCTAAGTGTTTTTAGAATTGTATATGGTAAACAGGGTGTTAACATGTTTTTCTTCACAGGTGTGAAATTTTGGGAAATGTAATGCAATGTAATGTATGTCTCCTTTTGTTGCTCACAGGTATCCTGGGAGGTTTGGAGAATAGATTCTCCGCAGTGGGCAGCATAGTCAGATTTTACCTAGATGGCTAAGGAGATAGGCAGGTTGGTGGTGCTGATTCGGGATAGGGGTCATCAACTCTGCCTGTTAGGGCATGCTTCAAGCAGTTTTCTTGGAGCCACTGAGAATCCATAGACAGATGGTAGGATAGGGGCTAAGGTTCATCAGCCAGCCTCTGTTCCACTAGGGTTACCTGCCTGTGCCTGGCACATGGTAGGAGAGAAGTAGCACTACCTCCCATGGGTAACATATAGGGTAGGATGGCCATGTGCCAGATGGAGATATGACTGTGGACAGTCATTTGCCTGGTAGGGGTGAGTGCAACCACCTAGTCCCCTGGGGTTACTAGAATTCCTTCAGTTTCAGTGCTAGGCAGGGAGAGGCAACTGCTGATTAACTAGTTAAATGGGTTTTCACCTGCTCACACTTTTGTTTACTTGGTTTCAGCTGAGATGAAAGTGATGAGTTCTTTTGGAACTTTTGCATTGGCATAAGCCACAGCCAGCTGTGAGGAGGGAGTTTAGAATCTTGAGACGGTAGTCAGTGTGGAGTTGCAGTTTGAAGGGTGAAGAGTGAGAACTGTTCAGCTGATGGCTCTGAGTTTGAGAGCCCTGCTTTCTTACCCTAGTCCTGATATTCTCTAGTTTGCCAATATAAGTGGTGGAAACCATTTTCTACAGCAGAATCTCCTGGTTTTCATCCCTGGAGGGGTGAAAGGGCTGTTATTGGATGGATCCAAGGGGCAATCCCCTTTTTGATCCAGAATGTTTTGAAGCTGCCTGAATTGTCTAACAGTGACTACAGTACAAATCACACTAAATTGTTCCACCAAGGAGTTGCTTTAACATTTCTGATTGAGTTGCATAAGTGTTGCTGGATTTAGTACAAAATCTCACACAAACTGTTTCTTCAGAGTTACTGTTCAGTTTTGCATTGCACTGTGTTTGGGCTTAAGGAACATGCCAACTGAAAAGCAAAAACATTTTATAAACATTGTTCTTGAGTTGATTAAGTGTTGGAAAATAATGTAGCATGAGTTGACAATGCATTGCCAACTGTAAAAAACAATGCTTAACCAACTCACTGGTGGGCCAATTTCAAGCAACTTGTATGAAGAATCTGACTTTTGCTGCAGAAAGCAAGTAGCTGTGCTATTGTGTTCTCTGGCTAAAAGGGAAATGTACAACTATTCTGTGAATTCAGAAGTTTGAAACTGTTCTCTTTTAAAGTTGGCTAAAATGTGTGATATCCAGAGGTATGACTATATCACATTTTTCGGGACTTCAGTTTTCCCACTACAAGTGTAGTATTTTAAATGCTGGTTATGAACGTTTCATTCAGTAAGCACCCCAGGACCTGATTTTGTAAATACCTAATAGGTCACATTAATTTGTACACACCCACCCCTTGATCTTTAGAGTAATGAGCCTGGTATACATTCCCAAAGCTAAGGATGGTACCAATTGTCTAAATGTATTGAAGTCTGTGCCCAGTTGTGGGTGCCAGGGGTAGCTAACTGTGTAAAGTAGCGTGGGTGTGGTTATGTATGTATATATATTTCTGTTTTTTAAGCTGTGTTTTTACCTGTTGTCATGTCTTTTAAATTAAGTCGAACAATAAAAATGAACTAGCTAACAAGCTTTGGTGATGATAGAGAAAAAAAGATGGGTCACTAAGTTTGTGTGCTCCAAAATAATTAAATTCTTACATCAAAAGAGAACATTTCTGTATTCCAACTAGACATGAAATTCTGTGTGAAATGGCAGAGGCCAAGTATTTTTCAATATTGGATGACTCCTCAGGATTCTGGCAAATACCACTGACACCTGAAAGTGCTCACTTATGTACTTTTAGCACTCCCTATGGAAGACACTATTTTAAAGATTACCATTCAGCATTTGTTCTGCACCAGCAATCTTTCATTGAACAATGCAACAACTGCTAGGAGTCATTGACAGAGTTAAAGTTTACATTCATGACATTTTGATCTGGGGCAGGACAGCTGAGGAACATGATTGCAAATTGAAAAAAGTGTTACAAATTACCAGAGAAAAAGGAATTAAACTGAATAAACAAAAGAACCAGCTAAGGAAAAAACAGGTTACTCACTTGTAACAGTAGTTCTAGGAGTGGTATATGATGTTCATACACACTTCTGGCAGTGTCCTTTCCCTTTAAGAGCTTGCCGGAAAGTCTTCAAGCTAGCTCCTCCTACCCAACTGGGTGGTAACTCCATCAGCTGTGCCCCATAACACCAGATCTTATCCGTTGGAAGCAGATGTGTGTGCCAAAGCCATGGGAGGTTGGATGTGTTCATTTGGATGAACATCATGTACCAATCCTGGAACTACTGTTACAGGTGAGTAACCAGTTTTTTTAGGGATGTGGATATGATGTTCTATCCACACTTCTGGAAGACTCCTAGCAGTTCTCTGGGAGGAGGGAGACAAGGTGCACACCACCTACTTTGGAAACAGAGACTGGAGAACTAAAGGCCCCAAAACCAGCATCTCAGCATGACTCTAGGTCAATGTGGTAATGGGAAATGAAGGTGTGTGCTGACCTCCAGATAGCAGCGATGCAGATTTCCTAGATAGGGACATCCCTGAAAGCAGCCCCCAATGCATCAGTATGGCAGTTGGAATGAGACCTTTGCCTTCCGGGAGGCTCCTTACCCACCAACCTATAGCAGAGATCAATGCCAGATGTGATCCACCTTCCAATCATCCACTTGGCTGCAGATCTGCCAGTGCAGCTTCAGTGTAGGTGACAAACAGCTGGTGAACCTCTCCCCAAGCTCCAGCCATGCTCTCTTTGTAATAAGTGAGCGCTTGTCTCAGATCCAGAGTATGGAGCCTGTGCTTGTAATCTGAGGTATGGTTTGTGAAGTATACAAGGACATTAGTCACCTGGTTAAGGTGAAATGCTGACACAACCTTCGGGATCGAACTTTGGGTAGGGCACAGGACAACCGTGTCCTTGTGGAAGATCAGATAAGGAGACTCCACCGAAAGCACCTGGAGCTCACTGATCTTTCTGGCTGACATGATAGCCACCAAGAAGGTGGTTTTCTATGACAGGTGTTAGATATCACGCCTGTGCATTGGTTTAAAAGGCTTGCCCATGAGCTTTGTTAAAACCAGCAACAAGTCCCACAGTAGTTCATGCACCGGAGGGGAAATGTAGTCAAGACCCTTGAAGAAGTGACAGACCACCTTGTCCTGTGCCACCGACTGCTGACCGGCCTGTTCCAGTAAGCAGAGATGGATGGTGGGAGGACCTTCGGGGTCATCGGCTGAAGGCTCGACTGAGAGAGGGACCAAAGATAATCAATAATGCTAGCCAACAGACAGGACAAATGGTCCAACCCCTTGCCCTGACACAAAATGGAGAATCTCTTCCATTTGAAGGTGTAGCAACTCCTAGTTGACTTCTTCCAAGATGCCTCAACAACGATGAAGACAGCTTTGGAGAGACCCAAAGCCTAGAACTCTAGCCACTCAAGAACCAGGCCTTCAGGTACAGGGACTGAATGTCTGGATAGAGTACATTCCCTTGATTGATGGAAAGCAGGTCCTGGCATAGGGGATGGCACCTCAGGAGCCTGTTGTTGAGGCTGAAGAGATTGGGGTACCAGAACTAGCATGGCCAGTCTGGAGCCACCAGGATCACATGTGCCTTGTTCCTCTGGGCCTTAAGGAGGACCTTGTGGATCAAGGGAATCAGAGGGAAAGCATAGAAGAGACCTGGGGCACAAGTTCTTTAGAAGGCATCCCCCATGCAGTGTTCCCTGCTGAGGGGGGTAGGCACAAAACAGACTCAGCTTAGCATTCTCCCTGGAGGTGAACAGGTCCACATGGAGGGTTCTCCACTGGAAGAACAGCCTGTGTACTACCTCTGGGTGGAAAGACCACTCATGAGATACCTCACCACCTGGCTGAGAGCATCTGCCAGCTGACTGAAGGCCCCTGCCACATGGATGGTTAGGAGATTCACCTCCAGGCTATGCAAGAGGGTCCAAACATGGAGATCTTCCCTGTATAGGAGCAGGGAGTGCATCCCACCCTGTTTGTTGAGGTAGTGCATGGTCGTGGTGGTGGTGTCCATCTGGATCCAGACCACCTGACTCTGAATGTGTGGAGCAAATGCAATCAGCACTAGGCAAACTGCCAGAAGCTCCAGCAGATTGATGTGACATCAGGACTCCTCAGGGGTGCAGAGTCTGTGGACTCTGTGTCCCCTCAGGTGGGCACCCCAGCCCGTGAGAGAAGCATCGGTCATCAGGATGACCGTTGTCACTGGGTGGACAAACAGGATCCCTTCCTGCAGATTTGCTAGGACTAACCACCACTGGATAGTGTCCCACAACCGCTAGGTCACAGTGACCAGCTGGTTGAAGTGACCCTTACAATGAGACCACTGGCTGGTCAGGTCCCACTGCAGGGAGCACATCCTCCAGTGGGCCCAACAGACCACACAGGTGCAGGCCATCATTTAGCCCAGCAAGCACATGAAATACCAGGCATGGCACAATTGCCCAGCCCAAAATGATGGGGCAAAGGAGGAGAGAGCCTCTACCCTGTCCACTGGAAGCCTGGCTATGGCTCTGCAAGAGTCGAGCTCTGCCTTGATGAAGAAGATCACCCACATGGGCATGAGTTCTGCCTTGGGCTCATTGACCAGAAGGCTAAGGGAGACACAGGCCTGGAGGGCCAGGTCCCTGGACTGCTCCACCTCTGCCTGGATGGACCTGTGATCAGCCAGTCATCCAGGTAGAGGTAAACCGAGACCCCTGGGTGCCTCAGGTAAGCTTCCACCACTGAAATGCACTTGGTGAAGATCCTGGGGGCTGAGGAGAGGCCAAATGGTATGGCCTGGAACTTGTAGAGAGCTTCCTCTGCTCAAAAACAGAGGAAACTGCAATGAGACTGACAGATTTGGACATGAAAGAAGATCCCGGAAGCAAAACCACATGTTTCACTCTAGAGATGGTATGATCTGAGAGACAGTAACCATCTTGAAGGTGCATGACCTGAGGAACTTGTTCAGGTCAAGCAGATCTAGAATTGGGCACTAGCTCCCCATCCATTTTGGCACCAGGAAGTACCTGGAGACAAACCCTGGGTGTTCCAGAGGATCCACAACAGGAACCATGACCTCCTTGTAGAGGAGGAGAAAGGGAAAGGGAACATTGTTTAACCAGAAGTAGCACACCAAGCCAAAGCTTGTTTCTGGATATGACCTGGGAGCACAATGAAGTTAAGTGAATTGCTCAGGATCACACAGTATGCACCTAGGCAGCTGTGGGATTCAAACCCACATCTTCAGACTGACAGCTCAGAGCCTTAACCCACTGTGCTATACTGCCTCCTAGATGAGCTGGGCTATGTCATCTCTGAGAGCTTAGAGCATGTCTGCAGAAACCAAGTCCTCCTTTGGGGCATGGGCTAGGCAGGAGAGTACTGGTTGAATTCCAGAGGCAGACCCTGATCCACCACTGGTAGAACCAACCTGCCTGTGGTGACAGTGGCCCAGGCAGAAAGGAAGTGGCAGAGCCAGCCCCCAACAGGAGGACCCAGGGGAGGAGTGATCATGGGCATGAGGAAGGTACCCCTCATCCCATTACTGGGCAGGCTTTGAGGAGGAGACAGGCCTGGCTGAGGCATCACCAGATCCTCTAACTCTAGGCTTATGGAAGACAGAGGCCACCTACATGGGCCAAGATTACCAGGCCTGAGCCTGTTGGCCAGCCTGTTGCTGGGTTAGTTTGGCCTAAGAAGTGGAGGTGGACCAAAAGGGCTGTCTCTTCAGCTGTTTCTTGGAGCTCTTATAGTCCTTTTGGACAGATGTCACAGAGTCCAAAGTGGCATTGGACTTCTTGATATGAGTGAGGTGACCATTGACCCCGGGCCTGAACAGGTCAGTGCCCAGGAAAGTGACATCTGCCAGCTTGTGCTGAGTGTCTGCCATGAAGGTGGAGATACTCAGCCAAGCCCTGCAGTGCATGGCCACTTAGGCCATCACAAAGAGGGTGCAGGAAACCCCAATGTCCATGGCTGTCTGTAGCTGATGTTTGGCTACAGCCTGGTCCTGATCCCAGACCTGTTTGACTGTGGTCTGAAGGTCCACAGGCAGATGAAGAAGCACCTCATCCAAGGTGCTCAACAGGGCATGGGAGAAGTGGGCCATGAGTAGGGCCAGGCTCTCCTGGCAGAGACCAAAAAGAGGAGACAGCATTGACTGTCTTGGCCACATGGTCCAACTTCTTGTACTCCTTGTCAGGTGGCTTGTCAACATCCTTGGTGTTGCTGGAGCACCTAAACACAGAGTTGCCCACCAGTCCCTTGGCCCAGGGGTGCTCTCTGAATCCCAGAAGTGAACCGGTGGATACCATGTATCTGCGCACCATCCAGGCAGAAGGCACAGGGCAGGAAGCAGGATGTTGCCAAAGCTCCAGGGCAGGGTCAAATCAAATCAGATCAAATCGTCTTTATTTATAAAGCACCTTTCAAAACCAAGGCACTGTACAATAAATTCATATAAATACATAAGTTAAAATAATCATAAATTAACAGCCATAACTGGGATATGCTAAACTAAATAAATATGTCTTCAACTCATTTTTGAATTTCTCGATGGTTGGACATTCTCTCAACCAACCAGGTAGAGAATTCCACAGGGTTGGTGCTGAAAAAGCAAAAGCACGAGATCCTGATGTTTTTAATCGAACCCTGGGAATCTCCAGCAATCCCTCATTGGCAGAGCGGAGAGGACGGAGGGGGCAATAGGGTACCAGGAGATCTTTCAGGTAGCCGGGTCCCTGATCATGTAGGGCTTTAAAGGTTAGTAAACCAACCTTATAGGTAATCCGCCACCTAACAGGCAGCCAGTGCAGTTCGCGGAGCACAGGCATAATATGACTGGATGTAGAGATCCCAGTCAAAAGCCTTGCCATCACGTTCTGCACCAGCTGCAGGCGACGGATATCAACCCCAGTTAGCCCTAGGTAAAGGGAGTTACAGTAGTCAAGACGGGTAGTGATAAAGGCATGGACCAACGTTGGCAGATCACCCGGTGGGACCAGGTATTTGACCCTGAATGGCTTCTGCCACCAGGAAGACCTTCATCAGAGTGTATCCCTGGTCAAGGATCTCCATCAACGAGTAATGAGCCCTCTTTTGGATGGGTTCCATTTTCATGCCCGTTGACTCAGAGATCAAGTGGAGAAGCCACATGAAGGAAGATGGGCCTTCATCCATTGAGAGGTCCCCCACAGACTCAGCATCAACTGGACAGGAGTGTAGGGAGGATCCTTCAGATTCTGAGGAGTCATTAAAGAGTGGTCGACCACCTGAGTCCCCACTGACCCTTCATGGATGGTTAGCGGTGATGGTGACTGACAGCTGATGGGGAAGCCCCTTGGCCAGTTGAGAGTCCTTAGGCAGAGCACTGACCGGCAGCTGTTTAGGTGGTGGCTTCACCAGGTCAGTCGAGATGCCGGAGGCAGCCGAGTTGGGACCATTTTGGTTGACTTCATCGAAGGAGATGGTGTTGGTCTTTCAGGTGTCAGCCAAGTGATGGCTGGCATAGAAACTGGGGATGGTTTAGCATTGGTAACACCAACTGTTGCCACATCAAAACATCATAGTGTCAACACAGTTTGCACTGAAACCTCTCCTCACCCAAAGAGGACGTGGATGAAGAATAGCAGTGGTGTTGCTTCCCATGGTGCCAAGAGTGGGAGCACTGATGTAGGTGAGACAGGCTTGGCCCAGGGAGGAAGACTGAGGCCTGACCCTCAACTGCCTGGGGGACCAGTGGTGAGGCTTGGAAGGAATCACGATTGCTGAATCTCCTTCTGGTCTGGGTCAGGGATCAGAGGTGGCAGGTCAGCGGACTGATCTGTTCCTCCAATGGTCTGTGTCAGGACCAGAGTCCTAGACAAGGAAGTATCAGCCTCTTCGGTCAACAACTGATTGGTTAGCTTGAGAAAAAACTTGGGTGAGACTTCGACCAGAATCTCGGCCGACTGGCCTGATGGGGTCACTGTGGAGCCAGTGGCCAAGGTCGAGGATTCGACCAAGGTCAAATCCGGAGAAGTGTGGGAATCAGAGGCCCTCAAATGAGTTCAGTCCTGATCCCACGATCGATGGTGAGTCCTCTCTTTTTCCTTTTTAGACTCTTTCTTAGATTTGGATTTGCTGGGTCCCTGACCGAAGATCACCCGAGTCTGCCACAATTCCTTGAAGGAACACAGGAAGGTCAAGCCCAGCTGAAGTGGCATGATGGCAGAAGCTGAGGAGGAATGGGCTGCTGCCTTTGCTGCCTCCTCTTTGAAGTCTGAAAGCTGCTCAGCTGACCCTACAGCTGCGGAGACCACCCAACAGGCATCCTTAGATTTGACTGGTGGATTCCATTGCACCGGGTAGCCCAACTTTCGGCGGGCGAAATGGTCATCCAGAATGGTGGGGTGAAATGAATGACAAAATTCACAAGCCTGGGGATTGTGGTGGTGCCAAAGGCAAAAAAACACATGTGGTGTGCTGGTCTGTCCTGGACATTTTCTGCCCACAAGGGCACTGGTGGAACCCAGAAGTGGTAGTTCTGGACATCTTCTGCCCACAAGGGCACTGGTGAAACCCAGAAGTGGACTTATCATCCATCACGGTTGTAATCAAAGATCAAGCTGATGACTGAAATCAAAGAATTGAAATTGTGGAAGTAAATCCGAAGATTTAAAGTGCTAGGACCTACTCAACGTGGGAGTGATAAAGAGGGAACCTGCTTCTTCCAGAGGAAAGGAAGATCTGGCATCATGGAGTGGAGCAGAGGGAGTTATCACCTGGATGGGTGGGGGAAGCTAGCTTGAAGACATTCTGGCAAGCTCTTAAAGGGAAAAGACACTGCCAGAAGTGTGGATGGAACATCATATCCATGTGCCTAGAAACAGAAATTATATACAGTAATCAGGTGATATTTTTTCAGCTGAGGGTGTTAAACCTGATCCGGCCAAGGTACAAGCAGTGCACAGGATAACACAGCCAAAGAATAAAAAAGATTTGCAGAGATTTGTAGGAATGGTAAACTACCTTGGAATGTTCATTAACGTCATAGCTGATAAGACACGTAACCTGAGAAAACTGCTGGTGAAGTCAACTGAATGGTCCTGGACTGAGGCACATAACCAAGAATTTAAAGAATTAAAAAGGCTTTTGACAACAGCACCTGCTTTGCAATATTCTGATATCTCTTGGCCAACAAAAGTTTCCACAGATGATTCAAAGGACTGCATTGGAGCTGTTCATTTGCAACTGAGAAATAAAAGCCGGAGATCTGTTGCATATGCATACAGAACATTCACAAAAATAGAATACAAATATGCTCAAATAGAAAAAGAGATATTGGGCATCGCATTTGGATGTGACACATTTCACAAATTATATTTATGGAACTCCCATTGAGATTGAACCATATCATAAACAGTTAATTACTATTTCGAAAAGAGACTTATGGCAGGCACCACCATGGACTTTAAATCAAACTAAAGAAGTATAATTACCAGCTAGAATATGCACCAGGAAATCACCTGATTGTGGCTAATGCTTTGTCAAGAATGCGGAATGAAACTCATAGAGTTAATGATCAAAACTTGGAAACAGAAGTGGATGTTCACATAAATGGAATAAAAAATTCAGGAGCTGTTTCGACACATTTGTGGGAAAGATTGCAATCTGAAACTGCAGCTGATGAAACTTTGCAAGCAGTAGTGAAAGCTATGCATAGTTGATGGAAAGGACAGTTTAGAAAATGGGCTTTGATATATAAGAAACCTGATTGGTTGCCAGGGGTTTATTAACTAATAGTTACAGCCCTGTGAAAAACAGGTACCAACTGTACAAACTCCATCACAGGTATCCTGGTGCCAAGTAGAATTTTAAACTTGATGTGCAGCCATTTTGTTTGTCTTGCTTACTGAGTGATCGGTCAAGCAGCCAAGACCCCCACCACCGCGACTCACAGTAACTTTCATTAAATACAATTAAATAGAAAAAAACATAAAACCTGGTACTCTATAAGCAATAATACATTCACCAGACATTTTCCTTTATGTCTTTCACAGCCCAACTCCATTGCATTTAAACAGATCCCAAATATCGATCCACCTTGAGACATAGAAGCAGTTCACAAGTCAAAGTGAATGGACTGGCTTATATTTCATGTCTCCACTATCTCCATCATCGGCTCAAATTTAAAACTTAACCTCCTACTGAGTTACAGTTAAAATTAAAAACATTTACAGCATTGCCCTGCCATGTCATATCTCTTGCTCTGCACTTCCTGGTTTTATGAGGCAGGGTCAACTGAAGTCACGCTCTTAACAGCCGTAAGTTCCAAGTGAAAAGAAAAAAAGACTCCTTCAAATAGGGCAGAAAACTGTTTTTACTGATTTTTCATTTTGTTTTATTTTTTTCTTCCAGAGAGCAGGGGAGAAAAACTTAAAACCTCAATCTCCTGTTATGATGCTGGTAATGGGGGGGGGTGGGGGGAGTACAACAAAATATCTGCTTGGGGGGGTGACAAGAGAAAATGGAATAGCACAGAAAAGAAGGGGCTGCTTTACAAGCAAAAGACTTAAAATTCAATGTTGCTGTACTCTTTTAATTATTTCTTTAATTTTTTTTAAAACCCACATAAAACTGCCACAGGTAACCCATTTTCTAAGTGCAATGATGCCCTCCAGAGTGGTTGGTATGGGCAATACCGGACCTCCCAGGAGCTATAAGGCTCTGTGCCTGTGGTGTTAGGTCTCATTACACCTCTGGATGGTCTGGTATTGCCCAATACCACTCACCCTGGAGGGTACTATGAGTTGCATATTCCACACAGGTATGTGTCACCTCAGAATGATTTATCTGCGGTTGATGGAGTATTGCTGAAAGGTGACAAATTTGTAGTTCTTAGTACACTAAGAAAGGAAATGATACATAAAATTCATAAAGGTCATATGGTAGTGAAAAAAATGTAAACAAAGAGCAAGAGGTGTCATGTATCGGCCTGGGATGACTAAAGATGTGAAAAATACAGTTATGGCTTGTTGCATGTGTCAGAAATATGGGCCTGCACTGCAAAAAGAACCTTTGATTTCTGACTCAGAAAATACTAACGTTTGGGTAAAAATAGGCATAGATTTATTTACTGTGGAAGGCTGAGAGTACAGGGCTGTGACTGACTCATTTTCTTGTTACCCAGAAGTTTTTAAATTTCAGGCACCCACATCCAGCCAAGCTATAAAAGAGCTTAATGTAATTTTCACAAGATTTGAAATACCACAGATTTTAAGGACTAATAATGGACCTCAGTTTGCAAGTGCAGAATTTAATGCTTTTGCAAAATCTTACAGTTTCAATCATATCACATCTAGTCTATATACATCCACAAGAAAATAAGTTAGCAGAATGTGGAGTGAAAATCATTAAGACTTTACTAGAAGAGATGCAAACACTGACCCATCAGTTGCTTTACTGAATTACATTGCAACGCCAATAGAATGTGACAAATCACCTGCTGAATTGCGACACCAGGTCATACCAGATTACATAAGTTAAAACTACAAAGTTACACTGACAATAAATGTATAGTGAGAAAAGAGAATTAGCAATTTAAGAAACAGCATGATACATATGACAAAACAGCAAAGTGTTCACAGAACGCTGCAAACTGGAGAAACAGTTCGAGTTAGAAGTGATGTTTCGTGGGAGAACTGGCAATAGTTCAGAGACTTGTTGCTACAGGATCCTATTTGGTACTTACTGAAAGTAGACACTGTACCACATGTGACTTTACCTCCTGAATCAGTGCATTTGCCTGAGAGACCCATGAACTTATCAGAAAAAACAGTATACTGAAAGTGAATGCCTATGAGTGATGACACTGAACAGAAAACATAGAAACATAGAATTGGACAGCAGATAAGGACTGTTTGGCCCACCTAGTCTGCCCATTTCCCTACCTGATGGATAAGCTGCAGATTCTAGTTAATCAACAGCTTACTTCCTCCTACCCCCCACTAGAATTGCCTTTTGTCTGTCCCATGCATTTTTTAATTCTCCCACTGTTCCTGACTCCACAACCTCCTCAGGAAGGCTGTACCATGCATCCACAACCATCTCTGTGAAAAAAATACTTTCTAACATTACCTCTGAGCCGTCCCCCCTCTATCTTCAAATTGTGCCCCCTTGCTCTTGCACATCTCTTCTTCTGAAAGATGCTACCCTCTTGTACTTTGTTAATTCCCATGAAATACTTGAAAATTTCTTTGGGGGGTCACGTGATGACAGGGTGAAGGGCAGCAGCAACCTCCAGTAGCTCTGCACCTTCGATCGAGTAAACTTTATTTTTTGCCAAATCTCATCACAAATAGTGTGCCTTACCTATACCCTAAGGTCACTAGAACTTCATAGTGGACAACTGTCCTTTCAGAATGGACGTCTTTATGAAGAAACTGACGCAGAGACACTCTCCACCAACGACGCCGGAAAAAGAGCAGGCCGCGAAGAGGCCTCGGCACCAGCAGGCGAGAGACAGCAAAAACCCAGCCTCCTGTACAGCTCTATCAGAGGAGAGATTCCTGGAGGTAATGAGGCTGTTCCAAGAATGCATCTCAGAGATGGCAGAAGATATGCAGCAAATTAAAACCTCAGTGCAGGCCCTGAGTTTGAGAGTGGGGGATTCAGAAGTTAAGATCACTTCATTAGAAAGAAAACAAGATAGAAATGATGCGATGATTATACAACTTGGGAGAAGAGTGAAGAAACTCGAGGAAAAGTTAAAAGATCTTGAAGGGAGGAGTAGGAGAAATAACCTACTAATTTTTGGTGTGCCAGAAAAAGAAGAAGGCTGGAACCCGATCCTATTTCTCCAGAAATTCTTTGAAAAGATAGAGGGGCCTTCTCCAAATGGAGTGAGGTATGTTATTGAGCCAGCACACCGGGCGCTACGACCTCCCCCGCCCCCCAGATCTCCCCCACGACCCCTGATCTGTCGCCTGCTCAACTATTTAGATAAGCAGCATATCCTGATGAAAATTAAAAATCTGCAAGAACTACTCTGGGAAGGACACCGGCTTAGGGTTACGCAAGACCTGCCCCAGTCGGTCAGAGCGAAATGGCAAGAAATGCATTCTATTGTCTCTAAATTGATCGCAGCTGGTAAACCCTTCAGAATGCAATATCCTGAAATGCTCCAGACTAAACATCAAGATAAATGGATCTCTTTTGAAAGCAAAGAACAAGCCCTGATGGAGCTCCGAGAATTATTCCTGGACCTGTTCAAAGGAATGGAGTGATAAAGAGGGGCACGATGCACCTGATGGAAGCTAGCAGTGACAGAGTGTCTGGACACATTAGTGCTTTGTCAGTCTAACTAATGATTCACGGTACATGGAAACAGTGTGAAATTCAGCAGGTGGCCTGGGTTTTTGGTTTTTGTTTTTCTTTCTTACAAACAGTGGTCAAGGGAGGCCACGGAAGGTGTTCTAAGTCTACCCATCAGTGATTTCTAAGGGAGCGGTTCTTGGAGCCAGGCCTTTCTCTTTAGTGGATGCATCTTGGAACAGCTGTGGATTAACCAAAGGCTTATTTTTCTTTGGGCCAGGAAGGATTGTACCTGGTGATGGCAGGAATCTTCCATCTATAATAGCAGGACATGAAGACCTGAGAAACATCACAATGACACTGTCTGTTGAACCTTTGGGATTTTTTTAATTTTTTGCTCCTGGCCGGTGGAATCGGTGGATTTATTCCCATTTAAGCCTCTTGCTATTACAGAGATGAGAACTATATTCCAGTCATAGTTTAATTTGGGTCTCTTCCCCTTTTGTCCAGCGGCCCGTCTGTCTGGAAGGTGCATACAGTAAGGGAGAACAAACAGGACTGATCCAGAAGCAACCCTGGGAGCGGCGAGTGTTTCACGACTCATTTAGGCCACTTGATGGCTTCCATGGCTTCTAGCTGGGATATGTAGTGGCCAGAGGCATGGGGGTCTATAGCTCATGCGCTTGCTGAGTCCGGTTACCGAGAGCAATAAGAACAATCATATGGAGACCTATTGCAATAATCTAACCTCCTATTTTTTCTTTTCAGTGCTATTACTTTGTTTCTCCCATGCCATCCTCTGTTAGGGGATCTCAACAATGGGAAGCAAGTGACCCCAAATCCCTAACATTTGTTATGCAGGGTTATGTTCTGTCTGTTCTGATTTACATAATGTTTACATGCTAATTTCGGGTTAAGGAGATTGTCTAATTCACCTGGGTTGGGCATACTTTTTGTATAACGGAGGCTGGGGAGCGGGGGGGGCATGGTGTGGATTATTCTATGAGAAGACATTGCGCACCGTGGTGTTTTGGGAGTTGCAGTTGCTGGGAACTGTGGGAGATCTAAGGGGATTAAGGAAAATGTTCTATTTGAAAGGGGAAGGCAAAACTGGAGGGACAAGGGCGATAAATAATGGAAAGGACTTATTAGGGAAGGGAGGGAGGATGTCAAGTGTGGCTAAAGTGGCTGATGCGATATACCATGGAACAGGTTATCATACTAAGTCTAATTGGGTTAAGTAAGGGAACAACCCCTCAGAGTTTTTTTTTTCTGCTGGCAATGACTAGTCACTACAAGGTTATCAGTTGGAACGTCAAGGGTGCCCAGGACAAGGGCAAAAGGCTGGTTATTCTCAGACACCTGCAGCAATTAAAGGCAGGGATAGCCTGCCTTCAGGAAATGCGCATGAAACGGGGAAGATGCTCAATTATTTATCAAAGCCTGGGTGGGACAGGCTTTCTGGGCTGGGGGGTCTAGTAATAGTGGAGGAGTTATCATCCTTATAAACAGGAATATCCCCTTTATACTAAAGAGGGAAACATACGACCCCAATGGGAGATATATCGTCTTGCTAGGCAGTATAGGGCCGAATCCAATTCTACTGGGAGCAATTTATGGCCCAAATGGAGAAGCTCCTGACTTCTTTACTCGTTTATTGAGTATGGTAATCACTAACCCACCGGTGACAACTATAATGGGAGGGGATTGGAATGTGGTGCCGGACACGTGACTGGACAGATCTGACCCTCGAAGATGGGGACCCTCCCCAACACAAAGGGTGCTTCATGATCTGATGAATGGTGCAAATATCCTAGATGTATGGCGTGTGCTGCACCCTATGGAACGCCAATACACGTTTTACTCTCCCCCACACATAAATCACTATCCTGCATTGACTTTATATTATTAAGTTCCCACTCACTCCCACATATAGTTTGCTCTGAAATCCATGAGAGGGTCATCTCTGATCACTCGCCTGTCTCATTAACATTCCACTTTGGGGAAGCATATAGGAGGGAATTCGTTTGGAGGTTTAACAACCAGCTACTCCAGAAGCCTGAAACCATACAGCAGATAAGAGATTTTCTTACCAACTTCCTTTCAATAAATAGGGGCTCAGTCTCGAGAATTGACATAGTCTGGGCGGCAGCAAAATGCACCCTGAGAGGAGAATGCCTATGTCTGGTGTCTGTCAGATCCAGGTAGCATAAACCCAGCAAGATAAATTGCTCTCAGACATCCGGAGGCTGGAAGCTACTCTCAATATCAAGTCTCCTGATGCTGAATGGGCAACTCTGCATAGACTACAAGCCCAGTACTCAGCCCTAATCACTCAGAAGGTGGAATTGTCACTGAGACGTACCAAAATCAAATGTCTTGATGCTGGGGAAAAAGCTGGGAAATTGTTAGCCCTGAGGCTCAGGCAGATAGAGACTTCATGCTTCATTGCTGGTCTCAAGGTGGGAAACCACCTTATTATGTCACCCAAAGAGGTAGTGGAGGAGATAAAGAATTATTATATGAGACTGTATTCAGTCGATCAGGCAAGCCATCCCAATGTCCAGACCATCCGTAATTATTTAGCTACAGTAGAGTTGCCAACAGTGACCCCTCAGAGTGCCCAAGTATTGGGCAAACCGATAACGGTACAGGACGTCATGCAGGCCATCCAGCAGCTCATACTGGACAGAGCGCTGGGACCTGATGGTCTCCCCAACAACTTGTACAAAGCTTATATGCTAGAGCTCGCCCCCCTGCTCACAGAGGTCTTCAATCATTGGCACTCTGAGGGCATGTTGGCAGACAGTTTTGTAAAAGCATTGATCACTCTCATCCCCAAGCCAGGGAAGGACCCCCTTAATCCCGCCAGCTATCGTCCTATCTCGCTGATCAGCTCTGATGTCAAGATCTTAGCAAAGGTCTTGGCCAATAGATTAAGTCCGGTGCTAGCTACTCTCATTGGGCGGGAGCAAATTGGATTTATGGCAGGGAGATCATCTGTTGACCACATGCGAAAGATCATGCATATCCTCTCGGTGTCCAGGGACTCCGATTCCATGGCGGTCTTGGTGTCCCTGTATGCCGAGAAGGCCTTCAATATGGTCTCTTGGGACTTTTTAATTCCAAGAAATGGCAGGATATGGTCTCCCAGCTGAATTCATCTAGTGGGTTCAGATCCTGTACTCCTCCCCATCTGCACAGGTATGGTGCAATGGCACCCTTTCTGGCCCTTTTCGGCTTCAGAGGGGGACAAGACAGGGGTGCCCGCTATCCCCTCTCCTATTCAACCTTTACTTGGAGCCCCTCCTCAAGAAAATTAATGCATCTCCTCAAATTTGAGGAATTAAATTAGGGGAACATCGGTATACTTTATCTGCCTCTGCAGACGACTTGATACATATGGAAGAGCCGGTAGTCGGGATCCCTGCACTGTTGAGGCTGATTAAGTCTTTCGGAGAGGTCTCCCACTACAAACTAAATGTATCCAAATCCAAAGTTTTTCCCCTAAATGATAGGACCATCCGAGCGTCCATAGATGGCACCGGACTGGAATGGGCACCAGATACTATTACTTATTTAGGCATTCATGTGGCTAGAGATCTCCCCGTCATGATGAAACTGAATCTCACAGAAATACTCAAGGTTATTAAATCAGATTTGGAGAGATGGAGCAATCTTCCACTCACACTGTGGGGGAGAGCTAACATAGTAAAAATGAATGTCCTTCCCAGGGTTTTATACCCGGTTGGAATGTTGGGGTTCTATCTTCCCAAAAAGTGGTTTAACTATTTACAGTCAGTCATAACTGTCTTTCTGTGGAAGGGCAAGAAAGCCAGACGCACATACCATAAACTTACAGGGCCCAAAAGACAAGGCGGACTAGCACTATCCTTCTTTTTTACCTATTACTGTTCCCACCACCTCAGTAGGGTAGCTCATTGGTCAAGAACAGGACCAGACAGGGAGAATCAGGTGTATACTCCCTTGTGGCTGGCTATAGAACAGTCAATAAGTTCCCAGTTTCAGGGTAAGCTCACCTCTTTGATTTATGTCAGTCCCTCGAAGCTCCCCAGTAAATTGAAAAATACTCCCATAGGATGGTCAGTTGAGCCCTCCAGCAGATACAAACATTTCTCTCATGCAACTGGTATACATCCTCGGATCAGCCTATTGTGGGTAATCCCCATTTTCAAATAGACCATAAACCCATATCGCCCGGATTCTGGCTGTTTCTAACTGAAAGGAAGGTCGCTGACCTCCTTGAGGGCGAACAACTGATGTCATTTTCAACCCTTCAAATACATTACTTGGTTCCAATTATGGACTTCTTCAAACATAGGCAGGTGGTAGTGCCGATCAAGAGACACATGGGGAGAGGCGACACCAACTGTGCAGATTTGGAGAAACTGAACAGGCTCTTGCAGGCAGCGGGTGAATCCCATGCAGTGTCTAAGACTTATAAAGAATAACAGGTTTTGGATATCAGTCTACCCCGTGGGATTGGCTATTACTGGGTTCAGGAGTTGTCAATTTCACCTGATGTAGTGACTTGGGGGCAGGCCTGGAGGAACAATTACTCCTTTGTCAAACAGGACAGGTTACGAATGATACAGTTCAATATTATGAATAATTTGTATTTCACACCAGCCAGATTGCATAAGGTGGGGCGAGCCCCTTCTCCTGTATGCACCAGGTGTCGCCTCGCCCCTGGCTCGCTATACCATATGTTATGAGATTGTCCACTTGTTCAGACTTTTTGGCAGGCTATTAAACGTCCGCTGGATCTGTGGCTAGGTCTGGACTCCCTCTTTACCCCGGAAATATGTTTATTATATTTGCTGCCAAAAGGTATTCCTAAAATCAGAAAGGCACATATTGCTTTAGTCTCGGCAGTAATCAAACTCATTGTTATGAGACACTGGAAAGAAGAAGCCCAGTTGTCTGTGAGGGAGTGGTATAAGGAGATGCTTACCGCTCTGCAATTAGAAAAGCATATCCTGTATATGGGCAACAGATCGCACTTATATCAGCCCAGATGGGGCCCCTTGGAGGCCTTACTTATCGCTTATAATCCACACTGACCCAATAATTAGTGGATCCATTGGTTAACAGGTAGAACCCAAGGTGGTACCTTCAAGAATAATGTTCACACTTGACATGGGGGAGGGTAGAAGGGTAACTGGGGAATATGGAGGATTTGGAAGAGGGTGTGGGGTTTCTTAGCTTGGGACAATGTAGTGGTTGTTAGAATATTATGTGTTTATTTTAGCCAATGTAACTACAAGGCTATCATGGCATGTTTCACATTATCATGTAATAATGCATATGCGCAGCAATCCATAGTGCTATATGGATGTTGTTGAAAAATGTGAATAAAGTATAATAAATTAAAAAAAAAAAAAAATTTCTATCATGTCCCCCCTCTCCCTCCTTTCCTCAAGGGAATACATATTAAGCTGCTTTAGTCTCTCCTCATATGTCTTCTGGTGCAGACCCTGCACCATTTTGGTTGCCCTCCTCTGAACAGCCTCCACTCTATATCTTTGCAGAGATTGGGTCTCCAGAATTGCACGCAGTACTCCAGATGGGGTCTTACTAACTGTACAGAGGGATAACAACTTCCTGTTTTCTACCACTGATGCCTCTCCCTATGCATCTCAGTATCTGCCCAGTCCTGCTTACTGCCTTCTCACATTGCTTGCTCACCTTTCGGTCATCTGATATAATTACTCCTAGGTCTCTTTCAATTTTTATTATTGTTATTAACTCACCTCCCATTGTGTACTCTTCCCCTGGGTTTTTGTTTCCCAGATGCATTACCTTGCACTTCTTTGCATTGAATCTGAGCTGCCACATATTTGACCATTCCTCCAACCTTGCCAAGTCCTTTTACATCCTTTCCACCTCACCTTGTGTATCAACCCTGTTGCAGATCTTTGTGTCATCTACAAAGAGACATACCTTTCCTTCCAGATGTTCTCCAATGTCACTTATAAAGACATTAAAGAGGACCGGTCCCAGTACCGAACCCTATGGTACCCCACTAGTTACCCTCCTTTCTTCCCGGTGGACTCCGTTTACTATTACCCTTTGCGTCCTGTTGTGCAGCCAGTTTTTTATCCAGGCTACCACCTTGGGTCCCACTCCAAGGCTGGTTAACTTTTATATTACTCTTTTATGTGAGACTGTGTCAAATGCCTTGCTAAAATCTAGGTAGGCCATATCCATAGCCCCTCCCTGGTCTACTACTTTGGTCACCCAGTCAAAGAAATATATTAGGTTCATCTGACATGACCTTCCTGCTGTGAACCCATGCTGCCTTGGGTCCTGTGCCCCACTGGCCTCTAGGTACTCAACAATTATTTCCTCCAGAAGTGATTCCATCATTTTCCTTACCACTGGAGTCAAACTAACTGGTCTTTAGTTTCCTGCCTCTGCCCTGCTCCCACTTTTGTAAAGTGGAATCACATTTGCCCCCCCTCCAGTCCTCAGGCACCTCCCCATCCTTCCATGATTTGTTAAAGAGAGTAGTCAGTGGTGTTACTAGTTCTACCCTTAGTTCTTTTAGAATTCTTGGGTGAATCCCATCAGGCCCCATTGCTTTGTCCACCTTCAGTTTCAAGAGTTCTTTCAAAACCCTTTCTTCTGTGAATGGACTGGAATCAACCCCCCTATTCAGAGTTTCTCTCTTGTTTGGTTTAGGTACCTCCCCCTCCTCTTCCATTGTGAATACTGAGCAGAAATATTTGTTCAGTATCCCTGCTTTTTCACTGTTACCCTCTGCCCACATTCCCTCCCCTTTATTAAGTCTCTCTATCCCTCCGTTGGTCTTTCTTCACTCCCTAATGCACATATAAAAGGTTGTATCCCCCGTCTTAACAGAGTTGGCTATCTTTTCCTCAGTTTGTGCCTTTGCTATTCTGACTGCCTTCCCTGCCTCCTTTGCTTTGTCTGATAAAGTTCTCTGTCCTGTTCCTTCTGTGTCTGCTTATATTTCCTGGATGCTATCATTTTCTCCTTTACCATCCCTGCCACTTCTTTTGAGAACCATAGTGCTTTTTTCCTGTTTTGTTTTGTTGATTTGCTTCACACAAAGGCTTGTTGCCTCTGTGATAGCTGTTTTGATTATTCCCCTTGTTCCTCCACCCCTCCTCCTTGCCCATTGCTAGTGCTTTTCTTAGGCGCTGTCTCATTTTCCCCAGGTCAGCCTTCCTAAAGTTCAATACTCTTGTTTTTGTATGGCTTTACTCTATGGCTGTGTTTATTGCGAACCACACTGTTTGGTGATCACTTGTTCCCAAATGGCTACCCACTTCTAAATCTGAGATCCTTTCTCCTTCCCCATTTGAGAGTACCAGGTTTAAGACTGCTCCCTCCTGAGTGGGTTCCAACACTAACTGTCTGATTCATGCCCCCTGTAGGTCATCAAGAATGACCCTGCTCTTGGATATGCCTGCAGCAAAGGTACTCCAGTTAACATCTGGCATATTCAGGTCTCCCATCAACAATATCTCCCCTTTTTCTGCCATTTTAAGGATGCCTTCTATAATTTCCTTATCCATTTCCTCCCCCTGAGATGTGGGTCTGTACACAACCCCCATGCGGATTGTGGTGCCATTTCCCATCTCCAGGGTGACCCATAGTGACTCATCAACTTCCTGTTTACTCTTTAGTTCTGTTGCTTTAATCCCTTCCCTTATATAGAGAGCTACTCCTTCTCCTCTTTAATCCACCCTGTCCCTCCTGTAGACTGTGTATCCTGGTATATTGACATACCAGTCATGATTCTCTGTGTACGATGTTTCAGTGACCACCACAAAATCCAGGCATCCCTTCTCTATGAAGGCCACTAGTTCAGGGAGCTTGTTGCACAGACTGTGGGCAATGGTATTCATCACCTTCCATTTATTTTTTTGGCATTACCCCTTTTATACCCATCCCTGTCCTTACTGCCTTTTCGTGCATTTATCCCTGTCCTGCTCCCTACAGACTTCTCTACCTTGGTGTTTACCTCTCTTGAACTACTGTGTTTTGTGGGGGGAGGCTGGAATTTCCTTGTTCCTTTTCAGTGCCTTCCCCCTTGGCTAGTTTAAATGCTTGCCAATGAAGCATTTAAACCTGTCACCTATGATCCTGGTCTCCCCCGGACATATGCAGACCATCGCGCCAGTATAAGCCTGCATCCCTCCTGGTGGCTCTCCAGTCACCAATGAACCCAAAACCCTGAGATCCACACCAGTTTTTTAACCATTCATTGAATCCCATGGTGTTAAATACCATAGCATCATCCTTGCCATAGACAGGCAGCACCTCCAAGAAGGTTACCGTACATGCTACTTGTCTAAGATCCCTCCCCAACTCCACAAACTCCTCTTGCATCGCTCTGATCCCATTCACAGCCAGGTCATTTGTCCCTAGGTGGACAATGACATCCAGCTCCCTTCCTCGTGCAGCTGCTCCTGCAATCCTGAAGATTCGCTTCCTGTCCCTCTGAACCACGGTGCCTGGCAGGCACCTTACCTCCCTATCCCCTTCCTCCCCTACTTCTACCCCCTAATGATTGAGTCCCCCACCAGGAGTTGTTTCCTTCCCTTGTGGGGTCTTGTGCCACCCTCTGCTGAGTCTCCTTTGTGGAGGTTCCCAGCATCCTCCTTGGTCTCCACTGCAGGTGCCTCCATAGAAGAACCACTCTTTTCCAGAACAGCATATGAATTGTGGGAGGTACAACTGGAGGGATGCACCTCTGTTCCACCACCCTCTCCCTCCATGAGCCCACCTTGGTCCAACCGCTCCTCTTTTTTGGTAACCTCTGAGGTAATGGTGGTGACCCTGGTGGTCCCTGGGTGGGGGAAGAGTTTTCACAAATCCTAACCAGGTCAGCCTGGAGACAGGCAACCTCCTCCTTCAGACCAGAGAGGTGCCTGCAAACAGGGCAGCATCGTAGCCTCCAGAATGTCTCCTGGAACACTGCTGCCCCACAGCCATTGCACTGCACCACTCCCATCTTGACTTATTTTGTGTCCTCTCTTCTGTTGCTTTGTATGCTTACTGTCTCCTTCCTCTATGTATTTTTGCACTTACTTTCCTACTGCCTATATGCCCTTACAACTCTCACCCTTCCTGTTCTGGGACAGGAACTTCCTATAGTCTTCAGTAGTCTCCTTCTTCTGTGCTTGGATTCAGACCTCCAGCAGCTGGGTGGGGGAAGAAAGAGTTTTTTTTTTAGGTTCCTTAAAGGGTGATGAAGCTAATGTGTCTCAGTGATCCTTCCCTTCCTAGTGCCAAACAGGAATTTCCTGTTGTCAGTCAAATCCAGTGGCTATAAAAGTAGAACTGGCTTAGGGTGGGAGGGTGGAGAGGTGGGAAGGAGGGCAATTAATAAAAAATATGTAGTTCTAGACTGCTGTTTCTTGCTCTGAAACTGAAGTTCTTCTCTGTCAAAAACAGCAGGAAGCTGTAATTGGAGACACCTGCTTTTGTACTCCTAAGCCACACTCCCAATTATATTCACCCTCTGCTCCTGACTCAGTAAATTAAGCTGATACAGCCACTTTCTTCAGAGAAACACACAGTGACTTTCTTTTTTTTCACTTAAATGAGATCCCCTTCTTCTAATAATGCATCTGTTTGCTTAATCCAAACAGGTACTGACTCCTGCTGAGATAGAAGTGATTTATCAGTAAAAAGTCTGTACTTCTAGACTGCTGTTTCTTGCTCTGAAACCAAAGTTCTCCTTTGTCAAAAACAGGAATTCTAGTTCTCCAGACAGGACTTTACCTGACTTTCCTAAAATGCCAAATAATAATACTGAATTGAAAATGTCTAATGAAACTCTTAGTGCTAAGACTACAGAACAGCTGGGTGAATTGAAATGTGGTAGGCTGATAAAAAGCCCAAAACATATTGAATCATGTTAAAATATAAAGTGCTAGCAAATGTTTTCTTTTGAAACAAAAAGCTGTAGCTAGAATTTTATTTATAGGGCATGAACAAAAGTAATACAAATTCTGGTCTGTTAAAAAAATACAACATCATGCCTATTAACTGTCCCACATTATGAGGAACAGTTCTTGATTTTACTTCACAAAACCAAGTGCATTAGTAGGCAAACACAGTGTACTTTACAGAGTACAGTAAAACTAAAGCAGGGGCAACAAACAGAGGGCATCAGTTTAATAAAATATTTCCTTAAAAATGTTTGCTGTATGTGTTTGAGGCTTCTTGAGTCAGCCAGGGTTTAGTATGTAGTGAATGAGAGATCGGTGGGGTGTGGGTGGGTGCTGCTGCTGAGTGTCGTGTATGCCAGACTCCATGCTATTTTACTTTTGTTTAAATGAGGGGTTGATTAATTGCAGAAGGGGTGGCACCTATATGCCTATTGGCTACTTTGTCAGCCGGCAAGAGGTTCACTGTAAGTGTCAGTACTGTTGCTGAGTGGCACACTAGTGAGGTGAGTGCGGTTCATCTTTTTATCAGACTGGGATATTTCCCATTCCTACACAGGCTGAAGCAGCAGCAGCAACAGAGAGAGAGAGACAGGACTTAGCAGTGTGGCAGCAGGTGGATCATAATCCTGGAGAGCAGTGCATTGTGTGAGGAGCTTAGAAACAGTGACTTGCCTCAGGTTCCCTCTCCCCCACGCACTTAGGCTACAATCTCCAATGATAAAACTTGATGGACAACATGGAAGGAACCTCTACTGTATTATTAGGTGCTCACTCATAGCTCAGTCAGTGGCCAACAGTGGAGGTGAGAGGAGGGCTGTGCTGGTCATTGAATGGGAGTGGAAAGGGGGGAGTGGGGTGGTGGGTGACTACTTCTAATGGTGCGGGGGTATTGGGTCCACTAGACCACGGTGGTGTCTCTTACTTTTCACAGGTCATGGATCGGAGAGGGGGGAGGGACCACTAGACTACCAAATATTTATTTTTTTAATACCAGAACGGTGACTGGACATCAAGGGATGGGCCAGTAGACTACCAGGGTAATTGTCTGTATCAGGAATGGTGATTGGACATCGAGGGAGGGACCATTAGACTACCAGGGGCATTTTTGTACACACAGGGATAGCAATCAGACAACAGGGGAAGGGGAGCATACAAAAAAAAACAAGAAAAGCAATTGACAGGTGGGATATACCACTAAACACCAGGGACAGGACCACTAGACTAACAGGCTGTTTTTTTTTTTTTTAGGGTGATTGGACATTGGAGAAAGGGGAGAGGGACCACTAGACTACCAGGGATTTCTTTTTTCATATAAGGGATGGCAATCAGACATCGGGGGAAGGGGGGACTACTACACAACCAGGGACATTTTGACCATTATTTTAAATGGGATTGGCATGAAACAGGATCCTTTATGGTGCTTTCCCATTCACTACAATGGGATTAGCCCAATTTAGGATCCTTTTTTATGAAACAGGATTCTACATCATGCTAATCCCATTGTAGAAGAAAAAGAAGAAGAAAAATCAGCATTTATATAGCGCTTTTCATGCACAGTGTATCCTAGAGTGCATTACAAGCAATGCTAGACTGGAAGTGAAGTGACTGAATATGTAGTTGTGGCCATATCGCACATCAACACACTGCCTGGACAAGTGCATAAACCAGTTTATTGGAAGGGGAATGTTGGCCAGGACACCGGGAATGTCCCCTACTCTTTTCAAAGAGCACCCTGGGTTCTTTTACTTCCACCTGGACACCGACCAGGACAACACCAGGATGGGTAGAAGGCACCTCAGTTTAACGTCTCATCCGAAGAACAGCACCCCCTTAATACTGTACTCAGATGCCAGTGTTTTAGGTGCAGGTACAGTCCCGGTGTGGAACAAGAACCCACGACCTTCTGGTACAGAGGCGGATGTGCTACCAACTGAGCTACGCTGGTAGTCAATGGGAAACCACAATAAATGATCCTTTTTTGTGAAATAGGATACTACATTATGCTAATCCCATTGTAGTCAATGGGAAAGCGTGATAAAGGATCCTTTTGCGAAACAGGATCCTATTTTGTTCTGTGGTTTAATATATTTCAATTGGGTTTTCAACTTTAGTTCAAAACACAGCTATTTCTTAACATTTTTGACCCCAAATCTTCAACATGTCCTTTAGAGGACCCTACCTTATGAACAATAGGACTGTCATTACCCAACTACTGCCAGAAAGGTGATTTCACAATCACTTGGTGAAGTCACCTTTCAGGTGGGATTTGGACATTGGTCTGCCCTTGTTCATAAGGTGGGGGTCATAAGAAGGCTACATTGAAAATCTGGGGTGAAAATATGTAAAAATAGCAAAGTTATGACCATTTGTTGCAATTTCGCTACGCACGCTCATAATTTTTGAAATTGTAAATATTTTCACCCCAGATTTTCAACATAACCTTCTTATCACCCCACCTCATGTGTGTAACAGCTGTCCTGACCAAAATGTGTTTTCACACTGTGGCACAGAATGGCGTTGCACTTGAGCAGAATTACGTTTTGGTGGGGATTCAAAATGTTCTGTACTAGGTAAATGAGGTGGGGTAATAAGATGGCTATGCTCACAATTTGGTCACTATTGTATTATAAATGGAAGCACATGGTCTGGAGTTACATACATATATGCATCTATGAAGCACTGGGAGTGCAGGCCCCATACTATCTCAAAAAGTGAGGGGAATTATTTGCAAAAAAACTCCATTAATGCATCAGTTAGGGATAATGCAACAAAAATAGGGAAATATGGCATTAGGGTTTCCAGCCCTAACACCCCACCCCAACCCTGCACACACCAACAGGCATTGTGGATGTGTCTAAGGGTCATCAGCCTTAACATTCACCCCATGCTCCTATACTGTACCTGTCTTGGCTTATTTACTTATGGAATTGGGTGAGTATTAGGGCTGATAATCTAAAGGCACCCCACCGACACATGTTGGTGTGTGTGTGGGATAGGGGTGGAATGTTAGAGTTAGAAACCCTAATGCCACATTTCCCTAATTTTGTCACTTTAATCCCAATTGATGCATTAACAGAATTTTTTGCAACTAATATATATTTTAGGGTTAAGTCTTCACTTCTTTGTTAAACTGAAAATTTGGGACTTTAATAACTTTGCAATCGTTCAAGCAATTCACATGAAATTTTGCATGCACCATGCAAGTGACTGAATTTGTAGTTGTGGCCATATCGCACATCAACACACTGCCTGGACTATTGCATAAACCAGTTTATGGGAAGGGGAATGTTGGCCAGGACACCGGGAATGTCCCCAACTCTTTTCAAAGAGTACCCTGGGTTCTTTTACTTCCACCTGGACACCCACCAGGACAACACCAGGATGGGTACTCTTGATGTGGCAAGTTTCTGACCAGTTGGATGTGTGGGTGTGGTGTTACTGAGTTAAAAAACATGTAAATTACCATTTTTTGTCAAATTCTTGGTCACACTGCTGCACAAAAATGGTGTGGAATTTTGGTCTGAAATGTTTAGGGTACATAGCTCTTCAGTCACACCAGTGCCTTTTGAAGGTTTGGTGAAAAACTATTTATCTTTTCAAAAGTTATTATATTTTAAAATTTCCCATTATTTTCAAAGGGAAAAGTTAGATGTGAGCCTTGAATCTGGATTCTGTGTTACAAACAGGTAATCCTGTTTCATAAATGGGTAATCCTGTTTCATAAATGGGTAATCCTGTGCCACAAATGAGGAATCCTTTTTCATGCTACCGCCATCTTGTTTTCAGTTTGGTGGCAACAAAATAAAATTACTGAAAAAAATAGGGGGCTTTAGGACACACCAACAGTTGTGTTTTCCTAATCAGGGTCTGCAGTATCAGATTATGGGGTTAGCTTTTTGATTAGTTAATCAGAAAAGTGTTATAGTGTATAGTAGAATGCAATTGTGTATGGAAATCCATACACACAAAAAGTTGTTCTATTTCACTAGTGATGTGCCTACTAAAGTAGAATAACTTTTAATTCTGTGTTAGTAGGCAAGTCACAATGTAACCGCCCCCAACAGCGCCATTGATAGAACAAGTGGCAGTTGACTTCTAGTGCACCAGCACTGGCCTGTCAACATACTGGACAACATTGCAGTAAATAAGAAAAAAGTAAGTATTTTCTTTTTGGGCACCATACACAATAAAGAAAAGTGTATGGGAGCTCAAATACACAACCACATATTCTGTATACCTCGTGGTTTCCATGAGGAAAGGAACCTGTCGAGCTTCGCTCCCGAGGTCCTTATTGTCATGGAAACCACTTGGTATGAGAATACTGTGGTTGTGTATGGGCTCCCATACACTGTCCTATATTTTTTTTAGCCATAGAAATCCTTTTATAAAAACTAATGCTGCAAAATACAATATTTGTCTGCAATTTGTGAGAAATTATTTTCTTTTATCATAAACTGCAGAAAAAAGCAACTGCAGAAAATTCTTCTTTTTTTTGCAATTTGCAAAAAAGGATTTTTAACACAGCTGTTTCTTTGTCACTGCACATTTCCAGAATGGCTTGTTATTTTGGTCTGTAGTTTTCAGCATACGAAGACCTTGCTCCAGAGACGTGCCTTTTGCTAGTTTGGTGAAAATATATTTCTTGGCTCTGGAGAACTGCAAGGTTAAATTTTGCTTAGTTTCCCGTTAGATAACATTGTAATGGGATGTTTATCCAGTTGTTTCTTTGTCACCCCACTGTGAAGAAATGGTTTGCAATTTTGTTCTGAAATTTTTGGGGTACAAAGGGATTGCCCTACCAATGTGCCTTTTGCTGGTTTTGTGAAAATATATTAATTTGGTGTCAAGTTACACAGGTTTCAAATTTCCCTGTATTTTCTATAGGCTTACACTGCAATGTAAGGTGTTTCTTTGGGTCTGCAGACTATGGGATGGGAGCGCAGGGCTCTCCCACAGGCAAAGAATGGAAGCATAAAGCTATCTAAAAAATTATGCATGCTGTCCCAGAGGGCCTTGCACTACCACATGCAAATATGGATACTATTAAGAACTGATGGGATTACAGCCCAAACAGAGAAATAGGGATACAATAACAATATCTGTAAAATTATGGATGGATGGCACTGTGTACTCCCACATGCAAATATGAATGCGATTATGGAGTGATGGGATTGCAGGGTACAGATGGCTTGCCCCACCAATGTGCCTTTTGCTGATTTCATAATAATATATTAATGTAGTGTTGAGTTATACAGATTTCAAATTTTCCTTTCTTTTCTATAGGATCACACTGCAATGTTAGATGTTTCTTTGGGTCTGCACACTATGAGAGGGCCCTGCACTCCCACAGGTGAAGAAGGATAGCACTACACTATCTCAAAAAGTATGCATGCATACGATCACAGATCCCTTGCTCTGACATGCAAATATGGATACCATTAAGGACTGATGGTATCAATGTTCCCACAGAGAAATAGCAATATGATTGCAATATTTCTTAAATTATGGATGGATGGCACCGTGTGCTCCCACATGCAAATACAAATACTATTATGGAGTGATGGGAGCACAGGCTTTATGCATACATGGCAATGCAGGGTCCTCCAGGCCCTGCGCTCCCACACACAAATACAAAGAGGATTATAGAGTGATAGGAGCTCATTTCCCTACTTTTGTCACAGTAACCCTAATGGTGCATTAATTATGTTTTTTTGCAGACATATATATATATCAGTACTGAGCAAAGGGTCCCCACATGAACTCTTTCTCTCTCCTACCATCTATGTCAGCGAAGCTGATTGGAATGCTACTGAGGGAGAAATCTGATGCACTTCCTCCTCCCCACTGACAATCTAGCTGAGCTGAGATCTTACTTGCTTAAATGTGATTGTTTGGCCTTTCTAACCCTGCTATCTTCTCAGCAGAGCAACAAGCTCCTCCTGGGATGGTGGCAGACTCCCAACAGTTATCCTTACCTCCTCCTTCTTCTCCCCCTTCTAGCCTTTTGCTTCCTCCTCCCCTACTATCTCCTTAAGGCTGAATGAGCCCTGATGATACTGGGAGAAATGTGATTTCTCCCCTACCCACACCATCTCAGCTGACCGAGCTGCTTGCTCTGAATATCAGGCCACACAGGATGATGCTGGCAGAAATGTGATTCCCCCCATGCCATCTCTGTGGACCAAGATACTTGCTCTAAGTCCCAACTCATGCAGGTAAAACAAACAGGCACTGGCTAATGCCAAATATGTTTGCTTGCTGGTATTCCCCAAACCCTATGTAGTGCTTGGGAATAAATAGTTCAGCAGGTACATATGCATTGTGGATGTATGCTATGTGACATAGAAACACAGACTAGGACCAATTGACCCACCCAGTCTACCCAGCTGTACATTGTCTAGCTACTTCCAGCTGAGGAAGTAAGAAAAGGAGTAGAACTGGCATGTACCGTGGCTGCTGTGACCAAGGAAAAAATAGTGAGAACATGCAAGCCTCCATGGATCCCACGCACTTTACCCTGTTTTGTGGCAGCAGCACACCATAGTGTTCAGTCTTTTCATTTTGGAACTTTAAAAGCTAAGGAGCAGTCGTGACAGTCCTGCTCATATAAGCTAAGGAATGGATAAGGAAGCTATTAATTAATCGATGGTTTCTGCAGCCATGGGTGGGTTCTATGTGATAAGGGTGATGCAAAAAGAGCACCAACAAAAAAGAACAAGTGCAACATCACTGAAAATCCAAACAGTGATGTGCACTACACTGAGTGGCACAAATGGTGATGAGTGCCACTGCATGTAAGGGGAGAACAAAGTGCGGTCACTGTTTATGCAGGGAGCTACATCCCCTATGCCCCATGCACCCCCATAATTAATATAATCATCCCCGGGGGACAGTGGAAAACTCTGGAGGGGGCTGCTCCATGGGGGGGTGAGGGGGGACACAAGTCAGCAGGGACAGAACATTGGAGGGACAACCTGTGGGCAGGAGGAACCAAGTGGGGAGGGCAGGCAGAAGGGGACTTCAATAACCACCTCTACAAAAACAGCAAAAATGACCAAACAACCAACAACAACAAAAAAATGAAAAACCTCTCCACAGACAGTCCCAAACCTGGGTCTGACAGCCACAGAGGAGATAAATCTAGCCAGTATACCACACGGGTAGCTCGCAACTCTCCCGCCCAATAACTCTCCATATACTACAAACACATTTAAATGACAGTGCTACAAAAGCGCTGAACTTACACTTGCTGAAAAATGCCCATAGCCTATTTCACATTTGCTCTTTTGATCTTGCCCAAATTGAGTCGCCGTAATTGACTTGCTCAGTTCATGGGATACCACCTGGGTGGGGGTGACTGGTGCTAAGTTGTAGAACTCATTCATCGCTAGGCCTATACTTCCATACCAATGTCTCACAGGCAACAATGGGAGAAAAACATTTGGATGGAAGTGCAGAGCTAATACCAGAAACAATATTGACAATGTCTTATAACCAGCAAATGGGAGAAATATGCTTTGGGGTAGCATTCAGCTAAAATATGTTTACATTGAAGTGCATTTTGTGTCTGAGCCTGTAAGTGGCCTTTATATGATAAAAAAGTGAAGAAAATGAGGAAACAAATATACAACTGACCTCCTGCATATGTGACCCAGTAAATAATTATTAATTTGGATGGAGGGGGGGCATTTATTGCTTGTTCTTCTGAGTAGCATGATATGGTATGGCATGGGCCACAGTGTGGGCTGGGCACTGCATGAGACCTGTGATGACTGGGACTGGAGTCTGTGAAAACTGCCTGCAGAAGAGCAGTGTGGACACTAGAAGGTCCACAGGGAAGTTCATGCAGTTCTGTTTTCTTGCTTCAGTCTGGGTGTGTTTATAGCTCAGCTCTGTACTAGGTTTATTTGCCATGCCAGTAAGGAAGGGATCACTAGGATATTTACATGGCAGTGTGGTTGACAATGATATGTGGGAATGAGAATATGGGTGTCTTTGTCTGTTTCCATTCCTATCCTGGTGTTACCCCTTTCCACAAACTTAACTCTGAGAAGCCATTTCTCCCAAATCTCAAAATAACCACTGTGCTCACCATCACAGCAGAATGCTGTCAGTCCACAATGCAAGAAATATTTGAGGCAAAGTCAGGGACAGTTGAGAGATATTTTCTAGTAATTTTTTTGGCTCCTAAAATGGCTGATCATAGCATGCTTCCATTGGGCTTTTGAACATATCCTTCCGAAAGTCCAACAGAGCTTGGGGCACTCCACAATGATCAACCAGTATGGAGTAGCAGCCGAGACAACTGCACTATTTTGGCTGTTACTTCAGCATTCCAGGATAGGAACTGTGCATGTGTGACTCACATGCATGTGCAGTTATGCCAGTGCCACCATCTTGGGAATGGCAGAATGCCATTCACCATAACTATGTATGTGTGTGTATCACACATGTGTATTTGCATCACTGTCGCCATCTTGGAGATGGCACTTAGTGGCGCTCTTTTTAAGATATCAGAAACTCACCACAGCCATATCAGCTCTGGCTAGAACTTGTTACAGTTGGTACTGGTAATGTAGGACTCCAGAATCAGCTAGAATTTGGATTTATATAGTACTTGGGTTTGTATAGTGTCTTTCATATACACAGTATCCCATCTGCACCCTTTTAGCTTTGACTTAATAACAGGTATTTCTTATGGCATGTGTTTATTTAAATTTGCATTTTTTGTTAAAAGATTTTCATAGTACAAGCACAGTAATGGCATGCTTAACATACTACCAGTATCTAACTCATTGTTTTGTAAAGCACTTTGGGATTAAAGTCAGTGTGCAGTGGAAGGAGGGAACAACAAGAGGTTGTGACTTGTTCATGTTTATTGGTTCCACTTATTGCAATTGGACTAGGTGTGTGTGTGTGTGTGTGTGTGTGTGTGTGTGTGCTCAAAATTTGTTATGCACTTTTTTATTGTTACGTCCAGGTGGATTGATGCTCTGAGGCTAACTTGGTAATGTGTTGCACACAGTATGTGGCTCTTGACTGGAGGATTAGAACTGGAGTCTAGTGGTTGTCAGCATGTGCTAATCTAGCCGTTATCGTATTGACCTCCTCCATTGTTAGGGTTAGGAAATCAAACTGGTAATTTGGTTTGTGGGGCTACACCATGACAAAAGGTCCTTTGGGTCCAGAGGGTACATTAAACAGAGCAGCACTTTTCTGTCTCTATTAATCCTCACAACAGCATAAGGAGAGGGAGTGGTGGAGTTGTAGATGGAGGGGGAGTTGCTACACACAGTGCATCTGAGGAAGACAAAGATGCTGCTTTCCTTGTGGGGGACAGCACTAAGGGACAGAGAGTCAGAAGGAAAGCAACTAAAGGACTGACAATCAGGGAGCTCTAAACTCTATGGTTGCAAATAATGCATTAGAGGGAGCATTGCCTAGTTAGTGGTGCAGGGTTTGTGGATGGTCAGGAAGGCATGTAGCCATTACCAATCAGGGTTAGGCACTTTCTTCACAGGGCAGCCCAGCATATAATGATGTACCATGCATGCACTTGTGTGCCTCTGCATGCATGTGCATATCAACATCTGTGGATAGCCCTCCCATTGTGGAGGCTATCCCTGCTGTGTTACAATTTGGCTTCCGTTTAGAGGCAGGCTAGTAGCAGGATGTTGACCTGAATGTTATTGTTTGTACAACACTGACAAAATGTCTGTTTCTTTAAAATGAATCTTTGCTTCATTTATCTGATTTATGATTGTGAATGTAGGTGCATTCTTGTAAGTAACTTAAAGATAAGATGTGTTTCTAAAAAAAAAAAAAAAGCACCTGGGTCATGCCTGTAAACAGATATATGGTCTAGTGTACTTTCCTGGTTAACAAAAACTGAATTGGATTGAATCCCCATCCCCTCGCTTGAGAGGAGAGCTATCCATAGTGCAGTTGATCTTTAGTATGTATGTTTGTTTTGATTTTTAATTATTTGTGGAATAGTTGGGTTATTTACTGACTTGTCAAATCAATGATGCATTGCCTTTTGAGTGCTTGGGACATTCAGGGTGGCAGCAGTTTGTTGTCTTCATGCATGCCCAGTTCTGCTCCTAGTCCCTGGTTATCACCTTTTGCTTTTGCTTGGCTGCTTGTCTTACTTTTACCTTTTTTGGGATGTTATTTTGGCCTGAGAGAGGTTACTAGACCTGAAAGTATACTAGTGAAAACAATTACACTTGGGAACACTGGTGCTAGGTAAAATGGTATAAAGAAAGCAAACAAAAATACAGTAATGCAAAAGTTCATTTTTAATGTACAAAATAAAATGTCCTAATGCATGAGAAGCAGAATCTGGCTTACCCCAAGGGGAATTATTTAATTCAGCAATGCAGTGTTGCACGATGAGCTTTAAGTTAATGCAACAATATATTTGCAGTTCAATTAGAGGGGAGCTCTAATATGCTAGTGGATATATGTATGTTGGTCTTTTACGTGTTTTCTGTCAAAGATATCTGTATAAAACCATTGTGGATTATTTTGTACGTGAGTAAACCTGATTTAAATTTTTTCACACATTGTTACACCTTATTTTGCTCATTAATCAAGTATGCCCTTTTTATATTAATGGCTTTTGTGCCTTTTTGTGATATTTGATTGCTGGGTGGCAGGGGCAGGGTTTAGCTCACTGAATAGATGTCTGAGCATGGAAAATGGAAGTTGGTAGTCTTGTCACTTATGAAAAACATTCCTGTGACACATTTGCTTAAAATAAATTTATAGAGTAAGTGAAATCAGTATTTGGAATTGGAAAGTCTGACTCACCCTGTTGATTTAAGATGTGAGCCAGGATAGATTTGAGTAATAAAAATTTTATTATGTTTTTTTTTAAATATTGAACCAGAATGCAAAATCTTGTTAGTGGTAGGGTGCATAGTCTGCTGTCTAGTTGGCTTTGGATAAGTAAGGGAATTGCTAGAGAGTATCTGTCTGTCTGTTAGTTTTATATGAGTTAGTGGCAAGAGTGTGCTATTGCATAGTGGCTATTGTCTTTTGACTTATCAAAGGCATTATAGTGAGGAGCTTGTATAATTGTTGCAGTGGTCATTGGACGTTGACTTAGGATGTAAATTTGTCTCCAGAAACATCTGCTGGTGATGCATAACAAAATGCAGTAATACTGGGGGAAAGTTTGGTGACGACTGATATGTAGTACTAAACTTAGAGGATATGTTTGTATAATGACATGATCGAGTATACATGCATGAGTGCTGGTGGGAATGGATCTCTGTAAGGCTAGCTACCTTGATGTGGTACAGAGGTTTGCCACAATGTATCCTAAATATTGTAACTAAAAGCCAATCAACTTCTGTCTGGTAGTGTGTGTGTGTGTGTGTGTCTGTGTGTGTGTGTGTGTGTGTGAGCGTGTGCGTGTGTGTGTGTGTGTGTGTTAGATAAAATAAAATGTGAATCTATTTGGTACACTGGCCTACTGCATATGGGGGCTACATTTGTATGGCGGGCAACAAATCTTTTCCTTTGAGTTTACATGGGGGGCAACAGTGCCTTTAACTCTCGAGTGAAAGTTTAAAATTCCTGGCTACATCCCAGCACAAAAGTCCCCAGTTCCACATGAAGAGGATTTGTCCCTCATGCAATGTTAAGATTTAAAAGCAAAAAAATTGTAAATAATGTGAAAAATATATTATTCAATTAACAACAAATTTTATGAACATAAAGGCATACATTTTAACAGTATTGTGAGCTTCTTAGTTAAAGATTTGATTAAGTGACTCACATTTTCTTATTTGTTCCACATTTTGAGAGGCAATGTTCCACATTTAGTGGACAAAAGGTTAAGGAGAATAATGTAACAGTTAGGGTTCCAGTGACAAAAGTTGGGAAATGTGGTGTTAGGATTTCCAACACTACCACCCTACCACCCTGCACACACCAACAGGCATCAGGGGATTGCCTTGGGGTGTCAACCCTAATCCTCACCCCATTCCATGAGTAAATAAGGTGAGTTGGGTACAGTACAGGTGAATGGGGTGAGCATTAGGGCTGACAGCACCAAGACAAACCCCAGACGCCTGTTGATGCATTCATGGGTGGGGGTGGGGTGTTAGGATTGGAAACCCTAACACCACATTTTCCAGCTTTTGTCACTGGAACCCTAACTGATGCATTAACAACATTTCTTGCAAAGAATGTCCTTACATTTTGAGAAAGTATACTCATAGTCTTACTTGCTTGTGGGAGTAGAGGGCTCTCTGGGCCCTGCACTCCCATCCATGCTTGAGTACAGGGGGAAGGGCATAATACATATTTTTTCTTCTTTGTAGGTAGTAGTGTCCCACTTCCTTGCCCGAGACCCTGGCACATGGTTGTACATGAGTGTGGAGGCATGCACACACACCATGGCACCAGTTCAGCCCCATCCACCCTCCCGTTCTTGCCACCGCCTCTGCCTATGATGACCTACCGGACCTCCACCCAGTGGGTGCAGAACTATGGGAAGGAAACAACCCACCACTCCCAGGAGAGGTGAACAGCCTCAATCATTCTCCTCCATTCCCCCCACACTGGCACCCCAATGACCGAAGAGCATTCCCAAACCCAGGTCACCGGTGTTGTGTGAGGTAAGGTGTCTAGCTCCTCAACCCTCAGTGCCATTGAGCAGATGGAAGGAAATACTATTTGAGATATTGTAATCACACCACTATTTTCTTGTGGGATCCCAGGGCCTTTGGGCCCTGTGCTCCCATCAATCCATAATGGTCTGGCCTGGTTCTCCCATCAGTGCACAATGCCTCCCTCTCCCATCTCTCCATACCGGCATCCACATTTGCATGTGGGAGTGATAGGACCTTCAGGCCCTGAACTCCTCTCCATGCATAATTTTTTAGAAACTGTATTGGTATCCTGATTTGCACGTAGGACCCTGCACTCCCATCCTATAGTCTGCAGCACTGAAGAAACCCCTCATATTGCAATATTATCCTATAGAAAAGATAGCAAAATTTTAAACCTTTATAACTGAATGCTAAACTAATATATTTTCTGGAAACCAGCAAAAGGCACATTGGTGGGGCAAGCACTTTTCACCCTGAAAATTTCACCTAAAAATTGCAAACTGTTTTTTCACAGCAGAGTGACAAAGAAACAACTGGGTACAACTCACTTTACTGTACAATGTTATCCTATGGGAAACAAAGCAAAATTTAAACCCACAGAACTCCACAGCAAAGTGATTTTATTTTTCACCAAACCAGCAAAAGGCACATCTGTGTGCAAAGTCCCTTGAACTCACCTTGAAATTTCATTCCAAAATCCCAAACTGTTAGTTAACTATGAAGTGACAAAAAAATGCTGTCTAAAAAAATCCTCTTTCGTAAATTGTGAAAAAGGATTCTTTTTCCTGCTTCCTTTATCTCAATTTGCAGGCAAAGGATGAATCCTTTTCTGCAAATCGTGAAAAAGATCTAATTTTGCAAAAGGCCAGGCCACTACTGGTGTGCACTGCAGCTTGTGGAATTGGCAAGGTGGTGGGTGATTTGCCATCCATGGCTCAGAAGTGGTGGTTGAGTGGTGTAGGTGACTGGGTGGCAGGAGGTGGGAGCTCTGCTGCCTCCCAGGAGAGCCTCGTTTGACTCCCATGAGTGGGAGTTTGGGGTCAGTGCCTGTGGCCTTAGACGGATAGTCCAAGACTGCAGTGGAGGACCGGTGGGGGCAAGAGGTGAGAATTCTCCAGTGAAGAACTTTGGAGTAATTTTGGACTGGTTGGTGAGGCTGAGGACTGTTTGTACAGCTCCCCCATCAATGAAAATGGTGTGGACAACTGGACAGGTCTAAGGTTTTGACTGTTTTCCCTTGGTTTGTATGTTGAGGGGTGAGTGCTGGCAGATGTTGTCTTGAGTGACTCAGAATGGACTAGTAGCTCTGGTGAGAGAGGACCCATTTAAAAAGGGACTCCTAGAGGATCTTGGATCTGGATTGTGGTTATTGAGCAGAGAACTGTGCTGAACTGTTGATCCCTAATGGATTAATAACTGTATGGTGCTGTATCTGTTATATTACAGCTCACACTCTTTGGGTGCACTCTCCTTATTAGTATTACATTTTATTGGAGTGGAGGGGGTTGGTGGGTAGTGGGTAGGGATAAGGCATTTGGGGAGGTGCTGGGGGGATGCCCCATGCACAGTCGAGGGGAGCAGGATAGAGGTAGTTGGGTGCAGAAGGTGCCCTGGGATTCAATGGTTCTTGGAGAGATGCCAGATTTGTTTAGTTCCCATTCCCATGGTTCCCATGAGACCAAGTGGGCATGTAGCTAAAAGGGCTACACTGTCCACCAATCCCTTGAGGGTGGTGCTGTGCAATGTCAGGTCAGTCAGGAATAAGACCACAGTTTTTGCTGATCTGATTTCCTTGGTTAGTCTGGCTTGCATTATGGAGAGATGGTTGGGGGATGATGCTGGCTCAATGTTGGAGGCTGCCGTCTCTCTCGGGTAGTCCACTGTGCACTGCTCCAGAGTTTAATGCAGGGGCAGGGGAGTGGCTATCTGTTTTAAAGCTGAGCTAGGCTTCACTGTGCACCCAGTGAGAACATCAGGTTCTTTTGAATGTGTGGCCATCCATGGGGGTCCAGCCACAGGTTGCAGGATTCCCCTGATTTACCACCCACAGGGCATGGCAGGAGACTTCCTGCAGGAAGTAGGTGACTTTGTCACCTGTGAATCACTGGATTCCTCCAGGTGTTTGGTCCTGGGTGACTTCGATGTTTGGGCTGACAATGAGTTGTCTAGGTTAGGTTATCACTTTCTCCAGATGATGACACCTCTGGGCCTGTCACAACTAGCTACTACCATGATCCATCAGGGTGGCCACATGTTGGACACAGTCTTCTCACTGGGGCTTGAAATTGAGAATCTCAGGATTGATTGGGTGATCTGGTCTGATCATTGCATGGTGGCATTCTCGCTCAGGGCCCCCCACCACCATAGTTCCCTTCCCCTGTAGATATGGTAAGCTACCGCCCTTTAAGTGGTTTGACCATGGAGGGTTTTCTGGTGGAAGTAGACCTATCTAATGTGGACAGTGCATGCAGGGTTGGTGTGGGTGAAGCAGTTGCTACCTATAATAGGTCGATGACTGAGGCGCTTGACTCCCTTGCACCAGTCAGTGTATGACCCGGATCTTCTCACTTGGGGTTCCCGTGGTTTGATGAAGAGCTCAAGGCATTGAAGATCAAGGGACTGATGTTGGAGCACTGCTGGTGGAAGGCCATGCTTGAGGTGGACAAACTGGTCCTGAGTACACACTGTAGTGTGTACCAGGGGGCCATCGACCGTAAGATGGCAGTGTTCCTGTCCAGGGAGATTGCTGCTGGGAAGAACTGACCAGCTATGCTTTTTCAGATGGTGGACAGGCTTTTACATCCGGCCGGTCTACAGCCCAAAAAAGCAGTTTCTGAAACTTTGTGTAATGAGTTTGCTTGGTTCTTCTTGGACAGAGTGTCTGCCATCAGGCAGGGAATTCTGCCAGTGAGCCATGTTATGGCCAACAGTAGTAGCCTCAATCATCAACAAGGCACTCCGTCTGGTTGGGGGGAGTTTAAACCAGTGGAGGTGGCTGATGTCATCGAGGTGGCCTCGAAGCTGAAGCACACATATTGTGAGCTGAACCCGGTGCTGACTCATTTCTTAATGAGATGTGTCGACACTGTTGGCCCAGTGTTTGCCATGATTTTCCGGTGGTCCTTGTCAGAAGGAGTCTTCCCAGATGCCTTGAAGGAGGCGCTGGTGAGACACCTTCTGAAAAAGCCATCACTGGACACTGACATCAAGGCAAATTATCGACCGGTCTCCAACCTGCCACTTCTGGGAAAGGTTGTGGAGAAGATTGTGGTGCAACAGCTGGGAGAACACCTTGTGGCATTTGAGATCTATGAGCCACTCCAGTTGGGTTTTCATGCAGGACATTCTACAGAAACCACATTAGTTCAGGTGCAGAATGATCTCCTCAGATTGAGGGACCGAGTAGAGGGGACAATTCTTGTTCTCCTTGATTTCTCCTCAGCATTTGACATGGTGGACCATCGTGTGTTACTTGACTGCCTGGGGGACTTTTGTGGACTCACCGGCACTGTCATCAGATGGTTTGAGTCCTTTTTGTCAAACAGAAGGCAAAGGGTGGTGATGGGGAATTTCTCTTCCTCCCCTAGCCTTCTGTCTTGTGGAGTACCCCAGAGTTCGGTCTTGTCACCGATGTTGTTTGCCATGTATATGCTACCCCTGGGTGAGATCATTAGGAAGTACAGCTTGGGGTTTCATTGTTATGCCAGTGATACTCAGCTGTACTCATCCTTTGCCCCTGGGACATCAAATGCAGTGGACATATTAAATAACTGTCTTGCCGAGATCAATGACTGGATGGACTCTAGCTGGTTGTGACTGAGCCCCGATAAAATGGAGGTACTGGTGGTGGAGTTGAACAGGAGACATGATAGGATGGCCTCTGGTGCAGATACTGGATTAGTTCTAGGCTCTGTCCCATTGATGGCCTCCTCCAGGGTGTGTGATCTTGGCATGGTTCTTGACAGCAGTCTGACAATGGAACATCAAGTGTTGTCTGTTGTCAAGGTGAGTTTTTTCCATCTAAGAAACATTGCCAAGATCAAACATCTGGTTCCACCCCTGGACCTCCCCACCTTGGTGCATGCTTTTGTAACATCTAGGCTTGACTACTGTAATGCGCTGTACCTTGGGGTCTCTGAAGGCACACTCTGTTGACTGCAGCTGGTACAGAATGCAGTTGCCAGGCTGTTGACTGGACAGTCGAAATACTGTCACATTACCCCAATGCTGCATGAAATGCACTGGCTGCCATTTCAGTGGAGGGTGCTCTTCAAGGTGGGCTTGCTCACCTTTAAGTCCTTACATGGACTTGGCCCTTGCTACCTGGTGGACCTTGTTACACCTGCTGCCCTAGTCTGCTCCCTTCTATCCTCCACGAGGGGCCTCCTGGCGATTCCCATGATGAGGTTGAAAACTTCCGGCAACAGAGCCTTTAGTGTCACTGGGCCTGTCCTGTGGCTTTCACTTCCATTGTTGGTAAGGGAGGCCCCCTCTGTAGAGATATTTAAAGCCCACCTAAAATACCATCTGTTTAGCCAGGCATTCCCTGATACTGGATGAGAACTCAAATTATCAGCCCTTTTTTTAGTAAATAGGGTTATTATATATTTACTGATTTAGCTTACATGATTTATCTAATTATTTATTATATTATTAAGAGATGTTTTTAAATTTTTGTAATGTTTGTACGGCACCCAGAGCCTCTGGGATTGGGCACCAGAAAAATAAAATTTGCCTTGCCTTGTCTTTAATAAAAACATATTTCCAGGTACAGAATCGAAAAACTGACCCGAGATTCAATGTCTATGGACCTCCAATTAGGTAAAGACAACTGTTGCCACATTCCAAATCCAGGCAATTTTTGAAGTTTTTTATGTTTTATTTTGTTGCCACAGTTAACTGTAAACAAGATGGTGGTAGCACAGCAAAGGATTCTGCATTTGCAATAAAGAATCCTTTGTCAAGCGAGACATCTATCTGGTCCCTCAGTAAATAATGAGAAACTCTGAAATTCAATAACTTTTGAATGGATTAATATTTTTCACCAAACCTTCAAAGCGCACCACTGTGATCCAAACCTATATATGCTAAAAATTTCAGGCTAAAATTCCACACCGTTTTTGTGCAGCAGCATGACAAAAAAAAAATCAAGAGATCTATGATCCCTGACAGTGCATGCAAACTTTCATGCAAATCGCTTGAATGGTTGCAAAGATATTAAAGTACAAACTTTCGAGTTTAATATAGAAGTGACCTCTCAACCCTAATTAAAGTGCTGCTATCGTGTCATTATAATATATATTTTTTTATTAGAAAAAGGGGGATGTGTTGATAAGATACAAGTAAAGGTATGGATATTAATGAATGCAAATGTGGCAGTCTTGTAAGTTACATGTAGAGATTTACAGGGTGTGTGAGAAGCAGGATGTTAAAAGAGACATTCTGTCTATGTAGCTGTAAGAACAGTTATCTCCTCTGTATGTGGTATAAGTTATGCTGGAATAAAGTGTTGTGAAAAGAATCTAAAGCACCCCTTATTTTGATTACTACAAAACAATTACAGTAGTAAAGTGTGTGTGTGTGTGCGCGTGGTGGGGGGTGTTGGCTGCCCTGCACTACTACTTACTGCAACAGACATTCACATTTGTCACTGATCATACCCCCCTCGAGGGGATACATTTTATGTGGGATACAATTGTCCATGTGACAAGGTGATATTTGGCACCACATAGCAGGTGTCAGGCATAGCAACATAGATTTTTGTTCTAGGCATTGTGGGTCTCAGATGGCCTTTATTGAGTACAGCATGGGCACAGCTCTGAGAGGGAGGGTATGTAATGGCATATACCTTCCCTACACCTGTCAACTCCTTCACAACCTCACAGCAGCACAAGTTTTTGCAGGGGGTGGAGGGGATTTTAACCAACCCACTCTTGCCTTAGAGCTGTCTTCTGAAGCCCCAGTGATATGCGTGTTGACTGTCCCTCAAGGAGAGGTGGAGTGTTAAAGGGGAAATGTTAACAAGCATCACCTGAGCCCAATAAATGGGGAGGGCAAGCAGGAGAGAAATCATTTTTTTTTGGTTTTGAGACATCCAAAGAGACTGAACTGCAAAGATGTGTAAAGCTAAATGCAAGCACTTTTGTTTCTTTTGCTGCAGTACAGCAGTTCTCATTTAAACTAAACTGGTATCTGGAATCTTCTCTCTCTGGGAGTGTTCCCGGAGAAACCTCCTGGTTTGCTATCCTGTTACAGGAAGCCAGACTGAGACCCCAGAGAGCTTGATGGACTTCCTGAGGGCTAGACATCCTCCTGAGTTTTGGGACCCCAACAATCAGAGTGAGCAAATACAACACTCTCTCTCTCCGTCTGCAGCGAATATTTCCTTGGCTCCCAAGCAAGACATACCTGAGTCTGGTGTGCGGATTTTTGACACATGGCTACCATCGAGGCCAAGGAAACGGCATCATAGAAACATAGAAACATAGAATTTGATGGCAGATAAGGACTACTTGGTCCACCCAGTCTGCCCATTTCCCTACCTAATGGATAAGTTGCAGATCCTAGTTAACCAGCAGCCTACTTCTTTCTACCCCCACCCTCTAGAATTGCCATCCATCTCATCGTCATAATCGACAACAACATCCTACTGAATGAGCCGGCTCCCCGAGCCCACAGGCAATGGTGCACTCAGATCAACTTTCAGATCAGCAAGATCCCATAGATCTGCAGGCTTTCTTCTCACCTAACCCATTTGCCATTCTACAACTGGACCTGCAGGACTCAGATACTGCACAAGGGATTTCAGAAGGGGCAAAGATGGACATGTGTGGGTTGACATCCTCAAGATCTATGCTCTTCACGTCTCAAAGCAAATCCTGGGCCGACATAGCTGTCGTATCTCCAGAACTTGCAGCCAGCCTTCCCACTGTGAACTCATGAGATGGAACTCTCAATGCTACAGTTGGTCTTCCCAGACCTGGCTCAGAACCTCCGGACTGAGGACATGTTCAAACTGTATAGTACCAGTTTAATATCGGTGGTTGAGTATGTAATAAGGGAAAGGGTAACCTCCTTTTTTCTGTTTGGTTCTCCCTTTATGTCTTAACTTCTTGTCCCTTAGCCTGCCATGGGATCTAAATTGCTGGGAGTATTAATCTCAGCTCTCCCTATCCCTCACCTATCGGCTGGGAATATTGGAGTACTTTAACTCCTTTTGGGATATGCTTTTGAGGATATCCTGCTATGTGCTTAGAGCCCCATAGTCCCATGGGGAATCCTCTCATACGTCCTCAGGAGGGTCTTAGCTCTATCTGTATTTTTACACCCCGTAGTATGGACAAACTGTTCTGGAGGGTATTTCCTCCTGTCCTGATCCGAGGCCAACCCCCACGGATACCAAAGGAGGTCTTGCTACTTTGCTCAGTGACATATTACCTTTGGGACTCCTAATGGCCGTGGACAGGCCGATATGTGTATATAGTTGGTTAAATGTAGTTATCAGTCAATATTATGTTTACAAGTTGAAATTGTTTATAGATTTTTCCAGACCGTGATTAGTACATGCTTAAAGGGTAGGGGTTGTCTGTGTATTTGGGGTCCCTTGCTGGTGGTGTTTAAATTGATTACAACAGACTTTCTGGTTCAGATGATATGGGGCAGACCTTCACTCTCAGTCTCTATTAGGTTCTATAGCTCACTCCCTTCTAAATCAGACCTCCCACTTCTAGACTACGACTGCCATTCGCTATATCACCTGGAATGTATGGGGCCTTAATACCCCTATGAAGCATTCTCAGGTGCTGAATCATTTCTAGAGACTGGGTGTGTAGGTAGCCCTACTACAAGAGATTAAGTTGAAAAAGTTGGACCATGTCAGACTGAAAGGCTCTTGGGTGGGACAGGTTGTTTCTTCTTCAGCCTCCACCTGCAAACGGGGTTAGCTATTTTATTTCACAAAGCCCTTGAGTGGACACAATTAAAAGTGCAGTGAGATAGAGATGGAAGATGGGTGGTGGCGTTGATGGATACTCTGACAGGTACCCTAGTGATAGCTAACATGTATGACCCTAATGATGACCAGCCTGAAGTGTTTCACTTGCTGGCCCAAGCTATTAGCTCCTTAGCCTCTCCACAGGTCCCTATAATCTTAGGGGGTGATTTCAATCTCCCACTGGACCCTTTCCTAGATTGCACGTCCACCTGCCCAGATCATCATCAGAAATCTTGCCTCTTACTACAGCAGCTGATCACAGATATAGGGTTACAAGACTCCTGGTGCATTCTGCACCTGCAGGACAAAGATTATGCATTCTTTTCTTCGGTGCATAACTCACACTCTCGGCTGGACTAATGGCTTGTATCCCCTTCTATTATGAACAGCACTAATGATGCTGTAATTCATCCAATTATCATATCAGATCGTGCTCCATACAACTTCACACACTAAGTAGTCCCTCTGCTCCTAGATCCCCAAGCTGGCATTTGCACCCACTTCTCTTGAGCGACCCTAACTTCCCTCAATGGCTTCAGATACAGGTCACTAATTTTCTACAAGATCATGCTACAACAGAGGTCCCCCAACAATGATTTGGGAGGCAGTGAAAGCCACCATACGAGATGCTTTCATGGGATATTCGGTGTATCGCAGGCATCAGAGAGAACACCAGCTTAAAACATTGGAATCCAGTCTTATAGAACTCAAGACCAAATTTAAAACCATGCCGCACACTTCCTTACATTCTCCGATAGGCAAGGAAATCATTAAAATCTGTCATCAAGTATAGGACCTACTTGCCAGGAAAGCTGAATTGGCCTTCCTCAGACAACGGCATAAATACTGGGAGGGGGGAGAGAAGACTGGGAAAGTACTAGCCTACAGACTCTGGAAACAGAGGACCAAGAGCCATATTCCCAGACTCAAAGCATCAGATGGCCCTGTGCAAGTTCAACCAGAATGCATAAATGAAATTATGACAGATTTCTATAAACAGCTATATTCTCCCTCCGGCACTTTCAATGTTGCACAGGTACAAACTTTTCTGACATCTATACCTATCTGTCATTTAACTCCTCAGCAAGCTGCTACCTTAGAGTCTTCCATTACCCCTCAAGAGGTCACAGGTGCACTCCGCAATTTAAATCATGGGAAGGACCCTGATGGGGATGGATTTCCCCCTGAAATGTGGAGCCTAGTTGCACCACTGATATCCCCTCTACTTAGTGATGTTTTTAATTTGGCCCTTAGTTCAGGATCCCTCCCCCTATCCCTTTGGGAGGTGATCATTACTGTATTTCCCAAAAAAGGGAAAGATGCCACTTTACCATCCAGCTATCGCCTTATTTCACTTATCAATTTGGATAGTAAGGTTTTTGCAAAAATTCTGGCTACCAGGTTAAACCCCTTGCTTCCCCACTTTTTACATCCTTCACAAGTCAGTTTTGTCCTGGGTCAGATCAGCAGAGATCATATACATTCCCTAATAAGTATTATGTATCAGGCCAGTAACTTCCTGGCACCAGCTGCTGTAGTAGCAATAGATTTTGAGAAGGCATTTGATTCTCTCGAATGGCAGTACCTTCAACAGGTGCTAGAAGCCATGGGCTTTGGTCACAATTTTAGAAGCTGGGTGACAGCTCTGTATCACAACCCTTTGGCTTGAGTCCTCTCCAACTCTACTCTGTCCTCACCCTTCCCTCTGGGGTGGGGCACGAGGCAGGGCTGCCCCCTTTCTCCCTTACTTTTCATAATAGCAGTGGAGCCACTTGCGATTGCCATACACCACTCTTCAGCCATAACATGTTTTCCCTTTGGCGATATCACTTTTCCCACATTTATGTATGCAGATGATTTGTTAGTTCCATTAGTGGAAGTCACCATTTCCCTCCCTTCTCTGCTTTCTCTCCTTGCAGATTTTACCAGCTACTCTGGCCTAAAAATCAACAGGTCTAAAACAGAAGTACTCCCCTTCAATAGCTTGTGCACTTTAGATCAGGTAGCCCATCTCAGCCTTCATTGGGCCCCACATTCCATTGTGTATCTAGGGATATGGCTCACAATAGATCTTACTAAAATATGGGATCTGAACCTTAAACCCCTTCTTGAAGATATCAAGACTGAGTTTGTTCACTGGCATGGTCTTCAACTTACACTAGCAGGTAAAATATCCACATTCAAAATGGTGGTAGCCCCTAAACTTTTATATGTCATCTCACATATACCATTTACACTACCGGCCTCATGGGTTAAAGCCATAGACAAGGCCTTTTCCAATTTTATTTGGGAAGGCACCAAACCCCGTTATAGTAGAAATAAACTTATATATATTGTAAATAGACAGGACTTGATTGTAAACAGTGTTTTTGCACTAATCAAATACTCCTGTATAAAAATAAAGTTTTAAACAAACAAACAAACTTAGATTCCATTGGTCACGGAGAGGCTGGGGTCTTCCTTGGCTGGAAGGGTATAAATGGGCCTTCACTGCAGCCCAGACCATAAACTGGTTCCTCCCACAGACATCTGAGCGACCACAATGGATACACATGGAGGCATATATGGCCCAGACCCAGTCCCTAGCAGTTTTATTTTACAGTCCCCTTCCCAAACATTTGTCTTCCTGCAAAACAGTAGCAGGCTCAGTACTGACATAGCATTTAGTGGAAAAGAAATTGGAGGCAGATTTATTCCCCCTTCTGGCCTCCCCTATATGGGGGAACATGTTCATCAAAGTGGATTGCAAACCTTTGCACTGGCCTTTATGGCTGAGTAAAGGAATTTTTACACTGAAGGACTTGGTGACAGATGACAGTCCCAATATCAAAACATTTCAAACACTGGATCAGGAGTTCCACTTAGGTAAGCAGGCTTTTGGCAGTACTTGCAGCTCAGAAGCTCGGTTTTAGCTTATATTAAACAACTCCACAAGACAGGTATAGCAAGATCCCATTTGTTAATTAAATGGCTGACCTATAAGGGGGGGTAAAGCCAGTCTTATATATGCTGATCTTAGGAATCATCTCCCTGCACAATCAGCTCAGGCTAAAGGTAAATGGGAGCAAACTCTTCAACAATCTATTTCAGATGCCCAATGGAAACTATGCTGTAAATATGCTCATTCTATGTATCCAGATATGAGAAGTAAACTTATGCAAAACAAGATACTGTCGCATTGGTATCGCACTCCTGTTGTCCTGTACAGAATGCATCTCATGGACACTAGTCATTGCTGGCGATGTCTTTCGGGAGAGGGAGACCTTTTGCTCATACTTTGGCTTTGCCCACTCCTCATTCATTTCTGGATGGCTGTCTTGGATCTGGCTCAACAGGCCTCAGACTCTGCTCTGACTCTAGATCCCCTAGTTTAGATTCTGGGCCTTCCTCCTGTGCTGAGAGTGTTCACTCATCAACAGCACAGATGGCTGATACTTCTTAGCCTCCAAGCTAAGAGGCTTATACTCTGTAGGTGGAAAACCACAGAGGTATCCACCATCTCTGAATTATATAATGCCCTCTCTAATGTAGCAGCAATGGATCGTCAGTCCCACTTAGTTACCAGCACTCTTTCACAATATTAGCTTACCTGGGCCCATTACTTAGCTTATCTCTCCCCACATGTAGAGATTGGCTGACTTCCCCTGTGGAATGATCAGAACCAACATAGTAGATACACCAGTTGGAAATGGTTTGGAACCCCAAAACCCACCCATTCCCTGAAAGGACTGTTATCTTTTCTCCTTATAGGATAAGAATTCAGATCTGGACCTTAACGTTGTTAGTATTTTGTTAATATGTCTGTGCTTTTGAGGCTTATACAGGTATCAGGAGACACTTATGTATTATGCCCATATTAGACACATTAACTAACCTAGATGCGGTGGTAATCATGCAATCTTTCATACTTTTCTTTTCTTTTCTTATTGGGCACAATACCACAATACAACTTACTGTATAATTTCTTACTGTATCATTACTTAGCAATGTGCCTTTCTATGGGCTAGACTTTGTCAATTATATAATGACACTGCAGTCAATGTGTATGCATGTGTCATGCTGTATCTTCTCTATGTACCTGGCTATGTCTGATATTATCTTTAAAATTTAATAAAAATTATTAACTACTAATAAAACAACAATATAAGTTTATTTGCCAAAATAATGGGTTATTATCAGGATCCCTAATGTAGGTATCTTCCCATTTGCCCATATAAAGATTCACTACACTAGGAGCAAAGATGGCCCAAATTGCTGTACCATTTATCTGTAGGTAGTACTTGTTCAAAAAAGAAAAGGTATTAAACTTCAATATAAATTCTGACAGTTTCAGTAGTAATTCTGTACATGGCATTGCATCAGTAGGTCTGGAGTCAGCAATAAGACATTGCTGGCTGTTGGTAGCACTGAGATATCCACACACCCATGGGCATAGTGAGGCACAAGGTCACAGGCCAAGTGCCTTCAACCCTTGGGTGTGCAGGTATCTCAGTACTACCAACAGTCAGCCATGTCTTATTGCACTTATAAAATGGGCCTCTATTAAAATAAATACAAACAGCATTGAATTGGATGAAAAAACAATGAATTTATTAACATTTTGTTAAAATAACATTACACAACAGAAAATAGTCCCAAACTAACTTTTAACTCAGGGGATTGAAAACTCAGTAAAAAATGTTACCAATATATATTAGCCCAGATATTCAAAAGGGTTGCACATGGCATAACAGTGTAGCACCATGCGCAACCCACTGATGTGCCCCAGCATGATATTCAAAAGGGAAAAGTGCACGGCACAAATCCCGGTGCGCTGGAGTGCATCAGTAATATATGCAGGCACAGGTAGGGGGGTGTGTGCCCATGCATAACCTGCACAGCCCAATATTCAGCCCAGGATGTGCAGAGCCATGCATGTGCAACCCCTACCTGCGCCAGCACAAAGTTACGCCCAAAAAAAAGGAACAACTGATGGCCACCCACAGGTGAGCTGCCACATTGCAGGCGTAAATCGGCAGCTGCCACTTGTGGGTGGCCACTCAGAGTTCCTGCTGAACCTGGCTGTGCCTCTGGCTAATCGGGGTATCTCTAAAGAGAACTCGCCTATATCTTCGGTGGTCCAGTGGTTCGGTCGCCTGAACATGGGAAGAGCTTGTAACAAAAACTAATTCCAATATTCATGGTGGTTAGGCTACTCCACGCCACTGAGCCTCAACACCCCCTTCCTCCTCGGGTCAGCCGGCAGGTGGCAGCACCCCACCACCTGCCACCCCACCGCCTGCCGACTGACACCGGCAGGGCTGCACGCCCATGGTTCACAGCATGAGCCAATGGTTGTGCAGCCCCTGGTTTATTGACATTCCAGTTATGTGAATGATTTATTCACATAACTGGAATGTGTGTATGGTAGGAGTTGCATGCCCATTGGCTCACGCCAGAACCAATGGGTATGCAGCCCTACTGAGGTGTCAGTCGGCAGGCGGCGGGTGGCAGGCGGGTGGGGTACTGCCACCCGCTGGCTGACTGGGGGGCGGTGGTGGGGTCTCATGGGCTGGTGGGGGTACCACCAGACCACCAGGGATACTGGAATTATTTTTTTATTTACAAATGCCTACCATCGGGCAGATAGCAGTCCACTGGACCACCAGGGATATAAGACAGGGTTCTCATTTTTACAGATGCCCATGATTGGGCACATAGCGATCCACTGGTCCACCAGGGATATAGGACGGGGTTTTCTTTTTGTACAAATGCCCGCAATTGGGCTGCAGGGGGCATCGGTCCTCAATGGCTGCTGCCTGGCAGGGCGCCAGGTGCAAGTCATCAAGGATCGGCACACCTGCATGCAAATGGAGCAATAATGACATGCAAATGGCCCCATGTGCACCTTGCATACAATATGGCCCCATTTGCATGTCAACTTTTGAATATCGCTGGTGCTGTGCATGGTGCAATGGAACTTTGCACTAGCGCATCTCCATGCTCTACTCTGGCCACTTGCACTGGCGCAGTGCCACTGCGTCATGCACACTGGGGGTGGCCAGGGTGTGATATTCAAAGCTGCTGAGCCATGGCACAGCTCTGTTGAATATCGTCCAGTCCACACCCCTGAGCAGCCAAGTTAAGCTGCGCCCAAGCTTGCACCACAGCCTGGTGCAGTTTGAATATCTGGGCCATTGAGTCAATCAAGTTTAGTTTTGCAAATTTATAAACTGCACACCACACTGCCTGGAAATATGCAGTTTATTAGGTTCCATGGACCTGCCAACGGGAGTACCATTCAAGTCCATTCCCAGAATGTTCTTTGCTCTGCATTGCTGTGTCTCATCATTTTCTTTACCTTCCTATTTAATCTTCTTCTTTTCATCACTACCTTCAGTTGATGGCTCGTTCTCCGACAGCATATGGCTCCACTTTTGATGGCCGCTGCTAGATGCTGCCCAGTAACTGTGAAGGCTTGTCTTGCACCTGTGTCCAGTGACAGACATTATTTCACGTGCCTCTAGTCCTGCATTTGAAAGCATTTGCACTGCTGTGGCCATCACTGAATGGTTGGTATACCTATTGTGAGACAAACAGAAAAAATACATTATTGGAAGCATAGGCATGTACTGTAACACACACACAAAAAAAAAATTAAACTATGCTTCTAATAGAAAATTTATATTACCTTTGGCTGAGTTGTGCTTCTTTTGACAGTCGTAGCATCATTGAGGATAGGAAGTTTACTCCCATCGGCTCTTTGGTGTACCACACGTCAACTGTGTCCAGTATACCCTGAGGCTGCCTCTCTGGGTGGTGATAGAATGCGGGGGCATCAGCAGGCATTTTTGAAATGTACTTTTTAAAACTAAGAACTGGGCACATTGGGTCTTCTGGTATAGCGTACATGAAACCTCTGATTTCTTGCTTATTTATTTCATTAGGATTCTTATGATTTTTTGTTGCCTCATTATATTGAAGCGTTACATATTCTAAGCCAGTGGTGTAATTTTTTAGCACAAATGAGTCCTTTTTCAGGTCACATAAGCCCTCTCTCTCCCACGTTTGGCCATGCTGAGCTGGATATCAGTCCATACCTTACGAACTAAGCCATGTGCTAATTGAGGAGATACCGCACTAGAGAGTTTTAGCTTATTCAAATCTGATTGGCTTATCGATGGATGATGTTCAGACTTGTCTTTTTGCTGTTTGAGGAAACTCTTAGCTATGCTCACAATTGTTACAGCTTTTAAAGTCAGAGTCTGTTATGATGTATATGTTATATTCCACCTCTGGACCATTGAGATAGTGGTTTAGCCCAGTATGCAGATTACTGAAACTGGAAAGGGCATATCGCTCTCTGTTCGATGTACAAACCTCAGAATAAAATTATTTAAATGTTTCATTTGAGTCATTAACACTGACTGTTTTTAAACCAATTTGCAAACCTTTAGATGCCTTCCAGTCGCTAAAAACAGAAAATGCCCATGCTGTACTTTTATGTGTACTCGCCTCATCTTTCCCAATTTCAATTTTTTGTATTTTGTTTGCTGTTATTGACAGGTGCCTTGTTTTTTAACTCACTGCAGTTGATGTGCTGTTAGCCTTGGATGACTGCACTAAATGAGGTACAGGTTTTGTCGACTCCTATAGATCTGTGGATGCTGTCTTCATTGTCTTGACAGGTGGAGTCTCGCTGTGAACTGGATCATTGGTAATAAGTAATGATGACTCTGCAGGTTCACTTATGCTAGTCCAGGCATTGATGTTGCCTGCTGGGTCTTGTTTTGCTTTCTAAATTGTGTGTCTGTCTTGCAAGTTCCAATTGATGCTCATCCATTGCTGTGACATCTTTGGTAGGTACTGATGAATCATTATTTGTAATTATGTTGTGTGTACCATTTGTGGATAAGTCATTGAGATTCATATTCAGTGATGCTTGCATGTTCTCTGTTATAGGATGAGGCATAGACTGCAGGTTGACAGGTAAGTTAACAACTTGGAAACATAGCTTGAATATCTCATTACTGCCCAGATGGTCAAAATTAACAGACTGGATATCTGACATGTTTATTATTCTCATTCACAGATGCTGAGTGAAGTGTAACTGTCAGTGCTGGTTTGAAAACTGCTTCACTGGAACATTGACATTATGTCACCCCCCCACACACACACACATATCCACTGTCATGGACACAGGCAATGAAGACATGACAACAGTGAAGTTTGTAATGGGGACATTTATTTATATTGTTGGCATTACCTCTCATTTAATTGTAGTTTTACTGTTTCATTTACAGATAGTTGAGCAGCTGCTGTGATTACCCTGATGACTGTTGGCTGCTTACTCTGACCCTTGCAATACCCGATACAGCCACGCATGCACAAACACTGTTAATTTTTATTCTGGGACAAGTATTTTATGTCCTGTTATGTTTTTATTTTAATTTCATTTACTGTTGTTTCTTTTTTTTTTTTTTAACTGTTATGGTGTTAGCGACGGAAGGATTGATGTGCTGCTATGGTCAGGCAATGGTGAGGACATTCGGGGTCTTCACTGAAAATGTAGGCCCAAACAGTGCTGCTTGCCTAGGCTACACCATGAATGGGTACTGCTTATGATGGGATACTTCATTGTGAGCGAGTAGATGCATTACAATTGTATTTACATGACGAGAGGAGTGGCAGGGAACAACATAAATTTTGCAGATTCCGGTCGATGGTGGAGGACTGTATTGCTGGCTGATCATGGCAAAAGAATAAGAAGGGAGTACATCAGAAAGGTGTGTAGCTCATTTTTTACTTGTACCATCAGAAACGATAATGTTTGTGTAAGTGCATTGACAGCGCTTGTGACAGGCAGATGTGTTTTTATTAATTATCGCTGTCATGCTGACCGGAAGAATACATTCTTAGGAATTCATTAAAAACCACTGTCTGATGGAATAAAAATGGTAGATTACTTTAGAAACTAACAACTTTTTATTGGCAAAAACTGCTGCTTTCAGCTCTTGGTATTGTGTGGGTAATGAACAGGCAGGTGGAAATAACATGGCTGCTAGTTAAAAAATGAATGTTCTACTAGCACATATTTTTGGGGGATAAATAGGTAGCCAGATGGCTAGGACTTTTTTGCCTGGTGGTAGTACTTCCACCATCCTTGATGGCTAGCCAATCAAAATCCTGGAATATGGGCACCCATTTTATAAATTCAAATAATGAGCCACACTATCAAGGGCATCCTCCTGGGGAATATTAGATTATAAGGACTCCACATCCATTGCTATCCCATACAGCTACATGGTACAATTACTGTGTTCTGTACAGTACATGAGAAAGCCTGGCTTTCACTAATTCCTCCTCCAATTTCCTCTTCTTCACTTCAGGTCAGTTATTATATAACATATATATATATATATATATATGATAATCCATATTTGCATAAGGGGCTCCCATCCATGCATACTTTTTGAGATACTGTAATGGTTCCTTATTTGCCTGGGGAGGTTCAGGGCCCTCTGGGCCCTGTGGTCACATCCCACAGTGTCCAACACCAAAAAACACCATACATTGCAATGTTATCCTGTAGAAAACACAGCAGCATTTGAAACCTGTGTAACTGTACAACAAATATATTTTCATGAAGCCAACAAAAGACACATTTGTGGCAGAAGCACTTTGCACCCTAAAAATTTCATACCAAAAATTGCAAACCATTTCTTCACAGTATAGTGACAAAGAAACAACTCTGTAAACCTCATATTACATTGCTATCCTATGGGAAACAAATATAAATTCAAACCCATAGATTTAGGACTAATGACCCCATGGCAGACCCCGATGTCTGTTGGTGTGTGGAGGATGGGGGCGTGGGGGTGGTGTGGTAACCCTAACAATGAATTTCCACACTTTTGTTGCTGTGGAAACAAACCTAACTGATTCATTAATGATGTTTTTTGTTAAGAATTTCCTTTCTTTTTGAAAAGTGTAATATAAATAGTAAATGGTATGTGTTCGGGCCCCGTGCTCCCAGTAAGCTACCCATTTGTGCATAATGATATGTGTCTGTGGAAGCATGGGCCCTCCAGGCCCTGCACTCCCACTTACACATAGCTACAGAAGCATACAACAGCTCTGTAGGGCAAGGAGCCCTTGTAACACAAATTAGCCAATATCTCAGGAACCATAGCAGCTTGGAAAAAAAATTCAAATGGCGTTGTAATCATCACAGCGAGACGTCCATGCAACTCTCTATCTTGCATCATTTCCAAGATATGAGCACTGAAAAGTGCTGTTAAGTCTGAGGGCGTAATAGTGACCTATGGACATGAAAATGAGCAATTGGAATACTAATTTCCAAACATCTCAGTAACCATACAAGGTAGAAACAAAATTTGAAATTCATGGTATTAATGGCTTTCCAACCTACTTCTGCACTTAGTCCCCCTATAGAAGGACTAAGAATTTTTGCAACAAAAAATCCATATCTTGAACCATTTTCAATATACGGGAGATGAAAGGCATTACGGGTGCCACAATGTTATCCAATGGGAACATTTCTTAACTTCAGAATATTGTAACTATGGGCCCACTGAATGTTTTGGCACCAAAGCACCAAAAGGCACATCTGTAGAACCAGTGCTTGCCACCCTGAAAATTTCATGAAAAAGGCACCATCCACCTTGGCACAATGAAGTAACAAAGAAAACAACACATTACAAAATGTGTTCTTGCAATGTTGTTGTGATTAATTTAATGGTTTTGAGGCACTCCTATCTCTATAACCGAAATTTTGTCATGCACATAAAAATGTCATGGTTATTTATTTATTTTTTTTATCACGATTGTTTTGGTAGCAACAAAAAGTGTTGCCGAAATCAGAAAATGACAAAATGGTGCAAAAAGTTTGAAAAACATATTTCCAGACCAGCTGGTGAAAAACTAATGCCAGGGTCATGGTCCCCAGGGCACGATTAGGTAAACACAACTGTTGGCGTCTACCAAAGGGCATTATTTTTTGAGTTACAGTGTTTTTTCCCTCTCACTAACTAAAAACAAGATGGCAGCAGCACAAAAACAATTTCAAGGAGCTCGACAACAAAAAATGTGATCACGAAGTTTTCACAGTGCACATATAAATTTTCCCGTAAACTATAATGGGAGATGAAAAAATTGAATAACTTTTTAACGGAACAATACTTTTGCACGAGATCGTCAAAAGGCACCAGTTCAATCCAGGCCACATGTACTGAAGCAACTCAAATGCATTATTCAGTCCATTATGGCTTACTGAAAATGTGCAAAAAAGTGTGATTTTTCACATTTAGAGTGCCCTACAGTTACACAACTGTACATCCAACCAAAACAAAACCTTCCAGATTCAGATATCTATGGTAGGCGGTTGTGCATTCCAAGTTTCAGGCAAATTGGACAGAAAGTTGCAAAGTTATTAAAGTGCAAACTTTGAGGTTTAACATGGAAGTGACCATACAACCCTAACTATCCGGCCCGGTTTTATGTATATATATATATATATATATATATATATATATATATATATATAGATAATCCACTCTGAGGTGTGCAGTCTCGCTCTGATATATGCATGCCTTGGTGTGCGTCAACTGCCCAAGGTGTGCATTTATCAGAGCGTGGCTGCACACCCCAGAGTGGATTATCTATCTTATAAAATGTCAGAATTGTTTTTTAGGGGAGTAAAAGTGCAGGTGTGCAGTCACGCTCTGATATACGTATGGTCACCTGATGGTATTTGTCCAGTCCCATTGCTTTAATTGACCATTTATGTATCACCCATTTTATAAATATACATATATATATATATATACATATATATATATATATATATATATATATATATATATATTAGAGGCAAAAACTCCGTTTAATGCATCAGTTAGGGTTTGTTCCACAGCTGACAAAAGCAAGGAATTCAGTGTTGGTTAAAAACCCTAACTCCGATCCACCCCCCAGCACCACACACACACAGACACACACACACACATGCAAGTATGGGGGAGGACCAAGGCAACACGACCAATGACAGACAACCAGCAGCAGGTGACAGAAATAACAAACAATTGTCTAAATGTACTACAAGACATCCCCACCCACCTGACCAGGTACTGCATGCTCAGTGGAGATCAACAGCAAAACTGAGACCATGTGCACCAAACGTACATATCCCTGATTGCAGCTGCACACAACGTACCACACTTAGTAGTTGCATGGCCTTACCTACCAATGCCCCACACCACACCACATGTGGTGGGCCACCTGAGTAATAGAGTTCAGCAAAACCAAGGAGCTGTACAGATATAATATCTCTGATTATAACAAGGGTTTGAGAAATGCAGCTTTCTGATTGGCTGTAAACATTCTAACAGTCTTATGTTTAGTTTTTATTAACATACATGTAGAGCCTAACCATATGATGAACATGGTTTAATGTTGTTTAAAAAAACAGTTTTATTATGACAGCAATAAGCCACTTCCAGGTAATATGTTAAAGGTCAGTTTATCACTGTCTAGCGACGTGGCACTCGGCTATGCCTCATTCAACATTAAACCCCTAGAGGGTGATTAACAGACCATTTAACATAACCGTTGGTCATGCCTTATTGCTTAATTACCTTCATGTGTAGATACTCTCCTAGGCACTGCAGGAGCTTTGCAACACAGTGTCCCACCCAGTTACACCATCCACTGTCTAGTTACTGGAGAATGGCTGTGAATATGAACTCATGAAGATGAACAGTGTAACTTGATCATTACAGTCATTGAAACCTTAGTGTGATTATAACTGACAGAGTCAGTGATAGAGAATAACCCCTGCCGTCCTAGTACACTTATCCCATTGTGAGTTAAATCAATACTAAAAGACATTCTATTTATCTACACTATACCTACTTGATTCCTGTTGTAGCACAATTAACATAGTTATCACTTTGATAGCATCAGTGAAAGAATTGTGGCAAACTCAAACACTAGGCATACAGCCTGAGTATGAAACAACTGTTAAAAAAATTAGACTGTGTCCATAAGTGGCATAGATCACTCATTGCAAGAATAGTAAATGTATCACTATTTCAATAAGCTAATCATCACAGATGCAATGACATTGTCTTTATCAGTAAGTGCCTACAGGAAAATCTATCCTATAGGCATCTCCGATACAGCTACGTCATTGTTGGCTCAGTAGTGCTATGATATTTAGAAGTTGCTTGGCCTGATCCACGCAATTACACTGTTTCTTACAAAGAATACTTACTGCATCTTTAGTATTCAAACACACTGAAGGTATATGTATGTACATTAGCAGTACACCTTCATAAGTAAGAATGCATCTGATACTGGAAGTACGAATTTCACAGCGTTGAACAGGCAATGCTTTTCCATACATTTACATCAGCCTCTCTATCTTGAGTGAACAGTTGCAGTAAATGTACTACTATGTAAATCACATACTAAATGCAACACTACTTTTATCTTGAGCATGGCTGTGTCTTGTAGTTAATTTATGTAGTTCTCTTAATTAATGTATACTCACTAGTGTTAAAACCTTTGTACAACTGTGATCATGCACCTTCAGCATTTATATTGACTAACGGCACAGTACCAGTTGTGGTGTGGTGTGGGGCCTCGGTAGGTAAGGCCATGCAACTACTAAGTGTGGTACGTGGTGTGCAGCTGCAATCAGGGATGTGTACGTTTGGTATACATGGCCTCAGTTTTGCTGTTGATCTCCACTGAGCATGCAGTACCTGGTCAGGTGGGTGGGGATGTCTTGCAGTACATTTAGACAATTGCTTGTTATTTCTGTCACCTGCTGCTGGTTGTCTGTCATTGGTCATGTTGCCTTGGTCCTCCCCCGTACTTGCATATGTGTGTGAGTGTGTGTGTCTGTGTGTGTGTGGTGCTGGGGGGGTGAATTCGGAGTTAGGGTTTTCAACCTTAACACTGAATTTCCTCACTTTTGTCACTGTGGAACAACCCTAACTGATGCATTAAATGGAGTTTTTTGCCTCTAATTTCCCTTCTTTTTGAGAATGATAATGAGAAATAGTGAATGTAATGCGGCGGCGGGAGCGCGGGGCCCGCCACGTGATGTCTTGTCACATAGTAACATTGTGCCTGCAAACGCAAATCGTAATGCGCATGGTGACGCAAAGCGAAACAGAAAGAGAAACAGTACTGTAGACAGAAATGTTAAAAACAATGCAAATGCAACCGCAAATGAAAACGCAAAGGGTAACTCACATGGTGGCGTAAACGTGAACGGTAAGTGTAACGGGTACAGAACCGCAAGTGGAAATGGTAATGGTAACAGTAATGTAAGCACACAGGCTGGTTTTCCCCAAAAGCTGTATAGAGAAAGACAGTGAGTACAAAGGATGTATGCAAAATAATGACTCTCAGAACACAAAAATGAGGACTTGAAATAGTAAATTGCTTATATCTCAGTAACCGTGCGACATAGAAAAAATGTAAAAGTCACATGAATTATCAGTTTCCTGGCTATTTTATACTTAGGGGCTAAGAATTTTTGACTTAAAAGTCCGAGATCTTGCACTGCTTGAGATACGGGCCCTGAAAGGAGCAGCGAACGCCATAATGTTATCCTATGGGAAAAAAACAGAAGTTCGGAGTGCCATAACTTTGCCTCCCTTTAATATTTTTTCACCAAACCACTGAAAGACACATCTGTGGGATGTTGGCTGTGTTCTCTGCAAATTGCAGCCCAAAAGACAAAACCGTTATTTTGCAGCAGGGCGCCAAACGATTGCTGCAATGCGTCATATGCCGTGATGTTATCCTATGGGAAAAAGCATCAACTTTGGAGTACCGTAACTTTGCCACCGTGTAATATTTTTTCAACAAAACACTGAAAGGCACATCTTTCAGATGTCAGCTGTGCTCCCTCCAAATTTCAGCCCAAAACTCCAAATGTTCTTTTGCAGCAGGATGCCAAAGAATTACTGTTATTTTGGGCATAGTGTCGCAAAGTAGTGTCGTGATTTGCAAAAGCTTTCGCAAAAATTTGCGACACTTTCATGACTGCGACACTACTTTGCAAAAGTACTTTTTCCAGAAATCTGAAAAACATATTTCTGGGGTGTTTTACCCCAAAATAAAGACATGGCTAGCATCCTCAGGGCCCGACTACGTGAATACAAAAAGAATTAGGTTGCTAGAGGGTCTCAATTTTAAATGCCAAGCATTTTTCTGATCACTAACTGAAAACAAAATGGCAGATTTGTGACAGTAAAAGGGCCATTTGCGACAGTAAATATGCATTTGCAAAAGTGTTGAACTTTTTTGTTAACTTTTCCCATTGACTTATAATGGGAACTTGTTTTTTGAATAACTTTTGAACCGTTTAATATTTTTTAATGACATCTTCAAAAGGCACATCAGGGACCCTGGCCGCATGTTTTCTGAAGATTTTGGGCCAGTCACGCAAACCGTGCGACCTGTAGGTGCAACCGTAGAATTCCAGAAAAAGCGTAAATGCACGCGTAGATCACACTTAATAACTCCGCAGCTGTGTATCCGACTGGCACAAAACATGGCAGATCCCAAGGTGTATTGGTCTTGATCATGTGTTCCAAATTTTAAGGCAAATCTGTCAAACAGTTGCAAAGTTATTAAGGTGCAAAAGTTTGGGTTTAACATGTAAATGGCTCCTTAACCCTAACTATGGAAGCACTACCGTGCTACCATAATATATATATACATATATGCATATACACATACATATACATATATATAATAGTAGGGGTGCTGTAGGTTCCTGGTTTGTTGCCCCAAAGACACATAGCTGCACTCCATGCTGTGGGAACTGCTGTATTGTAGCTACCATCACAACTACACTCAAAAAACATATCATTGTGTGTCCTACACATTGCCAGAATATTTATTTCTGCCAGGAACAACCACAATCACTGGTAAAGGGGGAGGGGGAACTTCTACCGTATGTTAACATATGAGACTGCCATACAGGGCTTACAATTTCTGTGGTCTTACATAATCTGCACTGTGGTATACTGCCCTGCTGCTCAGTACATACCAGCACACATGCATTATCCTGACTACCCCAACTTACTGTACAGGACATGCCATCAGATGCAGGTGCCTATGTCTGAATGGGCAGTATGCCCAAGGACTACGTGCTTCTACCTGGTTTCACACAGCATGTCATAATCAAGGCATAATCTTCTGTAACATACTTGCTCCATCATTTTCCACTTTTTGTGTTTTTGTACTGTTTCCTTTCCCTTCACAGAGACTATCAAGCTCTCCTCTTGCAATCAAGTATACACCCATTTCTGTGGCACCCTGACCATTCTTTCTGCATTACTTTTTTGTTGTGTACTTTATGTATACCATCAGGTTATATCCCTCTAATTGTAACTCTTGGGAAATGTGTGGCATTGTCAGCCAATCAGACAAGCCTGCCCTGGTACCAGTGTTGGCACAAAGGTCCATTAGGGTCTAAGCACAGCTAGGCTTGGCAGGTTTCCAGAATCCCCAAAAATGGGACTGCACAGGGCCCCTGTCCACCTGGCCGAATCCAGTGCATCAGGCATAAGCAGGCCTGGTGCAGGCAGTCCCACTTTGGCTACAAGCAGCATACCATAATTGGGAATGGCACACAGTGTGGTGCAAGGTGCACCTTGCATCATTTATTTTTGATGCAAGCACCATGTGTCATTCCCAGACTTTTGAAAATCAAGCCCACAGAGTCTGATTTTAGTGAGGGCTATGGAATATAAACAACTAACAATTTATAGGCCTCCTGCTGTCACATTCACTTCTGGGAGCGGGATCTGCATCCCCAATCTGATTTACAACCACTGAGTATTTCAGAGACTTTTTTTCCATATCTGCACGCATCCAAGTATTTATTACTCTCTATGAATGTTGCTTCTTTATTAACAGAACTGTTACATCCATGTGTAAAAATTTATGTATCAGTAAATTGTTCTATACAAAGTGAAGAAGTTTGTTATATGTAGAACCTACTACACCTGATAAAGGGCTGTATATAGCCTGAAAGCTTGTGTTCTGTAAAATGTTTATTGGTCTAGTAAAAGGTACCAAATCACCCACTTTGTCCATCAAAAATGGTGAAAAGGACAGCTCTGGTCTCATTCCCATCTCTTCTCATGTTGCTTGCCATAAGGAGTAGGCAAATAACCCTCACCCACCTCATTCACAGCAGCAAATCAGAGGGAGCAAAATATCCCCAAATAGAAGTATTTCAAAAGGTGGGTTCTGTCAGGCAGAATGAAATAAGGTAGCCAAAATTACACTATGTGCATTTTTTGTTATAGTCATGCAGGCTGAAACAGCTCTAAAAAATAGGTAGAGACATTTTGGGACAGACCCATGATATTCATAAGAGCAACCATACTGGATATTATAAAAAGGTTCTCAGAATTTATGCAATCTGATTGGCTGTTAGGATTCCAACAGCATTAATCCATGTTATACTGTCATGTACAGCCTGATCACAATGGCACATGGATTCTTCCTGTCAGCATTTCATCCTCTAGCACTGCTGAATGACTAGAATGATGCTTTCTGATTTTGAACCAGCATTCTTAAACTGTTGGTGGAAGAACTATTTTATTAAAAATCTCCCTCTAAATGAGGAAACCATTTAAAAAGTATTCTTTTTAACCCTCTTCTTTTGGAACAATTTTTTTTATAATAGCAATAAGGCATTCCCAGGAGTTAGATTAAGAGTCAGTGAAACACCACCTGGGGCAATATGACACTCGGCTGTGCCCCGTGCCACATTACACCCCTAAGGGGTGATTAACAGACTGTTAATCTAACCCCTGGTTATACCTTATTGCTTAATAATTGTGTTCCTGGAACAAGTCATTATCTTGGGCATAGACTGGAATCTTGTGAGGGATAATGGCAGGGATAATATTAAATTCCCGCCAAACTTCAGAAACTGCTTCCTAAAGCAGCAAGAAAAAAATTAGGAGGGTACTAGATTTGAGTTCACCCTTGACCTTGTTCTCAGCAATGGGATTGGGGTCATCTCTTCTGTAAAAGTTAAGGAACTGGTGGGAGACATTGATCACAACCAGGTAATCTTCTCCCTGGCAATGGGAAAACAAGCAGGATGAGCTCACAAGACCAGAAACTGGGGCTGTGAGGAATGTTGCATTTCCAAAGAAAGGGAATTCCATGGAATTTTAGGAAATTCCACTGATTTCCATCATTTGCAGAATTTCAACTAATCTGCATGCAACATGTCTTTTTTTTTCAGAATAATAATCCACAGTTCACACAAATAGAGGATTCTTTTTCTGCAATCCGCGGAAAATTATTCTGTGGTTTATAGGATCCACAGAAAATTATTCTGCTGTTTGCACAGAAATGCTTTTTGAAATTCTGAGGAATTTAAAAAGAAATTCCACAAAGATTTCCAAAAGCAGAATTACCATTCTGCAGCAGTTATGATGATGGAATTTCACATTCTGCACAGCTCTGCCAGAAACTTTAGAATGGAAGACTTTGCTTTGATGAAGGACTTGCTGTCCAAGGGTCTGAATTGATCGAATGTGGCTGGTAATACAGAGCACATGTGGGCCAGGATATTTAATGGTCCTGGTTGGGGCTCACTAAATGTTGCCTCCAGGAGCAAATTAGTTCCTGGAGCAAACTAGAGGTATATTGAAACATGCTTTGATACCTTTCAAGCACTAAATGCATGTTCTTATATACCAGCCCGGCACAATCACAACTGTGATTGCAAACCCCAGCTTCCTACTGGTAACACAAGTTATTTGGCTAATTTAGTGGATTTCTGCTTAAAGTTTCAAGTGCCATAAACTTTGTGCCATCAGGGTTTCTCCACCGTGTAGTGCCTAACCAGATGTTTGTTAAATATTCCTAACCTGATATTACAGACATGTTTCTAGATTCTCTTTTTCCAAAATCTGACAGTTTTATCTACATAAAGAAGTTTTCATGGGCACCAAATAGCACTGACTATGTAACTACTGTTACAGTTGAGAAAGCTTCTGATCTCCACGGTCCTTTCATAGTTCTGTAGAGCAAACTTGTTCCCTGAAAACATAGGTTACAAGCACTACACCTTTCACATTTGAACATGCCCTTTGAGGGTGGGGTAACCATTGTCTAAAAGGTACCTCTGGTGGAATTGAGGTGCATTTTATGTAGATAAAACTGTCAGACTACTGAAACAGAGAATCCAGGAACAAGTCTGTAATATCAGGTTAGGAATATTTAACAAACCTCTGATCAGACACTATATATAATCACAGGGGAGTAACCCTGATGGCATGCAGTTTATGGTACTTGAAACTGTAACCAGAAATACAAGAGCTGGTGATAGAGCAAACACATTTTTGCAGAGAGTGAGCATCTGGATCTTCCATTTGGGGTGTTTGCATCCCAGTGGCCTCAGTTCAGAATGGGACCTCGAACCATTTTTGAAGAAGTAATATGTGGAATTCAATGGCATTGCCCACTAAATTGTTTCTTCTTTTTTCTCATTCTCTATTTTGGGCATTCTTTGCCATGTGAAACAATGAAAATGTGACCTTTGCGGATACCCTTGAAATTTAAACTAGGAAATATATATGGGCACTCACATGACCAGATTATTTGAACCACAAAATCTTTTCTGTGTACTCTTTAATTTCTACCTTTCAAACACTTATTCTCACTGTTTAATATAATAACATCACAAACTTATTTAATGAAGTAAGAAATGCTTGACATAAAAATTATGAAATTCTAAATTTATAAGGCAAGGTTTGCTGTCCAAAATAACTTCTGTTCTAGAATTATGCTTAAATATACTGCTGTTACTACTTTAATTTTATTTTTTATGTATACTTTTTTAAGTTACAAATTTGAAATTGATGTTTTCAGTTTCAAATCCCCTTTGAACCACTGATGTGTTAACCAGAGTAAAGATTCACATGTAATTGTTAATTATTTTCACTAGGTAGCAGTATGGTGATGAACTTATTGTGTATATAAGAGGACTGCTAAGTCATTACCCCAGTACCCCCTCAGAAAGACCTCTGGTCGAAGCCCTGGGGTGGTGTGGCTAAGCAGCAACACACTTTTTTTGTTTTACTTCAGCTTATGAAATAAAATGTATTTACAATTTACGATTGTATCTGTGATACTTTGATGAGCTGAACATCACTATTGCCAGTGAGTGCTTTGATTTACTTGGACTTTTGGCTTCTTTCGAGGCTTGTAACCCCTTTCTCAGCACTGGGTCCTTTACTGCTGAGCACACCTTTGTTCTGGACTTCTTCAATCAGCATGGCTTTAGGAGGGGCAGATTATTCCAAACCAACCTGATTACCTTTTTGAGGGGGCACTTGGAAGGTGGACAAATGCAGGCCTAGGGAAGTAGTCATTTTGGACTTTAACAAGATCTTTGATATTTTGTCACATGCAAGCTCTAGGCAAAGTAAACCAGTGTGTTATATATGAGACATTCACAAGGTGGATTGATGACTGGCTTTGGGGCAGGAATCAGAGAGTGGAGGTGGACAGGCATTAATCAGAGTGAAGAGGAGTGCTCAGCTGCATCTCTTAGGAAGCAATGCTAGGGACATTGATGTTTAACATCTTCAGCAACAAACTGGAAACAGAGGTCTCCTGCAGGCTAATAATTTTGCAGGTGACACTAATCTAGTCAGGGTGGCAAACTTCCCAGAGGATGGAACAAACATCAAGAGGACCTCAACATGCTTGGTGATAAGGTCTGGGTCAAGGAGTATCAGATTTGATGTAGCTAAAAGCAAAAGGCTACACTGTGGATGAAAAACAAAGGCTGGACCTACACGTTGTGTCAGGCTCCTCTTTCTGTAATCAAAAAGGAAAGAAGCATTGGGTCATTGTGGACAAGGGGCTGAAGCAGAACAAGTTATTAAACAGCCACTGTCAAGAGGGTTAGTAGGATGCAGGGTTGCCTCAAAAAAGGGTGACCAGCAGAACAAGGGAGGTAATCTTCTCACTTTATCAGGTCCTGGTCAAGTCCTTTCTGGAGTACTGTATGCAGTTGTAGTCTCCTCAATACAAAAAAGGCATACAGGCAGTCAGGAGGATTCACCAAAGAGCCTTCAATGTGATTAGCGGTATGGTGTACAAAGGCCTGGAAGAGAGGTTGGAGGCCCTTTCCATGTTCATCCTGGAGAAAAGGGAGAGGGCTGTGATTTCCATCTTTCACATATTCAAGAGTATGGACAAGTTTGATTAGTCAGAGATTTTTTTATCTGGTGTCATGCAGCAGGTCAGAGGACACACCCCGAATGTCAGGGGAGTCAATGCATGAGCAATGTTAGGAGCTGCATTTTCTTTTAGAGGGTGGTTAAGCTATGAAATTGCCTAGCAGTGGAGACAGTAGACATAAAGACAGTACAAGCCCTTAAGGTAAGCCTGGAAAAATTTCTACTTACCAATTGAATAATGGGGTACCCTGGGTGCTAGGTCTGAAAGGGACACTGGGTGCTATATTGACAAGAGAATCCCTATAAATTGGTACATGTTTGCATAGCATACTTATGTAAGCTGTGTTTATGAAGTGGGAGGAGGGCAAGATAGACCTAGGGTCCTGTTTCATGGTAAATTTTTATGTCTTTTTGTTACTATCTGAGGTGGAATCCAACCCAGGTTTCACCCACTTCTTCAATTCCTGGTTAGCCGATACCAGGTCACACTTTAGATGTGAGTAAATCCAAAGCCTCTCACACTCTGTTTCTCTATAATGTGGAGCACAAAAGAAACTTGTTATGTGAGATAAAATGAAATCAAAAGCCTCTTCCTCACATTCTGTCTGTCCCTTGGAGGTACTATAGCCATAACTAGGGACTATTTTTGATTAGAGTATAATATTAAACACATCACATGGGACTGGTAGCTCAGCAAACCATAGACATGCTCATGCCAAGGAGTGCTAATAGTATTGTAGATCACAGTCAAGATGTCAGCATGTCATGAATCTCAGTCAAAATGGTAGAAATAGAAATGTGCACAATATTTATTATGATGTGAAAACAAGTCAATACGGCTTAACACCATTGTGCAAATCAGGAACAGTGCAAAAATTGCATTTAGTTCAGATACAGCTCATCAATTAGCAGACACATTTCTATGGCTTTGGCCAGGGAGTTATGGCTGAAAAGGTGAGAGGGCCGTGGTAAGACTCTAACAGTGAAACAAAGTAATAAATCCACAGTATATGGCTCACAGAACACACCATTGGTAATGAACTTCAGGATATCCTACTGTTGAATCAAAACTGTTTGACCAAAACAAAAAAGTCGAGTAGGCCACTGCAACATGGGCATGCTGGCCTGTGTCTTGGTGATGGTGTCTTGCTACAGCTTACATATCAATGTCACAAAGAGGTCTTCATCAGAGTGCTTTGCCAAAGAAATGTTTATGACATTGATAAGTAGGCTGTAGCAAGATACCATCACTGAGACACAGGCTGGCATGCCAAGTTGCAGGGACTCACTTGTCTTTTTTGGTTTGGTCAGACAGTTTTGGTTCAACTGTGTGTTAGCTTGAAGTTCAGTACCAACAGTGAGTTGTGTGAGCCATGTACCATACATACAAATATACAAACTTGCCAGCAGATAAAGGCCTTTTGGTCTATCGAGTCTTCTCGATTCTGCAGCTAGCAGCTCTTATACTGCAGCTGCCCCTCCCACATATGTATTACTTCAGTTCACCGAGACATGTTTGGAGCTTACCATTGCACTGTAGTCTTTTCAGCTCTCTCTGCCCAACCAATTTCATAGAAATGTGTCTTCTAATTAGTGGACTGTATACGCGTTGACTGCAGTTTGTGCACTATTACAATTTTGCACAACAGTTGTAAGCCTTATTGACTTTTTCATAGCACAATAAATGTTTTGCACATTTCTATTTAGATCATTTTGACTCTGAATCATGACAAACTGACCTCTTGACTGTGATTTATAGAATAAAATTGCTTTATGCTTCATACTGAACATGGAGATGTACACCAAAATCTGCAATAGGGCAGACACTTGTTGGGGGGGAGTGGGTTCTGAAGGATGAGTAGATACCTGAGAAAACTTTAACAGTGGTCAAGGGTATAGCAGCTGGGTTTCAATGCAGAAAAATGCAAAGTAATGCATATGGGGCATAGAAACCCAGGGACACACTACAAAATGGTAGGAGTGGTTCTACTGACCATTAAGCAGGAAAGAGATCTGGGAGTAATCATGTTGAATGACCTCAAGGTGGCCAGACAGTGCAACAAGGCAGCTGAGAGGGCTTGTGGAATGCTGATGTGCATAGGGAATGGTATCAGCAGAAAGAGGGAGGTGGTGTTGCCTCTGTATAGATCGTTAGTAAGACCCCCACCTCTGTCTCCAGTTCTGGAGACCACATCTCATGAAAGACATAGAATGAAGGCTGTCCAGAAGAGGGCAACTAAAATGGTGCAAAGTCTGCATCAAAAGCCATATGAGCAGAAACTTAAAGAGCTGCTGATGCTGCAAAGAAAGCATTGAAAAACATAATGTTTAGGTACAACTTCACTTTCACTCTATATGTATTATATAGATTTCTCCTCGCCATTATTTATTACTAAGGAAATTTGCATGAAAACATGCTCTGTATCCATAAGAGTTCATCTGCCTCAATAGTTTACTCCCTACTTCAAGTCAGAATCTTCTGTTGTGATATCATAATCTGTTGCCATGGGAGTAACCATGATGTCACAAGCAGAGAATTATGACTTCATGTAGGGAGAAAGTAACAGGAATAGATGAACTCTTCAGAAGCAAAGATCTTGTTTTCATCCAAATGACCTCATAAATAAATAATGGAGAGGAGAAATACAGAAAAAATATGAAACCTAAGCTGAATTGTGTCTAAATATGATGTTTTTTAAAAGTTCTCCTAATGGTGTCAGCTGCTTTTTAAGGACCCAAATATGTATACCCTGGAAAATAAGATGGAGAGGAAGGATATGATACATACCTTTAAATACCTCAAGGGGGTAAATATGGTACAAGAGGAAAGTATTTTTCAGAAATAAAAGTGCTCAAGGATAAGGGGGCACGGTAAGAAGCTGGAGGGGGTAGATTCAAGAGAGATGTGAGGAAATACTTCTTCATAGAAAGATTGGTAGATCCCTAGAACAGTATTCCAGCAGTGGTGGTGAGGGTGAAAACAGTGGTAGGGTTCAAGAATGTATGGGATAGGCATAAGGGAATCTTAGGGAAAGGGAAAGGGGGGTGAATGAAAGAGTGATCAAGCAGGATCTGTAGTGATACTATAAGCATGGAAATATTGGCAGACTAGGTGGGCCAAGCGTCCTTATCTGCAAGCAAATGATGTGTTTCTGTGAGATGGAGTAGCTAAACTACCAACAGAGAGGACAGCAGAAGTCTCATCCAATCCAATCAGCCTAACTTCAGTGGTAGGAAAATTGGTGGAATCATTACTCAAGGAAAGGACTGTGACATACCTTGAATGCAGCAGACAGCAGGATCTGAAACAGCATGGTTTCACAGCAGGCAGGTCTTGCTGAAAAAACCTGATAGATTTCTTTGACTGGGTGACAAGGAAGATTGATCAGGGATGGGCAGTAGATGTGGTCTACTTGTTTTTTTACAAAGCCTTCAATATCATCACGCATAAAAGGCTAATAAAGAAACTGAGGAGCCTGGGAGTCAGATCCAGGGTTGTTAATTGTGTTAGAAATTGGCTGAGCGGTAGGACACAAAGGGCTGTAGTGAACAGAGTTCAGTCCATAGAAAGGGAGGTGACCAGCGGGGTGCCTCAAGGATCGATGCTTGGCCCAATTCTCTTTAATGTCTTCATAAGTGACATTGCAAATGGGCTGGAAGGGAAGGTGTGCCTCTTTGCAGACAACACAAAGATCTGCAATGGGGTAAATACATGGGAGGGTGGGTGTGGAAAGAATGAGAAGGGACCTTGGCAAGCTGAAGGATTGATCAAATATGATGGCAGTTGAGATTCAATGCAAAGAAGTTCAAAATTATGCATTTAGGTCATGGAAACCCAAGACAGGAGTACTCAGTTGGGGGAAAGTACTGTTGGCCACCAAACAGGAGAGAGATCTAGGAATAATTATATTTGAGGACCTAAAGATGGTCAGACAGTGTGAGATGGTAGTTAGAAGGGCCAGCGGGTGTCAGGGTGCATAGGGTGAGGTATCATGAGCACAAAAAAAGGAAATGGTGATGCCACTATACAGATCATTAGTGAGACCTCATCTGGAGTAACGTGTCCAGTTTTGGAGGCTGCATCTCAGGAAGTACATAGACAGAGTGGAGGCAGTCCAAAGAAGAGCTACAAAAAGGGTCCACGGGTGCACTAGAAGTCACATGAGGAGACACTGGAATACCTCAACATGTGTTCTCTAGAAATGCAAAGAAAGAGGGTGGGAATGATAGAGATGTATAAATACCTTAAAGGGATCAATAAGGTAGAGGAGGGTAGCACCTTTCAGAAAAGAAGATGGACAAGAACTAGGGGACATGAGATAAAGTTGGAGGGAGGAAGAATCAGGGGTAATGTGAGGAAATATTTCTTTACAGAGAGGGTAGTGGATGCTTGGAACAGCCTCCCTGCAGGGGTGGTAGGGGCAAAAATGGTGGAGGAATTCAAAAATGCATGGAACACACACAAAGGAACTCTAGAAAAAGGGAAGAGTAGAAAAGCTGCAGATCAACTACAGTCTGTAGCATAAGTTAAAGGTTGAAAAAAATTGACAGACTAGATGGGCCAGGTGGTCCTTATCTGCTGACAAATTCCATGTATCTATGTATCAATAATGAATAGTTAGCTGTATCCATGGCAGATCACATTTAGGGACAGTTGCAGCTTAAAATACGTAGACGATATTGTCATCTTCCGATCCAGGTCCACACCACATGATCTGGGCCCTCTCCTAGAAGGGGATCTAAACACACTCAAGGCCTGGCTCACATCAAACAGAATGATCCTCAACACAGCAAAACCAAAAGCCATGCTGTTTGGTCCTAGATTCCTTGGCCAAGGTTGGACCAATTCCCTAAAGCTTACTACCCTTGGGGATAAACAAATAGATGTAGTTAACAACATAAAATACCTAGGGATAACTATTGACCAGGGTCTCGCCTTTAAGCCCCACATTGATCAGGTAACAAGATCTATTCACGTCAAACTTAGCTCCATGTACAGGCTAAAAAAACAATTTATCCCAGAGGCTAGATGAGCAATCGCCTCCAGTGTCCTCCTACCCACATTAACCTATGCTGCCCCTGTAATCCAGGGCATGGCAAAGGGTGAGGTTGGCAGGCTTCAGGTCCTGTACAACAACGTCATGAGGTTTGCGACAATCTGTCAACCAAGAAGCCATCCCTGCATCTCACTAGCCCAGCTGCAATGGCCTTCTTTCGAGGCTCATCTACAGTATCCCCTGCTCTGCCATGCATACAAATTGCAGAGCGGTGGACCCACCAAGCCTAACAGGAATAATCATGGGTAAGCCCAACCCACAAATGCTCAGGACCTTGGGTCAGTCCCTATTGGCAATCCCCAGAATCAAGACTCACAAGGGAGGCAATTCCTTTGCTCTCACAGCCCCTAAACTAAGGAACACTCTCCCACCTCTAGTACAGGAAGCCCCCTCACTACCAATCTTTCACACTAGGCTCAAGTCCTATTTGCTCAGGACACGCTCATGCCACTGTGAGGGTATAGGATAATCACCCCCGATCCTAATCACAACACCCATTCCTCCTCTCTTCTCACTTTAACCTACACTAAATCATGCCTTAAATCCTTAACTCTTTCAAGTGTTGCACTTACGGTCTACGATTTGAATAATTGCCCGTACTGTTATTCTCATTATCTTGTCTACTTGTTGTAACCCTGTATCACCTGACTGTATGTAATGTATTGCTCCTGGATCACCTGATTGTATGTATTGTATTGCTTCTGTTCCCTGGGTCACCCCTGATAAAGGGACCTTCATGGGCCCAGTAGGTCAACCCGGTCATCAAAATTCAATAAATAAATAATAAATGAAAAGAATGATTGATTTCCACTAAAATTGTTTGAAAGTTGATTTGGATTTAAATAAAATCCATTTTAAAAACTTCTTTTTAATTATTTTAATTTAAACCAATCAGAATCAGAAAACAAGTCTGCCCTTTCCTTGTGTGGTTCCTGTATGTTGTTTCTGTTAATTGTCATGGTTCTAATACAACTGGTTATTAACATTTTCCAGGGTCCACATTAAGAAGAAGAAGAATCAGCATTTATATAGCGCTTTTCAAACAGAGTATCCCAAAGCGCTTTACAAGCAATGCTAGACTGATAGTGAAGTGACTGAATGTGTGGTGGCGGCCATATCGCACATCATCACCCACACACAGCCTGGATAATTGCATGAACCGGTTTTATGGGAAGGGTAATGTTGGCCAGGAAACCAGGAAACTAACTAATTAACTCCAGATGTTTTCTCCTTTACTATGCCATTCTCCAAAAATGTGTACTATACTAGCCTATATGATCTTCCTGGCTAAAATATTATAAGAGTCTAACCATAATGCTGGTTTGACATGGTGCACCTACAAATATAGCACAATGCTTAACTACTGTATGTAGCAACTAGCAACAAAACTACTGTATGTAGCAACAACATAGCTGAAGAGGGAGTGGCTTTATTATAGTACAGTTGCATTCAGAGGCTATTAATTGTACATTATTTGCAGCATTTTGATGCATCTTCATTTCCTGATTGCTCTTGTGTGTTAGGCTTGTTTGAATTCTAATATACTTGACATAAAACAAAAGTTTATTCTAAATATCAAATCTTTGCAAATAATAGTGTGTGAGTGTGTACGTGTATGTTTAACACATTGTACTGCAGGCCAGTCTACCATATAGCATTTGTAGGGATTATAGCTTTCACATACAATAGATAGTGCATTTTATCAGCCTCATAGAATGTTGAAACACGATGCAACTCTATAGCAGCTTGGCTCAAGAATGATAAAATGTTACATCTTATTCTGAGATATTGCTAGTGCAAGCTCTGATGATAATGTGACAAAAATGAAGACAGAATGTGGTATATGTCAGCACCTTCCTAACAAATGTGGCAAGCAACCTTGTTTGGTCATATATAATGCAACAAACATTAGTCATTTAGCTATTGCCCCTGATAACATTTGATTTTGGAAGCAAAAATGCAATCTGGGTTTCCAGTTTGGGGATGAAAGAAGATTTAATTTCAAAAGAGTAACCTCTGAAAATGAACGATTTTAAAGATGTTGATAACTCAAAAGAAAAGAGAAGTAATCCATTCAAGAATACCAATGAACTCACTACCTTAAATTATAACTAGAGGTTAAGCAAGATATAAGTTCTTATGAATTCTGTTGAGAAAATCTTAGGTAACTAAATGATATCCATTGTTTTTGTGAGGCACACTAACTTCTTACAAATAAGAAAGATGGAAAACACTAGAAAAATACATTTATTTATATGCAACTTTTTATAACTAAAGTATTGTTTGCACAGAAAAAAATGTCAGTCCTTAAAACAGAACTGTTTGTTGCATCTCGTTATTTTAGCTGCTAAATGAAGTTTGGAGCCTGCTGCTGTTACTAAAACATTTGCTTTTTCATTCAAATGTGTTGTCAAGAAGGCAAGCTAGCTCTATTATTTTCAGGTGGTTTGGTTTAGACAGTTTCATGGAGTTCATTGGCAGAATCATGTCTCATTCTGTGCAAGTGTGTAGATGGCAGAATCCAGGAGGAAATCAGGCTCTGTTTGTGAGAGTATCTAGGGGATAGTTGTTGAACATTATTGTTGAGAAATTTCAGTATGGAAGATAGAAACTGCATCAATCCTATCTACATCTCTTATGGTAGATTTTTTCGTAACAGCAAAGAAACTGGCAATTGTGTGGAATGATCAAAGGAAGCTCAATCTATGTTTCGTTGGCATGCCAGTTTTAGAGACAGTTACATTCACAACTAGTGGTGGGCGTAGTGGTTGAAATTCACTCCGTGAAGTGAATCATGGAGTAACGCGGAATCTGTAAAGTGCTCTGCAACATGAAGCAGAGTACTTTGCATCATGATGAGGAACACAAAGTCCATTGAAACCAAAGAGTTTGCATTATTCCACCTTCCGCAAACCACTTCTCCACCAATTTGAAGGCCAAAGTACATTGAAATCAATGTACTTTGTATTCCTTTGCCTTGTTATTGAGCTCCAAGGTGAATTTGCAGTGCTTCCTGGGATTGCAGGTCACATGGACTCTAGATTGTTCTGCACAGCCTTAGTTCTGTGTAGTGTGTGTGTGTAGTGGAAGATGGAGACAGTTTCCCCTCAGAGCTCTGTGATTCAAATCCTCTAAAAGCTGTTAAAAAAGCCTTTCTGAATCATTTATTTGGCTCAAAATTTAGTACATTGATTGTAGGAAACCCTCCTGTGCTTATATCATCGAATGTTCACTGTTTTTGTGTGGATTTTGAATGTTAATTTAGAACAGTCAGTCTGTGTACTGGGAGAAAAAGACAGTCTTTCTGTTTTGGTTATTTTTTTCTTGTATAACTGTGTTAATGTATACACAGTAGTATTTTCAGTAATTCTTCACATTTTTTTGCTGATTGTTGTGGTGCAGCAGTGTATAATTTCACTTTGTTTAAAACATTTGGTTATATTGCTAAAGGGTTTCAATTTGCTACACATTACTTGCAGTGTGTGTGAGTGTGAGTGTGTGTGCGATGGGTGCCATTAAATCAGATACCTTTTATTGTGCCAGAGTAATTGCAGCAGTGTGAACCTGTTATGCACTGCACCTGCATGAATTTTTTATACTGCTTTGTGGTGTCTTTACTGGTAGCTGGACTGTTACTGTTGTGCACTACCCCCCTTCCCCCAAACTGGCAAAAGGTATTCTTTTCCAGATTTGGATTTGTGACTTGTGAGCACTGATTAGGTGTTGTTGTAGCTCTGCATTTCTTGAGTGTGCAGCACAATCTTGATCTGTCTGTGCATTTGCAGTACACTATTAATTCTGGGAGACTTTACATTTTTGTTACCTTCTCATTTCACTTCATCAGCACTGGGGAATTTTCTGGACACAAGACAGTAGCATTTGGGGGATGCAAATTAATTCTGGTGACTGTGTGTGACCACTGTGCATATGACAGAGTGCACCAATAATTCTGGGAGACTTTGCATTTTTGTTACCCTCTCATTTCACTTCATCAGCACTGGGGAATTTTCTGGACAGAAGACAGTAGCCTTTTGGGGATGCACATTAATGCTGGTGACTGTGTGTGACCACTGTGTGCATGATGGAGTGCACCATTAATTCTGGGAGACTTTGCATTTTTTGTTACCCTCTCATTTCACTTCATCAGCACTGGGGAATTTTCTGGACACAAGAGAGTAGCATTTTGGGGATGGACATTAATTCTGGTTACTGTGTGTGACCACTGTGCGCATGACAGAGTGCACCATTAATTGTGGGAGACTTTGCACATTTTGTTACCCTCTCATTTCACTTTGTCAGCACTGGGGAATTTTCTGGACAAAAGAGAGTAGCATTTTGGGGATGCACATTAATTCTGGTGTCTGTGTGTGATGTGACCATGTCCACTGAGTGCTTGACTGAGCATGCCATTAATTTTAGGAGACTTTGTATTTCTTGTTGTGTTCTCATCTCACTTCATCAGCACTGGGGAGTTTTCTGGACACAAGGCAGTAGCATTTTGGGGATGCACAATAATTCTGGTGACTGTGTGTGTGGGGGGGCATTGGGGGCTGCCAATATTTGTGTCACTCCACCTTACTTCACATTAATTCGGAATGACAACCCAAAATAATAATTACAAGGTGAAGAGAGCCTTTCCTATTGGCCACTCCATGTAGTGGAGTGACAACAAAAGTGGTCACTTTGCATTCACTTCACCAGCAGAATTTAATTTCGCTGCATCTCTGTTCACAACATGGAACCTTAAACTGTTTTTTTTTTTAACAACTTACCTACATAGAGTCTTATTTTCCAACTATAACTAAAGCATTCAGGATTTTGACTTGAAAATAACATTTTTGAAACACCAATTTGCAGTGTCAAAACTGGAAACTATTAGCACTGTTTCATCATAGAGCAGTCCTTCAGCTTCAGTTTGGTGGCATCTTGGATAGCAAGTTCTGCAGTTTCAATCTTTGCTTTTAGTTCAAGATTTTGTTTAGAAAGACCTTTTATTTCCTGCATATGCTCTTTAGAGTTTTGTTCAAGACTTTAAGTTAATGTTTACACTTTAATGAACTTAGAATCAAGTTTCAGGTACAATTCTTGAAACTTAGTTATTAGCATATTGAAGCTTCTGTTAACATTATCAAAACTGTCAATTCTTCTAGGAGTAGGCATTTTTGGTATTGGTTTTGGGGAGGTTTCAGAAAAAGATTTAGAATTTTGGTCTGTGCACCTACCCCCTTTGAAACCACTGACACCTTTACCAAACTCAAAGAAGTCATCAGATCGGATATTATTGCAACCATATTAGTAGCCATTGCTTGGTTGGCGCTTTCTCTCTAGTGTGTTTTCTCACCAAAACACTCTGGTCTCTGTTTGCAACTGAATTTTGATGCCTAACACTGCCCCATCTACTGAGCTGTCACCCAGTCCAGTATTGCTATAGTCCAAAGCAGGTACAGTGCACAAGAATCGGTCAAGTCTGCTCTGTCTCTCCCTTTTCCAGGGATTGGTACTGTCCATAGGGGAGAAGCCATACTCCTTCCTCTTTTGTCTTTTTGTTCTTGTCTGCTCAGCTTTTTTTAGTCTCCTTTGTTGAAAAAGCCAGGGTTGAGGCAAGTGGTTCCATAAGTTTCCAGGCTAGAAACTATTCAATAAAGTAGATGAGCAAACAAGAATAACACAGAAAACAGAGTTGGAAATCAGGAGCTCCAAAGCTTCATGGCCATTTTGGATCCTCCTGGCAAATGATTTTTTGTAGTCTTCTGAAGCAGCACCATCTCCTCAGGCCTAGGGTATGTCTCCAACACTTGCCACAATACAAAATGCTACTGAAAAAATGTAACTTTCTGATAAATTCGTTTACCAGTTTTGGGGCTGAAGCTGGATCCTCTCACAACTCTTTCCAGTGAACTTACCACTCTCACCAATTAAAAGCAGGATACTGAGAACCACCCAGTGGAGTCCAACCAGCACCTTGATGGATTGGAGTATGTTACTGCACAGCTTTCACAGATGCTATGCATCTTAGAGGCTAAGCAGGAAGATGGTAAAAGCAGTGAAAGTGACTGCTACCTACACTTCTCAGGGATACTAGTTAAGGGAATGTCTCGCACCATTCTTACACCAATGGGGATAAGGTAAATACACCAGCCATTTTAAGCCATCCAGAATATGAAATGAATTATAGGGGTGCAGTAACAGCCCTATAGTTAGGATCAGTGGTGACATCTATGTTAAACTCAATTTTTTGTTTGCTGCTTGCGGAAAGATGGGTTTTACATATTTACATGAAACATTCATGATTTCTTTTTCATGGTAGAATCTGCAATCCATGAAAGTTTCATGTACATTTGTTCAGTATTTCTAGGGATATTATAGTGTGAAAAAAATTTGTTTTTGTATAGGATTTCACTGTTTTATTTGTTAACTTTTTGCTCTCATCTAGAGGAAAAAAGTACAAATCTTACAATTGTGACATTTTGCATGGCTGTGTAGGTTGGTGGGGAAGGATTTCCTAGTGGGGTTTGAAGCTCGGGAGTTTTGTATCTTTTTAAGATATTTACATTTGAAAAATTGTGTTTTGGTATTATTAAGGAATCAGTCCCATGGGCTGAGCTGCAATTAGCATCCCACATGCACAAAATTGTTTCCAAGCTGTTAAATAGGGTTTGGAAAGTGAAAGGAGTCAGGCTGGAGTTTAACTATTGTATACACACAGGACTGAATTGGGATAGGGAAAGTGAAAGTCCTGATCAGCAGTTCAGTGGTTCAGAGATTTCCTGCATTACCACAGAGAGGTACATTCATGTTGAAAGCCTATTCTTTTTCACAAATGATCATGTTTGCCCTGGCTAAACAATGATCTAATGATGCAGTTTCAAATTATTTGTTGTTAGAAACTGACAGAAAAACAATTCCAGTTGAACCTTTCTTTCCTTTCCAGGGGTCTTCTCAATTTTAATTTAAATGCTTCAGCCTCCTCTTCAAACTGGATGATCTAAAAATTTGGATCACCCAACACTAGCCTGACATTCTCTTTGTTACAGAAACCTGGTTATCTGCCAGAATCGCTGACTCCACCCTCACAATCCTGGAGTTCAATTTATTCTGCCAATACCAAGGCAAGCAAGGTGGTGGTGTTGTCCTGTATATTAAACAGTCTCTCTTCAGTTCCATTATTTTCAAAGAGTCTCACTCATCCTCCCATGAAGTAATCTTAGTACAATTATCCCTCCCTTTCTCTGCCTTGCTCTATATAGGTGCACTATATGCACCACCTAAAACAACAACTGACACTCTAGTCTCCATCATGACCTCTATCACCTCCCACACAGCTAACAGTGCATTGCTGCTTCTAGGTAATTTCAAACTAGACTGGTTAGCCCCCCCTCCTCTAAATCCACCCTCTTCAAAATCGAAGCTCTCAACCTTACTCAACTTATCCATGAACCCCCTTGCATTAATCCTAGCTCAAATAACCACTCACAGCTTGACTGGATGTTATCCTCCCACCCCCACCTCATCACTGTGGCAGGAACTCTACCAGATGCCCTCAGTGACCATTGCATTATATTCTGCATAAGAAAGATTTACCATCCCTGGACTACCCCCAAAATACATATGGGGCCACCCCCTCTACACTCTTGATGTCACAGCCCTGCAACAAGATCTATCTGAGGCAAACTGGGAACCCATTTTCTCAGCTGATGATATTGACTCTGCTCCATCTCTCTTCTCAAACCTCTTCTTCCATATTTGGTATCACTGTGCCCCCACTAAAGAAATCCAGAGTAAAAAGACATCATCACCACTGGATAACTGCAGACCTGCTGGCTGCAGACTGAGCCAGGGACAAATCGTGGTACTGCTATAAAGAGTCTCTATACCAAGTGGACTTCCTTGCTTAAAAAATCCTAAGGAACAATTGTACAAAGGCCATCCTCCTCTTCAAGACTAACTACTTCAGGTGACATCTGCAGTAAGATTAACACACCTCAGTTTCTTTCTGGAAAGTACTCCACTCTCTACATGACCCCCCCTATCCAACAAGCCTCCCTGTCCTAAAAAGTGAGAGCTCCTCCATGTCTGACCCACTTCGGTTGCAGAGGCATTCAATAAGTTCTTATCCACATGTGCTCTCCCTGACAACCACTCCCCCATTCCCCTAGAATGCCTGTCGGCATCATTAGATGCCCCAGGCCAGCCCATTAAATTCCAATTCCTCTCTTTCTCCTTCACAGAGGTGTACACAGCCCTTCTTGCCCTTAACCCTACCAAGTCCAGTCCTGATGGTCTCCACCCCTGGCTTTTCCACATCTCAGCCCTAGATATAGCTGCCTCTCTCACCCACATTCTCAATCTCTCCTTCTCTTCCTCCTCCTCCTCCTCCATCCTGAAGGTCTGGAAATCTGCCAAGGTATTACCCCTTTTCAATGGTGGTGACTCTTCTGCCCTCGGAAACTACAGGCCTAACTCCCTCTTCCTATCTCTTGTCAAACTTCAAGAATCTCTTATTCATTCCAGGCTGTCTGAATTCCTTTCCACCCCAGATGCACTCTTCCCAGTGCAGTCTGGCTTTAGGAAACAACACTCAACTACTTCCTCAGTATTGCAAGTTACTAATTTAATCTTCTCAGATGTGGACCAGAGCCACATTACTGCCTCCATTTTCATAGATTTGGCGAAGACTTTTGATTCTGTCTATTAAACCCTTCTGTTACAAATTCTTAGCTCTATTGGTCTTGCTGATCCTGCAGTAAACTGGTTCTGTTGCTGTCTTCATGACAGGCAACAATCACTTCAAATAGGTGATGCCCTCCACCTCCCACTCCCTATCCTTTATGGGGTTCCCCAAGGCTCCATCCTTGGACCAGTCCTTTTCTCCATGTTTATAAAATCCTCGCCTCAGCCTGCAAATCTTACAGCATGCATTTGTATGTTAATGATACCAACATCTTCATCTCAGGTCCCTCTGTCACCAGTGTTCAATTCCCCTTCCAGGAAGACTTCAACATAGTCCAATCTTGGTTCCAGGTAAACCAACTCTAACTAAATGCAAAAAAAAAAACAGTGGCCATGACTTTTGGATTCAGACAAAAACTGGCCACCCTCCAGCCTGCGCTGGTCTTCTCAACTTTGGATGCCTCTCCCCTTGAGAACCTCACTGCCTTAAATACTTAGGTGTGTGTTTGGACTGCCACTTGGACTTCTCCATCCATGTCAATGCCATCTGCTCTAAGTTCCACCCCACTCTGTCCTCTACCAACATAAAGACAGTCTCTCCCTCCCTACCCACCATGAATTGGTACCCAAAATAATCCTCCTTGTCTTTGAAAATGCTGACGTGGTGTATGGTACAGCCTCCCAGTCTTCACTATTCAGATTAGACACCCTTCTGAACTCTTTCTGCCACTTTGCTGCTGTCTTTCCCCCCCAACTCACCACTGTCTCTGTTACTTCACCCTCTCCCTAGTGCCACTGTCTCACAGGAGAATGGCTCACTGTTTCTCCTTTGTTGCAAAATCCTGGTTTGGAACACTCCCCACCTACCTTTCCTCCCACCTTTCCCAAGCTGCCACCTCAAGCTACTCCCTTCACCATAGAGATCCACACACCTTTTCAGTCCCTCATCCCAACTCATTATCTGGCCAATCTGCTTTCTCCTTTCATTTCCCTTTTCTCTGGAACAAACTCCCCTTCAACCTCTGAATATCCCCCACTTCTGATTCACTCAAAAGGCTCCTCAGACTTCTACCCCATCCTCAGTGCTCCCTGTGTTCCCATCTCTCACCTCCTTAATTATACTAAGTCTTCCACCCAGAAGTGTACACTTCTTTTACTCTATTTAGCTCTCCTGCACTGAATACTGTGCCCTTTGATTCACGAGACCTATGTGCAGGTCAAATATTTCATCTTTGTATTGCAGTTACATTATGCACCTGTATAAGTATTGTAACTTGTGATTTTCTATATGTTTTGTATTTGTACTCCATTGTCCTGGATTTCCCCCTCATCCCCCACAAAAGACAGACACCATTATTTGTTGTTGTGCTCAGATTGGCAATTAATTTATTTCAATTCATAATTCCATATTCCATTCCAATTCCTTTATTATCATATTTCCAACATTTTGTTTATTCCATCCAATATATCAATCTCTGATTATTCTTCCCCCAGGTGAAGACCTGGGTGCCTTCTTCTTCTCCTTTTTCGGTAGGTAATGGTGAAAACCAAGACCGCTTTTCCTTCATCTTCCTTCTCTTCTTGTGTTATTCCTTTTTCCTTCCACCCTTCCCTCCTCCCCCCCTTTTTCCCACTAGCCAGTCTCCAGCTTGTGTTGGATGGCTGGCTTCCCCCATTAACTAGGGTAGCCTTCCCCTTACTCCAGGGGAGCTCTCTTCCATTTATATCTGTTATAATCTGCTCCTTTTTTTTTATTATTTTCCATTGTTTGTCTGTCTCCTCCATTCCTCTATAAACCCCATCATTTCTGTATTGAACATGTCTATAGCTATGTCCGACAGGTGTACCCCGTCTGACCTGTAAAATTCATCTACCCATTCTTCTACCCCCCTCAGTATTACCTGACCTCCCATCTGTCTCATCAATGTCCCCACCCTCCTGTTCATCTTCCTCCTGGCCCTTTCTACTGCTCTGTGGCTGTGATCTTGCCTCCACACTCTCCTCAGTATCATATCCGACCAAGCGATGCACACTTGCGGCCACCGCTGCCGTACAGTTTTTAAGTCCTTTTTTATTTGTAAATATGTGTCTACCCAAGGCTTGTATGCCAGGTTGTTGCCACCCAAGTGTATAAGAATTAGGTCTGGCTTGGGCCACCGTTCACCTACTTCTGTTAACGTGGGAAGCAGCTGGGCTCATCTCATCCCCCGTATTCCATGCCAGAACAGCCTACACCTTCTCACATCTTGGTATAGCTGCTTTCCCCCAGCCTTCTTTTCTGCTCTCTTTCCGGTCCAATAGATGTAGGAATGGCCGCAAATCCATATTTCCGTGGTCCTCCCTCTACCTATAGGGTGCAAGCAAAGTCATTAATATACAAACTCAATATGACGCTCCCCTATTTGTCCCTTCTTTTCCTGTGCACCCATTCCTGTCTATTCCCCCCTTTTTTTTTTAGCTATTTCAATGTTCTGATGTACCTTTTATAACTGTCCAATCACCAGCGTCCCTTTTCTAATATCGTGTTCACTGTCTCGCCTGCCACCGCCCACTGTGAGGCAGCCCCAATCCACACGGAATGGGAAGAATAACTGGCTGGGTATTCTCCTAAGAATTACATGCCCTTCTTCAGAATTGCCGTGACTTGGTAGCCAGTCACCCATCTCCCATCCCTGTGTACAAATAATTTCCCTGTCCTGCTCCCCCGCGCTAAGTGGCGAAACCCAATAGCGCCTGCACCGGCATATTGTGCCCTGTTTGACCTCTTAGCATCACCATGTAACCTTTTCCCCTTGATCAGTCTTAGAACTCCTAATCCTGATCTGTATCTCAGTCACTCCCCAGGTTATGTCATCCCAGTCTAGCCCCCCTTCCCCGTCCTCCTTCCCATGGCCTACTACCTCACTCACTCTCATGGCACCTGCAAATATTATCATGTAGATTGTGTGGAACAGTTGGGCTTCACTCCGTGATCTGCATATTACTGGGAGCACCCCCTCTAGCTTTATCAGCCATTGTTCCCCTATAGGCCTCCTGCTATCTGTTGGCCCTTGTTTTAACCTGCTCCATCCTTGCATCATTCTTCTGATGAGCAATGTCTTTGTTGGGTCCCTCCACCCTTTCAGACTGCATATAAGCCCGATTCCTGCCAGGTAAACTCCCATCGTGGCATGTGCTGTGCCTTTTTGCCACTGTTCCACTGTGAACATTCCCAACTGTTCCTCTGTGAGTGGCCTACTTACCTCCATCTGGTGCTCTGCCCTGAATGTTTGAAACACTCTCCAGGCCCCGTCGTAGGCCCTCAGGGTCCGAGGTGCCCATGAGCTGCGAAACAACACTTCTTCTCCTTCCTGCCAACGTCCCAGATGTTCGTTGGTATGGGTGTTTTTAATTCCTCCGCTGCTGGTGCCAGCCTCCGAAAATGGTCCAGCTGCAGACGGGAAAGGCTGTCAGCCAGAGTGTTGTGTACCCCTTCTATGTGTTGCGCTCCAAATGACATGTTCAGTTGTAATGTCCTTAAGACTAAACGCCATAGTACCTGCATGACTATGTCCGATCTGGCTCCCTTGTTGTTCAACACGTCTACCACTGCTCTATTGTCACACCAAAAAGTTACTTTCTGATCTCGCAATTCCTCTCCCCAGACTAAAGTACACACCCATATGGGCATGATCTCAAGCAATGTAATGTCTCTCACTTTCCCCTCCTGTACCCAAATGTCTGGCCAGGGTTCTGCGAACCATTTTCCTCCCATGTACCCCCCATGCCTATACCCCCAGCTGCATCTGTGTATAGATCAAGATCTGTGTTGTATAGCCATTTGTCCTGCCAGAATGAGCAACCATTGTACTCCTTCAGGAATTCTCCCCAAATCTTAAAATCTTCCTTAACCCCTCAAGTCAAGTCTACCCAGTGATGAGGTCTGGTGACCCCTGCTGTGGCCCTGGCTAACCTCTTTGTGAATGTCCTCCCTGGCCCAATGGCCCTGCAGGTGAAGCTCAGATGCCCCAGTACTTGCTGTACCATTTTTAACTGTACCCGTCTCCTGCTGGTGTGCAATTGTATTAATTCTTTCAGCTTATTGACCTTCTTATCCGGTAGTCTAAATACCCCGTTCGGGGCGTCTATCTCAATTCCCAAAAATTCTATAACCCTGCTGGGCCCCTCTGTCTTACCTGGAGTTAGAGGCACCCCCAATTCCTGACACAACTCCTGGAACTTACCTAGCATCATTTCTGTCTCCCTCTCCCCTCTTCTGATGAATAGGAAATCATCCAGATAAGGTATAACCTTCCTATAACCTGTTTTTTCTTGAAATATCCACTGCAAACAGGTGCTGAAGGCCTCAAATGTCGCACATGCTGTGGAACAACCCATTGGTATTGCTTTGTCAAAATAGTATTTTCCCCCGCTTTTGAAACCCAATAAATCCCAATCCTCTCTCCTGACCGGAAGCAGTCTGAAAGCAGACTCAATGTCTGTCTTAGCCATCCATGCCCCCTCTGTGGCCCGTATCATCCAGACCGCATCTTCTAGTGTTGCATAAGTCACCCTACTGTGTTCCTCACTAATAAAATCATTTACTGACTCTCCTTCTGGATAGGATAGGTGGTGGATTACCCTGTATTCCCCTTCCTGTTTCTTGGGTACCAGACCCAATGGTGAGACCTGCATGTCCCGCAATGGGGGTTTCTCAAACGGGCCCTCGACTCTGCCCGCTGCTGTCTCCTTCTCTATCTTCTGTCTTAGTACCTCCTCCTTCCCTTTCACTGACCCTAGGTTGTTGGCCTCCATGGCTCGCCTGGGTCCCGTAAAATGTAATGAAAATCCCGAGTTAAAGCCCTGTAAAATCATATTCCGGATTATTGTGTCTGAGTATTTGTCCATGTAACTTGCCCATACCTTATCTTTGATTGGAGTCCTGACCATCACAAAACATGCCTTGGCTCATCCCCCGCCTTTCCCCTTCTTTCTCCCTATTTCTCCTTGAATGCCTCCTTGCCCTTCATCTGTTCTGTTCACCTTTATTCGTGCTCCCCCTACCCCATCTTCCTCTGCTTCAGGTCTATCCTCTAAAATTTTGGCCCTCTCGTAAAAACTGTTGGCCTGCTCCTTGACCCCCATGCATCTGCATCCCTTGTCCGCCTAACACTCTACATCTGCTTGCTGGGTGGTTCCCCCGCACCTTGAACATGCATGCCGAAAACGACATTGAGGCCAGGAACAAAAAGCTCTGTTATAAGTCCAACAGCATCTCTGGTTCCCAAAACCCTTCTTGCCCCATTCCCCTTCGGGCGTGGACTGATCAGTGATGTAATCTGTCCATAAATCTATCTGTTTGGTGTCCCACCTCACGTCGCCAAATGTTGCCATTCTCTGCCTAAAGGATTCATCCTAGTATAACCACCCCATCCCGCCCTTTGCCTTCCGAATTATAAGGGAATAGGTAATGAGCGGGATGCCTAACTCCGGCTTCTTCTTCATGACTATGGCTGAGAAGGTAGCGAAACCTAGGAACCATCTATCCCAAGTCTTCCCTTTTGCGACCTTGTCCTCCTCTTTCCTCCCTAAAAGCACTATAGCCGCTGCCATCTCACTCTTTCCTATGCCTTCAGCCTCTTCATACTTGGCGGCGGCCTCACGGCTCACCAAGGCGAATATGTCTACATATTCTCCTTTCCAAATTTTTTCTTTCGTGGTCTGCAGCACGTGCTCACCTATCCTCATTCCAGGGGCGCCTATCTCTCTTGTCCCTTCCCCTTCTCTCTCTCCTCCCTGTTCCTTCCTCTCTGTCCCTTCTTTCTCCTTCCTGACCTCTGCCAGTGCTGCTTCCATTTGCCCTATACTGCCTGCTCCTAATGCCGTTACTATTTGCCCTATATATTCTCTTATACTGTCCCCCACTGCACTGGGCGTATTACCTGTGACCTTGTCCGGGCCTTCCTGACTGGGGTCTTCCAAGGTCCCTCTTGCTTGTCCCAGGGGTTGTGGAGGGTGGTGGGCTGGTGGATTTTGTGGAAGGAGCAAGTCATTCAGGGCATTGTGGGGTTCAACCCGGGAGATGTTATCCTGATCTGGATGGGACACCAGTGGCACAGTGACCGTAGTTTGCAGGGGCAAAGAGTCCATCAACTTGGCCGGCCCCGCTACCACCGGTGGTGCCTTCCCAGTACCCTGCGATCCTCTGGCTTGTCTTTTTTCTTTGCCACCCTTTCCTGTGGCCGCCTTTCTCTTTCCCACGGATCTCCCTGGCTCCTCCCCCTCCACCAGCTCCCACATCCTGTTAGCCTTCTCCGCCAACTCCATTATTGCCTTGTAAGCCTCTTCTTTCGATGGCCTGTTCTTTTTTGGTGCCATTGTCCTCCTTCTCTTTTCTGAAAAACAACTATGAGAGGAAAACAAGGTCAAAATGTATAACTGTACCATCCAGAACATCCGTCAAGGCCCCATCCACTCTTGCCCCATTTCTTGCCCCTCACCGTCACCCGCTTGTGACCCCTCTGGACCTCCCTTCTCTGTTTGTAGCTAATCTCTCCTTGTTGTACTCCGCTGTCTGCCCACACGGTTAGCAGCCCCCACCCTGGTAATCAGCTGCCCTGCCCTCCCCTCCCTCAAGTGAGGGTATTACTTTCATGTGACCTCCTCGCTGCAACCTAGATAATGCCTTACCATCCCACCCTATGGCCTGTGGTGTTCCCCATGTGCCCTGCTTCTGGACTTCTTACAGACCTTACCATACCTGTCCAGGCCCCCACCATGGCCACAATGCAGGCACAAGCACCTTAATTCATGCAAAAAAAGAGGGGATTTCCAACCCCCTTCCCGCGCCGCATGTGATGTCATGCCATGTGGTCAGCGCTGTGCTCTCTCTGCCCAGCTTCTAGGCCTCCTCTAGCCCTCTTGCATAACATGGGTTTTATCCCCTAAAAAGAAAAAACCCTCTCCCCAATGATCCAAGGCCTGAAAGACCAAAGCCATCGCTTCTGCCACCCTTACCTGGCCTGCAACCTATTCGCCACGCGGTCCATGCCATCAGGCCTCCCCAGGCCTTCTATCCAGCCTCCAGGATCAAGCAGGCCCCCAAAAGCCACTATATGCCTAGCAGGCTAGAATTTAGGAGTTTTTCGCGCCCCCCGCCATGTGTGACGTCACACCACGTGGTGCCGGTCGCGCTCGCTCTCCCCCAGCTTCCAGTCCTCCTTCAAACTCACAGTCCTGTTTTGTAAAGAAAAACAGGCTACCCCAAATGCCGTAGCCTGCAGCACAATGCCTGTGCTTCACCACAACTTTTCCAGTGCGTGCGACATTCACGCCATGTGGCCCCCCCATTCCACTTCCCGGAACCAAAATGGCCCACTAAACAACCCCAACCAGCGTACAGGCAAGTAAATTAAGATTTCCAATCCACAACACCACGTGTTGCTTCAATGCATACTTGGCCCCCCCATATCACACTCGCCCCCCCAGTCCATCGGCCTCATCCAGGCCTATTGTCCCTGCCAGCCAGCCACCAAAGAAGAGGAAAACAACTGCTACCACTCTCATGCCACCATGGAATGCTACGCTACTCCTCCCGAGTGGTGTATGGCATCCTCCACATGGCCCTCCTCCTTCTCACTCTCCTTAACAGGGGGAACATGACTGCTACCACTAACACGCAGCCAAGGAATGCCACGCCACTCCTCCCACATGGTGTATGGCGTCCTCCACATGGCCCTGCTCCTTTTCACTCTCCCTTGACCCAGGCTTTCAGCAGTTACTCAAGACAGTGATCAGGCCACCGTGGGAAACAAGAAAAATCCTCAGATCCATGGCCCTGCTCCTTTTACTCTCCCTTGACCCTGCCTTTCAGAATTTCTTCAAGCCAGTGATCAGGCCACCATGGGAAACAAGAACAAAACTCAGATCCTACTAGACCAAGACATGGGCTTTCAACAAGCCCCCCCCCCATGTGGTGTGTGCATTGCACCCACGTGGTCGCTCTCTCCCCCTAATCTGACCACCACTGTAACTCCTATCTTCAAATGTATATTGCACCTAATACAAAACTGCTCTGTATACCTTCATCTCTTTCTTTTTTTTTTTAAACATCTCAACAATGCTTGTTTTCCTTACCTCTTTCTCTTGGTGAAACCAACCTACAAGAATTGCCAAATCCGACGTGCTGCAGTTGATGTATATCCAAAACTCCAGCAAAAGTGGCTGAGGCCCCCTTGTGCTGTCCCTTAAGTACATCCCTATCCCCCTTCCCTTCCTGTTTGTCTGTCCATTGTTCTGCTCCTTAGCCCCTCCCCTTCCTCCCCTCTCCCCTTCTGAGCACAACCATTTTAAGCCTGGGAGCAGGGGTGCACCAGGACAACCTGGTCTGCCCTGTAAAGGGGCAAACACCATTATTCTGTGTGTTTATTTCTAGGTCTTGTAACTGTGACCTGTTGCTGATTTACCTGTTCACATGTGTTATGTCAGTTTAATCCCTATGCAAACCTTTCCCTTGATCGATCCTGGAAATGAGCCTTGGCTCATTGGTGCTTTTCCTGGTTAGCAAATTTTAAATAAATAAATACGATTGCTGTATATGCATTGCATAGTTACCCAACCAAGTTACCATTAGCAACAGGAATAGCTCAGAGATGTGAAATAAGAAGGAAAGCTCATAAAATCAAACTTCTATACGATAATTTATGAAAATGTGAAATCTGACAGACAAGTATGTCCAGTTACAAATTATAAAAATGTTACTTAATTTTTTTGTCCATTATTTTTGACTGCAAAAATCAGTTAGTGAATTTGAATGAACATGGGTTATACTGTTGATCCTGCTGGCCTATTATTAAAAATTCATTTTTGTTTAGTGAAAAATAACATTTTTACTTTAATTCCTACTCGCTCTTTCTCATTTTAGTTCTTTATGTCTTGTTAGGTACACAAAGCACAAAGAAAAGGAAAGAATTTTCTGTAGAACTGCAAGTTTTCATGAGAGAGAGAGAGAGAGAGAGAGAGAGAGAGAGAGAGAGAGTTAGCATCCCAGCACCAGTGCACTAAGCAATTTTAAAGTAATCACAACATTTTATTTTTGGCAGTAATGAAATTTAGGTGATTCAAGGGATCTGGCTTTTCAGTTGCAGAAGGCACCACGATTTGGGAGAACAAATGCAGACCTCGGTCAGCGGTCAAGTTTTGCTATTGGTATCTTGCTTAATTGTTTTTCATGAAGCCAAAAAAATGCCAGTACAAATGTTTGACTCCCATAAAGAGTAGAGCTGGGCAAAAGTTGTGAATTCGCTTTTGTGGAACTTTTGCAAAATTTTGGAAACGTTGCAAAATTTTCCAAACTTCCGCCATTGGCACGATTGGAATCATCTGACTGTGTTAGGCAAATTTTTGCCCTGTTCTACGGAGTTTTTTGGCTGAACTGTAGAATAATACACATGAACTGTGGAATAATAGCACTGAAGAATTTTATTCTGCAGTGTAATGGATTATTCCGCACTTCAGTGATCAGTTCTATGGAATTTCTGTCTGCAGTTTAGTTCATTAAACCACAATTCAATGATTTGTGGATTAATGTATTGTTGTCTAGTGCACCCCCCCCTCCGCTTATCACTTGCCCAATGTGAAAGAAATGTATACTTCACTGGTGGCTAGTGGTCCCTCCCTCCACCCGATCCCCGTCCCAAACAAAGTTACAGATTTGTGTATACATTTCCTGGAGTCTAGTGCCCCCCCACCCTGCTGATCACTGGCCCAAGTAGAAAAAAGGAAAAGAATAGTCCTTGGTGCCATCCCAGTGGTCTTCCCTGCCACCGCAAGCCTGAATAAAAAGGAAAAAGTTTCCCTGGTGGCTAGCGGGTCCCTTCCTCAACCTTATTCCTCATCCCACATAGAAAAAAACATTCCTTGGTGGCTAGCTTTCCCTCCCCCCCACCTGATCCCTCCCCCAACATAGAAAAATCCATGCCCTGGTAGCTAGCTGTCCATTCCCCAACCCAATCACCTGCCTGATATATAAATAAATTGTCCCTGGTTTCCAGTGGTCCCTCCCCCACATGATCACCCACCTGATATATAAATAAATTTGCCTGGTGTCCAGTGTAACCCCCATCCTGAGCCCCTGTATAGTACAAAGGAACATTTTCCTGGTGGTCTAGTGGATCCCCCCAACCCCAATCCCCTGTACTGTGAATGTAAACCATTCCCTGGTGGTCTAATGGACCCCTATCCCCACCTTGGCAGGTAGTGATCCACCAACCTGCTCCCCTCCACCTGCAACCCTGACTAGGCAACCAACATAGACCTCCTCTCTCAACTGCAACCTGCCACCCACTGAGCTGTCAATGAAACAGTACCTGCTTGTACTAGCACAAGGTCATTCATTGACAGACCAACTCCTGCTCATTTATTGTGGCAGCTCTCTCAGTGGCATAGATAAGTGCAGAGGTCTGTTCTGGCCACCAGCAGGGGGTCAGAATTGGGGGAATAGCATGGTGGCCCCCCCTGAGGAGGTCCCCCCAATCCTGACTCCCCTGCCAGTGACCAGAACAACCTCCACTCTTGTCTACACTGTCCAACAGAGGTGCCACACTGAATGAGTGGGAGCTGGCAATGAATGAGCTCATTCATATAAAAGTACATGCTCATTCATTGACAGTTTTGTTGGCAGCCAGCCATGGTGAAGAGAGGAGGGTTGTGCTCATCGTCAGCTTGGGTTCGGAATGGGAAAGTGGAGTCAAGAGTCACTACCTGCCAGGGTGGTGGGTCCACTAGACCACCAGGGAAAGGTTTACATTCACCATACACGGGATTGGGAATGGGGGTTCAGTAGACCACCCGGGAAATTTTTCATTGTACTATACAAGGGATCGGTGGGTGGGGGTTGGGGTTACACTGGAACCCAGAACAAATTTATTTATATATCAGGCAGGTGATTGGGTGGGAGGAGGGACCACTGGACACCAAAGAAAATGTATTTATATATCAGGCAGGTGATTGATTGGGGGAAGGACTAATAGCCACCAAGGAAACATTTTTGTTTTCACTCTTGCCAGTGATCAGTAGTCACGGGGGGGGGCACTGGCACCAGGGACTATTCTTTTTTTTTTTTACCTGGGCCAGTGAGGAGGGGCCACTGGTCCAGGGACTATTCTTTTTTTTCTACTTGGGCCAGTGATCAGAGATGGGGAGGAACCACTGGCACCAGGGACTACATATTTTCTTTTCTTGGGCAGGTGATCAGTGGGGAAGGGGGACCACTAGCCATCAGGAAATGTATAAATTAATTTGTATCTTTGTTTGTGACAAGGATCAGTTGGGGGAAGGGATGACTAGCCACAGGGAAAGATTGGGCTGGTGATGGGAGGGGCAGCACTAGACACCAGGAAATAATACATTTATTCCACAGTTCAGAGACTCACTGAACTGCAGAATGAATGTATTTATTGTGGATTAATATATTAAACTGAAGGACAAAAAGTCAGCAGAACTAACCACTGACAGTGATCGGTTCTGTAAAAGTTTTTCCACAGTTTAATATAATAATCCACATTTCATACATTTATTCCACCGTTTTAAGTCAGAATTTCATCAACAATTGCTAATTTTCATTTCCAAACTCTCATGGAAGGGAAAGTCCAACTTTTGCAGAAATTCCACCGGTGGAAGTTTTTTTCGCACAGCTCTAGTAAAGAAAGTGATTTCAACAGGTAGGCATGCTATGGGTTTGCAGGAACTGGCATCTCAGTTACCGACTGTGCTACGTTGTTTGGGGAGTACAAAACACCAACTGCAATCACAAGTCAGCTATCAGTATTTTCCTTTTAATAGAGTTTACATTTGGTTCATCTTTTCTTCGTCTCTGCCTGTGTAGCCAGGTCGGAGCATGTGAGTTTATCTCTGCCAGTAAGACCAGTTTGTTTTGGAAACAACTTAGTGGATTTCAGGTGTGAGCTCACAGGAGCATCAGCTGGTGTCATGCCAGATTGGTTCCCCTAACACAAGAAATGTGTTTTAAAACTATTTTCTCGATAATTGACTTTATTTGTTATAGTATTTAAAATGAGTCAAGGCCCACAACTGAATGCTTGGTATTTATATGTGATTGCTGGCACTTGTATGTAGGTGTGGATGTGAGTGCTTGTGAGTCATGGGGAGACTTTGCAGTGTATTCGGGGTTTGTATGTGTGGGGGATCAGGAACAATGCATAAGTTCAGTTGACAGTGTAACTGTGAGTGTGTGTGTGCGTGCGTGCGCGTGCGCATGTGCGCATGTGTGCATATGTGTGCATGTGCGTGTGCATGCATGCTTGTGTGTGTGTGTGTCCACCTCTGAGTGGTTGCAGTATCTTAGATGGTGTGGCACTGGATTGTGCTTGATGGATAAGGGGGTAGTAAGGGCAATGTGCTTTGTTATTACATGAACAGGGTTAGATGGCGAAATTTGCTTAATGAAAAGATCTGTGAATTTTGGCAAATTCATGAAGCTAGGGCTGCAATTCATGTTGTTATTCGCCAGGCAGCTTGGCCAAATGCTGCTCTGTGGATCTGATTGCAAATGTTATCTTTTCTCCCCACCTGTCACCAAACACACTTCACCTGCCTCACCCCACCTGAGTCCCACTGTCTTTATTAATTGCACAGACCCAGTCCTCTGAACCTCAGACAGCCCCCCTCTGGGACCCATCACCCTCCTCCCCCCACCCCAGCACTCACAATTTAAATCAGCCTGGAATAAAGAAAACTGTCTCCTGCTGCAGAGCATCTGCTCTGTTCAGTGTCTGGGAATGAATGAATGGTGATGTCTTTGCTCCCAGTAAAACCTGACTGGTTGAATTTTTAGCCAGCCATGTTATACTAGGAGTAAAGATGTCACTATGCATTCATTTCCGCCATTACAAGATGGACACTGAATGAAGCAAACACTGTGTCTTGGGGACCATTTTCTTTATTCTAGGTGGATTTTGTGGGTGCTGGTGGAGTGGGGAGGGTGGTGGGGACTGGGGAGGAGGGGTTAGGTGGGGTCCGGGGGACTGGGTCTGTGCAATTAATAGAGACAGTGGGACTTGGGTGGGGGGGGGCAGGTGGAGTGTGTTTGTCACGTGAGTGAGAGGAAGGAATTATTTTTGCAAGCAGATGATGGAGCATCATTTTTCTGGTGTATGGGAGGAGGGAGGATGGTACCATCAGGAGGGTGGGAGGGGAGTGTCATGATTTTAATCCTTTATGGATGAGGGGAGGGAGCAGCACAGTGGATGAAGGGAGATTTTGTTCAAGTTAAGAAAATTTGCCAATAAAGTTGGTGCATTAGTCACTGAACTTGCAAATTTTGCAAATTAAGAATTTCTGTGGATTTGCACTAACTTTACCGGTGAATTAAAAATTTGAAACATCTCTATGTATGTGTGTATGTGTTTTTTTGTAGGTGATGTGTGTGTGCCTATATTTTCTGCAGATTGCATTGACAGTTGTTACTGTCAGGTGGTATTTGTGTGTGAATGGGGTACATATTGCAACAGGTGTGGTAGGAGTTTGCACAGTGGTACAGGAAGAAAAAGTCAACGGGTCAGAATGAGTGCATGACTATGCATAGCAGGTGGTAAGGCACAGGCGGGTGTGCAAGACTATGCAGTGTAGCAGGTGAGGGGTGGAGTGTGTGTATGGGTATGTGTGAATGCAGACAACAGGTGAGATTGTGTGTGTGAGTATGTAGAAAAGTGGCAAAAGGTGGGATTGAAAGTGTAGATATGTGTGACAGCATTCAAGGGGTTGGAGTATATCCATGTGCATGCAGATCTTGTGGCAAGGGTGGAGTGTTCATGATAATTTAGGGCAACAGGTGAGGAATGTGTTTGTGTACATTGGTTATGTATGGACTAAGGCAAGTACTGGAAGTCTGTGCATGACCATGTGTGGTTTAAATGATCATGAGCTGCGTTGTTGTCACACTAATATCAGAATTGTCTTTCAGACCAATTTAAATAGTGACACAACAGTGCTTGGACAGAATGTTCTGCTATTATGGTAATTACAGCACTGCTTTGCATGATAATTCTCTACTTTGTATGATTTGTGCTTCAGACTCAGAAGATGCATTATGATGTTTTTTTTATTAGTAGGGCCAAAGCATGAGGTTCAATGCGGGGAAAATTGCACCTCCCACATCCCCAATAAAGGCCAGCCTCCCACAGCAGTTTCTCGCTTAACGCTACAACCCTCTCCCCATTTGCAAGTGCCGGGCTCCTGCATGGCTTGTGTGGCTGAGCCTCCTCTTGTTCCTGCCTGCTTCCCTGTTTCCCCTCTCCTGTTCCCTTGTTCCCCCCTTTCCCCCTTGATTTCCTGTGGTTGTTTTGCCCCTTCATCCATGACTGTTGTCTTGCCCCCCCATCTGCTGTCCCATTGCTGTCCGGCCTCCTGTTTCCCCTCTCCTTCCCCCGTACCTTCTTTTGTGCTGCCCTCCACCATTTGCTGTTGTCTCCTCCTGGTCTGAATGCTCCCCGGTTCCTTCCCTGGTCTGGCCTATCTGTTTCTCTTTCTTGTTGTTTCCATAGCCATTCAGTTGGGCCCTTTGTCTCCTGTGCCCTTCCAGTCTGTCTTGCTTCCTTTCTCTGACCTTTCGCTCCCTGGGTGATGATCTGCTCCTGTTGCCATCCTCCTGGTGTTTTGGGGCATTCTGGTGTGGCCCAGCATTCTGTAGTCCATCCTGTGTTTGTTCTGGCCTCTGGTACATGTTGGCTCCTCCCTGCCAGTGGATTCTCCTACGACTTCCTAGCTGCTTTTTGATCTCTGTACCATGAGTAGCCCTATTTCTATCACTGAATCCACCTCTTTGGAGTGTGTTGTTACATTTTTAATTGGACTGCTACTGCTAGGTTTGGTCTGTCAAATGCTACACTATGCTTTCATGACACTATTGCTATTGCTGGGACTTCTCTGGCATATCTTTATTTATTTATTTATTTACATTCACATCGGAATTACAACCCTTTGAGTCAAGGACTCATTTCCAAGGGCTTCTTGACATTTTGCAGTGACACAACAAACATAACAGGACATTAAGTATAACACAAAGTACCTGCAGGTAATATATACATATATATAGTAACATAGCAGGACATAATTAGAGCAGCATTACAGACTTGGTTACAACAATGTATTAGAGTGAGTACATTTGTTGAAACTTTAGACAATGCAGTTGCAGTCCTACGCCAGCAAAGGCTAGGTGGCTAACATTGTGTGGGTACAGTGCCTCAGTAGGTGTTAAGGATGCAGTCCTTAAGGGGACATTGTCAATAGGCAGAAAAAATAATTGCACTATCTGGGGAAGTGGGCACCCAGCATCTAGGGCCACAACTACCACGCACATGCGCATTTATGGGTGGAGAGGATGTGATTCCTAAGTGGGACTTTAAAAGGACCTATTTTGGAGAGAATGGAGACAGAGTGGGGGAGAGAATTGAGCCAGCAAGTGGCCCTATGACAGAAGGACTTTTGGGCAAGTGACATCCTAACTCTGGACACTAGGAAGGTTGCCTTGGAAGAACTGCAGGTAACAACATTGGGGGGGTGGTCTGGATTAGAGTTGTAAATACTCCAGAGGGGAGAGACCAAGGAGGATTTTTTTTGCCAGTAGGCGGCCTGGTATTGTAATCTGTCCTCAAAATTGAGTACATTGGCTTGGGAGTATAGGATGCATGTGTGGTCCACTTGTCGGCATCGGAAAGTAGCCGGAAGGCCATGTTCACAAACATTTGGATTCTGTTGATAGCAGTGTTGTCAGCAGCTGCAGAGATAGGGAGTCCATAGTCTACTAGGGACAGGACAGAGGAGCTGACAGCCAGGCAGAGGGCTTCTGGGGGCAGACAGTCTTTATGTCTCTATAGGAGGCTGATATGAGTGTTGGTGGCTGATGTGAGTGTGTTGATGTGTGCATGAAAAGAGAGAGAGCAAGGTCAAATGTGATACCTAGATATTTATATGAGAGGATTTGCTCCAGGGGCTGAAGTGAGCTGGAAAGTACCTAAAGGGGAGCATCCCCAGCTTTACTTTGACGGTGTGCAAAGAGCATAGTCTTGTTTTTTTTTATGTTAATGATGGGTCTGCGGTTAAGGAACCAGCTTTCAACTTGGTTAAAAGCATGCTGTAGTGAGGTCTGAGAGAGTTGTAGAGTGGTGTGGGTGTGAGGTGAAGAGGACTGTGTCATTTGCGTATAGAAGAACCTTACCTGGGCAGTGGCTAGGTAGGGCATTTAGGTAGAGACTAAAAAGAAGCAGGCTCAAAATGGAGCCCTGAGGTACACCAGAGTGGACTGGGTGGGTGCTGGAGAGGGTGCTGTTCATTTTATCACATTGGGACCTTGAGGAGAGGTAGCAGACAAACCAGGAGAGGGGTCCTTGAGAGAGGCCAAGTTGAAGGAATGAGTCCAGTAAACATATCGCTATGTATCTGCTTCTCCTGCAACTTCTCTTTGGTTGTTCCCTCTGCCTTCCAACCTTTTGGGGCCTGTTTTACTTTGCCCCATCCAGCTCACTATTACTGTCTCCATAAACGGACTGTGTTCCATTTTTGGGGCTGGCTAACAGACTCAATCCATTAGAAAGATAAGGTATTTGCTGTCTTTTCAAAGTAGTGCCATAGCAACATGGATCCTTCAGCTTGGCAGGCTGGCACTTAGGATTTGCTCAATGGGCAACTATTGCACTATGACATTAGCTTATACATTTCTCCCATCCTCAGTACTTGATGATTTTTGTTGTGTCCTAATGCCCCAACTAGGAAAGTATGGACACAAAGAAAACAACCTTTTGTTGCTTCCTCTTTTCTGGTTTCCACCCCCTTTCCTATATCTCCAGCCCCCCCTCCTCTCCTGTCCTCCTCCTTGTCTTCCCACTCCCTTCTTCCCTTGTTCTGGCCCTTGTCCCTTACTGCTGTGCTTTCTTTTGGACTTTCTCCCATGACCCAGCACTCCTTCTCCATCTCCACAACCCTTCTCCCAAGTCAGCCTTGCTCCACTTCTTCCCCCTCCAGCAGTCTGCAATTATTCATATTTCCCCACTCTGCCACCTACTGCATCAGCCTTCCCTACCAGTTTCTGTCCATCCCCATGCTCTTTATTCCTAACTATTTATTAGTCCCAGTATTCATATATCCTGCCCAGTCTGTCATTCCTAAGTTACCTTGTTCTCCCCTTGTACTCATGACTTTCCAGCTCACTGAATCCCTATAACATTCATACTGGCTCCCTCTCCTGTATCCCTTGTAGTAGTTACCACAGTTCAGCTGCAATTGGTGCTCCTCCTCCTCCTATGCTTGTTTTGTTTTGTGTTCCCCTTGTTTGTCCCTACAGCAACATGTTTGCCTGCCCATGTTCCCCATTATACCAATGGATTGTCCTTTACTAGGACCTTGACTATACCAGAGCCTCCTTTGGTGGTTCCTGCCCTTCCCCATTGCAGTGCTGTTTGGTCCATGTTGCTCCACTGGCTTCCCTGTTATTCCCATGGTGAGGGACTACAGTGCCACTCTGGGACATCATGACTCCAATTAGCTGGATCATGCTTTATGTTAGTTATAGGATTTTACCCTGCTTTCTTTCTACATGGCTTTTAGTCATCCTTGCATTAATCATTTACCTTGCAGCCTACCCAGCCTTATCATGTTCCTCACATTCCATTTCTCAGAAAGAGAGCAGCAAGAGGAAGGAGACAGCTGCTAGAACTCTTCTACTGGGACTAAAGAACTAGAACTGTAATACTGGGTACTTCAATTAGGGTAAAAAAAAAACAAGAGTAAGTGTGCTTGTCTGAGTTGGTGGAAGGGAACTGTTATCTGTGCTGTTAGCTAGGTAAAGAGAAGAGCTGCAAATTAGGGGGTGTGGCTTATGCAACAGAAAGCCAGGTGTCTGTATTTAAAACTTCCCTAGTTAGCTTTTGACAGAGAGAAGCAAGAGGAAGGAGACAGCTGCTAGAACTCCTCTCCTGGGATCATATTGCCCTCCCTCCCTCCACCCCCTCACCATTAGCCAGTTCCACTTTTATAGGCACTGGATTTGACTGACAAGAGGAATTTCCTGTTTGGGAGAAAGAAGGGAGTGATCACAGAGGTACAAAAGACTCACCATCCTAGAAGAAAAAGAATATCTCTCTCCCTCACCCCCAGCTGTTGAAGGTCTGTCTCTGAGCAAGTAAGAAGGAGACTACAGAGGAATACAGGAACTTCCTATCTGAGAACAGGAACGGCAAGGGTAGTAAAGGCACAGAGGCAGTAGGAAAATAGGGAGAAAAAACAAACAAACAAAAAAGCAAAAAGAAAACAGAGAGAAGAAAGATTAAGCATACAAAACAACAGTTGAGGGCCACAAATAAGACATGATGGGAATGATGCAGTGCAGTGGCTGTGGAGTGGCAGTCTTCCAGAAGACTTTCTGGAGGATGCAGTGTTGTCCCATCTGCAGACACTGCTCTGGGCTGAGTGAGGAGGTTGCTCATCTCCAGGCTGAGTTGACCAGAATTCGGGAGACCTCCTATCCCACCCAGGGACCACCAAGGCAGATGCTGCTGCCTCAGAGGTTGCCAAGAAAGAGGAGCGGTTCAACCACAGTGAGTTCATGGAGGGTGAGGGTGGAGGAACAGAGGTGCATCCCTCCAGTTGTACCTTTCCACAATTCATACTCCATTTTGGCAAAGCGTGGTTCCTCTATGGAGGCACACACAGTGGAGACCAAGGAGGATGCTGGGAACCTCCACAAAGGAGACCCACAGGAGGATGGCACAGGACCCCACAGTGGAAGGAAACAATTCCTGGTATTGGACTCAGTTGTAAGGGGAGTAGAACTGGAGGAGGGAGGGGAGAGGGTGGTAAGGTGCCTGTCCAGTGCCATGGCTTGGAGGGACATGGAACGAATCCTCAGGATCATGGAAGCAGCTGCATGGGGGAGGGAGTGGGACATCATTGTCCACCTAGGGACAAATGACCTGGCTGGGAATGGGATCAAATCAGTGCAGGAGGAGTTTGTGGAGTTGGGGAGGGGCCTTGAACAAGTAGAATGCATGGTAACCTTCCCAGAGGTGCTACCTGTCTATGGCATGGGTGAGGCTACGGTAGTCTGCATCATGGGATTCAATAAATGGTTGAAAAACTGGTGCTGAGCTCAGGGTTTTAGCTTCAATGGGGACTGGGGGTCCACCTGTAGGGCAACAGGCCTATACTAGTGCAATGGTCTGCATCTGTCCAGGAGGGGAACTGGGGATCCTAGGTGATAGGTTTAAATGTTTCATTGGCAAGCATTTAAACTAGCTAAGGGGGGAGGCACTGAAGAGGAGCAGGGAAATCCCAGCCCCCAAAAACAGGGTAGTTAGTGAGGCAAACACCAAGCTAGAGAAGTCAATAGGGAGAAGAGCAGGGGTAAATGGAGCAATAGACAAAGGCAGTAAGGACAGGGTTGGGACTAAAAGTGGTAAGGCCATCAAAAAATGAAGGGCTATGAGTACCAATGCCCGTAGTTTGGGCAACAAGCTCACTGTACTAGTGGCCTTAATGGAAGAGGTTTACCTGGATATCATGGCAGTCACAGAAGCATGGTACACAGAGAACCATGAATGGAATGTCAACATACCAGGTTACACAGTCTATAGGAGGGATAGGGAGGGTAGAAGAGGAGGAAAAGTAGCTCTCTACATAAGGGAAGGGATCAAAGCAACAGAACTAAAGGGTAAACAGGAAGGAGAGGAGACACTGTGGGTCACCCTAGAGACAGGAAATGGCACCAGAATCCTCACGGGTGTTGTATACAGACCCCTGTCTCAGGGGGAGGAAATAGACAAGGAAATGATAGAAGGCATCCTTAGGATAGCAGAAAAAGGGGAGATATTGTTGATGGGGAACCTGATTATGCCAGTTGTTAACTGGGGTACCATTGCTGCAGCCGCATCCAAGAGCAGGGTCATTCTCAATGCCCCACAGGGGGCATGCCTCAGACAGCTAGTGTTGGAACTGACTTGGGAGGGGGCAATCTTAGACCTGGTACTCTCAAATGGGGATGGAGAGAGGATCTCAAATTTAGAAGTGGGTAGCCATCTGGGAACAAGTGACCACCAAACTGTGATTCATGAAACACACAGCCATAGAGTCAAGCCATACAAAAGTGAGGGTATTGGACTTTAGGAGAGCTGACTCTGTCAAAATTAGAGAATGTTTCAGAAAAGCACTAGCAAACGGGCAAGAAGGAGGGGGTGGAGAAACAATGGCGAACCATTAAAATGACCATCACAGAGGCAACAAGCCTTTATGTGAAGCAAATAAACAAATCAAAATGAAGGAAAAAATCACTATGGTTCTGAAAAGGTGAAGGTTAGGAAGAAAAATATAGCATTCAGGAAGTATAAGGAAACACAGAAAGAGCAGGACAGAGAACTGTACCAGTTAAAGCAGAAGGAAGAGGGGAAGGCAGTCAGAATAGCAAAGGCCCAAACCGAGGAATAAATAGCCAACTCAGTTAAGACCCACATGGAAAAGAAATGTATTTCAGATATATTTATAAAAGCATATTTCAAATATATTTTTGATCATATGTCTGAAGTATATGTAAAATATCTCAAATTGACTGGTTTTGAAATATCTGATTTATTTGCAGAATATATGTGACAGATATATTTAAGATGTATCATAAATATATTTCCATGATATATTTATTATAGGTGCATAATATATTTTACATATCTGCTTATATATCTTGAATATTTAATAGATTTACTTCTTATGTAGTTGACATATATCTAAACTATTAATAAAATATGTACATTGTACAAATATCTTAAAATACTCAGACAAAAAGACAATGGCCCAGATATTCAAAAGGGTTGCACATGGCGCAACAGTGTTGCACCATGCGCAACACACTGATGCGCCCCGGCATGATATTCAAAAGGGAAAAGTGCGTGGCACAAATCCCGATGTGCCAGAGTGCATCAGTAATGTATGCAGGAGGAGGTGGGGGGGCGTGTCCATACATACACTGCACAGCCGGATATTCAGCCCGGGATGTGCAGAGCCATGCATGCGCAACCCCTACCTGCACCAGCACAAAGTTACACCAAAAAAAAAAGGAACAACTGATGGCCACCCACAGGTGAGCTGCCACATCGCAGGGCACAACATGGCAGCCACCACCTGTGGGTGGCCTCCTGAGTTCCGGCTGCATCTGGTGGCGCCCCCCCATGCCCGATCATGGGCATCTGTAGAAAATAAAGAATAGTTCTGTCCAATATCCCTGGTGGTCCAGTGGACCTCTATCTGCCCGATCGCGGGCATGTGTAAAAAGAGAAGAATTCATCCAATATCCCTGGTGGTCCAGTGAACCGCTATCTGCCCAATCGTGGGCATGTGTAAAAAGAAAATAATTCCAATATCCCTGGTGGCCTAGTGGTACCCCACCCGCAGTGGAGCCCTCTCCCCCAGTCAGCTGGCGGGCGGCAGTACTCACCCCTGCACACCCGCCGCCCGCCGACTGACACCATCGGTAGGGTTGCATGCTCAGTGGTTATAGCATGAGCCAATGAGTGGCAGCCCCTATCCGTATTAAACATTCCAGATATGTGAATGATTCATTCACATATCTGAATGTGTAGTACGGTAGGGACCGCACAACCATTGGCTCATACTGTGAATCAACGCAGGCAGCCCTACCAACGTGTTGCACGGCGGGCGGCGGGCGGCAGGCTGGTGGTATCACACCCACCCCGCTGACCGGGGACCGTGGTAGGGCTCAGTGTGGGAGGTGGGGTACCGCCAGACCGCCAGGATATTGGAATTATTTCTTTTTACACATGCCCACTCGATCAGGCAGATAGCGGTCCACTGGACCACCAGGGATATAGGATGAATTATTCTCTTTTTACACATGCCTGCAATCGGGCAGATAGCAGTCCACTGGACCACCAGGGATATAGGATGAATTATTCTGTTTTTACACATGCCCACAATCGGGCAGATAGCGATCCACTGGACCACCAGGGATATAGGATGAATTATTCTCTTTTTACACATTCCCGTGATTGGGCAGATAGTGGTCCACTGGATCACCAGGGATATAGGATGAATTATTCTCTTTTTACACATGCCCGCAATCGGGCAGATAGCGGTCCACTGGACCAATAGGGATATTGGATGGAATTCTTTTTTTTTTTTAAATGCCCGTGATCGGGCTGCAGAGGGCATCGGTCCCCGATGGCTGCTGCCTGGCTGAGAAACCAGGTGCAAGTCATTGGGGATCCAAGCCTTTCTACATCAAATAAGTCATAATGACATACATGGCCCCATGTGCACCTTGCATACATTATGGCCCCATTTGCATGTCAACTTTTGAATATCACGGTTGCTGTGCATGGCGCAATGGAACTTGCGCTAGCGCATCCCCATGCTCCACTCTGGCCACTTGCGCTGGTGCAGTGCCACTGCGCCATGCACACTGGGGGTGGCCAGGGTGAAATATTCAATGCTGCTGAGCCATGGCGCAGCTCCATTGAATATCACCCAGTCCACACCCCTGAGCAGCCAAGTTGAGCTGTGCCCAAGCTTGTGCCACAGCCTGGCACAGTTTGAATATCTGGGCCAGTGGATTAGTATTGATGTAACATATCTTTAACTGTACATTTGGAATCCCTCTTATTAGTAGCCATTTAGATATATATATAGTATAATTATCATTTAATGATTCATCACTACCAAAAACTTATAGATTATGTATTTATACTTAGAGTTTATCTCTTAATCTCACAATTTATAGAGGCTCAAATAGGTATTTATGCCACCCCAGTTTGGTTCCTTTTTATGTTGGGGTGAGTTCCTACATGTACTTGTTTGTTTTTACTCACTACCTTTCCCTCTGGTCTGTAAGCGAATGTTGTCAACTCAATATTATTTTAAAAATAGAAATTACCATGATTTTGCTTGATAAATTGTATTTTGGAAACATGCAAAAACATATTTGACATATATACAAACATATATTCTGCATATATTCTAGACACATTGTATCTTGCAAGCAAACAAGGTATATGTATTTTACTCACATCAGAAGTTAGGCACATGTGCACACTGGACCAGGAGCTCCAAAAGGCACTTCTTGTATTTTCCATCACAAAGTTTATTTGTACAGTAAAGAAAAAATTGTAAAACTAAAGACACAAGTAGCAATAGTAAAAAACAAACCTCCCCACAGGACTGACATTTCACACTGTGCTTAGAAAAGCATGAGAACAGCACAAAATGTCAATCCTGTGGGGAGGTCTGTTTTTTACTATTGCTTCTTTTGGCTACTGTTTTACAACATTTTATTTATTTTTCACAAATAATCTTTGTGGTAGAAAATCTAGGAATCGTCTTCTGGAGTTCCTGATTTGGTGTACATGTGTGTGTGTAGTGTATGTGTGTGTGTGTGTGTGTGTGCCTAACCTTTACCATGTGTGCCATTTACATTTACGTTGTGAGCACCACTATATTTTGGAACTGCCTTCTTTCCTTGTATACATAGTTTACTATAAGAATATATGTACAAATAGTGCATTCAATATGTATTTACAGAATGTAGTCTATATATATATTATAAAGGTATATATGGGTTCAGATATTCAGTGCACTTGCGCATGGCTCAACTGAGTTCCACCAGCGCAAGTACGTAGTTGCACCACCGAGCGATATTCAAAGGCAGCAGTGGCGCAGCACAAATCCCACTGAGCCAAGGTGCAACTATAATGTATGCAGCACAAGTTCAGGGGGCGTTCCTATGAATAAGTGACGTGATGACATATTCAATCGGAAAGCATGGTACAAGTCTGGAGCAAACCCCAAGTTGCACCATGCAGACTTGAGCCTATAAAAAATGGCTCAAATTCACAAACAGCAGATGCTCAACATTGTGCCCAGAGAGAGAGATGGAGTGAGAGAGTGTGTGAGATAGAGAGTGAAGAGAGAGATAGAGAGGGAGTCAGACAGAGTGGGAGAGAGAGAGATACAGACAGATGGACTGACTGACAGAGTGACATAGGCAGCCACGGAGACACCCAGTGATGGAGTGATGGACAGTGGCCCATTCATAATGGATGCAGTAATGAGTGGTGTGAGGAGGTAGAAGGAACACCAGTGTGACTGATGAAGGGCCTGGTGGTAGTATGCCTGACACAGGTGGTATTGTGCCAGCTTCACGTATGAGAACTACAGTGACACCAAGATAGTGGGCCAGTACCGCTTGAGCAGGACAATTCTGAGGCAGTTCTGTGAGCTGTGCAGTGATGCGATGAAAGCACCCACCAGATGTAGTCATGCCATGTCAGTGGAGACCAAGGTGACTGCCGTGATGTGCATGCTCGATACTGGCACCTTCCAAAGACCAATGGGGGATACCACATCCTACCTTCTCACCCAGTTCCTCAACGCTGTGCTGCCATGTGCTTCAGAGTTCATACATTTCCCCAGCACACAGGCAGAGTATACAGCAAACATGCAGGAGCTCCAGTCAGTGGCACGCATGCCAGGCATGATCGGGGCTATAGACTGCACCTAAATCGGCATTCGCACACCAACTGGCCCAGAGGGCCCAGTCTACATCAACAGGAAGAGGTACCCATCCATAAAGTGCCAGGTGGTGTGTGATGCCACGAGGTGCATCATCAGTGTCTGCACCACAATCCCCAGGAGTGCACATGATGCCTTTATATGGCAAAGCTCAGTGCTGTGCCATAGGTTCAAGTAAGGTGACATCCCCACAGGCCACCTTGTCAGTGAGTAGGGAATGCGCCAGGGTGGCTGGGAGCCATAGCCCTAGGGATGGGGGAGGGTAGGCGGGGCAGGCATTGAGGTGCATGCAGTGGCAGACAGGGAGCAGTGGGAAACACAGCACAGCACAGGGCTAACCATGTCTTCTTCCACACAGGTGACAGCGCATACCCCCTGAGGCCATGGCTGCTCACCCCCACTGCTGACCATTGTCATCTGTGGAGGAAAGCTACAATGAGGCACATGCCAGCATGCACAATATCATCAAGCTTGTCTTTAGCATGCTAAAGATGCAATTCTGTTGCCTAGAGAGATCAGGTGGTGTCCTACAATACAGCCCATTGAAAGCCTGTGGCATATTCCTGGCCTGCTGCATCCTACACAACATGGCCATTGACCATGGAATAGTTGCCGAGGCTGATAATAATAATAATAATAATAATAATAATGATAATAATCCTCTTTAGTGATAAGAAGTGCAATTCAATAAATACCAAAGCACTTTCACATACATTTAAAATGCTGAAATTAAAATTATATACATAACAATTCTATCTTAATTAACAGTAAAAGCAAGAGAGAAAAAATAAGTTTTCAGGGCAGTTTTAAAACTCTTCACAGTCAGACACTCCCTTATCCGATGAGGTAGAGAATTCCACAGGTTAGGAATTGCAAAAGCAAAAGCACGGGCTCTGGAGGTCTTCAAACAAACCCTTGGACTCTCTAGCAATCCCTGATTGGCAGAGCGGAGCAGTCAGAGGGGGAAATAGGGACAAAGGAGCTCTTACAGATAATCTGGTCCCTGTTCACGTAGGACTTTATAGTCAGCAAGCCGACCTTGAAGGTGGTCCACCACTGAACTGGCAGCCAGTGCAGTCTGAGCAGCGCAGGTGTAATATGGATGGACCTAGATAGCCCAGTCAATAACCTGGCTGCAGCTTTCTGCACCAGCTGCAGGTGATGGATATCAACCCCCAAAGCCCTAGGTATAGGGAGTTGCAGTAGTCAAGGCGAGAGGTCACAAAGGCATGGTCCAATGTCGGGAGATCACTGGGCGGTACAAGGTGCTTAATCCAGGCTATATTCCTCAGATGGTAAAAAGAGGTCTTGACGACAGATGAAACCTGAGATTTCAAGGTCAACCCCTCATCACTTATAATGCCCAGACTACGCACTTATTTGGAGGTCATCAGATGGTGACCACCGAGCAAAAGCCCAGTGGCCCGCACCCCCGAGGGCCCCTCTACCCAGCGACCTGGGTCCACCACCAAAACCTAAGTTTTGTCGGGATTCAGCTTCAGGCAGTTGGCACTCATCCAGTCTTGGATCTCAGTGAGGCAGTTGTTAAACACCGAGACAGCATCATCCCTGTCAGGCACAAAGGACATATATTGCTGAGTATCATCTGCATAGCAATGAAAACTCAAGCCATACAGCCTTACAATGTCTCCCAATAGCAGCATGTACACCACAAATAACATTGTCAAAAGCAAAGAGCCTTGGGCTACCCCACATGGTAGACAGAATGCATAGGAAAAATAAATTCCAGAAGCAACTCTTTGAGATCTACCAGTGAGGAATGAATGGAACCACCTGAGAACTGTCCCTGACAATCTGCAGATAACCCTCAGATGCTCCAGCAATACGTCATGATCCACAGTGTTGAATGCTACAGAGAGATCAAGAAAGACCAAGATAGAATGAGTCTTCCAATCTCTCACTAGCAGGAGCTATCGCTATGATGAGGGTGACATTAGCAGGGACAATGGTGGTGATGGGCCGGAGGGTGGTGGGAAGCCGCCCCTTGGAAGAAGGGATCCACTTGTGGTGCAGGAGGCATGAAGGCACGGAGATACCATTGCAAGGGAACATTATGGACAAAACAGGTAAGTGCACTGACACACAGGAAGGACCACACAGACCAGCACACAACACAGTGGCAGGGATGTGCACAGCAGTATGCATGCAGGGACGGGGGCACACAACACACATGGAGGAGCCACTAGCACATGGGCACACACACACAGATATAGCAATGGCATCTGCACAAGCACACACACACACAGATCTACACACACACACGTTGAGGAACATGGCATGGATCAGAAGCATGACACTGGTGCACAGGCATGACCGGTGCAGAGCTGCCCTCAGCACATCCATGCCACATGTCCCAGAAGCGTGGTCCACACACACAGGGGGCATGTGGAACAACACACATGCACACCACCACATGCATGCTGCACCACCACCACCCATGTGTGTGTAGCAACAGCAGTGGAAGGCAGGTCAGGGCAGTAGGCACGTTACTCCAACCGTCCAGTCCCACGACCACTGCAGCCATGTGGGTGGCTGCATTAGAGCTGGCCAGCAGATGCATGCTGCACATCGGCCACAGGGGTATGTCAGACACCCGCACAGGGTTGATGTGAGGGACTGCGACCGTGTACATGCAGGGGTGTAGAGGCAGCCAAACAGGCCATCCCAGGGCTGTCTGGGATGCTGACATCTGAGCCCGGCATCCACTGTGTGGGGGTCACCAAACTCCGGGACCATGGGGTGGAAAGTGCACTTCAGGGGGTCCTCTGCACATGGCCCAGACCAGTGGCCATCACTGCCGCTAGCCCAGCTGCAATGGTACTGGTCATGCTGTCCATCGATGCCACAATGGCACCAGTCATGCAGTCCAATGCTGCGGTTGTTGCCTCCCACATCTGGCTGAGCCCATCCATAAGCCTCACATTGCCCCTGTCCTGCTGCTCAGCCTACTAGTGCACCTCTGCCCACAGTGCACTCACCTCTGTGGCAAGCAACACCTGGTTCTCTATGGATGCCTGCAGTAACCAGGTGTGCTCTATTAGCCTCTTGACATCCTGGGCCTCCTGGCCCACCCATCCAGCTGCTGGGGGGTGTCACGGCACATTGCACAACTTCCTGCTCAGGTGGATGCCGCACAGCGGGCCATACGGGGGTATGGTACTTTCTGGTGGCCCGGCGGTGAGCACCGTGTCTTGCTGCCCATTTTCACCTTCTGCTGCCATTGAATGACTGTCTGCTGGGCAGTGCCCTGCACTGCCGCCACAACAACGGCACAACTGTCACCCACACCTGACACATGGAGGTGGCTGTAGAGCTGCAGGCAAAGCAGTGGGCCCTGCTGGTACCTATGTAGTGGGCAGGGGTGTGTTGGGCACTACCACCACCACTACACTGTCCAGTACCAGTGTAAGGTCATCATCAGTGTCGGACAACAATCCAAGCTGAGTCTCTGCACACAGCACATCCAGGCTGTCATCGTGCAGGAACCCAGCCAGGGCATCATCTGACCCCATATCTAGCACGTCCACATGCCAATACTGCCATGCCATGGCCTGTCCTGGCTCTGGATGCCCATGGATGTCGAAGATTGGGAATCCCTGTATGCAGCTGTGGCTGCCTCCACCTGTTCCTCTGCATGGAGGTGTGCTGGTGCTGCATGACAAAGACAGAGAGTTAGTGGTGAAGCAATACCCATGACCCCTTCTTGCATGCCACTGTTACCACCTGCCACTGTGTTGCACTGGGTGTGCGTGTCCACACACTCATGTGGCTGTGGGTACAGCATCAGGCACACCTGCATGGCACTCCCACACCAGACACGCCTGGCTGTTGGTCATACTCACCATGCAGTGAGGGGCTGCCACCTGTCTGGAAACCACCAACAGGCACACCATCCACTGCCATGCAGCTGATGGTGGTAGCCACAAGCTCCTCTATGACCATCAGCGGTGGCACTGTTGCTGGTTTACCACTGGTCTCCCTGCAGGACACCCATATGTCCACCACCTTGTCCTCGATACACCTCCTGTCCATGCCAACCTTCTTCTTGCACTCCTGCGAAGTGTGATGGTGCCGACCATGGGCATTCACATATCAGGCCACCTCATCCCAGCCCACTGCCCGCTCCTGCATAATGCCTGTGGCACCACTAGGTAGGCCCTCCCTGTCTATATAGGCCTCAAAGAGGACATTGGTCTCAGCTGCTGTGAAGTTGGGCCTGCGCTTGCGTGCAGGCACCTGACTCTCCTCTCCATCACTGCCCAACATTCTGCCACCTGTGAACATGAACAGCACAGTGGGTCAGTGTCAGCACATCTCTGTGCAGCCCTCTGATGCAGTGTTGTAATAGGATGCTGTTCATCCATGTTCCCAGTCACTTACCTAAAGGGTTGCAATACCGGTCTGTGGCCTGTGCTGTTCCGTGACACATGTAAAGTCCAACGCATGTAAACGAGCCTGTGTGCAATGGTAATGATATGTTAATGCTCCCCACTGTGTCATGTATTGGCTAATGAGGTGATTTGCATTTGGCATCTCAATATCATGAACTTGCGCCATGCACAATATGGTTGCGCCAGAGCAACTCTGTGGCGCAATACCTGCACATGTGCAGTGAGCGTGCCCACAGTGCGCATGTCCACAGCATGAACCACAATACAATTCCGCATCTTGCGCAGCATGCAAAATGCCATGGCACTTCACATGCGGCACTGGTATGGCATCGCACATGTGCATTCTTTCTGGCAGTGGTCTCTATCACGCACCTGCGCACTGCATGTGGGGTGATGACCTCTGATCCACGCGCCATCTACATGACCCTGTGCCCCTGCTAGGCCATGGTGTGATGCGCATGCCCATGAGGTGCTATGGCCCCACACTGCACAGTTGCAGCCTTGCATATCCTATCACACATCCTGCACATGTGGCAGGCACGTGCACTGTTCCACAGCCATTTCCCTCGGCATTGCAGCTGCACTGTGACCATGGCACAGGGTGTTGGCAGAAGGACTATGAACTGGACAGGTGTGGAGCTAATAAACTTGGTGGCCATTGTGCAACCCTATGAGGGGCAGCTTTTTTGCCAGGTGCCGCTCCAGAAGGCCAGGGGGGATGTGTAGCACAGCATGTCTGAGGCCCTGGAGAGGAGGACGGGTGTTGCCCGGACACCAGAGTAGTGCTATCACAGGTTCGGGTACCTGCAGTGGAGGGACCCTGACTGACTGTGCCGGCTGCAGGCACGTGTCCAGCATGGTGCAGTGCCACAGCCAGGTAGGTGTGTGCATGTTGCATGTATGCCCAGGTTCAGTACTGCAGTGTTTAAATGGCTGTGTGGCATGGTCCACAGTGAGGTACATCATCATCCTGGGGGGCACTGCGCATCATACTTGGCTGCTACAGATGTTGCAACCATGCTGGTGTGGGAGCCTCAGGACAGACAGGGACAAGTCCAGCACACGGCAGGCTGTGTGGTGTGGGGGCTCTACATGCATGATTATGTACGGATGTCCACCTGTCTTCATGCTCTCCACAGGGCCAGAGGACTGCAGATGTGCCAGAGCAGAGGCAGTGGACAGGGCAGTGCCCCCTAATGGACAACAGGCAGCACCCACTGCATAAGGCAGGGCAGGTAAGCATTGTCACATTCCTTATCTGTGTCACTGTGGGATAGCAGTGGGGACAGAGTACAGCCATGGATACCTCTGCCATGTGCCTGGACATCCATGTGTGTCACACAGTCCATTGTGTGTGCCACTGTGGCCCGTCACTTGGCCGCCGTATACCGGCTGTTGGGGGGGTTGGTGTGCACATGGCTTCCACCATTTGTGCTGTGGTGCTGCTGTTGCTCTGTGCCATGTGTCCATCACTGTGTGATCATGCGCAGCTACACTGCACTGTCCACCTCTCTGCACCACTGTGGTGCGCTGTGTGGATAGCTGGCTTTTCCTCCATGAGAGGGTCCTTTCTGGTCTCTCCAGGGGTGTGTGCCCCCACTGTCCAATGCACGCTGTGGGTGGGCAGTGATCCTTGGGGCATTGCACTGATTGTCTGTCTTGTCCCATCCCCTAGGTATCAGATGACCAGTGGTGCAGAGGGCTACATGGGCACAGACAAGAACACTGCACCAGATACTTATTGTGCTGCAGAGGGTCCTCTTGGTCATCACATCTGTCCAGAGGGTGACAGCAGCAGGAAGGAGGGAGATGTGGAGCAGAGGGATATCCAGCAATAGCCAGAGTTTGGCCTTTTGTATATAGCCCCTTTCCCCTCGCTATCCCTATTCTCCTGCAGCCCTCCATCCTATTGTATAGCCCCTGTTACCTGCCCTGATCCTACACTCTACCTCCCCTGTTCCTGACTCCTGTTCCAGTTGTTTGTTGAGTTCTGTTTTTCACATGTTATAAAGCATTTATTTTGCTACATGCCTGTGTCTGTGTCTGCTTTGCAGGTGGCATGTGCAGCCATGCTGCATTTGGCATGGTGTTGGAATGGGAGACACATGTAGGGTCACTGGGGTTTCCTGCTGTGTCCAGTGGTTGGTCACGTTGTGGTGGGGATTGTCTCCTGGGTTCAGTGGGTGTGCTGTGTCATCACAGTCACCATGGGCCTGTGGTCAGGGGTGAGCAGGCAGGTGGGGGTGTGGGGATTGCACACAGACCTTGGTGTTCTGCTGGACTTAGTCCACCTGCTGGGGTTTGGACATCTGCATTCACTGCTGCACTACCAGTCCCATGGGATGTGACCACCTGCCTGGGTCCTGCCTCATTCAGTGCCTAGCATCAGCGCTGCCTGTGGGGGCATGTGACATGGGTGTGTTTGTGTCCAGGGATGTGGGCTGGAAAACTGTTGTGGACTGGTGTTGGCCATGGCCAGCTGGCTGGTGTCCTGTGGGGGGGCACCGTTTGCAGCCATGTATTGGCCATTGTCCCCACCTGTCACCTGATGGTCAAGCCACCATTGTCTTCTGGGGTGCTGTTCTGGTGCCTGCTCCTGTCGCACAGTGGTGGATCAGCTATAGTTGGTGCAGTGCACTGCACCTCTGTTGGCGTCTGTGCTCCATCACGTGTTGCCCAGTGTTCCCTTCTGCTCCCTGCCTCTGTGTGCACTGGTGTGCCCTGCTGGTGGGATCCTGTGTCCTTTGTCCCTGTGCTTTCTTAGTTGTGTCCCTGGTCCTCTTGCAATTACACTGTCCCCTGGGTTTGTGTACAGGTTAGCTCCACGCTTCCATGGTTGTGCCGGCACATTTCTGGGTGCGCCATGGCACATCTTTGCCATATTCAGCCAGCTTGTGCTGACGCATTTCTATGGCACAACTTCTGAATATGGTACCCACTTTGCCATGGCACATCTGACTTGCACTGCGCCGGCCTTTGGTGCAATTCTGAATATCTCTGCCATAATATATATTCCAGTCATAATAATAAACTATCAAACATATTTAACTGCTATGTAAAACATATATTTTAAGTGTATTATCAGTATAATTAATAGGATAAATAATATATATATTACAGATACGTTACAGATGCATATCAGGCCAAACCAATTTTAACATATATGAAATATATCTCAAAAAAATACATCTCTAATATATTGAAAATATATGTTAGCTAACATACACTCACTGTAGAAATTACAGAGTAAAATTAAGCTTGCATAAAACTATTACTTTTTCATTAGAGAACATAAAAACATGACAAGTACAACACAGTATTTCTTTAATAATATAACAAAATATATATATTATAAATGCCAATAAGACATATCTCATTGACTTCTACAAATATCTAAAATATAACTGGAAAAATGCACTGATATCTAAAATATGTGAGATAGTTAGGTATACTCATATGTAGTCTACATATTAACAAAATACAGTATAGTTCTTTTCCATATGGGTATAATTTAAAACTATGTTATGAATATTTTTTTTTCATATATTTATCATCTTACAAAGGAAACTAAAAAATGAAAAGGTATAAGTAACTCGGAATATATATGTTGGACAGATTCAAACTATATGTTTACCTAAAATGCAAAATGTGTAGAAACTGCAATAATGTGTATGCACAAATAAATATTTTTGATTTTATTCAAGGACAAAACTTTGAATGAACAAAAACTTGAATTTTAAAATAAAATAGCAAAACATATATTTGAAATATATGAATTAAAGATGTTTGCCAAATAGGATACACTGTGGATCATTCTGCGAATATCTAGAACATACCTCGAAATATATCTGAAAAGTGTGACTATATCTGACACATGTTTGAAACATATTTGGGGATACAAGCATATATTTCAGATATTAAAAAATATAGATATTTTCCATATAGGGAAGGGGATAAAACCTTTTATAGGTACATTAGGGAGCAGAGAAAGACCAAGTGAGGGATAGTGAGGCTTAATAAAGGGGAGGGTCGGGTCAGTGGGCAGAGGGTGACAGTGAAAAAGCAGGGATACTGAATGAATACTTCTGCCCAGTATTCACAAAAGAAGAGGAGGGGGAGGTACCTAATCCAATCAATAGAAGTACTGTAGAAAGGGGGATCGATACCAGTCCATTCACAGATGAAAGCATTCTGAAAGAACTCCTAAAACTAAAGGTGGACAAAGCAATTGGCCTTGGTGGGATTCACCCCAGAATTATAAAAGAACTATGGGAAGAACCAGTGACACCACTGACTAAACTTTTTAACAAATCATGGGATGATGGTGTGGTACCTAAGTATTGGAGGAGGGCAGATGTGATTCCCCTTTATAAAAGTGGGAACAAAGCAGAGGAAGGAAACTGCAGACCTGTTAGTTTGACCTCAGTTGTAGGAAAAATTATGGAATCACTTCTCAAAGAAAGAATTGTTGAGTACCTAGAGGCCAGCGGGGCACAGGACCCAAGACAGCATGGATTCACAGTGGGAAGGTCAGGTCAGATGAATTTAAAAATTTTCTTTGAATGGGTGACCAAAGTAATAGACCAGGAAGAGGCTCTGGACATGGTCTACCTACACTTTAGCAAGGCATCTGACACAGTCCCACACAAAAGATGAATAAACAAATTAGCTAGCCTGGGAGTGGGTCCCAGGGTGGTAACCTGGATAAAACATTGGCTGGACAAAAGGACACACAGTGTAATAGTAAATGGAGTCCACGCCAAAAAAAGGGGAGTTACTAGTGGGATACGCCGGGTTCAGTGCTGGATCCAGTCCTTTTTTATGTCTTTATAAGTGACATCGCAGATGGACTAGAAGGAACAGTATGCCTCTTTTCAGATGACACAAAAATCTGCAACAAGGTTGATTCACAAGGAGGGATGGAAAGGATGAGAAGGAACTTCGCAAGGTTGGAGGAGTGGTCAAAAGTATGGCAGCTTAGATTCAATGGAAAGAAGTGTGAAGTAATGCACTTGGGAAACAAAAACCCAGGGGCAGGGGAAGAGTACACAGTGAGGGGGTAGGTACTAATAACAACAAAAATGGAAAGGGACCCGGAGGCAGTCATATCAGATGACCTAAAGGTAAAGGTAAGCAAGCAATATGAGAAGGCTGTATGGAGGACTGGGGAATACTGGGATGTATAGGAAGCGGCATCACCAGAAGAAAACAGGAAGTTGTTGTCCCTCTCTACAGTCAGTTGGTGAGACCCCATCTGGAGTATTGCATGCAGTTCTGGAGTCCCCATCTCTGCAAGGACATAGACAGAATGGAGGCAGTCCAAAGGAAGGCAACTAAAATGGTGCAGGGTCTGCACCAGAAGCCATAAGAAGAGAGACTAAAGGAGCTTAATATGTATACCCTAGAAGAAAGGAGGGAGAGGGGGGACATGATAGAAACTTTCAAGTACCTCAAGGGAATCAACGAAGTCCAGGAGAGTAGCATCTTTCAGAAAAAGAGATGTGCAAGAACAAGGGGGCACAATTAGAAGATGGGGGGCTGGCTAAAATGCAATGTGTGGAAGTATTTTTTCATGGAGAGGGTGTTGGACACATGCAACGGCATTCCTGAGGAGTTCATGGGGTCAAAAACAGTGTGAGAATTCAAGAATGCATGGGACAGACATAAGGCAGTTCTGGTGGGGGGTAGGAAGAAGTAGGAGGTTGGATAACTAGGATCTGCAGCTTATCCAATAGGTAGGGAAATGGACAGACTGGGTGGCCAAGCGGTCCTTATGTGCTGCCAAAGTCTATGTTTCTATGTTTCTATTACTGTTCTGTATGCTTCCCACTGCATTCCCTTATCTCTGCCTTAATGGCACTTACAGTAATCATACTCCACTCCTCCTCTCACTTCTTACTTACTACTATCCACTTAGTCCTTTGTTTTACCTACCTCCTACTCCTCAACTGTCAGCTCCCCTTTCCTCGCTCAGCCCATACCAGCAGTCCAACAGCCTATTCCCTAACTCTGCCTATTGAGGCATAGGAGTGCAGGTAGGCTTCTCCATCTACTGGGGAAGAGAGCCTGTTTCCTCTACCTTCGGTCTCAATCAGTTATAATCCTAGTCAACTTTCCACAGTCTCTGTCTCTAACCTCTGCCCAGCGAGGTATCAAGTGAAGGTTAGCTTGCCCTGACAACCAGAGATGGGTGTCTGTCTTCAATCTACTGTTTCAACCAACTGCATTCTATACCTGATACCTGGTTGCCGCATTCCCTTTGGGAATGGGACCACTATACCCCATTTGCCTTCAAAATCCTACCTCACTTGACTACATCCTGCACTTCCATGGTCTTGATGTACTTATCCCCACCTTGGCCTCCTCACATCCTGGATTTGGACCCCGCTAGCTTGTTCAATCTCCATTCTCAATCTCCACTTAGTTTGTTAGACTCATGGACTGCCCTGCTGCTTGTCTTCCACCTCCACCAGTGTTCCTGGGCATCGTTGTTGTGGCTTGTCTTCCTGCTCAACCTCCTCCAATCTACGGATCTTCTGATTCAAGCTGCCATCTTCCCCCAATTGATACTCCAGATGATTGTGTTTCCTTATTGCCTTCCTTTGACATGTCTTCCCACATTCCCTTTGCTTCCCACTGGATATGTGCCATTTTGCTCATCTTCTCGGATGCATGCCTGAGGCCTTCTGCAATTTTCTCCCTGTATTGCCTGTGTCTCATCCTGACGTCTTCCATCAGTAATTCCTGTGCATCTCCATTTCAGCAATTCCTGAAGGTGGGAACCCGTTCCCCATCATTGCATCATGTTGCTACTGACTATTCCAGTTTGCCAACTCCTTTGGAGGTGGGAACCTCCTATGAATCCCCGCTCCCCTTTTACTGTGGGCAATGCCAGTTCGCCATCTCCTTTGGAGGTGGGAGCTCGTGCCTCAACTTCGTAGCACCTTGTACCTGGATTCGCTTCTTGGTCATACATGGATCCACCACCCGAGGCCTGTTGCAGCTTTCCAGCATTCTATTCTGGTATAATGTGGCACATTGCCCCAGTTCTGTACCTTCCCTGCACCTGCTGATATCAGTACTGCCTGGCCCCTTCTGTCTTCTTATCCAGCTCCATTCTGGAGTTTTTCCCTCCATCCTTGGATTGCTGCCTTCCTCCTTTCCCTGGTGGCTCGGGGGTCCTGCATGTTTACTGTGTCTCTTTTTAGATATTCCTACAACTATCGACATCCAGCATCCCTGCCTGATCAGCTACTCCTACCCATTCATCAGACTCATACTCCTACTTTGGCCATCATAACAGCTCCCTTCCAATGTTCCATGAAGTATCTGTTCTTGTCACCCGATCCAGCACTATCCCTTGAACAGTATGCCTTACAGACTCTTTTGTCACCATAGAATCATCGATACTTCCCAATAACCTCCCCAAGACCCATTTCAGAATCCCATTTGACTGAACTATAGAAGATCTCATCTCTCAACCAATTCTGCATACAAACATATGAATATGCCAGCAGAAACAGACCACCTGGTCTATCTAAGTCTCCTTGAGTGTGCAGCTAGTACCCCTAGTTTGCAGCTGTCCCACCCCCTCCCCTTTGTCATCCCACTTCCACCCCCTACTTCCCCCACCCTCACTCTCCCCTGTTACCTATCCCATGTCCTTTTGAAGCTGTTCACAGATTTACATGATACCACCCATTCTATGAATTAGTGTCTCTTCATTTCCTTCCTAAATCTTCCCCCCTCTATTCGTTGCCCATGCCCCCTGGTGACCCTCCCCCTCCTTAACTTAGAGACCCCATCTGCCCCATCCTTATTGATTCCCCTCAGATACTTGAATGTCTCTATCATGTTCCCCCTGTCCATTCTGTCCTCCAGGGTGTACATATTCAGGTCTCCAAGCCTGTTGTCATAGTCTCTCCCCTCCATTCCACATATCATCTTTGTTGCCCTCCTCTGCACCCCCTCCACTAGCCTGATATCACGCTTTAGGTATGGCCTTCAAAACTGCACACAATACTCTAAGTGCAGCCTTACCAGTGACCTGTAGAGGGGCAATATCACTTCTCTATGCCTGGACGAAAACCCCCTCACTATGTATCCCAGCATTTTGTTCACTTTTGCAGCCACTCTCCTGCAGTGGGCAGTGTTGTTCATGGTCCCTGTTATCATTATGCCTAGGACCTTCTCCTCCTCCTCAGTGATCCCCAGCTTAACCCCCAGCCAGTATCTCTCCTTGGGTTCTTCACCCCAAAGTGCATAACCTTACAATTCTTTGCATTGAACCCCAGCTGCCACCTTTCTGGCCAGTCCTCTAGCATGCTTAGGTCCCCCTGCAGCTGCTTCCATCCCTCCTCTCCATCCACCACTGCTTTGATTTTGGTGTCATCAGCGAATAGACTTACCTTGCTCACCACCCCATGTGCAATCTCTGCTATGAAGAGCCTAAACAATACTGGCCCCAACACAGAGCCCTGTGGCATCCCACTTGTTACCTGCCTTGGAGTTGAGAGTTCCCCTCTCAGCACCACCCATTGCAGCCTCCCACTCAGCCAGCTTGTAATCCAGTTCATCATTTTTGCGCCTACCACCATACCAGTTAGCTTCCCCCAAGCCACCCATGAGGTACCGAATTGAATTCCTTGCTGAAGTCCAAGTAAAGAACATCCACCGCATGACCCTTATCCAGCTCACCCGTCACCCAGTCATAATATTGTATGAGGTTAGTTTGACATGACTTCTCTGAAATGAACCCATGCTGCCTCACATCCTGGAGGCCATTGTCCTCGAGGTATGACGCCAGTCTTTCCTTTAGTATTGTTTCCATGATTTTGCACACTATGGAGTTTAGACTTACCAGGTGATAATTACCAGGTTCATCCCTTGGTTCGCTCTTGTGTAGTGGTACTACATGTGCCATTCTCCAGTCCAGTGGCACACATCCCAACTCCAGTGAGGTGCTGTACAGATCTGCCAGTGGCTCTACCAGCACCTCCATCTCTCTCAGCACCCTGGGGTGGATACCATCCTGCCCTGGTGCCTTGTCTACCTTCAGTGCCCTCAGTCACTCTAGGACTCTACTTGCCTCAATTCTTCCATCTGTTGCCTCCTCTCCCCCTGTCCCCACCCTCCCAGCCCATGGTGGCAGCGGTCCCCCCTTTTCTTCCATGAACACTGAGCAAAAGTATTCATTCAGTGCTTCTGCCTGCTCCTCCCCCTTTTCTGTCCACTACCCACCCCTTTTTATCCTCTCTATTGTCTCCTTGCACTTCCTTTTCTCCCTTATGTATCTGAAAAAGTCTTTCTCCCCCATTAATTCCCTGCACTAATCTCAGCTACTTCTGGGCCTTGGCTTCTCTCACTTTTCTGGTCATCTCCTTGGACCATCTTGCATACTCCTCCCTGTCCACTTCCTTCCCCATCCTCCTATAATTCTGGTGCGCCTTTCATTTTGCTCTCACAACAGCATGGTTTTCTTGCTTTGCTCCTCTTACTCTGTGTCTTGGTGCAGGCTTCTGTAGCCTCTGTAGCCTCTGTAATCCCCCATTTAATAATAACCCATTTCTGCTCTGCATCCATCTCCTGCCTTATGCCTTCTAGTTTCCCTTTCAGTACTTCCTGCATCCTGCCAAAGTCTGCCCCCCCCGGAGTTTACCACCTGAGTAACTGATTTCTCTGGCTTTCGGCACATCGTGATAATAAACCACACCGTTTGGTGATCGTTGTCAGCTAGTGGGTCCTCCACCTTTATTTCCCTTACTACCTCCCCATCAACAACACCAGATTTAAAGTGTTCTTTAGCCTAGTAGGTATACTAACCAACTGTGTCAGAAGACCCTTCTGGATTGCTTCCAGGAGCACATGCTCCCTAACACTGGAGGTGACCGGAATGCTCCTGTCAACCCCCGTCAACTTGAAATCTATCACGATGACCACCTTCCCTTTTCTACATACCTTTCTGATTTGCCCTGCTAATTCCCTGTCAAGCTTCTCAGACTGGGACGGTGGCCTGTATACCACCTCAAACCTCAGTTTCCTGCCCCTTGAGTCTAGGAGCTGCAGCCAGATTGCCTCTGTTCTCCTTTTTTACCCCTCTTCCCTTGTGTATTTGATCCCATCCCTCACATAGACTACAACCACACCACCCCTCCCTTCCTTACAGTCCTTCCTGTTTAATTTGTGTCCTGGGATTGCCAGATCCCAGTTCTGGTGCTCTGTTGCCCACATTTCTGTGACAGGTGCAATATCCACCCTCCACACTGCTAAGAGGGCCTGTAGCTCAGCTGATTTGTTGCCTAAGCTTCTTGCATTCAGTGAGACCACCCTCCATCCCTCCACCTTCCCTTCATTGGCCTCCATTTACTTCCTTCTACTCCCTTCTTTTTTGCCACCCTGAGTCCTTCCCTGCTAGACTGGGAGGCAGGATGTGACTCCACTCTATTGGATCCCTGGCTACCTGCTGTCAACTTGCCACCCCTCCAATCTAGTTTAAATCCACCTTTGTCACAATATACCTCCCCAGTCTTTGCTTTAATACCTCCTTTCCCTACCCACTCAGGTGCAGCCTATCCCTTGCAAACAGATTCTTATTATCCCAGGTACTGCCCCAGCCACCCAGAACCCCATATCCCTTAGTTTGACACCATCCTACCAACCATGTGTTTAACTTTCTAATCTTCTCCTTTCTCACTGTGCTTACACAGGGTGCTGAAGGATGCTTCCTTATATATTTCATTAATTCAACAAGTATGGGCATCACTACCTCCCATGTCTTCATAGGATCCAAGATTTAGTGGAGTTTCCTTCAGTCCTATCTTCTTACCTGGAAATGTGACCCTAATTCATTCCTAGATGTACCAATTCCATAATAACCATCACTATTAAGGATAATGGGAACTGCAGGATACCTCGAAGCAGTACTGGCATCATCCATTGTACTTTCTCCTTACAGTCTTCTCCTGCAAGTGCTGACTCAGTTTGATCAGGTTATTTGACTTGTATTCCCTGAATAGCCATTGGATGTTCGTAAGACCTCTTCCAGCTACTATCCCAGAACATGTATCATTGAATATCTGGTGCCTAGCTGCCTTACTAAAGTTACTTTGTCTCCATGCCACTGTTCCCTGGCCCCTGGATGTCACCATAATTCATAAAGTTACCTACAGCTCTTCATTATGCTAGGTGTCAGCGTGTCTCTGTTAGTAGCAAATCTGCCTCTGGACAAGAAGGTCATGGGTTCTCTTCCCACACTGTTATTGAACTTGCACCTAAAAATTGCTGGCATCTGAGTGCAGTATTGAGAGGTGCCTTACTGCTGGGGTGTGCTGTCCTTCGGATGAGATGTTAAACCAGCGTCCCTCCTGCCCATCCTGGTGTTGTCCTGATGAGTGTACAGGTGGAAGTAAAAGAACCCAGGGCACTATCCGAAAAGAGTAGAGAACATTCCCAGTGTCCTGGCCAACATTTCCCTACCCATAAACTGGTTCATGCAATTATCCAGACTGTGTGTGGGTGATGATGTGTGATATGGCCGCCACCACACATTCAGTCACTTCACTACCAGTCTAGCATTGTATGAAAAGCACTATATAAATGCTGATTCTTCTTCTTCTACCCTAAATCATGACAGCTACCCATTCAGTGGTCCTTCAAACTCATCCCTCAGGATTTACCTCCCATACTTCCTCCAGCAATTACCATCATCTAGAACAGGCTTCCATTGATTCCTGAATTTGCACATCTGCAACTTATCTGACTGTTTCACTATCCCAGTCATGCCCCACAACAGTCTTATATCGGACTAAGCATGGCATTCCACACTGCTCTCAACTTCCCTTTGCCACATCAGTCTATAGACTTATTCAAAGACCCATTCTCAGGCTCCTCTCAACATTCCAACATTGGATGCTCCAGCACTGCAAAGCCACAATGACCACGTAAGCTCCTGCCATGGGCAATTAAGCCACAGTAATACCCATTGTCAGCATTTCCACTAGCTGTCCATCCTGAATATGAGCTTATGCAAATCTCATTGGAGCAACAATAACTCTAGTCAACCCTGGAATTCATAGCACTGAACTTTCAAATTATTCCCATTGATATCCAGTTACTATCCCTATTGCATATACCACCCTTCCTTCATTGGTCTAAAATCTTCCACGTTATCCTTTTTACCAGGCACCTAAAGCTTCTGTCTGAATCCTTGATCCTCTCCATAGATGCCTACATAGTGACATATCTCATATTGCTGAACTCCAAGCCTTGAGGCCCTAATCTGGACATCAAACTGTCTACAAAGTCTGATAGATTACTTCAAGTAATGTCATAATCCATCATACTTCCCACAATTCGGAGTCTGGAAGCTCATTTAATCAACTCATGCTCTTCATGCTTACATTGACTCTGTAACCCCATTGAATATCAACCAATATCACATTGGAATCCTGGACCACGTTCACCCCTTTTCAGATGGTCTTAATTCATATTCGGGATCCGGACGCTCATTCAGAATGGACCTGCCTCTTCGGCCTCAAAATCGACCTTCCAGAATGCATCATCCAACAAACTCTGAAGATGGAACGTCAACTCTATAAACAGTTCACCTTACTCAGAAACTAGAAAATGGTTGTAAGAACCTAGGATCATCTCCTCTTAGTTTGCCCTGAGGCTGGGTGGGTCAGTAGTCATAGGTCTTCAGAGGTTTCCTCCACCTGGAGGTTTTTCCTCTCCTGCATGCTACTGGTCATACTCTCCATGAGTTGGAGAAGGTAATCCTTTTGGGCTTTCTATTCCCTACTCATTACCCGACACTTTTTACAGTATTAGTGTTTCTCCCAGGAAGGGAAAGGGGATACTCAGATTAGAGCACTCCATGATCCATGTTCTAAAATATGAAGAAAATGGACATAGGGTCATAAATAGACAAGAGGTTGAAGTATGCCTAGCATTAAGCTGTTGTCAAGTGGGATAGCAGAATGTAAGAGTGCATCTAAAGGGTGATGGCCAGCAAAACAGGTGAAGTAATCCTGCCTCTTTACAAGGCTCTGGACATGCTCCCACTTAAGCAATGTATACATTTCTGGCCTTAGTGCACGAAGGACAATGAAGTAGAGAGTGTGCAATGTAGGGATTTCAAAATGAACACAAGTATGGTGGCAAATGCTATGAAGAGACGCTAGAGGCCCTTCACTTGCTCACCTTTAAGAAAAGAGGATGAGAGGGGAAAGCAAACTCTGTCTGCAGTATCCTCCATAGTATTGACAATATTAAACATGAGAGAAGTTCCTTTACTGTTAGCACCAATGTTGTCAAAAGGTAAAGTAAGAGGGCCGGCCTGTTGGCACAGCGGTTGGATTTCCACTTGTGACCTGGGTTCAGGAACAGAGCTGAGTCATCAGAGGGCCAGCCAGGGGGAGAAGGATTGAGCATCCCAGGGACTGCTCTTCTTCTCTGGGGGGAGAGTGTGGTGTGCAGCCAGTGATAGAAGTACCCCTGGCAGAGGCCAGGGGTATCACAGCATCCAGTGCTAGCTTGACTCTGAGTGGTGGGATGGACACTGGCATCATTACTTGCTCCTGCCCCTTGCAAACAGTGGGGAAAAGAAAATCTAGCTGCCGGCCACCCTCCATGATGCCAGCCCTCAGTTCTGATCAGCCTCCAGGGCAGCACTCCCTGATCTATCCCATTGTCTGTGGTACTGATGGGAGCCCAGTGCTATGGCCCCACCCTGGAGGTTAAGCTGGGGGTATTGGGGGAAGGGTCACATCTTATATGGAGGTAGGAGCAAGGGTCTGTGACCTGGCAGAATTACCGGGCAGCTGGCAGCCATCAAAAAGTACAATAAATTTAAAAAAAAAGTACAGTAATATTTAATACTGGCCCATATATGGCCTATTCACAATTGACAATGTGGAGCAATGCAGAAATGAAGATGTTGTATCAGGTGTCCTCTAGCAGGAAATGGGGACATGCCCTAAAGCTCAGTGCTGCTACATTCAGGCATGAAATTACAAGACACTCATTTCTCACATTGGGTGGTGACCTTGTAGAGCAGTCTATCAGTGAAGACAGTGGATGTGAAGACACACAGGCCTTCAGAGTTAACCTGGACACATATCTGATTGTCAGGGGGTTAATGCTGGTGAGGAGAAGGTGTAAAGAATGAGGATGGTGTATGTGTGAACATTTTATAGGATGGTGTTTGTAGAGACTGGTAAGGATTAAAAGTGTGTATGGATACAGATGAGTTGTGAGAAAACCTGTGTAAGGTTGCAGTTAGGATGTATGATTGTAGGCGAGGTATTAACTGTGGACAATCTGAAGTGTGCATGAGTAATGGTGGGTGGGTGGGTGCAGGTGAGTGATCCGAGTATGAATTCAGGTGAGTGGTAAGAATGTGTGTACTTGCTTGTGAGAGGTGGGAGTGTGTGTGTGGGTGCATGGTTAGTGGGCGGATGTAGATTTGGGTGAGGGATGGGAGTATGAGTGTGGGCAAATGCCATGTGTGCATGTGATGGAGTAATTGCAGGTAAGGCCTCTGAGTGTTTGAGCAGATGAGGGAATTAGTGCATGTGAGAATAATGAGTATGTGATGAGGGGCTGCATTTGTAAAAATGGAATGGGAGTGTGTGCAGATGAGGCAATCAAATGTGTTGGACTAAGGGGTGGTGGGGCATGGTAAGTGGCATGTGTACATAGTATGTGATGAGTGTGGGTAAAGGGCTGTCAAGTTTAGGTGTGTGCAGGTTAGGGGTTTTAAGAGCGTGAAATGATAAGAACTAAATGATAAGTGGAGGTGTTGGTGTGAAAATGGTGGGATTGTGTGTAGGTGCACTTGAGGGGTGACATCAACGGCCCTGGCAAAGGTGTTCCACAAATGGAAGCACCATCAATCACCATCAGTAAGGTTAGAAAAGCTCTATATCAACTCAGGGAGACAAGTCACCAGGGCCAGATAATATACACCCGAAGGTGCTAATGGAGCTAGCAAGTTAATTGGCAGATCCCTTAGCACATTTATTCAGCAGATCACTTCAGACAGGGGTATTGCCGGGAGACTGGAGAACAGCTGATGTGGTACCTCTCCACAAAGGAGGGAATTGAGAGGAAGCAGGCAACTACCAACCAGTCAGCCTTACATTGGTAGTGGGGAAACTGATGGAAACCTTAATAAAACAAGACTTGGTAGAGTACCTACCCTAAGAATGATCTGCTGGATGACAGACATCATGGGTTCATGGCAGGAAGGTCATGCCAAATGAACTTAATCACATTTTTTGACTGGGTCACTAGGGAACTAGACAGAGGCCACCCAGTGGACCTCCTCTGCTTTGATTTCAGTAAGCCTTTTATTCAGTACTGCACAACTGCCTGCTGAAAAAGTTGGAGGACCTGGTTGCAGTCAGGTGCATAGTCAGTTGGGTAGATAATTGGCTTAGGGAAAGAAAACAGAGAGCAGTGGTCAACGGGGTGAGGTCTGATGAAGGCGTGGTCACTAATAGTGTGCCCTAAGGCTCAGTGCTGGGGCCAGTCCTGTTTAATGCCTTGATGAGTTACATCAGCATAGTTATTCAGGGCAAAAATGCCCTATTCATGAATGACACCAAGCTACAAGGCAGGGTTTACAGTGAGCAGGTGGTTAAGGAACTACAGAAAGATCTACAGAGGCTGGAAAGATGGTCCAACATCTGGCAGCTGAAGTTCAATGCAAAGAAATGTTAGGTGATGCATTTGGATAAAGAAAACTCAAGGACAGAGTACCACCTCGAAAGAGTCCAGCTCAGTGTCACACAGGAAGAATGGGACCTACGTGTCATCATAAGCAACACCCTTAAATAGACAAGCCAATGCAACAAAGCTTATAGCAAGGCCAACAAAATGCTGGGTGCATAGGGAGGGTATTCAACAGTAGGAGGAAGGAGGTAATACTGCCACTGTACAGGTCCCTGGTAAGGCCCCATCTGGAGTACTGTGTCCAATTTTGGAATCCACATCTGAAAAAGGATATAAACAAGCTGGAGGCTGTTCAGGGAAGAGCAACCAAATGATCCAGGGCCTTCAAGGGCACTTGTACGAGGAGCGTCTGGAAGCATTAAATATGTTTTCACTGGAGACAAGGAGGGAAAGGGGAGATATGATTGAAACATGCAGATTTCTGAGAGGAATAAATAAGGTGCAATCCTTGCACCTGTTTAACAGTATCTCTGACTCTAACACTAGAGGGTGCGAGTGGAAGTTGAATGGGGGAGCTTCAAGGGGGAGCTTAGGAAACACTATTTTACAGAAAGAGTCATGGAGCCATGGAATAAACTGCTAGCTGAGGTAGTGGAAGCAAATCCATGACATCACTCAAGTTGGATGGGACAAGGCTAAAGCATGATCAAAAGCAACAGCAGCAGTAGGAGGCCATAGGCAGAACGGGGGTTAGGTCCTGGAATCTGAGAAGGCCAAGGAACACATGGGCAGAGTAGATAGACCCTTGGTCTCCTTCTGCCATCTTTTTTTCTTTGTTTCTATGTAATGCGAGTGCAAGTGAGGCATCTTAAGCATAGCATGGGTAAGTGACCTCTGTGTGCATGTAATAGGGAAATTGCAGACTTTTTTTCACTGTAACATGCCCTCTGTGAAGCCAACCATTCCTACTTGCATCGGGTTATCTTCCGTTCTGCCCCTTTCTCTCATCTGGTCTCCTTCTCTCTCCTGGTAGATAAGAAAATACTCTGTGGGAGTATGCACACACCTCATTTGGACCTTCTAGTATTATGTGTATGCACATGTGCATACAGAGCTGAAACCTGTTTGAGGGTGTGCACAGACAGTACTAGACTGTGATGTTTATATGCTTGATTGGGGCCTCTGTGAGTGAATGACTATGCCCTGATAAGTACCCCCTGTGCTTGTGTGTGCATACTCCTGAGTGTGGTACTCTGTAACTAGTCATGCACAGATTTGAGTTAGGTCCTCTGTATGTGTACACATCTGAGCTAGGCCATCTGTGTATGCACATGCCCAATCAGGATACTCTCTGTATGCACTTACCCAAGCTGGGCCCTGTGTTTCAGCAAGCAACTGTTCTGGTCCCTCTATGTAAGCACATACCTGTGTTGATCCTTCATTCTGAGCACACTTCAGTGATGTTCCCCCTGTGTATGCATACAGAAATAGATTAGTTGCTGTATTGGTCCTTGTGAGAACAGATTCAGAAGCAAATGGTTTGATACTTTTTATTGGGCCAACATAGATATTACAACACATGATCTGAAAGATATCATGTTGTTTTCTTTTTGTAACATCTATGTTGGTCCAATAAAAGGTATCAACCCTGTGTATACACACACCTTTGTAGTGTCCTCTGTGCATGTATATGCCTGAACTGGACCCTGTGTATGTACAGTCCTGAGCTGGGCCATATGTCTGTGCATGTGCTTTGGCTGGGCCCTTTTTGTACACATGCCCATGATGGGCCCCCTCTGTGTGCATGTGCCTTAGCTCTGGCCTCAGAGTGAGTGTACACATCTGAGCTGGGCCTACTGGGATTATATGCACACACCCTGAGCTGGGCCCTCTGAGAGTGTGTACACACACTTGAACTGGGCCCTGTAACAGTGTGTGCACACTTCTGGTACCTGCCCTTTGAGAACATGTGCGTACACCTGAGCTGTACCAATGTGAATGTGTATGCATGATTGAGCAGTGCCATCTGTGATTGTGTGGGAACTGAATCTGGTAGACTCTATCTGGGAATGGGTGTGTTATTTGTGCCAGGGATGGATGGTGTGTGTGCTTATGCCTGGGTGTGGGATGGGACTGTAGATATGGGTAATAGGCAGAGTTGCTTGTCTGGGTAATGTGTTCATGCTTGCAGTGAAGGATGGGCATTTACATGTGGATAAATATGTCATGATGTGGATGGAGTTAATGCCGTTAAGTGGTTGGAGATTGTGTGTGTAATTAAGGGAATTAGTGACCATGTTTGGTTGTAGTGTGTGTATGCAGGGGTACTGTAGTTAACAGTAGTGTGGTGTGGGAAAAGAGTACGAGTAAACTGAATGTTATAAATCTGGTTGAGTGTTTGAGGTGAGTGTATAAGTGGTTAGCAGTGCAGGTTAGGGTAAAATGGTAGGAATATGGAAGTTGTACAGTATGTGTGGAAATTAAATGTGATTGTGTGTATATATACCGGTGAGGCATGGAAGTGTGTACAGATACAGGTGAGTTGTTGGAATGAATGAGTACAGTATGTGAAAAATTCCGTCAGGATGTGTGGTTCTAGTTGGGCACTAAGTGTGGGCAAGGTGCTGTAATGTGCAAGAGTGACATGAAGGGTGGGTGTAGGTGGGCTGTTGTATGAACAGTCAAGTGGCAGGGAGTTTATGTCTGTACTTGCATGTCAAAGGTGGAAGTGTGTACCCAGGTGAGGGGTTGGAGGGTGTGTACCGGTGTGGGTGAGGGTGGAAAGAGCAAGTTACAACAATGGTTATTATTGCATGAGATATACCAGTTTCTTTTTTTTTTATGTTAAAAGTTTTTATTGTTTTTTGTTAAAACATGACAAAAAACAAAAACCACAAAAACAGCAGTAACATTAAATTTCGGCTATATACAGAACAGCAGCATATAATTGACGTATGAGGGAATACCTAAATTGAATTACATCACAGTTCTAAAGGGAGAGTTGCAAGGACCCTGTTAAAACAAAAGGCACCTACCTTGACTCTTGCCAAAAATCCGAAACCACGAGGAGGTACTACTGCAAAATAAGTCAAGGCTTCATGCATTACGGTAACCGTACCTTCCCATGGCTGAATCTGAGGGAACATCTGAAAAATAGGTGAATATGGTGCCACAAAGTAACTAAGGGTGATTAAAATAATTCCTGAAGAGGCAGGGTGCTAATATAGATCTCCAAACCATACCTTCTGTAGCTAAGACACAGAATGTAGAGAGAACTTACAAATAGCCTAACAATAACAATAAATGATAACAATAGTAACTATTTACAGTGTCCTCCTACGTTGGATAAAAGATAGACAGCGCATGCTTAATGATGATAAGAAATAAAAAATAAAACCCAAGTTCAATGATCTGATTACGCAGTACATCATATTAGGAAGTAAAACATTATAAGGCAACAATAGACCAAGTCAACCGACACCTGCTCTGGAGGCCAGGTAAGCCATGTATGGAGCCCAGCAACAATGGTAAAGAGGCATTCGCCCCATCATCAGGTGAGAACTTCTATCTAATTCGGATATGTATGTAAGAGCAGATAAGTTTTCTGTTATACTAGGTATATTAGAAGATCTCCAGTTTTTGAGGATAGAATGCTTCACCTGCATGCTTAGGAGCATCAGCCATCTAGATGCGAGGGGATTGAGATTTGAGACTTCAGATTTAAGATCTAGCAGCATAAGGGGAGGACTAAGAGGGATATTACATTGTAGGTTTAGGTTTGCTGCACTATGGGCAGACTTCCAAACATCTGTGATCGAAGGGCAGAGCCATAAAATGTGATAGAGATCTCCTCTGTGTGCATGGCATCTCCAACATTTATCATGAGAGAGCACTTGCATTTTCTTTAGCATTACAGGAGTTCTATACCAGGAGTGCATTATTTTATTTTGGATAAGTCTGCTCCTAGCATCAGCAAACACTTTATGTCCTACCTGCCAGCACTGATTCCACTGGGTTTTGGTCAATGACATTGTTAAGGCCTTTTCCCACTTGCACCTTGAAGATTGATTAGAAGTAGGCAAAGTATCTCTAATAAGGGAGTAAATTGCACCTGCCATCCCCTTCTGTAAGGCAAGCCACGAGTGTACTGGGGGTGAAAGGTCCTTAGATGTATCTGCCTGTTGCAACCTTTGTTTCAAGGCATCTCTGATCTGCAAATACTTCCAAAATTCAGAGCTGTGTAGTTTCCATTTACTTTGTAGCTGTTGAAATGTATCTACCACTATAGAGCCCTTGACCAGTAGATCCTTTACAAATAGGATGCCTTTTCCCTGCCAAGTGGACCAAAACACAGGCAGACCACCTATGGTGACATTGGGGTTATTCCATAAGGGAGTGTATAGTAAAGGAAGGGCTGATACATTTAATTTTTTGTGGAGGATTCGCCAGTACTGAACTGAGGGACCTATGGTAGGGTGCAACATAAGCTCCTTAGAGGGCCCCAGGCCACAACAGTGTAGCTGTAACAGGGGCTCCACAGAAGCCTTGTTCTATTGTTAACCATTAGGGTGACTCTTCAGACTGTGGGTTGAACCATTTCAAGGTCTGTGAGCATTAGTATGCTATTTTGTAGCCCTCTGTCCATGGGAGACCCCATCCTCCATGTTTCCAGTGTGCTCTTAGTATATTTTTGCCAAAGTGGGGTTTAGCTTTACACCATAAAAAATTACCAATAGTTTTTTCGATTTGTTTAATCCATACCATGGGAAGAGATAAGGGGATGTGAGATATTAAATAGAAGATTTTAGGTGCTATTGACATTTTATAAGCCAATATTTTTCCAGCTAGTGTAAGGTTAAGATGAGACCAGCGGTCCAAATCAGATCTGCAACTAGATAGTAGAGGGCCTAAGTTGTTGTCCCACCATTTCCCAATATCAGCACCCACTTTGATTCCCAGATATGTAATGGTGTGTTGTGACCATTTAAGGCCAAAGTGGGACATGGTGTGGGGGAGACATTTAGAATTAAGTGGAAGGATCTCTGTTTTTGTCTGATTAATTTTGAGTCCAGAGATATGAGAGAAGTGTTCTAATAGGGTAAGAAGAGGTTGAATGGCATTAGGAGCATCTCCCAATATAACCAGCAGGTCATCAGCATACATAAGGGTGGTGGGTTGTGGATGACCTTCAGTAATACCAGCTATAAGGGGATGTTGATGGATTGCAGCAGCCATGGGTTCCACCACTAGGAGAAACAGCAAAGGAGACAGGAGGAAACCCTGTCTGGTACCTCTGTGAAGCTGGAATGAGTCAGATAATACAGAGTTGGTGAGAACCCTGGCAAGGGGGGATGTGTAAAGAGCATTTATAGCAGCTTGGAAATGAGGGCCGAATCCGATATGCTGAAGAACTGTGTGAAGGTAGTCCCATTCCACAGAGTCAAACGCCTTCTCAAAGTCAATGTCCAATGAAGCCACAGGTGTTGGAGCAGATTTGGCTATGCAAATGAGATTGAGAAGAGTCCGCAAGTGGTCTGAGCTATATCTACCTTTCACGAATCCTGCTTGGGATGGGTGTATCAAAGAGGGAAGTATAGGGTTAAGCTGAATTTGCCAGCACCCTAGCATATGCCTTGCTGTCGGTGTTAATCAAGGAAATAGGGCGGTAACTAGCGGGGTCTTCAGGAGCTTTCCCCTTTTTAGGAAGGACAATTATAGTGGCCTCTCTTAAGGTTTGAGGTAAGATGTCCTTATCTTCCGCCTCCGTAAAAACCTGACATAACAGAGGGGAGATCATGGGGGATATTAGCTGAAGGAACTCTACAGCGTACCCATCGCCTCCGGGTGCCTTCCCTGATTTGAGAGCCATCAGTGCAGAATTGACTTCTTGTGGTGTGAGGGGGTCTTCAAGGACATCAATGTGGGATGGGGAAAGCTTTGGTAGCTTAATAGATTGAAGAAATGCTGGGGTTGCAGAGTTATTTTTAGGTCTGGAGGAAGTATCAAGTTGCCAGTAAAAAGACGCCATAATTTTGTTCACACTTTGAGGGCTAGTTTGAACCTTGCCGGTATTAGGGTTTTTCAAACCCGCTATGTATCCTTGAGATTGTTGTTTGCAGAGTTGGTATGCTAAAACCTTCCCATTTTTGTCTCCCCCTTCCCAGTATGTATGACGAATCTTGAGGAGGGCTAGATCCTCTTTCCTGGATAACAGCTCGTTAAGTTTAATACGCAATTGTAAAACTTTCCTTCCAGATTCTGAGTGGGATGATGGGTGGGATAAAGCTTTGTGCTCACGTTCAGCCTTGGCAAGTTCACTTTCAAGGTGGGTAAGTTCCTTTTCTTTGCACCTCCTTCTATGGGAGGCATATCCAATGATTTTACCTTGCATAGTAGCTTTATATGCTTCCACGTTGGAGACAGAGGTCTCCGATGCAGGATTTTCTTGCAGGAATAGCTGAGTTTGTAATTTGGCCCATTCGATAAATTTTTGGTCGTGCATAAGGAGGGGGTCCAGTCTCCAGGATGTAGACCGTGGTATAGGTGGTCCCCATAGTAGTGTCAGCTGCACCAGCGCGTGATCCGAAATAACTGTGGACAAGATATTGGTACTTAAAACAAATTGTGTCAGAGACTGGGAGATTAACCAAAAATCAAGTCTACTAGAGGACCCGTGTACTTCAGATAGGAAAGTATAGTCCCTGTCTGAGGGATTAACTAAACGCCAAATATCCACCAATTGATATTCGGAGCTAAGACTAAGTATGGCCTGTGCTCCTCGAATATGATACTCTCTCCCATGACCACTTCTATCTAGTGCAGGGACAAGAGTTAAATTGAACCCCCCCCCACTAGGATTGGTATATCTGGTTTCAGCATCGTCCCTAAATTAGAGTTGAGTTCTAGAAAAAAGGATGGGCTGTCCTTGTTTGGTGCATATATATATTAACAATTATTAACTGACCATGTGGGGTATCCACTATAGCTATCACCCACCTGCCCTGAGGATCAGCTTTACTCTCTAAGATAGACCAAGGGAGTGATTTGTGCAATAAGATAACTACGCCTCTCTTTTTTGTGGCGGCGCTAGCATGAATTTCTAATCCCACCCAGTACTTCACCAGATATCTATGATCCTGCTTGGTTAATTTAGTCTCTTCTAATAGAGCAACCTGGGTTTTAAGCCTCTTTAAATGGGTTAGAACTTGTTTTCATTTTGAAGGAGAATTCAAACCCCTGACATTCCATGTTATAAGGGTTGTTTCATCCATGGTCAGACCAAAGGTGAAACATGGTAGCTAAGATAACAATATATAAAAAGATGTTGTCAGGGGAATGATACTGTATTGAATCAACCATTGTTCTTGGTCTCAGACTACGAAAGGTGACAGTTGGCCAGTCAGACATGGATAGACATACATTTTGCAGCATGCGTTTTAAGAATAATAATTGAAAAAAAAGGAGAGACAGTAATATTGTACAAAAGCACAATGTGCCTGAACTATATACATATATCACGCAGCGTTGCATGGCAATACGAGTGGGCATTAAGGGCCAAAGGTCTCAGTAACCTTAATAGCCCACCCACCTACCAGACAGTGGGGGAATAGACTATAGTCCCATTTACAAGGCTAGCCCAAAGCAATGAAAGAAAATAAAAACAAAATGCATTCCGCATGCCCCAGGGAGTAATATGAGCACGGAAATCACTTGCCTAATAGGAATCCATGTCCTTATACAGTAAAGCCTGGGAAGTATAATAGAAACAAAATTAGCCAAGGGGTTACTGTGTATTTTGAGTACGAAATAAGGAAACTATTGCCCAGGAGGAATCACAGGCTTTGCTGGATATCCAACCTGGCACATTAAATTCTTGAAATACCCCCTCTAAACCCGAGAAGAACAACAAGATATATACACAAACAAAAAAAAAAACACCAAGAGGTCAATTCAGGCTTACTGTTTCATGTATCAGGACAGTAAAACATTAGTACAGTACCCCCTAAATTAAATCTGAGTACAGCGACTATGCATTAGAGCCCTTGTCATTTTCCCCTTTTGATCCATTTTTACTTCTTTAGTATATACAGCCTTGGCAGGGGATGAGTTGCGTGGTCTGCGACGCTGACAGAAAGAAAGAACATCATTAAACCAGCAGCAAGCCCAAGCACTGCTTTCAACCGCAAACCACCCTCTCAAAATCGATGCCAGGCTGTGTATGCTGAGTGAGGGAAGAGAGTATAGGAGAGAAAAAGAACCAGGACACTTATCTAAGTCCAAGCACATTGATCTTCCATCTGCAGGAGCTCTAAATCTGAGGGGGCTTGCTGAGACCATTCTTCGGCAGGAGTTGCAGTTGACGGAGCTAGAAGGGGCAATATCACATCCATCACGGCTGGGGTATTTTCGGGAGATGAAGCTGTATCCAGAGCCTGAATTAGGGCCTCAGTCCTAGCGGTTTCTTGAGCCATTTCTTCCTCTGGATAAGTGGGGAAATCAACTGCAGTCTCACCCAAGTCCACAGGAGTTAAAACTGCAAATCAGTTTGGCATAGAGAAACGCGTTGCAATATCCTCTGGATGGTTTAAAGGAGACCGGGGTACATCTTCACTTCTGTCGTGCGGGTGTTCTCGTCTCGGGTGGCTTCCAGATTGCTGCTGCTTGCGAGTTCTGGCTGGGAGAGCGGGTCGGCTGCCTTGGAATTGGAAGCTAGGAGGAGGGGAAGCCGAGGTGGTTGGGCGAGTAGTAGCCATTATGTTCAGCCGACCTTGTTCTATTTCTGTCTGATGGTTATTATTCCGTTCTGGAGCCGGTTGAGAAGGCCAATTAAACTGTAGGTACTGCATTAGGCTGTCTGGTGTAGCGAAAGTTATATGAGAGCCATTTACCTCTAGGTGCATAATTGCTAGGTATCGCAGCGAAAACTTAATCTTGAGTGAGTGCATCAGTTTTCTAGCCTCTGTATATTCTTTCCATCTGGCAGCCAGATCCTGAGAGTAATCCTGAAAAATTAAAATTTTATGGCCTTGCCAGGACAGACCCCCCAAGCTCTCGTGCTCTTACAGTGATCCACTCTTTATCTGCGAAGTTCAGGATACGGGCCATGATAGCCCTCAGTCTTTCACCATTCTTCGGAGTCAGGCTAAGCGTTCTATGGGCCCCTTTCTATTGTAAGCCCAGGAGGGACCTCGCATTTTAACAGCTCAGGCATAATATCGTATAGAAAGTCTAAGGAGTTACCACGTTCCACACCCTCAGGAAAGCCGAGGAATCGGAGGTTATTCCTACGGCTCCTGTTCTCCATATCATCCGTTTTGCTTTGCAGCAATTTAATCGTTCTGCCTTGGTCCTTAATTATGGCTGTAAGCTTCTCTATTTCCGCTGAGTTTTGAACTGCTTTGTGTTCAGTATGAGTGATACGAGCCTCAAGCTGTTGAATAGAGAATGTAGTTTTATTGGAAGCAAGTGTCACCTCAGCCATTTGATTAAGTAGGGCTATAAATATTTCGGTAGTTTGCAGCGTGATCGACTCTGCAGAGGCCTCTGATTTTTTATGCTGCGACATGACGTTATGCAAGTACACCAACCTGGAGAGCAACTGGCAGCGATCAGGATGAATATTTTTGTCCCCAGTAGGCTTAACAACGTTTTTCTGGTTATATCAATTCTATTGGCTGATTTTTAGGCATTGTAAAACTCGGAGGGAGCCCGGGGTTGTAGCGCGTGTTCGTTTTAGGCAGCCATTGCATCCGGAGCTAAGCCACGCCCCCTACCAGTTTCAAATGAGGGTTCTGCAGTGGCATGCAGTTGAGTGGATTTCTGCAGTTGAGGATAAAGTTGACTAGATGAGGGGATTTGTGTATGTGTTTATTAATGGTGGCTTGAGTGCATGTGCAGGTCAGGCATTAGACTGTGTGTATGGTTGAGGTATCCAACTGAGTTTGAATTAGATGTGTAGGTGTGTGTGTGTCTGTCCTGGAGAAATGTGTGTGAGTAGCAGAGCATGTGATGATTGTGCCTGAGGGACTGAAGTGTACGTATGCAGATGAGGTCGTTAGTTCTTAGATGGAGTTTAAATAGAAAATAATTGGTGGTTGGCACTGTAGGCAGTGGTGGAAATAATGGAGGACTAAGGGAACTCAGTTTCAGGAGTGAAATTAGAAGACTGACTTAGTTCTTGGAGCAATTTGGGGCATAATTGCTCCTTACCATAGCATGTTGACCCAGTGCTAGAAACTCAGCACCTACAGAGGTATGTCATCATGCAATAAGTGGCATGCTGGTCCAGTGGTGGAAACCCAGCTTCTGCAGTGGCATTTCATGCACTTACAAGACCATGCTGGACCAGCTGCTGGTAACCTAGCACTAGGTCCCGGAGTAGGTTGAATTAACGATTATGATTGACTTACATCACATCCTGACTGATTTTTTATACCAGTTAAAAATGTATGACTTCAACTGACTTAAAAAACTTAAACCCATTTTTTCCTTTTCTTCCATTTGGAAAAATTGTTTATGTACTTACAAGAGGTAGCTGATGACTAACTCCCTGACAGCAGCCCCACCCCTGCAATGCAGTCTGTGTTGTGTGTCAAGTGCGCCATAACACTAATTGACTAGTTGGTTTCATCACTTGTTCCCTGCCCTGCTGGCTTCAGGTAGGCTAACATTTCCCCCAGCCCACATCTGGCACCTTCCCCAAGCCCCTTGGCCTCTGGCTCCCTCCCCAGGTGGCCCCTCCAGGCCAACAAGACTGAAAAAAACCCTGATCAAAAGCCCATAGGTACTCTCTCCTGCCAGCCAGCCAGACTGATAATAAAATGCTGGCACCGTCTGATGGATTATTTTTTAAATGACATGAACAATCACTTAACTCGGTCACTCAGCCTTGCTTTGGCCCCACCCCCACCCCCGCTGCTCCCCTTACCATCATGCTGCTGCTGACTGCATATGGTGTGCACTCCAGTGCCCTGTCCAACTTCCACTTTGTTGCTGCAGCTCTGCTGTACTAAGGCTGCTTGCCTTAAGACCAGTCTATCAACCCTCTGCCTCCCATAATTCATGATCCATTGCTGATTGTGCTGCTGATAGCTCAAGCCCAACCCACACTTGGTAACTCTGAGTACTCCAGTCCTCAATATTAAGGTGACGAAGCCCTCTGATAGTAGCTGCCATGCCTCCTAGTCTGGTGCTGCCCTCCTCCTTCTTCTCGTATGCTAATTCCCCCAAGCACCGACTGAAGCTGTTGCAGACATCTGCATTGCATGCCTTCAGTATGGCTCCTCCTTCTCCAAGATACTGTGATTGGAGAGAGGGGCTACTAAGGCAGATAAGCAGCAGCTGAAGCTGCACAACAATGCCAATGGTCAGTCTGGTGGGTTTGGTGGTCTCACACACACACAGGACATGACTTTGGACATCAGGTGGAGGGCAAGAGGGGACAGCTTGGGGGGAATCAACTCAGCAGTTGAAATTGAATTAACTGTGACTGCATTGTTTTACGACTGCAAGGCAGGGCAATAGCAATTGATTGCAACTGCCTTTAATTGCAGCTGATGATTCTGATGGCAGCTCCGGGATCTACCTAGCACCTACAGCAGCATACTGTTAACTTTTGGAGGCAGTATAGCACAGAGGTTTAGGGCTCTGAGCTGCAAACCTGGAAACCTGGGTTTGAATCCCACAGGCCCCACTTGCATACTGTGTGACCCTAAGCAAGTCACTTAACTTCACTGTGCTCCCAGGTCGCACCTGGAAACAAGCTTCAGTATAGTGTGCCTTTCCTGATTAAACAATTTTCCCTTTCCCTTACAGTAGTATGCCGGTCCAGGTGAAAGAAACCCAGGACCTAGACAGGCATACTGCTGTATGACACAAAATGACATATTTGTTTAGAATAATACAGTTTTAAATCTGAATCACTAAAGAGCAAAATGTTTATCCTTGCCCCCTCCTAATAAACACAGACTGCAAATCAGGCTAATTATTTTGTTTTAATAAATACATTACAAGGTCATCCCCATCCCTTTCAGGCACACTGTTGGACACACTGAATCATAACAAAAAGTTTATTTTGAAAAATAAATACAGTCTGAAATCTGAATCACTAAAACAACAGTGAAATTGCCCTCACTTTTCATGCATGTGACGGGTGATCAAGTTTGAGGCCTTAGAGTGTGTGCCAGCAGATGAGTCGGTAAGAGTGAAAATGGAGTTGAAGCATGTGTAGGTGCATGTGGGGGATGGGAATGTAAGTACAGATGAAGCACCTTGATTGCAGGTGGGTAAGAGATATGGGTGTGGATAAATGGCATGTGTGCATTTGATAGGCAAGTGTAGCTGTGGATCTTAGCATGTGTGCAGGTGATGTGTATGGTACATGATTAAGAAATAATACATGACAAGTCATGTGCTACTGTTCGACTTAGCCATGCTTTGTATGAGGCTTCATGCCCTGAAGTGCATTTTTTGTAATTATAAAATGGGCCCATAGGAAAAAAGATGAAAATATAACTGTTATTAGATGAAAATTAATTTATCATTTCCCCACCTCTGACATTTTTTTTATTGTTTTCTTGCATACAGCTTGTTTGCATTTTAAAGCATATACTCCTGAACAGTGATGATGATGATTCTATTTTCTACAGTGGTTGGCAGCAGTGGGAAAGCTACAGTACATACTACAGTCATAGTGGCTCATACAGCTGTACTACATGGACCAGTTGTTCCAGATGCCATTACAGCATAGGTCACAGTTTCAGTCAGTTACATTGCTGTCACATTAGCAATAACTGCGTAATGCTGTGATCCATGTTGGTGTTGAGTAGTTTGTTAGGAGGCAGCCTGCTCTGGTCCCAGAAGGTGTGAACACACCATGTGAGTTAACCTTATCAACTCCCTCTGACCTGGCCATCATCATGTTCCTCCTCCCAGTGTGACCTGGGAAATGGAGAGTGGCCAACCAAAACAAAACCCTAGATTTCTTTGACTGGGTGACCAAAGTAGTAGACCAGGGAGGGGCTGTTAATATGGCCTACCAAGATTTTAGAAAGACATTTGACACGGTCTCACACAAAAGATTAATATACAAGTTAGCCAGTCTGAGAGTGGGTCCCAAGGTGGTAGCCTGGATAAAAAAATGGCTGGGCAACAGGACGCAAAGGGTAATTGTAAACAGAGTCCACAGTGAAGAAATGAGGGTAACTAGCGGGGTACCACAGTGTTCGGTACTGGGACCGGTCCTCTTTAATATCTTTATTAGTGACATTGGAGAGCACCTGGAAGGAAAGATATGTCTCTTTGCAGATGACACAAAGATCTGCAACAGGGTTGATACACAAGGTGGCATGGAAAGAATGAAAAGGGACTTGGCAAGGTTGGAGGAATGGTCAAATATGTGGCAGCTCAGATTCAATGCAAAGAAATGCAAGGTAATGCATCTGGGAAACAAAAACCCAGGGGAAGAGTACACAATGGGGGGTGAGTTAATATCAACAACAAAAATCGAAAGAGACTTAGGAGTAATTATATCAGATGACCTAAAGGTAGGCAAACAATGTAAGAAGGCAGTAAGGAGAGCTGGGGGGATACTGGGATGCATGGGGAGAGGCATCAACAGTAGAAAACAGGAAGTTGTTATCCCTCTGTACAGACAGTTAGTGAGACCCCATCTGGAGTACTGCATGCAATTCTGGAGACCCCATCTCCACAAAGACATAGACAGAGTGGAGGCTGTTCAGAGGAGGGAACCAAAATGGTGCAGGGTCTGCACCAGAAGACATATGAGGAGAGACTAAAGCAGCTTAATATGTATACCCTTGAGGAAAGGAGGGAGAGGGGGACATAATAGAAACTTTCAAGTATCTCAAGGGAACTAACAAAGTACAAGAGGGTAGTATCTTTCAGAAGAAGAGATGTGCAAGAACAAGGGGGCACAATTTGAAGATAGAGGGGGAACAGCTCAGAGGTAATGTTAGAAAGTATTTTTTCACAGAGAAGGTTGTGGATGCATGGAACAGCCTTTCTGAGGAGGTTGTGGAGTCAGGAACAGTGGGAGGATTCAAGAATGCATGGGACAGGCATAAGGCAGTTCTAGTAGGGGATAGAAGGAAGTAAGCTGTTGATTAAATAGAATCTGCAGCTTATCCATCAGGTAGCGAAATGGGCAGACTGGGTGGGCCAAGTGGTCCTTATCTGCCATCAAATTCTATGTTTCTATGTTTCTAAGACCCTGTGTCTGTAATATCAGTGGCAGATGGGGATACAACATGATGTCTAATGTTTGCATGGGTATATGTAACAGTGTCTGCTGTGTGCATGGGTGTATATATCGGTGTCTGGTGTGTGAATGGTGTATGCCTTGGTGTCTAGTGATTGCATGCTTATATTGAACGGTATATGGTGGGATGTATATGGGTATGACAAGGTGTCTGGTGGGTGCATGAGAGTATAACATGGTATGCGGTGACTGCTCATGTGGTGATTCATGTGGGTGGGTGAAAGTGTGTTATGGATGCATGGTTGTATGAAATGGTGTCACATGCAGCTTCGGAGAATATGCTCACTGACAGAGTGCTTGCAGAGTAAATCCTTGCCTTGCAAGAGGTAACAGGATCAATACCCTCATTCTTGACCAGCACATATTGCATACTGAATGGTGATGATGAATGATGTGGATTGTACTTGTATGTGTGTACATGTGTGCATGGTAAAGTGTCTGGTGTGTTCATCTGTGTATGACAATGTGTCTGGTATGTTCACAGGTGTATGACAAGGTGTGGGGTGTGTGCATGGAGTATGCCATAGTGTCTGTTGTAGGGATGGGGTATGTCAATTTGACTGATATGCTCATGCCGGTATGGCTCAGTGTATTGATGATGAGTTTGAGGGGTATGACAATGTGTCTTGTTGTTGATGGATGTTGGTATGTGATTCTCTCTGTTGTGTGCATGGCAATGAACAGGGCTATCTCTGTCTTTCTTTTTTATTCTGCACCACTATCTTTGCCAAAATGTGTTTTTTTTTGGGGGCTCCCTTGCACAGCTTGCCCCATTCTTCATTTGGTCACTTACCCCTGTCACCACCTCAGGTACCTACTAGAGATCCTCCACAGATATTCCCCTTCTGGAAAGGTCAGGGGGAAGGCTGGTCCTGCCAAGCACAAATAAGACATCTCCAAGGGCCCTGTAAGAGGTTCAGGAGCTACGGTGACTGAGAAGTCATCATGCTGTAGCATTTCCTGTTTTCTCCCTTTCCCTGTTGCGTGCAAATACCAGCATGTGCCATGTGGAGGAACACATGTGGAGCATCAACCTAGCAGCACACACTCCAGGAAACAGAAGCCATGATGGCAGTGTAGGGGTGGTCCTACAAAGAGATGTTGCCAGCCCAAAGCTACAACACAAGTTCCAAATATTGTAGCTCTGAGTGCATTAGGCAGAAACTAAAGCTGCAAGTAATTGTTACCTCGTGGATTCTGAATTAAAGTATTTGTAAATTGCAATTCTTGTGAGCGAGCTTCATATTGACTTATTCCCTCGAGTACTATAATATTTGGAATTTGTATCAAACTGGCTACCCCTCCCCACTTTCCACTTGTGCTTCCACTGCACCAAGCCACCACCTGGTGGTGGTCATAAAGCAGAATGTTTTTCACCTGGTCACCATGACAACAGCTCAATTCAAAGCAAAGTAGTTATAGTTGCCACCTATTCAGATGTTAACATCTGGCCCACAGATCTGTGAACTGTGAAAATGGGGGAAGGGAGATCACATGGTATACATAATTAGAGTGTTGAGAACAACTTACAGGTTGATTTCAACAAGGTCAAAGAGAAATACTGGTTTGGTACAGACTGCAGCTTTTATATAAAATACCCGTCATGCAAATTTGATGCCCAACCCAAAGTAGAGTACAGTACAGTACATCACAAAACAGAGAGGAAAATCAGTGGGGATAGGGATGGGGATTGCTAAAGGTATGACTGGATAATTAGTGTACAGGTACTGTTATAATGTATGCCCATTCACAAAAGTGATCTTAATATTATTTATCCAAATACACAAGATAGGCAAAGAGAAAAAGTTAAAGTATGGTACCTCCTAAATATCATTTGAAGCAGAGCTCTGTACTCCAATGGAAGTTGATTTTCTGGAGAGGTTATGTGATCTCTGACAATGGGTGTTTACTCATCTGGTAAAGGTGATTGTGTAGGTTGGTATCCATGGCACTCCAGATATTACATCATGGGTTTTAGCCCACCTGATAGGCTATAGATGCACATGTGACCTAGTATCAAATTTCTCAGCATACCTTGGCCCCAGGAGCCCCTGCTTCTCCAGTCTGAATGTCTTTCCAAGCTGAAACAAGGTTAGTTAATAAAAAACAACATAAAGTATTCACTATTTACCATACTCAGAAGAGAGGATCAGAAAGACCACTTCATGTATCATAATCATAAGGGTTTATTTCCTATTATTACAATGCTAATGCACAGGCATCTAGTACACATGATGAGGTTGTGAATATGTCTCTCCAAAGCGTAACCTCTAACATAATCTGGCTCCAAATCTATACCCACTCGAGTCTGTCCGTGTGCTCTGATGTAGAGGGCCCTGGAGTGCCATGGATACCAACCAGCACAATCACCTTTACCAGGTGAGTAAACACCCATTGTGTTGTCCGTGTATCCATGGCACTCCAGACATTACATCATGGGTACTTAACTCATTCACACCACAAAAGCTCTTTGAGACTTCCACCACTTGTGCCCTTTATACTCTTAGCACTGTATGCTTTCTAAGCAAAATCAAGCCGTAATCAGCATGCCACAAACAAATGTGAATACCTCTTGAACCATAAGTGCTACATGCAAAGTACGAGTGGCAAAGTTGTTCAGCACAATATCACCTTTCCAATGGTGTTATGCAATCGATTGTAATCAATTGAGTTTTTATTTTATACTAGCTGAAATACCATACAACTGATTTTTTTCTGATTTATTCAAGGTGCTTAGGTGAGACTTGAGAGACAAATGTCAGCCATGTGCACCATCCCTTAAATAAATGCAAATAACTCCTAAAGTATACATGGTAGACACAAAGTATCATTGGCAAAATTGTTGAGCACAAAATTATCTTTCTAATGGAGCTATGCAATCAATTGTAATCCATTTCATTTTTATTTTATTGTAGCTGAAATACCAAACAACAATTTTTTTTCAGATTTATTCAAGTTGCTTAGGTGAGGCTTGAGAGACAAATGTCAGCCATGCACACCATATCTTAAACAAATGCGAATAACTCCTAAAGTATACATGATAGACACAAAGTATCAGCAGCAAAATTGTTCAGCACAAAATTACCTTTCTAACGGTGCTATGCAATCAATTCTAAGCAATTTGGTTTGTTTAATATTTAGGTAAAAACTGCTAACGTCCTCAGACATTTCTCGTCCTGAGTGAAAGTCAGCTGAGTACATCTACAGGCATTATTGTCCTGAGTGGCTATGCTTTCAGACACTGCCTACAGGCATATCTAGGCCTGAATGAGTTAAGCAGCAGTAAATTTTCCATCAGAGTGGGGCAGAGCAACTAAGAGTGTGTATATGAGGAGGCTGCCGAGAGGAGCTTAGTGGCAAAGGAAGCTCTCTGTTTGTACAGTGTCTCTAGTCTGTAATGTCTCACAAATGTGTGAATGGACATCCAGGTTGCTGTTCGACATATGTCCTCAGAAGATGCATTGGCTTTTTTGGCCCAAGAGGTGGCAACTGCCCTGGTAGAATGAGCCTTGATGCCCTCTGGAGCGGTGACATCCTTAAGTCTAGATGTCTCTTGAACTGTCCTCTTTGGTCAACTGGAGATTGTTGCCCTTGATGCTGCCATGCCCTGTCTATGCCCCTTTGCTATGATGAAAAGCCTTTCAGTCTTTCTAATGCTACGAGTCCTGTTGATATACATTGCTAGGGTGGTTCTGACATTGAGGTGATGAGGGAGCGAGTTCACCTCTGACTCTCCTTGAGTGAATAAAATTGGGAACTCTAGAGTCTGTTCCACGTGGAACTGGGATGCCACCTTTGGAATGAAAGAGGGTACTCTTTTTTGTGAATATGTCGTGGATCGCAGGGCATACTGGGAAGGTGTCTTTACACTTTGGTCTTTGTTGGATCATTGGGTTGAGCTTAGATTCTGGTTCAGTGGTGCACTCCTCAAACCCCATTGTGAGCTTTAAAGCTTTCATGATCCCTCCAATGAGAACAAATGGACATAGCTTAGAAGTTGACTGGGAGATGTCCATCCCTTCCTCATCCGATTCTTCACCTTCCTCATCTTGTGGATTTTCATCCCTTGTCTATTGTCTGGCAGTGAACGGGTGGGCTCAGGTTCCATGAGTAAGTTCATAGCGTCATGGTCAGCGGTAGCCAGAGTGGGTTCTCGTCTGGGGTTTGGTGTTGGGGACAAGTTCTGGGCAAGTGCCTTCAGTTTCTCCATAACTTGCAACATAAAGTTCTGCTGACTTTCCATCATGGCTGCTGTGGCCTGTTGGTTCTGGATGATGAGAGCCCCTGGATTAACCCATGTACTTCCGCTGGTTCCCAGAATGCTTGGGTCCAGTGAAGGGGACAAGTCATCATCTTCATGCAGGTAGGCTGGACACTGCAGGCTTTAGTTGTGTGGGAGGAGTGTGGTGCTGCATGAGGTGCACTTTTTGGTCTTTGCCATCTGGAAGATTAATTGGACAACAAAATATGGTGATTAAAGGAAGTAGAGGATGTGGGACCACATGGGTGAACCAGTGGTCGTACATGAGTGGTGTTACTGTATAAAATCACCAGGTGCTAGGGGACATCTTGCAAACTCTGTCTGGACCCGCTCGGTAGGTGGTCTGGACAGGAAATTTTGTTATCTTGTCTTCCTGAATCCATCTTAGTGTGTTTCAATCTGCTATAAAATTCACTAAGTGCTAGGGGGAACCTTACAAACTCTGTCTCAACCTGCTTGGTAGATGGTCTGGACAGGGAATTTTGTTATCTTGTCTCCTCTGAATCCCATCATTGTGTGCATCAGTCCACTGTGATAGTTGATCAAAGCTGACCTAAGACATTTTTAAAACAACACCAAATAATCCCAAATTAAATTTATTCTGGAAATCGCTATGTGAGTGGTCACACTGTGCCTTCTTCTGACCCGCTGTGTGAGGTGATTGGAAAACAGGCCAGTTCTTAAGGGCTGGTAGTTATAAAATGTTGGCTCCACTCAAAATGGCCACCACTGTAGTGGCCAGCTTTTGAAACAACTGCTGGAATCCTGAAAAGGCGACCCTGTTCAAAATGGCCACCATAGCCCTCATATTTCTCATGGCCTCATGGCCTGCCATTAGCCTGTAATCATTATCCCCTGATGTCCACCCCTGAGACTGTGAATACAACAAAGAATCATCAGAAAAAGGAAGCTCAGAGCATAAGCAGGACACCATTCTATTTTGTGACCTTCTAGTTGTGTCCACAACATTGTTTTGCGTTTGGGGGGAAGGGAAGGGCTGTTTACTGCTAAATGTAGAAATTTACAAGCCACTGTTTAAATTCTTGGCTCTTCCCTCTGAATGTATGGGCAAGTGAGAGAAGTAGGCGACCATTGTCCATGCGTTTTCAGGTTGCTGGCGAGACTCGCCGATCAGCGGAAAAGATGCGAGCACTGTCTGTCTGCCAGGTTCTCGGAGGGGGAGTGAACAAAGGAGCCCTAAATTGTGGGAAGTGCACCCACCTGAGAGAGGGGTGAGTGCATTAGAGTGCTGCGAGGCATGGGAGTGTGGCTTGCTGGAGTGAGGAACAGAAAGGAGCACTTGCAACCATGCAGCTGGCTGTTGGGGGACAAGGGTGTGACGTGGGCAAGAGTCTGCCTGATAGCGCTGTGTGGCGCAAAACTCAAGCAGAGACCAGTGCCTATTGCTTTCCTGGCTAACTAACTCCATTGCCATGCATTTCAAAACTGCTGTTCTGAGGAGCGAGAGCGTGGTGTGGTATATATCGCCTATCTCATCAACAGCCTGGAACAACCACAGTCAGCTTGCTTCTCACTCACCACAGCCAACACACTTTGTATGTTTCAAATAAAATAAAGTGTTTCAAAAACAGCATGCAACAACAACTTCAATCATCTCTCTTATCAAGATTAAAACAAAGCTAACACCGTCATTATCTTTTGTTATGTTGCAGATCCTTAAGATAAAACTTTTCTGAGCTTGTAAATTATTCCTTGCAAGTCATAAAATGATTATAAGGAGAGTAAGAAAAAATTCCAGCACCAACAGTATACTTTCGAGACAAAGCTTTATTTTAGAATAATTAGTCAGAGGAGCCCAGCAGGCCTTTGTTGCTAGGCCCTAATCAAGAATCCATTTAATTCCCCACAAAAGTACCAAGTTTACAAAATTCAAGCCAGTGCATATCTATACCACTGAGCTAATTATTCAGTTAATGAGGGGCAGTTTTTTTATCAATTAAAGAGCCAGCTAAATTTCTTTGTTCTTACCTTGTTTAGAATCCTAAACAGGAACCCCTGTGTGCTAACCTTTCAGATGCACAAGAGAACCAGAGAAGCAGGGACTCCTGGGACCAAGTTATGCTGAGAATTTTGATACTAGGTCACATGTGCATCTATAGCCTACCAGGTGGGCTAAAACCCATGATTTAATGTCTGGAGTGCCATGGATACATGACCAACACAAACGACTTTCAACCTACAGACACTTATGCATTTATAGTGTCACATAAAATGTTTGATACGTTTGACTTTACTGCATACTTTCATCTGAAATTTCAGAAGTATGTCTCCTAATGATCCCTAGAAGTACAAGACTGTACTCTAAGGAAAGATTATTTTCAGTGGGAGTTCATGTGATCTCTAACAAACAGCTTTCAGCCCATGGACACTAAAGCATTTACAGCATCACAGAAAATGTTTATTTTATTTATTGAAAGGTATCAGCATTACAATCCTTTGAGTCGACTCCTTTGCAAAGGCTCCACGTCAATAAGAACTTACACTAAAGGATAACAAAACTTAAACATTGGGTACAGCTGTTATACATTGGGCAACAGTACAAACTTAAAACATATGTCACTATTGAAATTTACAACATTGATAGAGGATTTAAAACATGTGGTGCAGCGTAAAGTGAAGGGTTACATCATCTGGGATCTTTAAAAGAGGACACAGGTCTACACTTTGATTCATATGGCAGTACTACAGTTTTAGAGGGCCTTACAAAATAGGCCCTGAGTCAGGATATGATTAAAGTGAGATTGAGGATACTAGCTAAGGGGGCTGGACAAGAGCATGGGGGGTCCCATCTAAGTGGAATTGGAACCCAGTTTTTAACAATGTCTGCAGTCACAGGGTGCCAATTTGAGGAGCGTCCTAAGCCCAGCTTTAAATTGACTGAGACTTGCTGTAAGGGAGATTGTGGATGGTAGGTTGTTTAGCCACAGTGGGGCATGATAACGGAAGGACTGTTGCCCAAGGGAGGTTCTACAGTATGGTACTAATAAGGGAGAATTTGCAGAGTGTCTTTGTGCCCTCCTGAGTGAGGCTGTTTGGATAAGGGGGTGGAGGCCTGTCGGAGCTTGTTTGTTTTGTATATTCCTTGCTAGAAGGCAGGTGTGATACTTTACCTTATCTTGAAAATTGAGCCAGCCAGTGAGTTTGTAAAGTTCACACGTATGGGTTAGCCTGTTACAATTTGTGACCAGATAGCAGGCTTTGTTGAGGGGAGGTTGATACTACACAGGGCAGTATGATCAGCAGGCCCATGAATTACTAAGCCATAGTCAGCCAAGGGCAGTATGGAGGAGGACACTGCTAGATGCATCACCTGTGGGGGAATGCAATGCCTATGTCTGTATAGGATCCCTAGTCTGGCACTGACTGAGGAGAATACTTGTTGGATGTGAGCATGATAGGTAAGGGAGGAGTCTAACCAGACACCCAGGTATTTAAAAATGTTAACCTGTTCCAGAGCGATGCCATGGGAGTTTGTGATGATTAGAGGCATATTACAGAGTGGGTTTTGCTGATGTGTGAAGATCATGGCTTTTGTTTTCTTATAGTTAAGTATTAGGCGGTGTTCAGAGAACCAGGTTTCGAGCTCATCAAAGGTCTGCAGGGCAGATTGTAGGGTGCTGAGATGTTGATGTTTCCAGAAGACTACAGCATCATCAGCATAAAGCAGAAGCTTCCCACTACAGGATTTGGGGAGAGAGTTCAGAAAAGAGGTGTGAAAAGCAATGGGCCTAATATGGACCCTTGTGGGACCCCTGAGTGGACTGTTTCCTGGAGGATGTGGTCCCATTAGTTTTAACCTGCTGTGTCCTGTCTTTGAGATAGGCGGTGACTTCTGGGGCAATATTTAGGGACAGAAGGGTGTGGAGAAGAAGCTCATGACTGACAGTATCAAAAGCTTTGGTCAGATCGGTCAAAATAATAGCTATGTGTGGCATTTCTGTATACTTTTGCTTGAAATTTCATAATTACATTCCCAAAGTATGCCTTTTTGCAGATGACACAAAGATCTGCAACAGGGTTGATACACAAGGAGGCGTGGAAAGGATGAAAAGGGACTTGGCAAGGTTGGAGGAATGGTCAGACGTATGGCAGCTAGGATTCAATGCAAAAAAGTGCTAAATAATGCACCTGGGAAACAAGAACCCAGGGGAAGAATACACAATGGGTGGGAGGTAGTAACAACAACAAAACAAGAAAAGGACCTGGGGGTAATCATATCAGATGACCTTATAGAGTTGCAAGCAATGTGAGAAGAGCAGTAGGAGGGCTGGGGTATACTGGGATGTATAGGAGAGGCATCAGCAGCAGAAAACAGGAAGTTGTTATCCCTCTGTACAGACAGTTGGTGAGACCCCATCTGGAATACTGTGTCCAGTTCTGAGACCCCATCTCCAAGGACATAGACAGGATAGCGGCAGTCCAGAGGAGGGCAACTAAAATGGTGCAGAGTCTGCAAGAGAAGCCCGATGAGGAGAGACTAAAGGAGCTTAATATGTATACCCTTGAGGAAAGAAGGAGAGGGGGACATGATAGAAACTTTCAAGTATCTCAAGGGAATCAACAAAGTCCAAGAGGGTAGCATCTTTCAGAAAAGAGACTTGCAAGAACAAGAGGACACAATTTAAAATAGAAGGAGGGGCTGTTCAGGGCAATGTGAGGAAGTATTATTCACAGAGAGGGTAGTGGATGCATGGAACAGCCTTCCTGAGGAAGTTGTGGGGTCTAAAACTGTGGGAGAATTCAAGAATGCATGGGACAGACATAAGGCAATTCTTGTGGGGGGCAGGAAGATATAGGCTGTTGGTTAACTAGGATCTGCGGCCTATCCTGTAGGTAGGGAAATGGGCAGACTAGATGGGCCTAGCGGTCCTTATCTGCCGTCAAAGTCTATGTTTCTATGTTTCTAAAGGTGTCTCCTAACTATCCATGGGAACATAATTCTATACTCCAAGTGAAAGTTTATTTTCAGGAGGGATTATGTGATCTCTGAAAAAGAGCTTTCTTGCCTAGACAATGTATTTATATGGTCACAGAAAATGGTGACTATATTTACAATGTTACCTGACACTTCAGGTTCATGTTCGCCAAGGTGTCTTCTAACTACCATTGGAAGCACAAGTCTATACTCAGAGCAAAAGTTGATTTTTTTTTTGTGGGGGGTCATGTGATTTCTGACATACAGCTTTTAGCCCCTAGACACAAATGCATTTATAGTGTCACAGAAAATGACTGATTTGTTTGTCATTTCTGCATACTTTTGCCTGAAATTTCAGAAGCATGTTCCACATGATGTACCCTAACTACCCCAGATGCAAAGTCTATACTGCAATCAAAAGTTGATTTTTGTGGGAGGGGTTCAAGTAATTTCTGAGAAACAGCTTTCAGCTCATGGACACTAATGCATTTATAATGTCACAGAAAACAGCTGATATGTTTGTCATTTCTGCATATTTTCACCATAAATTTCTGAAAAATGTTCCCCTACATAGTCCTCTAATGATCTCTGGAAACAAAAGTCTGTACTCCAAGGAAACAATGATATTTTGTTTGGGGGGTTCATGTGATTTCTGACAACCAGCTTTCAGCCCATAGACACTAATGCACTCATAGTGCCACAGAAAATGGCTGATATGTTTGACATTTTTGTATACTTTTGCCTGATATTTCAAAATCATGTTCCACAAGGAGTCCCCAAGCTACTCCTGGAAGCACAGCCTGTACTCGAAGCAAAAGTTGATACTTTTTTGGGGGGCATGTGACATCATGATCTGATAAACAGCTTTCAGGCCTAATACACTATTGCATTTATAGTGTCTCAGTAAACAGTGGCTGCATTTGGTATTACTGTATATGTTCACCTAAGATTTCATATTTGTGTTCCTCAAGGTGTCCCCTAACTACCCCTGGAAGCACAAGTCTGTATGCCAAGTCAAAGCTGATTTGTGGGGTGCAGCTTTATGTGATCTCTGACAAACAGCTTTCAGCCATAAACACTAATGCATATATAAGGGTGCAGAGCATGGCAAATATGTTTAGCATGTCTACATACTTTCACCTGAAATTTCAGATTCATGTTCTCCAAGGTATCACCTAACTACCTCCAGATGTACAAGTCTGTACTCCAAGCAAAAGTTCATTTTTGGAGGATCATGTGATGTCTGACAGACAGCTTTTAGTCCATATGCACTAATGCATTTATAGTGCCACAGAAAATGGCTGATATCTTTCTTATTTCATCATACTTCACCTAAAGTTTTACAGTCATTTTCCCCAACATGTCTCCTAACTGCACCTGAAAACACATGTCTGTACTCCACTAGAAAGCTGATTTTTGGGGAGTTATGTGATCTCTGACAAACAGCCTTTAGCCTATAGATAATAATGCATTTATAGTGTTAAAGAAAATTGCAATTGTATTTTGCATTTCTACCTACTTTCATATGAAATTTCTGATTCTTGTTCCCCAAAGAGTCCCCTAACTGCTTAAGGAAGCACAAGTCTTTAACGCAAGCAAAAGCTATTTATTTGGGGGAGTTCATGTGCTTTAAATTGCTTATTTTTGCATAACTGAATGTAATTGATGTACTCTCTTACTGTATGACTGTTGACCTTGCTTTAGGTTGCTTATTTTACATAACTGAATGTAACTGATGTACTCTTTCCCTGTATGACTACTCCTTGTCTAATTTCTTGTGTCAATGAATGCACTATCAATGTACTGCACTTCCCAGGTCACCCCTGAAAAAGGGACAGTCTTGTCTCAGAGAGCCTACCTGGTTACAAAATTCAATAAATAAATAAAACTCTGACAAATAGCTTTCAGTGCATAGACACCAATCATTTATACTGTCACAGAAAATGGCTGCTATGTTTAGCATCTATGTATACTTTTACACAACATTTCAAATTTGTGTTTTCTGAGGTGTTCCCTTACTACCCTGGAAGCACAAGTAGAGATGTGAAGTTAAACTTTGCCCACGAAGTTCATGCGAAGCCCCAAAAATTCACGCTTTGAGGAATTCGCAGAGTTTCAAAAAGACTCCAAAACTTTGATTTGCGTAATTTGTGCAAAAATTCCATCGAAATTTGTGTTGTTTTTTCCACAAAGCGTGAATTTTGTGGATGAAGCGTGAAATTCACAGGCAAAATTTCATGTTTTGCATTGTAATCTGTAAAATTTCGCATCCGTGAATTTTGTGAAATTGCTGTTCGAAATCTGCAAAATCTGAAAATTAACTCACAGAGTGAATTTCACAGACTATGCACATCTCTAAGCACAAGTCAGTAGTTGAAGTGAAAGTTAATATATTCACACAGACTGGAAGGGTAGGAAAAAGGGTGTGGGTGTACTGGTTTATTATAAAGAGCACTTGCAAGTTAATATTCTTAGGTCAAGTTGTACTGAGGATTGTGTAACTGAATGGCTATTGTTACAATTTGTTTTGGGAGGTAGGAAATATTTTAGTATGGATTGTTTATATAATCCCCCACTGTGTGGTCAGGAAGGTTTAAATAATTATCTTGAGGTTGCTGCCCTGTATGTTAAGAAACATGATGCAACTATTGTGGGGGATATAAATTTAAGCTGGTCATCTATGGAAAGCCAGGGTTTGGAATTCTTATTACAGTCATATGGACTAGTTCATTGTATCAATGAACCTACTCATTTAAACTCATTAAATTTAAATCATTCCATACTGGACTGGGTTCTTACAAATAACATTAGAAGAATAGCTGATTCAGGTGTGCATGCTGATTCTATGAGTGACCACATAGCAATATATAGTGTACTGAATTTTAAATGTTCTAAGCCCCCCCGTCCCATGCTGGAGTCAAACCCATCTATTCAGAAATGTTAACTCTGATGTGTTATATGCTCACTTATCTACTATAGATATATCCTTTTTGGAATGTGTTCCTGATGTTGACTCTGTGTTAGATTTTTTTTGTAAGCAACTGCTCCCAATTCAAGATACTCTTTTCCCTATACGTACCTTAAGACATAGAGGAACACCAAATGGCTGGAATTTCATCTGCCATTAGCAGACTGATTAAGGAAAGAAATATGGTGTGGGCTCAATTCAAAAGTCAACCCTGTTACATCAATGAATTATTATCGTAGATTAAGGAACCTGGTATCAACAACTGTGAGAAAAGCAAAAAGAGATTTCATTAAGGAACAGTTTGAATCTAGTTGGTTGAATCCTAAGAAAGTTTACGATAACATTAATACTTTATTATCTCCCAAATCTGAAGTTGATATTCAAAAGGTTACTGTTAATGACTGTCACCGATCCTATTTAAAAGGTTAACCTATTAAACAATAAATTCTTTGACCTGTCTAGTTTCTGGAAAAATACCCCATAGTCTGGAATTGTTGGTGCTGAAAGTTTAGTTTCCCCATTTAATAGACCCATGTTTTTGTTTAAAGAAATTACTCAATCTGAAATTGTAAAACTTTTGAAAACTATCCCGGATAGGTTTTGCGGAATGTGGGGGTGGGCTTGATGGCCATTTCCTAAATCTAGTTATATCATTTATTGTTAACCCATTGTCTTACATAGTTAGTTACATGTCAGATCCCAACAGATTGGAAAAAAGCTGGAGTTGTCCCTATTCCTAAAAAGAACAACGCAGTCATTCTAGATGATTTATGACCCATATCCATTTTAAATCCCCTTAGTAAAATGCTTGAGAAGGTGGTGGCAGACAGATAAATGATTATCTGGCTACTTATGGGGTACTTGCAAACCAACAACATGGATTTCGTCAGTACCACAGAACCAGCACTGCCTTGGTCAGGCTCACAGAAACCATCCAATGAGTTTTTTAAAAGGGTCAGATGACCGGGGTGGTGTTTGTGGACCTGACCAAGGCATTCAGTTTGATTGAGCATGACCTCACATGCTCTAAACTGAAGAACATGGGATTTTCTGAGGCTGCTATTTTATGGATTGGGAATTATTTGTCAAACTGATCTCAATTTGTGCGTATTGGAACTGTTGTCTCGGCCATGTCCCCAGTACATTGTGGTGTCCCACAGGGATTTTCTTTATTTACTGATCAGTTACTTCAGTTTTGTCATTCTAGTGATTCTATTTTGTATGCTGATGATTTGATTATTTTTTCCCAATCTAAATCAGTGTCCCAATTGTCTTTAATCTTAGAAAAAGATTTTTGGGACGTTTGTCCATAACTCCATGGTGTTGAATTAAAAAAATAACTAAAGGAATGCTTTTTGGCATGCCATCTATGCTAGGGGACGATCTGGGTTTAGTTCTATATGATCATCAGGGGATTTTGATTAAACAGGTTAAACAATTCAAATATCTTGGGGGTTCTACTGGATTCAGGGCAAACTCTTTCTTCAGGTACAGTCTGTTGTTAAAACCATTAATAAAAAACTTGGCATACTTTATACATTCAAATCTTACTTTACTGTGCAAACCAGAAAAGCTGTTGCAATTGGGGAGCTCCTTCCACATTTTGATTACATGTCTAATTTGTACCGTAATATAGGTTTGAAGGACTTGCACTCCATAACTGAGGTGTATAACAACATTTGTAGATTTGTTCTTGCAATCCCAGTCTGTACTCGCCATTGCAGTTTGTTTACACTTTAAGGATGGATGTCTCCTATCTCCAGGATCAAATACTCATTGAGTTGTATTATTTTTAAAAGTCTTTTTTATAATCTTTGTTCCCTTGTCAGTCTTAGTTTTGGTTCAATTGGTGTTACCTAGCCTAAGATCAGCTTATGATATTTTACTTAACATAGTTAAATCTAAGCTTAAAATAGTTAAACGTTCATTTTCAGTGGCTGCTCCTACAGTATTTATTTTAACGCACTACCAATTTTTATTCATCAGTCAACTTCTCCTGCAAATTTTTAGATGAAATTGAAAAAGTATTTACTGCAGAATTCTGTAAGTAAAGGTTTTATGTAATGTTTGATATTACTGTATGTGCTTTGTGATCTTTTGTGTTAATGTTTTTTTGTCTGGGTCTGTAAAAAGACCATTGGTCCAGTCTCCTTACCCGGTTAACAAAGAATAAATGAAAAATAAGTGGGAGGTTCATGTGATATCTGCAAACAGCTTACAGGCATATGCACTAATGCATTTTTTTGTGCCACAGAAAATGGCAATGGCTGTAATGTGTGGCATTTCTACACACTTTTACCTGAACTTTCCAAATCATGTCCCAGAAGTTATCCCAAACTACCCCTGGAGGCACAAGTCTGTACTCCAAGTGAAAGTTAATTTTCAGGTGGGGGGTATGTCATCTCTGACAAATAGCTTATGAGCCTTATTTATTAATGCATTTATAGTGTCAAGGAAAATGACTAATATGTTAGGCATTTCTGCATACTTTCACCTGCAATTTCCAAATACTGTTCCCCAAAGTGACCCTATACTACCCCTGGAAAAACAAGGCTATATTCCAAGTGAAACTTTATTATTTTGTTTTTAATTAGATATACTTTATTAGATTTCAACAAATACAACAACACAAACCGATTTCAACAACAATACATTACAAACAGTGTAACGCAAGGTAAACAAAGAAAACTACCCTCAAAACTCCCCAACCACCTACCCAATCCCGACCCACTACCCCATGGCAGAATTGAGTAATAACAGTAGAAAAACAGAATGTATATAAAAGGGGAGGAATTATACAAAGAATAGAATGCCAATAATATAGAAAAGACCATTTAAACAAAACTACTAAACTAAGAGAAACTGCAAAAGGAAATGAGAGGAGAACCCATCCAAAGTCAAGTCATATTTAATGTATGAAGCTTGCCCCATTTCCTATCATAGCTGGGCAATTTATTATGAATACTAGCTATCATCTTTTCTACCCGGAGATTATCAAGGAGTTCCTGCAACCACTGCATATAAGTGATTGGAGACTAATCAAGCCAGTGGTGAAGGATTAAATGTTTAACTGAAATTGAAATGAGAGCCATCATAATATGTTGTTCTTTAACATCTATGAGGCAATAGTCCCCAATCAAAAAACCTCAGGAGAAAAGTAGGAGTTAATCCCCAAAAGCAGATTGGCCCAACATCTGATTGAGTCCCATAGGGGGAGCTACTTTAATGCAGACCCAGAAAACATGATAGAGAGTGCCCTCCACCTGCCCACATCTAGTACAGAGTGTCAACTGTGTCCTACCCATTTTAAATAGCGTAACAGTGATATAATATAAATTGTTCAGGATGTAAAACTGAATAAGACACAGGTGATCCTGAAGTAGTGTAAATATATAAATCAGTCAAGATCTTGGACCAATCCAAGGTAGAAGATGAGAGGGCAGCATCCCAGTATGAAGACATACCAGAGAACTTTGGATAAATTCTGGGAAACAAAAGTGAATATAATTTAGAAACCACATGAGGTTGGTTAAGAATACCCAGCAATGGGTGCAGGAACTCACCAAAATCTATAATTCCTATAGAGGGGCCAAAATGCTAGAACAAGCAGTGCCTTAACTGACAAACTTTGAAAATCATCGTAGCAGGCAGGTGGAGCGATGCAATCATAGATTGAGAAGACAGCAAAGACCCTTCCTGGAGCAAGCTGCATACATTCAACCCAGTCAACTTAGGCAGCCAATGAGCATCAATAACCTTACCCCAATTTTGAGGTTGGGGTTCCCCAATATATGCTGTGAAACATCAAGGGAAGATCTTTATCTCAGCATTACACATAACTGCTGATGCACCCGAACTGAGGTCCCAACAACTGTATCCTTGAGGACTTAGGGGAGGGCCTTTAAAGGTATGAATAATAATGATTGGGGAGAGACAGCAGACTGCTGAAGTCACTCACTCTCAATCCGGAGCCAAATAATAAGGTTATTGAGGGAGTCTGCTGGTGGAGGCTCTAGCAGCCATTTTAAATACTTACAGTACTAGAGTTTCTAGCAAGATATTATAGCAAAATGTTTGGGAGACGAAGGCCACCATGTTGTTTAGGGGTGGATTACTTTGGGAAAGCTCTTCTGGGTGATTACCTAACCAAATACATTTGGAAAGCATTCAGTGACACTTTTTAAACCACGAAAGGGGCAAGCACAAATCTAATAAATTAAGGGGAGAGAACAGATGGGGAAGTATATTCATTTTAATAATATTGATCCTTCCCAAAAGGGTTTGGGGTAATCTCCTCCATCCTTGAAGATCCTGCTGCAAAACCACCAAATTGTCTAAATTAAGCTTTTTAAGCAGAGTCCTGTTGTGCAATAACTGGATACCAAGGAATTTAAATTGTTTAGGTTCCCATGCTAATCCTAAGGAGGAAACGTCAACCTTAAAAAGCCTAGTGTTAAGGGGCATAATTACCGATGTGTCAAGGTTGAATTTATAATTGGAGAAAGAACTAAATTTTGTGATAACTGACAGTGCTGCCTGGATCAGTTTCAAGGGATGGGTCACACGCAATAAAATATCATCCACATAAGTGAACAGCTTAAGAGTCAATGACCACACTGGCACCCCATGAAGGCCATGATAGTTGTTAGGCTTCAAAATGGTATACTGTTGTAATAGTGATGCTCTTACAGTGATAACAACCTGACAACACTCACAGTGTTGACCAGGATACTGGAGCAATGCCAGAGTCATTGGATCCAGAGTTTTTTTGCTCTCCCCCGAGATATGCCCCCCCAAGAGTTGGAATTCTTAAGTCTAGGAGAGGTGGTGGTAGAGCCCCCCCATATGGGGGGGCACAGCCCACATGCATGAACACCAATTGTGTGTTGGTGCATTTTCCTGTCAGGGACCAGAGTCGGCAACAATAGGTATGTTGACAACCATGTGTCCCTGTAGGAGAGGTCACCCACATTTCAGTTGCCGTGGCAACATGGAACTCTTCAAAAAAATGGACTCTAAATATAAGTAAGCAAGTTAACTTTTATTTATAGAAGGTGCCCTTCAGTTGCTCAGGGTGCCTTTACAATATAGTTGCAGACAGTACAATAAAACATTTTAAAATACAGATTCATTTACTTGAACAACACATAAATATTAAAATATGATGTTCCTTGAAATGCTTTTCCAAAGAAATATGTTTTCAGGGTGTTTTTAAACCCTTCCACAGTCAGGCTCTCATGTATCTGATGAGGTAGAGAGTTTCACAGAGAAGGGGCCATAAAGGCAAAAGATTTTCCACCAAACATTTTCAAATGTACCCTGGAAACCTCTAGCAATCCCTCATCAGAAGATCGTAGTGAGCGGGACGGTTGGTAGGGAGAGAAGAGTTATGGCAGATATTGAGGTCCCTCCTCATGTAAAGCTTTGTAGGTCAGCAATGCAACCTTGAAAGGGATTCACCACTGTATAGGCAGCCAGTGCAGTTCGTGCAGCACAGGTGTTATGTGACTGGATCTAGGGGTTCCAGTTAACAACCTGGTCGTCACATTCTACACTGTCTGCAATTAGTGAATATCCACTCCCGGTAGCCCTAGGTAAAGGGCATTACAGTAGTCAAGCTGAGTGGTAACAAAGGCATGGACAATAGAGGGGAAAGGGGACAACCCTGCTGAGTACCTAAATACAAGGAAAAGGAGGAAGAGAACACCCCATTACAATAAACCCAATCATGAGGAAAGGAGTAAATCACTTTGATCCATTTCAAGAAAGATTGAAGGAAACCAAAGGCCTCTAAGATGGTGAACAAAAAGGGCAAATTAAGTCTGTCAAAAGATTTCTCCATGTCCAGGGAAACCAAGGCAGCCAGAGCCCTCATGTCCCCGGACACAGAGAAAATATGTGACAGTTTCTGGAGATCATTGACAGAGGAGCGGTTTTTAACAAAACCAACCTGCTCAAACCTGATAAGACCCTCCCAGACTGCATCAATTCTGGAAGCCAACACTTTGGAGAGAATTTTAATATCACAATTGAGACAAGAAATTGGGTGGTAACTAGAAACCACATCAAGAGATTTACCAGGCTTGAGAATTAAAACAATTAAGGCTTCCTGAAGAGTAGAGTGAGATATACCTACATTATAAATGGAAAAATAGAGCTAGTGCAGAAAGGGCACCAGTTCTTTAGCAAACAATTTATAGAAAATGGGAGTAAGGCCATCTGGACCGGGAGCCTTGTCCAAGGTCAAAGAGTTGATAGCGGAAAATATCTCCTGTTCAGAAATCAGGGCTGACAGGAAAGCCTGTTGGGGACTGGATAATTAAGGGACAGGGGTGTCAGTGAGGTATTGTTGGATAGCAGTAATAGAGGAAGGATCTATCATTTGTCCATATAAGGAAGCATAATATGCTTGAAATTCCTGTACTATATCCCTTGGCTGGATCCAGAGAGAGTCATCCTGGGGTGAACAAATAGAGGAAATTAGATGGGAGGCTTCCTGTTTCTGAAGTCTCAATGCTATCAACTTACAAAGCTTCTCCCCTTGATCTACATAAGTAGATTGTCTTTTAAATGGCAAATTCTGCTTTTTCATGTAATAAGTCAGCGTACTTGTCCTAGAGAATAAATAGCTCTCTGCAAGCTTCATCAGAGGAAGTAGGGGGTTGGGTACTTTCCAGCTTCCTTATATGGTGCAAAAAATCTGATGCCTCCCTCTCCCACGTTTTCTTACAAGTAGCCACCAAGCGTATACATTCCCCCTGAATAAAGCTCTTAAAAGCCGACCATTCTACACCCACTTGGTCAACTGAACCCCTGTTGGTATTAATAAACGACTCAATTTGATCTTGAACCTGCTCTATTATCTTGCTATCCTTAAGAAGTTGGTTATTAAGCTTCCAAGCAGAGTCTTTTTGGTACACAGGATCCAAATTAAGCTGTTACCAAATAGGAGAATGATCGGAGAAAATCCTAGCATCAATTTCCACACACAGCACCCCCTGCAAGAGAGATACGGAGATCAAAAAATTAATAGATTCTGGAATGCTTCCCATGTACAGCTGAAAAGAAGGTAAGATCTTTCTCTAGGGGATGCAAGAGTTGCCAGGGATCACACAGTCCAGTGGAATCAACCATCTCTCACAGGGAACGCTGTGCCAGAGAGAGACCAGTCAACATCCTATGCGATTTGTCTAATCCTGGGAGAAGGGTAGATTTCAGTCCATTCCCTGAACTATACGATGTGTCAAAAATGGCACTAAGGCTGCTGCTAGATCCACAAAGAAAGAAGGTATATCTTTGTTAGGCCCATAGATGCACCCCAAAAGGACCTCCATGGATCTAGGAGGCAATGAACAAAGATATATCTACCCTGTGGGTCATCAAGACAACGTAGCAGCTGAAACAGCATACCTAGAAAAGTTAAAATTACTACTCCTCCTTTATTAGTGTTTGAACCTGCTGCAAAAACCTGAGATACCAGATGATGATGGAACTGTGAGCCTTCAAAAGCAAGTAGATGGGTCTCCTGAAGGAATGCTACTTGACAACACAAATGTTTCACCCAAAACCCCAGAAAAACAATACCATCCCCCCTCAAGCCCCCTAAACCCAAAAACAAAACTAACAAACAGCTCCAGCCCCATAATAATATCCAGTACAAGTATAGGAAGAATAATAAGTGTTGATGTCAGGTGAGTACCAATAGAACAAGACCCAAATAAAAGGAATAATACTATACATATAACCCTTATGATACCATAACCTGATGACAAGACAAACCCCCCCTTCTCCATAACGGTTCATGACAACCCTCAACCAGAGCAGGTATCTCTCCCATACCTATCTCTCCCGCCCCCAAAACATGAACCAGCAACCAAAATAAGATAGTCAGCCATGCAGTATGTAAAGTATCAGCCTCCATATACTAAATCCCAGGACCATCTCTAAACATAGCCATTAAACACAAAACTTCGTATTGCACTCTGATCTAAAATAAATTAATGAACAAACAAAAAATAGCCCTGTTCACAAAAATCAGGTGGGCTTATAGAAACAAACTACTGTGACTAAGAGTAGGCAACAGAGAAAAATAAATAAATATGGCTCCCAAAACAGTCAAGGAGCAAAATAAGGAGAGACACCTTGTGTCAGTAAATTTACCAATGAAACGTAAAATAAAAACAGCTTAGATTCAGCATCTGCTCAGCTATATGATTTACACCCCAAAACTAAATGAAAAAGAAAAGGGGTAGAGTATCATGGCTCCCCCACTGCTATGAAACTAAAAAGAATATTAAATATGAGGGGTGACACATGCTCCTGAAAAAGCAATGGAGTAAAAATAAAAGGGGGATAGAACACATAACATAAACAAGGGCTGAAAGTCCAGTACAATATTAAAACTTAACAGTCCGGTAGAAATAACCTCAGAAGCAGCTACATTATCAAAGATAAATCCAGAAGTCTGTTGAAAAGGCAGTCCATATGCACCAATCCCAAATGAAGACAAATTAAAAAATCAACCATAAGCTGGGAGCACAGAAAATAAAGACTGAGCCATAGATGTAGTCTTCTTGCAGATAGCTAGGCATCTGAGTATCCATAAAACCTCAGAATAACCAAAGCTTGCAGTCTGAGCTGCTGAGTAAAAGTCCTTGACTGAAAGGGGAGATATGCCGATAGTCCCATTACCAGGCAGTGGAAAGGTGGATCTTAATAGGCAGCTGAGGATAACAAGGCATGAAATAAACAAAAAAGATCCACTCTTTTCACGGAAACAAACAGCCACAGTCCTGAATCAGGTAAAACCAGTGTGATAGCATTAAGTATAGAGTCCCAGCATCCAAGACAGGTAGAGGGGACTAACACATAATCACAAATACAGCCGTATTAGCTCAAGCTACTGAGCATGTTCAAGGCAAAGGTTCATTGGGTCTCGAAGAGAAGGGCTAAATATGATCGAATGCACCAGAGGATGCGAACAATGAAGCCCAGCAAGGCAGGATCTTACATCAAACTAAAAACAACATGTAGCAGGACCATTGTTAATCATGTTAGCCATGTAGACCATGGTGTGCTGTTGGAGTGCCTGTGGCTTCTTTGTGGGCTGTCTGGTACAGTCTTCAAATGATTTAATTCATTCCTAATGGGCAAGTCTTGGAGCATTGCCACCAGAATCTATTCCTCTGGCACTCACCTCCTGCCCTGTGGGGTGCCGCAGGGCTCCATTTTGGCCCCTATGTTGTTTGCAGTGTACTTGCTGCCATTGGGAGATATCAGGTGATACAGTCTGAGTTTTCACTGCTATACAGATGATACTCAGCTGCATATGTCCTTTCTACCCAGACAAAATGATGCACTCTCTGTGCTAAATAATTACCTTACCAAGATCAGAACTTGGATGAGTACCAGCTGGCTGTGACTGAATCCAGATAAGACTGAAGTGTTGGTGGTGGACCCTGGTCATCTGGAGGCAGGTTTGTGGGCTGGACAGCCATCAGATGTATTCCTTGATGACATACCACTCACTACCTCAGACCAGGTGCATAACCTAGGCGTTATGTTTGATGATGGCTGACACTAAAATCCCAGGTGTCAGCCATCATCAAATCCTCTTTTTACCATCTGAAGAATATCACCCAGGTGAAAACCTTGGCTCCTCCTGATGCTCTTCCAACATTGGTCCATGCCTTTGTCACTATCCGCCTTGCCTTCTGCAGTTCCCTCTACCTAGGGCTACCAGGGTTGATATCCACTGCTTGCTGCTGGTGCAGAATGCAACAGCCAGGCTCTTGACTAGAACCTCCAGGTTCAGTCATATTATACCTGTGCTCCATGAGCTATACTGGCTACCTGTTCAGTGGCAGATCACCTTTAAGGCTGGCTTGTTAACCTTTAAAGCCCTACATGATCAGGGACCCGGCTACCTGCAAGACCTCCTGGTATGCTACTGCCCCCTCCATCCACTCCGAACTGCTGATGAGGGATTGATAGAGATTCCCAGGGTGCGACTGAAGACATCTGGTGCCAGTGCTTTTTCTTTTTCAGCTCCAACATTGTGGAATTCTCTACCTCATCAGTTAAGAGAATGCCTGATCATCGATAGGTTTAAAGTTGAGCTAAAAACTTATTTATTTAATTTAGCCTTCCCTAACTATGTTTAATTTGTTTTTATTGCCACTGTTTTTAACTTATATGTATATTTAACTGTATCTGATTTTGTGTACAGCGCCTTGGTTCTGAAAGGCACTATAAAAATAAAATTTGATTCGTTTTGTCCATTGTTAACCATGAAGAGACAGGGCAGGCACATTAGAATAGTGAGGAACACAATGTTATTTACCTAGAAAAAGACTTTGCCTCAAGTCTCTCAGGCAGGATCCAGGAGAACTTACAAAACCAGCAAGGAAAAAAAACAACACTGACCAATATGGTGCCAAATGAATATCGAGCTGATCATACTCTCCGATAATGTCCTCAGGTCTGGAAGAGGTTGGGGAGCAGATTGCATAGCTCATCTATTTGCCTGGTCAGGGTCCTCAAAGGTGTACCACAAATCTTTAATGGAAACCTTCAAGAGTGCCACAAATAAGATACGGAAGCAAATACTGGCTGCAATGAATTTTGTAACAACTGGGTGGAATGCAATCCACTTCTGTTGCAAAGCTGTTGGCAGATCCTGTGTAATTCTGACCTGATTGTCCTCCCAGGTCATTTCTTTGAGCTCATTAATTTGGATCAAAATGTGTTGCTTATCCAAGTAATCTAGCAACCAGAGAATCAGAGGTTGGGGTGGAGAGACTGGAGGTGGTCTTGGCTGAAAGGAGCAGTGTGCCCTCTCTATCACATATATATAGCCAATAGGAGAGGGACCCACCACCATTTACAGAAACATCTGGATGAAGAGAAGAGACTTACTGAAGAGCTCAAGTCTTTGCTATCTGATCCTGAGTCCTTGAACTGGTGAGTTGGAGATACTGAAGCCTGAACCCTTTCACTGGAGTGGTAGAAAGAGAGCATGGAGTTAGACCCTCCTCACTCAAACATAAATGAACTGAAGTGGATAGTAAGCTTGAGGATCTAGAAGACAGGTCCTGAAAAAACAACATTATTGTTTTTGGTCTACTGAGAATGCCAAAGGTCACTCCTCAATTTCCTTTTTTTCCTTTTTTCTTCTCCTATGATTTTTTTAACACTGTATGATTTTAATCTTTGTTTCTTGCTATAGTGATTTGTCTGTTTTGTTCTTTAAAATTAACTTGTAATGACTATATTATCATTGTCATGGTCTATCAATAAACTTGAAACTTGAACCTGAAACAATTGTATGCAAGGCACAACATGAAAGTGATCAGGCACCAGGTGTTGCTATTGTGTGACATGGTAAATGGGCTTAACAACATGTATGGTAACTGAGAAATGACCATAAATCCACTTTGAGATGCTTTGTACCAGGTGAGAATTGAACACATTGAGGAAAAGCAAGAGGAAGTTGATGAAGCAGCAAGACTGTGTGTGGCACAACGCATGGTGAATGCATATTTTGGCAGACTCCATGCACCTTAAAATCTTAGAAGAGTTACTGCTATACTGGAGTAGCAAGGCACTTATTGGCTAGCACTGACATCCATAGAAATTAAATATTTGAGCTGTTCACCCTACAGTTGGGTGAAATTAGTAAATTTTGATTTCACAGAATTTCATGAAATTCTATGAATTTCACAAAATGTTATGAAACTTCATGAAAATTGTATGGAATTTTCTGAAATTTTTTAACTGGTCATAACTCAGACAGTGTTGCAGCTAGAGAATTGACATTTGGTATGCATACTGTATGGAAGAGGTTATAAGAGGATGATAGGTGGCGTAGCAATTGGATAAGGTATGCAGACTTTATAGGAGCTCATATTCTGGCAATTTATTATTCATGTGAAAATTTCAAAAAATATTTATATGCTTACAACTTAGCTACCATTGGAACTAGACAATTGAAAATCTAAATGCAAATTTTATTGAAGAGTCTTGGTTACATAAATTGTAAGTTACAGGCATTCAAAATTTCCCAACTTAATTGTTTGTTAAATTGTGCGAAAATGTTCAAGGTTTGACATGCATACCAAAATAAATATGCTCTGGATCCTAATAGGCTAGAGGCCCTATTTATCAAAATATTACCTTATGACACTAAACAGCTTTATATTGGCTGTGTATATAATCCACCCTGGGTGGCCTCCAGGGCCATTTGCTGAACTAACTAAAGCCCTAGAGGACCAGCCTCCTGGCAAATTAATCATACTTGGTGATTTCAGCCTAAACTAGGCTCAGGATACTGAACCTGGGCTTAAATCCCAGCTACACAATGCTTGTCTTATACAAACTATTAGTGAGCACACTGGACTTAATAACCAAATTGGTAATCACTTCCTGCTGGACTGGGTAGTTGTTTTCAATCCAGACAGGATTATGCTCTATGTGGGCTATGTCTACACAAATTATTAGTGAGCACATTAGACTTAATAACAAAACTGGTAACCACTCCCTGCTGGACTGGGTAGTTGTTTTCAATCCAGAAGGGATTAGAGCTGCAGGTATCTTCTCAGACTCTATCAGCAACCCCTTCCCCATTTTCTGTATATATGGAAAAACAATACCCCAAAAAACATAGTGTAAGATCTTTCTTACATGAGATTTCTTCAAAGTTGATGAGGAGTCATTCAGGGCTTCCATAACGGAGGTTGATTGGAATCAAATCAGAGTGCTCCCCACCATAGATGATTCCCTAGACTTCTTTATTCATAACTTTATCTCAGCTGCTAATAGGTAAGTCTCTCTTCAAAAGCTCAGAGTTAAAGGTAAATATAATAAGTGAATAGCTCCTGAGCTAAAAAAGCTAATGATTTCTGAGGAACAAAGCCTGGGGGCTCTTTAAAAGAACAAGCCTGATGGCAGACTTGGATAAATATAGAAAACTGAGAAATCTGTGCACAAAGGATGCAAAAATGGCAAGGAGGGAATATAAACAGAGACTGCAGGCTAATTACCTGGGCAACCCCAAATGATCCTGGTCACAGATTAAATTCTTATTGTTTATATTTTATATTTTATTACTACTAGGATTACAAGTACCTTTGAGCCAGGCTCTTTTACAAAAGTTCTGCGTCAGAACAAATACAATACAAGTTACAGAAATAGGAACAACACAATAAATAGGTTGGCATATTAGGTTGCAATGGTAGAGCAATACAATAACTAGAATAAGTAGAATGTATACATGGGAACACAGAGTAACAGAGGGATAAGTAGGAAGGAGGGTGGAAGATGAAGATAAACCTGAGAAGCGAAGTTGGAGAGGACAGGAATTGCAGCCAAAGGGCATGGTCATCAACTGGGAGCAGGCTGAAACTAGTCAACAAAAATGGAAAGATCATTGAGGGCTCGGAAGAGGTGGTGGGGGTGAAGGGGGGAGAGTCAGGAGTGGTGAAAAGAAAAGAAATAAAAAAGTGACATAGAGGAAAAGGAGGGGGTGGAGATGTGGTAGGTGATAGCTGAAGGGAACAAAAACAAGAGTGCTCAGGAGATTGTAGGTAGCATTCACAGGAGCTAGAGTTAGTAAGGTGGAGTTGGAGTTTATGTTTGAATGAGCCAAGGGTGGTAGTGGAGGAGATGTCAGGATTGAGCGCATTTAACCAGCTAGGCACTCTGAAGGTAAAGCACCTTTGGCCCTGAGAGGTGCGATGGCAGGGAACCTGAAGGAGCTGGTATTCAGAGCCCCTGGTGTTACGTGGTTTTAGTCTATAACTAAGCAGTGCTTGGACTCCCGGCGGAGCGAGGCCCATGGTTATTTTCTTTGCCATAATGCAGGTTTGGTATTTTATGCAATTTGAAAGTTGAAGCCAGCCAGATCGTGCATACAAGTCACATGTATGAGTGAGACGATGAGCACCAGAGATAAGCCTGCAGGCCTTGTTAAGTGATGTTGAAATTTGTCTCAGGGCAGTGGCAGAGGCAGAACCATAGATCATAAGACTATAATCAATGATGGAGACCACCGAACTTTGGATGGCACTCTTCAGTGCTTCTGCAGTAAAGTGTTGTCTATGTCAGTAAAGTAGGCCTAGGGTCATATTTGCTGATTTGGCAACATTGTCTATGTGTGCCCCATAGGAGAGATTTGAGTCCAGGGATAACCCTAGGTATTTGAATGACTGCACTTGCTCATGGGTGTTGCCATTGCTGGTAGAGATAGCTAGGGGGTGAGATCTATGTCTGTTTGGAGAGCTGTTAAAGAGCATCACTTGCTTTTTTTTATGATTGAGGACAAGCTTATGATGAATGAACCAGGTTTCCACTGTGTCAAAGCCTTGCTGAAAATTGGTCTGCAGGAGCACAGGGTCATTGTGGGAGGAGAAGATAACAGCATCATCAGCATAGAGGATAATCTGTTCAGTGCAAGATTTCTGGAGCGTGTTAAGAAAAAGGCTGAAGAGTAATGGACCCAGGATGGATCCCTGAGGAACTCCAGATCGGACTGGTCTGAGGTCTGAGAGTGTCCCAGCAATTTCGACTCATTGAGATCTGTTTTGCTACGGAAAGGGCATGCTTGCTTCTCAGAAGGAAATATTGTAGCTAATGGGCACAGAATTAGTGAACCCTTTCCTATAGATAATGCCTTCAACAATTTATTTACTGATCTAACCAGGTTTAAACCTGCCTTCACTGAACCCCCTTCCCCCTCCAGAACAGGATGGCACAAGAGACCAACAATCCCGTTTCCATCTCAGGCTAGTCTGGAAACAGAAAGTGTACACCTTATTAAGACATATTAAATATTATGGCTCTATGGGTTTGACAATTTGGAACCCAGGCTACTCACAATTAAAGCCCCTGTGATTACTGTACCAGTCACCCTGGTCTTCAACAGATCTTTTATTGAAGGCAAAGTCCATGACAAATGGAAAGTGACTGTAATGGTCCCAGTCCACAAAGGATGCCACAAAGAACCAGTTGTAAATTACTCTCTCTTGTTAGAGCTCTGTCCAAGTTTGAGAGAGGCTCGTTTATAATCAAATACAAGATTACCTAGAGCCGTGCCTCCTATTCAAAGACATGCAGGATGGTTTTCAGAAACAGCATGGTACTGACACTGTTCTTATTAAACTGACCACAGATGCAGTGTGGGTGATGGACAAAGGGATGGTAACTGGAGCTGCCTTTATCAGCCTTACAAACATATTTGACTTAGTTGATAACAGACTGCTACATCATAAGTTAAAATGCCTGGGCTTTGACAGCCTTTCAAGTTACTGGTTCACACACTATCCGATCAACAGGTATCAGGAGGTTAAATGAAAGGGTATCCACTCCAGTCTGAAGCCTATCACAGGTGGTGTACCCCGGGGGTCTATCTGGGTCCCTTTCTATTCTCCATATTCATCAGCAATCTGTCTAAAATCTGTTGTGGAGGGAACTTACAACTTTATGCAGATGATGCAGTTTTGTATAGAAGCTCCACTGATGCAAATATGATCAGTGCCTGACTTCCCACTGATTTCTGTACTTTAGAAAAATGGTTCTATGACAACAAATTTGTCTTGAATGAGAAAAAAAAAGTGATTCTCTTGGCCAAATAAACGGTGGCATGGACAGGCAGCACCTGCTCTCAATACCCACCTCCTCTGTCAAACGTATCAAAAAGGTTGACAAACTGAAGTACCTTGGAGTCTATATAGACCAGGAATTCACCTTTCAATCTTACATAGATCATTTCACCAAAACTATACACCAAAGAATGGACTTCTATATTGCATTGGTAATGTTTTTATCCCTGAGATGAGGCTTGCCATTGCAAACAGCATTCTGCTTCCCACGTTGCTGTATCCTGCTCCTATGCTTCATTTCCTCAGGAACTTGGTGACAAACAGGCTTAAGATTTTGTGCAACAAAAGCAGTTGTTTTGCAGATGCCCCCTCCCAGAAATGCCATTGCAAAGTCCTCTCATCCCTTAACTGGCACTCCCTGGATGGTAGGATCATGTACGCCCTGTTATGCCTTCCACTACAGCCCACCAAAGTTTATATGCCTCCAAATTTAGCTGGTATATTAGCACCCAAACCGGAGAGGTGCTTTATTTGGTCTTCAGATTGCTACTTAATTAAAGTCCCCAGGTAAGAGGTCCTTTGCATAATTCATGTCATCTCACTGGAACTCACTCCCATCTCTTTCCTCTGGCTTTTTAAAAAAAGGTTGAAAACCTTTCTACTAGAAAGCTGTTGCTGCTACTGCTGTCATTGAATGAGGACCATGTGATGGTTTTCAAATAGTAAAAATATACATTGTTATCAGAAAATCCCATCCACCTGGCTTAATATTCCCTAGCCATTGCCTTTCTGTATTGTACTACTGCCATAAAATATTATCTTGACAATGCTCCTTCATGTGCTGCATAAGACTTACTGTGCTTGTTATTTGTTTTGACTAAGAGTCTGTATTGATTTTATGTCTGAACTGGAATACCCTGTGAACATGACATGGAACCTTTGTAAATGAGCAATTGTGCTCAAAGGTGTAACTCTGAATATACAAATAAATAAATAATGTTATTATGTGCCTTATTCTGTGTGGTAATGTGTGATTTTATTAAGCTCTTTAGTTCCTATTTGCCTTGATTATTCTATATCTGCAGATCACAATTATTATTATACTCAAATACTGTGTAATGTATTTTATGCACCATACCTGTCTATTGTCAACATATATGCCTGTAAATAAGCCAACATTCCATCACCCAACTATCTGTATATATTGTATGCAATTAATTCTGGATTGACCCTGAAAAAGAGACCTCTGGTTCCAGTGGGCTCACCCGGTTATCAAAATTCAATAACTACAATAAATAAATACATTTGTTGGATTAATGTGGTTTAGTACATTAAAATGTATTGTGGATCCTTTATTTATTTATTTTTATGTAATTAATGAGTACTAGGATTACAATAACCTTTGAACCAGGGATTCTTTTACAAAGGTTATATGTTCAAATGGGTACAACAAACTTGGGTACAGACAAGGTGGTACAGTTTCTTGAACACAAAGATACTAGCATTAGATAAAATGTAGTTTCAGTTAGAGTTACAGGCACAATTACTTCAACACAATAATACAAGCATTAGACGAAAAATGCAGTTTCAGTAAGCAGTCAGAGACAGGCTTAGTCATGAAAGTGCTGGTTTGGGGCTAAGTAGTGCAGGCTGCAAGGGTTGCAAGAGGGGGAGGAGGGGGAGATAGAGAGGAGTGGTAGAGAAATGTGTGAACCTTTCTAGTGTCTAGAGGTGGACAAAAGGAGAGAGTGGAGGAGAGATCCTAAGGATAGAAGGGATGAGATAGTGGTGGGGGGGTACGGGGGAGTGGGTGCTGGACATGGGGTGGGCAACATGGAGAACAGCAGAAGGTGGTAGAGGGATAGAGAGGGGAGGAGGAGGAGGGTTGGGAGAGAGAGGAGGTGGTATGGGGTGAGCTGTGGTGGAGGGATGGGCAGGAAGGCCAGGACTATGTAAAGCAGTCGTAGCAGCTTAGAGTGAGGGAGTGCTGGCAGAGCTTGAGCTTGAAGGCACTTAGCTTGGGTTCAGTAGTGACATCATAGGGGAGACTGTTTAAAAGAGTGGGCGCTCTGTAGGTAAATGTACACTGAGCTTGGGATGTTCTGAAGAAGGGGACCAGCTAAGATGACTTTGAGGAGCTCTGAGCACATGGGTTTTATGTGATGGCAGGATATGGGTTTCTGTGGAAGGGAGTGTGAAGCCTAGGCTGATTTTTTTCACTAATAGACATGTGTGGTAGGAGACCATAGCCTTTAGAAGAAGTCAATTTGTTCTTTTGTAAAGTTCACAGACATGGATCCTCTTATCTGACCCAGAGACTAGCCTGCAGGAGTTGTTCAGTGCAAGCGTAATTCTTTTTAGAGAGGCATTGGAGGCAGCAGCATAGATAACTAGTCCATAGTTGACAAGTGAGAGGATAGAGCTGGTAACCGCCAGTCTCAGGGTCTCAGTTGTCATATAATTCTGATAATGACACAAGATCCCAAACCTGGAGTTGATGATCTTAGCAACTTGGTTAATATAGAGATTGAAAGAGAGAGCAGTATCAAGTGTTATACCATGATATTTAAATGCTTGAACTTGCTCAAGGGGTTGGTTTAAACTGTTGTGAATAATTAGGCTAGCAGCTTTATGAGTATTGTGAGGGTTAGAGAAGAGCATGACCTTGGTCTTTTTGTAATTCATGAACAGTTTGTGTTGCTCATATAGGTCTCAACCAATTCAAAGTTGGACTGCAGGTTATCTGTTAGTGAGAGGTGATTGAAGCTGCAAGAAAGATTACTGAATCATCCGCATAGGGGACCATGCTGCAGTGACAGGCGGAGGGGAGATTATTGATGAATAAGCTGAAAAGTAGAGGTCCAAGAATGGAGCCTTGTGGGACACCAGATCAGACAGGAAGACTGTTAGAGAGAGTGTTAGAGATCTTAATTTGCTGGGTACATCCACTAAGGTAACTTTTGAACCAGCAAGTAGCCTCAGTGGAGAGCCCGAGAGATGGGAGGGTGTGGAGCAGGAGGGAGTGGTTAACAGTGTCAAAGGCCTTAGTTAGGTCAATGTAGATTGACCCAACTAGGTGCCCATCATCCAAGACCTTATATATGTAGTTGGTGTAAGCAAGTAGGGCAGTGGTGGTGGTACTGTGAGACTTTCTAAATCCATGCTGTTTTGGGCATTGTAAGTTATATTTGACAAGATGTTCCAAAAGCTGGTGAGCGACAATGTGCTCCAGGGCTTTAGAGAAGGGTGGGAGGATAGATATGGTAGGATAATTATTACATAGTGTCTTGTCACAATTTTTATGAACCAGCATAACTATTCCAGTTTTCCATTGGCTGGGGAATTGCCTAAGGGAGAAAAATAGTTTGAGGAGACCGGTGAGAGGTGCAATGACAGCATCCAGGGCGAGGTGTAGAAGTTTAAGGTCAAAAGTGTCACCACTGAACCTGGGCTTTCCAAGAACCATTTGTATGTATTTTTTGGACTCAGCCAGCATAACACACTTGAACTAGAAGGGGGGGGATTGATGGAGAGGGGGGTGGGAATGAAGCAGCTTAAGCAGGGCTGGGAGCATCAAAAAAATATGGTGGGAGTACACCACTTAGATCCATGAATGCATCATTAAAAGCATTCGCTGTCAGTTTGTGTTCCTGAGTGTTAACTCCATTTACCTGTAGTAGGGATAGGGAAGCTTTATTGGGCTTGCCTGTAAGGTCTTTGAGCATTTCCCAGAAATGACAACTGTTACCCCATGGGTTAGTGAATTCCCCATTGTAGTATTCTTTTTTTGCCTTATGGATTTCATAGGTGCTTCAGTTTCTGACAGCCCTGTAAAGTTTTACATGTCACTATGCTTGCCAGTAGTCCATGCCCAATGCCATAGAGTATCTCTCTGTTTCATTAGGTGTATTTGGGGGGGGGGGGGCAAGAAATTACTAATTGGCAAAATTAGTTCAAAAATACATGGATGCAAACTATGTAATGCCAGTAGAATTCAACATGTGGAATTTACCATTCACAAAGCACTTTTCACCACTGAATCACCTTACTTGCACTGTCATCACGGTCCTGCAATGCCCCTCCAACACTCCTGTGACGATGATGGCCAGCATCACACTACATCAAGACCAAAGTTTGCCCGATGCTTCTATCACAATGACCTAAGTTGCAACTAGTTGTAAGGCTTGGTGTCACTTGTTGCCACTGTTTTTAAATAGTAAAAATATACATTGTTATCTACAGGGATATAAAAGAGTAAGTAGGTGACATTGTAGATAGAATGCTGCACATGCATGTCCCTTCCACAAGTCACTGAGTCAGTGAGCTCTAGTGGTTAGCTGGCATATTGCTGAAGACATGTTAGTGCACAGTGATGTCCATTACTATACATCATGGGTTGTCACTCAAGGTAGTGACCTGACACTTAGCACAATTATACTTTTACTCTGTAGCCTTCCATGAATGCTACCTTATTGCCAATTTTCCCAGCCATTACCTTCCTCTACTTTTGCAACTCAAGGGTATGACTGGGCAAAATGTATGGATATGGCTTCGACAAAAGTATCACAACATTCCACAATTTCACAAAAGTTTATGAAATTCAACTTTAATTACTGATGTTATTTTGGTATCTATGGCTGCTTATAACTTGCACAGGAAAGAGATTAGAGTAGACACACAGCCTTGTTTTTTCAATATTGTTTTTTTCTCCCAGCTTGCAGCTAATCTCTCATGGATATACCCCGTTCATTGGGATATACTGTATCTGTCAGGCTGAACCTAGACTTTATACATTTGGCTACTGAGCTTTTGCTCCACATTTTTTCCCCTCCCACCTCCCCTGGTGTGGGAAGTGCCTCTGCCAGCATTGCAAAACCACAGCTTCCCTTGTAGCAGCAGCAAGCTCACTGGCCTAACTACTGTACAAGGGTCTCTGTGTTGGTTGAAACTGCTGCAAACCCTCCCAGATAGAGATGCACTGCTGAGCACAAACTGTCTTGGCCATGGCCTGCCTCCTGACATGACTTCCCAGGCTTGCTTCTGAACCTGGTTCATCAGCATGGCAGCACAGTGCTTTGCTGCTGGGTCATAGGGGTGGCCTCAAAGCCTAATATTTAGGGTCAGTGAACCTGAAAAATCAGTGATATTCCATTCTGTTTTTTGAAAGTTAGAGGGACTTAAAATTCTGCAGTTTACATAATTACAAAAAGTTATTTTTAAATTTCTGAGCATCTGGAGGCTTATAACCCAGACACCTTTAAAGACAGAGATGTCAAACTTGGTGGACTGCTGTATGGGCCTTTGTAGAGTCAGAATTACAAATCTGGTGCAATGCAGACAAAATCCTTTTAAATCAGACTGAAATAACTGGAATCAAAATCTTGGCCAAATTGTGTGAAATTTTCACCAACATTTCAGAACATTTCATAAATGCTAAATCATAATTTTGCCAGCCAAAAATAAATTTCACCCAGCCTAGTCCACCCTTGACTGTCAGCATGGATAGGGTATTCATTTCGGCAGGGCCCATTGTGTGAGATAGGTGTACAAATCTGTTCCCTAGAAATGTTGGCATGCTAACATTTATTAAAATGAATGTGTGGCACGTTCCACAGAACACAATCAGGTGTGTGTTCATACCACATAAAGGTGGTGGTGATGAAGAAGAACCTGAATAGTCTGATGCTATTGGCATTGGTAAATTGCCTTCCAGTGAGGTTCATTAAACACTGATGGAGAAAGAATTCCCACGTGGGGACTACTTCAGTCTGGAAGACTGTGAGGGCTACTTCCTTGATGATGATGATTGAAGCATAAACACAAAAATGTTCATCTTTTCCTCCTCATCAGTGGATTTTTTTTATTATTATTCAGTTTTGTTTTCCTGTGATTGTATTTTGCCAAAGCTGTGCTGCTGTTCTATATATCTTTCTGATTACCTTCATCTGCCCTCTCCTATGTCATGCTCACAGACAAACTAGAAGATCAGTGAACACTGCATCATGAAATGCCAAGTTTGTTTCCAATAACATAGGCACTGCCACATCCACTGCATGCATCTAGACTGGAAAACATGGACTCTTAAGGCAGCATAAATGCCATTGCAAGCCATGCAGACCATGCATCCACCAACAATCAGTATACCACCTCCTCCTTCTCCTCCTCCTCAGGTCTATTTTTGTCCTCTATATCTATTAAAAACATGGCCAACCACTGCATGCACTCATTCCAGACCAAGAGACAAGTATTCTTATGCCAACATTAATAATGTTGTTGCCAGCTATGCAGACCATGCATCCACCAGCAATCAAGACACCACCTTCTTCCTCCTCCACCTCCTCTGGTGTGCTTGTGTCCTACACATCAACCTAAAACATGGGCCACCACCACATCCACCTCATGCATCCAGATTAAGAAACATGGACTCCTAAACCAGAAAAATGCCAATGCTAGGCAGACCTCCAGCCAGTCTGTCAGCCAACCACCAAGCCGAGCCTCAAGCCAGTCACGGGAGACAGCCCATCAAAGCAGTAAGACTTTGGGCCCAATTCATAAAGCCCTTAGACTGATGTAAGGTGCTTTTGTCAAACATTTCTGCTGTAATTAACACCTTGCATCAAAAGTTGCGGTATTCCCAATTCCAAAATGTGGTCTGCATCAGAATTGGGAACTAATGCACCAAAGTGGGTCTGCACCACCCTTGCAACCTACATCGGGGTGTGCCAGTTCACAGGGTGGGGCTTGCACAATGGAGGGGCTGCAATATCCCCTTTTTCAGGATTCTAAAAGCCCAGCCATTGACACAGCAAAGGGCATCACTTAGACCAGCTAGGAGTTGGTCTATTTGGCTTCCACCACTGGGACAGGGTGAACGTTCTGCTGCCAAGGGCATTAGGGACAGGAGAGTTTGCAGAGGATGAGTCGGCAGGAGAGATAGGACTGCCTATTACTGAAGTGGCACCCACTGGGGTGCATGCACAGCATAATACATCTCATAAATACCAGCATGTTCACATATTTCACTGCAATGTACCGTGTCTACTACCCATACAGTAGGAGCATTTCCAGTCCTAAAGAAACACAATACAGGAGGGACCAGTGATAAATCAGCAAAATGTGGCAGTATGTTGCACCGATAAGACATCACTATGCAGTCATGCGGTCTGCTGTGTTCTGGTGCAATATGCTGCCACATTCTGCTGATCTTTACTGGTCCCTCCTGTACTATGTTTCTTTAGGGCTGGAAATGTACCTTCTTTATGGTTACTAGGCACTGTACATTGTGTATTTATGAATTGGGTCCACGGCCTTACTGCTTTAATGGGCAGTCTGATGTGGCTGGCTGGAGGCTTGGCTTGGTGGTTGGCTGGCTGGAGGTATAACACTGTGCACACACCTCAGCGGGTACCACTTTATTAATAGGCAGTCACAGCTCTCCCCCTTATTCATCCTCTGCCACCTCCCCTGTTACTTATGCCCCCTTCCCCCTTCTGGTGAATAGTTTCAACCCCTCCAACCATCTCAGTCATGCTAGTGTTGCACCTGGTGGGGGAGGGGTGACTGAATAAGGTGCACCACCTGTGATGTGTGGCAAACCCAGGGACTTTGATGCTAGGACCCTGATTTTTACTTAATCAGGCACAAAGTCCCTTGTGCACCCAGAGTCTGCTGCATACCTGGAGTGATGCAACTTGTGTCACTCCAGAGGATCTTTGAGAATCGGGCCCCTTAAGTCCAGCAAGGGCCAACTTTGTCTGCTGTGGTGGTAAGTCACTTTCATTGTTTTTCACACTACTTATCCTCACTGTTGATAGTTAGTCCATACTCATACAGGAGGGTCTTTTTCCTTGCTTACAAGACAATAAAATGTGTTTCTTTCTTTCCTTTTTCTCCCTCTCACACCAGACAGCACACTATAAGGCACAGACTTAAGTTGCTTCTTCCTCCATCACCTCTCTTTCTCTCTCTCTCTCTCTCTCTCTCTCTATTTCACTGTTGTGCTAGTGCATGGCATAGCTATCACTAATTTGATGATTAGCATCAAGACATATTTTTTCTCTATTTTTGAGTTTTAAGTTTTCCTTTCATATGTAAACAATGAAATGCACTACCAATGCCAATGCCAACAAGATTACATTTTTCATTGACAAATGCTTGTTTCTATTAATTTTTTTATTTTTGGTTTCCTTTCACAGGTGTAACACAATAGGGAGTGCATTAGAGTCTAAATAATTTGTATCTTGACTTCACAGCTGGTCTCTTTACATTCTGTGATCATAATGATTGCCTCCCCCTAGATCAACCACGCTATTGCCATATTCTCTACCAGACTGTTGATGTGGTGAGTGGTCAGCATTGCCGACTCATACTCAGACCCCCTCCAGCTTCTCCTCCACTGTGTGTGGTCTTATTAAAGTCAACATGTCATCTGTATCCTTCATAAGTAACAGTCATCCACCTAATGCTGTTCCCTCATTCCACCCATAATGGCCCCAAAAAGAAATAGAAAAATACTTACCTTTGCTGGTAGTTTGCAATAAAGTGATACTCAAGCTGAAGATTATGATCCTGATCCGGGGCACAAAACAACCATATCATTTTGTTCATTCAGTTGTTGTAGACTGAATTCATAATCTGCAGAAGTGGAAGCATATGAGTTCCTGGTTCCCATCTCATTTCAGGGTGTCATGAGAATATTTCCAGTCATGAAAATTCACTTTGATTTTCCAGGCACTAAAGTGCATCATGACAGTTGTTGGACTTGAGTATACTCACATAGCCCAGCACCAGCTATTAGAGCAGCAGCAGAAGCATATTAATTTTGGTAGGACATCTCTTTTCAGGGTGTCATATGAAAAATTCCACCCATGAGCATTTAGTGTTATTTTCCTGGCAGTAAAGTGCATCACAGCAGTTGCTGTGACTGGAGACTCTCACAGCCCAGCAGCAAGCAGCAGCAGCATATATAGACTGGGGGAGTACACCTCATTTCAGAGAATCAGGAGAATATTTCCAGCCATAAAAATTCACTTTGATTTTCCAGGCACTAAAGTGTATCATCACAGTTGCTATGGATGGAGACATGCTCAACCCAGCACCATCTAGAAGCAGCATATACCATATTAATTTTTGTAGCACATCTCATTTCAGGGTGTTATAAGAAAAATTCTAGCCATGGGAATATATTGTTTTTTGCCTGGCACTTAAGTGTATCATGACTAGGGGGCCCAGTAGTGTGGAGGGCTGAGGCACCCATGACTCACCTGCTGCCACTATGGCAACCTAGGTTCCAGAACAAACCTGGATCACTCAGGAATCATTCAGGAAGAGGAGGACTGAGTGTCCTGGTGGATGTTCTCCTCCTCTGGGGAGGGAGGGCAGCCTGCTCTGCCACAGCATTGCCACTTAGGAGACCATGGGTGGCAATGTAGCTAGAAGTAGTAGTTTAGGGAGGGGGCTGCTCCCCAATGAAAGACATCAGCATAACCAATTACAAGAATAACTCAAGCCATCATCTCCATGGAGTGTCATTGAGTCAGAAATAGGAAACACCACCAGACTGTAAGGCAGGATGAAGCTCAATGCCTTTTATAGACCCCACACTGCTTACTGGGCACAGGGTTCACTGCACCAAGCAAAGCCATTCAGAAGGGACTTTGGGAACCCCCAATGACCCTGCACAGGGGGTGAAGTTGTGGAAGAACAGATGGGTCCTCAACGATAAGTCCCAGAGATTGCAGGAGATGGAGTTTGGAGAGCCAAAGGTCAGAAGGGGGCCAGCCAGGTAAGAGGGAGGAAGAGAATTAATAAAAATGTGCATCACAACAGTTGTTGTGTTTGGAGACTCACATGACCCAGAGCTAAGTGCAGCAACATATATAAATTGGGGGACTGTATCTCATTTCAAGGGGTCATGAGAATATTTCCAGCCATGAGAATCCACTTTGATTTTCTCGACACTAGAGTTCATCATGATTATTCCAGTGGCTGGAGACTCACATAGCACAGTACCAGCTAGCAGCAGCAGCAGCATATAATAATTTTGGTAGCACATCTGATTTCAGGGCTTCATAAGAAAAATTCACAACAGCAATACATGTAGCAGCATGACTTATTTATTTTGTCAGTCGCAAAAAAATTTGGAATATCGAATTTATGTATATTATGTTTTTCATATAATTTCCAACAAAGTGCACCACAAGCACAGTTTTGGGGGCAGTAACACACAATGCAATACTGCGTGGCAGCATGTAGCAACCTGTCACATTTTGGGGGGGGTACTTGAGAAAATTCTGGAGAACAGAATCAATGTAAAGTGTGATTAATGCACAATTAACACGAAGTACATTAGATGTGTTGGTCACTGTGATATACAAAGCAGTATCATGTGGCACTACTAGTGATCTCTAGCAGGCTGGCATATCCATTCTGGTAGCTGAGAAAAATTTGGGAAACAGAAATAGGGAGAAAGGAAAGATATGAGTCTAACATATGAAAGTGTCATTATAGAAAAAGAGACAAGAAATAGAAATCTGTTTGGAGTTTTTTTTTGTGTGCTTTTTTTTCAGTTCAAAGTTTATTTGCATAAAGAGATTGAAATATATACATCTTCAGTTGACACATCTTGGCCAGGGCAAAGCCCCTTGGAGATATAACTCAAAACATTATATTACATCAGCTTATTCTTGTTTCATGGTATTAACTGTTAAAAGGCAAAAACTAACATGTAAAAAGAAATGGAAAATTAACCACTGAGTAACAAGCAGACTATTCTGTTTAAGTTCAACACAAGTCATGAAATGATTAAGGATGCAAACATGTCATGCTATCAGTATTGGACTTGAAGGAGTAGCTGAGCCACAGCCACATCAACATTTCTTGGGGGAAAAAGGGTGTGGGATTTCGAAGGAGAGAAAGGCATAGGAAGTTGTATATTTGATGAGGTCTATTAAATTGTAGGAGTAGGGGGAATTTTAGGCCTATATGTTTAATAGTGAATGGTAAACTACTGGTATGTCATTGTGTGGAGGGTGAGCATGGAGGGTTGGGGGGAAGGGGTCCCCATCATTGGGTCCCTTAATGCCAGTCAGATGTTGTGGCATATAATGGCCAAAAGTGATATTAATAAATAAATAAATCTACAAAAAATAAATAGGATAATGTGTTTGGCCATGATCAAAGCATTCTGCAGCCACTGCTGTTGCAGTTGTGGGACTCAGAGGTACAGGTTCACTGCTTTTGTGATAACATTACTAGGCCCAGCGTGAAGGTGAGGCACCTATTTAGAAGGGTCAAGCAAATCACTCCACCACCTCCCTGTAAAGTGCCAATGATGGACAATCCTAGATAATGTAAGTTATACTCCCACCTGCTTGGGTGCCTCTCCAGTACATGTCAGAGCTCAGTAGTCCCCATTTATGTAGTTGCTATGGAGTTAAGTGCCATCAGTGGAGAACCTTAAATTAGGTAAAATTACTTTTTATGTCCCTTACTTCTCCCTTTAAGCTGCACCAGCATTTACGCCATGCTTATAGCATGATTTCCATTTGGATCTTGGCACTCCATTTTTTCCTGAGTGGTTCCATCAGATTCACCCAGTTATCTAGTAGTTTTTATAGATTGGGCTGGCTTTGGAAGTTTGCCTTCTAGAGCTTGGAGCAATACATCCAGGTCATGTTGGCCCCAAACCTCTGTTTGGGCCCTGGTATATCACCAAGGTCATGTTGGAGCTGCAGATATTACCAGTGCTGGATTTTGTCCAGGCCACAGTCTATCTAGAGCTGGCTGAAGGAATTCAGATGCTTTGATCCAGCATCGGTGATTTTGCCTAGGTGATGTGTACCATTATCATACCAGCTGCTCCACTGTATAGGGGCTCCATTATTTTGAAAGCAGCATTCTTCCACAAAGGGAAAGCCAGAGATAGGTTTAAGACCATCCCCTTAAGCTTGCCCTATGGACTCATGCTATGGCCAGCGGTCCCAGCGTCAGGTGTCATGTTAGGCTTGGAGTTATCCTCCTAGACATAAGCCCTGTATGTAAGTTTGTCACACAAGATATGATTCACAGTCTACTTGTTTGAGCTGCATCTGTGTACCCCAGCCATCATAGGAGATGCTCCAAAATGCTGTGACACCATGTGTGCTATGTGTGTGCTTAAGTTCGGAGTCAGGTAGGTTGAGGCCTCGCCAACCCAGGGGCAAGGTTAACTTATGATAATTGACCCTTGTAAGCCCTCTGTCCCAGATAAATGTTGTCATCTTCTACTACTTGACTTTGAAGAATTCAGGTTTGATTCTTATGGGGATGTTGTTGAGGATACAGTATACTGCAATCTGGGGCAGCCATCGCCATGAAGGCATGCTCTTTCCCCCAGTGAGAGATGTGGAAAGCACCCCACCATGTGAAATCCTTATCTAGTTCTGCTAAAGAGGGGGGACGATAAGTTTGACAAAACTGCCAGTACCCCATGCATAATTGATGCCCAGATATTTTAAGGTTCCCTCTACTGGCTGCAGGTCCCATGGGAAGCCAATCATGGAGACCACAGCCATACTGGAGGAGAGCAGCAGTGACTTGGAGACATTAGCCTTATAACCTTAGAATTGTCCATATTTGTCCAGCAGTCCCTGTATTGCCGGCTACAATGTGTCTGGTTGTGTAAGGGTTAGCATATGTCATCAGCATATGCTAGTGTTGTATGTTTCTACCCCATCTGCACCCCTCTGTGGTAGGCAAATTGCCTGCAGGGAGAGGTTCTAGAGCTAAAATGAAAAGCAGTGGGGAAAGAGAGTAGTTTGGTTAGGAGCCCTTTCCCAGCTGAAATGGTTGTGAGGCAAGACTGTTGTGGTGACTGTTGCTGGAGCTCCATTGTACAGGGCACAGAAGTAATCAAGGAAATCCAGTTGCCAAATGTTTTCATTGTGAGGAAGAGGGAACACCATTCTGACCTATTAAACTTTGTGGTTTTTTTAAAGACAGTAGCAAAAGAGTACAGAAACACAGACAAGAAATAATGTAGTGAAAAAGTAAAGATCAATTTATTTTTTTTTGTAATTTAACCTATATTATTATTATTTTTTTAAGAAACAGACACTTAAGAAAGTTTGAAGGAAAGACTAGAAACAGGATAGAAAGGAGTTAAAGTTATATTAAGAAAGTTGACAGGGTATTTATAAACTCAGTAAAAACAAAGTTGACCGGGTACTTATAAACTCAATAAAAACAAACAGTTGAGCCACACTGTGGATGCAGTATTAGACTAAGTCACACAAGATGCAAATTTGCAGTACAATTATTTTATTGTCATTTTGGAACACACCAACACCCAACTACAGTGTAGAACTGATACCAGTCACTTTGTGGAGGTTGCCCCAGTACTGAACTTCCACACAGTGATTGTCATTGGTTCTACACTGTGGTTATATGCTGGTATTTTCTGAAATGGCAATGAAAGCAGGCCAGTCAGTGCAGCGGTTGGATTTCCACTTGCGACCCCGGCGACCCAGGTTTGGGAATGGACCCGGGTTGAAAGAGGGCCAGCTGGGGGAGAAGGATGGAGTGTCCCATGGATACATAGATACATAGATACATAAACAGCGTTGACAGATAAGGGCCTATGGCCCATCCAGTCTGCCCATTTGAGCTTGTAAGTTCACTTTATGTTTTCCTAGAAGTCTGTTGCCCCTTACCCCTGACCTCCAGAATTCCTTTATGTCTATCCCATGCGTTCTTAAATCCCGTGATTGTTTCAGCCCCCACCACTTCCTCTGCAGGGTGTTCCACTTGTCCACCACCCGCTCTGTGAAGAAATTCTTCCTCACGCTTCTCTGAATTGTCCTCCTCCAACTTCATCCCATGCCCTCTAGTCCTGGAACATCTTTTTGCTTAAAAATAGTGTATTCCTGCACCCTGTTCCTCCCTGTAAGATACTTGTATGTCTCTATCATATCCCTCTCCTCCTCTCTCTTCCAGGGAGTACATGTTCAGTTCCTTCAACCAGTCTTCATAGGACTTGTGATGCAATCCATGCACCATCTTTGTTGCCCTCCTCTGAACCTTCTCTACCCTGTCTATGTCCTTACGTAGGTATGGTCTCCAGAACTGTACACTGTACTCCAGGTGGGGCCTCACTAGTGTCGGTGTATAGTGGAATTATGACCTCCTTTTTCCTGCTGGTGATGCCTGCCTATGCGGCCCCAGCATCCTATTTACTTTTACCTGCTGCCTTGTCACACTGTTTCCTTACCTTGAGGTCATCAGAGATGATAACCCCAAGATCCCTTTCCTGCTTGGTGCATGCTATATCCTCACCCCCAACTGATATATTGTGCCAGGGTTTTGTGCCCCATATGCATTGTCTTGCACTTCTTTGCATTGAATTTAACTGCCAAACCCCTGACCATTCTTCAAGTTTCTGCAGGTCCCTTCTCATTCTGTCTATACCTCTGGTGTGTCTACTCTGTTACAGAGCTTTGTGTCATCAGCTAACAGTGAAATTCTGCCTTCTAGGTCCTGTGCAATGTCACTGATGAAGATGTTGAATAGAACCGGTCCCAGCACTGATCCCTGTGGTACCCCACTGGTCACTCTTCCCTCTGTGGAGTGACAGCCATTTACCACTATCCTCTGTGTCCTGCCACCCAGCCAGTTACCTAGCCACCACACTACTGTCCTGCCCACACCCATATTCCCCAGTTTGTGTAATAGTCTTCTATGTGGCACAGTGTCAAAGGCCTTGCTGAAGTCCAGATAGGCCATGTCCACTGCCCTCCCCTGATCCACCTCCCTAGTCACCCAGTCAAAAAATTCAACCAGGTTGGTCTGACATGACCTCCCCCTTGGGAAACCATGCTGCCTTGGGTCCTGTAGTCCATTGACAACCAGATGTTTCACCAATCTCTCCTTCAGTAGTGCTTCCATGATCTTCCCCACAACCAAGGTGAGGCTGACTGGTCTGTAGTTCCCTGCTTCCTCTTTGTTCCCACTTTTGTATAAGGGGACTACATCTGCTGTCCTCCAGTCTTTGGGTACCTCCCCTGTTTCCAGTGATCAGCTAAACAGGATAGCCAGAGGTTCAGCCACCACCTCTCTTAGTTCTTTAAGGACCCTGGGATGCACCCCATCTGGTCCCATTGCTTTATCAACTCTTATTACTTCCAGTTCCTTCAGGACCCTTTCTGTAAAGGACTCGTCCATTTCTGCACCATTCTCACCCCTTGTACTCCCTACAGACCCATTACCCTCCTCTTCCTCAGTAAAGACTGAACAGAAATACCTGTTCAATATGTCAGCTTTACTGTTGTCATCCTCCACGCCCCCATCCTCCCCTTCAGTCTCACTATCCCTCCCTTTGCCTTTCTTTTTCACTTATGTACCGTAAAGGTTTTGTCCTCTACCCACTGATTTTGCAATGTGTTCTTCTGTCTGAGCTTTGGCTTCCCTTACTGACCTCCCTGCCTCCCTTTGCTTCTCCTGGTACTTCTCCCTATTAGCTTGCCTGTGTATTTTTGTATTGCCTGAATGCAATCTTTTGGCTTTCACTTTTGCTACCTCTTTGGAAAACCATAATGGTATCTCTTCCTTTTCCTCTTGCTAACCTGCTTAATGCATAATTCTGTTGTTCTTGTAATCCCATTTTAAATACTGCCCACTGTTCCTCAACCCTGATTCCTGCCCCATTCCCCTTAATGCCTCTTTCAAGTATCTCCCTATTTTCCCAAAGTCTGCCCTCTAAAATCCAGGATCGTGTTTTGTGTGGTTTAGTTCTGCTCTTTCTGTGATTTCAAACCACAATGACTGGTGGTCATTGTTCCCCAGGTGCTCCCCACTGTTACCCCCATCACACTGTCCCTGTTTGTGAGCACAAGGTCCAGTATTGCCTTCTGCCGAGTTGGTTCTATGACCAGTTGCTTGAGAAAGGCACCCTGAAGGGAGTCCAGGATAAATCTGCTCCTAGTTGATGCTGCTGCTGGGATGCTCCAGTCCACGTCTGGAATATTGAAGTCTCCAACCAGTACTACCTCACTCTTGTCTGCCATCCTTTGGATGGCTAGCATCAGCTCCCTATCTGTTTCTTCCTCCTGGGCTGGTGGTCTATAGACCACACCTGTGCAGATGGCTGTCCCCATTTTCCTTTCCAGCTTAACCCACAGTATCTCTCCCCCATTTTGTTCCTCCTGGATCTCTGTGGCCCTTATGTCATTTTTCACATACAGTGCCACTCCTCCTCCCTTCTTGCCTGCTCTGTCTCTTCTGAATATGTTGTAGCAAGGTATGGCCATCTCCCAGTCATGGTTATCATTACACTAAGTTTCAGTGATGGCCACAATGTCCAGGTCTGACTGCACCATGACAGCCTCCAGATCTTCCATCTTGTTGCTAAGGCTCCTGGCATTTGCACACATGGCTTTCCATGATTTGACCTCCCCTAGACTGTTTCGCTGTTCTACTCCAGCCCCTTCCTTGGTTGTCCTTTATCCCTGGTTCTCCTTGCTGTCTGCCCTTCTGCTGAATTTTGACCCTTTTTTGCCAATCCACCTCTTGGGTGCTAATATCCATCTTTTGCACACTGCTTTGTAGAGATAGCCACTCCTCTGGTTCACTGGTTCCCCTGCTAGCTGTGTGGGGGTGAGCAAGTAGGTACCCTCCTTGCTGGCCTGCCACTCCCCTTTGCTAGTTTAAATGCTTGTCAATGTAGCATTTAAACTTATCATTGAGTGCTTGATTTCTCCAGGATGGATGCAGGTGTCAGGCTTGAACAAACCTCCATCCCTCCAGGTGGGTCCCCAGTCACCAATGAATCCAAACCCTTCCTCACAGCACCAGTTCGTCAACCATGAGTTAAAGTTCCTGGTGCATGCACTCATATGTCTTCCATTGCCTCTCTGAGGTAGTACTTGAGAAAGTGACAGAAGTAGCTACTTGCTTGAGACCCTCCCAATTTCCTAAACTCTTCCTGAACTTCCTTTGCTCCCCATTTGCCAGGTCATTAGTACCTAGGTGGATAATGACATCCAGCTCACCCTCCTGTCTTGCCTTCCCAGTGATCCCCAGGATCTTCCTTCCATCCCTCCATGCCGTGGCACCTGGTAGGCACCTCACCTCCTGTTCTCCCCCTCCTGTGTTCCTAGCTGGATCACTCTTATGATGGGGTTCCCCACCAGAATTCACTTCCTCCTCCTCTGGGGTCCACTGCTTTCTCTGCTGAGGTCACCTCCTTGGCTAACCTCCGCATCCTTTTCTTCCACTTCTCTGGGTACCTCTATTTGGTTGTCCCCATTTGCCAGTGTGGCATATGAGTTCTTTAGTGGAATAGGATCTGGGATGTGCCTCTGCCTGACTGCTCTAACCCTCCCTGAGCCCACTGTCATCCAAGTGCTCCTCTTTCTCGGCATCCTTTGAGGCAGTTGTATTGGACTGGGTGGTCTCTGGATAGGGGTGATGGTACTCCTGACCCAGTTTACTTCCGCTCTGAGTCTGGCTACCTCATACCGCAGTCCAGATAGTTGCATGCAGATAGGGCAGCACCTCAGTGTCCAGAAGGTCTGCCTGAATATGGCTCCCCCACAGCCACTGCATTGCACCACTTCCCACATTATACTGCAATTATACTGCTGTTCCACTACTTGTCTGCTACTGAAGCTCTTCTAGTTCCCTTTTTATTAATTTACTGTCCTAAAAGTCCTGCCACTGATCCTCAGATAATTTTCTTTTAAAAAAAGAAACCAATAAATAAATAAATGAGTCAAAACACTTGTCGTGCTGAGGGTGGGCTTCTCCCCCCTTATGCCCCTCCTACTTCACACCCCTTACTATACCCTGTGTTTAGCTCCTGTCAGACAGATTTAACAGGGCATATAATTAAGAGTTGGGGAAGGGAGGAGGGAGGCGAAAATTTGCAGCAATTAAAAACAGCACAGAAATACACCACCACTATGTTTTAAATTTTCAACAGCCCAAAAACAATTCTAAGTAAAGACAACAAAGAAAGTACAGTGTCACTAAAAGCCCACAATCTAAGTTTAAAAGAAAAATAGCAATTACCAGTTACTCTAAAGCACTGAATTGAATATGTTTCCTTCCCCTTCTGGCTTCTTCTGAGAATATAAAACTCACTTGCTACCTCAACTCTGACTAAGCCCCACCTCCAGTTAACATGTAGCTGAGGTCAGAGGCCAGACAATTAACACCCCTCACCCAAACTACAGGGCAGTCAGACAAGCCAAAATAAAATCTGCAGCAATTAAAGACAGCACAGAAATACACCACCACTACATTTTAAATTTTCAACAGCCCAAAAACAATTCTAATGAAAGACAACAAAGAAAGTACAGTGTCACTAAAAGCCCACAATCTAAGTTTAAAAGAAAAATAGCAATTACCAGTTACTCTAAAGCATTGAATTGAATAAGTTTCCTTCCCCTTTTGACTTCTTCTGAGAAAATAAAACTCACTTGCTACCTCAACTCTGACTAAGCCCCACCTCCAGTTATCATGTAGCTGAGGTCAGAGGCCAGACAATTAACACCCCTCACCCAAACTACAGGGCAGTCAGACAAGCCAAGATAAAATCTGCAGCAATTAAAGACAGCACAGAAATATACCACCACTACATTTTAAATTTTCAACAGCCCAAAAACAATTCTAAGTAAAGACAACAAAGAAAGTACAGTGTCACTAAAAGCCTACAATCTAAGTTTACAAGAAAAATAGCAATTACCAGTTACTCTAAAGCACTGAATTGAATATGTTTCCTTCCCCTTCTGGCTTCTTCTGAGAAAATAAAACTCACTTGCTACTGCAACTCTGACTAAGCCCCACCTCCAGTTATCATGTAGCTGAGGTCAGAGGCCAGACAATTAACACCCCTCACCCAAACTACAGGGTAGTCAGACAAGCCAAGACAAAATCTGCAGCAATTAAAGACAGCAGAGAAATACACCACCACTATGTTTTAAATTTTCAACAGCCCAAAAACAATTCTAAGTAAAGACAACAAAGAAAGTACAGTGTCACTAAAAGCCCACAATCTAAGTTTAAAAGAAAAATAGCAATTACCAGTTACTCTAAAGCACTGAATTGAATATGTTTCCTTCCCCTTCTGGCTCTCCTTCTCTGGGGGGGTGTCCAGTGCAAGGAGGACCCCTGGCGGAGGCCAGGAATCGCTCAAGCTACCAGCACTTGAAATGTAAGGGGGGGCACTGCTGTCATTGCATGTCCCCACCTCCAAAGAAAAAGAGGTATGTGGGTGGGTCCACTGTCTAGGTGAAGTCCTCCCTGGGGCTTTGATTAGCCACCATCGCCATCACTCCCCCGACCAGTCACTAGTTCCGTGGCTCTGATACAGGGGTCTGATGCTATGGGCCCACCCTCTGAGGGGGTAAGTCATGGCTAAATGGGGGAGAACAGCCGTAGATGGTGGTGGAAGTCCCAGGGGCCATGATCAGTGCTGAGGGTCGACAGTAGGGACCCACCAGAATAAAGAATAAAAAAAATAAATGAAATGGCAATAAAATAACTGTACTGCAAATTTGCATTTCACATGATTGATCATCTTTCTCCTTCCAGAGTGTAATTGAACTGTTTGTTTTATTTGTCGCAGCCTTAGGTTTAACCACCATGCTTAGCTGCATCACACTGGATTACAGCACAGCATAGCTGTTGTTGCTTGGATCTGTACTTCTCACTGTCTACCACTGTCACCAGCACCTGCACTGCCACAGTGAAGCTCAGCTATACCTTCAAGTAACTTCTTCTGATTTCTGAGGATGCACTGCATTATCTCCTTCATTGAGATGACTGTGCTGCAGAGGCCCCATTTTTCCTCCCAAAGATCAGTGAGCTCTTCTGTTGTTCTCTTGGCTGGCAACAGTGTGGATGCTGCTGGTACAACTGCTGGAACTTAGGTGGGTGCAGATGGGTTGACAGTGTTTGCACACAGCCTTTCTATGTGACATGGATGTTGGTGACCCACAGTACACAGCCTCTGCTAGCAGAGGAGGACCTCCGCCACCGCTACTCACAGGTTCCCATTGTCGGGACACCCACTGCTCCAGGTGTCAGATCTGCATGTGTTTTCACTGCCCACCAGTACTCAAGTGGGTACATTTCTTTTGCCAGTTGACACACACCTTATGCCATTTGCAAGTGACAAGCCTGTCATTACTTGCATCTATGTAAAAACAATTCCCACACAAGGAAAGATCATGGGTACTGCTGTCTAGATTATGATTGTGAACTCCTGGTGGTGGAGGAACAGAGGAACCCAAGGTTGTCAAATGGGGCTCCTCTGCTGGAGAGTTGATGCCAGTGGCAGAGTCATGATGGAGGGCACATGTGGTTCTGGCTGTTCCATCTCAGGGGGAACTGTGAGCTGCTGTTCCTCATTATTTTAAGAAGTGGTTACCTGCTGATGCTTCTGCTGCTGGTCTGCTGCATATTATCATCATTCTCCTCTTGCTGAGTATGCCAACATGTTGAATGATTGTAGGGCTATTGCTGCTGCCAATGCTGCTGCTGGCTTGGTTTGGAGGTACTGAGGTGCTATAGGGTGGGTATTAGGTCCCCTAAAGAAGTCCAGTGAATGAAGGTGTATGGCACTGTTACACGAGGTCCCTGCACCCTAATTGATACCCTCAGGGGCACACCGTAGACAGCTAATATTTAGGCATAGGCTATACTAATACATAGGGCTAAGAGCATCTACCGTACAAGAGTAGATGCCAGGATATGAATACATATATTGTAACTCACTTTGCTTGCTAATGCACACACATTATATTATGTATTTTCTGTCTATTTCTTACTTGTCAGATGCTAAGACACCTGTCCTTGAAGTGATTATAATGAGTAAGGCAATATTGCCATCTTTCGGTGATGGACACCACTTCACCTTGTTATGTAGGACTTTGTATAAGAAGATCTTTGTTCTAAAACTGATGACTTTACAAATTTATATATTGTTATCTTGTACCGTGGAGCCACCTCTAATTTAGCCAATAGGGCTCATCTCTGTAACTAGAAATGTTTCTATCTTTCAGTAACCATAGTAATTATCACAGGTATATAATGTTATGCACAGGCTTTACACCTCGGAGACCTGAGAGATCCCAAGAGACAACAAAGAAACCTCGAGGTGTAGGGAACGCTTAGCACTGGCTCCCGGTTCGTATTGGTAAGAACTGCTTAGGGCAACTGTGATTTATCCCTATTTGTAGTAATAAACTTGTTTATTACTCGAATGCAACTTGTCTGTGATTATTTGCATCTCCACTCTTGCCAAGAACCTGAAAGTGAGATTTAGATCTCTTACAATTGACGACCGTGTGCAGGCGATATTGGGTGTTGTAAATTTTCACTTGTTACTACAAATTTCCCTTCTCCCACGGGGACTGTAGGTGTACATCTCTGTATCACCTCTCCCGTCTTTTCTACCAGTTTGTAGAAACTTGCAAGGTCTGGCTGACTTTTCGGGTGTGGTCGATGCCGTCTCAACCCATTCCATAGCGGCTTTGAATTGCAAGCCTACAACTTATACAGTAGCCCGGCTGTGTTTGAAGTACCTGTGTTGTGGATCGATACGCAACGCATGGTCTTTTTCACAGTTTGAATTTTCATTCCCTCCCACATCAATGGCCACCGTATCAGATATCTGCGCAGAACTGAGACTCGATGTCTTGAATTTTCTTACCTCCCATGGAGGAGGGGCTGACTTTGCGCGGGATGCGAGTCAATCCGAAAACCCTGTACTGGGGATTTCAACTCAGTACACTGAGGCGTGACAGTCAACCAATAGGCGTTGTGCTAAAGGGTTGATGGTCGCTGCTCTCTATGCTGCTCTGGAAGCCTCCGAAGTGAGGTTTCGAACCCTTGATCTGCAGATCGCATCTCTTAAGCAGGAGATGGGTCTACAGGAAACTGAATGTATCAGGATACAGCAGAACTTGGAGGCTGAACTCCAATCTCTGCGTAATGAAAAGGATTCTCTATTGCATCATTCTGCACAGGCTGGTGAACAAGAAATGTGTACTTTGAAGTCTGAATGTGAAAGTCTAAGACAAGATAAGAGTCAGGTAGTACAAATGAATGATTTGTTGAGTGCTGCAAATGCACAAATGAGTGATGAGATGGGTGAACTGCAGGATGAGATCAACCAGGTACATAATGATTTAGAGATAGCCTATAGGGACAATCACGAATTGAGCGCTGCGTACCGTGTTTTTCAGAAACAGAAGCAGGATCAGGTGGATATGGATGTTGCAAGTGTGAGTCATGATGAATGTAGAATTAAGATGGATAAACTGCGCCATCAGCGAGAGGCCTTGACTGGCCATGTTAAGGCAATGGGTGGTGTAGCCCCTGCCTTTCACTCGTCGTCGGAGGGGGAGCCATCCGACGATGATATTTCGCAGTACAACACCCAGTCACGCCCCTACTATGGCCCAGATACCCCACCCAGCCATCCACAGCATGGCGGGTTCCGCCCACAACTCCCCAGGTCACACGTCCAGCGATGTCGCGTGACGCTCATCATGGGAACGCCATCATGGCGGGCGCCTATGATGGGGAGCAGGCCCAAGTTTGGTCCCGACGGCGCCCGTAGCCGCGTATTAGTGTGGAAGATAGACAAGAGATTGAAACCATGATTGATAGGGCACTAGAGAGTGTTCCTCTTCCTGAAAGAAGTATGAAAGCCATTAAAAGTCAAATTCGACACATTTTTCAAGAAGCTGGCACTCAGGAAGGTGTTGTTCGGACGGCAGCTGAAGCTGCAGCCCACGCAGCATTAGATGGTGCGCGAGACGCGCTGCTCTTGCCTGATCGACCACCAACGAATCCCCTGCAAATGGCCTTCTCTGTTCAGCAAATTGCTGACAGTATTGGTCGGATGAACCCGTCCAACAATCTCAGCTGCCATTTGGAAAAGGTACGCTCCAAGTGCGAGATGCTTAGTCTCACTGCAGAATACCAAGTCCAAATACTACGCCAGACCATCGATCCATGTTTATGGGCAAAACTCCCTGAAGCTGTTCGCCAGGATGGGAACGCGACCTTTGATGAAGTCGCAGCTGAGCTCATTTCTGCTCACAGCCCTGGTGTGGTTGGAGTAATGCTAGCATACCCTGTGAAGCAAAATGCTAAAGAAAGCCCAGCGACTTACCACCAGAGACTTTGGATGGCCTATCGAGCAGGGAAACATCTGGCACAAGAAGCCGCGGATGTAGATCTTATTGAATATAAGACCCTGTTCCTTAGAAATATGATCCCAGCCGTGAGAGACAAAGTAGAGCCAACCACATACCCGAATACGGATAGGTTTGCCGATATTCTTCGGAAGACCGAGAGGGTGTACCAGCTGTACATCCGGGATTTGGGTTCCAGTTCCAAAAAGGTTGCTGCCGTGGAACCCGCTTCGGGGACCACGACACACTACATGGTGGAAGGTCAGGACCAGCAACAACAGGCCAAACCTCCATCGGCCCCTCCAGCTGGTACCCAACAAAACCCTCAGCAACAGCAGCAGCAGTGGAGTGGGAACCGGAATTGGCACAAAAATAAAAAGTATAAAGGCAGAGGGAAGCCATTACAAAGATCGGGTCCCTCATATAAACAGATAGCTGAAGAAAATCGGAAATTTCGGGAGCTCCTGGGGCAAGTGCATTCTGTAGCGGATGCTGTTCCCGCACAAACACTTGCAGCAGTGCAACCGGCGATCCATGACACTACTGGCCATGGAGACTCCGGAGGTGTGGGTGCGCAGGCCCACAGCCTGAACCCGAAGCCCCGCCTACATTGCATCAGTGCAACACGGTGAAGTCATCCATGCAAGCCAAGCCCAACCTCTGCATGCCTCCAACAATACGGATTGACAATTACAGGCCCAAGTCCACATTGTAAACAAGCTGGTCTTGGATACAAACGGAAGGCCCTGCACCGAGGCCGAGGTCAGGGGCCGCCAATTAATTGTCTTGTTAGATACAGGTGCAGCTGTATCTGTGTTACACGACAACCACCCTGAAATATCCCCATGGTCTACCGGACGGAAGACCAATATGTCAGGAGTCGACGGTGCTAGGTTACCTGCATACCGCTCCCTGCCTTTACCAGTAGAACTAGGCCATCTGAAGGCCACACATGCCTTCCAGTTGATGGTGTTGCACAATCACCCTAGCATCATTGGGATTGACTTTCTCGCACCACACGGCTGTGTGGTGGATCTAGCAAACATGCTGTTGATATAAATCCAGGGTCAATACCATACCGTCTTGATTCCCGACTCACATGCTGTGGCAACAATATCCATTAACAACAAAGAATATGACATCATAGATTTATTCAAGGATCATGAATTATTCCCAAAACTTTTACCTATTCTGCAATGACATTTGGAAGCGTTTGCAGTTAACAAACATGATTGTGGCAGAATGCATACCGTTATTGAGGTGCCAGGCCCGGCACACGAGAGGCAAAGACAGTATCCTTTTCCCTCTGAAGCCCTACCCTCTCTTCGAGAAACAATCAAGTCACTCCTCAAACAAGGAGTAATCAGAACCTGTGTCTCCACTGCCAACTCTCCTGTTTGGCTGGTGAGGAAACCCACAGGTACCTGGAGACTTACTATTGACTACAGGAAACTGAATCAGGTCACTCCCAGTTGTTCTCCAACTGTAGCGTCTGCACCAGATGTGCTTCGACTATTAACACCAGACCAGAAATGGTTCAGTGCTCTCGATATTCCAATGGTTTCTGGTCGTTACCATTAGCCCTCAAGAGTCAATATAAATTTGCCTTTACCTTCGAAGGTACAATATCACTTGGACTTGCTTGCCACAGGGATTCCATAACAGCCCATCCTTTTTCATCTCCATATGATGGATGCCCTACAAGATTTCTCAACCCCCAATGTCTCTTACAGTATGTAGATGACTTGTTGTTGGCTACTGCCACACAGGATCAACATCTGGATCTCTTGGATGAACTATTGACTCTTATTCAAAGAGCAGGCTTGAAATGTAATCCTGCAAAAGTATTAACTATGTCAGAAAGAAGTACTCTTTCTGGGTTTGAAAATAACTGATCAGGGTCGGAGCCCTACTTGGAAAAAGATTCATGGTTGCAAGATTTGCCATTACTTACCAGTGTGGCAACTCTTAGAAGGTTTCTAGGTATGGTAAACTACTCCAGAGATTTTATTTGTGATTTTGCACAGAAAGCCGCTCCACTGTACGAGTTACTCAAAAAGGACGTTCCATGGAATTGGGGCCCTGTCCATACCCAGGCTGTGATGTCACTGAAGCAGGCCTTGGCCTCCGCCCCGGCACTGGTAAACCCCAATCTAACATTACCATTCCACCTAGAGTGTGCCACCTCTGACATTGCTATGTCAGCAGTTCTGGCTCAAAAGGTACATGGCTCTTTGAGATCAATTGCATATGCATCGCAGCTCTTGACCCCAGTAGAACAGAAGTACGGCCTTTGTGAAAGTAACCTTCTGGCTACCTATTGGGTAGTCAAGCACTTCCTGTATATCATTGGGTACTCTCCACTGATTCTTAACACCAATCACACCCCTACTACCTTTTTGCTCTCAGACAGAGTGAAGGATGGGTCAGTCTCTAACACCAGGCTGACACATTGGTCACTTCTCCTCCAGGATAGGGACATACAGGTTCACCAAACCAAACTTCCATCTCTATTAGCACATGGCCTCCTCTTTCAGGGGGAGCCCCACGACTGCGCTTTGCAATCACCTGACCTTCCAGATACAGGTCCATTCTTCCCTGCCACCCCTGAGGTGTTAGAAAATACCTCCTTGTGCTGCATTTTCACCGATGGTTCAGCATCATATTATCAAGGTGAAACAAATTGCAGGGATGGGTATCATGGTAGCGTGATCCTTTGGGAACACTGTCAAGATATCTAAACGTTGTACTGTAGCTTCATCAGAGTATGCAGAGCTGGCAGCCGTGGCCTGCATTAGAGTTTATCCAACATGGAACCCAGGACACCATCATCTTTACTGACTCTAATTATTTTGTTGTTCTCCTTACAGAATTCCTCCTTTCTGGTGGAAGAACTCTTCCTTTCTTCTGATGGCAGCCCAGTGAAATACAAAGAATTGGTGATTTACATACACGCATTAGGTGAGAAATACCCACACAAACTCTATGTGCACAAGGTTAAAGCTCATTCCTTACATGATCCCTACCACGATTCATCGACACAGCGGACACCCTTGCCAAGGAAGGGGCCCGAGGGGGATGTTTAAGGATGGAACACCCAGAGGCCAATGCAGCTGTACAGATTGCAGCCCTCAAAAGAAATCTGAATCTTTTTCCCCCTTGGACCTCTCAGCAGCCCAACACTTGGACACTGAACTCAAGGAAGTGTTCAGATTCTTGGACAAGGGTACTGAAGAAAGACTTCCCACACATAACCCTTACCGTAGGCATGAAAGTAAATTACACTTATCCCCGGATGATAAACTCATTTGGTTCCAGCCAGAGGATACTACCACCAAATTGTGGGTAGTCCCCAGACATTTAAGATCTGAATTTTTGCACCAGGTACATGACACCCCCACGGGTGGACACCAGGGGGCTGAAAACACCCTCCAACGCCTCAAAACCACCTCCTGGTGGCCTGGGATCACCAAAGATGTTAAACAATACATTGATAATTGCCTTGTTTGTGCACAAAACAATCTGATACCTACAAAACGGAATGTCAAACTTTTACCACAGAGACATACTGGCCCTTGGCATGCCATCCAAATTGATTTTATTGGTCCTTTGACCAACACCAGTAGAAACAACAAGTATGCCCTTGTAGTAACCGATCTATTCTCTAAGTGGGTAGAAGCTTTCCCCACCAAGACTTGCACTGCAAAGACAACTGCCAAAATCCTGGTAGAACAGATTTTCTCCAGGTGGGCCTGCCTCTGATGTAGACTCGATAAAGGAACCAGTTTTACAGGTGAGTTGATGAAAGAGTCTCTTGAATTCCTAGGGTTCAGCAAAGTTCCACATACCTTATCACCCTCAATCCTCAGGTCAAGTAGAAAGAGCTAACAGACGGATTAAGCAAATGCTTCCAAATTCATTGAGGACAATCCCAAGACCTGGGATTCCCTACTGCCTTTACTCCTTATGGCAATTAGGTGCAGCCTCAGCCACTACCCAGCTTACACCCTTTGAGGTGATGACTGGCAGACAAATGAGATTACCTGAACACTTGCTTTTTGACCTCCACACCCCCACTGCAGACCGAGTGTCTGTGGATCAGTATGTGGAAAAACTCAGGAAAGACCTCATACACACACACTTGTATGCTGCAAATTGCATGGGCAAGGCCCAGCAACAACCCAAGATACAATTTGACAAACATGCACAAGAAGTGGATTGGCAGGTTGAAGATCAGGTCATGGTACTCCGATTTGCACATCCCACCCACTCCTTCTCCAACAAGTGGGAAGGCCCATACCCCATTGTCAACAAGCTCAGTCCAGCAGTCTATCCAGTTAGACTCCTCCACAACAATAAACCGACTGACAAATGGTTACATGCAAACCAATTGAAACTGTACAAAGGAGCTTAAAATATACTCTTCCTAACCCCATTGGGCGGAACTGTAGTGAAATACTAATCTTTCATCTTCCTTTTCAGATGCATTGACAAGATGGCTATCTTGCTCCTCTCTTTACTCCTTGCAGGAGTACTCCCTTACACCCAAGGCACCTCCTTCGCCACTTTGATCCTCCAGCACCTCCTACAGAGGGAGTTTCCATCAAAATTCCAGACACCATGATTACTGTTCAGGAAGGTTCTGATGCATACCTCACTGCCTCAGTCGTTGCTCCTGATAAATCTACCCTTCAGATTGAATGGCAAACCACATCCCAAGGACAAATTCTCCCTGTGGTCAAACTTTCTAAGGGAACTTTCCAAGATTGGCCCAAAGCTAAATTGTCCCCGAATGGTACACTGTCCTTATTACAAACTGCATTAAGACACTCTGGTTTATATAACATCACTGCTTTGATTGACCCTTCCTATTGTAACTCTCTTTCTCAGGATGCTGCCCGAAAATTTTGTGTTGTACACCACATGGCCTCTGCCGCCATGTATCTATCTGTACTACCTCCTACTGAGAAACAGCTTTGAATGTCCAAACATAACCCTGGTCCCGTGAGTGGTCTCACTACCACTGCCTCCCAGGTTCTTTGATTAATATTTTACAATTTATGCATGTACCTGTTTTATTTAACCTTACATATTGAATATGAAGGAATTTGGTATGTGTCACAATACCAATACATCTGCATTTTATAGTACTTTATTGCTTGACAGTTTAGCTGCATTTCAAATACGTACTAAAGATCCCTTTACTGGGGTTTATTCTACTGAACACGGTAATTTTAGGAGGAACCTCCTCCGTACTCTTACTCATAAACATTTCAAACATGAAGTTGACAGTTCTGATGTCACAGGTGCCACAGGCACTGTCACAGGTCTTTTGGTACTGCTATGTCCATTTGGAACAAAGCAGACATTGCTGCTATAAAGAGTCATTCTGCAAAGTTCTCCACTGGTTTGGTTAATAATGTTCTACCACCTTTATTGCATGGTGTGGATGGTCTTAGTCAGGAAGAAAGATACACTGATACAACATGCACGACATTGCAAAGGCATTCACTGATTCCAAAGATAAGATTAATGCACTCATACAACAGAATAATAGAGAAGCTGAGAAACAATACATTGGCAGGGAAATACTTGGTTCTGCATATGGCTCATACATACTCACTACCATTAACAACCTGTTTAGAGATCTAGAAATAGTAGGATCCTGATATAATACATGATAGACGCCTCTAAATGGTATTGTCCCAGATGTAAGTCTCAATCTTGTGTTGACCTATGTATGCAACAAACTTTGTCCATTCCTCTCTCTACAGCTCGCAATTTGGGGTTTGTGACCAGACATCCAAACACTGGTCCTTGTTTTTCTACCAAGAAATGTTCTATAACAGATATCATGTTTGTCTCTTTCACTGTCTCCTTACCACGCTTTGATCCTATTACAGCTTTGTTCGACAAGCTTGCTCTGGCACACTCTATTGGGCATTTGGACGAAGACATCTACCGAGAACGCCTGGATTTACCTCCTCTTCTGGTCTACCATTTCTTCTTGGATGCCTGGGTGGCACCGCACACAGACTGTTGTGCGAAGAAGCAATACATCTACTTGTGCCGATGTGATGTGTTTGATGTTATACGCCCTGTTTGTGGCTACTCACCAGACAGCATTGACTGGACTTTCACTATGGATGCTGACATCACTGAGAATGGCACCAACGCTTTTGAACCAACGTGGTCACCGGATCAACTCTACCAGTCATATCGTGAGGAAGCTCATCGCCTGTCAACACGGATCTCCAAGACGACCTACACATGCCCTGTCCAGTTGCAAAAATGGAGACTGCCCACTGTGCGTTCGCAGTACAATTCTGATGGAGAGTACTGCATAGTGACTAATATAAAATCATACTCCTATGGTTCTGTTACTTGTGCAATTGATTACCCCAACTTCTGTTTTCTTCCCCATCAGAAAACTGTTATTGGACACACTGTCATAACCCCTGCCCCCTTGTGGAAGCAGACATTATTACATGGTAACCCAGAGTATTTACTCACCTTAGAAGAATACCTACCTTACTTTAATGTACACATAGATCCACTGACACTACACTGAAATCCTCTTAGATAGAAAGGACACACACCTCATCCACATCAGCAATAATATAACCAAAGCCAATGAAGCTATTCTTGACTTGATGAATGACGGAGATATGAATAATGCTTTGACTAACACTTGATAGAGATTACTTTTAAAGGTTTTGTTATAATTCAAGCATTTTGATATTTACTTTGATTATTATGCTTTGCTGCCTCACGACGTACTCTACGCCAACACCTTGAGCAGCTTGAGTTTCTTTACAAGGCCTCGTGCCTCAGTTGTAAAGAACCACTGCTCCTACCCACTCCTTACCTTTACCTCAAAGGCCCTTTTAGGCAACAAGGGGGAATTGCTACACCAGGTCCCTGCACCCTAATTGATACCCTCAGGGGCACACCATAGACAGCTAATATTTAGGCATAGGCTATACTAATACATAGGGCTAAGAGCATCTACCATACAAGAGTAGATGCCAGGATATGAATACATATATTGTAACTCACTTTGCTTAGCTAATGCACACACATTATATTATGTATTTTCTGTCTATTTCTTACTTGTCAGATGCTAAGACACCTGTCCTTGAAGTGATTATAATGAGTAAGGCAATATTGCCATCTTCGGTGATGGACACCACTTCACCTTGTTATGTAGGACTTTGTATAAGAAGATCTTTGTTCTAAAACTGATGACTTTACAAATTTATATAATGTTATCTTTGTACCGTGGAGCCACCTCTAATTTAGCCAATAGGGCTCATCTCTGTAACTAGAAATGTTTCTATCTTTCAGTAACCATAGTAATTATCACAGGTATATAATGTTATGCACAGGTTTTACACCTCGAGACCCGAGAGATCCCAAGAGAACAACAAAGAAACCTCAAGGTGTAGGGAACGCTTAGCACTGGCTCCCGGTTCGTATTGGTAAGAACTGCTTAGGGCAACTGTGATTTATCCCTATTTGTAGTAATAAACTTGTTTATTACTCAAATGCAACTTGTCTGTGATTATTTGCATCTCCAATATTGCCAAGAACCTGAAAGTGAGATTTAGATCTCTTACAGCACCATCACAGGTGTAAACCAATCCATGCCTCTCCATCATCAAAAAAATAAGAGACAGAAAAGAATCAAGAAAAAGAGGAAAATAAAACTAACACATTAGTAAAAAAAGCAGATTCAAAATAGATATTAACTTTTACAGCAGTGTTTCCTAAGTAAAGTAACACAAAAAAAAGAAAACAATTAAAAAAGAAATTGCTGCAAATCAGCTTTTGGAAGCAATCAGTTATTTACTTTAATACAGGCTACTTCTCTTCTCTCAGTCTAACTAGCTATGAAAACCAGGAATAAACTATGACACAGTCAGTGGATAGAGATGTACAATGTGACCTGCAGAAGCTCTTCCATATGACCTTGAGACAAGGAGCAGGATTTTCAGACCTTCGAGAACGTCGCAAGCCCCTGGTAAACTGAACGTATAGTGCACGGGGCTTGCAGCATGCTTCTGGCCAGTGATCAGGATTTTCTAGCCCACGGGTGAATTGGCACAAGTTAAACTAACTTTTTGTGGTCTTGCTTGCGGCAATCATGAGGGCCTGTTTTATGGAGCTTACACCAGATATCCGGCGCAAGCTGTTGAAAATTATAGAAACTGTCACAACTGCACACGAGATTGTAAAATCATGCACAGTTTCAGTGAAGGGGTTTGGCGCACTGCCAAAACTTACATGTTGTGGCACAGGGTTTGACGTAAGCCCTGCACCATGTTTTAAAAATCCAGCGCAGGTTGTTCATCAAAAGCCTCATTTTCACAAAAATTCACTTTTGGTAACCCCAAAAGAGAACTTAAGGGCACAATTGCAGTGCAAAGTTACAAAAAAGTCAATTTTGAACTTAGGACCACAAATTCATGAAATTCTCTATGAATGCGAATTTCTGAAATTCACATTAAATTCATTGCAAATTAAAACTTCACAACATCTCTAGCTGGCATATACAGTAGCATGGTGAGGTCACACAACCTACAAAATTTACCAGTGCATTTTATGCCTCATCGTGGCACTTTTTCGAAGGTATACTGAATCATCATTGTAAAGTAACACTGCAATGGTACAAAAAAAACCTGACAAAGAAGGTCTAAGGAAGGAATATTTTTTCTTATCACAATGCAATGTGAAGCTGAGACAAGGCTCTTGGAAGTATAATGGGTTGTCTAAGGCAAACGATATATATTTTTTTTTTTACTTTATATTTTAATGTTTTAAATGTTTAGCTATCTATAAAAATCACTGTTTTTTGTTACCCTTACATAGCATTCCACTGTCACTTTAAATTAGGTAATTGCACATCATCTGTTTATGACATCACACTCTTTGCCCTATAGAAATGGTTAGCACTAATAATTCAGTATACCCTTAAAAAAGCCATGACTAGACACGAAATGAGTTTGGTAAGATTTGATTTTTTGTAGGCTGTGAGAAGGACCTCTCCATATATGATCTTGTCGCGATGTAAGTAAGAGAATAACAATCTATTTTGCATCTCTCTGATGTTATGTGGCCTGCTATGTAATGTGTGGGTGAGAAGCTTTATTATATTGCTTTGAACTTCATCTGCTGGCTGTACCCCACTTTCAGTAGACAACACCCTTTTTATTTTGTTTAACCTATATCAGAAAGAAATATCTAGGACCAGATTTTCTTTCTTTTTTTTGTGGCTCAGCATCTCTATCATTCACCCGTGCCCCTACTGGACTCCACCCCTCCTACTATGACTACCACAGCTGCCGACCACCTTGGCTTACCCCCTCAAGGTGGGGCTGCTGAGATACCTCCATCCATGGAAAGTCCTCCAGATTACCAGTGGCAGTGGGGCTGCAGGGGTGAGCCAACCAATGGAACACTGTCTCAGTCAGAACCAGGAGGTGCAGTGGGTAAAGCAGGACCGAGGGGAGCATTATGGTGGGATCACCAGCCATTTTTTGTATGCTGATCCCTGAAGGCGGGGAGCTCAATGACATACAGAGGCTGAAGCCCAACATCTGCCCTACCCCCCCATGACTAATGGTGCCATCCTAGGTGGAACCTCCTGCCTCCGCCAGCTGTCTGTAAACCACAGGACACTCTGCCCCCCCAAGAGAAGGAGAGCCATCTCACAAATGCTTGCCCTCCTCAAAGTGGCCTTCCAATTCCAGAGTCCATCCCCAAACTCAGAATTTCAGTGCTGTAGGCTGAAGGGCCAGATTTTCAAATGGGTGACTTCAACTTGTGGACCATTTCAGTGCATTTCACAGAGTTAGTAGCCACAAGATAGATCACCTGTAAAGTGGCATAACATTTGATAGTATTTCACTTGATTTGCTGCAAACATGGTGCAGTATGTCAAATAAAGACCCATGATTATATGTTTGATACAATTTGCCAACAATTGTGTCACTTAAGTGTTTGTGCAATATAGAACAATGCTGGTGGAGCAGAACATTGGCCATTGGTCATTTCCAGAACTGTAAACTGAATATCATAGACCCTGTTTACTGGCTATAACATGCCGTGCATGCTTTTGTGATACATACTATGAAAGACTAGCTGTGTCAGACCTTTATGTCATTGTACTTGCCTAATGCATTTTTAAAAGCAGCATTCATCTAGGGTGGTCTCTTAACCTATTAAGGGTTAAGTATTAAATATTCCCCTTTTCCACACTGTTAATGGAGAATATTAAAATAAATGCTCAAAGCTACATAGCTGAAAATTTACATAGTTTCAGCTTGACTAGGAAAGGCTAATGAAAGGTCTTGTCTTTTAATAGCCTAAGAAAGAAAGCTAAATTGGTATCTACAGGGAAGATTTTTGAATATTTGACAAAATGAATGACAGAAACTCATTTTTATGAGAAAGTCATATTTTACTTTTTCTAGTAGGTGTTACATGTTTTAATATTTCTAGATGAAAAGCATAACAGCTGTCATGGAAGTTTAGGCTCAAAAATACAAATATCAGTTCTGATCCAGTGCTTCAGTGGTAACACCTTGTAGAGTCAGGTGGCCAACCCAGCTCGGATCTCAGTTCACAAAGTGCAGATATATTGTAGCAGTCTTGTGCTCATTTTTGGGGAAGAAAAGACAGGTCTAGGTTGCTTTCTTATGTCCTCCCCCCCTGCAACTGAACTACAAGCAGGACTTGGGAGGGTTTTAGAGAAAGTTGCTGTTCACCAGGCTTGATGTGGGCAAGATGGTGGGGAGAGATACATAACTACCAAAGCAGACAAGCCCCTGGGATATATATTTCAAGTGGCAGAAATAAAAGAGTAATTCAAAATCAGTCAGAAAATACTGACAGCTTACTGAAACCATGAGATTTCATCATATAAAATAAAAAAGGCTTTTATTTTTAGAACTTCAGAGATATCTTTTACAGTATAATATCATAAATGCAGTTTTTTTTTTTATTTTATTCACATTACCAGGAAGGAAGACGGGATTAAAAATGACCCCATTTCAGCCACATATGGGTAAGGGTACAGAAATAATAAATTAGTCTGTTCCAGTACAATATAATTCTAATTGCATGTTCCAATTACACTATATGTTCTTGCTGTTTACGCATACTGTAAAGCCACTGAAACAGTTCCATTTTGAAATGGTAAACACATAATTCTTAATTTATAGACACAATTTATGTGATCTACCACAAAGGTGGAAGGCAATTGCCATAGTTAGGTCTTAACTAAGAATTCAGATTTTAAAAGTGGTTAGACAGATGACTTTTTTATGTCCACTTGCAAATCATGAAAATGTTTTGCTGTATGTCTGAGTTGTGAGAGGTCGCTGGGGGTGCACCCCTTCTCCACCTATCACATCTTCAGAATACTGAATCTCCTACTTAATCCCACCCACTCTTGCCTTTCTACTCCTTTTGCCTTTAAAGTCCTTAACAATTCACAAGCCTGTAAAATGCAAGGTGGAAGTTTTCTGGGGCAACACATAATCCTGATTGTAACGTTTCCCATGATTTGGTTACACATATGTGCTATTACTTGTTACATTCATGGTGCTGCTGTTAGGTACTTTATTTCTGAGGGATGGATGGGATGCTGCACTATCCATAGCATTTGAATACCCATGATGCTGTGCCTGCAACTCATGGATTCATGTATTCTCATATTGTTGTAAACAGCAAGTAAAAGGGATAGTCTAACATGCTGCTATATTCATTCATCAGTTTAGCTCAGGAGTTGTGTTACTTTGCTTACCCGTGCTTTGAACATTGAAAATAAGGCATTATGGCTTTTACATCACAAATGCACATTGTTGAGCTCATAACAGTTTATCCTACTTCTTACAGTAATGTGCTTGTCTTCCTCTCCTATAAGTCAAACTGATGAATATGTTGGTATCAGTCTGCGCTATAAGTAGAATTTCGGGGGGGGGTCCACTCCTCCACCTATCACAGCTTCAGAATACTGAATCACCTCCCCAATCCCACCCACTCTCTGGCTTCCTCCTCCTTTTCTCTTTCATTTTCTTGCACAATTACAATGCTGTAAAATGCATGGTGGAAGTGGGTTTTCTTGTGCAACTCCTAATTCCTGCTTGAAACCTTTCCTCTATTTTTCATTCTACATATGTACTGTTGTTTATTATTTTCATAAGTACTACTGTTTGGTATTTTTTCAGAGAATGGCAGATGCTGTCCAGTGATCACAACTTTTTCCTGCCTGCACAAATTACAATACCAAAAAAGTGCCTGAAGTCACACACAGCAAACATAAGCCCCTACCCTAGTCCATTAGCCAGCCAGCTACACACCCCAATGCTTCACCTCAAGGCTTCATCAGGCAGCCAAGTGCTGGGGTTTGTAGCTGCTGGCCGATGAAGTAGGGTAGGCATTTTGTTTGCTGTGTATGACTTTATGCACTTTTTTGGTATTGGAACTTCTGCAATAAAATTATTAGACTTTTAAAGACCCTTTTTCAATGGTTTTTTTAATGGATTTTCCTAGTGCCTTGAAGCATAGCTACTATTAATTACAGTATATAGGTGCATCTAAGTTCTCCTTTTTATTTGATCCTACCCTGTTGCTCACGTTTCACTGGTTAACAACAAGAGACTCTGTATGTCAACATCCACCAACCTTTTAATAAAAAGGGCAGCCGATACTCAATCCCACCACCAATATCTCCTGCCCAACCCAGCCACTAGAAAAAACTGGTGGTGGGTACTGAATCCCAATGTTGATGTCCTCCTATCTGCCTGATCCAGATAGGACAGAAAACCATTGGGGTGGTCACCATCACAGCTCGTATTACCCCCAGTCTGACCCAGCCAGTACAGAAAAATCATGGCAGCTGCTCAACCCCATGACTTGTATCTCCCCTCCTGCCCAACCCAACTGTTAAATAAAACTGGCAGTGGGTACTCAGTCCCACTGCTGGCATAACCCCCTCACACTTGATCACCTTTTCAATCAACCAGCATCAAGTACTCTGTCCTGTCACCAGTATCCCACCCCCCACCTGACCAATCTGTTAAATCTGACACCAGGGTACCCATCTCCTGGAGCCAGTTAACACCCCCCAAGCCACTATATGCAACACTGTAGTGCCTACCCTCTGATGCAGCAAACAATCCTCAGTACTGAGGTGCCCAATTCTAGTGCCAGCACCTATTAGAAACCTTCATCAATTTTTTAAACCTAAAAGAGGGATATCATCTATTGATATCTTCTAGTAGCCTACAACCCCACCTGATCATCCTCTCAGCACTCACCCCAATACACTTCCCATGAAGTAATCCTCTCATGACCAGCTAAGCTCCTCTTCCTATGGTGCCAGACTGTGAACTGGCTCAAGAAAAGGTACAGTAAGTCCAGTTAATGGATGTTTAATGCATTTTAAACTCCTATTCATAACTTAATCATGTTTTAACATTTTTTCATAGTTTTCAACACAGTCCTTTTTACCCTACCTCATGAACAGGGAAGGTGTAATTTTTAAAATCCCTTCAGAAACATGTTTTGCAGTCCCTCAGTGAAATCACCTTTCAGACAGAATTTAAAGAAATTCACTGGTCTTGATCAAAAAGGGTCATAATGGCAAGGACAGGCAATTCAATATTTCTGTATAAAGCACCAATGTCTGGTCTCAGAGCATTGTACACTCAATACAGAAATAATCATAAATCAGACACACTTACTTTAAAATGATAAGTTACTGTATTATTTAAAGAAAATCCCTTTTAAAACTATCTGTGTACATTACAGTGAATGAATACATTTTTTAGATTGCTGACCTGATTTGTGCAGAGGGTAGAGGTGCCTAGCACCTTACCTCTCACCAGGCCAGTGACACTAGTTCAGGAATGAGCTTGGGTTACTGAAGTTCAGCTGGGTGGGAACTGGAAGTGGATTGAGTGGCCACATGCCAGCTCTCCTCTCCTTAATTGGGGTGGCTAGTTGACTCAACTCTTGACTGTCACCAGGTGGAGGCTTGGTAGTAATAGCAATAAGCTTTAATGTTTGACAATATGCCTTTACAGCTTAAAATTCACACAAATAAAATACAATAAAAAAATCAAACAGACAAAAATGCATACAAATATCTAAAAACTTTAGATCATTTTACAATCCTTACGATATAAACATTTTAAGACAGCACAATCTTATATAAATCTCCTTTCAGAGATTCCTTACAAAATATAAAATGTCATATGGAATAACTACTAATGACTTAAAATAAATAATGCTTATCAATGGACTTTTTCAACACTTTTAGTTATAATGAAAGTACCAATAATATCTGGATAGCATTGAAGTGCTAGTTAGTTAGTAATTAATCATATCTAGCTGAATAAATTACAGTTAAAATGCTATTTTCATACAAAGGGAAAATATAAAAACTTTCCATACCTCCCATCTCGAAAAAGATATGAGGAAATAAGTGAATACCAGCATCTCCCTAAATTCATGTCCTGCTAAAGAGCTGAAAATAATCGAACATCCTGCTGTGATACACTGGTAAGTTCATTTGAATTGGTTCCAATAACTGGTCATTTTCTGAACAGGACACCAGTGGCAACCGAACCAGATACACAAGTAGAGAAAGGCCTTCCCTAGTACAAAATATACTCAGAACCAGACCAAACTGCCACTTCTGCTACTAATCCTGTTTACACTCTGCAATTCATATTGCTCCTTGTCTTACTGGAAGTTTGCCTTAAGAGCAAATAATAGTCAGTTGTATGTTGCATCGCTGTACAGTAGGTTACCCACCCCCATCAAATATACCATTAAGCCACACCAGTATGCAAACTTATGAACCAGATGGGAACTTTGATCCATTTAACCCACATGACACAATCAGATGTCAATACCACATTTTATGGAATGCAAGAAAACATTAACACCTGTTAAGTGCTCATAATGATGTTGAACTATGAGGAACCCTACTTTTGCATTAGAGGTGAAACATAAAACAAGTTCAATATCGTGCACACCTTCAAAATACACCATTAGCAGTACTCAAGTACTTACAAAGTATATAGTGCCTACCAGAAGTGGCAAGACCATGGCATTAACAAACACTGCTACCCAGGCTGCTAAACTGGCTTATACCATGAGCTTCAAGCGAACACCAAACAGTGTAGTTCATGATAAACTTAGCTGTAGAGTCAAGCCACACAAAAGTGATGGTACTGGACTTCAGGAGGGCAGATTTTGTCAAAATGGGAGAGTGTCTCAGAAAAGCACTAGCAAACAGGCAAGAATGTGGGGTGGAGCAACAATGGGGAACATCAAAACTGCCATAACAGAGGCAACAAGCCTTTGTGTGAAGCAAATAAATCAAAATGAAAGACAAAACCACTATGGTTCTCAAAAGAAGTGGCGGGGATGGTAAGGGAGAAAAAGGTAGCATTCAGGAAGTATAAAGAAACACAGAAGGAGCAGGACAGAGAACTGTACTAGTTAAAGCAGAAGGAAGTGGGGAAGGCAGTCAGAATAGCAAAGGCCCAAACTGAGGAAAATATAGCCAACTTAGTTAAGAAGGGAGATAAAACCTTTTATAGGTACATTAGGGAGCAAAAAAAGAGGAAGGCAAGGATACTGAGGTTGAATAAAGAGGAAGGTGGTTGGGCAGAGAGCAACATTGAATAAGCAGGGATATTGAATAAATATTTCTGCTCAGTATTCACAATGGAAAAGCAGGGGGAGAGACCTAATCCAGTCAATAGAAGCACTCTGGATAGGGGGGTTGATATTAGTCCTTTCACAGAAGAAAGGAGTCTGAAAGAACTCTTAAAACTGAAGGTGGATAGAGCAATGGGGCCTGATGGGATTCACCCCAGAATTCTAAAAGAACTAAGGGAAGAACTAGTAACACCACTGACTACCCTTTTTAATAAATAATGGGAGGATGGTGTGGTACCTGAGGACTGGAGAAGGGAAGATGTGATTCCCCTTCACAAAAGTGGGAGCAAGACAGAGGCAGGAAACTACAAACCTGTCAGTTTGACCTCAGTGGCAGGGAAAATGATGGAATCACTTCTGATGGAAAGAATTGTTGAGTACCTAGAGGCCAGTAGGGCACAGGACCCAAGGGAGCATGGATTCACAGCAGGAAGGTCATGTCAAACAAATCTAATTGATTTCTTTCACTGGGTGATCAAAGTATTAGACCAGGGAGGGGCTGTGGACATGGCCTACCTAGACTTTAGCAAGGCATTTGACACAGTCCCACACAAAAGATTAATAAACAAATAAGCCAGCCTGGGAGTGGGTCCCATGGTGGTAGCCTGAGTGAAACACTGGCTGGACAGCAGGACACAGTGGGTAATAGTAAATGGAGTCCACAGTGAAGAAAGGAGGGTTACTAATGGGGTACCACAGGGTTCAGTACTGGGGCCGGTCCTTTTTAATGTCTTTATAAGTGACATTGTGGAGGGACTGGAGGAGAAGGTATGTCTCTTTGCAGATGACACAAAGATATGCAACAGGGTGGGGTGGAAAGGATGAAAAGGTACTTGGCAAGGTTGGCGGAATGGTCAGATGTATGGCAGCTTAGATGCAATACAAAGAAGTGCAAAGTAATGCACCTGGGAAACATAAACCCAGGGCAAGAGTACACAATGGGGGGTGAGATACTGACAACAACAAAAATGGAAAGGGACCTGGGGGAAGTCATATCAGACATCCTAAAGGTGGGCCAGCAATGGGAGAAGGCAGTAAGGAGGGCTGTGGGGATACTGGGATGCATAGAGAGAGGCATCACCAGTAGAAAACAGGAAGTTGCTGGCCTTCTGTACAGACAGTTGGTAAGACCACATCTGGAGTACTGTGTACAGTTCTGGAGACCCCATCTCTGCAAAGACATAGACAGGGTAGAGGCTGTCCAGAGGAGGGCAACCAAAATGGTGCAGGGTCTGCTCCAGAAGACATATGAAGAAAGACTAAAGGAGCTTAAGATGTATAGTCTCGAGGAAAGGAGGGAGAGGGGGGACATGATAGAAACTTTCAAATACCTCAAGGGAATCAACAAAGTCCAAAGGGTAGCATCTTTCAAAAAGAGATGTGCAAGAACAAGGGGGCACAGTTTGAAGATAGAGGGGGGATGGCTCAGAGGTAATGTGAGGAAGTATTTCTTCACAGAGAGGGTTATAGATGTATGGAACAGCCTTCCTGAGGAGGTCACAGAGTCAAAAACATTGGAATTATTCAAGAATGCATGGGACAGATGTAAGGCAATTCTAGTGGGGGGTAGGAGAAAGTAGGCTGTTGGTTAACTAGGATCTGCAGCTTATACTTTAGGTAGGGAAATGGGCAGACTAGGTGGTCCAAGCAGTCCTTATCTGACATCAAATTCTGTTTCTGTTTCTATGTTTTATAATGCTTCACCTAATGAGCAAGTTGTATCCAGCACCATGATACAATGCCACTCGGTTGCCCACCCCCAATGACTAGCGCAGAGCACCACATTTGGTGAACATACTTGTGTGCCCTAGATAATTTGTTGTAACTGATTCAAATGATCTTACCAGTGTATCACGGTATGATGTGTGCTTATTTTTAGCTCTTTAGCAAGATATGAATTTAGGGAGATGCTGGTACTCACTTTTTTATCTCTTATCTTTCCCGAGATAGGTGGCCTAGGAACTTTTTGTATTTTTCTTTTGTATGAAAATAGCATTTTTTTAACTGTATTTATTGATTTTTAATGAAAAACCATATATTAGAGCATTCTTGGTAGACGATACATTCAGAGATATGCAGTCGGTATCAAAACAAGGATAAATGAGAGACACTTCCTAGCATTACATCATTGGGGGATATACCTAATACAAGTTAATGTCAACTACTTTTACCACCTGCTATAGGACACAAGGAACTCAAAGTGACTAGAATAATAAGTATATTTAAGGTTACCCCTTTAATCATTTAGGATCTATTAGCCAAATTTGCACCATACATTTAAATAAAAACTGCAGGGAAACTGCTACACAAATGCCCCTGAATAGATTTATTTTATAGTTAAGAACTATTGTGATTTATACTTTTTCTTCATCTTACATATTTAAACTCACTGTTATAGACAACATTAGAACTCTTAGCAGCGTTATGGCATTTCGGGCAATCACTATGGAGATCTCCTATAAAGAGAGATTAAAAGGTTAAATCAGAAACAGAGACTTCCTAGGCTGACAGGTACTAAACTAACAGTTACTAGTTATTGTGCCATAAAACTAATACTTAATATTAGTAGACATAAACTTCAGTACTTTGATCATCAATACTACTGTTACATATATCTTTCAGCATGTGAGAACTGCAATATTAAAGCTTCAACAACACTACAAGCTGGAAACCAACCTGAATAGGAAACATCACATCTTAATGAAGCCTGCCACAACACAAAAAGTTAGGGTACTCTGGAACCTTAGTCTCTAGGAAAAATATTTTTGGATTGAAGCAAAGTATTCCATTTTAGTAAAGTCTCTCACTGAGCATGTACTCACAGACATTGTTATGGTTTGTAAGTCGAGCATCAATCTTCCACTCCCACGTTGTCCATTTCTTCATCCTCACTTGGCTGCACTTCAGCCATTGTTTTTTCCACATGCCTGGCTGCCTCCTTTGGATTCGAGAAAATATAGGAGCAGTTTCCTTCCAGAATTGACAGCTTGGTGGGAAGCAGTAGCTGATGGTGCACCTTCATTTCTGTCAGATCTCTTCGTATGGGGTCAAACTGCTTTCTGCACTGTCTTGTGCTTGAAACTAGGTCACTGTATAGAGAAATGGACATATCATCATACTTGGCTCCACGCTGTTACTGAGCTGCATTTAATATCAGCTCCTTGATTCCTACCCCTGTGCATACCACCAACAGTGTTCTTGGGCCCACTGCACTTGACTCTGTTCTCTGTATGATAACTCTATAGTCTTTCTCGTATCACAAAAGGGAATTCAAGGGGTCTATATTGAGTGCCTGGGCCAGCCATTCCTCCACAAGTCTTTTAGGGTCATCTCCCTCCATGCCGTTGGGCAGTCCTACCACCCGAACATTGTTTGCCTGAGATTGGTTCTCCACAGCTTCAAGTCTCTGTCGCAAGGCCTGATTTTCTTGAAGCAACTAGACAGAGACATTTCAGGCTTTTCCCATGGATGATACAGTCTTGTCAACATTCTCCTGTACAGTATCCACTTGCTGTTCCTAAGCAGTTACTTTACTAGTAACTCCATCAAACTTTTTGTCCATATCTTGGACAAATCTGCAGAGTTGTGTAAAGGTCTGATTTAAAGTAACCAGAGTAATATCCCCTTGAGCCTGCTGCTGTAAAGATGGTGGATGCACAACCTGCTTGCTTGTCGCAGGCACTTGGTTTTTGGATTGAAAAAGTCTATTTGTGGACCTGAACCCTTTGGATGATCCATTTGCAATGCCAGCCTCTATCCCAATACCTTACAGCGAAGTTTAAGTCATGAAATAAACTTTTTGCATCTAGCAGGAGTCTCACTTAAGTGGTCCTTCCTATCAGCTAATCTGACACATGTTGCTTCTCTCAGTGTCCAAGCCATGCCCCAAAAATAAAATTTTAACTGTAATTTATTCAGTAAGATATGATTATTTACTAACTAACTTGCACTTCAACATTATCCTGGCATTTCTGGCACTTTCATGATAACTAAGAGTGTTATTAAAAACTCTGCATTGTTAAGTAGTTATTAGTAGTTATGCCACATGACATTTTATATTTTGTAAGGAATCTCTAAAAGGAGATTTATCTAAGATTGTGCTGTCTTAAAATTTTTATATTGTAAGAATTGTACCATTTTTCATATACAGCATGTGTATGTATTTTTGTCTGAGTTTTTATTGTATTTTTTATGGATTTTAATCTGTAATGGCACATTGTTGAACATTAAAGCTTCTTACTACTACTTTATTTGGCAAATGACAGTGATGGTAATGCTACACTACCTTGGTCTGCAAGTCTAAGATAACCTCCAGATTCTTTACCGCATCCACAGTTTTTAGTGGTTGGCTGTCTAAAGTCAGTAAGGCTTCCAGCCCACCTGTCAATGCTGACTGATGCCAAGCTAGTTTAATAATCATAACCTCTGTTTTTCCATGGTTGAAGCACAGCCAGTTGAATACCATCCAGTCACTGATTTTTCAAAGCCACCATCCTAACACAGAAGTGACTTCGACCCATCAGGTGTGCAAGACAAATAGACTTGAGTATCATCTGCATAACAGTGAAATACAACACCATACCATTTGTTGATCTCACCCAGTTAGAACACATACACGTAAAACAGCACAGGGGCAAGGATCAAGCCTTGAGGAACACCTCAGAAGAGCACAGCAGCTCCAAAGGTGAAATTTCCTAGAACAATGTGCTACATTCTCCCAGTGATATAGCACTCAAATGAGCACAACACAGAGCCAAAGAGACCCACATAACTTCAGTTGATCCAAAAGCACCCCATGGTTGATCATGTCAAATGCCAGTGAAAGATCCAAGAGAACTAAGATAGAACATAGTTCTCATCACTTGCCATGAGGAGATCATTGTTCTCCCCGATGACCGCAGTTTCCTTACTATGATAGGGCATAAATACAGACTGGAGAGGCTTGTAAATGTCATATTGTTTAGGCAAGCCTTAGGCTGTGCCACCACCACCACCACCTTCTTAAAAATCTTATCCAAGAAGGGAAGGTTTTAGAGCTGCCTGTAATACATGAGACTGTCAGAGTCCAAAAGTCCAAATATGTTTTTTATTAGGAGGTATTTAACCTGTGCTCTTTTTAAAGCAGCAAGAAAAATACCTTCCCTCAAGCAACACCTGAAAATATTAGTCATAACTGGCTTCAGGGATTCCTGACAAACTAAAAGCAGCCAAGCAGGCCCAGTGCCCGGGATACAGCACGTGGAGGGCAGACCCAAGATCAACCTGAACACCCCTCTTAAAACAACTGGCTGGAACTCACCCAGGTTGGTGAATCTACCTCGTCCCTCATCTACTGACCACCTTTGGCCTATGACAGAGCTCTTGAGGAAATACCCTTCCAAACAGAGGACACTTTGTCAGAAAATACTATGCTATATTTCTCACACTTTTTTGCTGAAAAAAACTCTAATGGAACATAGATGGGAGGGATTAATCAATCTGTCCATCATGCAAAAGAGCTGAGCTGGCTGATTTTTTTCCTGCAGCAATCATCCTTGACAAGAACTCTATCTTTTTCAGGGTGATTGTTTACTGATACTCACCATAGTGATTCTTCATCACCAACCTGTCCTCCATGGTCTTGACTGTCACCATAAATACTCCAACGTCCATCCCTTAGCCTTCAATAAATAGACTATGTTGAAATCTGGGGCCAAAATCTCAAAAAAAAAAACAATGAAGTTATGAAAAAATTATTGTTGCAGATTTGGACACCAAATTTTCAACATAGCTATTTTATTACACCACCCCATGCTCACGTGAGGTGTCCATTTTCAAATCCGTTCCAAACATCTTTTCATGACCATGATGCAAAATGATGTTTTTGCCCAATATTTCATAAATCACCTGTCATGCAATAAAAAGGCTATGCTGAAAATATGGGATCAAAATCTAAAACAAACATAACAAAGTTTATCAAACATTGAATTTGTTCAACACGTACTAGTAATGTTACTGTTTTTGTACTTTTGAAACACTCATTTTGAACATACTTATTTTTTACCCCATCTCATGAATATGACAGGTCTCATTTTCAAATCCCCCTCCAAAACCTATTTTCTTGGTTGCAAAAATCATGTTTCTGCTGGCATTTGATAAGGATACCTATCATATTCGTATCCTGGGGTAATAAAAATACTTCCGTGAAAATTCAGGATAACTTTTTAAAAAAAGCAACAACATTATATGTGAACCTCTTCATCTTCCAATCAGGAACATTTTACTATTATTGCATAACTCATAACTCAAGTAATTAATTTGTTAATTTTAACTGCTGCACTATATATGTCCCAAACCTGCTCAGCACATTCAAACAAGAAAACATTTGACACAGAACAATGCCTGTTATTGTCTGTCATGTGTGCTACATGTTGCCAAGATATTGAGGCCAGGAACAGACCAATCCATCATGTGGTTAATATAAAGTAATAATAGTCCTCACCCTTTTTGTATTCTGACCCTCTACTATCATACTGTGTAGTTACTTAGCTTACCTTGGACACCAAGGAACACTGGTTCAACCCTCTGTCTCTATCCATGATGAAGGAGTGTATCCACTCAGGTGCCTCACCATTCTCTGCCAGCCCATCAAGGCATATTGTACATCATGGTCATCCTTTTAGTTTTGCATTGAATTCTCACCAAAACATCGACTAATGCTGCCACTTTCTGAGTTTTCTTTGTTGGAAAAAGTGGCTTGTACTTTGTAGTAGGGATGAGTGAGGTAGCGTTGATGCTGTTTGAATTCAGGCCCTGACCTCTGGAAATGTGATGTGGACAATCCAAGCCAGACTGCTATAGAGGGGTCCAGATTTTCTTCTGAATTAGGGTACATTTTAGGACATAAGCAACATCTCAGCAGTGCAGTTCTGGTTCAGAACGAGAGTTGCATAGATTACTGAGAATATGACATTGTTGATCAAAGTGAATCTGATGTACCTGGCTTGGGTAGTGGTCTGGATCTAAATCCAACAAGAGGGTTACACAGGTGCTCATCCACATTGGTGGTGCAGCTGCTAGAAACAGCACAAGTGCAAAGGAACCTGCTCCAACTGCCTACTTACCGTCCTCCATTTGTAGTTTTGTATTCTTTTTTTTTAAATATTTTTTTAATATTGAATCATGATAATAATCCTATGCCCCCTTTATTCTCATGCAGCTAGAAAAAGGCCTGCAGATCCCCCTGATCTTGGGAGCCTACATTCCTGCCTTCTGCCACCAGGGCACCCATATTCTCCGCCTTGGACCTAGCAGACATCTTTACAGTAGAGTGATTTTTACTAAATGTACCCTATATAGGTGTTTAAAAATCTTCTGTATTTAAAAAAAAACCAAAAACTATAAAGTGATTTATACACAACCAACAGCAAAACAGAATATCAGTAGTTCAACCAACTTTCCACAACCTAATAAAACCTTCAGTAGAAGTTGTGGAAATTAAACCCTGGTTCACCAGTTGTAGCCACTATGTTCACAGCTCATTGCCCTAGACTTTGAGCTACATAGCCAGCTCTACAAGAAACTCTGTTTAGTTAGGTTTCTTTCTTTGCTTGCTAAGTATCACACCTTGTTATTTTTTTAAACCTTTCAAAAAGTTAATTTTCAATACCGACTTAATTCAGTGGTGTCTAAACTCAGGGTTGAAAACATATTCAGTGGCCTCCACCTTGGGTTTGTGTTTCAAAAGCAAAGACAACAAATGTGCTTGTGTCATAAGTGAAAGAAGGCTAGAAAATGCATTAGATTGAGTTGACTAGTAATGTGGTTTAATTTGCAAGCAATGTGGGGCACCTCTGTGGGCTCAACTTAAAATTCCCAGTTTGGATAACCCTAATCATGCTCATGGGTAATCGAACCACAGATACACCCTACCCTATTTTTTTTTTACACACTCTTATTTTAACTTATGTTCTTTATTTCATTGAGTGTCTAGTGATGCTTAACCCTCTTAGTGGGGGGCCATGTGGCATTAGCATTCCTACCACTCGCTCTCCCTTTAACCATATGGCATAACCTCCTCTAAGGCATGCTGCCCCATCCCAGTGTTATTTGTAGCCCAACCAATAATTTTAGTGCTAGCGGTCCTTCTGACATTATCTCAAGGTAATGAAAATGATAAGTGCATGTAATATCCCAAATAGCTGAAGAAATTCTAGCTTACCTACCATACTTTTTTTTAAACATATCTTAATATTGTCCAAGGCTAAATGGGATTGTGTTCAGCATCCAAAGCACAGTACAGGAGACCACATGGAGTTGGCGTTCTTCCTCACTTTCCCTACCACCGACCACATGCAACCAGCATCTTGACAAACCACTTTGACAATATAAAAAAGGAAGGATTTTTTTCACCTTTTTTTTCTTTGCAATTTTGAAAATCTGTCTCTCACCCACATCCATCAAGAAAGGATTTCTTTTTTTTTTCCTTTCGTGGGCTAAGAAAACATCTTCTGTTAGGGAACCCTAAGCCCTGATCATGGCAGCCATGGACCTTGTGGAGTGCAACTAACCCTCCCCCCCCGACTGCATGGTGGTTAGTGTCGGCGAAGTGGTTAAAATTTGCTCTGCAAAGTGATTTGCGGAGTAACATGGAATCTTTGAATTACTCTGCAATGTGAAGCAGAGTACTTTGTGTCGTAGTGGGGAACACGAAGTCCATTGGAAACAATGACTTCATGTTATTCTGCCTTCCCCAAACCACTTCTCCACCAGTTTTAAGGTTAAGTACATTGAAGTCAATGTACTTTGCTTCACTTCGCCTTGTTTTTGAGCTCCAAAGGTGAATTTTGCAGTGCTTTTTGGGATTGCAGGTCACATGGGCTCTAGATTGTTCTGCACAGCCTCAGTTCTGGATAGTGTGTGAGTAGTGGAAGATGGAGACAGCTTCCTGTCAGAGCTCAAGCGATTCAGATCCTCTAAAAGCTGTTAAAAAAGTATTTTTCAGAAATGTATTTGCTCACAATTTAGTACATCGATTATAGGAAACCCTCCTGTGCTCATATCATCGAATGTTTATTGTCTGTGTGTGGATTTTGAATGTTAATTTAGAACAGTTAGTCTGTGTACTGTGAAGTGTGCTTTGGGGGAGGGGCTTATCTGTGGTGTAGGTAGATTAACTTGGAGAAAAAGGCAGTCTTTCTGTTTCGGTTATATTTTTCTTGTATAACTGTGTTAATGTACTATTTTGTGTATGTGTATATGTAATATTTTCAGTAATTCTTGACTTTTTTTGCTGATTGTTGCAGTGCAGCAGTGTATAATTTCAGTTTGTTTAAAACATTTGGTTATATTATTAAAGGTTTTCAATTTGCTATCCATTACTTGTAGTGTGTGTGAGTGTGTGTGTGTGTGTGATGTGTGCCATTAAATCAGACACTTTTTATTGTGCCACAGAATAATTGCAGCAGTGTTAACCTGCTATCTACCACACCTGCATGAATTTTTTTATACTGCTTTGTGGTGTCTTTACTGGTAGTGGACTGTTACTGCTATGCGCTAGCCCCCAACCGGCAAAAGGTATTCTTTTCCAGATTTGGATCTGTGACTTGTGAGCACTGGTTAGATGTTGTTGTGCCTTTGTGTCTGCATCTTTTGAGTGTGCAGTGCAATTTTAATCTGTCTGTGCATTTGGAGTACACCATTAATTCTGGGAGACTTTGCATTTCTTGTTATGCTCTCATTTTACTTCATCAGCAGTGGGGAATTTTCTGGACATAAGACAGTAGCATTTTTGGGATGCACATTAATTCTGATGACAGTGTGTGACCACTGAACACATGATGGAGTGTACCATTAATTCTAGGAGACTTTGAATTTTTTGTTACCCTCTCATTTCACTTCGTCAGCACTGGGGAATTTTCTGGACACAAGGCAGTAGCATTTTGGGGATGTACATTAATTCTAGTGGCTGTGTGTGACCACTGCACACATGACTGAGTCCACTATTAATTTTGTGAGACTTTGCATTTCTTGTGCTTTCATTGCACTTCGTCAGCACTGGGGATTTTCTGGACACAAGACATGAGCATTTTGGAGATGCACAATCATTCTGGTAACTGTGTGTATAAAGGGCTGTGAATATTGTTGTCACTTCAGTGTACTTTGTGTTAAGGTGGAATGACAACATGAAGTAATAATTACAAGGCAAAGTGAGCCTTTTGCATTGGCCACTTCGCATAGCCGAGTAACAATGCAAAGTGCCCACTTCATGGGCACTTTGCCGGTGGAATTTAAACTCGCTGCATCTCTAATGGTGGTGTCATTATCCCTGTCTGTACTTTCAAGCCCCCTATGATGTTTCTGACTGTCCCCTACCTGACATGCACCTGAAAAAGCAATGACATGCAGTAACAATCCACAATTCTTTTTACAGCTGTAGTGGGCATAGTCATGCAGATATTTTGCTTTGAGAAAAGGACTTCCTGCATGAATGGCCTTCCAAACAACATGAAAGAACGTTAAAAAAAGTGTCCTCTGCTGAAGCCTCATTATTACAGCTGCCTCAGTATGTATGGATTTGGAGAGCACTATATTTCCTCAGGCTCATGTTCCCTCCCTGCAAGGCATCAAAGGAGGTAGGACTTTGTCAAGGGGCATGATGAGGACATCTGGATGGACAGGTTTGGTGGAGGAGGGCAAGCAAGTGCAACCCAGTAGGGGCAGGCAGGTGTTCCCAGGGTGAAGGGGACTTGCATCAAGGAATAGGGAGGAGATACCTCATCATTTCTACCTTTCCTAGGTTGCAAGAAGGTTTGTGTCAAAGAAGATACTTTAAGGCAACAGCAGAAAGTAGATCTTGTGAATCCTTAAACATTTTGCTAATACTGTTTTTGCTTTTAAACTTCAGCTGGCATAACAGGATGAATGATCCTTTCTGTACTGCACCTGCCTACATCATCTGTACAGACAGTAGGTGAGACCCCATCTGGAGTACTGCATGCAGTTTTGGAGACCTCAACTATGCAAGGACATAGACAGGATGGAAGCAGTCCAGAGGAGGGCAACTAAAGTGGTGCAGGGTCTGCATCAGAAACCATATGAAGAGAGACTGAGAGAGTTTAATATGTATTCCCTTGATGAAAGGAGGGATGGGGGGACATGATAGAAACTTTCAAGTACCTCAAGGGAATCAACAAAGTCCAGGAGGGTAGCATCTTTCAAAAAAAGAGATGTGCAAGAACAAGGAGGCACAATTTTAAGATAGAGGGGGGATGACTCAGGGACAATGTGAGGAAATTATTTTTTACAGAGAAAGAGAGAGAGAGACAGAGAGAGAGACAGTGTGGTGGACACATGGAACCACCTTCCTGGGGAGGTTGTAGGGTCTAAAACAGTGGGGGAATTCAAACATGCATGGGACAGACATAAGGCAATTATAGTGGGGGGTTGCAGGAAGTAGGCTGTTGGTTAGCTAGAATCTCCAGCTTATCCAATAGGTAGGGAAATGGGCAGACTGGGTGGGCCAAGTGGTCCTTATCTGTCATCAAAGTCTATGTTTCTATGTTTCTATCATAATGTGATAAAAAAATAAGTCTGATATTCACTGTTACCAGTTTAATGTTCCCCTTTCAATAATGCTGTACTAAATTATCACCTTACCTTGTCGTTTATGAATTTCTATATTATCTGAACTTCTTATCCTAAAATAGTGACTTTACAATACAGACAAATGCTGTATTCAAATTATAAAAAGTGAAAGAACCAATCTGCTCTGTATTTGGCCAAAACTGTAACTATGAAAAGAAAAAAAAATACTTTTCACTTCAGTTAGGCATTCAATGTCAAAATGAATATTGTTAGCATATTACCTTATAGTGTAGTATGATCAACTACTTTAGGCAACCAATGTCAAAATGAATATTTTTAGCATATTTCCCTATATTGTAGTATGGTCAGCTACTGACAGCAAGGTGTAGCACAAGACAGACAGTGTGTAAAATTAGCACTATGCTTCATGCCACATGAAATGGGGGGCTAAACAAAATGTTGAAATAAATGAAAAAATTTAACAAGGGTGATGTTTTTTCTCAAATAACAGCAAAAGCACAGTTACTGACACAAGTAGTATCATTTATTTGCAGGGGCCGTTGCAAATGACAGCATGTAAAGAAAAAAAATTATACCTGTATCATTTCAGTTAGGAGATTTAGGGAGAGAACAACTGACATATCGGTTTTACTAGAAAGGCATTCTTACTTACAAGAAATCTTTTTGCGGAAATCAAAAAACTGATGTCAAACAGATTTACTTGCAAAAACATCAAGCCCTGTTTGTAATGATATATAGTTCCCTGTTCCAATGTACATACATACATACACACAGATACTGTATATATATTTTATTACTTCTGTTGGCTTCTTTGTATGTTCATATATATGTACTGTGCTGACCTAATCCAGCAGAAATACAGGACTTCAGTTGCAGTAAAAAAAAAATTAAAAAAATTGGCATGTTGTCTTCTTGCAAAGTTGCAAACTATATTTTTTTCCCAAAAAGAATTTCAGATTACAAGATGCATGCAGATGTTTCAGACTGGTAAAACGTAAAGTCCCAAGTAAGACAAAAAGCCAATACCATCCTTAGTGTGAATATTCTCAGTGCTGGCAGGGTACCCATATAAAATTAACTATTCATTGCATGCAACATGTATTCTGAAATTCCTGAGTTACAAAATAGAGAAATAAATAATAAAAAAGAACTCTAACCAGGATGGTATTTTCACAACTAAAATTAATCAGCAGAGTTCAGCACAAAAATATTATCATGTATTTGCAGGGGCCGTGGCAAGTGCCAGTATGAAAACCCAGAGATCTGAGTTTAAATTCCACAGCCCTCACTTGCATACTGTGCAACCAGAGCAAGTCATTTAACATTTGTTTGCTTCATGAGGAGTGTGTGTGTGTGTGTGTGTGTGTGTGTTGGGGCATGACTTGCAAACACTAATGTAACAGATGTTAAGTTAAATAAATAACATAGTAATATATGTTGTACACCACCAGGGTGGAAAAAGTCTGCAGATAAAGGGAAAGGGGGAATTGTTTAACCAGAAAAGGCACAGTAAACTGAAGTTTTTTTTCCAGGTGTAACCTGGAAACACAAAGAAGTTAACTGACTTGCATAGGGCCACCCAGCATGAAACTGGGGGCTGTGGGATTCAAACCCAGGTCTCCAGGTTTGCAACACAGTGTCTTAAACCACTGTGCTATACTGTTCAATGAAAGCTGTTTTGTCTTTACAAATGCCAGGGACACTTAATTATAACTTACTGTCCATGACTACATGTTTGTTGCCCTTCAGCACTGCACTCTGAGTGGACATGTGTTCTTGGTGCATTCTCAGCATTGTTCTGCTTCCAGTGGGCAGGGGGACCGGTAGCAATATTAAAATGAAAAATTCCAAAAAACAGGTAAATGGATTTCTTTTTCTTTTCTGAAGGGACATTCTTCAGAATCCTTTGGACACATATGTGACTAGAAACCCACTAATAAAAAATGAAAGAAAACCAAGGGGCAAAGCTGACAGTGCCCCTTTAATATGTTCCTTATTGTTACAAATGTACAAAATACAGAATGGAAACAATATCTATATACAGTAATGCTGTAGAACACTGCAGGAGAAAAACTTGCAATGTTGCAAGAGAAGTGGTGTCCTAGAAATGAATGGAGACATTAGTTTTCTAATTTCTGTGAGAGATATAAACAGAAAATGTAATAGAAGCAATGTACGGATATGTCTGTATTAGGTGCTCTCTCCATTTTTGTAATGGTGTTATTTTACACTATTTCTGGTGTTATGTTTTCCTTGTTTAAATTTGGTCGAATGAACCTGTTCCACTTTTAGCAGCAAACAACGCTTATTTCTTATGTGTTTGTTTAGTTGTTGTTACAGTCTCTGCAACATCATTATTTAGTAGCACAATAAAGATAAGCTGATGTGTTCAGGTGAACTGTAACAAAATGTAATAGTTAGACAGAGTGCAGGATGTATTGCACGTTAGTTCTGTATTGTTTTCCCCCATTATGGTGTAGTGATATAAACTGCAGGAAAGCAGTATCTTTGCTTCTGATGAGTTACACAGGACCCAAAGCAGCATGGATTCACAGAAAGAAGGTCATGTCAGATGAATCTAATTGATTTCTTTGACTGGATGACTAAAGTAATAGACCAGGGAGGGGCTGTGGATATGGCCTACCTAGACTTTAGAAAGGCATTTGACACAGTCCCGCACAAAAGATTAATAATCAAGTTAGCCAGCCTGGGAGTGGGTCCCAGAGTGGTAGCCTGGGTAGCAAACTGGCTGCACAACAGACACAGAAGGTAATAGTGAATGGAACACATTCTGAAGAAAGGGGGTTTACTAGTGGAGTACCTCAGGGCTCAGTACTGGGTCCAGTCCTCTTTAACGTCTTTATAGGTGACATTGTGGTGGGTCTGGAAGGAAAGGTATGTCTCTTTGTGGATAACACAAAGATCTGTAACAGAGTTGATACACAAGGGGTGGGGTAGAAAGGATGAGAAGGGACTTGGCAAGGTTGGAGGAATGGTCAGACATATGGCAACTTAGATTCAATGCAAAGAAGTGCAAAGTAATGCACCTGGGAAATAAAAATCCAGGAGAAGAGTACACAATAGCAGGGGAGGTACTAACGATAATAATAATGGAAAGGGATCTGGGTGTAGTCATATCAGATGACCTAAAGGTGGGTAAGCAATGTGAGAAGTCAGTAAGGAGAGCCAGGGGGATACTGGGATGCATAGGGAGGGACATCACAAGTAGAAAAAGGGAAGTGGTTATCCCTCTGTACAGACAGTTGGTGAGACCTCATCTGGAGTACTGCATGCAGTTTTGGAGACCTCATCTACGCAAAGACATAGACAGGATGGAAGCAGTCCAGAGGAGGGCAACTAAAATGGTGCAGGGTCTACATCAGAAACCATATGAAGAGAGACTGAGAGAGCTTAATATGTATACCCTTGATGAAAGGAGGGACAGGGGGGACATGATAGAAACTTTTAAGTACCTCAAGGTTAGCAACAAAGTCCAGGAGGGTAGCATCTTTCAGAAAAAGAGATGTGTAAGAACAAGGGGGCACAATTTAAAGTTAGAGGAGGGACAACTCAGGGGTAATGTAAGGAAATTATTTTTTACAGAGAGAGTGGTGGACACATGGAACCACCTTCTTGGAGAGGTTGTGGGGTCTAAAACAGTGGGGGAATTCAAACATGCATGGGACAGACATAAGGCAATTATAGTGGGGGACTGCAGGAAGTAGGCTGTTGGTTAACTAGAATCTGCAGCTTATCCAATAGGTAGGGAAATGGTCAGACTGGGTGGAACAAGTGGTCCTTATCTGCCGTCAAAGTCTATGTTTCTATGTTTCTATGTTAATGTTTTCCTGTTGGTTTCTCCCTTGAAGTCATAAGGGCCTGCTTGTGACATCACAGTTATTCCCATGACAGCAGACCATGATGTTTACAAGCATTATAGGGGGAGGTGGGGAGTAAGGTATAGAGTCAAATGAGCACTGTGGTGTAAAGATCATGTATGCATGCAAATCTAAATAATATATATGGAATGGAAGCTGAAATTAACATAAATGTTACTTTAAAACTAGTTATTTTCATGCAAAGTAAACTTAGTGTGAACACAAATTCAACCAGGAAGGAACTAGAAGGGGGACAGGATCAGATCTGTACAGTACAGTAGCTTCTTCTTGTTTTTACATTGTTTCTTGTGGATTCTACTTGGTAGAGGGTTATTTCTTTTCTCTCTAACTACTTCTAAGGGGCTAGCAGGGTATTGTTTGGGGCTGTTGGAATTTTGAAACCTGTTTTGGTAGCTATAAGTGGGCTCATTTGTTTGATGTTTCACTGTGTGGTAGGCTGCATTTGTAGAGGCCTATTTCTTCTGATTTAAAAACATAAGTGGTGTGATTTAACTGGGTCTGTTTCTTCGAATTGGTGACCTATATCTTCTAATTTCAAGCCTATTTTGATGTGTTGTTGGTGAAGCTGTTTGGAGTCCAGTTTCTTTGGGTAGCAACCCTATTTTGGGGGCTTTGAGTAGAATTGTGATTCATTGTTGCTGGCTTCACTAGCTGCAAAGCTTAGTGCAGAGTGGGGGAAGGATGCTAATGGTCTGACCAGGGGCTTCCGCTACCTGATTGTTTCTGGAAGACTTGGGCTAGTCCCACCCCATGGTCCATTATTTCCTTTATACCAGGGGTTCTGACATCAGTTCCTCAAATGGGCAAAGGATATGCACCTGTCATAGCAGAAGCAGACATCCAGAAAAGGAACAGTGGCAAGTGAAGAGGTGACTGCTATCTCAGTGGAATGGAAGTAACTGCAAATCTAGGAGCTTTCATTGTTACTTCTTCATATTGCTATTGCATTGGGGAAAGGAGGAGTAGGAGTGTGAAGAAAGTTGTGCAATAGCTACTTAAAGTCTCTTTTTGAGTGTGGATAGGAATATACAAAGCAGCTGCTCAATCTATCTAAACGTGTACAACAAAGGGGTAAGGGAAATAAAGAAAAGAATATTTTGCACTGATAGAGGGGAGAGAGGGGAGACTTGGGGTAGTGTTTGGTATCCTGCATCTGGAAGGGTGGGGGGTTGCTAGTGGGCAACGACAGCAATGGGTAGGATGGTAGGCTTCAACAACTGCGGTGCACCAATCTTTCTAAAAAGTGCCTGGAGTGTGGGAGGATGTTTAGTGTGCAACCACATAGCGAAACATAGAAAGGAGATCGAGGGTCTGCAGGAGGAACTAAGACATGCAAGGCAGATTGGGGTGGGTTTAGCCCAATACTGGAGGGAGGAAGAAGGGGGGATGAGGGAGGGCGATTTAAGCCAACAGTGGTGAGGAGAGGGTCAGAAGAAGAGAAGCAGAGACAAAGGGACCCTGGCCAGGAAGAACGATTGTCAGGAAAACCAGGTCAGGAGACAAAAGACAAATGGAAGAAGGAGATAGGGACTTGTGAGGGGAGGCAAAGAAGTGGCAAAAGTCATGGAGTGGAAAGGAGAGAACAGGTTACTATGCAGAGAGAGGGAGTGGGCATTTGTGAAGGGTCTTCAGAAAATAGTTTTGCACTGCTAGAGAGGAAGAAGGTGGAGGAGGGAAATGATGAAATTAGAGGAGTAATTGATAAATGCCTGGACCAAACTGGAGCTGGGGGAAGTTCTGTTGGGAGAATAGCAACAGGGGCAACAGGGGAAAAAAGGGGAAATAATGTGCAGGAGGAAGAAGAGAAGCTGGAAATGAGAGAGGGAGATGAATTGAAGCAAGCATGGAGTAAGAGTGGTGGAATCTTAGTGCTGGGGGACTCAATACTAAGAGGAGTCAGGTGGGGTAGCAAGGGGGAGAGGCATAGTTGCATTTGGGTGGAGGCCATGCCAGGAATGACAGTGGAAAGGGTGGGACAATCTGTTCTGAAATATGCTAGAAGGGGTAGGGACAAGCCTCATTTAATTATACATCTTGGGACAAATGACCTGGCTGACAAGGCAGTAGATATAGTCCAGAGGAGGTTTGAGGAACTAGCACATTTTTGTTAGGGGGCAGGAAGATCAGTAACTTTTTCAGAGATACTTCCAGTGCCCAAGGCAAGCACAACAAGAAAGATGAGAATAGAGGGATTTAACAGATGGCTAAGAACCTGGTGTTGTGCTAAAGGGTATGGGCTGTTGGGGGGTTGGGAGAGACCTAGGAGGACAGTAGTCTCTATGCCAAGGACAGACTACACTTGAGTGAGGAAGGAAAGAAAGTGTTGAAATAGAGGATGGAGGAGTACATAGAGGAAGATGGGAATTTAAACTAGGAGTGGGGGGGTGGCAATTGGGCAAGAGATATGCAGAGACCACAGGTTGGGAAATCACATGAGCTTACCCCCCATAACAGTGACAAAGGACAAATGGCAATTACTATTGGTGATTCTAGGAAAGGAGGGCAGGATGGGAGGGGGAAGAGTGGAAGGTGGTTACCCTTAATGCTAGGAGCCTTGGGAGGAAAACTGCAGAGTTACAGGTGCTCATGGCAGAGGGAGAGGTGGACATTGCAGCCATCACAGAAACATGGGCCACCCAATACAATTACTGGGACCTGTCTGTACCAGGGTACAGGTTATTTTGTAGGGACAGGGTGATTGGTAAAGGAGGGGGTGTGGCACTATATGTGAAGGAAGGACTGAAGTGTGTAAGGGAGGAAGGGGAGGAGGGTAGTACAGAGTCACTTTGGATGCAAATCCAGGATTCCAAGAATAGAATTCTTACAATAGGAGTGGTGTACAGGCCACCATCTCAGATGGAGAATTTAGACAGGGAACTAGCAGAACAGATCAGAAGGACCTGCGAGAAGGGTAGTGTGGTGATTGTGGGGAACTTCAACATGCCAGGAGTGGACTGGAGTACCACAACAACCAGGAACAGAAGGGAGCAGGTACTGCTGGATGCCTTCCAGGACAGCTTCCTGCTGCAAATGGTCAGTGAACTAACCAGGTTAGGAAATACCTTTGACCTTGTGCTGGCAAATGGGGACTTTGTGAGAGAACTTACAGTGAAGGAACCGCTGTCAGGGAGTGACCACCACTCAGTATGGCTCACATTGGATGTGGGAAAGGAAAGAGTGGAATCAGGCACAAGAGTGCTGGACTTCAGGAGGGCCGACTTTGGGAGGATGGGGGAAGTGGTCAAAGGGTACCTGGCCAGAATTCAATCTAGTATGAACACAAACCAGAGGTGGGAGCTCATAAAGCTGGGGATAGTGGAGGCAACCAAAACCTGCTGCAAGACCCAGAGCAAGAAGGCTAGAGCTAAGAAACTGAGCTGGTTGAGCAAGGAGGTCATGGAAAAGGTAAGGAGAAAAAGAGCTGCCTTTAGGAAGTACAAGAAAACAGGGAGGGGGAAGACAGGGAGGAGTACTTTACAGAATCGAAGGAGGTGACAAGGGCAGTAAGGGGAGCCAAAGCATCTATGGAACTCAGTCTGGCACAAGGCATTAAGAAGGGGGAGAAGAACTTCTTTAGGTACATCAGGGAGAAAAGGAGCTGTAAGGACCACATAGTAAGGATTAGGAAGGAGGGGAGTTGGGTGGAAGCAGGGTGTGATAAGGCAGAAGCACTAAATGAGTACTTCTGCTCAGTATTTACTAAAGAGAAGAGAGGGATGACACCCAAGGAGGTAGAAATGGCAGAAACAGGGGGGAAAGGGGTAACAGATGGGGAAATCATGGAGGGCAGAGTTCAGGAGGGTTTGAAGGCACTGAGGGTGGACAAGATGCCAGGCACAGATGGCATCCACCCCAGGGTACTGAAGGAGCTAGCAGAGGTCCTTGCAGAACCTTTTGCAGACCTATTTAATGCCTCACTACATTTGGGGTGTGTGCCTCAGGACTGGAGGATGGCTCATGTGGTGCCCCTCCACAAGAGTGGCCCCAAGGATGAACCGGAAAACTACAGATCAGTGAGCCTCACATCCATTGTGGGTAAGCTAATGGAGACTATCCTGAAGGAGAGGCTGGTGGCCCTCCTAGAGGCCAAAGGACTACAGGACAGCAGACAGCATGGCGTCATATGGGGCAGATCCTGCCAAACCAACCTGGTAGAGTTCTATGACTAGGTAACTAGGCAACTGGACAGGGGCCATGCAGTGGATGTCCAGTATCTGGACTTCAGTAAGACATTCCACTCGGTGCCACATGGAAGGCTGGGAAGTAAGTTAGTAGGAACGGGGTGGGTACAAAGGTGGTGAAATGGGTAGGAAACTGGCTTCAGGGAAGGCAACAGAGGTTGGTGGTGGGTGGGGAGCTCTCACACCCAAGGGTAGTGACGAGCGGTGTTCCACAGGGCTCGGTGTTGGGACCAGTGTTGTTTGGGATATTCATTGCAGACATATCATGGGACATCAAGAGCGAGATCAGTCTGTTTGCTGATGATACCAAGGTAGGAGCGGTGGTGGATGACCTAGGGGGATGGCAGGGGTTGCAGGATGATCTGGCAAAGCTTGAAACCTGGTCAGACACCTGGCAACTGGGGATTAATGCCAAAAAGTGCAAGGTGTTGCATTTTGGGATGAAGAATCCAAGGAGGAGTTACCAGCTGGGGGGAGTGCACCTAGCCCAGACAGAGGAGGAGAAGGATCTGGGGGTGCTCATTATAGGGTCAATGAACAACCTGGCACAATGTAGGAAGGCAGCTGCATAGGCCAACAAAATGCTGGGTTGTATTGCAAGGGGTATATCCTTGAGGAGGGAGGATGTAATTCTGCCACTGTATAGATCATTAGTTAGACTGCACCTGGAGTACTGCATGCGGTACTGGCACCCGTATCTGAAGAGGGACATTAAGTTACTGGAGGGGGTGTAGCGCAGGGTGACAAAGATTATCAAGGGGCTGGGGGACTTATCATATGAGAGGAGGTTGAGGGAGTTGAACATGCACTCACTGGAGGACAGGAGGGACAGGGGAGACATGATTGAAACCTTTAAATACATAAAAGGAATAAACAAGACAGGTACAGAGGGGTTGTTCAAAGTAAGGGAGGGGAGGGACACCAGAGGCCATGATATGAGACTGGAGGGAGGAAGGTTCAGGAGGTAGATGAGGAGACATTTTTTTACAGAGAGGGTGGTGGCTGGGTGGAATGCGTTGCCTGCGGAAGTGGTATCCAGTAGAACAGTGGACTGCTTCAAAAGGGGATGGGACAGGACAAGGGGGAGGTTTAATGAAGGGGAAGGGTGGAAGGGAGGGGCAGCTGCAGAATAAGGGGTGCTAGCTACACATTCGAGCAGACTTGATAGACCTCTAGGCCTTTATCTGCTGGCAAATTTCATATGTTCGTAAACATAATTGCATACATTTATTTTAACGCTAAGTCTCAATCACCACATTCTCTATAATGGAGAAAATACTAAGGGCCAGATATTCAGAACTTTGCACTGGATGCAAACCATTTGCACAGGTTTAGTGTGAGATTAGTGCGGATCCGCTATATTCAAAAGGCCAAATAGCACACAAACTGCATCAACGCTGGGCAAAATCATAACGTATGCAAGGGGCAAACTTAAGGGCCGTGTACATGAATACAGGTGCAATGCTATATTCAGTGACTAGAGCTTTGCAAAGTGGTTTTACGTGACTTAGCACTACACTTTGCGCAGTACAAATTACCACCCAGGAAAAGGTAGTCTTAACCCTGGGCAATCCAGTTTTCTGCAACATTGTGGCTTTGTGTGGCATTTGCGTGGCTTTTGTGTGGCTTTGCACGATGCTTAGAAATAAGTATGACACATAGAAAAAGCCAGACATAGAGGAAACATGCTGTTCACTGATGGCATCACAATGATGCCATCATCTGCCACCAGTCCCAGCCATGCCAGGCAGTAAGTGGTGACCCAGCCCCCAGTGGACACCATGGCAGTGTGGCCATACAGCACACACCTGAAGACCACCCTTCTGTGGACACCAATAGATGCTAGCACACACATGCAGCACTGTGGGCATGGAGGGTGTTGAAGGGAGGGTGTATGGGTGGCCAGGCTGTGCCACAGACTGGGTGTGGCCACAAGGCTGGGACACATTATGCAGTGCACATGGGCCAGTATTGGGAATACCTCAATGCCAGGGTGCCTGTCTGATCATATGTGACCCACCAGCCACATGCTGCACCACTGTACAAACACCACAGCACACACAGCCGGTCATGTATATGTCACTGTGAGCACCCCATACCAGAAGTACAGTATCTGTGGATCACACAACAGTGTAACAGTAATGTCCACTATTAGTAAACACACCTGCAGGTTCGGCCTGTCACTGTGTATAGTGCAATGGTCATCACTGCCCTACACACCACAGGCATTGCTGTGTCCCTCACAGTACTGGCCCCTTGCTACTGTAGTGTCTGCTGTGCACTGTAGAATGACCTACAGTGTGACAGTTGCATGCAGCACCACCAACACCTGTGCCTATGCTGTGTTGTCCCCTGGGACAGAATATGCTATGCTGTACTGTATATATGTAGCCTGCAGCTGCCATCATTAACTGCCATACTGACCTACAGGTGGAGCTGTGGGCAGATCTGGCCAGCCCATGTACTTCCAGACTGACCTACAGGTGGAGCTGTGGAATCCTGCAGTAACATTAGGCAAACTGCATGCAAATCAGAGCATAATGAGATGCTAATCTGGATGTTTTCCCAGAGACTACCTAAGTAGGCTCATTTGCATGTCACTTTTGAACATGGCAAAGTTTAGCATCGGGCAAACATGTTTGCACTGGGCAAATGGCTTAGCGCCATGATAAACCCATGCAAATGTCTAAGCGCCACACAAAAGGTTCAGGGAATATTATACAGTTTTGTACACTGTACTTTCACATTCACTGCTGCCTGCAGCTGCACTGGGTCCATGCATTTGCTGGCACACTTTGGCCACATAATTCACCTCTACCTACCTTCATGTTGCTGTGCACTGTGTTGCTGTTGTGGTTTGCACTTCATGGTTGCTATATTCAGAGCTGTCTTATTTCAGGGCTAAGTTTGCTTTGCACTTCCAGCCCAGTTTACCCAGCTTTATTTGCATGCTATATTCAGAAGCTGTTCCTTTTGAATATAGCAGGCTTTTGTGTCCATGCTAAGTTTACCAGCTGGGCAGGGCTAATTTTGCCATGGGGAAAAGTTTTGAATATTTGGCCATAAAAGTCCTAATAAGAGCACATTTATTTTCATGCAAATTGGTGCCTCAGCAGAAATAGTGAAAGTTATTTGACAGCAAAAATTTCAAGTTCTACAGTATGTATTTCAAATGATATTTATATATCTTGTTAAAATCAAGTCTGCTTTAAGGGCAATTCAACAGACAAAGGTGTAGTGGGAATGAACTGAATTGTTAAATACAGCTCTCAGACTGTTGGTCTCGGAGAAGTACTTTACAGACTCTTCAGGAACTTTTGATCTCAAAAGTGTGAAATGCAAGAGACAAGTGGAAGATATCAAGTAATGACATAACATTGGGTTTTCTTTCATGTATTGTGGAAGAAATAGAAAGCAATCTGTGGTATTGGAGAGGGTAAAACCAGACATTGTTTTGCATTGGGATAAAACATTTAAAGTGTTGATTTCATATGCATTAAAATGTTTACAGTCATAAAGATGATGGAAGATGTGCGATGAGACGGAGCAGCCTCTCAAAGTTGAGCAGATATGGAGCCCTTTCCTAGCAATCTACTTGCTCCAGACCTAGTTGACAGCGACTGGGCTTGTTGTCCCTGGCATATACACCCTGATGACCTGATCTATCTCAATTGTTACAGGATTGAGGGGTGGGGGAGGAGGCATAGTAAATAATAGAGGGGTTAAGCTTTTTTCCAAAAAAACAAAGTCTTGTCCAGGTCCTGGCTTTATATTGTAAGTGGCAAAATTCTGTCACAGGTTTTCAGTTGTAAGATACTGTTTTCTTTATTGTGCTAGCAGTATTCCAATAAATTTTGAATTTCAAAAAAAAAAAAGATGATGGAAGATGCACAATGCTATAGAGAAATTGAATACATCTGTTTCCAATTGTGAATTTTGTATTAGCAATAAGTGATCTGTATTGTAGGGTTAGAGTTGATAATTTGTGTTTTTCATTTTCTCTTTTTAGTGTAACATACATGTCATGCATATATATATCACAACAAAGCAAATGAGGCATGCATATCTACATGACAGAAATGTGCTATGAATTTAAGAGCATGTGGATAATAAATAGAGATGTTTTTATAATATAACATGTTGGAAATATGAGTTAAAGTCTGTCTCTGTTATTACTGAGGAAGCAGCTTTACTTAATAAGATGGTAGTATGTCAATGGCAGTTGCATCTTAATTTCATGGAGATCACGTTATCAGGAATATATGTATATTTTACTCTAAAATACCCCTATGCATCAAGAAAGTGATCTAGTTACCTTTTTCTGGTAATATTTTGCCCATTTTCTTTCTGGTCTGACCATAGTTAAAGTCATCACAAGCCAGAAGCATATCCCTCCAGAGTACGCACATCTGCCAACAAGCACTGTCCTGAAGTGTAACTTTTTACATGCACATTCTAAAAACTTATTAAGTCAATAGATGTCCTTAGTCCAAATTGTTTCTGGTGTCTGTAAACCAAAACCAAGCATTGGTACTGCTGTAAAATACATTTTAAAATTGGGGCCAAAATCATGCAAATGAGCAAAAACTTCCAAGGCAAAGATCCTGAACATGTGCAATATTGTGCCAAACTTGCACATGTGTGTGATTTTGACTCCAATTTTTAAATGTATTTTACAGCAGTACCAGCACTTGGATTTGGTTTAAAGATACCATGGACAATTTGGACTAAGAACATCTACTGCATTAATAAGTTTTTAGAATGTGCATGTAAAATGCTGAGCTTCGGGACAGCACTTGCTGGCAGACATGAGTACTCAGGGTGGCTATGCTTCCAGTTGGCAGCCACTTTAACTGCAGACCAACCATAAAGAAAATAATGAAAATATTACCAGAAGAAGGTAACTAGATCACTTTCATGATACACGGTGGCATTTTAGAGTAAATGATTCATACATAAGTGCCTAGAGGCACACTCCAAACAGGTGTTTCAAAACAGAGGGACAAAGCTGACAGTGCTCCTTTAAGGAACATAACATGTTACTAAACATGAATCAAGGTCATTCTTTGTTATCCTTGAGCTGGCATCTTTACTTAATAAGATGGCAGTATGTCAATGGCAGTAGCATTATAATATCATGGAGGTCCCGATATCAGGAATATGTATAATCTGATTTTAGGCTCTGTATTTACAAGCAGGATCCTTAAAGAAAGTATTTGTAATAGGAAGTTCCCATGAAGTATGGCAGGGAATACATGATAGTGGCAAAATCACAGGTATGTAAATATTCTGTAGTGTCTTTAGAAAATAGGAAGTATTTGATAGGTTTGTCAACAAGTAGTGTTATGAAACAAATCTGACAAATGACAGTTGTGTTGTTATAGAAGTTGACAGTATAGTGCACTTGTTATGAATGAAATGAGAAGCAGAAGAAAAAACATCAGAGTACAGGCAGCTTACAAAATGTAATGAAAATTGCTAAACTAGAATAAAAGAAAAATAAACATAAATAACACTTTACAGAGATGCTGGAAAATTTGGAAAATGGGACAAGTGGAAAGATTCAGAAAGGTTTTTAAAAAACAATAAAAAACAAAGTATCAATAAATGAAGTGCATGAACTGGAGAGAAGCAGTGAAGTAATGAATTGTTATAAAAAGCAATGAATTATAAGAAAACAATATCTGCACTTGGTGATGCAGGTTATTTCTTACTGTCTGCTCATAAATGTACCTTTGCTCAAGTGATGTACTGTAGGTGCCTGTTGAACATCCAAGTGCATAATAAGTAAATATTATATTCATTATAATTGGTAGGATCAGTTATGTATTTTGTTTGGAAAGAAAAAAAAAAGAAGGTAGCTAGGGTGTTCAATGTATTTGAGGGATGAAGAAAAAGTCCAAGCATGTGAACAGTACTTAGTACACAGTGTTAGTTGTTAATAATGAATTTCATGTAATATGGTATCTCTATGTTGAAGTAAAGCAGTAGTACATGTTAGGTTTGTTGGGTTACTATTCATAATGTGTTCTGGTGGGGTAAACAGTTGATCATCAGATTCTGTAAACCTGTCAGCCACAATAACTGAAGATGACACTGGAAAGAAGAAAATGCTGAATTTATGATTTCAAATTGATTATATTATTTTTATGATTCCAACTGCAAAGAATCAGCCTGGCATGAGATGACAAATATTAGAGATAGGGAGATCTACAGGAAATTGATTTTCTGTAAATAAGGCAAGGTTGCAAGTAAATGAAGCATTTCTTATCAAAGAACATTCAGTGCTTTGTAATCCTGAGTAACAGTATGTTATATTAAGTAAGCAAGGGTAGTTAGTATGTTGTAATACATAGAATGGCTCGATGAATGGCATATTTTTGTTGAACAGGTGAAAGAAGGCTTAATTTATTTGTTTTATAAGAAGGATTGATAAGCAAAGTTCCAATACTGAGATATGCTAAACACATGAATATGAGTAAAAGAAGAGATAAAAAAATGCAGCAAACTTTGTAGTGTGCTGTGTACAGTATGTAGTCTCATAAATACAGAAATCAGTAATCAGATGATGCATTTTCAAGGAATTATATGTTTGATTCATACAGATAATGACTGAGATCCAGCTGTGAAACATGTGCATTACAACTATAGCGGCATAATGTAAATCTCCCCCCAAAAAAAATAATAGAAAAAAAAAACAGTGTGTGACTGCAAATTACACATTTTATAGCCTCAAGAAACACTATGAGTCATATAATATCATTATGTCAGAACAATGTTTTGATGTTTAGCAGTAGGAAACTAGTAATTCTGTTGAAACGGGAATACGAATATCTTGATATTGTAATCCCATGTCTCTTATGTACAGATAAGATCAAATAGCTGAGATAGTCATTTGTGTCAACACATCCTGTCTGTTCATGGCTAGGTTAATTTAACACCAAGTTGTTTGATAAAAAAAAAAAACTTTCTGAATTGAGATAAAATATTGTGATGGAAATGGTTATAGAGCAATGTCAGCGGTGTAGTGAAAAATTGCCTAGAGCTTTACATTGCAATAAAATTGTGGTAGGAATTGCTCTCAAGTACTGCATAATCTAGACAGTCACGATATGTAACTCAGTGATTTGTAAGGAAATAAAACCATTTTTCCATTTTGTTTTGACACACACAAGCTTGGGTAGATAAGTACTGTGTACAGCTTGTGCATGTGTATAATATGCAAATATTGATAAGTGGAATTGGAAATCATTAATGTTCTAAGGCTGATCGCTGGCTACTGCCTACTGCCAGATACTTTTAGCGATCATCATATGATCTACACAGTCAGGAAGAACACAGATCTAAGGAACCCCACAAACTACTAACAATTTGCTCTTACAAAACATTAAACCTTGCCCCTCTACATGATGATTTAATTCACACTGACTGGGTCCCTATCTTCTCAGCCAGCCCAGTTTGCACAGCCTCATTCCCATGCTATATTCCGAAGCTATTTGGCCTTTTGAATATGGCAGACCCATGGTAATCCACTGCTAATCCCATGTAAACGGTTTGCGCACCGCACAAAGCTTAGAATATTTGGCCCCCTCTCTCTAATAAGGTTGGTTTTGGTAACAAAAAATACACAAATATGCTTGGTGTATTTTTTATTTTATTATATTTATTTAATATCCCAAAAGAAATCTAACTGGTGAATGTAGTATATGCATGGATATGTATGGTAGTATATACATGGGTATCTATGGTAGGAAGTTGATTAAAGTTGTAGTTTATATATGTGGGTATTGTAGGCCATTCTATATGCAAGTTCCTGCCATGCACAGTAAGTCTTTTGTTGTGTATGTCCAATGATGTAAGACTACTATCTCTGAGTAGAACAAAAGATGGCCACTGAACTGACATACCATGTATGAGTCTCTTCTGTACTGACCCACAATATATAACATTGGTGATGAGGATCAACACCAGAACTTCTATGAGTGCAACTGAAGGGTCATGTAAACTATTACATGTTTTCTTTTAAATCAAAATTGCATAATAAATCTTTCCAGCTCCTTGCGTCTAAATTTTGTTTGATGGGCTGCTTAACTGTCCCTCTCTGCCTGGCTACTTAAACCTACTAAATTGTTTGCTTAGGTGCAGAACTGTGGTTACAGATTTATCTACAGACAGATAAAACTGAAACCTACAGAGCTATTTGCTAGTTTGATGTATTTAAAAACAGACAACACTGCTAATAGCAGGTCACCATGACGCACATGATTTATGGCTTAAACTTGAAAGCTAACATTCCTTTGCTTCATCTTGGCTGCTGTATGTCCTCAGACACTGACAACAGTAGCAAAGCAGAAGCCTCTTGAAACACACCACAGAAACTGCATCACACACTGAGAAAGAAAAAGTAACTTTTTTGGTTTTGTGTGTGAACACTGTAGCTACAGAGCACCTACCTGTAGCCACAGACATCATGACTACAATTGGCAAAGTACCTGAATTTGATGATTGTAAGGAAATATTTGATTTATATCTAGAGCATTTCTAATACTGGCTTAACGCAAAGTAGCAGAAGATGAACAAGTAGATGTCTTTTCAGCAGTCTTACAACCATAGGTTTATGCCCTTCTATGGAGTTTAACAGCCCCAGCTGACATCCTGACCCTGACATATGAGCAAGTCACTGAGGCACTTGCAAAGCATTTCAAACCCCAGCCCCATCTCACTGCTGAATGGTACCCATTTCACCAGCACAACAATGGGGAACCTATTGCTGACTACATCATTGCATTAACACATCTAACACACAGTTGTGAGTTGTGCCAGTCCCTGGATGATGCCCTCTGGGATCACTTTGTCTACAGTCTGAGAGGGGAAGCTTACAGAAAAAGGCTTTTGCAAGGAAAGAAACTAGACTTTAAGACAGCTTGTGACATTACAGTTGCTATTGAGCTCACTCAGAAAGGCTCCCAAGCACTGGTGTGACATTTTGAACCCTAAAGAAGTGATGTTCATAAGGTTACCCATATCCTATAACAAAAGGGACATGCCACACTACACAGTGGTCATCACATGCTTGTCAGCAACCCCAAACATTTAGGAAGCCAACACCACAGGGCACTTCCTCAAAGTAAAAACCGTGTTATGAATGAGGAGGTAACCACCATCAAAGCACATGTCGCTTTCGACATGAGAAGTGCCGAGGCTGTGAAAAACTGGGTCACATACAAAGGGTATGCAAAAGTACATCACAGACTGCTGCTGCACGATATGTCACAGACGGCACTGCAACCACTGAACAGAGGATGAGGCATTGCACCTGTTCATGGTTTATGTAACAAGGGCAAGTGGAAAGGACATTTACCTCCAGCTTGAGTTAACAGACAACCCGGTGAGCATGCAGCTAGACACTGGAACCTCAGTATCTCTTGTGCCAGAGAACATATACAGAGAGAAACTTCACCAGTGCCCATTGTAATCATCATCTATTCAGCTCTCGACTTACATGGGAGAGCAAATCCCCATGCTAGGGGAAGTCCAAGTGCCAGTCACCTATGACGGAGGAAAGTGGACCTTGCCTCTTGTGGTGGTACAAGGAGAAAGACCCACATTACTAGGCAGATACTGGCTCATGCAGATCAAATTGAACCGGGGAAAGATCTTCAGCTTATATACAGCTACCAAAGCACTGCAAGATGCGCTAAAGAAAATATTGGACAATCATGGTCCTATTTTCCAGGACAGTTACAGCATGGTCTAGGATTTCAAGGCAAAGATCTGAGTGCAACCAGGAGCCATTCTAATTTTCCACAAGCCTCGACCAGTACCGTATGCTTTAAGGGAAGCAGTAGAGAAGGAACTGGACCATCTTGAAAGCCATGGTATCATCTCATGATTGGAGAGGAGCAACTGGGCTGCCCTATTGTTGTGGTGCCAAAATGAGATAAGACAGTGAGGTTGTGTGGTGATTATAAGGTTACAGTGAACTGTTGTATACAGCAAGATTCACATCCATTACCCAATGCAGAGGACTTGTTTGCTACAATCTCAGGCAGCAAGTTCTTTAGCAAGTTGGACTTGTCCTTTGCATGACAGCAACTGGAACTGGAACCAGAGTCAGAACCATATCTAATCATTGACACCCACAAGGGACTTTACAGGTATCCTCACTTGGTATATGGAGTTTCCGCAGTGCCAGAAATTTTCCAGAGCACAATGGACCAGATACTGCATGGACTGGACCATGTAATATGCTTTATGGATGATATCTTGGTAACCACAACCACAGTGGAAGAGCATCTGACAATCCTGGACCAAGTTCTGACCAGACTGCAGTGGTATGGCCTGAAAGTAAAGCTAGCAAAATGCCAATTTCTGCAAATTTCTGTTGGGCACCTAGGTCACCGGATCAGCACCCAAGGCCTACACCCAAAAGACAGCAAGGTTTTGAGACAACTTTCACCTCTTATAGACTACCGCTGGAGTTAGTGTCAGACAATGATCCTCAATTTTCTTCCCATGTTTTTAAACTGTTCTTAAAGCAGAATGGCGTCCGACATATTTTGACTCCACCTTACCATCCAGCATCAAATGGCACAGCTGAAGGGGCTGTACAAATATTCAAAAGAGCCTGGAATAAACCTGATTCATGACAAGTCCCTACACCTTAAAGGTTGGCTCGTTTTCTGTTTGCTTACAGAAACACTCCTAACACAGTCGCACAGTGAACACCTGCTGAACTGTTCCTAAAACATCAATTTCATACCCGTTTGTCATTGCTTAAGCCAGACATGGCTAACACTGTTGCAAAGCATTGACTACAACAGCAAAAGGGTCATGACAAGTCTGCCAAGCCAGTGTGGATTTTTCATCCTGGGTAGAGGGTGATGGTTCGAGACTGTAGACACCCCAAGGATTCTTAGATTTCCTGGGGTGGTGATTGAAACACGTGGACCTTTGACTTATGCAGTTTGCATCGGACAGCAACTTGTTCACATATATTAGGAATACCTGCTGCATTCCAAGGTTTCAGAAAATGCATCAGAAGATGTCACTCCATCAAGGGACAGTGACACCAAGGACTTTGTTCCTACCCGTGAAAATCCACTGGAGCCGGTGACAAATAATAATGAATCTTCTGTTCCATCAGCAGCAGTTATTTCAGCCTGCAGATATCCCCTTAGGCACTAAAGACCACAACAAAGGCTTGACCTTTAAAGTCATGTAATGAACTTGTACCTCTGTATAACTGAATTCTTACTTGTACTGTTACTTAATTAGTGACAAGTTCTACACAAGGGGTAGAATAATCCCCTGAACTTATTTCTGGGTACCAACCAGTCTACTTCGACCTGAAATTTAGGAATGTTACTTTTTAAATATTTTAGACAAGTTTCTGTCTAAGGGGGATGAGTGTAGTATATGCATGGATATGTATGGTAGTATATACATGGTATACAGTATATGGTAGAAAGTTGATTAGAATTGTAGTTTATACATGTGAGTATTGTAGTCCATTATATATGTAAGTTTCTGTCATGCACGGTAAGCCTTTCTTTGTGTATGTCCAGTGATATAAGACCACTATCTCTGAGTAGAACAAAAGATGGCCACTGAACTGACATAAAGTACAAGTCATATTAAACTGTTCCATCAACACACTGGTGTAGAATTTTTTTTTTTGTGATGCTACTGGATTGGCAACTCAAAGTCTTGAAGCTTTCAACTCTTTCCCAACCATCCTTCACTGCCTATTCAGCTCACATGTAACTGTTTAGTGAAATGGCAGTAGCTGCATTTTCATGGCATTGTTTATAAATATCACAGCATTCCTTAAGAGTTGTTTAGTCTGCCTTCTGAAATGAAACTCAAGCACTCAACTGAAAATAAAGCTTATAGTTCATAACAGCTAGATGCAAACCAATACTAAACTTTTACTAATTCATTGAATTAAACCCTGCACAGATTAGGAAACTCATTGAACAATGCTACACTAATTGAGTTGAGGGAATAGTTTAATGTGGCTTGTACTGTACTGTGTATGAATCTCTTCTGCTCTGACCTACACAAATATCACTGTGACCAACACTAGAAAAAAGATAAGGATGGCTGTAGTGGGTTAATTGTAAGAATGGTCTGTCTGTCTTTCTGTCTGTCTGTCTATCTATCTATCTATCTATCTATCTATCTATCTATCTATCTATCTATCCATATGTCTTTCTACCTGTCTCTGTCTGTCTATATATATGTCTGTCTATCTATGTAATTATCTATCTTTCTATCAATCGCATCTATCGCTATTTTTACCTATTTGTAAAATAAACCTGCATATCACACTTGCCTGCACTCTGAGCAGATACTTATGAAACTGTGCATATTTGTACTCCACTCCTGCATAGACCTCATACTGTCCTAATATTCCCATCATCACAAGCATAACTACCTTAACTTTATCAACAGTGACCCCTTCTGAAAGTTACTGTCACATTTTCTCTCCTAACAGAGTCCATCATTATACATGACTGCCTGACATCAACACATTGCTTAAATATAACTTACATCACCTCGTGGACAAAAACCCAGTTTCTCTATAAAACTGTGTAAATAATCCCAGGGCTGAACATATGCCAGCCATTACTTTTCATGTACTGCCACCTACTGTACCAGTCAAACCTACCGTATATTGCTTACCATTCCTTCTATTAAAATGTACACCTTCATATATTTTCCTAATAATGTGTATGCCTTTCTTACAACAGAAATTAAAACAAATCTTACTACTTACAAATTATCGTGTTGTTTCTCCTTGCCTCCTTAACAATTCTGCACAAACTCACTAACTTAATTATGCAGCCAAGGTAGATCTTACCAGGTTCTGTTTTTTAATATATCCTCTGGCCATCCACCCTGGACTGAAGCCTATTTAGATCTGGGTCTGAACGCACCCATGGTGCTCTTGCTGCCTCCAATGGCACTGCCATGGAACTGGGATGAGGTCCAGCACCTTCTGGCAGGACATTATTTATTTATTTTCTTAAAAACAGCAGGCCCTGTAGCACTGAAATAACTTTGTAAAAAACAGCAGACCATAACATGCAGCCAGCATCTCTTACCCACCTATGTATCAAATGCTGAAGTCCTGGTTCTGAAGTAAACTGCCGATTCATAGTTCAGTTTCAGTTTATTATTTATACTGGATAAGCATGTGAGCAGAAGTTGCCCATTTTCACAAGCATCGAGTGATGAACAGATACAATATAAGGTTACATAATAAGGCAAAAACAGTCAAAAGTTAACAATATTGGGAATAAAAAACACATTAGGTCTACAGCAGTTTTGGTACAAATAAGACACTAGTAAACAGAGAGACAAGAACAAGTGCATTGATAAGTGCTTTGAAATTCTGAGACCTGTATGTCTTGCTTCCAAGGAACAGGGACATGATACCAGTGTATAAGTGCAGAGGAATGAGCACCTGGAAGGGAGTATCATGAAGTGGAACACTTGCAGATGGCAACCTGAGAAAGGTGCAGTTTTAAGTTGTACTTAAAGGAAGCCATAGTGGTGCACTCAATGAGGGCAGGGGGAGGCTGTTAAAGAGTTTAGTGCCCTTGAAGAAGAGAGTGTTTTGGCCTTGGGTAGTGCTACAGAAAAAGATGGAAAAGGAGAAGATGGAGGACCTTCTACTGGTCCGAGAGTCAAGGGATTTGTCAAATAGGGAGGAGATGCTGTCAGCGAGGAGGCCCAAGGTTAATTTGTGAAAGAAGGTGAGTAATTTGCTTTTGAGTCTGTCCTCAAAGGAGGACCAACTGGAGATTCCGTAGAGGTTGCAGTGGTGGTTAAGTTTGGTGAGACTAGTAACAAATCTGAGGATGCTATGATAGTTAGATCGAAGTTTGTGGAGGTTACTCTGGGTAAGAGGGGGGAAATAAACTAGAGCGCCATATTCAAATAAAGGATCAGGAAACGAAACTGGTAGCAAGCAGGGTTTTGGATTCTTTGGTTAGAAAAGGCTTCACTCAATATAGCATGCCAGGTCATTGGTGGGCTTTTTTAATTAGCATAGTCCTGATGATACTGCTGGTTAGCCCGTCTGCTGTGGAGAGGAGTCTTTTTAATCTTCCAATCAGAGGGAAAAGAAGGAGAGCAATATGTTTCTGTGTTTTATTCTTTTTTGGTAACTGAGTAAGGCCCACTAAGCACAAGTGCCTGTTTTCAGGGTGACCTGGGAGCACTGGGGAGGCTAAGTAACTTGCCTAGGGTCACAAAGTATTACATAGATTACATAGATATTGACGGCAAATAAGGACCGCTTGGCCCACCTAGCTTGCCCATTTTCCCTACCTACTGTGATACCATAGACCCTACTTGGTCACCGGCTTTTGCCCTCCCATCTCAAACTAATAAAATACCCCTGTATCTATCCCATACATTCCTGAATCCCATTACAGTTTTTGCTTCTACCACCTCTGTTATGAGGCTGTAGCAAGTATCCACCATCCTCGGCTATCTCTCCCTCGGATCGAACCAGGGGAGAGATAGCTGACTGCTGTCTTCTGATGCCCCCTCAGCACTGGATGCTTCCACAAGACTGCCTGAGGAGCCACATCAGACACTGCCTCAAGACCATCTGAGGAGCACACAGATCTTCAGCCTCCTTAGCAACTCCTTCATGCCGATGAGATCCCTCAAGCGGCCACAGACTATTTCTACCCTCTCTTTTGCAGTTTATGAGAGCTCTTACAGTGATCACCAGGATTTAGGTGCTGGACTCACCACTTGCTCCACGGAGCCAATTTTCAGCTAGCTTCTGGAAGGTACTGCACCTCGACTGCCCCTACTAGCCAATTAGGTAGGGGCTGGACTCTCGGCACCAATTCTGAATCCTTGTGCCATCATGAGGCTGCTTCTTGAAGGAGTCCTGCAACTGAGACTGCACACTAAGTAGATTTTGGGACTGAAATTGCATAGTAAGAAGATATTTTAAATTGCATAGTAAGTAGAGATTGGGGCTGAGACTGCACACTAAGTAGATTTTGGGACTGGAATTGCATAGTAAATAGAGAATTTAAGTTGCATAGTAAGTAGATATTTTTTGTCCCACCCACCCACCCAGGCCTAACTTTTGATAAATGCTCACTGTGGTGCAAACCATAGCAAAGCAGCAGGGGCTCTATCAGTGAAGGAACCTATCCTTTTAACCCCTGAGTTATTGGCATCTGTTTGATTTATTCTGTCTACCGCAGTTAGGTTCTGCATGTGACAGTACAAGTAAAGATAAGTTTGGCCCATTGTGGCTTAGATTAATAAGCTTACTAGAACCATATGTGCATATCCAACCATATTTGCATATTTGACAGGTATTTTAATCCCTGTGTTGCATGGTGCCTGCCAATCTGTCCTTACCTGCTGCAGTTAGCCTCTAAGTGTGTCAAGGCAGGTTAAGAGAATCTTAGCCCTACTGGGGTGTATTAGCCAACTGGAGTTATTACTCTAGTCTTGTTCTGCCTGTCCATTGACATTCCCTAACTACTAGTGCACACATCTTGATTGGGTGGTACATGATCTACACTCTCAAACCGAGATCTATTGCTAGTCATAACCTATTTTATCTGGGTAATGGAAACTGGAAATGAAGGCTATGGGTATTATTATGTCACTATTGTATGTATCACCTGTGTTACTGGTAGATCAGATTCCCCTCCTCCTTATATCTCCTCTCCCACAGAAGGTTGCTCCCACCTTCCCCACTATGGGCTACCCTTGCCTAGAAATGATAGCATTGACCCAATTCTGCCTCAGGTTATGGTATGGCAAAGAATGGTCACTGCTACTACCTCTTTTTTGCTTGCCACTTACCTGAGAAGAAAAACCTTCTGGCATACCCAACAAAACTACTCATTCACCTAGTATGATTGAAGTTAGCTCTTTGTGGGGATATTGAGCCAAATCATGGCCTTCCACCCCCTAATCACACTGTAAGCTCCCCAGCTAATGCCTGCTGTATGTCAGGTAAGGGCCTCAAATTGGTTCATATGAATGTCAATAGCATAAGGCAAAAGGTGCAGGAACTTGAAGCATGGGTTGCCATACATAAACCACATGTTATTGCAGTGTCCAAGACGTGGCTAAAACCCCAGGTGCTCCCACACAAATTACAACTACCAAGCTTTAATGCATTTAGAAAAGATAGAAATGCTAAAAAAGGAGATGGGGTCCTTTATCTATGTCAGAGATAAGTTTATTGCTTCGATGATAGAAATCCAACAATTGAACAACTCGGTGGATGAATTCATTTTGGTTTAACTGCTACTTGGTAACACTAAGCCACTATATGTGGGCTGTGTCTACCTACCTCCCTCAACAGCTGCCTCCTCCCTTGAATCCCTCACCCATACCTTGGCTGAACATACACCCGGGAAGTTGATCCTTGTGGGATACTTAACCAAAATTCGATTTTGAAAAGAGCTCTTGGCTGCAGGATCTAGTCCTTGATGCCCACCTTACCCAAGTAATCAGCCTGCCCACCAGGCATAACACCAAGCTGGGTACACTTACTCTGTTGGAGTGGGCCCTAGTCTCCATCCCCAAAAGGATTACTGCTGCCAGAATCTTTTCACATTCCCAAAGTGATCACTCGCCAAGCTTTTGTATCCAGTCCAACAAGATCTCTAGCTCACCACCCAGGGTCTTTGTAGCTACGGACTACTTCAAATTTAATGCTGACCTATTCTGCTCTGCCCATCATTGGCTAACTGGGACCCAATATTGACTCTTCACAGTACTGATGAGGCTTTGGACTACTTATTTAATGTATTCATGTCTGTGGCTAACTTGCATGCTCCTAGTAGGAAACTCAGGGTATGAGGTAAGTGTCACAAGTGGCTGAGTGCTAACCTCAAGAGGCTCATGTTGCAAAGGGATGTGGCCTGGGGACTATACAAGGCCTCACACCTCCAGTCTGACTGGGAAAAATATAGGGCACTAAGAAATACGTGTAAGAGAGGTGCCAAGGTGGCCAAAAGCCACTACCTATAAGGTCTGCAAGACCAGAACTTGTGTGACACTAGAAAATTCTGGACACACATGAATGTTTTGCTGAAAGGTTGCACCAGTACACAAGATAGTGCTGTTCTGGTCAATGGCCAGTTGTCTAACAACCCTTTCATGATAGCCAAGTCCTTCAATGAGTTCTTTATTAACCTACAAAGGTATAGGCTCAGTACATCCACTCCCCCACCAGCCTCACATGACTCCATTACCAGTGACTCTCTCCGCCCCCAATTCCATCTTACATTAGTCAAGGTATCAGAAGTACTGCCCTTCCTGAGGTGGATACCGCCTGTCATCTCCTGGCTTTGACCAACTGGAGCCATGTCTTCTAAAAGCAGCTACCCCAGCATTTGCCCTGCCAGTCACTAGACTAATAAACAGGTCCTGTAGAGAAGGGTGTGTCCCTCACAAATGGAAAGTAGCTATAGTTGTCCCTGTACACAAAACAGAGCCTCATGGAGATGTAGAGAATTAAAGACTGATATCCATTCCCTGCCCCCTAGCTAAGGTGCAGTAGATGCTAGTTTACAACCAGCTACTGGATTATCTTGACCACCACTGTCTCCTAGCTGACAATCAGCATGATTTCAGAAAGGGATATGGCACTGACTCAGCCGTGATTAAATTCATGGCTGATACACTGAGTGCAAAGGACAAAGGTTCCTCTACATGGGCCATATTCATAGATTTGACAAAGGCATTTGATCTTGTCAGTCATGGGCTGCTATTAAGCAAGTTACAGCTCCTTGGTTTTGACCAGCATTTGTACTCTTGGTTCTTAAGCTACTTGGAGAATAGGTTGCAGAAAGTCAAGTGGAGGGGAGTGGACTCTGACTGCCATCCTGTTACTGCTGGTGTACCTCAGCACTCTATTTTAGGCCTATTATTATTTACCCTCTTCATTAAAAACAAAGGTCATAACTGTGGATCAGGGAACCTAGTACTATATGCAGATGACACAGTGGTGTATTAGAGTGTTCCCAAGACAGCCACCAGTGCTGCAAATCCAGTAGCTCGCTTGAACTCCTTTGAAACCTGGTTTGCATCCAATCAACTAGTTATGAATGTCAAAAAGACTAAAACTGTCCTTTTTGGGACTAGTCACCTGAGTGAGCACAGACAACACTTACCCCCACTTAATACTGCCTCAAGGACTCAGATAGAAGTAGTCGATAAGATCAGATATCTTGGTGTTTATCTGGATCAAGATAAGAGCTTTAGACCTCATGTAGAGCACATAACAAAGGCCAAATACTAGAAACTTGGCCTTCTTTACAGGCTTGGTGGATCACTGACTGATGACTCCAGGAAGGTATTGGCTACCAGCACCTTACTCCCCATCCTACTTTATGGAGCCCCGCTATTGCACTTCCTCAGGGAAACCGACTACTGCAAGTTGACTGTTCTTTATAATAAGATAGGTTGCTTTGCCATGCGCTCTCCTCCGAGGAGGCAACACTGTGAAGTTCTCATTGAATTGAACTGGCCCCCCTTGGATCTCAAACTCTCTTAACCCTTACTGTGTCTTACATTCAAACTTTCAAATGTCTATAGTGCCCCAACCTAGTAGGCTTGCTTAGCCACAAGGTTTTCAGGAGAAACCTTTGCGCCTCAGGTAGTAATCTTCTTGAAATCTCCCGAGTCCACACCAACACTGGTAAAAGGTCTTTCAGGTACTCAGCACCCTATTATTGGTGCTCACTCCCTAAGCAATGACCAAGGCCAAAACCCTGGAAGGGTTAAAAACTGGCCTAAAAGTGCATATGCAGGAATGCAGCCAATGCAACTGCTACTGCTGAAGCTATACCCCATCCTGGACATAAATCCTTTGTGATGACATTAATGTGCGACCTACCAAATGTGCCCCTGCCTGTGTTTACTAAGAGTGTTACTAAGAACCTAAGTTGTTTTTTCTTATTTCCTTCTGATAGCTATGCTGGTTACTGTTAGCCTAGGTACTGTAACTAATAATCTACTGTGACCATACTGTGTACTATGATTTTCTCCCTTATACTTCTGGGTCCCCTACTGTGATTCTCTTATGTTGTTTAATGTCCCTTTCTGTGATTCTTTTACATTGCTCATCTATTTTGATGCATATATCTTTTACATTGTATGTACTATATTTATTGTATGCAACTAATTCTGGGTCACCCCTGAAAAGGGACCTCTGGTCTCAGTGGGCTTACCCTGTTACCAAAATGCTAAATAAATAAAATAAATGAATACAACTTTCTGTAAAGTATTTTCTAACATTTCCACAAAATCTCTCCCACTCAAACTTCATAGCATGTCCCCTTATTCTTGAACATGTTTTATTCTGAAAAATACTTTCCATTTGTACCCTACGTATACTCATGAGGTATTTGGAAGTCTCTATCATGTCCCCTTCCCACTGTATCTTGAAGGGGATACATATTGATGTCTTTTAACCTCTCCTCATATGGCTTTTGTGAAGGCCCAGCATAGTTTTAGTTGCTCTCCTCTAGACCATATCAATTCTCTCTATGTCCTTTCTATGATGTGGTCTCCAGAACTGAACTAAATACTCCAGCTGAGGTCTCACCAATGTATTATACAGTGGCATAACTGCCTCCTCCTTTCTGCTTGTGTTAATCCACTGTATGCACTCCCAACATCCCAGTAGCTCTTCCCACTGCCTTATCACACTGTCTGGCCACCTTTAGGTCATCAGAGATGATTATCCCCAGTCCCTTTCCTCCTTCATGGATGACAGAATGAAGCCCCCCAACATGTGCTCTGTCCCTGGGTTTCTGTGACCCAAGTGCATGACTTTGCACTTTTTCGCATTGAATTGCAGTTGGCACTCTTTTGACCATTTATCAGGCTTCCTTGGATTACTATTCATTCATTCCACTCAACCTAGAATGTCTACCCTGTTACTGATCATAGTGTCACCTGCAAAAAGACCTACCTTCCCTTCTAGCTCCTCTGCAATGTCACTAATAAAGACATTAAAGAGGACTGGGCTAGTATTGATCCCTGCAGCACTACACTGGTTACTCTCCCCTCCTTGGAGTGAACTTTGTTCACCACCACCCTCTGTCTCCAGTATCCCAACCAATTTCTTACCCCTGTTATCACCTTCAGAGCCCACATGTTGGATACCCATCTTGTTCACTAGTCTTCTATATGGGACGGTGTCAAAAGACTTACTGAACTCCAAGTAGGCAACATCCACGGCTCCACCCTGATCTACTTTCCTAGTTACCCAGTAAAATAAATCTATCAGATTAGTTTGGTATGATGTACCTGTTGAGAATCCATGTTGCCTTTTGTCCTGTAAGCTCTGGGATCAAGATATTCCAAAATCCTTTTCTTTAGTACTGATTCCATTAATTTCCCCACCACCGAAGTCAGGCTGGCTGGTCTGTAACTACCAGCCTCTTCCCTACTGCCACATTTGTGAAGTGGGACTACATCAGCCCTGCTTCAGTCCTCCAGAACCACCCCCTTCTCCAATGAGTGGTTGAACAAGACAGTAAGAGGTGCAGCTAGCACCCCCCCAAGCTCCTTCAAAATCCTGGGATGGATCCTGTCTGGTTCCATAGCTTTGTCCTCTTTCAGATGTGCTAGTTCTTCATGGCTCTCTCCACTGTAAATGGGCCTGTGTCTGCCTCCCTCCCCTCAACACCTCTGTCCCTAATCTGTGGTCCCACAAATGGAGATTATAGGATTCAATCCCAGCTCTGCTGGATTTACCAAGATCATTCACAGCTCATTAGTCTAATTTCTATGCTATACTAGCAGCAAAATGCATGCAGGTCAGTGGTTCCACCTGGACAATGAGCAGAGCTGGGCAGAAGGAACCTTGGTTTAACTTCTCATCTGAAAGATGGTTCCTCAGCAGTGCAGTACCCCCTCATACTGCACTACAGTGTCTATTACAGGTATTACCCCAAGTGCAAGATCAGGGCTAGAACTCACAACCTTCTGATCATCCAGACCCGCAGACAAGTGTGCTACCTACTGAGCCACTCACACTGCAATGCAAAGATGGGTGTGTGCCCTTATACATTAGCAAGGGCATTGAGGCAACATAAATTATGCAGGATGAGTGCAGGGATATAGAGGCAACATTGGTAAAAATAACTCCTAAGGGCATAAAAACATTTCTGACAGAAGTGGTATACAGACAAATATATATATATATATATATATATATATATATATATATATGTATATATGTATATACTGTTTTGAGCTCCTTTAATTCAGAGAAAAAACTGTATTTTGTTGTTGACTTCAATATGCCAGGGATCCAGTGGGGAACCATGACAGGATCACTTATATTTGAGAGAGAGAGTTTCTGCAGCTGGTTGCTGAACTAAATATGGATCTGTATGTACAACATGGCACTAGGGAGTCCAGTGTCCTTGACCTAGTACTCTATAACATAGAGGGTTGTTAGGGAAAGCAAAGTCCATGAACCACTGTCAACCAGTGACCATAACATAGTAGTATTTAAAATATGTAACAATGCTGAGAATTGTGATGGGTACTACTACTACTATTAAATGTTTTTAGAAAGCAAACTTTGAAAGCATGAGGAGGGAACTAAAAGACTGGAAATGGGAAAGTGAACTATGTATGTGGCCTAGAGTTAGAGGATCCCTGGAAAATGCTAGTAATTAACATCAAGGAGCTTGAAATGAGATACATACAGTGATGCCCGCCAGGATGAAGCACAGTGTCACAGGTTTACTGCATGATGAAAGGGATTAACTCCCACTGAAATTGCATTGTTTGCTGCAGTAAATCTACTGCAGAATTCTGCAATACTACGCTTCATCCTAGTGGGCTTCACTGTACCTACTAAAGTGAAATACAGCAACAAGGGGAAAGTCCCGTCATGGCTAGATAAGAATACTGAGAAACTCCTGAGAGCAAAGAGGAAAGAGCAAAAGCAAAGAGCAAAGAGCAAAGAGGAAAGATACAATAAAGCAAGGGGAAATGGAAAGTATGAGAATTAAGAGGCCTGCAAGAGTTTGGTTAAAAAGTGCAAAAGGGAAATCAAGAAAAACAGAATAATTTAGAGCAGCTGTGGCAACAAAGAATAGCTACAAATCCATTTATAAGTACATCAACAAAGTGAAATGGTCAGTTCCAATGTGTGGGCCCCCTGATAGCTGACAGTGAGGTAATTACCAAGCCATAGGTGATGGTATCTAGTTTTAAGGAGCATTTTTGCTGAGTCTATTATAGGATGGTGACAATATTAAGAACATAGAAGTCTCACAGGGTTGTAAAAATACCCTGAGAAGATAAAGGTAGGATTGAAAAGCATCTACTAAACCTGGATTTGATGAAGGCTCAGGGACCAGATGAATTGCTCCCCAAGTAATCAAGGAAATAGCACTCAAGCTCTCAGGACCATTAAACTACATCTTTGAAATATCTTTAGGTGAGGGAAGAGTGGTATAGGCATGGAGTGAAGCCAATGTAGTACCTGTGTATAAGAAACTGTGGCCGAAGCCACAAGGGCTGCAGTCGAGCATGATAACTTAACAATCTGTGCTAGCTTCAATTAAACAAATCTGCTGTTGACACTGGCACAAGATACTGACAACTACATCTTAGCACCACCTCTCCCTTAAAGTATTAACATTCATGCCATGTCTTCAACAATAAAAGAGTATTGTCTACATACATTTATTGATTGTACTCATTCTTTTGTACTTTTTCTATTATTTCCTTTCATTGGGTTCCTTTTTATGATTCACTATCCCATTTTTTATTATATGTGGTCTTGTATATTTCTGTAGTAACTGTCTATTTGTCTTTTCATTCTTTCATTTTGCTATTGTTTGCAATTAAGTCATCAGGTTGTACAGTTTTCATAGTTTTTATGTTCTTTTTTTTTACTTTCTACTAGTCTGTATATCATGTTATTTCTCTAGAAGATATCTGTTATTTAGTTATGTATTTAAAATGTGGTAACTTGGATAGGCACAGTACACCAGAGCACAATTCCAAGTGTGACCAAGGGAAGGGTACAAGAGTGAATAGAAATGGCAAAATAATCTAGCAACAACAACACCTGCATGTACAAAGCTGTACAAATGCAAAATCTGAGCAATTATGTACAGAAACACACACTAAACAAGCATGAACAAAGACTGATCTTAGTTTAAGTAAAAAGTTTCAGGATATAAACTAAGAAACAATGTGCAGAAATACAACAGTCGAACCATAGGCAGACATGGAAGAAGATTGGTGAGTGTTAGCTACGCCTCCCACAACATCTCTCCGCATACCGCATGCTCTGAAACAAGAGTAGCAGGGCCACTCACCTAGCTAAAGCAGAGTACTTCAGCTCCCTACAGTCCAACCTAAATAACCCCTCAAAATTCTGGAAGTTCATTCACTCCTTCTTCACCCCACCAGCTCCCAATCCCACTCCAATTCTAAATATTAACAACTCCATTCTCCCTGAGCCAACAGCAGTTGCTACTGAGTTTAACATATATTTCTCCACTTGTGCTGCCACTCTCCTCTCTGCCTTGCCAAACCCTGCACCTATCGCACCCTCTACAGACGTAACGAACCTGACTAGCCCTCACCCCTTTTCCTTCAATGACATCTCTGCAGTGGATGCCCTAGATGCACTACTTTCTCTCAACCCTTCAAAAGGCAAATCCCCAGATGGCTTGGACCCTAAACTCCTCTACCTCTCCACCACCACCATGGCAACTCCACTTGCCAAACTCTTAAACCAATCCTTTGCCACCGCTGCTGTCCCCCAAGCATGGAAGCATGCCACTGTCATCCCCCTCCCAAAAGGAGGCACCCCCACCTCCCCCTCCAACTACCTCCCATTTTCCTCCCTCCCACTAGCAAAACTACAAGAGCACCTTGTGCTCACCCACCTTACTTCCTTCCTCACCGACTCTAATTTCTTCACACTCTACCAGTCAGGTTTCAGAAAGGGACACTCCACTGCATCTTCCCTGATAAGGCTTATCGACTCCATCCTGACTGGTATGGACAGTGGGCTGGTCACCTCCTCCATCTTCATCGACCTTGTGAAAGCCTTTGACACCGTCTCTCACCCCATATTGCTCTCTTGTCTCACTGAATCAGGCCTCTCTGTAGTTGCCACCAACTGGTTCAGATCTCATCTCTCTGGCAGAACCCAGTCCATTAGAGTTGCAAATGCTATCTCCTCCCCCCTTCCCTTAACTACCAGTGTCCCTCAGGGGTCATTTCTGGGACCCATACTGTACCCTATATTCCTAAATGACTTACCGCTCATCTGCTCTACTACTTCAATCCACATGTATGCAGATGACACTGTACTCTTCTCCTCAAGCTCCAACCCTGAAGTGGTACAAACTAACATCCAAGCCGACTTTGACAAAGTACTGCAATGGTTCAGCTCTCACCAGACTCTCCCTAAATGTAAAAAAAGCTCTCACGATGACTTTTGGCTCATGACAGAGCCTGTCCAGACTCCCATTCCCTCCCTATTTCCACACCCTGAATGGTCAAAACCTCGAAGATGTCTCCTCATTCCGCTACTTGGGGATATGGCTCGACTGCCATCTTTCCTTCTCAGACCACATTGATGCTATTTCAAAAAAACTATGCCCCATGCTCGGTGCACTTTATAGGAACCACAGTAGCCTCCCTTCCCCATCTGACGTGAACTGGTCCAGAAGATGATACTTCCCTCTTTTGATTACTGTGACATTGTTTATGGTGCATGCCCTAATTCCACCCTATCTAAGTTGGACACACTTTTTAATGCCTTCTGCCACTTTGCTCTCGATGTCTCACCCCTTACCCACCACTGCGACCTTTACCATTCCCTAGCACTACCATCCCTCAGAAACCACCGCATTTCACACTGTGCTAAATATGTATCTAATCTATGGCTTGGCACCATCCCTTCCTACCTCTTCTCCATGCTTTCAGCTGCCCCATCCCCCTCCCATTATCTTAGATACTGCAACTACTGCCAACGATCAATCCCTAGGTGGAAGACTACTGCCAAGCAAGCCACCCTCCCACACTGGTTACCCAAGCTATGGAATGATCTCCCACCTCAAATTCAGCATTCATCCTCTGCCCACTCTCTTTTTACCAGCCTAGCTAACTTCCTCACCACTCATTGCTCCTGCACCTGACTCGGCCATGCATCAATTGCTCCCCTCCCCACTGCCCAACCAGTGGCCTTATCTTTGCTATAAATGCTGACATATAGCCCCAACCTATGCACTTTTGTCCTGTGCCTTTTTGTCCTGCGCCGTCATGTGTTCTATGTCTCCTGTTGCTTATACCTGCATATTACTGTGTGCTAAATGTTCCCTTGTATTGCTGCTATATGTCAAGTAATTGGTATATGCTCCATACACTATCCAATGTACTCCATGTGTTGTTGCTTGTTGTTTAATGCAATTGTATCCATATGCTGCTACTTGCCTCTGTTATTTGCTCAGTTGATAACCTGCATGTTATCCAACCCCCTTGTACCCCCTCACCCCAGGTCGCACCGGGAAATGAGCATCTTGTTGCTCAGTGTGCTTTTCCTGATGAAACTATTTCAGTAAACAAATAAATAAATAAAATAAGTGGACAGACAAGATGAATCTTCAGAAACTGTGGTGGTACTAAAATAGAAATGTATAATTATGAGTGTAAGTTATATGCTACTTTTTTCTATCATTTTTTCTTTTTCAAATGTGTGTCATACGCTGTCCAAGTAAAATGTGCAATACTGATTTCAAGTAATTTAAGGCCTTACGGTCTATCTAATCTGCTGAAGTGTGCAGTACTCACTGCTTTTACAGAAGGAACTGCCCCTCCATATCCCCCTATCCCCTGTCAAACATCCCCTATTCTGCTGGCTGTAACATTTCATCTCTTTCGATCATTCATATGTGTTTGAATTCATAATCTCATATAATCTACTTTGCTAATCTAAGAAGAGAATTAGGCTACTTCATTTTTAGGATCGAATTTGACAGTATTCATGTACAATTTATTTGAGAGACTTTATTGTCTGATAACTAAAACTTTAGTTGTAATGGAAAAAAAATGAATTTGAAGGAAACAAGGAAAAAAGAAATTCAGCTATGGAGTTAAAAATCCTAACAGCAAAAACATTATTGGTGGCCTTAAAGGATATGAGTTGTTGAAATGCAGCACCTTATCTAATAGGTGTAATGCAATATTCTGTTCATATTGTACATTTAACGCAGCCTTTAAAATAGTTGAGAAAATGTTAAAAGATCTGCTCTTAAGTTTAATATGTTATACATAAAATATGTACAACATATGGATCTTAGTTAATGTTCAGTTATTGTTAACATGTAACATGAAAATTATTCTTTGGCTCATTGTATAAACATCTATTCACTAAAGAAAACATACTGTATATTTTTATTTTTAGGAAAATTATATATATTCTAGTTTCATGCACATAATTAAAAATGATTTCATTCAGTTATAAATATTCACTTTTAAATTAGTTTGTGTTTGTGTTTTGGGTTCTTGAAGTTCATAGTTATTGTTTTTGCTTTTAAAGATGTATAATGTCTATGTCAGTCTGCACTTACTGAACTTGGATTTATCTTATTAGATTACTGGTGCTGTATCTACAATTTCAGAAAAACACTGAGTGGCAGAGTACATACAATTGCTAACTGTTTACTTTTTTATTTCATTAAAGTTTTCATTCAAATTTCTAAATAAGGAATAATCTCAAAAGAGTAGCATGCAATATAATGGGGCTTTCTATTAAAAGGCAAGCCAGGTTGTCTAATGTCCCCCTGCCAGAAAATGCAAAGGGGAGGGGGGAAGGAGGATAGAAAATGGGAGGGGACCGGTGACACTGGAGAGGGTCAAATGACCAGGGGTTAGGAGAATATTCCAATTGGCAGGGGGGAGGTGCTAATGCGGGTCTGGCAGGGGGACCATGAGGGGCAACTTAAGGGCTTGCAACCTCTGGTCTTCCTTTTTTGCTCGGAAAAGATTCCTTCTCATCACTTCATTGGCAAAAAGAAAATGGTAAGGCACTAGCAGGACCCTGAGGCCTTAGGCCTCACAAGGTCCTCTGGTTGTCATATTTGGGAGACTGCATAGGGTTTAAAAAAAGAATTTAGGGAGCAGGGAAGAGGGTGGAATCATGGGAAGGAGAATGGCAGCCAACATTATTTCTTCGTTGTGAGTGAGGTCTGTTGGCAATTTTCCCATGCAGGGCTCCTGTTTGGACATCTGCCCCCCTCCTATAATAGTTGTGGTGCAGGGGGAACAATGGGGAAGTTGGAACAGGCTGCATTTGTGGCCAGCTGGGTGGCCTGGTGGCACTCATCACATCATGGTATCCATGGCAGGCAGGGTCAGCTGAGCATGGAAGGTGTTGGTATGATGTGTAATATAGATGAGTTGCTTCATGGCTGCAGTCATTTGTGGGTGTATGGTAGGATAGAGCTGTAGTGGAGGATACCTCACCTGAGGATGGGTGTGTTTCCCCATATATTTCCCAGCAATTTTTGGGCTTGCAGTGGCCATTGTGTCAGAGGGGAAAGAGGAAGATTCTCATTGGGCAAGTTTGGTAGTGGGCAGTGGTGTGCTAGGGACACTTCAATGGGAGGCTGAGTGGTTTGGGGTTTGTCCGGCACTGTTGCAGGGGGCCAGGTCAGGTGATCGGGGGAAGCATGGGGCATGGTGGCTGTGGGCTGGGTTTTCAGTAAGGAGGCTGAGCCAGGGATTCAGTGGGCTAATTAACTGTCTCTAGGGAGTGGTGCAAGTTGCGGCCTGCAGAATGCAAACTTCCTGGGCCAGCAGATCCATGGGCCATGTGGGCCACTCAGGAAGAGGCACCAGAGGACTGGGACTTGGCAGGAAGAAAGGTAGTCCAGGCATCCGACCTGGGGTGGGAGGATGAAAAAGTGGCAAAGCAGGAATTTTTTATAATGGAAGGTACTGTAGTAATGAAGTGGATTGGTTTTCACTGGGGGCTAGGTACAGGGCTTTAATGCTACATGTGTGGGTTGAATCCTGGGATGGGAGGGACTTAAATGGTTGTGGGAAAGCTGACCAGACCAGCGGTGATGCAGGGTGCCTCAGGTGCCTTGGAGAGGTTGTAGTGTACTCGATATGTGGATCGATTGTTTTAAGGTGCATAGCTGGACTTATACTACAGGTTTCCTTTCCTTGCACCAAATATTTTATCAAGGGCAAACAGGCCTGGGAGTTGGCAAGGTTGTTGGGGAGGATCTGGAACTGCTGAGTAGATCAGGTTTGGGCGCTGGACTCCTGGGCAAGTAGGTAGTATTTATGGCCTTGCCCAGAATCATGTATGGCAGTGACTGGGATTGCTAAGAGGGAGTATGGGAAATGGGTTGCTGTGAAGTGTGCAGTGATAGAACCCTGGGGGGGCAACGGGGGGGTAGCTGATTGGCAAGGCGATATGGCGGGTGTGCTGGCTAGGTGAGATTGGCCATGTGGGTGGCTGTTCTTGATTAACGCCCCCCCAACACTTTAGGAGATGGGAGAAGGCTTATGGGGGGGCAGTGGGTACTGAGAGTTGGAGTGTTGAGTTGCTTTACGTGGCCTGACTTAGCGATGTTAAAAGCAGAAGGGGAGAATGGAGGGCCGATGCTGCTGTCATCAATTGCACTCCTTGTCCAACTTATTCAGCAGCCACCAAACTACACTTCCTAGGATCTTCAGAAACAGTTCTGGGAAATATCAAGCACTGCTGAGTACAGAAACGTAGGACTAAGCAACAGACAGGCATGTACTAAAGCTGTGACAGCTAAGCAAGGAAACAGCTGATTACCTAGTTAAAGATGCAAGGCTCTGTCACACCAGGTAAATTATTTGTATGGGTAACTGGCATACTGTGCGCCCCCAGGCTCCAGGTAATATAAAACTAGTTATATGAAGAGGCAAGGAGGAACTGGCTGAATGAGCATTGCCTAGGAGGGGGGAGTGGGAATAGCACGAATATCAAGGGGCATAAGCATGGGTCAGCCACCCTGCCAGGAGACAGGTGCAACTACTGGCCAACCTGGGGCTGGTGCCGTAGAGAGGTAAAGGTTGCAGAGTGCATAGTGGTAGGAGCAGTGTGTTTGATGGCCACATACCCCCATTCTGGTGCAGCAAGTGCAGTAGCCCCTGTTGGCCTCTGTGAGGTAGTACTGCTCGGTAGTGGCTGACATGTAGGTTAAGTGTGGGGACTCCACCTGTGGGGCAGAAGCCATGGAGGAAAGGGTGAGGGGCAGGACAGAAATGGTCAGAGCTGAGAACAGCCCAAGGAGCAGCCTGTGAATAAGCAGGCATGGCCGGTAGCTCAAACAATGAGCAATGGGATGGGGAAGGTGGAGGTAAGAGAAAGCCACACAAGGGTATAAATTAAGAAATAATTAAATAGTGGTAAGCTAATTCAACATAGTATTAATGTGCAGGCAATTCCAAGCATGGAGTTTATGGAGAGGGGGGCCAAGAGGTTGTGGGGCCTGGCCCCCTCCACCCCCGTTTTTGCCACTGGGATAAGGAAGCATCACCAGGTAGGTGCTTCAGTTTGGCCATGCAATCATACTGCCATTTGGGGGGGGAGGCAGGTATCCTAAGTTGCATTATAAGAGCCATGCTCCTAGTTAGGATATTTGTCCAGGTGATGGGCAGCATACATAACTTTTGGGCTACGGTGATGAATGATAGCTTTAGTCATAAAAGGAGTGGGACCTTTATGCATGGCAGTTCAATGCTGACAGCATCGCCTAGTTGGGGGTGGCCTGGAGAGGCTAGGATGGAATGAGTAGAAGGTGACATGACCTTGCTGGCATGGTCACCGTTGGCATGGGTTGGAGCAGGTCAGATGGTTTGCGACCAAACCAGATAGAGTATGGCTCTGCTGCAACTCCACAGGAGGGGGAATGGCACTGTTATGGATAAGAGACATGATAGCAGCATACCAAGGTGGTGATGGCAGGCTGTATGCATAGGGAGGTACGAAGGGAATGTACAGCTGTTACCTTTTAGGCCGTGGCTAGAAGGGTTACAATATATAGGTAAAACATAAGGGGCACAGGGGTGGTTTTGTTACCAACCGTCTCATCTATGAAAATTGCCAGAGATAGGGTCAAAAGAGGTGGCTGTGAAAGTCAGGAAGAAGAAGATAGCATTCCGGAAGTATAAGGAAACACAAAAGGAGCAGGACAGAGAGCTGTACCAGTTAAGGCAGAAGGAGGCAGGGAGGGAAGTCAGAATAGCAAAGGCCCAAACTGAGGAAAAGATAGCCAACTCGGTTAAGAAGGGGGATAAAACTTTTTATAGGTACATCAGCGAGCATGGAAAGACAAAGGGAGGGGTAGTGAGGCTGAATAGAATGAACGGTGGGTGGGCATAGGGGGACAGTGAAAAAGCAGGGATACTGAATGAATATTTCTGCTCAGTATTCACAAAGAGGAGGGGAAGTGCCTAATCCAATTAACAAAAGCACTCTTGATAGGGGTCGATCTCAGTCCTTTCACAGAAGAAAGGGTTCTGCAAGAACCCTAAAACTGAAGGTGACAAAGCAATGGGGCCTGATGGAATTCACCCCAGAATTCTAAAAAAGAATTAAGGGAACTAGTGAAACCACTGGCTACTCTTTTAATAAATCATGGGAGGATGGTGTGGTACCTGAGGACTGGAGGAAGGCAGATGTGATTCCCCTTCACAAAAGTGGGACCAAGACAGAGGCAGGAAACTACAGACCTGTCTGTTTGACCTGTGTGGTAGGGAAGGTGATGGAGTCACTTCTGAAGGAAATAATTGTTGAGTATCTAGAGGCCAGTGGGCACAGGATCCAAGGCAGCATGGGTTCACAGGGAAGGTCATGTCAGACAAATCTAATAGATTTCTTTGACTGGGTGACCAAAGTAGTAGACCAGGGAGGGGCTGTGGACATGGCCTACCTAGACTTTAGCAAGGCATTTGACACAGTCCCACACAAAACATTAATAGTCAAAGTAACCAGCCTGGGAGTGGGTCCCAGGGTGGTAGTCTGGGTAAAACATTGGCTGGACAACAGGACACAGAAGGTAATTGTACATGGAGTCCACTCTGAAGAAAGAGAGGTTACTAGTGGGGTACTGCAGGGTTCAGTACTGGGTCCAGTCCTTTTTAATGTCTTCATAAGTGACATGCAGAGGGACTAGAAGGAAAAGTATGCCTCTTTGCAGATGACACAAAGATCTGCAACAGGGCTGATACACAAGGAGGCGAAGAAACAATGAGAAGGGACTTGGCAAGGTTGGAGGAATGGTCAGAAGTATGGCAGCTAGGATTCAATGCAAAGAAGTGCAAAATAATGCACCTGGGAAACAAGAACCCAGGGGAAGAATACACAATGGAGGAGAGGTAGTAACAACAACAAAAAAGGAAAGGGACCTGGGGGTAATCATATCAGATGACCTTAAGGTTAGCAAGCAATGTGAGAAGGCAGTAGGGAGAACTGGGGGTATACTGGGATGCATAGGGAGAGGCATAACCAGCAGAAAACAGGAAGTTGTTATCCCTCTGTACAGACAGTTGGTGAGACCCCATCTGGAGTACTGCGTCCAGTTCTGGAGACCCCATCTCCGCAAGGACATAGACAGGATAGAGGCAGTCCAGAGGAGGGCAACTAAAATGGTGCAGGGTTTGCAAGAGAAGCCGTATGAGGAGAGACTAAAGGAGCTTAATATGCATACCCTTGAGGGAAGAAGGGTGATGGGGGACATGATAGAAACTTTTAAGTACCTCAGTGGAATCAACAAAGTCCAAGAGGGTAGCATCGTTCAGAAAAAGAGACTTGCAAGACCAAGGGGACACAATTTAAAGATGGGGGCAGTTTGGGGGCAGAGGAAGTATTATTTCACAGAGAGGGTAGTGGATGCATGGAACAGCCTTCCTGAGGAGGTTGTGGGTCTAAAACTTTGGGAGAATTCAAGAATGCATGGGACAGACATAAGGCAATTCTTGTGGGGGGGTAGGAAGAAATAGGCTGTTGGTTAACTAGGATCTGCGGCCTATCCTGTAGGTAGGAAAATGGGCAGACTACATGGGCCAAGCGGTCCTTATCTGCCGTCAAAGTCTATGTTTCTGTGTTTCTATTGGGGGGGGGGTTAATTCAGGTCAACCTTGGTACAGGGTGGGGTGGACTGGTATAGGGCAAGTTTAGTTTTGCCACAGGGTTACCTGAAAGCCTTTGTCACACCAGCAATAGCTTTAGGTATCCGGGGGAGGTGAGTTGGAACGGGACACAGGCAGATATGGGAAGGCCTAATCCAGTCCAAGGAAGGACTTTCAGGAGGCAATACAGTCCTAGGAAGGACTTGCAAGAGGCAATATGGTGCAATGGTGTTGGGGGATCTGAGCTGCAAGACCTGGAGACCTGGATTTTGAATCCCACAGTCCCCACTTACATTGGTGTGCCCCCTGGCAAGTCCCTTAGTTCGTAGAGATACTGACCCTGGTCCATCATCTGCAAGTTTCCAGCTTGAGAGGAAGGGGTAGTGAGAAATGGAGAGGGCCCTAGGATCCCAGGTGAGCAGAACCAGGGGTTAAGGAAGGGCACAGAGATGGGGTAAAGAAGTAGGCTCGGGGAGAACTTCCACTGCTTTTGTGCTCAACCAGGGAGGAGGAAGAGAAAGAGGACAAGTGCTCCTGGGGGGGGGGGCATAGCACATGTGGAGAGAAAACCATTGCTACAGCCCTGGCCATGAAACCTTCACTACAGAGGGAGGAGAGCCTGGGAACTGAAGGGAATAAGGGCAGGACTAGTGAGGAATGTGGCATTAAGAGACAGGACAGTGGCCAGCAGGCTGATGGAGGGGCAGTAGGCTGATTGTAATGGTACTAGCATTTCAGGGACCCCCAAAGTTGTGGTGGGCCTGCATAGGCCAGTGGCTTGGCATGGCCCTCAGGTCTAGGGATGGCGGGGTTAAAATAAAAAAAAAGTGGGCCCAGGGGCAGGTGAGGGCATGCCAGGGAAGGGGGCCTTTACATCTCATTGGAGGGGGGCCTCACCCCTGGCCATTAGGTTTAGAGAGGAGCTGGGGTTGGTGGACTGATTCGTGAGGGGGGATCTTTGAACCCTGGATCTAGATGATACTACTGAGGTTCAGAGTGGGGGGAACCTCTGGAAAAGGAAGGATGATTACCAGTGGGGGACAAGACTCAGGAGGGAGAGGGAAGGGGCCAGACCAGCTGAGTATGAGGAGAAGATGAGATCCTGGATGGGTTGAAAACACAGATTTGGCGGGGGAATGCCAGCAGAGAAGCAGCTGGCAGAACCAGAAGACAATGGGAAGCGGTTTAATAAGGCACCGATTTACAGGGTGTTGAAGGGCGTTGTCCCAAGGAAACTAGCTGGCCACAGCAGTACAGGGAGGTGTGGCTCCTCTTATGTGCCAGGTTTTCTCCTCTCAAAGCAGAGTGAGGGGGTCACAGTCAGCTAGGTCTAGCAAGGGGTGCCACTTCTGGGCCCCATACTGTTTGAACCGTAGTGAAAAACAGTGACACACACCATTGAATATAGGCCTGCTAACATGAGGTTTGCTCAGCAGGGGGGCAAGAGCAAGAAAGGAATCCAGGGCATGTCAAACTATTTCAAATTACCCTACAGGGGGCCAGTTAGGAAGCCTCAAGTGGAGTTTGAGTAGTGTGCGGGCACACTGAGATCCTAGGTAGCGGAAGGAAAAATGGAGGGCCCCGCCCGTGATGCTAGAGCCACTGGGAATGGACAGGATATGGGTCAGGAAGGTTTTCTGATCCCAGGGAGACAGGGTAGACTGGATCAATAGGCGAGAGGTCATGGGAGATCAGGAAGAGGAAGGTGCCATGGATCAGGGTGTCGGGTGACGGAGGAGAACAGAGGGCCCATGCCACCATGAGGGTCCAGCAGCAGGCATACAGGGGTTCTGGCTGAGCCATGGGATGGCTGCAAGTCATCACCGAGTGAGCAGTATGGCAGATGGTTACAAGGGACAGAGGTCAGGGAGAGTAGTGATGATATGCATCACATTACGAGGAGCTTGCCAGCGCAAGGATAGTGGGCCACAGGAATTTCCAAAGGGGGCGGGGTGGGTGCCACAAAATGGGTGGCAGCCTGCCCAGACCTATCTGATGGAGAATGTCAGGTGGCAAGGGTATGAGGGGATTAGGACAGTGATGTAGCTGCACTGGGAAGGGGCCCACGTAGGAACAGCAAATGGTGGAGTCTAGGCTGGGGTGTGCAAAGCAGGTGGAGTGCTGGGTATGCCAGAGCTCTAGATGGTCCTGGAGGGGGAGGCCCAATAACCAATAAAGCTGGTTTCTCCTGTGACAGGACAAATTGCTGGGGACTGGGGGACACACATTCCTCTCATTGAGGATAGGGGGCAGCACCTCCAGGCAGGGGGCACATGTGGGCCAGGTCTTGTCCACAACAGGGGGCATGGATAGTGCATCAGAGGCACAGGGGGGTCCGACCACCACCATGCAGAAGAATTGAGGGGTGGGGGTGGACTGGTCTCCATTAAAGGTCATGTATGGGGCACCAAGAGGGGCGATATGTCCTGGGAGGGTGCCAGCCCATGCCACAACAGCCAATGTTGCAGCAGAAGATACTGAGATAAAGAGGTGGGGGGCCAAGGCTCATCCAAGAGACATTTCATACAAGGAAGAGGAGGCCTACAGGGCAGATGGGGTGTTATATGTCCGGTGGTTGGCATCCTCGCTGAGGCTTGTTGGGAATATGGAGGAGAGGTGCTATATGAGGGTACCAGGTTTGCTTCTAGCCCAAAAGGGGGGAGCCTCATCGTCCTTCGCAAGCTGGAGATGGGTCAGTGGAAAAGGGGCAAAATCAGGAAAAGGTGGCAGGAGAGGGGGGGAAGGGGATAGGCAGTACGGGCTGGGGGCAGAGGAACCCAGGCATGGAAGTAAGTGGTGGAGGGGGCAGGGGATAGAAACTAGGGGTTGGATCACATGTCCGGACCTAGTGGGGTGTGGACTTGGAACTAACCCTGTGCAGGTGTGGCTCGGGTAAGTGGTGGTACCTGGTGGGGGTACTTGGTTCTGGTGAAGATGGGGGGGCTGGATCACAGTGTGTCCAGACCCTGAAGCGCTACAAGCAAGGAGAAGAGGATCAAATCAGTAGAAAGTTTCCAGAAGGAAGAAGAGGACTGAATGTTGGTTGTACTGTACTGTACAATGTACTGTTAAAAAATATGAAGTTGGGAATGTAAATATAATTTGTGTGCCTTAATAAATATTGCCAGTGTACATCCAACATATACAAGTGTGGAGAGATTTATTTCTGGTGGGGGATCATGGGACAATGGGGCTTGCCATTAAAAGGCAAGCCAGGCTATCTAATGTCCCCCTGTCAGAAAAGTCAAAGGGGAGTGGGGAGAAGGGATAAAAAATGGGAGGAGACTGGTGACACCAGAGAGGGTCAAATTACCTGGGATTAGGAGAGCATTCCAATTGACTGGGGGGAAGGGCTAATGGGGACTGAACAGGGGACCCTGAGGGGCTACTTAAGGGCTTTCAACCTTCTGATCTCCCTCTTTTGCTGGGAAAAGATTCCCCACCCTGTACAAGGTAGTAGAGATTGGCACTGGCTGGCACGGCAAAGAAATTGGAAGGTATAGAAACATGGTACCCCGGTGTGCCCAGGTCTGGGGTCAGGTTAGCTACAGAAGGGCAGCGGATGGTTCCGGAGCTGGAAGGAACCCTGGCGGGGGGAGGGCAGCAAGTTCTCCACAGTAAGGGTGAAAAAACAGGAAAAGTGAAAAGGGCAAAGCGGAATGGGGAAACGGAGGCAAGAGAGGGGGGACAGGGTAGGCAACATGGGCTGGGAGCAGAGGAACCTAGGGGTGGAAGTAAATGGGGGAAGGGAAGGGGATTGAAACTAGATGTCGGATCACATGTCCAGACCGAGTGGGTTGTGGACTTTGAACTGACCCTCTGCGGGTGTGGCCCAGGTAAGTGGTGGTACCTGGTGGGGGTACCTGGTTCTGGTGATGATGGGGGAGGGGGCATCACAGTGTATCCAGACCCTGAAGCACTACAAGCAAGGAGAAGAGGATCAAGTCAGAAGAAAGTTTCAGGAAGGAAGAAGCGGACTGAATGTTGGTTGTACTGTACTTAGCTGTGTACTGTTGAAATGTGAAGTTGGGAATGTAAATATAATTAGCGTGCCATAATAAATACAGCCAGTGTGCATCTAACATAAACAAGTGTAGAGAGATTTACTTCTGGCAGGTGATCATGGGACAAAGGTTATTCACAATAAATGGACAAAAGCTCATAGGTACATTAAAGGTAGAAAGATTTCAATGTTTATGTTGTAATACAAATGATTACAGGTCTGTTTATATTTGTCACGTTTCCTTGGATTCCAAGTTTAACTTACTGGAAAGAAAAACATGTATTAGTAATTCTTTATACTGTAATAGTAGAAAGGAAATAAACCCTCAGCCAGAATCTCTCTCTCTCTCTCTCTCTCTCTCTCTCTCTCTCTCTCTCTCATATCTCTCCTGCCTCCAATTCCACAGTTCCACAGTTCCCAGATAAAAATACATTTAATAATGTCCCTTTCATAAAATAACCTAAATTAATAAAAAATATATAACTATAAAAATAAGATTAAGCATCTGTATATAATATGATAGATAGACAGACAGACAGACATATAGACAGGCAGACATGGAATATAAAGTACAGAATTACTATACAACAGTTAGAAGTAATAGATCACTCTTGTACTTAGTTCTATTTATTGTATTGAATTTGTATTAGATATGACTGGATTTTATATTACAGCATATTTGACTTATCTGTTTGAATCTACATAGGTGTTACGCAGTATGGTTTTATGTATGACATTGTGATATATCTACTACTAAAGATTCTTATCAACAACATGCCATTATATTGTAATTGTAAATATATAATGTATGATGGTATTACAAGTGATATGGTAGCTACATTAAACTCTAGAATAATACTGATTTATGAATGATCATATGACAAATTCTTACAGAAAGGTCAAAATGCTTGTACAGTCTAATAATTATGTGTTCCTACTTAATTGTCATGTATTCATAAAATTATAATATTGTACTCCTTCTGTAAACTCATGGACCCCTTGTTTAACTCTCAGGTGTAGACTCCAAACTAAAGTAAATGTGTTCTTCTTCCTCTCCTACAGAATACTCGGAATGTGAGCTCCTATGCCTCGGGAAATATTGCTTACAATTATAAAAAAGAGTCCATTGGCATCTTGTTTGATAAGTTAGGCATGTTTGCTGGACTTTATAACTAAGCATTTCACAGAGTGAACCATTAGGTTTCTGAATAATTAAACACATGTAACATATCTTGCTGCATCTCAAATTGTATAATTGGACTCCCAGAATACAAAAAAGATCACATAAACTGTTTGGAATATGGCAATGAGAAATTTTTAAATGCATATATCAGAGGCTGGGGGCTTAACAGATTTTATTATTATTATTATTAGTAGTAGTAGTAGTAGTAGTATGATTTCGAATTTTAGCACACCAGAAAAATGGGCATTTGAGTATAGTGCCAAGTAACCAAGTGGGTCATGGGGGACAGTTACAGTAGTGGGGCTTTCAAGTGCAATACTTAGACTTTCTTCTCCCCTGACAGAGGGCATATCCTTTTGTATGTTAACAGATTCCATAAATGGTAATCAGCAAGACATAACAAATGGCTGTGCTGTATGTGATATGAAACATTTAATAAGAAATATGTTTAAAAGTAAACATTTTGCCATAAAGTGACAAACTATTTTTTCACGTAACTATTTTTGCTAAGGTTTTGCTTATTTGGGGCTAGTGCAATAGCTCAGTATGTGACAAATGCTAAGGGCTATACCAGAAAATTAACACTCAGCAAATCTGTTTGCATGTTTTGCACAGTATACAATCTAGGAAGTTTAATTTAGTCTTAGATGCTTACAAAACACAACAGAATAAAAAGTTAAGACTGCAATCTTGCAATCTGCTGTTGTGATCTGTAATCATCTGTATGTAAAGCATCACAATTTTTCATCAGAGGGTGTTTAATAAAGATCTATAGTTGCTATGGTTATTACCTATCATTTTCAATGGGATATGTTTCCTTACTTAAATGTTTCAATAAATACTATATAAGTCAAAGAAAAAGGGAATAAAACTACTATGCTGTAGAAAATAAATCACATATACTGCATTTAAAACAACACAAGCCATCAGATGTTGTACACTATATTACTAGTGATAAACTAGACAACAATATGCCAATGCTGTTTCTCTACTGTAGTTTCACAGGCTTTTGAGTCATAAAAAGGTCCCTACCACAACATTATAATTATTCAGCCACAAAAAAATGTTACTAAAAAATTAAAATTTTAAACCACTGAGAAACACTCAATGCATAATTTCTCTCTCAAGTTCATTGTTTTGCAACATTTTTATAGTTATCCATATAAACTAAATTATAGAGCAGTGATGTTTATAATGTTCAATGTGATGCAAACACTGTATACTGAAAATCTAAAGTCTATCAAGCTGCAATCATCAGTAAGAAGGCAGAGTTCCTGTCTGGGGAGATTGAGGCTACCCAGAACTGTCCGGCTCAGCTCTTTTGAACTGTGGACAGACTGTGCAACCCAGTCTGTCTGCAGATTCAAAGAGCCTTTTCACAAGTGGAATGTGATGAGCTTGCTCAATTCTTTTTCGGCTAAGGTGGCTGACATCAGAGCGGAGCTCCAACCAGCATGCTCTATGGGAGATGCTATGGACTGGAGCTTGGTCACCATCCCTCAGTTTTCCTGGAGTACCTCTGACCAGCTGGAGTTCATTGATGTCGTGTGGATTGCCCAGGGTATGTGCCCTACAAGCTGTAGTTCAGATCCAGGCTCAACTACCCTGATAATGGGTTGTTGAAATATCATTGGCCCAGTTCTAGCATGGATAGTCTGGTGCTCCCTTGAGAAAGGCGAGTTTCCTAGCTCCCTGAAGGAAGCAGTGGTGACACCGCTGCCAACTGCAGACCAAATTCTAACCTACCCTTTGTGGGGAAGGTGATTGAGAAAGTAGTGGCCCTACAACTGGAGAACTATTTGACCATCCATGACATCTATGAACCTCTCCATTCCAGTTTCTGAGTGAGGCATAGTACCGAGATTGCACTGGTTCTGGTGCTTAATGATCTCCTGATGGCGAGAGATCAGAAAAAAACATTCCATCTTGGTTTTTCTGGATCTCTCATCAGCATTTGACACCATGGACCATGGGGTTCTTCTTGAATGTGCGAGGTTCATCTGTGGCCTGTCTGATACAGTCCTCAGGTGGTTTATATCTTTCCTCACTGGCAGAACTCAGAGGGTGATGTTGGGAATTTATTCCTCCAACCCAGTCTCTCTGTCATGTGGGGTACCTCAGGGTTTGGTATTGTCCCCCATGTTGTTTGCAGTGTACATGCTACCCCTTGGAGACATTGTAAGAAGGTATAGCTGAAGTTTCACTGCTATGCTGATGATACCCAGCTCTACCTCTTTTTTGCACCCAATCAGGATAGAGCTCTCTTGGTATTTAATAACTGCCTCTCTGAAATCCAGTGTTGGATGAATTAAAGCTGGCTGAGGTTGAACTCAGAAAAGACTGAGGTGATGGTCGTGGACCTGGTCACCAGATAGAGGGGTTAGAGGCAGGTTTGCCTTCAGGACTTTTCCTTGAAGGCTTCCAGTTCCTCACCTCTGAATGGGTGAGAAATCTGGGTGTGACTTTTGATGGTGGGCTGACACTGCCATAGCAAGTGTCAGCAGTCATCAAATCCTCTTTTTATTATCTGAAGAACATCTGTGGGGTTAAGCACCTTGTTCCATCTGGTGATCTTCCTACATTGGTCCATTCCTTCATGACCTTGCACCTTGATTATTGCAACTCCCTTTATCTCGGGCTACCTGGGGTTGATATCTGCCACTAGCAGCTGGTGCAGAACACCGCAGCCTGGTTACTGATGAGAACTCCGTGGACCTGTCACATCTCTCTGGTGCTGCGTGAACTATACTGGCTGCCGGTGCAATAGGGGATCACCTTTAAAGTGAGACTTCTGACTTATAAAGTCCTACACAGACAGGGTCTGGACTACCTGAAAGTGTTTCTGGTTAATTTCTGCCCTGGGCAATCACTCTGCTTGGCTGATGAGGGGTTGCTAGAGATTCCAAGGGTTTCCTTAAAATCTTCAGGGGCCCCATGCATTTATGTATGCGGTCCCAGCCCTGTGGAATTCTCTACCCTGTCAGCTCCGGGAGTGAGCGACCATGGAGGGATTTAAACAGGCCCTAAAAACCCATCTGTGGCATCTAGCCTAACCTGCATGATTTTATTTGAAGTTTGAATTTATAAGAGTCTGTATTTAATTGTCTTTTACTGCACTCAGTTTTATCTTATTGTTGAGGCACCTTGATTTTTCGAAAGGTGCATTATAAATAAAGTATTATTATTATTACTTTATTAGCTGACCCCTATATAATTTTCAGAACTTTTGTATTTAATAAATGTTGCATTTATGTTAAATTAAAATGCATATTTGTCAAATAAATTATGAGCCATTAGCAAAGCAAAGTATTTATTTAACAAGATAGACTACCTGCAGAAAAGACCATATAAAATATAAAACATATCTATGTGGTTCAGTTATTTCATTGTATATCACTAGCACACATGTTTCATTCCCTATTACACTAACTGTTATATTAAGTAGTAGACGATTATGATCCAAGGAAAAATACAGCCTTATAATTGAACCCATAATGTAAATAAACAGAACCACAATAGTAGTACTGTTGCCTTATAGCAATTTTTCATTTAGAGTTTACGGAATATGGATGCCTCTTTCAGTTAGTAAAATATTTGGTTTTCTTGGCATTAATATTCCAACTATGTAGCACATACCTAATGTCAGTTTACTATAAATAAAGACTGAACTTCCAATAACTTTCTAATGCAGATCATGGTTTGGTTACACAGGGTTAAATAAAAAAAAAAGCTACTCAGCAGGCTGGCATTATACTTACGTTTTACCTTAGTAAACTTCCTCTTTAATTTTGCAATTAGACCTCCTGTGCAACCACTGAACAAAAGGACCTAACTGTTTTTGTCCAAATAAAACACTCTTCATTCAACAGCTGTGGAAACTTTAGTTGGGAGAAGGATTTTTACTCCTTGTGAAACTGTCAAAAAGCATTAAATATTTTTCTTTTTTCTATCATTAGACTCTCCTAAGAATGCTTAATTTTGTCTACTGTTATTCCCAGAGTTCACTAGACAGAATTATTATTGTCTCAGATGAATTGTACAGTGTGAACAATACTGAAAAAGCAGCTACACTTTTTAAAAGATGTAACAGTTAGGAATGTGTTGCATCCCCATAGACAACTCTGCCAAAAGAGCACTTACATTTTTAACACTGGTCTTTTTAAGGATGCTTCAGTTAAAGCTTTGTTAGCTTCTTCATTCGTAATTAGGGAAGTAGCTTTAGAAAGACAGAATGTCATGAGACAGGGCTCATTACTAGATTTGTGCACATTCACTCAATGTGAAGTAATTGGAGTTATACATTTTAGAAAGCTTCTAATTTCACATAGGAAGTGCTAATAAGGCCTTTGGGTGCAATGTTTTCCTTCCTCCTTCCTAAGGAAGTTATAGACCTAGGCCCAGATATTCAAATGGGTTGTGCCATGCGCAATAGGGTTGCCCCAGCGCAAGTCCGAAAATGTGCCATTCTACGATATTCAGTGGGAGGCAGATGTGCCCCCCAAATCACGCTGAGCAAGAGCACAATGATGATGAATGCATGCGCAACTGAAGGGGGAGGAACCATGCATAAATGGCGCAGTGCAATATTCAACAACATGTGCCATGTGCAATAGGGGAGCAAGTGGGAAGTTGTGCGATAGCAGAAATGAGCCAAAATAAAAAGGAACAAGGGAGAGGCACAAGAACGCTACAGGGAAGGCACATGTGGCTGAACTCTAGCCAGACAAACATGGCAGGAGGGACACACAGGGCAGGACAGGGAAAGGGCACCCTGAACACACAGGCACAGGGAAGGTGTGGGGAGCCAGAGCCACAGCCAGTGCAGAAGGGGGAAGTGCCACACAGCACTGAGGCTACCACAGGAAGGTGTTCCTGGTGCAGGGGAAGTAGCAGCCAGGACAGCGGGGGGAACACAGAAACAGCTGCCCGGGGGGGTGCATGAGCCAGGGACATGGTCAGTGCCACCATCCAGATGGAGGCAGTAATGAGGGGGGTGAGAAGGCAGGCAGCAGGGGGGCGTGGCCATGGAAGGACCCGTCGGTGGTATGCCCCCAACAGGCAGTACCAAGCCTGCACCAGCTTCGAGCTGTACAGCAATACTGAGATTGTGGGCCGGTACCGCCTGAATTGGGCAATTCTGAGGTGTCTCTGTGAGCTGTGCAGTGATGTGATGCAGGCACCCACATGACGGAGCCATGCTCTGTCAGTGGAGACTAAAGTGACAACTTGCATGTGCTTGCTCACCACAGGTACCTTCCAGAGACTAACAGGGGACACCACAGGCATAACCCAGTCGGCCGCATCACACCACCTCACCCAGTTCCTCAGCGCACTGCTGCCACATGCTGTGGATTACATCCATTTCCCCAGCACACCAGCAGAGCGCACAGCAAACATACAGGAGTTCCACAGGGTAGCACGTATGCCTGGCGTGCTAGGGGCAATAGACTGTACCCATGTGGCCATCCGCACACCACCTGGCCCCGAGGGGGGCGCATATATCAATCAGAAGGGCTATGCAAGCATCAACTTCCAGGTGGTGTGTGATGCCAGGGGGCACATAACCAATGTCTGTGCCACTCACCTTGGGGGAGCACATGATGCCTTCATCTGGCACCAGTCGGCACTGTGCCACAGATTTGAGAGTGGGGACATCCCCACTGGCCACTTAGTGGGTGAGTATGCAAACCACATGGACAAACATAGAGCTTGGGAGGGGCATGGTCAGAAGTGACATGGGTAGTGGCCTACATGGCCCAAGGCAGGGTGATGCTGATCACCAAACTAACCTCCACCCTCTACACACAGGTGACAGTGGATACCCACTCCGTCCCTGGCTGCTCACACCATACTGGCAGCCTGCAACCCCATCGCAGCAACACTACAATGAGGCACATGCCACCACATGCAATGTCATCGAGCGGGTGTTCGGGATGCTGGAAGCACATTTCCATTGCCTGGACACCTCTGGCGGTGCCCTACAGTACAGCCCCTCAAAGGCCTGTGGGCTATTCCTGGCCTGTTGCATCCTGCACGACATGGCCAATGACTGTGAGATAGCCATACAGGTCGAAGAGGGGGGACAGCGATGGGGACAATGAGGACGCCAGTGATGATGGTGATGGGCAACTCCCCCTTGGGCGACGGGACCCCCGACTGCTCTGACTGGCACAGCTGCACCGGGACACCATCACAGAGGAGCACTTCAGCCAACCCAGGTAAGTCATGGGGCCATGTGCAACCACCAGTGGCAAAGGCACAATCCACAAACACACATGGACATACACCAGGGGTGTATGCCATCAAGGGAAGTGGCCGAGCATGGAACCGTACACACCGCCAGGGATGGGCGAGGTCTAACATGGCACGCAGTCACACACACACACACACACCTCACAAGACATGCACAAAGGGTAGGAGGTACGTCGACCCAGACTGCCAACCCTAGCCACACACATGTCCACAGACCACCATGCCCACTGCCTGTCATTGTGCGTGTGTCAGATGCTGGGCACCATTGCATACTGGCATACAGCACAACGCAGGCATCATCATGCACATGCAACAGCGGACAGAAGCAGGGAGGGTGTGCAGATGGAACGTGTGTGTGCATGCTGAGCTGGGTACCCCACCCATGCATTGCCCGCTGAATGACACAATGCACACAGGGCAGCATCAGACAGTAGCTGTGCTGGGAGACAGGTCAGTCACGTGCCACAGTGCCATGGCCGCCACGGATGCGTGGGCGGCCCCGCTGAGACCCGTCAGCAGTGACAGTTCCCCAAGGGTTCCACTGTGTGAATGTGACCGTGCTTGTGCAGCGGTCTGCAGCACACCGAACATGCCTGCAACAGGCGTGCTCTGGATGCCCATAGCTGAACCTGGTGTAGACAAGGATGGTGTCACATGACACCGGGAATGGGGGGTGGACATTGCACTGTGTGGTGTCAGCAACACATGGGCAAATAACTGTGTGCCCATTGTGGCCATGACAGCTGTGAATGCCTGTGTCTGCCTGTCAATGGCAGTGGTCACAACCTCCCGCAACTGGTCCATCCCTGCCAGGAGCAGAGTGGTGTCTCTGCTGCGCCGCTCCTCTGCCTGGCACAGAGCCACACTCAGTGCATCCACCACCGTCACAAGCTGCATCTGCTGATTGACTGATGCTTGCAGTATGTGGGTGTGCTCATCTAAGAGGTCATCTGCCTGATCAGCATGCTGTCCCTCAGGGTGTTTGTGGCCCAGATGCTCATCACCCCTTGAGGGTGGGTGCTACACACCAGGGCCAGGCCTGGACATGTCCACAGGCGGTGCACTGACACTGCCCCCTGACACTATACCCCCATGGCCATTGGCCAACTGCTGATGCTCCCTCCAGCTGCCACTTTTCAGGGCTCAATGGTGCCGCTGCAGTGGCCGCAACAGTCCCACTGTCCTGGACACACACCAGTGCTGCCCCACCGGTGCAGACAGGCACAAGCTGGGACTGTGATGACATGCAGACCTCCACGGTGGCACCAACTACAGCCATGGCCGTGATGTCACCTGCTGTGTGGCCATCCTGTGGCGCACACATGTCACTGCCCATGACATTAGCTCCATCATCATCGGTGACAGATCTGGTACCAGCCCGAGTCTCAGCATGCTGGCATCCATGGACACTGGCATGCTGGGACACAGGCAGGGCCTCCTCCACACCTGCTCCACCAACATCAGTCCGGATGTGCAGGCGGGTCCACTGTTGCCCTGACCCCCGGATTCCTGTGGAGGTGGATGGGCCCTCCTCCATCTCCATGTTACTGGCCTCAGTGGAGAAGCCCACCACCGCTGATCCATGCAGATGCTCAGGAGTTGTTAGGGAAAAAAAGGAGCATTACTGCATGTGACCTACCCTGTCCCCCCCAATAGACAGACCATGACCTACCACGCAGTGACGGGCTAACACCCATCTGGAATCCACCACCCGGAACACCCTCAATGGCACAATGCTGCATGCTGCCAGCAACCCACTCTTCCTGTGGGGTCAGGCATTGCACCTCTGGCTGTCCCCCACTGGTTGCAGACCATGCTGCCCTGATGGCAGCCACTTTCTCTTTAATCCTCCACCTGTCTGTGCCCATCTTCTTTTTGCACTCCTGCACAGAACGCTGGTGGCTGCCATGCAGGTTGACGGCATGCCACACCTCCTCCCATGCAGCAGCATGGGCCTGTTCCCTGGTGTCCACTGAGAAGTGGATCCTGGTTGAGGTAGGCCTCAAACAGGGCATCTGTCTCGGCCTTTGTAAAGTTTGGCCTCCTCTTCCTCCAATGACTCTGTTCCTCTTCCTCCACCACACAACTGGGCATGATTCATCCTGTGAGAATGACAGGTGTTACCTGTGACTGTGCAGTCCCATGCATGTCCCAAACACCACAGTCCACGCTCCCAAACAGCATGCAACTCACCGCAATAGACTGCAGTAACCGACTATGGCCAGTGCATCCCAATGTCACATTTTTATAGCGCAACCCATGCAAATGAGGCAAGGCACATCTTTAAGTGGATGCAGATGCAGTGACTGTGCCATTGAATTGCTGATTAGATGATCTGCATATGCCGGCTGAATATCGCGCTGTTGCACTTTGCGCAATTGTGTTGAACGTGCTGAGCCAAGGGTGCAGTTCTGTGACATGCGCAGTACACACCTAACTGCACATGCCCGGGTTGATGACGCAGGTGCCTACCGTGCTGCTGATGTGCTGTGCGCAGGAGACAATGCAGGGCATGGCAACCATTATGCCAGTGGCGCTACAGTGCTGTTCACCTATATGGCGCTGTGGCACTGGGGCATCGTAGGCACACTGGGACAACAGCGCTGTAGGCTGCTACAGGAGGTGGCACACAGGCACCCAATCGTGCTACATGCATTGGGTTCCAATCGTGCTGTGGCTGTCCGTGCACCAGAGACCCTTGACCCTGTGCCCGACCTTTGCCCCCTAGGCGCCATGCATCAGGCATGGGTGCACCACTATCAAGCTGCTCAGTGACAGCATGATAGGGAATGGCAGCACTGTACCACACAGCATCTACACGTGGCAGGACCATGCTGCAGAGTGCCATTTTGCTTGAACCAGGCAGCAGAGATGGTGTGGAGGCGTGCTGTGGTTTGGAGCCAGGTAGAGCTCGCCAACTTGGTGACGATAGTTGAGCCCCATGCTGGGGCTTTGCTTGGAGAGGCACCCCTGGACAGTGCCAGGAGTGTGGTATGGCAGGAGGTGGCCGATGCCCTGGAGGAGGCCACAGGTATGGGGCAGACGGTGGAGCAGTGCCACCACCATTATGGGGACCTGAGGCGCAGGGACTCGGACCTGCTTTCCCACCTGTGGGCACATGCCAGGGGGGCACAGTGCCACGGCCAGGTAGGTGCAACATCCATACACTTTTATCGTCCATATGGGTATCATGGTTGCATGTGTCTGGCACATGGGGGGGCATCTGATGTTGGCCGTGGTGGTAGTATCGGGGTGTAGGATGGATGGGTATGGCTGTGTGGGATTGCACACACATGGGGGAGGGGGGACTTTGCTATTGGATTGTACTGATGTTCCTCTCTCCGTATTTGCACCTTAAGGCCAGAAGAATGGCGGCACAACAGGGACAGGAGACACCGCATGGAGGAGCAGAGGAACAGGATGGGTGATGGTGGTCCGTGGCGCATGGACCAGCCTGCTGATGGTGAGTGCCTTACATCCATGATTACTATTGCATGCTGTATAACTAGGAGGGGAGTGGGGCATGGCCACCATCCACTGACACCACTGCCATGGACACAACTTGTTATAGTCAGCACTGTCCAGTGGCACTGCATGTCTGGGACTGCATCAATGGTGGTCCATGTGTGCACCGGGCACATGGCTGTGGCACTGCCTTCACACCACATAGCCAAGTCACTGTATGGCCATGGTGCTGCTGTGCAGAACATGGACGGTGGGTGTGTGCAGTGGTCCACATGCCTGTGGCTGCCTGGGTGGGTAGGTCTTGTGGACACAGTCACTGTGGGTGGTCGCACACCATCACTGGGGTGTGTCTCATGGCTGTATGCCATGCATAATGGGTGGGCTGCAGGTAGATGGACAGTCACTCCTATTGACTCTGCTCCTTCATCCTAGGTGGCTGATGTCTCTTGCAGATACAGCAGGATATTCAAGAGCTGCTGCAGGTGGCGAGGGAGACATTGCAGCTCCTGCGGTGTATACACCACCATGGGGTCAGGAGGCGAAGGCGAAGCTCACATCGGCACCAGGAAGAGGAGGACCTGGGTGGCCACTGATGTCCCCATGCCCAGACTACCACCTTCCCTCCTTTTACCCACCCTTACACCCCTTCTTCCTTCTCCCATATGTTCACCCCTGCCCCTTACCCGCCCCACCTGTTATGTGGCCCTCCCCCCTCTTGTAAATAATTGTAAATAGTTTTTCTTGACATCTTTTAAATATATGCATTTTGTTATGACAACTGTGGTGGTCTCTGATTTGCAGCAGGCTACAGGTGCTCAGCTGCAGTGGTGTGCATGGCATCAGGGGTGGTGCATGCATGGGCGTGTGTGTGTGTGTGTGTGTGTGTGTGTGTGTGTGCAGAGGTGAAACGCCTATGGTGTGGGCAGGGAGATCAGTCACTGCCTGTGGTTTGTGTGTTGTACTCTGTGCACTGGATGCCTGTGTGCAGTGGTCCATGGGGCCTGCACTGTGTGCATGGCACCCCTGTCAAACCATCAATGGCCTGTGCAGCTGACACCCTTTCATGTCTGTGATATGCATGGTCTGCTGGTGTGTCAGTGCTGGCTGTCCATGCTGAATAACAACTGTACCCGGCACAATGCCAGGTTGCCTGCCATCATCAGTATGGTGCACGTCTGCCTCCGGTGGCACTGTGGCCTCCGCTGTTGTTGTCCCCCATCCACACTGTCACTTGTGTCTGTTGCAGGGGATGTGCTCCAGTGTCTGTCACTTGTGCTCCAGCAGCATGCTGGTGGCATACAGCTTCATGGTGCCTGTGCAGGGCAGCTGGCACACCTGTGCAATGGAGGGGTGCTGGCCGTGTGTACACGTCAGCTGTGGCCACATGCCAGTGGCTTGGTTGACCCGCTACTGTGTCCCTGTGTTGGTGTGCCCTTGGGTATGGGTGGGTGTTTGTCCATGCACTGTGTTGCATCCTGTGTGGTGAATGCCTCCATGCTACACTGTGCATGTCTGTGCTGGCTGTTGTGGCCAGTGCTGGGATGGGATGTGTCCTTGGGAGGGTGTGCCGGGTGCTGTACCACTGGAGGTGGGGTCTGGGGCATACCCTGTTGCATGTAGGGTACCTTGTGTGCTGATGCAAGGTCGGTCTCTCAGCTGTACCTTGGGGGGGATGTGCAGGGCAGCACTGTGCATGCATCTGTTGCAACGCTGTCTGCTGCCGCCCACGGCAGGGTGCTCATGGTGGGGCAGCCTTGCATGGCTCCATGGTGCACAGGGTTGCATTGTCACAGTGGGGGTGGTGACATGCATGGGGTGTCCTGCACTGTTGGGCGCTACTCCTGGGCAGGGTGTATGGGGATCATGGTGCAGGGTGTGCTCTGCATTGGTGGGATGGTGTGATATGGGGTGGTCAGCCCTCCTTGTGTGCCGGTCACAGCTTGCTAGGGTGTGTGCTGGGGCACCATGGCCCGACTGTGGGTTGGTTGCTGGTATCCATGGACCAGTGGTTATTTCAGCTCTCCCCCAGTTGTGCAGTGCATGGGGTGTGGGGGATGATGTCTGTTCTGCTGTGTGTTCTCCTGCCCATCTGTGGCATGGGTGGTGGGCTCCTGCATCCCTGGTTGTGCTGTTGCATTGCTGCCCTGCTGCTGAGGGCATCCCTTGTTGCACTATGGTGCATCTGGACTGCTCAGCTTAACGTCCCTTGTTGCGCTATGGCACATCAGATATGCTCAGCTTCACCTCCCTAGTTGCGCTATGGTGCAGGTGGTGCGATATTCAGTCGTCGGCCGTAGGCGCATCTTGGCCTGTGCAGTTTTTGAATATCACACTTCTTGCGCATGGGTGTAGTGGACTTGCGCTTGCTCCTGCTGTTGCGCACTTTTTGGGTGCAGTTTGAATATCTGGGCCCTAGAGTACTGGGAATGGCCAGACCAAGACCTGGAGAGGGAAACTGCAGTAATGAACCATTCAGCTACAGACGGAACCAGAGAGCAACGGAGGAGCACAGATGGAGCCACTTGCAGTTGCACTGAATGTGTGAGCTGTGGTCCACGAGATGTGCTGCTTGAGGTGGATCCATTTCACTGCCATGGCGCACATTAGAGATTCCTCATGCTTCCAGACCCAGAGTTCCCTTAGCTGGGGTCTGGAGACACAAGGGCTGTGGTGCAGAAGATGCAACAATATTTGTTTAAAGGGTGTCAATGACTGATTGGGACTGAATATATACATACTAATGAGCTACTCATGAATAGGGTTCATTAATATGCATGAATAGCTCATTATTATGTATATATTCCATCCCAGAGTGGTCACTGCCACTCTTTAAGCAAATACTTTTGTGGCTTCTGCACCATGGCCCTAATGTCACTGGACCCTAACTGAGTGATAATGGGGTCTAGGAGCATTGGGAGGGGGGAGGGTAGAGCTCCTGATGTGCTGCTATTGTGGTGACCAGAAAAATAGTGCAGATTATAGCAGAGTGCTTCACAGACCGCAGAGGGTCTGTGATGCAACTTCTACATGTTGTTCAGTTAGAGTGGAGTCCTTGTTTTGCTTGCAAGAGGTATGCAGGGCTCCACCCAATGCAGCCATAAAAAGGGAGCTAAAAGTGATTATCAGAATTCTAGGCCTGTTAGCCTTACTTTGGTCTCGGGGAAAGGTACGCAAAGCAATAGAGAAAGAGGAGTTAGAGCAGCACTTCAAGAAAAATAACATCAGTGATGATACACATCACAGTATAGAGAGGGTAGATCTTGCCAGACCAACATTACAAGATTTTTCAATCCTGTAAGGATAGCACTGAATAGTGGGAAGCATGTGGTTCTGTTTTACTTGGTCTATAGCAAACCATTTAATATGGTGCCACACAAGGAAATAATTGAGGACATTTCTAGTAAAGGTTTTGACAAAAACATTGTGTGATGGATTAAATTATGGCTGTCAGAGAGAATTCAAAGGGCAACAATCCAAAAGGATGCTTCAAGTTATACACTGGTAATGAGAGGGGTACCACAAGGGTCTGTCCTGGGACCTGTGCTCTTTAACCCATATGTGTCAACCATTGAATGCCAGAGGGTGCATGGATGGAAAATGTTATTGATCACACTAATGTTGCAGTAATAATGGACAATGAAAAGGGTAATAGGACCATCTAAAACAGTCTAGAAGCACTGGAGGACTGGCCAACCAGAGCTAAACTAAACTGTAATGGTTCCTGGTCAACAACGTATGGAAAATACAGCATGGTGAAAACCATGTGAGCAACAGAGCACCGGCAGCATCAGTGAGTAGTACACAGCAGTGTCCCGGTGGAACAGTGTGGGAAGACATGGAGCTGCAGGAACAGACTGCATAGAGGAAAACAGCAGGAAACAGCATGGGGAGCCATGGAGCTATGGGAACAAATTGCACAGCGGATAACAGCAGGAAGCAGTGTTGGGAGCCATGGAGTTGTGGGAACAGACTGCACAGGGGAAAACAGCAGGAAACAGCATGGGGAGCCGTGGTGCTGCAGGGACAGATTGCATGGGGGTAACAGTAGGAAAACATGTAACCAGATACAGGTGCACCACTCACAGGGGATGGGAAGGTATTTCCCCTTAGGGAAAGAGAGCTGGTTGCAAATGCGTATTCCAAGGTGTGAATTGGCTGAGAGGAATAAGATGCTGCACACAGAGGCTGGACACCACAGTGGCATTTTAAGGCATGTGGTCTGTGTCACGCCGAGGTAGCAATCACTGTGTATGTTGGGGCAGTACCCACTTGCAGCGTGTTGTCAGTAAGTCGGGCCCTTCCACCCATTACAGCTGCTGGAGTACCATTGCCAGTATACCCCTGCAGTACGTCCGCAATCAAAAGAGTGCTCCCCTAATAAAAGAAGGCAGGTACCTGTACTGCAAGGAATGGGTGTATGGGGAGAAAATATTCTGGAAGTGTCACCCATACGACAGTGGGATATGACTAGCTTGACTGCACACCAGTGTGGATGAAATCATTAAGCATCTGTGAGAGCACAACCATGTCCCTGATGTGGGACAAATTGCATCCAAAGAGGTGATGTCAGCAATGAGGGAGAGGACCACAACAACAAGTGAGACATCCCACAAGTTCATGGTGTCCTGTACTGGGTCCGTGATCCCCTGTATTGGGGTAGACCACCACCTATCTCATCCATGAAGTGCATGACTGAGTGGGCCCATGCCTCCACCTCCAGTCCTCCACTGGAGCCTGACAGCATGCTGGACCTGCACATTCCCAAAGAGTACACGGTGACCAAAATGGGTGAGTGGTTCCTGCTGTATGACAACAGCAGTGGTTCCTGATCTTTACCACTGCCAGGAATAACTTGTGCCTGTAGTACAGCAAGACGTGGTACTGCGATGACACTTTTAAGACCTGCCCTGCACTTTTCTCACAGCTGTATACCATCAACATCATGCAGCACTCCACAGCAGTGCCCACAGTGTTTGTGCTGATGCATTGAAGAAGGCAGCAGTGTACACCAGGTTGTTGCAGTAGCTGCGAGCCCTGACTCCATGTTTGGCCCCTACCACTGTAACCTTGGACCCTGAGCAGGCAGTCTGGAAGGTATTCAGATCTGTATTCCCCACTGTGTTCACACATGGCTGCTTCATCCATCTGTGCCAGACTGTGTGGTGGCAGATGAAGAAGCTGAAAGAGGTGTGCCAGAGGTACAGTAGAGAGAGAAGGACTTTGCACGGCACATCAGGCTGCTGCCTGCCCTGGCTTATGTGCCACCAGCAGATGTGCCAACTGTTTTCAAGGAACTCAGGAAATGGGACTTCATGCAGCATGAAAATCTGCTGCAGCCCCTGTAGGACTATTTTGAGGACACCTGGGTTGGTCATCCCTTGGGCCAGGATGGGTGATTGTGACCAATGTTTGCAGTGCAGCAGTGGAACTGCTATGACTGTGCCCTGAGTGAGCTGCCCTAGTCCAATAATGCCATGGAAGGGTGGCATCACTGCTTCAACTGCTTTGTCAGTGCCTGCTATCCCTCCCTGTGTCATTTCATTCAATGACTGCAGGCAGAGCAGCATCTCAATGACACAGTCCTGGAACAGGTCCTGGCTGGCATGTTTGTGGCCCCTTGCAAACCACAAGTACAGTACAAGTTACATAAAACTGTTCCTCCAATGAATTCTAGCATTTCTTACTGAGCTGAATAAGTGTTGTTGGAGCCAGCACAAAGCCCTGCACAAACTGTTTCTTACGAGTTAAAATGCAGTTTTACATTGCATTGTGGCTGGACTGCAGATGCATTCCGACTGAGCTACAAAAACATTTTACAAACATTGCTCTTGAGCTGGTTAAGCATTGAAAAAAAATTCAATATCAGTTGGTAATGCACTGCAAACTGTAAAAAGTAATGCTAAACCAATTAATTGGTGAAACAGTTTAATGCAACTTGTACTGCATAGGGACACTGGGAAGCATTTTCATGACCTTGTGCAGGGGTACGAGTCTCAGGGTACCTACAGTATGAATACCTGCGTGGCATATCCTATAACTTCCAGCTACATGTGTGCAGTAGCAGAGCCAGGTTTGGGAGCATTTAGGAGTAAGGGGGGCCATTCAGTCAATCATGGGCTCCACAGTGGGCACTAAACATTAAATAATGAAGGTGGTGGGGAACCACTACTCACACTCGGGTAGCCAGGAGGGGTGACTGCCCCCCCAGCCCCCCTCTAGCTCCACCACTTCATGTGTGAGCATGGTACCTGTGTGCCCTGCTCATTCCCCTGGATTGGGTGGCTGCCTGACTGTGGGTCTTGCACTGTGTACTGCTGCAGCTGTGTCCTGGCTGTGGCATGCCTTCCTGATGTTCTGACAGTACTTGTTATAGTGTGCCCTGTTGCACCCTGTTGATAGCAATATGCGTGTTCAACATTGAATCCCTTGGTGTTCTGTATGGTTATTCCTGTGTGTGCCTCTAATCTGCCACCCTTGTTATTTTTACAGGTGACATTGCTGAGCTGAGTTGTTCTATCAGTTAGCTGTTTTTGCACTGCGCTATTCTGTGTCACGCTATTTTGTTTGCACTATTTTTGGGCGTGCTGTTTTCTTTTAGCTGACATCACCTAGAACAAACTTTAACATTAGTAAGTGTACAATCAAGCAACTTGGGAAAAAAGAATCCCAGGGCAATGTACACACTATATGTGAGGGCACTGAGCGTGACGGAGGAAGAAAGAGATCTGGAATCATGGTAACTAATGACCTGAAATTCAGTGCTCACTGCAAACTTTTGACCTAAAAAGGGTTATAGGATGTTAGGCTGCATAGGAAGGCACATCAACTGTAGAAATAGGGAGATGATCCTTCCTCTTGTTAATTCATTGGTAAGACCGCATGTAGAATACTGCAGCTACTTCTGGGCATATCGGTATGCTAAATATATAAAATACTGGGGAGCATTCAGAGAGAGGAAACCAGAATGGTAGGTGAAATGAGAGGTGAGTCTTAAGGAGAAAGACTGGAGGAGCTGAGTATGTACAGATTAGAAAAAGAAGACTTTAAGGAGATGTGTCTAGTGTAAAAGGCTTTTATGAATCCAGACTGAGGCAAATGCTTGGGACTTTAACTGAAGGAATACACTTACGAAGGTAGAAGAAACAGTAAACAACTTAAATGGTCATTACGTTCTCTGACTTACACTTTATTATAAATGCAAATTGTATGTCCTATGTATTTTATATCCTTTGTTTACCTTCCCCGGGTTGGACCTGGAAATGAGCCTTGGCTCAGTGTGTCTTTCCTGGTCACCAAATTTCAAATACAATAATAAATAAATAAAAATTGTACAAGACAAATGAAAGGTCAATGTGGTTTACTGAGAGAGTAGTAGACAATTTGGAATGCATTACCAGGTTTGGTAGTACTGTATAAAACTTAACAGCTCTAACTCTCACATGACAGATTCTTGGAAACACAGAAACAGAAACTGATGTCAGATAAGGGCCACTTGGCCCATTCAGTCTTCTCCTATCTGTTGCATTGCTTACACTGTAGACCCTTCCAGGTCTCTGGCACTTTTTCTTCCACCTCTTACCTATCTTTTATGATTCCCTTGTGCTTATCCCAGGCTTTTTTTAATTCCACCACTGTTTTTAACCCCACTACCTCCACTAGAAGACTGTTCCAGGCAACCAACACCCTTTCTGTTAATAAGTATTTCCTTGCATTCCTCCTGAACCTACCCCCCTCCAGCTTCCTATGGTGACCCCTTGTACTAGAGCACCCTTTCCTCCAAACAATACCTCCCACTTGCACCTTATTCACCCCAGTGTGGTATTTGAAGGTCTTGATCATTTCCCCCTCTCTCTCATCTCCTCCAGGGTGTACATGGTGAGTTCATTTAGCATTTCCTCATAGGACTGTTGATGCAGACCCTGTATGATCATGGCAGCCCTTCTTTAGAAGGGAACAACATAAGAGGATATCTCCACTGGTAACAATGGTGAGCAGTATAATGCCTCTAGCTGTCTACTTGCTTAAAACTGACCTATGATATCTATGAAACAAAATTTCTACACCTGTATTGAGATTTCAGGACCCTTAAATCTTGTGAATCCATGCCAGATTTAGGTGTGTACCTGCAATAGCAGCAGAACCACAGATATCCACATTTTTGGAAAATGTTCACAACATTTCACCAATAAAACAGTGAAATTTGTGATCACCTGTATTTTAAAATTTACCTAACCAAATCTCTCTATATTTAACAATTTCTAAGATCCTTACAAAAGGTTATTTATGTAGATGTTCATAGGTCTAGCTCCAGGGAAACACAATTTGGGAACAAATTGTGCAGGGAGCCAATTGATGGCTGAGCTAATAGTCTAGTGTGGGTTATCACAAACCCGACTGATCAGAATGACTTGACATGTCACCTATACTAACTCAGATAGCAGCCAGCAGGAATGGCAACATAGAGCGCAGAGAAAAACATTTTTAGGAAGGAAATAGAGAACCGGAGAATGATCAGGGCGAAGATTTCATACCCCATAAAGAGGCTGCTAGGACGGTGAGTTCTTTATGGAGCACAGAGAACTAGGAAAGGTCTGAATAATGACACTAGAAAAATTAACAGAAAATGAAGACAGACCAGAAAAAGGAAAATATTCTAGACAAATGAACCTTCACAGGTACCATCACATACTGTGTGACCAATGGATCATTCACACCAGACAATGTCACCAGAGTTAACCGTTTTTAATATCTCTGAGAAAGAACAAATCACACACACATGCAAACACACACACACACAACAACAACAACAACAACAACTAAAGGGTCTGTCAATGGTTCTAAGTTTTTGTGTGTATTAAGATCTAAGTGCTTTTGAAGTAAGATTGGACATCCAAATATTTTCTGAAAGTTATGCATCAAACAATACTGTGATAATCTACCTGATATTGAAACATTAATTTCTAATAAGGGCAAAAGGAAATTAAGGAAAGCCCTGCATAACAAATTTTCTTTTTTTACTACCAGGTAATACATATCTCCCTCCCACTCCCTCAGATCCACAGACACCCATACTTTGTTGGTCCCCCATCAAACCACACTCATTGGATAATCAGGTTTCACCTGAGTCCTGAAAATCAGGAACCCCCACCAAATACTGCACTTCTCCTCCTCCTCCCACTCCCTAGCCTCTTCCTTACATAACTTTCTGTCACCTATCTGCTCCTGCTTTAATCCTACTTAACTGTCTTCTTATGAGTCTACTCCACTCCACACCTCACCATCCCCTACTTAACCTCCCCCCATGTCTGCCCAGCACACTCCTCTCCACTTACCATTTACCCCCTGCTTCTACCCCTATCCTTACATCTACCCCCTCCATCCTCCATTATTAACTTGCCCTTGCTTAGTTCATGCCCCCTGGCAGGGTCCTCAGCATCCTGGAGGGGTCTAGCACTGGGCAAGTCTCCCTCTTCTCCGTGTCTTATCCCCTCATCCCTTATCCCTTACTCCCCCTTATCCTTTCTACCCATTCTTGCCCTCATCTAATTCTGCCCTCTTGTAGGGTTCTCAACATCCTGGAGAGGCATAGATTTAGGCATGCTTCTTCCTTCACTCCTCTACCTTTATACCCCCCCATCAATTTTTTACCCACCTACCTAATCTATCATGTGATAACCACAAGTTCATGAGGTGAGGCACTCAACCTATGGCCTCATGTATCACTATGCACCTGGGCATTCAGTGTTCATATGGCAGAATCGTCTTATTGCTTATTTATAAAATTAGCAAGGAAATTCCCGCATCCTGATTGGTTGTTACCTGTGCATTGAATCTGTTCCATGCATGGTTAAAAACAAATACTAATACACAGGACTGCACTACTAAAAAAAATTGCTGTGCCATTAGAACAGTCAGTTTCAAAAAAGCCATATATTTTTCTACAGCGTTAGTGAGTAAACCATACTTGAGAAAAAACAGTCCAGTAAATAGTATTTCACAATTTTTTAGGAGCAATGACCACCTCTACACAATTTGACAGTTAAACTGAAACCAAAAAAAATGTAATTACAAAGAGGACCCATTCTCTGACACAATAATCGTGCTGCCGATCTCATACAAAGGTAGCTCCTGCTGCATTTGTTGGCAATAGATCACTCTACTAAACCTGATTCCTTTTTTTATTTGTTAACTTTTACATTGGTAGCCACAGTTCTGTAATGTTTGAGTGGAACAGAGCTATTGCCACTTGGTCAGCACCACTCGGTCCAGCACAGGAGGAGGAGGAGGAGGAGCTGCTCTGTCCTGTAGAGGGTCTCGCTGTAACACATGCAGCTGCTTGCTCCTATACGAACACTCACAGTGGCCATTCTTCACTACAGCCTGCAGGTTTGCTCTTCCCTTCAATATATACACGCTTGTTCTGCTGTTCCAGGTTGAAAGAAATGCTGGTCTGTCATCCATCAATGACAAGGGGAGGGGGCCTTTTGGCTCATACTGCAACAATGCACAAACTCTAGGAAAAAAAATGATATTTTCTGGCTGGTGGAATGACTATCTTATCATAAATGGTACTAATAATATAATTTTTTTTAAATATAAATGTGTTTTGTAACATTTCAAAATAAAAAATAATCCCATTTTATATACATAATAAGATATTCTGGGGCGTACATTGAACAGATTTGACCACACTTACAGGGGCTGAAGGCACTTGGCCTGTGGCCTCATATCTCACTATGCACCTGGGTGTGTGGTCAGGTCTGTTCAGGGCTGCAGCCTCATGCTCACTATGCCCCTGGGTGTGCAGTCAGATCTGCTCAATTCACACATCATGTCTTATTGCTGATATATTGTACTGTATGGTATTACTACTGTATATGTTTTTGACTGATGATTATTATTTGCCTAATACAGTGGCATTCATTTAATATTCATAAGGGGGTGAACTCTATGATGATTACATCACCAAAGGCCACATAAGACAACATATGTGATGAAAGGGTTCTTGTTTTGTAAATTGTCTGCATAATTTATATGCTCTTTTATTTATCTGCCTTCTTTATTCTGTTTTCCTGTTTTCACCACCTTCATAATAATACATGTATATTTCACTGCCTCAAACTTGCTGGTGTTGAAACTATCATCCATACATTTGTCTTTTCTTACCTTGATGTTTGTAATTTCCTGATTTTCCTTCTTTTTAAAATCTCTCAATGAACTTTATATATAGTTGAAGCAATTGACATGGTCAGATTGTTTCTGAAATTTCTGTACTATCTCTAGAGGTATTTTCTGCCTTTCTGATGCACTGCTGCAGGACCACCAGATAGAAAGAATCTCTTTTGAAATATTGTAAAATATCTGCAAATATCTGACCATGTCAACTGCTGCCACTGTATATGCACAATACTGCTGCCTGTCTCAAACATTTATCAGTAAACACGGAAACAGAGACAATGACAGCAATCATATACCCAGTCTCCCCATTGCACCTTATCATACCCCAAGACCTTTAGTCAACATGGGTTTTTGTCTGCACTATCCACCCATTGCTGTTTGTGTTACTACTACCCCTGAGTAATGACTGAGCCCTTAACTCTGTCCAAACTGTGCCAAATACCATTAATGGTTTTGGCACCAATACCTCCATACTGTTCCATGGAGAATAAACTCTGTTTTTAAAATACAACTTTGTCATGTCCCACTTGAAACCCTAGCTTCCCCCCCAACCAGCTTCCATTTATGTTGAATATTTCCTCACAGTTCACTTGTTCATTCCTTTCAGGAACTTGAAGATCTCTATCATATCATCCATTTCTGTTATCTAGCCTCGACATTCAGTGCCCTAAGCTGATCCTTGTAGGATCTTCCCTGTTGGCGCCAAATCATTTTGGTTTGAGCACATCCCATCAATTCTCCTGAACCTACCATGCATACCAATCTCTTCACGTACAGTATTGAATAAAAAATTGCCATTGTTGTTTTGACACATTTTTTGGGACTTCCCTCCTGGGCCCCCTTGTCTTTACATTATTTATAAATAAAATCAACTCTTGTGTCTCATCCTGCTCATCCCTTCTTTATGCAGATGATATTGTACTGTACTCAAGCTCTAAAAATATTTCTGAAATAAATTCCAACCTCTCAGTGGACTTTATTAATGTACAGGCTTGACTTACTGAAAACAAGCTGGTTCTCAATGAAAGTAAAACCCAGGCTATGCCATTTGGTTTGGCTTCTAAACTTAAATCCTTCCAAGTGAATTTCAAAGTATCCAGTGCTACCGGCTCCCCAGTTAGTATTGTCACTTCATTCAAATACCTAGGCATCACTCTGGACCGGTTACCCCCCCGACAGTGACATTTTGCCAGCGAGGTCCCCCACAGCGACTACTGCGCCTATAAGCGGTGGGAGACCCGCTGGAACCCGACACTATCTGTCGGGGGTTCTGCACCCCCTCAATCAGCTCCAGCTGTAGTTGAGAATTCTTAAGTGCGGGTGTGTGGGGTGCACAACCCCTGCATGGGGGGGGTCAGGGAGCATAGCCCCCCGAACAAAACAAGACAACAAAGTGCGAACCGGCAGCCGACTGCAGAATGCGGTCAACCTGCCAGTGTCACTGACAGGGCATTTGACAAAATTTTTGTCTGACTCCCGTCGTGAATCCACTCTGGACCAGTCCCTTGACTTTGACCTGCATGTGCAATCCACTTGTAAATCTGTAAATTCAAAACTTTTCATAGAATATAAAACTAGCTACACTTTTACACCATCTGCTAGGCTGGTGATTGCACGGGCATCCTACTTCACTCCCTGACCTATGGGGTACCGACTTACGCTGTCATGCAGAAATCTACACTATGTAGATGGGATGTTGCCTATAACAACATTTGTCAATATGCCTCTTCATCGACGTGACTAAAGCACCATTGCTAGCATTATTCTGACCTAGGCTGGCTATCACCCTCTGCAGTCAGACTACACTCCCTTGGATCTCTAATTGATAGTATCATGAGGTCCCAAACTCCTGTAGCGCTTGCCGCCTTGCTGCTTCCCCAGTCATCCCTATATGGCCTATGCTCGGTTGAGAAATTCTTTCTTTATGTCCCAGGATGTAAACATCAAAAGGCACTAGTGCCTTCCCCTACTTTGGCCCAAATTACTGGAACACTCTGCCTCCTGCTGCACATCAGCCTCCATCACATGCCGCTTTCTAAAATGACCTCCATAAATACTTATCCCTCTCTGAGGTTTGCTCTTGCTTTAAACAACCATAATTTGATTCTCCTCAGCTCTTTCCTCCTTCTCTCTCCTACTAAACTGATTTCTTGGTTATCACTTGTGTCTCTATCGACCCTCTCCTCCCAACTCCTCAAGCAAAAAGGTCACATCCTTGCTAGGGCAGTGGTTAAGTGCCTTCTCAACTCTGAGCTACCTTATCCTCTCACTTATACCTTGGCCCCGTACTGTGCCAAACATTTATATCTGTAGTGAGCTGTCAATATTATCCTTCCTGCTGGTGATTCATTTGTGTCTTTCTGTTGAAATGACCTACTCAATTATGTGTATCCTATCTAAACATACTGTATTCAAACTGTTTTTCTTTTTGCATCATTCTAATTTTGGCTATTGCGTCTAAAAATGTCTGATTCCTGTATAGACTATCCATCTATGTAACTTGTTTTTTTCACTATTTGCCTGAAGTTTACTGTGATCTGTATCCTACTGCTGTAATCTGACTGTTTTTTTGTATTATGTTTAACTGTACCATGCTAGCTACTGTCTGAAGTCACATCCTACCACTGCCTGTACTGTATACTGTTTACGGCTGTAACCTCCTGGGTCATGTCTGAAAATAGTCATTTCCATGGCTGGTACACTCACCCGGTAAACAAAAACTAAATAAATAAATTTTTAATGTAATCTAATCTGTGCATAATCATTTGTTCTCTCTGATCATTCCTATTCCGCATTCCTTCTTTTATCTATTCCCATTCACCCTTGCCTCTTTTGGGAATTAGACCTTTAGATTTTCTGCTCTTCATTTCTGGAATAAATGTAATCTCCGTCTTTCTCAAACTGAGTATTCTTCACTTTTAAACTCACATCTCCAAACATTCCTCTTCTCTCTTCCCCACCGTTCCTTTTCATAAATGTAACTGTTTTGATGAGCAATATTAGTAATCTGTTTATTTCTTTGATTTACAGTTCAATATTAATTGTACTGTATTTAAAAATATACAATATCTATGGTCCAGTGGCACTGAGGACTGAGAAGCTGGACGCCTTACCTCACACCACACCGGCGATCTGTGTTCAGGAATGAGCAAAGACCACTAGGGGTTGGCATGGAGGGGAAGGATTTAGCATCTAATAGACTGCTCTCTTTCTCTGCTGACTCCTAGTGGAGGCTGGTGGCTGGTGTGCTGAGGCTACAGCAGAGGAAGGCGAGGCAAACGTTAGGAGGAATGCATATGGAAGCATGCATGTTCACTCCTTGGGCATCATTGCATGTTCTCAGCTTGAGGAAACAAAAACCAGAGGGAAAAAGTGGTCCTGGCGAGCTCCATGGCAGTCAGTCTCTGCAGGCGGTGCCCCCACTACTGACAGCAACACACCTCCAGCACCAAATCCTTGTGTGATGTGGGTTGAGGGGAGAGAAGGTAGCATCTTTCAGAAAAAGAGATGTGCAAAAACAAGGGGGCACAATTTGAAGATAGAGGGAGACATCCCAGAAGTAATGTGAGGAAGTATTTCTTCACAGAGAGTGTTGTGGATACATGGAACAGCCTTTCTGAGGAGGTCGTAGAGTCAAAAACAGTGTGGGAATTCAAGAATGCATGGGACAGACATAAAGCAATTCTAGTTGGGGTAGGAGGAAGTTGGTTAACTAGGATCTGCAGCTTATCCATTAGGTAGGGAAATGGGCAGACTAGGTGGGCCAAGCGGTCCTTATCTGCAGTCAGATTCTATGTTTCTATGTTTCTATGTTTCTATGGGGGATCCCCCATCACCCAACCATGGGGGGCAAGCTGTGAGGCAGCTGGAGGTTGAGCTGTGAGCGGGGAACGGGGCTGGGGGATCTGACAAGAAGTACTGCCACCGGGGACTGGGAGGAATAAATAATTTAACTAAAAAAAAGTACAATATCTTGGTATTTCTCTTATTATGATTTTCCTAAGATTTCAGTACATTTATTCTTAATTTAGTCAACGTCATTATAGATTTTATGTTTTTCTTTTATTGCTTTGTAAATATTTTTTGATGCTCTGGTATAAATTATACATTATACAGACACGGTTGTGCCTGTATATTAGGGTTGAGTAAGCACTTTAATGTTAAAACCCAGTTTTAGTTCCTTAATAACTTTACCCCCATTCAACTGATTTATATGTCATTTGGAAAGCACAGCTCTTGATCCTGAAAATTTAATGTAGATTACTTCAGTGGGGGAAAAGTTACAGAGGTGCAAACAAATATAAAACTCAACATTTTTGAAAATTGTAAGAGTTTTTTGTGCCATCTGATAACTAAAAAAACATGAGGCTTTGAAACCTGAAACTTTCAGGTTTGATAGAGGTTGCTCCAAGGTATGAGTATTTGTTGTTTATAGGTCCAACTGTTTTATGGTGTTTAAATTATTTAAGAAGAAAATTCTGTTTGTGAGCCTGTGCAGTTTAAAAAATGAATGTTCTGTGGATAGCTGAATTTTTGTGACAACAGCCAGTTGCACCATACAACACAGCTGTCATTTACTAACAAAAGACAGTTGTGTCATATAGCAACCCCTGCTGTGTCATGACTTATTTGACAGGGATGGGGCTACTGTCATTATAGCTCCACCATCCTGACTGTGCTAGTCCTTACAATAAACTGTGTCTGCAAACCGTGGCCCCAATTCCCCATGACAGTGTAGTTATTTATTTATTTACTGTGTAATACAATACCAGAATACCCACCCCTGGTGTTGGATGTCCCCCAAGCCCATTGTTTTAGTAATAGTTGCCAAAATTCGGGGGCCCAATCCCCATGTTTGCATTTATAAGCCCTCCTCAGCAGTGTGTGACACTGGTGAGCCCATCCCCAGTGTTCTGAAATAAATTTATTATTTTCCTTGCTTCTTGCAAAAGGAAAACTGACCCTGACATATTTTTTTAATCCTGAAATAAAGAAAACAGTCCCTTGCCATCCTTGCCCTCCCCCTCCCCATCCCGATTCAACCACTTAGCGCCCACCACACCAAACCCCCTTACCCTATACTTACCACCAGAGGTTGAATGCCATCATCCTTTGTGGGCTGGGACATGTCAGCCCTCTTCAAAGGTGATCTGTGTACTGAGGAATATAGTTAAGTGCCATATAAAGTATTTCAATGGCGTTTTGAACCTATGTTCATAACTAGTGATGGGCGAAGTGGCCCTAATTTGCTCTGTGGAGTGATTCGTGGAGTGAAGGCCAATTCACAGAGTGCTCCACAACGCGAAGCGGGTACTTCACGTTATTAATGGGTAACACAAAGTCCATTGAAAACACTGACTTCACATTACTCCACTTTCCTAAACCACTACTCCACCAATTCTTAAGGTGAAGTACATTGAAAACAATATACTTCACCTCACTTCGCCTTGTTTTTAAGCTCCAAAGGTGAATTTTGCAGTGATTCATGGGATTTCAGGTCACATGGGCTGTAAATTGTTCTGCCCAGCCTCAGTATTGGGTAGTGTGTGTAGTAAGCTATAGGAGACAATCTGCTCTGAGAGCTCTCTGTAATTCAAACCTTCAAAAAGCTGTTAAAAAAGCTTTTTTGAGTCTTTTTTTTTTTGCTGAAACTTTAGTTCATCGATTATAGGAAACCCTCCTGTGCGCATATCATTGAGCGTTTATTGTTTGTGTATGGATTTTGAATGTTAATATACAACATTCAGTCTGTGTACTGAAAGACAGTGGAAGTGTGCTTTGAGGGAGGGGGGTGTATCTGTTGTATAGGTAGATTAACTCAGAGAAAAAGACAGTGCTTTCTGTTTTGGTGATATTTTTCTTGTATAACTGTGTTAATGTGCACACAGTAATATTTTCAATATTTCTTGCCATTTTTTTGCTGATTGTTGTGGTGCAGCAGTGTACAATTTTAGTTTGTTTAAAATATGTGGTTATATTACTGAAGTTTTCAATTTGCTATGCATTACTTAGTGTGTGTGTGAGTATGTGTGTGACGCGTGTCATCAAATCAGACACCTTTTATTGTGCCACATAATGATTTCAGCAATGTGAAGCTGCTATCCACTGCAGCTGTGTGATTTTTGTTCTTCTTTGTGGTATCTTTAGTGGTACTACTACTAGTGACTCTTACTGACGCAGTGCATAATTTTAGTTTGTTTAAAATATGTGGTTATATTACTGAAGTTTTCAATTTGCAATGCATTACTTGGTGTGAGTGTAAGTATGTGTGTGACGCGTGTCATCAAATCAGACACCTTTTATTGTGCCACATAATAATTTCAGCAATATGAAGCTGCTATCCACTGTAGCTGTGTGACTTTTGTCTTCTTTGTGGTATCTTTACTGGTACTACTACTAGTGACTGTTACTGCAGCAGTGCAGTACACTGTCCCCCCCACCATGGCCTGCCCCAACTGGCAAAGGTATTCATTTCCAGATTTGAATTTCTGATGGTGAGCACTGGTTAGGTGTTGTGCCTTTGTGTCTGCATCTCTTCAGGGCACAGCGCAATCTTAATCTGTCTGTGCATTTGCATCTCTTTAGGGTCCAATTTCCATCTGTAACTTAAGTCACAGTTGTTTCTTTGGCTTCCCTTCAGAGTACTGGACAGGTGTGATGCTTAATTCTGCATGAACATTATACTCATTAATATGCATTTTTAAGCCAGGACCATCATCACGAGTCACTCGTGATACAAATCATGTTCTTCATCATCACGGTCACAAATGCAGTCTCAAATCATGATTCATGATTATTCACGTTACGAATCACAATATTAATTTTTTGTAATAGTTACTTGGATGTACTGTAGGCCTGTTTTGTAGTATCTCTCCATGCTTCGTCACCCCACCATTGTACACACTGATTCGTGTTTTTAAGTCTGGGAGTTTTAAGCTACAGCTCATCTGGGAAGTACAGTCATAGGCGGTAGGCATTCACATTTCTTCATCATCACAGTCACAATTGCAGTCACAAATCACGATTCACGATCACGTCATGAATCACAACATTAATTTTTTGTAATAGTTACTTGGATGTATTGTAAGCCTGTTTTGTAGTATCTCTCCATGCTTCACTACCCCACCACTGTATTCATTAATGTTTGTTTTTAAGTCAGGGAGTTGGACAGTGTCTGCAGTACATACACAGACTGGAAATAAGACTGAATGCACACATGCAGTTTAGTACAGTATACTTGCACTGCTCAGAATACAAAGTGTCATGCATACGGAAGACAACAAAAAAAGGGCATAATTACATACAAGGGTCAGGAATGGTGGAGGAATACATTTTATAACACGGCAAGGATGGTGTGGGGGGGGCACATGGTGTGAGGAAAAAAAAATAATGTGGGATCCCATGGTGATCCAGCAGCAGTTCCAGCATGGACATAATTTGCAACTGATGTCCATTTTTTGTGATCCAGCCGCAGCTCCACAGCACTCACCCTCTCGTTCTTATCCTTGGCAGCACTAAAGAGAGCTGCCAAGTCAGCCTGTGTTTCATGCAGTTCTCTGGGGTCCACACGTTCTGCAGGCTGACCTGCTGGTGGTGGTGGTGGGGGTGTTGATGGAGCAGCAGGTGCAGCTGTGGCCCTCCTCTTCTTAGGGATGCCGCAATGCACAGCTGTACCCTCTGCCACAGAATGGCCAGCAGGTGCAGGCAAGGTCCTTTCTGTGGCAGCCTGCCACTCCAACTGCTGGTGATTGAGCATATGGCTGTGCTGGCCCTCAGTCCCCAGGTGAGTCCCCTGGGGACCACGGCACACCTCCACCTCACATAGACAGCACTTGACCACACTTCTGTCCCCCCGAACAGTCAAAAAACTGCCAAACAATGGAGGTGCAGGGGGGACCAGGCACAGGCAGGGGATGGCCAGATGAACTGGAGCTGGCTGGTCACGGTTCTGAACAGGGATGGGATCCACTCCTGGGCCCAGGGGAACAGGCACATCCTGCTCCAGAGGACCTGGTGCTGGACTTGGTGGTGGTGGTGGTTCAACTGCCTCAGAGTCAGGACAGGAGGTGGTGTTGGTCCTGCTTCTGGGGGGGGGACACTCACAAGTTTTGAGAGGTCCAACAGGAATGGGTGCCCAAGCCCTCCACACATGCACATGGCATGATGCTTACCACTACCACGTTCTCCCAGAGCTGCCTCCGCTGCAGACATTCCCTCACCCTGGTCCATCTCTCCTACTGAGCTCCCTCAGTCTGAGCAATCACTACTCACACTGTCACACAACACACACACACAGTCACACAGACAAACAACTAACTACTTATAAAGGTAAGAAAAATAAAATTTACAGAAAGAGCAAATGAAGTAAAAAAGGGTACAGGCAGAAAAGACAAAAAATGTTGCTTTTAAAAAAGCTGTTGGGTCTAAATCAAAGTTTAAATCTCCTCGCTCTGATCTCAAAGTATCAGCAGTCACAAAACACGCTACTCTCTCTCCGTCTGCACAGGAGAAAGTAAAAGTATCTGCTTATATGACTCACTTTCTTCCTGCCTAGCTAAAGAGCATGGGACTTACAGTACTGTAAGCCATGTGATGTGTGTGGGGGCTGCCAAATCTGAAATACCAAGTGGGTCAGTTAGAATCATAATGAGGAACGCAAAGTCTATTAAAAACAATTACTTCATCTTACTTCGCATTGCCATTCTGCCTTAACATGAAGTGGTAATGACAAGGCGTACGCTGGAATTTAACTTGGCTGCATCTTTATTCATAACTTTGATATTTTAGAATTAAAATATTGGTTTTTGGGATCTTCCTCATGAACACCGTCATGTCATTTCATTAATCAGGCCTGAAGGTGATTTTGCAGTCACTGCATGACATCACCTTTCAGGGCCAATTTACAAAATTTCACTGACAGTGTTCATGAGGTGGGGTCCCAAAAAGGTTTTGTTGAAAATTTGGAGAAAGATTCCTACAAACGCCTAAGTTACGAGAGTACATTGAAACTTTTCTATGCACTTGCATAACTTTTGTAACTTTTAATATTTTGACCCCAAATTTTCAACATAGCCATTTTGCCAGCCCTCTTCATGAACACGACAGCTGTCATTTTTTACATGCTGGCTGAAATGTATATTTGCACCTGTGGCATGGAATGATGTTTTGGCAGAGATCTGAAAATTTTCCCCTATGGATTCATAAGGTGGGGTCATAAGAAAACTATGTTGAATACTTGGGGTCAAAATATTAAAAATCAAAGAATGTATGAAGTAATGTTGCTTGCAGGAATGTCCATTGCACCACTGGGGAACATGCTGCCTTACTGTGCCAATGAGCTGAGTTCAGGTGTGAACTCAGTGAACCAGTTTAATGGGACAAGGCTGATGGGGAAGGTACAGCAGCATGCAGTTCCAGCCCCAGCCAGGGTAGGGATGGAGTAATGTTTTGGCACAGATGCCACATCCTGTGGATGATCAGGGAACCTCACCTACACGGTACTGACCTGCTTACTGGGGTCTGCTGGGCCGATACACTGGGTCAGGATTGTATCCAATATTGTATTTATCTCATTTTGAGCAGATCCCTTTCAGGATACAATTCCACTATCAGAAAAAAAAGGGAAATTCAAAACTACGCTACTACAGACATTAGGGTTGTAAAACGCAAACTGCACAAAGAAAGGCTGTAAGGAGGGATGGGCATTATGGTTGACGACCCCAGTAAGACCCCACCACTGATTCACCAATACTCCGGAGACCCAAATCCTTAATGTTTTTCATTTCTCTTCCTTGTGCGCTTTCCATTCTACAACCCTAATGTTTGCATTAACATAGTTTTTTGCAATGAAGATAGATAGATAGATAGATAGATAGATAGATAGATAGATAGATAGATAGATAGATAGATAGATAGATAGATAGATATAATGAATGATGGATGGACAGATGGACAGACAGACAGACAGATTGATAGACATAGGCAGAATAGCATAGTGGTTAAGGGCACTGAGCTGCAAACCTGAAGACCTGGGTTTGCATCCCATCAACCTTCACTTGCATGCTGTGTGGCCCTGAGCATGTCCTTAACTTCCTTGTGCTCTCAGGTTGCACCTCAAAACAAACTCTGTATTAGTGTGCCTTTCCTGATTAAACAATTTCCCTTTCCCTTGCTTATATTGAATAAAAGTGTATCTAATTGTATTGTATTGTATTCATATTTATCTACCTACTTTTCTTATGTAAGGGCCAGCACCCCCTGTGTTTACGGGTATATGGTGGTAGTCTTATCAAAGGAGTACCATCCTTACATCATAGAACCTGTACCAGCACAAGCACTGCTACCATCTCAGATCTGGGACACTGGAGTAGGGGCATCATCAACCAGCACTCTGGTGCACCAATAAAGCATGAGACTACACAAACAGAGACCAAATATGAGCTGGAATAAAGTGGAAACACATCAATTCATCCCTGTCATTTCACTCTGTGACAACTCGGATCAGACTATTAGTTCTGGCATCAATCGACTCCCATGTCAATTCGTCCACAGACAGTTTGCTCCCACTATATATCCTATTGTACTCCAACAACAATTATAGTATGACTTCTACTTTCTATAACACTCGAGTACATTGCCTCATCTGGTGGGTGAATTGCACCCACCTGGAGTTTATATTATAATGTTTATGCAGGGGAAGAATTGTCTATGGATGAATTGAAGTGGGAGTCAATTGACACCAGGGGTAATAGTTTGGCATGAGTTGTCATGGAGCAAAATGACTGGGATGAATTGTGACATAGCCGGATAAACCTGGGTGGGTACATTTACATAGCTACAGCAGATTTTACACAGTCCAAGGGCATTTCACTTTCAACCACTTCTCCACACCTTCCTTCCACAGTACAGTAATTGTTGTGTCCCCTGCACCATTCCTATAAACTGGGGTTCTGATTTCCAGCCACACAATTCCAAGCCAAGTTTCTTTTGAAATATTTCCTCTTAAACGTTTCAGGGTTTGCCTCTGCACTTAAGAGGCATACATATTTACATTTATTCATGGAACTGGTTCCAGTACATTTATACTGCATATACAGCCATAAACTCCCTATGGGGTCCCTGGAGCCCTGACACTTCAAAGGCCATTTGTGCATGGCATGCTTCCAAGTAGGGCAAGTACTATCCCTGGGACAAATCCATGCCTGCACATGTCTTATCATGCCATTGAAGGACAATTTTTATTGACCAGCATAACAGCATTATAATAGTACTACTAAACTGATAAGAGTTGGTTCGGCTGTACCCGCCTCCCTCTGACAGTGTACTGATAGACCTAGGGGCCGTATGATACAGGTTTACATGCCGTGATCTTCACACAGGATCTTATCAACCCCAACTCTTGTTAGGTTTCCTTCTTCTGATGACCTTCATTTGGATTCCTGCCAGGGGTCACATACTGTGGTACCTAGTTTTTTTCAGGTTTTCATCAGCATTTCTATTGTGAGGCTTACTTACAGTAGCTAGATCAAGAAACCACACACTTTCAAAATACCCCACAAATCAGATAATAATAATAGCACTTTTTCAAGTGTCACATTTGGCCACAAAGCACCATTGAATAGTTAGCTGTGGCCACATTGGGGACTTTGCTACTGCTTTGGCAATATTCTCAGCCCAATTAGCATTTTCTGGAATTTGTAAGTAATAAGGCTTTTTTATCTTACTTTCCTGGTCCTATCCGATTTGTAGGGTATTTGGCAAGTGTGGGGTTTCTTTGTCTGATTTCTTACATTATTTAATACGCTGCCATTTCCATTGTACAACCCATTTCCTGTGTGCTTATTTAGAGTTGACCATCACAATCTGGTGCTACATTCATAGTTGACCTCTGCTAGTTACTTCTGGTGGGAGATGATCTGTAAGGATCCCTGCAACTACCCTTGAGGGGTGGCCCTTCATTATCCTTCATGTGCCATCTAGTCCTCATTCTCTCTGGGGTCTGCAATGCCTTCTGAGACCCATCCTCTTGGCATTTGGTAGTGGTACTCTGGAGACCTAGAGATGGACCAGTGGCACCTGGACCTTGGGAATCTGCTACCATCCCAGGGCCTGCAGGCTTCTGTCTGGGTCACAGCTGGACGATGGAGCCCTCCTTTTTCTGCTTTTTCTGAACCAAACCAAACTACAAGACCCTCTTTCTCTCATGCTTGTCTCCCCTTTTTGTAGATAATCAGGGAAGGGCAGAACCATAAGTATCCATGACAGAGTTCCACTCTGCACCACAAGCATTGAGACATCCTGTCACCAAGCAAGCAAGTGGCCTTGTTAAGGACACATATCAAAGTGAAATGTATCCCTTCCAGAGACCTCTAGTAGCCAGCCTCAAGCTGAGTGAAGAGAGAGGTTGGTTACACTCATCTTTCTTGTTTAGATTATTTTACCCGCTGTATTTTTTTCCCTGTCTGGATGCAACCATCTTCCATTTTCTCAATCAGACTTCTCCCATTTCAAGTAGTCCCTTTCACAGGTGTGCAAAGTCATGAAGCTTCACTTTACAAAATTATTTGCAACTTTTCTAGACTTTACACAATTCAAAGTGTGGCTACACATAGTACTTGCCTGGCAAGATCTATGTATAGTGGCACTTCACCCACAAAAAATCTCCATTAAGTAATTTCCCATTTTTTCATTCATTATATCTCTTTACAAAAAACAAAATTCCCTATCCGACCTCTGGATTATAGATACCCACTCACTCCCACCATGCTACACAGTTCTAAAAGATATTCCCCACATGTTCCCCAACTAGGCCCCCAACTATCTCTTCCCCTTCTTGATTCTGGCCAAGTTTTCATATATGTAAAATTTCCTTCCCCTGCCAGTAAAATTTAGTTTCTCCCACCCTTGTCTCACCAGATCATCAATGCATCCCTCCATTCCTCACCCTTTTTTCCCAAACCCCATAGCATCAGTAGTCAGACTGGTTTGATATCTGTAAAAAAACTGTCCCATGTCAGTGTAAGCATCCTCATCCTTCTGTGCTGTTATCTGAATGAATGATGAGTGATGTATATTCTAGTAGTAACACCTAAGCAGTTGGTTGTTATCGAATCGGGTATTAGCCCAATGGACTCACAGCCTTCTTCTGTCTGCGCACTACCAAGTTACCAAGTTAGTACTTGAATATACATCACTAACCATTACATTTGGATCCCAGCACAGAAGTGTGAGGACACTGACTGATGATTTGGCTGGACGGTGGGTGGGTAGTTGATGACAAAGTGGATTTTGTGGCCTGAGGGAAGGGAATTTTACATACATTAAAGACTTTACTGAGATCATGGAGTAAGGAGGGAGGTGGTGGTCTAGTGGAGGGATGAGTGGGGGAAATAATTTAAAACTGGTTGGTGTATAGGAGGAGATGGGATAACTGAAACACATCCTGTAAACATTCCTTTCAAGGAGCCTGGCCTCAAAGTCCCCGCTGTATTGGTAAAGCCATTGGCAGAGAGACTGGTTGGCTGAAGTGTGTGGACCTTTCTTGGTGAAAACAAGTCTATGGTTTAGAGATATTGTGAATTTATCATTTACTGGTGGAGTTTGTGTGATGTCAGGACCTTTATACTTCATGAACCTTTCCAATGCTCCTTGATCTTGCACCTAGCACCAATTTTGCACTCAATTTTTTTTAAATACACCAAAAAACACAATTGCCACCATCACCTTCTGTGTTAGGCACCCACCTTCTACACCAACCAGTTTTAAATTATTTTCCCACCCATCCCTCCAGTAAACCACCAGTTCCTTCCTCCCACAATGATCTCAGCAAAGTCTTTAAAGAATGTAAAATTCCCTTCCCCAGCCCACAAACTTCAGTTTGCCATCAACTACCCACCCAAGGTCCAACCAAATCGTCAGTTAGTATCCTCACTCTTCTAAGCTGTGATATAAACAAATGGTAAATAAAAAAATGGCTGCTATGTCCACAGAAAGAAAAGTAAATTTGTCTGGACCAGGTGGTATTCATTTAACTCTGCTGCATCCTCCTCAACGTCTGACCCCATATCTGTACCATACCTAAAGTTCATAAAGATAATAGAAATCCTCCTGGCTGCCCAATTGTTTCAGGATCTGGCTCATTAATGAAACCTTTAAATCTTTATTTGGACAGTTTCCTAAAACAGGAGGTGAGCAGGTTAGACTCCCACCTACATGACACTACATCAGTATTAGAAGAATTAGTTGGGTTCATTTAGCAAGAATCCTATTTGTGGGTCACTACTGATGTATCAGCCTTATATACTAGCCTTATATACTAGTATAGAACACATTTTTTGGGATTAATGCAGTTAAATCTATTTTGGAAAATTCACAGTTCAAATTTTATTTTATTAGGTTTAAATTTAATTTTACACACTAACTTTGTTATGTATGTTCAATGGATTTTTTTTTTAACAAATTGAGGTATTGCAATGGGATCCTCGGTTGCTCCCACATATGTCAATCTTTGTGTGGGTTGGTGGGGGGGGGGCATGATCCAGGACTCAATTAATAACCCATTTTTTTCATCACATTATTAAGTATAAATGTTTTATAGACAATTTGCTTATAATTTGGGATGGCATTGAATCTAAAATTTTGGCCTTTCTCCAGTATTTGAATGACAACACTTTGGGTTTTAAATTCACAGCACAGTATGGGCAGAAAGAGATTCATTATTTGGATCTTACTTTGCAGGGGACTGTAGGTGAGCCAGTAAAAAACTAAAGCCTACAGTAAACAGATGGCAGGAAATAGTGTCCTGCATGGTTGTAGCTCACACCCAAAACATACAATTGAAACTGTACCATATGGTCAGTTGATTTGGCTAAAGAGGAATTGCTCTGACCCATCCAATTTTATACAAGCAAAGGAAGAATTATTTGGCAGACTAAGGGAATGGGGGTATAAAGAAAGCACTTTACAATAGGTATTGCATAAAGTTGAGGTGGTGCACAGGCAGGAGCTCTTCCAGTACAAAGAGAAAATTATCAATATGAACAAGGTTGTTTTTTCAATGGAGTATGGCCTTGGTTCAATGGATCTAAAGGCTATAATCAAAAAAACACTGGCATGTTTTAGAGATAGATAAGGATCTTAGAGAAGTTTCTAATACAGGACCTCTGGTAGCATTTAGGAAGGTGAAGAACCTATGGGATCTTTTGGTCCAAAGTGAATTTAGAAATGAGAAGAAAACAAACACATGGCTGGGGGATAAACCCTTTTTTTTTCTTTATAAGCACTGCAAGACATGCAAGTCAGCTGTTCAGGGAAACAAATTTAAAAATCCAAGTAATCTGGGAGAAAGGGTGGTGAAGGTAAATTAATTTATTACATGTTCCACCAAGTTTGTGATACAGTATAAGCCCTGTGGTGCTCCTTTGGGAAAGTGAATATAGGGCACACCCCACTCACCCTTGAGAGAATATAGGAGCATTTCAGGGCTATTCAGAAAAGGGATCTGTCACATCCTATAAGCAAACATGTGGCAGATTTGGTGGACATTTCTAACCATCGAGTGTCATACATGGGTATTCACCATATTCCATACAGAATTAGAGAGGGAAATAGGTCATTGGAATTGGATAAGGCAGAATCAATGTGGATATTTTGACTTAAAAGCCTTAAACCTGAAGGCTTTAATGATCTGATGAATTGGCAGCCATTTACTCATAGATAAAAAAATAATACAAATCGGTCATATGTATTTTATGAAAAACATCTTTTAGAAGTTGCAAAAACTGGGTAGAATAATTTCACACTTTTAGTATGGCTCTAGGTGGGTTCGAATTATCAATTTTTTGCTTATTTAGATATTGGATATTTTTTTCCTTTAAACATATGACAATCAAAAGTTTTGATGGGTCTGATAAACTGGGGCCCATTCATCTGTAGAAAAAAAAACTATTAAACATATAGTTTAATATGGGAAAAGGAATTTATGTTTGAAGTATATATGTTATTATTCAATGTTTCATGAATGCCTGTATGGGCTTTGAATGTTTATTTATGCCCCTTCAGATTCAAATTAATCTGAACAATTGATTGCAATGAGGAATTAGGGATTTATGTGCACCACTTCAACTTGATATTCTTCATGTTAAGTTTTGTGATATAAACTTGAATATGTGGTATCTTTATTGTTGTTTTTTGTTAAATCAAAATATCATATATGAATTATAAGAAATTAATATGCCTTTTACTATAACAGTCATGGTCAGTAGAATGACATTTGAAAGCTATGGCACCATAGGTTCATATAGAAATGTGTACTTTAAAAAAGTGTTTGCTTCTTTTTGCCACTTTAATGTGGGACTGAGGGCAGCACACCTCAGCAGTGATGTATGTGTATATTATTAAGGCATTCCATGTAAATGCATGGGCATATCATCATTAAGGATAGCTGAGGTGTGCTGCACTCATTTCTCATTTAAAAAGTGGTGAGCACTATAATGGGGTAATTAAGTTTTATTATCTACACCTGCACTTTGAATGTATTTAAGCCAAAGTTTATTGTAGCTTGGTCATGCCTCCTGACGAAGGGGTGGCATAGCCCCAATGCGCTGAGGCTGGTTTGAGGGAAGTGAAGCAAAGCTTATTTTCACTAAGAATTAACACATTTTTCTTACAATTCTGTAAGTATTGCATTTTTTAAGCAATAAAATACTCTCTCTGAATTTTCTGGCATTTTGGGTGTAGACTTTTTCTCATTACCGGGATTTCTGTCTTTCATTTTTTCAGCACCTGTTGGTTTGTTGGAACGTAGCTTTGCTTTGGCTTCCCCTACAAAATTTTTGGTAGAAATGGCAGAAAAGGTATTAAAGAAATTTTTTTTTTTGTTCCAGGACCAGCCATATCTGCAAATTCATGGTACAGTTTTGGGTGCCACTATGGCCCCCAGCTATGAATATCTTTTTTATGGGGAAATGGGAGCTTGATCATCTATACAGGACCACCACAAAACCATTTTTTGACAGACTGGATTTGTGTCAGCACTTTATAGATGATATTCTGGTTATCTGGAGGGGCACAGTACAAGGATTTGACTCCTTCATAAAATGAATGGAGAGTACAAGCTCGTGCCTTAGATACAGATTTTATATCCACCCTGCTGAAATCACCTGTTGGATTTGAAAATTTATAAAAATAGTAAAGGTGATGTTTGTACTACATTGTTCCAAAAAAGCACGGACAGAAATAGTCTTTTGAGATATGAGTGCTACCATCCTTCCCATGCGAGCTTTACTATCCCTAAGGGACAAATAGTGCGCACATTGAGGAACTGCACTGTCTAGTGAATTTGTGCAAAAGAAGGCTTCACAAGGTCAAATATACATAGAAAGAGGATACCGTACTCATAGTACAGCCACGACCATAAGAGAAGTAGACTCTATGGACAGGAGTGATACTCTGCAGTATGCCAGTGTTAGGCCCAAGAATCAGACCAACACAAATTGCCCTTTTGTGACTACATTTTCTAAGAGAGCTGATAGTGTACAAGAGATCATTAAAAGTAATTGGCCTATTTTAGAATTAGAACCAAAACTGAGAAAAAGTGTGGAAATGGGCCCAAAAGTCTTTTTTCGTAGAAGCAAGAATATTAAGGCTATGGTGGTCAGCAATATACTCCTGGGTCCTGCCTCTGCCAAGCAAACAGTTTTAGCCCCTCTCCCTATAGTGACTTTTCACTGTGGCAAGTGTATGTACTGTAAAGTTGTAACCCCACGTAAATCCTTCTCCCATCCTAGAAAGGAGAGAGACATAGCAATTAGGGATTTCATCACTTGTGCTACCACTCATGTTGTATACTTGGTACAGTGCAGTTGTGGAGCCTACTATGTGCGCAGAACCACGTGCAGTTTCAGGATAAGAATAGGAGAACGTTAGGGCAGTACAAAGGAGAGATGAATCTCATGCGTTTGCAAAACATATTAAACAGCATGGAGAAAAAACACACAGCTTCAGTTTCTTGGGCATTAAAAGAGCAAGAGTTGGCCGGGGGGGGGGGCAAATAAACTAATCAGACAAAGAGAGACTTTTTGGAGTTTTGAGATAAGGGCATGACAAGAGCAGGGCCTAAATGACAGCATAGAGCTGAGTGCTTTTTTGAAGAAATATAGATGTTAAAAACACAGTGATTGTATGAGTGCAGGATGTTTGGTTGTAGGGGGTTGGAGTTCATAGCTCTCCTCTCTCCCCCACATAGTGTTCCCATGAAACCAGTTGCTATAATATGTTCAGCTTCATTGGTACATGTGTAATATTTTAGATGCAGACGTGGGATTTTCCAACTGGGATCTGGAAGATGCACATGGAAGTTATGTAGGCAGCTGAAATACCACCTATTTTACATGCTGCCGTGGGACACCCCAGGTACTACTTGGAATTCACAAATGTCTGTCTCAACTAATATCCTTATTTGAAGCTTATGATCTATTGAATGAATTTCTAGAAGGCTAGGAATCTGAATTTGACTATAAAATCAAACTGAAATTTAAATCTGTATATATGTAGCATGTCATGTAGGAAGGTTTGTATTATGTCTGTGCCTGGACTAAATGGTCCATGATATGCATATTTTGTATTTTTTTAAAATACTATTTATTATACACATGAGGTGTGTGTTATATAAGGATTTATATTAGTGTTATTTACATTTCACAGATCACTGTATCTTTAAAAATTAGTATTTACCTGCCATTGAACAGGAGGTCATGTGATGTATAATTAACTGGTATTTAAGAAGCACTTTTGTCAGAACTTCCTCATCACTCTGAGGAAGTTTAGCAGTTTGTCTAAGTGAAATGTTAGTGAGTTTTTCCTGAGCCTCCTCTTGCTATGCTCATGCCCATTTTTATATAAAGGACTTAAACATTTCCAGTTGTCTTTGAGTTTTTGTTTGGGGCAGTGGATGCTGTTCCTTTCATCTGCACTTTGCCAGTAATACTAGTATCCCCATATCTGTAGGCAACTGTTCATTAATCTCCAATAGAACTCTGACCCATGTTTCAAAACAAATTCTTCCTAGCCTTGAAAGATAATTCTTAATTTGACCGCTGCAAGCAAAGAATCAGAGACCCCTGCTTCTGTGAATTCTGAGAGTATGCTTAGAAATCTCCTTTTTCTCCATTGAGTAGAAATGTCTGGATAGAGATGCAACCTCACCCCAGAGTAGAAGAATATATTCTTGTACCTAGCCAGTTGTAGAATTTGATGTCTTTCAGGAAGAGATTGAAAAGTTATGATCACAGACTGTATCTTGCCCCTCCTGCTGTTTCAGAAACACCTGTTGCTGCAGAAACTTCACCTGCCTCATTAAAGTTTGGTTTAGATTGATGGCAGAAGACATCAGTAAAGGAAGGCAACATGAAAATATTGCATTCAGAGCAATTTGAACTTCCATTTTGAGATCCCCATCTGGGACAGAGATGATAAATCCTATAAGTCTAAGGTTCTTTAACAAATTCAGATTTTTAAGCCTCTCAGCCCTTGCTGCTTGCACCAATTGCTCAAGTGCAGCATTCTCAGCTCCATCCACAGTCAAAATATAGGTATTCAGATATGTTAATTCTGATTTATTTCTTTCACAGCTTTGTCAGTAACCTTGGCCCCTTCCACAGTTGCTGCACGCCTTTTGGTGAACTTGTCAAGCATTTAGCTCAACCCTCTAAGAAGACGACTGGATCTCTTCCTGGAAGTAAGTAAGCAGAGGCTAGATGGATAATAGTTATCTTGCTGGTTTTGGGTTTAACACTTACTTCCAAGTGTGCTGCTGGAGAACAGCCTGCTCCAGTCATTGTGATGGGGCTTTGCTGACCCCAGACAACAGCAGCTCTCCCAGCTCTTTTATGGGAAACAAACTTATCCATTGTTGAAGCTGCTGAATCCATAGACAGGTTCCATGTCATCTGGGCAATGAAAAAGAACGAGAGCCACAACAGCAAGTGCAGCAAAAGCTACAACAATAATGGTAATGATGGCACCTACAGCTACTATGCACATACAGCAACAGATCAGAATGTTCAGTGCAAGAAGCCAATGTCAACATTTTGTTTTATGTGAGGGGCTCCACCCCCTGTGCCCAACGCACCCCTATTTTTAATTAACCAACTCCAGCATGGGTGGACACAGGGGAAGGGAGTATACTTTAGACATGGGGAGAAACCTGCGAGTGGGAGGGAATGGGGAAACAGGACTAAATTACATGGAGTGCAACTCCCTTTCCACAGTAGCTGTAGTTGTCCCCTAGCTACTATGTGGCACTCTCTCTTTTTGCAGATGTTCAAAGTGAGTCACCCTTTTTGAATTGTCATTTGCATTTTGCTCATTGCCTAATACCCCAGAGACACATACTTTTCCAAGGTTTGATATTTCAAAAGTTATTGCAGTTTAATAGCAGTTTTGAAATGCCATTTATAGATACATGCTTTTCAAAATGTGGAGCTCCCAAAAACATATCTAGTTGCCATCAGCTCAGCAGCATCCCACAAGATCGTGTGTTCCATCCTGTAATACTCCCTTCCCCTAGTTCAAAAGAGGGTCATCATTCACCAGCTGGAGGTTCTTTTCCCACCCTGAGACAAGTAGCACCTGTAATGTGATGCATTCTGTCCCTGTCTCCCAATGTGTAGAATCCCAGTTTCAGAATGTAAACCGAGATTATCTGCTTACTGGGCAATTGATCAGCTCTTTTCTTTCTTTCTTTCTTTCTTCCTTTCTTTTCAATTATTTTCTGAGTTAATTTCTTTCTAAGGCTATTTTTCACCCATGCTTGCTTTCCTTCTGCTATTATGCTGCCTTTACACAAATCTGCTTTTTCACAGTTGATCATCTTTTCTCCTCTCCTCTGCCCTAGACTGTCAATACTCATGCTTAACCTCTTACTTCGCTGGTTACTAGACATTTATCAAACATACAGTTGTTTCTCTTTACACATTTGCTATTGTATATATCATCTTATGCTGAATGCCTGTGCACTTCCTCTTGACCTACACTGTTGTTATGCTATACTATGTAATCACAACTTGTCACATTTGTATCCTGCTCTTCCTCATAAGAGTCTTTGTAATCAAGGATTGCTCTGAATACCTCTATTTCTGTGTGATATGTGTATTGTTTTCTGTATTTGCTACTGTAATGTACTCTCCCACGTTGTGCCTGAAAGTAGGCAGGTTTCTACCTAGCACATTTACACTGTAAACAAAAGCTAAATAAATAAATATGTGAGTGTATTTTATTTTATTATTCTTTTTCCTGAGACAGCTTCACATTTCCTGCTACACAGAAAAATCCCTAAATGGCCATTTTCACCAACACTGATTCATATTCCCCACTAGGCAGAAAAATCCCAAAATGGCCATTTCCACCATTTTCATAGTATAAACATAGCACAGCATAAGTTTGTCATCTTGTAGTTTCTAAAAGAAAACTTAAATAAAGTCATAACAGTGGCTTTTTAGTAATAGTCCCCTGATGTTTTAGACTTGCCGCCATTGTAATGCATGCACACTACAGCACCACGCTCAGTCCAACACTCTGTGGCTGCACATCCATATGTTACACATTGTGATACACACACACACACACACACACACACAGTAAAATAAAAGAAACACAAAGCCATACCTGTAATCATTTTTCTTATACATAACATGGCCCCGAGTAGCTGCAATCCCCAATGGGATTGAGGTCTGCTGCCCTCACCAATCGGCTCAGTGGCCATGCTCCCTGGGGCACATGATAAACAATCTGACTTTAAATGGCTAGATTTCTAAGAGAATTAAAAAAAAGTTACAGTGGCATGGTGGCAGGCTGAAGCCAATATTTATTATACCACTGTAACAACACAGACATGTGTGTGGGGAAAGAAACCTGTAGGGAGGGAAACAGAAGGCAGTATGTACTATCACCACCATCTAGTGTGCAAAACAGAAATTGTGGACTTTTTTTTAAACATATGTCTCTACACACAACGAACAAAATGATTAAAAAAGCCAAGAAGTGTTTTTTTTTTTTCCTTTTCCCTGTTTTATTAAAAAAAAAAAACTAGCTATAGTATAATAAAATAAGGCACTCCAAGGGTGTGTGTTAGTGTGTAATAATGTCAATTCTTGAGTGTTGAATGCACTCGACCTGCAGTCTCGAGTTTCAGTCACCCGAGGAGTGGCATTATTACACAAAAACACACACCCTGTCATACCTTATTGCTTAATTGGAAGAAATAGTTAGTATCCGTATCAACATCTTGAAAACAGTGTGCCTCATTCACGGGCCTGGGATAGGTTGGGGCCACAATGTGGAGCCTTATACAATAAGTACCACCAGATTAGTAAATGTGGTGTATCCTTATTAGAACATTGTAAATCTTATAGTATTCAAGATGGTCAGGGTTCATTTTTGAACTCTGAATTTTAATCTTACTCTCCTACCTTCCAAACACTATGTATTGCATTTGATTGTCCTTCAGCTACAATGTAAGATATCTGACATCTAACGAATGGTGTTGTAAATCATGTGATATACTGCATAATACAAGATGTATTGTGATACAGTAATGGATGTACAGAATGTACACTGTACTGTACCTCAAGACATTCAGATTTTTAAATGAAAAGTTCAGATCAGATGGGTTTAGTCCAAACTAAACAGATTCGGAAGTATTGAGATTTATTCCTAAACTGTTAGCGTAGTTCTAATCTTTTATTAACCCCCTCCATTCCTATCAACTTGTGCATAATTTGTATGCAGTGAAGAATGAAATGTCAACTTGTAACGTGTGGTAAACTTTTTTGTTCTGAGTTACTTCTCAAAAATTGTTCTACATATGAGCAGAAGTCTTTAAGAGATAGCCAAAGCTGGGGAATGGTGCACAGAATTCTGGTTTGTTGTATTTATGATATATAAGGAGAAAGGTTTTGATTTGAAATAGTATTTTATGATACATAGCAAAATGTGAAAACATTTAAACAGGCTAATGGATTGTGTGCCTAATCCTTCAATACAGTATATATATAGGAATATATCCAGGACCCAGGGATAATCCAACAAAACTATGTGCTAAAAAGATTATAAGTATTATGCTGCACAAAAATGATGAATAATGAGTAGACTGTGTATAGCTGCAATAAACCTGCAACATAAGGATAAGCTCCAATGTACTTAGTGCTTAACAAATCCCTGAAGACTACAATCACACAGTGCAGTTGCTATTTTGGTTCATTAATTTGTACAGGATGCATGCTCATCTCATAGAAGCAACATATAATGTGGTCATTTCATTCCTTAGGTTATTCCTTCTACAACTTTAATCTTTGATGACACCTCCAATTCTAACATTTTTATTGAGCTTTAAGGTCTAGTAAATTATTACTCTTAGCAAGACCTAAAGATAATCTGTAAAGGAACAGAATGTATTTTATTGTCTGTATCTCAGTATTGGAAATTGTCCCACTGAGCTAATCTAGGAAATTAACCAGGCACAGGTTAGAGAGAGATTAATAGCTCCAGCAGCTACTGTATATCTTCCATGTAGTTTGGAATGGGGTTAGTTAGGCTATCAGGTTTCTTTTACTTAAAAATTTATCAGTGCATCCTGCAGCAACAGTTGGTTTCATAAGGAAGAATTTACTGTTGGATCAAAGACTTAATTCGTCCCATATTGAGGTCCAGTCACATGTGCCACAGAGGCAGGAGCATTGCATAACTGTTAGCGCACAGCTGGTGTTGGGCAATATTCAGTCAGTTAACATGATTTAAACAAAGCACACTACCTGGATATAGGTCCAGTGCAGTGCATAGTGACTATATGCTGCAGTGACACAGCTCATGACTTAACATAACCCACATAGGAGCCCATTGGAAATAGCCCTGCCCAAACAGGATAGCATCAAGGCTCCTGTTGACCACATTCAATCCTAGCATGCTAATGAAACCATTAGGCATGCAGTTCTCTAAGGGATTATTAGTATGCCCATTATGGGCTCATTAGCATGCCTGTGCAGTCCCTGGAGCACCCATTCTATTTAATTCCAACATAGTCCCTGGTACTGTAGTGGCCCATCGATGCCTGATCATCCATTCCATTAAATTTAGACAAATTCCCTGGCAGTCTAATGCCCCCCCTAATTACCCATGTTGTTTCATGTCTAGAGAATCTCCGATAGTTTAGTCAACCCCCCACCCTCCCAATCACCCATGCAGTTTAATGTCTACATATTCCCCTGTAGTCTAATTGAATTCCCCTCAACAATTTCCCAACTCCCTCCCAACCCACTTACTCCAGACCCTCCACCTGGCAGCTTCTCTCCCTCCAGACACTGATCAGAACTGGACAGATAACATGGTCGCTAGCACAGGTCCCTGCTCACCATCATGGCCAGCCAACATCTGATGTTCACCAAGTGATCAAGAGTACTGTAGAAACAGTTGAGGTTCAGTGCCACTAGATCACCAGAGAATATGCAGTAATGTATGGTTGGCCACTCAGAGTGGAGGTCACCACTGCACAATGATAAGGGTAGAGTTTTGGTTGCTTTAGAAAGTGGGTAACCTAAATGTTTCTAGCACTACACTGATTCTATAGGACTACTGCAAAGAATAAGGCATTTATTCATATCAGACTTGCTCCAGCCTGACATGACTGACAGTTTGTCCTTCTTCAAAGGCCTTTGAAGAAGGGCAAACGGTCCAAAACATGTCAGGCTGGAGCCTTGTCTGGTCTGAATAAATGCCTTTATAACTTCTTTTGGTGTGGCGTCCCTCTTATAGGTTAGTGTGCACTAGAAACTTTTCATGATTACCAGTTTTATTTTTTTGTAAGCACCACACCCTTGTGCTTACTCCTTAGAAGCCTTGTAGCTTTATAAAGCATGGCAATCGAGCTGGCCTAACAGTGCAGTTTTAGTGCTACCACTTGTGGTGCAGACAACCAGGGTTCGGGAGTGAGCCTAAAGCATTGGAGGGTTTGCCAGTGGGAGAATATCCAAGCATCTGATGGACCATTCACCTTCCTCATGGTGGATGGGTAGAGGGCTACTGCAATAGTATACCTCCTGGTGGTGACTAGGAGGTATTGCTCCAACAATCCTGCAAATCAGGGGATGGTGCACCACAACAGATGTAGCTGTGGCATGCATGGTAGCATGTATGCCTCCCCTGGACATCATTGAACATCCACGCACAGCAGTGGGGTGGATGGAAGTACCACACTCAGAACAATGAAAAACCCAATGACTGGATGGATGATGATGTTGCACCACAGCCCCACACCTACTGCCAGATCCTGTCCTCCTGTATGTTAACTACCTCCAATCTTCACTGCCACCTGCAAGCCATTGGATATTGGTAAGGAAGCACCAAGGAGCAGAAGGCAGCCCTGCCATGGAGGATGCAAGCTGGGGGATTGTCTGCAGGTGTGACACAGTTGGGTCAGGGGTCCAGGGTTCCCAGGTAGTGAGGGTATCAGGTTGGGAGGGAGCAGCTGGGGGGACAACTGATGGAGAGTCCAGTAGTTGGTGACTGGAGGGAAAAGAATAGCAAAAAAAAAACAAAACACTGCAACAGAGGCTGTTTAGTACTGCCAATGCCTCAGAATATACCTCTGCATTGTTAATTCATGAAGGATCCCACATAAGCTCAGCAGTATATGGTGCAGAGGTGCACTCTTGTGTTAGCACAGCACAGCTGAATGTTGCCCCCACTCTGATCACCAGTGCTATTCATGCTTAGCCCAGTGCTAACCTAGTTAGTGTCATGCTGACTGTTTGACTATGGGTCAAATAGACAGTGCTTGATGAGTTGAGGAAGCTGTCAAATTTAGTTTGATAAGATTTGATAGAGACATAATCAGTTAATATCCCTGGTTCCAGATATACATAACAAAACATCATCAAAATGCTAATTTACCCACTCGGTATGCTAATGATACAGGTTCACACCCCACATCTTGGTCAGTTTGAGCAGAGGCCAGTGTGGATGATGAAAATCATCTGCATGGATGCTTTACTGCCCAAAAGTGGGGAATGGCATACACAACTCCTATAGTGTCTCCTGTGGGTTAATTAGTGCAGTTGTATTTTATAGCATGGATGATCACATGCTGCTATGTGCCTCTCCAGGAAGTCACAACATGAGGCCATATAAAGAGAGGCAGAAGGAAGGATGGTAGAACACAGGAAAATGCCTGCCTCTTTTGAACCAGATGATAGTCCACTGTACCACCTTATGAATGCTCAGCACATCGCTTTCACTCCCTAACAGTCACCTCAATGTCACCAAGGCACTTCCTCCATGGTGGCAGCAGAGAATTCCCCAGCAGGGATAAGCTACAGCTGAGGGGGTGACAGAGAATCTCAGTAGAGTCTGGAGATGAGAACTTGCCATGAGGGTATAGTCTGGCAAGCTGCAGTGAGCACTTGTATGACCGATGGAGAGGGAAAAGAAAAGGAGCAAAAATTGCTAATTTAAATAACAGCTAAATAATTTTTATGAATTTAAACAGTATGGCACAACTTTTGTATAACTAGAAAGTTAAGTAACCTTATTTTTGGTCCAGCAATGTGATGTTAATGTACTTACAGCACAGTTAAAGATGTTGATAAAGTACTAGAAAAAAAGTATGTTTTGCAAGTAAGTAAAAATGTTATTGCTAGACCTTATTTATTACAGCATATATACATCATACAATAAAAAAATAGAGAGTATTCAGAAGTTAAAGCTAGAGAATACATGTGCATTCAACAAGTAATAGACTCAGAGTAATAGACCATCCTATGACAAGTACAGTATCATTAAATATAGTTACAGTTTTTAGGTATTACATTTCCATTGAGCAGCATATTGCAAAACAAGTTAAACATTCCCTGATGACTCCATTCAATTCAGAATGTATTTTTCAACCATAGTAATCAGTCTTTAGAATTATTAAAAACATTATTATAAAACACATCTGTACAATGATTCAATTATATATCAGCAGTATAGTATCATAAGTTAAATGTGGCATCAATAAGTGCAAGTTCCCAAAATAGTGCAGATTATGCGTAATGACTTTTCTTTGTGTCTCATATAGGAGGACTAATTATTTTTACCAGACAGTTTATTGTTTCTCTAGTTAATTTTGCTTGTTTACTGCCCACTCTGGCTGAAGCTATTAACAATTCTCCAAACTTTACCAGCTTTTTCATAGTATCTTGTTTTCATAGGTATACATTACAGAAACATAGAAACATAGACTTTGGCAGCAGATAAGGACCGCTTGGCCCACCTAACTTACCCATTATAGGGGTGCAGTAGCACCAATAGTTACAGTAACTGGTGACTTTATTTGATTTTTTGATTACTGCTTACTGAAAGATGGTTTTATTGCTTTACATGAATCATTCAGGACATGTTGTCCATGGCACAATCTACAATCTCTGAACGTTTCATTTAATTTGGTTCAGCATTTTTAGATATAGAAAATTGTGAAAAAATGTGTTTTTGCATAGGATTTCAATGCCTTTTATTTGCTGCATTTTTGCACTCATCTAGAGAAAAAAACATTGATCTTTAAATAGTGAAATGTTGTATGGTTGTGTAGGTTGGTGGGGAAAGATTTCCCAGGAGAGGTTGACGTTTGGGAGTTCCATATTTTTTAAGATATTTACATTTGAAAAAATGGATTTTGGCTTTAAGAAATCAGCCCTGGGACTGGGAGTCAAACTAGTGTTAATATACCACATGTGTAGAAGAGTTTGAATGCTGTTGAATGGGGATTGGGAAAGTGAGAGGAGTCAGGCTGGTGGTAAGGTACTGCATAGGCAGAGGATTGAATTAGGATCGGGAAGGTGAAAATCACGATTGGCAGTTTAGCAGCAGCCAGGATCTAGATTCCAGAGCTATCAGCATTAAAAAGTTGAATTCCAAGAAGTAGATGTATACCAGAGAAACAATCCAAATGCATAATGGATATTTTTTTGTATACTATTTAAGTTACATCATAAACCTTTGTGTGAATGGTCGCCATCATCTCGATCTACCAACTATGGTACTAAAAAAGTGATTAGATTTAAAATATGATTAATAATGATAATGACTCACCTCTGACATCCTTGGACTAAGACAGTGCTGCACCCTCATGGAAACTAGGATAATATGCTAATGAACGAGAAACTCCTGCAGTTGAGAACATCTGGGAAACAATCTAGCCTCCAAAGCAACTGCTAAAAAAATCTTCAAGCAGTTTTCAAAGCAAGTTTAACTCTTTGGAAGATGTCAGTGTATGCTGTGATGCTGTTTGTACCATCTTTGAAAGCTCTGCAACTCAAAATAGTACAGCATCACCTGCTTTGAGGTTCTACCTCAGGAAACCCATGAGATCAGAAAGTTTTTGAACTGTGTTTTGCAGGATATTCAGTAACTGGTTTGTGCCATATACTCTCTCTGCCTGTATTCCTTTTCCCCAGGGTTTTAATCCATATGCACTTGCTGCACACTCTCTCAAAATCATTACTCTCTCTCTCTCTATGGTGCATACTTCCACCTGCCTTTTGCTTCCATGCTGAATCCTTCCACCTCAAGTAGCCAGCACTGAGAAACTCCTCCTCTGCTATGAAGCACAGCTGAAGATGCAGTGAATCCTCCTAAGTTAAAGACTTCATAGTGAACATCATCAACATAGACAGGACCTGCTGTGGCAAGTGAGGGCATTGGTTAGCTGTGGTTCCAGTTAGCCAGAGAAAGATCATGAACTAAATCTGTCTCTCCACTTTACTTCTTTATGATTGACAGTCACACGTGCTGCCAGCACCAACATTCCCATTCGCATCAAAACCAATAGGTGACTGGTGCAACACCGCAGTGCTCTGTTTACTTTTAGTGTTCTGTATGTGGAGGGCAGGTCATACGAATGAGGAATGCAAGACTCGTACATGTACACTCAGGCAATTTTACATTTCTAAAAATTAAGATGGCCTGTGGTGTGTAATTTTTGCAGTCACTCATGCTGCGCTGACCTGTGTTACCTCAGTCTGCTTCCAATCGCATTTGGAATGTAGTCTATGGATTTTAAGTAAGTACAACAAAGGGGGGCATGAAGCAAATGATCTTATGCTGCAGTAGGGAACACATTTTTTGGAAAAGATATTTTGACTGCAAACATTTCATGAATGAAATTCTATATAGAGAAACAGTCAAATGGATTCTGACAAAATGACTCCAGCATCATAAATATCACTTCCTCAAGGCATACATTAGTTTCAGAATGTTGATTAGAGGATTTGCTAATCAAAAACAAAACTGATTAGCAATCAGCTAGTTTTGACGACCAATTTCTAAACATGGTAATTTTTAACTGTTACATAATAAAATCAATAGTATTTGTTATATAATAATAAAAAAATAATATACCGTGTTGTGAGTTTTTTTTAGCTGGAGAGAAGGCCCAGATGAAGGCTATAGCATGTCCTGACATTATGTGCACAGCTCTGCAGTTTAGTGTGCAGAAACACAGCTCTTTCCTTCATAACTGTTTACCTAATTATTCCTATTTCTTCTTGATAAAGTCTTTCGATACACAAAACTGCAGAGCTGGGAAAAAAACATCAAGTCAGTGGCCTGCATATGTACCTTTTCCCTAACTGATGCCACTACTACCCCTCTAAGCCACCCCCCCAGTTATCCACCAATATAACACGCAGTGTGCATATTAACCCACTGGCCCATAGAAAGGCGTATATACCATAAAGCCTCTTGCTCCTGCATGCGTGGTTGGGTTCTGGAAGGTGTCTGGGGCTAAGCTCATGTTGACCGGCAGCATGTCCATGATGCATTATTTTTATTGGCCACCTGTTTCTCTGCTGCATTAGAAGGAAGAGTAGAGGGTGGGTGCACATATCCTGAGCATATGCAATCTCTATGCTCCTGAGCTTCTGCACATCAAGCCATTCGGAGGTTGAATTGAAGCTGGGTGGAGGGGGTGAGGGATATTGTAGCAGAGACAGAAGGCTGGAGAAAAAAAAAGATACACCATCAGGAAAATGTATTACCAATTTAGCTAATCAAGATTGCTGTTGATTCACAATAGCCTGTTTTTGCATCACAAATTGTTATGCAAACCCACTTAATTTACTGTATGCCTTGCTCCTAAGTCACAAGGTTTTCCTTTGTTTTCAGTGTAACATTATACCATATAGTTTGACATTCTTTATTAATTTCTTGTGTCTCTCACCCTGACACAGCTACACTTCTACTCTGATACTACAAAAAGTTCAAAATGGCCTTTATGAAGCTAATATTGATGACTCAGTTCTAAGCAACAGCATGAACAAAATCAATGCATACACAGCATTCTACAGTAGGCCAATTCTGCAAAGAGCCTAGCATTTTCATAAACAAAAACCAAAATGCACAAAGAATGCAGAATCCAGAGTTAAGCAGAGCTGTGCCATTAGGTGGACAAATCCTAGCCACAGGCATGTGGGGTATAGGCTCCTGATGGCATCTGCCAACCATGCAATGTGTGAACAAAGCATAATGCACTTAATTCAAGTCATTTGAGAAACAAACAAGAATCTCAAATGTGTGCTCAGCCTGTGGAGCTGCTAAGTGAGTATTTAGGCAGGGCCAGAAAATGAACTGCACAGGGCAGGGTAAAATCTTTCCACTAAGTTACTGTCCCTGAGTACAGTCCAAACTGTTGCAAGCCAGAGTGACTCACCTCACATTTTCCCATGTTGGCTAGTAGTTTGGAACCTACCCAGCCAGCACTTTCACCTTAAGGTGTGTTGAAAATATTAAAAACACTCCCATTTTATCCACAAACAAGAGGTAATCTCAGTGGGACAGTGTTTCCTCGTGGCTAGTCCAGGAAAAAAAAGGGTAAAGTGTGAATCCTGCCAGCGATATCACAAATTCTGCCCTCTGCTACATAAAATTGTCTATGTATAGCAATCACATGCTAGGCATCTGACTTCACCCAAACATGGCTGTACATTTGCTTCATACAATAGGAGGAGATGGGCTGGGGGGCATGAATAGTGGAGGGTGAATGAGATCCAGGAGACACCCTAGGGCGAAATGGAATCCAGAACATGGTCCTCCATGCCTGGTTTCTATACCCAAGGGCACCACCAATATTGATGGGTAGGTGGCCCGGGCAGCCCTGGAGGTTCATCCAACTTGGGATGTGTTATGCAATGCCAGATCCATCAAAAACAAGACTGCAATTATTGCAGATCTTGTAGAAAGGGTGGATATGGCTTGTATTACTGAGACCTGGCTGGATGAGAATTCTGGCCACATTTTGGAGGCTTTAACTCCAGCCGGGTACTCAGTGATTCACCACCCAAGACTGGATTGTGGGGGGGGGGGTTGCAGTCTGTTTCAAGACTGAACTTAAACTCATGAGTGTGCCATTTTTGGAAACTGAGTCATTCGAGTGTATCAGGATAGCAGGTGTAGGCTGTAGGATCGCCCTCATCTGTCATCCACCTGGAGATAAGAAGCAATTCCTTCAGGAAGTGGTGGACTTCATCATCATGGCATTTGAATCACCCAGATTGATAGTTCTGGGCTATTTCAATGCCTGGGTCAATGACAAACTCTTGCAGTTTGGACAGCACTTCCTCCAGTTGATGTAATCTCTGGGTCTTACACAGATAGTTACCACTGCTACCCATAAACATGGTCACTCCCTTGACTTAGTTTTTCTCCTGGGGATCGAGGCCTCTGATTTGGGGATGTAACCAGTTGGGTGGTCTGACCATTACACCATGGGGCTTAGTTTTAGCACCCCCCCCCCTTCGTAGGCCTACCCCTGTGGAGATGGTCAGGTATTGCCCTTTACGAGATGTTAACTCTGAAGACCTGGTGGTGGTACTTGACCTATCGTCCCTTCCAGTGGCAAACAATGACCCAGATGCCCTCATGGTAGCCTATAATATGGCTATCTCAGTGGCCCTGGATGTCATTGCTCCCATCTGTGTTCACCCTCTCTCTCTTCGCCCTCAGTCCCCATGGTTTGATGGGACCTTGAGGGAAATGCAGCGACATGGTCGAAGGTTAGAGCACTGCTGGCAGAGATCCTTCCTTGATGCTGACCACGTTAGATTGATGGAGCACTATCAAGCCTATCAATCTGTAATCAGCCGTAAAAAGGCAGAGTTCCTGCCTGGGGAGAGTGCGGCTGCTCAGAATCGACCACCTCAGCTTTTTCACACTGTGGACAGGCTGTGCAACCCAGCCTGTCTACATGTCTGAAGGGCTTTATCGCAAAGAGAGTGCAATGAACTTGTTTGATTCTTTGCAACTAAGGTGGCCAACATTAGGGCGGCACGCCAACCAGCACACTCTAAGGGCGTTGCTTTGGATCAATGTGAGGTTGCTGCTCCTCGGTTTTCCTGGAGTGCTTTTGACCGACCAGAATTCATGGATATCATGCGGATTGTCTGGGGTGCATGCCCTACATGCTATAGTTTGGATCCAGGACCAACTTCCCTGATTTTGGGTTGTATCAACTCTATTGGTGCGATCCTAGCACAGATAGCCTGGTGCTCCTTGGAAACAGGTGAGTTTCCAAGCTCCCTGAAGGAGTCGGTGGTAACACCCCTCCTGAAGAAAGCTTCTTTGGGACCCTGACTGCAATGCAAACTACAGACCAATCTCTAACCTTCCCTTTTTAGGGAACGTGATAGAGAAGGTAGTGGTTGTGCAGCTGGAAAACCATTTGACCATCCATGATATCTATGAACCCCTTAATCCTCTGGTGAAGTGTGCCAGCTGGAGTGCAGGAGATCATTGCTCACAACATAGGCCAGCCAGACCCAATTAAACATAAGAACACACTTGCCAAATTTGTGCAATCCCCATCCCCAAAGCACAGTAAATATATACCGACAGAGAAATTTGATGGGGATTGCACCAATTTGGCAAGTGTGTCATAATAAATCAAATTCATTGCACCCTGTTCCTGTGTGCCATATATTCTTTGTTCTTATATCTATGAACCCCTCCAGTCTGGGTTTCAAAAAAAGGCATAGTACTGAGACAGTGCTGGTTAGGGTGCTCAATGATCTCCTGATGGCTAGGGATCGTAAGGACCATTCCATTGTCGTTCTTCTAGATCTCTCATCAGCCTTTAACACTGTGAACAATGGTTTTCTACTTGAGCATCTGTGGTTCATCTGTGGACTATCGGATGTAGTTCTCAGGTGGTTTACATCCTGCTTCACTGGAAGAACGCAGAGAGTGGCTTCCAGGGTTTATTCCTTGGATCTAGTTTCTTTGTCTTGTGGGGTTCCTCAGGGCTCTGTATTGTCCCCCATGTTGTTCACAGTGTATATGCTGCCCCTCGGAGACATTGTAAGAAGGTATGGACTGAGGTTTCACTGCTATATGGATGATACCCAGCTCTAGCTTTCCTTTCCACCCAATCAGGATAGAGTGTTCCCAGTCTTTAATAACTGCCTTAATGAAATCCAGGAGTGGATGGATTTGAGTTGGTTGAAGTTAAACTCGGAAAAGATAGAGGTGTTGGTAGTGGATCCAGCATGCCGGGTAGGGGGGCCAGGGGCTGGTTCACCCTCTGAACTTTATCTCGGGGATGTTTCACTACCTACTTCTGAACAGGTGCATAACCTAGGGGTAATATTTGATGAGGGATTGACTCTGCATTCGCAGGAGTCTGCCATTGTCAAGTCTTCATTTTACCATCTGAGGAATATCTCCAGAATTAGGCACCTTGTTCCGTCCGACAATCTTCCTATGCTGGTCCATGCCATTGTGTCCCTGCATCTGGACTATTGCAACTCCCTTTATCTAGGGCTTCCTGGGGTTGAAATACGCCACCTGCAGCTGGTGCAGAATGCAGCAGCCCGGCTTCTGACTGGTACCTCTCGGTCCAGCCATATTTCACCGGTGCTGCATGGACTGCACTGGCTGCCAGTGCAGTGGTGGATCACCTTTAAAGTTGGTCTTCTGACTTTTAAAGCCCTACATGGACTTGGCCCTGACTACTTGAAAGAGCTCCTGGTCCCATACTGCCTTGGGCGATCGCTCCGCTCAGCTGGCGAAAGGTTGCTAGAGATCCCAAGGGTGTCTTTCAAATCTTCTGAGGCCCATACATTTATGTATGTGGCCCCTACCTCTGGAATTCTCTACCCCATCAGTTACGGGAGTGCATGACCATGGAGGGATTTAAAAAGGCCCAAAAAATGTATTTGTGGACCCACGCATTTGGAGTCTGATTGTATTTGTTTATTTGCACTAGTTGTTTTTAACATAATATTTGAAATGTTCAGTCTGTTTTATTCTGTAAGGTTCCTTGGTTTTTTTGAAAGGAGCCATAAAAATATAGTTTTATTATTATTTTATTAACATTACCCGCAAAATTCTACACACGGTTGTTACTACTGCTGCTGCAATTAAGTTTTGCATCATAGTAGTTGTTATGCAAGCAGCTTTGAATAAAATTTCCCCTGAGTACCGTTCGGTCTTGGTCCCCTTTGGACAATTTTCTTATTACCCACAGGAAAGAAATTAAACTGTTTCAGCTCCTCCCCATTTCCTGTCAGTTGCTTGCAAAACTAGAAAACATCACCTTTGCATCTCAGCAAGCCAAGCCTACACATACACATAGCTCACTGGACACTGATCTGCACAAATGATGTTCTGAAATCTGTACCTGATTAGAAACTAACAAAAATATGAATGCAAATGCCATACTACAGTTTATGTTATAGCAATTATAAATATGTACGAATGTGTAGTGCTGATTCACTATCACTGGAGCTCTTTGATGGAAGTGCACTCAATGGGCCCTATGCAGTAAATCCTGGGAACTGCACCAAAACATGTCGGAATGACAGTGCACACATATGAGTAACACTAGCTGGCAATGTAAAGCCCAATGCACTACCAATGGTGCAAGGGCAGACAAGAGAAGGGACAAAACCCACAGACATGCACAGAGCCAAGCAGTGCTGGGGCAGGAGGGTCCCCGATCCATGGCCATGCCCCGTTACCCTGCCATATAAAGACATCTGCATCAGGGCACACACACAGATAGAAGGGAATCTCATTATGGATGGTGAAGGTAATAGAACTCCCCAGGAAGGTATGTCAACTGTACCTACAGTATATGCAAGCCAAGGTCCATAGTCGGAGGGGAACAGCTGCATGGACACAGTCGCACCTAGGCCATCATAATGCGCTGCATGGCCCAGGTAATCTAACTTTACTGAGCCACTGGTGGCTGCCCTGGTGACATATCTCTGGGTGCTTGACACCACAGTGCATGGGCCCAACTCAAACAAGGCCCCTGATGAAACAAATGCAGCCTGTAGCTTGACATCCAGCCAGCTGTCTGTGCTGAAGGGCTGGAAGCATGCACAATATCTGCCATAAAGCACAAGTAGTGCAACCTCTGGTCCACTGTGAAGCATAAGCTGGCAGCTGCCAACTGCTCACAGTCAGCAACAGGTTGCAGATGACCTGCAAAGGCACACATCCTCTCCTGATTGAGAGGATCATGGCAAAGACAATATCTGAGGTTGTCTGCCATGGCAAGGAGCAGGACATGGATACACTTGCAGGTATGCATGGCACTATATATGTATTGTAAGGGGGTGGCAGTATGCACAGTGGACACAGTAGCCACCATATACTGCACCCCACAAACACATCATCCCTGACACCAGGAACTAAAGTGACAACCACAGTGGTGGATACATCTATGAAGCATGTGTACAAGTGAGGTAAGTAACACATACCATGCCACATACCAGGACCATAGCTCTCAAGACTGGAGCTCAGCCATTATTAAAAGCCCAACCTGTCTCCAACAGGTCACACACAGGAACAGTCCATGGTGGTGCTGGAGGACAGTATTATGTAACTCAATGCCACTGAGGGTTCATTGGACACTACTGAGAGGTCTGCACACACATCTGACCATGGAACCCATAGTAAAACCACACAGAACACCAGTGCTACCACAACACCACAGGGCATGCCAGTCCAAACTAGCTTGGATGTGGCTCTGGACACCTCAACACAAGAACAGCAGCCACATGGCGATGCCCAGATGATGCAACCCACAGGCACATAGGTGGAGCAATGCCCTACTGAGTTGCAAATGTCCCCACATTCTACCTACAACGGGGGGGATGAGGGCCTGTCCAGATGGCCAACACAGTGCACCAGGCATAAAACATGCATGGGTGAGTTACAGACATGCTACCACAAGCTACAGCAACTTGAATGGGAATGAGTCAGTGCACAGCAGGCAGATACAGAAGTCCTTGGTGAACTCACTGAGGAGGTGAGGGGCACGTACAGGGGCATTAACCAAATTGGGGACATGCTGGAGAGGCTAACAGAGCACATGCTGCCAGTGAGCACAACCTCATTGAGTACACCAGCTGTCTCCACAAGGAGGGAGAGTAACAGGGCCACATAGGGCATGTCATTTTCAAGTGGCACAGTGAGGAACAGCAGACAGGAAACTGCACCAAATGCCAGCAAACTAACAAGAGCCACAAGAGGTGCAAGGGGTCAGACAAACATCAGATGCCTAGGCACAAGGGCGTGCTCTTGGCATGTGAGGAAGTGACTATGCTGCCACAACATTTGTAACATCCATGCACAGTGCACGGTCACGGATGGTCACACAGCACAAGACATTCTACTCACTTATGTCCATGTCACACTAGTTTATCATACCAGAAGAGATGCACTACACATGCACCTCCCCCTCAAACATATGCACTTCACAGTAACCCCACCAGACATACGCTACACAGTAACCCCCACACACATGCACTACACATGAACCACCCATCCCCACAAACTCAAGCAGGGTGCAATCATCCAGGTCCTGTCACACCACACACACATAACACACACCCAGGCTGCATATCATGCACAAGGGCACTCAAGGAGATACTTCTTCACGGTGACACATAGCTCATACAGCTAACATGTAAATTTAACCAGTGTGACTACGTGCTACACTGCATTGCATTGCATGGCCTGACAGCATGTCCCCTACCACCCCACCCGTAGGTCCAACATCATCACAGGGTGGGACGTCAACTAGTATGTCACATGGCATGGGTTGTCGATATTGTACACAGATCTTGTTGACCATTACACAAGCACTGAACACTCTTCATGCCATCCTAGGTTCAAGCATCATCTTGCCACCTGTGTGTTCCAGGCACCAAAACTGCATCTTCAGATGGCCTATCATGCATTCCACTACAGGCCATGTCTTAGAAACATAGAAACATAGACATTGGTGGCAGATAGGGACCGCAAGGCCCATCCAGTCTGCCCATTTCTTTTCCTACCTTATAAATGTGTCATCGGCCTTTGCTCTGTCAATGGCCTATCTATTAATACTCATCTGTATTGCTCCCTTATGCTTATCCCATGCCTGTTTGAAGCTCTGCACTGTATTCATATTCACCACTTCCTGAGGTAGTCCATTCCATGCATCAACCACCCTTTCTGTGAAAAAGAACTTCCTCACATTATTCCTTAATTGGCCTCCTTCTAATCTCATGCTGTGTCCTCTTGTCCTGCTATTTTTCTTATATTGAAACATGTTAGACTCTTTCACCTTGTTAATGCCCTGAAGGTGTTTGAATGTTTCGATCATATCACCTCTCTCCCTCCTTTGCTCTAGGGTATATATATTGAGCTCCGTTAATCTGCCCTCATATGTTTTCTGATGCAGTCCCTGCACCATTTTGGTTGCCCTTCTCTGGACTGCCTCAATTTGGTTAATGTCCTTGTGAAGATGTGGCCTCCAGTACTGCATGCAGTACTCCAGATGGAGCCTAACCAGTGTCTTGTAAAGAGGGATTATTACCTCCCACTTATGACTTGTGATACCTCTACTAATACACCCCAACATCCCCCTAGCCTTACCTACTGCTTTAGTGGTCTGCTTGAATGATTTCAGGTCATCGGTGATGATGATGCCCAAGTTTCTTTCTTCCATTGTGATGGTAAGCAACTCCCCTCCCAGCCATAGGTGGCTTCAGGGTTTCTCTTCTCTATGTACATGATCTTGCACTTCTTTGCAATGAACCCCAACTGCCACTTTTCTGACCATTTTGGCAGTTTATCCAGATCTCTTCTCATTCTGTCCACGCCATCTGTAATATTCTACTTTGTTTCAGATCTTCATGTCATCTGCAAACAGACAAACCTTAACCTCCAGTCCATCTGCAATGTCACTGATGAAGATATTGAAGAGGACTGCCCCAGGACTGATCCCGAGGTACCCCCACTTGTGACTTACATCTCTTCTGACTGCATACCATTTACCACCACTCTCTGTTTTCTGCATGTCAACCAGTTTGCCACCTAGTTGACCAACTTCTGACCCACTCTGAGCCTACCCAGCTTATTAATCAATATTCTATGTGAAACAGTATTGAAAGCTTTGCTGAAGTCAAGGAAGGCAACATCAACTGCTCGCCCTTGGTCCACCACTCTGGTTACCCAGTCAAAGAAATCCATGAGATTAGTTTGACAGGACCTTCCTTTTGTAAACCCATGCTGTCTTGGATCCTGTGCTCCTATGGATTCCAGGTGTTGCACTATCTTTTCCTTAAGAAGTGCCTCCATAATCTTGCCCACTACTGAGGTAAGACTGACTGGTCTGTAGTTCCCTGCCCCCTCCCTGCTACCACTCTTGAGCAGCAGGATCACATGAGCCCTTCTCCAGTCTTCCAGGAACTCTTCTGTGCTCAGAGACTTACTAAACAGTTCTGATAATGGCTCTGCAAGTTCCACCCTTAGCTCCTTTAGTACCTTGGGGTGTATGCCATCAGGTTCCATTGCTTTGATGACCATGAGCTAATCAAGCTCTTGTAGGACCCTTTCTTTTGTGCAGGGACTAGTGCACACCTTCCTTCCACTCTGTGTCCATGGTGCTGAGTTGTGGGCCCTGCCCTACCTTCTCTTCAGTAAATACTGAGCAGAAGTATCTATTTAGGATAGATGCTTTTACACGTTCCTCCTCCTCACATGCTCCCTTATCTCCTTTGATCTTAGCAATACCCCCTCTGGACTTTCTTCTTTTACTAATGTATCTATAGAAAGTCTTGTCATGTTCTTGTACTGTTTGTGCTAGTGTTTCCTCCGTTTGGGCCTTTGCCCGCCTTACTGCCTTCCCTGCTTCCCTTATGGAAGTTTAGTATGCCTCCCTATCTTCATCCCGCTGCATTCCCTTACATTTCCTGAAGGCCAGCCTTTTGGCTCTGACCTTTTCTACTACTGTTTTTATGAACCAAAGTGGTTTCCTTCTTCTTTTGCACTTCCTTTTCTTTCTAACACAATGGGATGTTGCTTCAAGTATTGCATCCTTAATGCTTGCCCACTTTGCCTGTACCCCCTCACCTGTATTTATTTTTGCCCGGGCTAGCTTAACTCTGTTGGCCATCTTATCAAAGTCAGCTCCTCTGAAGTCCCATATTTTTGCCTTCAAAAGGGATGATTTAGTTCTAGTGGCCAAATTGAACCGTACCATGCGATGGTCACTGGCCCCCAGGTGACCTTCTACCTGGAGAGCTGTGATCCTTTACCTGTTAGTCAGTACTAGATCTAGGATAGCCCTGTGTCTTGTGGGTTATTGTACCAGTTGGTTGAGACCCTCCCCCTGTAGGTAATCCACCATGTGTCTAGTTCTGGCAGATGTTCCTCCTGGTATTGACCAATCTATATCTGGCATGTTGAAGTCTTCCATTATCAGTACCTCCCCTTTAGCTGTCGTGTTTTGTTTATCTTCTAACAGTAATCTGTCTATGTTCTCCCCCTGATCTGGGTGCCTGTAGACAACCCTAGTTCATATGGCTGTCCCATTTCCTGTTTCCAGGGTGACCCACAGTTATTCTGGCTCCTTATATGTATTCTGAATTTCTGTAGCTTTGATATTTTCATTGACATACAGGGCAACTCCACCCCCCCTTTTTGTACCTCGGTCTCTTCTGAACAGTACATAGTCAGGTACTGAAGTCTCCCAAGTGTGGTCACTGGTAAACCAAGCCTCACTAATTGTTGCTATGTCCAGTTTAGCCTCTGTCATTATTGCCTATAGGTCTGGGATCTTGTTTCCCAGACTGCGAGCATTTGTGCACGTGATTTTCCATTGGCCAGATTTCTTCAAGTCTTCTTGTGCATCTCATTGTATGCCTCCTGCAACTTCCCATGTGGCTCCAGGTATGGTGCCATTAGGTATGGACACAAAGTATATCCACTGTTGCCTATGAAGTGAACATATCATATTAGTGTGTGAGGACAGGCCACCATGCACCCTGTGACCACTTTAACAATACCTACCAAGCAACCAGCCATCACTGCTGCCTTGTTCAGCAAGGCAGGCATCCACACCAGATCTGTCAAATATGTACGAGTCATGGCATGACCCTGGGTATTTAGCACACAGTATCCAGTGACTTTGATGACTGCAATTGGGTGCCTACCAAAAGCGTGACTTAGTCGCGGTGCTTATCATCTGGACAACTGGGGAAGGTAGGTGACTGGATGGGGGGTGCACAAAATAGTGACATCCTGTTGCTACATGCCTACATGTGTGGGGGGAGTGAGCATGCCACCCATGGGGTGGGAGGAGATGGAGGGGTTGTTGGGGGTGGTGCCGTGGCAAGCTGCCGAGCTGCTTCCATGGCATGGTGGTTGGGTTCAGGACTGGATTGGGAATGGTGCAGGGTTCAGGTCCAGGCGCAGGTATGTTTTGTTGCACCTGGCCCAGTTTTTTATTTTTTCTGTGTTTGCAAGCCCCCCCACATGCACCCCCCTGGGGTTGATAATCCATATGTAGGGGAGCGTGGGGGGAAAAGCCCCAGGCATAAAGTGGAAAATCCCAGCTCCCTGGTGCCATTTCACTGTGCAACAGGTAGTACATGGCCAAAATATTTTTTTCAGTGATGTGCCATTGCCCTAATGGCAATAGCCCATTGGTGATCTCCATTATCACATAGATCCTTAGCACACACCTTACTGATGATGCCACTTGCATCGCAAATGATCTGGCAATTTATGCTGTGCAATCCCTTTCGAATGCAGTATGCCTAATCATCCACTAGTGGAGCTACAATCACTCCTTGGGTGCAATCTATGGTGTCAATTACATTTGGCATGCCATGCATGCCATAGAACTTCTCCTTCATGGATCGTATGCCCACTGGTGTGGTGGTAAAGGCTATGTGTGCATGCACACTCAGAAGTAGGGCATCAGTGACCAAATGCAGGGCCTTGGACACCGATGATTGCCTCACACCTATAACATCACCTGACACCTTTTGGGAGAATCCAATAGCATAATATGCCAATGCACACCATACCTTGGTTTCTATGGACATTGCCCTAGATCATCTGCTGCAAAGTGCTGCATGTGGGATTACCATGACACACAGGTGTCTAATGGGCACATCATCTAAATGGAAACTCTCTATACAGTGTGTTTCTCAGAGGGGATGTGCATGTGGCCGTGTCCAAAAGATACATGGTCTTGGGCATCTCCTATGCCTCTGGTCCTGTGCCAGAATTTTGTCCAGCAGGAGGTAATTGAACAGTAGTCCTGGGTACATAGTGCACCAATGAGTACTGTCACACCTACAGTTGTGTGACAGGCAGCCATATAACATGGCACTGTGGCCTGCATGGACCATATACCTGACCTGAGCTGATACATGTCCCTTTATGTGGGCATTGCCTGTGCATGCTGGTGGGTGGCATGATAGGGTGTACTTCCTGTGGTGGTGTATTTGCACATGTGAAAAATGGCAGTGGCAGCACAGACTGCAGCATCTGTGGGGTGCATGGGAACTATCCCAAGAAATTATGTTGGATGACAACTCTTATTTACCAGTATACCCTGGAGGGGGCAAGATCTGGATTGTCTCTGAGCCTAAAGTAGTGGGTATCTGAATGACTGGGAGTGGTGTGAGTGCATCAACACCATGTGTGTTCCGAGTCTGATTGTGTGCTCCATGTTGTGTCTCCACAGGCATTCAGTGGGAGACTGGACTGCTTGCACTTGAGTAACAACGGCTGGGCAAGGAGGAAATGGCAATAGTGGTTGCACGAAGCTGAGGGTAACCCTAACAGCTCACTGACTTTCTGTCCCTCTGTGGGGCAGCCAGGACATCTATTTCAAGGATAATGTCAGGGAGCTGTGGGCAGTGGCAGACCTGTCAAAGGTAGGTGTTGCCTTTCCTGTGTGTTTTGTCTGTGTTGCTGTGTCCTTTCATGAGCAGTACACTAATGTCCTATGTTTTTGGTTTGTTTATGTCATTGCAGGGGTACACAAGATCATTACACTGCATGGTGCTGGCACTGTGGCCCTACAGTAATAGCATGCCATGGGGCTCCTCTGGCAACTCTGAGGAGGAGGAGGAGGACTGAATGTACGGGCCACCTGGGTGGGGAACCAATACAGCAATGATGCAAATAAACTATGCTGTCCCAAGCAACAACCATGTCCTTGCTTTATTCTGGCTGGTGGTACAGGGTGGCCAGCTGGGTAGTGAAGGAGGATAGGGTAATGGTGCACTGTGTGTTGTGTGTGCTTTGCAAAGGGGCATTGGCAGTCAACATTTTGTAGGACAGGGGATGGTGTGTATGGTGGGGTGCATGCCTCTGCAGGTGTTCCAGTTGCTATGTGTTATGGTGGTAGCTGTGTGGTAGGACTGCATGCATCATACTGTGTGCTCTGTGCCAACCCCCACAGGGGTACATTGTATGTTGCCAGTCTGATACTTCCCCAGTGAGTGTTCAACTTGTGTCACTTGCCAGAGGGTATGCTGGTATATGCATTTCAACCCATTGAGGGTGATTTACAGAGTGGGGTCAATCTTCCCCTTTCCTATCTGGTCATTGATATCCATGTGCAGCGGTGCATTGGTAGCATGCATCCCTGTCTGTGTTAACACACTGATCCTGCTTTGCCCTGTAACTACCTATGCAATTTGTGCCTGTAGTTCATGGCAGCCCTACCCCTGGCATAGTGCTGCCCATGTGGTCCCACATGCCTTACCGTCATAGTGGCTGTTGTGCATGTGAGTAAGCGTGGGGCACATTTTGCACAGTGTGGCCATGCCCTCTGCATATGTCTTGTTATGCTACAGCACTCTTCCACAGCTGTCATGTCCTAGTAACCTTATGCACCATATGTGACTGCCACATGTGCTTGTCCTGTGCACCGCATTGATGTAGTGCTGTATGCACTTCATCTACGTGGCTTGGGCAGAGCATCCATGACTGATGCATAGGGCCCAAGCAATTAACAGAACTTTCTGGGTTTAACACTAGCCCCTTCAGCACCTTTAGCAAACAGGACAAGAAGTTTACTGCTGAGATGATATGGTTGTCTTGATATGGTATCTATATGCAAACATCAGACACACACACACACACACACACACACACACACACACACACACACACACACACACATATACACACAACATAAAACTGGTTAAGATAACAATTATGTTGAACTGATGACAGGCAGAAGAACATACATACAAAGGAATCATAGTGTATGGGAGAGGGTTATTAATGATGGAATTCAATAAATTCCTGTTGTTGTCATGTTATCATTGTGACGTCAAGAGGTCCGTACCCTCTTGAGTACATATCAATGTAGCATAACAACATGAATGTATTTGCACATGAGCATCTTGTGAACTTCTTGCATACTGAATAATGGCCGCAGCAGTGAGATCCAGCCCCAAAAGTGAGCAGTGCCAATAAAAACTTGTAATTTAATGACACATTCCCAATATAATACAGAAGGTGTGTGTGTTGCAGTATATTTTTCATTTTTAAAAGTGTCTGTGACAGCAGGAACTTTGAATGGAATGGGGCTTGTTCTTGTGGTTGGTGGGGACTTAAGCAGCAGCACAATGTACAGCTGCATTCAAGAAATGCTCAGCATTTGTTTTGCTGTTGCCTCTACACTACAAAAGACAATGGATGGGCAGCAGTTAAACAACAATGCTGAGTTCACTTATGGATGTGTCATGACAACTGAAAACCTCTCAAGCTTCATTCTCGAGGTTTACTTGGTTGTCATGACAACCTCTCAAAGTGAACACAGTGTCATTGTTCACTGTTGCCCATCCATTATTGAGTACACCAACTTATTTCTTCTGTGCAGGCATATGTACCATATATAGGACATAGTAACATTTGTAGTAAGGGGAGAGCACATTTAACAATGCTTGATGACATGACAAAAGCAAACTTCAGCAGCTCAATTCAGGCAGAAATAGATTTCCATTAAACAGCTTGTTTAAAAACTACACCTTTTAATGTGCTGTTTTGTAAGCAGCTTATGTCATAGATTACACTGTGATTATTATAGTGGTTCAGGTCATGCCTGAAAATAGGCATATACTATGTCTAGTGTACTTAGCCAGTTACCAAAAATAAATAAATAAATTACATTTATCTCAAGTAATAAGGATATATACTCATAACACACTCAAGTTTCAAGTTTATTGATTTAAAAGTGTGTGACCATTAAACACTTAAATTTAAAAACATGTCATGCATTTTAATAAACATTTTATAACTATATCCTATCATGTAAAATGTACAATTACAATACATTACAGACTTCCAGATAAAATCTTATAGCAGCATATGCATGGGTCATTTTATGTCTATCTATAAATTTTAACAGTGCATCCTCTTTTTTTTATTCCACTTATATTATTTAATAATGGCTTAATCCACTTTTCCCTTGCCGCATCAAAAAAGTTGCAGTTGAATAGTAAGTGAATAGTTGTAATAAAACATTCTTTCCACATTTACACTCACAAGGTTCTTTTAATGTTTTCCATGATACCATCTGTGATTTCTAGTGGAAATGTATGTAAAATCGCATTCTATCTAATGTTTTTCTATCTAACATATGTTGACACCAATTTAGATAATCCTGAGTGCCTGTTTTCATATTAATCCCTTTATGTAGCTTGAAGACTGATGAGGATGAAATTTTCACATTGTTTAGCTGTAATTCAATATCTATCTATCTATTTATTTTTATGTTGTCTGTGTATTCTGCTACATTGGATGAATTTATTTATTTATTTATTTTATTTTTGTTGACCGGGTAAGTGCACTAGACAAATCCTGCCCATTTTCAGGCATGACCCAGGGGAGGAGGATACAGATGAATGCCAAATGACCTTGAACCAGATTAAGCTGTTGGTGGTATTTATAGTGAATGAGGAAAATTTGGCCAGGACACCGGGGAAATTTCCCTACTCTTTTCAATAAGTGCCATGGGATATTTAACATCCACCTGAAGTACCACCAGTCCAGGCAGATGAGACCTCAGTTTAATGTCTCATCTGAAACATGGCACCTCAGAAGTGCAGCACCCCTCTCATGCTGCACTACAGTGTCAGTACTGGGATATTAACCCAAGTGCCAGATGTGGGAATTGAACCCACAGACCTCTGATCTCCCAGCCTCAGAGGTGAGTGTGCTACCTACTGAGCCACTGACACTTATAATTCCAGTTGTTAGACATATTAGGCATCCCTGACTTCCAAATCATTGTATTCAATTTGTTGAACCAGGAAGAGTACCAAACACCTGCATTTTGGTTCTGTATAGTTTCTTGCCAATATGCATGTCTCAGCTTGATCTCTGGACTTTTTACCATTTTTTGCAAAAAAATGAATGCTCTTATCTTAGCTGTTAATTGAAGGGATACTAAACCTATTTCTCTTCTGAGATGTGCACTTGATACCATCACAGGCAGGCCCTACACATTTCTTAAAAAAATATTGTGTAATGGTTCTAACGATTTGGACACAGGTTCTAAATCCCAGACCACCATGGAGTATAGCATTTTGCCTCACTGTATATACATTAAGCATAGCTTTATAAGAGTTGTCTGCATACAATCTTCCAAATCTATTTATCCCAAGTACCAGTTGCCTACCTTTTGCTTATTACTTTTAGGTTTTGTCACCAGTTCAAATTATTGATAATAATACCACCAAAGTAATTAAATTCCTTAACTGTTTCTAGTGAGTTATTGTTTAACATCCAAATGTTTTTCTTATTCCTAGATTTACCCAGTATCATTGTTTTAGATTTTTCACAATTCACTTCCAATGATAATTCTGCTAGAATTTTGATACAACAGTTAACGCTCTTTGAAGACCAGCTACTGATTTAGTTATTTATAGAGTATCATCAACATATGCAAGAATGTTCACTTTGCATTCCATTATATTAGGTGCATCCTTATCCTGCAAGTTCATGGTGTGAATAATTTGATCTATGTAGATGTTAAACAACAGTGGTGCCAGAAGACATCCCTGCTTCACCCCTGTGTTTACCTCTATTGGGTGTGTTAGTTTTCCATCCATTGAGTATCTTATACTTGTGGTAGTACTGGTGTGCAACATCATTACTAATTCCAACAGTTTTAGATCTAGTCCCCATGCTATTACTATTTCCCACAGGGTATCTCTATTTACATTACCAAACGGTTTTATTTAAATCTAAAAAGCAGAAGTATAACCACCCATTTTTCAAGTAAGCCTGTTTTTGTACCAGATAATTAAGGATAAATATATTATCTATAGCTGACCTTTTATTTCTGAATCTGAATTGGTTTTCACATATAATGCTCCTTTCTTCTACCCATTGCATTAGTCTCTCTAGCAAAATCCTTGAAAAAATTTTGCTGGGATACATATTAAAGAGATTGGCCAATAATTTTCTGGCTTCATTTTGTCACCTTTTTTTCTATATATGATAATCTCTGTAACTAACTAAGACTTAGTGGTTATATTATTACCAATAACAAAATTGTACAGGTCTGCTAGTGAATTTGCCCACCAATCGATCTCTACTTTAGATATTTCTGCTGGGATTATGTCTTCACCCTTTGTCTCATTATTTTTCGGACTCTTAATATAACTCTTTATTTCATTACTTGTGATTCATAACCATTCATCTGGTTGGTTTGTTAAGTGAGTAGGTGTATCACTTATTACTGCAGATGATAATTTTGACTCCTCCACTGCTCCTACATATAAGTTACTATAATATTTTTGCCAGATTTTATGATGAAATATTGTCTCAATGTTACTTGACATTTTTTGCTCTCCATAGGCTATCAGTGCCCAAAACTGGTCATAATCTTTCTTAGCTATAGCCACCTGTAATTTTGTCCATAGCTGTAACTGGAAAGCCTCCTTATTTTTTAGCATTAACTTATCATCTTTTTCTAACTCTAATGGCCATTTATAAAGTAACAGATCTGAATATGTTATTATCAACCTTCTTGCCTTATTTATCTCAGACTTAAGATTGTTTGTCATACCGTGTTGCATTATCTCTGCCATATACTTTGACAAATTTTCTATTTTTATTTGTAATATTGTCAAAAAAAGTTTTCATCAAAGAGCTATATTTATCAAGCACTTCCTTGCAATTTTGTTATCCCTTCCATTAATTTCATCACCTCATCAATCTTCTGAATTTCCAATATTTTTTCAGGCATAGTTCAATTAATGTCATTTTTTTATCATTGTATATACGGAATTGATTTCTGTGACATGTAATGTAATGGTTCTCAGAATCATCCATATCCATCCATAAGCAAATTAGTAAATGATCAATGCTAAAATTCTGTATGACTATAAAATACTTAATTATCTTTCAGTTAAATATGTCAATAAATGTGTAATCTAATACAGATCCCATACCAGATTGTGTATTAAGATGAGTAAAAGTACCATCAATATCCCCTCGATAGTATCCATTAATTATATGCATATTTTTGTTTGCAAGCCAATTTAACACGATTTTACCCTTAGTATTAACCCTATTATCCATAGAATTTATATCACTAATTCCCAAAGCTGTATCAATTTCTTCTCCTATCAGCCTATTTTCTCCTAAAAATGCAAGTTTATCAGTTCTTGCATTGAGATCTCCCAATCCTAATACTATTATATCACTATGTACAAGCCTCAGTTCTGTTATTTCAGCTTTCAGATCTTTCAATCTCTGTCCAAACATTTGGCTAGATATACTTGGCTTCATTTATAAATTTGCAATATACAGAACTCTTCCATCTGCTTAGTATAAGATCATTGTGAGACAATATTCTTTTGACTGGATTTGTGGGTCCTTAATCATTTGCAAATTAGTTGCAACCAGTATTATTAGGCCACTACTCTTCTGACCACAGTTATTTTTGGGCTTTGTGTCATTATTTCAAATTTCATGAATCCATTTATAGATAACTTTTGATTATTTCAGTCCAGGGGCCAGATATTCAAAACTTTGCCCTGGGGCAAAATTAGCTCTGCCAGGTGAATGGATTTAGCACGGCCCCAAACGCCAGCTATATTTAAAAGTAATAGCCCAGGCAAAAGCTGCCGAATATAGCATGCAAAGGAATCTGGGCAAACTGGGCTGGGAGTGCAGGGCAAAATCTGCTAGAGAATAAGACAGCCCGGAACATAGCAACCAGGAAGTGCAAACCATAACAGCAACCCAATGCACAGTGACCAAATTGACTGCAGAGGTGAAATATTTGGCCAACGTGTGTGCCAGCAAAGGAGTAGAGTCAGTATAGCTGCAAGCATCAGCACATATGAATGTACAATGTGCAGAAATAAAAAATGATTCTGTTACATTTGCGCAGTGGGAAGACATTTGTGCAGGTCTTGCATGGTGCTAAACTGTTTGCCCAGCTCTATCACATTAACCCAGGGCAAATATCTGCTATTTTCAAAAGTGATGTGCAAATGAGTCTACTTAGGTAGGCAGTGGACACACATCCAGATTAGCATCTCATTATGCCCTGATTTGCATGCTGTTGGCCCAGTGCTACTGCAGGGTCCCGCAGCTCTACCTGTTGGTCAATATGGAAGTACAGGGGCCAGCTGGGTCTGCCCACAGCTCCACCTGTAGGTCAGTCAGGAGAAGCATGGTGGGAGCTACAGGCTACATATGTACAGAAATGCATAGTATAATGTGCTCCAGGGAATTTCACAGCACAGTCACTTGTGGGGGTGATGGCTGCAATAGTCCAACTGTAGGTCCTGCTATACAATGCACTTCAGCCGGTACCATGACATGGGGGCCAGTGGGGTGTGGGACACTGCACCGCCTATGACATGGTGGGCAGCATTTACTGCAGCACCATACACAGTGACAGCCCCATCATGCCGGTGTGTACCAACAGTGGACAGTACAGTATTGCTGTTGTGCAACTCACAGATGTTACACAACTGGCATGGGAAACCCACAGTGACATATGCATTGCTGGGCAGGGGTGTCAGCAGGCAACCACACTGTACTAAGCAGATTACAGAGCAAACACAGAAACACAGACATTGAATTTGACAGCAGATAAGGACCACTTGGCCCACCTAGGCTGCTCATTCCCTACCTATTGGAGAAACTGCAGATTACAGTTACCCAACACCCTATGTCCTCCTACCATCCCTAAGATTGCCCTGTGTCTATCCCATGCAGTCCTGAATATCCCCATAGTCTGTGACCCCACAACTGCCTTGCTGTGTCCTACATATTGGTTGAGGTCTCACAAAGCCATGCTAACATCGCACAAGCCGCACAAGGCCACAAAGTAGTACAATGCTGGATTGCCCTGAGTTAAAACCACCTTTTCCTGGGTGGTATTTTCCACTGCACAATGTGTCATGCTAAGCTGAGCAATGGTGCATAGCACAGCACTATGTGCTGAATATTGCATTATGCTGACCTGGCCCCTTAGTTTGCTCCTTGCATATATTATCTGTTTGCCTGACACCACTGTAGTTTATGCATGCTAGTGGACCTTTTGAATATTGCAATCCCATGCTAACCTGGCACTAGCCCAGCATGAACAGTTTGTTATCTGTGCTAAGTTTTGAATATCTGGCCCCAGGTTTCTTGTAATAATATTATGTTGTATTTGTTTAATTCCTTAATCCATGATCTATCATCTAAATTATTAGCAATCATTGCAATGTTCCATAATATAGTTAAACACAATGAATTTGATATATCCTTTGGGTAAGAATAGGCATGGCCTTTCTCAGTTGTTCCCACTAAATTAACATCATGTCAATTCAGAATGGATTCAAGATGTTGAATCCATTCTTGTATTATCAACTCTAACAAATACTGATTTAATTTCTTCCAATTGTAATGAGCTTTCATATTCTGAGTCCAAAACACAGATGTTATTTATGCATCCACCAAGTATTTTTCTTCTTCTGAAATGTTTCATTTTTACTGGTGTGCCATTTAATCAGTATTCCTCTATTGCTTCCTTCTGTAAATAATCCAATATATAGACCTGTCTTTTTTTTTTCCTTTTTATAACCTCATTTCCTTGCTCATTACTTTAATCCATGTACACAATTTCTGGGTTGACATGACAATCAGTGATGGTATCATACAAATAAATACCATAATCAGCTAACATTAAACAATCTTCTAAACTTGTCTTTCTAACTGAAGCTAAATTTACTACCAGACAAATCTCTCCTTTTGTGGTTTCACTTTATATCTGTAAACTGAGGAGATATTGTCCCATCTTAGACTGTCCTTTAAAATTGAAATTGATTTTAACATGCTGTATACAGTTATCTTAAGGATGAATGGGGTTTCCTTATGTGCAGCTGGAATTCCTTTTATGAAGATTGTATCTAATTTCCTATCACTTTCTACTTCTCAGATTTAGAAGTGGGTAGCCATCTGGGAACAAGCGACCACCAAACAGTGTGGTTCACGATAAACACAGCCATACAATCAAGCCATACAAAAGCAAGAGTATAGGACTTTAGGAGGGCTGACTTTGGGAAAATGAGAGAGTGCCTCAGAAAAGCACTAGTAAACAGGCAAGAAGGAGGGGTGGAGGAACAGTGGGGAGTAATCAAAACAGCCATCACAGAGGCAATAAGCCTTTGTGTAAAGCAAATCAACAAAACACAATGAAGGAAAAAAATGCTATGGTTCTCAAAAGAGGTGGCAGGGAAGGTTAAGGAGAAAAGGATAGCATTCAGGAAATATAAGGAAACACAGAAGGAGTAGGACATAGAACTTTATCAGTTAAAGCAGAAAGAGGCAGGTAAGGCAGTCAGAATAGCAAAGGCCCAAACTGAGGAAAGGATAGCCAACTCTGTTAAGAAGGGGGATAAGGCCTTTTATAAGTACATTAGGGAGCGAAGAAAAACCAAAAGAGGGATACTGAGGCTTAATAAAGGGGAGGGAATGTGGGTAGAGGGTGACAGTGAAAAAGCAGGGATACTGAATGAATATTTCTGCTCAGTATTCACAAAGGAAGAGGAGGGGGAGGTACCTAAACCAAGCAAGAGAAACACTCTGAAGGTGGGGGTCTATACTAGTCCATTTACAGAAGAAAGGGTTCTGAAAGAACTAATAAAATTGAAGTTGGACAAAGCAAAGGGGCCTGATGGGATTCACCCAAGAATTCTAAAAGAACTAAGGGTAGAACTAGTGACACTGCTGACTACCCTTTTTAACAAATCATGGGAGGATGGGGTGGTAGCTGAGGACTGGAGGAGGATGGATGTGATTCCTCTTCACAAAAGTGGGAGCAGGACAGAGGCAGGAAAGTACATACCAGTTAGTTTGACCTCAGTGGTAGAGAAAATGATGGAATCACTTCTGAAGGAAAGAATTGTTGAGTACCTAGAGGGCAGTGGGGCACAGGACCCAAGGCAGCATGGATTCATGATGGGAAGATCATGTCAGATGACTCTAATAGATTTCTTTGACTGGGTGACCAAAGTAGTAGACCAGGGAGGGGCTGTGGACATGGCTTACCTAGATTTTAGCAAGGCATTTGATACAGTCCCACACAAAAGATTAATACACAAGTTAGTCAGCCTTGAAGTGGATCCCAAGGTGATAGCCTGGATAAAAAATTGGCTAGACAACAGGACGCAAAGGGTAGTAGTAAATGGAGTCCACAGTGAAGAAAGGAGGGTTACTGGTTGGGTACCGCAGTGTTCAGTACTGGGACCGATCCTTTTTAATGTCTTTACAAGTGACATTGCAGACGAAACAAAGATCTGCAACAGAGTTGATACACAAGATGGAGTGGAAAGGATGAGAAGGGACATGGCAAGGTTGGAGGACTGGTCAACTGTATGGCAGCTCAGATTCAATGAAAAGAAGTGCAAGGTAATGCACCTGGGAAACAAAAACCCATGGGAAGAGTACACAATGGGGGATGAGATACTGACAACATTAAAAATGGAAAGGGACCTGGGGATAATTATATCAGATGACCTTAAGGTGGGCAAGCAATGTGAGAAGGCAGTAAGGAAGGCTGGGGGGATACTGGGATGCATAGGGAGAGGCATCAATAGCAGAAAACAGGAAGTTGTTATCCCTCTATACAGACAGTTGGTGAGACCCCATCTGGAGTACTGTGCACAGTTCTGGAGACCCCATCTCTGCAAAGACATAGACAGAGTGGAGGCTGTCCAGAGGAGGGCAACCAAAATGGTGCAGGCTCTGCACCAGAAGACATATGAAGAAAGACTAAAGGAGCTTAATATGTATATCCTTGAGGAAAGAGGGGAAAGAGGGGACATGATAGAAACTTTCAAGTACCTCAATGGAAACAACAAAGTCCAAGAGGGTAGCATCTTTCTGAAAAAGAGGTGTGCAAGAACAAGGGGGCACAATTTGAAGATAGATGGGGGATGGATCAGAGGTAATGTGAGGAAGTATTTTTTCATGGAGAGGGTTGTTTGCTGCATGGAACAGCCTCCCTGAGGAATCGTGGAGTCAAGAACAGTGGGAGAATTCAAGAATGTATGGGACAGACATAAGGCAGTCCTAGTGGGGGGTAGGAGGAGGAAGTAAGCTGTTGGTTAATTGGGATCTGCAGCTCATCTGTTAGGTAGGAAAATGGGCAGACTAGGTGGGCCGAGCGGTCCTTATCTGCCATCAAATTCTATGTTTCTATGTTTCCTTGTCTACTGATTTTCTAGGTTCTTCTTTGGTCCCCTTTTTTCAGCTTCATGTTACTAGTAATTTCCATTTCTTGATTTACTGGAATGTTTTTCTTAGGCTGAAGCATAATAGGATCAGTTTGAGTACCCAATGTTTTTCCAGCCTTTACAATCTTCTTATTGCTCTTTGTAGGTTTACTGTTTTTTCTTGAAATCATCTACCACTGTTTTTTTTTTTGTTGCTTCCTTTTCTTGAATCCTTTTTGTGTTGGCCTTTATTTCCTTAAATTTTGTATTGGATCTTTACTTGCCACTCATTTTGCTTCTTGGGTTTCCTGTCTTTGATTTCATCATTTGTGATCATTATTACCTCTCTCAAAGCTCATTGCAGCCATGTGATCCTTCCCGTGTGACTCCTAATCCTTTAGCATCTGCCTTAATAACTTCCAAGATTTCTCTTAATAGAAAGTTATTTTGAATAAATGCCAGTTTGATATCATTCAATTCTTTAGAAAATATTACTTTAAAATCTGTAAGGCAGTTGCAACCCTCATTAATTACCTCCTTATCCTGTGTTGCTATTTCCTGCCTTGGCCGCAGGCCTGAAGCATCATAACCTCTAGAGGGGGTCTAATTTAGGGTCTGTTGACAAGTAAGGTGTCAGAAATTCCTTATATTCCTTTAAATAACCATGATTCTCACTTGAATTACTCCTAGATATATTACTAATATTCTTCTCTATGATTTCATTCATACCAAGATCAATTCTTGGTGGGGGGGGGACTGACAACACTTTTGGTCTATGGAATGCCATTAACTTAATTTTGTTTAATATTAAATTATCACCACTGAACTTTTCTATACCAAGCTTATCCACTTTAAGTGATGATGTGATAGGAACACATTGTTTTTTCCTGCTGTAAATTTACCCAACTGGTAAAATCAGTTATCTTTTTATTATTTGGCAATTCATCATTCTTTTTTTAATTTGATTGGACCCAAATGTTTTCATTTTTTTTCTTCTCTGTCAGCTTTTTGGAGTTCCTCAGTACCATAATTAATTATTCATTCATTTTCCCTCTCTAATGATTGGTACTAATTACCTTTAATTGCCTTTATAATCCTGAGTGTGTACAGGGAAAACTAGAAAACAAAATGGGGAAGTTAAGGTGCTCAAACAATTGACTATGGTAATTTAGTTAGCGCTCCTAAATTCTATATGTTGCAGATTAGATAAAGGTTTAGAATACAATAATGCAAGAAAAGTTTTTATTTTTTCTAAATATGCATTGGTATAAAAGTCCAAAAATAAAAATCCTACGGTCACTTCTTCTGTGCCCCATGGTACAGTCTTGTTATGAGGCACTCTGTAAATCTTTTGTGTTGAGCATTGGAACTCTTGCTCCTTTAACTTTTCGGTCCCTGCTGTAAGTAAAAGATAGCTAGTCCATTTGATTGTAGATAATTTATGTAGACTTTCAGTAGCTGACAGACATCTCCTGGCTATCAATTCCACTCCACTCTTCCCAAAAACAGCCACTTAAATCGGGGAATAAATAAGAAAACTAGAAGTAGAGAGCAGGTTGACTAGATATAATAAATACTTATTTCTTTATGAAAATACTTGCTTTTACTAAAATCATGGAATCAGTTTCTGTTCAACAATATAATCTTTTACTGGAGGCCATAATTTAATCCTTGTATATTGAATTTAAAACTACCTTAGCTCAATACCCTAATCCCTTCAGCACCAGTTTTACTGTTATTATTAACTCACTATATCAGTTTAACAAGGAAGTTACTTGGTAGTTGTCGGTTACTGAGCAAACTAAAGCAGAGCACCTTACTGGCTAAGGTATCTCAGCTGAAAATTATTTTTTCTCCACTAAGGTTCCTTGGTGCATCCTCTACCAAAGATTCTGATCCTAGGGGACGTTACTGGTTTTAAACATGTTTTTAATGCTTTAATTCTGAACTCTGTTTTGGAATCTAACTTGCTCCCCGAGTCCTCATTCATAATCCAAGAAGAATAAAAGAAACAAAAAAAGAGCAAGTTGTGTTAAAATTAAAGCTAAAAAAGCTGCAAACTGCAATTCAGCATGTTGTTAGTGCTCCCTGTCATCCGGGGTCTGGTATCTGGCATTTGGCTGGTGTCTGATTACCAAATCAGAGCATGCACTTTTTATACTAGAAGGCCATGTGACCACTCTGGTGTGAACATTTAAACTACTACAAATCTTTAAATTTTTATAACTTAAATTGTATAAATCACTACGGGATCAGGGTTCAATATTTGAATATATACATTTAGGTCCATTCAGCACACTGTCTAGCTGTCAGACTTTTCAGGGACATTCGATATTATGCCAATCTATCTTTTATCTTTTATTTCCTGTATTAGCTGAGTTAAAAAAAAAGTTAAAAGCAGAGTGAATGAACAAATAAATATGAATTTCATAAGTTGAACTAAAAACTGTAAGCCCCATGACCGGGCGCTCTCCCCAAAGACCTGTATTGAGCAGCACTCTGCGACTGTCTCCGCCTGCTCCACCTTCCAGCCACACATCAAGGAAAGCCCACCAGCCATGATCCCCCTGACCCGGTGCTCTCCCAAAGACCTGTACTGAGCAATGCTTTGCAACCGCCACCACCCACTCCACCTTCCAGCTGCACCTCATAGAAACCCCACCAGCCATAAGCTCCCTGGCCAGGCACTGTCCCCAAAGACCTGTACTGAGTGGTGCTCTGCTGCGGCTGCCCGCTCCATATTCCAGCCACACCTCTTGGAAAGTCCATCAGCCATGAGCCCCTTGACTGGGCGCTCTCCCTAAAGACTTGTACTGAGCAGCGCTCTGCACCTGCCGCCACATGCTCCACCTTCCACTCACACTTAAATGAAAGCCCACCAGCCATGAGCCCCCCAACCAGGTGCAGTCCCCAAAGACATGTACTGAGCAATGCTCTGTGACTGCTGCCATCTGCTCCACCCTCCAGCCACACCGCATGGAAAGCCCACCAGCCATGAGCCCTCTGACTTGCACTCTCCCCAAAGACTTGTACTGAGCATCACTTTGTGACTGTCACCAACTGCTCCACCTTCCAGCTGCACCTCAAGGAAGGCCCTTCAACAGTGAGCCTACTAACCAGGTGCTCTCCCCAAAGACCTGTACTGAGTGGTCCTCTGTGACTGCCACCGCAGCCCGCTCCACCTTCTGGATGCACTTCAAGGAAAGCCCACTAGGTACGAGACCTCCATAGAGACGGAGTTTCAATTTCTTGATGCTCCACTTTTTCTGAGCTCTGATTGGCTCCCTTACGGGTCTGGTACACACTGATTGGCTCCCTGCTGAATCCTCTGCCAGATGCAAGCTCAGACTGTTTTTTCTCTCTGCTTTGGACCCTTCTGATTCTGACTCTCATCTGTGTGCAACATTTTAGATTATATTCTGTTAATGCTATTTTTAGCCACTATTTGTAAAATGCATGATGTTATTACGATTTGCTGACCTCAGTCATTAGTAGGCACTATGTTACTGCTATTTTACTGTTCTCGCTGTTTGTCAGCTACCAATATTTTTGTGCCCTGCTAATTCCTTTTACCGTTTAACTAGTCAGTTGGAATTTTGCAATACTAGTGTTGCTCTTTGTTCAGCCACTGTTGTACTCCTGTTCTCTTGTCTTCATTTTGTCTTTGCCTATATTCCCCTACCCCAGATCTTTCTCCTGGAATTCCCTTCCCAGATCTCGGTGCTCACCCACCCTGCCCCCTCTCCTTCTCTTGAAACCCTCTGCTGAAACAGCCCCCTGATTAAACTTAATTGCTCTTCTTCACCTGTGGCTCCAACCGGCAGCTGATCCACAGTCTACTGTCCCTTTCTTCTCCCACCCCCCATTTCCTACCTTGATATGCTATCCCCTGCCTTCTATCTGTGCCCACCATTTGTGCCTAATTTAATCCCCTGCTCTCTTTTCTTTCCTGCAGCCCTAGGCCCCTGACTGGGTGCTCACCCCAAAGACATGTACTGAGTGGCACTCTGTGACTGCCACTGCCTGCTCCACCTTCCAGCCACACCTCATGGAAAGTCCACTAGGTACAAGAACTCCAGAGTACCGGAGTTTCAATTTCTTGGTGCTCCACTTTTTTTTTAGCTCTGATTGGCTTTCTTATGGGTCTGGCTCAGATTGATTGGCTCCCTGCTGAATCCTCTGTCAGACGCAAGCTCGGACAGTTTTTTCTATCTACTTTTGACCCTACTGATTCTGACTCTAATTTGTGTGAAAAATTATCTCCCGTCCACCCTCCCCCACCCATCACTCTTTAAATTCCCAAAGTGCATTCTAAGCTCCACCCAGATACACTGCCTGTCCAGTAATAACACAGCTGCTGTCCCTCCACAAATACCATACTCTTAGTTTTCTCCCTGTGACACCAAAGTAGTAACAGCCATCCTAGTGCAGTTTAATTCTTTACCCTCTCCACTCTTCAAGCCCCACAGGACAAGAAATCACACAAATCAGTCTCCTTGCACCACAAGTCTAAAAATCACCCTATCCGGCTTCTTTTTCCCTCCTATCCTAAATCAACACCAGATCCTTATCCTATCTCTAGGGAATTCTAGATAAGCACCTTATACCCACATCTTGGGCTATCCACCCACTCTGGTAGTTGCCTAGCTTGCTCAGAGGCCCTTGCTAAACCCCATATAAAATGACCTTGAACAACCCTTTCCTATACATCTTTCTAGCTTTCTATCTCCTCACATCAGTTCTCCCAGCCCCTTACCCTAAATGTATTCTCCCAGCCCCCTACTCCTCCTGTCACTCTAACAAGCACCACAACTATTTTACCATGCCTGCAGCCTGTTGCTCAGCCATTGATGTCCCCTTTTGTTAGTTCCAGTATCCTACCACCCCAGCTGCTTATCTTCGCAGCCCTAAACAGAGCTGCCAGACCATCTCCCAAAACCATCCTATACACCAGGAGATATAAGCTCCCTGCTGGGTATTCCTTCCTCCTCCTCATCCTTCTCCTATCAGGTGATATCGAACATAATCCTGGTCCCCTTCCTCTAAGCTCCCACAAAGATTTCCCTATCACCCATATTAACGTCTGAAGCCTCCTGCCTAAACTAGACAAACTAATTTGATGGATGACTGAGCAGTCTCTGGACATCCTATGTCTGACTGAAACTTGGCTCTCTGAAAAGATCCCCGACTCCTCCCTCAGTCTTCCAGATTACACTCTACTCAGACAGGACTGTGGCAAGAGAGGCGGAGGCATAGCCATTTACACAAAACACTTCCTCTCGTGCTCAGTCACTTTTAAGGAAACTTGCCCTACCTCCCACGAAATTCTCCTAGCTGAACTTGCCCTATCTTCCTCACTCCCATTATTTATAGGGGTGTTTTATACCTCTACCCATCTAGCTAGTGAATCTCTCATCTCTACCATTGCTACCTTACCCTACCTAGCCTCAAAAGAGGAACTGGTTTTCGTAGGTGGCTTTAACCTGGGCTGGTTAGCCCCCCTCCTCCAAAGCACACATCTCCAAAATAGTCCCTTAATCTTACCCAGCTACTAAATGAATCCACCCACTACTACCTTTTCTCCCAAAACCATTCTCTTCTAGACTGGATTCTCACTTCCCACCCACAAAGAATAACCTCTTATTGCACTCTAGCAAATGCACTATTTGATCACTGCATTACATACTGTATCAGGAAAACTCACATGCCCAAATCTTTTCCAAGTACTTAAATACACACCCTATAAATGTGTTGGGCACTGAATCTCTTCTTACCGGCCTTAGATATGCTGACTGGCAACAGTTGTGTTCAGCCCCAAATGTCGGCACTGCCCTCTCCAGCTTCCTGCACATATTTATTAAAATCTGGGACTCCCATGCCCCTCTGAAAATGTCCAGGGTCAAGATGTGCCACCATAAATGGATCTCTACTCCCATCCTAGCCAAATTCAAGGCCAGGGACAAAGCCTGGTCTGTCTTCAAATCCCACCCAACCCCTCAAAACAGGCAAGCCTATAATGCCCTCCACAATGCTTGCTCCAAGGCCATAAGGCTAGCCAAAGCAGACAACTTCAGGTTGCAACTCTACTCACACTCAACCCTCCAATTTTTGTAAACTTGTACACTAACTTCTCGAGCCACCAGCCCAGCCCAGTACCCTGCCTTCATGAATCATGGCCAGCTTGCTACTGACCCTATCTGCACAGCAGATACACTCAACAAATTCTTCACATCCTGTGTCATACCACTTCGACCCCCCTCCTAGCTCTGTCACCAACCTCCCACTGCAACAACTTCCAGTTCCCCCATCTCTGAACAAGAGGTCCTCAAAGCCCTCCACTCATTAAACACCACCAAATCCTGCCCAGATGGGATCCACCCCAAGCCCCTTCAGATCTCATCTCCTGCTATTACCAAGCATCTCACCCATATCCTTAATCTTTCTTTTTCCTCAGAATTGGTACCACAGGACTGGAAATCAGCCAGTGTAACCACCCCCCACAAAGGTGTTGACCCCTCTTTGCCTGGAAATTACAGGCCTATCTCCATCCTCCCAGATACACCCATGCTTCAGGAATCCCTGGCCCACATCAGACTGTCAGATTACCTCACTACTAACAATCTCCTCTGTCCCCATCAATCGGGTTTCAGAAACAACATTCCACAATCTCCTCTCTCCTGTGAGTCACAAATCACATCCACACAGCCTCAGATCAAGGCCTCCTAACTGCTGCAGTGTTTGTCTACTTGGAAAAGGCCTTCAACTCCATATCCTACCACCTCCTCCTAATTAAACTACAGGCAGCGGGGTAGCCCCCATCACCATTCTGTGGTTTAAATCCTATCTTTCCAACAATCTCTAAATGGTCCAAATCACTGATGTCACCCCCCCATCTCAGTGGATGTGCCACATGGTTCAGTCCTTGGTCCCATTCTTTTCTCCCTCTTCATAAATGACCTTCCCTCCTCCTGCACCATATCCCACTTACATATGTATGCAGAAGACACTATCCTCTTCACCTCTGGCCCTACAATGCTCTAAGTTCAAGCTACCCCCAAAAACAACTTCAACAACATTCAACACTGGTTCAGACAAAACCAATTGAAATTAAACACCTCCAAAACAGTATCCATGCAGATTATCCCCCCCTCACCCATCATTTCACTGGACGGTTCCCCACTTGGCCAAGTCACCAAGTACAAATACCTGTGTGTTTGGTTAACCCCACAATTATCCTTCTCAATGTACATCGAAGCTACTGCCTCTAAACTATGCCCCAAACTTGGTATGCTGTACTGGCACAGAGACTTTCTCCTGCTACCTGCCAGACATGAAATCTTATCTAAAATTGTCCTTCCCATCTTTGATTATGCAGATGTGGTCTACTGCTTTGCCCTGCAATCACCCTGTCCAGGCTAGATACCCTCCTGAATTATTTCTGCCCTTGTGCAACCAATTTCCCCCTTCATACTCACCATGGAGTACTTTGCTCCCTTCTTGGACTCACCTCGCTGTCTCACAGACTTTCTATGCACTCTCTCAATCTCATATCTAAATCCTGGTTCAATATTCTTCCCTCCTACCTAATGGAAACTCTCTCCCTGGACTCTCACTTCCCATATGAATTGAGGCATAGGAATGGAAATACTTCATCTGCCCCATCCATCTTCCTCTGTTGGCAAAGCTGCTTTCTCCTAGTCTCCCCAGTTTGTGCAACAAACTATCCCACCTCATCAGGAACTCTTCCTCCCATCTTGCCTGCAAGCAACAACTTTGCCTCCTTCCACCACCCCGTCTCTGTCATAAATGAATCACTCCAGCTCTGCCCCTACTGGCTTTCCTGACTCTTGCCTCTATATGCACTTACCAAACAAGTTCTCGATGTTATACACTTAGATTTGTTAATCTCTTCACACATGTCCTTGAAATGCATCTTGTATCTTACTCTTTATGATTGTCTTATGTGATATATTTGCCCTGTACTGCTTTTTCTACCTGTTGTTTACATATTCATGCTGTAATGTAACTTATTTTATATCATATATGTTGTAATCCCCCTTTCCCCTCTCCCTGGGTTGCATCTGGAATCGAGCCTTGGCTCAGTGTGCCTCTTCTGTTACCAAATGTTTAAATAAAAAATACAAAAAACAGCTAAAAAAGACAGAATTTAAAGATAAAATTAAGAAACTTCCCCTCCAGATGTCTCTTCACTCAGTTTCTCCCTTTAGTTCAGTTACAACAGCTTATACCCCTGCTGCAATCTGCAGCTTGGCACAGCTGCAGTCTGTGTACTCAGTGCATCAGAAACAGTCTTCATTTTTCAGTTTCTAGGCTATTTCTTTATGTATTTTCTGCTCCTCTCACCATCATGCTCAAACGTACAAAGATCAGGGTATAACAATTGAGAATTCAGTGGCTCCACAATTCAAGCTTTGGTCTCCAGTTCTTTCTCAGTCTTCATAGGTATTTCTCTATATTTAGTTGCCTCCTCTAATCCTATGTTTCTCAGCTGTCCTGAGCGGCCGCTCCATCTCTCCTAGCTCTAGCATTCCACTGTAATGCTTTCCTCCTAGGGAGAGAGGGAGACATGTAGACAAAGGTCTGAAGCACCAGTAGGTTGCACTTTAAGTTTAACTAAAAAGACTTATTTGCCAAGGCAATGGTGACATACCTATTAAAAGACTATAACCGACATTAAGAAGTCCTGCTTTGTTCTCTCCTCCTGAGTTCTTCACAGCATAACACATTCCTGTTTTCACTATTTGGGATTTATGGGTATCATCCATACACGCAGAGGTAAATACGATTATAAGAGTGCCCATATGTGCACATTTTCTATCTCTGCATAGGGCTACTGTGATGTCATCAGCACCCTTAAAGCTTCTCCCTAACTGGTTCAATATCCCTCTGTGAGGTAGCTTACCCACAAGATATTTAATATAACACCAACAGGAAGTTTTATTATTTTGTTGTTACTCTTTTTAGCAAAGCTATCACTTGTTAGCTTTATATTATTGTATCTCTACTGATGCTGTGTGTGTATATATATATATATATATATATATATATATATATATATAGCATCAGTAGACATTTTCGCTGTCCACTTGACCGAAAAAATGTCTGTGCCTGCTTCTCCTAATGCTGACCCACCTGCCTCAATCTGACCCTCTCTCCTGCCACTCCTGTCCAGCCCCCATCTGCACCCCTCTTACTCCTTCCCCCTCTCCCAGTCCCTACTTCTCACATTCCTCCCCCAGCACTCTTAACAAAGCCTAGCCTTGCTGCTCCTATCATTTCCCAGCAGCCCAAGCCACCTCTCCCTTCCCTGTCTCTGTGCTCTTCCCACAGCCTGCCTCTCCTCTCCTCAAACCCACCCGTGACAAAGCCTACTCTTGGTGCTTAATTCACTCTCCTCCCCTCTACAGACCCATCTCTGACAAAGCCTACTCTGGCTGCTCATTTCACTACCCCTAAGTAGTGAACCTGCATGACAATCTCAAAGTGCTGTACCTTACTTAGTGAGTGATGACACTGTTAGCACTTCCATGCTGTAAATATTTCCCTATTTGCTGTTACAACATCACCTGTGTGTACTGTGTAACCTCTGCTAAGTGATGTCACGTTATGTTATGGTATGTCTTGTATTGTACTGTATTGACTTACTTGGAACATTTGTAAATGAGCCCCTTTCTCAAAGGTATTAATCCTAAACTTAACTAAATAAATTATATATATATATATATATACATGTATATATTTTAGGATATGTGGAGTTAGTGTGTGATATTGCATTTGTCTTGTACAGTTTATAGTGACCTCAAGTAACCTCGTGAATGCCATTGGCACGAGTGAGTGTTACGAGAGGTTACTTAAACTGTACTAGATAAATGCAATATCACACACTGCCCCCACATATTCGATTTATAAGCCGAGTCAGCTTTTGTTTTGTGGTGTTTTTTTTTGGTGAGGGTGTGGTTTTTATGTTTGTTCGTTGGGCTACTTTCTTCCGTGTGTGGTTCTTCTGCGTTTGTTGGGTACCTTGAATGGGATTGAAATGGTGTGTTTTCATTGGTTGAGGATTGAAAGTTTGTAATATGATTGGTTGATAGTAATTTTACTGCAGTGTTCCTATTGGTTGGTTAGTTAAAGGAGGTGTGCCTTGTGTGTTGTGTGATTGACGAGTATGAATGCAATGTGATTGGTTGGCGGGCGTGTATAGTGTGTGGATCTTTTTTTTTGGTTGCTCTATGAATCAGTCACTAGTTGAGATTGTTGATTGGTCAGTGGTCGGGTCTTGGAGTTGTGGCGTAGTCAGGAAAAGATTAGTGGCAGTGGCATGTTATTGGAGCACTGTTTGAGTTGGCATGGGATCTTCAGCGGAGCCAGAGAGGAGATGCTGTCTACGGGTGGAGTTCTATGTGGGAGTCAATGATTTCAGCGGCCTGTGGTAGATTTGTTTGGGGCATTTTCTTCTCCAATGGTTGAGTCATTGTGCTGGATATTGCTTCAGTTGCTTCTTGGATATATGTCAGGAGGATCGATTTGGAACATTATTTTTTTTTCCCTGTTCACTGTGGATTCATTGGGCTATGTGGATTACGACTTGAAGAGTCACAATATGTTTACATTTCCTTTTGGATTATAACTGGAAGAGTTGTTTTGGCTATGCTTGTGTATTAATATTTTTTTTTTATTTTGGGTGTTGCATTTATTTGTAGTATGTTTTTTATTTACAGAGATGGATAACAAGGTAAGTGGATTTTAACAATGTATTATAGCTTTTTCTTTCTGTACAGATAGAAGTAAGCAATGCATAGGGAATATTTTTTAACATCAGTGGTATACTTTGTCATTCATTATTAAAGAAAAACTGAGAAAGGGGAGGTAGTGAAACTTGAAAGAGGTTTATTTATTGTTATGTTTATTTAGAGGTAGAAGAAGGAAGAAAAGTTGAGTAGGATGCTGCAGTACGAAGAAGTGACAGAAACATTCAGTAAATGCTTATTTTATTTTTATTGCTTTTGCAGATTCTTTTTCTGTATGAGTCACTTTGAGTGACTTTTTGAAAACCACAATGTCCTTTGGGTAATGATATTTTTGCTTTCTATATAGCCATGTATATAGAATCTCTTTGCTTGGTGACATTGTCATTTGAGTAATTATTACATGAAGAAGAGGGTCGGTGATTTCATGGTGATTTAGTTCTGGAGGAAGTATAGAGTTTATTCAGAATCACTGTCTGTGTCAAGTACCATTGGACACTTTTTTGTATAAGAGTCGTATTTGTTACCTGTGAGAAAGACAAAAAATTACATTAATTGATGTACTCAGTGTAGCCCCCCCCCCCCGACAGAAGTGGGAAGTTGTGATGTGTAACATGTGAGGTTTTTTCTTACGTTACTTATGTGTTTTGTTTTTTATTTGCTTTTACCTTGTATTATGGTGAAGTGAATATTCTTTGCTTGGATGGAGAGTTGATAGAAGCAGGAACCAAGAATATCTGAATAAGTTGCTGTTATAGGCTGCTCTTGTGTTTGTTTCTGTGTCGCATGGACTGGTAGATTACAGGGCTCACAGCTTAGTATGTTAGAAATATTTTGCTGCTGCTGGTCATTGAGCCAAGAGTAGTTATTTAAACTTTGTAAGGTTTTGTGGTCTGAAATTTGAATAATTTCGGTAGGAGGTATGCCTCAGTCATTCAGTTTCTGTATCAAATGCTTCCATACAGAATGGTTTGTTAACCTTTTTTCTGTTTGTATTGATGATTTTGCAATCATTGTTTTCGCTATTGAGGCAAGTTTGTGGATGCCTACGGGTTGGTTCTTGAACCATATTTTAGGTGGGCCCTGTTTACTGTGGTTGTTTGTGGCTAGGAAGTATGGTGACTCATTTGTAAGGCATTGTGGTGGTCGCTTTTCTTTGTATGTCATGTAGTTGAGGACTGGGCATTTGTAGGGGTTGTGTTGTAACTGATAAGCTCATGGCTTGATTTTTCTGTTGTTTTTTGGACTGGCTCCTGTGCCAGTCTTTGATGCTCCTGGTGGTAATCTCGGTATTTTTGGCCATTTTCATCTGTTTTAAGTGATATGTCTCCCCACTTTATGCTTCACATTTCTGTGTTACCTCTTAGTCCAAAAAACATGCTGGTAATCACTCACATTGTATTTAGTAGTGATTCAGGGTAGTGCAGTCCCAATAGTTCTTCTTCGTATAACTTGTTCAATACGGTGTCCTTGAGCTCATCTGCAGCCATTGGTTTTGATCCCTTTCCGTCGGATTTCAAGATTTTTTGCTTTGATAGAAGGACTTGCCTGGCTTTTTCAAAGACTGTGGAGGAAGATGAAGAGTGTGGTTAATCTTTTATTTTTAAGTATCTCTTGATGCTTTGGAATATTGCATGCAACGTCAAGGGCTGGTAGTTGGTTCTGTCTCTTTTTTTACAGTTTACAAAATAGTGACATAAGAAATTGTTTAGTGACTCTGGAGTTATGTCCTGGATAGGCTGTTCTTCAGAGAAATTGTCTTTTAGGTAGTGTTTGAACATTGTGACATTTGCTTGTGTTTTTCTAGCCGTATTTATGTTTTTTACTTGTCTATATAGTCTCCTAGTTTGTCTTCATTTATATACAGGTTTTTCTTTGAATTGTGGTAGTCATTTTCTTCAAAATTGCTGCTTGTTGAAGGTATGGAATGTTTATACAGTGTATGCTGTCCAGTTGGTATCGTAGTGTGTAGCTCTGTTGGTGCTTTGATGGGGTCTGCGTCCTGTTCAATTTGTGTCATTATTTGTTCAAGCTCTAGTTGAAAGCTAGTATTCATGTGTTCGTTTGTGCCCATTTTTAAAAAATGAATATTCTGTATTCAGTATGCTCTGCTATTTTTCAATGCAGTGTACATTAGACGCTGCTCAGTGGTCTTGTTCGGTTGGTGGCCAGTTGTAGTTTGATATTCCAGGAGCATTCACCGGGCATCTGTGCCATCTGTGCCCGAAATGGCATGTGTGCTTCATTGCAATTGGATTAAGATTGATTGAAAGAAGTGCCAGGCAAGGGGGGGGCAATGTAGAAATGTACAGATAAATGAATACTATGGTGATAAATATATTTATCACCATAGTATCGTAGATAAATGTTTTTTTCTACACTTTTTATCATGACCCCTGTTGCATAAATATATATATATATGTAATAGATAAACCACTCTGAGGTGTGCAGTCACGCTCTGATATACACACGCCTTGGTGTGCACTGTTATGCACAAGGCCCCAGGCGATATCAGAGCATGACTGCACACCCCAGAGTGGTTTATCTATCTTATAAATGTCAAAATTGTTTTAGAGGAGGATAAAAGTGTAGGTGTGCAGTTGCGATCTGATATACGCATGGTTATGTGATGCTGTTCAGCCACTAATATCGCAGCAATTTCCCTACCCATTTTATAAATATATATATATATATATACAGTATATATAAAGAAATTATACACCATGTTAACTAAAGCCAGATGTTGATTTTTAGTCCCAATTTGATATATATATATATATATATATATATATATATAGTTTTGATTTACTTGGGCTGTTTATCATTGGAAGAGTGAGCTGGTGGAGACTAGCACTTCTTCCTAACAACTGAGTAGCACAGAAAGGCATTGTGGGACTATGGAGGTGTTTATCAGCCTTCATTTTTATAAAACACTTTTGCAACTTGAAAATCAGGCAAAAGAGCACCCTGTCAGCAAGACTGTCTAAATCTGCTGGCCCTATACTTATATAATGGCATTTTACTGCATTTTGCAATTTTAAATTGCATTTTTTGCACAGCCTGAAAAGACGCATGAAGTGGCCTACTTCCAGTCCAGCTACCTTAAAAGTCCCTCATGATGAAGCCCGGGCGAAGGTTGCATAAGACGCACCTGGAAAACATCTTGGCAAGAGACATGCACAATCCCATGTGTTCAGCTGAGTCCATTGGGGATGACTGGAGACAGGGCAGATTATACTACAGACCATTAAAACAATATAAGAAAGGTAAGCCAAATGCCTGTTTTCAAAAAGATTGATCTACAGTGTCAAATTTATCCACAACAATCAAAATGGAAAGTAACAAAAATGCATGCATCCAATACCTAATGTATACACAAGGGAATCAGCTATCAGATTTCATATGCAACAAATATTTACTGATTGCAATTTTAAGACAGGAAATAGAAATACTATCCCAAAGGACTTCAGTACACATTGAAATTGAAATATTGGAACAATTCATTGATAACATGACAAGCGAAGTAAACAAACAACATAAGCAAGCAAAGCAGCTACAAATAACAGATCAGAGAAATCAGGAAGTCCTCAAGAAGGAAACTATCCATGAGTAACCAAAGTTAGAGGAATTGTGTCTAGTACAGACCAACACAAAAAGGAGGAGGGGGCAGATATGTAACAGTGCCCCAGTTGAAACAAGAAATAATTTCATGCCACTAGAACAAAACACAATTGATGAGGTCCAGACAGACAACCAGGTGGGCAAGACTTGTACTGACATGATGGTGGTCACATGTTAGAACAGCTCCCTGGTCATCAGCCTTAAAAAAGCTCTTATTCCAGTTTTCAGCACAGACTAACCTAGCTATCGGTAATGGAATGATAGCAATAGTCTATGACTTCAGCAAAAAACAAAAATCGGCAATCTAAACTACACTTTGGGACAGTAAAAATCCATAAAGATCTGAGAGAGAGCTCAGACACTTGTGTGCTCCAACAGACCACAGCTGAGGCTGAGGTAGAGCCGGAGATGTCTGCTTTGGAACACTCACTGGTGAGTGTCCTGTCTATGCTAGAAGCAATGTAGTAAGAAATGTGGACAAGATTTACCAATATTGCAGCCCAAATGGTACATCTGTAGTCAGTGGTGATGGGCCTGACAGAAATCATGACATCCCAGTCGACTCAAACCAATGAGATGCAGCAGTGAGTGACTGATTTAGAGGATTCCCCCCAAAATTCATTCAGAGACAGGACCAACTACTCTGAAGTAATTGCAGAGTTGGGGGAGTGAGTGGATGACCAGTGGAACTGCTCCCGCCACTCATATCTCCACATTGTTGGTCTGCCCGAAGGTACAGAGGGGAAGTATCCAGCGTCAGAACTACACCAATGGCTAATCCAAAACCTTAAACTACCTCCAGAGGCAGCAAACTATGAAATAGAGAGTGCTCATCCAGTGGGCCCCCTTCCAAATCCACTGACTGCCTGAGGCATTGTTTGATTAAGTACCTGCTTTTCAGTGGCAAAGAAAATATCTTGGCAGCAGCTAAAAAATAAGGTTTAATCCAATGTGGCAACTCTTGAGTTGCAATCTACCAGGATTATAGCTGAGATCTGCAGAGGAGGCACCAGAAGTTCAACCCTGTGAAATCCAAACTTCACTCGATGGGCTGGTCATTCTCTTTCCTTTACCCCACCAAGCTTCAGATTGACCAACCAGGTGTTTCCCCTAAATTCTTTACCCATTATCTAGAAGCTGAAAAATGGGTATCAGTGGTGAGCTGGCAAAAGGAAAGAGGATCACCAAACTGCTGAAAGCGCAAGGTATGTGTCTCAATCATAGGCTCAGTTTGGCATGTGGAGCTACCAGTATGCATTCATACTGTCATATTAAATAAGTAAATCTTTGTGCTTGTGCAGTTGAGATGCTTCTCCCAAATTGAGAGAAATAGCAGGAGCCTGGCTCTGCACCACACTAACTTTCCCTAAGGTTCTCCAGATGTGGTGAGAAGATTACACTAAACCAGAATCTGGCCTTACTTTCACTAAATCTACTAAATATACTGCCATTTATATCTGTGTCACACTGCATGGCAATCATTGTTTTGGAGCTGCGACCTAAGCCTTTTTTTCTGGCTCTTTGCATGTTTTTCTTGAGCAAGGCCTGGTGTGCGACTGGATGTGGTGGGGTTTTTGCTTTGGTTATAGAAACTGGAGTACCTGGACTTGGCTGGTCTTGAGACTTGCATTTGAACCAGGCCCCATGGAAAGGGAAGCTCCCATGGTGGATACCCCAAGATGATTGGATTGTTTTAACTATTACCAGCCCTTTCTGCAGATCAGCCCAACCACCTCTGGGGAGGTGGGTAGCAGCGGGCAACCCTCACCATACAAGCACAGGTAAACAAGGTCATTTGTACTCATAGCAGTATGTCTGGATGCATGCATTAAGTGGGGTGCACGCTCCAGGCAAGCTGCTTGGGGGGGCATCTTGACATAAGGTGAGCTCAGACTGAACAAATGGTATTGTGCTAAGTAGGTTCAATCGATGCCTAGTGTTGATGGCTGAATGAAGCCATCGGGGGGAAATGTTATGTTACAATTAATATATAGCAATTCAAGATACTAAATAAAAAGATTTAATGGGTGATTGTAATGCCCATGAATTGGCAGGTGTTGCAAGCCCTTCATTGCTATGGGGGTAATGTTGAATCCCGTTACAGTTCTAGATAGATTATGATCTGGTTAAATGTCCTATGATTCACTATTGAGTTTAATTTTTATATGTTGAAAAACCTTCAGTTCATGGACTAATAGTCCAGAAAGCTTATTTACTAAACCCAGGGCATTATGGGGTACAGGACCTATCTGTTTAAAGACTAGATACTTGGTGCTTTTCTTTTCTAGGATGGTAGCAGTCTTGGTAGCCACCCCCGGGAGAGAGGTACATGGAACCGGGCTGTCGGCCACTGAAGCAACCCCAGAAATTATGGGACAGGTAAGGGGTATGAGTACTTGTAACTACCTGTGGGTCTATGGTAATGGATAGATTGCATCAATTACATACACCTGTGCAGGAACTGGAGGATATGCTCTGGCTTAATAGATGCTCAAATACCATTACTAATCACTATCTATGAGAGAGGGGACACTGACATGGCAATGGGGTGCCCAGTCAAGGGTGAGGTGGGAGGGCAGAGTTGAGAATGGTTTGTTGTCCAGTTGGCCAAGTTAGTTGTGTTTTGTGGGAAGGGTAGTTTCAAATGGAGGGGGGGTTGGGGTACTTGGCTGGGAAAATAAAAAACTAGTAATGTGGGTACACTCGAAAGAAGAAATTTATATTTACTAGCTACACTTTTTAACAGTAAAACAGTTGAAGCACTATACTACAACATTGAACATGGGTAGACTAGTTAAGGTAGTGACATGGAATGTAAATGGTTTAAAGTCTATGTTGAAAAGATGAAAGGTAATAAGTGAGGTGAAAAGGAGACAGGCTCAGCTTGTACTCTTGCAGGAGACCTACATGTCAATGCAAGAGGCCCTTAAAACTGAAAAGAGTATGGGGGACAATTGGATCTCTGCCTGCTTCTCTACAAAGACTAGAGGATCCTCTATCTGGATCCCCAAGGGACTGAGAGTGGAGGTGCATAGGAAAGTTTGGAATGTGGGTGGTAGATATGTCCTGGCTAATCTCACAGTGTGCTCAGTTTAAGCCTCGAATATTGAGGACCTGGGTTTTTTCCAAAAGTTGTCTTTGGAAGTCTGCCATGCTTGAGCCCTGGGTTTGGGGGGGACTTTAGCTGTGTAAGGGACATAACATTGGATAAGTCTAACCCTGCACCAGTACCCATGTCAAAGAATGCAGCAACCCTGAGAGAGTTTAAGGGTGCCTATTCTTTGGTGGATGTTTGGCGGCACCAGAATCCTACTAGTAGAGACTATAGGTTCTACTCTCATGCTCACAGCTCATATGTCATGCTAGACCAAATTATGATCAGTGTTCCTCTTTTGATATATGTGGGACTGGCCAACAACTCCCCAATAGTAATTTCAGATCATGCAGATCTACTGGTGCAAGTGGAGATGGGTGATGGGGGGGTGCCACAGGAGAGACCGTAGCACCTGGACCCACTATTGATGAAAGGTGGCAACTTTCTTACATTTATGACAAAGACATTAGAAGAGTTTGGGCTATATAATAAAAAAGGGGACACTACACATGCGGCCAGATGGGAGGCTATGAGGGCTTATGTTGGGGGCAGGTTATCTCTTATTCTGCGCACAAGAAAAGGGAAACCCAGACAAAAATAGAGCAACTCAGGTGTCAAATTGAGGCATTTGAAGAGGTCTGTATGAGAACCTCCACCCAACTGCTGTATAGAATTATGCAAAAACTGAAATGGAAGTTTAATATATTGAACACTGCAAGAATAGAAAAGGCAATTCTTTTGTCAGGATCCAGTGCCTACTTCAATGGGGATAGGGGAGGTAAATTTTTGGCTTGGCAGCCATTCAAATCCAGAACATGACAGGAGTAATGCCCACTCCTACCTCTGAAATGGGGAAGAGTTTAGTAAATATTATTAAGTTATATACCTCTGAAAGATCACTGACCCTGCAACAAATGCAAGCTTTCTTTGACAAGACCCCAGTATCTGCTCTGACCCCTGACTTGGTGGAAGACCTGGACCACCCCCTGGAAAAGTCTGAAATAAGGTCTGCCATTAAATATCTCAGTGGTGGGAAAGCCCCAGGCCCTGATGCGCTATCTATAGACTTTTTTAAAACCTTTTTAAATCAACTCTTAGATCCCTTATTTGACACTGTGCAGGAGGGACTAAGAAATGGCATTGTACCGCAGTCAATGAGAGTGGCTCCCATCATAATTCTCCCGAACCAGGGAAGGATCCCACCCAAAGCACCCCTTACAGTCCAATCTCTCTGCTGATGGCAGATTACAAAATCCTGGCCAGAGTGCTGGCTGCTCATCTGGAGTTCTCCCCATCCTTATTCACTCAGACCAGTCTGGGTTTGTTCAGGGTAGACAGGGGAAGCACAACATTAGAAGAACCCTAAATGTCCTGCACTCTTGGGGAAAATGGCCAGTGGGCACGGTGCAGCAATTATTGCACTGGACTCAGAGAAGGCTTATGACAGGGTTGAATGAGGCTATATGTTTGAAGCTTTAAAACAACAGAGACTGGGACCAGAGATCTTAAAATGGATTAAAACACAATATACCTCCCCTTTTGATTAAATCCTGGTGAACGGTGCCCTAACTGCCCCATTCCTGTTGGAAAGGGGGACCAGACAAGGATGCCCCCTGTCTCTGCTATTATACGTCCTGACTTTGGAACCTCTGGCAGCTGCCATCAGGACACACATAGAGACTGGTGGTTTTCAGAGTGGGGGGAGAGAACACAGAGTAGCCCTATATGCTGATGACCTGTTACTATACCTGAAAAACCCAGTTAGGGACTTGCCCACAGTGCACACTCTCCTAAAAGATTATGGTTCCTTGTTAGGGCATAAAGTAAACTGGACAAAAAGTAAATTACTCCCTGTGGGGCATTTGAGCAGGCCCCAGCTGGTGCAGGTTTTGGGAAAGTCTGATGATGGTCAACAAAATAAAGTACCTAGGGATTTTTTTGTCAGCCAGACTTGGAGCAGTATACACCATGAACTACGGCTCCCTAGTTAAAAAACTGGGAGGAGATTGTGAGAGGTGGCAGAACTTACCCTTGACCATTATAGGAAGAGTGAATACGGTGAAGATGGTGATCCTCCCTAAATGTTTGTACCTCTACCATTCCCTGCCTATGTTGATTCCCCTGTTGCACTTTAAACAAGTAAATACCTTAATGATTCATTGTACGTGGAGACGGAAGGTGGCACAAATCAAAAAGTCGATAATTCAGATGTCACCAAACAAAGGGGGGATGGGATTAGCTAAATTCCATCTTACTTCCTGGCCGCAGAATTGGCTTTGCTGCCTAATGGGATGGGATCTGGAAAGGTGGCCTGGATTGAGATGGAGGAGGAGCAATTGTGGGGCTCCCTGCAGCACCGGTACTTGTTGGGGGGTCTGAGCTCTCAGGACAGACCCGCTGTAACTAACCCCTGCACACTAACTACCATTAAAGCTTGGCACTCTGCACACAGTAAAATAGTGATAACCACAGGGAATGCCACAGGGAATGCCCACTCCTGTTATACTGACCTAGTGATGGTTATGAAAGACAGAGGTGCATATACAGTGCATATGCTTCAGAGACTAAGGCAGTAGTAGGCTAAAGGGCTAGAATATGCTTTACAATTGTTTGAGGGAGGAAGGTTCCTAGAATTTGCTGAAGTAAGGGCTAAATGGCCCATAGACTCAGCGGACAACTTTATTTATCAAATAGTTTGCCGATGATTTGGGGAGCCCATGTGTCTAGTATTAAACTGGACAGCCTCAACTCTGCTGGAGGAGGGACTATACAACCCCCCACCAGGGACCAAGGCACTATCTATATACTACTGCTCAATGTTGGGAGCTGAACCAGAGTCCACTCAAGTTATCAAACAAAAATGGGAAGCAGACCTCAATGTTGAGCTGGATGATCATGCATGGAAACTGGCAATAAATCATCTGAACACCTGCTCTAGGAATAACAAATTGTGGCAGATGCTATTCAATTTCCTATATAGTACCTACCTAACTCCTTCTAGACTCCACACATTGAGCCCAGATAATCCCCAAACATGCCCAAAATGTCAGAGTGATCAGGCAGATTTCCTACACCAAGCACTAACTTTTTTATTTATTTTATTTATTTAGTTTTTGTTGACTGGGTAAGTGCACTAGACAAATCCTGCCTATTTTCAGGCACTACCCGGAGGAGGGGATACAGATGAATGCCAACTGACCTTGAACCAGACTAAGCTGTTGGTGGTATTTATAGTGAATGAGGGAAATTTGGCCAGGACACCAGGGAAATTCCCCTATTCTTATCAATAAGTGCCATGGGATCTTTAACATCCACCTGAACTACCACCAATCCAGGCAGATGGGACCTCAGTTTAATGTCTCATCGGAAAGATGGCACCTCAGAGAAGTGCAGAACCCCTCTCATGCTGCACTACAGTGTCAGTATTGGGATATTAACCCAAGTGCCAGATGTGGGAACTGAACCCACAGCCCTCTGATCTCCCAGCCTCAGAGGCGAGCGTGCTACCTACTGAGCCACTGACACTGTTATAATTTGTTTGAGAGTTGCACCATTCTGGTACAAGGTGCACAGGATCATGAAGTGGGTGCTAGAAAAAAAGCTGGCACACTCCTCCCTAGAGCTATGACTTGGATCTGATCCACTGAGTGACAGTGGTGACAGCTCCTACCCACTGTGGGGAAATGCCCTGGTCAATGCAAGAAAAACATTGGCCCAGACATGGATGTCAAAGAAGCCTCCCACAATTCAACATTGGGTAAATAATTTGAAGCAGTGCCTCACTTTAGAAAAGGTACTAAACACAGCTAATGGGACTACAGCAAATTTTGAGAAAATATGGGGACCTTCGGAGGAGGCCATAGGATCAGATATTTTACCTGTTTAGAATTGAAACTCACTTGGGGGGATCAGGGGTCTCAGCAATGTCCTGACCCCTGCTGGGGCCTTCTCCTTTGACTCAATACTCATCTCACTGACAACTGTATGCCTGACAACTGTATACCTGATGCATTCTAACTGTATGTCATCTATAAAATGCTTACAATACCTAATTATGCATAGTTTTGCTATGAATTGCTTGATTTTTACCTTCACTGATAAGAAAACTTACCTATGTAACTTAAACTGTTACCTTTGTTTGTTATATGTCTCAAAAAAAATATTTTACAAGCAGACCACCAAATTCAAAATAATAGAAAGACCCCTCCAAGAAGGAAAGCATTCATACAAATTGGAGAAACAATATAAACCCAGAAGGAGAAGAAAAAAACCAAAAACACACAAACAATGGAGACAAAAGAAAAGGAAGGGCTAATCATCCATCAAAACCAGACTTAGGTAGAGATAATGCAATACCAAATACACAAAACGATATAATGGGTAATTCAATAGTGAGGGGGACAGACATGCAAATTTGTAAGGGTAGAAAACATTGCACTACTTTAAGCATGTTACCAGGGGCCAAAACAAGGGACATCAACAAGCTTCTTGATGGTCTAATGGAACATAGTGAAAATCCCCTTACAATCTTACATGTCAGGGTAAACAACGTAGGAAAAAAACAACTCCTAGACGCCTATAATGACTATGTAGTTATCAAGGATTTTGCCTATTCATGGCACACAAGAATATAAAATGAGAGAAATGAACATACTAAACTACAGGTTACAAGATTTGTGTATAAAGGAGAACTACGGGTTTATAGACAATAGTGATTTGTTTAGGGATGAAAGACTGTTTAAAATGGATGGGGTACACTTAAACAGTGCAGGCACAAGAATTCTTGCCAGAAAAATAAATGAAACTATAGCAGGACATTTCAACTGGATGGTGAGGGGGAGGAGAAAAGTGTGGGTGCCTCGGTACTAAATAAAGAATATGTAAAGTAAGCAAACTTAGAAATCAGTGGATGGAAGGGACTGCTCGTCAACGCCAGAAGGCTTGGAGAAAAGTTTGAGGAATGAAAATACTTTATGAAAGCTCAAGATGTTAAGATTTGTGCAGTTACGAAACATGGTTGGATAGAAGTGATGACTGGGATCAGAACATTGAGGATTATAAACTTTATCACAAGTCTAGACAGTACAGAAAATGGAGAGCGGTGGCGGTGTATGTGGCAGATGACATACAGTCTGAAGAGGTTAGTATGGATACATATGACCTTGAACAGATTTGGATGAAACTTATTCCTCAAAAGACTCCCAAAATTGCCCTTGGAGTCATATACAGACCCCCATCCAATAACCAGCAAGATGACATGACCCAGCAAAACATTCTTTTGAACCTTAACCCCTCTGATGGACTGATTATTATGGGAGATGTCAACGTCCCTGGTGCTGATTGGATGAAATCACAAGGAACAAATAAAGTAGAAAATAGTTACATGGCAACATTTGATCAATTAGGACTAGACCAACTGGTTTGGGAAACAGCTAGAAGGACAAACATATTGGACTTCATCTTAACAAACATGGGGAGACAGTAAAAAAAGTGTCATGTATTAGCTCCTTTAGGGGACACCATAGTATCATTTGAAATAAGTGAACAATTTACAAAACAACCAAATGAGACCACAGTGTTACAATTCAGAAAAGCAAACTTTGAAGAGATGAGATGCAGCTTGTCCAAATGGAATTGGAAATTAGAATTTAAGAAAAAATCCGTACAAGAAAAATGAGAAATCTTGTTTAATAAATTAACAAAAGAAACAAGCAAAAAATATGCCTTTCAAAAAAAAACAAGAAAGAAACGGCAGATCACCATGTTGGCTGACCCCTAACCTAAAGAAGGCAGTATAGCACAATGATTTAAGGCTCTGAGCTGTAAACCTGGAGATCTGGGTTTGAATCCCATAGCCTCTACTTGCATACTGTGTGACCCTAAGCTAGTCACTTAACTTCCTTGTGTTCCCACGTTGCATCTGGAATCAATCAAGCTTCAGCTTAGTGTGCCTCTCTTGGTTAAACAATTTCCCCTTTCCCCTTTCCCCTAAAGAGATTAAGCAAAAAGAAAAATAAAGCTTACAAAATTGCTAGACATAATGATGACATTAGAAGTTGGAATAAATATAAACATCTTGCTAAGAGTGTTAAGAAAGAAATGAAGAAGGCTAAATCGAGATATAAGTTTAATTTAGCAACAAAAGCAAAGGGCAACTACAAATCCTTTTGTACATACATAAATAATAAAAAAACAGACTCAGACCATAATTGGACCACTTATGGACAAAGAGGGAAAACTAGAACAAGACATGAAGGAAATGGCAAATATTCAAAACACATACTTCTCATCAGTCTTTAACGAAAACAAAACATAACATTACTAAATGATCATGGGCAGGGGTGTAGCCAGGGATTTCAGATCTGCACACCAAGTGGACTCACAGCTGCCCCTTCCCACTTGTTAGGGTGTGCTACCCTCCACCCGGGTGTAGCCAGACAATACACAAATGTACACCAGGACTGTGTTTGCAGCCTCATTTGCCACAACACATACAGCATTTGTATCTCATGACAATGGTTGTTGCTATGCATGGATAAACGCAATGCTATTCATTGCTCCCAAGACACCCACACCAGCCCAGAGCCTGTAAAGTTGTATTGTCCTTGGGATAAAAAGACAGTGTTATTGACCAGTCCTTCTAGTTTCGACTCCTATGAATAAAATTACAGAAAGGCATTTTCTTTGTCAGTATTCATAGAAAAAAGGAAGCAGTTCAGCGCTTATTTGCTACCCCCCCTTAAATAAAATTGCACACCATGGAGTACTTGGAGTATGCCTGGCTACACCCATGATCATGGGGACAAATCAAGAGCCAAATTAAAATAGAACAAGATGAGGTAATAACTAGATTAAACAAATAAACCAAACAAATCCCCTGGATGGGACAGACTCCATCCTAGATTTGTTTTGGAGATAGCAGAAGAATTTGCTTCCCACTTAACACAATCTTTCAGTCATCTCTTGATGACTGTACAGTAGTAAATGTGTGGAGAGATGCAGCAGTGATTTCACTATATAAAAAAAGCCATAACTCAGACCTTGCCAACTATCGACCAGTTAGTTTAACATCAATACTATGTAAAATACCAGAGGGCATACTGAAATACTACATTCTCAGCCATATAGAAAGAGAGAATATGGGGGACCAAAGACAGCATGGGTTCACAAAAGGAAGATCTTGCCAGACCAACATGCTCAGTTTCTATAAGACAGCTAGCAAGGCACTGGATGGGGAAGAATCGATGGGTGTGGTGTTTTTGGATTTTTGAAAAGCATTTGATAAAGTTCCACATTTACAACTGATAGAAATCCTCACAAAGATTTGGCTAGAAAATCGTAGTCAGCCGGATACATTCATGGCTATCAAATAGGAAACAGAGAGTATGTATAAAAGGGGTGTGTTCAAAATGGGCAGATATGATGAGTGGGGTCCCTCAAGAATCAGTTTTAGAGCCTTGCTGCTTAAATATATATATGTTACATCTATAGAATATGAACACAAAAATATATGTCTCACCAAATTCGCTGATGACTGTAGGATGGGAGCAACAGTAAGAGACAACGAGGATGCGCATCAACTCCAAACCACCCTCGATTACATACATAAATCGACAGTTACAAATAAATTACATCTCAATAAAGACAAATGCACCATTATGCACATGGGGAGAAAACATCCTAAAAATACATACTATCTAAATAATACTATCCGAAAAGAAGTAATAGAGGAAAAATATTTGGGAATCATAATTACACAAGATTTACAATTTAAGACACATTGTACTAAGGTAGTAAAGAAAGCAAATGGAGTGCTCAACTGCCTATTAAGTCACGTATCAAGCAGAGAAAGGCAAGTGTTGTTGCCATTGTATAGCACCCTCATGAGACCAAACTTGGAGTATTGTGCCCAGGTATGGTCTCTATACAAGAAGGGAGAAATAGATAAAATAGAGAGAGTTCAGAAGAGAGCTACTAGAACCATCACAGGGCTCAAACACAAAACTTTTGACATCAGGAGAGAGGAACTAAATTTATTTTCATTAGAATATAGGAGAACTCGTGGGGATCTGTGTTTGCTGTTTAGAGCTCTCACAGATAGTAGCCTATAGGAAAATATGGGCCTAGAGCTTAGCGAGCAGAATTACAACACCAGATCACATCTGCTCCAGTTAAAAGCAAATAGGTGCAATACAAAAAACAGACAAAACTGGTATAGTCAATGGATGGTACCAATTTGGAATGGACTTCCCCTAGAGGTGGTTGGAAGCACACCAATGAATATGTTCAAGACCAAACTGGACAAACATTTTAGAGGGAAATAAACATTGGGAAACTCGATGAGCATTATAGAAACAAGTCTCATGGCTCTGAAATTATCTATGATGCCTATGTGATACATATATATATATATATATATATATATATATATATATATGTATATATGTGTATATATATATATATCTATATCTATATATATATATATATATATATATATATATATACCGTGCTACCATAGTTAGGGTTGAGGATCCATTTTCTATATGTTAAACCCAAAGTTTGCACCTTAATAACTTTGTAACCATTTGATGATTTGCCTGAAATTTTGAATACACGATCAAGAACCATAGGTCTTGGGATCTGCTAAGTTTTATACTGGTCAGATATACAGCTGCGGACTTATTAAGCATGATCTGTGCGTGCATTTACACTTTTTCTGGAATTCTACAGTCACGCCTACAGGTCGAACGGTTTGCGTGACCAGCCTGAAATCTTCAGGGAACGTGCGCCCAGGGTCCTCAATGTGCCTTTCGAAGATTTGGTGAAAAAATATTAAACAGTTCAAAAGTTATTCAAAAAACAATTTCCCATTATAAGTCAATGGGAAAAGTTAACAAAAAGTTCGACAGTGTCACAAATGCATTTTTACTTTCGCAAATGGCCCTGTTACTTTCGCAAAGCCACCATTTTGTTTTCAGTTAGTGATCAGAAAAATGCTTGGCATTTAAATGTGGGACCCTCTAGCAACCTGATTCTTTTTGTATTCACCTAGTCGGACCCTGAGGATGCTAGCCATGTCTTTATTTTGGGGTAAAACACCCCAGAAATACGTTTTTCAAATTTCTGGAAAAAGTACTTTCACAAATTACTTTTGTGCTCACGAAAGTGTCGAACTTTTGCAAAAGCTTTCACAAATTGCGACAGTAGTTTTCTAGTCTGTGGGAAAATGACAGCAATTCTTTGACACTGCACTGCAAAAGAACGGTTGGGAGTTTTGGGGTGAAATTTGGAGGGAACGCAGCCGACATGTCACAGATGTGCCTTTCAGTGTTGTGTTGAAAAAATATAACAAGGTGGCAAAGTTACGGCACTCCAAAGTTGACATTATTTCCCATAGGAGAACATTACGGCACCCAACGCATTACAGGAATCCTTTATCACTGTGCTGCAAAATAATGGTTTGGTCTTTTGGACTGAAATTTGCAGGTAGCACAGCCACCATCCCACAGATGTGCCTTTCAGTGGTTTGGTGAAAAAATATAACAGGGAAGCATAGTTATGGCACTTTGAAGTTCTGTTTTTTTCCCATAGGATAACATTACGGCATTCACCGTGTCTTTCAGGGCCCATATCTCGAAAACGGTGCGAGATACGGACTTTGTGTCGAAAAATTCTTTAGCCCCCTAGGGGGCTAAGTACAAAACTAGGCAGGAAAGTGATAATAGATATGAGTTAAAAAAAATGTTTCTGTGTCATACGGTTAGTGAGATATAAGAAATTTACTATTCCAGCTTTCGCAAATTGCGACAGTACTTTTGTAGTCTGTGGGAAAATGAGAGCAATTCTTTGGCAATCCGCTGCAAATGAACGGTTTGGAGTTTTGGGCTGAAATTTGGAGGTAATGCAGCTGATATTTCATAGATGTGCCTTTCAGTGTTTTGTTGAAAATATATTAGATGGCGGTGAAGTAACAGTATTTCAAAATTGACACTTTTTCCAATAGGATTACATTATGGCGTACAATGCATTGCAGGAATCGTTTGGCGCCCTGCTGCAAAATAACAGTTTGGTGTTTTGGGATGAAACTTTAAGGGAACACAGACAACATCACAAAGATGTGGCTTTCAGTGGTTTGGTGAATAAATATTACAGGGAGGCAAAGTTATGGCATTCAGAACTTCTGTTTTTTCCTTAGGATAACATTACGGTGTTTGCCGTGCTTTTCAGGGCCCGTATCTTGAAAACGGTGCAAGATACAGATTTTTTGTCTAACAATTTCTTAGTGCCTTCTTAGGAGCTAAGTACAAAACTAGCAGGAAAGTGATAATACATATGATTTTAAAATGTTTTCTCTGTGTCAAACGGTCAGTGAGACATAAGCAATTTAGTATTCCAAGTTCTCATTTTTGTGTTCTGCAAATGATTATCTAGCATACATTTTTTCTACTCACTGTCTTTCTCTATATAGCTTTTGGGTAAAAACAGCCTGTGCGATTACATTACTGTTACCATTACTGTTTCTGCTTGTGGTTCCGTACCCGTTTCACTTACCGTTCACGTTTATGCCACCATGTGCATTACTGTTTGCTTTTTTGTTTGCAGTTGTGTTTGCATTTTTTTAACATTTCTGTCTACTGTAGTGTTTCTTTTTCTGTTTCACTTTGTGTCACCATGCGCGTCACGATTTGCATTTGTAGGCTCAATGTTACTATGTGACAAGACATCATGTGGCCGGAGCGTGGGGCTGTGTTACATTCACAAATTTCTCACTGTCATTCTGAAAAAGAAGGGAAATTAGAGGTAAAATAGTCTGTTTCATGCATTAGTAAGGGTTGTTCCACAGTGACAAAAGTGAGGAAATTTGATGTTAGGGTTGAAAGTCCCTTTGCACTCCTTCAGCCCACCCCCCATCAGGGTGTGAAAGAATTGCTGACATTTTCCCACATGCTATAAAAGTACTGTTGCAATTTGCAAAAGGTTTAGCAAAGATTTTTTACACTTTTGTGAGTTCAGCAGTACTTTGGTAAAGTAGTTTTAACAGTGATTTGAAATACACCATTCATAGTTAGGGTTGAGGAAGCATTTATATGTTTAATGAATATTTCGAGAGTTTATAAGTTTGCAAACATTAAATGGATTTGCCTGAGACTTTGAATAGAGAATCAAGATCCATACAGCTCTTTAGTACATTAGCCAGGGTTGTACCACAGTGGGGAAAGTTAGAAAATTGAATGTTAGGGTTGAAGTACCCAGTTTTAATCTCTCTAGGGCAATGTGCTATATTATGTACAGTAGGACAGGGCAAAAAAATATTTTATTCTTAGTGTCCAAATTCAACATTGTCCATGTGTGTTAAGTTTAGAGTCTCCTGGATCTCTTTCATGGCTGTTTGTGCCATGGTATACATTAGCTCAACAAAGGAATGTGGATATTCTTGGTTAGGGGCCTTCTTGGTTGACAGTACTATCTCCGTTTTGTAAAGGAGGTCCTTCATAATGACATATCTTGCCTTCAGGCAAGGAGTTGTTCTAGCTATTGAGATCACAACTTCAGCTCTTTCAGAGTCCATTGTCACTTCTAATACATGCCCTACCCAGTGGTGCCACAGTTGTAGGAGATGTTGAACCGTGAAGTGGGTTTTGTGGTGAAATGTTAGTCCCAGCACCCTTTGTTTTAACTGAGTTAAGATGCTTGTTTGATTAACAGGCAAGGAAATAATTCTCATTAGTGGACTACCCATTTACTGTCATGCATAAGCAGTACTCATTACAGCACAGCACCTCATATTGTTTCTGTGTGAGGAGAGGGGGTTGTAGTAGTAGTCTATAACTTAGTATGTTGCAAGCATCCACTGGTCCTGTATACATGGGCTCCCTGCAACTTGCTTTACCCACCACTTCTCTCTACCCGTTGTACAGCACCACAAAAAAACACACCTACACTACATAGACACCCGGTCACACTTGCTTTATAGAACATTGCTACAAATAATAAGAAACAGTAATATAGTAATCAAGATGATAAAGCATGCATAGGTCTGTAGGGGCTGTGGGCTCTCCGTCACACCCGTTACTATTGGCTAAAGTGGGTACATCTGTTGATGTGTGTCTTGTCCCTGTCTTCACAGATACATTGATAACAGTTGGTTTCAAGTGTGATATTTTGGCAAGTAAGGTAATAAAAAGTCCCTTTTAATTAGTTGTTACAGCTAAATGTTGCAACTATTACTTTGAAACTGTAATAGGTACAGTGTAAGGGATAGAACAGTAATCTAACATGCAGTTGCTCTTGGTCAAAAATTAAGCATTAAAACTGCAAATCAGCTACTATTGTGTCTTACAGTATTCAGAAGCATGAACACATTTCCTTTTACGTGTGTGTAGGATATCACAGTTTTAATCACAGCAACATTTAGAACCCTTTCAGGAAAATAAAAATCCAGAGTGATAGAACCAGACTCTAGTAGGTCTATCTGATAAGTGTTTTGTTTGAACAAACTTAATTTTTGTTACATACTAATCAATAGATAGACAGATAGATATACAGACAGATGGAGAGAAGGCTATGGACCTGAACATGTTCTTCTGCTCAGATTTCACCAATGAGAATGTTGAACTGATGGCTGAAAGTGGTGTCAAGGCAGCTGAGAAGGTTATCCCCACATTGTATTACTGAATATTGCCACCAGCAGGGTTAGGTAGGCAGTGGAGCACCCAATGGAAGACAAAACAACTGGGCCTCATAGGCTGTATGCTACTGTGCTGATGGAGCTGGCTGAGGAAGTGGCTGGCCTCTTGGCATATTTTGTTAAACTGATTGCAACAGACAGGAGAAATGATGGGTGACTGCAGGGAGCATGTATGTTACCACTCCACAAGGGTGGGTAGCATGGATGAGGCTGGCAATTACAGACCAATTTGCCTCAATTTAGTCATGTAGAAACTTATGGAGACCCTTATGAAGCAGGACATCATGGAATACCTGTAAAGGAATGGTCTTCAGGATGGCAGACAACATAGGTTTGTGGCAGGTAGTTAAGTTTCTGAGTAAATAGAGGACATTTGTAAGTCAATGTATTAACAGGTAGTCCACATATTTAACACTGAGTTAATAGTATGGAATAGGAAAAAAATGCTGTTAAACAGTGTGATGGGTGATTGCTTTTCTATGGCACTTGCTGTATTGTAAGTAAGGAGGCACAGTAAATGATAGAGAATGTAGATAAGGTGTACCGGTCTCTGATTACAGGAATAGTCCAGTTATTACAGTTACCTTTTAAATGGATTCAGGGAGCCAATGTGTGTGGAAATGTAACAGTAGGTAGTACATTGTAATTGTAGATGCAGATGACAATTCAGAGTAGGCACATTTAAGTGAAGATACACAATGCAGTTGAGTATGTGTACATCTATGCCACAGATGACTGAAAACAGAGAAACTGTATTGACATTTGTTAGTATTTGCATGGATTTAGGTAGCTACAGCTGCTGTGCCTCGTTACATTTTAACTGCATTTGACTGGTTTTCTATAGGAACAATATGGGACTGGAGATCTATGGCACACCTCTGTAATTCTAGGTATAGTTAACTTACTACGGTTGGGAGTTGCAGAAGCTGAGACAGGAAATTGAAGTACACACATAGTAGTGACTGCATCCTAAGTGTATAGTCACAGTTGTGTACTGTTGGGTGCTGATGTGTGGCACGTTGGCACAGTAATAATGACTGTATAGGCACAGGAAAAGTAAGTACTTTGCTGAGTTTTTTACACTCTCAGGAATTATGTAAAGTGTGACATGCAATGTGCCACATCGTTGCATATGCTGTGATACTGACTGGACATCATAGGTACCAAAGAAATTGATGGAGATATAGTTGTTGCACTATTAGTTAACATTGGTTTGTATGCTTAAGTAAGACACACTTATTTTTTATGTCATTATGCTATTTTAAGTAAAGAGTCGACACAGGTGGTAACGGTTTTAAAAAATGTATTGCCAATTTGTTAAATGGAGAAAAGACCCAATCAAGACTGAAATTTTGTTAACAGAAGCAGTCTCACAATACAATCTTTGTATGTGTGTAATCATTGCTTGCCATATATGTAAATGTGTAAGAATAATAACAACTGTATAATATGAATTGCAGTAAGTATGCGATATTATAGGAAACTAAAGAAAAAGGTAGCTTGGTATACATATTGAGGTTAGGTGGTTGCTATGATTGCAGTGTTGTGTCATCTTTTCCTGTCGGGCTTGTTATTTGCCTTGTATGCATATATCTGATTTCTCACTGGGTGATGACTGTCTTTAATCAGGTGTTGTGTGTTTCCAGTGATGTTTCAGTACTCACTACTCTTTATGTGAGGAAGTACTTTCTGACATTTGACCTGTAATTCTGATAGTCAAACTGAAGCTGTGGTGCTTCATTATATATTTACTATTGAACATGAAAAGACTTTGTTAAAAAATGATAAGTATTTTTTGAAATGGTTGTACGTCATAAATATGTGTAGTGCATTATTTGTGTGGTATGTTAATACGGCAATATCAGTAGCTTGTAAACAGTGATTATACACATGATACACAAGTGTTTTGTTGTTATTGTGTGAATGCTAATGTGGATGTTCCTGGGGTGGGCAAAACCATATGCTAACTGTTAAAATAATACAATATAAGAAAATGTTACTCAGTGACATTTGATTACTGTCATTTGATGATATGTCACTGACTAGGCGCAAATGGAAAATTCCCGCCCGACCCCTCAATTGAGGCAATCATAAATATTGTCAGGAACAGGTATGCAGTGTGTTGTGATCAGTAACAGTGTCTGATTTACAATTCTTAACATTTTTACCATAGGTCAGAATTACTTATATGAGAAGTACAAAAAAATAGAATATTCTTACAGGAACAAATGACATGTTTTCAATTCTTACATTAGCTTCTATGTAAATTCTTAACTTGCATATACGAAAACTGTGCATGGTATGCATTTTTTAACAAACTTATAGTTTATTAGATGTAGTTAGTATAGTGCTGTATAATATGTTAAACATTCAGTTGTACTTTAGCGTTAGACTAATACGTTTAGTACGACTATTAAAGTAGTTATTAACAATGTCAAGGTCAATACAAATGTTTATATTATGTACAAGTAATTACAAAGACATGTCAAAGTCAGTTGATTATATGATGCAATTGTTTGGTATTTACAGTTGCATAATTCAGCTTCTTGCATTATCAATAAAGGTAGTTATTTTTACATATGTATAGTATTAGTATTACAAATGAAGGCGGGGTAGTTCTACACTGTTGTATGGTGAGTGAATGATGTTGTCTACATGTCAAGAGTCAATAGACAAATACAAGTGTAGATAGACAACTTTCAGTGACGAGAGTGTAATAATATTTCTGAATGGTAGAAGTGTTGCTCAGTTATTTATGATGATAACTGAGAACTTATCTTTATTTGCAAAGAAGTAACACTTTAAAACTCATAGCAATTTGTTGTTAGTGTATGAGTATGATACATTAATAATTAAAGATATGTACAGAGAGGACAGCATGGTAGGCCTCATTTTTTGAGATGTACAATCTTCGATAGACATGTGATCATGGTTTTCTCTAGTGACTGTGAATATTGTTGGCGCCGACTGAACCACTACAACAATTTTCATGTAGTCACTGATCTAAGATCTTTAGTTGTGGTGATTGTGTGGAATGTCTCTGTCAGAATAGCATTTTTTGAAATGCTATGGTTTATTCAAGTTGTACATTAGAGAAATTGTATTGACCTACTAATGTTTCTGGGACAAAGTAGTCATTTTAAAATGAAACATGTTCTGTCTATTCTTCTGAAATATGAAGGTCATTATAATTCTTCAATATTAGAAGATATGCATTTTTAAGTGTCGTGGCAGTCTCTGTTTAAAACTGCTTGGCAGAGTCGTCACACTCACCCATCCACTTCTGCACCTTAGTAAACAGGTAATGGCCAGAATGCATGGATTGGCCATGGTGATAGATGATACTGTGAGTATCAAACAGTGATTGGTTGAAGACTATTCTACCAGCTGTGTAATCTGTGATAGGAGTATCAACTTTGAGCCCATTGGAGTCAAATCTGTGCAAGATAAGCAACAGATATTGAGATGAATTCCTGAGACGTATGGACTGAGTGCATCTGCCTCCACACCTTCCACAGGCATGCCCACATTGAGCATTGGTGAATAGCTGTCAAAATTTGATGCACTTTTGGTTTGAGGACAAAGAGAGAATCTACAGCATGTCTTGTGTGGTTTTCACACTGTGAATAGGCCACATGAAACATATATATATTTTGTAACATATGTTACTGTGAAGTAATGCGCCGTTGGGGGTACTGTCTTCATCTTAGGTTGTTTATGACAGCCATCATAAACTCAGTAGTTTCTTGCTGTATGTCTCAGCAAATGTACTACATCCATCATATGTACCTAACACCTGTCGTAGTGGTGTTAGTGGGTGTACATTGTTAGACTGGTCAGAAGTCATGTTGACAATCTGCTTCAAAGCGTTTGATAGGGTACTGTCTTTTGAAGGCTATTGCCTGCACAAAGTGTGGCATGTGTAGAAAACTTGCATAGCTGAGTTAGCATAGCAGTTCACTCTAGTGCTGTTGTCAAACACTGGTACAGCAGCTACACCAACTGATTTCTGACAAATTGCTGTAGCCGGATGTTTACTTGAACTTTGTGGCTTTGTTGAACTCTTTTATTTGAATCACTTCTGGAAGCTTGTTGCTGTTTATTGATACCTGTAGCTTGACTGGTTTGTGAGACAGAGATATGTGGGCGGTGATATTAAAGAGGCATTTTTGGCTGATGTGAGTGCGTAACCTGTTGTACTCAGGAATACATCGCTTGTCAGCTCATATTCTGAGGTGCTATAGTAATAATGTGCAACCCAGAAAAGGCTGCGGACACTTGAAAGTGTCACGTAGTTCATACCATCCTGAAAATGTCTGTACCTATGTCTACCATTGCTGAATCCAAACTCAAGCCCTGAGATCTGTGAATGGATACAGCATATGCAACACATAATGGAAACTGTTTCCTGTTAACATAGATATCCTTAAAAACCTGGAAATTTACACAGGTGTGTTCTATGTGTACAGACTGTTCCATGTTGTCAAAGTGAACTACAAGCATCTCGACATATGTCTTCTGGACATTGTAGACAAAGTCAGTGATGTTTCCCATGGCACTGTTTACAATGCCTCATTCTACATCTAGATTACGTTGCAGCATGATACGTGCATTTTTACAAACTGTGAGAACAGCTTCTAGGCCAGCTGTGCATGAAACATCTGACTTGAGTTCACTTAGTTGTTCAGTCATCTTTGCTACTAGGTTTCGACTAAGAATAACGCCATCAACTGTATCAACAGCATGCAGAGTTACAATCTCTTGGTTTTCTCTCTGCAGCATTAGATTGTTTGAATTCTAGTTGCATTTCTTTAGTTGTGGCATAAGACACACTATGTGTGTCCCTGTGGAGTATATATCACTGAAGACATTTACATGCTGTTTGTATGCATGCGGTATCTACTGTGATTCTCTGATCGTTTAACATGAAAACATGTTCTGGTGATAAAGAACCTGTCTGAGCTTCATCTAAAAGTGATTTGTAAGCTAGATCACCACTTTGGTGCATGTTCTCAGACAACTCAACATAGGTAAATAATTCCCATATGTTATAGCCTGCAATGCAACCGAGGATATTCTTAGCTTGTCTGATTAGAGTTGTAATACATGCTCTGCATTGACTGGTGCAAGCTGTAAAGGTCTCCAACACAAGTATACTTTGCCGCAAATGGCACTCCATCGTCAGTACCTAAGATATGCTGTAGATGTAGATGAATACAGGCAAGCATGACATTGGAGACTATGCTGATTTCATCAATGATGAGTAACTTTACTTTGTGAACATGGAGCAGACTGAGATGCAACCTTGAATGACAGTTTGATACTCTCTTCTCCCATGTTCCACTGGCAACATAAAGAGACGGTGTATGTAACTCCACCACTGTTGTGCTGCTAGTCCTGTGGGAGCAGTTACAGCAACAGACATGTTAAGACCCTGTCAGTATCCGTGCTTCAGCAGTGATGGCTTCAATAAGGAAACTCTTTCCTGTGCCCTGAACTGCTAACAAACATTAGTAGTAGCTTTGTAGTCACTACAGTCACATTGTTTTTGTTTCATGTTGTAGGCCATGTTGGACACTTCAACTACTTGAGGTGAACTGTATGCTGCAGCTGATTTAGTCTTTCTCTCAAGTCAGGTTGACTATGGAGTGTGCCATGTTCCATGGCTGTCTCATTTCTGACATTAACACTTCTGGGGCATTTGGGTCAGAGGCTCCCCTAGAACACCTTGACCTTCTTGAACTGGTTGTCTTGTGAACTAACAGGTGTCTTCCTGAAGCTGCTTCTCATCTTTCTCAAGCTGTTCTTTCTCAGCCTCTAGTCTCTGTATGTATGTCTGTGAGTATTCAGCTTTAAAGTCTCATAAGTGAGATTGAACTGTTCTTTTCGAATGTGTCACAGTCACCTTTTAATTCAGACTCACTCCTTCAGGGTCTAAATAGGGAATAGGAGAGGGAGTAGTAATGTTCTCTGCTCTCCGGTGTTCTAGATGCAATTTACAGTGGTCTATGAGCCATGGCTTGTGTCTCTTTATGCGACAGCCATCTACTCCATTGACCTTGTAAATCTGGGATGTTGAGTCAGGTGCTACATCTGTCTTGTAGTCATACCACTTAGCCACCTGAAGGAGACACATATCATTCATGTCGTTGTGTCTACGAGGTTTGTGTGTGTCTATCAGGTTATTCTTCAAGATATGTTTTGAAGAAGGTGTGATTGTGATGTGCTCCTCAATTTCGCATGAGGAATCAGTACAAAGTTTCCATTTCTCTTTGTAGTTTACACTGAGAAACCATACAGCATCAGACTTCCCGTACAGATGTGTACCCATTAAATGGTCACTGGCTTCATAGAAGCTCCACATTCTCTGTGTGAGAAAGAGTCTTCCATGCCCAATGACCAGAGCTGAGATGTCAGGCTTTTGCTTGAACTGTCAATATCTTCCCAAAGATCTTGCAAGCTAGTCTGCTCATGTTTGGTTATGTGCAGTGGCCGTACTGAACCAGGGCCAGTGAGTTATCAGCCTGCAACTGAACATCTATGTTTGCTTGCCACATTAGGAGAAGAGTTGGGTTGTAGTCATTTATGTACACCTCTTTCTCATCTCTGGGTAACTCGTATACCCTCTTGGTTGATTTTGCCTTCAAGTGGTGTCGTATTGCTGAGAATAGGTAATTCATAGCACCATCCTGACAAACTCGTCTATGAAATCCAAAGCGACATCATGTGTACCAATTAGATTTGTTCTTTACTACTCGCCAGCAGCATTTTGCACAAATATGTCACTGGAATTTTTGTACCAACTTCCATAGTATAGGACTGTCATACTTGTCTGGAATGTGACAAGTGATATATTTCTTGATGAATGCTAGCACTTCTGCTGCTTCATGTTCACCAGTGCGTGGAGCATCCTTGATCCACAATAACATATGGATATAAGGGGCACCCCATGCTTGATATTCTGTCCTCCAAAAGTAATGTTCAACAATACCTAGAGGAGGATTGTCCTTTGACAAGATGAAAGTCAGAATGTCATGGAACCGCTTGTGAAAATGTGTTATGACAGACACAGGGTCAAGTGAACACATTTCTCTGACAGTCATTGATGAAATGCCATCAACATAATTTTCACACTTCAACAGTTCAATGAGCTCGTCCCAGGCATATTCAGCACAACTTAGTGTGAGTAAACCATGTGGCTGCCATCATACTCTTGCAGCATTGTCATCACTTCAGAGTGTTCTTATACAAATATTTTTTGTTGCCCGAAGACTTGAAAGTATGGGAAGACAGATTCACTTGCACATTTTCATCTTTCTGATTTAATTTCTCTAGAAATTGAGCAGCTGTTATTCCATCTAGTGGACTTTTTAGATGAATAGTATGTGCTATAGATGCAGACAGAATGCTAAGTTCACTCTCCCAGGGGAGATGGAACAGGTACTGTATGTTACATCTGAATTTGCCATCTTTGCTGAGCACACGGCTAGTGCGGTACTCAGCACCCTGTACACAGTACTTCTCTTTCATCTAGGCATCTGTCTGACCCTTTTGGAAATAGGTCTGGGAACAGCGTGCTTCTAGTTTGCCTCCCAAATGCTGTGACAGGCTCACCTTCCACCTGCTTCATTTGGTAGAGATCAATGTTGTCTCCTAATGGATTCTGCCATGTAGTGGGTGAATTGTGTACTGTTCTATACACATTGTCACTTGTCTGTCCACTGACTTTCAATGATTGGTTTACTTTTTCTAATAGATCATATTGGACAGAGACTGGCCATCTGATCTATGTCAAGGTCTGTATAAAAGGGATTGTTACTCTTTAAATAAGTAAGAGCAAGCTTAACCTTTTGCACACTGATGACATCTTGCCAGATGACCTTGACCTTTGTTGGAACACCATTAACAAGAATCACCAAACTATTTTCATTTGAGATTGCTTGAACATTGTCCTGTAGAGGAAGTGCTAGATACATCACGGAACCCTTTAGAGATCTAACAAGCTCTTTCTGTGGAATGTTCTGTGTCTTTGTGTTCAGACGTAGAATAGTTTGGAATGGTTTCATTGTCTGAATTAGAATGCGTTCAAACATATTTAATGTTGAAATCTTACTTGGTGTAACATCTGTCTCCATATTATTCAGCAGTGACCTTGCTGGCAAAATGTTAGACTTCAGTTTGGAGAAACAGTGTTTGCATAGCACAATGGTGTCTTATAAGTGAAAATCGAGATTTCAGCAGCAAGAATGCTGAGAGATGGAACTGTCATTGTATGGTGACAAGGTTTCTAGGTTGACTGTTGACTGTTTGTTTGGTAGCACAACGGTTTGCATGATACACATGCAGAGTCAAACTTCTGAGATTTGCTAGCTCAAACTTAGCAATTTCCTTGCCATACTGTCTCTGATTATGTCAGTTTCTAATATGTGAAACAGATGTTTCTGCAGAGTGTTAAACTGAGAAATTGTTGTTTCTATAGTACAGAAGTAATGTGTTGCAGTTTTTGAAAATGTATGGCACCCTGCATGTCACCTGACTGCAATAAGTCATTTAAACAAGTGTACTGATGTACAGCTCGCCGTACTTCATATATACTCTGTAGACAAAGTTTTGCATGCCTGTTTGATGCACTGCAAGCATCCGCATGTTGTGAAAATACTATCACAAACACCACTATCGAGACATGCAGTGAGTGACCCATGGGTCAGTATGTGGCCGAATTTCACAATGGTAAATTGTGTTAAACAGTTTATGTCTGGTTCTGCGATCTGTTATCACAAATAGGTTGACAAACTGTTCAACTTTTTCAAATGACGATTGCCTACGGTTGCAGGTATCATCACATGCCCATGCCAGACAGTGCCGTTTACTGAAGACTGTGGTTGAATCACAGTCATCATCAGTATCCAACGCATTGTCATCAGAGATACTGAGGACATTTACTAGTTTGCCGTACTCATCAATGGTGAACTTGTGTTCTTTTTTTAGGGAACAATAAGAGTCTTCCCAAAAATATGCCTCTGAGTGTTGTGTGTGCATCCACTGACCTGTGAAAACATCACAGAAGTTGTTGACAGTCAAACAAGGATACTGTTGTAGCCTTTTTTTAATGGCATACACAACTTTCCTGAATTGTTCAAGCACATGAGACATCTTATGCCACAAGCGCTGTAGTACAAACACTGCTCTGTTGATGAAAGTGCGCACTTTGAGATGCAATTTCATCAGAGACAGATGACTCTTACTCTTTTGCGGGTGTGTCTCAGCTCAGCAGCGATATAAGTTTGATCTTAGCTTTACTGCTGGTGATCAGAAATACTTTTTCTTCTGAGTTGCAAATCAGCAGTTGTAGTTCTGACCTTGTTTTGGACGTTTGTTGATGGCTGCACTCAAAATAGTTGTGTTTCATCTGAGAGGTTTACACAACTTTTGTAAAGGTACCCCTTTTTTCTTTGCTGTTGAAGCATTTGGTTTGGGTGTGCAGTGACTTGCTGTAGGAATCACTGTTGAAATAAAGGTCTGTGCATGTTCATTTTGGGATGTGACTTTACTGTTTTGCTTTTCACACTTGTACAACAGTGCAGTACTATTATACCTCTCTCATTTTTCTACACATCTACGTCTGTATTTAGTTGGCATATTTTGCTATTATGGTTCACAGTGGCAGTAAGCAATCTTACAGAAGTATCAGGCACCTGCATGAGAGACAGAGAAAAAAAACAGTGTTATAATATGCTTCAGTACATTTCTTATTACAGTGTACATTGAGAGAATTGTGACTTAAGTATGTTTAAAATTTGGTGAACAAATTACTAAAGAGTACTGTTTTATGAATGTGTGTTGTGCAGTTGCTACGCACGCTCATAAGTTTGTGCATTTTCAATATTTCTAGTCCACATTTTCAACATTTTCTTTTTACCACACCTGCTTATGAGTACTATAGCTGTCATTTTTCACATCTTGACCAAAACGTGTTTTCGACCATGTAATGTGCTACAGTGCAGTCGGTGCGCGAAATCACTATATGGTACACAAAGAAAATGAGAGTGACACTGTTCATGACCAAGAGCTCTTAAAATTACTATGTTGAAAATTAGATGGAAATCATGATAAGAATGATGACTGTTGTATGAGTGTGCATAGTGCAGTTGCTACGTATGCTTGTATGTTCTGCGAATTTTCAATATTTTAACTCAGATTCTCAACATTGTCTTTTAGTACACCTGTTTATGAGCATTGCAGCTGTCATTTTTGACATCTTGCTCAAATGTGTTTCCGGCATGTGTAGCATGCAATGCTGCAGTCTAGGTTATGAAATCACTGTATGGGGCACAGTAAGAAAATGACAGTGACAGTGTTCATTTGAGCAGATGACTTAAAATGAGCATGTTGAAATTGGAAATGGAAGAATTCCTAAAAATATTGTTTACGAGCTTGTGGCAAGCGCCAGTTTATATGTCATCATGGTTGTGTATTTTCATAATTTTCAGTTCAGATTGTCAACATTTTCTTTTACCACACAACCTTATGAGTAGTACAGCTGTCGTTTTTCATCTTGGCAAAATGTATTTTAAACATGTACTCGCGTTATGGCTCAGTCGATGTCTTGAAATGACTATATGTACACATAAAGAAAATCACAGTGACACTGTTCATGAGCAGAGGTCTTAAAATGGCTGTTTTAAATTCTGTGAAAAAATTACTACAAATGACTGTTTTACAACTCTGTGTTGTGCAGTTCTTACGCGCTTGGGAAGTTTGCAAATGTTCAATATTTGAAGTCCACTGAGTTTGAAGTACCTGTTGCACATAATGTGTTTATTATTGAAAATTGTGCTATTTGCTGCAAAGTATGAAACTGTGGCAATAAATAGACACTTTTGGAAAATTACTGGTCGAATGCACAAATGTTTACATGTAATAGTACTGTGGAGTGCAGTTGACAGTGTAATAAGTGTACTTCGTGCATTTGATGAGTATGGTGAAAAGTAATGTCAAAGTTGAGAAACTTTCACAAATTTTTTCTTTTGCATTGTATAGCGTGTAAAAAATACTTTTGCAGTTCGAAAGTGCCACAAAAATACTTTCGTGCATTCGAAAGTGTCGCACATTTAACACCTGGGAGTGACAAATACATTCATTATCAAATCAGATTTCAGTGTGTTTGACTGACAGCTGGTTCTACTAATGTAATGCAAGATTTGTCAGGCCATGTCAGACAACCAATCAGAGACGGACAACAGTGAAGAAGAAGAAGCCAACAGCAGCCATCTTAGGTATTACTGAGAGACAGCACTTTCAGAACTGTAAGTACAGTCTATTTTTAAAATCATTTTTCTAGTATGAAAAAATGATAACATGTAAGTACTGTTAATCAAACATTTTTTAATGCTGAATCTCATTGTGTTAGTTGTTATTATGTAACATGTTGTATTATTTAGAGAAAGCAGTTTAAAGTCAGATAGCATTTTAGTGCTAACTTATACAGGTACAACTGCAAATAGAGGGAAATAGGAAGGTGCACGTGGAGGCCTAAGAGAAAATGGAACCAATCAGATATGTTTCTGCTGTTGTAATTGTTTTAAATATGCCGATGAAAATGATCGCTTTTTCCCACTTCTCAATGTTTGCAGATTTGCTGGAACAAAGTCTAATGTATTGACTGCATCACTTAGATTGATTAATGAACCTTCCCACAGCAGTAGGCGTATTTGTTTTCATTTGTATTGATATGTCTCAGCCCACTGAAGCTGGCTTGAAATAAGAGGAAAGTATCAGTTTTACTTTTCAGTACTGCCTGGTCACTGCAGGGTTGAACACTGACTTTCTTTGTAGCTCTCGTACACTTCTGAGTGTTAAAACTTAGAATGGCAGAAAATTACAAAAGGACTTTGTGGATAGTTAGAGCAGTTTAATTTGAGACGAGCAGCTGAGTTTGCTGTTCATAGTGATTTTGGAAGGGACCTGCACCTCCAGATTATATAGTAAGATGGTTTTGGTCGAATTGGTGGTATGAAATGGGAACATCTTATGCCAACCATGCACAGACTTTGAGAACTCACTCTCCTCCTGACATACTGCTAATACATCTTGGAGGCAATGATTTGGGCACAAAACGCTGGGTAGATTTAGTTACAGAGGCAAAATTGGACCTTGCTTCTATCATGAGTATGTTGCCTGCCTGTATAATCATTTTTTTAGATATTACAGAGTGTAGGGTCTGGCAAGCAGAACACCATATGTATCTCATTGACAGAGCTCGCAGAAAAGTCAATGTACAAATATCTGCTTTTCTATGCATGTATGGAATGTATACTATATGTCACCCAGAAATTAAGTACTTTAATGACTGGCTATTCCTACCAGATGGTGTACATTTCTCACATGTTGGTAGTGCTATTTCCGGGAGACCTTCGAGATGGAATCCTCAAGTCCTTAGATTGTCAGACTGAGCAAGTATTACAGTATACACAAGGTTCTTCTCTCAGACTTATAAATGTGGTCAAAAATAGATCAGCTGTATGCATCATGACACATATGGGATATATATATATGGGTGGGAATATTCTTATATTGTGGGATGCTGTGTAACAATAGTGAGGGCGCAATAGCAATGCATTGTGTTGTTGTTTGTACACTAATAGATGATGGTGTGGGTAATCTGATGTTGGTGCACTATCTACCCTCCGGAGATACTGCGGTGATGCTGGTGTCACACCACAGCATGCCAGCAGATGTTGTGTTGCTGGGGTGCCGATGCCTGTTGGGCGCATAGTGCTAGCTGACTGTCTTTCTGCCATGCTGAAGCAGATGTGCTTTCATTTCATAAGTACTACATGGAATTAATTGAACAAATCATTGATATTGTTAGATGATAGTAATGATTTTTTTATGCTTCTATTTAAATGAATAATAAAAAAGAATATGAGGTGGACCTTGCGAGTGTTTGCACTGCTTGAGCAGTCAAGCCGGGGAATGTCTAATCTAATGGAGCATTACGGAAGCTGGTTCGATGTGAGCACATCAATTGCTCCTGCGTTGTCCTAAAGTAAAATAAGACAATCGCAGCTGAAGTGGATGGAAGCTGTTTAGTAGTTCTATGTTTTGAAGCAGCATGAGGGGATACCAATGACATATGCTGGTACTACCGCTTATGAGTTGTGGGGTGCGGTGCTTAGCTATGGGGGGTGCCTTACTCGTCGTAAGTAAATCAGCAGAAGTCTTAACAATGGATGTATTTGTTTTGATTTTGTTACACTATGAGCAGTAATACTTAATACTATATGTAAGGATGTACTATGAACATGTAGATGATTGTCTTCTTTATTTGTGGTGTTGTTGGTCACAAGACACAGGCTAGTGACATACCGTAGTTGAAATAGTACATCCATCCATGTCGCAGTTCCTATCATAGTATGTTGTTAGAAACAATATGTAACTGTTTATTGCTGTAATGTAGTGGCATCAAAGTTGTAAGAGTGTCATGCTGTCTATGTATTAAAAATTAGGTTGCACACATGTGCAACAAACATAGTGCCATCATCGATTTGAGTTGTGCAGACCTCTTCCATTCGGGACTGTGTTTGCAGGTCTGGTTGTGGTTTTCAATGCCTGGAGCTGTTATCCTGGGTCCAAATGCGGTGTGCAGTTAAAGGGAAGTATGTTTCAGTGAGCAGTGATACTTTATTGCCTGCTGATGTGTCCTCCCTCGCACGCACACACTGACACAGACACATAGAGATGCATGGATGGCTACTGTGTGCTTCCCCAACCACACACTATGTAACATGGTGTGGCCCCCACAAAAATCCATGTGCCACGGTGGGTGTCTACCGCAGCATGGTGTATTGTGTTGTGGTGGGAGGTGGCCAATGCCTCATTGGTTCCACTGTCTTACCTTCTCCCACACACACAGTACAGGGTGGCGTTGTGTACATGCCCGTGTGTGTCTATCTAGTAGTCTTTGATGGGGGGTCCTAGTCTGTAACCCACACCACTCAAACGAACGTCCCTTGTTACATGCTGTGAGCAGACCTTGGTATGCAAAACATCCTGTTTTGTTATTTAAAGAAAAACAAACAACAAATTTTAAATTCCTTGGCGCTTCTCACTGGCCCTCCTAGAACTCGTACACCCACTGCGCACCATGCCTACCCACCCCTCATGCCATAGTTATCTGAATTTTGCATGATGATCTTGTTGGAACAGGAACATGTTTGCTCTCTTCAAAAGCAAATGAACTGAGTCAATGTTGATAATCTGTATAATGGGAGAATAGTTATTGTTGGTTTCTGCATATATCAGCCATTTTAAAAATTAACTGAATTTTCAACAAGTTTTTGGGGGATCTTTCTTGGAATGCTGTCATTGCTATGGTGTTATTCAGTCACAAAGGATGATTTTCTGTCACTGCATGAAATAGCATTTTGGGACTAATCAAGTGACACGGCAGTGATCATAAGGTGTGCTCTCAGAAACCTATTTTGAAATGTTCAAGAAAACATTCACAAAAATTGCTGCTTTATAGTGTGTGTTGCATGGTATTTACGCTTTTGAGTTCATAACTTTAATATTTCTGTCCTGATTTTCGGCATTGGCGTTTTCCTCGCCTTTCTGAGTATGATGGCTGTCGTTTGTTAAATTGCATCCAAAACATGTTTGACTATGGAGTGCACTGGGACGATATTTCATTTAATGGCCGGGACAATGAAGTAAATCAGTGATACTGTTCATGAACAGGCTCTAAATAGCTATGTTGATAATTTGGTGACAAAATTCCTGAAAATTATTGCTTTATGAGCGCATTGCATGGTTGGCATGCACTGGTAAATTGTTATATTCACTTTTTTTTCTAGATTTACAACATTATCATTTTACCACCTCTTTATCAAGTAAAGCTGTGTTTGTAGGATCTTCTGAGTATGTTCACCCATGTACGATGCCGTAGTTGCTTGTTAATAAATGTAGGTACAGATCAAGAAATAAAGTCATACTGTTGTTCTGACAGAGGTCTAAATGGTAATGTTGAAAATTGTGAACAAATTCAAAATGACTGTCTTATGATTGAAATATTGGCGGTTCTATGCAGGGTTGAAGTTCAGTACTTGTAATGTTTTCAGTACAATTACTACTACTGAAATTTTCTACACTTCTTTTAACAGTACAGCTGTCATTATAACATGGACAAAATGTATTTTTACAGTTTCAGTGCAGATACATGCTCGCTGTGCAAAAGTATTGTTGGACAGCTAATTAAATCACAATGACATGGTTGTGTATAAACTGATCTCATTTAGAGTTTCTGTGTATGCTCTTCAAACATAATATTTAGATCAATTGTACTTGTTATTGTAATATGTGGCCACAATGCTTGTGGTGTGTATAATGAGAAGCAATGTTACTTATGATGGGTGTTTTACTCGTTGTAAGTGTTTGGGACATGTGATGTTGTTCGTTTACCACTTATATATGTCTTTGTTTTCGTTTCATGACAGGACAACGAGGTCTCCGCGCTCCCTTTGCGGAGTAGTACCCGGCTGGCGTGAAGCTGTGGAGGTGGTCAGTGGGACACAGAAAGGCTATTATCGTTGAGTCTGTGTTGAATTCTGATAGAAATAATAGTATGTCATTGGGGTGCTATGAGGAAATAATGTTATGTGAGCTGCAGAAGTTAAGGCTATTTTTTTTTAAATGTTTATGATTAAGTATTACTGAACCATGTATGTATTCTTGTAGTTGTTGAGTGGGTTGAAAATTGTTTGAGATCATTGAGTAAGAGAGAAAAGAGCCAGTCTGTTATCTGTAACAAGAGACAACTTAAGAATAGTATGTGTCTGCAGTGTGATTGGGTATCATATCCTTGTGGAACAGAACGTCATTTGTTTAATGTAGCGATGTTTGTCTTAATATATCTCCTTCCTGTTCCATTGTCAACAGGCTGCATGATGATAAGATAGATAATCATATTGCCTACTGAGTGTGTTGCAACGGTGGGTGTATGACTGCTGACGTCACAGATAACATTAGATAGCTCTGCACAGGTTGCTGGAGTTTCGATGTGTGGTGTGCTTTGCAACAATACACAAGTACAGTAACCTGTAAGTGTATTCTTTAAGTGTATTACAGTGTTTGGCGGTGGTAATAACTGCTGTTGTGCTTCTGCCTTTCTTCTATTCGTGATAGTTGTAGTTCAGTACACACCTTATTGTCTGCTGTGTGTTTACTGACACCAGTGGGACAGATGTATGTCTATAATAACAGACTGTTAGTATGGTGATGAACATATTATCAAAAAAATGGAAAGATGTCACTTGATAAGTAAAAATATGTCTAATGTGTACTAACATATGAGTGGATTATGAGTGTGATACCATTTTTCATGTATGTGACAATGGATGTGTGCCTATAGGACTACTTGACAGTCCATGTGGTCTGGTGGTGGGGCAGCTGCTGTCCTTACTATTTTGGTGGTGGACTTCGTTCAATGAATCATCCATTAGCAATTGGAATGTTGATGGTGTCTACTGATATTCAGTAGTGTAGTATAATTGTGTTTGGTGAGTACCACAGCCCCTAAATGGTTATTATGTCATTATACATCTGCTGGGAATGTCTTGTTTCTATAATTTAAATATGTTAATGGACAGTATGACGGTGTCTGCATGTTTGTCACTAAATAATGTGGTCTTTGACAATGTTTGTAGTTGAGCAGTAACCAAATGGTGACCCTTTGGTTTTAAGGTCTAAGACATTAACAAGGTTATTTTTAATGCTGTGTTAATAACCTGTAGGTATTATGTTGAATAACATTAACCGCCATATTCAGGTAGGGGTGAGTAACTGAATTGACATGATACTTAGACGCCTTTTGTTATATAATTACATTTTTCAAACTGTTTTGTGCAGTTCATCATATGGTTATGTCTATATCTATGTTAATAAAGATACACATATGTTGTTAGATGTTTGAAGAAAAAAATATGCATTATCACAGTATTATTAGATTGGCATCAATGGTACCTGTTTTTGTGCACTGTATACTAGGAATAATAGTTTCTTGCTTTTTTTAATGTAATTGGACAAACATTGTTGGGAGCATGAGAAAATAGGATTTTATATAAAGTCTGTTCAGGTTGGATGGACATTTCTCTTGGAAGAACACAAACACAGACTTTCATTATTCAATTTATGCCTTGGGCTGTGGGCTCTGTAATGTGCTGTGCGGGTTTGCTTTATAAGGGTTATGACTGTAAGTATGGCGTGGCAAGTAACGTGCTATGTTGTTCCTGCACAGTAACAGTCAATGGAGTGACATCAGTGAATAAGTATATGCAGATTACATATTGTACACTCATGGTGTAACAAGCATTTACATCGTAAAATAGTGTTGTGTCAGATTTAGTAATGTTTTTTTTTTATACTCTCTTGTAAGGTGCTTGATCTCTCTGCAGGTGAGGAAGAGTTGTTGTATGCATGTTATAGTGACTTGGAACATAAATCCCATTTGAACAGATAGCTGTTTTGTAAAGAGACGTGTGTTCACATTAGCTGTATACAATGATGCAGTATTAGTAGAGGTTTTTAAGAAATATACTTGTAGCTTGATATTTCATGCATATATGTGATCATTTTTCACTTGTTTTCTCATAGAGTTTTGGGAAGCTGAGCATGGAACCAGTGGAGGAAGCAGGAGGCTGGTGCCAGCCAATACATAAGTGGAATCTCAAATGTTTCTAAGATGTAGTACCACAGTATTGTGAACTCAGAATGTATGTTGGTTGTTTTAGTTCAGTTGTTGTGTAATTAGTTATTTGTAGTAGTGTAAACTTTTATGTTGCTTGCTGCAGCTGCAGGGCAACATGTGAGAGTGCAGATTTGAGGCGCTGTTGGGTGAATGCAGGTTACACATGAGTAGGTGTGCCTGATCCCAACGCCCATATGTAAGCAAGGTCTATTTCAATCTGAGCAAAGTTTACACATGCCACCATGGTTGTGTGCTTGCTGCATATGTGCATGCTTGAGTAGCCTCTGGTTATCACATTGGTGGTGCTCAATCCCTATCGGTAACCCACCCTGCTGTTTACTGTGGTGACAGACACTGTTGGACACCTCCCAATGTTGAATTTGAGGTGTATGTACCCTTGGCCTTCCCACCACCACTGTCTTTGTTTGATGGGGAGGCCAAACCTGTTCTTATTGCCCCTCCTTGTGTTGTGAGCTGACAAGGTGGCAATGGATTGATGTCAGCAGCCAACCCAAAAAACAGGTGCTATGTTGAGAGTATCCTAGTGCTAAATGGTCTGCAACATAAAAAGTGCCCGATGATGCTTTTTCTTTTTTCCACTGGAAAGTTAAAATGTCCTTGTAGTCTTGATGACCCTCCTCCCAGTTGAACCCGACTGCTGCAGCCTGTCTCTCCTCTTTCCCCACCTCATACTTACGTCCAGTGTGCGTGATGATCTTCAGTGCACTGTGACATATGTGCCTCTTCAAGGTAATTGTGAAGTGACGGAATGGTAAGCTGTAATGTAGTAGTGCTGTTTGCATGTCACCCTATGAATAGCACATTTGTGCATGACTCAGGAAGTTGTGCCATCGTTGAATGTATAGTCTGACCGCAGTGGTGCAAGTTCCTACAGCATACACTGGCTGTGACCGTGGGGGTGCTATTCAAAGGAGTTGTTCAGGCGAAACTCTGTGATATTGCCCCAGACACATTGCACGCTAATTTTTGAACGCAAGGCCTTGCACCCTAGAATGGTGCCTTTGAATGTCCACCCATAATGTGTAATGTGTTTCGTACTTTCACTGTATGATACCGTGGTGCTGTGTGAAATCATTCTTGGTACTGAGGAAATAAGACTGACACTGTATAAGCAAAGGTGCTAAAATGTTTATGTAAAATATTTGCGTTGAGAGCATTACATTCCATCATTGCAAGCGTATTGGATATTTCATGCACCTAGTAGGTTCGCAATTTTGTCTATTATATGCCACATTTCAACCCTGTGTTTTTTTTCCTCTTAATGCTGTATAGCTGTTATTTGTCACAGCGTGCCGACATGTTTTCCTGCCCTGCAATATCTAACACCCAGAGGGACATGTACCTGTCACTCTGCAAGGTGGTTGGGTTGGCATCAGTTCAAAACTGTATAACTTCTACTAGCAATGCCAATGACAGCAACAATTGGTATTGATAACTGTTTGTTCATAATGTCATAGTACATTTAAAATTTGTTATTGCTACCACATTGTCTTGAACACTTCTACCCTGTGTCCAGTAATGTTGTGATCAGTATATTACATGCATCCAATACTGCTAATGAAGTAAATCTGCTTTTACCTAGATTTCTGTACTCTAGTTTCAGTTTTAGGATAGTCATCTGAATTTCTTGTAGTTATGCCACTGCAAGTCTGTTATCCTCTTCATGTACCTCAAGATGCCTGGTGTGTCTTTTGTTTTTTGCCTGCTGCTGTAAATGTGTAGGTTAGTGAGTGTACATATAGGGTGTGTTCTGCAAGAGGGTGTTCACATTTCCATTGTGGTCAATTCCAGAAGTCTATGATTATAAATTCTAAATGACATCTTGTTTATGGTGTTTTGCTGAATGAATGTAATATCAGTAACTTAATTGTTCAAACATTGATGTGTGGGGGCTGAAATAGCACTCAAAGCTGTTTCTTTTCAAGCAATCATGAAAGTGATCATGATGATGTATGTAAAAAGTATCTTATGTGATAGTGTGTTGTGATTTCGTTTTTTTATTGCGAAATGACTAACATTATAGCCAGACATGGTTGATTTAAATTCTCACATGATGAGGATCTACTTTAACTGTATGGTACTTTACTGTTGATTGTGCAAAGTATATAGATACTGAATATTTATGTCTAGTCAATAAAGAGAAGAATAGCATGGCAAACCACAAGTTAGTACAAGTTTTTTGATGCTGTCAACTCATGGGATAATATAGTTAATAAAGTATTATACACAAACGAACAAGACAACAATCTATATTTGCTTCAGACGTCTATATATTATCATTAGTGCCAAATTAATGCATTAATGATACTGCAGTAGCTAGGAAATGTGTAATGTTAAATAACTGAAAGTCCATCACTGTTTTCTTAATGTTGTGTATTGATTGATTTATTTTGACTCTTTGTAGGGCGCCAGCCACAAAGAAGATGTACTGGCCACTGCTGTTGCTATTGTAGGCTCGAGCACGAGGTTGCCAGTCTCAGGAAAGATAATGTTGCACTCCTTGAAGGACAGCGGAAAATGCTGTCCTTCTTGAAGGCGCAACAGCGGACCATCAACCTCGTGCTCGAGCCTGTGGTAGCAGCGGCTGACGGCAGTGTGGCCAGTACTAGTGCTTCACCTTCACCAGCACCACCTGTTCCTGCAGCTTCCCTGGGATGAACTGACCACCCTCCACAGTAGTCCGATATCTCCTCTGGAGGGTGCAACAGCTTCCACTTCCTTTGAGCCTCCATATCAAATCCAGTTTCCTGTTTGGATTGCCTCAAGCAGCACACACACCTCTTGCAAGTGTTGGCCAAAGACTTGTTTTTCTGAAAACATTACTTTTCGTATTTAATTCTTTATTTTTTTATTTATCTAAACAGAGATATTTTTTTCCAAAAATATTTATTTGTCTATGAAAAAATATACACTTTTACAACTATTTTGTTATTATTTCTTTCATAGAAAATTTGTAAATAGATATTTTTGTATGGTTTTATAAAAAGAAATATATTTTTGTTTACCTTTGCTTTTAAAAATGTGTCATATTTTTCTAGAAAACATAAATAGTTAATTTATACTCTTTTGTGTTTGCTGTGTTATTGTGTAGTGGGGATGTTTATTTCCAATATTTGTGAGAAAGATTTGCACAACTGTTATTTTATCATTTGCTGAAACATTATACCACACTCATGTGGTATTACACTTGTGGTTCTCCATAGAAGTTACTGAGATGTGTGACAATGGTACCATACACTATCTGTGGCAAACTGCTGTTGTTCATAGACCTAGTGCTACAAGTATGTCTGTATGGATCATAATGAAGATGAGTATGTCCCCCCTAGTACAACAGTGACATTTCTGTGGTGGTGCACCACAACAATCATTGTGTGATTGTATTGATTGTAGTATCTAATTAAATACTGTTACACAGTGGTGTTTTTGAGTGCTCACATCCAAGTCATCTACTGATCCCCAGCAAGCCACTCCCACCCATCTTCCCATGATTGGTGCCACCATCTCACTTGGTTGTAACCCCAATGACTATCAAATGACAAATTAGTAGGGTAACATATCCATTTGTTCACAAGATGACCTAATGGCATCCATCTCATGTCATATACTCTTTTAGATATGTAAATGTTTTTCTTTACATATCTGTTGTGAGTAGCAGGGCATGGGCTGCATGCCCATTGGTTGATGTTGATAAACAATGGTTGTTCAAGTATACTGACCTGTTAGTTGCTCAGTGGCACAGTGGAAGCCAGTGCACTACAGCCATCTGTTAAGTGTCATAGAGTAAATAATGGTGTTAGATTTACTGTCAGGTGTGCTCTGGTGTATGATTCACCATCAGGGTTTTAGGTTTTTATGAGGGTTCAGATGTTCATGATCAACCATGAACCGGCCCTGTGGATCATAAACAATATTGTACTTTGTAGTAATGTATTAATGATGACTGTGATTTGGCTCACTGCACCACACTACACCAGGAGGGCTATTGCAGTTTTGGGGGGTGCATTTAAAGATGCACGTTATTGGGTCAGAACAATACACTGAACTATGTGTAATATTGCATATTTTTGTGGGTGTTCATGAATCTGTCTGACTAGGATGCATGCAGTGTTGTTCCTTATGACTGCTGACTGTGAGGGCGTCACCCACTACTTCTGAGAGAATGGTAGTTCTGTATGGCAGTCACATGCAAATTGGGCTGTAATAAGAGTCAAATGTTTCTCTGTGTGTCTTGTAGAGATAATGAACTTGTTTGGATGTCACATTCTGAATATGTGTGAAGCACTGCATGGTGCAATGCCAATTCCACTAGTGGGTCTGCATGATACACTCTGGACACTTGTGTTGTAGCAGTAGTACTACTACATGCACAGTTAGGGTAGCAAGGCTGTGATATTCAAACTACTACACCATAGTGCAGTTCTGTCGAATGTAACCAGGACACACCACTGTACAAGCAACTTCTGGTGTGCCAAGGGTTGTGTCATACCTGGCACAATTTGAATATTCACCTCATATACTGCTACATTCATCATGTGTCTGAAGAGTACTTACATTGAATGCACAAAGAAAAAGAGTAAGACACTGTAACATAAAAAATACAAAATGCAATAACAGTGAAAAGTGAAAATGAATAGAGTTGTATAAAAACAATATGATTCATAGTGAAGTACTGTTACTGTAAATAACAGAAAACAGTACTACAAGAGTTGAAATATTCCTGATATTGGAACATTTTCAGTATGTATGTGCACTATTCTTAGAACAATAAATCATATACTATAGTGAGTAATACTTCTGAAAAGACAGGATATTCATGGCAAAAAACTCCGTTTAATGCATCAGTAAGGGTTGTTCCACAGCGACAAAGTGTGAGGAAATTCGATTGTTAGGGTTGAAAACCCTAACTCCGAATTCACCCCCCCAGCACCACACACACACAGACACACACACACACATATGCAAGCATGGGGGAGGACCAAGTCAACACAACCAATGACAGACATCCAGCAGCAGGTGACAGAAATAACAAACAATTGTCTAAATGTACTACGAGACATCCCCACCCACCTGACCAGGTACTGCTTGTTCAGTGGAGATCAATAGCAAAACTGAGGCCATGTACACCAAAAGCACACATCCCTGATTGCAGCTGCAAACAACGTACCACACTTAGTAGTTGCATGGCCTTACCTACCGGTGCCCCATGCCACATCACATGTGGTGGCCCACCTGAGCAATACAGTTTACCAAAACCAAATAGTAGTACATCTATTATATCTCTCATTATAAAAAGGGTCTGAGAGATGCAGCTTTCTGATTAGCTGTAAACATTGTATCAGCCTTATGTTTACTTTTTATTAGCATACATGTACAGCCTAAGCATATCATGCACATGGTTTAATGTTGTAAAAAAAAAGCAGTTTTATCATGATAGCAATAAGCCACTCCCAGGTATTATTTTAATGGGCAGTTTATCACTGTCTAGCAACATGTGGCAGTGAGCTACACCTCATTCAACATTAAAGCACTATAGAGTGACTAACAAACCTTTTAACGTAACCGTTGGTCATCCCTTATTGGCCAATGACCTTCATGTGTAGATACTTCCTCTGCTAGACACTGCAGGAGCTTTGCAAGACAGTGTGTGACCCAGTTACACCATGCAATGTCTACTTACTGGACAATAGCTGTGAATATGAACTCATGAAGATGAGCAGTGTGACTTAATCATTACAGTAATAGTAACCTTAGTGTGATTATAACTAACACAGTCAGTGATAGAGAAAAAACTGTGCTGTCCTATTACACTAACCCAATTGTGAGTTAAATAAATACTGAAATACATTCTATTTATATGTACAGTATACCTACTTGATTCGTGTTGTAGGACAATTAACGTAGTTATCACTTTGATGGCATTAGTGACAGAACTGTGTCAAGCCGAAACACTAGGCATACAGACTGAGTATGAAACAACTGTTAAAAAACTAGCCTATGTACATAAGTGGCATAGATCATACATTGTAACAATAGTAAATGTATGTGTATTTAAAGAAGTTACTAATCACAGATGCAATGACATTGTCTTTATCAGGTACAACACACTTACTAAGTGGACACAGGAAAATCTATGCTACAAGCATGTCCGATACAGCTATGTCATTGTTGCTTCAGTAGTGCTATTATATTTAGTCGTTGGTTGGCCTGATTCATGCAATTACACTGTTTCTTACAAAGAATACTTACTACATCTTAAGTATTCAAACACACTGAAGGTATATGTATGTACATCAGCAGTACACCTTCATCAGTAAGAATGCATCTGATACTGGCAATACGAATTTCTGGCGTTCAACAGGCAATGATTTTTATACATTTAGATCAGGCTCTCAATCTTCAGTAAACAGTAGCAGTAAATGTAGTATTACGTAAATCACATACTAAATGCAACACTACTTTTATGTTGACCATGGCTGTGTCTTCTAATTAATGAATGTAGTTCTTGCAATTTATGTATACTCACTAGTGTTAAAACCTTTGTACAACTGTGATCATGGCCCTTCATAATTTATATTGAGTAAAGGCACAGTACGAGGTCTGGTGTGCTGTGGTGCAACTACTAAGTGTGGTACGTTGTGTGCAGCTGCAATCAGGGATGTGTACGTTTGGTGTACATGGCCTCAGTTTTGCTGTTGATCTCCACTGAGCATGCAGTACCTGGTCAGGTGGGTGGGGATGTCTCGTAGTACATTTAGACAATTGTTTGTTATTTCTGTCACCTGCTGCTGGCTGTCTGTCATTGGTTGTGTTGACTTGGTCCTCCCATACTTGCATGTGTGTGTGTGTGTCTGTGTGTGTGTGGTGCTGGGAAGTGAATTCAAGTTAGGGTTTTCAACCTAACACCAATTTCCACTTTTGTCATTGTGGAACAACCTTAACTGATGCATTAAACAGAGTTTTTGCCATGAATATATATATATATATATATATATATATATATATATATATATATATATATATATATATACACACACACATACATATATATATATATATATATATATATATATATATATATACAATATATATATACACACACATACAAATTAGGTCTAAAAAATCCAGTCATCTGGCTGGCAGATAACATAGTGTATAATTTCTTTATAACTGCATGCCTCGAGTCTGTTGCTATTTTTTTCTTGTCATGTTTTTATTGTTGTAAAAATGTTTTATTTTCCAAAAATAATATAGCACATTACATCTTAGTATATAGTTCTGTTAAACATTAGTACTATGAATGGAGGGAGGCATAATAAGGAAAGAGTGGGAAAGAAGGGGGCGGTTAAGGGGAGGATATAAGGATGAGTACATAATCCCATTTTGCCCATGGTTACAGAGTGCAAGTCACTATGCTGCATCTGGTATAAACAAGGTTATATAACTATGAGAAAACTCTAAGCAGGGATTAACAACATGATGAATTGACAAGATATAGTATTTACCACTCCATATTCTATATGGGATGAAAGTAATATGTGATTGAAGACACACCTATCCTTCTGATGGGGGATTCAGATCACGACAATGCATTAGGTGATTTGGATATGTGCCATTTCATTCTAGTATGACAGGAGGTATTTTCTAAAACAGAGCAGAGGTATACACAAAGAATTTGTGTACTAAATCTACTGTAATACATATATTAACATATAATATAGTGACATAATAACATAGTCTTTCCAACGGGATGGCACACCCAGACCTGGGGACAGCATGTTGTCTTATGGTAACAGGCCTAAGTAGGAGAATCATAAGAAGTCATGGTATCAGCTCTGAACTGAGGTCTAATCCTATTAACTTAGCTAAAGTTTTGTATCTTGGGGAAGAGTCTTTTATTAGCCTGACCAGTCACCCAATTCTTTTATCTGTTAGAATCTCTGCTGAGTCCAGTCTGTGGTCTAGGGGAAATCATCCCACTCCCTACAGGGGTTGTACATATCTCAGATATGGGGCCCAGCATTGTTGAAATTTGACCATTTGATAGGATTTAAGATGGGCAATCCTATCTAGTTTAGCTAAGGCTGAGAAGGAGGCCTACACTTCAGCAAGTGTAGGGATAATTGAGGTATGCCATTTATACAATAGAGCCCTTTTTGTCTGAATGGCCAACAAGCTTAGCCACCTGTAGTCTTGTGTGGTCAGCAGTGGGAAGTCAGTTCTAATCCTCAGAAGGAAGAAAAGTGGTGTCTAAAGGATCTGCTTGTAGAGAACCTTGAAAACCACTAAACCTACCTCTGCCCAGAGATTTTGTATGTTAGGACAGAACCATAGTATATGATCCAAGTGCCCCCGCTTCACATATCCAGCAGCAGTTGGATTCTAGGAGCCTGGCTTTGTGTAGTGCAATGGGGATCTTATACCATGAGTGTATGACTTTGTTCTGGATCATTCTGGATCTGGCATCTTGGAACCATTTGTCCCCACTGAGTGCTAGTGATATTACACTGTAGCATTTTTCCCACCTTTCCTTCAACTCTCCTGACTGAGAGGGCAGAGTGTCTCTCAACTTGCATGGATTCTACCTGCAAGGCCTTTCAGTTGTTGTATCCAGGTTTGCAAGGGTGAGGGATTAAACCATTGTTTGGAGCTTCCCAGCAGGGGTCTAACAGCAGCACAGATCTGATGATACCTCCAGATCTCCTTGTTAGGGAGGTCCCATTGTTTCTGTAGGTGCTGGAAAGTAGAAACACTGTTAAGATCATGATCACATAGGTCCCCCACTGTTTGGAGGCCTTTAGTGAGCCAATGTTTCCAAATCACCTTGTCCTTGCCTATGGTGATGGAAGGGTTCTGCCAGAGTGGGACATAGGAAAGTAGAAGTGGGTAGTGGTCAGTTTGGTGTGCACATAATACTAGGCTCTTTTAGACATCTCCACTGTGTGGGAGATTGAAGCTTCATCTGGGGAAGAGGCCTGTGTGAGAGTTTACCTTCCAGTTGTATACAGGAGAGAGAAGGGAACCAGAGTGTTTGTCATTTCTAGTTCTATGTGGACCAATTGAGACCTCAAGAAAGAAGAGGGAGTATGAAACCAGTGAACAGTTTGTGCCACCTGAAATACCCATTTGTACTCCTCTAGTCACAAAAGATCGCAACCCCCATGCGTCCGGTGGGCCCTGAATTTAGATCAGCTAAAGCAAGGTTTGATTCTCTACCATAGAAAGTCCTCAAATAGCTTGTCTGTGGGTTGAGACCACAATTTGTGCAGAGAGATGGGTATATAGGCCAGGAGGTAGAGAAAATGAGGGACAGTCACCATTTTTATGGCCGCTGTCTTACCTGCTAAGGTGAGCTTGAGCTGTTTCCACCTGTTGAATTCGGTCTTAGTAGTATTTAGCAGGGGTTGTATATTGGCATGCCAGAGGTGTTCTAATTTAGTGGTGAGCTTAATGTCCAGATATGTAATCCCTGTGGGGGCTCATAACAGACCATGGGTAGTTGCTGTATGTTGCAGACAATGGTCATTAAGGGGAATGATTTCAGTCTTAGACTGACTGAGCTTCAGGCTGGAGTAGGAGGTAAAAGAGTCAAGCAGGGCTATTAAGTGGGGCAAAGAGTTTTGGGCATCGGTCAAGGAAAGAAGGAAGTCATCCGCGTACATCTGAATTGGGTATTCTGTGTATCCAACTCTTATCCCGTGGATATGTAGGAGTTGTCTAATTGCTGCTGCTAGTGGTTTAACCACAAGGACAAATAGTAAGGGGGAGAGGGGGCAACCTTCTCTGGTCCCATGTTCTAGAGGAAAGGGGAGGAAAGGGTAGAGTTGGTGGTGACCCGTGCAAATGGAATGCTATATATGGCCTGCACTTTGGTTATGAAGCTTTCACCCACTCCCAGATGGAACAGGACCAGGTATAGGTTATCCCATTTGATGGAGTCAAAGGCTTTTTCGAAGTCCACAGCAATGGAAGCAGCTGGGGTTGTCAGATATCTTGCTGTGTGCATAAGATTCATCAATGTTCTGAGGTGATCAGTGCTGTGGCAGCCAGGGATGAATCCCAACTGGAAGGGGTGAATTAGATGTGAAAGTAGGGGCTCAGTCTGGTGTCCAAAACCTTGACATAAACTTTACTGTCCAAATATATGAGGGAAATTGGATGGTAGTTACCAGGGTTAGTGGGGTCTTTCCCTTTCTTTGGTGTAACTACAATAGTCACCTACTGAAGGAAGGGAAGGAGGATTTCTTGGGCCTCAGCCTCCTGAAAAACCTCTGTAAGAAGTGGGGTGATCACTGTGGCCATTGCATGGTAGAAATCCGCAGTGTAGCCGTCACTCCTATGAGATTTACCTAGCTGAAGGCTCTTGATAGCAGTACCAACTTCTTCTTGAGTAATTGGGGCTTTAAACTCAGAAGACTGTTGTGAAAAGAGTTTTGGGAGGAGCAGGCTGTCCAGGAAGGTCTGTATACCAGTAACCAGCTTCGAGTTTGTGGTGGAGTAAAGATCCTGATAAAAGGATGTCATAATCTGATTTATGGCTTGCGGGGTGTTAGTCAATGTCCTATGATTGTTTTTCAGGCCAGGGATGTGTTGGCTAATCTGCTAGTGTCTGAGCTGGTAGGCCAGCAACTTACCCCTTTTATCTCCTCCCTCCCAAAAGGTTTGCCAGAGATGGAGAATGGCCACTTCAGCCTTCCTTTTTAGGAGCTGATTGATCTCAAAATGTAGACTGAGGGTAGACCTGCATATGGGGTAAGTAGGAGAAGGGGAGGGCACTGGTTTAAATTGAGCTTCAGATGGTGCCAGTTGTTCAAGATCTAGTAGGCATTGTTACCTTTCTGTACATCTGGCAGCAGCATACCCCATAATATTACCCCTCATGATGGCCTGAAAGACCTCCCATGTACTCCCTGCTGAAGTATCTGAGGGGAAGTTGTGTTTTAAGAACAGGTCCTGGCCCGAGGAATGAAGTCTGGGTCTCATATAAAGAGAGGGTCAAGTCTCCAGTGACAAGATAGGGGTGATGATGGTCCCCACTGTATTATCAGCTGGACCGGGGCACGATCAGAGATGACTCATGGGAGGATAGCAGCATCTAAAGAATTGTAAAGAAGGGATGGGGACATAAGCCAATAGTCTAGCCTGCTATATGAGGCATTGGGTTCCGAATGGAACGTATGGTCCCTGTCCCTGGGGTGAAACAATCCCCACACATCAGTGAGACCTTGATCTTTTCTCAGTTGTAGAAAAGCTCTACCCCACTTAATATGCACTTCTCTGCCATTGTCATTCCTGTCTAGGGAGGGGCCCAATGTTAAGTTAAAGTCTCCCTCGAGGAGTAGAGGGCAGTTGATGGGCAGAATATACTGATAGTTTCAAACAGCTCATGAAAAAACTGGGGGTCATTATTGTTGGGAGCATAGACTTTGCACAGTATAAGAGGACCTAAGGGGGGAAGATATGTGGCCACTACCCACCTTCCATCTGGGTCAGCTGCTGAGTCTGTCAAAGTCCATTGCAGTGACTTATGTATTAAAATGAGGACACCATGTTTCCAAATGTAGGCAGCAGAGTCCACCCCCTGTCCCACCCAGTCTTTTATCATAAAAATGTGGTTGTTCTTGGTCAGTTTAGTCTCTTGGATAAATGCCATCTTAGATCTTAGATGCTTAAGATGATAGATGACCTTTTTCCACTTTATGGGAGAGTTCAGTCACCTGACATTCCAAGTGTGAAAGATTGTTTCAGCAATCCTCCTTAGCTGCAGGGTATTTCCTGCTTTTGCCTTAGATGTCTGTGCAGTAGTATGGAAAGGGCAGTGACCAACTGTTGCAGTAGACAGTGTTAAGACTGGCTCTAAATAGTACCACCCGTATGACCTCTGTGTACAACAGGTTGGTCAACGGGGTGACTATGGAGGAGTGGATGCTCTAAAAAAATATCCTCTACTTCCTAGAGAAATAAGGGTGGAAAATAGGGAAGTCTTGGTCAGGTAACGTCTAGGTGTCCCTTATACTGTTACTAATACTATAACAACCTATGTACATTCTTATTTAACAAAGAAAATTAAGAAACCTATTGAGGTTCCAAGTTGGGCTTAGCCGGCTGGATCCCCAACCAACACCCACTGTACATATGGGGGGGAAGTAGGGACTGACTAACCCGTTATGTGGATCATCATCTCTTACTTGTAAGATCACGTGAGATATATTAGTAACAACCTCACAGTAAAGGCATTGTAATCAGAAGAAGTAAAGCAGTCCTCTTAAGTAGCTATTTCCTGAAGCTACAGGGGGTATTTATTACCATTCCTGAGCTTTAACTGGTGCCAGGTAGACTGAAGCTATATCAATTTTTCATCAGGGACAAAGCCCTTTGCATGGTGATCCCCCAGATGAATGATGGGGGGGATTCTTCTATGGTACTCCTTTAATCTGTTTTTTTTGAGAAGGGGATGCATAGTCGAGATATGATGTCCATAGAAGAACCAAGAGAGCTAGGAGGGGGGTAGAGGGGGTCCTGGACAAACCTCTGGGATCCACTTTAACATTAAAGCCCCGCATAGTGTCCCCAATGCCCTTGTAAACCTAACCCTCCCCTCCACTTTCACATATATTTCCAAACAGTAAAGGCATACAATAAAATATCTTACATAAGCCTTAGAGGAAGAGTGTCTATTAGTGGGGGCAGGGGATATTACACTGCCCATCTTACTACCCCAGATATCCGGGTGAAGGGGAGATGTGCAAAGGGGAAGCTATAACAGAGTCCCGTGGCACTTCATATCCCCCAACCCATTTAAACCCTCCTTTGATTACTCCCCTTTAGACACAAAATCTAACAGAGACTTATCTGTATGTAAGTCAAACGGAGCACATCCCGGGGATCCTCCTTTCCAGTACCATCTTCAGAAATCTGCATCAGTTCTGGTGGAAGGCCCAAAACCATGGTCGATAGTTCAGGTTCCTCAAGCGGGGGGTGGCCCTCATCTGTCTCTGCTGCCCCGGATCGTTGCACTTCCTCCTGCTTTTGGTCCAGGTTTTTGGGTATGGATACATTCATCTCTGCAAAGAAATCTTCTGCATCATTCATATTTGATGGAGCAATGGGGGAAAATCTGTTTTGGAGAAATAAGGACTGGTGTATTTGACTTCTTGGGTCTCAAATCACTATGTGTGTACTTTGGGTGAGTAGGAGTAATCTTCAGTTTGTGTTCTGTCCTGTGGGTGCTCCCCTCTGTTGTGGGCAATGAATGATTGTCTCTTTCTGCATTTGGGGAGACATGGCTCTAATTCTCTATGAGGTCCAGTGGGTCTTTGGGCATCTGCTCCTGTGTTCTGCTGGTCCCGTTTCAGAGGACATCTCCAGTTGAGATGAGCACTGGCTGTCTTGTCAGATTTGTTTGGTACTGGATTATAGCTGCGATTATTAGTTGGGGGCCAGGTTAAATGTATATAATCCATGGCAGCCTCCGGCGTGTGACATTGCTGTGCCATTCTCTTATGGGTTATTTTTAGGACTGCCTGGTAGTGTACAGTAAAAGGTACCTGGATGTCATGGAGCCTTCATCTAGCTTCAGTGTAGGCCTTTCTTTGTGTAGCCTGCTCACATGAATAATCTTGAAAAATCATAATTCTGTGCTGACGCTAATCCAAAGTTCCAAGTTCTCTGGCCCTATTTTGTATGGTTTCCTTTTCCACAAAATTGTGAATACGGGCCTGTATGGGTCTAGGCCTTTCGCCAATGTTCAGTTTTTGCTGTAGAGAGCGGTGTGCCTGCTCGATAGTCATTCTAGTGTTAGGCGGTAGGTGTAGGAGCTCCAGAAGGGCTTGCTGGAGGAAAACAACACTTCTGGTCCCCTCACAGCCCTCTGGGAAGCCAAGGAGCTGCAGATTGTTATGGCGACTCCTATTTTCCATATCGTCTATTTTCTCTTGAAGGATTTTAATTTGAGCCGCCTGCTCTCTCATAATCGCACAGTGGCCTTGCAGTGCCTCTTCATGTCGGTCAATTTTTGTTCAGCTTGCCCCATTCTGGTATCTAATTTTTGTAATATGTCTACGGCATTATTAGTAGCCACTGTAAAAGGTTCAATCTGAGTCATTCTGGAGAAGAACATATCCCACACCGAGGGCTCTCCGTTTCTTTTAGATTTTTGCGCCATGTTCGCAGAAGCGTTGCTAGGGTGCTCCAGGCCCAAAGTCAATTTTAATGACTTTCCTATGTCAGGCATGGCGGAGAAGTGGACCAGAGGTAAACGAAGCCTTCATACAGTAACAGCTCTATTTTTGTATCACTAGCTCAGCTTAGGTCGGGTAAATGTCGAAGACTTCACTCTGGGTCATCGGCAGGAAAGGTCTAGCACTCCATTTTGTTTAGCGGTCAGGCCACCCCCCCACCGTCATCTTTTTGTTAATTTTTTGTTGCCACCCATTTTATAAGTGTGATAGTACTTCAGGATATGGTTGTCAAGAAATATATGCCCCCCTTAATCCAACTTATTATACTTCTATCCACACACACACACACACACACACACACACACACAACACACATCTATCTACATCTCATCTATCTATCTATCTATCTATCTATCTATCTATCTGTCTATCTATCTTTCTATCTATGCATTTCAAGACACATACACACACACACACACACACACACACACACACAATCTATCTATCTATCTATCTATCTATCTATCTAATCTATCTATCTAGATATCTTTCTATCTATACATTTCAAGACACATACACACACACATACACACACACACACACTGTACATACGGTATGCAAATACTGCTGTATACTGCACATCTGCATCTTGGGGCCATTTCCCCTATTTTGAGAGCTGAAATGCTAAACACATATCTTTTTTAAAAGCCTGGAATAACTCATATTAACATGTGTTTAGCCAGCCCGGTGTCACTGAGGGTTGAGGCACTGAACGCCAAATCTCATGCCATGCTGGTGACCAGAGTTTTGGGAATGAGCCCAGATTGTTGGTGGTCGGAAGGGGAAGGAAGAGATTGAGCATCCGGAGGACTGCTCTCCCTTCCCAGGGAGGGTCCTAGAGCTGCGATCACTCAAGACCAGCCTCTGGTGGAGACTGGGGTACTCAAGGCAGCAATGCTAGCATAAGCTGGGAGGCAGAGTTATGGCACTATGTTGCCTTGCTTAACTGTACTCTGTGGGGAAGGAAAAAAAAGATGCAGAAAAACACCCTTCTGCTGGTAGGCAAGTGCATGTTGTGCGGTGCCTCAGCACCTTGTCCAAACTCTGGGCCAGAACTGCTTTCCTGGGAGATCCTCCACGGCCGTCTGGGGGCCAGACACTGTATATAGAGCACCAGGGAGATTGCAGTCTTCGCCTCTGTGGGACTCAGATCTGGAGGGGCTTCACAGGTGACTCACGGGGATCAATTGAGGGACCCAGAGATGGTAGACAGGAGCTTCAGGTGGATGGGAACAGCTGTGGTTAGCCCAATAGCTTAGCTGAAGAGAGTCCAGCATTGTAAGGGAGATAAAGAAAGTTAAAAAAAACATGCATGAATAACTGAAACCACAGTACAACCAAGAACTGGTATTGCTCATGATGAATGATAAGCTGTTTGGTAACATCCTAAATGATATGAAGCTGTAACTCCCACACATACACACATATAAAGAAATAAGTACAAAAAAAGTTAAACACAAACATTTTTCCTCAAATGTGCATTCACATTCCCTGATTGTAAATGCTATAAATGTTGTAGGTCCTATAATATGTCCACCTAGATGATATACAAATGTCCTGTCTTGTAACTGTAATAAGTTCTGGTGCAAATGACAAATTGTTGCACCCCCACTCAATTGTATATGGCCATTTCAGATCTGAGCAAAGTGTATTTAATGTTCGGAGTTCAACAATGAATGTAGCAGACTTGGATCTGTGCTGATCTCTGTATATATGTGCAGCCTAGTTCACAGCACAATAGACTACACATAACAACTTCCAAGATACATCCCTCAAATGCCTTTTGGCATCATTTAAGCAGCTGAAGCAGCAGCTGACAGATCAGCAATAGCGGACACCAACCTCACCAGCCGCTCCTGTTACTCCCTTGGCATTGATTGCATTCTAGAAAAACAGTAGTGAGCAGCAAGTGGCTTGCATATCAGCTGGGGGACATACATCTGCCAGCTACCTGGCATGCAGTTCTGGCTGGATCCAACTGGAAGGGGGTTGTTTTAGCTTCAGAGATGACTAGACACTGCGATTGTGTTTGTATGATCAAACAAATGTGATGTAATGCTTTCAAATCACTGGGTTTGAACTGAGGGGGTTTAGCACACAGTCATTTTTTTAAACAAAGGCAATATAATGCTTTTAAATAACTGTGTGCTGAAACAGAGGGAGTATGGCATATAGGCACTTTCTAAAAATGCTTCTCCCAGCCCACCATACCCTTACCAGCTTTTCAAGTCTGATTGAAGAATACCCCACTTCCCACACCCCCTAGTCTACAACACATGCTCAGTAAAGATTTCAGAGAAGCTCATCACTGCATATTCAACCCAATAAAATAACCAGCACTTGTAATAATAAATATCTGCTACACTTCAGTGGTAATGCATCTTGTAGAAATGTCATGCTGCAAATTACTGTGTTAGTTCATTTTTTTTAATCGCTTACAGCAAATAGGAGCTGTTGGATGTGTAATTCCACTCCAAATGTGCAAAATGCCTTATTAGTGCTGTTCATTGGGGGATGTGTGTTTTAAAAGACAACATCCTGCAGAATGAAGACAAAATTTAAAAGTATACAGAATACAATGAAACTATCCTCAAGGATGATGTCCCCAATTGTAGAAACCCTTCACTGACTGATGTGTTATTTGAGACATCCTGGAATATGTTCAGGTCTTGATAACTTTATTCCCCTGCCTTGGTTGCTGACCTTTGTGTGAGTGAGCTCTACCTTTGAGTTGATCTCAATGTCTCTGCATACATGTGTGTGTGTGAGCACCTACTTCTGAAAGTAGATCTTGGTGCACTGAATGTGGGTGTGGCCCTACCTTTGAGAGTAGATCATGGTGCCCTGGGTGAGTGTGAGCCCTTACCTTTGATGGCAGATCTCACTGCCCTGGATGTGGGTGAGCCCCTACATTTGAGGGTAGATCTTGGTGCCTTTAGTGTAAGGGAGCCCCTACTTTTGAGGGCATACCCCAGTGCTCTGACTGTTGGTGAGCCCCTACCTTTGAGAGTAGATATCAGTGTCCTGGGTGTGGGTGATCCCCTACATTTAAGGCCAGATCATGGTGTTTCTGCATATATGAAATCCAATTTGAGAGTAGATCTTGGTATTCCTAAGACTGAGCCAGCCCAAACTTTTTGGGAGAGAGATGGTGTCCCTGTGTGATTGAGACCCTGTTTAAGGAGACAGATCTCAATGTCCCTGTGTGTGAGTGAAACCCTATTTGAAGAGGAAGATCTCCATGGTCTGTGAGAGGAAACCCTATCTGAGGAGACAAATCTCTGTGGTCTGTGAGTGTAGAACCTATTTAAGTAAGCAGATCTCGGTAGTCTGTGAGTGTAGACCCTATTTGAGGAGGCAGATCTCAGTGTCCCAGAGTGAGCCCTTACATTCAAAGAGACAAATCTCAGTGGTTCTGTACATGCCCTGGTAAAGTGTGTTGAGGACAATTGCCATAGTGTTGTCCTCCTTCAATGAGTCAGAGTGCAGGATCCTTTCACCATACATGATTACTGGTGAGTAGAGCCCAGAACAGAGTTTGGCACATACCTTCTCCTGTTCACTCCTCTCCCCGGCTGCCAGCAGGATCTTTTCCATGCTTACTATGTGCTTGACTCTCCGCATCATGATGCTATTGCAATGGATGTTGACCGAGTGCTGGATGTGGCCTGTGCTGTAGGGCAGGACAGTCCTGCAATCCAATAGCAGCAGGCATTTCACCTTGTTGTCCCACAGCAGGTGCTTCAACTTGCAACAGTCCCTCTCACTCAGCTGCACATTCATGGCCACACTCACTAGTCAGGGCCATATTTATGTTTCTCTTTGCCTCCTTTACTGCCTCAATCTGAAACAAGGATCAGGCAGAGTATGCTGCTCAATCAGAACATGTAGTTCTCCTTCTCGCTTTCTCCTGCTGCAACCCCACTACCACTTATTGCTTGCAATCCTACAGGGGTTACTTTTGAAAATTGGTGCTCCTTTTTTACAAATGGAATGCCAGTGCCACCTCAATATAAGGAGACCGATGTCCATCCCTGACATTACTGCCTTGTGCCATGATTGTGACCCACCTCTCCACTACCCACCCCCTTCACAAAACAAGAGGTAGCCAGTGAGTGAGGAGCAGTGCATGAACAATGAGTAATGGTCTGTCAGTGAACCACAGCAGACCCCACACTTAAGTGACAAAATGAGACCAGACTGAAATGTTAAATTGTACCAAGTATGCAAATGATAACAAAGACATCTGTAATTCCAGTTAGCACTTATAAGGATTATGTAATGTAGCACATTTTCTCAATGTTCCCTAAACCTCATCACTCTGAACTCTCAGATCCACTATTCTTTGCTTCAAAAATCAAATTAATTGGAGAACCAGGTCACCATTTTGCCTGCCAGTATGAAATTATGCAGCAGCTTCTCATGGATCAATTAAAAAAACAAAAGATGGTCTACGTGTGGCTAGAAGCTATATTTTTTCATTCAGTAAAATACTATTCTGCCTATACATGTTGCCATTAGGAGGAGACGATGGATAGCTCCTTTGCTAGTGGTAAACAATTCTCTCCTCTCTCTCTCTCCGTCCCTCTTATCTGGGAGCAGGGGATCCTCAAGGTGGGGGAAGGGGCTTAAATTATGCTTCCACACATCTGTGCACTGCAACCCTGAAGGACAAGCCAAGGGAGGGATGAGTTCAGCTTGCACCACAACTTATTCTGCCACCTGCCTGCTGCAAACTACCACCTATGACACAGAACCCTGACTGTCTCCTTGTATGAATCTGACTGTAGGTGGTGATCTCACTTTACAAAATTAAATTCAGTTGTGCTCAAATAAATGGAGAAGCAACACAAAGCTGCTGCTGTACATCTGTTACATTATTGCAAACCATTAGCGCTGTGGTGGTGGTAAACAGAACTATGAAATTACCTTAAAATGGTATGGTTGGCAAGATAAATAGAATAGCAGATGGGAACTATTTCAGTGCAACAAAGCTAAGTCCCTGTTGAGGAGATCTTTATGACATAAAACAGTAGGTAGCTGACTCACCTCTTGGGCTGAAAGACTGTGGATTCTAGCCACACATATGGTCACCACCACTGGATAAGGCAAAATCTGAAAAAGAAACCACACACCAAACTTCACCCCAGCCCCACCACTTTTCATGGCTAATAGTGCATTGTTTCTCCTCCAAAGTCATTGGTTATGTCAGCAAAAGGCAATACTTGAAGCAGTAGTACACCAACATTAGCATCCTGTGATGTTCAAATTTGCTTTTCAGGTGCTTCCTATTTAGTTGTTAAAATAGTTTTACTAAGTAAACATATAAACATATGAAAATTGCCAGTAGAAATTAGGTCTCTAGGTCTGTCTTGTCAGCTTGAGTGTGCAGCTAACCCCTACTTTAAGCTACCCCTTCCCATTCCTCCACCTTCCCAAATACCCCCCCCTTCCTGTCCCAACCCGTCTTGAAACTACCCACCATCCTACAGGATACCACCTCCTCTGACAAAGCATTCCAAACTGCCATTACTCTCTCTGTGAAAAAGTGCCTCCTCATTTCCCTCATATCTATCTCCTTCCAGTCTAGGTCTATGCCCTCTTGTGTCCCTCCCCTTTCAGAGCTTGACTACATCTTCAGTACCAGACTCATTTATTCCCTTTAAGTACTTAAAGGTCTCAGTCAAATTTCCTGATCCCTTCTCTCTTCCAGGGAATATATGTTCAATTCCCTTAATCACTCCTCATAGGGCATATCCTGTAATCCCTGAATCAACTTTGTCACCCTTCGTTGTACCTCCTCCATCATTCTTACATCTCAGTTCAGATAAGAGTGCCAGAACTGCACACAGTATTCCAGGTGTGGTCTGACTAGTGACTTGTAGAGTGGCAGAATGACATCCCTGCTTCTGGAGGAAATGCCCCTTGTTATACAGTCCAGCATCCTGTTGGTCTTCGCTTCACCCTCCTGTACTGCTCTGAATTGTTCATATTCACCGTTATCACTACCCCTTAATCCCTTTCATCTTCAGTGGTACACTACTGCAACCCCCTCACAGTTGTAACCCTTTCTAGGATTCTTTGCACCGAAGTGCAATACTTTGCACTTTTCAAATTAAACTCCAGCTGCCATACCTCTGACCATTCTGCCGGCTTAGTCAGATCACCCTGCCACCCCTGCCAACCTTCTTTATCATCCACCACTGCCCTCAACTTGGTGTCATCAGCAAACGGACTGTTCTTATTCTTGACACCATGCAAGATGTCCGCAAAGAAAATCCCAAACAATACTGGTCCCGACACTAATCCCTGCAGCATCCTACTCATCACAGCTTTCGGAGATGAGCATTCCCCCCTCACTACTACTTTCTGCTGTCTGTCTTGTACTCATTTCACAATCCAATTAACCAATTTAGCACCACCTCCAAATTATATAGCTTACCATCCAATCTCCCATGGGGAACTGAATCAAAGGCCTTACTGAAGTCCAAATAAATGACATCCATAGCAAGACCCTTGTCCAGCTTCCTTGTAACCCAGTCATAACACTCAACAAGGGTAGTCCGACAGGATTTTCCAGAGATAACCCCATGCTGATGAGCATCTTGGAGCCCACTGACATTCAAGAAGGAAACCAGCCTCTACTTTGGTATTGCCTCCATCAGCTTTCCCACAATAGATGTTGGGCTAACCAGTCTGTAATTACCCAGCCTTCCTTTGGACCACTTTTATGGAGAGGCACCATGTGGGCCATCTTACAGTCTTGTGGCACACACCCTGTTTTCATGGAAGTATTGAATAGCTCTGTCAGTGGTCCAGCCAATACATCCACCATTTCTTTAAGCACCCAGCGATGTATGCCTTCTGGACCTGGTGCTTTATCCACCCCTACAGCCTTTAGACTGTCCAATACTCTGCCCTCAGCAAACACACCACCTGTTAACTCCTCACCTTTCCTTGCCCACCATCCCCAACCCCTTTGGAAGTAGCCTGCCCTTTTCCTTCAGGAACACAGAACAGAAATACTCATTTACAGTTCCACTCAACTTTCAGCCCACCCCTTCCCTCCTGATCCTGACAATCTGGTCCTTACAGCTCCTTTTCTCCCACATGTATCTGAAGAAGACTTTTTCTCCTTCTTTGATACCCAGTGCCAGCCTCAATTCCTTGGAAGAATTAGCAATCCTGACTCCCCTAGTGATTACTCTGGACTTCTTCACATACTCATTCCAATCCTCCTTATTTCCTGTATCCCCTGAATGTTGCTGTTTTAGCCCTCACAATTCCTAAATCCCCGTTTCTCAACTAACATGGTCTCTTAGCCCTTCCCTTTGTACTCTTTACCTTGGCACATGTCTCAGTGGCCTCTACCAGCTGCAATTTACTTTTTTCCCATTTCTGGTTTGCATTCCATTGAGGATGAATTCCTTTCAGTTGACCCTCTACTATTTCCTTCATCATGCCAAAATCAGCATGTTTGAAATCAATCACCCTGGTCACTGTACCCTCTACCTATCTACTCATGCCAACTAAGGGCCACACCATGTGGTGGTCTCTCCAAGCCAGTGGTTCCTCTACCCTTACCTCCCTAAAAGTTGTTGGTCAATACTAAATCTAGTATATTCTCCAACCTAGTTGGCTGAGTGACCAACTGTGCCAGGAAACAGTCCTGGAATGCATCCAGGAGAATCTGCTCCCTAGCACTCGAGGTGGCTGACGTAGCCTAATCCACCCCAGAATATTGAAGTCTCCCACTATCAAAGTGTTACCTCTTCTGCACATTTTCCTGATTTGCCTTGCTAGCTCCCTGTCAAGGTCTTCCCCTTGAGATTGTGATCTGCAGTATATACAACTCCCAAACTGAGAATTCTATTCATACAAAGATAAAGGAAACCTTGTTTACAGATGTTACTGGGGGGGGTGAAGGAAACACTGGAAATAGTATTCAAGGATATTATAGGGGTAATGTAGCACCCCTATAGTTAGGATCACTGGTGACTTCTATGTAAAACCTTATTTTGTTTGTTTTCTGCTTACAGAAAAATAGTTTTACAGATTTACATGAAATTTTCTGAGACTTGTTATCCATAGCACACTCTACAATCCCTAAAATATCCATGTAAATCACTTCAGTATGTTTAGAGATATTAAAGTGTGAAAAGAATTTGTTTTTTTTTTGTATAGGATTTCAATCTGTTTTATTTAACGTTTTGCCCTTGTCTAGAGAAAAAAAAATTATAAATCTTTAGATAGTGAAATGTTATATAGTTGTGTGGAGTGCTGAAGGATTTCAAGGGTTGGGGTGTGGGGTTGATGTTTGGGAGTTTTTTAATTTTTTAAGATGTTTACTTTGAAAAAATGGATTTTGTCTTTAAGGAGTTGGCTCTGGGAGTCATGCCAGAGTTAATTTACCATGTGTGCAGAAGAGTTTTAATGTTGTTGAATGTGGATCAGAAAAGTGAAAGAAGTCAGGCTGGTATTAAAGTATCACATCCACATCAGATTGACTGTCCAATGGGAAAGTGAAAGTCACTATCTGCAGTTCAGCAAAAGCCATGATCTAGATTCCAGAAAGATCAGAGATAAAAAGCTGCATTCCTAGAAGCAGCTGAATACTCGAGAGACAACTCAAATGCATAAGTGGATTCTGTTTTATATACTATTTAAGTTAAAATAATAAACTTCAAGGTGAATAATCTCCTTTCCTTGACCAAACAACTATTTTTATAACACTTATTTTGAAAAATTAAAACAATACCAATTTTTTTCTGCATTTTTCTTCTTTGCTGAAATTCTGTAATACTAAAAAAGTTATTTGATTTGAAATATGATAAAGATCATTTTGAGATCAGACCCCAAAGACCCTCCTCTGAAATCCTTGGACTAGAACAGTGCAGCATCAGCAGGGGAAACACTGAACCCAAACCACCTCCAGTGCCGCCTCCCCTGGCTTTACACTACTTGCAGAGCCATTGATCAGTCAAAAGGAAGGGGCAGAAAGGTCCATAAATCATCACTGAAAGCATCCTCATGGAAATTAGAATAATATGCCAATGAAAGAGAGGCTCCTGCAGTTGAAAACATCTGGGGAAACAATCTAGTCTCCAAAGCAACTGTTAAAAAAGCTTCCAGCAAAGTTTTCAAAGTAATTCTAACTCTTTGCAAGACATCAGTGTACAGTGTGCTGTGATGCAATTTGCAACTTCTTTGAAAGTCTTGCAACTTGAAAGAATAGAGCATCACCTGCTTTATGGTTCTGACTCAGGAAATCCATGAGATTAGATCATTTCTGAGCTATGTTTTGTAGGACATTAAATAGTTGTTTTTGTCATGTACTTCTGTCAGCCCCCATTTCTTTTCCTTATGCTTTTAACTCAGATGCACATACTGCACACTCTCTCAGAATCATTACTCTTTCTATGGTGCTTGTTTTCACCTGCATTTTGCTTAAATACTGAATCCCTCCTCCCAGAGTAGCCAGCACTGAGAAACACCTCCCCTCTCATAAAGCACTACCAAAGATACAGATCAACCTCCTATGTTAGATATTTCATAGTACACATCTTCAGCGCAGGCAGGACCTGCTAAGACAAGTAAGGGCATTAGATATTAATTGCACCAGCTAGCCAGATGGAGATTATAAATTAAAGCTGGCTGTCTACGTTAATTTTTTTATGTTTTTGATTCGCACACACTGTTAGATCAACATTCCTTACTTGTTCCTGGTTGGTGCAATGTCACAGTGCTCTGTTTACTATTAGTGTACTTTACACACAGGGAAGCTTGTATAAGGTGGGGTGTGTTAAACAGTACAGAATAAACCTTTCTTCTTGATCACTGCTGCACAGTTTCACCTCTTATTAAGCTCTGCTGCATGCAAAGTGTCTGCATGTATGTGAGCAGCACAAGTCAGATATAATAGGGTTAGATTACTTTAGAATTAAGAACCCGTGGTTCATGTCATAATTGCAACTGAGGCATAAGCAGCATTCTCTTTGTCATTCACATTTCCATTGATTGGGTAGTTCAATAAATAACATTTAGTATTCAAAACATTCATTACAAAAACTTTCTTCTCTAAAAGTGAAGTACCAAGCCATAACTGAAGTTCACCTTCATTAAGACAGGGCATCCATACTGGGGGCCACCCTCGAGTATCACACCGTTTCCATGCTCCTCAAGAAATTAAAATAGGAAATTTTATTATTTCAGTTGTGTTTTGGGGCAGTGCCCCTATAATTATTGATTCCCAATAATTTTGTACCAAGGGTCAGTTATACAGTCCACCATGAGATTTTGGGGCCCCCAGAAAAGTCTTGGGGCCACTATCAAACACAAATTAGGTACATGCATTTACACTGTACTATAGTTGCATCATTTTGTTTTCAATGCAACCACTGATATTTTTATTTTGTTGTTGGGGGAGCAATGTGAGCCATTCAAGCCCCTCTGTGAATACCCACTTTCTTTTCATCTGCTCTGATTGGTTGGGCTATAACTTTTGCATGTAAAGTCATTACATGCCATATCAGAAGACTTTCCACAGCCCAGTGATGCCCTTTCTTGCTGTTTTAACAAGAAAAACAAACTCTGGCCAGAGTCATTAGAGTTGCTGGTGAGGAATTTGGTGTAAATATATTAAAAATTACAAAAGTTATGAGCCTGCATTAGCAAAATGTAATATAGGCTCATGAATTTGTTGTTTTGTAATATTTATACACCAAATTTTCAACATAGCTTTGTTATGATCCTGTCTCATGAAGAAGGGCAGAACAGATATTCAACTCCAGCCCAAAAGGAGATGCGTTTGCTCCTGTTCACCTTGTATTACAATGTCTGTTAATCTGCTGGTATGGTATTGTTGGGGAGGGAAGTGGTAAGGGACAGCTTCTCAGAGGGTTGTACCTCACTACCATGTAACCCATTACCATTCATTCTCTTGCTGCCGGCACCTTGGTATACAAGATTAATCACCTTCAGCCCAGTCCCCAACCAAAGGTTAGTTAGCTATGACGGGGTGGAATGTTGAGTACCTAGAGGCCAGCGGGGCACAGGACCCAAAGCAGCATGGATTTACAGCAGGAAGGTCATGTCAGATTAATCTAATTGATTTCTTTGACTGGGTGACCAAAGTAATAGAACCAGGAGGGGCTGTGGATATGGCCTACCTAGGCTTTAGCAAGGCATTTGACACAGTCCCGGAAAAAAGATTAATAATCTTTAAGTGGTAATAAGTGGTTCCCAGGGTGGTAGCCTGGGTAGCAAACTGGCTGCACAACAGGACACAGAAGGTAATAGTGAATGGAACACATTCCAAAGAAAGGAGGGTTACTAGTGGAGTACCTCAGGGCTCAGTACTGGGTCCAGTACTCTTTAACATCTTTATAGGTGACATTGCAGAGGGTCTGGAGGGAAAAGTATGCCTCTGTGCAGATGACACAAAGATATGTAACAGAGTTGATACACAAGAGGGGGTAGAAAAGATGAGAAGGGACTTGGCAAGGTTGGAGGAATGGTCAGACATATGGCAACTTAGATTCAATGCAAAGAAGTGCAAAGTAATGCACCTGGGAAACAAAACCCAGGAGAAGAGTATACAATAGCAGGGCGGTACTAACAACAACAAAATGGAAAGGGACCTGGGGTAGTCATATCAGATGACCTAAAGGTGGGTAAGCAATGTGAAAAGTTGATGGGAGAGCCAGGGGATACTGGGATGCATAGGAAGGGCATCACAAATAGAAAAAGGAAGTGGTTATCCCTCTATACAGACAGTTGGTGAGACCCCATCTGGAGTACTGTGTGCAGTTTTGGAGACTTCATCTCTGCAAGGACATAGACAGGATGGAAGCAGTCCAGAGGAGGGCAACTAAAATGGTGCAGGGTGTGCAGCAGAAACCATATGAAGAGAGACTGAGAAAGCTTAATATGTATACTCTTGATGAAAGGAGGGACGGGGGGACATGATAGAAACTTTCAAGTACCTCAAGGGAATCAGCAAAGTCCAGGAGGGTAGCATCTTTCAGAAAAAGAGATGTGTAAGAACAAGGGGGCACAATTTAAAAATAGAGGGGGGACTGCTCAGGGGTAATGTGAGGAAATATTTTTTCATGGAGAAAGTGGTGGATACATGGAACAGCCTTCCTGAGGAGGTCGTTGGGTCTAAAACAGTGGGGGAATTCAAACATGCATGGGACAGACACAAGGCAATTATAATGGGGGGTTGCAGGAAGTAGGCTGTTGGTTTACTAGAATCTGAAGCTTATCCAGTAGGTAGGGAAATGGGCAGACTGGGTGGGCCAAGTGGTCCTTATCTGCCATCAAAGTCTATGTTTCTATATGGTGGGACTGTAGCCCCCAAATAAACCTTACATCTTGGTTTGAATTGAGTCTTGTAAATCGGTTCATAATTATGACACATTTTTGGAATTGGTGGACTAAAGTGGAAGATAAAAGATAATAAAATGAAAATGTGGTGGAAGAGGGATGTTTACAAAAATATACAAGCTTGAATGAGGGGAGTGGGGCAAGAGTGCGTAAAAGAATACTCAGAGCTCTTGCCATGCTCTCGCCACACGAGTCTATCGCGCATATGTGGAAATAAATGTAGAAGTACCACATTAAAGTAGTATAATGCATGTTGACAATATAAGGGAGCTCACCAATGGTCACAAGCATATTGTTATTATAATGTATCAAAAACTAAAAAGTAGCCATTCAGTTAATTATAGAACTAAGAAAGAATATTCACACATGACGTTGAATTATTAATAAGAAAATAATCTGAAAAGTATTATTAGAAAGAAACATTGGAAACTTTTTAAAACAAATGACTAGGCAGAGTCAAGCTTAATAATTATAAACATACTGGTATGTTTTTTACTCCCTAAGAACTGTCATGGAAAGACGTGTGTAGGAGCACAAGCCTGTTATATTAAGACCACAGGAGTAGGCTACAGCTACCTCTGATGCCGTAATTAAGGTGGCTTCCTGCCTGCAACAAATTTGTATTTGCTTTCTCAGAGAAAAGGGTCCATATTGATCTTTTCACCTACTGTTGGCCTGTAAATGGGCGTTGCAGGCTCCCCAATGCAAACAACAGGTAACAGTTTTTCCCTCTATCCCCACCAGCAATTTGAAGTGACATCTACAGCCCTAGCACCTGGCAAGCAACAAAACAAGCAGTTCTCTGGATAATGCCTGAACATCTTCCAGTCTGTAAATCTAAAAACTGAGTCCCATACTACCAGAACCTGATGCTAGCCAGCACTAGACTCAGGCATCCCAGTGTGGAATCCATGTCTCTTGGTGCTTCACTGCCCAGTTACCAACCCTCTTCTCCTGTCTATCATTGCCATGCTCTGCCAAAGGTGCAAACCTGTTGGGGTGGGTGGAAGAAAGAGAAAAAAAGAAACAGGGTGGGAAAGGAAGGTAGAGTCTAAGTGCTTTAAAAATAACTTATGTAGTTCGTAAAAGCACATGTATTTAAATCAGAATGACAAGGAGAAATCAACTTCTGACACAAACAATCTACTTTTTGCTGTGCAAAACATATAGAACAGTGGATGGGTGACCATCCACAACAAGACTGTGTTTCCATCAAGGCTGTTGACAACATCAAGGCGACCTCGAGAGTGAAGCTCGATAGGTCTCCATGATGTCATCAACAACCGACATGGAAAAAGAGCCTTAGTTGTGGATGGTTAACCATCCACTATTTTATATAGTATGTCAATCAATCAATCACTTTATTTAACCAGGCATAAATACCATTGAGCAAGCTCATTTTCAAGGTGGTCCTGGGCATTAATACAATACAGTACACTTCATAAAATTACAATTACGGTGGACAACGGTGCAAAAAAAAAAAAAAACATTGTGAAGGTGCTGGTCAATATGGGCCTATACATACCAGTCAACATAATTAACATGCAAAGGTACATAATGATAAGCTTCACTGAAATGAGAAGAGACAACAATCCCATATAGTCTCTGCTAAGTAAGAGCTCATACCTAAATGATAAAAAATAAGGAGGTATTAAGGAATAGGGTAGAAATCGGGGTGAAAGAGTAGGCAGCCAAAAGGGAGGCCAGAATGGGTAAAAGGTAGAGAATAGGCAGGGCCATCTTGGATTAAGGGAACTAGGCTTGTAGGTATTTGATTCCTGGTTTGTATCCTTCTTGTGTTTTATTTTCAGTTGATGGTTACCTTGTGCTGCTCCCCCTCTGGGTCACTCCTGCTTCTCCCAACTCCGACTCAGTTCGGCTTTACCCCATTCCACTAGCTCAAAACCATTTATTTTTAAAATTACATAAAAAAATAATAATAACAGCAATTCACTTTTGTGACACAGAGCCTTGTGAGGCTCCTCGTGTCAAAACGAGGAGGACCTACCTACTGGCACTTGTTTAATCATGCCACCATGTTGCCAGAATGTTTTTTATCATCAGAGCATTGTTGAGTGTGCCAATGGGGTGGCAGGGCAAGGCAAAAAAAGTTGTTGTACTATCAATTTGATGACAGAACAACAGTACAACACATTTTTTGACCTTTGATCTGTCCTACAACAATTTGAAAGCCACTGTTTCCGAAGTAGAACAAGCCCTAACCATACACTATAATTGAATTAAGAACTATTTTATTGACTGATGGATGCAGCACATCATTATTTATTGATTAATAAAAACATTTATTAATTTTGTGTTTTAGTGTTTTTCACAACTGAGTCCATTTTATTATCACAATAATGCACTCCAAGGCAAGGGTTGCTGTGGGATTTACCATTTCCTATGTGGTTTACAGCACATGGCTGCAACTCATGCCACACTACAACAGGAGGCACAGGTAACTTTTCCACTTACTAACACTCAGTGATATCTTATTGCTTAAACATCTACTATTAGTCCCACTCCTATATCTCCTGTTGACAAATCTAGCTGGATTTTCCCACTGGCACTGGCTCCATAGTCTGGCATACCACCTCAGTAGTAGTGTGACAACTTCTTCCTCTGATGACAAGGCTAATAACTTTTAGATTGTCAACACCAACAAGTTCTATATGATCTGGTGTGCCACTGGGAACACAGAGCACACAGAGCTGGTATTAGTTAATGAATACCCCTCACATGTAATATAATGCCATACATTTAATATCTTTTAATATTTAGGATTTTTAATGCATAACTTGATTTTTTTTTGGGGGGTCATGCTAATGTAATTTGAAAATCAATGTAGCCATAGACAGAAAAAATGCACTGTAGAAAGTGGCATGCACGTAACACAGAGACTACATGCGAGTATACAGTATGTTTTGAGGTCAGTGATGAAAGGTAACTATTACGGTAGCTCACACTGGGCTGTGGCTGTCTTGGTGGGATTTGCAGGCTCTGTAACAACACCACAAACAGTAATCCACAGCAGATGCATGCCAACAGCACCTGAAACTAGCAAGTGATAATAATTCATAGTTATTGTTGGCCGTAGGACTTTCTTATCCACTATTTGTGGTCAGCTTGCACCATGACAATTACTGTATTTGTAGATGAATTAGTTTTGCTGAATTCTGGAAGCCAAATCAAACATGTGGGTTTAAAGCAAAATGGAATTTACCAATGGCCTATTTCTCTAACCCTTGGTGATAAGACTGTTTATAATACAGTATGACTATACTTGTATACCACCAGTTAAATGTGTTGACTGGCTGCAGCTAATAATTTGATTGACTAAATTTTACTAACATTATTTTTTGATCTGGGTCTGTAGCTCATGATTCAGTTTTAAACTTTGTCCAGTGGTAGTGAGTGGAGTAGAAGATCATATTTCTAAATTACTTTGAGGAAGTGGGAATTTGATAGAAAGGCCTTTGAATTTGCAGCATAATATACAACATGTGTTTGCATACTTGCCTTTGTGGTGTGAAGTGAATAAGTCTGAGTGTGTGTGTGACTCATAGGAGCTCCCTCTGTATCAATGAGACCCACATACCTTGAGGTAGAGGACATAGCCAACGCCATACAGACACCCCTCGCAACATTTCACTGACATTGACTTCCCTGAGCAGAGCTGCTATATGGGGAAGAGAGAGAGAGAGACATACACACACACACACACACACACTCACTCACTTCATTTCTTCAAAACACACAACAATTGAGTCTCTGTCTCTGTCTGTCTGTCTGTCTGTCTCTCTCTCACTCTCCCTCAGCCAGTGGAAGCGTTTGCCCTGCTGGAGCCCCATGCAAAGCTCAATGGTAGGGCCCCCAACAGACAGTGTTGCCAGTAGGGGGAAGGGTTGAAGTAGGGCCATTCAATACCAACCAGAAGGGTAAATCACCACCACTATCCTTTTTTTCTCCTCTCCTTTGTCCCTAAGAGCTCCCTTATATTCTGCTTGGTGCCACAGTTATTGAATCATCACAGGCCTACAAGCCTCTCATATGACTATGGCCACTATGATAAAGAGGCACAGCATGCAACCTGCAGCTACTGCACACCAGAGTGACTAGCATTACACATCTGAAATCTTTCAGGGTCTGCTTTGATCTGTATAGCATTAGTACTGAATCAGACCTTTGTCCCAATACTTTCAGTTAGATAGTTAAAGCAGGACTGGACTGTCTCTTTTTGGAGTGCACAGGTAGAAGACCTGCATTTTGGCCATTTGGCCTTGTTTTGGATTACAAGTAGTGAATAGTGGAAAAGAGAGAGACACACACACACACACACACACACACACACACACACACACACACACACTTCATTTCTTCAAAGCACACAACAGCTGTGTCTCTGTCTATCTGTTTCTCTCTGTCTCTATCTCACTCACTCCCTCAGCCAGTGGAAGCTTTTGCCCTGCTGGATCACAATGCAAAGCACAATGGTAGGGCTCCCAACAGACAATGTTGCCAGTGGGAGGGAAAGGTTGCCCCAGGGCCATTCTCTTCCCAGCCTTATGGGTAAATCGCCACCACTATTCTTTTTTTCTTCCTCTCCCTTGTGCCTCAGAGCTCCCCTGTATTCTGCTGGGTGCCACAGTTGTTGAATCATCACAGGCATTCAAGCCTGTCATGTGACTATGTCCGCTATGATACAATAAAGGGCCATGACATGCAACCTGCAGCTACTGCACACCAGAGAGATCAGCATTATACATCTGACACCTTTCAGGGTCTGATCTGATCTGCATACAACGAGTACTGAATCAGACCTTTGTCCCAATACTTTTAGTTAGATAGTTAAAGCAGGACTGGACTGTCTCTTTTTGGAGTGCCCAGGTAGAAGACCTGCATTTTGGCCATTTGGCCTTGTTTTGGATTACAAATACAACATGTACTTTGCATATTTGCCTTTGCGATGCTCACTTCTCCCAGGTCACACCAGGAGATGAGCGACTTGTCGCTTAGTGTGCCTTCCTGGTGAAACATTTCAATAAATAAATAAATAAAAAATAGTGATCCCTTTTATTTTAAATTTAATAACTGTGCAGGTTAAATAGCCGCATCTACATCAAGCATCAGGCCTATGATGATTCAACAACTGTTTTACCCAGTAGAATACAGAGGGCTATTAGAGACTGTGGTAATAGTATAATTGCTGTGCCTGTTAGTTGGGACTGTGAGGGACTGACAGGGATGAGGGAATGAGGGTTGAGGTGGAGAGGAGATTGCAGGGATTGTCAATTATTTGTTTATTTTTTAACCCCTTCCTTTCCTTTCCCAGATCTTTGTTCCTGCCTTCCCTAATAAACCTAATCCCATATCCCTTGTTTGTGTTGTACTCCTGTGTGCTGTTTTCTATTGCTTGGTCATTGTGTTATTGCATTGTGTAGTGGGACTATGTGAGCATAGGGCTGGCAGAACAGCCTAGACATTAGAGTAATGAGATGTGAATGAGCTTGATACATCCAGCAGAATAGGGTTTGATGCCCAAAACCTCCTCTTGCATGCTGTGTGACCCTTTTTTTACCTTATAAAAGTTTATTGGTATTTTTTGTCTTATAACATATGCATCATATAGCAGTGTCAATAAACCATATGTTGCTTTGAATACACGTGCTAAGACACCGGCTAAAGAACCATACACAATGACATCAATAAATCTGGATACCATTACAGTAGATCATGGCTAGAGCTAAAATTATGACACATAAATTCTGGTAAAATACAGTCTAGGATGTCCCATAAGGCCCCCCCACTTTCTGTAGTCTACTCAGTAACAAGATTACCATACAGATTGCAGCCAGGGCAACAAAATGAACATGAACTGGCCATGAGGCCACTGTCTAAAATCCAGCACCATAGTCATTGCTATCATTGCTGGTATAAAATAAAGAAGCATTCCACAAGTAAACTAGAATTATATATACTAGTAGTGAGGAGGGTTAAAGCCAAGTGAAACAGAGGGTGAAAACAGGGTGAAAACTCCTTCCTTTAGACCATCGGCATTGAGATACAGGGGAAGGAGGAGTTAATATACTGAGGGGTTGCTCTGTAGTGGCAGGGGGATTTCACAGATGTGGGAATGGAGATAAGGACTCCATTTCCTATGGTAGCTCTCCAGTCTACTGTGTGCAGTGGCAGGGATTCTTTCAAATACAGCAAGTCTTGCCATGGTTGCTCTCCAGGTGGCAAGTGAGGGGGGGTGGTTGTTGCCATTTCATAAGAAGGGCTCTCTTAACCTCCATCACCACAGCTAGAGTCCAGGCCTTCAATGGAGGAGAAAGGAGATCCAGGGATGACGTGTTGCCTAGGAGGAGAGTTCTCTGAGATTGAAGAATCTACTGTTTTATTATCCGGGAGCAATCACCCAGGACTGAGGCCCAGAATGTTTGAATGTATGGGCAGGTCCACAGGATATAGAGAAGATGTGCCAGAGAATTCTGGCACCTCCAGCATTTGTCATAAGGGAGCACTTTAAGTTTGTACCGTTTAGCCGGCGTTCTTTCTGTATGACCCTGAGTAAGTCACTTAAACTTCCTAGTGTCCTTAGGTTGCCCCTGAAAACAGGCCTTGTGCCTAGTGGGACTTACCTTGTTACCAAAAGAATAACTAGTTACAGAAGAGACTGACTTGATAACATTGTTCTAGTACTGACATTTGGAGCTGCATGGTATAGCAGAGCATTCATTTTTCAAACAGGCTCATACACTTATAAATAGATACTTAATTTGGAACAGTAATAGACAACAAATAAAAAGGAAAAAAATCAAAAACTATTCAAGCCATTATACCCTCTTCATGACTGGTTTTGTAGTTCTAATTTATTTTTGAACTACATAACTTAGACATGTGGGAGTCTTGACAGCAGTAGACAGTAGAAATTCCTACATGATGAGTCCCAGCTTCAAGGCTGAAATGAGTATATGTAAGGATTCTAAGGGTGAGGGGTGTCCGGGTCTACTTCTTACATTACTCTGTGTCCCACATAACACATCTGCCTAATTTACCATTTGCTACTGGGTCAGTATTCAGTCAAAGTAAGGAGATAATGAGTTAACCTCTAGGCTGCTGAAATAACTAGCAAGAGTCTATTTGATTTTGCTGGACAGATGCTCATTCTGCAGTTAGTCAAGGGTTAAATGACAGCAGCTTCAAAGGGTTTTTTTTTTTTTGCTTATATCCTGAGACGTTGGGAGGCATAGTAGCATCCCCTTGCCTTTAAGGCAGAACAACCAATAGCAAAAATCAGAGGGGAAGCATACTATTTTGCAGTTGTGGATGGATAATTCTTATAGTCCAAAAAGGAAGTTCCATGATAAGTAATTTTTAGAGCTGATACAATAGGGCTGGAGGCTTCGCCTACCTGCAGCCCTAAAAATGAAATAATAAATATTAAAAGTAGTGTCCAATAACAATGAGGTACATTTACTTTGGTTGGGACCCCCAACAAATACAGGGCTCTATTGTGCCCAAATCTGGCTGTTGTCTTACCTGCAGACCACCCAAGACCAGAAAAAATATATTACAAAAGGAACCACAAACTATAGTGTTAACAAAATAAATGGTCAAGTTCAACTTCATCTCTCAGTTCTGGATTTTATGGAATTGGTGAACAACTGGGAAGCCCACTTCTAAAATATGAAGAGATGTGTGTGGCTCAAGGGCTTTCTACTAACTACTACTGCTTTAAAACAGATATACTGTAATTGGGCTTCATGTGTGAGATTGCTCATTCATTCTTGGCAACACAAACTTATAATGAGCAAGCATCTTGGGGCATAATTTCATAAAGGCATGGGTCAGGTATTCAAGGCAACTGGGAAATTTAAATTTGGTGTCTCAGATTATACTCTGGTGAGAGTGTTACTGAACCAGTCTAAGACAGTGTTTTTCTGAATTTTCACAGCAACCCTCTGGTGAGAGGGAATACAAACAAGCCATTGCCTGGTAACAGAGGGAGAAGACTGCATAAACTGCTCCCAGACAAGACCTCTGAGGTGATCCAGGGGACTGTGGGCCAGTGGAGGCTACATTTAGCCCCACTACATCAAGGGCACAGTTTGGAACTTTATGCAGGCTGCAAAGTCACAGAGGCAGCTGTTGTATATGTGTATGTGTTTTAGAAAGACCACCAAATAAGGTGGTGTTTTATATAGTATTTTACACATTTCTTTAGGCTGTGTTACTACAAGGAAGCAGAAGTGATGTAGCTGTACTCCTGGTTCAGACAAATAAAAGTAAGTCCCTCAAGAGAGCGGGGCAAGCTTGAGTGGGGTGAGCATGCGGCATCGTGCGTAGAGAGGCACACAGAGATGCATGCATTTCTGCGCATGTCTGCTGTGTCCACTGGGGACAAGGGTGACCAGGGCACTAGAGGTGGGTGAAGTGCTCTCACTTCGTTACGTAGAGCACTTTGCATATTAACCCCCAATTCTTGTAGTGCTCCACAATGTGAAGTGTATTACTCTGCCTTTATTTTTTATCACAAAGTGCATTGAAACCAATTGACTTGCACTACTTCACCTTGTTTTACTGCCTTCCCTTAATTTTAACATGAAGTGTCATTGATTTAATGGACTTCACTTTACTTCACCTTTATATTACTATTTAAGGCAAATTTTGCATTGCTTTATGGGATGGGATGTGACATGGGCTCTATATTTTCTTGCACAGCCTCAGTTCAGCATAGAGTGTGTAGAGGAAAGCTGAAGACAGTTTGATCTCAGAATGCTGAGAATCAAACCATCGAAAAAGCTTTAAAAAATCACTTTTGATCCAATTATTTTGGTCCAAATTCAGTACATCCATTGAAGGAAACCTTCCTGTGTTTAGATCATCAAGTGTTGATTGTTTTTCTGTGTATTTTGAATGTTAATTTAGAACATTCAGTCTGTCAACTTACAGACACTGGTGAAGTGTGCTTCAGGGGAGGGGCTTATCTGTGATGGAGTAAGATTCACATGAGGAAGGCAGAATTTCTAACCGTTTTGTACTAGTAGTGTGTGTTAGTATTTATGTATTTATGTACACACAGTAATACTTGAAGTAATTCTTTATCATTTTTTTCTGTTTATTGTCGTGTAGTGCATATTTTCATTCTGTTTAAAGTATTTAGTTATATAGTGTACTGAACTGTTAAATTTTCTGTGCATTACCTGTAGTGTGTGAGAGTGTGTGTGTGCCATCAAGTCAGACACATTTTATTGTGCCACACAGTAATCTCAGCACTCTGAATCTGTTATCCGTCTCTGGTATTTTTTTACTACTTCATTCTATCTAGGTAGTAGACTGTTACTGCGGCACCCCCCCCCCCCAAACTGCAAAAGGTATTATTTTTCCAGTTTGGGATTTGTTTGACCACTGGTTAAGGCAGTGTTGTTGTGCCTGTGTGGCTGCTTTTCTTGAGTGCACAATCTCCATTTGTCTATGCTTTTGCATCTTGTTTGGGCTCAGTCTGTATCTGTAAGTCACAGTTGTTGTTTTTTGGCTTCCCATCTACCCCCAAAGTTCAGAAATCTAAATTTGTTGTGAATTTTCCAGAGTAATCCAAAATAATGCCTGCAAAGAGATGTGGATGCAAATATATTTCTGGCCATGGCACTGCTGTGACTGATAAGAGTGTCCATGGGCATGGTAGTATGCAGCATACTGTAAGTACACAGTTGATGCCAGAAAAGGGATTTCTCCGACTACCTTTTTCACAGTGCAATCAGTTACTTCAATGATGGTTGGAGATGCTGTTGTCCCCGCTGGTGGTGTTAGTGAAATTGTTGATGGCTTTAGTATTGCACCAGGTTCAGCCTTTGACAATGTAGCAATGTAAAGGGGGCAAACCTTGACGATAGAGAGTGACAGATCGGGGCAACATCAGGAAGTATTAATTCATGGAGAGGGTGGTGGGTGTATGGACAAACAAAAACTAATGCTCCACATTATGGTGTGAGAGCGGCAGTTGGAGCACGGCCATAATTTGGAGTTGGTGGCCCTTAATGCTCTCCAATGGCTGCTCCAGGTTTACAACCCTGTCGTTCAGGTGGTCTAACTCACTCCACATCAGGCCCAAATTGGCCTGTGTGGCAGACACACCTGAACTGAAACTGCACAACATGCTATTCAGCTTAGGCAAGAAATCAGCATTGTAATGCTAGAAATCTGAGTGAAGGGAAGTTTGGAATAGTACCCCTGGTGGTCTGAAATGAAACTAAGCACAGATTGTAAGTGGCTGTAACTTGTTTCAGCTAAAAAAAGGTATAATCTGAAGCTAGAAACCAACAGAAAACTGAATCCTAGTTGTTCTAAAGCCAATAATGAAATAATTGATTTAGGAACACAAAATCCTAAGCCACTGAGGAAGCCCAGTGTTGGGTGAAACACTGGGCTTACCTAGGGGATCATGGTGTTTTAAGAAAATGTCAAAATAAAACTACATTTCTTATGATGAACTGAGTGGCTGTTCTCCAGATACTTTTTTTCTCCACATTGAAGTCAACCGTTCAACCAGCCCCCAATAGGAACATTTGGACTACTTTATACAAAGGGCACCCACCCACGTTCTCTTCCTTGGCATCATTCTTGCAGAGTTGCCAGCATCCCCTGAAGGTTCTGGAGCAGCCACTTGCTCCATGGACTGATCACGCTCGACCCAACATGCAGGTGGAGGCCATGCTGCCACCTGTTGCCCAGCAGGGACAGCAGGAGCATTCCATCCCTGTTTGGCAATCTTTGCCTCCCACTGTGCATGGTGGTGGTTTGCTAGGTGGGTACACTGCCCACCTGTCCCCAGATGTCTCCTCTCTCACAAAACCTCCTTCTCCCACACTAGGCAAGGTGAAAGTGAAAGTCTTTCACTGTCTTGCCTGATTGACTTCCTGCCTGAGCCATGTGACTGGTAGACTGTAACACATGTGATCTGTGAGCTGTTTCAATTATGACTCACTTCATGTTCCACAGAAACCAATGCGAAGTGAACGTAAAATCACCTTAACGTGAAGTCATAATGGGGTGAAGTCATTATAAGGCGAAGTAGTGTAATTCTATGGGAACTTCACATGGCATTTAACAACGTGGAGTGGATGACTCCACCCAAACTTTGCTGGTGGAGTTAAACTTCACTGCATCTCTACAGGGCACAGACCTTACATTAGGTAAGCACAAAACTCTACTTAAATAGAGGAGTAAGATTTTGTTAATCATCTGGCTGGTAACATATATACATCATGGATATAAATGCTGGATTTGTGACATTATGTACTGGTGAAGATGCTATGTAATGCATATTATGTAATAATTTCAGCTTGGATGGGGAATCAGGCTTTGTAAGCCTGAAGTGCAATCAATGTAAAGAAATTCAGCTTTTAAGAAACAAGTTTGCTGAACTAGAACAAAATGTATCTTCCCTGACAAAACAAAAACAGACTGAAATAAACAACTGAACTTCAGAAACACACATAAACCAGATAAAGCAAACAATAAATAACCCCAGAGATTTAACACAAGAAAGAACTAGAAGTGAAGAGAGTTGTGATGAGTCAGACTGATCACCAGTAGGTCCTAGAAACAAAGCTAAAAAGGGCCGTAGAGCCATGGCATTTGAAGTCGCTATACAGAGTAGCTATGAACCTTTAATCACGCTAGAACAAGATGATGGACAAATACCAAGTACATCCAATGCATTAATTGGGCATACGCAGGGAGCAACAATATAGGGGAAGTAAAGAAGACACTACATAAGTTCCAAACAAAAGAAACAGAGCAAGAAAATATTTCAACTAGCACTACCGCTACACATAACGTTGTAATAACATCATACAATAGACAGTGTTGGGTAAGTTATTTTGAAAAAGTAATCAGTAATTGCTTTCAAATAAATGGAATCAGTTAAAGTTACTTATTACTGTTATATAAAAAAAACAATTAATAACTGTAACTGTAATGCATATTACTTTTCGTATTACTTTATATTACTTTTGATAACCTGGTTATATTTACTCATTGACCATAGCTATGTGCTCATGAAACCTCAAGATGTGTATAAAAGAAATAAAACAGATTTTAAAGACAATTTATATGTTTTTTTTTTATCATGACATTATTTTTCGTCCTCTGGTCGGCCGTCCCATTCCGACCGACCACTCAGCCCCATCTCCCCGAATAGCTGGCACTTACCTTGTACCCAGCCCTGGAGCAGAGCCTGTGGGCAGTCGGTCATCATCCTGCTGCCACTGGTGTTTTCTGCCTCCAGTTATCTCCTAAGAGCCTCAGGAGTAGGAGCATATGCACTTGGAGGCACGCATGCACCCTACGGCCCTGGTGACAGCTCCTTTCCCCCACCCCATGGCCTAACACCCGGCCCCCCTAAGCTCGTTCCACTCCTAGCCTCCACTAGGGGTCACCATTGGCCAAGGGGGTGCCACATCCCCCTCCCCAAAAAGGAGAGCCTGCCTGTCAGCAGCTCAATCCAACTCCGCTCTCCCCCCCCACTGCTGCTGACTTAAGACAACCCGAGCTCATTCCCGAACCTGGGTTGCCAGCATGCCACGAGGTAAGGTGTCCAGCACCTCAGCCCTTAGCGCCACCGGGCTGGCTAAGACAATTTATATGTTAATTTATAACACAGTGTCCATCTGACATCACCAGCCACAACAATCCCTTTACATTTCCATAAATAAGAACTCTATTAAAAAAAACACTCACACACCATGCATCTACTGCTGCCCACTGCAATCTTTTCCCCCCACAGCTGAATCCTGGCTTTACCAGCCATTGCTGTCCCAGACCTTTTTCATTTCCATAACATCCACACTCACCCTCCAAGACACACACACACCCTGCATCTACTGCCAGTGCCCCAAGGGTTCTTTCCCATACAGCTGTATATCCTGACAATGCCAGCTACGACTACCCCTTTACATGCCACCTTTACCCCACTGCCACACACACACACATACACGCACTTACTGCTGCATCTTCTTCACTTGGCAATCTTTCCCACATCTAGCTTGTATTATCCTCCTGACTGCAAGAGCCACAACTGCCCATTTAAATTTCTATAATAAAATCCCACCCTCGCATATGTCCCCTTACACTCACAAACATGCACCCTGTAAATCTACTGCCCTTCCTTGCTTTGGTGATCTTTTCTCATTTCCCCACAACAGCCTGAATCCTAACTTTGCCATTTCCAGCCACAGATCCACCCCACATCTCATACATTAAACTCCATCAGCACACACCTGCTTACCCCCCAAAAATGTAAACATTCTTTCCCACAGATGAACATTGATTTGCCACTGTGACACAGTTATAATTATAACTGGGGATGCAGAGAATTTTAATTCCAACAGCGAAGAACTGGCAAAGTGTCCAAATTCACCTGGTGGAGCAATTCGCAACATTTTTCTGCCAAAGTCAGAATTTTGCCTAGACGAAATGTCACCTTCCGTGGTGAAATTTTGCCTTCCATGAGTGAAATTCCACCTTCTGTGGGTGAAATTTTGCATTCTGCAGGTGAAATATTGCCACAGAAGGCAGAACTTCACTGTGGAAGGTGAAATTTTGCCATTACACAGGGCAAAATTTTACCACTCCGCCAGGTGAAATTTTACATTTCACTCTGCAAAATGGGCAGAATTTCGTGGATTACTCTGCAAAGTGAATTTCGACCACTTTGCCCATCACTAATAATAACTAAGTTTGCCATGATTATTATGCCACTGCCAGTATGCCACAACCTAAGTCAGACAGTGTCACTTACAATCAAATTATCACACAACAGAAAAGACTTGTTGCACTCTAGTACATACTGTACCCCCTTGATGAGGATTTTCTTTGAGACGGGGTGGGTGATGGTGATAGACCTGGCAGGTAGGTGGATGGATGATCATGCGGCATGCTGTGGCAGTCTGGCACATGTGATGTTGATGGAATAGGCCCTGAGCCCTGCCTGCAGATGGACTACTTGCCTTTTCCCCTACAACTGCTATTCTGGCCCCAAATCCCATGGGAGTTCACAATGGTTACTATAGAGGGCCACGACTGATGACATGCATGGGTGTAGCAAGCTATCTATAAACTGTACATCAACTGACCCATCTGTTGCCCTCCTCAAACAAATTTCATCAATTTCTATAGCAATTCTCAGCTGTACCATGTAGCGGAGCTTAAGTAGTATAATTTGTATATCAAATTTTGCAAAATGATATATTTAATAATAAGCCAACAAATAAAATGATGTTTTCTGACTTTTATTTGCATAGTACATGTTACAGATATAGAAAAAAATGCTAATAATAAATACATGCTGAAAATAGAAAACTGAATTAGAATCAATGTTTCAACCATAGGTCTTCTTCATGAATTATCTAAAAGAGAAAAAAAAACAGGTTAGGGAAATAAGAGAAATATATGTGAGGAGAGAAAATAGGTGGAGGCTATAGAAGAAATACAGAATAATACATGGGGTGGTGTGTTTAATGAGATTTTTCACACACCTGAGGTGTTGGATGCCACATAAATCCCATGAGCAAAGCTCAAATTTTTTTTTAAGCATCTAACACTGAAGGTGTGTGTAAAATCTCGAGTTAAAAACACCACCCCATGTTTTATTTTGTATAATTGCTGGGGAGTGTTTTTTCACCAAAACAATTATATAAAATAAAGCCACATTCCGGGCAGCCACCCAGGCTTTCAGCGCAGTCCACTGTCAGAGCTTCAGTGCTGAAACTTTTACTTTCCCATTTTTTTTATTTGCTTTTTACAGCGTAGACATAATAGTAGACATAGGCCAGTTATTTGCTTTTTTTTTTTTTTAGAAATTAACTTATCACCGAGTGCCAGTCAAAGTGAAGTATGGAGGTGTGTGGTGCTACAGAAAGGCAGAGAGGGAGAGAAGAGCCGTGTCTGGTGCATGTGTTGACCGAGGGAAAGCAGGTGCATGTTCACCATTATAACCCGCAGGATATAAGGGCAAATTAAAGCCAGTTTCCCTTGGGGAAAAAGCGTAGACAATAATTATGTAGTAATAATACCCGACAGGGTGGTGTTATTGGATATAACGGACAGCAGGAAGCGTAATGAGGCCTGATGCCACAGGTGGAGGGCCTTATAGCCCCTGGAAGGTCCGTTATATCCCATAACACCAACCCTGGAGGGTATTATTACACTTAGATAATGGAAAATGGGCAACTGTGTTTTAAATATTTGAAAAAAGTAATTTTATTTAGATGTTCAGAATATGAGCATTTCATGTATTTGTGTGATAAAATAGTTCCTTTGCCTGCATTTCACTGCCTTTTTCCTAGGGATTTTTGTCTTAGTAGAGCACCCGTACTTTCAAGTTTTGGCTGCTGGTTGTTATGGTGTCAGCTTCCCGCCTCTAGAAACGCACACACACAGAGCTTCGGAGATGGAATGAGCGAGTGCAACAACGTAAAAGTATTTATTTTTAAAGCTTTCATTTTCAAAGGTTTTGTCAGAATTGGGTCGAGGAGTGGCACCGGGAGTTCTGTAGTATGTATTGCGCAGACACGAGAAGCGCTGCCATCTGCCTTATACTACATCAGCCAGCTTTGATAAGACTGTGGATGCGAGTATCTGTCTTACAGGACGGCACTTTGGTAAGACTGAAACTGTCTTTTTTTGCCAGTAAGAATGCTTTCTTTTTTGGTTTGATAGGTTTACTGTAGCGGTGGCGTGTTGCAGGAATAAAAAAATACACTGGGTTTTGGGAGAGCAGGGGTCACAAGTATCTCAGTAAGCGAGTGTGAAAAATGGCGACTGACGGTTTCTAAGTGTCTGGCAAGTTTCAGTTCCAAATGACTGAGCTGGCACTTTTTCTGAGCGGGCCGTTGTTAAGAAATAATAGCCTGGGTGCCAGGCTCTTTCAGGCAATCAGGAAGCGAGTTTGAATTTACCCATTATCTAAAAAGTGATAATAGTTAAGGTAAGAATAGAATCTGGAAAATGAAAAGGTGATGATAGGTATGAGAAGGTAGAGTAGAAGTGAATGGGCTGAGGAGTCTTTAAGTGGGAATTAATTAACAGGCCTAGTAAGAAGGCTGAAAGGTGAAAGCTACTGTATGTGTGCACACTCATTTTCATTTTTTACAGATTAAAGAGATATTCAAACTGGAGGGGCCAGTGATTTACACTGGATCTGCGACAACTGGTACAAGAACACCCAGCACAAGGACACCTCACCAGAGCCATTCAGACTAACAACATTTTCTGTAATGATTCAACTGGCAAAAACAACCCTGACACCCAAACGCAGTGAGACTTTAACCATGTAGAAAGCAGTGATGCAATAAATGAGACTACCCTGTGTAATCTCCCTCCTGCTTAACTTTCACAGGTGGCACTTTAAATACTTCATTTTAGCAGGATACGTTATTTCACTCTCTCCTGCTCGTGCACTACAGGGCTTCCCTTGAGCAGACAGCAGCTTCAGTCCTAGCTCAAATAGCAGACTCCAGTAAACTACCCCACTCCCCTCCCTGTCTAGGGGTTTTGGAAGGCACTCTGTCTCTGGGAAAGGGGAAGGGTACCATCTTGACTGTAAGTACATATGGAAGGGAGTATAAAACTCAGTACCTTTATATTGTGGATTTGGGTCCTTATTGGTGACAGGTCGAGCTCCGTCAGAATGCTGACTCACTGTTGGTTCTCTCTTCCCCAGCATCTAGGGTAGTCACAGCTCCATAGACAGGATGTAACACAGTTTATTTGGAAAGCAGCAAAACAACGCACTCTTTGCCACAGATTATAAATAATTCAGTTTCAAATTATTTAATATGCAACCATCAGCATTTATTTCTCTTCATAAGAAATGCTCAAGCAGAACAACATTGTCTGAGGATCCATAATTGATTTCAAGCACAGCTGCAATATTCTTATGGCACTCGGCCACAGTACAGTCTTAGGGGACTCTGGATTTGAACCTGGGACCTAGCAACTCTTTCTCCTTCCATTTCAAGCCAAAATGGCCTCAGATTCCTCTAAGAAACACCTTCTTTCCTTTAACGCATCACATTACTATTGATACTTTGCCTGTGAGAGTGGAGGCAAAATTACTTTAAATGCAAGTACACTTCCCTCTCCGGGGGGTGGAGGTAGGATGGTACACTGTAGAGGCATTTCCAGTCATTTCCTCTAATGGCACTCACACTGAAGATCCACGGGCAGGGTTCTCTCAGAAGCAGGGACCTAACTCTTTCTTCTCAGCAGTCCCAAACATAAACAGCGCAATACTTTTTATGTGGACATGGTCCAGCAAAGGGTATCTGTCGCCTACCCCACAGGAGACATCACTGTCATCTCAGTCTGCAAACGGACCCTCCATGGCAGCCACTCTCTTCATCTACTGGCAGAGCCTAGCAGGCTCCACTTGGTCCCTCATAAAATTGCTGCTCATTCACTGCTGCTGTTCCCCCATTTACCACTTAGTGGGATGCCCACTTCATGTTTGTGACCTGGGGTAATCTTCCCACCCTGGTCCCGGGCCTCTCCAGCCCTGACTGTAGGCTGCCCCATGCGGGCCTGGGACCAGGTGACCAATACTCTTTGAACACTCTCCTTCTCCTCGCACTCTCGACTGACTCCCCCTATTCACACCAAATGGCACTTTTCAAACAGACACTGGCACCTGAGATGAGCTCAGCAACACATACACATGCACCTCCTGTGATGCCAGCTGGGCATCCTAAACCTAATAACCCCTGACTGGCACATGGGTTACACTTTCCCTACACAGAAATGCTTCACCTCCTAGGGAAGTCATCTCCACCCTGGCTAAACATGGCTGCTGTACTCCCTGGTATAATGCACACTTTCCCACAGGCCATCATGTCCAGGCTCCACCAGGCTGAACACATAAGAACAGTTTAGATAGAACTAGATGGGAAAACCAACCTACCTGCTGTTCTCTCATTCCACTAGGGCCATGGCTACTTGACCTGATCTCCCAAGGAATGGCTGTTCCACCAGGCTGACCTTCCACCCCCCAGGGACACCCTCATTCTATTTCCGGCTCCAGTTCTGTTCCCCATTGGACCCTTCAGCAGTACCCAACAGGGCCTAAACTGGTACCCCTATTTTTTCTATTTTCTTCTCCAATTCTGTTCCCTATTGGACCCCTCAGTAGTACACAACGACACCTAAATTGGCACCCCCTAAGACACTTTTCAAAATTAGCAAAACGTTACCTATCTTTCTGTCTAACTAACGGATAGTAATATACTAAGCTAGGCTACACCACTAGGGGTAGCAGGTTAACCTTTAAACTTATTACTAACTATTAAATACAGGTCGCTGTCTTTAATCTGACTACACACTTTAGAAATACGACCTGTTTCCTCCACAGAAAATTCTAGCTGCGACTCTCACTAATCTAACTTACAACTACAGTTCTATATTCTAACCTACTTAACAGTGGGAAGGGGGAAGAACACTTTTACCAATTTACTGTCCTTTGCAACTGCTCAGGTGCACATTAAAGAGTATGGAAAACTGTCTTTCTACCTTAAAAGTCCAGCAATCCTATCTTCTGCACCATTGGGCAAGCATGCGTAACTACCAGGGGGTCCCTACTTAACATTTCCTAAAATTTCTAGCTAAATACTTGGACCGCTTTGTAAATGATTGTCAATTAAATGGTACATAAGATTAAATAAAAGTTACAATTTTGTAAAAACTGGAAAAAAAATCAAAACACTATCTCAAAGTTCTAGTAGAGTTTTTTTCTTTTTCTTACCCAGTACAAGCTGATCATGCTAAAGGCAACTGTTCAGATTTTTTCAGTTTCACCGCAAAACAACAGTTAAGAGTAGCAGTAGTCCTCAGACGTAGTCACTTGCAATACCAGTGGGCATTTGGGCATCTTAAGGTGCTTTGGTTTTCTGGGGGGTGTGGTATTTAGCTGCAGGGTCCTCTGGTGCAAAATAGAAACAAGGGTCAGGTTTAGTGCACTCTTCCCCTCTGCAGTCATGGCTCACAACAAAATTCTTTAGCATGTGTCCAACTCTGTCCTGCACAAGTGCAAAAGATTTCAATAAAGTGAGTCCTTCCCAGGCTGAAGAATTGCACATGGTTTGAGCTATTCTGTTGACCTTGGGCCTATCATAGACCTGGGTCTCTGATGTCCACTTGGTTACTATGATGCACCTTTTCCACGGCTCCTTGGAATGCCCAATCTGACCTCCTGCATTCAATTAAGTCCTAAAGTCTCTCACTGATGTAGGGGTAATTGGTTCCAGGGTTCTCTATTTTGAGGTAATGCCTAACCCATCTCTCTGCCTGACTCCAGTTAGGCAAAGACCTGATGCTTGATCATGGGGCCACTCCTCTCGGCAACCACATTCCTTCCATGTAGTTTATTACCTTAAGGCCCAGCTGATGTCTGGCATCCATGTCAATCAAATCTCTCTTACATACTTCTGTGAGCAAGGGGGTGCGCTCAAGAATTCCTAGAATTGGCATTGCATATAGCTTTGGAATATCCCTTTCTATCACCATGTCCTCAAACATCCGGGAAGCACCTTCGACTGGCTGGTCATACATAGAAATGGCTTCCATTGATATGGTAACACTCTCTTCATCTGACCCCTCACCTTCCTCTACAGCTTCAATGACCACCTCTGAATGGTCAGGGCCAGTGATATTTTCCTGCACCTTGGGAAGTGGGGACGCAATTTTAATGGCTGAGCTTCTTGTAAATTCTTAGGCAAAGATTTCACCTTCACCATGAGTTCCTGTGTGGGTTTGGCTTTAGATGTACTTTTCTTGGCTTCCTGCTTGCCTCACACTATAGCCTTAAGTGGGCTTGACTGCTCAGTCATGTTTCTCAAGTGGCCTGCAGCAGTACTCTGAATATGTGAGACCCAGCCTCGGCTCCTCCCTTTGCCATGGGCAAGTTGTGTATCACTCAGTGGTGGTACAGGGCTGGGAAGATGACTAGGCCCTGGTACCACCTCTGGCTCTTTTGCTTTCTTGATGACCACAGCCTCCTCCCACTGCTCAGATGGCTCCACAATTTTAGCCATAGCAACCACAGGGGACAATCTTCTGGTTAATTGCAGCCATTGCTAGGGTGCAGGAGTTGGTGGCTCAGGAGACACATACCATCTCTCTTTTGCTTCTGCATTTCAGCCAGCCTCACCACCCTGGGAACATTTCAACAAGCACATGACACACAGACTGGCTGCCTAATAACCCCCATTTCCACATTGCCCACAAAATACGCATGAATCACCTAAACTGCACCTTTCCTCAATGCTCCATAGCCAATTGACCAGTCCTTCTGGAACATTGATGGTCCAACCTCTGAATCCAGGGGCAGACTCCATAATCAGAGTGACAAGACAAGCTACACTATCTGAACTGCTCCAGCCTGCAATCCCTTCACGTGAGTTGAGATCGTCTGACAAATCTTTACTAATTGTTCCCCTCTGCCGCTCTACTAAGGGCTCTGGTGCATTTAGGCATGCTGCCCTCCACTCGTGGAACTCGCTACCTATGGACCTTAAAAGTGCTCCCTCACACCTTGCTTTCAAGAAAAGATTACGAATTCACCTTACTTCTATGGACCAATGTACCTGTTTTGATCCTATTTAAACCCTTCTACTTTGACCTCCCCGTCCCCCTATCAAAGTCCACCCCCTTTTCCCTTATATGTGTCTGTTCGTCCACCTTTCCCCTAATTTAGATGCCTTGCATATCGATTATTTGTTTGCCTGCTTGCATTTTATAGTATGTTTACAAAGAAACTTGTATGACTATACTGTCTTAAAAATGCCTAATCACCTTGCCTTCTCTAAAATGTGTTATGTCATTTAAACGTTTCTTCTTAATGTCTCATGTGCGCTACAATTGCTTTACTTTTTCTGATGTCGTGTATATAATTGCCAAAACCTTACTACTGGTTGGACCAGCTTTCCCGTCCTACTGTTTTGCACTAAAACCTATGATGTACTTATTGTAAGTGGGTACTGGTCTCTGCTCTACTCCCCCTCCCCCCTCCCGGACACCACTCAACCCTTTAGTGCCCTGCCGGGTTCCGGTTCCACAGCTCTGGGTCATCTTCGTGCCTTTTCTCGCTAAAGCCGTACATTGCCATAACCCTCCCCCTGTTGACTGAATCCCCCTTCTTGCCCTGCCAGCCCTCGGTTCCACAAGCCCGGACGCAGACCATAACCTCGCCCCGCAAAAGCTGTACTTGCTGTAACTCTCCCTCCTGTAGACCGTGTCCTCTTCCTTGCCCTGCCGGTCTACGGCACCGAAGGATCACTCATACCCTGTCTTGCAGCCCCATTTCACTTCCTAGTCTACTTAGTCATGCACCCACCCTCCCCTGCTCACTTTCCCTCATCATTCCCCTTCCCTATCCAAATCATTCCCCCCTCATCTTTCCCCTACCCTATCCAAATCTGTACTTCCTCCAGTACCCTTTGCCTTTCTCTGAATTGTACTTATTGTAGGTGGGTACTGGTGTCTTCTCTCCCCTCCCCTCCACACTGCTCAACCCTTTGTGCCTTGCTGGGTTCCAGTTCCATAGCTCTGGGTCATGTCGCTCTTCTCTCGCTTAGAGCCATACTCGCATTCTCCCTTGACTGAACCTCTCCCTTCTTACCTTGCTGGCCCTCGGTTCCACAAGCCCAGACACAGACCATAACCTCGCCCCGCAAAAGCCGTACTTGCCGTAACTCTCCATCCTGTAGACCATGTCCCTCTTGCCTGCCCTGCCAGTCTACGGTTCTGAAAGGATCGCTCATACCCTGTCTTCCAGCCCCAGTTTCACCTCCTAGTCTACTTAGTCATGCACCCACCCTTCCCTACCCTATCCAAATCATTCCCCCCTCATCTTTCCCCTACCCTATCCAATCTGTACTTCCTCCAGTACCCTCTGCCTTTTTTTCTAAATTGTATGCTTGTATCAATGTACCTTGTGATATAATTATAAATTGTATGCTTGTACCAAAGCACCAATGCACCCTTGCTTGTACTGTATAAACCTGCACTGTCCTATTTGTATTGTAATTGTACCTCCCGGGTCGTGCCTGAAAATAGTCACTTGCTGGCTAATGCACTTACCCGGTTAACAAAAACTAAATAAATAAATAAATAAATAAATATGCCATACTTCCTCTCCCAAAGTTCAGTGTAGCAGATTAATTCCACAATGATTTGCCTGCAGAAGTCTCTCTAACTGCAAAGATTTTATGTGAATTCTTCCAGTTAGCAGAACTTTTCTGTTCTGAGCAAAACTTCCCCACCATTGGGTGGTGAACTCTAAAACAATTCAACTCTGATAACAACACTCCTTTCTCCTTGTGGGTTTCAAGCAATCAGGACCTCAGACCACCTGACCTTCCTTTTCTAGTGTTGCATCTCATTAAATGCATCCACCAATCAAATCACTTCCTTTTCTCATTAACATTCATTACATTTTTTTCCTTCATGTGAGGAGGCACCATTTTGTCTCCTCATGATGCAATAAACAGTGCTTAAACTTTCAATACAGGCTGCGGCCCTCCAACATTCCAATCCTGCATAACTGCCATCCCTTGGGCCAAGCAGGTACTTGTGGTTATTTTCAGAATACTGGAGGACAGCTTCTATTTTTATAACCTCCCTCCCACTTAACTTTCACAGGTGGCACTTTAAATACCTCAGTTTAGCAGGATAAATACTTTTCTTTCACTCACTCCTGCTCCAGCACTACAGGGCTTCCCTTGATCAGGCAGCAGCTTCAGTGCTGGCTCAGATAGCAGACTCCAGAAAACTATCCCACTCCCCTCCCTGTCTTGAGATTTTGGATGGTATTCTGTCTCTGGGAAAGGGGAAGGGTACCATCTTGACTGTAAGCACATACAAAAGGAAGTACAAAACACAGCACCTGTAAATTGTGGATTTGAGTCCTTATTGGTGATGGTTCAAGCTCCATCGAAATGTTGACTCACTGTTGGCTCCCTCCTCCCCAGCAGCTCGGGTAGTCACAGCTCCATAGACAGGCTGTAACACAGTTCATTTGGCAAGCAGCAAAACAACACACTTTTTACCACAGATTGTAAATAATTCAGTTCCAAATTATTTAAAATGCAACAATCAGCATTCATTTCCCTTCACAAGAAATGCTTAAGCAGAACAACATTGTCTGAGGATCCTCAATTGATTTCTAGCACAGTTCCAACATTTTTATGACACTCGGCCATTGCACAGACAAAGGATTTGAACCTGGGACCTAGCGACTCTTTACCCTTCCATTTCAAGCCAAAATGGGCTCAGATTCCTCTCAGAAACACCTTCTTCATTTAATCCATCACATTACTATTGATACTCTGCCTGTGGGAGCAGAGGCAAAGTTACTTTAAATGCAGGTACACTTCCCTCTCCAGGGGAGGGGGGTATGATGGTACACTGTAGAGACACTTCAATCAGTCAATCAATCAAAATCTTTATCCAGGTGAACTCCATTGAGCAAGTTCATTTACACAGTGGACCTGTGTCACACAAGGTCAAAGCACAATACATTTATATACAGACATTAATATAGACATTTGTATACAATAAATTATGCACTCAGAACAATAGCATAAGGTTCAGTTAAGGAGTTAACAAGATATAGATGACACATACACCACAATATTCGGAGGAAATGACAAAGGTAACTGGTGGTGACAGGAGATAAGTAAACATTCTCACTGCCAGCATTGCCTAGCACAAGCCATGGCATGGCAGTCAGGCTTAGAAGGGGACATCATGAGAAGCTATAAGGGGGTAAGGGGTTTCAGGGTGAGGTAAGGGCCATGAAAATTAAGGAGTGCTAGGACAACAGGGCAAGGAGATGACACATGGTGGGGGTTCAGGTAGGGTAAGGAAGAGTAAGTGGAGAGAAAAGAAATAAGATGAAAGGAATATAGGATTGAGAAAACCAGAGGACCATGACTTAGGCAGAGCAATGCAGAGGACAGGGTAAACAGCAGACACCGCGTCAGGCTATGAGTGGAGGAAACAGTTGCTGGGTTCTTTAACAGCATGGGCATATAAGGTCTTGAAGATGGTGAGACTGACAGGGATGCTCAATTTCACTGATTTTTGCAATTTGTTCCAAAGGAATGGCAGCACAAAACTTATGGCTGCTCTCCCAAAGCATGTATTAGCCCTAGGAACTTTCAAGGAAATCAAAGAGTAACTTCTCAGTGCATAGTTTCCTAACAAACTTATCTGAAGACAGTCAGAGATGATTGGATGAACCACAGCTTAGCACCTCTGGTCATGAGGTGGTTAATCCTGAAGAAGAGACCAAGCGCCTGCCTCAGCTTTTGCAGCAGATCCTCAACATGATCAGTGAAGGAAAGTCTCTGGTCCAGCCAAACCCCCAAATACTTGAATTTCCTAACAAATTTCAACCTTTCTCCTAGCATAGTGGTAATCTGAGGAATAGTTCCAACACTGGCTGGGTTCACAGTATGAATGGCAGGTGAGAAGAGCATCACTTTTCTTTTTTTTTGCATTGAGCACAAGTTTTTTATTTATGAGATGACTCTGTAGCAGGTTAAACTCAGCTTGCAAGTCTCCACAGGCAGCTTCTGGTGTTGGGCGGCTTAGGTAAAGCACCGTATCATCTGCAAACAGGTGAATATTGGCCTCCTTAATGTTGTCATCAATATTGTTTATGTAAATTGCAAACAGTAAGGGACCCAGGATGGATTCCTGTGGTACACCTCTTTTTAAAAGTTTGAGAGGGGAGAGTTCACGTTCAGCCATAATCTGCTGGAGCCAGCCTGTGAGGTAGTCATTGAACCAACACATGGATGTTGGGTCCAGACCTATTATTTTCAAGGAGGAGAGAAGCAGGCTGTGGTTGACAGTGTTGAAGGCCTTGCTTAGGTCCAGGAACACAGCACAGATGAAGTTTCTATTCTCCAGGTCTCATTGCCAATCATTGGTCACTTTGGCCAGGGCCATAATGGTGCTGTGTTTTGCTCTGAAACTAGATTGCTTAGGGTTTAGAAGATTCATATTGTCTAAGCAGGTTCTTAGCTGTGTGTTCATGATTTTTTCCAAGAGTTTAGACAGTATGGGAAGAAATAAGATCGGCCTGTAATTGTTAAGATCACAGGGGTCACCTGATTTAAACAGAGGAATGGTGTGTACACATTTTCCATAGGTGTGGGAGAATGCCCTGTGACAGAGACAGGTTGAAAAGATGAGTAATTGGCACAGTTAAAACATGGTATGAAATCTTTAGGAAGTAGGGGTCAAGGGAATCATTGCCAGCACTTTTCTTAATGCCCATTTGTAGGAGAAGGTCTTTGACCTCTTTTAGCAATACATGTAGAAAGGAGAAGACTGTATTAATGGTGTGGGACTCAACATTCTGTGTGCTAATCTGAGAGCATAGAGAGCATGCAGGGGAGTTAACAAATGCTAGACCTGCAGTGGCAAAATGGTTGTTAAAAGCCTGTAAAATCTCCATTCTATCATAAATGGTAGCACTATTGTTTAGAAAATCACTGGAAAGTGGAAACAGTTGGAAAACAGCCAATGTGATGCCAATATTTAAAAAGGTAATAAGAACTGATTGCCAGAATTACAGACCTAAAAGCCTGATGTTTATACTAAGTAAAATGGCACATTCATAAGGTAGAAAAAATGAGCAGACTGAATGGGCCTTGCAGTCCTTTTCTGCCATCAGCTTCTACGTTTCTATGGAAGATTACATTTAGGAATACCTTACCAGGCATCTCACTATCAAAGGACAGATAGATGTAAAACAACATGGATTTACACCTAAACTAGTCTGATATATTTTTACGAACATGTCAGCAGGGCACTAGAAGTAGCATTATGGTGAACTTTGTGTATTTGGATTTCTCCAAAGCTTTCAACCTAGTGCCACATGCAAGACTAATAGGTAGATTGCTGGAGTTTGTGGTGGACACATCAATAGTGAAGTGGATAACATCATTGGCTAATAAATAGAAAACAGGAGATGAGCATCAGAGGATACATATAAGACTGGGGAGAGGTGATGAGTTGAGTGCTACAGGGTTCTGTCTTGGGGCCCACCATATTCAATATTTTTATATCCACACTTCCGACATCAACACACTGTTGGATGGCAAAGTTTGAGGATGACAGGAAAATTGGGGCCATTTCCAGTACTGAACAGGATATCATAAACCTTCACACAGATTTAGATAAAATATACAGGAGGGCACAGGAAAACAAAATGAAATTTAACACCAACAAATGTTGTGTGATACATTTTGGGAAAAAACATTAACAAGCCAAACAGTCATTAAATAAAAATACCTGGAAATCAACAGAGGGTGAATGAGATCTGGAAGTATTATTATGGAATAATTTAGCATTTAAACAACAGAGCATAAAGGTGTCAAAAAAAGCAAACAAAATGATGAACTGCATCTTTAGGAATATAAAAAGCAGAAATAGCACCATTGTCATACCACTATATAGCTCTCTGGTTAGGCCCCTAACAGAGTTTAGTACCCAATTGTGGAGAGAGTGCAGAAAAGAGTAAGAAAAAGTATACATAGAATACAAAATGTTACTGATGAAACCAGACTAAAGGAACTGAATCTCTACACACTCAAGTACCAGAGACAATGAGGAAATCTATGCCTTGTCTATAGAGCATACAGAAATAAAAACCTATAGGAAGGTGTAGGACTGAAACAAAAGGAGCCTACTGTAGTCAAAATACAAGAACACACAAATTACAGTTCAAAGGTGAATTATAAAAAACAAATAGAAGAGGATCACGGTTTAGCCAAAGAGTAGTTAAACTATGGAATTAGTTGCCAAGAGATATTGTGGAAAATGACACCATCAAAACGTTTAAAAATAAAATAGACACATATTTTTGCAAATAGCTAGACCTATTGTAAAATAGCAAGTCTTCTTGGTGCAAGCAATAGACTTGATTTCAAACCTATGAAACATACTGTATGAAATGTAATTTGGTTGTTCTTGCACAATTTAAAAAATATTATATATATATATTTTGTGGTTGAAGAAATGCCTTCCCAGAGTCTCTATGGAGAGCTCCATAACTGATTACATTTGTAAGTTCTAGTAATGTCCCCAGAAGAGTTAGACAGTTGTTCTTTTTTCTGCCATAAAAAATTCAGATTTGCATGAGAAAACATAGTTCAATGGTTGGATTTTTTAAAAAAATTGTCCATGTAATTTGGTTGATCCAGCAAATTTTAAAACACTTTTCTGGTAGAAAACATTTGTCCAGTCTCCATGGACAAAACCAGGATTTATTACTTGCATATGCTGACAATTTCTCTAGAAATTATAGGCAAGCAATTCTCTGCTGGAAATATATCTTTAAAGGTGCTGGATGTCAGCAAGTCAGCACAATGGCAATATTGCTGCTTGTGATGCTGATGACTCAGGTTCAGGAACATGTCTTGGCTGCTGGAGGCACAGCAGTGGGGGTGGAAGCTTGAGAATCCTCCAGGAGATGCTTTCCTCTTTTGGAGAGGGAAGATCCTTGTCTTTGCTTCAACACTGCTACCTGGATGTCCACAGTTGACAATGCAGCAGTGGTATCATGGGAGGGAGGATAATGGACACAGTACTGAGCACACCACATTCTGGATTTATAAAGTACTGGGTGATGGGAGGTGGTGTGTGTACAACACAGCTGAGTGGGTGGGGGTAGGATTTTTTAAAATTTTAAAAGTCAGAAAGACAGGGAGCACACAGACATTACTATTTTTAAAATTCCACTCCCATCAACTTAGTTATGTTGTATCCACTAGAGGTGGGCAACAGTTATAATTTTTGCCTTAGCAGAACTTCTGAAAAATATCCCAACTTTCACCTGAAGTTTTCGAACCTCCATCTATGGCAAAGTGGAAATCTTCTGACAGTGTTTGGGTGAATTTTCACCCTCTCCAGCTTTTGTCTAATGCCCCCTCCTACCTGTTGCTGCTCGACACCTGATTTTAAATGAACTCCCTGGTGGCCAGTGGTCACTTCTCCAACCTGATCACCTGCCCCATATTTTAAACATAAAATCCCTGATGGCTAGCAATCCCTCCCCCTACCTGATCATCCACCCAACCAGTGTAAACCCCCCATCCTGATCCCCTGTATAGTAACAAAAATAATTTCTACATGGATGACTTGGTGTTGTCAATGCTCCCCCCCATCCCTGATTCCCAGTCCCTGAATTACAGTATTATTCCCTCATGGTCAAGTTCACCCCCCACCACTGCAGGCAGTGTCCCACCCCCATCCCAAACCCAAGCATGAGTGGGTGACCAGCACAGCCCTCCTTTCTCCTTCATGGCTGACCACCCCCTGACCTGTCAATGAATGAGCATGTGCTTGTACAAGCATGACTCATTCATCAAAAGCTCAGTAGGCAGCCAGCCATGGAGGAGAGAGGAGGGCTGTACTAGTCGCCCACTTGTGCTCAGGTTTGGGATGGGAGGCAGGGTGTTGGGATACTGCCCATGGGGGCTGGGGTGGGGGCACTAGACCACCAGAGAATAATATTGTAATTCAGGGGCTGGGAATTGGGGATTGGGGGTTCACTACACCAAGTACATCACAGGGATTTTTTTAATTATATGGGGGATTGGGACGGGGGGCTTATGTTGGTCAGGTGGGGGATCGGGGGGGATCCCTAGCCACAAGGGATTTTTTAATTATGGGGCAGGTGATTGGGTTGGGGGAGGATTGCTAGCCACCAGTGAATTCATTTAAAATTTGACAGCAATCGGTGATGGTGGGTTGGGGCACTAAACACCAGTTTTTTTCGATTATGCAGCTGGTGTTCATGTGGGGAGAGGGTCCACTAAGCACCTGGGAATTAACTTATTATAATTTATTGTAGGTTGCAGGGTAGGTGGAATTTCTGCAAAAGTTCAGAAATGGATTTTCAAACTTTCACCGAAGCAAAAGTCTGACTTTCACTTCAGTTCTGCAAGTGAAAGTTTTTTTTCGTACATCTCTAGTTTTTGCCCTCTCCCACCATCCAGTGCTTTATAAATCCAGAAAGTAATGTGCTCAGTACTGCAACTCTTTGTGATGATGCTGTTTCAATTTTATCCCCTTCCACCACCCATTGGTATATAAATATATATCCCGCTCCCACACCATCTGTAAAGAAGAACTGTCCACCCCCTCCTGGCAAATTTTGCTATTACAAAATGCCAGTAATAGGAAAAACCTTCCCCCTACCTGGATACCAAACCAACTCCCCCACAGCCCCCCACCCACCCCGATCCCAGCCCCAATAACTGAGTTAATTTCATACATACCTGTGAAAAACAAAAACTCTCCTGTGTTACAGAGATCCTTCTCTGTTTGGTATCACATAAAATATGTATTTTCCTAGGGTGTTGTTGTAGTTTCTTGTGCCACATGGTCACAGCTGAGGAAAGACAGCTGGTTTTAAAGTAAGGAAACAAAATCAAATGGAGAAATTAGAATTGTATTGGAGGAGGTTAACATGTGACCTTATCTTGCAGTCACAAGGGCCCTGATCTTGCTCAATCATATTTGCATAAAAATATGGGAATTCTTTTGTTTTTAAACTACTTTTTAAACTACTTTAAGATAACAATAGGGAAACACACAAAACACTAAATGGATGAAATGTGGAGTCTTGGTCAAAATCACCCTATCTCAGATATTCTGTGTATGCAAGGTGATAAGATTTTATCTCTTTGGTATCTAGAAAACCGACACCTCAGATCTATGAGGAATCTAATCCAACTAGCAGCACTACGAAACCCAACTACCTTGCTTACACAGAATAATCAAATCAAATCAAATAAAATCTTTATTTATTCAGGTGATCATCATTGAGCAAGCTCATTTACAAGATGGACCTGCTGTTGTCCAAGACAGTTATACATACATATATTGAGAATACAAAATACAACATGTGCAAAGAGTTACAAACAAATTTACAGAAAATTGGTAGGTGCATGATATACATTCAAAGCATTTTTGTAGGAACATACATGCATCACTCAACTTGGCTGTGGTATATACAGACTCCATGTATGCAAAAGTTGAGGTGGTATGTTTAGTCATTCTTAGTCAAGCCTCCGTCAGAGGGTACAATTCTTTGCATTTCAGCCCTCAGTGACCGTTTACCATACTTGGGTGAGGGTCCTGGGATGCATAGAGGCCCTTAATGAGGTCTGTATGTTCCACTTAAATGGTGAGAGGAGAGTAATATGGGAGAAGTGGTGCCTTGCATGCTGATGGCCACTATGTCAGCTGACTAGTGGACTTGATTAAAATAGGGAGGGGAAGAACTAGGTTCATGGCTGGATGTGGTAAGGATACAGAGTGAACCATCATCAGGAGAACTAGGAACTATGGAAACACTTACAGATTTCGGTGAACGTTTTGTCATAAATGATCCTAAACAGGGCAAAACTGACAGGAGAGCTGAGTCTCAAGGATCTTTGTACCCTGTTCCAGAGCATAGGCAAAGCATGGCTTATGGCAGCCCTGCCAAAGTGGGTACTGATCCTGGGGATTTTCAGAGAAATTAGCGAGTGGCTTCTTAGTGTGTAGCTACTGATTGAGCTCAGGGGGAGGCAGGCAACAATGTAATCTTGGAGTTTGTTGGTAAGGGCTCAGAATGTCCAGAGTGCTGCATTTCTACACTGCCTATATTGAAGGTAAGGCCATCCTATGGCTGCATATAAAGAGCAGTGATGTGTGGAGGATGGGAGGCCAGTTATAAATCTTAGCACTCTGTGGTACAGGGCATCCAGTTTTGCAAGGTGTGAGACAGAGCATTGGCCATAGATAATGTTGGCATAGTCGATTAATGAGAGGAAAGTTGATTGAACAAGCTGTCTTCTTGTGTTTGTGGTCAGAAGGTGCTTAATTCTGAAGAAGAGGCCAAGCCTCTGCCTAAGCTTTTTCATCAATTCTTCTGTGTGCTCCACAAAGGAGAGTTTGTTGTCCAGCCATGTACCCAGATATTTGAATTTAGGCACAAACTCAAGATCTTTGCCTAGAAGGGTAGTTATATGAGGAAGGGTACCAGCAGCAGCAGAGTACGCCCTAGTGCTAGATGGGGTAAAGAGCATGGCCTTAGTTTTTTTTGTATTTAGCAGTCGCTTTTTGCTGAGAAGCTGATGCTGCAGCGTATTGAATTCTGTTTGTAGATCTGTGCATGCGGCTCCAGGGGAGTCACTGCTTAGACAGAGCACCGTATCATCGGCAAACAAGTGGATAAGTGTGCATTTGTATAATAACTGTTTCAAAGTACAAACTGTATTAAATTATTATTTTTAGGTTAGACAACCTCCTTACACAGAACATTTTGGAATTACAAAAGTAAATCTTTAGTAATCTTTCTTAAAGTGATGTAGTATTATTTACACAAATGTCAGCATGATTGGGATTAACTTAGTAGCATTTATTTTTGTGTTGATTGTAGTATGTTTTTGCTGCTGTTGGACCACTTATCACAGCATAACATTAGTTTCACATGCATATACATTTGCATGAGACAACAGAGAAGCAAAGTTCAAGTGAAATCACTCCCATAGTACAGGTAGCTATAAATGACTGATATATTTTATTTTTCATTTAATAATCACAATTAGGTGTTACAGCATGTTGTAAATTGTTGGATAATGACATTACTCAGGTATTTAATATGCATAACATAATTTCAGCTTGTGACTCGTTAACTGACATGTGTCATTAGGCCACAATAATTCACCCTGCCATACTTTATTGCTTAAAAAAAGGCATTTGTTATATGATTACTCTTTTTGTTTTCTTTAAGATATAGCAATGTGGTTAGCAAAGTTAATCATTGCTGGCTTTTGCCATTTTATTTGTATTTATTTATTTATTTATGTATTTATTTATTTATTTTTGTTAACTGGGTAAGTACACTAGACATAGTGATGACTGTTTTCAAATATGACCTGGGAGGATACAGGTTTGAACATCAATACAAGTACTAAATACAACATATCAACAGTGTATAGAGTACAACAATGGAAGAAACATAGGGTACAAGTCAAATACAATTCATCTATGGACAGAAATACCAGGTGAAGATAAAAAGACATAAATAGCAAGTGCAACATTTGTATGGGCAAATACCATCACTTAGAGAGATAGTATTTTAAATACATAAATTGAAAAAAAATGTACATTGAATGGAACAAAATAGGAATACAATAAATCAAATAGGAAGAGAGACCAGAGAGCTACAGGGTGTGAAAACAGTAGTAGTTGAGTAGCAGATAGAAGAAATACAGTAGTTGAATGCAAGTTAAGAGGGAGACAAGGAACATAGCCAGAAATAGATGCCAAGGTGTAAGTCTAAATGCACAGGGGAGGAAGAAATGGTAGCACCCAGTGCTGGACAAGGGAAAGTTGTAAGGCAGGGAAGACAAGGAAGAAGGTTGTAGGTCTAGAGAAAGGCAGCTGCTTGTAAGCAAAGAAAGTGCAGTGGGGAGTAGGGAAGCATGACAGCCAGTAGATAGTGGATGGAGTGTCTTAGGTGGGTGAAAGCATCTGCAGGAGGCCAAGACAAGTAGATGATTACAGTGAAGTCTTTTAAATTGAGCATGATCTGAGTGATTTGAAGCATAAGGGATGGCTAGAGGAAGAGAGTTCCAGTAGTGTAGGGCAACATAGGAGAAAGCATGAGCGCCCATTGAAGTTTTGCATCTAGGGATGTGGAGAGAAGTTTGGTCAATAGATCCAAGCTCATAAGAAGAGGATTGCAGATGCAACAAGGAGGTTAGGGATTGGGGGGGTTAGATTAGACAATGCCATCTATAAGAGAGTCAAAGGAATAGAGTCAGTAGGCGGTGGAGGAAAGCCAATTAAGGTCAGCATAAAGCTGACAATTGTACTTGCAGCATAGTGATGCAGAGGCATAGCAGCAGATATTATTATTATAGGTGGAGAGTAGCTTTGGATATACCTACATATAATCCAGTCATGTGATCATATTTGATAAATCATATTGTTTTGTTATATAATAACTTGATGGTGTTTTTGAAGGCTGCCAGTTGAGGTTGCAGTCCTCTTCCTCCTCCTCAAATCTCATGCTCACATGTGTTATATATGTATTTTTTAATTTATTTAAAACTGTTTTACCAGGTAAGTAATACTGAGAACAAACATTCAATTTAAAGATTTAACCTGAGGTTGGGGAAGGGAAAAGTAGGAAGGAAGGACTACAAGTTATAGAGGATTAGGGAGAACTCACAAGAAATCAGAGGATCAGGGGATAATAAATAATACTGAGTTAGAGGTAAACAGAGTTATCTAGGTAATAACATCAGTGAGCACCAAAACCAGCACAATCATGAATAAAGCATTGCTTAATCAGTGATTTGGAGAAAAGAATGCCGTAGGACTGGGTTAAGGAAGCGGCTGACTATTCCAGAGCTCAGGTATTTCAAAGTTCAAAATGTATTGATTGGGATGAGACCATTACAATCTAGGATAAAAACATATACAACGATGTAGTTCAAATAACACTTATAAAATATAAATATGACATATATGTAAATAATACAATATTTTAAATAATGCAAGACTTACATAGTTTCTGATCTTTCATAAGTGGGTTGCTATAAAAAGGATGTAACATTTTCCATAGTATAGACATTATTTGTGTTCAGTAAATACGTTAACATCATATCTGGAGGGAGGTCGAGACCAACCATGATGTCACCCAGCCATCTATCACGTTGCTATCCATAAAGAGGGCAGGCCTATATTATATGTTTGATATCATCTTCCATTGATCTGCCACATTTACAAAACGGAGTCAATATTTTGTCTCTTCTGTCTATAGTGGACATAGTTCGCTTTATATATTTCTAATCTAAATTTGGTTAATATCCTCCTTTTCCTGGGATCTGAGAGTTTTAGTAAATAGGATTCCAACCCATGGGCTAATCTGATTTTATACCAACTGAATCATTTGAAGTTTTTAAGTTTCTCAATCATGTTTGCCTTGTCTATATCCAGGAGTCTATTTTTAGCAAATTTTTTAACAATTTCTTCCCAGGGATGCCAGAAAATATCCTACAGTCTATATCCTAAGCCCTAAGGAAAAATGAATGTATTAATTATTTTAATTGTTGATTATTCAAAGCCTGAGGAGGAGTATTTAATTATTCCTCCTGGCATTGTAGAGGTAATCTCTCCTCATTTAAGAAAAATAGTTTTAAGACTGCGGGTATTTGTCTCTCAACAATGAATGTAGACTGTGAATATTGTCCCAGTTTTAAATTTAAAATAGCTGACTGCTGGACCATGAGAATGTATCTGTTTATTTTATTTAATATAATTCTCAATTTACTTAGATCTGAAAGACCCTGTATTTCTACTGTGTATAGTAAGCTTGATTTAATGTTGGCCTCCAATACCTGTAAGAAGCCTTTATCAGAAGGCTGTCCCATTTTCGTATTAAATATTCTAAATGCATTGAATAACGTCTTTGTTTTATTCCATGTGAGATTTGTATGTTTTCTCCAACTAAGATTATCTGAAAATCTGTCCCTAAATAATCATAATATGTAACCTTTTTTACTATGGTTTTCAAAAATCAATACCTTAGTTTTAGACATAGCAATTTTTAATTTGTGTTCTGTACATAGTCTAAATAAATATTTACGCTTTCTCTGGAGTCCCAAAGCAGAAGTGAACATCAGTACCAGGTCATCTGCATATGCAAGGCAGTCTACTCTGGTGTTCCATATTTTGGGAGTGTGAAAGTTTGGATTTTGAAGATGTGTGAGAATCTCATTGATATAGCTGTTGAAAACAGTTGGTGCCAAAAGGCAACCTTGATGAACCCCTAAATTAGTACAAAATATTGAGGTTGTATGTCCATATTGATCGTACTGTACCTGGGCCCAAGTATGGTTGTGTAATCTGATTAATATGCTCAGTAAATCTGGCAAATGTCCAGCTTCTGTAATGTATCCCATAGGATGGTCCTGCTTATGCTATCAAACACTGAAGAGAAATCGATAAAATAAAATAATTTTCCCCCTTTTATTTTGACATATTTCCATACTAAATAATTCAACACATAACAGTATGGGATAATGGATCTTGACTTCCTAAATCCATTCTGTGTTTCATGCAGGATAAATTTGTTTTCTAGCCAATTAGTAAATTTTTCAAGTACTATTCTAGTGAATATCCTTTGTGATATGTCAATAAGACTAATTGGTCTGTACATTCTAGGATCATTTTGATCATCTGTTTTATGAACTGGTAAATGATACTTTCCTGCCAGCTATTGGTGAAGTCATGACCTTGTACAAATATATTAAACAACAGGAATATTACTGTAATCCACCAATCTATGTAATGTTTATAAATATCTCCTATACCTCTATCCGGACCAGGGGCTTTGTTTGATTTCAGTGGGGAAATGGCCAAAAAAATGTCTTCCTTAGTTATAAATAAAGAAGTTGGGCAGTTAAGATGTACATACTTATGTAAGGCCTCTTGTAATAATAGTTCCTCCTCCTCAGAAAAATAATTTTTTTTTCACAATTACTTTTTTCCTCCCTGTTGTGGCACTCCGGCTTGGGGCATCCAGCCACTGGCTCTCCCCACCCGGAGAGCTGGGTAGCTCAAACTGCACCCACAAGGATCTGGGATGGCAGTCATGCCATCCCACTGGAGGGCTCCTCCTCTGCCTCTATCAGCCAGAACAGGCCTGGACCCTCCCCCGATATGACTCTGCCAAAGTCCTCTGAGTGGCTTGGAGTGCAGCCATCAGACTGCATGGTCGCACCCAGCCATTTTCCTCCTTATTGACCCCTGGAGCATGGACATGTAATGACATCCAGGCACAATGTGCCAACCCCCACTGTGCTCCCCCTCTAGCTTCATCAATGCTAGTAGTGCCCCCGGGCACCCCAAGGTGCAGATACAGCACAGTGATATTCCCTAGCCCACCCCAGGATTTGGAGAGTAGTCTGTGGATGCTCAATTCTAGTCCTCCCCTGCCGAATCCTGATGCCCTGGGCTCATTCCTGAACCCGGGTCACCAGCATGGCATGAGGTGTGGTGTCCAGTGTCTCAACCCTCTGCATCCACAGGCCAGCAAAAAAAAAGTAAAGTTTTGAAAAATAAACAACCCATGTATCTGGGAGGATATAAGCTTAAACTCTGGAAGAGTATCTATTATACTCTTGACTCACAATTCTCAAGAATTTCCTACTATCTTTGTTTATTACATCCTTTCTTACTGTAATTTTCCCCAGAGTATGTTAGTATGGGCTTGTCTTTCTCATTCAATAATTGTTTTATATTGTCTTCCTTTCTTTGTTAATGTTAATAGATTTATATCTAATATTATCTACTAAATTTTGGGTTTTATGCTTCTTATAATATCTTACAGTTTTACTTAGTTCTTTCTTGGCACTTCTACATCTAAGATTAAACCAACTTTTACCCCGAGGTTTATTAGTTACCGATATATTAGTTATACAATGTTGTTTGATCAGGGTGTTTATATTTTGGCATATATCAGAAGAATAGTTAAAATGTGTTTCTTCAGCTGGCCAAGTGGTGCTGAGGGTTGAGGCACTGGATGCCACACCTTGTGCCACACCAGCGTCCCAGGTTCAGAAACTAGCCAGGAGTCACCAGGAGTCAGCAGGGGGGAAGAGATCGAGTGTCCGGAGGACTGCTCTTTCTTCCCAAAGGAGGGTGTGGGAAACGCTCACTCATGGAGCAACCTCTGGCAGTGGCTGGAGGTTCACCAACTGAGCAGCGTGGCGTATGCCAGGGGTGGGCAGAGCTGTGGCACTACATTGCCTCACTGGCTGAGCTCCACAGGTGAGGGGGGAATGGGGAAAAAAAGAAAGAAATACCCCAATCCTGGGGATAGATGAATGCGCCTCAACCTTCTACAGCCCACACTCCCAATTCTGGGCCATCTCCTCTCCACTGCCAGACTCATGTGTACTGGGCACTTTGCCCTATGAGATAGAGCACCCTGGGTGGATAAGGCAGCCCTACCTCTGGAGGGTTCAGACCCAGAGGTGGTGATTGGTGACATGGGGGGGGAGAAGAGTGGTCATAGCAGGAGGTAGAGGCTGGGAGCTCACAAGGTCACTGGAAGGAGTTCTCCAGGGTTGGAGATAAAGTTAAAAAAAAATGTGTTTCTTCAATGATAGAGATATGAAGTTCAGCCAACAACTGGCCATATAATAAGTCATCAAAAAATATGATGATATTCAGAACCCAGTGTTTCCTTTGATTAATTATTTCCACCCCATCCCTCACATGTGTAGTAGTGATTTCTTTTGTTTTCTGGTTCATTTGTAAACTTAGGAACTGAGGATTGTGTGCTGATTCTGACCTTTCCAAGATCTTTGTATTTTAATTTAATTGCTTCACGGCTACCCCAGGCAAGATCCATAGTTGAGGAGCCATGTAATCCCTGTCTGGTCCCCTGGTAGATGTCCATTAAGTAGAGGTACATTTTTACCCGTTAGAAATGTGGCAAGTAACTTTCCTCTGTTGTTTTTTCTGGGATCCACTGTAACTCTAATATGTCCTATTCTAGGGTTAAGTTCAGGATGAAGGGATACAAAGTCTGTCACACTTGAATTCAAGGAAATCCTCGCGTTATAATCTCCCAGTAGTATTATTGGTATATCAAACTCAGTATCTATAACCTGATTAAAAGTGTAGCTGAGTTGAAATATAGAATTATTTATGTTCTTTGTGGAAGGGGGAAGATACATATTAAATACTTCTAACTTAAAGTGAGTAATCTCTTCTTCTAGCATTAGCACAAAAATTGCTCCATGAGTATTGTTTAATTATTTTGAAATTCAAATTAGTTTTGAGATATATGGAAATACCTCCCATTTTCCTTCCATATTTTTCCTTTTTATTGTTGATTTTGATACATTGAAATATCCTGGTAACTTTGATGCTTCTTCTACTGTGCACCATGTTTCCTGGAGGCATACTATGTCAAAAGTCTCCAGAAAATTTAACACCTCAGAGTCAGTAGTTTTAAATGTACCCCCTCTATATTCCAAGATAAAATCTTTATCATTGTTATGTTTATTATGGCCGCTTGTCTATTGTTGGTATCAGTTAGTCACTTGTCTTTTTCATTTCCCAGTACCTCATATCTATTAGCAGAAATAAACCTCTCCAAGTCTTCTGTGTTTTGTCTATTTTCTTCACTCAATTCCAAAGGAATCTCTTTATTGGGACCTTTGTTCTGACATGGCTCCAATCAATCTTCTATAGCTATAACATGTAGGCCTAGTCTGTCTAGTGTATGTGACTTACTTAAAGTTTGCACAATCATTGGATTTTTCAAAGTAATGTCTATCTGTGATACATTGTTTTTACATTTGTATATTTAAATATATTCTATATATTATTTTAAATATTAATATGCATTGTCCTAAACAGGACAGCTGTGATTTCTTGCTTTATAGATCTCAAGATATCCTGCTCTACAGTTTTTCATCCAAACATTGTTTTAGTTTCTACTCCTTGTTGTTTAGTTTCATAATACTTAATTTCTTGGGTAATACTTTCAAGCTCTTTTTGATTATGTTTTTGTTTTTGTTCTTCTTTTTTTCATTCTTGCCATTTAATATCTGTCCCTTTTCTGTTTAGATTGTTATATAATTTATTTTCCTTTCTGTCTTTCCCTATATCTACTCTTCCTGTATCATATTGTATTTCAGTAGGTACTATTTGTGTTGGCATTAAAGTGATTCTTATTAATTGCAAAGGTTTTTCCTGTCCCCATATGGCATTGACCACTGATTCTGATTTTGTATTCAATAACTCACAATCTTGGCATGCTTTGTCAGGAGGCCTTGTAATATATATCTCCTCACCTTTGTTTTTGTGTGCAAAAGGTGCAGTACCCATTCTTTGAGTTTTTCTTTTGTTTCATTCTGTAACCTGGGCATACCTTAAATTTTCAGTAAATATTCCATTTCAATACCCTCTATATAGAAAAACATTTCATTAGCACATGCCTAGTTCCTCACTGGACAACTCTCAGTAGCCTCATCATATGATATGTTGCTGTGTGACATCATGGTGGTCTTGACCTCCCTTTTGCCTTTAGCTGTTAAAATTTCCTCAGTCCCTATTAGTTTTCTTGTCTCCCTTTCTTTATTATTGAACCTGGTTACAGTTTTCTCCTTAAGAAGATATTTTTGCCTTTGTCTCTGTGTTTTCTTTTGTTGTCTCCTTCCTTGGAATTTCTTCTTTGTATAAAGCATACTTTCTTGGTATTTCTGGTGTATGAACATTATTCCCCACTGCACATAGGATTAGTTTTGAATTTTGTTTCTTCCTTCAATTGTTTCCATTGCTGCCCATTTTTTTTTATGTTTTTCTGTGGGGGAACTTGTCTGATCTATTTAACTGATTATCCTTGTTATTACAGATACTTCTATTTTTAGCCTTAACAGATGGTTTTAAGTAGCATGCGCAAGTCTGGTCTCTATTAAATGGGGGTGGTATATTCATTTGTATGGCTTTATTCTCTCCTGGCATCTTAAGCTCTGCAGACCCTTCACCTTCACAGATGAGAAGTGATTGATCTATTGATTTATGCTTCTTCTTAATTATCTTATTTAAAATTATCCTGTTGGTAAATAGGTCATTTCTAATTTTATCAATCTTGTCTTTAGTTGCTGCAAGGTTTTCTAAGATAACCATGCTTGCAAAATATGGGTTTTTAATAATCTCTAACATTTGCTTGGACAGGGAACTGCAGGTGACAAAGTCGCCTTCTCCTGTAAAATATTCTTTATCAAAACTTAAATTAGTTTGACTCTTCAATTTAGGGGTATATTTGCACATGCTTTGCTCCCCTTGTGTTTTCTCTAAATATTTTAACCTCTCTATAATCATGCTTACAATTTGTGCAAATGATCTCATTTCAAACCCATTCATAGTGATATTCATATTGGGTGTTTTTTCTCTGTCTTCAGGGTTTTTTTTTGGAGATCTCAGTTTGTGTTTTATCTTTTTGTTTTTTTTTACAAAAAGATTCCTCAGATTGATGACTGTCTGATGAAACCCCCCCCAGAAGGATACAGTAATTGTCCTTGCTATCGCCAATATAGGGTTCATATGACTCCAAAGAATATTCCTGAGACTTCTTGTTGAAGGAATGATCAGTAGGAAAATATTGATTTAGGGATTCAGAAGTGTTCCATCCATATGATTCTAGTAAAATTCCCTCTATTGGCTAGCTGGAGTGGCAGGACCCCAAGGTAGGTCTGCTTAAGGAGTAGTAGAAGTGAGTGAGTCAAGCTAGGCTTCCATGTAGGAGGGCTGGGCTGGCAGGACCTACATGTAGGTCAACCTAAGGAAGGAGTTGAGAGAGTGAGTCAAGCTAGGCCTCCAAGTAGGTTAGCTGGACCAGCAGGACCCCACCATGTAGGCCTGCCTGAGGAGGAGTAGAAGTGAGTGAGTTGAGCCAGGCCTCCATGTTGCTGGCTGGATTGGCAGAACCCCCATGTAGGTCTGCCTAAGGAGGAGTAGAGTGAATGTGTTGAGCTAGGCCTCCATGTAGGCTAGCTGGACCATTAGGAGACAGACTGGCAGTATACAGTAGTGGCCTCAATCTAGGCTGGTTGGAGGAATGATGCTGCAGAAGCAGATCTTAGAAGGAGAATACAATGATGTAATTGGTAAATATCAGTAAGGAGTGCAAAATAAACAGAGCACAAATGCAAGGTATCCACAGTGGTCTGAGGATGAATCAAGCTTGAATATGTGTTGTACAGTAGGAATATCCCTTAGTTGGAGTGTCTGTGTTCTTTCTGTTAGTGACAACAGGTGAAGAGGTAGGGCAACAATCATTCAGGAATGGCACCAGTTCCCATATAGCCATGCTCTGTGCTGATCTAGGCCCCAAAAGAAATTCGAAATGGAAGGCAGAGCACGGGTCTAGCAAAGGGAGAAGGAGAGGAGGGCAGCCAGTAAAGGCAGGACATTGGCCAAGAAGGCAGGTACATGGCACAGAAGCCAGCACACAGGCAGTCTGCAGATGAAGCTGAGCCAGCAGCAGACTAAGTTGTGTATGGCAGGGTGTGCTGTCATTGGATAACCAGAGATTAGTGGTGAAAAGTTTGAGGCTCTCCAACTATGACTGATAGGATGCCAGCAACAGTCATAGCAGTTTGCAGATTAACAGTATTGCCAGAGGAGTAGCATGCCTGAATGAATAGCTGCGGTGAAGTTGAGCACAAAAACAAAGTGTGAGAGACAAGAAGGACCTTAAAGCAGAGTCTTGTGGCAGGAGGAACATCACACCTGTCCCCACATGCATCCATTCGGGCCATACTCTGCCATATTTTCCAAAGTTGGAAAGTTCTTGATGAACAGAGAAATGAGCATGAAAAATTCCAGGTAATGGAAGCACCAGTTCCAGTCTGGCAGAAAGTGTCAGAAGTACAGTGCTCTGCAATCAGACACAGAACTGAAAGTGCAGAATCATAAATGGAGTGTCCCACATTAAAGTCCAGGTTAGTAAGCCAAGAAGAGCGGTTCAGCAGTGGAATGGAAAGGGTGTGGGCTCATCCAGCAAATATGAAATGAAGGAGATCACAGAGCAGAGCAGAGCAGAGGTGAGGGACAGCAGTGGAACAGCAGCTGGTTACAAGGAGCCACAGGCAGCAGCAAAATGGAGTAGGCAGCAAACCAGCAAGGAGCAGGTACAAGTGAGAACCAGAATAGCAGGCAATCCATCAGGACACCTGATGGTGGCACAGAGCAGCATGGTGGCCATCAGAGGAGAAGCTCAAAGAAGAAAAGGGGAGACAGGAGGAAAAAAGGTACGGGGAAGACAGGGCAGGGCAGGGAGACAAATGAACAAGGAAAAGCACAATGAGGGGAAGGAAGGGTGGGGGGAAGGCAATGAAGAAGGAAACCAAATGAGGAGAGCAGAGGCAAGGCAAGGCAAATGAAGAAGGGGGGAGCCTTCTACCTACCAGCCATGCAGCTGGTTCAAAATGCTCAAAGCTGAGTGAGAGGAAGCCTGATATTTAAGAAGGGGATGTTGGAAGAGCTATACCCCCCATTGAACTTCAGGCTATAGACTCCCAATTAGTACCTATAAATGCTAAATAAATAAGAAGCACTGTAGTCTAGTGCTGAATTGTGCCCCAGTACTTCGGTCTCAGATATTTATCAGGGGGCTGGCTTCAGAACTGATTGACAGACCTTTTATATCCATCAGGTCTGCTCATGTCAGTACTGCCCCAGTACTTCAAGGGAATCAACAAACTCCAAGAGGGTAGCATCTTTCAGAAAAAGAGATGTGCAAGAATAAGGGAGCACAATTTAAAGATGTAGGGGGATGGCTCAAGGGCAATGTGAGGAAGTATGTTTTCACAGAAAGAGGTGGTGGACACATGGAACAGCCTTCCTGAGGAGGTTGTGGTGTCAAAAATGGTGGGGGAATTCAAGAATGAATAGGACAGACATAAGGCAATTCTGGTGGAAAGTAGGAAGAAGTAGGCTGTTGGTTAACTAGCATCTGCAGCATATCCAATAGGCAGGGAAATGGGCAGACTAGGTGGGCCTACCAAATTCATTCAGTGCCACATATTAACTCATTGTTTAAACTCATGATAAAAACTTAGAATACTGTACATGCAATTTGCACATTAAGTTAAGCCATGTAAATGTCTAAATGTAAAAACTTTCTGTTGGATTTTGCTATGTATTTCTCTTTAACCCCAGGATACTTAATTTTACAGTTTTAAGGCACTTTTTTTCATGTAAAGCACTGCAATCCCGCAGTTCAATTTTAATAAATAAAAAATAAATAAAAAAACATACAGTATGTTTTACTCCTAATGAGTGTGCTGTTTGCTGTTGATTACTGACGGGAGAGTTTTTCCCCTCAGCTACACCACAGACCAGCACTGGGATGTGTGAACCATTTGTGGTTGGGAAAGAAGGATAAAGCCAGTATCAGGGACTGCTTTCTTTCCATGGGGAGGGATGTTGATGCCATTGCATGACTGCCAACTGGAAGAGAGCACATATTTGCTGCCAGAGACCTGTCATGTATGGTACACATGCACAACTACATCATTGTATAACCACACCCTGGAGAAAAACTAAGAAAAAGCCAGGCTGTTCAAGCTGGCAGCCCCCGCAGGCTCTCGCAGGACTGATATGGCTGGCCACTTAACATAAGAAGGTCCAAGTCTAAGTGCTAGATAACTGGTAAGTCTATGACATGGTTGGTGACAGGGCTGCTGGGCTGAGAGTGGGCAGACACCAGCAAGACAAGCAGCTTTGTAGGAAGAAAATTCATTAAACAATACAGTTACTGATTCTACTTTAACTCATTTTAAGCAACTCATAAATCTCAACAGCTGTACAACCTATATATTCAATGTGGTCTTCTCTGCATTTACCATTGGAACTACTATATATATATTTTTTTCATTCTTTGGTAACCATGTAAGGCCCACTGGGCATAAGCCCCATTTACGGCAGTGAATGAGAAGTACAGAGAGGTGATGTGCCTTGCTCAGTCACAAAGCATTCAAGTGGATGTCATGAGAAATAATTCTAAATCTGCTGGCTCTACCAAGTTCATTCACAGTCTGTTGCTCTAACCTCTGGCTATACTGCCAGCCCTATATATTCTGCAAAATTTCCACCATTAATTACCACCCTATATCCTACTAAATCTGTTATGGTAATGCCTTGAGTTTTCTGCTTTAATTTAGTTACTGTACTTTTGATATGTCTGGTCCCAAAGACCCTGACAAGGAATAATGAACAAGACAGAAGAAATCCAGATTTGTCCCAATTGAGGATAAAACATGGTAGTGATGATTTTCTGACAGCTTGACCTGACGTGAGAGACCTCTCTGTACCCAAATTTAATTTGGAGCCATTTATAGATACAGGTATGATTGAGAGATTTCACCTGGATCTGAACTAGATAGATAGATAGATAGATAGATAGATAGATAGATAGATAGATAGATAGATAGATAGAAATCAGACACATATTGACATTTTCAAGACACTTTATCAAAGGAATTGCTGGATTATGTACTTAATCCTTATAATGCAAACATTGTAATTCTTGAAACCCTATGGGTTCTCAGAGAAGAAATATCAGGGATCAGAGCTAATTTCATGAAAAACCAATGCAAGGAAAAAACGAACAAACAAAAAAAACTTACAGTATTAGAGGAATTCCTGGCACAGCATTATTCAGAAGATGAAAATGGTTCATTCATCAGGAAATGAACAAACAAACAAACAAATATTCTGAGAAGGACACTGAAAACCATATACTGAAAGTCAATAAATGCATGCAAACCAGTATGCCTTCACCCTTTAACAGAAAAATAATAATAAATGTTCCAGATACACCAGATAATAAGGTAGGAAAGAACAACAACAACAAAAAAAATAGAAGGAAAGGAGACAGAAAACTACAAAGCAAAAAGGAAAAAATCATAAAAAAACACATGTTCAGTAAAACACAAAGGAAGTGTTTTAAAAAAGAATTAGGGAAGTGAAAAACTACAGACAACTTGTGAGCTGGGAAATTGTATTTCCCTAAATTTACAAACTGTGTCAATAAGATGTGAAATATCAGATATAAAAAAAAAATTGGCTTCTTTGGAAGTAATATTTCGTAAAACAGGTCTTCAACAAAAAATGAACAGAGTGCAACAAAGCAAGATATGGTTATGTTATTAAAAATTACACAATGGCAAGGATAATTCTAGCATTTTGATTTGTCAGACTGTCCTAGACACAATGAAGTTATTAGACAATAACATCACTGTATCTAAGGCAGACACAGAGATGATCACAGAATGCTGAACAAAATCTCTCCCTTCCTCCCTACTTAGGCCATCGTAAACCCAGCACAGCTTCACCATCCCATCATAAGCAAAACCAGGGAAAAAAATGCTTCCCTCCCTGCTGAAGTAATCCCAGCCAATGCGGCTTTACAGGCCCCTTCAAAGCACAACGGTTTTCAGACCTCCATCATCATTGATGCCCTTAACTGAAATTCAACTAAAAAATTGCTGAAAACTCTCAACGGCTCCTCCTTCTCTACTTAGACACAACCGTGAAGGTAGCACGTGAGCAGTTGAACAGCGCAGCACAAGAATTCATATGATGCACAGCATGGTATACTGCTCACTCGTTCACTCAGTTAACAGACAGACAATACCTTTTTAATAAAAATAACTTCCCATGCAGGTCCATTTATTTAACCAAAACCCTGATACCATGTAAAAATGCGTTAAAGCCCTTGACAACAGTGAGAAACAGCAGATTAAACCTGCTATGCTCACATTCACATTTAACGCGTCTCTTCCCGTGATGTACTCACTGAGATCATGTTTGCTTGAGTCACTCATCATTCTTCAAATGTGGATCAGTAAATGTAAAGAGCCCAACCTGTGCCAAAAAAAAAGCATGCAAAAAAAAAATGAAGGCCAACAATGAGAAATAGCAAGGGGGGTAGCAGAGATAAACACACAGGGACAAACTGCATAGAGTAGACAGTGCCATCTGCTGCACAACCACTAAAAAGGAACTTCTTTTTTTTAGTAAATAGTCTTCCACAATAATAAATAATTTAAAACAACAAAATTAAATGTGTAATTCTTGAATATTTTTTTTATTCTAAATATAACAAGCCATTGTATAATAGCAATAAGGCACTCCGGGGTGTGTGTTATTGTGCAGTAACCTCACTCCTGGGGTGGTAGAAGCACTCGGCTTTACCTTGTGCTTCAAACCATCCCAGGAGTGACATTATTACACAGTAACACACACCCTGACATGCCTTATTGCTTAATTAATTACATTATCAAGACAGAGATTAAACAATTGATTATCAAAACACTAACAAACTTGGGCCCAATTATAGAAGGGTTACACCAGGTGTAACAGCAGTTCACCAAGCAGAATGGCGCATGTAGTAATTTATGACAGCAGATGCAACATGCGCGATTCTACAAAGTGACCTGCGACATGTCGCAGGCCACTTATGCCAAACAGCTGTTATGCCGCATAAAACCACTGCGACATGGCATCTGTGCTGTAGCACTAATACAGCACTCAGTCGGTGGCTGGCCATGGAAGTGAGAGGTGGGCTGCACTAGTCACCAGCTGGGGATGGGTGGGGGAGTGCTGGGTGGGCTGGCACAGCTGGGTGGGGGGGGGACCACTAGACTACTAGGGAATTGGGAATTTATTGATTTATTGACATGTACAGTTTGGGGGGTACTAGACCACCAGGGAATCAGGAATGTATTGATTTTATGGACATGTACAGTTTGGAGAGGGGGGCACTAGACTACCAGGGAATTGGGAATGTATTGATTTTATGGACATGTACAGTTCAGGGAGGGGGGCACTGGACTACATGGGCTGGTGTTGTGCCGCATTGGTAGTGGGTGACCCAGGGGTCGAGGCACAGGTGGGGGGGTGCACTTGTGACCTGCAGCAGTGGGTTGCATCATGCTGGCCAGGTACGACCTCTGTGCAGCGTACCTTGCCACATGTCGCAATCCACAGGACTTTGCTGTGGAGATCCTGACCCTTCTAGAATAGGGCACAGGGTCAATGTCACAGTTATGGGTGGCTCAAGTTGTGTTCGGTGGCAACCTGCACCACCCTTCTAGAACTGGGCCTATTTATTGCATTTGGAAAAACATATGAATCACATAATAAAAATAGCATGATGAATGACAGATTAAAATTGTGTATGCTGTTTATTAAATCTGAGGAAACAACAGCAAAAATTTAGGAAAAAGTAACATCCTGGAAGAACTAGAAATATGTATAGATCCTTCTATTCCAGTAGATACAGTTTTAGCTGAGCTGGATAAGTATTTGATACAGCAAAATTACAAAGCATGTAAAAGAGAAATAAAGGTTAAAAGGATTCAAATGAAAGCTAGAGAAACTGAAAAATCACTAAAAACAAAGCATGTTACCTGCTAAGGATTACTAAACCTCCAGTCTTGTATATAGTATAAAGGGATCATACTCAAGGGAATAATGGGATGGGACAGTAACAGTAAGTTTCCAAAACAGGGAACCAGTAATACTGATTTGGGAAAACAGTACTTATTTAGGCCGGTTAGGATTTCAGTTAGAAATAAAAAAAATGTATCTTTTTTTTTTTTTGTTAATTCTATTTATGCACAGATACTCTCCATGGCATCCTTCAGAGGTGCCCAACTTGATCCTGCCCCTTCTACTCCCTACCGTGTCCAGCCATCACTAGTTCACCCCCCCCAGAGGAACTTCTCAGTGCTCCAGATCAGCCCCAGAACTGAGCCCACCAGCCCTTGGCAGCACTTTCTGAAATTAGTGGGTCCATCACTCTGGGAGGTCGGCTGTGGATCCCTGGTGTGGCCTGGCTTGGGATTATGGATGAGAGGGAGATCTCTGGTGCCCTCATCATCTCCTCAGTGAGCCGGGGATTTTCTATTTTAGTTCCCTCCTCTCCCTGCGTAGCCCGGCCAGCAAGACAACAAATTGCCGTGGCTCTGCCCCATGGCATATACCATGCTGCCACAATTGGCAATCCTCTGGCCACTGCCAGAGGTTGCTCCAAGAGCAAGTGCACCTCGTAGCCACCCCCGGGAAGACACAGCAGACCTCCAGATGCTCGATCTCTTCCTCTCCTGTCGAACCCCAGCAGCCCTGGCTCGTTCCCAAACCCGGGTCTCCAGCATGGCACGAGATGTGACGTCCAGCACCTCAACCCTCAGCACCACTAGGCCACCCCCAAAAAAATAGATCTTAAGCAGGAAAATAAAGAAGGTAAGTAGATCATGGTAACAATGAACTGGTTTGGATCAGATTGAAATGGTTATTAATTATATCCACTAGCAACTCAGAGATGATAACAGATATGATGAAAAAAACTCACACATCCTAAAGCAATAACAATGTTTGTGTGGTTCATCTATCATAGAGAGCCTGTGAGGAAAACTAAAAAGAATTTTAACTGATTTTTGTTTCATGTAAATTACAAATACCCTTGACATGTGTCTCAATTTATTGGATCCAAATTGCCCCAAAATTCACAAATTAACTGCAAATTAATACAGTTTATATTTTAAAGATGACCAACTGATAAATCAAATACTTGAGAAAGCTGAGCTCTTAGACCAAATGGGACTACACATATTTGATCTCTCTGATATATTATTAGCTAAGCAAATGAACCTCTTTGTAGAAAATCCTCAACTATAGCTAATAGATGATGTAGCATCTTTACCTAATTATCGTGTGTCAAATAATAGACATGCTATTTTATCTGAAATGAGTGCATGACCAGTGACTGAAATCACCATAAGTAAAAAAAAACCAAAAACACACTAATGTCTGGAAAGTGTTTTCTTAAATATAGATGGACTTTCTCTAAAGCCTAGTGATCCAGAATGTATGAATTATATTCCAGCATTTGATATAATACTCTTCCAAGAAACATGGTAAAGTTTCCTCCTAAAATGTTTGATTATCTATCTATCTATCTATCTATCTATCTATCTATCTATCTATCTATCTATCTATCTATCTATCTATCTTTATACATATTATAGGGGTGCAGCAGCACCCCTATAGATAGGGTTGCATTGGCAGTTCAATGTTAAACTCAATTATTTCCACAATAGCTTTTCCATTGTTTGATAAATTACCACAAAATTAGGCATGCGTGATCAGGCTGTCAGGGTCTCAAGATGTGAATCATTTTGTGGTGGCATTTTGTAAAGTTTTTGAGATATGGAGGGTCAAAAAGTGAAAAACTCTATGTTTTTTCCCCCCATACTTCACAATTTGTAATTTTGCTCTCACCTACAGCCTAGACCTATGAAACTTCTTTATGAAATTTTCAGGGATGATGGAGTCTGTACCAAGGTTGCGCATTTGAATAGTTTGGTATAAAAATATTATACAGTTTTTGAATTCTAACAATTTTGGGGATAATGTTCAAGTTCGATCGATAAAAAAATGTTTGCAAATGTTAACAGGTCATGATTTACTGTTCATGTGCAGAGAAATACAGTTCACTTTACTTGCCTTGTGGGAAACACTGAAGATGGCCACCTTTTTCATTTTACTGTTTCATTCTTACAAGCACCTAAAGTACAATAAAATTATGTATTTAAAAAACAAAGACCTGAACCTAGCTAAACAGGAGCTGTTTAGTTATATTGTGGTGTTGTTTGTGTTTAAACTTGCTAGAAATACCTTTTCTGGGCACCCAAAATCCAGGGTTCCCAGCTTAGGGAGAAGAGCTATTAACTTGCATTCCCTGTATGTGAAAAGGGGGACATTCTTCAGTTCTGCAGCTGCAACTGGAACTGGTGCCACAGGTTGCTCTGAGAACAGTAAACTGGCATATCCCTGGTGTCTAGGGGCACCCCCAGCCAATGATTGCCATCACTGTATGTTGTTTTGTCTTTCCCTGTTCTCTAGTGGCACCCCACCCTCTGATTGCCATCCCTGTAAAGAACTTATCTTTCTCTGGTGCCTAGTTGCCTCCTCCACCCTCTGATCACCATCCTCATAAACAACTTATTTTTCTGTGGGGTCTAGTAGCACCCCCCAACCTACTATTGCTATCTCCACAAAGAAATTGGAGGAGCTGATCACCTACATTATCTGTATGAGAACTGCAGGAATTTCTTGACTTCTGCACCCACAGCTGGAGCTTGTGCTGCGGGCTGCAGTGAACACAGTGAGCTGCTGTTTCCCTGGTGTCTACTGGTGCCCCTCATTGTCATCCCTTTTGTTACATTTCCCTGGTGTCTAGTGGTATCCTCCCACACTCCGATTGCCATCCCAGTAAATTACTTATGTTTCTCTGGTGTCCAGTGCACCCCCACCCTCCAATCACCATCTGCCAAAGAGATTATCTTTCCTTGGTGTCTAGTGGCACCCCCCCACCCTCTGATCATCATCCCCATAATGAACTTATCTTTACCTTGAGTCTAGTTCCCCCCAACATCCAATCACCATAATTGTAAAGACATTTTCTTTCCCTGGTGTCTAATGGCATGCTTTACTCTCCAGTTGCCATCCACCTAAACAAGTTATCTTTCCCTGGTCTCTAATGGCACCCCCACCCTCCAATCACCACCCCATAAAGAAGCAGAAGGAGCTATTCACCTGCATTCTGTGTATGAGAACAGTGGGAATTTCTTGACTTCTGCAGCTGCAGATAACACTCATGCTGCTTGCTGCATTGAAAGCAGTAAGTCACCATTTCCTTGGTTCTTAGTGGTTCCTCTCCATTGCCATCCCTTTTATTATGTTTCCCGGGTGTCTAATAGCACACCCCACCCTCTGATTGCTGTCTTTGCAAAGAACATATATTTACATGGTGTCTAGTGGCACCCCCACCCTCTGATCACCATCCCCACAAACTGGTTTTCTTTCCCTGGTGTCTAGTGGCACCTACCTACCTTCTGATCACCACCCCCCTGAAGAAGTTATCATTCCCTGATGTCTAGTGGCACTCTCCACCCTGTGATCACCCTCCCCATAAAGACGTTTTTTCCCCCTGGTGTCTAGTGGTGCCCCCATTCTTTGACCATTGTCCCCATGCAGAAGTTTTCTTTCCCTGGTGTCTAGTGGCACCCCCAAACTCTGATCACCATCCCAGTAAAAAAGTTATTTTTCTCCAGTGCCTAGTGGCACCCCAACCCTCCACTCACCATCCCCATAGTTGACTAAAGAAAACCATCCCTCTATGTCAAGTTTTTACCTGTAAATAAAAACAGCCCCTCATCAATCTGCCCTCTCCACCCTGACCTGCCTCCAAGTACCCATCACCCCACACCCCCACACCCTCACTCACCTGAACAGGTCTTTTTTTTTCTTTTTGTTTTCTGTCATGTACAGGCTATCTTGTATTGAATTTCTGCATGAAACTTTTAGGGTCTGCGTGGTCTGTGCTGAGGTAGTGCCTTTCATAGGTTTGGTGAAAAAATATTATATTGTTCAGAAGTTATAAGGATTTAAAAATTGGTTTCTAATACATGCCCCATACAAACAAGAAATTTCATGATAGGTTTTTTTTTGGTTCACAACTCTGATGTGTATTGAACTAAAAATGGGTCTCAGCAACCACTTTTTTGGGGGTTGCGATGGCTGGCATCTTGTGTCTTTATTTCTGTTACTACTGAAGTTGTAAAGGACTTGTAAAGGGATAGTTTCAGCAAAACTAAAACATCCCTGATGTATAATATTATCCATAAGCAAGATTTTATAGTCAGTTTATGGGGAAACTTACCAGAATTTCATATTTCACACACTCACGATTTCTCCAGAGCGATTTTTGGTACGAACCTCTTTTTTTGGTTCTAACTAACAATTTTCTGGTTCATGAACCAGGAAAATTGATTCTAACTTCTAATTCTAGTTCACAAACCAGAACACATGGTTCTAACTTTGTATTCTGGGTCACAACCCAGAAAATGGGGTTCCAATTAGAACCTTTGGTTCTTGAAGCAGAAGATCTAAAGCTTGGTTCACAGACAAAACAATTTAGTTCAAACTACTACTTCTGAATCATGAAGCACAAAATGTGGTTCAAGGTTTGATTTTTGTTTGATGAAGGCAAAAATATGAAGAAGCTAAGAGAAGAAGGCAACATGGTCTAAGTAGTTTGTTCATATTGCAGTGTTCAGAGGTTAATGTGCTGGGTCTACTCCATCTCCTCACTCCTGCTGTGCTGCCCATCTTTTCTACTCATGGAGAATACATTCCCCTATTACTATTCTAGCATCTTTTGAAATGCAGCACATTGCAAGTCTCCGCCACCCTATGTGTGAAGAAGTGCATTGTCAGTTTGCTCCTACACCTCCATGCTTGCATCATAACACTGAGGCGTCTCAAGTTATGGTTGCCACTTAAGTTAAAGAAAGCTTCCATATCCATGTTATTTATCTGTTTCTAGTACTTGAAAGTCTCAATTATGTCATTTCTCTCTTTTCCATTCTGTACTGAGTAGATTTGCAGTGTTGTAAACCTCTCATACTGTACCTTACCGTGATGATCTACTATCATCCTTATAGCCATCATCTGGAACTTCTGCAGTATTTTAATGAGCTTTTGAGGTGTGGACACCAGTAACAAAGTCGATATTGCAGATCTGGTATCAACAGAGAGTTATACAAGGGCAGTGCAACTTGTTTAACAAGCCATGTAGCCAAGCAAACAAATTACTGTTTTTGCCAGAAATGGACGTGTGATGGGCCCAGAGTGCCCTGTGCTTTCACACCAACACAGATGTATGCCTTCATGTGTGAATGGATGGAAGTGCAGGGCCCAGGTGGCCTTGCACTCCCACAGGCAAATGAGCATACGATTATACTATCTCAAAAAGTAAGGAAATATATTGTAAAAAACTTTGTTAATGCACCAGTTATGGCTCAATCTAAAACCTCAAATGTAGGAAAATACATTGTTAGTCTTTCCAACACTAACTCCTCCCCCAAGCAGCAAAATAGCAAGACCACATAATCAACCACAGACAGCCATAATCGTGTAAGACAAACAACATACAACAGTTTCTAGATGACACAAATGCCATAGCACTGATGTACTACATATGTACCTTTCTATCTGTGGTACACACACCACAACATATAAACACTCATTTTTGGCTGCAGATAGAAATACACAATATTCTAATCACAACAGTACTTCTGTGTTCATAAGCACAGGCTCTTGCTGACACAGATATGTATCCACATTACACGAATAAGAGTTCCTTTATTTGAAGAAGCACTCTCTGAGGCCAGAGCTTCTTTAATCCCAGATATTCTTCCACACTATAACACATACACACCAATCTCAGGCAGCAGAAGCACAGGTGCCACAAAATCTTTAATACACAAATTGCAACAGTGCATTTTTATTTTTAAACAATTTTTACAGAGAAAGACAAAAAATGACAAATACAAAATATTATCTCAATAAGAACCAATAACCCATACAATAAACAATGCATTTGTAACAATACTTCTGTCTGCTTAAGTGCAGGCCTCAATGGGGTGTGTGCCTCTACAGCCACATATGTAAGACATACACATCAACTTCTGCAGCCACAGGTATAAGATATACACACATACATCTGGCTGCAGAAGAACTGCCTTCACAAAATCCATGATACCTAAACTTCAACATCAGTTCTGTCTGTGGAAGCACAGGCTCATAAGAAGTCTGTGCCTCTGCAGCTGTGAGTGTAAGACATACACACCAACTTCTTGATGTAGAAGCACAGGTCTCTGTGCAGCCTGTATTTCCACAGCTGCATACAAAAATCCATGATACCCTAATTGCAACAGTATTTCTGTCTTCAAGAAGTGCAGGACACTATGTGGCCAGCCTTTCTGCAGTGACAGGTACTCATGGACAATGCAAGACACACACACACACACACACACACACACACACACACACAGCTCCAGCTGTGGAAGCACAGGCTCCTGTGGGGCCTTTACCTTTGGAGCAACATATATAAATCCATGAGGGTAACACATCAGTGCTACTGCATTTGTGTAATATGGAAACAGTTGTATGTGGTTTGTCTTACCTGATGATCGCTGTCTTTGGTTGCTTTTGTGGTCTTGTCCTGTTGCTGCTTAGGGGGGGGAGTTAGAGTTGTAAACCCTAACAACACATTTTCCTACTTTTGTGGCACTAGTGTGAACCCTAACTGGTGCATTAACAATGTTTTTTGCAATGAATACTTATATATTATAGTGGTGCGGTCATGCTCCTATAGTTTGGGTTCAACAGTCACTTCTATGTTAGACCCAAACCTTTGCACTTCAGTAACTTTTTAATTGGTTGACCAATTCATATGCAATTTTGCATGTGCTATCAGGGACCAAGAATCTCTTGAAGTGGCAAGTTTTGTTCTGGTCAGATGTGCAGGTGAGTTGATACAGAGTGTCAAAAATGTGAAAATTACCATTTATATGTCATTTCTTTGTTGCACCATTTCTCAGAAATGTCTTGGGTGTTTGGTCTAAACATTTTAGGCTATATAGGGCTTGTGTCACAGATGTGGCTGTTGAAGGTTTGGTGAAAAAATATTAATCTGTTCAAAAGTTATTACATTTCAAAATTTCCTATTTTTTCCTATGGAAAAAAGTTAGATGTGCTGGGCAAAAGAGGATTTCTTGATTGTGAAAGAGAATCCTCTTTCACAAATGATGAATTCTCTTTCATACTGCTGCCATCTTGTTTTCAGTCAATGAGGTAAACAAACTTAAATATTATAAAAAATACTACCAGATAGGAAACACTAATAGTTGTGTTTACCTAATCGAGGCCCGAGGAATCTGATTCTGTGATCAGTTTTTCAGAAAATTTTCCAGATATATGTTTATTTTATCAACACAATTCTTTTGCTGCAAATCATAGAAATATTTTACCGTGAAAAAGGTTCATTTGCAGCAAATTGCAGAAAAAGATTCTATTTTACCATGAAACAGAATTCTTTTCCCTTAATTTGTGAAAAAGGATTTTTTTTAAAGATCAATGGCAAATGTGAAAATCTCATTCTCACTTTTGGTACACTTAGTGCTGCCTACATATTAGAAACTGAACTATAAACATGAATATACAAGTCTTCTGTCTTTTTTCCTTACTAAAATATACATTTCAAGCCCTGCAGTTTGTAGCCAGTCTCATTATTATCTATGTTCTGTGCTGTTTATTGTAGTTCATAGTTGTACAAAAAATTAAAAATAAAATGATCTTGCATCCCATAGAGCTGCATCCTGCAGAGCTGTTCAGGAGATTTTTCAGCCCAATGTTAGCCCCCCTCCCCATACGCAATAAATGCCAACTGTTATCTGGTGTGCCCCTTAAACTTAAGAGTGCTTTCATGTGCACATGTCAGCTAGGACTCATCAGTTATTTATAAAATCACTGTGAACCTTTGTTCACACCCCCCCCCTTCACTGTTGTGAAACTGGAATGCTGAGTGTTGCTTATAACATTGCACATCTCCCAGCTACTTAAGAGTCCCGAACATCAGAATTTTATTTCCATCAGGAGTGAAGCAAAATCTCTTCCTCTAATGATATTTTAACAAAAAATCAGCATCCATGCACACAGGGTATATTCTGATTCTGGTAGTCCTTTCCTGTCATCTAACACTCAGGCATTTCTACTGAGAGTAAACTTGAGCACTCCCTCCTAGGAGCTGGAACTGCATAATAAATTGCAGAGAGACCCAGGGGAGGATGGCTCAGATCAAAATAACAAAGGTAGCCTGAATCAGGAGACACCCTGGGTGCGAGGATGCTGATTCTGTTAAATTTCACTAGAGGAAGAGATTTTGCTTCAGTCCTGATGGAAATAAAATTCTGATATTTGGGACCTGCAAGCAGACAGAAGTTGTGCAATGTTATCATCAACACTCAGGATTCTAGTTACATGATGTGGAGGGAGGGATAATACAAAGGTCCACAGAGATATTAGACATAACTGATAACTCCTAGGTGACATGTGTACATGAAAGTGTACTGAATAGGGGAGGCAACTGATGGATAAGCAGGCATTTAGATCTTACTGGTTTGAGGGAAGGGACTGACATCAGGCTGAAAATCTTCTCAACAACTTTGCATGATGCAACTCTATGGGATGCAAGATATTTTTTTTTTTGCTTTTATTACAAACTCTGTAGTATAATAAAGAGGATTTAGCAATTGCTAAGAATAGGACTGGCTACAAACAGCATATGCAACTTTCACAAAATCATGCTTGATTCAGTTTTCCTTCTTAGAACAGCCTCAAGCAGCAAAGGACATCACTCCTTCAATGCCATCATATGCTGAGTGAACGGAGTGGTGTAGCTGAAAAGAGAAGGGCAATTGTTTTCATTCAGCTAACCATGTGGGTGCTTGAAATGTATATTATAGTAAGAAAAGGACAGGAGACTTGTATATTCATGTTTATAGCTGAGTTTCTAATATCCAGGCAGCACTAATCTACCAAGCATGAGAATGATATGTTTATATTTGCCATTGATCATTAATGTATCTGTTTCTTTGTCACTTCAAAGAAACAGTTTGGATTTTTAGTGAGAACATTTCAGGGTACAAAGGGCTTGCATCACAGATGTGACTTTTGCTACTTTGGTAAAAATATATTACTTTCTTCTGGAGTTCTGCATCATTAAATTTTGTTCAATTCCTCAATGGATTAAATTGTAATGGGAGGAGTATAATCATTTCTTTCTCACCACGCTGTGAAGAAATGGTTTGCAATTGTATTCTTAAATTTTCAAGGTACAGAGGCTTTGCCCCATGATTGTGCCTTTTGCTGGTTTGATAAAAATGTATTATTCTGCTCTGGAGATCTGCAGCTTTACATTTGACATAATTTCCCATAGGATTACATTGTTATGGGAGGTGTACACCAGCATTTCTTTCTCACTTTGTTGTGAAGAAAAGTTTTGTAATTTTGCTGTCAGATTTTCAGTGTAGAAAGGGATTGCCTACTTTTTAGAGGTTTCATGAAAATATGTTAATTTGGTGTATATACAGGTTTCAAATTTTCCTGTTTTTCCTATAGGATAACATTGCAATAGTAAACAGAGTCCACTCTGAAGAAAGGCGGTTACTAGTGGGGTACAGCAGGGTTCAGTACTGGGTACAGTCCTTTTTAATGTCTTTATAAGTGACATTGCAGAGGTACTGGAAGGAAAAGTATACCTCTTTGCAGATGACACAAAGATCTGCTACAGGGTTGATACACAAGGAGGCATGGAAAGGCTGAGAAGGGACTTGGCAAAGTTAGACTAATGGTCAGAAGTATGAAGCTTGGATTCAATGCAAAGAAGTGCAAAATAATGCACCTGGGAAACAAATACCCAAGGGAAGAGTACTCAATGAGGGGGGAGTAACAACAAAAAAAATGTAAAGGGACCTGGGGGTAATCATATCAGATGATCTTAAGGTTGGAAACCAATGTGAGAAGGCAGTAGGAAGGGCTGGGTGATACTGGGATGAATAGGCAGAGGCATCACCAGCAGAAAACAAGAAGTTGTTATCCCTCTGTACAGACAGTTGGTGAGATCCCATCTGGAGTACTGCATCCAGTTCTGGAGACCCAGTCTCCTCAAGGACTTAGACAGGATGGAGGCAGTCCAGAGGAGGGCAACTAAAATGGTGCAGGGTTTGCAAGAGAAGCCATACAATGAGAGACTAAAGGAGCTTAATATGTATACCCTTGAGGAAAGGAGGGAGAGGGAGGGACATGATAGAAAGTTTTAAGTACCTCAGTGGAATCAACAACGTCTAAGAAGGTAGCGTCTTTCAGAAAAAGAGATGTGCAAGAACAAGGGGACACAATTTGATGATAAAGGGGACTGGCTTAGGGGTAACGTGAGGAAGTATTTGTTCACAGAGAGGGTGGTGGATGCATGGAACAGCCTTCCTGAGGAGGTAGTGGTGTCTAAAACTGTAGGAGAATTCAAGAATGCATGGGACAGTAATAAGACAATTCTTGTGAGGGGTAGGAAGAAATAGGCTGTTGGTTAACTAGGATCTGCAGCTTATCCAGTAGTTAGAGAAATGGGCAGACTAGATGGGCCAAGTGGTCCTTATCTGCTGTCAAAGTCTATCTTTCTGTGTTTCTATGTTGAAGCATAGGTCCCTTTGAGACCTGCATGTGTATTTGTCTGGTTAGATTACCAGTGTGTGCATTAACATCAATCTTTATTAACATTGTTACAATCCTTCAGTTATATGATTTATATTGTGCAAGTATCAGAATACACACCTTAGCAGAGTGTGCTGTGATACAACAACTGTAACAGTCCTGCTATCACAACAGTACATGATGGATGTTTGCCATTCACATCCGTGTAACTGTGTGTAAGTCTGCTTTGCATGGATCACTATGTTATATTTAGTGATGTATACAACAGAAGTTGTTATATGTGGTACTATTAGTACCGAATTGTAGTAGAAATTAACATCAATATTTCTACTTTTGCTTTGTTACTGAGACATTACAGCAAAGCAGTTTCCAGTTACCTTCGTATTACAAATCCAGTGCCATAAAGTTGCATGCATGCAGACAACTGTTTATCTTTCTGCAATGGTACATAATAGATGTGGACCAGTAAGATTTGAGTTTGTACCAAATATATATATATATATATATATATATTTATACAATGTATGTTGTCAGATAAATGAGAGTATAAATCATCATATCTGACATGGGCCGTGAAGATAACATTGTTATCTTCATGTTCCTATACGTCATATGTTATCTCCACGTTCCTATACATCATATCGAAACTTATCTGGTTGATCCTGCCACTCAGAGCACTTTCACTTTCACTAGAAGTGTAGCGTGACCGGGCGCTATGAAGACTGGCGATTTGTAGTATAGTAATTGGTCATTGGCCTTAACTCTCACCCCATTCTCCTATACCTCTGCTTCTTTACACATGTGATGGTGTGAGAGTTAGGACTGACGACCCCATTGCACACCCCGATGCCATTTGGGGGGTGGACTGTGTGGTCCAAGGGGGGCTTTCAACACTTACACCAAATTTCCTCACTTTTGTCACTGTGGAACAACCCTAACTGATGCATTAAGTGGATTTTTTGCCTCTAATATATATATATATATATATATGTGTGTGTGTGTGTGTATATATACATATATATATTTACATATATATATATGTTTGTGTGTGTGTTATATATATATATATATATATATATATATATATATAATAAGGGTGCAGTTGAGCCCTTATATTCTTATATTTAGGGTTATGAAAACACTTCTATGTTAAACTTGAAATCTTGCACATTAATAACGTTGGACCTGTTCAATGGATTTGCATGAAATTTGGTATGCATGGTGGGGCATGGTAGATCTCTTGATTTGCCAAGTTGCGTTTCAGTCGGACTTATGGTTTTAATGCACCAAAATGCTGAAAATGCACTTTTTGCCAGTTCTGTGGGCAGTTTTTCAGATTTTGTCTGTGGTGCTGTGTGGCCATCGTGTGGTCTGCTGATCTGAAACTTGGCAAGTAGAAAGAGCTTGTGCCAAGGAACGTGCCACCTTTTGTTTGGTGAAAAAATATTAATCCGTTCAAAAGTTATTAAACTTTTTAGCTCCCAGTATAAGTCTATGAGAATATTTATATGGTTATTTTGCAAAAGAACAATGGGGTTTTCCCTCCTCATGATCAAAGAATTTGCAGGCTCGCAATCAAAGAATCTTTGCTCATGAGAAATTTATTGATCGCAATGGTCGCAATCTTGTTTTCAGTTTAGGGCTGGAAAAAAGTAAATATTTAACCCCATGGTTGACTTGTGAAATAACTGAGGAATGGGTTTAGATCTGGGGGCTTCCCTCTTTCGACCCTATGCCTCTAGTTTATTTTATTTTTGTCAAAAAATACCATTTTGCACTTTTGAAATCTTTGGCCATGGCTTGCTAATGATCTTTATCCATGAGCCTGCAAAATCTTTGGCCGCAGTCATGGCCAAATGTTTTGCAGCCTCATGGTCAAAGAATGGTGAAGGCTTTTAAAATGAATAGGTGAGCTGATCTGAGTGCTGAATTATTCCCCTAATCTTTGATCCCATTGTTTTAAAATAATTAAACTGACAGCATTGTAAGCTACAGAAGAAAACTGCCTGACCTGCAAGAGACTAATAGATTTTCTGCTAGCAGTTGGATGGTATATAAAAAAATTGAGCATGTCCTTGAAAGATAGGCAGTGCAGTAGCTGATCTCTTGTCTCTACTCCCATTCCTGGTCAGCCGCCCCCCCCCCGTGTCATGCCAGATCGGTACTTGCTACTGGATTTGTACCTGACTGCCAAATCACCACTGGATTGCAAAAATCCGACAACTGGTTGCAACACTGGTTCCAGGCATACTAGGTCTGTGATTTATTCCTGATCTGGCATGACATGGCCACACTCTGCAAGTCATTTGACCCACAGGCTACACCAATGATCTGGCAACCTACAGACAGAAGGAAACACTTTTTGTTGGCAAGTCATGACTGGTGCTGACAGTGCCACAGTCATGCCAGATCAGCCTGTCAGATCTGGATTAAATCACCAAACTAATATCCCAGGAACCTATGCTGCAACCTGTTTTTGACTTTTGCAGTTCAGTGGGATTTTGCTGTCAGGTACCGATCTGGTAACCTGCAGTAAAATTATGTAGCTCTCCCTGTGTATGTAGCACAGTTAATTGAGATGGAAGCAGGGAACTCACAAAACTCAATTTTCTTAAACTGCTGAAGCCATGTCCTACTGGCCTCACACTAACAGCTCCAGTGTCCAGCATGTATTCAGTGTTGCTCCAATCTATATGGGATATAAATAAATGGCCAACCTGTCACTGAGGAAAAAACCCTTGGCCATGTTGTGGACAACTGATTTTTTAACCCTGTTTATTTCTTGGCTTGCAAATCTGTTACAGATTGCGATCACTGTTTTTTTTCTTTTAAGGTAAAAATGTCTGTTCCCAGGACTTAAGGGGTCACTCAAGTGTGTTGTGACTGACTGGTTTCACTTTGAAACTACAGGTGGTAAGAAATGGAAAATATAAGCAGAATTTCACATTATAAGGACATAATTTGATGTTTTCTGTCATCATTCAGGATGAAAGTGTGTGTGTGTGTGTGTGTGTGTGTGTGTGTGTGTGTGTGTGTGTGTGTGTGTGTGTGAACTGAGAGGGGAGATGATAGACAGCAATCAGCCCAACAGTAGCTCACATCTCCTGGTGATTTTCAGCCCCTCATCCCCATCCATACCAGCAATACTGCTGGTTAAGGACCGACTCTTGGCTGCACTAATTTCTACTGCTGCCTAAAGCTGACCAATTAACCCCTGCTGTTTACCTGCTCACTGCATTGAAAACAGGCCTATAGAGCACAGTATCAGCAAGAATGTCATTTGCTCTTTGTTTACAAAAAAAATTATCTGTCAAACTTTCCATTTCATTCATGAAATATATCCTCCCAAAAAAGACGACCCCCTCAACACACACCTCTATTTGAAGCAAAAGGATGAACATTGACCCACACTGGGAAGGGTTTCTTTCTCCTTTCATGGACTCCACAATTTGATATACCTTTCACTGTATTTCAATGTGAAGAGTTCTCCCAAAAGAAGACAGTTTATTTATCCTTTCATTTGCAAAATGTGAATCCCCTTCTAGCCTGCACACTTCAAAATCATGTCATACAAGGCTGCCATCAGAATAGGAAAGATCGCCAATGAGTCTGATAGTCTAGCAGACAGGCTAAGACAACCAAAACCGGGAATGAAACAAAGTCAGTGAATACCAGGAACTGTAGTAGTTTGGTTGTCCCCCAAAAAAACTTGACCAATAGGGCCATGGAAATAGACACTATGGTTTGGAGACTTAATTTTTTAAAAGGCGATAGCACTCTGCCTTGTTTGAACATGCTGCACATAACAATATATTGTAGTTTATGTGCACATACAGACTCAGTCAGAAATGACATTAATAAATCACTAAGTTTAACTTGCATTTGGCAGATAGTACTGATTTGTTTATAGAAATACTGCATTAAATACAGCAGTGCTTTTTATTTAATATGATTGGCTATATGGCAAACAAAAAAAAAATTAGATGTACCACATACAACATACTCTACAGTAGTAAGATATACAATTTGTGTGAAACAGGCCAGCTGCTTGAATGGAGAGTTGTATGCAGTTAGAATGCATAAGCAGAGTCATCATCAGCTGCAGGCAGAAGGCTCAAGCAATGAAATAATTGTTTTGTTTACATGAACCAGGTTCAGATTCCAATTTCACTGGAATCAATGACGCATTCCTCAACTGGAAGCTCATGTAAACTCATTCTGAGTTGGGTTACTGTTTTAGTTTGAACCAGGTTCAACTGCAGTGGTACAAAAGCATTGATTCTTTGGAACCTGATTACTTTGTACATGTAAACCTGATTCTTAAATTTATTCTGCTATACTTACTGTTGATACTGCTGAAATGGAATGCAATCAGATTCAAAATCCTCAATTGCTATGTGTTTACATGCAGTGGGAAACAGTCATCTCAGTCTGAATTGAGTACCAGGTGATTGAATCCTATTCCATGTAAACACACAGCAACTGAGTATTTTGAATCTGGTTGTTTGTCCTCTTCAGCCCAACACTATGTAAACCAAAAAGGATTACAATCTGAATGAAAAGAAATGATTACAAAGTAATTGATCCCACTACATGTAAACAAAGCAAATGTGGAGGATTGGCTGCACTGTCAGTAGCCAGAAAATGTACTAAAAATAGTCCTGCTATTTACTTATTTACAGTTCCTTTTTATATCTTTTTCCATAGATCAATATTCATTCCTTCCAGTTCCAGAACCCGCTGACATCAATTGATTGTAAGCCCTGCATGGAAAACTTCCCTCTAGTCATCAACTTAACTAATGCTACTGGGTTCCAGAACTCAGGTGAAAAAATTAAAAATGACTATTAGGTGTGAAAAGGGGCAGCATTAACAAGGATCTTTAAGGACACATCTGGAAATGAGCTGTTGCCAGTTCTGCATGCTTTTCCTTGCACGATTTTTGAAATAAACAAAAAGATAAAGAAAAGTACTATTTCAAAACAAACACTGAATTAATTACACAGAGACTGAGCATGAATACTTTTCTAGTTATTACAAGGTCCAGGTACCCTTTGACCCCCCTGAAATTGGGAATATTTATACCATGAGGTCTTGTTTAAGAATACTCAGTGAAGAAAAGTGACTCACTATATACAGTATGTGTTTATTTATAATTCCAGAAGATGACCCATGTAGAGTGGAATGGCATACAGTTGACAGAAAATGACCACTGCAATAAGAACTGGTAACGAGTAGGTAATTTGCATATTTAGCCCCTCGTCATACCCATCAGGTTTCAGCAGATTGCTTTACAAAGTACAGCATTGTTCTTTTTTGTTGTTGTTGCAAGGATTAATTCTTGACATAGTTTTTAATTAACAGAAACAGCTGTGAAGTATCCCAACTGGAGTTCAGAGATTTTTTGGGTCACACAGTATGCAAGTGGAAGCTGTGGGATTCAAACCCCAGTCTGGTCTGCTGGATGTCACCAGATTTGCAGCTCAGAGCCTTAAACCACTGCACTATACTGCCTCCAGATTACTTACATATGGTATATAGTGCGCTGAGGAAGAGAGAGACCACATCCTGACACAGTATTCTTCATTGCGGCTCTCCTACTCATCTCTCTCCTGTCATGCGTCACTGCTGTGCAGAGTCCTAACCCCTTGGTTTAGCTAGCTGCTTGGTTTAGGTACTTTCAAGCCTGCAGGGTGAGTGAGCAGCCAGCATTAAACTTTTTTGTATGAGCTCGCAAACAGTGTGGCTGCCTATCTATTCAAGCTACTTTTTTTTATCAAATCCCTCTGCTCTCAGGAGCGCATTCTGGTCTACAGAGCCGCAGGCTCATTTTGGGTAGTAGAGGTGGACTAAATAATTGAAACTAAAATGAACCAATGCCATTCTTCTGGTAAAACCTATAACAATCCTATACACACATACACAAACACACCTGCAGTATCAAAAGACCTCCACAAAAGGAAACCCATTTGATTATGCCTGCAATATGCAACTCCTCAAAGTAAGAGCTTGAGTTCACTGAACTACATAATAAAAAGCATGTTTAAAATCCATTTCTTATAATGAAAGAAATACAGATGCTCCCAACTCCAGAGTTTCTTTGAAAGTATGTGATTCGAGTTTCACTTTTGTTAACAGGGGATTCCTGACAGTCCATGATTGGTTGCCTTCCATGACATTTGGTCAACCATAGTGCGATAATGCAGGCACAACTCAAATGTTCAGTGAAGGAGAAAGGGGCATGGTTGGAAGTGCACCAAGGAACAGGGGCGTTAAAATGTGTGGGGGAGTGGGAGCGCAAGTATTTTTCCCAACCTCTCACTTCTCCATGTTAGTAAGGATGCATTTTTTCACACTGTTACAACTTTTCAGCTGTTGGCTGTTATTAATATGCTATTTTACTATCATTAATATGTTAGGAAACTTTATTTTGTTTTTAGGTACAACCCAGTAAAAAATAAAAACAAGAAAACAGTTCCGTGATGATCTCCCCCACCCCACTCAGGACTCAACCCCCAACCCCCAACTACAGTACACCCTCCATACACCTGTTCTCTATTTCTTGTGTTCTTGTTATTGTGTCACTTTTCAATTCTTAGTTTTCTTGGTTATAAAGATTAAAGTCACTTTATGATGCATAGATACATGGACTGAAACAAACAGTTCGGTAGACAAAATACAGTTTGATATCTAGAAAAGGATTGCAGTGAAGGTACATTTCAAGTAGCATTGAACACACAGATAAAAAATACTTCTAAGATGTATGTGCATTGAAATGTTAGAAATGCCTTTCTGCAGCTGTCTGGTGCAGGGTCCCACTCCTTCTACATCCATCACAACCCACACAGTAGATTGCTATTCATGGAAAACATGATACATTTTTGTAAATGAAATGTATTCAAACTGTTATTTTGCCACCTGCATTCCATTGTTGTTCAACGTGATCACAGGTAGGTTTTCATCTATCAAACCATGTTTATACAATGGATACTCCTCATCTATTCACAGGTCTGTAAAAAGTTGCACTGTATTCTCCCACATACATCACCATATTTTGATATGTTGAGACTTTGCTATCTTGACGTGATCTGTCAATGCCAGTTGATCAGATGCTTGACTTCTGTGATCTACTTGGGGTAAAAGAATTGGAGAAATCATACAGATTGTCTGCATTTTCTTATTTTGATGCAGCATTAGACAGTCCTTGCAAAGATGCTACCATTTTATCTGTTCTGTCAGTTCCATGCAAGTGCTATGCAGTGCAGTGGGATGAACCAGGGACATTAGAAGGGGAGAGACTGCAGCTGCTGGCCACCGTGGAGACCACTGTAATATGAAAGGGCAGGTTGGACACCTAATAGGTGTTACGTTTGAAGCTGTTATACTTACCAAGCCAGCACCACTTTTCTACATGCAGAGAACAAATAACACACTAATGTTAAGTGACTCAGCGTGCCTTTGATCTTTTTATTTTTATTTTGGACTCCCTGTAGAGAAAAGTCCTGGAGGCTTGCTAAGCTCAGCAGCTTCAATGATATAGGCTTGCAGATGTTGGTATTATGTAGAAGGGAATTATTTTGCCCAACATATATTTTATTTTTTCTACTTGACTAAGCACACTGCTGCAGAGTAGACCACTGCCCATGAGAGACTCCTCAAAATAATTCCGATGTGGCCCGGTGTTTGGAAGAAGGTGGGGAAGAGTGCTTCGGAGGATTACTTGGAGACATACATTAATTTAGACGAATACAGTATCTGACTTGACTTGAAAATTAAAATACCATGCAGTAAACTCCAAAAAAAAAAAAGACTCCTCGACCCACACACTACCACCGTATTTCACCGAACTCAAGCTGCCCAGAGCTGGAGGAGAGGAGGAGGAAGAAAGAAGACAGGAAGTGAACAGAAGAACTTGGAGCAGTGGAGAGGAGCAGTGAAGTGAGGGAGAAGAGCCAGCCAGCCCAGTAGGCAGAAACAGAAGAGCTGTAGTTTGTGGTGGTCTAGCAGTTTTATAGCCCATCACTCCTTAGGCTGCCTTGTAAAAAAACTGAGTGGTTGCTTGCCCTGCTGTCAGCTCAGCATGCTCTGTCTTCTGACTCACTTCCATTCTGCTAGGTTGCTGCCGCTGGAGTCCCCAAACAGTTCTAAGATAACAGATTGTCCCAGAAAACAGCCAAATAGGAAAAATGCCATTAGAAGAAAGGTGTACTCCTGGAAATATTGTGTAAACAGCGGACACGGACTGCTGACCATAGGTGCATCAACTAATTATAAAGCCAAACAATGTAATTGCCCCTTCATGTTAACAGATTAGCCCAGAAAAGAGCCAAATAGGGGTGCAAAGTTTAAAAGTGCAGACAGCTTAATAATCACAGACCAACTTATGCAGAGGAGACCATATGCAGGCGACCAGGGAGAAAAGGGCAAATGCATTCTGAAAGAGGAAGAAAGTTAGTACATATTTACTAGAAGGCAAGACTTCTCCACAAATAAGCACTGCCAGTGATATAGAGAGCAGTGCAGGTCAGCCCAGATCATTTACTTGGTGGGGGGTCAATCAAGCGTCCTGGCTGTCTGACACCCAGGAGTACCAACCTTGAGGGCTGTTTTCTTTTAAATAAAATGTCACTGTTGTATTGCCAGTTGCAAAAAAAAACATAGGTTGAGATACTTAAATTGGGGGGGAACAGCTATTAGCAGCGTGGAATTTTGAATCATCAGTAATTGCATTTTGAAATGAGCTTGAGGGATATAATTGTCGCTGCAACCTTCTGTATAATTGTGCTTTTGTTGCTTAGTATATCAATATTTGTCACCCTTGTTTTTAAAAGGCCGACTGAAAATGAAGTAGCGCCTTAGATGCATTGGGCTAAGTTGGGTTGGCTGGGCTGAGTTGGGTTAATTGAATATAATAATATAAATGCACAAATTACAAACATATTTACAAAAAATACATGATTATTTATAATTTCAAATCCCCACTTGTACATTGCAGGAACACTTAATTACAAGGTGTTCCCAGTAGCGAATCAAGTAGGAAGTATCTATGTAAGGAGTCCATATTTTTGGCCCAAATATCTTCAATCCCTGATATATTTTATTGTATCCACTTCAGTATCCTTTATATCTTGTTGGGAAGAATTCCTGGACCAGTCAAACTGGGATCAAAAATGCCTGTGTCTTCCAGTGATTTAAACTGTGATGCCCACTTAAAGTGACCAACCTACCATCACAAAAGTGACAAAAGGATAATAATGGGGATAAAAATACACAATCAGAGCACTGTCAAAATAAACAATTTGTGTTTTTAAAGGGCAAACCTACAAATATGGGGTTAGTTCCAATCCAAAATTTAAACCTGGTAGACAAAAAATGTTTACATTAGGAGCCTTTCATCTACCAAGTTTATTCTAGTTTGGAGCCCATCACATATTTGTAGGTTTGTCCTCTAAAAACACAGATTGTGCATTTTGCCAATGCTCTGATTGTACATTTATATCCGTGTTATTATCCAGATGCAGCTAAATGTGATAGGAGGTTAGCCCACAGAAAAGCTCACTCAGACTCCATGGACATTTGTCTCTTCCCCCCCATGTTAAAACAAGCACCCCCACCCCACCCCCACACTTACCACCACCACCAAAACAAATCTGTGTCAATCCCCTTGGGGGTCATGGTTTCTTCTGATTCATGCTGAGGTGGGACTCACTCAGTCGCTATGCCCATTTGTCTCTCTCCCTGCTCTATGTTAACACAACAAAAGCCCCCCACCCCACACACAAAATCTCTGTACTTCCCCTCAGTGATCGCAGCTCCTGATGATGATAGGGGAATCACTTGGGCTTCCTGCATGTGACCTTTGCTCTACCACTCCCTTGCCTTATAAATTCTCTGGTGTCTCCTTACAGATTGTGGCTCCTGCCATTATGGGAGACTCACTTTGGGGTCATGTCTTAGTATTTACCAAGATGATACAGGAGAGAAATAAAGAATACAGCAGGAAAATAGATAGGTAGATAGACAGATAGACAGATAGATAGATAGATAGATAGATAGATAGATAGATAGATAGATAGATAGATAGATAGATAGACAGACAGACAGATAGATAGATAGATAGATAGATAACAAACAAATAAATAATAAATAGTAAAGCCAATAGATCTGGCAGGAAGACAAGTACTGAAATTAGCAAAGCGATGGGTATTCATCTAAGTGAACAGCATCTTGAAATCAGAACAAGGGGAAAGGATTTTTAAATAAGGGATTTGTGTTTTAATAATTTGCAGTGTAGACAGCTTTTTTAGGGCTACAGTGGGTGTAGTCCCTCTGCCCTGTTGTGATCACTGAGATTCTGAACAAACAACATGCTGCAGTGTTAAAAACAGACAAGTCCACATGGGAACTCTCTGCGCTGGCATTATTTCCCTACTTTTGTGGCATTAGGTGCCAATTCTAAGCAATGCCTAAAGGTGTATTTCTGCAATAAATGGCCCTGTGAACTGAATATTTTTCCTGTACAATAGAGGAGTTCCGGCATAATGTCATATGTGCTCTGAGTTATTCCTTCTCTGCTTTTTTTGCCAACTCCCTTTCCCTCTTTCCTAGACAACAGGTGTAGTGAGTATAATAGCCACAAAAAAAATCCTCCCCCCTCGTTATCTGATGGCTCTCTGAAATGTGTGTGTCTGTCACTTTGTGGCTAGTTTCTTTTCCTTTTGTGGTGTCAGCCCCCCCCCCACCCACATAACCCCAAAGAGATTTTATCAAAGGCACGGTGGAGTGATCTTGCTGACCTTCTGTGACGTACAAGGATTTCCAGTGATAATCTATATTTTGACAGCTGCATTCTCACATCTGCCCATAGTTCAGGTTTAATCTGTCACATATTCAACTGACCCATGGTAAATATTAATAACTAAATTAATTAAGCTATCTGTACAAGTAAGTTCAGCTATATCTAAATCATATATTTATTTAACAATTGCAAACTCAATAAATATAACAAGAATATTCATAGCAACTAGTCTTACTATTTTTATGCAAAATGTAATAAGAGGTTTGCCATAGGGCTGCTACAAAGGCTGTGATGGGGATGTGGTAACCTACATATTTGTTACCTGACATTGTTACAATATCCACCATTCAACTGTGCTAAAAAAAAATCAGAACAGGCTGCAAATTAATTTGTTCATAAATTCTAATAAAGTGGAGAACTAATAATTAAAAAACAGCAATTATTTGATGCCAAACAAAGAAAATAAACTTTTAATAGGGATGGCTGTGCCTCTGGAATTATTGTAGGGACCCTTGCTGTCTCTCTATCTCTCTTTCTCTCTCTTTCTGTGTCTCTCCCTCCTTTCCTCCCGCCCTCTCTCTCTCTCTCTCTCTCTCTGTCCCTCTCCCTCCCCCTCTCCCTCTCCCTCCCTCCTCTGGTTCTGGGCTGTGGATCCTCCACCCCCACCCCATGAGTCTTAGTCTTCTCTTGCTCTGTCTCTCTGATCTGGATGACACAAGTCACATATTTATTCTGTCATCCTTTCACTGAACTGTAAACTGGATTTGGATGCCATAATTCAAGTAATTATTTTGCAAGCCTTGTCTTAGCCCTGATCTTGATGGCACAAGTCAAATATTATTTCAGCATCCTTTTACTGCCTTGTGACTGGGATTTGGATGACAGAATTCAATTATTTATTTTGGAAGCTTCACCTTAGCCCTGAACACATAATTCTCTCTACTGATGAGACATAGCGCATGCTCTCTCTGTCTGTCTGTCTGTCTCTTTCTCTCTCTCTCTCTCTCTCTCACTCTCTCTCTGTTCCTGTCTTTCTCTTTTCCTGATCTAGATGACACAAGTCTAATATTTATATACTTTACCAGCCTGCCCATACCCTGTACAGTCTGCCATACTGAAGCCTAAAAACACACATAGCCACACTGATACCAGGCAAAGAAAATAACATTTTAATAGTGATGTTTGTGCCTGTGAAATTACTGAAGGTGCCCAAATCCTTATCTGTAATTTTGGAAACATCCATTGTAGACTACAACATCTGTGTTCTATCTTCTGTGCTTTGCTATTTACACACATACATAGCCACACTGATGCCAGGCAAAGCAAATATACTTTTAATAGGGATGTCTGTGCCTGTGGCATTACTGTAGGGACCCAAATCCTGATCAGTAATTTTCAAAACTTCCCATTGAGAACTACAAAATTTGTGTTGTCTTTGCTTTAACTTTTTTTTTGTGGCTGTCTTTCAAAATGCCATCAGTTCTCCCACAATTTTTTCTCCATCTACATTTTACAAGTCTCTCTGCACACCATATAACTTATTCTCATACCTTCTATCCACCACCACCTTAACTCGAATACATCGCAGTGGCAAACTGTGACCAATGTGTGGATCCACAGTCAGATCTGTGGTTCATTGTCCTGTGTCTAAGGCATGTCAGTTAAGATAACCACTGTATAATGCACTTCAGTTTGAATTACCCACATAGGCACACTGATACCAGGCAAAGAAAATAAACTTTCTGTGCTGTAAACTGCATTTGGATGCCATACTTACAGTAATTATGTTGCAAGCCTCGTCTTAGCCCAGATCTGGACGTTACAAGTCAAATATTTATTTTAGCACTCCTTTACTGCCCTGGGACTGGGATTTGGATGATCCTCTCTCTCTCTCTCTCTCTCTCTCTCTCTCTCTCTCCTCTCTCCTCTCTCTCTCTCTCTCTCATCTGGGTGACACAAGTCTATTATTTATTTATTTTGCTAGCATGCCCATACCCTGTAGAATTAGCCATATGAACACACAAACATACAAAATTTGCCAGCACATAAAGGTCTACTGGTCTATCAAGTCTGCTTGAATGTGCGGGTCACATCCCTTATTCCACAACTGGCCCTCCCTCCCACTCTCCCCCTCCATGCTGATGCCTGAAAAACACATAGCCCCACTGATGTCAGGCAAAGAAAATGAACTTTAACAGGGATCTCTATGCCTGTGGAATTACTGTAGAGACCCAAATCCGGGTCTATTATTTCAGAACTTTCCCTTGCAAACCACAAAATTTGTGCTCTACCTATGTTTTTACTTTTTTTGTGTATGTGGCTGACTTTGAAAATGCCAACAGTTCTCCCATGAATTTATCCATGTTTACCTTTTACAAGCCACTTTGCATATCCCGTTACTTACCCTCAAACTGCTCTATCCACCATAACCATCACAGCAACTTAAATGAATCACAGTAAGGATCTCTCAATGTGCAGATCCACACACAGTCAAGATCCACGGTTCATTGCCCTGTGTCCACGGCATGTAAGTTAAGATGGCTGCTACACAGTGTAATGTATGTTGACAGGCTGCCAAGGGATGTCTGTCTATGGAAATCCTCTAGGGACCATTGTTGTTGTTTCCCTCTCCCTGTTATGGTTCTGGGCTGTGAAAACCCCCATTCCTCCTAGTCTTTCTGTCTCTCTCTTTCTCTCTCTAATCTGGACAGGCAAGTCAAAGATTTATTTTGTCATCCTTTTACTGCCCTGTAAACACAGTCCAATCAGGCCCTGAAAAGTAAATAAACTACCCTGCAATTGACCAAGGCACAAAAGTCATTTCCTGATCATGTATAACTTCTAAACATTCTGTCTTATTTACTTTATTTATGTAATTCTTTGTTAACCAGGTAAGGCCCACTAGTCATTGCTGCCTGTTTTCATGGGCAACCTGAGAACACTGGGGAGGTTAAGTGACTTACTAACATACTACAAAGCCAGCAGATTAGGCCCTATGGTCTATTGAGTCTGCTCGATGGTCAGTGCCTTCTCAGCACACCGTTGTTAGCCCCCCTCCTTCCCTACAAGGTCCCCCATTTCCCAATGAGGCTTCGGGATGCACCCTCCCTCTCTACGTATTTCAGTCTTTCTTGAACCCCTCCACAGTAATATCAGTTACCAACTCCCTGGGCAGGGCATTCCAGGGCTCCACCACCCATTCAGTGAAGTAGCGCCTCCTTGTTCCTTGTGACTTGCTCACAGTCACACAGTATGCAAGTGGGAGATTGTAGAAAGCCACTATGAACACCCCATTACTTACACTCAACCCCCCATTCACCATAATCATTACAACTTGAATGCATCACAGTAGCAAACACTCACAGATGTGAGGATACACAGACAGATCTGCAGTTCATTGCCCTGTGTCCGGGTCATGTAAATTAAGATGGGCACCATACAATGTGCTCCAATGTATTTCAGCCTGTCCTCTGTCATTTACACACATAGCCAGACTAATGCATTAGCACAGCATACTATTTGATAAATCAGTAAGACTTTCAGCAAATACAATTTTTTGATAAATAATGCAACATGCACACTTGCTTTAGTTGTTTGTTTTATTAATCTGACAGACAGACAGTTAACATTACACAGTTTTATCTAGCGCAAGTCCAACAAGTGAATAGAGGGAACTACTGGGTGAATATGGGACTGAAGGAAATATGAACACAAAAATTCAGGAAGCAATGTAAGTGAAAAAAGACAGCTGAAATGTAAGTTTATTTATTCAGGCTATTGAGAAAAGGGGCCTGCTTGGATTTCAAGATGTGCATTTTAGGAGGCCCCATGGCAATGGATCCTATGATGTACATAAATTGAATGCAGAACAGAGACGCGTTATTGTACAGTAACATGGGGTTTTATTTATTTATTTAGTTTTTGTTGACCCGAGTAAGTGCACTAGACAATTCCTGCCTATTTTCAGGCATGACCTGGGGAGGGGTATACAGATGAATGCCAACTGACCTTGAACCAGATTAAGCTCTTCGTGGTATTTTTAGTGAATGAGGGAAATTTGGCCAGGACACCGGGGAAATTCATCTACTCACTTGTAGGGGGAGTTGCTGTCTGTGCTGATGGCCATTTCGCCCTGAGATAGCAACGGAGGAAGACGTCAGGGAAGTAGGGGAGCGGGTCTCCTCCCCAACCTCGGCTTTGCCAGAGACCCACTCTGCTTCACCAATTTCATATTCGCCTGAATTGTCTGCTTTGGAAGGCCCATCCTGCCTGCTGCAGGACTCTGCTGTTTCGTGTATTCCAATGTGGAAGAACACTCTGACACCTGTGGAAGAGTCGGGTGCTTTGGAATCTGCCTGTTCTATTGCTTTGGATGTAGCTCCTTCACTTGCTGCCTGTAGCAGTGCTGCTCATATGGAAGTTCCTGGATGTGTGACCGCCATGACCATTTTGGACTTGCCGGCGTCTGCTGGGGATGTGGCACAGCGCTCAGAGGAGCCGCTCTCTGGAGCTCCCAGGAAAAGTATGTCTCTGCCGGGGAAACCTGGGAAACAGTTGGGGATGCTTCATAAGGTGTGCCTGACATCTGGAGATGGTAAAGACTCGGTAAAGTGAGACACTGACACTGCACCTGCATTGAGGGCCACGGGTTGGATTCCCACTACGGGCAGTTGGTCTCCTGACCCCGTGGATGCGACTGTGCAAGGGTATGCTGCCTTAGTGATAACAGATCTGGGGAAGGTTCTTCAGAATTCTGCTTTAGTTGCTGAAGGACCGGTGAATGTACAGCAGATTTCACCTGCTACAGAACTTTGGGTTACAGCGGAGGCTCCTTTGCCTCGAGATGCTTTGGCACTGGATCCTGCTTCTGGGACTGCCACTATTCGCAGTATTGCCCCAGGACAAAAGCAGTCAGCTGCTTCCTGGGTGGGAGGACTGCTGACTGTGGGTTTGGGAGTTGATGGTTTGCGACCTCCTGTTAAAGACAAGGTTTTCCAGCCTGTATTAAACATGGCTGATTTATTTAAACCTACTCTCAAGGAACATGCTCCTCGATGTAATGCAGTTAGACTGCTTTATAAAGGGGGATTGTTGGACCATCCTTATAGGGTATATATTAGGAGGTGTCTGTTGAAGGATTCTTTAAAATTTTATGCATCAAAAGTTTTTGTTTTGATTTATACTGATGACCATAATTATGACATTAGCTTTAAAACTGTGGATGCTTTGGATCGGTTCTTGGTTAAATATAATTCACTGAAGGATACTCCACTTTGGACTCCTTTTTTGGCTATTCCGCTCACTAAATCAGCTGTACGCTCTGTCACAGTTTTGTTTCGGAATGAAGGGGTGCAGTTGACTGATATCTTGTTTTGGTTGAAAAAACGCTGTGAAGTGTTGGAACACCTGGTTCCTATTATGGATTCCGAACAATTCTGGGCCGGTGGTTGGAAAATAAAGTGTCAATTGTTTATGACTAATTCCAGTGTTGCCCATTTACTAGGCTGTTTTTTTCTGGGTAGGGACAGGGGTTTTCTGTTTTACCCGGGACAACCTAAATCTTGTCATAGGTGTGGATCTAGATTACATCTTAGTAATGCCTGTGACTGCTTGAAGTGTACTCATTGCCTAGAAACTGGTCATTTGGCTGCAACCTGTATTATTTTGTTTCGCTGTAATCTCTGTGATGAGAAAGGCCATTCTCATGTTAAGTGTCCATGGGCCTCCCATAACTCAGTGGATGACCATTCCCATGATGCTTTTATCACACAAGCCCCAAAAAAGGGCTGAGCTAAGGCTTCTGAGAAATGGATGCAGGACCTTTTAAAGCCCTGTGACCCCCTTGTTACCAGACCAGTACCCCAGCTGCAGTCAGGTTTACAGGCTGTACAGCATACTGTTCTTGTTTCAGGCATTAAGGCCGGTGGTACTGCAACATTGGTACCAGGGGTTCTGATGGTGGGAGACATCACTGAGCGGGTAGTCCCTCTGGAGCACTAGTCAGTTGTTCTTGCAGAACCTAGCTCCCAGTCAGAGGTTATGCTTGTGGACACAGAACTTGACCCTGGGGTTCTTTCCCTTGGTGCCGAAGTTCCTGTTTTAGATACCTCTACTATGCCCCCCTTCCCGTGTTGGATACTGATCAGACTTTTAGGACTGTCTCTTATAAGAAACAACAGAGGGAAAAGAGTGGAATTCTGGGTCCTAAAGGGAAGGAAAGGAAAGTTGTGACTAAGAAACAACTTTTACAGTCCAATAAATTTGATGTGTTGCGCCGACAAAGACAGTCGTGGGGTACTGAAGAGCAGGACAAAGATTCAGCATCCGATTCCTCTTCTGTTGCCTCTTCCATGGGTACTTCTTCAGGAATGGAGGATGGGGGTTCTGGGAAGCTTAAATGGAAGACCTGTTCACAACGATGATATGAATTGTGACTTTTTTCATTTTTTGTCTTTTCTTTTGCCTTATGGGTGCCTTTTGTATCTTATCTTTAAATGTTAATAGCATGAAGAGTGGGTTGAGAAGGGATTTAATTCTAACTAAGTCACAACCTTTTTGGTGTGATATTGTCCTTTTGCAGGATACTAGAATTAAAACTTTTAAAGAGATAGCACAATGTTCTTCTTCTTGGAAGTTGGGAGCCATGTTTTGGTCCTTAGAGCCTGACAAATGTGATGGCTTGGGTATTTTGTTTGCCAATACTGATTTAAAAGTTTTTCGATCGGTTGATTTAGAACCTGGTAGAGCTATGATTTTGGATATTTCTTATAAAACATGGAGGCTGTGTGTTATTAATGTATATGCACCACAGAGTAAAGCATCTAGGTTGGACCTTTTTAGGAAGATTCAACCGTTCCTATGTACAGCACAAAAGGTCATTTGGGGTGGGGATTTCAATTGTGGTATACAGAGAGGAGACAGGGGTCTACAGACGGACAAATTGTTTTGTGATTCTAATGCTTTACATGATATTGTTAATGCTGCTCACTTAGTGGATTCTTACAGATTGTTTCATGCTACTGGTGGCTTTACTTTCCATAAAGGCTTACTACGAACTAGAATAGATTATATTTGGGTTTCTAAATCAGTGCAGATTACTCGATCAGGCATTATAGACCTGACTTTTTCTGACCATTCTGCTGTATACCTTGAATGTCATTGGAGTGAGAGCCTTTCTCATAACAAGCCCACATGGAAATTGAATGTCTCTTTGTTAGAACAGGCATGTATAATTGTGGAATGTGAGACTATGGACTGCTTGACTTTCAGTGCAATGTAAGTACGACTCTTTGGTTGATTGGTGGAGGGATAACAAATTGGAAATGAAAACTTTTTTCAGAAAACTGCAGGGTTACAACATAGAAATAATTACTCTCACTATTTACAGTGTAGGAGACACTACCATAGATTAATTTCTCTATCTGATTCTACTGGTCAAGATTTTAGCTCACAAATTCAGCAGGCTAAAGCAGCCATGTATCAGTTTCAGTATGATATAATTAAAACCCTTAAGCATGAATTACGGTTTGGCACGACAGGTAAAAAAATGACGTTCAACCCTTTTAAAGATAATCAGGTTAACTGTCAAAAGAAATGTATGGAGAGGTTGATAGACACAGATGGGAGGATGTAGCATGAAAAAGTTTCTATCTTGCGTATTGTGCCTACATATATTAGGGATACTTTTGGATTTAAACCTCAGACATGTTGGAGTCGCACAGTTGGAACCACAGACTGTTTTTCCAGAACAGGTACAACAGCTTGTGGCTTCCATTACGGATTTATGTTAATAAATCTGCTAAAACTTACAGTACTCCGGGACCAGATGGGCTTCCAGCAGAATTTTACCAAATTCTTTGTGATATTTTGGCTCCAGTATTATGTGATTTATTTAATATTCTCTTACACTCCCCTGAAATACCAGCATGGTTGGTGGAAGGGGAGTTAATTCTCTTCTATAAGAAGGGTGATAGAATGAAACTACTCAACTGGAGGCCTATCTGTTTGCTGAATTCTGACATTAAGTTTTTGAGTAAAATTTTGTCTAATAGATTGTCTCATTGTGCTCATAATCTTATTAGTACTGTGCAGGGTTGTGGTGTTCCTCAGTGAGGTATACAAGATAACCTGATTTTGCTTAGGGAATTGTTTTATAGAGGTCAGAAGCAGAGCATCTCTGGTTTAGTACTTAGCATGGATCAAAGTAAGGCTTTTGATTCTATTTCACAGGACTATTTATTTTTAGTCTTGGGCTGATATGGGATACCCGTTGAGTTTATTTCTTGGCTCCAGAAGCTTTATTATAATGCTACAGTAGTACCAAAAGTAAATGGTTGGAAAAGGGATAGGATTTGTTTGGAAAAGGGTGTGAAACAAGGTTTTCCATTGAGTCCCTTGTTGTATGTTTTTGGTATAGATCCCCTTTTATGACAGATTCTTAGTGATTCCAGGATAGTAGGAATACCTCTGGTACATTCCCTGCCCCCATTGAAGGTACTCGATTATGCCTACGATGTAGTCCTTCTGATACAAGAATGTACTAATGAAGAAGTCATATCACAACAGCTTACTGATTTTTCTAATGCTTCTGGATCTAGTATTAATATAGGCAAATGCTTTGGATATCAGTTTGTGTCTGATGCTCCTAGAATAGTTATGTATGCAGGTATCTCAGTATCAATGGATACAGTTACTATTTTAGGGCTTCAGTTTGGTGCTGTCAATCCAGCAGTCGTTACTTGGGAAAAAAAGTTGTTGACAGCAGAAGGGTTATTAGCACGCTGGATTCAAGGGCCTTTGTCCAAACACCAAAGAATATTGTTACTGAAAACTTTGACTGTACCTCTTTTTTTGTATGTCAGTTATATTTATCTGCCGCTGAAGGTTTTGTATACTAGATTGTATAGTTTATTTTTTAGAGCCTTATGGGGTAGTAGGTTAAACCCTGTAAAGAGAAATATTACTTATTGAAGTATAAAAAATGGGGGTTTGGATATGCTCCATCCTATAGCATTTTATTTTAGTATTTTTCTTTATTACAATGTTTTGGAAATCAATTGACCATATAATAAGTGTTGGATTGCTGTATTGACTGAATGGATTAGGCCTGGTTTGAGAGCTTGGGAAAACAAATACTCAATTATTTTCTAGTATAGAAGTTGTTCCTCAAGTCATTAAGGAAATGTTTCAGCAACTTATTACTTGGAAAGTTGATTTTAGTGTTATGACACTGACTAAGCGGATAGAAATTTATGATGCTATTGTACAGGCTCAATGCTTGGAACTTATATTGCCATATTGCACTGAGCACAATAGTCAGGGACAGTTTTTACAATTGTTGAATACTAGGTTACCAGTGTTTGTTTGGGATTTGGTGTGGTTGACTTTGCATGGTAAACTGAATGTTAAAAATAATAATAAGCATAAAGCAGTTCAGGAAAGGTATTGTTTGCATCATTCTTGCACTCAAATTCTAGAAACTTAGGAACACTTATTTTTAGAATGCATTTATGCACAACAGTTTTGGGGTTTCTTGGCTGATCAATGGAAGATACCGCAGTTTAGCTCTCTTACTTATCAGGAGTTGATTTCTGTTCCAGGAACTTCAAGTTAGCAATCGTTTTCAACAGCAACGTTGCAGGTTTTATTTGCTGTTTTGAAATATTATCTCGGACAATCTAGGTATAAATGGGTTCTGCAACAGCACTATGTTCCATATGATGCACTATTGCTATTAGTAACTGGAATGGTTAAACAGGTATATGAGAAAGATTCAAGACAGTTTCCGATTCACCAATTGAACTGTCTATGGTGAGCATGTGATGGTATCTTAAAGTATACTTCATTATGAATTCATAGTTTTCTGACTTTTTACTCAGGATAGGTTTTTTGTATGTTTTCTTCTGTGTTGCCTGTGGATGTTCCTTAGTTATCTTTGTTATGACAGTACTGATTGTGCTATTTGGTGCTTGCCTGTTTGTACAGTTCTAGTTGTTTTGAATTATACTTCCCTTTTCCGCCACAAAATTCCCCTACTCTTTTCAATAAGTGCCATGGGATCTTTAACATCCACCTGAAATACCACCAATCCAGGCAGATGGGACCGCGGTTTAACATCTCATCTGAAAGACAGCACCTCAGAAGTGCAGCACCCCTTTCATGCTGCACTACAGTGTCAGTACTGGGACATTAACCCAAGTCTCAGATGTGGGAACTGAACCCACAGCTCTCTGATCTCCCGGCCTCAGAGGCAAGTGTGCTACCTACTGAGCCACTGACACTGACTGGTAGTATAGTTTACAACAGATTTTCTGGCTTAAACAAGCAGCTCAGAATGAAAAGCTTTTCAGTAACCAGCAAAGTAGTGATGCCTGGTTCTAAAGTGTGTGTGTGTGTGTTGTAACAATTGAATACCCCTGGTAATTTCTGAGGCCTACCCAAGTGCCTTTAATCATACAGTACAGCCACACACTCTGAGAAGTGTTACTACACTTACAAAAGGTTGCAAAACACCATAAAAGCTGAAGAGAAATTACATTTTAACTGGCCCTTGAAGTTATTCTGTATTATATTGAAAAAAAGAGCCTTCTTAGCCGATCACAACCCACAACTGCTATCCTGCTGTTTTACAATAACTTGACAGTAGATGTAATAATTAGACTATATGTTAATTTATGTGTTCTGTTTGGCTAAGACTAAAACTATAGCATGTATTTGAGAATCACTTGGTGTCTTAAAGCTTTCTCAAAAAGTAAGAAATATGTTTAATGCATCATTTAGGGTTAAAACTGAAAAAGTCAGGAAATGAGAACATTAGGGTTGCCCCTAACCCCACTCACCCACCATCATCCACAGAAAGACAGATGATGAGGTGTGTCATTAGGGTTATGAGGCCTACTGTAGCATCCATCCACCTTCTTGTAAAGAATATATATATACTGTATACAGTATATATATATATATATATATATATTTATACAACTTATGTGCTGGGATAAACATCAGTATAAAAAGTGATATCTCAAGAAGCCAGTGAAGATAACATTGATATCTTCATGTTCCTATACGTCATCATGATATCTTTAACACTCCTATACGTCATCCTGTTCTGTAGTCATCTCCAATAAATCCTATTGGCCCCTCATAAAACTCAGCTGCTGTAAGCTCTGCCTCTCAAGCACCTGAACCCCACCACCACGACTCTTACATTTGCTATCAGTTTCACACAATCAGTAATTAAAAACACACTTATCTGGTTGATCCAGCTGTTTTATCCTTGTCTCACCAACAGTGTTTAATTTCTGATACACTACATTTCAGCGTGACCGGCTAGCAAAAGTACATTGACTACCTCAAGGCGTTTAAAATAAGATATTTGCACTGGTTTCATTCACTTTGCTGGCCTTTGTTGAAAAAAGCTACCAAGACTGAGAGAGAGAGAGGACGGCGTGTCGTCAGCTTCAGAGAAAGAGAAAGTAGCATGAAGCCGAGGTGTTGCTATAGCAACACTACCGCTCGCACTTTCATTTCTCTGAAGCTGCCGTATATGTTGTCGTCTCTCTCTCACTCAGTAGCTTTTTTTTTAACAAACCAGCAAAGTCAATAAACAGTGCTAATATCTTATTTTAAATGTCTCTGAGGTATCAATGTACTCTCTTGCTAGCGCTCGGTCACGCTGAAAATGTAGCACATCACAAATTAAACACTTTTGGTGAGACAAGGCTAAAACGGCAGGATCTCTCTCTTTCTACTGTCAGCAACTTCTTTCTAACAAAGACCAGCAACATCAGTAAAAACGAAGGAGATTTATAACTATTTCCACTGAGAGCACCTTATTTTAAATGTCTGTGAGTTAGTCAATTTACTATATTACTCGGTCATGCTGCATTCCACGTCTAGGACATCACAAATGAAACTCTTTTGGTGAGACAAAAGGGAAACTGCAGGATCAACTAGATAACTTTTAATAACTATGTTTTTACCACTTATGGCAGGACAACAGCCATGGGGAGGATGGGGCACTGCTAGTTCTACCTAGTAAATATCTACAGTATTGTTTTAAGTCCCAGATTTGGTACCTTGCCTTGGGATGGAAGGTGCTCCAAAACGTATCTGGGGGTCATGTTGGGGGCCCAGCTCATAAGTTGTATAAACAGAACATGACATGGCCTGACTGAAGATATCATATTTATCTTCACTCGAGGCCAATGACATCAAGATATCTCACTCGTGGCTTCGCCACTCGTGAGATATCATGATATCATTGGCCTCTCGTGAAGATAAATATGATATCTTCAGTCAGGCCATGTCATATCCCCTATATATATATTACAGGCAAAAAACTCTGTTTAATGTATTAGTTAGGGTTGTTCTTCAGTGACAAAAGTGAGAAAATTTGGTGTTAGGGTTGAAAGCCCCCCTTGGACCCCCACTCCCACACCCACACCCACAACTGGCATCGGGATGCACAGTGGGGTTGCTGGTCCTAACTCTCACCCCATCAGATGTGTGAAGAAGCAGAGGTATAGGAGAATGGGGTGAGAGGACCGACAACCCCAACGTGCACCCCGATTCTGGTTGGGGGTCTGGGAGGGGGGGTCCAAGGGGGGCTTTCAACCCTAACACTGAATTTCCTTGCTTTTGTTGCTGTGGAACAACCCTAACTAATGCATTAAATGGAGGTTTTTGCCTCTAATTACCCTTCTTTTTAAGAAGGATAATGAGAAATAGTGAATGTAATGTGGCGGCGGCTGCGTTCCTGCCAAGTGATGTCTTTTCCCATAGTAACACGGTGCCCGCAGATGCAAATGGTAATGCGCATGGTGACACAAAGCAAAACAGAAAGATAAACAGTACTGTAGATGCAAATGGTTAAAATAATGCAAACACAAGTGCAAATGAAAATGTGAAGGGTAACGCACATGGTGCCATAGATGAGAACAGTAAGTGAAATGGTTACGGAACCGCAAGCAGAAGTGGCAGGGTAACAGTAATGTAAGCGCACAGGCTGGTTTTACCCAAAAGCTGCATAGAGAAAGACAGTGAGTACAAAGAATGTATGCATAATAATGGGTCTCGGAGCAGAAAATGAGGAGTTGGAATACTAAATTGCTTATATCTCAGGAACCATACGAGTAGAAAAAAATTAAAAGTCATATGATTTATGACTTTCCTGGCTCAGATTAGGGGCTAGGGGGCTAAGCATTTTTCTGATGAAAAGTCTGTATCTCGCACTGTTTCTGAGATATGGGCCCTGAAAGATGCGGCGAACACCGTAATGTTATCCTATGGGAAAAAAGAGACGTTCGGAGTGCCATAACTTTGGCTCCCTGTAATATTTTTTCACCAAACTACTAAAGCCACATCTGTGATATGTTGGATTTCTTCACTCCAAATGTCAGCCCAAAAGACCAAACCGTTATTTTGCAGCAGGGCGGCAAATGATTCCTGTAATGCAGCGGATGCCGTAATATTATCCTATGGGAAAAAGTGTCAAATTTGAGTACAGTAACTTTGCCTCCCTGTAATATTTTTTTTTACCAAAACACTGAAAGGCACATCTGAGAGATGTTGGCTGCATTTCCTCCAAATTTCAGCCCAAAAGACCAAACTGTTCTTTTGCAGCAGAGTGGCAAAGAATTGCTGTCATTTTCCCACAGCCTGGAAAAGTACTGTCAAACTTTGTGAAAGCTTTTGCAAATGCATGCGACAGTGTCGCAAATGTGATAGTACTTTGTGAAAGTACTTTTTCCAGAAATTTGAAAAACATATTTCTGAGGTGTTTTACCCCAAAACAAAGACATGCCTAGCATCCTTACAGTCCAACTAGGTAAATACAAAAAGAATTAGGTTGCTAGAGGGTCCCAAATTTAAGTGCCAAGCATTTTTCTGATGACCAACTGAAAGCAAAATGGCAGATTTGCAACAGTAAAAGGGCCATTTGCGAAAGTAAAAACTGCATCTGCGACACTGTCAAACTTTTTGTTAACTTTTTCCATTGACTTATAATGGGAAATTGTTTCTTGAATAACTTTTGAACCATTTAATATTTTTTCACGAAATGTTCAAAAGGCACATCGAGGACACCGGCTGCATATTCCCTGAAGATTTTGGACTGGTCACGCAAACTGTGCGACCTGTAGAGATGAGCAAAGAATTCCCAAAAAGCATAAATGCGCACGCAGATCATGATTAATAACTCCGCAGCTGCATATCCGAACAGTACGAAAGTTGGCAGATTCCAAGATGTATGGTTCTTGATCGTGTATTCCAAATTTCAGGCAAATCCATTGAGCGGTTATTAAGGTGTAAAATTTTGGGTTTACCATGTAGAATGGCTCCTCAACCTAACTATGGTAGCACTACCTTGCTACCATAATATATATATATATATATTATATATATATATATTATAGTAACAAGTAGTGCTACCATAGTTAGGAGTTGAGGAGCCATTTATTAAACAAATTTTTCAGCATAATAACTTTGCAACTGTTCAATGGATTTGTCTGAAATTTGAATACGAATCAAGACCCATATGCCTTGGGATCTGCAAAGTTTCATACTGGTCAGATATACAGCTGTGGAATTATTAACATGATCTGCGTGACATTACGCTTTTTAATTCTACGGTCGCCTACAGGTCGCACAGTTTGCGCTGACTGGTCAAAAATCTTCAGGAATATGTGGCGGGGTCCCAATGTGCCTTTCAAAGATTTCATGAAAAAATATTAAACGGTTCAAAAGTTATTCAAAAAACAATTCCCATTATAAGTCAATGGGAAAAGTTAACAAAAAGTTCGACAATGTCACAAATGCAGTTTTTACTTTTGCAAATGGCCCTTTTACTGTCGCAAATCCACCATTTTTTTTTAGTTTGTGATCAGAAAAATGCTTGGCATTTAAATTTGGGACCCTCTAGCAACCTAATTCTTTTTGTATTCACCTAGTCAGACCCTGAGGATGCTAGCCATGTCTTTATTTGGGGGTTAAACACCCCAGAAATATGTTTTTCAGATTTCTGGAAAAAGAACTTTCACAAAATAGTGTCGCACTCATGAAAGTGTGCAAATTTTTGTGAAAGCTTTCAAAAATTACGACAGTACTTTTCTAGGCTGTGGGAAAATGACAGCAATTCTTTGGCACCCCGCTGCAAAAGAAAGGTTTGGAGTTTTGGGCTGAAATGTGGAGGTAAGGCAGCTGACATCTCACGATGTGCCTTTCAGTGTTTCATTGAAAAAATATTACATGGCGGCAAAGTTATGGTACTCCAAAGGATAACATTACAGCGTATGACGCAATGCAGCAATCGTTTGGCACCCTGCTGCAAAATAACGGTTTGGTCTTTTGGGCTGAAATTTGCAGGGAACACAGCCAACATCCCACAGATGTGCCATTCAGTGGTTTGGTGAAAAAATATTACAGGGAGGCAAAGTTATGGCACTCTGAACTTCTGTTTTTTCCCCATAGGATAACATTATGACATTCGCTGCTCCTTTCAGGGCCCATTTCTCGGAAGCGGTGCGAGATACGGACTTTTCATCAAAAAAATTCTTAGGCCCCTCACAGGGGCTAAGTACAAAACTAGCCAGGAAAGTGATAATTCATATGACTTTTAAATTTTTTTTCTATGTCATCGGTTCCTGAGATATAAGCAATTTACTATTCCAAGTCCTCATTTTTCTGTTCTGAGAGTCATTATTTTGCATACATTCTTTGTACTCTCGCTGTCTTTCTATACAGCTTTTGAGGAAAAGCCAGCCTGCAATTTACATTACTGTTACCATTACCATTTCCACTTGTGTTCCGTATCGCTTCACTTACCGCTCACGCTTACACCACCATGTGCGCTACCCTTATGCGTTTTCATTTGCGGTTGCGTTTGTGTTGTTTTTAACATTTCTGTCTATAGTACTGTTTCTCTTTCTGTTTTGCTTTGTGTCACCATGCGCATTATGATTTGTATTTGCAGGTACGATGTTACTATGTGACAAGACATCACGTGGTGGGACCCCCGCTCCCGCCGCCACATTACATTCACTAATTCTCATTATCATTCTCAAAAAGAAGGGAAATTAGAGGAAAAACACTCAGTTTAATGGATCAGTTAGGGTTGTTCCACAGTGACAAAAGGGAGGAAATTCGATGTTATGGTTGAAACCCCCTTTTCACCCCTCCAGCCCACCAACTGGAATCGGGGTGCGCGTTGGGGTCATCGGTCCTAACTGTCACCCCATTCTCCTATTCTCAGCTTCTTTCCACATGTGATGGGGTGAGAGTTGGGGCCGGCGACCAACGCGCACCCCAACTCCAGTGGGAGGTGGGCTGGAGGGGCATAGGGGTTTCAACCCTAACATTGAATTTCACTTTGTCGCTGTGAAACAACCCTAACTGATGTATTAAAAGGAGTTTTTTTGCCTCTAATTAATATATATATATATATATATATATATAAGAGTAGAACGATAGTGCCACTGTAGTTAGGGCTGAGTAGCCACTTTCATACAAGACCTCAAATTTTGCACCTGAATAACTGTCACCATAGAACAAATATGCCTGATATTCTGCATGCTCAGTCTAGTATCATAGATCTCTGGACCTGCCATGTTTTGTTACAGTCGGATGTATGGTTGTGGAGCTACAGAGTGCCAAAAAATGCAAAATTACAGATTTTTGTGTATTACTTTGCTTGCGTCTACAGCTCGCACACTTTGCGTAATTGGTCCAAAAACTTCAGGGAACATGCTGCCTGGTCCCCGATGTGCCTTTTGAAGACTTTGTGAACAAATATAAAAAAGGTTGAAAAGTTATTCAAAGAACACTGAATCCAATTATAGTCTATGAGAAAAGTTAACAAACAATGCAACAGTGTCGCAAATCCAGTTTTTACTGTCACAAATAACCCTTTTACTTTCATGAGTCAACCATTTTTTTTTTCAGTTGGTGGTCAGAAAAATGCTTGTCATTTAAATTTGGGAACCTCTAGGGACACAACTCTCGTTGTGTTCACCTAGTTGAGTCCTGAGGATGCTAACCATGTCTTTTTTAGCAGCAAAATACCACAGAAATATGTTTTTTTAATTTTTGTAAAAAGTAGTGTCCCAAAATACTTTTGCAAATGCAACACTTTAGTCATTTGCTAAAGTATGGCCAAAACAACAGGAACTATTTGCCAGCCTGCTGCAAAACAACATTTTGGTCTTTTCAGCTGAAATTTGCTGGGAAGAAAGCTAACATCACACAGATGTGCCTTTTGGTGGTTTGGTGCCAAAATATAGCAGGGCTGTAAAGTTACGGCACTCCAAAGTTGACAGTTTTTCCTATAGGATAACATTACAGCATCTGCCGCATCTTTCGGGTCCTGTATCTCGAAAATGGTTCAAGATATGGACTTTTTGTCCCAAAAATGCTTAGTCCCCCACCAGGGGGCTAAGTACAAAAATAGCCTGGAAAGTCATAAATAATATGAGAGTTTAATTTTTTTTCTATGTTGTACGGTTCCTGAGATATAAGCCATTTAGTATTCCAAGTGCTCATTTTCTGGTCCGAGGACATTATTTTGCCCACATTCTTTGTACTCACTGTGCTTCTGGATGCAGCTGTTTGGGACACAAACCATGTGCGTTTAAGTTACTGTTACTATTAGCATTTGTGTTTACATTTCCACTTGTGTTTCTGTTACTGTCTGCATTAGCATTTCTGTTTGCATCACTGTGTGTGTTACTGTTTGCATTTGCACTTGCATTTGCATTTTTGTTTGCATTACTGTTTCCTTTTGCATTTCTGTTTGTGTTACCGTTACCATTTGCATTTTTGTTACCATTTGCATTACCATTTGCATTTGTTTCCCTTACCATTATCGTTTGCGTTTGCTTTTCCATTATATTTTCCGTTAGCATTTATGTTTGCATCACTGTTACCACTAGCGTTACTGCTTCGCTTTGCATTTCCCTCAACTCATTATGGTTAGCATTACCATTTGTTTTTAAATTTGCACTTGTGTTTCCATTACCGTTTGCATTAGCATTTATGTTTGCATCACCAGTACCATTACCACTTGTGTTTGCACTAGCGTTTGCATTTGCGCTTACGTTTGCATCACCGTTAGTGTTACCACTTCGCTTTTCATTTTTGTTAATGTTAGCGTTATAGTTACCATTACCATTTCTGTTACTGTTTGTGTTAGCATTTAAGTTTGCATCACTGTTAACGTTACCACTTCGCTTTGCATTTCCATCAATGTTAGCATTACAGTTAGCGTTACCATTTCCGTTTGCACTTGTGTTTGTATTACCATTTGTGTTTGCATTTATGTTTGTGTTTCTGGCCCCATTTGTGTTACCGCTTGTGTTTGCACTTGCATTTCCATTACTGTTTGCATTTCCATTTATGTTTGCGTCACCATTACTGTTACAGTTAGCATTTGCAGTTATGTTACTGTTACCATTTCCTTTTGTGTGTGCATTTGGAGCACCATTACCATTACCATTTGCATTTACGTTACCGTTTGCATTACCATTTGCATTTGCATGTCCATTTGCATTACCGTGACAGCATTTGCGTTTGCATTCACGTTTGTGTTGGCATTGCAGTTAACATTAGCATTTGTGTTTCAGTCACTATTACCATTACTGTTAGCATTACCATTACCATTACGATTATTATGCAGACATGGGCAGCATGGTGGCAGTGTGCTCCCACCACCACATACTGTTCACTATTTATAGTGCACATTCTCAAAAAGAAGGGAAATTCATGGCAAAAAAATCTAATTAATGCATCAGTTAGGGTTGTTCCACAGTGGCAAAAGTGAGGAAATTCGGTGTTAGGGTTAGCACCCCTTACACCCCATGCCCACTTCGACTCCACCAACAGGCATCAGGGTGTGCATTGGGGTCATCAGGCCTAACTCTCACCCCATTCTACTATACTGCACCATCTCAACTTATTTATATATGGAATGGGGTGAGAGTTCGGTCTGATGACCCCAATGTGCAACCCAATGCCTGCTGGTGGGCCGTGGGGTGCAAGTGGTGGTAACCCTAACAAATGTCATTAATGCATCAGTTAGGGCTGAAGAGACAAAAGAAGGGAAATGAGATGTTAGGGTTGAGCCCCTAACCCTCTCCCATGCCACTGCACCAGCCAACCCCACACCACCCCTCCACAGACCAACACACATCAGGGTGTACCTTGGGGGTCATTGGGCTTAACTCTCACCCCATTCCATGTGCAAGAAAGTTGACATGGTACAGCACAGGAGAATGGGGTGAGAGTTAGGCCTGACAACCCCAAGGCACACCTGAATGTGTCTTGGTCTGTGCAGGGTGGGTGTCAGGTGGGCTGCTGGGGTTGGGTGGGGGGTGTTAGGGGCTTAACTCTAATGCTCCATTTCCCTACCTTTGTTGCTTCAACCCTAACTGATGGACTAACAAAGTTTTTTGTAATATATATATGTGTGTGTGTGTGTGTGTGTGTATATATATATATATATATATGCTATGCAAAAAACTGTGTTACTGCATCATTTAGGGTTAAAACACAAAAAGTCAGGAAATGAGACCTTTAGGGTTGCCCCCCCTCATGTAACCCCCCCATCCTCCTGAGACTAACAGACACCGGGGTGTATCATTGGGGTTGTGAGGCCTAAATGTCACCCCATTCCATTTGTAATCATATTCACAAGCCACAGTGAAGAAAACCAGACCTGAATTCTGGGTGTATAAAATACAGATTCAGGGCCAGATATTGAAAGCTTTGCACCTGTAGCACAGCACTAAATACTGCTGACAAAAGGCTGGTGGTAAAGCAGTGGTGCCGGCCCCTCATCATGATCCCCGACATCGATATCCGCTTGAATAAATGTATTTCCTGGTAGCCTATCAGTACAGCTCATTCATTCCTCAGTCAGCGGCTGGCTGTGGTGGTGAGGGGAGAGCTGAGCCAGTCGCTGACTCCATTCATGGGTGGTTACTGGGAGGAGTGGGGGCCATCACTGCCAGATGGGGGACGCTAGACTACCAGGGCATTCTGTGATTTGGGGTTGGGACTCATGTTGGAGGGTGGGAGGACTGCAAGACTACCAGAGTACATTTATTCGAGTGGCTACTGGGGTTGGGAGTTGCGATGGTGGCACTAGACTACCAGGGATACTATTTATGTAGTGCTGCTACAGGGGTCAGGAATCATGCTGGGAGGGTGGGGGGATGACTAGACTACCAGGGATACTGTTTCTGTAATGCTGCTATGGGGATCAGGAATCATGAAGGGGGCACTAGACTAACAGGGATACTATTTATGTTGTGCTGCTACGTGGGTCAGGAATCATGCTGCGAGGTGGGGGGACCTTGGTTCTTTTAGCCTAGCAGTTATGTTAATAACTGTGGCAGTTTGCAGCTATTTCACACTATACAGTGAGCTAGAGTGCCTCTACTGTGACATTTGTTAAAGTATTGGGCTGGCTGCCTATGGTTGAAGCACCGGCTCTCTTTGGTTGGATTGCAGCAGTTTTGTGGAATTATTTAAACTGTTTATGTAGTGCTGTATGGGGGGTCGGGAATCACGATGGGGGGGGATCACTAGACTACCATGGAGTTTGCACCTATGGGAACAGAGCCTTGACTGCTCAGACGGACTGCTTGGCCCACCCAGCTTTCCCAGTCTCCTACATTATTGTGATGTTGTGGATCCTAGTATGTTTATAGCCTACACCCCCCCTGCCTCATGCCTGTTCCATGCAGTCTTGACTCACCCCACTGTTATTGCATCCACGGCTGCTGTAGGGTGCAACTGTTGTTATGGGGGGGGGGCTGTCTTCCAGTGCATGTTTGCACTCAGGCAGTACACACACACATATATATATATATATATATATTATATTATTTATTTATTTAGTTTTTGTTGACCGGGTAAGTGCACTAGACAAATCCTGCCTATTTTCAGGCACGACCCGGGGGAGGGGGATAAAGATGAATGCCAACTGACCTTGAACCAGACTAAGCTGTTGGTGGTATTTTTATATATATCTATATATATATATATTATATATATATGTATGTATATCTTGATGGATATATATCTATATACTGTTCTGTACTGCTTGCAGTACTGCAGGGTGAGGTGTATGCACCGCTTGTGCCAGCAACCATATCCTGCAGCATCCAGACTGTACTTCCATTCTGACCAAAAGGTGGAGTTGTGTGCTCCATGCAATAGCACTGGGCAAACTGCATGGTAATGTATGTTAAGCAGCACATAATGAGATGCAAATTTGCCTTTCTGCCCACTGATTACCTAAGTAGGCTCATTTGCATGGAAGCTTTGAATACAGCTCCCGTTTGCCCTGGGCTAACCTGTTTGCACTGGGCTATTGTGTTAGCACTGTGCAATCAGGTTAGCCCCGGGCAAACCTCACTTCTGCATAGCACAGTTCTGCAGTGTGCGGCTTGCATTCTTTTTTGCAGTAGATGTGAGACATCTCTGTGCAATCACACACAATGTTCTCCCCTTGCAACACTGGCTTGCTCCAGTGTCTGCTGGGCTTCTGTTGCAGTTTGCACTTCCCTGTTGCTATATTCAGTGCTGTCTTATTCCTGGGCTATTTTTGCCCTGCACTCCCAGACCAGTTTACCTGGCTTTCTTAGCATGCTGTATTCAGCAGGATTAGCACCAGGCTATTCCTTTTGAATATGGTGGGCTATTTGGTCCAGGCAATTTTTGCCCACTGGGGCAGTGCTAATTTAGCCCCAGGGCAACGTTTTGAATATCTGGCCCTCAGTGTGCAGTTTCACTTGCTAGATTTCCCTGTGCTAGTAGAAAACCAGACCTTTGTTTTGGGTGAATAAAATACAGATTCAATGTTCAGTTTCACTTGCCAGATTTCCCTGTGGTTGAAAACAAGACCTGTGCTTTTGGCGTAAAAAATATTGATTCAATGTTCAATTTCACTTGCAAGATTTCCCTGTGCTAGAAAACCAGACCTGAGTTTTGGCTGTATAAAATACAGATTTAGGGTGGGATATTCAGAGCGGATGTGCCATGAGCAACAGGGATGCACCAGCGCAAGTGCAGAAATGTGCCATGGTGCAATATTCAGTGGGAGCGGCAGCGCAGCACAACATGCAATGCACCATAGTGCAACAGTAATGAATGCATGCGCAACTGCAGGGGCGGAACCAGGAATAACATGCACAGTGCGATATTCATCAGTATGCAACATGCGCAGTAGCGGAGCAAGTGGAAGTTGTGCGACAGCAGAAATGAGCCAAAATAAAAGGGAGCAAGAGAGGGGAGGAAGAATGTGCCACAGAGGAGCCATAGGTGGGTAGTGCAGAGACAGAGTGGTAGGGAGGCAAGACAGGAAGCAGTAGGCAGGTTTGGCCAGGGGTTGGACAGGGACCACTGGAGGTGTGCCTGAGTAAGAGAAGGAGTGTGTGTGCTGTGCCTTTGTGTGTGAGAGGGCCTGAGAGTGCCACAGTTGATGGAGGGCAGTGGCAAGAGGCAGGGCAGCCAGAGGTGAACAGCCAGAGGTGAACTCGGTGCAGGGGCAACACCAGCAACACACAGCAGAGGGAACAGGAAGACAGACGCTCGGGGGGAACCAGCCAGGGACATGGCTAATGTCATCTTCCAGATAGAGGTGGTAATGAGGGGTGTAAGAAGGCAGGCATCAGGGAGGTGCGGCCGTGGAAAGGCCCGTTGGTGGTATGCCCAGAACAGGCAGTACTGAGCCCGCACCACCTTCAAACAGTACAGTGACACTAAAATTGTGGGCTGGTACAGCCTGAACCAGGCGATTCTGAGGCAACTCTGTGAGCTGTGCAGTGATGAGATGCAGGCACCCATACGACGGAGCCATGCGCTGTCTGTGAAGATGAAGGTCACAGCCGTCATGTGCCTGCTCACCATGAGCACCTTCCAGAGACCAACAGGGGACATGACAGGCATAACCCAGTCAGCCGCATCACGCCTACTTACACAATGCCTCAGCGCACTGCTGCCATATGCTGTGGAGTACATCCCTTTCCCCAGCACACAGGTGGAGCACACAGCACACATACATGAGTTCCACAGGGTAGTACGGTTGCCTGGCATGCTCAGGGCCATAGACTGAACCCATTTAGTCATCCGCATGCCACCTGGCCCAGAGGGGGTGGTGTACATCAACTGCAAGGGCTACCTGAGTCTCAACTGCCAGGTGGTGTGAGATGCCAGGAGGCACATAATCAATGTCTGTGCCATGCACCCTGGAGGAGCACACAATGCCTTCATCTGGCACCAGTTGGCACTGTGTCACAGGTTCTAGAGTGGAGACATCCCCACTGGGCATCTGGTAGGTGAGTATGCATAGCACATTGGATGATGTGTAGAGACATGGGGGGGTGTAGGGCATTGGCAGGGGTGCCATGGGTAATGGCCATGATGGCCCATGGCATAGTGACACAGACCACCATGCCAATGACTCCCTTCTTCACACAGGTGACAGTGGTTACCCGCTACAGCCCTGGCTGCTCACACCATACCAGCACCCCATGACCACAGTGCAGCAACAGTACAATTTGGCACACGCCACAATGTGGAATGTCATTGAGTGGGAGTTCGGGCAGCTGAAGGCACAGTTCCATTGCCTGCACACATCAGGTGGTGCCCTACAGTACAGCCCCTCGAAGGCCTGCAGGCTATTCCTTGCCTGCTGTATCCTGCACAACATGGCCACCGACTGTGGGATAGCCGTTGAGCTTGAGGAGGGGGACAGCGGTGGGGACGATGAGGACACCGGTCCAGCTGGTGTAGGGCAGCGATCCCCTGGGTGACGGGACCCCTGGCTGGCCCGGATGGCACAGTAGCACCAGGACACCATCACAGAGGAGCACTTTGGACAACACAGGTAGGCAATGGGGCCATGTGCAACCCACAAGGGCAAGGGCACAACCCACAGACAGACAGGGGTGGACACCAGGAGCAGAAGGCATAAAGGGAATGGGAATGGGTGTGGGACTGCACACAACAGCAGGGATGGGAAGGGGTGCACATGTCAAATGCACACACGCACACACACAGACACACACACACACACACACACACACACACAACACATGCCCAAAGGGCAACAGGCATGCCCACCCCAACAGGCACCCCCACAGGACCACACACAACCATGCCCAGTGGCTGGCACTGTGTGTGCCTCAGATGCTGAGCACCATTGCACAGTGGTGGACAGTGCTACGCAGGCATCATCATGCACACACCACAGTGATCAGCAGCCAGGAGGGTGTGCACAGGGACCATGTGTGTGCAGAGCTGGGAACCTCACCCATGTATCATACAAAGAATGCCACAGTGCACACAGGGCAGTGGCAGACTGTGGCCATGGTGGGAGATGGGTCAGTCATGTGGCACAGTACCACGGCTGCCACAGATGTGTGGGCAGCCCTGCCAAGACCTGCCAGCCATGTAAGGCTGACCAGTGGCCTCATGGGGTGGCACCGACATGCCCCCAGGTGTGACGCTGCATGACAATGGCCATGTCCATGCAGGGGTCTGCAGACCACCAAACATGCCCACACCAGGCATGCTTGGTATGCCCACAGTCGAACCCAATGTCGACACAGCAGGGGTCGCATGATGCAGGGGATGGGGGTGGACATAGCACCCTGCAGGGTGTGCAGCGGCTGGGCACCCAACTGGGTGGCCAGTGTAGCCTTGACAGTCGCCATTGCAGTGGTCTGTCTGTAAATGGCAGTGGTCATATCCACCCGCTGCTGGGCCAAATCTGCGAGGAGTAAGCCGTGGTCCTTGCTGCACCGCTCCTCTGCCTGGCAAAGAACTGCACTGAGCGCATCCACTGCCGCCATGAGCAGCATCTGCTGATCTACTGTCTGTCTTGGGATTGCTGAACAGGGGGTGGTCAGCACTGGTGAGGTGCATTGGCACAGGAGGGGTCTGCTTTCCTTGTGTTGTGGTCACTGTTTGCTGGGGGTGTGTGCTGGGGCAACATGCCTCTGCTGTTGGATCAGTGCTGGGGTTCATGGGCTTGAGGTCTGTCCAGCTCACATCTGGTTGTGCAGCTCATGGGGGGCCTTGGGGGGGTTGTTCTGTCTGGCCTGCTGCATGCTCCTCTGCCCATGGTGCTTCCATGGATAGTGCACCCCTGCTTCCTATCCTTGTCCCTGCGCATCACTGGATGTGCTACTGAACATTGGCCCTGCTCCACTGCACATCCCTGGTTGTGCCATGGTGCATGGGACATGATATTCAGCTGTGTTGCACAGGCACACCTTGGCCTGCACTTGGTTTGAATATCACGCACATTGCACAATGGCACACTGCTCTTGCACCTGCTCCCACTATTGCACATCTTTTTGATGCAGTCTCAATATCCCACCCTCAGTGTGCCATTTCCCTTGCCAGATTTCCCTGTGCTAGTAGAAAAACCAGACCTTTGTTTGGGGTGTATAAAATACAGATTCTATGTTCAGTTTCACTTGTCAGATTTCCCTGTCCTAGGAAACCAGACCTGTGTTTTGGGCATATAAAATACAGATTCAAGGTGCAGTTTCATTTGCCAGATTTCCCTGTGATAGAAAAAGAGACCTGTGCTTTTGGGTGTATAAAATATAGATTCAGTGTGCAGTTTCATTTGCCAGTCAAAGTATTATTGGTATTATGATCTCTAGAAAGAAAACCTTACCATTAAAACACAAACAGGGATCATAATTGGCTAAAAAAGTACGGGAAAAGAGATGGGCACCTGTGCATCATGGAAGATGGTTCGTAAATCAAAGGCGTCAATTAATATGAGCACATCATCAACAATTCCTGTGGGCTCAGGGGCAAATTACAGTGAGAGTACTGGAGTTGTTAGCAGCAGTGGCATATCTGTCACAACATTTTTCAAGCTAAATCAGTGGCGGCAATGATGGTGGGTGAGGTGACAGCTGTGGAGAAAGGTAGCAGCGTGACAAGTACTGGCAGGCAGGAAACAGTGGAACAGGAGAAGGTACCATAGTCTGGGTAACTGTGGGTGGTGTTGACGGTCATGTTTCTGGATCAGGCAGTGTTGAGACAGTGATAAATACTAGAGATGCAGAGAATGTGGTTGAGACTGCACACGTACAGGCTGAGGAGGACATACATGCTGAAGAGAATGAGAGCACTGTTGATGATTATGGTCATGATGTGCAGGGTCCACCTTGGGATCCTGATAGTAAAAAAACACAAATCATATGATTCAGATGTTGTTGAGGAAGATGTTGCATCCAGTACCATCACAGCTAGTAAAGAAAGCACACCTAATATTTTTTATGTGCTGAAATCATCTCAAAAAAACAATGTCTTCACACCTTCCCCGTCACTGTCACAGTCCACCTGGCACCATGAAAAAAGGGTAATTAAATCCCCTGTGTGGGATTTCTTTGTTCTTGACCCTGCTGATGAGTCGGTTGCAATCTGTCAGCTCTATCAGACAGACTCTGTAAGCAGTAATGATGGGCTAAGTGGCCTCAATTTACTCCGTGAAGTGATTTGTGGAGTGAAGATGAGTTTGCCAAGTACTCTTCAATTTGAAATGGAGTACTTTGCATTAAAATGGGAAATGTGAAGTCCATTGAAAACAATGTACTTCGAATCACTTTGCCTTATTTTTAAGCTCCAAAGGTGAATTTTGCAGTGATTCATGGGATTTCAGGTCACATGGGCTCTAGATTGTTCTGCACAGCCTCAGTTCAAAGTAATGTGTGTAGGAAGCTGTATTAGACAGTCTTGTCTGAGAGCTCTCTGTGATTAAAACCTTCTAAAAGCTGTTAAAAAAGCCTTTTTGAGTAACTTTTTTGCTCAAACTTTAGTTCATCTATTGTAGGAAACCCTCCTGTGCTCATATCATTGAGCGTTTATTGCTTGTGTGTGGATTTTGAATGTTAATATACAACATTTAGTCTGTGTACTGAGAGACAGTGCAAGAGTGCTTTCTGTGGTGTAGGTAGACTTAAGTTGGAGAAATATGGAGTTTTTCATTTTTTGGTTATATTTTTCTTGTATAACTGACTGTGTTAATGTACAAACAGTAATATTTTCAGTAATTGTTGCCATTTTTTTTGCTGATTGTGTGTGTGGACCAGGTGCAGCAGTGTATAATTTCAGGTTGTTTTAAATACGTGGTGTATTACTGAAGTTTTCAATTTGCTATGCATTACTTGTAGACAAATTGTGTATGTGTGTGAGTGTGTATGCGGTGTGTGACATCATATAATACACCTTTTATTGTGCAACTGTGTAATTGCAGATGCAGCAGTGTGAACCTGCTATCCACTGCACCTGCGTGATTTTGTAGCTGCTATTGTGGTACCTTTTCTTGGTTTTGCACTGCCATAATCTGCAGTCATTGCCCCCCCCGCTGTCAAAAGGTATTATTTTCCAGATTGGATTGTTTGTGACTTGAGCACCACTGGTTAGTTAAGGTATTGTTGAACTTGTTGTGACTTTGCATCTGTGTCTCTTGTTGAAACCACAGTTGATTGTATGTGTGGACCTGGTGCAGCAGTGTATAATTTCAGGTTGTTTTAAATATGTGGTGTATTACTGAAGTTTTCAATTTGCTATGCATTACTTGTAGACAAATTGTGTATGTGTGAGTGTGTGTGTGGTGTGTGACATCATATAATACACCTTTTATTGTGCAACTGTGTAATTGCAGGTGCAGCAGTGTGAACCTGCTATCCACTGCACTTGCATGATTTTGTACTGCCATTGTGGTATCTTTTCTTGGTTTTGCACTGCCATAATCTACAGTCATTGCCCCCCCCTCCAAGTCAAAAGGTATTATTTCCAGATTGGATTGTTTGTGACTTGAGCACCACTGGTTAGTTAAGGTATTGTTGAACTTGTTGTGACTTTGCATCTGTGTCTCTTGTTGAAACCACAGTTGTTTTTTTGGCTTCACATCCAGTGTCCCCCCGGGGCCCCAGCCCTCACCCAGAGTGAATGTTACACAATTTTAATATGTTTAGAATATTCTTGTTGATCCCCCAAAATGTCCAGAAAGAGATGTGCAAGCCAAGCTGTTTCTCGCCATGGCACTGCTGCCAGTGGAAAGATTGTCTGTGGGCATGGTAGTACACAGAGGTGCATTGCTGATGAGATAAAAGGTATTTCTCTTTCAATGTTTTTTACAGCACAATTGGTAGCTTCACTCATACTTGGAGGAGATTTTGTTGTCCCAGCTGGTGGTCTTAGTGCAGTTGCTGGCGGTGGTATGAGTACTGCTACCTCAAGTTCAACTTCTGACCAGTTTACCATGTCCAAAAATATAGTGGAGTGTGAAGCAGTGCCAGTGAGTGACAGTGTAGATGATGTCATACTCCCCAGTAACATCCCAGTAGCTGAATATGAGGATTCTGATCATCATCATGTCAATGACAGCACATAATGTCACATTTCTTCTACCACGGTTGAGGTCATACATTTGCTGTGCAGTGATTCACATTGTAGTGAATAAATATCGGGTGATGGTGGTATTGATGTTGATGAATCTAGTGATGATGATGTTGCTGTGGTTGCAACATGCAGTTCACATGCCAGCATCCAAGCAGAAGATGTGGATATGGATGATATTGATGAATATGATGATGACGTAAGTGACCCCAGTTGGGAACCGGCCAAAAATAAATTCAAGGTGGATGTGTCTTGGTCTGTTTGCATTACCCTCCCCCCACCATAAAATGTTATGATTTACCATTTTCAGGTGATGGTGAATATGATGATGACCCATTAATAATGATAGGTAGTCATGGTGGTCAGTTGCAGTCAAAGTGTGTCCTGCCTGAAAAATCATGTAGCACACTCCCCACTTCATGGCTTAAAAAACAGAGTCCAATAAGCAGCATCAGGGACATGTTAAAACTAGGGCATCACAATCCCCTATTTGGGAATTGTGCAAGATGCAAATGATGAGTCCGTCACAATCTGCTAGGTTTGCCATGCGCATGTGAGACGAGGTAAAAAGGGGAGCCATCTCGGTACAGGGGGACAGCATACACATCTTAAGAACAGGCACATGGTGCTGTGGACCCAGCACAACATGGCAGCTAATAATACCACAGTGGGGCATTCACCCTTGTCATCAACCATAACTAGCATGTTATCCAATTCTATTACTGTAAAATCAAGTAGCAAATTAAATGTGTACAGCAGTGATGAAATAAGAACTGAGGATTACTACAGGCATGATGAGGTAGAGGAGCATAATGATTTTGAAATGTTGTCCAGTGGTGGTGAAAGTAGCAGTTTCGGTGGTGGTGGTGGTTGTGAATGCAGTATGTCTAGTGCAAGTGGTACATCAATCCCGGTTGGTAAATCTGGGAAAATAACTGCATTTGTGGGTTTGTTATCATCACCTGTGCAGCAGTCTTAATCACTCTCCCTGCTATCATCTCCAATGCCACCACAATCTCCAAATTCAAAACCACCCTTCAAAGCCAACTCCTCAACACTCATAGCTGCTCTTGTCTCTGAATGAGGCCCGACCTCGACCTATCCACTCATGACAATGCCCGCCAGGTGGCTCTCCACCTAGCCCACCCCTTCACCCCTTCCCAGCACACCATACCTAAGTATAACCTGGCCAGTGCCTGCTGTCTTATGGTAAGGCCAGTTGATTGCTCAACATATGAAACCAATTGTGTAAGACCTATTTCAATTACCTGTACCCTGTAACTCAAATGTATTTTGTTTGACCACAGTGTGACGTGGCACCTCTAATGAACGCCTATTTGTAGAAAACCTGTACTATGTAATCTAAAATGCTATGTATGTCCTCAATGTGATGAGGTACCTTTGGAAATGAGCCCCTGGCTCAAAGGTTGTAAACTGATTCTCACAAATAAATAAAATAAAATAACATTTGTCATCACAGCCCATGTAAAATGTTTAAGTCAGCCCACCTTACAGATTGTTTTTGCGCATAAGCTGAAGTACCCACCCAATCATACAGTGTCATGTGAACTCAATGCTGCTGTAGCTGAAATGTTGGCAATTGATCTTTTATCCTTCTCCGTTGTGGAGAATTCTGGGTTCTGGTGGTTTACTGCATGTGCCTGTCCAAAAGTAAGTCCCATCTAGGACATACTTTTCAACCTGTGCTGTCCCTGATTTGCACAGTACTGTGTCAGACTCTGCAAGACATGCCCTTCAACATTCTTCCTCTAAATTCATCCATTTAAGTATGGATATGTGGACAAGTGGCAAAACAGCAGGGAGTTCATATTTGTGTATAACTGCACATTGGACACAGGTGCCGGGTGTTGTTTGTGCTGTTAGTAGTGCGAATAATCAGTATAGTAAGATGGAATGTCATGATAGCAATCTTCTAGGAATTTGACAGCATGCAACAACTACTATGCGCAATGTGACCTGTTCACACACTGGTGAAAAAATGTTGGACTTGGTAATGACTGAAATTGGCAAGTGGCTGAACTCCCTGTCCCTGAGAACTGGATTCATAGCAAGTGACAATGGGTCAAATGTGATGAAATGCATCACGAATGGTGGCTTTGTTCGGGTTCCATGCATGGCCCATGGTTTAAATCTTGTGGTGCAGGAGTTTCTGCAGCACTCTGATATAAAGGAAATGCTAACAGTTGCACGCCGTATCTGTTCTTACTTTTCATGCTCTGCAAAGGCCCGTGAAACACTTCGGCAGTTGCAGATCCAAAATGGCCTCCTGCAGGACCGTTTGAAGCTGGAAGTTGTCACCCAGTGGAACACCACTTTATACATGGCAGAGAGGTTGAAAGAACAATACAAAGTCATCTTAGAATATCTTGTCATACACACTAGCCGTTTCAGTTCTGGGGCCACCATGTCTATGATGACTGAACAGCAGAACCTCATGGACTCTGTAATAACAATTTTGAGGCTTTTTGAACATGCCACACAGGCAGTGAGTGGTGAGCCTACCTCCATTAGCCAATCAATTCCACTGTTGCGGGTGCTGAGGCAGACATTAGTGAATGTACAGCATAGTCTTGATGTTGCTGGAGACAGTGCTAGCAATATGTTGCTGAAACACATGCTGACAGTATTCAACCAGAGTTGTCACATCTTGAGCATTCAGCATAGTGACAACTTCACAATAGCAACAATGCTGGACCCAGACATTTAATTACCTCAGTACTAAAGGGTGGGCCTGAACAGGTAAAAAATGTCAGTGGGCAACTGGTGCACTTGGTTCATGGGGCACAGACATTACGTGCCAAGGTCAGCAAACCTCAGCAGCATAATCAGGCTGAAGGTGAACCTGGAGGAGTGGTATCAAGCATATCCTGTAAGGGGAAGTAGACTGCAGTTCCAGTTGGTCTGTCATCAAAAGTGGTTGGCGTCAACCCACTTTGGGAGGATTTGTCACAAATGGGGATTTGTGACATAAATGATTCCAGAGAACAGAATAATGCATCAGTCAATGGACTTAAAGCAGCACAGTGAATGGTTGAGTTATATTTGTCTGAAAACAGGCATCTGTCAATCACTGAAGATCCCTTTTTATACTGGAGTGGAGAGGTCAGTGAATGACCAGAGCTGACCACTGTGGCACTAAAGTTTCTGACATGCCCATCCTCCAGTGTGAGTGTTGAGAGGGTATTCAGCTCAGCAGGTGCAATAGTTCGGGATCATTATACAAACCTCTCTTCTGCAAATGTCAGTTTGCTGACATTCATAAAAATGAATGAGAGGCGCATACTAGCATAGACTGCAACCTCAGTATTCATACCCTGGCATAGTCATGTTTTTGCTGATGTTGTAGAAAGTGACCATCCTGGTGGCACTGGCAGCATGAAATGGCCTACCACTGATGTAGATGATGACATAATGGAGAAAGAATTTTCCAGTGGTCAGAATTCAGACATAGACGAGTCTGAGGGCAGCTTTCTTTATGAGGATGATGATGATGAACTTAATGTTAGCAGGTTTTAACTTAAGTGGTTAAAAGGCTGTCAAATTTGTTGTATGATACAGGTTTTCATTTTCAAAAAGTTAAATCAGTGTCCCACTCAGAGTGACTCAAATTCCATATGTCACATCAGATTTGTAACACAGAGCACAATATATCCTGGCCCCTGTACGACCACCATAAGACTACTGTTAGCCAGTGCTACGATAGGAAATGTCACCGTGTGCCCTCCTGGACCACCTCCATAAAACCACTGTTAGCCACTGCCACCATGGGGAATGACTTTGTGTGCCCCTTGGATCATCACCATAAGACTACTGTTAGTCACTGCCACCACCATAGGGAATATCACCATGTGCCCCCGGGCCACCACAGTAAGACCACTGTTAGTCACTGCCACCACCACCAGATGCAGGAAGACGTGAGAGGAAATGTCATCATGTGCCTCAGCTATGACCACCACCACCCACCACCACCATTGTGACAATGTTTTCCATTACATGTCTTGACAATGCCAAGGCATAGGGAGTCAAACAGGAGACCACATCCATCAGCCACAGGCACAAGGCTTCTTACTATGAATACTATAAAGTTAGTATGTGTACTAACGGTTTTCATGCTATTTCAACTTCCTTTACCTGTGTGTTTTGTTTTCTGTAGCTTTTCCGAGCTGCAAAGATCAAACACATATGGTCAACTTATTTTGTTTTTAACAGGTTAACAACAAACAACTGTCCTTCGCTGAAGGTCTTTATCAATCGTACAGCAGCAGTACTGTTGACAGGAACCTATGTGGGATATCCTTTTCCAATCCATTCTGGTAAGTATAACAAATGTATTTCATCTGTTGCCTTTTTTTCATAACAGTGCAAAAAATCCAACTGTTGATTCATAAACTAGATGACATGTATGTCACAAAAAATATTTCTGCAACATATCATGCACTGTATTCTAAATTTGCAGCTGCTGCCATTACAGTTTTGAAAAAGTTTGACTCAGGTCGTGTTACTTGACAAGATGTGGTTTTAAAATGCAACTTGAGTTGAGATGAAGGGACACTGGCACAGTGTATTTATTACAGCCTGGTATTTAAATTGTGTTCTGATGATTGCAGTGGGACAGCCTTCTATCTGTGTTAATCTAGATACCCATGGTGTAACAGCCATGGCTTAAACATTATGGGCCTGTGGTGACTTGTGCCAAATGCCGGTGTGACATGTACCCTGCACCCTATTCTAGAAGGGGCAGGATCTCTGTGGCTAAGTCCTGCAACTTGCAACATGTGGAAAGGTATGCCAACCTAAGGGCATACCAGAGAGGCATGTTGCAAGTCTCAGACCCTGCCAGCAAAAGTAAGTGCCCGCCCAAAGCCACGCAGCTCAGCTGTGTCCCCCAACCAGTCCCCCATATGAGTTTATTGCTGCAAATCGCTAATTATTAAAAAAAAATGAGATCCCTGGTAGTCTAGTGGCCCCCCACCCATGCCCCCCAGCAGTGCCATTCCACTCGCATCCCCCCACCCATCACCAGCTGGTGACTGGTACAGCTCACCTCTCACCTCCACAGCCAGACACCGACTGAGCACTGCATGAGTGCTTACTGTATAGACGTGCTCAGAAATGAATGACAGTCAAAACAGTCAATAAACTCCCAAACGCAGAAAGGTATTGGTGGAGTTCGTAACATCAGTCCAGTTGAGAAAGTGGTTGGAGGGTCTACAATGTCAAATGCTGTGGACTAAACAGTGGAGGAGCATGATTCCATTCTGTCTAGTGGTACTGGGCATAGCAGTAGTGCTACTAGTACCAAACCTTTGAGTCGTAGAAGCATAGTCACTGTATTGCATAACACAACTAAAGTTTGTACTGAAGCACCAGCCCACAGCACCCCAACAATGCCATGGCAATGATTAAAGTTGTTTACTCCAACCGCACAAAGAAATGTTCAGCCCACACTCCACGTCATGCTTGACTGTAATGTAAAATTCCAAGCAAATCACATGAGTGCAAGGGAGCTCAATGCAGCAGTGTCTGAAATGTTGGCAATTGATCTCTTGCCACACTCCTTTCTTGAAAATGCCAGTTTCTGGTAGTTCATGGCCCATGCATGTCCCAAATGGCACATACAATACCATTTTGAATGTACTTTGCAAAACCTATTCCAGAACTGTATGGAGAGTATAAGATATGTTAAATTATGTCATTATTCATTCAGCAACACCTTATGTACATCTGAGTATAGACATGTGGACCAATGGCAAAACAGCTGGCTGTTCATATTTGTGCATTACAGGTCACTGGACACAGATACATGGGGTGTTGTTCAACTTGGGCAGTGGCACAAGTTGCAGCAAGGCAAATTGTAGTGGCACCTGTAGCAACATCCTGGTACTTCATCAGCATGCTACACTGATGATGAAAAGCATAGTGTGGTCACATATGGGTGAAAAGATTCTGGAAGCACTTCTTTTGGAAATTGATGAGTGGCTCCACCCACATTCATTGAAGGCAGGTTTTATTGCCAGTGATAATGGAACTAATGTCATCAAGTGCATTAGTGATCGTGTTTTTTTCAGGGTGCCATGCCTGGCTCACTGTCTGAATCTCATCATTCAGCAATTTATCACCCACCTGGACATCAGGGAGGTTTTGTTTGTTGCAATGGTGCATCTGTGTGCACTTTGCATGGTCTGTAAAGGCATGTGCCTGCTATGTGAGCTGCAGATTTGCAACAACTTACCTCAACACCACATAAAAATGAATGTGATGACAGGATGGAACTCCACCATGTACATGCTGGATCACTTTTATGAGCAGTACAATGTGATTTCCAAATATATGCTAGTACAAACTAGCCAGGACAGTACTGGTCCATCCATGAGTCTCAAAACGAACAGTGGCAGCAGATAGATGGACTTCTCATGATTCTCATGCCATTCAAACATGCCACTCAGGCTGTGAGTGTCAACAGTGTCTGTATGAGTCAGGCAATTCAATGTTTACATGTGCTGAGGTAAACACTGTTGAATGTCCAGCAACAGCTTGAAGCTGGTGTTGACCCTGGCACTTGTGACTTGATGGATCACATGCTGAATGTGTTTCAGTCCAACACACATATTAACAGAATTCTGCACTCTGAAGAGTTTGGCATCACCACAATGCTTGACTCATAATATAAATGTGGTGTGACTTCAATCATTGATGGTGAGTGCAAGCAGGTTAAGAAGTTGACAGACCTTCTGATAAGAAGGGTATGTGGTGTGCAGATGTGAATAAACACATAGGTGCAGAAGAAGTTAAAACATGACACAGTTAATAGATCCGGTGTTACTACCACCACACAGGCCTCAAATTAGAATGTTTCTTCCAAAACCTGTACCATGAATGAACAATATAATAATCTCATTTGGGATGTCTTAAAGCAGCAGTGCTTCTTAATAAACATGCACATTTTTCAGTAATAAGGTTTGCCTTGTAAAAATATCAAGATACATATTTTCCTTTTCATTTTCTTTCGTTACTGAACCAAGATATGGGGTCTTGAAATTGTTAAAGTTGCCACGCCCATGCCACAGCCACAATCATGCCACACCCACCATGAAAAAATTAAATATTTTGTCCTGTTTACAATCAGAAACATGTGGAAGAATCATCATAATGCAGCTACATCAACTATAGCATGAATCTAGCATGCACATTCAACAAGTAACACCAGGGAAAATATATTTTTTAAATGGTGAATGGCAGCCATCTTTAATTACGTGAACCATTAATTACAAGATCAGCTATAAAAAAAGTCTTAACACACCTGAGTAAGCACAAAATACACTAAGCATTAATCTTAGGTTGTCAGAAATACATTTATATCAAAAAAATTATATGATTAATTTTTTCACTGACAAATACTGCTGCTTTAAGTCAGGTGGGTGTGGCACACATTCATGATAATGAGAACGAGGCTGATGATGAATCAGCAGGAATGCAAGAAGCACAATGCATGATCGATGTATATCTTGTGGACACAAGGAACCTAAGCATTGGAGATGAACCCCTGATGTACTTCAGCACAAAGTTCTTTGATTGGCCAGCACTGACATCAGTGGCCATGAAGTACCTGAGTTGTCCAACATCGAGTATAACTGTTGAATGAGTATTTAGTTCAGCCAGTGCCATAGTGCAGGACAGGTGCACCAATCTGTCACCAAAAAATTTTAGCTTGCTAATATTTATTAAAGTAAATCAAGGACAAATTCCAACAAAGTCATTAATGTCTGTGTTAAAGCCACATGTCAGCAGTGAAGAGGAATGTACTGTCAGCACACTCAGTAGTTGGAGCAAAGGTGAGGTGGAAGGAGCAGTATTGGAGAGAGAGCTTCCATCTGGTTACAGCTCCAGTCTGGAGGACTGTGAGGGCTGCCTCATTGTGGATGTTGTTTAAAATATGGCCTGATTTTTCAGTCATTTGTTCTCTGCAGTATAAACAGTTTAATTATCACTTGTTCTGTTACTTTATTTTCATTAATGTGTTGATGTCATGACAAGTAATTTCTTTATTTTGATTAATGTCTAAACACTCCCCAAGCAAAATGTTCTGCTGTTTTTGTCTGCCACCAAATTCAGTGTCTATCTCACAGTCCAACACCACTGACATTTCCTGCTGTTCCACAATGCACCATACTGTACAGCACTTATTCCTCTTCCTCCACCAGTGGACTGGGTTGTTCTGTCATACCCAGTGATAAATGTCATTGTCAAATCCACATTGATGCAACATTTGTCTATCCTATGCAAACGTAGAGACAATGTAGCCAGGTCTGTCAACATCAAGATTGGTCTCCTACATAGACAAAAACAATGCCTTACTTGAGAAGCCCTCCGGCTTGCTATATATGGTTCCTTCATATCCATTGTAGATTATGGTCTTGTAATCTATGGAGCAGACCAAATGTCTTCATTGTGCAAGATATCCATTGCTCTGAACAAGGCATGCAGGCTGCTCATTAGGTCCACATGTTTAACCAACACCTGTGATCTTTACACTGAGACTGGTTGGCTACAGCTCTCCAGGAGGATTCAATACCAAACCTGTCTTTTGGCCAAAAAAGCACTTCTCAGCCTCCTGCCACCAGGCACTGCAAACCTGTTAAGCCCCCATTGTAATTCACAGCATATGCAATGCTTGAACAGCTATCATCTCCATGTTCCTAGATGCCAGAAAGCCCAGGGGCAATGCTCATTTGCCTATAGAGCACCTCACTAGTTTAACACTCTTCATAGTGATATAACTATCCTACATAAAGTGGGACCAATCAAATTAAAGTCACACCAACATCTCACCACCAACAGTTCTTGTGACTGCTTCATCTGAGACTCCCATCTACTAGCATTCAATCTTCTCCTCAAAGCTGGAAACCTTGTATCTCTCCTGTTCCTCAATAATTCTGAGGCTGCCCCCCTTTTCACACTTTGACAAGGCACCTGGCTACTCCCCCATCCACCTCTCCCCCCTGCCCCTACCCATCCCACACCAGCTTGATAAGGCCTATGGCTGCCACTTCCTTCCTTTCTTACTCCCCATCCACTTCACCCCGCCCCTAACCATCCCACAACAGCATGACAAGGCCTATGGCTGCCACCTCCTGCCATTCTTAACCCCCCTGCCCTTACCCCCCATACCAGCTTGACAAAGACTATCATTGCCACTTCCTACCTTCTGTTCTCCTGTCTTTATCCTTCTCCCTCCCATCTATGTTTTCCTCCTATTAGAATGATAAAACTATACATATATGTATATATTTGCTCACTTTATTTTACTGTTTTTAGAAACATTGTACTTTTCCTCCTTTGTAGGATTTGTCTCCCCTCCCCACTGATGTGGAACCTTTGTAGATAAGCTGTCTGTTCTCAGAGGTATTGTAATCCAAGAATTAATGGAAAAAAATGAAATAAAACATTGCAAATGGCTCATGTGCTCACCACCAGTCTCCATCATTACATAAATGAGTTTCTGATGCTGCTATTGCTCCTGATAGAGTACTGTCCACCACCACCAGACTGTGATGTCCGCAGAACATACCTGCTCCATACAGAGGGACATATCACTGCTTTGTCAGCCTCCTTCTACTCTACTGTAGCCTACTTCTGTTGCTCCTTCATGATCAGGCAAAAACATGATTATGTGTCGGCTGCGTACAGTATGATACAGCATAAAAATGCAATTTCAAAAGTCACAATAATAAAACAGTTGTGTCACTGCTCTTCAGACCAATGTGAGTGTCATCATCAAGTGGTGCAGGTTTGCAAAGTGACAGCAGTTCCGACAGCAACACGTGATGACAACATACCATATCACAGTCAGTATCGCTATTATTCAAGTGATGGTAAGTATTGTTTTTTTGCTTTATTTTAAATCATATTCCTCACTGTATTGCAATAATAATGTTTTGATTTCACAGGTCAATGCGCCTGTGCTTGTGCTTCATCATGATCACTCCTGTCTGCCTTTGACACGTCATCTACTTCTTTCTCTTCTGGCCAGACAACGTGACACAGAAACATCTTGGAAAGTACCTGAAATCAAACAGAAACACAAAACATGTACTATGACTCAGACGACTTTGAGTTTGACAATAAAAAAAATATGCATACTTCAACCAGCCCACCCCATCCCTGGTGTAAAAAAAAGAATTACCTTTATGTGGTTGTTGCTGAATTCACAGAGATACAGGGTGCAGAGTGGCATATGTCATCAAAATCTTACCTGGACATGGAAAAAGTAAAAATAAATGGTTATTAGACCCAAAAAAAGGTCCCAGCCCCCAAATAAGAAACATATAAAGAATACATACTTACCAAACCTTGGTTATGAGATGTGGTTAACAATGACTTCCTGCCATATTCCAAGAAGCATAATGTAATGTAGTGTGGAAGATTATGTTACTTCATCGCTCATGATATGAACAGTAACTGAAAAAGGAAAGCATTAGTGGGATAGGGGTATGGGAACAAATAACAGCAACTCAGAGAGTGCAAATAACCATTTCTTACCTTCCTATGGTTTGACAATGTGCTTACTTCAAACTTTCACAGCAGCACTCAGCTGCAGCAACAGTAGTAGTTGCAGGCAGTACAGCAGCTTGATATTTGGTCATCATCAGTTTGCCACAGTAGAACTCTTAGTGTTCCTGTCTTGCAGTCGTAAACTCGAGAATTTATGTCACTTCGGAAGACATTTTCTCATGTGTATCTTCTTGACTTCTCCGGACAGTTGCACAGCAGTAGTAGGCAAGTAGCAATGGGAATTAATTTTTGATACTTGGGCAAGCACTTGACTAATGTGGCCAACAGGGGAAATCTTTCAAGAACATCTCCACAATGTAATTCACTTATTAAGATAGTTTCTCATATCTGTCTTCTTGACTTCTCTGGAAAGTTGCACAGCACAGCAGCAGTGGGCAAACAGCAGCAGGAATTACTTTTTGATACTTGGGCAAGCACTTGACTAATGTGGCTAGCAGGGGAATCTTGCATGAAAATTTCCACAATCTATTTCACATGTGTGTCTGGTCGACTTCTTTGGGCAGTTGCACAGCACAACATAAGTATGCATGTTGTATTTCTAGGTATTGTGTGTGCATTTTGTGACCAGCTTGCACTACTAATTTACATTACTGTATATTGCCAGATAGTTTCATGAGCCCAGCATAAAAAACTAAATGATTTTTAGTTAATGGCTCCTTGAACAATACACTACTATTAGTGGTTCTCATTTCCTGTTACACGTTATCACCCATTGAGACAGCATGCAGCCGGATGTGGCGGTATGCCTAGTTTACAAAAGATAGGAACATTTTTTGTGTTTTTTGGAAGGGGGGGGTTGGGGTGAGTAACAACAGCAATATATTAAAGAATTATTATGAAAACATATTTACCTATAATTTGTTATTCTACTTTAAATTGCCACTTATCTACTATCTAGAGTCTTGTGATACCATTCTTCTTTCAATTTGAGTATGCTTCAGAACTTGTTTTCACATCTGAAATAAAAAAGGAGCGTTCAATTGAATATGGCCTGGACCAGATTTTCAGCACTTCTAACAGCTGTTTCTGTAAAGGAATTTTTGAAACCCACTTCTGATTGACTGAAATCAACTACGATGCAACACACACTGTTACGTCACATTATATGGGACAGTATATGTTCGAAAACTGCAGCAAAGACTGATGAAACCCAGACAGGAGTCATATTGAACTAAGTCTTACTTTAATATTTCAAATGTGAAATCAAAATAGAAGACAGACTCATAATTGAGAAATAATAGTATCACATACAACAAGTCAGTAGGTAAGGGGAAATATAACATTGAATAAAAAACTGTAGGCCAAATGTTTCACAACATCAATGTGATGCTGCTTAAAGCAGCAGTTCAAGAATCCAGTGAACATTGTTACCAATTATTTTTAATGCTATTTTATACTGCCACGTACCTCCTGAGTCTTGTCTTTTATGAGACCATTCTTTCCACAATTTGAGTGTGCTTTAGTACTTTTTCATGTTTAAAATAATAAAAGGAGTGCTCCTTTCAATATGGTTCAGAACAGGTTTTCATCAGTATTCTCAGCTGTTTTGGAACACCTATTGTGCCTACCCAGTAATCAAAATTTAATAAATAGATAAACAAGGTCAGGGAGCACTGCATACTGCATAATGTGTTGTTTTACTCACAATATAAGTGATATTTAAACAACTGATGGACAAAAACTGCTGAGAATACTGGTGAAGACCTGTTCTGAGCCATATTAAAAGGAGAGCTCCTTTTATTATTTAAAACATGAAAAAAGTACTAAAGCACACTCAGATTGTGGACAGAAGGGTATCATACAAGTCAGGAGGTAAGTGGCAATCTAAAATAGCATAAAAAGTATAGGTCAGAATTTTCACCTGATTATTGCGCTGCTGCTTCGATATTTTTTGGGAGGTGGGTTGGGGGGAACAACTTTCAACAACACTCTAAAAAATAAGACTTCAGAATGATAAGGAAGAAATAATAGGAAGTACTTTAGAAATGAAAAGAAGTTCAAGAAGCAAATGTGTGTATGACAAAAAAGGTTTTCAGCTTTTTTTCGCTATTTTTATTTTGTGGTGTTGGGACAGGAGAGGAGGGAAAGGAAGTGACAATAAAAAAAATTATAACATACAGTACAAATACACCAAAAACAATCAATATAACATTTATTTATTTAGTTTTTGTTGACTGGGTAAGTGCACTAGACAAATCCTGCCTATTTTCAGGCATGACTCAGGGGAAGGGGATACAGATGAATGCCAACTGACCTTGAACCAGATTAAGCTTGTTGGTGGTATTTTTAGTGAATGTGACACATATGAAAAGAAACAAGAAAAAATAAAGACGATCATGGATCCCTCTAAGGAGACTTATCATTGTCTCCTGGTTCCCCAGTACCCTTTGTGTGTCTGCAAGTTCTGCTGTGATCTCCTTGCGGAGGTCCTCTATCTAATACAAAAGTATGGCAAGGTGAACTTGAGTCACCGGTCCTCCTGATGTGCATGGAGGACAGGAAGATGAGGTGAATTGTGCAGATGATGACTGATGAAAGGTTTCTGTCACCTTTCACATGTGGGCCTGCTCTCAGTCCTCCTCCTTTTTCTGGCATGTTTTCCCTGTCCTACTACATCCCCTGTAGCAGCAAAAGGAGTTCTTGCTCCCTGCTGCAGCCTGGCCTCCTACTCTACTTGGTGGTGATTAATAAGGTGCTTCTCTGCCAACCCATTCCAAAGTGGCTTCTCTTTTCCCATGCTGGACATGAATCCTACACATACTGCATTGCACTACACTGGGATCATTCCCAGGTATCTTGAAATATTCCCAAACTTCAGAGCTCCTTGATGGTCTGGGAACTGGAAGGGGGCACCAGGTGTGAAGGTAATGGGCTGATCAGAAGGTGGGGCCTGGGTGCTAGCTGTAATGGCAGAACAAACAGGAGATGGGACAAGCACAACTGGCTGCTGCTGCCATTTTGGCTGCTCTGCCTGCTGGGGTTGTGTATCAACCACCTGTGCTGCGGCACCACTAACAGAGGCAGAATTGACTACTGCTGCTGCTGGCTCTGCTGTTGTAGCATCTACTGCTGCTGCTGGTGCTGCTGCTATAGCATCTACTACTGCTGCTGGTGCTACTGCTGCAGCATCTACTGCTACTGGTGCAGGTGCTACCACTACTGCTGCTGGAGCATCCACTGCTGCGTCAGCTGTTTTCAGTGCATGACCAGACAAAAAAGGTTGGCAGTCGAGCCTTGCAGTTCTCTAACACTGCGTCCCTGGCCCTCGCTGCCCACAGCTTTTACCTCTTTTGCTCTCCATTTCAACTAAAGTTTAACTATAACAAATGAAGGGACAGGAAAGGTAAGTAAAATTAAGAAAAAAAGTGCTACAAGAGTTACAAAATGAACAAGAGGGAATCAAACAAAAAAGAAACCTTTCCGAGAAATTAGATTCTCAAAAAATACCTGACAGGTGAATAGCAAAAGTTCAGTTAGGGTAAACAAAGAACCTATATAAAGACAAAGGATAAAGGTTGTTTTTTTGGATCACCTCTCAGACACTCACACAGTCAAAGACACACACTGTACAATGCTTTCTGTGCTGCTGTGAAACTGAAAGTGAGACACACTTTCTGTCTCAATCAATTACTTCCTGCTCATCATGTGATCTGATAAAAGGCAGACATGTGATAAGATCCTGTTTTAGCTAATTTCACAGACAATACACACTGTGAAATTAGTGATATAGATATAAAGTGAAATTATAAAGTGAAATTGACATGGCGAATTTAGGGTTCAGAGACACAATTGAGTGAAATGATGCATGGATGCAAAATTGCACACTTCACATGAAATTCACTGATGAAATGAAACTTCGCTGCATCCCTACACAAGTCACAGGTAAGAATGTTTAAAATATTTATTTGAACAATGCCAATTTGAACTGAGCCAAATTAGATAAGGCTCCTGGAGTGGGCGAAAAAACAAATTCTATTTATGAAAAAAAAAAGGAACAAGCAACCAGTCTACAGTGTAGGCACAAGTCTGGTGCCATTCTGCCACTAGCAATGACAGAAACATATAAACATAGAATCAGATGGTAGATAAGGGTGATACGGTGCACCTAGTCTGCACATTTCCCTACTCAGTGTTGACAGCACAGATCCATTTGATCTGTGGCATACCTTCTCTGCCCATCTCCAGGGTACCCTTATGGCTATCCCATGCGCTCTTGAACCCCCGTATTATTTTAGACCCCACCACCTCTGCTGGAAGGCTGTTCCATGGATCGATCACCCTTTATGTGAAAAAGTAATTCCTAACATTGTCCCTGAGCCTTTTTCCCTCCAGCCTCATATTATGACCCTTTGTTCTTGTGCAATGCTTCCTCTGAAATATGCTTCTCTCCTGTACCCTGTTTATACCTCTTAGGTACTTGAATGTCTCTATCATATTCCCCCTCTCTCTCCTCTCCTTCAATGAATAGATATCAATGTCTCTGAGTCTCTCCTCATATGGCTTCTGGTGCAGCCCATGTACCATTTTCGGTGCCCTTCTCTGGACTGCCTCCAGACTGATGATTTTGAAAATTGCATTTGGAAAATTCCACATTTGACCACTTAATAAAGGTGATCCAATAGAAAAACAGGAACATAACTTCAGCTCTTATTATGGTAATTATTTAATTTCACAATAGCTTATTAATATTTATTTAAAAAGAGAATTGATAACAGTAAAGAATCATCACCAGTACGTAACTAACACCATGGAATACTAGGTAGTAGCATGAAGAAATACAACATGTAAATGTAACACATAACAAACTCATGTCACATATAAAACTGTGTAAGCAATGATATAAAGAAAGTTTTAGTAATCATATGTTATAACAATGCTCTGTACTCACAACAAAAATAGCAATACTAAACAGTTCATTTTGCTCTATTGCCTTATAAATGTCATTATGGTAGACATATTTCATCACTTACTGTAATACTGTGGCTTAACAACAATATAATGAATACAGTATACAGAAATTAAACATCCACTTATATTAACTTTTTTATGCAAGTTATAGCTGCAAACTATAAACATAGGTCATGGTGCTAAATACACACTGAAAATAAACATTTGTCATTTTACATGCATGCAACTGTAAACTTTAGCAAAACCAGTTTATACTAAATCAAAAATAATATTGCCAGCCTGATTTCTTCTGCTTCACAGCCAGGCTCCCCCCCCCCCACCTGCCCAATCTGGGCAATTTGATTTATAGCTGAGCTTGGTCACATGATCTGTTACATTTCTTAATATCCATTTTCTCATTTGCTCCTTACTCTGTCTTCCCACCAGTTGGCCCCACATTTAAACCTTTAGTCATTGACTGGCTGTGTCAGCCTGCTAATCATTACTGTTTTCACTCCTCCTCTATATCTAAAGTGCAACTGCTCTCCTTGAATCTCTGCTCTCTTGCTTGGCTTTAACTTCTTCCTGCTCCTACTCAACCTCTACAAATTTACAAGTGCCTCTTCTTCTGTTCCCATTATAAATCTAGGTGTGCCTCTTACACTTGTCCCATATAGTTCTCTCCCTCATGGCCTCTCTTAAGACAATATTGTTGCTTACCTGCCTTACTGCTTATTCTCTGCTATGGATTGCCATGGCCCCTTTCTCCCCATCCCCTAAAGCTACCCCACCTGATCCTACCAACTTTACCATCTCAAATCTGCTAATCTTATTATGCAGGCTCAGAGATCCTACCCCTATTCTTTTCCCAAAACATTTTATACACCTTTTTGCCCTTATGTCAAAAAAGTGCCTTCACTGCAAGTATATCTCACCCCCTACTTTTCTCCAATGAAAAATCTGGTATCTTCTCCTTATTGCACTCATACTCACCCTTGCTGGTTATATTGAACATAATCCTGGCCCAGCTACTTATCTCTCATACCAAGATGGTACGTGGAATGACTCTAAAGGGCTTCAGGTTGTACACCTCAACATTAAAAGCATGATCTATCACCTAACTGAGCTGGAGGGGTGGGTCAGACTATACCACCCCGACATCCTCTGCCCATCTGAGACTTGGCTAAAGCCATCCATACCTGATACTGCCTGCTCCTTACCTAACTATAATCTTATCATGTCTGATAGGCTCACCTCTAGAAGGGGGTTGGGGTGTCATCATATATTACAAGTCTCACCTCAACCTCTCAATCCTACTTACCCCTGCCCTCTCTCACAGTGAATCCCTTCATGCTGTCCTTCTCCTAGGCACAAAGAAATTACACATAGTTTGCACCTATAATCATCCTCAAAGTGGTCTGTCTGGCTTTGATGAACTACTTGAATAAATTAACTTATCTGCTGGTTAGAATGAGGTCCTCCTTCTTGATGGCCTTAACTTGAACTGGTGTGGTAAAGCCAACAAGTCTATCATGTCCTCAGTTCACGAGCATAACTTTCACCAACTCATAAAAGACCCCACAAAGGTTGTGTCTTCCTCTAAATCTGGCATGCTAATTGATTAGATCCTATCAAATCACATTGATAGGATCTTGGCTTCTGGAACATTAGCCAATACCTTAACTGACCACTCACCCATATACTGCTTATGGCATTCGATATTACTCTTGGTTCCTCCTCATAAATACATTATCTTTAGGAACTTTGCCATTCTAGATCAAGCTACATTTCTAAATGACATCTCACAACTTGATTGGTCCCCTATTCAACTTGCTAGTGATCCTGAGACATCACTCAGCTACTTCATAGCCCAATTTGGTGCACTGCAGAACAAACACCTCCCCTCTTGTATGCATGAGTCTGTGGGACACAAACAAAGTGGCTCTGCAAAGACCTCTTAGGGCAGCTTAGAGACTGGAATAAAAGCTGGAGGCATTTTAAAATGTCTGGTCTTCCCTCTGACTATAATACCTATAGGGCCCAAAGAAATGCCTATAAAAGAAATATTTGATTAGCTAAACACTCCTACTGTAAAGGGCTTTTGATAGATGTCGCTGGGGATTCTCACAAATTCTGGGTTCACATAAAAACCTTCCTTGGGGCCAGTCATTCCCACTCTGCCAACAATATGGTTATTAATGTGACCCACTGTAATAACCCTACTACTATTGCTAATTCTTTTAACCTTCACTTTTCAGATCTGTCTAAATATACATCCTGTTTCACTTCCAGTCCACAACTCTTCACATAGAGTCAGACTCCACACCATTGCATCCACCCTTCCATTTCAAAACCATTACCTGAGCCAATGTCCTTAAACTTGTAAACATCATCTCTGATACTACCAGCGTTGGCTCTAATGTGCTTGAGCCAAGGCTACTGAAACTTGCCTGACCGTTCATTGCATCTCCCCTGGCAAAGATCTTTAACCTATCTCTCTGCCATTGTGTAGTCCTTGATATTTGGAAAATTGCCAAAATCACTCCAGTCTTTAAAAAAGGGGACCCTAATGACATCTCTAACTATTGCCCAATAGCTATTCTCTCTGTTCTGAGCAGAGTTCTTTAGAAACTAGTAGCAACACAAACCTTATCCTTCCTCCTTGACAATAACCTTCTTTCTGGAAGTCAACACGGCTCCTGTAAAGGACATAGGACCACAACAGCCCTTCTCAAATTTACAAATGATGTAATTGATGCCATGGACAGGGGCTATCTTACTGTTGCAATCTTCATAGATCTAACTAAAGCATTTGATCTCATTAACCACCCCCTTTTCCATGCTAATTTGCTCTCTCTGGGTTTCTCTCCACAAGCTGTCCACTGGTTTAATAGCTACCTATCTAATTGTTAACAGGTTGTGAAATTTAACTCTGCCATGTCATATCCTACAGTGATTAACATAGGCATTTCACAAGGGTCCATTCTTGGACCCCTCCTATTCACCATCTTTATCAACAAGATCTCTCTGCATGCTCATCCCTACTGTATGAGGTTAACCTGGTTCTATATTACAGCTTTAGGAATATAGCAGATATCAACCAAACCATCTCATCTGACTTCATGACCATTCAGTCATGGCTGTCAAAGAACACGCTTGCCCTTAATACTACCAAACCTCAAGCTATGCTTTTGGGCTCTTATATCAAATTCAGTAACAGCTCTAACAATCTAAACATCCACTACACTAATGGTTCCCTGTTAGACACAGTTAGCTCATTTAAAGACCTGGGCATGTTGCTTGATGGATCCTTAAACTTTGATCATCACATATATCTGTAAATCTATGAATGCCAAAACTGGGATTACTTATAAGACTAGTTATGCACTTACCCCTTTTGCTAGGCCAGCTGTTGCATGATGCCTCCTTCTCCCAGCCCTCGTCTATGGTGCTGTTACTTTCTTAGGTGCCTCCAAAACCTCTCTATAAAGGCAGGACACAACTTACAATAACATCTGCCATTAAGCCACTGCCTGCCATCATCGCAAACACCACTGTCAGCTCTACATTTATCTAAAATGGCCCTCCTCTTCTGTTCATTGACTCCTAACTTGGCTCTCTGACTGATAGTATCATTAGATCTGGAACCCCAGCATCTTTAGCCTCTATGCTGTCGTGGCATACCTTCTCTCATGTTCTGAAGTCTGCTGACCAAACTCTCCTAAGCATCCCTAGGTGTAAAACACCTAAGGGTGTCCACACCTTCTCCCATGATACCCCTCGCTATTAGAACACCATTCCTCTAGGTGTACGGCTAGCTCCAAATCATGATCTCTTTAAAAAACAACATCTGGATTACCTTACCAAACTAACCAAGTGTACATGCTTAAATCCACCATAAGCTCCTCCTAGTGCAAATGCTGGTAGCTTAGTCCCCCTCTTCCTTATCATCTCACCATTACTTGCTACTCTCTGTCTCCCCATATCTCCTGTTCTTATCTGATCATTCTTTACCTTCTATAATTCTCAGTCCCCCTCCATTTATTTTACTGCTGTTCTGCTCCATTTTCCTGCTAGTCACCCTACCCTCTACATTGGTTTTAGTAACTGGCACTTACAGTATTTTGCCTTTTATTGAAATGCATCTCTGTAATACTGTTTGCTATTCTGCATTCATTGTTAACTCTATTTGTACTATTGTTTATCTGTACTGTTTTATATTTTAGCCAACTGTTGGACTGTATATCTGTTATTTTGTAATGTATTTACTTTTTTGTAACCTCCCAGGTCTTGTATGGAAATAGGAATCTCTATGTCTAGTATACCTCACCCGGTTAACAGAAACAAATAATATACAGCATTGGTGGTACCCAAGGCACATGGTGAAAACATAGTATAATACTGTTCCCATAATGAACATATGTGAACAGTCAATCTGTCACATGTCAAAAACAATACAGAGCCCTTTCAGTTATTTAGTTCTGCTGCATAATCACAGACATGATAATGTACTACCAGTCAGTATACTAATATAGTACATCTGGTATGAGGCATATGCAGTTCCTAAATAGTAACACTTATAAAGGTATAAACAATTACAAGACCTTTTGCTATTATATTTATCAGATGTAGAAAATCTGTTAGCACCACATATGATGAAGCATTTCACAGTACCTCATTTAATGATGCTTCACAGTACTGTTCATGTGCAATACATGAAGACAGCATGGTGAAGTAATGAAAATGGCAAGGCATATTTTTACAGACACCATGCAGCTACTAAACAAAGAGATTGTCAGTACCCTGAAGCATATAGTTATACTTCATTACCTCAATATGGTGATATATCCATTCTATGGCTCACAAAGTGTGATATGGCAAGTGGTTATGCACACAGTCTGCACCATTTTGTAGGCCTGCTGCAACCAAGCATATTGCATACATCACTGACCAACCTGTGCAGCTGTGAAAAGTATAACAAGATATTTAGGCAACTGGCATGTTTTCTCTTTACATTACTTAGGTACCCAAGACAGTACAGTACACACATGATGAGTACAGGTTGTCTGTCATTGCAACTCTTGCACACTGCAGCAGACATATATTTCACATATACCCAACTACTCTTATGGTCAGTGAAGGTCATTGTAATTCCTCAAAACCAAAACAAATGCATCTCTAAGGTTATGAGGCAATCTGTGTTTGAAGGTACTAATAGAGTTATTGCATTCCACCCAACCTGCACTATATATGAGCCAAGTGATATAATGGCCAGCATGCACAGATAGTTCATGGTGAAGGATGATAGCATGAGTATCAAAATTTGTTTGAACAAATGACTCACTACCTGCTGTGAAGTCAGTGATAGGTGACTCAACTCTTAGTCCCTGAAAGTCAAACCTGTGTAAGACAAGGACAAGGCACTGTGAAGAGGTTTTAAGTCTTAGAGACTGTGTACACTCCCCTCCACACGTCCACACCTACTGCACTGCCAAGCCAGATTGTGCATTTCTGAAGAGCTCACTAAACTTCAAAGTATGTGCATGGGGAACATAGAGAGAAATTCACAACATGCCATCTGTGATTTCTTTCTGTGAATGATCACATGATAGGCAAGTATACTTACTCACATAAGTGACAGTAAAGTACTGTCACATAGGAATCTGCCCAACATCCATTGTATTTATGATGGCCATCATAAACTCAGTGATATCTTGTTGGATGTTATCTGCAAAATGTCTATGTGCAGCATACCCACCTAGAACAAGATGTAACAGTATGAGAGACTTACATGGTTATCATGTATTGTAGTATAATCCACAACTTGCTTCAATGACTTCGACAACTCAGTCTCATGTGAAGCTGAGATACCTCAAACAAAGTTTAGCATATGAATAGATGCTTACATTGTAGCATTTGCATAAAAGTTAACTCCAGTACTGTTATCAAACTGTAAAACAACAGTCAGTCCAAGTGACTTCTTTGGCAGAGTTGATTCTCTCTGTGATCAAGTGATGTTGTGTCCTTCTTAGAAGTAAGAGAAGAAAATTTCGTTCTTAGTATTCCTTTTCTCTTTGTCACAACACTGACAGCCACTGTAGCATTCTGCGGCACTACATCCATGGTAATGAAATAAGAGGCATGTCTGGCTGGTTGAGGGTTTGCAAACACTTGTACTCTATAATACATTGCTTATCAGCACATATTGTTGTGGATGCAATCCTGATGATATGCAATCCAGCCAGAGTACAAACATGTGACAGTGCAACATAGCCCATGCCATCTTTGAAGATACCATTGCCTATATCAGCCATTGCTGAATCCAAGGTTAAGCCTTGTGACTTGTGTATTGAAACAGCATATGCAACACAAACTGGAAACTATTTCCTGGTTACACATTTGTCTTTAACTACTGGAAACTTCACAGTAGTTCTGACAATCGGTTTTGGTTGTTCGATGTTGTCGAACTTCACAAGTGTCTCTGCAAATGTCTTCAGGATAGTGTACTGAAATTCAAGAATGTGACCCATAGCACCATTTACCAGTCCATGTTCCACATCAAGGTTTAAATGTAGCATAATATGTGCATTCTTACAGACTATAAGAACAGCCTCAAGATCAGCTATACAGAACACATAGACTTCAGCTTGCTCAGTTGTTCAGAAAGTTTTGGTACCAATTTTTGACTTAAGCAAACACCATCAACAGTGTCGACTGCATGCAGTGTGAGGATGTCTTGACCCTCTCTCTGCAACATAATGTCATTGAATTCAGCACATTCTTAAGCCATGGCATGAGAAACACTATATGTGTACTATTGGAGTACACTTTGCTGAACACATCGCATGCAGCACCCATACATGCACCATTAGGAGTGATCCTACATGTGTTCAAAAGAGAAACTATAGGGAAGGATAAGCTCCCAACCCAAGCCTCATCCAGGAATGCTTTATAGGCAACATCACCACTCTGTCACATGTTTTGGATCAACTTGACATAGATGAACAATCACCAGAGGTTGATACCTCCAAAGCACCCTAATGTCTTTCTTGCTAGCTGAACTGTCAGAACTGAAAAGACGTGTTCTCCATTTAAAGGTGTGAGTTGTAGAAGGTCTCCGAACATAACAGTACTCTTTCCACCAAATGGAACTCCATTATCACATCCAATAATTTCTTGGAGGTGAAGGTGTATGCAAGCAAGCATGCCATTTGAGACCATGCTGATTGCATCAATGATCAACTGTTTCAACTTGCTAAACATGATCTGAAGTTCAGACACCACTTCAAAGGATAGCTTGTGGTACTCACCACTTTTATTATGCTCTACTGGCAGTATGAAAAGCCAGTGAAGAGTGACACTGCCAGTGTTGTACACTGCCAGACCAGTAGGAGCAATGACAGCAACAGACATTGTTGCCCCAGTGTGTTTCTGATCTCAGAAGTAATGGCTTCAATTAGAAAACTCTTGCCTATCTCTGCAAAGCAACTTGCAAACATCAATAAAGGTTAGTAGTTTCCACAGTACCACTGTTTCTGTTCATGTAGGATACCATGTCTCATTGATTCTGTCACAACAGCATAAGCCAAAAGCTTCTGCTGGTTCAGATGTTCTTTCAACTGACATGGATCCATCGTGCTATGGCAACAATGCTGCACTGCACTTTCCACTTCTGTCATCAGTACTTTCGGATCATTCATAAGAAGAGGAACTCCAAGGGTAACCTCTCCTTCAGGATCAATTTTGTCCTGTGAATTCACAGGAGTATCCTCCTCAAGTTGTTGCCTAGCTTTTTCAAGCTGCTCCTTCTCTAAGTCCAGTCTGTGAATATATAATTCAGAGTGCTCTATTTTGAAGGTCTCATATGATAAGTAGGACTGTTCCTCATGTGAATCACAATCTCCTCTTAGTGTGCTCTCATCACTCCATGGATTGAACAAGAAGAGTAGAGCAAAGTAGCAATACTCTGTGCTATCAGTAATGAAGAGACTTAACTTACAGTGGTCTATCAGCCTAGGTTTATGTCGCTTAGTAAGACAACTTTCCAAGCCTTTGACTTTGTAGATGTCTCTTGTACCATCAGGTGCTACATCAGTCTTGTAGTTGTACAATTTAGCTACCTCAAAGAGGCACATGTTTTCCATGGCATGGTGTTGCTTAGAAAAGTATGTATCAATTAGGTTATTCTTCATGATATTCTTGGAAGAAAGCAATCTCAAAATCAGATCCTCAATCTCCTGGTGAGGTTTTAAGACACATTTACATTTTTCTTTGAAGTTCACACTGAGAAACCAGACAGCATTAGATTTGTCATACAAATGTTTTTTTTTTTTCAATTGTTCAGCCAGGAGTGGCACACTAAGCTTAAAGCTTGTTTACAGGTAAGACCTGTTAGCACAGATAAGTTAAATGACTTACTCAGTATGCAAGCAGGGTCTGTGGTATTCAAGCCCATGTCTCCAGATTTGCAGTTCAGAGCCTTAAACCACTGTACTATTCTGCCTGCCTTGCAAATGTGTCCCAATCAAATGATCACTAGCTTCAACTGCACCACATTCTCTGTGAGACAGTGTCTTCAAACCCAGAGACCACAGGTGTAATGTGATGGATCTGCTGGAATTAGAAACATAGAAACATAGAATTTGACAGCAGATAAGGACTGCTTGGCTCATCTAGTCTGCCCATTTCCCTACCTGATGGATAAGCTACAGATCCTAGTTAACTAATAGCCTACTTACTCCTACCCCCCACTAGAACTGCCTTATGTCTGTCCCATGCATTCTTGAATTCTCCCACTGTTCTTGACTCCACAGCCTCCTCAGGAAGGCTGTTCCATGCATCCACAACCCTCTCCATGAAAAAAAATACTTCCTCACATTATCTCTGAGCCATTACCCGTTATCATTTTCCTCTCAAACATCCTGCAAGATTGTCTGCTTATGTTTTCTGATGTATGAAGTAATGCACCAAATAGGAAACAGAGAGTTGTCAGCAATAAACTGAAAATCTATATTTGCTTGCCATATCCAGAAAGGTACAAGGTTGTAATCATTGATACAGGTGAATACTGTCTCCAACCAGGTCTCTGCCATGTAGAGGAAGAACTGTATACTATTCATACACATTTTCATCTGCAGCAACATTGACCTTCTCAATCATTGGCTTTCTTGTGTCCACCACACTAAAGTGAGCAACCATGTTTCTCAATTCATCAATGTCAAGGTCTTCATAGATGGGATTATTGCTCTTAAGAAACCTTAGAGCAGTTCTCACCTTCCGAACATTGACAACATCCTGCCAGACAACCTTACACTTTGTGGGAACACCATTAACAATAATAGTCAAACTGCTCTCATGAGAGATTGCCTCCACATTCTCTTTAAGAGGTAGTGTCGATACATCACAGAACCCTTTAGAGACTTCACAAACTCTTTCTGGCATATGTTACATGTCCTTGTTTTCAGGTGCAGAATAGTCTGGAATGGTTTCATAGTTTGTGTAAGAATCTGATCAAACATGTTCAGTGCTGCAATCTCAATAGGTGTCACATCTGCCTCCATGTAATTCAACACAGACCTTGGTGGCAATGTGTTATGTTTCACCTTTGTGAAACAGTACTGACAAATAGTTACCTTTAGGTCCAGGTCAAAGTTATTCTTCAGCAGTAGAAATGGCAACAATCATGCCCACATCTCAATGAAAGACTTTATGTTCTCTAGAGCAACATCTTTTGTTTATACGTTTTCTGTAGAACAGTCTGTGACATGAGACGCAGAGTTAAACTTCTCTCTCTTTGCCAGCTTTAATTTTGCAATGCACTTGCTGAATGTTTGAACAATATTAGCTTCCCTGAGAGAGACACAGCACAAATCCATGGCTGAACTTTCGTCAGATAGTGCTTCAGAAGATATGGCAGTATGTCACAGTTCTCTAATGAGAACCATAGCACCTGCCATGTCACCTTCATTTAACAACTCATCCAGTTGTGTATACTTTGAGACAGCTTGCCTTACTCAGTATGTCCTGTCTGCAAAGTTGTGCATTGCTGTGTTGTGTACAGCAATCATATCCACGTGGTGAAAGGCACTATTGCAGACACCACTGTCCAAGCATGCCAAAGACTGCCCCATTATCTCAGAACATGGATGAACATCACAGTGGTCAATAGTCTGAAAAATGTTGTATCTCTGTGTCCTTTTAATGATGACAAACAGGTCAACAAATGTTGCAATTTCATCAAATGATGATTGTCTGACATTGCAAGAGTCATCACAAGGCCATGACAGACGGTTACATCTTAGATTGTGACCAGTTGGGCCACTGTCATCTTCTAAGTAATTTGCAGTGTCCTCCTAACAAATAGTCAACACATTGCAGTTTATCATCTTCATCAATACAGAAAGGAATGTCATTTTTTTGTGCATGATACGATTCCTTCCAGAAAAATGCTTTAGAATACTGTGTGTATAGCTATCTTCCATTGTAAATGGTACAAAAGTTGTCCCTGTTCAGATTTGCAACCTCTTGCAATTTCATCTTTGCAGATTAAACAACATTATGGAAGTTTTCTATTGGATGCATCATTTGCTTCCACAAACATGCACACACAGCTAGTGCCATGCTCACAAAAGTGTGACCTTTAAGGTGTAGCTTCATCAATGCAAGTTTACTCATTAAGCTCTTGCCTTCATGTCTCATAACAGCAGTAATTATCCAGTCAAATTTTGCTTTGGGAGCACAGAAGAATATTTTTGCTTTCTTGTCTGGTTCTTACAAGCTGATCAGACAACAGCTTTCCTCTACTGCTTACTCCTTCTCAAGTGGTTAGCAGCTATACATTTTTGAGCCACTGAAATGCGACTAACTGAAAGAGAAATGGAATCACCATCTGACAACCTTTTCCTGTGCACAAATGCACACTGCTGCCATGATGTGAAGTGTTAGGTAAATGCTGATTTGTACTCTTCAGCAATAATGTACTACTGTGGGTATCTGTCATGTCTATGAATTGAACAACATCTGTGTTTGCTATGCATATTTCCAAAACTGTTGCACAAGAGCAGTCAAAATTAAAGGCTGTATCAGACACCTAGAAGAAAAAAACAGAAAAAAAATTAGTTGTGTAAAATAACTACTTTTTTATTATGCAGGTTAAGATAATACATTAAGACTTGAATCTACAGTATGTCAGCAACCTGTTTAATGGATTACTCTCAGATCTTCCATTACGTTATGAGTAGTTACACAAAAACTGTCTTTTTTATTTAGTTTCATGAAAATTTTATGAAACCTCTTTGTAGTTTTGTGAAATTACATAAGATTTGAGAGCTTCTGCATTTGTTTCTATGACTGTTTCATAAAACTACTGGTAGTATTGTGAAACTACACAGTTGGTCTGAGGTACTACATTCATTTGAATGAGATTTTTCCAAAACTACTTACTAGTTTCACAAAACTACATAGTACTTGAGAGCCACTCCATGTATTTCTATGAGAGTTTTGTGAAACAAGTAAGTTCTTTCGTGAAACTACACAGTTTGTCTGAGGTTGTACATTGACTCCTATGTGAATTTTGTGAAACTATTTTGTGCTTTCCCAAAAACACAACATGTGTGCAAGGTACTCTATGCATTTCATTGGCAGTTTTGTGAAAGTTCCATGTGTTGTCACAAAACAACTATGTTCTTTCATGAAAGTAACCTTTCCCCACAGTATTCCAGAAGGCACTGTGACCACAAAGTGACTGAAAAACTATCGGCAGCATAAGCAACTGCAAAAACAGAACAATTCTGTAACAATGCAACACATATGGTGCATGGGCAGACACAACTAGATACAGCACTGTTATTTACACATGAAAAATCCATTTATCAATGAAAATGATTTTTCTCACTAATGGGCACCATTTTTTTCTTAAAAAAAACTCCCATTTATTAGGGATGACCAACTGATAACAAGCTAAGGCGTGAGTGGCATATTCAGTATAACAGTGGCATACAGAAATATAAAAAGCATATTTATAGTTTTTAAAATCACATGGTATGGTTCAATTTGGCCACTAGAGCTAAAGCATTCCATTCCAATGCAACATTATGGGACTTCCTAGGAGCTGGCTTTAATAAGATGGCCAACAGTTTTAAGCTAGCCTTGGCAAAAACAAATACAGGTAAGGGGGGACAGGCAAAGTGGGCAAGCATTAAGGATGCAATACTTGAAATCAACATCCCAGTGTGTTAGGAGAAAAAGCAAAGAAGGAGGAAATCACTCTGGATCATCATTATCATCATCATCATCCTTTTATTTATAATAAGACACCCTTCCAGAGCTCAGGGCTCCTGCACAATATACATAAAAAGATTATAACATTATTAACAATCAACGAAATCAAGACCCATTAAAAGCTTCATGAAAAAGATGTGTTTTAAGGCTAGAATTGGTTCTCAAAAACAATAGCAGAAAAGGTCAGAACAAAAAGACTGGCCTTTGGGAAATATAAGGGAACACAGCTGGACAAAAATAGAGAGGCATACCAAACTTCCCAAAGGGAAGCAGGGAAGACAGTAAGGCAGGCAAAGGCCCAAACTGAGGAAACACTAGTACGAACAGTAAAAGAAGGGGACACAACTTTCCCGTAGATACATTGGTGAAAGGAGAAAGTCCAGAGGGGATAGTGCTATGATTAAAGGGCATAAGGTGGAGTGTGTGGAGGAGAACCAAGGAAAAGCATCTATCCTAAATAGATACTTCTGCTCAGTATTTACTGAGGAGAAGGTAGGGCAGGGCCCACAGCTCAGCACCATGGACACAGGTGGGAGGGAGGTGCGAACAAGTCCATTCACAAAAGAAAGGGTCCTACAAGAGCTCGCTAAGCCCATGGTAGACAAGGCAATGGGACCCAATGGCATATATCCTAGGGTGCTAAAGGAGCTAAGGGTGGAACTAGCAGAGCCATTATCAGAACTGTTTAGTGAGTCTCTGAGCACAGAAGAGGTCCTAGAAGACTAAAGAAGAGTTCATGTGGACCCCTCCAAAAGAGTGGTAGCAGAGAGGAGGCAGGGAACTACAGACCAGTCAGTCTTACCTCAGTAGTAGGCAAGATTATAGAGGAACTCCTTAAGGAAAGGATAGTGCAACACCTGGAATCCATAGGCACACAGGATTCAAGACAGCGTGGATTTACAACAAGAAGGTCTTGTCAAACTAATCCATAGATTTCTTTGACTGGGTAACCAGAGTGGTGGACCAAGGGGGTGCAGTTTATGTTGTCTACCTTGACTTCAGCAAAGCTTTTGATACTATTCCACATAGTAGAATGATTAATAAGCTGGGTAGGCTCTGGGTGGGTCAGTTGGTCAACAGGTAGACAACAGATAGTGGTGGTAAATGGTATACAGTCAGAAGAGATGCAAGTCACAAGTGGGGTACCTCAGGGATCAGTTCTGGGGCCAGTCCTTTTCAATATCTTTATAAGTGACATTGCAGATGGACTGGAAGGTAAGGAGTGTCTATATATATGTTTATTTATTATTTAGCTTTGTTAACTGGTAAGACTAGCTAAATGACTATTTTCAGGCATGTTTGCAGATGACACCAAGATCTGCAACAGAGTAGATGATCCAGATGGGGTGGGCAGAATGAAAAGAGATCTGGATAAACTTGCAAAATGGTTGAAAGAGTGGCAACTGGGGTTTAACATAAAGAAGTGCAAGATCATGCACATAGGGAAGAAAAACCCTGAAGCCACCTATAGGTTGGGAAGGGAGTTGCTGGCAATCAAAAGAGAAGAAAGAGACTTGGGCATCATCATCACTGATGACCTGAAATCATCCAAGCAGACCACTAAAGCCGTAGGTATGGCTAGGGGGATGTTAGGGTGTATTAGTAGGGGTATCACAAGTCATAAGATGGAGGTAATAATCCCTTTTTACAAGTCACTGGTTAGACCCCATCTAGAGTACTGTGTGTAGTACTGGAGGCTGCACCTTCAAAAAGACATTAACAAAATGGAGGCAGTCCAGAGAAGGGCTACTAAAATGGTACAGAGACTGCATCAGAAAAACTTGAGGACAGATTAATGGAGCTCAATATGTATACCCTACAGCAAAGGAGGGAGAGAGGTGATATGATGGAAACATTCAAACACCTTAAGGGCATAAACAAGGTGAAAGAGTCTAACATGTTTCAATATAAGAAAAATAGCAGTACAAGAGGATATAGCATGAGATTAGAGTGAGGCCGGTTAAGGGATAATGTGAGGAAGTTATTTTTCATAGAATGGGTGATGGATATGAATACAGTGCAGGGTTTCAAACAGGCATGGGATAGGCATGAGGGAGCAATACAGATGAGTTTTAATAGATATGCCATTGACAGAATAAAGGCCTGTGGCACATTCATAAGGTAGAAAAAAAATGGGCAGACTGAATGGGCCTTGTGGTCCTTGTCTGCCATCACCTTCTATGTTTCTATGTTTTTTTTTTCTGGCAGCACAGTTTCAGAACAAAACTCTTACTAAACATAAATAATAACAACCATGCAAACAAACTCAGTAGCATCATAGAAGAAAATACATTTTCTTCCTCACGACAGCAACCAATGAACTGCCACATTAATCACTGTGCATCTTTAATAGAAAGGGTTGTACTATAGCAGGAAATGGACTGAAAGAGCCAATCACAGATCAGTGTAGGTGAAGAAGAAACAGGAACAGTGCCATCTTGATTCTACTCTGCTTTCTATGGAGAAGTACTGCTATAAGTACAAGCTTTTTAAACTAGTTATTTTAACTATACAGTAGCTTCACCTTGTTAATGTACCTAAATAGATGATTACAAAAATGTTTTTCTAACTCTGCCAAATAGTGTAACTATTAACTTATTGCCAATCTTCTAATTTGAAATATCATCAATTAAACAGAGAAGCATATGCATATCTTACCACCTCCGATGCCAGCTCAAAAAGGAGGGCACTAACACTGCTCACATGCACAGAAAGGATGTTGTTAGCCAATTAAGAAGTAGAACATTTTCTGCATTCAGTCAAAAGAACATAAAAGGCATCACCAAACTCCTTCCAAACACTTAGCTATGTTTATGTATGCCAGCCAATCAAAAGTCTTAGGCTGTGCATTGCGAGGTATTGTTTTTAATTGGCAGAGACATAATACCACCCAATAAACATTTTTAAAATCACTGTTGCTACCTGACTCAGCAGATTTCCCCACTACATAGCAAGGACTACACAGTTTGTAACTCAGATATCATAGGCTGCTGAGAGATACAGACTCTCTTTAGAGCTAGCTGTCATTTGCTTAGTTTTTTAAAAGATACAAGATGGCAGAAGGCTCCAGATACACTGTGTGAATGGTTGGCAGCTGCTTGATTCATTAAGGTGGTGGTTTTGCTCAAGCAAGTTATTTTGGCACTGATTTGCACCTGTCAAACTGTCAGTTCAGTGGTTTGGTAAGGGAGGCATGAGATGGGAGCACCTCATGCCTACTATGCACTAGCTAATGAGTACCCACTCTGCACAAGATATTTTGCTAAACCATCTAGGAGGTAATGATTTAGGCAACAAAAGATAGAAACATAGAAACATAGACTTTGATGGCAGATAAGGACCACTAGTCCCATCTAGTCTGCCCATTTCCCTACCTAGAGGATAGGCCGCAGATCCTAGTTAACCAACAGCCTTTATCTTCCTGCCCCCCACAAGAATTGCCTTATGTCTGTCCCATGCATTCTTGAATTCTCCCACAGTTTTAGACCCCACAACTTCCTCAGGAAGGCTGTTCCATGCATCCACTACCCTCTCTGAGAAATAATACTTCCTCACATTGCCCCTGAACCGCCATCCTTCTATCTTTAAATTGTGTCCCCTTGTTCTTGCAAGTCTCTTTTTCTGAAAGATGCTACCCTCTTGGACTTTGTTGATTCCCTTGAGGTACTTGAAAGTTTCTATCATGTCCCCCCTCTCCCTTCTTTCCTCAAGGGTATACATATTAAGCTCCTTTAGTCTCTCCTCATACGGCTTCTCTTGCAGACCCTGCACCATTTTAGTTGCCCTCCTCTGGACTGCCTCTATCCTGTCTATGTCCTTGCAGAGATGGGGTCTCCAGAACTGGACACAGTATTCCAGATGGGGTCTTACCAACTGTCTGTACAGAGGGATAACAACTTCCTGTTTTCTGCTGCTGATGCCTCTCCCTATACATCCCAGTATACCCCGGCCTCCTACTGCCTTCTCACATTGTTTTCTACACCTTAAGGTCATCTGATATGATTACCCCAGGTCCCTTTCCTGTTTTGTTGTTTTTACTACCTCCCATCCATTGTGTATTCTTCCCTGTGTTCTTGTTTCCCAGGTGCATTATTTTGCACTTTTGCATTGAATCTTAGCTGCCATACGTCTGACCATTCCTCCAACCTTGCCAGTCCCTTTTCATCCTTTCCACCCCTCCTGTGTATCAACCCTGTTGCAGATCTTTGTGTCATCTGCAAAAAGGCATACTTTTCCTTCCAGTCCCTCTGCAATATCACGATGAAGATATTAAAAGGACTGGACCCAATACTGAACCCTGCGTTGTACCCACTAGTAACCGCCCTTTCTTCAGAGTGGACTCCATTTACAATTACCTTCTGTGTCCTGTTGTCCAGCCAATGTTTTATTTAGGCTACCACCCTGGGACCCACTCCAGGCTGGTTAATTTGACTGTCAATCTTTTGTGTGGGACTGTGTCAAATGCCTTGCTAAAGTCTAGGTAGGCCATGTCCACAGCCCCTCCTGGTCTACTACTTAGTCACCCAGTCAAAGAAATCTATTAGATTCTGTCTGACATGACCTCCCACTGTGAACCCATGCTGCCTTGGATCCTGTGCTCCACTGACCTCTAGGTACTCAACTATTCTTTCCTTCAGAAGTGACGCCATCACTTTCCCTACCACAGAGGTCAGACTGACAGGTCTGTAGTTTCCTGCCTCTGTCTTGGTCCCACTTTTGTGAAGGGAATCACATCTGCCTTCCTCCAGTCCTTGGGTACCACACACATCCTCCCATGATTTATTAAAAGAGTAGCCAGTGGTTTCACTAGTTTCTTCCTTAATTCTTTTAGAATTCTGGGTGAATTCTATCAGGACCCATTGCTTTGTCCACCTTCAGTTTTAGGAGTTCTTGCAGAACCCTTTCTTCCGTGAAAGGACTGGGATTAACCCCCCCTATCAAGAGTGCTTCTGTTAATTGGATTAGGCACTTCCCCTTCCTCTTTTGTGAATACTGAGCAGAAATATTCGTTCAGTATTCCTGCTTTTTCACTGTCCCCCTCAGATGGACGGATTTAGTTGCTGAAGTTAAATTGGACATAGCTTCACTTTAAAGGATGTTGCTTGCCTGTAAGATTGTTTTTTATGATATTACAGAGCGTAAGATCTGGCATGCAGACTAACAGATGTGTCTACTTAACAGAACTATATATCTGCATTTTTACATGATCTGGATGCATGCCATAAGTCACCCTGAAATTAAGTATTTCAATGATTGGCTATGCCTACAAGATGGTGTGCACTTCTGAGATGCTAGGAATTGCCTCTTCCTGGGGGACCTCTGACATGGCATCCTCACAGTGCTCTGATGTGCAGTGTATCACACAACCACTGTAAGGTGTACAAGAAAACAGTAGCTATTTCAAGAGCCAACTATTACTTGGTCAAAAAATTGATTACATACACACACACATATGCACACACACACACACACACACACACACACACACACACATATACACACACACACACCCTCCTTTTACAGTTACACTGCACGCCTCATGACTTAATTGTTGACTGTTTCAAAACTGAAAAGGTGTCTTTGTCATAATACTGCATGTGTGTGGGGGGGTATTATTTAATGGTTCACAACTAAAAACATTTTGTTTATCATGATAGTGAGAGTGTCTGTGTGGAGGGGTTGAAAGTTATATGAATAATGTGACAGTAGAAGGTGGATGGGGGGATCACTTGAACCACTATTAAGAAAGTCACAAGCATGTAGCCATTGCTGCATACGTCTTTGTATTATTAAAAGTAATAACCACCTGATTATAAGGAACATTATACAGAGAGTAATAGTTCAGTAACATACTCATACATACAACTTATTAAATTTAGCAAAAATGCTTAGTCTTTTTTTTTCTTTGTGTTTTTTACCCACAGAATAATGCCAAAGATTTGGACTGAGGAACAGGTGCCTCTGCTGGTGGAGGTGGTCTCCAGGTTTGGAGTCCCAAACCTGATGATGCGGGTGACCAATAAAAAAATGAAAGTAACATGGAAAAACGTAGCCAGCTTCCTGAAAAAGGAGAATGATATAGATAAACCCATCAGCCAGTATAGGGCGAAGTGGAAGCTGCTTTGCCAACATTTTTGCAAAATAAATAGCACGGAGTCTGTTCCAAAGAGGTACACCTCCTGGTACCCTCTTGCCCATGAAATGCTGGTGAAGGCAGGCAAGCTGCAGCTAGGTGAGAAAGTTGTCCAACATAAGTATATTTACAACTAAATCCAAGTAACTATCTTCCAAATTATATACAGCATGCATTTGAGATTGTAGCAGTCAATGTATCTGCAACAACAGAGATTAATAATGTGGCAATTTTTAAATCTTGTATTTCTGTGACCAAAGAAAATAGTGCTTATGCTAATAACAGTCTATATTTAAGTGTGTAAGGGCATTTACATAGGTATCCACAGTTAATAAAGCAGTGTAAGTGTTCTACCAACAAAACAAATAACTTGTCCATTGAACAAAGTACATTGAGAATACTTCCCTTTTAATATTTCTAAGCATAAACTCATAATGTAGACTTTCTCGTTAGCAAAGAAATCAATTATTGCACAATAATTGCTTCCAATATAATAATTATTTAGACAATGTGAACACTCTTAATAAACATCTCTGTCATATTCATTGAGGCTGCATGCTTGCCTGCCTCATGTATGAATAGATCTGACCTAGAGGCAGAGAGAACTGCACAGGAGGAGGTGGAGGAAGAACAGCAGTCTGGTGAGGATGTTGTAATAGTAGAACCAACAGGTATACCACTACATTGATAACTATTTAGAAACAAATATGTAGAATATGTAAGAATCAAAGAATAATGTCACATTACTAAATAAATTAAATTGTGCTAGACAGTGTAAAGATGTATGTAAGAAAGCAAGGCATTCAAGTCACATATTAATGTCTCACTTTAATATTCATAGGAGAGTTGTGATAGTGACAGCCAATCAGATTTCAGTATTTCTAAAAACCTTTGTAGGTATTTCTTTAATACATATTCACCATTATGCTACTTTAATTAATTTGCCAGCTTATCAGAACATTTGTTTTGGGTAACAGCTGCTAAGAATGGGCGATATGCATGATGCCAATGCACTGCTTAAACCAGGCATGTTGGCATTATTATGCATGAATCCTGTGAAGTGGGGTCCTGCGGATCATGTGCAGCATTCATCAATGGGGCAAGAACCAGTTACTTGCTCGAACCCCTGACCGGGCAGACTGCACCGCACAGGGGGCAGGCAGGGGGAAAGCTGGGGGCATGCCAGCACTAAGTGGCATGCATGATGCCACAATGTGTCGTTCATGTGGGAGTGCAGTAGGATTCAGGTTACACCAGATCAGACCCTGTTGTAACCCACTGCATGCCCCCACGGACTTCAGCCAATGGTTGCGAGAGAACCGGGAAATGACACTCAGTGCTGCCCCAGCCCACAAAGTAGAGAGGGTGGGCTGGGGCAGCTGAGAGGGTAAGTGCCATGGCAGTTGCAACATGTATGGGGTGTGAGTGCCACAGGGGTGGGGGCATGCCAACTGAATCCTGGGACAGTGCTGCACTGTTCCAGGGGTGTGGAGGGTCAGTATCCTGGGCCAGCTGGGCACTGAGGTATGGCTGCATGGGTCTGGGTGCCCACAGGGGCTATGAATGACCTGGATCCATTCCTACTGTACAAGCACAAGGGATCCACTCCTGGACCCAGGTCAGGCATCCCATTGGATGACCGCCAAGTTCCATGACACCTCCCTCAGCCACCCTGAGGTGTCCTGTGTGGCAGGGGGGTGGGGCCTCAGACTGGTGGTGACTGATAGTGAATACCAGACCGTGTGCACCTGTCTACTTGTGTGCAGCTGCACAGATGGATTACAAGCCTGTAATGCATACCTGCACCCTATTTGTGCATAGTGCCAATTGTAAGTAAACTGTATTGTATCATATGTCCTGCAATATCATGCAATTGTCATTATCAACACCACCTACAAAAAAATGCAATAATTGTTATGGCATAAGTCCTGTAAAAGTTATTCTCCTAAGTCTGAGTTATTACATAGCTAAAAAACTAGCACGTGCCAGCCCATCAGTGCAGCGGTTGGATTTCCGCAAGCGACGCCGGTGACCCGGGTATGGGAATGGACCAGGGTCACTGGAGAGCTGGCCGGGGGAGAAGGATAGAGCATCCCAAGGATTGCTCTTCTTCTCCGGGGGAGGGTGGGGAAGGGCCCGGTGCATCGATGACCCCTGGTGGAGGCCGAGAGTCACACAGCCACCAGCACTAGCATGTACAGGAGGCAGGGCAGACGCCATACATCATTGCATGATCCCGCCTCCCCCAGAAAATGGAAAAAATGGCCAGCTGCTGGATGCCTTCAATGAAGCCTGCCATGGCTTCAATCAGCTCCTCAGGCCAGCCCTCTGACCTATCCCGAAGACTGTGGCATGTAGGGGGAATGCCGCAGCCCCTCTGTGGTGGGAAAGCCATGGGGTATCAGAGGGCTCGCGGACGATTTGAGGAGTAGAAGTCTGTGCCCCTTGACCAGGCTGAAAGTACCGGGTAGCAGGCGGCTTGAGAGGAAAATAATAAATAAAATAAATAAATAAATAAATTAGCATAATAATGTTCTTGTCTTGCTGTGGCATACAGACTTAGAAACATAGAATTTGACAGTAGATAAGTTACATAAGGCCCATACAGTCTGTACCTTTTCTCAACCTACTATAAATGCTGGAGACAATACTTTTGCCTACAGTCATATTTTCATGCCTGAAACCCTAGGGTCCCCATATGTGTATCCTATACAGTTTTGAATTCAGTCACCAACCTTGGGTACTTAAAGCCTCTATCATTTCTCCCCTTTTCCTCCTCTCCTCCAGTGTATACATATAAAACTACTACAATCTGTTGTTGTATAACCTTTCTTGCATACCTTATCAGGTTGGAAAAAAAAGGTGTAGAGTATGTAAATAAATTACCACTGAATATAATATCTGCTGGTGTGGAATCCATGTTCATGTATAAGGGAGGACACATAATCCCTGTTGTTGTATAGGGATGGATTGGCTGTGAGTCTTCCTCTTTCCCTTGATTCATCCATGAATGTCATCTGGACTGCAGCCATCGAGGGACACAGAAGTGAGGCCACACATCAGCATTATTTTACTCGTCCTAGGCTGCCATTACTCAAAGTTTGTTAGCTGCTGTATCTGAGCAGCATCAGTTCTGTTTAAAAATCAGTTTAATTAATAGCTTGCAAGTATTAAGAGAAATGTAATTAGGAGTGCACAACCCTTTAAATCAGTCTTCTCTAACGATAGAGGCTTGTTCTTCTTACCTGTTATGTGTTGCACTGTTTACCATGGTGTCTTCATTGCTGTGGTTCTTTACATGGTTACTGTGATGTGCTGACTGAACATTGAACTTTTAAGGCTAAATCCCTCACAGTGACAATTTTGACAGTTTTTGAAATTGACACTGTGAGAGATCTGAGTGTGAAATTTTACCCTTTCACCATGTGTTGCCCCCCCCTTTCAAATCAGCTCTGACTTGGAGTTGATAATCTTTAGAAGAGAGGGTGTGGGGGGCGCAGCCCCCAAGAGAAACACTCCAATGTCAGACAGGCGAAACTTTGCCTGTCAAGATTTAGGATCTTGCTATGCAGAACTTCAACAACAGTGCTGTTGATTCAGCATAGGTAATCAGGTTACCACAGACTATATGTGGATCTCTAGGCTTTCACCATTTTAAGTGGAACCAGAGGTTACCAGGGCCCTTTTCCCTTTGCAGGCTACCTCTCCTTTTAGACTTACCTTGCAACCCAGTGACCAATATGAAGGAAGCTTCCTATCCTATGCCACAACCATTAATTAGTAGCCCCTAGATGATCTGATTTCCTGTCCTTAGGGAGTGAGAGCTCACATCTCTTTGTGCAGTCTTTAGACTACTTGATAAAGCAAGATAGTTTCTGTTATCACCTCCCCATCTTCACTCTCCATGCACCTCAGTTTTATCTAATTTGTTTTCATTCCCAATATGTCTTAAAGGGAGGAGAATCGGTGGTAGAAGGAGTCCTTTTTCTACTTGAAGAGTAACCAGGACCCATGTGAGCATTTGCTTAATAGCTACCAATATCTTCCTGGAAGGAAAATACCAGTGTGACTCCACTGGGAGTGGAACCTCTCAGAGATCTATAGTTTGTTTACTTTGTATTCTTTTCGTAAATACCTAACCCTAGAGACCCGTTGGGAGGGGGATAACTAAATACTGATCCTCACTATATAGACCCTAGGTGGGCACAAGCAGAACTAGCTCTCATGCATTTCTGTATACACGTGTGGTTTAGTATATTCTACAGTTTAGGGGGGATATTGGTGGGGTAGCATGGGGGAGCTGGGGAGCTGGGGGGATAGATCTAGACAAAGAGAGTTGTAAAACTATGTGTGAGTACTTTTCTACAATAACTACCACTAATCATTTGAAAATCATTCCTGGGAATGTTAGGGGTCTCACTTGTCCAAAAAAAATGCAGAAAAGTGTTATAATCCCTTAGTAGCATGCCATGTGATATTGCACTTTTACAGGAAACACACTTGCTAGAGGGTGGTTCTGCCTGTTTGGGCAGCACATGGGTTGGTCAATATTATCACAACACCCACCCTACCTAACATGAAGAGTAGTGATCCTGTGTTAAAAAAGACTCGTAGCTGGGCATATCACAAGAATTTAAAAATGCTGAAGGCAGATTTGTCCTTTTTTCAGGCACTTACCAAGGCAACCCTCATGTGTTGGATAGTATATATGCCCCCAACTCCCCAGACCTTCAATTTTATCATTCCATTTTATCTGAAATACTAGAAACTGCCACCACTATTTTAATTAGAGGAAACCTTAATTTGGTATTAGACACTTCTGTTGACCAGACTAGCCCTGGCTCCAATATGAATCTAGCTTATCAGCCCAGATGACTGCTCTATTGCAAGATACCAGCCTATATGGCACCTCTCATATACTCTTCACCCCAAAGATATAGACTTTACTTGCTATTCACCCTCACACAACTCATATAGTTGAATTAATGTTATTGTGGTATCCTCTGACTTGGTTTTTCAGACATGTGGAATTTCCATGGGGAGCATTCTCATATCAGACCCAAACATGCTTTTCCTGGCATGGGGATCCCCAGCAGGTAAGGGTAACAAATAGAGCCTTAATACCTCTATCCTTCAACAAGAATCAGCCATACAATGGTTTAGGCAAGCCATCACTCATTACTATTTCTTTAATAACACTCCTGACTGCTCTGAATCCACCCAGTGGGAAGCACTAAAAGCTATTCTTCAGGTCCGCTTGTGTTAAGAAACAGCGTGACAATACTCTTTGAGCCATGGAAAGAGAAAAAAGTCCTGAACTGGCTGTGGCCCAAAAGCCCATTAAACATTTCCAAACTCGAGAAAAAATCAGGCAATTAAAAACTAAAATAGAGGATATTCTACAATACAGAACTAATTATGCTCTATGTAAATTAAATCAAACATTTTGAGAAACTGGGGAGTAACCTGAAAGTTTTTGGCAGCCTGACATAGAGCTCAGGCAATGGAAAAGTATATTCCTGTGATTCATGACCCCGAGGGACTTAAACTGACAGCTGCAAAGGGTATTAACCAAGCATTTCAAAATGTTTGCTCTTCTCTATACTCTTTGGAGGTAAACCCATCACTGAATCATTACTCCACCATTTATGCCAATCTTCACTTACCACAGGTACTGTTCTAATACCTTCCTACTCTCCCAACCACAATTCAGCCAGAAGAGGTTACCCGGGACATCCAGAGTATGGCACAAGGGAAATCAGCAGGCCTGGATGGCTTCCCTACTGCATTTTACTGTACTTTTCATGACCTGCTAGCTCTGAAGCTAGCACTATTATTAAGTGAGGCATGGGACATGGGTGCACTCCTGCCCTCTTTTTCATAAGCCATCATTACCCTTTTCCTGAAAAAAGAAGGGACAGTATTCTTTGCTCACAGTTTTGTCCGATTTCACTGTTTAATGTTGATGCAAAAATCTTTGCAAAAATACATGCCAAACAGATGGAACTCATCATGCCTTCCCTAATTCATCCTGATCAGGTGGACTTAGTTTCTGGGAGATTAGGATCAGATAACATACACAGAACCCTGGATCTTACTTGGAAAGCCAGCACATCATCCCGATCTCCCCTGCTAAAAAACATTTGACAGGGTGGAGTGGTAGTACTTGTTCAATGCCATAGGCAGATTTGGTTTTCCAACATCCTTTATCTCACTGGTGTGACTTTTATATATTTCACCATCTGTGGCTATCCCGAGTCAGTCCCCTTACTTTCCTCTTCACAGAGGAACTAAGCAGGTCTACCCCTAGTCTCCCTTCTTCCTACTGGCAGTAGAACCACTGGCTTTAAAAATCAAGGCTGAACCCCGGTTCCTGGGAGTTGTACTGGGAAGCCTCCAACTCAAAATGTCATTGTTTGCGGGTGATGTGACTTTATTCCTGGCACCATCTTACTACTTCCCTACTGGCCCTTAAAAAAATAATAGGGGGCTATTCTTTGCTACAGCATCTGTCTATAAACTGAAGAGTGAAAAATCTAAGCTCCTACCCATCAATGAAACATGTACTACTGACCTGTTCTAAGCTTACCCCTATCAATGTTCCCCAGACAGAGTGGTGTGTTTGGGTACTGTTCATAAGACAACCATTTCAGCCACAGTAGCTGGTAATGCAAAGGAAATGTTAGACACCCTGGACTCCAATTTACAATGCAGGAAAACCCATATCCTTTCCCTTTGGGGCAGGGTCAACGCCTTCAAACTAATAGCATTCCCCAAAATACAATACATCTTAGTCAATCTACATATTTCACTACCGGGGGACCTTTTCAAAGACTCTGGGTCAAAATGTCCTCCTTCATATGTGCAGGTAAAACTCCAAAAATAAAATTCAAGACCCTTCAGAGTCACTGGAGAGAGGGGATATTTGAACTACTAGATCTGAAGTTATTTCACTATCTCACACTCATGTGCCAAGCTGTAAGTAGCTATGCTTCTCACTTAATAACTCCCACACTGGGCTGGATCCCTTTGGAACTGGCACAGGGTCAGCCGCCAACATCCTCTGCATTTATATGTCTGGGCTAGTCTCTTCATATTGTAGTTTCTCCTTGTTTGTACTATACCAAACTTATTTGGGATCAATACATTAAGCAAATAGGTTAGAACCCACAGACGGACAACCCAGACCACTTTGGCAAAACCCAAGCTTGTTGATTGATGGCCTACCCATCCACTGGAGAGACTAGGAGGCTACAGTCATCTCAAAGTTGTGTGACCTTTATAACTCTGACCCAGGCCACCTTTACTCTTTTGAAAATCTGCAAACTAGGTATTATTTTCCATGCTCCCACTTTGGGAGGTATTTACAAATGCAAGATCTCATAAAACATAAAGTATTGCAGGATCTTATTCTTTTGCAGCCTCTTCCACTGGACAAATGGATATCCTCACTAGATTGTACAAAATACCTCACTGTTAAACTTAAAACCCTAATGAAATGGACCCTCCCTCCACCTGCCCTGGCAGGCCCTAGGCCAAAATGATAACTAGAACTGGGTATCAGAATTCCTTCTCATAAGTGTGCTGAGGTATGGCCCAATGCATACATGGCCTTGATTGACTTACAAGTGAAATCCCGGCAATACAAAATCCTTCATAGGGCATACAGGACCCCCAATTGGCTTTACAGGGTGGGACTTCTTGATCACAGTGACTTTTGGAGATGCTCTTCCCCACTAGCAACATTAACCCACATCCTCTGGACATGTCCTACCGTAGACCAATACTGGATGGAAATTTGGTCTACCTGTACCAAAGTGCTACCTGAGTTGGGGATATGAGACCCACAGTTAGCACTACTTGGTCTGCTGCAATTGACCTCTAACTTGTCAAAACCCAGCTTTTGTGGATCAACAGGGCCATAGCAGCTGTCAAGAGAATACTATTATGATACTGGCAGGATCCCGACCACCCCTCAGATGAGGAATGGTTCAACTCACTCTCATTAACAGCTCACTATGAGAGAACCTCCCACCAAATAGTAGGCAAACTATCAGACTTTCAGAAAATATGGAACCCCTTCTTGGATGCATTTCCCAGGAAAACCTTTCAGAATAAACCCAATGGATGAACCCTTAATAGCACACATTCTTGGCTTTCAGTTTCCCATCATATTAGGTATTTACTCATCGATTTGACATGTTCATGACAGACTATGCAGTATTTGCATTCTCCAGCTGGACTACTGGTCTATTTCTTGGGCCACACCCCTCACAGATGGACCAGAATTTCACTATTGTGACTCTTCACGCACACACATTCACCCACCCACTCACACCTTCATATACTCCAGCTCCAGCCATGTACTCTGTTTCTAATCATTAGAAATCCAAAATTGTGAAGAGCTCCCTTAAGACTTATAGAACTATGTTTCCAAGCCCTCACAACAATCATAGATATCCATTTAAACAGGGACTAAATAATTGTGTCTTATGTTATATTTGCATGGCTGGAGAGGGTAAAACCACAAAACAGGCATTCTGTAGTTATAGTGTATATCTCTAACAACTGTCTTTCCCTTCCTCTAGCTTTCAATCCAATGGAGCATATTATTGTTAAGGTCTGGTAACCTGATCTTTAAACACTTACTTTGTTAATGGAAAAATAGTAACATAGGAACATAGAAGCATAGAAGTTGACAGCAGATAAGTACCACAAGGCCCATCCAGTCTGCCCAATTGCTAAATGTTTTTCTTTAACTAATATTCCACTGTGTAGTGTAGGCTTAATACTGCTGCATTCAGTTAACTTGATATGATACTTTATTTACTACCTGTAAGCTGATAGTTGTGACCTAAAGTAGCATAGTAGATATTACATTTTTGTTTTCACAACCTATCAACCTCATGATTTTTTCTGTTTACTGTTTATATACCTCATCAATATGATGTCCATATGCTAGGTCTCAGCCTAATTGATGTTTGTTACAAATGCTATATGAAAAAATCAATAAAACACTTTTATAGCAAAATAAGTGCAACGACAGATGGAATCATCCCATTTTTCATTAAAAATATAGTTAAATTGTACAAATTGGAGGCAGAAACAATTTTTAATGGCAAAGATGCATATGAAATATATAATTCTGAAAGAATAACATGGTTGACAGGAAATATTTAAAAAAAGTCAAAATGTAAAGTATTCATACCAAATTTTATTAAAACTCAACTATTGTCACAGGAAGATTTATTACATGCCCCGATTAAGCTGAAGAAAATTCTTTTATAATTCATGGCTCCTCTAATGTATGAATACACTTTAAAAGATAAAAGGAAGAAGGCAGAAACCTGGTTTAATTCAAAGTGTAAGATGGCAAAGAAAAATTAAACAAAGTAGTTTGATGCATTAAAAAAATAAATCAAGGTCAAACTCCAAATTACTAAATATATAAAGGAAAAATTATACTAGCAACCTGAAGGAAGAAAAACATAGTTATCAGGTTAGTTTATGGTCTAAACTGTACAAAAGAATTGAGGGGAAAAAAGAACTAAGGACTTTCTGGTTTTTAGTAGCCAAAGGTTTAACACACATGCTACCGCTTTAGATGCATTTATAAAACCAGGACTTTGGAAACAATATTGTTTATAGAAACATAGAAACATAGAATTTGATGGCAGATAAGGACTGCTTGGCCCACCTAGTCTGCTCATTTCCCTACCTAATGGATAAGCTGCAGATCTTAGTTAACCAGCAGCCTACTCCTTTCTACCCCCACCCTCTAGAATTGCCTTATGATTGTCTCATGCATGCTTGAATTCAACCACTGTTTTTGACTCCACAACCTCCTCAGGAAGGCCATTCCAGGCTTCCACAACCCTCTCTGTGAAAAAATACTTCTTTACATTACCTCTGAGCCACCCCCCCCATCTTCAAATTGTGGCCCCTTGTTCTTGCACACCTCTTTTTTTGAAAGATGCTACCCTCTTGGACTTTGTTGATTCCCTTGAGGTACTTGAAAGTTTTTATCATGTCCCCCCCTTCCTCCTTTCCTCGAGGCTATGCATATTAAGCTCCTTTAGTCTGTCTTCATATGTCTTCCGGTGCAGACCCTGCACCATTTTAGTTGCCCTCCTCTGGACAGCTTCCATTTTGTCTATGTCCTTGCGGAGATTGGGTCTCCAGAACTGCACACAGTACTCCAGATGGGGTCTCACCAGCTGTCTGTACAGAGGGATAACAACTTCCTGTTTTCTACTGGTGAAGCCTCTCCTTTGCATCCCAGTATCCCCCCAGTCCTCCTTACTGCCTTCTCACATTGCTTGCCCACCTTTAAGTTATCTGATATGTCTACCCCCAGGTCCCTTTCCATTTTTGTTGTTGTTAGTATCTCACCCCCCCCATTGTGTACTCTTCCCCTGGGTTTTTGTTTCCCAGGTGCATTACCTTGCACTTCTTATCATTGAATCTAAGCTGCCATACATTTGACCATTCCTCTAACCTTGCCAAGTCCCTTCTCATCCTTTCCACCCAACCTTGTGCATCAACTCTGTTGCAGATCTTTGTGTCATCTGCAAAGAGACATACTTTTCCTTCCAGTCCCTCTGCAATGTCGCTTATAAAGACACTGAAGAGGACCTAATACTGAACCCTGTGGTACCCTAATAGTAACCCCCCTTTCTTCAGAGTTGACTCCATTTACTATTACCCTCTGTGTCCTATTCTCCAGCCAGTTCTTTACCCCAGGCTATCATCTTGGGACCCACTCCCAGGCTGGCTAACTTGTATATTAATCTTTTGTGTGGGACTGTGTCAAATGCCTTGCTATAGTCTAGGTAGACCATGTCCACAGCCACTCCCTGATCTACTACTTTGGTCACCCAGTCAAATAAACTTATTAGATTCATCTGGCATGACCTTCCAGCTGTGAATCTATGCTGCTTTGGGTCCTTTGCCCCTCTGGCCTCTAGGTACTCGACAATTCTTTCCTTCAGAAGTGATTCCATCATTCCATCAAGAGGGGGTGGGACAGGTACAGGGGAAGGGTTCTGGAAGCAAAATCCAATGCAGCAAGAATATCCAGAACTGGGAAGGGAGAAGCCAGAGAAGGCGAGGGGGGCAGCAAGGTCAGCACCCAGGGTGGGGGCTGACCAAACGAGCAGATACGAAAGACCGTTAGGCCATTCTGCTGGCATTTTAGTATGTTAGTATTTTCCCTATCACTGAGGTTAAACTAAAAGGTCTGTAGTTTCCTGCTTCTGCCCTGCTCCCACTTTTGTGAAGGGGGATCACATCTGCCCTCCTCCAGTCCTCAGGTACCACCCCATCCTCCCATGATTTGTTAAAGAGGGTAGTCAGTGGTGTCACTAGTTCTACCCTTAGTTCTTTTAGAATTCAGGGATGAATCCCATCAGGACCCATTGCTTTGTCCACCTTCAGTTTTAAGAGTTCTTTCAGAACCCTTTCTTCTGTAAATGGGCTAGTATCAACTTCTGTATCCAGATTGTTTCTATTGTTTGTTTTAGGTACCTCCCCCTCTTCATTTGTAAATACTGAGCAAAAATATTTGTTTAGTATCTCTGCCTTTTCACTGTCACCCTCTGCCCACTCCCATCCCTTTATTAAGCCTCACTATCCCTCCCTTAGTCTTCCTTCGCTCCCTGATGTACCTAAAAAAGGTTTTATCGCCCTTCTTAACTGAGTTGGCTATCTTTTCCTCAGTTCGGGCCTTTGCTGTTCTGACTGCCTTCTCAGCTTCCTTTTGCTTTAACTGATACAATTCTCTGTCCTGCTCCTTCTGTGATTCCTTGTACTTCCTGAATACTTTCTTTTTCTCTTGAACCTTCACTGCCACCTCCTTTGAGAACCATAGTGATTTCTTACATTGTTTTGTTTTATTTGCTTTACACAAAGGCTTGTTACCTCTGTAATGGCAGTTTTTATTATTCCTCATTGTTCTTCCACCCCTCCTTCCTTCCCATTTGCTAGTGCATTCCTTAGGCACTCACCCATTTTGGCAAAGTCAGCCCTCCTGAAGTCCAGTACTTTTGCCTTTGTATGGCTTGACTCTATTGCTGTGTTTATTGTGAACCATACTGTTCGATGGTCGTTAGTTCCCAGATGGCTACGCACTTCTACATCTGTGATCCTCTCTCCATCTCCATTTGAGAGAACCAGGTCTAAGATTGCTCCCTCTCGAGTGGGCTCCAATACCAGTTGTCTAAGGCATGCCCCCTGTAGGGCATAAAGAATAACCCCACTCTTCGAAGTGGCTGCTGCAACTGCACTCCAGTTAACATCTGGCATAGTCAGATCACCCATCAGCAATATCTCCCCTTTTTCTGCCTTTCTAAGTATACTTTCTATCATTTCCTTGTCCATTTCTTCTCCCTGAGAGGGGGTCTGTATACAACCCCTGTGCAGATTGTGGTGCCATTGCCTGTCTCCAAATTGACCCACAGTTCTTCTTCTCCTCCCTGTTTACTCTTTTGTTCTGTTGCTTTGATTCCTTCCCTTATGTAGATAGCTACTCCTCCTCCTCTTTTACCCTCCCTGTCCCTCCTGTAGATAGTGTATCCAGGTATGTTTACATCCCAGTCATGGTTCTCTGTGTACCATGTTTCGGTGACAGCCACAATATCCAGATGTTCCTCCTCCATCAAGGCCACTAATTCAGGAAGCTTGTTACCCAGACTATGGGCATTGGTACTCATTGCTCTCCATTTTTTGATGGCTTTACCTTCTGTAGCAGCATCCCCCACTGACCTTTCTACCTTGGTCTTTTTCTCATTTAGTACCCTGTTTTGTAGAGGGAGGCTGGGATTTTCCTGCTGCTTATCAGTGTCTCCCCCTTGACTAGTTTAAAAGCTTGCCAATGAAGCATTTAAACTGATTGCCCAAAAGATGTGTTCCCTTCCTGGACAGATGCAGACCATCCTGCCAGTATAGGCTGGTGTCCCTCCAGGTGGGACCCCAGTTCCCAATGAAGCCAAACCCCTGTGCTCCACACCAGTTTTCAACCATTTGTTAAACTGCATGGTGCAAAGTACCCTCGCCTCACCCATGCCATTGCCAGACAGCACCTCTGAGAAGGATACTATGTGTGCTACTTGTCTTAGGCCCCTCCCGAACTCTACAAAGTCCTTCTGCACTGCTCTAATCTCATGATGAGCCAAGTCATTTGTCCCTAGGTGTTCAATGACGTCCAGCTCAGACTCCCATGCAACTGTTCTCGTGATCCTAAGGATGAGCTTACTGTCCCTGCAAGCCATGGCACCAGGCAGGCACTTTGCTTCAGTTTCACCTGCCCCCCCATTTCTATCTCCCTAATAATTGAGTCCTCCACCAGGAGCTGCTTCATTTCCCTGTTGTGTCCTCTGCCTCCTTCCTGAGGGCCTCCCTTGTGACAGTTGTCAGCAACCTCCTTAAACTCCTCTGCGTGTGCATAAATAGGGGAACTATGCTCCCCCAGAATGGTATATGGATTGTGGAGTGGAACAACTGACTGGGGTGTGCCTCTGTTCCACCACCCTTACCCTTCCTGAGCCCACTGTGGTTCAACTGCTGTGCTTTCTTCACAACCTCTGAGGTAGTGGTGGTGGCTCTGGTGCTCTCTGGATGGGGGAGGTTCCCTTACTACTGTCCAGTGCAGCCTGGGGGAAGGTTCCGTTACTACTGTCCAGTGTGGCTTGAAGACAGGCAACTTCCTCCCTCAGGGCAGAGAGTTGTCTGCAAACAGGGCAGCATCTCAGCCTCCAGAAAGACTCCTGGAAGACTGCTACCCCACAGCCATTTCCTTGCACTACTCCCCACATGTCTGTCTACCTTCTTGTTTTATTTTTTTGTTTATTTAGTGTGTGTGTGTGTGTGTGTGTGTGATTGGTTTGTTATAGAGAAATATATATATTATACAATGTGTATGCTTATATTATCAGTGCAGTGTGCTATAGAGGATTCGGCAGTGATATGCACCTGGCCCTCTTGAGGAAATGATGTCAGAACCCCAGGTATAAAGGAACTATTTTAAGGGTGGTGGGCTGAGGGGTGGGAAGGGTTTGGGTCTAAACTGTGCCCTCAAGAAACTATCAGCTAAAAGCTCTGACCTACCACTGCATGAGTGCCTTCCTGTCAGCAAGATGCCCTACACGACAATTTGACAGAGAAAATACCCTGCTAATCAAACAGAGAAAAATCTAAACATCCAAGTCAGACACGGGTAAACCTCCCCAGCCCCAAAACAGCCTGATGACTTGTGCTCTGAAAGCAGTCAGCCCCAAAACAAGTCAGCTGTGCACCAGGACAGACACAATAAACAGTATTCAGTCCCTCTGGGTTTAAACTCTTCCTGTACTGAAAATCTTAACAATTGTAACAAAGTAAAGCAAGGTCCACCTCCCTATGTTGATTGAAAGGCTGGCTTTTCTGATAATTCTAAGTTCCTCATTTCACCTTTCAGTTAGAAGTAGCCTCCACCTGAAGAATATTTACTTTCCTAATGAATCTGCTACAAACCAAAGACAATTGTAAATTGTAAGGTTCACCTCCCTCTGTTGTGGGCACAACTCCCTTTCTTGCAGATCCTAAGTCCAGTGTTGCAGTTTCCAACCAGAGGTATCCTGACAAGGAGGAAGAGCAAAGGATATCCAAAGAGCACTTCCTCATGAGAAAGAGGAAGAGCAAATGACAAATATTGTAACAGAATGTTGCCAACACCTGAATAAAGTAGAGGAAGAGCAAATGACAAATATTGTAACAGAATGTTGCCAACACCTGAATAATGTAAATAAACCAATTCCTATTTCATTTTCCAAAAATGAAAAATGGAAATACAGGAAGCAATTTTACAAAACAAAAACAAATAAAGCTCCAAGATCTAATGGGAATATTGTAGGTTTTCTTAGCTTGGTGGAGACCTGTATTGTATTATATGAATAACTGTTTCATACAACACCAGTTATTACCTATGCTGTAGGTAGGTAACAAATGAATGACCCCCTAATGTATCATCCCATTAATCTTATTGATTCTTCTCATTTTTTTTTATGTATCATACTAGCAAAACTGGAATAGTGGGTGGAAAACAACAATAAACTTGATGAAACACCAACTGGATTTAGGAGAAATTGTTCAACAGTGCAACATTAACTGGTATTGTCACATATAATTCATAAATATGTCAAGATTAAAAAATAAAAATTATTTTGATGTTTTGTAGATTTGGGTATAGCATTTGACAGTATTGGTAGAAAACAATGGTCAACTCTATATGTCTTAAATACAGACAAATATCTGTTAGATATTCTAATCAGGATGCATAGTAATTTTGTCAAAGGTCCAGTATAATATGGCAGAAAACCTACAGTGGTAGCCACCACCACTTACAAAATTAACTCATGATGGTGCACCATGGCAAATACTAATACTGGAAAAGCTGCATTCATCTGATTGCATCTTTGAATAAAGATATTGGGCCATAGTGTGCCATAAATTTCAATGGAATACAATAAAAACACATCTCATCAGACGGGGGTACATATTGACACTTCTAGTTTTTAATCTTTGCATAAATGATGTAATAAAGCAGTTGCATGATGATAATTTCCACTCACCTAAAAGTATCACTCAAAATGTGTCACTACCAGCATATGCGGATTATGCAGCTCTAATTCTGCATCATTATTTTGGTAACAAAGATATGCAAATAAATTCACAAATTTATACAAATTGCGATTTTTACAAAGCAGTCAGTCAAAAACACAATTGTTAATTTTTGGCAGAGGAAATAATAGCAGTTATATACTGAACAATGAGAGAACTAAATTAGTAACAGTCAATCTTTTGAATATTTAGGTGTGATATACATTAATAATACAAAGTGAAACATTCATATAAAAACATTAAACATAAATTACAGAAAACAATTAATCAGGTGAGAAGATTTATGGAAACTTATGGTGGACAGTGGATTGGTCTTTAAAGGCTATAAATGCTAAAATACTGTAACTAGCAATTCTGTATACATTGGAAGTATGGGGATTCTCAAAGTTATCTCAGTTAGAAATCATATTAAATATTCTGTAGAGATATCTTCTATTTTACCAAACTGTATTTCAGACTATATCCTTAGGTAGAGCTAGACCAGATATTGCTGGAATGCTTAACAAATAAAGAACAAGTTTTTATACTTGAACTTCAATTAATGCAAGAAAGTAGATCACCTAGAATATCAGTGGAGGAAGAAGTAACACATTTGACCAGAGGCATTCAGTTTCTAGATTTGAATTTTATTAAAATTAATATGTATCTGGGTACTATTTTTACAGATCTGTACAGATTTTCACGACACATAATAATTAGAAGCATAAAACAAAGAAGTAGAGATCAGGCAGTTCAGATAGATTTAACAAGAAGTCAGGTCTCAGAAATGCATATTTCTTTAAAATCTTGAAATGGGATTTTAAAAGAGAAAGGTAGTTCTCAGTAATTTTGGATAGAAATTTGAGGATACGGATTACACAAGTTAGATTAGAAATGTTTAAGATACTATCATTCAAACAATCAAGCGGAAATATTCACTCTCCCTTTTGCGATTGTGGTTTACAAGAGGTTTACAAGAGGTGGAGGATTTCATTCATATTGTATTATACTGCCCAAGATGTACCAAACAATGCATTAAATGGCTCTGCCAGGTTCTGGAAGATTTTTATGCTAACCCCAAGGAAACAAATTTTCTAACACAGTTAAAACAAATAAACTAAATAACTTAGCAAACTATCTACTGTACACTCACTTCATTTATCTTGAAAAGAAAAGATCAACTAATACCATTTTTGTGGTTATAATTACATTGTTTTTATACATACAAATAAGAAATAATAATAAAACTCCTGAAATCTACCATTTTGACCATTATTGTTTTGTACATTTTTTTATGTTGCTTTAAAAAATATAGACGGTCTCAGTAGTATTCCTGTGAAGTACCTTTCCTGGTCTTATAGTGCATAACCCCCTTCCCTCACCTGAACAAATGAGACAGACAACATGTTTGCAGGGAATGACCACAGCCATGTATTTATTAAACAGCAAATTAGAATCTGAATTACAAAATTAATGAGGTAGACAGATAGATAGATAGATAGATAGATAGATAGATAGATAGATAGATAGATAGATAGAGAGACAAAGAGAGAGAGAGAGAGACAGACAGATGGATGATAGATAGATGGATAGATAGATAGATAGATAGATAGATAGATAGAGACATACATACAGATGGATAGATGGATGGACAGATAGCAGATAGATCTATATCAATTAATCTGGCCCGACGTGTGCAGCAAGGTAGTTGTGGCTGATCATTTGTTAATTGTTTCAATCAATAATTTTAGGTCCTCTACTTCCCTTTTGGAGGGGGCTGAAATATTAGTTTATCTTCACAATGGCATCTGGCCTCCAAGGCATAAGAGATCACTCTTAGTGGGCCAGTGTCAAATGCACCATCTCCCATCAGAAGGCACCGCCAACTGTGGACTGTAGCCAAAGAGTTATCCTTCATCTACGGCTGGCACCCATCTGGTACCAGCCACCAAGGCCTCTCTTCTCTCAAGCTTCCAGGCAAACCACCTTAAAAGGTGTGATAAAACATATTAACCCCTCTGTACAATCATACAAGACTATCATGCTGCCAATCATGCAAGACTACCATGCCACTATCACACTTGCATGAATGTGATGACCTTCCTATCTAATAACCTACTAACACCTCACCAGAAAGGACTAAAAAACCAAAAACTCAATGGGAAAAATTGGAAAATTACTTTCTGACCCCTAAGGTGATGTGAGACAGTGGGTTCTCTTCCACACAATTCCTCATCCCTGCTTTTTTGAGGGGAAGGATTGGGAGGGTACCTGATGGAAAGGGCAAAGCTAAAAGAAGAAAGAGCCTTCATTACACCAAGTTAAATTAAGAATGCTCCTCCCTTCCAGCAGCTAGAAGCTACCACCTCCTGGGAACACCGCCTACCTGCCTTATCCAGCCCCTAGTGGGCAGAAGCTACCTCCCATTTGTCAGGTGATGTCTGGGGGCATGCCCACAGACAAATGCTGCCAGCTGCTGTTCATTGCAGGTTGTATCATTGTCTTATAGGGCACAACCCATTTCCTTCATCTGAACAAATGAGACAGACAATGTTCTTGGAGGAAATGGTCACAGATATATATTTATTAAACAGCCAATTAGAATTTGAATTATTAAACAGATAGATGGATAGATAGATATATAGATAGATAGATAGATAGATAGATAGATAGATAGATAGATAGATAGATAGATAGCAAAAAATAAATTAATCTGACATGTGCAGCAAGGTAGTTGTAGCTGATAATTTGTTAATCATTTCAGTCAAGAATTATAGACCACCCCTCTGCTTTTCAAGGGGGTCTAACATATTGTACTAAGTACCACCTTGGGAGGGAATCTGGCCTCTGAGGCATAAGGGATGGCTCTTATTGGGTCAGTCTTGAATGTGACCTGCCCTGTCAATGGGTACTGCTGACTGTGGGCTGAAGACTGAGAGTTATTCTTTGACTATGGCTGGAACCCCTGTGGTACCAGCCTCCAAAGCCTCACCTTTCCCCAGCCTCTGGGGAAACTACCTGAAAAGGTGTGATAAACCCTGTTAACCCTCATGCAGTCCTACAAGACTGCCATGCTGCCACACACTGATCATCCTGCTATTGCTTGGTTGTCAGCTGAACAATGATGCTCATCCTCCACCAAGCACATCATTCCATGACTTCCTCCAAAACATGTCATAGATCTGCTAAACATCTATCATTACCTAAGTCTCATAAATGTACCCCATCCTGAATACCACTGTGGAACTTTTGACAGGATCATGTCGTGTAGCAACAGAAGTCCACCAATGACATCCTCAACTTGACTCATGGCCATGTTTGTCAACCCATGTTCTTCAATTCGTGCCAAGATTTTGAGCTTGGTGGAAATGCTGCCTTCAAGGGGCCTTGAAGAGATTACTGCCCCCCCAATAACTGCTGTGCTCTTGCTCCTGTCCAGTGCACAAAAAACTGGGTGCAGATCCATTCTTGCTTGTCCCAGGCATCATGACATACCAGAAACAGAAACAGAGAGGTTAAAGCAATTATGAACACAAGTAACTACCTAAAGCTTTGGACTTCCACCTCCCCAAGGACTGGGAGGTGTAATCAATTGTGGTCACATGTCACTACCAAAAGCTTTGGACTACCATCGTCCCAGGGACTGGATCTTTACATCTGTCTAGCCTCTGCGCTACATCACCTCCACATTGCCAGGTGGTGGATGGATTACTTTTAACTCCACCCCCCCTGTGAACCATGAAGGTTGCAAGTCTCCTTCTGGGAAGTTCACTGTTATATTCCCTGTAGCTACATTCCAGCTGGCCCCAGATGCTGATTTTGTGCCTGGGTTTTATCATCAATTATTACCTTCTCCAAAGGCTCTGAGTGGTACCAGCAGCATTTTAGCATATATGACTTGTTCCTCAGTCCTGTAGTTCTTGCCTTTGACCACACAGCCAGTTCTGTGGTGCCAGTTAAGTTGCAAGATCGCTGACATGTTTGAATAATTGTTCCAGTTTTTCATGAAAACATTTCACTGGCAAGTAACACATTTATAAGATTATGTAGCTTTTTAAGATTGCAAGTGCCATCACAAAAACAATTTACAATGCAGCCTTCTAAAACATTTTGACACAGGAGGAATTATCCCTTACTGTACCGTCAATATGGGGTTGCACATCTTCAATCTCTGTGTTAATTGTTTAGCTAAAAAAACTGTTACAATTAAAATATATCACATACAATCCATACTCGACATAGATTATCAAGCTGACATGAGAATTCATACAATCATAGAAAATCACCTTAATTTAACAATTCAAGATTATCCAGGATACCTATTATATTGTGCAAATAAAATCTACAAGATTCTAATTTCATTCTTTATATTGTTAATTACTTTAAAGTAATTTGCAACCCTCATGCAAGTCCACATATCTTCAGTATTTATTAAGATATTAGTTAAAGAACCTTTTGCTATCTGATAGATTATGGTAGCACGGTAGTGCTACCATAGTTAGGGTTGAGGAGCCATTTCTATGTTAAACCCAAAACTTTGCACCTTAATAACTTTACAACCATTTAATGGATTTGCCTGAAATTTGGAATTTATAATCAAGAACCATAGGCCTTGGGATCTGCCAAGTTTCGTACTGGTCAGATATACAGCTGTGGAGTTATTAAGTGTGATCTGTGCACGCATGTACGCTTTTCTGGAATTCTCTGGTCGCGCCTACAGGTGGTACGGTTTGCATGACCGGCCCAAAATCTTCAGGGAACGTGCAGCTGGGGTCCCTGATGTGCCTTTCAAAGATTTCATGAAAAAATATTAAACGGTTCAAAAGTTATTCAAAAAACAGTTTCCCATTATAAGTCAATGGGAAAAGTTAACAAAAGTTCAACACTTTCAAAATGCATTTTTACTTTCGCAAATGGGCTTTGTTACTTTTGCAAATTGGCCATTTTGTTTTCAGTTGGTGATCAGAAAATGGTTGGCATTTAAATTTGGGACCCTCTAGCAACCTAATTTTTTTGTATTCACCTAGTCGGGCCCTGAGGATGCTTGCCATGTCTTTATTTTGTAGAAACACCCCAGAAATATGTTTTCAAATTTCTGGAAAAGTACTCAAAATTACTTGGTGGAAACATTTACAATGCGAAATTTTAAGGGAAAGCTTTCAAGAATTGCATAGTGGCTCTTCTAGTTCAGGGAAAAATTACAGCAATTCTTTGGCACCGCACTGCAAAATAACCGTTGGGAGTTTGGGGCTGAAATTTGAGGGAACACAGCCAACACCTCACAGATGTGCCTTTCAGTGTTGTATTGAAAAAATATTACACGGCGGCAAAGTTATGGCACTCAAAGTTGACAGTTTTCCCATAGGATAACATTATGGCGCCCGAAGCATTACAGGAATCCTTTGGCACCCTGCTGCAAAATAACGGTTTGGTATTTTTTCCTGAAATTTGGAGGGAATACAGCCAACAGTACACAGATGTGCATTTCAGTAGTTTGATGAAAAAATATCACATGGCGGCAAAGTTACAGCACTCCAAAACTGACATTTTTTCCCATAGGATAACATTATGGCGCCCGACACTTAACAGAAATCATTTGGAGCCCTGCTGCAAAATAACAGTTTGGTCTTCTTTCCTGAAATTTGGAGGGAAGACAGCCAAAAGCCCACAGATGTGCCTTTCAGTAGTTTGGTGGAAAAATATTACAGGGAGGCAAAGTTATGGTGCTCTGAACTTTTCTTTTTTTCCCATAGGATAACATTATGGCGTTCGCCGCGCCTTTCAGGGCCCGTATCTCGAACACGGTGCGAGATATGGACTTTCGTTGGAAAATTTCTTAGCCCCTGTTATTAGCCAGGACAGTTGTAAATAATATGACTTTTACATTTTTTTTCCACGTCGTACGGTTTCTGAGATATAATGTATTTAGTATTCCAAGATCTCATTTTCTGCGCCGATACTCATTATTTTGCATACATTATTTGTACTCACTGTCTTTCTCAATGCAGATTTTGGGGAAAACCAGCCTGTGCGCTTACATTACTGTTATTGTTGCCCTTTCCGCTATGGATCCGCACTCCATTTCTACTACCATTGACGCCTGCTTTACCATGTGCGTATCCTTTGCGTTTCATTTGCGCTATGCTTTCTGTTATTTTTGCCATTTCTGTCTACAGTACTGTTTATCTTACTGTTTCACTTTACATCACCATGCCCATTGACATTTCTGTTTTCAGGCACCATGTTACTATGTGACAACACATCACGTGGCAGACCATTCCCGTCTACGCCACAATGTGCGTTACCCTTTCTGTTCTCATTCGTGCTTGTGTTACCATGTGCGCCACTGTTAGCATTTCTGTTTGCGTTGCTGTCCCTGTTAGTATGCCACAACACATCATGTGGCGGGAGCGCACGCTGCATTACATTCACTATTTCTCATTATCATTCTCAAAAAGAAGGGAAATTAGAGGCAAAACTCCTGTTTAATCGCATTAGTAGTTTAGTATGAAGTGAGATTGCTGTTAGGCTGAAAACCCCTTTGACTCTTCACCCCCCAACCGCATTGGGAGCGATTGGGATTGTGGGTCCTAACTCTCACCCCATTCTCCTATACTTCTGCTGCTTTACACATGTCATGGGGTGAGAGTTAGGCTGATGATCCCAATGCGCACCCCAATGCCAGTTGGAGGGTGGTGGGGTCCAAGGGGTTTTCAACCCCAACAGTGAATTTCTCACTTTTGTCGCTGTGGAACAACCCTAACTAATGCATTAAATGGAGTCTTTTGCCTCTAATATTACTTATATATGGGGACAACCAGTATGCTGTAGGCTTGGTATGCCATGAGCAGTGCCATAGTACATGCCCCAGATCTTTGATGCCTCCCTGACTACAGTCACATATTCCAGACAGTACACCTTCTTTTTTATATCTATAGGCAACACATTGCTTGAGAACTGCTCAAATTTATACTCATAAAATAGGGATCTCAGTATGGGGTCTAATAAAATCTCTAAGTACAGTTTAAACCCAAAAAAGGTGTCCTTTTGTGCAAACCACTTTGAGTATTTTGATTTAACTATGTGTTGCAGATCTTGATCATTCCATAATTATTTATTTTATTAGACACATATTTTTTTATATTTATTGCTTAAGTCCCTCTATCAACAGCCATTTTTAGATTCTTGAGTTTATGTTTTTCCTAATAGGATACAAAGGATGTATACCACAGCCCATCTTTGTACCCCAGATTAAACCATTCTTCTTGTTCTTTTAGGCACTGTTTTGCTAAAGTATCTTCTGTTAATTTAATTTTAACCAGTACTTTACTTTACTTTGAGGGTTCCATAACTGCTTTGATATTTGTAAGTCCTAACTCTGATCTGATATATGCTTCTCGGCAGGAGTGGCTCAGTTTCAGAATATTTTGAAATAGCTTAACCACTGGAGACATAAGTGCATTCATATGTTCAAAATTCCATATTTCTGCCCCATAATGTAATTTTGCCTCAAATTTGGCTTTAACGACTGTAATAAGAGGTTTAATAGTTATTCCACCAAATTTCACATTAAATCTAACAAACCCTGCCAGGGTACTTTTTAGTTTATTTACCAACCAATATTTGTGGGCATTCCAGCAAATATTACCCTGGAACATAATTCCTAAGTAGAGATATTTATCCACTACCTCAAACATTTCTCCCCCTAAAAGTCAAACACCATTTGTTTGTTTTTTGTTATTACTAAAAATCATTCTTTTTGTTTTATTTAGATTAATCTGTAGTTTTAATTGCTCTGACCTCTGGTGGGTATAATTCAACTTGGCCTGTAAACCTTTTTTTTGTCAATAACATCAAAATGATGTCATCTGTGTATGCCAGACTTGAGCAAGATGTTGATTTAATTTTGAGGGAGTCAGTATTAATGTATCAATTTCTAACAGTATCTTCTCCAGATATAGAGAGAGAACAAAAGGGGGGCCAAGATTCACCCTTGTCTCTCACCTCTGTTAATATTAAACTGAGTTGACAAATGACCTTTGTTACCTAATCTTATTTTGGCCCATATTCCTGAGTATAATTCCACAATAATTTCAACAAGTGAGTGAAATCTAATCGAAAGCAGAAGAATATACTATAAAGACAGCAAAATCCTTCTGTTTCCTAATTTTCATAAATCATTCTATAACATGTCTAAGTACATATATATTGTCACACGTAGAATAATTTGACCTAAAGCCAGCTTGATAATTGGATAGCCCACCCGTTCTGGAGATCTCAGAATTTAGCCACTCCAGTAGTATTCTGATGAATGTTTTTAGGTTTACATCTAATAAACTGATGGGTCAATACATGGCTGTATTATACAGGTCTCCTTTTTTATGCATTGGTATCAGATTAGCTCCCTTCCATGAAGCCGGTTATATACTAGCTGTCATACATTTATTTAAAAAGGTAGTTAGAAACTTACCCCACAATATTGGGGCAGAGAGATAAACTTCAGCAGGGATACCATCTGGTCCTGCTGCTTTATGTTTTTTATGGGAACATATAGCCAAAGAGACCTCATCTAGAGTTATCGGAGTGAAGGAATTATATGTTTTTGAAACTTCAGTCATTGAAATTCTTTCAGAGGAATCAAAGAAGATGTTAGAAAAGTGTTTAAGCCATTTCTCTTCTGAGATATATGTATCTATCTCCATTTTATACTTATATGTGCCCTTCACTACGCGGGTCCAGAATAATTTGGAATCTTTATTTTGCACTGCATGCAACATAAGTAGCCATTGAGCATCAAAGTAAGCCTTTTTTTTGCCTTAAGGAGATTCTTGTATTGCCTTCTTTCATTATTTATTTGTTTCAGTAATTGTCTATTCCCTCCTTTTCTATAAGTAACATACAAATTTCTGATATAACTTTCTTTTTCTGACAGTCTTTATCAAACCATGTATTAGTGGATAATCTATTGCTATTGTTGACAGGTTTTTTCTATTTTATTCCTAATGTTTCTGATTAAATTATTTAATTCTATCATCAGTGTATCATGATCAGTTTTCCTTAGGTCCCTTACTTCCTCTACCAAAATAGAGTTCATTAGAATAGGCACTATCTCGATATGGGAGTTTTGACTCCAGATAATTTTCTTTGAGGCTCTTATCTCTGTAAATATTACTGGATTGTGAGTGTTCCTTAAAGGGACAAAATTCTGGTTTGTGATCTCTAATATAAGTGGGAAATGATCACTCTCCCCTGCTGTCATAATATCCAAATTTCTCCATTGAGTACTAGAACCATTCCAAAAAGCATAGTCCACTATGGAAGAACCTCTAGTAGAAACAAAAGTAAATTCACCCTCTGTGTATCCCTGATAGCTACCATTTAGTGGGTAAATGTTAAAATCCTTTAATAAATCAATAAGTTGTTTTCCAGAATTGTTCAACTTTGTATCCTTGGATTTTCTTTACGGAAGATTTTCCCTTATACTCATATGGAGATATCTCAGGTTAGCTACTAAACCATCATAAAGCCCTATTCATGCATTAAAATCTCCATAAGCATAATATTTATACTGGGAGATTCTAATATTATATCCAACAATGCATTGGTAAGCTCTGTCCATATTAGAGCAGTATAAAAATTGGAAGTATCTGGGGGAACATAGCAATTAACAACTGACATTTCTTGCAAATCATCCTTAATGAAGACCACAACATAATTACTATTTATTTTCCCAACTATTACTCTTTGAAAGATCCCTATTTTAACAAAGGTTATAACACCTCCAGAGCATCTACCATATTTAGTCAGTCTTGAGCCTGTACTGTGGAATGCTTCATATCCATTTAGTTCAATAATATCATTCTCTGTGTACCAAATTTCTTGTAAACATAATATATCATGGTCCAATAAAAAATGCTTAAAATCGGTATCTACTAACTAAATGGTCCAGCCTGCTATGTTCCAAGAAAGGTAAGATGAATCACATACTTTTTCCCTAACCCTTCTTGGAGCAACGCCCTGCTTAAGGTTAAGTCAATCATCATTATACCTAGCCATTAATCTTACTCTGTCAGACAGTAACAGTTTATCTCTGTTTGATCCATTATCAATGTCTTTTCACATCCATTTCATGAGGCACAATAATGTGTAGGCCAAGATTATCTAACTTATCTGCCTTATTAAAAATACAGTCTACTCCCTCATCTCTTTTACCCCTTTATTTTTTTCCAATTGTTTAACCAGGTGAGACACACTAAGCTGAAAGCTTATTTACAGGTGCAACCAGGCAGCACAGGAAAATTAAGTGATTTGCTCATGGTCACACAGTATGCAAGTGGGGACTGTGGGATTTAAACCCAGGTCTCCAGATTTGCAGCTCAGAGCCTTAAACCACTGTGCTATACTGCCTCCCTTAACATGTTGAATGGATGGCTTCCCCTTTCCTGGTTTAAAAGAGTTCATAGTCTCATCACCCATTTTATCTAGGCTGGTAAAAGGCCAAGGTTTGCATTTCATTAATTTGCAACTCCAAAGCCTGAGGGAGGCCTGTGTCTCCATCATATAGGCTTGTACTACTGGGCAAGCCATGCCAGTAAATATCTTAGATCATTGACCATGTGGGAACCTAATGACAATGGTAATTACATTCTGATATGGCTCAAAATAGAAATAGCTCAAATCAGATTTCAAGGCATTTCCCCTTCTGCACTTCTATATACCAAGGTTAAATTTCTCCCTACTCAATTACAAAGTTTGCCTATAGCTATCTCCATCAGAGTCCATTCTCACCTTTGTGCCTTCCTAAAGCATAAACATACCCAAGACTTAGCACAACCCTTAAGAGGCAATCCCAAGTTTAGTATAGAGGGCAAAACTCTCTCTTCACATTGGCTCCCTCAATTGGAGGATTGCTCACTATTGCAATTGGTTAAAGATGATAGCACATGACTCTCTTCTCCTGAAATTATGAATAACTTGGGTATTCCACCTTTCAATATATTCAAAGTTTTCCATCTTCGGCATCTCATAGTAAAAGTCATCAGGGTTGTCCCTCAACAACCGCAACATCCAGGTTTATCCAATCTGATCTGAGCCCTTTCGCAGGTCTCCCACATGCAGTATCCAAACTTTTTAGGTGCTTATATGATTGTATATACCCAGACCATTTTGGCCCATCAGCTTATTGGTCTTCTTTACTCCCAAATACAAGTATAAATTTGTCTATTCTGTGGCAGAATTGTCACAGATTTGTCACCCAGGATAGACTCTGTCTTATGCAATTTCATATATTACATCATTTAAATTACTCTCCACAAAAAAATGACTAGATTTGGGATGGTTGCTTCTTCCACTTGTACTAGATGTGACTCAGAGGAAGGTTCTTTGCTTCATATCTTTTGGGACTGTTCCAAAGTGGCCCCTTTATGGGCCCTTTTCAAACAAAGGGCACACCCCCTGTTAGGGCTTGAGGAATTATTCACTGCAGAAGTCTGTGTACTTGGGGACGTCTCAAACATTTCAGTGTGCACCCGTAAATTTCATATGGCCTTAATCTCCATGTCTGTTAATAAATTGGTTCTGTGCCATTGGAAAGACAAAGAAATAATTACTTATACTGAATGGTTACATGAGTTGTTAGCCAATTTTAGAACAGAGATGGCAATTGCAAGCCTTCACTACAATTGAGTAAGATTCTCCAAAATCTGGAGCCACTTACAAACACTTTAAACTCTATAATCTACCTGAGCTTGGCTATCACATCAGGACTGAAAGAGAGTGATGTCTCTTTTCTGTGCAGGGAAGTTGGGGATGTGGGGATGGAGGGGTGGTGGGGTGGGAAGGAAAGGTTAATTCAGATTGTTATGGTTCACGTTGTAGAATTATTACAGTGTATAATGTTGACCTTTTTTCTGTAAGAAAATCTTCAATAAACTTTGAATGGAAAAAGAAGAAAAAAAAAACAGTCTACTAGCTTTAAATTGATCACCTTTAAATCAGTTTGTCTATTTACTTGATAGTTATCATAAGTTTGTTTAGCTGAGATATGACCCATGTCATCTATGGGTATGTTCAAGAAGTTTGTCAAGAGATCTTTAATTGTTTTGGTTAATATATACTCATCTTCATTACTTATAGATCTCTTTCCAAACAGACGCAGTATCACAGAATTACTTTCAGTGTCCCTGTTCCCATTCATGTCTTTGTTAAACAGTGCTCTATTAGGGAAAATCAAGGCCAGTTCTTTCTCCTGTATTAACCAGCTATTTAGCAATACAGAATTTGCCAACCTTGGTGAGACAAACAGTATATCGATCAATGTAGCTGCTGGAAGAGGAATATTCTTAATTTCAACAATGTCATCCTCTATTAGTTAAATATCTAGTTCATTTCTTAAGTATTACAGCAGTTGAGTTTCAAAATTACAAGTATCAAAATTCCCCTAGTTCAAATGGCCATATATTCAAATGAGTATGGGTATCTGCCCAGTTCCTAGGTGGTCCATTATCTGATGGGTAATTACCAGGTAAACCAATTTTTACTACCTCACTAAACTTAGGTGTATAAGTGCTATCTTTTATTAGTTGTAGATGCTGTTTCTCTTTGCTACTTTCGTAGTCATCTAAAGAAGTGCCCAATTCAATAACCACAGGGGTTTTACCAATTTTCTGGTTTAATTTTACTATTTCTTGTTCCAAGTTACCCAGCTGCATCAACAAGGAGAACTCAGGCACATTAGGAAGGTATACTTCAATAGGAGAATGATCTTGTTCTACTTCTACTAACATTTCTTCTGTTTCAGCACAATGTTCCTTACACCTTTCCTTATCCACTTTACCCAATTCTGCAGTGCATTTTACTTCATTAATATGAGGTTGGTTGGGACTTTTGATCTTTACAGACTTAGCTCTATCTTCTCTTTGTCTTTTAGCACTTTTGTTCTTTTTCCAATTATTAGTGATTACTGGGGAGTTCTAATATGAAAATCTGGTCTTATCTCTGTGCTTCCCTGGTAATGTGCTAACCCTTGTGATTGATTTTCTACCTCAGTTTGAATTTTTTTTTCACTAAGGAAATCCAACCTTGCTGTATAGGCTATCTCTTCTCTCATGCCTTACTAGCTGGCTTTAGTTTTTGCACCATTATACTACAGCTGTTCCTGCTTGACTATGGTAGTGAAAGTGGTTGTTCCCGGGAAGCTAGCCTGGTGGCTGGGTATGGGTTTGGTCACCTTCCTGGTGGTGGCTGGGGTACTGTGGCTGGAGAGTTGCTGGGCCTTGGTCCCATAAGGTGTTCCCCAATTGGAGCTGGTGGGTTCCTTTTAGGGGTGTGATTATCCTCATGAGGCTGCCCTGCCCCGCCTTGTCCACTTGGTAAGGCTTTATTTTGGGTGATCTTCTGTGGATTGGGCCTTTACTGGGCTCCTACTTGTTTAGACTATATATGAAGAACTGCTCCTGTGTATCGATGGTTTGCTTGCCTTATCTCGGCTTCTGGATTCTGACTTTGTGAGAGAGTTTTCTTTAATCATTGTTGCACAAAATACTGTTGATTGAAGAACTGCTGGAGTGAGAGTCCGGTGTTATCATTGGACATTTTTATTATCTGCTTGCTGGGAGTGAGAGCCTCTGTATAGTAGACTTGCAGTTGGATTAGTGACGGAATCTATCTCCTCATTTATTTGGTGTCTTCATCCTGACTTGAGGGGGATTGTTATAGTATTTATTTGAGGGTTATTTTTGGGCTTGTCTTGGTTTATTTTGTGGGTGGGGTGGTTTTTATTTTTATTTTTAACTAATTTTTGTGGTTTGGGTTATTTTGTTTTATTTTTGTTTTGATTAGAATTGTTTGATAAAGTACTGCCAGAATGTGTTGGAGTCCTATCTTCACAGTCGTGGGCTATTTGCCCTTGGCTCTCCATGCTCTCCATCCCTTTTTCCTTCCCCACTGCAGGTTACAACATACCAGCTCTGTAGGGTGCTGGGTATTGCTCGCAAGGGGAACAGGGGAACTGGGGTGCACAAACAGTGGTGGGTGAATGAGCAGGGTCATCACATTGGGGTTTTGAGATCCAGGAGATGCCCTGGGGCAAAATGGAACCAAGAACATGGTTCACCATGCTTGGTTTCCATACCCTAGGGCACTAGCAATATTAGTGGGCTCGTGGTTCGGGCGGCTCTGGAGGTTCATCAGACTTGGGTGGTGTTATGAAATGCCAGGTCCATTAAAAATAAGACTGCAATTTTTGCAGATCTTGTAGGAATGGTGGACCTGGCTTGCATCACCGAGACCTGAGTGGATGAGAACTCTGTCCCCATTTTGGAGGCTTTAACTCCAGATGGGTATTTAGTGATTCACCGCCCAAGATTGGATCGCGGAGTGGTGGGGTGGTGGTCTGTTTTAAGACCAAACTTAACCTTGCGAGTGTACCAGTACAGGAGACTGAGTCATTTGAGTGTACCATGGTAGCAGGTGTAATTTGTAGGATTGCCCTCATCTACTATCCACCAGGAGATGAGAAACGGTTCCTTCAGGAAGTGTCAGACTTTGTCATTGATATGGTGTTTGAGTCACCCAGTCTGATGGTTCTGGGCAACTTCAATGTCTGAGTCAATGACAAACTCTCACAGTTTGGACAACACTTCCTCCAGTTTATGTCATCTCTGAGCCTTACACATGTAGTTACCACTGCTACCCATAAATATGGTCAGTCTCTTGGCATAATCTTCCTCCTGGGGATCGAGGCCTCTGACATGGGGATGGAACCAGTTGGATGGTCTGACCACTACACCGTGGGGTTTAGTTTTAGCCTACCCCTGTGGAGATGGTCAGGTACCGCCCTTTACGGGATATAATTTCTGAAGGCTTGGTGGTGGTGCTTGACCCATCGTCCCTTCCAGTAGCAAACAGCAACCTAGAGGCCCTCATGGTAGCCTATAATACAGCTATTTTGGCAGCCCTGGATGTTGTTGCTCCGGTCCGTGTTTGTCCTCTCTTCTTTCGCCCTTGGTCTCCTTGGTTTGATGGGACCTTGAAGGAGAAGTGGCGGCTAGGAAGAAGGTTAAAGTGTTGTTGGCGGAGATCCTCCCTTGATGCCGGCCACCTTAAATTGATAGAGCATTATCAAACCTATCAATCAGCAATCTCCCATAAGAAGGCAGAATTCCTGTCCAGGGAGATTGCTGTTGCTCAGAATTGACCAGCTTAGATTTTTTGCACTGTGGACAGACTGTGCAACCCAGCCTGCCTACAAGTGCAAACAGCATTTTCACAAGTTGAGTGTGATAATCTTGCTCGATTCTTTGCTAATAAGGTGGCTGAAATCAGGGTGGCACTCAATCCAGCACACTTTATTGGTATTACTCTGGACCAGCATGAGGCTTCTGACCCTCAGTTATCCTGGAGTACCTTCAACCGACCGGGGTTCATGGATGTCATGCAGATTGTCCAGGGTATGCACCCTACATGCTGTAGTTTGGATCCAGGACTGACTTCCCTGATTTTGGGTTGTATTGATATCATTGGTCTGGTCCTTGCACGGATAGTCGGGTGCTCCTTGGAAACAGGTGAGTTTTCTAGCTCCCTGAAGGTAGTCTACCTTTATTTTGCACCTGACCAGGATGGAGCTCTCTTGGACTTTAATAACTGCCTCACAGAAAGCTAGGAGTGGATGGACTCGAGTTGGCTGAAGTTGAACTCGGATAAGGCTGAGGTGCTGGTTGTGGATCTGGCACACCGGATAGGGAGTCTGGGGGTTGGTTTGCCCTCGGGATTATATCTTGGAGGCATATCACTCCTGACCTCTGAACAGGTGAGGAACCTGGGGGTAATTTTTGACAGTGCTTACTCTGCATTCGCAGGTGTCTGCCATCATCCAATCCTCCTTTTATCATCTGAGGAATATCTCTAGGATTAAGCACCTTGTTCCATCCGGTGATCTTCCTATGCTGGTCCATGCCTTTGTGTCCTTGTGCTTGGACTATTACAATTCGCTTTACCTAGGGTTACCTAGGTTGGAAATCCACCGCCTGTAGCTGGTGCAGAATGCTGCGGCTCAGCTTAAGACAGGAACCTCATGGTCCAGTCATATATCACCAGTGCTGCACCAACTGCACTGGCTGCCTGTGCAGTGGTGGATCACCTTTAAAGTCGATCTTCTGACTTTTATAGCCCTACACGGTCTGGGCCCATACTACTTGAAAGAGCTCCTGGTTCCCTACCACCCTGGGCAATCACTCTGCTCAGCTGACGAGGGGTTGCTAGAGATCCCGAGGGTATGTTTAAAATGTTCAGTGGCCCAGGCATTTATGTTTGTGGCCCTTACCCTCTGGAATGCTCTACCCCATGGATTATGGGAGTGCGCGGCCATGGAGGGATTTAAACAAGATTTGAAAACTTATTTGTGGATGCAAGCTTTTGGCAGTTAGGTTCTTATTTGATTGCATTATTTGTTTTGGTGATGATTTATATTGTTAAGACACTGAGCTGTATGATCTATTTTAAAAGTTGTGTAGCGCCTTGGTGTTTGAAAGGTGCCATAAAAATAAAGCATTTTATTATTATTATTATTATTATTACTAGCTGTTCCATAATTGCTAAATGTGCATGATGAGAATTACAGTACAAGTCACATTAAACTGTTCCACTAATGAGTCGGTTTAACATTGTTTTTTTACAGTTGAAAATGAATTGGCAACTCATATTGCATCATGTTTTAGTGCTTAACCAGCTCAAGAGCAATGTTTGTAAAATGTTTTTGCAACTCAGTTAGACTGCATCTGCAGTCCTTTCACAGTGCAATGCAAAACTGAGTTTTAACTCTTAAGAAATAGTTTGTGCAGGGCTTTGTGCTAGATCCAGCAACACTTATGCAACTCAGTCAGAAATGTTAAAACAACTCATTGGAGGAACAGTTTAATGTGACTTGTACTGTACTTAATAAATCTATCATGTCATCATTTAAGCATAAGGGCCTATATTGAATTTTATTTTCTCTGATTGAGCCACTTATTCTCCTTGTTGTGTTGCACAATTATTACAGAACCTAATTAGGGGCAAACAAGACTTAGCTTCAATTTGTTTCAAGCCCTGTATTCTTGTCTGTGAATCCTGTATCACACCTTCCATTTCCATATTGTTTTTTTGTTTTAAGACCACTTATGCTACTTAGACTATGTATGCTGCCCCTACAAGCTATACTATTTTCAGAGTAGTCTTGTAAACCATTTTCCTACGAGTCTCGTGAGTCCCATAATTTTGGAGATTTTTCCAGATCTGGTGATAGAACATAATTCCCAAGCACACTCCTCTCAGCTTCGTTCAAGTGTTTAGAGTTTGTCTTAGTAGATAGATCCAATATCTGTGAGTCACTAATCATATTAGTGGCATCTATGCTTAACTTAGTGATCTGAGATTGCCATCTAAGAGAGAAGCACTGGATAGGGGCTCAGAGTTTCCTACATTACAGATACTAATGTTTACTGCCTGTATAATCCACATTTTTGATAACTCAGCTTGTTATGCAGCCTTTAACGAGGGAGTTGAAGTCTTATTACATGGAATCAAGTGCTCAGTGATTTTAGATTATCTACTGTATTTCTTTTTTTAAGTGCATATCCAGAAACTAATGATTTGATACATTTTATTGGACCAACACGGATGTTACAGAAAAGAACAAAGTGCTCTAGCTTTCGAACCTACCTGGTCCTTCTTCAGAAGCTTTTTTTAAGTGGTAATTCTTGTAATGGAGACATGCTATTGTGCTGTTGCCTTTGTTGTCTTGTATTTACCGTATTGGATTTTACAGCTATCAACTAACAGCTGTTGCTCACCTAATTGGAAAAAAATAATTTAACTGTACTCAGTTAGGATAGATTTAAATTACTTAGTTTACAAGCTTTCTAAAATATGATGTTATTATAGGGACCTCACGTTAAACTCCATTAATACAATATAAAGTCACAAATGAAAAACAACAAATATGTCCCAGATGAAAATATCAGTCTGAAAAGATTCTGTCCTGGACTTTTTATTTTCAGATCTTGATTTCAGAAGACCTTAGAGGAATTCAAACCTATCCCTGGCAGTTCTCTTGAGTAGCAGCAGTAGTAAAAAAAAAAAAAAAAGAGAGACACGGTCAAAACTAGCAGACAAACTAGTAGAAAAGCATTCAATATACTAACATAATAATTTCCAGCAGATTAGGCCTCACGATCTATCGAATCTGCTTGAACCTCCGATCCCTAGTTGGGTACCGAGGCCCTCCCCCCCTGTGTTCCATCCCCACACCCCTGGGCCAGGCCATCACCTAATACATCTGCTTTCTGTGTCTGTCCCACCCTCTGTTGAAACCCTCCACTGTGGATCTCTGAATCAGCTCGCCAGGCAGCACATTTCAAGGATCCACCACCCTCTCAGTGAAAAAACTCTTCCTCTTTTCCCCCCTCACCCTTCCACCTTCCAACTTCAAACCATGCCCTCTAGTGATACTTCCCTGCTTTAGTCTAAAGATCTCCTCCGTGTTTACCCTATTTATTCCCTTGAGGTACTTGAAGACCTCAGTCATGTCCCCTCTGGCTCTCCTCTCCTCCAATGAAAACAGGCAGAGCTCCTCAAGTCTGTCCTCATACGTCAAATCCCCTAGTCCTCGTATCATCTTAGTTACCCTCCTCTGTACCCTCTCCAGGAGCTGTATGTCCCTCTTCAAGTGTGGTCTCCAGTACTGTACACAGTACTCAAGATGTGGTCTAACCAGTCCATTGTACAGCGGCAGAATCACTTCCCTACTCCTAGAGGTGATCCCCCCTTACAATGCATCCCAACATCCTATTTCTTTGCTAGCCACTCTTCTGCACTGCTCAGAGTTATTCATACATGAATCTATCATGATCCCTAGGTATTTTTCCCCTGTTGAGGCCTCCAGTGCCTCCCCTTCCTGGGTGTACCTGTGTTTAGGGTTTCCCCGCCCAAGATACAACACCTTGCACTTGGTGATATTGAAATTTAATTTCCATGTGTGAGCCCACCTTTCCAGGCTGTCCGGGTCCCCTTGCAGGGCCAACCTCCCCTCTTCCCCCACAACTACTGTTCCCATCTTGGAGTCATCAGCGAAGAGACTCATTTCACACCTTATACCCTCCCTGATATGTATGGATGGTAGTTCTTTTGCCTCTGTATGCGTCACTGAGAAAGGAATCAGTTCATAGATCACAGTTCATAAAATCCAGATTTGAGGTTTCAAAAATAAAGAAATTGCTTCTGACGGTTAATTTTGATTAACTTCAACTAATTTCACAATTGCCTCTATATTCTTATTTTCCAGTCTGAGCTTCTAGGTCCACTCGACACCAAATAGAGTCTGGGGCAGTACCAGGGAGAAACTAGAAAAATACCATAAAGTTTTAGGCTACTGGTAGAATAATTATCAACAGTTTTGTTTTTAAAGGAACATTAAAACTGACTAAAAAATACTCAGACTGTAACCATATTTTGGGACACCCTTGATAAAAAAGATACAGACTAACCTACAATGTTAACATTTAAAGCTGTGGACATAAAGTTAGCATCAAACTTAAAAAAAAAACTCAAAGACTTATATTGTCATGATGAGAGCAATGTATGTACGAACCCCAATGATAAAAAGAGAGCTAGAGTCGAGTGCAGCCGGTAAATTCTGCTCAGAAACAAATACTTTATAATAATACTAAAACACCAATAGCAGGACAGAGAGGCAAACAAATCCAACTAAGTTAGCTTATTGCAGCTTCTAGTGTCTGCTCCTCCAAAATCCACTCAACTCACAAATGGCAAGCACGCTCACAAACTGCAGCTATGGAGTTATCTGGTTGGGAATGCCACAAATGTACCCCTATAAGCTAGGAGCCGCATGTGTGAAATTAACCAACCAGAAAGCTTACAGTTGTTTTAAAAAATAAAACTTCTAAACCTTACAAAGTGATACAAATATCATTGAGATCCAATAGTAATAAAAATTATAGAATACTAGTCTGGAGAATAAAGCAAACAGCACAATCAGGAGTAAGTTATCGCTCAAGAGAGAGGGAGGAGAAAGGAAAACTTCCCTTCACTTTTCAATCAACGGCTCCTATACTTTATTCTCCATTCTCATTTCATCTCGTCACCTCAGCACTTTGGTTCTCTTTAGGTAGATCACTGCTTTATTTCTCCTCCTCCTTTTCTTCTCACATAACTGTCATATAACTATCACAGTATGGTTTCTCTTATTTTAGGGCAGCGGTGTGGCATCGGCTTATCAACTCCTGAAAATAATCCAGCCTTTCTTTGCAGCACAGCGTGGAATTTCCTGCTCCTCTCCCTCACAGGGGGGCCTCTTCCACTGATAGACTGTCTAACCTGTGGGGGAAAGCAAAGGACAAAGCAAAGCCAGAGGAAAAAATCTGAATCACAAGATGGTCTGGAAAAGACCTGACAATACAACCAGTGCTAATGTGGGGCTAATGTGGAGCAAGCTACCGCTTCACAAACAGTGCAAGCACACACACCGCAAATATTCCAAATCACAAATGAACTGAAAATAAACAGTGGTAGGCACTATCCAGAGAAAGGCAATGGTGGTATACCAATTATAAATTGTAAGAGAGCATGTCAGGTCCCAGCTGAGTACTCCTCGAGCTCAGCATGCAGCTTCATCTCCATCAGCTATGTTCATGAAGGGACTGTATGATGATATGATGGGTTTTCAAGGCCTATCGCACATCTTGAGAACAGAGCCAGAAGTATGTAGCAGCTCATTTATAATATGCTGTAGCTGCATGTTCACATAATGCTAATTAATAAACATTGTTTAGGGAGTTGCTGCTGCTTCCGAAATGCTAAGCGCTTCTCCTGTGTGTGAAGATAGCTCTCAAACTCACTGCATACACTTGCTTATCCTTTTTAATGGGGCCTGTAACAGGTGAGTATTCTGGGATTTACCATTCGAAACTGTAATAGTCTTACTCCAGAAACTGCTTTTTTCTGTTTCATGTCACATGGTGGAGGGTACAAATATGCAAAATGTTTTATCAGCAAGATGGACAGCTTCATATACAGGAGATTTATTAATGAACTAAATAAAGTAAGGCACAGACACCACAATGAACAGTCTTAAAATGAAAAGCTGATTCCGCATGGAAATATCCTGAGCTACCCTTTAAGTAACTGCAAGCTGAAAAGACGATAAGTTCATTAAGGCCTTCCAGGTGAGACATACTGCAGTTTGCAGTGTATGAACCTGTTTAAAATAACTTTTAGCGCAAGTAATTCAGTGTAATTCTTAAGCTCAAAAATCCCTCATGATCTTGTCTGGTGCAGCACCTGGAAGCAGGAGGTTTACCAATTTTCAAGTTAGACAGGGTTGGTCTTGAAGTACTTCTCCAGTTCTAATGCCAGCTGTTGGTGTCTCTCCAAGTGCAAAATGAGAAAAGTGTCTGCAGTCCTGTTACTAATGACGAACACATGCACTGTTCTACCCATGTGTTGTGGTCCAGGCACCACAACATAAACATTTTCATCACTTCCCCCACAGGATCTGTGGATTTTAACTGACCCAAAGCTTCTGTATCCCCCAAATGTGGCAGATAAGAAAGTTTGGAACAGTGGTGATCTCGGCTTATCTTAATGTGTGGTTTATCAGGCTTAGTGAAGCCTGCCCTGCGCTTGTGGTGGACCACAGGCAAGAATCCTTTATTTAATTTCAGCACTCTGTCTGAATGACTACTCAGGCTTAATGCTGCTATGCCTTCTAAATGCACTTCATTAATTATTTTTTTGCTGAGGTATTGAGTGTTAATTGACTATTACATATGTTACATATTTTGCTCTTATGTGCTCACTTAATTAGTTGTGATTCCAAAAAATACAGTTTTATTCATTCATTCATTCATTCGTTCATGTTTGTGTGCATTTATTTATGTATATACATTTTGTAGTTCAATATGGTGTTGTCTTACTTGATCAACTTCAGTGCTAGTGTTTGCTGATTTAGAATCACAGAACTTGACTTTGCATTAATAGTACTCCCAGAATTTCACTGAGTTTGACATTTTACACCAGAGATACTATGAGAAAGATATCCTTGATCTTATTATTCTAACCAAAATTTTCTCCATGAGAGCCTAATCTGTGAGTAACAAATAAACACCATGTACAGAGCCAGAACACTAGGAGAGGCATTCTGATTTCATTTATACTAGCCCAAAGAGCAAATCTTAATACCAGTTCTACAGCATTTCACATTTCTTACTGCCATGGGTTTTAAGGTCAAAAATCAGTAAGCAATAAAACCTTTGCTATACCTCACCATGACAGAAATATCATTTTTATCTTCCAAGAATAAAACTAAACAAAACTCCCCGGAGGCAGGAGGCATCAAAGAATGGCACTGGCCAGCACCATATGTCCCATACTGGGATGGAAAGGAGGCTGCCCCTTTCAGGGATCTGATAGCTACCTCCAACCTGACACAACTTGTCACCTGCCCACCAGGCAGAACTATAAGACTGGAAACAGTACCCTTCTTGACTAGATCCTAGCAAGCTCACCATCCTGTATCTCTGAGTTCAAGGTTCTCCCAGACACGCTAAGTGACCACTCCGCAATCACCTTCCTGTGGTCTAATAAATTTACCAAAAGCCCACCCATCCTCATTGAAAGCAGGGTCTTGAGGAAGGGTAAACTTAGAGCCCTCAAATCAGCCCTTACCCTGCATGGCTGGGGTCCTATTGACCTGGAGCATACCCTTAATCAAGCCCTCAGTTACTTCATTAAGGGCTTTAGCTCCATCTGTGACATCTTTGCCCCACTCACCAAAAGGAAAATTCAGGGACAGGACAATGGCTGGATTGATGGGGAGCTTGTCTCCTGCCTGAAAGAAAGGGACATTCTCTGGGAGAAGGACAGAAACACAGGTAGCAAGCATGACTACCAGTGCTACAGAACAGCCAGGAACCACTGCACCAAGCTAATCCGGCTCGCTAAAGCCAACTATCATAAGACCCAGCTTTGCAATTCTTGGGGTGATGGGAAAAGATTCTGGGATAACATCAAAAGCATCTTTGGAAAGGAGGACAAGAAGCCCCCTCAGCTGCTCAGTATCAGTAACACCCCCACTACAGACCCTCTAGCTATTGCAGAAGCCTTCAATAAGGCCTTAACTGATCTTACCCCAATGCTACCAACTGCCCATTTTCAACCTGATTTGAACCACTCTAAAGACATATCTACCGAGTGTTCTCACACGACCTTCTACTTTAAAAGGGTGATGGGGAAGGAGGCCCTTACTATGGTCAAGAAAATATTAGGTAAGACCAGACTGGACAGTGACGGAGTAGACATGAAACTTCTATCCCTCACCCTGGACATTCTTATAGTACCCATTTCCATGCTGTACAATAATTCCCTGGCCCTGGCCCAATTCTCAGCGGTTTGGAAGCAGGCCCTAGTTATGCCAGTGCATAAAGGAGGTGACAAGTCTCTGATAGCCAACTACAGGCCCATCTCGATCCTCTCCCCCCCTGTCCAAGGTACTGGAAACAACTCATTGAATATCTCAAAAAGTATAATCTACTATGCCCCAACCAGCATGGCTTCAGACAAAATCATAGTACCACCACTGCCATGCTGGACTACATGAACGATGCACATAAGTCCCTGGATGAAGGCAAACTGGTGGGGTCTGTCTTTGTTGACCTCACCAAAGCCTTCAATACAGTCAACCACCCCACGTTACTGACCCAACTGCAAAACATGGGTGTGGCACCCAATGTCCTTTTCAGGTTCCAAGACTACCTGTTAAGGAGAAATCAATGTGTCAAAATTAGGCAAACAGCATCCAATGCAATAGAGGTATCATTAGGGATACCCCAGGGGATCAACACTGGGGCTCCTACTCTTCAGCCTCTTATTAAATGACCTTCCCACAGCCTGTGACACCAAACTCATACTATATGCAGATGATGCTGTGCTCCTGAGCAGCAGCACGTCTCATGCTGCCCTGCAATTTGAGCTGTAGAACTCCTTCTCCAAACTCAATGACTGGTTCTGTAGTCAAAAGTTGCTACTAAACTACAAGAAGACCAATGCCATGCTTATGTCCAGCTTCCACAACAAAAATAAGCACTACTCCCTCATCATCTCCAACTCATGGAGTGAGCTGCTGGAACAAGTTCACTTGTTCAAGTATCTGGGGTTCATAATAGATGATACCCTTGCATTTGTGCACCATATTTACTCTTTGGTCAAGACAGTCAATACCAATATAGGTGTCTTGTACAGGCACAGGCAACACCTCTCTCTGGGGGCCCTCCACCTCTCAGTCCACAGTTCAATTATATCTATTGTTGACTATGGACTATTGGTCTATGGGGCGGCAATGGATATAGTGCTCAAGAGGGTTCAGACTGCACTCAACAAAGCATGTAGACTCACCCTGGATGCTGAGCATGGCACTCACACCTGTACTTTGTATGAACATGCAAACTGGCTGTCATTAAGAAATAGGGTCAAATTCCAGACTTGCATCCTAGGGAAGAAGGCTCTATTGGGTAAAACACCACCTTGTTTAGGCAATTTGATCAAGGTGGCCAACTCCTTACAGGTCACCAGAGGGAGGACTAGAGGAGTCTTGTCTATCCCCTTCCATCACACCTCACTTGGGCAATGTGCATTTGCCTACCAGGCCCCCCTGTGGCTGAATGAACTCCCTTGGCACCTCCTGGCCACCAATTATCTGGTACAATTCAAAATTGACCTCAAACAACACCTAATAACACTCTCTATGAGCACCTGCCCCCGAGTCCAGCCACACCTGCTCTCCCTGCCCCCCAGCAATCACTAGGCAGGCCTCAGGTAACCCCCCATCCCTTCTCATGACTTGCCTCAGCAATCAGTCTGCATCATGCTCCTTCAGCACTCACCACCTCACCCTCCCCAACTCATAGTCCCAAGAGTTTTCCTAACAGTCACTACTATTGTAGGCTGCCTGACCATGCCCCCTCACACCCCACCATTTACTTTAGCATGTCCTCTCTGCTTAGCCTTCCCTCACCCCACACTTTATCCCTATACCTTATCACCCTTCTTCACCCACCCTTCAACTCCACCGCATTACATACGTCTCTCTCATACCTCCTTTCTTCACCCCACTGCCAGCTATCCCCATCTCTCTGAACTACTGACAAGACACTCTGTGGTTGCTTACCCCCCCCCACCATCATAAAGTGTTTTTCTTGTAATTTTAACTTGTACCTATGTTTTGAGTTATTCTGTAAGTTCTGAATCCAAGCTGTATCTTTCATTGTAATGTACCATTGCTTTTTTCTATTGTTCTTTGTTTTTCAATCTATGACGTGGAACCTTTGTAAAAGAGCTTGCCCTCAAAGGTCTTTTCCGAATTACTAAATAAATTAAAATATATGAACCTTGGATATTTAAATAATTGGTGTTCTTGAATGTAAATCTTCTCCTGAACCCTTCCCCAGAACTGCTCCTGAAGAGCACTGTTCTCAGTTCAGTAGTATACATGTCTGGTGGCACTTAAAAACTAATAAAGTTATAGATCACTTCAGTACTATGATGATAAAATAAATATACACCTAGATTCTTATTATTTCACGCAGTTGCAGAGCTCTGAACAAAACAAAATTCTTGGTATTATACCCTGACTAGACCCGAGCTTCTCATCTCAAACTGCCCTTTGCACTTTTGCAAGATTTCTCCAGATTGGAGATCTGCTGCTGTTGCTGAGTGCGACCTGTAAAAACAAAGTACTCCTCAGCCTGCAGTCCAGCCTTCAGATAAACCACAGCCTTCAGCAAAACCATTTATTTAGTCAATAAACAAAGTTACTTAAATCCTTGAATAATTAAATGTGAATATGTTTGCAACCCAACATCACACTCTATAGATCTGTTTTCTTCTCGGCGCATGTATTCTGTCTGAAACAAAAAATAGGTCCCACTTTGGAGAGATGACATAGAGTCCATGTGAAGAGGTCCTGAACCCTCAAATCAAAACAATTAACTATAAATTTTTACCCAGTGATTTAAGTAGACCATTGGCTCAGGCTCATAACTTTAATTACTCCCTTTTGTTATTAACAAAGGGGGAGCTGATCTGCCCATCTTAAACTGCTTTGGCATCAAAATTGCATTAACTTGACAAGGCCCCCTGGTTGCACTGTCTCCCACCCTCTCCCACCTCCACCCCCCGTATCTCCACTCCTGCCCCTGCCCCAACCACCTCCCATACTCCCCCCTCCTGCACCTCCTACCCCCCTCGATCTCCTACCCTCACTTCTCTCCCCACCGAACCCCCCTCCTCCCCTTGTCTTGCTCATAGCTCAAGTCTTTGTACTGGTTATTACATGTCTGTAAGTCAGTGACTATATGTTTGTAACTAAAAATGATGACTGTTGCACACGCTGACATGGAACATTTGTAAAAGAGCCTTGGCTCAAAGGTATTGTAATCCTAGATTGAAATAAATAAATATATAAAAATAAAAAAACTGTTATGGAATCATCCCCAGTCTTTCCCTGAGAATCTTTGTGCTGTACCGGGCCTTCAAGCATGAGTGTCGAAGTTGAAGAGAAGTAGGACTGGGAGAACTCGTTGAAGTTCTGACCCTTATTAAATAAGAGTCAGAACAGAAGTTCAGATTAGTTCTGATTTCTTGACAAATCTTTGAAAAAATGCAAAGAAAATGCATAAAGGTGGCCAAAATCAGTCACATTTGACACAGAGACCCAAAGGAAATAATTTAATGGATTATTTGTATAAAATTAATGTAAAACTGCTAAATAAAAAATCACTCACTCACTACTAGCCCCTGGCCTGTTATGGTGGCATATTCTGCTTGGGTCCATGACATAAGTGTGCTGGGAGAGACAGGGATAGGTTGAGAGAAAGAGTGAGAGACAGACAGATGCAAATACCTATATCATAACACCACCAAGCACTGCAGGCACTGTCACGCAGCTAAGATTTTTTTTTTTATTAATGGTGCTGTGTGGGTATTATTTTGATGGATATTCCAGTCAGAGTTGAACAGGCCAAAGAAATAGATATGAATGATCAAATGAGTAGCACTAAGAAGGTCCACCCACCCTATCCATGTAAATGATGCAACTGCTTTACATGCCTTGGTACAGTGGTATATGGTACACTACCTGGTCCAAGACGTGGTAATGTTTTCTAGTACTATAACTACTTGTACTGAATCTGATCAACACACTGAATCCTTAAAGAAGAAAAACAAAAGACATAGTGATCACCAGCACCCAGGCAGACAGCCAGTCACACATCCCATCGTTAAGTGCAGTGCAGTCATAAAAATGTTTGCCACTGCTACCTGAAGACCTGATGACAGATACACAATGCAATTACATCCATCCTAGTTCCACAAATGCTTCCATCTACTGCCAAGTAATTTAAGCATCAAAAATAAAATATAGCAGTATAATAATCTCAGCCCAGTTGCTGTAAGTGAGATGTAACCAGGCTACCATACCACAGAAACACAAACAATAAAGAAATTATATGAATTTTCAGTTTAGTAGCAATTTTTTCTGTGAAGTGATTGCAGGCAGATATGAGAGACATGAGAAATATACAAATAGTAATACGTTTCTGGGTTTCAGGCATCTGTCAAGCCATTCACTGTAAAAAATTAAAACAGTACAGTCAGGACCGGATCTATGTGATAATGGAGATGGCGGAAAGGCGATCGCCATTAGGGTGACTATGCATTGGCGAAAATACACTTCGCCAATGTATACTCTAGCGCATGGCAAAATGGCAGCGGAAGTTTTTTTGTTTATGTTGGGGGACAACACCGCAGGGGCATCCTCCCGAAACCCTACTAAAGATTCTCAACTCCAGGGAGGTACATGTCGGGAATGAAAAGTAAACAAAAACAAATTTCTCAGCCGGTGAAAAAATCCCAATGTGACCAGCACTGATCCTGGCACCCTCCCAACCATAGCCTGCCATGAACCCGCCATCCCACATGGCCAGCTCGGCAAGCCACGGTAGCGCTACCCCTAACAAAACCCTCCCTCCCCTTCTGCCCATCATAGAGCATGCTTGCTTCCCCCTGCGTGCACATATACATATAGCAACAGGATGTCACTATACCTGCATTTGCCCCACCATCCACTCGCTGTGAGAAAAGGCACCACTATTAAGTTACCCTTTCAGTAAGTACTCAACAGCAATTGCCTTTCTCATGGGATACCATCAGGATCAGTTGCTGAGGGGAAAAAAGTAACAAGTAGTAGTAGAAAGGACTGGAGTTAGGACAAAAAGTGATAAGCATTAGTCGTGACTCATAAGGACAAAAAGTGATAATAGTAGTAGTAGTTGTAGTAGTAGAAGACAGCAGTACCCTACCTTTCAGATCAGATAGTGGTACCAAGTACCACCAAGTAAGATTGTGACATGAAATGCAGTTGCTTGCTGTATTTGGACTCTTAACCCACTGATGTTATTATTTTTTTTTCTATTCTGTGCTGCTCATGTGATCATTCAAGTAACATTGGCCTAGTCTAGTTTGTCCTGACCTGACTTGTTGCAATTAATTGCTACCTCATGTAGTAGACCCTGTTAACAAAAGATTTTCACTACAGACACACATTCTTGAAAGTGGTTTGTGGATAGGGCTTGTTCAGAGCAGTCAGTGTATGTTTTATTCAGGTATCATATTTGAAATCAAAGTGAGGAATGTTGACTTTGAGAAATGTGAGGTGCTCAGCATTTTCTGATGTCAAACATGATAGTGTGTCAGTAATGACATTAACAGCTGAACTAAACAATCATTCTGAAAAGATGCTAGTCAGAGGGCAATTCATATACTTCATTACAATGTTTACTAAAGCAGGCCACATATTTTGTTTGGATTGACAGTATTGCAAAGGATCAGCATTACAGCAGATATCAGGCTCTGCCAGGTACATTTCAACAATGGTCTGTGATGAGGCTGTGTTACAAGAGGCAGATGAAGAAGATGTTACAATTACATCTTCTAGTGACTCCAGAGGCATGAAGCTGAACTAAGTGACTGTGGGACAGTGCTATGCTTGGCTGGTGGTGAAGAAGAAGATTCAGCTGCAGTGGCTGAGGAGGAAGAGGGAGAAAATGCCACAACAGCAGAGGATCATACATTTTGTTAGATCTTGTTGTTTTCTGAGGGGCAACCTGCATTTGTCAGCAGCACCACTGGCAGCCTGTGTGATCATGGAACTGTTCTGCTTCTCTAACTTTTCCCTAATCAGATTCAATCTGAATTTTAATATTTTTATTAGGAGTATCACCTGGCTGAGAGTCGGTGTGTTTGCATCACTGGTGATTTCCTCAAATGGCTGGATCAGGAAAATTTAGAAACTCCAGCATTTATTTTATTTATTTATATTCTAGGATTACAATACAATACAGTAGCATGGCCCACTATGGTGGAGTAATATAGATGTCTACATCACCAATTTTATTTTCCAAGATGTATTGCCTGACAGCTTTCTTTTGTTCCAGCAGCCTTTGGAACATATATAGTCTAATTCCATCAAGTTGAAAAGTGTTGGATGAGCACGTGCAAAGGTAAACTGTGCTCCTGCTGTAGTTTTTCAAACAAGTGACGGGCATTGCTTGAGTGACTGAAATGAGTGCATATTCTTTTAGCAGTGCTAACAAGAGCCTTAATCTCCCTGTCATTATTGAGAAAACAGTGAACTATTACATTTATGCAATGCAGAAAGCAGAAGATGTGAACAAAGCCCCAATCCTCCAAGGCCTTCCTTATGTTGGATCCATTATCTGCAACTATAAAAGAAACTGACATTCCCCGTGAAGTGAGCCATTGCTGTATTGATTTTTGGAGCTCTTCATTGATGTTGTATGAGGTATGTTCTGATGGAAAATAAAACATTCTTAGAACAGCAAACTGCAATGCTTCACTGTCCCCAGTCTCACATGAATTATCAAAACATGCCCAATGTGCCTTGACAGACATGAATGGTTCAGGCTGACACCTTATCCAGATATCTGTTGTGAGATGCATCACCCTCCCAATAGCATTGCACAAGATGCATCTTAATTTTTTACATACAACATCATAATGATCTGGAATCTCTGTTGATGAGAAGTATTTCTGTGATGGTATACTGCATCAATGTTTGAGGTACTCAAGCAGCCACCTGAATCCTATATGTTCAACCACGTTATATGGTAGCAATTTAAGAGCTACCATTTCTGAAATTTTTTGGGTTATCGTAACAGCAACAGGGTGAGTTGAGGCATATTTGGCTTTACACTTCTGAGATGGTAAGCTGTCTCCCTGAAGGAGGAGAGCTTTTGAATACATGGTCACTTTCAATAACAGTAGGAGTTATTCGAATGGGAGGAAGAGGTGGTGAAAGTGTTTCAGTAGTGCTGCTGGGACTGCCACTGCTTTCATCTATGGGAGACACTCCTGAGTGTAGTGAGCTATCACTATCACTTACTCTTCGAGAGTCACAACTGGAGTTCTCAGTAATGTTATGACATCTGTCTAGGTGCCATTTCAGTGCTGAAGTTCCCAATGCACCTTTCTTTTTACCCCTGCTGATTGGCCATTTACAAACAGCGCATGTTGCTACCAACTCATTGGAAGCCCTCATTTTTTATTAATTTATTTATTGAGTGCTAGGATTAGAATGACCTTTGAACCAGAGGTTCATTTACAAAGGTTATGTGTCAATAAAGTGAGGTACAACAAATACAGGTACAAACTTGGTGGTAACAGAATAAAGTCACAGGCTAAGTTAAAACACAGAATTACAATGACTAGATAAAATTGCAGGTACAATGAGCAAATTAGAGGTTACATATTACAAAACACAAGTTGCAGTATCAAAAACACAGTGTTATGAAGACAATGTAATTTGCAAGTACAATAAGCAGTCAGAGGTATGACTTAGTCCAGAGATAAGTGCAAGAAGGTGAGCTGAAAGTGCAGTATGAAGAGGTGGAAGAAAGAGTAGGTTAGAGGACGGGAAGGAGAGGAAGTTGCAGAGGTGAGGGGGGAGAGAGATTTGAGTAGACATTGAGTGCCTGGAGGGGGATAAGGAGGGAGACACAGAGATATGGGGGTATGGGAACTTGGGGATAGAAGATGACAGGAAAAGGAGGAGCAGGGTGGGGAGGGGCTGTGTACTGAGACATACTGTAAGCAGGAAGCTAGAAGGTGTGGCAGGAGATGAGGGGAAGGGGTGGGGAATGTGGTAGGATAAAGAGTAGGGGAAGAGGGAGGGGGAAGACACAGAAAGAGAGAAGCAGAGGGAGGAAGGGAGAGAGAGAGAAGGGGAGAGTTGGGGAGGTAGGCTTGAAGCTACAGGACAAAATTCAAGCATAGGTAAAGCAATCACAGTGGCTTTGAATTAGGAGGTGTTGACGAAGTTTTAGTTTGAAAGCTCCCAGTTTTGATTCAGCAAGAACATCTGAGGGGACACAGCTGAGAAGGGTGGGAGCTCTATAAACAAAGGTCCGCTGGACAAGGGAAGGCCTGGCAAAGGGGATGAGGTAGGTTTGCTTGCTGGAGCTCAGTGTGCACTTTGTTTTAGGTGCCATAGAAACACAGAACATAGAAACATAGACTTTTATGGCAGATAAGGACTGCTTGACCTACCTAGTCTGCCCATTTCCCTACCTAGAGGATAAGCTGCAGATCCTATTTAACCAACAGTCTATTTCTTCCTACCCCCCACAAAAATTGATTTATGTCTGTCCCATGCATTCTTGAATGCTCCCACAGTTTTAGACCCCACAACCTCCTCAGGAAGACTGTTCCATGTGTCCACCACCCTCTCTGTGAAAAAATACTTCCTCACGTTGCCCCTCATCCATCCCCCCATTATCTTCAAATTGTGTCCCCTTGTTCTTGCACATCTCTTTTTCTGAATGATTCTACCCTCTTGGACTTTGTTGATTCCACTGAGGTACTTAAACATTTCTATCATGTTCCCCCTCTCCCTCCTTTCCTCAAGGGTATACATATTAAGCTCCTTTAGCCTCTCCTTGAATGGCTTCTTTTGCAGACCCTGCACCATTTTAGTTGCGCTCCTCTGAACTGCCTCCATCCTGTCTATGTCCTTGTAGAGATGGGGTCTCCAGAACTGGACACAGTACTCCAGATGGGGTCTCACCAACTGTCTGTACAGGGGAATAACAACTTCCTGTTTTCTGCTGGTGATCCCTCTCCCTATACATCCCAGTATCCCCCTAACCCTCCCTACCACTTTCTCACATTGCTTGCCAACCTTAAGGTCATCTGATATGATTACCCCAGGTCCCTTTCCATTTTTGTTGTTGTTACTACCTCCCCCCCACTGTGTACTCTTCTCCTGGGAATTTTGTTTCCCAGGTGCATTATGTTGCACTTCTTTGCATTGAATCCAAGCTGCCATACTTCTGACAATTCCTCCAACCTTGCCAAGTCCCTTTTCATCCTTTCCATGCCTCCTTGTGTATCAACCCTGTTGCAGATCTTTGTGTCATCTGCAAAGAGGCATACTTTTCCTTCTAGTACCTCTGCAATGTCACTTATAAAGACATTAAAAAGGACTGGACCAGTACTGAACCCTGCATTACCCCACTAGTAACCCCTCTTTCTTCGGAGTGGACTCCATTTACAATTACCTTCTGTATCCTGTTATTCAGCCAATGTTTTACCCAGGCTACCACCCTGGGACCTACTCCAAGGCTAGTTAATTTGACTATTAATCTTTTGTGTGGGATTGTGTCAAATGCCTTGCTAAAGTCTAGGTAGGCCATGTTCACAGACCCTCCCTGGTCTACTACTTTGGTCACCAATTCAAAGAAATCAATTAGATTCGTCTGACATGACCTTCCCGCTGTGAACCTATGCTGTCTTGGGTCCTGTGCCCCACTGGCCTCTAGGTACTCAACAATTCTTTCATTCAGAAGTGATTCCATCACTTTCCCTACCACAGAGGTCAAACTGACAAGTCTGTTGTTTCCTGCCTCTGTCTTGCTCGCATTTTTGTGAAGGGGAATCAAATCAGCCTTCTTCCAGTCCCCAGGTACCACACCATCCTCCCATGATTTGCTATAAAGGGTAGTCAGTGGTGTCATTAGTTCTCTGCTTAATTCTTTTGGAATTCTGGGGTGAATTCCATCTGGCCCCATTGCTTTGTCCACCTTCAGTTTTAGGAGTTCTTTCAGAACCCTTTCTTCTGTGAATGGACTGGGATCGACCCCCCTCACCAGAGTGCTTCTGTTAATTGGATTAGGCACTTTCCACTTCCTTTTTTGTGAATACTGAACAGTATTCATTCAGTACCCCTGCTTTTTCACTGTCACTCTCTGACCACTCACCATCCATTTTATTCAGCCTCACTATCCCTCCCTTTGTCTTTCTATGTTCCCTGATATACATATAAAAGCTTTTATCCCCCTTCTTAACTGAGTTGGCTATCCTTTCCTCAGTTTGTGCCTTTGCTATTCTGACTACCCTCCCTGCTTCCTTCTGCCTTAACTGGTACAGTTCTTTGTCCTGCTCCTTCTGTGTTTTCTTACACTTCCTAAATGCTATCTTTTTCTCCCTAACCTTCACCGACACTTCTTTTGAGAACCATAGTGGCTTTTTCTTTCATTTTGATTTTATTTATTTGCTTCACACAAAGGCTAGTTGCCTCTGTGATGGCAGTTTTGATAGTTCTCCATTGATACTCCATCCCTCCTTCTAGCCTGTTTGCTAGTGCTTTTCTAAGGCACTCTCCTATTTTGCCAAAGTCAGCCCTGCTGAAGTCCAGCGCACTCATTTTTGTATGGCTTGACTCTGTAGCTGAGTTTATCATGAACCACACTGTTTGGGGGTCACTTGTTGCCAAATGGCTACCCACTTCTAGATCTGAGATCCTCTCACTGTCCCCATTTGAGAGTATGAGGTCTAAGATTGCTCCCTCGTGAGTAGGTTCCAATACTAGCTGTCTGAGACATGCCACCTGAAGGGCATCAAAAATGGCCCTGCTTTTGGATATGGCTGCAGCAAAGGTGCTCCAGTTAACATCTGGCATATTAAGGTCCCCCATCAACAGTATCTCCCCTTTCTCTGCCATCCTAAGTATGACTTCTATCATAACCTTGTCCATCCCCTTCCCCTGACATGGGGGTCTGTATACAACCCCTATGCGGATTGTGGTGCCATTTCTAGTCTCTAAGGTGACCCACAATGCTTTCTCTCCTCCCTGTTTACTCTTTTGTTCAGTGGCTTTTATCCCTTGCCTTACATAGAGAGCTACCCCCACTTCTGCCCTCCCTGCAAGCAGAATGAAGGACTTAGTGGAAAGGGGAGACCAACACTGATCTTTTTTAGCGAGTAGGCACATATGGTAGGTGAATCCTACCTTGAGCGGGAGCTAGAGGGTGCCCTCACAGAATTCACAGGTGTGGGTCCACATGTCAGATCCAGAGACCAGCCTATAAGATTTGTTAAGAGCAAGTGAAATTCTCTTAAGGGATGTGTCAGGGGCTGCACTGTATATAACTAGGCCATAGCTGACAAGTGAAAGGACTGAGCTGGTGACTGCCAGTCTCAGAGCCTCTGGGGTCATGTAGTGTTGATGCCTATTTAGGATCCCTATCCTAGAGTTAATGACTTTGGCAATTAGGTTAAATTGGAGATTAGATGAAGGAGCAGCGTCCAGCATTATACAGAGGTAATTAAATGCTTGAACTTGCTCCAGGGGTTGGTTTTGGTTATTTGGATGACAAAGCTAGCTGCCTTGTGAGTATTGTGGGGGTTAGAGAAGAGCATGAGATTGTTTTTTTTATAATTCATGATCAATTTGTGCTGCTCAAACCAGGTCTCCACCAGTTCAAAGTTGGATTGTAGGTCAGCTGGGAGTGTACATGGTTTGTGGCTGTAGGAAAAGAGGATGGTGTTATCTTGACACAACACAATGTTAGTGTTACAGGCAAGGGGGGTATTAATGATGAACAAGCTGAAAAGAACTGGGCCAAGAATGGAGCCCTGCAGGACTCTTGAGTGAACTGGCAGACTATATTCAGAGATCTTGACTTGCTGGGTCCATCCATAAAGGTAGCTTCTGAACCAGCATGTAACATTAGGAGAGAGCCTGATTGAGGGGAAGGAGTGGAGTAGAAGGGAATGGTTCACTGTATCAAATGCCTTAGTTAGATCAATGTAGATTGATCCAACTAAATGGCCATCAGTCAAAGCCTGATGGATGTAATTGGTGTAGGCCAGTAGAGCAGTGGTTGTGCTGTGCGGACTTATAAAAACCTTGCTGTTGTGGGCATAGTAGGTTATATTTGGTAAGATACTCCATAAGCTGGTTGGTAATGATGAATTTGAGGGCTTTGGAGGGGGAAGGGATGGATACAGGATGCTAATTATTAGTTAGTGCCTTGTCCCCTCTTTTGTGGACTGGTGTGACTATAGCAACTTTCCATTGGCTGGGAAATTGATTAAGGGAGAGAGATAATTTAAGAGATCTTGGTGAAGGAGGCAATGATAGCCTCAAGGGAAAGGTGGAGGAATTTGAGGCCCAAAGTGTCGCCACTGAACCTGGACTTGCCAATGACTCTATGTATGTATTTTTTCACCTCGGACTGTGTGACCCAACTGAAGTAGAAGTGGGGACATTAAAAGAGAGGGTGGAAGGGGCAGGCATTTGGTCAGAGCATGGAGGGTCATAGAACGAGGGTAGGAGTTACCATGTAGGTCATTAAATGCATTACTAATGACATTCGCTATGAGTTTGTGGTCCTGTGTGTTAACACCACTAACCTGGAGAAGGGAGGGGAAATTTTATTGGGCTTGCCTGTGAGGTCAATAAGTTTTTCCCAGAAGTTGCGGCTGCTACCCCAAGAGCTGGTGCGTTCTCCCTTGAAGTGTTTTCTTTTTGCTTCTTGGATTGCATGGGTGCAGTGGTTTTTAGCCACTCTATTGAGTTGCATATCACTGGGCTCCCCAGAGGCCCTATCACAATGCCACAGATTGTCTTTTTGTTTCATTTGATTAATTAGCGAGGCAGTGATCCAGGGATTGGAGAGATCCTTGACTTTTGTTTTATGGTAAGGGGTGAAAAGGACAGAGGCTTTGTTCAATTCAGAGATAAAGTATAAAAGAGGATCATTGACATTATCAGAGTTGTTGAGAGGGGACCAGTTTCATTGAGCTAGAAAGGTTTTAAAGTTGGTGAGATGACCATTTATGAGGGTCCTAAGGAGAGCAGGTTTTGCTGGGGCTTTGTTGATCTTATTTGAACAGAAACATAGAACAGTGGAATGGTCACTCAAGGAGTCAGGGACGATCAGTGTGCTTGTGATCCTCTTGAGGTGTGTGGTGAGGAGGAGGTCCAGGAGGGTGTCCACACCAGTTCTTTGGTTAAATCTAGTGGGGGAGGTAATCATCTGAGTGATGCCGATTGATGTGATGGTATCTTTAAATGGTGTAGCTTCAGGGGTGAGCCAATTTATGTTAAAGTTGCACAGTATCACTGTCTCGGTTTGGCGTAGAAGGATTTCAAGGTAGTCTGTGACCACAGTGAATCCAGATGTCGTGCTGGGGGGGATAGACTGAAAGAACAATAAGGGATTTCCCTTGTTGCTCCCTAGTAAGATTTTGACAGTAAGTAAATGGGAGTTGCTGCTCTGGGTAACCTGAGGGAGGACGAGACTTTTTAGATGGTCTCTAATATATAGTATACAGCCCCCGCCTCATTTACTCAGCCTATCTTACCTAAATACATTATAGCCAGGCAAGGTGAATACATTGTCAGTAATCCTAGGGGTGAGGCATGTTTCATTGACTGAGAGAACATCAGGATTATTGTGAGCCATCCAGATTTAAAATTCTGCTAGTTTGGGTGATGAACTCCAGATGTTGATAGAGGCAAGTGTTAAGGGCTTATTCTTATGGTGGTGTTGTGAAGGGATATGTACTGGGCCAGGGCTGAGGAGGACATTGCCCAAGAGGAGGAGAAGTAAAGCAACTCTGGCTAACTATTGCCTGAGAAGTATGATCAAACAAGTGTGATCAAACAAAAGATATTATTTTAGTTTGTTTATTTTTCCTCAGGAAGGCAAGTCACCTCGGTCACCTTTTCAGGTCCCCCCCTGATTCTTCTTGGGCCTGTTCCACTTATGGTTTATTCCCACTGCCTCCTTCCACAAACATTTCTGCCTGTTTCTTCCTCATCTGTAATTTCCATCCCCTCCAGTAAACCTTATGCTGCCTGACCCTTCTCTTCATCTTTATTTTTATTACCCTTGTCGGGTTTGACCTCAGAAGAATCGAATGAGGGTGAGGGACTCGCAGTAGCATAGTATGCAATTGTTCCATACCATTGAGTACCTCTGGGAGTGGTACCTACCAAGCCTTTAGTTTTTTTAACTACATAACCCTTTTTTTACTTGAAAGTGATGATGATCTAAGACATTCACCTTTTTTGGATTCAAGCATTTGACTGGATGATGAAACTTTAGATGTGAAAAAATCACTTTTTGGGGTTTGATTTTGTTTTCTCATTTCAGGCTGACTGCTGTCTTGTGCAGTGCCACTGCCTACCTGAGCAACAAAATGTCCCTCATCAGCATTTTGATCCATTTTTTCTTAGTATTCTGACCTGTAAAAAAAGATCCCTCTAACTAACATGATCCTTCTGATGACTCCCACCCACAGGCCAGGGACAAATTTACTGTTGGGACTCATGACTATATACAGCACAACAACAGGACAGCAGTCCACCACCACTTTCTACCAAGATTACCTGACTGACTCCTACAGTACAGCTAGTTACTGCTAAGTGACCAAATTCAGCAACTGTTAAGTGTACCTCAGAATTCAAATTGGAGATGAAGACACATCTGCATGCAGCACAGTCCCACACTGGGGGTTGGTTAATGCTTATACGTAATATAACTCGATATACTATAAAACTAATGATAATAAGGAGGAATATTGGGGATTGAGTGATGATGATGATGACACCTGTGTGTACAGTAGTTGTACTTTACTTGTGTTGTAGTGTAAACAACCTGCTAAGAGTCACACAGTCAGATTATCTCCTGGGCCATCCACAGCCAGTGGCATAGGCTCATCAACTGTATGTTGTTTGTCTGAACAATATATTTTTTTATACATAAAATTGTGAATGAATGTTTACAACTGTTGGTGATTCATGATTGGATGGCACAATTCAAAGATTTATTTTGCCATCCTGCTGCCTTTGCCCTGTACACAAAGACACACTGAAGTCATGGGAAAAAAATATTTGGGATATCTGGGATTGTTAAATTTCTCATGGGTGAGCCTACAATCTCTCTCTCTCCCCCCTCTGGATGGCACAAGTCAAATTTGTTGTTTTTTTGCCTGCCTGCTGCCCTTGCCCTGTACACACAGCCACACTGAAGCCAGGAACAAATCTTTCATGTGGGAGTTTTTGTAACTGTAAAATTTGTCTTGGGCCCCAAGTAGTCTCTCCCTCTTTCTTCTGGATCTAGAATGGCACACATCAAAGATTTTGCCAGCCTGTCCTTGCTCATGTACACATCTACACTGTCTGAGGCCAAGAAAAAAAAAACAAACTTTCATTTGGAATTTTCTGTAACTGTAAAATTTGTCTCAGACCCCTAGTAGTCTCTCCCTCTTTCCTCTGGATCTGGATTTGTAATGGCACAAGTCAAAGATTTGTCAGCCTGCCCTCCCTTGCTCATGTACACAGTTACACTGTTTGATGCCAAGAAAAGAAAAAAAAAACTTTCATTTGGAATTTTCTGTAACTTTACAATTTCTCACTGGTCCCCAGTAGTCTCTCCCTCTCCCCTCTAGATCTGTATTTGGAATGTCACAAGTCAAAGATTTAGCCAGCCTGCCCTCCCTTGTTCATGTACACAGGTACACTATCTGAGGCCAAGAAAAAAAAACTTTTATTTGGGATTTTCTGTGACTGTAAAATATCTCTTAGGCCCCCAGTCATCTCTCCCTCTCTCCTCTGGATCTGGATTTGGAATGGAACAAGTCAGAGATTTTGCCAGCCTTCCCTCTCTTGTCCATGTACACACAGCTACACTGTCTGAGGCCAAGGAAAGAAAAAAAAAACTTTCATTTGGGATTTTCTGTAACTGAAAAATTTCTCTTTGGCCTCCAGTATTCTCTCCCTCTCTCCTCTGAATCTTTATGCCACAAGTCAAAAATGTTGCCAGCCTGCCCTTGCTCATGTACACAGTCACATTGCCACACTACCTGCCTTTTGCCTCCCCCCCCCGGCAACACCCAGGTCACTACTATCTTCCCCAGTCTCTCCTGATTCCTCCTTCTCCAGTTCCCACCTGTCGCCCTCCCCAGAAGATCAGTTTCTCTCCACCCCTTGTACCAGTAAATTGAGTAATTTTTCTCTCCTTTTGTCTTCCCTCCACTCCAAAATGTATATACCTATTTTTTGTGTTTTTTTTTTCCTTTCAGCAACTTCTTCTGGAGGCTGCTGCAGTGAAAAGTGAGGTGCTCCTCTGACCAGTCCTCATCTTATCTGGGCCTTGTTGCACACTCAGCACAGTTATATAAAGTGTGTGCATCATGTGACCATCTGCTGCCTGATTTGAGTCCACCAGTCACCTGTACATGGAGCGAGGGTGTCAACAGCATCCACAAGGCAACAATACACACAATGGCACATATGGCAATTTAATGGACCCGGAACCAGACTTCTGCGGTGAAGTTTATATTTATTCAGGCTGTGGATTGTGGGTTTGATCTAGGGATCTGGCTCTCCTGAGGAACAGTCTGCCCAGCCCTATAGATGTAAGTCATGCAGCAAGTGGGTGAATTCTTCCCATGGCTAATCTAGTAGCAGTATCCCTAACAATGGACTCCTAGCTGAGAAAAGTTACTGTTAGGCTTTAAAATAGGAATAGAAAGCTAGAATGTTTTTTTTAATTAGGCTCTGAAAAACAAAATCACAAGAATTCCCTTTTAATGGCCCCTATGCGCTAATGGGTGTAAGTTACATGTCAAAAGCACATAACCTGCATGCGCAGTTCTGCACCTGTGGACAGGTGTATAGTGGCAGCTATTCACCCCTGGCCAGCACCTGTCCATGGCTCCACCCCCCCAGCATTCAGGTCTGTGCAGGGTGGCTATGGGCATAGTCACGGACCCAGTCGGTCATCCAGTCAGATGCCCAGCATGGGTCCTGCAGTGGATCCCTTGCACTATAGAATGGATACAGGTTCATTAATGTCTACTGCAGGCACCTGGACTAACATGGCATGGCCTCATCCTCCGGTGAACCCCCACACCAGCCTCTCAGTAAGGCACCCTCCCAGTGCACAGACACCCCCTGGCAGTGTAACCCCACCACCATGCTGCTGACTGCCCTCCAGCACAGCTGTGCTTGGACTCCACTGTTACATCCCCAAGACCCTGATCCCATATCCAGTGTTCCCGGGCCCCACTGTTGGTCAGGTCCGCCCTCCACACACAAACACACAGGTGCCCTGTTCCCATGGTTGTCAACATTCACCTGCCCCACACACACACAGGTGACCCATCAGTCCAGTCTGGTGCCCAACCCGGTACCCCACCCCTTTGGTGTTCAGTGGCACCCCCTGCACACACCTCCTTGCCTGCCAACCATCCAAAAGATGCTGGGATCACAATGCCTATATATAGGCAGCATGATCCCAGCATCATTTGGACGGCTGGCAGCTGAGGTGGTTTGAGGAAGGCTGTGCCACTGATCTTCTGGGGCAGCACACATGCAGGTAAGGGACCAGGGAGTGCTTTTGGTGGTGCTGGGGGGGATGGTTGGGTGACTTGCCAGAACATGGTAGATGGCTCCACTGCCAAGGATCAGATCTGCTGCATAGGCCTGTGTTGTGATTGGAAAGGACCTCACCCCATTGGCTTCCCCAGCCCTCTACTGCTGCCTAGTGGCCTGGAGCAGCACATGGGGCTGTAGCAAGATCTTGCCATGACCAGCAGGTGATGTCCATGGGGTTGTGTAGTGGTTTACAGTAGGGCACTCCTGGCATATTCTACACACCACTATGCCCCTCTGTGGGTTACACTATGCACCTTTGTGCATGGTGCATAGTGCTGACATGCCCTCCTGCCCACTCTCAGCATGTTGCTGTTCACTCAGCTGAGGGATCATGCGCATACCAGCTGCGTGCCCCAGCTGTGAATGATGCATGACTACCGCTCTGTGGCATTCCGACTTAGCTATGCAAACATGCCTGGTTTATGCGGCACATTGGCATAGTGCTTAGGGCCTAATGAAAGTAAATTTTCAACAGTAATGGTCCTTCATGAAGTTTACTGTTCTCACACTGCAACTGTTACCCATGGTAGTAGGCTGCATACTTCAATTTTTTTGTTTTGCAAGTTGTTTCTTATCATGAAGCTTGCCATAAAGATGTTTGCTGTGCATACAAATAATTTTATTTAAAGAACGTAGAAACAACTAAAACATCGAAAAACTAAAAACTGGAAATTCTGTGATATGAATACAGTGGTTGTATGCAATTTGTAAATTGTTCATTGTTATTATTTAATCAACTGAATGTCAAAATGTGGCTGTCGTAAAAACTGACAGACATCATACTCTTATATACCTCGGTATCTGAATGACTTATTTGTTTAGTTTCTGTTAACCAGGTAAAGGTACGCTGGGCAATCACATGCCTATTTTTGAAAATCATCTATTATTAATAAATCAACTTAGCCTTAAAATATGATTTCCTAAAAACTGACAGACTGATCCAATACTTTTAAGTACCTCAGTGCGTGATGTAATTATTTCATTTCTGTTAACCAGTTAAGTGCAATAGGCAATCAAAAATGCCTATTTTAAGGCATGACCTGGGAGGTTACGTGTAGTGATGTGCGAAGTCAGCAAAATTAATTCCTGAAATATTTTATGAATTATGCTTAATTCGCAAAGTGCAATTTGTAAAATTCACCAACTTGCGAAGTGCTGGATTGAATGCAAAGTGTGGACTTTTGGGGGAGAAATTACACACTTTGCACACAAACTTCCCTTCTCGGTGTAGTAGTGGGCACCCACTTCCTGCAAGCCACAATGTAAAAAAACATATAAATACCTGGTGGTAGTGTCCCCGCTGATCACCGACTATAATGTAAAACATATATATATACATTTTTTTTTAATTAAATCTCTGGAGTCTAGTGGTCCTCCCTGTCAATCACCTGCCACAGTGTAATAATTAAATGCCTGATGTCAAGTGGTGAGACGCCCCCTCTCACCAATCGCCGGCCATAATGTTAAAATATATATGTATTTTTAAACAGGTTACAAAGTGTTGGGTTTGAGGCCTATTTTCAACAGTGTCCTGTGGATTCACACTCATATACCACCCTTATATACTGGAATTATCCTACCCATTTTCCATAAATTAGGAAAAGCAGAGGAGAATAAGCTCCAATTAAATAAATGTGTCACCATAGGAGACAATAGATTTACTCCAGCTTTCAAAAACCTTGCATCAATTTCATCCACCTCACCCCCGTAAGCATCTAGATTTCTTAATTCTATCTCTACACTATTAACTCTAATCTTTGTAAACCTACATTTTGGCCCCAAGGTACTTTCCAAACTTTCTTTAAACTTATCTTTCACCTTATCTATCACTACACTTACAAAAATTGCAGAGGCTTTTAAATATGGTTGCCTAATCTTTATATCAGGTAAATCAGCAAAATAGTGATTAAAGATCTTAGCTACTTCAACTTGATTATCTACCAACCCATCAGCCTCTAATAATTCAATTGGAATGTTACCACTAGTAGAATTTTGTAGATTCTTAATACATCTCCAAAATTCTCTGATCCCTGTAGCTTTCTTTATACAATTTAGATAGTGTATATTCTTTGCCTGATTTATTTCCTTTTTACATGTATTTCTCCATTGTTTAAATCTATTCCAATCATCCTCAACTTTCATTTTTTTTGCCTTTTTCCACCACCGATTTCATACTCTAATTCTTTTTTTCAGCTTCTCATCTATCCAATCCACATCCTTCCCTTTTCTACTTTTTAACACCTTAAGAATATGCAAGTCAATTATTCCTTTAAGTTAAGTAGTAAACTCTTGAATTGCTAAATTTAGATATGGAATTAACAATATCCTATCCCATCTGATTTTTACCAATTCTCTTCTAAAAGACTCTGCTCTAAACTGTCTCAGGTCCTTGGTCCATCATGATTTTGGCTGATTATTAATGGGCATTTTTAAATCCAGATTACACTTAATAGGGTAATGATTTGCTACATTCAGGGGCATTATTTCCCAATCAATCACCTTGAGGTCCTGAGAAACAAAAATCAGGTCTAAAGTAGTCCCCAAATCTTTAATTTTACTACATCTAGTGGGGCTCTGAATTATTTGTTCTAATCCCAATGGTTCAAGTATCCTTTTCAGTTGTAATTTTTCTTGATTCCAGTCTGAATTAAAATCACCTGTTAAAATGACTTCCTGGTTCTTTACCATATCTCCCAGTTTATTTGCCAATACATTAAAGTTTGTACTTTTTGTCCTGGGAGAACATAGATTACCCTACCATGAGTTTAATAGACTTGATTTCTACAAACAGACAGTCCATTCCCTCAATGTTTTCAGCTAATACAACTCTACAGCAGCCTACTCTCTATTTAACGTATAGCATAGCTCCACCTCCCCTCATTTCTCTATATGTCCTCAATAAACCATACCCACTAAGTTGAACTTCTTCATCCTTCATTCCCTCATATTAACCAGGTTTCAGTGATTGCCAACAAGTCTGGATTTTCTTCAGTAATCCAAACTCAATATTCTTCATTTTTTTTTTGTTTTTTGCTATTCTTCTTACATTCTCATGTATCAATGAAACCCCCTGACATCTTCCTGGGCCTGGCTTTACTTCCACATCACCACTCTGTGCTAATAATATAGCAACATACAATCCCTGTCCCCATGGAGGATCTGAAAACATTAATCTTCTTACTGGAATAAACTGTCTTATAATAGCCTTCCTTTCCTCAACAAGAGCTTTTTGTTTGACACTAACACTGTCAATTTATATTTAAACTATCACTTATAAAGTCCTGTCACTACACTAGAGGTTTTTGAAGTTTATGGGGCGTGATATCTAGCTGGAGAGTACAGCTGGGAGATAGGTCCAGCTAAGTTTTACACATCATACAGTGTGCACTGATGTTTTAAAGACAGCTTTACTGGTAATTTATTGTCTATAATGCATGCATTGAAACTTCTTGGAGTCCTAAGACAATCTTAGTATGTCTTTAATGTGGGTGGGGGTTGCTTTTCAGTAATCACATCCTTATACACACTGTGACACTCATAGCTTGATTTAAGAGTCATCTGCTCCAGTAGTGTTATCGTATGTCAATTAAATTTATATGCAGTAGGATTCTTTGCATGTGTTTTGCACCAAGCACCTTTGACCCTGGGACCCTACCGGCTGAAGGTAATATGGTGTTGTTAAACTTCTCTGACATCATCATCATCTGTATTTTTTAAAATGAGTATTTTAAACCAATGAAGATTTTTTTCTGTTTTTTCTGCTTGATCTAGCTGTTAAAAGTATTGTTTTTTTCTAAACAACTGCCATTAGGCTTCTGAAGAAGGACTGGTTGGTCTGAAAGCTAGAGCACTTTGTTCTTGTTGTTACATCTAGGTTGGTCCAGTAAAAGGTATCAAATTATTTGCTTCTGGATCTGTTCTTGCAAGGACCAATATGGCAAATACTAAATCTAGATTTGATTTGTAAGAGCATTACGTCTCGTTATAAAATATGCTCCCTTCCAAACAATCTGTCCTTGTACAGAAATACAACTAATATTTCTAGATATATCATTACTTGCACAGATTTTTGTTGGAGATTCAATATAGTAATACACCACCAGTAGCGACCCCCATATTATAGTAAACACATTTTTATTACAACTCTAACCTTTTAGTACCAATAAAGGCTAAATATTTACCAAGTTATCCCCCCAAGTGGTGCTCACACCACTCATACTGCTCACGCCATAGTGCTTGCACCTATGGGTGGCGCAAGGCTTTAAATGAACAAAATCCCCACCCCCACTGGGAATCAGTTCAGTGACTGGTCCACTGCCAGACCCCCTCAATTACCACCAGAAATGTCACAGATTAGGCAGTTCTTGTACAAACTGAGCAGCTAAAGTACAGTTTTTCAGTCCCACACACAACAGTTCCCAAAAGCATGTGACTCCTACTCTCCTTTTAAAAAGTGCAAAGTCAAAGCCCTTTGCAATCCTTGGCTCTCAGATGATCTCTTACGTCAACTAAAATCTAGATATCACCTCTGGGATCTGGTCAGAACCACTGGTAAACAAACTGACATCCAAAACTATAAACGTGCATGGAATGACTGTACCAAATCTATCCTGCAAAAAGAAATCTACCTACTTCAAGAATGCTCTCATGGATACCTGGGGTAACAGGAGGGTATTTTGTAACAACATTAAAGAGGTCACTGGGAAGCATCCAGAAACCTCCCCTACCTTTGTCAACATAAATGGGTCTTCTATGCTTGACCCTAAAGTCATAGCAAATGCCTTCAACACTGCATTCACCGATCTCAGCAGTGTTATCCCTTCTGATTTTTTCAAGGACTATGACTCTCCCTTTTCTCCTCCAAATGCCTTCTCCTCCTCTAGCCACCCGCTTTTTTATTTCAAAGCGCTCAAGATGTATGATGCCCACAAATACATTATCAAACCCATCACCAAATCCAGATCCAGCAGTGATACACTTGACCTTAAACTGCTGTCCCCCTCACCCTTGATTAGGTGTTACAACCACTGACATATATTTTCAACCTCTCACTTAGGCTCAGCCAGTTCCCAGACAAATGGAAATCCGCCACTGATACCCCTGTCCATAAAAGTGGTGACAGGGACACTTGTGGAAACTGCCATCCCATCACTATGTTGTCACCCCACTCCAGGGCCCTTGAATGTACTGCAGCAAATCAGCCCACAGATTTCCTGGACAAATACAATATCCTGTGCACGCAACAACATGGCTTCAGGAAAGGACATAGCACCTCATCTGCCTTACTGGAATTTTCTGGCATTATTCACAGCTCACTGGATAATGGTCAGTTAATAGGGGCCGTCTTTATCGATCTGACTAAGGCATTCAACACTGTCCATCACCGCCTACTGCTTGTGCAACCTTTGAAAGCTGGGCTCTCTCCTGACTCCACTGCTTGCTTCAAAAACTACTTGGAGAACCAGTCTCAAAGAGTAAAACTTGCAGATGTCCTCTCTAATACAAGGTCTGTTCACTCAGGTGGACTCCAGGGCCCCATTTTGGGCCCCATACTATTCAGCTTGTTCCTGAACTCCCTTCCAAATTCTTGCTCCAAAACAATCATTCTCTATGCAGATGATGCCGTAATTCTTGCCTCCCGTAAAGATCCTAAGCCTCTACAAGACAACATTCAGCTTGGCTTCACATCTGTTGAAAATTGGTTCTCAAATCACACTCTGGTCCTCAATAATAAGAAAACAAAGTCTATGATGTTCAGCAGCTCTCGTAACAAGCATAAGCTGCACCCCCTATCCATCAAAACCAGTCATGGAGTCATCATGGAACAGGTTCAAGCCTTTAAGTACCTTGGGATCACTCTAGACTCTCATCTAACTTACAGTGCCCACATTGACTCTGTAGCCAAAGCAGCAAATACTCGCCTTGGCTTTCTTTTCCAGCATAGGTAACATCTTACCCCAGAAGCCCTGACTGTGACATTCAGAGCTCTATTGTCTCCATTATTGACTATGGGCTTATCATCTATGGCTCTGCCCCTGCTACCACTCTTAGACGCATATCCACCTCCCTCAATAAGGCCTGCCGACTTCTTACTGGATGTCACCACCTCACACATACGTGTGACCTCTATGCACAAACTAGATGACTGCAACTCACCAGTCGGATAAAGAATCTAACCTGCATCATGGCAAAGAAAATAATTATGGGCCTCATGTCCCATGCAGAGTGTGCACTCCTACACCCTAGCAATAACCTCCGCTCAACCAGGGGGTCTGAATCACAGCTCCTTCAGGTTCCATGTTGTCATACCTCACAAGTTTAACTTGGTTTAAATTGGTTTAATTGAACAGAAGAAGGCAAAGCCCATTGAGACTGTTCCCCACACAGTGTGGGACATTATTAATAGTTTTCCCCTGATCCATGTGTCTAGCTTATTTTTAAAGCTGGTAATGTTTTCTAATTCAATTAAATCCTGTGGTAGAATGTTCCATATTCTGGAAGCCCTAAGAGTAAAAAGGTTACCCCTTTTGTTGGTTTTAAAACACTTAACCTCAAGTTGCCTATTATGTAGCCTCAGGACTAATCTTCTATTTGAATATGAGAGTCCACATTGTCTCATAAGGTTAAGTGACTGAAACAAGTTGTACACTAAGAGCATGTCACCCCTTATCTTTCTGTTTTGAAGTGAAAAGAGTCCAGTGTCTGTAAGTCTAGAGGGATAATCAAGATGTGATATTCTAGGTACCATTTTGGTGGCTCTCCTTTGTACTTGTTCCAGCTGAGCTTTATCTTTTTTTAAGACAGGGGTTCCAGAAGGGGGACCCGTAATCAAGATAAGTCTAATATAAGCCCTGAATATGGGGATGAGGCATTGTTCTGAGTGATTTATAAAAGTTTGCTTAATTTGTCTCAAGAGTCTATTTGCCATGTTGGAATTAGTATAGTGATCCCTTGATGTTAGTTTATTATTAATGAATATGACTAGATCTTTCTCACACTTAGATGTTTTAAGTGCCATCTTGTTTAAATAATATATATATTATTCGGGTTGTTTTTACCAAAGTGTATGACCACACATTTATCCTGGTTAAAGTGCATATCATTATGTTTGGCCTATTGTTCAACTTTCTCCAGGTCTAATTCTAATGATGTTTTGTTATCAGGGGTATTAACCCTACCCCCTAATTTTGTGTCATCTGCAAATTTTGACATGATACAAATCACAAATAAAAAGATTAAACAACATGGGTCCCAAAACTGATCCCTGGGAGACTCCGATCGACACTGTGCGGCAGTCAGACAGCACATCATTAATCCTAACTCTTTGAGTTCTGTTGGTTAACCCATCTGATGTGCAGTTTAGAATTTCAGGGAATAAGACCAAAGTAAACATTTTAGTCATGAGTTTATTATGTGGAACTTTATCAATCGCCTGACTGAAATCAAGTAGTACTACATCAGTGGGAATACCCACATCCAATAATGCACTAATATTATCATAGAAGGATATCAAATTAGTTGTGCATGAGTGCTTTGGTGTAAACCAATGCTGTAAAGAGTCTTGAATCCCCAGTCTAATACACTCTGGTTCAATCTTCATCTTAATAACCCTTTCCATTAATTTTCCTACTACAGAGGTCAGGCTAATGGGGCGATAGTTCTGAACACTGCCTCTGTTGCCTTTTTTAAATAATAGGGTAACAGTCACTGTGGCCACTCATTAGGTATGGAACTTTCTTGTAAGGGTTTATTAAAAATAAGTGATAATGGTTTAGAGATAGCCTGAGAGGTCTCAATCAAAAACCAAAGATTAATGTCATCAGGACTGGGACTAGCATTTTTGTTCAACTTTTTTATAGCTTGAGAAATATCAGATGTTATAATGTTATGAAAACCAGACCAGTTAGAATAAACAGTGGTAGCTGATGTCTGTTTGGAAAAAACTGAGCAAAAGTAACTATTAAAAAGGTTAGCCATGTAAATATCTGATAATCTGGTTCTATTATTGATCAGGGGTCCTATGATCCTAGAGTTACCCTTTTTTTGTTAATATATGAGAAAAGAGACTTATGACTGTCTTTAGTATGTACTAATTTAAATTCAGGTTTGTTTTTTTGCCAATTTAATGGAACATTTCAAAATTTGAACTCCTGACCTGTATTTATAAAGTAAAATGTTTTTGTGTGGTTGAATACTTTTTTAACTTTCTTGAACAGTTTAATTTTGCGATTAATCTGAGTTTTAATAGTTTTATTAAACCATGGGGGCATTTTGCCTTTATTATTATATTTTCTTTTTATGGGAATATGTAGGGTTTCCAGTTTGTGAATTATGTTTTTAAAGATAGTCCATGCTTGCTGGGTTGTTAGGTTATAAAAAAGCATTTCCCAATTTATATTAACTAATTCTCTATTGATATCTGGAAAATTAGCTTTGTTGTAATTCTTTATATTTATAGACTTTCTTAGGTTAATGGTTTCCTGTTGAATTTCAAATCATATAGAAAAATTATCACTTGCACCCAGTGGATCCAAGATGTAAAGATTACTAATTTTAGCTTCTATATTAGTAAGTAATAAATCCAGTATATTTGGTCCCCTTGTGGGTTCCATAATCAACTGTTATAGCCCTGTGTTGGTAACTACATCTACTAAAAGTTTATCTGCATTCGAATGGCCCATAAGGGAGTCCCAGTTGATATGGGGCATGTTAAAATCTCCTAGGACAATAATATCCTTAGTTTCTGAAAAAGCTGAAATCTCTTCTAAAATATTAATAGTATATTCCAGGTCTGCTGATGGGAGTCTATATACATTTCCAATAGTGATATATGAGTGGTCTTTTAATTGTTTTTAACCCAAATACATTCTGAAGTGCAGGGAGGGTGGACTTCAAAGAATGGGATATCATTTCTCACTTAAATACATACCCCACCACCCTGCTTATTTGTTCTGTTTTTATAATAGAGTTTATAGTTAGGAATATCCTTTGACCACATTGAAGCTGACTCCCACCAGGTTTCTGTAACCCCTACCACACCTATATTTAAGGTTCTACATTTCAAATCAAGTTCTTCCAGTTTAACCTGGTTTAGTGATCTTGTGTTGAGGGCCAAGACTTTACATATTTTGTGATTAGTTTGTTGATGCTGTTTCAGAGACTTGGGTACATACCCATTCTCCCCATCAAGCTTTAGTTTAAACATTGTTTAATAATTGCAGTTGCACTCTTCCCCAGTAATGCACTACCCCTGTGGCTAAGGTGTAAACCATCCCAACAATATTAATAATTCCTATCCTGGAATGTTTCCCAGTGTGTGATGCATGGGATGTCCTGTTTCAGATAAGCTCAAATATCTTTTGCCTACAGGGTACCCAGCTGGATAAATGGTCTAAACAGTTACATCTCCTCCACTCCTACCCTTAGTGCATTTAAATCAAGGCTATGCTTCTCTGTCACTGCCTCTAGCTCCTGTGACTGCCTCCACTAGTTGACCCCATTAATATTTCCCTAACCTTTTGCAGTTCTCTCTCCTATTAGTTCTTGGTTACAGCTTAGCATGCACTTCCCCATGTAATGTCTATGACAATGCCTCTGGCTGCGCTCCTCCGCTATAGCTCTCTGCCCCCTCTACTCTTCCACTCTCTTGTCATCTATCCTCTCTGCACCTCATCCACTATCTCCTTGAAACTTAACCTCCAAAATATGTTTTGTTTCTCAGATGCTTTATAACTCTGTTTAGCTTACACTTTTGTAACCTTGTCCTATGTATTGAATTTGTAATCTGACTTATGTCTTATGTTTTGAATTGTATACCTGACGTGAAACCTTTGTAAATGACCCTGACTCAAAGGTATTGTAACTCTAGACCTAATAAATAAATAAATAAATAAATAAATAAATAAATAAATAAATAAATAAATAAAATTGTGTAGCACCTGATAACAGTATTCTCCATCTGTAGCAGTTCATCCGCAGAAGTGTTCCTGGGCCAATCAGCAACCCCACCTGCAGCTGGTCCCACAGCTTGTCAGCAGCTCTCACCTGCAGCTGGGAAATGGTATAAAGTTAGTACAATGGAGCACAAACATATGCAGGTGGCGCAAGGCTTTAAATTAACAAAAGCCCTGTCCCTGCTGGGAATCAGTTCAGTGACTGATCCACTGCCGGACTCCCTCAATTACCACCAGAAATGTCACAGATTAGGCAGTTCTTGTACAAACTGAGCAGCTAAAGTGCAGTTTTACAGTCCCACACACAACAGTTCCCAAAAGCAGTCCAAATACTTTGTGTTATATATATATATATATATATATCTATATATATATATATATATATATATATATATATAGATATATATATATATATATATTTGTATTGTTTTTAATTAAATCCCTGGTATCTGATGGACCTCCAACCCATCAAGGAGTACCCCAGAATGCAGTCCCCCTAAATCTGACCCCAAGCAGGTCACCGGCACAGCCCTCCCCTCACCTCCACGGCTGGCAGCCCAACTGAGTTTTCTCAATGAATGAGTGCATAGAAACATAGAAATATAGAAAATAGACTTTGATGGCAGATAAGGACCACTTGGCCCACCCAGTCTGCCCATTTCCCTACCTACTGGATAAGCTGCAGATTCTAGTTAACCAACAGCCTACTTCCTGCCACCCCCTACTACAATTGCCTTACGTATGTCCCATGCATGTTTGAATTCCCCAACTGTTTTAGACCCAACAACCTCCCCAGGAAGGTGGTTCCATGCATCCACCACTCTCTCTGTGAAATTAAATTTCCTCACATTACCCCTGAGCCATCCCCCCATTATCTTTAAATTGTGCCTGCTTGTTCTTACACATCTCTTTTTCTGAAAGATGTTACCTTCCTGGACTTTGTTGATTCCCTTCAGGTACATGAATGTTTCTAGCATGTTCCCCATCCCTCCTTTCATCAAGGGTATACATATTAAGCTCTCTCATTCTCTCTTCATATGGTTTCTGATGCAGACCCTGCATCATTTTAGTTGCCCTCCTTTGGACTGCTTCCATCCTGTTTATATCCTTGCGTAGATGAGGTCTCCAAAACTGCACACAGTACTCCAGATGGGGTCTTACCAACTGTCTGTACAGAGGGATAACCACTTTCCTTTTTCCTGCTTGTGATACCCCTTCCTATGCATCCCAGTATCCCCCTGGCTCTCCTTACCGACTTCTCACATTGCTTACCCACCTTTAGGTCATCTAATATGACTACCCCCAAGTCCCTTTCCATTGTTGTTGTTGTTAATACCTCCCCTGCTATTGTGTACTCTTCTCCTGGGTTTTTGTTTCCCAGGTACATTACTTTGCACTTCTTTGCACTGAATCTAAGTTGCCATATGTCTGACCATTCCTCCAACCTTGCCAAGTCCCTTCTCATTCTTTCTACCCCACCTTGTGCATCAACTCTGTTACAGATCTTTGCATCATCTGCAAAGTGGCATACCATTACCTCCAGACCCTCTGCAATGTCACCTATAAATATGTTAAAGAGGGCTGGACCCAGTACTGAGCCCTGAGATACTCCACTAGTGACCCCCCTTTCTTTGGAATGTGTTCCATTCACTATTACCTTCTGTGTCCTGTTTTGCAGCCAGTTTGCTACCCAGACTACCACCCTAGGACCAACTCCCAGGCTGGCTAACTTGATTATTAATCTTTTGTGCAGGACTGTGTCAAATGCCTTGCTAAAGTCTAGGTAGGCCATATCCACAGCCCCTCCCTTGTCTATTACTTTGGTCACCCAGTCAAAGAAATCTATTAGATTCACCTGACATGACCTTCCTGCTGTAAATCCATGCTGCTTTGGGTCCTGGGCCCTGCTGGCCTCTAGGTACTCAACAGTTCTTTCTTTCATAAGTGATTCCATCATTTTCCCTACCACTGAGGTCAAACTTACAGATCTGTAGTTTCCTGCTTCTGCCTTGCTCCCACTTTTGTGAAGGGGAATCTCACCTGCCCTCCTACAGTCCTCAAGTACCACCCCATCCTCCCATGATTTGCTAAAAAGTGTGGTCAGTGGTGTCACTAGATCCTCTCTTAGTTCTTTTAGGATTCTGGGGTGTTCCCATCAGGCCCCATTGCTTTGTCCACCTTGAGTTTTAAGAGTTCTTTCAGGACTCTTTCTTCTGTAATTTGACTGGTGTCAACCCCCCTACCCAGAGTGCTTCTATTGTCTGGTTTAGGTAGCACCTCCTCATCTTCTTTTGTGAATACTGAGCAAAAGTATTCATTCAGTATCTCTGCTTTTTCACTGTCTCCCTCTGCCCACCTCCACTCTCCCTTATTAATCTGCACTATTCCTCCCTTAACCTTTCTATGCTCCCTAATGTACCTATAAAAGGTTTTATCCCCCTTCCTAACTGAATTGGCTATTTTTTCATTGGTTTGGGCTTTTGCTATCCTTACTGCCTTCCCCACTTCTTTCTGCTTTAATTGATACAGTTCCCTGTTGTGCTCCTTCTGTGTTTCCTTATACTTTTTGAATGCAGCCTTTTTCTCCTTAACCTTTCCTGCCACCTCTTTTGAGAACCATAGTGGTTTTTTACTCCGCTTTGTTTTCTTTATCTGTTTCACACAAAGGCTTGTTGCCTCAATGATGACAGTTTTGATTTTTCTCCATTGTTCTTCCACCCCTCCTTTTTGGCCATTTGCTAGTGCATTCCTCAGGTATTCACCCATTTTGCCAAAGTTAGCCCTTCTAAAGTCCAGTATGCTTGTTTTTGTATGGCTAGTCTCCATGGTTGTGTTTATTGTGAAGCACACTGTGCAGTGGTTGCTTGTTCCCAGATGTCTGCTGACTTCTAAATTTGTGATCCTCTTTCCATTTGAGAGTACCAGGTCTAGTATTGCTCCCTCCTGAGTGGGTTTCAACACTAGCTGTCTAAGGACTGCCCCCTGCAGGACATCAAGAATGATCCTGCTCTTGGATGTGGCTGCAGTACATGTCATCCAGTTAACATCTGGCATATTCAGGTCCCCCATCAACAGTATCTCCCCTTTTTCAGTCATTTTGAGAATTTTCTCTATCATTTTCTTGTCCATTTCCTCCCCTTGAGACGGGGGTTTGTATACAACCCCTGTGCGGACTGTAATGCCATTCCCTGTCTCCAAGGTGACCCAGAGTGCCTCTTGTCTTCCCCCTTTACTTTTTAGTTCTGTAGCTTTGATCTCTTCCCTTTTGTATAGAGCTACTCCACCTCCTCTTTTCCCCTCGCTGTCCCTTCTGTAGACTGTGTGCTCCTGTATGTTGACATCCCAGTCATGGTTCTCAATGTACCAAGTTTCTATGACTGCCATAATACCCAATTGTTCATCTTCCATCAAGGCTACTAGCTCAGGAAATTTGTTTCCCAAACTACGGGCATTGGTACTCATTGCCCTCCATTTAATGTTGGCTTTATCCTTTTTTCCCCATGCCTGCTCTTTTTGCCCTTGTTTATTTTTCCATTTACCCCTGTCCTGCCCTCTGTTGAGCACTGTACCTCAGTGTTTACCTTACTACCTGACATGTTTTGTGGGGGGAGGCTTGAAATTTCCTGCCTCTAATTAGCACCTCCCCCCATTGCTAGTTTAAAAGCTTGCCAAGGAAGCATTTAAACCTGTCACTTAGGATCTTGGTTCCCTTCATGGACAGATGCAGACCATCATGCCGGTATAGACTTTCATCTCTCCAGGTGTACCCCCAGTCCCCAATGAAGCCAAAGCCCTGTGCTCTGCACCAGTCATGCAACCATTCATTAAACTGCATGGTGTGTAGTACCCTAGCCTCACCCCTGCCATGGACTGGCAGCACCTCTGAGAAGGTAACCGTGCTTGCTACCTGTCTGAGGCCCCTCCCCACTCCACAATTTCCTCCTGCACTGCACTGATCCCATGCCTAGCTAGGTCATTTGTCCCAAGGTGGACAATGATATCTAGTTCCCTCTCCTGTGATGCTGCTTCTGCAATCCTGAGGATTCGCTTCTTGTCCCTCCAAGCCATGGCACCAGGCAGGCACCTTACTTCCCTCTCCTCTCCCTTCCCCAGGTCTATCCCTCTAACAATTGAGTCCCCCTATCAGAAGCTGTTTTCTTCCCCTGTGGTGTCCCTTGCCACCCTTCTGTGGGTCTCCCTTGAGGATGTCCTCAGCATTCTTCTTCATATCCACTGAGGGTGCCATCATAGAGGAACCTTGCTCTGCCAGACTGATGTATGATTTGTGTAGAGGTACAACTAGGGGGCTTCACCTCTGTTCTACCACCCGCACCCTCCCAGAACCCACTGTGGTCCAACTGCTCTTCATACTTGGCAGCCACTGAGGCAGTGGTTGTGGCAGTGGTGCTCTTTGGGTGAGGGAGGCCTCATTAGTCCTTGCCAGTGCAGCCTGGAGGTGGGCAACCTCCTCCTCAGAGCTGACAGTTGCCTGCAAATAGGACAGCAATGCAGTTTCCAGAATGTCTCCCGGAAAACTGTTACCTCACAGCCAGTGCATTGCTTCACTCCCCACATGTCCCTCTCCCTAATAATATACAATAAGTAATATATATATATATATATATATATATATTGTTTTTTTTTTCTTTTTGTGGTGTGTACTTACCCTTTATGCACTGTGCTGGGTTATTAAGAATATGACAGTTCTGCCCCAAAACCTGTTTAGGAAGTGATGTCAGAACTTTGACTATAAAAGGAAACATCATGCCTGGGGTGGGGTGGGAAGGTGGGTGGTAGTCCACAACCACTGGTGACTGTTAGAAACAATCAAATACACCACTGCTCCACCACCCTAGTGAGTACTGCTCTTTATAGTAATTCAACTAACCTCCAGTAACTGATTTGTAAACTATTTAAAAGTAATTTTATGCAAACTGTCCTAGAATACTAGTAGACAGTCCAGTTACCCACAAAGAAAAATCAAATATGCAGTTATTTAAACCCTTCTGAAGTTGCTCACAAGATAAGCAGTTTTGAAAAACCCTTCCTGATTTAAAAACTGAAATAATTAAACACAAGGCAATACCAATGTAAGACTGTAATGTAAGGACAACTTCCCTCAGACGTAAGCAAGAGAGAGATTTGTTGCAGATGTCTAGTCGAGTATAGTATATCCCACACAGCTTCTCAGTTGTTTCAAAGCACCCCCCCCCTTTACACAACTTGAAGAAGATGGGCTTCTGTATAAAACAGGATCACACCAGTAGTTTATAGTAATCGACCAATGCTGGAATGTTCCAACCAGAACAATTGGCTATGATGCAGGTCTCCCTGACTAGTGAAGACAATTTCCACCACCACCACCGCATGTTTGTATGCATGTGTTAATTTGTTGAAAGAGCTCAGTTGGGCGGCCAGCTGTGGAGATGAGTGGAGGGTTGTGCTGGTGGCCTACTCAGGGTCAGGATGGGAGGAGCAGAGTGAGGGGCACTCAATGACAGGGTGGTGGGATCCACCATACACCAGGGATTTAATTTTAAATATATAGATACATATTTTTTTTTTACATTGTGGCTGACTGGGTGGCGATCAGGGGGGACACAGTAGACACCAAGAATTCAAATAAATATTTATAATTTTTTAACATTGTGGCCAGTGATCAGTGGGGGAAGGTGGTTGTCTCCCCATTAGACACCAGACATTTAATCCCACAGCTGTGTGAAAAGGGCCTACAGCACTGCAGAAATGCAGTTATGTAATATTCTCATAGAAACTTGTGCAGGTGCAGAATTCTGCAAAAAGTTCAGCAGCTGCAGAAATTAGGTAAGTGCTGAAAATCCGCAACTGCGGATCTGCAGTTGTGGAAATGGTATAGGAGTCACAACAACAATGACCCTAATTAGCTGGAGCAGCAGACTTCAGCAGTTCTGTCATAACTTGCAAATGAAAGCACCCACAGAGACCAGCAATCAGTCCCTCAACTGGGACCACTGCAGCACCACGGGTACCAGAAGTACCATGGCATCACAGTAGTTGTCTGTCACTGCTGGTCATCCCTCCCTGGAGTGTTCCTGTTGCCTGAAAGAGTAGCATGCACTGCAGGCTGTTCATGCTGTACTGCCTATGGGGCTCCTTCATGGGCTGTACTGGGTCTTTTGGTTGTTTTTTTTTTTTGCCATTCCATGGCAATGTTTGCTAATGTTGCTGTAACATCAGCCACTGATACACCCACTGGAATGCTATTACCTGTCCCTGGCTGGACTTTAATTGCATTTCAATTGTTGTGGCACTACTGCAGTTTGCTGAGAAAGTGTTATGTCTCACTCCAATGTGTGTAACATTTTTTCTGCAACTGTGGAAAAAAACTGGCTGAGAATAGCCTTTGAGGGGATGTGCCATACTTATCAATTACCTTTTTTCCTTCAATAACATCCGCAGCTGCACTTTTTTCCACAGTCCGTAATATATTTTTTCTGTAGCTTCAGAGGTTTTGTGAATAGTACTCAGAGCAATTTCACCTTTTTTCTGTAGCTATGGAAGTTTTAGGGACTTTGGGAAGGTTTTGCACCTTCAGAAAGCTTTGTGAATCTGCCCCAGGTATTTAATTATTACATGGTGGCCAGCAGTTGGGGGGACAACTAGACACCACGGATTTAATTAAAAACATATATTTTTTCATTGTGGCCAGAGACTGGTGGGTGGTGGGCCACTAGACAGCAAGGGTTTGGAGGATTTGACATATGTAACTTCTTCTTACTTTTGGGTTTTTTAAGTGCAATTTGCACTTAAAAAACCCAAAGGCAAAGAAAAGTTACAAATGATGAATTTTCATTAAACCGAGCAACTTCACAAACTGATTCGCAGAGGCAAATTTGGGGACTTCACCAAAACTTCACCAGCAGAGTAAAGCATTGCTGCATCTCTAGTTATGGGCTCTTCAGAGATAAGGGCAAGTGATAATTATACTCCTACTCTAGCCCAGTAGTTCCCGTCCTTTTCATGAAAGTGCAAAAGCTAGAATAAAAAAGTTAGCTTTGCTAATGCCAGCCACAGCTGCTAACCAGAGCACCAGCTGGACAAATTCACTGTGGAAGAGGGCTGCCCTAACTGGCTATGAAACCTTTCTATCATGTTAGCTGCAAATTTCATATTTTCCTAGTGACGATTTCCACAGGCGTCAGTATTAGGCACCTACGACAGTTCACCTTGAGTGGTAATGAAATGGAAGTGTGGAATAATTTTGCTATTATAGTTAAAAGAAAAATTCCCTCAGTTATGTTACAAAGGTTCATGTCATCCATGACTGGCTGTGTATATATTTATATTACCCTATACTTAACCTCCCCCTGACCCATGTGTGTTGTGTATGCACTGCAGTATGAAATGGCAGCCAATATGTGGTTCAATATGAAATAATATAACACTAGGGGTAGGGCTTTGTACCTTTAAAGCTGTTGTTTGTAAAATGAGGGCATGTATAATAAACATCCTCTTTTAAAATTCTTTTATTAATGAAATTCAGTTGCATTTAGTTTTATACTGAAGTGAGATATAGATTAAAACAATCTTTGAATGGATTGGACAATAATAATTTAGGGAACCCTGAATGCTAGGGATGATTTATTTGATGTGTTTTTGTTTTGACCAAACAGCCGCACATTTTGTCTGCCTGTCTTTCGTGCATCTTGCATCTTCAGAAACAACATTCCTTCACATATGTATTTTATTCTGCTGGGAAAATAAATGCAGTTTAAACGCTTTGTTTGTCCTTTTATGTTTCATGAAATTTGTGAAAACCCAGGTTGTTTTGCCCCCTCAACAAACACTTTCATGCAATGCTGCCTCCAGATAAATATGCAGGCCCAGTGGGGGAAGGGAACATGAGACCTAGCTGCCCCATTTAATAGATAATAGGCTGCAATTACGCAGCCACTCAAGCCAGTGCTGAAACATTTTTTTTTTAAATATTCACTAAAATTACCCACAATAAGCTTGTGTACCCTTTTAAAACTTAGAGCATGCACAACATATTACCAGTTTACAGCCCCTACATTTTAGGTCTGTAACCAAAAGGTCTGCATACATTTTTTTGGCAATAAAGCTCCATTTTTCAGACTTCCCTTCTTCCCAAACTCATGTTCACCAAATGTATTTCTCTATTTTTTTAATTTTATATTTACCAATCTGATATTTCGAGCAAGTGGTCCATGGCCCTAAAACAAAGGCATTAAAAATTGCCAGTCAGACTGATTAACCCCCTCCAATCACTGCTTTCAAGTCTCAGCATGTCTATGTGCCCAACCACACAGAATTTGAGTTTTGCTCCCTAATTATCAGTGTCCACTTGCCGTCTCAGGGCCGCCTAGCATCTCAGCTGTGTCTTCTACCCCAGGGTCAATGGCCACTGTACTCATTGTTCAGTCCCAGATACCACATCTTGCTCATAGAAATGTGTCAGTTGTCCTGCTTGCACTTGCTGTAAATGTGGCTGTATTGATTTCTGTACCTTTGACTTCGTTGGCTTGTCCTATTCATTACATCTTGCTCACTGAAATGTGTTGAATGACCCAGTTGCACTTGCTGAAAATTTGATTGTATCCTGCACCATGTTGCTTCCTACTGGCTGTAAATCTCTTCCCTGTCCCATTATGTAGACACTCTGTCATAATGTACATTGTACTTATTGTCTTTGTCATATCTTGTTGTACTCTCCCTGGTCGTTCCTGAAATAGGCATAATACTTGTCTAGTGTACTTACCCGGTTAACAAAAGCTAAATAAATAAATGAATAAATAAACTTTATGTGACTACAAACAATGGAGCTGTGAGAACACATGGCCAGAGACAATGCAGTGGGGAAGGGGAGTTATCTTAAGAGCTCCAAACCACAACAACCTGTAACATGTAACCACAAATACACTAAATAAATCAACAATTTGTGAAATGTGCTATGAAAAACCTTCCCCAAGTCTATTTGAAATGGAAATTATAGCCTCAGCAATCAACGATCCCCCCCAGCAATTCAGTCCAAGCATTAAATCCCTCAAATCTTTCTTTTAATACAGACACAAAATAAAGGAAGTGCCTGTCCCCCTGTGATTACTTGTGTGCTGAGAATGAACTTGAAACAGCCTGAAAAGTAAAACAAAATGTGCTTTCCAAAGTGTTCCAAGTTTAAAAGGCCTAATTCTTGCTGCTGCCTTAATCCCTTGGAGAGTTGAAAATCCCCTGCTGTTCTCTCTGGAGCTGTTTTGTCTGCTGCAGTGGAGAGGGTGAAGCTGAAAGAAGTTAGAACCTTTGTTACACTATCTTAAATTAACAATGCTCCTCCCTTCCAGCAGGTAATAGCTCCCACCTCCTGGGAACCCTGCCTACTTCCATAACCCCCCTAGTTGGCAGATGCTACCCCCTCATCTGATCAGGTGTCATCTGGGGGCATGCCCACAGACAAATGTTGGCAGCTGCTATTCATTGCAAGCTGTACTGTAAGCTATACTGCTCAATTATCAGTAGTTAAATAGGAGTTAACATGGACATCAGCAACACAGGTATGTCTGGGAGTACAGTAAAATGTGTACAACAGCAAGGTATGTATTAAATCACAGCAGTGTATCAAATTAAAGTTATCAGCTTTTAGCTGGACCATGATTGTAGGGATAGTGTGGTGTCAAGAACCTTCAGAAATGGTGTTATCCACCAAAGCTGAGTGTGCAGTCACTGGGGTAGTGCTATTCAAGATGCCCTGCTTTAATCAGCAGCTGATGTTGGACAGCCTAAAGGATGCTATTCTGCCCAAGGGGCTTGTAGTTAAACCTAGCATCCTACCAGCTAAAGTCCATGCTTATGTCAGATGAGTAACTGTAAATGTGATGAATGTAACCGACCATCCAGTGACTGTCCTGAAGGGGCAGACCCTGGCACAAGTCTGCTATACTGATTTAGCTGTACAGCCACACAAGAGACAGAGAGAGTTGGCCCACAGCTAACTAGACCCTTCATTGTTTGAGACTGGAGACCCCTTTCTACCCATAGTGTGGCAAAATAGGATCCAAAACAAGTTGGCATGGCGGACACAGGTTTTCTCCCTGAATGAATTGGATGTGGGATGTGCAAAGGATGTGGACCATCACATTCGGCTTACAGATGAGGATGCGGGGCCTTTCTGTGAAAGAACAAGATGGTTGGCCCCAGCTGACATAGATGATATTCAAGCATTTGCAGGAAATGCTGGTGGCAGGCATCATTCAACAATTCAGGAGCCCCCATGCATCCCCTATTGTTGTGGTTAGAAAAAAGAATGGGTCTGTTAAGATATATTTGTGGAATATGTACTGTTTGACAGGAGGACAGTATCCAACCAATACACCATGCCACGGGTGCAAGATGCCCTAGATTGTTTGAATGGAAGTAAATATTTCAGTGTGATGGACGTGAGATACAGCTACTATCAGATTCCCATGGCTCAGAAAAAACAAAAAAGACTGCATTAATTTGCTCATTGGAATTCTGTGAGTTCCTCCAAATGCCAAAAGGGATCTCACGGGTGTCCACCACTTTCCAATGGCTAATGGTGAGGGCTGTACATGACATGAACTTAAAGGAAAGCCTGGTGTATTTGGATAAAGTGATTGTGTTTGGGAAGACCATGAAATAGCATGAAGCTCGGTTGTTTAAAGTGCTTGATTGATAGCTGGTCCGGTGGTGCTGAGGTTTGAGGTGCTGGACGCCACACCTCACTCCTCACAGGCAACCTGGATTCAGGAACAGACTCGGGTCATTGGGGGTCGGCTGGGGGGAGGAGGATATAGCATCTCTGGGACTGCTCTCTTGCTCCCCTTGGGAGGGTCTCCCGTGAATGTGCTGCTCCTGGCGGGAGCAGGGGGTTAGTGTGAGTGGTGGTACATTAGAGGGGTTGGCATAGGCAGACATCCAATGTGAGGTGCACAGAAGCATGTATCGCAGTGTCATCAGTGTCCTTGCAAGCCCGTGCTGTTGGGGGGATTCAGAGGACAAAACAGCCCAATCCTCCGGTGCTCATGAAGGCCTGCCCATGGCACTGCACCGGATGCTCGCAGGTGCTCCCTCTGGTCCTGACCCCTTTGTCTTCCATGATGGGGTTCATGACATGGTCTGAGAGAGGGAGAAAGGTGAGGAGGTTGAAGATCGGGCATGGTGCCTAGTGCAGGTGCAGCCAGTGACAGGACCAAAATGGGGAACCATAGGGCCATCCGAGCCGAGGAGGTAATGTGCCTAAAAGAAAGAAACAAAAAAAAGTGTTTGATTGATTGGAGGACTATGGTCGTATGTTATCTGTTGATAAGTGTCAGTTTCTCAAGACCTCAGATAAGTATGTTGGCCAATCTAGAATATGTTCAGGCAGTCCCTACCATGCCTAAACCCAAATGGTTGTGAGAATTACGGAGTTTCTTGGTATTTGGTGGTTATTACCACAGGTTTATTTATGACTACACCAAGATCATCAAGCCTCTGTAAGATCTGACTCAAGTGTATCCTCCTGCCAATCAGAAGACAAAGCAAATGTCCCATTCTGCTCCTGGGAAGGTTTACTATAATGTGTCTGAACCATTTGGGCCTAGATGGATGAAAGCTTCAGGTGAAACTTTTGAAGAGATAATAAGACAATGGACTCATGTTGGGTTGGGAGCAGTGTTATATCAAGAACACCCCATTGTCTATGGCTGATAGCATATACCAGTTAGAGATTATTGCCTTCAGAACAGAATTACCCTGTTCACAAGCTGGAGTTTTTAGCATTTAAATGGGCTATAGTTGATCAGTTCTGTGAATACTTGTATGGGGCCGACACTACTGTCCGTATTGATAACAGCCCCCTCACATATGTGCAGACAACAGTAAAATTGGATGCTGCTAGTCATCGCTGGTTGTCAGCCCTTTAGACCTGTGGCTACTGTGTAGAGTATCATCCTAGAAAGAGTAATGTTGATGCAGACATACTATCTAGAAGACCCTAACCAGATGTGGCAAGAAAAGCTTTGGGTTCCTGAAGCTGCTACTAGAGCTTTGTGTAAAAGATACAATCTAGAAGAAGAACTAGACTCCAAATCTGTGGCTTGCCTGGTACATAGCTTCGGCATCCACTCAGCCTGAGTACCCATGGTGTATTGTAATGTTGTGTTGTTCAGTAAATCCTCATTGCCACAGATGAGCCTCCAAAACTGGCAGAAAGAACAGAAGGAAGATCCTGTATTCAGAGACATCCTCACTCTTCTCCAATGAGGAAATGGCCGAGAACTTGTAAAAGTAAATCATCCTGAAACTTCTCCATTACAGAGAGAATGGAGTAAACTGAAAGTGCATAATGGTGTGATTTACAGAGAATCCCAGAGTAGCAATGGATCAACTCTCAAACAGTTATTGCTACCAGGGATGTTCAGAAATATTGTCCTTAAAGCTTTGCATGGCAAGATGGGACATTTGTGGTAGATAGAATGCTGGACCTGGTCAGAAGGAGGTTCTACTGGTCTAGAATGAGCACACAGGTGGAGAACTATTGCAAACAGTGGATGAGATGTATCCAGTAGAAAACACTGCCTTCATGAGTGGCTCCTTTGGTGAATATCACAACCAATTCCCCTTAACACTTAGTGTATATTGACTTTTTGAGTTTAGAACCACATCAAAAGAATATAACTAACATCCTGGTAATGACTGACCACTATTCCCGATATGCCCAAGCTTTATCAGCCAGTGACCAATGGGCCACCACTGCAGCTAAGATTCTGATTGAAAAGTACTTTGTTCACTACAGACTCCCTAAGATAATCCATTCTGATCAGGGCTGGGACTTTGAAAGTCATCTGATTAAAGAGTTATAGTCACTCTGGGGGATCAGGAAATCTCAAACCACTCCCTATCACTCCCAGGGTGACCCTTAACCTGAAAGATTCAATAAGACACTTTTAGACATGTTGGGCATGTTGGACCCTCTTAAGAAAGCAAACTGGAGTCAACAAGTGAGTATGCTGGTACATGCCTACAATTGCACTCAAAATGATGCTATGGGGCAATCCTCATATCTGCTGATTTTTGAAAGAGAGGCCAGAATTCTGGTAGACCTTGAATTTGGAGTGTCATCTAATGGAGGCAATTTAGAGACTTGCATCAAATATGTCCAAAGACTGAAAAAAAACAGTTGGATGATGCTTTCTAGTTGGCCACAAAATTGTCCCACAAAAGAAACTTTTCAAACAAGACCCATTATGACAAACGTGTCAGAGCTCATGAGTTAATCCCTGGATGCAGAGTTTTGGTCTGGAATTTAGGGTTGCCTGGAAAGCATAAAATTGCAGATCAGTGGGGCAATGCCCGTCATGTGGTCACTGAAAAACTTGTGGACTTGCCAGTGTGCAGAGTTTGCCCAGGGTAAAGGGTGCACCAGCAGGTGGGAGGTATGGGAGTAAATGATGTACTATCAATATGTATTGTTACTAACATTTTGTGTGTTGCTTCTCTTCCTTTTCACCATCCCTAAAATAAACACTGTTATTATTCATGTTAAATGATCTCATTGATATATGGTGTATGGGGATGATTGTTACTGCTGTTACAGAGTGGGGAGATGCTTGTGGGGGCAGCTACTGTGTTTCCTGTGGGGTCGTAACCTGCAGTTGTCCACAGGTATCCCATATCACTACCCCAGGTGGAGGCACTGCCCCATTTCTTCTCCTGTCTGTGCACCCAGGCCAGTCCCCTCTGAGGTGTGTCCAGGAGAGACCTGAGGGACCCAGAAAAGCTGAGGTGCATCAAGGGGCTGTTACAATAACAGCTGAGTTTGCCCAAACCTCTACATTGCCTATGCCCATGCTATTTAAAATTATGTGAACATTTTTGTTCCAGTAAAGTAATACAATTTGTTTTGCCAATGTTATCTTTTCTGCTCAGAATAGGTATGGATATGTATGACTCAGTGTTTAAAATTTAATTCAGCAATTAAATATCCTTGCCTTGGACATTGCATCTGATAAATATTATGAATATTAACCAAGTTCTGCTGTTACTAAAGACAAAGACGTTCCCGCTAGGAGACCTAGCAAGTCTTTGCAATATTTTGACATACTATAACCATTTCTAATTGAGAGGCAGCTTCTGTCTTTGTAATCCATATTTCATATGCATTGACTTCCTGAGATGTTAGTTTAGCGTTTCTGACTTTTATCACAGCTAATACTGAGTTTCCTCCATTGTGCCTGTACTGTATGTTACAGTTGAGTAAGCACTTAAATATTAAATCCTGATTTTGCACCCTGATAACTGTCCCACTATTCAACCATTTTGCCTGACATTTTGAAGGTGTAGAGACAGTGCCAGGATCTCTGGGCTCTGTTAATATTGTAGCGATCTGTTTAACAGGGGCAAAGTGACAGAGTTGCAAAAACAATAAAATTCACTAACATTAAGATGTTCTGTTTTAATCACCTGTAACTAAAAATTGTTTTGTTTTAAAAGTTGAAATTTACAAGTTTGCTAGAGCATGGTCCAAGGTACCCAGTTTCACATCTTCCATGTTTCTAACTTATACACATTTTGAAATATATTTTAAAATCTGTCATACATGCTCAGTTAAAAATTGAACGTTCTAAAGATAGTTGCATTTTTTCGGAAGCAGTGTATTCAAAAGTGGTTTCATTCATACTGCTTTTGTCATCCGTGAATACCATGCTGATTGGGGTGTGGATGGCATTCACGGATGACAAAAGCAGTTTGAAGGAAATCAATGTCAATCACACCACTTTCACCTGTCTTTAGAATACCCCACTGGTGGTATTCCCTTCCCTCTTGACCCACATTTTATATCAAATGGCAGGCAGGTACCCAATCCTGCTATTATCTGCTCAGCTGTTTTTTCCTGACATGTCTTACATTACCCCTCTGAACAGTGAAAGTCACTGGGCTGCCCACCTCCAGTGCCACTGGACATGAAGGATACACCCCGTTCTCCAAGTCATCTTCCCCAATGACAGAAAGCAACATTGGGATGCCAACCCCAGTGCCACCAAACAGCCCACTAACACAATTTCCAGTCTACAGTGTCAGTATATGTGAAGTAAAGCGAACTGCCCCTCAAAGTTGTTTCTTTCCTATTTTTAAGTTCCTGTAAAAATGAACACAGCCCTTCTCTGATGTCAGTGCCCACAGTCCCACTGCACACCCTCAATCACCCCACCTTAAGTCTTCAGTTAACACCCACCACTCCACACACCACTCACTCACCTAAGCATTCAAAGCTGAAATCCATTCTCTGTAATGAGACTGTCCTGCTGCTTCAGTGCCAGATGAGAATTAACTGAAACAAAGTAAGTGCAGTCAATAGTGTTTTTAATGCCTTTTGACCTTTTACTTATAACTTGATCATTTTAGCATATCATTTCACCAGTGTTCAACAATGCCTTTTCTGGACACCATCTTAGGAAGAAAGGAGGTGACATTTTTCAAATGCAGTCCTTTCAGGCCAAATTAAAAAATGTCACCTACCTATTTCATGAGATGGAGTCATAAAACACTGTTGAGAATTTTGGGTGAAAATCTCAGAACTAAAACTACAAAGTTATGAATGAACACTAACATTTAGAAGGTTCACTCATAACTTTGCTATTTTCAATATTTTGACCCCAAATTTTCAACACAGCCCTTTTTTAAATGCCAGCTCATGAACATGGCATGTGTAATTTTTCAAATCCTGCCCACAATGGGTTTTCACTCTCATGCTGCAAAATGATGTTTTGGCCAGTACTTTTCTAAATGACACCTGTCATTTTCAAAAGTGGGGTTATAAAATGACTATGGAAAAAATGGGGGTCAACATCTTTTTAAATAAGAAAGTTATGAAGAAACATTCTGTTCAGGGCCACCCATTGACCAGCAGGCAGTGTGTTGTGTTTCCATGATGGCAGTTCAAGTTCATGGACAAGTCTGGGGAGCTGCATGGGCAACACAATGACGGGGGCCAGTGTTGTCATGCACCACTGCTCTCAGACTCAGTGTTATGCTGCACAGGCAACACCTTGCAGTAGATTGGGGTGCCTTTCCTTACAATGGGATGATGTGCAGATCGAGGCCTGAAGGATCCATACACTGCATTAGGAGAAGTGGTCTGGCATGAATAATAAAAAAAAATACATTAGCTGGTAGGATGGAGGTCCAGTGGCTGCAGACCCACACCATTGATAGGTCTCCTACTGCTACCACTTACCCAGGCCTGTTACACACTATCCTTGGCACTTACCTCATAACTTGTGTTACCCCATGGATTCCCCCCATGGTTGGGTCATAAGGGGGAGGACTGTCTGTCTCCCTTGATTCTCAGCCACTTTGGTACTCCAGCTCCCTGTCAGTGTGCAGGGAATGCGACAGCTGATGGCTTCATCCTGCCACAGTGGGGGTTAATAAGTGGACCAACATGGCCCTGGGAGAGGACATAGTTCCAAGGATGCTGAATCCTGTCCTCCTCCAACACACTGGCCTCCATGAGTGACCCAAGTCAATTCTTGAATCTGGGTTGATGCTGCCATACCAGTATCTTCCATCCTGACCAAGACACTTTAAGAAAAAAAAAAACATTAAGGCAGGATACTGACCACATGTATCAGATAAGTATTATTTTATGTTTATACTACCTTGTTTACAATAGTTGATGACAATTAAGCTGCAGACTCTTTGTGACCCTGTCACTGTTCTTTTTTTTTGGGGGGGGTGCTCTGCATGTTTTCTCAGGTCCCCCCACCCAGAATCCACAGAACCCAGGAAAGGACCTTTTACTTATTACCTATGCTAGGATTCTAAGGTGTAATGATGTAGCTACAACTATTAAGACATTGTTGGCTTTTACTTATTAGGTGGTTTGTGATGCAGGGCTTTCTGTTTATTCCATTTGGGACATGTACACATAATGATATGATTCCACTATCACAAAAAGAAGGGAAATTAATTGCAAAAACTATGTTAATGCAGATATTAGGGTTGAAGAACAGAAAGCACAGAAAGTAAGGACATGAAAAAATTAAGGCTTGAGTCTTGGGAGTCTTAGCAAATTGATGGAGTGATGTTCCTTGGGGTTCCTAACCCTAGTTCCCACTCCCCCTTCCCTGAGCAAACATACTTATGCATGATCTGATGCTTTGCACAGGGCACTGCGGGCCCTGTGCAAAGACAATTATTTATGGTCTTGCTCTCATGTTTCATTAGACATGATCTCTTGTTTCACACAGAACCCATTTAAAAAAAAAATCACTGATTCTTTTGGCCGCAAGTGGCAAGATATATTTCTATACCCCCAAACATTATTTGCTTATGGGCACATGCTTCAATCTGTACCTTGAACTTCATGCAAGAGACTTGGAACCTGGGGGAGATGGTAGGCATTAGGATTGTGAACCCCAAGGAATATACACCACCACTTCACCAAGATTCCTGAAACTCCAAACCCCTATTTCCCATTTCCTTACTTTGTGCACTTTGCATTCTTCAACAATTGTGTCTGCATTAAGTCTGAAATGTGGCTTAAACCTGCAACACTGGATCATGAAATTAATATTCCTTTTTATAACATCTTTAGAATGGATAGACCATTGAGAGGTGGGGGTGTAGCAATACACATTCGGGACAAATATGCTACCTCGGTAGTAAATTCCTCTACCTTGACCAAGGAATCTGAATGTCTTAAATTAAAAGTTCAGCTCACCCACTCAGTCCCTCTTCATATCATTGAATGTTACAGGCCTCCCTCTGCAGTACATAAAGTGCCGAAGCATCTAAGTGATGTATTAGACTCCATATCCTCCAAAGTGATAATCATGGGTAACCTCAGTAATGACTGGCTTTCCATAGCATACAATCCTCTAAAAGACCTACGTGATACTTTTGGCCTTGCACAAATCATATCTGAAGTCACCCGGACTATTGTTAAAAACCCAGAGAAAGGCACATTTCTTGACACAATACTCATTAATAAACTCCACCTGTTTACCCATGCGAGTACATTCTTTAATGATATCAGGGATCATTGTGCAATAGCCTGTGTGAGGTCCATGCCCAAAGCAATATTATACTCTAAGTACATCCTTAAGAGATGCCAGAGGAAATCTGATCATATCACTTTCTGCTCAGACCTTCAATATGCTGACTGGCATGAATTTTATTTGGCACCAACTGTGGATACTGCATAGGAGGAATTTCATAAAATAGTGCTCAGGGTCTTAGATAAACATGCTCCTCTAGCAAAAATCAGGACTAAAAAGAAAATGTGCCCATGGTTCACAGGTGGATTAAAAGCTGCATTATTGCACAGGGACTCATTTTGGAAAAAGGCAAGAAAAAAACAAACTTACAGCTGATTGGACAGCCTTCAGAGCAGCTAGAAACTGATGCACCAAGCTTACGAGAACTGAGAAAGCAAGGTATTTCAAAGCAGAAATTGATTCTGCTTTGAATATCACAAAGCAATTCTGGAAAACACTAAAGGACCTTGAAGGCTATTCTCCTGCCCACTCTCTATCTCAAAAATCACTGTGGTGGTGATACCACACCAATAAACTACTGATTTTAGAACTCCTTAACAACCATTTCGCCATAGTAGGCACTTCGCTAGCCAACAATCTCTGAGCACAGTTATGTGATCAGAAATCTGAATGGCTCAATCCTAGCTTAATAAATCCTAAAGCAACTTTCTCCTCCTACCCTGTCACTGTGAAGCAAGTTGAGGATCTCCTTTTTGGCCCTTGACACCAGGAAAAGCTCTGGTGCGGATCTTATGGAGCCCTATTATCTAAAGCTAGGATATTATGCCTTATCTGCCACAATCATTCATCTGTTTAATTTGTCCCTTATGCAGGGTTCTCTCCTTGCAGTATGGAAAACAGTGCAGGTTATCCCACCCTTTAAGTCTGGTGATACCAGTGACTTAAATAATTACCGCCCAATATCCATACTTCTATCTTGTCTAAACAATTGGAAAAAGTAGTGAATTCACAATTCAAGCAACACCTTGAGAAATATAATCTACTTAACATGGTCTATTCTGGGTTTAGACCTCACCACAGCACAATCTCCGTGCTTGCTAAGGTCACTAATGACTGGCAGATGGCATTAGATGATAAAAAGTATGTATGCTCCCTATTCCTTGATCTTAGCAAAGTCTTCAATACAGTGGACCATGACTGAATTCTGACAACCTTACATATCATTGGAGTAGATACTCTGACAACAAAGTGGTTTTCTAACTACTTTACCGAAAGTTGCCAACAAGTCAAAGTGAAGGGCAATCTCTCCACTTGAAAACCCTGCAAAGAGGAGTGCTTCAAGGTTCCATTCTAGGACCACTGTTGTTTGCTGTTTATATTAACAACCTAAATGATGGAATCATAGACACTAGGATTCATCTGCTTGCTGATGATACTGTGCTGTACTTAGACAGGCCTACACCAGAACTGGCTTACAAAGACATCCAGCTCGAATTTAACCATGTACAATAAAACCTATTGCACTTGAAGCTGCTATTAAATGCTAAAAAAACAAAGGCTATGCGCTTTGCTCCCTCAGAAAATTCTAATAAAACTAAGGACAAATCCACAATCCCTTTTATTTAGACACTCTTAAGTGAGCCCTTAGAATATTGTGTCAAGCTTGAAATACTTGGGGGTATGGGTTGACGACAGGCTATCATTCTTGGAACATATTGAAAACCTAACGAAAAGTTAAAAAAGAGGCTTGGTATCTTCTTCCAGATAAAGCATCTACTCACACAGGAGGCCAAAATCCGCCAAGGGCAAACCACCTTCTTGCCGCTCTTGGACTATGCTGATATCTTATATGGGTATGGACCAAGTACAGCCCTAGGGAAACTTGACACCCTTTATCACCGGGCAGTTAGATTCATGACTGATGCACCATGCTCCACTCATCACTGCACCCTTTATTCTATGGTAAGCTGGAGCTCTATTAGTTACAGACACCACAAAAATGCAATCCTCTGGACACTTAGAGCCATCTCTAATAAGCTTCCTAAATACATCTCTGACTGTCTTCCTCTCTGCCCTGCAGGGAGCTATGTACTAAGAAGACTTTCTTATACCTCTCTCATTATTCCCAAGGTTAAAACACGATTTGGCAAAGTGGCCATAGGTCACTCTCTCCCCATCCTCTGGAACAATACGCAAAAAAAACCCTAAACATGGTACTACCAGGGAAAATACCCTTCTTTAAAAATCTTTTTGCTAGGGCCTTTAAGGAATCGTGCAACTGTAGTCACTAAATAATCACTTATGGTACTTCTTCCCTCAGTTAAACTCCCCTTCCCACACAATTTTATCCACTGAATGAATTGTATATTTTGTGTGTTATTTATATATTATGTACATATGTATTCTTCTTATGTTCTAATGCATATGATGTGTAGTCTGTAACCTATTTGCAGCATTGTATCTATTGCCTTCTGTACCTTGTATCATTATTTCTATTTTGCCTTTGTCTTGTACTAGTACCTGACCCATGCCCACCTTGTAAATGAGTTGTCTCAATGGTGTTTCACCTGGATAAGTAAAGACTGATTGATTAATGTAGATTTTTGCAAGTAATATTAAATATAACCAGTGTCTTTGTCATTTGTATTAATTTTTTTTTTAGGATTCACAGAGGAGAGGTCCTGCCAGATTAACCTAATCAAGGTTTTTGACTGGGTGATGAGGGTGGTGGACCAGGAAGGTGTGGTGGATGTGGTCTATCTGGACTTTAGCAAGGCTTTTGACATCATCCCATACAGGAGGCTGGTGAACAAACTAAGCATTGTTGGAGTGGGTCCTAATATAGCAAAATGGGTGGAAAGCGGGCTTAGCGGTAGCAGCCAGAGAGTTTTAATAAATGGAGTTCAGTCAGGTGAGGGAAGGGTGACAAATGGGGTGCCACAGGGGTTGGTATTGGGTCAGGTTCTCCTGAATATCTACATTAGTGATTTTGTGGATGGATTGGAAGGGAAGGTGTGCCTATTTGCAGATGATACAAAAATCTGCAATAGGATCGACACACCAAGGGGTGAAAACAATGAAGGAGGACCTAGGGAAGTTAGAGGAGTGGTCACAAACTTGGCAGTTGAAATTCAATGTGAGAAAGTGCAGAATAATGCACGTAGGACATGGTAACCCACAGGCCAATTATGAGCTGGGGGGAGGAGTCACCATAATAAGTCAGGAGAGGGACCTAGGGATTAGCATATTAGAAGACTTAAAGGTGGTGAAACAATGAGATAAGACAGCAGGAAAGGCAAATCGTATGATGTGCTGTATAGGGAGGGTTATAACCAGTAGGAAAAAGGAGGTGATAATGCCCCCATATAAATCCCTGATGAGACCCCACCTTGAGTATGCTGTGCAGCTCTGGAGGCTTCATTTCCTTAAGGATATAGACAGGTTAGAGAGGGTACAAAGGAGGGTGATTAAAATGGTGAAGGGCCTGCATCAAAAGCCCTACAAAGAAGACAGGCTAAGGGATTTAGATCTGTGCTCCCTGAAGATCAGGAGAGAGGGGAGACAGGATCTAGACATTTAAATATCAAAAAGGAATACTCCAGGTACAGGAAGGGAGCATCTTTCAAAGAAACAGATGTCCAAAGAATAGAGGGCACAATATGAAATTGGAGGGGGTTAAGATCAGAAGGAATAGGAGAAAGTACTTCTTCACGGAAAGGGTGGTGGATCCATGGGACAGCCTCCCAATAGAAGTGGTGGGGGCTAAAACAGTTACTGGATTTAAGAATGCATTGGATAGGCACATAGGTATCACCAAAACTGGTAGGGAAGAAATCTGGAGCCAGTGCAGGGTCCAAAGACACCAGAGGTAAGGGTAGAGGGCAGGAGGGTAGGGGCTGATGACCATGTAGGGTCTGCAGTTTTATATTAGGCAGGGAGGAATGGGCAGACTGGGTGGGCTGGATGGTCCTTTTCTGCCGTCACCCTCTATGTTTCCATATTTCTATGTTTACGTAGGATGGCAATACAGGCAGTCCATTTAGAGTTATAAGAAAAGAAAATACTGAAGTAAACAATATTTCATACTGTTTGGAATATTACAATTTCTAGTGTCTATGTATATTTACATTTTTATAATAGATATTTAAATCATAGTTTGGCTCTTTTATTTATTAAATTTTATTTGTAGACACTTAATTTCAGATAACTGTAAATTTAATTGATTTCTCAACCTTTTATTAGTGACAGATACTATATTGTCTACAAATGCTTAAATTCAACATTGAATACATATTAACTTTGGTGTATAATATGCAATGTTGTTTAACTTTTTAAAATATTATTTTAGTAGATGTTAAATAAAGAGATGCAGGAGTGCATCCATGTTTGACACCTTTGTTACAATATGCATTTTTTTAATTATTAGAGAACCTTTAACATCATATATTTTACCAGTTTTAGAGTGCAAGCTATCAATGATATGAAATAAATCAGAGTGAATAGCCAATTATGTCAAATTGGGCCATAGTAGAATACCCCTTGAAATGCTGTCAAATAAGTTATTTATTTTAAATGTTTTAGCAGGAAAGACATACCAAACTTATAATAGCTTGTTTCATAAGTGACCTGGGGGAGGGTAGAGGAAGTGAAGTACTGTACAGTAAAAGTTGACTACACTAAACAACAAATAAAATAACTATTAAAATAGTAGGATACAGATATACTCATCTTATATCAATGAATGTAACATAGAGTGGTTACTTTTGCAAATGGACATGCAGTACTTCTCCAGAAGATGTTGGAGTGTAACATTTTAATTGCACATTGTAAACACATACTCATATTCTTCTGTATGATTAGACATTCATCCAAGACCACTCTTATGGTAGTAAGAGCGGTCTCACGTGCATTCTTAGTATGTGAGAACTGCAAACTGAAGGTAGGCCACTCTAAGACTCTAAGTAAGACCAATCTAACAACCAGAATGGTGGTCTAGAATAATGTATTTTAAGCATCATTAATAATATATTTAAATAATAAGGCATGACAGGGTGTCAATTATTGTGGGATGCTTTACATACAAGAGAAGTGCCATTACCCCTCAGTTACACACACTTGAAATGCCTTACTGCAATTATAAAATGGCTTCCCTGATTTTTTTTTTATTTTAAGACCAAATAATGCGGTTCAGAAAGTTAAGCACTTCTGACCTGTGCTGTTCTGGTGAGATAACAGCATGGTCATGTTACTGGATTCCACCAATCACAGTTCAGTATTTCTCGTACCCATTTCATAATAAACTAAAAAAGTAGTCCTCTCTGAATGTGTCAGTTTCCAGTGCATCTGCTCATGAGACAATCTTTCTAGAATGTGATCATCTCACATAGAGGCGAGGTGAGCACTCTGACTGGTCAAAATAGCTCCCTCGATCTATAATATGCAAATTTTGAAATTTTTATCAATCTTTCTGAAAGAGCTCAGTTCAGTCTGAAACAATGGAACCAACCAATGCTAGGGTAGGATTGCACCTGCTATTTCTTTGAATGATTTTAGCCATTAATAAAGATATTCTGGCCCAGTGAAGTGGAGGGCTGAGGCATCCATGCCTTACCACCTGCTATGCTGGCACCCCGTGTTCATGGTGCACGCAGGCCACCAGAAGTCAGCTGGTGAGTGAGAGGATTGAGCATCCACAAGACTGCTCTCCTCTCCTGGGGAGGGGTTGGTATGGAGTCTGCTGCTTGACTGGCCCTTGATGGTGGCTGGGGGCTGGCTCAATGGACCCACTCTGTAGGAGTCGGATGCAGGGCAGATACTCAGTGTGCTGCATGAAGAAGTGCATGTAGCTCAGCCATTGGTGTCATTGCATGCCTTCTGGCTGCACTCAGGGCCAGAAATTAACCAGGAAAACATCCCAACTGATGAGACGATGCTGAACCCCCGCAGGCACCATACCCAGACAGCCGGCATCTCATGGAAGCAGAGGTGAATCTGGTAATGCTGGGGTGATGGTGTTGGGTGAGCCAGTGGAAAGGGGCTGGTCAAGAAGGAGAGAAAGAGATATTTAAAAATAAAAAAAAACTATTCTGATGTCCCAGGGGAAAACTTAAAACAAATATTATTTTTCCACACAGCTCAGCTTATGTTTTACGTATTCTCTGCATTTCGCTTCCCATTTTACTTTATAGCCCTGCATATTAGCATGGAAACAGCATCACTGTCTGAAGCTTTCTGCTTTGACTGCATACTACTACAGTACTTGACATCAAAAAAATTTGACATAAAAAAAAAAATTCGACTCTCTCAATAGCTGGGTTGCGGTTCATAAACCTGATGTTATCTCAATAGTTGAAACTTGGCTGTCAGACTCTACCCCTGACTCCCTGGTCTCACTCCCTGGCTACTCCCTCTATCGGGAGGACTGTGTTGATAGGCGAGGTGGGGGCTGTGCCATTTATGTCAAAGACCATCTCATTGGACTAGCCCTCCCAGCCCTGGTCCTTGACTTCAGGGCTCAGGCCCTAACCCTAAAACTATCTCCTGATCCCTCTAGGGGTCCCATCTACCAGACTACAGCGTACATACCTCCAAAAAATCAAGCACAAGCACTAGGCCCACTAATCGATTATCTTACCTCCCTACCCCACTCCTCTGACCAAATCCTTGTGGGGGACTTGAACATCAATTGGCTTAGCCCTTCATCCACTTCCTCCCGTGATGCCTTTGCAGCCATTGACCTAACCCAACTAGTCTCCCAACCCACTAGAGTGAATCCTAGAATGGACTGTAGCACACTCCTGGATGTGGTCCTCACAAACCGCCCTAACCGCATCTGCAATATTCAAATCCTCCCAGACTGCCTTAGCGACTACTCTCCAGTTCTCTTCTATTGGTCAACCTCCTTGCCCAAACCCTCAGCACAAACTACCCTTCAGCGACGTCTTAGACCTGGTGGGCTGAAAGGCCTTAAGCAACTCCTAACCCTCATAGACATATACTAAATGCCCCAGATATTGACACGGCCCTTACCTTCTTTATCCACACCTTCAACTCTGCTTGCGACATTTTTGCACCCATAACTGCACTCCGGTCCAAAGTAAGGCATGCCCCCTGTGTTACCCCCACTCTGTGCCAACTTCTTAAGCACAGGGACAATCTATGGCACAATGCCACAGAAACAGGCCACCCAGCTGACAGACTGGCCTATGCTGCTGCCCGGAACAAATGTACATGGGCCATCTGCAAAGCGAAGGCTGAGCACTATCAAGCCTCCCTCACTTCCTCATGGGGGAACGCTAGGACCTTCTGGGACAACATTAAGCAGCTGAATGGTGGCACACGTTCCCCCCCACCTTCGCTTATCAACATTAATGGTTCGGTCTCCCAGACCCTGTCCTTATTGCCAACCACCTCAACAAATCTTTCACTGACCTTAGCCCAGTGCTCCCAGATAATTTCTTCACTCCCCCTCCCTCCAGGTCTGTCCCTATTCTCCCACACCCCTTGTTCTACCTGCGCTCAATGACTCCCTTGATCCCAGTCTTCTCCGTCAGGTTCTGGATCTGGTTATCTCACCAATCACCAGCCTCTTTAACAAATCCCTCTGCCTAGGGCAATTTCCCTCTGCCTGGAAGATAGCTACTGTCACCCTAATACACAAGGGTGGTGATAGGACCCTCCCTAGTAATTATCAACCTATCTCAATCCTCTCTCCTCTCTCTAAGGCCTCAGAAAAAATTGTGGCCACACAAATCTCTGAATACCTCGATAAATATAACATCCTCTGCCCAGAACAACATGGTTTCAGAGCAGGCCACAGCACCAATACTGCCCTCCTGGAGTTCTCTAACTTTCTTCACACTCACTGACTTGCTCCCTAGCAGGTGCAGTGTTCATTGACTTATCAAAAGCCTTTGATACTGTCTCCCACCCCCTCCTGCTAGCTACCCTTAGTCACTTAGGCTTTGCCACTGGGCCTGTTTCCTGGTGCTCCAGCTACTTGTCGGCCCGCTCACAACATGTGAAAATCAATGGGAAACTTTCCAGCACCTGCCCTATCCACTCCGGAGTCCCTCAGGGCTCCATTCTTGGGCCCTTGCTCTTTTCCCTTTTTCTCAACTCCCTGCCCAGCGTACGTACTGGTAAAATCCTTCTTTATGCAGATGATGCTGTACTCTTTGCCTCCGACCGTAATCCCATCTCACCTCAGGATTCTCTGCAGAAATCCTACAATGATGCAGAAGCCTGGTTTACTGAGCACAGACTAGTAATTAATCTAAAGAAAACCAAAACCATGCTCTTTGCCCACCCTCAAAATAAATCCAGTAACTATCCTCTCGCAGTCCACTCCACCTCTAAACTCTCTATTGAGCTAGTCCACTCTTATAAATACCTAGGTATAACCTTTGACCCTGCCCTCTCTTTTCATGCCCACATCTCTGCCCTTGCCTCAGCCTCTAACACTTGGCTGGGTATCCTCTAGCATCATAAAAACTGCCTCCCCACGGATGCCCTCTGACTTGCAGTCACATCCTCTGTTCTATCTCTGGTAGACTATGGCCTACCTGTGTATGGTGCAGCAGACCAGACTGCCCTGCACAAGATCCACCTCACCTTAAACAAGGCCTACAGGCTCATAACTGGGGCTCCTAGTCTAACCCACACTTGCCTTCTTTACACCATGGCTAATCTACTCAACCTAGATGAGCGCCTCAAATACCAAACCTGCCTCCTAACAATAAAATCACTCCTTGGGCTGTCCCCACCAGGTCTGTCAACCACTATCCACCGAGCAAACCCTACAGTGCATACCCGTATATCCCGCAAAACTGCACTGGTTATACCGAGGGTGAGAACCTCGCAAGGTCAAAGGACTTACCCTTACAGAGCCCCCTGTTGGTATAGTGCCCTCCCCGCTGAAGTCACTGATGCCGCCTCATTATCTTATTTTAAAACTAGCCTTAGAAATCACCTGCTCTCAACACACAGCTGTACCTGCCTTTAAGCCTCCTCCTATCCTTCCAGACAAAGCTCACTGAGCAGCTCTCTGACCTTCTGTCCAGCTCTACCTTTACTTGCTACTATCTTCCCCACAGTCCTCTTCTGATGTCTTCCACCCAGCCTTACCTTTATTCTGCCCACCGAATCAATCTCCATGTAACTACTGTATATTGTCTACTCTGTAAAGCGCACATGTAAGCCTGTTGTATACTGTGTTTGACATATGCCTGTATTTTTGGCTGATTCCTAAATGTACTCTGATTTTTTGTCTGCCTTGATGTATGTTTCTTGCACTGTTTTGTCCTCACTGTGACGAGGTACCTTTGTAAATGAGCCTCTGGCTCAAAGGTTGTTAAACTGATGTTCTAATAAATAAATAAACATCACATTATATAATGTTCTGTTTCTACCACAGTAATCATTTCCACAACAACAGATTATGATGTCATAAGTAGCAGATTGTGATGTCAATTGAAAATAAGCAGCCAGAGGAGAACAGTAGTTCTATTTTCATGTTACAGGAGAACATTTATGAATCATGCCTCTCATAGTTTTAAAGTCCACGAAATTATCCTTTAACTGAGGTATTGCCCTCCTAAGTACCTGACACAGTCCAGAAATATAGATGATCAAGTCCACCCCTATTGATTCTACATTGCCACCATTGTTAGAAGCATGTGATGTCACTGACTATCTCTGCTTCATTACAGTGTGCTTAGCTGTGACATGTTCATCAGTGAAATCACAAGGTTCTAAAAATGGTAGTAATCTGGAATCAATATGGAGAAGACATAGTCACTGATATCTCTGGACTGCTGCCAGCTATAAGTACCCCCAAATGCCTCATTTAAAAGAATGTTTAATTGGCTTTCATACTGTTATGGGCACAGTTCAGGAATGTTCCCCTTTAATGTACACATTTATTATGAAAAAAGAAGAGAGGTAAATATAGTGAATAGGTGAAATAGTAGCCAAAATGTGTCTAAGTATGTTATGTTACATTTCCCCAGAATGTCCTTGTCGCTTCAAGAAAGTAATTCATGGCATTCAGTCATTTCAAACTATGATTAATGCTGGCCAGTTTGGTTATTCTTATGTAAAAAAATTATATTCTTTATCAAAATGCACAATACTGTATTAAGTTCTATTTTCCAAATGCAAGAAATCTTGTAGCCTTAATTTAGTACAGTAAAATAAATGCTTGGAGCCTACAAAGCCTGCATATTAATGCATTGCACCTTCCTGTGTTTTGTATTTTCTTCTAATTTAAGCTACAGTAAGTATGTTCATGAAAAAGCAGTACACTAAACAATGCATAGTAATGAATCATAATTTACAATTCCTTGCGTAAATATTTCCATAAATGATATTTTCTTTTACATTTCAAACTAGATGAGCCAGATGCTTATTCTCTTGTCAGAGATGGATGGAACGTGAGTAGGAATTACTGTGCTTGTTTACCCTTATCAAAATTGTAGCCCTAACCATTTTCTGTGTTTCTGGACCAATTCCAGGAACTCATGAAGCTCAAAACAAATCCTGGTTTGCATTTTCTTGGCAAATAACCATTTTTTATGAGAACCAGAAGCATGATCACTAGACTTGATATGAGGAAACAAGGGCCCATCAGAGTATCTGCTGTCATCTTTGAAGAGTCCTTCTGTTCTACTAAAATGGTGTTCAACATTATCAAGAAGGAATGGGTTTCTGAACTAACATCTTTAAACTGACAGTTGGGTTAGGGCCTATGTTAGCAGCACTGAACAGGCACCTTTTTGAATCTTACTATAACACATCAAGTTGGTTTCTGGGGAGAAAAACTCTGTCTCAAGACATGACATGGTAAGTGAATAATATTCAGTTACCCTGTCCTTTATAAGAATATAACATTAGTTTGAGACTCACAAAAGCATGATGGGTTGTTAATAAACCTGCTTAGACAGGTCAGCTTTGCTTCAATGTTTTTCTTGTTATTGGAACACGGAATCTGCTGGATATTGATGTCAGGGGGGACACTCTCTTTTCCCTTGGGACACAGTTACAAAATACATTTCTGAGGATTCTTGTGGGAGATATAAGGCCCCAGAGGCTCCATAGGGCATTTGAGATTTAGACATTGATTCATGTATGCATTTTTCCCTTTTTTTTTCTTCTTTGTTTTTGGTTGGGGTTGTCCTAACCACTAGGTTACAAACCCAGGCATGTGGAAGCTATTAAAGGGTATGTAGTGTAGCTGTGTATGTACATAGTTATTGTTTGTACATAGTGGTCACACCCAGTTTTGGGGTGTGGACCCGGGCGTGTCCTAGGCACATATGTGTTTGTTTGTCTAATGATTATTGGGGGAAAAAAAAGAAAGAAATACAATAAAGATGATTTAAAAAAAAAAAATAAACCTGCTTAGACAAGGCAAAGAAAAAAAAGTGAAGTTTCAGTCCACTGTCAACATCCTGATCGCTGGGTATATACAACAAATCCAGGACCTAAAATATCACTAAATTTGAAAGACATGGGCATAAACAGAAAGGATAGCTTTTTGTCCATGCAACTGTACAAAAGCCTTGTTCCAAACATTGATTTGATACACAACTGTGTATTTAAACCTAACCTAAGTTTCATGATTTTGATGAAAACCTGGCAAAACAAGTGGGTAGTGATGATTTAGTAGGAATCAAAAATTACAGTATAATAAGTCAGGACAGTAACAAAAGAGAAAGAGAGAAATTACTGTATGGTTTCACAATAAATATGTTGCTAGGAGGAAGGGATTAAATGTCCCAAGTGATGTTTATGTAGTAGTTGGGGTACAAATAAATATCCTTGGGGGGGTAAACCAGTGCTCTTAGTGGGCTGTTACAGGCCACCTATATTTTCTGTACACAGAATAAAGGATTAAACAAAAAGCATGCTGCCATTTGCAAGACTAATGAATTGCTCCTAATAGGAGACCTCAATCTGAATTGAGGTAGTGAAGAAAAATCATAGCATCTGCATAGTATAGCCATCTTGTTTGGGCTAGATCAATTAATAAAAGAGCCAAGACAGTGAAGGACAAGTGTCCATCCACAGCAAACAACATTGCATTTTATTTTTACTAACTCACCAGATACATATAAAAAAAATAGTTACAATGATGAGCCTAAATAGTAATTTGTATATTATTTATTGTCTTAAACAGAATTGCAGCAAAACGGACCACCTATCACTGTTCATTAGAGATCTACAAAAACCTTGGACTTTTTTAAATGTAATGTCTGATCTAGATAGTCAAAACTGGGAAAAACTGCACTTGATACCCAATATAAATAGTGACTGGGACAATTTAGTCTTATTGGGTGCAATCTACAGCAAACACTTCCCCTTAAAATTAAAAAGAAAAACAGAATTAAGCTGTATGGTATAATAGTTCTATTGATGCAGTTAAAAAAAAAATTATGGGAATTGGCTAGAAGAGACGGTAGTAAGGAAAATTGGATTAATTATAAAACAGCAAGAAATACATGCATGAAGGAAGTCAGAGATGCAAAAGAATAATATTTAAAAACAAGACAAGGCAGTTGGCAAGCAATTCCAGATCATTTTGGGATATAATTAAAGTACTAAATGGGAATATTTAAATAAACAGAGAAATCTGTGTAATTAATGATGATAACAATTTCATCAAAGAGGAGGAGGATCTTTCAGACATGTTCAATGAATTTCTCCTTAATGTGGGAGCTCTTGAATGTGAAAAAAACACAGAGAGAAAGTAAGCACTCATGGGGCTGATGAGGTCGGCATACAATTTGTTTTTAAAGATATAATAGAACAAGAGGGTCACAAACATATATTGCAATTAAAAGTGGCAAATGTTGTGGGGCTGATAACCTTACCTCAAGATTTTTGAAATATGCAGCACTTTAGATTTTGAGACCTTGGGAATACGTTTTTTAACTTAAACTTTACTGATATCTCTGGAATACAATATCAGTAGAGCATCAGTTTATAATATCATAAACCAGACATTCACATTATAAGAAGGAATCAAAATAGGAATCACATATATGATTTACAACAGGACAACCAGAAAAGATTCCCAAAGTCATTATTTGTGGCTTCTTATGGTGTTCCCAATGTGATTTCACCTTGAATTCAGTGGAGTTGTTACTAAGATTGAAGTGGGCCAGGGATGACCCTATTTTTAAAGGTGACAGTCCTAGCCTAATGACAAGCTATAGCCCAATATCATTACCTCTAGTGGTAACAGGGTTACTGGAGAAGTTTGCTGCAAAACAGCTACAGTTTCTCTTGGAAGAGTTCAACAAAGAGGATAAATTCCAATCTGTCTTCTGTAGAAACTGTAGTGCAGTTACTTCCATGTTGAAGGTCTAGGATGATGTCAACAAGGCCTTAGAGCTTGGAAGAGTTAATGGGGCTATATCTGTTGACCTCTCCAAGACCTTTGGCATGATGGACCATAAGGTGCCCTGTCACCCAAACCAGCATCCCTCAGATATTCTATTACAGGGCTTGGAAGAAAGTATTGGAAATGTGGACTACCATCTATATGTATATGATATAGTGGTCTTCACCTCTGATTCTTCAGTAGAAGTAGTGCAAATGCAGCTGCATTCAGCTTTTGTAGATCGTCAGTCATTTTGTAATCAGATCTCTTCAAAAATAAATGAAAAGAAAACTAATGAAATACTACTTAGAACTGCTCAAAAGCTAAATAAATTAGATAGCAGTGCACTAAATATCCATTCTAAAGATGGAAGTAGGACTGAACAAGTAGAGGGGTATAAATACCTAGGTTATTGGATAGACATACAAGGATCTGGTAATTTACATCTTTCAAAAGGTATAAGTAGAATAGGTCACTGCTTTGGGGCTCTATACCGAAACAAGGGATGCTTGGGTTTAGAGGGAAGATTACAAATAGCCCAAACACAAGTACTTCCCATATTTGACTATGCTGACCATCTTTATGAATTTTGTATAAAGCATTAGATACATAAAGTAGATATTTTACACAAAAGATCGCCATGTATTTTCTCAGATAGTTCAAATGATATTGATTGCTGCACTCTATACATAAAACTAGACTGACTATCCATCACAGATAAACACAGGGGCCTGGATATTCAAACTGTGCCAGGCTGTGGCTCAAGCCTGGGCACAGCTCAACTTTGTTGCGCAGGGGTGTGGCCTAGGTGATATACAATGGAGCTGTGCCATGGTGCAGCAGCTTGGAATATCACACCCTGGCCACCCCCGCTGTGCATGGTGCAGTGGCCAGAGTGGAGCATGGAGATGTGCTAGCGCAAGTGCCATCGCGCCATACACAGCACCTGCGATATTCAACAGGGGGCATGCAAATGGGATCATATTTTATGCAAGGGGCACATGGGGCCATTTGCATGTCATTATGGCTCCATTTACATGCCATTAGCATGCAGGTGCGCCGATCCCCGACGACTTGTGCCTGGTGCCCTGCCAGGCAGCAGCTGTCAGGGACTGACGCCCCCTGCAGCCCGATTGTGGGCATTTGTCTATAAGAATAACCCCCCCAACATCCCTGGTGGTCCAGTGGACCGCTATGTGCCCAATCGTGGGTATTTGTCTATAAGAATAACCCCCCACGTCCAATATCCCTGGTGGTCCAGTGGACCGATCACAGTTCGATCAGGGCATCTGTAAAGACAAATATTCCTTTACCCTGGTGGTCTAGTTTACCCCCATCCCACCCCGCCCACTGAGCCCCACTGCCCCGCTCCTCGTCAGTCAAGGGTGGTAGCACCACCGCCTCGTTACTCGCACTGACAGTCAGTAGGGTTGATGCCCATTGGTTCACAGTGTGAAATCCAATGGGTGTGCAGCTATATTGTACATTAGTCCAGATATGTGAATGAATCATTCACATATCTGGACTGAGTAGTATCGGTATGGTTGCACGCCCATTGGCTCATGCTGTGAACCAATGGGCATGCAGCCCTACTGAGCTGTCAGTCGGGCGGGCGGTGGGTGGCAGGTGGTGGGTTGCTGCTCGTCTGGCTGACCGGGGAGCTGCAGGTGGCTCAGGGCGGGTGGGGAGGTGTGTACACTAGACCACCAGGGTAATAGGAATATTTTATGCTTTACAGATGCCCACGATCGGTCAGCGATCAGTCCACTGGACTACCAGGGATATTGGACGTGGGGGGATTATAATACCGATGCCTGTGACTGGGCACATAGCAGTCCACTGGACCACCAGGGATGTTGGAGAGGGGCTTATTCTTATAGACAAATGCCCGCAATCTGGCACACAGCGGTCCACTGGACCACCAGGGATGTTGGAGGGGGATTTAGCTACATGGATGTCTGCAATGGGGCATGGGGGGGCGCTTCCAGGTGCGGCAGAAACTTGGGTGGCCACCCACAGGTGGCAGCTGCCGTGTTGTGCCCTGCAATGCGGCAGCTCACCAATGGTGGCCATCCTTGTTCCTTTTTTAAAACGCTTTTGTGCAGAGGCGCGGGCGGGGTTGTGCATGCATGACTGTACATCCGGTCTGAATATCGGGCTGCAGGTTATGCATGACGCCCAACCTGTGCCTGCATACATTACTGATGCACTCGGCGCATCGGGATTTGTGTGGTGCACTTTTCCCTTTGAATATCATGCGTGCAGGTATCAGTATTGTGCATGGCGCAACACTGTTGTGCCATGCTAACCCTTTTAAATATCTGGCCAGGCTGTATAAAATGCAATTTCTACCAACATAAAAGCGTAAAACAAAGCTTCTGGGGCCAGAGTCACAAAACGGTGTCATTGTGCAAACCCAATTTGCACAATACAAACCAGGTTTTGCACTGAAGTGGTATTCACAAAACCCTGTTTATGGGCGCAAACCAGGTTTGCGCCAGAGCAAAGTGTGAAGAGGGCCACAATGCAAATGAGGGGGAAAGGACATGCATATTGGCACAGTCCCATTCATAAAGTATTTTCTCCTCACAAGGGCTATTTGTGGTGTTCCTTGTATGAAAAAAATACTGCTGAGTGAGACCTTGCTTTAATACTGCACAACCCTGATGGTTGGAGGAGGTATTGTGATACTCTCCATCACAGATTACCAGTCTGAGTAATAAAAACAGTCTCTGTGGTGCTACTGGTCAGCACCCCCCCCCCGCCGATGGCCAGGCACATTAAAAATGAACACTACTTCCTGGTGTTCAGTGGTTCCTCCCCCCTTGCGATCACCAGCCTGATTTGAAATAAAGGTGTTCCTGGTGGATAGTGGTCCATCCCCTCACCCGATCCCTCGCCTCACATCAAAATCCATATTCCCTGGTGTCCAGAAGTCTCTCCCCCTCATCAATCGCTGGCCTGAAATAAAATGCAGATACTCACTGATGGTCTAGTGCCCCACCCTTCGCTGATTGCTGGCTCAATAAAAATGCAGATATTCCTTGGTGCTCTAGTTGTCCCCCTCACCAACTGCCTGCCTTATATAAAATGCAGATACTCTCTGGTGGTCTGGTGGATGTCCTTCCCTATCTTCGATCTGCCCTTTTCCTGCAAGTCATATTTTTCCCTGGTGTCTAGTGGACCCCTTTCCCCCCACCCCAGCTGGTAGTGTCCCACCATGAAGTAATTGACATTGACACAGTCCCACACAAAAGATTAATGGTCAAATTAACCAGTCTGGGAGTGGGTCCCAGGGTGGTAGCTTGGGTAAAACATTGGCTGCACAACAGGCCACAGAAGGTAATTGTAAATGGAGTCCGCTCTGAAGAAATAGGGGTTACTAGTGGGGTACCGAAGGGTTCAGTATTGGGTGCAGTCCTTTTTAATGTCTTCATCAGTGACATTGCAGAGGGACTGGAAGGAAAAGTATGCCTTTGCAGATGACAAAGATCTGCAACAGGGTTGATACACAAGGAGGCGTGGAAAGGATGAAACGGACTTGGCAAGGTTTGAGGAATGGTCAGAAGTATGGCAGCTAGGATTCAATGCAAAGAAGTGCAAATAATGCACCTGGGAAACAAGAACCCAGGGAAGAATACACAATGGGTAGGGAGGTAGTAACAACAACAAAAAGGAAAGGGACCTGGGGGTAACTATATCAGATGATCTAAGGTTAGCAAGCAATGTGAGAAGGCAGTAGGGAGGCTGGGGGTATACTGGGATGTATAGGGAGAGGCATCAGCAGCAGAAAACAGGAAGTTGTTATCCCTCTGTACAGACAGTTGGTGAGACCCCATCTGGAGTACTGTGTCCAGTTCTGGAGACCCCATCTCTGCAAGGACATAGACAGGATAGAGGTAGTCCAGAGGAGGGCAACTAAAATGGTGCAGGGTCTGCAAGAGAAGCCGTATGAGGAGAGACTAAAGGAGCTTAATATGTATACCCTTGAGGAAAAGAAGGAGGGGACATGATAGAAACTTTTAAGTACCTCAGTGGAATCAACAAAGTCCAAGAGGGTAGCATCTTTCAGAAAAGAGACTTGCAAGAACAAGGGACACAATTTAAAGATAGAAGGAGGGTGGTTCAGGGCATGTGAGAAGTATTATTTCACAGAGAGGGTAGTGGATGCATGGAACAGCCTTCCTGAGGAGGTTGAGGGGTCTAAAACTGTGGGAGAATTCATGAATGCCTGACACAGACATAAGGCAATTTTGTGGGGGGTAGGAAGAAATAGGCTGTTGGTTAACTAGGATCTGCGGCCTATCCTGTAGGTAGGGAAATGGGCAGACTAGATGGGCCAAGCGGTCCTTATCTGCCATCAAAGTCTATGTTTCTATGTTTCTATGTAAGTGGTAGCGCTGGTCCAGGTTGATGGTGACAGGAGGTCACCTCTGCTGTATATTTTAATAAAAATGATTTTAACTTTTCTCTAAGTCATGGAGGTTGCTTTATTTAGTGAGTCTAGCTCCTTTGGAAAATTTGCATTTTCCCATCACCCTGCTCCCCCCATCTCCAACTAAGCTGATGACAAGCACAGTCCTCCTCTTTCCACCATAGCTGGCCATTGACTGAGCTGCCAATGATCAAATACTGTGTACCACTAGCCACCAGGGACTATTTTCCATCTGGCCAATGATCGGCAATCATGGGAGGGGACCACTAGCCACCAGGGACTATTCATTTTTTTCCAGGTGACAATCAATAATAATAAGAGGGGGACCACAGGCACCAGGGACTATTCTTTTGTTTTACTTGGGCTGGCAATTGGTGGGGGGGTGTGCTAAACTCTGTTGTGGCTCATGTGAATGGGTCCATAATGGGCATGCAAATGGCCACCTAGTGCCTTGCATACCCAATGGTCTCATTTGCATTGCTGCCTTTGTGACTACAAAGTAGTGCACCTGCACTATGCATTGCTGGGCCATTTCCTTGGATGCAAGTCAGGAGATCGGGGTTAGAAGTAACAATAATGAAGCTATCATGACTCAACTCTATTATGTTCCATAGTCAGATAGTCAGTACACTATCTGCCCGGATACAGTTTTTTAACACCTGGGTAACTTCAAAATGCAATGCTAAATTTTGCATTGCTTTTGCAATTTTTTGTGAATCTAACCCCTGGTTACTAACTGAGAGGTTGGTAATAAGAGAAAACTCTGCATCCTTCAGAACTGCAGTTCTTCTGGAATTGGTCTCTTTATGCCTTGCTACAGAAGGAGTCAGGATCTTTATTTGTTTTTAGGTACCTCAAGTACAGAATTCCCTCCCTTAGATTTTTAGGCTACAGGGAAGAAAAACTCCAACTCCCAGGCAAATAAAAACATGTTTGTTATCATCATTACCCCAAACATACTGTATGACAAAAGTAGGGGAGATTTAACATGATCCTTCCACACTATATATTGGTGTAGAAAACTTTTGCAAACATTTTTTATGCACATTTATATAAGTTTGACTGTTTTCAGTATCAGTTACATTGTACATGTTTTAATGAACATCTTTCTATCCAGATGAACAAAGTGGGTGATTTGATACCTTTTATTGGACAAACAAGAGATTTGCAAAAATATAAGCTTTCAGACTACACCGAGCCTTTCAATGGACATTGGCAGATAATTCAGAGAAACATTCTTTTTTTTCTTTTCTTTTTTTCTACATATATTTTATCCTTCTCTGGGCAGCCAGGGGTGGTGTCTCAATCATGCACCATTGGCCCCTGAGCCCAACCTCCACTTGACCCTACCCCAAGACTTCTCACAGATTACCCCCATGGCTTGGCCAGATAGGGAGCCCCCCCCTTCATGGAGCACAAGCTCAGATCTGGGGCAGGTGATGGAGGAGGATCAGCAAGACATGGTATTTGAGCATCATGGAGACCCTGGTTGCCATTTTTCCTCTGTTCTTGTCCCCCTCTGACATCTGCCATGAGTGCACACATGTGGGGGCACCCACATGCCAAGCCCACTGTGCACCTGCCTCACTCCTGTATTGCCTCCCAGCCCCCAGCAGATGGGGATCAGCAGGCATGATGACAATCCATCCATTCAAAAGAGAGGAGAGCAGTCCTCCAGATGCTGGATCCTCTCTCACCGCTGCTGACCCCCAGAGGCCCAGGATCATTCCCAAGCCTGGGTAGCTGGTGTGACATGAGGTGTAGTGTCCAGTGCCTCAAATTCCAGTGCCACAGGGTCAGCACAGAGAAACACTCTTAAATATATTGGTTGGAACCGGAAAAAACAACAACTTTTACACATAGATGTGACATTTAAATGATGTTTCTCTGTATAGTTCCTCTTTTTGTACAAAGAGCAATAAGGCTGCAAACAATTCTCTTATTTTATTCAGTAATGGTTACATGCATTTATGTACTGCTACTTCTTTTATGAGTGTTTTTGTGCTGTATTTAATGTTTTATGATCTAACAGTTGTGTGAGCATAGATAGGGTTGTCACTGCAAATGAGCCTTGACTCAGTAACTTTTCAGTTGTAAATCCTATCAAAATGTCACAATCTTAGCACTATTATTATTCATAATAATAATATTCAATAGCATAGTAACCTTTCCCTAAATAGAATTCCAATTCCCTCTTCATTTTGGAAATCTATGAAATTTTCACCAAGAGATGAAATCCTGGTTATGCCTCCTGTTCCTTATCTTGGTCAGTACTACATATTGATAGTAATGTCCATTAAGCCAAACAAAAAGCTATAGGCACTATTGTGGTGCTATACCAGCTTACTTGGGTTCACATTAATGGATAGTGGTAAGGTCTGGTAGGGGAAGTAGTTGATCTGGAGATCAAAAGGGATCAATTTTCCATGAACATTCAACATTTTTAATAAAACCAACAAAGGAGAAAATTTACATATGTAGTATTAAATAGCAGTTTACAAGTAGAAACCCCAAAATCTTAGTAAGATGCTTCTAATCTTACAGTTGTAGATTATTGTGATTCTACTTGCTGTGGAGAAAGGTAGGAAGGTGAGTTTGCTGTTGATTTGGGATTAGCTTAAATCTTTATTTAACTCTGTAACAAATTTGTTGTTGTGAGTTTGCTGTTGGTTTGGGAGCCAGCTAAAACGTTCTTTAACTCTGTAACTGATTTTCAGGAGGACTGTTGCTGGCTGGAGTAACCCCACCCACCCACCTCTCCACCAGCCAACCCTCCACCAGCCTTTCTTAAATACTGGCAAGACACTGGGGGTTGGGCTTGAAGGCTGTGAGGGATGAGCTTGGAGAACTTAAAAAATGCCCATATGAACTAACTCTTAAAGCTAATAGTGAGGTGGTGAAAAATTCAAACATTCAAGCTTTTTATTAGTTGGATTATAGGGTTTAAATGTTTTAAAGTTGCAAGTTTGAAAGTCGGACTGACAAGCTTGTGTTAACAAAGGGTAACTGCATATTTTAAAGCTGAAAGTCTAATGTTCAAACTGACAAGGTCATGTATAGATGTATTAACTACAGTTACCTGAGCTAGCAAGCTAGGGACTTTAGGATGAAGAAGGACTCAGAAGCAAACTAGTAGGGTCACATATGGCATCCTGCTATTGCTGTACAGACTATGTGATAAGGAACTGAGGTTATGTTTAAGTAAAGTGTGAATTATTGAGGGAAGGAAATGGGGAATTATGGGGGATCTCACTTAGGGGTGTAGGGGCACAAATAAGGGTGGCAGGAGGCATCAGAACAGTGGATGAAATGGGGGCACCATGGAATGAGGGTGGCAGACACAGGGAGGATAATGGGGTGCAATGATTGTGGGATGACTGGATGAATATACTATGGAAACTGGGAGGTTGTCTAATTTGTTACAGGCAGAGGAGACTGGAAAAGGAGGTACAGGGGCTCTGGAGGTAGCTGCAGAGGGTGGGGTCTGTGGCAGAAGGGACCCCAGAGAGGAGTAGCTGGGAGTAGAAGAGGATGAACAGCAGGGCTAATCCCATAAACATGTAGGAGGGTGGGGTGAGGAGAACAAAGGGGCAGAAAGTGGAGGGAAGGCTCAGGGAAGGGGGAAGGAGGAGATGGGCACCACCTCATGGGTAGCAAGTAATAAGTTTGCATTATTGGCATTGGAGATGGTAGTGGAGGTGTCAGAGATTGTGGGGAGTGGGGATGAGAAGGGTATTGAAGGCCCAGGAGTCAGGTTGGGAAAGAAAAATGTGGGGAGGGGAAGAGCAGGGTAGAGGCACAGGGATAGGCAGAAACAGGAGGGAAGAAGTAGGAGTTGCAAATGGTGCAGATAGAGGTAATAAGGAGCAGGGCAGTGTGGACTCTGGAAAAGTGGACAGCAAAAACAGGATGAGGGGGTTTGGGACAAGAAGATGGGGCAGTACTAATGCTGGGGGATTTTATACAGAAAGGGGTCAGATGAGGTGGAAGGGGAGAAAGGCACAGTTGCATCTGGGTCAAGCTTATTCCATGGTTGACCACAGGCAGGGCGGGGCAGGCACTTCTCAAGTACACACGGAGGGGGAGGGAGAAACCTCACATAGTGAGACACATGGGTAAAAATGACTTGGCGGGGGAGATGGTAGAGGTGGTAAAGGGGAGGTTTGAGGAGTTGAGTTGGCAGTGCGAGAAGGTGGGGATGTCGGTAGCATTCTCTGAGATGCTTCCAGTACAATGTGCGAGTACAATGAGGAAAAAAAAAAGGATAGAGGAGTTCAATGAGTGGCTGAGGGATTCATGTCATACCACGGAGTACAGATTAGTGTCTGACTGGGGCAGGACCTGGTGCAATAGTGACCTATATGGAGGGGACTGGTTACATTTGAGCAGGTAGGAAAAGGGAATATTAAAATGGGGAATAGAAGGGTATATATATCAGCAAAAGTGGATTTAAACTAGGAGTGGTGGTGGCAAGGGGACTGCTGATAGGAAAGGGATCCAGAAAGAGGAGCCTAATGAGCTCCCCCCCCCAGTTATGGGTAAAGGCAGTGAGGAAGCGGCACAGGGAGGGATAAAGGGGAAGAAGAATAGGGGTAGGGAAGGGGAGGACACAGGCTGGAGGGCGGTCTCACTAAATGCAAGAAGCCTAAGGAATAGAACAGAGGAGTTACAGGCTTTCTTGGCAGTGGATGGAGTAGACATTGTGGACATCATGGAAACATGGGCTACCCAGTACCTGCACTGGGGTATGATGATCCCAGGCTTAAGGGTATTCAGAAAGGATAGAGAAAAGGGAAATGGGGGGTTGGTGATTTATGTAATGGAAGGGATAAATTACATGAGGAAGGAAGGGGAGGAGGGGTTGACAGAAGCACTCTGGATGCATTTCCAAGATGCAAAGAATAGGACATTGAGAATGGGGGTGGTATACAGGCCACCGGCTCAGGGGATTGTCCTGGATAAGGAATTAGCTGAACAAATGAGGATGGTCTGCAGGAAGGGGAGCAAAGTGGTGGTGGGGACTTCAACCTACCAGGGATGGAGTGGGGCACTCCATCTACCATGAGTGCAAGGGAATGGGTCCTGCTAGAAACATTTCAAGACAGCTTTCTAACACAGCTAGTCCAGGGGCTGACTCAATTAGAAAGGACTCTGGACCTTCTACTGGATAATGAGGAAGCTTTAAGCAATCTGGAAGTGGAGGAACCACTGGCTGGGAGTGACCACTATTTGGTGTGGTTCATGTTCAACATGGGGAGAAAAACAGGGGGCATGGGTACAAGGGTGACTGAGTTTAGGGGGTAGTCTTTAAGAAGGTGGGGGATATTTTGGGCAGACATCTGGCAGAAATGCAACCACACATAGATGCAGACCAGAAATGGGACATCATAAAAGAAGGGCTGGTGAAGGCAACAGAGTCTTGCACTAGGAAGAAAAGCAAGAAAGGAAGGCCAAAGAAACCCAGTTGGGTGACACAGGAGGTTATGTAAGGGATGAGGACCAAGAGTGCAGCATTTCGAAAGTACAGGAAATTGGGGAGGGGTGAAGATAAGGATACATATATGGAGAAGGCCAGGGAGGTTATCAGACTGGTCAGGGTGACCAAGGTGTCTAGGGAGCTGAGACTGGCGCAAGGTTTTAAAAGTGGAGAAAAAGACTTCTTCCACTACATCAGAGAGAGAAGAAAGAGCAAGGATCAGCTGGTAAGGATTATGAAGGACAGGGGATAGGTGGAGAAAGGGGTGGAGCAGGCAGAGGCACTGATTGAATATGTCTGCTCTGTATTCATGCAAGAGAAGGTGGGGCAGATACCCCAAGTGAGGGGTGGGGGAAGGGACAACAGATTTAGGGATTACAGAGAGCAGGGTACTAGATGGGCTGAGGGCATTAAGGGTGGACAATGCACCTGAACCTAATTGCATTCACCCTAGGATACTAAGGGAGTAGGCAGAGGTCATGGTGGGCCCACTGGCTGACCTGTTCAGTACCTCTCTGGACACAGGATGTGTACCACAGGACTGGAGAATGGCCCATGTGGTGCCCATCCACAAAAGTGGCCCAAAAGATGAACCAGGAAACTATAGGCCAGTGAACATCACATTGATCATGGGAAACCTCATGGAGCCCATACTAAAAGAGAGGCTAGTGAGCTTCTTAGAGGAAAACGGTCTCCAGGATGGTCAACAGCACAGGTTTATAGTGAGCAGATCATGCCAGACAAACCTTGCAGAGTACTATGACTGGGTGGCACGGGAACTGGACAAGGGCCATGCAGTGGATGTCCTGTATTTGGACTTCAGCAAGGCCTTTGCTTCAGTGCTGCAAGGGAGGTTGGGGGAAAACTGGAATATGTGGGAGTGGGACCAAAAATGATGAAATGTATTATAAACTGGCTAACAGGAAGCTGGCAATGGGTGGTAGTGGGGGGGGGCTCTCGTTACCAACAGCGGTGACGAGTGGGCTACACAGGTATCGGTAGTGGGACTGCTGTTGTTTGGGATTTTTCTTGCAGATATCTCACATGGGATCCAGAGCAAGATCAGCCTGTTCACAGATGATACCAAGATTGGATCTCTGGTTGATGATGCAGAGGGGTGGAAGGGGCTGCTGGAGGACCTGACTAAGCTGCAGGAGTGAGCAGAAACATGGCAATTGGGTTCAATGCCAAGAAGTGTAAGGTTATGCACTTCTGAGACAGGAACCAGGGGAGGGAATATCACTTACGTGGGGTACATTTGTGGAGCTCCATAGAGGAGAAGAACCTAGGAGAGATAATTATGGGGAGTGTGAACAACTCTAATCAGTGCAGGAAAGTGGCAGCAAAAGTCAACAAAATGCTGGGATGTATTGCAAGAGGGATCTCCTCCAGAAGGAGGGAGGTTGTCCTGCCCCTGTATAAGTCATTGGTCAGGCTCCAACCGGAGTATTGCATGCAGTCCTGGCAGCGATTCCTGAAGAAGGACACCAGATTGTTGAAGGAGGTGCAGCAAAGGGCCACAAAGATGATTCGGGGATTGGACAGCAGGCCCTATGAGGACAGGCTGGGAGAGCTGAATATGTATTCACTGGAGGAGAGGAGGGATGGGGGGATATGACTGAGACCTTTTTGTATCTGAAGGGGATAAACGAGACCAACACAGAAGGGATTTTTCAGAAGAAAAGGGGGAAGGGACATGAGAGGGCATGGACTGAGATTAGAGGTGGGAAGATTCAAGAGGGAGATAAGGAGACATTTGTTCTTGGAAAGAGTGGTGGACAAATGGAACACCTTTCCAAATGAGATAGTGTCCTGTAAGACAGTGGGCAGTTTCAAGAGGGGTTGGGACAGGATAAGGGTAAGGGATAATGGGAAGGGGGGTGGGAGGGGCAGCTGCATGATGAGTGGCTAGCTGCATACTCAAGCAGACTTGATAGACAATGAGGCCTGTTTCTGCTGGCAATTTCATATGTTCCTATGTTTGTACATGTCATCTCGGCTCCTGTCTATACTAGAAAATACAAGATTATGAGTACATTTGTGAGTGGCCAGATGAGAGAAATACAGTGCACTGTTAATTCCTAAAAGCAGTATTACTCAACAAACCCCTTTTAGCAGAGATGCCCCTTACATACATTTTGTCTTGTTAAACCAGTCCTTATATGTAACAGGGTTAAGGCCCTTGACAGTATCTGTTGAAGAAAAGTAGCAGGGGTGTTTTGTAACAAACTGTCTCATTGAGTAAAAAGTGATTACAGATAACTCTGTAAAAGATCATGATTGGCCCTCTGTGACACCCAAACATCTGAGCTAGATTACCTTAATTGACACATGGGATTGTAAGCAACTTGCAGAGCTTTCCTTAGGACATCATCACCCTATTCTTTTGTTATCTTTTTTTCTAGGTAACACACTACGGTATATTAAAAGTTTAATGTAGCAAACCAAGATATGAAGAAATATAGTTCTTTCTTACTATATACAAATAAGTACGACTATGTAGTAAAAAGTCAACAATGTGCAGCAATTGTATTTGTTCTATTTTATCCACTCTGAGTATTTGCTAGTGGTACATTCTCTTATAGTTTCTGAGCATTACCTCTGAGCATTAACATCAGAGACTGAGGAATCTCACTGCAGAATCCATTATTGCTAGGAATTATGTTGGCATTATCAAAAAAGAATAATAGTATTTTGAAAGACAATAACAACAGTTTTGTCTGTTTTTTTTCACGTGATTCCTAGACATCCAATTGAAAATGCTAAAATGATATTCGTAGATAGAAAGAAAGGGTTACCAGCACCTGCTAACAACAGAATTCTCCAGTAGATCCTCACATTCTTAGTGCCCATAACAGTCAGTGAATAAAAATTGCAAGGAGACCAACCTTCTGGTGAACTAGTTCTTCATTTTATTTTCGTGACACACACCATAGGAAATTCACCCTGCAGCATGCCCCTTCCTCTTGCATTCAAGCAAAGAACTGTCTTCTAATGCATTTCAGACCCCCTGATGCTTTCTCAAAGAATGAACTGAAAAAATTCTGGCACTCTCACCTCTGATAAATCACACCAAACTAATTTTACTATTTAAAATGCCATTTATTGGAAAATAAAAAAAAACAATGTGCCACAAGGCTAGCATACGGGATGACCTGACACATTTTGGACATCTTTAGTCTTCTTTATCAATGATATTCAACAGTCCCTGGACTCTAGAAGACAATAAACAGTGTGCTACACCTTGCAGAAGACAAACACTTATCTTTGGTCCCTCACTTGAAATGTGACCTTTTTTTAGGAAGACTAAAAATCTGCCAATGGGGTTGGAGAGGTGCCATGGCACCACCTTCTGGGAAGGAACCACTTGGGCCACCCAGAGGGTGGGGATATCGAGTCAGGGGAGGAGTGGGAGTGGTTATAAAAAAAAGTGGTCTGTAACTCCCCCATTCTTCTCTTCTAGCTGAAGATTTCCTACCCACATGCATTTGTAAAAACAAGGATCTGGATTGGCCATGCTAGAATAGGGAACCCTTTTGCCCAAGTGTTGAGTGCTGTCACTAAGGGGTTCAGAAGGAGCTTTCCTGGTTTTCTATCAGAGGGTTGTCCTCAGTTTTTGTCCTCCTTCAAAGGGAAGAAAACAAGATTAAGGTTAGCAGTACATATCACAGTCATTCTACCATGACTGGCATTTGACTCTCTCTAGGCAATGGTTCAAGGGGAAAGGGAGAGGAGTTGAACTCTTCCAAAGGACTCATCTTCACTGACTAGAATGAGGTGAGGACTGCAGGATCTGGTCCCATTTTTGGGGTCATGACCCAACATAATTGTGCTTAACTATGGTTGCAGTACCACTAGGTGGAGGTGGTCACTTGCCACTTAGCCACATGACCCACCCTACTCACTGAGGTTTGAGTTCCAACTCAGAGAAATACATCATTCTCTCTGTGTGTGCTTGGGTAAAGCCCTTCATGAGAGTAGATGTGAAGCATTTCTGAGGTGATCGGCAAGACTTCCCAAGCTGCACACATCACTCCAACAGTGTAATAGTGTAATATGTTGTTTAAGTAACATATGGCTGCAGCCATTTCTCCAAAACTGGTATTGTGTGTGTTCTTCCAGGGGTTATAGGAGCTAATATGACAATGAGATTTCAACTCAGACAAGTTAATCTGAATAACTGACTGCCCACTCTAGGTCTATGCAGTGACTGTTATCTGGAGTGGATAATCATTAACCAGTGAACAAATAGATAATTTAGAATACCAAAATGGGAGAAGAGCACACAGAGTCAGCGTTTGAACAATTTCACTCAAAATTCAACATATTGCTCAAATGTATAATTCAGTGGAAATTCAACAAGCAACATTTGTATTATGACGATGTACAACATACTGTATGTAGTCCCACTACATAAAACTTGTAGCAATGAAGAGGCATGCAATTATAGGCCTGTCAGCCTCACCTCAGTGGTGGGTAAGTTATTAGAAACACTATTAAGGGAAATAATTGTGGAACATCTGGAATTGATGAGTTACAGGATATGAGGCAGCAAGGATTCACAGGGGGACGTTCACGCCAAACAAATCTTAAAGATTTATTTGCCTGGGTGACCAAAGAGTTAAATCAGGGAGTAGCATGGCCTACCTGGATTTTAGTAATGGTTCAACCACTGTTCCACATGGGAGACTGGTCATCAAGTTGGTAGCTTGGAGGTGGCAATAAGGTGGTAACCTGGGTAAGAAATTGGAAAGAGAATAGGTGACAGTGGGTGGTGGTAAATGGAGTTCACTCATAGGAAGGGATGGTGACCACTGGGATCTTTATGAGTGATATAGCAAAGGAGCTGGAAGAGAAAATCTGCCTCTTTTCAGATGACACCAAGATCTGCAACAGAGTGGACATTTGTGGTGCGTTTGAAAGATGAGCAAGGATCTCAAAAAACTAGAAGAGTGATCAAGGGTATAGTAGCTGAGTTTTAATGCAAAAAAGTGCAATATAATGCATTTTGGTCATAGAAACACAGGGGAGGAGTACACAATGGGGAGAGTGATACTGACAAAGACCTAGCAAGAAAGAGACCTGAGGGTAATCATATCAGGTGACCTAAAAGTGGCTGGGAAGTGTGACAAGGCAAAGGGAGGGCTAGTGAGATCCTGGGGTGCATATGTAGTGGTATCCCCAACACAAAGAGGGAGGTGATGTTGGCCCTATGTAGAATGTTAGCAAGTCCCCACCATGAGTTCTGTGTCCAAATCCAGATTCCATATCTCAAGAAAAATATAGGCAGAGTAAAGGTGGTCTAGAAGAGGACTACCAAAATGGTGGAGGGTCTGCACCAAATCCCTAAGAGGAGAGGCTAAAGGAGCTCAATAGGTACACCTGTAAGGAAAAGAGCAGGGACATGATAGAGACCTTTAAATAACTCACAGGGATTAATAAGGTACAGACGGAGGTTATTTTTTTCAGACAAAATGGTGCTGTAGAGGAAGGGGCATGCTATGAAGGTGGAGGGAGGTAGATTCAGGAGAGATGTAAAGAAGTACTTCTTCATAGAAAGGGTGGTGGATTCCTGGAACAGCCTTCCAGCAGAGGTAGTAGGAGCGAAAACAATGGTGGGATTTAAAAATGCCTGGGATAAACACAAGGCAATCATTTCTGTAAGGAAGGGGGGAAGAGACAGTGTTGTAGATCAAGTAGGATCTGTTGCAAAAATTAAGATAACAGTCTCTGGCCAGAGCTGATAGGGCTGCAGCTTAGGAATTTGGGTAAACGTATTGAAATACAAAATCACACATGCCCCCACAATTCAAAGCATCATGGCCTGTATATGCAAATCACCACTGAATATTATGCTGGTTCAACTTTAAGCAGAAATGCATGGTGCTGAAAGGCCTCTCATACAGTTTGCAAAGTGTGCCAACAGAAGACATAGACACGTGTTTTGTCCTACCAGGACTCATCAGTATGCCTCATCTGTTTGACACCCCAGTAGAATGAACCAGCTACCCTAAGATGGTCTATCTGGGTTATGTTGTGGTGAACTCAATTGAAACAAAAACTATTTAAAAGACAAAGAACCTCTGTGTGCAAGCACTGAGGCAATGGTTACCCCAAAGAGCATTTGGCCGGGAAGCCAAGTTTCAAAGAAATAGAAAATCACACAAGCCCCCACAATGCAAAGCATCATGGGCTGCATATGCAAATCACCCCAGAATATTATACTGGTTCAACACAGAATATTATGCTGGTTCATCATGTTGAAAGTTTGTTTTGTAATATTTTTACACCAGATTTTCAACATAGCCTTGTTATGATGCTGCCTGATGAAGAAGGGCAGAGATAATGTTTAACTCCTAGACTAAAGGTGATTTTGCACAGGGACTATGAAATCAGCTTTCAGGATGCAGAAACACATTTTGGGCAGGAGTTGAATAAAGACAACTGTCACATTCATGAGGTGCTGTAAAGCTATGAATACATTGTAAATTTGTGTTAAAGATATTGAACATTACCAAAGTTACAAGCCTGTGCTAGCAAAATTCAATGTAGGCTCATAACTGTGCTGTTTTTTAATATTTTTATACAAAATTTTCAACATACCATTGTTATGACCCCACCTAATGAACAAGGCCAGAGAAATTTTTCAGCTCCTGCCCAAAAGGTGATTTTGCAAAAGGACCATGAATGTACCTTTTGGGATGTATAAAAAAAAACATTTTGGTCAGTATTTGAGAAATGACAGCTGTCATATTCATGACGTGCTGTAAAGATATGGCTATGTTGTGAATTGAGGGGAAAATACTGACAATTAGTAAAGTTACGAGCCTACATTCACAAATTTCAACTCAGGCACATAACTTTCTTGTTTTTTTTTTTATATTTTTACACCAAAGTTTCAGCAGAGTCTTTTTATGCCACCACTTCATGAGCAAGGGCAGATACATTTTTCAACTCCTGCCAAACGGTGATTTCATGCAGGGGCCGCAAAATCACCTTTTGAGACAGATCTACCTAATGACAGTACAGTTGTTCGAGAGGTAGGGTCCCAAATAAGTCATGTTGAAAATCTGGGCCAAAATTTACAAAAATGCCAAGTTATGCCACCAAGTTCAAAACCCCTTTGAAATACATTAAACCACCTACCTGTTTCTTGAGTTTGTTGCTTGGTTTGAAGAGTGAAGACGTCTCTGTGGTGCAGAGAGGAGTATGGTGTTGAACCCTTTATCAGTAAGTAAGGGCTTGGGGAGGGTGTGGGATTTTGGGTGCTGAGTGAGAGGTTTGGGTGATGGGTAGTGTAATGATGCAAAAGACATTGATGGACTTTTTGGTTTTACAGGGGGGAAAAAAAGAAACAAATGTGGATTCTTGCACTGGGGGAATGGGCACCCCCCCAGTGCCACTGTTATGTTTTTCTTGGGGGTAGTGGGGTAGTGAGAGCTGAGAGGGAAGGTCAGGTGGGGGGAGTAAACTAAATATTAAGAAAAAAAGCAGAAAGTACTGTGTATGCACGGTAGTGGATGAGGGAGATGGGGCAGAGAGAGGAGTTGTGATTCGAGACACGGGAATGGGCACCCCCAGTGTCACTTATTACGCTTGTGTGGGGGGTGGTGAGTGCTGAGAGGAGGGTCAGGTGGGGGGTTATGTATTTCCCTGGTCACAGACTGGCAAAAAAAAAAAGTAGTGCAATCGAGAGCAGAGTGTTCCAAAGACACGGAGGTGACTTTTGTCACTTCAACATGTTGTTCATTTGCAAGGAATGCAGGAGTGCTTTTCTCCTAGCAAGAGGTCTGCATAACTCCACCCACTGCAGGCCTAAAAATGGGCAGATTGAATGGTCCTGCAGCCTGTTTCTATAGCAAAATTCAGCCGTGCATAAAAAAAGCATTTTTATGGCAGCATAAAACTAGTCTTCAAAGTGCTTTAAATGAGTTCATAACAGCAGCCATGTGAAGTCAGGGGCTCCTATATATAATTATGTGGTCTGTTGTTCTCAAAACAATCTGCGTATAGCATCAACAGGGTAATGGTCTAAGAATAAGTGGCCTTATGTATTGCATGTTCATAAATCAATCAACTGCAATGTTTTTAACATAGACCAAAGTAATGCCCATATGGCATATTTTAGGGATGTGTGATGGGGGAGGCTGTCACATACATGATTTATTTTTATGAGTTCACAGTGACCTTGGGTAACCTTACAAGTGGTGATGCATAGCTGAAGCATGAGTGGTTTACCCAAGGTTACTGTGAATGAGTGACAATGAAGCATGTACCTGACAGCCTCCCATTACATATTCCATTTATGTAATGGGGAATTAATTTGATGGTGTTTTCTTTTTATTTATTTTTTGTTGAGTCTGAGTTTTCTTCCATACATAATTAGTGGGATTAATACATGTGTTCATGATCTTGAGTGGGGTGGTTTCTATGGTCAGTATCTGTGTTGCTGTGGAGCTGATGTGCCAGGGTTAAGAGTGAGGTTTTTATTGGTTGCTTCTGAGTATACGGGTGGTCCAAAGTGTTTTAAAAAGATGGCAATTCTGTCTGGTTTAGCAAAAGTTGGAGACAGCCTTTTTGGTGTCAGTTTTTTTTTTTAAGTGTAAATTATTTATCTGATTGAACCTGCCTTCAGTTTCCTCTTTGAGGTTTGTGTGTTGCAGAGTGGAGAAGCGAGACAATGCTGTGTGCGGGTGACAAGTAGGAGACAAGGAGAACAGAGAAGAGAGCCTGTGTGAAGAAAAGCAGGGGTGGTCATGGAGTGGAGTTTGCATTTTGTCAGGTCAGTAGCTGGTTGTATGGTCATGTTGCTGCAGTCAGAGACATAGGGCCGGATTCACAAAAGGCAAATCAGGATGCAAGGCAACTTGCATCTGCAAAAATGGTGCAAGTAGCACTTGCATCCTGAGTTGCATCCCGGTGGGATTCACAAAGGCAGACTGTGACATGCTGCAGACTGCCTGAGCCCAACTGCACCAATGCGCCGTAAACCCCCTTGTGACATGGCGTAATGGGGTTTATGGCAGCATTTGCACCCTATTCAGGTAGGGTGGCTGTTATGTCCACAAATCGAGATTCAAAGACAACCACCAGTGAACATCTGTCAAAGACCATTTACGCCAACAAAAAGCTGGTCTAAATGGTCTTTGCCATTCACTGGAGGTTGCCATTGTGCCCCAGCTCCACATCCCCTGTGGGTTACAGCCACCCATAGGCTCCAGGTCCCAGGCATGGCACACACTGTGCCAGGATGGGTGTGTGGAACACCCCCAACACCCAGACCCCCACACATACAGTACACACATGTTGAGAGCCCCCCATATGCCCTGGGGCAAGATCCCCATTCACCTCCATTCCCCCTGGTAGTCAAGTGGCCCCCACCCCCAACCCTACAGTGTGAGCCCCACACCCCCAATACCCTCACAGGTGACTGGCACAGCCCTCCCTCACTACAGGCCAGCACAAAAGAACTGAACACTGCTTAAGATCGCATACTGTAGTAATACGCATTCTGTAAATGAAAGCAGTCATCATTCACAAAGTGCATATAATTACAGTATGTGATCTTGGCACAGGTCAGTCAGCAGCTGGTCCTGGTGGTGAGGGAAGGCTGTGCCAGTTGCCAACTCACCCACCGGGTGTGTGTGTGTGTGTTGGGAGGGCTGGCACCACTGAGAGGGGGTGGGGGAACCCTGGGTCACCAGAGCAGTTAAGGGTGTTTATTCTGGGGGGGGGAATGGCATGGGGGCTTGGTTCTTGAGCCCACACCTTATGGGGTATCGGAGATGGGCATGGGGGTGCCATGGCACCTCTTGGCTAGTGCATATGCTGCATACCCATCCTGTGACCTGCAGCATACCTGGGAGCTGTGCCCTACCTTGCACTGCTACCACAAGTCACAGGATGCAGACCCCTGGACCCACTCCAATACTGAATCGGGTGCAAGGTCCAGGTTGCAGGGATGGTCAGCACAAGCTGCCATTGTCACAGCTTTCAGCGGACCATTGTGAATCCAGCACATATTTCTTAAAAGAAACTGTTTGGCCACTGTAGGAGACAGAAGTGGGACACGCACTAGTGAGAAAGAGAGTAGGTGAGCGAGCGAGCCAGTGGGCAGGCGTGGAAAAGAAGTCTGAAAAAAAAAGAAAAGAAAAAATTAAATAGAAGAGAGCAAAACGTGGAGTGGGATTTCTGGTAGGGAGAGTGGGATTAAATGATTGTGTGCTGGATGGGGTGGCTGAGGGGATGGTGGGGGATTAAGCTGAGCAGTGGGTAACAGTGAAAGTATGGGCAGGCTAAGTGCTGCCAGCTGGTCAAGGATGATTGATGGCAGGGTGTTGAATAAACGGTAGTTGATTGATGTTAGGGTGTTGGATAAATCATAAAACCACCATTTATTCAACACCAGTGAAAATAAATTAATTTATTTAATGGTTTATCCACCCACACCTATTGCATGCAAGTGAAAAACTTGCATATCTTGTTGTCACAAAGGGGTAAGGAGATCTGAAAACTCTCTTTAGTATGAAGATGCTGGAAGTAAGAACTGGCTACTTGAATTCAAAACCCCAAGGCAGTGTGTAGAGATGCCGTTCTGAAATGCATCAAATATGCTTTGCTTTTTTAGTAGCTCCACTCCTACTGGAGTCCTCCATTGACCCTCCCACATGCTGGTTTCTTATAAATAGAAGCAGTGTTGAGCCAACCCGGTGGCATACCTCTCAACCTTTTGTCCTCCAGATGTGGAACATTGCCTGTCAAAATGTGGAAGAAATTGACAAAATGTGGAACACTTAATCAAATCTTTACCTAAGAAGCTCAAAACACTGTTAACATGTTGCATTTATGTTCAGAACATCTGTTATGAATTGAATACTATATTTTTTGCATAATTTACTATGACGTTTTGCTTTAAAATGTTGACTTTGAATGTGGAACAAGTCCTCACAATGTGGAACAGGGAGCTTTTGAGAAGTAAAATGAGGAACGTCCCTCGTAATGTGGTACATTTGAGAGGTATGCCCGGTGGTGCTGAAGGCTGTGGTGCTGGGCACCTTACCTCGCACTGTGCCTGTCACCCATGTTCGGGAACAAGCATGGGCTGCCATGGATCAGCAGGTGAGGAGAAGGATTGAGCATCTGAGGGTCTGCTCTCCTTCTCCAGGGAAGGGGGCTACCAGCAGTTGGTGTTGACTGGCCCCTTGCGGTGGCTGGGGGACAGCACACTGATGCTTAGAGAGGGAGAGGAGAGGAGAGGAGGCAGACGCTGAGAGGAGCACATGTGAATGCATGCATGCTTCTCTCCTTAGGGCATCATTGCATGCCTCCTCTACTAAGGTTAGAAAAAGTGGAAAAGAGTCCTGGGCATGGCACGATGACAGCTGATCCCCACAGGCCCCACTCCCAAAAATAGTGGTAACCTCTGCACTGGATCCATTCCAGTGGGTTGAGGGATTCCTGCCACCCCACCATGGGGGGCAAGCTGCGGAGGACAATGGAAGGTAGGCCTCAAGTGGGGGATGGGGCTGGGGGATCAGGTGAGAAGGAGTGTTGCCCAGGAGAGAGAAAGAAACTAACTGAAGAATAAATAAATAGAAGTAGTGTCAGTGGGTCAACAGGTAGCACACTTGCCACTGAGGCCTGAAGATCAGAAGGTTGTGGGTTATAGCCCCACACTGGGAACTTGTGATACTGTACATCCCAATACTGGCACTGTAGTGCATTGGGAGGGTGCTGTACTGCTGAGGTGTCATCTTTTGGATGAGATGTTAAACTGAGGTCCAGTCTGCCTGTTCTGGTGGTTGTTCAAGTGGATGTTAAATATCCCATGGTACTTCTCGAAAAGAGTAGGGGTATTTATTAAGGGTGAGAAAACTGAACAAAATCATACATCACCAAAATTTCATAACATTAGTTACATAACTCAATCAAAAGAAAAGGAGGAGAATCACATCATAATAACAACACCAGCAACCATAATGAAAACAGACGTGAAAACTTAAAAAGGAAAAGTAGGGGAATAAAAGAAAACAAAGGAACATATTTGGTATTCATATGCTTATATCATAAAAAATCCATTAGGCTCTGTTTACTTGCCACATTAAAGTAACAAAGGTCATACTGGAGTTGCCTTTGTTTATGTAACTGGTAGTATCTGTATCTGTTATCCAAGGCATGTTTCTCCAGATGGCATGTATATGATTACTTTACATTATTTTTGCTTCTTCAAAATATATATTCTGTAACTCTGCAGTTATTTTTTGAACTATTGTAATTCATTATGCAGAATAAGTTTTTGCTGAAGAGTAAACAAACTTCTAACATTCCAGATGTACCATTTAATGACTGGCATTACAATGTGTAGCATACTTTTATTCCATTTCTGTTCAATGCCCGTATAATGTCCCCACATAAGTGCTTCATAATTAACAGTGGAAAACCATGGTTCCTGCCAACAGGATGGAAGAAATACCCAGAAGTTACTAATATACAGTAAGTACACATAAAAAATAAATGATCAATAGTTTCTAGCTGTTGGGAGCATTGTAGTCTGCTACACGTTTGTTCCTCAAGCTGCTAATGCTTTTGATTAGATCTTATGTTAATTTTACCATGGCAGCTCAACCAATGAAGGTAAATGAAAAGCGTAGGGGGATTTTTTTGTTATCAAATATAAGAATGATTCATTTGCATGATATACAGTGATCACGTCAATCATACATTATTGTACCATGGACAAATTGAAACATTTCAAACATGATTAATACATGTATTGTGATAAAGGATTATACTCGTGGTACAGTAGAAATGTTTATACACATCTAGCCTCATAAATTAACCTGCTTCTTTTTCAAAATTTCTGAACAACAATGTGAACATGATGGTACCAAATGCTTGTTCCTTTTACTAATTCTTTTACTAATAACATATACATATTACTCTTCCCACATACACTTTCAATACCATACTGCCCCGTTAACCTTTTGAAACTTGATGCCATACCCAAGCCACTTTTCCTACCATTGCCCCCTGGCTACTACCTGGGACACAAACATGTTTTTCAACCAGATACAGCTTGGGACCAGTGCCTCCACCAACTAGCATATACAGGCTGTAGAAGTGAGGATTCCTCCTTTTTACAAATAACCTTTATTTCTTTGGAAATTCTCCCAATGAGGCCCAACAAATTTGTAAATTGTGCTGCAGCACAAACTGGCATCTCATTTGCCAGATGACTCATTTGATTACTGCCAACACAATCCTGAGGGCACCTTTATGAAATGTACTCCATTCATTCGTAAACTGACCACACATCAGTGTTATCTTCCTGATTTGGGGTATTTCCCATTATCTGGCTAATAAAACCCCAAAATTATCCTTATAGGGACATTCAAAAAAAGGTGGGCTATTGTCTCAACTTGATCCAAACATCCATCCCTTAAACAAGTTCTTTCTGTCATTCCCTTATGGTGATGATTACTCCATACAGTCAAATGATTGTGGCAACATAGCCATAAAGTGTCCCACACTTTTGGTGGAACACGAGCCTCTATCAGCTGGGCAGTAACATCTTCTATTTTAATATTTCCTGGGAGAGAAAAGCATGGAGATGTTAAAAATTCTGAGTGCAGAATCTTTTTATGAGCCTCCTTCCTAGCATTGTAGCATATGTTATTTGAATCTACTTTCCATACTTTCAATCTCTTAAAGAGTTCTAAAAGATATGTGACAGTTCCTTGAGGGAGGGCCCTAAAGGAACCCCAATTTTGTGTTTCCCATTTTTGCAAAATGTATGTGCACCTTGCCCTTAAAAGACCCACCTAGACCATCTGTTTGCCTAATACCATGCACAGTAAATTGGAATATACAAAAATAATAACAAAAAAAAATTGGATTTAACATATCCAGGCCACATTTTTTATTGGTCAATACATGACTGTTCTCTTGACAGAGTTTAGTCTACTGCCCCATATTTATCTAAATGCAATATTATATACTTTTACTTCAAGTTTTACAGGTGGTGGGAATATATAGCTTATTAATAAGAACAGAGGAACAATAACAGTTTTAAACATATATACTCTTCTTTTTGGTCATAGCAAAAGTTTTCCATGTATTTATCTTTTCCTCAGCTTTAAGTATAGCCTCCTCCCAATTTGTGGTCGCTGGATCAGCAGTCCCAAAAGTAATTCCCCAAACCTGAAGTGATGATGTGGATATTTGTGTTTCTGAAATGAACTCACCCATCACCTCATCAGGACCATGTATTGCTACACACCCACATTTTTGTTTATTAATTTTAGACCCCAAAATTTCTGAAAATACAGAAACTACTTCAAGGGCCCTATCCCCAGATTACTTATCGGCCACCATGATGGTAACATCATCTGCATATACTAAGGCTACCAGAAATTTGAAATGGTTTAAGCTTAAAATATGTTTAATCCCACCCTCCAAATTCATTTTCTGAAACAAGGGATCAATAGCAAAAATGTAAAGCAGGGGACTTAAAGGGCAGCCCTGTCTTAAGCCTCTCAGTAGTCGAACATGCCTTCCAACATTTGTTTATTTGTTTATTTGTTCATCAAGTCTAGGATTTATCATTTACTACAGAACTTGTTTAGGCATTCCTATGCAAAATTTGAATCCATGAAAGAAATGTGTCAGATATTCCATATTGTTTTAACACCTCAAATAGATATTCATGAGGTACTTCGTCAAAAGCTTTAGGATGGTCAATTGTAAGTCTTCCTTTAAAAAAGTATGTTCCAAAACTGGATCCTTTTATGCTGCACAGTCTTTAAGTCATGCAATTTTGTACATCCTATTAAAAAAATGTATATTGTTATATAATTTCTGTGTACATCCATTTTTGTCCCCTAGGGATAGTATGCAATAAAATCACCCCCAGCCCCAATATTATATACTTTGAGGTGTACAAATATTGCAAAACCTTTTTTAGTAATTCAATTCTTTGGTACTTTGTTTGAGGATTATAGATATTTATAAACCTAAAATCTTGATTGTGATATATGATGTCAAGTGTTAGAACCTGACCTGGGACTAAATCTATTAAATGAGACACTTTTAAGCCTGAGATGTTAAATAAAATACAAAATCCAGCACAGGATTCTTCACCCAAGAACCAGAAAGAAGGGCTGCTGAACTATTCTTTGGAAGCAATATATTGCTCTCTAATGGTGTGCAGTCTAGTATCCTGCAGAAAGAATACGTTCATAGAAACATAGAAACATAGAATTTGACAGCAGATAAGGACCGCTTGGCCCACCCAGTCTGCCCATTTCCCTACCTACTGGATAAGCTGCAGATCCTAGTTAACCAGCAGCCTACTTCATTCTACCCCCACCCCCCAGAATTGCCTTATGACTATCCCATGCATGCTTGAATTCCACCACTGATTTTGACTCCACAACCTCCTCCGGAAGGCCATTCCATGCATCCACAACCTCTCTGTGAAAAATACTTCCTTAAATTACCTCTGAGCCGCCCCCTCTATCTTCAAATTGTGCCCTCTTGTTCTTGCACACCTCTTTTTTGAAAGATGCTACCCTCTTGGACTTTGTTGATTCCCTTGAGGTGCTTGAAAGTTTCTATCATGTCCCCTCTCCTCCTTCCCTCGAGGCTACATATTAAGCTCCTTAAGTCTCTCTTCATATGTCCTCCGTGCAGACCCTGCACCATTTTAGTTGCCCTCCTCTGGACAGCTTCCATCCTGTCTATGTCTTTTGCAAGATTGGGTCTCCAGAACTGCACACAGTACTCAGATGGGGTCTCACCAGCTGTCTGTACAGAGGGATAATAACTTCCTGTTTTCTACTGGTGATGCCTCTCCCTATGCATCCCAGTATCCCCAGCCCTCCTTGCTGCCTTCTCACATTGCTTGCCCACCTTTAGGTCATCTGATATGACTACCCCCAGGTCCCTTTCCATTTTTGTTGTTGTTAGTATCTCACCCCCCATCGTGTACTCTTCCCCTGGGTTTTTGTTTCCCAGGTGAATTACCTTGCACTTCTTAGCATTGAATCTAAGCTGCCATACATTTGACCATTCCTCTAACCTTGCCAAGTCCCTTCTCATCCTTTCCACCCCACCTTGTGCATCAACTCTGTTGCAGATCTTTGTGTCATCTGCAAAGAGACATACTTTTCCTTCCAGTCCCTCTGCAATGTCGCTTATAAAGACATTGAAGAGGACTGGTCCTATCATTGAACCCTCGGTACCCGCTAGTAACCTCCTTTCTTCTGAGTGGACTCCATTTACTATTACTCTCTGTGTCCTATTCTCCAGCCAATTCTTTACCCAGGCTGTCATCTTGGGACCCACTCCCAGGCTGGCTAACTTATATATTAATCTTTTGTGTGGGACTGTGTCAAATGCCTTGCTAAAGTCTAGGTAGGCCATGTCCACAGCCCCTCCCTGATCTACTACTTTGGTCACCCAGTCAAAGAAATCTATCAGATTCATCTGGCATGACCTTCCCACTGTGAATCCATGCTGCCTAGGGTCTTGTGTTCCTCTGGCCTCTAGATACTCGACAATTCTTTCCTTTAGAAGTGATTCCATCATTTTCCCTATCACTGAGGTTAAACTAACAGGTCTATAGTTTCCTGCTTCTGCCTTGCTCCCACTTTTGTGAAGGGGAATCACATCTGCCCTCCTCCAGTCCTCGGGTACCACCCCATCCTCCCATGATTTGTTAAAGAGGGTAGTCAGTGGTTTCACTAGTTCTACCCTTAGTTCTTTTAGAATTCTGGGATGAATCCCATCAGGCCCCATTGCTTTGTCCACCTTCAGTTTTAAAGAGTTCTTTCAGAACCCTTTCTTCTGTAAATGGCTGGTATCAACTTCTGTATCCAGAGTGTTACTACTGTTTGTTTTATGTACCTCCCCTCTTCCTTTGTAAATACTGAGCAAAATATTTGTTTAGTATCTGCCTTTTCACATTCTCCTCTGCCCACCCTCCCTCCCTTTATTAAGCCTCAACTGTAGCTCCCGAGAATGGAAAAGGTAGTGTGTCTACTTTTTGGATTCTTTATGCTGTTAACATTCAACGACCCACAAGTAAGTTCCAGGTACATTATTTAAGTAATATTTAGTACAGGCCCATGAATGTCATCCTCTGCAAAAGCCTTGCACTAGATTTTTTGTATTTTTTCCTTTTCTTTGATGACCTTGAGTCCCCAGAAGTTAGCTCAGTATCTGTCATGGGATCTGGCTGTGAAGAAGCAACAGATATCATCTCAGAATTGTCTACCTCTTCAGCCCATTGCTTACGTTTAGCCAGAAAAGAAAATCTGTTCCTAGTGCAAACATTGTAGTCTCTAGGGCACAACTACGAGTTATATGGTTGGAATTTTGATGTTCTCATTTTTCTTTGAGAGGGAGTGGCATATTTGAGATTTCTGTATTGGAGGTCAAGGGAAATGCTGAAATTTTATCTGTACCAGCATCAGTGTTACTGACATCCATCTGTTGCACTGTACAAGATTAGTTTTCATCTGTTTAGACCAAAGGGTCCCCCTCTGAAGTGGCAAGAGAATCCGAGGAAAATGCACGAACCTGAGAAGGACTTTTGGCTTGCTGGAGCACCTGCCCAGAGGATATTTCAGACATTCTTTGTTCTTGAATTTCCTGGGTTTGCTGGTGCCTGCCCTGTCTGCTTGCTGCCATAGTGGCTGTTGTCTGTCTTGCCCTGGAGAAGTGTGCCTCCTGTTCCTCTTCTTAATTTTCCTTATTTGCTGGATTGCTATGGCAAGCTCAAGAACAGGGTTTAAATGCATGAGTAGTGTCTTCACATAAATTACAGCAAACTGGCAAGCGACAATTTATTACTGAGTAGCCAATCCCTCTCCAGATGGAGCATTTAAGTTGATCGCAAGCATTGCTAAGATGAGCGTACGCTCCTCACCTAAAGCATGAATTGGGTTGACAGGCATAAAATATGAAGCTTCAGTCTCTCATGAGGTAAAAACTGCTCGGGAGGTGCTGAATTGTGGCATTGGATTGTTATAAATGAACTCTAATGTGCCAGCCCCCTGTCCAGATGTCTTCAGAGTCCATAATGGGGTCTGATTGCCCTAGGACAGTGCATTTAGATCTTAACTAATATAAAATATCTGAGGTTGCCACCCCTCACTTTTAAAAAGCATTTTAATTGTGCAAAATCATGTTTTAAAAGAGGAATTAATGTGAATGGAGCCCATACCAGACTATGCCTGACCCCCTGGCTTCTCTGCCAGAAAAGTTCCAGACCGGTTGGAGTATTAAAACTGTTGGGCTCTTTTAAACAATTACTTAGACAGTATCTTGTTACTTTGGCCAGCTGTAACTGTTTCCACTAGGAGGCACTAACCCTCTGACCCACTATCCCCAGGCCCTTGCCTCCCTTACCCTTACCCCTTCCTTGTATCTCTCTAGTTCTCCACCCCTCTCTCACTACACCCCACTTCCTCCTCTCCCTTCATACTGACCTCCCCCCAGCCCTCCCCATCTACTACACCCTACTGTCCTCACCACTCCTCCCTTTAGATTTGGCCCATTATGCCACTCCCCTGGCTCTACCCTCTGTTACCTGACTAGCTAATCTCTAACTACCACTCAGGCCCCTTGGGTCTTCCCCACATCCATTACCCACAATTAACATCCCTCCACAACTTGGCCTACTGGGCTGTAATCTCCCTAATGCTATCTGACCATGGATCCCACCCACTGGATCCACCTCTGTAACATAGTATCTCTCTTTTGACTGGGCCACAACACTCAAATTCTTTCTGACCTTGGACTCTGCCCTCAGGATCTACCTCTCCCCTCTCTCCTGCTTTGTCTCTGTCCTGCTCCTATGTCTCCAACTGATTTTTATTTGCATTTTTTGCTAAACCGTAGCATACATTGTACAATGCCATGTGTGGATAGCTTTGTCTGCTCTTTTGTTCCTTCTATTAACCACCTCTGTTACACTCGTACCCTGGTACAGTTATGTGCCCCATGGGATTTTTTGCTGTATGTTACTCAGTAGGCTGTCTGTATTAGTCCACAACAGGATTGTTCTCTGTGTAATGGTTGATTGTAATGTCTTGCATCCTACTTACATTGTTTTTGCCTTTTTGTACAAAATTCCTGGGGTGTGGAACCTATGTACAGTAAAGAGCTTTTAGCTCAAAGGTGTTAATCCAAGATATTAATAAATAAATAATAAAACTTGCATCATAATTCGACTATCCTGAAGAATGAATGAGGGCATAGCTTTCCTGTGCTGGATGTCCCATGCTTTCTTTTAATAATATTCTGCCCACATAAATCTGGTCTGGATAAGGGTCAAGGCTCCCTCTGTATTTTATTCTGATGCTATTTTGCCATTTTTCTGGTTCTGGGTGTGTGTGAAATAATCCAGTGAAAGTCTTTGCATTAGAACCTCTGTCCTGAGGATCTGGCCTTTGTGTTCCGGGATTCCCTGCTCCTGTTTGTGGAATCCTGGTCAGTAACCGGGATGTGCAGGAGGGGAGCAGAAGCCCCTGTTGCATTTTCATTTGCACTGATTTCAGGTGTGACAAGCCAACCATCCATGTTTTCAACTACCCGATGTAAGAGAAGTCCTTCTTCCTTGGAGGTATTTTCAGTGAATGGCATCTGTAACCTTAGGGAATTAGTGAGCTCAAATGAGGAAGAAATCTCTAAGGGATCCCCTTACATGGAATTCCACCTTTCAGTGGAGACCCATTACTGATTTTTGGAGTGTCTCACCCATCCAGCCTGCCATAACACTTCCCCCACGGTAAGCCTAGTAACTGATAAATTATCATCATAATCCGGTAGGTTTGTACCTTGTGGTTGTTTAGACACTCCTTTCTTTTTCCCTTTTATTTCTGAGTAGTGCTGTACATTAGAAGGGCTCTGCTTAACAATAGACATCCCAAGTTCTTTATCGGTTAGTGGATTATTTTCCTGACATCCCACTGCAACTGTAGCATTAACTGTTCCCATTCTTGGTCACCCCCCCCCAACCTCCTTTTCTTCAGCAGTCTCAGTATCAGATTGTATTATATTTGAAACATTTTCCTGGTTTACCTCCTCCATTTCATAATCAAGCAATAGTTTTGCCTGCCAATCTCATTGTGCACGCTGTAACTGAAGTTTTTGCCGGCACACACTTACTGTCCAATTCTCCTCCCAACTTTGCACCAGCTGCCTCCTCTTCCCAAAATCAGCATTCCTCTCCCTCAAGAAGAGCTAACAAGCAGGCCCTCTGTTTCTTAAATTTCTTGGCTGCATCAAAGGCTGAAGCCTATGGCATTGAACTAGTATCTGAGGCCAAATTGCAAGCGGCGGCTGTGCAAATAACATTCTCCTCTGCAACTCCTTATGCTGGATTTTGCACTTCCTCAACAGACTGGGTGGGGAAGGATGCAGACTCCTCTACCTGGGATGCAATGCTGGGCTGACACTCCAACTGGACGTTTGCAGTGCCCCTACACAGAGTATGGGAATTTTATTGGGGAAGACAGTTATTATAATTCAAAAACGAACAATCCAAATATATACCTGTGTGATATTTACAGTGAATTATTTACAACATGGTACACCCAAATCCTAATTTATTTATTTACATTTCCTGACTTAATTCTACTGTACGTGTCTCACTCTTTTTTATTACTTTAAAATATTATCACACACCTTCCAACATTGTTGTATTTTTTGTCTTGGTAGCTTTTTTTACCTTCTGTGTCATATACTTGCTGAATAGAAATCTGTACATTTTTCATAAACACTTCTTAAGTTACATGCATTTGCTGTAACACCCACTTACATCTAGCCTGCCACATGCAATATTTTATGATTGAAAGTATTACATGTAACGGTTGCACATAAAATATACTCCAAAGTGCTGTAAAGAAAATGTTAAATAATCTGGCTTCTATTTGTGCTGAGCGTGGAATAAAAAACTGACATGTAAGAAAATAGGTAGCAACACATTCTTAATATTATTTTCTTTTTGGAAATGTGTCTATGAATCCAGGATTTGGACAAACTTTCTGGTATTACCATCTTTTTTCCCCCATTTAAGAGGGTCAAGTGTCTTGGTCCAAACATTATTCCCAGTATCAGAATGGAACCTTGGGTTAAAGGTATTCCTGAATAAGAGACTTTCACTTGTGGACCACCTCCTAATTGGAGTTCTAAACCTTTGTCCCTGTTAACTTTGGATCCCAAAGCTTTTGAGTATGTCTCAAGATGGTTTGTAATTTCTGCTTCATTTGTGGTATGTTTCACCACTTGCACTATGTCATCTGCATAAGCCATTGCTGTTACTGAGGTACTAGTCATTGATAATGTAATTCCTTCTATTCTGTTTCTGTTCATAATTGAACATAAAAAGGGATCTACAGCATGCAGTATGAGTACAATAATGGACTTACTGGGCATCCCTGCCTCACCCCTCTCTGTATTTGTATAGTGTTCCCTTTCCAGTTATTTATTCTAGGTGTCACTGTTGCCATATGATAGAAACATTTAATCCAGTCTATGAATTGATTAGAGATACCAAAGGATCATAAAGTTAATAACATATATTCATTAGCTATATAGTCAAAGGCATTCTACTGGTCGAGGCTCAGCAGAAATTCTTTTTCTCCACCTGATTGACAATTTTGAAAAAGCTCCCTTATAATAATCAAATTGACATGTATTCCTTATTTTGGAACTGAAAAAGTCGGGGCCATACTAATCAATGTTTCAAAGATTAGAGCCAATCTTTTTGCCAGGATTTTTCCAAGAATTTTAAAATCGGTATTCAGTAAACTGATTGGCCTCCAGTTTGTAAGGAGGTTTTTATTGCCTTTTTAATATAGGAATATTAGGTCAGCTGTTGTGATTGACTTAGGTATTTTATTGGAAACTAAAATTTCATTAAATAGATAGGTGAGTTCAGGAAGTAGTTCTGTGAGGTGCTGTTTGTGAAATTCTGAAGTAAGTCCAACACTTCCTGGGGCTCTGCCACTTTTTACAGCTGCAGGTAATGAAACCCTTCTACTCCCTCCCACTGCTGCAGTCCTCCCTGCTCCCTCCATTTCCCATTCCTGTGCCGACATCAGGGTACCCAGTCCCCATGTCAGCATCATGTAACCCCCCCAACTCATGTGGCACACTTGGAGCCCACCTCAGTATACCCAAATGTGCTTTTTCTTGTCCCCCACACCAACATCAGTATGCCCAATCACCATGTTGCCATCATGTACCCCTCAACTCACGTGGCACACTGAGAGCCCACCCCAGTCTGCCCAATGTGTTTTTATTAATTTCCCCTCTGCCGACATTGGGGTGACCAATCACCATGTCAGCATCATGTCTGTCCCTCCCACTCATGTGGCACACTGGTATCCCACCTCAATGTGCCCAAATTAGTTTTGTTTTCCTTGTAAATAAAGAAAACAGTCCCTGAAGTCATTTTTTACCTGTAAAAAAGGAAACGGTTCCTCATCGTCACCTCAATCCCCTCCCCGTCCCCCCTCCCACTGAGCACCCACCTCCCAGCACCCCCCATTACTCACCTCTGGAGGTCAGTGCCATCATCTTCTCTGGACAAGAACACATCTGCAGTCTTCAAAGCCAAAATGCAAACTGCAGAATCAAAGGTAATCGCTGTATAATGACACTCAATGGGGTTTTCAACTTCTCTTGATATATCAGCCATTTTTAGAAACATGGTACACAGAGAACCATGATTGGGATGTTAACATACCAGGTTACATAGCCTACAGGAGAGACAGGGAGGGGAGAAGAGGGGGAGGAGTAGTTCTCTATGTAAAGGAAGGGATAAAAGCAACTGAATAAAAGAGTAAACAGGGAGGAGAGGAGGCACTGTGGGTCACCTTAGAGACTGGAAATGGCACCACAATCTGCACAGGGGTTGTATACAGACCACCATGTCAGGGGAAGGGAATGGACAAGGAAATGATAGAAGGCATTCTTAGGATGGCAGACAAAGGGGAGATACTGCTGATGGGAGACCTGAATATACCAAATGTTAACTGGAGCACATTTGCTGCAGCCATATCCAAGAGCAGGGCCATTCTCAATGCTCTACAGGTGGCATGCATCAGACAGCAAGTTTCAGAACCCACTTGTGAGGGAACAATCTTAGACCTCATACTCTCAAATGGGGACAGTGAGAGGATCTAGAAGTGGGTTGCTATCTGGGAACAAGTGACCATCAAACAGTGTGGTTCACGATAAACTCAGCTGCAGAGTCAAGCCATACAAAAGTGAGGGTACTGGACTTCAGGAGGGCTGACTTTGGCAAGATGGAAGAGTACCTTAGAAAAGCACTAGCAAATAGACTAGAAGGACGGGTGGAGCAACAATAGGGAAACATCAAAACTGCCATCACAGAGGCAACAAGCCTTTGTGTGAAGCAAGTAAACAAATCAAAATGAAAGAAAAAGCCACTATGGTTCTCAAAAGAGGTGGCTGGGAAAGTCAGGGAGAAAAATATAGCATTCAGGAAGTATAAGGAAACACAGAAGGAACAGGGCAAAGAGCTGTACCAGTTAAGGCAAAAGTAAGCAGGGAGGGAAGTCAGAATAGGAAAGGCCCAAACTGAAGAAAAGATAGCCAACTTGGTTAAGAAGGGGGATAAAACATTTTATAGGTACATCAGGGAGCATAGAAAGACAAAGGGATGGATAGTGAGGGTGGATAGAATGGACAGTGGGTGGGCAGAGAAGGACAGTGAAAAAGCAGGGATACTGAATGAATATTTCTGCTCAGTATTCACAAAAGAGGAGGAGGGAGAGGTGCCTAATCCAATTAACAGAAGCACTCTTGATGGGGGTCAATCCCAGTCCTTTCACAGAAGAAAGGGTTCTGAAAGAACTCCTAAAACTGAAGGTGGACAAAGCAATGGGTCCTGACAGAATTCACCCCAGAATTCTAAAAGAATTAAGGGGAGAACTAGTGAAACCACTGACTTCCCTTTTTAACAAATCATGGGAAGATGGTGTGGTACCTGAGGACTGGAGGAAGGCAGATGTGATCCCTCTTCACAAAAGTGGGACCAAGAGAAAGACAGGAAACTACATACCTGTCAGTTTGATCTTTGTGGTAGGGAAAGTGATGGAATCACTTCTGAAGAAAAGAATTGTTGAGTACCTAGAGGCCAGTGGGGCATAGGACCCAAGGCAGCATGGGTTCACAGTCGGAAGGTCATGTCAGACAAATCTAATTGAGTTCTTTGACTGGGTGGCCAAAGTAGTAGACCAGTGAGAGGCTGTGGACATGGCCTATCTAGACTTTAGCAAGGCATTTGACACAGTCCCACACAAAAGATTAATAGTAAAATTAACCAGCCTGGGAGTGGGTCCCAGGGTTGTAGCCTGGGTAAAACATTAGCTGGACAACAGGACACAGAAGGTAATTGTAAATGGAGTCTACTCTGAAGAAAGAGGGGTTACTAGTGGGATACCGCAAGGTTCAGTACTGGGCCCAGTCCTTTTTAATGTCTTTATAAGTGACATTGCAGAGGGACTGGAAGGAAAAGCATAACTCTTTGCAGATGACACAAAGATCTGCAACAGGGTTGATACACAAGGAGGCATGGAAAGGATGAGAAAGGACTTGGAAAGGTTGGAGGAATGGTCAGAAGTATGGCAGCTTGGATTCAATGCAAAGAAGTGCAAAATAATGCACCTGGGAAACAAAAACCCAGGGGAAGATTACACAATGGGGGGGCAGTAATAACAACAAGAATGGAAAGGGACCCGGGGGTAAACATATCAGATGACCTTAAGGTTAGCAAGCAATGTGAGAAGGCAGTAGGGAGGGCTGGGAGTATAGTGGAATGTATAGGGAGATGCATTACCAGCAGAAAACAGGAAGTTGTTTTGCCTCTGTACAGACAATTGGTGAGACTCCTTCTGGAGTACTGTATCCAGTTCTGGAGACCCTATCTCCACAAGGACATAGATGGGTTAGGGGCAGTCCAGAGGAGGCAACTAAAATGGTGCAGGGTCTGCAAGAGAAGCCATATGAGGAGAGACTAAAGGAGCTTAATATGTATACCTTGAGGAAAGGAGGGAGAGTGGGGACATGATAGAAACTTTTAAGTGCCTCAGTGGAATTAAAAAAATCTAAAAGGGTAGCATCTGTCAGAAAAAGAAATGTGCAAGAACAAGGGAACACAATTTAAAGATGGGGTGGAGGTTCAGGGGCAATGTGAAGAAGTATGTTTTCACAGAGAGGGTGGTGGATGCATGGAGCAGCCTTTCTGAGGAGGTTTTGGGGTCTAAAACTTTGGGAGAATTCAAGAATACATGGGACAGACATAAGGCAATTCTTGTGGGAGGTAAGAAGAAATAGGCTAATGGTTAACTAGGATCTGCAGTTTATTCTGTAGGTAAGGGAAATGAGCAGACTAGGTTGGCCAAGTGGTCCTTATCTGCCGTCAGAATCTATGTTTCTATTTTTATGAATTTTGGCACCAAATTTTCAACATGGGGTTCTTGGGACCTCTCCTCATGAACATTGTCACTGTCATTTCATTACCCAGCCCCAAAAGGTGATTTCATGGTCACTGCATGGAATCACCTTTTGGGACCAATTAATGAAATGACAGTGCCAGTGTTTACTAAGGTGGGGTCCCCAAAAGCCCATGTTGTAAATTTGGTGAAAAAATTCCTAGAAAATGAATGCGTTATGAACGTGTTGCACAATTTCTATGCACGCTCCTAACTTCGACAATTTTTTTTATTTTCACTCCAGATTTTCAACATTCCCATTTTTGTACACCTCCTTATTAACAGTACAGCTGTCATTTTTCACATCCTGACCAAAATGTGCTTTTGCACCTGTGGTGCAGAACGGTGCAGTCACTCTACGAAGTCACCTTTTGGGACAAGTGAATGAAATGACAGTGGCACTTTTCATGAGGTGGGGTCCCAAAAAGCCATGTTGAAAATTTGATGAAAAAACTCCAAAAAATGGCCAAGTTACACCCGGTCATTCCAAATTTTCTACGCACAGGTGCATCTTTGGTCATTTGGCAGCTCACCACAGTCGTATTGGCTCAGTCTAGAGTTTGTTAAGGATGTGATCACCATTTTGACTTCATTGTCTGAAACTGGTTTCTCTAAATCATACTGTTGCTGTGATGTTAAGTGAGGGATTGTTAGTTGAGTTAGGTAATGTTTGGGATTATGAATTTCAGGGGGTATACCAAATGTATTGGATACATATTGGTCCACTACCCTTGATATTCCATCCTTTGTTTTCTGTAGCCTCCCATTTTCATCTTCAAGCTGTAATATCAATTTATTGTCTGTCTTTTTCTGGTTATCTTTCTAGGGGTCAAAGGTCTGTTTCTTACTGTCGGTTCCAAATCTAAGTTCTTGTTGGAGGGTTTTAGCTCTATTGAATTGTAATTTATACATTTCTTTTTTTTACATTTGCTATTTGTTTACTGTAATCAAGTTTAAGGTTCTCAGGTTTAGATATTAATAGATGCAGCTGTTTACGTAGATTTAAATAGTTTAGGTTTGAGTCTATAGTTTGTCTGCTTGCCAGTTTTGGAAATAAGGATCGAAAGTTCAATTTGGTGTCTTCTCATCATTCCATGTATGTATCATACATGCAAAGCATAGACTTCCGGGCAGTCCACAACTGTTTCCATTGTGCATTAACATATTCTGTTGCCAATAGATTTGCATTTAATCTCCAGGGTCCTTTACTACAAGGCAATGTATTTTCCCACTTTACTTCTATCTCTAGGGCTCTATGATCTGAAAAGGCTATGTCATGCATTTTCCCTTTGAAACCTCCAAAATGTTGGAAATGAAAAAAAAAGTCTATCCTAGTAGAATGGTGGCCCCTAATGTATGTGTACCCTCCCTGAGTATGTATCATTCTGTGTGAGTCCTTCAAATTTGAAGTTGAAATAATATCATTTAAAGCTTTTGTGTCGCCATAAAATTTGTTCATTTTAAACCCTCTGTTTGCGTGATTCAGGCTACAATTAAAATCTCCACCCCAAATGACTAACCTGGCAGTGTGCAAATAGGGCTGGACATTTTTACTGTAAATATTTCAATTCTGGCTTTTTTGCTTTGTTGTACATAAATATTAATCAATCAAAGCCTAACCATTCCATACTGGATATCTAGTATAAGTGCCCTCCCAAGTTCTAGATCAATTAATCTTGTCACTTTTAAATTCAAATTCAAAACCAATATTCCAAGCCCATCACGTAAATCTGGACCTGGTGATCAGAAAGTAACTCCTTTAGTTCATAATTTTGTAGCCTGTACTACTTCAGAGAGTGTTTTGAGATGTACACCATGCAGGTAAATAATGTCCACTTTATATTGTAAAAGTTCTGTAAGAACTGTCAGGTGTCTTTTGCTGTTCTTGATGCTGTTCACATTTAAGGTAAAGGTGCTGAGGGACACCATGCACAGTATATTGAATAGTAGAGGGAACATCATTCTGGTTTTAGTGCTGAGATCTTGTGATCCTTTTCTTTTTCACTTTATCACCTTGGCCAGAATCCTCTAGGCCTGTGGAATGGTCCTTAGTTCAGGAAGATATTGAAGAGGAATCTGAATTCATATCTTCTTCCTCAGAGTTGTCCTCTGTCAGATCTGCTTGTAATGGTTTATATTGGTTTGCAGGTGTCCATTTATGTCTTTCTTTAGAAATTTTTCTCTCTTTCCCGTTATATTCAGCTTTTTTATCAGTCTTAGCTCATTTTTTTTTTATAAGAGACGGTTTGAAAAGGGGGGGGTTTAGCAACCGGTAGGAGAGGGAGCATAGATCCTGGGTCTATAGAAGGACCTGCCTCCATATGTAATATAGAAGTGTCTGTACCATCCACAGCTTCCATCTCCCATTCTGTATTATTAAGTTCAGAATTAGTTGTTTCACATGCATTAGTAGCAGGAACCACTAATGATGGTTCTGTGTCTTGCAATATGATAGCTACTTTCTTGTTTGCACCTTGACTGATGTTTTGTGTACAATATCTAATTCCTCATGTTTTAGGCCATCCCCTTTGTTCTGTGATTTGTCTTTCTCCTTTTCTTTATGGATTTCATGAATCCTTTTTTCAGAGGCTATCATGCATCCCTTTTTCTGTGCTTGAGTGATTATTTTTTCATGGGAAGAGCTGTCATCACCATTGTGTGAGGACCAGGAGCATCTAACATATGAGTGGCCTTTTTTCTCACACAAGTTGCAGTGGAACAAGTTCACACAGGAAGCAACCAAATGACCAGTATCCAGAGAATGTGTACATCTAGAAGTACTGCACGCATTACTAAGGTGAAGTCTGGATCCACATTTGTGGCATGATTTTGGCTGGCCTGGATAGAATTGGGATCCTTTGTCTCTTCCTAGGTAAAAACAGCCTGGTAAATGCATGATCCCATTTTTACACATAAATAACTTGCACTTTAACCTCCAACCACCCATCCAATTGTGCTTTGAATCAATGATGGGATGTCACAGGGTGTTCTAAAACTTCACACCTTTTTTTAGCTAGAATAAAATTTCTGTCACATTTACACCCTCAGTTTTGAAAATGATACTTATTGTTCTTACTTCTGGCTTGGTGATTTGTGTCGCTTGAAAGGGAGTCCATACAGGAGAATTCTTAAAAGCGTTGAATTTGACTGACTATCTGTCCAGTGCTTCACTGTTTTAAACCTGACGCCATAATTATATTCATCTGTGTGGATCAACACAAAAAGTAGAATTTCATAGAGTTTTTTTAATAAGGTTCTCCCCACATGCACATGATCTGGAAGTGTTCTAGACTGCCCTTGAACAATAGGCAAATTACATTTTTAAGTGTTGCTGGTTCACCTTTGTTCTTAAATAAATCTGCCATCCTAAGTAAAGGTTTGAAAAACTGTCTTTTGCTGGGGTCCTGCAAGTTTTAAACCCTCAAACCCACTGGCATAATGCCCTCTGACCTCAATAATTCTGGTGTTGATACATGTTGAGGACTTGCATTTTCAGTATTATTAACAGGCTCACCTTGCTGTTGATTCAGAGAAGCTAGCAACATATGTACAACAGGTTCCTTTTCCACAATCTTGAACAACAGTGTTTTCAGAATGAGGAACAGTTTGATTATTGAGCCCTTGTGGGGAAGGCCAGTGCATTTAATTTGTGACTACAACATTTGTGGGTGGTTCATTTACTAAATTAAGTTGTACCTCTATCTGGTGGCAACTCACAGTGTTTAGCAGAAGCAATAAGTTTACCTGCCTTCATGATTTCTACATTCTCAAATTGTGCTACATCTGGGTCTGATGGATCAGGTTTCCAGGAACAATCAGTTTCCTCTACCCAGCCTAAGTTTTTCAGGGCATCAGTCACTGACCAAACTTTTGTGCTTTTAGTTTGTTTGCTAATCAAAATTTCTTTTGGTACCTTTTTCATTGACATTCCCAGTGTTTTTCATGGTGGCAGAACTTTGCTGGGTACAATTTCTGCATAGGTTTGGTCATCTTGCAGCTTGCTTCTTTGGACTACGCCAATTGTCACATCAGCATTGGAAGCCAAACAAGGTGTGGCAGCTGTCCGCAGATGCTATTTAGTTGTCAGGTACTTCTCCTCTTCTTCAACTATTTGCTGCAAAAGTTGGGCTTTCTTTTCTTCAAATGCTTGTTTTAGCAATTTTTCTACCTGTGGAATTTTGCTTTCAGGTCTGTCGTGTGCCTGCTCCCGGTCACAGGAAATTGCAATGCCCACAATGTCAGTATATTCCTGATCTGTCTGTGACAGAGTGCTCCTGCCACTCTTGAGGACTGACCTTTTCTTAAACCTGCTGCAACAGGTCTTCTATTTTTTAGACTAATCTATCCTTTACAATTTCTAGTCCATAAGGATGGCCATCTATAGGCACTGCCCTCCCCTTTCTTGACTATGCTATAGTGGAGCCTGAAGGTGCAGGACTGGGAATAAGCAGCCAAATGTGTTGGAGCATATAATTACTAGTAGATCATGTTTATACAGTGTATTCATGGTATTTTTCCTGATTAATAGAAAAATAAAACAATATGACACACCAGTGGTTTGTTTGAGCACATTGTCATAAAAAGATTGAAGACACTCTCCAGATGAAGCAAGTTCAATATACAAAACGCTGAGTGTATGGCTTCATTAAATAAACTTTTAAGAAGGAAATGAATCAAAGTATCATCTTTATTCACATTACCTAACTCAATTAACTGATAATATTTTTTGTGAATAGGGTCTATGCACACGAAGGGCGGAAGCTGATTTGACAAAGGTTCCTTCCCCATGAGGAATTGGTGTGCATCAGCACACTGAACATGGTTGGTATGGTTGGTATGCTATAGCGTCCTCTTTAATTTTCCTTTTCCCTCTCAGGTCCTCGTACAGGGAGGTTACTGTTGTGACCTCCGAGCTGATATAAAACAGGTTGTGTTCCTCATTGTTGGATTTAGTATACAACGGCACTATGCTATATAATACTTTAATGTATATACCTTATGTGTATAAAACCTGCAAATGTTGAAAATATCATGACACTAGGGGTGGGATATTCAGAAATGCACCAGAGGCCGGCGCAAAACCAGCACAGTGTAAATCCACTGCGTTATGGCACACTGAGTGCAATATTCAAAGGTTGCGAAAGCTGGGATGCATCAGACAACATGGCTGAATATTGCACAGATGCACCATAGCACAGCCAGGGTTGCACCAGGGAGCAACCTAACATGCGCAATAGCGCAACAAGGGGCCAAGGTGTATGCCCAGGACACATATGGACCGGCAACAGGCACAGCAAGGAGCAAGCCACTGGGGTGGAATATGCTGCCACCAGGGTGCTGAGGGTGCCAGAAGTGAAGCACAGCAAGTACACGATGGAACACCACCCAGTGCACATGGGGATGCAGCAGGCCCCCACCCATGCACACCACAGTGGTGCACGTAGGTAGGGTGGCACCAATGGCCATGGGTGAACAACCACTGGCAATTCCCCACTGGAAGGTATGCACCATGCCACCTGGACCACAGCTGGCAAAACACAGGCAAACAGCACACAATAGACATGCCACACAACCAGAACAGACAGCCCATGGCTGCCCCAGGGCACAGCCACCAACCAAAGGGAGAACACCACCATGCACAACCCCCTGGACACCTCCGGAGCACCACACAGTCACCATGCACACCACTGCAGCATGGCTCCACATGCCAGATGCAAAGCAGACCTGGACACAGATTGGTAACCATAATAATATGTATTAAGAACAGATATAAATTACAACGATACATTTATACAAGGAACAGGGAACAAGGAATGGGGAAATTGTGTACAGAAGGGTGTAGCCAAGGAAGGGAGGTAAGGAGACAGGGGCAGGGCTACACAAAGGGACTAGGGAGAGCATGGTAAGGGGGGACTGGGAAGTTGAAGGCTCGCAGACCAATGGGCCCTATAGGCGGCCTCGCCCCACCATTGCCTGGTGCTGTTGCCTGTGGAACAAATTCTGCAGCATCCTCGCCACCTGAAGCATGGCAGTGGTCACCTCTAGGATCCTTCTCAGGAGGTGGGTGTTAACTGCTGGCTGATGGACAACTAGGACAAAGGAGGGAACACGGTATCAGTGCATGTCTGGAATACCCTAGCCCACCCACCGTGCGCAGTGAACAATAATGACACGTGCCCCTGTGATGGCAACCAGTACCAGCAGTGGGTGCACCCACATGTGCTGCCAACCTGGCAAACCACAGCCATGCCAAATGCTGCACACCTACACCACCCATGGGTCACCCACCATGACCACCGTGGCAGGCAGGCAACATGGTGCTGCGGCAGAATGACAGCGGCAAGGCTGGCAGCCAGATGCAACCACAGCCCACCTGCAGCAACTACACATGTGTGCAATGGCCACAGCACAGCACAACAGACACTACTTGCAGTACTCAGCTGCAATGGCTATGTGCACAGGGGGCCATGGCCCACCCCCACCCCCGCAGCCCACCCTGCACAACAATGTAGCAAGTAACTGTGCCTACCTGCATGCCGTGGCACACCATGTGCCGGTCCTGCAGCACTGCCCCCTTGGCTGCACCTTGTGATGGTACCCCGTGTTGGCCCTCTGTTGCCCTCCTGCAGTGCCAGCCAGTCAGGCCCTCCTCCAATCCTCAGAGCCTAGGATGGAAACATAGAGAACACATCAGTACCTGGCATCACCATATGCCCCCCAGCACAGTGTGCTCCCTGGCCCAGCCCAGCTGCTGTGCGGTGGCACAGTGCACACACATTGTGCTGCCCTGGGCCATAGGGCATGCAGCCCCAGAGTCCTCCCCCTTAGCATGAAATGTGACCCTGCTGGCCCCACAGAACACTGGATGGGCAAGGACACCAGCAATGTACACTTACCTGGCCAAGGCACGGCACCCCTCCGGACATGTGCTAGCAGTGCTTAGAGCCTCTCTGGGTCCCTCCGCTGCAGGTCCCCATAGCATCGGCAACACTGCTCACTGGTGTGCTGGACACCAGTGGCCTGCTCGAGCTTGTCTGCCACCTCCTGCCACACCTCTGTTTGTGGCCTTACAAGGGACACCTGCCCAAACAGGCTGCCTGTGTGGGGCTCAACCAGGGCCACAAGATTAACTAGCTCCACCTGTGTCCAATTCGGAGCCCTGACACTGCTGTGGCACGGCATTGCTGTACTGCTGGAAGGTAATTCAAAATGGTACGCTGTAGCGCACAAGCTCCACGAGCTGTGGATGCGTGCCTCACATGGAGATGCCCTGCGCAAGGCAACCGCTCATCCCTGAGGATATGCAATGCGCGCCTGGCTGCATCGGACCATGGTGTGGGGCACCCAGAGAGGCAAAGGGCAAGCCTGGTGTCAAGAGTCAGCATGTGCATCGTGCACGACTGTGCTATTGGGACTGCCTTACATGGTGCACAATAGGGGCATGTGGGTGCCATGGGCTATGAGACAGTAGTACTCATGCACCGTGGGGCTAATAGCACCGAGGCACCATTAGCCCCATGGCGCCTGAGTGCCATAGGCCACATAGCACCCAAGCACCACTTGTCCAATAGCGCCCGAGCATTGTATTGCATATTGTGCCGTGAGTGTATGCTGTGCTGTGCTGCTGGCATAGGCACTGGCAGTGTGTGCATGCATACTGATGGTCCTATTGCACACGTCACAGTGTTGCACCATGGCTTGTGCTTGTACAAGTCCATTGTTCAAGATGCAAAATCATGATATTCAGCTGGCCTATGCAGATTAATTTAGCAAAGACAGCACCCAGGAAGTGGAGATCCTGATGAGGATGATCAACTGTATGAGTAGGCAATGGCGGGAGGCAGACCAACTATGCAGAGAGTTGGAACACTAATGCCAGGTGCTTAAGAGGTCCCTGTTGGAGAGTTTGGATAATCAGAGGATGATTTTCATGGGCTCAGCTGGAGGAGGACCCCCTGACTGAGAAGGATATTCCTTTGTTGCCTGTGTTCCTAGGATGTTACCTGTTGGAGGTTGGAGATGCAAGTATGGAATTTGAATGTGAGACCCCAGGAAAGACTGTGCCTAGTGATATTGTGCTGGGGTTGAAGATTCCAAGCAAGCATGAAGAAGCCTATGAGGCTGAAGGGACTTTCTCTTATGTTGATACAGCTAAATCTGTTGAGAGTATTGACTGGGGTGCACTGCAGGCTAAAGATGCTAATATTGCCAAACTATTACAATATGTTAAGATCAAGGAGGTGGTACATGTGTATTATTTTATTTTATTTTATTTTTTTATGAAAAACCTACAAAGGAGCAGGTGGGTGGAAAATTGATTGGAACCTGTGTTGGGGTAACACCTAGAGTGTCTACCCTCAGGTGTCAGTATCAGTAGCAAGTGAAATGAATGAATCAAGAGACATAGTGTGTTTATGTTGAGGGGCTGAACCTAGGACTGGGCCCCTGCTTAAAATTGACATGTCTGGTGGGATTGTAGCAGATACTTACTCACCCTAGAGAAAGTCTTTCTGTGGTACAGGACTTTACAGCCATCCAGAATTTCAGTTAAGAAATATGATGATGTTTCCATAGCATGAGATAGTACAGAGATTGGTACCGTTAGTCTCTGTTGAGCAATGTGTTTATGCCTCAGGGTAAAGAATGATGATATCCACTATGTGTATGATGGAATGTTTATCGTTAATAGGAACCCTGAGACTGAGCTTCTGAAGCTGGATGGGTGGAAGATCCATCCCTTCCTGTGACAGGAAGGAGGTAAGCAGTCTGTAATAACTGCTTCCCTTTATGGTGGGGATATGTGACAGGGAGCTCCAGCCATTCTTGAGGACCAATCTTTTCTTAAATCTGTTGCAACAGTTCTTCTATTTTTTTTTTGCCTAATCCTAGCCTTTACAATTCCTACAGCTCCTGCTGGGAGCGTGCTGACATTTTGGGAGTTGCCCCCCCAGACCACTCTCGAGAGTGGACAATAGCTCATCTTTTTGTAGTGGTGAGATTAAAAGTACATGTGCACCAAAATGAGGGACCATAACTGAATATTTGAACAGACAACCAAACTGAAATGCAACAACATATGCACCACAGGTGTGTGGTGTGTGGGGGCTGGACTGGAAAGGAATGTTGAAAAATATGAAAATGCATAACATGTTTTGCAACTCCTACATGGGCACTGCATAACATAACTGACCATAGTATGCACACTCCACTTCCCTGGTCCCCTACCCCCCCCAAGCTCTAGTTTGGAGAATTATCTACCCTACATGCCTCTTCACCTCAGCACTTAACCCCCAAAAAAGGGAAAACCACCCCTCCTCCCCCCAAAATGTTCATGTATTACCTCCATGAAAGGTAAGTATTGTTTGCTTGTTTCTTACCCTTCATGTATATGCTTATCTGCTCATCATGTACCTGTTTATTGTATCATCCTTTTCATTGCTTATATTTCATCCTGTTGTAATTCTCTCATAATGTTTGTAAACCATGTGCTTATAATCTCCTGGGTCATACCTGAAAATAGGCATTTCTTGTCTAGTGTGCTTACCTGGTAAACAAAGGCTAATAAATAAATCAATAAACAATGATCTATCATAAAACAGAGCAGGAGAAGAAGATCAGGCTGCTGGATAAAAAAGGGAGGATAGGGAAAAAGGGGGCAAGGAAACGAAGGATGAACCACAACAAAAGCAGACAATGGCCTAAATGTTAATATGCAAGCAATAATACCCTCTAAGGTGAGTGATATTGGGCAATACTGGACCACCCAGGGGTGTAATGAGGCCCAACACCTCAGACTGAGGGCCTTACAGCTTCTGGAAGGTCCAGTATTGCCCAATACTGCTCATCCTGGAGAGTATTATTGCACTTTGAAAATAGGCTATAAGTAACATTTTTAATAAAATTAAATTAAAGATTAAAATAAATGAAATAAATATTTAAAAAGTAATACAAATGCTTTTCCCGTAAAGTAGTCCCTCTACTGGTACACTTACCAGTAGACAACATTGCTGTTTAGGAGAGCCTGTTTCTAGGTGTTCTTGTCTTCCCAAATGACTTGTTTTTTTATTTATCTGAACCCCTCTAGTAGTGAGGTAAACTGTCCAGCCTCTCATGATAAAATGGACTGAGGTGAAAGGTACTGATTTTTTTCACAATTATTTTTTCATATCTGGAGAAGGGGGCACGAGAGCAGGGTCAGAAGAGTGCTGCTGTTGGAAATCAGCATCGTTGGGAGAAATGCTCATTTCTCTTTCTCCCTGATCACAGAATACAAACTGCAGTGTGTTTCTTTCTGCTTATTTTTTTTTTAAACATACCCCTTTACATTTATTCAGGATTCGGTTGGAGCTGCTGTTACATTTTTAAAGCCCCTTTAAATTGATTTGGCATAGTGTTGGTACTGGCAGGTGCTCTGTATGCAAGCAGAACTTGAGAGCCTCAGCCAGTGTCACATCAGAAGTGACACCTGGCAAAGAAGATTTTAGCTTTTGGTATGGCATGATTTTGTTTTATTTAAGGGTAAACACTTTATTTATAAACATCATGTGTATTGGGGTGGTGTAGGGCAGGAATCAGCAAGCAAGTGACAGGAATGATGAGCCTGACTGTGTAGCACTCTAGGGTCTCTGACCATGCTATAAATGAAAATCATTTTTTTTTAATGTACTGAGAAAGGAGAGGTGTGCAACTTGAATACATATACCACAGTGTGTGTTTACACTGTACTACACTTCTGAGACTCGGAGCTGGCTCACTCAGTTGTCCACTTTGCAAGAAGAAAAAAAATGGCAGCTACTGGGTTTTGAATTTTAACCACCAGTACAAGGATACTAGTTTGGCCTTGGTGCATTGTAGGCTGGAACCTTTTATTTTCTTGGCATCTACTGAAAGTTAATGTTCCTCTCTGGAATCGGTACCAGCCAATGTAAGCCTAGGAAATAAAAAGTACATTAAAAAAAAAACAGAACTAACTAATGGAAAGAAAATCTTGCAGAAAATACCAATATGTAAACTTACGAAATGATCATACAGTGCCTAAGGCTTCTGAATCTTCATCAGGCACAATCAGGAGATAAAAAGCAATAGAATCACATCATATTTTAGTCTCTTGGGCAGTGTGGCCTGTAGAGTAAATACCCAGAATGCCTCCCTTTATAAGAGACATATAACCTGATCTGATTTTGGTCACAAAGTTACTTTTTCAATTCCTGTGAACATTATCCTGTACTGGTTCTTTCATATGTCTGGCACAGCATTAAGATTTGTTTCCTGTTTTCATGGAGGTTTTGTGTTCAACTATTCTGGCTTTAAATTTGACTTTTAATTTGTCCCACATGGGGGGGGAGTGCCACAGACACAGTGCAAGAAGTATATTACACCACTAGTAGAGCAATTTGTGAAATCATTGATCTTGTATTTTTTTTTTGTACCAAAGGAGTGTTCAAATTCTTTCTTGCTCTGTGTGTTGATTCTGTGGCACAATTACTACACTTGCAGTTTCCTGCTGGAAGAACAGGTTGCCATCTTAACTTCCTTTTAGGTTGTTGTGCAGTGTGGACTAAGGAATCTCATAGGTATTTCCCTTCTTGTATGTAGTTTGAGTCTAACACCAAATAACTCCAGGTCCTTAATTTTCAGACAAAATATTGCAATGTATTTTATTTTAATAATCTGGGTGAGTTTGGGAGTTTGGAGGGTGTGTGTGTGGTAAGAAATGTAACCTTTGGATCAGCTGTATTATTTCCTGTACTAGGTTTGTCAATCAGCAACCTTTGTTGCTCATCTTGACATGCCATCTCAAATCCTTTATTGATATTCTTATTCTTGTATCATCTTTCTCTTTACCTGTCTCTCACGATTCCACTATGTGCCAAGGAAATCTCCTGTTCTGTACAATTATGCCTAATCTGTAAGAATTTACTCTTTGGAATATTGCTGATAAAGTGTGGAGGGTGGCAACTTTCCCCAAGGAGGACGGTGTTACTATCATTGGGTTTTCTCAACAGTTGGGTTCACCAATGGTCCTATTTTCTGTAGATACTAAAGTCCAGAAAGTCTATTTTCTCTTTGCTCCAATTATGTATAAATCTCATCTTCTCATTGGTTTGATTTAGATATCTCATAAACTGTTGAAACTGTTTCATAGTCTCACTTCCTGCAAAGAACACATCATCTATTTATCTGAAGCAGCACTTAACATGTTCCTTAAAGAAGCTGAAGTTTTGGTTGAGGATGAAGTCATTGTCCCACTCGCCCATACAGATATTAGCTAAGATGGGGGCAAAGGTGGTCCCCATGGCAATGCCTTTTTCTGAATGAAAAACTGTTAAAAAGGAAGTAGCTCTTCTTCAAAATGAAACATACAAATTCCAGTAAAACCTCTGAGGGTGGAAGGACATTTGCAGGCCTGGTGCCACCTCAATCCGACATAATGAAGTTCTTAAAAATGTTCCTTTACTTATTATGTACAATGTTTTGCCTGTGTGGACTTTTTCTGGGGGAATTGTAATCAATGTATAAATATAATTTTAATATATATAATCCTTTCATAATATTTTAAAAGAAAAATAGAAAAATATTTTTTTCCTTTAACTTTTTACATTATTTAACAGATTCTTGTTACTCACCGAGTATTTGATTCATCATAAATCTTTGCATATTCTGCTGGAGGGGAGGCATGGGTGACCTGTGCTAGTGGGCCCCCCCCTCGCGTTCCACATCCGAAACTGATGGCCGAGTTGAGGTGCCGACTTGCAAACCAAGCTCCAGTGGGCCTCCATGGCACAAACACAACCCTAGGGCCCAAGCTGCCCCTGCCGTTGCAGGAGACCGAACAATCAGAAGTGAACTAGGTACTTTTTTCCTATCATAGGAGCGGGGGCCCTGCCATGAACTCTGTAGCTGCTGGGGGCACTGAATCTGCCCTTTGTTCTTTGAATCTGGCACCTTTTTGCCCCTGCCCAATTGGACCCTGCTACCTGTGACTTGCTAGCTCTCCAGCTCAAAAGGAAAGAGTGACCTTGGACTCATACCTTTATTCAGCTGGAGGGGATGCATGGGTGACCTATGCTGGTGGGTCCCCCCCCTTGCACTCCACATCCGAAACCGATGTCTGAGTTGAGGTGCCAGCTTGCAAATTAAGCTCCAGTGGGCCTCCTCGGCACAAATGCAATCCTAGGACCCAAACTGCCCCTGCCGTTGCAGGAGACCGAACAATCAGAAGTGAACTAAGTACTTTTTTCCTATCGTAGGAGCGGGAGCCCTGCCAATGAACTCTGTAGCTGCTGGAGCACTGAATCTGCCCTTTGTTCTTTGAATCTGGCACCTTTTTGCCCCTGCCCAATTGGACCCTGCTACCTGTGACTTGCTAGCTCTCCAGCTCAAAAGGAAAGAGTGACCTTGGACTCGTACCTTTAATCTGCTGGAGGGGAGGCGTGGGTGACCTGTGCTGGTGGGTCATCCCCCCTGCGCTCCACATCCGAAACCGATGGCCAAGTTGATGTGCCGGCTTGCAAACCAAGCTCTGGCGGGCCTCCTATGCACAAACACAATCCTAGGACCCAAGCTTCCCCTGCCGTTGCAGGTTTTTGGCCTCCCACCCACCCCGCTTTCCTCCTCCTATTACATCCTCACTTGCCCCACCTCCTAAGTTGGCCGTGCCCAATCAGATTGCAGAGGGATGGTACTGTAAAGTGAATGTCTTATTACTACCAAGGGATAAAAGAAAAAAAAAGAATGATGAGATATTAGTCACTGTCAATGACCTGTATTGCCCTGTTCTGTCTTATCTGTCTTGAGTGCTAGCCTCCCCTTGCTAAATGAACCCTGCCTCTATGTGCTCTACTTATTCTTACTATAATTTGATGTGACCTCTCTTGAATATTGTGACATACAGTATGTTAATTACTGCTACATGCAATAGTCTCTAGCTCTCCCCAGGTGACATTCAATATGCTGCCTATTATACTTTTGGCCTTGTCCTCTTTTCTTCCCCAAGGTTCCCATTCAATACCGCCCCATGCATGCTGCACTCTCCTGGTTACTCTCCTGGGTGCTGTACTTGGGAGACTGACTAATAACCCTGTTCTACAGTAGGGCGTACTACTCCTATGAGCCAGCTAGCTCTGGCACCCTTTCCCAGAGGGTGACCGCCTGCACACGACCAATAGTTTCTACCCCAGGTGCAGACTGCCCCTCCTAGCCTGCCCATGTCCAACTGCCCTTCAACGGGAGTAGATTGTCCCACCTATCCTCTTCACTATTTTGGTAACCCTACCCTGTCCCCTCCCGACCATCTCCTTGTAGTTCCATAGGCATTACCTTTGTGGGGTCCCAGTGAACAGCAAGGTTCCACCTCTAGAATGGAGTCTCCCAAGGCCACTAGGGGTATTGTTCTGCTCCTCCCTCCTTGCTGGACTCTTTTTGGGACTAGTTACCCTCCAAGTGGTAACTGCCCCCACACAGACCACATGGGATGGCTGCAAAAGGACTTCCCCTTGTGAGGTGCTTGACTTCACCTTCTCTAATCTCCTGGCATACACTGGGAGACCCTGCTATCTCACATGTGGTCTGGCACCAAGACCCATACTGTACCATATCCGGATAAGGCGACACCTTGCCCGCAAGCCTATGACCAGGAGTTCCACCTCTAGAGGGCACCTCCTTTGGCTTTTCCTGTTGATCCTAGCCCTGGCCAGTGACATTAAACTTAATCCTGGCCCTAGCCTCCAGGCCTCCTCAATTCCTCAAGAATGGCGGCTGTGCAAGGGGTTAAAAGTGGCTCATCTCAACATTCGTAGCCTGCTTCCCAATCTGGATGAGCTTGTGTCATGGGTCGCACTCTACAAGCCCGATATCCTTGGAATAATGGAAACCTGGCTTAAGCCCTCGATTCCTGACTCAGTCAGTGCGCTACTAGGCTACTAGTTCATATGACTGGACAGGTCTCGAAACAAGAGGGGTGGAGGCATCCTGATATACTTCAGGAGCCACCTGAAAGTATCTCTGGTGACACACCAGATATCCCCACTGTCCCCCTGTGAGCTGCTTCATGTTATGCTCCTACTTGGCAAAACTAAAATACTACATGTTGTATGCACCTATAACCCCCCAAAGCTAGGGCTTCTGGGTCTCACCCCCCTCCTGGACACTGTTGGCCCCAGTATTGGTGACAATGAACTCCTTATCCTGGGTGATGTGAACTTAAACTGGACTGGTGGAAATGTAAAGCAGTTTAAACCTTTACTAGCAAACCTAACCCTGATGTAACTTGTACAGGAGCCCACCCAATGGTCGGTAAATGGAGCATCCAGCTCCCTACTGGACTGGATCCTGTCTAATCACCCCAAGAGGATCTCCTCTGCAGGAACCCTATCTGACTCCATCTCAGATCACTCCCCGGTTTTCTGCGTATGGAAAATCCCATCTCCAAAGATTCCTCACAAAATCATCCACATCAGAAACTTCTCCAGGCTTGACCTGGATGCATTTATGGAGGACCTGAGGCTTACGGACTGGTCACGGGTGTATAGTGCCCCTGACCCCTCTACAGCCATAATCCAGTTTCTCAGTACCTTTGCGGCCCTGCAAGACAGGCATGCCCCAACTATAAGATGGAGGGTAAGGGGGTCAGCCACAAAATGGCTGCATGGGAGCGTCCTTGCCCTTATGCAGGTGAGGGACAAGTGCTGGACCCACTTCAAATGCTCCCTTGATCAGACCTTGCTTCAACAATATAGAAAACTTAGAAATGAGTGTAAAAAAGCTATTAGGGTTGCAGAAAGTGACTTCTGCAAGTCCGCCCTACTCAGGTCTGCAAATGACCCAAGAAGGTTCTGGAGAAACATAAAAACTCTTGTCAGTGGTTCTTCTAACTCAGGAGTAACAGACATGATAATTGGAAGGGTTTCCTGCAACAACCCACATACGAATGTTAATGCTTTCAACTCCCATTTCACTGACCTTTCTGCTCTCTCCTTACCCGTCTCTACTGACAAGAGTACCAGCTGCCCCCTATGACCGGTCTGGCAGGAGTCCGACCCCTCCAGACCACCTTTCTTTCTAAGGGCTGTATCAGACAAGGAGATGCTGAATCTCCTCTCTGGCCTCTCCCAGTAATCCAGTGCTGGCCTAGATAACCTGGAGCCCAAGCTTCTGAAACTAGGAGCTCTTCACATCGCCTCCCCAGTGGCCCACATCCTCAACCTGTCCCTTACCACAGGGGATATTCCTGATATCTGGAAGGTGGCCAGGGTTGTCCCCATGCTAAAGCAGGGCAACCCAAAAGTCCCTGACAACTATCGGCTGATCGCCATCCTTTCAGCCATCAGCAAGCTCCTTGTAAAAGTAGTGGCTGAACAACTCTGAGTACATTCAAGCCCATGAGTTGCTGTCCCCTGCCCAGAATGGTTTTCTTAAAGGGCACAGCACAACCACAGCCCTGGTCTCTGTTTCATCCAGTATCAGAGCAGCCATTGACCGGGGGAAACTCTCTGGAGTGGTGTTCATTGACTTGTCCAAGGCCTTTGACATTGTTGACCACACTCTGCTCTATACTCAGATGCGGTCCCTTGGCCTGTCCCCCCCGCTCAGAAATGGCTAACTGACTACCTGCATGGCAGAGTACAGCTGACCAAATTCAATAAAGTCCTCTCAGATCCCTTAGCCGTGACCTCTGGCATTCCTCAGGGCTTGGTCTTGGGACCCCTTCTCTTCTCCCTCTTTATTAACCATCTCCCTGCTGTTGTAACTAACTGTAGGGTCACCCTTTACGTGGATGATCTGGTTCTCCTGGCCCACTCCCGGGACACAGCTACCCTCAATCTCCACCTGTCTGAGGACTTTAAGAACATTCAGGCTTGGTTAACCCAACAGAAGTTGGTCCTCAGCCTGAAAAAAATGCAGGTTATGCTATTCAGATCATCTGCCAAGATACATGCCTCTTCAGTCCCACTCTGAATCAACTGTGCAGATGGAACTTCCCTTCATACTGTGACCTCTCTCAAATACCTCGGGGTGACACTTGACCCCCAACTGGACCTAGGGAGTCACATCCTCAATGCCTGTAGAAATGTGAACTGTAAGCTGGATCTGGCCTATAGGGCTAAATATAACCTGACCCCTGCTGCTCGCCTGGCACTTGCTAGGGGAGTACTACTCCCCTCCCTTAGCTATGGTCTCCACCAGTTTGCATGTACCTCTAAAGCTCTTCTACTCGTGGCACATGACGATAATAATATCTGCCGTCATTTGTCATTTCCCCATCTCACCCACCATTGTGAACTCTATGACAAGCTAGGTTGGCTTTCTCCGACTAATCACCTAAACTTTGGACTGGGGTGCCTCGTGACCAAAGTGATCAGTACTGGCACCCCCCCTTGGGCTGGCACAGTTCCTCTCTCCCACTGACCGCCCCTCTTACCCTCTCAGGCCCCAAGGTCCAGGGATACTAAAAGTATCCCCTACCCATACCCTCATGGGGGACAGGGACTTCACACTTCATGTGCTCCTAGGCTCTGGAACTCCTTTCCTGAGCAAGTTTGCACTGCCCCTTCCCATCAGTGTCTCCGAAAATCCCTGTGGGGGCATCTGAAGCTGGCCTCAGGGTGTGAGTGCCCTAAGCCTCCCTAGCACTATGTCCCAGGTACTGGACAGCTACATTATTCTTTTATTCAGAACACAATCTGAATCGAATTGGTTGATGATCTCGATCCAACTTTTCCTTATGCACTTGTCTATGCTGTGGGTGTTCAATACTACCTACTGTTTGATCATTATGTATTCTAGCAACTTCTGTTATATATATTATCCCTACATTGCCTTCTTGTTTTGTTGATTCAATGTACTAAGTTACAAATTGTACTTGTTTACCTGCTGTGTTGTGCTGATGTGTCTGTAATACCTGTTGTACTCTCCTGGGTCGTTCCTGAAAATAGGCATACAACTTGTCTAGTGTACTTACCCAGTTAACAAAAGCTAAATAAATAAATAAATAAATATTCCGTTTTAATAATATTGTCTTAATATCCATTAACACTATATTTTTTTAATTTACATTCCCAATTATTTCAGAGTGAGATTGGCTTACTGTTGTCAATTGTGCATGAAAATATTACCTACTCTTCCTATTTGGGCCATTCAACCTCCTTGTCTATCATCAATCCTGCCACGTTTTTCTTTGTTGTTATTGCTGTTAGATTCCTGAAATATTATTGCAAGTAACTGTCAGTCTTTCCTATGTTTTAATATGATCTGGGAGTGTATTTCTACAGACCATTGGGACTTACCTGCTCGGTCTTCACATGTATCCCATCTAATCATTGGGACTTACTGTACATACTTAATCTTCACTAGGTAGTCAGCTGCCTCTATGGGTGTGATGTCCGCAAATAGAAACAAGGGCATAAATACTGCTCAAGTGCTATAAGGTTCTACTTTATATGAACTACATTCAAATGCAATTGAACATTACTGCATGTAGTCCACCCCAAAGGACAGCCACCACAGAGTGGAGAGGAGAGCGGACATTTCAGGGAAGTGCTGCATTGTATTTTAATTGCTGGAGACTGTATTGGGGAAGGGGACATGTTTAAAGTGTTTCTGTAGGACTGGGAGGTGGGTGGGAGGAAGATGAAAGAGGGATACTGAGGGAGGGACTGCTGAAAAAGGAAGGCAGGGCCACTATATATTTCCCAGAGGGACAAGGGACCCCTCGCATCAGCAACCCTGAAGCATGAATGCCACAAAGCAGGAGTGCATCATCTGACTAGGTGGCATCTGCCTGGCATCCACAGGGAGGATCACAGGCCACAGGCCACACTGTACCAGTACAGTAAGAGGTAAGTGAAAACAAGGAGTAACCAAGGGCAGCATAGACACAAGGGAAAATGTGGCACTCAAGAAGCTGGAGGGCTGAGGGGCATCATGGAGGAAGGTTTGTGGAGCTGGGATAGTATTTGGAGGGCACAGAGGGGGACTGAGATGATGGTCAGATATAATGGGTGTAGAGCAGCCATCTTCCTGGGTATAATGGTGGAATACAGGGGGATGTCTAGTGTGTAGGCAGCTTGGTCAACTTGGGAAGAAATAGAGAGGCTGAAATAGGAACTTGGAAAGAGGAGAGGATGGTAGAGGAGATGAGCATTGGTGGAAGGTTAAGGGGATGTCACAGCTGGGCAGCACGGAAGGTGGATCAAGGACAAAATTCAAGAGGATGTCACAGGGTCCAGGATCACCATTGCTGCAGGAACCAAGAGAGAATGAAGGGGGGAATGGCATGTGCTGAGGGGTGGATGCAGTGGGAGGGGGAGAGTCATGGCAAGGAGGAAGGACTGGAGAGCAGGGAAGGGAAAGAGTAGGCATTTCAGACAAGGGTAAAATGGCCTCAAACAGGTTCACAGTATTGCAGAGTCTGGATGATCAATTGGAGGGAGGGGAGATCAGAGAACAGGGAGGGTCTGAGACCAAGTATGGTAATGGTGGGCAGAGGAAAGGGGTAGACAGAGGTCAGGAAGGGAACCAGTGACAGGAGGGAAGACTAACCTAGGGGGGTAAGGACAAGACAAGCATCAGTAGGGTGGATAGGAGGAAAGCACATGGGAAAAGAAAAGGTGTCTCCAGGAGGGGAGTCCAATGGGTTAGAGAAGACTGGACCATGGGGGGAGGCAATGCAGGGGATAAGAAAGAGAAAGGTGGAAGCTTGAGATAAGGGAAGAAGTGAGGCACTGGGGGTTGATCAAAAAGAAGGGAATAATGAAAGGGTGGGCCAAAAGTCTGGGCATGATGTGAGGGAGAGGTGGAAAGGGGGTAGAGGGTTGTAATTGAGGAGGATTCAATACTGAATGAAATTAGATGGGGAAACAAGCACACAAGGAAAAGCAACAGGAGGGTGGAATGTATGCCAGGCATGACGGCAGGAGGGTGGAAGCAATTATACCAAAGTGTGTGTGTGTGGCAGGAATGGGGGAGCCTCACATTGTGGACCAGTTGGCACAAATGATCTGGCAGGATGCTAGGTGAAGATGGTGCAGGAATGGTTCAAGATGCTAGGTAAGATCTACAAGGGGGTAGGGAAATCAGTAGCTTTCTCTGAGGTACTGCCACTCCCAAGGGCCAGTACTGTTAGAAAGCTGAGGACAGAGGAATTTAACTCATTGCTGGGGGATGGTGGAAGGCAAACAGATATGGAGCACAAGGACCTATATGCACTGGACACGCTGCATCTAAGTAAGGAGGGCACAATGGTCCTGAAAGACAACCTGGAGAGGTACTTGGCAGATAACCTGAATTTAAACTGAAGAAGGGGGGCAGCAGAGGGCAAGGCACTCAGCACAAGGTGAGGGGGCCTCTGGGCCATTCCACCTAGTAGAAATTCAAAAGCAAGAGAAGGGGAATGGAGAGGGATGATAAGGTCATGGGAGGAGGAATGACACCAAGGGATGGTGAGGAGCAAAGGTGGAAAGGGATCATGCTGGAAGGTGGTGTCCTTAAATACAAGGAGTCTGAGCAACAATGCAGCAGACCTGCAGGTGGTGATGGTAGAAGGGAAGGTTGACATAGCTGCCATCACAAAGACATGGGCAATCCAATACTATGACTGGGACCTCGAGATCCTGGGGTACCAATTGCTCAGGAAAGATGGAGGAAAGGGAAGGGGAGGTGGAGTGGCATTGACCATAACAAAAGGGATAATGTGCACCAGGGAGGAAGGGGAGGAGGGCTTTGCAGAAGCCCTATGGGTAATGCTACAGAACACCAGTGGGGGAAGGATTCATTTGGTGGTGGTATACATACTACCTTCACAGGACTTAGAGCTGGACAGGGAGCTAGTGGACCAGATTAGGAGCGTAGGAAGGAAAGGTAACGTTGTAAAATTAGGAGACTTCAGTCTACCTGGATTAGAATGGAGTGCCCTGGCTATCTCCTGTTGCAGGGAGCAGTTCCTCCTGGATGCTATCCAGGAGTTTTCCTGACACTGGAAGTCATAGAGCCAACTAGGGAAGAGGCCATACTGGATCTAGTGTTATCAGATGGGGAGCAGGTCCAGGAGGTAGAAGTGAGGTAGAAGTGAGGGATCCCTTTGCAGGCAGTGACCACTGCATGGTGTGGTTTTACATCAACATGAGGAAGGAAGCAGCTAAGTCCAAAATGAAAGAAGGCAGACTTCAATAAAATGTGTAACATACTAGAAGGGCACCTGGCAAAGCTCTGACTGGGGATGGATGTAAATCAAAAATGGTCCATCAATGGAGGCAGTGGACACGTGCATGAAGGCTCATAAAAAGAACTCTAGGACCAAGAGACCTAGCTGTTTTAGCAGGAAGGTGGCAGGTAAAGTAAAGAAAAAGGGGACTGCCTGCCTGAGGTACAAGCATACCTCAAGGGTAGAGGACAGAGACATTTATGCAAAGAAAGCTAGAGAGGCAGGGAAAGAGGTCTGGGCAGCCAAGACTGTGAAAGAACTGAGACTGGCGCAGGTGATTAAGGAAGGGAAAGGACTTCTTCCATTACATTAAGGAGAGGAGATACAGAAGGGATAGGATTGTGAGGTGAAAGAGGGAAGGGGATGGGCAAAAATGGTGAAGATCAAGGGAGGCACTAAATGAATACTTTTGCTCTGCCTTCACTAAGGAACAGGATGGCCAATGCCACAGGGGATGATTGGAGGTTGCCTTGGAGTGGGGAGGAATACAATGGGGAAATTGGGGTTGATAAGTTCATCAGGGGACGGAGGAAACTGTGAGTGGACAGGGCACCTAGCCGAGATGGAGTATACCCATGGTCCTGAGAGAGCTTGTGGATGCACTAGTAGTCATCTTGATGACCTGTTTAGCACATTGCTTTAGAAGAGGAGTGTACCTGCAGAATTGGGGATAGCTCATGTGGTACCAGTAAACAAAAGTTGTCCCAGGGATGAGCTGGGTAACCACAGGCTGGTCAGTCTAACCTCCCTAGTGGGCAAGTTGATGGAGACCATTCTTAAGGAAAGGCTGGTGTCCTTCCTTGAAGTAACTGGTCTCCAGGATGACAGACAACATGGGTTTGGCACTGGAAGATCATGTCAAACAAACATGATAGACTTCTTTGAATGGGTTACATGGTCACTGGATAGAGGTCAGTTTAAGGAAATCCTGTACCTGGATTTCAGCAAGGTATTCAAATCAGTGCCACATGGCAGGCTGATCAGCAAGCTGAAGTACTGGGAACAGAGGACAGACTGCTGGGGTGGGTCAAGAGCTTGCTGTTGGTCAGGAACCAGAGAGTGGTGGCATGGGGGAACTATCCAAACCTAGGTCTGTAACAAGAAGGGTCCCACTGGGCTCAGTACTTGGAACTGTACTATTCAACATCTTTATTGGTGACATAGCAAAGGGCATCAAAAGTAAGATCTGCCTTTTTGGAGATGATACCAAGCTCTGTGGGAGGGTGGACATAGTGGAAGGAAGACAGGAATTAAAGGATGATCTGGCTAGGCTAGAGAAATGGTCAGGCATCTGGCAGTTAGGATTCAATACCTGGAAATGCAAGGTCATGCATGTGGGAGCTAGAAACCCATGGGCCATCTACTGGCTGGGGGGAGTACAGATGACCATCTCAGAAGAAGAAAAGGACCTTGGAGTGTTGGTCAGGGGTGACATGAAGCACTCTTCGCAATGCCTGAAGACAGCAGCCAAAGCAAATAAAATGCTGGGCTGCATCGCAAGAGGAATAATTTCCAGGAGGGAAGAAGTTACTCTACCACTGAACAGGTCTTTGGTGAGATCGCACCTACATTACTATGTATAGTTCTGGTGCCCTTATCTGAAGATGGATATCAGTCTACTGGAGGGGAGTCAGCACAGGGCAACCAAGATAGTCCAGGGCATGGAGGATAAAACATATGAGGAGAGGCTGAGGGAGCTCAACATGAATTTCTTTGAGGAGAGAAGAGAAACAGGGACATGAAAGTAACCTTCAAATGCCTTACAGGCATGAACATGGTTGGATCAGAGGGCATATTCAATTTAAGAAAGGAGAATACTACAAGGGGGCATAGACTGAAGCTGGTGGAAGGTAGATTTAAGAAGGAAATGAGGAGACACTTTTTCACTGAAAGGGTCCTGATGAGGTGGAATGAGTTACTGAGGAGGTAGTTTTGGTAAACACAGTAGACACTTTCAAGTTGGGTGGGACAGGGTGAAAAACAAAATCAGAACAGGAGGAATCAGTACTGGGAAGGGGAAGTGTAAAGTGGGGCAGGTGGATGACTCCAAGAGGAGTAGGGGAAGGGGAGTCAACTCCAGGGATCTGAACTGAGCTGCACACTCCAGTAGACTTGGAAAAAAATATGTTCTGTTTCTGCTGACAAGTTTTTATTTTTGTATGTTTGTACCAATTTTATGGCACTTCACCAATCTTTATTTTCAACTAATTAAATTTCTGTAGCAGTATTTCCTTATTATTAGCTACTTCAATTTATATTTTGTTCAAAATTTAGTTCAGCCAGTAATACATATTGTAAAAAAAAAGTTCAGTTAAGGAAAGAATCAGAACCCTAGGTAACTTGTAGACAAAATGTCATACTTGACATATTGACATAATTATAATCTTAGAGGTAATGGGGTAAATACATTTGTTATACCTAAATTACATAATAGATTTGGTGACATGACCTTCGGAACAAAAGTTATCAAGTGGTGGGCCCCAACTGATGAAGAGAAAAAAACACATCCAACAAACAAAACATTTTATGAAAGTTATTGGAGGTGACTTAGCAATGAAATGCATGTGTAAGGGTTGAAGTGTTTATATATGGATGGGCTGAATAATATGTGCATGATGAGTGCAGTGAAACTCCCTTAATCTTAGCAATACAGTGAACTTCAAAATTTATGTATTTGTCTTAGTCTTGACTTTGACTTGAGTGAGTGTAATTATGTGGTAAATGATGAATTGAAATTAATAACTGTTTAAGTATTGCTACTATGATGTATGTAGCATAAGTCTGATTTTTGTGCAATATGGGTAAAATTTTATATGTAAATGTTACAGGTCCATCATGAAAAAGGGTCTTTGACCCAATGATGTTTAACATTGCTACCTATATAAAAATAAATGTTTTACTACTACTAGATTGGAGCAGATTTTGTTTCTCCAATACCATATTGTCTCAGCTTATCTTCTGTACATTTAATGGCAGTTATGCTGTAAAATAGTATTTTCCTCATTATAATTATGTTTTCTTTACTATGATTCCCTTATCAACCTTTATTAGAATACACATTTCACACATAGGTTTTTTTTTTCAAGCCAATGATAAATATTAGACCAAAGAGAGTGTCACTGAAAAAACATGAACAGGGGCTCAGTTTCTTTCTCAGATTTTATCTGGTTTAAAGTTACTGTAAATACAAGTTAGCAATAATTCAGATGTACAATTAATTCCCTCATTACAGTAAAATGGTCCAATTTGTTTAAATACATTTTCAAAAAATATGTTAAAAATTATTTAAATTCAGTGAGATTACATAATGGATAAAATGTTGTTAATGTTTAGAATATTGTTATTAAACTCTGAGTCAAAGGTAAAATACAGGTAACTGGAAACTGGGGCATGAATACTTCTTAGGTGCTAGGAGATCACAACATTTATGTCACATGCATACTAATTCAGTTCATCATCATCACTGGATACTTTATATCTGATCTGTTTCATTTCATCAATTTTTATTTTTAATCATCATACATTTTCATGTTTCATTAATTTGAACTACTTTATGAATTCACACAGAGCGCAAATTATTTGGACAAAAAAAATACCTCAGGGTTTCTATCAACTGAAGTATGGCTCATTCCCAAAGTGTGCATCAGTCCCCAAAGAAATACCAATAAGATCCAAAAACCTCTAAGCTATAGCTAATACAATATGTATTGAATCTACATATTCACCCCAAATTTTCCAGTGAGACTGTATGTTTTCACCCCACAGAAACTCAGCAAAACAGCATATTTATTGTTAGCATCTACTTTATAATTCATGAAGAAATGCTGCAAAAGTAGTTTTGTGTACTGAATTCACTCTTCTTGGTCTATATCATGTTGTTCTATATTTTTCCATAAGCAGCCATTATCGTAATAAAAACATTTCATTTACCCTCACAAAATGTAGATTACATTTTTCTATTTTTTTCCTTCTTGTCAATGTAAAATATTTAAACAAAGGAGCCTAGATGTTTGTAATTAGAAATCCTATTGAAGAGAACTTGGTTATATGTAACTATGCTTTCACTGTTTTGATTATTTATGACCACAGCAACACGCTTTATACAACATAAGTATTATTGATGGGAAATATGCTTATCCCTAGTTTGACAATAAGATGCTATCTCCCAGTAACTGAAACTAAGATTGTCTCCTTACAATGTTGTATACTTTGGATGGGATACTCAAAGTTCCCTTTACACTTGCAAAATATTTGCTCCAGGTATCAATTAGTGTCTGGCATAAACTACTAGTTTATTGAAAAATGCCCAAAGACCATACTGAGCAGTAATGGAATGTTCCAAACACACCATCCAAATGAGCCAGGAATTATTCTGATTGCTCCCAAAAGCCACACCCCTACTTACATGATGTGGCCTTAATGGGAGGGAGATAACAAGTAAGGGCCAGTTAGGGCCCACAAATGGCATTTGCTTCTGTGATGCAATCTGCCATATTAGTGCTGAACACCCACATGTAACTAACCTTGTAGTACTGATAAGGCACTATAGGTTCATTATGTTCTCATTATGATCTCACTGAGGGCCAGAAGCAAATGCCAGCTGGGCTCCAACCTCCAAACCACCTATCCATAAAGGCAGCAACATTTCCTGGCAGTCTAATGACCTCTCCACTCCCTGATCACTCATCCATCAATGCAGGAACTGGCTCTGGCTGTCTAGTGGTCCCTCCGCTTTACCTATCCAGCTATAGAATAGCCCCCCATTGCCGATATCTATATGTATCACAAAACAAAACCCACCACCCCACCACCCATCTGTAGAATGCATAGCATCCCCCTAGTAGTTCACTGCCCATCCAACCCAACCTGCAAGTCAACCCTACCTCCAGTGGCTAGCAAACCATCACCTCTCACTGCTACCATCAGTTGCCATCTGCCTCACACAGACAATCAGCAGAAATACCATGCATTGGATGTATAAGGCAGGCAGCTACTGGTTGTGGTGGTTAGAGGTGGGGGAGTGCTGGTCCCTGTCAGAGAGGGGTTGCATGTCTGATCAGGGTGGGGGAGGCACTGGACTACTAGGGGGTTGGGATGTATGTTACACAGATGGTCAATAGGGAGGCAGGGTTTATTAGTGAGGAATACTAATATCATTGATGGGAGGCTATTCTATTCCTGGACAGGTGATTGAGGGTGGCAGACCACTACACAGCCAGAAACTGTCCCTACTTTGATGAATGGAAGAATACAGTGCATGGGGGACCACTAGACAGCCAGGGAATGTTACTGCATTAACAAACAGGTGACTGGAAGTGGGAAGACCACTAGAGTGCCAGAGAATGTTGTTGCATTAAGGTCTGGTGGTAAGGGTTGGGGGAACCACTAGACAGCCAGGGGCCATTCCTGCTTTGACAGACTGGTGAGCAGTGTGTGGGCCACTAAACTGCCAGGGAAAATTGTTGCATTAACAGACACTTGATTGGGGGATGGGAGAAAAACGAGACAATAAGGTACCAGTCTTGCATTGACAGATGGGCCATTGGAGGTGGGGGGATGTCAGGCTGCCAGGGAATGTTGCTGCATTGACAGAATTGTGATTAGGGAATGGTAGAACCACTAGATACCCTGGTACTGTTCTTGCATTGATGAACTGGTGATCTGGGGGTGGGCCAATGGACTGTGGAGTATGTCGCTGCATTAGCAGTTGTGCAGTTGGAGGAGGCACAGGGCTGTGGCTGTAAGACAAGGTTTGGGGAGGTGTTAAATAGAGCAGCACTTATGGCTGTGCAATGATTCCCCAAACAATCAGATATACTGGTGAGCCTATATACAAGCACATTTAACTTCTTTGCACAGGTGAACTGGCATCTGGTAATGCTGCTCGCAAACAGGTTAATGCCTTTCAAAATGGCACATTTAGCATGCCCACTGCCTTTGAGGTGCTAATCACTGTTAAAGAGGCACTCACTTGTTTTGCCCTTGCTAAATGGCTTCTGATGTTTCAGCCTTAATCTCCAGGCAGCAGAAGTATAGCTTCTGGTGATTTTTTTTTTTGCCATAAATGTTAAAATGGAAATTTTCAATTATTTTTATGGAAACATAAATATTGAAGCATGAAAATATATTGTCTTGTGATTTTTGTCTGTGAAAATGAAATGTTACTCAGCCCTATCAAAATGTTTACCCCTACTTTTTTACCTCTCTCAGGTGTATAAGTGAACAATTCTAAGGGAGGTGGTAGGAAAGAGGGTATGCAATCTGAGAGGGTTGTATGGGGGATACACATTTTGGGAGGTGAATGGCGACAGGTGGTACAAATTTCATGAGGTGTGCAGAGGTAGGGGTTACACATATTGATAGTGAGGTGTCAGTTTGGACAAAGTGCAGTGATGTACATGTTTCGAGAGTCATTTGGGTACGAGGTACACATTTCTGGATGGGTGTGATGGTAGGGGTACAATTTGGGGCGTGGTGCAAGAGTAGGGGTATGAATTCTTGTAATCATGCAAATGCAGTGGTTGAAGGTTTGGGAAGGTATGAGGGAGGGGAATGAATTTTGGGATACGTGCTGGTGAAGGAATACTAATCTTGAGTTTAGTGGGTTAGGGTACAAATTCTGTATTGTGTATGAAGTTAGGAGTAGAAAGTGAGTGAGGGATATGGGTGCATAATTTGGGAATAGAATGGGGAAATAAGGTACTGTATAAATTTTGCCAGAGGTGCGAAGATGGGGAATATAATTTGGGTGGGGAGCACATTGGTTGAGGAGTGCACTGAAGGTGCACAATTTGGAACTGAATGTTACAAGTGGCACCAGTCTTTGCAAGACCACGGCATGGGTGTAAATTTTGGGAGAAGTGAAGAAGAATGGGTGCAAATGTTATGAGGTGTGCAAATTGCAGGAGTGATGAGGGGCATGGGATGGATATTTTAGAAAGCCATGAGGAGGCTTATAAATTTCAGGTGGGGTGCAAGAGCAAGGGTGCAGCAAAATGAAGTATTATAGGCTCACAGACTCTAGTGCAAAACACACCAATACCAATACCAGGCTATGGTAATGTTAAAAGCAAAACTTTATTCATATTCAAACTTATCCCACAGGCACACACTGCCAACATTTTACTCATGTCATGTGGGCTTTCTCAAGTCATGGCACCCATAGTGTGTAAATCCCTTTTAAATGCCCCAATTTAAGAGGTAATGTGATGATCATTCACCATTGAATATGCCAAAAGCCTGCTTTTGACTCATTACTGGCCAATATTTCCCTCCTTCCTCCCAAATGTGAAATCATCTTACTGGGTGATTTCAATGAAAAATGGTTATCTGCTACGTCCTCCACATACAAAGAAGCAAGGCTTGCATATGACCTCACTCAAATGGTCCAATCCTCAACCAGGTTGGATCCAAAATCCTGGGACATCCACCCTTATTGACCTTATCCTCACCAACCACCCAAATAACCGTTCCCATATCAAGGTGCTCCCTGACTCGATAAGTGACCATTCCCCAGTTACCTGTTGGTGGTTTAATAAATTTCCCCAAACCCCAAAACCACAGTGCAAAGACACTTAAGGAAAGGAGCCCTCCCACACCTAAAATCTTACCTTGCCTCCTTCGACTGGTCTCCTATCCACACTGCCCTATCAACTGATTCTGTCCTCAGCTATTTTATTTCCTCCTTTAACTTTGCTTGGAACATCTTTGACCCCTACTCAAGACACATAGTAAAAATTTTGGATACCCCCTGGATTCCCCAGTTGCTACTTGACAGCTTGAGAAAGAGGGATGACCTCTGGCAAAAGGCCCTTGCCTCATAACTCCCCCAAGATATACAGAATTACAGGGAGGCTCAAAACAGCTGCACATGGGCAATCCGTCAAGCCAAAGCCGAGTATTACAACCAAGCTCTTACCTCCTCCTGGGGCTCTGGTAGCAAATTCTGGAGAAACATCAAGGAACTTACCAGGAAAAATGTATCTTCTACCTCAATGCAGCTTCAAATTGATGGGGTTACATCCCAATACCATAAATCTATCACCGATGTTCTCAATACTGCCTTCATAGACCTCAGCCATATTCTCCCCCTAACTTCTTCGACCCGATCAGTAACCACCCCATAAACTCCCCAACCAATTTCAACCAACCTCCTTTCCGACTATGAATCATTTCCTGCAAGATGAAAAATGCTACCTAGCTAAAGCCCTGGCAAACTCTCGCTATAGTAGCGACAGCTTGGACCTCAAGCTCATCCGGCTTACTTTGGATGTAACATTACCCCATCTCACCAAAATACTTAACTTATCCTTATGCCTCAGCCGGTTCCCCACTGCTTGGAAAAGAGCGGTTATAATTCCCATATTAAAGAGTGATGACCCCACTTCCACCAGCAACTATAGACCAATATCCATACTGCCCCTTGCTCAAAGGCCCTTTATAAAATCGTGGTAAACCAGCTCATGGACTACCTGACCACATACAATCTGCTCTGTCATGAACAACATGGGTTCCAGAGGTGTCACAGCTCCTCAGGTCTATGTGATAATGGTGAACGCCCAAAGGCGATCACCGTTATCACTCAGTCAGAGTGTCGAACACATTTTTGGCACTCTGACAACCCTGGCACACCAGCACAAGGGTGCCAGGACATATTTTTACTACTTTCTGTGGGAGGGCTGTGCCCCCCACCCCACCTCAGAGGTGGCTTTGCCCCCAGCACCCCCCCAGCTTAAGGATTCTCAACTCCAGGGGGGTGCATGTCAAGGGGATGAAAGTAGTAAATATAAAAAGGTTTGGGCCGGGCGCAATAAAAATCGCACCAGCGCCCAAACCCGAACCCAGCACCTCAGCCACCCCAGTCATTGCCCAATCCCTGACATCATGCCGCAGCTCAACCGATGACTGCAGCACCACCCCCTACACCCTCTCCACCCCCTCCCAGCCCACGGTCACCATGCTCACTCCCAACACTCCGTGCACGTATGCATAGTGACATCCTGTTGCCTAGTTTGCCCACCCCCTCATCCGGTAACCCTACCTACTGATCACCATGAGTGGATTGCATGAGGAAGGTGTCACCATAAGGGACAGCACCCTTACCCCATGAGCCCACTTCACAGGTTACGTTACCCAGCACCTCCACTGCCCTAGTTGAATTTACTTCTTATATACATGTGGCTCTGGATCATAGCTCAGTAGCGGGGCTGTCTATATCGACCGGACCGAAGCTTTTGATACAGTCAATCACAAGCTTCTTCTCCACACCCTACCATCACTAAATATCTCCCCAGAGGTCACCTCCTGGCTCAAAGACTATCTAAATGGCAGGACACAGCAGGTAAAAACTAATGAAACCATATCCTCCAGTAAGACAGTCCACACAAGGGTCCCACAAGGGTCCATTTTATGTCCACTGCTTTTCACCCTCTTTCTGAACTCCCTCCCTAAATTCTGTAGTGGGAAGCTTCTGCTTTATGCTGATGATGCTGTAGCCTATTGGAAACATCATCATCTCAACACACTACAAGCATCCCAGAAGACCTTCTTTGGTGAGTTTGAAACCTGGTTCTCTGAACACTGTCTAATACTTAACTATAAGAAGACAAAAGCTATGATCTTCACCCACCACCAAAATTTGCTCTGTAATATGCCGCTAATCACAAACTCCCATGGCATCTCTCTGGAACAGGTCTATAGTTTCAAATACCTGGGCATCATGTTGGACTCCTCCCTTACCTATCATGCTCACATCCAACAAGTATCCTCCTCTATCAATGGTAGGTTAGGGATCCTATACAGAGATAGATACTGCATTCCCCCACTGGCAATGCATCTAGCAGTGTTCTCCTCAATATTACCCCTGCTGGACTATGGCATAGTAATTTATGAGTCTGATGATCATACTGCCCTACACAGCATCAACCTCACCCTCAATAAAGCCTGACGCCTGGTCTCTAATTGTAACAGGCTAACCCATACCTGTGAGCTTTACAAACTTACTGGCTGGCTAAACTTCCAAGATAGGATGAAGTATCACACCTGCCTTCTAGCAAGAAAGATACTACACAAACAAGCTCTGATAGGCCTCCACCCTCTTATTCAAACAGCCTCGCTCAGAAGGGCACCAAGACACTCTGTAAACACCCCCATACTAGTACCACACTGTAGGAGATCCCTTGGGCAATGGTCTTTCTCTGTTATCATGCCACTCTGTGGCAAAACAATTTACCATCCACAATCTCCCTTACATCCAGTCTGGGTCAATTTAAAGCTGGTCTTAAGACTCTCCTCAACTTGGCAACTTGTGACTGTATATAACTTTACAACAAGGTTCCAGTGCTACAAATATGGGGTCCCCAACCCCCCAGCATAGGGATTTTCTACTCTTTCCCTAGATAGGATTCTCAATATCACTTTAATCTTTTCTTGACTCAGGGCCTATTTTTGTAAGACCCTCCGAAACTGAAGTACTGTCATATGTATCATAAGTGTTGATCTGGGACCTCTTTCCTTAAGATCCCAGATGACGTAACCTTACATTATACACAGTAACAAATGTTTAAATCCTCTATTAATGTTTAAGCTTAGTGCTGTGCCAAATGTTTGTTTGTACTGTGTCAAATGTATAACAGTTGTACCAAATGTTTAAGTTTGTGATACTTAGTGAATGTTCTTATTGACGTGGAGCCTTTGCAAAGGAGTCTATGACTCAAAGGATTGTAATTCTGATATCGTTCAGTAAATAAATAAATATGCCATAGCAAACAATGCCACCTGATGTATAAATTTAAATGCACATATATAGGTGTACACGTCGCTACATAATGCCTCTTCTTACAGTATATAATATAGATAAAAAATAGGATTGAGAGACTCAAAACAAGAAGGGAGAGGGGTTGGAAGGAGGAGGAGAAGGAAGGGAAAGGAAAGGCACAGAGGGAGGGAATGAGAATAAAATGAGAAAATAGGAGGTGAAGACAATAGGGAGGGGTAGTGAAAGAGGGAAGAGTAGGGATAGTAGGGGGTAATTGGGGAGCAAAGTTGACAAAAGGGAATGGGACTAGTAAATGGGACTGGAGAGGGGGGAGAAAGAAATGAAAAAAAGGGGTGACATAGGAAAGCTGAGAATGGGAAGTTAAAAGGGCCTAAAATTTACAGAAACAAGTATGTAATCATACAGGAGAGAGTAATGATAATTATTACAATAGAAACCTACATCAAAAATAGATAACCTAACATGATTCTAACATTCTAAAGCAGAATTATATGTGTTTTCAAAATATTTATTATTTCATTTTTTCAAAATGTTCATTATTTTATTTTTTCAAAAAAAGATGACAGTTGAAAGCAATCATTATGACCTGGATACGTAAGTGCTCTAAGTTCAAATTGCCATTAACTTTCTTTCTTTTAAAAGCCTCACATCTATGTCATCCTCCCCCCCCCAAATGTGAGGCAATACTTTTTCTAAGCCAGCAGATTTAAAACTGTGCTCCCTGCTTTTTGCATTATATGGATTGCTAGAACATTTGTGGAGTCTCTCCTCTAAACAGATTTTAAATGTTCTCCTATTCTCCTTTTAAAAGTCAAGATGGCTTGCCAACATAGAAAGCTGAACAGGTACATACTGCCACATAAACAACATTCTCTGAAGAGCAGGAAATAAAGTCTCATACCTTACATATCTTCATACTTACTAATTGTGTGACACAGTCACCCTTTAAAATGTTCAGACAAAATTTACAGACTCCACATCTAAAAGTTCCAACTGAAAATACTGATATTATAGATATTGTATGTAACTGCTAATACAGGCTATGTACCAAAATGTCTTAAGTTATGTCCTCTTCTATATACCATTTGGGGGAAGGGATGTGTACTCACATGTTGTAATCTCAAATATGTTTGTAACACATGCCAATGCCTTTCAAGCATAGTCTGTATTTCTTTTGCCTGTGGGCTGAAAGTCATAACAAAATTTAATTGAGCATTGTTTAAATCATTACTATTAATCATATTCACTATATTCATTCTCAGTAAATTCCTTTTCTCATAACTGGCCACCCTGCTCTGTGATCTTTTGATACATTGCTCATTATAGCCCCTTTGTAAAAAATGGTTGTGTAATTCCTCCACTATCTGTCCATAATCATTATCTTCACTGCAGTTTCTTTTTAAACACATATATTTGCCCACTGGCTGCTAGGTGAGTATAGCATGAACTAAACTGCACATGAAGAACTGCATCTTCATTAGTGCATATGGTATGAGAATTACGGGGTATATGAGTGATAAAACTACATCGTTGCCCATGCTCGGTCTGTACCAAAGAGGAAGTGGATGTAACCACTGCCAGTAGAGTGCTCAGTCAAGCTGCTCCTGTGGTGGAGTGACTAGAGCACCAACCCAACAGTAGACAAAGGAGAAGACCAGGGTTTGAAACCCTGCTTAAGAAATTTGTTTTATGTTCTGACTGTATGGGCATGACCAAGTGCCTCAGTTGGCTTTTTAACTTACCTTGCTGTCCACACCACTGCAGAGTTGATTATATTTCTTCTGGGCAGTGTTGTGGGGGGGACAAACTGAAGGATCAGGTGTCTGGCATTCGTGTGCAGACAGCATTATGTGCTGCCACTGCATTGCCACACACTGTTTTCCTTGGATGGGTGTGACATGTGTGGTTTTGTCCATGGCATCATGACCCTGTGCCAACTCACTGGGTTGTTGTCAACCAAATGTCAGGGTGGGAAAGTAGTGTAATACAGAAGGGAATTACAGTCTGTTGATTTTCTAAATAAGCTAATGGTAATCCCCCCATCATCATTTTTTTAACCATCAAATCCCAAAAAATTCACTTGTTGTAAATGATATGTTATAGTAAATTTCAAATTCACATTACTGTTGTTCAGATAATCAACGCATAATGCAAATCAGACTCAGTGCCCTTCCATATAAGAAAGAGACTGTCTATATATCTCTTATATAAATCAATTTTGTCATAAAATGGGTTTTGTTCAGATGATAGTACATATTTCTCCTCCCACTCAGTCAAATAAACATTGGCAAAAGTACGTGCAAATGAAGCACCCATAGCAGTCCCTTTAATTTGTAATTATTTTCTGTTAATGTAATTAAGGTGTGTTGTAAGGGAAGGGGTGCAAACATTTGGGAGGGTAGTTGAATGGGAAATAGTGTTATGGATGGGTTAGAAATGTTGTTGGCAGTGTATTTAAATGTCTGGAGGGTTGTACTACAGGGGCCGGATATTCAAACTTCGCTAGTTTGTGGCGCAAGCCCTCACGCTGCACAAAATATTTGCTCAGAGGTGTGGCCGGAGCGATATTCAAAGGAGTTGCGCTATTGAGCAACTCCTTTGAATATCACACCATGGCCACAGCCATTGTGCATGGCGCAGTGGAACTTGCACCACCGCAAGTGGTCAGAGTGGAGCATTCAACTTGTGATGGCACAAGTACCATTGCGCCATGAGCAAATCTCCGATATTCAAAAGGTGACATGCAAATGGAGCCATAATTCATGCAAGGCACGGGGGCCATTTGCATCTGTTTATGGCCCCATTTGCTTGCCATTAGCATGCAGGTGCACCGATCCCCGAGGACTTGCGCCTGGCGCCCTGCCAGGCAGCAGCCTTCAGGGACCGACGTCTCCTGCAGCCCGATCGAGGGCAAATGTGTATGCAATCCCCCCTCCCCCAACTGGCCCGATCATGGGCATAAGCTTAAATCACCCTCCCACCAGCCCGATTGCGGCCAGCAAAGTGTCCCCCCCAACATATCCCTGGTGGTCCAGTGGACCAATAAGCCCGATTGTGGGCTGATGAGGGATGAAAACCCACAGAATGTATCCCTGGTGGTCCAGTGGACCGATAAGCGATCGCGGGCTGCATTATGTTGCTACACCCTGCCCCACCCCCAAGACCATATCCCTGGTGATCAAGTGTCCCCCCACCCCATTCACAAATCTGGACTGTCATGTACGGTATGGGCTGCACGCCCATTGGCTCTTGCTCTGCACCAATGGGCATGCAGCCCTACCGGGCAGTCAGTCGGTGGGCGGCGGGGCGGCAGGCGGGTGGGATGCTGCTGCCCGACGGCTCCCAGGGGGGAGCAGGATGGTGGGGCTTCATGGGTAGGTGGGGTGGGGGACACTAAATCACCAGGGATATGGTCTTGGGGTGGGGGGTGTCACAACATAATGCAGCCCACAATCAGGCTTATAGGTCCACTGACCACCAGGGATACGTTCTGGGGTTAAAATTCTTCAGCCCCGATCGGGCTTATCGGTCCACTGGACCACCAGGGATATGTTGGGGGACACTTTGCTGCCCGTGATCGGGCTGGTGGGGGTGATTTAGCTTATGCCCACCATCGGGCCAGTTGGGGGAGGGGGGACTTTTCTGCTTTTTCCCATGATCGGGCTGCAGGGGGGGCACAGGGAGTAGGTTGAGGGCCAGCCATAGGTGGCAGCTGCTGTGTTGCACCCTGCAATGCAGCAGCTCACCTGTGGGTGGCCCTCAACTTAATCCTTTTTTTTGGGCTCAAAGTTATGCAGGCGCAGGTTGGGGGTTGTGCCTGCACAACTCTGCACAGCCCACTGAATATCGCATTGCGCACTTTATGCATGGTTCCACCCCCTTCGGTTGTGCATTCCTTCATTAGCATTGCACTGTTGCTCAGCATGTTTTCAGTGGCGCAACTACCTCCTGCTGAATATCGCAGAATGGTGCAATTTCAGACTTGAGCATGTGCAACCCTGTTGCGCATGGCGCAACCCTTTTGAATATCCGGCCCAAGGTGTATAAATTTTTGTAGAGATAACAAGGAAAAAGGTACACATTTTTGGAAGAGTACCAATTCTGAGAACTACGCAGGGGCTCAAGGTAGATATTTTGGGAAGGTAGGGAATTTGGGTATACATTTTGGGAGAGGAGCAGGAAAAGGGTAAAAGTCAAGTCAAGAGATAACAAATGCATGCACCAGTGTGAAGAGATTATCCAAATTAAGATTTAGTAGGTCACAACCATCTGTTTTTCAGATTGTAAAAGCCACTCTTCACCACCACCAAAGTCTGTGAAACAATAGACTGCTGGTCAAGAGTGACCCCTCAGTGATGCATGCCTTTCAGGCCCTGAGCATCTCAAATCCAAACAGTAGGAGGTACATGCTATTCACAATGGATGATCTCACACTATATGGTCCCACCAGTAGCAACTCAGTTTAACAAGAATTCACCTTTAACTTACTATGAGCCATCCACAAAATGACTTCTGCATTCTTAAGCATAACTATTGGAGAGCCCTGTCTGGTTTCCAATGAAAGGTACAGCAGGTTATCTTCAGCTTTGAAATGAAAACCCAAGAGGAACTTCAAGATGACTTCTCCTAGCAGAAGCATAAACAACATAATGAACAACAGATAAAAATGAGCACCAGTTATCGGCGGCGACTGTCATTTAGGGTGACCTGTGTTTTTGCGGGGGGCTGTACCCCCACCCTCCTAACAAAATATACTAACTCCAGGGGGGGGCAGACCAGTGGGAGGGGGGCACAGTGCTAGTGCTGAAATCTGGCGCTATCATGATGCAGAACCCTAAGCCAAGTGCCCTAGCAGCTGATTACCAAGAAAAACTGGAACCATGAGGGGGCACCACAGTCAATGTTTAATGGGGAAAACCAAAATTCAACAAGACTAGTGACTGCTGCTGATTGCTAAGGAAAGAATATAACCATGTCAACAGCTTCCATCCACCCAAGCAATCCTCCTCATGTTCCACCAATTTCAAGTATCAAACATTGTCAAATGCTAAAGAAAGATCCAACAAGATGAGAAAAGAAAGCTTTCTATGGTTATTTGCCAGGATCAGATAGAAACATAGAAACATAGACTTTGATCGCAGATAAGGACCACTTGGCCCACCCAGTCTGCCCATTTCCCTACCTACTGGATAAGCTGCAGATTCTAGTTAACCAACAGCCTACTTCCTGCCATCCCCACTACAATTGCCTTGTGTCTGTCCCATGCATGTTTGAATTCCCCCACTGTTTTAGCCCCAACAACCTCCCCAGGAAGGCAGTTCCACGCATCCACCACTCTCTCCATGAAAAAAGATTTCCTCAAATTACCCCTGAGCTGTCCCCCCTCTATCTTTAAATTGTGTCCCCTTGTTCTTACACATCTCTTTTTCTGAAAGATGCTACCCTCCTGGACTTTGTTGATTCCCTTGAGGTACTTGAATGTTTCTATCATGTCCCCCTGTCCCTCCTTTCATCAAGGGTATACATATTAAGCTCTCTCAGTCTCTCTTCATATGATTTCTGATGCAGACCCTGCACCATTTTAGCTGCCCTCCTCTGGACTGCTTCCCTCCTGTCTATGTTCTTGCGTAGATGAGATCTCCAAAACTGCACACAGTAGTCCAGATGGGGTCTCACCAACTGTCTGTACAGAGGGATAACCACTTCCCTTTTTCTACTTGTGATGCCGCTTCCTATGCATCCTAGTATTCCCCTGGCTCTCCTCACTGACTTCTCACATTGCTCACCCACCTTTAGATCATCCGATATGACTGCCCCCAAGTCCTGTTCCATTTTTGTTGTTGTTAGTACCTCCTCTGCTATTGTGTACCCTTCTCCTGGGTTTTTGTTCCCCAGGTGCATTACTTTGCACTTCTTTGCATTGAATCTAAGTTGCCATATGTCTGACCATTCCTCCAACCTTGCCAAGTCCCTTCTCATCCTTTCTACCCCCCCTTGTGTATCAACTCTGTTACAGATCTTTGTATCATCTGCAAAGAGGCTTACCTTTCTATCCAGACCCTCTGCAATGTCACCTATAAAGATGTTAAAGAGGACTGGACCCAGTACTGAGCCCTGAGGTACACCACTAGTGACCCCCCTTTCTTCAGAATGTGTGCCACTCACTATTACCTTCTGTGTCCTGTTGTGCAGCCAGTTTACCACCCTGGGACCCACTCCCAAGCTGGCTAACTTTATTATTAATCTTTTGTGCGGAACTGTGTCAAATGCCTTGCTAAAGTCTAGGTAGGCTATATCCACAGCCCCTCCCTGGTCTATTACTTTGGTCACCCAGTCAAAGAAATCTATTAGATTTGTCTGACATGACATTCCTGCTGTAAATCCATGCTGCTTTGAGTCCTGTGCACCGCTGGCCTCTAGGTACTCAACAATTCTTTCTTTCAATTCCCTCAGTAGGGTTCTCTCAGTTCTGTACTAAGGTCAAAATCCTGATTGGAAAATATCATAGACAAATAACTCCTCCAGGTGCTCTCTTAAACATGCTGCCAGAAGTACCACTTTCTCAATATTTTTGTCTAGAAAATACAAGTTAGAGATTGCCCTGAAATTTATAGAATGTCAGGATATAAGGTATCCTTCTTCACAAAGGGTCAAACCAAAGCATCTTTCAAACTTACAGGAACTAATCCCTCTCTCAGAGAGGCAGTGACAATTCTGATTAAAACCAGGACCAGTACTACCATCCCAACCTTCAATAAGGTGGCAGGAGCTGGGTCCACAATGCTGTGGATTGGGCACAGATCCAACAGCATCTGGTCGATCTCTTTAGTGTCAGATAGGCGGACATTGTCCTAAACAAACTAAGGCTCTGCAGTCTCAAGCACATAACCACTGTAGCTGTGCACACTAACAATGGAGGAAATTTGCATCCTGATCTCCACAATTTTGGCTGAGAAGAAATTAACAAAATCCTCATAGAGTATCTTTCCTGTGAGATCTCTTCTGAACTCAAATAAAGTGATTCAGTGCTATCAAACATCATAAATAGTGCAGAAGGTCTAGTGTTTTCAATTGTGATGATCCCAGAAAAAAAAGTCTTCCTGGCACTCATCATCACCTTCTCCTCCTGATAATCATGACATTGAACCATCATGACAAGACTGTCAGACTTCAAGTCAAACTTTCTCTGCTTCTGTTCTAACCTCTGACCCTGCACTCTTAGATAATGAACAAAGTTTGTTTTTTTTTTTGTACACAGAGTGGCAATGAACTGATGCTAGAGCATTTGCAGTAGACAGGATTTTTTTATTGAAAACCACTACTGCCTCAGTGATCCTACTAGTGGAGGCGGGCATTATGCTAAAAATGTCTACCGTGTCCCAAATAACATCAAAGCTGAGCCTCCTCCAGGCACTGTTGTGGACAAACTGTGCAGTCATGGATAACAATTGGATTCCATCAACCCAAAGAATATCAAAGCATGGTCTGACCTTATCAGAAAATCTGTTTTTGTTTTTTTACCACTATCTCAGCAGTGAACCCCAGGTTGAATGTGTATGCTCTCTAGGCAGTCTAGAGATGTTGGGTGAAAACCAACAATTCTATCACTTGGAGGAACTCAGCAATGAATCTATCTTCCTTGACCTTGATCCTGTAGTTGAAATACCAGATAATCAAAAGTCTTGGGGATTCCAACAGCTCAGTCAATTCCAAGTTCATAAATTCATCCAACAACTCCCTGCCCCCTCCTCCAGGTGTAAAATACACCAGTAGGATCTTACAATTACACCACCACATCATAATCACACACTCAGATGTAACTGTGTTATCCACCAGGATTTCTATACTCCTTTGTTCATATTAAAAAATGATGGCCACTCCCTCACCCCATGCTCCATGTGACAACAGTGTATGACCAAAGAGTTTGAGGGAACAAGTTTGGAGATAAAAATACAGGCATTATCCCTTAACCAGATTTTGGTCACACAAATCAGGTTAGTAGCACAGGTAAGCTTAAATTCCCTCAAAATGGTAGTTTTATATATAACTGACCTCACTGTGATGTGCTCAATGTTGAGCTATGCAACTGATTAATTGTTATTGCACCTTGTTTTGACTCAGTCGTTCTGACTCAATATAAAATATGCTGGACAGTGATGTTAGGGCTGTGTGAAATTTAACCACTGATGACAGAATTTTGCTAAAAGTCATAATTTTGCTTTCAAGAAATTTCGGAATGCACTTTGCAACTTTTGCAAAAATTCTGACTTAGAATGGTGAAATAAATATATGAATTGCAAATTATTTTATTCAACTGTGGAAAAGAAAATCTGCAAAACTGATCACTGTTAGTGGTCAGTTCTGCAGATTTGTTTTCTGCAGTTTTATACATTAATCCACAACTCATACATTTATTCCACAGTTCAGTGAGTCACTGAACTGTGGAATGCATGTATGAATTGGGGATTAATGTATTATACTGCAGAAAGAAATTATGTAGAACTGATCCCTGAACTTCAGAATAAATACATTTATTATGAATAATCCATTAAACTGCAAAATAAAATTCCTCAGAACTATCATTCCGCAGTTTGTGTGTATTTTTCTGCAGTTCAGCCAAGAAATTCTGCAGGACAGAGCACAAATCCACCAACTGCATTTGGAAGAATCCAATCTCACCTATGGCAAAAGTTCTGAAAATTTTGCAAAATTTACATTTTGTGAAAATTCCACAAAAGCAGAACTCGCAACTTTCATCCAACTCTTAAGTGACATACATTTATGTATTCATTTCCTATTGTTATGTTATCCACTGCTGTATTTCCTGTACTGTCTCTAATTGTATATGTTCTTGGTACAGAAGCTTTGTAAAGGAGCACCAGTGCTCAAAGGTATTTTCCTAGCAAATATAAAACAAAAATCAAATAAAAATAAAGGCCTGTCATTAATTAAAACCGCCCTCACTAGAGCTGATTTGCTGACTCTAACTACTGTCCTAGGTAACTTTTGAAGGGGAACTGTGACCAAGACTGAAATTCTTAATATAGGTCTCTTGTCCCTAGTCCTCCTTCTGCCAGTGCTACCATTGCCCTTTTTCTTAGCCTCACTAAGTGAAAAATATCAAACGATCTGTAAGTCCAGACTATATAGTTTATTTATTTATGAAATATTTCACCAGGAAGGCATTCTGAGCAACAAGTTGCTCATCTCCCGGTGAGACCTGGGGCATAGGGGAACATGAGGACAGTTTACAGAGATTTGGAACACAGTATAAACTGACAGATTATTACATTCAAATGATTTGAGCAGATTACAGGAGTAATGAAATAGTTGGATGCTAACAGTTTTGAACTAGACAGATATTATGCCAACACTTTTAGACTAGATAGACATAACAACACAAAATAACATTTAGGCATACGCTAAATGACACATAACTGTGTAGCTAGAAAATGGCTGAATAGAATTGTTCTAATTTGATCTAGGGAAGTTAGTGAGGAGTAATATGAGGAAGGATATGGTCTGGGAGTTTAGCAAGACAGTCCCAAAAGGGGCATAATCTTGTTTGCTCCTCAGACAAAAGGGGCATAATCTTCTCAGCTCCTCAGACAAACATGTCCTAAATAATTGCTCTCTGCACAATACCAACCCCTGAAATACCATAGTAAAAGACTTCTACCACTTTTACACTCATCACCCACTCCCCATACAAAACAAAGGTATACACAATTCCACAAACCAATATATTCACAAACAAAAAACATTAAATACTAAAGTAAGATAAAAAATTAAAATGAAAACAAAACTGAAATCTTAAAACAGTTTGCAGAAGACAAACTGATCCCAGCAGAAAGTCTTCAGCATAAAAATATTCCTGCTCCAAGAATATATCAAAGTACATATGGTAATGAGCATCACTAAGATATGGGTGTGTCATTTTTGTATAGTGCAAGATAAATACTATATACATGCTAAGCAGTATACATACAAATGCTACACAATACAGACACACGCATGCAGGCACATGCACACACACACACACACACACACACACACACACACACACACACACACACACACACTGCAGACAGTCTCAACCTCCCCACCCAAAATAAAATCAAACACAAATTTGCCACCAAAACCAGACACAGATGAACCCCCAACCCAGCATTTGACTCTGGTTAACCCCCCCTCCACACAAGTGGTGGACATAGTCTGAAGCCTCTCTCACGCATGCACACACATGTACGTGCGCACACACACACACACACACACAAATGCACCACAGACAGTCTCAGCCCACCCTCAAAAGTGAACACAGATTTACTACCAACACCAGACCCAGATGAACCCCCAACCCAGCACCATATTCTAGCTACTCCCCCCCCAAGTGGCAGACATAGTCACCCAAAGAAATCAGCCACAAACTGTGGTGTAAACCCATGCAGTAGCTGCACTCTCCAACAGTTAATCCCAACAAAAGGCATGAGTGAACATTTAAAGGGAACACTCTGCATATCTGAAGCTGTGGAAAATTGCATTACAATAATGACTTTCCACCTTCTTGTGGGGTTTACTGTGCATCATTTAGTTTCAGGAGTTGGTAGAGCTCTGAGATTACCAGAAAACCCCTCTCTCCATCCTACTTTTGCTTAAAAAGGGCAGCTGCAGGAAGGTTGGGGCTCTGCTTACAACAGACCGTTTTCAGCTTGTAGGATTATAGGAAGGGATTTGGCACAGATATCCCCTGTGTTTACCTTTATATTATAACCCTGAAAGGAACAGTGAAGGTTGGGGCTTAAAATAGTTAGTTTCATGTGCTGGTATGGTTTTCGATCACCAGATACCCCCTCCTCTGCTTATTATACTGTACAAAGATTCACAGAATCCTAATAGCAATAAGCAAATGAAGTTGAGATTTATATTAGCATCAGAATTTACTTGGCTTTATATGGATTTGTAGTAGCAAGAAGCCCCCATATATGACCTATTATTTGCTTGTTATTTCCTCTCACAGTATCTCCTAACTCAAAAGGACTGCAGTACATGAAGTTTAAAAAAGCCACCCCCTCCCCTAATATGGGTGCTCAGTCAGTTCCAATCTCAGTATGCAAAGCAGGAGTCATGTTCACAGGACCTTACCTTGCACAGCACAAATAAATTGCTCTGACCACTCTCAAAAAAATACCAACAGTGATTGTCAATAAACCTACTGCCCTGCACCAATAAATCCCCTGCTGCACTGATAGACTGTCTTTCTGATGCCTGCACACAGTTTGTCTCAAGCTCAGAATGTCTGTCCAACTCTCGAGTATGTGTAAGTCGCTTTGCAAAATCTCAGTCCAAAGCCTCTTGACTTTTTTGATCTGCTGTCCTCCATTGTCTCATTGTCTGGTCTTCACTTTGGTCCTGTCTGTCACTGTCCAAGCTGAGCTCCATGCTAGAAAAATGTTGCTTCAAAATCAGAGGGTTCAGTAGAGATTAGACTGAGGATCAGCTTTCAGTTAATCAGTCAACCCTCCCTAACCAGCTGGGCCTACAGAACGGTTGATCAGGCAGCCTTCTGAGTCTGGCAACCTTAATGTGTGGCTCATCAGTCATGCAAAAGATAACCTTAAACTTGACAGAATGAACAAAAGGGTATACATGACCACAACAGGTTCTTACAAGCAGTGTATAAATTAGAAATCCCCACTGAGTTTACATAAATGGTAGTGAAGATAGAAAAATAACAGAATGACAAACTGTATTAGAAACATTGATCTACAAAATACGCAGGCTGAAGTTTAATAACTGTTAACTTGAAACGAGCATCACTGCCATTTACATTTCTTATGTGTTGGTGTTTGTTCATCCTGACATCATAATCTTCTGGGTTTTTTTTTGACAGTCTGTCACTATGCAAATTATTATGATGCCACAAGCAAAAATAAAAAAATATGAATATGATGGGAGATATCAAGTAGCCAGAAGAGGGCTGGAGGTGGTATTCATAATAATGTCTCCATGTATGAAGAAAGAGGGACTACATGCAGACCATATTGCATATCAAATCATTACTGAACTGCATTTAAAATATATGCTTTTAAGTTAATTTGAGATGTCATTGACTCTTTAATGTGCAGGCACATGTATGATCCCAATATTAATTCCACCTCCAATAGCCATCCATATTTGTATTCGAATACTTTTGTGTTGATATTTTCAATTAATATAAAGGCCACAAGGTTGCATTGAAACTTACTTTTCCTTTACAGAGAAATGTGGTTGGCATTCACTTTCAGTAGTGTGAAGTTCCTATGAGTTTTCACTTTGGCCATCTAATGTTTGACAGTGCTAACATCTCAATTCAAGTTGATGATAACTGCCACATCATAAAGATCAGATAGATTTTGTGAGGATAAAGTTCATTCCTATTTCCCAGTGGCCTCACCTTCTCTCTAACCTGCAGATTAAAAAAGTCTTGCAAAGTTATATTCAAAAACAGTTGGAAAACTATTACTTTCATTTATCATTGCAACTAATGATCTAATGGACATGGAACTGCATAAATTCTTCACCAATTGTTTAAAGTCAGTTAAGCTGACAAGATGGTTCCATACTTTAGAATGCATAACATAATCTTATCTATAACCATATCTATAATCATTTCAAATGCTTGTATATAATACCTACAGGTTGCCTGGATTGATAGATCCACTGTCATGCTTTCACCTAGACTCTGAGAACAAAAAATGCATATAAGATATTGTTGTAGGCAGAACCTGCACATTTATCTGCCTATACAATATTATAGGACTCTATGATTCTGCCCTTGTATCCTGACAAATGGTTGTTGTAATTTTCCTTGAAACTCTACTCAAACATTATAGAGCTTCATGTTGAAACAGTTCTGATTTGAGTTGGACAAGGTCATTAAAAGTTTTGGGCAAACGTGACATAAAGGGAGGTCAAATGTAATTTTGAACTGGTTGAGTTCAGAAAATATAAACATTCATCTGAGACAGTAGGGAGATGCTTCACTGATTCATGTCTATAGAATTTCTTTTTTTTTCACTATTAAGAGTTTTTCTTTTGCCAAAACTGATTACAGACTGAAAGCACAGCAGGGATTGAGAGACACATCTGATCTCATAAGAACCAGGCTTCCAGTGCAGCTTTCTTGTTTCTTGCAGTTGATTGAATGGTACAGTGGGTTGGGGGTCTTCCATGGGTGCTGCACAAAATGAAGTCTAGCTTCAAGGGTGGACAGGGGTGTAGGCTCAGGAGTGTTGAGTTCAGGAGCCGCCTGGAGAGTAGGCCTTGCCGCATAAGGGATCCCCCTTGCCTGATCCTTTTTCCCCGGGCTCAAGTGATTTTTGCCCAGCAGGTAGCTGATAGACCACCTGACTCAGCTTCTCCACTTAGGACAGTTCTTTGTAACACCAGGGGCTCAATTCTCAAAAGTGGCACAAGCTGCATCAAAAGTGGCTTGTACCAATTGCTGGTGCACCAGGGACTCTGTGTCTAATTCTCAATTGGGTAGAGACCCAGCAGCAAAGTGCTGTAGCTTGCAGCAACTGTAGCAGTGCATTAAATGGAGGGTGCACATGAACAGGTTGCTGTAAGCCATGGGTAGCTGTGCGGCAATGTACCCAGGCATTCCTTGGTGATCAAGCAGTCCCCCCAAGCCCCAATCCCCCTTTATTATACATAAAGATCCCTGGTGCTCTAGCAGCCCCCCCATGCCCTAATACCACATTATGAAATATGAACACATAATTGGTGGTCTAGTGGACCCCCACCACCCCATCACAGCAGGCAGTGTCCCAAAACCCTGCTCCCCCATCACCAAACTGAGCCAGTGATTGACACAACCCATCGCTCTTCACCACAGCAAGCCACTGACTGAACTTTCAATCAGCGCTGTATCATTTTGTGGTACATGGGTGGTGCAAGAAAAGTGTGCAGCAGGAAGCCTATATTCAGGGACACTGGTTTACTGGGATTGAGAAAAGGCATATTCCATTTTGCACATTGTAAAAAATGGTATTATCACCGGTGTCTGCTAAGCCAAAATCCAGTTTTACTGGTGTTTGGTTTTGTGTACTTTATTTAACAATTTTTAACTCTGCTAACATGCATTTTAGCAGTTTTGACCTCCACTATTACATATCCTTCCATTCTTGTACCAATTGAAAGTTATTTTAGGTTCAAGATGTGATGGCGGCAGCAGCACTACAGCCCCCTTCCCTGAGGTGTGATGGAAGCAGCACTGCAGCCCCATCCCTCAGGTGCAATGGCAGCACCAGCAGCACTATGGCCCCATCCCTCTGGTGTGATGGCAGCAGCAATAGCACTGTGACCTTCCTCCCTCAGGTGTGACAGAAGCAGCAGCATTGTGGCCCCATCCCTTAGGTGTGATGGCAGCAGTACTATGTTCACCATTCCTCAGGTGTGATGGCAGTATCAGCACTATGGCCCCCATCCCTCAGGTGGGACATCAGCAGTACTACGTTCCCCATCCACCAGTGGTGATGGCAGAAGCACTACAGCCCCCACCCCTTTGGTGTGATGACAGTAGCAACAATGCAGTCCACATCCCTCTGAGGCAATGGCAGTAGTGACAGAACTATGATCCCCTTTATTCAACACCCATACCCCACATGCACAATTTACAAATGACTTGGTCTCTTTGCTTGTTAGAACTCAGATGTGAATTAATCTGAACCATCACCACTAAGGTGGACTACATTTGTTTTTTCCTATCTATAATGAACTGCCTGAATTGGATTTCTGTCTGTGACACTGCTGACCAGGGTTAGGGAACAGACTTGGGTGTTGGAGGGCCAGCTGGTGGGTGAAGACTTGGGTGTCCAATGACCACCACTCACCTTCTCCTGGGAGAGAGGGTGGGTTCATGGCTCAGCATTTGCTGGCCCCTGGTGGAGGCCAAAGGCATGACATTTCAACCCTCAACTGCAGGAGGGAGCATGACGGACGTCAGCTTGTGGCTTGACATCATGTGGCCTGTCACACTCCGAAGAAAATGGGAAAACACTCGCTGACTAACCGAAGGATGGCTGTTGGTCCCTCCATAAGCCATAAGCCCCAGACATGTGTCCGTTCTGACCCCTGCCATATCCAGGATACACAGGAAGCTCTTTGGGGGCAATTCACATCCCCTGGTAGCCTCCCACAGGGGTAGGGGCCCACTCAATGAAGAGTTACTTTTGGTTACCTGGTAGCACAGCAGTAAGAGGCAGTGGATGGTGGTCGGGATTCAACAGCGGTGGTAGGGAGTCTTGGCAGGCCTGAAGGAGTGGATGGCAAGGGGATAGGAGGAGCAAAAAAAAACGCATGAATTTGCTTCTTTGAAATAAAGTGTCTTCATCTAAAAAATCCATAAGTGATTAGTGGAGGACCTTCAAATGGATTCATGCATCTCCCAGACAAGTGGATGCTTTTTTTTTTACTTGGTGTCCATGAAAAGGGTGTCTCCCAGTTTTCATGTCTTTGTTCAGATGTGAATTGACCACCACTCTGCCCACCAGCATCATACAGCCCCTGGGGTCTTACCTTCTGTATGTCATTGACTGTGCTTTCAAAATCCACTGGCCAAACATAAGTACAGTTAAATACTTAACATTTGCTTTTTGTTGAAGCAGTCAATCATAAAACTTTTTGTTGTCACAGAGACTGAAACAGCAGGTGGGAGAAAAGGTGCAAATGATCCAATTCACCTAAATGGGGTGCTAATTGTGAAGCCTTTTCATAAGTAGTAAGGCAGTTTCTTCCTCGTGAACATGTTTTCATTCAGAGTAGTTTTCATTCAAACAGCTGAGGATTTTGGATGGCCCTACTGATTATAAACTTGAATAAGCTATGTGGTAACAGTGATCCTACATTTAGCAATCTACAACCTAGATGCTTTTATGCAAAGAATACAATAAAAACCTGACTAAAATCTAAAAACAAGCTTATAAAACACATAAAATGTATCTGAACATTTATCTTTACCTTTACAAAATCATTGCAGCCCAAGTAAAACTCAGATAAATTACATGGTACCCTGACTACTATTCTATGATGTAGTAAACATATATTGGTATTTTTTTTATATTCTTTGTAAAGCAGGTAAGGCCCACTAGGCAGAACTGTCTGTTTTCAGGAGTAAACTAGAAGCACTGGGGAGGTTAAGTGACTTGCTTGGAGTCACACAGTATACAAGTGGAGGTTGTGGGAATCAATCCCAAGTCTGCTGGATGTACCCAGTTCAATCACTATTTGTTACTCTAACCACTAGGCATGGGTGGTTAAACTGAATGGCTGATTACAACAAAACAGTGCAGGCGATTTCCTTACTGACTCTATATGCAGCAAAGCAGAAAGAATTCAAAGTACAGCAGCATTCATTTTAAGATACTGAAATCTGGGTCAGGCCGCTGGCACTACTGGTAGCACTATTGCTTGCAATGCCAGTGGCCCAAGGTCAGACACGAACTTGGGTTGCTGGAGGTCTGGCAAGGGGAGTAGGATCGTGCACCTGAGAGACTGCTCTCCTCCTCCAGGGAGGGTGGGCTATAGGTCATGCTGCCTTACCACCACCTGTGTGACCACGGGTGGTGGTGCAATAGTGCTGCAGAGTTATTGGGGGGGTGCTAGCCAGGATCTGAAGCAGTGGCATGTCTCTATGTGACCTACCTCCTTGGATCTCCTCTAGTGTTGGTGACCTCAGGGACAGAGACCAGAAAACCAGGAACAATCACCCAACATCAGCCACCAGCAGAAGGAAACCAGGTGCCCCAGACTTCATAACCAGACTCCATGAGGGACCCACTGAGCTGCCTGACACACACTAAGGGAGTGTGGAGGAGTGACCTGGGGTCCCCTCCCTTCCCACCTGGGGGGGTACAATCCAGGCAAGATGGGACAGGTGGGCCCACAGGAGCTCCTGAGCATTACCTGGGGGCAAAGCTAGGGGACACCCAGCCTAGGGATCTCTGAAAAGTGGTGACTGATGCTGTGAGACGGGGACATAGAAACAGAAAAAAAAAATTTAAAAATATGTTGAAATCTTAGAGATTCTGTACAATGACATGCAATTTCCGTGAGGCACCAGTTCAAGAATTCAAAAACTGTAAACCAAGCAGGATTCTGTGATTATTACCGGTGTTACCGGTAAAAACAGAAAACCAGGGTCCCTGCCTATATTTGATGCAGGCTGACTTTGAGAACACTCCCAGTGCATCTTTTGTTGCAAGTGGCACTTTGCACCATTCATTGTGGTGTAAGCCCCTTGCACCTTGCTGGGAGCTTTTGAGAAAAGGGCCTTAGATCTCTAAGGAATAAAAATGCCATGATGGAAGCTTTCATTGTGGATTCATTGACACATCTGGTATGCATCATGGAGACCTGGTTAAATGAGGACTCGGACCTGTGCTTGAGGCATCCATTCTTCTGGGTTATTTTGTGGTGCAATGTCATAGGCAGGAGCACAGGAGTAGTGCGATAGCCACCTGTTTTAGATCTACAATGGGACTGGCAGCATATCCCATGGGAATGACGAGGCTGTTTGTATGGCAGTGAAAGAAGGGCCAGGTACAAGTTGTGGGATCATTCTCATATATTGGCTTCCGAAGAATAGGATCAAATCTTTGCAGGTACTAGAGAGTTCCATGACCAAAATGGTGGTGAAGTCAACTAGACTTCTTGTTTTGGGTGACTTCAATGCTTAGGTCAATGATGAAACTCCTCTCTTTGGAATGCAGTTTCTCCAGTTGATGCCTTCCCTGGGCTTTGTAAAAGGCTTTTGCCACCGATACCCATCAGTACAGACATGCCTTGGATCTGGTTTTCTCATTCAGTTTTGACATTAGCAATGTCAAGGTTGATCTATTCATCTGGTAAGATCATCATGCCAAGCAATTTCTCTGTGGGGTTCCCCATTTAACAATCCCACTGGAGATGGTCAGCTACCACCCTGTGCATATTCTGAAGCCTCAGAGCATTCTGTCAGTGGTGGACATGTCGTACATGGAGATATTTGTAAAATGGGAGCCAAGATGGCCATGTAGGACTATAATATGGCTGTTATGGCAGCATTTGACTCCCTACCACCTGTTGGTGTCCCCCTTCCCCGATTTCCCACCACAGGTCACCATGGTTTGATGGTAAACTGAAGAGGTTGAAGTAAAAAAGTCAGAGGTTTGAGCATTGTTGGTGGAGTTCCTGGTTGGGGATGACAATTTGGTGCTGTGTGGTCATTATAGTATCACACTGCTGCAGCAAGCCACAGCAAAAACATTTTGCTGGTGACCATTACAGCAACAATGACAGGTCACTGTAATGGTCATGAGGGACCCTGGCACTGCTTCTCTAGGTCATGCACCCTCTGCCTGAAACAACTCTGACCTGGAGTTGATTATATAAAAGTCCTCCACATAGGGGGTGTGGAGGGCACAGCTCCCCACTAAAAACAATTGTTTCTCCTGACGTCCCAATGCTGACTGCAATTACTGTCAACATTGTGCTAACGCTGTAAGGTCAGTTGACAGAATTTCTGTTGAACTGGCATTGTGGAACCACTCATTACAATGAGTATCAGTGAGCAATCTCTCTGAAAAAATTAGCATTCCTGTAAGAGGTGATTGCTGCTGGAAAGAACTGATCAGTTCAGCTCTTCAACACTGTTGTCAGGTTATTAAATCCAGCCTGTCTATAGTCCTGCAGAGTCTCTTTAACAGATAAATATGGTGAGTTAAATAAATTATTTCTGGAAAAAGTGTCTTCTATTTGTGCTGGGATATTCCCAACTGGCCTGTCATTGGGTGAGTGTGTCCAGTGTATGTTAAGCAATGGCACTCCATTCATGTGAGTGAAGTTTCAGCCAGTGTTGGTGAATGATGTCCTCCATGAGGTTTTTGGCCTTTGCCCTACCTACTGTTTATTGGATCCTGGGCAGGCCCAGCTTGTTTTAGAGTGTTAGGGGACACTTGGTATGATATTTGTTGAGATTGTCAGGTGTTCACACAGGATGGGGATTTATCCCTGTGTTTTGAAAAGGGCAGTAGTGAGGCCCATCCTTACGAAACCATCTTTGGACCATGATGATCTCTCAAACTACAGACCTGTTTTGACCTTTCCCTTTTGTAGAGAAGTTAATGAGAAGGTGGAAGCAGTGAAGCTGGAACAATAACTGGAGATATTTGATATCTATGAGTCATCCCAGTCTGGTTTCCAGCCATGATATAGTACAGAAACAGCCTTTGTGAAGGTGCACCATGATCTGCTCCTGCATGGAACAGCAAGCTTCATTCCATCTTTTTTCCTGCTTGATCTCTCTTTGGTTTTTGACATGCTGGACCCTGGAGTACTATTGGCCCATCTGATGAATTGTGTAGGACTTGCAGGTACAGTGCTCTAGTGGTTCAAGTCATACTTATCCAGCAGGGTACAGCAGGTGGCACTTGGCTCTTTCATCTAGAGCAGCACTGCACTCTGATGTGGTGTGCCTCTGGGGTCATTTTGGCTGCCATGCTATTTGCCATGTATATGCTGCCATCGGGGGAGATCATTACATGCTATAATTTCGGTTTTCATTGCTATACTGAAGATACGCAGTTATATTTGCATTGTGTGCCTTGTGTGCCTGAAAATGATATGGCTGTCCTGGAAATGAGAGAGTGCCTTAGGGAAGTTCAGGATTAGATGGTGACCAGCTGGCTCAGACTGAATCCATTGAAGATGGAGGTGTTATTGGTGGAGCCAAGTTGGGCTGGTCCAGCGATGCAGAGTGGTGGTGCTGCAATTCCTTCTTTCGATGGTGTGACAATCAGAGCCATTGATAGGGTTAGGAATCTAGGGGTCATTGTGGATTGCAGGCTTACTTTAGAATATCAGGCATCAGCTGTTGTATGCAGTGGCTTTTACAATCTCCATAACATCTCCAGTATCAAACCCTTTCTGGAACTGGCTGATCTGGTGGTTTTAGTGCAAGCCCTGGTTATGTATATATTGAATTACTGTAATGCTCTATGCGTTGAGTTGTCTGCAAAGCTGATGCATTGCTTGCTACTGTTCCAGAAAGCATCAGCCAGACTGGTGGATGTGACCTCACAGTTTGAGACATCATTCCGGTTCTCCATGTTCTGCGCTGGTTGCTGGTGCAGTGGCTCATCAACTTCACTGTGTGCTTCTTAACTTACAAGGCCCATTACATGTCCAGCCTACATGAAATATTCCTCACTTCTTATACTTCTGCCTATCCCCTTCGATCGGTGGGGTTGAACCTCTTTCAAGTACCTTGATCTCACCTGAAGTCCTTGGTAGATAGGTCATTCACCATTTCTGCCTTGATCCTTTGGAACACCCTCCACTGGAAGCAAAAAGTGCACCATCCCTGGCTATGTTTAAATCATGTTTAAAGACTCATTAGTTTATGCATAGTTTTCGACCTGGCACTGCTGAGTAATTTTCTGTGCAATATTATTTATATTTATTCTAAGGTTTTACTGCTTTTGTTGTTTTTAATGTGAGGCACCCAGCACCTTTGCAGAGAGGTGCCATATATTAAATTGCCTTGTCTTGTCTCTAGCTCAGAATGTCTGCTTTACTCTTAAGTATTTGAAGGACCATTTGCAGAATCTCAGTCCAAAACCTCTTGTCTTTGCTGATCCATTGTCCTTTACTGGCTCATCCTCTGATCTTCTGTCTGGTCCTGTCTGCCACCATTTCAAGCCGAGCTCCTCTTAAAATAATATGCTGCTTATAAATCTCAGGATTCAATAAAGATTAGACTGAGGATAAGCTGTCAATCAATCAATCAATCAATCCTCCCCAGCCAGCCAAATCAACAGAATGGCAGATCAGGCAACCTTATTAGTCTGACAACCCTTATGCACAGCAGATCACTCACGCTAAAGGTATCCTTAAACTTGACTGAAATGCAGAAAAGAGTATGCGTGGCTACAATACATACTTACAAGTTGTGCTTGTTGTTGCCTAGAAACAACAGTCCCAGAATCAAATAAGATATATTGCATACTGAAACACTGCTCTGTCAAAAGAGTGTCTAAGTTCATTCTAAGCATATTAAATCATGAATAAATAATTGCCTGTAATCTCAAGTGTCTTCCTATCCCCAACATGTGTATTCAGGCTCTCAGCAGTTTTCCATCCAAGGTACCCAGGGCATACATTACATACTGTATGCACTAATAGGACACTGCAGAGTACGAATAAGTAAGCAATAATACCCGACAGGGTGGGCATTATTGAGAAATACCGGACTGCCCAGGGGTGTAATGAGGCCCGACGCCACAGGCGGAGAGCCTTATAGCCCCTGGAAGGTCTGGTATTTCCCATAATACCCTGGAGGGCAGTATTATTATGCTTAGAAAATGCCATCTGTGTACATTTTAATGAAGTTGTAAATAATACAGTAAATGCCTGTGAAAAAATTTAATAGAAGTATTTGAGATACATGTATTTATAAAAGTAGTCCCTAGGCTGTTCCTGGTGCTGTTGCTCCTCCTGCAGCATTCTGGTGGCTTGACAACCCCCGATTGCTGCCCCCAGAGAGACAGTCACACATACAGACACTGATTGCTAAAGAAGAAAGGGAGTAAAGTCTTCATAGGACTGACTGGCAAGTTTTTCTTTTTGGGTGTTTGTTTCATTTTTTCATCTGAAGTTCCATCTGTGTGCCCTCTGACCTTTGACTGCAATGTAGGAGGAAGTACAAAAAGCGCCATTCGCGGTCGGTGTAAAAGGAAAGAAGAGATTTCTTGAGGATTTATTTAAATAGTGAGATAAATGCTTTTTTTGTTGCTGACTGATTGCAAGGGAGTATGCTGAGTGATTATTGTCTGTTTTCAGTTGGCACGGTACTGCGAGATCGCACTCGGGAGACAGCTTTCACGGTGTGTGACGGGAGACTGATGCAGTTGAGTGACTTTTCCAACCGTAGGATTACTGGACTGTTTTTTATTTGTTTTTAAGATTAGGAGCGTCTGCAAGTACATTCTGTTTGGTTCGGCATGGGGAGACGAGTGCCTCTCGCTAAGCGAGAGAAAAAGATGGCGGGCATTTTTAAATTTTGCTCGGGGCGATTAGCCAATTAAAAAGCAGGCTGGGCACCAGTATGGAGTGTTGGGCAGTGAGGTGCCACTTGGACTGGCACTTGTTGTTTACTAGGAATTTATTGAAAAATAAATGCCCCGGTTGGAGCCACTTTCAACCAATCAGGATAAAGAATCCACTTTGCCCATTTTCTAAATCCACTTAATACCTCTTACCTGCACAAAGAAATGACAATACATACCGTCAGAAAGAAAATGAAAATCCCAGTTTAACAGCAATTCATATGGTGGGACATATCCAAGAGCAGTACACTATCTGACCAAGGTCCATTTCTTAGTTATGCACATTTTTTGGGGGTGCAGAGGTATACCATTTAGGATTGTGAAGTGGTAAATATTTTTTGTGTGAGATTTGTGGGAAAAAGGACAATTATAAGAATGGTGCAAAGCAGACAACAAATATTAGGAAGATGTGCAGAGTAGTAGTATATACTTTTTCATAGTTGATCACTAGAGAGAAGTGAAGGCACAGACACTGGGAAGAGACAGTGTAGATAGAACATACACATGTGTGTGGAATTACACATGTGGAGAGGGGTAAAGGGGTATGTCCATGCAGTTGGGTTTGTTATGTAACCAAAGTAAGGGTTGAGTTTGAATAGCACAGAGAAGGACACAGCTGCAGGGGCAGCAATTGGGAAAGGAAGGGAAAACATGAAAATAAAAGTAACATTTTAGGAACATAGGAGTTTTGTGGAAGGCTTTATTTTGTACCCAAAACACCAGCCTGAGGAACTTGCCAAACATTTATCATTGGGCTGGGATATTCCAACCCTGTTTGAGATGACCAAATGTGTTAGTGTATCACACACTGTGCATAGTGCTCAAAAAGAAGGGGCCTCATCAGAAAATGCCTATGAGGAGGCTCAGTAAGTAACACCAGTGTGCCTATGCAAAGCAGCAGTCCGCTGTTGCCTTTAGGCACACTGGCATATTTGAAGATTTGGAGAGGCGATAAATAAAAATTAATGCCATGCTTTTTACTGCCTCCCCAAACCTGGTTTTAATGATGCTGCATCAAACCAATGGTTCAGTCAATGTGTTTTAACATATGTCACATCTAGTGGTTCCCCTACCCTCCCATGGTCATCCTCCAGTATGTTTTAACATATGCCCTGGCATCTAGTGGTCTGCCTACCCACTGATTGCCCATTCAGTATATTTTAACTTCTGTCTTTGTGTCTAGTTGCCCCACCCACACCTGATCACTTTGATGCCTAATGAATATATGCCCTGCCCTGATCACCCATCCATGGGAGCATCCACCCTCTGGTAGTCTTGCTTCATGCCCCACCCTCGACCAATCTGCCAATACCCCCTACTTCCTCTGATTACAGCCAGCTATCTCCCACCACTCACCACCCCTACTGACAGCCTTGCACAGTAAACGTGTACTGTCTAAACATTGGTTATGCAAGCAGACAGCAGACAGTGGCTGTGGTGGTAGACACCAGGGCAAATGTTAAAACATACTGACCTGATGACTGGGGGATCACTGGATGCCAGACTTAGGTTAAGACATAATAGACTGGTGAGCATTGGAGTTTGGAGACCACTCAATGCCAAGCATATGTTAAAACATACAATACGGGCGGTTGAGTGATGATTACTAGACACCGGGGTAGACGTTAATATGGGGTAGGTGATTGGGGGACATTGCAAACATTTTATCCAGGTCTGTAATGAGGCCTTAATGAGATGCTAATGATGACATAACCCCATGCTGGTGCTTTGGGGACATTTGCATAGGGATGTACAAATACGACAGATTACACCACAGGCACTATTACCATCACAGTACTGAACCCTAACTGCCTGTTTGCTCCTGCAGTCTTCATAAAGTATCTCTCTGTTGGCCATATGTTTCTTGTGGCCAGTAATGGGTTGTTGTTTGCAGGAACAATCAGGATAATGCATGGCTCTGTTGGGGTCATATATTGGAACATGCCATCATTTCTTGCTATGTGCTTCAGGCATACTGCAATACACAAAGTGTACTGGTACTAATTTGTGCCTGGAGAAAACTTCTTGAAGCACAGTCAGGGATGTTTGAATATCTAGCCTACTGCTATAATACGTAGAAGAACGGCATGTTATTAATAAGGCTTTTCATGATTAATCTGGGTTTTTGCAGGATGCTTCGAGTTTTCGAACATTTTGTTTGAGTCTGGAGAAAGGTCCATGGCAGAATAAGATATTTAACATATATGATTGCATGGATAAATCATCCTTAGCTCTATCACTAAATATTAATGGGATTCATAATCCCATTAAACACGTGAGGCTGTTGCTGTTTATTAGGAGGGAAATTGTTTTCCTACAAGAGATGCATTTGTCTCAGGATGAACATCATAAATTTAAATCCTTTGGCTTTCCAATAGTTTTGGCATCTTCTCATATATTGGGTAGACTGTGAGGGATAGCCATTCTTGTTCTGGGGGGGTCCTTTTGAATTACAGGCTCAAATAGTCGGACCCAGATGGTTGGTATGCCATTGCGACGGGCAACCTCTATGCACGTCCAGTCATACTTTATCTTCCCCCAGGCTCCTCTAATGCCCTGGCACAGAAGTTTCTTTCTCAGTTACTGGATGTTCTTTAGGGACAATTGATCATGGGGAGAGACTTCAATGTTCCACTTAACCCTTCTTTGGATGACTCTACCTTTTTAGCACTTAAAGTCTCCCCTCTTCAGAAGTATCTGTGGTATCCCTTCCCTGAGCATTATTGATACTTGATGCCACTGTTTTCCAACAGTTAGGGGGTATACCCATGTGACACCTCACACGGGAATAGAATCCTGACTGGATTATCTGTTCACAACTGCAGAACATCTCGAAACCCTTCAGGATGTATGGCATGGTATGACCTTTTTGTCAGACCATGTGCCACTATATGCCAAATTTAGGTTTGGGTCTACCTGAGGAATCAGGAAATCATGTTTTAACCTAACTCATCATAGAGATCCTCGGTTTCAACAGATGATGCAAGAATGTACACTTCATGTTCTTCTGGAAAACTCTCAGTCGTGTGTCTCATGTGCAATACTTTGGAATACACTTAAAATGGTTGTCAGGGATAAGATCATTGCATATTCCTCTAGGAATCATAAGGAGAGGAAAGCCCGCCTCCAAGAGCTTCAAGAGGAATTATGGTCTTTACAATCTTTTTATGCTCAGAGTGATACTTCCCTGCTGTCTCAGATACAACTTGTAAAACAAAAAAATACAAAAAATAGTAGCTCAAAAGATTGAGCAACAGTTTTTGTACTTAAAGTGTACTTTTCATGAGGGTGGCCTAGAGGAGATTGCAACCTGGCATGCAGGCTCCGGATGCACAAAGCGAGAGCTCTACGTGGCCAATTTGGTGGACATGGGGATGCTGCTTACACATCCCTCACATGTTAGACAAGCCCTGGCCAAGTATTATCAAATGTTGTACATGGCAGAAGCTACCCCACCTCTGCATCAATTAGAACTTTATTTCCACAAGTTATCTTTACCTAAATTGACCGTGGAACAGGTGGATGCACTGTTAGCTCCTATGACCTTAGGAGAATTGGATGGAGTCCTCAAGGCCTCCAAAACCATGAAGTCACTTGGCCTTAATGGATACTGATTTGAATTTTATAAATAATTTAAGAGTTATTATTCCCTACATTGCTAGTGACTTACAGTGAAGTGCAGGATGATCAGCCCCTCCCGGACATATGCAATTTCGGCCACCATCCCCAAACCCCATGAGGATGTGAAAAACCCTGCTTCATATCTTCTGCTATCTATGTTGAATTTGGTTTATAAAATGTATATGGCCATTCTTGCTTGTCATTTGGAAAAGTTGCCGCCATGCCTTATTGATCCGGACCAGGTGCAGTTTATTACAGGTAGACAAGCCCAAGATGCAGTTAGGCAAACATACTTGTTGATTGACTATACTATCCAAAGTAAAATACCTCTGATTCTTTTAGGTCTTGATGTGGAGAAAGCCTTTGCCAGGGTCACCTGTCCATTTATCTGGCAACCCTATCACAATTTAGTTTCCCGAAAGAATTTATCACTCAGCTTCTAAATATATACACAGATCCACAGGATTATGTTTGACTTGATGTTTCATTGTCAGACCCTATCATGGGTGCCTTCTGTCTCCACTGCTTTTCACCCTGTACCTCAAACCTTTAGCCCAGGCAATACACTCCCACCCAGATATAAATGGTATCCCTATGGGAGGTAAATCCTTTCAAATTTCACTCTTTGCAAATTATATTTTGCTTACTTTGATCAATCCAGAAAAATCCATTCCAGCCATGTGGGATCAGCTTCATTATTTGGCTTTTTGACATGGTACAGGGTGAATGAGCAGAAGACAGAGGTTTTACTATATAACTTTAACCCTTCACCCTCCAAGAAATTAGCATATTCTTTTAAATGACATAAGTTAGCCATGCGTTATTAAGGGATCCATTTAGCTAAGAATTTGGCTCACACTGAATTACTTAATTATGAACCCTTAACACAACAGTTGGCTGAAAACTTTGCAAAATCATCACAGATCCCACTAAGTTTTTTAGCTAGGGTTGAAACAGTGCAGCAAAATATTTTTCCATATATTTTATTTTTTCTTCAAATCCTCCCAGTGGCTCCTACTAATACTTATTTTCAACCATGGGATAGGCTGATTTCCATTTTCCCTGGAAGGGTTGACCAACTTGTATTCAGTATTCTCTTCTCTAGCTCCTCTGGGAGCAAGGAGGATTAAATCTCCCCAATTTAAGGAAATATGCATTGGCACTCATCTGCAAATTATATTTTGTTGGTTAAGTCCTTCCCACGATGCCCACTGAACCAATTAAAGATTAATTGGGCTGCTTTGTTTGATCTTTAAGAGTACCTCTTTGGTCTCCCTGCAAAATGTTTACCACTTTCCAAATTTTCTCTGTACTCTGCTGAACCTTTCTGTCATTAGCCTGCTTTTTTGAAAACATACCTCACACCTTCAGAGGTGTTGTTTTTTAGAACATTGGCATATAATTCTTCCCTCCCTCTCAATAAAGGCAGTAAGGTCCTTAGTCTCTGGCAGAAATATGATTCAAAGTATGTAGTTCAACTTGTTAATTCTACAGGTCTGCATTCTTTTGCATTCCTCCAGATGACTTTTGGACTACCACGGAATTATTTCTACACATATTTACAGCTTTGGTCATACCGCCTCCCCTCGGAGGAGGCCCTTTCCAATATTGCTGAGTTTCAAGTTTTTGCAGTTCAAGTTTATTGATTAGGAAACAATCTTAGAGCTGGAAGCTCATTTACAAAGGCTCCACTGCATGGTAGACCATACAATACAACATTCAACTAAGAAGTAAATAAATCGATTATAAAGGTAACATTAACAAGGTTACATTGTATACAATAATTTCACACACTTACAGGATGTAAAATTGTTTTATGCATACAAGCAGATATAGTAGAGACAATAAGAGAGTAAGAGGTTAGACTATGATTAGGGTTAAACTCAGTAGAAGGAGTTGAGAGGAATACCAGGATGGAAAGAAGAGCTCTGTGCAGCCAGAAGTAGGCTTTGCCAAAAAAACTTGCTAGGATTATAGCTTGGGGGGAAGGGAGGGCTGGGATTCGAAGGTCTGATTTGGGGGAGAGAGTCAAGGGACATGAGGAGAGGTGCTTTGGAGGGAACAAGTAGAGGGAGAAGCATCCTAACAGGTATATATAGTGAGGACCTTGCCAAGACTCAGGGGTGGGTCCTCAATACAAGTAGGGCAGGGGGTGTAGGAATGGAATCTCCCAATACAAGTGCTTAGGGCGAAGGCTGAGCAACCCTCATTGTTGGTGTTGTTGCTTTATTCCCATATTAATGGTATGGCTACCGAACATTTGATTAGTCCCATATATAAAGCCCTTCATGTAAGACCACGTGACTCTGACTGTGCAATCAGAATGGCTTTGTCTAAGGGGTTACAGGCTGACATTCTGGCATCCAGCTGGAGGACATCGTCTCGCCAGTCTCCTAAAGTTTCTAGGTGTCCATACTGGAAAGAATAAGCTTGGAAACTTAGAACCAGATTTCTTTGTACTCCGGCTGTAGTTGCAAAATTTTCAACTGCAACGTTTTGAGGGTGCTAGAGGGAATGTGGTTGTGCACATGCATATCAGTCTCATATTCTATGGGGGTGTCAGCTTCTAACATCATATTGGAATAAAGTTATTCATGAAATTAATTTTATTTATGATACTTCAGAACTTTTAGTCTGGTTTATATCTTAACTGCCCCCAGAGGGTCTAAGAGTAGATTAAACAACTTACAGGCAGGTTTCTCTCCTGATCTTGGCAGCTAAAAAGGTAGTCATCAAATTATGGCACTGTAAATCCATTCCCACTAAAGATGCCTGGTGTGCTTTAACTAGGGAACTATATGCCCTGGAAAGCCTTTCTACTAGACTAAAAGACTGTACATGTACATTTGAGTTGTACTGGTGCAAATGGGTTTTACATCAGTTGGCTCAGTATATTGATTTTGTTCCTTAAGGGATAGGTGGCTATCCTCCCAGGGGAGAAGAATATTATTATGAATCAAGTCAGACTTTTGTGTTGTCCTCAGGGGTTGGGTGGCGGGAGGTTTTGTTTTTTGTGTTTTCTTATTTCAGTTCTGTGTGGGAATCTGGGCCAAAAATAGGACTTTAGTGACTTTTCTCTTCAACCTTCTTTTATCTTTATACAGTTTTCTATCCCTATAAAATTTGCATGTATGTTTTCAACTCATAAGCAAATAGCGAGATAGATGAGATAAGAATGATAGAAGTTCTGTATTAACTATGATCCTTTGGATAATTAATAGTGTAGTTTAGTTTCTACTTTATAATTTTTTTAAATAAATATGGACAGTTTATAGTTACTGCATACAGTTATTAGATGTGGATATTTATATTGAAAGTAGGGGTGGAGACTGTAAAATTTTCATTTGTCTGTTCGATGTGGAATGAGAAAAATGTTCTTTGTATATGTCTTTTTACCTGTTTTTGCTTGATTGTATTACCTTTCTTCTTGAACCTCCAATAAAAATTACAATATAAAAAAACTGATGGAAGATGAAGGCCTAGCAGTCTACCCAGTCTGCTTGATTGTCTATCTAGATGTAAGTAAGATTCATAGACCTTACTTGTCCTTGTCCATTTTTCTCCCTAATTACCTCACCCTCATGTTTCTTAACAAGCCCATGTGCCTGTCACATACCTGTTTGAAGCTGTTTACTGTTTTGGGGTTGATTACCACATTATATAGTCTTTTCTACTTCCCTACCACCAGCCCCATGAAAAAATACTTCCTGGCTTTGTTTCTAAACCTACCCACCACCGATTTCCTTGTGTTGCCCCTGGTGTTGCTATTGCTACTTTTGGTGAGTCGCTAGATACTATTCACTTTGTTTATTCCTGCACAGATTTGTGCCTCAGTCTCAATCCTTTTTTCCTTTCTGGCCTCCGGAGCAGTCATATCCAGGATTTCCAGCCTTTCATCATACAACTTACTCCGCTGCCTCTGAATCAATTTTGTTACCCTTCTCTGTGCCAACAGTATCCCATCCTGTTCCTTTTTTGTGGTGTTGGCTTCAGACCGGCACTCAGTATTACAGATGTGGCCTCACCAGTGATCTGTACAGGGACAGTATCATTTAATTTTTTCTGCTACTAAATCCACTGTTTCTACAACCCAGCATTCTATTTGCCTTGCCCACAGTCTCATGGCATTGTGCAGATGACTTAAAGCTTTCAAATATAACTGCACCCACAACTCTGTCTTCTTTTGTCCATCCCACTTTTGCCTCCTTTCCTGTACTCACCCATTTGTATTTTGTAACATGTGCATGACCTTGAACCTCTCTTGTATTGAACCCAAGTTGCCAGACTAAGGACCACTTCTCCAGTCTCCACAGATTCCTTGTAAGATTGTAGAAATATTTTTTATATAATTTAGTTTAATTCTTTGGGAAAGAAGGGCTAGGAAATTCGTCTGTTTTTAGCTTCATCCTGTGGAGAGAGGGTTGGACAGGAGTATAGATGCAGACAGACTGATATTGAATCAGATTAAGTTTCTGGGGGTTTCTTACTGAATGTGGGACGTTTAGCCAAGACACTGTGAAAATTCACTTACTCTTTTTGAGAAGTGCCATATGATCTTTAACATCCACCTGAACAAGCAGTAGAGCAAGCAGATGGGACCTTGATTTAATGTTTCATCCAAAGGAAGGCACCCCAAAAGCATCATTCTCCAAGCTTCATACTGGGGCATCAGAATGGTTACTTTTGATCAAGGGGAGAATGCCCCCTCCAGAGCTACCACTTCCTGCAGCACCTGTCATTAATTTGAGGTCTTGCGTCCCACTACAGGCCAGGCCTGACTCTGCTTGGCTTCTGAGATCTGATGGGATAAAGCTCCAAGGTAGTAAGGATATTGGCACATAGAGGCATCTCAAGGAATTTGACATCTCAGATACATTTTAGAGGATATTCAAAAATATACCAGTACTGGAAGTTCAGTGGAAAGAGCAGTGAGTGGCCAACTTCTGGAACAAGACCAGGACCAGGATGACTCATACATGTTGATATTTCTGGATGTGTCAGCACTTTTTAATATGGACTCTTGGGCTTATATTGAATAAGTGGTAACTGATGGCGCTATGACCAGCACTGTTCTATTATGACTCAGGTCATACCTCAAAGGAAGGCCACAATACATTGAGAGAGGGCTCTGTTCCTCACCTGTGACTGATGTGATGTTTACTGTAAGTAGTCCCTTACTGTTGAGCTTGACTCCTATGTTATTCATCATAAGGTTGATACGGCACCTCTGGAAGAGACCATTTGAAGTCACAGCATGCATTTTCACTTATACAGTGGTGCTCAGTGCCAGGTTCCATCTTGTCTAATCATGTCAGTCAACATCTTTAGACATGACCTGGCAAGAATAGGCAGTGCCATCAGTGCTAATTGCTTAATTGCTATGTGTTTCCTATCATTATGTCTAGTCGTTACTCAGGGACAGCTTTCTGTGACCAGAATTGTTGGCTGTGTGTTCTTGCACATGTGCTCTGTAACTGGTAAAAAAAAACCTTTGGCATACCGATCCCACTTGCTTGTTTTCTATAAATTTGTTCTAGGACTATGTGCGTGTTGCATTGAGTTGTGTCCAGTGCTTTTGCCCACTTTGTGCTGTACAAGACGAAATCTGACTGTGCACAACTGAATGCAGATCATACTCAGTTGTTAGATGTGCTCTGATTATTTTCAAAAAGTAACCATTTACAGATTGCTGATTAACAGCTCTGAAAAGTAATCACTTTTAGATAACTGATTATATTATATAAAATGTAATTTACTACTGATTACTGATTATTTTTGGAATACTTGATTTTAGCAAAAAGGGATAAATTGTGTAATGTTGGTAACTATTTTAATTTGAAGTCAGTAGTTTTCATTTTAAGTAGAGCACTATTGCATTACATTTTGCTGATGACAAGGCACTGTTAATCTGTACAAAAGTATTCTGTTAAACTGTACACAGATAAAATATGTATCAGCACTACTAAGCTATATGAAACTGTTGTGATAAGACATGCACATATAAGAAGTGTATCTATCTAAAGTAATCAGATTACCTTTGCTCCTAAAAATTTATTCATTTAGATTTCTTGATTTGAAAATGTAATCCCATACCATATCTATAACTTGTGAATGTAATCAGATTACACAGACATAGTTAATGTAATATGATTCCCTTCTTTAATAATTCTGCCAGATACATGTGTTCTTCTCCTTTCCACAAGGTGGGCAAATCATTCAGATTGGACTACCTGTCTGACAAAGATTTGCCAGTTAAAAGCCAACTGACCAAGATGAAAAGAAGGCAATATTGATAGAATTTGTACTTTGGTCAGAAAGGTTGGTAGAGATATTGCTCCCTCACCATTATGAAGTGATTGGGCCCAACATGCAGTCACAAACCTGTTCCACAACACGGTCACTAGGACCACTGTGTTGCACAGTTCAACCTTGCATTTCTTTGTGACATTCACAATGGGGTCACAAGGTATATGCTGCATTGACAATGCAGATTGGGCTGGCACAGGGAAAGGGGGAAGGGCTAGCATGCTATGCACAGTTTTATATCAGCCCTCAAGTCTGCTTCCACATGCCACAAAGTGTAGAACAAGAAAGAACTGCAAAGTGCAGTTCCACAGATCTGCCACAGACATGTGGCAAGGGAAACAACTTCATCAAAGCAACACTGTAAGGCTGAGATTGGCAAGGGACCATTATATTTGAACACTGAATGGGGCAATTGGGAAAAGGAAGGGTATAATGCTAGACACCAGGGGAGTTGGAATTTGTCAAGATTGTCTGGGGACCACTGGTCCAACAGGGAAGAAGAGTGAGGGACATATAAATGTATAATCAGCTCAGCAACAAGTGAGCCAGATGGTATGGGATTCTGAAGCAGGTGGACCTCTAAGCCAGTAGGGCCTCTGTCATGGACATGTTGGCATGGTAGTGTGCTAAGCAACTAGAGAACTGTCATTGCCAAATATCTGCATGTGACGTAAGTCCAGTGTTAATGGTCACAAACCCTGTTTCTGACCACAAACATCTGCTAGGCCTACTTAGCTGTTGCATCTTAGTCATCAAGGATACATGACCCTTTGCAGTTGTTAGCCCTTTGTGTGTAGTAGTTTTCAACAGTATCAATATGGGAAGCCACTTTGCACTCTGAATAGCCTGACACCTGCAACTATGACTGTAAGTAGGGTCTCAGGCCATTTGCTACCTATGAATTCTTAGTTGTAGCTTCACACTAGACCAGGAGGTATCAACTGCAGTGAAGACATTTTTTGTCCATCTGCAACATATCACTAGGCAGCAACCAATACATTACCATAAGGAATGTGGCACAATAGTTCATGCATTTGTCAATGCAAGAACTGATTACTATTCTTTCTTTGCACCTTATATTGCCAAATTAATTGATTCAGCCTCTTCAGCTGGAACAGGGCTGAAGTGGTTATGGGCATTTGGATGATCTGAACACATTTTCCCTATTTTACAATACCAGTGGTTGAATTTGGCAGAAAAGTGAATGTGGTTCAATATATTGTTGCTTACTTCAAACTGCTTAACAGATTGTCTCCACTTGGTCTTTGCTGAGCTCCTGAATAGTTATGTCTCTACTTTACTGCATTGCCATGTTTGTTGCTGACTTGATTCCAACTCATTATCTTCCTTCACTTTCACAGGCAACACCTGAAAATATATTGTACAGTACATGTGGATTTACTTGAGGAGAAATATGTTTTTACAATGTAATTACAATTCTTTAGGAATGCTTTATGTTCACAAAAATGTACATTTTTTCCCATGCTATAATGTGAACAAATAATGACTAAATTTAAGATAAAATAATTCAAATTATTTTTAAAATATACTGTACATACATTTTTTGACATATTTAACAAACATTTGCTATCATAGGATCAGACGGAATGCTAAATGAAAAATTACCAAAAACCAAGTTTGTCTTCTGTCATCCAAGCAGCTACAACATCCAACTTTCTACAAAAGAGTAGAAACTTCAGGGAACCTGTCACTCCTCATAGAGTCAAATGCTCTACCCAGTAATGTTAGTAATGTTATTTTTCATAAAGGACTGATCCAAACTGCACTTAAACACATCAGCAATACAAACACATGCATTGCTTTCTATGAGAATTTGCTCCATAGGTTTTCCTCTTTCTGGGTGAAACACTCTTCCTTAAATTACCCCAGCCCTATCCCCTCAGTTTTGGTATGCCCTCTGGTCATGCAATACTTTCTTGAATAACCTTATCCAATCCTTTTTAAATTTTAACAATGCAAGTCATACTGTATAATGGTAGCCAATGATGTGATACAGAACTCTGAAATATATCATGATACTGTATGTCATGGGACATCTGAAAAAAATGCAGTGAAGGGTGACAAAAATTAATCCAGCGCATGGTGATGAAAATGATTCAGGGCCAACAAGGCAAGTCCTATGAGGAGCTCCTCAAGGCACTGAACATGTACTATCTGGAGACAAGAAGGGCATGGGAGAATGATAGAGACCTTCAAGTTCTAAAAGAAATTAACAAAATGAATCACATGGATCTATTTAGCTTGAATACTGACTCACAGTCATGTGGATGTGAGTGGAAACTAATAGGAGGGAGGTTCAGAAAGGATATGATGAAGCATTATTTTACATAAAGAGTGGCGGAGCCACGAAACAGTCTCCAGATGAAGTGGTAAGTGCAAAAACCATTGATTGTTTCATGCATGGTTGTGAAAGAAAGAAGGGTATAGGGTTTGTTCAAGGTGGTAGAAACTGGAAGCAGAATCAGGGGCAGGAGGGCTAGGATCCTAGAGGAACGAGTAGTTCCCAAGGCTAAATAGTGAACTTGGGCAGACTGGATAAACCAGGAGTCTATTTTCTGCATTAATTTTCTATATTTGTATGAAATCTACATTCCTTTTCATTGTTTTTTTGTGATATTGCATGGTACAGTATATATATAAATATTGTAGGGCTATGCAAATACCTTTTTCTGAATATTTGCAAATGCCTTTTTCTGAATATTCAACTGAATATTATATTTGGGGGTTCAAAATATTTGGGTATTCATTATTCAGCTGCAGGATGTGTAAAACAAAGGTTCTCCTCCTTCATCAGGTATCCAGGGCTAGCCTCCTGGGCACCCTCCTGGGTCTTTTAACATCAATTCCCTTTTTTACTCTGTGTCTGTTTAATATTAGAACAAATTGGATTATTCCCAGCTCCACCAGGAGCTAACAGTAATGACCTGTCTCCTCTGACAAGCTCCACACATCAGAAAATCAGTATATTAATTCCAAAATACCCCCCATTGACCAGACTGATGAACTTTGGGGGGGGGCTCATACCTTCAATGCTCAACTAGCTCAGTCAGCCTCCCCTGAGTGGCATGGACTCCTACCACATATTTCATAATGTTAGCTTTAACCAGCCAGTAACATAACAGAGTGAGTATGGGTGGTGCATGATTGTGAGGAAGGGGCAGGTCAGTAGCATCAAAGTGTTGCTGTGCAGCCACGGCCAATCAGGCTGCCTACCATCACTTTGGTGCCACTGACTTTAACCCTTCATCATGATTGTGCATCTCCTGCATGCACCCTTATGGCATGCACTGGCTGGTGGCTGTGGCTGACACTAAGAAGAGGGCTTCCGGGGTTTATGCCACTGAGGGGATTCAAATGAGCTAGCCAGGAATTGAGGGTATGAGCACCCAATTCATCACTCAGGTAAAGGGGGAGGTATTTTGGAATTAATATACTGCTTTGGGTAGTGTGGGGTTTGTCAGAGGAGAAAGGTCGGTGTCGGCTCCTGATGGAGCTCATAATAATTACATATATTTTTTAATATTAAGCTTACACAGAGTTAAGGGGGGGTTGCTGTTAAAGGAGCTTGGGGATGATGAGGAGAGTAGCTCTGCCCACCTAAGAGAAAGAAAAACCATGGAAACTATTTTTTTCCCCAACACCCAAGCCAAATACTGAATACCACTCGAGTACAGTGGGCTATCTGATATTAGTTTCTGAATATTTGGATAGACCATTATTTGTGGTATTCAGAAAATAATATTCAACCCCTGTACAGCCATAATATATAGTACATTTTATCACTGGCAACCACTTCATCTCCTCTTAGCCTTTGTTTTTCCGGGGAAAAAACACACCTAGCCTGTATCAATGTTCCCTATAGTTTACCTTCTCATTTCCATTAACTACCTTACTTATTTCCTGCTGCATCCTCACGACTGCTGCAATAAATATCCTGTTTTACATTGAAGTACCCAGAATTTACACTAGTTCAAGTGCAACTTCACCAGTGCCCAATGAAGGGGCAGAATCTCATCATTTCCATGGCATATTCTGGTGCATGCAGTGTTTACAGCATTAACCATTAAGAACACTAATGAAGTGTTGTGACATATTTATTTTTTTATTTTGATAACCAGGCAAGTTCACTGGTACCAAAGTGCCTTTTTCAGGCATGACCCAGGTATAGAAGCATACACAACAAGACAGTGGAACAAATACAAGTGCATAAGTATCAGGTGCCCCATCACTCTCTGCTCTCCAACACATTACCTCCAAAAACCATATAAACACTACAAACAGGTATCTGCCTCTATCTCTGAAATCAAATAAAGAGGCAGAAGACACTGCAGAGCAGGACACTGCGGCACAGGAGCTAGCACAACAATACTCACCCAAATCAGGAACCAAAACGAAACAAGCACAAAGGAAATCTAAAAACTTCTGATCATAGGAGACTCCATGATTGGGGAGTTGATACCCATCTCAGCCAGGCGTGATGGTCAGATGTCTCCCAGGTACATCAGCATGGAGAGACACTGACCCATTACTAAAATTGTTCACAAAGCAGGAGAAAACATTGATGTCCTAGTACACATAGGGACTAATGATCTCGCCAGCCGGTCAGTTGTGGAGACCAAGGAACACCTGACTAGGCTGGGTGACAACCATCATCTATTTCGTCCGGCATCTCCTTCTCTGAGATCCTGCCAGTCTGGGAGAAGTGAGCAGATGGACGGAAGGTCAGAGAAGGAGATGGGGAGCTAAACACGTGGCTCAAGGACTGGTGCCAGGAAAAGGACACAGATTTGTAGGAACTGGCAACAGTTCTGGGAGCGAAAGTTCTTTAAATTTGATGGACTGCATCTGACTAAAGAGGGAGTCAGTGCATTGGGGCAGAAGTTTGACGTCTTTGCAGAATATTTAAACTAGCAAATGGGGAGAGGGGTGCAGCACCCCATACGTCGAATGGGAAGAACACCCCTCCCCCCTCAGCTAGTGGTCAAACAGGAATTCAGCGTGTTTGCCGTTCATTTGCATCACCAGGTAAGAAAAAAGGTTTGTCTCCCCATACGATGCACAGGGGTAATGCCAAACTTCACCCAACAACTAACACACCAAAATCTGGCCAATGGAAAATCATGTACACAAATGCTCACAGCCTGGGAAATAAGATCCCAGACCTGCAGGCAATAATGTCAGAGGCTAAACTGGACATAGTAGCAATTAGTGAGACGTGGTTTACCAGTAACCACACTTGGGAGACTTCAGTACCTGCTATGTATTGTTCAGAAGAGACCGAGGTGCAAAAAGGGGGGAGGAGTGGCCCTGTATGTTAATGAAAATATCAAAGCTACAGAAATTCAGAATACACATAAGGAGCCAGAAGAACTGTGGGTCACCCTGAAACGGGAAATGGGACAGCCATAAGAACTGGGGTTGTCTCCAGGCCCCAGACCAGAGGGAGGACATAGACACATTACTGTTAGAAGATATACAAAACATGACAGCTAAAGGGAGGTTCTGATAATGGGAGACTTCAACATGCCAGATACAGATTGGTCAATACCAGTAGGAACATCTGCCAGAACTAGACTCAAGTGGATTCCCTGCAGGGGAGGGCCTCAAACAACTGGTACAGCAACCCACAAGAGACAGGGCTATCCTAGATCTAGTTCTGACTAACAAAGAAGGGATCACAGATCTCCAGGTAGAAGGTCACCTGGGGGCCAGTGACCATCACATGGTATGGTTCAATTTGGCTACTACATGTAAATCATCCCATTCCAAGGCAAAAATATTGGACTTCAGAGGAGCTGACTTTGATAAGATGGCCAACAGAGTTAAGCTAGCCCTGGCAAAAAGAAACACAGGTGAGGAGGTACAGGCAAAGTGGGCAAGCATTAAGGATACAATACTTGAAGCAACATCCCATTGTGTTAGACAGAAAAGGAAGTGCAAAAGAAGAAGGAAACCACTTTGGTTCTCAAATACAGTAGCAGAAAAGGTCAGAGCCAAAAGGCTTGGCCTTCAGAAAATATAAGGAACACAGCGGATGAAGATAGAGGCATACCAAACTTCCCTTAAGGGGAAGCAGGTAAGGCAGTAATGCAGGCAAAGTCCCAAACTGAGGAAACACTAGCACGAACAGTAAAAGAAGGTGACAAGACTTTCTATAGATACATTAGTGAAAGGAGAAGGTCCAGAGGGGTATTGCTAAGCTTAATGGAGAAAAGGAGCATGTGAGGAGGAGGACCCTGTAAAGGCATCTATCCTAAATAGATACTTTTGCTCAGTATTTACTGAAGAGAAGGTAGGGCAGGGCCCACAGCTCAGCATCATGGACACAGGGGAGGGAGGTGAGCACTACTCCCTTCACAAAAGAAAGGGTCCTACAAGAGCTTGCTAAGCTCAGGGTGGATAAGGCAATGGGACCTGATGGCATACATCCCAGGGTACTTAAGGAGCTAAAGGTGGAACTAGCAGAGCCATTAGCAGAACTGTTTAGTGAGTCTCTGAGCACAGGAGAGGTCCCAGAAGACTGGAGAAGGGCTCTTGTGATCCCACTCCACAAGAGTGGTAGCAGGGAGGAGGCGGCAACTACAGACCGGCCGTCTTACCCAGTAGTGGGCAAAGATGGAGGCACCTTAAGGAAAGGATAGTGCAAACACCTGAACCATAGGGGCACAGGATCCAAGACAGCATGGGTTTACAAAGAAGGTCCTGTCAAACTAATCTCATAGATTTCTTTGACTGGGTAACCAGAGTGGTGGACCAAGGGAGCAGTTGATGTCACCTACCTTGACTTCAGCAAAGCTTTTGACACTGTTCCACATAGAAGATTGATAAATAAGCTAGGTAGGCTCGGGGTGGGTCAAGTTGGTCAACTGGGTGGCAAACTGGTTGACTGGCAGAAAACAGAGAGTGGTGGTAAATGGTATACAGTCAGAAGAGATGCAAGTCACAAGTGGGGTACCTAGGGATCAGTCCTGGGGCCAGTCCTATTCAACATCTTCATTAGTGACCTCGCAGATGGACTAGAGGGTAAGGCTTGTCTGTTTGCAGATGACACCAAGATCTGCAACAGAGTAGATGATCCAGATGGGGTGGGCAGAATGAGAAGAGATCTGGATAAACTAGCAGAATGGTCAGAAGAGTGGCAACTGGGATTTAATGCAAAGAAGTGCAAAATCATGCACATAGGGAAGAGAGAAACCTGAAGCCACTTATAGGCTGGGAGGAGTTGCTAGCAGTCACAAAGGAAGAAAGAGACTTGGGCATCATCATCACTGATGACCTAAAATCATCCAAGCAGACCCTAAAGCAGAGGTAAGGCTAGGGGGTGTTAGGGTGTATTAGTAGGGATATCACAAGTCGTAAGAGGGAGGTAATAATCCTCTGTACAAGACATTGGTTAGGCCCCATCTGGAGACTGCTGCAGTATTGGAGGCCACACCTTCACAAGGACATTAACCAAATTGAGGCAGTCCAGAGAAGGGCAACCAAAATGGTGCAGGGACTGCATCAGAAGACATATGAGGACAGATTAACGGAGCTCAATATGTATACCCTTGAGCAAAGGAGGGAGAGAGGTGATATGATCGAGACATTTAAACACCTTAAGGGCATAAACAAGGTGAAAGAGTCTAACATGTTTAAATATAAGAAAATAGCAGGACAAGAGGACACAGCATGAGATTAGAGGAGGCCAATTAGGGGAATGTGAGAATTCTTTTTCACAGAAAGGGTGGTAGATGCATGGAATGGCTTACCACAAGAAGTGGTGGCTATGAATACAGTGCAGGGCTTCAAACAGGCATGGGATAGGCATAAGGGAGCAATACAAATGACTATGAATAGATAGGTCACTGACAGAGCAAAGGCCGATGGCACATTTATAAGGTAGAAAAAGAAATGGGCAGACTGGATGGGCCTTGAGGTCCTTATCTGCCGTCAACTTCTATGTTTCTATGTTTCTATATTACAAAATTAATTGGCATGTTGAAAAAGTAATGCACAACCCTTTGTGTTGTGCTCCACATAGCAAAGTGCCAAATTCAACAGGTGAAGACTCTATAAAATTGCAGTCCTCAAATGAAATGCCATTTAAAGGCATTATTTTGTGCATTTTTGTTAAAAAAAGAAAGCTTCCTTCCCATCCTCTCCATATCACCCCTGACTTGTAGCAATCAAAATTACCCTACCTTCACCCCAACTACTTAGCAGCCCCCATACCCAACTCCCCCTGCCCCAGCAAAAGCATATGTAAAATCAATCTTTCCCCCATTCACTCAACATCCAATAACACTACCCTCCGTCCCCATAGCCCAGACTAAATCCAGACAGACTCACTTCCAACTCACCCAGTCTTCAGCACACATTTCATCCTCCAACACCCATGCCACTCAAAAAAAAAGATGCAGCAATTCAGCAATGAGAGAAGGGTTACTGACGCACATACATACCCTCACCACCTCAGCCAGTTGCTGTGTAAATGAATGGGAGCATATACTCATAGTAATCAGCTGCTGTTACTAGGAGCATGTAGTTCCATTCATTCATAATTGGTGGCTGACTAAGCTGGTGAGATAATGTTGTGTGCCAGGCACCAACCTCTCCTTGCCAAGCTGTTTCATCCTTTTTTGGTGGGCTCCATGGAGGAGGAGGAGGGTGGATTGGGTGCTGATGAGCTGGTGGGGGAAGGCTACCTTCCTCATGCTTTTGCAGAGGCTGGGGGAGGATGGTGTGGATGCAGCTGAGTTGGTGGGGATAGGACTATTGTTTTACTGTTACTGGTCATTGTTTGTGGAAGAAGGTAGTATAGAGTTTTTAATGAATGTGGAGGAATGGAAGGAGGAGACCAATTTTCAGTTTAGATTTTGTTTTTATAAAGGAACTTCATGCTGTGAATTGTTGTCAAAATATAAATTTCATGTTTGCTGCAGTAAATGTAGCGTTAAGCTTGGCACTTTGCCAACAATTTGCCAGTGAAATTAACTTTGTAACACTCCTATGAATGTTGTAAACCTTTCAATGCAGTTCAAAATTTGGTTTGTCTTACAGGTATCTACACATTTCTGTGACTACTTCAGTTTCCGATCAATAATGGCCATCTAGTCTTTGTGATGGTTGACTGCATCTTTTTGTCTTTTTTGAAATAGTGTGCATGATCTCAGTTTTATAGGCCTAAGTGAAGGACTTTACACTTAGCCACATTGAATACCTTTAATTAGTTGCTGACACATTTCTGCAGTACAAGTATGTTGTGCTGTAGTGGACATAATAAGACTGGAAGTGTGCACATTATCGAACTCCATAGGGCCTGTAGAACTGGATGAACTCTATAGACCTTATCACTGGAGAAACAGGTGTGTTATAGGCCTGAACAGGTGTAGAATGTGTTACAGTGGAATGGGGGATGGGCCTGTACAGTACCTGCAGAGACATTGACCAAAACACCTTTGAATTAATAGACAGGAATGTAGAGTATTTATTCAGTGCTTATATAGATACAATCCTTTTCTTTTTTTTTTTTGAGGGGAGGGAGTGGTCCAGCAGATCCCATATCGCTGCATCTTTTGTTGCATACCGGTGACTTGACTGCAGCCAGTCACAATGGCCTCTGATACCAGAGGCAGCTTCTCTGTGCATGTCATGTCTCATCTGATCTTTGCAGCTGATGACCCAAGTTCAGACATGAGCCTTGGACTCCCAGTACCTGAGATTTAAAAGAAGGCTACAAATACATCATAATATAGTACCCACTCTGTTTTAGCAATAGTGCTATAAACCTAGTTTTTTGTATATTTACTTGCACCAGCAGTAATGTTAAAGTCTCATAGCAAGAAACAATCTTTGGCCAAATTTTCACATCACTGAAAACAGTCATGAGGCTAAGTTTGCTGTTGCAGTTTTCCAGTGTGAAAAAAACTCTCTGCACTAGCAGACAGTCCTATTTTCAACCCATGCTGCACATGGAAGGCAGGCACTACTGTTGAGGATGTCAAGCTTGGTCCAGCCAGGTATAACATTTTGTCACAGCTGTGACAAAAAAATAGCTGCAAGCTGCTGTAAATCATGAAGCCGGCCATAAAATGTCTCTGTCTTCGAAAATCTGGTGTATGCAGGAAAAACTGCAACTCCACAAGTTAAGACCCACTTGACAAGTTTTTCCTGCATCTGTGCCAATTTCTATGGTTTCTGAAAATCTGGTCTTTGATGCCTATCTCATTCCTTTAAAAAAAATGTGAAAATACCTTGAAATGTGTTATAACTTTGAGTGAAGAGAAAAATGTTGTCTCTATAAGGATGCTGTCTTCATTCTTGAATGTTAACATGTCTAGCGTGTAATTGCAAAATTCATTTTTTAAGGAAATCCTACATAATAGACTGTAGACCTACAGCAACGCAAACCAGTATGCAACATAGTAATGCAGCAGTATATCACAAAATGCTGCAGTATGCTATAGGGAACAGTGTAGTTTGATGACAATTAGGCCATTTTTTACTGCAGTATTTTGTGACATGCCATTTACTGCAAGTTACTGGGTTGCAGTGTGCCTGACACTGCTATACATGATTATTTGCTAAAATTATTAATAAAACTAAATAAATGCAAAGCCAGCTCACCAGCACAGTGGTACTGCTGCCACTTGTGGCAATGGTGACCCTTGTTCGGAAGCAGTGCAGGATGTCAGAAGGTCAGCTGGGGGAGGTAGGATGAGCATCCAATGGACAGCTCTCTGGGAGGGAGGGAGTGTCATGGTTTCCCAAACCATCACCAGTGGAGACTAGGTGTGCAATCACCAGGGCCACTCAAAGTTGGGAAGTAATGGTGGACAACTGCAGATCAGGTGCAGGAGCATGCCCGTTCAGTGCTGACATTATTGCATGTCCATGCCTCATGGGGACAAAGAGGAAAACTCTGTGTAGTTGTACAGAGTCAAGTCCTCTGACCCCGCACTGAATGACACATAGCCAACCCTGAGACTGAACACAGCTGATCTCAGTCTCTTTTTTGGGGGCCTGCCATGGGGTCAAGACAAGGGCCCAGGTTCTAGGAGGCTGTCGGGGGATGCCGGTGACGGGAGCAGAGGAACTGCGTCAAGGATATCCCTGCTAGTAGCACAGTGATAAACGGAAGGGAAAAAAGAAACAAAAAAAATGCAAGTCAAGTACCTTTTGCTTACTGTTAATACACTTCAGATGCAGTACTTTACCTAGATGTCAGCGTGGTTCAGTTGGTAGCACATCCGCCTCTGGACCAGACAGTCATGGGTTCTCGTCTCCCACTGAGATTGTACTTGCACCTAAAAATCGCTGCCATCCGAGTGCAGTATTGGGGGGTCCTGTACTGCTGGGGTGTGCCATCCTTTGGATGAGACGTTAAACTGAGGTCCCTTCTGTCAGTCATGGTCTTGTCCTAGTGGGTGTCCAGGTGGAAGTAAAAGAACCCAGGGCACTCTTCGCAAAGAGCAGGGAACATTCCCGGTGTCCTGGCCAACATTCACCTTCCCATAAACCGGTTCATGCAATTATCCAGGCTGTGTGTGGGTGATGATGTGCGATATGGCCGCCACCACACATTCAGTCATTTCGCTACCAGTCTAGCATTGCTTGTAAAGCGCTTTGGGATACTGTATGAAAAGTGCTATATAAATGCTGATTCTTCTTCTTCTTCTTCTTCTTCTTCTTCTTCTTCTTCTTCTTCTTCTTCTTCTTCTTCTTCTCAGGCATTCTAAAAGTACTCTTATAAACATGTTTGGAGTACATTCCATGAAAACATAACCGTATGGCATGGCATCACCTAGTCTGCTTGGGATCCTTGTCATATTATTTATTCCAGTATTCCACCACACATTTTAAACAATCTACCCCCATGTCCCCTTCCATCAAGGAAAATATTAGTCCATAGCACTATTCTTGTTTTTGTAAAATGGCCTATCTTTCAGTTCACTCTATCCATCTTCCTGGTTTCTGTTCAGCAGCAAACAGAGAGGGACCACACTTTTTCCCCCTGTTGCTGGCTGGGTGCTTAATGACAGAGTCATAGCTCCACAACATCATGCTACATGCATTATGGGGAATAGCCACAACTCTGCAACACGCCAGTTTTATACAAAACATAAGACATGTTTAAATAGATACAATGTATCATGGTACAATTTGTTTTGTGTATAGATGTGGAAAATTATCCTCTTTGGGGAAGTCCATCCTATAAACCTAAGGTTTGCTACCTTTATGGAGAGAAAAACAGCAGGTTCAGGGAACCCAAAGCAGTATATGGATTATCAATGCATTTTTAAGAGGAAGAATATTAAGAGGAAATGCATTATCAGATAGAAGTGGCATATCCATGAAAATTGTAAAATAGCAAGCACAATACTTGTCTTGAACAGGTGGACAATTGCAGGAGACTGTGGAATACCACTATCTGGCTAATGCACTAGACATTCAAGGATTGCCTGGACCACATTATGGTTTAGAGATCTGGGGATGAAGATTACTGGTACTGGTCTCTTATTGGTTACTGATAGGGCTATGGCAGGTGTCAGGTTTAGAAAAGCTGGTATTGAGGGAGGCGTGGCTGGCAGAATGGCAGATATTATTAAGGAAGCATCATTGGGTGACTGAGCGGGTGGCCATGGTAGTAACCCTGGTCTGTAGGGAAGGAGAAAGGCATATTTACCCAGTTTTGAACATATAAGGTGTAGCTTAGGGTCCAGAGAATAAATGTTCCCTGAATATCCACCAAGGTACTCAAGCAACCCTTCTTTTAAGTGACCTGTCTACCCCAAATGTGTGAGCTGTACAGCTGTCAACATGCAGCAACTTCTTCCTCATCCCAGGCTAAATGGTGGAGAAGGGGTTGAATTTGTGTTGTTCAGGAAATGTGCTTGTTTCTCATGGAAATAGAGCCTGTCCATTCATCCTAAAGCACACTGTGACTGTTAGAAGTGGAACTTGATGGGGAGCAGAGAATAGCCACCCATACCGTTCTTGGTCAGGAAGTCCAACATAATTGGAGAGAGGACAGTATGCACAATGCATAACATTGGTGAAAACACCCACAAACATGCAGGCTCCTAGCCCTACACCATATACTATATCCTTCATCTCACTGTCATGGTAAGATTCCAAGAGATAAACCCACCATTGGTAGTAAACATCCACTGCTTTGATAATGCTCTGGTTATGAAAGTAATTGCCATCCACCTGTCCCAGATAGTTCCCTTCAACCACCTTTGCTTTGTTACACAACCACCAAATAAACACACAAATGGCTTACCTATCACAAGTCTAATGATGTGGGTTTCACCATTTTGCTTTAGAATGGGGTCATGTGATAGCATGGTGCATCAGTTTTGGGTGAGTGATAGTTTTTTTGTCCTGGAAATGCAGCAATGTGTCTAGGATTGATCTGAGTGACTGCGTTGCCTGAGAGTAGTGCAAGATGTGTGTGTATAATTGTGAGAGCAGCAAAACATGGAAGATCAGAGTGGCTTGGGAGTGAATGTTAAAGAACAGAATATGAGAGTGAAAGGTGTCTGTACAAAAGGGAGAAGTAGGGACCCAAAGAATGTGATGTGTACGTGTGCGAGCAGTGATGTACAGTATGTCAATAAAGCTATCTTTGCAAAAATGATTTAACTTTACCAAAATTCATTTGGGCCACTAAGCCAACATTTGCCTCCTCCATGGCACTGAACTATGATAATGTTTTAAATTCCACTTTCACCAGAAACCTGAGGAATTTTGGAAATTTCACCTACAGTAATTCCACAGAATTTCATTGGAAGGAGAATTCCAAAATTCTGAATGCAGAATTTTTTTTTACAATAGATAATAATTCACGGTTTACATACACTTTGGAATAGTATTCAGCAGTTCACTTAAACCACAGCTCTATTTTCCATAATACATAAACCACAGTTATGTTTTCTGCAAACTGCATACTACAGTAATACTCCACAGATAGATTACATAATCCACATTATGTCATTCCAGGATTTACTTACAAATGCTTTTTTGGCATTCCATGGAATTGGAAAAGAAGAATTTGAAAACTACCTAAGAAGCAGACTTGCCATCCTGCAAAAATTGTGCCAGCAGAATCTTACATTCAGCACAGCTGTAGTACTGAATAGACATATTTGATAAATCCATGTTAACATGAGGTACTTAACATTGGATGAGTCAATTTTAAGGGTGTCCACCACATTCATTGATGCACAGATTTGAAAAGAATGTTGTAAACATCCCAAAAAAGTAAGTTCAAAACAAAGTGACAGTCACAATCCAAGACTAAAAAGAAATTTGAATGACATTATTTAAAAATAAAGTACTGCATTGCCAAACTAATATCTTGACAAAGTTAACAATGTTCCCTGGTGTTTCATTTTCAAGTTTGGAGGTCACGTGATACTAGCTCAGGAGTAGTCACATCTTGGGTGAGCTCCTTCAGGTCCGACTATTAAATTTATTATTTTTGGGGGGACTTCCGGTGACATCACCATCGGCTATGGTTACCTGATTCTGAACTGCTGAGCATTCAGTGGTGAAATCAATCATAATTGTCCCCCTTAATTGATGAAATTCAGACACTGATACCTTTGCTGTATTGCTGAATAAAAAATCCTCATGATAAAAAGTTCCACCTGACTTACTCCTGGACCACAGAAAATTGGCCGATTAAAACACAGTCTAGGGATAGTAACCCTGCGGCCTCACATGTGCCAACCTACATGATGGGTTTGGAAGAGGAGGAGGAGGAGGATGATGGCTCGGCGGCTGTGCAAGGAATGGGCAAAGCAGATTCTCAAGCAGTCATAAGAATGCTACATCATATAGATGGCAAGGTGTCTGGAATTCAGAAAGACATGAGAAAATTAGAGAAATGAACCACTGAGATGGAGACTCATATGGATTCCCTGAAGCAGGAGCATAAGGCTTTATGGCACTCTTTGGCATATCTTTATAAAAGGGAGTGAGACCTCACTGCTTAGGTTGAGGATGCTGAAGCAAGATCAAGATGGAATAATATCAGAGTTTTTGGCATACCAGAAGGCTCCAAGCAAGATGACACAGCAAAATTTATGGAATGCTGGCTCCAGAAAGAGTTAGACCTAATGGCTGATTCTGAACTTTGTGTAGAGAGAGCACATTGGGTGGTGGTTCCTAAATCAGAACTAGAAGCCTGCCTCACTCAATAATCATAACATTTCTCAGTCATCCAGTAAAACAAAAAGTGTTGAGACTGGCTTGGGAAAAAAAAGGACCTAAAGTTGGAAGGCCAATGGGTCTGTGTAGATCAGGACTATCCCCCAGTGCTTCTCTCTAAATGGAAAAAAGTGCTACAAATAGTTAAACAGCTTAAGGAAAGAGGGCTGAAAGCATAAGTCCAATACGCAGCTCGATTGTGGATCCAGGACAGAGGTCAAATAAAAAGTTTTGATAACTTCCTGGCAGCTGCCTCCTACTTTGAAGCCTTATAAAAATTTCTATACCTGATCTGAGAGAAAAGAAGGCAGAGATGGAAATCAAAGACCTGTTGTGGTCAGTAGGGGCCCTCAAGACAACTCAAGGCAAGTGACATCTGAATAATCTGCTTCCATTACAGGATGAACTCACCAAATGGCCAAAGAAGATGCCAGCAACCTGATGAGCATCAGAAAAGTATATCAAACAGCGAATTCCTTAATAGGCTGAGGTCAAGCCTAAAATGCCTACTGCAATGTTGTTGCATGGGCATTTAGGGGAATGTTTCTCCACCCTTTGCTTTTCTTCTAGATTCAGTAAGGAATCTGATCTGTTCTGAGTGGTTCTCAGTCTGTTTTCAACTTAAAGCAGTTTTGTGGCTCAGTTGCAGTTAAGAACATTTGTCTTCAGTGGAACTTTTCCCTAGAGCTGTGCTAGTTCCTGTACGGACCTGCTGTATGATACTCCAGCAGGTACAATAACTAATTCAGTCCCTCTAACACCATTACCACAGGCTGATGTGGCACACTTATGGAGCTGTAAAATCTGGGACTGGCAGAATGGGACTTTGTGGACTTTCTTTTTCAAAATCTTGGATGGGGGCTGCATAGGGATGTATGGAGAAACTATGGTGCTCAAATATAATCATGTGGACTCCAAACAAAGGGGTAAGCCTATTCATATGACTATACAAAATACAGGCCATGGAGCGAGGGGTGTTGAGATTCTAGAGAGGCTCCAAACCTATAAATAAAACAGGTATGGGTGGGAATTGGCACTGAAAAAGTTTCCTACTAAAGAACTTTCACAGATTACAATGACGTGATGATAGTATTGTGATTCTTTACTGATTGTTTATTTTCAGGTTTCTGTTACGCTGTATTGAACAAAAAGGATTTTGGGAGGCCTACCTTAAATTTTAGAACACATTGTTAGTGTGAGGGGTGTACCCTCACAAATATATAGAGAAATTTGGAGGCCACCAAAATGAGACATACTTAGATATGGGAGAAGAGCTTAATCACCCCAACTAGTAAACAGAGTTGGCACCCATATCCTTTATCGTAAATGACAAGGGACTGAGGTTCACATTTTAAAAGTCAGTTGAGGAACAGGCTTGGGTTGAATTTAAGAGATTGGGGGTGCTCGCTACCTTTGGTGGGTGTCCCCCTCCCCCTCTCCGGCAGTGGGTCGAGGGCCCCCAAATAGCAGGACATTCTGTTCCTCAAGCCTCAATGTACTGCATGGGCAATTCAGATACCAGAATCCTGTAGGTCTACCTCAAGAGAAGAGAAGTGGTAGGCTAACTGCCAACTAGCTATCTATACCCTTTTGAGGGTAATACTTGGTATTTAGACACCTTTAGTGCCTCTTGTAGACTGTTTGTCTTCTGTAAAAAACAGAATTCCTTTTGATGGTTGATTCAAGATAACATGGATGAATCTATGATTCAGAATTTCTGGGTTGTTTATATGTCTATGTGGGGTTTTGGTTTTAATGTGTGTTTGTTTTTTCCAGGAATTTGCTTATTGAATGATTGTGGGAAGTGAGGAGTGGAGAGTGATAGAGAGTTAAAGGATAAAAAACCTTCAATAGTAAAGTAGAAATGGAGAAGCTAATGATTTGCACTTGGAATATTAATGGGATTAATAATGCGGTCAAGAGAACAAAAATACTATAAGAATTGCAAAGAGCCAAATGTGACATAGCCTGTCAGCAGGACACTAAGTTCTTGTCTGCAGAACATTCAAAGTTGCATCGAATGTGGGTAAGCAATGTTTGCAGGGGGTGGCAATATTGGTATGTAGGGGGCTACCCTTCCAAATCACACCAGATTAATGACCCAACCAAAGTGGCTAACATTTTCAACAACATTTTCCATGGCCACAAAAAAAAAGTTTACCCCCTCCTCCCCTATGTCCACCTCCCCCCCATCACCCCAACCCCAACCCTGAAGTCAGGACTTTCCCTGACTTCTACTTCAAAGCTCTAAAACCTGCTGCCACCAAAAAGCTCTTCCATGGGAGTAACCTCAAACCCAGTAAAGTTGGCAACAGTATGGATTATAAAATTCTTAAACTATCCATCAATGCCTTGGCAGTCCCCTTCACCAACATACTGAATTGCTTCCATTGTTCTGGCTTTTTCCCCACCATCTGGAAAACTGCCACCATCAGACCCTTATTCAAATCAAAGGTCTAGAAATGAGGTGAGTAACTACCATCCTATTACCCTCCCTGCCCCTCTCTCTCAAAAATTATAGAGAAGGTTGTGCACATTCAACTCGCTGACTACCTGGAATCCAACAACCTACTCTCTAGTACCCAGCATGGGTTCAGATCTGGGCACAGCACCAAAACAGACCTGGTCCAGTTCACTAGTAAAATGCTTTAAGCTAATGGCAAAGGTCAATACACTGGCTCCATTTTTGTAGACCTTTTATTTATTTATTTATTGAAATGTTTCACCAGGAAGGCACACTGAGTGACAAGTGGCCCGTCTCCCAGTGCAACCTGGAGGGAAGAGGTACAATAGGAGTGAGACATTAAACATTAAAGTTACAAGATCAACATTAACATATAATTGTAAGGTAAGTATTACCAGCAGTGTTACAACAGTGTTTAGCATAATAGTCAGAAAGAGAGGGCAATTATAAGTGTTGGGTAAATAAGTTAAGACGTGCTTACATGAAAGAAAAGGGGGGAAGAGAAGGAAGGGTGAGGTGGGGAGGGGGAAGAGTCGTGTTCATGTTGCATTTGAGTTACAAAATCAACATTAACATACAATTTTAAGATTGTATTTTAGGTGTTATAGAGTTAAAGCAGTGTTGCACATAATATGTAGAAAGACTGGATAATAAGTGCTGGGTTAATAAGTAAACAAGTGCTTACGTGAAAGAAAATTGAGAAAAGGAAACGAAAGTGTGAGGTGGAGGAGGGGGAAAAGTCATATCCTTGGACACCCCTTCAGGATGCAAGGAACCCTGCAAGGGGACTGAGGGGACCAGAGTGAAGGGAATAGGAAGTGTCTCAGAGAGACCCCTTCAGGATATGTGGAACCCTGCAATGGGGCTATAGGGCTAGACAGAAAGGAGGATAAGGCTGTAGGGATTTAAAAAGGGAGGACCACAGTGGGCTCAGGGAGGGTAAGGATGGTGGAACAGAGGCACACCCAGTCAGTTGTTCCACTCCACAATCCATACACCATTCTGGGGGGGTATAGTTCCCCTGTGTATGCACCCGCAGAGGAGACTAAAGAGGGTGCAGACAACTGTCACAAGGGAGGACCTCAGGAAGGAGGCAGAGGGCACCACAGGGAAAGGAAGCAGCTCCTGGTGGGGGACTCAATCATTAGGGGGATAGAACTTGGGGGAGCAGGGAAAACTGAAGTAAGGTGCCTGCCTGGTGCCATAGCTTGGAGGGACAGGAAGTTCATCCTTAGGATCACGAGAACAGTTGCACTGGAGTCTGAGCTGGATGTCATTGTCCACCTAGGGACAAATGACTTGGCTCATCATGAGATTAGAGCAGTGCAGAAGGACTTTGTAGAGTTGGTGGTAGCACACACAGTATCCTTCTCAGAGGTGCTGCCTGTCAGTGGCATGGGTGAGGCGAGGGTACTTTGCACCATGCAGTTTAATGAATGGTTGAAAAAATGGTATGGAGCACAGGGGTTTGGCTTCATTGGGGACTGGGGTCCCACCTGGCGGGACACCAGCCTATACTGGAAGGATGGTCTGCATCTGTCCAGGAAAGGAACAAGTCTTTTGGGCAATTGGTTTAAATGCTTCATTGGCAAGCTTTTAAACTAGTCAAGGGGGGGAGGCACTGATAAGCAGCAGGAAAATCCCAGCCTCCCTACAAAACTGGGTACTAAATGAGAAAAGACCAAGGTAGAAAGATCAGTAGGGGATGCTGCTACAGAAGGTAAAGCCATCAAAAAATGGAGAGCAATGAGTACCAATGCCCATAGTCTGGGTAACAAGCTTCGTGAATTAGTGGCCTTGATGGAGGAGGAACATCTGGATATTGTGGCAGTCACAGAAACATGGTACACACAGAACCATGACTGGGACATAAACATACCAGGCTACACTATCTACAGGAGGGACAGGGAGGGTAAAAGAGAAAGAGGAGTAGCTCTCTACATAAGAGAAGGAATCAAAGCAACAGAACAAAAGGGTAAACAGGGAGGAGAAGAAACACTGTGGGTCAATTTGGAGGCAGGCAATGGCACCACAATCTGCACAGGGGTTGTATACAGACCCCCTGTCAGGGGGAGGAGATGGACAAGGAAATGATAGAAAGTATACTTAGAATGGCAGATAAAGGGGAGATATTGCTGATGGGTGATCTGAATATGCCGATGTTAATCTGGAGTGCAGTTGCAGCAGCCACTTCTAAGAGTGGGGTTATTCTAGATGCCCTACAGGGGGCATGCCTTAGACAACTAGTATTGGAACCCACTTGAGAGGGAGCAATCTTAGACCTGGTCCTCTCAAATGGAGATGGAGAGAGGATCACAGATGTAGAAGTGGGTAGCCATCTGGGAACTAGTGACCATCGAACAGTATGGTTCACAATAAACACAGCAATAGAGTCGAGCCATAGAAAGGCAAAAGTACTGGACTTCAGGAGGGTTGACTTTGCCAAAATGGGTGAGTGCCTAAGGAATGCACTAGCAAATGGGCAGAAAGGAGGGGTGGAAGAACAATGGGGAATAATAAAAACTGCCATCACAGAGGTAACAAGCCTTTGTGTGATGCAAATAAACAAAACAAAACGATGTAAGAAACCACTATGGTTCTCAAAGGAGGTGGCAGGAAGGTTCAAGAGAAAAGAAAGCATTGAGAAAGTACAAGGAATCACAGAAGAAGCAGGACATAGAATTGTATCAGTTAAGCAAAAGGAAGCTGGGAAGGCAGTCAGAACAGCAAAGGCCCGAACTGAGGAAAAGATAGCCAACTCAGTTAAGAAGGGGGATAAAACCTTTTTAGGTACATCAGGGAGCGAAGGAAGACTAAGGGAGGGATAGTGAGGCTTAATAAAGGGGAGGGGGGTGGGCAGAGGGTGACTGTGAAAAGGCAGAGATACTAAACAAATATTTTTGCTCAGTATTTACAAATGAAGAGCAGGAGGTACCTAAAACAAACAATAGAAACACTTTGGATACAGAAGTTGACACCAGCCCATTTACAGAAGAAAGGGTTCTAAAAGAATTCTTAAAACTGAAGGTGGACAAAGCAATGGGGCCTGATGGGATTCATCCCAGATTTCTAAAAGAACTAAGGGTAGAACTAGTGACACCACTGACTACCCTCTTTAACAAATCATGGGAAGATGGGGTGGTACCTGAGGACTGGAGGAGGGCAGATGTGATTCCCCTTCACAAAAGTGGGAGCAGGGCAGAAGCAAGAAACTACAGACCTGTTAGTTTAACCTCGGTGATAGGGAAAATGATGGAATCACTTCTGCAGGAAAGAATTGTCGAGTACCTAGAGGCCAGAGGGGCACAGGACCCAAGGCAGCATGGATTCACAGCAGGAAGGTCGTGCCAGATGAATCTAATAGATTTCTTTCACTGGGTGACCAAAGTAGTAGATCAGGGAGGGGCTGTGGACATGGCCTAGCTAGACTTTAGCAAGGCATTTGACTCAGTCCCACACAAAAGATTAATATACAAGTTAGCCAGCCTGGGAGCTGGTCCCAAGATGATAGCCTGGGTAAATAATTGACTGTAAAAAAGGACACAGAGAGTAATAGTAAATGGAGTCCACTCTGAAGAAAGGGGGGTTACTAGTGGGGTGTCGCAGGGATCAGTATTAGGACCGGTCCTCTTCAATGTCTATGTAAGTGACATTGCAGAGGGACTGGAAGGAAAACTATGTCTCTTTGCAGATGGCACAAAGATCTGCAACAGAGTTGATGCACAAGGTGGGGTGGAAAGGATGAGAAGGAACTTGGCAAGGTTAGAGGAATGGTCAGATGTATGGCAGCTTAGATTTAATGCTAAGAAGTGCAAGGTAATGTACCTGGGAAACAAAAACCCAGGGGAAGAGTACACAATGGGGGGTGAGATACTAACAACAACAAAAATGGAAAGGGACCTGGGGGTAGTCATATCAGATGACTTAAAGGTGGGCAAGCAATGTGAGAGGGCAGTAAGGAGGGCTGGGGGGATATTGGGATGCATAGGGAGAGGCATCACCAGTAGAAAACAGGAAGTTGTTATCCCTCTGTACAGACAGCTGGTGAGACCCCATCTGGAGTACTGTGTGCAGTTCTGGAGACCCAATCTCTGCAAAGACATAGACAAGATGGAAGCTGTCCAGAGGAGGGCACTAAAATGGTGCAGGGTCTGCAGAAGACATATGAAGAGAGACTAAAGGAGCTTAATATGTAGCCTCAAGGAAAGGAGGGAGAGGGGGACATGATAGAAACTTTCAAGTACCTCAAGGAATCAACAAAGTCCAAGAGGGTAGCATCTTTCAAAAAGAGATGTGCAAGAACAAGGGGGCACAATTTGAAGATAGAGGAGGGCAGCTCAGAGGTAATGTGAGGAAGTATTTTCTCACAGAGAGGGTTGTGGATGCATGGAACGGCCTTCTGGAGGAGGTTGTGGAGTTAAAAACAGTGGTTGAATTCAAGCATGCATGGTACAGCCATAAGGCAATTCTAGGGGGTTGGGGTAGAAAGAAGCAGGCTGCTGGTTAACTAGGATCTGCAGCTTATCCATTAGGTAGGGAAATGGGCAGACTGGGTGGGCCAAGTGGTCCTTATCTGCCATCAAATTCTATGTTTCTATGTTTCTATGAGGAGAAAGAGAAGGAGGAGGCATGACTTAAATGCTATGAGGAAGAATAAGACCTAACCAAAGAGGGGACTCTTCAGGATGCAGCGTACTCTGTCAGAGGGTTGGAGAAGATCAGTAGATATGGATTAAGAGAGTGATAGGGAGGGAGAGAGTGAGAATTGAACTCTTGAGGGGGAGAGAATTCATACCTTTGAAGGGGAGGGGGCCTAATCAATAGTCCATCAGGATACATAGACCCATGGGGAGCATTCGGGGTCCCTTACATTCTGTCACAGATCAAGAGAGGCCAGTAAGGGGGAGCAATTTAAGGGGAAAGGGAATAGAGTTAGAAATTTGGGGGGGTGGGTTCACAGGGTAAAATGAAGGTGACAGTAGAGGGTAGGGTTTATCCAGGGCTTAGAGGAGGGAATTAAGGAGGGACATGGCAGGAGCAGCAAGGTGCAAGGTAATTATTGAGAGCAAAGCAGATGGAGTAGGCAGAGGATGAGTACCAGATTTGAGGGGGGAGGGAATTCCACATTTTTGGGAGGTGGTGAAAGTAACCGGATTGGCTGATTAGAGTGGATCTGTGGGGGACTACCAGGGTGCAGAAGTTGGTTGATCTAAGGGAATGGGAGGATGGTGGGTTCATTATAAAGGAGGAGGTGCGGTAGGAAGGGAGCTCGCCAACCAGTGCTTGGAGGTGAATTTAGCACAGTGGGAGAGTTACCTATTTGCAAGACAGGGGAAGGATAGGACATGATAAGGATCACAGTGATGGGTTTGAGGTGGGGCATCCAGGGCAAAGCAGCAGAAGGAAATGAAGAGGGTGTCCAGTCTGGCCAGGAAGGATTTAGGGGCAGCACCATAGACTACATCACAGTTGTCGAAAATGGGCAGTATCATCTTCTGAACAAGTTCATGCCTAGCCGTAGGAGGGATGCAACTATGGTTCCAGAACAGGGCACCAAGTTTGGGGTGCACTTTTTTCAGGATGGCATCAATAAGTCCAGAGAAATTTAGGTGTTGGTTCAGCCAAACACCTAAGTACCAGAAGGAGGATGTGTCCTCAAGTAAAGTCTCATCAAGGGTGTGGAAAGTGGGTAGGGAGGGAAGCCTAGAGAGTCTCTGCCTAATACCAAAGGTCATGGAGACAGTCTTCTTAGCATTGAGGAAAAGTTGATGGTTAGCAAACCAGAGCTGAACCTTGTCGAAATCTTGCTGTAAGCTGGTGGTAACCTCAGCAGGACAGGAGCCAGATGCATACAGAAAGGACTGTATCATCAGCATACATATGTGTAGCAGAGGAGGGGGAACAAACAGAGGGAAGGTCTTTTAAGAAGATGGGGAATAGGAGGGGCCCTAATACAGAGGCCTGGGGGATGCCAGTGCTAATCGGGAGGGGTGGGGAAGTGGCGACCAAGATGTTAACTGATTGTGTTCTGCCAATAAGGTAGGCCTTGAACCAGCTTGTGGCAGAGGGAGATAGGCCAGCTGCCAGAAGTGAGTCAAGGACAAGGGAGTAAGAGACGATGTTGAAGGCTTTGGCCAGGTAAACAGAAATGGTAGAGGTAATTTGGCCATTGTCCATCCCAGTTAGGATGGAGTCTGTGAGCTGTAGGAGAGAGGTGGTGATTGAGTGTTTTTTCCCGAACCCAGACTGGAAAGGTGTGAAAAAGGAGGTGTCGGATAGAAAAGAGGTTAGTTGGGAGAGGACAATGTGTTCTTGAAGCTTGGCATGGGTAGGGAGGAGAGAAATGTGGCAATAGTTGCCAGGTGATGAGGAGTCACCCCTTTGGTTGGTGGGAGGACCACTGCATGTTTCCATGAAGAGGGAACCGAGGCAGTAGAAAATGAAAGATTTAGGATTATTGAGAGGGGTTAGGCAATGGCTAAAGTGGAGAGGGAGAGGATTTTTGGGTCGAGGCCATCAGGGGAGGCACCTTTAGAGGGGTTGATGATGAGGAAGGCACTTAGGGTATTGTTTAGGGTTACAGTGGTGAAAGAGAAGGGTAGGTGGGAGGGTGGTGGAAGGGGCACACCAGTAGAGGTTGGGGAGGGTGATGGGTTAGGAGGGGAGGGACCTTTCCAAGGCCTTTGACCTTGCAGACCACGCCCTCCGCCTTAACACCCTAAAAGGCCTACATCTTTCTGATGGTGCCATAAAATGAGTCGGTAGCTACCTCTCCGGGATATCCCATAAGACTGCAATGGAAGGCCACTTCTTCTCAGAATGTCCAGTTAAATATGGTGTCCCCCAGGGATCGATCCTGGGCCCCCTTCTTTTCTCACTCTTCATAAATAAGCTTCCCTCAATATGCCATTCCACTCAAATTGTCCTTTATGCCGATGACTCAACCCTTTTCTACAGTGACAAAAACCCTGCCACGATGTTCCACAATCTGCAGTCTGATTTCTTGAAGCTTCACTCCTGGTTCTCCTGTAATGGCCTTGTCCTCTACTCCAAAAAGACCAAGCTCATGATCTTCTTGGGACACAGGAAAGCCCCATCCAATGGTTTTGAACTTGAAAATTCCGGCAACCTCATTGAACAGGTGTCAGAATTCAAATACTTAGGTCTCCACCTTGACCCCATGTGTGGAAATATGTAAGAAATATCAATTTTCATGTGGATTCACTACAGACACACCATTAAGCGACTGTTTGGGTTTCTTGCCATATTGATTGGATGGGGGGTTCCAGAGATAGGGGAGACAAGGTCTGAGTCATATATTGCAATTTTATGTACGGAACACACTCAAATACTTAACTTTGCCATGAATATAACTTATCTCCAAGAGAGCATTATTGCTACCTATAGTTTAGACATTATTTATCTGTTCAACAAAGAAAAGACTGATTGAGTAACACGAACAACCCACTCCAACAGTTGCTCCTGAGCTTAGCCAGCTGCCCAAAGACTAAGGGTAGGTTTACTCAGATCATTTAATTATTATTTAACCTGAAGTAGGGAAATCAGTACAGGATAAATGGCAAGCAGAAACCAACAAGGTACTGTCAGAGAGGGAATAGGAGAAAATCTGAATGGGGGTGTTTAACACAACATCATCTCCTTCTTGGAGTGGTTTTAGGTGGAGTGTGACCATTAGACACTTTTGTACTCTAGTTGTTATTAAACATTTTGGTATACACTCATCTAATAAATGCTGGAGAGGATGTCTAGAGGTGTGAACATGCATCAATATTTTTGGGTCATGTTCAAAAGTGACTACATTGTGGGAGGAGGTAACAATAGAGGTTGGGAATATACTAGAATTTTATTCCCAGAGAATTTCAACATTGGTTAAAGAAAAATAAATTCTTAAGCCGTTGGCTCCCTTTCTTCCATTATTTGGCAGCTAGACAAAACCAAAATGTACTTGAAATTCTAACAGAACAAGATTACTTTTTTCCATAGATGTATTCTTGACCTCTTTAACATATCCACACTCAGAACTGGCATGACTACCCACACCAGATACTGGTGTTTTGTATCATACAATGAATTCCTGGGGAAGTGTTGTTTTGTCATTTTGTGTTGGGAGAAGGGGTGGAAGTGTGTCATAGCTGTGGTTATTATTTTTCAGTTATTAACTTTGTGTACACTGATGTGTATTTTAAGTTAAGTTTGTCATGTTATTAAACAATGTGTAGTAATAAGTGATATAGTAACAGATGTTGAGTGTGTGAGCACTGCCGTATGGTTTAAAGTGAAAATAAATTAATAAAATATAATTAAAAAAAGTATTATTTTTTTTGTGGTTTCGACCCCTGTTTACTCTGCTGATAGCTCTGTGGACTTTTACTGTACCTTGTTGAAGTTATGGCTAACCTTTTAAACTCTGAGGAATCACCGATGGCTATAGCAGAATCTTCTGGGTTCAAAGCAGAGGTCAAGTGGCTGGTAATGCTGCTAGCTTTGGAGCCTAAATGCCCAAGATGGAGTACTTCAACACAGATGCCTCTGGCTGCTTCTCTAAAAGAACTTACTACTGAGCAATTTTTTTCTGAATTCTCTACTATTAAAGAAGCTGTCTACGAACTAACTGCTGACTTTAAAGCTTTCAAGCCAGCCCTGCAGGAGCTTACCTTGTGAGTGTCAGATACAGAGGCCCACATGAGTTCAATGGAAGATCACTAGAATAAGATGGAGCCTGAAGTGGTACAGTTCCGATGCACTGTGGCCCATCTGGTAAAAAAAGTGAAGGATTTGGAGGGCCATTCCCATCACAACAATTTGGTGATTCTGGGGCTCCTGGAAAATGAAGAAGGCCCCAATGCCATCGACTTTGTCCAGCGATTCTGCACTAATGTGGCTGGCCAATCTCCTAATGCCCTGGATACATTACTGAGTGAGTGCATCATGCACTTCACCCTAAGCTTGCTCCTGATGATCATCCATGGCCACTGATCTTTCACCTGCTAAACTACCTAGTCCAAGTTCACATCCTCTAACAAGTCAGGGCTCTGCAAGCTCTCCAATGGGAAGGACATCACTTGTGGCTCAGTCAAGATCTTAATCTTCAGGTTCAGCAAAAATGGGCTGAATGCCAGGAGATCAAATCTAAGCTCTGCGCTGCACTTATAAGTCACAAAATGCTGCACCCAGCCTGCCTGGAAGTGGCTACAGATAACAGCACCCATCATTTCGATTCTGTGGCTCCAGCAGTTCAGGAGTTGCTGAAGTTATTCCCCAGTCTGTTTGGTAACAAGTCTACTGGTTGATATTTTTATCATGAATTGCTTTCTGGAGTATACTGTTTAACGTCTTGACTGCTTCTGGTGTTTCATTGGGATATTTAGTAACCACTGGCTCAGAGAATTATTTTCATCTAGAATCTTCTATATATCTTTAATTGATATACAGTGAAGCCCACCAGGATGATGCCCAACTCTGCAAAATTCTGCAGTAGAGTTACTGCAGCAAACAATATAATTTCAATGGGCATTAACCCCTTTTGTCATGCAGGAAACCTGTGACACTGCACTTTATCCTGGCGGGCCTCACTGTATGTGGACAGTGACTCATTGTTTTAATTCATATTGTTATAGCTTGAATATTTGTCTGTTTACAGTTCTGACAAGCTCCTTGTTATATGGTTAATTGCCATTCGTTCAGAGTTTATGATCTGTTGCAATTATTTTGAACCAGGATTGCACCATACCTGATTTTTGAACAGTAGTCACGTCCTTTAATTTTAGAGAGGTATATGTATCGACACCCTTTTCCCTGTAGCACTTTTCTTTTTTTTTTCTCCGTATGAGCTTCCCCTTTAATTATGTAGCTTTTTCTTCCCTGTTGTTAGTGTACTTATAGTACCTACTCCTTTGGCACCTCCGGCTGTTAATTTTAATTGTGCAGCTAATATGGTGCCTGTTATTGTAAAGGACATTATGCGCCTGGCTAAGGCTATATTATTTATATTGTGGGAACACCTCTTGGCTTATTTATTTATTTATTTATCTATTTCACAGTATCGGAATTACAATCATTTGAGTGACAGACTAATTTACAAAGGCTCCACGTCAATTAAACAAAGGTTGCAAATTCATCCAATAGACAGTAAGATATAGTTAACAACAGCATACAGTACTCATTATACAATCAGGGAATGACAGCAGACTGTGCTCCTTATAAGGTACATAGAAGAGAAACATGGAAACAAGATATTGTCATGATGCCATTGGCAGTATTTGGTAAGGATCTTCCCCACTGCTCCAGTAACTGCTGGATGGGATTTTTGGGAAGTCTCCTTTCTAACTCATGACTTTTCTATTATGTTCTGCTGCTTGACCATAAATGATTCTTATGCCAAAGTAATATTTTGTTGGCTCCTATTTTTGGGAAAGGCCTGACTTTTCCTGGTTTATGCAAACTGGGTGGCTCCCATTCACACATTGTTACTTGTTGTTCTAATTAACGCAGTGAAACATATAGAGGATTGTATATGAGCAAGTATGCACAACAAGGGTGTGCTTGAATTGAGAGGGTTCCTTGGTAACAGTGGACCTCGAGAGCGCAGCTCGAGAGGTCTACTGTTACCAAGGAACCCTTGAGATTCATGCAAACCCTTGTCTGTGCATACTTGCTCATACACAGTCTTATATAGTGTATGAGCAAGGACTGACTCTTTTGCCCACATGAATACAAAAGTAAACCAAAAGACAGCAACCTTGTAATTCAAAAAAAATATGAAACGGACAACAAATATCAGTTAATGCAAAGCAAGAATGTATTGCATTTTTTGAACAACCGCGCAACAAGCAAGACAAGACTTTCATTAGATTAACAAAGCATAACAGCATAACAGTCTCAACGTTAACTCGATGTTAACTACTCAGAAAGGAAATTCTGTTTTCTTAACTTTTGTTGCTTTCCAGGGCTTTCCAGGGCTTCATTTCAAACAGTTCTGCTTGCAGGCTGTGGGAGAAAAAATGCAGAGCAGCGTTTCAGTGTTGTGCAACAGGAAAAGGAAATGTTAGGTCAACTTGGGGAGGGACTTACCTTAATCAACATCCAAGGTCTCGTCAGAGCTATCATCGATAACGGCAATCCTGCGTCTTTTTTGCACATACGGCTTTATTATTTTTACAGTGACTGCCAGTTGAAAGATGCAATTCTCTCCAAATTGATAGTAGTTTGTGCGATCATGCAGTGGCTTTGGGGCTTTCAATGGCAAGGACTGTGTTGTTTCCGATGCAGAGGACACAGCAGAACTGAGCAGGTAGAGGCTGTTGAATTTACTGTTGAACCACCTGCAAATATTTCAGAGTTTCTTTTCTGTTTGTGATCAGACAGGGAATTATAGTTGTTAACTGATTGTAAGCAGTGATGCCTAGACACTTGTTGGACTTCTGTTGGTGGTACATCCACATCGATAAGCCTTTGAACTGAAGTTTTACATGTAGAGTGGTTGGTGATTCATTATCTGGTGGCAGTCCGGCTTTGGATTTTATTCGCTTCAACATAGATCTGATTTTATTCTCACCCACTGGCCTTGAGCGAACCCACCGAGAGAGGCCTGCTTGTAGTTCACATTTGGTGCAAGGTAGAAAGGGACATCATGCTGCAGCATTGAGGGGGGTCTGTGACTGGCATACAGTTCATAGACAGCAATGGGGTGCCGCTCGGGGGTGCATATGTTTTTGTGCATACGAGGCTTTATTGCTCGAATATCTTGGGGGTTCTCTCCTGAGTGGGTTTTTAATTAACGCTTAACATATTGAAGATATTTATCCCCCTCTGTGTCCACAAGGAGCTGCAGATCCCCCCATTGTAAAGAGTACTGCTCAGCTGTGCGCAGTGTGAAGTAGATCCCATTGCTCACAAACAACATGTTAAGAAGGGATTCAGGACTTTGCAACCCCAGTGTACCAGTTGTGTACAGTTTGTCAATGTCCTGTTGGGTCAGCGCTTCAGATTGCATGGGTTTACTGCCTTTGACAATCTTTTTAAGATACTTTTGTTTTGCTGACAGGATTGCCAATGTCTCTTTGAATGCTTCCTGATTGCCATGGAAGATGGCATGCCCATATTTGTTTTTGATGAGGTATCTATCTAGGCTGCCAATTATTCCTCTAATTGTACTTGGCTCATATTGTGCCCCGTCTTGTCACTCCATTTTGAATATGAAGTTTGCGATCAGTTCATCAAACTCGGACAGCCGTATGTCGCAAATATTTCTAGCCTCCCCAAGATCGGCTAAATAACTTTTGAAAAAATGAACATCATTTTCAGTTTTTTTAATTGCTCTTTTATTCTCTTGGTCAGCAATGAATTTAGCCCTTTCAGCAGACGTGTCTGCATCTAATGTGTTATCCATGGCTGTTTACTTGGACTTTTGCCCTGTTGTGAAGTACGCTGTCACAGACTTTCAGGAGCAGCGTGAAATGACAGCTGTGACAGTGCTGACAATGGTTGACATTTGTGCGAGGTGAATTCAGCGCGAGAGCAGATTCCATTCTGTTGTGCTGCAGTACTGATGTAGCTAGTGCAGCACAACAGATATTTGACATCGCTAGTGAAGCACAACAAGCCTGTTCTAGTCATCAATTTCCATACACAACAACACTCACTCATACACTATACAGTAGTTATGGTGTTGGCAAATAGTCTTTTTTCAGCTCACTTTTACTGATTACCTGGTTATTTCTATAGTTACTAGTAGAGTACTATTTCGTTCTTTGATAAAAAATTAAGAGGGCTTTATAATAAATGAGTTGGGGGATGGTTATATTATGTACATACTATGGGAGGGATCAAGCCTTTGGTTTTCCTCTCCTATTCTATTATCTCCTCCCCCTTCCCCCACCTTTTGGGGAAGGGGGAGACTTTTTTTCTGATTGGGATCGGAACCTTCCAGAGAAGTAGTTTATTTGGCTTTTCCTTCTAATGGGACCTGGGGGGCTACCGGCCCATCAGTATTCATGGGGTGGTTCTTTTGGGATGGGTTTTTGCCCTTAGATAGTGGGGCATCTTTGGTGAAACGTTGTATGTTTTATTTGTTTTGTGTGTGTCCTTTTTTTGTAGTATGTTGAATCTTGGATTTATGATGAGTTATTTGGTACCCTGGGGGGGTTCCCTGTAGTCCATGCTGGGTTAAATTTGCTTTTTCTCAGAGCTGTTTCTTTTTCTGACCGATCACATTTCCTTTTATAATGGTGATACATTGGAATATTATTACCTAGGACATTAAAGTTTGTCAGTCTCAGATTAAATGACAATCTTAAAACATCTAAAAACATTACAAACCCATATTGCTTTCTTGCAGGAGACCCATATTGTGACCAATCAAGTTTCTTGGTTTAGGAGGACCTGGGTGGGTCAGGTATTTGGTGCCGGTAACAGTACCCGCCGGAGAGGAGTAATCATTTTGCTGCATAGATCCATTCCTTTTTCACTTATGTCTGAGGTGAAGAACAAAGAGGGTAGATATGTTTTTGTGCTTGGTCATCTGGGGCCTACAGAACTTCTTTGCAGTTCAGTGTATGACCCCACTAGTGACACCCCCTACTTTTTTCTGCCCTGACTGTAGCTTTAGACACTTATTCTCATCGCCCTTGGATTTTAAGAGGGGACTGGAATTTAGTCATGTGTAATGACATTGACAGAACTTACCGACTAGGATCAGGATTATCACTGGCTCAATGAGGCATTATAGATTATGTTGACAGCTCTGGCCTGCTGATCCCTGACATGTTTTACACCCCACTGCCCAGGAGTATACCTTTTATTCTCACCCACACAATTCTTATTCTAGGCTGGACTGTTTTTTAATTACTGGTTCATTGCTTGCTGCAATTTATGGATGCCAAATAGAATCTATGATCCTCTTGGATCATACCCCAGTTAAACTTATGGTAGATATTCTATTTCAGTCAGACTGAGATCGCACCTGATCCCTAAATACCCAGCTATTGTCTGATCACCAAATAGTTAACTGCCTGAAGTACTATATTAAGAACTCCATTCACATCAACTGGACTTCTATCAAAGCCCTGGTCCAGGCTAGGGGACCCTTGAAATGGTGAACTGATTTGCTTAGTCACTAAGTGCAAAAAATAATTCTCCTCAAGATCCAATATGCTGCTTATTTCTATCAGAGACATCAAAATAAACCTCTCGCCAGCTACCTCTGAAGATGTTCATATTCATCTCCCTCAGCTTAGAGCTAGGAGAACAGTTGGAAATCGTCTCAAAGTTCAAATATCTTGGCTTCTGGCTTGATAACAAGCTCTCCTTCAGTGATCATCTTGATGACTTGTCCAGGAGACTAAAAGCCCGGTTAGACTTTTTTCTTCCACAACAGGTCCTTCTTTCCCACAGAGATCAGAACCAGGCTGATACAGGCCACATTCCTCCCACTTCTTGATTACGGTGATATAATCTACAACTCCTCCGTACTTACCAACCTTCATAAGCTAGACATTCTCTACCACTGTGCCCTTCATTTCATCACAAACTCCCTGCCCGAACCCATCACTGTGATCTATATGCCACAATTGGCTGGTTCTCGCTGACCATTAGACAGTCACTCCGTGCTGGTATCTGGACTCTAAAACTTCTTCTGAATAAACTTCTGCAATATCTAACCTCCCTAGTACACATATCTCGCAGTGTCTACTCCCTCAAGAAGTCTAATTTTCTCCTTCTCAATGTACCCAGGACCCGTACCTCCATTGGCAAACGCGCTAACTCATGCTCCCTGCCAACTATTTGGAATCGGTTTCAATCCTCACTGAAATTATCCAATATAGTCCCTGTTAACTTTTTCAAAAGGATAGATATTGATAAAACAAAAGACACTTGTAGCTGTCATTAAACTTATTGCATTTATCGTGGTTCCCATGCAGCTACCACACGATACCATAGTTTCTCGCTTCTATATCATCAGTGTTATTTTTCATCATGAATATTTTGTACCCGGTGGAACCCTTTATGTATGATATGTATTGTTATGTAATTTTCTTTATGTATTGTATACTTGTCTGTATACCTGTCCCAGGACCTCCTTGTGAATGAGCTTGCTCAAGGGAGATTTCCTGCAATAAACTTGAACTTAAACATTCAGTTCTTTTGTTAGAACAAGCACAGAAGGCCTTAAAAGCAACTTACGTGGGTCAAGGGGAAACAGCTAGCCAGTTACTAGCCATAAGGCTGGGACAGAGATCTGCAGCTGGTTGGATTAAAACTCTCTATGATGCTATAACACTTTCTCTCACTGTCAATGTGAGTGAAATTGGCCACATTAGGGACTATTACCAAAATATATACTCTGGGGACTTGGTTGCTGGTGAACTTTCTGGTGACATGTCTGTATTTTTGGATGATATCTCTTTACCACAGCTGTCCAAACCAGCCTCCTTGAGTTCGGGGTGTTCTATATCAGAGACAGAAGTCAGGGAGACCATTATTTCCCTTGCACTAAAAAAAGGCCCGGGGCCTGATGGGTTTGCTATAAATTTGTATAAGCTTTTTTTGGATGACCTCAATGTGCTTTTGATGTTTCTTTGTAATTACTTTCATCTGAATTATTGTAGGTTCTTTTTTTAGAGGCCCATATTGTCATATTACCCAAGCCCTGCAAAGACAAGACGTGTCCTGAAAATTAGAGGCCTATCTCTCTTAATAACATAGATGAGAATATATTGGCAGAATTTCTAGACTCCCATCTTAGCTGGGTCTGGAGTGATTTGATCAGCCCTGAACAAGTGGGCTTTATGAAGGGTAGGCTTTCAAGTGATCATTTTTGTAAATTATTTCATTTAATTTCTGCATCCAGGGAGAAAGATCTAGAAGCAGTTTTAGTCTCTCTGGATGTGAAAAAACTATTTAATAGGGTCTCTTGGAAATACTTGTTTGGGATTTTACAACAGCATGGTTTTCCAGATTCCTTTCTTCTGTGGGTGCGAATTCTATATTCTTACCCCACTGCAGGGGTCTTGTGTAATGGGGTACTTTCTGAACCTTTGCCAGTCTCTTGGGGCACTGGTCAGGGTTGCCCCTTATCCCCCTATCTTTTCAATATGTGCCTTGATCCCCTATCTCACAACATTAGTTCCCTCCTAGGCATTACAAGTATAACTGTGGGCAGGGCACCCAAGAATTACAAATTTCTGCCTATGCAGATGATATTTTACTGCACTTATCAAACCCAGTCACCTGTCTTCATGCAGCATTATATGTAATTCAACAATTTAGTAAATTCCCTGTATATAAACTCAGTTTAGCTGAGAATGTTTTTTTTTTTCCTCTTCCCCCATGTTTTTAAATTGGACTTTGATACTTTTGGTGTCCAGTGGGAAACTAAGTGCTTAACAAATTTGGGCATTAATGTCTTCCCTGACAAATCCCTTTTAAAGTCGTTAAACTTAGAGCTCATAGTAAAACAAATTGCTCTGGATCTGGAGAGATGGAAATCATTGCCTGTCACCTTATGGGGTAGATCTAATGTTTTAAAGATGAACATTCTCCCTTGACTTTTATACCCCTTAGGTATGCTAAATATTGTCTAACCAATCAGCTGGTTCAAGGGCCTACATGCAGTAGTAAACATAGACATGGCCAGATATTTCCAGATATTTTGCAAAATTTCTAAGCAGTTTCTCTCTGCTGCCCTTACTGTGTAAATCGAGCACATACAAGATTTCTCTAGAAATATCACAGACATTTCAGGAAATATCTGGCCATGTCTTTGGCCATGACTATAGGATGATCTCCAGCTTTCTTTGGGCACACAAACCACCCCGCTGTTCCTATGACAAATTGGTATGGTCTAGGAAGTTTGGAGGGCTCCAAATAACCTCATCTTGTAATATATTATTTTGCCTTGCCAGAGCCAAATATTTTTATTGTGGATTATCTGATACTCCAGCACCATCTAGCTACCGCCCTTCTTGGTTCATAATAGAACAAGACCTATGTTTTCATTACCAAAGTGACCCCAAATCCTTATTAATCTCAAATCTACTCCATTGTTCTGGTCTGTCCAAGCACATGCACAAACTTTGCAAGCACCTGAATCTCCCTTATGTTAGGAATTCTGCCCAACCTCTTTTTAACAACCTAAATATCATTTTTCATAAAAAGCCTTTGCAAAGAAAACAATGGCAACATCTAGCTACACTGACACCTATGACTTTATAGTGAAATGGACCTTCATGTCTTTTAACAATTTTGTGTGAAATATGGGTCTGCTGCATACTAGCTTTTTCAGTTCTGTCAGCTCCGTCGCTGCCTTAACATCTTTTTGGGTCTCCCCCATGGACTAATGGTGCTGACACCCTATTTGCAAACTGGTCAGCCTTAGTTCATGAAGATCACTCAATTTCTCAATTATACAATGCTATATGCCAAGTGTTATGGGACACTGTGTCTTCGGTTGCCTTTTATTGGGCCAACATGCTCTATATTGAGCATAATAATGACTATTGGTTTTGCAAAGGGAAGGATTTATATAAGTATGTGAAGCAAGATAGATTCCACTTGCAACGAGTCAATATTCTGGATGGATTATGTCTTTTGCCAACTAAGCTGTAAAGAATAGAGTGTGCTGTGACATCTATTTGCCCCTGATGTAGTGAAGCTGACGGTTCTTTATACATACGTTGTGGTCCTGTCCTCACATTTCCTCATTTTAGAATCTCATACAATCTAAATTAGGCCCATTATTAGGTTTCAGGATGCTTTCACTATGGAGGTTTGTATTTTAGGTGATTATGGTTCTCTTATGGGAACCCCTCGTAAAGCCAATGTCGCTTTGATCTCTGCAGTCACTAAGCTATTAATTTTGAGGCATTGGACTGAGAAATCTATAGCTCATTTTTTTTAAATCATTCCATGCTTACCAGTCCAAATATGAAACCTTACATAATCTGCTTTCTCTTCCTTCAAGCTAGTTAGCTCTCTTTCTACCAGCATGGACTTGCAGGGTCTATGATGGGGGATTAAACAAGGTGGTTGGAGGTTTTGCTTGTTTTGCTTTTGTAGTGAGTAATTTCCTTTTTTTGTTTTGTAAATACCTTAGTCATGTTGTTATTAGCTTTGTTTATTTTGGCCTGTCATGTACTTATTGTATTGTGATTATTTGTTACTATGTATTGTTATTGTTATGCCTGTTCCAATAAGTTTAATAAAGTATAGTGAACTGGAAAAAAAGAAAAGAAATGATCACACAGTTCCACAAAAGTGCTCAATGTCTACTCACAAACTGGGGACTCCTCAGGTCTCATGAACAAAATGTCATTGAGGTAGTGGACCATGCCCTGGTTCACTAGTATCTGCATTGTGGCCCAATGTAGAAAGATGCTTTAGCCTTCAAACACTGTGCAAGCCACTGCACAACCCATAGGCATGCAATTATCCACATAATACTCCCCCTCAATTTTCATCCCCAGCAGATCCCTATCTGCTGAATGTACAAGCAGTGAGCAGAAAGAGGATTCAATGTCTGCCTTAGCCATCCTTGCCTGATATCCTGCTGCCCACATGATCTCCATGGCACTGTGAAATGACTCATACTGAATCATTGTGACCCACAAATCAATATGATTATTCACTGAGTCCCATTCTGGATGCAACACATGATTGATCATCTGGAATTCTTCTGGGGCCTTCTTAAGCACCAACCTTATTGTTGACACCCTAAGAATGGGCAGGGGAAGGGGCTCAAAGGCCCACTCACCCATCCCAACTGCCTCTCTTAGTCCAGATTTTCCCAGACAACCTGTGGTCAGTCTCTGGCTGACTTCAGATTCTTCACCTCATACCCCCTCCAAAGACCCACTTACAGGATGCTTAAGCCTACTGAGAAACCTTCCAGTAACAAGTGGACAGCATCCCAGTCCTGTTACTGGTCAAGCTATGGTAAAAAAAACTGTCCATTCTTACCTGGGTGGACAGGATTTCTTCCCTGCAGCTTATGTTACTTTTTGTGGGTTGGTCTGTAACCACCCTTTGGGATTTCAGTGATGTGCACTGTGCAATGGGATGCTGTTGCCCACAGACAACATGTTTGTGAAAAACCTGCAGTATCATGTAGTCCTGTTGCCTTGGTTGTATGTGAAATGCGCTTGTGAGGTGGGCATCCCTGCCCTCTGCCACTGTGGCTGTTGTATCCTGAGGGGTAACCTGCTATCTGTATGGATCATCCACCATTGTGCATCATGTTCACCAACAGAGGCATATGCAGTATGCCCCACTCTTGCATAGCATCACACTACATCAGGTGCAGGAACTCTTTGTCATAGTCTAACTACACCATGCTCCCTTTATGCCAATTCATCAGCAAAGTTCTATTAAAATAATTAAATAAGTCTATCCCTGCTATGGTGCCATTTATAGTACGGTGCTGGTAAACACAATGAAACCTGCCAACCAATTATGGCATGACACTTTTGCTTTCTTCTTGTCTGATGTCTCTGACTTATCCTTCTTCTTCTGCTGCTCTTTAGGTATATTCAGCAGGGGGAGTGGGGACCACCTCCTCTCTGGGGCTTGGCACTGTTCCCAATGGGACCAGTTTGTCATGCTCTTCCCTGGGCTGTGTTGACTGGATGACCCCTGGGAGAATGCTTCCAAAAGCTGTATTTACCATGTGCCTGATCTGCTCTTCTGATGACTCAAGAGCCTTAGAACTATTCTTACCACTGCAGTGTTCTAGGTGCCATCAGTGTTCAAGTTTAAGTTTATTGATCGACACACAAAGGTCATTAAAAATTATTTAAAATCTTTGACAATTAAAATTTTACATTTAAAGTCTCTTGTCAGCTCTCACTGTTTAAATAACTGACATTGCTATACATAGCAATCTATTTTAGTACAGTTTGAGTACAATAGCAGAACAATTTCATGAATAGAACACATAGAGGATATATATCTTTTTTTTATGTTTATATCCTCAATGTCGATAGATTAAATATAAATGATAACCAATGGGAAAAGATTCATTAAGTGGATATATAAGATAACATTATATTTATTTACTATATAATAGTTGTATCTATCTTTTTGACTTTGTTTTGTCTGATTCTGCTAATTTGATGAAAGAACATAGCCTGTCTGTGTATGGTTAAAGTCATCTTCTGTTGTCATGAGTATTTTTGTTAACAGATATCTGATAGAGTTACTCCAGTTACTTACAAATGGTCCTAGCCAGTACAATCTCACTTTCTTATACCCTATGCAATCCCATAAAACATGAAGAAGATCTTCTTTTTCCCTTATCATGCAGTAGCATCTCCGTGCTGATTCAGGCAGTTTTTAAAAGCGGACTTTCATTATATTGTTTTCAAAACAATCAAATTTGTATCTTGTATATATTTTTCTAAGTGTTTGGTCTGTTAAACTTTCAAGATCGTATTTGAATCTGTGTAAATTAGTATGTTAGGCATACCACGAAGAATATTTGGATAGACCCCGTAAGAGTATACTCTTTTTTTTTTATATCATCTTTGTATTTCCAGCTGAGTTGTTTTTTGTTATTCTAATATTCAATCAGTTTTGTCAAGTTATATTTTTCCATAGATTTCAGAATTTTCTGATACCAACTTGCCTGTGTGCAGCCTCTATCCACCCATGACCTTTGCTCTATCAATTATAAGTAAGTAATTTATTGTTTCATTTTTGTAATTTTTAGCCAATAGTTTATTCTTCTTGTGTCAATAATATTAGTTATGTGTCGGATTCCTAGTTCAGCAGGGAGATATACTGCTGGGGTGGAGACTCTTAATCCCATGGTTTTCCTAAGTAATTTGTGTACTGGAATCAACAGGCTATTATACAATAGTTTTTGCTCCCTCAGAATTCTGCTCCATATGTTAATTGGGCATAGTATTTGGCTTTAGTTGCCTCAATCGATGGTTTTACAGTATGGCATCCATAGGTTGAATGCAATTTATTGAAACCAATTGAGTTTTTTTAATTCCCACCAGAAAATATATTGGTGTGAGAGGTACACGTGGCTAGAGAATTGACTGTTACACCGAAATATGTGTACTTGGCCACACATTTTATAAGGTTTGGGTGAATTGTCCATTTAGCATTCTTTTTCTTGTTTCCTACAATCATTGTTTGATTTTTTTCATAATTAATTTTAGTTTAAGGATCTTTACCTGCTCCTCTAGTTAATGTAATTGTTTTTGTGATCCATTTTTAATAAATGAGAGGAGGATCATGACATCTGCATAGGCCAGCATTTGGGCACAGTAATCCATTAATTGTTTTGGTAATTGCTGGGAAGTTCAAGAAATGCAATCAACATAGCGTCTTTGTATATGCAAAAAACAAAAGGAGCAAGAACACCTCTGTGGCACTCTTTTATTGACAAATGTTGATTTTGTTAAGTTTCCACCTGTTACCATTCTGATTTCTGCCCAATTATTGGCATATATATGAGCAATTATCCTTATAATCTTAGGGTTTATTCCTCTGCTTAACATAGTTGACCAAAGTATTTCTCTGACTATGGTGTCAAATGCAGCAGCGAAATCGATAATTGCAATATATAGGTTTTGTCTCCTTAAATCAACATATTTTTTGATAAAATGTGACAGGATAGAACAATTATCTCAACTCAGAGGACAAGCAGCTTACTACTTTTAAATACAGACACAGGGTGTTGGGGAATCCCACTTTTGTCTGCAGGAGAGGTATAGTTCCTGTGTAGAGGCATTCCTGACCCCCCGTTATATGAGGGGACAGGAACACAAACAGGCACCTGTGTTTGGTGCTTCAGGAAGCCTGTTTAAGCCATCTCGAGTGTTGACTGGGCTGTCTTTTTAAAGGCAGCTCATGTACATTGTTTGGCCCTGCAGGGAGGTAATTTTCCACTTTTAAACATAACGGGCATTGCCATAGCAATGGGTGATGTGCCTTACCAAGCACACTTAATCTCGGCTCCAGTGAGCGGAGTCAAGCACGGAGTGGAGGTGACATGGGCAGAGGCCAGCAGTGTCTGACAACATCAGATGAAGAAGCGGGGAAGCAGGTAGCCCATTGGAGAGTACTGAATAAGGGAATAGAAAATATATATGAATCTTGGTGGCAAGCTTTATAAGAAAGTAAAATAGAGACAAAGAGACAAACACTATAGGGGATAGTTGATTGAAGGTTGGTAACATGGGAGCACTGGAGACTTATAGGTAAAGAAAGGATAACCGGTAAGCTCACTAAACAGAAAAAAGAAAACAAAACAAAAATGAATACCAATATTGTAAGAATAGAGGGTGGTAAACTGGGTTTAAGATGCTTGGTTTGTAGAATGATCAATTCAGATGTAGTAAATTAATTGTTAATAAATACCTGCAAACAATGTAGCAAGATTAAAGAACTAATAGACAAACTTGAAGTAGTCAAACAAGAACTAACGTTGTGTAGACAACAACTACAAGTACAAAAAGAAGAAATACACGCAGATTTGAATCAAGAAGATGTAATAAAATAGAGTCAAAGAAAAGAAGGAAAGAAAAGGAACAAGATGGGAATTGGGTGGTGGAAGAAAGAAAGGCCAAAAAGAAAAAAGCTGTAAGAAGGAGGGCAATGAATTTTTCAGTGAAATAAATTTGACCCACTGATTGTATTAGAAAATGATAATTTGACAGGCCGAATTGGAAATAGTTTGGAAATTAGTTGTAATGAAACACCAATAAATGGGAATGAGTCAAGAGAGATAGTAAATATATTAGATGATGGAGATGAAATTACAAAGAATATATTGGATGATAGAAGGAAAGAGTGGGACAAAGAGGAAGGAAGTGAAAAGAATGGTGATACAGATTTAAAGTTAAAAGAAAATGAACTTCACATTGAGAGTGAAAAGATAGATGTTGGAGTTAGAAAAGAAGTAGAACAAGTTGATCCAGGGGGAGAAAAAGTTAACACTAGGGTGAATTTGGGAAAAGATCAAGACAATAATGGAACACTAAACACTGTGATTGACAATTACGATGAACAGGTAGCGCAAATGGAGAAAAAAACAAATATTTATATATTGGGAGATTCAATATTAAAATACACGGATAGATACACTTCAAAAGATAACAAAGAAATTGTAACAACAAGTTACTTCTCAGGAGCAAAGATAAGACATGTAAAAGGAATGTTAGGGAATATTATTAGAGAAAGGGATGGATCAGCTGTTCTGATCTTGCACCTAGGGGTAAATAATGTCAAAAATCAAAGACTTGAAGAGATACAGAAAGAGTTTGAGGAAATAAAAACAGAGGCAGAGAAATTAAAATGTAAAGTAATATTTTCAGAAATATTACCAGTACAAAAAGAAATGGGTACAAGAAATGAGAAAATTAGAAAGCTGAATAATTGGCTTAGACAATGGACTTTGTTTAACAAGTTAAGTTGCATTAAACGTTGGGAGGAGTATATCTGTGAACCATCTTATCTTTGTCGAGATGGATTACACTTGAGTAAGAAAGGCAGTAGAAAATTAGGAATGGACATTAAATTAGTGGTGGATAAAAATTTAAACTAAAGGATAAGGGGAGATGGGAAATAACTGTGTTGGGGATAAAGAAGAAAAAAGATAGAAGGAAACAACAAACTATAAGTAAAAACAAGGATATGTCAATTTGGTTGCTTAATGCAAGAAGTCTAAATAGTGAAAAAAAGCAAATTGAGGTCATGTTAAGTCAAGACAATATAGACGTGTATGATAACTGAACTTGGTGGGATACATAGAACATAGAAACATAGAAACATAGACTTTGACGGCAGATAAGGACTGCTTGGCCCATCTAGTCTGCCTATTTCCCTACCTACAGGATAGGCCGCAGATCCTAGTTAACCAACAGCCAATTTCTTCCTACCCCCCACAAGAATTGCCTTATGTCTGTCCCATGCATTCTTGAGTTCTCCCACAGTTTTAGACCCCACAACCTCCTCAGAAAGGCTGTTCCATGCATCCACTACCCTCTCTGTGAAATAATACTTCCTCACATTGCCCCTGAACTGCCCTCCTTCTATCTTTAAATTGTGTCCCCTTGTTCTTGCAAGTCTCTTTTTCTGAAAGATGCTACCCTTTTGGACTTTGTTAATTCCACTGAGGTACTTAAAAGTTTCTATCATGTCCCCCCTCTCCCTTCTTTCCTCAAAGGTATACATATTAAGCTCCTTTAGTCTCTCCTCATACAGCTTCTCTTGCAGACCCTGTACCATTTTAGTTGCCCTCCTCTGGACTACCTCTATCCTGTCTATGTCCTTGCAGAGATGGGGTCTCCAGAACTGGACACAGTACTCCAGATGGGGTCTCACCAACTGTCTGTACAGAGGGATAACAACTTCCTGTTTTCTGCTGCTGATGTCTCTCCCTATACATCCCAGTATACCCCCAGCCCTCCCTACTGCCTTCTCACATTGCTTGCTAACCTTAAGGTCATCTGATATGATTAACCCCGGTCCCTTTCCTTTTTGTTGTTGTTACTACCTCCCCACCCATTGTGTATTCTTCCCTGGGTTCTTGTTTCCCAGGTGCATTATTCTGCACTTCTTTGCATTGAATCCTAGCTGCCATACTTCTGACCATTCCTCCAACCTTGCCAAGTCCCTTTTCATCCTTTCCATGCCTCCTTGTGTATCAACCCTATTTCAGATCTTTGTGTCATCTGCAAAAAGGCATACTTTTCCTTCCAATCCCTCTGCAATGTCACTGATGAAGACATTAAAAAGCACTGGACCCAATACTGAACCCCACTAATAACCCCTCTTTCTTCAGAGTGGACTCCATTTACAATTACCTTCTGTGTCCTGTTGTGCAGCCAATGTTTTACCCAGGCTACCACCCTGGGACCCACTCCCAGGCTGGTTAATTTGACTATTAATCTTTTGTGTGGGACTGTGTCAAATGCCTTGCTAAAGTCTAGGTAGGCCATCTCCACAGCCCCTCCCTGGTCTACTACTTTGGTCACCCAGCAAAGAAATCTATTAGATTTGTCTGACATGACCTTCCCGCTGTGAACCCATGCTGCCTGGGGTCCTGTGCTCCACTGGCCTCTAGGTACTCAACTATTCTTTCCTTCAGAAGTGACTCCATCACTTTCCCTACCACAGAGGTCAGACTGACAGGTCTGTAGTTTCCTGCCTCTGTCTTGGTCCCACTTTTGTGAAGAGGAATCACATCCGCCTTCCTCCAGTCCTTGGGTACCACACCATCCTCCCATGATTTATTAAAAGAGTAGCCAGTGGTTTCACTAGTTCCTCCCTTAATTCTTTTAGAATTCTGAGGTGAATTCCATCAGGACCCATTGCTTTGTCCACCTTCAGTTTTAGGAGTTCTTGCAGAACCCTTTCTTATGTGAAAGGACTGGGATCGACCCCCCTATCAAGAGTGTTTCTGTTAATTGGATTAGGCACTTCTCTTTCCTCTTTTGTGAATACTGAGCAGAAATATTCATTCAGTATCCCTGCTTTTTCACTGTCCCCCTCTGTCCACCCGCCGTTCATTCTATTCTGCCTCACTATCCCTCCCTTTGTCTTTCTACGCTTGCTGATGTACCTATAAAAGGTTTTATCCCTCTTCTTAACTGAGTTGGCTATCTTTTCCTCAGTTTGGGCCTTTGCTATTCTGACTTCCCTCCCTGCTTCCTTCTGCCTTAACTGGTACAGCTCTCTGTCCTGCTCCTTCTGTGTTTCCTTATACTTCCGGAATGCTATCTTTTTCTTCCTGACTTTCACAGCCACCTCTTTTGAGAACCATAGTGGCTTTTTCTTTCATTTTGATTTGTTTATTTGCTTCACACAAAGGCTTGTTGCCTCTGTGATGGCAGTTTTGATGATTCCCCATTGTTGCTCCACACCTCCTTCTAGCTTGTTTGCTAGTGCTTTTCTGAGGCACTCTCCCATCTTGCCAAAGTCAGCCCTCCTAAAGTCCAGTACCCTCACTTTTGTATGGCTTGACTCTGTAGCTGAGTTTAATGTGAACCACACTGTTTGATGGTCACTTGTCCCCAGATGGCAACCCACTTCTAGATCTGAGATCCTCTCTCAGTCCCCATTTGAGAGTATGAGGTCTAAGATTGCTCCCTCATGAGTGGGTTCTGAAACTAGCTGTCTAAGGCCTGCCACCTGTAGGGCATCAAGAATGGCCCTGCTCTTGGATGTGGCTGCAGCAAATGTGCTCCAGTTACCATCTGGCATGTTTAGGTCTCCCATCAACAGTATCTCCCCTTTCTCTGCCATGCTAAGAATGCCTTCTATCATATCCTTGTCCATTCCCTCCCCCTGACATGGGGGTCTGTACACAACCTCTGTGCGGATTGTGGTGCCCTTTCCAGAGTCCAAGGTGACCCACAGTGCCTCCTCTCCTCCCTGTTTACTCTTTTGTTCAGTTGCTTTTATACCTTCCTTTGCATAGAGAGCTACTCCTCCCCCTCTTCTCCCCTGCCTGTCTCTCCTGTAGGTTATGTATCCTGGTATGTTAACATCCCAGTCATGGTTCTCTGTGTACCATGTTTCTGTGACTGCTACGATATCTGACTACGACTGATATGGAAGTACATTGGAATAGAAATATTGAGGGATATAGATTATATTCTCAGTACAGGATGAATAAAAAAGGAGGAGGAGTGGCTATTTATATCAAGGAAGAAATAAATAGCAGTCCATACAAAATAAGTGAAAATGAGTGTATAGAGTCACTGTGGATCCAAGTATTGAGAGAGGGGGATAAAAAGATTATTTTTGGAATTTATTATAGACCACCAAATTGTAATATGGATATAGATGAAATAATAAATGAGGAAATTGGATATGTAACAACAGAAGGTGAAGTTATAGTGGTAGGAGACTTTAACTATCCAGATATTTGTTGGTAGGATGGTATTAGTAAGAGTGTAAAAGATGGAAAGTTTGTTACACTTCTAGAAATGACAGGATTGGAATAGTTAATATATAAACCAACTAGAGGAGGAAATATCTTAGATCTATTGTTAACAAATAGAACAGATATTATAAAGGGAATAAAGATAAGAGAACACTTAGGAAATAGTGATCATGCTATAGTTGACTTTAGAATAAAAAATAAATGTACATGTATAAAAGGAAAAACAGTTGCAAAAAATTACAAAAAAAAGCAGATTTTAAAAGAATTAAAGAACATCTAAAAAGATGGAGATGGAAAGATAATTTAGGGAAAAAAATGTAGAACAAATGTGGGAAGAATTGAAAAACAAGCTATTAGATCTGGAAAAAGAGTTTGTGCCAGATAAGAAATTATATAAGAAAAAAGGCAGAAAACCCTTGTGGTGTACTAGTAAGGTAATAAAAGTTTGCCAAAAAAAAGAGGGCATTTAAAAGGATGAAAATATCAGAAACAGAGGATACAGTAAGGTATTATAAAAACTGGGTCAAGGAAGTAAAACAGAAAATAAAGGATGAAAGAAGAAAATTGGAAGCCAATTTGGTTTATAGAAAGGATAATGGGAAAAGCTTTTTATGCAAATGTAAACCGACAGAGGAAAGATAAACAAGGTATAAGGCCATTAGAGAATAATGGTAGAGAAATTAAAGAATCCAGTGAAATGGCTAATATAGTAAATGAGTATTTTGAATCAGTTTTTGAGAGAGGAAATAATGTAAAAAAAATAGCAGTGAATACAAAGCTGCAAAAATTAAACTTAGTCACTACAAAAGAAGAAGTTGAGAGAATAATTAACAAGGTAAAAATACATAAATCTGCAGGTTCAGCTATGCTACATCCAAGGTATCTTAAGGAAGTGTTATATTTAATATCAGAAATTGTTGTTTGAATATTTAATGAGTCCTTCAAGACAGGTGATGTGCCAGAAGATTGGAGGCAGGCTTTTGTGGTGCCCTTATTTAAAAAGGCAAAGAGATCACTAGTCTCGAACTATAGACCAGTAAGCCTGACTTCAATCTTGGGAAAAGTAGCTGAGAGTATATTAAAGTTAAGAATAGAGGAAATTTTGAACCTATTGGGTTATACAGACAAAAAACAACATGGATTTAAAAGAAATAGAGCGTGTGGTACTAACCATTTAGGCTTCTATGAGAAGATTAAGGAGGAATTGATAAATAATACACCAGTGGATGTAATATTTTTGAACTTTCAAAAACTTTTGATAAGGTACTCCATGATAAACTGATTAGGAAATTAATTAAAATAGGATTGGATAGTTGAATTGTACTATGGATAAGGAATTGGTAGAGTGATAGGACTCAAAATGTAAGAATATTGGGAGAACTATCTAAGTCAATTAGGGTGAGGAGTGGGGTTCCGTAGGGATCAATGTTGGGGCCTATGTTGTTTTCTTTATATATTAGTGATTTACTTTAGGGGATAAATAATCAAGTGGTAAAATCTGCAGATGATATTAAATTAGGAGGACCAGTTACAACAATAGAGCAGCAGAATAGGTTAAAAAAGGATTTGAAAAAAGTAGAAATATGGGCTAGAGAGAATAATATGAAATTTAGCTTAGAGAATTCTGGGGTAATGTATCTAGGAAAGGGGAGCAGGAGTAAAAATAGATACAGTATGTATGGAATGGAAAAGAACTGAAAGAAGTTATGAAGGAAAAGGATTGTGGGATAATAATCGATAAAAATCTGAAATTCAACAAACAACAGATGGTAGAAATACAAAAAGAAAATAACATGGTGAGAAACATAAAGTATAGTTTTATGAATAAATCATTGGATGTATGGTACCCATATATAGGTCTTATGTTAGACCATATTTGAACTTTGGGTCCCATTTATGGACTCCATATACAAAGAATGAGATAGGAGAGTGGAAAGAGTGCAGAGGAAATATACCAAGATGATAGGAAATCTAAATAAATATGAATATAGTGAAAGGTTAATGAGAGCAGGATTGTATAGTTTGGAGCAGAGAAGGGAAAGAGGAGATTAAATGACGATGTTCAGAATTATACATGACCAGGAACTAACAAATGCGTTGGGGATAAAAATGCAAGAAAAGTCTAAAAGGTTGAGTAGCCATGACAAATAATTTAAATTAGAAACTGTAAAACAAAATGGGATATACTACTCATTTGTAAATAAAACAGGTAGAGTGTGGAATACACTACCAAGAGATGTGGTAGGTTGTAAGACATTGAACAAATTTTAAAAAAGACTGGCTAAGTATCTTCTGGGGAATAATTGATGTGTACCCACTAAGGTGGGGAACAGTTTATATGGACTTAATGGTCTTGTACTGTTCTATACCAAGTTTAAATACCAAGTATAAATTATCAGTAATTGCATTCAAATTCCTGAACCCTGTCTGAAATTCAGACAGACCTCCAGTGTTTCTTGTTTTAGTCTTTTTAAGATTATTTTGGAAAAAGTTTTTAAATTCAAATCTAAAAGGCTGAGTGACCTGTACATAGTCAGGTCTCTTGTACTACCTTTCATGAGTATTGACCCAGTCAAAGAAATCTATTAGATTCATCTGACATGACCTTTCTGCTGTAAATCCATGCTGCTTTGGGTCCTGTGCCCCGCTGGCCTCTAGGTACTCAACAATTCTTTCTTTCAGAAGTGAGTCCATCATTTTCCCTACCACTGAGGTCAAACTTACAGGTCTGTAGTTTCCTGCTTCTACCTTGCTCCCACTTTTGTGAAGGGGAATCACATCTGCCCTCCTCCAGTCCTTGGGTACCACCCCATCCTCCCATGATTTGTTAAAAAGTGTGGTCAGTGGTGTCACTTGGTCCTCCCTTAGTTCTTTTAGGATTCTGGGGTGAATCCCATCAGGCCCCATTGCTTTTTCCACCTTGAGTTTTAGGAGTTCTTTCAGGACTCTTTCTTCCATAAATGGACTGGTGTCAACCCCCCTACCCAGAGTGCTTCTATTGTCTGGTTTAGGTAACTCCTCCTCATCTTCTTTTGTGAATACTGAGCAAAAGTATTCATTCAGTATCTCTGCCTTTTCACTGTCTCCCTCTGCCCACCTCCCCATTCCCTTATAAATCTTCACTATTCCTCCCTTAACCCTTCTATGCTCCCTAATGTACCTATAAAAGGTTTTATCCCCCTTCTTAAATGACGTGGCTATTTTTTCCTCAGTTTGGGCATTTGCTATTCTGACTGCCTTCCCCACTTCTTTCTGCTTTAATTGATACAGTTCCCTGTCGTGCTCCTTCTGTGATGCCTTATACTTTTTGAATGCAGCCTTTTTCTCCTTAACCTTCCCTGCCACCTCTTTTGAGAACCATAGTGGTTTTTTACTCCGCTTTGTTTTCTTTATCTGTTTCACATAAAGGCTTGTTGCCTTTATGATGGCAGTTTTGATTTTTCTCCATTGTTCTTCCACCCCTCCTTTTTGCCCATTTGCTAGTGTATTCCTCAGGTATTCACCCATTTTGCCAAAGTCAGCCCTTCTAAAGTCCAGTATGCTTGTTTTTGTATGGTTTTTCACCATGGTTGTGCTTATTGTGAAGCACACTATGCAGTGGTCGCTTGTTCCCAGATGTCTACCGACTTCTAAATTTGTGATCCTCTCTCCATTTGAGAGTACCAGGTCTAGTATTGCTTCCTCCTGAGTGGGTTCCAGCACTAGCTCTCTAAGGCCTGCCCCCTGCAGGGAATCGAGAATGACCCTGCTCTTGGATGTGGCTGCAGTACATGTCATCCAGTTAACATCTGGTATATTCAGGTCCCCCATTAACAGTATCTCTCCTTTTTTAGCCATTTTGAGAATGTCCTCTATCATTTTCTTGTCCCTTTCCTCCCCTTGAGATGGGGGTCTGTATACAACCCCTGTGCGGATTGTGATGCCATTCCCTGTCTCCAGTGTGACCCAGAGTACCTCTTGTCCTCCCCTTTACTTTTTAGTTATGTAGCTTTGATCCCTTCCCTTATGTATAGAGCTACTCCACCTCCTCTTTTCCCATCCCTGACCCTTCTGTAGACTGTGTACCCCGGTATGTTGACATCCCAGTCATGGTTCCCCATGTATCATGTTTCTGTGACTGTCACAATGTCCAAGTGTTCATCTTCCAACAAGGCTACTAGCTCAGGAAGCTTGTTTCCCAGACTACAGGCATTGGTACTCATTGCCCTCCATTTAATGTTGGCTTTATCCTTTTTTCCCCCATGCCTGCTCCTTTTGCCCTTGTCTATTTTTCCATTTACCCCTGTCCTGCCCTCTGTTGAGCACTGTAACTCAGTGTTTACCTTACTATCCATCATGTTTTGTGGGGGGAGGCTTGAAATTTCCTGCCTCTTATTAGCACCTCCCACCATGGCTAGTTTAAAAGCTTGCCAAGGAAGCATTTAAACCTGTCACTTAGGATCTTGGTTCCCTTCATGGACAGATGCAGACCATCGTGCCAGTATAAACCTTCATCTCTCCAGGTGTACCCCCAGTCCCTAATGAAGCCAAAGCCCTGTGCTCTGCACCAGTTTTGCAACCATTCATTAAACTGCATGGTGTGTAGTACCATAGCCTCACCCCTGCCATGAACTGGCAGCACCTCTGAGAAGGTAACTGTGCTTGCTACCTCTCTGAGGCCCCTCCCCAACTCCACAATTTCATCCTGCACTGCACTGATCCCATGCCTAGCTAGGTCATTTGTCCCAGGGTGGACAATGATATCTAGATCCCTCTCCTGTGATGTTGCTTCTGCAATCCTGAGTATTCGCTTCTTGTCCCTCAAAGCCATGGCACCTGGCAGGCACCTTACTTCCCTCTCCTCTCTCTTTCCCAGGTCTACCCCTCTAACAATTGAGTCCCCTATCAGAAGCTGTTTCCTTCCCCTGTGGTGTCCCTTGCCACCCTTCTGTGGGTCTCCCTTGTGGGTGTCCTCAGCATTCTTCTTGGTCTCCACTGAGGGTGCCATCATAGAGGAACCTTGCTCTGCCAGACTGGAATATGGTTTGTGTAGAGGTACAACTAGGGGGCTTCACCTCTGTTCCACCACCCATACCCTCCCAGAACCCACTGTGGTCCACCTGCTCTTCATACTTGGCAGCCTCTGTGGCAGTGGTGCTCTTTGGGTGGTGGAGGCCTCCTTAGTCCTTGCCAGTTCAGCCTGGAGGTGGGCTACCTCCTCCCTCAGAGCTGACAGTTGCCTGCAAATAGGACAGCAACGCAGTTTCCAGAATGTCTCTTGGAAAACTACTGCCCCACAGCCAGTGCATTGCACCACTCCCCACAGGTCCCTCTCCCTTATAATATACAATATGTAATATATATATATATTTTTTTTTCTTCCTTGTGTGGTGTGTTCTTACCTTTATGCACTGTGCTGGGTTATTAAGAATATGACAGTTCTGCCACAAGACCTGTTGAGGAAGTGATGTCAGAACATTGGCTATAAAGGAAACGTCATGCCTGGGGTTGGGGTGCGGGGAAGGGTGGGTGGGTAGTCCACAACCACTGGTGACTGTTAGTAACAATCAAATACACCACTGCTCCACCACCCTGGTGAGTACTGCCCTTTATAGTAGTTCAGCTAATCTCCAGTAACTGATTTGTCAACTATTTAGAAGTAATTTGATGCAAACTGTTACAGAATACTAGTAGACAGTCCAGTTAGCCACAAAGGAAAATCAAATATGCAGTTATTTCAACCCTTCTGAAGTTTCTCACAAGATAAGTAGTTTTGAAAACCCCCTTCCTGATTTAAAAATTAATTTAAGCACAAAGCAATACCAATGTAAGACTGTAAAGTAAGAAAAACTTCCCTCAGATGTAAGTAAGAGAGATCAGTTGCAGATTTCTAGTCCAATATAGTATATCCCATGCAGCTTCTCAGTTGTTTCAAAGCACAGCCTGTTACACCACTTGAAGAGATGGGCTTCTGTCTGAAACAGGATCACACCAGTAGTTTATAGTAATTGATCAATGGTAGAATAGTCCTCCACCCAAAACAATTGCCTATGATGCAAGGTCTCCCTGACTAGAGAAGACAATTTTCCCCACCTGAGGCTGTGTCTGGCATCAAGTTACAAACTGCAGCCTTTGCTATTCAAAGTACACAGCTACTACCAGTAAGTTATTTCCAACTATATTAATGTAAACTGTCAGAATACTAGCAGACAGTCTCAGATAGCCACAAAAGAAAATCAAATATGCAGTTATTTCAACCCTTCTGAAGTTGCTCACAAGTTAAGTAGTTTTGAAAACCCCCTTCCTGATTTAAAAATGAAATTAAACACAAAGCAATACCAATGTAAGACTGTAAAATAAGGAAAACTTCCCTCAGATGTAAGTAAGAGAGATCAGTTGCAGATTTCTAGTCTAATATAGTATTGTCCCTCATGGCGAAGCCAGGGGTGGAGGACTGTCCTACCCCACCTGGAACATACATCCAGATTTCCCCCAGAGCCTCAAGACAGTGCGGGCCACTGGCGTGAATGAGAAGGGCTTCATTAAGCCCAAACTCCATTTTTTCCTTCTGGTTTTCTCCAAGACTATGCAGATATGCAATGAGCACAGTGTGCATGCTCCACCTCCATGGAGACATCCTCAGTGCTCAGAATGCACACCCTCCTACTTACAGGGAGCTTGCACATGCTGCCACTGGACTTCTCATAGATCGCAGTCAAGTGGTGCGATGCACAGCATCCCTCCCCAAGGGAGGAGAGACATCTTATGGCCAACTCCCAAGCAACCCAAGTTCATTCTTGAACTCAGGTCCCAGCATTGGATGAGGAAAGGCACTCACGGTGCTTCAGAGCTCAGTACCACTAGGCTGATCTCTCTTTTAGTTATAAATATATAAATATATATATATAGATATATATATATATATATATATATATATATATATATATATATGTCTATATATTTATGCTACGCCAGCCCAGTAGCACTGAGGGTTAAGGCACTAGATGCCTCACCTTGCGCCATGCTGGTGAGCCGGGTTCAGGAATGAGCCTGGGTCATTGGGGTCGGCGGGGATGGATTGAGCATCTGATGGACAGCTCTCCCTCCCCAGGCAGGGAGTAGGGTATTGTGTTGCTTCCGTGTGACCTCTGGCAGCTGTCAGAGGGAGCCTGGTACCTATGTTGAAGCTGTATGGCACAGGGGGGGCAGAACTCAGCAGATGCTGGTCATCATTGCACATCAGAGCTCCGTGGGGGGAGGGCACGGTGTAAGCTATGTAGAAATAAATCCTTCCCACTGACAGGCAAAGATGGGGTCCAGAAGTAGCAGCCCCATGCCCAATGCTGGGTCTTCAGGAAGCACTCCCCGGGTCCTCCCCAGAAACAGTGCTACACACCAGCATTCTAGATAGAACACTGGAGGAGTGACAGTCCTTCCCTGGCTGACTCAGAGCCGGGGGATTAGGGCAGCACTGTGGAAGGGAGAAAAGCCAGCACCCAAGGAGGTGCAACTGAGGCTTCAGGCTGGTGGGCAGAGCCACAGCTGAGAGTCCCCACAGGAGAGAGGTTAGTGGATCAGAGGGGCAATAAAAAGAGTTTGAAAAAACAATATATATATTTTTGTTTACAAACCATTTTTAATTTTGGTGCACTCAGATCAACCTAGCTCCTTGCCCTCTTCTGCCTCCCCTCTGGGATTCTCAGCTACCCCTGTTTCCTGGCCATCCCTCTGCATATTCTTGGGTAGGACATTCTGTAGGCTAAGAAGGGGATTGAAGCTCCTTTATATGTACCTCGTCCCAGCCCTGTTGGATTATCTTTCTTTTTTTTAAATGATGTCAATGTCACAGTATATGTATTCTAATAGCTGTACAGCTTCAGGGGTCATCTGTAGGTCTTTCATTCGGCCCACACCAGCCCCTCCACCACTTCCCTTGAGCTTGCTAGCTGGCGTGCTGTGTTGCTAATTATGTTTGGAGCTGTTAGCTTAATAACTGGCAGTATAGCCTAGAGGTTAGAGGAACAAGGTGTGAACGAGCTTGGTACAACCAGCAGACTAGACCCTCACAAAAGATTAATAATCAAGTTAGCCAGCTTGGTAGTGGGTCCCAGGGTGGTAGCCTGGGTTGCAAACTGGCTGCACAACAGGACACAGAAGGTAATAGTGAGTGGCACACATTCCGAAGAAGGGGGTCACTAGTGGAGTACCTCAGGGCTCAGTATTGGGTCCAGTCCTCTTTAACATCTTTATAGGTGACATTGCAGAGGGTCTGGAGGGAAAGGTATGCCTCTTTGCAGATGATACAAAGATCTGTAACAGAGTTGATACACAAGGTGGGGGTAGAAAGGATGAGAAGGGACTTGGCAAGGTTGGAGGAATGGTCAGACATAAGGCAACTTAGATTCAATGCAAAGAAGTGCAAAGTAATGCACCTGGGAAACAAAAACCCAGGAGAAGAGTACACAATAGCAGGGGAGGTACTAACAACAACAAAATGGAGCGGGACTTGGGGTAGTCATATCGGATGATCTAAAGGTGGGTAAGCAATGTGAGAAGTCAGTGAGGAGAGCCAGGGGATACTGGGATGCATAGGAAGGGGCATCACAAGTAGAAAAAGGGAAGTGGTTATCCCTCTGTACAGACAGTTGGTGAGACCCCATCTGGAGTACTGTGTGCAGTTTTGGAGACCTCATCTACACAAGGACATAGACAGGATGGAAGCAGTCCAGAGGACGGCAACTAAAATGGTGTAGGGTCTGCATCAGAAATCATATGAAGAGAGACTGAGAGAGCTTAATATGTATACCCTTGATGAAAGGAGGGACGGGGACATGATAGAAATGGTCAAGTACCTCAAGGGAATCAACAAAGTCCAGGAGGGTAGCATCTTTCAGAAAAAGAGACGTGTAAGAACAAAGGGACACAGTTTAAAGATAGAGGGGGGACAGCTCAGGGGTAATGTGAGAAAATCTTTTTTCACGGAGAGAGAGTGGTAGATGCGTGGAACTGCCTTCCTGGGTAGGTTGTTGGGGCTAAAACAGTGGGGGAATTCAAACATGCATGGGATAGACAACAGGCAATTGTAGTGGGGGGTGGCAGGAAGTAAGCTGTTGGTTAACTAGAATCTGAAGCTTATCCAGTAGGTAGGGAAATGGGCAGACTGGGTGGGCCAAGTGGTCCTTATCTGCCATCAAAGTCTATGTTTCCATGTTTCTATGAGTTTGATTCACACAACTTCCACTTGCATACTGTGTGACTCTGAACAAGTCACTTAACCACCCAGTGCTCCCAGGTCACCCCAGAAAACAGGCACTTGTGCCTAGTGGGCCTTACCTGGTTACCAAAGACTAAAATAAAAAATAAAAAAAATAAAATAAAATAACTTTATTTTGATTATTTCATGCTCCGAGAGTCTTGAGTTCGAGTGTATTCAGTTCTGCTTTGTTACATACCTTTGAGGGTTGGCCGATCACTTGAATGCACCGAGTTGTAAGCAGTTGATTTGTGGCTTCTTTTTTGAAAATATCCTTGAGCTTGCCTCTACTGCAATATGGAAATCAGCTGCAACTGCCTGAACCTACATCAAGAGCATGAAACAGGCTGCCGGGAGAAGGAATCCACCTGATTATGACTGCAGATTTAGTTAGGAAAGTGGAGACTTCCCAGCCCCCATCACCCACTCCCTGGCTCTCTGTAGTATACCTAACGTGCCCTTTTTATGTGGTTCATTTTAAAGAAGTTGCTGTAGCAGTGTGGGGGTATAGGAGGGTTCTCTTCTGAAGAGCCTATCTCCGGTTACCAACAAAAAGGCTAGTAGACATGGATCACAGGGGAGCTGCACTTTGAGCACAATGATCAAAACCACTAGGAAGTGTGGGGGGTGTTTTGTCAAGTGTTCCACCTGACCACTCCATTGCTCCAACCCCTTTCTGCTGCTGCTGACTGTATGTATTTTATATACAGTATGTGGTGGACTATATGTATTATCTACATCATTTACTTTGAGAGTGCAGGCAGAATTCACTCAAGTGAGCCTTCCTCCGGTAACAAACAGAAAGGCTAGTGTAGATGAACTGCCCAGGAGCTGTGCTTTGGGTGGTCTTTGGAACAATGAAGGAGTGGGGATTGTCCTACCATGCAGTCTGCATGGCCATTCCACTGATCTTCCAAGCAGCTAATCCGCTAAATCTTTATGAATTACAACATATTTACTGTATGAATCAGCACTTTTCCATTTATACACACCCCCATGGTGTTCCTGGATGTGCCTCAAACCATTAATCTGAGTATCACCATTTGAAGCCCCCCAGCACCCTGTAACCACCAAAGAACCTTCACAAGCCATGCCCAAGAAATCCAGTTACACAACCCCCCTTCCATGATCCATTGCACCCACCTGCACTCCATGCTTGGTGGCAGACCACAGTCCTGCTCTTTCAGGAATGCCATCTGTTCCTTTGCTTAGAAACATAGAAACTGTTGGCAGATAAGGACTGCTAGGCCCATCCAGTCTGTCCGTAGGCCCTATACATTTTATGTGGCCACTGACCCTATGTGATCAATGGCTTTTCATCACTCTCTGCCCTCTCAAGCTTCCCTTGTGCCTGACCCAGGCATGCTTAAACCACTCCACCATGCTTGCCCCCACTACCTCCTGTGGCAGACTATTCCAAGCATTGACTACCCTTTCTGTGTAAAAAAACTTCCTCAAATTAACTCTTAATTTACCCCCTTCCAATTTCATACTGTGACCCTTATTCTAGTACTTTTTCTACATTGGAAGTGGTTCCCCAACTGCACCTTGTTTATGCCCCTGAGGTACTTGAAAGTTTCAGTCATGACCCCTGCTGTCTTCTTTCCTCCAGTGAGTACATATTTGTTGCCCTATTCTGAATAGTCTCCACCTAATCTATGTCTTTGTGCAGGTATGGCCTCCAGAACTGCACACTGTACTCCAGGTGAGGACTTACCAATGTTTTATACGGTGGCATCACCACCTCCAACCTTCTGCCATTGATACCCTTGCCTATGCACCCCAGCATACCACTGGCCCTCCCTGCTGTCTTTGTGCACTGCTTTGATACCTGAAGGTCATCAGCGATGATAACCCCTAGGTCACTTTTCTCTTTGGTGACAGTCAGCTCCCCCCCCAACCTGTAGCTCTCCCCAGGGTTCCCTCTACCCAGGTGCATTATTTTCACTTCTTTGCATTGAACCTCAGTTGCCACATCTCCAACCATCTTTCAAGCTTCTCCAGGTCCCTCTTCATTTTCTGCACCCCTTCTGGAGTATCCATCCTGTTGCAGATTTTGGTGTCATCTGCAAACAGGCACTTGGAAGCCTTCTCCCTGTAACACCCGATGAACCTTGGCAAGCCATGTCCAAGAAATCCAGGCAGAGGGGGAGCTGCTGGTGTCAGCTTTTTTTAACTGCTCTCTCTCCACTCCTCACTTTTAGCTGAAAGGACTTGGCTTGCCCCAGATTGGAGTATGCAAGAAGGCTTCTGACAAAGACTGTGACCACCACCACACACAGAACCCACAGGAGATGCAACAAACTACAAAGCACAAGTAGTCCCTGCTTCCATCCCCCCAGACACAATCTGCCCCAGCATTCAATGCACCACAGGGGACCAAAGGTGCAAAAATACACAGACCCAAATTAATGATCCAAGACAAAGTGTCCACACTGATTTGACCTACACATATGTGCATCGGTTAAATATCTGTACATTTCAGACAACTGCCCATGGGTTGCCCTGCTAATGCTTCACCAAGCTGAATAAAGCAGCATGCTCCTGTCCTTTATTAACATCTCAGGAGCCCTTCTCTTGCCTGCATAGAGTTCCACTAGACCACCCTAGGCATCCCATGTTCTGTCTAACCCCACTTGACCTGTGCTTCAACCTAATACAACAGCCTCAGGACTTCCTTTGCTCAGCTACCCCGCCTTACCTTGTAACTCCTTATAGCTTGCAGAGTGGCTGCTGCTAATTGGAAGAGTGAGGAGAAAAGAGGGGGGACTGCTGGAATCAGCTCATTTTAATAGCTCTTTCTTCACCCTCATCAGATGGCCACTGCCCAGTGGATGGCCCATGTGGTTCCTCCTCCTGAGGTGATACCAGGGCCTGCTCTCCACCCCAGGAGAAGGAACCCTCCTACCCATCCCCAGTTTTGGGAGGAGGCCCCAGACAAATGGCTTACTGCTGCAAACCTTTGACAGCTTCAGTACTTCCTATAAACAACAAACCTAGTGTTTCAAATGTACAGCACATATTGATTACATTACAGCATAGCAACCAGATTTTTCCAATCTAACTTGTGAAATGCAATTTTATGCACCTTGGTAAATTGTGAAAACTGGTTTTAGAAAACAAATAACAGGTAAAAAAGTCAAGTCAATTTACTTAATACAACTAAAATGACAATTAATAGTTTTCAATGATTCATCCGTCAGAATGACAAAATTAACTGAAGAGTCAGCTGTTTTTCACAGCAAAATTTTACAAAATAAAAGCGATCCCATATCTGATTCTAAGTCAAGGTTGGGACAGCCTGGCTGTGGTCATGCATGCAGGAACTAACAACTCTGGTAAATTAAATTTGGAAATTAACAAGGACTTCATTGAACTAAGATCTGCACTAAAGACAATGTGGCTATACTGTAACATCACTCTTTCAGAACTGTTACTAATACCAATAGTGGGTAGAGATGATTTGCAATTAAAAAAAATAAATAAGTAGTTGAGCCACTGGGCAAGGGAGGAGGTTTGAATTGTTTCTTTAATAGACATGACATCTATATAACCAAGAAGGTCTAGTTTTAAATATAAGAGGCAACAGCATTTTGGAACTTAGGATGCTGCACACTGCAGATGATCTTTTAAACTAGATACTGTGGGGACTTGGAAAGGTATGGTCACATTTCACATAGTAACTACCTGGAGTTAAATATAACATCAACTAAAAAAGCATAAGGGAGACAGGGAAAAACTAATTATATGCACTGACGAAACAAGAAAAAAACATTACTAAATGTGTCAATCAGTTTGAATACTCATAGTCTTAATAAAGATAGACTGAATGAACTGAGTTCAGTACTGACTATGGAAAATGCTGATGTGGCCAGAATCTCTAAATCTTGTTGTAATAATGAGACCTGAAGAAAACAGTCTGATTGTTACACATTGCATGTCAGATCCAGAAATAGATGTCTTGATACCTTTTATTGGACCAACATAGATGTATCACAAGAAAACAGTGCCTAAGCTTTCAAACAAACTAAGTCCTTCCTTAGAAGCTTAGGCATAAGCTTCTGAGGAAGGACTTGGATGGTCCAAAAGCTTAGGCACCATTTTCTTTTGTTACATCTATGTTGGTCCAATAAAAAGTATCAGACCATTTGTTTCTGGATCTGTTCTTACAAGGACCAATAGAGCAACTAAACTAATTCTGTATGACAATACATGTCAGTAAGGAGACTCACAAAAGATGGGGTGGGGTTGCTTTATATGTCAGGGATGATTTACTTTGTTTAGAAGTTAATATTATACCAAGTTCAAATAGCAAAACTGATTCCATCTTGTGCAACATTAACAATATCCTGGGCAAACAACTCACACTTGGGGTGTATTATAGACATCCAGAGGCTGTTTTAGCACATAAAGATAATCTGCTATGATTCTGTAAATCAATTGTACATTGAAAACTGGGAATGTAGTGATTATTACACTTTAAATACTCAGAGATAGACTAGGTACAGTGCAAGCCTGAATTTATCCAATCGAAGATTTCATTAAAACAATCACAGAAAACTTACTTGAACAGCTGGCCTAGTGCCACAGAGGGATAAGGCACTGGGCACTTTATCTCATGCCCCACCAGCAACCCAGGTTCGAGAACAGAGCAGGTCACTTGGGGGCTGGCAGGGAGAAGGAGGATTTATCATGCCTGAGACTGCTCTCCTCCTTTGGGGAGTGGGGTTTCCCATCATCATGCACCATCACCACCTATTGGAGGCTGGGTAGTGTGACTAGATGAGCACCGGGGAAGTGGGACCCAACACACAGATATCTTGCACATGTGTCATTGTACTTGACTCATTCCTGGGAGAAACTACACACAAGAAAACAGAAAAGCCTCATGGTGGCAGGATGATCATCTGGTTACTGCAGCTCCCACACCACCTACAGGGCTCTGGGGTTTCTGGTTGTGCCTCATGAGGGAGTGTGGCACTCACTTCTCTGACCCCACCACAGGGGCAATATCCATAGGGGATTGCCCCTCAAGTGAATATCTGAGATGGTGGATGATGGGAATGGGCAATTGGGTAGCAAGAAAGCTGCATTAAGAACAAGGAAAAAAGCTAGAAAAATATCACTTGAACTGCCTTTTGCAACACCGATGAGAGAAAACAGCATCTTACATCTCACTTTAGTAAACAGATCATTAGATATTTGAAAAAAATAACTGAGTCTCTGGAATCTAGTTACAATATTACTCTGAATTCAAAATACATAGAATAATAGGAAAACTGATGTGAGCTACCATTAGCTATAGATACCATAGTGGAAATGGAAACTGTTGGCCATTTAAGTGTATAGAGTGGGATTTGCAAAAAAAGTTTTCAGCCATTTAAGTGGCCATTTGGTAAATTCAGAGCCAGAGTTCAATTAGCAAGGCTCTTGACTCTTTACTGATGGTGTATGATGAGTAACTGCAGTATATTCTGGAACTGGAGTCACAGTTGCTTGAGGGACTGACTGAGACAGCTGTCAGCTATGCACTCTCTGCACTGTGGAGCTAGAACAGAGAAGGCGGAGGATTTATAAGCTTTAAAAACTTTTGGTAAAGGTATGCCAACTACCGTGATTTAAATCCTCTTACCAGTACACCTTATTGCTGGCCCCATTGTGCTATGGTTCATACTATGGTAGAAAAAAAGAGCTAGTAGGCGGAGACCCATAGTGCTCTTATACTAGGCCAAAGAGTAGTACAACAAATTATATCCTGACATTATCAACATGTCAAGATAATGTTTAAACAAATCTTTTGTTTTACTAATAACTACAAATGATGGGAGTTTATTCCAAGGACCGATAGTTCTTAAAGTAAAGAAAAACTTGCGATTATTGTGTTTAAAAGTTTTGCCAGTCAATTGAAGCGGGTGTCCTCTGGTGTCATGAACAGTTGACCTAAAAGATATACCTAACTTGGACATAACATAAGGATCATGAACAACATCGTATAAGAATAGAAGGTCACCTCTCAAGCGTCTAACAGTAAGAGACATGAGTTCTAAAGACTCTAACCTGTATTTATAGGCAGTGGAATGTAAACCTGATTTTTTTTTAGTATACCTTCTCTGTACTTTTTCAAGTGTGTTACAATCCTATTTTTTAAATGGGCACCATAACTGAGATGCATACTCAAGATGGGGTCTGACATAGGACCTGAACAGGGGCAACAACACCTCACGATCTCTAGCTCTAATATTACCGAGGATAGACCAAATAACTTTATTGGATGTACTGATAACTGAATGCAGATGCTTGGAGTATGTTTAATCATTGGAAATAGTAATTCCCAAATCCTTCTCATCAGTAGTTGCACACAGTGTTAATCCATCCAATAGATAATGAAAGTTTGAATTATTAGAACCCAAGTGCATAACTTTACACTTTGTAGAATTTAGTTTCATACCCCATTTGACAATCCAGTTAGAAACAATGTCAGGATCATGCTGGATACAAGATATCTGATCTAGGTTAGAACAGGGTCCCCCAATCTTAATGTCATCAGCATATTTTATTGTAAAGGAAAGGCAATTATTGGTTAGATCAACAATAAAAGCTTGAAAAAGACAAGGGCCAAGGACAGAGCCCTGCGGGACACTGCTCCAAACTCTGCCATAGTTGGAAATAGCACCATTAATAATCACCCTTTGTGCCCTATTACAAAGAAAATTTGTGATCCAAGCAATTATATAAGTGTTAATGTTAAGTCCCCTAAGTTTATGAATTAAAGTCCAATGAGGCATAGTATCAAATGCCTTTTAGAAAATGGGCATCAAGAATCGAGTCTCCTAATTGGCTGTTGGGTCTGGCAGAGCCCTAGTCTATGTGGCAACAGACCCTAGCCAATAACAAGTGCCACTGTAAGTGCCCCATAACTCAAATCAGGCAGCCATAGAATTTTGACAGCTGTCAAAACTGCCATTGTTTCCTCTCACTGTGCCCACAACGCGGAAAGTGAAATGTCAGATGACATACCTGTACAGCTGGGCTGCTCTCTTCCTACCACCAAAGGAAACCACAATAAACAAATCTCACTAAAGTAAATGGCAGTGTGCAAAGCAAAATGAATTCCAGTGTCTAAAGTCCATACTATATTAGTGAGAGTGAGTGGTATCTCTGATACAGCTACTGAGCATGAGAGCACCGGCAGTTTCTTAGTTTTCCATACCGCCAATGGACATCCATCTGTGGTATGGAAAATGAAGAAAATATCGGTCCTCTAACACACAGCAGTGCTATCAAAGGTAGTGCTCTCTCGCTCTGTTGCTCACGTCATTCAGTTTTGCAGCCCATAACACGATCAAATTGAGGAAAACAATAAAAAAAAAAAGTGCAGAAATGTCAAGAACATTTTTTAATGACATTAGTACTGTTTTCATCGCACTCCATCCCATACCTAGGGCCTTAATGAGAAATGGGATATTAAACCATTTCTAAAAGATTAGGAAACTTTCATTTTTTTGATCTCTTCAGTGCTAATAATGCTAAGGTTTGTTTATCCTTACTAGCCTTAGAATAATTGCTCTGTATTGAAAATAATAACTTTATTATTTTTCTCCTTTGTCTCTTTTACAACAGGATTCCAGTTGAATTTTGATCTACAATACCTGTTTTTTTCAAAATCTATAAATGCGCCTTTAAAATATAAAAGAAAAAAGGAATTCAGATGAGTTTTGAAAATTATCATTAGGTTTTGTATGTTTATGTGAACTTACTGGTATAATCCTTATTGTTTGATATTATATGTAACATGTCTCTTTAAAAGTTGTAGTCATAAGCTCATTAATATTTAATTAATTTAACATTTATAAGTGCTTTAATCATTGGTTCTGGTACCCCCCTTTGAAGACTCGTGGGAGTCGAGGCGCTAGGGGTGTTCTGTGTCTTTTGCAGCATTCTTTTTGCACCAGATGTAATAAACATTGATTAGTAAAGACTTTATTAAAGTTTGAGTGTTTTTTCACTAAAAAACGTTCCCTTGTGGTTCTTAGTCTTTACCTATATAAGACATTTATTTGGTGCTTTTGGCTCCTTTGTGCTCTCAAACTTTGGATTTTTTTCTTTCTTGGGTTGGCTGCCCTTTTGAGAGCTGCATGGTTACTTATTGTATATCTGTTCGCGGTGTTTCCATTTGGATTTTCTACTTTGTCTGCCTTTTTCACTGCTGAACTTGAACGCTGCGAGGGGGCAGCGTTTTTTCCAATATTTTAAGTAACCTTTGTGAGAAGTGTGCTGCAAGATATCCTGGTCTGGAATATTTCATTCTTCACTCAAGAAATTAAAATAATGAATGTTATAACTGGAGCGACTTGTTCGAGTGAAGATACTGACCGGGATTGGGTGAGAAGTGAACCTGTTACGTTTGAGGAGAGGAGAAGAATTCTCAGAGAAAAATTAAATCAGGCACAAGGTACGTTCCAGGACATTGAAAACTCTGATATTAACATCAGGGGTGATTTTGTGAAATTGGAATCTTTTTTGATTAAAGAAACAGAAATAGCTTTCAACATTAGCACCCTTGAAGAATATATAAATCGTGAACAGGAACCAAGAGACTTAAGAGTCTATATAATTCCTTCCTGTGGTCTTGACAATTTTGCTTTCAAAGATGAGTGGCTGAAAGCTGCAGCTGATTGCTCTAAAACCTTTCTACAGCTTCTAATTAAGGATGATTTAATCAAATATACAGAACTACAAAAGGATTTGGATCTTACAAAAAATACTGTGTTAAAATATAAAGACTGTGTGGAGTTTCACGATTTTAATACACAGCTAAACAATAAAATAAGAGAACATGAGGCAGATGTGATTCAAAGAAAGATCAATAAACTAAAGAGGGATGCTAATGATTTTGAACGAGGTAACATCTTGAACTGGGGTAGAATACGGTCACAGAGCTGTGATCAGTCTAAATCAAGGGTTAAATTTACTAATAACAGTACTACAAGGTCTGACTCAATTGCGGTAAGAACAAAAGAGGCTAATGAGAAACAGCTGTCACTACGAAAAACAAATTTTCAGAAACACCCTGCCCCACAAGATCTAAGAAAAGAAAGACCAGGAGAGGAAAGCATGGGGGAGGGCACAAGCACAAACAGCGGGACAGAGCGAATTTTGAGAGAAAGGAAACGGAACATTGTTTACAGATATTAAACCTGTCAAGTAAAATCTTGAATGAATATGAGGAAGGAGTTTTAAAGAAAGGACTTAGCTTCATTCCTACCCCCACGAGTGAATTCCTTTCAAATCTATATAGATCTACAGAAGTTCTTTAGGAAGTTACATCTGAAAGTGCATTTCCTGAAACAAAATCAAGAGTCTGATATGGGGTTTACTAATCCAGAAGCTGTAACTGCCTTGGATGAATCTGACCTGGATCTATTATTACAAGAGATAGATCGTTGTGTCGTGGAAAAGAACACATTTGAATATGACCCTGATGTTGTGGTTGGAACTTTGCCTGACTTTGATGAGTTCGCATGTTCTAGTCCCACCCTAGATAGAGTGGAATTTGGACAGGATCTTGACGCTCTGTAAAGTTTATTAATGGAACATGATGTGACTTCTATAGTTAGACCAAGAGGTAATGGTGTTTCTTGTGTGGGATCTGATTTTAGGACGAGGAGAAAAAACTATTTTCGTCCTGTGTCACAGTTTTGTCCAAAAACATTCAATAACACGATATATGCATATGAAAAGGTTGTGACTCAGCAAGTGTTTGATCTACTGCATGAAACTAGTGTACCTAAAAGATTTAACCTCAGTCAAAAAGAATGGGAAGCCCTTGAAAGTATTTGCAATGATAATACTATAGTATTAAAACCTGCAGATAAGGGGGGCAATATCTTTATTATGGATAGAGAGATGTATATTAAGATGGTACAAAATTTATTATTAGATGAGACTAATTACAAGTTACTTTCTAGCAACCCAATGTCTGATTATAGGAAGTCTCAATATACTTTTGAGAAGAGCAGTGGCAGAGACCCATATTTCTGAGGTAGAATTTGTTTTTTTATGGAAAGAGTTTCCGGTTGTTCCGAGTTTTTATGCACTACCAAAGGTGCACAAAAACAAGGAAATGCCCCCTGGACATCCGATTGTTGCAGGTATTGATTCTTTAGCTCAGAACTTGGGCAAGTTTGTTGATTTTTTCTTACAGCCATTTGTCTCTAACCTTTCTTCCTATATACAGGACAGTTCTGATTTATTAAGGAAATTAAAAGAAATCGAATGGGATAGGGACTTTGGTTGGTTAGGGATTGATGTGGAGTCCCTATATACCAGTATATGCCATGACTATGGTATCAGAGCTGTAAGAGAATATCTGTCTGTACAAAGCAGTAGATGTTATGCCAACAGAGTTTATTTTGGATCTATTGACATTTATTCTCACACACAATTTTTTTGAATTTGAGGGTATTTTTTATCAGCAACAATGTGGCACAGCTATGGGAGCCTCTTTGGCTCCAAGTTATGCAAATTTGTTTTTGGGGAGCTGGGAAACGAAGCATGTATTTGATGGAAACAGGAACTCCTTTTAAAAAAATAGCGTAAAATGGTATCGTTTTATTGACGATATTATATGTATTTGGAGAGGAGATGAAAGGGAAGCTTGCTCCTTCATTGATTACTTGAATGATAATGAGTTAAATTTGAGATTTACTTATACTTTCAGTTATGAGAGTGTTAACTTTTTGGATTTGAATCTTTCAAGTGAAGATACTGGTAACAATGTTTTTGATATTAAATCAAGAACATTTAGAAAGGAGACAGCCACACATTCCTTATTACATGCAGACAGTGCCCACCCCCCAAAACTAAAAGAATCTATACCCTTCAGTCAATTGGTGTGTGTTAGAAGGAACTGCAGTACAGACGTAGATTTTGAGGTTCAATCAAAGGAATTGTTATCTAGATTCTTAGACAGAGGTTATGATAGAAAACTTCTTGTTGATAGCTATGAAAAGGTTAGAGGGATAGATAGAGAGACAATCTTAGAAAAAAGAAACAACATTATTAAGCCTGAGATTTGTAGTTTTGTCACGGAATACAATCATATATCAGGACGTATAGGCAATATTATTTATCAGTATTGGCCTATATTGATGGGGGATGAAATAGTGAGACAAGCAGTGGGCTCTAAACCTCATGTTTCATTTTGTAGGGCAATGAATATCAAAGACAAAGTGGTACATAGTAGGGAGAAGAAAATTGGTGGTTCTGACATTGTTTCCTGGATGCCTAAAAGAACAAACAGATTTTTTACTTGCAAGAGATGTAATATCTGCAAGTATGGTGTAATGGGAAAAACGTTTCAACATCCCAAAGAACAAGATGTTAAAATTTACATAAGGAAATTGATTACATGCGATACACCGTATGTGGTGTACATATTGTGGTGTCCCTGTGATTTTCTATACATTGGTAAAACTGTAAGACCACTCAAACAGAGAATCCAGGAACATGTCAGGTCCATCCTTAACAAACGACAAGATACATCTATTGGTATGCACTTTGTCCTGTACCATAGCTCCACTCCGAGTCATTTGAAATTTATGGGACTTGAACATGTCTCAAACTTACCTTTAGGAGGGGACAGAGCAAACAAATTACTTAAGAGGGAATGTATGTGGATTTTTAAAATGAATTCCATTAGGCCAAATGGCCTTAATGAGAAATGAGATATTAAACCATTTCTAAAAGATTAGGAAACTTTCATTTTTTTGATCTCTTCAGTGCTAATAATGCTAAGGTTTGTTTATCCTTACTAGCCTTAGAATAATTGCTCCGTATTGAAAATACTAACTTTATTATTTTTCTCCTTTATCTCTTTTACAACAGGATTCCAGTTGAATTTTGATCTACAATACCTGTTTTTTTCAAAATCAATAAATGTGCCTTTAAAATATAAAAGAAAAAAGGAATTCAGACGAGTTTTGAAAATTATCATTAGGTTTTGTATGTTTACGTGCACTTACTGGTATAATCCTTATTGTTTGATATTATATGTAACATGTCTCTTTAAAAGTTGTAGTCATAAGCTCATTAATATTTAATTAATTTAACATTTATAAGTGCTTTAATCATTGGTTCTGGTACCCCCTTTGAAGACTCGTAGGAGTCGAGGCGCTAGGGGTGTTCTGTGTCTTTTGCAGCATTCTTTTTGCACCAGATGTAATATACATTGATTAGTAAAGACTTTATTAAAGTTTGAGTGTTTTTTCACTAAAAAACGTTCCCTTGTGGTTCTTAGTCTTTACCTATATAAGACATTTATTTGGTGCTTTTGGCTCCTTTGCACTCTCAAACTTTAGATTTTATTCATTCTTGGGTTGGCTGCCCTTTTGAGAGCTGCATGGTTACTTATTGGATTTCTGTTCACGGTGTTTCCATTTGGATTTCCTAGGGTTTTGTTGACTGTAGGAACCTGAACTGAAACTAAGTAAGACAAACAAGTTAATAGAAAGGAGGGAGAACAGCATGTTTTGACTAATTTTCACACAGCCTTTCTTGAGTCTTTTACAAGCCTGTCTCAGAGTGAGGTCAAAATTCATAGGGACATGAAGCAGCATATCCTGGTCAGTGGTTCACAGCAATTAGTGACTGTGGAAAGAATACTGTAAAGAGCTACAAAAGGAAGTTGATATTCTGTGTGAGCCCTGTTCTTTAATTTCTTTTATACTTTCATTTGGTACTGTTACTAGTCAGAGGGAGGAAGGAGAACAGTAGTACAGAATCTCCAGTAGGACAGAAGTGCCCACCCTAGAAAAAAAATGCAAAAACTCAAATATAATGCAAGTGGAGGAACTATTTTATCTCCAAACATATTTTAAACTAATATTGCACTAACTTTTTAAAATTAAACTTCATTTTTTTTACAGTGCCCATTTTCTAAGCGCAATAATACCCTCCAAGGTGGGTAGTATTGTGCTATGAACCTTCCAGGGCTATAATGCCCTCTGCCTGTGGCGTCGGGCCTCATTACGCCCCTTGGCGGTCCGGTATAGCATAATACCGCCCACCCTGTTGGGTATTATTGCTTACACTGAAGTCAATAAAGACTACATCACAAGGTATCCTGTTGTCCAACAGAGAGCTAAATTGTTCATAAAAACAGATCAAGTTAGTTAAACAACTTCTGCCCCTCTTAAAGCCATGTTGTTGAAAATCGTGCATCGATGACTGGGGCAATGATGTTTTTAAAGAGACGTTCCAATACTTTACATATGGAAGAAGCTAAACTGATGGGCTGATAGTTTTTCCAGAGATGTTTAGATCCCTTTTTATGTATTGGGACAAATAAGGCCTCCTTCCATTCTACAGGAATATAATTTTTTTTTTGTATGAAAGTTCAAACAGAAGTTTTAATGGATAAGCAATATGGTCAGCCAAGAGATGTAATAAGTGGCCTACTATATTGTCTGGACTTGGACAAAATTAACCTTTGAGTGTATGTAATTTAGTAAGAATAAGATCCACAGTAAATGTTATAGGGGAATCAGAAGAACTGATGATAGACTGAGGGGTTTGGTTATCTGTTGTTGAAAATATTTCACAGAATGCTCTATTGAAAATATCAGCCACAGTCATAGGTTCATGAACAATGATGTTGTCAACTGACAATGGCCCCACCATACATGGTGTTTTTCTAAGAGAATTAATATATGAAGAAAAGTGTTTAGAATTAGATTTACTTGCAGTCCTAGCCAACTTCAGTTCCCATCTAGATTTAACCTTTCTAATTACTGATTTTCATTTTTTATTAGATATTTTATAAGATTCCCAATTGAGTGTAGTTTTATGTCTAAGATATTTACACTACTTTTTTTTTTTTGCTTAATTAATCATTTAATGTTATAATTAATCCATCTTGGAATCTGTTTGCCATTTATGGTCTTAATTTTAGAGGGAATATACGTATCCTGAAGAGAAGAGAAGATAGAAGTGACATAAAAGAGACCCAACTTTGATGAGGTGATTGATCAACAAAAATGGATGACCAATCAAAATTATCAAGATACTGTTTAATGGAGTGAAGATCAGCTTTATCATAAACATATATAAGAGAAGAGTTATGATTGTAAATAGTATGAATCTCTAAGGTGAAAAAAATAGAATTATGATCACTGCCACCGATAGGTGAGGAAACTCTAATGTCCCTAACATCCAGCTCAGAGCTACCCAAAACAAGGTCTAAAATGTTGTTACCTCTAGTAGTGGAAGTAACCCATTGATTCAAGTCAAGTTCTAGACAGGTGGACAGGAATATATTTCCTTTACAGCTGAAGGATGAAGAAAGCTGCCAATTTATGCCAGGAATATTGAAGTCACCTGTTATTAGGACCTTATCCATATGATTGGCAACATCAAATTCAGATAACATAGCCTCCAAAATAGGACCAGGTGAATTAGGGGGGAGGTAACATGTCCCAAGAATAATGAAGTCTTGTTTAGACAGAAAGAGTTTAATCCAAATGCTCTCAGTTGTAATATTATGAGTTTTAACTGAACTAGAAATATTCAAGGAGTTAATTTTATTATTAGTAAACAAAGCAACCCCAATACCCTTTTTTTTAATACGGTTATGTGAGTAAGAAATATAACCTGAAAAATGCTCATTCCAAAGTGATTTGTCATCTCCCCAAGTTTCACACCCAGAAATAATATCTATATCATCATTAACTGCTATGATATATAGTTCTTCAGTTTTCTTACTCAGACTCCTAGCATTGAAACTAAGGACACATAAATATTTACTAGAGAGTGTACACGAATCAAGAGACAGAGGAAGTACCCTAGACTCCCCCCCCAAGATTTAGCTGCTCCCTGCCACATTCTTTCTTGTTTGCATGAGGAAGGCTGTGGTGGCTTGGAGGGGGTTCCCCAGGAAGACGCTGGACCGCGAATGCTGAGTTTCAAGAAAGATGCAGTTGAAATGGTGACTTCGGCGGCATATAGAAGAAGAGAGCATGCACTTGAAAGAAAGTGTCCCCGAGTGAATCCTAGGGGCTTCAGGCTCTAAAAACAGTTTTAAATCAATATCGATTTTCATTTTATTTATTGAGAGTATCGGTTTCCAAACCTTTGAGTCATTGACTCATTTCCAAAGGCTCCACGTCATGGTACACAACATAATGGGAAGCAGACATTTATACAAAGATTACAGTGGGGTAGGGAAGGAAATAACAATAGGGTTAACAAAATGTGTAAAATAGTAGGCAGTATATAATATTATAGGGGGAGTAGGAGATAAGGTACACAGCATGGTGTGTAAAGCTGCTATTTCTATACAGTTGTGTAGCTATATAAGTCCTGTGGGGAGCTTGTGAGTGTCTGCAAACCAACTAGTCAGAGTAGAGTATAGCATATGCACTAGCAGGAGCTGCAAGCAGTTGGGATACTAACATTGTCATTAATACATAGTAAAAGTAGTGGGAGAGGTGGGTATTTGCCTCAGTTTTTTGTCTGCAGTAATGATGTTTTTTTTTTCCTTTTCCTTAGTGTATGAATGTGTTGTTTTTCATTCCTTTTTTTGGGGACATGAATGTAGTTTTTTTTTTTTAAGACTTGGTTGTTTTAGTTTTAAAACAGTATATATATATATATATATATATATAATGATATGATTTTGAGTTTCACGCATTTTTCTTGCGATCATACCATGTGACTAACCTAATATAGTGCATGTGCAGGCATTTGTAAACAGTTGGGCAAGCTACGTGTTGCATGTTGAGGTTCAGGCAAGAACGCTAGATTATCATTGCAATTCTTTTTTTTTCTTGACTGTGATTTTGCTTGAAAATGAGCTTTTGAGTATTCAGCTGTTTGGCATTGTATACCACTTTATAGCCATTATTTGTAGTCATAACAGACCGGGAAGCTAATTTGGGCTGAGCAGACTGATCCACCGAATACATTGAAAACACTGGTGTAGGTCTTTGTTGTAGGCCTTTGGATTTTATCCTGTGCTTCAGTTACATACGGCATTCACTGAGGGTATTTTATGTGAGAATGAAGTAAGCCACATTAGCTTCTTTGAATTGTGATTATATGTTTTAGGAAATAATCTAGCTAGCTAGTAAGTAATTTGCAAGTATCTAGCAGGTATCAATTAGAAACAGCTGAGATAACTGAGGATCTAAAGAACTGCTTATGTTACTTAACATGTGGGCTTTGATCTGCTGTTTAAAATATTAGGCTTTTTTCTTTTTTAGAATTTTATAAATTGTAGGCTTGTTGTGCTTTTGGATTGTGTTGATTTTGTAAGCTTTTGATATTTCTACTGATACTTCCCTTTTTGTTAAAGTTTCCTTAGGTTAGAGAAGTGGAATCCTAGAAAAAGAGAAAGTAAGAATCTTCAGTGAATGTGCTTTAGAAATTTTAAGAAGATACATATAAGCTCTTTTCTGATCTGGACTTACTTGTCTATATTAGGGTCTATCAAATATAAGACCCCTAAGAGAAAGTTTAAAGAGAGTTTTTTGGAGAGAGTTTCTGGACAAAGTATTAATGCAAGAAGACTGGCTTTGTAAACCTGTTTTTTTCAATTCTGTTTTGGCATCTACTGCCTTGCGGCCCTGTGATCTAAAGCATCAAGAATCTCCCCCTCAGGATCTTTCTTTGAAGACCCCCTTTAGTGATGCTGAGGAACTTTCTGGAATCTATTGTGACTTTTTTTATTTAGTTCATTTAATTTGAGTCTTTATTTAAACTAGTCATTCTTGTTAGCGTGGTTTGATACAATGAAGGACTAGCACTAGAAAACTGAATGTGGTGAAAACAAGGAAACAACAGTTGGGGCAAATTGAAGGGTCATTCCCCAATTTAAGATTTGCAAGGGACTTAAAGAATAAAGGGAATATTGGAAATCTAGGAAGTTATTGCAATAAGGAAGAATTAGGTGGCAACATGGACAATATGGTTAGAGCAGATGGAAGAGATGCAAGAGAGCAAGAGCTAGGGTTAGAACAGAGAGATTTGTTTAGGATGTTCAGTCAAGATATTATCAAATCACATTCCACGCCTATATTAGAAGGTGAAAATGTTACTAAGAAAGGAGTCAAGCATAAAAGAAAGAAGAGGAATTTAACAGATACGTTAACAGATACTCCTAATTTAAATGAAATTATTGGGGACAAGAGTAAAAATAATATTCACACTATCTTTGCTAATAATATAGACAACAAAGAATATAGGAAAAGCTCTAACTTAAACTCCACTAAATAAAAAACCATTAAGGACCATTTCTTAAAATTAGGTTCCTGTAGATCAGTTAATAATCAGGATGTGAATGTTGGAAATGTTGCAAGTAATGGAATTAATGTGGAGAATAGAAAGGCTGGTCTAAGTGGGGACTCTGTTATAAGTGACGACTTACGTAAAGATAACAGTATTCAGATTATTGAAGGCAAAAGTGATGTAGTAATAAACAAACCCCATTCAGGAAAGAAGGACACTGAGAGGCATAATATAGAAAGCCATGGGCTACACATTACACTAGAGGCCTCAGAGAACTTGCATTTTGATCCATTTATTAGCACTTCAACCTCACTGGAATTCTCACCTGAATATTTTTATGAATCTAACCCAAATCCTAACTGTCAATATGATTTAAAAAATATTGCTATTGATTTACAGGAAACCATTAAGGGACTTAAGCAAGTTTCAATAGCTGGCTAATTGGGGGGGGGGTCAGTCACCAGCATTTAAGTTAAGTGATTCTGTGGCTAATTATCCTACCTTATTAAGTGATGAAATGAAAAAGTTTATAAGTAACCCATATGCAGTTCATCTGGTGATTCTTGATCATTTAATTGATCTGAAATATGAACTGGATACAATGAAAAAAAATATAGCTATTAATAGAGGTAGACTTGATTATATACTTTTTAGGCTAAATAAGTCTGTTCCATTAGAAAAATCATTGTCTATCAGTGAGGTAACCAGTATTCAATCTCAACCAGATTTTCCCACTCTTGATTTGATTAAAACTCCATAAGGTAAAAACTGAAAAAAGAAAAATAACTATAAAGGGACAAAGAAGAGAAAAAAAAACAAGAATAAAGGAAAAAGCATACGAAAAGTAGATCAGAAGGCTAGCATCTCAGATAATACCCTAATGCTAATTGATGAGGTTAGGCTGTCAGTATCAATGGAAGACATGATATGGGTAAATAAAGATAGAAAGAATGCTGAAATGCTAAAATTGTCCAGTATGCCAGCTCAGGCCACTCAGTTCATACTTAATGATCAGGGTTTGGCTAGAAGGATTATAGTGGAATCAAATTCAAATCATTAAAGGAAAAGGAATGAAATAATTAAGGATCTGAAGTTGATGGAAGAAGCTGATTCAAAAGAATTATTTGTGACAGAGAGAGTGGTAGAACAAAATAATGAGGTATTATACACAAAAGTAGTTATTGAGGGAACGGGTCATTTAGGGATTAATATCACTGATTGTGTCGGTTTAACCCTATATGGATTTCGGGTGTATCAAGAGTGGTCATTTGATGATTTAAGAAATAAGATTGTGCACCTATTCAGGACAGCCATGGGAGCAGATATTACAAATTCAAATTCAAATCCAAATCATCAAATAATTAAGGATGTGAAGGTGATGGAAGAAATTGATTCAAAACAATTATTTTTGACAGATAGAGTGGTAGAACAAAATAATGAGGTATTATACACAAAAGTAATTACTGAGGGAAAGGGTCATTTAGGGATTAATATCACTGATTGTGCCAGTTTAACCCAATATGGATTTCAGGTGTTTCAAGAGTGGTCATTTGATGATTTAAGAAACAAGATTGTGCACCTATTCAGGACAGCCATGGGAGCAGATATTACAAATTCAGATATTGTACAGATGTGGTCAGACAAAGATGTGGATGGAGTGGAATGTTTATTGTCTGTGTTTCTGTGCTGCCCCATGTATGGCCAATCAAGTTTGGTTAAATAGTGGATCTCTAAAAAGAGCTGACTGTATGATTCATTATGAAAATAGGACAAAATTGAATATTGGTAGTGAATCAGACAAGAGTATACCAATGCAGGTCACTATCTTTGGTCTCAAATTATCTGCAAATGAGACAAGCAGTAGGCAGAAGGAAATATTAAGTAACCTGTTCACACATGTATTAAGAATCCCTGAAAAGATCTGGGAATTATTAAAGTTTGGAGAATCACTAGCAACTCAAAAATGAGTCAGGGGGATGTACTTTGAAGTAGCAAAGAGATGGCAGAATCCATTTTGAGTAAAGCCCTAGTGTTAGATGAAGCAAGGGTGCATATTATTGATAGCGCTGTTTTAGATAATCCAGTACCAAAAGTTATGCAGACTAGAGAATCAATGAGAGAAGGCAAGAGTATTAACGTACTCTACCTTTATCGATTAGGAAGAACAGCAAATGGAAATAGTAATAAACCTAAAGATACAATAACACATATACTGGAACGACTGTTAAATATTTCTATTGATAACACTGAAGCAATTTTGGTATGGAGACAGAGTTCTGATGTGGATTGTGATATGGTGAATATTGAGGTCAGCTATTTAATTTAATTTAATAAAATATTGGAGAATGTGAGCAAGCTTGACTTCATGTGAATCTATATAGTACCTGAAGAATCTGCCCTACAGCATAATATCATAAATAGCAGTGCCCTCCAAAAAACTGAGTTACTAAAGGGAGAATCTAATATAAATAAGACGTCTGATGCTGTTGTATATAATATCTCAACCTCTAATATGTCTGAGGTTTTAAAGACACAGGAAAACTGACTCCTGATGAAGCAGCAGAGTTGTATTGAGCAGGGTCAAATTAGGCTGCACCTGGTTTCCTGGAATATAGTGGGTATAATGGGAAAATTTGTGGACCATGAATGGAAGTAGATTATACTAAATTTAAATGTAATTTGCTTGCAAGAAACATGGCATAAGGTTGAGACAGATGTGATACTGAATGGTTACTTAACATTTCAGTCAGCTAGATTTAAGCAAACAAAAAAGGTAGAATGGTAGGTGGTTTAGTAGTCTGGGTTAAAATAGTAGAGGATATCTTTGCAGAAGTATTGCACTGTACAAGGAATATTATAATGTTATTACTCTGCTTGAAGGGCAAAAGATTCTGCCTGGCAAATGTATATGTTCCACCAAAGAACACTAAATATTACAATCCCTCAATTTGGGAGCAAATTGAAGATCTGATATATGATAGCTGGATGTTAACTGATTGTGAGGAGTTTCTTCTCTGTGGGGACTTCAATGCTAGGACAGGGAATTTTGATGGTTATGCAGTTAATGAATTTCATAATTAGGTCCATGTGGAAACAGCAGATAAAAAAGAAATACAAGGGATAATGTAACAAATGGTTTGGGTAAGAAACTTATAGAATTATTAACCACTTTTGATTTGGCTCCCCTAAATGGCAGAATACAAGGAGATTATACTGGGTATTATACTCATTTAGGACCCAGAGGTCCTTTGGTAATAGATTATTGTTTTCTGGAGTGGAAACATTGCTTTTTGGGATTCTTTAAAAATTCCAATGAGGGCAGAAAGTGATCATTTCCCTTTAATGTTGAAATCAATCATTTTAGATGAACAGTTACCGATTCAGTCACAGTCATTTGATACTGAAATCAGTAATACTAAAATTAAGTGGAAAATGGATGCCTCAAGGAAAATTAAGGAAATAGTAGCTAATATGCTCATTAAATGAAAATAAGTGAAAACTGTGAACATAGAATATAATCTGGAAAAATGTTTAGAAAAGATTAGGTTCACTCTTTCTACTCCAATAGCTGGTATTAAAACCAAGTATGTAACTTGCTTTGATGAGGAATGCTGCAAAGCGAAGAAAAATCTCAGTAGAATAATAAGGAGGGTTACTAGAAATAAGAGTAAAGGAGATCATAAAGAATTAAATAAACATAGAGAAGAATATAAGACATTTCTTGTGCAGAAAAGGGAAAATTATCAGCAAAAATTATGGGAAGAAATGTTGGAGGCTATTAATAAATAAGATCATCAGCTATACTGGCTTCTGGTGGCCAAAGGGTCTAGTAGTGTTAGATATGAAATTGACACATACATAACTCCAGAAATTTGGAAAAAGTACTATTCTAGTACATTTTTTAGTAACAAGAATATGTGTAGAACTGAGGATTTCACCTTTGATATGAGCTGCTTTGCACCATTCATCAATCAAGAAGGTTATTTGGCTATTGCTTCCTTAAAACCACATAAGGCTCCTGGTAATGACCAGATACTTGCAGAGGTATACCTGGTTTGTCCATCCTTGTGGGCTAAATATCTTGCATTTTTCTTCAATAATTGCTGTAGTAACCTGAATTTTCCTGTGTCTTGGAAGGGTGCAATTATAACAGCTATATATAAGAAAGGTAACAGAGCAGACCCTGCTGTGTATAGGCCTATATCATTGCTGGACCATATGGGTAGAATTTTTTCTAAAATAGTGTTAAACAGACTTAAAGAGGAATTTTATAATTTAGGGGATTTATCAGAAGCACAGATAGGGTTTCGTCCAGGGTATTGCACCACTGACAATTGTTTTGTTATTTTACATGTGTATGAGAAATATATAACCTTAAGGAAACAGAAATTATATGCAGCCTTTATAGACTTCAGTACTGCATTCAACAGTTTTTCTCGCAATAAATTATGGGAAATAATGTATAAGAATGTTTTCCTCCATGAAATTATAGCTATTATAAAAGAACTTTACTGGGAAAACATGGGTCCAAGTGAGAGTAGGCCATCAGGGACAGTTATCCTCCACATTTTCTACTAATAGAGGAGTCAGACAAGGCTGCGGTCTTGTTCCACTCTTATTTTGTATCTATATTGATAATGTTTTACTGGAACTTGGAGATTAATTGACTGACTCACCTAAGATCCTAAGTAAACATTGTGCTGTCTTAGCATATGCAGATGATCTGGTCTTGTTCTCACTTACACAGGCAGGATTGCTAACTAAACTTAATATATTGAATGATTATGCAAATGAACATGATTTAAAGGTAATTGAAAAAAGTTAAATACTAATTTGTGGAGGACAAAATAGGGTGAAAAGGTGGAGTATGGGGAGTAAAGAACTGAATACTGTAAAAGATTACACCTGTTTCAGCCTACAGTTATCAAAGGATGTGAAATGGACTAAAGAAACACAAAACCTGATTCCTAAACTTAAAAAATGTGCGATGTCTCTGCATAAATTTAACAAAAAAATATGGAGGGAACTCTATTAAAGCCCTGATTCTGTCTATTAAGGCTAAATATTATACCCAGCCTTGTATAATGGGGAAGTTTGACATCCAAGAGTACTGACTAATGGAGTTTGCCCTTTAAGGGGCAGACCAGGTTGTCCTGGTGCACCCCTTCCCTTTTCATTAGGATGGTAGTGCTCAGGAGAGGAGGGGGGAAGAAAGGGGAGGGGATAAGGGATAAAACAATGGCTAGGCAACAGGAAGGGGAGGGGCAAGTGGAGGTACATAATGGACAGTACAGAAGGGTTCAGCCACTTTTTGCTGGAGTTTTGATCTATTTGGAACTGCAGCACATCAGATTGGCGGAACGATTTGGAGAGGTTTGTGCACCAGGTACAGCAGGTAAGATAGCTTCCAAGGAATGAAGTTTATAAAAAAAAAAATGTTTAAAGATACATTGTTGGTGACTGCTTTACAATAAGCTGATTTTGAAGGAAGTCTTTAGCATTGCTGGCCTGGATGAATGTGTTGAGCTAATGGGTTAGGGTATATAGAGGTGTTATGCTTTGTTTGAAATGTCCGATTCATTGGGTTTAGGTTGGAGGTAATTATAGTATTGCTGGTTCAGAACATGCGTTTTAGTGGTGATAGTACTTTTGCAGTGGTTATGGAGATGTGTAGTCATGTTAGAATTGCGAGGCGATTAGGCACAGTTCTGTTGAAAAAGCGATATTGTGCTGGGGCCAGTTTTAAAAGTTATGCAGAAGGCCACACCGTCTGCCTGGTGGTGGGCTTAGCAACATGGGAGGTGTGGCGATAGCTTGCAGTTTAGGGCATTTCCTGTGGTGCAGTGGATAAGGCATGGTGCTGAGACTTTAAGGGTTGTAGTTTCAAACCCAGCTTTTTGAAATCGCATTAGTAGACAAAAAAAAAACAAAAAAACTGTTGCATTGCAGGCTGGATGGTGAAGCCTGGGCATCTGGCTGAGGGTTTTTTTTTGATTCCGAGGAAGTGCAGAAGGCCTAGAGGAGGCTCTGAACCAGAGGGAGCAGAAGCACAGCAAGGCGGCCACATAGTGTGACGTCACACACCGTGCAGCAGTCGCAAGGGAGCAGAGGCTCAGAAAAGGAGTAATTTTGGGCAGGAGAGGGTTGAGGGGGTGAGCCAGGTACATTCTGGAGGTTGAGTGGTAAGGAGAGTGTGTAAGTGCATGCACACCAGCTGGAATGCGTGGTTGAAAAGCGGACCCCTCCTCCGCCCCTAAAAACCTCACGGCCGCCTCCTTTGTTTTCTCGGGGGGAGATTACACCCCCCTGCTCGTGTTTCCTCTAGCCCCCAGCATCACCCACTAAGGGGGCAACTCGGTGGGGCCAGCAATTTCGCTGCCCCATTAGGATGGGTCGGTGAGAGCAGGGGATGGAAGAGGTGCATACAAGTAGGGAGGTGAATGCTGCAGGGCATAGCAGCAAAAGGGGCAATAGGGAGAGTGGGAGACCAGGGAAGAAGGGGTCAGGGAAGCTTCAAGGTGGGCCAACGACAAGGCTCGGGGGGGTGATGAGTGGCCCACATGGCGTGACATCACATGCCAAGGAGATGGGAAAAAGCAAGCAGCTTGGCCATTTTTTCTGTAGCATGGGAAGTTCTATAGTGAGAATGAAGGTTTGCTTGGTCGGGATACTGGATGGGGGTTGTTTCAAAGGAAGATGAAAAATGAAGGCACCGGGATGCCACGGGGCAAGGGAGCGGGTCAGAGGCCTGTTACTGCGGGGCCCGGCCATGGGCATGATAGCACATGCCAGAAAGGCCAGATGACAGAAGGAGGCCAGAATAAAGGAGATGTGATTCGGCAACAGGTTTTTCTTTTCCATAATGGGAGGAAGGGATCAACACAAAAAGAGACCGTGGCTTAGGATGGGGGGGATAACATTAGGGGATAGCTGACATCTGGCAGGAGGGCTTGGGGGAGAGAGACAGAGCATGGGAGGGGAATGGAGAGGCCTGGGAAGGCTTAGCAGCCACATGAGGTGACACGTTGAAGCATTTTCAAGGCCTAGGGAAAGGGGGGGGCAACAAAAAAAAAGAGGAATGCGCAAGGCGATATTGGTTGACTGTTTCCCTGGACAAAGGGACAGGCCATAAGGAAGTAGTAGTATTGGGGCTAAGTGGAAAACGGAGTTGTCGTTTCTTTGTTGTGGGGTTGGGGTCTTTTCTCCAAATGAAGGCATGCAGTGAACGTAAAATAATACATTTTGTTTTCTTCCCATAAGTTGTCTTCACAGTGAGAAGGATCAAAGGACATGACACCAAAGAAGAACAGGCCGTCAAAGGAAGATGCTTACAGAACTATAATTGAGTTGGCGGAAAAAGCCAACAGAATGTGGGAACTGGTGGAAGGGGAGGAACCAGGAAGACCTGGGGAGAAAAGGCAAGTGGGCCTGGGGAAAGGGGGCAGAGGGAAATGACCAGCTGAAAGGCCATGCAGTCCCACTAGGGTACCACCACTGGCAGTGGGACCCAGCAAGGTGGCTGATCCAGTACCTCTGCAGCCAATAGACCCGGTAACACCAGTACCTCCCCTAGATCAAGTTGGGATCCCCCCTTGGGAACCCAGGCCAGATCCCCAGAACATAGTGTTCCCTTCACAAACCCTAGTAGTTCACCCTCCTCCTCAACCACAGGGCACAAAAAGGGGACACCAGGAAGATGCCAGGAAGCAAGGCTCAGACAAGGTTACAGATAACACACCCAGTGCAGTGGGTGACAGTATAAAAGAATATATAGGTCAAATTGTGTCGGCACTGGGAACAGGAGGATTGGGCAAATGGAATCGGCTCTGGCAGAGATTAGGACAGAGAAAGAGGTGCCAGAAAGAAATGAAGGGGGTACAGAGAAGGAAGGAAAAGGTGCAAGGTAGATAGATGTGCCCGGGATGAGGATAGGCGAGCATGTTCCACTGGCCACAAAATAAAAAATATGGAAAGGAGAGTATGTAGATATATTCGGTCTGGTGAGCCGGGAAGCGGCAGCAAAGTACAAGGAAGCAGAGAACATAGGTAAGAGTGAAATGGCAGCAGCGAAAGTGCTGTTAGGGAAGAAGGAGGAAGACAAGTTCACAAAAGGGAAGACTTGGGACTGGTGGTTCGTAGGCTTTGCCACTTTCTCAGCCATTATCCTGGAAAAGAAGCTGGAGTTGGGCATCCCGCTCATCATGTATTCCCTAATAATAAGGTGGGCAAAAGCAAAGGGGAGGTGGGTTGGTTATACTATGATGAATTTTTTTGACAGAGATTGGCAACATTCAGGGATGTAAGATGGGATACGAAGCAGCTAGATTTATGGACAGATTATGTAACAGATCAGTCCACACCCAAAGGGGATTGGGAGAGAAAAGGAGCTACGCCCCAGAGGTACTGCTGGGCTTACAACAGGGCTTTTTGTTGGTGGTCTCAATGTCATTTTTGGCATGCGTGTTCAAAATGCGGGTGAGCACACCCAGCAAGCAGATGTAGAATGACATGGGCCCAAGGGGCACAGGGGCACGGGGGTCATATGTCAGGTCAACAGTTTTTTCAAGAGGGACAGGGGTTTAAAGGGCAGACATGGAACAGGGTAGGGAGGGGTAGGGGGAACATGAGTAGAGGAGATCAGAATCACTGACTGGGAGAACCAAGCACAAAATGAGAGGGAGGGACCAGGGAGGGAAAATGGGAGGAAAGACAGAGAGCAGTTTGGGGTGGTCAGAATCCCCATCACGTTAGAGGCATGGACAGTCTGGTTGGACAGATATCTGAACAAAACAGTGGTGGATATGATTATAGAAGGTTTTTCACTGCAGTGTGAGGGTCCCAGACAAGCGAGAAAGGCGAGCAACCTGGGGTCGGTTAAAAGGAGGGAAGAGATGTTAAGACAGAAGATAGGGAAAGAACAGGCAGCAGGGCTAGTAGAGGGCCCACTTGATACCCCCCCCATTGCGGAACATGCGGATTTCACCATTGGGTTTGGTACCCAAGAAACAAGAAGGGGAGTACAGGGTGATTCACCACCTATCCTATACAGAAGAGGATTCATGAATGATTTTATCAGGGAGGAACATAGCAAGGTGACATATGCGACACTAGAGGATGCAGTCTGGATAATCTGGGCTACTAAGTACGCATGGATAGCAAAAATGGATATTAAATCCGCTTTCCGACTGCTACCAGTTAGGAGAGGAGACTGGGACCTATTGGGTTTTAAAATTGGGGGTCAGTACTATTTTGACAAAGCCACGACGATGGGATGTTCCATAGCATGTGTAACACTTGAAGCATTCAGCACCTGCTTGCAGTGGATATTTCAAGAAAAAACTGGCTATAGAATGATCATCCACTATTTGGATGATTTTATTTGCATTGGTAAGGGAGAAAGGGAGACACAGCATATGCTGGTCAAGTTTCAGGAATTGTGCAGGGAACTAGGGGTTCCACCGGCACCAGAAAAAGCAGAAGGGCCCAGCAAGGTGCTGGAATTCCTGGGGATTGAGATAGATGCCCCGAGGGAAATTTTCAGGCTGCCGAACAGAAAAGTGAGAACACTGAAAGAACTGATCCAAGTACACATCAGCAGGAGAAAGGTACAATTAAAACAAGTGCAGTAGGTACTGGGGCACCTGAACTTCACCTACAGGGCCATTGGGCCAGGGAGGGCATTCACAAAGAGGTTAGCTAGGGCTACAGCCAGGGTCACCAGACCACACCATTGGGTAGACCTGACAAAAGGTGTCAGGGAGGATTTTAAAGTATGGGAGGAATTCCTCAGGGAGTATAACGGCTGCTCTTTCTGGCAAGAGGAGAGGGTGCACAACACAGACCTCGATCTTTATATAGATGCTGCCGGGGGGCTAGGCATGGGGGATTACCTGAGTGGCAGGTGGTTTGCAGAACCATGGCCTGCTAACTGGGTAAGGGACAGCAAGGTAAGAGATATAACATTTTTAGAGATCATGCCCATATGGGCATGTACCCTGGTTTGGGGAGAGAAATTACAGGACCAGAAAGTGACATTCTGGTGTGACAATAGAGCAGTGGTGGAAGTCCTAAACAACAGGGGGGCCAGGTCAGAAACGGTCATGCAAGTGTTGCGACTTTTAGTGTTAAGGGCTTTGCAGCTGAACATGTCATTCAGAGCAAAACACATAGAAGGGGTGCACAATACCCTGCCTGACAGCCTTTCCCGTCTGCAGCTGGACCATTTTTAGAGGCTGGCACCAACAGCGGAGGAACAAAAAACACCCATACCAACGAACATCTGGGACATTGGCAAGAAGGAGCAGAACTGTTGTTTCACAGCTCATGGGTGCCTTGGACTCTGAGGGCCTATGATGGGGTCTGGTGAGTGTTTCAAACATTCAGGGCAGCACACCAGATGGAGGTAATTAGGCCACTCACAGAGGAATAGTTGGGAAAGTTCACCATGGAGCAGTGGCAAAAAGGAACAGCCCACACCACAATGGGGGTCTACTTGGCAGAGATTAGTGTTATCTGCACTCTAAAAGAGTGGAAGGACCTGACAAAATCATTGTTCATTAGAAGGATGATGCAGGGATGGGGCAGGTTGAAACAAGGGCCAGTAGGCAATAGGAGGCCAATATGGGAACAGTGGCTAGCAAAACTAAAGGACGTGATCCCGGCACTATGCAGATCAAAGACCAAGGCCCAGCTATTTCACATGATTTATGTTGTAATGTTTGCAGGGGCTATGAGAGTGAGTGAGGTGGTAGGCCATGGCAAAGAAGACAAGGAAAGGGGATTAGAATGGGAAGATATAAGCAGGGGGATGAAAGAGATACGGATCAAGATTAAGAGGTCAAAAACAGATCAAAAGGGACAAGGTTGCATAGTGACACTAAAGGGGAAGGTAGAAGGTGCAGTATGCCCAGCGCAGGCTTTGTGGGCTTTCGCCGCAGAGTATGGGACCAGGACTGGGAGATTATTTGTTCATGGTAATGGGAGAAGGGTCACCGGCTATCAAGTCACAGCATTGCTCAAAAAAGGCATGCAATTCATGGGGGAGGACTGGGCTAATTATTCGTCCCATTCCTTGCGGATTGGACCTGTCTCACAGTGGGCAGCGGCAGGAAAAACTGTGAATGATATTTTGGAAAAAGGATGCTGGCAGTCTGCCAGTTATAAGAGATACATCGAGCACTAAAATAAGACATTAACGTATTGCTTTTGTTTTATTTACAGATGTGGTGACAAAATGGGGACGGGGAGGGTGGGGGGATACTATGGTGAGGAAACTAAGAGCATGTATAAGATAATTATTTTTGCTTAAAACCCATAGGAGGAGGGAGGATCACGGAAGTCTGGATCTGTGGCCATTCCTATATTTATTGGACTGAAAAGAGAGCAGAGAAAAAGGCTGGGGGAAAGCAGCTGTACCAGGATGTAAAACAATGTAGGTTGGTCTGGCGTGGCATCCAGCGGATGAGATGGGCACAACTGCTTCTCACCTTGAAGGAACTTAAGGGATGGTGACCCAGTCCAGACTTAATTATTATACATTTGGGGGGCAATGACCTTGTGGGCAAGCTGTGGGAAGACACATAGTTGCAGATAAAAAGGGACCTAGGAGCAATACAGCAGTGGTGGCCTCAGGTAAGCCTTGCCTTGTCGGATATGATACCAAGGAGGGTGTGGAGGCAGGAGCACAGCCATAGAGCTGTGTATAGGGCCAGGAGAAAGATGAACAGAAGGGTAGGGACATTGGTAATGAATATGGGAGGACAGGTAATACTGCAGGGTATAGAGGAATGGGTAGAAGATTTCTACAGGTCGGATGGGGTGCACCTGTTGGATCTAGCCATAGACATGTTTAATACAGAAACGATGGGCTTCATAGAGGCATGGAGGGGACACGCAAAAAGTGGAATATAAAAAAAAGAGGGAAAAGAGAAGGATTAAGAATGATCTTCCCTGAGGTAAGGGAGAATAATACCCTAAGTGTGGGGAAAGCCAGTCATCCAACGCAAGCTGGAGACTGGCTAGTGGGAAAAAAGGGGGGAAAGAAAAAGGAATAACACAAAAAGAGGAGGAAGATGAAGGAGAAAGAGGTCTCAGTTTTCACCTTTACCTAACAGAAAAGGAGAAGAAGAAGAAGGCACCCAGGTTTTCACCTGGGGGAGAAAAAGAGGAAGAAAGAGGGAAGATCAGAGATTGATATAAGGATGGAAATAAATGAAATTCTGAGAGATATAATAATAAAAAAATTATGAAATGTAATATGGAATTATGATGTATAAATAAATTAATAACCAATCTGAGCACAACAACAAACAAGGTCTCTGTCTCTTTGTGAGGGAAAAGGGGAGAATCCAGGAGAATGGAGTTTGCACTTTAAGGGGCAGACCAGGTTGTTCTGGTGCACCCTTCCCTTTTCATTAGGATGGTTGTGCTCAGGAGAGGAGGGAGGAGGGGAGGGATAAGGGATAAAACAATGGCCAGGCAACAGGAAGGGAGGGGCAAGTGGAGGTACATAATGGACAGCACGGAGGGGTTCAGCCACTTTTGCTGGAGTTTTGATCCCCCCACCCACCCTACAAGGCACAGCAAGAGGGAAGACAGTCAAGAAGGGACTGTATGGTGGGTCTGTCAAAGGTGGATGCCAGATGCGTCTGGTAGGACAGTTTGGGCTGCCAAGGTGGATGGCAGATGATAATATGAGTTATGGACTGCCAAAGGTGGATGGCAGGAGAAAAGGGAAAAAGGAGGCAGGGGGAGGGGAAGAAAAAGGAATAACACAAAAAGAGGAAGAAGATGAAGGAGAAAGTGGTCTCGGTTTTTGCCGTTACCTAACAGAAAAGGAGAAAGAAGAAGGCACCCAGGTTTTCACCTGGAGAGAGAAAAAGAGGAAGACAGAGGGATGATCAGAGATTGATATATGGATGGAAATAAATGAAATTCTGAGAGATCTAATAATAAAAATATGATGAAATGGAATATGGAATTATGATGTATAAATAAATTAATTGCCAATCTGAGCACAACAACAAACAAGGTCTCTATCTCCTTGTGAGGGAAAAGGGGGGAATCTGGGACAAATTAGAAATACCCTTAAATAATTTGCTTAGAAGGAGCTTGGGACTGCATAATTTAGTTGCATCTTCATTAGTTAGAGCGGAATTAGGGATTATTAGTCTAGAAGCATTTTTCTCAATCAGGAAAATAAGTTATTGGATTAAAATTCTTCAACATAATCAAAACAAGTTTACCTCATTGTGCCTGAATGAGAAATAAATGTTTTTAGATTTGGAATATTTGAAATCTAAATGGTTGGCTCAGGTTTCCCAGATTCTGCAGGAGACAGGGTTAAATTATCTAGAGAACTATGTTAAAAACGGCATTAGAATTAGCCTTAAATATCAGAAATATGTTAAAAATAGAATTATGGAACATTATAAATATAAGGATCTTGAAATAAACAATAAGTTGAAGATTGCTCCCTGTTTCAGATATAATGATAATGTAAATTTTTTCAGGTACTATTTTGAGATCCTAGTAGACAAGACACAGAGAATGCAGTTCACTAAATATAGGCTAGAGCTATTTCCTAGCAACATACATGATGCCATCTATAACAAAGATAGCTCTGAACAAGCTAAATTATGTTGTTGTATGGCAAATTCAGTTGAAGATTTAAAATGTGTTAAGTTTGTTTGTAGTTGGTGTAAGACCCCAACAGAAAAATGGATTGTACCATTATGCAAGTTTGTTTTAACTTCAGATTGGGATACATTGCTTGAAATATTCTTTATCACTGATGATGAAGTAATTATTAAAGCAGTAGCTAAAAATCTAGTTGCAATTTCTAGAATCCGATTATGGCACAAAACAAACAACTCGTAGAGGCACGATTACAACCAGATTGAGCAATTATGTAATTAGTAAGAAGTGTAAATGAGAGTGTTTTATAGTAGAGATTATCAAGATAGGTTAAAGTAATGAGTGGATATGTGTAAACAAAAAATGGAAGTTAAATTAATGGAAATATTTTTTTTACATTAATCTCTTTCTGTACAGCAAGCTTTTTAGATATTGGATAATTTGTATTTATATATTTAAGAGATGTTTTATACCTAAATATGTATTATCTGTGTGGCAGAAATTGGTGTATTTTGTCTTTCTATAATGATGTTTGAAAAGGTCATATGACCGATCAATAAACATTAAACTAACTAGTGGAAATGTTTCAGTAATAAGGGAGGAACTCAAGAAAGGTGTCTGAGCAAAGGCTTTTCAGATTAAAGAACCAGAGATATAATGGACATCATAAAGTTGACATAAAAAAGGTTACAAGATAAATATATCCCTATATAGAAATTGAATAAAAAATCAACAATGAAATAAACCTATGTTGGAACCGGAATGTGTACAGATCAATAAGAAGAACCACAGACATGATTTAAAATTATTAATAAGCTCTAAGAATTAGTAAAACCAAAATGAGAAGGGACAAAAAAAAATCTAATTCAGACTAGAACAAAAATGCTTTTCTGGCTATGTTAATAACTTCAAACACAGAGAATAGTGGCTGGGTAACCATGCAAAGACCAGTGTGTTCTGCCACAGAGGTCTGATTCCTATGACCTCCAGAGAAGCGAAGCTTGAGAGTCGCGAGATCAGACCCGGAAATAAGCAGAACACACTGGTTCTGCATGGGTTTACCCAGTCAGTATTTTTTATAGTGTATGGTACCCCTCGTATTTTTTTATCTAGTATTTTTGGCTTTTGTAATGCATTTCATGCATACAAAAAAAGACATTGTTGTTTCCCATTTGTCCATGGTGAGTTGTGTGGTTGCTAGGGACTGAGCATCCCTATGTTAGCATCACACACTCCCATTGGTTGCCATTCTACTGTGGAAGGGTTTTGTAAAACAGAAAAACATAGTGGTCGAACATCTCACTTAGCAAGAAGAAAAACGGACAAGATCACCCAAAAAATGTAAGTATCTGGATGATCCTGCATTTTGAGTTAATACAAACTGCTCCCATTTCTTAAAACCGCTGTGGCAATTTTCAGTGTGGATGTAGATAGTATTGCCACACGGTGGTTTTCAGGTTATGATTTCAAAACACGGCTTGAGTGTTGAAGTCTAAATGAATGGAACACTGTTCTGCACATACGGTCAGTACAGCATTCCATTCATTTTAGTCTCTGTGGCTGAACAGCATTTTGCTATGGTGGAATTTCTAGTGAGAACAACTTTCCACCATACACTATAAGGTTATATTTGTGTAATGGGCCTATGGACAGGCACTTGGTATGGGCTGTCCTCTCCTTCTAGAGGAGGTGTAAATGGGGAGGGGGGAAGGGGAGGGATGAGGATGGTCATTAGGGTTTTTGTAAGAGTAATAATTAGGGCTTGGCAGTCTGAGAGGTCTAGTCAGCCTTTTTCTACCATCATGTTTCTATATTATACTAATCTAGTTCTGAATTTGAAAAGAAATTAAACATGGGAGCATAGTTTTTGGAACAACATTTCTGTGTCTTAACCATGCCCACTTGACCCAGGTTAGTGAACAGCTTTTCTAAGTCCTCTGCATAATTGGATCTATCAGAAAATGCTGTTATTGTTCTGCTATGTCAGCATCTTCTTAAAGCAGAATGCAGTTAGTTACCAGAAAATCAATGGGACTGTTGGAGTTTAATCTAAAATAGATCTTTGAACACATAATGAAAAACATTTGTATGTCTAATATTTTTCTGTTTTGCCAGGCCTGATAGTACTTACACCAAGCTAGTTTTTGTTTTTTGCATTTATTACAAAGTTCTAGATGCATTTAAAAAAGTATGACTGCTTTCTAAATTAAGTTAGGATAGACTATTGCTTTTAATTCATATATTTTATGACAGGAACCTACTGAATGAACTGTGCAGTATCCTCAACATTCTTTGTGCTGTACAATGGAGACCAGTCAAGTTTTATGTCATGAAGAATCAATTATTCATCAAATTATGAGAAGTTTCAAGATTCATATATGAGGAGGTAATATTTGTGTCTGCAAGTAATTGGGCAATGGTCAGATATATTGGGAAGGAGAAGTCATCTATATCCAGTTCAGGTTTAACTATCGAGTCTATCAGTAGGTGGTATTTTGATGCATGTCCTAGTGGGTGGGGCGTAAAGACTCTCATTAGAATGTGAACTTGTTTATGGCATTTAGTGACCTTAATTTGTCAAGTGTTAGATCTGCAAAGGCATACTTTGGATGCATATATACAGTATTTGCAACAAAAGTCCTGCAACCCATACTGAGTCAGGAGAGTCTGTGGGCAGTGACATGCCATGACATCCAGCCTGCAGCCTGCACTTCTAAAGACAAGAATTACAGCAGCCCCATCAAACATGTGCATCTTTCTCTGCAGGGTACATTGCACCCTTCCCCCAAATGTAGACTATTTTGCAAAAATACACTCTTGCACTGGGCAGGTCTTGAGCCTCCTAGCATTTCAGCAGTAGATCTTTAGTTTCTGCTGAAGAAAGCAGTCGCTCTAGATGGTGCTCTCAGCTAATTTGATGGTGAAGTCCAAAAGATCTGTTTTATAAAAGGTTTAGGTTAACTGTATCACTCTGTGTTGTTGTTAATGGGCAATAGTTAATATACCTAAGTAGCATGCAATCCTACAAAGGGAGAGTGTCATTCACACTCTTGAACTGTTTGAGCATTATGGAACTCTGAGGACATGGACATTTTAATTGTCAGTTAACCAGTGCATCTGTACCACTTGAAGGGGAAATAACATTATTTAGAACTCTCTACAGAATTTGATGAAACGTTATCATTTTATATCTTTTTTTGCAATTGTGTGGCAAGGGCTCCACATAACGTTGTGTACTCACCAGTTTTGAGATTAGATAATTTTGAGTAAAAGTACTATAAACTTGGAAAAACAATGCCTTTTGAAGTATCTATGGAGCATTTCCAAGAGTTTGGATGAGTATTCATAATCATCAGAAAAACATTCAGGCCCAGATATTCAAACTGCGCCAGTCTGAGGCACAAGCCCCTGCGCTGCTCAAAATAGTTGCGCAGGGGTGTGGCAGGTGATATTCAAAGGAGTTAGGCTGTTGAGCAACTCCTTTGAATATCACCCCCGAGCCACAGCACTTGCGCATGGCACAGTAGAACTTGCGCCACCGCAAGTTGCCAGAGTTGAGCATTAAACTTGCGGTGGCGCAAGTACCATTGCGCCATGCGCAAATTTACGATATTCAAAAGGTGACATGCAAATGGGGCCATAATTTATGCAAGGTGCAGGGGGCCATTTGCATCTATTTATGGCCCCATTTGCATGCCATTTGCATGTAGGTGCGCCGATCCCCGAGGACTTGTTCCTGGCCACCCTGCCAGGCAGCAGCCATCGGGGACGGCTGGCTACGGTCGATCGCGGGCATCACAGTTACATGACAACCCCCACATCTCCCACAGCCCGATCGCGGGCAGAACACGTACATGTCGCCCCCCACCACATCACCCACAGCCCGATCGCGGGCAGAACACGTCATGTCGCCCCCACACACAGCTCCACAGCCTGATCGGCGGGCAGAACCTGTATGAACCCCCAGTGCCTGATCGCGGGCAGAACCTGTATGAACCCCAGTGCCCGATCGCGGGCAGAATGTAACCCTCCCCAACCCGAATAACTCCCTGGTGGTCCAGTGGATCGTAAAGCCCGATCGCGGGCAGAATGTCTAGCACAACTCCCCCAAACATCTCCCTGGTGTCTAGGTGTCCCCACCCACCACGAAGCCCCTCCCCCGCTCCCCCGAAGTCGAAGTAAAGATGTCCGACATGAGCCTTAGTCATCTCACCTGTCACCCAGTCATAATGATTATCTGGTTGGTTCGACAATACTTCAATGAGACAACACATGCTGCCTCACATCAGGAGCAATCTCCCCTCTTTGGATTATAAAGCACTCCGCGGTCTGTATGAAATGTGCTATATAAAAAAAAAATATTTCCACACAAGCAACAGCCCACAGAGCACAGACTTCTAGGAAAACATAAATGAACACAAGCTGAAATGGGCATGCTGGGTGGGCCATAGGTACTGATCTGCCGACACTGTCTATGCTGTTCATGTATCTATGCTATCGACTGCCAAACAACTGTGTAAACACTCATGCTTGCTTAGCAGGCATTGTGACATCACTGCCCTAACACTGCTATCAACATACACCTGCTTATAAGAAAATGCAGTTCATAACAATGCAGATGATGATAATGTACAGTAGAGTCACATTCATGGATCGGTCATGTAAATGTTTTCAGCTAGTGGATACACGGAGGCCAGAATGGTCCAGCAAGTGAGTAATTGAATTAAAAAATTATCAAAGGTGCCAGAAGATGGTAAGAGCTGAGGTAGGCACGAAATCAAAGGCCACTTATGAGGTACAAAAGGCACATTTGTATATTATTTTTGCCATACAAAAATTAAAAGTGGGTGGATACTACCTTCCCCCCGGTCCAGCATGTATCAAAATTATTGATTTGTATTTGTTTCAGCTAAGAACATAAGTTAACAAAGAAGGTAGAATGAATGTTGTCTCAGTAACTGTTATTTGATTTCAGCAGACTGGGAGCACAGCATCAAGGCCAGAGCCTAATCCATCACCTTTCAATGATGTGCTTCACATTGTCTCACAAAGAAAGGAGGATGAGCCTCAAAAACTCTGATTGCCCTTTCTAACATAACAGTACCTAACATCAAGTCACAGGTAATCACATTCCAGCAATGAGTTGCTTTCCCAGATGTGCTGGTAATGGCAAGCAATTAGAAAAAGACAATAACCAAATGAAGACAGCAGGAACTCTCTTTCACTAAACTGTCTTCAACCATCAAGTTATGACAACAGCCAGTCTGGCTTGATATGTATGCCACTGTCCTCTACAGGTCAGTGAATGACTAAATGTTGTAACTTTGTTGCTATGTATGGAAGGCACTGATGCATAGATGAGTGAATTTATGATTTATAACATGCTCTATGCAATGATCTGAAACTGCTTTTGAAAAAGTAATTGATCTACAATGATTGCTGCATGTACTATAAACAATATGACTCTCAAAGAAAAGAACATTGGACTGGTGTTGGCAAATCTGGCTACAACATATTCAGAAGAGACAGGGTGGGTAGGAGGTATGAGAATGGTACTGTATGTATAAAATGACATATGGACACAGAGATCCAGGCGGAACAAAGCGGTGTAGAGATTCTGTGCTAAGCAGGGCAAATGGTGTCAGCCTATAGACCAGTGTGTTCTATGGACCATCAGCCCTGGATGAAGAAACAGATAGGAGCAGATGCTAGCCATCCAAGGATGTCAGACAAGGATGAGTTACTGCTGGTTGGTCACCTCAATATTACAGACGTTGATATGATCATCCCATCAGCTGCATTAACTAGGAGCAGATTTTTCAGTGATTTCACTTTAGGATGCCTTTCTCAAGCAACTGGGCATTGAACCGACTCATCAGAAGAAATAATGGACCTTGTGCTCACAAACAGGGACATTGTGATTGCAGTAACTGGAAGCGTAGGCAGGTACGTCAGCAAGTGAAGACTGACAACAGTAATACTGACATATTTCACAGGTACTGTATTTATGCTCAGTCTTTACTGAGGAAGAGGAGAGGAAAATGTCTGAAGGCAGTACAAGGGTGTGATTACAGCAGCGAAAATGGACACAAGTCCCTTTACGAAAAAGGGTCCTTCCAGCAACAAGGAAGTATTAAGAGTTTATAAAGCAATGGGTAAAGATGGGGTGCATGCCATGGTCATAACGAACTAGTAGTGGTAAATGGCTGTCACTCCACAGAGGAAGAGTGGCCTGTGATGTACCTCATGGAGCAATGCAAGGACCAGTCCGATTCAACATCTTCTTTAGTGACATTACGCAGGACCAGAAGCATCGATGGTTGTCTGTTTACTGATGACACAAAGCTCTGTAACAGAGTCGACACACCAGAGTGTGTAGACAGAATGGGAAGGAACCTGCAGACAATTGCATAATGGCAAACTGCAAAGAAACAAGAAACAGAATTTAACAGCAGATAAGGACCACTCGTTCTACCTTGTTTGCCCAATTTCCTACCTAATAGATCAGCTGCAGACTCATAGTTAACAACCTACTTCCTCCTATCCTCCACTAGAATTGCCTTATGTCTGTACCATGCATTCTTGAATTCCCCCACTGTTTTTGACTCTACAATTCCCCGCAGTAATGATGTTCCATGTATCCACAACCATCTATGTGAAGAACTACTACCTCACATTCCTCACAAGCCATTCCTCTATCTTCAAATTTGGCACCCTCGTTTTTGCACATCTCTTTATCAGAAAGATGCTACCCTCTTGGACTATGTTGATTCTCATGAGGTATTGAAAGTTTTGATCAGGTCCCCCCTCCCTTTTCCTCAAGGCTATACATCGTTAGTTCCTTTAGTCTTTCTTCATTTGTTTCAGATGTAGACCCTCACTCATTGTGGTTTGCCTCTTCTGGACAGCATCCACCCGGCTATGTCTCGAGATGTGGTCTCTAGAACTGTACACAATACTCATAATGGTGTATTACCAACTGTCTGTACTGTGGGCCAAAACTTCCTATTTTCTACTGTTGATGACTCTCCCTATGCATTCCAGTATCCCCCGCCCTCCATACTGGCTTCTCATATCATGGCCCACCTTTAGGTCATCTGCTGCACCTTTACTGTGTGACATTGTGCACTGGGAATAGTATGCTAAAGGAAAGTGAAATAATAAGCAGAAACATGCCTCAACTGCTGTGCAGATGGGCCGTCGTATTCATATAGATGGAACCGACAGTACATGACAGGTACTGGAAGTAAAAGTAAGCCTCTTACTGATGACACAAAGATCTGCAACAAAGGTTGACACACAAGGGGCATGGAAAAGGATGAGAAGGGACTTGGCAAGGTTGGAGGAATGGTGTAGGATGGCAGCTTGGATTAGATAAGAAGAAGTGCAAAGTATTGCACCTGGGAAACAAAACACAGGGTAAGAGTACACGTTGGTGGAGGAGGTAACAACACCTCACTATCTTGTTCACATTTTTGGAACATCTTTCCTACATCTCCTGTGCTCCTTATTCCCTGGCCTTCAGATAATCTTAGGTTCACCTCTTTTCCTTTCTACCACCATCAACTAGATGTTCATCCGGGATGGTTTCTCTTGCTCCACTCCTCTTACACAGAAATATAAAACTGAATGATGGATAAAACCTCTTTTCCAAATGAGTCTGCAAACCCCAACTTAATAGATAAGCCACAGACCCCAAGTCCCATTCCATTATTAGTAGTCACATATCACCCCCTTGTATACTCTTCCATTGTTTTTGTTCCCAAGTGCAATACTTTTGTAATAGCAGTTAGGCATGACCAGGGGTTAAGTTAGAAGCCTCTCAATAACCCACCCGGTGGTGCAATGTCAGACTGGGTGCAACAACATGCCATATTGTAACTTACATCACATCAAACCCTGTTCATCCATTATTGCTATAGGAAAGAAACTACTCAAGGAAACTGGGTGGGGTGGGTGGTCACTACCAGGTATATGGCCCCATAGTCCCATTTCAGGCTGTGAAATCAGAATGCGTGTACCGTACTAATTGTACAGTACACAGTTGCATAGTGCTATGGATAGGGGTTGGGGCAACCATGGTCTCCACGACAGTAGAGTACAGTGCAGCTAGCCCTGTTGGGTTTCACGAGATCGGGTATAGTGGGGATCACTTTGCGACTTGTGGATTTCTGAATGCATCTAGTGATCTCTCCAGGTATACCTCTGTTCCTGTGAACCGGGCTGTATGTTTGCAAGGCATGGGACTTAAGTGTGGACCAGCACCTTCTGGGATAAGAGTGCAGAGTGCATGTTCGCTGCCTTTGGCAGCAACTATCCCATCCCCATAGAAATTTAGTTGCTTCAAGGTGGTTGCATCCACACTAGTCCTGTAGCACATGAGCCCTTTGTTTAACCACAGAAAAGCAGAGGACTTTACTGAACAGAATCTGTCCGGAGGTCTTAACCATTTCCGGACAAGCAAAATACATTATTTTGTGATAGAAGATCATATTATTTAGCAAATGTCACTGAAACCAAAATGGGAATACTAAGATGGACCAGACCATGACATGGGCACTCAATGCCAGGTTACTTACCAAAGGCCTTTAATTTTGGTCATTGTCTACCAGGACCACATCGATATCTGTTCCACTCGATCCATTTACACCACGTGCTGAGTTAGGAGCACAGTCCTGACAGACATCAAACAACCTCTGTTCAATTGTCACCGTATTTCATAGTTTACCAGTCTGTTCATGGCATGTTTAAGTCCAACAACACCATCACCTTCCCTGTGCAATCTGCGGTATTTTTCAGCATCTGCCACACACTCTCTTCAAGCATTTAAGTTGCTTGAGCCACAGCCATTCTATGTAACTCTGTGTAATTCATTTGGCATCCCACTACCCCGGTGGCGTTCTAAGCTCCGAGAAAGCTAAAGTCCGCCCACCACACAGGTGTACAGGAGCATGCATTTTTTTTTTGCACACAGGTGCAGAACAATGCATTTACAAGCATTACATGTTATGTTCCTGCCTGTGGAGCACCGCATCAGAGTGTCAAGGTCCTCCAGATAGCCAGTGTCCCTTCCACCACCGCCACAGATTTGAGTCATCAGAAATAGTGGCATCCCAATCGTGATACAGCTTGTGATGTGAGATACATAGGTGCCAAATAGGAGTGGCCCAGTACGGCCTCTGCAGGACACCACTAATGGCTATCCTTGCTAGCTGAAACCACTCGTCACTCTCTCACCTTCTGCACCAACGCCAGCCAGTTTCAAATGCACCTGACCATATTCACCCCCTATTCCAATGTTCCTCCATCCACACCATTATATGGGCCATGCTCCAGTAATGAGTGACCAACTATGACTGCAAGGAGTGGTCACAAAGGTCTGCCAGAGTGAGCGAGCTTTCAGCTAGCTCCTTAAGCACTCCAGAAGGGATAATGTCTTGGACATGTGCTTTATCCACTCTTTGGATTTCAGTTCTGCCACACACACTGAATTTGAATTTCAACATCCATTTCCACCACCTAATCTGGTGCCTCCATCCCGCCTCATCCGCTGCCTCGCCTACCTGACCATTCCTCCTTGGTAAAGACACAGACAAAAAGTAATTTAGCACCTGTGTCTTGTCCCTGAGGCCTCCTCTCCCCTCACCCCTTCTGTTCCAGATAACAGACCCAAATAGATTGCTTAAAGCACCTTATGGTGACCTCCACTATCTCTGACCCTGGGAGTTCATTCCATTTCTCCCCCACCCTGTCAGTGAAACAGTTCTTAGTGAGTGTTCCCCATAAGTCTACCTCCTCTATCTGCAGTGTCCCCCGATCCTCTTGTGGCCCATTGGTTTTAAAAACAGTACTTTAGCACATCTAGCTGCTCCAGCATCAATCATCCATGAGAGCCCTTCAATGTCCATTGTTATACCCTTGCCAGTTATCCCTACCTTTCATCTCTCCACCTTGTATCCTTGAATCCTGCAGCACTGTTCACTCCTATCTCCTCTCATTGTACACCCCTTTACTTTTACTCCCTGCTCTTATACTATTACCCATCGTAACACTGTATCACAACTGACTGCATATCATATGCCCCAGCCGCAGGGTTACAGGCATCCAGCATTGACAAAGCTCGGGCAATTGTCTTTCGCCACTTTGCCACTGCATGATTATTCCTCTAGAAGGGTTCTCAGCATTCTGGATAGGACACTCTCTGATGGGATAGGGTGCTCCAACCAACCTCCCTGTCTGAACATCTCCCCCACCCATGCACCATGACTTCACCGCACCGCCCCTTGATGCTTACCCCATGCCCCTATCAACCACTTTGTCTGTGATTACACTGAATCCATGAGCTTATACTACCACATTCGTTCCTGTTATAGAAACATCTGCAAGCGTGTCCCCAGTACATTCTCTCATGCTTTACCTGTCCACTTCCTCCAGTCCCCAAACTCATCTGGAACTAGCACCTCTACTGAATCTGCCCCAACTTGTGACTCAGTCACCGCCAGTGCAGGATTTGAGGTCATGCCATTCCCTTATTGTTATGTGGCTATCCATAAGAAGCTTCCTTTTCCACCCTCCATACCTGGATGGAGATTTAATTCTTTACAGTTGTTTTTTTGGTAAAACCCATTTCATTGTCATTCTGCTATCCACTGTAACCCTGCCTCCATTGTGGACTCCACCTGGCCCTGTCCAACAGCATGGCATGCTCTTGACACCCAGTTATGCTGCGCCCTTATGCTTCCTGATACCTCAACTAACTTTATATCATCATTTCTATTGTTGTCTGCAAAAGGGCACACTGGATGTTTCTAGTAGCTTATGTGCCATCAGTCTGTATGCCCTGATATAACTGGGCACAGAAAAGAAACAGGTTCCAGACATCGATAATTATTGTGATGAATTGCTTGAGATTGCTGACACACAGCAGCTAAGGGTGAGTCATGTGATAGACATCCATACAAAGCAATGCAGAAACCAATACAGACTCCAGGAAAAGTCAATGATGTAAGAGTTTAATTTATTCACATGGTTTTTAAAAGTGTCAGAATGGCATTTATTTTTAATAGAACAACAGGATGTAAGCTATTTCAAATCTACATTTATTTAAACCAAATGTATATCAGGAAAACAACTAGATGACAATAAAACATACAAGCTCACATCAATAAGTAAGACTGTATTGTCAGGAGCATAATAGCAGAAACTACAGACCGGTAAGCTTGACATCAGTGGTAGGTAAAATGATGGAATCAATTATGAAATAAAAATTGTTGAGTACCTAGAGGCCAGCAAGGCACAGGACCCAAGGCAGCATGGATTCACAGCAAGAAGGACATGTCAGACAAATCTATTTCTTAGACTGGGTGACCAACTTAGAACACCGGGAGGGGCTGTGGACATGGCCTACCTAGACTTTAGCAAGTTATCTGACACAGTGCAATACAAAAAGATTAATAAACAAATTAGGCAGCCTTGAAGTGGGTCCCCTGTGTTAGCATCTTAAAAAAATTGGATGGACAATAAAACACAAAGGCTAATAGTAAATGGAGGCCACGAAGAAAGGGGTTACTAGTCGGGAGTAACGCAGGATAAAATACTGGATCAGTTCCTTTTTTAAAGTCTTTATAAGTGCCATTGCAGACGGAATGGAATGAAAGTATGCCTCTTTGCTGACGACACAAACAACTGCAACAGGGTTGATACACAAGGAGGGGAACAGATGAACAGGGACTTGGCACGGTTCAAGGAATGGCATAAATGTGGCATCTTTGAGTCAATGCAAAGAAGTGCAAAGTAATGTACCTGGTAAACAGAAACCCGGGATGAGTACATAATGGGGGATGAGGTGGTATTAACAACAGCAAATGGAAAGGGACCTGGGTAGTCGTATCACATGACCTACAGGTAGGCAAGCAATGTGAAAAGGCAGTAAGGAGGGATGGTAGGATATTGAGATGTAGTGAGAGGTATCAACAGTAGAAAACTGGAAGTTATCACTCAATACACACAGTTGGTAAGCCCATCTGGAGGACTGCAACATCATACAGTTCTGGAGACCAAGTCTCCACAAGGACATAAACAGGATGTAGGCAGTCAAGAGGAGGGCAACTAAAAGTCGGAAAGCCTGCAAAAGAAGCCATTTAAAGACAGAGTAAAGGAACTTAATATGAATACCCTTGAGGGACGGAGGTAGAGGTGGGGACATGAGAGAAACCTTCAAATACCTCAAGAGAATCAACAAATTACAAGAGGGTAGCATCTTTCATTAAAAGAGATGAGCATGAAAATGGGACACAAAGATATAGGGGATGGCTCTGGGGCAAAGTGAGGAAGTATTGTTTCACAGAAAGGATGGTGGATGCATGGAATGGCGCTGTCTGCGGAGGTCATGGGTCAAAGAATGGAGGAATTCAAGAGTCCATAAAACCGCAATAAGGCAATTCTGGTGGGATTGTAGGAAGAAGCAGGCTGTTGGTTAACTGGTTCTGCAGCTTATCCAATAGGTAGGAAATGAGAAGACTAGGTAGGTCAAGCGGACCTTATTTGACGTCAAAGTTTCTGTTTCTGTTTCTATGTGTAAGACACATGATTAACATGGGAGAGAGGTAATATAATGACTTCAAGTCTGAGCAGTATGCACTGTGGAAAGTATATAAGGGGATATGGGAGACAACATATACCACACTGTTCGAATTAGGACGTAGATGTTTCATGGTGAGCTTGGCAAACTATAGTAGACAAATGGCTATAAATCAATGCACAATGTAAACGTGGTCTAAGTGGATTGATGATAGCCACCACTGAAGATGGAAAGCGTTTGCATACATACATATAGGCAGCAGCTAAGAAGACAGAGATGCACACACACACAAAAAAAAAGAATAGAGAAATGTGGACACACATACACACACAAAAAATACAGCAAATGCAGACTCAATTTATACCTTTATAATGACACGAGAAATGTAAGACAAAACAAGAGTTATTATAAGTTCAGAGTTCATCCTAAGTAAGGTTGGAGGAATGGCTCAGCATTGATGGAGGTGTACCTGAGAGAACTACAGTACTCAGGACAAATAACCACACTAGCATGGGATACTTACAAAACTGAGGCTTGGTGCACTGGCTTTAAAAAAATTAAGTGGAGACATAATGAAGAAGAGTAAAGTGCTGTGGAATATAAAGCACAGTACAGGGACATGTCCCCAAAAAAAAAAAAGTAGATCAAATCAGGCAGGACAGTGCTTCACAAACAGGCAGAGTGCAAAACGTAGTTTGAGCAGATCATATTGGAATGATAGACTGACAGAAAGTGAGACACACAAGAAAACAAGGGATCGCTCAATCGCCAGTCCAAAAGAAAGAATTCACCGCCCACCCCACTCTCACCAATATTCTCAGTCCACAAATATAAAATTTAAATTAATTCCCTAATTTCACTGGTGGTCCAGTGGACATCACCCTCTCCCGATCGTGGGCATAAGTAAATTAACAAATCCCTGGTGGTCTAGTAGAACCCCCAATCGTCCGATCGTGGGCATAAGTAAATTAAAAAAACATGGTGGTCCAGTGGGCCTCCTCCTTGCCAGATCACAGGCAAAAGTAAATTCAACAATCTGTGGTGGTCCAGTGGACCTCACCCAATCACGGGCATAAGTAAATTAAAAATCCTGGTGGTCCAGTGCCCAACCCCCCTTATCGCAGGCAAATGTAAAAGATAATATCCCTGGTGGTACAGTGGGCTTCACCCCTCACCCGATCGTGGGCATCACTAAATTAAAAAAATCACTGGTGGTCTAGTAGAACCTCCTAATCGCCCAGTCGTGGGCATAAGTAAATTAAAAAATCCCTGGTGGTCCAGTGGACCTCCCCTCGCCCACTGGTGGGAATAAATAAATTAAAAATCCCTGGTGTCTAGTGGAATTCCTCAATTGCCCGATTGTGGGCATAAGAAAATTAAAAAATCCCTGGTAGTCAGTGGACCTCCCCTGCTCCACAATGGTGGGCATAAGCAAATTAAAAGAAAACCACCCCCATCATCTGATAATGGGCACACACAAGAGGAATGACCTGGTGGTCCAGTGGTCCCCCTCCCACCCACATTTTGCCTTACCCTCCACCTGCAACCCCTCAGTCAGTGGCAGCACCCAGCCGAACCACCCCACCGACTGACAGCGTACAGTTTGTCTGTAAGCCTATTGGTCACTGCGTGGGTCAATGGGTGTTCAGTCAGAACTGTACTACATAGTCTGGAATTGTGAATGAGAGAGTTCATTCACATTCGGGACTGTGTATTACAGTTGGACTGAACATGCATTGGCACGCAGTGGGACCAAAAAGGCATACAGCCAAACTGTATGCTGTCAGTCGGCCTGGGCGGCGGGTGGGTGGCTTGCAGGGGTGTGTGATGGCACTGCCGCTGACTGGGGTGCAGGGTGGAGGGGTACTGCAGAGGGCGGGTGGGAGGGGGTTACCAATGACCAGGGTCGCTCATGTGTGTGCCGGTGATTTTTTTATTTACTTATGCCCACGATCAGGCAAAGTCCACTGGACCTCCAGGGATTTTTTAATTTACTTATGCATGTGAGATGGCAAGGGGCAAGATCCACTAGACCAACATGGATTTCTTTAATATACATATGCCCATGATCAGGAGGGGGGGGCAAGGTCCACTGGACCACCTGGGACTTTTAATTTACTAATTGACAGAAATGAATACTGAATATTCAGCAGAATAATTGAAAAAGGTATTGTACAGCCTTTGATTACTTCCAGTAGGCCAGTCCGCAGTAAGACTTGTTAGGCCATACCAGAACACAGAACCAGTCACTAGATGCACCGCTATTCACATACTGGCACCCCAAAAATACCAATACAAAGACTTTCTGCACAAATGAACTAGGGCAGCAGTAATTACAACTCTTGAGGGGATGGGTGCAGTTCTTGGGTGCAGGTAGAATCCACACAATTGCACATATAAAAAGGAAGACATAAATTTATGACATGGTCAGAAGGGACAAAACAGCACTACATCCAGACCAAAACATTCAGTTGTGCATTAAAAAATGAGTAACAGTGAAATCCCAAAGCGAGAGAAATTTCAAGCATTGGGAACTCACCTGACTCTGACACAGTGGGAAACAAATGGGAAGAGTGCTTGCTCTGACCCGGGAACCTATTTTAGACGGAAATGAGAGAGGACAGGTGCATGGAGAATATATGTGCGTGTTGATGCACCTTGCAGCGTTATGGTTAGATATAACGCTGTTGAGAAGTGAATGACAATAGTAGACATTTAATGACAGCACATAAGAAAAAGCTTGAAAACAAGTTTGAAAACAAAATACAAAGCATGAAAACATATACAGTTAAGGTGTGGAAGCTGCACATTACAGGTAAACAGGACAGAAATATGTAAAGGTTGAGGCAACAAAGTGCATTCATTCAGTGCCCTCTGACCCTGTCACACAAAGTATCTTACAGTACATAGCCATAAAACATAAAATATATCAACAGATCTGGAACACTAACCTTTTAACTATAGCTGTAACAGCACTTTTGCCCCCACCCCATTAAAAACATCCAACTTCTAAGTATGTCAAACAATGAAGCTCTTTCATTAGGATTGGTGGGTCAGCTATGACCCACTTCAGATATTGACTGTGATCTGCTTCTAAAGGTTCCAATATTCTCTGTTTGACCAACATAGGAAAATTTGTACATAATGTATCAGAATCAGGTGAGAGGCACATGTTGCATCATGGAAAAATAGAAAGTCTCACGCACAGCTGATGCAGGGCTTGTGGTGCAGCTGTGGGTCAGCCAACCAACACTGGAAATCAAAAGCAAGGAGTAACCACATTCAAGAAACATGACATGACATGCTGTAGTAATAGAATTAAAGTTGGACCCTGACAAAGCTCACCAGAGCGAAGTGTGAGGGCACCTGGTGTGCAGCAATTGCCTGCACCACCACATCACATTTGTGACAGCACCTGAATTTGTTAACAAATGCTTTAATTCTATCACTAAAGAAAATTGTGGTATGGTTTCTTGAAAGCAACTGCTCCTAGCTCATTTTGGTTTGGGCTCCACATTTTATGCATAACTGTTTTAGCATGTTGATAACACATTTGCGTGTAAATAGTGTTATTGCATAGTGCTACGTAAATGCTAGCTGCTGCCTCTTGTACCTTCCAGATCATACTTGACTACAGAGTGCAAGCTCCAAAGAATTTGGCTGGTACAAAATCTTAGTAAAATAAATACACATAAAAATAAAAATTGCAACTTGTGCTTGATTGCTGAAAGATCAAGCCTCACCAAGCTCTATAATTGCTACAGCTAAGTAACTCTTTTATTTCTGCATTATGGGGCCTATGCATGACATGGGCATGGGTACATGCACAAGGTACATACCTGACCCACACTACCCAGCACTTGAGGGCAGGTCCACACTGGCCAGCATTCACCACTGCCAGCTGCCTATCCACAGCCCCACCAACGCACGCAGCAGCATGTGGGAGGAACATGGCAGTGCAGGCAGACATCCAGTTGGATGCATGTGCTGGGTCCTGAAGTGTATCCCCTGCTGTGCTCATTCAGGGTGTCCTGGGAAGGAGCATAACTTGACATGGTTTGAACACTGGATGTCTGCCCGACACCCTCAGCCCTTCCAGGCAGCACAGTAGAAAAGTGTGTCTGTGTACAGGGGATCCCAGTCCTGCCCTGCTGTTAACCTTTCAGGGGCAAGTAAATTCTTATGGCAGGGTCCCCCTCACATAGCATTATGTACTTTGGTGCTTTAAGTGCTGTCATGCATATGTGTGGCTCAGGTACCACTGGAATGTTCCTGCCCCCCTGGTGTTGCACTGCATATCCGCTTGGAGTATCCAGTGTACAAGGTGCTAGCACACTTGTGAAGAATGACACTGGGGTGCAAAGATCACTGCTGCATGGAATGTGGGTGTAGGAATGCCTACTTGCTGCCTTTATGCGTGCATAGGCATTCGAGCATAGGGCCCCTATCTGCACATTCACATGTACATGTATACAGAACCAAAGTGCAATCTGTTACTTTTTAAGGTTAACATCCATTCATTTATAGTCTCAATCTGGCCATTTTAAATTAAAATGGTGGGGAGAAATAGCTGAAGTTTGAAAATGTCTATGAGACATTATTCAAATATGTGTTAAAACATCTGAGTGAGGTCTTTTTTTTTACAAGTTCTTACTGTAATATCACATGCATTGTTTACTTACTCGGAGCATGGTCAATACAAATGAACAGGGCACCTGAGTTTTGGTGTTACCACAGTAATATGGTTCCTGGGATTTTATGTTTTGTTTAGATGCTGATTTAAAAGAAAAAATCATTTAGAGATCATAAACATAGACTCAAATGTTGCAATAATTTCATTTGATATTTTATTGATTTTAGGAAACATCCCTGACTATATAAAGTATCCTTTTAGAGGTGTCCTGTGTCCTACAATATAAATAACACTTGCCAATAATAAACATGTAACAGACCTAAAACATCCCCATTTCATGCAGCATTTATAAAAGATTACAGAGTGCAAGTAAAGGCAGATCATTTTCATATGGTCATAAATTCTGCTGTTAAACTGTTCCCAAAGAAATTAATAATCCCTCCATTCTTTATAATCTTGAGGTCGTTGGTGCTAAAGCTTGCAGTGCGGCGAATTAGCGAAGCACTCCGGCAGAGACAGGCTCAGATGCGATAATCGCAACACATACTGTCCACCGTGGCATGAAAACGGAAGCTAGGTGGCAGTTAGTTATGGTGCTAGGCACCTTCTCCTCTCGGTCTGTGTCCCGTTCTCTTTTTCAGTCGTTCTCTGGAGCTTCTGTACTCGATAGTTAGAAACTAGCCAGAGAATCGTGAGAATGGTTACACCTGAGGCTCACTAATAATGTTGTTTTCACAACCCAGGTTTGAATAAGGGATAAAATAATTGAGGTGAAAAGTTTCTGATGGAATCGATTAGATTAATGGGTCTGTACACTGAAGGATTATTACTTTCACCTTTTTGAAAACAGGATCGATTATACTCCCCAGCCAACTTTTGGGAAAACAGCACCATTGAATGCAATAATTAAAAATTTTGCGAAGAACGCGTAATCACCAATCAGCAAATAACTTTAATACATTCGCTAATATGCTATCACGGCCGGGGCCTTGTTAACAATATTCGATTAATGGCAATTATTCTTTTGTGACTATGTATGTAAAAAGGTTTGGGATAAGATGTAATAGTAAGACCATTTTAATTAGATGATGAAATTTCTGAGGATGAAATGTTTAACTGAGAAAATTGATTTACCAAACAGCAGAGGTAATTCCTACATCTATATTTCTGGAGTATTCATTAAAGCCCTGCCTTACCAGTAACCAGAATTGTACAGCATCTTATGAAAGAATTGTTTTAATTTCTGCCACATTTTGACTTCATATTTTCTTTTCGACTTCAAGAGTCACTTTATACTGTTTGTTAGGTTTTTGATTATACTGTTAGCAATTAATACTGACTTTTTTCGCACAACAGATAATTTCTGTCATATTTCTTGTAGCTTTTCTGGATGCATCATTAAGCCATGTATTCCCAGCACCATCTGACCAGCTGTGCACGAAACATTCTTTTATTTTAATGCAATTTTGGTTCCTTTCCTCTAATACGGCATTTACTGCTAGTGAACAGTAACACTTCTGGTGATACATTTTGTTTGACCTCTGCAGCCTCGACCGACACCCATCAGTCAGACTGAGAACCAGGAACCTATGCTGAACTGCTGTTGTGATTAGCCCTTCATCCCCTCTGAAAGCGAATTCAGCAGGGATGGAGCAAGTCCATCATGCAGGGTGGATGATCGCTACAGACCCCAGCTGTACTGCTGCAAAGCCACAGCATCCTGTCTGCACAAAAGTTTTTCTTCAGTTCTGCCAGTCTTTGACATAGACTCGCATGTACAACTCCCGTAAGGGTCTTCATACCAACCCAATCAGATTTTGGCTGTGTTCCCGATTTTGAGGCAGGGGTTGATAGATATGCACCAGAGCCAGGAAGCGGCATAGAAGTTTAAAACCTCATTTTTAAATTTATTAACATGGATCCTACAATAAAACGAACCTGTGAAATTTTATGTCTGACTGTATGTAATGATTATGACAATTTCAGTTAAATTACAATGTGCTTTCTCTCTCTATGTTCCTACTTGATGTATTTAGTTTTTACAGTGACCAAATACAAACTTTACAGCATGGGAGGCCTCTTATGGAGACTGTCAGATGTCCAGACATTGCATCTCAGCCTGGGGATATCCTGAAACTATGAAACAAAACTGGACTCATTCAATTTTTTTATTTTCATCACACAAACACCCACCACCATCATTTTACTCTTACCGCTGAAAACAGGTAATGCACTATCAAGTGTTTCGGGTTAGATGTGCTCATTCATGCACAAGTCCCCTTTTCTGTACTCCCTTCCAATCAGAGTACACAGTGTACAGAGTACTCATTCAGCCGCCAGTCACATCTCGTCCACAGCCACTGGCGGGGCGCGACTTTCACAATATTCTCATCTTGTCTTCCAAGGCAAAAAACAATTTATACAGAACTATAGTTGCTAGTATTTTCTTTAGGAAGACACCTCGTCACCGGTCAATTTACTCAATGATGCAACAACGTGTTCTGCTCCCAGTACCCCTTATGGTAATTCTTATAAACTGCCCTTTAGTTTCCCATTGTATTACATTTTGTCACAAACTTAATATTCCTGTTGTCCAGTGCAGTCCAGTTGCATCATAAAATGTTTCTCCTTTTTGCCAGTCCCATAGCATTTCACGTGTCTTTACCGTTTCCTGACATTTATCCAGACTTGTTGAAAAACTGGAAAATTTTATTCTCAGCATTTAATCACCTATATTCGAATCGTTCTTCACCTCACCAGAATTCACAGCTGTAGTCTTGGGGTAAGGGACCCACGTTGCTTCCTTCACCTCTGCCAAGATACATATGTTTATTATTCCGCAATATAACAAGAACTTCCCACCACTAGCGAGTTTTATAATTTATATGACAAGCTGTACAAATAAAAATAATTGGAATGGTGGAAATTGAGAAAACCCGTTAAGCTCGCCCGATCGCCACTGTACCTTTCCTAGCCCACTCTCCTGCCCAGCCGTGTTTATTTGCCTGTTTAGTCCGCAAGTGAAATTAAATAAAATAATCAGTCTGCAAAACCACCTGCTCGCTCTTGCTCCCACTGACTACTTTTCTGAGATTACCTGGAGAAACGGCAGCAATAGTTGACAGCATTTGTAGGAACTCACCTTCCACACTTTTCAGACAGGAACCCAGAGGTATAGTGATTGTTTCAACGCGGCAGCCTAAAGGAGCTGGAAACGCTAGGGACAGGTGTGATAAGAATTTATATGTCAGTCAAAGCAGGGCAATGTGGCGCCACTGCGTGGGGGCTGTATCTACAAAAGGAAGGATTGTATGCGGACCGAGGGAAAACACAAACGGGTAAAATTACGAACATTAGGAAATTGAGCTAACAGAAAGAACACATGTTTAGGTAAGGGATGCGCTGAACATACTGAAGGGTTAATTGTTGAAAAGATGCAGTGTCCTTCACAAAACGATGGACAAAGGCTGACAGTGCAGCTTTAAAGAAAAGGATAAAATGTCTCCCTCATTGACTAAATTGGCTGGAATGGTCACAAACCATGCTCTAGTGAGTTTCACATGCTGAATAGCATGGTTCCCTTGCCCTCTTCAACTGTTCAGCTGCAGTTAGTGTGCCTCAGGGTGGTGCAAGTGAGTGGTGGATGTCACCTGGGGCAGACACATGCCTTTTGCACTCCTGCATGTTCCTCAGATAGAGAGGTGCAAGGAAGGTGCTGGCTTTGAGCTGCTACTGGCATTTCAGAGTTACAGCACTGCAGGGAAAATGAGTTAAAATGGAGTGGCAGTCCTCACAACTCACAATGCAAAACACTGAAAAACACCAATAAACAAGTTAAGACATGAAACCAAGCCCTGAGCATGACTTAAATACTGACACCTGTACACTAAATTGGAGCCTACAGTGCTTGAGATAACAATGCAGAAAAAGATAGTACTGCCAAATGCTTCCAAGAAAGATTCACTTAGGAAAGGCACAAGGCTACATTTTGTAAAGAAAAAACCTTACCAGTGGCAAGTGGTACTCATTCAAACTTTAAACAGTAGTGAAAATTTTGTAGCTGGTTAGCCAAGTTGAAAGTTAAACTTAACTGCATGGATTTTCTAAAATTTCAAGGTGTTGCCTGCCATCAAGTATCTCCAAACCGTACCTTAGTCACCACAGTGATCCTGATAAGTTGAGTGCTGGCCTATTTTACTCACACAATTTTAAAATACTCTGAATGTTTTTCTGATGATTATGAATACTCATCCAAACTCTTGAAATGCTTCACAGATACTTCAAAAGGCATTGTTTTTCCAAGTTTATAGTACTTTACTCAAAATGATCTCATGACAGAACTGGTGAGTACACAGTGTTATGAGGAGCTCTTGCCACACTATTGCAAAAAATATATAAAAGGATGTGTGGAGGTTATTTGGGTCACCTTGCTGATGCAAGGGGTAAGAGAGTAAAGGTCAGAGTGGTATACAGACCATCAGCACAGGTGGAGGTCCTAGAAGAAAGTTTAGTGTCAAATCTCGAGGGACGCTATAGATTAGGAAAGGAAGGGTAATAGTAATGGGGACCTCAACATGCCAGGAACAGACTGGGACTATGACATCACCAGTGGCCAAAGAGCAGAGGCTGCTGGATGTCTTCCAGGATGCATTTCTTGAAACAACAGGTGGGTGAACCAACTAGGGATGCCCGAACACTGGACGTGGTCCTGGTGGACAGTGAACAGATAAGGGGCATAGAGGTGAGGGACCTGTTGGCTGGGAGTGATCATGCCACAGTCTGGTTCTTCCTGGACCTGGGTGGGAGGAAAGCCAAACAAGGACAGTAGTAACCGACTTTAGGGGTGCAGACTTCAGGGAGATAGGGAAGGATCCTTAAAGATCATCTGGACAGGATAAGGCTGGATATGAATGCTGACAGCAGGTGAGGGATAATTAGGAGGGAAATATAGAGAGTTACCAGATCCTGCTCAAGGAAAGGCATAAGTTCGGTGAGGCCAGAAAACCCTGCTGGTGGACCTGGGATGTACAGGAGGTAGTGAGGGAAAGGAAGGCAGCCTATAGCCACTTCAAGTGGTCAAGGAGTGAAAGGGATCAGGAGGAATATGAGCTGACAGCCAAGAGTGTCACCAGGGTGGTGAGAGCAGCTAAGGAAAAAAGGAGCAGTCCTTGGCCAGTGGGATCTGGAGGGGGACAAGGGTTCTTTAGATACATAGGGGAAAAAAGGAAAGTAAGCGGGCAGATCAGCAAGATAAGGATAGGGGATGGTTGGGCACAGGGAGGCATGGGAACAGGCAGAAGTCCTAAATGAGTGCTTTGCATCAGTTTTTACCAGAGGGGATGGAGGGCTATGTCTTGCAATGGGAGCAGGGGCAAATCAGAGCAAGGGGTGGGACCTGTAGAGACCAAGGGACCCTGATGGGTCTGGGAAAGGGAGTGCCACCACAGACAGGTGGGGGCCCAGCAGTGCATGGTGAAAAGGGGAGGGACATAGAGGCTGAAATCACAGTACAGAGTAAGGGAAGCCTCAGGTCCCTTTGGACGGAGAAAGCACCTGGCCAGATGTGATACATGCCAGGGTGCTGAGGAACTGGCGGACATCCTGGCAGTCCCTCTAGCAGAGCTTCTCAACATCTCTCTGAGGACTGGGTGGGTGCTCCAAGACTGGAGGGTGGCCCATGTCGTGCCGATCCAAAAGAGAGATCAAGAGAGAGGTAGATAATTACAGGCCTGTTAGCCTGACATCAGTGGTCGGAAAGGTGATGAGGGTATTGTCAAGGAAAGGCTGGGGTACTGGAGCAAACTGGGTACTTGGACACTAGGCAGCATGACTTTACATAGAAACATGGAACTTGACGGAAGATAAGGACCACTTGGCCCACCCAGTCTGCCCATTTCCCTGCCTACTGGATAAGCTGCAGATCCTAGTTAACCAGCAGCCTACTTCTTTCTACCCCCACCCCTAGAATTGCCTTATGACTGTCCCATGCATGCTTGAATTCCACCACTGTTTTTGACTCCACGACCTCCTCGGAAGGCCGTTCCATGCATCCACAACCCTCTCTGTGAAAAAATACTTCCTTAAATTACCTCTGAGCCGCCCCTCTATCTTCAAATTGTGCCCTCTTGTTCTTGCACACCACTTTTTTTGAAAGATGCTACCCTCTTGACTTTGTTGATTCCCTTGAGGTACTTGAAAGTTTCTATCATGTCCCCTCTCCCTCCTTTCCTTGAGGCTATACATATAAGCTCCTTAAGTCTCTCTTCATTTGTCTTCCTGTGCAGACCCTGCACCATTTTAGTGCCCTCCTCTGGACAGCTTCCATCCTGTCTATGTCTTTGCGGAGACTGGGTCTCCAGAACTGCACACAGTACTCCAGATGGGGTCTGACCAGCTGTCTGTACAGAGGGATAATGACTTCCTGTTTTCTACTGGTGATGCCTCTCCCTTTGCATCCCAGTATCCCCCTTGCTGCCCTCTCACATTGCTTGCACACCTTTAGGTCATCTGATATGACTATCCCCAGGTCTCTTTCCATTTTTGTTGTTGTTAGTATCTCACCCCCATTGTGTACTCTTCCCTGGGTTTTTGTTTCAGGTGCATTACCTTGCACTTTAGCATTGAATCTAAGCTGCCATACATTTGACCATTCCTCTAACCTTGCCAAGTCCCTTTTCATCCTTTCCACCCCACCTTGTGCATCAACTGTGTTGCAGATCTTTGTGTCACGCTTTGTCACGGAAAGATCGTACAGACAAATCTTGTTGAGTTCTATGACTGGGTTATGAGAGCCCTGGACCAGGGTAGGCTAGTGGACATCCTCTTTCTGGATTTTATTAAGGTGTTGGTTCAGTACCCCACATTGGCTTGCTGGCTAAGCTGAAGGAAATGGGGTAGGGAGACAGTTGCTAAGATGGATAGGAATTGGCTCTCTGAGTGTACTCAGAAGGTGGTGGTTGGAGGGATAGCCTCATCCCCAAGGTGGGTTAATAGTGGGTTCCCCAGGGGTCAGTGCTGGGGCTACTCCTGTTCAACACCAATATCTCAGACATCAGGAGGGGATCAGGAGGAGATGAGTCTCTTTGCAGATGACTCAAAGCTGGCTGCAATGATGGATGGGGAGGAGTGGAGGGTGGCCTTGCAGGAGGACCTGAAGGCTCTGGAAAGGTGGTCCAGAAAATGGAAACTAAAATTCAGTGTGGGAAAGTGCAAGGTTCTGCACCTGGGAGTCAGAATCCAGACCAGGGATATACCCTGGGAGGAGACATGATTCAAGTTATGGAGGGTGAGAGGACCCTGGGTAGTGGTAGATGTCAAAATGAACAACTCAGAGACCTGTAGAAGGGCAGCGGCAAGGGCAGATAGGATGCTGGGATGCATCGCCAGGGCATTACTCTCCAGAAAGGTGGAAGTGATCCTTCCACTGTACAACTGCTTGGTTAGACCACACCTTGAGTATTGTGTACAATTTTGGAGACCACATTTAAAGAGGGACATTACACTTCTAGAGAGGGTCCAAGGAGGGCAACCAAATGATCTGGGGCTCGGGGTACAGGACCTATAAGGAGAGGCTCAAGGAGCTCGACATGTACACCCTGGAGGAGAGGAGGACAAGAGGACATGACAGAGGTCTTTAAGTACATGAAAGGGATTAATAAAGGAGGCCCAGTCAGGGTGCTCCAAAGGAAAGAGGGTGGGGCAACAAGAGGTCACGGGTGTAAGCTGAAAGGGGCAGGCTCAGAGTGGAGAGGAGGAGAAGTTATTTCACTGGAAGGCTGGTGGAGTCATAGAATGCACTGCCCAGGGAGTTGGTGGAGGTGGAGACTGTGGACAGGTTTAAGAGGGGATGGGACAGGTACAGGGGAGGTAAATCTGACCAGGCCCAATACAGGGGAATATCTGGGACTGGGACAGTATAACCCAAGGGGGAGCACTAAAATCGCTCTCAGTGCAGGTGCTGAAAATCGAACAGACTTGAGAGACCATTAGGCATGTTCTGCTGGCATTTTAGTATGTATATTAGTATGTATGACGCTTCATCAAATTCTGTAGAGAGCTCTAAATAATTTTGTTTCCTTCAAGTGGTACAGAAGCACTGGTTAACTGACAATTAAAATGCTCAAGTCCTCAGAGTTCCATACTGCTCAAACAATTCAAGAGGTTGAATAACACTGTCCCTGCAAGGTTGAATGCTACCTAGGTGTATTAATTATTACCCGTTAACAACAACACAGAGTGATACAGTTAAAGGAATCCTTTTATAAAACAGATCTTTAGGACTTGCCATCAAATTAGCTGGGAGCACCATCTAGAGACTCCTTTCTTCAGCAGAAACTAAGGATCTACCACTGATATGCTAAGAGGCTCAATACCTGCACAGTGCAAGAGTGTATTTTTGCAAAAAGATTCCAAGTTTGGGGGGGTGGGGTGAAACGCATCCTGCAGAGAAAGATGCACATGTTTAGAAACATAGAAACACAGACTTTGATGGCAGATAAGGACCGCTTGGCCCACCTAGTCTGCCCATTCCCTACCTACAGGATAAGCTGCAGATCCTAGTTAACCAACAGCCTATTTCTTCCTAACCCCCACAAAAATTGTCTTATGTTTGAAGGAGCTGCTATAATTCTTGTCTTTAGAAGTGCAGGCTTGGCTGGATGTGGTGGCATATCATTGCCCACACTCTCTCTCCTGACTCAGTATAGGTTGCAGGGCTTTTGTTGCATATAGTGTATATATGCATCCAAGGTATGCCTCTGCAGATCTAACACTTGACAAATTAAGGTCACTAAATGCCACAAACAAGTATACATTCTAATGGGAGTCTTTACTCCCCACTGACCAGGGCATGCATCAAAATACCACTGAGACTGATAGACTGGATAGTTACTAAAACATCTGAAGTGGTTATAGATTACTTCTCCTCCCAATATATCTGACCATTGTCCAATTAACTGCAGGCACAAATATTATCTCCTCATATATGAATCTTGAAACTTCTCATAATTTGATGAATGATTAATACTTGATAACATAAAACTTGACCGGTCTCCATTCTACAGCACCAAGAATGAGGAGGATACTGCACAGCTGATAGGTTCCTGTCATAAAATATATGAATTAAAAGCAATAGCCTATCCTGACTTAACTTAGAAAGCAGTCATACTTTTTAAATGCATCAAGAACTTTGCAATAAATGAAAAAACAAAAAATAACTTGGTGTAAGTACTATCAGGACTGGAAAGAAAAAATATTAGACACATAAATGCTTTTATTATGTGTTCAAAGATCTATTTTGGATCAAACTCCAACAATCCCATTAATTTTCTGGTAATGACTGCATTCTGCTTTAAGAAGATGCTGACATAGCAGAACAATAATAGCATTTTCTGATAGATCCAATTATGTTGAGGACTCCAAAAAGCTGTTCACTAACCTGGATCAAGTGGGCATAGTTAAGACAAAGCAATTTTGCTCCCAAGACTATGCTACCATGTTTAATTTCTTTTCAAATTCAGAACTAGATTTGTGTAATACAGAAACATGAAACATGATGGTAGAAAAAGGCTGACTAGCCCACCCAGTCTGCACAGCCCTAATTATTACTCTTACAATAGCCCTAAAGACCATCCTTGTTCCTCCCCTCCACATTTACACTTCCTCTAGAAGGAGAGGACAGCCCATATCAAGTGCCTGTCCATAGGCCCATTACACAAATGTAACCTTTTCTGAAGTTATTAACATAACCAGAAAGGCATTTTTGTTCTAGTCTAAATTGATTTTGTTATCCCTTCTCATTTTGGTTTTACTAATTCTAAGAGCTGATTAATAATTCTAAATAATCTCTGTGGTTAGAACATTCCTAATTATCTTGATTTTTTTCTTATTATTGATCTGCACACATTCTGGTTCCAACCTAGGTTTATTTCATGTTTTTATTCAATTTCCATATAGGATATATTTATCTTGTAACCTCTTTTATAGTTGTCTTTATGATGTCCATTATATCTTTGTTTTTAATCTGAAAATCCTTTGCTTAGATAACTTTCTTGAGTTCCTCCTTATTACTGGAAAATGTCCACTATGGTATCTATAGCTAATGGTAGATCACATCAGTTTTCTTATTAGTCTATGTATTTTGAATTCAGAGTAATATGGTAACTAGATTCCAGAGGCTTGGTTATTTATTTTAGATATCTAATGATCTGTTTATTAAAGGAGATGTAAGATGTTTTATCTCATTGGTGTTGCAACTGGCAGTTCAAGTGATTTTGTTCTAGCTTTTCCTTGTTCTAACAGCTAGCCTTTGCTACCCAAGTGCCCATTCCCATCATCCACCATCTCAGAGATTTACCTGAAGGGCAATCCCTATGGATATTCTCCCAGTGGTGGGGTCAGAAAGTAGTGCAATCCTCCCTCATGAGGCTCAACCAGAATCCCCAGAGTGCTGTAGGTGGTGTGGAACTGCAGTAACCAGGTGATCATCCTGCCACCATGAGGCTGTTTTGTTTTCTTCTGTGTAGCTTTTCCCATGAATGAGTCAAGTGCAATAACACATGTGCAAGATATCTGTGCCTGTGTTGGGTCCCCCTGCCCAGTGCTCATCTAGTCACACTACCCAGCCTCCACTAGGTGGTGATGATGCATGATGCATGATGATGGAAACCCACTCCCAAAGGAGGAGAGCGGTCTAAGGGATGCTCAATCCTCCTTCTCCTGCCAGCCCCCAAGTGATCCTGCTCTGTTCTCAAACCCAGGTTGCTGGTGTGGCATGAGGTAAAGTGCCTAGTGCCTTATCCCTTTGTGGCACTGGGCCAGCTGTTCAAGTGAGTTTTCTATGATTGTTTTAATGAAATCTTTGATTGGATAAATTCAGGCTTGTACTGTACCTAGTCTATCTCTGAATATTTAAAGTGTAATAATCACCACATTCCTGTTTTCAATGTATGGTTGATTTACAGAATCATAGGAGAATAACTTTCTGTGCTAAAACAGACTCTGGAGGTCTATAATGCATCCCAAGTGTGAGTTGTTTGCCCAGTATATTGTTAATTTTGCACCAGATGGTATCAGTTTGCTATCTGAAGTTGCTATAATATTGACTTCTGAGCAAAGTAAATCATCCCTGACATATAAACAACCCCACCCCCTCTTTGTGAGTCCCTTACTGACATGCATTCCAAAAGAGTTAGTGATTCTGGCCACATCAGTATTTTCCGTAATCAGTACTGAACTCAGTTCAGTCAATATTTATTAATACTACGTGTATGCAGACTGATTGACATATTTAGTAATGTTTTTTCTTGTTTCTCCAGTGCACAGAATTAGTTTTCCCTGTCTCCCTCATGTTTTTTTAGTTTAATGTTATATTTAACTCCAGGTAGTAACTATGTGAAATGTGGCCATACCTTTCCAGTCCCCAGTATCTAGTTTAAAGATCATTTGCAGTGTGCTGCATCCTAAGTCCCAAAATGCTGCTGCCTCTTATATTTAAAACTAGACCTTCTTGGTTATATAGATGTCATGTCTATTAAAGAAACAATTCAAACCTCCTCCCTTGCCCAGGTGTCTCAACTACTTATTCATTTTTTTTATTGCAAATCATCCCTACCACTATTAGTATTGGTAACAGTTCGAAAGAGTGATGTTATAGCCATGTTGTTTTAGTGCAGATCTTAGCTCAATGAAGTCCATGCTAATTTCCAAGTTTAATTTAACTGAGTTGTTAGCTCCTGCATGCATGACCAGAGCCAGGCTATCTCCAGCTTGGCTTAGAATCAGATATGGCATCACTTCTATTTAATAATATTTTGCTGTGGAAAACTTCTGACTCTTCAGTAAATGTTGTCATTCTGATGGATGAATCACTGAAAACTATTAATTGTCTTTTAGTTTTATTAAGTAAGTTGGATTGCCTTTTTTACCTCTGTTATTTGTTTTCTAAAACCAGTTTTCACAATTTACCAAGCTGCATAAAATTACATTTGACAGGTTTGACTGGAAAATCTGTTTGTTATGCGCTACTGTAATCAATATGCTCTGTACATGTGAAACAATAAGTTTGTTATTTTAGGAAGTACTGAAGCTGCCAAAGGTTTGCTGCAGTAGGCAATTTGTCTGGGGCCTCTCCCCAAAACTGAGGCTGGTAGGAGGGTTTCTTCTCCTGGGTGAAGAGCAGCCCTGGTATCACCTCAGGAGGAGGAACCACAGGGCTGCCTTCTGAGGCAGTGGCTATCCGTGAGGGTGGAGACACAGTGATTAAAATGAGCTGATGCCAGCAGCTCCCCTCTATTCTCCCCTCTTCCGATTAGCAGCAGCCACTCTGCAAGCTACAAGGAGCTACAAGGAGGTAAAGCAAGTAGTTGAGCAAGGGAAGGCCTGAGGATGTTGTATTACCTGTAGCTTGAAGCACAGGTACAGAGGTGTTAGGCAGAGCATTGGATGCCTCAGAGGTCTAGTGGAACTCTAGGCAGGAAAGGGAAGGGCTCCTGAGTTGCTAATAAAGTGCTGGAGCAAGTTGCTTGATTCAGCTTGGCAAGGCACTAGCAGGGCAACCCATGGGCAGTAGTCCATACTGTATTAATATTTAACAGATGCGCATATGTGTAGGTCAATTCAGAGTGAACTCTGTCTTGGATCGTTAATTTGGGTCTTCATTTTTTGTACATTTGGTTCTGCAGTGCATGGAACGCTGGGGCAGATTGTATTGGGGAGGATGCAGACAGGGACTTCTTGTGTCTTGCAATTTGCTGCATCTCCTGTGGGTTCTGTGTGTGGTGGTGGTCACCATCTTGATTGTGAGCCTTCTTACAGACTCTGACCTGGGGATAGCCAAGTCATTTTAGCTAAAAGTGAGGCATGGAGAGAGAGAGTGCTTAAAAGAGCTGATGACAGCAGCTCCTCCTTCCTGGATTTCTTGGGCATGTCTTGCCAAGGTTCTTTGGGGGTTACAGTGGGCTGGTGGGGGCTTCAAAGTGCTTGTTTGCAGATGGCACCAAAATCTGCAACAGGTGGATACTCCAGAAAGGGGAGACAATGAAGAGGCTCCTGGAGAAGCTAGAAAGATGGTTAGAGATGTGGCAACTGGGGTTCAATGCAAAGAAATGCAAAATAGTGCACCTTGGTAGAGGGAACCCTGGTGAGAGCTATAGGTTGGGGGCTGACTGTCACCAGAGAGGTCACCTTAAGGTATCAAAGCAGTGCACAAAGGCAATAGGAGGGCCAGTGCCATGCTGGTGTGCATAGGCAGGTGTATCAATAGCAGGAGGAGGAGGTGGTGATGCCATTGTATAAAACATTGGTAAGGCCTCCCTGGAGTACTGCATGCAGTTCTGGAGGCCACACTTGTGCAAGAACATAGATAAGGTGGAGACTATCCAGAATAGGCAACAAAGATGGTGCAGGGCTTGCACCACAAAACATATGAGGAGAGTCTAAGGGACCTCAATATGTACTCACTGGAGGAAAGAAGACAGTGGGGGACATGATTGAAACATTCAGGTACCCTCAGGGGCATAAACAAGGTGCAGGTGGGGAACCTTTTCCAATGTAGAAAAGTACTAGAACAAGGGACACAATATGAAATTGGAAGGGGTAGATTAAGAGGTAATGTGAGGAAGTTTTTCTACACAGAAAGGGTAGTCAAAGCTGCAATAGTCTGTCACAGGAGGTAGTGGTGGCAAGCACAGTGGAGGGTTTAAGCATGCCTGGGACAGGCACAATGGAAGCTTGAGAGAGATCTAGTGATGAAAAGACATTGATCACATAGGGGCAGTGGCCACATACAATGTATAGGGCATGCAGGCAGACTTGATGGGCCTAGTGGTCGTTATCTGTTGACAGTTTCTATGTTTCTAAACAAAGGAGCAGATGGCATTGCTGAGAGAGCAGGACTGTGAGCTGCCACCAAGCATGGAGTACAGGTGGGTGCAGTGGTTCATGATGATGGGGGAGGGCAGTTGTGTACCTGGATTTCTTGGGCATGGCTTGCCAAGGTTCTTCGAGAGTTACAGGGGCTGGGGAGTCTTCAAATTCTGACATGCAGGTTAACGATTTGAGGCACAAGAGGAACACAATGGGGTGTTTATAAATGAAAAGTGCTGATACATCCAGTAAATATGCTGTAAGTCGTAAAGATTTAGTGGATTAGTTGTGCAGAAGGTCAGTGAAATGGCCTTGCAGACTGCATGGTAGGACACCCCCACTCCCTCATTATTCCAATGACCACCCAAAGCACAGCTCCCAGGCAGACCATCTACACTAACATTTCTGTTTGTGACCAGAGGAAGGCACATTTGAGTGGATTCTGCCTGCACCTCAAAGTAAATAATGTAGATAACACATATAGTCAGCCACATACTGTACATAAAATAGATACAGTCAGCAGCAGCAGAACAGGGTTGGGGCAATGGAGTGTTCAGGTGGATCACGTGGTGAGACATCCCCACCCTCGTGGCTTCAATGATCATGCTCGAAGTGCAGCTCCCAGTGATCCATGTCCACTAACCTTTTGTTGGTAACGGAGATAGGCTCTTCAGAAGAGAACCCGACTACACCCCACATTGCTACAGAAACTTCTTTAAAATGAATCACATAAAAAGGACATTATAGGTATAGTACAGAGGGCCAGGCAATGGGTGATGGAGGTTGGGAGGTCTCCTCTTTCCTACCTAAATTTGCAGTCATAATCAGGTGCATTCCTCCTCCTGGCAGGCTCTTCCATGCTCTTGATATATGCTCAGGCATCTGCAGCTGATCTCCATGGCAGCAGATGCAAGCTCAAGGGAAGTGGTGCAGGGGCTGGTGTGTGCTATATGACATGACCTGCAGATGACCCTGAAGCTGCACGGCTATTAGAATAGACTTGCTGGGACACTATCATCATTTAAAAAAAAAGCTAATCCAACAGGGCTGAGATGAGGTACTTTGAAGGCGCTCAATCCCTTCTTGCCTTCAGATAGTCCTACTCAAGGAATATGCAGAGGCAAGGCCAAGCACCAGGGTAGTTGAGAATCCCAGATGGGAGGCAGAAGAGGCAAGGAGCAAGGTTGATCCGAATGCACCAAAAATAAAATGGTTGGTAAACATAAATATATATATATAAATAAAAGCAGAGATCAGCTCAATGGTGCCGAGCTCCATGGCACTGTGAGTACCTTACCTCATCCAACACTGAGACCTCCATTCAGGAATGGACTTGGTTGCTTAGGAGTTGACTAAAGAGGGAGGATTGAGCGTCCATATGACATTTCACCTCCTCGGGAGGGCTCTGTATCTCACCACTTGACTGCCATCTAGAAGAAGCCTCAACAGCAGCATGCGCGAGCATGCTGTAGTAGGCGGCACATACTGAGCACTGAGGATGTCTACATAGAGGAGGAGCCCACACACTCTGCTCATTGCATGTCTGCATAGCCTGGGTGAAAATGTGGAGGAAAAATGGAGGGTGGGCTTAATGAAGCCTTTACTCATTTGTGCCAGTGGTCTGCCCAGTCTTGTCGGGCTCTGGGAGACATCTGGATTTGTGTTCAGGTGTGGTAGGACAGCCCTCCATCCATGACTCAACCACAAGGGAATTCCATGGGGATACAAGCTCCTGGAGACCAGAGGAAACTTGGCATGGCTGTAGTCATAGGACAGGCTGGGACAGCTGCCCAGCCTGCTACAGGAGCAGTAAAACCAATAAAAAAAAGCAGTGACACTAAGGTGTGATCAGCAGAAGCAATCCAGAAGTCCTCCCAACAGCCTTAGTAATCTCATAATGATTCAAGCACTGACCCAGATTGGGGAAGGCTATTATATTTCTGAAAGCCTGCGATGAGGGTTAAGTCCCAGGTGAAATTCGAAGTACCTGAACCAATCACACAGTGCTGAGGGGCAGCCTTCATGAGGAGGATACGCCTGATGTGGCAAAGGTGTGGGGCAAGCATTGGTTGAAGCTGGTAGCAATGGCAATGCCCTCCCTCCAGTGTTCCTGGGTTATAGGAGTAGTTTACTAACATGTCCTTTCTTTGGTGGGGGCAATAGTTTGTCATTACAGCTTGAATAATGCTCAGCAGAAAGTAGACCTCCACAGCGAAGGCAGCGGCAGCAGTACTGGATGCCCAGCTTGAGATGTATAAGAAGAAAGAGCAGGAATGACTGGAAACCTGTCTGGAAGGAACCAGCATTCTGACTGCAGTGACATCAGCTGCAAGGAACAAACAGACAGCCATGTAGGTGGCTGCATAACAAATGATGGTATAACAGGGTTTGTCAAATGATTCTGTAAAGCCATGTGGAATACTTATTCAAAGAGAAGAAGTGTATATTGCAATACAATCCCTTAAATTAAATAAAGCACCAGGCCCAGATATGATTCTGGTAGAAGTGCACCTAGCTAGTCCCCAAAGTGGTGCCTTATTATGTATTTTTACAATAAATACATCACAACCAATTTTAATCCTGACACACGTAGAGGTGAAATCATCCCAATACTGTATATAAGAAAGGCAGTAGAAGAGACCTGGCTATGTACAGGCCAATCAGCCTTTTAGATGTGAATCTCAAAATGTTTTCCAAAATAATCTTAAATAGACTAAAACAAGAAACACTGGAGGTCTGTTTGAATTTCAGGCAGGGTTCAGGAATGCTTATGCAATGACTGATAATTGTTTTATCCTGTCACATTTGATAAAAAAAAATATGTCTAATTATGGAGACAAAACCTGTATATTGCATTTTCGATTAGCTGCTGCATTTGATACCATAGTTAGAGCAATACTTTGGTCAACTATGTTAGGCAGAGGAATAAACCCTAAGGTTATAAGAATAATTGCTCATCTATATGACAACAATCGGGCAAAATCAGAATCGACACAGGTGGAAACTTAACAAAATCAACACCTGTCATAAAGAGTGCAGAGGGTTGTGTTCTTGCTCCTTTTCTTTTTGCACATACATAAACAATATGTTGAATGTTTCTTGAACTTCCAACCGATTGCCCCAAAATTAATGGATTACTGTGTCCATTGCTGGCCTATGAAGATGACGTGATCCTCCTCTCATTTACTAAAAAGGATGGCAAAACAATTACATTTACTAGAGGAGCAGGTAAAGATCCTCAAACTTAAAATTAATTATGATAAAACTCAAACAATAATTATAGGAACCAAGAAAAGAATGCTAAATGGACAATTGGCCCCAAACCTTATAAAATCTGTGGACAAGTACACATATCTCTGGGTAACAGTCAATTCTCTAGCAAGTGGACCTCTCACACACTAATAGATTTGCTGGATGGAATTAAAAACCTCAACTGGTTTGAATAAATTTAAGTCAAACTATGTGTGCCATACTGTAAAACCATTGACTGAGGCTACTAAAGCCAAATACTACCAATTGACATATGAAGCTGAAATCTGGGAGAGCAAAACTCCTGTATAATAGCCTGTTGATACCAGTACACAAACTACTTAGGAAAACCCATGGGATTAAGAATCTCCACCCCAGCAGTATACCTCCCTGCTGAACTAGGAATCCAAGACATAACTAATATTATTGACATAAGAAGAATAAACTATTGGCTAAAATTACAAAAATGAAACAATAAATGACTTACTTATAATTGATAGAACAAAAGTCATCACTGGATAGAGCCTGTACGAGGCAAATTGGTATCAAAATTCTGAAATCTATGAAAAAGTATAACCTGACAAAACTGATTGAATATTGGAATAACAAAAACTACTCAGCTGGAAATTCAAAGATTATATAAAAAAGAGTATACTCTTACGGGTAAACAAGATCTGGATAAATAGCTGTATCCAAATATTCTTCATGGTATGCCTAACATACTGGTATATTGGATTCAAATATTATCTTGAAAGTTTAACAGACCCAATACTTAGAAAAATATATGCAAGATACAAATTTGAAAGTTTTGAAAAAATATAATGGAAACCTGCTTTAAAAAAATACCTGAATCAGCAAAGAAATGCTACTGCATCATAGGGGAAAAGATCTTCCCCATGTTTTGTGGGATTGCATATGGTATACTGTATGAAAGTGAGATTGTACTTGCTAGGACCATTTATAAGTAACTGGAGTAACTTTGATAGATATCTGTTAAGAAAAATACTCATGATCACAGAAGACAGGTGGACTATACGCTGACAGGCTATGTTCTTCCATCAAATTAATAAAATTATTTATTTATTTATTTTATTTAGTTTTTGTTGACCGGGTAAGTGCATAGACAAATCCTGCCTATTTTCAGGATATGACCTGGGGAGGGATACAGATGAATGCCAATTGACCTTGAACCACATTAAGCTGGACATCACACAAAACAAAGTCAAAAACATAGATACAACTATTATATAGTAAATAAATATACTAACATACTAAAATGTCAGCAGAATAGGCCTAATGGTCTTTCGCATCTGCTCGCTTGGTCAGCCCCACACTGGGAACTGACCTTGCTGCACCCCCGCCTTCTCTGGCTTCTCCCTTCCCAGTTCCGGATATTCTCGCTGCATTGGATTTTGCTTCCAGAACCCTTGCCCTGTACCTGTTCCAACCCCTATTGAACCCCTCCACCGTCTCTGCCTCCACCAGCCCCTAGGCAGCGCATTCCATGGCTCCAGCACCCTCTCAGTGAAGTAGCACTTCCTCCTTTCTCCCCTGAATCTTCCCCTCCAACTTCCACCCATGCCCTCTAGTGGCCCCCTCCCCTTCCTTGAAGCACCCTGACTGTTCCTACCCTATTTACCCCTTCATGTACCTGAAGACCTCTATCATGTCCCCCGGTCCCTTCTCTCTTCAATGTATATATTTAGCTCTTCGAGCCTCTCCTCATAGGTTCTGTCCCCAAGCCCCAAATCATTTTGGTTGCCCTCATCTGGACCCTCTCCAGGAGTTTAATGTCCCTCTTTAAGTGTGGCCTCCAAAACTGCATGCAGCACTAGAGGTGTGACCTCACCAAGCAGTTATACAGAGGAGTATCACTTCCCTCCTCCTGGAGTGATCCTCCTAGTGATGCATCCCAGCATCCTGTTGGCCTTGCTGCTGCCCTCCTACAAGTTTCCGAGTTGTTCATCTTGACATCCACCCCACTCCCAGGTCCTTCTCAGCCATTGGGTCTTGTAGCATTCCCCCAGGTTGTACACTTTGCCCGGTTTCTGGCTCCCAGGTGCAGTACCTTGCATTTCCTGCATTGAACCTCAGCTTCCACTTTCTAGACCATCTTTCCAGAGCCTCCAGGTCCCCTGTGAGCCACCCTCCCTCCTCCCCATCCACCACCACCCTAGTTTTGAGTCATCTGTAAAGAGACTCATCTCACTCCTGATTCCTGTCCTTATGTCAGAGACATAGGCATTGAACAGGAGGGGCCCAAGACTGATCCCTGTGGGACCCTACTAATGACCCTCCTTGGGGATGAGACTATCCGCCAACTACAACCCTCTGGGTCCGGTCCTGGAGCCAATTGCCTATCCATCTGATTATCTGGTTCCCCATCCCCATTTCTCCCAGCTTATCCAACAGGCTCCACGTGAGGAGCAGAGTCAAATGCCTTGCTGAAGTCTAGAAAGAGGAAGTCCACTGTTCTACCCAGGTCCAAGGCATTCGTCACCCAGTCATAGAACCCACAAGGTTTGTCTGACACTATTTCCCTGGGACAAATCCATGCTGTCTATCATCCAGGTACTCTGACTTTTCCAGATCCCCCTAGCCTCTCCTTGATAATGCCCTCCATCACCTTGCCCACCACCGATGTCAGGCTGACAGGCCTGTAGTTCCTGCCACCTCCCTTGATCCCCCTTTGTGGATGGGCACTATAGAGCCACCTTCCAGTCCTGGGGCACCCACCCTGTCCTCATAGAGATGGTGAAAGCTCCTCCAGGGGTTTCACCAGGACATCCGCAAGTTCCTTCAGCACTCTGGGATGTAAATTATCCGGCCCCAGTGCTTTCTCCATCTTAAGGGACCTGAGGGCTTCCTTCACTCTCTCTGCTGTGATTTCCACTCCGCTACCTCTTCTCCCTCTTGCCTTCCCCCTCCTGCCAGTGATGCCTCCCCATCTCCCCAGACCCACCCGATCAGTAAGGGTCCCCTCCTCAGTATCACTGTCTCCTACCATGTATGATACAGCACCCCATTTTTCCTTGGTGAAACTGAGGTGAAGTACTCATTTAATACCTCAGCCTGCTCCCCGGGTCTTGTGCCCATCTCTCCCTGTTTTAATCCTGCTAATCTGCCCCTTCACCCTTCATTTTCCCCAATGTATCTAAAGAACCCTGTTCCCTCTTCTAATTTCCCTGGCCAGTTCTGCTCCTTCCTTGCCTTAGCCACCCCTCACCACCTTAGTGGCCCTTCTAGCCATCAGCTCGTACTCCCTCGATCCCTTTCACTCCTTGAGCACTTGAATTGCCTATAGGCTGCCTTCTTTCCCGCACCACCTCCTGGACCTCCCTGGTCCATCAGCAGAGTTTCGGCCTTACTGCATTTTTGTCTTATTCTTGCACAGGTGCTGGTAGCATCCTGCACCCCTATCCTGATGATTTCCCACCTACTATCAGAGTCCATGTCTGACCCAGTCCCATCCAAATGCTCCTTAAGGATCCTTCCCATTTCCTTAAATCCACCCCTTGAGTCAGTTACCTCCGTCATTGTGCAGCTTTCTACCCCTCCTAGGTCCAAGCAGAACCAGACCGTGGCATGGTCACTCCCCGCCAACGGGTCCCTTACTCCAGGCCCCCAATATGGTCACTGTCTGCCAGGACTAAATCCAGTACCCGGCCTCCTGGTCGGTTCCCACCTACTGAGTTAGGAATGTGTCTTGAAAGATATCCAACAACGCCTGTTCCCTGGCCACCGAGGGAAGTCAGTCTCCCAGTCTGTTCCTGGCATGTTTAAGTCCCCAACACCACCACCCTTCCCTGCCCAGTCTGCAGTGTCTCCCAACATCTGCCACCAGACTCTCCTCCAGCTCCTCCGCCAGTGCAGGGGTCTATACACCACTCATATTTTACTCTTGCCCTCCTTGTTATCAAGGTGACCCAATCACCTCTACGGTTCCATCCGCCTGTCTACTTCCCCTATGCCAATGCAGTTTTGATTATCATTGCTACACCTCCTCCCTTCCCTCCCCCTGTCCTTCCTGAACATAGTGTAACCCTCCAGGTTCTGGTCCCAGTCATTCACTGCGGTGGCCCAGGTCTCAGTGACCACTGCCACATCCAATGCTCCTCAGTTAGCATCACCTGGAGCTCAGGCATTTTATTGCCCAAGCTCCTGGCATTTAGCAGGACTACCTTCCACCCTTTCCCTATACTTCCATTTCCCCTGCTCGTGTCCCCATGGGGATTCTGTTTTCCCTGGTCTGCACTTTATCAGTCGGCCTTTTCCTGCATTCCTCTAGCTCCTCAGGGGGTGAGACAGAGTCCCTCCTTTATCGGACCCCCCACAGCCTTTTCTCCCATCCCCATGTTTTATCTTTTTTCTTCTTAATGAATATTTTCCCACTGGTTATCATTTATATTTAATCTAGCTGACGCTCAGGACATAAACATAAAAAAGATTTATATCCTATATCTGTTCCATACTTGAAAGTGTTCTGCTATTGTATTCAAACTATACTAAAATAGATTGATATGTATAGCTATGTCAGTTATTTAAACAGTGAGAGTTGACAAGAGATGTTAAATGTCACATTTTAATTGTCAAAGATTTTAAATTATTTTGTAATGACCTTTGTGTGTCAATCAATAAACTTAAACTTGAATACTGACAGTACCTACAACACTGTAGTGTGGTAAGAATAGTTCTAAGGCTCTTGTGGCATCACAACAGCAGATCTGAAACATGGTAAATATAGGTTTTGAGAAATTCTCCCAGGGTCATCCAGTCAGCATAGCCCTGGGTAGAGAGTGGTGAACTGGTCCCATCAGGAACAGTGCCGAGCCCCAGAGAGGAGGTGGTCCCACTGCCCTGCTGAATTGACCTAAGGAGCAGAAGAAGAAAAGAATAAGTCAGAGAAGTCAGACAAGAAAAAGGAAAGTGTCATGCCATAATTGGTTGCGTGTTTCATTGTGTGTTTACCAGCACCAAAATACAAATGGCATCAGAGCAGGGGCTAGACTTATTTAATTATTTGAATAGAATTATGTTGATGTACAGGCTTAAAGGAGAATGGCACAGTTAGAGTATGATAAAGAGTTCCTGCACCAGAGGCAGTGTGATGCTATGCAAGAGTGTGGCATACTGGATATGCCTCTGTTGGTAGACATGATGCACAGTTGTAGGTGGTCCATACAGATAGAGGGTTACCCCTCAGGACACAACAGCCACAGTGGCAGAGGGAAGGTATGCCCCTCCCAAGGTGTGTATCACATACAATCAAGGAAAGTACTAGGACCTACCACAGGGTTTGCCTACAAACATGTCACCTGTGGGCAACAGCATCCCTTTGCGCAGTGCACATCACTGAAACCCCAAAGCGTGGTTAACTGACCAACCCACAAAAAGTGACACAAGCTGCAGTGAAACAAGCCTGTCCACCCAGGTAAGAGTGGACAGTTTTGTCCCTGGCTTGACCAGTGCCAGGACTGGGAGGCTGTCCATTTGTTAGTGGAGGGTTTCTCAACAGGCTTCAGAATTCTGTACATGGGTCCTTGGTGGGGAAGGATGTGGAGAATCTGAAGTCACAGAGACAGACCACAGGTGGTCTGAGAAAATCTGGACTAAGAGAGGCAGTTGTGATGGTGAGTGGGGCATATGAACACCCTCTGCCAAATTTGAGGGTGTCCCTAATGGGGTTGGTGCCTAAGAAGGCCCAAGAAGAATTCCAGATGATCAATCATGTGTTGCATCCAGAATGGGACTCAGTGAATGATCATATTGATTTGTGGTTCACAATGATTCAGTATGAGTCTTTTGACATTATAAAATGGCAAGAAAAATCTAGAAATCTCATTGCTAAAAACAGATCAGTTGACTGTACATTAATTCTCTGTATATGCACAGTCATCCTGGTCCTAAACCACATTACACAATGAGCAGATCAGTCTCCTACAACCAGAAATGATCTTCCACCACAAACATGGCCGCTACCTTTACACTGTAGAAACCTTCAACTGGGCCCTAAAATTAAAATCATCTTAAATATAAAATAAAAGAAATTAATTAAATGTTGTTTACCAGATTGTCACACTCTCCTTACACACATAAACAAATTAAAAACATTAAGAATTGTTTATAGTTTTCATTACAACTGTTTGATTGCTAACAGTGAAAAATCCCCATCTATCTTTACCTGCTCATCAGGAAATCCCTTCTGCTTTCCTTGACATGTAAGATAATTGAGTATCTGGCTCTAAAACAGGCCTTTGTTGTCTTCGTGTACAGTATGCTAGTAGAGGAACATTCTGCTAGTAGAACTGAGCAGAATTTTGAATCACAGTATTCCATGGTAAACATTCCATGATAAACATTCCATTTATTGAATGTGGGAAACACAGAGGGAAAAAACAGAATGAAGAAAGTAAGCAATAATACTATATAAACAAAGAGAAAAGGTGGTAAATGACTTGCTCTGCTGTTTATCTTTAGGACAGAGTGAGCAGTTCATGATGCTGTCAGCTAGTGTGGCAGTTTTGAACCACGCTTATGCTTGCAGCACTGGGAAACTGAGAAGCCTCTGTTATGACTTCCTTTTAGTTAAGTCTACACACTGAGGGAGAATGAAATAAAATAAGGAGGCTATGTGTCATACTTAGAGTGAGAAAACAGCATTGTAAATTGTTGTGAATGGCAGGGTAATATGAAGCTTAAGTGGGCAGGAGGCACACACTGTATAACATTACTTCAATCTAGCACCAGTAGGCAGAAGGACTATTTTATGTTAAAAGCACAGGTTCACTTACATTTTTACTTATTTAAAATGTGTTTAAAAATAAAAAAACTGCTTCTAAAAATAAAGGGCATTTTATAGTGCAATAAGACACTCCAGGGTTGTGAATTACAGTGCATAACCACACTCCTAGCGATGACTGGCACTCGACCTTCAGCCTTGTGCCTAACTACACCCTAGGAGTGGTGTATCATGTCAGAATGCACACCACATGTCTTATTGCTTATGTGCCATGGAGTTCATGTGGGCAGCAGGACATCAGGCTAGGATGGCTAAGACAGACATTGAATCTGCTTTCTGCTCACTGCATGTATATCCAGCAGACAGGGATCTGATGGGGATGAAAGTTGAGGGGTATTATGTGGATAATTGCATCGCGTATGGGTTGTACAGTGACTTGTGCAGTGTTTGAAGGCTTAAGCACCTTTCTACATTGGGCCATTATGCAGATACCAGAGAACCAGGGCATTGTCCACCACCTCGATGTCTTTTGTTCATGAGACCTGAGGAGTCCCCAGTTTGTGGGCAGACACTGAGCACTTTTGTGGAATTGTGTGATCATTTTGTTTATTTTTTTTGCAGTTCACTGTACTTTATTAAAGTTATTGGGACAGGCATGACAATAACAATACAATGAATACGAATAATCACAATACAATTAGTACATGACAGGCAAACATAAATCAAGTTAATAACGTGACTAAGGTATTTACAAAACAAAAAAAGAGAAATATTCACTGCAAAATAAAACAAACGAAACCTCCCATGCTCTGTTTAATCCCCTCCTAGTCCACCGCAAATCCATGCTGGCAGCAAGACCGCTAACTAACTTGAAGGAAGAGAAAGCAGATTATGTAGGGTTTACCAGTTGGACTGGTACGCATGGAAAGATTTAAAAAATGGGCTATAGACTTCTCAATATTTAAGGATAAAAGTATTTCTGTGAGCCATCTGGCCAAGTGGGGAAAGCAGAGTTAATCCAATGCCTCAAAATTAATAGCTTAGTGACCACAGAGTTCAAAGCCATATGGGCTTTACAAAGGGTCCCCATGAGCGAGCCATAATTGCCTAAAATACAAACCTCCAGAGTGAAGGCGCCCTGGAGACCTAATAATGGGTCTAATTTAGATTGCATGAGATTCCAAAATGAGTCAATTTGAGGACAGGACCACAGCATATGTGTAAAGAACCTTCGCTTCACTGCATCGGTGCAAATAGATGTCTCAGCTCTCCCATTGTATACAGCTTAGTAGGCAAAAGATATAATCCATCCATAATATTGACTTGTTGCAAGCAGAATCTATCTTTCTTGACTTACATATATAAATCCTTCCAAATGCGAAACCAGTAGTCATTATAATGCTCAGTATAGAGCAGGTTGGCCCAATAAAAGGCAACTGGAGACACAGAGTCCCATATCACTTGGCCTATAGCATTGTATAATTGAAAATCAGGTGGTCTTGTTGCACTAAGGCTGGCCAGTTTGCAAATAGGGGAGCCAGCACCATTAGGCCATGGGGAGGGGGCAACCCAAAAATGACCCAAAAAGCTGTTAAGGCAGTGAGAGTGCTGACGGAACTGAAAAGCTAGTATGCAGGAGACCCATATTTCACATGAAATTGTTCAAAAGAAATGAAGGTCCCATCCATTATAAAGTCATAGTCATCAATGAAGCCAGCTGTGGCCATTGTTTTCTTCCAGAGGCTTTTATCAATAATGATATTTTGGTTGTTAAAAGAGGTTGGGCAGAATCCTTTAACATAAGAGAGATTAAGGTGCTTGCAAAGTTGTGCATGTGCTTGGAGAAACCGAAACAAAGGACTAGATGTGAGATTTTGAGGAGTTTATGAGGAGGAAAAATATAATAATGATTTGGGGTCAATTTGGTATTGAGACATAGATCTTTTCTATTTTAAACCAAGAAGGGAGGTAGCTAGATGGGGCTGGATTATCAGATAATCCCCAATAAAAATATTTGGTTCTGTGCAAGGCAAAATAATTCCTTAAAATATGAGGTAGGTATAGCCCACCAAACTTCCTAGAACATATCAATTTGCTATAGGAATGGCGGGTGGTTTGTGTGCCCAAAGAAGGCTGGAGATCATCCTACATAGGCCTTGAACCAGCTGATTGGTTAGACAATATTTAGCATACCTAAGGGATATAAAAGTCAAGTGAGAATGTTCATCTTTAAAACATTAGAACTACCCCATAAGGTGAGAGGTAATGATTTCCATCTGCAATTTGTTTTACTAAGGGTCTAAGTTTAACTACTTTAATAGGATTTGCCGGGAAGACCTTAATGCCAAATGTGTTAAGCACTTAGTTTCCACTGCAAACCAAAAGTATCATAGTCCGATTTAAAAACATGAGTGGCAAGAGGAAACAAAACTCAGCTAAATTGAGTTTATATCTGGAGAATTTACCAGAACGTTGAATTACATATAACCCTGAATGAAGAGAGGTGACTGGGTTTGATAAGTGCAGTAAAATATCATCTGATTAGGCAGAAGTCTGTAATTTTGGGTGCCCACAGTTATACCTGTAATGCCTAAGAGGAATTATTTTATTGGTTTAGGAGATCAAGGCACATATTGAAAATATAGGAGGATAAGGCAGCCCTGAGAGACTGGCAAAGGGTCAGAAAGTAGAACATTAGACAAGACCCCTGCAGTGGGGTGAGAAATAGAATTTGACCCACAGAAGAAAGGAATCTGGAAAACCATACCATTGTAAAATCCAAAACAAGTAAGCTCAAGAGACCCTATCAGAAGGCTTTTTCCGCATCCAGGGAGACTAAAACTGCTTCTAGTTCTTTCTCCTGGATAAGAAATTAAATGAAATAATTTACAAAATGATCACTTGAAAGCCTACCATTCATAAAGCCCACTTGTTCAGGGCTGATCAAATCACTCCAGACCCACCTAAAATAGGAGTCTGGAATTTTGTCAATATATTCTTATCTACATTATTAAGAGAGATAGGCTCTAATTTTCTGGACACATCTTGTCTTTGCCGGGCTTGGGTAATATGACAATATGGTCCTCAAAAAAGATCCTACAATAATTCAGATGAAAGTAGTTACAAAGAGACATCAAAAGCAGGTGAGGTCATCCATAAAAGCTTATAAAAATTCATAGCAAACCCATCAGGCCCCAGGGCTTTGTCTAGTGCAAGGGAAATAATGGCCTCCTGACTTCTGTATCTGATATAGGACACCCCAAACTCAAGGAGGTTGGTTTGGACAGCTGTGGTAAAGAGATACCATCCAAAAATATAGACATGTCGCCAAACTGATTTCCAGCAAGCAAGTTCTCATAGTATAAATTTTGGTAATGGTCCCTAATGCTGGCAATTTCCTCACATTGACAGTGGGAGAAAGTGTTATAGCTTCATGGAGAGTTTTAATCCAATGATCTGCAGCTCTCTGTCCCAGCTTTATGTCTAGTAACTTGCTAGCCATTTCCCTTGACCAACATAAGTTGCTTTTAAGGTCTTCAAGGACCGTTGTGCTTGTTGTAACAAAAGAGCTGAATATTGAACTCTAAGCTTCAGAGTTAGCGGCAAGAGGTTTATTTTGATGTCTCTGATAGAAATAAGCAGCATATTGGATCGTGAGGAGAATTCTTTTGCACTTATTGGCTAGTGAATAAATTCAACATGCCACTGACATTTCAAGGCTCCCTAGCCTGGACCAGGGCCTTGTTATAAGTCCAATTGATGTGAATAGAGTTCTTACTTTAGTCCTTCAGGCAGTTAACTATTTGGGATCAGACAATAGCTGGGTATTTAGCGACCAGGTATGATCTCAGTCTGATAGAAATAAAATATCTAGTGTAAGTTTAACTGGGGTATGATCCAAGAGGACCATAGATTCTATTTGGCATCTATAAACCATAGCAAACAGTGAATCAGTAATGAAAAATAGTCCAGACTAGAATAAGAATTGTGGGAGTGGGAATAAAAGATATACTCCTGGACAGTGTGGTGTAAAACACATCAGTGATCAGCAGGCTAGAGCTGTCAGCAAAGTCTCTAAGACCTCATTCAGCCAGTGATAATCCTGATTTCAATTGGTAAGTTCTGTCAATGTCATTACACTTGACTAAATTCCAGTCCCTCTTAAAATCCAAGGGGATGCGAATAAGGGTTAAGGCTACAGTCAGGGCAGAGAAAAGTAGGGAAGTCACTAGTGGGGCCATAAATTGAACAGCAAAGGAGTTCTATATTCCCCAGATGACAGGGAACAAAACTTATCTACCATTTTTGTCTCTCATCTCAGACATAAGGAAAAGGAACGGATATGTGCAACAAAATGATTAGTCCTCTCTGGCAGGTACTATTACCGGCACCAAATACCTGACATACCCAGGTCTTCATTAATCAAGAAATTTGATTGATCACAATATGGGTCTCCTGCAAGAAAGCAATATGGGGTTGTAATATTTTTAGATGTTTTAAGATAGCTTGTCATTTAATCTGAGACTGACAACCTTTAATGTTCTAGGTAAGAATATTCCAATGTGTTGCCATTATAAAAGGAAACGTGATTGGTCAGGAAAAGAAACAGCTCTAAGAAAAACAAATTCAACCCAGCATGGACTACAGGAACCCCTCCTTCCAGGGTACCAAAGAAACCAACATAAATCCAAGATTCCTCAACATACTACCAAAATGAGCACACAAAATCAGAAAACCAATAACCTTTCACCACAGATGCCCTACTATCTAAGGGCAAACCCATCCCAAAAGAACCAGCCTGTTAATACTGATCTGCAGGTAGCCCCACCCCCACCCACTCGGTCCCTAAGAAGGAAAAGCCAAATAAACCACTTCTTTGAAGGTTCCAATCCCAATCAGAAAAGTCTCCCTCCCCTTAAAGTGTGGGGGGAGAAATAGAATAGTGGAGGGAAACCAAAGTCTTGATCTCTCCCAGAGTAGGTAAATAATATAACCATCCCCCCAACTCATTTATTATAAAGCCCTCTTAATTTTTATCAAAGAACAAAATAGTATTCTACTAGTAACTACAGAACTAACTAGGTAATTAGTAAAAGTATGCCAAAAAGACTATTTGCCAACACTGTAACTACTGTATGTTTCACTGCAGCTAATTATAACAATAAGTAACAATGCTTGAATGGGAGTTGAACCAGTTTGCATAAACCAGGAAAAGTCAGGCCAACAAAACATTACTTTGGCATAAGAATCATGTATGGTCAAACAGCCGAACATAATGGAAAAGGCATGAGTTAGAAAGGAGACGTCCCAGAAAATCCCTTCCAGCAGTTACTGGACCAATGGGAAAGATCCTTACCAAACACTGCCATTGGCATCACAACAATATCTAAATAAGCCACAAGGGCTTTCGCATTATAACACAGGTACATCCTGTCACCTACAATAACAGGCACCATATTAGTTGCATAATTGAAATTAACAGTCGGAGGGCTAAAAAGAGTAGGTACTATAAGCACACTAACAACAGGAAGAAAAAGCTACATAATTAAAGGGAAGCTCCTACAGAGAAAAAAGAAAGAAAAGTGCTTCAGGGAAAGGAAATGGCTACAGTTCAAAAATTAGGTATGGTGTAATCCTGGTTAAAAATATTTTCAACAGATCATAACCTCTGAAAGAATGGCAATTAACCATATAACAAGGAGCTTGCCAGAAGTGTTAACAGACAAATATTCAAGCTATAACGATATGAATTAAAACAATGAGTCACTGTCCACGTACAGTGAAGTCCAGCCAGGATGAAACACAGTGTCCCTGGTTTCCTGCATAACAAAGGGATTAATTTCATTGAAATTACATTGTTTGCTGCAGCAGTTCTACTGCAGAATTCTGCAGAGTTGGGAGTCATTCTGGTGGGCTTCACTGTATATCAATTAAATATATATAGAAGATTCTAGATGAATCTGAATCTCTGAGACGGTGGTTACTAAATATTCCAATGAAACACCATAAGCAGTCAAGAAGTTCAACAGGATAGTCCAAAAGGCAATCAATTTTAAAAATATCAACCAGTAGACTTGTTACCAAACAGATTGGGAAATACCTTCGCAACTCCTGAGCTGCTTAAGATGTAGAATCGAAATGGTGGATGCTGCTATCTGTAGTTACTTCCATGCAGGCTGGGTACAACATTCTGTGACTTATAAGTGCAGCCCAGAGCTTATATTTGATCTCCTGGTATTCTGCCCAGTTTTGTTGAACTTGAAGAGTAATATCTTGAATGATTCACAAGCAATGTCCTTCCGATTGGAGAGTCTGCAGAGCACTGATTTGTTGGAGGATGTGAACCCGGTCTAGGTAGTTTAGCAGGCAGAAGATCAGTGGCCTGGGATGATCACTAGGAGTGGAGCTCGTGCGAAGCACATGATCGCTCACTCAATAATGCATCCAGGGCTGTTAGGAGATGGTCAAGCAACTTTAGTGCTGAATCGATGGAAAAAGTCAATGGCATTGGGACCTTCTTCATTTTCCAGGAGACTCAGAATCAACCAATTGTTCTGATGGGAAAGTGATCATTACAGTTAAATGGAACATATATGCTATTGGTTACATTTTTAATAGAACTGCAACTTTGAGCATGTGTAAAGTCTGTTGTATCAGCCTAGTGCATTATTGTCTGTGTTTGTTTTAAAATAGTCTTAAGTCTTCCTATGTACAGCCCCATATTAATGCAGTGATTTTCCCACCAAATATTCATATTTTAATTACTTAGCAGTTGCAGAACCAGTGACATCAGTTGAGTTGATGACTACAATGAAGGGGACACACTGAAAACAGCTCAGCAGATATAAACGTATTTACTATTACCTTAACTTTATCAAGTCATGGCTGGAAATGAGAAAGGAAAAGTGTGACCCACTGGGAATTGAACCCAGACCCTGGCACCCTGCTGCAAGATGGCTGCAGTTCCTGTGAGATTGCCACTGTGGGAACACCTGGGCTACATGCCGAATATTCTAGTGAGATTCCAATACCCTGACAGCCCTGGCCACCCTGAAAGAGTCAAGCAGACAATAATGTTGCCAATGCAACTGAGGCAGTGTGCTGCAATGAATTACAGTAGTGAGGAGCACTCCACAAGACCGTCCCGGTGCTTGGAGAGGGTAAATAGTAATTGGACCTCCTCCAGAAAGACTATGGCCCCCAATATGGCAGCTGTGAGATTTTTCAGTGTTCACAAGTTCATGAGTTGTTATCATCCAGCTCAGGGAGGCAGGGTTGGGACATGTGTACTGGGAGGACAGGCTCCAAATGGCACAGGCCCCAAAAGAAAGGTATGGAATTCTGGAGCACCAGTCTGCATGGGAGGTCAGTGAAAGGGAGATGTCCCAGCATGGCATTGGTGCCTGTGTAGTGCTTCACAGTGCAGAAAGAGGATTACAGTAGCACTCCCCCGCACAGTTTGAATACAGCATGGAGCTTGCTGCTGTGGTGAGCAAGCAAACCCTGCTCTGCTCTGGGCTACAGGGGTGGTTAAACCTGATGACAATATGGGAAGGGTCAGACTATAACCACAGGCTTCAAAAGGAAAACTTATCTGGATAGTGCACAGCCCAGACTGTTTTGTTATTCATAAAGCCTCAGTCATGCCTAGTGCCCTTTGTACTAATGCTCTTTCTCTCTTTCCTCTCTTTCTTCTCTCTCTCTCTCTCTCTCTCTCTCTCTCTCTCCACTATATTACAGCCAGTCAAACAGTGCATGTGTCTCATTGTGTTAGCTGTGTCTTATGGAATAGATGCTACATGAGGGTCCAGTTCCTCAGGAAGCTATGAGGTGGGGACACTGCTTGAGGTTCCAAATAGAAAAAGGTGCAAGCTAGGACACTACAGGAGGGTCCAGCCAGAATTACCCCATGAGCTATGCCCTTTGAGAGGTTTTATCTTGTTTTGTTTTTAGCTGAAAATAGTAGGGATATGCAAAAGTGATGTTACTATCAGCCCTAAAGTTATCATGCTGTTGTCAATGTGTGCTATTTGCGACAGAGGAAGATGAGAATAAGTATAAAATAATTTGTAAATTACCTGAATGTTTGGGATGGATCAGTGATCATTTATTTATTTATTTAAGAGATTCACCAGGAAGGCATGCTGAGCAGAGTACTGCTCGATTCCAGATCGTCCTGGGGTAGAGGTTACAGCAGAACAAGAGCATACATTGGCAGAGTACAGCGGTAGGTGAGACAGTTCAGTACAGTTACAGGTACAGTTATAGATACTTAATCACTAAAATGTGCTACCAGACATGCGTGAGGCAGAAATACAAGTTAGTAACAGAATAAGTTGCTGCCAACTGGGATGATTATGGAGATGAGGGGAGGACTAGCAGGGGAGGTTACAGTTGCAGTCGGTAGCGAAGTGCAGTCTGAGAAGAGCATTCAGTTGAGGAGTGCTTGAGGAATGTCTGATGTCGGCTGTCAGGGAGTTCCATAGTTTGGGCAACCTGAAGCTGAAAGCAGCCTGGCCTGACTGGGTGGATCTGTGGGGGATATGTAGGGAGCCTAGCATCGATATTTCGAAGAGCATAAGTAGGAGGAGAGGGTGGCTAAGGAGGAAGACAGGTAGGAGGGAGGGTATGTGACCAGAACTTGCCAGAGGTTTTAGCGCAGTGGAGCAGTCTTCTGTTATGAAGAGGCGGAGGTCCAGGGATTGGTAGAGGACACAGTGGTGGGTATTGGGAGGGAGGTTTAACAAGCAGCAAAAAGAGTTAAAAAGGGATCCAGCCTAGCTAGGAAGTTTGGGGTGCGGTGCAGTAGACGACATCGCCGTAATCAAAGACAGGAAGGATAATTTTTGCACTATTGCTTGTCTAGTGCGAGAGGGATGCAGTTTTTATTCCGGTGAGGGCTCCCAACATAGGTTGCAATTTTTGTGTAGTGCATCGATATGCACTGAAAAGTCAGATGCTGGTCTAGCCAGACCCCAAGATAATGATGGAGAGTGCAGGCCTCTGGTGGGGAGCTATTCAAAGTGTAGAACGTGTGACCAACCTTTAGAGATGCACAAAGTAAACTGAACACCATTATCATGGCTGAGGGCTTGGTTTCTGACAGTCCAAAATTAAGCAGCAGGAATGTGTTTGTCTAAGGAAAAGCTTGAAAGGCCTGCTCACCATGTGAGCCCATAGTTTAATGGTTAGATCACAGTAACGGTATTGCCACAAGTCTGGGTTCACTTCTCAGTGGGTCACACTTTTCCTTTCTCATTTCCATCCATGATTTAAAATTGCCTAGCAGAGGCTGTGCTGCACTGGAAGTGTCTAGCTTTCATTCTTAACTTATTAAGAACATTTGTATGTTTGGGCATGTTCCTTTGGAGTATATTAATTTTTTACACAAATTGTCCATTTTAAAGGTGCAAAAGCACTCACCTTCATATATTTTCTCTATATGTTGTGCACTGGAGCTAATTAGAAGAGTTTTGTGTTAGTAATGAAAGAAGGAATCTACAAAAGAAAGGGAGTTTTTCTGTAGCAATTGAAAGGAATGGAGAGGGGATGCTGCGCACATGGGATTGTCTTAAGCCATGTTGAAAGATTTAACAGCTCTAATAAATGCTTTCTGTCTGTTCTTTAAAGCAGATCACTGCGTCTAATTTATAACTAATAATTTACAGAATGTGAGATAAAGTAGCTAGGATTATTATGTGAGTCCTTGGAATATGTGCTGAGTGAAGTAATATGCTATGTATCTCAACTAAAGTTAACTGATGTGCTGCTACTGGCCTGGACAGGTTCAAATGCTAGTTAGTCATACAACATTTTGAGATAATATTTTTAATTCTCCTCAGTTATACAGTATATTGCTCGTATTTTATGAGGCTCTGGGAGAAAAGTTTATATTGATAAGACTGCAATAATGTGTCAAACTGACTCATTTCATTGTGGTTTAGAAACTTATTTCAAAGATTTTAAGTACTTATGAAGTTCTTATACTCTTTTATGCTGGGCTATATGGTATTAAGGGTATACGTGATGGCTAGCTGTGTGATACAGAATATATCTGAATGAGCAGGAAGTGAGCTCAGAGAATATCACGAGTGGTGGAGCATAGTGGAGCCATGGTGATGGTTCACTGAGCACACTTGCCACGAGTTAAGAATATATTCTGTATCACACACTCTAGCCATCTTGTATTCCTTTTATACAACATTTATTTATTTAGTGATTCGAAAAGACCTTTGAGAGCAAGCTCTTTACAAAGGTTCCATGTCATAGATTGCAAAACAAAGTACAATAGGAGAAAGCAAAGGTACATTACAATGAACGATACAGCTTAGATTCAGAACTTACAGAATAACTCAAAACATAGGTACAAGTTAAAAGAACAAGAAAAACAGTTTATGAGGTGGAGGATAAAAGCAGCCACAAAGTGCCTTGTCAGTAGTTCAGAGAGCGGGATAGCTGGCAGTGGGGTGAAGAAAGGAGGTACAAGAGAGAGGTATGTACTGCGTGTGGAGGTGAAGGGTGGGGAAGAAGGGTGATAAGGTATAGGGAGAAATGATGGGGTGAGGGGAGGCTGAGTGGAGAGGACATGCTAGAGTAAATGGTGGGGTTTGAGGGGCATGGTGAGGCAGCCTGCATTAGTAGTGACTGTTAGGAAACTCATGGGACTGTGAGTTGGGGAGGGGAGGGGCGCAAGTGCCAAAGAAGCATGATGCAAACTGATTGCTGAGACAAGTAATGAGAAGGGACAGAGGGAGGGGGTACCTGAGGCCTGCCTAGTACTTGCTGGGGGCAATAGGACTGTGTTTTGTGCTGCTTTATTTGTTTGATGATGTCATCACAGTGTGATCGCTGGAGTTATCACCCTGCAGTGAGAGTATCTGTATTTATCTAATGGGTTATCTGCTCACTCCTATTGTAGAAAGTGGTTAATAGGATGGAAGGAGACTAATGCTTATTACGCCTGTCTCTTGCCTCAGCTATAATTTGTGAACTGACTGCACTAGTGTGTCAAATTGCCTTATTTCATTGTGGTTCAGAAACTTACTTCAAAACTTTTAAGTAACTGTGAAGATATTTAAATTTGTTTTGTGCTGGGTTACATGGTATACTGGTTAACAGAATGGAAGGAGGCTAATGCTTGTTAGGACCATTTCTTTGATTCTAAGCAGTAATTTATGAATTGCCCCCACAAAATGAATTATCTAGAGATATTTTAAAGCCTATCATATTCCTTGAATACATAATATGTATGGGCAGTGGATTCCATTTGTTCATAATTCCTTCTGTATAGTATTTCTCATTTTGGTTATATAGGATTTTCTCATCAGCTGACAATTATGTCCTCTGATGATATGATCATGTATTTTACGTATAAAGTAGTATGCTTCAAAAACCCTCTGTCCTTGTATGTTTACACATCTGTAAAATATCCTCCTTACTCTTCTATCTTGAGACTGAACATGTTCAAGATGCTCAGTTTTGCATCATAAGTCATGTTCTGCATTCCAGGAATCAGCCTAGTTGCCCTGCCATTGCACAGACTCCATTTCCATAATGCCCTTATTGTAATGTGGACTCTAGAACTGGAAGCAGTGGCGTAAATGTGAGCAAAACAAATGTTCTATGCAGAAGCAACACAACCTCTTTATGTCTGCTACTGAGTTTCATATGCATCCCAGTATTTGATTTGCCTTTTTAACTACTTCATTGCTTTGATTGTGGTTCTTGAAGTCATTTGAAATTTTACATCCTAAATCATTTTCTAAATCAACTGCCCTTAAAACATGAGTGCTATAAAGATTATGTTTTCAAAATTCTAGTTTCAGATAAAGTTAATATAATTATCAGTATACCTGTTAAATCTGCTTTGCTAAGTACATACAGTAATGTGCTGTGCATTATGATTTTTTATTTTCTCGATTCTAATCCTTCTTAGGTTTACAATGGTATTTTTAAGCCAAATATAGGAGCCATCTTTTTCTTGTGAAAAACGAAATTAAAACATTTATAAAATACTCAGATTTCAGTGGAACCAGAAAACTTGCCACCAAGTAAAGCTGGAAGACACCTGTAATATTTTATAGTGAAAAAGGTATGGTCAAATATTTGCAAAATTTAATTGCACTGTTCTTAAAGAGCTGCTGATGCCTCCAGGAAAACTCTAAAAATATAAGGCTCAGTTATGGAAGAGATGCTAGATCGGTGCACAATGCACCAATCCCTGCCTGCAATAAACTCTGGGTGTGCCAGGGACCCTGTGCTAAGTTTAGTACAAAGGGTGTCCCTGCACCAAAGTTCCAAGAGTTGTTGCAGTCAGAGTGTTGTGGCAAAGATCTGGTGCATCCAAGGGGTTTGACAGAGGGTCCTGTCAAGCATCTCTGCCTGGTACAATGCTGGCTCAGACCCATGATGTTGGAGGGAGGGAGGGAGCCTGCGTGGGTGGTGGTGGTAAGGGAACATGGACCTGGGTGGTGCTGTAATGGGCAGTGTTGACATAGCGTGGTGTGACAGATTACAGCGGTGACACCAGGGCAATTGTGCCCTGATCAATTCCACAAACCCATGGTCAGGGTAAGCTGAAGTATGCAGGCACTGATTGTGTCCCAGACCTCCTGATGCCATTAGCCCTGCTAAATGTACCGCATCATGCACAGTTGCCGACATTAGGTGACAAGCCATGCCTGCATGATATGAAGTGCAGTTAGTGGACAGGACATACCCTGGGCAGCGATATCTGCCCTGATGCTCACCTCACTGTGTGATGGCATACTTCTTCTACAGGTGCCATACTAGCTATGGCAGATGGGTAGGGCACCCAATAGGCGAGTCATAATGAGATCTGACAGACGGCATGTACCGGACATGATAGCACAAATAACAGAGTGTGGATGCTCTGTCTTTGTGACCATAACCTACTGTGCTGGACTAGTGCAGGTAGAGCCATGTTTATGATGTACTACACATTGGAGGACTGTTCCCATCCGACACGTGAGTGTTGCACAGCATACCCCCACCCATCCATTTCAGTACACTGTTCCACCATGCTGGAACATACAAGCATGGCTTGTCACCACACACCAGGGACTGTGCATGATCTAGAAACATCTGGCAAGGCCAGTGTCATCAGAGGGTCTGGGACATGGTCAGTGCCTGCATAGTTTGGCATTCCTGGACCACGGGTGTACAGAACTGATAAGGGCATGGGTACTTGGTGCCACCACTGTACCCCTGCTACTACCTGCTGTGCCAATGCTGCCCACTATAGCACCCCTGGGCCAACTTCCCTGTACCACTACCTCACAGGCTTCCAACCCATCCTGCTTCACTACTGACCTGTGGCACAAGGACTGTTAGACCAGCTCATGGCTGATCTAATCACAGCCCTGACTTGTGGCCATGGTAGAGCATTCAAAATCCCAAATAAGGGGATGCTGCAGCCCCACCATGATGCAAGCCTCCTTCCACCTAGGCACACCACCACTTTTGGTACAAGGGTGGCGCAGGGTGAGTATGGTGCACAGCTTCCTTTTAACACAGCCCATGTTTAAAAATCAGGAGTGCTGCAATTTCTGATGCAAAGTGCCACTTGTGTCAATTATTTTTGATGTAGGCACCTTGTGTCATACATGGGGCTTTGAAATCAAGCCCATAATATTTAGGTAACATTTTGCTTGAAAATATTTCTCCTCTACATTATTTATTATTGAGAATTTGCATGAATACATGATCTTTTTCATTAAAGTTCATCTGCCTCTGTATCTCATTTCTTACTTGAAGTCATAATCCTCTGATGTGACATCACAATTTGGTGCCATGGGAGTAACAGTGATGTTACAAGCAGTGTATTATACCACAGGTAGGGCTTAAGCAACAGGAATGGATGAACTGTTCAGGAGCAAAAATACTGTTTTTCATGCACAGTACCTCAGTAAAAAATAATGGGGAGTAGAAAGATAGAGCTAATGTGAAATATAAGCTGAACTGTGTCTAATTACTGTAGTATGTTTTACAACAGTTCTCCTGAAGTTGTTGGCTGCTCTTCAACTTAGTGTTATTTAGATGCTACTTGTGTTTTCTGTTTTGTGGTCTATATGCACAGCAATATGACACATCTGTCTGTATTAAAGGTCTATCCATTTCTATTAGCCCAGATATTTATGGTATTCAACTCTGACTGTAGTGGTGATTTCTTTGTTGTGTTTCTAACTGGACCTCCTAGCTTGGTGTCATCAACAAACTTGCTTAACCATCCATTAGTGTTGTTGGTCATCTTGATAGTGTATATCATGAACAACAAGAGGCCAGGACTAATCCCTAGTGGACCCCACTGCTTTCTGGTTCTGAGACCAATAAATACCCATTAGCCTGGACCTGTTATATTCGATCTTTCATCCACTGTCTTACTCATTTAATGGTAAGATTACTAAATCCAGTGTTATGCAATTTGTCAGTGAGATTAATATATGGGACTTTGTCAACTTCATTACTAATGTTAACAAAACTAAGGTTCATTGGATAAAATTATTGAGGGCCTCACTTACATTTTCATTGAAAATGAAGAGTTTGTCAGACATGATCAATCTACTGATCTTAAAATCTTGCAGGCTCTGTTCTACAATCCTTAGTTGTTACATTTGTACAACTAGATGTACCCATACAAATAATTCTATCATTGTTCCCAGCATTGATATAAGACTGATGGGCTGATAATTGCTTGCTCATTTTTGTTCCTCTTCTTTAAAGATAGAGACAGCAATAACCCTTTTCCAGGTACCATTCCTTTAATAAAAAGTTATTGAATAATATAATTCACTAATCTCTTCAGCAACATCATGCAGAAGTTTGGGGTATAGCTAATTTTGGACTTAAGATTTTGAGGTATCTAGATTCTGTAATTTGAGTATTATGGTTTTCTTCTCCATAACTACTGTCATTTTCTCAATTTATTCTTACTGGTATCTTGGAACTCTTTGTTCAATATTAAAGTGTTGTATTTTGTGTTTTGATCCTGCATTGCTTAATTTTGTTATGAGCTACAGTATATTGCACAGTATGTCTACTGATTAATTCATTTATCTCTGTACTCTGTGTTTTTGTGCTACCTGGTTATGGAATTGTTCACTTATGAGCAAGGTTTGCCTTCATGTAAAATTGATTTAGCAAATTAATAATGTTTTGTTTAAACTTTCTTGTCCCTACTGATGTATCATCCCTATGCTTCTATACCATCCTGCATGTTCCTTGATGTAACTATTTCTGAGTTACACATTGAAAAGGATTTCCGTTCAGTGGGTCTACCGGTTAGCATAAACTGCACATACATAAATATATTTCATAACCACACCATAGTTTATACTGTTTATTGAAAAAATCAAACTTAAATAAAATTTAAGATGCAGGCATCTCTTTATAGAAACAGAGAAACACACAATTTGTCAGCAGAAAAGAACTGCATGGCCAACCCACTCTGCCAAAGGTCCTTGCCTAGTCTGTCTCCACAGACCCTAACTGGTCTCCAGTGACCATCCCTCCTCCATGCCTACTTATTAATATTCCCCTATGTCTGTTCCACACATGCTTGATTTCCCACTATTTTCACCTCCACCCCTTCCACTGACAGTTTGTTCCAGAGGTCTCCAACTCTTTCAGGGAAGCAGCACTTCTTCCTATCCCTCTTAAAATCATTTCCCTCCTCATCAGCTTCATAACATGCTATCTGGTCCTGGTCCTCTCTCATTTGAAAGATACATCGCTTCTGTAATCTATTGATCCATGTGAGATACTCAAAAGCCTCTATCATATCAGCTGTCACTCTCCTCTCTTCCAGGGAATATTTGTTGAGATCTCTTAGTGTCTCCTCTTAAGGCTTTCAGTGAACCCCTTATACTATTTTAGATGCTCTCCTTTGGACTGCCATCACTTGGTCTATGTCTTTTCTGATTGTGGCCTCCAGAACTGAACCAAATACTCTGGGTTGGGTCTCACCAGCAAGCAATATAGTGGTAGCACAACCTCTCTCCTTGTGCTGGAGATATCTCTCCCTATGCATATCACTAGCCCAATCTACTACTTTGACACACTCGCCGTATCACTGATGTAATCAAATAGAATAACCCCAAGGTCTCTTTCCTGCTTAGTGACTGTCAAAACCACCCTCCATCCCTCTACTCATGTCCTGGGTATCTGTCTTTTAATTGCATGATTCTGCACTTTCTGGCATTGACCCAAGCTGCTATGCTCTTGACCACTCTGAAGATTCCCAAGATCCTTTGCATTTCATCCACCCCTCCTGAGTGTCCACCCTATTACATATTTTGGTGTTATCTGCAAAAAGGCTTCCTTTCCTTCCAGTTCTTCTGTAATATGCTTATGAAGATATTAAAGAGAATCAGCCACAGTACTGAGACCTGCAACACCCCACTGGTATCTCCCATCATTAGAGTGAGTGCCGTTAACCACCACCCTCTGTCTCATTTCTGTTAACTAGTTTCTAACCCAGTTCATAACTTTTGATCCAGTCCCTAAGCTGCTTAATTTCTTAGTCAGTCTCCTGTGTGGCAAGGCCTTGCTGCATTCCAGAGAGGCCATGTCCACTGCCCTGCCCTGAGCTATTTTGCTGGTCACCCAGCCAAAGAAATCAATCAGCTACATTTGGCACGCCTCCCTTCTCATGTATCCATGCTGTCTGTGGTCATACAGAGATCCGGCAAGCCTTGACTAGCCAGGGACCCTCTGTTTCTTGAACCTAAACAGTGGTTCAGAAATCCTCCATGAGCCTACAGCTCAGCTGATACTGCAAGGGATTCAACAAGCCTTGACTAGGCCAGGGACCCTCAATTTCTTGAACCTAAACAGTGGTTCAGAAATCTTCCATGAGCTACAGCTTAGCTGATACTGCAAGGGATCCAATGAGCCTTGACTAGGCCAGGGCCCCTCAATTTCTTGAACGTAAACAGTGGTTCAGAAATCCTCCATGAGCTACAGTTCAGCTGATACTGCAAGGTACCTAGCCCTGACCTTTGGATTTGATACCAGTGGAAGCTGATTTCCAAGTGGCCCTCACTATCTCCTGCTGAACACTTCTCTAACTACCATATCTCCCTCTGTCTCTCTTGTTGAGTTTATGTGCCAGAGTTTAATAATTTGTTTAATCCTTACAGTCATTTTAAGTTCTGAGTTGATATTAGAAGTGGATTTTGAGCCTTGACTGTGTAAATCCTTATCCTGCTCCCTGTCCTGCACTCTGTGTTTACCTCAACCCTAAACATTCTGCTGTGCTCTCTGTCCCTGCCCACTTCTTTTGTTCTCTTTTGTCTGATGTAACAAGCCTCATCTTCCAGCCTTTAAAAGCCTGTTTTCTACTTTATTTCAGGGATACATTTTTATTTTTATTTATTTGTTCATTTTTTAACTGCTGACTTTTCCATTGCAGATTATATCCTCTCACCACTAGAGGCTATATCTCTGGTAGTAGTGACATTTTCTGTGTCTGCTCCTCTGTTAGCAGGTTATATCAGTGCCACTAGGAGCTCTTATCCTATCTGGCACATCACACACTCTGTTCCCAGTTTTATCAGCTTAAATATATCAACCCCAACCACCACAGCCCTCCTCAGACTTATCACCTTACTTCTTCTGCTCTCCTGGAATGTCCACCCCAACCCTGGTCCTGGGTCTTCTACCCTCTCTCACACCCTGCTGAGTGTGGCCTCTGCATTGCCTCAATGAACATCTGCAGTCTCCCAAAGAAACTGCTGCACTCCAGTGCTGGGTCACACTAACACAGGCTTGACATCATTGCCATAGTGGAGACCTGGCTCTCTGCATCAACCCATGACTCAGCTGTCTCCTTCCTGGTTTCACCCTGTTCCAAAAGGATTGAGTTGGTAAAAGCATGGTGCTGAATATGCAGTCTACTGCGTGACTCCTCCTTAGCCATGCTTTCCCTGCCCCCAAGCTCTGTCATGGTGCCCAAGCCATCACCTTAAAATCTCCCTGACCCAGACAGGGCCTTCTCTATCTTACCACTACATAAATACCCCCATGAGCCCAAGGACAAGCAATCCACTCCCTTACTGACTATCTCTCTCTACCCTGCCCCACAAAGCTGAGCAGCTCATTCTAGGTGACCTCAGTGTCAACTGACAAGGCCCCACTGATGCAAACATAAAGAACTCCTTCACTGCCCTTAACTTAGCTCAATTAGTCACTCTTCCTACCAGATTGAACCAGTCAAGTGGCACTAGCTCCCTCCTTGACATAATACTTTCCAACTGCCCCCACAAAATCAAAACTGTTAATGTCCTAGCTAACTCCCTCAGCGACCATTCCCTATACTTTGTTCTGGTCCTCCTCAATGCAAAAACCCATCGCAAAGTCACCTCCCACCACCGCTTTCACCCAGTGGGCCTTAGTAAACTGAGGCAGTACCTAGCCCAACTTGACTGGTCCCCAATCTCACCGCAACTGATACAGACACTGCGCTAGCCTACCTCACCAGAGCTTTCTGCAAGGCCCTGTGACCTCTTTGCTCCCTTTACCAGTACCAGCTTCAAAATACATAATGCTGCCTGGATTTCCCTTCTCTTATTCAGCAACTGAGGCAGCCGAGACAACCCCTGGCATGTTGCAGTCAGGTCAGGCAGGACAATGGACAGACAGGCCTATAATGCCTCATAACCAATGCACCGGGGCCATAAGGCAAGCCAAGTCCAAATACTACCAAACCACCCTGGCCACCTCCTGGGGCTCTACGCATGCGTCTGGGATAATATTATGAGCTCAATGGAAAACTTGCTCCCCCATCTCAGATATCTGTCAATGGTGCTATACCACTGACCCCCACATACTGCTGACTGTCTCAACATGGCTTTCTCTGACCTAAGCGCTGTCCTTCCTGTCCACTTTTTTGACTCTATCCTTACCTCAGCCACCCTACCCTGAATCGCCCCCCATTTCTCCTCTGCACCATAGCTCCCCATGAAGCCAAACCACTCCTACTAAAAGCCCTCTCTAGCCACAACCCCAGATGTGACCCCATTGACTCCAGGTTCTCTGTCTAACTCTAGATGTCATATGAGCCCCTCTCACCGACCTGTTAAACCAGTCTCTGTGCCTCAGTCAATTCCTGAGCGCCTGGAAATTAACTGAAATTACCCAATTTATAAGAATGGAGATCGCACATTACGAATAACTACAGACCGATATCTATCCTCCCCCACTCTCTAAAGCCCTGGAAAAAGTGGTATCCACCCAACTCATGGAATATCTAACCAAATACAGCATACTATGTCCAGAACAGCATGGCTTCTGCCCTGGACACAGCACCACCACAGCCCTCCTAGAGTTCTCACAGCAAATACATTCTCACAGCAAATACACTCTGCACTTGACTCTGGGGACATTGCTGGAGCAGTGTTCATTGACCTATCAAAGGCCTTTGACACTGTGTGTCACCCCTATTGCTTGACTTCCTCCATCAGCTAGGATTCTCATTTGGCCTCCTTGCCTGGTTCTCCAGTTACCTCATGCCAGATCCCAATGGGTCAAGATAAATGGTACACTATCAGCTGCCCTACCTATTCACTCAGGTGTCCCCAGGTTCCATCCTGGGCCCCACATTGTTCAGTCTCTTTCTAAACACCCTTCCTAGCTTCTGCTCAGGCAGTATGCTCCTATATTCCGACAATGCGGTTCTTGTCGCCTCCACCCCAACCCCATCACCCTCTAGAACTCTCTGCAACTCACCTTCAGCCAAGATGAAAAATGGTTCTCAACCATCGCCTAGTTCTGAATCTCAAGAAGACAAAATCTATGCTTTTTGCCCACCGCCAGAGTAACTCCAGAAATACCCCCTTCTCATCCTCCCCAGCACTCTACACCCTTGAACAGGTGTCTGCATACAAATATCTGGGCATCACCTCGACTCTGCTCTCTTTTCACTCTCATCTTAATTCCATGACCACTGCTGTAAACACCCAGATTGGACTCCTACTGCCACAAACACTGCCTCCCACAGAATTCCTCTGGCTGGCTGTCACCTCCTCCATCCTGTCACTGGTCAACTCACGGATCCCTATCTATGTGGCTGCTGACCCCACCACCTCACCAAAGTCCAGATCTTGATCAACAAGGCTTGCAGGCTCCTGACTGGTGCCCCAGCAGAATGCACACATGCCAGCTCTACTTGTCCTTGAACTTACTCACCTTTGATGAGTGCCTGCACTACCACACCTTTATACTGGCAAAAAATCACTACTTGGGCTCTCTCTGCGAAGTTACTGCATCCCTAAAATTGGCCTCCCACTCAGTTGCCACCCAAAGCACAACCAAAGCCACCTTCCAGGTCCCAAGAGCCAGGACCTCTCTCACCCAAAGATCATTCCACCACAGAGCCACCTCTTGGTATGACTACCTCCCCACTCATATCATAAACATCCCCAAATCATTCCTTCAAATTGCCTCCAAAACCACCTCACTGACACTTGGAGCTGTAAATGCCCTGACTGGCCCATATCTAGAGCTCCGCCTGGCCCAATTAACAGACAACGTCCTTCCAGACTGCCTCTCCCCAGCAACCACCCCTTCCTCCCAGGTATTGCTCCTCAGAACCCCTAGTGTTACCTTATTATTTATATACTAGACTACATCTGTACCTCCAGAACCATGCCAGTTTCAAGACAGCTGTTAAATAGAGGCAGTTAGTGGAGCAGCTAACACCTCCCTGAGTTCCTTTAGTGCTCTTGAGTGTATTCTGTCTGGTACCAAAGCCTTGTCCACTTTCAGAGCTGACTATCCCTTCATAACTTTTTCTCTGAAATGTAGTTGTGTCTGCCTCTCTCCTCTGCTTCATTTCTGCTACTCCCTCTTGATCCATCCCTCCTCCTTTGTAGAAGGCTGAGCAAGAGTATCTGCTCAGGATATCTGTTTTCTTCTGTGCAGCCCCAGCATTGCCACCTCCTTATTCTCACTGTCCCCTCCTTGCCATCCTCTTCTCATTTATGTACTTTATGTGCAATTTATTTACCTGAAGAAAGGAAGTATAGAGTAGGGAGGCAGCATAGTATGGGGAGGCAGTATAGCACAGTGGTTAAGGGCACTGAGCTGCAAACCTCAAGACCTGGTTTGAATCCCATCTGCTCCCACTTGCATGCTGTGTGACCCTGAGCAAATCACTTAAATTCCTTGTGCTCCCAGGTCACACCTGGAAATGAGCTCTGGCTTAGTGTGCTTTCCTAGTTAAACAATTTATCCTTATTCCTTTAGCTACTCCTTGGCAATACTTTCCTCTGTCTGCACGTTGCTTTCCTCACTGACTATAATGTGTCCCTCTCTGTACTTGGTACAACTCCCTGCCTTCCTCCTTCTTCATTCCTTATAACTCCAGAATGTCAACCTTTTTTCCTTCACTACCCTGGCCACATCCTTAGAGAATCACAATAGTCTGTATTTCTATCTGCTTTCATTCACTTCCTTCATGGAGAGGCTGGTTGCCTTACTTATGCCCTCCCTTATTTTCCCTGCTACTTCTAACCCTCCCTGGCAATCCCCCTACAAGTTAATTTCTGAGGCAGTATCCCATTTCATTAAAATCCACCCTGCTAAAGTCTGGGACACTAGTCCTTATGTGGTTTGCCTCTGTTCCAGTCTTAATGTTAAACCCCACAGTATGGTGATCATTGGGCCTAGGGACTGACCACTCTAACGCCTGCAATGCCATCCCTTTTTATATACCAGATCCAGTACTGCCCCATCTTTAGTGGGTTCATTGACTAGCTGCATGAATAAAGTCCCTTTTGGGAATCAAGGATGGCCCTGCTCCTTGCTGAAGCTGCAAATGGGCAGCTGCAATCCACATCTGGATGACTGAAGCTACCAACTAGCAGCATTTCCCTTACTTGTCATCCTGATGATGCTTTAGAACTGAAAAGAAAGTCTTCTTTACTCAGAGGTATAATATTGGAACTAGTCACCACCAGTGATAGCAACATGTTCAGATAAAGCAGTGTTTAAAACTATATTGGATACAGTACATGATAATATTAATGAGTACCACCACTGAGATGGGTGAGGGTGAATGTAGTCTTGATGGGTCCTGTGGACTTCTACCCATATGGACATAGTAAATTGGTAACACAGACCCTGCTTCTGTTTAGCTTGCAGATGCTGGTGAGGAAAGGAGAGAGATACAACTGCTAGACTTGTTGCCCTTAAAGAAAAAGGATACAAACTTCTCCGACATTGACTAAATTGGCTGGAACAATGACAAGCCATGCTGTAGTGATTTTTCACATGCTGAATAGCATTGTTCCCCTCACCCTGCTACAACTGTTCAGCTGTATTTTGTGTGCCTCAATGTGATGCAATTGAGTGGTGGATGTCACCTGGGGCATACTCATGCCTTCTTCCACTACTGCATGTTCCATCAGATAGAGAGGTGCAAAGGAAGGTGCTAGCTCTGAGCCAGCTACTGACATTTCAAAGCTACTGTACAGAACTGCAGGGAAATGTGCTAAAATGGTGTTTCAGTCCTCGCACCTCACAATAGAAAACATTTAAAAACACCAATAAACAAGTTGTGGCATGAAACCAAGCCCCTGAGTCTGACTTAAATACAACACCTGTACACTAAATTGAAGCCAACAGCACTTGAGCACAATGCAGGGAATGATGTACTGCCAAATTCTTCCAAGAAAAATTCCCTTAGGAAAGGCACAAGGCTACATTTTGTAAAACAACAACCTTACCAGTGGCAAGTGGTACTCATTCAAACTTTAAGCAGAAGTGAGAATTTTGTAGCAGTTTAGCCAAGCTTGAAAGTTAAAGCTTAATGACAAGGATTTTCTAAAATTTGAAGGTGCTGGCCACCAAGTATCCCCAAACTGTACCTTAGTCACACGCAGGATCCTGATAAGTTGAGTGCTGGCCTATTTTAAGAAATACTCTGAGGCCCAGATATTCAAAGGGTTGCGCCATGCGCAACAGGGTTGCGCCATCGCCAAGTCCAAAATCGCCATTCTGCGATATTCAGCAGGAGGCAGTTACGCCACTGGCAACAGGTTGCGTGAAGAGAGCAATGAAATGAATGCATGCTCAACAGGAGGGAGGATCCATGCATAACCTGCGCCAACCCGATGTTCAGTCGGGTTAGCAGAGTTCTGCATCAAAACCTGAGACCTTGGTTTGAATCTCATCAGCCCCCACTTGTATACTGTGTGATCCTTAACAAGTCACTTAACTTCCTTGTGCTCCCAGGATGCATCTGGAAAAAAAGCTCTGGCTTACTGTGCTTTTCCTGGTTAAACAATTTTTCCTCTTACACTATGTGTGCAATTATAAGTGACCACTTGCTTGTTGCACACATGCCACTTGCATGCAGTCTGTTCCAGTTTGACATGAAAAACTTACTTGCAGCATGCATGACACACCTACTGCACACATGCCCCGTGTATGCAATTGGTTCCAATATAACATAAAAAACATGCTTGAAGCTTGCATGCAACATAAGTAGTTTATGTATGTAGCATGCAAATATTTCACATAATTGCTACTGTAAGGGATTTCACAGTTCGTATCATTCAAAATGAAGGGGAAAGGCAATTTTGATCCACAAAAGGGTTGACATTAAACCTAGTAAGATCACCACTGACAAGGAGAGTAGATGTGTTACAGCTGAAGTTACTCTGAATGAACAACAGATAACACTCTCCAATGTATACATCCCAAACCACACAGATACCTCCTTCTCCTAAATCTGGCCAAGAAACTGAGTGAGTTAAGGCAGCACGGTATCCTGTCAAGATAGCAAGTCATTCTGAGTGAGGTAATTTGAGCAAAGTCAAAATAGAGAATGGAAAAATGGCTATGTGCTATTAATAGCTATGTGCCATTAATAGCACAGTGCAATTAAGCATGTAGTTTCCCTATATAGTTAGAAGAGAATGTGTAGGGTTTGTTCATCGGCAGTTGCCTGAGCTGGCTATCTGGATGTGGTTGTTAAAGTCATTGCTTTTGTGTCAGGCAACTTGGGTTCTGGATTGGCTGAGGGTATATAGTATTTTTTTAATTCTGTGTTTATGTTTGTCATTTTAATAATATAGTGTCCCAAGTGTTCCCCCTCCCCAGTATAACCCCGGAGTATATTATTTTAAGTCTGGGGTGTGGGGTGCAGTGGGCATAGTCCCCACATAAAACATATATGTTACTTATTCATTGTTGTCAGATTTAGTGCCAGTAGCTGTTCTTGATAGATGGAAGCTGTAGTACATTGCTATTTTAGTTTTTGGCAATGTGCAGTCACTGATTTGGTCAATGCTATTAAATCCTTGCTTTTATGACATGGTACCAGGAAGCACTAACTGGGGTGACGTCAACATGGTGATAGAGGAATTCCCAGACTGTAGCAACAGCAGTCAAAAAAGAGTTATGGGTGGGTACCCTGCTACTGGTAATAGAAATCAAATGTCTTGAAAGTGGGCTGTGATATGTGAATGTTCAGAAGCAACAAATGAAAGAGTCATCCACACCAAAAGTCCTATTCACAGGCATTTTATTTGATGATATTTCTTAAAAACAAATCTTCATAGTGGACCCCAAATTTCACCTGTGTGGGCTTCATTAGGGATGAAGACCTATGGGTAATAATATTGCATAATTTCAAAACCAAAAAAAATCTGATGTAAATATATGCAGGTCAATATCAATAATACAAGAATTTCCAACACTGTATTCCCTAGTACACCACAACCAAAAAGTGAACTGATGAGTGATTCATTACACATCAATTTTCATTAAATCATCCATAAATTATGCAAAATTTAATTCAGGTTATTTCCAATTATACTTGAGTGCCACAATCCATGTGCCGCCCACCCAGCCAAATATACTGCATAAAAATTCAAAGTCTATAACAGAAAATCCATAGTTTCAACTCTAAATCCATTAATAACAAAATAAAAATAAAGATCCATGTTTATCCTGTATCCCATGATATGATAAATGTATAAGTACCTTGATTAAGTATATAGAATGATCAGTATACTGTTAGTGTATTATTCAAACATTGTTGGCTCCTGCAAGTAACAAGAAGAAATGTATGTTTCCACCATCCATACCAGTCTCTGCTGTATTCATTGATAGATAAAAATACAAAAATAAGATTTAAAAAGATTTAAAATGCTTTCCATCTGTATAATTATGGGAGAATATTTTTAACCATGTGAAAGTCACATTGACATGGACTGATTTGTCTCTGTATTCACCATAATTATATCTCTGTTCAATAAAAATAAAACCAAGATTGAACATTTCAGTTTGTGATACATTAATATTTGTAATCAATAGTCTGTCAGATATAGGGTGCATTATTCTCTCCTCTTGCAACTTAAATTTGCAAAATGCATAAAATGCAGTTCAGTGGTAGCAACACCATAAAAAACAGCTCACGTCACTATTTAAACAGGTTTCAGCCTATCTCTCAAAAAGGTGTCACCATTCTCCCTGTTATAAAGAGGAGTGTGTCATGTTACTGATTTAAATAAACAAATCTTCTCTAACAAAGTAATTGCTGCAGTCTGCACAGTCACATCCATTATGGTTACTGCCAAAGAGACATTCAAAGGAGTTTACCGTCAGTCAGTCAGACTGTTCTGTGCCATAGTCTCCAACATAACTATCTTATATAATCCTCAACAGAGAGGGAGAGAACACAACTAACCTATCAGATTGCCTCTTGTTTAAATGTATGTTCCATGTAAGTCACCATGGGTGCCAATAAGCAGCAGTCTGTTACTGCTGTAAGCCTCAAACAAACTTAATCAAAGCTAAAACGTAGTCAGAAACTCTTTTAAATGAATACATAAGAGTCCATATTTACCTTACTACAGCTTTAACAGGGCTGATACTCCACATCGTGTCCATGATCAAAACTAGAGATTCTTTATTGTTTTAAGACTATGACCATGCATGTAAGTAAATCCTGTTACTAAGTGAGCTGTACTATCCAGAATGCTAGTAGGAAAAGCCCCAGGCACAGATGATATCACAGCTGTGGTCTACTCAGCATTCATGCGAGAACTCTTAACCCCACTGGAAGACATTATTAAAGAGGAGACTTGCTCTGGAAATCTACCCCCTCTGTGAGAATAGCACAGATTTTATTAATCCCAATACCAGGCAAGGACCTGCATAATTGTGGTAACTATTGGTCCAGCTACATAATTATGTCTGACTGTAGATTATTCTCTAAACTGCTGGTGTCCTTGGTATGCTCAGTAATTTCTGCCCTTATTGATCATGGCCAGGTGGGGTTTGTACCCTGATGGCAGGGGTCAGGCAACACATGCCACCTCATGAATCTCCTATGGCACACATCTTGCCCCACCTCTGGCTGCTCTCATCTCACTAGATGCCAAAAAGTCATTTGACTGGGTAGAGTGGAGGTACTTCTTTAAAATCATGAGAATATTTGGTGCTGGTGTTACCTTTAAAGGTTGGGTAAAAACACTATACCAGGGAGAACTGGCCTCATTGTTAACTAATGTCTTCTCCTCACCAGTTTTCCCACCCCATTCTCCTCCTTATATCCTTGCACTCAATCCCTTACTTGTCTTTGTTAGTAAGCACACTAAATATAGGGCAACAATCTAGGTGGTATCCACAAAGCCCTTGCCTATGCCAATGATATTTTACTGACCCCTCTTGGCCTAAGGAATCAGTCCCAATTCTCAAGTCACTAATCCAGGAGTATGGCAAATTCACAGGGTACAAAAGTAATGTAGCCATATCTCTCCTCCTCCAACTAAATGCAGAAGTTGCCAGCCCCCACGGTACCCATGCTGTGTGTCCCCAGCCCCTAGTTGGGTAAAATACCTACTATAGGTATAAACTTCTCTAAGGACTTCACTCAGAACTTGGCACTCAACATACTCTAATGCCTCTACTGAGGAACCTAGATGAGGACCTGGAGGTTGGCATACCTGAACATTTTGCATTGTGGTAGAGCAAACACTTTCAAAAGGATGGCACCTCCCAGAATTCAGTATCTACTAGACAACATGCTAGTGATGTGTGTCCCAAAACTTTTCCACATCATCCATATGCAAATAACAACTTCTTTGTTTTTGGGGGTGGGGCTCACATTAAGAATCTCAAACATGACTTTTCCAGAGACAGATTAAAGCTACCAGACATTTAATTCTGCCATCTGGCAGTTGCACTTAAACAGATGACACAATCACACCAGCTCATCCCATTGACTATGAACTAAAATGGCCACAGTATGAGAAAGCCGTTATGTATCCAAGGCAGACACAGATGTAATTCTCAACAACCTCCCAAAAAGCCTGAAAAATGACCCCTCCCTGCAGTGCATTTGTAAGTCAGGTTACAAAAAAAACACTAGACCACCAGAGTTTTTAAAATAATTAAGCTAGTCAAGATATTATTTTTTGCAGTGTAAGGAGAGACGGAAGTCAAAAAGAACATTATAAGATGTCTATCCTGGGCTATCAAACCAAGATCAAAGATAAGATAGGATATTAGATAAGACAGGAAGGAAAGCATCAGAGAAATGTGGATGGACTCCCACAATAGAGAAAGATAAGTTAAAGGCTATGGTCATTTGGTACACTGATGTTTTTTCTTTATATCCCTAATCTTTGTCATTTAAAGCTTGCAATTGCAAATAATGTTATTTGCATAAATCTGTTTTGTTTGACATCTATGCTGCAAGGTAATGCTTTGTTGACCTTTGTTAAATTAGTCAATTGGTCCTCAAGGGACTGTATGTTCTGGTCTTTGTCTGACAAGGCTTGTTTCAGTTTTCTAAGACACTCAGTTTCTTTTTCAAACTTACACAGTTCTCTTTAACTGAATCACATTTAGTTTGGAAGTCAAATTTGATTAGAAAAAGTGCCTGGATACACATTGCTTGTTGCATCTTCTGATTTGTCTTTTTCTCTGCCTTCCAGTGATCAAACTATTCTTTCCAGTAATCCCACTGATCTGCCTTCTGTGGAGCTTCCTTGCAAGAGACATGTAGCTAGTATACAGCTAAAACTACTGCAATAATATCCTCCATCCTGCCTTAGGCAACTGGGTCCTCTTGGACTACACATCTGGACACCCTGGCTCTCTAGTTATATTTAGATCTTCCCCTAGATGCAGCAACAAGGTTGCAACCCTTTTTAATTGTCACCCCACTTAGTATTGTTTTGGCACAACTGCTTTTGGGTTTGCAACACCCTCTTCCAAGTCTGGGGGAACACACCAGAGTAACCAATATGTAAGGAAACTGTTTGATGCTTGGTAAAATAATCACACAGAACTCAAGTACAGTAGCTGGTGCAAGTTTCCTTCTTATGCAGTTTTAACTCACGACAATACAAAAACATATATTCCTATAGAATATGACTAAGTAGCAGTTAGCATTATACAGAGAATAAGATAATTGGCCAAATAACCTTTTCCTCTGGGATGTTACAAGGTCAGGTCAGGAAGTCTTCTTAGGATGGTATCTGCCACTCATCTTCCTAGCCCTGTCAGACCTGTATTTATACCCAGCTTCATGCATAACTATGTGACAAGATACACAGACCCTCATGAGACTAAGGCATATACTTCTTCTGGCTATTTCAGCATAACCTTGTACATCCTTGTACAAGAGCTTCTGTTGTCTACAGCTGGGATGTATCTCCCTTGGTAACCAAGGACAACAAATGTAATTTTTCTTCACCCATATTAGTGCTGGTCAGTAAGCATAACAAACTTTATTTGGCGACTTGCCTCCCTCAGGATAGATAAGTCAGGCATATTACATATGTAGAAAACAACTCAGTTTCTCATTGTCAGCAGTTTTCACAGTCCTGGTGAATTTCCACTGCTGCTACTTTCAGAAACAGACCTATGCATTTCTTATTTTCAATATGAAACAATACTGTGTTACAGTAGTAGCCACAGACATTGCCTGCTAGTTCCAGATATTTCATGACATTTCTGAAGCATTTCTCTCTGCTGCCCCTACTGTGGAAATGCAGAAAGCAGGAGATATTTCTGGAAATAACACATACATTTCAGGAAATAGCTGGCAGTGTCTGTGGCTGTTACTGTATATAAAAAAATGACAGATCCTAAAAACTTTATGGCAGCAGAGGCTAATCCTAGCTGATGTAGATTACCAATAAAAGACTTAGACAACTTGTAGTGCTCACCGGGAGAGGGTACAACTGTTAGACTCAATATAGCAGAGGAAACAAGGATGAAAACTGCATTGTAGTGCTCACCCACATAGGATGAAGTTGTAAGACCCAACTATAACACACATACTAAACTAAGTCATACAGCTTCTCCCGAGGAGAAAATGTGCCCAAAGATTGGGGAGTTGGTGAGAGATACACCTAGTAGCTGGGGAGAAGGTAGGGTAAAGATTCAAGGTGATGATGAAGACCTGCAGTAAGGTAACAAGATCAACCGCATTCTCAGAAATATTGCCAGTACTGAGAAACAGCATGGTCAGGAAGAAAAGGATAGTGGGGTTCAATGACTGACTGAGGGAGTGGTGCAAGAAGGAAGGCTACAGCTGTATTGGGAGGTAGAGAGAGACCTGATCAAATAAAACACTTTTTGCACTGTACAGACTGCACCTTAGTAGTAAGTTCAAAAGTCCTCAAGGACAAGCTGGGAGGTGTATAAACCAAAATCTTAATTTAAACTATTGGGAGGGTAAGGGGGCCTACAGGCCCATAACTCCAGGAAGAGAAGGTCAATAAACCTTCCCCTATACCAATATAAGCGAACTGGGGAGTACAGGTGAAGGGAGAGTGAGGAGAATAGTAATGGGGGGAGGTAAAATGGAGCAATGAGGAAGGCAGACAGGTGGGAGGGGAAGGAGGTTCAGACTATAGGTGGAAGGTGGTGTCCCTGAATGCTCGAAGTCTTAGAAACAATATGGATGAATTGCAGGCATTGGTGGAGAGGGGCATGGAAATCATGGTGGTCATAGAGACATGGGTCATACTTAACCACGACTGGGACCTTTTGATCCATATACAGGAGGGACTGGTGTTAGGAAAAGGTTGGTGTGGCAGTTTACATTATTGGAGGATATAGCTTGTACAGGGGAGGATTCGGAAGAGGGAAGGGTGGAAGTAATATGGATTCAACTACTGTTGACTAGATAGAGGGAGATGAGATGGGGTGTCTTACAGAACACCTAACCAGTAGAAGGAAAGAGAAAAGGAATTGAGCTCAGTTTTAATGACACCTGCAGGGAGGGGTGAGGTAGTAATAGTGGGAGACTTTAACCTACCCAAGGTAGATTGGAGGGTGCCAGCCATGGCCTGCGCCAGATGTCAGGTGATCCTTGATGCACTGCAAAGTGGATTCCTGACATAGGGTGTCACAGAACCCACAAGGGAGGGGGCAATTCATGATCTGGTGCTAAAAAATGGGGTCCATATCCAGGATGTTAAGGTGGAGGAGTGCTTGGGTGTGAGTGACCATCACACAGTGTGGTTCAGAATGGACATGGGCAGGGACAAGGCACCCACTAAGACCAAAATCCTGGATTTTAGAAAGGTGTTCTTCATATGGATGGGTGAGTTGCTAAGAAACCACCTGGTAAACATACAGGTGGATCTGTCGGTCATCCACCACCATCATGGAGGGAATAATGGTAGCCATAAAGGAGTATTTTAGGCTCAAGGGGAAAACTTAATGGCCAAAGCACCCAGCTGGTTTAGCACAGAGGTTATCCAGGTAGTAAGGGATACGAGTTCAGCTTACAAGAGGTTCAGGAGGACCCAAATGAATGAAGACAGGGAGGACTACCTGAAGATGGCTAGTGTAGCATGAAAGGTAATCTGGCGGGCTATAGCTCAACAGGAACTGCAGCTAACTGAAGATATTAAAAATGGGGAAAATGCATTTTTATCACTATATTACAAAGAAAAGGGACAAGAAAGTTGGAATCGTTAGGCTCAGGAAAGGGGAGAGTAGGTACAAGAGAATGTGGACAAAGCAGAAGTTCTGGACAAGTACTTATGTTTAGTCCTCACTAGGGAGAGAGACAGTGCCACTAAGGGGAAGGAGAGGGAATGAGGGAGGGCATACAGTACAGATGATTTGATACAGGTGGATAGGGTGAGGAAAGGGTTGCTAGCATTAAGGATAGATAAATCCCCAGGTCTGAACAGTATACACCCCAAGGTGCTGAGGGAGCTGACAGAGGAGCTTGCAGGTCCCTTGACCGACCTGCTCAACAGTTCACTGGAGTGAGGAGTTGTACCACAAGACTAAGGACAAACCAGGGAGCTACAGACTGGTCAGTCTGACCTCAGTTGTGTGCAAGCTCATCAAGACTGTATTTAAGGAAAGGTATGTTGAGTTTCTGGAAGTGGGTGACCTTCAGAATGAGTGGCAACACAGGCTTATGGGAGGTAGATAATGTTAAATTTGATTAACTTCTTTGACTGGATCACTGAAACAGTGGACAGGGACCAGGTGGTGGACATCCTTTACCTGGATTTCTGTGAGGCCTTTGACTTTGTACTCCACAAGACATTGATCAGGAAGTTGGTGGAGCTAGGGGTTGGATAGAAGTAGACTGAGACGGTGAAAAACTGGTTATGGGGCAGAACCTGAGTGTAGTGATGGTAGGCAAGATCTCAAGCTCCTGGGGGGGGTCACCAGTGGGATCCCACAGGGTTTTATGGTCGGGTCAGTTGTTTTTAATGTCTTCATCAATGATACTGGAGATTGCATTACAGGCAAAATGTGCTAATTCGGGGATGACACCTAACTCTGTGTGAGGGTGAACAGAGCAGAAGGGATAGAAGTCCTAAAGCTAGAGAGGTGGTCCAGGATTTGCAAACTTGGTTTCAATGCAAAGAAATGCAAGATTATGAACAGTGGAGTTAAGAACCTGAGTACTTAGTGCAGCCTGGGTGGGGTCCAGGTATCTGCATCCCAGTATGAGAAGGACCTGAGGGTGATGATCACTAGTGACCTGAAGCAATCCATACAATGCAGTAAAGCATCAGCAAAGGACAATAAAATGCTAGACTGTATTGCCAGGGGGATCAGCAGTAGGTGAAAAGAAGTAATACAGCCCTTCTACAGGTCATTGGTGAGACTGCATTTGGAGTACAGTGCACAGTAATGACTGCCATACCTTAAAAAGCCATACATTAAACTGGCTGGAGAGTGTACAAAGGAGGGCAACTCCTGGGAAATCAAAGGCAAGTGGTGTTGGGCATATGAGGAAAGGTTGGAGGCCTTGAACATGTACTCCTTGGAGGAGAGGAAAGAAAGTGGGACATGATTAAGACCTTCAAGTATTTGAGAGGAATAAATAGGATAGGCATAGAGGGTCTCTCCAAGCTCAGTGGGAACCAAAACATGAGGCTACACAGTCTCAAGTTGGAGTGAGGGAGGTTTAAGAGCGAGACTAGGAGGCACTTCTGCATGGAGAGGATGGTGCCGGGTTAGAATGGGCTTCCCAAAGAGGGGGTTTTGATAAAAATGGTAGGCAGCTTCAAGGGAGACTGGGATAGGGTTAAATAAAAAATAAGAGTCAAAAGGGGGGGCAGGTGGAGTGGAAAGACTGATTAAAAAGGGTGCTGGGTCATTATCTGATGCTGAGGACAATGCAATGCAAGAAGACTAGATATACCTAATGGCCTTATTCTGCTGGTTTTGTCATATTTTCTTATAATCATTGAAAATACATAGGTTGCACTTACCTTGTTTTCTCAGTTCCCGGTCAACGTTGAATGAAGGCATGCTTTCTTCAAAGAGTGGATTTTTGTTGTTGGACTATTTTTAGTTGTGTAAGTGATGTGAAGGTTGATGGGTGCTGAGTTGGGGGGTCAGTTAGGGTGGGGGTTAGTTGGTGAAAGCCACAAAAGACATCAATGGATGGTTTTCTGCTTTTCAGGTGTTAAAAAAAAAGGACTAGAGGGATCAAGGGTTACTCTGGCAATTGGGCACCCCAATATAACAAAATACTGGGATTTGTGTGAAGGGGGGTTCAGCAGGGCTCAGCCCAGGATAGGCTTTTTTAATTTATTTAATATTCCCACTCAGAGCAGTACTCAGGCCTGAACTAGAATTTCTATATTATGATTCCCTCCCTCTGAGTCGGGCTGAGCCAAGAATGGGCACTTCTTTTTTGAAAAGTCCCACTGCATGATGCTGAGCATGTGACTGGCATTTCTTTTTTGTTTTTAACAAGCTCACTCTGAGCAGGTAACATTGTCTATGTTTGCCAGCGAGTTCTATGGTCATCCGCAAGTTCTGCAGTCACCCACAATTCCCACAGTCAATCCCATGGTCAGCCCCGCCTGTGGAACATTGGAAATCTCAGTGCCTTGCCTACAAGCAAACCCCATTCTCACCCTTGTGCCCCTTCCTTTTTATGGCTGTGGGCATAGCCCAGCAGTCATTTAGCATTTAGAAAAGGGCTGATGTCATTTTTGCTCCAAACAACATGATGGAGCGTTAATAATAGATTCTTCCACTGAAGTCTCATTACTATGTGGCCTGTGTGTGTATAGGAAGCTGTAGAGCACTATTTTCCCTCTGGCTTGAGGAGTTAATTGAGCCCACAAAAAGTTAACTCATTATGTTCTGGCAGTCATTCTGTGTCAGGTTATCAATGGATAGTACAGACATCATAGAAAGCTATTGAAAGTAGAATAGGTTAAACACTTTCTGGAGCTTTCTGCATAACAAATAAGCTCTGCTGTGCCCTCAGCCCCTATGAACACCTCATTAAGTCATTTGACAGCACCATCCTAAGAGCAGTCATTCTGCCACTTTGCAGGACATTCCATAACAAAGAGTCCCAGTGATGCCTATTTCCAAATAATACACCAACTTCATTTTTTCAGGCAGGCAGTTCTGATCTATTGTTTATGTCTACTGAATGTTCTTAACCTGCAATTTGTAGCTAAAGGTGTTTACAACTGACTGATACTAACCACATTTGCTTCACTTGCAAATAGGTAGGCATGTGTGTCTAATTTTTGTTTGACTTAGGTTTCACATAGAATCTGATCAGTTCATCGCATGCTGTATTGTGATTAAATGAACTGATAAATTGGTGCTTTGGTTTCTTTTACAAATTCATTTTTCCCTGACCATGGATATACTAAAAGAAAAAGTTTATCAACAATATGTTTAAAAATAAGGAGTTTAACAGTAATTTAGTTGATGTGGTAAAAAGAGCTGCTCCTTGGAAAATTACCTGGTTTTCGGGGGGGGGGGTTGTTACCACAAGCAGAATGGTACTTCATGGATGGCGGAGCTCGTGGCAGCAGAAGAGGCATGATGACATTAAAAGTTTAATGGTGTCGATGTAGAAGCACCAATATTTGAGCATGACTTTGCTAGAGGACTAAGTGTGACTTGGAGGTGGGGGATTATCAGGAATTGAGTGAGTCTTGGTGTATTTATCATACTGGTTTTCTGAAACTTCAACCTTCAAACGATTTGACTCTACATCCATCAGTACAGTATGTCACTAAACCACATGCAGTGGGGTATGGGTAAAAACCAGATCACCAGAGCTGTAAAATCTGGACTGGGCACAGCTTGTGCAAATATTGCTGATCCACTCACTCCAGATGATCTGGTCTGGCTTTTATCTATTTGGTCTGGTCCTGTTCTGTTTTCAACCTTGCCAAGGAAGAGTTGAGAAACAGACTTCCAGGAGTGGACCTGATATGTAAAAGTCAGACTGAACAGTGCAGCCAGAGTGACTGAATCAGCAATATTTGTGCAAGTTGCACCCAGTATGGGCAGTTTGGATTTTTACAGAACTGCTGTGGTTCAGGTCTCTCAGTTCAATTGTTAATCAATCAGTCTTTATTTTATACCGAAAGGTATGTGAGCAAAAAATGCCCATTTACACAAATGTCCAGTTAAGCATAAAAAGAGAACAGAACACCGGGTCAAACAATTACATAGTAAGATACAGTATAAACAGGTATAGCATAAACAGGTCTAATACAGAGATCTTTAGGGATATTCAGAAGAAAGGGGAAGTAAATAAATAACAGTGACAAATTTACAGCATGGGATATAATTGGAGGTACAATTCAGGAACATGAACAGTTGGGTGATGCATCAAAAAAGAAGTACAATTACTGCGGCACCCAGATCCTGCATGGGGATGAGCATTCCCACTGTGTGATCTGCCTAGGCCGCAAACACTGGGTCAAGGACTGTGCATCCTGCCAATCCTTCAACCAGCCACATGAATTAGGCACCAGAAAATGCTCAAAGCCCACTTGCTGGAGAAGTGCCTAGCTTTGATGGAAAAGGAGCTGCAGAATCTGTGAGAAAAGTCTTCTCTGATGCCAGAACCCAAAAAGAAGAAGAAAGATAAGGAGAGGCATCGAGATCTGGATAGGTCTCCATCCACTTGGCGGTGACCATCCAGCACCACTGACATTGGAGGGGCCTCCACTTTGGTAAGTGCCACTACTGCCAGGTCCCCTCCCTGCCTGCTTTACTGATGGTGCAGTTTTAGGCTCTTCTTGGATGATGGAATCCCTATTGTGATCCTTAAGCCCATATCTTCTTCATAGTCTATCGCTACCAGCCAGGTCAATAAGTCACTCCCCAACCCCACCGAGGAGTGCACAGTTACAGCTAGTAAGCTGGACTCCAGCTCCGCTGTTGTCTGCATGGCCCAGGCAAAGTCAGACATTAGCTGTTCTGACATCTGCATAGCTGCAGCTGATAAGTAGCTCCCCAGTTCCTCTGGGGACCGCAAGATTACGCTCTCCCATTGAGGTTGCAGGATACCACTGACATCAAGTTGAGCCAGCTGCTGGACATTCAACAGTCTTTAGAGGATTTCTTGCTTCCACTGACCCAATCAGACCCTCTGGGTGTATCTGAAGATCAAGAGCTGGAGGTTGGCACTAATCTGAAGGTTCCCCCTCCTTCACTGGGTCAGTCTCTTCATAGTTCACCACTGAACCTATTGTTAATACCTCCGGGGACCTTGTGTCAAGACCTCCTCAGCCCAAGCCCCTTTGGACAACCAGGTTCTGCCATCTTGGACTCTGGCTCCCATGATGATGGCTGGTCTTCCGTCGTGTTCTACTCACACCCTGATGCCAACTGACCCTGCGCCAGGTGACCCTTCTCTGGGTCAGGGTATGTCTGGCACTTCAGGCATTCCTCAAACACTGGATGGCCTTCCGTAAGGCCCTCAGGTACTGAATCTTCCAGTGTCTGACATTCCTGTGCCTGATCCAGTGCCAGCCCCTTCAAATGTCCCTATGGGGCTGATGCCTGGTCCTTCTGGACCTCCTGCAGGTCCTTCACCCCCTACCTCCTTCCTGGCCTTCAGCTCAGCCTCCAGCTGGACTTATGGGAAATGTTCTAGGCTATCTGCCCCAATAATACCCAATGTACCCTTCGCCGAGGTATCCAGTACCTGGTCATCAATCCCATTATGTACAGGGGTACCAGATGCCAGGCAATGTGTAATCAAGGGTATGCTCCTTCTGACTTTCCCTACTCCTAGCAGGCTCATGGATACCCTCAATATCAGAAGCTGGGCTATCCATTATACCAGCCTCCTCCTCCTCCACCACCACCTCCTCCCCCTCAGCCTCAGCCTCTGCCTCCACAGCAGCCTCTGACTGATATTCAGGCAATGTTTCAGACCCTGATTCAGGAGGCCAGGTCTCAACTAGCCTCAGAGCTTGATCATCAGAAACCAGGGGCAGCCTCTACTCCACCCTCCTTTCCGACTCCTAGATCAGCCTTTCCTGTGGATTCCCACCTTTCCACAGAAGGCTCCTCTAGACACTAGGTCATGGATAAAACCCAGGACACTCCTCTAAAAAGGGTTCAGACCCCAGCAGGCAATCTTTGAACTTTGACTCCAACTCATCCTTCAGCTGTGGTACGCATACACCTATAGAGCCTCAACCTAAGGATTCCCCGAAGTCCCCTCCAGAGGACCATTCCTTTGCAGAACTCCTCATAAGTATAGAAAATGCCAGTGGCTGGACTATCCAGGAACAGGATCCAAAGTGGAAAAGGCTTACGGAGCCTCTAGACATGACTGACACAGCTGCTATGCCCATACTGCCTTGGACTGGGCCCCATGAAAACCTGACATCCAGTATCTGGACACAGCCTTCCTCCATTCCTGCTATTTCAAAAAAGGCAGACAGAATGTACCCCCCCCAGACTGAGTCACATACTTCACTGCCCATCCTAATGCAGAATCAGTTTTTATCACAGATGACCATGACCGGTCCTCTAAACCTAAATATTTGAGCATGCTGCTCCTGATAAGGAGTCTAAGCAGTTGATCAATTTTTGTTGCAAGATCCATTCCTCCTCCACTTGCACTCTCAGGTCCCTTAATTATGTGGTTCATATGGTTTCCTACCAGAAATCTTCCCTGGCTGCACTCGAGTCCAAGCTGGAAGCTATCCAGGACCAGAAGCTTACGGCCAAGACTGCCAAGACAGTGAGAATGGCAAAAATCTTCTGTTATCATGTCCATGGAGAACACTTGCTAACACAGTTCCCTGGGGAAACAGTCTAAAACCTGTGTTTTTAGCTGAACACTTAACTTGGGGTCACTACCCTGGCACTTTCTACCTTCACTGACCAAATGGCTTTGGGTAAATTAAAAAATAGACTAGCTAAACTGCAGTTCGGGACTCATATGGCTTCAAGAAAAAGTGAGAGTAACTCACGCGGTTCAGGCCCTCCATCTCTGGGCGCAAGCATAGAAGATGCACAGGTACAGGGCAGCATGATGGAGATCACAAACTCGCTGACGGGAGTACTGGACACTCTCCTGCAGATGCAGCTGGACATGAAGATGGGCTTCAGCAATCTAAACACCCAATTCACCCACCTCCAGTTGGTGGTAACTAGCCTAACAGAAACCACTACCACCCATACCTCACCCATACCTCACAGATTTGTGAACTGGAGTGCAGAGTCAGTGAAATGGAAGATTCCTACGTGTGGGTCTCGGCTGAAAAGAATGGGCTGATGTCTGTAATTGCTGAACTCTGGGAGCATCTAGATGACCAAGAATATCATTCCCAGAGGTCCAACATTCATATTATTGGGCTGCCCAAGGGGTTGAAAGGGTGAAACCCTAATCTAGAAATCCATAGCTGGCTCGTTAGACACTTAGGCCTCATAGAGGAGGCATTGGAGTTTGAATTCAAGCAAGCACATCCAGTTGGCCCTCCGCCTAAACCAGGGGAGTGCCCCCAACATTGTCTGATTAAATATTTTAGGTTTTGGGACAAGGAAACAGTGCTACAAAAGGCAAAAGAGGTCAGGCCTATTAAGTTAGAGAATACTACTGTTTACGTGTATCAGGACTTTAGCAGGGAGCTCCAAACGAAACGACAATGCTTTAATCCAGTGAAAAACAAACTGTACAAACTTGACTGGAAATTTTCTTTGACCTAGTCTCCATGTCTGAGAATCGACAGATTGGGGCAGAGTCCTACATTTTTCAATTGCCATAAACTAGCAGAGAAATGGCTTGAGGAGGAGACCAGGAGGGATGGAGCGCAACCTAATGCTGAGTGAGTTATACTCTAATCTCTACTATTTTCTGTGGTTGCACATATATCTACAATTAGCTATGTTACACTGTTGTTTTGAGTTCACACACTGGAGTGGCCCTGGGGCTCTTATTTCCTCCCTGGGGAAATGATTTCTGACATGCAGTCTAGGCCTACTTAACTTCAGGAGATGGAGCTGCAGAACCAGTTTGCACCCCCGACCGAGTCTGGGGACTTGGGTATCAGTGGAAGATATTATCTTGATTCCTTTGGATTAAAATGGCAGCTAAGGAATAACAAACTTACATTGGTCCTTTTTGAAATGGGGGTCAGAGCGGAGCGGATCCTCTGACTTTTGTAGCAAGGGGGCTAGGAGGTTGTTGGGATCCTCCATGGCATTCTTTTACCTACACCGCTATGACTTCAGCTTTGGGCCCCCTCAATATCGATTCATCTACCTTGGTATGCTACTCACTGGAGATCCTAGGAACTGCCATTACAGCCCCCACTGTGTTCTGACAGCATTACTGTATATACCCTATGTCGGGTGCTGATGGCTCTTTTTTTTTCCCCTTATGACGTTGGGAGGACCATAGATCACATGGAACTTTTTTCCCTGCGAGGAGTATCTTTGCCCGACCGTGCCTGGGGGCATGGGTACCTGCAGGCCTGCGCTTTGTTCTTCCTGGGGGAGTACCTCAACTAGCCATCTTTGATGTCTGAGATTCTAACTTGGTGCCCCTTTCTGGGAAGTTACTATAACTGTGAGCTCCTAAAAACTGTTCATATATTGGCTATCTGCTTTTATATACTCTTTACAGTTATGACTCACTGTTTTATAATGCCGTGTGGTGCACACTGGTTCTTTGACTCATTGAAGGCTTTGCAAATGTTATTGTTAATTAATGTTTGGCTAGCCAAGGTGTCTTATTCCCTTTAGAGCCTGGGCCGTTGCCCCCCCCCCCATCCATCTACTTATGGCTAGCAATGCGGGCAGGAGATTTTGTTACTGCCTACTGTTTGTAGTGGGAATACTGGTGGGTTTACACTCACGGGGGCTCAGTCCCATTTGGACTAGGGCAGAGAGGTACTATTGCAGTGGGGGGAAGAGGAGGAGGTGTTTCTGAGACATGGGAGGGGGAGACGTATCCAAGTAGGCTCTCAGCATGCTGCCTTTGTCCTTGTGAAAGAAGTTGGCACTGACTCGAGCACATCTCAATTTGCTATACAATGTATGTGCTCAGTTGAGGCCTCTTTTAAGGGTACCGCTGTTCATCCTACTATTTTGGGTTCTATGTTGGGGGCTTGTTTGGGGAATATGCACTGTTAGTTTGGATTGGGTGGGAAGGGGAATCCTGAGTCATTTGGGAAAAAGAGTGTGGATGCTTACTTGATGTATACCAATAAAAAATGCAGCTCTAATAAATGGATTGACTCCTCTCCTATTGAAGAGTAGCTATTTCACCCCCAGCACAAAGCCAAACCACTGAATATTTACTATCGAGCCCTCCAGGGCTCCCAGTCACTCATACAGAACTCCAGCCAAGACAAGTGGAGCACCAATTTATTACTGCTGATTGATTAGAGGCCGTGGAACCTGGCTTGCACCCACTAATTGCAGCACTCATGGAGTAACAGATTGTGGCAAGTTCAATTATACTTTTTGCACAGGACATATATGTCCCCTAAGTGGCGTCATAAGGTAGATGATTCTAGGTCATCAGAATGTCCCAAATGAGCAACTGTTGAGGTGGACTTTATATATTTGGTACTCACCTGCCCCCAAGGTGGCCCCCTTTTGGCACCTGGTACATAATATAATGACCCAAGTACTGGGCTAAGCTCCTTCTAAATCTCCAGTGGAGCTATTACTTGGTGTGGATCTGTCCTATGCAAATCACAGGTTATCTAATCTCCTCTGATCAATTACCCTAATAAATGCTAGAAGAACCATTGCACAGCTGTGGATGTCCTCGACTCCACCTACAATCACACGATGAGTACACAATGCCAAATCTTACATGCTGCTTGAGCGAGCACAGCTCAGCGCCCAAGGTAAAACACTGCAGTTCCAGGTGATTTGGGAACCGTGGTTGTCGGTAGTGGAGGCTGGCATTATTCCTAACTAATTGTATGTCTATTACTAACTTGTACAGGATGCATCTTTCCCACAGGGTGATCAGACACCTGTATACAGTAGACTTTACGCATTACAATGTGTGTTTCTTACTCTTATTGGTCTGTCAGTAAGGTATGCATTATGGATGACAATTCATGTAAGCTCTCTACTGTCTATCTGACTGATGTATGTTTGAAGCTTATATATACCACTGTATATAATGTATATTCCATCATTTGTATTCTTGGACACACTGTAAGTTGTCTGCACTCACAATAAAAATACTTTACAAAACAAACATGAAAAATCATGCCTCCAGGCCACTTATGACACAGTAGACTCAGTTGCTCGCACCATAGCCACTGCTGTCTGCATTAGGTGACATTCATGGCTCAGGATTGCTGGCCTGGCAAAAGACATCCGGGCATCCATCCTGGATGCCCTTTTCAGGTGATTTGTGTTATTCAGAGGTAACACCAAAGATACTGTCACTGAATTGCGGGACTGCGGTAAATCCATCCATGATGTCTGCTTCATGTACCAAGGGGGTTACAAAGGCAAACAGCCTCTTTGTCTGGAACAGAGATGCAAGACCAAATATGCCCCTGCCAAATGACAGGCCAAGTGCTGGTATCCAGCATTAGGAACTCCTGCTCCCCCTGTCAAGTCCCAGAAGCCCCTCGAGGAGCTTCTGGCTCCCTTCCCTCAGCCTCCTCACTAGTGGGGGATCCCCCACCTCCTCCAAATCCTCTAGGAGAACCAGTGGGAGGGAAGTTTTGCCCTCCACCTTCCGGGGTCACAAGACACAACCAAGGACTCTTGGGTCCTTCAGTTAATAGCAAGAGGCCACACCATAGAGATCCTAGACAGGCCTCTGACAGCCCCCCAGTCTTCTCCCATTATCCTCCAAGCCATATGCCTCTGATAGGGGATGAGGTCCAGGCTTTTCTGCAAAAGTCAGCCAACACAGCCTGTGGCTCCAGCACAGATAGGAAGAGGTTACTACTTCCATTTCTTCCTAGTGCCCAAAAAGATGGGAGACCTAAGACCCATCTTGGACCTCAGCATGCTTAACCTGTACGTCAAGTACAAGAGGTTCCTCATACTCACTATCCAGGGACTTCTACTTCCTGCTCCACAAGGGCCAGTAGCTTTGTGCATTGGGCATGTAGGATGCTTGCCTACACATCCCTGTCTTCCAGACCCACCACCGCTTTCTTCGGTTTGCTTTCCAGGGGGAACATTACCAGTTCAAGGATCTCCCTTTTGACCTGCCCACAGCACCTCAGGTTTTTACCAAGTGCTTAGCAGTGGTGGTTGCATCCCTATGCTGTAGAGGGATCTAATTGTGCCTGTCTGGATGACTGGCTTCTGTCAGACCCATCACAGAGAAATCTGAGGGAGTCCATCTCCTTCACCCTGGACCTCTTTTACAGACTTGGAATAACAGTCAACTATTCCAATTCCCACCTCTTCCCTCCCAGCATCTACAATTCATTTGGGGTAGTGCTGGATACAGTCCAGGGCAGAGCCTTCCTTCTATTGGACAGAGCAGAGTCACTGCAGGAACAGGCCAGATTAGTGGCCAACTCATGCTGGTCCACAGCCCAGTCGATTCTCTGTCTTCTCAGGCTGCTGCAATCTCTACACTTCCTCTAGCCAGACTGCATATGAGGGTGACCCAATGGGCGCTTCATGTCCAATGGGATCAGTGGCAGGACAACCTGGACCACAGGGTCCTAGTGTCTGGGTACATGAAGAAGGATCTTCTTTGGTGGCAGAAGTTGTCCAATCTCTCCACGGGGGTTCCCCTTTCAACCCCCTACTTCTACCATGACCCTTACAATGGATGCTTTTTGTCAAGGCTGGGGAGCCCACCTAGGAGACCATCGGATCCAGGGAACATGGTCTCAGCTGAAAGCATCTCTGCACATCAATGTGTTAGAAATGAGGGCAGTTCTTAATGCCCTCCAGACCTTCCAGCCTCTTCTACATCTGGAGACACTCTTAGTTCAGACCAAAAATATGTCTGTGGTCTGGTACCTGAACAAATAGGGTGGCACTCGCTAGAACCCTCTGTTCCAGGAGGCAGTGCAATTGTGGTACTGGGCAGTCCAGTATGACCTATGCCTGATTGCTGTCCATGTGCTGGGCATCAGCAATGTCCTAGCAGACAATCTCAGCCACACAACTGTCAGTGCTCATGAGTGAGAGCTAAATGAAGAGGTGGTCGAAAGCTTATAGAACCTGTGGGGTCAGCTGGAGATAGACCTCTTCATCTCCCCATCGAACTCTAAACTACCCAATTTTTGCTCGCCCGTTCATGGGCATGGTGTTTTCTGGTGAGTCACACTGTCTCTTTGCTGGACAGGGAGGTTCTTGTGTGCCTTTCCTCCCTTCCCAGTGCTTCAGAGGGCTCTCCTGAAGCTACAGGTAGAAAGGGCTCACATGATTCTAATAGCCCCTCTTTGACCTCATCAGATTCGAATCCCTCTTCTTCAACAGCCATCGATGGAACCCCCAGTACCTCTGTCTCTCTGCCACCATTTTCTGACTCAGAAGCAGGGCATACTGGTGCCTCTGGGACTCAAATCCCTCCACCTACATGCATGGCACCTGTGGACATATGTGGAATAACTCCCGTTGTTATTTTTTTATAAAAATTATCAACTGTTCAGGTGCATTTGTAAAAAATGAATCATAATAGTGAGACTTTTGAAATGTTATTTGACTTACAACACTCATGCTTGTCTACCCACTTACTCAGTCTCCTACTTGTTTTTCTGTCCTTGTACTAACTAATTCCTGTTGCTTCATATCAAGGGGTTGTTGATTTTCATATGGTGTGTGCATGGGTGTAGCAGCAATAAAAGATAAACTATGCAATACCCACAATAACACACCTACCCCGGTTTACTTTTACCCAATGCCCATTTTTAGGCCTTGTACAGTAAGATCTTCCTTCAAGAGAACAACTTGTAATGAAATGTGTAGGATTTACATTGACATTTGAGTATATGCACTTTTTTATTATACTGATTATGTGTGTGTACAGTATAGCAATCTCTAAAAAAATTAAATACATCAAATGTCTTCCTAAACATGTCTCAACATTGTGTTTATCTTCCACCTTGTCACCGCATATAGTTGTCTCAGCAGTGTTTGAAATTAAGGTAAGTACCTTCATTTATATGATGGCCCAGTTCTGTTGAGTTGATTGCTATAACAGTGCATAGAATAAAATGTGAAACATATAGGTAATTGTACTACAGACGGTAGCATGGTTTTTATATTTGCCCTTTCTCAATGTATCGTACTTTGATTCAGTTAGTGTATGCAACAGCAATTCATGTTTATGTTTAAGCCCATGAAACACCCTTATCTAGTTAATGCATTTACAGCCTTAGTGGCTGTGCCAGAGTTTGTTCAAACTGTACCCATAACTACTTTGTCATCATGTTCTGACCTGTTATCCTTGATTGCCTTTATTCCCTCCTTCACATACAGTGCCACACCTCTCTTTTCTCTTAGCCCTATCCCTTCTAATGATTGATTACCCTGGAGTTGTGAGGTCCTAGTTATGGTGCAGTGTCACCCAAGTGTCAGTCATAGACCATTAGTCTAGCTGGGCTTCCATAAGCAGTGCCTGAAGATCCCCTATTTTATTTCACAGGCCCCTGGCATTAATGCGTATGAATTTCAAAGGTGGCCTGATATGTCATTCTTCTTTTGTCCTTATAGTACCTATAACCCTCAGTTGCTTTTGTAACTGTTGCCTGGTATAACTTTTTCTTCTGGCAGTACCTTTTGGTATACCAGCTAGTCCAGTGACCATTCCATGTGTGTCCCACATGATGGTTTCCACACTCACCCTACTTGCACTGTTTTTACTGTCCTGGGGGTGTCCCTGTAGCTCCCACCATGAGATTGCTTTAGATCATATATCCTGGTGCAGTCCTCCTCCTGTCTAGTTTACATTTCTGCTGTGTAGTGTTTCCAGCTTCCTCCCCAACACCGCGGTCCCCTTCTGCTGAACTACATGCAGTGAGTGCACGAAAGGCCATATCATTCCAGAGGATTCCCCAGACTCATGCATTCCCAAACTCCTGTCCCCAAGAATATCCTTTCAGCCAAGAATCTAATTCTACAATTCTCACATTTTTGTCATGTCTTGAGCATGGCACTGGTAGCACTTCTGGGAACACTGCCTTGTTTGTACTTTGTCATGGCTTGAGGTTGGCATTTATATCACTTCTGGGAAGGCTACCTTGTCTGAACCTTTCCTAAGCTTATTCTGCTGTACTCTCAATCTCTCCTGAACAATCTCCATCAGGCATCTCTCTAGATCATTGGTACCCATGTGGATCACAACAGCTGACATCCCACTTCACCTCAGGTTAAGGTCTTGAGCCTATGTAAGATCTTTTCTGCCAGCTTACATAGGAGGCACACACCCTTCTTGTATGGTAAGGGCTCTCAGTCAGCCTCTCTGTTCCTCTGACTTTTGAATCTGTTCCCAGTTTAGCCTCTTTTCCTCCCAGTCCATCAATGGGCTCTTTCACAGAGGCTGGACCACACCAGCATTCTCCAGCTGCATGATCTAGACCATATTACCCCAGAAAATGTGGTTTAGTTGATCACTTTGGAGCCCATGGGTAGCAACCCTCTCATGTGTCTCTAGGGACTGATATTGGTTTCCTATTACAACTCTGTGGACTAGGAATCACCCCTTCTCAGGCCACCTTCCCTTCCTCCACATCGTAGATCTTTCTAACTCCAAAGCACATTGAGGACACTGGAAAAAGAAGTTCCAGACCCAGCTCCCAGTGAAAGGGTGGACTCCCCAAAACTGTTGAGTTCAGTGTGAGGTGGATTGGTGCCATCATCATGATCCTGAACCTCTTACAAATCAGGCAACCCCTCATCTTACAGAGCACCCTCTGTAAGATGGTCATGCCACAGTCCCTACAAATTACTACCTCTCAGAAACACAGAAACACAGGCACACAGAAGTTGTCAGCAGATAATTACCACCTGACCCACCTAGTCTGTCCTAAATTCCCTACCTATAGTGCCACCGGAGAACCTACTTGGACTTCAGCTTACACCCTCCTCTTGCATCTAAGATTCTCTTCTGTCTATCCCATTCATTCTTAAACTCTGTGACCATTCTAGCCCCCACCACTTCCTCTGGGAGGCTGTTCCAAGAATCCACCACCCTTTCTGTGAAGAAGTACTTCTTCACGATTCCTCTGAGCTGCACCCCCCTCCAACTTCATATTGTGACCCTTGTCCTGGAGCATCTTTTTCTTTGGAAAATGCTCTCTTCTTGTACTTTGTTTATTCCAGTGAAGTATTTGAATGTCTCTATCATATCACCCCATTGCCTCCTGTCTTTGATGGAGAACATATTTAAATCCTTAAGCCTTTCTTTGTAGGGTTTCTGATGCAGACCCTACACTACATTGGTTGCCCTCCTTTGCACCACCTTGACTCTACCTATGTCCTTTCAGAGATGGGGACTCCAGAAATGTACACAGTACTCATGGTGGGGTCTCACCACAGTGATATTATTACCTCCCTCTTTCCTCTGGTGATACCCCTACCTATGCATCTGAGCATTCTGCTAGCCTTTCCCACTGCCTTTGCACATGTTTTGCTACATTCAGGTCATCAGAAATTATAACCTCCAGGTCTCTTTCCTGTTTTGTGACTTCCAATACTCACCCACACCCCCAAGTTGGTACATTGTCCCCAGGTATTTGTGCCCTAAGTGCATGATTTTGCACTTTTTTGCATTGAATCTCAGCTGCTAAACTTGTGAAGATTCTTCTAACTTCTTTAGATCCTCCATCATTCTTTCAGCCCCTCCTTGTGTGTCTACTCCGTTGCAGATTTTTGTGTCATCTGTGAACAGGCATACCTTCCCCACCAGCCCTTCTGCTATGTTGCTAATAAAGACATTGAAGATAACTGGACCTAATATTGAACATTGCAGCACCCCACTAGTCACCTTGCCTTCCACAGAGTGCACCACATTTACAACCACTCTTGGGCTTCTACCACTAAGCCATCTCTCCTCTTATTTTAGGACCTACTCCTAAGCTACTCAGTTTGATTACCAGCCTTCTATGTGTAACAGTGTCAAAGGCCTTGCTGACATCCAGACAGGCCACTTCAACCACCCATTCCTGGTCCACTTCCTTTCTTAGCCAGTCAAAGAACTCAATCAGATTTGTCTGGCAGGACCTCCCCTGTGAATCCATGTTGCCTAGGATCCTGGAGACTGCTGGTAACAAGGTATTCACCAATCCTTTCCTTCAGTAGTGATTGCATTACTTTGCCCACTGCCAAAGTCTGGCTGAGAATGGCCTGTAATTTTCCATCTACTCCCTATTTCCACTCTTGTGGAGTGGGAGTACATCTGCCCTCCTCCAGCCCTCCTGCACCTCCCATTTCTAGTGACAGGTTGAACAGGCAGTTAGAGGTACAGCCAGCTCCAACCTGAGCTCTCTCAGCAACCTGGAGTGCACCACGTTTGGACCCATTGCCTTGTCTACATTTACTGTAAGTCTAACAACTCCCTTAGGATTCTTTCCATTGTGAAAGGGCTAATGTCCACCTCCCAACCCTTTATGCTCTTGTTTTGCAACAAAGGCTCATTTCCTACCCTCTCCTCCATGAATAGAGATGCAGTGAAGTTTTACTTTGCTGGCAAATTTTCAGCAAAGTCACCAAATTCGCCTCCATGGTTCACTTTGTGATGTTGTCCCATTTAATGAAAATTCACCATTTGTAACTTTGCTTTGCTTTTGGGTTTTTTGTTATTGCAAATTGCACTTAAAAAAACACAAAGTAAGAAGAAGTTAGAAATGGTGAAACCCCAAAATCCCTGGTGTTCAGTGGCCCCCCTCCCCTGCTGCTTGCTGGCCTGATGTAAAAATAAATAATCATTTTCCAGTTCCTGGTGTCTAGTACCTCCCCCACTGATCGCCACCCTATGTAAAATTTTATGAATTCTGTTCCTGGTGTCTAGTGGTCTCCTTGGCCCCAATGTAAAAGAAAATAATTATTAAATCCTTGGTGTCTAGTGATCCCCCACTGATCACTGGCCCCAATGTAAAAAATAACTATTTATTAAATCCCTGGTGTCTTGTGGTGTCCCTCCACACTGATCACCAGCCCAAATGTAAAAATAAAATTATTAATAGATTAGTCTTACTCAAATCCCCGGTGTCTAGTGGATCGCTCACCCCCACCCCATCAGATATTTCTCCACAACCCTGCTTCTCACCCACCATGACCTGAGTGGGTGACCAGCACAACCCTCCACTCTGCACCATGGCTGACTGCTCGACTGAGCTGGAATGAATGAGTGCGTACTTGTACAAGTATGCCCTCATTCATTCCAACTGAGTCAGGTGGCCAGCCATGGAGGAGAGTGGAGGTCTATGCTGGTCACCTGGTCAGGATTGGGGTGGAAGGAGAGTGGCGTGGTGGGGCACTACCTGATGGGGTGGTGGATCCACAAGGCACCAGGGATTTAATTACTACTAGTTTATTTTTACATTGGGGCCAGTAATTGGCAGGGGGGGGACCACTAGACAACAGGGATTTAGTAAATAATTTAATTTTACATTGAGGCTGGTGATCGGCGGGTGAGGGGGAGGACCACTAGACACCAGGGATTTAATAATTTATTTTTACATGGGGGCTGGCAATTGGCAGGGTAGCTGACCACTAGACACCAGGGATTTAATTAATTAAATTTTACATTTGGTGGTGATTTGCGGGGATGGGGAGAGCCCACTAGTAGACACCAGGAAAGTTTTTGCTGCAAAGTTTGGAATTTCACCTACAAAATTCCACACTTCACGGTCGATAGATGCTCAGTGAATTGTGAAAATTTCACAAATTGTGCTTCGCCAGTTGCACAACATTCACAAATTAATTCACAGAGTGAATTTTGCCAACTTTGCCCATCTCTATCTATGAATACTGAACAGAAGTATTTGTTCAATATGTTAATTTTTTGGTGGTCTTCTTCTACAGAAACTCCCTTCCCCTTTCAGTCTTACTATCCCTCCCTTTGACTTCCTCTTTTCACTGATGTAGCTACAAAATGTCTTATTCCCCTTTTTTACTGATTTGGCTACATGTTTCTGTTTTGTCTTTTGCACTCCTAACTGCCTTCCCTGTCTCACTTGTTTCTCCCCACCCTCCCACCTGTACAAGTATTCTACACATTACTATGGGGGAATTACACTTGTGATGCAATAAGTATGTAATTACATTTTCTACTGAGGTCCAGAGTAGGCCTACCCCAGATAGGGAACTGAGGCAAGAGGATAGTTACCTGACTGTCACGTATTACTACTGAGGTACTATGATGACTAGGCTGGAGGGTATGTACTGTACTTGCATGTCAAGTGTTGTAGAAGATATCTGTAGACTAACCCAGATTGGGTGAAGTTATTAAGACTTCTTACCCATAATTATATAGCTCCTTTTCAGTAGCCTGTGGTGAATACTTCTCTATATCAGTCTCTGTGAAACCTTTGCTGTATCATCAATAGACCCTAAAGACATGTATTCAGAATGGCCCTACCTTGATTGTTGATGCACAACCAGAGTTCATATTGGAACTACGGGTGAACCAGCACAACTTGTCCTTCTTCTTGTGTTCTTCATTCTTGTAGTCCTCATTCTTAAGGTTGCTCAAGCAAGGTACTGTTTACACCTAAAAGGTATAATTACAGGACTTCACATGCACCACTAGGATGCTAGTAGCTATGTGACTGCCTGCCTCTCACTCGGATGTTGCTGAATTTGGCTGCCTTTATTTACTCCTCTGCCTCTTACAATGCACCATCCACTTCTTGACCTCCCTTACTACACAGCATACACTACCCGGAACAACAGAAATCACAAAGTCTTTTTTTTTTAAGGATCACACAGTCCACCAATGATATCTAGGTTCCTTGCCTGCTGCTGCTGCCACCACCTACTGTGAGAAAATAGTGCTGCAACACTTTTAATTTCAAACTACTAACAATTTAATTGGACATTATCAGTTACATAACTGGCCACACCACACTCAAATGACACTGTATTCATCTTCTTACTCCCATCTGCTCCCACAGTTTACTCCCCCTCAGAGCTATCTTACCACACAGCACATAATAGACTCTTAACAGAAATCCTGTAGGCTTTTTTTAATTAAAAACCACAGTTTCCCAATGGTACCGGAGCCCATTGTCCTGCTGCTCCCAACACTGACTGCAAAGATCTCTGTAGTTAACATGCCATCAAGACCAAAGACAAGGAAAGGGTTAGAGTATTCTTTGGAACACTAAACACTTCTAGAGAATTGTAACTCACTGCAGGCAAGGCAAGGCAATTTTTTTGTTTCATGGCACCCAGTACCAGAGGCTCTGGGCACCTAACAGAATAAGTTATACAGAAAGTACAGGGTAAAAATAAACATAATACAAATAAGATTATTAAAACATTATAATAAAATATCAGCAGTAAAGTAAAACCACTAGACTATATTGTTAAATTATAATCTGTGAAAGCAAAGAGTAGGTGTATAGCAGTTACATAGCCACTTCAGGAAAGGCCTGAGAGAACAAGTAGATCTTCAGATCAGGAAATGGGACAACCATAAGAACTGGGGTTGTCTACAGGTCCCCAGACCAGGGGAGGACATAGACACATTACTGTTAGAAGATATACAAAACATGACAGCTAAAAGGGAGGTTCTGATAATGGGAGACTTCAGCATGCCAGATACAGATTGGTCAATACCAGCAGGAATATTTGCCAGAACTAGACACATGGTGGATTCCCTGCAGGGGGAGGGCCTCAAACAACTGGTACAACAACCCACAAGAGACAGGGCTATCCTAGATCTAGTGCTAACAGGGAAGGGATACATACATACATAGATACATAGACAGTGTCGGCAGATAAGGGCCTATGGCCCACCCAGTCTGCCCATTTAAGTTTGTAAGTTCAGTTTATGTTTTCCAGGAAGTCTGTTGCCCCTTACCCCTGACCTCCAGAATTCCTTTATGTCTATCCCATGCATTCTTAAATCCCGTGATTGTTTCAGCCCCCACCACTTCCTCTGGCAGGGTGTTCCACTTGTCCACCACCCGTTCTGTGAAAAAATTCTTCCTCACGTTTCCTCTGAATCGTCCTCCCTCCAACTTCATCCCATGCCTTCTAGTCCTGGAACATCACAGATCTCCATGTATAAGGTCACCTGGGGGCCAGTGACCATCACATGGTATGGTTCAATTTGGCCACTAAATCTAAATCATCTCATTCCAAGGCAAAAAATTGGGACTTCAGAGGAGCTGACTTTGATAAGATGGCTAACAGAGTTAAGCTAGCCCTGGCAACAAGAAACACAGGTGAGTGGGTACAGGCAAAGTGGGCAAGAATTAAGGATGCAATACTTGAAGCAACATCCCATGATGTTAAACAGAAACGGAAGTGCAAAAGAAGAAGGAAACTGCTTTGGTTCTCAAATACAGTAGCAGAAAAGTTCAGAGCCAAAAGGCTGGCCTTCAGGAAATATAAGGAAACACAGCAGGATGAAGATAGGGAGGCATACCAAACTGCCCTAAGGGAAGCAGGGAAGGCAGTAAGGCAGGCAAAGTCCCAAACTGAGGTAAGACTAGCACGAACAGTAAAAGAAGGTGACAAGACTTTCTATAGATACATTAGTGAAAGGAGAAAGTCCATAGGGGGTATTGCTAAGCTCAAAGATGAAAAGGGGACATGTGAGGAGGAAGACCCTGTAAAAGCATCTATCCTAAATAGATTCTTTTTCTCAGTATTTACTGAAGAGAAGGTAGGGCAGGGCCCACAGCTCAGCACCATGGACACAGGGGTAGGGAGGTGAGCCTTCACAAAAGAAAGGGTCCTACAAGAGCTTGCTAAGCTCAGGGTGGACAAGGCAATGGGACCTGATGGCATACATCCCAGGGTACTTCAGGAGCTAAGGGTGGCACTAGCAGAGTCATTAGCAGAACTGTTTAGTGAGTCTCTGAGCACAGAAGAGGTCCTAGAAGACTGGAGAAGGGCTCATGTGATCCCGCTCCACAAGAGTGATAGCAGGGAGGAGGAAGGGAACTACAGACCAGTCAGTCTTACCTCAATAGTGGACAAGATTATGGAGGCACTCCTTAAGGAAAAGATAGTGCAACACCTGGAATCCACAGGGGCACAGGATCCAAGACAGCATGGGTTTACAAAAGGAAGGTCCTGTCAAACTAATCTCATAGATTTCTTTGACTGGGTAACCAGAGTGGTAGACCAAGGGGGAGCAGTTGATGTTGCCTACCTTGACGTCAGTAAAGCTTTCGACACTGTTCTACATAGAAGATTGATAAATAAGTTGGGTAGGCTCACGGTGGGTCAGAAGCTGGTCAACTGGGTGGCAAACTGGTTGACGGGCAGAAAACAGAGAGTGGTGGTAAATGGTATACAGTCAGAAGAGGTGCAAGTCACAAGTGGGGGTCCCTCAGGGATCAGTCCTGGGGCCAGTCCTCTTCAATATCTTCATTAGTGACATTGCAGATGGACTAGAGGGTAAGACTTGTCTGTTTGCAGATGACACCAAGATCTACAACAGAGCAGATGATCCAGATGGGGTCAGCAGAATAAGAAGACTTCTGGATAAACTAGCAAAATGGTCAGAATAGTGGCAACTTGGATTTAATGCAAAGAAGTGCAAGATCATGCACATAGGGAAGAGAAACCCTGAAGCCACCTATAGGCTGGGAGGGGAGTTGCTGGCAGTCAAAAGGAAGAAAGAGAATTGGGCATCATCATCACCGATGACCTGAAATCATCCAAGCAGACCTCTAAAGCAGTAGGTAAGGCTAGGGGGATGTTTGGGTGTATTAGTAGGGGTATCACAAGTCGTAAGAGGGAGGTAATAATCCCTCTTTACAAGACACTGATTAGGCCCCATCTGCAGTACTGCATGCAGTACTGGAGGCCACATCTTCACAAGGACATTAACCAAATTGAGGCAGTCCAGAGAAGGGCAACCAAAATGGTGCAGGGACTGCATCAGAAGATGTATGAGGACAGATTAATGGAGCTCAATATGTATACCCTTGAGCAAAGGAGGGAGAGAGGTGATATGATCGAAACATTCAAACACCTTAAGGGCATTGATGAGGTGAAAGAGTCTAACGTTTAAATATAAGAAAAATAGCAGGACAAGAGGACACAGCATGAGATTAGATGAAGGCTGATTAAGGGGGAATGTGAGGAAATTATTTTTCACAGAAAGAGTGCTGGATGCATGGAATGGCCTACCTCAGGAAGTGGTGGCTATGAATACAGTGCAGGGCTTCAGACATACATGGGATAGGCATAAGGGAGCAATACAGATGAGTATGAATAGATAGGCCACTGACAGAGCAAAGGCCGATGGCACATTTAATAGGTAGAAAAAGAAATGGGCAGACTGGATGGGCCTTACGGTCCTTATCTGTCATCAACCTCTATGTTGCTATGTTTCTATGTTCCTTAAAAGCTTCAACTGTCCAGGTTCCTCTGACACTAACTGGGAATTAATTCTATAAGGTAGGACTGGCAACACTAAAAGCACAGTCGCAGGAAGTTTTAAGCCTAACCCTAAGAATGTCTAGGAGCCCTCTAGTTGAGAACTGGAGGGAGTTGGTTGAGGTTGCAGGTGAAAGGAGCTCAGTCAGATACCTAGGGCCCAGTCCATATTGGGTCTTTTAGGTGAGCAAGCCCACCTCAAAAAATGGCCATCCACTGGACTGGCAGCCAGTGCAGAGCTCGGAGGACAGGGGTCACATGACTGGACTTAGCCAGGCCAGTAAGTAACCTTGCCGCTGCGTTCTGCACAAGCTGCAGCCAGCGGAGGGTCTCTCCAATCACCCTGAGGTATAAAGAGTTGCAGTAATCAAGCCTCGAAGTGACAAATGCAAGTACTAGTGTTGGGAGTTCTTTGGGTGGAACTAGGTGTTTAATACTAGCAATGTTTCTCAGGTGGTAAAAACTGCCCTTGACAAAAGAAGACACCTGGGCTTCCAGGGTCAGTCTGCTGTCAAGGATCACACCAGGATTTCTCACACTAGTGTAGGCCAGCAGTGGTGCTGATCTCAGGAAAAAACCTGTATCTGCTCCAGCTATGCCTCCATCACACCTTTGACCTGGCTCAATCACTAGTACCTCTGTTTTATCTGGGTTCAGTCGCAACCAGCTGAAGGACATCCAGTCTTTGATCTCAACAACTAGCTGTTAAGAATGTCAATGGCATTGTATGTTCACGAGGCAAAAGAAAAATACAGCTGAGTATCATTCCCATAGCAGTGAAAACCCACACCATGTTGTTGAATGAGCTCTCCTGGGGACAGCATGTATACCACAAATAACATCAGAGACAGGATCAAACCTTGAGGAACTCCAGATGACAAATGCTTCAGGGATGCGGAGAATTTCCCCATCATCACCCATTGCATCCTGCCAGAGAGGTAGGACTCAAACCAGCAGATGAAAAAGCTGGCAAGTCCCCATAACTCTCGAATGTAATACATAGATACACAGATACATAGACAGTGTCAGCAGATAAGGGCCTATGGCCCACCCAGTCTGCCCATTTCAGCTTGTAAGTTCAGTTTATGTTTTCCTAGAAGTCTGTTGCCCCTTACCCCTGACCTCCAGAATTCCTTTATGTCTATCCCATGAATTCTTAAATCCCGTGATTGTTTCAGCCCCCACCACTTCCTCTGGCAGGGTGTTCTACTTGTCCACCACCTGCTCTGTGAAGAAATTCTTCCTCACATTTCCTCTGAATTGTCCTCCTCCAACTTCATCCCATGCCCTCTAGTCCTGGAACATCTTTTCGCTTAAAATAGTGTATTCCTGCACCCTGTTCCTCCCTGTAAGATACTTGTATGTCTCTATCATATCTCTCTCTCCTCCTCTCCTCCAGGGAGTACATGTTCAGTTCCTTCAACCTGTCCTCATAGGACTTGTGATGCAATCCATGTACCATCTTTGTTGCCCTCCTCTGAACCTTCTCTACCCTGTCTATGTCCTTACGTAGGTAAGGTCTCCAGAACTGTACACTGTACTCCAGGTGGGCCTCACTAGTGTCTTGTATAGTGGAATTATGACCCCTATTTCCTGCTGGTGATGCCCTGCCTATGCATCCCAGCATCCTATTTGCTTTACCTGCTGCCTTGTCACATTGTTTCTACCTTGAGGTCATCAGAGATGATAACCCCAAGATCCCTTTCCTGCTTGGTGCATGCTATATCCTCACCCCCAACTGATATATTGTGCCAGGGTTTTTGTGCCCCATATGCATTATGTTGCACTTCTTTGCATTGAATTTCAACTGCCAAACCCCTGACCATTCTTCAAGTTTCTGCAGGTCCCTTCTCACTCTATATACACCCTCTGGTGTGTCTACTCTGTTACAGAGCTTTGTGTCATCAGCGAACAGTGAAATTTTGCCTTCTAGGTCCTGCGCAATGTCACTGATGAAGATGTTGAATAGGACCAGTCCCAGCACTGATCCCTGTGGTACCCCACTGGTCACTCTTCCCTCTGTGGAGTGACAGCCATTTATCACCACCCTCTTTGTCCTGCCGCCCAGCCAGTTACCCACTCACCACACTACTGTCCTGCCTACACCCATATTCCCATGTTTGTGTAATAGTCTTCTATGTGGCACAGTGTCAAAGGCCTTGCTGAAGTCCAGATAGGCCATGTCCACTGCCCTCCCCTGATCCACCTCCCTACTCACCCAGTCAAAAAATTCAACCAGGTTGGTCTGACATGACCTCCCCTGGTGAGACCATGCTGCCTTGGGTCCTGTAGTCCATTGACAACCAGATGTTCCACCAGTCTCTCCTTCAGTAGTGCTTCCATGATCTTCCCCACTACCGAGGTGAGGCTGACTGGTCTGTAGTTCCTGCTTCCTCTTTGTTCCCACTTTTGTATAAGGGGACTACATCTGCTGTCCTCCAGTCTTTGGGTACCTCCCCTGTTTCCAGTGATCGGCTAAACAGGATAGCCAGAGGTTCAGCCATCACCTCTCTTAGTTATTTAAGGACCCTGGGGTGCACCCCATCTGGCCCCATTGCTTTATCAACTCTTATTACTTCCAGTTCCTTCAGGACCCTTTCTGTAAAGGGACTTGTGTCCATTTCTGCACCATTCTCACCCCTTGTACTCCTTCAGACCCATTGCCCTCCTCTTCTCAGTAAAGACTGAGCAGAAATACCTGTTCAATATGTCAGCTTTACTGTTGTCATCCTCCACGCGCCCCATCCTCCCCCTTCAGTCTCACTATCCATGCCTTTGCCTTTCTTTTTTCACTTATGTACCTGTAAAAGGTTTTGTCCCCTCTACCCACTGATTTTGCAATGTGTTCTTCTGTCTGAGCTTTGGCTTCCCTTGCTGACCTCCCTGCCTCCCTTTGCTTCTCCTGGTACTTTTCCCTATCCCCTTCTGCCTGTGTCTTTTTGTATTGCCTGAATGCAATCTTTTTGGCTTTCACTTTCTTTGCTATCTCTTTGGAAAACCATAATGGTCTCCTCTTTCTTTTCCTCTTGCTAACCTGCTTAATGCATAATTCTGCTGCTCTTGTAATCCTCATTTTAAATACTGCCCACTGTGCCTCAACCCCTGGTTCCTGTCCCATTCCCTGTAATGCCTCTTTCAAGTATCTCCCCATTTTCCCAAAGTCTGCCCCTCTAAAATCCAGGATACGTGTTTTTATGTGGTTTGGTTCTGCTCTTTCTGTGATTTCAAACCACAATGACTAGTGGTCACTGTTCCCCAGGTGCTCCCCCACTGTTACCCCCATCACACTGTCCCTGTTTATGAGCACAAGGTCCAGTATTGCCTTCTGCTGAGGTGGTTCAATGACCAGTTGCTTCAGGAAGGCACCCTGAAGAGAGTCCAGGATAAATCTGCTCCTAGTTCATGCTGCTGCTGGGATGCTCCAGTTCACGTCTGGAATATTGAAGTCTCCAACCAGAACTACCTCACCCTTGTCTGCCATTCTTTGGATGGCTAGCATCAGCTCCCTATCTGTTTCTTCCTCCTGGGCTGGTGATCCAAGAGGATGTTGTGATCCATGGTATCAAATGCTGAAGAGAGATCGAGCAGAACAAGAATTGACTTGTCCCCTCTATCTCTAACCCTAAGGAGGTTATTTTGCACCCAAACTAATGCCATTTATGTGCTATGCCTCACCCAGAAACCAGACTGGAATAGCTCATACTGTAGATCTCAAAGGACATGGTGTGGCCCTCAAGATGCTGTGCCACTAATTTCTCAACAACTTTCTCAAAAACGACTAATTGAAGATTGGACAGTAATTCATCAGGATGTCAGGTCTGAGAGATGGTTTCTTCAGGAGAGGTCTTACCAGAGCAACCTTCAAGGCATCTGGAGAGACTCCTTCCAACATCAAACACCGGACAATCCCAGTGAACACCGGGCTAACGGTCTCAGTGCATCTCATCAAGAAATGCATTGGGGCCGGGTCCAGTTAAGTGTGTTTCATCTTTAACATCACCTCAATGACCTTGGCCACCTCCACTGGAACCCCAGACCAGATAGAGGACACCAAGTCAGAAAAAATACAAAGCAAACTTCTCACACAATGTGACTGAAGCAGCTTTTTTTAGCTATAGACAAGGTCTGTCTACCATCTGAAAAAGCTGGGCTGGTCTGTTTTCCCTTGCAGCAATCTCTTTAGACAGAAATTCTGCCTTTTTCAAGTTGATTGCCCCTTGGTACTCACCATAGTGAGCATGCAATGCCAGTTTATCATCCTAAAACTGGATCTTCTGCCAGCAACTCTCTAACCTCCAACCCATGATCTTCATTGCCTTGAGATCCCTATCAAATCAGGGGAATCTTAAGTGAGAAGATCTAGGTCATATGATGGCACCAAGCACTTTGGAGACTGTCGTATGATAGGCCATCACCACCTCGCTCATGCCACCTGCACAAGTATCATCCACACTAGATAGATCAGTCATCACCAGTAATCCCTATGGGGACAATCTCCTCAAAAGGCGATAGCTGACCATCTCTGCAGGGCAAGGGTGTTCAGGGGGTCCTAAAAAAGAACTTCACAGTGCAGTGATCAGACCAAATGACCTGGTCACTCATGAGGTCAGTAACATCAAGCCCAAGGGAGAACATTAGGTCGAGCATGTGGCTGTGGTGATGGGTCACAGAAGTAACTACTTGTGTTAGGCCCAGTGATGACATCAGCTAGAGGAGATTTTGACCAAGTTGCAAGGATTTGTCATCATCCCAGGCATTGAAATCCTCCAGAATTAAACATCGGGGACCTCCAATACCATGTTGATGATGAAGTCATAGGTAACATAGGTAACATAGGTAGTACAGAGCTATATAAAGACGAATGTCCATTAAACTCACTTTGTCAGTAAAATTTAGTATCTCTTTATATTCCTGCCACTTAAATAAGTATCAAGAGACTGTTTGAAGGATAACATTGTTTCCCTAGCTACAGCCTCAATTGGCAGGTCATTCCAAACTCTTGCCACCCTAATTGAAAACCAAAACATACGAGTCTGTGTTTTACATCTATCCACCTTAAGCTGTAAGGGGTGGGCATGGGTATTATATGGCTGTACCCTGAGGTACAAGTCCAATTGCTCCCAAAGCTCATTATCGGACAGTGCCCGATAAATTAGGCACATATCCCCTCTCAGTCTATGGTATTCAAGGGAATATAGTTCCAGTTTCTTTAATCTATCCCAATAATCCTTATCATGAACTTCACTAATTCTTTTGGTTGCCCTTCGCTGTACCTTCTCTAGGGCATTTATATCTCCCTTGTAGCCTGGTGCCCAGAACTGCACACAGTACTCTGTGTGAGGCCGCACAAGAGAGATATACAAAGGGAGCAATACCTCTCCTTTCCTGCTTTTAATATGCCTATGTATGCATCCCAGGATTCCATTTGTTCTCTTAGCCACCTGATTACAGTGTAAGTGGAACTTAAGGTCATTGTTGACCCTAATACCCAAATCTAGTTCCTCATGTACTACTTTGAGGATACTACCATCCAAACTATAGTTCACTTCGAGATTTTTTTTGCTGGAGTGCATAACCGTACACTTGTCTGTACTGAAGGTTGCCATATATTCCCTGGCCCATGTCTCCAGTTCTCCAAGACCTATCTGTAAGTTCAGTGCAGCTACTTTGCTATTAACTGGAAGGCCTATATGCGTGTTGTCCACAAATTTGGACAACCAGATGTCTGATGTTACTTGCATGGTAGACGTGTAGAGATTAAACAGGCATGGTCCCAAAAGAGATCCCCATGGGACCCTCACTAGTGATTGCTGCCCAATCAGACATCTCTCCCAAGACGCATACTCTTTGTTTCCTTCCAAACAACCAATCCCCTATCCAGTGTATTATTTTTGGATGTATCCCTATATTAGAAATGGTTTTAATCAATTGTTCATGAGGGACCTTATCAAATGCTTTTGCGACGTCTAAGAATATAACGTCCACTGAACTGCCTTCATCAAGTGATTTACTAACTTTACCATAAAACTCAAATAAATTTGTTTGGCATGAGTGTCTCTTAGTAAATCCATGCTGAGATTCATCTTTTTTCCCCTTAAGCTCTACATAGTCCATGATAAAGTCCTTTATAATGCCTTCTAGTATATTTTTGGGGCAGAAATCAGACTAATTGGCCTATTATTACCCACTGCATGCACTAGTGCCTTTTTATGAATAGGGACCACCGTTGCCTGTTTCCATGCCTGCACAGTCTGCCCTGTCTCCAGGGACTGTGAGAAATATTAGTGTGACAGGCCCTGCAAAATTATCTGCCAGTTCCTTCAATAATCTTGGATGTAAACCATCAGGTCCACTAACTTTGTTGTGGTTCAAACTTCTTAGCCTATTTCTTACATCCTCGAAGTCTATTTTTACATTAGATGTTCTCAGTACAGTGTGATCAACTGATCTAGATTTTTGACCTGTATTGAACACCGAGGAAAAATATGTATTGAACGTGTCAGCCATATCCTTGTTCTCAGTTATTATTTTGTCATTATTACCTTTTAGTGGTCCGATTTTTTCACACTGGCCCCTTTTATCATTAACATATGCATAAAAAATTTTATAATTATCCTTTGCTTTTGTTGCCAGTGTTTGCTCAAAGCTCCTTTTAGCCTTCGCAATAGTTGTTTTAACCCTTTTTAGATGATGTTTATAGATAGCTCATGAGCTGGCTTCTCCACTACGCTTTGCCCTAGAATATGCCTTATTCTTATTTTTTTATTGACTTTTTAACTGCAGGCATCAACCAAGGGGACAAGGATCTCCTGGAATTGTGATATTTGTTTTTTGAATTGGGACATGCTTTTGAATCAACTCATTTATTTTGTTAATAAGTTTGTCCCACATTTGTTGTAGTATTAGATTTGTTAACTCTTGCTGCCAATTCCAGATATCTAATTCATTTCTAAATGTACAATAGTTAACCCAATTAAAGTCAAACAGAACTGTACTACCACTGGTAATATGATAACCCCTATTAAATTGAAAACTGACCATGGAATGGTCACTGTTTCCCAAAGGAGCCTCAGCCTTGCAATTTTGGATGTTATCAACCATATTAGTTAGTACTAAATCTAGAATATGATTACCCCTTGTGTTATCATTTACAAGTTGATCCATTCCTGTGACTAGAAGTTCTTCCATGAAACTGGCTTCACCCTATGAGTTTGCCTGTAATAGGTCCCATTTTATATCTGGGAGGTTAAAATCTCCTAGTACGATGACATTATCCTCTTGGGCTATACATGTAATAAAATCTTTTAAGTGGCTGTCGTGTTCAGGTAACCTAGCTGGTGGTCTATACACCACTGCTATATTAATCTTGGGTGCTCTTGGTGGAATAATATTTACCCATATGATTTCCTCCTGAACCCATGCAGTACAGCCCATAATCTCAGATGTAATGTCATTTTGAACACATAATGCCACTCCACCACCTCTTGTATGGAGCCTATCCTTTTTGTATAGAGTATAACCTGGGATTTGCTTGTCCCAGGTATCCTCGACCCTCCACCAAGTTTCTGTAATGGCACATACATTAATATTGTCATTGTATAATTTTAGTTTTAATTCGTCTATTTTATTTGTAAGACATCTAGCATTTAGGACTAGGCAATTCCACAAGGGTTTTTGTTTATAGGTCATATTTATGTTCACAGCCCCTGGTCCCCCCAGTATTTAGTTTAAATAGTGTTCAATAGTCTGTTTTAATTTGGATGATAGAATCCTTTTCCCCTGTCTATTTAGGTGTAGACCATCATGTGAGAAGCTGTGGGATGCCTGGAATTCCTCCCAATGATCCAAGAATATTATCCCCTCTCTGTGGCACCATCTTTTTAACCAACCATTTAGACAGCTAATACTCTCAGTCTGCATCCATCCTGCCCAGGGACAGGTAGTATTCCAGGGACAATCAACTCACATCCTCTGTTTTTTAATTCCTCCCCCACACTCTCAAAGTCCCTCTGTATCTCAGTGAGATTTCTTTTTCCTGCATCATTTACTCCGACATGTAAGACTGTTAATGGGGTCTGTGTATTCTCCAGTAACCTGGGTAGTAAATTATGTATATCCCTGATACCCACCCTTGGCAAAACTGACACTGTTGTAAATTCCTTTCTGTTTTTACAAATAACTTGGTCAGAGTATTTTATAATGGAGTCTCCTATTACAAGGACATCCCTTGGTGCTTTGATACTTTGCATAGATGTAGTAGAGGTGGGTAGGGGGGTTCAGATCACTACAAGTTTTATTGGGTGAAATAGGTTCCTGTAGCACATCTTGTTCTTGGTCTATATCAAGGGCTTGAAATCTATTAGAGGTAAGTAAGTTGGAAGACCCACCTATGTTTCCCCTACCCATTTTCCTCCCTCTTGACCTGTGAGCGATTGTACCATTTGGGGTTTCACCCTCATTTATTGTATGTGGATCAGTATCAGATGTTGACAGCTGATGTGATCTAGAAAGATCAATTTCTGCTGTATCTATAAATTGTTCTAACACAGGATATCAGCCTGTGTTTTAACCCTCTGTTGCAGGGAAGCAATTTCAGCTTACAGCACACTGATTAGGTAGCAGTTTTCACATATAAACCCCTGTTCTCCTTCCCCCTCTGTATACATTCCACACTTACTGCATTGTTTCATGTTTATTCTTGGGCCGGTACTGAAAACAAACTGTTGTGTCCCAGATCCCAGTGTCACAGCGGACACAGCAGACGCAGCGCCGATATCGCGTGTCTCTGTGTGAATCTCCGCCGCAACAACGGCATCCCTGCTTGCTGCACTGGCGCTGGATAAAGGGATAATGCCCCAGAAGTAACTTCAGAGGTTGTGTGTTGCTAAGCAGGCAAAATATGCCTAACATATAATAAAACAGCACCCCTGTGTCTGCCTCTCATGTGAGGCACAGGCACTATCGATGATTTCGGTCTTGTTATAAAAATCACAATATCAGTGCAATAGTAGTTGAGACTCCAGCTGCAATCTCATGCAGAAAGTCCCCACAGACTTCAAAGGGTGATAAATGATGAGAACCCTGCAACTTGCACCTGAACCACTATGCACTGCCGCACATTCAGAAGACCTAGGCAATCTCACTGGGTGCACCGTGAAGCCCAAGCTGGATCTGAAACAGACAGCCACCCCCCTCCACCCCTTCTGTCCCTCCTTAGGAAGTGAATTATGAAGAACCCAGTGAGAATGTCCACTTCCAAAACTGGACCCACGTCATCACCCAACCAGGTCTCTGTGATACAAGCCAGGTTGACTGAGGAAATCAAGTCTGCCATAATTGATGTCTTGTTTCTCATCAATCTCCCATTGAATAGCACTGCCCAAAGGGGGTTGTAGTATGTTGCTGGCCCTATGGCTACCTGCCCACTCAGTCTGGTTGCAACCCCGGGGACAGAGACCAAAGATATCAGGCTTCTTTCTAGGCTTCGTCTGATCCCAGGGTGTCTCCTGCACCTAACAACCCCATCCCACTTATTTAAGCCCTGACTACAGTAACCCATTATAGCTGACCAATGCATGCCCTTGTAATGGCAACCTCCCTTCAGCGGTGCAGATAGCCTGCAAGAGCATCTCTTGGGGGAAGCTCTGGAACCTAACAACTCATAAGCTAATTTTTCCATCACAGAGCATGATTGGACATGAACACAATTAGCCTCTTCACAAATAATGTCTCTTTGTTATTTAAAGGAAAAAAACAGTCTGTGGAAAAGAACAGTGATTTATAGACCTAGTGCCCAGCACACTGATTCAACAATCAGGTAGTGAATCAGTGGTACAGAGTAAACTACCCATGATGCTTTCTGACAACACGTATTGCTTCTTGAACTAAAATTAGCATAACGTTGATAGCAAGGCTTCCTTTCTGAAACTCTGCAGGACATTAACTCTTAAATCCAAAATGTGTATGGTTACCTGAAATCCCTTTTACAAATCAATAGTGTACTTGTGAAAACTAAAGCCTTCTGACACTGGTAATAGATTTCTTAATGCTCTGGGAGGGAACAATGTATCAGTGGAAAATAGTTTTTCCCTTCAACACCTTCTTCTCCTCCTCCCACATGGACAACTAAAAGTCATCTGACCTGCAGGGGCACATTTCCTCCTAGACACAATATCTCACATACTTATTTATTTATTGAAATGTTTCACCAGGAAGGTTACACTGAGCAACAATGCTCGTCTCATGGTACATCCTGATATCCTCACTGTCTGATGGTGCTTCCCTAGTTTAATGTCCTTATGTTCTACCTCCATCGTATGACTGTGCCTTGGATTATGACCCATGGTCCCCTCAAGAAAAAGTATTACAAGTAGACTTATGACCCAATTTAGTGCCCTGGGGTGTCCTTCCTGGCAACTTACTGGGTGCACATAGCCAGAGCCCAGCAACCCACATGCTGTATGGGTGCCCTTTACCTTCTATAGCTTTACCTTAGACACAGGAAAATATGTTGGCACCATCTTCATTTACCTATATAATGCCTTCTATGCAGATGACCACAGAATACTAGTGACCACATTAGTCAAACTGCACACAAGCTCAGAGGTAGCCAGCTGGTTTGATAGTTATCTAACCACAAACAGAGCATCTGAAGGTATGGTACTGAGTCCAACCCCCTACAAGGCAATAAAGGTGTACGACAAGGCTCAGTACTTGGCCTCTAACTGTTCTTTTTAAACATGAAAGATGTGGGTCAGTGGGATGAAGGTGTGAACTACCAGCTGTACTCTGATGATACTGTGCCTAATGCCTCTGGAGTCAACATCTCTGCTGTTCTTCCTGCTTTCTAAAAGGGATTTTGTGACCTGTAAGCCTTTCCCCTCAACTCAAACTGCCTTTAATTGTAAAAAAGACCAAAGCTACTGTATCTGATTCTGCCTCACAACTGAAGAGCTATGTCAGCTCTGCCCTCTGTCCATTGCAACCACAGATGGATCCCCTGGAAGTGGTTAGTTAATACTAAATATTTGGTATCCTGGGTTGAATCACTCCTCACAAGGAACACCCACAATGACAAAGCTGTCAATTGCTTAAGCCCAGTGACTGGCTTCCTGTTCATAAATCATTAATTGCTGTCCCAGGGCTGCAAAGAGAGAGAATAATCCAACCTATGATACTCACTTCATTTATCTACATTTATGTCTTTTTTCCATGGTGCCTCCAGGTCCAGATTGGCCAAATTAGATGTACTTTATAACAGACTAGACAGGATGACACTCCTCTGTCCATACTACAGTCATTATAGTAAGCTCTACAATGCATTAAATGGGCTGTTCCTTGGTGACAGGAAGGAATTTCACTTCATTCTGTTCTCACTGAAGTGCATCAGAGGAATCATTCCCTCTTATTTGCACTAAAGGCTTACCCACAAGTCCTGTCCTAGATCTTTGCACTTCACTGGATCACTTGAGCTAATGGTCCCACACATAATTATGACTTGTGAGTCTCTCATCTTGAGTCACAGATGCCCAGATGCAAGAAACCCCACCCAAAATCCCTGTACCTATTAAACAGACTCTTAAACTCCAGTACAAAAGTCACAGAATGCTTCATTTCAGTCTCCTCGGTGCATAAACCTTGGTGCCCTCATTCCAGGGTCATAACATAGGAAGCAACATTTGGGAGCTTCTGTCCCTATACCGACTGCACTGAGCCCTACCTTACACTTGAAACATGTGCCTGTGTAAATATGCAATGCCTTCTAAGTTGTACACTGTATCTAGCACTATTTACAGTATGTCTGCAACATGCTTTTCATCCGAAGTTTTGCCTTAACAGGGCACCATTCTAAAGGAACGCTGCTCATTGTTTTTTTGTCCTGAATAAGATTGAATTGAACCTTGCACATGCTTGTCCACATTGATGTCTCTGGACACTCAGTCACAGAAGCTGAATCCCAGACTCCTCTACAAATGGCAGGGACCCTATGTATGCCCATTCCTAAACAGAACCAATGCTAACTGACTGACAGTGGAATATCATCCCCAACTGTATCCTCTAATTGAGGGGAGGGCTTACACAGTGTTGGCCTTACAAATTTGCCACCAAGCCATTGGGCTATTTTCTTTCATTTTGCAATATTTTTTTAATAAGCAATTGTTCGCTGGGGCTTTTATTCCATGGTAACAGGATTCCATTGGAATAAAAAAGCCAAAAATGCCAAATGGATAAAAGAAATGAGGTGGTAGCTAAAAATAGGTACTAAATACGTAGGTACAGATCAAATGTTGGCTCTGGGTGACATGCCAAATTTCCTTTAGCCACCACCTATCTGGTATTAGCCATTTTTTTTAAATGGACAGCTAACATGATAGAAACATAGAAGTTGACAGCAGATAAGGACCGCAAGGCCCATCCAGTCTGCCCATTTCTTTTTCTAACTAATAAATGTGCCATCTGCGTTTGTTCTGTCAGTGGCCTATCTATTCATACTCATCTGTATTGCTCCCTTATGCCTGTCCCATGCTGGTTTGAAGCCCTGCACTGTATTCATAGCCAACACTTCCTGAGGTAGGCCATTCCATGCAACCACCACCCTTTCTGTGAAAAATAATTCCTCACAGTCCCCCTTAATTGGCCTCCCTCTAATCTCATGCTGTGTCCTCTTGTCCTGCTATTTTTCTTATATTTAAACATGTTAGAATCTTTCACCTTGTTAATGCCCTTAAGGTGTTTGAATGTCTCAATCATATCACCTCTCTCCCTCCTTTTCTCAAGGGTATACATGTTGAGCTCAGTTAATCTGCCCTCATATGTCTTCTGAAGCAGTCCCTGCACCATTTTGGTTGCCCTTCTCTGGACTGCCTCAGTTTGGTTAATGTCCTTGTGAAGGTGTGGCCTCAAAACTACATGCAGTACTCCAGATGGGGCCTAACCAGTGTCTTGTAAAGAGGGATTATTACCTCCCTCTTATGACTTGTTATACCCCTACTAATACGCCTAACATCCCCCTAGCCTTACCTACTGCTTTAGAGGTCTGCTTGGATGATTTCAGGTCATCGGTGATGATGATGCCCAAGTCTCTTTCTTCCTTTGTGACTGCCAGCAACTCCTCTCCCAGCCTATAGGTGGCTTCAGGGTTTCTCTTCCCTATGTGCATGATCTTGCACTTCTTTGCATTAAATCCCAGTTGCCACTCTTCTGACCATTTTGCTAGTTTTTCCAGATGTCTTCTCATTCTGCCAACCCCATCTGGATCATCTACTCTGTTGCAGATCTTGGTGTCATCTGCAAACAGACAAGCCATACCCTCTAGTCCATCTGCAATGTCACTAATGAAGATATTGAAGAGGACTGGCCCCAGGACTGATCCCTGAGGTACCCCACTTGTGACTTGCATCTCTTCTGACTGTATACAATACCGCCACTCTCTGTTTTCTGCCAGTCAACCAGTTTGCCACCCAGTTGATCAACTTCTGACCCACCCGAGCCTACCCAGCTTATTTATCAATCTTCTTATGTGGAACAGTGTCAAAACTTTGCTGAAGTCAAGGCAGGTGACATCAACTGCTCCCCTTGGTCCACCACTCTGGTTACTCAGTCAAAGAAATCTATGAGATTAGTTTGACAGGACCTTTATTTTGTAAACCCATGCTGTCTTGGAGCCTGTGCCCCTATGTATTCCAGGTGTTGCACTATCCTTTCCTTGAGGAGTACCTCCATAATCTTGCACACTACTGAGGCAAGACTGACTGGTTTGTAATTCCCTGCCTCCTCCCTGCTATCACTCTTCTGGAGCAGGATCACATGAGCCCTTCTCCAGTCTTCTGACAGAACAAGATCTAGCTAACTCTGGCTACTAAGTAAAAAGGTGGGGGAAATTGCAAAGCAAGGCCAAACTGAGAAATACATTGGGTCCCAGAGTTTTGTTACTTTACCTGAAAGTAGGGTTGGGTTTTCAACAGACCTGCAAGGGCACTCTTCTTTTCAAAAGGTTCAGTGTCAGTGGCTCAGCAGATTGCATACTCACTTCTGATGCCAGAAGATCAGAAGGCTGTGAGTTATATCCCACACAAGGAACTTGGGTTAATATCCCAATACTGACACTGTAGTGCAGGATGGGGGCTGCACAACTGAGTGCCGTCTTCGGATGAGACATTAAACCCGAGGTCCCAACTGCCTGTTCTGGTGGTAGCTCAGATGGCTGTTAAAGATCCCATGGCACGACTTGAAAATAGTATGAGGATTTTACTTAGAAAAAACAGAGACAATAACATAAGAAAATCACAGAAATATACTTTGATACTTCTTTGGAATAACAATAATAATACAAAGGACATTGAAGACAAATATTCATAATCACTCTTAAGTACACACAACAAAAACAATTCCACTGTCTTCTAAGTATCAAAATATACTGTATCTTAAATACCCTGTTACTTAAGGTATCGTGACCCCTGCTTAAATAACCCAATTTATGTGTTTCCAAATTTCATCAGCCCTGCTCCCGAGTATTTTATAGTCTTTTGCTCTTGACTGTAATACTGTTGCCCCATATCCCAAAAACTGTAGTCAGATTTGTGGATTGAAGGTGTTGCAATAAGTATTGACACCTAGCCTGCCACAAGTAAAATTTAATACTGTCAAAAATAATGTTTAAAGTGCTTGAATTGTACTTCTGTATTCTGCCAGTACACATTCCTAGTATCACAATGTTGTAAGCTAAATTGGTTAAAATAGGCCATTGCTACCTTTGGGCTAGGAATCCCCTGAAATGTTTTACATGACAGCAGTCAGTAAAGAAGTGTTCATGTGTTTCTACAATTTTGTTACATTCTGCTTGAAAGCAGTATCTTTCATCTATAGATTTGTGTTTCAGGTTACCTTTAACTCCTAGTTTCCCATTGCAACTTAACCACAAGATGTCCAATAGTTTTGACATTATTGTTTTGTCATTTAACAGAGCCAAAGTGGTCTGCCTCTTTGAGAATGAGCAGAGGGGAAAGTCAGCACTAGCTGCTGAGTTTCTATCTGTGATCTAGACATATAATTGTCTCCTATTTAGGGTGAGGATGTCTGATCTACTAGGCTTCCACTGTCTGATTTTCTTTATAGTATAGGTGTTGCAAATGCCTGGATTTGCAAGGTACTAATTATTTTTGGTGGTGTTATTAGTAGTGGTGGGCAAAGTGGGCTCAATACACTCTGCAAAGTGATTCATGAGTAAAGGCTGATTCATGGAGTGCTCCTCAATGTGAAGGAATAATTTGTGTTCTAATGAGGTAAAGCTAAGTCCTTTGAAAATAATGACTTTGCATTACTTAGCCTTCCAGACCACTACTCCACCAAAATCTTAAGCGAAGTGCATTGAATACAACACACTTCATCTCATTTTGCCTTATTTTTGAGCTACGAAGGTGAATTTTGCAGTGTTTCATGGGATTTCAGGTCACATGGACTCTATATTGATCTGCACAGCCTCAGTTTGGGGTAGTGTGTGTAGGAAGCAATAGGAGACAGTGTGCTCTGAGGGCTGTCTGTGATTGAAACCTTCTAAAAGCTCTTAAAAAAGCGTTTTTGCATTTTTTGGGGGCTCCACCTTTAGTTCATTGATTGCAGGAAACCCTCATGTGCTCATATCATCCACCATTTTTGTTTTTGTGTGGATTTTGAATGTTAATGTACAGCACTGAGTGTGTGTAGTGAAAGACAGTGAAAGTGTACTTTGGGGAAGGGGTGTATCTGTGGTGTAGGTAGATTTAAGTTGGAGAAATTGTGATTTCTTTGTTTTTTGGTTATATTTTTGACATATAACTGACTGTGTTAATGTACACAGAGTAATATTGTCAGTAATTGTTGAAATGTTCTTGCTGATTGTGTGTTGTGTGGATCTGGTGCAGCAGTTCATAATTTCCAGTTGTTTACATTACAATACATGGCATATTACTGAAGTTTTCAATTGCTATTCATTACACATTCACCATTGTAGACAAATTGCAGGCGCAGCAGTGTGAACCTGCTATCCACTGCAGCTGCCTGATTTTGTACTGTGATCATGGTTTCTGTTCTTTGTTTTGCTTCTTGTACTGCAATAAAAATCTGCAGTAAGTGCCCCCCAACCCCCACTGCAAAAGGAATTTTTTACCAGATTGGATTGTTTGTGTCCTCATCAGCACCACTAGTTACTGAAGTTGTTTTCATTGCATGACAGTCTCTACCTGTTGCTGAAGTCACAGTTGTTTTCTGGGCTTCACATCCAGCATCTCCCCAATCAGAGAGTGAGCATAACAAAATCTAAATTTGTTTATAATATTGTTGTTGATCCTCCAAAATGCCTGGAAAGAGACGTGCAAGACAAGCTGGTTCTTGCCATGGCACTGCTGCCAGTAAGATAGTCTGTGGGCATTGTAGTACACAGATGCAGAAGTCATTGCTGATGTGAGGAAAGGTATTTCTCCTGCAATGTTTTATAGCCCAATCAGTAGCTTCACTCATAGTTGGAGGAGATGATGTTTTCCCAGCCAGTGGTGTTAGTGTTAGTGGTGTTAGTGGTGGTGGTAGTATTAGTATCGGTGCCTCAAGTTTGAATTCTGACCAGTGCACCATATCCAAAAATATAGTGGAGTGTGAAGCAGTGCAAGTAAGTGGCAGTGTAGATGATGTCATATTTCCCAGTAACATCCCAGTAACTGAACCTGAGGATTCTGATGATCATGTCAATGATAGTATACAATGTGATATTCTGACCACCGTGGTGATTAATGTCATGCATTTTCCATGCAGTGATTCACAGTGTGGTGGAAAAATATCAGGTGATGGTGGTGTAGATGATGATGATGAATGTGATGATGATGATGATGATGATGATGCTATTGTTGCAACATGCAGTCCACATGCTAGCATCCAAGCAGAAGAAGTGGATGTGCGTGACATTGATGAATATAATGATGATGTAATTGACCCCAATTGGGAACTGGAGAAAAAGAAATTCAAAGTGGCTGTGTCTCAGTCTGTTAGCAGGAATCCCCCACCCATAAAAATTTGTGATTTACCAGTTTTAGTCGATGATGATGTCCCAGTAATTATGATAGGTAGTTGTGGTGGTCAGTTGCAGTCCAGGTGTGCAGTGCCCAAAACATCACGTGCCCCCCCACTTCAGTGCTTAAAAGAATTGAGTTAAATAAGCAGCATCATGGACATTTTAAAAGTATAGCATCACAATCCCTTGTTTGGGATTTTTTTGTTCAAGATGCAAATGATGAGTCAGTTGCAATCTGCCAGGTTTGCCATGTGCGTGTGAGTCAAGGTAAAAAGCGGAGCCATTTGGGCACAGGAGGACTGCTTACGCATCTTAAGAATAGGCACATGGCACTGTGGACCCAGAACAAGCTGGCAATTAATACCACAGTGGGGTGTTCATCCTTGTCACCAGCAACCATAACAAGCATGTTATCCTCTTCCATGACTGTTAAGTCCAGTAGTAAATTAAATGTGTGCAGTAGTGAGGTAATAAGAGCAGAGGATTACTACAGGCATGATGAGGTGGAGGAGCATAATGACTTTTAAATGTTGTCAGGTGCTGGTGAAAGTAGCAATTTTGGTGGTGGTGGTGGTGGTAAATGCAGTATGTCTAACACAAGTGGTACATCAACCCGGCTCGAAATCTGGCAAAATAACTGCATTTCTTGATTTATCATCATCACCTGTGCAACTGTCTTCATCAAATGTCCACACTCCACCCCCTGCTAATGCCATTCATCACAAAGCAAAACCATTTGTGATCACACCCCATGCAAAATGTTGAAGTCAGCCAATGTTACAGTGTTTTTGCACATAAGCTGAAGTACCCCCCAATCATGCAGTGTCACGTGAACTTAATGCTGCTGTAGCTGACATGCTGGCAATTGATCTTTTACCCTCCTCCTTTGTGGAGAATTCTGGGTTCCAGCAGTTTGCTGCACATGCCTGTCCAAAATGGAAAGTCCCATCCAGGACATACTTTTCTACCCATGCTGTCCCCGAGTTGTTCCGTACTGTGTCCGACTCAGTAAGACATGTCCTTCAACATTCCTCATCTCCATTCATTCATTTAAGTATGGATATGTGGACAAGTGGCAAAACAGTGGGGAATTCATATTTGTGCATAACTACACACTGGGTGCAGGTGCAGCGGGTTGTTTGTGATGTTGGCAGTGTGAATAATCAGTTCAGTAAGGTGGATTGTCGCAGTAGCAATCTTCAAGGAATTCAACAGCATGCAACGATTTCTATGAGCAATGTGACCTCTTCACACACTGGTGAGAACATGTTGGATGCGGTACTGACTGACATTGACAAGTGGCTAAACCCCCTGTCCCTGAGAGCTGGGTTCATAGGAAGTGACAATGGGTCAAATGTAGTGAAATGCATCACGAATGGTGTTTTTTTTCATGTTCCGTGCATGGCCCATTGTTTAAATCTTGTGGTGCAGGAGCTTCTGCAGCACCTTGATGTATAGGAAATGCTGACCATTGCATGACGTATCTGCTCTCACTTTCATGATCTGGAAAGCTCCATGACCAACTGCGGCAGCTGCAGATAGAAAAAGCTTGCCTCAGCACCACTTGAAGCTGGAAGTTGTCACCCGATGGAACTCCACTTTATATATGGCAGAGAGGTCGTATGAACAATACAAAGCCATCTCAGAATATCTTGTGATGCACACTAGCCATGACAGTTCCAGGTCCTCCATGTGTATGACGACTTAACAGTGGTGCCTCATGGACTCTGTAATAACAATATCGCGGTCTTTTGAACATGCCACACAGGTAGTGAGTGGCAAGTCTGCCTCCATTAGCCGATCAATTCCACTGCTGCGAGCGCTGAGACAGATATTGGTGAATGTACAGCATAGACTTGATGTTGCCGGAGATGGTGGCAGCAGTATGTTGTGCAGCACATGCTGACAGTATTCAACCAGAATCGTCACATTGTAAGCATTCAGCATAGTGACAACTTCATCACAGCAACAATGCTGGACCACGATACAAACATGGAATTTCATCAGTACTGGAGGGAGGGCCTGAACAGGTTAAAACATATCAATGGTCAACTGGTGCACTTGGTTCATGGGGCACAGAAGTCACGTGCCAATGTCATCAAACCTCAGCAGCATAATCCGGCTGAAGGTGTACCCAGAGGACCATCAAGCATATCCTACAAGGGGAAGGGGACTGCAGTTCCAGGTGATCTGTCATCCAAAGTGGCTGGCATTAAGCCAATATGGGAGGCTTTGTCCCAAGTGGGTATTTGTGAAATAAATGATTCAGGAGAACAGGATGATGCATCAACAACTGGACTTAGTGCAGCACAGAGAATGGTTGAGTCATATTTGTCTGAAAACAGGCATCTGACAACAACTGAAGACCTTTTTTTGTACTGGAGTGGAAAGGTCAGTGAATGGCCAGAGCTGACTGCAGTGGCACTGAAGTACCTCACATGCCCACCCTCCAGTGCACGTGTTGAGAAGATATTCAGCTCAGCAGGTGCAATAGTCAGGGATCATTGAACAAACCTGTCTACTGCAAATGTTAGTTTGCTAACATTCATTAAAATGAATGAGAGGCACATTCCTGCACAGACTGCAACCTCAGCATTTGTACCCCAGCCTAGTCATGGTGGTTTTGGTGATGTGGAAATGGACCATCCTGGTGGCACTGGCAGTGGCTGCCTGAAAAGGACCACCACTGATGTAGATAAAGACATAATGGAAAAAGAATTTCCCAGTGTTCAGACTTCAGACATAGATGACTGTGAGGGAAGCTTTCTTTATGAGGATGATGATGTGGTTAATGTTGGCAGATTTTTACTGAAGTTGTTAAAAGGCAGTTTGCCCCCCTGGACCACCACCATTACCACCGCCACCACCGGGACTGATGTTAGCCACTGCCACCACTGAGCATGAGTATATATGCCCCGTCCCGGACCACCATATCCATCAGCCACAGACACAGAGCTTCAATATTTAAACCACAAAGTGAGTATGTTTACTAATGCTTGTTAAGCTATTTCACTTCCTTTAGTTGTATGTTTTGTTTTCTGTAGCTTTTCATAGTCGCAGTGGTTAAACAATTACGGTACACTTAATTTGTTTTTTTTTTACAGGTTAACAAAAAAACTCTCCTTCGCTGAAACTTGGTGGGAATGGTACTGCAGCTGTACCATACAGAGAAACCTATGGAATATCCATGTGAAATCCATTCTGGTAAGTATGAAGATTTTATTTCATCCATTTCATTGTTTTGGAAAGACTGCAGCAAATGCGACTGAATATGATTCATAAACTAGGTGACGTGTATGTCACCCGAAACTATTTCTGTAAGATATCATTCATGCACTGTATTCTGAACATGCAGCTGTGCAGCCCTGACCATGACAGTGTTGAAAAAGTTGCACACAGGTTGTGTTACTTGACAAAATGTGGTTTTAAAATGTAACTTGACTTGAGATTGAGAACCAGGGACAAATTACAATTAAGTTGTAAGATGGCATTCATTTCTTTTTTTAGGAAACTTCCAGATGCTTTGTGTTTCTGTCAAAGTGGCCTTATCCAAACAAGTTCTTCAACATCAGCTCCCCCCCCCTCCGGACTGGGGCACACATGCAACATGCAGAAGTTGTTTCATTAGATGACCATGACCATCATTAACAACCAAACTCGAGAAGGATGCAGATGAAATCTGTGAAGAAGTAACAAAATAAGAAACCATTGCAAATATGCTTCCCCACCCCAAATAAAATACTTACCTTCATGTGCTTGAGAGTTATCCATTTTAATTTTTACACAAAAGTTCTCATCAAGCACTGGAATGTGCACACCAACAGTTTCTGTGACCTGTAATACAGAACAATACAACGAGTACCTGTCCATGTCAATCCCTCACCTACAAAATACACAAATATATATCTATATATATCAACTCACCAAGGCTAATATTAGTGGACAGACAAAGGGCACCTTCCATCCAGTTGAGATGATCACATTGCATTTGCTTGAATTGCAGCACACATTGGACCAGCAACAGTTCACTCATGGTCATCATTTTATTCTGGAGGACTTTGTATGTGCTGAAATGCTCCCACTTCACTTTGTCACCAATTGTCAATTTTATGGACACAAGGCAGATGAATTGTGGGCATGCAGAAAAATCTGGGGACTCTGTGCCACCACTGCATGCATGACTGAGTGTGCCATTAATTCTGGGGAACTTTGTATGTGCTGAAATGATTCCATTTCATTTTGTTACAACTTGTCAATTTTCTGCACACAAGGAGGATGCATTTTGGGCATGCGGAAAACATCTGAGGACTCTGTGTCACCACTGCATGCATGACTGAGTGTGCCATTAATTCTGGGGAACTTTGTATGTGCTGAAACGATCCCATTTCACTTTGTTACCACTTGTCAATTTTCTGCACACAAGGAGAATGCATTTTGGGCTTGCAGAAAAAATCTGGGGACTGTGCACCACCACTGTACGCATGACTGAGTGGGCCATTAATTCTGGGGGACTTTGTATGTGCTGAAACATAGAAACATAGAATTTGATGTCAGATAAGGACCGCTTGGCCCACCTAGTCTGCCCATTTCCTACCTAACAGATAAGCTGCAGATCCTAGTTAACCAACTGCCTACTTCCTCCTAACCCCCACTAGAATTGCCTTATGTCTATGCCATGCATTCTTGAATTCCCCACTGTTTTTGACTCTATGGCCTCCTCAGAAAGGCTGTTCCATGTATCCACAACCCTCTCTGTTGAAATACTTCCTCCACATTACCTCTGAGCTGTCCCCTTCTTTCTTCAAATTGTGCCCCCTTGTTTTGCACATCTAATTTTCTGAAAGATGCTACCCTCTTGGACTTTGTTGATTCCCTTCAGGTATTTGAAAGTTTCTATCATGTCCCCACTCTCCCTCCTTTCCTCAAGGCTATACATCTTCAGTTTCTTCAGTCTTTCTTCATATGTCTTCTGATGCAGACTCTGCGTCATTTTGGTTGCCCTCCTCTGGACAGTCTCCACCCTGTCTATGTCTTTGTGGAGCTGGGGTCTCCAGAACTGTACACAGTACTCCAGATGTGGTTTTGCCAACTGTATGTACAGAGGGCTAACAACTTCCTGTTTTCTACTGGTGATACCTCTCCCTATGCATCTTAGCATCCCTTCAGCCCTCCTTACTGCCTTCTCACATTGCTCACCTACCTTTAGGTCATCTGATATGACTACCCCAGGTCCCTTTCCATTTTTGTTGTTGTCAGTATCTCACCCCCCATTGTGTACTCTTCCCTGGGTTTTGTTTCCCAGGTGCATTACTTGCATTTCTTTGCATTGAATCTAAGCTGCCATACATTTGACCATTCCTCCAACCTTGCAAAGTCCTTTTCATCCTTTCCACCCCACTTTGCATATCAACCCGTTGTAGATCTTTGTGTCATCTGCAAAGAGACATACTTCCCTTCCAGTCCCTCTGCAATATCACTTATAAAGACATTAAAAGGACCGACTGCAGTACTGAACCCGGCAGTACCCACTAGTAACCTTCCTTTCATGACTGTGGACTCCATTTATTATTACCTGCTGTGTCCTGTTATCCAACCAGTGCTTTATCCAGGCTACCACCCTAGGACCCACTCCCAGACTGGCTAATCCCATTTCACTTTGTTACCACTTGTCAATTTTCTGGACACAAAGCGGATGCATTGTGGGCATGCAGAACATATCTGAGGAGTCTGTGCCACCACTGTGTGCATGACTGAGTGTGCCATTAATTCTGGGGGACTTTGTGTGTGCTGAAACAATCTCATTTCACTTTGATATCACTTGTCAATTTTCTGCACACAAGCAGGATGCATTTTGGGCATGCAGAAAAAATCTGGGGACTCTGTGTCACCACTACATGCATGACTGAGTGCGCCATTAATTCTGGGGGACTTTGTATGTGCTGAAATGATCCCATTTCAGTTTACCACTTGTCAATTTTCTGCACACAAGGCAGATGCATTTTGTGTGTTATGTGATTGTGAGCTCATGATGTCATAGTGACATTATCAATTAAAGCAGCATTGCAAGAATGCCATGACAATTTTGAACTGTACTTTTTTATGCTACTTTACATTGTCAGCCACTAGTTACCTCCAGTCATGACTTGAATGATACACTTCTTTTCACAATTTCTATCTGCTTTACTTAGTTGACTACTTTTTTATGTATGAAAAAAAATGACCACACATTTCAATATTGTTCTGACCAGGTTCGTGTTTATTTGCAGCTGCTTTTCAATAAATATTGTTCTGTGGGTTCATAAAACACTGCCTGCTGCATAACTGTTAATTTACAACAGAAGTGATATATAACAACTAACTGATGTGATGGAGAAAAGCAGCAGAAAACACTGACAAAGACCTGTTCAGTGCCATATTAAAAGGAATGCTCCTTTAATTATTTCACACATGACAAAAGGAAGTACAGCACACTCAATTATGGGAAATTATAGTATCATTCCAGTCAGGATGTAAGTAAAGGAAGTTGTAACATAGCATTAAAAAATATAGGGCAGCATTCACACAGATTGTTCCACTGCTGCTTTACAGAGATTCACCACATTACATAGTTATGGTTTTGCACCTAACCTAATATGTGGGTGCCTTACTTCAAGGGGAATCTTTCTTGCTCCACATAGTACAATACATTTCTGTGAAAACTGCCCATAATTTCATTATGGTGTGTCACATCACAGAGGAATTCCCATTCAGAAACACACGCCACATTTCTGCCCCACTTTCTCAGCAATGTTGGGACATGATGCCTGGGGGTGCGGTTGCGTCTTTCCACTATAGTGAATGTCCGGCGGGTATCTGAATGTTTCTCTTACGATATAAGGTTCACTTTGTGGTGAAATGTGGCACGTTTTCAATAACTAGGATCTTCTTACTGGAAACATGCCAACACGTTTCACCACAAACTTATCATTATAAAATAAAGAAACATTTAGAAAGCTGCCGGACAATCAGACATTCACTATAATGGAGCATGCACCTGCACTCTCCCTGGCATCACGTCCTAACATTGCTGAGAAAGGGGGGCAGAATTTGGGTGGCTTTTATGAAAGGGAATTCCTCTGTGACATGACAAACTGTAATGAAATTATGGGTGGTTTTCACAGATATGTATTGCACTAGGTAAGGACATGTGGAACAAGAAAGATTCCCTTGGAAGTAAGCCACCCATATATTGGGTGCAATGCTATAACTTGGTGAATCTCTTTCATGTCTGTTTCATAAGCAAAATAGTTATAGAGCTTCAGAAATGTTTACTTTGTGTCAGGACTCATGAACCGGATTTTAAGTGTTTCGCAAACAGCACAAAGACTGAGGAATGCAAGTATGTTGTGCTAAACTGCATGCGCATATCACTTTGTTACTACTTGTCAATTTTCTGCACACAAGGAGGATGCATTTTGGGCATGCAGAAAAAAATCTGGGGACTCTGTGCCACCACTGCATGCATGACTGAGTGCGCCATTAGTTCTGGATGACTTTGTATGTGCTGAAACGATCCCATTTCACTTTGTTACCACTTGTCAATTTTCTGGACACAAGCCAGATGCATTGTGAGCATGCAGAAAAAATCTGGGGACTCTGTGCCACCACTGTGCACATGACTGAGTGTACCATTAATTCTGGTGGACTTCATTATGTGCTGAAACGATCTCATTTCACTTTGTTACCACTTGTCAATTTTCAGGACACAAGGTGGATGCATTGTGGGCATGCAGAAAAATCTGGGGACCCTGTGCCACCACTGCACGCATGGCTGAGTGTGCCATTAATTCTGGGAGACTTTGTATGTGCTGAAACAATCCCAATTCAGTTTACACTTGTCAATTTTCTGCAAACAAGGAGGATGCATCTTGGGCATGCAGAAAAAATCTGGGGACTCTGTGCCACCACTGCATGCATGACTGAGTGTGCCATTAATTCTGGGGGACTTTGTATGTGCTGAAATGATCCCATTTCACTTTGTTACCACTTGTTAATTTTCTGGACACAAGGCGGATTCATTTTGGGCATGCAGAAAAAATCTGGGGACTCTGTGCCACCACTGCGTGCATGACTGAGTGCACCATTAATTCAGAGGGACTTTGTATGTGCTGAAATTATCCCATTTCAGTTTACCACTTGTCAATTTTCTGCACACAAGGCAGATGCATTTTGTTTGTTGTGTGATTGTGAGCTCATGGGCCCAGATATTCAAAAAAGTTGCGCCATGCGCAATAGGGTTGCACCAGCACAAGTCTGAAAATGCGCCATTCTGTGATATTCAGTGGGAGGCAGTTGTGCCCCAAATCACACTGAGCAACAGTGTAATGATAAGGAATGTATGCACAACTGAAGGGGGAGGAACCATGCATAAATGGCACAGTGCGATGTTCAACAACATGCGCCATGCGCGATAGGGGAGCAAGCAGAAGTTGCGCCATAGCAGAAATGAGCCAAAATAAAAGGAGCAAGGGACAGGTGCAAGAGCACTACAGGAAGGCACATGAGGCTGAACCCAGCCAGAGAAACTGGGCAGGAGGGACACACAGGGCAGGCCAGGAAAGGGCACCTGGAACTCACAGGCTCAGGGGAAGGTGTGGGAGCCACAGTGCAGAAGGGAAGTAATGCCACACAGCAGTGAGGTCAATACAGTCAGGTGTTCCCAATTCAGGGAAGTAGCAGCCAGGACAGCAGGGGAACACAGAAACAGCAGCCAGGGGTAAACACAAGCCAAGGACATGACCAGTGCCACCACCCAGATGGGGCAGTAATGAGGGTGAGAAGGTGGGCAGTGGGGGCACAGCCATGGAAGGGCCCATTGGTGGTATGCCCCAACAGACAGTACCGAGCCACACCAGCTTTGAGCTGTATAGTGATATGGAGATCGTGGGCTGGTACCGCCTGAATCAGGCAATTCTGAGCAGCTCTGTGAGCTGTGCAGTGATGTGATGCAAGCACCCACATGACGGAGACATGCTCTGTCAGTGGAGACTAAAGTGACAGCTTGCATGTGCTTGCTCGCCATGGGTACCTTCCAGAGACCAATTGGGGACACCACAGGCATTACCCAGTTGGCCGTGTCATGCCACCTCACCTGATTCCTCAGTGCACTGCTGCCACATGCTGTGGAGTAAATCCATTTCCCCAGCACAGCAGCGGAGCTCACAACAAACATACAGGAGTTCCACAGGGTAGCACATATGCCTGATGTGCTAGGGGCAATAGACTGCACCCAGGTGGCCAACTGCACACCACCTGGCCCGAGGGGCTCCATATATAAATGCAAGGGCTATGCTAGCATCAACTGCCAGGTGGTGTGCGATGCCAGGGGGCACATAATCGATGTCTGTGCCACGCACCCTGGGGGTGCACAGGATGCCTTCATCTGGTACCAGTCGGCACTGTGCCACAGATTTGAGAGTGGGGATATCCTCACTGGCCACCTAATCGGTGAGTATGCAAACCACGCTGACAATCATAGGGCCTGGGGGGCATGGTCAGAGGTGACATGGGTAGTGGCCTACATGGCCCGGGGCAGGGCGATGCTGATCACCAAACTAACCTCCACCCTCTACACACAGGTGACAGTGGATACCCACTCCGTCCCTGGCTGCTTTCACCCTACTAGTGGCCCGCAACCTCATCACAGCAATGCTAAAGTGAGGCACATGCCACCACATGTAATGTCATTGAGCGGGTGTTCAGGATGCTGAAGGCACATTTCCATTGCCTGGACACCTCTGGCGGTGCCCTACAGTACAGCCCCTCAAAGGCCTGCGGGCTATTCCTGGCCTGCTGCATCCTGCACAACAAGGCCAACAAATGTGGGATAGCCGTACAGGTCGAAGAGGGGGACAGCGATAGGGACGATGAGGATGCGGTGACAATGGTGATGGGCAGCCCCCTTGGGCGATGGGACCCCCGACTGCTCCGGCTGGCACAGCTGCACCAGGACACCATCTCAGAGGAGCACTTCAGCCAACCCAGGTAAGTCATGGGGCCATGTGCAACCACCAGTGGCTAAGGCACAACCCACAAACACGTATGGACACACACAGGGTGCATGCCATCAAGGAACTGTCCGGGCATGGAACCGCACACACCACTAGGGATGAGTGAGGTCTAACATGGCACACGGACACACACACACACACAAAACACACCAGACATGCACAAAGGGTAGGAGGCACACTGACCCAGAACGCCACCCCTAGCCACACACATGTCCACAGACCACCACGCCCACTGCCTGTCATTGTGCATGTGTCAGATGCTGAGCACCATTGCACATTGGTGTACAGCACAATGCAGGCATCATCGTGCACATGCAACTGTGGACTTCAGCCAGGAGGGTGTGCAGATGGACTATGTGTCCACGTGCAGGGCCCCGCTGAGACCCCCCAGCACTGACAGGCTGACCACTGGCCTCATGGGGTGGCACCGATGGTCCCCCAGGGGTTCCACTGCGTGAACGCGACTGTGCTCATACAGGGGTCTGCAGCACACCAAACATGCCTGCGCCAGGTGTGCTCGGAATGCCTACAGCTGAACCCAGTGTCGACAAGGATGGTGTCGCACGATGCCGGGAATGGGGAGGTGGACAGTGCACTGCGTGGTGTCTGTGACACATGGGCAAATAACTGTGTGCCCATTGTGGTCATGACAGCAGTGAATGCCTGTGTCTGCCTGTCAGTGGCAGTGGTCACATCGTCCCACAACTGTTCCATCCCTGCCAGTATCAGAATGGTGTCTCTGCTGCGACGCTTCTCTGCCTGCTCCAGAGCCACACGCAGTGCATCCACCGATGTCGCAAGCCGCATCTGCTGGTTGACTGATGCTTGCAGTATGTGGGTGTGCTTATCCAAGAGGTCATCTGCCTGCTCATCATCCTGTCCCTCAGGGTATGCATGGCCCTGATGCTCAGCACCCCTTGAGGGTGGGTGCTGCACACCAGGACCAGGTCTGGGCATGTCCACAGGTGGTGCACTGATGCTGCCCCCTGACACTGTACCCCTAAGCCCATTGGCTGATTGCTGATGCTGTCCCTCCGGCTGCCACTCCCCAGGGCTCACTGGTGCTGCTGCAGTGGCTGCAACAGTCCCACTGACCTGTGCACACACCAGTGCTGCCCCCTGGTGCTGACAGGCACAGGCTGGGACTGTGATGACACTCAGGCCTCCACGGCGGCACCACCCACAGCCATGGCCATGATGTTACCTGCTGTGTGGCCATCCTGTGGCACACACGTGTCACTGCCCATGACGTTAGTGACATCATTATCGGTGATGGACCCAGCACCAGCCCGAGTCACAGCATGCTGGCATCCGTGGGCGTTGCACGCTGGAACATGGGCAAGGTCTCCTCTGCACCTGTTCCAACAACATCGGTCTGGAAAGCCAGGTGGGCCCTGTCGCCTGAGCCACGTATACCTGTGGAGATGGATGGGCCCTCCTCCATCTCCATCTGACTGGCCTCCAGTGGAAAGGCCCACCACCACTGACCCATACAGACACTCAGGATCTGTAAGGGAAGACAAAGTCACGTTAGTGCATGTGACCTGCCCTGCCCCCACAATAGACAGACCATGACCTACCATGCAGTGACGGACTACCACCCGTCTAGAAGCCACCAACTGGAACACCCTCAATGGCACACCGCTGCATGCTGCCAGCAACCCTCTCCTCCTGTGGAGTCAGGCGTAACACGTCCGGCTGTCCCCTACCTGTCGCAGATCATGCTGCCCTGATGGCAGCCACTTTCTCCTTATCCTCCTCCTGTCTGTGCCCATCTTCTTCTTGCACTCCTGCACGGGCGCTGGTGACTGCCATGCAGGTTAATAGCATGCGCCACTTCCTCTCATGCAGCAGCACGGGCCTGTGGTGTTCCCTGCCATCCGCTGAGAAGTGGCTCCAGGTCCAGGTAGGCCTCAAACAGGGCATCCATCTTGGCCTTGGTGAAATTAGGCCTCCTCCTCCTCCTACAACTCTGTTCCTCCTCTCCCACAACTCGCTCAGTCATGATTCAGCCTGTGAGAATGAAAGTTGTTACCTGTGACTGTGCAGTCCCATGCATGCCCCAAATCCACAGTCCACACTCCCAAACAGCATGCAACTCACCAAGAGACTGCAGTAATCGACTTTGGCCAGTGCAGCCCAATGTCGCACTTTTATAGCGCAACCCATGCAAATGAGTCGAGGCGCAACTTTAAGTGGATGCAAATTGCAGTGCTGCACCATTGAATGGCTGATTAGCTGATTTGCATATGATGGCTGAATGTTGCTCTTTTGCACTTTGCACAATTGTGTTGAACGTGCTGATCCAGGCGCAGTTCTGTGACATGCGCGAGTATACACCTAACTGCGCATGCCGGGTTGATGACACAGGCACCTTCTGCTCTGCTGACATGCTGTGCACAGGGATGCAATGCAGGGCACAGCCACCATGATGCCAGTGGCGCTACAGTGATGTTCACCTATATGGCGCTGTGGCACTGGGGCATCATGGCGCAGTGGAGCAACAGCATGATGAGCCACTACTGGAGGTAGCACACAGGCACCCAATCATGCTACACGCAGTGGGTTCCAATGCGCTGTGCCTGTCCTTGCGCCAGAGACCCTTGACCCTGTGCCCGACCTTTGCTCCCTAGGTGCCATGCGGCAGGCATGGGTGCACCACTATCGTACTGTTTGGTGACAGTGCGATGGGGAATAAGCATAACTATGCAGCATCTGCATGTGATGGAACCACTGCAAGTACCATTTTGAACCTACTGAGCAAGACAGATGGCACAGAGGAGAGCTGCCCAGTGGAGCCAGATTGAAATGGCAAACTTGGTTGGCATTGTTGAGCCACTTTTGGCCACTGTATGGGAAGCACCCTGGACAGGTCCAGGAGCCAGGTGTGGCGGGAGGTGGCCAACATCCTGGAGGAGGCCACAGGAATGGGGCAGACAGCGGAGCAGTGCCACCACAGGTATGGAGACCTGAGGCGGAGGGACCCAGACCTGCTTGCCCACCTGTGGGCATGTGCCAGGGAGGGGCAGTGCCATGGCCAGGTAGGTGTAATGTCCACATACTTTTATCTTCCATATGGGTATCACGGTTGCATGTGTCCAGAACATGGAGGGGACCGTCCAGTGTTAGCTGTGGTGGTGTTAGCAGGTTGTGGGGTTGATGGGTCTGGCTGTGTGGGATTGCACACACATGGGGGCATGGGACTTTGCTACAGGATTGTACTGATGTTCCTCTCTCCATGTTTGCCTTAGGCCCAGAAGAGAGACAGCTGGCGGGGGTGGAGGCGCCAGCTGGAGGACCGGAACAAGAGGAGGGGCGAAGGTCCACAGCGGCACAGGGACCAGCCTGATGATGGTGAGTGCCTTTCCTCCATGATTACTATTGCATGCTGTGTAACAGGGCGGGCAGCGGGACATGGCCACCATCCATTGACACCACTGCCATGCACACAACTTGTTACAGTCAGCACTGTCCAGTGGCACTGCATGTCTGGGAGTGCATCAATGGTGGTCCATGCATGCACCGGGTACATGGCTGTGCCACTGCCTTCACACCACATAGCCATGTCACTAAACAGCCATGGTGGTGCTGTGCAGGACTTGGCTGGTGGGTGTGTGCAGCAGTCCACATGGATGTGTGCACCTGGGTGGGCAGGTCTTGTGGACATGATCACTGTGGATGGTCACACACCATCACAGAGGCATGTCCCATGGCCATATGCCATGCACAGTGGGTGGGCTGTATGAGGCTGTGCATTCACACCTATTGACTCTGCTCCCTTGTCCTAGGTGTCCGACTGCTGTACAATGATATGGGAGGTGCTGGGAAATTCTTACTGTGGCCAGGGCATCCTGGACATCCTGCAGAGGATTGGGCGGCTGGGAGTCTGGCAGTGGCATGGAGGAGGAGCAGCTTGGGCGGGGGTGAGGCTCCACTGATCATCAAACTGCCTGATTTCCCTACCCCTGGATCCACCCTCACACCCCTCCTTCCTGTACCATTTGTTCACCCTGCCCCTACCCACCCCACACCTGTTTGGCCCTCCCCAACAAATTTGTACATAATTGTATATAGTTTTGTTGGATGTTTTTTAATACAAATCATTTGATCTGACTACTGTGGTGGTCTCTGATTTTCAGTGGGCTATAGGTGCTCAGCTGCAGTGGTGTGCATGGTGTCAGGGGTGGTGCAGTCATGGGTATGTGTGTGTGTCCGTGGGGAAGTGACTATGGTGTGGGAGTAGCTATCAGTCACTGTCTGTGGTGTGTGTGTTGTTCCCTGTGCACTGGATGACTGTGTGCAGTGGTCCATGGTGCATGCTCTGTGTCCATGGTGCACCTTTCAGCCCATCCATGGTCTGTGCAGCTGACACCCTTGCATGTCTGTGACCTGCACAGTCTGCTGGCATGTCAGTGGTGGCTGTCCATGCAGGGCAGCCACTGTACCCGTCACAATGCTGGGTTGTCTCCTGTCACTGGTGTGGTGCATGTCTGCCTCGGGTGACACTGTGGCCTCCGTTGTTGTTGTCCCACCTCCATGCTGTGGCTTGTGTGTGTTGCAGAGGATGTGCACCACTGTCTGTGACTTGTGTTCCAGGCAAATGCTGGTGGTGTACAGGTCCACAGTGTCTGCACAGGGTGGCTGGCACTCCTGTGCCATGGAGGACTGCTGGCCATGTGTACACAGTTTCCATGGCCCCACGCTGAGGTCTTGATTGCCCGGTACTGCATCCCTGTGTTGGTGTGCCCTTGGGTATGGGTGGGTGTTTGTCCATGCACTGTGTTGCATCCAGTGTGGTGCATGCTTCCATGCACCACTGTAGAGTATGCGCTGGCTGTTGTGGCCAGTGCTGGGTCGAGTGTGTGTCCTGGGAGGGTGTGCAGGGTGTGGTACCACTGGTGGTGGGGTCTGGGACATGCCCTGTCATGTGTGGGGTACCTCATGTGCGCGCGCATGGTCAGTCTCTCAGCTGTATCTCGGAGGCTGCTGTGCATGGTGGCACTGTGTATATCATCATTACATCACTGTGTGCTGCCACCGCTGATGGGTGCTCCTAAGCGGGGCAGCCTTGCTACTGTGTGCACAGGGTTGCATTGTCACAGTGGGGTGGTGGCATGCATGGGGTATCCTGCACTGGTGGACGCTGCTCCTGGGCAGGGTGTCTGGGGGTCATGGTGCAGGGTGTTCTCTACATTGGGGGGATGGTGTGGCATGGGGTGGTCAGCCCTCCTTGTGTGCTGGTCACAGCTTGCCAGGGGGTGTGATGGGGCACCATGGCACAGCTGTGGGTTGGTTGCTTGCTCCATGGGCCAGTGGTTATTCCAGCCCTGCCCCAGTTGAGCAGTGCATGGGGTGTGGGGGATGATGTCTGTTCTGCTGTGTGTTCCTCTGCCCATCTGTGGCATGGGTGGTGGGCCCCTGCATCCCTTGTTGTACTGTTGCATTGCTGCCCTGCTGCTGGGGGGTGTCCCTGGTTGCATTATGGCACATCTGGACTGCTCAGCTGGACATCCCACCATTGCTCTATGGCTCATCAGATATGCTCAGATTCCCCTCCCTAGTTGTGCTATGGTGCAGGTGGTGCAATATTCAGTCGTCGGCCGTAGGCGCATCTTGGCCAGTGCAGTTTTTGAATATCGTGCCTCTTGTGCATGGGCGCAATGGACTTGCTCTTGCTCCTGCTGTTGCTCACTTTTTGGGTGCAGTTTGAATATCTGGGCCATGATGTCATACTGACATTATCAATTAAAGCAGCAATGCAGGAATGCCATGACAATTTTGAACTGTACTTTTATGCAACTTTACATTGCCAGCCACTAGTTACCTTGAGTCATGACTTGAATGATAAACTTCTTTTCACAATTTCTGTCTGCTTTACTTAGTTGACTACTTTTTATGTGAAAAAAATGAGCAAACCTCTGAATATTGTTCTGACCAGGTTTGTATTTATTTGCAGCTGATTTTCAATAAATATTGTTCTGTGGGGTCATAAAACACTGTCTGCTGCATAACTGTTAATTTACAACAAAGTGATATATAACAACTAACTGATGTGATGGAGAAAAGCAGTGGAAAACACTGACAAAGACCTGTTCAGCACCATATTAAAAGGACCGTACCTTTCATAATTTCACTCATGAAAAAGGTAGCACAGCAGTCTCAATTACTGAACATTATAGTACCATTCAGTCAGGATGTAAGTAAAGGAAGTTGTAACATAGCATTAAAAATATAGGTCAGAGTTCTCAACAGATTGTTTGCACTGCTTTATACAGAGATTCACCACATTACATAGTTATGGTGTTGCACCTAACCTAATATGTTGGTGCCTTACTTCAGGGAATCTTTCTTGCTCACATAGTGCAATACATTTCTGTAAACAGCCCATAATTTCATTAGGGTGGCACGTCACAGAGAATTCACTGGCAAAAAGCTGCCCCATTTCTGCCCCACTTTTCGGCAATGTTAGGATGTGATGCTTGAGGAGTGCAGGTCATGCTCCACTATAGTGAATGTCCAGCAGCTATCCGAACTTTCTTTATGTTATAAGGTTCACTTTGTGGTGAAATGTGGGAACATTTCCACTAACAAGGTTATTCTTACTGGAAACATGCTAACACATTTCATTACAAACTGACCATTATAACATAAAGAAACATTTGGAAAGCATGCGGACAATCAGACATTCACTATAATGGAGCACACACCTGCACTCTCTAACATCATGTCTAATGTTGCTAAAAAGGGCCAGAATTTGGGTGACTTTATGAAGTTCCAATCCTCTGTGACTTACGACATACTGTAATGAAATACAGGTGGTTTTCTACAGAAATGTACTATGTAAGGACATGTGGAGCAAGAAAGATTTCCTGAAGTAAGGCACCCATATATCAGGTGCAATGCTGTAACTTGGTGAATCTCTTTCATGCCTATTTCACAAGCAAAACAGTTATAGAGCCTCAGTAATGTTTCCTTTGTGTCAGGACTCTTGAATCAGATTTTAAGTGTTTTGCAAACAGCATGAAGACTGAGCAATGAGTATGTTGTGCTAAACTGCATGTGTGCTATCACTGTTCTTTCCTGTGTGTGATGCATTGTCCAGCTCATGCAAACATATATATGGTAAGACTTGTTGCAGTATCAAGAATAAAGATAACAAAGAATACCTGATGATATTTTATTGGTCCCATCAGCACCAGAGGACTAAGTGATGATATTTTCAGAGAATTCGGGTCACTGTGCACCTGTCACTCACAGTGCAGACATGTCTTTGTGGAGATCATATCACAAAAACACATGCTCTTCTAAAAGTTATATGTGCAGTATAGTATATAATGTGACTAATGTGCACTCTGGCCAGACACCTCTGAAAAGTATCGTATCACTTAGTCCACTGATGATGATGGTGACAATAAAATATACCATATTCTGCTCTATTCTTTATAGCATAAACACAGCAACAAGTCAGCAACAACTATATATGTTTGCTACACGCTGCACAATGTCTGATGTCACACACACACACACACACACACACAGAACACTGACTGCACACATGCAGTTTTATACATCATACTTGCACTGTCCACAACAGCTTGTCCACAAGCACTCCAAAACAAAAAGTCAACATTTCTGAGGCACTGCAACAACATAAGGAAAATGTCTATAATTAAACAACAACAAAAAACACACAAAAACAGAACAGCACAGTAGTGGGAGGGGTGCCCAGAAAACAACCCTTAATGGTGGATGCCATGGTGTTTGAGCAGCAGGTGCAGCATTGTGACTATTTGTGGCTACTGTGGATGGATTTCATCTACCTGCTGCTGCTCAGCACCTACCCTCTCATTGTTCTCCTTGAGGGCTTCCCACACCAGAGCAATTTCAGCCTGTGTTGCAGGTACTGTGGCAGGGTCCGCTGTAAGTGGAAACCCAGGAGTGGTGGTGGTGGTGGTGAGGGTGGTGCTGGTGGCTGTGGTGGCGGTGGTGGTGATGAAGCAGCTGCTGAAGTTGCCCTCCTCCTGCTGTGGCAGTGAGGTACAACTTCACCCCCAGCACCCTCGGCCACTGCCACAGAAGGACCAGAAGGGCCAGTAGGTAGATGCCTGATCACTTCAGTGGCAGCCTGCCTCTCCATCTTATGGTGGTTCGCCATGTGCGTGCGCTGGCCACCAGTCCCCAAATGTTCTCACCCAGGGGCCACGGCACACCAGCACACCACAAAGATTATGCTGTCTCCCCCCACATAGTTAAAAAAACTCCCACACTGGGGAGCTGTGGGGGGGACCAGATACAATCCTTGGACCACCCACATTTTCCAGGGATCCACCTGTGGCTGTAGAGGTGGTGGAGGGGTGCTGCTGGAGCCCTGCAGCTGCTACTGGTGGTGGTGGTAGTGGCAGAGTAGGTGGATGTGCAGCAGCCACTAGTGGAACTGGTGCTGCTGCTGCTGCTTCCACGAGGGGGGGAAGCAACACCCAAGAGTTGGGAGTGGTTCAGTAAAACCCAACTGCCCCCACGTATGCACACTCCTCTCTGCTGCCCATGCCCACGGGCCAGTGACTCTCCTTGTCCAGGGTTCATCGTACACAAGTCCCTGACTATCAGCGAGTCCTGAGTCGATGCCTAACCTTCACCCACACTCAGTCTCACACTCTCAGACCATGCACACACTGACACACACAGCCACACATACACACAAAACAAAACAAAACTTATAAAAAAAATTCAGTACCAAAAATACAATCACAAACACAATACAAAAACTAAATAAAGATGTAACTTTTGAAAAAGCTGTTTTTCTCTTCACAAAATCACTGGGAAACAAACTGCTCTCTCTCTCTTAAAAAGCCTTCTTCCACTACAACTGCAAAGGAGAAAGTGAAAGTAACTGCTTCTCTAACTCACTTCCTTCCTGTCTGCCTGGCTAAAGCATGTGACTTACAGTACTGTAAGCCATGTGACGTGTGGGGGCTACTTATTTTGTTGTTACTTTACCTTACTTAGCGTTAAGGCAGAATGGCTATGTGAAGTCATAATGAGAAGGTGAAGAGTTTTAGGAGGTTTCACTTCTGCGTTGTGCTCCACAACGCGGAGTGGCCACTTTGCATCCACTTTGCCAGCAGATTGAAAATTTGCTGCATCTCTAGTTATTAGCCAATTCTCTGTTAAAGGTTAGAATAGGAGAATAGTCAAATTTTGCCATGGGTGGGCTACTTGCCCCATCCCTTTTTTTTATTGTGGATTAGATAAAGTGTTATAAAACACCATAGAATTTATCATGCTTAGACCTCCTTTTTCACTAATAGATATGTGAACTCTGTTTGATAGGGTTCAGCCGGCTTCCCCATATCATTTGGAAAAATATATTGAGTATTCTAGTATATAGGTTTGTGGGCATAGTATAAATGTGGCATACTGTACATACGTGAATATAGATAACAAAAACTTTTTTATAATCAATATTCTTTTCTTCTTTGAAAATTTCCATGACATCCTAGTCTGTACTTTATTATCACTAATATTTAGTTTTATTTTCCAATTTAGAAGGGCTAGATCTCTTTGGCTAAAAATAAGCAAAAAAATATGTTAATAGGGGTTTGAAAAAGCCAGCTGAGCTACTTCAGTTATGTTTGAGAATTCATTGGACAGGGCAATTGCTTGACTTTTCCCATGTTTATTTCTGAACCCCAAAAATTAAAAACACTAAGAATATTCTTAGCCACTCTCCCTGAACTTTGATTGAGGACAAAAGACAGATATATTACCTGCATAAGCTGCAATCTTCTGTGTTGGTATACTGATATATGTGTGTGTGTTGGGGGGCAGGTAATGCCTATTACTGTATTATCTTATATAATCTGTCTAATAACTGGATCTAAAATGACAGTACACAATAAGGGGCTTAGGTGGTGCCCTTGTCTAACTCCTCTTTTTACTGGAATTTCTGTATCCAATAGTCCATTCACTAACGGTGTAAACAAAGAAAATTTATAGAGTGTTGATAGCCAATAAATTATTTTGCTAGGGATGCCGTGTGTAGAATATGAAATAAAAAATGATGTAATGTTTTGTCAAAAGCTTTGGCCTGGTCTAATGCCAATTCATATCCCTCTATTTTCCCTTATTTACTGTATTCAAAAATATCTTTGAGAAGAAGAATATTTTGTGTGATGTTTCTATTTGGGATGGAGCATGTTTGTGCTGGATGAATCAAATTTTCTTCTACATTCTGAAGCCTTTTACATAATATAGAAGATAATATGTTGTCTGTTTTTAGTAGACTTATAGGTCTCAAGTTGTTTATGTTCTGTTCGTCTTCTTTTTTGAATATAAAAATTACTATTGCTCTAGCAAATTCTGAAAGGGAATGGCAATCACTTATTTTATTATATGAATCTACTAGCATAACCTCTAGATCTTGTGAATAAGCTTCATAAAAATCATTTGTTAAACCATAATATACAGGTAATACTCCAGGTTTTACCTGGGCTAAAGCTAAGAAGACCTCATCTTGGGAAATTGGTGCTTCTAACATGTTTTTATTCTCTAAGGTGGTAGCTGGTAGAGGAAATTTTAGAAGATACTGATGCAATGGAGGGCTAACATGGCTGGTGCTGAGTGTCCTTCAATGAGGTTTAGGCAATGCCCAGTATTTTAATATTTGATGATTTTAAAATGCCATGCACATCTAATAAACCTTCCATTGCTTTTGCGTCTAGTATCTTTTTGCATGTCTGAAAGGGATCAGAGTATGGCCTGTTTTGTAATACTAAATTTCATTGTTTCTGCTTCAAGGGCACTAGCTCGGTCATATTGGTATTGAAACATTTTGTTTTTAACTTGTTCTATTTGTGTTTTGTAATCAATTCTATGTAATGATGTTATGGACATTACTTTATAAAACTGGTGTCTATGATCTAAATATTGCATTTAGTCCTGCTTAGCTTGTGATTTGCCATAATGACTAACAAATTATTTTATAGCTACCTTGGTATCTTTCCTCCAGGCTCACATGCCATCATACACTGTCTTTCTATCTTGCAATTGTTTGGTGATGCCTTGCTTTATTTCTTCTTTATCCAAAATGGATGAGTTCTGCTTCAATTTTCTTGGCAATGAAGGAAATTTGGGTGGAGCTTCTCTAAAACTGAGATGGCACTTTAGTATTGTGTGGTCCAATTATTCACAAGGTTGCACTACTGCTCTAATAGGGTTTAAAAATCAGGAAATACAATATACAGTCAATTCTACTACCATAGAAGCTCCTATGATACATATAGCCAGCATCCCTATACAGTACCCTGTAAGTGTCTTTAAGGTTTGCTGTTGTGACTGCCATTTTTAAGGTGTTGATGTTGCAATAGACATTTGTTTGTATATTATCTTTGATTTTCACATCTAAACCAATGTTTAGATCCCCTCCCCATATAACATATAATTCTGTGCACAAAAAAGGTCTGATTTTCTCAATCAACTCTATTCTGGCTGTTTTTGTCTGTAGTCTGTATGTATTTATGATTCTCAATGCAAAGCCGTGGTGTACACAATCTAGTGGTAGCACCCTCCCAGGGACTATGTCTATAAGCCTCTGTACAGTAAAATGTGTACTCATAAATAGAATGCCTAGGCCATCTGAGGCCTCCTTTCCAAAGAGCCAAAAGGATGGGCCCCAAATCCATTCTTTTTTTGCCTTTGACATATCCCAGCAGTAGATTTAAACCTTGTTTCTTGTAACATAATTATTTTAAAAGGGGAATGACTGAAATATGACAGAACCGAAATCTTCTTTTTATAGGATTTCATACTGCAGACATTAAAGGAGGCAATTTGCAGAGAGGCCATGGGAGTTTATGGTGTAGTGTGTTATTTTTGGGATTTCAGCATCCTTTGTATTTCCTTTTTTTCTTTTTCTCTGAGGGATCTGGATCCAATTTCCCCTCTGCTTCAACCTCTGAGGTGACACCTGAGATCGAGGAAAGGTCTGAATCTGGTTCTGACTCACCTCTCTCTTTCAGATCTTATAAGGCCTGATATGGGTTCTGGATAGAAACTCCCTCCATTGTTTGTTTAGCAATGGCTCTTGATAGTCATTTGGTAGAAGGTTTCTGAAAGTCTTCTGGTGATGCCATAGAGCCTGGGGGGAGGGGTCTTGGCCAGGTACCTCTGCTGTCTGATTTTGTGAGTCTTGGCCTAGAGTCTCTGAACTACTTTCCTGTCCAGTAGGTGAGGAGTCACAGATAATAGAAGGGGGAGGATTTTCTTTTGGGGATCTATGCTGACCAGCTCAGTTCCTAAATCACCTGCCTTATTAGTAGACATGTCTTGTTGTGTTTCCTCTGTAGGAGTGGATTTCGGAAAGGAGCCTGAGGATGGGGGTTGCTGGGGGGGGGGTTGAGGTGGAGTAGGTTGTTAGGGGATTTCCTGTGTACTGTGCTCATTCTCTATTTCTCTCCTGAGCCTGATTCACAAATGTTTCTTGGTTAAAATTAGTGTTCCTGTTTTGGCCTGCACAGGGGCACTGGTTATAGGTATGCCCTGTCTCCTCACATAGGTTACATTTGTGGATGTTGCAAAAGGCCACACTTAAATGGCCAAAATCCACACAAAAAGCACAATGTAACCTATCATAAGCACTGCTCAAATGTGTTCTGCACTCACGCATGTAGCAGGCTTTTTGCTGCCCTGGGTAAAAGCATACCCCTTCTATCCCTGCCTAGAAAATAACTGCTTGGAATGTGTAGCACTTCATTATCTCACTGCCAAAGTTTAACTTTAAATCTCCACCCTCCCATCCATACCCCTTCAGAATCAGTTAAACATTCATGGGGCCCCTTGACTGTACATTTTTTTTCCAGTCAGAAATTTGTATCTTGCACATTGACTCCCTCATTCCTAAACATGACTGTCACAGATTTAAAAGTGGTTTAATAAGTGGGATGGTCAGAAAAGCATCCATAAGGGAGAAGATCTTAGATTTTCATATTTTTCCAGAACCTTTCCAGATTTGCAAAGGTTTGAAACTAACATTAAATACATCCTCCCCGAAACTTGTATTAGTGCATAAACGTCTGCTGCCAGAAAATTCAGAGTTTTTTAGCAATACCTGGCTACATACACTCTACCAGAGTGATCCTGTAAACCCCTGATATCTTAACCTTTCAGAATTCATCCTTGGTGCCTACTCTAACTTATTTCTAAAAGTTAAAATGTAGGCCTGTGGCTCTCGGTCTGTTCCTTTGGTTTTCTGCTGTGGAAATGGAGCTGTCATCAGAGCCTGAGTCAATATGTTCCAACTGTTCTCCTGTCCTGCAGTGTAAACAGATTTGAATTATCTCTTCAAGTTGTTTTCTTAATTGGTACCTTTTCTTATTGCACAGGTATAGTATTGGTTTGCTTGCTTGCAGAAGGTCTCTGCATTTTTGACGAGTTTGGGGTGCCCCTCTGACACTTTTCAGATTGTGTGGCGTCTCCCAGCTTGGATCTGGGATCCATTTCCTAGCCTCCATTTGTATGCATCTGGCATTCAGGAGGGCATTGTCTGCAGACCAGTCCTGCCCACCTTGCATGTTTTCCATCATAGTAACACTGTGATATTTCTTTAAAATTTGTGCTGCCGACAAATTCTCTTTTTCTAAACTATTTTTGCTCCCTTGGGAGTGTTCAGCTTTTGCTATTTTAATTTTCTCTATTTGTTTTACCACTGCAGCCATGGATTGAGCCACTGTCACCCAGATGGAACTCTGTATGGGGATTCATTTTCCTGATGCTCCCGTAAGCCTATATTTGCACATGTTGTGGTCTCAGTGTACATTGTGGCATTTGTTGCATCTTCAATAATAAAATGTTGGGTTTCTATTGTTTCACTTACTGTGGGTATTTTCTTGATGGTTTCCATTGAATGCGGCTGTGGAGAGGTTGCAATCTCCAACTTCACACCTGCCTCATGGTGTAGTTTATGCTCATCCACATCCAAATCCAATACTACCATTTTGAACTCCATTTCTTCATCCCCTAACTTGGCTTCAGCAGGGGTCAGGGACCAGACCCCAGACTCCTGAGAAATGTCCTTCTCCTCCAGCTGTCAGCTGAAGACTGCTGTCCCAGCAATGGACAGCAACTCCCACTACCAAAAGAGTAGGGGAATTTCCCCAGAGTCCTGGCCAAATTTCCTCCATTCACTAAAAATACCACCAACAGCTTAATCTGGTTCAATGTCAGTTGGCATCTATCTGTATCCCACTCTCCTGGGAAGAGGCTGAAAATAGGCAGAATTGTCTAGTCTTCCTTTCCCAGCCAAACAAAAAAATAAGAATCCCAGCCTCACATATCCCTACTGCCTGAATTAGCTCCTGTCCTTATACTTTAGCCTTTCTGTTCTGGTTTGTTCTATTGACCCTCTTTTTACCTAGTTTCATGTTCCCAATGAAAACAGATATACAGATATCCTTCTTTCTTCAGACTCTTGACTAATTTGTTTACACTCTCATCTTTTTTTAAATACCTGAGTCACTTTTATATAATCATATATAGAAACAGCAGCAAACAAAAAGATTTAGGGCTTTGATATGGTAAAGTTTTTTAGTGTTCTTTTACATTGAATAAATAATTTCATTTGAACCAGTTATTTTTAGTTTCAGGTCCTTGGAAGCTAGATTAAGGCACCTGAGCTTTCATTATTCCAGCATGTAGTGTTCCCAAAGTCATCCTCATTAGTGCTAAGTACAAGGCTCCCACTGGCAAGGTCATTCATAGTATCTTTTGTGCCTTATTATTGCAAAGTACAATGATAAAATAATGAAAAGACTATCTTACAAAATCAGCTTTTGGGAAATATTGCATTTCTCTGATAATGATATTAGAATTGTCCAAATAGTTTTCATTAAAATTCAACTAATTATAAGGAGAAAGAAAAATCTCAGTAAAGGGAAATGAAAAAGCCATTATTTGAGATTTTTAACTATCATAGGTCAGACTAATAATTTGTTTCTGTTTAGGTTACCATAACAAGTGACACCTCGCTGGTCCTGTGAGGGCTCACCAACTATGAAAATAAAATATTTTCTGTAGAACATTTAGGCTTATGCTTCAACAATGTAAATGATCCAGTAACAGTGATTTTTTTTAAGATGCAACAGGTAACTGGCAACAGAAAGTCATGCAGACTAGCTTCAAACATTGGGACTCTGACAACCCATTTTCAGTTAAAACTTTTTTGTAAATAGACGAGATTAGCACAATTAATGAAAAATTTACATTTTCTGTTTAAACAAGTTGTTTTCAAGTGAATATAGTTCTTTTGATGGGGCTGGCAGTATAGCCTAGAGGTTAGTGTAATGATCTGTGAATAAGCTTGGTACATCCAGTAGATGGGACTTTGATTCCCACAACTGCCATTTGCATACTGTGTGACTGAGCAAGTCATGTAATCTCCCAGTGCTCCCAGGTGGCCCCTGAAAACAGGCACTTGTGCCTAGTGGGGCTTACCTGGTTACCATAGACTAAAGAAAATAAAGAAAGGACTATTTTTGGTTACTTCTTTTCTATATGACCTTTTTTCCAAACCTTCCCATGGACGGGACAGAGGCTACTGGCCCTCCTCGGGAGGGTGGCTATCTATTGCCTGACTATTCTCAGCCAGCCATCCTGGGTTCCCCCATGACTCCCCCACCCCACGGTGGGACCAGGGTGAGGAGTTCAGGCTCACCCCCCCCCAGAGAACAGCAATCCAGAATCGGGCTGGCCCAGAGGAGATCAACTGGTTCCATCATGGGTCTTGTTTGGTCTCGGTCTTTCCTCCTTCATTTTCTCCCACATCCGCACCCATACAATGGGAAGAACAGCTGTCTCCACCTCTGTGGAGGCTGCCAATCACCCCAGGAAGTGGGCCAACCCTGTGGCTTGCATCTGTGCTGACACCCAACTGCCACTGGGTGTCGGTCGACAGCGCACAGCGCTATCACCCCTCCTTGAGGAAGGAGAGCAGTCCTCTGGATGCTCAATCCTTTCCTCCTCTGGCTGACCCCCAAATGACCCAAGTCAATTCCTGAACCTGTGTCACCAGTGTGGCTTGAGGTGTGCTGTCCAGTGCCTCAACCCTCAGCACCACTGGGTCGGTCCTCTGTTTTTAGTTACTTGATTAAAACCCCAATTGATTAAGAATAGAATGTGCCCATAATCAAAAAAGGTCAATTATTGTTTTTTCTTTTGTGTGCAGCCAAAGTAGAATGATTCTGGAACAAGGGCTGCAAACCTGGAACACACCCAGCAATGGGGAAATGGTGGGACTTTAATGCCCATGAAACCACACTAGAACCACCAGGAATGCAGAAGGCAGTTACATACAGTCATGGTAACATGTAACTTTAAAGGGAGAGGACAAACCTATGGCCCATCAAGTCTGCCTGGTCCCTGCTTTGAAAAGTTTCTTTTTGTTGCTAACATTTAGATAGCTTCAGAACCCTCACTCTAGGCCATGAAGGGTTCAGCTGCTGATAAAATGAAAAACTGAATTGATCCATTCTGTTTCTGGTCTCAGTAATGTACTGGAGGGATTCTGGTTTTCAGCTATTATGTTATTGTATGCCTTTTCAGATGTTTGGGTGATAACCTACCAAATTTGGGACTGATGTCTCTATTTTACTATAAATTTTTCATGATAATTTTATTTATTATATTTACATACAAATTGGTGAGAAGAATTTCACACTGAGACTAGAATAATTTACAGTTGTTTTCAGGACATTATTACAAAAGGAAGGGAGTAAAAAGTTAAGAGAGGCATATAGCGAATAGATAGATAGATAGATAGATGAATGAGATAGACAGACAGATATTTTATTTCTGAAATGCCCAATTCCTGAGACTCTGGGCGCTGTGCAATAAAATCACAATACAATATTATTTATAATCACAAAACACACATAATAAAATCAGTATAAATGCAAAATGTCATTTTATCTATCAACAAACTCATGTTATAAAAGAAAGTTTGAACAAATATGTTTTTAGTCCCCTTTTAAACGCTTCCACCAGGAGGGGCCCCCTTTAGATAGTCAGGTAAGGAGTTTAACAGGGTTGGTATTGCCACTGCAAATGCTCTATCTCCTGAGTGCCTCAACTAAGCCCTGGGAACCCAGGAGGCCCCCTTGGCAGAACAAAGCATTGGGCTGGATGGTAAGGTCAAGGAGATCTTGCAGATAGGTGGGACCCCCATCATGCAGGGTCTTATAGGTAAGGAGCCCTATCTTGAAGACAATTCTCCCCCTGACTGGCAACCAATGCAGTCCACGGAGGACCGGGGCAATATGCTCACACCTTCTTACCCCAGTCAAAAGTCTTGCAGCTGCATTCTGCACCAGCTGCAGTCTACTGAGGTTGCCTCCAGATAACCAAGAAGAGGCATTACAGTAGTCCAGCCTGGAAGTTTGAAAGTATGCACCAGTGTGGGCAGGTCCTCAGGAGGATCAGGGCTGGATTTGGGCAATGTTCATGAGATGATAAAAACACTTTTGACCATGGCTGACACATGAGCATCAAGTGTCAGGCTGTCATTCAGGATCACATTCAAATCCTTCACCTGTCTAGAAGGGACAAGGGAATGCCCTACAATACTAGATTAGGGACAACCCCACCCCCTTCTCCACGATGACCTGGCTCCACCATCAATATCTCAGTCTTGTCTGGGTTGAGTCTAAGCCAGTTTTGAGTCTTCCACGACTGGATTTCCTCAAGACAGCTGTTAAATATAGAGTCCAACACCTGGACATCAGGTGCTGGGACAAATACAGTTAGGTATCATCTGCATAGGAATGAAAATCCAACCCGCACCATTAGATATTGTACCCCAATGGCAGCATGTACACAATGAAGAGTAAGGGTGACAAGACCAAACCCTGTGGCACTCCACTGCTCAGAGGCTTCAGGCTAGATGAGACAAGTCCCATTTTCACCCTCTGCACTTTGTCCATCAGGTATGACCTGAACCAGCAGATGACATTGCCGGACAGGTCATACCAGATCCACAGGTGGTCAAGCAGCACCTCATGTTTCATGATGTCAAATGCCACAGAGAGGTCCAGGAGAACCAAGAATGTATGTGCTCTCCTGTCACCATCAGGAGATCATTAATCACCCTAACCAGGGCGGTCTCCAAACTATGCCCTTCCTGGAACCCCGACTGAAAAGGCTCATAGGTGGACAAAGATGCAAGGTGTCACTCAAACTGAATGGCCACCACTTTCTCTATAACCTTCCCTAAGAATGAGAGGTTTGAGACTGGCCTGTAATTGCTGAGGCAGTCTGGATCCAAAGAGGGCTTCTTTAAAAGGGGACTAACCAAAGCCCCTTTCAAGGACACTGGGAAGACCCCACTCCTCAATGAACTCCATACAACCTTAGCAACCACAGGTCCTATTAGGTCCAAACACCCAACCACTAGGTGGATTGGACCTGGGTCCAGGTCACAATGTGTAGGCTGCAGCTTTGAGATTATCCCCATCACCTTCTGCACCCCAACTTGTTCAAACTCCTCCCACACAGGAGAAGTGTTTCAGCACAACTGAGGATGGACACTGCATCCCTTTAGAGAGATATTCGAGTAGATCTCAGTCATGATATAGGACATCTTGTTGGAGAAAAACAGAGCCAACTCCTCGCACCTAGTGTTAGAAACTGCTCTTCCCACAAGGAGACAGACAGGATGTAAAAGTCTGTCTATGGTAAGGAAGAGCTGAGCTGGTCTGCTCCTCACCACAGTAATCTCCCTAGACAGAAACTCTGCCTTTTTTTTAGAGATTGCCACCTGATAGTCAGTGTAATGTGACCTCAGGGCCAATTTGTCCTGCATCTGGCCAGATCTCCTCCAGCATCTCTCTAACCTCTGCCCCATAGTCTTTAAACTCCAGAGTTCCTCATCATACCAGGGGGATCTCCGGTGAGTAGGCAAGAGGCGGACACAAATGGGTGCAATTGAGTCAAAGGCCACAGTCACAGCCCCATTATAGGTCACACTGCTTCCTCCAGCCCAATTGTACAAGCTTTCCCCACTGTCGATAGGGTCCAGTACGCTGACAGTCCCACAGAGAAACTCCTCTTAGCAGGGTGCACTGGGCCATCTCCACAGGGGCTGGACCATCTGGGGGGACACTAAACAAGAACACCATGGTGCTATGATCTGAACAAACTACTGGATCAACATAGAGGTCAATAATGTGTGGCCACCTAAGTGCGTTACCGATGTTACATATTGTTTCAGGCCCAGGGCCTCCATACTCTTCAGGAGGTCACTTCCAAATTTCTAGAGCCCATCGTCGACCCATGCATTGAAGTCCTCCAGGATCAACCACCTGGCAGACTGCAGCACCAGGCCAATGACAAACTCCTCGACCTCCCTCAAAAAGTTCCCACCCACTCCCAGGGGATGATAGAGCAGGAAAACCCTGAAAACCCCATCCACACCTCCCCAGGAAGCCACACATTCAAAAGACCATGTAAGACCTACATTTAGCACTGTGAGGTTCAGGCTAGAGTTAAAACAAATGGCCACCCTGCCACACCTGTGATTATCTCTCAGGGTGTGTATCACAAAGTACCTGGCTGGAACAGCTGCCTCCAAAATAGGAAAAGCATTTGATCCAGCCATGTCTCTGTGATGCAAGCCAAGTCAACTCGGATATCAAGTCCGCCATAATGGAAGTCTTGTTCCTCATCAACCAGGCATTGCATAACACAATCTGAATAGGATGAGGTGATGTAGCTGGGCCCGTCATCTGCCCACCCACTAAGGTGGAGCCCTTGGGTATGGGAACTAAACATGGCAACCATCCTTCAAGTTCCCATTTCACCCCAGGGCATCTCCTTGTTCTTACCACTCTAATCCCCGACACTCCGGCAGCCTCCCGGATGCAACCCTCTCTGGCCCAGCTCTACTGGCTATCCCCAAGGCTCTGCACCTTCTATAGGCCTCAGACTGGAGCGCTGGAAGTTCAAAGGGTCAGAGGTCACAGAGAAAGCCCCCCCCGAGTAGCTGCATCTTAGGGGTTTCTGTCCCAAACAAATTTCTAAACAACTCCCCAAAACAAAATAATCAATATCACCCCACCCAAAATAAAACCCTCACAGTTTCAACATTTTAAACCACCCATCCACCAAGAAATACTTCACACCCACAAACACACCCTCAAAACACTCATCAACCACAAACTCAAGTTGAAAACTAACAACACAGTCAAAAAGTTCAGTTTGTTTTCCAGATGATGAAAATAACAGCTTTCTACTCTCAGATTCCACCAAAAACTGCCCAAATCTTTAAAGTATTAGATATATTGAAAAAATATTGAACATTGAAGAAATGTGAAAAATATTGAAGGGTGAGCTCTCACCAATACCCTCTCAGTTTTCCTGAGTATAGTGGCCCTCAAACTGCCACCATTTTTTAATTTAAAGTGACTACAAACAGAAAACTGAGGATGTCTCACAGCTCCACCAAGTTGATTTCAACCTGTATTATGCAGTACAGTACCCAGCAAGGATACACAAATTTAGACCATAGTCTAAGCTTCTGAGGGCCTCGACTCACCCAACCGGAGAAAATGAAGTTGGCTCTTCAATAAGCTGATCCACCACCCCATAGCAGGCACCCAGCCCAAGTGTCCCCAGCATGAAGCCGCTGATGCATGCCCGGCACCAGTCAGATGGTCACCCGTGACCTCCTGGTCAATCGGCCCATGCCCACCCTCCAGTTAGTGCCAGCCAACCCCTTAGAGGAAAACAACCCAGGATAGGCACCTACCACAGGGAGAACAGACCACACTCACCCAATCTGGCTAATCCAAACTGAATCAGTCCTTCTTGGGGGGGGCGGCAGTCAGATCATAAAAGGTCCCCTTCCAATCACAGCCAAGACGGCTGACCCAGCAGACTTTCCAGCCGCACCACCCACAGATTGCATTTGTTGGAACAAATGCTCAGTTCTGCAGTAAGATCACATCCAGTGTCGGCTCCAGGGGTCAGTAGTCAGGCCCTTCACCAGGAACCTCACACAGAGTGCCTCCGTACTTCTCCATGACCTCTTGATGGGAATTGCTTCAAGACGGTCAGACTCCAACAGTAAAGGTAGTCAGGATAAACAGGAAACATCTAGCATTTGCTAGACTTTTGTCTTTTCAGCTAGCAAAAGTTTCTTTTTTTTGTCGTCCTTGGCATCCTATTTCACACTCCAATCAAAATGGCAAATTTGCATACGGACATACATGGACTGTGTTTTTAAACAAACACTACCACAAATAAATAGCTCTATTAGTTCTATTACTGTATCCTGAGCGCAGTGAAAAAGGATATCTCTCAGAGGATGCCACACAGGGAGATGTATTACATTACTCAACTTACTGCATTACTGCAACAGTCACAAGGGACTGGGTATGTATATATGACCTCCCAATGCTACAACATAACCCGTGGAGCAGTTGCCATGGAGGGACTCAGGCGGATTTACTGTCTTATGGGACCTTGCTTCAACTCTGTACAGAAAATTATTCAATGCGCTTGTCTGCAAGACTACTAATCAGTGCTCTAACAAGAGGCCAAAGCTCCTTATCCGGATGGCAAACAAAGTGGTATCAGAATAAAAAAATGGGCAACACAGAATCTTTAACCTATCTCTTGTGGCAACTATGAAACTATTGATACTATTATTAATATGCTCAGGAAATGTAGAACTTAACCCAGGACCCCAAGAGGTCATCACTGCACCAACAGACTTAGCCAAGATCAAAGGGATAAGCTTTCTCCATATTAATGTATGCAGTCTGTTAAAGAAGAGCACGATGATCCAAGCCTGGGTTAACCATACCCTACCAGATATACTAGTAGTGTCTGAGATGTGGCTCAGGCCTGTCACAGCCGACAAAGACATAAACTTACCTAATTATCAAGTATTCAGAGCTGACCACCAAACTAGGGTTGGGGGTGTAGCGATATATATGAAGAACAGCCTATCTGTAACCTGCCTCAACTCATTATCCATGGTAAAGAAATTTGAATGCCTATCCCTCAAAGTGGCCCTCTCCCACACCATATCGCTGCAGCTAATCGGCTGCTATAGGCCTCCCTCAGCTGACCTCAAGCAATTATCCCACCTGGGTGACCGAATCAAAAAGGGAACAGAAGAAACTATAATCCTAGGAGACCTAAACCTAAACTGGTTCTCAAAGGCAGCTGCACCCTTAATATCATTCTGAGATACACATGGGTTTACACAGCTCATAAATGAACCCACCAGAATCAACAAAAAGAATACAAGCAACAGCACACTATTAGATGTTATACTAGTGAATAAACCTCACCTTTTCTCGCATGTTGGAGTACTATTCAATGACATCAGTGATCACTGCCTTATTGCGGGAATAAGATCAGCATGCAAGCCGTCATCCCCCACCAAGTTCACAATGAGGAGATCAAAGCAAAAATTCAACATTGAGGCATATCTGGAAGAGATAAACCACTCCACATGATGGCAAGAGTTTTACTTAGCAAACACAGTGGAGATAGCATACAAGGTGCTAAATGACATTATTACAGGTGCCCTTAATATCCGTGCATCAATTTCTAAGGTACGCATCAAAAATAAAACCTACCGTTGGTTCACTCCTGACCTTAAAGCCACCCTCCTTGACAGAGACAAGTTATGGAAAAAGGCATGAAAAACTAAGATATCAACTGATTGGGAGTTGTTCAAAAAAGCCAGGAATATCTGTACCAGGAAAGTACGAGATGCTAAGGCTGCTTATTATATTTCTGAACTAGACTCCTCCTGCCACAACCCTGCCAAGTTCTGAAATACCATAAAAGACATAACAGGATATGATCCAAGTAACACTACCCAGCAATACACAATGACAAGGGAACCATCTCTGATAGACTGGATGTCCTGGAATCATTCAACAATCACTTTACAACCACTGGTCTAGCATTCGACACCTCTCCGGCTAGCCAAATGCGTTCCCAGTTAGGTATCAAGAACACTGAAGCACGGGTAACGGAGTCCACCTTCTCCTTCATACCAGCCACCCTGAAGCAGGTGGAAGAATTAATATCACAGCTGGACACCAAAAAAAGTGCAGGTGCAGACTCCCTTGATCCCTATTCTTTAAAAATTGCCATGCAAGTATTAGCAGTGCCAATAACACACCTATTTAACCTCTCACTACAACTAGGATCTATTCCATGGATCTGGAAAACAGCCCAAGTTATCCCGCTACTGAAAGCAGGGGACCCCATGGACCTCAACAACTACAGGCCAATCTCTATCCTCCCTGTGCTATCCAAGTTGCTAGAAAAATCCGTAAGCACCTAACTAAGAGGATATCTTGAAGAGGCTAATCTTTTAAATCCAGCGCAATCTGGATTTAGAACTAACCACAGCACCATCACAGCCCTGGCTAAAGTAACCAATGACTGGCAACTCGAACTGGACAAAAAACATTTTGTCTGTGCTGTATTTTTAGACCTGAGTAAGGCATTCGATATGGTCGACCACGAACTGCTCCTCTCCTCCCTGAAATCCATAGGACTCGACTCAACCTCCATTAGATGGTTTAATAACTATCTCACAGGAAGGACCCAGCAGGTGAAGGCTGAAGGAGACCTATCACCACTCAAATCTCTCCAAAGAGGAGTTCCCCAAGGATCCATCATTGGCCCAATCTTATTTGCCATCTATATCAATAGCATCAACAATTACCTCACCAAAGCCACTGTACACCTGTTTGCAGATGATACAGTATTGTATGTCAGTCACCCCTCTCCCGTAACAGCATGCATACAGCTACAAGCAGAATTCAACCTATTACAACACCAACTACTGGAAAAAAAATCCTGCTAAATGCAAAAAAAACAAAGGCAATGTTTTTCTCCCCCCAAACACAAGCCAGACACTCCTTCCCAAACAATCTCCCCCACATATCCACTGTCCTTGGTGAAAATCTTGAATATGTTACAAAATTCAAATATCTGGGGGTCTGGGTAGACAGTAGACTTGACTACTTAGATCATCTGGAAGATCTGCTAAAAAAACTCCATCAGAGGCTTGGGCTCTATTACAGAATAAAGCACTTTCTCACAAGTGATTCTAAAAAGAAGCTGGTCCAGGCCACATTTCTATCAGTATTAGATTATGCAGATTTCCTATATGGCCGTTGCCCCAACTCATATCTGAGCAAACTGGACACACTTTACCATAGAGCCTTGAGGTTTATTACAGATCTTCCTCTCAGCACTCACCACTGCTCGCTTTATGCTGAAGTTGGATGGACCTCGCTCCAATTTAGAAGAGACAGGAATGCCACACTATGGACTTATAGGCGATATCAAGATGCTACCAAATTACATCTCAGACTGCTTCACACAAATCACATCAAGTAAATATGCCTAAAAGTCTAAACTTCATCATGCTTAAAGTGCCCAAATTCAATTCTCGATATGGTAGATCTGCTATCAGCTATGTCTTATCTGCCTTATGGAATACGATGCAGAAGACCCTGAAAGTGAACAGATACATCTCTTTTACATCCTTTAAATATCTGTATTCGAGGCTTATCAAAGAAAATGTAATTGTTTCCACAAACAGTAGAGTATTCCTAATCTTATCCATCTCCCTCCCCAGATAGCCAACTCCTGAAGGTATCCACCTTTACTAAGAGTCACCACCTCACCTCCATGCACCTCTCCTTTCCATCCGCCTCCCTTAATCCCTTGTCATATATCAGCCCTATATCTCTGTTATACAAACTCCCCAGTGCCGCCCTCCTGCCCTCTTCATAAGGCCCACAGTTTATCTGCTCCACAGTATAGGCCCCCACCATCTTCCTCCTCCCCCATCAGCCAGGCACACCACTTCCTGCTCCCCTTCCCCTTACCCCTTATTACCACTACACCTGAATTTAAAGTATAGTCTGATTAGAATGTATCCTTAGACTGTGTGTATACTGAATATTCTATGTAGTATCCTAGAGTGTGTGTATATTGAATATTTTTTATGTATCTATGTAAATTGAACCTTGACCTTGCCAGGTCCATCTTGCAAATGAGCTGTGCTCAACGATGTTCGCCTGGATAAATAAAGATTTGATTGATTGATTGAAATATTAAAAATACAAACACACTTAAAAACTTTTAGGACTTTTAGTTACAAATGTTATGTAACCAGGGGTTGAGTTAGGGTTTTGTTGTTATTTAGTGCCCGGTGCCTCCATTTCTGTAACCCATTACCTGGTTAGCCTGCGTTAGGGGAGAAAACATTTGCTTGGCATCAGGGCTAGATTTGCACTTCTGTACAGGGGCACCCAAGTAATTCCAGAGATAGGAAGCAAGAACTGAGAATGTCCAAACCAGGGGTGGGATTCTAAAGTGAGGCTTTTATTCACTTACACACAGGAATACAAAGCAAGATGGCCCCCCACTGGGCTACACTCACTGGTTATGCAGAACTATAGAGGTCAGAACACATTTTCTTTATCATCTCAACAACTTTTACCCTCAGGTTCTGAACACACTGAGCTCTCAGCCTGAACTGGTACTCTCTCTATCTTGGATTCCCTGGCATGACCCTCAGCCAGCACTGGTACACATTGCCACATGGCATGGACATTTCTGTTGGTGGTTCCCTCTACCACCCATGAGCACTTCCTAACTCTAAAGGGAAAAACCACACATCCTTAATCCCACATCTAGGTACTTTCTGCAGACATGCCAAGTGCCTGGGAGGAAGCCATAGGTGCCCAATGTGAATCTGTGGAGGTAAATCTGGATTCTCCAGATGGGGGTCTCCACCTCTTGTCCCCCAATCCATACCCGTCATTCATTTGGAGTCAACACCTTTCCTGTGAACCTCTCTGTTTGTAGAATGCTATCTTGAAATGTATATCACATTTAACAATCTACAGTCTTTGGTACTGGTGTCCTGACTTGCAGCATTCTCTAAGTGGCTATATCCATCCTGTAGATCCCCACTGATTAGACGCATTTCAGTCATACACATAACTTAAAGTATTGTTACTTGGTTGTCCTTTTCTGACCCACAGTAGCAGATACTTTACACAACAGGCTCAGTGAAAACATAGGCTCTCTGGCAGAGCAGACCCACCATGGTTCTCAAGTGCCCCAGGGCTTCTCTCACAAGAAAAAACAAATATTTCTGGTGCCTCTGCACAAATCTTTTCATCAGGCAGCTTTTCTCCTTCCAGCATGGCCAGGGGATTGCCCCTGAGCAGCTGGTCTAGTTCCCCCATCCCTGTCAGGGATGGGGTACTGGAACCCACTGGGGATTGGTCTCAACCACTTCAGCAAGTATTCTTCTGTGTCCTTCTCTAGGGTGAGAACACACACCCTCTTCTGTGGTAGCTCTGAACAGAGCAGGGGCTATGCAGGGCTGCCAACTGCACTGCACCTCCTCCCTCCACTGAGTCTCCCACTAGACTACTACACACTTTGAAAACCCAACATTCTAATCTAACCCCCAGCTGCAACATTCCACTGTGGCTTATGCTGCTGTGAGAATTCTAAATGATGTCATCCCTCCAGGTCAGCTGAGACTGAGGACAGAGTGAGACAGTGTGAAACCCATTTAACTCGTGTCTCACAAGCTGCCTTTCCCTGCCTGCCACTTGATCTAAGTGGGATTCTAGAAACCCCGGGTGACAAGGGGGTTACACCCACCCTCGGCCAGGAAAAAACTGTCCGCAGTCATTACTTACCCGACCCAGGCCATCCTACCCTCTGTGGTACCTACGGAGAGGGGTGATCAGACCCTCTCTTACCATGTGCTAGGCACAGGTAGGCAACACCAAGGGCCCAGAGGCCATCGAATGACGCATCAGCCTCTACTCTGTGATCTTTCTATGGTTACCTAGTGGCCCTGGTAGAATTGCCCAGAGCATAGCCCTAATAGTAATCAGTACTGAGGACCCTATGCCCTGTCAGGACCACAACCCGTCTATCCCCCAGCCCTCCAGAGAAAACCTATCTGACCATAAACCCAAAAATGTACCCAAAAAACAGGGAACCTCCCCCAAGTCCTGGACACCTGCAACCAAACACACACAAGGAGCTAATACTATACCCTAGGTATTTCTCCACACTTCCCTCAACCATACCTGTGGAAGGAAAAGTTAAATACAGTTAGCAACAACACTACACTTTAAACACTACTACTTTAAAGCACATTAAGGATTCCGCTGAGTTTCTCTTCCTCTTCGTGCCTTCTCTTCTTGTCTTCTTCAGGAACACCTGCAAGAGAAAAGACAAAATGACCCCTATTCTGCAAACACAGTACTATCTAACCCCACCATCTAAACACTGGAGAATCCCAAAAAATATTTTTTAGAAAAGTAGAAAAACAGTAGAAACAATAGAAATGGTAGAAAAATGAAATTTTTTTATAATACACATTTTTGGGGATGGAGTGCCCTAAAAGTCCCATCTAGTGACAACAGTGCCTGAAGGCAAGTCCAAGAAAGAGTCTCTCCTGGGCTAGAGCCCAGTGAAGCACAGTTCTGGTAGGACTGTAATCCCGAAAGGTAGAGTCTTTGAGGACAGTTCAAGCAGTCTGAAGTCTTCTAGGTGTAGGGGGTATACTGCAGTGTCATTAAAATAGAAAAGTCTGGACTTACCAGTCCCTTGAAGATTGAAATCAATATGACACCTGGATTTCCAGCCGAAGACTCTCCCTGGCAGTATTCATCTGATATAGCTGGGCAGACATCTTCCGGAAAACGACAGGATGGCACATCTGGAAACTGTTGGGCTGATGTCATCTAGGAGGTGGAACCTTGGAACAGGACAGGAAACAGCTGGTCTGAAGTCAACCAAAATCCCAGGCAATGAATCAGGATACAGCTGGGCTGGTGTCCTCTCTGGATATGAAGTCATCTGGAAGGACAGTCGATCGAATCTGGAAAGCCAGTACACTGCAAAGCTGATGAATCTGGGGCACCTGGTTCCTGGAATGCCAGACAGTTGGAACAACATAGGTATGGCAATGGCTGGATGGCAGCACTGGCTACCACTGCTCTGCTTTCCACTTGGTAGGCATGGGCACATTTGCAGAAGTTGTCTGCACTGTGGAAGTAACACAATGGGTCAGGTGCATGAATTATTACCCCATCTAGGCACTCATAATTCACATTGAAAAAGGTTTCATGCCCTCTGCATCCACAATCTGAACAGTGTCTATGAATAGTGTTCTGCACACTTTCCATTGTCTGAATTTCTCTTGTAGCTCTGTCTCAGACTTAGCGACTTGCACCAGAATGGATAAATATTGTGGCCTTTTCCACTATCCAGGATTTCCTGTTTCTTTCAATCTCCTCCCAGACTCTTTGAGGAAAGGTAGGAAAGGATATCTCATAGATCTCATTCACCTTCCTATGAACCAGTCTTTCCTCTTTACTACACTTGGTCAACTTGAGACCTGTGGCCTGGCTTGGGGGTGGCCAGTCCTGATTCTTACAGCTATGCATACTTAATGCTACATAAATTGGATCTTTGACTCCTCCTTGTGGGGACAGGGCTGAGGAGTCACCAATCTCTCCTTCCATTCGCCCCTCCAAGGCAAGAGCCCAAGGCTGTGGATCTGCACCTTCTTCATAGGGCCACATAGGTTCCCCCTCATCCTCTTCCTCACTGAGGATCTGAGCTCAGGAGTGAGCAGTTGTCCTCACTCATGAGACTATCCACTCCTCACTGGGTGCAGAGGTTGACACCTCCCATTCAAAGGTCTCCCTCAGCTCATCTTCTCCTATGAGACTTGGGCTAGGCCCCTCTCTCCGAGGATCTGCTGATGCTCCCTCCACAATGCCTCTCTGTGACTTGGATTCAGATACATCAGTACTTTGTTCTACCTGTAGATCTGCACCCTTTTGCTTTGTGCCACACTCTACTGAGCCTCCTCCAACAGGCTCTACCTGGTGCTGTGCGCTGCCAACTACATGTTCTTGAATTTCTGTCAATGTGGGAGCCAAAATAATCTTAGGTATTTGGTTAGGCCATGTCTCTCTAGGCACCCAGAACAGTGAGGAACCATGAAGATGCCCCTTCCAGCCTTTAAGCACATTATGCACACTCTTACTGGATATCCAGGAATCACCACATGAGGAGGCAAACGTCCCCCATAGTAATGTCTCTCAATATCTTTCGATCTGTTTACTTCTTCTACTATCATAGCCTGGGCATGATCTGGGTAGCAGGTTGATCCCGAAGCCATGACTGCAGAGAAAAACATAAGCTCACTGTTATCTCAAGTCCCACTCCGTTGGAAAAACTTTTACAAAATGGCTCCCCTGCTGCTGTGTTTACTTTACTACTCACCCTGTAATGGCAGTGGCAGCACTCCTGCGCATCAATGTTCTGTTTCTGACTCAAGCCACTGCGCATCTGATTTACAAACTCTACTGATAAAGTTCATTCAAACTGTTTAAACTGCACTGTCTGTTCTCTTAGCACATTTATGAGTTTTTACTGGACTTTCTACTTGTTGTAACTCACTGTTCTTGCTTAAAAGTCCCTAAAGCCACAGTATTTCATCACACAGGATTGCCTGTATTTCTTGTTGCATCTTTCATACAACCGCAGTCTCTCACATGGCTTTGAAATTACTGTTGCTGAACCCTCAATTATGACACAGTCCTTTGCAAAATAGTCGCACTGCTACACACAGATTCAGCTGGCTTTAGTTCAAATCACAGTTTGAGTTGCTTGTAGCTTGGTACTCACGTAATCAGTAGCTGGTTATTGCGATGGAAAACTTGGCCTACAGCCGGTCTTTTTATTTATTTATTTATTTCGTTTTTGTTGACGGGTAAGTGCACTAGACAAATCCTGCCTATTTTCACACATGACCGGGGAGGAGAGGGATACAGATGAATGCCAACTGACCTTGAACCATATTAAGCTGTTGGTGGTATTTTTAGCGAATAGGAAATGTGGCCAGGACACCAGGAAATTTCCTACTCTTTTTCAATATGTGCCATGGAATCTTTTACATACACTTGAACTACCACCAATCCAGGCAGATGGGACCTCAGTTTAACGTCTCTTCTGAAGATGGCCCTCAAAGTGCAGCACCCTCTCATGCTGCACTACAGTGTCAGTACTGGGATATTAACCCTAGTGCCAGATGTGGGAACTGAACCCATAGCCCTCTGATCTGCCGGCCTCAGAGGTGAGTGTGCTACCTACTGAGCCACTGGAGGCCTCTGGAATGAAGCAGGCTGGCAGTCCTGCTGATTGTTCCTCTGACACCTTGATCTCTTCTCAGATGAATCGAAATGTGGTTAGCCTGATTTTAAATGGAAAAGTCTGATTTTACCATTTTTATAACATTTTCAGTCACATGCTCCTCCCTGGCAAGCCAGTTTGCACACTACCCTCTCTCTCCTCTCAAACACTGTGCAGTCACTCTAGAGCTGGCTTGGGTGTGGGACTGATTGCAGTCTCACCAACACTTGACGCCATGCAAATGAGCCTCTTTCTTCTGGTGCTCTTCTCCTCCATGGCAATCATCGAGCAGGCAAAATTTAAGCTGCAAACCACACTTTTTTTTCTCAACTGTAGCTCCTCGTCGGGAGCACCAGTTTGATCATTTTTCATGCCATTTCACTCAGCGACTCTCTCTGTCCATACAAGCACTTCCAATGTCTAGGGCACAAATCTCTGTTTGTTTCCCATAATTTTCCACACTTTTCTTGTCACACAATACTTTAAAAAGCTGGAAAACATTATAACTTTGATGAAGGACAAGGGCACACACTCTCGGGCTTTAATGCTCCTTAGTAAACTGATGGCACAATTACAGCAGCACATGAACAGCAGCACACAGCAGGACATTTGGGTGGCAATGCTTCTACTTTTTGGGCTACCTACTGCCAGACAGCCAAAATGCTAGCCCTAATCTGAGCAAATATTTCTTGTTCTCTCCCAAGATTCCAAACACAAATCCTCAGCGGTGCCTCCAATTTTTAACCAGGGCTTGGTTTAGGGTTTTGTTGTTATTTAGCGCCCGGTGCCTCCATTTTTGTAACCCATTACCTGGTTAGCCTGGGTTCGGGGAGAAAACATTCCCTCTGTATCAGGGCTAGGTTTGCACTTCTGGATAGGGGCACCCAAGTAACTCCAGAGACAGGAAGCAAGAACTGAGAATGCCCAAACCAGGAGTGGGATTCTAAAGTGGGGCTTTTATTCACTTAAACACAGGAATACAAAGCAAGATGGACCCCCTCGGGGCTATACTCACTGGTTATGCAGAACTATAGAGGTCAGAACACATCTTCTTCATCATCACAACAACTTTTACCTCAAGTTCTGACACACTGGGCTCTCAGCCCGAACTGATACTCTCTCTATCTTGGATTCACTGGCATGACCCTCAGCCAGCACTGGCACACATTTCCATATGGCATGGACATTTCTGTTGGTGGCTCCTCTATCACCCATGAGCACTTCCAAGCTCTAAAGAGAAAACACACATCCTTAATCCCACATCTGGGTACTTTCTGCAGACAATGGCCAAGTGCCTGGGAGAAAGCTATAGGTGCCAATGTGAATCATGAAGGTAAATCTGGATTCTCCAGATGGGGGTCTCCACCTATTGTCCCAAAATCCAAACCCAGCTATTCATTTGGAGTCAACACCTTTCCTGTGAAACTCTTTGTAGAATGCTATCTCGAAATGTATATCACATTTAACAATCTACTGTCTTTGGTAACAGGTGTCCTGACTTGCACCGATCTCTAAGTGTCTATGTCCATCCCTGTAGACCCCCACTGATTAGATGCATTTCAAGTTATACACATAACTTAAAGTATTGTACTTGGCTGTCCTTTCCTGACCCACAGTAGCAGATACTTTACACAACAGGCTCGGTGAAAACATAGGCTCTCTGGCAGAGCAGACTCCCCATGGTTCACAGGTGCCCAAGCGCTTCTCTCACAAGAAAAAACACATACTTCTAGTGCTCCTGCAAATCTTCTCATCAGGCAGCTTTTCTTCCTCCAGCAGGGCCGGGGATTGCCCCTGAGAAGCTGGTTTGGTTCCCCATCCCTCTCAGGGATGAGGGCACTGGAACCCACTGGGGATTGGTCTCAACCACTTCAGCAAGTATTCTTCTGTATCCTTCTCTAGGGAGAACACACACCATCTTCTGTGGTAGCTCTGAACAGAGCAGGGCTATGATGGACTACCAACTGCAGCACACCTCCTCCTTCCACTAAGTCTCCCACTAGACTACTACACACTTTGAAAACCCAACGTTCTAACTAACTCCAGCTGCAACATTCCACTGTGGCTTATGCTGCTGTGAGAATTCTAAATGATGTCATCCCTCCAGCTTAGCTGAGACTGAGAACAGAGTGAGGCAGTGTGAAACCCATTTAACTGGTGTCCCACAAGCTGTCTTTTCCTGCCTACCACTAGATCTAGTGGGATTCTAGTAACCCTGGTTGACAAGGGGGTTACAGTTATAACATGAATGTTACAAACAAACTATCTTCCAAACTACGGCTGGCTCAACGTGGCCACTATCTTGATAAGTAAGTCAAGTAAATACAACAGGGCAATTCAAAATGTATTTTCCAAGGGGGAAACACTAAACAGACAAAGGGAAAGAAAGACAGTGGCAGAAAAAGGGGGAAATAGGGTGGACTATTAGCAGAAGAAAAGCGGAAACAGGATTAGCTACTGGAGCAGATGTGGATGAAGAGGTCAGGAAGGAAGGACTCTGAATGTCAGAGGAGTGGGAGGAGCTGACAGCCAGATGGTGATTGTTCCTAGTAGTGTGTGAAGCCAATAAAATATGAAAAGATCTACCACATCGTGAAGTTAATTTGCATGGTGAAGTGTTACTTCACAAGAGGACCAATTTTGCAAAGCTGAGAATTCAGAACTTTATTAGCGCAGTTCACATAGCCCTATGACAAGTTCTCAAAAACTAAACAATGTATCATGTGACCTGCAGAGACTACAGGTCACATTTTCTGGAATTGCATGTAGACCATTAGGAGGGTGTGTTCACTGCAGTCTTAAGTAGAGAGCTGGACTTAAGTCTTTCACTCTGAATGTATTTTGTCACTTGAATAAATCCTCTAAAGTGGTTCATTGATCTGCAGTGCACTGCATATCTTGTGTGTTAGTTTGTTGTGTTTAACAACATTATTTAATGTAAGACTGTGTTTTTGTTTGAGCTACTTTTTCAGTCAGAGTAGCACTTCTGTGAGTGGAAGGTAAGTGCAGCTTGATGAAAGGTCTGTATGGCAGTAGAAATATCTCTTGCTTATTTATCTTTTCAGTCAGTCTGTGTCAAGGGTTTTCTCTTAATGTGGCAGGGATCTATCCCATTTGCTGAGTTAATTTATCTGATGGTCTATGGAGCAGCAAATGATGCAGCCCTTCACAGAATCAGGGTAGCCTTTAACAAATCCCACCCCATGTAGCATACCCATGAACTATAATCCCATTCTTGCTGGCTTAACTTAGATAATAGAATTCAATACCAAGTCTGCCTTCTCACTAAGAAAGCCACTCTTTCCTCTCTACCCCAGGGTGCTTGGCCTCCTCCTCCCCAACAACAGCATCAGAAACACCCAAAACAAGAGCTGTCAGTCCCTAAAACTGCCCTTTCACTGAACCTTCCAAGGTCAGCGATCCTTCGAATATAGGGCCCCTCATGGTTCAACTCCCTAAGTACTGACCTTCTATCCAGTACTAAAACTGGCCACTTCAAAATGAACCTTAGGGCTCACCTAGTGACCAATGGTGCTAAGTGTGACTGTGATTGGTAGCACTTATTTCCCTCTCCCAGCTCTTCCCCATACTTTCTCCCCCTTCCCCCCAGCTACCACTCCCATGACAAGGCTTCTCTGAGCTGCTTTCTGCTCATACACCCCCTTGGCCACTCCCTGCTCCCCATTATCCTTCCCTCTCCTCTCTTTCACCCCCCATTCATTACCTTTTACTTTCTCCTCCATTCCCTTTCTGCTACTGGATTAATCTTCGTGAAATTTATTCTTACTGTACCTCAATATTGTTTTGTACCAAACATGCTGACCATGTAATCTTATAGTAACTGATTGGATCTAAGCCTCTTATTGTTTCTTAATGCCCATTTGTTTTGTATATCCCTTTTTTTTGGTGCACCCTGACACAGAACCTTTGTAAATGAGCTTTTAGCTCAAAGGTGTTAATTCCAGCATCGATAAGATACAAAAAAAATCATTTAATTATAGTTAATCTAATATTTTGTCCTTCTCTATATTAATCTTTTACAAGACTTGACGAGTTCTTAAAGTAGCAATGCTCTGTCACATTACTACTGAGAGCTGAGCTGGGACTTGTTGTGACAGCTGAGTTATAAAATGATTATATCTTTTTTGTTGACCTAGTTTAGTAAACTTCTTTTTTATTCTTTTTTTGTTACTGGAGACACTGCTGATCCCTTGGGATGCTTTCCACTGCAATGACTACGGCCTATCTGCAATTTCAGCATCAGTTTAAGAATATTATTGTGTGAAATGTTTCTCTTTGGCTTTATTTTCACTTTAATTATTGTTGTATTTCTGTGGGTCAGCCACTTTTATATATCTGATCTGAGTGACTCAGTCATTCCTCATTTGAAGCACGGCAGTGAATTTAATTATTTCAGAGCACATCTATCTGGTATTAAAGTGAGTGGGAACAGAAGGCACTTTGTTAAAGGAAGAGATGCAGGATGCATAGCAAAGATGGCAGGGACATCAGTGGGAATAAGATTGTGCAGTACCTAATGCAGCAGAAGTTGGCAGTGGTGGCATTAGTGTTTTTTTTCTTTTACTACAATTGTGTTATTCGTGTTGGCTGGAACTGGGGGAGGCAGCAGTAGGAGGAGCAGTAGATCAGGTCGCAAAATGTCAGGACTAGTTGAGAAGCAAGAGGGAATGGATGTTGCTGTTGTTGCTGGTGCTGACCCTGTTGTGCAAGAGTCATGTGATGCTAATGAGCATGTCCCAATACAAGGTGTGGAGCAAGAGATGGAGATGGTAGATGGGCAGTCAGAAATAAAAATAATATGGGTAAGGAGGGTTAAGAAGAGGATGATACAGCTGAGTATGAGGATATTTGCTGGGATAGTGGTGATGATATAGAAAACTGTGGGAACCAGAAAATAAATGATGAGGCTGGTACTGATGAGGGAGTAAGTGCAGTTCAAAGACTTGTACTGTCTTAGCCAAATCCTGAAAGTCACTCATACTCCTACACTGATTTTTCTCCTAGTGTTAGGCTCAGCATACCCAGTGCCCCAAAAAGGCAGGCTGAAATGTGCAAATAACTACCCAGTCACATATGCTGTAACCACTATCACCCCATCCCCTTCCCTGACCCATGTAAAAGTAAGGACCTGCAAATCTCTTGTTTGGGATTTCTATGTACTGAATCCTGAAAATGATGCAGTGGTAAAATGTCAACTTTTTCAAGTTCATGTCAACAGGGGGGAAGAAAGGGCAGTCACAAGCACTGGTGGGTAACATACACATTTAAAGTCATGACACTTTGGACCCTGGACAATACCAGAAGTTAAGTGATGCAGGTTTAGGGGAATTCTCATCATCAAAGCTTGTTTCGTAAACGAACTTCCCTCTGTTACTTTAAAATGTAAAACCATTCTGTATGCAGACAATTTGATAATATACTGTCAGGAAAATTTATTGAGGAAATATCAACTGCTTTAAGTGATGGTTTTGGTAGAGTTTGTACTTGTTTTTTGAGTAATTCATTAGTTTTGAATTCGTTAAGACAAAATCTATGGTTTTGGGACCATAGGAATGCTAAGTACAAATCCAACATTAAGCTTGTTTGATCAAAATGGACAGGTTATAGAACAAGCTTTTCTTTTAAATATCTTGGTGTTTTGTTGGATTCTAGTTTGACCTTTTCCCCTCAAGTTTGTTCAGTTATCAGTACAATAAATCAAACGCTAGGTCTGTTATATAAATATAAGGATTATTTTTCTTTTGTGGTTAGAAAAGCCTTAGCATTACGATCATTATTACCACTTTATGATTATGTTTCTCATATTTATTTGGGGTTAGGTAGTAGGGAATTGCAACTGTTGAAGGTGGCCTATAATAATATTTGTAGATTTGTTTTATTAGAATCTTCCTGATTACACCATTGTTTATTGTACTTTAGGTTAGGTTGGTTGTCTCCCCTTGAAAGAACAAAATATTTTTTCTGTTGAATGATTTTTAAAAGTGTGTTCTTAGGGTCCCAATTTCCACTTAATAGTTTAATTAAATTGAGAAGTGTTCACCCTAGTCTGCACTCATCTGAAGGTATTACATTAGTTGTTGAATTGTCTAAACTGAAAATTGCTTCCCTTGCCTTCTCTGTTGCTGCGCCCCCCTTCCTTGGAATGTACTCCCCTTGTTTATTTGACAGGCAACATCAATTGGTGGTTTTAAGAAAAAATTGATAGAATTTTTTGTTGAAGTATCAATGTGTTTGTAATATTTAATGTCTGTAAAGTTTTGTGTATTGTTTATTTTGTATTGTTTTTGTGTGTTTCGTATTGATGTTCCAGGTAGGACCTGAAAAAGGGCCTTTAGTCCAGTGTCATTTACTTGGTTAACAAATGAATGAAAAAATAAAAAGCTATTTATTGGTCTGCAGATACCCCATGAGAAGGGAGGGAGGAGTAGCAGATGAGGCTTAGGTCGCTGAGAAGGAATAAAGAGAGGTGGAGTCTTGAGGATTTCCTAGTAGCACATATACCAGTATCGTCAAGTTGAGTAGGGCCACCCCCAGCACAGTAAAATAATCACACCAGTGAGAATGACACAAAAAAATCACTGATATCTCTGAACACTAATTGTGCAACCTTAGAAATCAAATATTATCCCACCAACACTGCAGCCATGACTGATCCAGCTGTTCGATAGCCCCACCAGGAGAAAGGATGTAGCCTACACTACAAAGTATGTTTGAGAAACATGTAAAATATCAATCCATTTATGCCATAGCACACATGTTGAATGCAGCAGCTGCTAAAATGCTGACAACTGATATTTTACCATACTTTGTTGAGAATGAGGGTTTTCAGCATTTGATGGCCCATGTCTGCCCCAAATAATAGATTTCAACATTTACATATTTCTCATTGTGTGCTATGCCAAAACTGTATGGACAGTGTCACACATAGTAAGCCATGCCCTGCAGCATTCTGCATTAACATACATACTCCTTAGCAAAGATATGTGAACTAGTGGGTAAACAACTAATAGATAGTTTATGTGCAATACAGCACCTTGTGAACTGGTGCCAGGAGTACTATTGACTAGAGATTGGGAGCATGTGCACTAAGCCAAACTGCAGTGGTAGCAACACTTTGGCTATTCACCAGCACATCACACTGGTAAAATGTCTCACTGGAGCACACACTGCTTGAAAATCATGTTAGCACTAACAGAGATTGATGCATGGCTTCAAACACATTCTCTAAAGGCAGATTTTATTGCAAGAAATAATGGCTCCAATGTTGCTAAGTGCGTCATTGACAGTGGGTGTTCAGAGTGCCATGCCTGGCACTGTCTAATTCTTATTGTGTATGTTTTTCTCACATCCTTATGTTAAGCAATGTTGATTGTGGCCCATCAAATCTGAGTGTCCACTTTACCCATTCAGAAAAGGCCAGTGAGTCCTTGACCAGCGGTGGCAGCCACAGATACAGGAACAGAATAAACTGCCTCAGCACTAAATGAAGTTGGAAGTCATGATAACATGGAACTCGACACTGTACACAATAGACTACTTGCACGGACAGTATAAAGCTATATCAGAATACTGATTTATCCACACAAACCATGAAATTGCCAGAGTATTCTTGTTTCTGACAAATCTGTGATGACTAATAGATAGCCTAAAAAACATTCTCAGGCCATTACAGCATGCAGCACAGGCAGTGAGTGGGGGAACAGCTTGTATAAGCAATGCCATACCTCTTCTAGGGGTGTTGAGGTAGGCTCTCCTGAATGTATAGCAGCTGCTTGAGGCACGTGGTGAATCACCAGTGATGAGGCCCACTTTCTGGGCTGATTTTCAGTGTATATTCTCTCTCTTTCTCTCTAGTTTGTCTTCTCTGTATTATCGGTTGGCTCAGCTTTTTCGAACTGTGGACAGGCTGTGCAACCCAGCATGTCTACAAGTTTAGAAAGCTTTTTCACAATTAAAGTGCAAGGAACTTGTTTCTTCACAAATAAGGTGGCCAACATCATTGCAGATCTGTGTCCAGTGGCTTCTAAGGGGGATGCTGTTAAACAACATGAGTTCACAGTACCTCAATTTTCTTGGAGTTCCTTCAGCTGACCTGATTTTGTGGATGTCATGAGGATTATCCATTGTGTACCCTACAAGCTGTAGTTTGGATCCTGGACTGACCTCCCTAATATTGGGTTGTAGTGACATCATCGGTCCAATCCTTGTGTGAATAGTCTGGTGCGCACTGGAATCGGGTGAGTTTCCTATCTCCCTGAAAGGGGCGGTGGTGACACATCTCTTGAAGAAAGTTACCATGGACCCGGACTGTTTCACAAACTACAGATCTATCTCAAACCTACCTTTTATTGGGAAATTGATTGAGAAGGTAGTGGCGGTCCAATTGGAGAACCATTTAACCATCCATGACATCTACGAACCCTTCCAATCCAGTTTTCGTAAAAGACATAGCACCGAGACTGTGCTGGTTTGGGTGCTTAATGATCTTCTGAGGGTGAGAGACCAGAAGAGACGTTCTACTCTAGTTCATCTTGATCTCTCATCAGCTTTTGACACTGTGGATCACGTGGTGTTGTTAGCGCACCTGAGGCAGATTTGCGGAATATCGGGAATTGTCCTTCGATGGTTCACCTCATTCCTCACTGGGAGATCACAAAGAGTTATGTCTGGGATTTTTCCTCAGACCCAACTTCTTTGTTGTGTGAGGTGCCTCATGGTTCTGTGCTATCTCCCATGTTATTTATGTATATATGCTGCCCTTTGGAGACATTATAAGATGGTATGAGCTGAGGTTTCACTGCTATGAAGGTAATACACAGCTATACCTGTCTTTTGCTCCTGACCAGGATGGAGCTCTCTCGATGTTAACAACTGTCTGAAAGAAATCTAGGATTGGTTGGATTCTAGTTAGCTGAAGTTGAACTCAGAAAAGACAGAGGTTTTCGTTGTGGATCCAGGCTGTCGGATAGAGAGGCCGCCTTTTGGTGCACCCTCAGGAATTTTTCTTGGCAGTGTGTCACTTCTGACCTCCGAACGTGTGCGTAACCTGGGGGTTATCTTGAATGACAGGCTGACACTACAATCACAAGTGTCAGCAGTCATCGAGACTTCCTTTTACCATCTTAGGAATATCGCTAGAGTGAAGCACCTTGTTCCATCTGACGATCTACCGACGATGGTCCACGCCTTGTGTCCTCACGTTTGGACTACTGCAACTCCCAGTATTTTGGGCTTTCTGGGGTTGAAATCTGCCACCTTCAGCTAGTGCAGAATGCAGCAGCCCAGGTCTTGGCTGGGATGAGCAGGTCTTGTCATATTACCCCGGTGCTGCGCGATCTGCACTGGCTTCCTTTTCAGTGGCAAATCACCTTTAAAGTATGTTTACTGATTTTCAAAGCCCTACATGATCAGGGTCCAGCCTATCTGAAAGATCTTCTGGCTCTTTACTGCCCTGGCCTATAGCTCTGCTCGGCCGATGAGGGGTTGCTAGAGATTCCAAGAGTGAGTTTAAATTCATCTCGCTGTAGAGCTTTTTCTTATGCTGCACCCACTCTTTGGAATTCTCTACCCAGCCGGTTATGGGAGTGCACCTCCGTGGAGGTATTTAAGAGGGTTTAAAAACTCATTTTTATCAAATTGCCTTCTTGGAGTATTGATTGTGTTGAAGCTGCTTAAATATATTGTAGTTTTATCTGTGTTTCATGTTGAATTTTAATGTTCGATTTGTATTATTTGTTTTGTACAGAGCCTTGAAAACTGAAAGGTGCTTTAGAAATAAAATTTATTATTATTATTATTATTATTACTATTATTATTGCCCCTCTCTTCTTGAGCCAATCGCTCCCTTGTTCCTGTCTCCTTTCTTTTTTCCCTTTTGTGTTGGCAAGTACCATTGTACTGTATATAGTGTTTGCTTATTTCAGTCACACATGTAACCTCTTGCCTAATTTGCCTTAATTGTTGTTGTCCTCTTAATGCCTCCCATAAGCTGTAGTTTTGTTTGTTACTGTAATGACCATGACATGAAACCTATGAAATGAGTCTGTACTCAAAGGTTAATCTGAGAACTTAATAAATAAATAAATGAATAAATAAAATCTGATCACCGTGCCCAGATGGAACACTTGCTGTATGCGTTGGAATGAAATACACATAGTTCCCGCATCCTGCACTTTACCAAGTGTGAGATTGCCACCATGCTGGACACACTGTATAAACGTGGTCTTACATCTGTCTTGAAAGGTGGCTAGGATAAGGTGAAGAACTTGACTTAGCATTTGATTAGACAGATTCATGAGGCACACATGCTGAAAAACAGTTATCAAAAGCACAAAGAGAGACCAAACTTTGCTACCACTACATATCTAAATGTGGTAGCAGAAATGTTCAGTGGCAAAGACAAAATTCTAATCAGTCCACTGTGAAATGTGTTGACACAAGTTTGAAAGGAATAAATATAGGAAAAGGAACAGGTTGTAGATTATGATGCAGGGTTGCATACAGGTGAAAAAATGGTAAATACCTATTTGGTGGAGAATAAACAGTTGAACATAAATGATCGGCTTTTGTACTGGAGTGGCAAGGTTACTAATTGGCCAGCACAGACTTCAGTAGCCATTATATACTTCAGCTGTTAAACCTCTAGTGTCAGTGTTGAGCATGCCTTTGGTTCAGCAGGGACCATCAGGATGAGCAGGTGTACCTATTTGTTGCCCACAAATTGTGGGAATGCTAACAATTGTTAAACTAAGTTCACAGTATATTCCTCAGCAGACCATGATATCTCCATTTATGCCATATGAAGCTGACAGTGTTGGTTTTGATAATGAGGATGACCATTGCATTGGTGGCAGTAATGGCAGATTGACAGCATGAAAGGTGGATGAAACCACATGGAGCAGGAATTCCCAGATAGTGACAACTTCAGACTGGAGGACTGAGAGGGTTATTTCTTTACACTGGAAGAGGAAACATGAATGACTGTATATCATGCTCAATCCTGATTTCATCTCAAATTTCTCATTCCATTCTCATTCTCATTTTCTAAAGTGGTCTTATTATCTTTCCTGTACTGTGCGTTATCAGTCTTGATGATTCCTGTTTTTTTCTCATTTTCAATATCTCAAGATACAGCTTGTTTTCATGCTGCTCAGGGCTATGGCATGGGTTTGGGACAAGGTGTACCAAAATTAACAGAGTAGGACACTCTCAGTGTCCTTATTGTGTAATCACCTACTTATCCTGCAACATCCTTCTCTGCCATCTCCTCAACATGAACAGATGTACAGTGCATCTCTCCATTTCACCCTTTTCTGCTCAAATATGAGGAATGCTACTCCCACCATGATGAGGATGATAATGATGATTCTGACACATCCATTAAAATAATCAGCAGACTAACCTGACTGATGCCACTACATGCAAGTGAATATAACACTGACCATTGATTAATTATGAACCAGGTCATACTCCTGTGTCCTCTGAAGTTTCCACTTCACAGATGCAGTAGGTCCTTAATGGATTTTGATGGATGCCTCCCCAACAGTTGAGCAAACTACTGCCTAATGATACCAAATTTGCTGATATGTGATATAACTACTTCACTGGCCAGATTTCTACCATTTCAGGAGGCCACTGTCATCCATAATTCGATGGTAAGTACCTTTTCTAACTGATTTTCTGGCACATAACTTGATAAGGGACCATTGGTCACTTGAGTCTATATAATTTGACTATTGTCTTCACAGGTCTTTTTTCTTGTCCTGCTGCTTCCTCCTCCTCATCCAGCAAGCAAGTCAGCTCCTCCACCACCTCTTTGGAACTGTCATGCCATTACAAGGTATGGCCAAAACTAATATGATGGTAAATATCCATCCTGTTTCTCTTTTTCTTTTCATTTTTTATTTCATTTTATCTTTCAATAGTATAACATAACAAGGAATAGACAAAGGATATACTGTGCAGCCACCACATTGGCTACTTTACTTGATTATAAAATGAATTCACTCTTGTCTTCAAAGGTCATAGGTACAACATAACTTGGAGTGGACAATGGATATACCATGTGTCCACCATGGATGTATGTGATAAAGGCGAGTCTGAAAAAGCACCTGTCACATAAAGCGACCACAAAACAGCCCGTGGTCAAAAGAGTGCCTGATACTGTAGCGACCGTCGCAAACAGCGACGGTCGCTACAATATTAGCATTCTTCACACACAAAAAAATATTTTTATGTAGGGGTCTGCCCTCCACTGCACTCCCCTTTAGGGCAAGCCCCTGCATGCCCCAAACTAAAATAATCAACTTCAGGTGGGTGTGGACCGAGGGGCAAGTTTGTTTTTTTTTAAATATTGTTTCTGAAGCCAGACCCGAACATGGGTCTGCTGGCATAGCAAGCGGTGGTGTATACCAATACGTTATGCAGCCAGCTCAGCAGGAATCTGGCACACAGGATCTTATGTCCTGTACTAGTGAGGATAGCTCCTTGTTATCCTCGTTCTACAGGATATAGCGACCTATTTCAGTACTCACTCTCAGTGACAGCAGTATTATTGAGTCACTCAAATTGTAGCGCTCAAAAATACGCATGCTACATGGGTGCTACCAACCACCAAAATGGCCATCTGAGTTTAAAAATGTGATTCTCATCTTCACAGGTCTCATCCACAAGTACAACAAAACAGTGAGAAGACAATGAATATAATATGCAGCTACCCATTAGGCTACTTGAATTCAGTCTAAATAATTTTAATCCTGTCTCCAAAGATCTCTTCTATTGTTTTCTGGCTTCCTCCTCTTCCTCCCCTCCTCCTCTTCCTCCTCCAGCAAGTCACCTGTCTCCTCCATGCCACATCTTGGGCACCATTATGCTATTACACAGCAAGGCCATCACTATTATAATGGCATGTATCCTTCCTTAATTTCTTTTTCTTTTCATTTTTTCATATCCTTTTCTTTTACTGAACCTGTGACAGGGAGTGAAAAAAATTTCATGTGCCACCAGATTGACTGACTGGTTCTATATAATATGAGACTTGTCTTCACATGTCAATGATACAACAAGACTGGGAGTGGACAATGTACACACCATGTGACCACCCCATTGCATATTTGAATACAGTCTAAATAATTTTACTCTTGTCCTCACAGTTGTCTCCCGTCTCCTCCTCCACCACTTCATGAGACCTGTTGTGCCATTAGATGGCATGGCCATCATTAATGTAGTGGTAAGTATGCTTCAAAAATGTATTTTTCTTTTCCTTTTTTAATTCTCTTTCTTTTTAATGGGTACAACATGACAGGAAATCAGTGAAGCAGTTGTGCTACTGCTCATGATGCTGGAGACCATGGATTGGAAGCCAGACTGAGTCATCAGGATCAGTAGGGGAAAAGAAGGACCCAGAGGATGCTCTCCTCCTAAAAAGGAGGTCCCTGTGCTCCATCAGACTACTGCCATGTTACTACCACCTGGGTGACCACAGGTGGTGGTGCAACATAGAGCTGTGATGAGAGCAGGTGCCTTCTAACTGGTACAGCTGTTGAGGGCAGCTGAATGACAAAAGAGTAGAACATGTAACAAATTATAAAAAAAAAAGAAAAAAAAACAGCAGAAGTACTGTGTGGCCAACACATTGGCCAACTGAGTCTAAATAATTTGACTCCTGTCTTCACAGATCAAAGGTACAACATGACAGTGTGTGGACAACAGATATTCCATGCAGCCAATACATTCACCAATTGAGTCTAACCATTCTGACTTTTCTCCACAGTTAACAGCCAGAGGTACTGTACAAAACACCAGAGAGTGGACAGTGGATATAACTATGCAACCACCACATTGGATACTTGACTTGAGTTTGACTAATTTCACTCTTGTCTTCACAGGTCTCTTCTTCAGTCCCACTGACTCCTCCTGTAGCACAGAAGTTCCCTCCTCCTGCTCCATCTCTTTGGCAATGATGCAGACTTGTTAACTAAACCATACAGCCACAGTTAGTTCAACAGCCATATGGTATGACTTCCTCCAGGCTGCTGCATTCAAGTCAATCACTGCCTCTGCCTCCTCATTGTGAAAAGATTGATAGGACCATGTCCCTTTAGCTATGCAGAGAAATTTAAATGCAATGATCCATTCCATCCTCTCCTATTCTGTCAGTTGTCTTTCTCTTGCCTGTCTGATGAACGCAGTCAAATTTTCCTTGTATCACCTATGATTTGGCCAGTCAGGCAGTCCCACAATATCCCAATCCCCCCCCATTCACTTGCTGTTCCATTCTTTCTATCTCCCCCTTGTTTATCTGTGCTTAAAATATATGTGAAACTTTATGTGAAACTGACATTCCTAGGTTTGTAAATGTATATAGTTATACTATATGTTTATAGGGGTAGTGGTGGTTGTTTCTTATGAGATAAGAATGTTATCTCATGCTGGTTTGGCCAAGAGAACCACAAAGTGAAGCTGAGCATTTCTGTCAGGCCAAACCAGTATGCGATAACATTCTTATCTCATAAGAAACAACCACCACTACCTCTTTAGACATATTATAAAGTGGTGGAACTGCCGTAGAACTGTGTTAGGATGTTATATGTGTATTTTAGTGTTATGGTGCTTTCTACTGGTTTAGCTGTTTCCCCCTCAGCAGCATGGATTGGTAGGATCTGTGTGGTGTGGGAACATACCAATCCATGCCCCCGGGGGGGGAAACAGGTAAACCAGTGGAAAGCACCATAACACTAAAATACACATATAACATCCTCGTTCTGTTGACGTTGTTTAACTCGCACAGCAGATTTTTGATTTGCTGAGGCTCAGCAACTTCTTTTAGACAATGACAATTATTGTTTGATGAAAAGCTCTGCAGTGCGAATCAGCTGTTCAGTGGTGCACAAGGCGCCTACTGTATTATGGATAAGAGGTACAGTAGATGGCACTTCCTGATTGGTGGGAGCAGTTCCACTGCTTTTTAATGTTGAAATGAATGCAGAAAGCTATTTGGGTTTATCTGGAACACAAATGTTTAACTTTGAGGTGCATTTTTACCTCTACAAACTTGTTTGCAGATTTATCAGCAGGAAATCAGCCATGGGACAAGATATCTTAATTGAGTGCACCTCTTATGAAAATGAATGTACTCTTCAGGCTGCTCACAGAAAAGAAATATACAAAGTCTTAATATATAATTTACAAGAACAGGAAGCAGAATTTAATTGTCAGGGTAAAACATCTTATAAAAAGTGATCAAAGTTTTGTTTAGAGACAGGGAGAGCTGGAGATTTTAAAGCAACTCTCAGATGAAGAATTTCTGTTTGTTTGAACTGCTGTATCAAAAGCTATCCTGCAAATTTTATGTTTTATTTTATTGTTATTTATAATAATAAAATGCTACATGCTAATTTTACAACTTATACTGGTTTGCCTGTGCTTCATGATATATGCCTCGACAACACTCATATGGTGCCAAAAGCTGCCAAATACAACTCAGCATCAGCACATAGTAGAATAACATGCTACCTACTGCTCTTCTGCCACTGAATTATCATCACCTCACTGCCACATCCTCTGGCACATGCATTGTATTCCATACTGCACATCAGTGGGAGTGAAGGGCCTGTGCGGAAATGAGGAGATTTTTAATTTATGATTTTTTTATACACACTGTATACAAAAATGCTTTACAACAAAAACATTAGTGTGAGATTGATAGTTGAGGCTATGTGCAGAAATGGAGACACTTGTGATTAATATAATGCTTTTCATACACACTGTGTACCACAGTACTGTACAATAAAAACTGTGGTGGAAGACTGATAGTGTAGGGACGCCACAAGAGTGTAGAAATGAGGAAAATTTAAGAATTGTGTTTTATTTTAGCATTTTTTTAATTTTTTGTATATTTTTAGTACTATTTTTGTTATGCAGCTAGTGGCAGGAAGTGATGTCAAAATTTAAGTGGGATAGGGAAGAAGCTGGTTGAAGCATGACAGAAGGGGAACAAGCTGGTAGAAGGATAGCATCAGGTGTGGCTGGTGGCCTGTTGGACAGGGCACACCACAGACTATGGACAATCCAGCCAGAATGGTACACTGGTTGGCTAGCTATAAAAGCTCCATCTTCTCCATTTGTTGAACTTGCTGGGTCAGCTCTTGAATTTCTCTCCCTGTGTTGCACAACACCCAATGTTGATGACATACTGTATGAGAAGTAAGACCAGCCTCACCTTCATGCGATCATTCATACATCACCAGTCTCCATGTCCTACTACGTGTCCTGACCACCATGTCCCCATTCTCCTCCACATGTGCAGTTTGTCTTCTGTATTTGCATCCTTTCTGTATGTGTGGCACCTCAGTAGGAGTGGAAGAAATGGCACCAGCAGCAACAGCTGCACCTCCTCAGCCACAGCCACCTGTTGGTATTCACATTCCTCCCCATGTCTATATTTTACATGGGTATGCTGTCAACTTGTACCCAGATGGGTGCACTTTTTCCCATGCCTTCAATAGTGTTGCACAGTATACAGGGAGACAATACTGTTGTCTACTAGGTTGACATGAAAAGAGTCACAGACCAGGGACTTCTGCTGCTGCTGCATGAGGAGCAGACAGAAGTGGTGCTCTGATTAACAACAGAGGAACAGCTGATAACACTGGGGACACAGAAAACACTGCCTTCTGCTGCTGCTGCTGCTGGTGCTGCTGCTACTACTGTTAGTACGGAGGGATGAATATAGTAGCCACTTCTTCAACCAGTGACATGTGGGGGTTGGGTGTGCAGTCTTTCCAGAACCTGCTCCTTCTGCTGCCTTATGACTTTGCCTTCCTCTGCAGGTGCTCCTGCTGCACTGGAGGTGCTCACTGCAGATGTACCACAAGGGGAAGAAAGCATTCCTCTCCTGTCAGCATCAGTACTACTGCCACTACCAGTCTCACCATGCCACTCAAGACAGTGTCATACAAGAAAATACCTTTAGAAGAGAGGAGAAAAGGGCAAACAAATCAAAGTATTAATTCTCAGAGTACTGCATAAAAGAAAGCACAAAAAAAAAAACTTTAATCATGTGAGATACTATAAGAGGCTATCAGATGAACTGAATTAACCTTATCACCATCATGACGGGCTTTGGGATATGCAATCTCTGGCTAAAATTCCTCATTGTATCTTCCTCTGAGTATGTCCTCAAAATGAGTATGGCAGTGCAGTCTTAAGGACAGCTACTTCTGAGCAAACATCTCTTAAAACATAAGCAGTGCCTGCACTTTCTTTGAATCTCAATAAGATAATTGGCAGTATAGAAATCAGGTGTGTTTCATTCTGAAATACTTTTTCAGCAACCATACAGTACATCGTAAAGTGCAAAGTTTCAAACAGGAAAAACTGTGTAGTGCCACATTAGCTGCTGATCTTCTTACTAACAACCTCAGTGCTTCAGCTCAAATAGAACCATTATTAGGGAATGGAATATGGTCAATCATTATCCAGGACAACTCCCCCTAGATACAGTATAGGCATATAAATATTTGGGGGTATGGCTTGATAGTCACCTTAATTTCTCTCCACATATTGATATAATAGTCTCCAAGTTCTGACCCAAGCTGGGTTTCCTTTATTGAAATTAGGACTCCTTCTCACTCCCTATTAGGCACGAGCTTGTCTCTAAAATGATCCTCCCATCCCTTGACTGTGCCAGCATTGTCTGTAGTACAAACCCTGCCACATCTTCTCTAAACTAGAGTCCATACTGAACTCCTTCTGCAGATTTGCCTCAAACTCTTCACCTCACTCACACCACTGCTCCCTGTATTCCACTCTCTCTATCATGTCCCTCTCACACAGGAGATATGTTCAATCAATAACCTTCATAGACAAATTCTGGTTTGAGCTACTTCCCCCCTACCTCTCCTCCTGCCTCAGCCGTGCACCCCCACCTTCATATTCTCTTTGCTCCTGGGACCCCCGCTCCTTTTCTATCCCTCACCTGTGCTCCACAGTTGACCAGAGTGTTTTCTCCTACGGTCTACCTCTCCTATGGAATAAACTCACCAGAGAATTTCAAAATTCTGGAACCTGTCTCTCTCAAAAACCTGTCTGCCTCCTCTCAACAACACCCTGCACCTGTTTCCCCATCTCTTCAGTTAGGTCCCACCCCTCTCTTTCAACTCCTCTACCTGATTCAGCATCCCTTTAGGTTTTCTCTCCCTTGCCCAGCCCCTCAGGTCAGAAAGATTTCATATGTGAATCTGTATGCACTAATTTACCCAGTAAAAAAGTATCCCCATTTGAACTGTTGCATGTCCTATTTTGCTTTCTGTTTTTGAATTGTTTATCTCATACACTGTATGTACACCAATTGCATCAATCTCCATGTATTTGTATTTGATTACTGTGTTGTACCCCCGGGTCACACCTGGAAATAAGCTTTTTGCTCAGTGTGCCTTTCCTGGTCACCAAACTTTTAAATACATATATAAATGTTATACTTTTCAATATTTTAATATTTAAAGTACCAATGGGTAGGTCTCTTACAAAATGTATAAAATGGTATATAATATTGTAAATGACACCCTTCTGAATACACTAAAGTGGAAATAGTGCCTAGAACAACACCACAGGTTAGGCATACAGTAATGTCAATATTTCTGACAGTATTGTAGATGTCAAGGTGGTTGGCCACCTGGGGACAAGTGATCACCGTACAGAGGTGTTCAGAATAAGGATGGCAGTAGAAGCAAACCACACAAGGATAAAGGTTCTGGACTTCAGAAGAGCAGATAAAAAAAAATTGATGAATGCCTCAGACACGGTCTGGGGGGATGGCCTGGGTGGGGTGCTGGATCAATGGACCAAGTTAAGGGATGATACAGTGAATATAACAAACCTCTGCACAAAAGAAGTGAGTAAAAACAGAAGAAAAAAGAAGCAACTATGATTTTTCAAGGGAAGAGGTTGCGATGGTTAAGGCTAAAATGGTAGCATTCAGGAGATACAAAGAGACATAGAGTGAAGAGGACAGTAAGGTGCACCATGGGAAGCAAAGGGAAGCAGGGAAAGTGGTGATGAGCGTAAAGGCACAACATAAGGAAAAGATAGTGCATAGGGTAACTAAAGGGAACTAGACATTGTTTAGGTACATACTGTAAGTGAAAAGAGGAAGATTATTGAAGGGATTGTGAGGTTAAGATGGGCAGGGGTGACTGTGCAGAGGAGACTCAGGAAAAAGAAGACATCATGAACAGATGTCTTTGTTAAGTCTTCTCAGAAGAAGGGAATGGGTCATATAAAAGCAGCAGGAACTCTGCTGGGGGGGATAGACACAAGTACATTGACAAAGAAAAAAGTCCTGAAAGGACCTGCAAATCTAGAAATGGACAAAGCTATGAGGCCAGATGGGCTACATCCAAGGGTGTTGAGGCAGTTTAGGGAGGTACTGACTGCACCTCTGATAGCCCTATTCAACAATTTACTGGAAACAGGAGTGGTTCCAGAGGACTACAGGAGGGCAGATGTGGTCATGCTTCATAAAAACAGTAGCAGGGAGGCTAACAACTATAGACCGGTCCGTCTGGCATCAGTGGTGGGGAAGCTAATGGAGTTGCTGCTAAAGAAAAGGACTGTGGTGTATATTGAATCCAGTGAGTTACAAGGGCCAAGACAGAAATGGATTCATGGGGGAGGGGTGTCATGTTAGGCAAACCTAATATATTTATTTGACTGGGTGACCAGGAGAATAGATCAGGGTGTGGCAATGGATATGGTCTACTTAGACTTTAGCAACACCTTCAGCAACATACCACTTAAGAGGCTCATAACAAACCTGGGCAGGTGAGATGTGGGTCTTAAGTTGGTAAACTGGCTAAGACACTAGTTAATGGATAGGAGGCAGAGGGTGGTGGTAAACAGAACTGACTCAGAAGAAGAGAGGATGACCAGTGGGGTACCTCAGGGCTCAGTACTATGTCCTGTCTTCTCAGGTACCACAGGACTTTGTACTATGACCAGTCATCTTTAATGCCTTTTTTAAGTGACGCTGCAGATGAGCTGGAAGGGAAGGTATGCCACCAAAATTTGAAAAAGGTTGGACTCTCCAGAGGGGATGGAAGAAATGTAGAGGCATGAGAAAACTCAAGGAGTACTCATGAGTACAGCAGATGGGTTTTGATGCAAAAAGGTGCAACAACATTAATCTAGGGCACAGACACCACAAGACATACTATAAAATTAGGGAAGAGGTATTGACAGTCACCAAACAGAAAGGGACTTTGAAGTAATCATGTCTGATGACCACCATAGTTCATCAAGTTGCCAACTCATTTTGATCATAGTAATTAAGGCACCACAACAAGAGCAACAGTTAAAGGGGCAATCTTGATTATACATTTCCCCTTACTCATGTTGCCCTTTCCACCCACATAGTTTCTACACCCTCCAGGGCATGCCCACCTTGGAGGAGGTTATATTTTGTTTGGAGGGTGCAAAGTGCAAAGTCCCTCTCATCGGGGCTGAGGGGAGCGAAGCCCCCCACAAAAGTGACTGTTTCCTGGTAGGACACTTTGGCACTGTAACTCCTGGGAGACAAAATGCCTAGCACCATAATTGGTATCAGCAAAATGTATGTCACTGCAGCATGGGTGAACCCATGACCTCAGGGTGGCAAGCAGTGAGATAAGGCAGTAAATGGGGCCAGTGAGATGCTGGGGTGCATAGAGAGATGTATCTCTAGCAGAAGGAGGGAGGTGGTGTTGCCACTCTAACGATAATAGGTGAGAACCCACATGGAATACTGTGTCTAGTTTTAAAGACCACATCTAAGGAAGGACATAGACAGGGTGGAGGCTGTCAAGATGAGGGCAACTAAAATGGTGCAGGGGCTGCATCAGAAGCCCTATGAGGGGAGACTAAGGAACCTCAACATATACACCCTGGAAGAAACATGGGGGTGGCGTGACATGTTAGAAACCCATAAATACCTCACAGGATTGAACAAGTTACAGAGGGTAGTATTTTTCAGAGGAAAACTTGCACAAGAACAAGGGGACATGCAATGAAGCTGGAAGAGGAAAATATAAGAGAGATGTGAGAAAGTACTTCTTCATTGAAAGAGTGATGGGTGCCTGGAAAGCCTTCTAGTGGATGTAGTAGGTCTGAAAATAGTGGTGGGCTTCAAGCACGCATAGGATAGGATCAAGGGAATCTTCTTTGGGAAGGGTGGGGAGGGAGCCTGGGATCAAATATGGTCTGCAGTGACAGTATAGTGAGAAATGGGCAGACTTGGTGGGCCAAGCGGTCCTTGGGTGCTGTCAAATTCTATGTTTCTGTGCTTCTATACTTCAATAATAACAAAATAATATTTTTTTTAAAACTTATCAGCAAAGGCAATGGATAGAAACTTGGTTCACAAGATGAACGTTATAATAGTCACACATTTGACAATAATTTTTATCTACAGCTGTGTGTTACAGCATGGGGGCTGACTGCCATTTTTCTTATTAAGAATTGAAGAGAGTGCAACAGCTGTTTGTGTTATGAGCAGTACCATGCCTGAAATACTGGAATACAAGTTTTCCCATTCAACTGCTGATCACTGAGTGAAGATTTATTTATTCTGCAAGTAAATGAAATTCTACATGAATTTTTATGTTTGCTTGCACATGTCAAGAAACATAGTACCATCTTCATGGAGATTTCGGAGGTGTCACCTCCTCCTCAATTCAAGTCAGTGGGCTGGCAGGCGTGGCCCTGTGGCTAATGCATTTGGGCTGTCTGTACGCTCCCAAAATGCAGTAACCTCCCAGTTGAAAGGGGAGCTACGCTTGGTGAGCACCGATAGATATCGGCTGCTCACGCTCCCACACACAGACAGCGTGCCACTCCAGATAGAGCAGCCGACGGGTGCCCAATCCCGCCTGGCTGAGCTGAGTCCCCAGTTGCTGGAGCCGTCCCACCCCCAGTTGTAGGTGCCAGCTGGGAGCCCACCCCAGCGTGGCAAGCATATGAATCCTTTGGCCGTGGGGTGCCAAATCCCCGTTGGCTGGAGAATGCTTGCAAGTCCTTGTGCCGTGCTGAGCCCCCCCAGCATGGCAAACGCAATCCGATGTCTTTTTTTTAAACCTGTAAAATAAAACTGTCCCGGCGCATCTCCCAACCCCTTCCCACAACCCGCACCCACCCACTGTGCACCCAGCCTCCCCACCCCCTCACCCCATACTTACCTCCGGACTCGGCCGATGATCTTGCGGTGGACGAGAAACGCGTCTACACTCTTCAAAGCCGACCGAAACTGAGGAAATGCTGGTAAGCTGTATAATGGGTTACATAGGGGTTTCCAACTATTGCATATCTCAGGCATTTTGGGAATTCTTGCACAAATTTTCAACATGGTTTTGGGACCCCTTCACATGAATTATGTCACTGTCTTGATGGTATTTGGGCCTGAAAGGGTGATTTCGCGCAGTGACTGTGCAGTGACTGCAAAAACCCTTCAGGCCTGAACACTGCCATGACAGTGAAATCATTCATGAGAGGGTCCCAAAACCCCATGTTAAAAATTTGGTGCCAAATTCCAAAAATGACTGTTTTAAAATTGCATTACGCAGTTCCTCACGAGGCTCATAAGTTAGCGAAATTTCAATATTTTTCCTCCAGATTTTCAACATTGCCATTTTACCACCTTCTTATGAGTAGTATAGCTGTCATTTTCATACTCACCCAAAATGTGTTTCTGCCCATGTAGCACAGAATGGCGCAGTCGGTGTGCGAAATCAATGTATGGGACAAATTAAAAATCACAGTGACACTGTTCATGAGCAGAGGTCTTAAAATGGCTATGTTGAAAATTTGGTGAAAAATTCCAAAAAATGACTGTTTTACGAGGTGTGCGTTCTGCGCGGTTCACTTCCGTAGGTCTACAAATTTCAATATTTTCACTCCAGATTTCCAAAATTGTCATTTTATCACACCTTCTTATGGGTAGTACAGCTGCCATTTTACATGTTACCCAAAACGTGTTTCTGCCCATGTAGCACACAATGGTGCAGTCGATTGTCCGAGATCAATGTCGGGACAAATTAAGAAAATCACAGTGACACTGTTCATGAGCTCAGGTGTTAAAATGGCTATGTTGAAAATTTGGTGAAAAAATTCAAAAATGACTGTTTTACGGCGTGTGTTGTACAGTTCCTACGCACACTCGTAAGTTCGCGATTTTCAATATTTTCACTCCAGATTTTCAACATTGCCATTTTACCACACCTTCTTATGAGTAGTATAGCTGTCATTTTTCACATCTCACCCAAAACGTGTTTCCGCCCATGTAGCGCACAATGGCACAGTCTGTGTGCGAAATCAATGTACGGGACACATTAAGAAAGTCGCAGTGACACTGTTCATGAGCAAAGGTCTTAAAATGGCTATGTTGAAAATTTGGTGAAAAAATTCCTAAAACTGACTGTTTTACGAGGGTGCATTGCGCAGTTCTTACGCACACTCGTAAGTTCATGAATTTTCAATATTTTCACTCCAGATTTTCAACATTGCCATTTTACCACACCTCCTTATGAGCAGTATAGCTGTCATTTTTCACATCTTGCCCAAAATGTGTTTCCACCCATGTAGCGCACAATGGCGCAGTATGTGCGAAAATCAATGTATGGGACACATTAAGAAAGTCACAGTGACACTGTTCATGAGCAGAGGTCTTAAAATGGCTATGTTGAAAATTTGGTGAAAAAATTCCTAAAAATGACTGTTTTACGAGCGTGCGTTGTGCAGTTCCTATGCATGCTCGTAAGTTTGCAAATTTAATATTTTCACTCCAGATTTTCAACATTGCCATTTTATTACACTTCCTTATGAACAGTACAGCTGCCATTTTTCATATGTCGCCCAAAATGTGTTTTCGCTCATGTAGCGCACAATGGTGCTGTTGGTGTGCGAAAGCAATGTTTAGGACAGATTAAGAAAATCACAGTTACACTGTTCATGAGCAGAGGTCTTAAAATGGCTATGTTGAAAATTTGGTGACAAAAGTCCATAAAATGACTGTGTTCAGTGAGCAATATGTGCAGTTTCCACGCACCTGTAAATTCATGACTTTGTAATATTTTCAGTCAGATTTTCACCAGTGGCATTTTTCACACTTCCTTATGAACAGTACAACTGTCATTTTCACAACATGGCTGAAGTGTGTTTTCACACTTTCAGCGCTGAATGTATGGTCGCTGTAGGAAATCATTGTTCGGCACAGATAAAGAAAATCACAGTGACACTGTTCATGATCGGAGGCACCAAAATGCCTGAGTTGACAATCTGCTGTAAAATATCCCCAACCTAATTATATTACGGGTGTGCGTTGCACAGTTTCTATGTACGCTCATGACTTCACCATTTTTTTAAATATTTTTACTGCAGATTTGCAAAATTGCCATTTTTTACACCTCCCCATGAACAGTACAACTGTCATTTTTTACATCCTGTTCGGAATGTTTTTGCACCTGTGGTGCTAAATGCCGTAGTCGATGTGCATAAGCAGCTTTTGGCTAACAAACTGATATTCCCCTGTTCATGAGGTGGGGTCACAAAAAAAACATGTTGAAATTTGGAGTGAAAATACCAACGAATGCCTGAGGTATTAGGGTTTCCAACCATAACGCCCAACCCTGTAGAGAATGACAGGCATCAGGGGTGTGACTTGGGATTCTTGCCTGTAATGCTCATACCATTCCACACCCTGCAGCCAGTGAGAGGCATTGAGGTATGCCTTGGACTCTTCAGCCCCAAAGTTCACCCCATTCTTCTATATCGCACCCATCTCACGCATTTCCTAAAGAAATGGGAGTGCGCATAAAGACCAAAGACCCCAAGGAACAGCGTGACACTTGTCAGTGTCTGCAGGGTGGGGTGTGGTGAAATGGCGAGGCCGTTATGCCTGACGACCCAAATGCACACCCCAATGCCTGTCACTCTCTGCAGGGTGGTGGTGGGGTTGGCTTCAGTTCAGTACTTCACTGGCATTCCTATTACGCAGCTCTGTAACTTCTACATTACCACTGCCAATGCCAGCAAGCAAACATTCGGCATTGACAAATGCTTGTTAAACATGTATTGTGTTTGAATACTTTCTACTGTATTTTGCCCAGTTACCTCCATTAGCATCATGGTGTGTATTTGGTTGTTGTTTTACCAACACTTGCCAAATACATTTTCTTTTTGATAACCAGTTTATGTCATGAATTGTGCATAAAACACATTTCCCTTTCAACATATTTTCACACAGTGACTTTAGTTTGTGAAAAAATGATAGACAGATAGATAGATAGATAGATAGATAGATAGATAGATAGATAGATGATACTGTGAAAGTGATCATCATCTGAAGTTACTGAGTGAGTTTAGGATCCTTTCTGGGTACACTACATTTGAGGTAAACAGCCAAATCCATGAGTTGGTCCAATGCTGTCCTCCTCTGTTTTCACAAATGTAGGGTGATTGTCTAGAGAGTGTCAAGTTGGCTGCGGTGCCTAGCTCATCTGCCTGCCCCTCATCCCCAAGGAGGGGGTTGTTAAGGGTCCTAGTGACTATGGATCACATGCAGTGCTTACACCTCATTTATTCTCTGTCATGGGAGAAAGAGAGGCCCCTAATGACAGTGTCTAATGATTTTTTGCCTTTTCACACCAACTATTTCCTCTCCCCCCTTGTCTTAGTCACTACCCTTAGTGTAGATAGCATGATGCACTGTCGCTGGGGGTATAGGGGCACATGGACCTCCAAGGCCCTAGCTATAACCATAAATCCCTTTGTGAAATGCAGGGGGGTATACAACACATGCCAATGGATAAGCTGTTACACAGCAAAGCAGCTTGAGATAAAGAGGGATACTGCACCACCTGATACCATCAGTAGGCAAACATCATAGAGGGCTGCACAGCTGTTTGCTAATCGCTTAACCCTTCGAAGGAGCTCCAAGTGATGAATTCATGAGGGGAGGAGTGAATAACTTTTGGAGGGGAACAAAAGCCATATGAAGTCATGGGCCTCACACATCTGTATAGAGATCTAAAAATAGTCACCACTGTGACAACCACCCGTCCCCTCCATCCTGACCAGCCTTTCACCATGACATTCAGGCATGTGTTTTTGCTGAATCTGACATCAGCCTTTTCATTTAGACTGTTAATGTACCCCCAAGTGATGCTTGAGGGGCCAAAACTGTGACATAGCATTAAGGTGTTTTACCATTCTGTGGGGGGGGGGTAGATATACCGTCTGCTGATTATCCAAAGTATTTGCATAGTTTGAGGTAGTGTTGACCTGCTGCAGTGGAATTTCTGCCATTATTACCACTAAGCTAACCTCAGTGCAACACTCAGTGGGGAGCTCACTCATTAGTGCTTTGGAGTTAACATACTTAAAGAGATGGAATGGGAAAGATGAGTGTGACCACTCTTGGAGCTCACTTAGGAAATCTCCTTGATACCTCTGTATGCCAGCCTCTGACTTCATCCCCCACAAAAAAAAAAACATGATGCCTAAAACACATTTTCTGAAGAGCAATTGTTTTCCACATTAACCTGAACATCAGAGTAGGCTGTCAAATACACCAAAATAACATTCTCCCATTGGAAACCAATGGTGTTATAAAGATAGCATAAAAAAAAACAGGAACTCTAATGTCTATTCTGAGGTGCTACAGTCCAACATCAAGGTGTTGACTTACCTAGAGTTGCATTTGACAAAGACAGTGATCAGCATTCAACATTCAGTAGCTCCTCTGTCCTTCAGTCTTGGTGCAGCACTGCTGTAGGCTGACCACTCCAGGAGTCATACTCATCACCGTGGCCTAGCTTGACCGCAATTCTGAAAAGGTGTTTCATCATCTGGTGATTTGGAGGTGAAGTTGGTCTGCTTCCACATTGTCCTCCTGTGCATCCATCTATATCTCTCAAAAGTGGCAACATTGGTTTCTAAATTGTAAGTAGGCTCTCTAGTCATCTTATTAGGTGGTTCTTGGATTGGGGAGCTGAATTTTGGTGAGGATTATCTCTGGCCTGGGTTGCATCCCTGTTGCTGCTGTGCTGGAGAGATGGTCCTGGTTGCTCAATCCTTGTGCCTGGACTTCTTCAGTTTCACCACCATCAATGGGTCTGTCAGGAACAGTGGGTTGTTGCAGGCAGCTGGTCTTGTGGGTTGCTTGACTGGTTGCTGGAGGCACCTTGAGGGCAGCTGGGACTCGCAGCCTGTTAAAAACCTCCTTCTGTGCACCAACCCCCAGCATTTTCTTGTTATTACCTTTCAGTCAGGTGGTGCCAAGGGAGGAAGCAGCTTCCTGAGGGCTGTGTGAGGCACCCAATTACACTTATGTGGCACCTGCAGTGTGGCTGGGTAGCAGAGACTGTAAGGCACATTCATCTGGGCCAGAACACTCTTAACTTCTATCTATGTGACCCCTACATCTGTCTAACAAATCTTTTGAAAAATCCTGGAAGATCTGGATTTGATGGCTGTTATATTTTAGTGGACCTTACTCCCTTTCAAGCTTGATGATTTTTTATTTTGCGATAACGTTTAACAAATAGGCCAGGGTGGACCTTGCTGGCTTGACCCTTCTTGGTTTTGGGGTAGATAATTGTAGACCAACTCTATTTCTAGCAGGCCATCCAAGTAGAAATCCCAAATCTTGGTGATGGCAGGCTGAAGAAATTACACACACCTTTATCCTCAGCCGCTTCTGTGAACGCAAGCAGACACAGGTTGTTATGGCAGCTGCGATTTTCAAAATCATCAATCTTGGCCCTCAAATGTTGCACATGTCTTGCAAGATAAGCAGTCCTGTCAGCTTGGACCATTGTGTAGGTGTCCAGATGGGTGTAGTACAATTCATCATCTGCCAGTCTCACTTTTAGCACCTCCACCTTCTGTACAGCAAAATGTTACAGTTTATGGGATTGCAGAAGCAACAGTTTCAGTGGTATTGTCTATGCCTGTAATATTTAGTTATCCCTCTATACAGACAGTTAGTGAGACCCCATCTGGAGTACTGCGTGCAGTTTTGGAGACCTCATCTATGCAAGGACATAGACAGGATAGAAGCAGTCCAGAGGAGGGCAACTAAAATGGTGCAGGGTCTACATCAGAAACCATATGAAGTGAGACTGAGAAAGCTTAATATGTATACCCTTGATGAAAGGAGGATGGGGGACATGATAGAAACTTTTAAGTACCTCAAGGGAATCAACAAAGTCAGGAGGGTAGCATCTTTCAGAAAAAGAGATGTGTAAGAACAAGGGGCACGATTTAAAGTTAGAGGGATGGCTCAGGGGTAATGTAGAAATTCTTTTCATGGCGAGTGGCGGACACATGGAACCACCTTCCTGGAGAGGTTGTGGGGTCTAAAACAGTGAAATTCAAGCATGCATGGGACAGACATAAAACGGAATTATAATGGGGGTTGCAGTAAGTAGGCTGTTGGTTAACTAGAATCTGCAGCTTATCCAATAGGTAGGGAAATGGGCAGACTGGGTGGGCCAAGTGGTCCTTATCTGCCATCAAAGTCTATGTTTCTATGTTTCTATGATGTATTCATTTTCAGCTCTGATATAGTATGAAGTCATCTGGTCTTTAATACAGCAAAATGCTAATCAATGCTCTTTCCTTTTGCATAACCCCATACTCCATCTCTTCTCTGCTACCCTATGCCTCACCCCAGGGTATCTTCTTTCTTTTCCTATCTCAGCAGGGGATCAGACATGGGACTGGGTCATCTGGAGGGACAGGTGAACATGCTCAATCCTTATATTACTCCATGGTCATTGGTATTAAAAATGCGTACAGATGGTATATTCTATGGTTATTTTCTTGGAGCATTATAGGGTATAAATTACCATATAAAAGAAGAAGATATTAAGTCACTTAAAGGCCTTGAGGTGTGACTTAGTCTCCTCCAGGAGACTCACCTCCTCAAAAAAGAATCCAATAAGCTGATCAGGGAATGTATGGGTGCAAAATTCCAGAACAATTACAGCTCTAACAAGAGGGAGGTCTCTAAAGTAGATAAACAGAGTTGCTCATTTAGGGAAGAGAATACAGTAGTTTATAGGGTGAGTCACTGGGAGATTGTACTGGGTAAGCAGCAGTCCTGTCCCCTGCTCATTCTTAATGAGTGTGTCCCAAATCAAGATGACCACCATTTCATCCACAAACTTGCACAACAACTGACAAAGTCCTCTCGGGACAAGGTCACCATCATTGTGGGCTGGGGACTTCAACTTATCCTTGGAGCCTTTGTTGGATAGGCCACCCCAGGAGCAGGGAGACCTTTCACTCATACAGGCTAGAGCTGCTCTGAACCGTACAAAAAGAAACATAGAATCTGTCAGCAGAAAAGGACTGGTTGGCCTAGCCAGTCTGCTGAAGCGTTCCCTTCCTATTCTGCCTATGCAAATCCTATGGGTCTCAGCAACCCTCACCCCTCTCTGCCTCTGCTCTACTACACCCTGTGTTCATCCTATGCATTCTTGAAACCCTCCACTGTTTTAGTCTCCACCAGCTCAGCTGGCAGATAGTTCCATGCAGTAAAAATGTTTCCTCACATCCCTCCTGAACTTTTGCCTTCCAGCTTCATTTCATGTGCCTAATTCTGGAACTTGTTTTATGGGGTAAAGGCTCCCTCGTGCACCTTCTTCACTCCTGTGCAGTACTTTTAGGTCTCAGTGATGTCAATCCTCATGAAGGGGAGTATCGACCTGGGGGGCATGTGCAGAACAGTGTTCTGAGGGTGGCATAGAGCAGTAGCAGTCGAACCCCCACTGAATGCAACATGCTAAGTAAAAGCAGCATGGAAAGTGTTTTACTGTGTTGGGCAGTCTTTGTTTAAGTTAAAAAAAATTTAAAAAAGAGTTAAATTATTAATAGTGGCTAAACAGCAACAAAGAGTTGTGACAGTTTGACTCATGGTAATTGCAGCACGTTCCAACGGGAGATGGTGTTTAATGAGTCAGATACAAGAAGTGATTGAATTTGGCATGCTTCTCTGATAAGCTGAATATTGATTTGGGCATATTTGTGTGCAAAAGGGCTGAAAAGAAGAACTGCTGAAAGCTGGAGCAATGGAGGTCTGAATTTGGAGCAGTGAGTAGTTCTAAAGACGCTGTGAGGTATATAGCTGACACCATTGTTTTTTCAGCAAGTCTTTTGATTTATTTTTCTACCACTATCTCCTTCCTGCTTACGTTAAGTGCACAATGCAGTTGAATGTTCACACACAAGTTTAAATTGTGGAAACAATGTGCGACAGTGCTTGAAGAGGAGTAATGGACTTTACCGAAGGACTGCATTAATTCTGCCTACTTGAATTAAAAGCAACATGAATAGCGTGTTGGTGTAATGTAGTATTGCTGGTAACTTTCCCAAGCTTATGGTCTTGTAAAAAGTATCACGATTTTATTAAGGCCACACTGAAAGAGAAAAAGTGAGAAGGAAGATGTAGTGAAGTGGAATGGGCAAATACATAATTGAAGGTCTGAATAGGAGCAGGGGTAGCTGTGAAGATGCCACAAGATTGAGGCCTGTTTTTCACCACTACCGGCTACCAGTGTGGAGTTTCTTCAGTATCTGTTTCATAGTGGGCAAGTTTTCTCAATCTGTTAATTAAATATTGATTTTCAGGAGAAAAGCTATTTTGGGAACTGCAGTACAGTACCGTGCTGGAATCTGAGTGAGCAGCATACGTTTGAAAGAGTGACTGGTGTATCTTTTGTCATTGAACTAGTGTTCTGATTGTGGGGATAACTCTCAGCACTGTCTTAAAGGTATTCTGTCCTGGAATGCAGTGGTGTGACTTTATTCATGTGAACTGGGTGTTATAATATCATGCATAAATAAAGGGTACTTGGAAATATAATAAAGTACACAGAAATATACAGAGAAGTTACAAAGAATTAATAAACCGTTAACACTCTGACATTTTATGACATACTAATATTTTGGGGTGAATGAAATACACACAACTTTACCTTGTCTACCAGGAGGGAAAGAAGGGAAAAAACTTAGTAGATTTCCCTGAAAGAAAACAAGATAAATCACACAGGGTAGCCAAAATCGAAGGGAAATTACAACCTAAATCACTTCCGGAACAAGATTTGCTGAAACTTTTTGTAAAGTACCCACTTTAAATTATTAATCCATTAAGGTTGATCACTTCTCCTTTTGAGGTACAAAACTTAAAGAAAGATATAATGGAAGAAGAAACAAATGCTGCAGAAAGTTCTTTATTTCCTCAGATCAAGACCCAAGAAAGAAAGGAAGGATGTGGAACTTGGGCTATGGTTTCAAATAGCTAAGAAAATGTTTTTCTTTCAGAAGAATTGGATATGGACTCCATAACTGAGGAAAATGGGAAAGACTCAATGACAAATGAAATAAATGTGACTATATTAGAGAAAGAAAATTTGCCCCAACAGGAAATAAATCAGCACCAGGATAAAATTATTTTGTTAAGCTCAAAGAATACTGGTAATGAGGTCTCAGCACAAGAAGAAGGGGAAAAGGAATCCATTTCTGCATGGGCTAGGTAATTAATGGGGAAAATGAAAGATATAAAGGAAGAAATGAGTTTTCTTAAATCTGAATCATAAGGCATGGACAAATTAATATTAGACATAGAATGAATTAAGACTACAATATGCTAATGGATTAAATAGAGATAACAAAAGGAATAAAGCTTTACAATATGTGAAAATGCATGAAGTAAAAATCCTATGTTTACAGAAAACTTGTATAGTAGAGAGTAAGATGAATAGATTGAAAAAATCTTGGGTGGGCCAAGTGTTTTACTCTGCTGGCACAGATAGAGGTAGAGGAGTGGCAATCCTGATGTCTAAAGATGTTATTTTTAAGAGTACTCAAGTAATTAATGATTTAGAGGGTCAGTATGTATTAGTTAATGGTAAGCTCCTAGGAATACAAGCTGTAACTGGATCAATCTATGGACCCTTTCTTATTTATGGGGGTTTCTTATAGGAACTGGAACACGATTTAATAACTCTTGCATGTCAAGATACAATCTTAGTAGGAGACTGGAATGTTTTACCATACCCCAATTTGGATAAAACTATGAAACCACTGAATAATGATGTGCATAACTCTAATGTATTAAATGAGTTTATTAAAAGGAACTATATGGTTGATATTTGGAGAGAAAGGAATCCATCAGAACTAGAATTTACTTATAAATCTATTCCATTAAAGATGTATAGTAGATTGGATTTCTTTTTGCTTAATCAGAGTTTGGTAACTAGAATTAAATCATCTTAAATTAATAGCATTCTAGTCTCCGATCATGCTATGATTTCTATTCAATATATTCTGACCCATGATAGGGTTTTTGTTCCTCAATGGAGATTTGATAACACCTTACTAAATAGCCCTGAATTTGTGGCTTATATAAGCTACATTTGAGGAATATTGGAGGGTAAATAATAATTCAGAGGTTACAATGGCAATAAAATGGGATGCATGGAAGGTACTTATAATGCGCTATATGATTTCATTTGTTATTAAAAATAATAAAAACAGAAGGTGTCTACTTCAGAAATTAGAAGAAGAAATAAAAAAGTTAGAAAAAAGTAAGAGGAACAAATGTGGCAGAATATGTAATGGCACTTAAAGAGTCTAAATATAAAAAAGAATGAACTGACACTTCTTCAAGTGGAAAAAATATTTGGAAAGTGAAAAATAAATTGTACTTTCAAGAGGATAAAACATTTAAATTATTGGCTTACGCACTTAAAAAGCAAAGAGAATGTAATGTTATAACAGGTATAGATAATGCCATGAAGAAATATATACAGATAAATTAATTATGAAATAATTTGTCTGCTATTTTCTAAGATATATAATAGAAGTTATAAGTAAAGTCTAGTGGAAATGAGAATATGGAGAGATCAATAGATAATAAGTTTAATATAAGTAATGAACCATTCACCATACCTGAAATTGAAATAGCTATGACCCAACAAAAAAAGGTTCATCACCTGGGTCAGATGGCTATTCAGCTGAATTTTAACTTGCATTTAAAGAACAATAAAAACCATGGCTTAAAATGCTTATAGAAGAAATTATTACATCATAGAATATAGCAGCTTCTTTAAATGAATGTACTATAATATTACTTTTAAAGAATAATAAAGATCCTAAAAAAGTGGGTAGGTATCATCCGATTTCTTTACTAAATCTAGATTATAAAATTATTATGAAGTTAATAGTTAACTGACTAGAAGATAAAATTGATACATTTATTGGAGAAGAACAAAGGGGATTTATTAAAGGCAGGAATATTTTTCAGGGGATGGAACAAATTCAAACATTAATATCTATGGAGGTTAAAAATAAAAAGGTCAATTCAGTAGAAGAAAAAGTGATGATTACGTTGGATGCAACCAAAGCATCTGACTTAATCTAGAGAGAATTCATGTTTGTTACATTGCAAAGGTGGGGCCTTCCTGACTTAATTATTCAGTTGTTACATAAAATCTATGCAAAGGCTACAGCTAAATTCAAAATTATTTCCTCCTTTCTGAATCAATTAGAATTACAAATGGGGTGAGGCAAGGATGCCCTCTTTCACCTATTTTGTTTATATTATGTTTGGAACCTTTATTAAATTGTATAAGGGCAAATAGAAATATTAAGGGTATAGAGACTAAAAGGAATAGTTAAAATGAATGTTTATGCAGACGATATGTTGCTTATTCTTACTAATCCATTTACATCATGGCCAAATGCACTTAAGGAACTCCAGAGATTTACATCTTATTCTGGATATGAACTGAATCAAGATAAATCTTTAGCTGTGCCTATTATAGCATTGTGTAAGACAACAAAGCAGAGTCTGACCCCTGTTAATATTGTAAACAACATAAAATATTTAGGCATAATATTAACAAATAATTTTGAGGATATGGTTAAAATCAACTCTAATTATACATATAGACACTACTTGAAAATTGGGAAAATTTGGCAATTTCACTCTGGGGGAAAATTGAAATGGTAAAAATGGCTATACTTCCACAGTTTATGTTTTTTTTCCAAGTATTGCAAGGTGAAAATCCCAGACCAATGGTTTTCTAGGGTTAAACATATTTTGGTTAAATTTTTGTGGAGAGGTGCTTCCGCTAGAATTGCGTGGTTTAAAATAACATTACCAAGACTGAAAAGTGGCATGGGTAGCCCAGACCCATATTTTTATTATATAGCAGCAAGGGTTAAAGTGGCTTTTTCCTAGTTAGGTAAAACTCAAAAAGATATTGATGAGAAAGGTAAACATATTACAAATGTTCAAGAGGTTTTAGATAAAGAACATCCAAATTTAAGGATTCTGGATACAATGAGGAGCTATACATTGTTTATTGGACCAGAAATGAATCTGATAATAAGAGGGGTGGCTTTAGCATGTAAAGAATAGATTAAAAAAAGTAAGGTCAAAAATTATTTGTTATGTAGCTGTATATTATATAACGAAACCAGTTCTCTAAAACACAGTTAGAAACAGGCCTTACTAATGTAAAAAATCATTAATTAGGTGTATTTATTGGAGGACATAGATTTTATCTCTTATAGAAATTTAAGATATTAACCTCTATACAGTATTTAGAAGATAATTGGTGGTTATATTCTATACTTAAAACACAATTTTAGGGTTGAAAAGAAATGGACTCTCCTCATAACTCTGATATACACTTAAATTGTGGGTTGAATAAACAATTTAGTATTATTGCACAAATATATAGATCTTTTTCAATCTGGAAAATAAACCAAGTATTAAAAAAATAAATAAATTAACACAGGATAAATGACAATTAGAATTAAAACAAACTTTTTTGTATAGAGAATGGCTTAAAATAAGAATGGCTGCTAACAAAATATATACATATGCTAAGAATAAGAGTATTCAATATAAAATAATAGAACGTGCATATTTTACACCATCAAGAATGAGTTCTATCCAGGGAACGGCTTCTAGCTCTTGTTGGTGCGTATGTGGTGGTAAAGGCAATTGTGGACATATGTTTTGATTGTGCCCAAAGATTTTAAAATGGTGGCAACAGCTACATGTGGAATTAGAGGATATATAAAACAAAAAATTACCTTTTGCCCCAGAATTCTATATATTAAATAGATATGACTTATATACTGTACATTACATAAAGCAGAAATAAAAATGTGTGCCTTGGCTGCTATGGTACTAAAAGACAAATTGGATAGAAGTAGGGGAGTGGAACCATAATCAATGGATTTATAAATTGAGCAAGTTTAAGGTTGGAGAAAATAAGTATAGAGATTAATAATCTTGAAACTATTACAGAGGAACTGTACGTTAATTGGGCTGAAATTACTCATATTCTTCCTCCTGTTTTAAGGTTAGATGGATGAATTTGAAATGTTGATATCTTATCTTAGTGTCTTATTGTAACTGGAGAAATGTGCACATGGTGGAAAGTGTATGTATTTGTGTATGTTTAATTGCCATTTTCTTTTTGTGTACAAGATTATCTATTTGTACATATACATTATAAAATAAAGATTATTTTAAAAATGATGTCATTCTCACTCTTCTCTCCTCCAGAGCATGCATATCACGATTCTTCAGCCACTCCTCAAATGGCTTCCTTGCAATCCCTGCATCATTTGGTTGCCCTCCTCTGGACTATCTACATCATGTCTATGTCCTTCCTTTCATTCTTTTTTGTGGTCTCTAGAACGGAATGCAAAACTCCAGGTGGGGACATACATGATAACAATAAAGCAGCTCACCACCTCCCTCCTCCTGCAGATGATACCTCACCATGTGCACACCAGTATCCCACTGTGTTGTCACAATTCATTGCCACCTTGAGGACCTACAATACAATAACCCCATGGTCTCTTTGCTGCCTAGTGACTGCACTCAGCACTGGGGTTTGCACTCCCTAGGTGCATGATTTTGCACTTTTTGGCATTGGACTCCCAACTGCCACATCCTTGAACACTCCTGAAATTTCACTAGATGCCTGCACCTCCCAACCCCCAAGTATACACCCTATTGCAGTTTTAGGTATCATCTGCAAAAAGGCAAAACTTTCCCTCCAGTTCTTCTGCAGTATCCCTTATGAAGGAATGAAGAGCTAAATATGTACACATTGGAAGAGAGAAGGGACTGGGGGGACATGATAGAGGTCTTCAAGTACATGAAGAGGGTAAATAGGGGAGGAACAGTCAGGGTGCTTCGAAGGAAGGAGGAGGGGGCCACTAGAGGGCATGGGTGGAAGCTGGAGGGGAAGATTCAGGGAAAAGGAGGAGGTGCTACTTCACTGAGAGGGTGGTGGAGCCATGGAATGCACTGTCTAGGGGCTGGTAGAGGCAGAGTCGGTGGAGGGGTTCAAGAGGGGCTGGGACAGGTACAGGGGAAGGGTTCTGGAAGCAAAATCCAATGCAGCAAGAATATCCGGAACTGGGAAGGGAGAAGCCAGAGAAGGCGAGGGGGGCAGCAAGGTCAGCACCCAGGGTGGGGGCTGACCAATCGAGCAGACTCGAAAGACCATTAGGCCTATTCTTCTGGCATTTTAGTATATTAGTATGAATTGAAAAGGACTGGTCCCAGTATCAAATAATGTGGTATCCATTGGTCACTCTCCTATCCTTTGAATGTGTGCCATTCACCGTCACCCTCTGTCTCCTATCCATCAACCAGATTCAAATCTGATATAGCAGCTTGGACCCATCTCCTAAACTGCTCAACTTCCTAATCAACCTTCGGTGTGGCATAGTGCCGAAGGTTTCACTAGGTTTCACTAGATTGTGGGAAAAGGCAAGAAGGCAAGTGCCCATGAAAACATCTGTCATTCACCCATAATAATCCAGCCTATTCTGTAGCAAAAAATCATCAAGTCTATTTTTATAGATTTGTTTGGAGTTGCTTATAAATTCCTCAGTCAGGAGTTTATTCCATGGATTAATAATTCTGTGTAAAGAAATAGAGTCATTTATATGTTGTGAATTTGGTACATGTTAATTTTAGTGGATGCCCTCTTGTTTTAATGTTGATTAGCTTGAATTCAAGGCCCATTTCTGGCATCATATAAGCGCTGTTTATGACCTCTCTTACCAATAATAGGTCACCTTGTAGCCGCCTAGTTTGGAGAGACATTAGATTTAACTTTTTTAGCCTTTCTTTGTATGAGAGGTCTTTAGCACCTTTAATTTGTTTTGTTATTTTGCGTTGGATTTTTTCTATTCTATCAATATCCTTCTTTGTGTAAGGGCACCAGAACTATGATGAGTAGTCTAGTTGTGGGCATACATATGCTCTATATAAAGCATATGTATAAAGGTCTTGCTGTAGTCCGGATAGGCTACATCCACTGCCCTCCGCTGATCTATTTACCTGGTCACCCAGTCAGAGAAATCTATCAGATTTGTTTGACATAAACCTCCTCCTTGAATCCATGCTGCCTGTGATCCTGCAGCCCATCACATTCTAGATGCTCAAACAGCCTCTCTTTTAGTAGGGTTTCCAGTAGTTTCCCCATGCAGAAGTTAGGCTGACTGGCCTGCAATTGCTAGCTTCCTTCCTTCTGCTACAGTTATGCAGAAGGACCTTGTCAGCACTTCTCCAGTTCTCTCGAATCACTCTTGTTCCCATTGAGCTGTTGAACAGAGCTGTCAGCAGGGCAGCTAGGAGTTTATCCTACCCAGTCCCATGGCCTTGTCCACCTTCAGGGCTGTGAGTGCTTTCAGGACTCTTTCCTCTGAAAAACAACTTGTGTCCACATCTCTCACCCTCTAGTCTTGCTTTTCCCTGGTGGCCCATCCCGCCTTCTATCCACTGTGAGGACTGAGCAGAAGTACCCATTTAAAATGTCAGTTTTTTGTTGGTGACCTTCTGCATAGTTTCTCCATTTTGCCTTCACTATCCCTCCCCTTGCTTTTCTCTTCTAACTTATGTATCTGAAAAAAAGTCTTATACTCTTTAGACAGCACCTTTAGCAATCTATTCCTATGTCTGTGCTGTTGCTGCACTGACTGCCTTAACTGTTTCCTTTGCTTGTCTTGGTACTTCTCCCTATCTATATCCATCTGCATTTCTTTGTACTTCTTGAATGCCACCCTTCTTTCTTTTTCCAGTCTAGCCACTTCTTTGGAGAACCATAACAGTTTCCTGCTTTTGCTTACCTCTTTCTTACAGAGGTTAGTCACCCTAGTTATACCCACCTTATTTTTCCCTGCTGTGCCTTTACTCCTTTCTGGCATTCCCTCTCTGGGGCATTTTCTGAGGAGTCTCTTACTTCTTTAAAATCCACCCTATTGAGCCAGAACCTTTGTTCTCAGATGGCTCATCTCTGCTCCTTTCCTTATGCTGAACCACACTGTATGGTGATCACTGGTACTTAGGGACTCCCACTGTGATGTCTGAAATGCTGTCCTAGTTTGTTTGCACAAGGTCCAACTCTGCCCCATCTCTAGTAGGTTCTTGCACTAGCTGACTGAGGTTTTTAATGAAATATTGGAATAGTTTGTAGGTGTAATTAGCTCTATGTGGTAGAAATTATTACCCTGATTAGAACTGTTACTTGGCGTGTTATTGTAACTTTGAGGTTTGGGGACAGTTGTTTGTCAGGTTAATTAGAGGAAATTAAATGTGTTTTTGCCTGGTGTTTGTGGGAAGAGACATTGGTGCAATTACCTTTCTTTAAACGGAATTATTCTCCCCATTGTTCACTTGGGAACTCACAGCAGCAGGTTGGTTGGATAGAGCCTGGGTTTATATTCTGTTTTTAATCAGATATTGGAATGGTTGTAAGTGAAATTGGTTCTATGTGGTAAAAATTATTACCTGAATTAGAACTGTTGGGCTGTGATATTGCAACTTTTTGAGGTTTGGGGCAGTTGTTTGTCAGGGTTAATTAGAGGGTTTGAATGTGTTGTTTGCCTGTGTTTGAAGGGACATTAGCTGCAATTACCTTGTCTTTTAAACGAATTACCCTGGCCTCCATTGTTCACTTGGGGACTCACAGCGATGAGTTTGACAGAGCTCTGGGTTTATATTCTGTTTTTAACTGAAATATTGAATGGTTTGTAAGTGAAATTGGCTCTATGTGGTAGAGTTTACTTTGAATTAGAACTGTTACTTGGGCTGGATATTGTAACTTTTGAGTTTAGGGACAGTTGTTTGTCAGGGTTAATTAGAAAATTTAAATGTGTTGTTTTTCTGTGTTTGGGGAAGGACGTGTTCGTGCCTTGTCTTTAAACAGGAATTACCCTGGCCTCCATTTTTCACTTGGAACTCACAGCAGGTAGGTTGACAGAGCCTGGGTTTATATTCTGTTTTTAACTGAAATATTGGAATAGTTTGTGGTAAATTAGTTTATGGTAAAATTGTACCTGATTGAACTGTTATTGGGCTGTGATATTGTAACTTTTTGAGGTTGGGGACGTTGTTTGTCAGGGTTAATTAGAAATTAAATGTGTTGTTTGCCTGGTGTTTGGTAGAGCCTCCACCACCCTGTTTTGTAGGCTTAAATACTGAAAACCACTGGGGTTGGGATGAGGCTGAGTATTTGTTTTAGGACTGAAATTTGAAGCAACAGTGGTGGGCTTGTGACATCATATGGTACCTGATGTCTGCTTACACCCACTCTTATGGGGACCCAACACGGACTGTATGTGTTTGTGAGACTTTGGAACTTTATTGGTGTGGTTGAAATTGGGTTGTAACTACAGTCAGTATAGAGAGAAACTGTATTCCGGGAGGGACTGAAAAAGGGTCATTATAAACAGAGGGATAAACAGGTGGCCATATTCCACCATGGCAGGCATCTTTGAAGTGTAGGCTGTACAGGCTGTGGGATGTCATTCTAATTGGGCCTGGAGAGGGTGCCACTCTGGAGAGTTATCTTGTATCAGGAGTGTGTATATTTTAAGGAGTGTTGGGGCAGTTGGGTCAAGGATAAGAGGTGGAACTGGGCAGAGGGGTGGGGCTGAGGGGCTGGGCAATGCTCTGAAATTACAGGACATATGTTTTTGTTAGCGGGAGGGGGATGTTTGGGACAGAGGACCCTAGATAGAAGTTGATGCTAAGGAAGCGACGGGTGGTATTCTGAATACAAAGAGGTGGAGGGGAGTCAGGAGGGGCTGTTGGCGGAGCTAATAGCAGACTGTGGGAAGGGAGCTCTAAGGTGAACAGAGCAAGGGGAAGAAGAGGGCAGTTTGGGGGTGCAGCTGAATCTCGGTTGCTTGGAGGCTGACAGAGTTCGCAACAAATTTGAGCTACTAAGCAACTGGGGGGGGAGGGGGTTGGTGGAAATAGAAAACTTATACTGGGGCGGGAGTCTGATGCCTAGGGCATCTGAACCGGGCAATGAAGGATAGAAATAGTCCCAGAGGGAGAAGGGTAAAATGTTATGCAATGGGGGAGATGTTACTCTTCAGACATGAGAGGAGAGCATGATTGGAGAACTGGGAGACAAGGAGGGGAGAGGGCCCCTCGGCAGGGGTCTGTGCAGGATGGGCCTAGCTAAGGAGGCATGTACTATTACAAGGGGAGGATGGCGGTGTGGAAGGAGAACCATCAGGCCAGGATAATGGTTGGGCAGAGGTTAAAGGGAGACTTATTCAGAGGAGTTTGAGTTAAGTGGCAAAATAGCAGGGAGGCAGAAAGGGAGGGTGACAAGGGGTCTCTAGTAAGCAGGAAGACTCCCACGAAATTGGGATCATGAATAAAGGGAAGGGTGAGAGGGCAGGGGGTAACCATAAGGTGGTGTTAAGGTTCTATTGGAGACTCGATGATTAGGTTTATCCAGTGGAGGGCGGGGGTGGATGCCAAAATATGGTAGTGTCCCTGGGCTGACACTGCACAGAGCAAATCTATTGTGTATGAAATGGTTAGGGATTGTGGAGGAAGCCGTTTCCGATACATTGGGAACTAATGATCTAGAGGAAATAGTATTTGAAATCCAGGGTTCCAGGCTTTCCAGAGTCTGTCGATAATGGATGCAACATTTCCTTTTGAGTTTATTGCCAGTGTCAAAGGCCTCAGTGAAGAAAAAATATCACAGAGTTATTGGCCTGGTGGGTGAAGGTGGGTGGGGGTGTTGGGAACTGGAATGGGTTGGAGGATAAGGACTATATGCAAGGACAGGTTTCATCTTGCCCCATTAGGGAAGGAAGTCCTTAAACAGGGATGGCTGACTACATACAAGAAAGGTGGGGTTTAAACTTGTGAGGGGGAAGGGATAAGGGAGGGGGTTGACTAGGCCTCCTCCAGATGAGCGGAGTAGCCTCACGCCCAAGGGGAAGGGGTAAACAGGATTGGGGATGGAGGTTTCAGGAGGAGCAGAGGGTGATGGAAGTATAAAGGGAATCTAGGTGGGGTTAGCGCAAAGAGAGAATCAGGGATGAGTGTGGGGTTGGTGTTAGTAAATGCCAGGAGATTTGCAGGAAACAAGTTGCCAGAGTTCCAGGCTATGCTGTTTGTGGGGTGGATGTGGCGGCGGTCGACGTAGACGTAACAGCAAAACCATGACTGGGACCCAAATGTACAGGGTCACACTATGCTCAGGAAGGATAGAGAAAGGAGGGCAGATGTGGTGAGTGGCTATGTTCATTAGAGATGACATAGAAATTGCTAGGGTAGAAGAGGCAGAGGAAATCGTGGAGGCCTTATGGGTCTTTACGATCCTCAGCAGAAATAAGGTCAAGCTGGGTGTAGCATATAGGCCTCTGGATGAGTGAGGTTCTAGAGGATGGTTTGTGGACAACATCATTGCCCAGTGTGGACCAAAAGGGGAAGGAGTGGTGTTGATGGGGACATTAATATGCAGGTACAAACTGGGTACCAGCTGTCCTCTAAGGTGGCTGAGGTAGAGCTGCTGGATGGCTTCCAGGATGTTTTCTTAACACAGCATGTGATGGAGCTCACAAAGGAGGGCATGTCCTGGATGTGATTCTGGCAGATGGGGATCTGGTAAGGGACATGGTTGTACAAGACCCCCTGACTGGGAAGCGACCACAACACTGTCTGGTTTGTTTCAACTAAGCATGGGAGGTGAGATCTAGGACACTGGCAGTGGACTTCAGGAGCGAGACTATGGGCATGGGAAATATTCTCAAGGGGATCACTTGATGGATTACCTCAATGACAAGTGTGGAAAGGAGATGGGAGGTCATAAAATGGGACTTCATGAGGCAGTCAGGATCTGCACAAGTTGAAGCGTAAGGGGAACGAGTCACATAAACCATGCTGGTGGTCCAGTGGTGAGTGGTAGTCAGAGAAAAGAGGCAGCCTACAAAAATATAAAACAACAAGAGCGGATAGGGATAAGGAAATGTACCAGCTTGCATCTAGAAAAGTCACCCGTATGGTGAGGGAGCAAAGTCCAGTAAAGACAGCGGCTGTACAGGGATACGTTGGAGGAAAAGGGGTTCTTCCGGTACATTGGGGGCGGAGAAAACTAAGGCCATCTCAGCAGATTGAGATCAGAAGGAGGGTGGGTGGGCGAGGCGAGACCAGGCAGAGGTATTTAACAAGTACTTTGCCTCTGTGTTCACTAGAGAGGGGATGGATATCTACAAAGCAAGGCATGAAGGGATAGAAACATCAGTAAGTGGGATCAGGGGAGCAACAAAATGGAGCAAGAGGGAGAGAGGTACCCCAGAGTTGTCACATCTGGGTAAAGATAAAAGGCCAGTAAGGTGGAGGGACGGATGATATCTCTGCCAAAAGGTGTGGTTAGCCCTCAAGGCCCTAAAGAAAGACAAATCTCCTGGGCCGGATGGCATTCATCCGAGTACTATGGGGTGGGCGGACATACTGGCTGCACCCTGGTGGAGCTTTTCAGCAGGTCACTTGAGACAGGGAGGGTACTAGGATTGTGCGAGCACATGTGGTACCAATCCATAAAGGGGGTCAAGGAAGTACCAGGTAACTATGAAGACAAATCAGTTTGACCTCGGTGGTGGGAAAATTAATGGAGAGTATACTAAAGGAACGATTGGGGTGTACTTGAGGAGGTGGAGGTCTGGATGATCGGCAGCATGGTTTGTGGCAGGTAGTCCATGTCAAACCAACCTTGTGGGAGTTCTATGAATGGGTAACATCAGAACTGGACAGGGGTAAGCCTGTGGATGTATTATTCTTGGACTTCAGCAGGGAGTTTGACTCGTCCCCACAATGGTCTGGTGGAGAAGCTGATGGGGTTAGGAGTAGGTCCTTTGATGGTCAGATGGATTGAAAACTGGCTAGCTGGACGCACTCAGAGAGTAGTGGTCTGTGGGGAGCTCTCGAACCCTAGAGAGGTTGGTAGTGGGACTGCGAGAGGTTTTCGGTCCTGGGTCCGATCCTGTTTAATGCATACATATCGGACATCAGGAGGTATAGGGTGTGAAATGAGTCTCTTCGGATGACTCCAAGATGGGAGCAGTAGTTGAGGGAAGAAGAGGGCGGTTGGCCCTGCAAGGACCTGGACACCCTGGAAAGCTGGGCTCACACTGGAAATTAAATTTCAATATCACAAAGTGCAAGTGTTGCATCTTGGTTGAAACCCTAAACACAGGTACACCCTGGGAGGGAGGCTGGAGGCCTCAATAGGGAGAAAAGACCTAGGGTTCATGGTGGATGCATGTATGAATAACTCGGGCAGTGCAGGAGAGCGGCTAGCAAGGCAAACAGGATGTCGGGATGCACTGTAAGGGGGATCACCTCTAGGAACAAGGAAGTGATTCTGCCACTGTACAATGGACTGGTTGGACCACACCTTGAGTACTGTGTACAGTACTGGAGACCACATAAAGAGGACATACAGCTCTAGAGAGGAGAGGAGGAGCAACAAAAGATGATACGGGGGCTAGAGAGTTTGGCCCGTATGAGGACAGACTTAAGGAGCTCTGCCTGTTTTCACTGGGAGGAGGAGAGACAGAGGGGACATGATTGGAGGTCTTCAAGTACCTCAAGGGAATACCTATGAGGCAAACATGGAGGGATCTTTAGACTAAAGCAGGAGGCATCACCAGAGGGCATGGTTTGAAGTTGAGAAGGTGGAAGAGTGAGGGGAAAGGAGGAGGTTTTTCACTGAGCGGGTGGTGGACCCTTGGAATGCACTGCTGCCTGGTGAGGCTGGTTCAAGAGATCCACAGTGGAGGCTCAAGAGAGGATGGACAGACACAGAGAGTGGATGTAACAGATGATGTCCTGTCCCAGGGGGTGGGGATGGATGATACGGGTTTCTGGAGCACAAGGGGTGGAGGTCTTGTGCACCACTAGGATCTAAAGTTCGGAGCAGACTCGATGGAACCGTAAGGCCTAATCTGCTGGCAAATGTTATGTTAGTATGTTAGTATAAATGGGAAGGATAGTAAGAGCATTACATGTGATTGGGTCAGACATAAGGACGCTGATATTAGGTGCGAAATCATCAGAAGAGGGGTGCAGGATGCTACCAGCACCACCTGTGCAAGAGTAAGGCAGAAAATGCGATATGGCTTAACGAAAACCCTGCAGGTGGAACAGGGAGGACAGGAGATGGTGCGTGGAAAGAACCTAGCCTATAAGCAATTCAAGTGCTCAAGAGTGAAAGGGATTGAGGGAGTAGGCTGATGGTTAGAAGGGCCACTAGGGTGGGCAGGGCAGTTGAGGCAAGGAAGGAGTGAACCTGGCCAGGAAATTAGAAGAGGGAACAAGGGATGCTTTAGATACATTGTGGAAAACGAAGGTGAAGGGGCCGATTAGCAGGATTAAATCAGGGGAGCAATGGGCACAAGACCTAGGAGCAGGCTAAGTACTAAATGAGTACTTCACCTCAGTTTTCACCAAGGAAAATGGGGTGCTGCATGATACATGGGGAGAAACAGACATACTGAGTAGAGGTGGACCCATACTGATTGTGCGGGTCTGGGGAGGGGAGGCCTAAGCAGGAGAAGAGGTACCGGAAGTGAAATCACAGCAGAGAGACTGATGGAGGCCTCAGCTCCCCTTTAACATAGAGAAAGCACTGGGGCCAGATAAATCACATCACAGAGAGCTGAATGAACTTGCGGATGTCACATGGCGAAACCCTGGTGGAGCTTTTAACCATCTCTCTGAGGACAGGGTGTGTGCCCAGAACTGGACGGTGGCCATATAGTGCCTACCCTCAAGGGGATCATGGGAGGTGGGGAGAACTACAGGCCTGTCAGCTTGACATCGGTGGTGGGCAAGGTGATGACGGCATTGTCAAGGAGAGGCTAGGGGGACCTGGACAAGTCAAGGTGCCTGGATGATAGACAGCATGGTTTTGTACTGGAAATTGTGTCAGACAAACCTTGAGGAGTTCTAAGACTGGGTGACGAGTGCCTTGGACCGGCATACAGTGGGCGCTTCCCTTCTAGACTTCAGCAGGCATTTTGACTGTTGACTATCACATAGGCCTGTTGGATAAGATCGGAGGAGAAATGGGGGTGGTGAACCAGATGATCAGATGGATAGGCAATTGGCTCCAGGACGGGACACAGATGGTTGTAGTTGGTGGATAGTCTCATCCCTAAGAGTGTCATTAGTGGGGTCCCCAGGGATCAGTCCTTGGAAACCTCCGTTCAGCGACTATGTCTCCCAGACATAAGGACAGGAATCAGGAGTGAGATGAGTTCTTTGCTGGATGACTCAAAAACTGGGGCGTGGGCGGATGGGGAGATGGGAGGTAGCCCCAAGGTGGGGACCTGGAGGCCTGGAAAGATGACACTGCTAAAGTGGAAGCTGAGGTTCAATGCAGGGAAATGCAAGGTACTACACCTGGGGCCAGAAACCCGAGCCAAGTGTACACCATGGTGGAGATGCTACAAATGTCGATGGCTGAGAGGGATCTGAGGGTGTTGGTGGATGTCAAGATGAACAACTCTGAGACTTGTAGGAGGCAGCAGCCAAGAGACCAACAGGATGCTGGGATGCATTGCTAGGGGGATTACCTCCATAAGGAGGAAGTGATACTCCTCTGTATAACTGCGGATGAGGTAGCACCTTAGTGTCACCGTGCGTTTTGGAGGCAACATTTAAAGAGGACATTAAACTCAAGAGAGGGTGCAGAGGAGGCAACCAAAATGATTTGGGGCTTGGGACAGGACCTATGAGGAGATGCTCGAAGAGCTCAATATATACATTGGAAGAGAGGGACAGGGGGACATGATGAGGTCTTCGGCATACGAAGAGGGTAAATAGGGGAGGAACAGTCAGGGTGTTTGAAGGAAGAAGGAGGGGGCCACTAGAGGGCATGGATGGAAGCTGGAGGGGAAGATTCGAGAAAGGAGGAGTGCTACTTCACTGAGAGAGGGTGGTGAGGCTCGAAATGCACTGCCTAGGGGGTTGGTGGAGCAAGAGGTGGAGGAGGGGGTTCAAGGGGGGTGGGACAGGTACAGGGAAGGGTTCTGGAAGCAAAATCCAATGCAGCAATAATATTGAACTGGGAATGGAAATGCAAAGAGAAGGCGGGGAGTAGCAAGGGCTGGCACCCAGGCAGAAGGGGCTAACCAAGCGACAGAGACACGAAAGGTCGTAGCTATTCTGTTGGCATTTTAGTATGTTAGTATATTATGTTGTGCTTTCTTTGTTATGTAGTTGACAGAACAAGCCACATACAGGATATAAATGCATGGCTATGAAGATGGTGTAAGCCAGGACGGCGTAGCTGGGTCAGGGACTGGTGACAAACTTGGAAGGACAAGGGTCTGTGCTGACGGTCAGGCTCCACCATAGCAATGAGAGAAAAAAGGTTCTTACGCAGCCGAGACTGGTATCGTAGATCAATTTCATCTTGTGTTTAAACCTGTGTGAGTAGCGGTGGGAATGGCAGGCACAGGCCTTATCACAAATGCCTAGGGTTAAAGTGAGGTCATGCTATGCCTGTAGCATTGGTAATAAGATGTCGTATCTGCAGACCCTGATGGCATAAAGGGTGTGTGTGTGTGTTGGCAGTAACAGAGATATGTGTCTGTCATACAGACATGACTGAACTCAAACATACTTCATTACAACAGATGCTGAAAGGATAGAGGTAGTGGAGGTAGTCGTTACCAGGGATAGCATATTGATAAGCACAGTGAGGAAGCAGTGGATCAGGTACGATGTCTGGGTGAGAAATTGAAGGTTGCTCGCTGGTAAAGTGATGAAGATGGGGTGGTGTATAGACCCCTGTGCAAGGAGGAAGAACTGAAGGAAAGCATGGAGGCAATCCTTAAGAACCACTAAGGTGTAGGCAGTGACATCCTTTGAGATTTGACTGTATCGTGCCCCAAACAAATTTGGATACATGGTCTACAGAGCAACCACAGAGCCGCAAGCTTGATGTCTCAAGGACGCATTGCTTGCTACATTGTTCACGGAGCTGACAAGGAGGGACGCATCATAGATGTCCTGTCAGATGGTGACCTCATGTTGGATGTAGTTATTGGAACCCACTGATGGTATGCCAGATGCCATGTTTAGATTATCCCTATAATTGTGGCATGAGGCAAATGACACAGGACAAAAGGTGAGTATTTTGAGTGGTGGACCTTGGTGGATGGAGCCGATCATGAGTGGCAATTGAGATTGATTAGGCAAGTATGATCACGGAGACATGATGATAAATGATAATAATAGGTTCCAATAGGCTTGCAATGGAATACTATAGTAGAAAGATGTAAGGAGGAAAGCATGAAGCGAAGATAGTGATGAAGGAGATAACCTGGATGCACAGATGAAGAAAAGGATGCTTATAGGCATTATAAAGCTCTTAGGACATATAGACAAGGTGGAGATGATATGGCAGCTATGTGGCGCCCGGTGCTGGGCGATCAGCAAATGAGATGGTGTAGCCAAGATTCACCCCTGGCCTGGGAGGGGCAGGTCTCGAGGTAGGTATAGCAGGGAGAAGATGAAAGGTGAATGCAAGAGCATCATCATCTCATGATGGGTGGCGGGGACATTGTTGAGGCGTGAGCGAAGGTGGCGGCACTGAATGACTTGATGGCCTCTTTCATTAGTAAGGAGGGTGGTGCTGGGTGTTTACCATGAACAAAAGAGAGGTAAAGGGATGGAGAAATACCCAGAACTTGGGTTAGCCGGACACAGTTAGGACTAAAATGGGACAAAGAAAAAGGGGCAAATGTTGGGATACTACTGCGTGCTCGGAAGATGATGGATACCCTGTACAGCACTACAGCAGATAATTGTAACTAATGTCTGCAGTCTGTGTGGTTACCTCAGAAATGGTGGACTGCCCATATTGTGACAATTTACAAAGGGGAGTGCAAGATGAGCAGAGTAACTAGAGGGCAGTTAGCATGATGTTGGTCATGTGGAAAGTGATGTAGAGAATCAAGAAGGAAAGAGTAGAGGGTTGATGAGGGCATGGCGATAGTCAAAAGTGGACAGCAGAGCTCTGTTAATGGCAGATTTGGATACAGAAATCGGGTCGTCAATGGAGGGTGAGAAGTATGTTTGATAAGGGCAGTGAAGTGATCCCCTTTTCAGGTCTTGAGCAGAACTTTAACTCCATGTCACATCATGGACTATTGTGAAGCTGAAGTATATCAGTGAGTTGGGTGAGGATGGAAAGTGGGTAGGAAACTGTCTGGATGGATGGGTACTGAGGGTGACATTGGGTGTTGGCGGTAACCACCTACCTGCGTGATAACACAAGGGTTGTTAATGAGTCCACACCATTTACACACACACACACACACACACACACACACACACACACATACACACACACAATCATGCACACACAGAGACACGGGTGAGGTGCACACACGCACAGAATCATACACACACACACACACATATATGCACGACACCATTGTGGTTGGAGGAAAGTTGCTATTGCAGCTGAGAAAGGCCAGCTACATCTCTGCCACTAGCTTGCTGCAGTACACTAGCACACTGTGGTATGACACAGTCACATGACAATGCAATTGCACCATACAAAACTACTAACTTTCAATGAAGAGTGCACTATAAAAAGAGGTAATTGGTCACTTCTAATGTTCCCCACACCGTAAACCAGTGAACTCCGCATCTCTCGTTACCTGAACCCCCCACAAGTCTTATGATAACCAGGTGCACTGGTACAATGGTCAGTTATACTATTACCCATCCCACTGGTCTCACCTAAATGGTTTTCACCACACATATGACCTTTCATGGACTATGCATGGTTGAAGCCTTACACCAGTATCAGATAAATTTTCAGTATTCTGCTCACACTATGTAGTATTGGCCATGGCACTGATGTAGAATTAGTATGTGTTCTTTGACTTACAAGCTTTTCTTGACATTGTGTCAAATGATGTGCCCTTTTTCTGTACAATATTTTATATCAGAACTATACAGCAGAACGTGATGTAACCGCGTGTAAGTTGCATCGTATGAAATCTGCATTAAAAATAATCTTTCTATCCTCTCTGTACTGTGTAACCTCAGGGCTGAGGACGGAAAAGTGTTACTAGTGTGTTAGTTCCCTGATCATTCATAAATAAATAATAATGACTGACACGATATTGAATGTACTGTAAGACAAAAAAAGGCATTTGACAAGAAGTACTACTACAAGCAAGGCACTCAATGTGAGGTACCTGTAGACAACTGACTGCTAGCAAGACTCAGAGACAAAGACAAGACGGTACCTAAGTGCATCAAACATTTTCACTAAGGGACTTACAAAAGAACATTGTTAGCCTGAGACAAGGCATTACACTTTCTGTGGAACTGTCAAGAGAGCCTTCATCCTTGTCTGGCACTACAAGAAGGAAGACAAAGCTCTCTAAAGGGGGTAGGACTGTGGCTTGAGATAATGACCTTAGCTCAAGCTGCTTATTTATATTTATATTGCAGCAATGTCATGTACATTACAAGGCACAGTCATACTCAGCATGAAAGCTTTGAAGTGGGCTACACAAAAGGAATAGCAGGAAGAGGTGATAACATGTGGAAACAAAACACATGGTCTAGGTACACAAAGATCAATGTGAATTACAATAACAAATTTATTTGCATCAATTGTTTGTCTGCAAAGGTCTGACAAGAGGCCATTGATAGATGAAGAGAAGTTATCTTTTTTACTTGCATAAGTATTGTGAAGTGGAGTAGTCCTGGGGAGATATTTAGGAAAGAGTTTCATTTGATGGAAGGAAACATGGTTTGAAAGCAGTCAACATAAAACTTGAATAGTAGATAGGGTAGACAAGAGTATGATTTGGGCACATGGAATAAACATGAACAATTAGGCAAAAAAAAATAGAACGCATCAAGCATTACAACAACCAATAAATGGTATATAAGACTGCGGTCAGCTAACTGTTCAAAATATAACACAACAAAAAGAAACAAGTAACGCACTCAGGTTGTAGCTATGGGTAGGAAAGACATGATGCTGTCTTATAGAAGTGTTCTTTGAAAACATGATGAAAAACAAATGCTGACTTTGCGAGTTCACAGAGACGGTAGTTATACCTTTGCAGTGTCATACTCACACAGCAAATAAAAAACATATTCAAATAGCATGCCATTGATTTACTGCATGGATAACTGCATCCAGCCGTGGTAACAGTATGTCCATGTATGTAAAGACAATGTGGCTTTTTTAGTTAGCAGTCAAAATAACAGTAGCAACGTGGGCAGAGAAAGCGTAAGGGACAAGAGCTATTATAAGGATGAATGGTGCATGCACAATTTAGAGTCAAAATTAACCAGAAAATATGCCATAAAACATGAAGCCCATCAATGAAATGTACAGTATGCACTAGTCAATACTCATGTTCAGTTAGCTAGAACTAAATGCTACTATTGCTTCAAAGGACATTATTGGTATTGTACCAGGAAATACATTTTAGACAGAAGGGTGATGAACAAACAACATTGAGAGGCAAACGATTTTCAAGTCCGGTGACCGAGTGAATTGCATCCACATGTAGGTGGAATCAGTGGGGTTAAGCGTGACAAGTGCACAGCTAGACAGTGAAAGGTGAAACAAACTTCGGGGTCGCGATAAATACTGAGAGTCAGTGAAAGACAGGGACTGGGTGTGATACTAGCATCCCAGCCCACACCACAGCAGCACATAGCACTTATAGGTGTAGGCTTTTGTTCATGGCAAATGAAAAAAAATGCAAAATTGGGGCATAGAAAGGAAAAGAATGAACACATGTACTGGGGCACTATACCAGCACCCCAAAATACCACCACATAGCACTCTCAGTGTTTGGTTTGATTACTGCATAAACAAAAACTGATACACTGGGACAGAGAAGGAAAACAACAAAAGACATGGACTGTGATGCTATACTAGCCCCCACCACCATATAGCGATCTTGGTCTAGGTCAACAACAAAAGTTTTTCCGCTTGGTTTTGTTACTTGCAAACAAAAAAAAGGAAAATTGGAGCAGATAAGGAAAACATTGAAAAACATGCACTGGGTGGCTAAGATCAACCCCACACCCACCACCACATAGTGATGTTGATCTCGGTCAACCGAATAAAAATGTTCAATTTGTGTTTGTTTGTTGGAAAACAAAAATAATGAAAAATTGGGACACAGAAGGGAAACCAATGAAAACATGGACTGGGTCACTATACTATCCCCTCACCCCAAACGCCACATAGTGATTTTGTTCTAGGGCAACAAAATATATTTTTGGTTTGGTTTTGTTCCTGGCAAATGAAAATGCAAAATTGGGCCACATAAGGAAAACAATGAAAGACATGGACTGGGTACAATACTAGCCCTCCCTCCCACACCACATAGTGATTTTGTTCAAGGTGAACCCAAAATATTTCTTTGTTTTTGTTCCTTGAAATCAAAAAATGCAAAAGTAGGGCATATAAGGGAAAACAATGAAAGACATGGACTGGGTCACCACACTAGCACCCCCACAACACCACATAGTGATTTTGTTCTAGGTCAACAAACAATATTTGTTCATTTGTATTTTTCCTGGAAAATAAAAAAAATGCAACATTGGGGAATAGAAGGAACAAAATAAAAGACATGCACTGGGTTGCTATACTGGCCCCACACACACCACCACCACATAGTGAACTTGGTCTAGGTCAACAAAACAATATCATTTTGTGTGGTTTTGTTCATAACAAATGAAAAAAATGCAAAATTGGGGCATATAAGGGCAAAGAATGAAAGACATGGACTGGGTCACCATACTACCCACCCACCCCATAAAACAAAGTGATTTAGTTCTAGAGCTACCTAAAATATGTTTTCATTTAGTTGTGTTCTGGCAAATGAAAAAATTCTAAACTGGGACATATAAGGGAGAACAATGAAAGACATGTACAGGGTCACCATACTAGCACCCCCACCCCACACCACATAGTGATCTTGGTCTCGGCAACAAAGACAAATATTTTCATTTGCTTGTGTTCCTGGCAAATGAAAAATATGCAAAATTGGGGAATATGTTAAAAGAATGAAAGACATGGACTGGGTCATTATACTAGCCCCCCCACCCACCACATAGTGATCTTGGTCTCGGTCAACAAATAAATATTTTACATTTGGTTGTGTTCTGGTAAATGAAAATATGCAAAATTGAGCATATATATGAAAACAATGAAAGACATGAGCTGGGTCACCATAATAGCCCCCAAACACCACATAGTGATCTTGGTCTAGGTCAACAAATCAATATTTTTTGTTTGGTTGTGTTCCTGGCAAACGAAAAATATGCAAAATTGAGCATATAAGGAAAACAATGAAAAACATGGACTGGATCACCATACTAGCCCCCCCACACACACACACCACATAGTGATCTTGGTCTATGTCAACAAAAATATTGTTCCTTTTTGTTTTTGGTACTGCCAAAAGAAAAAATTACAAATTGGGATATAGAAGGAAAACAATGAAAGACGTGACTGTGTCACCATACTATCAACCCCTCCCCCACCCACACCACATAGTGATCTTGGTCTAGGTGAAAAAATCAATATTTTTTCATTTGGTTAGTGTTACTGGAAAATGAAACATATGCAAAAATGGGGCCATATAAGGAAAACAATGAAAACATGGACTGGATCACCATACTAGCCCACCTACACACACCACATAGTGATCTTGGTCTATGTCAACAAAAATATTGTTCCTTTTTGTTTTTGGTACTGCCAAAAGAAAAAATTACAAATTGGAACATAGAAGGAAAAATAAAAGACACAGACTGGGTCACCGTAATAGCCCACCCCCAACACCACTTAGAGATCTTTGTCTAGTCCAAAAACAATATTTTTAGTTTGGTTTGTTCCTAACAAACTAAAGAAATGCAAAATTGGTGCATATAAGGGAAAACAATGAAAGACATGGAGTGGGTCAGCATACCAGCCCCACCCCCACACCACATAGTGATTTTGTTCTAGGTGAACCCAAAACATTTCTTTGTTTGGTTTTGTTGCTGACAAATGAAACAAATGCAAAATTCTGGCATATAAGGCAAAACAATGAAAGACATGGACTGGGTCTCATACTAGCACCCCTGACCCCACACCACATAGTGATCTTGGTCTAGGTCAACAAAACAATATTTTTTATTCGGTTTTCTTCACAGCAAATTAAAAAGTGCAAATTGGTGAATAGAAGGGAAAAAATTAAAGACATGGACTGCTAAGCTTTTACTAGCCCTCTACAACCACCACCACATAGTGATCTTGGTTTAGGTCAACAAGACAATATTTTTGTTTGGTTTTGTTGAGAACAAATGAAAATTTGGGGCATATAATGGAAAATAAAACACATGGACTGGGTCACCATACACCCCCCAAAAAAAAATAGTGATTTTTTCTAGGTCCAGCAAAATGTATTTTGTCATTTTGTTTTGTTCTTGCTAAATGGAAAAATCCAAAACTAGGCCTTATAAGGGAAAACAATGAAAGACATGGACTGTGTCACCATACTATCAACTCCCTCCCCACCCACACCACATAGTGATCTTGGTCTAGGTGAAAAATCAATATTTTTTCATTTGGTTGTGTTACTGGAAATGAAACATATGCAAAATGGGGCCATATAAGGGAAAACAATGTAAGACATGGACTGGGTCAACATACTAGCCCCCTAACACATAGTGATCTTGGTGTAGGTCAACAAATCAATATTTTTAGTTTGGTTGTGTTCCTGGCAAATGAAAATATGCTAAATTGGGGTATATAAGGAACAATGATAGGCATGGGCTGGGTCACCATACTATCCCCCCACAACACATAGTGATATTGTTGTAGTGCAACCGAAACATGTTTTTCCTTTGGTTTTGTTCCTGGCAAACAAAAAATTAAAAATTGGGGCATATGGAAAACAATGAAAGACATGGAATGGGTCACCATACTAGCCCCCACCACACACACACCACACAGTGTTCTTTGTCCCGGCTCACAGAAGAATATTTGCCATTTTTCTTTTGTTCCTGGCAAAAGAAAAAAATTGAAAATTGGGGCATAGAGGGAAACAGTAAAAGACATGGACTGGGTCACTATACTAACCACCTCCACCACCACCACCACAACCACATAGTGATCTTGGTCTAGGTCAACCGAAAAAATGTGTGTCTTTGGGTTTTGTTGATGGCAAATGAAAAATTCTAAATTGGGGCGAGAAGGAACACAATGGAAACACATGAACTGGGACGCTATACTAGGCCCCCCACATAGTGATCTTGTGTAGGTCAAAAAAAGTTTTTTCTTTTGGTTTTGTTACTTGCAAATGAAAAATGCTGAACTGAGGCAGAGAAGGGGAAACTATGAAAGACATGGACTGCAAACTTTACTAGACCACCCCACCACCACCATCACATAGTGATCTTGCTCTCTAGGTCAACAAAACATAATTTTTATTCGGTTTTGTTGCTGGAAAACAAAAACATTCGAATTTGTGCAAGATAAGGAAACAAATAATTAATAACATGCTTTTTAAAAGGAAGAATTAGTTCTCCATCTGAGGAAAGCATACACTACACACAAATGTCATACAGGTAAAAAAAAAAAGCAGATAATATGTTTACTTTGAGATTCATGCAATGGAAATTAAAATGTGATAAATTTGAGGAGTGAACAGCTGAGCCACATGACTAAATTGGTTGTTTTGCTTTGTGGCTGTGTTAGATATCCTCTATGGCATCTAGAAAGTAACACCAAATGTGTCAGGAAGGCTGCAGCAGCGCTGCTACTGCTGAGGGGTTAGTGCTTAGTGAGAGAATTCCAGTACAGAACCAGCCAGAACGGTACATTTGAGGTTATGGCTACACTGAGTGTATGTCCTCTCTCACACTCTAGGCAGACGGATGGCACGACGCATAGTAAAACAATTCCCCAGCACTAATCATAAGGCACCATATCTGGTTGATTTGTGGTAGATAGCATGGCCTAAGGATTGGAGTACAGTGATTTTTAACAACAGAACACCAGTCCTAGTCTCAGTACAGTTACTGACTCACTCGGGAATATGAGCTAGTCAGTTGATCTCCTTGTTCATCAGTTTTCCGCATGGAAAGACATGCACGAAAACTACAGTATGTGTTATAGCACGCATCATACCCCGGTAAAGAATTGTATCAACAATTCAACCTGCAAGACAGTCATTTCTGTGGAAGTTGTTTTTTAATACTGGTTCCTGTTCTGCATCTTTCCTGCCTTTAGTAAATGCTAGTCCCTAAATTGCATGGATCCATTACTTGGCTGACAGAACAGCTAATAGTGGAAGGCTGTCGCCTCAGTCTCTGTAGCCAGACTCATTGCACACCGGCTCCAGCCTTTATACATGTAGGGTGGCATATGTGAACACACTGATGACGGGCTCAATAGGTCAGATAAGAAGCGACATGTGTGAGAAACAGCCCAAAAATACCTAGATGCAGCACCTACGATAGGAGCTACCAAACAGCAGAAGCAGCAATAGGATGGGAGCAGCGGGAACGAGCAGCACACAGCCCCTGTTTCCAAGACGGCAGGAAAGAATGACTGAATGTGCAATCACAAGCACACTGATTGCATGGGTGCATGAGACCTGGGTGGTTAGTATGTGTGTGTGTGGTGGGAGGTACACCACAAAGACGGCATTAGGTCAGACCCGAGGGAATGTCAATTATTGATTATAAAAAAAAATATACACTTGGGCTGCCCAACGTAAAGGTAAAAAATTATTGTAGCCTCATAATGAATGCTAGTCATTATAGAAGTTTGCTGTTTGAGAAAACACTAAAATCAGTAGGTTCGAAAGCTGACAGTGTCCTCTAAGTAATGCTGTTCACAGGTGTGTATTGGATCACACATACTGTAATGTAACGCAAAACCACCCTGATCCCCACACAATCATGTGCCGGTGATCAGCACATTGCTCGCTATCCATCATGGCCTGCCACCAACCAAGTTGTACTACCTGCTGTTACAGTATGCACTTAGTGACAGCTCAGTCAGCATCCCACATCTCTGCTTGGTCAGTTTCTCACCTGTGCTGACACTCAGCATCCATTCCTGGCTAGATAGAGCAGGCAGGGAAGTGGTGTGGCCATGTACATTTATACCTCCCTCCAGTTCTCAACAGTTTACTCCTCCTCAAACTCAGTGACCCGGGATGCTTTAGCAAGTTCATGTGTCCGCTCCATTTACTATCCCTATCTTTGTAGTTGGTATCTAATGCTGTCCTACTGTCCAGCCCTCATTATTCTTGGACCTCATAACTTCAATCATTTGTTTCTCTAGCTCTGTGGAGATCTACATCCTCCCTTCCCAAGGCAGTGTCCTCTTCCTCTGGTAACCACCACCCTATCTATCCTTCATACACTACCAAAACTTAAAGAAATGAGTGTTCTCACATCCTAACTCATATATGACACATCCATTCACCCCTTCCCAATCTGTTTTCAGGAAATATGATCTACTGCCACCTCCTTAATTGACCTCACTGACTATATACGACAGAGATGGCCATGACCAAATCACCTCATCAGTTTAGGTCATCCGGTTAAGGCCTTCAACACTGACTCCTACTCCCTTCTCTTAGACTACCGATCAACAGCTGGTCTATTTCCTCAGCCACAAACTCACAAAGCAAAACTCAATGGTAGAACCAGTCAAGAATTCTGCTGAAATTTCACTCACATACAGATTGGAACTGGTGTCTCACAGGGCTCAGTGTTAGGCCCTTATTATTCTCCATCTTTCTAAATGACCTTCCATCATCTGCTCACCCTCCACCATACACATGTACGCTGCTGAAACGGTTCTTATACATCTGTTTCAACCCTGTGGAGGTTCAATCCAACTTGCAGCATGATTTTGACAAAGTTCTTCTGGTTTTCAACCATCCACTGTTTCTTAATGCCAAGAAGACTGTGTCCATGACCTTTGTCACAATGCAGAGACTCTATAGGCTTGCCCATGCCCACTTTCTGCAACCTTGATGATAATCTACTTGAATACACATCCTGCTTCAGGTACTTTGGTGTTTGGCTGGACCAACACCGAAACTTCTCCGGACATATCGACGCTATCCTTAAAAATGGTGTCCAAGTTGGTGCCCTGTTCAGGAACTATCGCTGTATTCCTGCTCCTATTTATTTTGAAAATTTTCAAAAGTGCAGAAACGGTCTCGGACTGGAAAAGGACACCAGCAGGAACAAAGAACCACTGATAGATTATACGGTTCATCAGGGAATCGAGGTGTTACAAAAATTAAAGTGACACTATAACACCATGAGCAATGTTACAATCTAAAGGTCCATCACTCTGCCCCTGGCTGGAGCTTACTTGATGGATGGGGCAATCTGACATGGCAGCTGAAAATGAATTCAGCTTATCTTCACGAGACGATGATGCCTGGTTCCCACCACCTTCGTGACACAACGATCCATAGCTGCAAATGGGGGGTAGTAACAAGAACAAAAAGGAAAGGGACCTGGGGTAATCTACATCAGATGACCTTAAGGTTAGCAAGCAATGTGAGAAGGCAGTAGGGAGGGCTGGGGGTATGCTGGGATGTATAGGAGAGGCATCAGCAGCAGAAAAAGGAAGTTGCGATCCTCTGTAGAGACAGTTGGTGAGACCCCATCTGGAGTACTATGTACAGTTCTGGGGACCCCATCTCCACAAGACATAGACAGGATAGAGGCAGTCAAGTGGATGGCAGTTAAAATGGTGCAGGGTCTGCAAGAGAAGCCGTATGAGAAGAGACTAAAAAGCTTAATATGTATACCCTTGAGGAAAAGGGAGAAGGGGGACATGATAGAAACTTTTAAGTACCTCAGTGGAATCTACAAAGTCCAAGAGGGTAGCATCTTTCAGAAAAAGAGACGTAAGAACAAGGGGACACAAGTTAAAGATGGTGGGGGTTCAGGGCAATGTAAGGAAGCATTATTTCACAGAGAGGGTAGTGGATGCATGGAACAGCCTTCTGAGGAGGTTGTGAGGTCTAAAACTGTGGAGAATTCAAGAATGCATGGGACAGACATAAGGCAATTCTTTTGGGGGGTAGGGAGAAATAGGCTGTTGGTTAACTAGGATCTGCAGCCTATCCTGTAGGTAGGAAATGGACACACTAGATGGGACAAGCGGTCCTTATCTGCCGTCAAAGCATGTGTTTCATGCTGTGCCCTATCTGCTGTCATGTCAGGCATGCACTATACCCAGATGCTGCTTGTTCTGTCCCCGTTCACCACTACCATATGATCCACTTTACTATAGAGTCCTCCAGAATTATGACTGACTGCTTTATGGGCTCTCTCTGACTCTCTCTCTCTCACCTCTCTTCTGTCTATCTCACCTCTCTCTCCTCCATCTCTTTATGCGACGCTTTTAATGCCTCAAAGCCTTCCCCCGCCCCCAAGCTATTCACACCTTCTGCCTCCCGGTCTGTGTCCTGACTTCTCCCTTGCCAACAATGGCTGGTGAATCAGCTTCACTCAATCAAACCAATACGGATTTACGCGAGTGCGCAGGGTGGCATACAGTGCCTCAAACCAACAGTGCCATCGACGGTGTAACGAGATATATCAACCACTATGGATAATTTCCCAGTGCTCATCCCAAGCAGAATTGTGTGTCATAGTAAAAAACAAATAGGCCACAAAGGAACACGGACATGTATGACAGAGTGACTGGCAATCTGATGCTAAAGACACTGATGTGCTCAATTCATGGTGTCTTGCAGTGTGTTCAGACTACTGGATTTAGCTTGATGACCCAATTGTTCGTGTGATTGTGCTGTACTCAAACACATAAACTGAAGCACATTACCAAGGGTAAGCAGGTGAGAATAGCCCTGATTGAGACTCAGTGGGGTCTAATGAGTGCAGTCAACTGCCATCAAGTGATGCAGTTATACACAATGGGACTGTTGAACTACCAAATGCCCCCACACCCACCTGAAGCTGAAGAAGAGAAAATAAGTATAATTATGTTGTAGCAATGGAATACCATGGAGGGGAAAACAAATATCAGTGTCTTTTTTTAAATTTTGGGTGGACAGTAAAGCACTATGAGTGGATGGGCACCACAAAGTGTGACACAGGGTACATACATAGCACAAGAGGAAAACTGGAACCAGCACACACGGAATGATGACACAAACAAATATAGAAAAATGGATATTCGTGGCAGACAAAGACTACTAGGCCATTCCCGCCTGCCAGCGGGCCCAATACAGGTAAGCATCTGCTCACCCTAAGTGATCCATGTCTCGTCACAACTCACGCCCAGCCCAGTAGGAGTCCAGGATTAGAGGTATACATCCCTGTTGCAATGAAGTAGCCACCCGGGTTCCCCCTCACTGTTCATCAACCCAGCTTCACCAAGAGTCCTCTGGTGGCCACCGGCATTCCTGGTGCCTGTTCTGGTGTCCTGGGAAGTCAAGGAGTCACCCAAGAGCAGCACTGTGACTGCCTCATTATCCCTGTTACCACTGGCTACCTGTGGGTCCCCTCCCCACATTAGCCTGCGTGTCTCCACCACCTCCTCTTGCTCGAACCATGTCCATCCCCACAGGCTCAAACCAATATCTCCCTTTGTACTGATCCTCCTTGGATCCATTACATCCTGCTGGATCACTGTGGTCAATGTCAGTTTGTACACCGGGAGCAAGGCAACACCACCCATCCTGCTACAGAGCTTTCTCCTCACTGAGCCACCACCTGACTCTCCTTTCTTTTGGCAGTGATGCTTCTGGGTAACACAGTATCTCCTACTGGAACATTGACCCCCAGCCCCCAGCTCATTTCCTCCATCTTGACCAATGCCAACACTTTTTCTAGCTTTACTTGTGTCTCCCCAGGTTCCCCGAAAAAATATTTTCTTTCTGGTTTTGGTGAAATTTCAATTCCCCAAGAGAAGTTCCCCATGTCTCCCAGATTGTGTGCCCTGGAAACATCCTCCGAGGGAGTGTCTCCTTCTCCTTGCTGCTGCGTCGCTCTCCAGTGGTTCCTATTAGTTGCTTCCTTCTCCTGTCAGTGTGATGAGGTGCATAACTGTGTTCTGGCTGGACGCCCAGGCTTGTCCTTCACATGTTTGTTGTGGCAACATCTGAATATAGGCACACAATATGCAGCGCCTTCCTTCTTTTTCCTGAACCTACTGTCTTCCACCCTCCTGAACCGTGATGTGCCTCAATGCCTCCCGATCTCCTTGATGTGTCCCTCTGCCGTGTTACTTCGCCTGCCTGGTTGGTACATGCTCAGCTGTAATAGTTCCTGTCTTAACATCAATGATATGTGATCATCATTTGCATCCTCCACTCCGCTCACTTCTTATACCGACAGGTGTAGCAGGTTAACATGACTGAGAGACTTAGCATGCCAACCAATGCCCATCCGCCCCACCGCCAACCATTGAGGATCCCCATGGACACCTCTGGTCACTTCCCTAGACCAGTGGCAATGTCCACCTGTCATAGTTGCTCGCCTCCTGTTGGATGAAAGTTGTCGCGTCTCGCACCAACAAGTACAACTTGTCCATCATTTCACCTCTCACTGTCTCTCATTGCCCGCCACAACAGCCATGGTTGCATGCTAAGCCAGTTTACCTCCAGTGGTCTGCAAGAGCTGACTGCACAGTCGGCAACATTCCTACCAACAATCTCCATTTAGTATTATCGCCACCCACAGCCAGTGTGGCCTACACTCCATCACAATACGCATGCCCTGTTGGCTGGATGACACCACAATTGTACTTTCCATAAACATTTGGACATTCTCCCCGGCCTGGGGTACCTCCCACCGGTTAACACCGCACTTTGTCCAAGTGGCCAAACTGGGTTGGTCCAAGATGAAGAACCCTTTTCAGTTGTAGTAGATAACACACAGCCCTTATAACCAGTTCTAATTGAGGTAAAAATTTTAGCAACTAAACACTTCTAAGAGGTTATCACAGTTTACAAGAGATTTTAGCCAGAAGAAACTGCACCATCATTTGTTTTGAGCATATATTGCATCAGTTTTCCCTCAATTGTGCTCGGCCTCACCAGTCTGTAGTTCCCAGGATCGTCCAGGGGCCACTGTTGTGGAGAGGTACCACATGTGGCTACCTCCAGTCTCTGGGAACACATCCTGTATTTAGCACAGTGTTTAACAGATCCACCAGTGGCCATGCCAGTACCCCTGCCAGCTCCATAAGCATGCTGGGATGTAACCCATCTGGCCAAGGTGCCTTGTGTACCCACAGGGACAGAAGGACCCCAGCAGCCTTTCCACCATGATGACCCCATCTGTGGCTCTTCCACCCACCCACGCACACCCTTTCCTGCAGGAATGGCACAATCCCAGTCCTCTCCCTTATGAACCATGAAAAGAAGTGCTCCTGCTACTTCAGCCTTCCCGCACCCACTTACTGCCTGTCCTGATGCTAAGACCTGTGATCCAAACACTGCTCAACACATTTATATGTAAGAACGAGGGGTACCATACCAGGCAGCTTATTTAAACTCCTGAAGTTTTTACTGCACTAATCGGGTAACGCAATGCAGCTTCACTTTTACGGACAGAACGAGAGTGATTGAAGCAGATTCTCCAGTTCTCTACAGGAGGAGCCTGGTAGGTAGCTGTCATGTATACAGCATCCTCTGCTGGCACACCACAGAGGATCTTGTCTGGCAGCTTATGACAATACTGTAGCATGACTACTTGGCCTTCCACATGTGCTACCCGCAAGACTCTACAGCGCAGGAGCACAGAGCTCCTTCCTGTCAGCACGGCCACAATGACTCTTGCTCCATCAGCCATTATGCAGGGGGGTCCTCATTCGGCGCAACCCAATGCGGTTGGAGAGGGATACCACTGCCAATACCTCTACCTCCTTCTATTGGTGAAAAAATTGTTCACCATCTGGACTTTAGTTGACAGATCAAGGGCCATGCATCACATTTGCAGCCGGCTCCAAAAGAGTCCCAGCCATAACTGGCAGCTCAATGCTTCATTTAAGTGCCCTGGGATCCTCACTGTACCCTATAGAAGTCGGGTCAAAAAATGGAGGGCAAACGCACAAAGTCCCAGCTGAAAGGCAAAACAGGTTAGACAAACTAAATTCCTTAATACTCAGTCAACATATAATACATAAATACTACAGCCCAATAAGAGACCCACTATGCCTACTTAGCAATGGCAACAATAAAGCACATACACCATGGCTCTGGCGGACTCGAGCAAGAGAACTCACAGTCCCTCCCTTCTTAGTAAACTGACTGGGTCAGCAAGCTGGCAGCTCTTAAAGACACCACTAGAAGCATTCTAGTAAAACACAATGTATAATGGGGTTACACTTAGGAAAATTAGATTATGCAACAAGCAGCAGCAATAGTTTCATTTGTGAATCTCATTCTCACCATGCTGTCTCAGAGGTGGTAGAACATGTTGAACTGCCTTGCCTGTAAACAAAGGAGAGATATGCACCACTATTCAGGGCATCTTTACATTGCACATATAGTCGAATTTAGGTAATGTCATTCACAAACTGGTATGGAAAATCTTCATGTTCCTGTGCCCACCACCAACAAGCAAAAAATGTATACAGTAATACAAGTTGATACACAACAAATGAACGGTGATCTAGTGCAACCACCCTCACACCACCTCACAACACTTACTACAGCAGAAACCCTAAAGGAGGTGCAGAGAGCATATTATCCTCTCACCACCACCACCACGAGCTGATGACTGACTGTCATGATGGAATGTACAGTCCATTAACCATATAGTGAACTTCAACAGTACACATGCACAGCGCAGTCAACAAACAGAGGTGTTGGTGATAGGGGCAATGTGTCAAGGCGATGCCATGGGGTTTAATCGAAGGTGGTGGGTACATTATGCATGATAGCAGGTGGTTCTGTCAAGTAGACCACAGAACATGTGCATTTTTGGGGGTATATGGAACATGAACTGGCGGCCTCAGATGTAGGGGAGGTGATCTCAAAGAAGTACAAGTCAGCATCATGGAAAGGGAACATGATGTATAATAAACATCTGTATCACAAACATCAGCAAGGAGCAGAACACTGTAGTGTGGTTGGAGATGCTCGACATTGAGGAGAGTGATTGCATATCACTATTAGTGAGCACTAAATCAGGGTGCTGAAAAGTGGGATTTATTACATCAAGGAAACAATTAAGACTCTGAGGAGGGAGATAGCATAAATGCAAAAATATTAAGTGCTGCATTAGGGAACATGACTTCGGAGTGGTTACAAAAAGTATAATTGGCTGTGTTACAAGGCAATGTTACAATGTGTGTCTCATCATCAGTGCACTTGTAGACACCTAAAAGCTCATGGTGCCTACTGACACACTGATGACTAATTAAATACAATGTGTGAAAAGTGCAGCTGGATACAGTACAACAGAAATGATAGATAAATAAAGCTACACATAATAGGTTTCGTTGTGCATTAGATCATTTGTGATTACCATTCTCTAGCCATTCTGAGGTGAAATTGCAGGACTTTGGGGAAGCTTGTAGGTAGGATGACACTAGCTGTCATGCAAAAGGAGAATGGGACAGAAATGGGGAAGTAAATAGAGAGGGACTGAAGGAGGAAGGAAGTAGGATCGAGTTACTGACAGTGGCTGCACACCTCCCCACCTGCTTTAGACATTGTTAGAAGTGCAGGCAGAGCCAAGGGCAGGTTCTTATCAAACCAAAGGCGGGTCTCACACAGCAGAGAATGCCAAAGTTATATTTCGATTTCTTACAAAAGTGCAAGGAAGAAAAACAAACAAATGGTTGTATCTTGATGGATGAAATATGGAGCACCACAGAGCCTAATTCAAGAATGCTGAGTGAGATTACAGATTCTTGGAAATGTCTGACAGTGCAGCTTTAAGGTCAACAAGTCTAGTAGTTGTATGTGTCTCCTTCTGTCACCAGCAGCCCCACATCTAAATAGAAGTAGGGTCTGTGTTCCCAGTTTACTATGTCCATATGGGTAGAAGTCCACATGACCCATCAAGATTACAATCACCCTCACCCAGCTCAGTGATGGTACTTTTAATATTATCATGTACTGTATCCAGTATAGTTTTAAACACTGCTTTATCTGAACATGCTGCTATCACTTGTGGTAACTAGTTGCAATATTATACCTCTGAATAAAGAAGAACTTCTTTTTCAGTTCTGAAGTATCATCAGGATGACAAGTAAGGGCAGTTCCTGCTACTTGCAGCTTCAGTCAGCGAGATGCAGATTGCAGCCTTTCATCTGCAGCTTCAGCAAGGAGCAGGGCCATCCTTGACTCCCAAAGGGACTTTATTCATGCAGCTAGTCAATGAATCCACTAAAGATGGGGCAGTGCTGGATCTGGTGCATACAAAAGGGATGACTTTGCAGACATCAGAGTGGTCAGTCCCCTAGCACCAATGATCACCATATTGTATGGTTTAACATTAAGAATGGAACAGAGGCAAACCACATGAGGACTAGTGTCCCAGACTTTAGCAGGGTGGATTTTAATGAAATTGGATACTGCCTCAGAAAATAACTTGTAGGGGGTATTGCCAGGGAGGGTTAGAAGGCAGTAGGGAAACATAAGGGAGGGCATAAGTAAGGCAACCAGCCTCTCCATGGAGGAAGTGAATGTAAGCAGATTGAAATACAGACTATTGTGATTCTCTAGGATGTGGCCAGGGTGGTTAAAGAAAAAGTTGACATTCTGGAGGTATAAGGAGATGCAGAAGGAGTAAGGTAGGGAGATTACCAAATGATACAGAGGATGCAGGAAGGCAGTGAGGAAAGCAAAAGGTGCAGACAGAGGAAAGTATTGCCAAGAGGTAGCTAAAGGATAAGGAGAAATTGTTTAACTAGGAAAGGCACACTTAGCAAGAGCTTGTTTCCAGGTTTGACCTGGGAGCACAAGGAAGTTAAGTGACTTGCTTAGGGTTACACAGCTTGCACGTAAGGGCAGATGGAATTCAAACCCAGGTCTTGAGGTTTGCAGCTCAGTGCCATTAACCACTGTACTATACTGCCTCCCACTACACTCATGCTGCCTCCCACCTCTTGATATTTCCTTCTTCATGTACATAAATTGTACAGAAAGTACATAAATGAGAAGAGGATGCCAAGGAGAGGCATAGTGAGAATAAGGATGATGGCAGTGCTGGGGCTGCAGAGAAGTAGACAAAAAAGATATCCTGAGCAGGTACTTTTGCTCAGCCTTCACAGTGGAGGGAGAGGGATGGACCAAGAAGATGGACGTGGAGCAGCAGGAAAACAGTGGATAGGTGGGCACAACTACATTTTCAGAGAAAAAGTTCTGAAGGGATATGCAGCCTGAAAGTGACAAGGCTATGGTACCAGACAGGATACACCCAAGGCACAAAAGGAACTCGTGGAGATGCTTGTTGCTCCACTGACTTCCTTATTCAACACATAAGTCTGGAAACTGGCATGGTTCTGGAGGAGTACAGATGTAGTCCTCTACATAAGAGCAGCAGTAGGAAGGAGGCTAGCAACAACAGGCCAGTCAGTCTCACCTTGGTAGTGGGTAAACTAATGAAAACCTGTTAAAGGAAAAGCTGGTATAATATCTTGATCCAGAGTGCTGCATGATCACAGACAGCATGGATACATGAGCTAGGAGTCATGCCACATATCTGATTGATTTTCTTGGCTGGGTGACCAGCACAATAGCTCAGTGGAGGGCAGTGGACATGGCCTCTTTGGATTGTAGAAAGGCCTTGCCACACAGGAGACTGATTAAAAATTGAGCAGCCTATGAACTGGACAAAAGTGCTGAATTGGGTTAGAAACTGGTTAACAGATAGGAGACAGAGGGTGGTGGTTAATGGCACTCACCTAAAGATGGTAGAGATCAGTGGGTGTTGCATGGCTCAGTGCTGTGACTGAACCTCTTTAATATCTTCATAAGCAATGTTGCTGAAGAACTAGAAGGAAGGAAATCCTTTTGCAGATAACACCAAAGTATATAATAGGGTGGACACTCTGGAGGGGTGGAAAATGCAAAGGGATTTTGGAAACCGAGGAGTGTCAAGAGCATAGTAGCTTGGGCCAATGCCAAAAGTGCAGAATCATGCAACTAAGAAACAGATACCCAGGGATGAGAGAGGGATGGAGGGTGGTTTTGACAGTCACTTAGCAGAAAAGGGACCTTGGGGTTATTCTATTTGAAGACTTCAGTGGCAGGGCAGTGTGACAAAGTAGTAGATTAGGCTAGCGGATGCAAAGGGAGAGGTACAGTATCTCCACTAGGAGGGAGGGAGGGAGGTTGTGCTGCCAATGATATTGCTCCAATTGGTGATACCTCACCTGAGTATTTGATTCAATTCTGGATGCTATACTCAGAAAAGACATAGACCAAGTGATGGCAGTCCAGAAGAGGGCATCCAAAATAGTATAGGGGTTCACGAAAGCCTTAAGAGGAGACCCTAAGTGATCTCAACATATACTTTCTGGAAGAGAGGCAGTGAGAGGGGACATGATAGAGACTTTGAGTACCCTCACGGGTATCAATAGGGTACAGGAGTAATGTCTCTTCAAATGAGTGTGCACCAGGACCGGACAGCATGTGATGAAGCTGGAAGGAGGAGGATTGTAAGAGGTATATGAGGAAGTGCTGCTTCCTGAAAGAGTTGTAGACACTTGGAACAGACTGCCAGTGGAAGTGGTGGAGGTGAAAATAGTGTAGGACTTCAACCATGTGAGGAACAGACATAGGGAATATTAATAAGTAGGCAGGTAGAAGGGTTGGTCTCTGAAGACCAGTTAGGGTATGCAGAGACAGACTAGACAAGGATGTTTTGAGCAGAGTTAGTGGGCCATGCAGTCCTTTTCTGCTGACAAATTATGTGTTTCTCTTTTCTATAAAGAGATAGCCTCATCTTAAATTTTATTTAAGTTTATTTTTTTCAATAAACACTATAAACTATGCTTGGTTATGAAATACATTTCTGTATTTCTCAGTTTATGCTAACTGAGTAGACCAACTGGAACAGAAGACCCTTTTCAATGGGTGACTCAGAATTAGTTACATCAATGAACATGCAGGATGGTATAGGAGCATAGAAGGATGATACAACAGTATGGACATGAAAAGTTTAAACAAAACATTAATAAGCTGGGTAAATAAGTTTTACTTGAAGGCAAACCTTGCTCATAAGTGAACAATTCCATAACCAGGTAGCTCAATAATATAGAGTATAGAGATAAATTGATTAATCAGTAAACATACTGTGCAGTATACTGTAGCTCTTGGGAGCAACCCATAACAACATTAAGCAATGCAGGATAAAAAAAACACACTTTAATATTGAGCAAAGAGTTTCAAGATACTAGTAAGGTACTTTCCCCAGTTCACCCCTGTACTTCTCTCCTTTACCCTCTTCAGACAAGGCCACTGACTCCACTTGACACAATATTTATCTTGCCGTATTGTTCTTTTGACTTGACTTGGAACCTCTATAAAAAGCCCTTGGCTCAAAGGTCTTTCTGATTTGTTAAATAAATAAAATAAAATAAAACAAAGTAATAATAAATTGGGAAAACTACAGTAGTTATGGACAAGAAAGCCATACACACAAATTATAGAATCTAGATACTTCAAAATCTTCAGGCCTAGATGAGCTTATAATCCTGATTTCTGCATGAGGTTGCTGAAAAGATTAGTGAATTATATTATACAATAACCCTTTGTTAAAGGAATGATACCTGGAAAAGGGTTACTGCTATCTCTATCTTTAAAGATGAGGAACAAAAACGAGCAAGCAACTATCAGCCCATTAGCCTTACATCAATGCTGGGAACAATGATGGAATTATTTCTATGGGTACATCTAGCTGTACAAATGTAACAACTAAGAATTGTAGAGTATAGCCTACAAGGCTTTGAGATCAGTAGATCATGTCTGACAAACTTCTTCATTTTCAATGAAAATGTAAGTGAGGCCTCGATAATGGTACCCCGTGACCCTCCTTTTGTGAACGTTAGTAAGGCAGTTGACAAAAGTCCCTTATATTAACCTCAGTGACAAACTACATAACACTGGATTTAATAATCTCACCATTAAATGGGCAAGACAGTGGATGAAAGATTGAATGTAATAGGTCCAAGTTAATGGGCATGTATCAGTCCCAGAACTGAATGCAGAGGGGTCCACTAGGATTAGTCCTGGGTCTCTTGCTGTTCATGATTTAGATTACCAAGATGACTAACAACACAAAGGATGGTTAAGCAAGTTTGTTGATTACACCAAGCTAGGTGGTCCAGCCAGAAACACAGCAAAGAAATCATCACCACACTCAGAGTTGAATACCATGTATACCTGGGCTAATAGAAATAGATAAACCTTTAATACAGACAAATGTGTCATATTACTGTGCATTTTGACCACAACAACAGAAAACACAAGTAGTATCTCAGTAACACTAAGTTGAAGAGCAGCCGACACCTTCAGGAGAACTGTTATAAAACATACAATAGTAATTAGACACAGTTCAGCTTATATTTAAGCAATATACCATGACAGAGGTGGGTATATTGGTGGATTTACCAAACCTGGTGTGGTTCGTCACAAGATGCAGCTGAGTGACTTAACCACACCAGAAGTGGTAAATCCACTATATACCCATCACTGACATGCTATATTACTATTATACAATGTTCAACTTGTTTTTGTTTTATAATGATATAAAAATTTTACAGTGGGTATACTGGAGGATTTATCACGGTCATGTGATGTGTTTTGACCAATGAGATTACAGGATTTGCATACCCCATTGTATAATCTACATTAGCTCTGTCTCTCTCCTCCCCTTTATTTTTACAGAGGTACAGTGCATGAAAACAGGATTTTGCACCATCAGTGTCATCCATTCCTGTTGCTTAAGCCCTACCTGTGGTAATAATAATGGCTGACTACATTCAAGAAAGGTGGGTTTAAAACTTGTGAGGGGAAGGATAAAGGATGGCTGAGCAGAAGCCTTCTCCTCCAGACGAGGGTAGCCTTCAAACCCAAGGGGAGGGGAAACAGACTGGGGGTGGAGGTTTCAGGAGGAACAGAGGAGGATGGAAGTATAAGGAACCTGGCTGGGGTTCGACAAAGGGATCAGGGATAAGGGTGGGGTTGGTGTTAGTAAATGCCAGGAGCTTGGAAACAAGTTGCCAAAGTTCCAGGCCATGCTGTTCGGGGGGGGATGTTAGCGGTCATGGAGACGGGGCCAACAAAACCGTGGACTGGGACCTAAACATGGGGTACACTATGTTAGGCAAGGATAGAAAGGAGGGCAGAGGGGTGGAGTGGCTATGTTCATTAGAGATGACATAGAAATTGCTAGGGTAGAAGAGGCAGAGGGAAATATGGAGGCCTTATGGGTCACTCTTACGATCCCCAGCAGGAGATAAGGTCAAGCTGGGTGTGGTATATAGACCCTCCGGATGGGTGATGTTCTGAGGATGGTTTGCTGGACAACATCATTGCCTAGTGTGGACCAAAAGGGAAGGAGTGGTGTTGATGGGGACCTTAATATGCTAGGTACAAACTGGGGAACCATGTCCTCTAAGGTGGTCAAGGAGCAGAGGCAGCTGGACGGCTTCCAGGATGTGTTCTTAACACAGCATGTGATGGAGCCCACAAGAGAGGGGCATGTCCTGGATGTGGTTCTGGCAGATGGGGATCTGGTAAGGACCTGGTTGTGAGGATCCTGACTGGGAGCGACCACAATACTGTCTGGTTTCAAATAAGCATGGGGAGGGTGGAGATCTAGGACACTGGCAGTGGACTTCATGGGGGCAGACTTTGTGGCATGGGAAATATTCTCAAGGATCACTTGAAGGATTACATCAATGACAAATGTGGAAAGGAGATGAGGTCATAAACGGGGACTTCATGAGGCAGTCAGGACCTGCGCTAAGGTGAAACATAAGGGAGCAAGGTCACATAAACCATGCTGGTGGTCCAGTGAGGTTCAGGTAGTGGTCAGAGAAAGAAGGCGGCCTACAAAAATATAAAACAACAAGAGGATAGGATAATGAAATGTGCCATCTTACATCTAGAAAAGTCACCCAGATGGTGAGGGGGCAAAGTCCAGTAAAGAGCAGCGGCTGGCACAGGGATACATGGAGGGAAAAGGGTTCTTCCGTACATTGGGGAGCAGAGAAAGCTAAGGCCATCTCAGCAGATTGAGATCAGAAGGAGGGTGGTGGAAGAGGCGAGGACCAGGCAGAGGTATTTAACTAGTACTTTGCCTCTGTGTTCACTAGGGAGTGGGATGGGATATCTACAAAGCAAGGCACAATGGGGATAGAAGCGGCAGTGAGTGGGATCAGGGAGGCAACAGAAAAGGAGCAAGAGGAGGGAGAGGTACCCAGGGGTGTCACATCAGGATAAGGATAAAAAGGCCAGTAAGGTGGAGGGACGGATGATGCTATCTCCACCAGTAGGGGGTTAGCCCTCAAGGCCCTAAAGAAAGACAAATCTCCTGGGCCAGATGGCATTCATCTGAGAGTACTATGGGAATTGGTGGACATACTGGCTGCACCCTGGTGGAGCTCTTCAACAGGTCACTTGAGACAGGGAGGGTACCTAGGATTGGCAAGAGGCATAGTGGTGCCAATCCACAAAGGGGGGGCGAGGAAGTACCAGGTAACTATAGACCCATCAGTTTGACCTCTGTGGTGGGAAAATTAATGGAGAGTATACTAAAGGAATGATTGGGGTGTACTTGGAGGAGGTGGGAGGTCTGGATAGTCGGCAACATGGGTTTGTGCCAGGTAGAACATGTCAAATCAATCTTGTGGAGTTCTACGAATGGGTAACATCAGAACTGGACAGGGAAAGCCTGTGGATGTATTATTCTTCGACTTCAGCAAGGCATTTGACTCTGTCCCCACAATGGTCTGGTGGAGAAACTGATGGGGTTGGGAGTAGGCCCTTTGATGGTGAGATGTATTGAAAACTGGCTAGCTGGATGCACCCAGAGAGTAGTGGTCTGTGGGAAGCTTTCGAACCCCAGAGAGTTGGTAGGGGCACCGTGAGGGTTTCGGTCCTGAGTCCGATCCTGTTTAATGCATACATATCGGACATCAGGGAGGGTATAGGGTGTGAAATGAGTCTCTTCACTGATGACTCAAGATGGGAGCAGTAGTTGAGGGAGAAGAGGGAGGTTGGCCCTGCAAAGGACCTGGACACCCTGGAAAGCTGGGCTCACACATGGAAATTAAATTTCAATATCACGAAGTGCAAGGTGTTACATCTTGAGGCGAAACCTAAACACAGGTACACCCTGGGAGGGAGGCGCTGGCGGCTCAATAGGGGAAAAAGACCTAGGGTCATGGTGGATGCAATGGTGAATAACTCTGAGCAGTGCAGAGTGGTAGCAAGGCAAACAGGATGTTAGGATGCATCATAAGGGGATCACCTCTAGGATCAAGGAAGTGATTCTGCCTGTACAATGGACTGGTTAGACTTCACCTTGAGTACTGTGTACAGTACTGGAGACCACACTTGAAGAGGACATAGCTCCTGGAGAGGGTACAGAGGAGGGCTACTAAGATGATACGAGGGCTAGGATTTGACTGATGAGGACAGACTTGAGGAGCTCTGCCTGTTTTCATTGGATGAGAGGAGAGACAGGGGGACATGGATTGAGGTCTTCTGGCACCTAAGGGAATAAATAGGATAAACATGGAGGGATCTTTAGACTAAAGCAGGGAGGTATCACCAGAGGGCATGGTTTGAAGTTGGATGGTGGAAGGGTGAGGGGAAAAGAGGAGGAGGTTTTTCACTGAGAGGGTGATGGACCCTTGAATGCACTGTCTGTGAGCTGGTTCAGAGATCCACAGTGGAGGGCTTCAAGAGATGGTGGGACAGACACAGAAAGTGGATGTATCAGATGATGGCCTGTCCCAGGAGGTGGGGATGGATGATAGGGGTTTCTGGAACACAAGTGGGGTGGGGCTCGCACCCAACTAGGGATCTGAGATTTGAGCAGACCCGACAGACCGTAAGGCCTAATCTGCTGGCAATTAGTATGTTAGTATGTTAGTAATAATACTCGCTTGTGACATCACTGTCACTCCCATGGCATCAAATTGTGATGTCACATCAGAGGATTATGACTTCATGTAAGGAATGACATATAGAGGCAGATGAACTTTAATGAATAAAGATCATGTAAGCATGCAAATTTCCTCAATAATAAATAATGTATAGGAGAAATATTTTCAAGCTAAATTTTATCTAAATATTATGGGCTTGTTTGTAAAGCTCATTTATGATGCAAGGTGCTTGCTTCAAAAAGAATTGACGTAAGTGGCACTTTGCATCAGAAGTCACAGCACTCCTGATTTTCAAATATGGGCTGTAAGCAAAAAAGGAAGTCTATGCGCTAAAAATCACCCAGCACCACCCTTGCACTGAAAGTGGTGGTGGTGCACCTATGGAAGGAGGCTTGCACCATGGTAGGGCTGCAGCATCTCCTTATTTGGGATTTTGAAAGCCCTGCCATGGCCGCAAGTCAGGGCATTCATTAGGCCAGCCATGAGCTGGTCTAACAGCCCACGCACTCACAAATCAGGAGAGAAGAACGAAGTGGTTGGAAGCCTGTGAGGTAGTGGTACAGGATAGATGGCCCATGGTTGCCATAGTGGGCAATGGCACAGCAGGGTGTGGAAGGCACAGTGGTGGCACTAGGGCAGTCATGTTCTGATAAGTCCACAGACCCATGGCAAGGTAAGCCAGTATACAGACACTGACCGTGTCCCAGACCCCTGATGCCACTGGCCTTGCCAGATGTTTTGATCACGCACAGTCCCTGATCTGCAGTGACAAGCCATGCCTGCATGTTCCAGCATGGTGGAACAGTGTACTGAAATGTTGGGTGGTGGGGTATGCTGTGCAACACTCATGTATCAGACAGTGACAGTCCCCCACTGTGTAGTACATCATTATATGGCTCTACCTGCACTAGTCCAGCATAGTAGGTTATGGTGGCAAGGCCAGAGCATCCACACTCTATTCTGTGTGTTACCAGGTCCTGTACATGCTTCCTGCCAGACATCATTATGGCATCTGCTCATTGGGTGCTCTACCCATCTGCCATAGCTAGTATGGCACCTGTAGAAGAAGTATGCTATCACAGGAGGTGTGCATCAGGGCAGATATCACTGTCCAAGGCATGTCCCTGTCCACCAACAGCACGCCGTACCATGCAGGCATGGCTTGTTATCTAGCAGGGCTGGTAGCATCAGGGATCTGAGACACAGTCAGTGCCTGCATACTTCAGCATAACCTGACCATGGGTCTGTGGAATTGATCAGGGCATGACTGCCCTGGTATCACCACTGTTCCCTGCCACACCGTGCTGTGTCAGCACTGCCCATTGCAGCACCCCCAGGGCCATCTTCCCTGTACCACCACTCGTAGGCTTCCTCACTCCCCCAACATCATGGGTCTCGCCAGCATTGTGCCAGGCAGGGAGATGCTTGACAGGAGCCTCTGTCAACCCCTCTGGTGCACCAGATCTTTGCTTACAACACTCTGACTGCAGCAACTCTTGGATCTTTGGTGTAGGGACACCATTTGTACAAAAAATTAGCTCAGGGTCCCTGGCACACCCGGAGTTTTTGCAGGCAGGGATTGGTACAATCTAGCATCTCCTTAATAACCGAGCCCTATATTTTTAGACTTTTCCTGGAGGCATCAGCAGCTGTTTAAAGAGCAGTGCAATTAAAGTGGGTAATTGGGCAGGAAGGGGAAGGCAAAGCAGGGGATGAGGTATGGAGACCAAAATCATGGCAGAGAAAGTGAAGGAAGCCCTCAGGTCCCTTAAGACTGAGAAAGCACTAGGGCCAGATAGATGACATCCCAGAGTGCTGAAGGAACTGGTAGATGTCCTGGCAAACCCCGTGGTGGGCTTTTCAGCATCTCTCTGAGGACAGGGTGGATGCCCCAAGACTAGAAGGTGGAGCATATAGTGCCTGTCCAAAAGGGGAGGTCAAGGGAGGTGGCAGGGAGCTACAGACCCATCAGCCTGACATCAGTGGTGGGCAAGGTGATGGAGGGCATTATCAAGGTGAGGATAGGGAGGACCTGGAAAGTCGGGTGCCTGGACAATAGACAGCATGGATTCATCCTAGGAAATCATGTCAGACAAACCTTGTGGAGTTCTATGACTGGGTGATGACAGCCTTTACATAGGTAGACCGTGGACATCCTCTATCTTGACTTCAGCAAGGCGTTTGACTCTGTTCCTCACAGGGGCCTGTTAAATAAGCTGGGAGAAATGGGGGTGGGAAGCAGATGATCAGATGGATAGGCAGTTGGCTCAAGGACTGGATCCAGAGGGTCGTGGTTGTGGGATAGTCTCATCCCCAAGGAGGGTCATTAGTAGGGTCCCTCAGGGATCAATCATTTGGACCCTCCTGTTCAATGCCTATGTCTCTGACATAAGGAAGGGTATCAGGAGTGAGATGAGTCTCTTGTGGAAGACTCAAAACTGGAGGTGATGGTGGATGGGGATGAGGGGTGGGTGGCCCTACAGGGGGACCTGGAGGCTCTGAAAAGGTGGTCTAGAAAGTGGAAGCTGAGGTTTAATGCAGGGAAACAGGTACTGCATCTGGGAGCCAGAAACCCGGGCCAAGAGTACACCCTGGGATGCTACAAGTCTCAATGGCTGAGAGGGACCTGGAGGTGGTGGTGGATGTCAAGATGAACAACTTTGAGACTTGAAGGAGGGCAGTGGCCAAGCCAACAGGATGCTGGTATGCATCACTGGGGATCACCTCCAGAAGGAGGACATGATACACCCTAAGTATAACTGCTTGGTGAGGCTGCACCTCAAATACTGCATGCAGTTTTGGAGGCCACACTTAAAGAGGGATACTGATCTCCTGGAGAGGGTCCAGATGATGGCAACCAATATGATCTGGGGCTTGGGCTACTGGACCTATGGGGAGAGGCCTGAAGAGCTAAATATGTACACATTGGAAGAATGAAGGACCTGGGGACATGATAGAGGTTTTCAAGTACATGAAGGGTTAAATAGGGAGAAGCAGTCAAGGTGCTCCAAAGGAAGATGGGGGCAACTAGAGGGCATGGGTGGAAGCTGGAGGGAGAGATTCAGGAGAGAAAGGAGGAGGAGGTGCTACTTCACTGAGAGGGTGGTGGAGCCATGGAATGTGCTGCCCTGGGGCTGCTGGAGGCAGAGACGATGAAGGGGTTCAAGAGGGGTGGGACAAGTACAGGGAAAGGTTCTGGATTCAAAGTCCTGTACAGTGGGAGTATCCGGGACTGGGAAGGAGAAGTCAGAAAGAATGAGGATGGCAGCAAGGTCAGCTCTCAGGAGGGCTGACCAGACGAGCAGACACAAAAAGACCGTTAGGTCTATTCTGCTGGCATTTTAGTATGTTAGTAAATATTTGACCATACCTTTTTTCACTATAAAATATTCCAGGCATCTTCTAGTTTTACTTGGTGGCAAAGTTTTCTGTCCCACTGAAATTTGAGAAACTTATAAATGTTTTAATTTAGTTTTTCACAAGAAAAAAGATGGCTCCACATTTGGCTTAAAAATACCATTGTAGCCCCTGCCGAGGGTTAGGATCAAAAAATCATAATGTACAGCACATTACTGTAGGTACTTAGCAAAGTAGATTTAACAGGTATACTGATAATTATATTAACTGTAGCTGAAACAAGCTTTTGAAATCATAACTTTTATAGCACTTGGTTTAAGGGCAGTTGAATTAGAAAATGATTTAGGAGGTACAATTTCAAATGGCTTCAATAACCACAAGCAATGCAATGAAGTGATTAAAAAGCAAATGAGATACTGGGATGCATAAAAACTCGGTACTAGACATAGGAGGTTGTGTTGCTTGCATAGAACATTTGTTTTTGCTCACATCTACACCACTGCTCCCAGTTCTGGAGTCCACATTACAATAAGGGTATTATGGAAATGGAGTCTGTGCAATGCAGGGCAAATAGGCTGATTTCTGGAATGTAGAATGTGACTTATGATGCAAAACTGAGCATCTTGAACATGTTCAGTTTTGAGATAGAAGAGTAAGGAGGATATTCTCCAGATGTGTGAACATACAAGGACAGAAAGGTTTTGAAGCATAATAATTTATATGTAAAATACATGATCTTAGCATCAGTAGACATAATTGATAAATGAGAAAATCCTATGTACTTGAGACACTGAAGTATTATACTCAAGGGATTTTGATGGAATGGAATCCTCTTCCCATACACATTATGTATTCAAGGAATATGATAGGCTTTAAAATATCTCTAGATAATTCCTTCTTGGTGGGGGCAATTCATAAATTACTGCTTAGAAGCAAAGGATGGTTCTAACAGGCATTAGAATCATTCCATCCTGTTAGCCAGTATACCATGTAAGCCAGCGCAAAACAATTTAAATAACTTCACAGGTACTTAATACCTTTGAAGCAAGTTTCTGAACCACAATGAACTAAGTCAATTTGACACATTAGTGCAGTCAATTCATAAATTATAGCTGAGGAGCAAGGGATGATCCTAATAAGCATTAGCCTCCTTCCATCCTATTAACCAGTTTATACAATAGGAGTGAGAAGATAACCCATTAGATAAAAACAGGTATTCTCACTGCAGTGTGATGACTCCATGTATCACATCAGATGACATCATCACAGTGTGATATCTCCAGATAACACACTGTGATGACCTCATCAAACAAAAAAAAGCAGCACAAACACAGTTCTATTGTATAAAAGGAATATGAAATGGCTAGATGTGTGATCCAGACTATATCTGAACTGCTGGCAAGTGAGCTTAGGGAACCATCACTGTGGGTCCGCTTAGCTCACGACACTGAGCTCACTTGCCGCTCATTCAGATATATTCTGTATCACACACCTAGTGATCATGTATCCCTTAATACCATATATCCCAGCACAAAAGAGTATAATTACTCATAAGTACTTAAAATCTTTGAAATAAGTTTGTAAACCACAATGAAATGAGACTGTTTGACACAGTATTGCAGTCTTATCAATATAAAACATTTCTCCCAGAGCCTCATTAAATATGAGCAATATACTTTATAACTGAGGAGAATTCAAAAAAATTGTCTCAAAATGTTGTATGACTAACTAGCATTTGAACCTGTCCAGGCCAGTAGCAGCAAACCAGCTAACTTTAGTTGAAATAAACAGCATATTACTTCACTTCAGAACATATTCCAAGGACTCACATAATAATCCTAGCTACTTTATCTCACATTCTGTAAATTATTAGTTATAAATTAGAAGCAGTGACCTGCTCAAAATAACAGACAAAATGCATTTATTAGAGCTATTAACTCTTTCAACATGGCTTAAGACAATCCCAATGCACTGCATCCCTCCCCATTTTTTTTCAATTGCTACAGAAAACTCCTTTTCTTTGTAGATTCCTTTTCATTAGTAAATAATACAAAATCTTCCTAATTAGTTCCAGTGCACAACATATACAGAAAACATATGAATGTGAGTCCTTTTGCATCTTTAAAATGGACAATTAGTGTAAAAAATTAATATACTCAAAAGGAACATGGCCAAGCAATGTTCTTAATTTGTTAAGATTGTCAGCCAGGCACTTCTCAGTGCAGCACAGCCTCTGCTAGGCAATTTTAAATCATGAATGGAAATAAGAAATGAAAAGTGTGACCCACTGGGAATTTAACCCAGACCCTGGCAATACCGTTTCAGTGCTCTAACCATTAACCTATGGGCTCACATGGTAGCAGGCCTTTCAGGCTTTCCATTAAACATACACATTCCTTTTTCTAGTGTTGCACAACTTGCAACTAGGAACACATCAGAATGACAGACAGACACTTCTCAGTACAGTGCAGCCTCTGCTAGGCAATTTTAAATCATGGATGGAAATAAGAAAGGAAAAGTGTGAACCACTGGGAATTGAACTCAGACTTCTGGCAATACAGTTCCAGTGATCTCATCATTAAGCTATGGGCTTACATGGTTAGCAGGCCTTTCAGGCTTTCCCTTAGATATGCACATTCCTGCTGCTAATTTTGAACTGCCAGGAGCCAAGCCGCCAGCCATGATAATGGTGTTCAGTTTACTTTGTGCATCTCTAAAGGCTGGCCATCCCAAACATTCAAGTAATTTATTCATTATACTTATTCTCATCTTCCCTTTATCACAAACAGCACACAACAACAACAGCCCATGATAACATTAGGGCTGATAGTAAAATCAATTTTGCATGCCCTACTATTATCAGCTAAAAACAAAACAAGAAAAAAACCTCTCAAAGGGCTTAGTTCATGGGGTAATTCAGGCTGGACCCTCCTGTAGCATCCTATCTTGCACCCCTGTTCTGGTCAGGGACCTCAAGCAGCACTCCCACCTCATATCTCCCTGATGAACTGGACCCTCACATAGCATCCAGTCCATAGCAGACAGCTACCACAATGAGCACATGCACTAAATGGCTGGCTACGGTACACAGAGAGAAGAGAGAGAGAGAGAGAGAGAGAGAAAGAGAGAGAACATTAGTGCAATGGGCACTGGGCATGACTGAGGGCTTTATACATAACAAAACAGTTTGGGATGTGTACTATACAGATAAGTTTTCCTTGTGAAGCCTGTAGTTGTCAGGTTTAACCATCCCCCCTGTAGTCCATTGCAGAGCAGAGTTTGACTACTCACCACGTAGCAAGTTCAATGCTGTATTCATACTGCAGGGGAGGGCAGGAAATTGTGCCATAAATCCTCTTCCTGTGCTGTCAAGTGCTACACAGGTACCCACGCTATGCTGGGACATCTCGCCTATTACTGACCCCCCCAGTGTAGACTGGTGGTCCAGAATTCCACACGCTTCATTTGGGGCCTGGTCCCATTTTGAGCCAGTCCCTCCTGGCACAGATGTCTCCCCTCAACCTCCCCGCATTCTGGATGATAACAACTCATGTCCTTGTGAACACTCAAAATCTCACAGCTGCCATATTGGGGCTGTAGTCTCACTGGAGTAGGGCCAATTGCTACTTACCCTCTCCAAGCAATGCGAGGGTCTTAAGGAATGCACCTCACTTAATCTTTTGCAGCACACAGCCCCAGTTGCATTGGCAACATTACTGTCTGCTTGACTTTTCAGGGTGGCTAGGGCCGGTCAAGTATTGAAATCTCGCCAGCATCTCATAAGAATAGTGGGCATGTGGCTCAGGTGATCCCTGAGTGGCAATCTCATGGGAACTGCAGCCATCTTGCAGCAGGGTGCCTGGTTTCTGGGTTCAATTCCCAGTGGGTCACACTTTTCCTTTCTCATTTTCATCCATAACTTAATAAGTTAAGGTAATAGTAAATATGTTTATATCTGCTGTGCTGTTTTCACTGTGTTCCCCTTCATTGTAGTCATCAACTCAACTGATGTCACTGGGTTCTGGAACTGCTAAGTATTTAAAATATGATCATTTGGTGGGAAAATGGCAGCATTAATATGGGGCTCTAAATAAGGAAGATATAAGACTATTTTAAAACAGAGACAATAATACACTGGGCTGATAAAACAGATTTCACACATGCCCAAAGCTGCAATTATATTAAAATTTAAACAAAATCGTTTATGTTCCATTTAACTGTAATGATCACTTTCTAATTATCCCATTTGTTTTTTAGCATGATCTTGAAAACACTGAATTAGGAAAACAAAGTACATACAGTAGTTCCAGAGCACATAAACACAAGCAGACACATTTTAGTTACAGTACATATTTTACTCCTGCAACATGAGAAACAGTTGCAATCATTAAATTAAGGTATTTACCTGGAATGACTGGGAAGCATACTGAGTTTAACACACACATTTTTGCTCTTTGTGTTAACTGTTAAGGAAGTGTACACAATTGGCAGTAATGCAGATCTTGACTGCTTATAATGTCATGACAGGGACAAAACGATAGCTCTGAAACTCAAACTAAAATCCAGGTTTCTTTATTTGAGCTGGAGTCAGAAGTTGGCTTTACAGTCTTCGGATCTGCAGTTTTGAGGTCAGCATGGAAGCTTCAGTTTAGAGAACAGCAAACCAGGTTCCTGCTAACAATGAAGTTGAGTCCTTTTAGTAAATCTGTGAGTTTGTGCTATGGATCTAGAATGCTGGAACCAGGGCCAAGCATCCCTATTTCAGTGCTTTGCCATCATTTTCTTTTTGCTTTGTAATACAGGTTACCAGGGTTCAGTCAAACTCTTCTGTCACTCTCTATCTCCTATCATGCAACAACCAGGTTATAAGGAAGCTGGTATTAAGAGTTTGGCCTAGGGAAACATCCATCATCTGAGAGCTGCAGGAGGACTGTATCTGAGAAGACAACATCTGGGACCACCTACGCTGTACACCAAGATCAGATGATGAATACTTTTGCCAAATAAGGAATGGAAAAGGAATGAGGTGCTCAGTTTCTGATGAGTCTAAGAGTGGCAGGATAACAAAAGCTAAAAGGGATCCTCTGGGATACTACTTTTTATGTCAGCACAGGCTTTTTTTTAAACTGTTCCTGAGAAAAGTCTCAAAAGATAAGTATCCACTGGACCTACAATTGCAGGGATCCCATTTCCTGAACAAGATAAAAAAATTCTTTATAGTAAAATATAGAACTGTCTTTTCTTTGATTACCAGGTAAGGCCCACTGGCCACAAGGCCTGTGTTCAGGGGTGACCTGAAACTTCAGCAAAATCAGCCAGGGATGATATACAGTTTTATGTTTGCTTGCACGCATGTGCAAGAACCATAGTGCCATACCGAGTTTTCAGAGGTGTGGCACCCTTCTTCCAATTCAGTCAGTGTGTTTGCAGGTGCAGCCGCAGTTCTTCAATGAATACTGCAGCTGTCTATGACAACAGTTGAAAATGCAGTGCCGACAATTGAAAGGAGAGCTCCGCTTCAGTGAGTAGCGCCCTCCACATGCATGCACACATATTACATGCTCATGTGCTCCCCGGCGGACACACTGTATGGCCGACGAAGTGCCCAATCCCTGTCGGCTCTGCTAAACTCTTCCCCAAAAACTCCAGGTGCCACGCTGGGGCCCACCCCTAGCGTGGCAAAATTAGTTATGGCTGACGGGGTGCCCAACCTCGTCAGCTCCAGACCCCCCAAGCAGGCTTCTTGCTGCCATGCTGGGAGCCCACCCAGCATGGCAAACATCCCGTGTCATCTTCCTAAAAACAACCTGTAAACAAAAAATGTTCCCTCAGCGGTCTCCCTTACCACCTGCGCCCACCATCTATGCACTCTTCCTGCCCACCGCCACCTCACCCCATACTTACCTCTGGAGTCCAGCTCGGCGATCTTCAGGGACCGAGAACACATCTGCACTCTTCAAAGCTGACCATGAACTGAGGAAGTGCCAGTAAGCTGTATAATGCCATAAATAGGGTTTCTCAACTTTGATGCATATCTCAGGCATTTTTTGGAACACGGCGCAAATTTTCAACATGGGGTTTTGGGACCTCTCCTCATGAATTCTGAACTGTCATGGTGTTAATCGGGCCCAAAGGGTGATTTCGCAGTCACTGCATGAAATCACCTTTCGGACTGATTAATGAAATGACAGTGCAAGTGTTCATAAAGAACATCATTTATCAACTTAAGGAACTATATATTCCATTAAAAATTAAAAACGAGACTAATATTAAAGCTCCCAAATGGATGAACCAATCCATTAAACAGTGTATTAGACAAAACACAAGAAATATATTAGATATCAAAAACTAAAACTTCGCTCAAATTGGATTTCTTAAAACAGATACAAAGAAAATGTAAGTAGATTAGGAGGGCTAAATCAAATTGGGAGCAAAATTTAGCATCTAGCACCAATAAATCTAATAGCAAACAATTTTATTCCTATATCAATTCTTTAGAAACCGACAAGCCAAGTAGGTCCAATATTTGATAGTGACACTTTGATATATGAGCCAAAAAAATGGGGATCTGTTTAATGAAAATTTTTGTAAAAATTTCTCTGGTACTTCTATTCCAACTAATGATTATGTTTTACTAGACACCACCAATGTCTCACCAGTTAATTTTTCATTGAACACTATTAGATATAAAATACTAAAATATAAAATAAAATATAGCCGGACATTTATTATTTTATTAGTTGAAGTAATTACAGTTCCTTTAAAATTGATGTTCGAATATTTTGGCCATTAATTTTGTCCCACAGGATTGGAAAGAGGCCCATGTCATCCCTGTTCACAAAAGGGCCAAAAAACAACTGGAAAACTATAGGCCAATTAGTTTAACTTTTCTATTTGTAAATTATTAGAGGTTTAATTAAAGATTTAAAATCCCAGTCCTGGACTGCCATGATGTAGAACAACATGGCTTTAAAAAGAGCAGAAGTTGTCTGACAAATTTAATATATTTTATGAACAAATCAGCTTATTACTTGATAAAAATGTACCATGCAATATCATTTACATTGATTTTAGTAAGGCTTTCAACATCATGCCACATTGGACTTTAATTACTAAATTTCATAAATTAAATATAAACAGGTTTCTAGTTAATTGGATAATTAATTGGCTTCATAATCACTCTCAGCAAGTGACCATCAATGGGAGCATTTCAGCAAGGGTACTGTGACAAGTAGGGTGCCACAGGGTTCAGAATTGGGCCCATGCTTGTTTCAGGCATTTATTGCTGAGCTTACTTCAGGTTGCTCATCATTCACTATTAAATACGCAGATGATGCAAAAATAGGTGGCCCATGTGCCTCTGACTACCAGACTGATGTTATTCAAAAGACCTTGACCACATTACAACATGGGTTAAGAACTGGGGCATGACCTTGAACATCTCAAATGCAAAGTAATGCATTTGGGTCTTATACTTACAAATCCCTTATTATTTGGATGGTATACTACTCGATACAACATCTGATGAAAGGATTGGGGTGTCAATATCTCAGACAATTTATCTTATAATAATCACGTACATAACATCATTAACAAATCCAAAAAGTGGTATGGTCTATATTGCGTAATATCAGATCTAGAAAGCATGAAGTACTGTTGCCTTTATATCGAGCATCGTTAGACCACACTTGGAATATGCTTCCCAGCTTTGGAATCCATATAAAAATCCAAGGCCTGTTATTGGAAAGAGTTAAGAGAAAATTTACAAAAAGTTTCTGGGCTATGTGAAGTTCCTTATTAGAGTAGACTAAATATTCTAAATCTCATGCCTCTATCTACACATCGACTTTGTGGTGATCTTATGTTATTATATGATATTATTCAAGGCTCTTACTTATTGTGTGGACTTGGTCGAGAATTTAAAACTGTGGTCACAATATCAGGGACATCCTTTACAAATAGTTAGAAAACCTTTACGAAGTCAAGTCATAAATATTTTTCACTATTAGAGTTGTTAATCCATGGAACAGGCTACCACTTAATGTCATCATTACGTGAAACTAAAATATCTTCAAAAAGATTGGATGGCCTTATGTGCAAGGTATGACCTCTCCTATTATATTTTGGATTAGTATAAGAGCTTCTTGGGCTTCTGCCTTCTTGCTCTTACAACTTACCTTAGTATGAACCTTAGTATGATCCTTAGTATGAAGGTGGGTTCTCATAAAGCCTATGTTGCAAATTTGGTGAAAAAATTCTAAAAGCTGACAATTTCACGAGATTGTTGCACAGTTCCTACACACGCTCGTAAGTTTGCAAATTTTAATATTTTCACTCTAGATTTTCAACATTGCCATTTTACCACACCTCCTTATGAGCAGTATAGTTGTCATTTTTACATCTTACCCAAAATGTGTTTCCTTGCATGTAGGGCACAGTGGCGCAGTTGATGTATGAAATCAATGTAGGACACATTAAGAAAATCACAGTGACACTGTTCATGAGCAGAGGTCTTAAAATGGCTATGTTGAAAATTTGGTGAAAAAATTCCCAAAATGACTGTTTTAGGTGTGCACATTGTGCAGTTCCTCGCACTCTCATAAGTTTGAATTTTAATATTTGCATGCCAGATTTTCAACATTGCCATTTACCACACTTCCTTATGAGTACAACTGCCATTTTCACATCTCACCCAAAATGTGTTCCCTTTTACATAGCACACAATGGTGCAGTCGTCTGTGCTAAAAGTAATGTTTGGGACAGATTAAGAGAATCACAGTGGCACTGTTCATGAGCAGAGGTCTTAAAATGGCTATGTTGAAAATTTGTGATAAGAGTCCATAAAATGACTGTGTTATGAGTGAGCATTGCGCAGTTTCCTCGTAAGTTCATGAATTTGTAATATTTTCAGTCAGTTTTCACCAGTGGCATTTTCCACACTTCCTTATGAACAGTACAGCTGTCATTTTTACAACATGGCCAAAATGTGTTTTCACACTTTCGCGCAAAAATGCATAGTGCTGTGGAAATCATTGTTTGGGACAGATAAAGAAAATCACAGTGACACTTTGCATGATCGAAGGTCCCAAAATGCCTCTGTTGACAATCTGCTGTAAATAATCCCCAAATTAATTACATTACGGGTGTCGTTAAGTTTCTATGCATACTGTGACTTCACCATTTTTTAAATATTTTCACTGCAGATTTTCAACATTGCCATTTTTACACCTCCCCATGAACAGTACAGCTGTCATTTTCACATCCTGTTTGGAATGTGTTTTCCACCTGTGGTGCCAAATGCCGTAGTCACTGTGAAAAGCAGGTTTCAGCTAACAAACTGATATTGCCACTGTTCATGAGGTGGGAGTCACAGAAAAACCATGTTGAAAATTTGGAGTGAAAATACCAACAAATGCCTGAAGCATTAGGTTTCCGACTATAACGCTCCACCCTGTAAGAATGACAGGCATCAGGGCTATGACTTGGGACTGTTGCGCAATGCTCATACCATTCCCACCCCACCCACACCCTGCAGCTAGTGACAGGCATCGAGGTGCCTTGGGTATTCTTCGGCCCCAAAATTCACCCCATTCTACTATACTGCACCCATCTCACCATATTTCCTGATGGAATGGGGTGCTGAGAGATACCAAAGACCCCAAGGCACACCATGACACTTGTCTGTGTCTGCAGGGTAGGTTGTGGTGAAATGGTGTGGATGTTATGCCTGACAACCCAAAGGCAGACCCCAATGCCTGTCACTGTCTGCAGGGCAGTGATGGGGTTGACTTCAGTTCAATACTTCACTGCCGTTCCTTATATGCAGCTCTGTAACTCCTACACTACCAATGCCAATGCCAGCAAGCAAACATTTGGCATTGACAAATGCTTGTTTTGTATCTGTCACCCTAGCTTTTATTATTATGAGTATTGTTTTGAATGTAGCCTAATCATGGTCATGGTGACTGGTTTCAGATGTTCATCCACTCCTACAGAAGACAGCGTGCTTGGAATTGGATCCAATGGGCAGGCTTTTCAGAAGAACATACCCAAGATCTGCTCATTACCATTCTTAAAAGGTAGATCCTCAATACTGTTAACCAATCTATTAGATGGTCTAACTGCCTCTGTATTTCATACAGTAGAAGTTTCTTTGGGGACAGTTGAGTGCATGTCTTTTATTCACAATAAGTGTACTGGCAGTGTAGAAGTTTGAATAACAAGCTGTGAATAAGCTTAGTACATCCAGCAGACCTGGGTTTGATTCCTACAACTTCGACTTGCATACTACGTGAATCTAAGGAAGTCACTTAACCTCACCAGTGCTCCCTGGTTGCCCCAGAAAACAGGTATTTGTGCCTAGTGGGCCCTAGATGGTTACCAAAGAATTCATTTAAAAAAGTGGCTGTCCTGATTGTCAGAAGACCCACTTCCACTGTGCTTTGAATATGTTCTCACACTTATAAATCTCACCTTCCTCTGTCATGTGTTGTATGCATCATTGACTCCCTTTGCACACTTTTGAAGAGGGATGCTGCCATCCCTTCTTGAATACAGTGATAGACTTCCTGGTTAGTGCACTGCATTAGGTTGTTTATCTGAGCACTGGCACAGATTGCACAGCATGAAGATAGGCAGTTGTACCAATAAGAAAGATGATTGAATTGTTGGGAGCTCAACATACAGTATGGGATGGGGATTGTTTTGATCAATGGTGGAGAGCATACAGAACGTTAGGGAATGTTGGAAAATGGAACAAATATTCTTATACGAACATACTGAAATTTGCCAGCAGATAAAGGCCTAGAGGTCTATCAAGTCTGCTCGAATGTGCAGCTAGCACCCCTATTCTGCAGCTGCCCTCCCTTCCACCCTTCCCTCTCATTAACCCTCCCTTGTCCTGTCCTATCCTCGCTTGAAGCAGTCCACTGTTCCACTGCATACCACTTCTGCAGGTAACGATTCCACCCAGCCACCACCCTCTCTGTAAAAAAGTGTCTCCTCATCTCCTCTTGAACCTTCCTCGCCTCCAGTCTCATATCATGGCCCCTGGTGGCCCTCCCTCCTTACTTTGAACAGCCCCTCTGTACCTGCCTTGTTTATTCCTTTCATGTATTTAAAGGTTTCAACATGTCCCCTGTCTCTCCTCTCTCCAGTGAGTACATGTTCAACTCCTTCAACCTCCTCTCATATGATAAGTCCCCCAGACCCTTGATCATCTTTTGTCACCCTGCACTCCCTCCAGTAACTTAATGTCCCTCTTCAGATACAGACGCCAGAACTGCATGCAGTACTCCAGGTGTGGTCTAACTAATGACCTATACAGTGGCAGAATCACCTCCTCCTCCTTGAGGATATACCCTGCAATACAACCCAGCATTTTGTTGGCCTTTGCAGCTGCCTTCCTACACTGTGCAGAGTTGTTCATTGACCCTGTGATGAGCACACCCAGATCCTTCTCCTTCTCTGTCTGGGCTAGCTGCACTCCCCTAACTAGTGTAAGTCCTCCTTGGGTTCTTCATCCCAAAATGCATCACCTTGCACTTTTTGGCATTAAAGCCCAGTTGCCAGGTGTCTGACCAGGTTTCAAGCTTTGCCAGATCATCCTGCAACCCTGCCATCCCCTAGGTCATCCACCACCGCGCCAACCTTGGTATCATCAACAAACAGACTGATCTTGCTCTTGATGTCCCATGATATGTCTGAAATGAATATCCCAAACAACACTGGTCCCAACACCGAGCCCTGTGGGACACCGCTCGTCACTGCCCTTGGGTGAGAGCTCCCCACCCACCACCACCCTCTGTTGCCTTCCCTGCAGCCAGTTTCCTACCCATCTCACCAGCATTGCACCTGCCCCTGTGCCTACTAACCTCCTTCCCAGCCTCCATGTGGCACTGAGTCGAATGCCTTACTGAAGTCCAGACAACGGACATCCACTGCATGTCCCTGTCCAGCTGCTCTAGTTACCCAGTCATAGAACTCCACCAGGTTGGTTTGGCAGGATCGGCCACGATGAAGCCATGCTGTCTGCTGTCCTGTAGTCCTTTGGCCTCTAAGAGGGCCACCAGCCCTCCTTCAGGATAGTCTCCATTAGCTTGCCCATGATGGATGTGAGGCTCACTGGTCTGTAGTTTCGGTTCATCCTTGGTTCCACTCTTGTGGAGGGCACCACATGAGCCATCCTCCAGTCCTGAGGTCACGCACCCAGATGTAGTGAGGCATTAAATAGGTCTGCCAAAGGTCCTGCAGGACCTCTGCCAGCTCCTTCAGTACCCTGGGGTGGATGCCATCTGGGCCTGGTGCCTTGTCCACCCTCAGTGCCTTCAAACCTCTCGAACTCTGCTCTCCATGATTTCCCATCTGTCACCACTTCCCCCTGCGCCTGCCATTTCTCCCATCTTGGTGTCCCCCCCTCTTCTCTTTAGTAAATACTGAGCAGAAGTACTCATTTAGTGCTTCACTTTATCGTACCCTGCTTCCACCCAACCCCTCCTTCCTAATCCTTACTATGTGGTCCTACATCTCCTTTTCTCCTGATGTACTTAAAGAAGTCCTTCTCCCTTCTTAATGCCTTGTGCCAACCTGAGTTCCGTAGATGCTTTGTCTCCCTTACTGCCTTGTCACCTCCTTCGATTCTGTCAAGTACTCTCTGTCCTCCCCTCCCTGTTTTCTTGTATTTCCTAAAGGCAGCTCTTTCCTCCTTACCTTTCCATGACCTCCTTGCTCAACCAGCTCGGTTTCTTAGCCCTAGCCTTCTTGGTCTGGGCTTTGCAGCAGGTTTTGGTTGCTCCACTATCCCCAACTTTATGAGCTCCCATCTCTGGTTAGTATCCATACTAGATTGAATTCTGGCCAGGTACCCTTTACCACTTCCCCATCCTCCCAAAGTCAGCCCTCCTGAAGTCCAGCACTCTTGTGCCAGATTCCACCCTTCCTGCCCATATCCAATGTGAGCCATACTGAGTGGTGGTCACTCCCGACAGCGGTTCCTCCACTGTAAGTTCTCTCACAAAGTCCCCATTTGCCAGCACAAGGTCAAGGGTATTCCCTAACCTGGTTGGTTCACTGACCATTTGCAGCAGGAAGCTGTCCTGAAGGCATCCAGCAGTACCTGCCCTTCTGTTCCTGGTTGTGGGGTGCTCCAGTCCACTCCTGGCATGTTGAAGTCCCCACAATCACCACACTACCCTTCTCGCAGGTCCTCCTGATCTGTTCCGCTAGTTCCCTGTCTAACTCCTCCATCTGAGATGGTGGCCTGTCCACACTCCATTCTAAGACTCCTATTCTTGAAATCCTGGATTTGCACCCAAAGTGACTCTGTACCACCCTCCCTTCCTCCCTTACACACTTCAGTCCTTCCTTCACATATAGTGCCCCCTCCTTTCCCAGTCACCCTGTCCTTCCGAAATAACCTGTACCCTGGTACAGACAGGTCCCAGTCATTATATTGGGTGGCCCATGTTTCCGTGATGGCTGCAATGTCCACCTCCCTCTGCCATGAGAACCTGCAACTCTGCAGTTTTCTCTCCCAAGGCTCCTAGCATTAAGGGTAACCCACCTTCCACCCTTTCCCCTCTTCCCATCCTGCCCTCCTTTTCTACATCACAATAGTACTTGCCATTTTTCCTTTGTCACTGTTATGGGGTAAGCTCATATGATTTCCCAACCTGTGGTCTCTGCATATCTCTTCCCAACTACCACCCCCACTCCTAGTTTAAACTCCCAACTCCTCTATATATTCTTCCATCCTCTGCTTCAACACTTTCTTTCTTCCTCACTCAAGTGTAGTCTGTCCTGGCATAGAGACTACTGTCCTCCCAGGTCCTCCCTCACCCCCAACAGCCCATACCCTTTAGCACAACAGCAGGTTCTTAGCCATCTGTTAAATTCTCTATTCTCAGCTTTCTTGTGTGCTTGCCTTTGGCACTGGAAGTATCTCGGAAAAGTTACTGATCTTCCTGCCCCTCACATAATTGTGCTAGTTCCTCAAACCTCCACTGGACCATATCCACTGTCTTGTCAGCCAGGTCGTTTGTCCCAAGATGTATAATTAAATGAGGCTTGTCCCTACCCTTCTAGCATATTTCAGAACACACTGTCCCACCCTTTCTGCTGTCATTCCTGGCATGGCCTCCACCCAAATGCGACTATGCCTCTGTGCCTTGCTACCCCACCTAACTCCTCTTAGTATTGAGTCCCCAGCACTAAGTTTCACCCTCTTACTCCTGCTTGCTTCCTTTCATCTCCTCCCTCATTTCCAGCTCTCTTCTTCCTCCTGCACATTATTATTGCCTTTTACCCCTGTTGCAGTTTTCCCAGCAGAACTTCCCCGCCTCCAAGTTTGGTCCAGGCACTTATCAATTACTCCTCAATTTCATCACTTCCTCCTCCACCTTCTTCCTCTCTAGCAGTGCAAAGCTATTTTCTGAAGATCCTTCACAAATGCCTGCCCTCTCTCTCTGCATAGTAACCTGTCTCTCCTTTCCACTCCATGACTTTTGCCACTTCTTCGCCTCCTCACAAGTCCCTATTGCCTCCTTCCATTTGACGCTTGTCTCCTGACCTGGTTTCCCAGCAATCGTTCTTCCTGGCCTGGGCCCTTTGTCTCTGCTTCCTTCTTCTGAGCCTCTCCTCACCACTGTTGGCTTAAATTGCCCTCCCTCATCTCCCCTTCTTCCTCCCTCCAGTATTGGGTAAACCCACCCCCAATCTCGTGCTGCCTGTCTTAGTTCCTCCTGCAGACCTCAATCTCCTTCTACGTTTTTCTATGTGGTTGCACACTCAAACATCCTCCCACCACCAGGCAATGTTTATAAAGATTGGTGCACCACAGTTGTTGCAGCCTACCACCCTACCCATTGCTGTCGCTGCTCACCAGCGACCCCCACCCTTCCAGATGCAGGATACCAAACACCCCCAAGTCCTCACTCTCCCTCTATCAGTGCAAAACATTCTTTATTTCCTTACCTCCTTTGTTGCACACGTTTAGATATGTTGAGCAACTGCTTTTATATTCCTATCCACACTCAAAAATACTTTAAGTAGCCATTGCACAACCTTCTTCAACTCCTACTCCTCCTTCACCCAATGCAATAACTATGTGAAGTAGTAATAATGAAAGCTCCTAGATTTGCATTCTTCCCTTCCACTGAGAGAGCAGTCACCTCTTCACTTGCTGCAGTTCCTTTCCTGGATGTCTGCTTCTGTTATGACAGGTGCAAATCCTTTGCCTGTTTGAGGAAGTGATGTCAGAACCCCTAGTACAAAGGAATAATTGACCTGGGGTGAGGGGTTTGGGTTTGGGTGGGTGGGACCAGCCCAAGTCTTCCAGAAACAATCAGGTAGCTGAGGCCTCTAGTCAGACAATTAGCACCCTTCCCCACTCAAAACTTTGCAGCTAGTGAAGCCAGCAACAATGAATCAATTCTACTCAAAGCCCCAACATAGGTTTGCTACCCAAAGAAACAGGACACCAATTCAAACAGCTTCACCAACAATACATCAAAATAGGTTTGGAATTATAAGATATAGGTCTCCAATTCAAAGAAACAGACCAGTTAAATTACACCAATTATGTTTGAAAGAGAAGAAATAGGCCTCTACAAATGCAGCCTGCCACACTGTAAACCAAACAAATGAGCCCACTTTAGCTACCAAAACAGGTTTCAAAATTCCAACAGCCCCAAACAATACCCTGCTAGCCCCTAGTAGTAAGAAAGAAAATAAACATTCTACCAAGTAGAATCCATGAAAACAATGAAAACAAGAAGCTACTGTACTGTAGATCTGATCCTGTCCCCTTCTAGTTCCTTCTGAGAAGCCAAAGCACTGACTCCACACCTGATTCAGCTCTGCATCCTGCTGAGTGAGACCTGGCCACGATAAATTATATAGCCAAAGCTATAAACTGACAGACCCTCCACTACTATGCAATGAGAGCTTCCTTCATAATGCATAGGACATTACTGGTCCTGGTGGATGTCCTGATAAACAGAACATTTTAATTGCATAACAATTAAATGGCTTTTTCTATATCCAAAAGGATCCTAAATGCAGAACCAAATGAGGCAAATCACATTTGCATCAATTTTGTATTGTAAAGCATGACTTTTGGTAGAAACAGATGCATCTTTTGAAAATAGCAGGGCTGCTTCAGACTCAATTGGATGGATGCAGGCACATGTATAGAATACATTTGTGTCCATCTCCACCCCTTTTGAAAATCTGGCCCAATATATTTACCCCTTTAGAGTCTTTTTTCATATAATGTAATCGAAAGCACTCCACATTTACATTTAAATAATTATTGTCCTACCTTATTTTTGGCAGAACTATTTTCCAAATGTATGTACAATAAATACAAAATGTGTTTAATTACTACTTGACCCTAGGAGGCTGCCTTTCTGATTTCCTACTGCAGTAAAATTTGGGATTGCAGTCCTCAGCCTGGTCAAAGAGTCTATAGCATACTTCCAGTGTCGTTTTATTCCCTCAGTTAACTTTACCCATAATGATGTTGCTTGCTTTTTCATCTTCTTATTATGCACCCTTGTCTGTAAATGTCATATTGATTTATTTAAAGGACACTGTCAACCTGTTTTCATCATATTATTTCTAGTTGAAACTCCACATTTTATGATTGCTTAGCCTCTCTAAAATTCACTGATGTTGCTGTTTGTTTTGTCTGTCTCCTTGCTTAGTAGAACTGAAATGCATGGCAATGTACATTTATAAACAACCTTGTTTTTGTTTACAATCTTGGTTCTGTTCTTACTGCATACTTCCTGAGCATTAGAAACATACCCAAACAGTGCAGTCACTCATAAGGCAGTAGCCTTCTAAACTACCACTGATGTTCCCAAGTCCAAGAAAGATGCATTTAGAGTTAATCAGGGACTGTAAACAAACCTGTTTTGGTGTGATAACATCAATATGTTGGGCAGTCTGTTTTTACTTTTTAAAGAAAATAAGAGTCAGAATCAAACTATCAGCTACATCAACAATCTTTACAGAATATTGGCAATCATAAAATGTGTTTTTATACTAGGACACTTTGAGGCCTAAGGGGTTGACAGTGTCCCTTTAAATTCCATTCTACATTATGTTTTAACAAACACATCATACAGTATCATATCAAATAAAATGTAATGCCATTTCTTTTTCCTAAATGCAGCCCATTGATGCAGTTCAAATACACCTGTATTACTCATGTAGATTTCTTTATCTGCTATTTTATTGTGATAATATGTCCTTTGCAGATAATATTTTGGAAATAAAGCATCAGGGTGTGAGCTATTTTGACAGAAACATAGAAACATAGATGATGACAGCAGAAAAGACCAATGACCAGCCAGTTTGCCCCAGTTTCCTATCTAACCCTGAGACCTTCTCTCCATCCAGTGTCCTAAACCTCCCTTCCTCCTCATTATTTTCCATCCAAATGTTGTCGTCCTGAACTTTCACTCTGTCCCAGCCATGCTTAAAACCATCAACTGTTTTAGCACCCACCACTTTGGCTGATAGACTGTTCCTCTGCTCCATCACCCTTTCTGTAAAATAATACTTTCTAGTGTCCTCCTGAACCTCTCTCCTGTCAGTTTCCATGTAATTCAGTGCATGCCATTCCGTAACAAACCACCCTGTCTGTATATTTGTTATTTGTATATAGGATTTTGACTACTCTAATTTGACCTGTAACTGAACATGTACATGTGTGTAAATTCTACTATTACTGTATCCTGCCTATCCCTATTCCCCAGGGCGCATCTGGAATTGAATGGTACATTGCTCAGTATGCCTTCCTGGTAAAACTCTTAAATAAATAAATAAAAGCCCTTGTGACCTCAAAGAGTATTCAAGCTAAATAGTTCCTCACTGTTCACTTTGTTTATTACTTTTTTGAACATGAAGGTCTCTCTCACATCACCCTTCTCCTTCTGTTCTCCAGCAAGGATATATTCAGTGTCTTGAGGCGCTCCTCAGAAGACCTGCCCGTTGGCCTGAATCATTTTGTTACCCTGTGCTGCATCATTTCCAGCCTGTCCCTATCCTGTCTGAGGTAAGGGCTCCAGAATTGGTGCAGTACTCAGGTGTAACCTCACTAAAGATCTATAAAGGGGTAGTATTGCCTGTTTCCTTCTACTACTAATACCCCTCCCTATACCCCAGTATCCTTCTTGCCTTACCATAGGCTTTCTTGCACTGGCTTGGATGCTTAAGGGTGTCACTGATGATAACTCCCAGATTATGTTCTTCAGTCATAGTGCTAAGTCTCACTCCACCCATTCAGTACTCTGTCCTATGGTTCTTATTCCCAAGGTTTATTACCTTGCAATTTTGGTGCTGAATTTCAACTGCCAAACCTTAGACCACCCTCTAGATTTTGTAAGTCAACCTGCATTTCCTGATTCCTTCTTCACTATCCACCTCACACAGACCTTAGTGTCATCTGCGAAGAGACATAACCTGCCACAAATACCTTCTCCAGTATTGCAGATGAACATATTGAAGTGAACCAGGCGAAGGTCTAATCCCTGGGCGCCCTGCTTGTGTCCTCTCTCTCTCTCTTCTGATTTGACCCAGTTGGCTACAACACTCTGCTGCCTATCCTTCAGCCAGTTTCCCACCCAGTAAACTGTCCTTAGCCACATCCAGATCCTGCGCTCTTCTTCAGCAAGTGCATGGGGCAATTGAGCCACAAACCTTGCTAAGTTGTGATAGAACAAGTCCATGATGTGATTCCTATCCTAATACTAAGTACCACTCCACCCATCCACTGCTCTGTCCTGGGGTTTTTATTCCTTAGTATATTACCTTGCACTTTTTGGTGTTGAATATGAGCTGCCAAACCTTAGACCACCCTCTAACTTTTGTAGGTTTATCTGAATTTTCCTGATTCCTCTTCAATGTTCACCTCCCACAGAGTTTAGTGTCATCTGTGAAGAGACACAACCTGCCCTGAATACCTTCTTCAATATTGCTGAAGAACATACTAAAGAAAACTGGGCCCATGACCAATCCCTGTGGCACACTGCTCGTGACCTCCTCTGTTCTGATTTGACCAAGTTGTCCACAACCTTCTGCTGCCTACCCTTTTGCCAGTTTCCTACCCAGTTAACTATGTCCTTAGCTGCATCGATATCCTTCATCTTCTTCAGCAAGCATTTATCAACTGTCAAGCAACTGAGCCAAAAGTTGTGCTGAAATCAAAATAGAGCAAATCCACTATGTAACTCTTATCCAAATATCTCATCACCAAGCAAAGGAAAACTATCACGTTTGTCTGAAAGGACCTCCCTACCATGAACCCATGATGTTTACGATCCTGGAGACCATTTCCCCAGATAGTTCCTGGGGTCTTCCTTGATCAGTAATTCCATCAGCCTCCCTACAATGAAGGTCAGACTAACAGGTCTGTAATTCACTGCTTGTTCTTTTTCTCCCCATGGAGCAGAATGATGTCTGCCACCCTCCAGTCCTATGTAATTACCCCCATCTGTAGTGAGCTGTTGAATAGTCCTACCAGGGGTTCATCCAGATCTGCCACCAGTTCCCTGAGTGTCCTCAGATTCAGGCCATCTGGTCCTAGGGCCTTATTTAGCTTTAGGGATGACAGCCCTTTCTGGACCCTGTCTCTTGTAAATATAGGCTGACTCATCTTCAGTATCCCTTATCAGTCACTTTGATGCCTAATATATAGTGCAATCTGCTTAAAACAGACTACACGTGTGACCCTGTTTTGCCTGTATAAGAGGCTGTTTGAGATATCCAGGAAGCATATTAACTTATAGGTCTTTCCCTTTCATTCATCTACATTGCTCTTTTTCTCTTGCCTGCTCATCTATCATTCATTCAGTCACCAAATAAAGAAAGACACACAGTGAAAAAATGAAGAGAGGCATTAAAAACATGTTAAACTCACTGCCATTCCTCTGTCTGGTCACAGTCCACCACTCCCAACTGAAAGCTAAAAGCAAATTGCTGTATTTATGCACCTGCCCATCCCAGTTGAAAGCTGGAATCAAAGTGTGGTTATCTTTCATCTACTCTTTCTACATCTCCCTTTTCATAATTAATCATTTATATCCTCTTAGTGTCTTAAACAAATTAATTGAAAATACATTATAATTACTGCTGCTCTTTCTCTTGCATCTGCATCTCTGCTCTGCTGACTGTTAGCAACCTGCCCAACCCAATAAAAGCATACTGTACTTAAGAATAATAATTTAAATTCAGTCAAATAAAAAAGAGAATTCATTTAAAAAGTAAACAACCTAAGAAGGACTGTCATGACTGACAGTGAAGCAAGTCTCTGTACCACTCATATCAAGCTCCACGTTAACTGAACCAAGCAATCAGGTAGTGACAAGGAGTCCCATAAACACCTCCACATCTTCAGTCAGATAGGTATCAGAAGGCCCATCAACACCTTTAGCTCTAGCCCAGGTTTTGGTATAGCAGATGGCCTTAATTTGTTGTGTTAGGTGAAATTAAAATGGACCCCTAAGCTGTTTTTTTTAATTTGTCCAGTGAAACCAGCTGTCTGGACTAAGTTTGTCCATTGTAAGTGGTCCATACTGTGTCAGCATGCTGCAAGTCATATGGCACCAATGAAAACCGAGTGTCACGTCACTCTAAAAGTGAGGATACCCCACTATGCTACAGCATGAACTGTATCCTGGAGAATCTTCTTGCAATTTCAGAAATGGATTATAGCGTTCCTTTTTCAGTTTCCTACAATTATAAAATGTTTAGTAGGGGTAGTTTGAATTTTATATGATGGAAGATATAAGTGGTTTCACATTATGGGGTTCTGATCTACTGTATTTTATTGTGACCTCATACCTTGACTACTTCAAGTGTCTCTGTTAAAGTCCACCCAAGACATACTGTAGGAATATTAGATTCAATGACAGTAGCATGCAAAGTAACACACCCAATCTCTCCAACTACCATTACTCCTGAAGGAACCAATACTTCCCAGCTGTCCAAAGTCCACTTTGACCCATAAACTGTGGCCTGACATCTCTCATGCACTAAACAGTGAGATTACATCACTCCAGTCCCAAAAGACCTTTGTTGTCTCCTAATTTTCTAGAATGTTCAAGATCAGATTGTGCTTGTGGTATACACACTTTTCCTGGTTTAGGCAATTTTAGTTTAAATGTTAATATAAGGCTTTTCATTTAGGAATGACCTTTAAGATAAAAGTATTACAGCTGTTTCTATCATGCTTTGTCAGTCAGTCATGGAATTTTACTGTACGATGCACTGGCTAAGATTGTATGTGAGGCATTAAATAACAATAAAAGTGACTGGTTTACACAGTTATCTGATTTTCACTGCAATGTCAACGCATGTTTTCAGAAAGCAGTGTAACTTTCTTTAGGTGAACTAATGAAACACTGCTATATTTGAACTTTTCCACATTTAAGCAATGCTATATATGCTGGTACATCTAGAAACTTACACAACAGAATCTAAACAGGTATCAGCAGATCTGTTCACCCTTTTTGCTATGTTTCCTTTTATTTGCATATGAACATTTGCAGAAATGTGTCACCTACACCACACATGACAGAGAACAAAGCATCTTAGTTTAAGTGTCAGAAGATAATTTCAAAGCAGTGGAGTTGGAAAAGGTTGCTGTCAGTGTGTACATGACTCACCAAGTCTACTGATCTCTCAACAATGTGTTGTGCATTTGTATAATTTGAGTTGTATTTTTCACAACTGTATAGACTTTTGCTACTGCAGCCCACAGATAAAAAGCTCAGTCTTCTGGGGGCAAGGAACTCTATACTAATGAGCCATCAAGTAAACTAAGAATATTTTAAATGTAATTTGTAACAATTTCCTCTAATGTTATGCAAGCGTATGTGTCCATTAGGGGCACCCAGGTACTCTTAGTGCCATGTAAAATGCTGTGCTCTACCAATACAGCTGTAGCAGTGCCTATGTGTCAAAGGAGTTTTTTACATAGGGTGAGTCCTGGAGTACCCACAGTTTTATTATTACTATGTGAATTTCTTTATTTTTATTTCACACCTTGATAAAGTGTGAGAATAGCACAAAACATTGGCAGCTGGTGTGGTCTGTTTGCAGCTGTTGTTGGATTGTGGCTTTGGTTTTGGAATGTTCTTTATGTGCAATCATTTTGCTTTTGTACTTATAAAAACTCTTGCTTGAAGTTCCAATCTAGTGTGTGTGTCTGACTCCTGCAGTAAATGTCCTTGACCATTTAAGCTTTGAGCACCTGACTTGTGTAGCTACTTGTGTACCTGTTTTTGTGTATTATTTTATTTCCTTTACTACATTTTGGAATACCCTCACTGAATCCACAACCTGAAATAGAACCGGGTTCTGAAATGATTCAGGACCAAGAAGTATTGTCTTATAGTAATATAGTCAGTAATGGTGGCTCACCTTTACCATTCAACTTTTTAAAAGCAATAGTTTTCACTATTGCACAACCACCGAGCCATTGGGGAGGTAAAGTAGATTTAAAACACACACACATATATATATATATATATATATATATATATATATATTTATTCTGTTGGGCAGTTTTGTAATACTATATCACCATTAATTTCACTGAAATATTTTCAACATTTTAATTTCTCTCTCTGTTCCTGCATATAATACTAACACACATTGCCTTCAGTATAATTCAGGAGCATTTTAGAGCCTGCATACAGTATATCAATAACTAAGCAACAGAAAACAAGAGGGGCATAGAGCCATCAAGTTGTTACATCTGCTATGTCTTTGTGTAGTGGATCTGCTAGTGCATATACCATAGCTACTGATGGTGATAACATAGTGGTAAATCTATGTAGGCATTGTAGCAAAGGCAACTACAAATACTAATCAACATGATGAATGAAACACTATTTACAGCTTTTCCTACCATGCAGGCAAGGATGCAAATAATATGGGGTTAGGCGCTAGTGTGTTGCTGGCTGCGGTACAAGTATAAACCACAGTTGAGAGAAATGAATAGAGAAACAGGAAGGTCCCAACAAGCTGTGTACACTTTAGTATGGCAATAACAGAGGTGTTTGCCAAAGCTTCCATGCCACTTTTTGCCAAACTTCACTCCACTGCCACACATAAAACAAAATCTGTTCCTAATGACAAACACATGACTACCGCAGATCCCCTCGACACATCCACAGCACAATATGTGCTTTGACCTCAAATAGATTTGCTCTGCCTGTAAGTTTCTTGTAGCTTCAGTGTCACTTTTTCCCTTACCAACAACCAAAGCAATACAACAGTGTGACCTTACTGTTCACATCTGCTAGTTGCTGGTCTTGGACTGACTTGTGTCACAAAATGATCTCCTTACTGGAACAGAAATTTAACTTCCACAGCCTACAAACTCCAGGCCATTACCCTGATCAGAACTTAATTGTAGCTATGGTAAAATGACTGAGTGAACCACATCACTCCTCTTGGATGGCAGGTCCCCACTGTTTCCATTCCAACAAGAACCACTAGAGAGGCACTGGTGGAATAAATGCCAGCAAACATATATTTACTACACCATTTGTCAAATATAGCAGCTTAAAGACATGATGTGCACCTTGAGGTGTCACTTACACTGCCTGTCCACTGCAAGGCATTGACCTGGGCTGCTAGATGGTCACTGGCTTCCATTAGGGAAGACTCTACATCGATTACAAAAACAGCTCAGCCGTGATGTACTTGCTCATAAAAGACAACCAGCAGACAGCAAGAGTAGCACCAAAAGAGTAGAAATGTCAACAACCATTCTGGCTTCACAATATCCAAGTTTTATTCCACACACACAGTGCAAAAAAAAAAAAAAAAAACAGCATAAGAAACTTTAAAGATGGAACTCCATACAGATACACGGTGAGCAAAGGAAAAATCTCTGACTGGTTTTGCCTGGTTAGCACTTCATCAGGAGTGCACTTTTGTATGAAATGAAACTCAGATATGGTGAAGCCAGAATGTTTCTTTGAAATGTCTCCTGCGATGGTGCTACTCCTGTTGTTTGCAAGATTCTACCTGGCAGAAGAGAACTTGCCCCTGATTTGACTGAATCCCTTTACTCCTGGGTTCCATTGAAAGGGGCTCTGGTGCCCATTTATACTCAGTTTGGGTTTCTTTGTCTTTACCACTTTGCCAATTTTGGAGGAACTGTCCAGACAGGAACTGGATTCAACATTCCCCTATCATTCCTTTGGAAGAGACTCTATGCTACAGCATTCCATTTACAATGACTTGGTCTGTAAGAGTATTCCTACCTGAACTCCAGGATGATAAAACAAAACAGGAAAAACTCATACTGTGGCTTGTTGGGGCTAAAGGGTCCCTTATCTGCACCATTGCTCTACCTTGCTTTTATTAGGAATGAGTGGGTAGGAGGACATTTGAGCCAGATCTGAAGAAAGGTGATGGAAAGGATTAAGGCTCTCCTCTTCTTTGCTTAAATTTATTTATTTTATTTATTATTAGATCATCAGTTCTCTAGCTCCTCCTCTGGCATCCCTTCAATCAACCCTGGGCAGTCCTTGGTCACCTCATTCCTGGTCACCATCCTGCCACAAAGGTCAACCCTGGGAGGAGGTGGTGGAACTATGAATAGCACAGATCTGAGGAGGACAACCCTTCATAACACTATCCTGGTGGAGAGAAGAGGTCACCTTCTAAAGCCCCTTTAGCCTGCAATGCTTGGGCTGCAAGGATTATCTTACAATCCAAAGCAACACATAACTGACTGTACGACAGCTGCTTTGGTATTCAAATACTACAAAGTAATAGTAGGTATGCTAATAAAACAGTTCCTATATGGACTACTGTATGTTGTCAGCACTACCAATATACCTTAACAGCTCCCTCACAGAAGAAGCATTCAAAATTGGCTGAAATGTTATCGTTTGATTTCACCTTCGGCATTGATAACTATTTTTAAAACATAGTTTGTTGAAGTGTTTTACAAAGGAATTACTATTACAGTTTCAATCAACATGACTGAAAGATACTGTACAGTGTCCATCATAACCTTACCAATCTATACAATTATCTTGGACACAGAGCAGATATGCAATGGCAGTCTATTGTTTCCTGTAAACACATTTCTCCATCCAGCACAGCAAATCCAATACAGACAGATACAGAGTAACCTCCTTAATTTCTTCTATCCCCATAAAACATTATTACAATATCATACTGTTATACATTACCTAGAATATTATACATTAAAATTATATTTAATATCAGTTATGTTTCATGCATGAATATCTAACAGTCAATACACATCACTGATAGGTAACTTCAAATTGATTAACTTTTAACAAAGAAAGGAAACAGAAACAGAACATGGTGTCTTGGCATTATATTCTTTCCTCTCAGAAGTTGCCAACAGTTTTCAGATACAAAGTATCCTTCCCATTTCTCACTTCTGCCCATTTGCAGTAAAGTGTCCCTGTTTATAAATACTCTTCTCAGACATTGTGCATTGACTCATATCTGCTACCCATTATTAACTGGTTGGAGAACTAGTCATTTTCCAATTTTGGAAAACCACCAGCATTGCAATTATTAAAGCCACATAAACACCTTTGTCCTTTCCTAGCATGAGCTCCTTAGTCTCCATGAATGTATCAAAACCTCCCAGTTGCAGCAGAGCCAGCCATGATGCTAGACAGTAAACTTGTGGTAAGTGACATGTCACAAAACACTGTATGACAAAGAGCTTAATTTCTATTGAATTACAATGTTCCTGCAGTATATCTTAGTATTTTGTGCTATACTGCAGCATTACTGCACTGCATCCTGGCTGGAGCCGCTGTATATAAAGTGAACACCTTAGATGCTTTTGAAGAACAGAACTGACTGCCTGATCTATTTTATGCCAGAATGAATTAAGTTTATGACAGACATATATCATATGAAGTAGGTCGGCTTTTCAGTCCACAATGTGAACAACCTATGAAGTAGAGCTACAGTATGTATTTACTTACTCTGTAAGGAGTATAGTGGGTTTGGGACAACACATAATATTGAGTTAATCTTTGACTGATTTGAATTGGTATTTAAAAACATGTAAACATAGACAATGATGGCAGAAAAAGAACATTTGTCCAACCACTGCTCTTCACACAGTCATACCCCAAGCCCTTTTGTCTATACAAGGTTTTATCCCATACTATCCACCCCTTACTCTGTGCTTTACTACCAATTCCCTGAGTCAACATGGTAGCAACATCAATTCAGTAAAGTAATCTGACCAAATCAGTTTCAGCAAATCAATAATAGAGATTACAATTTTATCAAATGACACATTGCAACGAACAAGCCAGTGTAGCAACAGCACAATACAGCAACTATGCATTACAGTGACTGCAAAATTCAGTGACCCCAAAGATGTAAAATAACCCCTGGGTCCAAGTGCAGCATAGTGTTAGAATAATAGAAATGGGAAGATCCAGAGGCACAGCTCCCCTGGAAACAAGGCATAGCCCCCTGCATTACCAGGAGCTACTAGTGCTTGCACATGTTGACAGATGTGAGGCTGATACACCGGACTCCACAAAGGATCTGGCAGTCTGAGCAGGTGTACCCTGTGATGCCTGGGTGTGCTGATGAGCTAATGATCCCATCGGAATACACCAGAACCCTTGGATGGAGCATTTCCTGCTATGGTATAGTGTGAATGAAGACAGGATAATAATATTTGCTGCAGACTAGAGCCTGAATTACCTGGCAAACTGTGCCGAGTGGTTCAATCGCTGTAGTCACTGACATTCACCCAAAAATATTTGCGTAATTACCCATCGCTATAGTTGTATTCGCTATAACTGAGTCACTGAAATTGACTGTTGCTAAAAAATTTGCTGAAATGACATGGAGCCAGTAAATACTAAGCCCTTCATTATATGCCAGCCATGCTTGAAACCATTAATGGTTTTGGCACCCACCACATCAGCTGGTAGGCTATTCCACAGCTCAGCCACCATCTTTATAAAAAAAAAAAAAGAGTTCTCACATTCTCACATCATCATAACACCTCCCCTCCCCACCCACCAGCTTTCACTTTCATCCTTGTGTTCTAGATTCACTTCTCCTGTTGAATAGTTCCTTGTAGTTCATCATGTTCTTTCTTTTCAGGAAGTTGAAGGTCTCCATCAAGTCACCTGTCTCTCTTGTCTTTCCTTCAGTGAGTACATGTTCAGTCCCTAAGCTGATCCTCATAGGATCTGTCCTGCTGGCCCAGAATCATTTTGGTTACACTACACTGCATCCCTCTAGACTATCCTTATCTTCTCTCAGATGAGGACTCCAGAGCCTGGTACAGTACTCCAAGTGCAGCTTCACTAGTAATCTGTAGAGAGGTAGTAATACCTTCTTTATCCTGCTGTTTATACCCATCCTGATGCACCCTAATATCTTGGTAGCCTTACTGTAGGCTTGGTAATATTGGCTAGATTGTTTAAGGAGTCACTTATTATGAATCCTACAGTAGGTATCATTCCTCAAAAACAGTACCAAACTTATCCCCTCTCATTGAGTAGCTTGTTCTGGGGTTCTTGTTTCCTATGCACATTACCTTACATGTTTTGGCATTGATATTTGACTGCTAAACATTGGACCACCTCTCTAGCCTTTTTAGGTTCCTCTGCATGTCTTTACTCCTCTCCTTTCTGTCTACCTACTGTGGAGCTTAGAGTCATCTGCAAAAGACACATCTTGCCCTATATTTTTCCCCTATGTCAGTTAAAACCATATTGAAAAGGAGTGGACACAGGATCGATCACTGTGGCATACCACTGTCGATGTCCTCTCCTCGGATTTACTCGGTTTACCACAGTTCTTTTCTGTCTCCTTCCAACCCAACTTCCCACCCAACTAACTGTAACCTTTGCTGCACCCAGATTCTCCAGCTTCTTCAGCAACCTTCTGTGTGGCACTGGTTGAAAGCCTTGCTGAAATCAAAGGAGTAAATCTGCAGTGCGACCCCTATCCACTACCTAAGTTGCCCAGTGAAAGAATACAATCAGATTGTTCTGACAAGAACTCCATGCCAGGAACTCATGCTGTTTACTAACCTGAGTCCATTTTTCTACAGGTAGTCCACTAGGCCATCTTAGACTAGTGGCTTCATCGTTTATTCACAATAGAAGTACAATTGACAGGTCTGTTGTTACCTGGTTACTCTGTGCTCCCCTCTTGTGGAGTGGAACTATGTCTACAACCCTCCAGTCTTTTTGAACTAACTGTGTCTGAATTGAGCTATTGAATAGCCCTACTGGGGTTCAGCTAGATCCAATGCCAATTCCTTCAGCACCCTTGGATGCATCCCCTCAGGCCATACCTCTTAAATGCTCTGGATTTTATGTGATGTACCAGATTTGAGCCCTTTGAGATCACTGTACTGCCACCCTGCATTTCAGCGTATGCTCTGTATTTCCATTACCCACAGTGGCCAATGCTAACTGGTTGCACTCATATTGGCATTTTGGATCCTACCTCCTTACAAGCACTGACCAATATGGCTGACTACTTACGTCCACTCATGTGCACACTGAGGCAACCAATTGGCATGTTTCTGCCTTCCAAGCTCCACCCACAGCCACTTCTGAGGTGTTAACTCTTTGTTCCCCTCAAATTCGCTGTGCAGTACAGTAACTGGGGACCCAAAGTGGGAATCATAGCTTTGTTCAGGATTCCTGAGCAATGTCCACTGATGATGAGCCTCCTAATGTGACCCTATATGGCAAAGGAATGAAAGTAGGAAGAGCCGTACTGAAGAGGACCAGCGAGGATTGAGTGGAGTAGCTGCTAAAGATGTGAGCTATCAGCTAAGGAAACTGATTTCTGTTCTTTGCCAGCTACCTCCCTGAGCTGACTCGCTGACCCATGGCATCCTTTACTTAAGTCCAGACAGACTCAATGTGACCTGGCTGCCAAAATCACAGGGCAGCTATAAATCACGCCAGCATCTGTAGCCCCACCTTTAGCTGATTCTAGTACTGCTACTTTGGTACAGTGCAAGTACAGTGCTTTTGTTAAGCAGGCTCCTAGCATGAGGTGTTCTGTGAATTGCTTGGGGATGAGAATTCTAGAGGAGCACAGGGTGGCTAGACTACTTAGGATAAGCAAGCAGGCTCTGTACCTGCTTCCTTGCCTACTCTCTTGCTCTAGTCTGCTACATGTTTGTCTGCTGTGCTAAGCCACCACACAGCTCCTCCTGGCTTGAATAGTTGGGGAGGGGAGAGTAGAGAACTGAAGAGAAGGTCTCCATTGCCTGCCAGTCTGATTTTAAATAGATCCTTCTGTTAAATCACAATGGTGGCATGTTGAGAGCTGCCTGCCCAAGAAAAAAGCTGTAAATTACTAAAATCACTCTACTGTTGCCAAGGCTGTCCTGCTTAGCCATAAGAACCTGTGTCCCTGAGGGCCCAGCCCAGATGCCTGCCATCTTGGGGAGTACAGTTGGTGACCTGTCCTGTCATTAAGTAGTCCAGCTGGTGACCTGTCCTATCATGAGGATTCCAACCAACCTGGAGTGACCTGCCACCAACATAATGGAGCCAACCTAGCATCTTTCCACACAAGAATCCAGTGTCTAGAATAACTGCAGACACATCATGCTAGCATTCACTAAAAAAGGAGGAAAGAGGAGGAGCAGCTGACAATGACCACAGGTAGGTGCCTGGGGATATTTTTTTTTTTGGGGGGGCTGGATGGCTACCTCAACATCTAATAATTCTGATGCTGTATTTGTATTACTTTTACTTTACTGGAAGCATGTAGTGAGAGTGACTCTCTGCACCGATCCCCCACAGCAACACAAACAGCTAGCCCACATCAACAGTGCCCAACAGACCACAGCACACCTCCCAAAGTGTCGAGTAGGTACAGTGTGGGCCCATGACTGGGCTGTGGTCTGTTTGAAACATGTTGGCCATTTGCCGTGTTGCCTGTCCCTGCATGCAACATTGACATGCCACTCATAGCGGTCTCATGTTGCTCCCTGCCATGCAGCTCAGGAAATGTCTGTAGCAATTACTGCACTGTGGCAGGCGGGAGGCAGGGCTCTTTCAGCGGTTCACTCACAGGGGTGCAGCAATGCTGTGTGGCAGGTAATGGTGTTGTCAGCAAGGATGTGCAGTGCTGGGCACGTGGTTCTGTCCGTCAGACTGATGCGCACGGGCACTCTCGTCGGTTCAGCTGTGTCACTGTGAGGGTGTTGGAGCGTTTGTCGTCGATCTTCCATGGTGCTTCCACTTTTACTATAATTGTAGTGTTACACTGCTGGGGAGCAGTTTACTGCATCCAGTAACTTCTGATATGTTATTAAATAGGATTTAAAATGTGTTGCACTGCTTTCTTTGGAGTGGGTCTGACATGCTGCATGCCTGATGTTTTTGTTGGTTGTGGTGTTAGTGTAACACTACAGTCATTAACAGAACTTCAAAAGTGATTGGTTGTGGGAGAACCCCCGCTCAGTATTAGATTTAAATGTGTTACTGCCTTTCTGGGTGAGTGGAGGAGCAAGTGAGGAAGGGGTTCTGGCTTACTGTGTCTGATAACTTTGGATGCTTTATTAATATTACTTTAGTGTTGCATTGTTACACTACAATTATCTTTTTTTGGTGGTGGAGGGAGCTATCTGGCTTGCTGCATCTGATCACTTCTGATGTGTTTTACTAACATTAAATGTGCTGTACTGTGCTGTGTGTTTGTGTTTGTTTACAACTAAAGCAATGCACAGACAACAGTATAACATTTTATGTTATTAGAAAGACAGAAAAGAAAATACATAGTAGGTTAAAATAATTTTATCAGTGCACCATCAAATGACTGTGCTACTCTCATGCTGCAAAATCGGGATATCCACATTTCGTTATTTCTCACACATTGGTATGGTCTTTGTTCCACACTATTAGGTTTCTATGTTGCGAGGTATGCCTCCTGTCCAAGGGCCTAATCAGTTTTAGGACTGCTAGACCTTTTCAGACCCTGTTTTCTAGTAAATACCTGCTGCCTGATCTCTGGGATGCCCCTTACAACTGCCTTTATGCCACTGTCTGGCAGAGGCCTTCTGCCTTCAGTCATATACAGAGCAGAACTAATTGTTAATAATTATTACTTTTGCTCTTCCTCCTCTGTTACCCTGCCTCCTCTGTTAGCTTAACAACTTCCTATCTCATCTTTTTTTTTCCCTAATATCAGAAGAATATGTTTTCTTCTCCTTGCCCTCCTCCACAACAGCTGTGTCTTGTTTTGTGCCCTTTCAGTTCTCTTGGAGTCCCTAGTTCTCACTTGATAAACCCCATTCATCTTCCCCTCCTTTTCCTTGTACCAGGATAAGGCCTTCTTTTGGCACTCACTTTCTCCTAACCTTTTCAGAGAACCTAATTGGTCTCTTGTACCTTTTGTTGGTTACCATTCTCATACATGACTCGTTGCTTTCCTCTACTTTATCAGTGCTGTCAACTCCAGCTAATCTGTTCTGGATTAATTCCCTTATCGGTGGATGTTTGCTCTTTGAAATCCAGAATTTCAGCCTTTGATGAGGGTTTACTGGTCCCAGGCACCAGCTCAAACCATTTGGTGTTATGGTTGCTGGACCCTGTGGCAGCCCAACCTGCGCTCTACCACAAATTCTGAGTTGGTAAGCACCATGTCAAGAATAGTGGCCTGACTTGTCGAGCTTCTTCAGCTGCACCGGCAGGCAGTCCTGCAATTTATGTAGCAGGGCCTGACTTCTGGTGTTCTAGCTGCTGGAATGTATGAATCAATATCTAGTAGGTTGAGGTAATAATAATAATAATAATAATAGACTTTATTTCTATGGCACCTTTCAAAAACCAAGGCAGCTTACAAAGTTTAAAAACACATCAAGCATTTCAGAATCTTGAAATATATAAACCACTGATACAATTAAAATACAAAAGTTAAATGCCAAATGCTTGACACCACAGGTATGTTTTTAAGGCCTGTTTGATCCTCCATGGTCAGCACTCCATTATCTGATGGGGTGAGGAATTCCAGAGGTAGGGGCTATGTGCATGAATGCATGAGCCCTGAAGATTTCAAAGACACCCTCTGGATCTCTAGCAACCCTCATCAGTGGAGCAGAGCAATCACCCAGCGCAGTAAGGGACCAGGAGCTCTTTCAAGTAGTCTGGGCCTCGTCCATGTAGAGCTTTGAAAGTCAGAAAACTGACTTTAAAGGTAAGCTACTGAACTGGCTGCCAGTGAAGCCTCCGTGGCAGCACCGGGCGAATATGACTGGAACAAGATGTTCCTGTCAAAAGCCTGGCCACTGCATTCTGCACCATTTGCAGGCAGCGATTTCACCCCAGGTAGCCCTAGGTAGAGGGAATTGCATTAGTCCAAGCACGAGGACACAAAGCATGGACCCCCACTTCCATCACCTCTCCCTTTTCGCAGCCCTCTATACTTCTGCTCCTAGTTCCTCTCTAGCTCCATGTGTCCTGGTGGTCTTTCGACCACCCCATCTGTACTTTCTTTCCAGAGGCTGCCATGAACTGAACCCACAGAGGTTCTAGTTCCCATTCCTCCTGTTGGATCCATCCTCTACATCAATGCCTTTCCTGTTGTAGAAGGGTATTTCTCCTGCTTCACCCTTCCTGTAGCTCTCCTAAACATGGTGTAGCCTGGGATTGTCAGGTACATCTTGTATTCTATGTGACCCATGTATCTGTAATGGCTATGAGGTCCATCTCTGTGTCTTTCACCATTGCCTGAAGCTCACTGGCCCCTCTCTTGTTAGATGAGACCATCACCCTGAAGAGCCTCCTGTGCGAGAAGCCACCACAGTCCACCACAAAAGGTACCCCTCCTCCTGGCAACATCTCTTCTGCCACCCACTAAACTCCTCAAGCTCCTCCTTCCTCAGTCTGTCATTCCCATCCCCTCTCCCCACAGGCAGGACATCAGGAAAGTCCAGGGTAGCTGAGTGCAGCTTCAGTCAGTCCCCAGTCTTCAAAAGTCATGCTTCACTGTTTCCACAGGGTGGTTCCCCAGATCATTGGTACCCAAGTGTACCAGTACCCCAACTCTCCATCCCTTTTCCACTATGCTACCTGTCCTATCTACTGTATATCCAAGATGACTGATACCAGGAAAGCACTTGCACTACCCCTCCCTTCTTCCTGCCAGCTCCTTCTCTACCCCTTACTTATTGAGTCTCCAATGACCAAGACATTCCTTGCTGACTTCCTCCCTTGCCAGGTGCACCCAGGTCATTCTGCCCTCTCCTCTGACTGACTCAGAGTCCCCCATTGATGGAGTCAGGTACCTGTGCTTTCTCCAGGGGAGAAAGCAATTTGCTGTGAGGGATGAAGTAGGCATGGTAGATTACTTGTGGCTGCACCTGCCCCTTCCCTCCACTTCCATACCACTCTCAAGACTCTTGGGCCAGTGGCCTTTGGGGAGTGGACTTGTGGACACCAGCTGAGCCAGTTTCACAGCTGAGATATCTTGTCTCTTGCTGCTACCATCTGAGCATGGAGATCTACAATGGTCTTGAAAAAGGAAAAGTGTCCCTCCTCCAGAATGTTACCCTGGAAAATAGTGCCCACAGTCCCTGCAGATGACTACCTCTGCATTGTTCCATTTGTTATATAATAACTCCTGGACCAATGTTAATAACCTTTTCCTACTATCTGCCTAGTACCCATTAACTAGAGCCAAGTTGGCTTTCCCTAATATTGAGCTTTGCTGGCGCCCTTGTCTTATACAGTTTCCTGGCTGTCCCTCCTTGACTGCTTCTTTGCACTCCTACCTAGATAGGCAGTTAGCTGAGGCTGCTGATTACTAAATACTTTAAATACAATAAACTTACAAAGTACTCAGTACAGTATGACTAATGTGAGTTAACTCACACAATTGCCAAGTTGGTGTTTCCTAGATAGAGATTTACTGGGATACCATATACTGACTGGTCTACCAGTTAACAGTACAAGACCTGTAACTTATCTAATACATGCACATATCTGTCAACAATTGTTCCCAGTCCTCAGATTCTTCATCTGTTACCTCTTTATTGAATTATAACAACCATATCTACTTTAACACATCACCCTGAAAACTAATTATAGCTTGGTATAATGAGGATAGTGGGCCCTTATTATCTAGTGGAAAATGTAATTGACTCTTTATGGGTAACAGGTCTGATACCTTCTGCCTTCAACATACCTAGCCACATATACTGAATCTGGTAGTATTTACAAAAATGTGTGTAATGGGCAAGTAAAATTTGGATTGGAATTCCTGATATGAAAGAAAGTCTCAGCTAACAATTGCCCAAAGTTATAAATATCCTGACTTTGCCACAAAACAAACATTCTCTGTCTTTTTCAAAGGGAGGAAAAGAGTGGGCTATCCCATTAAGGGTAAATATTGATAAGGTGGTTTGACATCCAAGATTATTGTGCACTAAGTGTCAGATTTTGCAACTGTCTGTAACCCAAGAAAGAGAATGTGGGCTTCAGTAGTCCATTTTAAGGGTATAATAACTCCTGTAATTCTGAATAATAAAACTTTATGCCAGTTAGTTTTATATCTGGAGGTGCTCCAAAATGGTGTACTACTTTCAGCAACATTGGGATAGACTCTAAGGGTGTCTCTAAAAATAATAACATGTCACCAGTGTATGAAGAAGAAGTAACCAACCTGTCACCTAGAGAGATGCCAGTTATAAGAGTGTGTGTCCTTAAAGCAATAGCCAGGGGTTCCAAAGAAATGTCAAACACTAATGAGGATAGGTAGCATCTCTGCTTCATTCTCCAGTTCAGTATAAATGGTTTAGACAGCATGGAATTCATTTAGATTCATGATTTAGCTGACCTCTGATTGGCCTGCATCCTCAAAATAAAACCTCTCCAAATTTCATCTTTAAAGCATTCTCAAACCTGACCCCAGTCAACACATTTGAAGGCCTTCTCTGTGTCATGTGAGATCACCACCAATTGTTCTCACTCCCATCCTTTGCCAGAACTTTTGATAATGTACAAAATTAAATATTGTATCTGTACCTCATACAAGACCAGCTTCATCTGTAGAAATCAAAGGAGGGAACCATTTCAACCTCTGTGTTAACATTTTTGGCAAAATCTAAAATCCATATTTAACAGTAGGATAAGTCTAATGGACCTCACTTCTTCTGTAGATATGTCAGTTTAGGAGGAACATTGCTTGAGTTTCATAGAAAGACTCTGGCAGCTCTCCTTCCAATAAAGCCCATGTAAGCACCTCATAAAGAATTCAACCACCATTTGGACTACTCTCCTATTGAATTCCACTGGTGTGGCACCTGACCCAGTGGAATTTCCAGATGTTTTAATAGCCTAGGGGAACAATCAGCACAAAGTTCCCACACTCAAGCTTCAGGCTGATCCCAATGTGAACTTTGTTTGCAAAAACATTTTGGTTTACTTATGTTACTAAAAGTCCCAGAATCTCCTGTAGCTGACATCTTAGCAGAAGGCAGGGCAGCATTAGGAGATTCAGTAGCCTGCAGGACATGTCTCAGGCTTTTATAATTCAGATGCTTTCCAGTTCTGTTTTCTCTAGGGCCTAAGTACAGTCATCTGTGACTTTACATAGCCCAGGGAGGACAGTGGGACCAGCACACAAAATATCGTATCTTATATAAATTCTAACATGCACTGCAGGCTATTGAATCTCCACTGCTGCTTACTGCTTTGATATCAGGTGCAGAGGATTCAGAGATTTCTATTAATAGAATAAAATACATCATCCTAGAAGTAAACAAATGAGTCTGATACAATTTACTATACTCGCAGTAAGTAAACCCCAACTTCTTGCCCATAATGTCCCGTTGTGACAAGCCCCGCACTTGAGTGTGAAGCTCTTAATGTTGACTGTTCTCCTTTAAATCCATCCTCACCACTTTTGTGGTAATAGGCATTACCAATTTCTTCTTATCCTGATCTGTTAAATTAGATAAATCTAAATTACGTAAAAAAATACAAATTGTGCTCCTCAGGTTGTGGGCTCCCTCCTTTAGCTATTAACTTTTGAAAGAACTGCACACAAGCATCATTTATTTCTATGGATCAGAAGTGAGACCTTGGTTGCCAAGGTGAGTTTGCCCAATATATCTTCTCATGACCTTTTTTTTTCAACCGACATGCCAATTTTGTTTCCAAGTTCATATTATACTGAATACATTAACTTTATTCTGTGCCAAACTACATTCTGCCATGGAGGAGTTATACGTATTGCAGGCAGTCTTCTTTTGTGTTATCAAATAGTATAGCTCATCTGTTGGTTGAAATTTACTTTGTTTTAATAATTTCTGTACTCTAGCTCTTCCTCCAACTGATGGAGTTCAGCTTGTCTTTCCTTTATAATGTGACCAGTAGAGACAATTGCTTTTACCCTAAATAATGCATTTAGAGCATTCCATATATCATCCTCAGAAGGGACTGAGTCTTTATTCAGTATTACACATGTCTCAAATATACTTTTAAATGTTGTCTAAACATGCTTGCCTATTTAGAATTATGGCATCTGATTTCCAGTTCTCCCAGCCCTTGCCTGACCTGCTCATTTGAACACTAAAACAGATTTTAGTGCATCATGATCTGAAATCACAATTTGCAAGTACATAATGTGCTCCAGTTAGGGAAGTAAGGATTGCGATAACACAGACTACTGTATCTGGCTGTATGTCCTATGGACCATCAAATAAAATAGTAGTCCCATAATGATCAATATACACCATGGATCACATAAATCCAGCTGCCCAAATTAATTCCCAGAATTTTGACTATAATTGTTTCTTAACTGATCTGGGTAATATCAGTTGGCAGGACTTCTATCTTGCCTCCTCTGTAGAATCAGCATATGAGTCGTTCCAGAAACATATACTAGAGGTCATTGACAAGCATGCTACTCTGACAAAATCCAGAACTGAGAAAAGATCATGCCCCTGGTTCTCCTCTGACCTAAGAAACATAGAAACATAGAATTTGACAGCAGATAAGGACCACTTGGCCCACCTAGTCTGCCCATTTCCTACCTGATGGATAAGCTGCAGATTCCAGTTAATCAACAGCTTACTTCCTCCTACCCCTCACTAGAATTGCTTTATATCTGTCCCATGCACTCTTGAATTCTCCCACTGTTCCTGACTCTACAACCTCTTCAGGAAGGCTGTTCCATGCATCCACAACCCTCTCTGAAAAAATGCTTTCTAACGTTACCTCTGAGGTGTCCCCCTCTATCTTCAAATAGGGCCTCCTTGTTCTTGCACATCTCTTTTTCGGAAAGATGCTACCTCTTTGTACTTTGTTACTTCCCTTGAGATGCTTGAAAGTTTCTATAACGTCCCCCTTCTCCTCTTTCCTCAAGGGTATACATATTAAGCTACTTTAGTCTCTCCTCATATTTCTTCTGGTGCAGACCCTCACCTTTTAGTTGCCCTCCTCTGAACAACCTCCACGCTGTCTATGTCTTTGCAGAGATGGGATCTCCTGAATTGCCCACAGTACTACAGATGGGGTCTCACCAACTGTCTGTATATATAGAGATAACAACTTCTTGTTTTCTGCTGTTGATGCCTCTCCTATGCATCCCAGTATCCCCAGCCCTCCTTAGTGCCTTCTCACATTACTTGCCCACCTTTAGGTCTTCTAATATAGTTACTCCTAGGTCTCTTCCTATTTTTGTTGTTGTTATTATCTCACCCCCATTGTACTCTTCCCTGGGTTTTGTTTCCCAGATGCATTACCTTGCACTTCTTTGCACTGAATCTGAGCAGCCATATATTTGATCATTCCTCCAACCTTGCCAAGTCCCTTTTCATCCTTTCCACCCCACCTTGTGTGTCAACCCTGTTGCAGATATTTATGTCATCTGCAAAGAGACATACTTTTCCTTCCAGGTGCTCTCTATGTCACTTTTAAATACTTTAAAAGGTCTGGTCCCAGTACTGAACCTGTGGTACCCCATTAGTTACCCTCCTTTCTTCATTGTATAAAATCAGCCTTTCACCACAGGGATGCACTTTGAAAAGGGCAAGAAAGAAAAAAACCCCAGAAAATCGGACTGCCTTCAGGAGAGCAAGAAACCAGTGCACTAAGTTAATCATGGCTACCAATGACTCTGCCATGTTCTTGAAAACCTTAAGAGAAATAAAAGGGCATCGTTCAGCTAACATCCTGCCTACCAATATCATCTCTGGCAACACCAGTACTACAGATAAGCAATGCATACTCGACCTATTAAACAGCTATTTTCCCACAGTTGGTCTCACTTTTGACACATCTGCAGCCAGCAAACTCCGCCACCAGTTCAATAACTCTGCCAAGTGGTGTCCCATCACAAAGGCTCTGGCACAGAAGGCAAAATCCTCCTTCAGTCCTGCCATATACAAGGAAGTTGAGGACTTACTTTTGGGCCTAGACACCAAAAAGTGCAGGTTTAGATAAACTGGAACCTTACTTCCTAAAACTGGGGTATCATGTACTGACTGCTCCTGACACACATCTTTTAACTTATCCATGGCACATGGTCAAATTCCTCCATATGGAAAGCGGTGCATGTACAGTGGCGTGAAAAGTATTTGCCCCTTCCTGATTTTCTATTATTGCATATTTGTCACACTGGATGTTTTCAGGTCTTTAGACAAAATATAATATTAGATAAAGGAACCTGGTGAACAAATAACACTTTTTTTCTTATTTCATTTATTTAATGAAAAAGTTAACCAACACCAACGGGCACTGTGTGAAAAAGTAATTGCCCCCTAGTTAAATCAACCCAATTAAAGGGATAATTAGAGTCAGCTGATTGAACACAGCCAGGCTTGATTACAGCCAGCCCTGCTCAATATAAATCTCACTTATTTTGACCCTTACCATCAGAGTCACGTTGCCAGCACAAAGATTCAACAAGCACATTATGCCATGATCAAAGGAAGTTCCTGAAAAGATCAGAAAAAATGTGTTGCCCTCTATCAGTCTGGAAAGGGTTACAAAGCTATTTCTAAGGCTCTGGGACTCCATCAAACCACAGTGAGAGCCATAATCTCCAAATGGAGAACACTTGGAACAGTAGTGAATCTTCCCAGGGTGGGCGGCCTGCCAAAATTACTCCAAAGGCGCAGTGTAAAATCATTCAGGAAGTCTCAAAGGATCCTAAACAACATCCAAAGAACTGCAGGCTTCTCTTGCCTCAGCTAAGGTCAGTGTTCACGACCCCACAATCAGAAAGAGACTGGGCAAAATGGGCTTCATGTGAGAGTAGCAAGGGGAAACCACTGCTAACCAAGAAGAACATAAATGCTCATCTCTCATTTGCAAAGCACCTGGATGATCCACAAGCCTTTTGGGGAAAATGTTCTATGGACAGATGAGTCCAAAGTGGAACTTTTGGATGACATGGATCCCATAATGTCTGCGTAAAGCAAACACAGCATTCCACAGTAAGAACACCATACCAACAGTCAAACATGGTGGTGGTAGTGTGATGGTGTGGGGATGCTTGCTGCCTAAGGACCTGGATGACTTGCCATAATTAAAGGAACCATGAATTCTGCTCTGTACCAGAAAATTCTTAAGGAGAATGTCCGGTCATCCTTCCGTCAGCTGAAGCTGAAGCGTAGTTGGGCCATGCAGCAAGACAATGATCCAAAACACAAAAGCAAGTCCACATCAGAATGGCTAAAAGAAGTAAAATTAAAGTTTTGGAGTGGCCTAGTCAAAGTCCAGACTTAAATCCAATAGAGATGCTGTGGCAGGACCTGAAATGAGCAGGTCATGCTCGAAAACCTACCAAATGTTACTGAATTAAAGCAGTTCTACGAGGAAGAGTGGTTAAAATTCCTCCACAGCGATGTGAAAGACTGATATTGAATTATAGGAAGTGTTTGGTTGCAGTCATTGCAGCTAAATGTGGCATAACCAGTTATTAAGTGTAAGGGCAATTACTTTTTCACACAGTGCCAGTTGGTGTTGGTTAACTTTTTTCATTAAATAAGTGAAATTAAAAAAAACAAGTGTTATTTGTTCACTCAGGTTCCCTTTATCTAATATTACATTTTCTCTAAAGACCTGAAAACATCCAGTGTGACAAATATGCAATAATAAAGAAAATCAGGAAGGGGCAAATACTTTTCACGCCACTGTAGTCCCTTTCTTCAAATCTGACAACCAGCGACCTCCACAAATACATGCCCATATCTCTCCTGCCAATCCTGTGCAAACTTCTTCAGAAACTAGTAAACATGCAGATCAGGAACTATCTGGACTCACTTCAGTTGCTAAACCCCATTCAATCTGGTTTCAGAAAAAAACACAGCACAATATCTGCATTAGCCAAGGTAACTATTGACTGGCACTTAGCCATTGATTCCAGACTTCATGTGAGCACCTTATTCCTCGACCTAAGTAAAGCCTTTGATATAGTGGACCAAGATCTTCTGTTGGCCATATTACAAAGTATTGGCCTTGATAACGCTGCCACCAACTGGTTTACCTGCTATTGTACCTCACTGGAAGACAACAGCAAATCAAGGTATGGGGACCTATCAGCCACTAAAAATGATCCTCAGGGGTATGCCACAATGTTTAATATTGGATCCACTACTGTTCATGATATGCATCAACAACATCCATGAAGGTATCAGTCAAGCTAGTGTTCATCTGTTTGTGGATGATACCATTCTCTATGTCACTGAACCTACCCTCAAACTTGCCTGCAACAAGTTGCAACATGAATTCAATCTGCTACAGCAAAATCTTCTGAGCCTTAAATTGTTGCTAAATGCCAAGGAAACAAAAGCTATGTTTATCTCCCATTAATCTATTCCAGACAATTCTCCACCTCTAGGCACACCTCATTAAATAACGTCCATCTTGGGGAGTCTATTGAAGCTGTAGTCAAGTTAAAAAGCTTAGTGTTTGTATTGCTCATTAACTCTCTCTTACAAGGTGCATATAGAGGAACTGGCAAAAAACTGAAAACGTTTGGGATTATTCTTCCAGATTAAACACCTCCTAACTCCTGAAGCCAAGCAGAGTCTAGTACAGTCCACATTCCTCCCTTCTAGACTATGCCGACTTTCTGTATAGTCATGGACTAAGAACGGCATTGGCCAAGCTAACATCCTATTCAATTGGGCATTAAGATTCATTACTGGTGCCCTTTCAGGACACACCACAGCTCTCTTCATGCAGTGCTAGGCTGGCAGTCTCTAAAACTAGGAGGACAATAAATGCTAAATGCTGCTACATGGACTTATAGAGTCCTAATTGGACAGCTCCTCAGTACATTTCAAGCCTTTGAACTAGCACCTCTCGATGCTACTTGCTTAGAAAACATTCTTAGCTTTCACCTAACATCCTCTAGATGTAGATCATATTTTGGCTTTCATCTTTAAGATATGCCCAGCCAGCCCCATGGAATAACCTCCAGAAAGTCCTGAAGCTGTCCATTCTTTTAAATTGGTAACTTTCAAATCCTTGGTAAGACAATATATCAGAGACTCTTGCAACTGTTACTCCTAACCTCCCCTCTGCTTAGCTATCAGGTGATTTCACTTAGTCCTTCAACTGATATGCTGCCTACTTCCTCTCCTGCCTAAACTACCACTAATATGACCAAAATCTGTGCACAGCTACTCCTAGCTCTACCTCCCTGTTTCCTTATTCTCCTCTCATCCCTTTCCTCGATCGTCTCTTACCATATGCTGATGTGCTGTTGATCTTCACTGTTCCTATCTGCTCTCACTCCCAACTACACTTAGGTACAGCTGCCATAAGCCTTTGAAAACTGTGTATTTTGTAAATATTGTAAATGTTTGTATTCTTGTACTGTTGTTATTACTGCTACTACTTTTTGCTTTGTCTTTGTATTATCTTAGTCGACACATTTCAGCGTTCAGCGCTGACCAGGTCCACTTTGTAAATGAGTCTCACTCAATGGTGTTTTCATCTGGTTAAATAAAGATTGATTGATTGATTGATTCTGCAACAACTGTCATTCCTTAATTTCTTGAATGCTTGCAGAGGAGGACAGGTCCATAATTAGATCAATTACCAAGACTAAATTTACAAACTAAAATAAACTAAACACGGCCACACGCAAGTAAAGGTGGTACAGTCTAAACAATAGAACAAGGGAAAAGCTAACAACAAGTGCTACTAACCCACAATGACAAAGACTCAGGACACAAATATAAATGCTCAGAATTCTTTTATTTATAAACACAAGCAAACCATTTCTGAGGCCTCAATAATTCACACACATGCACTTTGTCAAGAGACAGCTGTCCTGTAAGCTTGTTCCATTTTATCAAGTGTTCTTAAAATGCACACTATAATTTTCCAAATATCAACAAAGTGCATATAAAAGCACCCCAAACACACCAGAATGGTAGTGAGGTTAATTAAAAGCAAAATATATGTAAAACTGATGGTTTGTTCTCTTGACTTGCCAACATTCTGATCAACAGGTTACAATATGTCAAATGGTCCAGTTCTATGTCTTCCTATCACCCATCACAGATGGTGTTCCCCAGGGCTCTATACTGGCCGACTACTCTTCTCCATGTTTTTTAAAGCAAACTTTATTTTGAGATTTAAAAGATAAATACAAGACAAAAACAACAATGATCTCATACATCTAGCACCAGAATTAGCAAACAAAGAATATTCATTTAGCATATCAATTTATACTAAAATAAAACTCTGCACAATCTAATCAAAATAACTGCTACATAAATTATACTAAACAGCTAAACTATATAACAGGAATAATTATATATATATATATATTTGTAAAATATTGACAAATTTTGAACAGAACAATGGACTAAAGGACACTCCAGAAGAACAGGTGTATTCAAAATGATAATTCATGGAACAAATATAAGGTTAATCTTCAACTGGAAGTTAATCTAAGGATGCCAAAATTCCAAACAAAGACTGTCTTTATCCATAAACTTATAATTGATTTTTCCACTCCATAAACAAAGTTTACCACTTTGTACCAACTATCAATATTGGAACTCAAGTTTGCAACCAAGATATAATCAGTGCTATTTTGCACACAAAATCAATAACAACATTAAGTGAATTGGCCTCCTTGAAAGAGTAAGATTGTAAACAGGGATCAAAACCATTACCAGTTTGGCAGTCAGAGTAATTTGTTCCATGAACAACTTTTGAAAATCTCTCTGCAACCTTGCCAATTCAATAGCAAATTAGGACAACTCAAAATATGTGTGTCTGATCAGCTAACAATTCACCACATGCTCACCAACAGCCCACATATTGCAAACCCCTATACTTCACCAGCCTCAATGGTGTAAGGAAAAACATGTCCTACATTTCCAAGAGACTTTTAATACAGAGCAAGGAGGACCACTTATAATGTAATAATGTTGTATGAATCCATTCCTCCCATGTGACTAACTTGTCCAATTCCTGTTCCCACTTAAAGATATCGATTTAACAGACTCAATTTTGGGCGCACAAATCTGCATTCCAGTTTCCTATCACATGACTGAATTGCTTGCCTTTTGTGCAGCTATGATGAGATGGATCCCTGAGCATCCAAAAATCAGAGAGGAATTAAAAACAAAGGTAGAGTTTGCATATAAGAATCCAACTGCAAAAATCTAAATATGATCCCCTGTGGCAGCCTGTAATGGATTTGTACTGCAGAGAAAGGAAGACGACTCATGGAGTCAAAAGCTGAAAATAATACACCAGTCCCATACGGTCCTATCTTCCGACAAAACTTCAGTTTTATAAAATGGTGTAGCCCCACCACAGGCCAATGCTGATATTAAAAGTGCAATTGCTGAGAGAGTGTTACCTGATAGCTATTCCAGATTTTCAGAACAATTTGCATATAGCGACAGAAGTGCATGAAGGAATACGAGGCATAGAAGCAGAATAGAAAATTCTAGCCACATCATGTAAATCATTCAAAATGAATTCTATGTCCTTCTGATAGGTAGAATACATAGGATTAGTCCAATGACAAATAAATATGTAAAAAGCTGCCTTAACATACTATTCTGAATTTGGCAGTTCAATTCTCCCAGACTGGGACAAATATAAAACCATTGCTCATACCAAGGATGGCCACCCTGTCACACAAATTGTAGAAATGATTTTGCCACTCCTGAAGGAGAACCCTATCTGGAAATACTGGGAGAGTTTTCAAAAAGAAAAGTATTTTGTAGTACCAGCATACGGATAATTTCAACCCATTGTAGTAATGATAAAGGCAACATTGACCATAGCTGTAAATCCTTTTTATCTCTTGAGTAATGGGTTCGAGATTTAATATCTCAGCATGTTCTGGATATTTTGTTAAACTAACCTCTAAAATACTTAATGTAGTTCCTATTCCACCTTACAGGAATATAAAATGAATTTGATCAGTGGAGTATATCAATATGTGATAACTTCAGTATTTGATTTGTTTAGACGAAATCCTGCCAAACTTCATATTCCTCCAAAATTCACCATATCGCCTGCAAGGAAGATGTAGGGTTTATTAGAGTTAGGAGAATATCATCTGCAAATAGTGCTACCTTGACTCCCCCTCCAAGGAAATACCCTTCAACTCCTTAGAAAGTCAAATCATAGATGCTAAGGGCTCTACATATAGGGGCAACTAAAAGTAGATAAAGGGCACCCTCGGTGCTTCCTCCAGCTAAATTAAAAGGAGCTGTTAAGGACCCATTCACCTAACATTTCTTGCCAATATTTCTTGCCTAGAAAATATTGCACTAATACAAATCACGAGACCACTCAATCTGGGACCATGGCTCTCCTTATTGTGTTTTTATTGCTCCTAAGGTGCAGAGTTTTCTGCAATACAGTGCAATTCAAGTACCTCAATGCAATTCAGTTCTCCAATGTACCTTATCAATATCTAATGTTATAACAGTCTACCATGCAGACACTCTGTCATTCTCCTCTCCCTTTAGCCTATTCCCCAGTTAGCCTACACCCTTTGCTACTGTCCTCACCTATGTCTACCCAAGCACTTACATTGATCACAATCAACTGTCTTACAGTGGCATGCTTTTACTTAACAACGATATGGGTTGCCAAAGAAAAAAAAGCAGTCTCCATTCTTATAAGCTCCTTAAAGAAAGTTATACTTCTGCTTCTTCTCTGCTCAGGAAATGTGGAGCTCAACCTGGCCCCCCCTACAACTTACCTCACCTATCGATTTTGCTGAGGCCACAGGTCTCAAAATGATGATGGTCAACATTTTAAGCCTGCCTAAAAACTTGTACAGCTGCAAGCCTGGGCTGCACATGTTAACCCAGACCTTATCATAATTACTGAGTCGTGGTTAAAAAGACAAACACTGATCAACAAATATCACTGCAGGGCTACAATTTATTTAGAGCAGATAGAGAGTCTAGAGGCGGGGTGTGGTTATCTATGCCAAATCTAAGTACTTGGTCACCGATATTAGTTGCAAATCTCTAGCCAATGAATTTGAGTTAGTTTAGCTGAGCCTTCATCTCCCTCCTCGGAATGTATCACTGTCCTAGGTGGCTACAGACCCCGTCTGGTGGTGATGAAGTCCTTAATCTTTGTAATCCATGTTCGCAGATGCAAAACTGAAACAATATTTCTAGGAGATCTAAATATGGACTGGCTGTCACCTAAATCACATGGCCTCAAATCCCTTTGTGATGAGCTAGGTCTTGGGCAATTAGTCAGAGAACCTACTAAGAACAACACTCTAAATACTGCCAACAGTTCCATTCTAGATGTGGTACTAACCACCCATCCCACAAAATATCTCATTTGGCAGTGTTCCTACAACGACATGGCGATCATGGAATTGTTGCTTGCATAAGATCTCAAATTAAGGCCCGCCGCAACCCATCTTATAACAAAAGATCCTTTCGCAAATTCAGTGCAGTAAACTTCCTATCTGACCTGAGCATGATCAGATGGCAAGATCTTTACCTAGCCAAAGATGTCAACAAGGCAGCTTGCATCCTTAATGACAAACTCACTACAATAATAAATAAGCATGCCCCTTTCATCAAAGTAAGGTGCAACAATTCAATCCCTGGTTCACCTCGGATCTCAAGGCAGCCCTTATAGCTCGAGATAAGCTCTGGGCTAAAGCTAGACATTCAAAGAATCTTGGTTGGCAGGCCATTAGAACAGCCAGGAATAACTGTGAAAAACTTGGCTCTGCTAAAGCTAACTATTATATTTCTACCTCGAACAAGCTAAAGGTAACCCTCATAAAATATGGAAGACTATAAAGCTATAGAAGGACGGCCCATGGCCCCTCTGTCCCAAAAGATAGTCGCAAGTGGCAAGATTGTGGAAAACAAGTCCCTAATCCTGGAGGAACTTAACTCCCACTTTGCCACAGCTGGATTAGCTTTGACTCGTCACCTTATGCTGGTGCTGCGTGAGCCAGCATACCTCTTCCGCCACATCTAGTCCTGGACCCAGTCCCTTCCAACTGCGCGAGATAACTTATAAAGAAGTAGAAGATTCTCTTCTTAACTTAGACACCAAAAAAGTCGGGGGCGATGGCTTAGAACCCTTTTCCTAAGGTCAGGCTATGCCCATCTCACTGCCCCAATTCTTCACATCTTCAATCTTTCTATTACATCTGCTGCTGTGCTGTCCTGATGGAAATCAGCACATATCCTCCTCTATTTAAATCTGGTGACCCATGCGATGTAAACAACTATAGGCCTATCTCCATATTGCCTATCCTTTCTAAAGTTCTCGAAAAACTGATGCATATTCAGTTAAAATCTCACTTGAAACCTTCTCTCATTAACCCAGCTCAATCTGGCTTCCAGGCTAATCATAGCACAATCACTGCACTAGCAAAAGTAACCAATGATTGGATCTCTGCTATAGATGCTAAGAAGGTAACTGGTGCAGTCTTTTGGACCTCAGCAAAGCTTTGATACTGTTGATCACAAACTATTAGTCAATTGCCTTGCAAAGTTGGGTGCCACATACCATACCACAGTGGTTCTCTAGCTACCTAACTGGAAGATTCCAAAAGTAAAGGCGGAAGGCCTTTTCTGCTGCCTTGCCAGTTGCAAGAGGAGTCCCCAAGGATCCATCTTAGGCCCTATCTTGTTTTCTCTGTACATCAATGACTTAGATGCTAACATATCTACGTCCAATCTGCACTTTTTGCAGATGATACTGTGTTGTATACTTCTGGCTCATCATTATCTGAAGTCAAGGAGTGCTTCAAGCGGACTTCGCACAACTTGAGCATAATTTAATAAAGGCAAAGCTTCTGCTCAATGCCAAGAAGACTAAAGCGATGATATTCTCCACAGTGCTGTCTCAGCCCCCAATACTCTTGCCCAAGACTTCATTGTCACCACGCTAAACGAGCCTCTGGAAGTTGTAACCAAATTTAAATATCTAGGTATCTGGATCGACAATAAATTATCTTTCAGTGACCACATCGAAGATGTCTCTAGAAGGTTAAAAGCAAGGTTAGGTTTCTTCTACAGAAATAGGCCTTCTCCCTTGAAACTCGAAACAAGCTTGTACAGGCCACTTTTCTCCCCTACTTGACTATGGCGATGTAATCTATTCCTCCACCACTCTTGCAAATCTAAGTAAACTGGACATCCTTTATCACCATCGTTATGGTTCATTACCAACTCCCTTACCGTCGCACCACTGTGACTTATATGCAGCTGTTGGTTGGACATCCCTTACTACTAGACGCCTGCTCCATGCTGGGCAATGGACTCTTAAACTGCTCCTGCAGAAATTGCCAAGTTATCTCTCTTCCCTTAGTAGTATCTCACATAGTGCATACTCGTTAAGAAAATCTGACTTTATTATGCTTGACATACCAAGGACGCGGACTTCCTTTGGTAAACGTAGTATTGCATATGCCCTTCCCTCCATTTGGAACCAATTACAAACCGTACTGAAACTAACTAGCACAGTTTCAATAAACTTCTACAAATCGCTAAGTTCAGCCAAAATAAAAGACACCTGTAACTGTCATTAAGTCTCTTCCTTCCCCATGTGTGCCATATTTATCCACTGGTAAGGTATAATTGATTTGTCATATTAACTGCTTTCCTTCCCTTCTACTCCTGGCTTTATCTTTGCTTACGCTCCACTGCTACTCTATCAAATCTCCTCCCTCCCATATCAGTTGTAGACTGTTGTTTGTTCTAGCTGCCAAAATACTGTATATTTGATTTGATTTGATTTGATTAAATCAAATCACACCAGTCATCATGTTTCATTTATCAGTATGCGACCTATAAGTCTCTTCCCTGTCTCATATCAATGTTTACCACCTGCGGTCACCCTATGTGGTACCCTTGTATGTATATCCAGCCTCGCATCATGTAACGTGTATTTCATGTATATACTGTTATTACCTATCTGTGTTTGTACTTTAAGTGTTTATGTCACAGGACCTCCTTGTGAATGAGCTTGCTCAATGGAGTTTTCCTGCAATAAACTTGAACTTGAACTTGAACTAACATACACAATGGGATGGAAATAAATACCACGCAACATGCCAGTAAAGTTAGAAGGAAAACCAAAAGCCTGGACAACCACCCATAAAACGTCCATGAAGTCCTGTCAAAAGACTTTTCTTCATTCAAGCTGGCCAGGATCAGAGGGAGTGCTCTTTTCATTCACATAATCCAACAAAAGGAAAGTACGCCTAACATTATCAAATACCTAGGCAGCACGGACAATACTATCTGGTCCTGGTCAACCAAGGACAGGAGAGGCCTTCTAATCTAGATGCCAGAACAGCCACAAAAATGTATAATCTTTATTCACTAAATATCAAAAAGGTGGCCACTTGTCCCACAACTGGTGCCACTACAAAAAAATATGAACAGCACAGCCTTAAAAGTAGAGCTACCCAGTAAAGCAAGTGTGAAAAGACCTGTACTCTTTTAGGTCATAAAAAGCATTTATTCCATAAAAACTGCTTTAAATACTGAATACACAACAGCAGCCCCACTCGTGGCCCTCACAGACGTATGTTTCACATTACTAACGACGCTTTGTCAAAGTGTGAAATGTTGAGACATCATTTTGCCACTCTGTGTCTTGCTTCCTGAGAGGTTTGCTGTGTTTTGTAATAAACATATTCTGACATCCTGAGCCTTTGTCAGTGTGGGTGTGTAGTGCCTGATGTTAACTTTTCCAGCTTTAAATGTACTTGGCATTATGTCCCTGTTAAAGAAGGCAACAATAAATTACATTTTGATAAAATGTTGGATCTTCAAAACTCTCAGTAAAAATTTACCAGGTGGACTGATTTCTTATATAGGGTTCCTGTGATAATCAACCATATGCCTGATTGGTCCTTCTGAGAAGAAATATGTTTAAATAGAAATCTCATATGTATAAGAATTGCCATGTCCCTTGCATGTGATATAAACAAGGAATAAAACCTGCTCAACCCAATCTCACACATTTTCAACATCTGTATGATGGGTCTCTGGAAAAGATAAACATCAGTGTTCTTTTTCAGATATGTAGAACACCATTATTGTTTTATTGGGTGGTATGAGCTCTTTATATGCCAGGAGATAATTGTACACTCATTAGCTATTACTTAACGTAAAAATAAGTGATTAACCAGATCCTCCTCTGCAGGTTAAACCCAGCTTCCAAAATCCTGAAGTCAGTATTCTGTCTCCTCCTTAAGTCATATGTACTCAATAAGACACAACATGGCATTGGTTGTCATGGGTTAATGCATGCCCAGGTATGTAATGAGGCATGAGGCATTTGTGCTGAGTGCCATTAGCATGTGAAGTGCATTAACCCCAGAAAATAAACAACATGGAGTTTCTTATTGTGCTTATAAATGGGTAAACTGAAAACAATAAAAAATAAGCCATTTTTAATTGGAACCAGTTGAAACCAGCCGCTAGTGCAGCGGTGGGATTTCTCCTTGCGACACCGGCGACCGGGTTCAGGAACAGACCCGGATCGTCGGAGGCGGCTGGGGGAAAGAATGGAGCATCCTATGGATTGCTCTCCTTCTCGGGGAAGGTGGGGAAGCGATTGGCCACCGAGGACTCCTGGCGGAGTCGGCGGATCTCAGGCATCCGGCGTACAGTTCTGGGAGGCGGGGTGGGCGCTCACATCATTACCGTCCCGCCTCCATAACACAAAAAATGGTGGAAAATCGAGGCGGCAAGGACCACTGTGCACATGAAGCCCTCCCAGGAGGACCTCTCTGCACCACCATCGCCATGGTCCCTGACAAGACATTGGTTCCATGGTCACCAAAGAAGGTGGCTGCGGCCCCGTCCTCTGGGGGATAAGCTGGGGCTGAAAGAGGGATCTGCAGCCATAGGCGGTGGTGGAGATCTCCTGGGGCCGTGACCAGAGCTGATGAAATAGACAGGGTCCTGCCAGGGGAAAAGATAGAATAAAAAAATAATTGGAACCAGTTGTTTTCTTTAGTTACATGAAGCTTCATAAAATATAACCCATGCTGACCTATCAACCATTTGTCTTTCTACACATTCATTAGATGATTTGTTTGTTTATTATGGAATACAGGAATTCAAACTGCTGCAAAATTCCTCTGACAGAATGTTCAACCCCTCACACACAACCAAATACCATTTATGGAGACATTTGCCCAGCTGTGTCTGAAACAGTATGAGCAGCAAAAATGATCTGACAAGCTAGCAAGGATACAAGAGGGATCTGACATGTACATCAAAGAAACACCAGGAATAAAGACTGAGAATCATGCTTCATATTTTAAGTTTGCTCATGTGTGTAGGAAAGTGATCATGAGGAAATAATGTTTATTTTTCTTAAAATTTAAGAATTTTAATTTTAGGGCCTTGCTGAAGGTTTTCAGTGAGTAAAGTGGCTTAAAATTGTGTATGTGATTGGCCCAAATTCCAACTCCAACTGCCTGAACTTTTTCCAACCTGTGCATTTTTGGGGAATTAACATATGGGTCTCAGAGCCTATTTAACCAATGAGGAAGCATACAATTTCCAATCCATTTTATAATTTTAAATAAGGATCTTTAAAACCTTCATGATATGCATATCATTGACACCAGTATAAGCAAAGAAGTTACCACTGTAACCAGAAATAACTCAACAATGATTGCTAATCTGCATTAGGCATGATCAGCTATTGAGTCAATGACTGCCTCAGCAGTAGAGCTATGAAGAATGATAAAATTCCAAATGTTGGAATTTCAATGGAATTTGTGAAATTATGAGAAATTTTGTTGGAGTTTTGTATAATTTTTAAATGTATTACTTTGGTCATAACATACAGTAGCTGTCAGTTGAGCTACAGACCTGGAATTTGTCATGGTTACTTGTAGAAAGGTACTCTAACAGTGTGCAAATATCCTGACAGCAGACTGCTCCAAATTATAGGTGCTCAAAGTCTGTCATTTTATTTTTGAGGGATTTCATGAACAGTTTATTCTGCATGTAACTCAATCACCTTTGGAACTAGAAATCTGAAACTAGCTATATGTATAAATGTCGTAATAACCATTATACCTGGAACATTGTATGTTGTTGCAATGAAAGCTTTCAAAATGAATACTAAAATAACTAAAATTGAAAGTTTGGCAAAATGTTTGGCAGCCTATAGCACAGCCTCCTTTAATGTTTGATACTTAAAGCTTGGTGCACAACCCATGCTGTAGGTTTCTCTAAATCCTGATGCTGTGGAGAAATCTGGATAAGTTTTTTTTTAATTAGATGGAAATAACTGAAAATTTAATTTTGATTCAATGTTTGGCCACCCCAAAATCCCCTCTTTCAATCTAGGACTATGACATTTGGCACACTTATGAAATCGATTAGTACCTGTATACCTGCCAAATTTGATATCAGTTGGACATGTACCTTGAAAACTAGACCAAAATAACTTAAATTTAAAATTTGATAAAATGCAATGGCATTTTTAAAATTTATTAATTTGATCATAACACAGTCTTCTATTGAGCTAGAGATCTAATATTTGGCATGATTTCAGGTATATGGGAGTTCTAATGGAGTGCCAAAGAACAAGACATTAGGCTACATCAACTCAAAATAAGAGGTGCTCAAAATCTGTCATTTTATTTTTTTTTGTGTGAAATATCATTAAAATGTTTATCTGCATATAACTCAAGCACCAGTGGAGCTAGAAATATGAAACTGGATCATATATAAAAGTAATTAACAGCCCATAAATCCTTAAATTGTGATGGCTTATTGATGACTTCTTTCTAAATTATAAAAATAAAATCTAACTTTTGCCAAAATGTTTGGCTACCTATAGCACAGCCTTCTTTAAAACTTAAGACATAAGCTTGGCAAACATAACCATACTGCATGTTATTCTAAATCTTTCAGTTGTGGAGAAATGTAGGCAAGACATTTTAAAATTATATGGAAAGAACTGAAAATAAAATTTTGATTAAATGGTTGGCCACCCATAACTCAGCTCCCTTCCAGTGTAGGACTCTGAAAATAAAGTACACTTATGAAAGCCTTCAGTACTTGTAAGCATGCACAATTTGGAATCATCTGGATATGTTCCTTAAAACTAGGCCAAAATAAGTAACATTTAAAATCTGATGACGTTCCACAGACCTCTCACACACATTCTGTAAATTCTGCAGAATCAGAATGATAATTCTGCAGGCATTCTTCTGGTGGAATTCATATTCCACACAGCTCTAATCAGCAGTCTAAATAGGGTATGTGCAGTGTATGTATGCCACGACCTTAAATGAAAGTTCCAGCTGTTTGTTTCTGGGAGTACCCTCTGTAACTTCACAACGTTCCTTAAGATGAACAAAGTGGGTGATCTGATAATTTTTTGGACCAGCAAAAGATTTACAAAACACAAGCCTTTAGGCAATATTCATCAGGCAATTATAGTTTCTTCAGAGAAAAAGAGAACTTAAACACATTTGGTAGAATTGATAGTTCTGTTGATAAGAAAGTAAATAATTGGATATGGGCAGAGAAAAAACAGTGTGAAATCCTAGGTGGTTATAAGTCAGATTAGAGATGTAGGTTTCTCTCAGTGAATGGAATGCAACAGCAGGGAACCTGTAAATTGTTAAATTATTTTGTTCTAAGAGCATCCCTAAAGACAGACTGTATATGTTTGTGTGTGTGCGCACCGAGACAGAAAAGCACTTATGTATATATCTATGCTGCATAAACCAACATAGCCACAAGAACACACCAGAACAAGTCCACTCCTTCCACCTAGCACTCATTTCCTCACATAGCCATATACCCTCCTTCTCCAGCAAATGCCTTCTTAAACATTCACCTTGAATTTCCTGTCGACCCTCTCCATTCCTTTCCCCACCTCCATAATCCCAGTTCTTAAACACCCACCTAAATTTCTTGTCATCCCTCTTCCACTATTTCCCAACCATCCCTAATTTATCTTTCCTATGCCCCATCATCTGCTTTTGTACTCTCCCTTTGAATTGAAAAATGCATTCTCAGACCTAATTATATGTATATAATTTTTATATGTTGCACATTCTATTTGAAAGGTTTTCTGCATTACCCTTTCCACTGCTGTTATTTTATATATACTGTGTTGTGTATTCACATTATTTGTCTGTACATTATTTTATTCTTCAAGCTCTGCTTATGATGGCTGTTTACTATGAATTTGTCCCCTTCCCCAGGGTCACATCTGAAATGAGCCTCAACTCAGTGTGTTTTTCCAGTTATCAACTTTTAAATAAATAAAAATAAAGACACAGAATATGATCAAACACATAAATAAAACCATATTAATGTGTAAGACACACTAAAAATGTATATCAAATGTGAGAGATAGTGTATCGGTTGACAAATATATGCACTGGAATATGCTTGCACCTGAAGCAAGAGAAGGGCAATTGTCAGTTTCAATTTGCAATGGGCCATGAAACTCAAATCTACATTTAGTTCATTATTTTTAATGTCTAGAAGATAAATATGCCTTATCTCATAAGCCTACCATCCTTGTGTATTTCTGAAGAGTCCTTTGAGAACCAGGACAGAAAAATTGCTATCGTTTGATGAGGGGCTCTGTGTACCTAACAGCCTGTGCTGTGTAAATCTCTTATTGGTACAATAAAAGGTACAGTATAATCAAATTACACACTTTAATCATCTTTTATTAAAAGGACCAATGCAGCTACAAACAAGTTCTTGAGTAAGCTGGTCTGGATTAGAGTTCCAAAAAGCTATTAACACTGAATCCTGAGCTGTGTGTAAATGCAGTGGAAATTAAAATTATGCAGTATGCTCACTGGGAAACAGTAATGATAATTCAGGTTATCACAGAGGAGTAATCCTCTTTAAAAGTCTAATGGCTGTAATGCTTACTAAAATTTTCCCTGAATGATTAACCAGTATTTGACCATATATGTTAAATAAACTTTACTCATAATACATTTCTAACCCTGATTGAGGTGTATCTCATCCCTAGTAAGAGGGATCCACACTCCTACAAAGGGTCACTGGGAATATACCACTATTTATAAGCCAGGGCAACACATTTAACACAGACAGGGTCTACCTCACCCCAGGAAAGGAGGCAAGACCCCTTCTCAGCAGCCATGGGTATTTCCCCACCCACAAGATGAGGTCCAGAAAAGTTGCCTCTCCAGAAAGAGAATATCAGCTAAATAATTATAATGAGTCAATGCCACTCAGTCATAACTATAAAAGAAACATAAATGTTGTACTGCCTTCAGTGCAGACAATGTAAGTCCCACAATAGGTATCATAGGAAAGTTTCCATGTAATTTTAAATCTAAAAATCAGCATTTCAGGGTCTCTACTGTAGTGCTGAGGCAGCATGTTCAAAAGCATGCTACAATGACTCATCACCATTCAAAACTAAATGACCTGTATCCTCCCCCATTCTGTACAAGGTACAAAGTACAAGTTTATTTAAAGTGTACATATATAAAAACTTTTACACATTAAATCTGGGTAACAAGAAATCCATATAGCAACATCAATATATACATTGCAACTACATTGCATATTAAAAACATTCATATAGATTATAAAAACACTCTCCACTTACATTAATCTATCAGCTGCAATACCAAACTGTGCTACACTGTACAGTACAAGTCACATTAAACTGTTCCTCCAATGAGTTGCTGTAGCATTTCTGACTGAGCTGCATAAGTGTTGCTGGATTCAGCACAAAGCCTTGCAAGTACTGTTTCTTAAGAGTTAAAATGCAGTGTTGCATAGCACTGTAACTGGACTGCAGATGCAGACCAACAGAGTTGCAAAAATATTCTACAAACATTGCTTTTCAGCTGGTTAAGCATTGAAAATAATCAATATGAGTTTGCAATGCATTACCAACTCAAACAAGCAATGCTAAGCCAACTCATTGATGGAACAGTTTAATGTGACTTGTACTATATTATTGCTGTATCCTCTATTTAAAAGAATCTAAATTTTCTACCATTGGCAATCCACTAATCTTAGTAAGGTACTGTGACAACCATTTATCCTAAGTGCATTCAAGTTGGGATGTACAAACAAGATATGAGCAGAATCTCATTTCCCTGGGCAACTGCCCTTACAATCAATTCTTGCCATAAAGGTATAGCAATCTATAAAACCTGAAGAAGCTCCTCCATTTACATTAAATCTTAAGTTTGCCAATGTCTTTTAATGCTTATTGTTTTCACATTTAAATAAGTATGTCTCCCTTTTATGAAAATTTTGAGTACTTTATAATTAAAAATTTAGTAGTCATAAATACCCTAGCCATATCCTGTTGTTTAGAGATATCATGAATTCTATTTACCACAGTATCACAGAATTCATCATTCAACTCAGTTTTATCAAGATTCATTATGAAAGCCCAACTCATTTTTGTAAACCTAATGTCAAGATCCTTTATCCAAGTTCAGTCCTTTACTATGACATTATTCCTGATGTCATAAGTTAAAATATCTTCCAACAATTATATAAAGAGAATTAGTATCCTGATGTAACATATCTTAAATAAATAATGAAACTGTCTAATCATGGCACATGATGACAAGAGCCAATCGCATATCTCAGTTCTTAAACATTCTCCTGGGATAAATTTTGGGAGACTAAAGACAAGCCTAATATACAGATTTTGTATAGGTTTAGAGTAACTACGTTATTGTATTTTCCTAGATCTCTGAACCATGTAGAATGGTAGAGTTCACTTTCATTTTATATGTTTCAAAGGAAGTAACAAATTTATAATGAATTGCTTAGAAAATGTATTTATTGCCAATATAAGCTGTCTTCCTTTCTTTTTATTTTGCTCTACATGGAGACTCCACAGTTTTATATTATGTAAGGTAATACCCAGGTACAGGTAACTATGTACTAAATTAACGTTATTCTCTTTAATTTTCAATTTAATATTCAGGTTTCCCAGCTTATTTAGAACCATAATTTTTGTTTTGTCAATATTTATGGATAATTACAAATCATTTAAAGTTGTAACAACATTGGTTAAGGCTTTTGAAGTCCCCATCAGATTCTGACACCAGAACTATGTCATCATCATATAAAAGTACATTCATCTTGGCATTCTTGATCCTAGGTGCATCAGTTTTACAGGTGTCTAATCTATGTACCGTTTGATCTATGTAAATATTAAATAATAGGGGTGCCAGCAGGTAACCCTGTTTTACATCCTTGTCTACTTTTAAAAGTTCAGTTAGTCTCCCATCTGCTGAATAATGAATCTGGATAGTTGTATTTTAATCTAATCTCTGTATCAAGTCAACATTGTATTGTCAATATACCAGGAAACTAGTATTCTCCACAATATTTCCCTATTCACACTGTCAAATGTGGATGACATGTCTACAAAGGCTAGATACAATAGGGATTTATTTATTTTATTTTCCTAATCAAGTGGTCTAAAATAAACAAACAATAAAGGTTGAGTGTTTCTCTCTAAATCCAAATTGCCTATTGGTTAGGACACTATTTTCAAATACCCAGATATTGAGTTCTTACAAAATAATACAAGTAAAATGTTAGCAGATATATTTTGAAGTGCAATTGATCTATAATTAGAAGGAATTTGTTTAATCTCCTTTTTAGTGCTGTGGGCAGAACCTTCAGCATTCCGTTATCTGTAGCTCTAAAATGGCTTTTCTTGGAACTTCCGTTTTAGACATTTGTATGTATTCCTCCACAGCTGCAAAGTAGTATACCCTTCCTCTGATATTTGCTATGTGTTGCTATGTTAAAGGCATCTGAAGGGAAAGAGAGATGCTACTGTATTGTACCTCAGAAATTCTGGGATAGTAACAAAAACACTTTTTAAACTGCTGTTTCTATCATCTGTCCAGCTCAGTCTAACATATTTGTTCTATTTCTTTCAGTAACCTAGAGTCATTTCCTCTTGGTTTTGTGAAAATGAAAGTAGACTCAGTGTCAGATTACATACAGTGGAATGCAGATTGCTAGCTGCCTGACATCCCTTTCCATAGGACAGATTGAGGCAAACAGTGGAAACAGAAGACTCCCGCCCCATTTTATAATATTATGTACTGAGTGTGTGCTTAGTTGCAGGGTCAGGGCCTTGAAGAAAATAATAACATTTGTGTAACTCATTCGAGATTCCATCAGGTAATCAGAAAAAGTGAGATAATATGTGTAAAACTAACAAATTAAAGATGCAAAAATAGCATGTACTCTGGCCTCTGAGACTCAAAGATCAGAAGGCTGTGGGTTCTATGCCCACACTAGGCATGTGGGTTAAAGAGCTTGTGTACTGCCTAAAACAAATATTAGATTTTAAAACAGTCAGTCATTACCTTTTATATTTGAGGTAATTTATATTTTCCTTTGTTTAATTAGAATATTGCTTACCTGATGTTAATATGTGTGATGTGTGGAACAGCACTCTGTGTGGCAGCTGACTAGCTAGCTATACTGCCCCCACTACATCACCAGCATTGTGACCTCACTGACTGTGACATCACTGCTACTTAGGAACAGCAATTCGGTGACTTCCAGGTCATTCACATGTGATTTCACTGACAGTGAAATCACAATGCAGAGATGATAGTAGGGGAGGCATGAGAGCTAGATATGTCAGCTGCTATACTAAGAGCTGTTCCACACATCCACCACAACATTATGACATAAAAGACTATCTAATGGGCAAAAGGTAAAAGAAAGGTACTTCAGACATAACATTTTATAACTGACTACTTCTTAAAATGCATATGATTTTCCTGCCTACCTGGTTTGGCTCCACTAGCTCTTTAAATCCCAGTACTGACACTGTAGTGCAGCATGGTGGGGGCTCCTGTCTTTCTGTCTGCCTTTTCAGGTGGATGTTAAAGATCCTATGGCACTTTTCAAAAGAGATGGGGATTTTTATTGACAGAAACTTCAATACAGAAAATAAAATAAACAGTGTTAATGCATACACAAAGAAAAGAACAAAAACTAAGAAATAATAATTATAGAAAAGAATTAAGAGCAAATAAACAAAGACAATGCAAGAGTCCAAAACTTTACAGCAAACTAAATAAACAAGAGAACTAAGTAATGGGGACATCTGTGTCAGTATTCCATCGCAAGTTCCTCCATTTCTGAAATAAAAGACAGAAAGCAGGGTTTTGAATAATTGATTAGCAGTTTTTTTCTTGGGACAATGCAAACTGTACAGAAAGTATTTATATTGATTTTCTAGAAGTGTTATGTATGTTAAACACAATGGGGCAAGTGCCATGCATTTTCACAATGTTTTAACACTTTTATAAGCAAAAGCTAATCTATTTAGTTAAATAAAACCCTGGAAAATATACTGTTTTGTATCAAATTGATAAATATGACAAAGTTCTACCGTGACCTTTGCAAAAGTTCAGCATGAAAAAAACTTCAGTTTTAATGTAAAGAGACATTGACAATTCTAAATATACCACTTAAAGGTTGCAAAACAACATGCAAAGTACCAATATCCCATTTTTACCAATGCAAAGGATAAAATCCATATACAATATTTTCATCAGATACTGTCAAAAGGCAGATTCATTCCAAACATCAGCAACATATGATCAAAATGATGCAATATAAGAGCAAGAAAATATAAGTGATGCATAGTTTCTAGCTGCTGAGAACAGCCTGGATGGGAACAATTACGTTCTTCTAATTGTTTATGGTGTTGATTTCCCTTGACATTGAGCTTCTCATGACAACATAACCATGTGACATCTCGAAATTTAGGGAGATGCGTGTCTCGACCAGAAGGGACTGCAATGCAAAAAGATGTGGAGCTGGACATTTTGGAAAAGTGACTAACTCAGTGAAATGAGAATCTATCACAGCTTGGTAAACCAATTACTTTGATTTGGAAATGATTCCATCATAAGTGACATGCCACTGCCTTAATTTAACAAAAACCTCACCAAGATAGGGAACCACCAAGGGGTTAGTTTAAAGATATTGATTTGAACCAGTAGTCCTCTCCTGAAACCACAGACCTGTGGAATGTCTGAAAAAACTGTCCATAACTTATGGATGAGCTTTAATAAATGGGAAAAATTAGTGTAAAAATGGCAATAATAAAACAAAAGGGATTCACTATATTGAGACCACCTTTAGAAAGTGGTAGTCACAAGATGTTTTGTTTAGGGATTAAGGCAACTCCCCACACAGCTTGAAAAAGATGCTAAAGAGAAAAGCTTCGCTGCTAGGAGGAGGAAAACATTACTCAAAAAGGCAATAAATGCATTTGAATCATGTAAATATGTTTGGTTTTACTAAGCTGCCGTTTATTCCAATTTTGAACCGTATTTTACATTAGTCAAGCTGAATGTCCCAATTATAAGTTGCTGGGGCTAGTGCCCCAAAAAAGCAAAATCCGGATAGGTTCCACAGAGAACCATATACCAGAGATATAGTCATATGTAGGAAGGACAACCCCTAATTCATGTTCAATACATTTTGGCTTATTTAATGAAGTGCCAGAAAGTGCCCCAAAGGTGCTGCATATAGAAATAGCTGTCTGAATAGAGAAAACTGTAGAGGTACAAATACAAATATCATCTGTATAAGCTAAAGTGGAAAGAGGAAGTAAAACACCAGGGACAGTGATGGAGGGATCATGAAATTTAATGAATATAATAATGGGTTACTAAATACATACAGTAAAGGACTGAGAGGACAGCCCTGTTTCACTCCCTGATGAACAGGGAGGAGTGGTCAAGGTGTCAGTTAACCAGAGGAGAAACTGTGGCATGTCTATAAATTTTTGTAACCAAGAAATAAATAAAGGGGTATCCATAGTGCTGAAGGGTGAGTCACAAATAATCATGGTTCACCAAATCAAATGCACCCCTCTGATCCAGGGACAAAATAAATTTTGAATGATCAATAGTTTGTGACCTATCGAAAATTTCTCTTAAAAATAACAGTTGATCAGTGATTGCATGTCCTGGAATAGCACAGGACTGTGACAGGAAATAAGAAACTGGGCTGCGTCAAAGATGTGCATTAAGTATGTTCATAAGTACTTTCAAATTCACAGTCAGAAGACTAATTGGCCTCCAATTGGAAAGTTCCTTGACTCCCCTTTTATGTAGAAAAATAAGAATTCCTCCCACCATGCCTAAAGGAAAATCAAAAATAATAACAATGAATTGGAAACATCTGCAAGTTCCTGGGAGAAGTCCTCACCCATCAACTCATAAAGCTCCAATGTCAGACCATCCCTCCAAGCAGCCTTGCGTGATTGCAGGGAGAGTATGCACTAGTCACTTCCTAGGAAAATGGGATCAGTCAAACATTGAAGAGTCAAAGGAGGACAACTGGGGACTATGACTTGTTGCAAAAATTGTTCGAGCATTTGTATCAATGGAATGTGCCTGAAAGAGAGACTGGGTATAATGAGTTACTTCAGACATCAATTCTGAGTGGGAATTTTTAATAAACCACCCTGCCCCATTATGCCCTCAAAACTTTCTTCCTCACCCTGTCTCTGCAACTAAGGAAGGGACATAGTGTGGCGAAAGTGTTCTGTGTACCATATTGTTGTTGGGATTTCAGGGCATGTGATTGAGCCATATGAAAGGGCACCATTTTATCCTTCAAGAGTTTAATCTGAGCAGTAAAATCATGTTTAGTGGTTTGGGCCAAAGACATCACTCTTTGCAGTTGTTGCCTATTTCACAGATAAGTGAAATAAACCTGCTCTCGATAGGTTCTCCCAATAATTTCAGGAGATTGACCAGATCCTGCTTTGTGTCAAGGCACCAATATAAAGGGTTATCATACATTACATAAAAAGATTTTCTGGCTAAAAAAAAAATAATGTAATTGCTACAGTATTTCCTGGTGAGCCAAGAGATCAGAATTTATTAGCCAAATGCCCTCCCCATTAGCAAAGCAGGGTCCAGGCCAACAGTAATTCTTAATGCACAGTGATCAGAAAATTCTACGGAATAATTGAAACTGAGGTTATGGGTAATGATTTGTTAATAAAGAAAAAATCTATCAGGGTGGCCAATGTACCAATATGAAAGGTGGGGACTGGTTTCTCATGAAGCCAGTGTATGCATCACTTAAATTAGCTGTTTGCACAACTGTTGTTAAACAGGACATATCATAAAACTGTTTTTAGTAGTAGTACCCTTACCCCAATCTTTATATGTCAAGCCACAGTTACAATCTCCACCCCAAACTATGTGGAGTGGAGTGTGAAGGTAAGTTGTACAGCATGAAATAACTCTATCCTAGCAACTGAAACATCCTGGGCAAGCAAAGAGTATGAAATCTATTAGTGGTGGGAGTACTGGATAGTTTTGGGACCTTAGAAGCAGGTTGGGGATTGTATGATCTTCTTCTGGATACTAGGGACTGAAAAGGTAGCTCCTGAGGATGTTAAAGAGGAGGCATGGATACAGTATTTGTGAAAGCTCTGAAGGTGGGAGGGAGGTAAGGCCTAGGAAACCGTAACTACCTCCCTTGATCCAAGACAGTCACAGGCCTGAAAGGGGGAGGTGGGGGGTAGGTAAAGACACAGAGGGGACAGGGTCAACTGGGAGGGAGGAGGGAAGGGGACAGGAGGTGACAAGTCAGGTCTTATAGAATGGGACCTCTGGGTGATAGCCACCATTAATTGTTGCTTCTCAGAATTATGAGGGTGTGGTTGCCTATGGGCTGCTTCAGGACAGGTGGCATAGGGTGGACAAGAACTAAACACAGAGCACATTCTTACATTGTGCACTAGTATGACCAAAATAATTACACAGTATACAGTGTAGTTGGTCGCAAACACTTCTAATGTGGCCTGGCTTGCCATATCTGTAGCATGTTTTAGGCTTCCCAGCATAAAGAGCACTCCCTGTCCCTAGCCAAAAATGCACAATTAGGGAGATGTTGCAACCCATCCTCAGAGGAGCATAGGATTACCCTAATTTTCCAGTCCAAATATCCTCGGTGTCAAAAATCACTTCTGGATGCCCCAACATACACCTTTGCTTCAACCAAAAATGAGGTCAGTGACACTCCTCCCTCATTTCTAAAGAGGACTGTGACCGTTTTGTGAACTGGTTTAGTTAAAGGTATTATTTCAAAGGGTGATCATAAAGGAGTATGCATGACCTTATGATAAGCATCCCTAAACTTATCTAACCCACTGCTCAATTTAAAACTGATGCCAAATATCTTCTCACCAGAAACATGAATCAAGGCATACATTTCAGTTGAGGAAAAATGCTAGCTTTCTTTCAGTAAACACCTGGCAACAGATGTACAGTCTGGAAAGATTTCCATACCCTTTATATATAAGTCTGACAGCATTATGCCATTTAGTAGAGAAAGTAGTATTCCTGAAAAAGGAAGCATGAGTACAAGAAGTGTTATGTGGATTGTCAGTAGAAGGGCCCAATGGTGGGCCTTCAGGGCAATCTGTAGAAAGATGTGTATCTAAATGTTCCAAGGAAGAAGAAGGTGAGATCCTAAAAGAGGAGTCATCATTGGCTGGATTGGAAGTGTCTGAGATATCAGTGTCCAACCTAAGGATAGGGTTCTGGGTCAACAATAAATCAGAAGGTAGTGCAAGTGGAAAATCCTGAAGCACAACTTTCTTTTGCAAAGTTAAATCATTACACTCCCTATTAGAAGATGCGGAGGTAAAATGTCGAGGAACATTAGAAATGGGATGTGGAAGGAAAACTGACAAATCCCTGTTGTTCATATGGACCCTCGGTATTGATGTGGATGTAAACACATAGATCCAGCATCCAGAGTCAGGAAGCTGTGCCCATCCAGCAGATTTCAGGGCTGAATCCATGGACCAGGAGGCATCTGCCCATCAACCTGGTCTGTCCAAGAAGAAGTCTGCTTCTGGGAGGGTTTAGAAGCACCTTCAGAACGAGCTTTTTATGGGCAGCAAAATAAAAACTGTAGTCTTGTCTTGAGCAGAGAAAGTGGTAGTAAAGACAGAACTCACACCAGGAGGAGAAATGTTCAGGTCAGGAGGTGGTGGAGTAGGACCTATAGCCATATCAACCAGAGAGTGTGTGAGAGACCGATGTAGGCGTGGCAGCCTCAGTTTCACGGGACAGCACAACCGCCACTAAAACCGCCGAGATGTTTTCTCTCATTTTGACTTGCTTCTTCAGAAGCTAATAAAAGTCAGAGAGCCTCCGGATCCTTTATGAAACATCCATAGGTAGGTCCTATTCATTCGGTCTAAAGTTGTAGTGTGCAATTCCTTAGTATTTGCAGGTAGAGTGATAGGGAAGACCACAGTAGTTTCTGCCTGTTTGTTCAGCATAAACTCTTCAGATTCAATTGAAGCCTCCATATCTGCAGGGCTTCAAAGAACATTTCTGGTTCCATGGTATCTGTTGCAAGAGGAGAAGACAACACCTCAGTCTGCAGCACAACATGCTGCATCACAGTCTGCTCACCAACTGAGCTAGCTATCCTGACAGTCAGAGGTTCCCTCTACTGTCAAGTAGAGGAATTTCCATGGTGTCCTGGCCAAATTTCCCCATTCACTAAAAATACCACAAACAGCTTAATCTGGTTCAAGTGAGGATTTATGTCATGTTACAATTTCAGTTGGTTACCATCTGTAGCCCCCAACCCTGAAAAAGGTACTTCTAGCCTTAGTGGCCCTACCGGTCAACAAAATTCAATGAATAAATAAATTCCCCATTATGCCTCGTGGATTTCATATAAATCCAAATCATTCAAAGGCCATCTTGACATATAATTTTAATACCTAACAGCAAATTAAAGCCTTTTTCTGATGAAAGGCTGCCAGCATAATACATTTAAATAAACAACAAAGTCACAAATAAGGAACTAGTGGCTTATGGAAAAATCTAAAGGGATTTATACAGGAATGTCATGCTGCTGCCTCTACAGGAAAATACAGGAAAAATGAGGCATGTTGCAAGAAAATGGTTATTTGGATCTGGAGCACTGTGATGATTGTGACTAAACAGCACTATATGGTACCAACAAGAAAATTACTTTGGTTATTTGGTAGCCCTTCACAGCCCTATCAGCTCTGGCTAAATCTTGTTTATATAGTGGTTCTAATTCAGCAACTAACCAAGATTCTGGTACCTTCTCTGCCATAACCACAACCTGAAATAACTTAATAAAATTATTACACCATCAAGAAATATCAAATTGAAAAATTCAGTAGGTATGCCAGCAGTACCGTTGCCTTTCTTTTTTTTTTTGTGCTCTAATGGCATATTCCATTGCATTCCTGGATAGTGTGATATAAGAAAAAGACTCTCTTTTCTTACATCTCCTGTTAGTATCTCAAATTGTTTGTGTGGCCTGAAGTTTCGTTATATAAGGATTTAAAATAATTAATCCATTCAGAGGCTGTTATGTTTGCTTCCACATTTGAACAATATTTATTTTCGGCCATTAGAATAAGTTTCCCAAAATCCTGGCTATTTTTTCTTTAATGACTTCCTGTAGTTATGACCACAAAAAGTTTATAATATCTTATTTTCCTATTACTTATTGTTTATACTCATTCCTTACTAACACCAATTCTTTATTGTAATTACAGTCAAGATTATTCTTACATAGTTGTGTTATTTTATTTAGCAACTTTTATAGTTCCTACATTGTGCATCATACCAAGGTGTTTTATTTAATGGTTGAAGATTCTATTACTATCCTGGGCCTGTGATTAAATACTGTTTTTCATAAATTTTAAAAGATTTACAAAATTCTTAAAATATCCCTCTGAGGAGCATTAATCAAATACCCTTTTAATTCTTGTACAGAATGACTCTGCAAGATATTATACATCTTAATTGGCATCAATGGATCCCATTTAATACACATATCCCTTACTTTAAATGTTGCTCTGCTCTCACTCTATTTTGTCATTTCATGGTTTATTATAATATAAACCACAATTAACTGTTATTGCTATTGGAAAATGATCTGACAAGTTTTCTGACAAAACTCTAAAACTTTGAATTCTAGCATATAAAGCCACATCCACAACAGCCATATCTAATAATGCACCTCCTTTAGTAGGGTATGTAAATTCACTCAATTCATCTTGAGCTTTTGACCATTCACAATACAAAGTTTATGTTTAACGATATAATTTAATAGAAGACATCCTTTTATCTTTACTTTGGTCTTTTGAACTTCTAGTTGGTAGGTCCTGCTAATATCCCTGTTCCCTTTGTTAAAAAGAGATCAGTTTCATTCATCTTACATATATGTCCAGTCACCAAACAACATAAAATATCTATGAATATTTTGAGGAGAGAGATCATCTAACAGATTAGATAGTTCATTAAGATGAGTTTCAAACTCTGTATTTTCAGGACGGGGTGAAATATAAACTAACAAGGAAAATATTATCACAATTTTCAGTATTAATATCAACAGCTGATCAGTTATAGACCAGTTATTCCTGATATATATTAGAACCATCAAGACACCACTATGTCAGCCCCTTAGGTTTAATTTTCTCCCTGAAGGAATGTTTATCTTGAACTCTATATGTCTCCTGCAATATAATTACATCAAAAGATTTCATACTGTAGTGAGGGTTTACTTATTTGTGAAGGCATTGACTAAAAGAGTCATTTAGCTACAGCCAAATGTAGAAGTTAGTGCAGTCACCAGTAAAGTAAACCAGAAAATACCCATTGAAATAGCATCTGGAACTGGCAGAGAAACCACAAATTCTTTAGTTTCCTCAAAGTCTGTGTAGTGTTATGGAGATCCATTTATCAGAATTTTAATTTGGTAGATATCATTCAGGAATACATGTAATCTTTACATCTCAGTGCTTGTTTCACTGAATCAAATGCCTTCTGACATTCCATTTATTCAGTACCTAGTAGTTAGGGTAAGCAGAAACTGCTGACCCATGGCCATGAATGCCCTACTTTTACATGATTTTCTAAAAACAGCTTGTTTTCTTTTAACAATAAAATGAATATAGATGGCTCTGGAGCATTCTTCTGTGGCCAGTTTAGGGATTTCTATAGGGTGAGCACATTCAATATTGAACTTTCTGTCTGTCCCATCTGTCCCCATTAATGGTTTAAATAATATCTCAAAAATGCATCAGTGTTTACTCCTCTATACCTTCTTGTACTCCTACCAGCTTTACATTAAATCTTTGATCTTGGTTCTCCATGATGTCTAATTTATTCTTCAAGAACTATATATGGCTTCCATGCTACATTGCAAATGCCTCCAATGTTGCTTAGCAGTCTTATTTTCCACCTACTTATCCACTCTTCTACTTTCTCCAATCTTAATTGAAGTTCCAAACCCTTTTCTGATACGTGTCATTTCTTTTTGAGATCTACGTAGTAGTTTCTCTCTGATTTTGACAAATCCTTGCCTTTGTTCATGGTGCCATCGGTGAGGCATTGATTCTGGGGTCAGAAACATGGTGGATGCCGCCACCTCCCAACAGCTGTGATTTCTCTGACTGCCCTGCTAATTTCTCACAAAAGGTGATATGTGAGAAGTGACATTTGCTTTTTATTCTTAGGTTTCCTATAATGCCCATGAATGAAAAATGTTTACATTGCTGGCATCAAATCCTATATGTCAAATGTATGCTGATATTAGTGTGGAACTCAGTTTATTATGTTTGTACACCACTGCTGTCATAATGAAACCCAATAACTTTTTTTTTGCTCCCCTGTGTCCCCTGGTCAGCCACTCCTTCATGCCCCTAGGGCACCCTGCCAGCTCTTCTCCCCACCACCAGCCACTGACCCCATATTGCAGCCCCCCAGTAACTGGCATATCCTTCATTGGATGGCTCCCTCTTTGGGAGAAGGAACCAGTGGGACAGGCCAGTGCAATCAACTTGTTCTGGGTGCTGCTGTGTAAGTCCAGGCTGTCCTGAGTCTCGTGCTGGTGGTGGAGTGGAGACCATCAATCAGTCAGCCAGGGAGCAATTTTTCCTGTTTTTCCACCTTGGAGCATGACATCAGGATGTCTAGGTGTGAGCCTACATCCTTCATGCTCCCTTGACAACACCCAATGTGCGGTCCCATCCCCAGCCTCTGCCAGAGGACAACCAACATAGGGTTGCAGTCCCCCTACCTCACGGGAGATGGTGATCAGTTATGAGATGCTCAAGCCATCTCTCCCCTGCCGGCCCTCTGACACCTAGGTGCAATCCCAAACCCAGGTCATTGGCATCACAAGCAGAAATCCAACTACTGTGTTGGTAGGCCAGCTCAATAACTGTTTTAACATCACATTCCAGTGTTTCTTTTGAATGCATCTTAAGTATTTATTTATGTATTTATTTATTTAATTCATGATTTGTTGTTGTTAGTATTGTTTGTGAAGCACTCTGAGCCTTTGGGAAAAGGTGCTTTGCCCTTGTCTAATAATGCTAGACAGAGTGACACTCAAAAGCACTTACATCATTGTATTCTGTAACTGTGGAATGCTTTCTGGGCAACTCTCTAAACTGACTGAAACAGCTCCCTTTAGTTATGCTAAGCAGAATTAACACAACATTTAAAAAATGAGTAGGGTTGTGCTAAATTTAAACTCTTCTGGTGGAACTGAGGTGAAATTATGATTTAACTTCTATGAAATTTTCTTAATTTCCATACACAATTTACAGACCTTTGTCATAATTTATTGTTCACTTATTTTCATCTCATTTTAAAACAATGTATCCATATTGCACCAGATGTGTCACAATTGTACTTCCTTGCCACATACTGTATACAGAAATAGCTTTTTAAGTTTGACAAGTATGTAAACTGGAATATTATAAGCCATTGCAACTTTAAAACTAAGGAATGCAATGCCATCAAGATTAGTAGGTTCATAGACCATAAAATGAAAGATGTATATACCAGCTTTTCAAACTCTTGTTTAAAGGATGCCCATGTTTTAAGCAGCCAAAATTGCAATATAACAAAAGGCAAAGTGGAATTTCATGAGATTTTTTATAATAATGACTTTATTCAAAATTGCAGAGTATTGAAAACTTCCAGAATAATTACAAAGTTCAGAAAAAGCCAAAATATAAAGTACATATTTTTGCAATATATTATATTGTACATTTAAAAAATAAAGCAAATGTAAAATTAGGAAAATCAGCAATGAACATTACAGAGAAGGTAACAATTTCAGTACATCGAACAAAGAGAACACTGTAAGCAAGAACACATGGGCACTGAAGCAGGGCATGGGTAAGACCACATATATATAAAAATCACATTAAAATAACCTGACAAAAATGATCAATCACTTAAAGAACCAAACCCACAGGATGACAAAAAGCAAACTTACGGAACAAAATTGGGATCAGATTGTAATTTATAAAGTATGCATTGACTTCAGATTTCATTAAATACTGGTAAAAGTAAAGTAAAGTAAAATGTTATTTTTAAGCACTTTTCAAAAACAAAGCACTGTACAAATAAACAACATTTAAAATAACAAACATTAAAACAATAATAAAATAATACTCCATAAGCTTTAAAAAAGAATGTTTTAACTCCATTTTAAAGCTCTTGATTTGAAGCAGCCTCGTGATCTGACGAGGTAGAGAATTCCACAGGGCAGGGGCAGCATAAGAGAATGTACGAGCCCCAGATGTCTTCAAATGAACCCTGGAAATCTCTAGCAATCCCTCATCGGCAAATCGGAGTGACTGAGAGGGGAGTAGGGAGTAAGGAGATCTTGCAGATACTGTGGCCCTGTTCGTGGTAGGCTTTATAGGTCAGTAATCCCACCTGAAGGTGATCCACCACTGAACCGCAGACAGTGCAGCCCACACAGCACAGGTGTAATATGACTATATCTAGATGTCCAAGTCAAAAGCCTGGCTGCTACATTCTTCACTAGCTGCAGGCGGTGGATATCAACCCCAGTAGCCCTAGGTACAGGGCATTGCAGTAATCAAGGTGGGTGGTCATGAAGGCATGGACCATGGCAGGAAGGTCAGCTGAGGAACATGGTGTTTCACCCAGGTGATATTCCTAAAATGGTAAAGAGACTTGACAATGGCCAACACCTGAGATTTCAGGTCAGACCATTGTCAATAATAATGCCCAGATTACATACCTGGTCTGAGATCGGTAAGTGGTCACCATCAAGCCAAAGGCCTGATGAAATCTCAGCCCCACGCCCACCTCAAGGTGACCCGGTCCACAACCAACACCTCAGTCTTTATCCGGTTTAACCTCAGCCAGCTGGCACTCATCCAGTCTTTGATTTCAGCTAGACATCTGTTAAGCAGAGAGATTGCATCATCCTGTCTGGGAATAAAGGACAAATACAGTTGGATATCATCTGCATGGCAGTGAAAACCCAGAATGTATTGCCTAATGATATCTCCTAATGGCAGCATATAAACTGCGAACAACATGCGTAAGATGGAGACTCATGGCATCAGACAGGACAGAGAGGTGCATCAGTGGAATAAATTCCAGTGACAACCCTCTGTATCCAGCCTGTGAGAAAAGATCAAAACAATGTAGAACTGTACCAGACAGTCCACAAAAGCTGCACGTGTCCAACAGCACACCATGGTCCACAGTATCAAATGCTGAGAGATCAAGAAGGACTAGAATAGTACAAGTCTTTCAATTTCTCATAATTAGTAGGTCATTTTAAACCCAGATGACAGTAGTCTCAGTGCTACATCTTTTCCTAAATTCTGACTGGAGAGCATCATAGATATTGTGATTTGTAAGATGGTCATCTAGCTGTAGTGCAACCACCTTTTCAATAACCTTACACAAAGGGCAGGTTAGAGATAGGTCTGAAGTTAGCTAAACAGTCTGGATTCAATGAAGGTTTTTAAGGAGTGTCGAATGACCGCCTCCTTTAGGGGATCAGTAAAAACCCTGCCCCAAAGACTTCCAGACAATTTCAAGAAGGATCAGGCAGATAACATCTACGCAACCTAATAATAGTGGCATAGGGCCCCGATCCAAACTACAGCTGGTTGGTCATACAGTCTGAACAATCTCACAACATCCATGAATTCCAGCCAACTAAAGTCAGACCAGGTAGCACGGGTGTTTGCTTCCTCCTGCTGACCACTGCAATTCCTTAAAGAGGGAGCTGGACCAATGCCCGACCTAATGCTCCCAATCTTATCTGCGAAGAACTGAGCAATCTCATCACACTTTTATTTGAGAAAATCTTTTCCAAACTGCAGACAGATGGATTGCACAATCTGTCAACAGTCTGAAAAGAGTTGAGCTGGTCTGTTCCACCAGCAGCAATCTCCCTGGACAGGAATTTTGCCTTCTTACAGGAGATTGCTAATTGACAGATACCATAATGGTCCATCAATCTAAGCCTGTCAACATCCAGGCCAGATTTCCACCAAGCCCTCTCTAGCCTTCACCCACTCTCCTCAGCTCCTTCAAGGACCCATCAAACCATGGAGACCTCGGCTGAGTGAGTGGGTGAACACAAACAGGAGCAATTTGATCCAGGGCCTCACCCATAGCCTTATTATAGGCAAGCATGAGATCCCCCGACTCATGCACTCACTTAAAATACCTGATAGGTCCAGTACTGCCAGTAGGCTCTCTGGGGTAAATCTTTAAAGGGCAATACTGGACCACCTCTGTAGAGGCTGGCCTATTTGGGGTGACCCAAAGCTGATTCTTATGGTATGATGGTCTGTCTGCACATTTGTTTCCACCCCAGATGCATGACCTCCAACTCCAGTAGTAACACTAGGTCCAATGAGTGATCCCCTATATGGGTAGCAGAGGTAACCACCTGTGTAAGGCCCAACACAGTCATAAGTTGGAGGAGATTTTCCCAAAATGTGAGAGTTCATCATTGACTAGGCATTGAAGTCACCCAGTATTAACCACCTGGGCGACTCCAATGCCACGCCGACGATGAAGTCCGAATAGACTCCTTCAGGAATTCTCCAATTACCGGGTGGATGGTAGATGAGGAGAATCCTGAACCTACACCTGCTCCCAGGATACACTCAAAGGATGAGTGAAACCCACTGGTACATCCACAAGACCGAGCTCCATTCTGAAAAGATAGCTACCCCCCACCTCTATGATCCAACCTCGTAGTAGTATCACGAAAATCCATCCAGAGCAGCAGATGCCAATATAGGCCCTGCATTCTCATCTAGCCAGGTCTCAGTGATGCATGCCAGGTCAGATGTGCAACAAGATCTGCTATAATATCGGTCTTGTTTCTTATTGTCCTGGCATTACTCAACACCACCGGGTTGGATGGATTTTCAAGGAGGGTTGCAGTGCCTGCCACAATTAGCGGAGCCCTTGGGTATGGAAATCAGGCAGGAAAACCCCTCTCCTGAACCCATTTCACCCCAGGCATCTCCAAGTTCCCACTACCTCTATCGGTCGGGTCTTTTCCATTCTCCCACTCTGCATAGTCCATCCACTCCCTGTAATTCCTTCTCACTATCCCCAATGCATGACATCTATTATAGACATCGACCGCCAAAGGGGACAGTGAAAAGGGGGAGGTTCTGAAGCAAAGTGGAGAATAACCCTGACTGTCTTGAGCCTCTCAGTACATCTCAATGAGCAGTAAATAACCATACAATTAATTACTCTAAATTGAATATCTCCCACAGCGATATCCAATACATAGATCAAGTACAACTGCACAAATCAGTCTATTAAACCCTACCTATTACAGCAAATCAGCTTAAATTGAATTAAATAGGCAGTTATTACCACAATAAATAATAGATTACTTATACTAATAGTCCAATTGAATCCTCGTAAGTCCTGTAAAAAGGCCAATCCTTTTATCCAGATTATTCCAGCAAATCACAAGAATAAACAATATTATTCAAACTGACCACTTTAGATGTCTTATTTTTATATTACAGAAGTAAAATCCAGTATAGAATTCACCAGGGAAAATAGCTACAATAGGGGAACATCAACCCCAGCTGAGATCAGGACTACGGCCCCAGAGATAAGACCACCCACCAGCAGGCTCCTCAGTAGGCCTAGGAGGCACTGATTGCTTCATGCCCACCCCTTCAGCAGGCCTAAAACCAGGGCCACCTGTCCCAAGCCTAGCTGGAAGAGCAACTACCCCAGTAGCTCATCCTGCAATAAACATTTACAATTGCCCAGAATCCAATAATCTTAATAATCATTAAATATAATGTAATGATAAATCCAGTCTGGCCGATTTCTCAGCAACAGTCAGGGCTCCAGAATCAACACAGCCAGAAAAGAGCAGCTCTTCTTAATCTTCACAGACTATTAGATGCTTCCCAGATAAAATGTCAAGCTGCAGTATAATTTGTGCACTACTCACAAACCAACTAGTCCATTTCACCACACAGTCGGATTTCAGTTCAGCAATTCAGAATGCACAAAGATGAGATATGGTGCACAGACTATAAGAAACAGACTGTAGACTATAAGATCAATACTCATGCTGGAAATTTAATTGGGGAGTATACCAAAAACCTCAGCACATGAAAAACAGTGATTCCACAGTCAGAGATATTCCACTCCACCCACCACACAATCCATTCCTCTCCACGACAGCACCAAATCCACCTCTGGCAGTTCAGATATTCGAGACAGTCAGAACAATTAGCGACTCCACAGTTCCACAGCAATTCTGCAGCACAATTGGGACAGTCAGTGACTCCACAGTTCCACAGCAGTGATTTTTAAAAATAATAGGTATATTTTTCATGTTGGTAAAGACTATCAACTATGGCTGTCTATTGGGACAGCTGAGGAGGTTGTGCCCAAAACCATAATCTGGTAATAGCTTTTTATGCGCAACAAAAGAATCAATAGCATTTTAAGTTGCCTGTCTCAAACATGTGAATTATCAAGAGGTATATGTAAAAGTACAAATGTGAGGAAAGGGGTAATAAAATATCAAACATTAAGTTGTAAATATCTCAGATAACTGTCCAATAGCATCGCAGGCAAGGACACAACCCAAAATATGGGCCTGATTGCCCTGGACTCACCAGAGGCCACTCAAAATGTGCATTTCCATGATCCTAAGTATTTTGCTTATAGAGTTGGGTCTTTGACATTCTCATCTGACACTTTCAGGCAAATTCTTTAAGTAATGAGCCATCAAAAGTTTGTGGATGGTAAGAGTTTATTTTCCCAGTGAGTGTAATCTGTATGCAAAGAATGTAATTGGTGACAGGTATTGATTTGACCTAGTAGGTGTAATGTTCTAGATATATAGTTATGCACAGGAGAGCAGCGTTAAGCCCTGGAATTTGAGGAATCCAAAGCAGGGTTCAATGTAAAATTTAAATCCCTCCCAAGACTGACAAGGGGTTGCTAGAGATTCTGAGGGTTAGTTTAAATTCATCTGGGGCTCACGCTTTTGTGTTTGTTGCCCCAACCCTCTGGAATTCTCTGCCACATCAGCTATGGGAGTGCAGGACAGTGGGAGCTTTAAGCAGGCACTGAAGACTTTTTATGGAGCAAAGCTTTTCCTGATTTTCTGTGATTTTATCTATATTTATTGAATTTATCAAATTTTGTATGTATCTGTGAAGCGCCTTGATATTATGAAAGCGCCTATCAAATAAAGCTATTATTATTATTAGACTAGTTGCCCACAAAAGGTACCCAGCAAAACCAAAAAAAAAAAAAAGAAGACAGAGCTTTGTGTTCTGTACCAAGTGAGAAATAGGTGTTAACCAATGTAATGGGTATTCCATATAAGGTTCCAGTCACAATAACATAATGACCAGTGTTGTCACCATTACAAGTTTGAGACCCATGGAAGGCAGCACCTGGGTACACTATACCATAGGGTCAGGCGGTTTCAGCCAGGGTGCAATGGTTGGAGTACCACTGCAAGGTGCTCCATGCCCTGGATGGCCATCCCTTGAAGCCAGGCTAACATATCCCTCACTGTGCCTGACCTTCAAACTACAACAACCTGAGTCCCAAGTCTATGAGACCTGCATTTTCCTACAACTAACAGGAGAGCTCAGGTCTACAAATCGAAACTACTTGAAACACCCAGAGCCAAAACATCCCTTGGCCTTTGGTCTGTCAGGGTGTTCCTACCCAAACTTTGGAACAATCTCCCAAGAGAGCTTCAAGATAACACCTCTCCTGGGGATCTAAGAAAGCACTAAAATCCCACCTGGACATAGGCGCACTGTGCTGCTGCTACTACAGCTGAGGCTATAGATGGCTCTCCTGAATGGGGTGGCCACCACAGATCAATAGTCTCTGGAGGGAGGGTATGCTTAGGGAAGCAGGATGCTGGGGCGCTTATCATTGTGGGTTATCATTTGATGTGTCTGTTTCTCCTTGCTTTCCTAACAAAATGTCCAGGCTACTGCTTTGAGTCTGTCTACGATATATTACATGCTGCTATGTATATTTCTGCTGCACAATGTAAACCTTGATTCACTGTATGTATCATAGCTTTGTTTTTTTCCTCCCTTAGGTACATGTAACTAATCCTGGGTTGCTCTGAAAAAGGGACCATAAGGTCTCAGTGGACCTACCGGTTACCAAATTTAAATAAATAAATAATAAGTTTGAAAATCAAAGGGAAGACTGTGCTGACATAAGGCCAAAATCCCCTCATATAGCAAGATTTATGAGAAGAAAAAGGAGAAAACAAATTTAATATATTTTTTTATGTCTGGAGGTAGGTGGAATTCTGAAAGAAAATATCTGTACATTGTTGCTGGAAATATTATTAATAATAATAAGCTTTATTTCTGTGGCACCTTCAGAAACCAAGGCACCTTCAACGTTAAAACATATCAAACATCTCAAATCTTAAAATATATAAAACACTTGATACAGTTAGGTGACTCACCAAACACTTCCTAAAAAACAAAAACCCTGCCCTGCATCTAGACCAAATATAATAACACAGAGATAAATGCAAAAGCAGTTAAACTGCCTCTACTCTAGACTCAGAAAAGGGTAAAGCAGCACAAAACACTCTGCCAACTGGGCAGAAGTCAATGTTAGCTCAACCAAAAAATATCAAGGAACACAAATAAGCCTAGCAAACCACCCACTAATATAACATATTATACATTGAGTAGAAAATATAGCAAAAATTACATTACCCTAAAAAAAACAGACTATCAAAATACACTCTGCCAAACAGGCACACACTAAACCACAGAACCAACAGAAACAGGACCAAATGCAGAAAAAGCAAGAATAAACTTTCACAGTTGGGAGCAGTGTGAGAACACAGCTCCTAAGTACTGTCAAAAGATGTGAAAACATTACAGAGGTAAAATCAGACCTAGCTCATGGGCCCCAGGTTCACTTTGAACAAAAAGATATCCAAGATTCCAAACATAGAAAGAGATGTCGGGTAACCATCAGAGACTCCAGGCTATTGAAACTAATATTGAACTGGGAAGCATTGACTATACACAAATGGTATCCAGTAATATGGGTGAGTCAAAGTGAGCAACACAAGATGATCAACTCAGTTTGACCACCTGTCAGATAAGTGAATGTAAAACCTAGTGAGGCACGGTATGAGCTGTACAGAAAGGGACAGAATGGCAAGTGAGGAAGAAAGCGAATGGTAGAGGAGCTATGCAGAAAAGGCATATGGTATATGGTTGGTCCAGGCACCTCCCAGCTGGCTGCTTAGTGTTGTGGATTGAGTCACTGCTTCCAGTGCAGGAGGTCCCAGGTTTGGACCTCACTAGTTACATGTACATATTTTTAACAGTGTGTGTGTTCCCAAACTTAATATTTTCAGTCTCCCATTCCCTACCTAATACTTTCTGCATCTTGTTCCTTGACCTCCCAGAAATGTGCTTCATGGTCCCACATTGCACCCCTGAAAGCCCCTCCTGAGTTATCTTCTACCCCAGTGTCAGTTCCCCCCTCAAGAGCTAACTATAATAAGAAAGTGAGGTGAAGCCCCCATGTGAAGTAAGGTGGGACACAGCCCCCAGAAAATGTCAAGCATCGCTCAGTAGCATGTGTTGTGGATGGTCAGTTATGTTAGAAGCTTGCTGTAGTGCACAGAAACTGTTTATGTTTTCAGTGTTGTGCACTCACCATGTGTACGGTGTTATTATTTCTTTGCCATCATCACATGGAACCTAAACAAGGCCGCAGCTGGTCAATGGCAAAGGTATAATGAAGAACAGTATAAGGACGCCTCCATGCCTTGTCTGTATAAGAAACATGGCAAATTACAGGTGAGTAGATATGTTAACTACTTCAAGCTATTGAACTGTTAACCTGTAAATGAGAAAGAAGCCTTGGGATCAGCTGAGAGGGGGTATTAAGGTGAAACATAAAGAAAACTACAATTTTAAAGAAAAAGAAAAAAGAGAATGGGATGGGAAAGTTATAAATGCACTAAGGGATAGACTAAAAGAAAAAAAGGGTGATTAAAAATCTGAATGACCACCAAACAGCCTGAGTACCCCAGAGTTATGGAAGCTTGAACAGGCAAGGAATGGACTAAGTTAAAAATACAGGATTTCCCATGGCAGAATGAGCATTCTATAAAAAACAAGGCTATAACCCACAGCCATAGAAAAAGAAAAACTAAGAGGCCATCAAGGCCCCTTGCAAAATGAAAATGACCCCATTGCATTAGGGAGAAATATATGAAAAAAATAACCAAGACTAACACACAGGGAAGGAAAGGATGGGGGACAGAAATTGCAGGATGCAAAAATAAGATCCTAGAAATATAAAAGAAACTAGAAGGGTAGCAGGCTGCAGCAAAAAAAAATCTACAGTAATGGGGAAAAGAAAACAAATAAGAGGGAGAAAAGGAAGAAGAAAGGAAAGACTATAACTAGAGCAACATGAAAAGCAGGTAACAGGTTTAAGTCAACATTGGGACTACCAGTATGAATAGCAGGTATTGTATGAGAGTAAAAAAATGCCGAGACAAGAAAGAAGAGCCCCATTGCACATAGCAAAAGCTATGCTGACACAGCCATAGTAGAGTAGTTAAAAGAAAAACAAGTCATAAGGCAAATGGGGTGTAAGAAATCAAAGGGAAAATAAAGAAGAAACAAAGAAAACAGTAGTCTGACAAAATAAGCAGCAAGCTAGTGCAGCCCTAATCCCCATGATATTCCTGGAAGTTTCTTCACATCTGAGGCACCTAGCAAATAACTCAAGATCCTTAGCAACAAAACAAAAACACTGAATCCAATCCTCAGCTGCATCAAAAATATTAGGATACAAGACATGCATCTACCAAAGTGTCAAATAAAAAAAATAAGAAGCTACACACAAGGGAAAGTGTGTGTGTGTGGGGAGGTCAATTGCATTGCTCCAGCCATCTGGAAAGCCAGCAAAGCTCTAAACACTCCCAAATAGTGAAAAGGGGAAATTAAACACTCAACACCATCTAAAAACAAGAAAAGGAAACCAACAATCCTGGAAAAGCATAATAGAACCTAAAATGTCACTCAACAACATTAAAGGATGAGTCATGCTCCCCTCATGTCCAGATACCTGATAGTGTTAATGAAAAAGCCCATGTGGGCTATTGGTCCCCCAATGCCTGGATCCCAGTAGTATTAAAAAGAAGCACATGTGGGCTACCGCCCCCCAGTCCTGAACCCTGGCATTTGCAACACTGAAACCCTTGTGGGCTACCGACTCCCAGCCCCAATCCCTGCTCCCCACTCCCCAAAATGTTGTCATTCCAGTTATAAAATAAAATGTATTTCAATGCACAATGTAGCCCTGGTGGACTAGTGGCCCCTCCACCTGGCAATGCCAGACCACCCACTTCCTCTGACCTATACCCAGCTGGCGACTGGCACAGCCCAACTCTCACCACTGCAACCAGTCACCTACTGAGTTTCTATGAGCACATACTGTAATGGTACATGCTCAGTGAATGACTGCAGCTGTCATTCACTGAGCACAAACTATTTACAGCACGTGCTCACAGAAGAGCCTCAGTTGGTGTTTTTTTTGAGAATCCCAAATTAGGGATTGTGGCAGCCACCTTAGTGAATAGAGTGCAGCTTACTGCTGTAAACCTCCTTGCTCCATATCACAGCCGAGATTTGGTGCAATGATGGCAAGTCCATTTTTGTGCAAGCAGTCTGTGTTATGTCACAGGCTGCTTTTGTGAATCCCAAATGGCACAAGTAATGGTACAGAGTGTTACTTATTTATTTATTTTTATTTATTTTAGTTTTTGATAACCAGGTAAGGCCCATAAGCACAAGTGCCTGTTGTCATGGGTGACCTGGGAGCACTGGGTGGTTAAGTGACTTGCTCAGAGTCACACAATATGTAAGTGGAGGTTGTGAGAATCAATAGAGACTTATATCAAAATATACTTATATCATTCCTGTTGGTGGAAGTCATTTTGCACCATGCATAACATTTTCAGAATCTGGCCCTGTGAGTGTGAATTATAAAATTTGCTAAATATCTAAATCAAAAATCCTGAGAGATAAGAGAGACTGACCTACTGAGTGAAGTAAAAGAGACAGAGTGAGTGGTGAGAGACACTTGAGAGTCTGTGTGGGGCTGAAACCCGAAGGCCAACTATTTAAAACATTTTAACGTTTTGTGATATTTATAGCCAAAATGAAGGGTGCAAGTAAGTGTGTGGTGTGCCTTAACCCAATAATATAAGGTTGCTGTTGTTGTTTGTAGCTGAACAGGTCAGATGGGCTCTCCAAATATGTAGAGCTGAACATTCAAGCTGGAATCAGCTTGATATTCAAGCAGGCAGCTGCTGCCTGTTCAAACATGCACACACACATTGCCTGTGAAAATCAGTGGAGGTTCTTGATGAGCGGTTACAGTTACAGTCTCAGATTTTGTCCCTCAGTAGATGAATGAATCTTACAAATTTGAATTTTTCCTGTTTTGCATACCAGTTTTAAATCACAACAAATAAGTTTTACCTTTTAGAGATGTTCCAGATGTTCAATAACTTTCCTTCTAGGGACTAACTGGCATCTGGCTTCCATTGGTTGTGCCCCCTGTTGATACCTGAAATGGCACACCTGCCATAAATTCTAAATTTACAGGACATCCTCTGTGTGAGCATCATATTTTCCATGAGGGAGGGATGGATGAGAGACAGAGCCATTTTCAGGGGTAAAATGAGATGTCCTTCACAATCAAGGACAATTGAGAGGTATGGTATGCACAGGCTGTTGAAGCCTCTATAGTCAGGTAGTATATACCCCCCCAGTGAAGCTTGATCTCCACCCCACACTCAGGCATGTTATTACATAGGGCAAGGAGAGGGTGCACTCTATTTAAAATGAATGGGCCTAATTTTTAAGATTATTTTGCACATTATGATGGCAAGTTGGAGATTAATGAACTTGACCACTTGACTAACAAGAGCCTTGTTAGTTGAACAGTGGCCTTCATTAAACATCTCCAATTGACTATCATTATGTATAAAATAGTAATAAAATAACCCCATTCATTCCAAATGAGTGCACCTATACTCTCTGTCCCATGGACATCATCCCTTAAAGAGTCCTGTCTCTGGCTCCCTAGCACTCAGGTAAGAGTCTCTTGACTTATACCTATACTTGGTCAGTTGTCTGTAACAGTGTGGCCATGCACATAACAGTGTGTGTTTATGGGTGGGGGCTGGCTCGAGGTGGGTGGAAGCTGAGTTATTGCTAATTTTGTGTTTGCTCCTTAGTCTGTTTGTGTGGAAACATTCCAAACTATGGAGAGAAAATAGTAGGAGTACAGGCCAGACAGAAGTGATTAAGTAGTTCTGTGGGTCCAGTGTTTGTGTATGAGGAGTGTTGGAAGAACCACATGTGTTTCCGATGATATGTGTGTGCTACAGTTTAGCTGTGCAGCTGGGGACATGCAAACTAAAAAAACAAGGCAGTGGCTATAAGCAATGCAATATGCATGCAGATGTGTGAGATTTGTATCAAGGTACAAGTGTGCTGTATGTACACAAGCAGTATAGTGTAGTGGTTAGGCACTGAGCTGCAAACCTGAGACCTTGGTTTGAATCTCATCAGCCCCACTTATACTGTGTGATCCTTAACAAGTCACTTAACTTCCTTGTGCTCCCAGGATGCATCTGGAAAAAAGCTCTGGCTTACTGTGCTTTTCCTGGTTAAACAATTTTTCCTCTTACACTATGTGTGCAATTATAAGTGACCACTTGCTTGTTGCACACATGCCACTTGCATGCAGTCTGTTCCAGTTTGACATGAAAACTTACTTGCAGCATGCATGACACACCTACTGCACACATGCCCCGTGTATGCAATTGGTTCCAATATAACATAAAAACATGCTTGAAGCTTGCATGCAACATAAGTAGTTTATGTATGTAGCATGCAAATATTTCACATAATTGCTACTGTAAGGGATTTCACAGTTTGTATCATTCAAAATGAAGGGGAAGAGCAATTTTGATCCACAAAGGGTTGACATTAAACCTAGTAAGATCACCACTGACAAGGGAGAGTAGATGTGTTACAGCTGAAGTTACTCTGAATGAACAACAGATAACACTCTCCAATGTATACATCCCAAACCACACAGATACCTCCTTCTCCTAAATCTGGCCAAGAAACTGAGTGAGTTAAGGCAGCACGGTATCCTGTCAAGATAGCAAGTCATTCTGAGTAGAGGTAATTTGAGCAAAGTAAATTAGAGGAATGGAAAATGGTTATGTGCTATTAATAGCACAGTGCAATTACATGTAGTTTCCCATATAGTTAGAAGAGAATGTGTAGGGTTTGTTCAGGCCAGTTCTGAGCTGGCTATCTCGTGTGGTTGTTAAAGTCATTGCTTTTGTGTCAGGCAACTTGGGTTCTGGATTGGCTGAGGTATATAGATTTTTTTTTAATTCTGTGTTTATGTTTGTCATTTTAATAATATAGTGTCCCAAGTGTTCCCCTCCTCCCAGTATAAACCCCGGAGTATATTATTTTAAGTCTGGGGTGTGGGGTGCAGTGGGCATAGTCCCCACATAAAACATATATGTTACTTATTCATTGTTGTCAGATTTAGTGCCAGTAGCTGTTCTTGATAGATGGAAGCTGTAGTACATTGCTATTTTAGTTTTGGCAATGTGCAGTCACTGATTTGGTCAATGCTATTAAATCCTTGCTTTATGACATGGTACCAGGAAGCACTAACTGGGGTGACGTCAACATGTGATAGAGGAATTCCCAGACTGTAGCAACAGCAGTCAAAAAGAGTTGTGGGTGGGTACCCTGCTACTGGTAATAGAAATCAAATGTCTTGAAAGTGGGCTGTGATATGAATGTTCAGAAGCAACAAATGAAAGAGTCATCCACACCAAAAGTCCTATTCACAGGCATTTTATTTGATGATATTTCTTAAAACAAATCTTCATAGTGGACCCCAAATTTCACCTGTGTGGGCTTCATTAGGATGAAGACCTATGGGTAATAATATTGCATAATTTCAAAACAAAAATCTGATGTAAATATATGCAGGTCAATATCAATAATACAAGAATTTCCAACACTGTATTCCTAGTACACCACAACCAAAAAGTGAACTGATGAGTGATTCATTACACATCAATTTTCATTAAATCATCCATAAATTATGCAAAATTTAATTCAGGTTATTTCCAATTATACTTGAGTGCCACAATCCATGTGCCGCCCACCCAGCCAAATATACTGCATAAAAATTCAAAGTCTATAACAGAAAATCCATAGTTTCAACTCTAAATCCATTAATAACAAAATAAAATAAAGATCCATGTTTATCCTGTATCCCATGATATGATAAATGTATAAGTACCTTGATTAAGTATATAGAATGATCAGTATACTGTTAGTGTATTATTCAAACATTGTTGGCTCCTGCAAGTAACAAGAAGAAATGTATGTTTCCACCATCCATACCAGTCTCTGCTGTATTCATTGATAGATAAAATACAAAAATAAGATTTAAAAAGATTTAAAATGCTTTCCATCTGTATAATTATGGGAGAATATTTTTAACCATGTGAAAGTCACATTGACATGGACTGATTTGTCTCTGTATTCACATATAATTATATCTCTGTTCAATAAAAATAAAACCAAGATTGAACATTTCAGTTTGTGATACATTAATATTTGTAATCAATAGTCTGTCAGATATAGGGTGCATTATTCTCTCCTCTTGCAACTTAAATTTGCAAAATGCATAAAATGCAGTTCAGTGGTAGCAACACCATAAAAACAGCTCACGTCACTATTTAAACAGGTTTCAGCCTATCTCTCAAAAAGGTGTCACCATTCTCCCTGTTATAAAGAGGAGTGTGTCATGTTACTGATTTAAATAAACAAATCTTTCTAACAAAGTAATTGCTGCAGTCTGCACAGTCACATCCATTATGGTTACTGCCAAAGAGACATTCAAAGGAGTTTATCGTCAGTCAGTCAGACTGTTCTGTGCCATAGTCTCCAACATAACTATCTTATATAATCCTCAACAGAGAGGAGAGAACACAACTAACCTATCAGATTGCCTCTTGTTTAAATGTATGTTCCATGTAAGTCACCATGGTGCTAATAAGCAGCAGTCTGTTACTGCTGTAAGCCTCAAACAAACTTAATCAAAGCTAAAACGTAGTCAGAAACTCTTTTAAATGAATACATAAGAGTCCATATTTACCTTACTACAGCTTTAATAGGGCTGATACTCCACATCGTGTCCATGATCAAAACTAGAGATTCTTTATTGTTTTAAGACTATGACCATGCATGTAAGTAAATCCTGTTACTAAGTGAGCTGTACTATCCAGAATGCTAGTAGGAAAAGCCCCAGGCACAGATGATATCACAGCTGTGGTCTACTCAGCATTCATGCGAGAACTCTTAACCCCACTGGAAGACATTATTAAAGAGGAGACTTGCTCTGAAATCTACCCCTCTGTGAGAATAGCACAGATTTTATTAATCCCAATACCAGGCAAGGACCTGCATAATTGTGGTAACTATTGGTCCAGCTACATAATTATGTCTGACTGTAGATTATTCTCTAAACTGCTGGTGTCCTTGGTATGCTCAGTAATTTCTGCCTTATTGATCATGGCCAGGTGGGGTTTGTACCCTGATGGCAGGGGTCAGGCAACACATGCCACCTCATGAATCTCCTATGGCACACATCTTGCCCCACCTCTGGCTGCTCTCATCTCACTAGATGCCAAAAGTCATTTGACTGGGTAGAGTGGAGGTACTTCTTTAAAATCATGAGAATATTTGGTGCTGGTGTTACCTTTAAAGGTTGGGTAAAAACTATACCAGGAGAACTGGCCTCATTGTTAACTAATGTCTTCTCCTCACCAGTTTTCCCACCCCATTCTCCTCCTTATATCCTTGCACTCAATCCCTTACTTGTCTTTGTTAGTAAGCACACTAAATATAGGGCAACAATCTAGGTGGTATCCACCAAAGCCCTTGCCTATGCCAATGATATTTTACTGACCCCTCTTGGCCTAAGAATCAGTCCCAATTCTCAAGTCACTAATCCAGGAGTATGGCAAATTCACAGGGTACAAAAGTAATGTAGCCATATTCTCCTCCTCCAACTAAATGCAGAAGTTGCCAGCCCCCACGGTACCCATGCTGTGTGTCCCCAGCCCCTAGTTGGGTAAAATACCTACTATAGGTATAAACTTCTAAGGACTTCACTCAGAACTTGGCACTCAACATACTCTAATGCCTCTACTGAGGAACCTAGATGAGGACCTGGAGGTTGGCATACCTGAACATTTTGCATTGTGGTAGAGCAAACACTTTCAAAAGGATGGCACCTCCCAGAATTCAGTATCTACTAGACAACATGCTAGTGATGTGTGTCCCAAAACTTTTCCACATCATCCATATGCAAATAACAACTTCTTTGTTTTTGGGTGGGGCTCACATTAAGAATCTCAAACATGACTTTTCCAGAGACAGATTAAAGCTACCAGACATTTAATTCTGCCATCTGGCAGTTGCACTTAAACAGATGACACAATCACACCAGCTCATCCCATTGACTATGAACTAAAATGGCCACAGTATGAGAAAGCCATGATGTATCCAAGGCAGACACAGATGTAATTCTCAACAACCTCCCAAAAGCCTGAAAATGACCCCTCCCTGCAGTGCATTTGTAAGTCAGGTTACAAAAAAACACTAGACCACCAGAGTTTTAAAATAATTAAGCTAGTCAAGATATTATTTTTTGCAGTGTAAGGAGAGACGGAAGTCAAAAAGAACATTATAAGATGTCTATCCTGGGCTATCAAACCAAGATCAAAGATAAGATAGGATATTAGATAAGACAGGAAGGAAAGCATCAGAGAAATGTGGATGGACTCCTACAATAGAGAAAGATAAGTTAAAGGCTATGGTCATTTGGTACACTGATGTTTTTCTTTATATCCCTAATCTTTGTCATTTAAAGCTTTGCAATTGCAAATAATGTTATTTGCATAAATCTGTTTTGTTTGACATCTATGCTGCAAGGTAATGCTTTGTTGACCTTTGTTAAATTAGTCAATTGGTCCTCAAGGGACTGTATGTTCTGGTCTTTGTCTGACAAGGCTTGTTTCAGTTTTCTAAGACACTCAGTTTCTTTTTCAAACTTACACAGTTCTCTTTAACTGAATCACATTTAGTTTGGAAGTCAAATTTGATTAGAAAAGTGCCTGGATACATTGCTTGTTGCATCTTCTGATTTGTCTTTTCTCTGCCTTCCAGTGATCAAACTATTCTTTCCAGTAATCCCACTGATCTGCCTTCTGTGGAGCTTCCTTGCAAGAGACATGTAGCTAGTATACAGCTAAAACTACTGCAATAATATCCTCCATCCTGCCTTAGGCAACTGGGTCCTCTTGGACTACACATCTGGACACCCTGGCTCTAGTTATATTTAGATCTTCCCTAGATGCAGCAACAAGGTTGCAACCCTTTAATTGTCACCCCACTTAGTATTGTTTTGGCACAACTGCTTTTGGGTTTGCAACACCTCCTTTCCAAGTCTGGGGAACACACCAGAGTAACCAATATGTAAGGAAACTGTTTGATGCTTGTAAAATAATCACACAGAACTCAAGTACAGTAGCTGGTGCAAGTTTCCTTCTTATGCAGTTTTAACTCACGACAATACAAAACATATATTCCTATAGAATATGACTAAGTAGCAGTTAGCATTATACAGAGAATAAGATAATTGGCCAAATAACCTTTTCCTCTGGGATGTTACAAGGTCAGGTCAGGAAGTCTTCTTAGGATGGTATCTGCCACTCATCTTCCTAGCCCTGTCAGACCTGTATTTATACCCAGCTTCATGCATAACTATGTGACAAGATACACAGACCCTCATGAGACTAAGGCATATACTTCTTCTGGTATTTCAGCATAACCTTGTACATCCTTGTACAAGAGCTTCTGTTGTCTACAGCTGATGTATCTCCTTGGTAACCAAGGACAACAAATGTAATTTTTCTTCACCCATATTAGTGCTGGTCAGTAAGCATAACAAACTTTATTTGGCATTTGCCTCCCTCAGGATAGATAAGTCAGGCATTACATATGTAGAAACAACTCAGTTTCTCATTGTCAGCAGTTTTCACAGTCCTGGTGAATTTCCACTGCTGCTACTTTCAGAAACAGACCTATGCATTTCTTATTTTCAATATGAAACAATACTGTGTTACAGTAGTAGCCACAGAATTGCCTGCTAGTTCCAGATATTTCATGACATTTCTGAAGCATTTCTCTCTGCTGCCCCTACTGTGGAAATGCAGAAAGCAGGAGATATTTCTGGAAATAACACATACATTTCAGGAAATAGCTGGCAGTGTCTGTGGCTGTTACTGTATATAAAAAATGACAGATCCTAAAAACTTTATGGCAGCAGAGGCTAATCCTAGCTGATGTAGATTACCAATAAAAGACTTAGACAACTTGTAGTGCTCACCGGAGAGGGTAAACTGTTAGACTCAATATAGCAGAGGAAACAAGGATGAAAATTGCATTGTAGTGCTCACCCCATAGGGATGAAGTTGTAAGACCCAACTTATAACACACATACTAAACTAAGTCATAAGCTTCTCCCGAGGAGAAAATGTGCCCAAAGATTGGGGAGTTGGTGAGAGATACACCTAGTAGCTGGGGAGAAGGTAGGGTAAAGATTCAAGGTGATGATGAAGACCTGCAGAAGGTAACAAGATCAAACGGATTCTCAGAAATATTGCCAGTACTGAGAAACAGCATGGTCAGGAAGAAAAGGATAGTGGGGTTCAATGACTGACTGAGGGAGTGGTGCAAGAAGGAAGGCTACAGCTGTATTGGGAGGTAGAGAGAGACCTGATCAAATAAACACTTTTGCACTGTACAGACTGCACCTTTAGTAGTAAGTTCAAAAGTCCTCAAGGACAAGCTGGGAGGTGTATAAACCAAAATCTTAATTTAAACTATTGGGAGGGTAAGGGGCCTACAGGCCCATAACTCCAGGAAGAGAAGGAACAATAAACCTTCCCCTATACCAATATAAGGAACTGGGGAGTACAGGTGAAGGGAGAGTGAGGAGAATAGTAATGGGGAGGTAAAATGGAGCAATGAGGAAGGCAGACAGGTGGGAGGGAAGGAGGTTCAGACTATAGGTGGAAGGTGGTGTCCCTGAATGCTCAAGTCTTAGAAACAATATGGATGAATTGCAGGCATTGGTGGAGAGGGGCATGGAAATCATGGTGGTCATAGAGACATGGGTCATACTTAACTACCGACTGGGACCTTTTGATCCATATACAGGAGGGACTGGTGTTAGAAAAGGTTGGTGTGGCAGTTTACATTATTGGAGGATATAGTTTGTACAGGGGAGGATTCTGAAGAGGGAGGTGGAAGTAATATGATTCAACTACTGTTGACTAGATAGAGGAGATGAGATGGGTGTCTTACAGAACACCCTAACCAGTAGAAGGAAAGAGAAAAGGAATTGAGCTCAGTTTTAATGACACCTGCAGGGAGGAGGTAGTAATAGTGGGAGACTTTAACCTACCCAAGGTAGATTGGAGGGTGCCGGCCATGGCCTGCGCCAGATGTCAGGTGATCCTTGATGCACTGCAAAGTGGATTCCTGACATAGGGTGTCACAGAACCCACAAGGGAGGGGCAATTCATGATCTGGTGCTAAAAATGGGGTCCATATCCAGGATGTTAAGGTGGAGGAGTGCTTGGGGTGAGTGACCATCACACAGTGTGGTTCAGAATGGACATGGGCAGGGACAAGGCACCCACTAAGACCAAAAATCCTGGATTTTAGAAAGGTGTTCATATGGATGGGTGAGTTGCTAAGAAACCACCTGGTAAACATACAGGTGGATCTGTCGGTCATCCACCACCATCATGGAGGGAATAATGGTAGCCATAAAGGAGTATTTTAGGCTCAAGGGGAAAACTTAATGGCCAAAGCACCCAGCTGGTTTAGCACAGAGGTTATCCAGGTAGTAAGGGATACGAGTTCAGCTTACAAGAGGTTCAGGAGGACCCAAATGAATGAAGACAGGGAGGACTACCTGAAGATGGCTAGTGTAGCATGAAAGGTAATCTAGGCTATAGCTCAACAGGAACTGCAGCTAACTGAAGATATTAAAAATGGGAAAATGCATTTTATCACTATATTACAAAAGAAAAGTGGACAAGAAAGTTGGAATCATGTAGGCTCAGGAAAGGGAGAGTAGGTAACAAGAGAATGTGGACAAAGCAGAAGTTCTGGACAAGTACTTATGTTTAGTCCTCACTAGGGAGAGACAGTGCCACTAAGGGGAAGGAGAGGGAATGAGGGAGGGCATACAGTACAGATGATTTGATACAGGTGGATAGGGTGAGGAAAGGGTTGCTAGCATTAAGGATAGATAAATCCCAGGTCTGAACAGTATACACCCCAAGGTGCTGAGGGAGCTGACAGAGGAGCTTGCAGGTCCCTTGACCGACCTGCTCAACAGTTCACTGGAGTGAGGAGTTGTACCACAAGACTAAGGACAAACCAGGGAGCTACAGACTGGTCAGTCTGACCTCAGTTGTGTGCAAGCTCATCAAGACTGTATTTAAGGAAAGGTATTTTGAGTTTCTGGAAGTGGGTGACCTTCAGAATGAGTGCAACACAGGCTTATGGGAGGTAGATAATGTTAAATTTGATTAACTTTTGACTGGATCACTGAAACAGTGGACAGGGACCAGGTGGTGGACATCCTTACCTGGATTTCTGTGGAGGCCTTTGACTTTGTACTCACAAGACATTGATCAGGAAGTTGGTGGAGCTTAGGTTGATAGAAGTAGACTGAGACGGTGAAAACTGGTTATGGGGCAGAACCTGAGTGTAGTGATGGTAGGCAAGATCTCAAGCTCCTGGGGGTCACCAGTGGATCCCACAGGGTTTTATGGTCGGGCAGTTGTTTTTAATGTCTTCATCAATGATACTGGAGATTGCATTACAGGCAAAATGTGCTAATTGGGATGACACCTAACTCTGTGTGAGGGTGAACAGAGCAGAAGGGATAGAAGTCCTAAAGCTAGAGAGGTGGTCCAGGATTTGCAAACTTGGTTTCAATGCAAAGAAATGCAAGATTATGAACAGTGGAGTTAAGAACCTGAGTACTTAGTGCAGCCTGGTGGGGTCCAGGTATCTGCATCCCAGTATGAGAAGGACCTGAGGGTGATGATCACTAGTGACCTGAAGCAATCCATACAATGCAGTAAAGCATCAGCAAAGGACAATAAAATGCTAGACTGTATTGCCAGGGGGATCAGCAGTAGGGTGAAAAGAAGTAATACAGCCCTTCTACAGGTCATTGGTGAGACTGCATTTGGAGTACAGTGCACAGTAATGACTGCCATACCTTAAAAAGCCATACATTAAACTGGCTGGAGAGTGTACAAAGGAGGGCAACCCTGGGAAATCAAAGGCAAGTGGTGTTGGGCATATGAGGAAAGGTTGAGGCCTTGAACATGTACTCCTTGGAGGAGAGGAAAGAAAGTGGACATGATTAAGACCTTCAAGTATTTGAGAGGAATAAATAGGATAGGCATAGAGGGTCCTCCAAGCTCAGTGGGAACCAAAACATGAGGCTACACAGTCTCAAGTTGGAGTGAGGGAGGTTTAAGAGCGAGACTAGGAGGCACTCTGCATGGAGAGGATGGTGCCGGGTTAGAATGGGCTTCCCAAAGAGGGGTTTTGATAAAAATGGTAGGCAGCTTCAAGGGAGACTGGGATAGGGTTAAATAAAAAATAAGAGTCAAAAGGGGGGCAGGTGGAGGAAAGACTGATTAAAAAGGGTGCTGGGTCATTATCTGATGCTGAGGACAATGCAATGCAAGAAGACTAGATATACCTAATGGCCTTATTCTGCTGGTTTTGTCATATTTTCTTATAATCATTGAAAATACATAGGTTGCACTTACCTTGTTTTCTCAGTTCCCGGTCAACGTTGAATGAAGGCATGCTTTCTTCAAAGAGTGGATTTTTGTTGTTGGACTATTTTTAGTTGTGTAAGTGATGTGAAGGTTGATGGGTGCTGAGTTGGGGGTCAGTTAGGGTGGGGGTTAGTGGCAGAAAGCCACAAAAGACATCAATGGATGGTTTTCTGCTTTTCAGGTGTTAAAAAAAAGGACTAGAGGGATCAAGGGTTACTCTGGCAATTGGGCACCCTAATATAACAAAATACTGGGATTTGTGTGAGGGGGTTCAGCAGGCCTCAGCCCAGGATAGGCTTTTAATTTATTTAATATTCCCACTCAGAGCAGTACTCAGGCCTGAACTAGAATTTCTATATTATGATTCCTCCCTCTGAGTCGGGCTGAGCCAAGAATGGGCACTTCTTTTGAAAAGTCCCACTGCATGATGCTGAGCATGTGACTGGCATTTCTTTTTTGTTTTAACAAGCTCACTCTGAGCAGGTAACATTGTCTATGTTTCCAGCGAGTTCTATGGGTCATCCGCAAGTTCTGCAGTCACCCACAATTCCCACAGTCAATCCCATGGTCAGCCCCGCCTGTGGAACATTGGAAATCTCAGTGCCTTGCCTACAAGCAAACCCCATTCTCACCCTTGTGCCCTTCCTTTTTATGGCTGTGGGCATAGCCCAGCAGTCATTTAGCATTTAGAAAAGGGTTGATGTCATTTTGCTCCAAACAACATGATGGAGCGTTAATAATAGATTCTTCCACTGAAGTCTCATTACTATGTGGCCTGTGTGTGTATAGGAAGCTGTAGAGCACTATTTTCCTCTGGCTTGAGGAGTTAATTGAGCCCACAAAAGTTAACTCATTATGTTCTGGCAGTCATTCTGTGTCAGGTTATCAATGGATAGTACAGACATCATAGAAAGCTATTGAAAGTAGAATAGGTTAAACACTTTCTGGAGCTTTCTGCATAACAAATAAGCTCTGCTGTGCCTCAGCCCCTATGAACACCCTCATTAAGTCATTTGACAGCACCATCCTAAGAGCAGTCATTCTGCCACTTTGCAGGACATTCCATAACAAAGAGTCCCAGTGATGCCTATTTCCAAATAATACACCAACTTCATTTTTTCAGGCAGGCAGTTCTGATCTATTGTTTATGTCTACTGAATGTTCTTAACCTGCAATTTGTAGCTAAAGGTGTTTACAACTGACTGATACTAACCACATTTGCTTCACTTGCAAATAGGTAGGCATGTGTGTCTAATTTTTGTTTGACTTAGGTTTCACATAGAATCTGATCAGTTCATCGATGCTGTATTGTGATTAAATGAACTGATAAATTGGTGCTTTGGTTTCTTTTACAAATTCATTTTTCCTGACCATGGATATACTAAAAGAAAAGTTTATCAACAATATGTTTAAAAATAAGGAGTTTAACAGTAATTTAGTTGATGTGGTAAAGAGCTGCTCCTGAAAATTACCTGGTTTTCGGGGGTTGTTACCACAAGCAGAATGGTACTTCATGGATGGCGGAGCTCGTGGCAGCAGAAGAGGCATGATGACATTAAAAGTTTAATGGTGTCGATGTAGAAGCACCAATATTTGAGCATGACTTTGCTAGAGGACTAAGTGTGACTTGGAGGTGGGGATTATCAGGAATTGAGTGAGTCTTGGTGTATTTATCATACTGGTTTTCTGAAACTTCAACCTTCAAACGATTTGACTCTACATCCATCAGTACAGTATGTCACTAAACCACATGCAGTGGGGTATGGGTAAAAACCAGATCACCAGAGCTGTAAAATCTGGACTGGGCAGCTTGTGCAAATATTGCTGATCCACTCACTCTAGATGATCTGGTCTGGCTTTTATCTATTTGGTCTGGTCCTGTTCTGTTTTCAACCTTGCCAAGGAAGAGTTGAGAAACAGACTTCAGGAGTGACCTGATATGTAAAAGTCAGACTGAACAGTGCAGCCAGAGTGACTGAATCAGCAATATTTGTGCAAGTTGCACCCAGTATGGGTAGTTTGGATTTTTACAGAACTGCTGTGGTTCAGGTCTCTCAGTTCAATTGTTAATCAATCAGTCTTTATTTTATACCGAAAGGTATGTGAGCAAAATGCCCATTTACACAAATGTCCAGTTAAGCATAAAAAGAGAACAGAACACCGGTCAAACAATTACATAGTAAGATACAGTATAAACAGGTATAGCATAAACAGGTCTAATACAGAGATCTTTAGGGATATTCAGAAGAAAGGAAGTAAATAAATAACAGTGACAAATTTACAGCATGGGATATAATTGGAGGTACAATTCAGGAACATGAACAGTTGGGTGATGCATCAAAAGAAGTAGTATTACTGCGGCACCCAGATCCTGCATGGGGATGAGCATTCCCACTGTGTGATCTGCCTAGGCTGCAAACACTGGGTCAAGGACTGTGCATCCTGCCAATCCTTCAACCAGCCACATGAATTAGGCACCAGAAAATGCTCAAAGCCCACTTGCTGGAGAAGTGCCTAGCTTTGATGGAAAAGGAGCTGCAGAATCTGTGAGAAAAGTCTTCTTGATGCCAGAACCCAAAAGAAGAAGAAAGATAAGGAGAGGCATCGGATCTGGATAGGTCTCCATCCACTTGGCGTGACCATCCAGCACCACTGACATTGGAGGGGCCCCACTTTGGTAAGTGCCACTACTGCCAGGTCCCTCCCTGCCTGCTTTACTGATGGTGTTTTAGGCTCTTCTTGGATGATGGAATCCCTATTGTGATCCTTAAGCCCATATCTTCTTCATAGTCTATCGCTACCAGCCAGGTCAATAAGTCACTCCCCAACCCCACCGAGGAGTGCACAGTTACAGCTAGTAAGTTGGACTCCAGCTCCGCTGTTGTCTGCATGGCCCAGGCAAAGTCAGACATTAGCTGTTCTGACATCTGCATAGCTGCAGCTGATAAGTAGCTCCTCAGTTCCTCTGGGGACCGCAAGATTACGCCTCCCATTGAGGTTGCAGGATACCACTGACATCAAGTTGAGCCAGCTGCTGGACATTCAACAGTCTTTAGAGGATTTCTTGCTTCCACTGACCCAATCAGACCCTCTGGGTGTATCTGAAGATCAAGAGCTGGAGGTTGGCACTAATCTGAAGGTTCCCCTCCTTCACTGGGTCAGTCTCTTCATAGTTCACCACTGAACCTATTGTTAATACCTCCGGGGACCTTGTGTCAAGACCTCCTCAGCCCAAGCCCCTTTGGACAACCAGGTTCTGCCATCTTGGACTCTGGCTCCCATGATGATGGCTGGTCTTCCGTCGTGTTCTACTCACACCCTGATGCCAACTGACCCTGCGCCAGGTGACCCTTCTCTGGTCAGGGTATGTCTGGCACTTCAGGCATTCCTCAAACACTGGATGGCCTTCCGTAAGGCCCTCAGGTACTGAATCTTCCAGTGTCTGACATTCCTGTGCCTGATCCAGTGCCAGCCCCTTCAAATGTCCCTATGGGGCTGATGCCTGGTCCTTCTGGACCTCCTGCAGGTCCTTCACCCCTACCTCCTTCCTGGCCTTCAGCTCAGCCTCCAGCTGGACTTATGGGAAATGTTCTAGGCTATCTGCCCCAATAATACCCAATGTACCCTTCACGAGGTATCCAGTACCTGGTCATCAATCCCATTATGTACAGGGGTACCAGATGCCAGGCAATGTGTAATCAAGGGTATGCTCCTTCTGACTTTCCTCACTCCTAGCAGGCTCATGGATACCCTCAATATCAGAAGCTGGGCTATCCATTATACCAGCCTCCTCCTCCTCCACCACCACCTCCTCCCCTCAGCCTCTGCCTCCACAGCAGCCTCTGACTGATATTCAGGCAATGTTTCAGACCCTGATTCAGGAGGCCAGGTCTCAACTAGCCTCAGAGCTTGATCATCAGAAACCAGGGGCAGCCTCTACTCCACCCTCCTTTCCGACTCCTAGATCAGCCTTTCCTGTGGATTCCCACCCTTCCACAGAAGGCTCCTCTAGACACTAGGTCATGGATAAAACCCAGGACACTCCTCTAAAAGGGTTCAGACCCCAGCAGGCAATCTTTGAACTTTGACTCCAACTCATCCTTCAGCTGTGGTACGCATACACCTATAGAGCCTCAACCTAAGGATTCCCTCAGTCCCTCCAGAGGACCATTCCTTTGCAGAACTCCTCATAAGTATAGAAAATGCCAGTGGCTGGACTATCCAGGAACAGGATCCAAAGTGGAAAAGGCTTACGGAGCCTCTAGACATGACTGACACAGCTGCTATGCCCATACTGCCTTGGACTGGGCCCCATGAAAACCTGACATCCAGTATCTGGACACAGCCTTCCATCCATTCCTATTTCAAAAAGGCAGACAGAATGTACCCCCAGACTGAGTCACATACTTCACTGCCCATCCTAATGCAGAATCAGTTTTTATCACAGATGACCATGACCGGTCCTCTAAACCTAAATATTTGAGCATGCTGCTCCTGATAAGGAGTCTAAGCAGTTGATCAATTTTGTTGCAAGATCCATTCTCCTCCACTTGCACTCTCAGGTCCCTTAATTATGTGGTTCATATGGTTTCCTACCAGAAATCTTCCCTGGCTGCACTCGAGTCCAAGCTGGAAGCTATCCAGGACCAGAAGCTTACGGCCAAGACTGCCAAGACAGTGAGAATGGCAAAAATCTTCTGTTATCATGTCCATGGAGAACACTTGCTAACACAGTTCCCTGGGGAAACAGTCTAAAACCTGTGTTTTTAGCTGAACACTTAACTTGGGGTCACTACCCTGGCACTTTCTACCTTCACTGACCAAATGGCTTTGGGTAAATTAAAAATAGACTAGCTAAACTGCAGTTCGGGACTCATATGGCTTCAAGAAAAGTGAGAGTAACTCCACGTTTCAGGCCTCCATCTCTGGGCGCAAGCATAGAAGATGCACAGGTACAGGGCAGCATGATGGAGATCACAAACTCGCTGGACGGGAGTACTGACACTCTCCTGCAGATGCAGCTGGACATGAAGATGGGCTTCAGCAATCTAAACACCCAATTCACCCACCTCCAGTTGGTGGTAACTAGCCTAACAGAAACCACTACCACCCATACCTCACCCATACCTCACAGATTTGTGAACTGGAGTGCAGAGTCAGTGAAATGGAAGATTCCTACGTGTGGTCTCGCTGAAAAGAATGGGCTGATGTCTGTAATTGCTGAACTCTGGGAGCATCTAGATGACCAAGAATATCATTCCCAGAGGTCCAACATTCATATTATTGGGCTGCCCAAGGGTTGAAAGGGTGAAACCCTAATCTAGAAATCCATAGCTGGCTCTGTTAGACACTTAGGCCTCATAGAGGAGGCATTGGAGTTTGAATTCAGCAAGCACATCCAGTTGGCTCCTCCGCTTAAACCAGGGAGTGCCCCAACATTGTCTGATTAAATATTTTAGGTTTTGGGACAAGGAAACAGTGCTACAAAAGGCAAAAGAGGTCAGGCCTATTAAGTTAGAGAATACTACTGTTTACGTGTATCAGGACTTTAGCAGGGAGCTCCAAACTAAACGACAATGCTTTTAATCCAGTGAAAAAAACTGTACAAACTTGACTGGAAATTTTCTTGACTCTAGTCTCCATGTCTGAGAATCGACAGATTGGGGCAGAGTCCTACATTTTCAATTGCCATAAACTAGCAGAGAAATGGCTTGAGGAGGAGACCAGGAGGGATGGAGCGCAACCTAATGCTGAGTGAGTTATACTCTAATCTCTACTATTTTCTGTGGTTGCACATATATCTACAATTAGCTATGTTACACTGTTGTTTTGAGTTCACACACTGGAGTGGCCCTGGGGCTCTTATTTCCTCCCTGGGAAATGATTTCTGACATGCAGTCTAGGCCTACTTAACTTCAGGAGATGGAGCTGCAGAACCAGTTTGCACCCCGACCGAGTCTGGGACTTGGGTATCAGTGGAAGATATTATCTTGATTCCTTTGGATTAAAATGGCAGCTAAGGAATAACAAACTTACATTGGTCCTTTTTGAAATGGGGTCAGGCGGAGCGGATCCTCTGACTTTTGTAGCAAGGGGCTAGGAGGTTGTTGGGATCCTCCATGGCATTCTTTTACCTACCCGCTATGACTTCAGCTTTGGGCCCCCTCAATATCGATTCATCTACCTTGGTATGCTACTCACTGGAGATCCTAGGAACTGCCATTACAGCCCCCACTGTGTTCTGACAGCATTACTGTATATACCCTATGCCGGTGCTGATGGCTCTTTTTTTCCCTTATGACGTTGGGAGGACCATAGATCAATGGAACTTTTTCCCTGCAGGAGTATCTTTGCCCGACCGTGCCTGGGGCATGGGTACCTGCAGGCCTGCGCTTTGTTCTTCCTGGGAGTACCTCAACTAGCCATCTTTGATGTCTGAGATTCTAACTTGGTGCCCTTTCTGGGAAGTTACTATAACTGTGAGCTCCTAAAAACTGTTCATATATTGGCTATCTGCTTTTATATACTCTTTACAGTTATGACTCACTGTTTTATAATGCCGTGTGGTGACACTGGTTCTTTGACTCATTGAAGGCTTTGCAAATGTTATTGTTAATTAATGTTTGGCTAGCCAAGGTGTCTTATTCCCTTTAGAGCTTGGGCTGCTTCTCCATCCATCTACTTATGGCTAGCAATGTGGCAGGAGATTTTGTTACTGCCTACTGTTTGTAGTGGGAATACTGGTGGGTTTACACTCACGGGGGCTCAGTCCCATTTGGACTAGGGCAGAGAGGTACTATTGCAGTGGGGGGAAGAGGAGGAGGTGTTTCTGAGACATGGGAGGGGGAGACGTATCCAAGTAGGCTCTCAGCATGCTGCCTTTGTCCTTGTGAAAGAAGTTGGCACTGACTCTGAGCACATCTCAATTTGCTATACAATGTATGTGCTCAGTTGAGGCCTCTTTAAGGGTACCGCTGTTCATCCTACTATTTTGGGTTCTATGTTGGGGGCTTGTTTGGGGAATATGCACTGTTAGTTTGGATTGGGTGGGAGGGAATCCTGAGTCATTTGGGAAAAGAGTGTGGATGCTTACTTGATGTATACCAATAAAAATGCAGCTCTAATAAATGGATTGACTCCTCTCCTATTGAAGAGTAGCTATTTCACCCCAGCACAAAGCCAAACCACGAATATTTACTATCGAGCCTCCAGGGCTCCCAGTCACTCATACAGAACTCCAGCCAAGACAAGTGGAGCACCAATTTATTACTGCTGATTGATTAGAGGCCGTGGAACCTGGCTTGCACCCACTAATTGCAGCACTCATGGAGTAACAGATTGTGGCAAGTTCAATTATACTTTTGCACAGGACATATATGTCCCCTAAGTGGCATCATAAGGTAGATGATTCTAGGTCATCAGAATGTCCCAAATGAGCAACTGTTGAGGTGGACTTTATATATTTGGTACTCACCTGCCCCTCAAGGTGGCCCTTGGCACCTGGTACATAATATAATGACCCAAGTACTGGGTTAAGCTCCTTCCTAAATCTCCAGGAGCTATTACTTGGTGTGGATCTGTCCATGCAAATCACAGGTTATCTAATCTCCTCTGATCAATTACCCTAATAAATGCTAGAAGAACCATTGCACAGCTGTGGATGTCCTCGACTCCACCTACAATCACACGATGAGTACACAATGCCAAATCTTACATGCTGCTTGAGCGAGCACAGCTCAGCGCCCAAGGTAAAACAATTGCAGTTCCAGGTGATTTGGGAACCGTGGTTGTCGGTAGTGGAGGCTGGCATTATTCCTAACTAATTGTATGTCTATTACTAACTTGTACAGGATGCATCTTTCCACAGGGTGATCAGACACCTGTATACAGTAGACTTACGCATTACAATGTGTGTTCTTACTCTTATTGGTCTGTCAGTAAGGTATGCATTATGGATGACAATTCATGTAAGCTCTCTACTGTCTATCTGACTGATGTATGTTTGAAGCTTATATATACCACTGTATATAATGTATATTCCATCATTTGTATTCTTGGACACACTGTAAGTTGTCTGCACTCACAATAAAAATACTTTACAAAACAAACATGAAAAATCATGCCTCCAGGCCACTTATGACACAGTAGACTCCAGTTGCTTCGCACCATAGCCACTGCTGTCTGCATTAGGTGACATTCATGGCTCAGGATTGCTGGCCTGGCAAAGACATCCGGGCATCCATCCTGGATGCCCTTTTCAGGTGATTTGTGTTATTCAGAGGTAACACCAAAGATACTGTCACTGAATTGCGGACTGCGGTAAATCCATCCATGATGTCTGCTTCATGTACCAAGGGTTACAAGGCAAACAGCCTCTTTGTCTGGAACAGAGATGCAAGACCAAATATGCCCCTGCCAAATGACAGGCCAAGTGCTGGTATCCAGCATTAGGAACTCCTGCCCCCTGTCAAGTCCCAGAAGCCCCTCGAGGAGCTTCTGGCTCCCTCCCTCAGCCTCCTCACTAGTGGGGATCCCCACCTCCTCCAAATCTCTAGGAGAACCAGTGGGAGGGAAGTTTTGCCCTCCACCTTCGGGGTCACAAGACACAACCAAGGACTCTTGGGTCCTTCAGTTAATAGCAAGAGGCCACACCATAGAGATCCTAGACAGGCCTCTGACAGCCCCCAGTCTTCTCCCATTATCCTCCAAGCCATATGCCTCTGATAGGGGATGAGGTCCAGGCTTTTCTGCAAAAGTCAGCCAACACAGCCTGTGGCTCCAGCACAGATAGGAAGAGGTTACTACTTCCATTTCTTCCTAGTGCCCAAAAAGATGGGAGACCTAAGACCCATCTTGGACCTCAGCATGCTTAACCTGTACGTCAAGTACAAGAGGTTCCTCATACTCACTATCCAGGGACTTCTACTTCCTGCTCCACAAGGGCCAGTAGCTTTGTGCATTGGGCATGTAGGATGCTTGCCTACACATCCCTGTCTTCCAGACCCACCACCGCTTTCTTGGGTTTGCTTTCCAGGGGAACATTACCAGTTCAAGGATCTCCTTTGACCTGCCCACAGCACCTCAGGTTTTACCAAGTGCTTAGCAGTGGTGGTTGCATCCCTATGCTGTAGAGGGATCTAATTGTGCCTGTCTGGATGACTGGCTTCTGTCAGACCCATCACAGAGAAATCTGAGGAGTCCATCTCCTTCACCCTGGACCTCTTTACAGACTTGGAATAACAGTCAACTATTCCAATTCCCACCTCTTCCCTCCCAGCATCTACAATTCATTTGGGGTAGTGCTGGATACAGTCCAGGCAGAGCCTTCCTTCTATTGGACAGAGCAGAGTCACTGCAGGAACAGGCCAGATTAGTGGCCAACTCATGCTGGTCCACAGCCCAGTCGATTCTCTGTCTTCTCAGGCTGCTGCAATCTCTACACTTCCTCTAGCCAGACTGCATATGAGGTGACCCAATAGGCTCTCATGTCCAATGGGATCAGTGGCAGGACAACCTGGACCACAGGGTCCCAGTGTCTGGGTACATGAAGAAGGATCTTCTTTGGTGGCAGAAGTTGTCCATCTCTCCACGGGGTTCCCTTCAACCCCCTACTTCTACCATGACCCTTACAATGGATGCTTTTGTCAAGGCTGGGAGCCACCTAGGGAGACCATCGGATCCAGGGAACATGGTCTCAGCTGAAAGCATCTCTGCACATCAATGTGTTAGAAATGAGGCAGTTCTTAATGCCCTCCAGACCTTCCAGCCTCTTCTACATCTGGAGACACTCTTAGTTCAGACCAAAAATATGTCTGTGGTCTGGTACCTGAACAAATAGGGTGGCACTGACAGAACCCTCTGTTCCAGGAGGCAGTGCAATTGTGGTACTGGGCAGTCCAGTATGACCTATGCCTGATTGCTGTCCATGTGTTGGGCATCAGCAATGTCCTAGCAGACAATCTCAGCCACACAACTGTCAGTGCTCATGAGTGAGAGCTAAATGAAGAGGTGGTCGAAGCTTTATAGAACCTGTGGGGTCAGCTGGAGATAGACCTCTTCATCTCCCATCGAACTCTAAACTACCCAATTTTGCTCGCCTGCTCATGGGCATGGTGTTTTCTGGTGAGTCACACTGTCTCTTTGCTGGACAGGGAGGTTCTTGTGTGCTCTTCCTCCCTTCCCAGTGCTTCAGAGGGCTCTCCTGAAGCTACAGGTAGAAAGGGCTCACATGATTCTAATAGCCCCTCTTGACCTCATCAGATTCGAATCCCTCTTCTTCAACAGCCATCATGGAACCCCAGTACCTCTGTCTCTCTGCCACCATTTTCTGACTCAGAAGCAGGGCATACTGGTGCCTCTGGGACTCAAATCCCTCCACCTACATGCATGGCACCTGTGGACATATGTGGAATAACTCCCGTTGTTATTTTTTTATAAAATTATCAACTGTTCAGGTGCATTTGTAAAATGAATCATAATAGTGAGACTTTTGAAATGTTATTTGACTTACAACACTCATGCTTGTCTACCCACTTACTCAGTCTCCTACTTGTTTTTCTGTCCTTGTACTAACTAATTCCTGTTGCTTCATATCAAGGGTTGTTGATTTCATATGGTGTGTGCGGGTGTAGCAGCAATAAAAGATAAACTATGCAATACCCACAATAACACACCTACCCCGGTTTACTTTTACCCAATGCCCATTTTTAGGCCTTGTACAGTAAGATCTTCCTTCAAGAGAACAACTTGTAATGAAATGTGTAGGATTTACATTGACATTTGAGTATATGCACTTTTTATTATACTGATTATGTGTGTGTACAGTATAGCAATTCTAAAAAATTAAATACATCAAATGTCTTCCTAAACATGTCTCAACATTGTGTTTATCTTCCACCTTGTCACCGCATATAGTTGTCTCAGCAGTGTTTGAAATTAAGGTAAGTACCTTCATTTATATGATGGCCCAGTTCTGTTGAGTTGATTGCTATAACAGTGCATAGAATAAAATGTGAAACATATAGGTAATTGTACTACAGACGGTAGCATGGTTTTATATTTGCCCTTTCTCAATGTATCGTACTTTGATTCAGTTAGTGTATGCAACAGCAATTCATGTTTATGTTTTAAGCCCATGAACACCCTTATCTAGTTAATGCATTTACAGCCTAGTGGCTGTGCCAGAGTTTGTTCAAACTGTACCCATAACTACTTTGTCATCATGTTCTGACCTGTTATCCTTGATTGCCTTTATTCCCTCCTTCACATACAGTGCCACACCTCTTTCTCTTAGCCTATCCTCTTCAATGATTGATTACCCTGGAGTTGTGAGGTCCTAGTTATGGTGCAGTGTCACCCAAGTGTCAGTCATAGACCATTAGTCTAGCTGGGCTTCCATAAGCAGTGCCTGAAGATCCCTATTTTATTTCACAGGCCCTGGCATTAATGCGTATGAATTTCAAAGGTGGCCTGATATGTCATTCTTCTTTTGTCCTTATAGTACCTATAACCTCAGTTGCTTTTGTAACTGTTGCCTGGTATAACTTTTTCTTCTGGCAGTACCTTTTGGTATACCAGCTAGTCCAGTGACCATTCCATGTGTGTCCCACATGATGGTTTCCACACTCACCCTACTTGCACTGTTTTTACTGTCCTGGGGTGTCCTGTAGCCCCCACCATGAGATTGCTTTAGAATCATATATCCTGGTGCAGTCCTCCTCCTGTCTAGTTTACATTTCTGCTGTGTAGTGTTTCCAGCTTCCTCCCAACACCCTGTCCCCTTCTGCTGAACTACATGCAGTGGCAATGAAGGCCATATCATTCAGAGGATTCCCTGGACTCATGCATTCCCAAACTCCTGTCCCCAAGAATATCCTTTCAGCCAAGAATCTAATTCTACAATTCTCACATTTTGTCATGTCTTGAGCATGCACTGGTAGCACTTCTGGGAACACTGCCTTGTTTGTACTTTGTCATGGCTTGAGGTTGGCATTTATATCACTTCTGGGAAGGCTACCTTGTCTGAACCTTTCCTAAGCTTATTCTGCTGTACTCTCAATCTCTCCTGAACAATCTCCATCAGGCATCTCTCTAGATCATTGGTACCCATGTGGATCACAACAGCTGACATCCCACTTCACCTCAGGTTAAGGTCTTGAGCCTATGTAAGATCTTTTCTGCCAGCTTACATAGGAGGCACACACCTTCTTGTATGGTATGGCCTCAGTCAGCCTCTCTGTTCCTCTGACTTTTGAATCTGTTCCCAGTTTAGCCTCTTTTCCTCCCAGTCCATCAATGGGCTCTTTCACAGAGGCTGGACCACACCAGCATTCTCCAGCTGCATGATCTAGACCATATTACCCCAGAAAATGTGGTTTAGTTGATCACTTTGGAGCCCATGGGTAGCAACCCTCTCATGTGTCTCTAGGGACTGATATTGGTTTCCATTACAACTCTGTGGACTAGGAATCACCCTTCTCAGGCCACCTTCCTTCCTCCACATCGTAGATCTTTCTAACTCCAAAGCACATTGAGGACACTGGAAAGAAGTTCCAGACCCAGCTCCCAGTGAAAGGGTGGACTCCCAAAACTGTTGAGTTCAGTGTGAGGTGGATTGGTGCCATCATCATGATCCTGAACCTCTTACAAATCAGGCTAACCCCTCATCTTACAGAGCACCCTCTGTAAGATGGTCATGCCACAGTCCCTACAAATTACTACCTCTCAGAAACACAGAAACACAGGCACACAGAAGTTGTCAGCAGATAATTACCACCTGACCCACCTAGTCTGTCCTAAATTCTACCTATAGTGCCACCGGAGAACCCACTTGGACTTCAGCTTACACCCTCCTCTTGCATCTAAGATTCTCTTCTGTCTATCCCATTCATTCTTAAACTCTGTGACCATTCTAGCCCCACCACTTCCTCTGGGAGGCTGTTCCAAGAATCCACCACCTTTCTGTGAAGAAGTACTCTTCACGATCCCTCTGAGCTGCACCCCTCCAACTTCATATTGTGACTCTTGTCCTGGAGCATCTTTTTCTTTGGAAAATGCTCTCTTCTTGTACTTTGTTTATTCCAGTGAAGTATTTGAATGTCTCTATCATATCACCCCATTGCCTCCTGTCTTTGATGGAGAACATATTTAAATCCTTAGCCTTTCTTTGTAGGGTTTCTGATGCAGACCCTACACTACATTGGTTGCCCTCCTTTGCACCACCTTGACTCTACCTATGTCCTTTCAGAGATGGGGACTCCAGAAATGTACACAGTACTCATGGTGGGTCTCCCACAGTGATATTATTACCTCCTCTTTCCTCTGGTGATACCCCTACCTATGCATCTGAGCATTCTGCTAGCCTTTCCACTGCCTTTGCACATGTTTTGCTACATTCAGGTCATCAGAAATTATAACCTCCAGGTCTCTTTCCTGTTTTGTGACTTCCAATACTCACCCACACCCCAAGTTGGTACATTGTCCCCAGGTATTTGTGCCCTAAGTGCATGATTTTGCACTTTTGCATTGAATCTCAGCTGCTAAACTTGTGAAGATTCTTCTAACTTCTTTAGATCCTCCATCATTCTTTCAGCCCTCCTTGTGTGTCTACTCCGTTGCAGATTTTTGTGTCATCTGTGAACAGGCATACCTTCCCCACCAGCCCTTCTGCTATGTTGCTAATAAAGACATTGAAGATAACTGACCTAATATTGAACATTGCAGCACCCCACTAGTCACCTTGCCTTCCACAGAGTGCACCACATTTACAACCACTCTTGGGCTTCTACCACTAAGCCATCTCTCCTCTTATTTTAGGACCTACTCCTAAGCTACTCAGTTTGATTACCAGCCTTCTATGTGTAACAGTGTCAAAGGCCTTGCTGACATCCAGACAGGCCACTTCAACCACCCATTCCTGGTCCACTTCCTTCTTAGCCAGTCAAAGAACTCAATCAGATTTGTCTGGTAGGACCTCCCTGTGAATCCATGTTGCCTAGGATCCTGGAGACTGCTGGTAACAAGGTATTCACCAATCCTTTCCTTCAGTAGTGATTGCATTACTTTGCCCACTGCCAAAGTCTGGCTGAGAATGGCCTGTAATTTTCCATCTACTCCTATTTCCACTCTTGTGGAGTGGAGTACATCTGCCCTCCTCCAGCCCTCCTGCACCTCCCATTTCTAGTGACAGGTTGAACAGGCAGTTAGAGGTACAGCCAGCTCCAACCTGAGCTCTCTCAGCAACCTGGAGTGCACCACGTTTGGACCCATTGCCTTGTCTACATTTACTGTAAGTCTAACAACTCTTAGGATTCTTTCCATTGTGAAAGGGCTAATGTCCACCTCCCAACCCTTTATGCTCTTGTTTTGCAACAAAGGCTCATTTCTACCTCTCTCCATGAATAGAGATGCAGTGAAGTTTTACTTTGCTGGCAAATTTTCAGCAAAGTCACCAAATTCGCCTCCATGGTTCACTTTGTGATGTTGTCCCATTTAATGAAAATTCACCATTTGTAACTTTGCTTTGCTTTTGGGTTTTTGTTATTGCAAATTGCACTTAAAAACACAAAGTAAGAAGAAGTTAGAAATGGTGAAACCCTAAAATCCCTGGTGTTCAGTGGCCCCTCCCTGCTGCTTGCTGGCCTGATGTAAAATAAATAATCATTTTCCAGTTCCTGGTGTCTAGTACCTCCCCACTGATCGCCACCCTATGTAAAATTTTATGAATTCTGTCTTGGGTGTCTAGTGGTCTCCTTGGCCCCAATGTAAAAGAAAATAATTATTAAATCCTTGGTGTCTAGTGATCCCCCACTGATCACTGGCCCCAATGTAAAAAATAACTATTTATTAAATCCCTGGTGTCTTGTGGTGTCCCTCCACACTGATCACCAGCCCAAATGTAAAAATAAAATTATTAATAGATTAGTCTTACTCAAATCCCCGGTGTCTAGTGGATCGCTCACCCCCACCCCATCAGATATTTCTCCACAACCCTGCTTCTCACCCACCATGACCTGAGTGGGTGACCAGCACAACCCTCCACTCTGCACCATGGCTGACTGCTCGACTGAGCTGGAATGAATGAGTGCGAGTGCTGCAAGCATGCCCTCATTCATTCCAACTGAGTCAGGTGGCCAGCCATGGAGGAGAGTGGAGGTCTATGCTGGTCACCTGGTCAGGATTGGGGTGGGAAGGAGAGTGGCGGTGGGGCACTACCTGATGGGGTGGTGGATCCACAAGGCACCAGGGATTTAATTACACTAGTTTATTTTTACATTGGGGGCCAGTAATTGGCAGGGGGGACCACCAGACAACAGGGATTTAGTAAATAATTTAATTTTACATTGAGGCTGTGGATCGGCGGGTGAGGGGAGGACCACTAGACACCAGGGATTTAATAATTTATTTTTACATGGGGGTGGCAATTGGCAGGGTACTGGACACTAGACACCAGGGATTTAATTAATTAAATTTTACATTTGGTGGTGATTTGGCGGGGATGGGAGAGCCACTAGTAGACACCAGGAAAGTTTTTGCTGCAAAGTTTGGAATTTCACCTACAAAATTCACACTTCACGGTCGATAGATGCTCAGTGAATTGTGAAAATTTCACAAATTGTGCTTCGCCAGTTGCACAACATTCACAAATTAATTCACAGAGTGAATTTTGCCAACTTTGCCCATCTCTATCTATGAATACTGAACAGAAGTATTTGTTCAATATGTTAATTTTTGGTGGTCTTCTTCTACAGAAACTCCCTTCCCCTTTCAGTCTTACTATCCCTCCCTTTGACTTCCTCTTTTCACTGATGTAGCTACAAAATGTCTTATTCCCTTTTTACTGATTTGGCTACATGTTTCTGTTTTGTCTTTGCACTCCTAACTGCCTTCCCTGTCTCACTTGTTTCTCCCCACCCTCCCACCTGTACAAGTATTCTACACATTACTATGGGGAATTACACTTGTGATGCAATAAGTATGTAATTACATTTTCTACTGAGGTCCAGAGTAGGCCTCCCCAGATAGGGAACTGAGGCAAGAGGATAGTTACCTGACTGTCACGTGTACATTACTGAGGTACTATGATGACTAGGCTGGAGGGTATGTACTGTACTTGCATGTCAAGTGTTGTAGAAGATATCTGTAGACTAACCCAGATTGGGTGAAGTTATTAAGACTTCTTACCCATAATTATATAGCTCCTTTTCAGTAGCCTGTGGTGAATACTTCTCTATATCAGTCTCTGTGAAACCTTTGCTGTATCATCAATAGACCCTAAAGACATGTATTCAGAATGGCCCTACCTTGATTGTTGATGCACAACCAGAGTTCATATTGGAACCAGTGAACCAGCACAACTTGTCCTTCTTCTTGTGTTCTTCATTCTTGTAGTCCTCATTCTTAAGGTTGCTCAAGCAGGTACTGTTTACACCTAAAGGTATAATTACAGGACTTCACATGCACCACTAGGATGCTAGTAGCTATGTGACTGCCTGCCTCTCACTCGGATGTTGCTGAATTTGGCTGCCTTTATTTACCCTCTGCCTCTTACAATGCACCATCCACTTCTTGACCTCCCCTTACTACACAGCATACACTACCCGAACAACAGAAATCACAAAGTCTTTTTTTAAGGATCACACAGTCCACCAATGATATCTAGGTTCCTTGCCTGCTGCTGCTGCCACCACCTACTGTGAGAAAATAGTGCTGCAACACTTTTAATTTCAAACTACTAACAATTTAATTGGACATTATCAGTTACATAACTGGCCACACCACACTCAAATGACACTGTATTCATCTTCTTACTCCCATCTGCTCCCACAGTTTACTCCCCTCAGAGCTATCTTACCACACAGCACATAATAGACTCTTAACAGAAATCCTGTAGGCTTTTTAATTAAAACCACAGTTTCCAATGGTACTGGAGCCATTGTCCTGCTGCTCCAACACTGACTGCAAAGATCTCTGTAGTTAACATGCCATCAAGACCAAAGACAAGGAAAGGGTTAGAGTATTCTTTGGAACACTAAACACTTCTAGAGAATTGTAACTCACTGCAGGCAAGGCAAGGCAATTTTTGTTTCCATGGCACCCAGTACCAGAGGCTCTGGGCACCTAACAGAATAAGTTATACAGAAAGTACAGGGTAAAAATAAACATAATACAAATAAGATTATTAAAACATTATAATAAAATATCAGCAGTAAAGTAAAACCACTAGACTATATTGTTAAATTATAATCTGTGAAAGCAAAGAGTAGGTGTATAGCAGTTACATAGCCACTTCAGGAAAGGCCTGAGAGAACAAGTAGATCTTCAGATCAGGAAATGGGACAACCATAAGAACTGGGTTGTCTACAGGTCCCCAGACCAGGGAGGACATAGACACATTACTGTTAGAAGATATACAAAACATGACAGCTAAAAGGGAGGTTCTGATAATGGGAGACTTCAGCATGCCAGATACAGATTGGTCAATACCAGCAGGAATATTTGCCAGAACTAGACACATGGTGGATTCCTGCAGGGAGGGCCTCAAACAACTGGTACAACAACCCACAAGAGACAGGGCTATCCTAGATCTAGTGCTAACAGGGAAGGGATACATACATACATAGATACATAGACAGTGTCGGCAGATAAGGGCCTATGGCCCACCCAGTCTGCCCATTTAAGTTTGTAAGTTCAGTTTATGTTTTCCAGGAAGTCTGTTGCCCCTCACCCTGACTCCAGAATTCTTTTATGTCTATCCCATGCATTCTTAAACTCGTGATTGTTTCCAGCCCCCACCACTTCTCTGGCAGGGTGTTCCACTTGTCCACCACCCGCTCTGTGAAAAATTCTTCCTCACGCTTCCTCTGAATCGCCCTCCTCCAACTTCATCCCATGCCTTCTAGTCCTGGAACATCACAGATCTCCATGTATAAGGTCACCTGGGGGCCAGTGACCATCACATGGTATGGTTCAATTTGGCCACTAAATCTAAATCATCTCATTCCAAGGCAAAAATTGGGACTTCAGAGGAGCTGACTTTGATAAGATGGCTAACAGAGTTAAGCTAGCCCTGGCAACAAGAAACACAGGTGAGTGGGTACAGGCAAAGTGGGCAAGAATTAAGGATGCAATACTTGAAGCAACATCCCATGATGTTAAACAGAAACGGAAGTGCAAAGAAGAAGGAAACTGCTTTGGTTCTCAAATACAGTAGCAGAAAAGTTCAGAGCCAAAAGGCTGGCCTTCAGGAAATATAAGGAAACACAGCAGGATGAAGATAGGGAGGCATACCAAACTGCCCTAAGGGAAGCAGGAAGGCAGTAAGGCAGGCAAAGTCCCAAACTGAGGTAAGACTAGCACGAACAGTAAAAGAAGGTGACAAGACTTTCTATAGATACATTAGTGAAAGGAGAAAGTCCATAGGGGTATTGCTAAGCTCAAAGATGAAAAGGGGACATGTGAGGAGGAAGACCCTGTAAAAGCATCTATCCTAAATAGATTCTTTTTCTCAGTATTTACTGAAGAGAAGGTAGGGCAGGGCCCACAGCTCAGCACCATGGACACAGGGGTAGGGAGGTGAGCCTCACAAAAGAAAGGGTCCTACAAGAGCTTGCTAAGCTCAGGGTGGACAAGGCAATGGGACCTGATGGCATACATCCCAGGGTACTTCAGGAGCTAAGGGTGGCACTAGCAGAGTCATTAGCAGAACTGTTTAGTGAGTCTCTGAGCACAGAAGAGGTCCTAGAAGACTGGAGAAGGGTTTTTGTGATCCCGCCCACAAGAGTGATAGCAGGAGGAGGAAGGGAACTACAGACCAGTCAGTCTTACCTCAATAGTGGACAAGATTATGGAGGCACTCTTAAGGAAAAGATAGTGCAACACCTGGAATCCACAGGGCACAGGATCCAAGACAGCATGGGTTTACAAAGGAAGGTCCTGTCAAACTAATCTCATAGATTTCTTTGACTGGGTAACCAGAGTGGTAGACCAAGGGGGAGCAGTTGATGTTGCCTACCTTGGCGTCAGTAAAGCTTTCACACTGTTCTACATAGAAGATTGATAAATAAGTTGGGTAGGCTCACGGTGGGTCAGAAGCTGGTCAACTGGGTGGCAAACTGGTTGACGGGCAGAAAACAGAAGTGGTGGTAAATGGTATACAGTCAGAAGAGGTGCAAGTCACAAGTGGGGTCCCTCAGGGATCAGTCCTGGGGCAGTCCTCTTCAATATCTTCATTAGTGACATTGCAGATGGACTAGAGGGTAAGACTTGTCTGTTTGCAGATGACACCAAGATCTACAACAGAGCAGATGATCCAGATGGGGTCAGCAGAATAAGAAGACTTCTGGATAAACTAGCAAAATGGTCAGAATAGTGGCAACTTGGATTTAATGCAAAGAAGTGCAAGATCATGCACATAGGGAAGAGAAACCCTGAAGCCACCTATAGGCTGGGAGGGAGTTGCTGGCAGTCAAAAGGAAGAAAGAGAATTGGGCATCATCATCACCGATGACCTGAAATCATCCAAGCAGACCTCTAAAGCAGTAGGTAAGGCTAGGGGGATGTTTGGGTGTATTAGTAGGGTATCACAAGTCGTAAGAGGGAGGTAATAATCCCTCTTTACAAGACACTGATTAGGCTTCATCTGCAGTACTGCATGCAGTACTGGAGGCCACATCTTCACAAGGACATTAACCAAATTGAGGCAGTCCAGAAGGGCAACCAAAATGGTGCAGGGACTGCATCAGAAGATGTATGAGGACAGATTAATGGAGCTCAATATGTATACCTTGAGCAAAGGAGGGAGAGAGGTGATATGATCGAAACATTCAAACACCTTAAGGGCATTGATGAGGTGAAAGAGTCTAACGTTTAAATATAAGAAAATAGCAGGACAAGAGGACACAGCATGAGATTAGATGAAGGCTGATTAAGGGGAATGTGAGGAAATTATTTTCACAGAAAGAGTGCTGGATGCATGGAATGGCCTACCTCAGGAAGTGGTGGCTATGAATACAGTGCAGGGCTTCAGACATACATGGATAGGCATAAGGGAGCAATACAGATGAGTATGAATAGATAGGCCACTGACAGAGCAAAGGCCGATGGCACATTTAATAGGTAGAAAGAAATGGGCAGACTGGATGGGCCTTAGGTCCTTATCTGTCATCAACCTCTATGTTGCTATGTTTCTATGTTCCTTAAAAGCTTCAACTGTCCAGGTTCCTCTGACACTAACTGGGAATTAATTCTATAAGGTAGGACTGGCAACACTAAAAGCACAGTCGCAGGAAGTTTTAAGCCTAACCCTAAGAATGTCTAGGAGCCCTCTAGTTGAGAACTGGAGGGAGTTGGTTGAGGTTGCAGGTGAAAGGAGCTCAGTCAGATACCTAGGGCCCAGTCCATATTGGGTCTTTTAGGTGAGCAAGCCCACCTCAAAATGGCCATCCACTGGACTGGCAGCCAGTGCAGAGCTCTGGGACAGGGGTCACATGACTGGACTTAGCCAGGCCAGTAGTAACCTTGCCGCTGCGTTCTGCACAAGCTGCAGCCAGCGGAGGGTCTCCTCAATCACCTGAGGTATAAAGAGTTGCAGTAATCAAGCCTCAAGTGACAAATGCAAGTACTAGTGTTGGGAGTTCTTTGGGTGGAACTAGGTGTTTAATACTAGCAATGTTTCTCAGGTGGTAAAACTGCCCTGACAAAAGAAGACACCTGGCTTCCAGGGTCAGTCTGCTGTCAAGGATCACACCAGGATTTCTCACACTAGTGTAGGCCAGCAGTGGTGCTGATCTCAGGAAAAACCTGTATCTGCTCCAGCTATGCCTCCATCACACCTTTGACCTGGCTCAATCACTAGTACCTCTGTTTTATCTGGGTTCAGTCGCAACCAGCTGAAGGACATCCAGTCTTTGATCTCAACAACTAGCTGTTAAGAATGTCAATGGCATTGTATGTTCACGAGGCAAAAGAAAAATACAGCTGAGTATCATTCCCATAGCAGTGAAAACCCACACCATGTTGTTGAATGAGCTCTCCTGGGGACAGCATGATACACAAATAACATCAGAGACAGGATCAAACCTTGAGGAACTCCAGATGACAAATGCTTCAGGGATGCGGAGAATTTCCCCATCATCACCCATTGCATCCTGCCAGAGAGGTAGGACTCAAACCAGCAGATGAAAAAGCTGGCAAGTCCCCATAACTCTCGAATGTAATACATAGATACACAGATACATAGACAGTGTCAGCAGATAAGGCCTATGGCCCACCCAGTCTGCCCATTTCAGCTTGTAAGTTCAGTTTATGTTTTCCTAGAAGTCTGTTGCCCTTACCCTGACCTCCAGAATTCCTTTATGTCTATCCCATGAATTCTTAAATCCCTGATTGTTTCAGCCCCCACCACTTCCTCTGGCAGGGTGTTCTACTTGTCCACCACCTGCTCTGTGAAGAAATTCTTCCTCACATTTCCTCTGAATTGTCCTCCTCCAACTTCATCCCATGCCCTCTAGTCCTGGAACATCTTTTCGCTTAAAATAGTGTATTCCTGCACCCTGTTCCTCCCTGTAAGATACTTGTATGTCTCTATCATATCTCTCTCTCCTCCTCTCCTCCAGGGAGTACATGTTCAGTTCCTTCAACCTGTCCTCATAGGACTTGTGATGCAATCCATGTACCATCTTTGTTGCCCTCCTCTGAACCTTCTCTACCCTGTCTATGTCCTTACGTAGGTAAGGTCTCCAGAACTGTACACTGTACTCCAGGTGGGCCTCACTAGTGTCTTGTATAGTGGAATTATGACCCCTATTTCCTGCTGGTGATGCCCTGCCTATGCATCCCAGCATCCTATTTGCTTTACCTGCTGCCTTGTCACATTGTTTCTACCTTGAGGTCATCAGAGATGATAACCCCAAGATCCCTTTCCTGCTTGGTGCATGCTATATCCTCACCCCCAACTGATATATTGTGCCAGGGTTTTTGTGCCCCATATGCATTATGTTGCACTTCTTTGCATTGAATTTCAACTGCCAAACCCCTGACCATTCTTCAAGTTTCTGCAGGTCCTTCTCACTCTATATACACCCTCTGGTGTGTCTACTCTGTTACAGAGCTTTGTGTCATCAGCGAACAGTGAAATTTTGCCTTCTAGGTCCTGCGCAATGTCACTGATGAAGATGTTGAATAGGACCAGTCCCAGCACTGATCCCTGTGGTACCCCACTGGTCACTCTTCCTCTGTGGAGTGACAGCCATTTATCACCACCCTCTTTGTCCTGCCGCCCAGCCAGTTACCCACTCACCACACTACTGTCCTGCCTACACCCATATTCCCATGTTTGTGTAATAGTCTTCTATGTGGCACAGTGTCAAAGCCTTGCTGAAGTCCAGATAGGCCATGTCCACTGCCCTCCCTGATCCACCTCCCTACTCACCCAGTCAAAAATTCAACCAGGTTGGTCTGACATGACCTCCCCTGGTGAGACCATGCTGCCTTGGGTCCTGTAGTCCATTGACAACCAGATGTTCCACCAGTCTCTCCTTCAGTAGTGCTTCCATGATCTTCCCCACTACCGAGGTGAGGCTGACTGGTCTGTAGTTCCTGCTTCCTCTTTGTTCCCACTTTTGTATAAGGGACTACATCTGCTGTCCTCCAGTCTTTGGGTACCTCCTGTTTCCAGTGATCGGTTAAACAGGATAGCCAGAGGTTCAGCCATCACCTCTCTTAGTTATTTAAGGACCCTGGGTGCACCCCATCTGGCCCCATTGCTTTATCAACTCTTATTACTTCCAGTTCCTTCAGGACCCTTTCTGTAAAGGGACTTGTGTCCATTTCTGCACCATTCTCACCCCTTGTACTCCTTCAGACCCATTGCCCTCCTCTTCTCAGTAAAGACTGAGCAGAAATACCTGTTCAATATGTCAGCTTTACTGTTGTCATCCTCCACGCGCCCCATCCTCCCCTTCAGTCTCACTATCCATGCCTTTGCCTTTCTTTTTCACTTATGTACCTGTAAAGGTTTTGTCCCTCTACCCACTGATTTTGCAATGTGTTCTTCTGTCTGAGCTTTGGCTTCCCTTGCTGACCTCCCTGCCTCCTTTGCTTCTCCTGGTACTTTTCCCTATCCCCTTCTGCCTGTGTCTTTTGTATTGCCTGAATGCAATCTTTTGGCTTTCACTTTCTTTGCTATCTCTTTGGAAACCATAATGGTCTCTCTTTCTTTTCCTCTTGCTAACCTGCTTAATGCATAATTCTGCTGCTCTTGTAATCCTCATTTTAAATACTGCCCACTGTGCCTCAACCCCTGGTTCCTGTCCCATTCCTGTAATGCCTCTTTCAAGTATCTCCCCATTTTCCCAAAGTCTGCCCTCTAAAATCCAGGATACGTGTTTTTATGTGGTTTGGTTCTGCTCTTTCTGTGATTTCAAACCACAATGACTAGTGGTCACTGTTCCCCAGGTGCTCCCCACTGTTACCCCCATCACACTGTCCCTGTTTATGAGCACAAGGTCCAGTATTGCCTTCTGCTGAGGTGGTTCAATGACCAGTTGCTTCAGGAAGGCACCCTGAAGAGAGTCCAGGATAAATCTGCTCCTAGTTCATGCTGCTGCTGGGATGCTCCAGTTCACGTCTGGAATATTGAAGTCTCCAACCAGAACTACCTCACCCTTGTCTGCCATTCTTGGATGGCTAGCATCAGCTCCTATCTGTTTCTTCCTCCTGGGCTGGTGATCCAAGAGGATGTTGTGATCCATGGTATCAATGCTGAAGAGAGATCGAGCAGAACAAGAATTGACTTGTCCTCTATCTCTAACCCTAAGGAGGTTATTTTGCACCCAAACTAATGCCATTTATGTGCTATGCCTCACCCAGAAACCAGACTGGAATAGCTCATACTGTAGATCTCAAAGGACATGGTGTGGCCTCAAGATGCTGTGCCACTAATTTCTCAACAACTTTCTCAAAAACGACTAATTGAAGATTGGACAGTAATTCATCAGGATGTCAGGTCTGAGAGATGGTTTCTTCAGGAGAGGTCTTACCAGAGCAACCTTCAAGGCATCTGGAGACTCCTCAACATCAAACACCGGACAATCCCAGTGAACACCGGGCTAACGGTCTCAGTGCATCTCATCAAGAAATGCATTGGGGCGGGTCCAGTTAAGTGTGTTTCATCTTTAACATCACTCAATGACCTTGGCCACCTCCACTGGAACCCCAGACCAGATAGAGGACACCAAGTCAGAAAAATACAAAGCAAACTTCTCACACAATGTGACTGAAGCAGCTTTTTTTGCTATAGACAAGGTCTGTCTACCATCTGAAAAGCTGGGCTGGTCTGTTTTCCCTTGCAGCAATCTCTTTAGACAGAAATTCTGCCTTTTCAAGTTGATTGCCCTTGGTACTCACCATAGTGAGCATGCAATGCCAGTTTATCATCCTAAAACTGGATCTTCTGCCAGCAACTCTCTAACCTCCAACCCATGATCTTCATTGCCTTGAGATCCCTATCAAATCAGGGAATCTTAAGTGAGAAGATCTAGGTCATATGATGGCACCAAGCACTTTGAGACTGTCGATGATAGGCCATCACCACTCGCTCATGCCACCTGCACAAGTATCATCCACACTAGATAGATCAGTCATCACCAGTAATCCCTATGGGACAATCTCCTCAAAAGCGATAGCTGACCATCTCTGCAGGGCAAGGGTGTTCAGGGGTCCTAAAAGAAACTTCACAGTGCAGTGATCAGACCAAATGACCTGGTCACTCATGAGGTCAGTAACATCAAGCCCAAGGGAGAACATTAGGTCGAGCATGTGGCTGTGGTGATGGGTCACAGAAGTAACTACTTGTGTTAGGCCCAGTGATGACATCAGCTAGAGGAGATTTTGACCAAGTTGCAAGATTTGTCATCATCCCAGGCATTGAAATCCTCCAGAATTAAACATCGGGGACCTCCAATACCATGTTGATGATGAAGTCATAGGTAACATAGGTAACATAGGTAGTACAGAGCTATATAAAGACGAATGTCCATTAAACTCACTTTGTCAGTAAAATTTAGTATCTCTTTATATTCCTGCCACTTAAATAAGTATCAAGAGACTGTTTGAAGGATAACATTGTTTCCCTAGCTACAGCCTCAATTGGCAGGTCATTCCAAACTCTTGCCACCTAATTGAAAACCAAAACATACGAGTCTGTGTTTTACATCTATCCACCTTAAGCTGTAAGGGGTGGGCATGGGTATTATATGGCTGTACCCTGAGGTACAAGTCCAATTGCTCCCAAAGCTCATTATCGGACAGTGCCCGATAAATTAGGCACATATCCCTCTCAGTCTATGGTATTCAAGGGAATATAGTTCCAGTTTCTTTAATCTATCCCAATAATCCTTATCATGAACTTCACTAATTCTTTTGGTTGCCTCTTCGCTGTACCTTCTCTAGGGCATTTATATCTCCCTTGTAGCCTGGTGCCTCAGAACTGCACACAGTACTCTGTGTGAGGCCGACAAGAGAGATATACAAAGGAGCAATACCTCTCCTTTCCTGCTTTTAATATGCCTATGTATGCATCCCAGGATTCCATTTGTTCTCTTAGCCACCTGATTACAGTGTAAGTGGAACTTAAGGTCATTGTTGACCCTAATACCCAAATCTAGTTCCTCATGTACTACTTTGAGGATACTACCATCCAAACTATAGTTCACTTCGAGATTTTTTGCTGGAGTGCATAACCGTACACTTGTCTGTACTGAAGGTTGCCATATATTCCTGGCCCATGTCTCCAGTTCTCCAAGACCTATCTGTAAGTTCAGTGCAGCTACTTTGCTATTAACTGGAAGGCCTATATGCGTGTTGTCCACAAATTTGGACAACCAGATGTCTGATGTTACTTGCATGGTAGTGAGTGTAGAGATTAAACAGGCATGGTCCCAAAGAGATCCCCATGGGACTCTCACTAGTGATTGCTGCCCAATCAGACATCTCTCCCCAAGACGATACTTTGTTTCCTTCCAACAACCAATCCCTATCCAGTGTATTATTTTTGGATGTATCCTATATTAGAAATGGTTTTAATCAATTGTTCATGAGGGACCTTATCAAATGCTTTTGTGACGCCTAAGAATATAACGCCCACTGAACTGCCTTCATCAAGTGATTTACTAACTTTACCATAAAACTCAAATAAATTTGTTTGGCATGAGTGTCTCTTAGTAAATCCATGCTGAGATTCATCTTTTTCCCCTAAGCTCTACATAGTCCATGATAAAGTCCTTTATAATGCCTTCTAGTATATTTTTGGGGCAGAAATCAGACTAATTGGCCTATTATTACCCACTGCATGCACTAGTGCCTTTTATGAATAGGGACCACCGTTGCCTGTTTCCATGCCTGCACAGTCTGCCCTGTCTCCAGGGGACTGTGAGAAATATTAGTGTGACAGGCCCTGCAAAATTATCTGCCAGTTCCTTCAATAATCTTGGATGTAAACCATCAGGTCCACTAACTTTGTTGTGGTTCAAACTTCTTAGCCTATTTCTTACATCCTCGAAGTCTATTTTACATTAGATGTTCTCAGTACAGTGTGATCAACTGATCTAGATTTTTGACCTGTATTGAACAACGAGGAAAAATATGTATTGAACGTGTCAGCCATATCCTTGTTCTCAGTTATTATTTGTCATTATTACCTTTTAGTGGTCGATTTTTCACACTGGCCCTTTTATCATTAACATATGCATAAAAATTTTATAATTATCCTTTGCTTTTGTTGCCAGTGTTTGCTCAAAGCTCCTTTTGTCCTTTCGTAATAGTTGTTTTAACCCTTTTAGATGATGTTTATAGATAGCTCATGAGCTGGCTTCTCCACGCTTTGCCCTAGAATATGCCTTATTCTTATTTTTTATTGACTTTTTAACTGCAGGCATCAACCAAGGGGACAAGGATCTCCTGGAATTGTGATATTTGTTTTTGAATTGGGACATGCTTTTGAATCAACTCATTTATTTTGTTAATAAGTTTGTCCACATTTGTTGTAGTATTAGATTTGTTAACTCTTGCTGCCAATTCCAGATATCTAATTCATTTCTAAATGTACAATAGTTAACCCAATTAAAGTCAAACAGAACTGTACTACCACTGGTAATATGATAACCCTATTAAATTGAAAACTGACCATGGAATGGTCACTGTTTCCCAAAGGAGCCTCAGCCTTGCAATTTTGGATGTTATCAACCATATTAGTTAGTACTAAATCTAGAATATGATTACCCTTGTGTTATCATTTACAAGTTGATCCATTCCTGTGACTAGAAGTTCTTCCAAAACTGGCTTCACCCTATGAGTTTGCCTGTAATAGGTCCCATTTTATATCTGGGAGGTTAAAATCTCCTAGTACGATGACATTATCCTCTTGGGCTATACATGTAATAAAATCTTTTATGGCTGTCGTGTTCAGGTAACCTAGCTGGTGGTCTATACACCACTGCTATATTAATCTTGGGTGCTCTTGGTGGAATAATATTTACCCATATGATTTCCTCCTGAACCCATGCAGTACAGCCCATAATCTCAGATGTAATGTCATTTTGAACACATAATGCCACTCCACCACCTCTTGTATGGAGCCTATCCTTTTTGTATAGAGTATAACCTGGGATTTGCTTGTCCCAGGTATCCTCGACTCCCTCCACCAAGTTTCTGTAATGGCACATACATTAATATTGTCATTGTATAATTTTAGTTTTAATTGTCTATTTTATTTGTAAGACATCTAGCATTTAGGACTAGGCAATTCCACAAGGGTTTTTGTTTATAGGTCATATTTATGTTCACAGCCCCTGGTCCCCAGTATTTAGTTTAAATAGTGTTCAATAGTCTGTTTTAATTTGGATGATAGAATCCTTTTCCCCTGTCTATTTAGGTGTAGACCATCATGTGAGAAGCTGTGGGATGCCTGAATTCCTCCCAATGATCCAAGAATATTATCCCTCTCTGTGGCACCATCTTTTAACCAACCATTTAGACAGCTAATACTCAGTCTGCATCCATCCTGCCCAGGGGACAGGTAGTATTCCAGGGACAATCAACTCACATCCTCTGTTTTAATTCCTCCCCACACTCTCAAAGTCCCTCTGTATCTCAGTGAGATTTCTTTTTCCTGCATCATTTACTCCGACATGTAAGACTGTTAATGGGGTCTGTGTATTCTCCAGTAACCTGGGTAGTAAATTATGTATATCCCTGATACCCACCCTTGGCAAACTGACACTGTTGTAAATTCCTTTCTGTTTTTACAAATAACTTGGTCAGAGTATTTTATAATGGAGTCTCCTATTACAAGGACATCCCTTGGTGCTTTGATACTTTGCATAGATGTAGTAGAGGTGGGTAGGGGGTTCAGATCACTACAAGTTTTATTGGGTGAAATAGGTTCCTGTAGCACATCTTGTTCTTGGTCTATATCAAGGGCTTGAAATCTATTAGAGGTAAGTAAGTTGGAAGACCCACCTATGTTTCCCTACCCATTTTCCTCCCTCTTGACCTGTGAGCGTGTACCATTTGGGGTTTTCACCCTCATTTATTGTATGTGGATCAGTATCAGATGTTGACAGCTGATGTGATCTAGAAAGATCAATTTCTGCTGTATCTATAAATTGTTCTAACACAGGATATCAGCCTGTGTTTTAACCCTCTGTTGCAGGGAAGCAATTTCAGCTTACAGCACACTGATTAGGTAGCAGTTTTCACATATAAACCCCTGTTCTCCTTCCCCTCTGTACATTCCACACTTACTGCATTGTTTCATGTTTATTCTTGGGCGGTACTGAAAACAAACTGTTGTGTCCCAGATCCCAGTGTCACAGCGGACACAGCAGACGCAGCGCCGATGTGCGTGTCTCTGTGTGGATCTCCGCCGCAGCAACGCTGCCGCCCTGCTTGCTGCACTGGCGCTTGGATAAAGGGGATAATGCCCCAGAAGTAACTTCAGAGGTTGTGTGTTGCTAAGCAGGCAAAATATGCCTAACATATAATAAAACAGCACCCTTGTGTCTGCCTCTCATGTGAGGCACAGGCACTATGCGATGATTTCCGGTCTTGTTATAAAATCACAATATCAGTGCAATAGTAGTTGAGACTCCAGCTGCAATCTCATGCAGAAAGTCCCCACAGACTTCAAAGGGTGATAAATGATGAGAACCCTGCAACTTGCACCTGAACCACTATGCACTGCCGCACATTCAGAAGACCTAGGCAATCTCACTGGGTGCACTGTGAAGCCCAAGCTGGATCTGAAACAGACAGCCACCCCTCCACCCCTTCTGTCCCTCCTTAGGAAGTGAATTATGAAGAACCCAGTGAGAATGTCCACTTCCAAAACTGGACCTCACGTCATCACCCAACCAGGTCTCTGTGATACAAGCCAGGTTGACTGAGGAAATCAAATCTGCCATAATTGATGTCTTGTTTCTCATCAATCTCCCATTGAATAGCACTGCCCAAAGGGGTTGTAGTATGTTGCTGGCCCTATGGCTACCTGCCCACTCAGTCTGGTTGCAACCCCGGGACAGAGACCAAAGATATCAGGCTTCTTTCTAGGCTTCGTCTGATCCCAGGGTGTCTCCTGCACCTAACAACCCCATCCCACTTATTTAAGCCCTGACTACAGTAACCCATTATAGCTGACCAATGCATGCCCTTGTAATGGCAACCTCCCTTCAGCGGTGCAGATAGCCTGCAAGAGCATCTCTTGGGGAAGCTCTGAACCTAACAACTCATAAGCTAATTTTTCCATCACAGAGCATGATTGGACATGAACACAATTAGCCTCTTCACAAATAATGTCTCTTTGTTATTTAAAGGAAAAAACAGTCTGTGGAAAAGAACAGTGATTTATAGACCTAGTGCCCAGCACACTGATTCAACAATCAGGTAGTGAATCAGTGGTACAGAGTAAACTACCCATGATGCTTTCTGACAACACGTATTGCTTCTTGAACTAAAATTAGCATAACGTTGATAGCAAGGCTTCCTTTCTGAAACTCTGCAGGACATTAACTCTTAAATCCAAAGTGTATGGTTACCTGAAATCCCTTTTACAAATCAATAGTGTACTTGTGAAAACTAAAGCCTTCTGACACTGGTAATAGATTTCTTAATGCTCTGGAGGGAACAATGTATCAGTGGAAAATAGTTTTCCCTTCAACACCTTCTTCTCCTCCTCCCACATGGACAACTAAAAGTCATCTGACCTGCAGGGCACATTTCCTCCTAGACACAATATCTCACATACTTATTTATTTATTGAAATGTTTCACCAGGAAGGTTACACTGAGCAACAATGCTCGTCTCATGGTACATCCTGATATCCTCACTGTCTGATGGTGCTTCCCTAGTTTAATGTCCTTATGTTCTACCTCCATCGTATGACTGTGCCCTTGGATTATGACCCATGGTCCCCTCAAGAAAAGTATTACAAGTAGACTTATGACCCAATTTAGTGCCTGGGGTGTCCTTCCTGGCAACTTACTAGGTGCACATAGCCAGAGCCCAGCAACCCACATGCTGTATGGGTGCCCTTTACCTTCTATAGCTTTACCTTAGACACAGGAAAATATGTTGGCACCATCTTCATTTACCTATATAATGCCTTCTATGCAGATGACCACAGAATACTAGTGACCACATTAGTCAAACTGCACACAAGCTCAGAGGTAGCCAGCTGGTTTGATAGTTATCTAACCACAAACAGAGCATCTGAAGGTATGGTACTGAGTCCAACCCCTACAAGGCAATAAAGGTGTACGACAAGGCTCAGTACTTGGCCTCTAACTATTCTTTTTAAACATGAAAGATGTGGGTCAGTGGGATGAAGGTGTGAACTACCAGCTGTACTCTGATGATACTGTGCCTAATGCCTCTGGAGTCAACATCTCTGCTGTTCTTCCTGCTTTCTAAAAGGGATTTTGTGACCTGTAAGCCTTCCCTCAACTCAAACTGCCTTTAATTGTAAAAAGACCAAAGCTACTGTATCTGATTCTGCCTCACAACTGAAGAGCTATGTCAGCTCTGCCCTCTGTCCATTGCAACCACAGATGGATCCCCTGGAAGTGGTTAGTTAATACTAAATATTTGGTATCCTGGGTTGAATCTCTCCTCACAAGGAACACCCACAATGACAAAGCTGTCAATTGCTTAAGCCCAGTGACTGGCTTCCTGTTCATAAATCATTAATTGCTGTCCCAGGGCTGCAAGAGAATAATCCAACCTATGATACTCACTTCATTTATCTACATTTATGTCTTTTTTCCATGGTGCCTCCAGGTCCAGATTGGCCAAATTAGATGTACTTTATAACAGACTAGACAGGATGACACTCCTCTGTCCATACTACAGTCATTATAGTAAGCTCTACAATGCATTAAATGGGCTGTTCCTTGGTGACAGGAAGGAATTTCACTTCATTCTGTTCTCACTGAAGTGCATCAGAGGAATCATTCCCTCTTATTTGCACTAAAGGCTTACCCACAAGTCCTGTCCTAGATCTTTGCACTTCACTGGATCACTTGAGCTAATGGTCCCACACATAATTATGACTTGAGTCTCTCATCTTGAGTCACAGATGCCCAGATGCAAGAAACCCACCCAAAATCCCTGTACCTATTAAACAGACTCTTAAACTCCAGTACAAAAGTCACAGAATGCTTCATTTCAGTCTCCTCGGTGCATAAACCTTGGTGCCCTCATTCCAGGGTCATAACATAGGAAGCAACATTTGGGAGCTTCTGTCCCTATACCGACTGCACTGAGCCCTACCTTACACTTGAAACATGTGCCTGTGTAAATATGCAATGCCTTCTAAGTTGTACACTGTATCTAGCACTATTTACAGTATGTCTGCAACATGCTTTTCATCCAGTTTGCTTAACAGGGCACCATTCTAAAGGAACGCTGCTCATTGTTTTTGTCCTGAATAAGATTGAATTGAACCTTGCACATGCTTGTCCACATTGATGTCTCTGGACACTCAGTCACAGAAGCTGAATCAGACTCCTCTACAAATGGCAGGGACCCTATGTATGCCCATTCCTAAACAGAACCAATGCTAACTGACTGACAGTGGAATATCATCCCAACTGTATCCTCTAATTGAGGGAGGCTTACACAGTGTTGGCCTTACAAATTTGCCACCAAGCCATTGGGCTATTTTCTTTCATTTTGCAATATTTTTAATAAGCAATTGTTCGCTGGGGCTTTTATTCCATGGTAACAGGATTCCATTGGAATAAAAAGCCAAAATGCCAAATGGATAAAAGAAATGAGGTGGTAGCTAAAATAGGTACTAAATACGTAGGTACAGATCAAATGTTGGCTCTGGGTGACATGCCAAATTTCCTTTAGCCACCACCTATCTGGTATTAGCCATTTTTAAATGGACAGCTAACATGATAGAAACATAGAAGTTGACAGCAGATAAGGACCATAAGGCCCATCCAGTCTGCCCATTTCTTTTCTAACTAATAAATGTGCCATCTGCGTTTGTTCTGTCAGTGGCCTATCTATTCATACTCATCTGTATTGCTCCCTTATGCCTGTCCCATGCTGGTTTGAAGCCCTGCACTGTATTCATAGCCAACACTTCCTGAGGTAGGCCATTCCATGCAACCACCACCCTTTCTGTGAAAAATAATTCCTCACAGTCCCCCTTAATTGGCCTCCCTCTAATCTCATGCTGTGTCCTCTTGTCCTGCTATTTTTCTTATATTTAAACATGTTAGAATCTTTCACCTTGTTAATGCCCTTAAGGTGTTTGAATGTCTCAATCATATCACCTCTCTCCCTCCTTTCTCAAGGGTATACATGTTGAGCTCAGTTAATCTGCCCTCATATGTCTTCTGAAGCAGTCCCTGCACCATTTTGGTTGCCCTTCTCTGGACTGCCTCAGTTTGGTTAATGTCCTTGTGAAGGTGTGGCCTCAAAACTACATGCAGTACTCCAGATGGGGCCTAACCAGTGTCTTGTAAAGAGGATTATTACCTCCCTCTTATGACTTGTTATACCCCTACTAATACGCCCTAACATCCCCTAGCCTTACCTACTGCTTTAGAGGTCTGCTTGGATGATTTCAGGTCATCGGTGATGATGATGCCCAAGTCTCTTTCTTCCTTTGTGACTGCCAGCAACTCCTCTCCCAGCCTATAGGTGGCTTCAGGGTTTCTCTTCCCTATGTGCATGATCTTGCACTTCTTTGCATTAAATCCAGTTGCCACTCTTCTGACCATTTTGCTAGTTTTTCCAGATGTCTTCTCATTCTGCCAACCCCATCTGGATCATCTACTGTTGCAGATCTTGGTGTCATCTGCAAACAGACAAGCCATACCCTCTAGTCCATCTGCAATGTCACTAATGAAGATATTGAAGAGGACTGGCCCCAGGACTGATCCCTGAGGTACCCACTTGTGACTTGCATCTCTTCTGACTGTATACAATTTACCGCCACTCTCTGTTTTCTGCCAGTCAACCAGTTTGCCACCCAGTTGATCAACTTCTGACCCACCCGAGCCTACCCAGCTTATTTATCAATCTTCTATGTGGAACAGTGTCAAAACTTTGCTGAAGTCAAGGCAGGTGACATCAACTGCTCCCCCTTGGTCCACCACTCTGGTTACTCAGTCAAAGAAATCTATGAGATTAGTTTGACAGGACCTTTATTTTGTAAACCCATGCTGTCTTGGAGCCTGTGCCCCTATGTATTCCAGGTGTTGCACTATCCTTTCCTTGAGGAGTACCTCCATAATCTTGCACACTACTGAGGCAAGACTGACTGGTTTGTAATTCCCTGCCTCCTCCCTGCTATCACTCTTCTGGAGCAGGATCACATGAAACCCTTCTCCAGTCTTCTGACAGAACAAGATCTAGCTAACTCTGGCTACTAAGTAAAAGGTGGGGAAATTGCAAAGCAAGGCCAAACTGAGAAATACATTGGGTCCCAGAGTTTTGTTACTTTACCTGAAAGTAGGGTTGGGTTTTCAACAGACCTGCAAGGGCACTCTTCTTTTCAAAGGTTCAGTGTCAGTGGCTCAGCAGATTGCATACTCACCTCTGATGCCAGAAGATCAGAAGGCTGTGAGTTATATCCCACACAAGGAACTTGGGTTAATATCCCAATACTGACACTGTAGTGCAGGATGGGGGCTGCACAACTGAGTGCCGTCTTTCGGATGAGACATTAAACCCGAGGTCCCAACTGCCTGTTCTGGTGGTAGCTCAGATGGCTGTTAAAGATCCCATGGCACGACTTGAAAATAGTATGAGGATTTTACTTAGAAAAACAGAGACAATAACATAAGAAAATCACAGAAATATACTTTGATACTTCTTTGGAATAACAATAATAATACAAAGGACATTGAAGACAAATATTCATAATCACTCTTAAGTACACACAACAAAACAATTCCACTGTCTTCTAAGTATCAAAATATACTGTATCTTAAATACCCTGTTACTTAAGGTATACGTGACCCTGCTAAATAACCCAATTTATGTGTTCCAAATTTCATCAGCCCTGCTCGAGTATTTTATAGTCTTTGCTCTTGACTGTAATACTGTTGCCCCATATCCCAAAAACTGTAGTCAGATTTGTGGATTGAAGGTGTTGCAATAAGTATTGACACCTAACCTACCACAAGTAAAATTTAATACTGTCAAAAATAATGTTTAAAAGTGCTTGAATTGTACTTCTGTATTCTGCCAGTACACATTCCTAGTATCACAATGTTGTAAGCTAAATTGGTTAAAATAGGCCATTGCTACCTTTGGGCTAGGAATCCCTGAAATGTTTTACATGACAGCAGTCAGTAAAGAAGTGTTCATGTGTTTCTAAATTTGTTACATTCTGCTTGAAAGCAGTATCTTTCATCTATAGATTTGTGTTTCAGGTTACCTTTAACTCCTAGTTTCCCATTGCAACTTAACCACAAGATGTCCAATAGTTTTGACATTATTGTTTTGTCATTTAACAGAGCCAAAGTGGTCTGCCTCTTTGAGAATGAGCAGAGGGAAAGTCAGCACTAGCTGCTGAGTTTCTATCTGTGATCTAGACATATAATTGTCTCCTATTTAGGGTGAGGATGTCTGATCTACTAGGCTTCCACTGTCTGATTTTCTTTATAGTATAGGTGTTGCAAATGCCTGGATTTGCAAGGTACTAATTATTTTTGGTGGTGTTATTAGTAGTGGTGGGCAAAGTGGGCTCAATACACTCTGCAAAGTGATTCGCAGTAAAGGCTGATTCATGGAGTGCTCCTCAATGTGAAGAGGAATAATTTGTGTTCTAATGAGTAAAGCTAAGTCCTTTGAAAATAATGACTTTGCATTACTTAGCCTTCCCAGACCACTACTCCACCAAAATCTTAAGCGAAGTGCATTGAATACAACACACTTCATCTCATTTTGCCTTATTTTTGAGCTACGAAGGTGAATTTTGCAGTGTTTCATGGGATTTCAGGTCACATGGACTCTATATTGATCTGCACAGCCTCAGTTTGGGGTAGTGTGTAGGAAGCAATAGGAGACAGTGTGCTCTGAGGGCTGTCTGTGATTGAAACCTTCTAAAAGCTCTTAAAAAGCGTTTTTGCATTTTTGGGGCTCCACCTTTAGTTCATTGATTGCAGGAAACCCTCATGTGCTCATATCATCCACCATTTTGTTTTGTGTGGATTTTGAATGTTAATGTACAGCACTGAGTGTGTGTAGTGAAAGACAGTGAAAGTGTACTTTGGGGAGGGTGTATCTGTGGTGTAGGTAGATTTAAGTTGGAGAAATTGTGATTTCTTTGTTTTTGGTTATATTTTGACATATAACTGACTGTGTTAATGTACACAGAGTAATATTGTCAGTAATTGTTGAAATGTTCTTGCTGATTGTGTGTTGTGTGGATCTGGTGCAGCAGTTCATAATTTCCAGTTGTTTACATTACAATACATGGCATATTACTGAAGTTTTCAATTTGCTATTCATTACACATTCACCATTGTAGACAAATTGCAGGCGCAGCAGTGTGAACCTGCTATCCACTGCAGCTGCCTGATTTTGTACTGTGATCATGGTTTCTGTTCTTTGTTTTGCTTCTTGTACTGCAATAAAATCTGCAGTAAGTGCCCCCCACCCCACTGCAAAGGAATTTTTACCAGATTGGATTGTTTGTGTCCTCATCAGCACCACTAGTTACTGAAGTTGTTTTCATTGCATGACAGTCTCTACCTGTTGCTGAAGTCACAGTTGTTTTCTGGGCTTCACATCCAGCATCTCCCCAATCAGAGTGAGCATAACAAAATCTAAATTTGTTTATAATATTGTTGTTGATCCTCCAAAATGCCTGGAAAGAGACGTGCAAGACAAGCTGGTTCTTGCCATGGCACTGCTGCCAGTAAGATAGTCTGTGGGCATTGTAGTACACAGATGCAGAAGTGCATTGCTGATGTGAGGAAAGGTATTTCTCCTGCAATGTTTTTATAGCCCAATCAGTAGCTTCACTCATAGTTGGAGGAGATGATGTTTTCCCAGCCAGTGGTGTTAGTGTTAGTGGTGTTAGTGGTGGTGGTAGTATTAGTATCGGTGCCTCAAGTTTGAATTCTGACCAGTGCACCATATCCAAAAATATAGTGGAGTGTGAAGCAGTGCAAGTAAGTGGCAGTGTAGATGATGTCATATTTCCAGTAACATCCCAGTAACTGAACCTGAGGTTCTGATGATCATGTCAATGATAGTATACAATGTGATATTCTGACCACCGTGGTGATTAATGTCATGCATTTTCCATGCAGTGATTCACAGTGTGGTGGAAAAATATCAGGTGATGGTGGTGTAGATGATGATGATGAATGTGATGATGATGATGATGATGATGATGTTGCTATTGTTGCAACATGCAGTCCACATGCTAGCATCCAAGCAGAAGAAGTGGATGCGTGACATTGATGAATATAATGATGATGTAATTGACCCCAATTGGGAACTGGAGAAAAGAAATTCAAAGTGGCTGTGTCTCAGTCTGTTAGCAGGAATCCCCACCCATAAAAATTTGTGATTTACCAGTTTTAGTCGATGATGATGTCCCAGTAATTATGATGAGTAGTTGTGGTGGTCAGTTGCAGTCCAGGTGTGCAGTGCCCAAAACATCACGTGCCCCCACTTCAGTGCTTAAAAGAATTGAGTTAAATAAGCAGCATCATGGACATTTTAAAAGTATAGCATCACAATCCCTTGTTTGGGATTTTTTGTTCAAGATGCAAATGATGAGTCAGTTGCAATCTGCCAGGTTTGCCTATGTGCGTGTGAGTCAAGGTAAAAGCGAGCCATTTGGGCACAGGAGGACTGCTTACGCATCTTAAGAATAGGCACATGGCACTGTGGACCCAGAACAAGCTGGCAATTAATACCACAGTGGGGTGTTCATCCTTGTCACCAGCAACCATAACAAGCATGTTATCCTCTTCCATGACTGTTAAGTCCAGTAGTAAATTAAATGTGTGCAGTAGTGAGGTAATAAGAGCAGAGGATTACTACAGGCATGATGAGGTGGAGGAGCATAATGACTTTTAAATGTTGTCAGGTGCTGGTGAAAGTAGCAATTTTGGTGGTGGTGGTGGTGGTAAATGCAGTATGTCTAACACAAGTGGTACATCAACCCGGCTCGGAAATCTGGCAAAATAACTGCATTTCTTGATTTATCATCATCACCTGTGCAACTGTCTTCATCAAATGTCCACACTCCACCCCTGCTAATGCCATTCATCACAAAGCAAAACCATTTGTGATCACACCCCATGCAAAATGTTGAAGTCAGCCAATGTTACAGTGTTTTTGCACATAAGCTGATACCCCAATCATGCAGTGTCACGTGAACTTAATGCTGCTGTAGCTGACATGCTGGCAATTGATCTTTACCCTCCTCCTTTGTGGAGAATTCTGGGTTCCAGCAGTTTGCTGCACATGCCTGTCCAAAATGGAAAGTCCCATCCAGGACATACTTTTCTACCCATGCTGTCCCCGAGTTGTTCCGTACTGTGTCCGACTCAGTAAGACATGTCCTTCAACATTCCTCATCTCCATTCATTCATTTAAGTATGGATATGTGGACAAGTGGCAAAACAGTGGGAATTCATATTTGTGCATAACTACACACTGGTGCAGGTGCTGCGGGTTGTTTGTGATGTTGGCAGTGTGAATAATCAGTTCAGTAAGGTGGATTGTCGCAGTAGCAATCTTCAAGGAATTCAACAGCATGCAACGATTTCTATGAGCAATGTGACCTCTTCACACACTGGTGAGAACATGTTGGATGCGGTACTGACTGACATTGACAAGTGGCTAAACCCCTGTCCCTGAGAGCTGGGTTCATAGGAAGTGACAATGGGTCAAATGTAGTGAAATGCATCACGAATGGTGTTTTTTTCATGTTCCGTGCATGGCCCATTGTTTAAATCTTGTGGTGCAGGAGCTTCTGCAGCACCTTGATGTATAGGAAATGCTGACCATTGCATGACGTATCTGCTCTCACTTTCATGATCTGAAAGCTCCATGACCAACTGCGGCAGCTGCAGATAGAAAAAGCTTGCCTCAGCACCACTTGAAGCTGGAAGTTGTCACCCGATGGAACTCCACTTTATATATGGCAGAGAGGTCGTATGAACAATACAAAGCCATCTCAGAATATCTTGTGATGCACACTAGCCATGACAGTTCCAGGTCCTCCATGTGTATGACGACTTAACAGTGGTGCCTCATGGACTCTGTAATAACAATATCGCGGTCTTTTGAACATGCCACACAGGTAGTGAGTGGCAAGTCTGCCTCCATTAGCCGATCAATTCCACTGCTGCGGGCGCTGAGACAGATATTGGTGAATGTACAGCATAGACTTGATGTTGCCGGAGATGGTGGCAGCAGTATGTTGTGCAGCACATGCTGACAGTATTCAACCAGAATCGTCACATTGTAAGCATTCAGCATAGTGACAACTTCATCACAGCAACAATGCTGGACCACGATACAAACATGGAATTTCATCAGTACTGGAGGAGGGCCTGAACAGGTTAAAACATATCAATGGTCAACTGGTGCACTTGGTTCATGGGGCACAGAAGTCACGTGCCAATGTCATCAAACCTCAGCAGCATAATCCGGCTGAAGGTGTACCCAGAGGACCATCAAGCATATCCTACAAGGGAAGGGACTGCAGTTCCAGGTGATCTGTCATCCAAAGTGGCTGGCATTAAGCCAATATGGGAGGCTTTGTCCCAAGTGGGTATTTGTGAAATAAATGATTCAGGAGAACAGGATGATGCATCAACAACTGGACTTAGTGCAGCACAGAGAATGGTTGAGTCATATTTGTCTGAAAACAGGCATCTGACAACAACTGAAGACCTTTTTTGTACTGGAGTGGAAAGGTCAGTGAATGGCCAGAGCTGACTGCAGTGGCACTGAAGTACCTCACATGCCCACTCCAGTGCACGTGTTGAGAAGATATTCAGCTCAGCAGGTGCAATAGTCAGGATCATTGAACAAACCTGTCTACTGCAAATGTTAGTTTGCTAACATTCATTAAAATGAATGAGAGGCACATTCCTGCACAGACTGCAACCTCAGCATTTGTACCCCAGCCTAGTCATGGTGGTTTTGGTGATGTGGAAATGGACCATCCTGGTGGCACTGGCAGTGGCTGCCTGAAAAGGACCACCACTGATGTAGATAAAGACATAATGGAAAAAGAATTTCCCAGTGTTCAGACTTCAGACATAGATGACTGTGAGGAAGCTTTCTTTATGAGGATGATGATGTGGTTAATGTTGGCAGATTTTTACTGAAGTTGTTAAAAGGCAGTTTGCCCCTGGACCACCACCATTACCACCCCACCACGGGACTGATGTTAGCCACTGCCACCACTGAGCATGAGTATATATGCCCCGTCCCGGACCACCATATCCATCAGCCACAGACACAGAGCTTCTTAATATTTAAACCACAAAGTGAGTATGTTTACTAATGCTTGTTAAGCTATTTCACTTCCTTTAGTTGTATGTTTTGTTTTCTGTAGCTTTTCATAGTCGCAGTGGTTAAACAATTACGGTACACTTAATTTGTTTTTTTTTACAGGTTAACAAAAAACTCTCCTTCGCTGAAACTTGGGAATGGTACTGCAGCTGTACCATACAGAGAAACCTATGGAATATCCATGTGAAATCCATTCTGGTAAGTATGAAGATTTTATTTCATCCATTTCATTGTTTTGGAAAGACTGCAGCAAATGCGACTGAATATGATTCATAAACTAGGTGGCGTGTATGTCACCGAAACTATTCTGTAAGATATCATTCATGCACTGTATTCTGAACATGCAGCTGTGCAGCCCTGACCATGACAGTGTTGAAAAAGTTGCACACAGGTTGTGTTACTTGACAAAATGTGGTTTTAAATGTAACTTGACTTGAGATTGAGAACCAGGGACAAATTACAATTAAGTTGTAAGATGGCATTCATTTCTTTTAGAAACTTCCAGATGCTTTGTGTTTCTGTCAAAGTGGCCTTATCCAAACAAGTTCTTCAACATCAGCCCCCCCTCCGGACTGGGGCACACATGCAACATGCAGAAGTTGTTTCATTAGATGACCATGACCATCATTAACAACCAAACTCGAGAAGGATGCAGATGAAATCTGTGAAGAAGTAACAAAATAAGAAACCATTGCAAATATGCTTCCCACCACCCCAAATAAAATACTTACCTTCATGTGCTTGAGAGTTATCCATTTTAAATTTTTACACAAAAGTTCTCATCAAGCACTGGAATGTGCACACCAACAGTTTCTGTGACCTGTAATACAGAACAATACAACGAGTACCTGTCCATGTCAATCCCTCACCTACAAAATACACAAATATATATCTATATATATCAACTCACCAAGGCTAATATTAGTGGACAGACAAAGGGCACCCTTCCATCCAGTTGAGATGATCACATTGCATTTGCTTGAATTGCAGCACACATTGGACCAGCAACAGTTCACTCATGGTCATCATTTTATTCTGGAGGACTTTGTATGTGCTGAAATGCTCCCACTTCACTTTGTCACCAATTGTCAATTTTATGGACACAAGGCAGATGAATTGTGGGCATGCAGAAAAATCTGGGACTCTGTGCCACCACTGCATGCATGACTGAGTGTGCCATTAATTCTGGGAACTTTGTATGTGCTGAAATGATTCCATTTCATTTTGTTACAACTTGTCAATTTTCTGCACACAAGGAGGATGCATTTTGGGCATGCGGAAAACATCTGAGGACTCTGTGTCACCACTGCATGCATGACTGAGGTGCCATTAATTCTGGGAACTTTGTATGTGCTGAAACGATCCCATTTCACTTTGTTACCACTTGTCAATTTTCTGCACACAAGGAGAATGCATTTTGGGCTTGCAGAAAAAATCTGGGACTGTGCACCACCACTGTACTGCATGACTGAGTGGGCCATTAATTCTGGGGGACTTTGTATGTGCTGAAACATAGAAACATAGAATTTGATGTCAGATAAGGACCGCTTGGCCCACCTAGTCTGCCCATTTCCCTACCTAACAGATAAGCTGCAGATCCTAGTTAACCAACTGCCTACTTCCTCCTAACCCCCACTAGAATTGCCTTATGTCTATGCCATGCATTCTTGAATTCCCCACTGTTTTTGACTCTATGGCCTCCTCAGAAAGGCTGTTCCATGTATCCACAACCCTCTCTGTTAAGAAATACTTCCTCACATTACCTCTGAGCTGTCCCCCTTCTTTCTTCAAATTGTGCCCTCTTGTTTTGCATCTAATTTTCTGAAAGATGCTACCCTCTTGGACTTTGTTGATTCCCTTCAGGTATTTGAAAGTTTCTATCATGTCCCACTCTCCCTCCTTTCCTCAAGGCTATACATCTTCAGTTTCTTCAGTCTTTCTTCATATGTCTTCTGATGCAGACTCTGCGTCATTTTAGTTGCCCTCCTCTGGACAGTCTCCACCCTGTCTATGTCTTTGTGGAGCTGGGGTCTCCAGAACTGTACACAGTACTCAGATGTGGTTTTGCCAACTGTATGTACAGAGGGCTAACAACTTCCTGTTTTCTACTGGTGATACCTCTCCTATGCATCTTAGCATCCCTTCAGCCCTCCTTACTGCCTTCTCACATTGCTCACCTACCTTTAGGTCATCTGATATGACTACCCCAGGTCCCTTTCCATTTTTGTTGTTGTCAGTATCTCACCCCCCATTGTGTACTCTTCCCTGGGTTTTTGTTTCCCAGGTGCATTACTTGCATTTCTTTGCATTGAATCTAAGCTGCCATACATTTGACCATTCCTCCAACCTTGCAAAGTCCTTTTCATCCTTTCCACCCCACTTTGCATATCAACCCGGTTGTAGATCTTTGTGTCATCTGCAAAGAGACATACTTCCCTTCAGTCCCTCTGCAATCACTTATAAAGACATTAAAAGGACCGGCCCCAGTACTGAACCCGGCAGTACCCCACTAGTAACCTTCCTTTCATGACTGTGGACTCCATTTATTATTACCTGCTGTGTCCTGTTATCCAACCAGTGCTTTATCCAGGCTACCACCCTAGGACCCACTCCCAGACTGGCTAATCCCATTTCACTTTGTTACCACTTGTCAATTTTCTGGACACAGCGGATGCATTGTGGGCATGCAGAACATATCTGAGGAGTCTGTGCCACCACTGTGTGCATGGACTGAGTGTGCCATTAATTCTGGGGGACTTTGTGTGTGCTGAAACAATCTCATTTCACTTTGATATCACTTGTCAATTTTCTGCACACAAGCAGGATGCATTTTGGGCATGCAGAAAAATCTGGGGACTCTGTGTCACCACTACATGCATGACTGAGTCGCCATTAATTCTGGGGACTTTGTATGTGCTGAAATGATCCCATTTCAGTTTACCACTTGTCAATTTTCTGCACACAAGGCAGATGCATTTTGTGTGTTATGTGATTGTGAGCTCATGATGTCATAGTGACATTATCAATTAAAGCAGCATTGCAAGAATGCCATGACAATTTTGAACTGTACTTTTATGCTACTTTACATTGTCAGCCACTAGTTACCTCCGAGTCATGACTTGAATGATACACTTCTTTTCACAATTTCTATCTGCTTTACTTAGTTGACTACTTTTTATGTATGAAAAAAATGACCACACATTTCAATATTGTTCTGACCAGGTTCGTGTTTATTTGCAGCTGCTTTTCAATAAATATTGTTCTGTGGGTTCATAAAACACTGCCTGCTGCATAACTGTTAATTTACAACAGAAGTGATATATAACAACTAACTGATGTGATGGAGAAAGCAGCAGAAAACACTGACAAAGACCTGTTCAGTGCCATATTAAAGAATGCTCTCTTAATTATTTCACACATGACAAAAGGAAGTACAGCACACTCAATTATGGGAAATTATAGTATCATTCCAGTCAGGATGTAAGTAAAGGAAGTTGTAACATAGCATTAAAAATATAGGGCAGCATTCACACAGATTGTTCCACTGCTGCTTTACAGAGATTCACCACATTACATAGTTATGGTTTTGCACCTAACCTAATATGTGGGTGCCTTACTTCAGGGAATCTTTCTTGCTCCACATAGTACAATACATTTCTGTAAAACTGCCCATAATTTCATTATGGTGTGTCACATCACAGAGGAATTCCATTCAGAAACACACGCCACATTTCTGCCCCACTTTCTCAGCAATGTTGGGACATGATGCCTGGGGGTGCGGTTGCGTGCTCCACTATAGTGAATGTCCGGCAGGTATCTGAATGTTTCTCTACGATATAAGGTTCACTTTGTGGTGAAATGTGGCACGTTTTCAATAACTAGGATCTTCTTACTGGAAACATGCCAACACGTTTCACCACAAACTTATCATTATAAAATAAAGAAACATTTAGAAAGCTGCGGACAATCAGACATTCACTATAATGGAGCATGCACCTGCACTCTCCTGGCATCACGTCCTAACATTGCTGAGAAAGGGGCAGAATTTAGGTGGCTTTTATGAAAGGAATTCCTCTGTGACATGACAAACTGTAATGAAATTATGGGTGGTTTTCACAGATATGTATTGCACTAGGTAAGGACATGTGGAACAAGAAAGATTCCCTGAAGTAAGCCACCATATTTGGGTGCAATGCTATAACTTGGTGAATCTTTTCATGTCTGTTCATAAGCAAAATAGTTATAGAGCTTCAGAAATGTTTACTTGTGTCAGGACTCATGAACCGGATTTTAAGTGTTTATAAACAGCACAAAGACTGAGGAATGCAAGTATGTTGTGCTAAACTGCATCGCATATCACTTTGTTACTACTTGTCAATTTTCTGCACACAAGGAGGATGCATTTTGGGCATGCAGAAAAAATCTGGGGACTCTGTGCCACCACTGCATGCATGACTGAGTGCGCCATTAGTTCTGGATGACTTTGTATGTGCTGAAACGATCCCATTTCACTTTGTTACCACTTGTCAATTTTCTGGACACAAGCCAGATGCATTGTGAGCATGCAGAAAAATCTGGGGACTCTGTGCCACCACTGTGCACATGACTGAGTGTACCATTAATTCTGGTGGACTTCATTATGTGCTGAAACGATCTCATTTCACTTTGTTACCACTTGTCAATTTTCAGGACACAAGGTGGATGCATTGTGGGCATGCAGAAAAAATCTGGGGACCCTGTGCCACCACTGCACGCATGGCTGAGTGTGCCATTAATTCTGGGAGACTTTGTATGTGCTGAAACAATCCCAATTCAGTTTACACTTGTCAATTTTCTGCAAACAAGGAGGATGCATCTTGGGCATGCAGAAAAAATCTGGGGACTCTGTGCCACCACTGCATGCATGACTGAGTGTGCCATTAATTCTGGGGACTTTGTATGTGCTGAAATGATCCCATTTCACTTTGTTACCACTTGTTAATTTTCTGGACACAAGGCGGATTCATTTTGGGCATGCAGAAAAATCTGGGGACTCTGTGCCACCACTGCGTGCATGACTGAGTGCACCATTAATTCAGAGGGACTTTGTATGTGCTGAAATTATCCCATTTCAGTTTACCACTTGTCAATTTTCTGCACACAAGGCAGATGCATTTTGTTTGTTGTGTGATTGTGAGCTCATGGGCCCAGATATTCAAAAAGTTGCGCCATGCGCAATAGGGTTCACCAGCACAAGTCTAATCGCCATTCTGTGATATTCAGTGGGAGGCAGTTGTGCCCCAAATCACACTGAGCAACAGTGTAATGATAAGGAATGTATGCACAACTGAAGGGAGGAACCATGCATAAATGGCACAGTGCGATGTTCAACAACATCGCCATGCGCGATAGGGAAGCAAGCAGAAGTTGCGCCATAGCAGAAATGAGCCAAAATAAAAGGAGCAAGGGACAGGTGCAAGAGCACTACAGGAAGGCACATGAGGCTGAACCTAGCCAGAGAAACTGGGCAGGAGGGACACACAGGGCAGGCCAGGAAAGGGCACCTGGAACTCACAGGCTCAGGGAAGGTGTGGGGAGCCACAGTGCAGAAGGGGAAGTAATGCCACACAGCAGTGAGGTCAATACAGTCAGGTGTTCCCAATTCAGGGAAGTAGCAGCCAGGACAGCAGGGGAACACAGAAACAGCAGCCAGGGGGTAAACACAAGCCAAGGACATGACCAGTGCCACCACCCAGATGGGGGCAGTAATGAGGGTGAGAAGGTGGGCAGTGGGGGGCACAGCCATGGAAGGGCCCATTGGTGGTATGCCCCCAACAGACAGTACCGAGCCCACACCAGCTTTGAGCTGTATAGTGATATGGAGATGATGAGTAGTGGACCGCCTGAATCAGGCAATTCTGAGCAGCTCTGTGAGCTGTGCAGTGATGTGATGCAAGCACCCACATGACGGAGACATGCTCTGTCAGTGGAGACTAAAGTGACAGCTTGCATGTGCTTGCTCGCCATGGGTACCTTCCAGAGACCAATTGGGACACCACAGGCATTACCCAGTTGGCCGTGTCATGCCACCTCACCTGATTCCTCAGTGCACTGCTGCCACATGCTGTGGAGTAAATCCATTTCCCCAGCACAGCAGCGGAGCTCACAACAAACATACAGGAGTTCCACAGGGTAGCACATATGCCTGATGTGCTAGGGGCAATAGACTGCACCCAGGTGGCCAACTACACCACCTGGCCCCGAGGGGCTCCATATATAAAATGCAAGGGCTATGCTAGCATCAACTGCCAGGTGGTGTGCGATGCCAGGGGCACATAATCGATGTCTGTGCCACGCACCTGGGGGTGCACAGGATGCCTTCATCTGGTACCAGTCGGCACTGTGCCACAGATTTGAGTGGGGATATCCTCACTGGCCACCTAATCGGTGAGTATGCAAACCACGCTGACAATCATAGGGCCTGGGGGCATGGTCAGAGGTGACATGGGTAGTGGCCTACATGGCCGGGGCAGGCGATGCTGATCACCAAACTAACCTCCACCCTCTACACACAGGTGACAGTGGATACCCACTCCGTCCCTGGCTGCTTTCACCCTACTAGTGGCCCAAACCTCATCACAGCAATGCTAAAGTGAGGCACATGCCACCACATGTAATGTCATTGGCGGGTGTTCAGGATGCTGAAGGCACATTTCCATTGCCTGGACACCTCTGGCGGTGCCCTACAGTACAGCCCCTCAAAGGCCTGCGGGCTATTCCTGGCCTGCTGCATCCTGCACAACAAGGCCAACAAATGTGGGATAACCCGTACAGGTCGAAGAGGGACAGCGATAGGGACGATGAGGATGCGGTGACAATGGTGATGGGCAGCCCCCCTGGGCGATGGGACCCCGACTGCTCCGGCTGGCACAGCTGCACCAGGACACCATCTCAGAGGAGCACTTCAGCCAACCCAGGTAAGTCATGGGGCCATGTGCAACCACCAGTGGCTAAGGCACAACCCACAAACACGTATGGACACACACCAGGGTGCATGCCATCAAGGAACTGTCCGGGCATGGAACCGCACACACCACTAGGGATGAGTGAGGTCTAACATGGCACACGGACACACACACACACACAAAACACACCAGACATGCACAAAGGGTAGGAGGCACACTGACCCAGAACGCCACCCCTAGCCACACATGTCCACAGACCACCACGCCCACTGCCTGTCATTGTGCATGTGTCAGATGCTGAGCACCATTGCACATTGGTGTACAGCACAATGCAGGCATCATCGTGCACATGCAACTGTGGACTTCAGCCAGGGTGTGCAGATGGACTATGTGTCCATGTGCAGGGCCCCGCTGAGACCCCCAGCACTGACAGGCTGACCACTGGCCTCATGGGGTGGCACCGATGGTCCCCAGGGGTTCCACTGCGTGAGCGACTGTGCTCATACAGGGGTCTGCAGCACACAAACATGCCTGCGCCAGGTGTGCTCGAGATGCCTACAGCTGAACCCAGTGTCGACAAGGATGGTGTCGCATCGATGCCGGGAATGGGAGGTGGACAGTGCACTGCGTGGTGTCTGCGACGTACATGGGCAAATAACTGTGTGCCCATTGTGGTCATGACAGCAGTGAATGCCTGTGTCTGCCTGTCAGTGGCAGTGGTCACATCGTCCCACAACTGTTCCATCCCTGCCAGTATCAGAATGGTGTCTCTGCTGCGACGCTTCTCTGCCTGCTCCAGAGCCACCAGTGCATCCACCGATGTCGCAAGCCGCATCTGCTGGTTGACTGATGCTTGCAGTATGTGGGTGTGCTTATCCAAGAGGTCATCTGCCTGCTCATCATCCTGTCCCTCAGGTATGCATGGCCCTGATGCTCAGCACCCTTGAGGGTGGGTGCTGCACACAGGACCAGGTCTGGGCATGTCCACAGGTGGTGCACTGATGCTGCCCCTGACACTGTACCCCTAAGCCCATTGGCTGATTGCTGATGCTGTCCTCCGGCTGCCACTCCCAGGGCTCACTGGTGCTGCTGCAGTGGCTGCAACAGTCCCACTGACCTGTGCACACACCAGTGCTGCCCCTGGTGCTGACAGGCACAGGCTGGGACTGTGATGACACCAGGCCTCCACGGCACCACCCACAGCCATGGCCATGATGTTACCTGCGTGTGGCCATCCTGTGGCACACACGTGTCACTGCCCATGACGTTAGTGACATCATTATCGGTGATGGACCCAGCACCAGCCCAGTCACAGCATGCTGGCATCCGTGGGCGTTGCACGCTGGAACATGGGCAAGGTCTCCTCTGCACCTGTTCCAACAACATCGGTCTGGAAAGCCAGGTGGGCCCACTGTCGCCCTGAGCCACGTATACCTGTGGAGATGGATGGGCCCTCCTCCATCTCCATCTGACTGGCCTCCAGTGGAAAGGCCCACCACCACTGACCCATACAGACACTCAGGATCTGTAAGGAAGACAAAGTCACGTTAGTGCATGTGACCTGCCCTGCCCCCACAATAGACAGACCATGACCTACCATGCAGTGACGGACTACCACCCGCCTAGAAGCCACCAACTGGAACACCCTCAATGGCACACCGCTGCATGCTGCCAGCAACCCTCTCCTCCTGTGGAGTCAGGCGAGCACGTCCGGCTGTCCCCTACCTGTCGCAGATCATGCTGCCCTGATGGCAGCCACTTTCTCCTTTATCCTCCTCCTGTCTGTGCCCATCTTCTTCTTGCACTCCTGCACGGGCGCTGGTGACTGCCATGCAGGTTAATAGCATGCGCCACTTCCTCTCATGCAGCAGCACGGGCCTGTGGTGTTCCCTGCCATCCGCTGAGAAGTGGCTCCAGGTCCAGGTAGGCCTCAAACAGGGCATCCATCTTGGCCTTGGTGAAATTAGGCCTCCTCCTCCTCCTCCTACAACTCTGTTCCTCCTCTCCCACAACTCGCTCAGTCATGATTCAGCCTGTGAGAATGAAAGTTGTTACCTGTGACTGTGCAGTCCCATGCATGCCCCAAAATCCACAGTCCACACTCCCAAACAGCATGCAACTCACCAAGAGACTGCAGTAATCGACTTTGGCCAGTGCAGCCCAATGTCGCACTTTTTATAGCAAACCCATGCAAATGAGTCGAGGCGCAACTTTAAGTGGATGCAAATTGCAGTGCTGCACCATTGAATGGCTGATTAGCTGATTTGCATATGATGGCTGAATGTTGCTCTTTTGCACTTTGCACAATTGTGTTGAACGTGCTGATCCAGAGCGCAGTTCTGTGACATGCGCAGTATACACCTAACTGCGCATGCCGGGTTGATGACACAGGCACCTTCTGCTCTGCTGACATGCTGTGCACAGGATGCAATGCAGGGCACAGCCACCATATGTGCCAGTGGCGCTACAGTGATGTTCACCTATATGGCGCTGTGGCACTGGGGCATCATAGGCGCAGTGGAGCAACAGCATGATGGCCACTACTGGAGGTAGCACACAGGCACCCAATCATGCTACCGCGAGTGGTTCCAGTGCGCTGTGCCTGTCCTTGCGCCAGAGACCCTTGACCCTGTGCCCGACCTTTGCTCCCTAGGTGCCATGCGGCAGGCATGGGTGCACCACTATCGTACTGTTTGGTGACAGTGCGATAGGGAATGGCAGCATTGTACTATGCAGCATCTGCATGTGATGGAACCGCACTGCAGAGTACCATTTTGAACCTACTGAGCAAGACAGATGGCACAGAGGAGAGCTGCCCAGTGGAGCCAGATTGAAATGGCAAACTTGGTTGGCATTGTTGAGCCACTTTTGGCCCACTGTATGGGAAGCACCCTGGACAGGTCCAGGAGCCAGGTGTGGCAGGAGGTGGCCAACATCCTGGAGGAGGCCACAGGAATGGGGCAGACAGCGAGCAGTGCCACCACAGGTATGGGAACCTGAGGCGGAGGGACCCAGACCTGCTTGCCCACCTGTGGGCATGTGCCAGGAGGGGCAGTGCCATGGCCAGGTAGGTGTAATGTCCACATACTTTTATCTTCCATATGGGTATCACGGTTGCATGTGTCCAGAACATGGAGGGGACCGTCCAGTGTTAGCTGTGGTGGTGTTAGCAGGTTGTGGGGTTGATGGGTCTGGCTGTGTGGGATTGCACACACATGGGGGCATGGGGACTTTGCTACAGGATTGTACTGATGTTCCTCTCTCCATGTTTGCACCTTAGGCCCAGAAGAGAGACAGCTGGCGAGGGGTGGGCGCCAGCTGGAGGACGGAACAAGAGGAGGGGCGAAGGTCCACAGCGGCACAGGGACCAGCCTGATGATGGTGAGTGCCTTTCCTCCATGATTACTATTGCATGCTGTGTAACAGGGCGGGCAGCGGACATGGCCACCATCCATTGACACCACTGCCATGCACACAACTTGTTACAGTCAGCACTGTCCAGTGGCACTCCATGTCTGGGAGTGCATCAATGGTGGTCCATGCATGCACGGGTACATGGCTGTGCCACTGCCTTCACCACATAGCCATGTCACTAAACAGCCATGGTGGTGCTGTGCAGGACTTGGCTGGTGGGTGTGTGCAGCAGTCCACATGGATGTGTGCACCTGGGTGGGCAGGTCTTGTGGACATGATCACTGTGGATGGTCACACACCATCACAGAGGCATGTCCCATGGCCGTATGCCATGCACAGTGGGTGGGCTGTATGAGGCTGTGCATTCACACCTATTGACTCTGCTCCCTTGTCCTAGGTGTCCGACTGCTGTACATGATATGGGAGGTGCTGGGAAATTCTTACTGTGGCCAGGGCATCACTGGACATCCTGCAGAGATTGAGCGGCTGGGAGTCTGGCAGTGGCATGGAGGAGGAGCAGCTTGAAGGGGGTGAGGCTCCACTGATCATCAAACTGCCCTGATTTCCCTACCCCTGGATCCACCCTCACCCCTCCTTTCCTGTACCATTTGTTCACCCCTGCCCTTACCCACCCCCACCTTGTTTAGGCCCTCCCCCAACAAATTTGTACATAATTGTATATAGTTTTGTTGGATGTTTTTAATACAAATCATTTGATCTGACTACTGTGGTGGTCTCTGATTTTCAGTGGGCTATAGGTGCTCAGCTGCAGTGGTGTGCATGGTGTCAGGGGGTGCAGTCATGGGTATGTGTGTGTGTCCGTGGGGAAGTGACTATGGTGTGGAGTAGCTATCAGTCACTGTCTGTGGTGTGTGTGTTGTTCCCTGTGCACTGGATGACTGTGTGCAGTGGTCCATAGTGCATGCTCTGTGTCCATGGTGCACCTTTCAGCCCATCCATGGTCTGTGCAGCTGACACCCTTGCATGTCTGTGACCTGCACAGTCTGCTGGCATGTCAGTGGTGGCTGTCCATGCAGGGCAGCCACTGTACCCGATCCACAATGCTGGGTTGTCTCCTGTCACTGGTGTGGTGCATCTTGCCTCGGGTGACACTGTGGCCTCCGTTGTTGTTGTCCCACCTCCATGCTGTGGCTTGTGTGTGTTGCAGAGGATGTGCACCACTGTCTGTGACTTGTGTTCCAGGCAAATGCTGGTGGTGTACAGGTCACAGTGTCTGCACAGGGTGGCTGGCACTCCTGTGCCATGGAGGACTGCTGGCCATGTGTACACAGTTTCCATGGCCCCACGCTGGGGTCTTGATTGCCCGGTACTGCATCCCTGTGTTGGTGTGCCCTTGGGTATGGGTGGGTGTTTGTCCATGCACTGTGTTAGCATCCGGTGTGGTGCATGCTTCCATGCACCACTGTGAGTGTCTGCGCTGGCTGTTGTGGCCAGTGCTGGGTCGAGGTGTGTCCTTGGGAGGGTGTGCAGGGTGTGGTACCACTGGTGGTGGGGTCTGGGATGCCCTGTCATGTGTGGGTACCTCATGTGCCGACGCATGGTCAGTCTCTCAGCTGTATCTCGGAGGTGCTGTGCATGGTGGCACTGTGTATATCATCATTACATCACTGTGTGCTGCCACCCGCTGATGGGTGCTCATAAGCGGGGCAGCCTTGCATACTTCTGTGGTGCACAGGGTTGCATTGTCACAGTGGGGGGTGGTGGCATGCATGGGGTATCCTGCACTGGTGGACGCTGCTCCTGGGCAGGGTGTCTGGGGTCATGGTGCAGGGTGTTCTCTACATTGGGGATGGTGTGGCATGGGGTGGTCAGCCCTCCTTGTGTGCTGGTCACAGCCTGCCAGGGGTGTGATGGGGCACCATGGCACAGCTGTGGGTTGGTTGCTTGCTCCATGGGCCAGTGGTTATTCCAGCCCTGCCCAGTTGAGCAGTGCATGGGGTGTGGGGATGATGTCTGTTCTGCTGTGTGTTCCTCTGCCCATCTGTGGCATGGGTGGTGGGCCCTGCATCCCTTGTTGTACTGTTGCATTGCTGCCCTGCTGCGGGGGGTGTCCCTGGTTGCATTATGGCACATCTGGACTGCTCAGCTGAACATCCCTTGTTGCTCTATGGCTCATCAGATATGCTCAGTTCCCTCCCTAGTTGTGCTATGGTGCAGGTGGTGCAATATTCAGTCGTCGGGTCAGAGGGCGATCTTGGCCAGTGCAGTTTTTGAATATCGTGCCTCTTGTGCATGGGCGCAATGGACTTGCTCTTGCTCCTGCTGTTGCTCACTTTTGGGTGCAGTTTGAATATCTGGGCCATGATGTCATACTGACTTATCAATTAAAGCAGCAATGCAGGAATGCCATGACAATTTTGAACTGTACTTTTTATGCAACTTTACATTGCCAGCCACTAGTTACCTTGAGTCATGACTTGAATGATAAACTTCTTTTCACAATTTCTGTCTGCTTTACTTAGTTGACTACTTTTCATGTGTGAAAAAAATGAGCAAACTTTGAATATTGTTCTGACCAGGTTTGTATTTATTTGCAGCTGATTTTCAATAAATATTGTTCTGTGGGGTCATAAAACACTGTCTGCTGCATAACTGTTAATTTACAACAGAAGTGATATATAACAACTAACTGATGTGATGGAGAAAAGCAGTGGAAAACACTGACAAAGACCTGTTCAGCACCATATTAAAAGGAACTACCTTTCATAATTTCACTCATGAAAAAGGTAGCACAGCAGTCTCAATTACTGAACATTATAGTACCATTCAGTCAGGATGTAAGTAAAGGAAGTTGTAACATAGCATTAAAAATATAGGTCAGAGTTCTCAACAGATTGTTTGCACTGCTGCTTTACAGAGATTCACCACATTACATAGTTATGGTGTTGCACCTAACCTAATATGTTGGTGCCTTACTCAGGGAATCTTTCTTGCTCCACATAGTGCAATACATTTCTGTAAAACAGCCCATAATTTCCTAGAGGTGGTCACGTCACAGAGGAATTCCTTGCAAAAAGCTGCCCCATTTCTGCCCCACTTTCTCGGCAATGTTAGGATGTGATGCTGGGAGAGTGCAGGTGCATGCTCCACTATAGTGAATGTCCAGCAGCTATCGAACATTTCTTTATGTTATAAGGTTCACTTTGTGGTGAAATGTGGGAACATTTCCACTAACAAGGTTATTCTTACTGGAAACATGCTAACACATTTCATTACAAACTGACCATTATAACATAAAGAAACATTTGGAAAGGCGGACAATCAGACATTCACTATAATGGAGCACACACTTGCACTCTCCTGGCATCATGTCCTAATGTTGCTAAAAAGGGGCCAGAATTTGGGTGACTTTATGAATTGCAATTCTCTGTGACATGACATACTGTAATGAAATTACAGGTGGTTTTCACAGAAATGTATTGCACTATGTAAGGACATGTGGAGCAAGAAAGATTTCCTGAAGTAAGGCACCCATATATCGGTGCAATGCTGTAACTTGGTGAATCTCTTTCATGCCTATTTCACAAGCAAAACAGTTATAGAGCCTCAGTAATGTTTCCTTTGTGTCAGGACTCTTGAATCAGATTTTAAGTGTTTTGCAAACAGCATGAAGACTGAGCAATGTGAGTATGTTGTGCTAAACTGCATGTGTGCTATCACTGTTCTTTCCTGTGTGTGCGCATTGTCCAGCTCATGCAAACATATATATGGTAAGACTTGTTGCAGTATCAAGAATAAAGATAACAAAGAATACCTGATGTATATTTTATTGGTCCCATCAGCACCAGAGGACTAAGTGATGATATTTTTCAGAGAATTCGGGTCACTGTGCACCTGTCACTCACAGTGCAGACATGTCTTTGTGGAGATCATATCACAAAAACACATGCTCTTCTAAAAGTTATATGTGCAGTATAGTATATAATGTGACTAATGTGCACTCTGGCCAGACACCTCTGAAAAGTATCGTATCACTTAGTCCACTGATGATGATGGTGACAATAAAATATACCATATTCTGCTTGCTATTCTTTATAGCATAAACACAGCAACAAGTCAGCAACAGCTATATATATTTGCTACACGCTGCACAATGTCTGATGTCACACACACACACACACACACACACAGGAAATAACACTGACTGCACACATGCAGTTTTATACATCATACTTGCACTGCTCACAACAGCTTGTCCACAAGCACTCCAAAACAAAAAGTCAACATTTCTGAGGCACTGCAACAACATAAAGGAAAATGTCTATAATTAAACAACAACAAAAAACACACAAAAACAGAACAGCACAGTAGTGGGGAGGGTGCCCAGAAAACAATCCCTTAATGGTGGATGCCATGGTGTTTGAGCAGCAGGTGCAGCATTGTGACTATTTGTGGCTACTGTGGATGGATTTCATCTACCTGCTGCTGCTCAGCACCTACCCTCTCATTGTTCTCCTTGAGGGCTTCCCACACCAGAGCAATTTCAGCCTGTGTTGCAGGTACTGTGGCAGGGTCCGCTGTAAGTGGAAACCCAGGTAGTGGTGGTGGTGGTGGAGAGGGTGGTGCTGGTGGCTGTGGTGGCGGTGGTGGTGATGAAGCAGCTGCTGAAGTTGCCCTCCTCCTGCTGTGGCAGTGAGGTACAACTCACCCCAGCACCCTCGGCCACTGCCACAGAAGGACCAGAAGGGCCAGTAGGTAGATGCCTGATCACTTCAGTGGCAGCCTGCCTCTCCATCTTATGGTGGTTCGCCATGTGCGTCTGCTGGCCACCAGTCCCCAAATGTTTCTCACCCAGGGGCCACGGCACACCAGCACACCACAAGATTATGCTGTCTCCCCCACATAGTTAAAAAACTCCCACACTGGGGAGCTGTGGGGGACCAGATACAACCTTGGACCACCCACATTTTCCAGGGATCCACCTGTGGCTGTAGAGGTGGTGGAGGGGTGCTGCTGGAGCCCTGCAGCTGCTACTGGTGGTGGTGGTAGTGGCAGAGTAGGTGGATGTGCAGCAGCCACTAGTGGAACTGGTGCTGCTGCTGCTGCTGCTTCCACGAGGGGGGAAGCAACACCCAAGAGTTGGGAGTGGTTCAGTAAACCCAACTGCCCCACGCAGCACACCTCTTGCTGCCCATGCCCACGGGCCAGTGACCTCCCTTGTCCAGGGTTCATCGCATAGTCCCTGACATCAGCGAGTCCTGAGTCGATGCCTAACCTTCACCCACACCAGTCTCACACCTCAGACCATGCACACACTGACACACACAGCCACACATACACACAAAACAAAACAAAACTTATAAAAAAATTCAGTACCAAAAATACAATCACAAACACAATACAAAACTAAATAAAGATGTAACTTTTGAAAAAGCTGTTTTCTCTTCACAAAATCACTGGGAAACAAACTGCTCTCCTCTCTCACTAAAAAGCCTTCTTCCACTACAACTGCAAAGGAGAAAGTGAAAGTAACTGCTTCTCTAACTCACTTCCTTCCTGTCTGCCTGGCTAAAGCATGTGACTTACAGTACTGTAAGCCATGTGACGTGTGGGGGCTACTTATTTTGTTGTTACTTTACCTTACTTAGCGTTAAGGCAGAATGGCTATGTGAAGTCATAATGAGAAGGTGAAGTGAGCACTTTGTGGTGCCACTTGGCGTTGTGCTCCACAACGCAGTCGGCTACTTTGCATCCACTTTGCCAGCAGATTGAAAATTTGCTGCATTTCTAGTTATTAGCCAATTCTCTGTTAAAGGTTAGAATAGGAGAATAGTCAAATTTTGCCATGGGTGGGCTACTTGCCCCATCCCTTTTTTTATTGTGGATTAGATAAAGTGTTATAAAACACCATAGAATTTATCATGCTTAGACCTCCTTTTCACTAATAGATATGTGAACTCTGTTTGATAGGGTTCAGCGGCTTCCCCATATCATTTGGAAAAATATATTGAGTATTCTAGTATATAGGTTTGTGGGCATAGTATAAATGTGGCATACTGTACATACGTGAATATAGATAACAAAAACTTTTATAATCAATATTCTTCTTCTTTGAAAATTTCCATGACATCCTAGTCTGTACTTTATTATCACTAATATTTAGTTTTATTTTCCAATTTAGAAGGGCTAGATCTCTTTGGCTAAAAATAAGAAAATATGTTAATAGGGGTTTGAAAAAGCCAGCTGAGCTACTTCAGTTATGTTTGAGAATTCATTGGACAGGGCAATTGCTTGACTTTTCCCATGTTTATTTCTGAACCCCAAAAATTAAAAAACACTAAGAATATTCTTAGCCACTCTCCCTGAACTTTGATTGAGGACAAAAGACAGATATATTACCTGCATAAGCTGCAATCTTCTGTGTTGGTATACTGATATATGTGTGTGTGTTGGGGGCAGGTAATGCCTATTACTGTATTATCTTATATAATCTGTCTAATAACTGGATCTAAAATGACAGTACACAATAAGGGGCTTAGGTGGTGCCTTGTCTAACTCCTCTTTTACTGGAATTTCTGTATCAATAGTCCATTCACTAACGGTGTAAACAAAGAAAATTTATAGAGTGTTGATAGCCAATAAATTATTTTGCTAGGGATGCCGTGTAGAATATGAAATAAAAAATGATGTAATGTTTTGTCAAAAGCTTTGGCCTGGTCTAATGCCAATTCATATCCCTCTATTTTCCCTTATTTACTGTATTCAAAAATATCTTTGAGAAGAAGAATATTTTGTGTGATGTTTCTATTTGGGATGGAGCATGTTTGTCTGGATGAATCAAATTTTCTTCTACATTCTGAAGCCTTTTACATAATATAGAAGATAATATGTTGTCTGTTTTAGTAGACTTATAGGTCTCAAGTTGTTTATGTTCTGTTCGTCTTCTTTTTGAATATAAAATTACTATTGCTCTAGCAAATTCTGAAAGGAATGGCAATCACTTATTTTATTATATGAATCTACTAGCATAACCTCTAGATCTTGTGAATAAGCTTCATAAAAATCATTTGTTAAACCATAATATACAGGTAATACTCCAGGTTTTACCTGGGCTAAAGCTAAGAAGACCTCATCTTGGGAAATTGGTGCTTCTAACATGTTTTTATTCTCTAAGGTAGTGCTGGTAGAGGAAATTTTAGAAGATACTGATGCAATGGAGGGCTAACATGGCTGGTGCTGAGTGTCCTTCAATGAGGTTTAGGCAATGCCCAGTATTTTAATATTTGATGATTTTAAAATGCCATGCACATCTAATAAACCTTCCATTGCTTTAGTCTAGTATCTTTTGCATGTCTGAAAGGGATCAGAGTATGGCCTGTTTTGTAATACTAAATTTCATTGTTTCTGCTTCAAGGGCACTAACTCAGGTCATATTGGTATTGAAACATTTTGTTTTAACTTGTTCTATTTGTGTTTTGTAATCAATTCTATGTAATGATGTTATGGACATTACTTTATAAAACTGGTGTCTATGATCTAAATATTGCATTTAGTCCTGCTTAGCTTGTGATTTGCCATAATGACTAACAAATTATTTTATAGCTACCTTGGTATCTTTCCTCCAGGCTCACATGCCATCATACACTGTCTTTCTATCTTGCAATTGTTTGGTGATGCCTTGCTTTATTTCTTCTTTATCCAAAATGGATGAGTTCTGCTTCAATTTTCTTGGCAATGAAGGAAATTTGGGTGGAGCTTCTCTAAAACTGAGATGGCACTTTAGTATTGTGGTCCAATTATTCACAAGGTTGCACTACTGCTCTAATAGGGTTTAAAATCAGAAATACAATATACAGTCAATTACTACCATAGAAGCTCCTATGATACATATAGCCAGCATCCCTATACAGTACCCTGTAAGTGTCTTTAAGGTTTGCTGTTGTGACTGCCATTTTTAAGGTGTTGATGTTGCAATAGACATTTGTTTGTATATTATCTTTGATTTTCACATCTAAACCAATGTTTAGATCCTCCCCATATAACATATAATTCTGTGCACAAAAAGGTCTGATTTTCTCAATCAACTCTATTCTGGCTGTTTTTGTCTGTAGTCTGTATGTATTTATGATTCTCAATGCAAAACCGTGGTGTACACAATCTAGTGGTAGCACCCTCCCAGGGACTATGTCTATAAGCCTCTGTACAGTAAAATGTGTACTCATAAATAGAATGCCTAGGCCATCAGGCCTCCTTTCCAAAGAGCAAAAGGATGGGCCCCAAATCCATTCTTTTTGCCTTTGACATATCCCAGCAGTAGATTTAAACCTTGTTTCTTGTAACATAATTATTTTAAAGGGAATGACTGAAATATGACAGAACCGAAATCTTCTTTTTATAGGATTTCATACTGCAGACATTAAAGGAGGCAATTTGCAGAGAGGCCATGGAGTTTATGGTGTAGTGTGTTATTTTGGGATTTCAGCATCCTTTGTATTTCCTTTTTCTTTTCTCTGAGGGATCTGGATCAATTTCCTCTGCTTCAACCTCTGAGGTGACACCTGAGATCGAGGAAAGGTCTGAATCTGGTTCTGACTCACCTCTCTCTTTCAGATCTTATAAGGCCTGATATGGGTTCTGGATAGAAACTCCCTCCATTGTTTGTTTAAATGGCTCTTGATAGTCATTTGGTAGAAGGTTTCTGAAAGTCTTCTGGTGATGCCATAGAGCCTGGGGAGGGGTCTTGGCCAGGTACCTCTGCTGTCTGATTTTGTGAGTCTTGGCCTAGAGTCTCTGAACTACTTTTCCTGTCCAGTAGGTGAGGAGTCACAGATAATAGAAGGGGAGGATTTTCTTTGGGGGATCTATGCTGACCAGCTCAGTTCCTAAATCACCTGCCTTATTAGTAGACATGTCTTGTTGTGTTTCCTCTGTAGGAGTGGATTTCGGAAAGGAGCCTGAGGATGGGGGTTGCTGGGGGGTTGAGGTGGAGTAGGTTGTTAGGGATTTCCTGTGTACTGTGCTCATTCTCTATTTCTCTCCTGAGCCTGATTCACAAATGTTTCTTGGTTAAAATTAGTGTTCCTGTTTTGGACCTGCACAGGGGCACCTGTTAGGTATGCCTGTCTCCTCACATAGGTTACATTTGTGGATGTTGCAAAGGCCACACTTAAATGGCCAAAATCCACAAAAAGCACAATGTAACCTATCATAAGCACTGCTCAAATGTGTTCTGCACTCACGCATGTAGCAGGCTTTTTGCTGCCCTGGTAAAACATACCCTTCTATCCTCGCTCAGAAAATAACTGCTTGGAATGTAGCACTTCATTATCTCACTGCCAAAGTTTAACTTTAAATCTCCACCCTCCCATCCATACCCCTTCAGAATCAGTTAAACATTCATGGGGCCCCTTGACTGTACATTTTTTCCAAGAAATTTGTATCTTGCACATTGACTCCCTCATTCCTAAACATGACTGTCACAGATTTAAAAGTGGTTTAGTAAGTGGGATGGTCAGAAAAGGCATCCATAAGGGAGAAGATCTTAGATTTTCATATTTTTTCCAGAACCTTTCCAGATTTGCAAAGGTTTTGAAACTAACATTAAATACATCCTCCCCAAACTTGTATTAGTGCATAAACGTCTGCTGCCAGAAAATTCAGAGTTTTTTAGCAATACCCTGGCTACATACACTCTACCAGAGTGATCCTGTAAACCCCTGATATCTTAACCTTTCAGAATTCATCCTTGGTGCCTACTCTAACTTATTTCTAAAAGTTCTGAAAATGTAGGCCTGTGCTCGGTCTGTTCCTTTGGTTTCTGCTGTGGAAATGGAGCTGTCATCAGAGCCTGAGTCAATATGTTCCAACTGTTCCTGTCCTGTCCCTGCAGTGTAAACAGATTTGAATTATCTCTTCAAGTTGTTTTCTTAATTGGTACCTTTTCTTATTGCACAGGTATAGTATTGGTTTGCTTGCTTGCAGAAGGTCTCTGCATTTTGTGACGAGTTTGGGGTGCCCCTCTGACACTTTTCAGATTGTGTGGCGCTCTCCCAGCTTGGATCTGGGATCCATTTCTAGCCTCCATTTGTATGCATCTGGCATTCAGGAGGCATTGTCTACAGACCAGTCCTGCCCACCTTGCATGTTTTCCATCATAGTAACACTGTGATATTTCTTTAAAATTTGTGCTGCCGACAAATTCTCTTTTTCTAAACTATTTTGCTCCCTTGGGAGTGTTCAGCTTTTGCTATTTTAATTTTCTATTTGTTTTACCACTGCAGCCATGGATTGAGCCACTGTCACCCAGATGGAACTCTGTATGGGATTCATTTTCCTGATGCTCCGTAAGCCTATATTTGCACATGTTGTGGTCTCAGTGTACATTGTGGCATTTGTTGCATCTTCAATAATAAAATGTTGGGTTTCTATTGTTTCCTTACTGTGGGTATTTTCTTGATGGTTTCCATTGAATGCGGCTGTGAGAGGTTGCATCAACTTCACACCTGCCTCATGGTGTAGTTTATGCTCATCCACATCCAAATCCAATACTACCATTTTGAACTCCATTTCTTCATCCCTAACTTGGCTTCAGCAGGGGTCAGGGACCAGACCCCCAGACTCCTGAAAATGTCCTTCTCCTCCAGCTGTCAGCTGAAGACTGCTGTCCCAGCAATGGACAGCAACTCCCACTACAAAGAGAGGAATTTCCCAGAGTCCTGGCCAAATTTCCTCCATTCACTAAAAATACCACCAACAGCTTAATCTGGTTCAATGTCAGTTGGCATCTATCTGTATCCCACTCTCCTGGGAAGAGGCTGAAAATAGGCAGAATTGTCTAGTCTTCCTTTCCCAGCCAAACAAAAATAAAATCCAGCCTCACATATCCCTACTGCCTGAATTAGCTCCTGTCCTTATACTTTAGCCTTTCTGTTCTGGTTTGTTCTATTGACCCTCTTTTACCTAGTTTCATGTTCCCAATGAAAACAGATATACAGATATCCTTCTTTCTTCAGACTCTTGACTAATTTGTTTACACTCTCATCTTTTTAAATACCTGAGTCACTTTTATATAATCATATATAGAAACAGCAGCAAACAAAAGATTTAGGGCTTTGATATGGTAAAGTTTTTAGTGTTCTTTTACATTGAATAAATAATTTCATTTGAACCAGTTATTTTTAGTTTCAGGTCCTTGGAAGCTAGATTAAGGCACCTGAGCTTTCATTATTCCAGCATGTAGTGTTCCCAAAGTCATCCTCATTAGTGCTAAGTACAAGGCTCCCACTGGCAAGGTCATTCATAGTATCTTTTGTGCTTATTGCAAGTACAATGATAAAATAATGAAAGACTATCTTACAAAATCAGCTTTTGGGATATTGCATTTCTCTGATAATGATATTAGAATTGTCCAAATAGTTTTCATTAAAATTCAACTAATTATAAGGAGAAAGAAAAATCTCAGTAAAGGGAAATGAAAAGCCATTATTTGAGATTTTAACTATCATAGGTCAGACTAATAATTTGTTTCTGTTTAGGTTACCATAACAAGTGACACCTCGCTGGTCCTGTGGGGGCTCACCAACTATGAAAATAAAATATTTTCTGTAGAACATTTAGGCTTATGCTTCAACAATGTAAATGATCCAGTAACAGTGTTTTTTTTTAAGATGCAACAGGTAACTGGCAACAGAAAGTCATGCAGACTAGCTTCAAACATTGGGACTCTGACAACCCATTTTCAGTTAAAACTTTTTTGTAAATAGACGAGATTAGCACAATTAATGAAAAATTTACATTTTGCTGTTTAAACAAGTTGTTTTCAAGTGAATATAGTTCTTTTGATGGGGCTGGCAGTATAGCCTAGAGGTTAGTGTAATGATCTGTGAATAAGCTTGGTACATCCAGTAGATGGGACTTTGATTCCCACAACTGCCATTTGCATACTGTGTGACTCTGAGCAAGTCATGTAATCTCCCCAGTGCTCCCAGGTGGCCCCTGAAAACAGGCACTTGTGCCTAGTGGGGCTTACCTGGTTACCATAGACTAAAGAAAATAAAGAAGGACTATTTTTGGTTACTTCTTTTCTATATGACCTTTTTTCCAAACCTTCCCATGGACGGGACAGAGGCTACTGGCCCTCCTCGGGAGGGTGGCTATCTATTGCCCCTGACATTCTCAGCCAGCCATCCTGGGTTCCCCATGACTCCCCACCACACGGTGGGACCAGGAGTGAGTTCAGGCTCCCCCAGAGAACAGCAATCCAGAATCGGGCTGGCTCAGAGGAGATCAACTGGTTCCATCATGGGTCTTGTTTGGTCTCGGTCTTTCCTCCTTCATTTTCTCCCACATCCGCACCCATACAATGGGAAGAACAGCTGTCTCCACCTCTGTGAGGCTGCCAATCACCCAGGAAGTGGGCCAACCCTGTGCTTGCATCTGTGCTGACACCCAACTGCCACTGGGTGTCGGTCGACAGCGCTGCGCTATCACCCCTCCTTGAGGAAGGAGGCAGTCCTCTGGATGCTCAATCCTTTCCTCTGGCTGACCCCAAATGACCCAAGTCAATTCCTGAACCTGTGTCACCAGTGTGGCTTGAGGTGTGCTGTCCAGTGCCTCAACCCTCAGCACCACTGGGTCGGTCCTCTGTTTTTAGTTACTTGATTAAAACCCCAATTGATTAAGAATAGAATGTGCCCATAATCAAAAAGGTCAATTATTGTTTTCTTTTGTGTGCAGCCAAAGTAGAATGATTCTGGAACAAGAGGCTGCAAACCTGGAACACACCCAGCAATGGGGAAATGGTGGGACTTTAATGCCCATGAAACCACACTAGAACCACCAGGAATGCAGAAGGCAGTTACATACAGTCATGGTAACATGTAACTTTAAAGGGAGAGGACAAACCTATGGCCCATCAAGTCTGCCTGGTCCCTGCTTTGAAAAGTTTCTTTTGTTGCTAACATTTAGATAGCTTCAGAACCCTCACTCTAGGCCATGAAGGGTTCAGCTGCTGATAAAATGAAAAACTGAATTGATCCATTCTGTTTCTGGTCTCAGTAATGTACTGGAGGATTCTGGTTTTCAGCTATTATGTTATTGTATGCCTTTTCAGATGTTTGGGTGATAACCTACCAAATTTGGACTGATGTCTCTATTTTACTATAAATTTTTCATGATAATTTTATTTATTTATATTTACATACAAATTGGTGAGAAGAATTTCACACTGAGACTAGAATAATTTACAGTTGTTTTCAGGACATTATTACAAAAGGAAGGGAGTAAAAAGTTAAGAGAGGCATATAGCGAATAGATAGATAGATAGATAGATAGATAGATAGATAGACAGACAGATATTTTTATTTCTGAAATGCCCAATTCCTGAGACTCTGGGCGCTGTGCAATAAAATCACAATACAATATTATTTATAATCACAAAACACATAATAAAATCAGTATAAATGCAAAATGTCATTTTATCTATCAACAAACTCATGTTATAAAAGAAGTTTGAACAAATATGTTTTAGTCCCTTTTAAACGCTTCCACCAGGAGGGCCCCCTTTAGATAGTCAGGTAAGGAGTTTAACAGGGTTGGTATTGCCACTGCAAATGCTCTATCTCCTGAGTGCCTCAACTAAGCCCTGGGAACCCTAAGGGCCCCCCTTGGCAGAACAGAGCATTGGGGCTGGATGGTAAGGTCAAGGAGATCTTGCAGATAGGTGGGACCCCCATCATGCAGGGTCTTATAGGTAAGGAGCCCTATCTTGAAGACAATTCTCCCCCTGACTGGCAACCAATGCAGTCCACGGAGGACCGGGGCAATATGTCCACACCTTCTTACCCCAGTCAAAAGTCTTGCAGCTGCATTCTGCACCAGCTGCAGTCTACTGAGGTTGCCTCCAGATAACCAAGGAAGAGGGCATTACAGTAGTCAGCCTGGAAGTTGTAAAGTATGCACCAGTGTGGGCAGGTCCTCAGGAGGATCAGGGCTCGGATTTGGGCAATGTTCATGAGATGATAAAAACACTTTTGACCATGGCTGACACATGAGCATCAAGTGTCAGGCTGTCATTCAGGATCACATTCAAATCCTTCACCTGTCTAGAAGGGACAAGGGAATGCCCTACAATACTAGATTAGGGACAACCCCCACCCCCTTCTCCACGATGACCTGGCTCCACCATCAATATCTCAGTCTTGTCTGGGTTGAGTCTAAGCCAGTTTTGAGTCTTCCATGACTGGATTTCCTCAAGACAGCTGTTAAATATAGAGTCCAACACCTGGACATCAGGTGCACAGGACAAATACAGTTAGGTATCATCTGCATAGGAATGAAAATCCAACCCGCACCATTAGATATTGTACCCCAATGGCAGCATGTACACAATGAAGAGTAAGGGTGACAAGACCAAACCCTGTGGCACTCCACTGCTCAGAGGCTTCAGGCTAGATTGAGACAAGTCCCATTTCACCCTCTGCACTTTGTCCATCAGGTATGACCTGAACCAGCAGATGACATTGCGGGACAGGTCATCTCAGATCCACAGGTGGTCAAGCAGCACCTCATGTTTCATGATGTCAAATGCCACAGAGAGGTCCAGGAGAACCAAGAATGTATGTGCTCTCCTGTCCCTCACCATCAGGAGATCATTAATCACCCTAACAAGGCGGTCTCCAAACTATGCCCTTCCTGGAACCCCGACTGAAAAGGCTCATAGGTGGACAAAGATGCAAGGTGTCACTCAAACTGAATGGCCACCACTTTCTCTATAACCTTCCCTAAGAATGAGAGGTTTGAGACTGGCCTGTAATTGCTGAGGCAGTCTGGATCCAAGAGGCTTCTTTAAAGGGGACTAACAAAGCCCCTTTCAAGGACACTGGGAAGACCCCACCTCAATGAACTCCATACAACCTTAGCAACCACAGGTCCTATTAGGTCCAAACACCCAACCACTAGGTGGATTGGACCTGTCCAGGTCACAATGTGTAGGCTGCAGCTTTGAGATTATCCCCATCACCTTCTGCACCCCAACTTGTTCAAACTCCTCCCACACAGGAGAAGTGTTTCAGCACAACTGAGGATGGACACTGCATCCCTTTAGAGAGATATTGAGTAGATCTCAGTCATGATATAGGACATCTTGTTGGAGAAAACAGAGCCAACTCCTCGCACCTAGTGTTAGAAACTGCTCTTCCCACAAGGAGACAGACAGGATGTAAAAGTCTGTCTATGGTAAGGAAGAAACTGAGCTAATCTGCTCCTCACCACAGTAATCTCCCTAGACAGAAACTCTGCCTTTTTTTAGAGATTGCCACCTGATAGTCAGTGTAATGTGACCTCAGGGCCAATTTGTCCTGCATCTGGCCAGATCTCCTCCAGCATCTCTAACCTCTGCCCATAGTCTTTAAACTCAGAGTTCCTCATCATACCAGGGGATCTCCGGTGAGTAGGCAAGAGGCGGACACAAATGGGTGCAATTGAGTCAAAGGCCACAGTCACAGCCCCATTATAGGTCACCACTGCTTCCTCCAGCCCAATTGTACAAGCTTTCCCCACTGTCGATAGGTCCAGTACGCTGACAGTCCCACAGAGGAAACTCCTCTTAGCAGGGTGCACTGGGCCATCTCCACAGGGGCTGGACCATCTGGGGGACACTAAACAAGAACACCATGGTGCTATGATCTGAACAAACTACTGGATCAACATAGAGGTCAATAATGTGTGGCCACCTAAGTGCGTTACGATGTTACATATTGTTTCAGGCCCAGGGCCTCCATACTCTTCAGGAGGTCACTTCCAAATTTCTAGAGCCCATCGTCGACCCATGCATTGAAGTCCTCCAGGATCAACCACCTGGCAGACTGCAGCACCAGGCCAATGACAAACTCCTCGACCTCCCTCAAAAGTTCCCACCCACTCCCAGGGATGATAGAGCAGGAAAACCCTGAAAACCCCATCCACACCTCCCCAGGAAGCCACACATTCAAAAGACCATGTAAGACCTACATTTAGCACTGTGAGGTTCAGGCTAGAGTTAAAACAAATGGCCACCCTGCCACACCTGTGATTATCTCTCAGGGTGTGTATCACAAAGTACCTGGCTGGAACAGCTGCCTCCAAAATAGGAAAAGCATTTGATCCAGCCATGTCTCTGTGATGCAAGCCAAGTCAACTACGGATATCAAGTCCGCCATAATGGCGATCTTGTTCCTCATCAACCAGGCATTGCATAACACAATCTGAATAGGATGAGGTGATGTAGCTGGGCCCGTCATCTGCCCACCCACTAAGGTGGAGCCCTTGGGTATGGGAACTAAACATGGCAACCATCCTTCAAGTTCCCATTTCACCCCAGGGCATCTCCTTGTTCTTACCACTCTAATCCCGACACTCCAGCCTCCCGGATGCAACCCTCTATTAGCTCTACTGGCTATCCCCAAGGCTCTGCACCTTCTATAGGCCTCAGACTGAGCGCTGGAAGTTCAAAGGTCAGAGGTCACAGAGAAGCCCCGAGTAGCTGCATCTTAGGGTTTCTGTCCCAAACAAATTTCTAAACAACTCCCCAAAACAAAATAATCAATATCACCCCACCCAAAATAAAAACCCTCACAGTTTCAACATTTTAAACCACCCATCCACCAAGAAATACTTCCACACCCACAACACACCCTCAAAACACTCATCAACCACAAACTCAAGTTGAAAACTAACAACACAGTCAAAAAGTTCAGTTTGTTTTCCAGATGATGAAAATAACAGCTTTCTACTCTCAGATTCCACCAAAAACTGCCCAAATCTTTAAAGTATTAGATATATTGAAAAAATATTGAACATTGAAGAAATGTGAAAAATATTGAAGGGTGAGCTCTCACCAATACCCTCTCAGTTTTCCTGAGTATCGTGGCCCTCAAACTGCCACCATTTTTTAATTTGAAAGTGACTACAAACAGAAAACTGAGGATGTCTCACAGCTCCACCAAGTTGATTTCAACCTGTATTATGCAGTACAGTACCCAGCAAGGATACACAAATTTAGACCATAGTCTAAGCTTCTGAGGGCCTCGACTCACCCAACCGGAGAAAATGAAGTTGGCTCTTCAATAAGCTGATCCACCCACCCCATAGCAGGCACCCAGCCCAAGTGTCCCCCAGCATGAAGCCGCTGATGCATGCCCGGCACCAGTCAGATGGTCACCCGTGACCTCCTGGTCAATCGGCCCATGCCCACCCTCCAGTTAGTGCCAGCCAACCCTTAGAGGAAAACAACCAGGATAGGCACCTACCACAGGAGAACAGACCACACTCACCCAATCTGGCTAATCCAAACTGAATCAGTCCTTCTTGGGGGCGGCAGTCAGATCATAAAGGTCCCCTCAATCACAGCCAACAGCTGACCCAGCAGACTTTCAGCCGCACCACCCACAGATTGCATTTGTTGGAACAAATGCTCAGTTCTGCAGTAAGATCACATCCAGTGTCGGCTCCAGGGTCAGTAGTCAGGCCCTTCACCAGGAACCTCACACAGAGTGCCTCCTTGCTTCTCCATGACCTCTTGATGGGAATTGCTTCAAAGCGGTCAGACTCCAACAGTAAAGGTAGTCAGGATAAACAGGAAACATCTAGCATTTGCTAGACTTTTGTCTTTCAGCTAGCAAAGTTTCTTTTTTTGTCGTCCTTGGCATCCTATTTCACCTCAATCAAAATGGCAAATTTGCATACGGACATACATGGACTGTGTTTTAAACAAACACTACCACAAATAAATAGCTCTATTAGTTCTATTACTGTATCCTGGGCGCGAGTGAAAAGGATATCTCTCAGAGGATGCCACACAGGAGATGTATTACATTACTCAACTCTGCATTACTGCAACAGTCACAGGGACTGGGTATGTATATATGACCTCCCAATGCTACAACATACCCGTGGAGCAGTTGCCATGGAGGGACTCAGGCGGATTACTGTCTTATGGGACCTTGCTTCAACTCTGTACAGAAAATTATTCAATGCGCTTGTCTGCAAGACTACTAATCAGTGCTCTAACAAGAGGCCAAAGCTCCTTATCCGGATGGCAAACAAGTGGTATCAGAATAAAAAAAAATGGGCAACAAGAATCTTTAACCTATCTCTTGTGGCAACTATGAAACTATTGATACTATTATTAATATGCTCAGGAAATGTAGAACTTAACCCAGGACCCCAAGAGGTCATCACTGCACCAACAGACTTAGCCAAGATCAAAGGGATAAGCTTTCTCCATATTAATGTATGCAGTCTGTTAAAGAAGAGCACGATGATCCAAGCCTGGGTTAACCATACCCTACCAGATATACTAGTAGTGTCTGAGATGTGGCTCAGGCCTGTCACAGCCGACAAAGACATAAACTTACCTAATTATCAAGTATTCAGAGCTGACCACCAAACTAGGGGTGGGGTGTAGCGATATATATGAAGAACAGCCTATCTGTAACCTGCCTCAACTCATTATCCATGGTAAAGAATTTGAATGCCTATCCTCAAAGTGGCCCTCTCCCACCATATCGCTGCAGCTAATCGGCTGCTATAGGCCTCCCTCAGCTGACCTCAAGCAATTATCCCACCTGGGTGACCGAATCAAAAGGAACAGAAGAAACTATAATCCTAGGGAGACCTAAACCTAAACTGGTTCTCAAAGGAGCTGCACCCTTAATATCATTCTGAGATACACATGGGTTTACACAGCTCATAAATGAACCCACCAGAATCAACAAAAGAATACAAGCAACAGCACACTATTAGATGTTATACTAGTGAATAAACCTCACCTTTTCTCGCATGTTGGAGTACTATTCAATGACATCAGTGATCACTGCCTTATTGCGGGAATAAGATCAGCATGCAAGCCGTCATCCCCACCAAGTTCACAATGAGGAGATCAAAGCAAAATTCAACATTGAGGCATATCTGGAAGAGATAAACCACTCCACATGATGGCAAGAGTTTTACTTAGCAAACACAGTGGAGATAGCATACAAGGTGCTAAATGACATTATTACAGGTGCCCTTAATATCCGTGCATCAATTTCTAAGGTACGCATCAAAAATAAAACCTACCGTTGGTTCCTCCTGACCTTAAAGCCACCCTCCTTGACAGAGACAAGTTATGGAAAAAGGCATGAAAACTAAGATATCAACTGATTGGGAGTTGTTCAAAAAGCCAGGAATATCTGTACCAGGAAAGTACGAGATGCTAAGGCTGCTTATTATATTTCTGAACTAGACTCCTCCTGCCACAACCCTGCCAAGTTCTGAAATACCATAAAAGACATAACAGGATATGATCCAAGTAACACACTCCCAGCGAAAATACACAATGACAAGGGAACCATCTCTGATAGACTGGATGTCCTGGAATCATTCAACAATCACTTTACAACCACTGGTCTAGCATTGACACCTCTCGGCTAGCCAAATGCGTTCCCATTAGGTATCAAGAACACTGAAGCACGGGTAGCAGAGTCCACCTTCTCCTTCATACCAGCCACCCTGAAGCAGGTGGAAGAATTAATATCACAGCTGGACACCAAAAAGTGCAGGTGCAGACTCCTTGATCCCTATTCTTTAAAAATTGCCATGCAAGTATTAGCAGTGCCAATAACACACCTATTTAACCTCTCACTACAACTAGGATCTATTCCATGGATCTGGAAAACAGCCCAAGTTATCCGCTACTGAAAGCAGGGGACCCCATGGACCTCAACAACTACAGGCCAATCTCTATCCTCCTGTGCTATCCAAGTTGCTAGAAAAATCCGTAAGCACCTAACTAAGAGGATATCTTGAAGAGGCTAATCTTTTAAATCCAGCGCAATCTGGATTTAGAACCAACCACAACACCATCACAGCCCTGGCTAAAGTAACCAATGACTGGAACTCGAACTGGACAAAAACATTTTGTCTGTGCTGTATTTTAGACCTGAGTAAGGCATTCGATATGGTCGACCACGAACTGCTCCTCTCCTCCTGAAATCCATAGGACTCGACTCAACCTCCATTAGATGGTTTAATAACTATCTCACAGGAAGGACCCAGCAGGTGAAGGCTGAAGGAGACCTATCACCACTCAAATCTCTCAAAGAGGAGTTCCCAAGGATCCATCATTGGCCCAATCTTATTTGCCATCTATATCAATAGCATCAACAATTACCTCACCAAAGCCACTGTACACCTGTTTGCAGATGATACAGTATTGTATGTCAGTCACCCCTCCCCGTAACAGCATGCATACAGCTACAAGCAGAATTCAACCTATTACAACACCAACTACTGGAAAAAAAATCCTGCTAAATGCAAAAAAACAAAGGCAATGTTTTTCTCCCCCAAACACAAGCCAGACACTCCTTCCCAAACAATCTCCCCACATATCCACTGTACTTGGTGAAAATCTTGAATATGTTACAAAATTCAAATATCTGGGGGTCTGGGTAGACAGTAGACTTGACTACTTAGATCATCTGGAAGATCTGCTAAAGAAAACTCCATCAGAGGCTTGGGCTCTATTACAGAATAAAGCACTTTCTCACAAGTGATTCTAAAAGAAGCTGGTCCAGGCCACATTTCTATCAGTATTAGATTATGCAGATTTCCTGTATGGCTGTTGCCCCAACTCATATCTGAGCAAACTGGACACACTTTACCATAGAGCCTTGAGGTTTATTACAGATCTTCCTCTCAGCACTCACCACTGCTCGCTTTATGCTGAAGTTGGATGGACCTCGCTCCAATTTAGAAGAGACAGGAATGCCACACTATGGACTTATAGGCGATATCAAGATGCTACCAAATTACATCTCAGACTGCTTCACACAAATCACATCAAGTAAATATGCCCTAAAGTCTAAACTTCATCATGCTTAAAGTGCCCAAATTCAATTCTCGATATGGTAGATCTGCTATCAGCTATGTCTTATCTGCCTTATGGAATACGATGCAGAAGACCCTGAAAGTGAACAGATACATCTCTTTTACATCCTTTAAATATCTGTATTCGAGGCTTATCAAAGAAAAATGTAATTGTTTCCACAAACAGTGAGTATTCCTAATCTTATCCATCTCCTCCCCAGATAGCCAACTCACGGAAGGTATCCACCTTTACTAAGAGTCACCACCCCTCACACTCCATGCACCTCTCCTTTCCATCCGCCTCCCCTTAATCCCTTGTCATATATCAGCCCTATATCCTGTTATACAAACTCCCCAGTGCCGCCCTCCTGCCCCTCTTCATAAGGCCCACAGTTTATCTGCTCACAGTATAGGCCACCATCTTCCTCCTCCCCATCAATGAGGCACACCACTTCCTGCTCCCTTCCCTTACCCTTATTACCACTACACCTGAATTTAAAGTATAGTCTGATTAGAATGTATCCTTAGACTGTGTGTATACTGAATATTCTATGTAGTATCCTGAGTGTGTGTATATTGAATATTTTTATGTATCTATATAAATTGAACCTTGACCTTGCCAGGTCCATCTTGCAAATGAGCTGTGCTCAACGATGTTCGCCTGGATAAATAAAGATTTGATTGATTGATAATACTAAAAATACAAACACACTTAAAAACTTTTAGGACTTTTAGTTACAAATGTTATGTAACCAGGGGTTGAGTTAGGGTTTGTTGTTATTTAGTGCCGGTGCCTCCATTTCTGTAACCCATTACCTGGTTAGCCTGCGTTAGGGGAGAAAACATTTGCTTGGCATCAGGCTAGATTTGCACTTCTGTACAGGGGCACCCAAGTAATTCAGAGATAGGAAGCAAGAACTGAGAATGTCCAAACCAGGGTGGGATTCTAAAGTGAGGCTTTTATTCACTTACACACAGGAATACAAAGCAAGATGGCCCCACGGGCTACACTCACTGGTTATGCAGAACTATAGAGGTCAGAACACATTTTCTTTATCATCTCAACAACTTTTACCCTCAGGTTCTGAACACACTGAGCTCTCAGCCTGAACTGGTACTCTCTCTATCTTGGATTCCCTGGCATGACCCTCAGCCAGCACTGGTACACATTGCCACATGGCATGGACATTTCTGTTGGTGGTTCCCTCTACCACCCATGAGCACTTCCTAACTCTAAAGGAAAAACCACACATCCTTAATCCCACATCTAGGTACTTTCTGCAGACATTGGCCAAGTGCCTGGGAGGAAGCCATAGGTGCCCAATGTGAATCTGTGGAGGTAAATCTGGATTCTCCAGATGAAGGGTCTCCACCTCTTGTCCCCCAATCCATACCCGGTCATTCATTTGGAGTCAACACCTTTCCTGTGAACCTCTCTGTTTGTAGAATGCTATCTTGAAATGTATATCACATTTAACAATCTACAGTCTTTGGTACTGGTGTCCTGACTTGCAGCATTCTCTAAGTGGCTATATCCATCCCTGTAGATCCCCACTGATTAGACGCATTTCGAGTCATACACATAACCAAAGTATTGTACTTGGTTGTCCTTTTCTGACCCACAGTAGCAGATACTTTACACAACAGGCTCAGTGAAAACATAGGCTCTCTGGCAGAGCAGACCCACCATGGTTCTCAAGTGCCCCAGGGCTTCTCTCACAAGAAAAACAAATATTTCTGGTGCCTCTGCACAAATCTTTTCATCAGGCAGCTTTTCTCCTTCCAGCATGGCCGGGGATTGCCCTGAGCAGCTGGTCTAGTTCCCCATCCCTGTCAGGGATGGGGTACTAGAACTCCACTGGGGATTGGTCTCAACCACTTCAGCAAGTATTCTTCTGTGTCCTTCTCTGGGGTGAGAACACACACCCTCTTCTGGTAGCTCTGAACAGGCAGGGGCTATGCAGGGCTGCCAACTGCACTGCACCTCCTCCTCCACTGAGTCTCCCACTAGACTACTACACACTTTGAAAACCCAACATTCTAATCTAACCCCAGCTGCAACATTCCACTGTGGCTTATGCTGCTGTGAGAATTCTAAATGATGTCATCCCTCCAGGTCAGCTGAGACTGAGGACAGAGTGAGACAGTGTGAAACCCATTTAACTCGTGTCTCACAAGCTGCCTTTCCTGCCTGCCACTTGATCTAAGTGGGTTCTAGAAACCCGGGTGACAAGGGGTTACACCACCCTCGGCCAGGAAAAAACTGTCCACAGTCATTACTTACCGACCCAGGCCATCCTACCCTCTGTGGTACCCTACGGAGAGGGGTGATCAGACCCTCTCTTACCATGTGCTAGGCACAGGTAGGCAACACCAAGGGCCCAGAGGCCATCGAATGACGCATCAGCCTCTACTCTGTGATCTTTCTATGGTTACCTAGTGGCCCTGGTAGGAGTGCCCAGAGCATAGCCCTAATAGTAATCAGTACTGAGGACCCTATGCCCTGTCAGGACCACAACCCGTCTATCCCCAGCCCTCCAGAGAAAACCTATCTGACCATAAACCCAAAATGTACCCAAAAACAGGAACCTCCCCAAGTCCTGGACACCTGCAACCAAACACACACAAGGAGCTAATACTATACCCTAGGTATTTCTCCCACACTTCCCCTCAACCATACCTGTGGAAGGAAAAGTTAAATACAGTTAGCAACAACACTACACTTTAAACACTACTACTTTAAAGCACATTAAGGATTCCGCTGAGTTTCTCTTCCTCTTACGTGCCTTCTCTTCTTGTCTTCTTCAGGAACACCTGCAAGAGAAAAGACAAAATGACCCCTATTCTGCAAACACAGTACTATCTAACCCCACCATCTAAACACTGGAGAATCCCAAAAATATTTTTTAGAAAAGTAGAAAAACAGTAGAAACAATAGAAATGGTAGAAAAATGAAATTTTTATAATACACATTTTGGGGATGGAGTGCCTAAAGTCCCATCTAGTGACAACAGTGCCTGAAGGCAAGTCCAAGAAAGAGTCTCTCTGGGCTGGAGGCCCAGTGAAGCCAGATTCTGGTAGGACTGTAATCCCGAAAGGTAGAGTCTTTGAGGACAGTTCAAGCAGTCTGAAGTCTTCTAGGTGTAGGGGTATACTGCAGTGTCATTAAAATAGAAAAGTCTGGACTTACCAGTCCCTTGAAGATTGAAATCAATATGACACCTGGATTTCCAGCGAAGACTCTCCTGGCAGTATTCATCTGATATAGCTGGGCAGACATCTTCCGGAAAACGACAGGATGGCACATCTGGAAACTGTTGGGCTGATGTCATCTAGGAGGTGGAACCTTGGAACAGGACAGGAAACAGCTGGTCTGAAGTCACCAAAATCCCAGGCAATGAATCAGGATACAGCTGGGCTGGTGTCCTCTCTGGATATGAAGTCATCTGGAAGGACAGTCGATCGAATCTGGAAAGCCAGTACACTGCAAAGCTGATGAATCTGGGGCACCTGGTTCCTGGAATGCCAGACAGTTGGAACAACATAGGTATGGCAATGGCTGGATGGCAGCACTGGCTACCACTGCTCTGCTTTCCACTTGGTAGGCATGGGCACATTTGCAGAAGTTGTCTGCACTGTGGGAAGTAACACAATGGGTCAGGTGCATGATTATTACCCCATCTAGGCACTCATAATTCACATTGAAAAAGGTTTCATGCCCTCTGCATCCACAATCTGAACAGTGTCTATGAATAGTGTTCTGCACACTTTCCATTGTCTGAATTTCTCTTGTAGCACTCTGTCTCAGACTTAGCGACTTGCACCAGAATGGATAAATATTGTGGCCTTTTCCACTATCCAGGATTTCCTGTTTCTTTCAATCTCCTCCCAGACTCTTTGAGGAAAGGTAGGAAAGGATATCTCATAGATCTCATTCACCTTCCTATGAACCAGTCTTTCCTCTTTACTACACTTGGTCAACTTGAGACCTGTGGCCTGGCTTGAGGGGTGGCCAGTCCTGATTCTTACAGCTATGCATACTTAATGCTACATAAATTGGATCTTTGACTCCTCCTTGTGGGGACAGGGCTGAGAGTCACCAATCTCCTTCCATTCGCCCTCCAAGGCAAGAGCCCAAGGCTGTGGATCTGCACCTTCTTCATAGGGCCACATAGGTTCCCCTCATCCTCTTCCTCACTGAGGATCTGAGCTCAGGAGTGAGCAGTTGTCCTCACTCATGAGACTATCCACTCCTCACTGGGTGCAGAGGTTGACACCTCCCATTCAAGGTCTCCCTCAGCTCATCTTCTCCTATGAGACTTGGGCTAGGCCCTCTCTCCGAGGATCTGCTGATGCTCCCTCCACAATGCCTCTCTGTGACTTGGATTCAGATACATCAGTACTTTGTTCTACCTGTAGATCTGCACCCTTTTGCTTTGTGCCACACTCTACTGAGCCTCCTCCAACAGGCTCTACCTGGTGCTGCGCTGCCAACTACATGTTCTTGAATTTCTGTCATATGGGAGCCAAAATAATCTTAGGTATTTGGTTAGCCATGTCTCTAGGCACCCAGAACAGTGAGGAACCATGAAGATGCCCTTCCAGCCTTTAAGCACATTATGCACCTCTTACTGGATATCCAGGAATCACCACATGAGGAGGCAAACGTCCCCATAGTAATGTCTCTCAATATCTTTCGATCTGTTTACTTCTTCTACTATCATAGCCTGGGCATGATCTGGGTAGCAGGTTGATCCAAGCCATGACTGCAGAAAAACATAAGCTCACTGTTATCTCAAGTCCCTCCGTTGGAAAACTTTTACAAAATGGCTCCCCTGCTGCTGTGTTTACTTTACTACTCACCCTGTAATGGCAGTGGCAGCACTCCTGCGCATCAATGTTCTGTTTCTGACTCAAGCCACTGCGCATCTGATTTACAAACTCTACTGATAAAGTTCATTCAAACTGTTTAAACTGCACTGTCTGTTCTCTTAGCACATTTATGAGTTTTTACTGGACTTTCTACTTGTTGTAACTCACTGTTCTTGCTTAAAAGTCCCTAAAGCCACAGTATTTCATCACACAGGATTGCCTGTATTTCTTGTTGCATCTTTCATACAACCGCAGTCTCTCACATGGCTTTGAAAATTATACTGTTGCTGAACCCTCAATTATGACACAGTCCTTTGCAAAATAGTCGCACTGCTACACACAGATTCAGCTGGCTTTAGTTCAAATCACAGTTTGAGTTGCTTGTAGCTTGGTACTCACGTAATCAGTAGCTGGTTATTGCGATGGAAAACTTGGCCTACAGCCGGTCTTTATTTATTTATTTATTTATTTCGTTTTTGTTGACGGGTAAGTGCACTAGACAAATCCTGCCTATTTTCACACATGACCGGGGGAGGGAGAGGATACAGATGAATGCCAACTGACCTTGAACCATATTAAGCTGTTGGTGGTATTTTTAGTAATGAGGGAAATGTGGCCAGGACACCAGGAAATTTCCTACTCTTTTCAATATGTGCCATGGAATCTTTTACATACACTTGAACTACCACCAATCCAGGCAGATGGGACCTCAGTTTAACGTCTCTTCTGAAAGATGGCCCTCAGAAGTGCAGCACCCTCTCATGCTGCACTACAGTGTCAGTACTGGGATATTAACCCTAGTGCCAGATGTGGGAACTGAACCCATAGCCCTCTGATCTGCCGGCCTCAGAGGTGAGTGTGCTACCTACTGAGCCACTGAGGCCTCTGGAATGAAGCAGGCTGGCAGTCCTGCTGATTGTTCCTCTGAACACCTTGATCTCTTCTCAGATGAATCGAAATGTGGGTTAAGCCTGATTTTAAATGGAAAAGTCTGATTTTACCATTTTATAACATTTTCAGTCACTGCGATGCTCCTCCTGGCAAGCCAGTTTGCACACTACCTCTCTCTCCTCTCAAACACTGTGCAGTCACTCTAGAGCTGGCTTGGGTGTGGGACTGATTGCAGTCTCACCAACACTTGACGCCATGCAAATGAGCCTCTTTCTTCTGGTGCTCTTCTCCTCCATGGCAATCATCGAGCAGGCAAAATTTAAGCTGCAAACCACACTTTTTTTCTCAACTGTGGCTCCTCGCGGGAGCACCAGTTTGATCATTTTCATGCCATTTCACTCAGCGACTCTCTCTGTCCATACAAGCACTTCCAATGTCTAGGCACAAATCTCTGTTTGTTTCCCATAATTTTCCACACTTTTCTTGTCACACAATACTTTAAAAGCTGGCAAACATTATAACTTTGATGAAGGACAAGGGCACACACTCTCGGGCTTTAATGCTCCTTAGTAAACTGATGGCACAATTACAGCAGCACATGAACAGCAGCACACAGCAGGACATTTGGGTGGCAATGCTTCTACTTTTTGGGCTACCTACTGCCAGACAGCCAAAATGCTAGCCCTAATCTGAGCAAATATTTCTTGTTCTCCCAAGATTCCAAACACAAATCCTCAGCGGTGCCTCCAATTTTTAACCAGGGCTTGGTTTAGGGTTTTGTTGTTATTTAGCGCCAGTGCCTCCATTTTGTAACCCATTACCTGGTTAGCCTGGGTTCGGGAGAAAACATTCCCTCTGTATCAGGGCTAGGTTTGCACTTCTGGATAGGGGCACCCAAGTAACTCCAGAGACAGGAAGCAAGAACTGAGAATGCCCAAACCAGGGTGGGATTCTAAAGTGGGGCTTTTATTCACTTAAACACAGGAATACAAAGCAAGATGGACCCCTCGGGCTATACTCACTGGTTATGCAGAACTATAGAGGTCAGAACACATCTTCTTCATCATCACAACAACTTTTACCCTCAAGTTCTGAACACACTGGGCTCTCAGCCCGAACTGATACTCTCTCTATCTTGGATTCACTGGCATGACCCTCAGCCAGCACTGGCACACATTTCCATATGGCATGGACATTTCTGTTGGTGGCTCCCTCTATCACCCATGAGCACTTCAAGCTCTAAAGAGAAAACACACATCCTTAATCCCACATCTGGGTACTTTCTGCAGACAATGGCCAAGTGCCTGGGAGAAAGCTATAGGTGCCCAATGTTGAATCCATGAAGGTAAATCTGGATTCTCCAGATGGGGTCTCCCACCTATTGTCCCAAAATCCAAACCCAGCTATTCATTTGGAGTCAACACCTTTCCTGTGAAACTCTTTGTAGAATGCTATCTCGAAATGTATATCACATTTAACAATCTACTGTCTTTGGTAACAGGTGTCCTGACTTGCACCGATCTCTAAGTGTCTATGTCCATCCCTGTAGACCCCACTGATTAGATGCATTTCAAGTTATACACATAACTTAAAGTATTGTACTTGGCTGTCCTTTCCTGACCCACAGTAGCAGATACTTTACACAACAGGCTCGGTGAAAACATAGGCTCTCTGGCAGAGCAGACTCCCATGGTTCACAGGTGCCCAAGCGCTTCTCTCACAAAAAAACACATACTTCTAGTGCTCCTGCACAAATCTTCTCATCAGGCAGCTTTTCTTCCTCCAGCAGGGCCAGGGGATTGCCCCTGAGAAGCTGGTTTGGTTCCCCATCCCTCTCAGGGATAGGGCACTGGAACCCACTGGGGATTGGTCTCAACCACTTCAGCAAGTATTCTTCTGTATCCTTCTCTAGGCGAGAACACACACCATCTTCTGTGGTAGCTCTGAACAGAGCAGGGCTATGATGGACTACCAACTGCAGCACACCTCCTCCTTCCACTAAGTCTCCCACTAGACTACTACACACTTTGAAAACCCAACGTTCTAACTAACTCCCAGCTGCAACATTCCACTGTGGCTTATGCTGCTGTGAGAATTCTAAATGATGTCATCCTCCAGCTTAGCTGAGACTGAGAACAGAGTGAGGCAGTGTGAAACCCATTTAACTGGTGTCCCACAAGCTGTCTTTTCCTGCCTACCACTAGATCTAAGTGGATTCTAGTAACCCTGGTTGACAAGGGGTTACAGTTATAACAGAATGTTACAAACAAACTATCTTCCAAACTACGGCTGGCTCAACGTGGCCACTATCTTGATAAGTAAGTCAAGTAAATACAACAGGGCAATTCAAAATGTATTTTCCAAGGGAAACACTAAACAGACAAAGGAAAGAAAGACAGTGGCAGAAAAAGGGAAATGGGTGGACTATTAGCAGAAGAAAAAAGCGGAAACAGGATTAGCTACTGGAGCAGATGTGGATGAAGAGGTCAGGAAGGAAGGACTCTGAATGTCAGAGGAGTGGGAGGAGCTGACAGCCAGATGGTGATTGTTCCTAGTAGTGTGTGAAGCCAATAAAATATGAAAAGATCTACCACATCGTGAAGTTAATTTGCATGGTGAAGTGTTACTTCACAAAGAGAGCCAATTTTGCAAAGCTGAGAATTCAGAACTTTATTAGCGCAGTTCACATAGCCCTATGACAAGTTCTCAAAAACTAAACAATGTATCATGTGACCTGCAGAGACTACAGGTCACATTTTTCTGGAATTGCATGTAGACCATTAGGAGGGTGTGTTCACTGCAGTCTTAAGTAGAGAGAGCTGGACTTAAGTCTTTCACTCTGAATGTATTTTTGTCACTTGAATAAATCCTCTAAAGTGGTTCATTGATCTGCAGTGCACTGCATATCTTGTGTGTTGTAGTTTGTTGTGTTTAACAACATTATTTAATGTAAGACTGTGTTTTTGTTTGAGCTACTTTTTCAGTCAGGTAGCACTTCTGTGAGTGGAAGGTAAGTGCAGCTTGACTGAAAGGTCTGTATGGCAGTAGAAATATCTATTGCTTATTTATCTTTTCAGTCAGTCTGTGTCAAGGGTTTTACTCTTAATGTGGCAGGGATCTATCCCATTTGCTGAGTTAATTTATCTGATGGTCTATGGAGCAGCAAATGATGCAGCCCTTCACAGAATCAGGGTAGCCTTTAACAAATCCCACCCCATGTAGCATACCCATGAACTATAATCCCATTCTTGCTGGCTTAACTTAGATAATAGAATTCAATACCAAGTCTGCCTTCTCACTAAGAAAGCCACTCTTTTCCTCTCTACCCCAGGGTGCTTGGCCTCCTCCTCCCCAACAACAGCATCAGAAACACCCAAAACAAGAGCTGTCAGTCCCTAAACTGCCCTTTCACTGAACCTTCCAAGGTCAGCGATCCTTCGAATATAGGGCCCCTCATGGTTCAACTCCTAAGTACTGACCTTCTATCCAGTACTAAAACTGGCCACTTCAAAATGAACCTTAGGGCTCACCTAGTGACCAATGGTGCTAAGTGTGACTGTGATTGGTAGCACTTATTTCCTCTCCCAGCTCTTCCCATACTTTCTCCCCTTCCCCAGCTACCACTCCCATGACAAGGCTTCTCTGAGCTGCTTTCTGCTCATACACCCCCTTGGCCACTCCCTGCTCCCATTATCCTTCCCTCTCCCTCTCTTTCACCCCCCATTCATTACCTTTTACTTTCTCTCCTCCATTCCCCTTTCTGCTACTGGATTAATCTTCGTGAAATTTATTCTTACTGTACCTCAATATTGTTTTGTACCAAACATGCTGACCATGTAATCTTATAGTAACTGATTAGATCTAAGCCTCTTATTGTTTCTTAATGCCCATTTGTTTTGTATATCCCTTTTTTTTTGGTGCACCCTGACACAGAACCTTTGTAAATGAGCTTTTAGCTCAAAGGTGTTAATTCCTAGCATCGATAAGATACAAAAAAAAATCATTTAATTATAGTTAATCTAATATTTTGTCCTTCTCTATATTAATCTTTTACAAGACTTGACGAGTTCTTAAAGTAGCAATGCTCTGTCACATTACTACTGAGAGCTGAGCTGGGACTTGTTGTGACAGCTGAGTTATAAAATGATTATATCTTTTTGTTGACCTAGTTTAGTAAACTTCTTTTTATTCTTTTTGTTACTGGAGACACTGCTGATCCCTTGGGATGCTTTCCACTGCAATGACTACGGCCTATCTGCAATTTCAGCATCAGTTTAAGAATATTATTGTGTGAAATGTTTCTCTTGGCTTTATTTTCACTTTAATTATTGTTGTATTTCTGTGGGTCAGCCACTTTTATATATCTGATCTGAGTGACTCAGTCATTCTCATTTGAAGCACCGGCAGTGAATTTAATTATTTCAGAGCACATCTATCTGGTATTAAAGTGAGTGGGAACAGAAGGCACTTTGTTAAAGGAAGAGATGCAGGATGCATAGCAAAGATGGCAGGGACATCAGTGGGAATAAGATTGTGCAGTACCTAATGCAGCAGAAGTTGGCAGTGGTGGCATTAGTGTTTTTTCTTTTACTACAATTGTGTTATTCGTGTTGGCTGGAACTGGGGAGGCAGCAGTAGGAGGAGCAGTAGATCAGGTCGCAAAATGTCAGGACTAGTTGAGAAGCAAGAGGAATGGATGTTGCTGTTGTTGCTGGTGCTGACCCTGTTGTGCAAGAGTCATGTGATGCTAATGAGCATGTCCCAATACAAGGTGTGGAGCAAGAGATGGAGATGGTAGATGGGCAGTCAGAAATAAAAATAATATGGGTAAGGAGGGTTAAGAAGAGGATGATACAGCTGAGTATGAGGATATTTGCTGGGATAGTGGTGATGATATAGAAAACTGTGGGAACCAGAAAATAAATGATGAGGCTGGTACTGATGAGGGAGTAAGTGCAGTTCAAAGACTTGTACTGTCTTAGCCAAATCCTGAAAGTCACTCATACTCCTACACTGATTTTTCTCCTAGTGTTAGGCTCAGCATACCCAGTGCCCCAAAAGGCAGGCTGAAATGTGCAAATAACTACCCAGTCACATATGCTGTAACCACTATCACCCCATCCCTTCCCTGACCCATGTAAAAGTAAGGACCTGCAAATCTCTTGTTTGGGATTTCTATGTACTGAATCCTGAAAATGATGCAGTGGTAAAATGTCAACTTTTCAAGTTCATGTCAACAGGGGAAGAAAGGGCAGTCACAAGCACTGGTGGGTAACATACACATTTAAAGTCATGACACTTTGGACCCTGGACAATACCAGAAGTTAAGTGATGCAGGTTTAGGGAATTCTCATCATCAAAGCTTGTTTAAACGAACTTCCTCTGTTACTTTAAAATGTAAACCATTCTGTATGCAGACAATTTGATAATATACTGTCAGGAAAATTTATTGAGGAAATATCAACTGCTTTAAGTGATGGTTTTGGTAGAGTTTGTACTTGTTTTTGAGTAATTCATTAGTTTTGAATTCGGTTAAGACAAAATCTATGGTTTTTGGGACCATGGGAATGCTAAGTACAAATCCAACATTAAGCTTGTTTGATCAAAATGGACAGGTTATAGAACAAGCTTTTCTTTTAAATATCTTGGTGTTTTGTTGGATTCTAGTTTGACCTTTTCCCCTCAAGTTTGTTCAGTTATCAGTACAATAAATCAAAGCTAGGTCTGTTATATAAATATAAGGATTATTTTTCTTTTGTGGTTAGAAAAGCCTTAGCATTACGATCATTATTACCACTTTATGATTATGTTTCTCATATTTATTTGGGGTTAGTAGTAGGAATTGCAACTGTTGAAGGTGGCCTATAATAATATTTGTAGATTTGTTTTATTAGAATCTTCCTGATTACACCATTGTTTATTGTACTTTAGGTTAGGTTGGTTGTCTCCCTTGAAAGAACAAAATATTTTTCTGTTGAATGATTTTTAAAAGTGTGTTCTTAGGGTCCCAATTTCCACTTAATAGTTTAATTAAATTGAGAAGTGTTCACCCTAGTCTGCACTCATCTGAAGGTATTACATTAGTTGTTGAATTGTCTAAACTGAAAATTGCTTCCCTTGCCTTCTCTGTTGCTGCCCCCTTCCTTGGAATGTACTCCTTGTTTATTTGACAGGCAACATCAATTGGTGGTTTAGAAAAAAATTGATAGAATTTTTTGTTGAAGTATCAATGTGTTTGTAATATTTAATGTCTGTAAAGTTTGTGTATTGTTTATTTTGTATTGTTTTTGTGTGTTTCGTATTGATGTTCCAGGTAGGACCTGAAAAGGGCCTTTAGTCCAGTGTCATTTACTTGGTTAACAAATGAATGAAAAAATAAAAAGCTATTTATTGGTCTGCAGATACCCATGAGAAGGGAGGGAGGGTAGCAGATGAGGCTTAGGTCGCTGAGAAGGAATAAAGAGAGGTGGAGTCTTGAGGATTTCCTAGTAGCACATATACCAGTATCGTCAAGTTGAGTAGGCCACCCCAGCACAGTAAAATAATCACACCAGTGAGAATGACACAAAAATCACTGATATCTCTGAACACTAATTGTGCAACCTTAGAAATCAAATATTATCCCACCAACACTGCAGCCATGACTGATCCAGCTGTTCGATAGCCCCACCAGGAGAAAGGATGTAGCCTACACTACAAAGTATGTTTGAGAAACATGTAAAATATCAATCCATTTATGCCATAGCACACATGTTGAATGCAGCAGCTGCTAAAATGCTGACAACTGATATTTTACCATACTTTGTTGAGAATGAGGGTTTCAGCATTTGATGGCCCATGTCTGCCCCAAATAATAGATTTCAACATTTACATATTTCTCATTGTGTGCTATGCAAAACTGTATGGACAGTGTCACACATAGTAAGCCATGCCCTGCAGCATTCTGCATTAACATACATACTCCTTAGCAAAGATATGTGAACTAGTGGGTAAACAACTAATAGATAGTTTATGTGCAATACAGCACCTTGTGAACTGGTGCCAGGAGTACTATTGACTAGAGATTGGGAGCATGTGCACTAAGCCAAACTGCAGTGGTAGCAACACTTTGGCTATTCACCAGCACATCACACTGGTAAAAATGTCTCACTGGAGCACACACTGCTTAGAAAATCATGTTAGCACTAACAGAGATTGATGCATGGCTTCAAACACATTCTCTAAAGGCAGATTTTATTGCAAGAAATAATGGCTCCAATGTTGCTAAGTGCGTCATTGACAGTGGGTGTTCAGAGTGCCATGCCTGGCACTGTCTAATTCTTATTGTGTATGTTTTTTCTCACATCCTTATGTTAAGGCAATGTTGATTGTGGCCCATCAAATCTGAGTGTCCACTTTACCCATTCAGAAAAGGCCAGTGAGTCCTTGACCAGCGGTGGCAGCCACAGATACAGGAACAGAATAAACTGCCTCAGCACTAAATGAAGTTGGAAGTCATGATAACATGGAACTCGACACTGTACACAATAGACTACTTGCACGGACAGTATAAAGCTATATCAGAATACTGATTTATCCACAAACCATGAAATTGCCAGAGTATTCTTGTTTCTGACAAATCTGTGATGACTAATAGATAGCCTAAAAACATTCTCAGGCCATTACAGCATGCAGCACAGGCAGTGAGTGGGGAACAGCTTGTATAAGCAATGCCATACCTCTTCTAGGGTGTTGAGGTAGGCTCTCCTGAATGTATAGCAGCTGCTTGAGGCACGTGGTGAATCACCAGTGATGAGGCCCACTTTCTGGGCTGATTTTCAGTGTATATTCTCTCTCTTTCTCTCTAGTTTGTCTTCTCTGTATTATCGGTTGGCTCAGCTTTTTTGAACTGTGGACAGGCTGTGCAACCCAGCATGTCTACAAGTTTAGAAAGCTTTTCACAATTAAAGTGCAAGGAACTTGTTTCTTCACAAATAAGGTAGCCAACATCATTGCAGATCTGTGTCCAGTGGCTTCTAAGGGGATGCTGTTAAACAACATGAGTTCACAGTACCTCAATTTTCTTGGAGTTCCTTCAGCTGACCTGATTTTGTGGATGTCATGAGGATTATCCATTGTGTGCACCCTACAAGCTGTAGTTTGGATCCTGGACTGACCTCCCTAATATTGGGTTGTAGTGACATCATCGGTCCAATCCTTGTGTGAATAGTCTGGTGCGCACTGGAATCGGGTGAGTTTCCTATCTCCCTGAAAAGGCGGTGGTGACACATCTCTTGAAGAAAGTTACCATGGACCCGGACTGTTTCACAAACTACAGATCTATCTCAAACCTACCTTTTATTGGGAAATTGATTGAGAAGGTAGTGGCGGTCCAATTGGAGAACCATTTAACCATCCATGACATCTGAACCCTTCCAATCCAGTTTAGTAAAGACATAGCACCGAGACTGTGCTGGTTTGGGTGCTTAATGATCTTCTGAGGGTGAGAGACCAGAAGAGACGTTCTACTCTAGTTCATCTTGATCTCTCATCAGCTTTTGACACTGTGGATCACGTGGTGTTGTTAGCGCACCTGAGGCAGATTTGGAATATCGGAATTGTCCCTCGATGGTTCACCTCATTCCTCACTGGGAGATCACAAAGAGTTATGTCTGGGATTTTTCCTCAGACCCAACTTCTTTGTTGTGTGAGGTGCCTCATGGTTCTGTGCTATCTCCCATGTTATTTGCGGTATATATGCTGCCCTTTGGAGACATTATAAGATGGTATGAGCTGAGGTTTCACTGCTATGAAGGTAATACACAGCTATACCTGTCTTTTGCTCCTGACCAGGATGGAGCTCTCTCGATGTTAACAACTGTCTGAAAGAAATCTAGGATTGGTTGGATTCTAGTTAGCTGAAGTTGAACTCAGAAAAGACAGAGGTTTTCGTTGTGGATCCAGGCTGTCGGATAGAGAGCCGCCTTTTGGTGCACCCTCAGGAATTTTTCTTGGCAGTGTGTCACTTCTGACCTCGAGCGTGTCGTAACCTGGGGTTATCTTGAATGACAGGCTGACACTACAATCACAGGTGTCAGCAGTCATCGAGACTTCCTTTTACCATCTTAGGAATATCGCTAGAGTGAAGCACCTTGTTCCATCTGACGATCTACCGACGATGGTCCACGCCTTTGTGTCCTCACGTTTGGACTACTGCAACTCCCAGTATTTTGGGCTTTCTGGGGTTGAAATCTGCCACCTTCAGCTAGTGCAGAATGCAGCAGCCCAGGTCTTGGCTGGGATGAGCAGGTCTTGTCATATTACCCGGTGCTGCGCGATCTGCACTGGCTTCCTTTTCAGTGGCAAATCACCTTTAAAGTATGTTTACTGATTTTCAAAGCCCTACATGATCAGGGTCCAGCCTATCTGAAGATCTTCTGGCTCTTTACTGCCCTGGCCTATAGCTCTGCTCTCGGCGATGAGGGTTGCTAGAGATTCCAAGAGTGAGTTTAAATTCATCTCGCTGTAGAGCTTTTTCTTATGCTGCACCCACTCTTTGGAATTCTCTACCCACCGGTTATGGGAGTGCACCTCCGTGGAGGTATTTAAGAGGGTTTAAAACTCATTTTATCAAATTGCCTTCTTGGAGTATTGATTGTGTTGAAGCTGCTTAAATATATTGTAGTTTTATCTGTGTTTCATGTTGAATTTTAATGTTCGATTTGTATTATTTGTTTTGTACAGAGCCTTGAAAACTGAAAGGTGCTTTAGAAATAAAATTTATTATTATTATTATTATTATTACTATTATTATTGCCCCTCTCTTCTTGAGCCAATCGCTCCCTTGTTCACTGTCTCCTTTCTTTTTTCCCCTTTTGTGTTGGCAAGTACCATTGTACTGTATATAGTGTTTGCTTATTTCAGTCACACATGTAACCTCTTGCCTAATTTGCCTTAATTGTTGTTGTCCTCTTAATGCCTCCCATAAGCTGTAGTTTTGTTTGTTACTGTAATGACCATGACATGAAACCTATGAAATGAGTCTGTACTCAAAGGTTAATCTGAGAACTTAATAAATAAATAAATGAATAAATAAAATCTGATCACCGTGCCCAGATGGAACACTTGCTGTATGCGTTGGAATGAAATACACATAGTTCCGCATCCTGCACTTTACCAAGTGTGAGATTGCCACCATGCTGGACACACTGTATAAACGTGGTCTTACATCTGTCTTGAAAGGTGGCTAGGATAAGGTGAAGAACTTGACTTAGCATTTGATTAGACAGATTCATGAGGCACACATGCTGAAAAACAGTTATCAAAAGCACAAGAGAGACCAAACTTTGCTACCACTACATATCTAAATGTGGTAGCAGAAATGTTCAGTGGCAAAGACAAAATTCTAATCAGTCCACTGTGAAATGTGTTGACACAAGTTTGAAAGGAATAAATATAGGAAAAGGAACAGGTTGTAGATTATGATGCAGGGTTGCATACAGGTGAAAAATGGTAAATACCTATTTGGTGGAGAATAAACAGTTGAACATAAATGATCGGCTTTTGTACTGGAGTGGCAAGGTTACTAATTGGCCAGCACAGACTTCAGTAGCCATTATATACTTCAGCTGTTAAACCTCTAGTGTCAGTGTTGAGCATGCCTTTGGTTCAGCGGGACCATCAGGATGAGCAGGTGTACCTATTTGTTGCCCACAAATTGTGGGAATGCTAACAATTGTTAAACTAAGTTCACAGTATATTCCTCAGCAGACCATGATATCTCCATTTATGCCATATGAAGCTGACAGTGTTGGTTTTGATAATGAGGATGACCATTGCATTGGTGGCAGTAATGGCAGATTGACAGCATGAAAGGTGGATGAAACCACATGGAGCAGGAATTCCCAGATAGTGACAACTTCAGACTGGAGGACTGAGAGGTTATTTCTTTACACTGGAAGAGGAAACATGAATGACTGTATATCATGCTCAATCCTGATTTCATCTCAAATTTCTCATTCCATTCTCATTCTCATTTTCTAAAGTGGTCTTATTATCTTTCCTGTACTGTGCGTTATCAGTCTTGATGATTCCTGTTTTTCTCATTTTCAATATCTCAAGATACAGCTTGTTTTCATGCTGCTCAGGGCTATGGCATGGGTTTGGGACAAGGGTGTACCAAAATTAACAGAGTAGGACACTCTCAGTGTCCTTATTGTGTAATCACCTACTTATCCTGCAACATCCTTCTCTGCCATCTCCTCAACATGAACAGATGTACAGTGCATCTTTCCATTTCACCCTTTTCTGCTCAAATATGAGGAATGCTACTCCCACCATGATGAGGATGATAATGATGATTCTGACACATCCATTAAAATAATCAGCAGACTAACCTGACTGATGCCACTACATGCAAGTGAATATAACACTGACCATTGGATTAATTATGAACCAGGTCATACTCCTGTGTCCTCTGAAGTTTCCACTTCACAGATGCAGTAGGTCCCTTAATGGATTTTGATGGATGCCTCCCCAACAGTTGAGCAAACTACTGCCTAATGATACCAAATTTGCTGATATGTGATATAACTACTTCACTGGCCAGATTTCTACCATTTCAGGAGGCCACTGTCATCCATAATTCGATGGTAAGTACCTTTTCTAACTGATTTTTCTGGCACATAACTTGATAAGGACCATTGGTCACTTGAGTCTATATAATTTGACTATTGTCTTCACAGGTCTTTTTCTTGTCCTGCTGCTTCCTCCTCCTCATCCAGCAAGCAAGTCAGCTCCTCCACCACCTCTTTGGAACTGTCATGCCATTACAAGGTATGGCAAAACTAATATGATGGTAAATATCCATCCTGTTTCTCTTTCTTTTCATTTTTATTTCATTTTATCTTTCAATAGTATAACATAACAAGGAATAGACAAAGGATATACTGTGCAGCCACCACATTGGCTACTTTACTTGATTATAAAATGAATTCACTCTTGTCTTCAAAGGTCATAGGTACAACATAACTTGGGTGGACAATGGATATACCATGTGTCCACCATGGATGTATGTGATAAAGGCGAGTCTGAAAAGCACCTGTCACATGAAGCGACCTAAAACAGCCCGTGGTCAAGAGTGCGCCTGATACTGTAGCGACTGCCGCAAACAGCGCCACGGTCGCAAATATTTGCATTCTTCACACACAAAAATATTTTTATGTAGGGGTCTGCCCTCCACTGCACTCCCTTTAGGGCAAGCCCTGCATGCCCCAAACTAAAATAATCAACTTCAGGTGGTGTGGACCGAGGGCAAGTTTGTTTTTAAATATTGTTTCTGAAGCCAGACCCGAACATGGGTCTGCTGGCATAGCAGTGGTGTATACCAATACGTTATGCAGCCAGCTCAGCAGGAATCTGGCACACAGGATCTTATGTCCTGTACTAGTGAGATAGCTCCTTGTTATCCTCGTTCTACAGGATATAGCGACCTATTTCAGTACTCACTCTCAGTGACAGCAGTATTATTGAGTCACTCAAATTGTAGCGCTCAAAAATACGCATGCTACATGGGTGCTACCAACCACCAAAATGGCCATCTGAGTTTAAAATGTGATTCTCATCTTCACAGGTCTCATCCACAAGTACAACAAAACAGTGAGAAGACAATGAATATAATATGCAGCTACCCATTAGGCTACTTGAATTCAGTCTAAATAATTTTAATCCTGTCTCCAAAGATCTCTTCTATTGTTTTCTGGCTTCCCTCCTCTTCCTCCCCTCCTCCTCTTCCTCCTCCAGCAAGTCACCTGTCTCCTCCATGCCACATCTTGGGCACCATTATGCTATTACACAGCAAGGCCATCACTATTATAATGGCATGTATCCTTCCTTAATTTCTTTTCTTTTCATTTTTCATATCCTTTTCTTTTACTGAACCTGTGACAGGGAGAAAAATTTCATGTGCCACCAGATTGACTGACTGGTTCTATATAATATGAGACTTGTCTTCACATGTCAATGATACAACAAGACTGAGTGGACAATGTACACACCATGTGACACCCATTGCATATTTGAATACAGTCTAAATAATTTTACTCTTGTCCTCACAGTTGTCTCCGTCTCCTCCTCCACCACTTCATGAGACCTGTTGTGCCATTAGATGGCATGGCCATCATTAATGTAGTGGTAAGTATGCTTCAAAATGTATTTTTCTTTTCCTTTTTAATTCTCTTTCTTTTTAATAATGGGTACAACATGACAGGAAATCAGTGAAGCAGTTGTGCTACTGCTCATGATGCTGGAGACCATGGATTGGAAGCCAGACTGAGTCATCAGGATCAGTAGGGAAAAGAAGGACCCAGAGGATGCTCTCCTCCTAAAAAGGAGGTCCCTGTGCTCCATCAGACTACTGCCATGTTACTACCACCTGGGTGACCACAGGTGGTGGTGCAACATAGAGCTGTGATGAGAGCAGGTGCCTTCTAACTGGTACAGCTGTTGAGGGCAGCTGAATGACAAAAGAGTAGAACATGTAACAAATTATAAAAAAAGAAAAAAAACAGAAGTACTGTGTGGCCAACACATTGGCCAACTGAGTCTAAATAATTTGACTCCTGTCTTCACAGATCAAAGGTACAACATGACAGTGTGTGGACAACAGATATTCCATGCAGCCAATACATTCACCAATTGAGTCTAACCATTCTGACTTTTCTCTCCACAGTTAACAGCCAGAGGTACTGTACAAAACACCAGAGAGTGGACAGTGGATATATACTATGCAACCACCACATTGGATACTTGACTTGAGTTTGACTAATTTCACTCTTGTCTTCACAGGTCTCTTCTTCAGTCCCACTGACTCCTCCTGTAGCACAGAAGTTCCTCCTCCTGCTCCATCTCTTTGGCAATGATGCAGACTTGTTAACTAAACCATACAGCCACAGTTAGTTCAACAGCCATATGGTATGACTTCCTCCAGGCTGCTGCATTCAAGTCAATCACTGCCTCTGCCTCCTCATTGTGAAAAGATTGATAGGACCATGTCTCTTTAGCTATGCAGAGAAATTTAAATGCAATGATCCATTCCATCCTCTCCTATTCTGTCAGTTGTCTTTCTCTTGCCTGTCTGATGCGCAGATCAAATTTTCCTTGTATCACCTATGATTTGGCCAGTCAGGCAGTCCCACAATATCCCAATCCCCCATTCACTTGCTGTTCCATTCTTTCTATCTCCCTTGTTTATCTGTGCTTAAAATATATGTGAAACTTTATGTGAAACTGACATTCCTAGGTTTGTAAATGTATATAGTTATACTATATGTTTATAGGGTAGTGGTGGTTGTTTCTTATGAGATAAGAATGTTATCTCATGCTGGTTTGGCCAAGAAGGAACCACAAAGTGAAGCTGAGCATTTCTGTCAGGCCAAACCAGTATGCGATAACATTCTTATCTCATAAGCTAACCTACCTCTCTTGTAGTATATTATAAAGTGGTGGAACTGCGTAGAATGTGTTGGATGTTATATGTGTATTTTAGTGTTATGGTGCTTTCTACTGGTTTAGCTGTTTCCCCTCAGCAGCATGGATTGGTAGGATCTGTGTGGTGTGGGGAACATACCAATCCATGCCCCCGGGGAAACAGGTAAACCAGTGGAAGCACCATAACACTAAAAATACACATATAACATCCTCGTTCTGTTGACGTTGTTTAACTGCACAGCAGATTTTTGATTTGCTGAGGCTCAGCAACTTCTTTTAGACAATGACAATTATTGTTTGATGAAAAGCTCTGCAGTGCGAATCAGCTGTTCAGTGGTGCGGAAGCCTACTGTATTATGGATAAGAGGTACAGTAGATGGCACTTCCTGATTGGTGGGAGCAGTTCCACTGCTTTTAATGTTGAAATGAATGAAAGCTATTTGGGTTTATCTGGAACACAAATGTTTAACTTTGAGGTGCATTTTACCTCTACAAACTTGTTTGCAGATTTATCAACAGGAAATCAGCCATGGGACAAGATATCTTAATTGAGTGCACCTCTTATGAAAATGAATGTACTCTTCAGGCTGCTCACAGAAAAGAAATATACAAAGTCTTAATATATAATTTACAAGAACAGGAAGCAGAATTTAATTGTCAGGGTAAAACATCTTATAAAAAGTGATCAAAGTTTTGTTTAGAGACAGGGAGAGCTGGAGATTTTAAAGCAACTCTCAGATGAAGAATTTCTGTTTGTTTGAACTGCTGTATCAAAAGCTATCCTGCAAATTTTATGTTTTATTTTATTGTTATTTATAATAATAAAATGCTACATGCTAATTTTACAACTTATACTGGTTTGCCTGTGCTTCATGATATATGCCTCAGACAACACTCATATGGTGCCAAAAGCTGCCAAATACAACTCAGCATCAGCACATAGTAGAATAACATGCTACCTACTGCTCTTCTGCCACTGAATTATCATCACCTCACTGCCACATCCTCTGGCACATGCATTGTATTCCATACTGCACATCAGTGGGAGTGAAGGGCCTGTCTGAGGAAATGAGGAGATTTTTAATTTATGATTTTTATACACACTGTATACAAAAATGCTTTACAACAAAACATTAGTGTGAGATTGATAGTTGAGGCTATGTGCAGAAAATGGAGACACTTGTGATTAATATAATGCTTTTCATACACACTGTGTACCACAGTACTGTACAATAAAAACTGTGGTGGAAGACTGATAGTGTAGGGACGCCACAAGAGTGTAGAAATGAGGAAAATTTAAGAATTGTGTTTTATTTTAGCATTTTTTTATTTTTGTATATTTTTAGTACTATTTTTGTTATGCAGCTAGTGGCAGGAAGTGATGTCAAAATTTAAGTGGGATAGGGAAGAAGCTGGTTGAAGCATGACAGAAGGGGAACAAGCTGGTAGAAGGATAGCATCAGGTGTGGCTGGTGGCCTGTTGGACAGGGGCACACCACAGACTATGGACAATCCAGCCAGAATGGTACACTGGTTGGCTAGCTATAAAGAAGCTCCATCTTCTCCATTTGTTGAACTTGCTGGGTCAGCTCTTGAATTTCTCTCCTGTGTTGCACAACACCCAATGTTGATGACATACTGTATGAGAAGTAAGACCAGCCTCACCTTCATGCGATCATTCATACATCACCAGTCTCCATGTCCTACTACGTGTCCTGACCACCATGTCCCATTCTCCTCCACATGCAGTTTGTCTTCTGTATTTGCATCCTTTCTGTATGTGTGGCACCTCAGTAGGAGTGGAAGAAATGGCACCAGCAGCAACAGCTGCACCTCCTCAGCCACAGCCACCTGTTGGTATTCACATTCCTCCCATGTCTATATTTTACATGGGTATGCTGTCAACTTGTACCAGATGGGTGCACTTTTTCCCATGCCTTCAATAGTGTTGCACAGTATACAGGGAGACAATACTGTTGTCTACTAGGTTGACATGAAAAGAGTCACAGACCAGGGACTTCTGCTGCTGCTGCATGAAGCAGACAGAAGTTGATGGTCTCTGTGATTAACAACAGGGAACAGCTGATAACACTGGGGACACAGAGAAAACACTGCCTTCTGCTGCTGCTGCTGCTGGTGCTGCTGCTACTACTGTTGAGTACGGAGGGATGAATATAGTAGCCACTTCTTCAACCAGTGACATGTGGGGGTTGGGTGTGCAGTCTTTTCAGAACCTGCTCCTTCTGCTGCCTTATGACTTTGCCCTTCCTCTGCAGGTGCTCCTGCTGCACTGGAGGTGCTCACTGCAGATGTACCACAAGGGAGTAGAAAGCATTCCTCTCCTGTCAGCATCAGTACTACTGCCACTACCAGTCTCACCATGCCACTCAAGACAGTGTCATACAAGAAAATACCTTTAGAAGAGAGGAGAAAAGGGCAAACAAATCAAAGTATTAATTCTCAGAGTACTGCATTAAAAAGAAAGCACAAAAAAAAAACTTTAATCATGTGAGATGCTATAAGAGGCTATCAGATGAACTGAATTAACCTTATCACCATCATGACGGGCTTTGGGATATGCAATCTCTGGCTAAAATTCCTCATTGTATCTTCCTCTGAGTATGTCCTCAAAATGAGTATGGCAGTGCAGTCTTAAGGACAGCTACTTCTGAGCAAACATCTCTTAAAACATAAGCAGTGCCTGCACTTTCTTTAGATCTCAATAAGATAATTGGCAGTATAGAAATCAGGTGTGTTTCATTCTGAAATACTTTTCAGCAACCATACAGTACATCGTAAAGTGCAAAGTTTCAAACAGGAAAAACTGTGTAGTGCCACATTAGCTGCTGATCTTCTTACTAACAACCTCAGTGCTTCAGCTCAAATAGAACCATTATTAGGGAATGGAATATGGTCAATCATTATCCAGGACAACTCCTAGATACAGTATAGGCATATAAATATTTGGGGTATGGCTTGATAGTCACCTAATTTCTCTCCATATTGATATAATAGTCTCAAGTTCTGACCCAAGCTGGGTTTCCTTTATTGAAATTAGGACTCCTTCTCACTCCCTATTAGGCACGAGCTTGTCTCTAAAATGATCCTCCCATCCCTTGACTGTGCCAGCATTGTCTGTAGTACAAACCCTGCCACATCTTCTCTAAACTAGAGTCCATACTGAACTCCTTCTGCAGATTTGCCTCAAACTCTTCACCTCACTCACACCACTGCTCCCTGTATTCCACTCTCTATCATGTCCCTCTCACACAGGAGATATGTTCAATCAATAACCTTCATAGACAAATTCTGGTTTGAGCTACTTCCCCTACCTCTCCTCCTGCCTCAGCCAGTGCCCCCACCTTCATATTCTCTTTGCTCCTGGGACCCCGCTCCTTTTCTATCCCTCACCTGTGCTCCACAGTTGACCAGAGTGTTTTCTCCTACGGTCTACCTCTCCTATGGAATAAACTCACCAGAAAATTTCAAAATTCTGGAACCTGTCTCTCTCAAAAACCTGTCTGCCTCCTCTCAACAACACCCTGCACCTGTTTCCCCATCTCTTCAGTTAGGTCCCACCTCTCTTTCAACTCCTCTACCTGATTCAGCATCCCTTTAGGTTTCCTCTCCTTGTCAGCCCCCTCAGGTCAGAAAGATTTCATATGTGAATCTGTATGCACTAATTTACCCAGTAAAAAGTATCCCCATTTGAACTGTTGCATGTCCTATTTTGCTTTCTGTTTTGAATTGTTTATCTCATACACTGTATGTACACCAATGCATCAATCTCCATGTATTTGTATTTGATTACTGTGTTGTACCCCGGATCACACCTGGAAATAAGCTTTTGCTCAGTGTGCCTTTCCTGGTCACCAAACTTTTAAATACATATATAAATGTTATACTTTTCAATATTTTAATATTTAAAGTACTGCCATGACAGTGAAATCATTCATGAGAAGGGTCCCAAAACCCCATGTTAAAAATTTGGTGCCAAAATTCCAAAAATGACTGTTTTAAGAGGGTGCATTAGCAGTTCCTCATGGCTCGTAAGTTCATGAAATTTCAATATTTTCACTCCAGATTTTCAACATTGCCATTTACCACACTTCTTATGAGTAGTATAGCTGTCATTTTACATCTCACCCAAAATGTGTTTCTGCCCATGTAGCACAGAATGGCGCAGTCGGTGTGCGAAATCAATGTATGGGACAAATTAAAAATCACAGTGACACTGTTCATGAGCAGAGGTCTTAAAATGGCTATGTTGAAAATTTGGTGAAAAATTCCAAAAAATGACTGTTTTACGAGGTGTGCGTTCTGCGCGGTTCACTTCCGTAGGTCTAGAAATTTCAATATTTTCACTCCAGATTTCCAAAATTGTCATTTTATCACACCTTCTTATGAGTAGTACAGCTGCCATTTTCACATGTTACCCAAAAGCGTGTTTCTGCCCATGTAGCACACAATGGTGCAGTCGGTGTCCGAGATCAATGTCAGGGACAAATTAAGAAAATCACAGTGACACTGTTCATGAGCTCAGGTGTTAAAATGGCTATGTTGAAAATTTGGTGAAAAAATTCCAAAAATGACTGTTTTACGGCGTGTGTTGTACAGTTCCTACCACACTTTCGTAAGTTCGCGATTTTCAATATTTTCCTCCAGATTTTCAACATTGCCATTTTACCACCTTCTTATGAGTAGTATAGCTGTCATTTTCACATCTCACCCAAAGCGTGTTTCCGCCCATGTAGCGCACAATGGCACAGTCTGTGTGCGAAATCAATGTCCGGGACACATTAAGAAAAGTCCCAGTGACACTGTTCATGAGCAAAGGTCTTAAAATGGCTATGTTGAAAATTTGTGAAAAAATTCCTAAAACTGACTGTTTTACGAGGGTGCATTATGCAGTTCTTACGCACACTCGTAAGTTCATGAATTTTCAATATTTTCACTCCAGATTTTCAACATTGCCATTTTACCACACCTCCTTATGAGCAGTATAGCTGTCATTTTCACATCTTGCCCAAAATGTGTTTCCACCCATGTAGCGCACAATGGCGCAGTATATGCAAAATCAATGTACGGGACACATTAAGAAAGTCGCAGTGACACTGTTCATGAGCAGAGGTCTTAAAATGGCTATGTTGAAAATTTGGTGAAAAAAGAACTAAAAATGACTGTTTCTGACGTCGTTGTGCAGTTCCTATGCATGCTCATAAGTTTGCAAATTTAATATTTTCACTCCAGATTTTCAACATTGCCATTTTATTACACTTCCTTATGAACAGTACAGCTGCCATTTTTCATATATAGCCCAAAATGTGTTTTCGCTCATGTAGCGCACAATGGTGCTGTTGGTGTACGAAAGCAATGTTTAGGACAGATTAACAAAATCACAGTTACACTGTTCATGAGCAGAGGTCTTAAAATGGCTATGTTGAAAATTTGGTGACAAAAGTCCATAAAATGACTGTGTTCAGTGAGCAATGTGCAGTTTCACGCACCTCAATAAATTCATGACTTTGTAATATTTTCAGTCAATTTTCACCAGTGGCATTTTTCACACTTCCTTATGAACAGTACAACTGTCATTTTCACAACATGGCTGAAGTGTGTTTCACACTTTCAGCGCTGAGATGTATGGTCGCTGTGGGAAATCATTGTTCGGCACAGATAAAGAAAATCACAGTGACACTGTTCATGATCGGAGGCACCAAAATGCCTGAGTTGACAATCTGCTGTAAAATATCCCCAACCTAATTATATTACGGTGTGCATTGCACAGTTTCTATGTACGCTCATGACTTCACCATTTTTAAATATTTTTACTGCAGATTTCAAAATTGCCATTTTACACCTCCCATGAACAGTACAACTGTCATTTTTACATCCTGTTCGGAATGTTTTGCACCTGTGGTGCTAAATGCCGTAGTCGATGTGCATAAGCAGCTTTGGCTAACAAACTGATATTCCCCCTGTTCATGAGGTGGGGTCACAAAAAAACATGTTGAAATTTGGGTGAAAATACCAGCGAATGCCTGAGGTATTAGGGTTTCCAACCATAACGCCCAACCCTGTAGAGAATGACAGGCATCAGGGGTGTGACTTGGGATTCTTGCCTGTAATGCTCATACCATTCCACACCTGCAGCCAGTGAGAGGCATTGAGGTATGCCTTGGACTCTTCAGCCCCAAAGTTCACCCCATTCTTCTATATGGCACCCATCTCACGCATTTCCTAAAGAAATGGGAGTGCGCATAAAGACCAAAGACCCCAAGGAACAGCGTGACACTTGTCAGTGTCTGCAGGGTGGGGTGTGGTGAAATGGCGAGGCCGTTATGCCTGACGACCCAAATACACCCCAATGCCTGTCACTCTCTGCAGGGTGGTGGTGGGGTTGGCTTCAGTTCAGTACTTCACTGGCATTCCTATTACGCAGCTCTGTAACTTCTACATTACCACCAATGCCAGCAAGCAAACATTCGGCATTGACAAATGCTTATTAAACATGTATTGTGTTTGAATACTTTCTACTGTATTTTGCCCAGTTACCTCCATTAGCATCATGGTGTGTATTTGGTTGTTGTTTTACCAACACTTGCCAAATACATTTTCTTTTGATAACCAGTTTATGTCATGAATTGTGCATAAAACACATTTCCCTTTCAACATATTTTCACACAGTGACTTTAGTTTGTGAAAAATGATAGACAGATAGATAGATAGATAGATAGATAGATAGATAGATAGATAGATATCTGTAAGTGATCATCATCTGAAGTTACTGAGTGAGTTTAGGATCCTTTCTGGGTACACTACATTTGGAGGTAAACAGCCAAATCCATGAGTTGGTCCAATGCTGTCCTCCTCTGTTTTCACAAATGTGGGTGATTGTCTAGAAGAGTGTCAAGTTGGCTGCGGTGCCTAGCTCATCTGCCCCTCATCCCCAAGGAGGGTTGTTAAGGGTCCTAGTGACTATGGATCACATGCAGTGCTTACACCTCATTTATTCTCTGTCATGGGAGAAGAGAGGCCCTAATGACAGTGTCTAATGATTTTGCCTTTTCACCAACTATTCCTCTCCCCCTTGTCTTAGTCACTACCCTTAGTGTAGATAGCATGATGCACTGTCGCTGGGGTATAGGGGCATGGACCTCCAAGGCCCTAGCTATAACCATAAATCCCTTTGTGAAATGCAGGGGTATACAACACATGCCAATGGATAGCTGTTACACAGCAAAGCAGCTTGAGATAAAGGGATACTGCACCACCTGATACCATCAGTGGGCAAACATCATAGAGGCTGCACAGCTGTTTGCTAATCGCTAACCCTTGAAGGGCTCCAAGTGATGAATTCATGGGGAGGAGTGAATAACTTTTGGAGGGAACAAAAAGCCATATGAAGTCATGGGCCTCACATCTGTATAGAGATCTAAAAATAGTCACCACTGTGACAACCACCGTCCCTCCATCCTGACCAGCCTTTCACCATGACATTCAGGCATGTGTTTTGCTGAATCTGACATCAGCCTTTTCATTTAGACTGTTAATGTACCCCAAGTGATGCTTGAGGGCCAAAACTGTGACATAGCATTAAGGTGTTTTACCATTCTGTGGGGGTAGATATACCGTCTGCTGATTATCCAAAGTATTTGCATAGTTTGAGGTAGTGTTGACCTGCTGCAGTGGAATTTCTGCCATTATTACCACTAAGCTAACCTCAGTGCAACACTCAGTGGGAGCTCACTCATTAGTGCTTTGGGTTAACATACTTAAAGAGATGGAATGGGAAAGATGAGTGTGACCACTCTTGGAGCTCACTTAGGAAATCTCCTTGATACCTCTGTATGCCAGCCTCTGACTTCATCCCCCACAGAAAAAAAAACATGATGCCTAAAACACATTTTCTGAAGAGCAATTGTTTTCCACATTAACCTGAACATCAGAGTAGGCTGTCAAAATACACAAAATAACATTCTCCCATTGGAAACCAATGGTGTTATAAAGATAGCATAAAAAAAAACAGGAACTCTAATGTCTATTCTGAGGTGCTACAGTCCAACATCAAGGTGTTGACTTACCTAGAGTTGCATTTGACAAAGACAGTGATCAGCATTCAACATTCAGTAGCTCCTCTGTCCTTCAGTCTTGGTGGCAGCACTGCTGTAGGCTGACCACTCCAGGAGTCATACTCATCACCGTGGCCTAGCTTGACCGCAATTCTGAAAAGGTGTTTCATCATCTGGTGATTTGGAGGTGAAGTTGGTCTGCTTCCATTGTCCTCCTGTGCATCCATCTATATCTCTCAAAAGTGGCAACATTGGTTTCTAAATTGTAAGTAGGCTCTCTAGTCATCTTATTAGGTGGTTCTTGGATTGGGGAGCTGAATTTTGGTGAGGATTATCTCTGGCCTGGGTTGCATCCCTGTTGCTGCTGTGCTGAGAGATGGTCCTGGTTGCTCAATCCTTGTGCCTGGACTTCTTCAGTTTCACCACCATCAATGGGTCTGTCAGGAACAGTGGGTTGTTGCAGGCAGCTGGTCTTGTGGGTTGCTTGACTGGTTGCTGGAGGCACCTTGAGGGCAGCTGGGACTACGCAGCCTGTTAAAACCTCCTTCTGTGCACCAACCCCAGCATTTTCTTGTTATTACCTTTCAGTCAGGTGGTGCCAAGGGAGGAAGCAGCTTCCTGAGGGCTGTGTGGGGCACCCAATTACACTTATGTGGCACCTGCAGTGTGGCTGGGTAGCAGAGACTGTAAGGCACATTCATCTGGGCCAGAACACTCTTAACTTCTATCTATGTGACCCCTACATCTGTCTAACAAATCTTTTGAAAAATCCTGGAAGATCTGGATTTGATGGCTGTTATATTTTAGTGGACCTTACTCCCTTTCAAGCTTGATGATTTTTATTTTGCGATAGACGTTTAACAAATAGGCCAGGGTGGACCTTGCTGGCTTGACCCTTCTTGGTTTTGGGGTAGATAATTGTAGACCAACTCTATTTCTAGCAGCCATCAAGTAGAAATCCCAAATCTTGGTGATGGCAGGCTGAAGAAATTAGCACACACCTTTATCCTCAGCCGCTTCTGTGAGCATAAGCAGACACAGGTTGTTATGGCAGCTGCGATTTTCAAAATCATCAATCTTGGCCCACAAATGTTGCACATGTCTTGCAAGATAAGCAGTCCTGTCAGCTTGGACCATTGTGTAGGTGTCCAGATGGGTGTAGTACAATTCATCATCTGCAGTCTCACTTTTAGCACTCCACCTTCTGTACAGAAAATGTTACAGTTTATGGGATTGCAGAAGCAACAGTTTCAGTGGTATTGTCTATGCCTGTAATATTTAGTTATCCTCTATACAGACAGTTATGAGACCCCATCTGGAGTACTGCGTGCAGTTTGGAGACCTCATCTATGCAAGGACATAGACAGGATAGAACAGTCAGAGGAGGGCAACTAAAATGGTGCAGGGTCTACATCAGAAACCATATGAAGTGAGACTGAGAAGCTTAATATGTATACCCTTGATGAAAGGAGGATGGGGGACATGATAGAAACTTTTAAGTACCTCAAGGGAATCAACAAAGTCCAGGAGGTAGCATCTTTCAGAAAAAGAGATGTGTAAGAACAAGGGGCACGATTTAAAGTTAGAGGGATGGCTCAGGGGTAATGTGAAATTCTTTTCATGGCGAGTGGCGGACACATGGAACCACCTTCCTGGAGAGGTTGTGGGGTCTAAAACAGTGAAATTCAAGCATGCATGGGACAGACATAAGAGCAATATAATGGGGGTTGCAGTAAGTAGGCTGTTGGTTAACTAGAATCTGCAGCTTATCCAATAGGTAGGAAATGGGCGAACTGGGTGGGCCAAGTGGTCATATCTGCCATCAAAGTCTATGTTTCTATGTTTCTATGATGTATTCATTTTCAGCTCTGATATAGTATGAAGTCATCTGGTCTTTAATACAACAAAATGCTAATCAATGCTCTTTCCTTTGCATAACCCCATACTCCATCTCTTCTCTGCTACTATGCCTCACCCAGGGTATCTTCTTTCTTTTCCTATCTCAGCAGGGGATCAGACATGGGACTGGGTCATCTGGAGGGACAGGTGAACATGCTCAATCCTTATATTACTCCATGGTCATTGGTATTAAAATGCGTACAGATGGTATATTCTATGGTTATTTCTTGGAGCATTATAGGTATAAATTACCATATAAAAAGAAGAAGATATTAAGTCACTTAAAGGCCTTGAGGTGTGACTTAGTCTCCTCCAGGAGACTCACCTCCTCAAAAAGAATCCAATAAGCTGATCAGGGAATGTATGGGTGCAAAATTCAGAACAATTACAGCTCTAACAAGAGGAGGTCTCTAAAGTAGATAAACAGAGTTGCTCATTTAGGGAGAGAATACAGTAGTTTATAGGGTGAGTCACTGGGAGATTGTACTGGGTAAGCAGCAGTCCTGTCCTGCTCATTCTTAATGAGTGTGTCCCAAATCAAGATGACCACCATTTCATCCACAAACTTGCACAACAACTGACAAAGTCCTCTCGGGACAAGGTCACCATCATTGTGGGCTGGGGACTTCAACTTATCCTTGGAGCCTTTGTTGGATAAGCCACCCAGGAGCAGGAGACCTTTCACTCATACAGGCTAGAGCTGCTCTGAACCGTACAAAAGAAACATAGAATCTGTCAGCAGAAAAGGACTGGTTGGCCTAGCCAGTCTGCGAAGCGTTCCTTCCTATTCTGCCTATACAAATCCTAATGGGTCTCAGCAACCCTCACCCCTCTCTGCCTCTGCTCTACTACACCCTGTGTTCATCCTATGCATTCTTGAAACCCTCCACTGTTTTAGTCTCCACCAGCTCAGCTGGCAGATGGTTCCATGCAGTAAAAATGTTTCCTCACATCCCTCCTGAACTTTTGCCTTCCAGCTTCATTTCATGTGCCCTAATTCTGGAACTTGTTTTATGGGGTAAAGGCTCCCTCGTGCACCTTCTTCACTCCTGTGCAGTACTTTTAGGTCTCAGTGATGTCAATCCTCATGAAGGGAGTATCGACCTGGGGGCATGTGCAGAACAGTGTTCTGAGGGTGGCATAGAGCAGTAGCAGTCGAACCCCACTGAATGCAACATGCTAAGTAAAAGCAGCATGGAAAGTGTTTTACTGTGTTGGGCAGTCTTTGTTTAAGTTAAAAAATTTAAAAAGTTAAATTATTAATAGTGGCTAAACAGCAACAAGAGTTGTGACAGTTTGACTCATAGTGGTGCAGCACGTTCCAACGGAGATGGTGTTTAATGAGTCAGATACAAGAAAGTGATTGAATTTGGCATGCTTCTCTGATAAGCTGAATATTGATTTGGCATATTTGTGTGCAAAAGGGCTGAAAAGAAGAACTGCTGAAGCTGGAGCAATGGAGGTCTGAATTTGGAGCAGTGAGTAGTTCTAAAGCGCTGTGAGGTATATAGCTGACACCATTGTTTTTCAGCAAGTCTTTTGATTTATTTTTCTACCACTATCTCCTTCCTGCTACGTTAAGTGCACAATGCAGTTGAATGTTCACACACAAGTTTAAATTGTGGAAACAATGTGCGACAGTGCTTGAAGAGGAGTAATGGACTTTACCGAAGGACTGCATTAATTCTGCCTACTTGAATTAAAAGCAACATGAATAGCGTGTTGGTGTAATGTAGTATTGCTGGTAACTTTCCCAAGCTTATGGTCTTGTAAAAGTATCACGATTTTATTAGGCCACACTGAAAGAGAAAAGTGAGAAGGAAGATGTAGTGAAGTGGAATGGGCAAATACATAATTGAAGGTCTGAATAGAGCAGGGGTAGCTGTGAAGATGCCACAAGATTGAGGCCTGTTTTCACCACTACCGGCTACCAGTGTGGAGTTTCTTCAGTATCTGTTTCATAGTGGGCAAGTTTTCTCAATCTGTTAATTAAATATTGATTTTCAGGAGAAAAAGCTATTTTGGGAACTGCAGTACAGTACCCGTGCTGGAATCTGAGTGAGCAGCATACGTTTGAAAGAGTGACTGGTGTATCTTTTGTCATTGAACTAGTGTTCTGATTGTGGGGATAACTCTCAGCACTGTCTTAAAGGTATTCTGTCCTGGAATGCAGTGGTGTGACTTTATTCATGTGAACTGGGTGTTATAATATCATGCATAAATAAAAGGTACTGGAAATATAATAAAGTACACAGAAATATACAGAGAAGTTACAAAGAATTAATAAACCGTTAACACTCTGACATTTTATGACATACTAATATTTTGGGGTGAATGAAATACACACAACTTTACCTTGTCTACCAGGAGGAAAGAAGGAAAAAACTTAGTAGATTTCCTGAAAGAAAACAAGATAAATCACACAGGGTAGCCAAAATCGAAGAGAAATTACAACCTAAATCACTTCGGAACAAGATTTGCTGAAACTTTTTGGCAAAGTACCCACTTTAAATATTATTAATCCATTAAGGTTGATCACTTCTCCCTTGAGGTACAAAACTTAAAGAAAGATATAATGGAAGAAGAAACAAATGCTGCAGAAAGTTCTTTATTTCCTCAGATCAAGACCCAAGAGAAGAAAGGAAGGATGTGGAACTTGGAGCTATGGTTTCAAATAGCTAAGAAAATGTTTTTCTTTCAGAAGAATTGGATATGGACTCCATAACTGAGGAAAATGGGAAAGACTCAATGACAAATGAAATAAATGTGACTATATTAGAAAGAAAATTTGCCCCAACAGAAATAAATCAGCACCAGGATAAAATTATTTTGTTAAGCTCAAAGAATACTGGTAATGAGGTCTCAGCACAAGAAGTAGGGAAAAGAATCCATTTCTGCATGGGCTAGGTAATTAATGGGGAAAATGAAAGATATAAAGGAAGAAATGAGTTTTCTTAAATCTGAATCATAAGGCATGGACAAATTAATATTAGACATAGAATGAATTAAGACTACAATATGCTAATGGATTAAATAGAGATAACAAAAGGAATAAAGCTTTACAATATGTGAAAATGCATGAAGTAAAAATCCTATGTTTACAGAAAACTTGTATAGTAGAGAGTAAGATGAATAGATTGAAAAATCTTGGTGGGCCAAGTGTTTTACTCTGCTGGCACAGATAGAGGTAGAGAGTGGCAATCCTGATGTCTAAAGATGTTATTTTAAGAGTACTCAAGTAATTAATGATTTAGAGGGTCAGTATGTATTAGTTAATGGTAAGCTCCTAGGAATACAAGCTGTAACTGGATCAATCTATGGACCCTTTCTTATTTATGGGGTTTCTTATAGGAACTGGAACACGATTTAATAACTCTTGCATGTCAAGATACAATCTTAGTAGGAGACTGGAATGTTTTACCATACCCCAATTTGGATAAAACTATGAAACCACTGAATAATGATGTGCATAACTCTAATGTATTAAATGAGTTTATTAAAAGGAACTATATGGTTGATATTTGGAGAAAGGAATCCATCAGAACTAGAATTTACTTATAAATCTATTCCATTAAAGATGTATAGTAGATTGGATTTCTTTTGCTTAATCAGAGTTTGGTAACTAGAATTAAATCATCTTAAATTAATAGCATTCTAGTCTCCGATCATGCTATGATTTCTATTCAATATATTCTGACCCATGATAGGGTTTTGTTCCTCAATGGAGATTTGATAACACCTTACTAAATAGCCCTGAATTTGTGGCTTATATAAAGCTACATTTGAGGAATATTGGAGGGTAAATAATAATTCAGAGGTTACAATGGCAATAAAATGGGATGCATGGAAGGTACTTATAATAAGCTATATGATTTCATTTGTTATTAAAAATAATAAAAACAGAGGTGTCTACTTCGAAATTAGAAGAAGAAATAAAAAGTTAGAAAAAGTAAGAGGAACAAATGTGGCAGAATATGTAATGGCACTAAAGAGTCTAAATATAAAAAGAATGAACTGACACTTCTTCAAGTGGAAAAAATATTTGGAAAGTGAAAAATAAATTGTACTTTCAAGAGGATAAAACATTTAAATTATTGATTACGCACTTAAAAGCAAAGAGAATGTAATGTTATAACAGGTATAGATAATGCCATGAAGAAATATATACAGATAAATTAATTGTAAAATAATTTGTCTGCTATTTTTCTAAGATATATAATAGAAGTTATAAGTAAAGTCTAGTGGAAATGAGGGAATATGTGGAGAGATCAATAGATAATAAGTTTAATATAAGTAATGAACCATTCACCATACCTGAAATTGAAATAGCTATGACCCAACAAAAAAAAGGTTCATCACCTGGGTCAGATGGCTATACAGCTGAATTTTAACTTGCATTTAAGAACAATAAAACCATGGCTTAAAATGCTATAGAAGAAATTATTACATCATAGAATATAGCAGCTTCTTTAAATGAATGTACTATAATATTACTTTTAAAGAATAATAAGATCCTAAAAAGTGGGTAGGTATCATCCGATTTCTTTACTAAATCTAGATTATAAAATTATTATGAAGTTAATAGTTAACTGACTAGAAGATAAAATTGATACATTTATTGGAGAAGAACAAGGGATTTATTAAAGGCAGAATATTTTTCAGGGATGGAACAAATTCAAACATTAATATCTATGGAGGTTAAAAATAAAAGGTCAATTCAGTAGAAGAAAAGTGATGATTCGTTGGATGCAACCAAAGCATCTGACTTAATCTAGAGAGAATTCATGTTTGTTACATTGCAAAGGTGGGGCCTTCCTGACTTAATTATTCAGTTGTTACATAAAATCTATGCAAAGGCTACAGCTAAATTCAAAATTATTTCCTCCCTTTCTGAATCAATTAGAATTACAAATGGGGTGAGGCAAGGATGCCCTCTTTCACCTATTTTGTTTATATTATGTTTGGAACCTTTATTAAATTGTATAAGGGCAAATAGAAATATTAAGGGTATAGAGACTAAGAAAGGAATAGTTAAAATGAATGTTTATGCAGACGATATGTTGCTTATTCTTACTAATCCATTTACATCATGGCCAAATGCACTTAAGGAACTCCAGAGATTTACATCTTATTCTGGATATGAACTGAATCAAGATAAATCTTTAGCTGTGCCTATTATAGCATTGTGTAAGACAACAAAGCAGAGTCTGACCCCTGTTAATATTGTAAACAACATAAAATATTTAGGCATAATATTAACAAATAATTTTGAGGATATGGTTAAAATCAACTCTAATTATACATATAGACACTACTTGAAAATTGGGAAAATTTGGCAATTTCACTCTGGGGAAAATTGAAATGGTAAAAATAGCTATACTTCCACAGTTTATGTTTTTTCCAAGTATTGCAAGGTGAAAATCCCAGACCAATGGTTTCTAAGGTTAAACATATTTTGGTTAAATTTTTGTGGAAGGTGCTTCCGCTAAATTGCGTGGTTTAAAATAACATTACCAAGACTGAAAAGTGGCATGGGTAGCCCAGACCCATATTTTTATTATATAGCAGCAAGGGTTAAAGTGGCTTTTTCCTAGTTAGGTAAAACTCAAAAGATATTGATGAAAAGGTAAACATATTACAAATGTTCAAGAGGTTTTAGATAAAGAACATCCAAATTTAAGGATTCTGGATACAATGAGGAGCTATACATTGTTTATTGGACCAGAAATGAATCTGATAATAAGAGGGTGGCTTTAGCATGTAAAGAATAGATTAAAAAAGTAAGGTCAAAATTATTTGTTATGTAGCTGTATATTATATAACGAAACCAGTTCTCTAAAACACAGTTAGAAACAGGCCTTACTAATGTAAAAATCATTAATTAGGTGTATTTATTGGAGGACATAGATTTTATCTCTTATGAGAAATTTAAGATATTAACCTCTATACAGTATTTAGAAGATAATTGGTGGTTATATTCTATACTTAAAACACAATTTTAGGGTTGAAAAGAAAATGGACTCTCCTCATAACTCTGATATACACTTAAATTGTGGGTTGAATAAACAATTTAGTATTATTGCACAAATATATAGATCTTTTTTCAATCTGGAAAATAAACCAAGTATTAAAAAATAAATAAATTAACACAGGATAAATGACAATTAGAATTAAACAAACTTTTGTATAGAGAATGGCTTAAAATAAGAATGGCTGCTAACAAAATATACATATACTAAGAATAAGAGTATTCAATATAAAATAATAGAGCGTGCATATTTTACACCATCAAGAATGAGTTCTATCAGGGAACGGCTTCTAGCTCTTGTTGGTGCGTATGTGGTGGTAAAGGAATTGTGGACATATGTTTTGATTGTGCCCAAAGATTTTAAAATGGTGGCAACAGCTACATGTGGAATTAGAGATATATAAAACAAAATTACCTTTTGCCCCAAATTCTATATATTAAATAGATATGACTTATATACTGTACATTACATAAAGCAGAAATAAAATGTGTGCCTTGCTGCTATGGTACTAAAAGACAAATTGGATAGAAGTAGGGGTGGAACCATAATCAATGGATTTATAAATTGAGCAAGTTTAAGGTTGGAGAAAATAAGTATAGAGATTAATAATCTTGAAACTATTACAGAGGAACTGTACGTTAATTGGGCTGAAATTACTCATATTCTTCCTCCTGTTTTAAGGTTAGATGGATGAATTTGAAATGTTGATATCTTATCTTAGTGTCTTATTGTAACTGGAGAGAAATGTGCACATGGTGGAAAGTGTATGTATTTGTGTATGTTTAATTGCCATTTTCTTTTTGTGTACAAGATTATCTATTTGTACATATACATTATAAAATAAAGATTATTTTAAAAATGATGTCATTCCTCACTCTTCTCTCCTCCAGAGCATGCATATCACGATTCTTCAGCCACTCCTCAAATGGCTTCCTTGCAATCCCTGCATCATTTGGTTGCCCTCCTCTGGACTATCTACATCATGTCTATGTCCTTCCTTTCATTCTTTTTGTGGTCTCTAGAACGGAATGCAAAACTCCAGGTGGGGACATACATGATAACAATAAACAGCTCACCACCTCCCTCCTCCTGCAGATGATACCTCACCATGTGCACACCAGTATCCCACTGTGTTGTCACAATTCATTGCCACCTTGAGGACCTACAATACAATAACCCCATGGTCTCTTTGCTGCCTAGTGACTGCACTCAGCACTGGGTTGCACTCCCTAGGTGCATGATTTTGCACTTTTGGCATTGGACTCCCAACTGCCACATCCTTGAACACTCCTGAAATTTCACTAGATGCCTGCACCTCCCAACCCCAAGTATACACCCTATTGCAGTTTTAGGTATCATCTGCAAAAGCAAACTTTCCTCCAGTTCTTCTGCAGTATCCCTTATGAAGGAATGAAGAGCTAAATATGTACACATTGGAAGAGAGAAGGGACTGGGGGACATGATAGGGGTCTTCAAGTACATGAAGAGGGTAAATAGGGAGGAACAGTCAGGGTGCTTCGAAGGAAGAGGAGGGGCCACTAGAGGCATGGGTGGAAGCTGGAGGGAAGATTCAGGGAAAAGGAGGAGGTGCTACTTCACTGAGAGGGTGGTGGAGCCATGGAATGCACTGTCTAGGGGCTGGTAGAGGCAGAGTCGGTGGAGGGGTTCAAGAGGGGCTGGGACAGGTACAGGGAAGGGTTCTGGAAGCAAAATCCAATGCAGCAGAATATCCGGAACTGGGAAGGGAGAAGCCAGAGAAGGCAGGGGCAGCAAGGTCAGCACCCAGGGTGGGGCTGACAATCGAGCAGACTCGAAAGACCATTAGGCCTATTCTTCTGGCATTTTAGTATATTAGTATGAATTGAAAGGACTGGTCCCAGTATCAAATAATGTGGTATCCATTGGTCACTCTCCTATCCTTTGAATGTGTGCCATTCACCGTCACCCTCTGTCTCCTATCCATCAACCAGATTCAAATCTGATATAGCAGCTTGGACCCATCTCCTAAACTGCTCAACTTCCTAATCAACCTTGAGTGTGGCATAGTGCCGAAGGTTTCACTAGATTTCACTAGATTGTGGGAAAAGGCAAGAAGGCAAGTGCCATGAAAACATCTGTCATTCACCCATAATAATCAGCCTATTCTGTAGCAAAAATCATCAAGTCTATTTTTATAGATTTGTTTGGAGTTACTTATAAATTCCTCAGTCAGGAGTTTATTCCATGGATTAATAATTCTGTGTAAAGAAATAGAGTCATTTATATGTTGTGAATTTGGTACATGTTAATTTTAGTGGATGCCCTCTTGTTTTAATGTTGATTAGCTTGAATTCAAGGCCCATTTCTGGCATCATATAAGCTGTTTATGACCTCTCTTACCAATAATAGGTCACCTTGTAGCCGCCTAGTTTGGAGAGACATTAGATTTAACTTTTTAGCCTTTCTTTGTATGAGGGTCTTTAGCACCTTTAATTTGTTTTGTTATTTTGCGTTGGATTTTTCTATTCTATCAATATCCTTCTTTGTGTAAGGGCACCAGAACTATGATGAGTAGTCTAGTTGTGGGCATACATATGCTCTATATAAAGCATATGTATAAAGGTCTTGCTGTAGTCCGGATAGGCTACATCCACTGCCCTCCGCTGATCTATTTACCTGGTCACCCAGTCAGAGAAATCTATCAGATTTGTTTGACATAAACCTCCTCCTTGAATCCATGCTGCCTGTGATCCTGCAGCCCATCACATTCTAGATGCTCAAACAGCCTCTCTTTTAGTAGGGTTTCAGTAGTTTCCCCATGCAGAGTTAGGCTGACTGGCCTGCAATTGCTAGCTTCCTTCCTTCTGCTACAGTTATGCAGAAGGACCTTGTCAACACTTCTCCAGTTCTCTCGAATCACTCTTGTTCCCATTGAGCTGTTGAACAGAGCTGTCAGCAGGGCAGCTAGGAGTTTATCCTACCCAGTCCCATGGCCTTGTCCACCTTCAGGGCTGTGAGTGCTTTCAGGACTCTTTCCTCTGAAAAACAACTTGTGTCCACATCTCTCACCCTCTAGTCTTGCTTTTCCCTGGTGGCCCATCCGCCTTCTATCCACTGTGAGGACTGAGCAGAAGTACCCATTTAAAATGTCAGTTTTGTTGGTGACCTTCTGCATAGTTTCTCCATTTGCCTTCACTATCCCTCCCTTGCTTTTCTCTTCTAACTTATGTATCTGAAAAAGTCTTATACTCTTTAGACAGCACCTTTAGCAATCTATTCCTATGTCTGTGCTGTTGCTGCACTGACTGCCTTAACTGTTTCCTTTGCTTGTCTTGGTACTTCTCCCTGTCTATATCCATCTGCATTTCTTTGTACTTCTTGAATGCCACCCTTCTTTCTTTTTCCAGTCTAGCCACTTCTTTGGAGAACCATAACAGTTTCCTGCTTTTGCTTACCTCTTTCTTACAGAGGTTAGTCACCCTAGTTATACCCACCCTTATTTTTCCCTGCTGTGCCTTTACTCCTTTCTGGCATTCCCTCTCTGGGGCATTTTCTGAGGAGTCTCTTACTTCTTTAAAATCCACCCTATTGAAGCCAGAACCTTTGTTCTCAGATGGCTCATCTCTGCTCCTTTCCTTATGCTGAACCACACTGTATGGTGATCACTGGTACTTAGGGACTCCCACTGTGATGTCTGAAATGCTGTCCTAGTTTGTTTGCACAAGGTCCAACTCTGCCCCATCTCTAGTAGGTTCTTGCACTAGCTGACTGAGAAAAGCTCCATGAAAGAGTCAAGCATTGCCCTGCTCATTGCTGAAGTTGCAGCTGGAAGGTTGTACTCTACATCTGGCATTGTAATCTCCAGCACCTTCTCCTTTTCTGCCATTCTGACAGTGGCCTTTTCAAGTGCCTTGCCCAACTCCTCACCTTGTCTTGGTGGCATGTACACTACCCAGTATGCATAGCGGTCCTGAAGCCCATCTCCAGGATGACTAGCAGCACTTCAGACCCTCTTCACTTTGGTGCACCTGCACCTGGGTGGCCTTTATCCTCTCCCTTACATATAAAGCCACCGCTCCTTCTCACCCTGTTTCTCCTAAATAAAGAAATCTGGTTTGGTTATGTACCAGTCATAGTGCTTGGTGTACCATTACTCTGTTATGGTCACTAGATACAAGTTATCCTCTTTTATGGTAGTCAATAGATACAGGTTATCCTCTTTCATGGTAGTCTGTATGTCTGGGATTTTGTTTCCAGATCTCCTGGGTTAGCATATGGCTCTCATGCTGCCCCTCCCACCTGTGTCTTCCTCCACTTCCTGCTTATGATGTTATCTGGAACTCCCTCTGACTGTCCCTCCTCTTTGATTTCTTCATATCTGGTCCCCTTTGATCCAGTCTCCTCCCTACCCTTGTTGTTCCCCTTTTCCTTCCTTATGTTCCTTCCTGTGACATCTTGATTCTCTGTTCTTGTGATGATATCTCCCATTGGGCCCCATATTTCTGTCATTTTACCATCTGGGTGGCAATTGTTGCCTCCCTTTGTTTTCTGCTTCCCCATGGCTAGTTTTAAATGCTTATCAAAGTAGCATTTTAAACCACCCACCAAGGACTGCTGTTCCCATCTTAGAAGGATGCAGGTAGTCTCCCTTATGGAGGCCACATCTTCCCACATTTGTCCCCAGTCCCTGATGTAGTCAAAGCCCTCCTCCATGCCATACCTTCAGCTAGTCATTAAAGGTCCAGGTGTGAGTACTCTTGTCTGTTACCTGCCCTTCACAAGCAGGTTCTGAAAAATGCCACCATGCATACTGTCTGTTTGAGAAGACTTATCAGCTCCATGAAGTTACTGTGTACTACCCCTACTTTTTCCCGTACTGGGTCATTTGTCCCAAGATGGACAATGACAGGTAGCCTATGATTATGGTGACTGCAACTGATCGCTTTCAAAAGGGTGACTCAATCATGGTGCCTGTGCACAGGGCTACCGGGCAAGAGGGTGGACGGATGGGGGGTCTGTGAATACAGTGACAGGATGTCACTATATGTACATGCGCACTGAATGGGACCATGCTGTGTGATGGGTGGAAGGGAGGGAGAGTTTGTGGGGTGTACTGCGGTGGTGAGCTGCCCATGTGGCTTGGGGTTGGTCACAGGCTAGGGTTGGGAGGGTGTCAAGTTCAGTTCTGGGCATGCATTAATTTTGTTGCACCAGTCCCATTAATATTTTTTCCTCTTTACCCCCAACATGCACCCCGGAGTTGATAATCCTTTACTGGGGCACTGGGGAAGCTGTGTGTTGGAGCGCATATCACTGAAACTGATTTTCAGTGATGTCACTTGCCCTAATGGCGATTGTCCTCGATAGCCATTATCGCATGGAACCCAATGACATCCATCTCCTCCAAGCTCCTGCCACCCCAGCAAATCACTCCCAGCCAAGGTAAGCCTCAGGCACTACATCCCATTCCATTTCCACCCCTTTCTCCCAACCTATTTCCTCACCACAGAGTCCTCCACCAGGAGATGCTTCGTCATGTGCTGAGGGACCCTGTCTCCTTCTTGAGCCTCCAGTTCTGAGAACCCTCTCTCCCCTCCACTGTGATGGGAGCCTTGATGGCAAAGGTGTTTAGCAGAGTCTCAATTGAGGACTGTGTATGTTCCCCTCACCTCCACCTCCCAGAGTCCACTAGGGTCCCTTCCTTTATCTCTGCCCCTAGGCATCTGCTAGCAGAGTGGCAATGGACTTGGTGATGCCTGGGTGGGATAGAAGGTCTGCTGTGCTGCTTCCAGTTTTGCCAATGGCCCAGCAATCTGTGCCCTCAACACAGAATGGTGAATACAAATGGGGCAGCAACTCAGTTTGCAGGAGTCTAGAAATGTCACAGCCCACATCCATTACAATGCACTACTCCATGATCACTATCCCTTCTGAAGTCCATGCTTTGTATCTACCTAGTTTGGTTTACCCTTCTACCATCTTCCTACTCCTTTGGTGCTCCTATCCCTCTGTTCTGCCTTCTTCTTAACTTGCTTATCGACCTACCCAGGAAGCATTTACCCTGCTTTCCCTGGTGTAACAAGTTTCCTGCTCTTAGTTCTCCATCTTCCTTCCTTTTATCCTGTTCTGTCTACTCCTGAATTTGCTTATTGAACTACCCTATATAAATTTACATTTCTTTTCTTGCTGTAGCTCCCTTAGCTGTTCTCACTTCCCATTAAGAGTTTACTGCCTACCTTCTTTTTACTATGCCACTACATGGACTATATGATTGTCTGTCACAGTTTAACATAGTGGAGGTAAAATGTCCATCCTACCTTGTCAGGTAGCTAACCTCTGTGAGGAGTATAGATTTTTGACCCATGATGACTGCTTCCTCCCATGTCCTAGGACTGTACATTTGGATCTCCATATTTTGGGACATGAGGCAGACTAGATGGTCCTCTAGTCAACTCTCAAAGTATGCACAAACTTTTGAAGCAGCCATTAAACCCATAGTGGTCTCAGATCATGTTCCAGTCTCTGTTGCAATGACTTTGGAGGCAGAAGACCCCAGGTAGAGCTTCTTTGCTGCAGTCACTAGGTTCTGTACCTGGATCAGGATTGAGATCAATTGATAATTTGCCTTGAAATCTACCCCTCATACCTTGGACCAGTAGCATGTGATGCATTTAAGGCTTCATTAGAGGGCATATCTATATTTACTACTTAAACAGGACTAGATAGCGGGGCTGGCTGATCTTACTGGGAGCTAAAGCAAGCAGAATTTAAAGATTATACAAACCCCACAAAATTGGTGGCAGATCTCCACTGAATAATGGAGCTGAACTATAGACTTGACTCCATTCTCAGGCATAAAGCATGTAGGACTCTGTTATTCACCTGGCAAAGGTATTGAGAATCTAGAGAAAGAGCTGGGAAGTTGTTGACTTTCTGTCTAAGGAATTGTAAGATTGAGTCCCTCCTCACCTAGATATTGCTGGGAAGATGACATGTTTTCCAGACCCATAATTAATAAAACCTTTATGCAGTTTTAGGACTGTGTACTCTGTCAAAGCTAGTATGAGCACAAAGGAAATAAAGGCTTTTTCTGGGATCTCTGCCTCCCTAAAATCACAAACAATGAGGTGGACTTTATGGAGGCTGACTTTTATAGCCAGTGAGGTATTGGCTGCTATTGGGACATTCTCTAAGGTAGGCACAAGGTTTCAATGGGCTGAGTAAGGAATTCTATCGGAATTTGCAGAATCTTTGATGCCCCACATGATCCCAGTATACCAAGTGGGCCATGCTATTGGGAAACTATCCTTACAATTACAAATGCAACCACCACTATCATACCTAACTCTGACAAGAATAGATACCTATGGACAGCTATAGGCCAATCTTACTTCGTAATGTAGATACCAAGACACTAGCAAAGGTGATGGCTAACAGATTTAAGAGGGCATTCCCTATATAATCCATGGATCTCAGACATGGTTTATGAAGGAGGACAAAGGGTAGGTATGATGCGGATGGTCATTAGATATCTGGAGTTGGTTAGGGACTCCTTTATCTCTGTGACCCTGATAGTCATTGATATAGAGAAGGTCTTTGACTTGGTGAAGTGGGACTATCTGTATGCAGCTACAGAAGTGGTTGTGGCTGGACTGTGCTTTGTGTCATGGGTCAAGGCACTTTACTCGAGCCACAAGACCTCAGTGCTCACCAGTGGTCAACAGCTAATGCCATTTCCACTCCACTGAGGTACTGAAGAGGGATACCACTTATCCCACTATGCTTCCTTATAGCTATGGAAACATTAGTGTCCCAGCTCAGATAAATGTAGTGGGTGCAAGTGATCAAGATGAGGAACTATGAATGTGAGACCCTGCTATATGTTGACACCTTGCTTTGCACATTAGTGAGTTTGGAGACCTCCGTCCTGCAAGCTCTATCTCTAGGCACTGACTTTGTGGTGCTTTGGGGCCTGTGCATCAGAAGATACTCCTCTGGGCTGATGCAAACCACAGATGGCACACATGGAAAACCAGCAGTTCAGGTGGGTTCCACAGGTTCTGAAGTATCTGGGGATTTGGGTCACTTCTATGGTATTACATACAAACAATATGGGAACCTGGTCTGCCCATGAATGAGGATGATCAAATTGTTTGAATGTTTGTATGTATGCAAATGGGACCTCTGTTGAAAGAGTATATATATGCTTTCTTGGGGCCCTAAATATCAGCTTATCCACAAGAAAATTGTAAGCACATGGCACCATACAGTGGTCAAGCTAGTTCAGTTGGGAATTAACTTCCCAGGTAACTGCTGGAGGTGCTCACAATCCCTGGGTAACATTCTTCATATACAGTACTGGTAGTGGCCAGAAATAAGGTCCTTCTGGCAGCAGGTCAATGATACCGACAATTCTGTCTTGAGGGTACAGTGCTTTATTCTCCTGTCCTTTGGATCTTAGGAGACATGTATTTACTCCCCACAGAACTGGGGAGAGCTAAGCAGCATTTTGAATTTTTATAATTCATGTCAAACAGTTATTCCATCTATTGTATGTAGGAAAAACACATATTATACAATGGCATCCAAAATCCAACACTCTGATTGGCTGATGGCACCTTTCAGGCATTGAAAATCCTAGCATTACCAATGCAAAAGGTGCCAGTCAGCCTCATCTCTGGAATTGGTCCAAAACCCCCAACCATGACACTGGAAATCTGCCATATCGAACCCCTGATGAACATCCGCCCACACTCCAGTCTTCTCTGCCCCCAAACCATAAGGTGAATTTGGAGCACAAGCCATGCTGTTAAAATCACCTCAAACATTTCTGCTCCTTCTGGCACCACTTTAAAGAGTGGGAAAGTCTGAAAGTGCTATTTACTACACTCACCACATACTGAGGCAGTTTTCGTGGGATCATGCTTTTAACAGTAACATAATGCAGACCCATGACAGACAGCGTCTTTTGTTTTCCTTCCTTCCCAGATCACACTTTCAACATTATCACAATGCAGGGCAATGGCAGATCATGGCTTTATCTTCTCTTCCTCCTGACTATGCTACAGATGGTTGCTGGACAAATTTAGTCTCACAGCACATCAGTGATGAATGGATTCATGATCCCTTTTTTCTTAATGACCCTCAGCCCACTTTGCTCATAAATACACCTCTCAGAGCTGCAACCCCCAGACAGCAGTTCAATTTACCAATGGAAGTAACAGCACCAGATATTGTAATGGTCACAGCTAGCTTGCTTATTTACTGAAGGGTATTGAGAAGATGCTCTCATTCTCCCAGCCCCTCATCTGTGTAGCAAAATGAAAGCAAAAAAGAGAGAGAACAGTAAAATAAAATTACTATAAAGATATGAGTGCATCAGTTGCAGGCTAGCGGGGCAGAAGTATACTGAACTGTGCTGACACAATGTCTCTGCTCTCCCAGCAGCACATCTCTGCTGCACAGAAAAAACAAAAACCCACTAAAACAGACTTACTATAAACATTCAACAGTATCAGATGGGGCATCTCCTCAATGTTCTACCTACGATTAGGAAACTATTTTTGTGATGCAACAATGAATTCATTTAAATATTATTTCAACTAGCAAAAAAATCTATTTTTCTTTAAACTGTGTACAAAAACTGAAGGGGACATTGTATAATTGCAATAAACCACTCCAGGATGTAGGTTATGCTAGGATTTACCCACGACTGCATGGTTTGGTCACTCAACCAGTGGTCTCGTGACGAACCATGCCAAAAATGAGTGTTACTACTAACCCACACCCTGTTGTGGTTTATTGCTTAAATAGAATAAAGAAGCAAGCGAGGAAGTGAGGCACATTTAAACACTTAAAAAAAAAATTCTGTAGTTCTTCAAAGCTCATGTATTGTGACCATAGAGGGGTGAACTTGTTGGAAGAAACCACCTTCTGTTACGCAGATACTCTACTTCTAGCTTACCTAGCTACTGAATTTATGACTACCTGTATTTTATTTTTGGTAAATGCAGCACATCATGATTTATTGCATTTTGATAAAACTATTTCATTAGAATTTATTTCATGCTTTAGTAATTTTGGTTTCAGATAGGTTATTTTCCTTAATCACAATAAGGTACTCAGGGCCAGGGACATATGGTATTTAAATGCTTCTTGTATAGTGTAAGGCATTTGGCTATTCATCTTGCCACACCATACAAGGCATGGGTGAATCCCACAATCATCCAAGATCTGTCATGACTTATTGATTGAATATAGTAGCAAAACTGAACTTCATATCCCTTTCTATACACATAACAGTCCCAGAATTATTCACAATACCAAAATAAATAAATAAATAAATGGATTGGCCCAGTGATTTGATAGAAATAATGCATGCTTACTACTCAGTGGACCAGAGTTTGTGTTCTGAGGCTGGGGTCTCTGGTTAGGCTAGTTTGAAACTATGTGCAGTCAGCATGGATGCAAAATGGTTCCACGTAGGATTTATTGTGTCTTACACTGGATGGCTACCACTCTACCCTATTTTCTTATGGGCTAGGGACAGAACCCTGCAGGATAAGCAGCCCAATGTATCATGGAGTACTGTGCATGATCCCATTTCTGACATTCTCCACCTCAGTCCTGGCACCTTGCTTACTTCTCCTCTTGAGATAGTGTATGTATCCACATAGGGCCTGCAATGCTGGATGTAACCTGTGTGTGGTAGTTGGTCAATGGAGGAGGCAGCCACAGGCTGTGAGTTGGAGATACTGAGGGCAGGGTAACAGGGCAGCCATATGGAAAAGACCCCAGTGTGAAGGGTTGAATACAATGGAAAACAGTGGAATAGTGGGAGAATAAAAACAGCAATCAGAAGTTAAGAATAAGTGCAGAAGTTTGAAAGTCAAATATGTGTAAGATTTCATGCTTTTGAAAATGATCATAAAAAAATTAATCCTCACTGAATGCAAGAGAACATGCTCCAGTGGGACTCTCATGTTTGACACCATCATGGTGCTAATTAAGGCATAGAAGCACAGCTGTACACCTGCAGCAGTTTGTCATGGAGGTTATGTTTGTAATGTACTAGAATATTGCAACAAGCCTTTTTTAAGATAGCTTCTTCGGCTAAATAGGGACCTCAAATTCTATTTTAAAGCTCTGATAGTATCAGAGACATAAAAGACAACTAAAATTCTCCCATATAGAAACTATAAAACACACAGTCAACATGATCTAAGTATTTGTATTGCTATGGGTTGCATTTAAGTTTCAAAGTCCTAATTACTAAGGCTAGTCTTTAATAAAATTTATTTAACCAATATTATAAATATTTCACAACAGCAATGTATGTTGTATGAGAGCAGATTGTTAGATACAGGACTGCTATAAAAACGATTGAAACTGAAGAAAAGAGGAATGGGGACCAAGGTGGTTCTGCAAGCCAAAATAGATCAGAAGAAAATAAATGTAATCAACAGCACATAATAAAATACACACCCTTAAATGTCAGGCTACAGTCCTTAATTGCCTTCTTCTTTTTGCCTCTCATTATCTGAATATTTTGATGAAGTTTATCTTTCATCTGTTTTTATCTATTTAATTGACTGTGATGCCCTTTGGACCAAACTGCCCTTCTGCTTTAAGGGAAGGATTCCTGAACAGGTAAAGCCCAATTTTCAGTTGAAAGGGACTCACAGTACATCACTGCAGGATGAACTACCACCAGTTGTTTTCCCCTGATCTGTGCTCAAGGGGGCTCACACACACTTTTGTAACAATGCAATTGCACTCAGGAGGGGTCAGGTTGGGATTGCCTTGCAAATGGCTGGTACTGCCATTCACAAAGCATGATGACATCCACTGGACTGTTGCACTAACAGGCTGCCCTCAGTTATAGAACATTTACAGACAGGCTATAGGGCATCACAGATGTGTGGCTCGCCACTTAGGATGATGATGAATGAAAATGCTAAAGGACCAAGCTGTAGGAAGGTTTTTTTCTTGTGGTGACTAGATCTACAAGACTATGAGGGAAGAATTCAGACACACATGGGGGGTGCACTGGTCTGCCAGGGTAGATTATGAGTTACAGAACAGTGGATTTTGGTACTGCCTCTGCAAGTAATCTGAAGATATCATCTGAGTAGGTAAGAGAATATGTTCATGTGTGATGGATATGCTCATGCCTTTCTTTGCAAGGCACTAAGCTATGCACAGACATACATGAGGTCATGATGTTTGCTCTACTGCTACTGTGCACAAACCCAGTTTATATTGGACTATACTTAGTCACAGCTGGAATGTCTAATTTGCATTCAAATTTTCTGCCAAAGGAATTCCATCCCCACTGCATAGGTATTTTTGTGTTCATCAGATTTTGCTTTGACACATCAGGATGAACTTTACACCCTATTTCGTACTTTATAACATTGGATCTAGAATCAGGCCCTAATTAATGTACTGATAGTGATGGAAGGATTGCAAAAGATTAAGAATGTCGTAGATGTAAGGGTCCATGGAAAATTAGTTTTCTTGTAAAGTGAATCTTCTAATTGTACATAGATTTTGCACATATAGTCCCAACATGTTGTACAGTATATTCAAATGTTTCCACGTGGTGGGGATCAGAAGAATTAATCATGTTGTGGTACAACAGCATTAGCAACATATCATCCAAACAAAATATTGCTAACAATTGTTTTGGTCATGTTTTTTACTAACAGGCTGACATGAAGGTAGTGATGGAGTTTGTAATCCCACTTAATGAAAGAATGGAACTTGTCGTATGTGAGCAATGTTCTTGTAATTCACAAGCTTCTCAGGCCACAATGGCCCCTACAACATTATAAAATCATTATGGATATAGCAGTGACATTTAAGATTCAACTTTTCTTGTTTTAGGCTGTGTCCCATTATTATTAGAATAACTATTTTACATCAAAATATGTTCTTCAACAATATGTTCCAAAAGCAACTGTCTGTCTCCAGCTGATCTCACAATTGCTGTATTTGTGACATTACAGTCTGTTGTCATGGTAAACAGTGCACCATGATGTTATAACATGTACTATAATGTGAGGCATCCCTATCAAGCTGTTTAAAGATGATGGGGATATGTGCTAATTGTGAGCAGTTAGTAATGTTCCTACTTACAGAAATGTAAATGATCCATAGTTAATTGGACTTGAATAAATACTGATGTAAAAATAGTTTTTATATTATTTTCCATTTAAGGACAACATTCTGCACTGTTAGCTTTATGGAACCAGTTATTTGGAATGTTTACTAGGTTATGATTTGTGTACAGAATGCTTAAGAATGAGATGTTGACCTATCAGAATCATGCTTAGAGTTCTGTACACAAACCATGACATCATTAAAAACTCCAGATCACTGGTTCCATGAAGAGATCGATAAAAGAATACTGCCCATGAAAACAAAATAATGTAAAATACAGTTTCTCACATTCTGATACAGTTGCATATGGACCATTTAGTGGTATGGATATATTTTCTGTAAATCGAACATTATAAACAACTGCCAGTTAGAAGGAGGTGGAAGACTAGGTTTGGTGGCAAAGCACCTAGCTTCACCTGAGCTTTTTCTTCTAAGTTTGCTTGAAAGGGCAAAGCAAGGAACAACATTATCAGAGTAAGGAAAAGATTAAGGCTTCTTTTTCTAAGCAGATTTACTGTGTGATGTTATTTTCTTTTGTGCTCACAAGATGTAATAGTGTTTTTTGCTTACATTTCACTGCTGTAATCTTCTCTTGTTCAAATTGCTGTCGCAGGGTATACTTTCTGCTGCATTAGTACAAGGTGTGCCTACAGGTTTGTTACTGTGTTGTGCTTACAGATTACTGCTGTAATCTTCTCTGATTCAAATTGTTTTTTGTACAAGTTATATCTTCTGTTATTGCTTTATTTTTCTCTGTAGCAAAGTGTATTATGCTGGGTACATCTTCCGTGAAATTGTTACAGGTGGTGCTTACTGGTTACTGCTGTAATCTTCTCTGATTCAAATTGTTTTTTGCAAGGTATATCTTCTGTTACTGTTTTATTTTTATCTGTAGCAAAGTGTTTTTGCGGGTATATCTTATGTGAAATCGTTACAGGTAGTGCTTACAGGGTTTACAGTTTTATCTATCATTAGGATAAGCTTTCAGGGCTACTGCATTTGTTGTTGGTTGATTGTTTCTGTTCTTACCTCCTTGTTGTTTTTCATCAGTGGTTCTTCTTTTTGCAGGGAAAGGCCCACAACCCATCCCCATCCCAAACACCCCATGCTACACTCCTTTTATAGAGTAGCATCAGGTCATGACATTTCCTGAAGCAAAGCAGGAAGGGGAGGATCAGAGGGTATCCACACAGCAAAGTCACTTACAGGGGCACAAGTAATTTAACTTGTTACAACAAGTTATGCAAAAAACAAATAAACACTCAAACAGAAATCAAACACAAAAAAATCAAACTTTTGCTTTCATTTTCCTCCTTCTAATTATTCAGACCACATTATAAACTCAGCAACTCAAGTGAAATGGATATTATTAACTGCAGGCACTGTGGCACACTTTTCAAAGGGCAGTTATATATGATTTAGGAAGCTGTCCTACATGCTGGACCAGTGGAGATCTAAAGGCTCAGTGCCAGGCAGCATGGGCTGAGACTGCACGCCTTAAATCACATATTCAGGAGGAAATATGAATCACCTTCCATTTCCCCAACATCCAACAGAAGCACCTCGACCGCGGGGATAGTTGGTATGGGAAGTTGGCAGGTGGTTAGAAGGGCAAATTGGGTGCCCGATCACTTAATGCTCTTCAACGTATCACATCCACAAACCATATAAAAACTGGAAACAGGTATCTACCTCTATCTACAAAATCAAAGGGCAGAGGAAACTGCAGAGCAGGACACTGCAGCACAAAACTAGCACAACAAAACTCACCCAAAGCAGGGACCAAAAAAGCAAAAGGAAATCCAAAACACTTCTGATCATAGGAGAATCTATGATTATGGGAGTTGATACCTACTGCCAGTCGATAGGTGGTCAGATGTCTCCCAGGTACATCAGCGTGGAGACACATGACCACATTGCTAAAATCATACACAAAGCAGGAGAAAACACTGATGTCCTGGTTCACATGGGGACTACGATCTCCAGCTGGTCAATTGTGGAGACCAAGGAACACCTGACCAGGCTGGAAGACAAACTGTTATCCATTTCATCCGGCATCTCCTTCTCAGAGATCCTGCCAGTCTGGGAGAGGGCAGACAGACAGAAGGAAAGACAGAGAAAGGGAGATAGAGGAGCTAAACATGTGGCTCAAGGGCTGGTGCCAGGAAAAGGACACAAATTTGTAAGTAACTGGCAACACTTTTGGGAGCCAAAGTTCTTTAAATTTGATGGACTGCATCTGACTAAGGAGGAAGTCAATGCATTGGGACAGAATTTTGATGTCTTTGCAGAATATTTAAACTAGCCAATGGGAGAGGGATGCAGCACCTTATACATTGAGCGGAAGAAACCCCTCCCTTAGTTAGTGATCAATCAGGAATTCAGCATGTTTGTACTTCAAATCAAGTCTTTCTTGTGATGTTTTATCTATAAGCTGTATAGAATCCTATAGAATTATTGAAGGGATATATTTTGAGGCACCAATATATTTATTTGTTTTAAGACATCTTCCAACCTGAAACTATTTAGAGCTATGTTCTCCTTAATCGTCACCATCTTGTTTTTAACTATTACAAGCTGCTACAGTAACATCAGATGTGCAGCATAGGGATTACATATAACATTTTAAGAGCCATAATCAGGTTAAAGGATATGTATGTATTGCTTTCAAACTTGTTTTATTTATAGCAATGTTATGTCCATTTTGTCTGTTTGTTTGATTAATTTTTCTGATTACTGTAATAAGCGCAATTTTTAATACTCCCAATTGTACTGTGGAGCTCCTCAATAATATTTTCCAGATCTGTGTTTCTGACTGTCTCATAGAAACTTCTATAACATTTTAGAAGGAGCACCTGACTTATCTGATTCCCTAGATATCACCTCCTTTTGTAAAAACCTATTGATATTGAAAACAGCATTTGATCATGTCTGTCACCATATCATTACTAATATTAAAGGGCCTAGAATATTCTTACTTTTGATCTTGAAATTCATTTGTGGAAAAATGTTGGGGTAGATTAAAATGAGAGATCAGTCTCTTTTATTTGGTTTACCTGTTGAAGGTCCCTTTTCTTACCTGATCTCTCAATTTACCTTTGATTAACTGGTGCTGTCTGAATATCATCAGTTAATGTTCTTAATTTATCAAAGTGATCATTAATTTTAGTTTGCTTTCCACCTTTCCTTTGACTTTTACCCTTTTTGGTTCTTTCTTCTGAAACTGTTTAGGCTGTTTGGGCTGTTTAAGCTGTTTATGCTTTGCTTGTTTTGATTTACCTTGCTTTTCTGTTTTCCCTTGTTTTAAACTTGTGAATTGATTTGTGTTACAATCAGAAAAGTTATTGACCAGAATATTATCAGCACTAGCATCAATGTCAAATGAGGTGTTCTCAGTTTCTACAGCACTCTCTGCTGCTTGTTTTTTGTTTGAGCCATTATGAAGCACTCAGACACCTGAGAACCAGTATACTAGTTCACCAATTTACCAGTTCCAGGATACCCACAATACCCTGTTATCCTTGTATCCATGTCACACTACTCCCCGATATGATATTCATTATAATGCTCTTTTTATCCAGAATAGAGTATAGGCACAGTTTGGATAAGGAACTTATGTTCAAAAAGATAAGAGTATTAAACATAGGTTAGCAAATCTTAACTAGGCTTTGAGACTGGTCTATAGCACCAAGTAACCGATTGTGTGTGCCATGTTATTCTGGATACTATACAGTATATGATCACTCTGAACACTCAAGCAAAATACACGTCCTTCCTTCTACAAAAATCTACATTATAAGTCAGTACATGCTCTTACTCTTGTTGTATGACTATAGCTGATTGTAGATCAGTGTGGATCAGTTATCTGGTGGTGCACCTTTATTCCATAGGAGAACAGAAAAGAAAAAGATGCTTGGAAGGAAAAGTATTCAATAGTGTAGGGGCAAGACTCAGTCCAAGCACAGACTGTGGAATCCTGTTTTTCCTAAGTGGTCTGATTACTTGTTGCAACAATTAACTGCTTAGTCAGATCTAAGTTCTCATCAGAAGAAAGGCTGTCTACTGCCAAGCATAGGCTCAGGACTCAGGTTCCATTAGCTATTAATACTGGTAGCTGAAGGCTCAGTAGGAAGTTTTCAGGAAATTCAAGAACTTCAGAGATTTTCTGGCCTTGGTTGGACTCCTTCAGATTGGTAAACTGAAACAACCACAGAGGCAAATTGTACATACAGGGCCTGTTGGCAAGCTGAATGCCGATAAATCAATGAGTCCAGAAAGATTCACACAAATAATACTGGGTACCTTGTGTGTATGTGGGGGATAAACAAACAATGAAAAAAGTTTAGTGTATTTGAATAAAATCAGATGAATTCAAAAGATCGGGCAAATATTACCCTTACCCTTAATATCTTTTTACCCATGTCACACTTAGCTTTGCTAACTTCGCTAGTCAGAAAACTACTTGTTCTGACTTTGCTTCCCAGATATAGCTTCTAAGCAAATTTACTCTTTATTTACTAATTTTAACAAAAGAAGAAAAAATAAATAATGCAGAGAGACCTATCACCCTCCCTAGACATATATGAAATATATATGAAGTATAGATAATCAAATATCAAATTAGTGCTTTGAACTACTGAGTTAAAGTGTTATAACAAGTGCAAAATCAGTTTAACAATCAGCAAAAGTGCATAACTTGTAAATCTGTAAATTTATGACTTAATGAATGTTCAACATTCTGTAATAAAAGCGCACCAGGATGACAATGAATGCCCACAAAGGCCAGGTGGATTGAGCTAATTCACACTTTCAGGAGAAAGAAGCTTCATGATTTAAACTCAAGTACTTCAAAATGCTTAAGAGCAGCTAATAGCAAGTGTGCATCAAGATATTAAACTACTGAACCCAATGTTTTATATATTTACTGATTGGCATTGTTTATCATGGTATACCCTCCGATAGCAACATTTCAACAGGGACCGACACTACAGTGACTACAGCGCAGGTCGCTGTAGTTCAGCTGTGCCCCAGCTCAGTATTCTAGGTGTCTTGTACTCCTACCCCAAATCAGCTCCAACTCGAGTTGATTATATTTAGTGGGGTGTTCACAGGGTGAAGCAATCCTAAAGAAAACATGTTGGTCAGTGAGAAACCTTATGACGACCACAAATGCAGTTGACATGATGGTTTCACTGTATGGTCGTTCAACAAAATATTTGTCAATGAACGATCATAGATCCATTTATCACCCACAGGAAGTGGCTGGCGAACTCTGTTATTCACATGTGTGAATAACGAAACCATAAATAATGGAGTTTGCCCAAGCACCTTCTTCAAACCCTGTGCCAGCCTATCTGATGTCAGCTGAGTACCTCCATGGCCCCTTCCCTCATGCTATCAACTTGCTCACACCACAGGGTGAAACTGGCAAATGGCAGACAGTTTCTGCATCAATCTGAAATACCTACATTGTGCTTTGAGACACTGTCAACTTATTCGCACCACAGCGAGAAACCAGCAAACCGCAAGACAACTTCCATGTTGGGAACCAAAAATAAATGGCAAAACAACTTCAAATAATTCTAAGGAAAAAAACTCTTACTGCCTATTTGTTTTATATTTACTGGTTCTTTGAGAATTGCAGTTTAGAAAACAGTTAAACAATGCTGTGTCACTAATTATTCTATGTAACACAGAAAACTGCAATCCTCAAAGAACCAGTAAATATCAAAAGATAAAACATGGGAAGTCTTCGTCTTGGGGTTTTGTGGGGCATCACACATCTCGGGTGCCCATAAAATTCTCATTAACTACACTTTCCATGAATTATTCTATATATTATTAAAACCAAACTAGTCCAGGTGAAGAAGCAAGCTAATAATCCCTGTAAGACAGTAATTTAAGCAGACCAAACAAACTAAATCTCAATAAAATCAGTAAAAGAAAAAAAAGAACAATGAAGGACAATGAAAGCAGTAAAAAAATTAAATATGCAATAACAATGGTTCACATCTATGGAAAGTACAAGGTAGAAGGAGACTAAAGTACCTTTCCTTTCTTTGTTAATCCTTTTTATTTCAAGTCTCATTGTATCCATATCCACATGTTCAAAAGGTAACTTGGGGCCCGATTCCAGAGGGAATAGCTGGCGTAGGTGAGATATGCCAAACTGCATTGCATATCTCATTACCTACACATTGGATATGCCAGCCCCTATTCCAAGTTGCAAGATGTGCCATTGCGGCTGTGGGCTATGACAATCGTGGGTTAAGCCACCCACTATGCTGCAGCCTGCAACGTCTGGTTCAAGTGCAGGTTATGACAGCCAGATAGCCCAATTCCAGGAGGACAGCTGTCATAACCCACTGTTGCCATTCTGAGAGGTGCAATGGCGTACTGAACTTACAGCAGCTTGTAGCTGTCCTAAGTGGCATCTGACAGCTGGCACCATCGGATGCCACCATGAAGTGCCACAGAAATGGTGCCATACTGTCCCTCGCCCCCTCAACCACACCCTGCCCCGACCCCTTGATCATCTGGGACCCCAAGGGTCTGTGTCTGGTGCACCCCAAGTCCTGTGCCATCTGTCTTGCCCCCCATGCCCCCTGGTGTGTGCCGAGGTGGTCCAGGTTGGGTGGGACACTAGGGCCGTCTGTCACCAGCCGAGAATTGCGACATGTGGGTTGTATATGCCAAACATGTGGCAGTAGCCACACCTGGCATACACTGCATGTCTAAGTGCCGCGACCCCACACCTGGAATGCAGTGTGGTCCCTGGCATAGGCCAAATGGCGTAACTCACAACTGTGTGCAAGATACACCATTCGTCTTGGAATCAGCCCCATAGACATATAGAATTTGATGGCAGATAGTGACTGCTTGGCCCACCTAGTGTGCCCATTTCCGTACCTATTGGATAAGCTGCAGATCCTAGTTAACCAACAGCCTACTTTCTCCTACCTACCACTAGAATTGCCTTATGTCTGTCCCATACATTCTTGAATTCCCCTACTGTTTTTGACTCCACCACCTCCTCAAGAAGGGCATTCCATGTATCCACAACCCTCTCCGTGAAAAAATACTTCTTCACATTACCTCTGAGGCCATCCCCTTCTATCTTTAAACTGTGCCCTTGTCCTTGCACATCTCTTGTTCTGAAAGATGCTACCCTTTTGGACTTTGTTGATTCCCATGAGGTACTTAAAAGTTTCTATCATGTGCCCTCCCTCCTTTCCTCAGGGTATACATACTAAGCTCCTTTAATCACTCTTCTATATCTTCTGGTGCAAACGCTGCACCTCTTTAGTTGCCCTCCTCTGGACAGCCTCCATCCTGTCTATATCCTTGTGGAGATGGGGTCTACAGAACTGCGTGCAGTACTCCAGATGGGGTCTCACCAATTACCTGTGCAGAGGGATAACAACTTCCTGTTTTCCAATGGTGATGCCTCTCCCTATGCATCCCAGTATCACACCAGCCCTCCTTACTGCCTTCTCACATTGCTTGTCCACCTTTGGGTCATCTGATATGACTACCCCAGGTCCCTTTCCATTTCTGTTGTTGTTAATATCTCACCCACATTGGGTATGCTTCCCCTGGTTTTGTTTCCCAGGTGCATTACTTGCACTTCTTTGCATTGAATCTAAGCTGCCATACATTTGACCATTCCTCCAACCTTGTATCCCCTCTTTCTTCAGAGTGGACTCCATTTACTATTACCCTCTGCATCCTGTTGTTCAGCCAATTCTTACCCAGGCTATCACCTTGGTACCCACTCCAAAGCTGGCTAACTTGTATAATAATCTTTTGTGCGGAACTGTGTCAAATGCCTTGCTAAAATCTAGGTAAGCCATGTCCACAGCACCTCCCTGGTCTACTACTTTGGTCACCCAGTCAAAGAAATCTATTAGTTCATCTGACATAACCTTCCCACTGTGAATCCATGCTGCCTTGGGTCCTGTGCCCTGCTGGCCTCTAGGTACTCAACAATTCTTTCCTTCAGCAGTAATTCCATCATTTTCCCTGCCAATGAGGTCAAACTAACAGGTCTGTAGTTTCCTGCCTCTGCTTTGCTCCACTTTTGTGAAGTGGAATCACATCTGCAGTCCTCCAGTCCTCAGATACCATCCCATCTTCCCATGATTTGTTAAAGAGGGTAATCAGTGAGGTCACTAGTCCTACCTTAGTTCTTTTAAAATTCTTTTGAATCCCATCAAGCCCCATTGCTTTGTCCACCTTCCATTATAAGAGTTCTTTCAGAACCCTTTCTTCTATGAATGGGCTGGTATCAGTCCCCTATCCAAGTTTTTCTATTATTTAGTTTAGGTACCTCCCCCTCCTCTTCTTTTATGAATACTGAGCAGCAGTATTCTTTCAGTATCCCTGCTTTTTCACTGTCACCATCTGCCCACATTTCCTCCCCATTATGAAGCCTCAGTATTCCTCCCTTGGTCTTTCTTTGCTCCCTAATGTATCTATAAAGGTTTTATCCCCCTTCTTAACAGAGCTGGCTATATTTTCCTCAGTTTGGGCCTTTGCTATTCTGACTGCCTTCCCTGCCTCCTTCTGCTTTAACTGATTTAGTTCTCTGTCCTGCTTCTGTGTTTCCTTATATTTCCTGAATGTTATCCTTTTCTCCTTAACCTTCCCTGCCACCTCTTTTGAGAACAATAGTGGCTTTTCCTTCATTTTGTTTTATTTGCTTTACACAAGGTTTGTTGCCTCTATGATGTCAGTTTTGATTTCTCCCCATTGTTCTTCCACCCTCCTTCTTACCTGTTTGCTAGTGCTTTTCTGAGGCAGTCTCCCATTTTACCAAAGTCAGACCATCTAAAGTCGAGCACCATTACTTTTGTAAGGCTTGACTCTACAGCTATGTTTATTGTGAACCACACTGTTTGGTGGTCGATTGTTCCCAGATGCCTACCCACTTCTAAATCTGAGATCCTCTATCCATCCCATTTGAAAGTACCAGGTCTAAGATTGCTCCCTCTTGAGTGGATTCCAACTCTAGCTGTCTGAGGCATGCCCTGTATAGGGCATCGAGAATGACCCTGCTCTTGGATGTGGCTGCAGTAAAGGTGCTCCAGTTAACATCTGGCGTATTCAGGTCCCCATCAACAATATCTCCCTTTTTCTGCCATTCTAAGGATTCCTTCTATCATTTCCTTGTCCATTGCCTCCCCCTAAGACGGGGGTCTGAAAACCAACCCCTGTGTGGATTGTGTTGCCATTTTCTGTCTCCAGATTGACCCACAGTGCCTCCTCCCTCCCTGTTTACCCTTTAGTTCTGTTGCTTTGATTCCTTCCCTTATGCAGAGAGCTACTCCTCCTCCTCTTTACCCTCACTGTCCCTTCTGTAGAATGTGTACCCTGGTATGTTGACATCCCAGTCATGGTTCTCTGTATACCATGTTTCTGTGACTGCCACAACATCCAGGCATCCCTCTTCCATCAAGGCCACTAGTTCAGGAGCTTGTTGCCAGACTATGGGCAATGGTACTCATCACCCTCCATTTTTGATGGCCTTAGCTCCCTTTTAGGTCCATCCCTGATTTTACTGCCTTTGCCTTTTCTGTATTTACCCTTGTTCTGATTCTATTGACTTCTCTACTTTTGTGTCTACTTCACTAACTACTCTGTTGTGTGGGGGGGCTGGGATTTCCCTGCATCTCTTCAGTGCCTTCTCCTTGGCTAGTTTAAATGCTTCCCAATGAAGCATTTAAACCTATCCTAGGATCCTGGTTCTCCTCCCAGACTGATGCAGATCATCATGTCAGTATAGGCCTGTGTCCCTCCAGGTGGACCCCAGTACCCAATGAAGCCATATCCCTGAGCTCTGTATCAGTTTTTCAATCAGTCTTTGAATCCCATGGTGTGGAGTACCCTAGCCTCACCCATGCCATAGACAGGTAGCACTTCTGAGAATGTTACCATGTGTGCCACTTGTTCTAAGGCAGCTCCCCAATTCCACAAACATCTGCTGCACTGCCCTGAGCCCATTATGAGTCAGATCATTTGTCCCTAGGTGGACAATGACATCCAACTCCCTCCCTGTGCAGCTGCTCCCATGATCCTGAGGATTCACTTCTTGTCCCTCAAGCCATGGCACCAGGCAGGCACCTTGCTTTCCTCTCCATTTTCTCCCTCAGTTCTACCCCTAATGGTTGAGTTACCCACCAGGGGTTGTTTCCTTCCCCTGGGGGTCCTGTGCCACCTTTTGTGGATCTCCTTTGTGGAGATTCCCAGCATCCTCCTTAGTCTCCTTGGTGGGTGCCCCACAGAGAACCACCTCTGCCAGAATGGTGAATGAATTGTGAAGATGCACCTGGAAGGATATTCCACCACCCTCACCCTCCCTGAACCCACCATGGTCCAACCACTCCTCTTTCTTGGCAACCTCTGAGGCAGTGGTGGTGGCCTGGGTGGGGAAGAGGTTCCCTGTATCCTCACCAGGTCAGCATAGAGAAGGGCATTCTCCTCCCTCAGACCAGAGAGGTGCCTGCAAATAGGAGAGCAATGCAGTCTTCAGAACATCACCTGAAACTGTCACTCCTCTGCCAGTGCATTGCACCACTCCCACATGTCTGTGTCCCTTCCTGTTTAACAGGTCCTTTTTTTGTTTGTTTTGTTTTGGTGTGTGCAAGTGTATGAGTGTATTTACCCCCTATTCAGTGTTCTGTACCTTCAAGGATATGAGCAGGTGTATGTTCTTTGCATGTTTGTGGAATTGTTATCAGAACCCTGATATAAAGGAAATGATGCACTTGGGGTGATTGGGTGAGGGCAGGGGATGGGACTATGCCCGTGCTCTCCACAGAAACATAGAATTTGATGGCAGATAAGGACCACTTGGCCCACCTAGTCTGCCCATTTTCCTGCCTAACAGATAAGCTGCAGATCCTAGTTAACCAACAGCTTACTTCCTCCTATCCCCCACTAGGACTGCCTTATGTCTGCCTCATGCATTCTTGAATTACCCACTGTTCTTGGCTCACCACCTCCTCAGGGAGGCTGTTCCATGCATCCACAACCCTCTCCTTGAAAAATACTTCCTCCATTACCTCTGAGCCAACCCCACCTCTATCTTCAAATTGTGCACCCTTGTTCTTGCACATCTCTTTTTCTGAAATATGCTACCCTCTTGGACTTTGTTGATTCCCTTGAGGTACTTGAAAGTTTCTATCATGTCCCCTCTCTCCTTCTTTCCTCAAGGGTATACATATTAAGCTCCTTTAGTCTTTCTTTGTATGTCTTCTGGTGCAGATCCTGCACCATTTGGTTGCCCTCCTCTGGACAGCCTCCACTCTGTCTATGTCTTTGAGGAGATGGGGTCTCCAGAACTGCACACAGTACTCAGATGGGGTCTCACCAACTGTCTGTACAGAGGCATAACAACTTCCTGTTTTCTACTATTGATGCCTCTCCCATGCATCCCAGTATCCCAGCCTTCCTTACTGTCTTCTCACATTGATTGCCCACCTTTAGGTCATCTGATATAATTACCCCAGGTCACTTTCCATTTTACTGTTATCAGTCTCTCACCCCATTGTGTACTTTCCCTGGGTTTTTGTTTCCCAGGTGCGTTACCTTGCATTTCTTTGCATTGAATCTGAGCTGCCATACATTTGACCATTCCTCCAACCTTGCCAAGTCCTTCTCATCCGTTCCACTCCATCTTGTGTATCAACCCTGCTGCAGATCTTTGTGTTATCTGAAAAGAGACATACTTTTCCTCCCAGTTCCTCTGCAATGTCAAAAACAATCAAATGCAACTCTGACCCATTACCACAGTGACTGCCTTCCTACCTTTCAGACACCTATTTCACAGGTTTAAGTAACAAGTCTAGTCACAAATTACTGCAAATATTCTCCCAGCTAAATTTCTCTCTGGAAAATAAAAGTTACACTATGAAAAGTCAACCCCAAAACAGAACAAAAACACTGACTTCTACTTAGTTAGACAAGTCCCAAAATTAAGAATTCAGTTCAGTGTACTTCTATTAAATCGCCTCCTTGCTATAAGGAAGCTGGTGGCTGCTCTCTGCTCATCTACAGCAGAAAGAGTCCACAGATAACTTTTGTTTTGAATCCACAGTTCCTCAGGATACGTTTAGCTCCTCCCTTTTCAAACACCTATTTCACAGAGCTTAAGTAACAGGTCTAGTCACAAATGACTGAAAATATTCTCCCAGCTAAGTTTCTCCCTGGCAAATAAAAGTTGTACTAAGAAAAGTCAACCCCAAATACAGAGAACCAGAACTCTGGCTTCTTACTTCACATAGGCCCCAAAATTAAGAGTGCAATTCAGTGTACTTCTATTAAATCACCTCCTTGCTATAACAGGGCTGGTGGCTGCTCTCTGTCTCCCTACAGCAAACAGAGTCCAAAGACAACTTTTGTTTTGAATTCACAGTTCCTCAGGACACTTTCAGCTCCTCCCTTTTCAGACTCCTATTTCACAGAGCTTAAGTAACAGGTCTAGTCACAAATTACTGAAAATATTCTCCCAGCGAATTTTCACCCTGGCAAATAAAAGTTGCACTAAGAAAAGTCAACCCCAAATACAGAGAACCAGAACTCTGGCTTCTACTTACTTACACATGCCCTAAAATTAAGAATTCAATTCAGTGTGCTTCTATTAAATCACCACCTTGCTATAAAGAAGCTGGTGGCTGATCTCCGTCTCACCTGTAGTTTCTCATGTGTTGCCTTGAGCAGAACGTGACAATGGGAGGAAGTGAATAGACCAAATTTCTTTTCAGCAGCAGCAGCAATAACACTCTGCTTGCTTGAAGTTCATTTTCACTGCAGTCAGTACCCTGTGTAACCCCTGCAATATTTCTTGTCAGGCAGGCTCCAACAGCCACTTCAGGACTCCAGGCCCTGCGAAAGAAAAGCAGGGCAGGGAAAAGGAACACTGGATACAGCCACACAAGTTGGTCTGGAAAGACAGCTAGAAATTATTTCCTGAGTAGAGATGCTATCTCTACAGCATTCAGGCAGTGATGGCATACCTTTTAAAAGTAAGAAAAAGGTGTTTAGCTGTCCTAATTCTCCTCCTCTCTCTCAATGAAGCAGCATGCAGTTGTGTGCAACCTCCCCACCTAATTCACTTAATAATGTTCATAAAATGAGCAGGCAGTAAACATTTATCACTGATTCTAAGATATCATTTAATAAAAATGAAAAGGTTTTGAAACTGAGGTTTAACAGAACTGCATAAGTCATTGATCTAAGAAAATGTATAAATTGTCATTTACTTTCTAACTACAAATCTACATTTAAATCTTAATTACAGGTCCCTAGAAGAAGTCAAACAAGGCAAAACAGTGGGGGCACTAATATGAAAAAAGAGATACATTTTTGAACTCTCATTGTGTATGGCTTTATTTGTATTCCAGAGTGACTGCAATCTTTGAGTCTCTAAAGATAAATATAGTTGACCAGATTTTCCAAAGGGTCAGATGCATATACAAAGGTTGACACAAAAGGAGGGACAATTATTTTACACTTAGTGTGCCTAAAGCATGGAACAAATTACCACAAAGTCTAGTGGAGATCACTAAATTTGGAAAGTTTAAAATTGGGTTGAAAAGAATACTGGACTATCATTAGGTTATGTGCCCACATAGTGTGGAGACAGAAACCTATGGGCTTACACCTTCTATCTGTCTAACAACACCAAGTCAAGTCACCAAATGCATGCTGCACCTGTGCCTGCATCTGCCTAACTATGTTCTTTCAGCTCTGTTGCAATTTTCAAAAATACAGCTGTTTGCAACAAAATTCATGAATTGTGGCAATAAACTGATATAATTTAAATGTTTGCTGAAATTGTGTGTGTGTGTGTGTGTGTGTGTGTGTGTGTGTGTGTGTGTGTGTGTTTGTGTGTGTGTTGAGGTGTAGAGCATTAAATTAATGGTCTGACAGTTTGGATGGATTTTGTTTGCAAATGGTGGTAGATGGATCTTTATGGATCGCTTTGAAAATCTTGCTCAGTATGTTTATGAAATTATATCTTACAGTGGCTCCCTTTGGTGTCTTATTCTTAGTTGCAAAGATGTAGCAGAGTTCTTGTTGTTATAGCAGAGCAAGAGCAAGTGCATTATGCCCACCAGTTCCATACACAGAAGAGTTAGTTTTCATCTCTAACAAGCAACTGAACCAAGTACTAAGAGGAATGCAATTATTGTCACAAAGGAGGTCATGCATATGCAACTAAGGCAAACTGTCTTCCAAGAGTTGCAAATACCATATGAAAAGCCAAAATGCACTATAAGAAACACAAATGGAATCCAGTAGTTTAGAACTAATAAAAGCAGTTCTAAACCTCCTTTATACACAAGTGCAATGCAGGGACACAAAATGATCAGTGTTATGGAAGACAAACGCTATGAGGAGAGACTGGTGGCTCTTAACATGTTCACATTGTAGGGAAGGAGGCTGAAAGGAAACATTTCACTTTTCTGCATACTTACTGTACAAGTATCGTTAAGATCAAACAGAGATATACTGTATGACCTGGTGTCACCCAATGTGACCAGAGATGTGTAATGTTCATAAAATGTGTTTAGCAAATTAATTTGTGCAGTTCTGAAAATTCACAAATTTAATTTACAAGATCAAGTAGCACTTTGTGAAGTGGGGACCACTTCATGAAGTTGCCTGATATGAAACTTTGCTAGCAAAGTCTTCGCCGCTAAGAATTTTGTACCACTCTTTTGCTCTTAAGGTGACAGTAATCTGACAGGCAGTACCTGAGATCTAACTTATTACTTGTGACAACTGTGTAATCTAACTGAGACTTTTGACCAGTGGGTTATGAAAATATTTAGATTTTTCCCTAAAGGTTCAACAGCTTTTTCATTCCTTTCATTTTAGTTAGCACTGCTGATCTCTTAGGGGTGCTGTGTGCTGCTCTGACTGCTTTCTAGTTGCAATTTTCCCATCAGTTTAAAATGTTTTTCTTTAATTGTGTGCTCTGATTTTCTTTGGCTTTTTTTCTTTATTTTTTGAGTATTTTTCCAGGTCAGCCACTTTTCTATGTCTGATCTACAGTGTGTGTTAGACAATTGTGATAAACTGAACAAAAGGTTGTGATTTTAATTGTGAGCACTTCTGCCTAACGTATTTATATAAGAGGAACAACAGGTACTCTGTTAACTACAGAGAAGCATGGCAGATTACAAGGATGGCACCAACTCAGTGGGGCAAAATGGTGATGCTACACATGCTTCAAGTAAAAACTCTACTGTAGCATGTTCAGGGGTAGCAGATACAGTAGTAGTACACTAGAAGGTGGAAGTGGTAGAATCAGTGCTGCAAATGTGTTTCCACTATGACTGTGGTATTCACAAGGTAGGAAAAGGAGGCCGCGGAGCAATACATGAGATGGCAAAATAACAGGAGTGGTTAAGGAGGGAGGTGCAGTGTTACTGTCACTGTCACACCACTGGTATTAACCCTGTTGTGCAGGAGTTACATAATGATGATGATGATGTACAGCATGTCCATTTACAAGGAATGGATCATGAATTGGAGGCAAAGGAGCAGTCAAAAATTTAAAATATTGGTGAGGAAAGTGAAGAAGAGGATGATACAGATAAGAAAGAGGATATGGGCAGTTCCAACAATGATAATATGGATCACCTGTGGAACCAGGAAAATAAAATGTGAAGGGTGGGACAAGTTTAGTGAAGTGTACTAGGACAAAACTTAAAGTCACCCTTTAACCTACACATGTCCTCTTGGTGTTGCACTAGTACACACAGTGCATCAAAAAGGCAAACAGAAGTTTGCAAAGCACTGCACAAAGCCCCAAATGCTATAATCACTGTCACCCCCTTCCCTGTGCCATGGGAAAACAAGTTCCAGTAAATCTCTAGTTTTTTAAATGTCTTCTTATTGTCTTTTCAATTTTCCATTAAGATAGTACAAGAACACTGCTACCTAGATAAATATAACATTACATCTGAATTTTCTGTGTGATATCTTCTGCATTAACATTGTATTACCATGGTGCTTGTTGTTTAAGTAAAGTTCAGTACAAAGCAGGGAAGTTAGTATTTACACTGTGGTATTAAAGTTATATTCAATGAAGAGGAATGTCCTGTACAATTAAGAAAGATTTTTATGGAACAAAGTCTGATTTATTTGTCATGATATTCAGTAGCCAACACCTCCATTTCAATTCAAACTCAGGATAAGTATGGTTTAAGTTAGCTGTAAAGTCTTCCATAAATTATATATGGTTCATAAGATCCATCCAGACCTCAATCATGGAGACAGTGATGTTAGCCACTATTTAGTAATTAATGTTTTAGCCAGAACTATTGTAGTATTTAACAGATTGTCTAGTATCAGGTTGTAAATACCTTCTGTCATATCTAACAACAGGATCAAATCATCTGTGATAATTTATTTATTTAGTTTTTGTTTACTGAGTAAGTGCATTAGACATTTCCCTATTTTCAAGCATGACCCAGGATGTTACAAGGTAGAAAAGCAGGACAAGAAGCAAAGTACAATCCATTAATGGTGGAAGACATAGCACAACAGTGGCAGAGAATAAAAGAGATTTGAGGATAAAATTCAGTAGAGAAGCATGTGAAATACAATGTCAACAAACAATAAAACATTAAGATAATAAAACATTAAGGTTAACATTATGCCCCCAAAAAAATCCCTTAAATTCTGTTGGAGGACATTATAGAATGGAATTAGATTACAACATGATGAAAATATGTGACCATGAGTAGCCACTTGGACTCACATTTCCTCAGCATTCTGCCCCTTTTAGGGCAAGTATTTCAAATGCCTTTCTGATGTGATAAAAAGTGGACTACTGTTCTCCATGAGAACTCCTTCCATATATAGGAGGAGATGACATTGTGTAAATTTTCAAAGACGTCCACTGCTGGTCAGTAATGACAAAACCCAAGTATCTCTCCCAAGCTTGATGAATATGAGTAGTAGTGTGATACTGTTGTGTCAACAGGGCTTTATGAGAATGGGAGATTAAATGCATTGCAAATCCCTGTCCTTAAAGGGTTAAAATCACCATCTGTGTAACAGAGGGATCTCCTTTCTAAAGGTCAATTCCTCAAAGTGGTTTGAATACAAGCCTTGAGCTGTAAGGATCAAGAAAATGAGTCTTAGGGATATTAAAGACAATTCTCCAGTCTTAAAACATTCAGAGCTTCCTCCCTGATGAAATCAAAAGATGTACTGTAAGCCAGGTGAGCCCAAGTCAGAAAACAATTACCTATTTTAGCTGGATTAAAAGTCCTAGTATACGGAAGGGAAAAAGCAAAATTTAGTTTAGAGCAGCTGTTTAGTATTCATTGTTTGAAATCAAGTTTTGAAAGTATCGAAGTATATGGATTATTAGCTCAGTGATAATCATCTTTAGGTGGGCGCCAGCAAGACACTAGGCAAACTGTGTAACTCCACTTCTGTTAATTCTATAGATTTCCAATGTGTTGCATAGGCAGAGGTTAACCAATAAAAACTGTATGCAGATGTGCTGTCATGTGATACAGAAGTACTGTAAGTTGGAGAGGGACAGGCCACCCTGTAATTTAGGCAACTGCAACACTGAGATATATCCTTGGCTTCTTTCACTGCCATAGAAAACATGAAGTTAACTTACTCCAGAGATAAATGTGGGTGGAGGGGTTACGGACATTGAGCTAAATACAAGAGATGTTGCAGCAGATTAATTCTTACATTATCTACTCATTGTACAAGTGAGAGGAGTAAATGAGACCAATGAATCTCTGTCTCTGTGGAATGCCTGTGACAGTAAGTCATAATAAAGGGAACAGACTAATCTTTAGTGATTATAATGTTTAGATATTTGAAAGATGGCATGTACCATTTAAATCTAAAATAATGACAGGTCTCCTGGATAGGGGTATAATGCAGGAGCTACAAAACCTCAGCTTTTGCCATATTAAGATTGTACTTTGCTAGCTTCCCAAAGTGGGTCAAAGCCTGCTGCAGTAGGGGTAAGAGGTACTCAGGGTCAATTAAATAAATAAACAAATCATCTGCATATACCACCAGTTTTGTTCTCTTTGCCACCAAAGGATTTCCATAATTTGTGAGGTTTGCCTTAGAGTATAAGCTAAGGGCTTTAAGTAAAGGTCAAACAAAAGGTGCGATGAGGCACTGCTGTTGAGTTCCCGTTCTGGCTAGAATGTAGATGAAATCTGCCAATTCACCTTAACATATGCAAATGGGTTGTCAAAGAGGGTCCTCAACATCTTCACTTATTCCATAGGAATCCTAACATGTTCCAGAGTTTGGACTAGGAAAGCCCATGCAGCCAGTCAAAGGTCTTTCTTTGTATAGGCTTAAAAGTTAAAATGGGGTCCCTGATTGTGGTGGATTACATGTAGGTTATGCATAATATTGTCTTGTATCTGTCCAAAAGATACAAAGCCAGTTTGATTTTGTTAATAAGTAGGGGCAAGTGTGGTTATTGCCTTCTAACCATTATCATCGTTATTAATTTGTTGTTCACAATGTGGACAGAGGTTGGTCTACATGATGCACATATCAGTCTGTCTTTCCCCAGTTCCAGCCAGCCCTGTTTTGCTGAGTTGAGGAGATAGACACCATCATTCCACCATGCTGGCAGCACAGGTTCAGATGCAGACTCAGGTTGCCAGAGGTTGGCCAGGAGGGACAGAATAGAGCATCCAGAGGGCTGCTTTCCTCTCCAGAGGAAGGGATTTCAGCACTCAATGTTAATCTGGCCCCTAGCATTTGCTGGGAGCAAAGCAGTCAGGGACTGTTAGTATAGAGGAAAAGGAGTGCAGATGCTCCACACACATAACTTTGCATGGGAACATCTAGGCAGCACTGCACACCACCCCTCAGAAGAAAAAAGTGGTTTCCAAAACTGCTGATGACCTCAGCAACTTTGTGGCCTTGCACCCCAATGAGCACCCAGTCAAAGCAGCATCAGCATGGATGTAGGTCCTGGAAGAAAACTGGGATAGTGGAGCTGGTGTGGCTAGCATCTGGAGGGATGCTTGGAGGCTGAGGAGATACATCACTAATTGAAAAAAAAACCTTTCATTGGTTTTAGGATGATTGAGATGATACCTTGCCTCCAAGTAGGGTGGCTAATTCTCCCTGAAGAAACCCTTCTCCTACACAAAGCAGCAGTGTGCAGAGGTTTCATGAAAAGATTTATAAAACTCACAAGTGTAGCCATCCTGTCCTGGGATTTTATTACTGATTTCTTTTAGTATTTTTATGGTGCTCTAAGTCTTCAGAGCTGATCAAGAATATCAGGAGTTTCTGTTGTAGGTGAGGTAAGGTGGGGAGGAACAGGGGAGCCAGGTATCACTCAATATGAGCAAAGCTTGGGTTGATGTCTGCTTTATATTATTGGGAATAATAGCATGACATGCCTGTAAAATATGTTCAGAGTCGGTTTCAAGTTTATAAGTGGTCAGGTGCTTAATTTATGTTATGGCCATCTAAGCAACCTCTGTCAAACTCAGAAGGCTAGCAATATAGTAGCCCTAACCCCTATAGTATTTAGGCTGGAAAAATCATTTGGCCATTTCAGTTTTGTAGGTAAGCAGTTCCTTAATTTTCTGCTTCACAACTGAAATTGAGCAACTACACTGGGATCCCCCATATGTAATTGATGTAATTGATGTAAATCTAGTAATTAAGTCTGATGAGACTGCAATTGCTCCACTCTGGATTTTCTAAGGTGAGAGGCATAACTTATGGTATCTCCTCTTAACAGCACCTCAAGTGAGCCCACATTATTGGAGAGAGCACTCTGTCTTGATCATTGCCTCTTAGGATTTGTTCTTTTCCATCCCTAATTTCTCTATAAAATTTGGGATATAGGAAATGAATTATTCAACTTCCACAATCTTATTCCTCTACAATTTCCAAGGGCAGTCTCAGGTCTGAGGGGTGCATGATCCAACAATAGTATGGAAAAGATTGTATACTTAGTATCCCTGAGGATGTGCTCTGTAGACATTAACAATTTATCAGTGCTGATATACTGTATATACCATGGGGTGCGGAATAATAAGTCTAGAGTCTAGCAACTGGGTGTAGTTTATGGAAAGGTCCATCCAGCTCATCTCCTTTTTCTGTGCAGGGGTATCCTCAGGCAGTCTGTTGGTGTTATCACAGTATCTAACATCAAATAAAAATCAGACGCCAGTATTGAATTCTCATTTCAAAGTTCACTATTTTGCTATACAGCTGTTGAACAAAGCTTACATTAGAAAAAGCTGGCATATATAAACCAACCAATGTAAGGTACTGACCTGTACATCTTCCTTTGGGAATGGCCAAACAGCCTTGAGAGTCAGTGGAAGTGGCGAGGGTTTGAAAGGGGTGTAGGCAACAGCACTGCTGTGCCACATCTCTTCCCACTCTGAAAGCAGGATGCTATGACAAGTGTGTAGCCAAATTTAATTACTTTGTCATGTTCCTCTTGAGGGCAAGGAGAGTTTCCTGGAGTAAAACAAATGTGGAAATCGGTTAGCGAAAGGCTGCCAAGCCCTTCAACCATTGAATTGGATTGTTAAGTCTGTTGAGACTGTGGAAATATGTCACGTTGAGGTGGGTTTAGCCATAGGATTGGGATAGGGATAGGGCTAGGATAGGGATAGCAATAGGGATAGGGATAGGTATAGGGTAGGGATATGGGAGTGGATGTATTTCCTCAATCAGTCACTGGTTCTTGTAGGGAAGGACCATGTAAACCAGACAGACATATACAGAGCATTAAGTAAATGACCCATTATAAGGTAAAGCCAGGGATGCAGTGAACCAAAGAGTGCTCATGGACTATTCCCTTGAAAGAAATTATGGGCCCTGGGGAAAGTTCAGGCTCTTAAGCCCCTATCCACTGCAGCCCCTTCCCTACACACACAGTATGCTGGGAGGCCTGGGCGTCTCTTGGTACTGGGCCCTGGAATTATCTCATGCTCCCCACCCTCTCAAGGGCCCTGACCATGGACATTTTTTCCTGAGTGACTCAAGACTATCTAAGGTACCCCATCTAATAAAGAGTAATAGATATCTGTATGAAGATGATGCATCTGAAAGAGAACATGTAAACATATTGACAATACAACAAGTAACATGAAGTCTCAACAGAGGCCAAATAATAGTGTTAATGGTGTTCCTTTCAAGGGAGGAGATCCTACAGGAAGAACCTCTAAGGTAGGGGGAACCAAAAGGTGGAAAATCCAGGTTCCCATGAGGAGGAGAAAAGCACACTGGGATAGGGGTGCCTCTCTGCTACAGAGAATTAAATCTGTACCCTCCAACAAGGAAATATGTCCCCAAGGAGGTAGGGTTAAAGAATGACATAAAGGAACGCAAAACACCATAGCAGCTGGATTCAGGTGTGAGGTAGGCTCCAGAGATGCCAGGGTCAGATCAGGATGGTAAACAGAAAAGAGGGAGATACAGTATGCTGAAGAGAAAAGGTGGCCACTACTACAACAAACTCTGGTCAGAGTCAATATGGCAGTGGAGAGCTTTAGAGTGGTAAGAGCTGTGAACAGAATATGCTGTGCTCTTGCTGCACAGGAGTCATCTGTAATACTGCAGTGATTACAGTACTGAACATGTGTAATACTAGGATATGTGCAGTGTGCCCTGGAGTCAGCCTTGTGCAACATGGCAGTGCTGACATAGTTACATGTAACAACCCAGTCCCCTCAGGTTACTAGAATCCCATTAGTACTAGTCTTAGGCAGGCAGGAAAAGGCAGTTGGTGGGGAAGTCATTGGGGCTTTCTACATAATGACATCATTGTTTATTCAGCTAGCCTGAGAGAAGGATGATTATGTCATTTAGAACTTTCACGAAGCATAACCATTTTAGAGTTAGCTACTCTTGGGGAGCTTAGAATGTTCATCAGTAAGTTCACGCTGGCAGTTAGACTGGCAGGAGGTCTGCCATTGGGGATCTGTGAAGGGAGCCATAGTATTTCTCACCCTAGTTTGGTAAAAAAGCTTCAGTTTGCCTGCAGGACTCTTTAGTTTCAATCCAGGAAAAGTGAGAGGGAATGCAGTTCTAGTGGATCCAAGGGACAATCCCCTGGGGTTCCCAGTTCACAGCTGCCTTAAGGAGGAACAATGAATATAATCTGACAGCTATCAGAGAAAGAAAGGTACCGTTTGTTCTTTCCATGTCTGGGAGGAAGGAACAACTAATCTGTGAGTACGGAATTTGAGACTGTTCTCTGAGGGAGTTGTCTGAGGTGTAGTGCCCTGGATAAGGCTAGATCATACAGGTCAGGACCCCATTCAACACAATTGTGCTTAATTTAAAGTTATAGTTGAGAGTCTTTAGCAATTCATCGGAGATTGCAGACTCATTTGTTGTAGCCCTGAAGGAATGGCAGAGGCTGTTTGGGGTGGGAGGAATGCCATATAGAGTTTCAGGTAGGGCTAAGTGGTTTGTGCATGGCACCAGTGTTTCCTGGGCAACGACCATGCACCAGGAGGATTTTGAAGTGTTTGGCAAATCCCATAGATATACACTTTGGAAATGGAAATGTGTAGAAAATGTTTAAAGAGTGTGGCACATCCCACAAATATTCACTTTGAAAGAGAGACAGAGATTTTTTGTGAAAACAGTACTGCCAAGTAAAGTGTCCTGCAAAAGACATTGTACCTGTATTGCAATGATAAACATTTGGGGACCACCCTTGCTATAAGTAACATCGGTAAATAAAGCCATACTGCAAAATCCCAGTTACTGCTTTGGAAAGTCCACTATTGTTTCAAGCTATGAACATTATTGGGGATCCTCAGCAGTTAGGACTAGCATATGCCTAGCATACCTCCATTGGACCTGTCTATAAATACTTAGTTGTTTATTGGACAACCAAGATGTAGCAAAACATTTAGGTTATTACAAACTGTAAAAAAAACAATATCTGATTAAACACCTGTACATCAGTAGTCAAGAATTATCATGCATTTAAGTTACATTAGATAACAAAATGATTGTCTGTGCACCATACAAAAAAAAAAGAAAAGGTAAATAAATAGATCCATAAAGAGAATGTTCTCTTAACATAGGGGCTTAATTAGGATAAATTCTTCTTAAGTGTTAGTTTTTCCTTTCTATCAATGATGCAAAATGCAATAATTAGTTCTGCATCCTTTATTGTAAAAGGGTGCAGAAGAATAAATAGAGCATCATAATTTGTATTATTATAACATTCAAAAATTTCCCTAAGAATTTTGTGTGAAGATCCAGATATAAAGGGTATATGGCAACTAGATGTAATAACGATTTTGTACATTTTGATTACATCGACACATCAAAACTTTAGGTATAATATTATCCCAAATTTTTGTTAAAGTATGAGTATTTAGAATTGATCAGGCCAAACCTTGCCCATGTTAGACCTTTCCATTTAGATGGTTCTAAAGGGAATATGAAATAGTTTTACAGACCACAATCTATTTTATTTGTCCTAAACCAAGGTGTACATTTCTGGTCCCTAATTAGTTCCGTGATTCCTATCCTGTGACTTAAGAAATAACCTTTTCTTGATGAGTTTCTTGTATAGTAAGGAAATCATAAATCTTTTCTGAGAATCTGTCAATATATGCATGAGATTACCTCAGGACTGGTACCTGAGGACTGGAGGAGGGCAGATGTGATTCCCTTCACAAAAGTGGAGCAAGGCAGAAGCAGAAAACTACAGACCTGTAAGTTTGACCTCAGTGGTAGGGAAAATGATGGAATCACTTCTGAAAGAAAGAATTGTTGAGTACCTAGAGGCCAGCAAGGCACAGGACCCAAAGCAGCATGGATTTACAACAGAAAGGTCATGTCAGAAGAACAGACCAGGGAGAGGCTGTGGATATGGCCTACCTAGACTTTAGCAAGGCATTTGACACAGTCCAGCACAAAAGACTAATAATTAAGTCAGCCAGCCTGGGAGTGGGTTACAGGGTGGTAGTCTGGGTATCAAACTGGCTACACAACAGGACACAGAAGGTAATAGTGAATGGAATACATTCTGAAGAAAGGGGGTTACTAGTGGACTACCTCAGGGCTCAGTACTGGGTCCAATCCTCTTTAACATCTTTATTGGTGACATTGCAGAGGGTCTGGAGGAAAGGTATGCCTCTTTGCAGATGACACAAAGATCTGTAACAGAGATGATACACAGGGGGTAGAAAGGATGAGAAGGGACTTGGCAAGGTTGAAGGAATGGTCAGACATATGGCAACTTAGATTCAATGCAAAGAAGTGCAAAGTTAGGCACCTGGGAAACAAAAACCCATGAGAAGAGTACACAATAGCAGGGGAGGTACTGACAACAACAAAAGTGGAAAGGGACTTGGGAGTAGTCATATCAGATGACCTAAAGGTGGGTAAGCAATGTGAGAAGTCAGTAAGGAGAGCCATAGGGGATACTGGGATGCATAGGAAGGGCATCACAAGTAGAAAACGGAAGTGGTTATCCCTCTGTATAGACAATTGGTAAGACCCCATCTGGAATACTGTGTAGTTTTGGAGACCCCATCTACACAAGGACATAGACAGGATGGAAGGATTCCAGAGGAGGGCAACTAAAATGGCAGGGTCTGCATCAGAAACCATATGAAGAGAGACTGAAAGAGCTTAATATGTAAAGCCTTGATGAAAGGAGGGACGGGGACATGATAGAAACTTTTAAGCACCTCAAGGGAATCAAAAAGTCCAGGAGGGTAGCATCTTTCAGAAAAAGAGATGTGTAAGAACAAGGGGCACAATTTAAAGATAAAGGAGGAGACTCAGGGTAATGTAAGGAATTTCTTTTCATGGAGAGAGTGGTGGATGCATGAACTGCCTTCCTGGGGAGGTTGTTGGGTCTAAACAGTGGGAATTCAAACATGCATGGGACAGACATAAGGCAGTTGTAGTGGGGGTTGCAGAAGTAGGCTGTTGGTTTACCAGAATCTGCAGCTTATCAATATGAAGGAAATGGGCAGACTGGTGGGCCAAGTGGTTCTTATCTGCTGTCAAAGTCTATGTTTCTACATTAGATTAATCAATTCAAGAATTTGATGTATATTTGACAACTATTTAGATCTTAGACCCATTTGAGACCATTGTATTTTCACCTTTAAACATAACAAAGGCAAGGTATTATGATTATTATTTATAATTTTTAGCCAATAAGAAAGGCATCTATTTTGGTTGAATGCATATATTAGTATCCTCCCAGGTTCTGCCCTAACTATTGCAGAAGCTGTGGAAAGGAACCATAAGTAAGATTTATAAAAATAAAGCAGTGGTGATTCAAGATTAACTATATAATCAAAAGTATGACTTCCCCCATAGGTCAATAATGGATAAATTTTTGCCTCAGCTGCTATTAAAGCTGTTCTTATGTCAAGACCCCAAGCTTAAAATGAAACTTTAGAAGTGCTTCAGCACTTATTTTGATTACTAATTTGAAACTTATGATGAAATGTCCAAAAAGTATTAGCCATTACTATAGCTCCAAGATACTGTATGCATGTCATGACATTTTCAGTTCTGTAATGATCAAGTAAAACTAAAATTATTATTCCAGAACCAAATATCAGAACTTTTGTTTTTAGGATGTTAATTTTAAGTTACAATTTCTTGTATTTTTCCTTAGTAACCTCTATTTTCTTTTGAAGGCTTTTTTTTTTGTTAATGACAACATCAAAAGATCATCCACATAAGCCAATGCATGACATTGTAAACCATTAATTGTTGGAGGGTCAGTCTGTACAGGTTCTCAAAATTCAACAATTCATTAATATGAAAATTAAATAATGCAGGGGCTAATAAACACCTCTGCTTTACCCCTCTCAATGAGAGGAAAGATGTATCCCTTGAATGTCATATCTAACCTAAGTACAGGTATCTGTGTATAACAACTGGATTGGCTGTAGTAGTGAATCACTTATACCATAGTTCCTCAAACTATCCCACAGAATACCATGATTAATGGAAACAAATGCTAAAGTAAAATCAATGAATAGTGCATACAATTTCATTTTTTTTTTATTATGTGCATATTTTCCAAACAGATGGGCCAAACAAAGTAGATTATCTATAATTGACAAATTACACCTAAAACCTGTCTGAAAAGGAGATATAACTGAAGCTCTATCAGACCAATCTGTTAATCTATTTAATAACCGTCTTGAAAATACTTTTGAGATTGAGTCTAATAAGTTAATTGGCCAATAATTTGAAGGATCATGTTGGGATCCTTTTTGTGAAGTTGGAGTGTCATACAGTATTTAATTTCCAAAAGTTGGGATCTAGTTTTAATCAAGACATAGATTAAAGTACTTAGTTAGTAACTGTGCCCAGAAATCAAGATTATATTTGTAAATTTCTGACAGTATAAAGTCTGGGCCTGGTGCTTTGCTGTTCATTAATTTAGAAATAATGTCCACAACTGCTGGGATCTCTAATTTTAGTGGCTGAAAATCACTTATGTATATGGGGGATTATACAAGTGTAATTGTCCCAAAGGGTAATTAAATAAATTTGTATAGTGGGATGTCCAGGTCTCTTCTGAAATTACAGATAATAAACTACTGTAGTTTGAAAAGATGCTGACCATCTTAATAGCATATCCAGAAGGCTCTGATATCTTTAGACTTCATGATTTGAAGCATTAGATTCCACTGAGACATTCTGTACTTAGCTTGTTTCCTTTGAGGAAATGTCTATAATTTATTTCTGGCCATGGTTAAAGATTTAAAGTTTGCCTTACATGGATATTCTTTTGCTGTAACTACATTTTTTTTTTTACTTTGGTTTTCTCAATCTTACACGACTTATCAAACCAATTATTATTAATTGATGTTTTGTTTATAGTTAGAGGTATAAATATATTGCCTTATTTGTGAGAAAATGTATTGTAAGTAATTTTCTAATTCAATTAAAGATTTGGCATGCATAATGGATTTCAGCGATAAAGATTACAGGTGTGAATGATGTATTGTATTTACCTTCTTTTAGGTCAATGAGTTTACCCTTAATATTTATTTCCTGTAATCTGTGAGCTCAGTTAAAGGATCTACAGTATACAACACATTATAGATATTAGTGCTATATAATAAACTGAGCTCCAACGGAGCATGATCACTTTCAGTTTGCATGTTAATGTGCAGGTACTTACCATATAAAATAATTCATAGTCCATTAAAATGTAATCAATCAAACTCTGACCATTACAGCTGAAAAAGCTGAGCTCTCTTTTCATCCCCTTGGGTTCTGCCACTTCATAATGACCAATGAGTTGTTATTAACAAAATTAACCAAGTGTTCCCATTCTCATTAGCTACCCCATCTGTAAAAGTTTGAGGGGTAAATCCATAACTTCATTTGACAGAGGCATAGGTTGTAAATAAAAGGTCCATTTTAGTATGTACCCCACCCCCATCCTCTAGATAATCAGCCTGGTATACATTCCTATGCTAGGTGATACCATGAGTGTAGTTCTTACAGAAGAAAATTGTATGCCATGTAGTTGTCAGTAGTTCTTTAAGGAGGGTGCCAGCTAGCCAAAGGTGGTGTGGGAGTTACATACATATGCACAATGCTCATGCATGCACAATTTAAGTCTGTGCCACCATGTTGCATACAGCGGCTGTCATGTCCACACTTGCAGAAAGGAACAGTAGTGCACCAGGAAGTGAGTATGTTTATGCAGCCCACAGAGGGAAGGGCTGCATAAACAGAATAACTGGAAACTATGCTGGAGAACTGGGGCAGAACATCAGAAAATGGTCCAGTTATGTGCTTCCATAGTGCACTTTTACAAATTGGATGATGGCATAACATCTGTGAGCTTGGCCCACACATCCATAAACATCAGACTCTGGAGAAGACAATTAACAAACTAGAGAGCTGGTCTCAGATTTTCTCATCATCACAGTCACTTTCGTTCTTTTCTAAGCAGTATTTCTGGTAAATGTGCCTTAATCATATTGTTCTCAGTGCTGGTAGACTACTTCTGGTTTCCCCTGATTGTATTAGAGAAAGTAGTAGCAGTCTTGAAGTGGTTGCTGCCAGTGGTGGCATGCTCTGAAAAAGTGGTCCCCATGCTCGTCTGCACATTTTAGAAATAACCCTTGAGTTAAAGGTGACAGGAATTGATTACTTTTCTGCAGCTGTTTGAAATGTCTTTATTTTTTATAAATTATATTCATACCTCTATAGGGTCCCTATTTAAACTATGCCTGAATAAAAGCTGAAGCTGTCAGCTGGGGTACCTTTGACTGACACCGATGGCAAAACATGGAAAAAGACTACTACAGCAACAGTCACTGTAATGGTCCGTTTCCATGTTTCACTTCCCAGTGTTCTGCCCCTCTCCAAACCAACTCTGACCTGGAGTTGAGTATCCTAAAGTACAGGGGTGCAGAGGGCAGATCCCCCACATGGGGGATGTGGGGAGTGCAGCCCCCATAGAAAACACTGGGGATTAGGCGGCACAATACCTGCATCAGTATTGTGCTGTCGCTGTGCAGGAGGTCAGCAGTTTTACTGTCGACCTAACTTGGTGCTTCCATCAGCTGTGTTTTGTTTGGTTTTAGATTTATAGAACTGTTATTTAAAACAACAGCAGATTAGGAACATATGGACACATGTTGATACATGCACATATTAGGATAAGAGTATCTCAATTACAAGGGGATCTGTTTTAAGTTTGGGTTTTGAATGTAGATATATACTAGTCACTTGTTACAGAATTGCAGATATATCATGTTTAAGATAGTAAAAATGTGACTATTCATGGGTAATATGGACCTTCTGTACACAGAGTTTAAGAAAATGTATCTGAACAGTAACACTGTGTAACATTTGATTGACACCACTGTGTGAAACAGCTGGTGGATGCTTAACTTACAGTAGGACAGGTTGTCTTCTAACCTATTTTTACTTAACATGAATATATTTTCACATTTATAAGACTTTTAACATTATTTACTATGTTATGCATAAAGAACTACTGATGCTGCAAAGAAAACTTTGAAAACATAATAATTAGGTAAATTCTGCTTGTATTCAGATTTCTCCTCCCATTATTTATTACTGAGAAAATGTGTCTGAATATATGATTTTATCCCTTGTAGTTACTTTGAAGTTAATCTGCCTCTATAGCTTACTCCCTACTTCAAGTCATAATGCTCTGTTGTGATATCACAATCTGTTGTCATGAGAGTAACTGTGATGTCACAAGCAGTGCATTATGACCTCAGGTAGGAGACAGCAACAAAAATAGATAACCTCTTCAGAAGCAAAAATCCTGTTTTCATGCAAATGACCTCAGCAATAAATAATGGGAGGAGGAATAAAGAACTAATGTAAATACAAGTTGAGCTTTATCTAAATATGTTTTTAAAGTTCTCTTGAAGATGTCAGCTGCTCTTTAAGCTTATTTGTCCTTGTGTTTTTAATCATTTTCATTTACTAATGCTAGCACAGACACACACAGAGAGTTTTAAAATGAAGCTTCATTTGGTTTATAGCTTGTGTCAGGAGTGAACTTTAAAAGTCAGTGAAATTTGACCTTGGTATAGCTTTCTTTTAATGGAACTAATCCTGTCTTGGTGTAGTAATTTGCAAAGCTGAAGCTGTTTATAAGTATAATACGAGTTATACTAAACAAATGTAAATATCTCTACAAGTATACAACTTATAGATAATAAACCTTATGAAAGTGGTTCAGGACAACACAACCTTTCAAATGAGCCTCTTCATTAAGCTGCAAGAATTATATTTTGTTAACTATGGCCATCTGATTACCTCAATTTTAATTTTCATAAGAGTTATGCCAAGCAAATATTAATATCTCTAAAAAGTACACAAGTTATGCATAAATTATCAAAATTAAAGTTGTACAGGGCAAATTAACTTTTCAAATGAGCCTATTCATTAAGTTGCAATAATGATAGTTTTAAACTATAGCCATTTGTTTATCTGAATATTCATTTTCATCACAATTTTCATCTTTCAGATGGCTATATTAAGAAAATTCTAATGAATTCAGATTAATCACTACCATCATTTGATGGGCCATTTTGTCCTGAACAACTTTCATGTTTGTTGTATATTGGTAACTTGTATACTTTCCAAGATATTTAAATGTGTTTGGCATGACTCCTACTGTGTTCACTCAGAGAGAAAAAATGAGGTTGTTTAGAAGACACATTTTACAAAATATAAAGAAGTCAGATTAGTGACTACCCTCATGAGAAAGGTATTTTGCCTGGAACAACTTTGGCTGTTTTGTGCACCTTGAATAGTTTTAAAAAACATTAGATTGTTTGGAAGGTGTGCACTTTTGTTCTCAGAGAAAAGCAGCTTGAGTTCTGTGTCCATCATTCTAATTAAATAGAAAGAAGGAGTATTTCTTTAATTGCCATAGAGATTAGTAGAATGGAAGGGTACACTGAAAACTCCTAAAAGATGTGTTCAATGGAAACTCCTTTTCAAGCAAAAGCAGGATAGCTGTAGGCTCCACCCACAGCAATAATGAGAAGCCAGGTAACAACAGTACATCACAACAGTTAGTGTATGATAACAGCAGCACGCCCGCCCACACACACTCATCTCAGGAACACATATGTATAACATGAACACTAATTAAATACAGAAACCTGAATCTGATACTTTGAACTGGTAAAACATAATAATGAACTTCCATAGAGTGTTAAAACTGGCACTTCAGCAGAACAGTCTGCTGCTTAGAAAGAGACCATGCAGCATGGAGATAATGCAGTCTAATTAATAGATTGATAATATTATTATCCCCAGAACCTCAGGGAGAGCAATCTGAACCAGCAGGTTGAATGAGTGGGAGAAGGCAAGGACAGGACCCCTGCATGCAAGGCCAGGACACTGGGGTCCACCTAGCCATCCAGATTACTCTGTGTCCTAGTGTGGAGCTCCAGGAAACCCTCCCATGACTGTTCCAGTCTCCCACCCCATCCTCAGTGGCCACATAAAAGTACCAAGTCATTGTACTGAATATTGTAACTCTTCCCTGAAGCAGACTGCATTAGGTTCTGTAAGTTAGAAATCAAACAGTTCAAATTATCACTGTCTTAAGTCCAAAAATAATGTATCTGTGCTTAAAGACAAAGATGGTGGAGTCGGTGAATCCCACTGATCAAAGGAACTGGTGCTTGTGATGTAGCCCTGGGCAAGTAAATAAAAGTTCAGCAATGTCATGTGACCTCCAGTGCTTAGGCTCTGTAAATGATCACTATTAGCCTAATGGAAAAATGATTTTTCTGTGTCCAAGGTGCAACTGTAAACATTCCATCAGTACTATTGACCCAAAAGTCAAAATACAGTATGAGGTAAACCTCAGCTGCAAGCAACTTGTCAGTCCAATTGTCCTTAGAATTTCAAAGTACACTGAGAGAAACCATCACAGTGAGATGAGCAAAGAAATGTAGTAATAGGACGATGTCAGGGTGCACAAGTAGCAGCAGGATTCTTTGCAGCATGGGAGAGAGGATTCTCCATGATGACCTGCAAAATGCAGCACATGTCCTGCATTGTGATGCCTGTAACCTGCCTGTCACTAGCTTTTACATGCTGCTTAAAGGAGTCTGCCATTCACTGCAAGGTACCAAGCATTGTTGGGCTTCAGTAAATTGCAGTACCTGCCAACCTTTCTTATTTAGCATTTTTGTTGCTTCCACTAACATATGATATTGTGAGATCCCTGTCCCAAAAATCTGCAATCGTGTGCAATATGGGATCTGAAATTTAATGCTCACGTCCTTAGAACATGGAGGATAGGGCATATGACTGTCCTTTCCTTAACACCTCTGGAGGATAATATTGATCAAAGAATAGGTGCACTGGGTTATAGTATACATCCTTTGTACCCCAAGCAATCCATCAAATCAAATTTATATCCCTGAAGCTTGCAAACTTCATTAAAACTGACTTGGACCATGCAGTGGGGTTAGAGGTTTAGGAAGTAGTGCTTGATGAGCCCTTTCTATGTGGAACTCCGTTATCACTGGCAGACCTAACACATCTTTCATTAAATCCTCTATCAACTCAGACATCCTGCCCATTTCATCCCCCTCTATTAGTCTGTAGACTATGCATTATCTCTGTGGAGTAACCTTTCAAATCTTGGCATTTTGAAGTTAGTTAAGTACATTCTACTTGACCAACTATTCAATGGCCTGATGTAATTAAACCATCCGGCACCACTAACTTGAAATTCAGCATGATTTAATGCTGCACCCCATGTAGTTTGGAATTCAGGCAGTGGAGTTCTGATTTATTCACAGCTAGAAAAGTTTTAATTTCTTTCAGCAGAATTTCAAAGTGACTAGAAGGAGAAAGTTTCTGTCTGTGTCAGTGTTGTAGTCTTGATCTGCCCACTGGCTGGTGGTGACTCAATTGAACTTGCTGCCCCTGGAACTGACTTATGCTCCATCTACTGACTGAAACTTTGTTTGAGAATCGATTCAGTCTGTTCTCTTTCCCACTTCCTTTCCTGATGCCATTGTTCTGAGTTATGTCATTTTTTCACCCACTTTGAAGAAGTTTTTAGAGTTAAGAAGGAAGGGCAAATTCTCTAACCACCCATTAAGCCAGTGACATCACAGGAAGTCAGTTTTGGATTCCTTTGCACTTGATCTGGAGGATGAGATAGTGAGAATATGTCAGTTTTGTTAAGCTGGTGTCTGCAGAGGAAAAAGGAACAGTCATGTAGGCACCAGAGGGCAACACACACACACCTTACATTGCTTGATTCAATATCAGATGTTAGCTGGTGAAGCTGCAGGGGATCTTCATCCTATAATGCATGTATAAGTTTGGAAATACCACAGGAGGAGGAGGGGCAGAGGATAATACTCTGGTGGCTGAGAAGGAATAGGGAGAGGAGGAGGAATCTGTGGGGGGCTTCCTTGTAGTGGGCATACCAGTATCAACAAGTTGAGTAGTACCTCTTGCACAATAAAACAATTACACCAGTGGGAAGACCCCAAAATCACTTGTTTTCTCTTTATACCAAATGTGCAATCCTAGGAGTCAAGTATTACCCCACCACTACTGCTGTCAGTGGCACCGTCTGAGTCGAGATATTAGCAAGCCCCACAACAAGTAAGGGTGGCCTACACTACCAAGCATGTTTGAGCAACATGCAACACATCTGCCCAATCATGCCAAAGCACTTTAGTGAAATACATTAACTGCTGAAATGCTGGCACTTGATTTTCTGCCATACTCTTTTGTTGAGAATAAGGGTTTTGGGAGTTGATGGTCCATGCCAATCCCAAATGGTAGAGTCAAACATGGACATATTTTCATTGCCTGGCATTACAGAACTATACTGGACAGTGTCAAGTACATTAATCCATGATCTGCAGCATTCTGCATCTGCATACATACACTTTAGCATGACTATGTGGACTAACTGACAAACAGCTGGTAGAGCCAATGTTTGCATTATAGAACACTGGCACAGGTGCCTGAGGTAATATTTGACTTAGAATTGGGTTAGGGAACAAACTTGTTAAGCAGAATTGCAGTGGTAACAACACTTCCAGTATCTGCCAGCATGACATGCATGCATATAGAAATGTTTTGTTGGAGCACACTCTGCTCAGAATATTTTGTCAGTACTCTTTACAGAGATTGATGAGTTCATTCTTCCCCGTTCATTTAAGGTGGGTTTTATTGTGAGTGAAACAACTCCAATTTTGTGAAGTGTATCAGCGATGGTGTTTTTTTAAGGTGCCATGCCTAGCATACTGTCTGAATTTTATTATGCAGGAGCTTTTGCACACCTTGATGTAAAGGCAATGTTGACTGTGTCCCTCCTAATTTTTTGTCCACTGTGCCAGTTCTGGAATGACCCATGATCAGATACAGAACCTGCTTCAGCACCATTTAAAGTTGGAAGCTGTCACAAGATGGAACTCAACACTGTACATTACAGAGCACTTTACAAAAATATATAAAGCTGTCTCAGAATACCTGTGGATACACAAGTCATGGTTGTACTAGGGTATCCATAACTCTGACAACAGACCAGTAGTAATAATCCTTCTCCAGGCTATTTGAGCATACAACATAGGCACTGAGTGGGACTGTCACCGGAACCAGTACCGGAACTGGACCCCCACCAGAGCTAATGCCCATAGCAGGGTTCATATGAAAAATACAAAGTCCAAATCTGACATGTTCTGGCATGCTTCAATCAGTCTTAGGCTAGTCACTAACAAAATAAAAAGCAAGTTCAATTTGTATAGACAAGATTCACAAAATGTATATAATAAAGGATATCCTATCATTTACCTATAAGAAGCAATACCAGAATAATTATTTAGTCACTAACTAAGTAAAAGCATGTTCAATTCTCATAGGATTCACAAACATGTATATAATGAAGGATATCCTATTGTTTATCTAGTAGAAGCAATAAGCAGAATAATTATTTTATATCCCTAAAATCAATAAGAAAAAACAGTGATTTCATGCACCTGGTTTTTACAAAGTTATACTCTAAGATACTGAATTAATTAGTCCAAAAGTGTATGAATGTTTATAGTAAAGTTCCCATATGTGAATCTTCTGATATACAGTATGTGTTAGCCTAACAAACAGCATGCACATCATAATCTAATATTTCTAACACAAGCAGTATTCTAGCTGAGCCAAGATAAAGCAAATATTTTTTTAAAAACTAGTTTTCTAGGGCCAGCCCACTGGTGAGGCGCTGGATGCCACACCTTGCACCACGCCAGCAACCCGAGTTTGGGAGCAAGCCCTAAGCTCCAGGGGTCAGCCGGGTGGGGAGGGTAGAAGAGCCAGATTGAACAGCTGCAAGGCAACTCTCTCTTCTCTAGGGAGGGACATGAGGTTTCCCCTGCTCTTGGCTGCCACCCGGTGGAGGCTAGGTGGCAGTGCCAAGCCAAGGGGGAACCTGGCACTAGGCTGGGAGGAAGGAAAGGGCTGTCACTGGAGCTGTGGAATGCATGTGCACCTCCATGCACATGCAAGACCATGATCTGGGGTCCTTGGAACAAGAAGAGAAAAACAGAAATACCATGTCTCCCCATTGCCAGTAAGGCAGGAGGGGTAATAGGGGAGCAAAAGACTAATTAAAAAAGTAGTCCTTCTTGGCCTTTAGCTTATGACCACATGTCTTTTACTTGAAAGAACTACCAAATACTAGCAGCTGGAACTGGTCAGTTTCTTATCACTCTGCCAGCTTTGTCAGCAATGTCCAGCCTTTGTTACCTGCTGAGACTGGTGATAGCAATCTTCAGAGGGTTGCTTCTACCATCCTGCATCTCACAGAAAGATTGGGATACTTATAGTCTGTTTTAGGTGGTTTCTTAAGCTGGTGTTACTCAAACAGGGAACATGGAATTTACAACTACATGCAAATGTTGAGAAATAGTTTTATAATTTCTAGTAAACACGTGGAAGGAAAACATGGTTATTTTAGCATCTCATAGGCAGAAAGGTGGTATCTTTTCAACTTGTGGATAGGATAGGAGTTCCTGTGGTTAGAACAGCTGGTATTACATGATTAGAAAAATGATATGTTTTATGTAATTCCCCACTCGATGACTTTTAGCTGTAACAAGCTAAGCTATAAGCTCTCTGCTTTTATGTCTTACATGAGAAATACAGAATGTTGGGCCTTGGCACTTTTTAGTCAGTTCTGGCTGGAATGCTTTGGGTCCATTCTGACTAGAGTTTTCTTTAATATGCTCCAGTCTGGCTAGTCCAGGTCCTTGTGAGACTTCCCTGGTAATATTCACTCCTCATGTGACCACGTGTCCCTGTAGAGACAGAGGCTAAGATGGGCACATATAGAGATGCATGGCTGGTATAGGGTATTTTGTCACAAACAAAATGGTGAGAATGCCCCAAGTGGGTATGACATCATAGTTGCTACACTTTCTGGTCTCAGTCAAATTTAAGACACAAAGCAGCATTGTACAAAGGAATTTCTAAATGTGGAACCATAGAAAGGTTAACAAAATGCTCATACAGTAGCTTTTGTCCTCTCAGATAAAGTGGGTGTATAACTGACAAGTACATTTGGTTCTATGAGAGTAATAACATCAAAACTGTCCCAAGATATTATGTCCATTGTAATGTTAACGGTTCTGAAAAGTTATTTCTGCTGAAGCTCATTCTCTGATGTGAAAAGCCAAAGTAATTTTATTCCTGAGAAGTGATTGTGAGTTGAAGTAAAGAGGCAGAGTTTGCATGCCTTCCCTGTAGGAGACTAGTAAATCAGATTATAAACAAAAATGTATAAACAGCACAGTTTTCAGCTCTCTATATTAACAACTGCGTACAGACCAAAGATGTCAATGCATGAATGAACTTGATGAGATCAGAGGTGAGAAGCAGAAGTCTTGATCTGGTCACTCCCTACTGTTTCTGTTGACACATTTTAGAACAGCAGCAGTGGCTGCAGTCACAGAATGACTCCTTTCCATCCCGCTGCAATCCCCACTTTTACTTGATCATTGAACACATCCTTTTCTTGCTGTGTACCAAAGCACATAATAAAAGAAAAGTAACATGACATGTTGCCATTTTTCCACTTTGTGCCTTAAATTAGATAATTGTCTGTTCCGGTCTGTACCTTTGTGTTCTGTGACAATGCACGAGGAGGTAGACCGAGAGAGATGAAGTGACAATGTTAATAAGAGACAGTGTTTGTGTATGTTGCTGCACAGTGCATTGTGAAGTTTCCCCTAAAGTGCCTTACATTTAAAATATGCTTGAGTGCATCACACAGTTTTCCATAAGTGCTGAGCGGCAACCTGGTTGATGTAGTCCGTGCTTCCATTTCAGTATCAGAAATTCTGCATAGTCCATTGCACAGTTTTGCCTAAGTGCTGAACAGCAACCAGGTCAATATGATCAGTGCTTTACATTTTAGTATCAAAAATGCTGCACAGTCCTTTGCCACACAGTCCATGGCACAGTATTGCCTAAGTGCTGAATGGTAACCTGGTTGATAGTAGTCAGTGCCTTACATTTCAGTATCAAAATGCTACACAGTCCATCACACTTATTTCTCTAAGTGCTTGAATAGCAGCGGCGTAGTCAATGTAGTCAGGGACCATAAAGAGCCAGTGAGTGGATTGCCCTGTGAGATATTGATTTTTGTTGTATGTTTTCTTACTTACTTTTTATGATGAGTGCTGAGAACTGCATGTTCATTTCTGTTTCCACAGCACTGTCTGCACCGCAAACATTCTGTATGACAGAACACATAATAAAGTTCCTGATTTCATAACGTAATCATGCATTCCTTCTATTTTTAAAGTCTCATAAGACCCCATGTTATAAGTGCAATAACCATCTCCAGGGTTTGCAGCTACTGGGGATCAATCAACACCACAGGTGCTGTGAGGGAACTCGGCCATGCGGCCTCGTGCCCTCACAATGCACCAGGGTGTTAATTAATCCCAGTAACCCCACCCCTGTTGTGGGTTATTACTTACCTATAAAATAATACACCACAATATAATATGACATATATAATTAAAAACATTATAATAATTATTGCAATCACTGTAAGAATCAACATTAACTATTATAATAACATAGTAATAATTAGAATGAATTATTATGGCATTATAACCACAATATAATATTGAGAATAATGTGTGAGGAGGTGGTTATAATGAAATTTTACACACACCATTGTGGGATGCCCATCAAACCCAGTGAAGCCCAAAGGGTTTATTTAACATCCCACACTGAGGTGTTTGTAAACTGAGTAAATAACTACCTCCCCATTACTTTATTTTTTATAATTGCTAGTTGCAATTTTTTGCCACACATTTAACATGCTCCCTAACCCACGGTAATGTAATGTTCTCCTCTGACAACTGTGACACCCAGATCTCCACAGGAAGCAGATAACTACAGTCACCACTGCACGAAGATCTCTAGCAGGTGAGTGTTTAGTGTCATGGAACGATGATGGAACTGAGTGAACACCAGCAGCTGACAGAGCATGGTGGCTGAATTTTTTGCCACATTTAACACTCCCTAACCCACAATAACCTAACGCTCTCCTCAGACAACATGACACCCAGATCTCCACAGGAAGCAGATAACTCGATCACCACAACACGAAGATCTCTAGCAGGCAAGTATTTGTTTAGTGTCATGGAGAACAACAGCGGAACTGAGAGAACACCAATAGGTGACAGAGCAGTGAGTGGCTGAATTATTTTGTTTGCTCTGCAGGTGTTTGTGTCTCGTGCTTCTCTAGAAAGCTGGCACGTGTTGCCATTATAACCAGCTCCAGCTGGTTATAACAACAAATTATAACTGGCTTTCTCTATGGACAAAATTGTGGCCAGTAATGATATATATATAATATAGCAATACTATATCATACTAAAATATAGCACAACACCCATATATAAAAAAATTGCCCACTATACTGAATAAGGTAGCTGACTGTAAAATATCCATTAATTATTGGGCTATAGTGGATTGCAAAAGGTGGCTGACAGCAAAATGTTCTTATACCAACTGTTTATCTAAATTTATTGTAAAACATTTTATAAGTTGTTTTAGTAAAAAAGTTAGAAGAAGAAACGAACAACACTTAGCGTAACAGTTACAAATGCAATCAAAGTTTTAATATTTTGGCACTAGTTTCAGTTGTACAATGGAAACAACTGTTTCAAGTCCTTTATGTAGGATTACTGCTGTCTGTGACTTTCAAATCTTCTGGATGGGTTTCAGTGGGTGGTATTTTGGTTGAAAAGACTTGGACTTCCTGATGTTGGACTTCCATACCACCAGGGCTTCCACTAGTGGAGTGCAGGTAGAGGTGCTTATCTTAGTAATGCAATTGACAGTTACAAAGTTCAGTCTCAATTGTAAAATATCTGCTTCTGTCTATTTCAATAATGCAGATTACACGATTACACTTTTGTCTGGGAGGTGTCTTTAAACGATGGTTGAAGATGATGGCTGTCGGTAAAGGTTCTATAAAGTTCATATATACTCCAGTCTCAAAGTTTAGAGGCAGGAATACATAGCTGGGTTTCTTCCCTCCATATGTTGCTTGGATTGTGTTGGATACAAAGGAATGCAGTCAAATGTTATGTTTGGATGTCCTTGTTCTTAATTTGCCACCAATCGTCCAATAAAGCTGATATGTTATGAACTGAACCATGTAAGCCTTGCACCTGGATGTGCTTGTTCAATGAAGGTCCCCTCATGTTAGTAAAAGGGATTTTCTCATGTCCTTCCAGATCTAGTTGTCTCAGACCACAGGAGGTGTCCCCTTCAGATAAGGTGCCGACCCAGGTGGAGCTGATGATCCTGGGGCTGGTTTTACAGATGACTTCAAGGTTGTGGAGGTGTTCATCTTTATCATAGGGGTTTTCAGGCATGGGAGCTGGCTGCACCATGCCATAATACTCCACGACCAGTAAGGAGACAGGTATGGCAGTACATTGTTATTGCATGATAGGCCATAGGGTGGTCAGTTCATTATAGCAAGCCTCCTTTGCTAATCTACCTGCTTCTGCTTTTTGCCTTAACATGTATATACCTGCAGTCTTGTTATGTCCACTGATATGGACTATCATAAGTTGAGGAAGTATTCAAAAGTAGAAGAAAGTAAGAAAAAGTAGGAAAATGGAGTGAAGGGAATCTGGCTTTAATTTAAGTCAGTAAATGCTAATATCTAATGTAGACTGTCAAATCAGCAATTGCCCCTCTAAGACCAGACTCCACTACTGCAACCAGGAGAAAATCTGGTTGCCTTAAGCTATTTGCTATTCTGGCATCCCTGTATTACTATACTAAATCTGGCTTCCAATGCCTTAACACTTGTTGATAAGATCCATCAAAAAAAATTGTAGCAGGTGGAAGTTCTGAGCTATGCAGAGACTTCCTGGTCAATTAGTGCAGGTAGGTGGTTGTTGTGGACTGCATTCAAAGTGAATCAAAGGATCACTTAACAGAGTTCCACAGATACCATCGTTTTCCAACAGCTTTCCTAAACTTATTTGTTTTCCTTTTGAGGATGTTGAAAACAGTAACTGCCTAAATAATAGTTATTAAAACTTTTTATTCAACAGTAAAATTATTTTCAGTTTGTTAATGTCTTTTCTGTATGTCAGTGCAGTTCCACCTTTTTCAAGTTCTGTCCCTGCGAATGTTGTATAATATGATGTTACTTAATATGAACTCAGATGAAAAAGGGCATGCCTTTATTTCTGAGCAAAGGTAAGTCACTATGTTTTGACTGCCTGTTTAAACAAATCTAGTTGTATTTGGTTCTCTGAGACACATACAAATTTAGATCTGTCTTTTATTTTTCTTTCTTTTTTAAAATAAAGTGGTTTTGTTGATCTGCTATAAAGGTTAACAAACTGCAAGGATTAATAGCCCACATATACTCTGGGTTTGTGTTACTGTCTACTCAACAAATTTCCCAGTCAGAATTTTCAAATGTAACCCTTTCTTAGTCAACTTTAGTTTGAACCACAGGGTCAGTGTGTATTACTACATTACTGATTACAGTACTGCATTTTTAAGTACTCAAGCTTTATTGAGCACTTAAACTATTGAACAATACCAATAAACAACATCTATATATAAAGTTTCACATAGAAAGATACATTTCATCCAAAAAAAATAAACTCTTAGAACTGCAATTTTGTACAAGCAAACCACGGAAACACTATAAATTATAATGAATAGAACAAAGAAAAAAAATCAAATCCCCCAAAAAAAAAAGAAAGTGGATCAATTCAAGCACACATAGATGAATATAACAGAGAAAAGACCTACACTGGGCAAAGAGCAAGTAGCAATATAAACATGCATTTTTCAATGCTGAATTTTTGCTTGCTGGCATTAGTATTAGAAGTGCAGAAGTTAGACAGATGCAGAATAGGGCTGGGTGAGTATTGAATTGACACCAACTCCATCCCACCCTGCAGAGATGCACAGGTACTGGGGTGTGCCTTTGGGTTGTCACCTATAATGCTCACACCATTTCACCTCACCCTACCCTGTATACACAGACAAGTGTTGAGGTGTGCCTTGGAGTGTTTGGGCTTTATACTCATCCCATTCCATAAGAAATATGCTGAAATGGATGCAGTATAGGAGAATGGGGTGAACTTTGTGGCAAAATAGTCCAAGGCACACCTCTATGCCTGTAATTGTCAGCAGGAGTAGGGGGTGGGAGTGGAATAACATGAGCATTACATTGACAATCCAAATTACCCTGATGCCTGTCGGTCCCTACAGGGTAGGGTGTTATGGTTGAAAACCCTAATGCCCTGGGCATTTCTTGGTATTCCACCCAAGTTTTCAACATGGGTTTTGTGACCCCGCTGCATGAACAGTGACACTCTAAGTTCATTAGCAGAAAGGTGATTTTGCACAGTGACTGCACCATTTGGCACCACTGGTACAAAAACACATTTCAAACAGGATGTGAAAATGACAGCTATACTGTTCATGAGGAGGTGTAAAAAATGGTAATGCTGAAAATCAGGAGAAAATATAAATAAAATTGTGAAGTCACGAGTGTGCATAGAAACTACACAATGCACATCCATAATGCAATTATTTGGGGATTTTTCAACATTGACATTTGGGACCTCCTCTCATGAACAGTGGCTTTGTGATTTTCTTAATCTGTCCCAAATGTTGATTTTGCAAAGCAACAGTGCTCATTATGTGCCACAGGTATGAAAACATGTTTTGGGAAGCATGTGAAAAATAACAGATGTACTGTTCATAAGGCGGTGTGCAAAAATGACAATGTTGAAAATCTAGCATAACAATATAAGAAATTGAAGAAGCTACGATCGTGCACAGAAACTGCACAATGCACGCTAGTAACACAGTAATTTTTGGAATTTTTTCATCAAATTTGCAACATGGGCTTTGGGACCTCTCCTTATGAATGCTGTCACTGTGATTTTCTTAATCTGTCCTGAACATTGATTTCACTCAGCGACTGCACCATTGTGCGCCAGATGTGCACAAACACATTTTGGGCAGGATGTGTAAAATGACAGCTGTACTGTTCATAAGGAGGTGTGGAAAAATGGAAATTTTGAAAATCTGGAGTAAAAATATTAAGAATTCTTGAAGTTAGGTGCGTGCATGGGAACTGCACAACACACATTAGTAATACAGTTGTTTTGGAATTTATTCTCCAAATTTGCAACATAGGCTTTTGGGAGCCCACCTCATGAACAGTGACACTATTGTTTTACTAATCAGTCCTGGAATGGATTCCATGCAGTGACCACAAAATCACCTTTCGGGACCAAATAACAAAATGACAGTGACTGAGTTCATGAGGTGGGGTCCCAAAACCCATATTCAAAATTTGGAGCCAAAGTCACAAAAATGTCTGTGATATAAACCTAAGTTGCCCCCATTTATGCCATTATACAGTTTATCAGCTTTCTTCAGTTCATGGTCGGCTTTGAGAGTACACATGTTCCGCTCCACCAAAGATCGTTATGCCAGGCTCCAGAGGTAAGTATGGGGTGGGGGGTACAGGGAGTTGGGGTGCACAGATGGTGGGTGTGGATTGGTGGAAGGGCTCCATAGACAACAAGGGACAATTTTCTTGTTTCAGTGCTAAAAAAAAAACACTGGATCTCGGGGACCATTTCTTTATTACAGGTGAATTCTGACAAATGTTGGGCACACTGGCATGTGTTCCCAGTGTGCCACCTGTGTTTTGGAGCCGGGGACTGAGGCTGATGGGGATTGGGCCCTCTGTCAGCAAAGAAAGTGTGTCTGTATTTGGGAGGTCATGATGCCAAGGGATTGAGCACTCCCTTGGCAGAAAAATTCTAACAAGGAGGGCATTAAACAGACAGGGATTGGGCTCCCCATCAGAAAATGAACATGCCGACAGGGAGATTGGACACCTCAACATCAGCTTTGAGAGGCTGGTGACAGCCGCCACCACGTTCTTGAAATTTTACACCAGGCTAGGCATGCCCTTCAATGGAGGGCTCCCTCATTGTAGAGGCAAATTTCTTTCAAGTTAGTGGCGCTTCTGAGCTGCTGTCATAGACAGTGTGCTCATTCATTTGTGGCAACAGTGTCAAGCCCCAAAAAGCAGTGGCGGCACTGGCCAAAACACTCGACACCTCCACAACCTGCTACTCCAGCAAGCTGTCACAATATGTTTCTTGCACGTGTGCATGCAAACACAAAAGTGTCAATAGAATTAGACTAAACAGAATGCAAAGCATATACACATCTATACAATGGATCAGTTTACAACTAAGCATTGTAATGTTTATCAAATTAAACATAACGACTTACAAGGGGAGCAAAAGATACCTATTAGGAAGAATTCAAGCCTTCATATAAATTCCATCTTGTACATCTGTTTTGAAAGTGAGAGATTCTCTGCTGAAGTGAAAGTAACTCTTTCAAATTGTTAAATTACATTCATTATCTCTCCATTCTGATGAAACTGGCGGTGGGGAGAAATCCATTTCCTAGTAATAGCTTTAAAGCATCTACCAACAAAATATTCCATAAGTATTTAGCTTCCCTACCTACCACTCCCAATGATGGGAAACCCAAAAAGACGTTTCTGGGACCAGGATGAGAGGCCAAACCAAAAAATAGCTTGCAAATGGACCCGAATCTCTAGCCACTAAGGCTGCATGGCCTCAAGACCAATAATATGAGTCTGTGAGGCCACACCCTCACCACAACCACGCCAACAGGCAGAGGATACTAAAAGAGACAATTTGGAAACCACTGCAGGAACTTGAAAGAACCAAATATGGAGTTTCCACAAAATTCTTTCCACTTTGGTCAAGAAGAGGTCAGCCAAGTATACTTCCAAGTCTGGAGCCATTGCCTCTCTTCAATCCTAATAGACAATTCTTGTTCCCATTTCTGATGAAACTCAACTGTGGTTTGAGAAAAATCTGTTATAAAGTTAGCATATAATAGAGAACTCTACTGCATTGTTACATTACAGATCTCTTTATTCTTTGGGGAAGTATGTGCAAGTTCATTGGCACCTCTTTAGAAACTTGTCTAACATTATCATATGTAAGAAAACCTGTTGCTTTGTAAGGTACCACAATAGGGTGTAAGTTGAGACCCATTTTCAAATGAGATGGCACAGATGTGCCAAGCCATAGAAAAGCCACACATAACTTCAAATATAAGCGTCCTATGAATATATACCCAATGGTTAAATTCTGTCTTAAGACAGGGACTATCGTTGCACAGTAGACACATGCATTTGACTCAAACATTGTCTTAATTGTAAGACTGGTTTGACTTAAGTCAAACTGCTACTAAACTGAGATAATATTGAATTAGGTTTAAGTCAAACAATTTCAGACTCTTTAAAATCTATTAGGGTAATTGTTGGGAGAGACTGTGGTTTAAAGTTGGTTTTCCTATGATGGAGAAACGGTTGACCTATCACCAGATCATCTATCAGAGATCCTGCTTTGGGGTTCTTGTCATTGCACCCCACAACAAGAGTGTTGGTCGCTTTTGGTAGCCACATGTCTTGGTCTGAAGATTCAGGTGTGGGGTGGCTCATGTGTCTACTGTGATGTCTAGTAGAGTCCACTGAGTCTGCTATGTATGTTGTCTTTGCCTTTTATATGCTTACTCAGTCCCTGTTCTATTGCACTAAAGGCCATTATTTTATCAATTAATCTATCCGATTTGACCCAATGTAATGGAATTTGATTTTGTATGAGCAGTTTGCAAGCTCTTAGGTGGGGGTTGCAGTGAAGAAACTGGGGTAATCTTTTAACTTAATGGTAGCACAAACCTGTGGGGGATGAGGGATGGCAGCAAAGAAGATGCACACAGCTCATAGGGTCCTGAGATGGGGAGGGGTTGCAGTGAAGAAAAGTGAGTGGCTCCCAAGGTGTATAGTCTGTCCAAATGCAGACATCCAAACAACACAAAACCAGTTTAGGGAGGAGGTGGGTTGGAGTAAGAGAAAAAATGCATTTAAAAGTTAAGCAAAACAGTTGTACTGAGGGTGGGGGCAGGAGAGAATAGATTAAATGCAGATAGTTTAACACTGCAGTGCCATTTTAGGAGGCACAGTGGGGTTGAATGAATGTAGAGTTTAACACTACAGTTGCATGAGTGTGGTTGCAACAGAGACCAGCATAAATGCAAACAGTTGAACACAACAGTTGCATCAGGGGGAGGGCAACAGTGGACAGAGTAAATGCAGATAGTTTAACACGGTAGTGTCACATGTGGTTTAGGGGCTGCAGTGGAAAGACTAAATGCAGGCAGTTTAACATGCCATTGCACCATGGGGCAACAGTGGACAGAATAAATGCAAATAGTTGAACACAACAGTTGCACTTGAGGCTGCAATAGTGGACATAATACATGAAGACAGTTGAATACAACAGTTACACCTGGGGAGGGGTATCAGTGGACAGAATAACTGCAGACAGTTCAACACTGTAGTGCCAACTGTGGGATGGAAGCTGCAGTTAAGTGATTAAATGCAGGCAGTTCAACATTGTAGTGTCGGTTGGGGGGTGCTACAGTGGGGAGAAATAAAGGCAAATTGTTCAGTGTGGGGTCAAAACACTGGAACCAATAACAGCATGGTCAACTACTATGCATACAAATCACTGAATGTAAAAAATAAGATGGTGAATTATATGGCTGGGTAAAACAGTGAATGCTACCATCACAGTCAAAGAATCAAAAACAAATGTCTTTTGCAGGGCTGCACCCTTCTCCGAAACCCCAACTTAAAATAACTACCTCTGAGGGGAGGCAACTCAGGAGAAACCTTGGGGAGCTGGCAGTAAGGGACAGAGAACCAAACATTAAACAAATAAAGAAAATAATAACTACTGCAGGACCAAGAACCAAACTCTGGTCCACAGAAGCTCTGCCATTTCCATTGCCTGTGGCTCTACCTGCTGAGCCATGGCAGCTGCTCGGAAGAGTGCCTCCCAACAGAGCCTTTATCCTCTGCTTCCCTGTGTCCCAACACCATACAGCTCCTTCTGCATGGTTATAGCTGCAGAGATGGCACTAAACCATACCTGCGCTATAGCATCCCTGTAGCAGTTTTGGCTATGCTATTATTCCCACCATATTGCCTTGGTACCAGATAGTTCAATACAGTATGTGCACCAGGGTGGAGATATAGTGGGTAAAGGCAAAAAAGCCATAGTTTAACTCTGCGGCAGCCACTTGGTGGAGTAGTCGGGGGAGCTGAAGTGTACTGAATTGTAGCACCTCTACCATCCTGCATCTTATGAAAAAACACAATACTTATACAGTAGTCTGTTTTAGGGGTTTCTTAGGCTGTAGTTGCCCAAACAGGGAACATGGAATTTATAACTACATGCAAATGTTGAGAAATAGTCTCATATTTTGTTTTGTAAACAGGTGGTAAGAAAAACATGGTTATTTTAGCATCTTATAGGTAGAGAGGTGTTATTGTTGCATCTTGTGGCTAAGACAGGAGTTATTGTGGTTAGAATAGATGGTGTTGCACAGTGTTGAGTGTTACTGCGTACAGCGCTGTTGACCTGGGTTTGCAAATGAGCCTAGGTTACCAGGCGATGCCTGGGGAGAGGAGGACTGAGTGACCCTAAGGGATGATCTCCTTTCTGGGGATGGAGGGTTGCTGTACCCACTGCATTAATGCCACCTGGGTGGCCTGGGTGAGTAGTACAGCTGGGGTGTCCAAGGGTGGTGAGGACATTTACTGGAGTCAGAGCAATGGCACATCCATCATGTGAGTGCCTCCTTGGGATCCATTGCACACCGCATGCTTGAGGGATAGGGAACCTAAAAGGAAGCTGTAAAACCCCACGAACTATAGGAACTCCTGGAATGGTGGTCAGCCTTGATCCCTAGCAGAACTGCTGCAGAGCGTCATGGTACCGAACCATCTCTTGGGATGGCCCCACTGCGAGGGACAATATTGCGAGAGTTGATATCCTGTGATCAGGATGTGCCTAGGCATAGGGGCAGTCTGGGGAGAAGCCATGGCTGGTGTGAGAAACAATACATTTAACAATAAAAAAGAATAGAAGGTGTTATATGATTTGAAAAAATATTGCATTATTCGTAATCCCCAATTACATGACTTTTAGCTGGCACAAGCTGAGCTATAAGCTGTGTGCTTTTTATGCCTTATATTACAAATACAGAATATTGGTCCTTGGCAAATTTTAGTTGCTGGCACTGAGGGTTGAGGTGCTGGACACCACACATGCCGATGATGTGAGGTTAGAAGGGATCTCAGGCTGCCTGGGGTTGGCCATGGGAGAGAGGATTGAGCATCCAGAGGACTGCTCTCCTCTCTCAGAGAGGGTGGCTGTGGCATCCCTGCTACTAGATACTCCTGGTGGAGGCTGTGGAACAACAGCAGGAACCACCATGGAAGGGCAGATGTGACGGTAGACATCTGTAGGACTGATGCAGGAGCATGCCAGCATCATGCTGGACATCACTTCTTGTCCGCACCTCCAGGGAGGAACCATCAATACAAGAAACACCCACCTCCTGGGGTAGATGTTGCCTGCCACCATGTCCAGCATTGGATCCTGCCTCCAGAGACCTGCACAACCCCTGACTTCACCTCCACCTGAGGGGCTTCGATTCAAGGTAAGATGCTGTGGAGCTGAAGGTGGCCCTGCCCTATAAGGTTAAGACTGGGAGTTCGCGGTGTGTTGAGGGTGGCTTGGGGAGCAGGTCCCTTGGTAGGAAGAATCATGGTGGGTGGGATCAGGCAGTATGACTGAAGTGGTCTCAGGCAGTGGCAACTGTAGCGAAAAAGAGTCAACAAAAGCATGCATCGTCCTGCAGATTTATCAGACTCACGTCCTTTCTGGTAATTTTCCCTTGGTATGCTCTGGCCTGGCTAGTCCCAGTTCTTGTGAAGATTTCTCTGGTAACAGAACACTACCTGTGTAAGTTAGGCCTTACCACTTCAAAAGGTGCTAAGGTAGGCTGGAAGTAACAAGTCATTCTGGCAAATCTGCCTTAATGAAACACATGCTGTATGTGTTGAACAGCAATACACATATTTCAGGCATCCTGCAGTCTGTTGAGTTTAAGTACCCACAATATAAACATAACCTTGCTTATATCCTTGGAGGTGGCTGGGATCAGGTGAAGAACTTGACTGGTCTTTTGATAACATGGGTACCTGGTGCACAGATGCTGAAAAACTATTGTCAAAAGCACAATAGACCAAGGATTGGTACCACTGCACACACAAAATTTGAGGTGAAAACTTACAAAGGCAAAGACAATATACCAACCAGTCAGCTGTGAGATACTTCATCACAGAATGGACAGGAAGAATTGGATGATAAAGAGAAGGTGGCAGATATAGCCAGAAGACTGGTGGATGCCCATTTGTCTAACAATAGGGACTTCATCATAAATGATGACCCCAATAAACTGGAATGGCAAGGTTACTGATTGCCCAAAACTGACATCAGTAGCTATGAAATAACTGAGTTGCCCATCCTTGAATGTCAGCTGAGCACAACTCTAGTTTAGCAGGGCGATCATGAGGATGGGCACACTAATTTGTCACCAAAATGTGTTGGCATGCTAACATTTATTAGAATGAATGCACAGCACTTTTCCAAGACATACCTTTAGATCCCTGTTCATTTCACATGAAGTTCATGGTGGTGGTGATGAAGATGACCATGGGGTTGGCAGCAGTGGTGGTGGGTTGACACATGCAAAATGAATGAAAACCTATGGAACAGGAATTCCCAGTCAATGTCACCTCTGGTCTGGAAGACTGTGAGGGTTGCTTCATCATGCCTGAGAAAACATGAATTACTGTATACTGCCCTGAATTCTGATACTCAGATTTCTCATTTCCTTCTCATGTTCTTAAGTGGCTTTGACATTTTGCTGTGCTGTACATTACCAGTCACGATGATTCTCATTTCTTTCTTATTTTTAATGTATCAATAAATATTTTGCATACATGCTGCTCCGGGGTATGGGGTCAATGGTATACCAAAAATTAACATAGTTGGACCCTCTCAATTTCTTCATTGCATAATGACTGATATCTCACTTGAAAATTAAATTGTGTTTTGAATCAGGTCTGTTATACATTTTAATTCAATAAATCAGCAGTATACCCAGTGCCACTGCCCATATCTAGGTCAAACACCATATCCAGGTGGCATGTTCTTCTCTTTCTCCATGTTACTAACCCTCTGGCAGATGTCTTACAGTACTACAAAAATTTGTGGGTTTTTCATTTCTTTGGTAACCAAGAAAGGCCCACTAGGCACAATGTTTTCAGAGGCAACCTGAGAGCATTGGGAAGGTTATGTGACTTGTTCAGGGTCACATAATATGCAAAGTGGAGGCTGAAGGAATCAACTTCAGGTCTGCTGGATGTATCAAACTCATTCACAGCTCATTATTATATCCTCTGGGCTGTACTGCCAGCCCATGGCATCTATGCACATAAGTGAAACCAAACAACATACTAAAATCATATTCTGTATAACAAGACATAGACTGCCACAAATGCAGCACTACTGCCTATAATATGAGGAGTACTACACCAGCACCACCTTGATGATGATGGTGAAGATAATGGTGATGATTTGATGATCGTCTGAAACATCCATCCAAATATATCCCACTAGCAGACTAAATTGATGTCATTGCATGCAAGCAAAAATACAATAGCCATTGGATTCATGAAAATACAAAATCACACATGCCCCCACAATGCAAAGCATCATGGGCTGCATATGCAAATCACCACAGAATGTTATGCTGGTCCAACTTTAAGCAGAATTGCATGGTGCCGAAGCCCTCTCACACAGTTTGCAAAAGGTGCTAACAGAGACATAGACACATGTTTACGTCCTACCAGGACTCATCAGTATGCCTCGTCTGTTTGACACCCCAGTGGAATGGACCAGCTACCCCTAAGGCAGTGTGCCTGGGATATATTGTGGTGAACCCATTAAAATAAAAACTATTTGAAAGACAAAGAACCTCTGTGCGTAAACACTGAGGCAAGGGTTGGATTCATGATGAACAGGACAATGCTGCCCATGTCTTCCAAACTTAAAACTTCACAGATGTACTGCATTTGATGGATTTTGACAGAAGCATCCCTCAGCAGTTAAGCTGACTGCTGCTGATGCAAATATGATTATGTAAATGTCATTACCTCACTGGGCACAATTGTGCCATCGCAGGAGGACATGGCCCTCATTAACTAGATGGCAAATCTGTTTTCTAGCTGAACTTTCAGAAACATAGAAGTTGATGGCAGATAAGGACTGAAGGCCCATCCAGTCTGTCCATTACTTTTCCTACCTTATAAAGTGCCATTGGCCTTTGCTCTGTCAATGGCCTATCTATTCATATTCATTTGTATTGCTCCCTTATGCCTATCCCATGCTTGTTTGAAGCCCTGCACTGTATTCATATCCACCACTTCCTGGGTAGGCACGTTCATGCATCCACCACCCTTTCTGTGAAAAGAACTTCCCTCCACATTACCCCTTAATGACCTTACTCTAATCTCATGCTGTGTCCTCTTGTCCTGCTATTTTCATATATTGGAACATGTTAAGACTCTTTCACCTTGTTAATGCCCTTAAGGTGTTTGAATGTTTTGATCATATCACCTCTCCCTCCTTTGCTCTAGGGTATAAATATTGAGCTCCGTTAATCTGTTCTCATATGTTTTTGATGCAGTCCCTGCACCATTTTGGTTGCCCTTCTCTGGACTGCCTCAAGTTGGTTAATGTCCTTGTGAAGGTGTGTCCTCCAGTACTGCACACAGTACTCCAGATGGGACCTAACCAGTGTCTTGTAAAGAGGATTATTACCTCCTTTTCTGACTTGTGATACCCCTACTAATACACCCTAACATCCCCTAGCCTTATCTACTGCTTTAGTGGTCTGCTTGATGATTTCAGGTCATCAGTGATGATGATGTCCAAGTCTCTTTCTTCCCTTGTGACTGCCAACAACTCCCTCCCAGCCTATAGGCGGCTTCAGGGTTTCTCTTCACTATGTGCATGATCTTGCACTTCTTTGCATTAATCCCCAGTTGCCACTCTTCTGACTATTTTGCTAGTTTATCCAGATTTCTTCTCATTCTCTGCCCACCCCATCTGGATCATCTACTCTGTTGCAGAGCTTGGTGTCATCTGTAAATAGACAAACCTTACCCTACAGTCCATCTGCAATGTCACTGATGAAGATATTGAAGAGGACTGATTCCATGACTGATCCCAGAGGTACCCCACTTGTGACTTGCATCTCTTCTGACTGCATACTATTTGCCATCACTCTCTGTTTTCTGCTCGTCAACCAGTTTGCCACTCAGTTGATCAACTTCTGACCCACTCCGAGCCTACCCAGCTTATTTATCAATCTTCTATGTGAAACAGTATCAAGCTTTGCTGAAGTCCAAGGTATGTGACATCAACTGCTCCCCTTGGTCCACCACTCTCATTATCCTGTCAAAGAAATCTATTAGATTAGTTTGACAGGACCTTCCTTTGTGAACCCATGCTGTCTTGGATTCTGTGCTCCTATTGGTTCCAGGTGTTGCACTATCCTTCCTTATGAGCCTCCATTCTTGCCCACTACTGAGGTAAGACTGAGTGGCCTATAGTTCCCTGCCTCCTCTCTGCTACCACTTTGTGAAGCGGATCACATGAGCTCTTCTCCAGTCTTTTGGGACCTCTTCTGTGCTCAGAGACTCAATAAACAGTTCTGATAATGGCACTGCTAGTTCCACCTTAGCTCCTTTAATACCCTGGCATGTAGTGCCATCAGGTCCATTGCCATGTCCACCCTGAGCTTATCAAGCTCTTGTAGGACTCTTTCTTTTGTGAAGGGACTAGTGCTCACCTCCCTTCCCCTGTGTCAATGGTTCTGAGCTGTGGGCCCTATCCTACCTTCTCGTCAGTAAATACTGAGCAGAAGTATCTATTTAGGATAGATGCTTTTACATGGTCCTCCTCCTCCTCACACACACCCTTATCTCCTTTGATCTTAGCAATAACCCTCTGGACTTTCTCCTTTCACTAATGTATTTATAGAAAGTCTTGTCACCTTCTTTTATTGTCTGTGCTAGTGTTTCCTCTGGGCATTTGCCTGCCTTACTGCCTTCCCTACTTCCCTTAATGAAGTTTGGTATGCCTCCCTATCTTCATCCTGCTCTGTTCCTTTATATTTCCTGAAGGTCAGCTTTTGGCTTGGACCTTTCAGGCTACTATTTTGATAACCAGAGTGGTTTCCTTCTTCTTTGTGCTTCCTTTTCTCTCAAATACAATGGGATGTTGCTTCAAGTATTGCATCCTTAATGCCTGCCGACTTTGCCTGTACCCCCTCATGTGTATTTCTTTTGCCAGGGCTATCTTAACTCTGTTACAATCTTAACAAAATCAGCTCCTCTGAGGTCCCATATTTTGCCTTGGAATGGGATGATTTAGTTGTAGTGGCCAAATTGAACCATACCATGTGATGGTCACTGGCACCCAGGTAACCTTCTACCTGCAGATCTGTGATCATTTCCATGTTAGTCAGTACTAGATCTAGGATAACCCTGTCTCTTTTGGGTTGCTGTACCAGTTGTTTGAGGCCTTCCCCTGCAGGAATCCACCGTATGTCTAATTCTGGCAGATGTTCCTGCTGGTATTGACCAGTCTATATCTGGCATGTTGAAGTCTCCCATTATCAGAACCTTCCCTTTAGCTGTTATGTTTTGTATATCTTCTAACAGTAATATGTCTATGTCCTCCTGTTCTGGGGGCCTGTAGACAACCCCAGTTCTTATGGCTGTCCCATTTCCTATTTCCAGGGTGACCCAAAATTCTTCTGGCTCCTTGTGCGTATTCTGAATTTCTGTAGCTTTGATATTTTCATTGACATACAGGGCCACCCCTCCCCTTTTGCATCTCAGTCTCTTCTGAATAGTACATAGCCAGGTACTGAAGTCTCCCAAGTGTGGTTACTGGTAACACATATCGCTAATTGCTACTATGTCCAGTTTAGCCTATGTCATTATTGCCTGCAGGTCTGGGATCTTGTTTCCCAGACTGCGAGCTTTTATGTACATGATTTTACATTAGCAAGATTTTGGTGTGTTAGTTGTTGGGTGAGGTCTGGCATTTCCCTGTGCATCATATGGGGAGCAGGACCTTTTCCTGGACCTTTATGCATATAAATCGATTAGAGAAACATAGAAACATAGAAGTTGATGGCAGATAAGGATTGCAAGGCCCATCCATTCTGTCCATTTTTGTACCTTATAAATGTGCCATAGGCTTTTACTCTGTCAGTGGCCTATCTATTCATACTCATCTGTATTGCTCCGGCCACCTGAATGTGTCTAAGCAATATTGCTCTTGTCTTCACAGGTATATTCTCTTGACTTGCTGGCTCCTCCTCTAGGAACAAGCTGCCTCCTTCTATGCCACCTCTTCAGAACCATCATGCCATTTTCCTTTCATGATTATTGCTAATGTGAAAATAAGTATCCTTCCTGAATTTCTTTTCTTTTCCTTTTTCTTTTATAGGCACAAAATGACAAGGAGTGGAAAACAGATGTACTATGCAGCCACATCAGTCAATTGTGTACAAATAATGTTACTTTTGTCTTCGCAAGCCACAGATACAACATGGCAGGGTGTGGAGAATGGATATACTTTGTGGCCAGATTTGACAGTTGAGTCTAAAGGATCTACAATGCTGATGCTACAACAAATACAGCAACGTCCTCGACCACACTGGGAACCCGTCGACACCCACTACCCTGAAGCGTTCGGCATGACTGAAACACATTGACCCCCTCACTACAGATATCTGACTCCAAGTTGCACAGACACTGGAGTTAGATATTCACCCCATCACTGAACAGTCAATCGATGTGAAACCCCATCTCTAATGAAATAGGCACTGTGGGGGTTTCAGTGTGCTAGTGTCACTGTAGCAACAGTATACTGAGTCTAAATAATTTCATTCCTGCCTTTGCAGTTCTTTCATCTTACCCTGCTGCCTTCTACTCATCCAGCAAGCAAGCCGCATCCTCCTCTTCTTATTCACCAGAGTCTCATGGGCACTGTTGTACAAAAGTCCCATCATCACTGTCGCAGAACATGTGAACTCAACACTGCAGCCACAGTTAATCACTGACATTGTATTGCAGCTTCCTCTGCATCCAACTCAGTTGCTGCCTCTAGTTCCTTATCTGATATTGAGAAGCTGCTGAATATCAGTTAGCATCAGTATGTAGCAGAACAGCAAATAAAACCTGCAGCCTCTAGTGACTTATTCAGCTTTCACCTGCTTCTGCCACCAAAATATAATTACCTGCTAAATCTACTTCCTCCACCTGCCACATGCATTACATCTGTACTGTACATCAGTGGAGTCACGGACTGTGCAGAATAGAGTAAAACTGAGATTGATAAGTGCCTTTAATGCACACTTTATCCTGAAGTGCTTTACAACACAAACAGGGAATGTAGAGAAGAACTGCACAGAAATTCAGCACAAAGAAGAATTGAGATTTATGTAGTGCCCTTCATACATGTTGCATTCTAAAGTGCTTTGCGTGACAAAACAGTTGTGCAGTGGGATGCAGGGAGGACTGTGCAGAAATTCAGCATAGAGGAGAATCTAGATTCATGCATGAAATAGGGATTTTAATGTGAGTGGGCCTACCCGGTCAACAAAATTCAATAAATAAAGTTTTATATAGTGCCTTTTACATGCCATATCCAAAGTGCTTTATAGGACGAACAGTTGCACATTGGCAGGTGCAACAAGGGACTGTGGAAATTCAGCATAAATGAGAACTGATGTGCCTTTCATACATATGGTATCATAAAGTAGTTTAGAAGACAAACAGATATGCTGTAGAAGTGGGAGAGGAATGTACAGAAATTCAGTCTAAAGTTAGAACTCCTCCTAAAGAGCTTTTCAAAATAAACAGTTGTGAAATTGAAACTGAGAGTGCAGGAATGCACTGAAATGAGTAGAATTAAGAACTGAGATTGACATAATGCTTTTCATACACACTGTGTTCTAACTTGCTTTGCAATGGAAACAGTTGTCTGGTGGGGACAGGGAAGGCAGGAGTGTGCAACTATGAGGAGATTTGAAAATAAATGAGATTTATATAGTGATTTTCCTATGTACTATGTCCTAAAGTGCTTCTATCTAGAACTGTTGTATGGTGGAGACTGTAACTGCAAGGACTCTGCAGAAATAAGAAGAATTGAAAAGAGTTGAAAATTATATTTTATTTAGCTGGAAGTGTGGGGTGGCAGAAAAATTAAATCAGGAGAATATACTCTGGCTGAGGTATGGCAGGGAGGGAACATTTGACAGTATGATAGCTGCAGAAGTGGCTATGGGACAGAAAGCACACCATGGGGGCCATTCTCAAAGGGATGGTGCAAGCTGTGCCAAGGCAACTTGCACCATATGCTGATCTCTGTGACCTTGTGCCTGATTCACTATTGGGCAGGGTCTCTGCTGCTAGGTCCGTAACTTGCTCCAACCCAAAGGTATGTCAAATGGAGGGCACACCTGAATAGGTTGCCTCAAGCCTGTGACTTGTAAGCAGACAGGTGCAAGCACCCCTCCAGCCCCGATCCCTCTCATATGAAATGAACAGCACTGTTAGGCTAGTGATCCCCATAGCCCTATCCCTGAATGTAATACAAATAAACCTCACAAGGCTATCAGACCCCTCCCATGCCCCGATTCCCAATCATTAATCTGTAAAAGCACTGCAGGACAATCTGACCTCCAAACCCCGATCCCAACTATAAATATGTAAAAGCCCTGCAGGACTATTACCCCCAGCCATGATCCCCAATTTTGTTTTTCATGTAACCCCCAAATTGGGGGGATTACCTTAAGTGTCTGCCTGGGCTCTGCTGATGTCCACTGCCTGGATGACATCCTGCAGAGATGATGAATCCATGATTGTTGGTGTCCTTCTATTTATCTGCGTGAGAGTACCATCATGTGTCTCTGCACTATCATTTTAAGTGCCACAGCCAGTGTGTATACTGTGGATGGCCTGGGCTGGGTCTGAGTGCTCTGGAGCTGGCGATCAGCCAGGCATCTCCTGATGAGCCCCTCTTGCTGTCATTAGTAAAGCAGAAGGAGCCCTACATTTTACTGCAAATATGTGTATTTAAAATAGAGACTATTGTCTAGCCTGTCTTCTTTGCAGCATGCATTTCCAATGGAGCTGCCAAGATTTGCACTGGAACTTCCCAGTCTGGGCCAATTGGGGCACAGGGGACCTCCATAGGGTCCTTAGCTCAGGTGCCTGGTAGGAGAAACTGTGAACTCCAGTGTTCAGTGACTAAAGAAACCAATAGGGACATAGGACTGTGACTGACAGCTCCTTAGCCAGCCAAATTGCAGGAAAACAGGACAAGTCCGAGAACTGTTTTCATACAGTACAGCTTGAGCATTTGAACAGAGAGGAGCATCTAAGCTCTGTGGGGACCTACGTAGGAAAGGTCTGCAATCATCTCTTGAGATCCTCTTCAATCCCAAGAGGGATTCAATTCAAGAATACTACCTTTCTGCAGACTAAGAGGTTGTGCAGCAAGGCAGCTAAAGATTATGATGCAGCAGAGAACTGAAAGAGGAGAAAATAGAGAGTCTAGAGTTTCTTCAGTTAAACATTCTGAGGCCTACTGGGTTATAAAAGACTATAAGCCAGGAACTCCTGATTGCCAGAAAGGAGCCAACCTTCACAGTAATCAACTGGCCTACCAGCTAGAGGTTTCACCAACAAAACTAAATGCACCATTCTAGGAACATTTCTGCACGTGGACCCATGCAATTTCGCCCATGCCATTTGTTCCTGTACCTACTACCCTGGACGATTGCTCCGCTCAGCTGACAAGGGATTGCTACAGACTCTGAGGGTGTGTTTGAAATCTTCAGGGGCCTTTGCATTTGTACACGTGGCCCCAACCTCTGGAATTCTCTACCGCATCATTTATGGGTTCACGCTTTACAGTGAATAAACAATCTTGTGTTTGGTTTATTTATTTACACTGTTTTAATGATCTGATGTCTGATGTGTTTTAAATTTGTTAGGCACCTTGATACTCTGAAAGGCCCTTAAAAATCAAGCTATTATTATTATTATTATTATTAATATTATTATTATCAGAGACAGCTTTTCCAGCAAGAGACCAAATTGGGATCCAGCCCATGTGCAGCAAACCATTGCAAGTTACTGCCACGTCCAGGAAAGTCCATGAAGTGGTGCTGAGTCATGTCAGCCCAGTTTCCCCATGCACTGCAACTTCAAGTCACTGGTCTTCATTTCACCAGGCCTTCATCCATCTTCTGGTATAGTGAATAATTCCAGGGTAGCTCCTGTAGAAGTATTTCAGTTGTCCTGTGGTACCATCTGATTGCCTTCTGTTAAATTACAAGGGTTTCAATGGACTAGGCCAGCTAGCCACGGACACAACTAGTCCAAAGTCTTTGCTTGCCTATGTTTAATTATTTTGTTTCCATCAAGGGCCTGAATAACAGCTGCAATGCCAACAACCCCGCATTGATTCTGACCAGACAGTATTACATTCTGGATAGCCAGTAATTGTAAGTCTATTTAACAAAGAGACTAAACTGATTGCATACAAAGACACCTGGTACAAATCAGAACAGTAATCATTTGCTTAAATGTACACCCCTCCTTGTTCATGTCCCTTAATAAACCAGATTTGCTGTTTACTGCTAAGCTGGCTTGTGAGCATATCATTGTTCGGTTTAAACTTACTGTGATTTGGGTAAAGGCATTAGAAAGTGTATGCTTGCATTTAATATTGTTTTACAGGGATTCCATGGTGTTTGTCAGAAGACCAGACCCTGGTGGTAAGTACAAGGTATGTGAGCATATCATCAATGCCTGTTGCAAACTGTCCATTGAATACTGCAACTGGTTATTGTCAATTTGAAGGTACAAGGTCATTAGCTGGGATTGTGGGTGGTTCTGATTATAGAACTCTGAGCTGAGTGGTTGTGTTTGAGAAGAGCTCCCAAAGCTAAATGCTTTTACTATATTTTCAGTTCAAAAATTGTTTTGTTTTATGTAAACTTAGGTGATTGTGAAAGATAACCCTGTAGGCTCCTGCAAGATATAAAATTTATAAGATTTATAAAATATAAAATGTGTGGTAGATATTGGTTGGAAGTTGGAAGGGTCACCACATTTGTTTAGTGTGATCTTTCAACTCTGATGAGGTTAATTTTAATACTATAGTTTAAACCATTTCTGTATGTACCTTTGCTGGTGTCTGATATTGAGAATCTAAATCTCATTTGTGGGTATTCTGTCTGTTTTGGTAGGTACTTTATGTTCTCTGTTAAACTACTGAATATACCTATTGCCTAATACTTTACAGTACATATGGCCCACCCTCCCACCGCACAGGTCCCCTTGCCCACTCCTATTATTTTCAACTAGCAAACTGTCCCGATGCCTCGCATCAACAAATCTATGAAGAAGCAGTCCATTCATCTTTCAGCTAGCCTGATGTGAGTCGAGCCACTAGGGCCTATCTCAGAGAAGACCACAAGAGGAATCCTCAGAAGGGCTGCTGCAAATCAAGTCTATCCTGACCTCGACGTCCCTCCTTTGCAGGACAACCCCATCCCAGGTCTGATTGATGCCATGGCCGAGGGCTACCAGAATCTGGAGCATCTCTTGAAAGATTTGAAATATGATTTGGGCACATGCATGGAAGTGGGTTTGAAAACATTACAGTCCTGATTCAGCACATGCAGCAAACAGTAAATAACCTTGCTGAGACTGCTGAGATGCATGAAACTTGTACTGGAGAACTGGAAAACAGATTGGGAAACAGGAGGATCTAACATCTCTCGGCAGTCCACAGACCTGACAAAAGCACTTAAAGAAATAGAACTACTTAAATAAATACTGGATGACCATGATAATCGGGAGTGACACTGCAAAATAAGAATGATAGGGCTTCCAGATGGGCTTGAGTGAAGGGACTGTGCTGGCTTCATGCAAACCTGGTTTAAGGACACATTACAACTCCCGCCAGATGTAACCTTAGAAATTCAGCAGGCTCATTGCTCCCTGGCCCCAGACCCTCACCAGAGCAGAAACCTTGCCACATCATAGTCAAATTCTAAGGTACCAGGATAGGCTCTTGGTGCTCGATGCAGCTCGAAAAAGGAGTGATCATGTCTCAGCAAAACCAGGTCATCCTGTTCCCGATTACTCCAGAATGTTACAACTGCAGAGACAGGTATATGCCAAAGTTAAGAACTTGCTACACTCCATTTTCATGCCCCTTCACCTTGACTACCCTGCTCAACTTATTATTTGGCCTGTGGGGCCCTCAGAAGGCTCTTCACGAGCCCAGACCGGGCGCTGGATTTGCCAGGAGCTGGAACATCAGAAGAGAGGTTAAAGGGTACCTAAACAAGCAGTTTATTAAAATGCAAACTCAAAATCTGGCTTCATAGCAAGGTAAAGTAAGGATGCTGTTTACATTTATGCTAAAACTGCATTTATGTAAATAACATAAATGCAGTTTCATAGCTTTGAAAAATGCAAACATCAGCCTTTCACCTTCAAAAACAGCCTTGGTTTCTCCGTAAGATGCCTGCCAAGTGTGTTAAGTGATGAGTCATAATGACTACATCAGGGCCACAGACAGAGCTCCACATATATTTCTATAGTGCTACAGTAACAAGTCCTTCTTTCTCTCTCTATTTTGAATTGTTGCACCAGAATAATCAACACCATGTATTAACTCATGGATTATTTTGATCAGTACAAATGTTAGGCTATGATTTTGTTCATTTTGTTCACTTTAACTTTCAGAAAATGTTTTGCAATCCAGCTGACTTTTCTTTGGCAAACTGCATTACAATGCAACATTTCAAATACCTGGTGATCTAGTGGTTATATGATGCACTGAATTTTGTATTTTGTTCATCAGGAGAGGCACACTAAGCTGAAAGCTTGTTTACAGGTGTGGCCTGGGAGCACAATGAAGTTTAGTGATTTGCTCAGGGTCACACAGCAAAGTACCAGTCTTGTTCAGTTCCAAAGCTCATGATCTCTTGTTAATCCACAAATATGGCTTTCTTTTCCATGTGAACCCCCACCTAGCCTACCTTCTGTTGATCACCCCACCATCCATACCCTGTCCTAGTACTGCTTGGGGCAGCATATGAGCATGTGGTCTCATGAAAAGAATTATCACACCTCATTGTAATCCTGTACCTCAGAGTTGTGCACACCTATACTAATATGCATCATCAGCTGGCAGTGTTAAAAATGCCTCCCAAACCACTCTCAGTCCACATTCTCAATGTTTGAATTCTGCTCCCACAGTAAACATTGAGTGGATCACCACCCTTCTGCACAGTGATGGTAGTTTGTACAGTTCCCTGCTGTATTTTTCCCACCTCATTAACCAACAACTAGGTCTTCCTGGAGGGCCAAGCAATAAGCATCATGACCCACCGAAAAACTGCTGTTCATGCCCTCATAAGGGCTGTACTTACAATGGATAACGATATTATTAGCAGGAGAGGCATACTAATACTTTGAGAAAATCCACCTGACTTCCAGTATCAGTCTACTCCTTTACCTGTGATCTGCAGAACCCTGAAGGACAGCTCCCAGCAATTCTTCTTCAGTACTTTTCTGTGCTCTACTCTATAATGTGAGTTGGCTGGCTACCTCCTTCAAACCTTGAATGAGCTATACACAACTCCTTCAATACTGTCCTAACAAATGTCAACACCCCCACCCAAGAGTAATCGCCCTACACTGAATTCAAGTAACTGTTTAGGTGCAGCCTTGACACTCTGAGTATTTGTCATTGCTGGCTACTCTCATCCAAGTCAGGTAGTGATCACGATGCTGACAGACCCATATTTCAGATCTCACAGCCATCTGCTCAGTGTCCTCCTTCATGTCTTCAACTAACCTGAATATAGCTATACCCTGCTGGAATGGCCTCTTTAGTACCTCTGTGGCATTCATTCTTCTCAACTGCTTCCACACCAAAAACTGGTGAGTTCACTATCCTTCTGCATCATGAATGTGTTTAGTATAGTCTCCGTGTTGTGGTTACATATTAATAATAAACACAATCTTCTGGTAAGCCAGACTGATATAGGTAGCAGCATGGCACAAGTGGAAAATAGGCTTTCCTACCCATATAAGATCTAAGTCACCTATGATTAGGCACTATTATATGACGTGCATAATGATGTGCACACCCATCATTTAATAGTGCCTAATCAAAGGTAGCCTAGATCTTTTAAGGATAGGAAAGCCCAACATTCCCCTTTGTTCCCTGCTGCTATGAGCCCTCATTTACTGGAAAATATGTTTATATTTAATATGTCAAAATAAAATGGGGACTGTACTACTTGCATTCATGACACAGAAGGGTGATGAGCTCACCAGTTTTGATGTGAAGAGGAATGGTGAAGAATGAATACCAGAGGAGGACTGAGAAGGCCACTCTTGCAAGGTACTGCTATATTCAGGGAAAGGGGAAGACAGAAGGAGAGAAATATGATCAGATTACTGTGAGAAATAAGATGTGGGTCTGTCAGTACATTGATCACTATCTGACCCTGCTGTCCTGGCCAACATTCCCTTCCCATAAAACCAGTTCATGCAATTGTCCAAGGTTGTGTGTGGATATTAATATATGAAATGGTTGCCACTACACGTCTCAGTCACTTCACTACCAGTCTAGTATTGCTTGTAAAGCACTTTGTGATGCAATGTATATGAAAACCACTACTGTATATAAATGTTGATTCTTCTTCTTATTATGTTATTATTTCCATGGAAAAGAAGACGACAAGCATATATTTGAGTTTTGAGAAAGCATGAAATCTAACATTGGACTCCACAAGAATTTTGCTACAAAAAGTGGTGGCTCTAGGGGAATGAGGGTGTGGTGGCACCCCCACACATACACACATGGTAATGTACTTGCTTGCTGCTGCTGCATTTCACTTGTTGAAGAAGTCTGATTTATTGATTGTACAACTGTTTACATTCAAAGTATGGATTACATTTGTAGGTTCTGTCAAAATGTACTAGAACAGAATAATAGCAGAAAATATAAAGGTTTAATACAAATTTAAAAAGTGCACATTAAGCATGCACAACCAGCCCCATTGTAGCAACCTGGATCCACCATAACCACTAGACCACCAGGTTATTCAAGATTTGTACTGCACTGTGGTTTGCTACAGAGAAAGTCGGTTGGATTAAAACACATTTTCAGCATGTTGAAGTAAACAAAACGAACAGAACCATAACTTAATATGTGCACTATACAAAATAATGCACATGGTCTTGACCATTTGGGTGAAAGAATTCTATACAAAGGGAAAAAGAACTAGTTAGCACTATAGAGAGCCATATATCTCTCTGACTTTGGCTCCAATGATGTCATCACATAACACATTTGGTGGCCATTTTAGAAAGCAGGTAAGACAGTTTTTGAAACTGGAAGGCTGATTTTACAATTTTCAAATGCTCTGGAACAATGTTTAGGTAAATTATGTAGATGTAGTTTTAGCATTAATGAAAACAGCAGCCTTTCCTTTAGTCACCCTACGGAGTCAGATTTTGAATAGTTTGTTGTCAAAATGTTGTTTAGGTATCCTTTAAGTGGGCAACTGACCACAGTTGGAACTTTCAACAGGTACTGTGATTGCTAGTGGTCTGTTACTGGGGAGTAGGGAGGCACATACACCTTATTGTGATCCATAACACCTTCGGGGCCTATCATTGCATGGTTCCAGGGCACCCCTACCCTTCCTTCTCCTCTTCTCCCAGTGGGTCCTCGCTATGGGACTTTATTAAGCACCACAATCCAGGGATGTTTTGGCTGTGTTATCCTTTTGGGAGACTGCTGTCTGAGAGCAAGACTTGGCCTCTGTTAGGCTTATGGCCGCCGATCCTACCAACATGATTACATACCACATAGAATTTTTGCCTTGAGTAGTCCCATTTTGTAGTCAGTTTGCTGGTTTTTGGACTGCTATTTATGGGACTTTGATCAAGAGTGACTATTTGGCTTTCTTCCTCTGGAGTTCATATGAGGATGGGGGGTGAAGGACCAATAATTGTTGGGATCTGCATCTACTGCCTTTCTTTTTACTAAACCGATTTTGTCCTTTTTCTTTACTACCTTAAAGAACGCAGAGAATGACTAATATGGGAGCTCAGTTCACACCCTAGCAGTTAGAGCAATGGAGTTGAAGCTGGAAAGACCATTTTGGTGGTGCAGTTAGGCCCTTGTACTTCAGAAGGGGACGGACAGCCCTGCAGAGCCCCTGGGCAGTTTCTGCTTCCCGAGTAGATTTAGTGGGTATTGGAGGATCACTGGGAGAAGTACCTCCCAGGTCCTCACCCTCCCAGCTCATCCTTTTAATGGACAAAGGGGACTATAACATTTCTTTCTTACCAATTTTTATCATGTGCTTATAATAGCAGGTGACAGTGCACTCTATGCAAGAAATGTAGTGGATGGGAACAGCAGATTTTCTGTTACTGCTTTGGGGGATCTGTTATGTGTTGGTTGGTTGTTACCAATGTTCTCTATTGTATTTGGGGACCAGTATGTTACTTAGGGGCAGGGAGGGGGTTACCTGCAAACATTTGTCTACTGTTATGTGTTGCTACAGTACTGGTCAAATTGTGTTTGGGGGCAGTTTCTTTTAAGGTGGTTCCTTGTTTATGGTTGGGGTTTATGTAAAATTAGTGGAGTCAGTTCTCTTCTATAACAGGTATGCAGTCTACACTCTGAGCCAAATTAAGTTACTATACACTAATGGCTAGTATTACATGTATATCCTGGAACATTAATGGTTTGTGAACAGTGGGTAAAAGTAAGCTAGTTTGGTCTTATATTAAGAAACTGAAGGGAGATATATTTTTTACAGGAATGCACTCTAATACGGAGGAGACTGGTCACCTGGGGAATCCTGGGCAATTCCTTTTGGTAGCTCACTTCACCTCTAAGGTCTCGTGGGACTGCTATTTGGATTAGACCTGGCCTACCCCATAAAGTACTAACCTGAGTGGCTGACCCTCAGGGTAGATATCTTATTGCTGTGGTGGATCTGGGAGGGAGAAACTTACCCTGGTGTCATTCTACGGACCTAATTTTGACTCTCCAGACTTTTCACTCACTTGGACACCACCCTCACTCCCTTTCCTGAATGTATAGTCATGGCGGGACATGAATACCTACTGGGATATTAAATTGGACAACTCCTGAACACGTCATGGTACACCACCCCTGCAGTGCCTCCGCTTTGCACTAGTTGGTGGAGGGTAGCTCTCTCACGGAGGCCTGGTAGTTTTACCACCCTGCATCCAGGGAATACAATTTTTTCCCATGCCCATAATATTTACACTAGACTGGACTACATTTTCCTTCCCACTCATATGGTGGGGAGATAGTCAAAGCTGAATATGTCCAGTTAGTGATTTCAGATCATGCCTCCCTTTGGGTGATGGTGTCTAGGGGTGGACCCTCCCAGTACAAGTCTGTGGTGACTAGACCCTCTCTGCTTTTAGATCAGCAGTTTGTTCAGTAACTTAAGGACCACCTGCAGGAGTTTATGTCTCTGAACCCTCCAGAAGATACTAGCAGTAGTACAGTGTGGGATACTATGAAAGTTTTCATTAGGGGAAACTATTTCATACTCCTCCTTCCAAAAGAAAACCAATACAGCTCAAGAACACCACTTAGAAAAGTCAATGGACAGCCTAGGGAGGGTTAATATGGTACACCAGACCCCACAATCAGTGTCAGAATTGAAATCTCTGAAGGACACTCTAAGCCAGCTCTCCATTAGAAATTGGAGCGGGATTTGTTGCTAACAAAATCTAATACTTTTTGATGGGGATAAATCAGGGAAGTGGTTGCAGGCCTAGTAAAGGCAGAGAAGGTAGAACGTGCTATAGTAGGTATAGAAGACCCCACTGAGAGGTCATTTATGACCAAACCAAGATAATCGACTCCTTCATGGCCTACTACTCCATCTTGCATACTTCGAGCTCCACCTGGGGTGACCCCTGACTCCTTTTGGGAAAAATAGACCTGTCAACCCTGCAGGATCAGAACAGACATACTTTAGTGTCCCCTGTGACCCTGGAGGAACTGCACAGGGTGATGGGAGTTAAGAAGGGGAAGGCTCTGGGCCCTGTTGAGCTTCCTCTGAACTGTATAAATTGATCTGGGATACTGTGGGCCCCTGATGCTCTGGATGGTGACTGATGCCTTGGACCTGGGGATCCTGCCACCTCTCAATATTTGGCCACCATCACTGTCCTGCAAAACCAGGTAAGAACCCCTTAAGTGTACCTCCTATTGGTCTATCTCACTCTTAAATGCAGATTATAAAATTATAGCCAAATTGCTGGTGTCTAGACTTGAAGGGCTACTTCCGGCTGATCCATCTGTAACAAGGAGGGTTTGTAAAGGTAGGTAGGCCAAACATAATATTAGACGGACCCAGAATATCATGCATAATTGGCCCTGGTGTAGGGTGGGGACTACTAGCCATTGACTCCGAAAAGGCATTCAACCAGCTCAAATGGCCCTTTATGCTTGCAGTTTTTGCAAAATTTGGTATGGGCCATCGGATGTTGCAGTGTGTCAGTGCATTATATTGCTCTCCTAAAGTCCCAATGCTTACTAGCAATGTGGTTACTTTTCCTTTGTCCTGACTAGGGAACCATGCAGGTTTGACCCCGATCCCCACTTTTATATATTCTTACCATCAAGGCTCTAGCTCAGGCCATAAGATCTACTCCGGGCATTCAGGGCCTTGATTTAGGAAGAGGGAGCACAAAATTTCCTCTTCACTGATGATGTCCTCCTTTTCTTGATCCCCAGAGGACTCACTTCCCACTTATCGAACTTTTGAAACATGTGGGCTCCTTACAGACATAAACTTCATTGAGGAAAAAGTGAGTAGCTGTTGTTGGCAGGAACTCAGGAATCTACTACCATAGCTAACACCACTATCCCATGTGCCAACCAGATTAGGTACTTAGGAATCGTAATCCCAGCTGCAATTTCCAAATTGGTGAAAGTCAACATGAATGGTATTATTAAAAGTTAAAGATTATTGTATAGCCTGGAGAGCCCTTCCAGTGATCCTCAGGGAGCGTTAACTTAATTAAAATGTCAGTGCTTCCGCAATTTCTATATTTTTTCAAACTATCCCCTGTTGATACCCCATCAATTTATAAAATCACTGGAGAGTGCTCTTACCCAACTTCTTTGGCAAGGTCAGAGACCGAGAATCAAAAAGGAAATTTTATGGCACCCAGTCAGAAAGGGGATTGGGCTCCCTAATGTTCAGTACTATTATATGGCTGCTCAGTTGGCCTTGTGCATGATATGTTTAAGAAGAGAACCAACAGACCAACCTGGATGGACCTGGAAACCCTGACGTTTGTTCCCTGTATTATGATACCCTGGTGGGTGGCATGGGCTTATCCCTACCTATTAAAATAGACAACCCCTATACTAGGTCCACTTGGAGGGCATGGCAGAAGATTCATCAACTGATAGGGCATGGGGCACAATCCATTTCCAGAGATACTCCTTTGCTGACCCTTTAACTGAAAAGTGTGAGGAGGGATGGTGCCTGGGGATAAGCAAATTCTGAAAAGCTGGCATCACTGGGGTTTGGGATTGTTGGAACATCTGTGGTCGGGTGCCAAGGTTTTACCTTTCATTCCCTCATTAAAAAGTACAAAATTCATGCCTCACACTATTTTGTGTACCTCCACCTACAGTCATTTATACACAAGTTAAGGGCTCAGATCCCAGAGGGCCAGCTGGGATGCCAGTCCCCTTGGAGGAAGTATCTGTGAAGCTTTGGACCCGGCCTTTAGACCCCTCAGGAAGTGTAACAAATTATTGATTGGGGTACTCCCTGATTCTTTAACAAAATTTAGAGCCCAGTGGGAGTCAGATATAATGCCAGATGGCTCTACAGGAGGAGACTGGTTAACCATTCTTAAAAACATAGGAAGTGCTCAGTAAACAATAGAGTGCAGACAGTTCAGTATAACATTCTCCTGAGAACATATTTTACCACCGATTTGGCCCATAAAATAGATCCTTCTATTTCCTCGTGCCCAAATGTAAAATTCATGAGGGCTCATTTTATCATTTTATTTGGGATTTCTGAAAGTGCAAATATTCTGGAGAGGTATGCAACAAATTTTAACCTGTCTTGCACTGCCCACTAATGTTGGACCCAGCTGATCCTGATAGGTCTGCCACCTAGAAATCGAGGAGGGGACCTTCATTTTCTACAAACTTATGGAGACTGGGCAATAGTAGCACTCAGATTACTAGCACAGTACTGAGATCATCAAAAATACCCTCAGCATCTGAGTAGGTGAGTTTATTTATGGAGAGCATGAAACTAGAAAGAACTCAATATTTTGTTAGGGTCAAATGGCACATTATTACCAGATATTGTCTCTGGTAAAAATGTTATAGATCAAACTTGGTTTACCTTCTTTTAATGTTGTATACTCTTTCAATGGGTTTTAATCTTTGATCACTCAAATAGGTTCACTGTCTAAAAACCCTTACCTAACTGTAACCTCTGTGGTAGTATACTTTTCTGTCAGCCTCCCTTATGGAGGCTATTTAGCCTAATGCAATGCAACCACTGATGTCTATGTATATGCTCATCTGTGTAACTCTGTCATGACTAACTTTCAATGCTGGAAATGCTTGTTGTGCCTTGTGGTGGGGCGCAGGTTTATGTGGGCAGTCACAGAAAAAATGTCTCACCACTTTTGCAATTTTCTTCAATTTTAATTAATTCTTCTTTCAAACATCACTTACATCAGGATAACATCAGAATGGCACAGTATTTTTTCCTTTTCACTTCCATTTCGATAGTAGACATTAGAGCATCTGGCATCATCTCATATTTATAAGTCTTTAAGAGAGACAATATAAAGGCATAAACCTCAAACAGGATATTCTGGCAGTTTTAAATCTTCCATTCGAACATAAACCAAAACAGTTTTTCAAATAACTCCATAGAGCACTTTTCAGCAGCATCTAGAGCACACCTCTAGGCTCACCACAACAGAATTTAAGTCTCCAACTGTTTACACCTCTCTGACGAATCTCATCTCTGATGAATCTGTGCTGATGAATCTAAATTACCGAGTCAAAGGTTCACCCTTTCATATCCAACTAGAATCAGGTGACCTTCAAACTCCACCTTCACTTACAACTTTTAATTACTTTATTTTATATTCTAGTCCTTTATTTTATTCCAAAGAGAATATGTCCTTAAACTCATTTACTAATGTATTCCTCTCTCAGAAATAAATTGTCTTTTCTGAATGTTTTAAACTCCTTTTCTGAAGACCAGTAAACACCACCCTTCCTAACAATACTTAAGAAGGGCGAGCATGGCCGGCCGGCTCCTAGAACAAACAAGGAAGCCGGAAGTTGAGAGTGCAGCAACTCCAAAGGCTCCACAAATGCCAAAACCCACGCTTCAAGACCAAAACCAAACTAAAGGTATTTATCTTCCGAGGGTAAGCACAAGAAATTCTCCTTATTTTACATGTCAAAAGCTTAAAGTTTTAAAGCGCTAATGGATCTTAATTGATTCTCCACAACAGTACAATTACTAACACTCAGGGTAACAAACCACCCATTTCCCATAGTAATGACCAAATATACCACTTGTGGCCAGCCTCACTTAATAGTGAGCTGAAACCGCAAGTAATTAAACTTCAGGGCTCTGAAATGTCCGAAAACACCAAACTCCTCGCTCTGAGAAAATCCCAGAAATGACTCAACATTAAACAGCCTCCACTCCAGAGGATATTCAAAGCTGTCCCATCAATCTTCCAATAAAACCATTAAATTTATACAGAATTAGAAGGCTGAATGCCTTCACAACCATGTGCATAGTCGCAATGCACTCTCTGTTAGCTAGCAGCCCAAACCAAAGTACTAACAGCTGCTAAAACACCTATCTAGCCTGGAAAATAGCTTTTACATTTATACAATCCCCAAGAATAATTTCCCACCTAAGTCTCTACCATATTTCTAAATGTAGTAGAAAAGCGCTACTGCATTTACTACAGAGAAAGGGGGTCTCCCTTTTCTTTAATCCAAATTCAGTATAACCAGAACAATGAAGTGCCCCCAGCAGCATCTGGACAGCTATCCACGTTGTCCTCAATACCATCTGAAATCCAACAACTCTCTTAAATAAGTAAATATATTTTTAAATATCTCCCAAAAGTACTTTCTTTTATATTTATTATTTTACCAGGCTCCCAGTCAAAGCACCGAATGCCTGCCTCCACACAAAATATTCCAGACTTTCGAGTCTACGATTTTAGAACACAATCCATCCCCAAAACTCAAATAAAACTACCGTTAACAAATCCCAAGAACCGAATGCTAACTTGACTACACGAACGTGCGCACAATCGCAGCAACGTGAAGTTTTACCGATCGCTCAAACCACATCCTAAACCTCAAATCACCGAGTCCCAACAACAAAGACCCTTTTCAAGGACTGACCCCAGAGTCCACTCTAAGGAATTAAATCCTAAAATCTCAAAATACTGTCATCAGCCTCAAAATTTATTTAATCTCCTCTCTAAAGGGAAACTCCCATATGTGCCAGGAAAAAAACATTCTCTAGCCCCATATTTTTAACCCTGGAATTTCAAACCTCACAGAGCCACTCTCGACATGCCTGATCTGTATGACTTGTAACTTGCTCTATGCTTTCTTAAATAAAGTATACAAAAAAGGTGCTTTTGGGGCTGCTAATTTCTACTGGTTTAAAAGACACATTTATTTCTCTATTTTAAAAAAGCTAAATCAGCTTGGTATGTTGTCACCTGTTTGTTGTTGCTAAGTAGCAGATGTTTTTGCATTGTGTTCTGGTTCTGTGATATAATCTGTATTAGTAGAAGGTAGAATAGTGTGACTGTTGTTACCTTTTGATAGTAAAGGGAGATAGAAATGTATATATTTTGAATGTTATAGTTATGTATAACTGGAGGCTAGGAGAAACTGGGCTTGAAGGAAGTGGGGAATAGGTACATGTATTGGAAGCAGGAGAGTGGTAAACTGCAATAGCTGTGGGACAGTAGTCTTTTGGGGCTGATGTGGAGTAAAGGGGATGTCCTGTGTGTAAGAGCCTGGAGCTGCTAAAGGCTGAAGTAAGGCTGCTCAGATGGGAGCTGGGGAGGATGGTATGGGAAGTCAGAGGAGCAGAGCAGTGGAGGGAAGTCAGAGGGTGATGCCCAGAAGAGTGATGGCATCAGGCAGGGGATGGGGTGAGGAGGAGCACCCACTATACAGGTATCTCTTCCACAGTGGAATAGGGAGCCCAGAGTGGAGGAATGGCAAGTGGCAAGGGAAGTAGTGGAATAAGAGTGTAGCATCAGGAGGAAATTCTAAAGTGATGCCTTTATTGAACAGATTTACACCACTGCCTGGAAGAAGGAGGGGCAGCAGGAGGTGAGGTAGGAGATGAGGGTGGGCAACGCTTGAGAGTGGGAGTACAGGGAGGGAGGAACTAATCAGGGTTGGAAGAGGAGGCAGGCAAAATGGAGTGGAGAAAGGGAGGAGAGAAAAGGAAAAGAAGGGGAGGAAACTGAAAGCAGATACAGATAGTCAAAAGGATGGGGCAGATTGGGAGATGGAAAACAGTTAAGGGATAAATTTTGTACGTGGAGATAAGTTCACCAGAATGCAGATTGAGCAGTTAGGTGGGAAGCAGCTAGTATCAAAGGTAAGAAAGGAAGGACGGAAGCATGGATGCAGGGGATGGAAGGTGGCAACAATAGGGACTCCATTAGGTGGGATTCACTGCAGAAGGAAAGGGACCCAAATGCAAGCAGGAGGGTGGTTACTATGCCAGGGATGACAGCTGGGAAGGTGGGTCCAATAATAAGGGAAATAGTAAGGAGGTTGGAGGAAAACCTAATTTAGTTTTACATTTGTGAACCAATGACATAGCTGGGGGAGAGGTAGTGAGTGCAAAGTAGGTTCAGAGAGAGGAAAGATCTGCAGGAGGAAGGAAGTTTGCTGGCCTTCTCAGAGGTGATACCAGTAATGAGGGCAACACACCCAGGAAAAGAAGAATAAAGGATTCCAATGACTGGCTGAAGAAATGGTGCAGGGAGAAGATGCTCATAAGTATTGGGAACTGGGAGTAGACCTGATCAAACAAAGCACTCTTTTCACCAGACAGCTTACACTTCAGTAGGGAGTCTTTGAGGGTACTCGGGACAAACTGGGGTATACATAACCACTGCACTTAATTTAAACTACTGGGGGCAGTGAGCTTGGAGGCCCACAGACTCCAAGGGCAGGAGGTCAATGAACCTTCTCCCACAGTGATGGAAAAGGTCTAGAGGGAGGAGGTGGAAGGGCAAGAACACAGTTAGCAAAGGGTGGAGGGGCTGAGGAACACATATCAAAGGGACATGGAGGGTGTACAGAGGGATAAATGTGAATAGAAGAATAGAGGGAAGAGAAGGCAGGTCAGATTATAGGTGGAGGTGGTGTCACAGAGTCTTGGAAACAAGATGGAAGATCTGCAGGCACTATTAGCAGATAGGAAGGTGGACATAGCTGCAGTAGTGAGACTTGGGCAACATCACACCATGACCATGACCTTGAGATCTCTGGATATAAACTATACAGGAAGGACAGGGTAGTTGTGAAGGGAGGCTGGCAGTTTATATCATGGAGGAATAACTTGCACAAGGGAGAAGTCAGAGGGAGGGTGGCAGCATTATGGGTTCAGTTAAGGTCCAATAGATGGAGAAAGATGAGGTTGGGGGTGGTTTACAGACTCAGGATGAGGAGAGGAACAGGAAATGAGCTACAAATCATCTGAAGCTGCAGGGAAAGGAGAGGTGGTATTTGTGGGGACTTCAACCTGCCCAATGTGGACTGGAGCATACCATCCATGACATGTGCTAGGATTGGGTGATCCTGGAAGGACTGTAGAGTGGGTCCCTGACTCAGTGCATCACTGAACCAACAAGAGCTGAGGCATTTCTTGATCCAGTGCTCACAGTGGGGAGCACACAGGAAATAATGGTCAGGGGCCACTGGGTGGAAATGACCATTGCACAGTGTGGTTCCAGTTGGATATGGGCAGGGAAAGTATCCGACTAAGACCAAAATCTTGGATTTCAGGACAGCAGACTTCAGGAAAATGGGTGAAGTGCTAAGGAACCATCTTGTGGGCATCAGACCAGATATGGGGGTGAATCAGAGGTGGTCCATCACTAAGGAAGGAATACTGGTCACCACAGATGAGTGCATTAGGCTCAGGAGGAACACAACGGCCAAAGCACTCAGCTGGTTCAGTTCTTGGATTGCCAAGGCAGTAAGGGAAAAGTGGTTGACCTATAGAAAAATTCTGGAAGACCAAGAGACAGATAGATAGGGAAAATTACTTAAGGTTGGCTAGTGAGGCAAGTAAGAAAGTCAGGTGAGCAAAGGCACAGAAGGAGCAGCAGATAGCTGAAGGAATTAAAAGGGGAGAAGGCTTTATTTTGCTATACAAGTGAGAAAAGGGACAAGAAGCAAGGAATTGTTAGGCTTAGAAAATGGGTGGAGTGGGTGGAGGCTAGTGGGGAAAAGCAGAAATACTAAATCAATACTTCTGTTCTGTCTTCACTATGGAGAAGGATGGACCAGTGCCTTCAGGAGGGAAATGAGGAGCAGGGGAGGGAACAACGATGTAGTGATGATAATAATAATAATACTAATAACTTTATTTATAAAGTGCCTTTCAAAACCAAGGCTCTGTACAAATTAACACAGATAAAACAGACCACAAATTGACACAGATAAAACAGATTTAAAATAACATAAATCCATAAATCGAGTCAATAACAATGTAACATATCAGATCAATTTTCATGGAATGCTTGTGCAAATAAATACATTTTAAATGGTGATTTAAAACTTTCAATGTTATGGCACAGTCTCACCCGACAAGCTAGAGAATTCCACAGGGTAGGAGCTGTGAAAGTAAAGGACCGAGCCCCGATATCTTTTAGACATATCCTGGGAATCTCTAGCAATCCTCATCAGTGGATCAGAGTGGACAGAAAGGGGCAGTGGGGAAGAAGGAGATCTTCAGGTAGCGGGTCCCTGGTCTTAGGGAGTTTTATAGGTCAGCAAGCTGACCTTGAAGGTGACCCACCACTGTACCCGCAGCCAGTGCAGTCCACGGCATTCAGGTGTGATGTGACTGGTCCAAGAGGTACCAGTCACAGCCTGGCTGCTGCATTCTGCACCAGATGCTAGCAGCAGATATCAACCTGGAAGCCCTATGTATAGGGCATTGCAATAGTCAAGGCGGTAATCAAAGACATGGACTAGGGTTGGAAGATCATCAGGAGGAACCAGGTGCTTCACCTGAGCCGATATGCCTCAGATGATAGAGGATGACTTGACAACAGCCGACACCTGGAATTTTAGGGTCAGTTCTTTGTCAAAAATAGCTCCCAGGTTAGGCACCTGATGTGAGGCTGCTAGTGGAATATCCCTGAGCCATAGCCCAGGATATTGTCCAGTCGGCATGCCCACTGCCTGATGATCAGGTCCACTACCAACACTTCAGTCTTGTCTGGATTTAATCTCAGCCAGGTAGCACTCATCCAGTCCTGGATCTCGGAGAGACAGTTGTTAAACACCGAGACGCATCATACTTTCCAGGCACAAAGGATAGGTACAGCTGAGTATCATCTGCATAGCAGTGAAAACTCAATCCATACCTCTTAATAAAGTCTCCTAATAGCAGCATATACACAGTGAACAACATGGGTGCTAGAATGGAGCCCTGCGAAAATCACAGGATAGGGCAAGGGGTCAGAGGAATAAATTCCCATTATGACCCTCTGAGTTCCACCTTGGAGGAAAGATTTAAACCACCTCAGGACTGTACTTGAGTGTCCACAGATGGTCTGAAGGTGCTCCAACAGCACCCATGATCCACAGTGTCAAATGCCCAGACAGATCAAGGAGGACCAAGATGGAACGAGACCTCTGATCTCTTTCTATTAAGAGATCATTAAGTACCTGGACAAGTGCCATCTCGGTACTATATCTCTACTAAACCCAGACTGGAAAGAGTCATAGACATCATGGATGGTAAGATAGTCCTCCAGCTGCAGCGCAACCACCTCCTCAATCACTTTACCCAACGATAGAGGAGGATACAGTGAGGGAGGGGCTGCTGGCATTGTAGGTGGACAAATCACCAGGTCCAGATGGAGTACATCTAAGGGTAATAAAGGAACTGGCTGAGGAGCTTGCAGGGCTACTGGCAGACCTATTTAATAGTTCACTAGAGACAGGCATAGTACCACAGGACTGGTGAACAGCGCATGTAGTGCTGCTGTACAAAAGTGGTCCCAAGGATGACCCAGGGATTACAGACCAGTCACTGTGATCTCCATTTTGGCAATCTCATGGAGACCATACTAAAGGACAGGTTGGTTGAATATTTAGAGGATCATGGTCTCCAGGATGAGGCAGCATGGGTTCATGGGGAGACTGAGTCAACAAATCTGATTGACTTTTTGACTATGTCACTAAGACAGTAGACAGGGCCAAGCGGTAGACATCCTCTATCTTGATTTTGGCAAGGCATTTGACTCTGTGCCCCCAAAAGGTTGATCAGAAAGTTGGTGGATCTTGAGGTTAGGAAAAGATGGCCAGATGAGTGGAAAATGGCATAAGGACAGAACCCAGAGTCTGGTTCTGGGGAGAGTTATCTGGCACCAGACAGGTAACCAGTGTGGTCTTGCAGGGCTCAGTGCTGGGGCTGATGTTGTTCAAAGTCTTCATCAGTGATATTGGTGATGGCATTAAGGGCAAAATGTGCCTATTCATGGATGACACCAAACTCTGTGGGAGAGTGGACACAGCTGAAGGGATACAGGACCTACAGAAAGATCTGGAAAAGCTAGTGAGATGGTCCAGGATATGACAGCTTGGCTTCAATGCCAAGAAACATAAAGTATGCATATTGGAGTCAAGAATCCTAGGACAGAGGACTACCTGGATGGAGTCTGAGTATCTGCATCACAGGAGGAGAAGAACCAGGAAGTTATGATCACTAGTGACCTGAAGCACTCCATGCAGTGCAAGAAAGTAGTGGCAAAGGCAAACAAGATGCTGGGATGCATATCTAGGTGGCTCAGTAGTAGAAGAGAGGAGGTTATACTGCCCTTGTACAGGTCATTGGTAAAGTCACATCTATAGTATGGAGTTCAAGTACTGGTGCCCACACCTCAAAAAGACATTAACCTGCTGGAGAAGGTCCAGAAGAGGGCTTCAAAGGGCTGGTTAGCAGTGTAAGGCATATGAGGAAAGGCTGAGGTCACTGAATTTCTACTCCTGGAAGACAGGATATATATAAAGAGAGAGAGAGAGAAAGAGGGAGAACATGATTGGGACCTTCCAGTACTTGAAAGGGATAAATAAGGTGGATAAGAAGAGTCTCTTTAGCTGAGTGACAACCATAACACGAGGGGCACAGTCTTGAGCTAGAGGGTGGGAGGTTTAGGAGGAAAGTCAGGAACACTTCTTCACAGAGAGAGTGGTGGACACTTGGAATGTGTTACCAGAAGAGGTAATCTTGTTGAAGACAGTGGACAGCTTCAAGAGAGGCTGGGACAGGCATGGGGAGGGTAAGGTTTATGGTTAGGGAAGATGGGAGGGTGGGGAGCGAATGCAGGGACATTTACTCAAGCTATGGACCCTGAAAATGAACAGACTTGATAGTCCAAATGGCCTTCTTCTGCTGGCTTATTTGTATGTTTGTATAGCTTCCCAGAGGGCAGTGCCAGTCCAGATAGATACCCATGAAAACTGTACTGGGTGGAGGCATCAATCCATTGTGTTTCTGAGGCTAGGGTTGTCCCAGTACTTGCTAATTTGGAACCCAGGTACCTCAACCTATTAGGAAGACAAGCAGGGGTAGTAACTCTTGGAACAGTGCCACCTAGGGGTTGCGTACAGTTTTACTAAACTGTATTTTTTCACATGTGTTCTTTTCCACAGCCTTGGTGGTCTAGTGGCCCCCCAGCCAGGCAGTGCCCTACCCCATTCCCCTGACCCATACTCAGCCCAGCGACTGGCATAGACGACCTCTCACCACTGCAGCCAGCTGCTGACTGAGTTCCTTGGAGATATGTACTGTAAATAGTACATGCCAGGTGAATGACAGCTGTTGTCATTCACTAAGCACGCATTATTTACAGCACATTACCTCTTGCAGAGCTCAGCCAGTACCTGGCCACCGTGGTGAGAGGTGGGCTGTGCTATTTGCTGGATGAGCATGGGTTGTGGGGAGGGGTGGTAGGGCACTGCTGAATTGGGGGCCACTAGATCACGAGGGCTACAGTAAAGAACACAGTGTAAAAAATAAAAAGGTTTTGTAAACTGAAATCACAAGCAGGGATTGGGGATCGGGGATCATGGTTTGGGGGCTGATAGCCTTGTGGCACTTTTACATATTTATGATTGGGGATCAGAACTTGGGATTGGATAGTTCTGCAGGGCTTTTTCATATCTATACATGGGGATTGGGGCTTGGGAGGGTGCTAGTCCACAAGGGCTTACTAATTGATACTATCGGAGATTGGGAATGGGAGGGCTTATGTGTGATTGTGGGAGGGGAGACATGGTTCACTTTCACGCATAGCATATTACACAAATCCTCGTGGACAGTGTTACGCTTACAATTGTGCTCATAGCTGGTGTAAATGTACTTTAATAGATGTCCTCTGGGGTTGCTTGTGAATTCCAGATTAGGACTTTGGCAGCCATCCTTTCAGAATAGGATGATGTTGCTGCTGTAACCCACCTTGCACCATGTCGATGGGATTGTGGCACAACCATGGCACACATCCACGTTGATGCAAGCAGCCTGCATGTTGTCGCAGGCTACTTTTGAGAATCCTGCATGATGCAGCTAATGGCACAAATTGCAACTTGCATCATTCCTGTTGGTGCAAGTCACTTTGCACCATTTGCATCCTTTGAGAATTGATCCCCATTGTGTGACCAGTCCAGCCAAGATGGAATGTTGGCTGCCCAGCATTAGCTCCGTCTTTTCTATAAGTGAAACGTGATGGGTCAACTCATGTATTTCTCCACTGATTTGTGGCACACCTAAAGCTGCTGTGGATGATGAAACACCTGAGGAACTACCTCTCTTGCAACTGATCTCTCATAGTTCCTCCGACCCTGTGTCCTACTATAACCTATTGTGTCCCACTCTTCTCATCCAGTTGCACATATTTCCTCTGGAATTTTCCCTTTCTGCAACAGCACGCCGTAGCAGGAGTGGATCAAACAGCACCGCTGCACCCCCCAAGCAGTCACCTTCTATGGGCTTCACTTTCATTGGCATGTTTAATTTTAATAGTGCATGTTGCCCACCAGTTCCCAGATGAATGCCTTTACACACTCATACTGGTGTTGCAGAGTGTGCAGGTGACCACAATGTTGTCAGCTGGGACCACTTGACCAAAGCCCAAGATGAAGGACTTTTACTGCTGCTGTCTGCCTGAGGAGCCAGAGGTTGATTATCTCTCTGGTGCTTCAGGCTGAACAGTCAGTACCATGGGGCATGAAACATTTCCTGATGCTGGTGTTGGTCCTGCTCATTCTGGGGAGCTAATGGGGGTACTGTTTGACCTGTTGCAATGGGGGGCAGGTGAGTGCACTGCCTCCTCCAGCACTTGCTCCTGCTGCTGCCCTGCTGCTGCCCCTTCCTTGTTCTGGTGCTCCTGCTGACACTGGTGCTGGCTGCAGTTGTACCAGTTGAGAAGTAAACACCATTCCACTCATATCAGCACCACCATCACCACACATCCCTTTCTCCAATACCAGAACCAACCACCCAAGTTATTGTTTTCTTAAAAAATGTAATACAGGTATACTGTATGTACATATAACAAATAAGACACGATTAATATAGTAAAAGGGAAAAAGGCCAAACAAATCTAATTTGAAATGATTCACTAAAGCAAAACTGTCAGAAACAGAGTGCTACTAAATATAGCTGTAGTGAGAAAAATATATTTAGAATTTAAAGAAAATAAAGCCTACACGCAGCACACATTTTGAAAAGATGCTGGCTAAAAGCCCTCCATAAACCCCTGTTGAATTTGATTCGAAAAAACTGAGGAGCTGATCTGTAACCATCACACTTCACGCAGAACTGTGAAGTCAAACTGACTGCACACTGCCTACTGTATATAAAGTGAGCCAGCCAGGACATAATGCAATATTTTGCAGTAAATGACATGTCAGAAAGTGTTGTATAACAAATGGGCTTAATTGCCATTAAATTACATTGTTCCTTGCACTGTACTAAGCTTTTAGCAGTAATACTGTAAGACACTGCTTTGCTGGCTGGCTGGTGCTGCTATAGATGTGGCTGTACCATGTGACCAACAGTAACTTGTTTACAAACCTCTTTCTGAATCTCACCCCAGCAAAACTTTCATATAAGAAACTTCCAGGATTCAAATTTGATTCCTTTGCCAGAACTTTGCAGGTGAATTAAACTTCATAGCATCTCTAATTCAATTAATAATTCTGTTAGCACCACATTCTTCTAATCATTATTTTGCCTTGATTTTTAACACAAAATGTTATGTAAGCTAATTATACTAGCTCATCCTATTTATAAATCAAGTAATCTTATTTAGTAGTAAGTCTGATTTCAGGAGTCCCATTCCACTGCCTCCTCCTCCTTTTTATGTTGGCTTGCGAGCTTGCACGCAAGTCAACATCTTGCGTAATGCAGATTTGAGGCGCTGCTGCTGTTGGCGAATGCAGGGTACGCATCAGTAGGTGCGCCCTCATTCCCCAATCAGTCTGCATGCCCCATGCATGCTAATGTGACAAGCACATCTAAGAAAGGTCCACTGCAATCCAAGCAAAGCTCGCCAGATGCAGCGGACCATTCCTGCATGCTCGCCACATGAGCAGCATGGCGGGTGGCTGCCCACCCAACGGCTGACTTCAGGGGTGCCTAATCCCCAGCGGCTACTGTGGCTGCACAAGCAGCCCCTCCCCATTTTCTATATACTGAGGGGGTGCCCAGTCCCCTCAGTTCTTACATCCCCACTTTGATTGTGTGCCGATGGGAGACCACTCCCGTCAGCATAACCAGCCCCCTGCATTTCTTATATGCCGGGGGTGCCCAATCCCCTCAGCTCTTGCCTCCCACCCGCCTTTCATTGTGTGCTGACGGGTTGCCCAATCCTTGTTGGATAAATTCACCCCCATTTTCTGCCGACGAGGGTGCCTCACTCTGTCGGCTGCAGCACCCTCCAAAACAGTTAGGTGGCACACTGGGAGCCCACCCAGTGTGCCATGTCCCCGAAAAAACTGTCCCGTGATGTAAATTTTTTTCTTCCTGTAACAAAAAGGTCCCTTGTAGTCTCCTGCCCCCACCCGCACCCACCCACTGTGCACCCTGCCTCCCCACACCCCTCACCCCTCACCCCATACTTACCTCTGGAGTCCGCACGACGATCTTCAGTAGACCGGAACACATCTACACTCTTCAAAGCCGATCATGAACTGAGGAAATGCGGCTAAGCTGTATAATGGAATGAATAGGGTTTTTTCAACTTTGTTGCATATCTCAGGCATTTGTTGGAATTTTGGCACCAAATTTTCAACACGAGGTCTTTGGGGCCCCTCCTCATGAATTCTATCACTGTTATGGCGTTAATTGGCTTCGAAAGGTGATTTTGCAGTCACTTGTGAAATCACCTTTTGGACCCATTAATGAAATGACAGTGCCAGTGTTTATGAAGTAGCCTCTCAAAAGCCTATGTTCCAGATTTGGTGGCAAAATCCAACAAATGCCTGTTTTATGAGTGTGCATTGAGCAGTTGCTATGCAGGCTCACAACTTCATGCATTCACAACATTGTAACGGATTTTCAGCATTATCATTTTTGTACACCTCCTTGTGAATAGTACAGCTGTCATTTTCCACATCCTGCCCGAAATGTGTTTCCGCATTCCGTGCACAATAGCACAGTTGCTGTGGAAATCAGTGTTTGGGCCAGATTATGAAAATGGCAGTGACACAGTTCATGAGCAGAGGTCCTAAAATGCCTAAGTTGAAAATACAGTGATGATACTCCATAAAATGACTGTGTTACAAGCATGCATTGGCAGATTGCATGCTCGCCCGGTGCCAGTCATTTGTGATATTTTCACTATTGCCATTTTTCCACACCTCTTGTTGAACAGTACAGCTGTCATTTCACATATCCTGCCCAAAATTTGTTTTCGCACTTCCAGCGCAGAATAGCTGCGCTCGCTGTGCGAAATCATCTTGGGACACTTTTGAGGAAATAACAGTGACACTGTACATAAGCAGAGGTGCTAAAATGCCTATGTCAAAATTTGGTGCCGAGCACCCATATGTAGAGATTGACAGGTGTCAGGGTGTGACTTGGGATTGTTGGACGTAATGCTCATGCCATTCCACCCCACCCCCACCCTGCAGCCAGTGACAATCATCAAGATGTGCCTTGGACACTCTGGCTCCAAAGTTCACCCACTGTCCTACTGCACCCATCTCAGTGTATTTCCTTATGGAATGGGGTGCGTAGCTCGAAGACCCCAATGCACACTACGCCACTTGTCGGTGTCTGCAGGATAATGAGAGGTGAAATGGCATGAGTACTATGGCCAACACTCAAAAGGACACCTCTAATGCCTGTCAGTCTCTGCAGGGTGGGGGTTGTCATCAGTTCAATACTTCACCCCATTCCTATTATGCATCTCTCTAACTCCTGCACTACCAATGCCAATACCAGCAAGACAACATTCGGCATTGACAAATGCTTGTTGTAATTGACATTATCCTTAAAGGGATGAACCTTGGGCATGTACTGTAACTGCTGCCATTTTACTGATCTAGCTAAGAGAAGCTGGATGATCTGTACCATTGGTTAAATGGTTCCTATCCTACCTCACTGGCTGATTACAGTTAGTTCAAACTGGAAGTAACTTGTGCCCCTCCTAGCCTCTCTTGTGTCCCTCCAAGGCTTTATCTTGGGCGATATTCTCATCTCAGTTCCCTCAGTTATTTGCTCACTGCCTTTGCCAAATCTTTCACATGTACAATGATGACATTATACTCTTGACCTTGGTCCCTGCTTGGGAAGAGTCACTTCAGCATGGCTTAAATAAGGTCCATCCCTGGTTCCAGTCAAACCAGCTTATGGTAAATGCCAAACATCTTTGTTTATGACCCTTGGCACAATCCAAAACCTTGCAAGAAACCCACATCTCCCATTTTACAAACCTGGATGTTATCCCACTTGTAAAAGTGCTTACCTCAGTAAGTGGATAGGTAGACACCTAGCCTTCTCTACAGGCAATGATACCATCCACAAAAAAGTTCATTCTAAACCTGATGCCCTATATCGCAACAAGTCTTACCTGTGTCTCACAATCCACCATGGAAACTTTCTTAAGATTATCCTGCTGGTGTTTGACTATGCAGATATTGTTTATAGGACTGTAACAATTCTCATACTGCCAAATCGGACACTATTTTTAAGTTTTTGTTGTTTAGCTTCCAACTCTACTTTCCTCATCCATCATTGCTTCCACTATCTTATCTTCTCTTCTCCCTCCCTCCACTCACTTCCTGTCATATTTCACATCGTGCCTCCTTTCTCTCTTAAAACTAGTTCAGCTCCTTCCTCATCTGTCCTATCTACTTTATCCTGCCCCACATTCAGCTACTGCACTTGATCTGCTTACTTATATTCCTTTGCTGTCCTCTGTTTCAAACCTTTATTGGGCAGACTGCCTTCTTCTTCTGTTTCATCTCCATCTGACACAACCTGTCTCTTAACATCTAACTCTCTCTGTCATACTCCTTCCTTAAACATCTATTTGAGCTTCACTCTTCTCCTTCCTTTTAATGGTCTTAACTTTTTAGACTATTCTGCACTCCACCCTAGTTGATTTTTACCTGTAATGCTTTTTCCTGTGTCAGTTCTAGCCTTACTTGCAGTTTAGCCCAATATTTTTTATTCACCCTACTACCTAGAGTCTATTCTGTTCTCCTTTGTATATAGCTCCTGTGTTTTATGATACATTGCACTACATAAACACACACACACACACAGACACATACTGTATATATATACTGTATATATCTATATCTATCTATCTATCTATATATATATATATATATATATATATATATATAGGGATACATGATGGGTGACTGTGGAATATGGAAATATTTGCATGAGTTCACTTTGCATGAGTGCAAATGTCTGCCATATTCCACAAGTCGCACATTATGTGTGTGATTTATACAATAGAGCTAGGTACCTTTAGGAACATTTTTCTGTGTTTTCTCCTGTTTACTTTATTTTGGTAATTGGGTAAGTTTTAGGGGGACCTGGGAGCACTGGGCAGCTAAGTGATTTGTTTAGAGTCACACAGTATTGAAATAGAAGTTGTAAGAATCAAACACTGGTCTGGGCTGCTGGATGTAGAAAAGTTTGTTCATTGTTTGTTACTCTAAATTCTAGGCTATACTGACAGCGCTGTTTGTGTGTGGTCTGAGTGTGTGGAAGTGTTTCTGAATGGGCTGAGACTGTTAGACACTATGAGAAACAGGTGCATGTGATTTGCAATGATAATTGTGTTACCTGCAGCTAGGAGTGAGAAAGACTGTTTATTCAATAAGTTGCAGGCTTCACTAAGACAGAGAAACTGTTGCAGTCAGCACTCAGAAAGAGAAACTGGTTTATGAAGGAGGCTGGTTTGAAGATTAGAGAAGCACAGCAGTGTGCTAGGATTGTCAGAATAACTATGGGACACAGGTGATTGTGTTTTACAATGCTAATTGAGTTAGTTGCAGGATTCAGTGAGAAAGAGAAACTGTGAAGCTATTAAATGCAGGCTGCAGTGTAGATAGTCTCACTCTGGTGACATCACCATTGTGAGTATATTTGCTAGTGATGTAGACACTGTGGGTTTATCAGGAAATAAACCCACAGTGTTTATGTCATCACAGAGTTAGTCCACTGCAGTGAGAATACGTGTTTTCATTGTCAATGTTACATGCTCACCCCTATTGTATAAATATATATATATATATATATATATACAACATGTGTTTTGGGATAAATCTACTGATAAAAGTAATATCCCAGTCAGCCAGTGGAGATATCATGGATATCTCCATGCCCTATACGTCATAGTGATATCTCCATGTTCCTATACATCATGATGATATCTCTATGTTCCTATATGTCATTGCAAAGAAAGTGAAACTACAGAAACTGCTCTAAACATTGCTGTATCCTTTTTTTTATTTTACACTCTTTGTTTTAATTGTAAAATACATTTCTTCTGTCTGATCTGGCCTTCTAAAGGCAAGAAAATAAGTGAACAATCTTGGGAATTCTTCCTGTTTATTACCCTTGTTAATTTACCCACAAAGTCTTCATGTTTAAAACCCTTTCTGGAACGACAGCTGAAATATTGCAATAGGCACTCTGCCAGCTGCCTGCTCCTCTTCAGCTACTCTGGAGACTGGAGAGAAGGAACAAGAGGAGTGATTAGCTCCTTTAATCTTGCTATTGAGCTCCCTCTCTGTCTCCAAACATGCCAGGGGATGGGGAAGAAAGAAAAACATTTACGGGAGCCAAGCGGTTCATTTTGGAACACTAAGTAAAGTTTTGCCATCCGTTTCCAAACTGGGCTACCTGTCCTTAACTTGCAGCTGTTTCTCTTTCTTCATGCACTTCTACTTCATAAGGTCACCAAACTGAGAGTGGTAAGGTTTTATTGCAATATCATTACTGCCAGCTCTCTCCAGTATATTGCCTTACTAAATTACTTTATGTATGCAGTTGGGAAAACAGACTTAGAAAATAAAAAACAACCACTTAACTCCTGGTTTTACTTCTATTTTCATACTGTCAAGCAAACAGATTCATTTTCATTAGATTTCCTGTATGAATTTAGTCTGAAGCCTTTCTTATGACCTGCATAAAAGAGAAGGAAGCTGAGTGTGTTTCGTAGCAACACACACTCACACTTCCTTCTGTTCTGAAGTGGTTGACTCGCCCTCTCCTCTTGATAGAGTTGGTGCCTTTTTAACTAAAGAACATTTCAGTGAGCCAAAAACTAATATTTTCTAAAACACACTCACTTATTTTAAGGATCTAGCACCAGTTATCTGTTATTCTAGATACCGCTCAGTTGCACTACAGTTCAGGAGGGGGAGGAAGTGAAACTAATACAGGATTTTTCTTGCTACCACAGGGGAGCATCAAAAGGTACCTTTTATTTATTAATTTGCAAATAATGGCAAGATCAACCAGATAAATCTATTTCAAAAATTGTAAACTGACAGAATTAACCACATAATTTGTTTTAATAAAATATGGCATCTCTAATGTTGCTTGAGGATTTTTTTGTGTGGGGGATGCTTTGGAGGATTGTGCTGCATAAAGCCCAAAACACATATTGTATAAAGAGAACATGACATGGCCTGATTGAAGATATCATATTTATCTTCACTCGAGGCTGTGACTTCAAGATATCTCACTCGTGGCTTCACCACTCCTGAGATATCATGATATCATTGGCCATTCGTGAAGATAAATATATCTTCAGTCAGGTCCTGTCATATATATATATATATATATATTCATGGCAAAAATCTCCATTTAATACATTAGTTAGGGTTGTTCCACAGCGACAAAGTGAGGAAATTCGCTGTTAGGTTGAAAACCCTAACCCGAATTCACCCCACCAGCACCACACACACAGACACACACACACATACACATATGCAAGTATGGGAGAGGACCAAGTCAACACAACCAATGACAGACATCCAGCAGCAGGTGACAGAAATAACAAACAATTGTCTAAATGTACTATGAGACATCCCCACCCACCTGACCAGGTACTGCATGCTCAGTGGAGATCAACAGCAAAACTGAGGCCATGTACACCAAACGTAGACATCCCTGATTGCAGCTGCACACAACATACCACACTTAGTAGTTGCATGGCTTTACCTACCGCTTCCCCACCAGACCACACCACATGTGGTGGGCCACCTGAGCAATAGAGTTCAGCAAAACCAAGGAGTTGTACAAGTATAATATCTCTGATTATAACAAGGGTTTGAGAAATGCAGCTTTCTAATTGACTGTAAACATTGTAACAGCCTTATGTTTAGTTTTATTAACATACATGAGAGCCTAACCATATGATGAACATGGTTTAATGTTGTTTAAAAAGCAGTTTTATTATGATAGCAATAAGCCACTCCCAGGTATTATGTTAATAGTCAGTTTATCACTGTCTAGCGACATGTGGCACTCGGCTATGCCTCATTCAACATTAAACCCTCTACAGGGTGATTAACAGACCATTTAACATAACTGTTGGTCATGCCTTATTGCTTAATTGTCTTTATGAGTAGATATTCTCCTCTGCTAGGCACTGCAGCAGCTTTGCAACACAGTGTCCCACCCAGTTACACCATACACTGTCTAATTACTGGAGAATGGCTGTGAATATGATGAACTCATGAAGATGAACAGTGTAACTTGATCATTACAGTAATTGAAACCTTAGTGTGATTATAACTGACAGAGTCAGTGATAGAGAATAACCTCTGCTGTCCTAGTACATTTACCCCATTGTGAGTTAAATCAATACTAAAAGACATTCTGTTTATATCTAAACTATACCTACTTGATTCCTGTTGTACCACAATTAAGATAGTTATCACTTTGATAGCATCAGTGACAGAAGTGTGGCAAACCCAAATACTAGGCATACAGCCTGAGTATGAAACAACTCTTAAAAAAATTACACTGTGTCCATAAGTGGGATAGATCACTCATTGCAACAATAGTAAATGTATTACTATTTGAATAAGTTAATCATCACAGATGCAGTGAGATTGTCTTTATCAGGTACAACATATAGTAAGTGCATACAGGAAAATCTATCCTATATACATCTCCGATACAGGTACGTCATTGTTGGCTCAGTAGTGCTATGATATTTCGAGGTTGCTTGGCCTGATCCATGCAATTACACTGTTTCTATCAAAGAATACTTACTGCATCTTTAGTACTGAAACACACTGAAGGTCTATGTATGTACATCAGCAGTACACCTTCATCAGTAAGAATGCATCTGATACTGGCAGTACAAATTTCACAGCGTTGAACAGGCAATGCTTTTCCATATGTTTACATCAGCCTCTCTATCGTGAGTAAACCATTGCAGTAAATGTACTACCATGTAAATCACCTACTAAATGTAACACTACTTTTATCTTGAGCATGCTAGTGTCTTGTAGTTTATTTATGTACTTCTCTTAATTAATGTATACTCACTAGTGTTAAAACCTTTCTACAACTGTCATCATGCACCTTCAGCATTATATTGACTAACGGCACGGTACCAGTTGGGGTGTGGTGTGGGGCATCGGTAGGTAAGGCCATGCAACTACTAAGTGTGGTACATTGTGTGCAGCTGCAATCAGGGATGTGTACGTTTGGTGTACATGGCCTCAGTTTTGCTGTTGATCTCCACTGAGCATGCAGTACCTGGTCAGGTGGGTGGGATGTCTCATAGTACATTTAGACAATTGTTTGTTATTTCTGTCACCTGCTGCTGGATGTCTGTCATTGGTTGTGTTGACTTGGTCCTCCCCATACTTGCATATGTGTGTGTGTGTGTGTGTGTGTGTTTGTCTGTGTGTGTGTGGTGCTGGTGGGAGTGATTCGGAGTTAGGTTTCAACCCTAACATTGAATTTCCTCACTTTTGTCGCTGTGGAACAACCCTAACTAATGCACTAAACAGAGTTTTTGCCATGAATATCCTGTCTTTTTAGTAACTATTACTCACTATAGTACATGTTTATAGTTGTAAGAATACTGCACATACATTAAAAGTTCCAATATCAGGAATACTTCAACTCTTGTAGTTGTATTTACTGTTATTAACAGTAACAGTGGTTCACTGTGAATCATATTGTTTTTATAACTTTATAAATTTTAATTTGTCATTGTTATTCCATGTAATATTTTTATGTAAGAGTGTCTTACTCTTTTCTTTTTGAGCACATATGTAAAGAAAAGATGTACATAAGTAAAAGACTATATGACATGACATTACACCATAAGTTCATGTACTGAACCAATGGATATGTTACTGTAGCAGCTTGACATTTGATAGACATTCTTGTACTACCAACTGAGGTGGTAGCACCAATCATGTGAAGAGAGGTGGAAGAGGTTTGCTGGTACTGAATACATAACTTTGTTATAGGTATGCCAACACAGACATTTCACTGTTGTACTAGCAAGTACATACTCATCTTCATCATGATACACATACACACATTATGTCGCACTAGGTGTATAAAACAACAGCAGTGTGCCACAAATAGTGAAAGGTAGCATTGTCACACATCTAAGTTACTTCTATGGAGAATCCCAACTGCAATACCACAATAGTGTGGTATGATCTTTCAGCAAATGAGAAAATCACAGTTGTATAAATCTTGTTTTTTATTTTTATTTTTGCAAATAACTGAGCTTTATTGAACCATTTCCAACATAAATTACATACCAAACAACTAAATAATACAAAGAAGTACAATACCATAATCATATATGACATATAAAAGGGAAACATAAAAAAGGGGAGAGAGAACCCCAAATCCCCAAAGGTAAAAAAAAAGAGAAAAACCTTCCATCCCTACCCCCTTCCCACCCTGGCAGCTATCCCATTGATTGACTCACCATAATTAATACAAAATCATAAGATATCATCAAGGAAGGCAAAAGGAAACACAACAAGACTGGTACATACTTAAAATAGGAAAACAAAAGAAGTGCAGAGGAGGAAAGGACCTTGTTTGAGACTAATTTACAGAACCAGGGCCAATACCAATCCAGTAAAAAAGAGACAAGAGAGACATCTATCTCTAGTACCCGTACCTGTCCTTAAGACATTGGTACAGCTGCTAACATTGTTGGAATATTAGTGAAGCATTATAAAAGAAAACCGATCTTTCTGCATTCAATGCATTCATGAATTCATCCCACCATTCCCCAAACGATGGAGTCCATCGTCTCTCCAATAACGTAAGATTATTAACTTAGTGACCGATGCTACCATTGCCATTCGATATTTAGATAACTTGCCTGGTACGTTACCAAACATCCCAAATATACAAACCTCCAGGTTAAAGAATCTGGCGAGGTCGAAATTGACTGATCCCTTGTTTCACCAAATGCCACAGTCCAACAACCTTGGGGCAAGTCCAAACTTATGGTAACTGGTAGCAAAGAGTCATTACACTCAGTACATTGTACCGAAAACGGTTGCTCAGTCTAGAAAGCCTTAGCGGTGAAAATATAAGTTATGAAGTAACTTAAATTGAACGCTCAATCTATCTTGTTTTATATATTTGTAGGTATCGACCAAGCCTTCTCCCATGTTTCTGCTGATTTACCCAGAGATAAATTTAATTCCCAATATACCGGATCAGAGACACATTCGAATTCCCTTTAACTATTATATATTTATAAATCTTAGGAATCACTTGCCTGATTTATAAACTCTTTCAATTCAGCGAACATTGGTCCCAAGATGTCTTGCCCAGTCCTTTATGAAAATAAGGTTTAACACTGCTTATTATTTGAGTTAGTTTTAGGAAAGATTGGGTTTCCACTCCAAACTTCTCCACCAGTACCTGAAATGGAAGTAACACATTATGATGATAGAAGTCTTTAACTCGCAGTTTAGCAGCCATTTTAACCACGAATCTAGGTATTGGTTGGCTTCCAATTACCAGGTTGGTTCTTAATAGAGGTTGGGATAAATCATATGGTTGCGAAATTTTGAACTTTGCATAGAATTGATGCAAAGCTTTGATATCCCACTTAACGGGTACTCTCCCACCTTTTTGGAACCTTGGCCCATGGGATATATAACAAAGACTCCAAGTCAAACTTAAGACTTTTAACAAATAGTCGGTCCAAATGAAGTCCGGGATAAGAAATTTCCTCCTCACAGACCCATACGACCAGCCTTGCCATATGAATTGCTAAATAGTATGCATAGAAATCCAGTAACTGGAGGCCTCCTAGTTGACTTGCCTGGTGAGTTTAAGGTAGCTTCTTCTAGGAGGTCTACCATTCCACAAAAACTCGAGCAATATTTGTAGAGCGGCTTAAAGTAAGACTTTGGCAGGTAAACGTTTAGATTTGATAGTGGGTAAAAGTTTGGGCATAACCACCATTTTAAGCGTGTTGGCTCTACCCGAAGGTCAGTGGAAGTTTTGACCATCTGACCAAGTCTTCTTCAATAGACTTGATTAATGGCTTAAGATTTAAGTTAGCCAGAGTCTCTAAGTTCTTGGATATTTGAACTCCCAAATAAGTTAATGATTTGGTCTGCCAACGGAGTCCCAAAGAAAGGCACCAACTCTTTTGAAGAAATGGGGACAAAGAGTATACAGACGTTTTGGCCTTATTTAGACTATACCCTGAAAGCGTGCTAAACTTGTCAATTAAATCAAGAACCTTAGGAAGGAGGAGGTAGTGTTAGAAATATGTAGCATAAATCATCAGCAAATGCTGAGAGTTTAAATTCAGAGTCCCCTATCTTAAGCCCTTGCACTTCCCGTTTATCTTTATAGATCTGATTAGTGGTTCAATGTACAGATTAAAAAGATAAGGTGATAAGGGCAGTTCGCCGGTACCTTCTTTGATAGTGGAAAAGCATCAAGATTAAATTATTGCATTGAATCTTAGCTGAGGGGCAGGAGTACAGAATTCGAACCATATGAATAAATCTAGCCAGAAGACCTAATTTCAACAGGTTAGTAAACATAAAAGTTCACTCCACCCTGTCGAAGCTTTTTCTGCGTCTTAGCGAAACTAACGACGCTTCCTTGGTGGCATCCGTAGATGCAGAAATTAAATAGAACAATTTATGGAATGGTCAGCCAAAGAGTGGCCCTCAACAAAGCCAGCCTGCTCTGGGCTCAATAGGACATGCCATACTTTTTTAATCTGCTTGGCCAAAATTTTAGCGAAAATCTTTACATCTAGGTTTAGTAAAGAAATCGGCCTAAAATTACCCACTAAGTCTGGGGTTTATCTGGCTTTGGTAACAAAATAATCTTGGCCTCAAACGGCGTCTGGTCCTTGATCCTTTGATCACACCAAAAGAAAATAGTTCTTGCAGTAAGGGCACAAGATTATTTTAAATCACTGAAAGAAAAGGGCTGTAAACCCGTCCGGGCCAGGCACTTTATCCGGGCAAAAGGATTCAATAGCTTTCTCTACTTCCTCCTCAGAGATAGGAGCTGTTAATTGTGGGCCAATGTCCTCTGACAATCTCGGTAAAGGATAGCATCCAGAAATTCCTGGATTCTATCCACCACCTGAAGGGAGGTTGCTGGCTTGTATAGAGCTTTGCTAAAAGTCCTCAAAATTTCTAATATACTAGCCGAATCTGTAACCAACTGCCCCGATTCTGGATGGTTTAGGGCAGTCACCCACTTTGCCGAAGATTTTTGCTTCAACTGCCAGGCCAGCAATTTCCCTGCCCTACTACCCTGCCCTAGGTATAAGGCCTTAACTCTGGAAGCTGAACTATTAACTTTCTCCCTCTGTTTGTCTGCATACCATGTTCTTAAGGAAATTAATTTACATTCTTGCTCTTCCGTTCTCCGGTTATCACTTATATTTTCTAATTCCTTAATCTCTCTTAAACATTCATCTAGGAGTTTTCTTGTTTTGCTTTAGTATCGTAGCTATATGTATTAGCTCCTCACCACATAGACTTAAGAGCCACCCAAATTTGATCGATAGATTTAATAGAACCCCAGTTACTACTAATGGAGTTTTCCAAAAGGATCTAAATCAATTAATGCCTTGGAGTCCTTTAAAATATTATTATTTAATGACCATGAATATAACCTGCAAGGTTGGAGAGGTAAGGAACATACAATATTTATAGGGAATGGTCAGAGATTACACGGGCAGAGTTGCGGCCTCCACCACCCAAGGTAAGCTATGTTGGCTAACCAGAAAATAATCTATCCTCGAATGTGACTTATGCACTACAGAGGAAAAGGTATATTCCCAAACATTGGGATTCAAAGTGCAAGGGTCTGTTAAACCTATTGATAACATAAACTGTCTTAGAGCTTTCTGTGCTGGGAGGAAGAGAGCCTTTAAAATACGATCGGTCTAGTCTGGTTAGACTGACTAAGTTCCAGTCCCCACCCAAAATTATCAGGACATTTCCAAAGGAAGCCAAAACCAAACCCAGCTGAATAAAGAAGTAGGTGAGTCCAGGTTAGGTCCATATATTGAACCCAACACTAGATTGATCCCACCTATATTGCCTGAAACGAATATATATCGACCTGCGTGATCAGAAATTATTTCGAATGTGTAAATGGGATCCATGAGCAATTAGGATGGCAACCTCGACTATTTGAAGAGAATCCCACACAAAACCTGGTTCACCCACTTCTTCTTAAAGTGGGCAAGCGATCAGAGAGGACATGGGTTTCTTGTAGAAATACTATCGCTGGTTTCAAGCGGCCAAGTGATTTAAGATAACAAATTTTTACAATTGTCCTTTCCTCCTTTAATATTCCAAGAAACTATATTCAGTCTGTTAGCCATTTTGTTGCCCAGTCTAAGGAAACATTGGGATAGCTGCCCCCATACTGACCCCCAACAGAGAAATTATTTCCCCAAAATTCCCTCCTCCCCAGAAAAAATAAAATACATCCATAAATGACTTAAAACCTTCCCTTCTGGCCCGAAGCCAGCTACTCATCCACTGGAACGGTGCAACATAGAGATGGGTACACCCGCTTAAAGGCTGTTCTTAGAGATTTAATAAATGATCTTGCCAAACCCAGTCCCAAAACCTGGGCTAATAAAAGAAAATTTATACCAATCTCCTAATCTTCGATTGAATAAAATAATGAAACTCCAGCCAATAGGAGCCAAGGGCATAAGTTTAAGCATTCAAATAATAAAGTAATTGCCGGCCCTATGAATACCTCCAGTCTTGTGGACATGGACAGGCTAGACTACAATTATCTCACATAACGCCCTATGCGCAAACCCAGATAGAGGGCTCCGCAATACCTAAGAAAGTTAAGATCAGACCGAACTGCCCCCAACAAGGAGTCACTATATGATCCAAGGTAGGCCACAAATCCTACCATAAAATCTTGCCTTACGTTATACCCTTTGGCTGCCATATCATGATTTAACATGTTTAACTCATGAAAACTCGATTACCTATGGTTCCTATGGTTAATCTAAACTGTTTATACTCTAAGGTTACCAACCATATGAGATTCGTAAGAGAATCTGGGACCTTCTTACTAATACAAATACAGGCAGTTTAAATTGTATCCTCTTTAATATATATGTCATAAGGTAACTAAAAGCACAATCCCCACCCCACCTTTTAGCTATAGTCCAGAATGCTTTGTTACGTATATCAGCAACATATAGCAACAACTTAATTACCAAAACTCCCCTTGCAATCTGTTCAGGGTTAAATGTAAACGCACAACAAAAGTATATTATGTCTCTTCCGACTTGCCAAAAGCTATGTTAAGATACACTAGAAAGTTATCATTTGTTGGATACCCCATTAAAAGTCAAATAAAAATTATTAACACCAAATGAAAAATCACAACCACAGTCCTGCAAGTTATCTGAGTGGCTAAACTTGGGTTTCACCCTTTGGGAAACAGGTCAGGTAGCAGGGATTTCAAAGATGTCAGTGCTTCCTCGGCCGAATTTAATCTCTTCGGCCTTCCTTGAGTGTAACTTCCAGCTCTGAGGGTATAATAAGCGTGTCAAATCCCTGCAGCCCAAAGCTCGAGGTAATCGGTCTAAAACTTGCTCGAGCTTGCCTCATTTTCCAGGTCAGATCAGGCACAAGACGCTCGCTTTTTGCCCTCCCATTGAAAAGCTGCCAGCTTCTTGACTTCTTTTAAAATGTGCTGCCTGTCAAGGTAGTTGAGTAATTGAAAATAATTGGCCTCGGTGGTTCTGAGGATAGGGTTTGGCTCTAAGGGCCCGGCGACCCCTCTCTATGATATACTCTGGCCCACTAGGTGAGGGACCTGCCGATTTTTAAGGAGCCTCTGGAGAACCTGGATAGTGTTCAGCCCTTCCTCCCTTCTGGGAGACCCAGTAAGACCAGGTTGTTACGTCTGTTGCGGCCCTCTAAGTCGTCTAGGCAATCCTCTAATTTGGTAATGCTTTTTACACTCCACCATGGTAGGCCCACTTTATCCATGGCTCTCTCAATAGAAGAGATCCTCGCCTCTGTGTCTGTCACCTTCGCGCTAACTGAGTCAGGGCTGGCTTTATCTCGCCACCTCTTCTATCAATTTAAATAATGCATCCTTTATTGTTGCCAGATCTCCGTAAATTTTAGCAGGCGTTACTTCTTCCTCCCGTAGTGATGGCGACGAGCTCTGTCGCGGCGCTTAGCTTCCAGTTCGCTTCCGCTACTTGCATTTTGCCGAAATGAGTGAATCAAATTTTGACACCAAACTGTCTCTAGATGTTTAAAATAGTGTCCCAGTGCCTGTTAGCCCTGTTTAGCTGTGCAAAATGCAGATTCAGTTGAGCAGGAATGGAGACCCAGAGAGCTGCTGCCTCACTCCATGCACGCCACGTGACCTCCGTATAAATCTTGTTAACACTATTTTCAAGCAACATCTCCAGTACACAATAACACACCAAACACAAGAGAGTATAATTTCACTTTTTACTTTAAAAATATCTTAGATATAAAAATGACAAACAAAATATTTTTCTTTTATGAATACAAAATATATATTTACAAATATAATATGTATACACCAAAAACAGTTATAAAATGTGTGTATTGCCTCATACACAAAAATAAATATTTAATAAAAATAATGTTTTCTTTACATAAATAAAAAAATATAAAAATAGTAGATAATTTTTTTTAGGTTTGTGCAACACTTGCGAGAGGTGTATGCACTGCTTCAGGCAATCCAGGCTGGAACATGAAGCAGCAGAAGTGCTATCATTCATCAAAAATATATCACTTGTCACATTCCAGACAAGTATGACAGTCCTACACTATGGAAGTTGGTACAAAAGTTCCAGCGACATATTTGCTCAAAATATTGCCGCAGTAGTAAAGAACAAATCTATTGGTACACACGATGTCGCTTTGGATTTCTAGACGAGTTTGTCAGAATGGTGCCATGAATGACCTTTTCTCAGCAATGCGACACCACTTGAAGGCAAAATCAACCAAGAGGGTATACGAGTTACCCAGAGATGAAAAGAGGTGTACATCAATGACTACAACCCAACTCTTCTCCTAATGTGGCAAGCAAACATAGATGTTCAGTTTGTGGCTGATAACTCACTGGCCCTGGTTCGCACGTCACTGTATATAACCAAACATGAACAGACTAGCTTGCAAGATCTTTGGGAAGATATTGCCACTTCAAGCAAAAGCCTGACATCTCAGCTGTGGTCATTGGGTTTGAAGACTCTTTCACACAGAGAATGTGGAGCTTACGAGCCAGTGACGGTTAATGGTACAGATCTGTACGGGAAGTCTGATGCTGTACGTTTTCTCAGTGTAAACTACCAAGAGAAACAGAAGTGTGTACTGATTCCTCATGCCAAACTGAGGAGCTCGCTGTCAATACACCTTCTTCAAAACATATCTTGAAGAATAACGTGATAGACACATACTACCCATGTAGACACAATGACATGAATGATATGTGTCTGTTTGAGGCGACTAAGTAGTATGACTACAAGACAGGTGCAGACCTGACTCAACACGCCACATTTACAAGGTCAATGGACTAGATGGCTGTCTGGTGAAGAGACACAAGCCATGGCTTATAGATCACTGCAAACTCCATCTAGGCACATCAGAGAGCACAGAACATTACTACTTTGCTCTCCTATTCCTATTTAGACCCTGGAGGACTGAGTCTGAATTAAAAGGTGACTGTGACACATTCGAAGAGCAGTTCAATCTCACTTATGAGAATTTACAAACTGAGTACTCACAGACATATATACAAAGACTAGAAGCTGAGAAAGAACAGCTTGAGAAGGCAGAGAAGCAGCTTCAGGAAGACACTCCAGTTAGTTCACAAGACAACCTTGATCCAGAAGGACAAGGTGTTCTAGGTGACCCTCTGCCTTTAAATGCCCCAGAAGTGTTAATGTCAGAAATTGAGACAGCCATGGAGCATGGCATACACTCCATGGTCAACCCAGCTGACTTAAGAGAAAGACTAAATCTGCTGCAGCATACAGTTCATCTCAAGTAGTTGAAGCTGTCCAGCATGGTATACTACATGAAACAAAACAATGTGACTGCACTGACTACAAGCCACTACTAATGTTTGTTAGTGGTTCAGCTGGCACAGGAAAGAGTTTCCTAATTGAAGCCATCACTGCAGAAGTATGGAGTGTGACAGGCTCTTCAATGTCTGTTGCTGTAACTGCTCCCACAGGACTAGCAGCATACAACATTGGTGGAGTTACATTACACCATCTCTTTATGTTGCCAGTCGAACATGGGAGAACTGGAGAGTATCAGAACTGTCATTCGAGGTTGCATCTCAGCTCCGTTCCATGTTCACAAAGATGCAGTTATTGATCGTTGACGAAATCAGCATGGTCTCCAATGTCATGCTTGCCTGTATTCATCTACATCTACAGCAGATCTTAGGTACTGATGATGGAGTGCCATTTGGTGGCAAAAGTATACTTGTGTTGGGAGACCTTTTACAACTTGCACCAGTCAATGCAGAGCATGTACTTACAACTCTAACTGCCAAGCAAGCTAAGAATATCCTCGGTTGCATTGCAGGCTATAACATATGGGAATTATTTACCTATGTTGAGTTGTCTGGAGAACATGCGCCAAAGTGGTGATCTAGCTTACAAATCACTTTTAGATGAAGCTCGTACAGGTTCTCTATCACCAGAACATGTTTGTATGTTAAATGATCGAAAAATCACAGTACATAGTGCATGCATAGAAACAGCATGTAATGTCTTCAGCAATATATACTCTACTGGCAGACACATAGTGTGTCTTATGCCACGACTAAAGAAATGCACTGAATTCAACAATCTAATGCTGCAGAGAGAAACCAAGAGATTCTAACTCTGCATGCAGTTGATACAGTTGATGGTGTTATTCTTAGTCGAAAGGTAGTAGCAAAGATGACTGAATGACTAAGTGAACTGAAGTCAGATGTTTCATGAACAGCTGGTCTAGAAGCTGTTCTCACAGTTTGTAAGAATGCACGTATCATGCTGTGACGTAATCTAGATGTAGAACAAGGTATGGTAAACGGTGCCATGGAAACATCACTGACTTTGTCTACAATGTCCAGAAGACATATATTGAGACACTTGTAGTGCACTTTGACAACATGGAACACTCTGTACACATAGATCGAACCTGCGTTAAATTCCAGGTTTTTAAGGATGTCTATGTAAACAGGAAACAGTTCCTATTATGTGTTGCATATGCTGTCTCCATTCACAAATCTCAGGGTTGAGTTTGGATTCAGCAATGGTAGACATAGGTACAGACATTTTCAAGGATGGCATGAGCTACGTCGCACTTTCACGTGTACACAGCCTTTCTGGATTGCACATCATTACTATAGCACCTCAGAAAATACGAGCTGACAAGCGATGTATTCTTGAGCACAACAGGTTACGCACTCTACATTAGCCACAAATGTCTTTAATACCACTGCCTACATATCTGTCTGTCTCACACAATTCAGTCACAGCTAGAGGTAACAACAAACAGCAGCAAGCTTCCAAAAGTGATTCAATGAAAAGAGTTCAACAAAGGCCACAACTTCAAGTAAACATTCACAACCAGCAACTCATCAGAAATCAGTTGGTGTAGCTGCTGTACCAGTCTTTGACAACAGCAGTAGAGTAAACTGCTATGCTAACTCAGCTATGCAAGTTTTCTACACATGCCACAGTTTGTACAGACAATATCTGTTTCACAAGACAATCCCCTATCAAACGCTTTGAAGCAGATTATCAACATGACTTCTGACCACTCTAACAATGTACAGTCTCTAACACCACTACGACAGCTGTTAGCTGCATATGCTGGATGTAGTACGTTTGCTGCAGACATACAGCAAGACACTACTGAGTTTATGATGGCTCTCATAAACAACCTGGATGAAGACGGCACCCAATGTGGCAGTACTTCACAGTAACATATGTTACAAAATATGTATGTGTTACATGTGGCAATTCACAGCATGAAACCACACAAGACATGCTGTGGATTACCTCTTTGTCCTCAGACCAAAGTGTTAAATTTCAACAGCTATTCACCAATGCTGAATGTAGTCATGCTTGTGGAAGGCGTGGAGGCAGATGCACTCAGTCCATACTCTCAGGAGTTCATCTCAATATCTGTTGCTTATGTTGCACAGATTTGACCCCAACGGGCTCAAAGTTGATACTCCTATCACAGATTACACAGCTAGTAGAATAGTCTTCAACCAATCAGTGTTTGACACTCACAGTATAATCTATCACCATGGTCAATCCATGCATTCTGGGCATTACACCTCCTTACTAAGGTGCAGAACTGGTTGGTTAGAGTGTGACGATCTACAAGCAGTTTTAAACAGAGACTGCCACAACACTTGAAAAATGCATATCTTCTAATATTGAAGAATTATGACAACCTTCATATTTCAGAAGAATAGGACAAAACATTTTGCATTTAAAAATGACTACTTTGTCCAAAAACATTCATGCCTCATTACAATGTTGCATAATGTATGACTCTAAATAAACCATACAATTTCAACAAATGGTATTCTGACAGAGACATTCCATACACTGTAACATGTAAGATCTTAGGTGGATCAGTGACTACATGAAAATTGTTGTAGTGGCTTCAATCAGCACCAACAATATTCACAGTCACTAGGAAACCATGATTACCTGTCTATCAAAGATTGTACATCTAAAAACTGAGGACTTACTGCTCTCCTCCTCTGTACATATCTTTAATTATCCATTCATCAACTCATGCATAACAACAAATTTATATGAGTTATAAAGTGTTATTCTTTGCAAACAAAGAGAAGTTCTCAGTTATCATCGTAAATAACTGAGCAGCACTTCTAACATTCAACAAACATTCCACTCTGTCACAAGTTGTCTATCAACACTTCAATTTGATATTCTAATATTGAAGAATTATGCTAACCTTCATATTTCAGAAGAAAAGGACAAAACATGTTGCATTTAAAACATGAGTACTTTGTCCCAAAACATCCATACCTCTTTACAATGTTGTATAATGTATGACTCTAAACAAACCATACAATTTCAACAAAATGAAATTCTGACAGAGACATTCCATACACTATAACATGTAGATCTTGTGTGGATCAGTGACTACATGAAAATTGTTGTAGTGGCTTCAATCGGCGCCAACAATATTCACAGTCACTAGAGAAACCATGATTACATATCTATCAAAGATTGTACATCTAAAACTGAGGACTTACAGCTCTCCTCCTCTGTACATCTCTGTAATCACCCATGTATCTACTCATACATAACAACAAATTGATATGAGTTGTAGGCTGTTACTCTTTGCAAAGAGAACTTCTCAGTTATTATCATAAATAACTGAGCAACACTTCTAACATTCAGCAAACATTCCACTCTGTCACAAGTTGTCTATCAACACTTCAATTTGTCTATTGACTCTTGGACGTATAGAGAACATCATTTGCTCAGCATGCAACAGTGTAGCACTATCACGCCTTCACTGTAATACTAGTATTGTACATATGTAAAAATAACTACCTTTATTGATAATGCAAGAAGCTGAATTACACAACTGTAAATAAGAACCAATTGCAGAATCTCATTTACTGACTTTTACATGTGTTTCCAATTACTTGTACATAATATAAAGATTTCTATTCAGGTATACATTGTTAATAACTACTTTGATACTTGTACTAAAAATACTAGTCTAACACTAAAGTACAACTGAATGTTTTACATATTATTCAGCACTATACTAACTATATTTAATTAACCATAAGTTTAAAAGATGCATTCCATGCACAGTTTTAGTATTTACAAGTTAAGAATTTACATAGAAGCCAATGTAAGAATTGATAATATGTCATTTGTTCATGTAAAAATATTCTATTTTTCAACTTGTAACATAAGTAATTCTAACGAATGTAAAAATATTGACAATTGTAAATCAGACACTGTTACTGATCACAAACACTGCATACCTGTTCCTGACAATATTTATGATCCTCAATTGAGGGTCGGGTGGGAATTTTCCATTTTCGCCTAGTCAGTGACATATTATTAAATAACACCAATCAAATGTCACAAAACTAATATTTTGTATATTGTATTACTTAGACAGTGAGCATATGGTTTTTCGCCCACCCCAGGAACATCCAAATTAGCAGTCACACAATTACAACAAAACACTTCTCTATAATGTGTGTAATCACAGTTCACAACCTATTGATATTGCCTTATTAACATACCACACAAGTAATGCTACACATAATTACAACATACAACCATTTTAAAAATGTTTCATTTTTTACAAACTGTATTCACATTCAATAGTAAATATATAATAAAGCACCACAGCTTCAGCCTGACTATTAGAATTCCAGGTCAAATGTCAGAAACTACTTCCTCACATAAAGAGTAGTGAGTACTGAAACATGACTAGAAACACACAACACCTGATTAGTTTTCCATAATATCACACTTACTCCAATCCATATTGTACAGTTCTTATTATATTTACACATTTACATATATGACAAACAATGATTACACACATACAAAGATTGAATTGTGAGACTGCTTCTGTCAACTAAATTTCAGTCTTGGTTGGACCTTTTCTCCATTTAACAAATTGGCAATAAATTTTTCAAACCATAACCACCTGTGTCGACTCTTTACTTTAAGTACCATTATGACATAAAATAAGTGTGTATGACTTAAACATACAAATCAATGTTAACTAATACTGCTACAACTATACCTCCACCAATTTGTTTGGTACCTATGACATACAGTCAGTATCACAGCATATGCAATGATGTGGGACATTGCATGTCACATTTGACATAATTCCTAACAGTGTAAAAACTCAGCAATGTACTTACTTTCCTGTGCCTATGCAATCATTGTTACTATACCAAGGTGCCACACATCAGCACCAACAGTACACAGCTGTGACTATACATGTACCATGCAGTCACTACTATGTGTACTTCAGAGTCTGACAAAATGGAACTTTCTAATTGGCTGCAAACAGCCCAACAACCTTATATTAATCTTTTATTTACATACATGAAGAGGTTAACAATATACTGAACAATGTTTAAAACTGTTTTAAAACATGTTTCATTATTATAACAATAAGTCACTCCCAAGAATTGTGTTAATGGTCAGTCAATCACCCTGTACAGACATGCTTCACCCACTCAGCCACACCTCGTACTTACACAGCACACCCCTAGAATGTGATCAACAGACCATTAACATAACCCATTGTCATGCCTTATTAATTAATTATAAAAGGGTCTCAGAAACTGAGCTTTCTGACTGGCTGCAAACATTCTAACAGCCTTCTGTAAATCTTTTATTGACATACATACAGAGGTTAGCCATATCCTGAACAAGCTTTTAAACAGTTTAAAACATTTTTATGATAATTAAGCAATAATGCCCAGCAGGGTGTGTGTGGTGCTGGGATAACGTCATGCCTCAGCTGGTTGGGCGCGAGGCCACAGGGCGAGTAGCGCCCAACAACTGAGTGCGTGACGTTATCCCAAATGACACACACCCTGGAGTGCATATTGCTATTATACAATGGCTCATTGTATATATATAAAGTAAAAATAATTTTAAAGAATGTTTTATTAGTGAGGAAATATTTTTGTATCTTAAGAGGAGATGCAACAAAAGACAAATGGTCATGGTGGTATCCAAATGGGTTCACAGTGAGGTTGAGACTAGACCCGTGATGTTGTACTGATTAACATCACAGGTCCAGCCCAAGACTGACAATCAGAGTCCAAGATTTTTTTCGCCATAGTATAATAATAATAAGGCATACTAACGGTAATGATAATAGTCAGTTAATTACCCTATCGGACATATGGCACTCGGCCACACTCGTGCCACAGTACACCCCTTCAAGGTGATTAACAGACCATTAACATAACCCTGCATCATGCATTATTGCTTAATTGAATTTTAATAACCATATAGCCCACAGGTCCCCGGACATCTCTTTTTCAGGGTGACCCGGAAAGCAAACAGTAGATCAAATAGAACACAATGGCACATATACAAGCTGACAGTATACAGTATGCTTCCATTTACAAATACATCTGTGTTGTCATCAACACCTACAATTACAATATACTACCTAACTTTGTCTGACATTGGGTGCTCCACTGCCTACCTGACCCTGCTGGTGATGTCTTGTATCATAGTAACACCAACAGCAATACAAACAGAAGTGATAACAGTGGCACATATGGTAACAGAAGTGAAATGAAAACATAAACAGCAAAGCACACAGTGACACAGATCACAATGCTCTGCCACGTGATGTATTAAATGGAGGTTTGTAATTCCCGAAAACATCCTAACTACCTTATGTTAATCTTTTATTGACATACATGAAGAGGTAAACCATTCCCTGAACAAGGTTTAACACCGGCATGCACATTGGTTGTCATTAGACATAACCCTCACCCCATCACATGTGTAAAGCAGCAGAAGTATAGGAGAATGGGTGACAGTTAGGACCATGATCCCAATGCACACCAATGCCGGTTGGGGGTGGGCAGGGGTCCAAGGGGTTTTAAACCCTAACAGCTAATTTCCTCACTTTTGTCACTGTGGAACAACCCTAACTAATGCATTAAACTGAGTTTTTGCCTCTAATTTCCCTTCCTTTTGAGAATGATAACAGAAATAGTGAATAATACAGCAGCGGCGGGAGCGCCGGGCCTTTGGGCTCCCACACTCCCGCCACATGATGTCTTGTGCATACTAACAGGGACAGCAACGCAAACAGAAATGCTAACAGTGGTGCACATGGTAACAATGCGTTAATGAGAACAGAAAGGGTAACACATGGTGGCATAGACGAAATGGTCTGCCACATGATGTGTTGTCACATAGTAACATGGTGCCTGCAAACATAAATGTCAATGGGCATGGTGGCGTAAGTGAAACAGAAAGATAAACAGTACTGTAGACAGAAATGGCAAAAATAACAGAAATGCAAGCGCAAATGAAAACGCAAAGGATAACGCACATGGTGGCGCAGGACGTCAACAGTAGTGAAACGGTACGGAACCGCAAGGAAAGGGCAACAGTAACAGTAATGTAAGTGCACAAGCTGGTTTTCCTCAAAACCTACATTGAGAAAGACAGTGAGTACAAATAATGTATGCATAATAATGAGTATCGCAGCGAAAATGAGAACTTGAAATACTAAATACGTTATATCTCAGGAACCGTCGCAGTGGAAAAAAAAATTAAAAGTCATATTATTTATAACTGTCCTGGCTAATACTTTTCCAATGAAAAGTCCGTATCTCTCACCGTTTCAAGATACGGGCCCTGAAAGCCGTGGTGAATGCCGTAATGTTATCCTATGTGGAAAAAAGAATAGTTTGGAGCACCATAACTTTCCTCCCTGTAATGTTTTTTCACCAAACCACTGAAAGGCACATCTGTGGGCTGTTGGCTGTCTTCCTCAAATTTCAGGAAAAAAGACTAAACCGTTATTTTGCAGCAGGGTGTCAAAGATTTCTGTAATCGTCGGCGCCGTATTGTTATCCTATGGGAAAAATGGTCAACTTTGGAGTGCCATAACTTTGCCGTCGTGTAATATTTTTCAATACAACACTGAAAGGCACATACTGTGAGATGTCAGCTCCGTTCCTCCAAATTTCAGCCCAAAACTCCCAATGGTTCTTTTGCAGCACAGTGCCAAAGAATCACTGTCACTTTCCCACAGATGGAAAACTACTGTCGCAATTTCAGGAAAGCTTTCAAAGTTCGACACTTTCGTGAGCACTACAGTAATTTGCAAAGTACTTTTTCCAGAAATCTGAAAACATATTTCTGGGGTCTTTTACCACAAAATAAAGACATGGCAAGCATCCTCAGGGTCTGACTAGGTGAATACAAAAAGAATTAGGTTGCAAGAGGGTCCCAAATTTAAATGCCAACCATTTCTATGATCACCAACTGAAAACAAAATGGCCGATTTGGCGAAAGTAACAGGCCCATTTGTGAAAGTAAAATGCATTTGCGACACTGTCGAACTTTTGTTAACTTTTCCCATTGACTTATAATGGGAAACTGTTTTTGAATAACTTTTGAACTGTTTAATATTTTTACAACAACTTCAAAGGCACATCAGGGACCCGACCACATGTTCCCTGAAGATTTCAGGCCAGTCGCACAAACCGTACAACCTGTAGGCCTGACTGTAGAATTCCAGAAAAAGCATAAACGCACACAGATCATGCTTAATAACTCCCCAGCCGTATATCCAACTGGTACAAAACTTGGCAGATCCCAAGGCCTATGGTTTTGATCATGTATTCCAAATTTCAGGCAAATCCATCAAACGGTTGCAAAGTTATTAGGTGCAAAGTTTTGGGAGTTGAACATAGACATGGCTCCTCAACCCTAACTATGAGTAACACTACCGTGCTACCATAATATATATATATAAACTCTATTTTCTATTTTCAGCTTGCATTTAATATAACTATTTTGTTTTGAGATATATATATATATACTGGGCTGGATATTCAAACTGCCCAAAATGTGAGCAACAGCAGAAGCAAGCAAAAGACAATTGCACACATGCGAATACACGCGATATTCAAACATGGAGCAAGCCAAATTGCGCAACCAGCCAACGTCTGAATATCGCACAACCTGCACTTATAGCGCAAAGGGAAGCTGAGCAGAGATGATACGCCATAGCGCAACAAAGGCAGCCCAGCTGAGCAGTCCAGAGGTACCATAGCGCAAGCAGAGAGACCCCAGCAGCAAAGCAAGGGAACTGCACAACCAGGAGGTAGGCAGAGGTCCACCACCCATGCCACAGATGGGCACAGGGACACACTGCAGAACCAGCAATGTACCCCCACCCCAAGCACAGCATAACTGAGGAAGGACAGAACAGTCACCGGACCATAGGGACAAGCAAACAAAGCACATCCCAGCCGTGGTACTGAAGCACACCCACTGGCAAGCTGAGAGTGCCACACAAAGGGGGCAGACTACCCCAGTGTACAGCAGCCCCTTGTGCACAGCACACCCTGCACTGTGACCCCAAGACACCACCCATGAGCAGTGACCTCCACTGCAGGAATCCCCAGGCCCCCGGCACACAGCAACCTCATGAACCACAGAACTATACAAGCCAAACCCACCATGAGCACTCAGCAGTGGGTGGCAGCACTGCAGCAACACTGACTGAAAGCCACACCCACACCAGACACCCCACCCCACACACAGACACACACATACCCATGACTATACCACCCCAGATGCCATGCACACCACTGCAACTGATCACCTATAGCCAGCTGCAAATCAGAGACCACCACATTATTCATATCAAAATATATAAATGTAATAAACAAGAATAAGAAGAACAACAAAACAACTATGTACACATATATACAAGCAGGGAGGGGTAGGAATAAGGTTGGGGAGGGTAAGGGGCAGGTGAACAACACCAGGAGAGGGAAGGTGGGGTGAGGTGATGGGCAGCTACTGTCTGCCAGCTTGCCTCCTGCCACCTGGTGCTGGGCCCTGGGCCTCCTCTGTGCCGCACCCCATGCCACTGTAGGTCCAAGAGGATGGCAAGAGAGTCTATGGCCACCTGTGTCAGCCGCTGCAGTGTGTGTTGCATCTGTCACAGGATCTGGATACCTAGGACAAGGGAACAGAGTCAATGGCTGTGACTGTCCACATTCCTGAATCCCACCCATCATGCATGGCATACAGCCAAGTGCCCTGCTCCTGTGATGGACTGCACCCACCCACAGTGACCATGCACAAGAGATGCCCAACCAGGCAGCAACAGCCACATGTACCAGCACACACACACCGCCCATGTCCATCACAGCATAACCAAGGCAGTCCGGAGATGTGGCTACACGGTGGGATGCTAGTGCCACAGCCATGTGCCTAGTGCATGCATGGACCACCAGTACACACACAGACATGCAGTGCCACTGGACAGTGATGACTGTCACATGTTGAGTGCATGGTAGTGTTGTCCATGGATGGTGGCGTGCCCACCTCCCCAGCATGCAATAGCATCCATGATGTAATGACACTCACCTTCATCAAGCCGCTGCTGCTGCTGCTGCTCCTCCCTGCGGCTTCTGCTGCTGCTGCTGTGGCCCACCACCTATGCCACCTCTGCCAGCCACTCCGCACCACCATTCGTCTGCCTCAGCCCGACCCACCGCCTCCTCCACGCCTGTTGGAGACAAATGAAGAGAAACCCACCAGTGAGATCCAAAAGCAGACATCCTTTGCCCCATTGGAGTGCCTGCCCACACAACCAGACCCATACAGCACACACCTGCAAACACCTTCACAGCAAACCATAGCCCAACTCACCCCATGCGCAGGTCACAGTACACAGTGTCACCCATGTGGACTAAACAGGTGCATACACAGCACACCCACCTGGCCTGAGGCACAATGCCCCTGCTGGCACGTGACCTGAGGTGATCAAGCAGTTCCTGCCCTCCTGCAGAGGTCACCATACCAGTGCCTGCACTGTTCTGCAGTCCTCTGCCACCCAGTGGCCTGCCCAGACTTGAGGCCACCTGCTGCCACACATGGGTGCGGCCATGTGCAGGGGTTCTCCCCATACAGTGACCCATGGTGTGGCTCCACCACAGCCACCAGGTTTGCCAACTCCACCGCACTCCACTGTAGAGCTCTCCTGCATGCCATCACTGCAGTTGTATAGTAGGCAATATGGCGCTCCGCCAGCCGTGTGCTTACGTGAAATGTTGCATAATACTAAATCCATCAGTCCCTATAGCGCTGTTCGTGAGAGCAACATCGGTCCACATTGCGCTGTTGCGCCATACAGCCGCTGGAGCAGAGCCATGAGATGGACGACAGCGCCAGGGACAAAGGTCATGCACAAGTCTTGCGGTCTGTGGTGCAAGGCCACGACACAGTGCCATCAGATGTCTACACGCCCAGTGCGATCGGTCACCTGCGTGCCAGTGCCACAGTGTACTATTGTGCAGGTGTGCCAGCGCTATTTGGTGCACAGAACTGTAGTGCCACTGGCACAATAGTGGCCATGTCCTGTGATTGCTGATCGCGCTGCACGTCATCAGCACAGCAGACACCGCGTCAGCTACCTGGGCATGTGCAATGCAGTGTACTCACGCAGTCACAGAACTGCGCCATTGGCTCAGCCGCACAAGCGTGACGTATAAAGCGCAACAGCGATATTCAGCCGACATATGCAAATCATCTGATCAACCATTCAAGGTGCATTGGCGTGATTTGCATCTCATTACAGTTGCTCCACTCTAATTTGCATGCATTGCGCTTATAAATGTGCCACAGTGATCTGCGGTGGCCTGAGACGGTTACTGCAGGTGAGAGGTGAGTTGCATGCTGTGATGTGAGATGTTCTGGGCAATGGTCATGAGATAATGCTGTATATTGCACAGTGACAGGTGTCCACTTCCACCCATTCAGACCGACATGGCTGAGCAAGGACTGGGTGAGGAGGATGAGCATGGGATGGAAGGCCCAACTTCACGAAGTCTGAGACAGAGGCACTCTTCCAGGCCTACCTGGATGAGGAGCTACTACTTAGTGGATGGCGGGCACCCCTCAGGCCTGTGCAGTTGCATGGGTGGGGTAGCTCACGCCATAAACCTGCATGGAAGCCACCAGTGCTCCATGCAGGAATGTAAGAAAATATTGGGACCAACAGGAGATGGGTGAAAGAGAAGGTGGCAGCCCTCAGGGCAGCATGCGCTGCCACAGGCGGGGTCAGCCAGAGATGGCACAGCTGACCCGGCGGAGGACCATCTGGCTGTATCCATGCAGTGCAGTGCAATCAAGGGCGTTTCAGGAGGTGGCTTCCAGACAGGTGAAAGTCCATCACTGCAGGTATGACATGGTGTTGGGGGGTTGATCCCATGCACTAACATGTTCTCACTTTCTATTACAGATCCTGTGCGTCTGCAGGAACAGTGCTGGTGGGACCATGCAGTGGACATCCAGCCAGAGTTGGACGAGGGTCCATTCACCTCTGCTGCCAGCCGGCATGCATTGGACCAGTGTACGCCTGGCTGCCATCTCCGGTCGGTGAGTCAGGTGTGGGGTGCCCATCCTGTGTCACAGCAGTCTGGCATGCAAGCATGCCAGCATGCTGTGACTGTGGTTGTTGCACAAATCTGCACCATTGATGATGCAAGGACCGCAATGGGCAGTGACACGTGTGTGTCTCATTGCAGACATACAGCAGGACGGCACGTGCCCCATGGCCTAGCTGGTTACAACGTGTGCCAGCACATCATCACAGTCCCAGGCAGTGCCTGGTGGCACCGTGGGCAGCACTGGTGGCTGTGCAGGTCTCTGGCACTGTTGCGGACACAGCTGTGGAACGACTGGTCCCTGGGCACAGCAGTTGGAGGGGCAGCGGCAGTCACCCACCATGTCTGGGGGTACAGGGTTCAGCAGTGGCACATGCACACCGCATGTTGACTTGCCCATTCCTGGTCCTGTGAACAGCACCACCCTCAAGGGGTGTTGAGCATCAGGCCTTCCATACCCTGGGGACAGGTTGCCAAGAGGCAGACTACCCATTAGGCGAGCACACCCGCCTGCTGCGGGCATCAGTACAGCAGCAGATGCATGTTGAATGTCCGTGGAGGCACTGTGTGTGGCTGTGGAGCGGCACAGCAGGGACACTGCAATGATCCATGCAGAGATGGTCCAGATGCGGATGGATGTGACCACCGCCATTGACAGGGAGACCCAGGCATTGGTTGCTGTCGTGGCCACATTGGGCACACAGTCAGGTGCCCCTGTACTGTGCACCCACACAGTACGCTCTTCACTCCCATTTCAGGCATCATGCGACACCCAGCCTGTTGATGCCAGGTTCCGCTGTGGGCATCCTGAGCACCCTGGTGCAGATATGTTCAGCATGCTGCAGACCCCTGTGCGGACAAGGTCATGCTCGCGCAGTGGACCCCTGGTGGTACATCGGTGCCACCCCATGTGGCCCTTGCTCAGCCTACCAGTGCTGCTGGGTCACGGCGGGCCTCTCACGCATCCGAGGTGGCCGTGGCACTGTGCCACCTGACTGACCTGTCTCCCAGTGTGGGCCCTGTCTGGTGCTGCCCTGTGTGCAATGTGTGTCATGGTGGGCAGTGCACTGGTGGGTGCCCTGCCCAACACTCCGACACACGGACCACCCTGCGACCCACCCGACTGCTGTCCACAGGTGCGTGTGCATGATGATGCCTGCATTGTACTGTACACCAGGTGCAGGTGCCCAGCATATGACACACATACTTGGACAGTCCAGGTGGTGGGGTGGTCCGTGGATCTGTGTGTTTCACATGTCTGTTCCTACTCTGCTGTGCACCTGCCCATGTACGGTTTGTGCCTGGTGTGTGTGTGTGTGTGTCCATATGGCATGTAACTATTCACCCGTCCCTGATGGTGTGTTTGTGCGCATGGACCCTTCAACTCCCTTGCCGTCATGCACCCCTGGTGTGTTACCCTGTGTGCCTGTGGGTTGTGCCTAGACAGTGTTGGTTGCACATGGCCCCATGACTTACCTGTGTCATGCAAATGCTCTTCTGTGATGGTGTCCCAGTGCAGCTGGGCCTGCTGGATCAGTCAAGGGTCCCGCCGTCCACAGGGGGCTGCTCATCCCCATCATCACCGGCATCACTGGCGTCCCCATCGCTGTCCCCTCCTGACCTGTACGGCTATCCCACAGTCTTGGCCATGTTGTGCAGGATACAACAGACCAGGAATATTCCACAGGCCTTGGAGGGCTGTACTGTAGGGATGCTGGAGGTGTCTAGGCATCGGAGTATGCCTTAAGCATTCCATACACCCACTCGATGATGTTGCGGTGGCGGCGTGTGCCTCATTATAGCGTTGCTGCGATGGGGGTCATGGGTTGCTGGTAGGGTGTGAGCAACCAGGGATGGAGTGGGTATCTGCTGTCACCTGTGTGGAGATAGTGGAGATAAGTATCATTTTCAGGTCCATATTGCCCATAGCCCTGTGTGACACTACCATGGCACCTGTGGCTTTCCACCCTGCCCCAACTTTGCCACTCCTACATGCATACTCATCCACTAGATGTCCTGTGGGATGTCCCTCTCGAATGGATGGCACAGTGCAGATTGGTACCATTGAAGGCATTATGTGCTCTGTCAGGTGTGTGGCACAGACATTGATGATGCGCCCACTGGCATCACACACCACCTGGCAGTTGACTCTGGTGAACCCCTTCCGGTTTTGGTATGCAGCCCCATCGGGGCCAGGTGGATGCGAATAGCCACATGGTGCAGTCTATCGTCCCTAGCATGCCAGACATACGCATACCCTGTAGAACTCCTGCATGTTTGCTGTACGCTTCTGCCGCATTGCTGGGGAAATGGATGTACTCCACAGCATGTGGCAGCAGTGCGCTGAGGAACTGGGTGAGGATGCATGACGTGGACAACTGTGTTATGCCTGTGGTGTCCCCTGTTGGCCTCTGGAAGGTACCGGTGGTGAGCAGGCACATGCAGCCTGTTACCTTTGTCTCCACTGAGAGCGTGACTCGTCATGAGGTGCCTGCATCACATCACTGCACAGCTCACAGAGCCACCTCAGTATTGCCCTGTTCAGGCGGTACCGCCCACAACTCAACATCCGTGTACAGCTCAAAGCTGATGCAGGCACGGTACTGCCTGGTGGGGTGTACCGCTGACTGACCCTTCCATGGCCACGTCCCCTGCAGCATGCTTTCTCACCCTCTATTACAGCTTCCATGTGGAAGCTGGCACTGTCCATGTCCCTGGATTGTGTTCCCCCTGGCTGTTGTTGCTCTGCCCCCGCTGTCCTGACTGCTACTCTCCACTGCACCGGTTACAATTTACTGGCCTCTGCAGTCTGTGGCCCTACACACCTTCCCTTGCTCCTATTTTTTCTGGGATCTCCTGGCTGACCTCTTTGTCCCGCTTGCCTTGTCTCTCCCTGCCTCATGTGGCTTCCTGTAGCATTCTTGTCCTCTTCCATGAGCCTTTTATTTTGGCTCAGTTCCGCTGGTAGCACCTTCCGCTGATCCACTGTTGTGCAGTGCAAGCCTTTCAATATCGCATTGTGCTCTTTATGCATGGTTCCACCTCTTCAGTTGCGCATGCCTTTATTTGCATTGCGCTGTTGCTCAGCTTGTTTTCGGTAGCACAACTGCTCTCCCGCTGAATATTGCAGAATGGCGATTTTGAACTTGCGCTAGTGCAACCCTATTATGCATGGTGCAACCTTTGAATATCTGCCTAATTATATATATATATATATATATATATATATATATATATATATATTATGGGCACAGTCGTGCCCCTATATTAGGGATTGAGTAGGCACTTCCATGTTAAACTTGACATTTTGTGCATTAATAACTTTGAACCCATTCAACACATTTGCTTGTAATTTGGTATGCATGGTGGGGCATGGTAGATCTCTTAATGTGCCAAATTTTGTTTCAGATGGAATTACGGTTTTGCACACCAAATTCAGAAAATGCACTTTTGCCAGTTATGTGGGCAGTTTTGGGATTTTGTCTGTGGTGCTGTGCAGCCGTTGTGTGGCATGCTGCTCTGTGACTTGGCTCATCTGAAAGAGCTTGGGTCAGGAACATGCTACTATTTGTTTGGTGAAAAATATTAATCCATTCAAAAGTTATTAAAGTTTTAAGTTCCTTTATAAATCAATGGAAAATGTACATGGTTATTTTGCCAAGAAGAATGGGGTTTTGCTTATCTGTCTCACTTCACGATCAAAGAATCTTTGATCGTGATGGCTTTCTTTTTTCAGTTTGTGGTTGGAAAAACTTAAATGTTTCAGCTCAGGGGTGACTCCTGCAGTAAATCTTGGATGGGTTTTGCTCAGAGGGCTTTGCTCTATCAAGCCATGCCTGTGGTTTCTTTTAATTTGGTCAGAAAATGGAATTTTCTACTTTTTAATCTTTTATCACAGTTCACTAATGATCTTTGATCGCTAGCCTGCAAATTCTTTGATCATGAGATTCTTTGACTACGATCTTTGATCACAAGGGCACGATTAGATGGCCAGTTGAAGAAATTACATTTCTTAGCCCAGGGGTGACTTATTGATACAAATGAGGATGTTTTTTTTCAGGGGCTTCATTCTATAGAGTCATGGCTTGGGTCCATTTATTTGTCTGTAAAAGTTGACTTTCACCATTTTTATTCTTTGATCGTTAGCCTGCAACTTCTTGATCACGAGATTCTTTGACCACGATCTTTGATCGCAAGGCATGACTAGATGGCCAGTTGCAAAAATACAATTTCTCAGCCCAGGGTGACTTATTGACACAAGTGAGGGTGCGTTTTGCTCAGGGGCCTTCCTCGTTCTATGGAGTCATGGCTGTGATTTCATTTATTTTTCTGTAAAATTGACTTTCACTATTTTTTATTCTTTGATCAGAGCCTGCAAAATTTTTTGATTGCGATTCTTTGACCGTGATCTTTGATTGCAGGGTGCAACTAGAAGTCCAGTTGAAAAATCAAATTTGGCAGTCCAGGGGTGACTAATTAACACAAATGAGGGTGGGTTTTGCTCAGGGGCTTTGTTTTATCTTGTCATGACTGCGGTTTCATTTATTTTTCTGTAAAAATTGAATTTCACCATTTTTATTCTTTGATCAAGAGCCTGCAAATTCTTTGATAATGAGATTCTTTGATCGCGATCTTTGATCATGACTGAGGGACTATATGGCCAGATTTGAGGCAACAGATAGCTCAATTTTAACTATTTTTAAGATGTAATATCTCAGAAACAGTTTTATCTTTAAACTTGAAATTTGGAGGGTGTTGATGGGATGTCCTGTGGAAGTGAATTATGGTGCTTATATGTTGATAGTACATTTTCTGCTTAGATATTGTGTGGCACAATTTTTGTTTGTGGACAGTGTTTTCCATTCTGGAACTGGCTTGAAATTTATACAGTAGCTAGCCTTACTGCCATGGATGTACTTCTCAGTCATTAGGTGTTAACAGGTGCAGAACTCTGCCACTCCAACGAATGAAAATCTCAAACTTTCACATGTTATATCTCGAAACAGTTTAGTCTTTTACACTGAAATTTGGAGGGTCTTCAGGAGCTGTCCTGTACATTTGAATTGTGGTGTTTAGGTGTTGGAAAATTAATTTGCTGCAGACATATTGCATGACACACTTTATGTTTTGCTAATGGTGTTTTGCATTGTGGAACTAGCTTCATATTTATAGGGTGTCTAGCGTTACTGCCATGGAGGTAATTTCAGTGGTTAGGTGTCTAACATGTATACAGGTGTTGAATTATGCCACTCTGAAGACTGACACTTTGCTTTGTTACAAGGTAGGGAGTGTGGGCTTGAAGGGCCCCAACCTCCCAACCATATGCGCTGCCAGTAATACATATAATATTCAGTACTTGTACTTATCTTAGGAAATTTACAAGTTGGTAGAAAGGGCCAAGGCCCCTACCCAACTTGCACAACTTTGTACATTTCTGTTCTTTCTCAAAAAGTAAGGAAATTCTATGCAGAAAACTTTGTTAATGCATCATTTGAGTGTAAAACACAAAATGTGAAATGAAACCTTTGTGGTTATTTCTCCTCCCATGGATTTACCCATCATCCGAGATTGACAGCTGATGGGAGTGTCATTGATTATGAGGCCCAAATGTCACCCCATTCTTTACTGTGGCTTGTGAATAAGATTACACATGGAATGGAGTGACATTTAGGCCTCACAACCCAATGACATACCCTGTCAGCTGTCAATCTCAGGATGATGGGCTGGTCCATGGGGGAGGGGCAACCCTAAGGTTTCATTTCCTGACTTTTGTGTTTTAACCCTAAATGATTCATTAAGAAAGTTGTTTGTATAGAATATATATATATATATATATATATATATATATATATATATATATATATACATGTACACACACACACACACACACACACACACACAGTGGCGTCCCCAGGATGAAAAACACTTTTACCACACTCTGCAGTATGTTGCAGCAGACCTACTGAATACAGCAATGTAATTTCAATGGCAATTAGTCCCCTTTGTCATGCAGGAAACCATATCATTCACTTCATCCTAGTAGTGTCACATTTTCCTGAATGACAAAGTGGACTAATTACCATTGAAATTACATTGCTTTATTCAGTTATCTTCTGCAGCATTCTGCAGAGTGCTGCAAAATGCTGCAGAATTGCATTTCATCCTGGGGGATGCCACTGTGTATCCATCAGTTAGGTTCAGGGCTCATATTAAAGGAAAAAGTAGAATGCTGGTGTTAGGTTCCCAACCCTAACACTCTACCACACCAACCCACCCAACCTTAGCACCTCACCCCACCCCCACCCTCGACACACCATCAGGTGTCAGGTTGTGCCTTGGGGTCATTGCCCTTCATGCTCACTCCATTCCATGTATTAGGAAGCTGAGATGGCACAGTATAGAGAATGGGGTGAGCATTTGGGCTGGCAGTATAGCCTAGAGGTTAAAGGAATGAGGTGTGAACGAGCTTGATACATCCAGCAGACCAGACCTGAGTTTGATTCTCACAACCTTGACTTGCATACTGTGTGACTCTGAGCAAGTCACTTAACTGCCCAGTGCTCCCAGGTCACCCTGAAAACAGGCACTTGTGTCTAGTGGGCCTTACCCAGTTACCAAAGACTAAAATAAAAAATAGGGTAACAACTCAAGGCACCCCCAACACTTGTTACTGAGTGGAGGATGCAGGGGGTGGTAGGTGTGATGTGGAGTGAGGTGGGGTGTTCAGGTTGAGAATCCTAATGCCACATTTCCATACTTGTGTCACTTTAATATTAACCCTGACTGATGCATTAACAATGTTTTTGCAATGAATTTCCTTACTTTTTGAGATAGTATAATAGTATCCTGATTTAACTGTGTAAGTGCAGGATCCTTCAGCCCTGTACTCCAATCTCTTGGTAGATAAGCATATGTATGAAGTTGTGGAAGTGCAGAGCCTCAGGGCCCTGAGCTTCCAAATGTAGAAAAACAGTGACCAAATTGTCAGCATAGCCATCTTATTACCCCATCTCATGTACCTGGGTACAGAGAAATTGTGAAATGCAAGGCAAAGGTAATTATGCACAACTGTAATGCCATTCTGTGCCACAGGTGCAAAAACATATTGTGCTCAGGATTTAAAAATAACAGCTGTGACATACATGAGGTGTGGCAATAAGCAGGCTATGTAGAAAATCTGGAGTAACAACACTTAAAATTTACAAAGTTATGAGCATGCATAGCAGAATTGCAATGAATTGTCATAGGTTTTGACATTTTTATATTTTGACTGCAAATTTTCAACATAGTCTTCATATGGCGCCACCTCATGAACCCCATGGGTGAAAAATGTAAAATCTGTACCAAAATGCCATTCCAGTCCACAGGCAAAAATGTATTTCGGCAGGATGTTCATTTCATTTTATTGTATGGCTAAATAGCCTTTACAAACAAGAAAGAAAACAGAATTAAAATGCAGAGAAAAATATGCAGTGTACTTATGTAATAAATACAATCATTAAAAACTCAACAATTCTATTAGATAGCAGCAATATGATGTCTAGCAGCATAAGTATAGTTCATAATTCATATCTGTTTATAAAAGGACATTCATTAACCTTAGATTATATTTATTTCCTCTTATTTCTTTTATTGTAAAATACTTAGATAACCTATCTAAGGACCATACATCTGCTGTATGAATAAATATGTTAGTGAGAAGTTTATCCAACTGATAAATAGTATTAACAAAAGGCCCTAATCGGTAAGACCTTTGCTTTGAGTACCATCTGCAATTCCAAAGTACATGTACTAAGTTTGCTTCTTTCTTCCTCTCCAAAACCACAATTGCAATCAGCAGATTGTATGTCTGGTCTTTGTATTTATAAGTCAATAAATGACTATGAAACTGTTCAAATGTGTAACTCAAAAACATGTCTGTATCTAGGTTCCATTGTGATATGTAAATATGGCATATATCCATGATAATAGTTATTGTTTGCAAACCATTTAGCATAGTGTGTTTTCATTATATGTTCTAAGTCATAATTCCAAAATCTAGCCACCTTTTTGACACATCATTTTTATATTTCAGGATTATAGTTATTTCCTTATTAGCAGCCTGTCTGAGACTGGTTAGTTTATGTTTAGTCAACAATGTAATTATGTTGTTAATCCAATATCCATATTTGTAGTCTATTTCATACCGTTTCTCTTTTCATCAAGGCACTGCCTGGCCAATTTACTTGGTTCTAACCTTGTACATTTTATCCAATAACTAATCCTCCTACTTTCAATAGATGCATTAATATTAATTAAACTTAACTCCAACTTCAAGAAGGCTGCTGGACAAGAACTACCCAAGTGCAATATTCTCCATAGAGTTTTATAGATAGGTGGCATGAGTTTATTTGTGTATTTTTCTTCCCAAAATTCAGCTCCAAATAAGAGTTGGGATTCAAATTTTGTTTTGATTACTTGTAACAAAGGTTTAATTGATAATCCACCATATTTAAAGTTAAATCTTATTGGACCTGTTACTGTCTGCCTTAATTTATCTAATAATCTCTCAGTATGGATAGTCCTTGTACAACATTTTGGAATACAAGTCCTAAATAGGTGTAATTAGTAACAACTTCTAGTAAACTATTACCCACCAACCATCTACCTTTGTTTTCCCTCATCCAAAACTATCACCTTTGATTAGTCATATTAATTTTCAACTTAAGATCAGTTGATTTTCAGTTATAAAATTTAGTTTGTTCTGCAAACTTTTGCTGATAATGATAAAATGACAAATGTCACAGCATAAGCTAATAGTGAACTTGGTACTTTATTGATCTTTGGGGAGTCCTTATCACTTTCTTCATAGGCATTTAGCATGCCATCAGTATAAAGGAGAAAGAAGTGGGGTCAGCACACAGCCCTGCCTCACTTATTATATTTAAATGAAGTTGTTTGCTGACCCTTGCAGCCCATCCTAATTTTGGCCCACATATTAGAATAAAGTTGTGCTATAATTGACACTAAGTTTTGTTCAATACAACTTTCCACCAGTGTTTTCCATAACAGTCTTCTAGAGGTGCTGTTAAAGGCAGATGAGTAATCAATGAATGTTGCATAAAGATTCTGCCCTTAACATATTTTTGATTTAATATTTTAATACAAAAATATTCTCAATAGTTGAATAGTTGGATCAAACTCAAGCCTGATATATTGAAATTCCACCTGTTCTATCTGTCACAACTGCAATCTGCAGGTCAGGTCTCTGCTCCCACAGTGCCAACCTCAGAGCACAATAGTGTGAACAGGAAACAGACAGGGTAACCTTCACATCTGCTTTTGGGTCTAAATCACCTTAGCCTCAAGTTCTGGGGATGTAATCTGTGAACCTTATGCTAGCATACCCAAATGTACAGGCTCAGATAATATTCTCTTCGTGGATGCAATATATCTTTCCCTAAGAGCATCTAACCAGTTATCCAAATGAACCCTTGAAACTTTGAAAGAGACCTTAGGTATATTCTTATCTTTACCAAGCTGAGTAACACCATCAAGCCCTTGAACAGTTGTCAGACTTAAATCTGTTCAGCAATAACATGCAAAAATGACTGAGGAGACCCAGTAGTATTTAAAGAAAATGTTTACTAAAATGGACAAAAACAGGAAGATAAAATGCAAAACAAATATTAAAGAGCATCATAATCATACAAAAGAACAAGTGAAAAGTACAAAACAAAACTCCTATCACAATACATTTAGACCTTTGTTGTCTAAGGTATTACCTCTGGAAGTGTTTAAGTAAGATCAGAGAACTGTTTTCTGTCAGAGTCCCAAAATAATATGACATATATTTCAGGCACAAGTATCAGTTTAAACTCTATGTCTCGGCACCCCTTCTGTGAGTTATTTAGCTCCTCTTTTAGAATATAAAATTACAAACATGATTTTCCTTCCAGGAGGTATTTTAAACAATGTGAACACCAGCAAAAACATTTTCCAAGTTACAGTATGAGTCTTTGATCAACCAGTTCCTTGAGGTTTATAACCCTGCAGTTCATCACCCAGGTGTGAGGTAGCCAACAGAAATCAGCTAAATGATGTTCTTTCCTGATGTAATAAAATATATATTTAGTTTCCAACTTCAAAAGCATTAGGTCATAAAAAGCCATAACATGCAATTTCTCAAGGAAGTTAATTACATTACAGATATCTCTGGTCAGTGTAATACATTCTGTGACTTCAGCTGCTGACACCTTATAATTTAAAAGGGCCAACTCTTACAGGCTAACATTTCATACACTGACCATTTATTTATAATACCAATATCATACAATAATCATAACCAGCTGGCCAAGCGTCACACTATCTACCTCTCTTTAAGTCTCTCCTGTATGATCTTAGAGAACATTTTTAGGTTTACATCAAGCAGGCCGACAGGCCTGCACATGACAGGACCTGTTGAACTTCCTTTCTTGTGATTCGACACAGTGTTAGCACCAGCCACATTTTGATAACTATTAGTTATAATGCACGTGTTATAGAATACGGTGAGGAACTTACTTCATGCAGGTACTGCAGATAAAAAGATTTCTGCTAGGATACCATCTGGTCATGGTGCTTTTAGTCTTTTAATGTATATGTTGCATAATAACTTCATCTACAGTAACTGTTTGAAAATGTGTTTTAGTTTTTAATGCTAAAGAGGACAATTTTCCTCCAGTGGATCATAGAAGATACTAGTGAAATAGTTTCTCCATTTATCTTCTGAAATATGTGTATCTATGTCTGTCTTGAACTGCTCAGTCCCTTTGCTACTAATGACCACAATAATTTGTCATCTTTATTCTTAACTAGTTAGCATGTTTTCCTATTGCTCTGTATAAAACCTTGTGTTTCTCCAGAATTAGTTGCTTATGTTTTCTTCTCTTTATTTAATTCTACTAGGGTTGTTTTAGAGCCTGTGTTTTTATATTTTCTATACAGCTGTCAGATGCCAGACTTAGATTTTTACAGTCTTTAGCAAACCAGGTATTTCTATTGTCATCATGTCTAGCTGGAGGTGACCTTCAAACTTGTTCTTAATTTCAGAAAATAGAGCATTTGTTAGGGTGGACAGTGTCAAAGTCCATATTATCAATGAACTGTACTGGACAGATTACAATTGAACTTTGTATAATAGCTAATAACGCAAATCCATTTCTTGATTCTAAATTATTCTTTTTGATGCTCTAATTTCTGTAAAGGTAAATCAACTACTGTATATCTCTTGAGTTTGTACTGTGCAATTTTGGTGCTCTGTAATACAATCGGAAATGGTCACTTTCAGTTCTGACTGGAATAAAGAAATTACACCAGTACTGTAAATTGTCTGTCCAAAGGCATAATCAACATTAGGAGCACCTCTAGTCCATACGAAGGTACAATTGCCCTCCATGTCCCCTCTTAAAGTGCAGATTTAGGGGTATAAATAGAAACTCTGAAGCACTCTAATAGGTGCTTCCATGAACTACTTATAACATGGTCTTTACATGTTCTTGAGGGAGTTTAAGTAAGTTCCACTACATTAGTATTTAGAGACATGGGTTTATCAAGGATACATAGATACATAGACAGTGTCAGCAGATAAGGCCTATGGCCCACCAGTCTGCCCATTTGAGCTTGTAAGTTCAGTTTGTTTTCCTAGAAGTCTGTTGCCCCTTACCCTGACCTCCAGAATTCCTTTATGTCTATCCCATGCATTCTTAAATCCCGTGATTGTTTCAGCCTACCACTTCCTCTGGCAGGGTGTTCCACTTGTCCACCACCGTTCTGTGAAGAAATTCTTTCTTATGTTTCCTCTGAATCGTTCTCCCTCCAACTTCATCCCATGCCCTCTAGTCCTGGAACATCTTTTCATTTAAAAATAGTGTTTTCCTGCACCCTGTTCCTCCCTGTAAGATACTTGTATGTCTCTATCATATCCCCTCTCTCCCATCTCCTCCAGGGAGTACATGTTCAGTTCCTTCAACCTGTCTTCATAGGACTTGTGATGCAATCCATGCACCATCTTTGTTGCCTCCTCTGAACCTTCTCTACCCTGTCTATGTCCTTACGTGGGTATGGTCTACAGAACTGTACACTGTACTCCAGGTGGGGCCTCACTAGTGTCTTGTATAGCGGAATTATGACCTCCTTTTCCTGCTGGTGATGCCCCTGCCTATACATCCCAGCATCCTATTTGCTTTACCTGCTGCCTTGTCACACTGTTTCCTACCTTGACGTTATCAGAGATGACAACCCCAAGATCCCTTTCCTGCTTGGTGCACTCTATATCCTCACCCCCAACTGATATATTGTGCCAGGTTTTTGTGCCCATGCATTATCTTGCACTTCTTTGCATTGAATTTCAACTGCCAAACCCTGACCATTCTTCAAGTTTCTGCAGGTCCCTTCTCATTCTGTCTACACCCTCTGGTGTGTCTACTCTGTTACAGAGCTTTGTGTCATCAGCGAACAGTGAAATTCTGCCTCTAGGTCCTGCGCAATGTCACTGATGAAGATGTTGAATAGGACCAGTCCCAGCACTGATCCCTGTGGTACCCACTGGTCACTCTTCCCTCTGTGGGTGACAGCCATTTACCACCACCTCTGTGTCCTGCCACCCAGCCAGTTACATACCACCACACTACTGTCCTGCCCACACCCATATTCCCAGTTTGTGTAATAGTCTTATATGTGGCACAGTGTCAAAGGCCTTGCTGAAGTCCAGATAGGCCATGTCCACTGCCCTCCCTGATCCACCTCCCTAGTCACCCAGTCAAAAAATTCAACGAGGTTGGTCTGACATGACCTCCCCTGGTGAAACCATGCTGCCTTGGGTCCTGTAGTCCATTGACAACCAGATGTTCCACCAATCTCTCCTTCAGTAGTGCTTCATGATCTTCTCCACTACCGAGGTGAGGCTGACTGGTCTGTAGTTCCCTGCTTCCTCTTTGTTCCCACTTTTGTATAAGGGACTACATCTGCTGTCCTCAAGTCTTTGGGTACCTCCCCAGTTTCCAGTGATCGGCTAAACAGGATAGCCAGAGGATCAGCCACCACCTCTCTTAGTTCTTTAAGGACCCTGGGGTGCACTCCATCTGGCCCCATTGCTTTATCAACTCTTATTACTTCCAGTTCCTTCAGGACCCTTTCTCGTGTAAAGGGACTTATGTCCATTTCTGCACCATTCTCACCCTTGTACTCCTTCAGACCCATTACCCTCCTCCTCTTCAGTAAAGACTGAGCAGAAATACTTGTTCAATATGTCAGCTTTACTGTTGTCATCCTCACGCTGCCCCATCCTCCCCTTCAGTCTCACTATCCCTCCTTTGTCTTTTCTTTTTTCACTTATGTACCTGTAAAGGTTTTGTCCCTCTACCCACTGATTTTGCAATGTGTTCTTCTGTCTGAGCTTTGGCTTCCCTTACTGACCTCCCTTTGCTTCTCCTGGTACTTCTCCCTATCCCCTTCTGCCTGTGTCTTTTTGTATTGCCTGAATGCAATCTTTTGGCTTTCACTTTCTTTGCTACCTCTTTGGAAAACCATAATGGTCTCCTCTTCCTTTTCTCTTGCTAACCTGCTTAATGCATAATTCTATTGTTCTTGTAATCCCATTTTAAATACTGCCCACTGTTCCTTAATCTGATTCCTGTCCCATTCCCTTAATGACTCTTTCAAGTATCTCCCCATTTTCCCAAAGTCTGCCCCCTAAAATCCAGGATCGTGTTTTTGTGTGGTTTGGTTCTGCTCTTTCTGTGATTTCAAACCACAATGACTGGTGGTCACTGTTTTCAGGTGCTCCCCACTGTTACCCCATCACACTGTCCCTGTTTGTGAGAACAAGGTCCAGTATTGCCTTCTGCCGAGTTGGTTCCATAACCAGTTGCTTGAGGAAGGCACCCTGAAGGAGTCCAGGATAAATCTGTCTCTAGTTGATGCTGCTGCTGGGATACTCCAGTCCACATCTGGAATATTGAAGTCTCCAACCAGTACTACCTCACCCTTGTCTGCCATCCTTTGGATGGCTAGCATCAGCTCCCTATCTGTTTCTTCCTCCTGGGCTGGTGGTCTATAGACCACACCTGTGTGGATGGCTGTCCCATTTTCCTTTCCAGCTTAACCCACAGCATCTCTCCCCCATTTGTTCCTCCTGGATCTCTGTGGCCCTTATGTCATTTTCACATACAGTGCCACTCCTCCTCCCTTCCTGCCTGCTCTGTCTCTTCTGAATATGTTGTAGCCAGGTATGGCCATCTCCCAGTCATGGTTATCATTACACCAGGTTTCAGTGATGGCCACAATGTCCAGGTCTGACTGCACCATGACAGCCTCCAGATCTTCCATCTTGTTGCTAAGGCTCTGGCATTTGCACATATGGCTTTCCATGATTTGACCTCCTAGACTGTTTCACTGTTCTACTCCAGCCCCTCCCTTGGTTGTCATTTATCCCTGGTTCTCCTTGCTGTCTTCCCTTCTGCTGAATTTTGCCCTTTTCTGCTTATCCACCTCTTGGGCACTAATCTCCATCTTCTGCACACTGCTTTGCAGAGATAGCCACTCCTCTGGTTCACTGGTTCCACTGCTAGCTGTGGGGGTGAGCATGAGGTACCCTCCTTGCTGGCCTGCCACCCCTTTGCTAGTTTAAATGCTTGTCAATGTAGCATTTAAACCTATCATTGAGTGCTTGGATTCTCCAGGATAGATGCAGGCCGTCAGGCTTGAACAAACCTCCATCCCTCCAGGTGGGTTCCCAGTCACCAATGAATCCAAACCTTCCTCACAGCACCAGTTCTTCAACCATGAGTTAAAGTTCCTGGTGCATGCACTCCTATGCTCTCCTTGCCTCTCACAGGTAGTACTTCTGAGAAAGTGACAGAAGTAGCTACTTGCTTGAGACCCTCCCAGTTTCTGAAACTCTTCCTGAACTTCCTTTGGCTCCCCATTTGCCAGGTCATTAGTACCTAGGTGGATATTACATCCAGCTCACCCTCCTGTCTTGCCTTCCCAGTGAGCCCCAGGATCTTCCTTCCATCTCTTCATGCCATGGCACCTGGTAGGCACCTCACCTCCTGTCCTCCCTCCTGTGTTCCTAGCTGGATCCCTCTTATGATGGAGTCCCCACCAGGATTCACTTCCTCCTCCTCTGGGGTCCACTGCTTTCCCGCTGAGGTCACCTCCTTGGCTAACCTCCCATCCTTTCCTTCCACTTCTTTGGGTACCTCTATTTGGTTGTCCTCATTTGCCAGTGTGGCATATGAGTTCTTGAGTGGAATAGGATCTGGATGTGCCTCTGCCTGACTGCTCTAACCTCCCTGAGCCCACTGTCATCCAAGTGCTCCTCGTTCTTGGCATCCTTTGAGGCAGTTGCATTGGACTGGGTGGTCCCTGGATAGGGGTGATGGTACTCCTGACCCAGTTTACTTCCCTCTGAGGTCTGGATACCTCATCCCACAGTCCAGAAAGATGCATGCAGATAGGGCAGCACCTCAGTGTCCAGAAGGTCTGCCTGAATATGGCTGCCCACAGCCACTGCATTGCACCACTCCCCACATTATACTGCAATTCCACTACTTGTCTGCTACTGAAGCTCTCCTAGTTCCCTTTTTATTAATTTACTGGACTAAAATCCTGCCACTGATCCTCAGATAATTTATTTTTTTTAAAGAAAAGAAACCAATAAATAAATAAATGAGTCAAAACACTTGTCATGCTGAGGGTGGGCTTCTTTCTCCTTATGCCCTCCTACTTCACACCCCTTACTATACCCTGTGTTTAGCTCCTGTCAATCAGATTTAACAGGGCATATAATTAAGAGTTGGGGAAGGGGAGGGGCAAAATTTGCAGCTATTAAAGACAGCACAGAATTACACTACCACTATGTTTTAAACTCTCAGCAGCCCAAAACAATTATAAGTAAAGACAACAAAGAAAGTATAGTGTCACTAAAAGCCCACAATCTAAGTTTAAAAGACAAATATCAATTACCAGTTACTCTAAAGCACTGAATTGAATATGTTTCCTTCCTTCCTTCTGACTTCTTCTGAGAAAATAAAATCTGCTTGTTGCTTTAACTCTGACTAAGCCCTACTTCCAGTTATCACGTAGCTGAGGTCAGAGGCCAGACAATTAACACCCTCACCCAACTACAGGGCAGTCAGACAAGCCAAGATAAAATTTGCAGCAATTAAAGACAGCACAGAATTACACCACTACTATGTTTTAAATTCTCAACAGCCTAAAACAATTATAAGTAAAGACAACAAAGAAAGTATAGTGTCACTAAAGCCCACAATCTAAGTTTAAAAGAAAATATCAATTACCAGTTACTCTAAAGCACTGAATTGAATATGTTTCCTTCCTTCCCTTTCTGGCTTCTGGATGCCATCATATGTACCAATGCGGGCAAATCACCAAGTAATAATATTTCTGCTATTCAAAATTCTGACAAGAGCTCCATTAATAAATCTGCAAGAATAAACCAGACATCACTTTCATAAAAATTGAAGTTCTCGGGGGTTAGAATTTATCAAAATAATTTCCCGCTTTCCACTCTGAGAATAATCACTATAATGTTATTGTAGATCTCAGATCCAATGATCTTATATATACTACCAATTTTAATGAAGGTTATCAATCCCCTCGAATGCCTCCCATATTTTGCTGAATCTCCTTCCTGGGACTTGATCGCCTTCATATCCATTTAGTTGCACTTTATCAGTTGATGAATGCCAGGATTCCTGTATACATGCAATTTCAAACTCTAGTAGAAAGCTTGTAAATTCACTATCAACGACCTTTGTGGACCAAACTGCAACATTCCATGATATATATCTTAGTCCCAGTTTAGGTTCTGTTATACAGCTAACATTAGTGTCTTGCCTTTGAGGTAGTCATTCCTCTTCATATCCTGCCAGTTTCATAAATCTATTTGAAAGTGACAAAGATTCTTGGTATACTTCCAAATATATTGGTCTATCACAAGGTCTACTCCTCCAGTACAGTGGCAACCACAAGATTGAGACAAAGACTGTCTAGCTTTGATGTATGATTTAGGATAAGATCAGCCAAATCTGAAATGGAAACCACTGTGTAAATCTGATTCCTAATTTAGCTCTTCTGGCTGTAATAAAGTCAGTTTTCCCAATTGGAACTGTCAAGAAATTATACAAGGGATCTTGTATTATTGCCTGCTTAATTTTTCATCATTTTCTCCCATTAATTTAAAGAGCCCATTCAAAACATTAGTAATGTTTTCTGTTTGGTTTCACTTTCTGATTTGCTTTAAGTATGTTAAACTGGTCTCTGTTTTGGAAATGAACGAATGAGTTTGTCATCCCTAATTAACCAGCTATTAACCCATATGTAATTGGCTGTTCTTGGTGAAACAAATCTTATATCAATGATAGTGGCTGCATTAATTGGGGCATTTTGATTTCAACAATGTCATCCTCAGTTAGCTCAGTGTCCAGCTCTTTATTTAGGAATTGCAATACTGCAATTCAAAGTTGGAACCTAATGAGGAGAAGATTTCACCTTCCTTGTCTACATTGTATATTTACTTTACAATACTATTTGTTTCAAGTTACTATATGCATCTTTGTCTACTGGAATACTAATGGTATCTAATATTGTATTTATATTTGGGGCACAGATATTCAAAGGGTTGTGCATGGTGCAACAGTGTTGCTCCATGCATACTGATATGTCCCGGTGCGATATTTAAAAGGGAAAAGTGTGCCTGCACAAATCCCGATGCACCAGGGTGCATCAGTAATGTGCAGCATAGTGTGGGGTGCTCATGGCATAAACTGCACAGCCCGACATATTCAGCCCGGCCATGCAGAGTTATGGTGGTGCAACCCCTACCTGCGCCCTGCACAAAGTTACGCTTTGAAAAAAGGAATAAGTCGAGGGCCACGACAGGTGAGCTGCCGATTGCAAGGCACAACACAGCAGCTGCTACCTGTGAGTGGCCCTGGACTTGTTTCTCTGCCGCACCTGGTGGCACTCCCCATGCCTTGATCACAGGCTGAAGTGTCACCCCCAAGTAGCCTGATCGCTGGCAGAACAGTAGTGTCCCCCATTAGACCAATCTCGGGCATAACTGAAACATCCACCCACCCCGAGTAGCCCAATTGCAGGCATCAGACCCCCAAAAGTCCAATATCCCTGGTGGTCCAGTGGACCGTGAGTAGCCTGATCACGGGAGCATCCTCACCTCCCACGTCCAAAATCCCTGGTGATCTAGTGGCCCCCACCCACACATCCATGGAGCCCCACCACCCCACCCCTGTCAGAAAGCGGGCAGTAGCAGCCCACCCACCTTCCACCTCACTCCACCCGCTGACTGAATTAGTTGGGCTGCACGCCCATTGGTTCAGAGCATGAGCCAATGGGGGCAGCCCATATACCACAAGTCAGTCCAGATATGTGAATGAATTAATTCTATTTTATTCTATTCTAATTTAATTTTTGAGACACTGGAGTGGGTCTTTAGTGTCCCACACTGGAGGAAGGTGTTATACTGCCAAAACAGGGATTGGGCACCCTAATGTTGGTACATAGAGAAATAGAAATATTCAGCAGATAAGACTGGTAGGAGCATCTAGACTGCCCATGACAATTAATATAAATATATTTTACAATAACATTCCCTCAGCCCCTTTGCCTTGGAGTTAGTGAAATGGGGAAAAGGCTTTCTTTGGTAAACGCCAACAAGTGTTTACCTAAATGAGGGCTGAAGAATCATATTATGGGTTCTGTTTGACCCTAAAATGTACAGGGGATTTTAGAAAGTAGTGCCACAACCTCCACACACATCTGCACAGCAGCAATAGTATTGCCACAATTTGAAGCATTTTGCACAGGAGTGTAGTAATTTGTAGAAGTAGTGTGGCAAATGTGACACTATCAACAGCCAACACAAAAACATAGTTCCAGAGACTATTTTAAAAACAATGCCAGAATTAGGTTCCTCCAGGCCTCTAAATAGGTAAACACAACTCTTGTATGTTTACCAGCAATGAGTTTTTAATTATATATTTTTTCTGCATTACTAACTGAAACAATATGGCAGAAGCAAGAAATAACAGAAGCCATTTCATGAAAGAGAATGGCACTTTTGCATGAAGAGAATTAGCATTTTCACAAGGGACAGCTAATTTTCCCATAGAAAATAATAATGGAAAGCTGGAAATGTTAATAACTTTTAGACAGATTCATGTTTTTCTCACCAAACCTTAAAAAGCACATCTGTGACCTAGACTCCATATACCCTGAAAGATTCAGACCAAGTAGCAAAGTGGTTTTGGAGAAATGGAGTGACAAAACATTACCAAACAAGTGGTATTTTCACATTTTTGACATTCAGTAGCTCTGTCCTCGTGCATCCAACCAGAACAAAACTTGCCAGATCCAGAGATCTATGGCACCAGACAGAACATGGAAAATATCAGGTTAATTGGTCAAATGGTTGTAAAGTTAATAAAGTACAAATCTTGGGGTTTAAAATAGAAGTGACGGTTGAACCCACTATGTTGCCACTATAATATATACACATATATTCAATTCAATTCAATTTTATTTTACCAAGAATACACCATTGAGAATGATTCATTTACAAAGTGGTCCTGGAGGACAGGCAAAACAGTTCAAATGCACATTACAAAGTTGCATAACAAAAGCATGGACAATAAAAGTATGAAACAGGTTTACAGTACATGGGATTAACAGCAGAGTTTAGCATTATGGCAACATGACATTCAATAGATTACACTTCAAAAGCATACATGGAGCAAAAGAACAGTCCATGAAGCTACTAGATACATACTGTATTAGTGCTGTGTTAGCTCAATATAGAGACTAGAGGATGGATGGGAAAATGGATCAGCAGGAGGGAGAAGAGGAGGAGGAAGAGAATAGAGGAAGACTGCAGCATAGAGCTATGTAGAAGGTGGTTGAAGAAAAACAGGGATGAAGTAGTAGGCAAAAGAATGAGTGAATGGGCAGAGGAAATCAGAAGAGAGGAAGGGCAGTAATGGCTACATCTACAGAAGTCACATGGTTGGGGCAATTAGCACAACAAAGCCTAAACAGTTGACTAGGTATAGCATTAAAGAATCACGTGTCATGAAACACATGTCTATGTCTTCTGTTAGCACCCTTTGCAAACTGTGTGAGAGGCCTTTCGGCACCATGCAATTCTGCTTAAAGTTGGACCAGCATAACATTCTGTGGTGATTTGCATATGCAGCCCATGATGTGTTGCATTGTGGGCATGTGTGATTTTTGTATTTTCTTGAAACTTGGCTTCCCAGCCAAATGCCCTTTGAGGTAACCCTTGCCTCAGTGTTTGCACACAGAGGTTCTTTGTCTTTGAAATAGTTTTTATTTTAATGGGTTCACCACAATATATCCAAGGCACACTGCCTTAAGGTAGCTGGTCCATTCCACTGGAGTGTCAAACAGACGCGGCATACTGATGAGTCCTGGTAGAATGAAACATGTGTCTATGTTTTCTATTAGCACCCTTTGCAAACTGTGTGAGAGGCCTTTCGGCACCATGCAATTCTGCTTAAAGTTGGACCAGCATGACATTCTGTGGTGATTTGCATATGCAGCCCATGATGTGTGTTGCATTGTGGGGGCATGTGTGATTTTGTATTTTCTTGAAACTTGGCTTCCCAGCCAAATGCCTTTTGGGTAACCCTTGCCTCAGTGTTTGCGCAGAGAGGTTCTTTGTCTTTAGGTATAGCATTGACATTTATCTACCGATGCAGATTTTACCATCGATTTAAAGGAGTTTGGACAATCAGCTGTGTAAGTTTTATGGTATCTTAGATAGATACATAGACACATAGACACATAGACAGTGTCGGCAGATAAGGGACTATGGCCCACCCAGTCTGCCCATTTGAGCTTGTAAGTTCAGTTTGTTTTCCTAGAAGTCTGTTGCCCTTCCCCCTGACCTCCAGAATTCCTTTATGTCTATCCATGCATTCTTAAATCCGTGATTGTTTCAGCCCTACCACTTCCTCTGGCAGGGTGTTCCACTTGTCCACCACCTGTTCTGTGAAGAAATTCTTTCTCATGTTTCTCTGAATCGTCCTCCTCCAACTTCATCCCATGCCTCTAGTCCTGGAACATCTTTTCGCTTAAAAATAGTGTTTTCCTGCACCCTGTTCCTCCCTGTAAGATACTTGTATGTCTCTCTCATCTATCCTCTCTCTCCTCTCCTCCAGGGGAGTACATGTTCAGTTCCTTCAACCTGTCTTCATAGGAATTGTGATGCAATCTATGCACCATCTTTGTTGCCCTCCTCTGAACCTTCTCTCCCTGTCTATGTCCTACGTGGTATGGTCTAGAACTGTACACTGTACTCCAGGTGGGGCCTCACTAGTGTCTTGTATAGCGGATTAGACCTCCCTTTTCCTGCTGGTGATGCCCCTGCCTATACATCCCAGCATCCTATTTGCTTTACCTGCTGCCTTGTCACACTGTTTCTCACCTTGAGGTCATCAGAGATGACAACCCCAAGATCCCTTTCCTGCTTGTTGCATGCTATATCCTCACCCCCCAACTGATATATTTGTGCCAGGGTTTTTGTGCCCCATATGCATTATCTTGCACTTCTTTGCATTGAATTTCAACTGCCAAACCCTGACCATTCTTCAAGTTTCTGCAGGTCGCTCTCATTCTGTCTACACCTCTGTGTGTCTACTCTGTTACAGAGCTTTGTGTCATCAGTGAACAGTGAAATTCTGCCTTCTAGGTCCTAGCAATGTCACTGATGAAGATGTTGAATAGGGCCAGTCCTAGCACTGATCCCTGTGGTACCCCACTGGTCACTCTTCCCTCTGTGGAGTGACAGCCATTTACCATCACCATCTGTGTCCTGCCACCCAGCCAGTTTCCTACCCACCACACTACTGTCCTGCCCACACCCATATTCCCCAGTTTGTGTAATAGTCTTCTATGTGGCACAGTGTCAAAGGCCTTGCTGAAGTCCAGATAGGCCATGTCCACTGCTCTCCCTGATCCGCCTCCCTAGTCACCCAGTCAAAAATTCAACTAGGTTGGTCTGACATGACCTCCCCTGGTGAAACCATGCTGCCTTGGGTCCTGTAGTCCACTGACAACTAGATGTTCCACCAATCTCTCCTTCAGTAGCACTTCCATGATCTTCCCCACTACCGAGGTGAGGCTGACTGGTCTTTAGTTCACTGCTTCCTCTTTGTTCCCACTTTTGTATAAGGGGACTACATCTGCTGTCCTCCAGTCTTTGGGTACCTCCCTGTTTCCAGTGATTGGCTAAACAGGATAGCCAGAGGTTCAGCCACCACCTCTCTTAGTTCTTTAAGGACCCTGGGTGCACCCATCTGGCCCCATTGCTTTATCAACTCTTATTACTTCCAGTTCCTTCAGAACCCTTTCTCGTAAAGGGACTTGTGTCCATTTCTGCACCATTCTCACCCTTGTACTCCTTCAGACCCATTACCTCCTCTTCCTCATTAAAGACTGAGCAGAAATACCTGTTCAATATGTCAGCTTTACTGTTGTCATCCTCCACGTGGCCCCATCCTCCCCTTCAGTCTCACTATCCCCTCCTTTGTCTTTCTTTTTCACTTATGTACCTGTAAAAGTTTTGTCCTCTCACCCACTGATTTTGCAATGTGTTCTTCTGTCTGAGCTTTGGCTTCCTTACTGACCTCCCTGCCTCCCTTTGCTTCTCCTGGTACTTCTCCCTATCCCTGCTGCCTGTGTCTTTTGTATTGCCTGAATGCAATCTTTTGGCTTTCACTTTCTTTGCTACCTCTTTGGAAAACCATAATGGCCTCCTCTTCCTTTCTCTTGCTAACCTGCTTAATGCATAATTCTGTTGTTCTTGTAATCCCCATTTTAAATACTTCCACTGTTCCTCAACCCTGATTCCTGTCCCATTCCCCTTAATGCCTCTTTCAAGTATCTCCCATTTTCCCAAAGTCTGCCCCCTAAAATCCAGGATACGTGTTTTTGTGTGGTTTGGTTCTGCTCTTTCTGTGATTTCAAACCACAATGACTGGTGGTCACTGTTTCCCAGGTGCTCCCCACTGTTACCCCATCACACTGTCCCTGTTTGTGAGCATAAGGTCCAGTATTGCCTTCTGCCGAGTTGGTTCCATGACCAGTTGCTTGAGGAAGGCACCCTGAAGGGAGTCAGGATAAATCTGCTCCTAGTTGATGCTGCTGCTGGGATGCTCCAGTCCACATCTAGAATATTGAAGTCTCCAACCAGTACTACTCACCCTTGTCTGCCATCCTTTGTATGGCTAGCATCAGCTCCCTATCTGTTTCTTCCTCCTGGATTGGTGGTCTATAGACCACACCTGTTCGGATGTCTGTCCCCATTTTCCTTTCCAGCTTAACCCACAGTATCTCTCCCCATTTTGTTCCTCCTGGATCTCTGTGCCTTATGTCATTTTTCACATACAGTGCCACTCCTCCTCCCTTCCTGCCTGCTCTGTCTCTTCTGAATATATTGTAGCCAGGTGTGGCATCTCCCAGTCATGGTTATCATTACACCAGGTTTCAGTGATAGTATTCCACAGTGAGGGTATAGAGTAACTGAGAGGTGGTGCCAAATCAGGACCTAATTCTGGGGATATTGAGTAAAAATATCATAACAACTGAGACAGTACAAACATGCGGAGGTATTAAAAGGTCATAGATATAATTAGGCAGTTTCATTGAGAGAACTCTGTAGGCCCAGAGGGAAGCATTACGGCATCTTCGAACGGCTAAGGACAGCCAGCCTATATGTGCATAGAGTGTACAATGATTTGTGTTAGATGTGGCATTAGTAACAAACCTTATCATCCTGTGGTAAATTACATCAAGTGTTGCAGGGCAGTTTAGAACCATGGTGGTATATTATTTCAGCATAGTCAGGAATGGGTAATAAGGTTGATATGACAAGCCTTAGCTTAGCTGGAGGTTAGCAGATTCCAGATCCTGTTAAAGAGTCCTAGCCTTTGCTTAAGTTTTTAGTAATTTCTTCTACATGAGTAGAAAAGGAAAGTCTGTGGTCTTGCCAGAATGCAAGATATTAAAATTTATTGACAGCCTCAATGGTTTCAGCTCAACAGGGTTGTGAGCAGAAGGTTAGAAGGGAGGAATTTAGATCGCTCAGTTTGTCATGGGGTGAGAAAGCATAACTTTAGTCTTTTGGCATTGAGTGATAGTTTCAACTGTAGTAGATTATGTTGTAACAGGGTAAATTATTTATGGAGTTGAGACATGCAGCTTTAATGAAGGGTTTTGCAACATAGATGACCATTTCATCTTCAAATAATGAATGCTTGCTTTTGCAACCTGCTGGTTGATATTATTATATATGTAGCAAAAGGAGAAGCCCAAGTATTGACCTTGTGTGATGCCTTTTGAAGGATATTAAGTGGGGATTGGTTGCCTTGAGCTATAACTTGCTGCTGCCTTCCAGTAAGAAACAGGAGCACTGGTTGTAGGCCGTGTTATCAATTCATAGATACATAGATACATAGACAGTGTTGGCAGATAAGGGCCCATGGCCCACCTAGTCTGCCCATTTGAGCTTGTAAGTTCAGTTTGTTTTCCTAGAAGTCTATTTCCCTTCCCTGACCTCTAGAATTCCTTTATGTCTATCCCATGCATTCTTAAATCCGTGATAATTCCAAGGTTATTCAGCTGGGATAGGAGGTGTTAGGCCAACAGTGTTGAACTCTTTACTTAAGTCCAAGAAAAGTACAAACAGAATTGTTGGCATCTAAGGGAGTCTGTCAGTCATTGTGACTTTGATATGGCAGTGACAATGCTGTACTTGGGCCAAAATCCTTTCTGAAGAGGGTTAAGGAGATTGACATTTTCCAGAGCTGGGCATTAACACATTTTTCCAGGAGTTTAGATAAAGTGGATAACAAAGAGATATGTCGATAAGTGGTTAGATTAGAAGGGTTACCAGATTTAAGGAGAGGGATTACATGGGTGACTTTCCAAGCAGATGGAAGTACATCTTGCAACAGGGATAGATTAAAAGGTAGGTGTTCAGTGGAGTGTGAGAGTGGTAGCCAAGTGTCAGAAAAAATGGATCAAGACAATTGCAACCCGCTCTTTTATTAGGGTCGAGGGATAGGAGGAGGTTTCACCTGTTTTAAGGTAATTGTACTAAAGCTGAAGGCGGTGTCCAGTCCAGGTACAAGGCAGGTGGAAGAAGGGTCTGACCATTAGAATGTCTAATTTTGCTTGCATTTTATCTTCATTGCAAAATACTCTGTTAATGCATCAGTTAGGTTTCTATTACAGTGACAAAGTCTGGCATTCAGTGTTCGGGTTACTTATCTTACCACCCATATTACCATCGTCCACATACCAACAGGTATTAGGGTGTGCCTTGTGGGTCATGAGGCTAACTTTAGCCCATTCCATGTGTAAACAAGCTGAGATTGTACAGTATAGGAGAATGGGGTGAGGGTTAGGCCCGATGACCCAAAGGCACACCCTGAACCTGTTGGTGTGTGTGGAACAGGGGTGGGGTGGGTAGAGTTGGAACCCTAATACTAAATATCCAGACTTTTGTGTCCTGTGATAGAAACCCTAACTGATGCATTAACAGAGTTTGATGTAACTAATTTCCTTACTTTATGAGATAGTATGATAGTATACTTATTTTACTGTGGAAGTGCAGGTTCCTCTGTAGATGCACATGTAGGTGTCAGCGTAGCTCAGTTAGTTACACATCCACTTCTGGACCAGAAGGTTAGGTGGTTCTTGTCCCACACCGAGGATTGGACTTGCACACTAAAAATAGCTGGCATCCGAGTGCAGTATTGGGGTGTTGTACTGCTGGGGTGTGCCGTCCTTCAGATGAGACGTTAAACCGAGTGCCTTCTGCCCATCCTGGTGTTGTCCTGGTGGGTGTCCAGGTGGAAGTAAAAGAACCCAGGTCACTCTTACAAAAGAGTAGGGAACATTCCGGTGTCCTGGCCAACATTCCCCTTCCATAAACCGGTTCATGCATTATCCAGGCTGTGTGTGGATGATGATGTGCAATATGGCCGACACCACACATTCAGTCACTTCACTAACAGTCTAGCATTGCTTGTAAAGCGCCTTGGATGTATGAAAAGCGCTGATTCTTCTTCTTCCTCTTCTTCACATATGTATGTAGTGTGGAAGCATCAAGAGGGCCCTTCACTTCCATATGTCATATATCATACAACAGTCCCAAGTCCTTCCTAACCAGATTGGACACCCTCTGCAACTCCTTCTGTTGCGTTGCTCTCATCTCCCCTCTCTCATCCATCACTGCAACCTCTATCACTCTCTATCCCTTACTTCTAGAAAATCACCAACTTCTCCACTATGCCAAATTTGTGTCAAAATTCTGATTTGAGTCTCTCCTCCCTTATCTCTCATCCTTAATATCCACTCTACCTCTCTGGATCATTGCCTTAGATCATATGACTCTGTCTACTGGTAATTCCTCATTGCTTGACTACAGTAAGTCAATCGGCCTTCATGCATCATTTCTCCCAGCTTTGGAATGCCCCCAAATCTGCATATCTCCCTCCCCACTCCTTAACTATACCCTAAACAACTACCTCTCGATAAACTTTACCTGCTGTTAATCACACTGCCATTTTCCATTCTCTGCTCAACTTTGTCACCCTCTTCTACCCTCCTTTCATCTATCTTAGCTCATTAAATAAGCTGATTCTCTTATGGATTGCTCTAGCTGCTCTCTTAGTGCCAATGGATGTACTTACACTTGCATGTATTGAAACCTACAATATGCTCAGTATTTATTTAAACCTGTTGTCATGTTACTGCCTCCTGATTCTATGCATATTCTGTGTTGATGTTTAATTGGATTGCACATACTTGTAATATTGTTCGATGCTTAGATATAGTACATTATGTAACCTGTTCTGTATTGCTGCTTATTGCCTCACATCACTGTTCATTTGTCATTTTGACTGTTAAAATTTGTAACTTATGTATGCTCTTCCTCCTGTATACCTATCCCCAGGACGTACCATGAGATGAGCAACTTGTTGTTCAGTGTGCCTTTCCTGGTGAAACTTTTCAATAAATAAATAAATAAAGAGTGACTAGATGTCAGCATAGCCACCTTATTACCCCACCTCATGTACCCTGTTACTGAGAAATTGTGAAATGCAAGGCAAAACAAATAATTATGTACCTGCAAAGCTATTCTGTGCCACACATTTGAAAACACATTTGAGACAGGATGCAAAAAATGACAGCTGTACTGTTCATAAGGTGGTGTGAAAAAATTACTGTGTTGAGAATTTGGTGGCAGAATATTGAAGAGTACTGAAGTTATGCCTGCATAGAATAAATTCAATGGACACATGTAACTTCAGCATTTTTAGGAATTTTTCAACAGATTTTCAACATGGCATTTTGGGGTCCCCACCTCATGAACACTGTTACTGTCGGTTTGTTGATTGGTCCCAAAGGTGATTTCATGCAGTGAATGTGCCATTCTGCACCACAGGAATGTAAACATGATTCAGGCAAGAGGTGACAAATTACAATTGTACTGTTCATGAGGTGGTGTGAAAAAAATGGTAGTGTTGAAAATTTGGAATGAAAATATTAAAATTGCTGAGTTAGGAGGGTGTGTGAAAAAATGTCAAGGAATGCACATAATTCAGGATTTTGTTGGTATTTTGCAACAGATTTTCAGCATGGGCTTTTGGGACCCTACCTCATTAACACTAGCACTGTTGTTTCATTATTTGGCCCTTAAAGGATGGGTTGCTCAGCGGGAGGGTCAGGATGGGGTGGGGAGGACAAAAATAAAAGGACACTGCAGGACAGTTTTCTTCTTTACAGGAAGTTCTTTAAACATATTTGGGGGCACTGGGAATTGGGCTACCCAGTGTCCCAATGTGCTGGTGGGGGTGGGATAACATTTCAAGCACTGGGACTGGACCCCGATACTGGGGGGAATAAATAAAGAGGGTTGATGGGGGAGATGACGAGGGACCATTTTATTTTTTATAGGGACATATCAATTATTTGGGACACTGGGGTGGGCTCCTTGTGTCTCACAGTACTGAGGATAACTGGAGACACTGGGAGAGGCTTCCCAGTATCCCATGTTTGGGAGTGCTAATGCTGACATGGGGATTGGGCACCCTAATGTTGGAAAAAACATTTTTTTACAAATAAATACTTTGGGACACTGGGAGTGGGCTGCCCAGTGCTCCACACAGGCTGGGGAGGGGGGGACTGCTACACCAAGACAGAGATTTGGCACACCGATGTTGAAAGAAACTTTTTTTAAATTAAAACATACCTTGGCCCCTTGAAGGCAATAAAGGATAAATTATCAATTATTAGGTAAACACCAACAGATGTTTACCTAAATGGAGGCTGAGGAATCTGATTACGTTATTATTTTATTAAAAAATGTCTGGGAAAGATTTATTTTTTTACAGGGGCTGATGTGTTTTAAAGTAAAGTAGTCGACAATTTGCGGCAGTTTTCATGAAACAATGCAGCAAATTGCAGTAGTTTTGCACAACAGTTCTGCTAGTTGCATGAAAATTGCCACAATTTGTGGTAATTTCACTAAAACAGTGCTACAAATTGTGACGCTACTAATGGCTAAATTAACACATTTCAGGCAAATATTTGTAAAATCTAATGACAGTATCGTGTTCCTCTGACCCCAATTAGGGAAACACTGCTGTTGGTGTTTACAAAGGAGCAGTATTTTTCGAATGACAGCATTTTTAACCGTGGCTAACTGAAAACAAGATGGTGGAAGTGTGAAAGTACAAAACCCATTTGCAGCAGTTAAAAGTACTTTTGTGAAAGCAAAAGTGCTTTTGAGGTAAATATATGTTTTTTCCTATAGGCTAAAATGGACAACTTTAATAACTTTTGAATGGATTAATATTTTCACCAAACCTTCAAAAGGCACATCAGTGGCCCAGCCCCATATACCCTAACAATTTCAGACCGCACACCCAAAGCATATCAGACTTACAGACGAGCAAATAATTTGCAAAAAAAAATTTGTAAATTTCACATTTTGGCACTGTGCTGCTCTGCAACTGCACATCTGAATATAACAAAAGCTTTCCAGATCCAGAGATCTATGGTACCAGACAACACATGCAATATTTCAGCCAATTTGGACAAATAGTTGCAAAGTTATTAAAGTCAAAATTTGAGTTTAACATAGAAGGGGTGAGCAACCCCTACTATACTGCTCTACTGTGCCAGTATAAGATATATATACTGTATATATTATACAGTATATATCATAACCACCATGATGCAACATAATAACTTGCAGTAAATGACATGTTACAAAATATTGCAGTCAAAACAGCTTAATTACCATTTAATGCCACAGTTCTCTTCATTGTACTGCAGCATTTTCTAATATATTACAGAATTGCTGCATTGCATCCTGACTGGTTCATCTGTACATGCACACACACACACACAACAAATCTCTCTCTATCTATCTATCTATCTATCTTCATTGCCAAAAACATCCTTAATGCACTAGTTAAGATTAAAGCAACAAAAGTAGCAAAATGAGGTGTTAGGGTTTGAGATGCTACTTTTCTTTAGTTTTTATAAACACAAGAGTGTTTTTCTATAATTAGTTTTTAAACGCATGAGCTACAAAAAAAAAAAAAACTTTGACCACATTCATTGGGGTTTAAGAGATTCAACCCAGGGTCAATGATCATAGTCCAGTGCCTTAGCCACTACACTTATTGTCTTCTTCGATATCATTGTGTCAGTGTTCCCTTATCCAAAGTCAAGACAGATCCAAACTAAAGAAGTCAATAATGCTTTCCTGTTTGTCTGTACTGCCAAGTATCTTTTTAACATTGCATATTTCTAAGTCATTGAATTTTCTGAACCTTTTCAGATCACATGAACACAAAATCAATACTCTAATGTTTATTTTAACATAAGTTAAAAATAACTACTTTCCTTCTGTATCCCTAATGTTTAACATACTGATTTTTAGCCCATGTTTCAAAGCAATTCACACTTCCAAAAGAGGGCTAGCTTGTAGTTTTCACCCAATTTTTCTAATTCCCTCAATTAAAACAAAACAGGTTTAAGCACATGATCATTTATGAGGTACGGTTACAGTGACATTTTTGAAAAACATAGGCACAGAAGGAACTGTTCTTCTTGCAATGTGAAAAGGAGAAACCAAAAGAAATTGTTGTAAACAGTAATTCTGAACAGACTAAGCTTCCCAAAGAGGAAAGCTTGTCATTTTAATCTAATTATGTAATTCCTCAATTTGAAAAAAGGGTATACCAATATATTGGGAGGCAGTATAGCACAGTGGTTTAAGGCTGTGAGCTGCAAATCTGGACATCTGGGTTTGACTCCCACAGCCCCACTTGCATACTATGTGACCTTGATCAAGTCACTTAACTTCCTGTGTTCCCAGGTTGCACCTGTAAACAACCTTTCAGCTTTGTGTTTTACTCTTGATGAAAAAAAAAACTGAAATAATAAAAAATTACACCTATGACTATTCATGAGCTATGGAGTGACTCTAGGCATCCAAGCCATACCCCTTTATATAGCTATTTTGAAGTGCTTACTGAGCTTGCTCAGAATCCAAAATTTTAAAATTTTAATAAGTTTGGAACAGATTAATATTTGTTCACCAAACCAGTGAAAAGCACCTCTGTGGGCTAAGTCCTTTCTGCCCTGAAAGTTTTAGAACAAAATTCAAAACCATCTGGGCACAAGGCAATGAAAAAAAACAGCAGAAAAGTGCTTTTTTACATTTTTTTCTATCAGCATCTGCACATCTGACTGGAACAAAACATAGCACATCAAGAGACCTTCTCTCATGACACCGTACATGCAAAATTTAGTCAAAATCACTCTTCAGTTCGGTCTTTAATCCTAATCCAGTAACCATACATGCCATAGATGAGGTGAAGTCTATACTGGCCAAATACAAATTGAGCTTCAGGGTGTTATGAACAGGCTAAAAATTAAATAAAAACAAATCCCTAGGACCAGACTGTATACACCCTACAGTCATTACAGAATTAGCAGACCAAATAGCTCAACCCCTAACATATATCTTTCAGGCTCCATTAGATAAGAAGGAAGGAAGTGGTAAAAGCTTGGAGGAAGCAACAGTCATCCCAATCTATGAAAAGAGAGCTAGGACTGACCTGGCAAACTTATGGCCAGTGAGTTTGACCTCGATTATGGGTAAGCTATTACAGGAATATTAAAGGACCTAATTTTAGCACATCTGGATACAAACAATATGCATGATCCATCTCAGCACGGTTTCACAAAAACTACAGTATATCATGCCAGACCAACTTGTTGCAATTTTGTGAATGAGTCAGTAAGGCATTAGATGAAGGACAAGCAGTGTATGATGTCTTCCTTGACTTCTCCAAGGCTTTTTGATAAACAACCCCATAAAGAACTGGTTTGCTTATTAAGGAACACTGGACTAAATATTAATTTAGTTAAATGGATAGTGGTCTGGCTGAAGGAGAGAGACAGAGGGTTTCAGTGAAGGGTGTACTCTCGATTGGACTATGGTGACCAGTGGGGTGCCACAAGGCTCAATGTTGAGGCCTTGTCTTTTCAACATATTGACATCGCTGAAATATGAATGTGAAAATATATGGACAATTAAGTTTGCTGATGACTGTGGACTTGGGGAAGTGGTGGATTCAGCAGAGGATTGTAGATCTCTTCAAGAGGCGCTGGATTACATGCAGAATTGGACAAGTAAAAGTAAATTCCAACTAAATAAAAGCAAATGTTCAGTAATGCACATGGGAGAGAAAAACTGGATTGGTCATACACATTAGATAAGTACACCCTAGTAGCAACAACAGAGGAGAGGGACTTGGGGTAAAAATACAAAATGATTAAACCTTTAATACACATTGTGAAAAGGTAATAAAAAAGCAAACAGTACATTAAACTGCATTCTTAGACATATAAGGAGTAGAAGTAAAGCAGTGTTTTGCACCTGTAAGATCACTGGTGAGGTCAAGATGGAGTACTGTTCCCGGTATGACCCATATAGAAGAGGGAGATATAGATAGGTTGGAGGGGAGAGCAGAGAAGGGCAACAAGATCTATTGAAGGTATGAGGCATCTAACTTATAAGACAGACTGACTGCTCTTGACCTGTATTCTCTCAGGTATAGGAGATTAAGAGGGATATTTATGTGCTTTATCGGGCTTTCACAGACCATACATTATGTGATGACCTGGGGTTGGAATTCAAAGTACAGCCCTATGATACTAGAGCACATACATTGCAATTAAAATCAGGCAGATGGAATTTACTTAAAAGAAAGAACTGGTATACTCAGTAAGCGGTCCCTTATTTGGAATTCACTCAGTGACAGTGGTAGGTAGTCAAATTATGACAGTCTTTATAGCTGAATTGGCCAAACATTAAAAATAAAGTGAAGGATAATATAGATCTTATACATGTGGCAAGCATAATGGACAAAAGTCTAAAATGCCTTGTTTTACCTAGAAACCTATGAACTGTTGCAAAGATATTAAAGTGCAAAATGTAATGCTCACTACTGCCATCTGTAGGCAGTTGCTGAATAGCACGAGTTCCATTATAAATTATACTTACCAGGCTAGAACTGATCCTTCCTGCCATCTGTAAGACAGTCATTAAATTACACTTGAGTTCTATTATACATTCTATACTTAACCCAGCTAGAACTGAGCTCTCCTGCTATCCATAGGGCAGTCACTGAATTACACACAAATGCAATTTAAGCATTAATGCATGACAGGGTGTGTTGTTGTGAGATTAACACAAATCTAATAATAACTTTGGAATGGATTAACATTTTTCACCAAGTCAGTGAAAGGCACATCTGTGGGCAAACCATTCTACCCTGAAAATTTCAGAACAAAATTCCAAATCATCTGTGCTCAAGGTGATGACAAAACAATAACCGCAACAAACAGCATTTGTTTTACCTTTTTGCTATCCACATCTCAGAATTAGCATATCCAACCAGAACAAAACTTGGCACATCAAGAGATTTACTCCATGAGATCACACATGCAACATTTTGTGCAAATCCATTGAATGGTTACAAATATATTAAAGTGCAAAATGTAACTCTCTACTGCCATTTGTAGCATAGTCTGAATTACATGAGTTCTATTATAAATTATATATTTACCTGGCTAAAACTGATCCCTCCTGTCATCAGTCACTAAATTACACGAGTTCCATCATATATTATAAACTTACCTAGATAAAACTTATCCCTCCTGCCATCTGTAGGGCAGTCGCTAAATTACACATGAGTTATGCTTATAAATTATACACTTACCCAGCTAGAACTTATCCCTCCTGCCATTTGTAGGGCAGTCACTGTATTACACATGAGTTCTGTTTAAGTAATAATGCATGACAGGTGGTGTGTTGTTGTGAGATTTGCACACACTTAATAATAACTTTAGAGCGGATTAATTTTTTTCCCCAAACCAGCAAAAGCTCCTTTATACCCTGAAAATTTTAGACCAAAATTCAAACTGTCTGGGTGCAAGTCAATGACAAAAAAGCAGCTATTTTTGTTTTACCTTTTTATTATAAGCAACTTCACATCCAACTAAAACAAAACTTGGCACATCAAGCAATCTACCCAAGAAAACAGTTCATGCAAAATTGTGTGCAAATCTGTGGAACATTTTCAATCATATTGAAGTGCAACATTTAACACTCGCTACTGCCATCTGTAGGGCAGTTACTGGATTACAAATGAGTTCAACTAAAAATGATACATACTTACCCTGGCTAGAACTGATCCCTCCCGCCATCTGTAGGGCGGTCACTAAATTACACAAGTTCCATTATAAATTATACTGTAGAAAAAAATTGTTACAGCTGTAAAATCTTAAAGAAAATAATCATAAATCTGCTTTCAAAATCATTATACTATATTACTGTAACTGAATTTGGACATAAAGCTGTCCTCTTTTGTTGTATCAGCTAACTCTTATTTTAGTAATGGTTACAGCAGTATGTTTAGTTTAGTTAGTTTTGTTGACTGTGAAAGGAAGACTAGGATATTCTGCCTGTTTTCAGCCTCATCTGTGGGAGGGGAATACAGATGATAACCAACTGAAATTGAACCAGACTAACATGCTGTATTTTTAGTGAATAGGAGAAATTGGCCAGGACACCAGAGGAATTCCCTGCTCTCCAGTGGGGAGTCTTATGGCCATCTGGCATCTTGCCAAGATGGCTGCACCAATGGAGGCTGTGAGCATGGAGGTGTGGAAGCAGGGGAGTGAGCCTACTCCCTGTATCTGTTTTCCTAGAGGCTACCTAGTATCTACTCTACATTGCCAAAGTCTGGAAGCTTGTTTGAAGTAGTAGATGATCACGTGAGTTATTTTCCTGATATGCCTGTGATGTTGATATCATTACCTGAGGAAAAGCTGCAGCAAACTGAAACAGTTTACAGTTTGAACTTAATTCCAGAAAACTGCAGCTGCTGTCTCTACTCAATGAGGAATAACAGGCTGTTGTTTTGAAGAAGAAATAGCTGTCAACTGCCTTTTTAGTGTTGGCTGAGTGCTTCATGTTACGACCAGGAGTCTGTGGTGCATGAGGCTTCGGTTTGCTTGACGCAATACCGTCTGCTGTTACCCTGCATCAAGAGTGTGGAACCTCATCCCTGAAAGTGAACAGGTCAGTGTGCATGACGGATGAGGATTCCAAGGTAACAAAGAAAACAGTTGTATTCAGTGAAATGATGCTGACAGCTGCTTCTGTGTCTTTGCTGGTGCAACCTTCTGAGTGGTTGGCAGATGACTGTCCTTTATCAGCTAGGAATACAGTCTCGGGAGGGATTCAGGTTTCTCTACCTTCAGGGAACATGGCTACTGACCCAAATATTGCTGACTCTTTGTCAACTGTGCCTTATGTTAAAACTAAGGAGATGCTCCACACATAAAACTTTGCACAAATGATCTGCAGAGGCTTCCTGCTTGAAGAGAAATGAATAATGTCAGAAGATGGGATTTCATGGGTCCCTGTGCCTTTGATTGTTCCCCAGCCCTCTTGTTTTGACTCTCTCTGATTCTGTGCCTTTCACTTCACAGGTTGGATTGAAAGACTCACTTCAATGCACATCCTCTCATCTCAGGGATGCTCCCACTACTGATCATGACTGTTCCTCACTAGGAACACCCCTGCCCTTTCCTCACCCACAGATGCTGAACTTTAAGAATTTATGGGATAGACATAAAGGAATTCTGGAGGTCAGGGGTAAGGGCAACAGACTTCTAGGAAAACAAACTGAACTTACAAGCTCAAATTGGCAGACTGGGTGGGCCATGGGCCCTTACTGCCGACACTGTCTATGTATCTATGTATCTATGTAACTGCTTTCACTTTTCTCCCTTCTCCCCAGTGCAACTACTCTTCTGCATACTGACTCTAATTTCAAACTGATTTATCTCATGCATTCAGAGAGCCTATACAGTGGAGGAATGTGGTTAGACTCGGATACAGAGTGGGGCTTGGATTACCCCAAGATAGGGCATATGTCATTAGAAGACTGTTTAAGATTCTCTCAGTTATGTAGCCTCTGATTTATATGCAGTTATCCATATTCCAGGTGATAACACCTTTGATGCCAATTTTGCACCTCAGTTTCTCTAGACAGCTTCTGGTTTGATTATGAAAAATTAGGTATTCCACATCGTGGAGTCCTTTTATTGCCATTCCTCTCACTAAGTCCACTGTAAAGACTGTTACTTTCTTATTTAGGAATGAATGCGTCAATGTATCCAATCTTCTTTACTGGCTTAAGAAGCACTGTGAGGTATTAGATACTCCTATCACCATCATAGACTCTGAACAGGTTTGGACAGGGGTTTGGAAACTGAAGGTTTAATTGTGCAGACTGCTGCAGGTATCTTTCATCTCCCTGGGAGATTTTACATAGGTTGGGATAAGGACATCTGCTTTACCTGGACCAGCCAAAACATGCCATAAATGTGGTTCATACATACACCTTAGTTCCACCTGTGATGCAGCCCATTGTAATAGCTGCTTGGAATATGGTAATCTTCCCCATAATTGCGCAATCCTTTTAGGTACAATCTCTTTGAGGAACAGGATCACACTTTCAGTCAGTGTCCTTGGGCCTCACATAACCATACTGATGGTCTGAACCAAGGTGCCTTTATTGCCTATGGATAGTTTCAGTGGATGGTAGGGATGATTCCCCAGATTTATCTGGAACCCCATTGTGGAGTGCTCAATTTGCTCCTCCTAAAAATATAACTGAGAACTCTTCTACCCAGATTTTACGGGATGATGCTCCATGCTTGTCCCTAGTACTTCAGAGGAACTCCTTATGGAGACTCATGAAGTACCCACTGCATCTCCCATGACCGTGTCACCTCCCCAGCCCCTCATCTGGAACAAGATTTCTCTCCTGCTACCACTATGAAATGGGGTCATTAACAAAAGGAAAGGTGAAATTCTATGCTTCAACTGCTCTCTCCTTGCATAGTAAGTTTACTGCTTTGTCTTCCATCCCAATGGAGTGATACAGAGGATGAAGAGGGAGAATCAGGTACTTCCATACCTTCCTCTAAGAGGGATAAGACTTCTGATGTGGAGGAATCACAGGACTTACAAGTGGCTAAATGAGTGTGAGGCAGGACTCGTTCTCAGTTACAAATGGGAGGGATTTGTTCCCTAATTCTGTATGTCTTCCCATTTGTGTCTTTCCTTTTGGCTCTGAATGTTAACAGCATGAACTCATTCAGGAAGAGATTATTGATGTTTTCTGTACTGAAATTTCTTGATCTGGTTTTCCTCCTGGGGATCGAGGCCTCAAACTTGGAGGTGGAACCAGTCGGTTGGTCTGATCACTACACCGTGAGGTTTAACATTTGTGCCCCATTTGGAGGCCTGCCCCTGTGGAGATGGACAGTTATCACCCTTTATGGGAAGAGTCCCAAAGGCCAAGCAGTGGTGATTGACCTCTCAGAGTTTCCTGTAGCCAGCTTGAGTCCAGAGACTTTGGTGGTGGTCTATAATAAGGCTATCTTATCAGTCCTGGACTTGATTGCTCCCATCCATGTTCATATTCTCCTCACCCTCAGGCCCTTTGGTTTGGTGGCCTTTGAGGAGTTACAGTGAGTAGGACGTATGTTAGAATGGCATTGGCAGAGGTCTGCCCTGGTTGCCGACCACCTTAGATTGGATGAACATTATAAGATTTAACAATCAACGATCTCCGTGAAGAAGGCAGAATTCCTGTATGGGAGATTGCTGCCAATCAGAATCAACCAGCTCAGCTCTTCTGAACTGTCAATAGGTTTTGCAACCCAACCTTTCTACGGTTCTGAAGACCTTTTTACAAGTAGTGTGTGATGAGCTTGCTCAGTTCTTTGTGGATAAAGTGGCTGACATCAGGTCAGAGGTTTGCTCAACTCACTCTATGGGGGTGCTGATGATCAGTGCTTGGTTACCTCAGCTCGAGCTTCCTGGAGTACCTTTACCTTGCCCAAGCTCATGGATGTCATGCAGATTGTCCAGGGTATGCACCCTATGTGCTGTAGTTAGGATCTGGGCCCAACTTCCTTGATTATGGGTTGTCGGGTTATGATCAGCCCGGTCCTAGCTCAGATAGTCCGGTGCTCCTTGAATCCAGTGAGTTTCAAGACCCTTGAAGGAGGCGGTGGTAATTCCCTCCTGGAGAAAGCTTTTGGACCCAGACTCTCTGGCTAACTACAGACCATTTCAAACCTTCCCTTTATAGGAAGTGATCGAGAAAGTAGTGGTGATACAGCTGGATGACCACTTGACCATCCATAACATCTATGAATCTCTCCAGTCCAGTTTTAGTAGGAGACATAGTATCATGATGGCACTGGTCTGGTGCTCAATGATCTCCTGATGGCGAGGGATCAGAGGAACCGTTCTTTCTTGATGATCCTTGATCTCTTCAGCTTTTGACACTGTAGACCATGGGGTGCTGCTTGGACATCTGAGGTCCATCTGCAGACTGTCAGGTATGGTCCTGAGGTGGTTTACATCTTTCCTCACTGGCAGGAGTCAGAAAGTGGTGTCTGGGATTTTTCCTCAGACCCTTTCTCCTGACATGTGGGGTTCTTCAGGGTTCAGTGCTTTCCCCATGTTGTTTGCAGTGTATATGCTGCCCTCTGAGACATTGCAAGATGGTATGGGCTGAGGTTTCACTGCTATGCTGATAATACCCAGCTCACCTGTCTTTTGACCCCTTACCAGGATAGAGCTATCTCAGTACTTAATACCTGCCTTGCTGAAATTGAGGACTGGATGAACTCAGCTGGTTAAAGTTGAACTCAGAAAGACAGAGGTGATGTTAGTGAACCCAGGTCACTGGATAGAGGGGTTTGGGGCTGATCAGCCCTCTGGACTTTCTCTCAGGGGCTCACAGATCCTTTCCTTTGAAAGGGTGCAAAACCTGGGGGTAGTGCATGTTGACAGGCTGACATTATGATCTCAGGTATCGGCTGTCGTCAAGTCTTATTTTTATCATTTTAGGAATATTCCAGGATTAAGCACCTGGTTCTGTATGGGGACTAGCTTACATTAGTCCATGCCTTTGTGACTTTGCACCTTGATTATTGTGACTCCCTGTAGGGGCTTTTTGGGGTTGAAATCTGCGCTTCTGCAGCTTGTGCAGAATGCAGCATGATTGTTAACTGGGGCTTCTCGAGCATCCCATACTACTCCTGTGCTGTGCGATCTGCACTGGCTGCTGATTAGGTGGTGAATCACCTTTAAAGTTGGTTTACTGACTTACAAAGCCCTCACATGGACTGGCCCCAACTACTTGAAAGAGCTCCTTGTTCCTTACCTTCTGGTACCACAGCTGCGCTTGCTGACGAGGGGTTGCTAGAGATTCCGAGGGTGTCTTTGAAATCTTCTGGGCATGTTCATTTTATACATGAGACCCCAACCCTCTGGAATTCTCTACCCCATCCATTTGTGGAGTGCATGACTGTGGAGGGGTTCAAACAGGCTTTGAAAACCTTTTATGGAATCTTGCCTATGACGGCTCCTTATAGCTTTGTTTCTGTTTATTAGTGTATGTTAGTTATTTATCATGATGTTTATTGTTTTATATAATTGTAACTGTTTTTGTAAAGTGCCTTGATGGCCTGAAAGGTGCTTATGTGAAATAAAATGTATTATTATTAGATTATTAAATCTCTTCCTCAAGATCTCATATTTTGCTGGACACTCATATTAAAACATCTTTTGAACTTGCTACATTTCAAAAGGCATGGTGTCAGGGACGTCTTTTTGGTCCCAGGAACTGAATTCATGTAATGGGTAGGGATCCTACTTAGGGTTCTGACTTTGCTTTGAAAAGACTACTTGATCTCTCCCTGGTAGATCTCTGTTATCGAATCTCTCCTTGCCATGCTCTCCCTATGAGCAATAAACATTTATGCCCGCTGTCCAAAGTGGCTCAAGTCAAGTTTTTGAAACAGTTCAACCCTTCCTTTTACGGTATGCCCCTGAACAGCGACATTTCTATGGTGACATGCGTGATATCGACAACAGCGCCATGTCACCATAGAAGTGCTGCTGGACAAGGGCAACCCTTCGCTAGACCTGCAACCCCTCCCTGAACTAACTCTGACTGGAGTTAGAATCCTAAAGTATTGGGTGTGGGGGTTTCAGGGAGCGAAGCCACCCAAGGAAAAACATACACTATTAATATAAAAAGTGGCTCCATGTTGATTGCAAATCACTCTCAACATGGAACCTGGCACTGTGATGTCGGTCAACGTTTTTTTGCCAAACTGGCATTGTGGAGCCCTTTTTATACCACATGGTTAGTGCTGTTAGTGGGGACTTTAATTGTGCCTTGAGTTTATCAGATTGAGTGGGAAGAAACCCAATGTTTGTTCTGACTCTACCTTTCTAAAGAATATAGTAACTACAGCTCAGTTATGGGACAGTCAGCATATTTTGCCTAGGAACCCTAAAATCATGTTCATGAAGGGCTCTTTATCATCAAAAAGATTTCTTATTTTTGTTCCAAGGATATTTGGTATCCCAGTTCTCTGTTTTCCTGCTGAATCTTCTGATCATCTGGCTGTTCTTTACACATGTTCGGTGGTCCTCAACTTCCTTGTTCGCGGCCTTGGCATCTGAATAATGCAATGTTGACTGACCCCTTAATTCATTCCCATTGGTTGGAGGATTATTTTACCAGATGGTCAGTTCTCTGTACATATGAGGATTTTTCAGTATGTTTGGGTGATTCTAAATGTGTTTTTGGTTCTTTTTCCATCAAGAAGCCCATTTGTTACATACCTCTAGATATTAGAAATATTTGAATTTAAGATTCAAACTGCAAAACTTATTTCCTTATGTATTCCTCAGGTTGAGATTCTCTTAGAAATTATTTCCTTAAGTATCAGATGCTTACCTACAAATATAATATGGCTAGAACCTTGGAAAGAGAAACTAAATCTAACATGCAGGGATGAAACCTTCCTTTGAAACATTTAAGGCCTGCAACTCTAGACTTCTGAGCAGACACATGTGGGCATTATGTCCATCTGCACATATCCCTCACTTGACGATGTTGAGAGCATCATGAATACTGTGCAAGCTCATGCTCATGCACAAACAATATTTGAACTGAGCATTCTTCAACATATTCCTCTCTTTCCGTGCCACTCCACTCTTCTATATGCCTTCATTACACACATAGAGATGTGCGAAGTCCACAAAGTTTGCTCTGTGAATTATTTTGTGTATTGCACTCAATCCACGAAGAGCAATTTGCAAATTTGCCAATTCACAGAGCTCAGCTCGATCATGAAGTGTGGAATTTCGCAGGCAAAAGTGCACACTTCATGCAAAAACTACTGTCTATGTCCTCTAGTAGTGGGCACCTAACTCCCCCACACTGATTGCTAACCCCAGTGTAAAAAATATAGAAGCATTAATTAAATCTCCGTGTCTAGTGGACCTCCACCAATGGTTTAGTTTTCATTCTGTTCTTGCTTAGCATCTTCTGTTTTCTTGTTTCTATAATATCTGACTAATGGCATGATATGTATGTTGCATATTTTGCAAATAACATTCCTTATATTTTCAGTAGGAAGACCCCTTTTAGTAATTTTCCCAATGGCTGACAGAGCATTGGAAGGAGAGGAGGCAGCTAGGATAGCGGTGTCTGAGAATCGACCTCTACCCAGCCATGGCTCTACAGGAGGTTTTGATATCGTTGGACACCAGATTTGCACTGGAGCAGGTTCGACCTGAGTTGGGAGCAGTTTGCACTCTGGAAACTTCAGAAGTATTGTGCATGGAGACAACAATGCAGAAACTAATTCTGGAGACTGAACAGAAAAAGAAGGCATTACTTGCCCAGATAGAATCGGATGAGCTCCTCTTTAAACAGGAGGTAACCTGACTGTGTCTTTATTATTCTTTTACAAGTGTTGCTGAACCAATGACAGAGTTCTGCCCTTACCTGTCCCTGAGTTAGGTGTGGATGTACAGCCTGTGCAGTCCATTCCAGAGGGTTCTGGGGCCTGTATACCCCTGCAGACCACTTGCTGGCCTCAGTCCTCTTTTGGTTTGCCTTTGACCCTCAAGAGGGCCCAACAGGATGCGGGCTGGATATGGTCTGAGACTGGGACATGGGTCCCGCTGACAATCATACAGTGGTACAATGGTACCATAGTGCACCACCAAACTCGGTGGCTACCCTTATGCTTGGACTCAATGGAAGGGGGTAACTTGAACTGTCCTTGATGACCCAATGAACAGAGGCTTTTCCAGCACTCAGAGGGGTGTGCTCAGTACTTTGTCTACCAAAGGTGCTCCTCAGCCTCTGCTTGATGCTTCTCCAGTGTTTTATAGGATAAGCTTTAGATTCTGGGGATTCAACTCCACAGTTGCTCTTGGGGACATTACTAGCTCTGGTGCCTTTCCAAACCTGAATGGCATTCCACAGATGTCTGGACTGCTTTATAATAGTCACCCTGTACTTGGGTCTCCATCTACACCCCCTACCATTGCCCTGAACATTGATAAACTCAAGCAATTTGCAGATTTGTTTCAAAACCATGGGAAGCCTGACCCCACAGGCATGCAGTACATAATGGCCCAGATATTCAAGCGGCACCAGGCTGTGGCGCGAAGTTCGGATGCAGCTCAACTTGGCTGCGCGGCAGGTGTGGACTAGATGATATTCAATGGAGCTGCGCCATGGCTCAGCAGCATTGAATATCGCACCCTGACACCCCAGTGTGCATGGTGCAGTGGCACTGCACCAGCACAAGTGGCGAAGAGGGAGCATGGGGATGCGCTAGCACAAGTTCCATTGCGCCATGCACAGCAACCACGATATTTAAAAGGGAGACATGCAAATGGGGCCATAATATATGAGCAGCACATGGGGCCATTTGCATGTCATTATGGCCCCATTTGCATGCAGGTGCACTGATCACTGACGACTTGCACCTGGCACCTGCCAGGCAGCAGCCGTGGAACCGACACCCCTGCAGCCCGATCACCGGCATTTGTAGTAAAGAAAAATCTATTTCATCCTATATCCCTGGTGGTCCAGTGGACCACTATCTGCCTGATAGTGGGCATCTGTATTAACAAAGAAAAATCCATCCTATCTCCCTGGTGGCCCAGTGGACGCTATCTGCCCTATCGTGGGCATTTGTAAAAAAAAAATTCCAATATCCCTGGTGGTCTAGTGGTACCCCCACCCACCCACTGAACCACCACCCCCTCCATCCTGGTCATCCAGCGGGTGGCAGCACCCCAACTGCCTGCTTCCCGCCACCCGCCGAATGACACCCTGGTAGGGGTGCATGCCCATTGGTTCTGGCGTGAGCCAATGGGTGTCAACCTACCATACATTCAGATATGTGAATGAATCATTCACATATCTGGAATGTGAAGTACGGTAGGAGCTGCATGCCTTTGGCCATGCTTCAAACCAATGGGAATGCAGCCCTACCAAGGTGTCAGTCAGTGGGTGGTGGGACGACGGTGGTGGGGTGCTGCTGCTGCTGGCTGGACCGAGGAGGAGGTGGTATTGCTCAGTCTGTGGCAGAGGGCACCACTAGACCACCAGGGATATTGGAATTATTTTTTTTTACAAATGCCTGCAATCAGGCAGATAGCAATCCACTGGACCACCAGGGATATAGGATTGATCTTTTTTTGTTAATACAGGTGCTCCATGATTGGCAGAGAGTGGTCCACTGGGACCACCAGGATATTGACATTAATTTTTTTTAAAACACCTGTGATCGGGCATGTGGGAGTGCCTCAGGTGCAGCTAGAACTTGGGTGGCCACCCACAGGTGGTAGCTGCGTGGCAGCCCTGCAATGTGGCAGCTCAGCTGTGGCTGGCCATCAGTTGTTCCTTTTTTTGGTGTAACTTTGTGCTGGCACAGGTAGAGGTTGCGCATGCATGGCTCTGCACATCCCAGGCTGAATATAGGGCTGTGCAGAGTATACATGGGAATGCCGCCCTACTGTGCCTGCGACCATTACTGATGCACTCTGGTGCATCGGGATTTGTTCGCGACTTTTTCCTTTTGAATATCGTGCCAGGGTGCATCAGTGGGTTGCGATGGTGCAACACTGTTGTGCCATGTGCTTCCCTTTGAATATCTGGGCTCTTATTTATAAAGGTGGTTTAAATCTCCCTCCTGATAGGATCTATGTGGCTAGAAAATGACTAAAGGATTCCAGTCATTTTTGTGTGTCTGACATCTACGCATTGACCAATGCAGGGCACTCCAGCTAGGCCATAAGCTTTAAACTTATCTCAAGTCTAGACAGGCCCACTACAATCAGCATTAGGACTCCCCACTATGGACTCCATTCATGGTGGTCCCACTTACTCACCCTACTCTCTGTACCATTACAGCTGTTTTCAGAAATGAGTGTGTTAATATTGCTGACATTTTGTGCTGGTTGCACTGCTGGTGTGAGATTTTGAACCCTCCTGATCCTGTGATTGACTTGGAGCAAATGTGGACTGTGGGGTGATGAACTTGAGTAAAGTTGTTGCAATTCGACTATGGTGTCATGCACTTGCCCTGTTTTTTTTTTTTTTTTAGCTGGGCAGGGATAGAGGGACCCTGTTCTATCAGGGCCAGCCAAAGGCATGTTTTAAGTGTGGTACTCATACTAACTGCAGTAATGCCTGCGACAGTGCCAACTGTAGCCACTAACTCATTTTGTCCTTCTAGCCAAAGACTATCAAAATGCTTTCTGTTGCAACCTGTGTGATAGACTTGGACAGTCCTATGCCAAATGCCCTTGGTGTCACTTAATAGGGTTGTACCCAGTCTCAAAAGACTTGGTTTACAGAGACCAACAGAAACATCCAGCACCTCCTCCAGCCTATTGTCCTGCTACTCCTGCTGTTATGATGCAGCCAGCCTCTGTTGTGTTCCCTTTCCACTGCCTTTTGAGGTCCCAGACCTCACTGTCCCTGACTGCGCAGATGGCCAGTTACCTGGTCCATCTTCAGTAGGTTTCTCTGTGTTAACATCCTCTGGGGATCCCTCCCAGTCTCACCATATGGACGATGATTCTCAGTCAATTCAGACAGCTCCCTGCCCACCCCAGGCACCATACCCCCCCACCCTGTTGATGTCATTTCGTTGCTACTAAAGGAAAGACAAAGTGGTCAAAGGTGGCTGGTGCGCCTAAATTCAAGGGTAGATAAGGTGCTGAGGTTGTACTCCATTCTTAATAGGTTTTGTGTTTTGGCAAGTAAACAGAATGGGGTGACTCAGAGATCGATGATGGTGACTCTAGGCTTCCTCTGTCCTCTCCTCACTAATGGATTTTCCTCATTAATGGAGACTCCCCCAGGCTGTGTGAGTTCAATCCGGCAAACCTAGGTGGAAGACTAGGTCTCATGGTGTTGTAAATAAATGCTGGTTACAGTTTGTTTCTTTTCCTTTGTTTCCTTAATGGAATCCCTAAAGGTTATCACTATCAATGTGAACAGCTTGAAGAGTTTTGGGAAATTACTTGCACACTCATGGCCCTTCATGCTGTCATGGCTCACATTCTTTTATTGCATGATACATGCCTGAAAATGCAGTTTGAATTGACACAGGCTTCCATATTATGGACGGAAAGGTCTGGCTTTCTTGTCCAGTGGCCAGATCACTATGATTGTCTGGGATCTTATTTAATACTGCCGATATTCAGATCACCAGATTTGTTGAAATCTGCCCGGTACAGCACTTGCTATTGATGCTTTTTTGAATATGATAGACTCCATCTTACTACAGTTTATACCTCCAGATGAAGAGAGCCATTGTGTAATTGTTTCAAGAAGTTCAGCCCTTTTGCATACTTCTCCCTTGGTTGTGTGGGGTGGTGATTTTAATTGTGGCTTGGCCTGGGAGGATAGAGGCTTACAGATGGAAAACATTACATTGACATCAATTGTTTAAATGTGGTTAATTAGATGGCATTATTGATGGATACCTATAGAACCTATCACAGGTCTGGGGACCACACTTATTGCTGGGGTCCCTGTTCACCCATGTCGACTATCATTTTGTGTTCTGACTCATGACAGTCTTGGATGCAAGAACCTGGGGGTGAAGTTTTCAGATCCCAAGATTTTGATGTGTTCTTAACCTGAAACAGAGCTCTTATACATGAGAAGGGACCCTGATGTTTGAATTCTGTGGCCTTATAGGACCCAGGTTTGATTAAAGACTCAGAGTCCCTGTGGACAGCATGGCAGTCTGTACAATATTTATATGATGACCAGACTGACTGAAGGGTTGCAAGTAAGACTGACTTCTGGTCCTTATTTCAGTCCTATTCTGGTGGTGGCTACAAAGGAGTACCTCTGGTATCTCTCAGTCTGGGGCCAGTTTTAGACGTTCTTATCAGGAGATGAACTTGTCTTGCAATGATTATAGTGCCCAGATCTGCTCCTTGCAATCTGATACGAAGAATCTGCAATATGATAGGGATCAGCCACTCCACCAGGAGATGAAATTTTGCACAAAGTGCACAGCCCAAATTTAGGGACTGCAAGTTCCATGTAGAGAGCAAACCATGCATACCCTGTATGATGTGGCAGCTATTCTGGTGCCCACCAGGGCCAATGTCATGAGTGGCCACTGCCTTCATGAAGGACAAGTTTGCCTCTACTCCTGCCTCTCTAACTGACTTGTCCTTTCTGTCCACTCAGGATATCCCCTCCTACAAGAGTCGGACAACCTCATCTCAGATTTCCCCATCACTACAGATGAGGTACTTAGGTGCATCGACTCCTTGAAAGTGAACAGGACCCCTGGATTGGATGGCCTTAGACCTGAGTTTTATAAATTCTTCAAGGACCTGTTGGCTCCCTCACTTGCCTCTGTCTTTAATTTTTGTTTGAACCAAGATGCTTTCCTTCCTCTTTGACACAGGCTATTCTTGTGTACATATTTAGGAAAGGGAGGAAGCAGACCACTGTAACTGGTGACCTCTGAGTCTCTTAATGTTGGCTATAAAATTGTGGCAAAAATTTTGCCTCTAGGTTGGACCAGGTGGCCCCTTTTGATCAGTTCATTTCAGACATGCTCTATCCTGAACAGACTCATTCAGGAGAATGTTATTACCTTTTGGGAGTTATTTATCCTAGGCACAGTGAATCTTATGGACAGTTTTGTCCTGAGTCTGGATCAGGAAAAGGCTTTCAGTAGGATCTTTCATGAGTATCTCTTTGAGTTTTGGCTTTTTCACTTTCTCCCTCCCTTGGTGCAATGAATACATAGCCTTTACAAACATGCCCTATTCTTCCCTTGATAATCAGTTAGTTTGGGCCACCCTGTGCCTTTCAGAGAAGAGTTTGACAGGGATGTCCCATGAGACCACTCCTGTACATTTTCTGTTTGAACCCTTTTTGAGGAACACTGTGTCCATTACAGGGCTGCAACTGACACCTGTAACTTCCCCTAAAGGTCTTAGCCTATGCATATGACATTGTAGTTCTCTGTTAGAACACATCTGTGGGCCCAGCCCTGTGACAGTTTTAGAGTCCTACTCATCCCTTTCAGTTTCTATTGTTAATCTCTGTAAGAGTTGTGGGGTTCCCTTGGGATGGGCAACTCTTGCCCTCCTCCAGATCTAGCTTCCATTCTGATTTTATTGACTGACATTAACATTTTAGGAATCAGACTGGCTCAGCTGATATGGTGGTAGTAAATTGGAAATTATGCTTGCAAAAACCATGATAAAAGTGGCACGGTGGAATGACACCTGCATAACCAAATTGAAATGAATTTTCTTAATCAAATCCCTCCTGGTCCCAGTCTTTTTTATGTTAGTTATATACCCCCACACACACACACACTTGAGACCTGAATTTATAGTGTGTTTTTAGAGCTGTGTTGGGAAGTAGGTTGAATCTGGTTAGGAGGGATATAACGTATATACATAGGAAGCAAGGGTGCTTGGGTATGCTGAACCTCATTGTTTTTCTTTAATTTTTTCCCTCATTACCAATGTAATAGAGGTTTTGAGGACTGATGAGGTTGGTTATTTGCTGCCCAAGTTTGGATCTCAGTGTATCTTCCTGCATGGCAGACTACTGAGCTGCACAACTTCTGAAACTGCAGTTTGTCGCTGAGTATATGAGTGCTCTCTTCTGTGAGATTAAGGCATAGAAGTTCTTGTAAGGGTAATGATGATGGTGACTAGAAGTCATTATACCTAACTGTTATGTCTAAACATTTTAGCCTCCCTGGATCCTCCATCACCTGGCTAATTGCAGATTGCCCCCTTTGTTTTGGACATGGTATGGCTGTGTTGCCATAGGAAATTGGGTGTCAGGAATTCCCATAAGCACAAACAACTGTTGGAAAGAGTCTGCCTCTGGGCAGGTTGGTACACAACTGGAAACACAAAAGCACCTGTTTTTCACTGCCCATCTGTCCAAACATTTTGGTCTTATGTGGTTGCTACCTGGGGTGACCCACATTTTCTTTCACTCACCTATGCGGAGCTGGTATTAGGTATTTGTTTGGTACAATGGAATATGTTTGCCTTTTCTACCTTTTCAAATCCTGATGGTGTTAATTTAATATTACATTTGGCCATTTTGGTGCTCCTGGGTTTTCAGAACAAGGTAGTGTCCCATCAAGAATTGTCTGCAAACAATCAGTTAGAATTTTACACGGTGTATGATATAGGTAGGGGCTACAGTCTTAATCTGGAGGATGGGAGGTTAAGGAGGGAGGTCAGGAAGCATTTCTTCACAGAGAGGGTGGTGGACACTTGGAATGCACTGCTGGAAAAGGTCATCTTGTTGAAGACAGTGGGCAGCTTTGAGATCAGTTGTGATAGGTATGGAGGAAAGTAAGGATCATGGGTAGGGAGAATTGGAGTAGTGGGAAGGAGGTCAGGGACAGTAGCTCAAGCTGTGGATCCTGCAATACGAACAGACTTGATAGACAAATGGTGTTCTTCTGCTGGCTTCTTCATATGTTTGTATGTACATATGTCTGTATGTATGTATCTCTCACACCACTTGTCTGGGACCTCGACTCAGGCCTGTTCGCTATGGTGACCCTGCCAGGAGTACGACTCCTGGATGACATAGCCCTGAGTGTCACTGTAAACACAAGCCTCTTCACCACAACAAGGTCTCAGTCCAAGGAGATGTCCGACCTCCAAAGTCCTCAACAGTGGATCAGGCAGAAGAAGATGTTAAGATCTCAACAGCTGTGAAGGTGGATGAAGGCTGCAACAAGATGGAGATCCCCAGTCATCTTGGACTCTCCTTGCCACTGGGCACTAGATCTCCTGCTTGTCAAGTTTGTGTGGTTGCTGTAGGTGCACCAGCTTCCCCACACTAAAAGAAGTCATCTGCAGGCTTCTACTATGGAAACAACCTCCCACAACCTACCTTCCAAGCCCAGTGGTGACAGACTAGTGGTGATGGGGACAGGATCAGTGAATCTGGCAGTATCTAGCCACAAATCTGCATGTAGGCAGTGGTAGTTTGATGGTCATCTGGCACCTGGACTGGGACAGGGTGCAATTTGGCTAGCTACATGTCACTGAGCAGTCCTCTTTAGGATCCCCTCTGCTCACCCTACATGGAGAAGAAAAGGTGCCTAAACCTAGGCTGTCTCACCTTCTCCTGGCTGGATAGCCACGTCCAGTGGTATCACTCTCTCTGTGGTTGAAACAAGAAACAGACAATGATTTTTGTAACATGGGACATTTGTACTCTGATGGACAAACAGTATAGTGAATGACCAGAAAGAAGAACTGCTATTATCGCCAGGAGCTTGCAAGACATAACATCGATATTGCTGCCCTAAGCGAGACAAGATGACCAGATGAAGGCCAGTTGAGAGAAGAGGGTGGAGGTTTCACCTTCTTCTGGAAAGGAAGTATGCTGAAGACATATGCATTCATGGCATTGGCCTTGCCATCAAGAACAAGCTCATTAACCAGCTTACAGAGCTCCCAGTTGGCATCAACAAATGCCTCATGATCCTTCATCTTAAGCTCAGCAACAATTAGCACGACACTGTCGAGGATGTCAAGGAACAGTTCTACTCTAACCTTGACAGAGTCCTTACCAACATCCCTAAGGAAGACAAGATAATTCTCTTTGGTGACTTCATTGTCAGAGTCGGCGTGATTCAGATCTCTGGAATGGTATTATCAGGAAGGAGGGGTAGGAAGACAAACTCCAATGGCATCCTACTCCTGAACAAATGTGTGGAGCATAGCCTGGTCATCACAAACACCATCTTCAGACAGAGCAACAAGTATAAGACTACTTGGAGACACCTCAATCCAAGCACTGGCACCTCCTTGACTACGTCCTTGTCAGAACCCGTGATCAAAGAATGTCTACATCACGAGCCATGCGAGGAGTCAATGACTGCTGGACAGACCATCGTCTTGTCAGATCTGTCATGAACATCTGGCTCACTCAGAAACATCAAAGGTTGACAAAATCAATGCAAAGAAAATTCAACACCAAGTCCCTTCAAGACCCAGTGGTTCAAGATGACTTCCAGCAACGTCTCCAAGCAAGGTTCTCTACCATGCCTGCAGCTGATGATAACACTGAGAGATACTGGAAGGAGTTCAAGACTGCCATCCACTCAGCATGTGCTGAAACTATTGGCTATGTCACCCTGCATCACCAGGACTGGTTTTATGAAAATGCTACCGAGATTCAAGACCTGCTCAACTGAAAAGAAGAGCTCACTGCACATGGCAAGATGACATCTCATGCCAGCAAAAGAAAGAGTCATACCAGCAGCTCAAGGCAGAAGCTCAAACAAAGATCTGAGACATTAAAAACAAATTGTGGCAAGACAAGGCCAAGGAGATCCAGCTCTATATTTACAAACATGACATGTGGAGCTTCTTCTATGCTACAAGGGTCATTTATGGTCCAAGCTCCCATGGTCCCACCCTCAGATCTCAACATGGCTTGAAACTCCTAAAGGGAAATGAAGGCATTCAAGTTAGATGGAAGGAGCATTTGAAACACTTCTGAACCGTGAGTCATCTTTGATAGATGCCACTATCAATTCTGTCCTCAACACCCTGAAAGAGAATCTTTCGCCAGCCTTCCTACCATCAAGAAGTAAGACATGCCATCAAGTTGACCAAAAACAACAAAGCTGCAGGACCAGATGGCATACCGGCTGAAGTCTACAAGACTGGGGTGAGGAACTGGTACTAAAGCTCCACAAACTAATTATCTGCATTTGGAACAATGAGGAGATTCCAGAGGACTTGAGGAATGCCAACATTGTTACCATCTTCAAGAAGGAGACAAGTCGTTGTGTGGAAATTATTGAGGCATTGCTTTACTCTCCACCGCAGGGAAAATCCTCTCCCATATTCTTCTGCTGGAATCTCAGCATATTCAGACCATCTCGTGGATAACCAACATGATCTTCACTGCCAGGCAGATCCAAGAAAAGTATCGAACAACATCAGGACCTGTACATGGCTTTCATTGACCTGACAAAGACCTTTGACTCCATCAATCGTGAAGCCTCGTGGAAGGTGCTGGCCAGATTTGGCTTCCTACTAAATTCATCAAGGTCCTGAGGCTTCTGCATGACCAGATTACTGCCAGCTTTCTCCATAATGGTTCAAAGACAGACCCTTTCATCATCCAAACTGGGGTCAAGCAAGGGTGTGTCATCGCTCCAGCCTTGTTCTCGATCTTCCTAGCAGTCATCCTAGTTCTCACCAAAGGCTGCCTACCCACTGGATTTGACATCGAATACAGAATGGATGGAGGGCTCTTTAATCTTGGACATCTCTGTTCAAAGACCAAAGTTTGCAAGGCATCCATCATTGACCTCCAGTACGCTGATGACTATGCCATCCTTGCACACACAACAAGTGACCTCCAGTTTTCACTAGATCTCTTTGTAGAAGCTTACTGAAGTCTGGGACTCCCACTTAACATCAAGAAGACCAAGGTGCTCTATCAGCCTGCTCAAGACCTTGTAAATGACCCTCCACAATTCACCATCAAGGGACAGACCCTGGAGACAGTCAAGCACTTCCCTTACCTTGGTAGCCACCTCTCCCAACAGCTAACATCGCCGATGAGATTCAGCACAGGATCCATTGTGCTAGTACCTCATTTGGGAAACTGCTTCAGTGCGCTTCACTGACCATGACATACGAAAGGACACCAAGATCCACATATACAGTTCAGTAATCATCCCTACTCTTTTTATGGATGTAAAACTTAGGTGATTTACCGACATCATCTAAAGAGCCTGAGGGGTACCACCAATGATGTCTCCGTAAATCCTCCGCATCAAGTGGGAAGACCACCTCACTAACGCCAATGTTCTCACTGAGGCAATCATCACCAGCATTGAGGCAATGATCCTTGGACATCAATTCTGCTGGACTGGACACTATGTATGGATGCCCGACTCTCAACTCCCAAACAAATTTTATACTCCCAGCTCAGTCATGGCCAGAGATCCGTGGTGGTCAACGAAACACTTCAAAGACACACTGAAGGCATATCTCAAGAAAACAGATATGGACATCACAAGCTGGGAGGAGCTGGCCACCAACCGATCTCAATGGCACCAGAACCTCCATCAGGGGCTGCTTAGAAGGGAAACGCCTGCCTTGAAGCCAAAAAGAGAGAGCGTAAGAAGGAAAGGGAAAGAAACCCAGGTCAACGGCTGCTCTCCCACATGGAAATATCTGCAATTTCTGTGGATGACTCTGTGGCTCTAGGATTGGATTACTGAGCCATCTCAGGACCCATCAGTGAACCATGGTAGAGATCATTCTCGAATTGAGGGATTGCCAATGATGATGATATCTCACACTAGGTCCACCAGTTTTGGCACTCCTGCATTCACTATTTGTGAGGTTTATGGCCTACCTAGGTATGCCTGTGCTTATGTATGATTTCTGTCCAGGTTTGATCCCTACATTTGTTTCATTTTCTTTTCCTTACAATGTATAAGCACCTAACTTTTCTCTTTTGTTATTTACCTTGTGGCTTATTTTGGACTTTTATGCATTGTTTTTGCAGAAATAAAAATGCCCCTATTCCTTTCAAGAAGCGCCAAGGGAACTTTAACATTCACCTGAACAATCACCAGAACAGACAGACAGACGGACCTTGGTTTAACATCTCATCTGAAAGATTTGAACTTAAGAAGTGCAGCATCCCTTCATGATTTGCTACAGTGTCAGTATTGGGGTTTTACTCAGTGCCTGGTGTGGAATTGAACTCACAACCTTCTTATCTTCTGGCCTCCAAGTCAAATGTGCAACCTGCTGAGCTACGGACATTAATAGGCTAACAACTACCTGCTAATAGGCTGATTTACAAACAGCAATGAAGAAATCTTGGTAGACTATAAAGTTTACTTTTCTTACTCAGAGGTGCAGTCTCCTGTTTTAATAGTAGTGATTGCAGTATAGTACCTAATATGTAAATGTGCATAACAAAGTATTCTGGGTACAATATGACTTTATCTTCTATTTTCCTTAGTGGGAGTGGCAGTCACTTATTTGTGTAATGGTTACAACAATTTAAGATCTCAGATGTTTATTTTCAAAATGAGGCATTCTGCCTCAGTATATGGCCTGACACAATTTCTTTAATGAGAGAAGTAGTCTTCTACTTTTGTAGTGAGTACAGAAATATCTAGCCAGTTTTTCTAATTCTCTCAATTTTAAGGAAAAGGTATGCAAATAAACTCATGATTTTTCATGAGCTAGGCATACATTGGCATTTTTGAAAATGTGGGTACATAAGGAACTGTTCTTCTTGCAATGTGAACAAGTGAAACCAAAACAAATTGTTGTAAACAGTGATTTTGAAAAGCCCATGCTTCCTAAGGAGGAATAGCTTGTAGTTTTCATTCAATTTTGCTAGTTCAATCAATTTATTAAAAAGAGGTATGTAATAAATCAATTATTATTCAAGTGCTATGAGGTGACTCCAGGCATTCATGAATAATAATTTTTACAGCTTTTTTTTTACGTTGATTGTGCATGCTCAGAACACTCAATTTAAAATGTAATAACTTTGGAATGGATTGAAATGTTTTCATCAAACCAGTGAAAGGCACATCTGTGGTGCAAGCTCTTTCTACATTGAAAATTTCAGATCAAAATTCCACACTGTCTGGGCACAGTGTGAAGACAAAACAATGCAAACAACTGGTGATTTTATGTTACATTTTTTACTATTCACAGATCTGAATCCACATATCCCACTGCAATGAAACTTGGCACGTTGAGAGATCTAACCCCACAAGAACATGCGTGCAAAATTTTGTACAAATCCATTGAACGGTTGCAAATATATTAATGTGTAAAATGTGAGTTTTAACTATAGAAGCCCCTGCTCAACCCTAACTGTATACAAATATCCCTGCTGGTCCAGTGGAACCCCCACCCACTAAGCAATCACACCACACCCCACTCCCCCAACCTAGCATGGCCAATCTGCCATGGAGCCAGCAGCAGCACATCCTCCACACACACCACCATGGCTGCCCACTGACTGAGTTGTCAGTGAATGACTGCTAGTAGTACACCTAGAGTCCATTGGTTGACACCATCAACAATTGGTTAGAGTGTACTGTAATCTATCATTCACAACTTTGTGAATAAAACAAAGTTGTGAACAAAAGCTACAGTACACACTGCAAGTTCATTGGTCAATGGTGTCAACAATGGGCTTCTAGATATACTGTACACTGTCACTCACTGACTATCTCAGAAAGGTTGTGAACATTCCATTAAGTTATTGGTCTTAATCCTAGCTGAGAGTTTTGAATACAGAATATTAATCCAAGTTCTGAAATTAGGACCAAATTTAATTGTTTTTAATGTTTTAATGTAGCTCCACTCTATCCTATCAAATGCTTTTTCTGCATCTAATGAGAGTATATCATAACATGTTTCTTTTAATGTATCTGTTAATGATTCATCTTATATTGGATCTCAGTTGTCTTCCTTTAATGAAACCATTTTAGTCTAGATAAATTATATCAGGTAAAACAGTATCAACTCAATTTGCTAATTTTTCAGCCAAAGTTTTGGCATCTGTTGTGATGAATGAAATGGGTCTATATGATCCTGGATTAACTGGGTATTTATCTTTTTTTCTAAATAGTAATATTGTCACTTCTGACCATGATGGAGGGAAAGTATGATATACCAGAATGTAGTCAAAAGGATTATTTAGATATAGAGTGATTACATCTGAACAAATGTTTTAAGAAATCAATTGTTATACCTTCCAGACCTGGTGCTTTACCACTTTGATGAGGTTTAATGACATTACTATCAGGCCCCACCTTGGTTACGGATCTTCTTTGTGGAGCCCATATTCAAGGAGTCAGGTGGATCAGATTGAGAGCGCAACACAGGTTAACAAAATAATTGGTGGTTTGTAGGGCACAACAATGAGAAGGGGTTGCAATGTTTAAGATTTTATAGCCTGGAACAGAGGAGGATCATGGGTGACTTATTAACCATGTACAAAATAATGCAAGATGCTGAACTCATGGATGAATTGGGTATTAAAATTCAGGTTAAACCCAATTACTTTAGGTCAAATAAACTCCAGATTAAGGTTGACACAGTTGTAGAAAATAAAAGCTTTAACCTCTTCCTTCAGTGAACAGGCAGGATATAGAAGGACCTACCTAATGATATGGTAAGCGACAGTTCGGAGATATTGAAGAAAAATTGATACTGTATTACTGAATGGAGGGTCAAGTTGGACCCAATAAATGGATGGATGGTATCAAAGGGCATATAGCCTTCTCCTGTCTATTACCCAGTATGACTACACAGTATGATTAATCATTTCTTATGTTGACATTTCTGCTTCTAATTTTAATATATGATCATTTTGCAGGGTAGATAGAAGTATGGATTGTAAAATTGTGATGTAACTGGTGCCATTCCCTCTCTGATGTACATAGTTTTTTAGTATTTTGTAAATATCTGATTCATTTCCTCTGGATCAGAGGTAATAGTACCATTTTTGTTCTGAATGCTAATAATTGTATTCGATTCCAGCTTTTTCTCAGCTGTTAGGACAAGATTTTATTGGGTTTGTAACCCAGTGCATAATATTTAGTACATGTCATTAATAGTTGTCTCTCTGGTTCGTATGTGGCTAGGTTATAGTATGTATTCCGAAATTAAGTAATTCTTGTAGCAGTTTTGGTCCTTCTGTCTGTCTGTACAGATTTTTTCTTTTGATTAATTTGGTTTCCTAGTGTTTCTATTTTTAATTTTCTATCTTTGTTTCTTTTACTACTGAAAGAGATTGTATCCCTCTGATGTATGCTGTAAGTGCATCCCATACCACTGTTTGGGGATTCTGTACTGTTCTTGTGGATAAAAATTGAAGTATTCATTGTCTGATTTTATTGTGATACTGAGGTTCTCTCAATACTGTGGGATCTAGCCTGAATGAATAGATAGGTTTAGATGTTTTGGTGTTGATCGTCAGAAATACCTGACAGTGATCTGAAATTGGAATTTTATATTGGATTTTGTTCCTTCAATAAAGTAATGACTCAGAGAATAATAACTATTTATCCAAAAATAAGAGTGTTGTATCCCAGAAAAGAAGGAGCATTGAGTAGTTAAAGGTGAATGCTCCACAGGTCTATTAATTTGAAGTCTGTAATAAATTCAGATACTTTTACTGATGCCGACTGTTGTTTTTCAAACCAAAGATGTGATTTATATAGTGTATTGTTATACTAAGTTAAAATCACCCCCATTATGATTGGAGATTTAAATGAAGAAATCCTCAAAAGATCTAATTGAAAAACAGAGGAATTTTCTTTAGGTTTGTAAATATTAACCATTATGTATACATTCCATTGATTGAAATTTTGCAAATAATATATTGTCCTAATTTATCAATAAGGAATATACGCATTGTAACACCTATGTTTTTCTTAAAGGACAAGTAAACAGGCTTTTTATACATTTAGATTTTTTTAAATTACTCCATGGGTTTGTAAAGGAGATGCTGCTGTTTACATTAATATTGAAACAGCATTTACTAAAGTAGGAGAAATGTAGTTTCATAACATTTGAACATTTTAAACACAGCCTCTCTGATTCAAAAATCCTGCTCTGAGAATCCTAATATTGCTGCCTTGATAATGTCAATGAAGTGAGAGAGATGCCAGCTGTATAGATGTTTTATTGCTCCACTAACTGTATTCAAATGTGAATATTTTTAAAATGAAAAATTATAACATGGTACTTTGAGCACGAAAATTGTTCAGCACAACTATATCTACAAAATGGGAGGTCTTTCATTTATAGATACCATTTAGCTTATTTATAATTAGCAAAAACAACAGAAAAATCAGTTTTCTTTTCACTTTTGCATAAACAAATGCAAATAGCTTTAACACAAAATATGATAGCATGGTAATTTGAGCATATATGTGCAACACAGAAATATCTGCAAATGAGTGGTGTTTCATTTATAGATACATTTTTTATAATCAGCAAAATGGCAAAGAAATCAATTTGTTTTTTTTGATGTATGGCATAAATGGAATATGCTACCTCCTTACAGGAAATACTGTTGATATTTTTGTTCTTGTGTCTTTCCCAATTAACCAAACAGCAATTTGCTTTTAAATAGCTCCCACCTCCTGCCTTATGAATGGGGCGGTGGGGGGCTGCCAAACTGTTGTACATTTAATGGGCCAGATTTTGAACAATATTTCCAGTAATATTTCCAGTAGGGAGGTAGCATATTCCATGTATGCCACTGCCTCTCCTTTATGAGCCTATGGATTCATTTAAAAAATGTATAAAAGCTTGTTTACTTGCTCTTTAAAGAACACAGCTACCCTCTGAGTTTAATTAAATGTGATTTACTCCTGAACAACTCTTATACTGGGAGTTATACTGGGAGGTATAGACATACAAAAGGCTGAGGCCCATATAGCATGTCTCCAGCCAAGCTGGTATATTCCATATTTATTATGATAATAATGTATCAAGTTTATGTTTAAAACTGGCATGATCAACATTTTCTACTAGAGAACTAGAAGGAATTCACAAAGGAATTATCCTTTGTGTATAATAAAATCTCCTTTTATTTGTTTTAGGATATGTCAGGGTCAATTGGTATTTATGTCTTCTAAATTACAGTTATGTTGTTGTAGGATATGTCTAGTTGTGTACGTAACTCATCATCATTATGGATCTTGTGCATGAATAAGACATCCCCTCTTTTCTTCTTTGTTCCAGGGAATACATTCCCAACTCTTCCAGTCTTTTCTCATAACTTTTGGTGGAAATATCATCTACTAATTTAGTTATTCTCTGTTGAACCCTCCATTCTATTTATGTCTCGCCTGAGATAGTAGCTCCACAGAGGGGAACAATAATCCAGATGTGGTCTCACATAGGCCCTATATAGTGGCATAATACATCTTCTATCTCTGGAAGCAAAGCTTCTCTTTATACACCCTATTAGCCTATTAGTCTTATTTATAATATTGTTATAACGAACTTGGAAATTTAGGTCAGAGTCTATTATTACACCTACATATTTTTGCTGCATTACAGATCTTAATAACATGTCCTTTAATGTATGTTAATAATGCAGATTTTTTTCCAAAATGCATAATAACGCATTTGTCAATGTTAAACGACATTTGGTTTTATCAGCCCATATTTCAACTTTTTAAATCACCGGCAAGATTTTGGTAATCTATTAGGGTTTCAACTTGTGCTGTTATTTTAGTGTCATCAGCAAATTTTATAGTGAAACTTCTTAAATCGGATGTCATATCTGCTATAAATATATCAAATAGGATTGGACCCAAAACCGACCCCTGAGGAACTCCACTGGTCACAGATCGTATTCCAGATATATGTCCTCTTATACTTACACGTTGGGTATGGTCATTTAGCCATTCTTCTACCCAATTTATAATTTGATTCTTAATTCCTAAAGATCTAATTTTCTCTATTAAGAGTCCATGTGGCACTTTATCAAATGCCTTGCAAAGATCGAGAATACTACGTCCAGTGCTTTATAGTTTTCAAACTTTTACTTATGTACTCATAAAAGGCTATGTTACCTGATATTCAAGACCTATTTTTCTAAAACCATGTTGTGATTTATCCTCCAGTCCCCTATCTTGTAGGTCAGTTTCAATCCTAGTTTTAAGTAGTGATTCAAAGATTTTACCCACTATACTAGTTTAACTAATAGGTCTGTAATTTTATATGTGCGATTGATTACCCTTTTTAAAGACTGGTGTCGTGATAGCTGTTTTCCAGTCATTCAGAACATCATCAGTGTTTAATGACATATTGAAAGTTTATATAACAGATTACCAAGCCATTCTTTGATTTCTTTCAATAATTTGGATGTAACTTATCTGGTCCAGGAGATTTATTTATGTTTAGTTTGTTTAAATTAGTCATATATCTCCTCTTTAGTTATCTCACTTACAAAGCTTTTCAGTTGAGTAATTTATTAAATGTTTTGTGTTTTGATTTATTATTACAAACTGAGCAAAAATATTTATTAAATTCTCTGTGCTTTCCTGAAGTGATATTTCATTATTATCTATGATTAATGGTCCTACAGTTCTTGAGTTGGATTTTTATTATTTATTTGAGAGTAAAAGCTTTTTCACCATCTTTATTATAGGCTAGATTTGTTTCAAACCTTATATTTTCATTTTTATTTTAGTTTTACATTTCTTTAGAGATGTCTTATATTTCCATATGTTGTACTGACTTCCTTCTCTTTTCATGGTTCTGAAATATCTCTGTTTTGTTTAATTAATTTGATAATAGATGGAGTTATCCATGATGGAATTTTACCTTTTATTATACATTGCCTGATTTGGGATATATTTATTTTCCAACCCTAGAATTTTGTTTTTGATTTTATCCATAAATCATTACATGCCATTAATTAGTTGTCCCATCTCCAATTAAATAAATCATGTTTTAATTTGGTGAAATTTGCTCTGTTATAATTTTAACAATTGTTTTACCTACTAAAGATTTTGTTTATGTAAAACTATTAAAGTAATTATCATATGATCACTACATAACAGTGGTAGTTTAAACATAATGTTTTTATTTTGTCAGGAACATCTGTTAATACTAAATCCAGTATATTATTATTTCAAGTAGGTTTATGAATTATTTGATGTAATCTATTTGTTAGACATGTATCTAAAAATAAGTTCTCATCATTGTTACTACCTATGTTGTCTTTCCAATTTATCCCTGGAAAATTGAAGTCTCCCATTAATATTGTTTTGTTGTAATTTGACTTATCATTTATGTTTTTATAATGTCTTGATTTATTATTTGGTTAGAATCAGGCAGCCAATAACAAAGGCCAATAAGAAGTTTAGGTAATTTATCCCCAGTATTTCAACCCAAATGATTTTGCATACCGTACTGTCCATCGGATCAATAATTTGTTTTGATTTTATATTCTCTTTACAAATAAAGCCACCTCCCCCTTTTTATCATTTCTATTTTTAAATGTGTTTTATAGCCTTGTATACTATTGCACCATTCAGAATTTTCATTCTACCATGTTTCAGTTACTGCCGTATATCTATCCTTTCATTATTTAAGATAATTTGGACTTCAGCCATTTTTGCTCCATGTAAACTCCTTGCATTTGTTGATAAAAGTTTAGTCCTGTTTTCCTTGTACATGTACTTCCTATATTTTTATTATTTTGTGATTTTTTTTTAAATGAGGTTTAACAGTTTTGTCGTTATTGTACAGGTGCTCCCTGCTCCCCCTTCTTATTAGTTTTTGATGTATTAATCGTATTATAGATAATGCACCCCAGTAATCTTGAACCATGTCTAAGTGCAATCCATTATATCCATACAGTTCATTTCTGTTTTCAAATTTCTCCCAGGTCCTTATACAAGGAATATTATTCACCAAGCACCACCTCACGTAACCAATTGTTAAATGATTTAATATTTCTGGTTCTGTGGTAACTTGCCCTTGGTACTGGTAAAACTTCAGATATAATAGGAATTGCATTTAGATCTTGTATGCATGTAATAGCATTTTCCATGTCCCTAATTATTTCTCTACCTCCTGTTTCCCAAAATTATTGGTTCCAACATGTAAGACTACAGTTTTAGGTCCACATACATTTTCCAACATATCAGGGATCAAGTTGGTAATGTCTTTATTAATGACCCACTATAACAACAACTGGTAACATTTTCTTTGTTTCCCTGGTTGTATATCTGTCTGTAAACCTCATTATGGAATCCCCAGTATGAATATTTGTTCTGGTAACTCCTGACCTTGGTTTTAATCCATTTCAGGTTCTAGTAGCGGTAAGCTTTCTGGTGTAACTGTAATTTCTGTATCTAATGTTGGGATACTGTATGTGACTGCCTCAGTAGAATCTGATAATGTTGGAAGTGTGAGGGGCCAGAACAGTGTTAGTTACATTTTGTACCATCAACATTTGGGAGGTATTGTCAAATCCACATTATTCCTGTTGGCAGTTTCATGATTTACTAAATTAGTAGATGGTATAATACCCCTCAAGTGTTGAAACCAATGGATCAAAACTATTTAGCAGTGGTAATCTAAAGACTTTGGCTTTTCTACCTTTCTTTTTTTGATGGTCTTTTAATTTGAACCTCATACCAATCATTATCCAGGTTGTCCTGTATGTCCATATCTCTTGGTCTTTTTTTTGATAAAGTATCATTAGAGCACATATTAGAAGGTGTAATATACTGAATTGTTTGATGGCTAGATTCTGTATTACTGGTGACTGAATCAGTTCCTCATTTTGTAGTGGCATTTTTTGTCTCACAAATTGTTATTTTGTTAAATTCTTCATTTACCATTTTAGTTATTAATTTCTCTTGACTGATTTCCAAAGCTTTAAATCTAGTGCTAAACAATGACAATTCCATGCTCATTTCTTTATTCTGTTTACATTTTAAACAGACGAATGGTAAATCAGGTATTGGTAGTTCAGAGAATAGATACATATCACATTCATTGCATAGTACCCCTACTTTATCTCTGAATGTTATAGTTTGATCCATTGCTGCACAAGTGTTTTGCTAATACAATATTATCGATCTACTCACAGGATTGATCCAATGGTATGCTAAGTCTTGCTATGTAAGGCTAATAGTTTGATCTTCCTTTTATTCACTCAAACCACTGAAAACATGCTTAACATACGTAACATGCCACCAATGCATGTCTCTGCACGTCTCCACGCATGACACCTCACACCCTGCACACTTGCCTGCTTGCAGCAGGGCAGCTTAAGACTCCACAGGTGACCCGGAAGTAGTATCTGGGGTCACAACTTGTTTGGTACTTCAAAGAGTGCTTTTAAATGTATATGGCCCAAACACAAAGCTATTTGGCTGTCAAGCACTAAACTTTTATCCCAGTGGTATAGGAAATCTTCCTGCATAAAATGAATTTACTGTGACATTAAACAATGTAGTCTACTCTGTCTGCATAATTAAATACCTTCTACTTTAATTCTGTTGCTGAACCCTTTAACATTCCAAATGTGTATTGTTGGCAGTTAGCATTAATTCTTTTGTTTTAACCATGGTAATGACCACACTTTGCCACAAATGTACCACCACTTTTTATAAACCAAATACCAGTGAATACCCTTGAAACATTTTATTTGCAAATTTTTTCCACTACCTATCATCTTTGTAGATCTGTTTGCATAGCAATGATAAAAGTATCTCCCACCACAAGACTTCCCCATCCCATATCAACCCTCACCTGCCCATCCCCACCATTCCCTTGAAAACATCTATGTTTTTGGTATGATGGCATAGACTTCATTTTAGCAAGGTATAATGTAAGGTTATAAAACAGAGAAGAACTAGATGTGTATTAGTTGCCTTGCTTGACACTCTGAAAGATGCTTCCTCACCAATCCCTTTCCAACAACAAAGTTAGCCATATTAAAGACAGTAGAGACATACTTTTTCTGTACTCGTGCTACCCTAGCAGCTTTCCAACAGTGCATTTGTATAAGTATAGTTATAGGAATGCAACAAGAGCTCAACAACAAAACAAAACAAAAACTTCAAAAGCATTGCCAATACATATCATTTATGTGTTGCATCCTTATTTCAACAGATATTCCTCTCAGTTTTCTTTTTTTGTTTTTCTTCTGCTTTCTCTTTACCTTTTCTTTCTTTTCCTTTCCTTTCTTCTCCATCTTCCATTTCTCCTTTTCCTTCCTTCCCTTTCCATCCATCTCCTCTTATGTTTTCCTTGCCTTTCACTCTTTCACTTCTATCTGTTCTTTCTACATTCCATATAACACTTTTGCTCTTAACATATACTTATTTAATTGATTTTCATATCAAATGACAATGCTAACTTATGTTACACCTTTTCATTACATGGATTTGCATGCAGCCCACTTTTTGAAGCAGGTTCAGTAATCCTGTCATTGTCATTGAATCTTTCTGTTAGTTATTCATAATTACACTGGTTTTGATAAGGTTGAATGTTATCCAGGTAGTTGTCAAGCCTTATCTAGTCAACACAATGTAGAGTGTTGATGATGTGATAATGTGCTTGACCTTCACTGGGGCCAACAGCTTCTGTGAGCATGCCAAGCAATGTGTGGCATTAGAGTTAGATGGGGTACCTGTATTAAATTATTATTGCAAAACTGCTTCAGCTCCTTTTGGGTCTGTAAAAAGTGCATTATGAAATACCAAAAGAATATTTTTTTTTTGCCATGAGGTAGAAGGGTGAAAGGATTCCAATGTCAAATACAATATTTTTCACTTTATCACATGACTTTTGAGATTGTATAGTTTCAACAATAAAATCAGGTTCTATAAGAAACTGTATGCCTTTTGCTAAAAATCTTCTATCCATGTGTGCATGCCATAGAATTTGTTCCCAATCCTGGTAGTAGTGTGACTTCAGATAGACTGGTCTGGGTAGAGTTTGTTGTTTAAAGCGAGACTCGGACCTTAGTTGGTTGGCAGCCCCCATTGTGCTCAGTCAAGTATGATACATTCTTCAGGAAATTTAGACCCAGTGCCTGAATTAATACATTTTGAAGAAAGATACTCGGTCTCCTTTTCCTTCTACTCCTTCTGGAATTTTTAACAATTTTAACTTATGTCTTCAGTACCTTTCTTCCTGATCAATTAGTTTTCTTTGCAGGTTTTGTATTAATGCAGTGTGTTCTTTAAGAGTTTGGTGCATGCTGTTTACCATATCTTCAAGGTTACTTACTCTTTGCTCAACTTCAGTAGTTCTGACAAACAACATTTCTAGTTTAGCCCCTCATCAATTACTGATTTAGTTAATTGTGCCAATGATGAAGAAATATAATCAAAGCCTTTTTGAGCATCAGCTTTAATTTCATCTTTAAGTCTGGTCAGGACTGCAGTTTGGTTTTCTCAAACGTAAAAGATGGTATAGTTGGCAACTAACCAAATTTAAATTTGCATGGCTATAACCAGTATTATTATCAGCCCTATCATCTCACCTCATTTCAACAGGTGCACAATTCATTTGTGAAGCAGTAAAAGTTAGATTTCTTACTTTAGAGCAGCTCATTTGTGCGCTGGAATCAGATTTTGCATTGAAATGGTAAAATTCTCCATTCAGCTTCACTCAGAAGCTGAGGTACTCTTTCTCTGCCATTATTCACTGCTGTGACTTTGGTTCAATGCTGAGGTTGTAGCTGCAGTTCCTTGTCCTGAGATGTGTTCAGCAGCATTTGATAGAGGCACATAAGTAAACTGGAATGCAGATGAACAAGGAGAAACTTCAGTGGGACTGGTAAGGAGTTGTGGAGTGTCAGGAACTGGTGATAAAAAGTAGCACAGGCAATTGCTAGGCTAAAGTGGGGAAAACGACATTTTGCTGCAGGCGAGTTCTCCCCATGAATTCACTGGATGTCAAAGTCATCAGATCCATGGACACTATTGCTTGCTTTGGCTTTGTGTTACAAGGTTTTCATGTCCTTGAGTGCTTGGTTTGCTCCTTAGCATGGCAGATGGACTTCGACATTAAAGATAAAGCCTCAGTTCACAAAAACCCAAAGCTCATTCTTAGAAGGTTGGAGCATGCCCAAATTATATTTAGATTTGGCAGCTGTGTCTGAGCTCAAGACTGAGTGGCTGTCTCTTAGGCAGCCATCTTGGATACTGCCTGCCTCTGTCTGGCCCTGAACTACAACATAGCCTTCTTAGGGAATGTGTGATTTTGTATAGCCTTCTTATGGTGTATCCTCATGAACCTGATATGTGAACATTTTTAAATCCCACCCAAAAAGTGATTTTGCTGATCAACTGCAAAATCACCATTCGAACAGATCTGAAAATGTTTACCTACCTAGTTCTATGTGTGTTGGGTGGGGAAAAGACACTGTTGAAAATTTGGAGTGAAAATATTAAAGAATGACCATGTTATGAGTAAAAGTTCAATGCACAAAGCTCATAAGAGTACCTGGATAATGAAAGAGTTACAACCTTAGCACAATAAGGTATTGTTTTTTTTTAAAACTATATACAACACTGAGTTAATCCATAGTTCTTATACTACTTAATCGCTTTACAGCATATGTTTATTGTATGGCCATGCTTACATTTGTAAACCATTATATTTATGAAAAGATATGTATTACACACTTATATCAAAAGTTGCAGTGGGTTAAGGCTCTAAGCATGGCAGAATAGCACAGTGGGTTAAGGCTCTGAGCTGCAGATCTGGAGATCTGGGTTTGAATCCTACAGCTACCTCGGTGCATACTGTGTGGTCCTGAGCAAGTCACTTAACTTCCTTGTGCTCTCAGGTGGCATCTGGAAACAAGCTTCAGCTTAATGTGCTACTTCTAGTTAAACAATGTTCCCTTTCCCTTTCCTTTTTCAAAGATTCTATAACACACATCAGAATCCCATTGTTTCATAATTTTTTAACTATATACATTACAAAAAGAAACAATCTATCCCTTTCCAGACCCCACTGTCAAAACATAACACTTCATTTGCAGACTGTTTGCCAAATAAAATATTGTTAGGTAGTTTGTGTTAATGTAATAAAAACAAAAAGTTACGGCACTCACCATCACACACTTAATAAGTTGGAACACCACACCCAGTTTGTGGAAAATAGCTTTTCCAACTTTATTCCAGTTCAAATGAGATAATCAAAAGGTCTAGGAGAAAAAATAACCTCTTAATATTTCACCTGATCACAGGCATTGCTCCTTTGCATGTACTGGAGTGTGGTGTTTCAACTTATTAAGTGTGTAATAGTGAGTGCTGTGACTTTTTGTTTTATGAGTACAACTTGTCATTGAGCTCCCCATGCCGTGGAATGGCTCTACATGATACACAGCTAGTTTTTGTTAATATATTTTCACTTTGTCAACTTTAAAAAGACCATGGATTCCACAGTTATCCAGAAAAAGAGAGTGAGACTGAAACAGAGACAGACAGACAGACAGAGACAGAGAAACAGAGAGAGAGAGAGAGAGACCTTGCACAAATCTCCCAGGAAGGACAATGTGGAAAGATACTTAACTTTCCCTATCAGTTGAGGTTATTATATAAATAAGACCAGATTTTAGCATAATTGAATACCCAAAGTCTGTGAATAACTCCAAAATAAAAGAAGAAAAAAAGGATGAATAAAAACAAAAGTTTAATTTGAAAACAAAACAATTTTTTTCCCAACAGCCTTATAGGACAGTACAGATAGTATTACAAGTAAAGAAGGTATAGAATAAAACAACATCCTAGGCAGATAGAGGATAGTCAATTATTTAAAGGAATTAATTTCAACTTAAAGGAAAACCTAATGGCTCAAACTTAATGTCAAAGTTAGACACATTAGAACAAGAAATTGTTAAGTTGAATCAAGAATGAGGAATTTAGTCATTGATAGAGGAAATGAGATCATTGTAATTACATCCCTCTGATTTGAAGATAAGTAATGAACAAGAAAATAGGGAAAAACTCAAAACAGAAAAATGATTGCAAAACAGTCCACTGTATTCAAGTAAATAAAGAGGCCAACAAGATAATAGATAATGGTGTAAGAAATAAGTAAACTAATTGGACAGATGAATATCCTTTAATTAGGTTTTATGGCCCATTAAATTGGGTCAATTTTAATTTGAGTAAAATTTGGCTAGAAGTGATGCAATTTCTAAACATAAAACTGGGTATTAAGATAATGAAGGAAGATATCCTGGAGATAAAATATATATCTATACCAGAAGCTACATTGATAGGTGTGAATTCATATCTCCAAGGTTAGTTAACTATATTTGGATTAATAGATGGATGATACAGGAATCTGATTTAATTATCACCTTTCCAAATAGAGCAATGTTCAATAAAGGGATTGTAGACAAAGAGACTGAAATTACTCTTAGTCTTTTAAATATGGCTCAATTTAAAGGAGAAAGCGATATCAAATTAACCAACTCTATAAAGGATTTGCTAAACCAACTTCTTAGGGATCTCAGTGGATTATTTGGGACATATTTCAGTGACCAGAGAGGAGAAAACAGTCAAATTGATATAATTGTGTCTAATCTAAAATTAGCTGACCTTATTATGAGGAAAACTAATGTTTTGGATAATCTGGGTTTGAACCTTGTGGAGTCAACGATCTTTAATACTTCAAGGATTAGTAATAAAATTGTGTAACTCCTTAGTAGAGCATAATATCTCCTTAAATAACTGATTTATGAAGCTGGTAGGTTATGAGAACAATTGACTATAATTTAATTGTTTAGATATAACAAAAAGGAGTCCAATGATACACATGGTTTAATTTTCTGACTTGGAATCTCACTGGATGGCAATCACAAATCACTGACATGGAATTTATGGCCTTCCTGGAAATGCATGACTTTATCTGTCTCCAGGAAACTTGTCACTCTGGAGGTGATGACATTAAGATAAATGGATATGAAAGTTACTCAATACCAGGAAGAAAGTTTCAAAATATGGTAGGAATGCAGGTGAGCTAATAACTTTAGTGAAAGTGGGCAAATTCAATAAAATAAGATTTACTATATTGCCTAATATACTGACTATACATATTGATATTGGAAATATAGAATTGCATGTTTTAAATTGTTGTATACCTCCAGAAATGTCAAGTTTTATTCTGACACAGTATGGAATGGTTTAACAGATGAAGTCATGCATACCTATCAGGAAACTCATCTGCTCAAATTTTGTTACTGGGAGATTTTAATGCATGCATTGGATCATATGATGCTTTTCAGACAATCTGAAATATAAATCAATGCAACCAGATTGTCAGTCTATGAAAAGAAATACAAAAGATATGAAAATTAATAAGACCAGATTAAAATTTATAGAGTTTATGATAGAAAATTAATTTTACCCATTAAATGGGAGATTGAGAGGGCCATGGAGGGTGAATCCACATATATCTGAAAGAGGAGCTTCTGTGGTTGTCACTATGCTATATGGTCAGGACAAATAAATGTGTGGAAAGCCTTATCAATCCTGGTAAGAGCAGAAGAAGGTGACCATTACCCCATTAGTTTGGAATCTAATAATCTGGAACAAAGTTTATCAATACCAGAAATGACCCCTCTACTGTTTACAGAGATTAGATCTGTTAAAAGAATAATATGGTCAAAAATTCAGATGTGGGTATAATATCATTGCTACAAGAATCCTGTCTCATATACAAATACGTACAATTATGGAAAGAGGATCTATAATTCTTATCTCAGATGCTAAATTACCTCTACACAGAAATAAGAAAATGCCTAGAATGTGTTTAATATCTACCCTAAAATACTCAGAATTGGTTTGACGCTGATTGTAAAAAAAAAAGGGTTATACAGAAAAAGAAAAACTCTGTAGGAGAATCAGGTCAAAACAACTTCGATTGAACTAAGACATGAAAAAAGAATTATAAAAATATGATAAAACAAAAAAGTTGAAAATTCAAGAGAAATCTTGGCAACAAATGTTATCTGCTGTCGAACAAAACAATTCCAAGGCCTTTTGGAATCTAGTAGCTAGAGTAATAAAAATTCTAAGACTGAAAATGATACTCTCATATCTGAAGATAAATGGATTGCACATTTCTCTAAAATCTTTTATGTTAAAAGTGAAAAATATTTCAAAGGAACATTATATAATTCAGAAAGGTACTGTATTAATTACTTCTAAAGAAGTTTTATGGCAATTGCCACATTAAAAACACAAAAGCAGCAGGTCATAATGGATTCCTGTAGAGGTATATAGGAGTTCACCCATATTATGGGTAAAGTTTATGGTTATCTAGTTCAATAAATGTATATGATCAAACTCCTTTCCAGAAACATGGAAGGAGCTAATATTATAAGTTCATAAAAGGGTAGTATATCAGATCCATCAATGTGCATGTCTATTAGCCTAATGGACATAGACATGAAGATACTGACAAGGTGATATTAGAGAAATTAAAGAATGAGGTGCAAAGAAGGTGGTCTCTCCAGATATCAGACAGGATTTAGAGCTAATCTCTATACTCTGGATAACATATTTATATTAAAACATCTGATAGAAAAATATGTGAAATTAAGACATCAGAAACTATTTGTAGTATTTATAGACTATTCATCAGCATTCGATTATATATCCAGAAAAAATTATGGTGTATATTAGAAGAAAGAGGATTGATGGCAACATCATAAGTATATTTGCACAATTATATAATTAAAACTGGGCAAAGATTAGGTTAGGAAGGCAAGAAATACAACAGCACAATTTAAAATTAACAGAGGGTTAGACAATGTTGCAGTATGGCACCATTATTATTTTCCTCTATACTGACAAAATGTTAAGAGATAGTGAATCTATAGGTATAGATACACCAAAATATCATCCATGTCATGCCCTTTATTAGCTTATGTGGATGATCTTGCCATATTATCCCTCTCAAAATCAGGTGATCAAACAATTTAGATTTCATTTATAAAAGATCAGAAAAATTGAAATTGCAAATAAATCTCAATAAGACCAAAGTAATTATCTTTGGTAGAGGAAAAATGAAAAGATTCAACATTTTGGTAAATAGGAACAGAGAAAATAGAAAAAGTAAATAATTATATTTACTTAGGAATTCAATTTCAAGAGAACGGCAATTGGACACAACATATAGAAATGTTCATACAGAAATTAAAACAGACGATGGCAGGAGTGTCACATTTTAACAAAAAGTATGGCGGCATAACAATAAAACTTTAATAATGGTCATTAAGACTAAAGTTAATGCCAAACTTCTATCACGGACAGAAATATAGAAATCAAGAAACTTAAACAAATTAATGTCTCCTTTATATAAAGTCCTCTGAACAATTTTAAAAGTGGGTCACTCTTGCCCTTCAGCATATATATGCTCAGAACTTGGAATTGTGAATATTGAAGCCCTGATAGAAATTAAAAAGTTAACTACTGGAGTAGAGTATTTAGACAAAAAATATTCATTGGTAAACATGGCACTCAAGGAAAACAATCATAGTACGCATTGGGATACCAAAAGGTTACTGGTATCCTACAATTTTAGATATATTGGAAAAAATGAGATGAGGAATTTAAAACAGGCGACTGAAAAGGGATTATATTTAGTATAAAATACAAAAGTACATTACAAAAAGATAACTACAGAATGGAACACACAGGATCTACAATCAATAGAAAATTCAAGATATTCAAGATAGTTTCACAAAACAATTATTGTTTTGGTTTTAAACTGCATCTGGAATTCCTTACAGATCCCAAATTAAGATTGATAATGTACAATTTTAAATTTGAATAATGTGAAAGTAATATGTTAGCATATCGCTATAAAAGAAAGGACTCTTGTCTGGAGATTGTGATTGTAACAAGGGGAGAAGAAAATTAATGCATATACTTTGGGATTGCTCATGGTATATAACCCAAAGGAGATACTGGTTACACCATTTTTTAAATGAATGATATCAAATAGATAAATCTACGTTAACAAACATATTACTTAATACTAAAGATGAATGGTCAGTGGAAAGAGTAGCAAAATATCTCAACTCAGTAAATAAGATAAGAAGAAAGATATTAACACAGATCACTATTCAAATCGTAATGTAGGATAGTGCTTAGATAGTACTAATATCTGATTAGCACTAAATTATTTATATATAATATGGGGGATATATTCCTATTCTGGCTCATGTTCAGATTTTATCTATTATGATGGTATTCCATTATTTATGTCAATTTTAATGTACGTGTATATGAATGTTTTTGCTACTTGTAGTTCTTATCTTGTAAAGGCTTTAAGCCATAAAACAATACAACTGAAATTGAATTGAATTATATATTTAGTATTGGTTATACAGTGATCACATGTCAGACCCCGAAACCAGTACAAGACACAAAAAAGACAAAACTTTTGATCCTTTTTCCAGAGATGACTTCACAAATGGCCTTTAAAGACTTGTCTTACTCAGTCTTGTTTGGGTCCAAATACAGTATTTTTGACTGCAGAATGTCAACAATTGTATGTCCCTCCCCAATATGTGGCAACATCAGTGTGCCCACCCTAATGTCATTGGACAGCCCATCTGGTACTGCACCTGCAAAAAGAAAACTGTCCTCACTGTTCTTTTTAATTTTAAAGTCCTGAAACAAAGAAAACCATCCATCAATGACATTTGCAGCATTCTCTGACCCCCACCATGCAACCAGACCCTTCCACTCAGAACCCACTATCCCATACTTCCCAAAACTATACTCCCTATAGAATGCCCAGTGGCATGATTCACTCTCTGCAATGAAAGACGTCCTCCTGCTGAAATCACAACTGCAGACTGAGTAACGAAGATAAGAGCTTTCAGTGTATTAACAATGCATTTTGAACTTTTATTCAAAATGTCATCATTTTAAATATTTTTTTCACCACATTTTCAACTTAGCCTTTCTGAACTCCACCTCATGAACAAGGTAGGTGATATTTTCAAATCTGGCCTGAAAGGGGTTTTAAAGTTGCTCTGCAAAACCACATTTCAGGCAGGATTGACAAATTTACCTATGGGGTTCATGAGGTGGTCATAAGAATATTTATGTTCAAAATTTGTGGTCAAAGTATTAAAAACAAGAAAGTTGTGAATGTATTTTCAAATTATTTATTTTTATTTAGTTTTGTTGACCGGTAAGTGCACTAGACAAATTCTGTCTATTTTCTGGCATGACCCGGAGGGGATACAGATGAACGCCAACTGACCTTGAACCATATTAAGCTGTTGGTGGTATATTTAGTGAATGAGAGAAATTTGGCCAGGACAGGGAAATTCCCATACTCTTTTCGAAAAGTGCCAGGGGATCTTTAACATCCACCAGAACTACCACCAATCCAGGCAGATGGGACCTCAGTTTAACATCTCATCTGAAAGACACCTCAGAAGTGCAGCACTCCTCTCATGCTGCACCACAGTGTCAGTACTAGGATATTAACCGAGTGCCAGATGTGGGAACTGAACCCACAGCCCTCTGATCTCCCAGCCTTGGAGGCAAGTGTGCTACCTACTGAGCCACTGACACTGCTCAGAAAAGTTTAGAATTGTTCAATGCTCCCTCATAACTTCAGTAGTTTTCAATATTTTGACTTCACTTTTTCAAAACAATCCATTTTTTCACACCACCTCATGAACGAGACATGTCATTTTTAAAATCATGTCCAAACTGTTTCACACTTGTGGCAAAAATGATGCTTCAGCCAGTATGTTATAAATGCCTCATATCATGTTTATAAGGGAGACATAAACAACAAACTATGCAGAAAATTTGGGGTCAAATGTAAAAAAGTTATGAAGAAACATTGTGTGCAAGGCCAGCCTTTGGCCCAACTGATAGTACATTGTGATCCCATGCCATGAGCTGAGTTCAGGGAGAGTTCAGTGGGCAAGCTGGATTGCCAAGGCTGGGGGATGGTGCTTGCCACGTGGCACCACTCCCAACCAGAGGAGGGATAGTGCAGTGTTGGCCACATGGGCAAAATTATTCATATAATAAAAGAAGTCTCATCTTACTACAGAGTCCAGAGAATCCTGCATCTCTGCACCCTTAGCTGCATGGAGGTACAGGGTCAAGAGGGTCCTGTGCTTCTGCAGCCAGATGGACTCTTGGACCAGTGCACCTGCATCTCTAGCCACATGGTAGCTCCAGGTCCTGCACTTTTGCAACCCCATAGACAGCTTTACAAATTATTTGTATTCATATGTGCACTTCCATAGGCAGATTGACTTTTCCCTTGGTACAGGGGTCTGGAGGGCCTGTGCATCTGCATCTGTTCATACAGGTCCCAAAGTGACCTGCATGAACAAAGAAACAATTCCACTATCTCAGAAAGAAATTACATTAATTGCAAAAAAAACTGTGTTAGTGCACCAGTTAAGGCTCGACTGAACCCCACAAGCATTTGGAAATGTGTCATTGGGATTCTAACCCTATCTCCCCATCCACCAAGCAGCAAAGGAGAAGACCAAACATGCAGCCCAGAGAGCAATCATCAGGTAAGACAAACAACATATTGTACAATTGTTTCCAGATTACATAAATACAGTAACACAAATGTGCTACCTTTGTGGATTTGTATCTGCAGCTGCAGAAATGCAATCCCCACACAGGCTTGTGCTTCTGCAGCCAAAAGCATGTGCATATCTTATAATAAGCATGTGGCCTGTGGCTGCAGAAGTGCTAGCCCACAGGTGTCTGCACATTTGCTGTCAAAGTAGTGCTGCAATATGGATATCATGGATTTCTGTCTGCAGCTGCAGGAGTGAAGGTATCAGAGGGTTTCCATTTTTGCCACCAGAGGTCTGAGTGTGTCTCACACCTGTGACTGCAGAAATTCAAGGCTCATGTGGGCCTGTGATTCCACAGACAGAAGTGTGTGTATGTCTTAGAGTGTGAATAAGTACAAGAGGCTGCAGAAGATCTGGCTCCAAAGTGGCCTGTCCTTCTGCAACCAGTAGAAGTGTTGCAATTTGGGATCATGGATTTCCATCTGTAGCTGAAGAAATAATGGCCTCACAGGGGCCTGCACTTCTGAAGCCAGAAGTCGGTGTGTATTTATTACACCTGTGGATGCAGAAACACAAGCCTCTCAGGCTTATGCTTCTGCAGCTGGAAGAGTGTTTATGACTTATAGGGTTGCATGTGGTCCTGTGGCTGCAGAAGCGCTCACCCCAAAAGGGGTCTCACATCTGCAGACAAAAGTTGTGTTGCAATTTGGGTATAATGGATTTCTATATGTGACTGCAGATGTGCAGGCACCACAGGAGCCAGCTGTTCTGCAGCCAGAAGTGGGTGTGTATTTCTTACAGTGTGGGTACCTGTGGCTGCAGAAACACTGATCCTACATGGGAACTGGACTTTGCAGACTGAGTAGTGTTTTAATTTGGTTGTTATGATTTTCTATCTGTGGCTACAGAAGTGCAACAAAACATCAGTGTGTATGTCTTATACTGTGCATATGTGTGTGTGTGTCTGTGGCTGCAGAAACACTGGCCCCAGCATACACAAATACTGTTGCAAATTTGGGTGTTGTGAATTTGTATCTGTGGCTACAGCATCTTGTGCTTCTGGATACAGAAACAGTGTTGTGTTTTGAGTTTTGAGGATTTCTATCTGCAGCCAGAGTGAGTACATATATCATGCAGTGTGCAAGCCAGAGATACAAATCCAAAGGACTTTATAGTGCTGCTGTATATAAGGTTATTTGAAACATTTGTATGTTGTTTGGCTTACCTCATGATGGGTGCCTGTGATTGCTTGTGTGGTCTAGTTCTTTGTGCTGGGTTTTGGGGGTGATGGTTGGAAAACCTAACACCATATTTCTCTACTTTTGTGGAATTAAGTTGAACTCCAGCTGATGCATTAACACAGTTTTTCTTTTGCAATGAATAGATATCTATCTGTCTATCTACTTATCTATTGATGCAACACCTGTAAGGATATTTTATGTCAGTTATCACAGATATGTTTGTTCCCTCCAGAATGAGAATATCACAATATTCTTACTCTAGGTCCCTATTAGCAAAAGTCCTCACAGTAGGTTGCCACTGATTGCAGCCAACAGTGCAAGCAGCACAATTAGAGCACATCTGCAACTTGCATACCAGCTTCACTACATTCAACTTATAATGTCACCAACTCTCTGAAGTGACTTTCACTTTATGCCCTATCAGCTGATATAAAATTCCTCTTTCTAAACAGTAAAATAAAGCCACAACCCAGCACTGAGGGATCATTTTCCATATCCCTATCTTCCCCAAAAACACTGTCATTTCTGCACTCATATCTTCCTCTAGGTTGTGAAAACCACTCAAGTTATGTGTTCTAGTTCTAGTCTAGAACTTTTGAAAACGTTTAGGGCCCTAAGCTTTTCAGAACTTTTAGAACTCAAACACTGTTTTTTATTGTGCTGCAATAGTGAAAAGAATAGTGAAATACATGTCATGAAATTGTGGATAAAAGAAATAAAATCTGTTCAACACAAGGGAGAGAGAGCGATCATGTGTGATTTTGATATGACTATAGCTAGGTTTATCTATGGTTTCTTCTGTTTGATAAAGCCAGCAACATACAGGTGGTAACAGGGACACCCACTCATACGTTTAAAGTCTTCCTGCTGCAGCCGATTAGACTTTCTGAGTGCAAGAAACAAATATCAATAAATAGTATATTTATTTACTCAGTTATATCCTCATCATCATTCTTCAATGAACTATTAAAAAATAACTGACATTAGCTAACCTCAGCTACTTGCTGCCATTGCTTTCAAATTGGTAACTTGAAAGTTGTTATAGTTAAAACTTTGTATAACAAAATCAAGGTACTAGAGCTGGAACATGTGGAACTGGTGCACATCATATGTTCATAAGCGCAGCAAGTTATTAGACATTTAAATTAAAAAAATAAAACGCCAATCATTCTTGATTGCAAATTGCAATGATACATGCAACTTTCTAAGATGATGCATCAGCTGCTATGTAAGTAAAATGCACATATATATATATATATTAGAGGAAAAAAACTCCATTTAATGCATTAGTTAGGGTTGTTCCACAGCGACAAAAGTGAGGAAATTAGCTGTTAGGGTTGAAAACCCCCTTGGACCCCACCCACCCCTAACCGGCATTGGGGTGCGCATTGGGATCATCAGGCCTAACTCTCACCCCATGACATGTGTAAAGCACCAGAAGTATAGGAGAATGGGGTGAGAGTTAGGGCTGAGCGATCCCAATCGCACCCCAATGCCAGTTGGGGGTGGGCGGGGTCCAAGGGGTTTTCAACCCTAACAGCTAATTCCTAACTTTGTCGCTGTGGAACAACCTAACTAATGCATTAAATGAGTTTTTGCCTCTAATTTCCCTTCTTTTGAGAATGATAACGAGAAATAGTGAATGTAATGCAGCGGGGGAGCGCTGCGGGCTCTAATGTGTTGTGGCATACTAACAGGGACAGCAACGCAAACAGAAATGCTAACAGTGGGCACATGGTAACACAAGCATGAATGAGAACAGAAGGGTAATGCACATGGTGGCGTGAAGCGGAATGGTCTGCCACATGATGTGTTGTCACATAGTAACATGGTGCCTGCAAACAGAAATGTCAATGGGCATGGTGATGTAAAGTGAAACAGTAAGATAAATAGTACTGTAGACAGAAATGGCAAAAATAACAGAAACGCAAGTGCAAATGAAACGCAAAGGATAACGCACATGGTGGCTAGACGTCAATGGTAAGTGAAGCGGATACGGATCCAAGCGGAAAGGGCAACAGTAACAGTAATGTAGCGCACAGGCTGGTTTTCCAAAACCCGCATTGAGAAAAGACAGTGAGTACAAATAATGTATGCAAAATAATGAGTATCGGGCGCAGAAAATGAGATCTTGGAATACTAAATGCATTATATCTCAGGAACCGTACGGATAGAAAAAAAAATGTAAAAGTCATATTATTTACAACTGTCCTGGCTAACTTGAATCTTAGCCCCATTGTGGGGCTAAGAAATGTTCCGATGAAAGTCCAGATTCTCGCACCGCTTCCGAGATACGGGCCCTGAAAGGCGCGAACGCCATAATGTTATCCTATGGGAAAAAGAAAAGTTGGAGCACCATAACTTTGCTCCCTGTAATGTTTTTCACCAAACTACTGAAAGGCACATCTGTGGGCTGTTGGCTGTCTTCCCTCCAAATTTCAGGAAAAAGACCAAACTGTTATCTTGCAGCAGGGCTCCAAATGATTTCTGTTAAGTGTCGGGTGCAGTAATGTTATCCTATGGGAAAACTGTCAATTTTGGAGTGCCGTAACTTTGCCGCCATGTGATATTTTTTCACCAAGCTACTGAAAGGCACATCTGTGTTCTGTTGGCTGTCTTCCTCCAAATTTCAGGAAAAAGACCAAACCGTTATTTTGCAGCAGGGTGCCAAAGGATTCCTGTAATGCTTGGCGCCGTAATGTTATCCTATGGGAAAAACTGTCAAATTTGGAATGCCATAACTTTGCCACCATGTAATATTTTCAATACAACACTGAAAGGCACATCTGTGAGGTGTCTGCTGCATTCCTCCAAATTTCAGCCCAAAACTCCCAACGGTTATTTTGCAGTGCAGTGCCAAAGAATTGCTGTCATTTTCCCACAGACTAGAAAAATTACTGTCGAATTTGAAAAGCTTTCTCAAAAATTTGAACACTTTCGTGAGCAAAAAGTAATTTATGAATACTTTTTCAGAAATTTGAAAAACATATTTCTGGGGTGTTTTACTACAAAATAAAGACATGACAAGCATCCTCAGGGCCCGACTAGGTGAATACAAAAATTAGGTTGCTAGAGGGTCCCAAATTTAAATGCCAACCATTTTTCTGATCACCAACTGAAAACAAAATGGCCAATTTGCGAAAGTAACAGGCCCATTTGCGGAAGTAAAAATGCATTTGAAAGTGTTGAACTTTTGTTAACTTTTCCCATTGACTTATAATGGGAAACTGTTTTTGAATAACTTTTTGAACCGTTTAATATTTTTCACGAAATCTTTGAAAGGCACATCGGGGACCCTGGCTGCACATTCCCTGAAGATTTCGGGCGTCACATAAACTGTACGACCTGTAAGCACGACCACAGAATTCCAGAAAAGCGTAAATGCGTGCACAGATCACACTTAATAACTCCACATCCGTATATCCGACTAGTACAAACCTTGGTAGATCCCAAGGCCTATGGTTCTTGATCATAAATTCCAAATTTCAGGCAAATCCATCAAACGGTTTGCAAGTTATTAAGGTGCAAAGTTTTGGGGTTTAACATAGAAATGGCTCTTCAACCTAACTATGGTAGCACTACCATGCTACCATAATATATATATATATATACATATATATATATATATATACAGTGCGTGAAAAGTATTTGCCCCCTTCCTGATTTTCTCTATTATTGCATATTTGTCACACTGGATGTTTTCAGGTCTTTAGACAAAATATAATATTAGATAAAGGAACCTGAGTGAACAAATAACACTTTTTTTTTACTTATTTCATTTATTTAATGAAAAAAGTTAACCAACACCAACTGGCACTGTGTGAAAAAGTAAATTCCCCTAGTTAAATCAACCCAATTAAAGGGATAATTAGAGTCAGCTGATTGAACACAGCCAGGCTTGATTACAGCCAGCCCTGCTCAATATAAACCTCACTTATTTTGGCCCTTACCATCAGAGTCACGTTAGCAGCACAAAGATTCAACAAGCACATTATGCCATGATCAAAGGAAGTTTCTGAAAAGATCAGAAAAAATTTGTTGCCTCATCAGTCTGGAAAGGGTTTACAAAGCTATTTCTAAGGCTCTGGGACTCCATCGAACCACAGTGAGAGCCATAATCTCAAATGGAGAACACTTGAACAGTAGTGAACCTTCCCAGGAGTGGGCGGCTGCCAAAAATTACTCCAAGGGCGCAGTGTAAAATCATCCAAGAAGTCTCAAAGGATCCTAAAACAATATCCAAAGAACTGCAGGCTTCTCTGCCTCAGCTAAGGTCAGCGTTCATGACTCCACAATCAGAAAGAGACTGGCAAAATGGGCTTCATGTGAGAGTAGCAAGGTGAAACCACTGCTAACCAAGAAGAACATAAATGCTCATCTCTCATTTGCCAAGAAGCACCTGGATGATCCACAAGCCTTTTGGGAAAATGTTCTATGGACAGATGAGTCCAAAGTGGAACTTTTTGACAACATGGATCCCATAATGTCTCGCAGAAAGCAAAATACAGCATTCCACAGTAAGAACACCATACCAACAGTCAAACATGGTGGTGGTAGTGTGATGGTGGGGATGCTTTTGTTGCTCAAGACCTGATGACTTGCCATAATTAAAGGAACCATGAATTCTGCTCTGTACCAGAAAATTCTTAAGGAGAATGTCAGTCATCCTTCCGTCAGCTGAAGCTGAAGCGTGAGTTAGGTCATGCAGCAAGACAATGATCCAAAACACAAAAGCAAGTCCACATCAGAATGGCTAAAAGAAGTAAAATTAAAGTTTTGAGGGCCTAGTCAAAGTCCAGACTTAAACCCAATAGAGATGCTGTGGCAGGACCTGAAACGAGCAATTCATGCTCGAAAACCTACCAAATGTTACTGAATTAAAGCAGTTCTGAGGAAGAGTGGGTTAAAATTCTCCACAGCGATGTGAAAGACTGATATTGAATTATAGGAAGTGTTTGGTTGCAGTCATTGTGGCTAAATGTGGCATAACCAGTTATTAAGTGTAGGTAAGCAGTTACTTTTTTTCACAGTGCCAGTTGGTGTTGGTTAACTTTTTCATTAAATAAGTGAAATTAAAAAAAAACAAGTGTTATTTGTTCACTCAGGTTCCCTTTATCTAATATTACATTTTCTCTAAAGACCTGAAACATCCATGTGACAAATATGCAATAATAGAGGAAATCAGGAAGGGGCAAATACTTTTCACGCCACTGTATATATATGTTATAGTGGCATGGTAGTGCCACTATAGTTAAGGTTGAGAGCCATTTCTGTTAAACCCCAAACTTTGCACCTTAATAACTTTTCAACTGTTTCATGGATTTGGCTGAAATTTAGAAAACATGATCAAGAACCATAGGCCTTAGGATCTGCCAAGTTTCGTACTGGTCAGATATACGGCCGCGGAGTTATTAAGCGTGATCTGTGCACATGTTTATGCTTTTTCTGGAATTCTACAGTCGCACCTACAGGTCGATCATTTGCGCTGACCAGCCTGAAATCTTCAAGGAATGTGCAGCTATGGGTCCCTGATGTGCCTTTCAAGATTTGTGAAAAATATTAAGTGGTTCAAAAGTTATTCAAAAAACAGTTTCCATTATAAGTCAATGGGAAAAGTTAACAAAAAGTTCAACACTTTCGCAATGCATTTTACTTGCAAATGGGCCTGTTACTTTTGCAAATCAGCCATTTTGTTTTCAGTTAGTGATCAGAAAATGGTTGGCATTTAAATTTGGGACCTCTAGCAACCTAATTCTTTTGTATTCACCTAGTCGGACCCTGAGGATGCTTGCCATGTCTTTATTTTAGTAGTGACCCCGAAATATGTTTTTAGATTTCTGAAAAAGTACTTTGCAAATTACTTTTGTGCTCATGAAAAGTCAAATTTTTTGAGAAAGCTGCAAATTGCGACAGTAGTTTTCCATCTGTGGGAAAGTAACAGTGATTCTTTGGCACTACGCTGCAAAAGAACCGCTGGAGTTTTGGGCTGAAATTTGAGGAACAGAGCCGACATCTCACAGATGTGCCTTTCAGTGTTGTATTGAAAAATATTACACTGCAGCAAAGTTACGGCACTCTCAAATTTGACAGGTTTTCCCATAGGATAACATTACGGCCCTCGACGATTACAGAAATCCTTTGGATCCCTGCTGCAAAATAATGGTTTGGTCTTTTTCCTGAAATTTGGAGGAAGACAGCCAACAGCCCACGGATGTGTCTTTCAGTGGTTTGGTTAAAAATATTACATGGTGGCAAAGTTACGGCACTCCAAAGTTGACATTTTTCCCATAGGATAACATTACAGCGTCCGACACTTTACAGAAATCCTTTGGATCCCTGCTGCAAAATAACGGTTTGGTCTTTTTCCTGAAATTTGGAGGAAGACAGCCAACAGCCCACAGATGTGCCTTTAAGTGGTTTGGTGAAAAACATTACAGGGAGGAAAGTTATAGTGCTTCAAACGTTTTTTTTTCCCATAGGATAACATTATGGCGTTCACCGCCCTTTCAGGGCCCATATCTTGAAGCGGTGCGAGATACAGACTTTTCATCGGAAAAATCAATTTAGCTAGGACAGTTGTAAATAATATGACTTTTAAATTTTTTCATTCAGTACGGTTCTGAATATAACGTATTTAGTATTCCAAATTCTCATTTCTACGCCGATACTCATTATTATGCATACATTATTTGTACTCACTGTCTTTCTCTATGCAGGTTTTGGGAAAACCAGCATGTGCGCTACATTATTAGTTACTGTTGCCCTTTCTGATTGCGGTTCGTGCCTGTTTCACTTACTGTTGACGTCTGCGCCACCATTTGCGTTATCGCTGCGTTTTCATTTGCGCTTGCGTTTCTGTTATTTTGCCATTTCTGTCTACAATACTGTTTATCTTTCTGTTTCACTTTACGTCACCATGCCCATTGACATTTCTGTTTGCAGGCACCATGTTACTATGTGACAACACATCCGCGTGGCAGACCATTCCGTCTATGCCACCAAGTAACGTGCTTTTCTGTTCTCATTCACGCTTGTGTTACCATGTGCGCCACTGTTAGCATTTCTGTTTCCGCTTGCTGTCCCTGTTAGTATGCCAAGACATCATGTGGCGGGCTGCAGAGGCCCCAATGGCCCACGCCCCGCCACTGCATTACAGTCACTATTTCTGTTATCATTCTCAAAAGAAGGAAATTAGAGGAAAAAACCTGTTTAATACATTAGTTAGGGTTGTTCCACAGCCACAAGTTAGAAATTGCTGTTTGGTTGAAAACTTTCGACCCCCTGCCCACCCCCAACTGGCATTGGGGTGCATTGAGATCATGGGTCCCAACTCTCACCCCATTCTCCTATACTTCTGCTGCTTTACACATGTGATGGGGTGAGAGTTAGGGCTGACGATCCCAATGCGCACCCCAATGCCGGGGTTGGGAGCGTGGGTGGGGGTCCAAGGGTCAACCTAACAGTGAATTTCCTCACTTTGTCACTGTGGAACAACCCTAACTAATGCATTAAACAGAGTTTTTGCCTCTAATATATATAAAAAATGGTTTCACCACATAATATCTCAAGGAACATTTAACTACCATCCAATATCTCATCTACCTATCCTGGCCAAACTACAGGAACAATTGATCCTTTCTCAACTCTCCTCCTTCTCTTAGATACCAAGTTGTTAACCCTTTTCCAGGCTGGTTTTAGAAAACATCACTCTACTACTATCTCCCTCATTAGGATAATGGATACCATTCTCTCAGGTATGGACCATGGTCTAGTCACACTTGCCATTTTGTTGACCTAGCAAAGTCTTACAACATGGTCTCCCACTACATCCTCCTAGACTCCCTCTCCTTTGCTGGGCTGTCAGCTTCTACCACAAACTGATTCAGAGCTCATCTTATGTGCAGGACACAATCAGGATTGCTAACTCACTATCCCCACCCTCCCAAACAACACTGGTGTTCCTCAGTGATCAGTACTCAACCCTATTCTTTTCTCCATTTTTCCTGAATGACCTCCCAACTGTCTGTATATCAGCATCCATCCACATGTATGCTGATGACACTATCTTGTTCTCATCCGCCACTCAATCTGATGTAGAAACTAGACTTCAAAGGGACTTTGACAAGCTCCAGAACTAGCTTAGCTCACATCAACTTTTCAAAATGCCAAAAGATTGTCTCTATGTCCTTTGCCACTAAGTAGAGACTAGGCTCATGTTCTTGCCCTCCTTCCTTGATGGGACTGCTCTGAAAGACACCTCCTCCTTTAGATACCTTGGGGTTTGATTAGACTAGCACTTCACCTTTTCTGGCCATGTTGATGCCATTCTGATAAAACTATGCCCCAAGCTCAGCACCTTATTCAGGAACTGCAACTGTCTATCTTTTCTGGCAAGGCGTGAACTGGTCTAGAAAATGATACTCCTATTTTGACTACTGCGATGTAGTCTACAGTACTGTCCTGCAGTCCTTCTTAACTAGATTGGGCACCCTCTTTAACTCCTTCTGCTGTTTTGCTCTGAACCCATCACCACCACTCACCACTGCAGTCTTTACCATGCCCTGTGGTTCCCTTTGCTTTCAACCATCACCTTTCCGCATTATTACATTTTCCTCCAAATTCTGATTTAATTCTCTTCCTTCCTACCTCTCTCTTCCTTGCTGTCCATCCCTCCACCCTGTGTACTCCCTTAGATCTGCTGATACACAAACTCTGTCCATCCCCATAGATCCATCTCTGCTGGACAGGCTGCTTTCTCACACTATTTCCTAAACTCTGGAACTCACTAACTCCTCAAATAAGACATTCACATCCCCCACTCCATCTCCACTGCTCTACATTTTCTACTCCACAAACTGCACTTGCTCCTAGCCTACCATGCATGTCTATGACTCTGTTCCTGTCCAGCATTTCTAATCACATACTCCCCTACACATGCTAAACATCTTACTCACGAGTTTGGGTCTCCAATCTCTAGTCTACTTCAATGTTGTTTCAGCCCTGTAATTGCACTAAATGTATGTGTTTAAAATTACAATATTCTTTTTGTTTTGTATTGCACAAATTGCATTGCTACATATTTCACCAACTGTTTCTTGTTATAAATCTCCAACTGATGGGCCACAGTGACCATGCCATTGTACCATGTGTGCAAAACACATTTTGGGAAGGATGTAAAAATGACAGCTGCACCATTCATAAGAAGGTGTGAAGAAATAGCAATGTTGAAAATCTGGAGTGAAAATATTAAAAATTGTTTAATTTATGAGTGTGCATTGAAACTGAACAATGCATGCTCATAATGCAGTCATTTTGGGAATTTTTCACCAGATTTACAACATAAGATTTTGGACCCACCTCACGAACAGTGGCACTGTCATTTTGTTAATCAGTCGAAAAGGTGAGTCCATGCAGTCACCATGAAATGACCTTTTGGGACTGAATAACAAGATGACAGTGCATGTGCTCATGAGGCAGGCTCCAAGAACCCCGTGTTTGAAAATTTGGAGCCAATATTCAAAAATGGCTGAGATACCCACCTAAGTTGACCCCCATTTATGCCATTATACGGCTTACTGGCATTTCTTCAGTTCACAGTTGGCTTTGAAGAGTCCAGATGTGTTCCGCTCCACCAAAGATCACAGCCAGCTCTCCGGAGGTACATATGGGTGAGAGGATGAGGGAGGTGGGATGTTCGAGGGTGGGTGAGGTTGGGGTGCAGCAGACAACTGATAGTTTTCTTTTTTCAAGAACAAAAAAAGGACACTGCTCCTTGGGATAGTTTCTTTCTTTACAGGTTAAGTAAAACAAATGTAAGGCACACCGGGAGTGCTCCCAGTGTGCCACACAACTGTGTGTGAGCGGGGAGTGGACAAGCCGACAGGGAATTGGGCACCCCAAAGTCAACTTTCTTTGGTATTGTGTGGTGGATGGCAGGGCTGCTGCCATGTTTATTTGAAATGTTTCACCAGGCAAGGCATGTAGAGGGCATGTCATCAGTGCCATTGTGTGATGAGCTTGTCTCAGATTGCAGTGGCACATTTCTTTCAAGTTGATGGCACTTTGCATTAAATAGTGTCAGCACTAGCATGCTGGGTCATTGGAGAATGGTGACACACCTTCTAAAGCATGCCCTGCATTCACCAACACCGACACACCTCTGCATTTCTCCTACTACCACAAGATGATGCTTGCGTGTGTGCAAGACAACATAAAAAAAAATGAAAGTTTTTGATTGATCACATTCAGTAAAGATGCTGATGTATCTGGTGATTTGATTCTGATTCCTTTTTTCTTTTTAAAGTGAAAAACAGACTGTCCACCCTCCCTTATACTAGTGTTACAACTATGCAGTTTGTTTGCACTCATTGATCAACTTCCACTGCATCTTTCCTGGTTGGGAATTCCCCACACTGTCCAGCCACTCACAATGCAGTGGGAAGAGAGGAGTCAATAGGATCATGAGTGGCTGCACTTTTTGGGGGTTGGTTGTATTGTTCAGAAGGTATATAATTAGAGTAGATCAAGGTAGGATTTGAAACTAAGTAAGCTTGGATATAATTTAATTACACCATTACCATATGCATTTAAAGCAGGTGTGCAAAACAAAACTGTCAAAATATGTGACCCTATACTTTTGTCGAGGCTTACAATCATTAGAATAAAACAAATCATGGTGTGCATCATAGGAGGGACCTAGTAAAGTGTATCTGACAGGTATTTTAATATTTTATTACTTATAGCAAAAACTTGTTCTTTTAGGAAAACATTTTTGCTGCACTGCTGCTTACGTTGTACTAAAAGGGAAGGAAATTAAACAACCAGCAACATCTATGAATTATGAAGAAAGTAAGTTGTCCAAAACATGGGTTTTCAACTATAAATAATATGATGCAGAAAGGGTTGACAATGTCCCTTTAATGCCATTGGTCTTGTTCCCACTGATGTTAACTTTTCCTGTAAAACAATGTTGACTTTGGACCCTGTCTACAGAGCAGTTTGCCATTAGACAAATATGATGAAAGTGTTTTGTGGACATGGTCCATGGTAGAGAACGATAGACACATTTTATCAAATTGTGATCTTTAAACTTTCCTGTTTTTTTTTGCACACATTATTAGCAACCACCATCTGAGTTATCATCATCATCCACAACATCAGTCTTTTGATCAGTATCAGCATTTGGTATACTTTTGTAGGAATAAGAACATCTTGCCTTATTAAGTTTAATAAATGTTAACATGAGTACATTTTCTGACAGCAGCCTATTTCTTGGTTCTGTTGCAATATTGCCAGCTGCACTGAACATGCATTCAGAAGAACACTGTTGCAGGACAACCAATATATTTAAAAGCTTCATCATACAGCTCAGGTCATATTAACATTTTCCATCTCCAGTATTCAAAAGAACATGCATCAATAGGAATAAGTGGTTCTTGCAGGTAACTGTCTACCATGATGGACAGAGAACACTCAGAAGAAGACTCAGAGTAATTTGGTATGGCAGTGATTTGTGAAAGTTTTGCCATAGATTTAGCTTGCTGCTAGAGGTAGACCCAGGAGCTGTTGAAGAAGTACTGCATATAGTTGATGATTTTCCTGTCCTGCATCTCTTTGTGAAGATGGATCTATGCATTGTGGAGACGAGAGGCTAATGTGTGTTTGTGTTTGACAGCTGTGAGTGCTAAAACTCATCTAACAACAACAAGTTTTAGTGCTGTATAGTATATACTTTTGGAAGTTGTATAGCCTTAAACCCAACATCTAAGAGAGCTACAATTTTGTATTGTTTGATTTAGTAATTGCAACTGATTTGTCATACTTTTGGAAGCACTCAGACATTCTCTTTCAAGATTTGCATGATACTTCTAACATTTTGTCTGTCTTCAGATCTGTAATGTAAATGTGATTACCTGACTCAGAGTTGCACATTCTGAGGACATGCCCTTGTAGCTGTCTCAAAAGGAGCTAGGATGCAGCACACTGTCCCCATTAACTTCCATAATGCTGCACAGTAAGCATAATGCTATCACCAAGAATATAACTGGAGGAATATTCATGTACAGCTTCCTTTTGTTCCCAGAGGTGCAGCATATAAAGAGTTGAATTCCATGAGTGGAAACATTTTGAATCAGCTTTTGATGAAAAAAACTGTTTCTTTCACATTTCTGAAAATATCCGTTACAGCCTTGGTTGAATGAGAAACAAAGACATAGAAATTGTCAGCAGATAAGAGCTTTCAGCCCAGCTAGTCTGCTAAATTACCACTAACAACTGGGCTCTATCATGCACGTGACATTAGGCTGTACTCCCCCTGCATCACCAGCAATCCTCCCCATGTCTAACCCAAGAATGTTTAAAACCTGTAATCATTTCTGCTCCCACCACCTGGCTGGCAGGCTACTCCACTTGTCCTCCACCTCTCCTGTGAAAAAGTACTTCCCTCTGAACTCTCTCCTTCCAGTTTCATCTTGAGCCCATTTGTCCTTTTGGGGGATATAGTATTCCCTGTACTTTATTCTTCCATGTGAGGCAAGTAAATGTCTCAATCATATCCCCCACCTCCTCCCTCTCCTGCAGGGAGTACATGTTTAATTCCTGCAGCCTATCCTCATAAGGTTTGTGATGTAGTCCCTGCACCATTTTTCTTGCCTCCTGTGAACCACCTACACCCTATCTATGTACTTACATAGATGGGGCCTTCAGAACTAGACATAGTATTTGAAGTGTGGCCTCTTTAATGTCTTGCATAGTGGAATTATTGCCTCCATTTTTCAGCTGATGATTCCCTGCCTATGCGTCCCAGCATCCTGTTTGCCTTTTCTGCCTCCTTGTCATACTGCCTACCTACCTAGAGGTGAGAAATGTGAGTCACAATTTTCTACTGACAGCAGATATACTAGCAACTTGAGTTTAATTGTTCAGGAACCCACTGACAAGTAAATAAACAATGTGCAAAACAAGAAGCATGCTGCTCTATCCTTGTACTGCTTTTCAGTATATTGGCTCCATTGTCACTTACTGCAAAGTCACATTTTAGACCATGAGAATAGATTCCATCATTAAGGAGCTCATTTAGTTATTGGAAGATGTCTGCAGCTATATTAAATTGCCCAAACTTCTGTTTATGCAGCAGCAACATCTTTTGGGTGTGCTTATTTTTGAAGGACAGGAAAAACTGACCCAATGAGTGGCAAGGGACATGTAATCTATATTCTGACTGCTGGGTCACATATCTGTTTTACATGAATAACCCCACCCTCTGCATTTTTAATGGAAGCATTCCGTCATGTTTAATGTCTGATGAAATGTTTGGTATTTCAACATAGGTGAAGTACGGTACCTTCTAAGAGGAATATTGTAACTAGGCTCTGCAAGTTTCATGACCCCTAAAATCCCCATGATCTATTAAATCCTCATGATATACTAAATCATCATGATCTACTAAAGAATATGAGAGAAGGACTCAAGCTAACATTTCTCCAATTTTGTAATTAAGATAATGACTCTTCGATGACTTTCATAAAAATATTCTTTCTCTCAATTGTCTGCAACAGTGTTAGACACTTATAACGTGTCCTTCCTGGTTTATTGGATACTGTGCTTCATGTACCAGGTGGACGTTGGAGTGGTGGACTTATACATTCAGTACCATCACTTGACATGCAGCTAGTGCTAATGGTATTTGGAGTAATGGTTATGCTAAGGCTGACAGTGGTTCTGCCAACATCAAGTTCACACAATTCATTATCCATTTCTACATCCTAATCCCTTCTCATCAGTGGTCTCGAAGTTGGAGGTAGAGGACATAATTGTTTTGTTTTCTTTATCATGATCATGCAATACTGAATGTGTCTTCAGATGGTGTATTAGATATGTAGTACAAAGACATGAAGCAACTTTACCATGGCTTAAACTTCGTTTACAGATGGTACATACTGCTCTGGAAGGATCAATTTTACTGACCGAAAAATACTTCAATATTGTAGATGTAACAGACTTGGTTAGAGTGCTAGAACGATAACTGAAAACCATATCATGGTTTTCTTTCACCTGTGCAATATGAACTCAGGCCATCCATACTTCTTATACTTATGGTACTAGTAGAGTAGGCACGTGGGGAGTTTCACTTGGATCTGGTGTAGTACTAGGAGAATTGATGGATTTGTCCTTCTCATTGTAAACATTTGTGGATTCCTTTGCAACCCACTACCTGATGCTTTCTCAGCAGTCTCACTCATTTGGCTTGGATGAGGGGCTACTACTTCATCAGTCAGTAAGTCTCAGACTCAGACAAAGAGCTACTGTCTGAGTCTAGTTACTGTCACCTGCACTACTGTTAATGCTAGTAACTTGGATTTTAACAGCATGGACAAATACCTAAGAGTGTGTCTACAAGTGACACTAGCAGCTGCACACATTTTCTTAAAAGGTCCTCCATTGCCACAGTTTACTGTGGCTGTTTTGATCTTGTATTGATTTAATTATTTAGTTAGTTAGTTATTCGGAAAATACCTTTGGCGCAAGCTCTTTTACAAAGGTTCCACTTCATTGATTGCAAAACAAAGTACAATAGGAGAAAGCAAAGGTACATCACAATGAACGATACAGCTTGGATTCAGAACTGACAGAATAACTCAAAACATAGATAGAAGTTAAAATAACAAGAAAACACTTTATGAGGGTGGGTGGGATAAGCAGCCACAAAGTGCCTTGTCAGTAGTTCAGAGGGATGGGGATAACTAGCAGTGGGGTGAAGAGGGAGGTATGAGAGAGGTAGGTATTGCGGTGGAGGTGAAGGGTGGGAAAGAAGGGCAATAAGGTATAGAGAATATTTGGGGTGAGGTGAGGCTGCATGGAGAAGATGTGCTAGAGTAAATGGTGGGGTGTAAGGGGCATGGTGAGGCAGCTTGCATTAGTAGTGACTGTTATGGAAACCCTGGGACTGGGAGTTGGGTGAAGAGAAAGAAAGGTGGGGAGATGGGTGCTGAAGGACCATGACGCAAACTGATTGCTGAGGCAAGTCATGAGAAGGGATAGAGGGAGGGGTGCATGAGGCCTGTCTAGTGCTTGCTGGGGGTAGAAAGAGCGGGTGTGGCTGGACTTAGGGATGGGTGCACTTAGAGAGTGTTATTAGGTGCTGTTTGAGGTCAGTTTTGAATTGGGTCAGACAATTGGTGGCCAAGAGTTGCCCAGGGAGCACTGTATTATCACCTGGAACCTTTGTACTATTTTTCTTCCACCATCACCGAACCAGAATCATCACCATCAGCAAAGCCAGACGTTTCACCTATATTGTCAGCTATAAATAGCACCAGTGTCTGATGATATCAGTGTGTTTTATTGAGTGTCTCAATAAGAGTGATTCAGTAAAACCACTCATAGTAAAAAGCAAGTGGTGCACAATACCAAGGAGTAGGTTAGGGGTAGTGTAGCAGTGAGCTGCACTCACTGAAAGAAGATATAAGGAGTAGTTTGGGCAACCCTGCTGAGCTGGCTGTTTGGCGTGAGTGGCTAAAGTCACTGCCTATGGAGTTGCTGGTCCTGGTTTGGGAGGAAATTTTTTACAGCATTTTTGTATTTTTTCTAAGTCCCCCCAAGTTGGTAATCCTTTAGTTGAGGGGTATATAAATTCTTTATTTAATTCGCCTGAGGGAGAAGTAAGTGACCATCACTGTTTGCAGAGGTCAGTGTTATCCTGCTTGCCCTTTTGATGTTTGGTGCTCTTTGGTTCATGGTTTGTGGTCGGTGACATAAAGGTGCCATTATCACATAAAACCATAGCACCAGCTATTATGTACAATTCCTACTTTACAAAATAGTGCAGCTTAAATTACAAAATTGTTTTGGCTTTATGATAGTGTAATCTGCTCTGGAAGTTAATTGAAGCAAATATGAAGTTGGATAGATCCTAGGTTCAAGGCTTCCAGGATGGGCATGGGCAGGGCATTGATGTTAGGAACTGGAATTCTTAATTAAAATTATTTTTCTCACCACTGAATTTGTCTGTGTGTATCTATAACCTGCATCACATGAAATATATCAGAGATTTATTTAAGATACCACACAATGATTGCTGGGCAACACACATCAGTTCATAGTCATAGTTGGCTAGTACACCACACAGAAGTCACAGGTAATGAATAAATGATTTGTCTGTCCTCCTGTCACCCACAGTTTTACTGGGATTTGAGATGCCCATAGGCACACACTGGGCACAGTGCAGTCCAAGGGAATATAACACAGTTGGCTAGTACATCCTGGAGGAGTCACAGATAATGAACAAATGGTTTGTCTCAGTCCATTGGCTTTACAGTTATGTTAACAGCATCCCTGGGTGCCACATCACACTCTGGCATGCCCAACATCTCTCCAACACCCATGGTACCCTGTGGCCCTCCTGTGGCACACCTGACCCTGGGTCCCACTTTCATAGCCCCCCACTTTGCCACCGTATGTGGCACTGGTACAAGGGCTTAGACCACCTCCTGGCTGGTCTAACTTGAGCCTGCTGCACCCACAGCGTGGCTTACAAAATTGACAATGCAAGGGTGTTGTAGCCACATCATGGTTCAAGCCCTTGCAACCTGTTGCATCACCATGTTGGGTGAACAGGTGGCACAGGGACACTTTGGCATAAGCGGTCCCAGGTGGGATGCAGCTGCTGATAGAAAATTTGGAATAGTGCAAAACACGATGCAAGAGCCACTTGCATCAATTCAGATTGACACAAGCTCCTTGTGTCACTCTGAGGAGACTTTGAAACTCATGCCTACCCCAGTGTCCAAAGCCATATCCCTCTCACACAGACCCGAGCAGCAGAAGTTAGGGAATACATGGACAATCATAGTGTTGGGACTCCAACTTGGAAATTGTCTAGGGTACAAGCTTCAGGTGAGTGACTTTAGGATATGCATTTGGCATCCTCACATGGCAGGATGTTTTTTGCCAACTTGTCCTCTTACCTCGATCTTTATGAGACATTTCTTGCAGTGCAATTCAAAGTAATAGCCCTTTGGGGTGGGCCACACCTGCCATGGTGGGTGATCAAAGTTAAAGTCCTTTAGGGCTGGCCAGACCAACTGCAGCAGGTAAAAAACTTTCAAGCCATTTGGGGCTATCCAGACCTTCCACAGAGTGCAAAGGAAACTTCAAGCCCTTAGAGGCATTCCAGACCCACAGCAGTAGATGAACAAAACTTCAATTCCATTTGTGGCTGGCCAGACACTCCACAGTGGATGATCAAAACTTCAAGCCTTTTGCTTTTGGTCAAACCCACTGTGGCAGGTTATCAAAACTTCAAGCCCTTCAGAGCTGGCACACCCATGATGGTAGGTTATTGAAACTAGTGGCCCTTGTGGTCTGGGCAGACATATCATGGCAGCTGGTCAAAATGAAAAACCCTTCAGTTCTGGGCAGATCTACCTGCAATCGGCAACTGAAAATAGTTGAGACCAGTGGCTTATGCTTTGGTCAAGGCTCCCACTCCTGGGGTGCCCTGATACAGCTATGAGCAGTGGTAAAGTTTAGTCAGGGCTCTTGATCTTTGAGAACTCCAGCAATTAAGACAAAACCATTTATGGCTGGGTAAACCAACCCCAGTGGGTGATGTAAATTTCAAGCCATTTGGGGCTGGGCATATTCAACATAGCGGGCAACTGAAAACAGACACTACTGTCAGATGAAGTTTTGGTTGTGACTTTTCTCCACAAGAGCCACAATAATTGAAAACCAACCAGAAACATGCTGCACTGATCACATTCACAAAATGCACTATGGGGCTAATAGCCACTGTACAGACTGCATTAACTAAATGCCCCATGGGGTTATCAGCTGCTGGGCAGACAATATTATGGAGCATCCTCCAGAACAGGAAGTCACTGTGTGATAATAGTAAGTAACATCAGAGTTCTCTATAATTTAATATGTTGTTTCCAAATTGATCAGCCTGCAATACTTGTCATTGTTTTCTGTATGATGTGGCTGGTCATTCTTCTCTAGAGGAGAAAATTAGGTTTAAAGGGACATTGTCAGCATTCAATGTAAATTTCTGGTGCTGTGTGGTCAGGTGCCAGTTGCCATCTACTTGCTCACTGATTGCATACATAGCCCATGGTCATCCTAATTCATTTATTTTCTATGTTTTTGGTATAGAAAAGAATTTCCTGTGACCCAACCCAATACACTTAGAAGCTCTTCCACCCAATGTTCAGTGGACTCATGAAGCAAAGATGGCAATGAAAAGCTGGCTAACTCATAAATATATGCATTAGGCTTTTTGAGAAAGGTAAGCTAGATACATAATCTGATAGAGGCATAGCACTGAATTAGGCAATATGAGACTTACATCAAAATGAGAATTCTAACCTATAAAACGAGCAGTTAGAAAAGTAAATCTGTAAGTCTGGACGTGCACAGTACCAGTGTTTCTTTTTGTGTACCACTTATGTACACAGCACATGTCAAAGGTCCTTTGCATTTAGGACTACTACCTGGTACAATATATTATCATTATCAATTACATCTTTTTATGTAAAAATCTTTTATTAAGGTAGAATAGACATGTATTCAGACTCTATTACAATCCTGCCAAAATCCTCTTCACATCAGGAAGTGTGTCATAAACTTGCATTACATATTTTGTCATATTGCAGAACAGCCTCCATATATTTTCTTTTTTCCTTAGTTCCACCTCCTTTTCTGCATTCTCAGTCCCTAATACTGTACACCCCTCCCTTTTCTCCTCACAGACGTATTATCTAGGTTCATGTTGTCTCTCTGTTGTGTGTGTATACTTTTACATTTGTGCCTTATTGCTCCAGATATGGATTTTGCATTTCCCACCCCATGTTAATAACAACATACCCTGTACCGGAGTCTGTTCTTACCTGTGAGCCACTTCAGAGATATCGTCATTATCACTTTGTCACGTCTCTGCTCACAGGTATCTTTATTTCCATTCCCTCAGATCCACTTTCGTGGCTGGAATAAAACAGACCCCTAGTCAGTCATATTACTCCCCTGCCTCAGTGCCATGGCCTCTCCTACTGGAAGTGAATTTATATACGGGCCCCATTTAGATAAGAACAGTTCCTCCTTCCCATACCTTTGGTATGTTAATCTCTCAAGTTATTTATAATCAATGTTTCCATTGCCCTATGTTGGTTTAGCATGTGATACTCAAGTATTTTGGATACAGTGTCTTGCCATTGCTAAAAGGACATGTATTGTTAGAGAGTATACCTCCCAGTCTTCTCCTACAGGGACTCCAACACAAACAAAAGTGATATTGCGAGTCCTTCACCTGTACATGGAGTGCTCCGTCACCGCCTATTCAATCTGTCCTGAGCAAAGGCTCCATCCCTAAGGCATGGAAAACTGCTCACGTCATTCCCCTGTTTAAAGCAGGCGACCCTGTGACCTAAATAACTATAGAACAATCTCCTTCTTCCCATACTTCAAAATTTCTGGAAAAAATTGTGAATACGCAGCTGAGATCTTTCTTAGACAATGCTAGACTACTCAACCCAATGCAGTCTGGTATTAGAGCTAAGCATAGTACAATTACAGCACTGGCAGAACTTACTAATGATTGGCAACGGGACCTAGACAACAAAACTTAATTTGTGCCATGTTTCTGGACCTCAGTAAGACTTTCGACACCGTCTACCACTGCCTGCTCCTCTCCACCTTAAAACTATAGGCATTGGCTCAAACGCACTGGGTTTTCCAAGACTACCTTTCTGATAGACATCAACAAATTAAGGCTGATGGAGAGATTTCTCCATAAACCAATAAAAGAGATGTCCCCAGGGCTCCATACTGTGCCCATTACTGTTTGCCATTTATATCAACAGCTTGGACATAGGCATCAAAGATGCCAGTATTCACTTGATTGCTGACAACAGGTGCTCGCCTTAAGCCAGGAATCTCCTGAAGCTGCCTGCTGAGTTACAGCTGACTTTAATACTCTGCAGTACCAGCTCCTTAGCAAAAGTTACTACTAAATGCAAAAAAGACAAGGCCACCTTTTCTCTACATCAGGCCCAGGGGCTTACTCTGCTGTGCTAGTCCATTACCGTCAATCTCTACCTTATTAGGAGAAAATCTTGAATCTGTGACTAAATTCAAATACCTTGGTATTTGGCTGAACAACAAACTCTGTTTTGTGGAACACACAGAAGAACTGCTGAAAAAACTGATGCAGAAACTTGGTCTTTTTTCAGAATTAAACCCTCTTGACCACAGACACAAAAGAAAACTTGTCCAATCTACATTCCTTTCATTAATTATTCCTAACTTCATTTATGGCCATTGTCCTGCCTCATAACTTGCAAAACTGGATGTATTATATCATAGAGCACTGAGATTTATAACTGGCCTCCCACTCCACACATCACTGCTCTTTATATGCAGCCGTGGGGTGGCCTCCTTCAATTCAGGCATTATAGAAATGCAGCCCTACGGACGCTCAAGCCCTTACCAACAAACTCCCACAACACGTTGTTGACTGTCTCCCCTTAGTCCTATTAGGAACTATGCCTTAAGAAGTCAATTGCAGATTTCTTTGAATATCCAAGGGCCAACACTCACTTTGGAAGGGCCGCCATAAGCTTCACCCTGCCTACTCTTTGGAATAGGGTACAAAATCATTGAGACTTAGCTCACTTGTCAGTCCTGCCTTCTTTAAGACCATCTATGACAAAACATTTGCTGAAATCTGTAATTGCTTCTATCACTCCTAGCAGCTTGACTATTGTTCTCTCTTCTTCAACACTAGTCCCAACTGCCTATATAAATCAGCCCTTGCCTACTACTGCCCCTCCTCTGCCTTACTTGCCATTAGCACCCTCTGCATCCCTCTTATTCACCACCCCTTCTGCCGCATTTACCTAAGGCTTACACACTGTTATGTGCCTTCATAGCTTAGGAATTTCCATCCAGGCCTGTAACGTGTTTCTGCAACAGAGAATATAAATAATCTTTTTTCTTCTATGGTTTGTATATGACATCCATACACATCCTGCTTCTGTAGAATATATATATATATATTTATATATATATATAAAACATTCGGGTTGTGTTATGTATATCTTTCTTGTACATGTGACTTGGAATGTAAACACTCTGCTCCTATCAGTATTGTAAACATGTTGTTCCTTTTGTATTATGTATATTTATATGTATTGTACAATTTTCCTGCCAAGAGCAGGTCCACATTGTAAATGAGCTTGCTCAATGGTGATCGCCTGGATAAATAAAGATTTGATTGATTGATTGATTGGTTGACCGCCTGGGCTATCTCAGCCCAGAAGGGACTTAGCCATGAGCATTCCCAGAAATAATGCATGTAGTATCCTAACTACATTGCACTTCCCACAGATGGGTGAGATCACATGATGGAATTTGTTTAATACTACTGGAGGACAGTATAGCCTGTGCAGAAATTTAAATTGTGATTCTTTAAATTTATTACACATCAGCAGTCCCATATGGTATTGTAGGACCAACTTCCAGTTCTCCCCATGATCTGCATTCCTAGGTTCCTCTCCTTAGCCCTTTGACCTTGATCCATTGGGAGTACATCTCTGTCCTGTCTAACTGCCCTGGCCACCAACCTCTTGGGGTTCACCCTTGCAGACCAAATAAACTCCTCTAAGTGTTCAAGTTGCTCTGAGTGAGGTTCCTGTCCCTTCCGGCTTTACTGAATGCCCTAATCTGGAAGTATTGATATCTATTGCTAGCGTGGATGCTATATTTCTCCTGCAATTCTTCCATAGTGCTAAAACCCCTCTTCCCCAGAGGTCTCTCAGACACTTTACTCCTTTTTGTTCCCAGACCTCAACCCCCTTCCATTCCTGGTAATAAATCTAGATTTCCACTACTGGCACAAAGCCAGTAACTGCCGTTCCTGCCCTTCTCTTTTCCTAGCATGTTCCCATGCCTCTAGGATCCATCCTACCAGTGGGTTTGGGTTCTGTTGTCTATGGTATATCTTCCGTCCTCCTGGGTCAAGGTAGGTAGTCAATCACACCTGCATATCTGCCTCTTGAGGTCTACCCACCTCGCCTCCTTCCCCTGGAATACCCAATCATGTAAATATCTGGTCTGCATGACCACTGCATAACTCTTTAAGTCTGAAAAATAGAGACCCCCTTTTCTGTCTTATTCTTTAACCTCAATAAACTTATCCTAGGTCTCTTATGCTGTCAGATAAACCAACTGAATTCTCTGTCTAGTGTTTTATACTCTTTATTAGTCAGACTCATGGGCAGCACCTGCATTATGTAAAGAATTCTGAGCAGCACATTCATTCTAAGTAGGTTTATGCAGCCCAACCACAAAATGGAGAGTGGTCTCCTCTTTCCATATCCACCCTAAGTGTTCGCAACAGTGGTCCATAATTAATTCCATACAAACCCACCAGGTCATCAACCACTTGAATTCCAAGGTAAGTGAAGTGATCTTTAACAGCTCTAAATCCCTATGTGTCACCAGTGCCCCCCACTTTGGTACTTTTACCCATAATATTTCCAATTTAGAAAGGTTGTACCCTGAGAAGCCAGCAAACTCCTGTACCACCTCTAATAAAGCTGGTATGGTGGTCTCTTGGTACGTGGTGAAAAGCAGCAGATCATCTCCATTAAGGGTTAATTTATGTGGGGTCCCTGACTTCCCTATTATTCCCTGTATTCTAACGTCTTTCCTAATCCTGATAGCCAATGATTCAATGGTCAAGGCAAACAAGAGGAGACAGCGGGCATCCCTGTCATGTTCCTCTATACAAATCAAGTATAGCTGTTCATCCCCATTTACTTACACTTGTGCTCTTGGCTTTGTACACAGCATTCAGACCATATTAATATAATCATCCCCAGCCCAAATTTCCTTAATATCTCAAAGAGGTAAGCCCAATCTATTCGGTCAAATGCTTTTTGCCAACCATGGATAGCACCACCACTTTTCCCAGATGCCAAAGGCCCCATTGTATTACATTCAATAATCTTCCCTTATTGTGGTAAGATTGTCTTCCGTGGATAAATCCCATCTGGTCTGGATAGACCAGTGTGGAAAGATCCTTCCAATCTCTGGGCCAACACCTTCACAAATATTTTAACATCACAATTGAGATGTGATATTAGCCTGTAAGACCCAAACTCACTTGTACACTTACCCAGCTTAGGGAGCACACAGATCATTGCATGTAAGCAAGTCCCAAGGCAGTCTCTGCTCCTCCCTGCCTCCTCTGACATCCCTGCCATGGCTCTCCAGCTCCTCTTTTCATTATTTATAGTATTCCATAACAAAACTCTCCAGACCCCTGCCTTACCCTTCTTCTTTAGAGCCATGGCCTCCTAATCTCTTCCCTGTGAGTTTCCCACCTAATTGTTCCTCTGTTCATCAGAAATTCCAGGAGTCTCACATTTTCCAAGAATGATGTCATTTGTGGTTCTGATCCCTACATTCTGATCTAAATAGGTTTTCATAGAAGGCTGCAAATGCACCCCGTATTCCCTGACTTTGGGTATGTAACTGACCTCTCCCATCCTTTATCCCAGTTACCAGAGCCATACCCCACCACCCTCACACTAGATGTGCCAAAATAGCTCCTGGTTTGTTTCCCATTCATATAACCTTTGTCTAGAATAAAATAAAGAAATGCTGGCCTCCCCTCTTTACAACATATCAGTGCCCGTACAGTACAAGCATTTCCCCCCTAAGTTGGTCCGTTGGCTGCAAAATCAATTTCAGTTCAGCATCTTTCAACTGCTGCTCTAAATTCTGCCTGTGCAGTTTCCTATTTTTATACTGATTAACATATCCAATGATTGCTCCCCTCATGTATGCCTTCCTGCCTTCAAGTACATTACTTTGGGGGGCTGATATCTCATTGATCTCCTTATAGAATCTCCACTGCTGTTTCAAAAATGATCTAAATTTTCAGAAGACATTAAATACGTGAGAATCACCATCCCGGGCAATGTGTCTCTCTCTGCTGGGATCTCGTCAATACCACCATAGCATGATCAGATATGCATATAGGCCCATGTGTCACATCCCGCCATATCCCTCCTTGTTACATATATGCAGTCCAGCCTGGACCTGGTTCCATGTAAGCTGGAGAAAAATGCATATTCTTTTGCCCTGGGTTTGCTGCCTTGCAGACATCTACTAAGTCTAGATCCACTACCCCGTTTCCATTGGTTAACTGCCGTTCATGTCTACCCAGTCTCCCGGAGTGGTCCAGGCTAGGTTCCATTACACAATTAAATCCCCCCAAGCACATATTGGGAAATTGCTCTGCATCACGGCATCCAGCAGTTTCTAGTAAAATTCTGCATCAAATATCAAGGGGCATATGCACTGGCATATGTTATCTGTTCCTAGCCCATTTGCTCTGGACAAAAGTGTACCGCCCTCTTCAGGATCAGCAACCACTCTTGAAACCTTAGTTCAATAATTTTATGACACAGCACTGACACCGCCCTTTTGTGAGATGTGTAAGCAGCAGCAAAGCATGCTCCCACCCAACCCCACCAATTTCTTATGTTCGTCAGGGCTCAAGTGGGTCTCTTGTAACAGTGCCATCTGGGCCTGCTTATTTTTCAGTGCCTGAAGCACCTTTGCATTTTATGGGGTTATTAAAACCTCTAATGTTCCATGATATAATCACCTTGTCAGTATCCATCTATAGTTGTAGCACATCCCTCCGTGGTTTCCTCAAAATGAGGGTTCCAACCTCTTCTACAACATCATACATATTCAACTCCTGTATTTTCCCATTCCTAGATATCCTTTGTCATGCACCCCTTCCTTCCCCAATCCAACCACTCCGCAACAGGCAGGATATTAAATTTTGTAATAATCTCTGAACCAGCAAAACTATAACTTTGAACAACATGTTTCGCATGTATTTGTAATCTGTAATTTCCTATCCACCAATTCTCTTGCAGCAGTGTCCTCCTATGTCCCTTTTCCATTTCAGGGACCTGGAGGAAAAATTGTATCTACCCATCCCTCTCCCCAGTAGTTTACTGTGACAAGTAGTTTTAATCACAGGTTCAGTCCCTACCCCGCCCCTCCATGATTTACAATTTGAGTCTTCTCACTGGTTTCATCCCACAGCAGCATCTTTGTTGCCTCCCAACCATCCCACCCTTCCCTCAAGGCCGAGGTAGCCCATCTCCCATGCCACCTCTTAGGACTCCTACCCCAGTAGCATAAGGCCCCTACTACCCCTACCCTTGCAACTTGAGGATGCCAGACTCCAGACTCCTCCCGCTTCTCCTGAGCATTTGTCACGGCCACCAGTTCCATACTCTTCAATTCAGTGGGCATTACCTGTGAGGAAAAAGGAGTTAAGAGCCCATTACAGTCACAATCCATTCATTTCCAGAAAAAGCCGGTCATTTTGAGGATTCCAACCTCTTCTACACACATTATACATACTCCTCAAATTCATTGACCACTCTGGTGGAGCATGGTTCCTCTGTGGAGGCAACTGCAGTGGAGACCAAGGAGAATGTAGGGAACCTCCACAATAGAGATCCACAGGAGGTTGACACAGGACCCCACAGGGGAAGGAAATAACTCCTGGTGGGGCATTCAATTGTTAGGGTGTAGAACTGGGGGAGGAAGGGGAAAGGGAGGTGGAGTGCCTGCTCGGCGCAATGGCTTGGAGGAACAGGAAATTAATCCTCAGGATCGTGAGAGCACCTGCAAGAAAGAGTGAGCTGGATGTCATTATCCACCTAGGGATGAATGACCTGGCAGAGAATGGGATCAGAGCAGTGGAACAGGAGTTTGTGGAGTTGGGGAGGAGCTTTAGACAAGTAGCACACACAGTAACTTTCTCAGAAGTGCTACCTGTCTATGGCATGGATGAGACAGGGTATTCTGCACCATGGGATTTAATGACTGGTTGAAGAACTGGTGCAGAGTTCAGGATTTGACTTCATGGGGACTGGGGCTCCACCTGGAGGGATGAAGGCCTATACAGGCACAATGGTCTGCATCTATCTAGGAGGGAACCAGGATCCTATGTGATAGGTTTAAATGCTTCTTTGGCAAGCAATTAAACTTGCCAAGGGGAGGCACTGAAAAGGAGTAGGGAAATCCTAGTCATCCACCAAAAATCAGGGTAGTTAGTGAGGTAAACACCAAGATAGAGCAGTTGATAGGAGAAGGGCAGAGGTAAATGGAGAAAAGACAAAGGCAGTAAGGATAGTGATGGGGCAAAAATAAATAAAGCCATAAAAAGGAGGGTAATGAGTACTAATGCCTTATTCTATGTAAAAAGCCCCTGAAATGGTGGCCTTGATGGAAGAGGATGCCTGGACATTGTGGCAGTTGCAAAACATGGTACTCAGAGAACCATGACTGGGATGCCAACATACCAGGGTGCACAATCTATAGGAGGGACAGGGAGGGAAGAAGAGGAGGAGGAGGAGTTGCTTTCTATATAGGAAGGGATCAAAGCAACAGAACTAAAGGGCAAACAGGGAGGAGAGGAGGTACCTGGGTCACCCTGGAGACTGGAAATGGAACCACAATCTGCATAGGGGTTGTATACAGACCCCCATCTCAGGGAGGAAATGGACAAGGAATGATAGAAGGCATCCTTGGGATGGCAGAGAAAGGGAGATATTGCTGATGGGGACCTGAATATGCCAGATGTTAACTGGACCACTTTTTGCTGCAGCCACATCCAAGTGCAGGGCCATTCTCGATGCCCTACAAGAAGAATGCCTCAGACAGCTAGTTTTGAACCCACTTGGGAGGGAGCAATCTTAGACCTGGTACTCTCAAATGGGGACGGAGATAGGAACTCCGATCTTGAAGTGGGTAGCCATCTGGGAACAAGTGACCACCAGTGTGGTTCATGATAAACTTAGCTGTAGAGTCAAGCCATACAAAAGTGAAGGTATTGGACTTCAGGAGGTTGATTTTGCCAAAATGGAGAGTGCCTCAGAAAATCATTAGTAAACAGGCAAGATGGTGGGGTGGAACAACAATGGGGAAATATCAAAACCACCATCACAGAGGCAACAAGCCTTTATGTGAAGCAAATAAACAAATCAAAATGAAAGAAATGACACTATGGTTCTCAAAAGAAGTGGTGGGAAGACAAGGCAGAAAAACAGCATTCAGGAAGTATAAGGAAACACAGAAGGAGCAGAGAGAGAACTGCACCAGTTAAAGCAGAAGGAGGCGGGGAAGGCAGTCAGAACAGCCAAGGCCCAAACCGAGGAAAAGATAGTCAACTCAATTAAAAGGGGATACAACCTGTAATAGGTACATTAGGAGCAAAAGAAGGACTAAGGCAGGGATGCTGAGGCTGAATAAAGAGGAAAGTGGTTGGGCAGACAGCAACAATGAAAAAGCAGGGACACTGAACGAATACTTCTGCTCAATATTCACAATGGAAAAGCAGGGGAGGTACCTAATACAGTGAATAGATTAACTCTGGATAGGGGTTGATATTAGTCATTTCACAGAAGAAAGGGTTATGAAAGAACTCTTGAAACTGAAGGTGAATAAAGCAATGGGGCCTGATGGGATTCACCCAGAATTCTAAAAACACTAGGGAAAGAACTAGTAACACATCTGACTACACTTTTAATAAATCATGGGAGGATGGTGTGGTACTTGAGGACTGGAGGAGGGTGGGTGTGATTCCCTTCACAAAAGTATGAGCAAGACAGAGCAGGAAACTACAGACCTGTCAGGTTGACCTCAGTGGTAGGGAAAAGATGGAATCACTTCTGAAGGAAAGAACTGAAGAGTACCTAGAGGCCAGTGGGGCACAGGACGCAAGGCAGCATGGATGCAGAGCAGGAAGATCATGTCAGACAAATCTAATTGATTTCTTTGACTGGGTGACCAAAGAAGTAGACCAGGGAGGGGCAGGGGACATGGCCTACCTAGACTTTAAAGGTATTTGACACAGGCTAGCACAAAAGATTAATAAACAAATTAGACAGCCTGGGAGTGGGTCCCAGGGTGGTAGCCTGGTAAAACACTGGCTGGACAACAGGACACAGCGGGTAATAGTAACTGGAGTCCACAGTGAAGAAGGGGGGTTACTAATGGGGTACATCAGGGTTCAGTACTGGGGCCGGTCCTTTTAATGTCTTTATAAGTGACATTGCAGAGGAACTGGAAGGAAAGTATGGCACAAAGATCTGCAACAGGGTTGATATGCAAGGTGGGTGGAAAGGATGAAAAGGGACTTGGCAAGGTTGGAGGAATGGTCAAATGTATGGCAGCTTAGATTCAATGCAAATAAGTGCAAGTAATGCACCTGGGAAACAAAAACCCAGGGAAAGAGTACACAATGGGGGTGGATACTGACAATAACAAAATGAAAATGGACCTGGGGGTAGTCATATCAGATGACCTAAAGGTGGGCCAACAATGTGAGAAGGCAGTAAGGAGGACTGGGAGGATACTGGGATGCATAGGGATAGGCATCGCCAGTAGAAAACAGGAAGTTGTTGATCTTCTGTACAGACAGTTGGTAAGACCACATCTGGAGTACTGTGTGCAGTCCTGGAAACCCCATCTCCGAGAGACATAGACAGGGTGGAGGCTGTCCAGAGGAGGGCAACCAAAATGCTGTAGGGTCTGCACCAGAAGACATATGAAGAAAAACTAAAGGAGCTTAAGATGTATAGCCTCGAGGAAAGGAGGAGAGGGAGACATGATAGAAACTTTCAAATACCTCAAGGAAATCAACAAAGTTCGATGGTAGCATCTTTCAGAAAAGAGATGTGCAAGAACAAGGCACAATTTGAAGATAGAGGGGGACGGCTGAGAGGTAATGTGAGGAAGTATTTCTTCACAGAGAGTGTTGTAGATGCATGGAATGGCCTTCCTGAGGAGGTCATAGAGTCAAACACAGTGGGGAATTCAACAATGCATGGGACAGACATAAGGCAATTCTAGTGGGGTATGAGGAAGAAGGCTGTTGGTTAACTAGGATCTGCAGCTTATCCATTAGGTAGGAAATGGGCAGACTAGGTGGGCCAAGCAGTCCTTATCTGCCATCAAATTCTGTGTTTCTATGTTTCTTTGCAGCTCTGATACCTCGGGTCTCCCCCTTATGTCTAGACCTCTTTCATGCTTTATCCTATCTTATTTTATCCTCCACAACAGACATACTGACCCATGTAGCCCCTCAGGAACTCCTTCCCTATGACCACATTACACCAAAGTGCATGTTCATTCAGCCCTCCCCCATGAGCTGTAGAAGACATCGTATCATAAACTCAAAGAACACTTATTTAAAAAAAAGAATCGGTATGTCTACATTTTTTCTGTTTTAGGAACATCCGTTCAGGTGTCTGGCCTTCTGCCTCATGGCTCCTTCCAGTTGCACAGCATACCGATCCAGTGTACTCCTGCAAGGCTTCAGACATGCATGCATGCAGGCCACTAACCTCCTTCCCCAGCTCACATTTAAAACCCCAAACACCATCCCTAACATCCAAAAGACCACCTCTGATCAAAAATGTGTAGATTGAACCCTAAATTCTTCTATTTGACCATTTTGTCAGATTCCTATTCAGATCGGTTGGTCCTTCCCCCAATACCTCTGGATCCTTGCATGTACCAGCTAGCATGCCATGTCTGAATTTTTACCCCTTGCCCCAAGACAAAGTTCTACCCAGAGCCACTCGATCCTTATCTGGACCTGCTGCAGGTCCTGGAGCTAGTCCCATCATCGATTGTTCTCCAAGCCATTCAGGAACTGTTGCATGTGATCCATCTTGTGGAACATGTAGGCTGTACTCTCATGCCGAATCTTCACCATAGCTGGGTAGAGGAATTCAAAATCCACGCGTTAGCTCTCAGGCATCTAGCACTGGGTTAAACAGCCTTCTCCTCCTCTGCAAGAGCTGTGAAAAGTCCTGAGTGAAATAATCTAGCCCACTGATACACCATGTCCTTCTTTTTCTTAAAGGCATATCAGATGTCCTGGTGGTCTTCGAAGTTGTGCAAATGAAAAATAAGCTGGTGTGGAGGTTCTCCTGCAGCTGGTCTCAGCGCCAAAGCTCGATGTGCTCATTCATTTTTGTACTGCCTGCCTTTTGGCTCCAGCCCCAGCAGAATCAGCAGGATTTTGTTGCAGAAATCCACCGGAGTATTTCCTTCTTTGCCCTCAGGGAGCCTGTGGATCTGGAGATTATTTCTCCTCTGGTGATTTTCCTGATAGGCGAGCTGCTCCTTTAGTTCTCTAGCTCCCTCCGAAGGTGCTGAACAGTGTCCAGGAGATGCTCCATGCAGTCCTCCAGATTTGAAATCCACCGTCAGTCTCTGCAATCTTGGCAGCTTGGCCTGAGACCTACTCAGACAATTTTGAGATTTTTATAGTGATCGTGGTCCAGTTTGGGGAGATAGCCACAGCACCTGAGCCATCACTGTTCTGCCCACCACTTCCATCTTCAGCACTGAAAGTGTGATTATACTTGGCCCTCAGACTTGCTGGGAGTTATAGCTTTCTGCATTGTTCTCGAGGCATTCCTTGATGCTTTTCCACACTTGGGACCAGATAATCATCTATTATGCCTTCTTGAAGATGCCAGAAGAGATTTTTCCAATTTTCCAAAGCTTTATGTACCAGTTTTAAACATTATAAAGACCTGTGGGCGGAGCTGAAGCACAACATTACTGTTCCTTTAGCTGCTCATTAGTGCCCCCAAGTTACGTCTTTTAAAACAATAGCATGCTTTAAGCATGTTCTTAATACTATGTTAACATCTTAGTCCTTCTGTACAGGTTACTAATATTGTATGTTTCAATTTGCTATATGTTGTCTTTTGTGACATATTTCTTTTTCAAATACTGGACACGTGGAAAGGGGCCATTCAACTCATTATGTTTTATCCAGTATAATGAACAAAATGAAATGAAAATGAAACATCAATGATATTCCCATCAAGTAAAGAAACAAACCACTGACAGCACCACATATGCAGTACAAAAGCACAGGAAACACTGCATGTCAGAACAAGCTGCAAAGAAAATCCACTTCCACCTTACATTTCTTACCCTTCTAATTGGCAAAGTACTTCAAAGCAAAAAGCAGCAACAAGTCAGAGAGTGGATGGAACTGGTGTGGAGAGTGATGACTCTGAAGCTGTAATACAGTAGGTGGAGGTCTACTAAAGCCCTCTCAGAGCTAAGAGTGATTACAATATGTTTGTTAGCCTCTGGCAAGCAAACACTAAAAAAATTGAGAGAGTTGGGCTATGGAGGGAATTGACTGGACAGACGGTATACCTTATGGGCTAGGAAGAGGGAGGTGGGTCACTGGACCTACAGAAAAGGTCAAAAATAGGTAAAAAAAGAAAAAATCATTGACACATAATGGGGCCTAAAACTATTGGGTTGGGTTGGAGGAGCATGAAAAGGTGGTAGGACCAAAGCTAATGGCTGATTTGGATGGGGCATCAACTGCACCACATGTGTGTCTGTCAGCAAATCTGAATTGCAATATTGGCTTTCCTATATTTCTAAGGATCACAGTGTGTGTGTGTGTGTGTGTGTGTGTGTGTGTGTGTGTGTGTGTTCCTATTAGTGAATCAGAATTGAGATCCTGACTTTATATTTCTGAGGTCCACCATATGTGTGTGTCAGAGATCTTAAGTCTTCACTTTGCTATATTTGTAGAAGCGTGTGAGTGTGTGTATATGTGTGTGTGTGTGTGTGTGTGTGTGTGTATGTGTGTGTGTGTGTGTGTGTGTGTGTGTGTGTGTGTGTGTGTTTCCTTTTCATATTTGTGAGGGCCTGGACCAGAATACATCCTTTTGAGTGGGGACATTTTTTCAAGTGAGGACCAAAACCCTGGTCCCCACTAGTATTTCACTTTTTCCCATTCCTGGCTCCTCAAACAACTGATTGTGGAAAATTAAGGAGGGCTTCAGTACCCTCTGTATACATGAAATATGTGCAAAAGTGTATTTAGTAGAACTTAGATGCCCTCAAAAATTTCTGGAGGAAAATAAAGTCCTCAGTACCCTCTATAAACAAAAGATGTGCGTGAAGGTGTGTTTTGAATTTATACTGCCACTTTTACAGCCATAGAGGATGACACATGTACTACACCTATATGCATGCACATGCAGCACGAACAGACAGACAGCCAAACAGACACTTAGATAAAAGATATCCTGGCACGATTTGGAATGGTCTCCCAAGGGAGGTGGTTGAAGCTAAAACTTTCAGGCCTTTAAGGCTAAACTAGATAAGCAACTGTTTGCTGTGAATGAAACTCTGTGGAACCACTACAGTGGGAGATGATCATTATGGGCTAGCACCTTCTGCGTATTTCATACTTCTAGTATTGAATCTAGTATTGAAGGTTGGAGAACTAGAGAGAAATGTCTTAGCAAGTTACTCAAGTTCTATGCAGTATACGGGCTGCTGATTTGATTGCACCTGTAATAAACACTATAAGACATGATGAGCCTGCATTCAGCAAAATGACCCCTAAATGTTTCACAAAACATGTTCATATAGTCCTTATTCCATTTTAATCATTTGGGACACTACGCTGCTTTTAATTTCAAGTATTATTCAATTAACAGTGGGGTGGGAAATGAATGCAAAGGCAAAGCAAAGTGAGGGGATGTATATATGAAACAACTGTCATGGGGTTGTATATTCAAGCCCATGTAAAGCAGGCTGCAAACTTCCCAATGCCATACAGTTTCTGAATTTGCCCAACACCAGCTAGTCAGCCTGAATGATTAGTTAACCCTCCTCTCCCCTCTTTAGCAGACTCTCACAACCCTTCAGCATCAGTGATCCTGCACCACATCTGTGCCACCCTGTTATATTCGAAGGGCAGGAATAGCAATAATTAGCTCGGGTCTCTAAATGAATAACTTCAATAGGCGGTCTCCAAAGATGCTGTCCTCTCCATCTCTCTCTTCCGTTCCTCTCAGAGGTTTTGTTTTTTCTGTTTCATTGTGTGTAGTATGACTGCTCCTCCCAGTAAAGCTTCCTTCAGAGGTTAATTAGAGAAACCTTTCACAAACTTCACGGAAATCTTGAGAGATGAAATACTTCAGTTTCCTTCTTACATCAGCCCACTCACACTGATCAATTTTCATTTCTTTTATTTTTTTAATTTTCAGTTCTATTTTTTATGACTATTATCCAGAAATTAATACCTTTTTTCAGTGTGTTCCACTTGCACAGTTGCTGTAGCTACAAGGAACACACTTAAGCACTGAATGATTGACTTATTACCTGGGAGATAAAATAATCCAGTGGCTTCATTGGGATTCGAATGTGGCAACCTCCTATCAGACCTATACTCTAACCGTAGTATGACATTAGCCTTTTGCTTTTTTTTTTTTACTTTTATTCTGTGTTGCATATAAGATTTAAATAATTATCATTTGTAAATTTCAGTGACACCATATGCATAGTATGTAGTATTAAAATTAATATAGACCAGCCTGCAATGATGTTCTTAATAGTTATATATATATATATATATATGTATGTAAATAAAATTTATTTAAAATGTAAACTAAGAAGCTAAAGGCTCAAAAGGTTTAATGAAAGTTAATAAATTCTTCTGGCAGTAAATAAATGTGAGCGTATTGTAACAGTCAGATTATCTCCCTGCATCTAGAAGTATATAATGGCATCTTATCCAGGAAGATTCCTGCCTTATGGCATGCTCACCAGTACTGCACCAACACCAGTCACTTTGCTATCACAGGTCAGGGGTGATGGCATCAGGAACACCACAACAGCCATATGCTGGGGTATCATAAACATGAGACCATGCAAACCTGACTGACTATACCAGAGCTGGGATCAAGCATCGTGGTATCTTATTATTCAGCTGCAAGATGATGTACAGCTCTTCAGGCATTCCCTGGCTATTACTTCTTCCATGATGGTACTTGTAAACACTACATTATGTTCTTCACCTGGTCCATGCCCTACATATACTCTGTTGTATTCCAGGAGCTTCACATATCTTTCTCTACTACCAGTGTGCATATTAGCATGACTGCTTATGGAACCTGTACATTGCATGGTGGAACTTGGCTTCTTGTATGGCCTATTTGCCCATCCATCATTTACATTTGATTTCCAGGAACCACCCCTGAACTAAGAGGCACAAGTACTGTACCTTTTCAAAGAGACTGAATCTCTCATCCCTCTAATACTCTAACCTCCTTTGCAGATTCCCTGGAGCACTCATGCTTCCAAGACCATTTGAGTAGTGTCACTCCTGAGACAGGGCAAATACTTATCTGAGGGCATGCTGTACCCATGCACTTCACACAACGTGCCCAGTAAGGCAACAATTAGGGAAAGTGTATCAGCATTGAAGATATCACTACTAAGTGCTTAAGGCATGTTTCATCCAGCCATGCATGCCTCCCATTGACACTACACTGATAGCCTTACTGGCCCAAAACAGGCTCCAGTGTCTGTCCTCATTCTCATGGACATAGTAAACCCAACCCTTGCCAGGCCCCTCTTACCTGATTCCCATTAATTTGGCTACCTGCGTGAGACTTCACACAATAAGAATATCATTAAAGCAAGGTTAACTACAGTTTGCTACAAACAAAGGCTTTTATCTTTCTGTCTCCCTTTTCCTTATACTACAGACAGAGAACCAACTAGGGTTCCAGTGTCCTCTCTTGAGGGTGGCACACCACTCTCCCTGAAGTGCCTTGTCAGGGATGCTGTTTTTGCAAATGTCAAGGTGAATCCTGGCACCTCCATCCCTCCAGATGCATCTGATGGTACCCTTTTCTGGAACTCAGGCACAAGCTGACCAGTGCCAGCCAGTTACAGGGACCTGCCAACATCCTCGGGCTGCAGGCCAACAAGGCCCTGTCGCAACTAGAGAGGCTGGAGTGCTATTCTCCCAGGATCTAATTCCTGGCTGCCTAGGACAGCACCCAAGTGCCTTCCTTTTATTGAGTATTGGGAGGGGCAGAACCATGCATAGTCATGCTCCAATGTTCTACTCTTTTAGCTAGTTAGGTCACTCAAGCAAGAACATCCAGACTTGCTGTCTCTGAGCAATTTCCTCTTTAGTGAACAAATCTCAGGGGCTAGCTTAACACTTTGAGTGCACTCTGGTAACCTGCCTTGAGCCTACTGAGGAGAAAGGCTGGTTACATAGGTACTATAAATTATGAAGCAGGAGTAAAAGTTTATGTGTTTGCCTGAGACAGGCTTGCCACCTTGTTGTTGACAAAAAGAGACACTTGTTCATAGTAAAGTTCTAAGACCATGCTCCACAGTAAACCTTACATCCCAGACTGTGGATGTTCATCATGTATTTAACCTCACATTGTCATTTTGAAAGGAGGTGGTCTATTTTGAAGGAGAGATACATGAAGGGACTAGCAAATCTGAAAGTGGACAAAGCACTGGGACCAGGCAGGATCAACCCAAGAGCATTAAGGGAGCTCAGGGAGGTACTGGATGCACCTCTGATTGCCCTATTTAACATCTTATTAGAAACAGGAGTGGTCACAGAAGGACTGGAGGAGGGCAGATGTAGTCCCACTTCGCAAACTTGGTAACAGGGAAGAGGCTGGCAATTATAAGCCAATCAACCTGACTTCAGTGGTGGGAAGATTAATAGAATCATTGTCGAAGAGAAAGGATTGCAGAATGTCTTGAATACAGTGGGTTACAAGACCTAGAGAGCATGGATTCATGGGGAAGAGGGGCCATAGAAAGCAAATCAGAGAGAGAGTTCTTTGACTGGGTGACCAAGGATCTAAATCAGGGTGGAGTGGTGGGTGTTGCCTACCAAGATTTCCGTAAGGCATTCAACACCGTTCCATTAGAAGCTAATAAGCAAGTTGGGTAGCTTCAGAGGATCAAAGGTAATAAACTGGGTAAGAAACTGGTTAAGGGATAGGTGGCAGAGGTGGTGATAAAGGAATTCACACAGAGGAAGGGATGGTGACCACCAGGGTGCTTGATGGATCAGCACTGGGATCAGTTCTTGTTAAAGTCTTTATAAGTGACATTGCAGAGGAGCAGAAATGAAAGGTCTGCCTCTTTACAGATGGCACCAATCTCTGCATAGAGTTTTTATTCATCAGGAAGACATACTGAGCAAAACTGGTCATTTCAGATGTGCCCTGGGGAAGGGTTATCATAGAACTGGAGACTAAACAATGGGATAACATTGCAAAAGATTTATAGTAAGTACAGAAGCACTAAGTACTAGGCATAACAATTAAGTACAAGGAATAATATACAGTATCATTAGAAACAATCCGATAAATGTGAGTGCATACCAATGATTAGAAGTATTAAGTCTTGTAGACATAAATACAACAGTTTGTGGATATTGATAAGTGCTAGTTGAGACATCAACCTTTGAAATAACAGTACAGGAGATATGACTTAAAAAGAATAGTTCAGGGGATCACGTGATTTCCGCAGGAAGGGGTAGCAACTTGAAAACCCACCTCCACCTCAGCTCTTACTTTCATAGATAATTCTCTGGCTTTATAGGACCAAGCATGAAAGAGCTACTTACCATTTAGCTCCCGACGACTCTCTGTTTCATCTGAGAAGAAAATAAGATGTGTTGCAGTGCTTTCAGGAAGACTGGACCGATCTCGTTTGTGGCCTAGCCCTGGCATGGAGGCAGAATTATGCCAGGCACCTCCCACCAAACACCGCTGTAGACACCAGAAAAAACCCGAAACTATCAAGTGGCAACCAGGTACTACTTCTAAGACTAGTACAGCCTCAACTACTGCACAAACCATGGCTCCTCTAACGAAGCAGAAATTTATGGAGGAACGGCAACCTTTCATACTGCACTCAGGAACTCACCTCAGAGTTAAAATCTACGTACAGAGATTACAGACACCAACAGAGCAACCTCAGATGTGGCGGCCAGGACGACATCACTAGGAGGGCTGGAAAGCCTCAATGGAGCCAGAGATCCTGCACTGTGCCAAAAGCTTCATCGGATGGAAGCTAACTTGAAGAACTGGAAGGCGAGTCGCTGCAATAACATTCTTATCTTTGACCTTCCAGAAGAATCAGAAGGAGTGGCACCAATCACCTTTCTGCAGCGGATGCTCACTAAAATTGCTGGACCCTCTCCTAATAACACTATATACATAATAGAGAGGGCCCATCGCTCACTTCAACCTAAACCAGCTGCAGGAAAACCACCAAGGCCTTTAATATTAAAATTCTTAAATTACCTGGACAGAATGCATGTATTGGGACAGGTTGGGGTCTCAGAAATCTCATGGGAGTGTCAGCAGCTACGGTTTGTGCAGGATCTTCCAGCTGCCATACGACAGCGAAGAGCTGCATACCACCCCATTGTTACTAAGTTAATTACTGCCAGTATGAAGTATAAAGTCCTGTACCCATCTAAACTGTCTGTCTATCACCAGACCACCTGGAAAAGCTTTGACACCATGGAACAAGTTCTATCTGAAGCTTCAGACACTAATGCCAGACTTGTTCAAGCCACATTAATTCAGAGTTGGAATTTTGGGAAAATAGAAGGAACATGTGAGAAAGTCCACGGTGCTTTCAATCTTCATTAACGTCACCAGCATGCTGAACTTATGCTTAGTATTCAGTCGCTCAGTCCCTTAACCGTTAAAGTTCGATTTTCTGCTGTGGAACCAGGGCATCAGACTTAGGGGCAGTAGATTGTACAGTCCTGATCTGTGGGAGCAATTCAAAGGGAAATTTACCAGATTTTTATTTTTATTTTCTCCTCTCTCTCCTGAAGATATAGGAGGGACAATATGGAATAAGTATGACAGTTTAATTTTACAAGTTCACACTAGAAGGGATCTTTTGGTGCTCTACACAGCTACAGTTATATTGTTATCAAAAGTCATTAATGGTATTTCCACAAGAGGGCATCAAAGCCCCACATGGAAACCTACTGTTTAATACCTGGATTTCAGTTTGTAGACCCACCAATTTTTTGTATTTAGACACATGGCACTAGTCTTGTTGTAATCAACAGGAGCCAACTAATAAAGTTAGGATCTATGAACGTGAGCCTACAAGAGCACCCCTGCCTTTTACCTCTCCCCTCTCCTCCTGAGTTTAAAAATGGAAAAACAAGTCTTCTAATTTTGGTGGCCCATTCTATAAGAACCGCATAAGGAGGATTCAGTTATTTTGCATCGTCACTGGGTCAGTGCTTTATAGAGGTGTTTACTAGTATAAAATGACCGCATCCCCATAGTGCTAACAGAATAATGCTTGGCACTATACCACAGCAATAAGCACAGAAAATCCCAAAACCCTCTATGAGGTGCGATCCAGTGGAGACCTCCCAGATTTTTGCATTATGTCTTTTTTGTTTTATTTTTTCCCCTCTCTCTCCTGAAGTCAAGGAGGGAACAATATGGGCTCAAGCGGTTAAGTTTTATACTGCCTCCTTATATTAATGAGGGTATTTTGCTGCTCTATATATGCCACAGTTACACCCAGCTGTTATTGATGTGTATTACCACAAGGGGCATCAAAGCTTCACGTTTGTGCCAACTGTTTAATACCTAGGTTAGTTGTTAAGACAGTAATTTTTTGTGTGTATTTAGATACAAAACAGTAGTCTTGCTGTAATTAATGTGAGTCAATTAGGAAGCTTTGATCCATGGGGCATTCAGAGTGACACCTTCATCTTCTTACTTTCCCCTTTTTCGGATGGTAAGGAGGGAATAAAAAGATCTCAAGTTTTGAAGATTTATTCAATATGGCATCACAAGGGGGTCCCGTTACTTTTTATTGTTATAGTGCTAACACCCTATAGAGTAGATTTTTAATATAAAGGGCACATCCCTATTGTTCCAATACTAGAAAGTCTGATGTTAGACAACAGTAGTATGTACAGAAAAATCTAGAACCCTTTATCTTTACAAAAGGCGCAGAACTCTCGTATGTGCTCATAGTTTAATTTTCTTGCCTTTTTGTCTAGCTAATCTAGTAACCCTCTATAAAAATTTAGGGAGCTGTATCTGTTATGATATTCATTATTTAAATAACATAGCCCGGTCTCATGGCTGGAATCTAGTGAGAGACCTCTATGTTTTTCTTCACTGGATCTTTACTTTTTTTTTTTTTGTGTTATTTTATTATATTACATCTTTTATCCTCCTTTCTGCTGAAATTAAACAGAGACAAATGTCTTGAAGTTCTGGACATCTATTTGTGACCCTATACAAGAAGAACTTTGTCTTTGTATATGGTCACAGGGGTGATTGTTCTCTAATGTTAATCAACAGCACTGATAAGTGAAACATTATTGTTTTAATACATTAGAGCTATAGTTTAAGATGCTATAAAGCTGTTATAAGAGTTGGGGTGGGAGAAGGCAATCTGAACACTGCAACTCAAGAAGAGTATTACAAACAAAGGTAAGGAAAGGGTACTTGACTCTTCATCCTGCTACTTCTTGAATTGTCCCTTTTCTTTTAATTGTTTTCTCATTGGAGGCTTACAAGTAAGCCAAGTTAAAGGACATTCTCAAAGTAATTTGACTCAAACAGCTGTGAGTAGGGGTGTGGGCGTTAAGTAAAGGTGGGAAGGGAAGGCGGGTCGTTAAGGACAAGATGAGGGGTGGGCTCAGGTATGTAGTGAAACAAATCTATGTATACATTTTTATTCATTAACCAGGAAGCTTTACTATTTCAGGCTTATTGTTCAAAAGTAGTAAAATGCATTAATAGGATGATGTCCTACAAAGTGTGTTCATGGTATGTGAAAGGGTCCCAGGCCCAGTTAAATGTGCTAAGGTGCTACTGCATCTCTGAAAACTAGATATTGATATAGCGTTTCTTCAAGAAGCCCATTTACCTCCCCAGGTCTTACAATTAAGAAAGATCCTGGTAGGTCAAGTCTTAGGGAGTGGTCCTGACACACACACGTAAAGGGTATATCCTCATAGCAAGGAGAGTACCTTTCCATCTCATGGACACTATAGTAGATTCCCAACATAGATACATTTGATTAAGGCTTTGCTAGGTCAGCCAGTGGTGGTGCTTGGTTCCATATATGCCCCAATATAGAGACCCTTCTTTTGTGTTCCCTCCTGAATGACTTGATTCCATTGTCTTCGATTCCCATTGTGTTGGGAGGAGACTGGAATCTGGTCTTCTGCAATATCTTGGACCATTCCACCAGTCGTTCTTCGTCCCTCTCTCCTACACAAGCCTCCATCAGAGAAATAACGGACTCTATTGGTTTTACTAGATCCCTGGAGAGCTTTTTCCCACGTCAAAGGAATACTCATTCCTCTATTCCACATAACTCATTCTCTCACCTAGATTACTTTCTCTTGGACACGGGCATCTTTCATCTGTTGTATCCTGCAATTATCTTTCTAAAGTGATCTCTGATCACCAACCCATCCTATTATGTTGGAGTCCTGGCCCACCACTCTCTAAAAATAAGGTATGAGATTTAATAGCCAACTTTTTGATCAGAATATCTGGAAACCCAACTCACAGATTTCAACACCAATTTCCTAAATCTTAACACCCCACACTGTCCAAGTTAGATACATTATGGGAGCTTTTAAATGTTCAGTGGGAGGAGAAATAATCCTTATGGCTACAGTTAAAAAAAATTACCTCTAAGGTAACCTCTGCTCTGTTGCAAGATATCAGGAATTTGGAACTAGCACTTTCTGCTGACTCCACCACAGATGATATTAAAGCCCTAGAAATTCTAAGAGATTTATATAATGCAATCTTAACTGAACATGCAGAATATCTCCTTATAAGTTCCAAGATTCACTACTCGATCAGGGGATAAGGCAGAAAACTCTTGGCTCTACAACTCAAGGCACATGTCTCTGACCTGAATTGTTCCAAGTATTCAAAAGCCTGGGGACAAATTGTTACTTCCCTAAAGATATAGTTAACTCTTTCCAGGAATATTATAAAACCTTATACTCCCAGTCTTCCTCTCCTTTCAGCCCAGAAATGGTAGACCAGTTTTTGCAACCACTTCAACTTCCACAACTTAATGTTAGTCAAGCAAATTTGCTTAAGGCACCAATTTCCCAGGAAGAGATAAACCTGGCTATTGATTCTCTTCCTCAGATAAATCCCCAGGACCAGATGGTTACACCGTAGAATTCTTTAAACTTTTCAAAGTGCAACTAGTACCAGTTCTTCTAGATACTTATAATTATATGTTTAAGCAAAGGTATCTCAGACCCCTCCTATATGAAGCTACAGTTGTGGTTCTTCTTAAACCAAACAGGATTCTCTTCAAATTACTAACTATGGCAAGATCTCTTTAATCAATGTGGATATGAAAATACTCATGAGATCCTGGCCACTAGGTTGACTAAAGTGTGGCAAAGTCTCATAAGTTGAGAACAAGTTGGCTTATGCGTGGGCAGGGTGTCTTCCGATCACATGCAAATTGGTCTATTTGATCTTTGCATCCAGGAGTCCCAATTCCATCTGCCTTGGTCTCTCTGGATGCAGAGAAAGCATTCTACAGGGTCTCATTGGACAATCTATTTTATTTGCTACAGCGCTACAACATACCAGCACGGTATATCAAATGGATTAAGATTCTTTATATTCAACCCTCCCACACATACTTTGTAATGGGCATCTATCTCAATCTTTTTATTTGCAGCAAGGTATCAGACAGGTGTGTCCACTTTCCCTTCTTGTTTGATCTATATTTCGAATCGCTTATTAGATGTATTAATAACTTCCCCAACATGTCTGCATTTCTATTGGATCTAATCAGTATAAAATCTCGGTGTATGCCATTGATATCTTACTTCATATAACACACCCTCAAAATCGATTACTGCACTCAAACTTTTTAGGAATTGCAAATTTTCTAACTACAAGCTTAGTATAGCGAAGACAGAAGTGATGCCTTTAAATGTCCACACATTCCTGCAGAGGTTGCCCATTTAGGGTTTCATTGGCTAAAGATAAACTAAAATATCTGGGGATATATTTCTCTTGTTCAGAAGTCAAAATGAAGCAATATAACCTTGAAAATTCGTACTCAAATCAAAATAGATCTTTCCCGTTGGCTATGCTTCCACTTACTCTCATGGGGGCATGTAAATGCAATGAAAATGAATGTTCTTCCTCAAATTTTGCCCATACAGATGACGTGTCTCTTCCTACCAAAAATCTGGTTTACCCAAATCAACAAACTCATGTCTAACTTCCTATGGGCGGTAAGACACCCTGGCGGGCTCTCTTTAAACTGCAAAGGAGCAAGGTTAACAGAGGTCTACAACTTCCAGATTTGCTTCTTTATCAGTTGTCCATTACATGCTCAATTCTTACATAGTGGATGAAATTGGGCCACCTGCCAAGCAGACCCAATATCTATCCCTGTGGCTCTAAATAGAAAAGACCCTTGTTTCCCATATAATATATCTCTCAATACTCTCATTTTTCTTCCTCTAAGAATTTAATTAAAAGTTTTAGGAGTTTACCCATAGGGATAATGCTTCGTGTACGCCCAACTATGTAGTACCTTTCAGATATCCTTGTTAAAGGATGTCTTCCAACCTATATGTGGTAATCTCAATTTCAAGATTGGGGTTTGCCCCTTCCACATAACTTTGGCCAGGGAATACTCAGCTTAATGTCAAAGAGCTATTACAGGAACATAAATTGATACCATTCCAAATGGTCCATACACAATTCAACCTCTCTAACTCTTTTGCTTTAAGTACATCCAACTACAACACATGCTTCTACAACATTTGGAGCTGGGTACTGGATACAGTATTTAGCTGGTCCATTTCTCCAGGCTATTTCCAATCTACCCTCATCCCATCTTATCTCTTTTCTCTACCGCCTCCTAAGGGATGGCATAGAGGATCACGAGAGTGTCATACTATGTCTGGGACCAGGTACTACCCTCAGAATTCCCAACACCATGACCATGGTCTAAAATCTGGTCACAATTATATCAAGATTTGAAATGGATTAGATCTGAATAAACAAGGTGCTTATAAATTGGGCAGAACCTTTGAGTATCATGCAAAAGCTTTAAACTAGGAAAAAGGGGATAAGGGTACAAAACTTAACACAAATTCAAAATTCAACACAAATCCCATTAACTTAAGATCTAAGAAACTGAAAATTGGGAATATTAATGCCAGAAGTTTGAATAATGTAAAACTAACTGAACTAAAAACACTGATAAAGAAACACAACACAGATATTATATGTGTAACAGAAATGTGGTGGGATGAGTGTAATAACTGGTCCATTAATATCTAAGGGTTTCAACTCTTCTCAAAAAACTACTGAGGAAGAAGAGGTGAGGGAGTATGTTGCTATGTTTTGGAGATGATACAATGTCAAGAAATTAAAATAAATGACAATTCTGAAAGTATAACGAAACTCTGTGGCTGAGTATAATTTTTCCTCATTTGCTCAAAATCAATCTGGGAATCTGTTACAAACCTCCTAATAGCAATAGTGTTTATAATAATAATTTAATTGAGGAAATAAATAAAGTTTCCAGTCTAGAGATGTGATGATTTTGGGAGATTTCAATACTCCAGGTATTAATTGGGATGAACTGAAAGGTATTACTGCCTTTGATAAAATATTGATTGATACTATAATATCTCATGGCTATTATCAATTGGTTGATGTTCCAACTAGGAGAACAGTATATTAGATCTAATTATATCCAGTTCTATTGATAGAATTGACCATGTAGATATCCTCCCCATTTAGGAAATAGCGATCATAATATTGTAGAATGTACAATCAATATTGAAAAACCTAAACTTAATAAATCATCACTGTCCTTTGACTACAAAAGAGCTGATTGAATAAGATCATTGAAGCCTTTTAAAAACTGGATTGGGAGAATCATATTATAAGTTAGGTGTAAACTCTATGTGGGAAAATCTAAAATTCAAGAAATAATATTCAATTTTATTCCCATGTGTAAAGACAAAAATAGCAAAGGCTATATTCTGTATTGGTTCAATAAAAATATTAAGATACAGATAAGAAGGAAAAATAAAGCATTTAAGAAATACAAAAATAGTCTGACCTTGATTAATCTCAATAAATATAAAAATCAACAGAAATCCTAAATCTATTATTAAAAAGGAAAGATAAATTTGAAAATAAATTGACATCTAGTAAAAATCATAAAGCGTTTTATGCATATATAAATAATAATAAGCAAAAGGGAAAAAATTAATTCAGTGTCTGTAAATGGTGAAACAATAGTCAACAACAAAGAAAAGCAGACAGTTTTAATAAATATTTTATGACTACATATCAGAATATAACTCAAAGGTAATCATTCCAGGGTAACAAACTTAGAAGCCTTTAGTATCAGTCGTGATATGGTAGAGCAGGAATTATTAAAATTGAGGACATCTTCTTCAGTCCCAGATAATATTGACACGATAGCATGGAAAAATCTTTCTGATGTAATAATAGATCCTTGACTGAAATATTCATTAAGTCGCTGTTAACTGGTATGATTCCCATAGACAGGAAAAGGCCATAGTAGCCCAATACACAAAAAGGAAATAAATCAAATGTGACTAATTATAGACCAATTAGCCTAACATCTATTTGTTGTACTGGAAAGATTGATTAAAAATAGTAATGAGAAGGATGTAATAACAATAGGGTTGCAGGATATCACACAACATGGTTTTAGGAGAGCTTTCCTGTAACACAAATTTATTAGCCTTCTATAACCATATTAGTTGTAAATTAGACAAGGAAAACGGTTGATGTAATTTTTGGACATGTGAAAGGCATTTGATAAGGTCCTCATCACAAACTTATTAAAACTAACAGAACTAGGTTTAAATAAAGTTATTAAAAGATGGATTGAAATGGTTATCCAATAGGAAACAAAGGTGCGTAATAACTCAGTTCTTTCGGACGAGGGTAGGGTTGCCAGTGGTGTTCCTCAGGGGTCTGTGCTGGGCCTGTTACTGTTTGGTCTATATATTAGTGATATGGGTAATGGGGTGAACTCTTACATAACCAAATTTGCAGATGATACCAAAATAGGTGGAGAAGTTATGTCATTAAATGAATATAACGAACTAAGGAACAGTCTAAACAAACTAGAAAATTGGAGAACAAAATAACATGAACTTTAATGAAAACAAATGTGCGGTGATACATTTTGGAAAAATCATCCAAAATACTCATATCTTTTAAATAATAAGCCAATAAAGAACAGTACTTGTGAAAAGACTTGGGTATATGGATAAATTCTAGATTATCCTCGGCACACACATTGTCAAAACAGTAGGGAATGTAACAGCATCATTCACTCTATTAAAAGAGCCTTCCTCTTGAGGAACAAAGATTGTGTTTTAAGTTATACAGGACATATGTACTCCCTCATATTGATTATGGTTCACCGATCTGGAGCCCATATTTAAAGAAGGATATTTTAAGGGTAGATAAAGTTCAAAGGAGACTGACAAAATCAATAAAAGGCTTAAAAATAAGGAATACGCAGACAGATTAGTAGATCTTAATCTGTACTCCTTGGAATCCAGATGAATTAGCGGAGATTTATTATTTTATACCGCATCATGGAAGACAAGACCCTAATGTCACAATGTAATATAAAAGGATTCATAAATCAGTAAATTCTAGATCACATAATAAACAAATATTATAAACAGGGCAAGAACAAATAGGCATCAGAACTTTTATAATATACGTGACACCCACAATTTGGAATAATTTGCCTAAAAATGTAGTAGAAGCTACATCTTTGACTCATTTAAAAATAGGTTAGACAAATTCCTGTCATTGAATAGTACAAGAAATATCAACGTATAAGCCCACTATGAGTGGGAGACAATTAAATGGGCCAACAGCCTACTTTGTCTATATGTACCAAGTTACCAAACATCACATTCTACAATTTTATGTAATACATGATCTATACTATACCTCAGCCAGACTTTACCAAATGGGAAGGCTTCCTCAAATCTTTGCTGTCACTGTAAGGAATGTCCCAGCACACTACTGCATATTCTATGGGAATGTAATAAACTCACACCCTTCTGGTCCTTCATTAAGTCTAATTTGGATCCCTATTAGGCTGATCTGAAGCCTTTAGACCAGAAATATGTATAATGGGGATTATGGGGATCTTTTGATTGGTAATCAATGAAAACACATGGCATTGATATCCCTATGCCAAAAAGTAATCATGTGCCATTGGTTGGATCAGAATGTTCCAACATATACAGAGTGGTTAAAAGAGACGTTGTTTGCTCTACAAGCAGAAAGCATGATTTCAAATAACAAAAGGCCACAATATTACCAGAGAGTATGGGCCCCTTTACATACTTTATTAACCATTTAATGGTTAAATGGCACAGAATATAAAAATGTTTTAGTAAAACTATTATTAGTAAAATCTCAAATAATATTCTAGGCCTCTCTAGTAATTGTAGCCTGGGCTAATGAAGTTATAGGCTAATATCATTGCATACCTGAGGGGTTGGGGGAGAGGCTTAAGGAGGAGGATGGGGAAAACAGGAGGAGGAATAAGTGCATGTCTTCTGAGCTTAGTAGGGATCTGCAGATGAAATTATCCTTATAATCACTGTCTAATCAGATTTTTATGTAATTACTCAGCATTGTAAAGCTCACTAACCTACATTATTGGCTTGTGATAATGAAACATGCAGTCTCTATTAAATGTATGTAATGAGCGATATGTGAACTCTTCCTAGCAATAAAACATATTCAATCTGAAAAAAAAAGAATAGTCCATAGAGAGGGGACCACATTAGGTTACTTAGTTATTTTGGTGGGGCCAGGTTAGATCAGGGACAGTTGCAGGAGGGTAGTGAAAGAACTCATGAGAGAGGCTAAGGTGTTGAATGAAGAGGTGCTTTGGATGTTTGTGGGAAGCGAGTTCCATTGTTTGGGAAATTGGTAAGAAAAGGATGTCTGACCAGCTACTGAACATCTATGTGGGATGGCAAGAGTATGAGCGTCATGACTTCTGACTGAGTGGGTTGGGGGGTGAAGAGAGGAGAAAAGCCATTAGGTATGAGGGTAGCACACTGAACCAGAACTTGCCAGTGAAGGTGATAAAGTGAAGCATGTAACAGTCCATGAAGTAAGGGAGAGTAAGGGATTGGTAGAGTGTGCATTGGTGAGTGCTGGATGGGCAGTTCAGAGTAAAGTGACAGAAGTAGTGGAACAGAGAGTCCAGTCAGGCTAGGGTCTTTCTTGTTGTGGCACTATAGACTATGTCACCATACTTGAAAGATGGAAGGATAATTTTCTGTAGAATTTATCTACTTGCCAGCAGTGGGATGTATTTATGATTCTGGTAGAGAGCACCTAGTTTAAGTAGTAGTTCTTCTGTGAGTAGCATCAATATGACCAGAAATGTCAAGGTGGGGGTAAAGCCAAACCTCTAGATACTTGAAGGAGGTAGTGTCTTCCAACATTGACCTGTCATGTGTGTGGAAGGATGAAGGAAGGAGCTGCAAGACTCTATGCCTTGTGCCAAAGGTCATGGTCTCTTGGCATTTAAAAAGAGATGGTTGGATCTTAAAGTCCTGCTGTAAGGTAGGCTGCACTGGGGAGAATGGACTGGATACATACAGGACGCGGTGTCATCCGACACATGTACATGGATGCAGATGTACAAATCGAGGGGAGGTCATTAAGAAAATGGAGAAGAGAATCAGGCCTAGGATTGAGCCTTGTGGAACTCCAGTATGGATGGGAAGGGGAAAGAAAGAGGTTCTGATTCTGACTGATTATGTTCTGCCCATTAGGTAAGATTTGAACAAGTAAATGGCAGTAGAGCCTATACCAATGGATGAGAGTCTGTCCAGTAGGAAGGAATGAGAGACTGTCTCAAAGGTATTGGCAAGGTCAACAAAGTTAGCGGAGGTGATATGCCATGGTCCAAACCCATGAGGATGGAGTCAAAGAGCCAGAGGAAGGAGTTGGAAGTGGAGTGGTGCTTACAGAAGATAGACCGGAAAGGAGTGAAGAAGGATAAAGAGTAGAGCTGAGAGTGTGCTGTGCAAGAATGATATCGCTTGCAGTTTGTCAAGGATGGGGTGGAAGGAGATGGGGAGGTAGTAGTCAGTGGAGGATGGGTCACCACCTTTATGGAGGAGATGACAGTAGCATGTTTCCATGCAGCCAGGACTGAAACAAGTTTAAAAGAAAGGTTTATTAGAGCAACAATACAGTAGGAGATGTCAGAGACAGATAGATACAGCAATTTAGTATCAAGGCTTTCAGGACTTTTCATTTTGATGGGATCAGATTGAGGACAGCCTTGAGAACAGTAGAAGGGGGTATTGGGGAAAAGCAGAATGGAGGGACAGGTGGTGCAGGGAGGGGGTGAAGTAACAGTTAGAGTGTCAAGAAGAGCAGAAGCACAGGAGATAAAAAGTTGTTGATCCCAGTGGCTGTAGAGGTGATCTGACAGAGAGGTCACTGACCCTAAGGAACAGGGCAGGGGATTATTTGTGGGGAGAATAATGTGTACTACCTTCCAGAACTTGGATGGGTGGTTTAAGTTAGTCTGAGAGGTACTTGAGAAGTACTCAGCTTTAGATTGCCTGACAAGCTTAGTGAAGAGGTTATGAAGATGATGATATTTTGATAGGTTGCAGTGGAGGGTAGTCATTTGTGGTCTTTCCATGCTTGGTTCCTGGTTCTCAGACAATCCAGAAGATCCAATGAGATCCACAGTAATTGGGACCCAGGGACCCTGGTGCACCTGATAGGGCATGATGATTCCAAATGCTAGGGAAGGTTGTTTTGAAATAATAGAGGGCAGAGTCAGTGGAAGTGGCCATAATTAAGGGGACCCAATCAGAGCAGGATAGTTCATCAAGTAGGGGGAGGTTTAGTGATTTAATGGAGCGATTTGAAGGAGTTTGAGTGGTGTCCTAGGGTGTCAAATTATTTGATATGCAGTAGGTGATATGATGGTCGCTTAGGGCATCAGGCAGAAGGCCTGCATTAATAATCTGATGAGGGTGAAATGCCAGTACCCAATCGATGAGGAAGTGGTTGTGTGTTTTAGTGTTTAACCATGTAGATTCTGTAATATGTTGTGTTAAATTTAGGGGCTGTCATGTCAGAGCGGGAAGATGAGTGAGGAGTGGTGAACCAGTTCAGGTTTATATCACCTAGGATCAGAATTTCACCCATGGAGGCATAGGATGTGAGAGATGTCATTAAGTCTGTGATGACTGAGGGAGGTAGCTCGGGACAGAAGTAAACACCTGCAATAAAAGCTGGAGGGAAGTGACGTGGATATCTTCACTACTAACTGTTCATAAATGGATGGGGTAGAGGAAGCCAAGATAGTGGACAACTGAATGGAGGCCTTCAGGTACATGGATACCCCACCACCTCTACTGGCTCAGTCCTGACAAATGAGGGTGAAACCAGGATTAAGATACTTTTGTTGGCACTTTTGTGGTTTAGCCAAGATTCATACAGAATGAGAATATCTGGAGAAAGGGCTAGGGCCTAAATTTGGTCAAGTTTAGGTAGTAGGCTCTAATGTTCATGTGAACATTTTGTAGGTCTTAGGGTAGTTGGAGAGAAGGGAGGGACAGGACCAGGGTGAGGATGGACACTCCACAGTAGTGGAAAGGATAAGCAGTGGCCTGAGAAAACTTTAGAAGTCGGTAAGGGTATGGTAGCTGGTTTCAATGTGAAAAGTGCAAAAGGATGAACTTGGGGCACAGAAACCCAGGAAAAGTACAAAATAGGGGTGGTGGTACTGATGACCTCAAGCAGGAAAAAGACCTGGGAGGTGAGGGATCTTATCTGATGGCCTAAAGGTGGCCAAGCAGTGCAATAAGGCAGTTGGGAGGAAAAGTGGTATGCTGGGGTGCATAAGGAGGGATACCACCAGGGACACTGGTTTACCGCATATGCGGTGACATGGACGGAAAAGCGGAAATCTCATTGGCTGGCGGAAAAGGCGCCAAAACGGAAACAGCGCTTTGTTCTCGTTGTTCTCGTGAGCACAGTGCTATAAATTGCTGGGTAGCGACTGTGCGTTCTCTTGCCTTGCCCTTTGATTCCTGTTTTGCTGCCAAAATTTTCTGCTATGGACCCGTTGCTGCTCGTAAAACTGGTGGGATGCCTTCCAAGCAAGTCTGCGCTTGCATAAAAAATAAAAACTGCTATACTGTGATTCTTGTCTTGTGAAATTGTTAGGCAGGTAAGGTGGGGTGGGGCCTGTGAATGGACGGTCAGGCTCTGTTAAAAAGGTTCACTCTGCTCCTCCTAAGTTCTTTTAAGTCCCTAAGCTGTTAAATTATATTTTGAATGTTATGTCTGTCTGGATTTATTTCTACTGTCCCGATTGGTGTGAAGACTGAGCACGAGAGACTGTGACCAACTATGGTAAAGTGTGTCCCTTTCTAAGTGACATTTTAGTCCCAAAGTTCGGTGTGGTGGTAGTGCTAGTTGGTCGGGGCGGTGGCGGCAACTGGACCCAACACAGCGGGGGAGAATATCAGCGAGTGGACCGAATGCCAGACGAGCCTTTGTGCTGCAATCCTCTCTCTCTCTCTGTCTCTCTCCTTTCCGGGATGCAAGGCCATTCGGTTCTATTCTGCTCCATTCTGAGTATTTTATTCTCCTACAGGGTTTCCTTTCCATCCACCCTGCAGAGAAATAAAATGTTTGTGTTGACGATCGGGAGTCCTCTCCACTCCTCTAGCTCCTCTCCATTCCTCTAGATTCTCTCCCGAGATAAACTTTTTGTGTACCTCATGGGAGGCTGTGTCTATTTGGGAATGGTGTAGAGGCAAGCTGTGTTGGTGGGGTGGGGACACTAGTCATAGTGGTATGGGAGGGGACACTGGCCCTGTTGTAGCAACACTGGTTGTGGTGAGGTCAGATGGGGATACTGGCAGTGGATGGGGACACTGGCTGTGGTGAGGTCGGATGGGGACACTGGCTGTGGTGAGGTCGGATGGGGACACTGGCTGTGGTGAGGTCGGATGGGACACTGGTTGTGGTGAGGTCGGATGTGGATACTGGCAGTGTATGGGGACACTGGTTGTGGTGGTGTGAGATGAGGATACACGCAATGGTTCATCTGGGTGCTGGTGGGTCTGAGTGGGGAGAGGGGCTGTGCTGGTTCATCTGTGTGGGGAGAGGGCCATGCAGGTCCGTCAGTGTGGGAGGGGCCATGCTGGTGGTCTGGGTGGGAGGGGCCATGCTGGTGGGTCTGGGTGGGAGAGGCGCCATGCTGGTGGGTCTGGGTGGGAAGGGGCCATGCTGGTGGGTCTAAGTGGGGGGGCCGCGCTGGTCTAAGGGAGTGAGAAGGGCTACATTGGTCTATCTGGGTGAGGAGAGGGGCCATGCTGGTCCATCTGGGTGGGTAGAAGGGCTGCGCTGGTCCATCTAGATGGGGAGAGGGCTATGCTGGTCCATCTGGGTGGGGAGAGGGCCCTGCAGATCTGTCAGGGTGGGGAGAGGGGTTTTATGCTGGTCCATGGGAGTGGGGAGATGGGCCTTGCTGGTTCGTCTGGGTGGAGAGATGAGCCATACTGTTGGGTCGGTGTGGAGGGGCATGCAGGTGGCATGGGGTGTGGTTGGGAGAGTGGCCGTGCTGGTGGTGTGGGGTTGGGAGAGTGGTTGTGCAGGAGGCGTGGGTTGGGAGAGTGGCCATGCAGATGGCGTGGGGTTGGGAGACTGGCTGTGCAGGTGGGTTGGGAAGAGTGGCCTTGCTGGTGGGTCTGGTGGGGAGTGTAGCTGTGTTGGTGGGTTAGGGTGGAGAATGGCCGTACTGCCTGCAGGGCAAGTTAAAGGAACATTTTACTAGCCCAATACAAAATCTGCCAGCATTTGCCTAGTGTGCCAGTGCTTACCCCTGTGCTAGGGAAGAGGTGCTCACTATTATTTTCAGGAAGCTGGCCTTGTTCACTGGAATAAAAGTGATTTAAAGGGTCTCTGTCAACTTGGTGTCCATTTTTATGGTGTAGGCAATGTGTGCGCCTGGAGCAGGCTAGAGCGATATAAAAAACAAATTATTATGTAAAAAATATTTCAGGGGACCCAACTGAACATTAGGCCCGCGTCCATGAGCTGGACTGATACTGGGAGCATGCTGCCTATAACAGGCAGTGCACTCCCAGCATCTGTTGGACAGCGGGCGACTGAGGAGGTGTGCTGCTTGCCGTACATCACTGCGGCACTGACTTGCAGGTATGGGGTCAGGGTGGTGGTGTTGGTGCTGTGAGGGGTAGGAGTGCTGGGGTTGGGGGCTGGACATTGACTTGTGGCCAGTGGATGGAGCAGTGTTGGGGGAGTGCTCACTGCTAGGAATGGGACAGAGCACTGGTGTGTGTGTGTGTGTGTGTGTGTGTGTGTGTGTGTGTGTGTTGGGGGGTTGTCTCAATACCAGGACCAGGGATGGCTGGGGCACTGGTGTGTGTTGGGGGGTAGCTGGCTGGCTGTGTCACTTGAGCTGGATGCTTGGGTGTGGGGCTCACTGACCACCATGCTGGTACAGGGATTGGCTCTGTTGGACTAACTTACCTTGACATCTGCTGTCACAGGAAAACTACTGCCTTTCTAAGGGCCTGCCAAGTTTTTTTTTTTTTTGGGGGGTAACCCTACTTCTGTTTGAATGGGAAAATGCAAGGGAGGGAAGAGGGAGGGTGTATGTACATGAGCTGAAATGCTTAATTAAAAAAATAACGTTTGTGTATCTTTTTTTTTTTGTGTGTGGGGAGAGAGGCTTGCTGGCCAGTTTTAGCTGGGGGTGTATATCTTGGTGGCCATCTTAGGTTTTATCCTTAACAAACTGCTCAGTGGGGTTGAGAGAGGGGCTGTGCAGGTCCATCTGTATAGAGAGCGGCTGTGCAGATCCGTCTGGGTGGAGAGGGATATGCAGGTTCATCTGGGTGGACAGAGTGGCAGTGGGGGAGGCTGAGTTGCCATGATGATGGTGGAGTTGGGTGGTGACAGTGGCTGTTCTGGTGGGCTGGAATGGGGAGTGGCAGTGGGTGGGCCGGGGTGGGGAAAGTGGCCATGCTGGTCAATGGGGGTGTGGAAAGGGCTGTGCAGGTCTGTCTGGTGGGGAGAAGGCCTGTGATGGTCGGGGTGGGCAGAGTGCCTGTGGGTTTGGTGTGAGGAGAGTGGCCATGCTGGTGGGGTGGAGTGGGGAGTGTCCTTCACTTTAGTTTGGTTCTGGTGTGGTGCTGTGCTGACTTACCCTGCCAGCTTTGCGCTGCTAACCTGCCCTTTCTACTGCTGACTGGACCTGCCATTGTCTGGTACATTTGTATTTATTTATTTTCATTTTATTTTGATACTCATGCTGCTGTTTGAATGGGAAAGCATGGGAGGGAAGATGGGGAAGGGGCAGGAATGAGCTGGCATGTTAATTATAAAAATAATAGCAATATTTTCAAAATCTGGCCTCTTGTGATGGAGGAGGGGAGGTAGATGGACAGTGGACCAGAACCATTTTTCCACATGTATGCCAGTCTGCTATGTCCATGCCATGCTCCAGTGGTTGGTAATTGATGGTCGATGGAGGGACGGGCTGGGCAGACTGGTACACATGCTGACAAAATGGTCCTGGCATCTGCTGATGTAGGGAGGAGGGAGGGTGGATGGGTAGGTGGCACAGAACCATTTTTTCCCACATGTATGTTGATGGTCGGTGGAGGGATGAGCTATGACTGGTACACATGCATGAAAAAATGGTTCTGGCCTCTGGTGATGGATGGGGGAGGGAGGGTGGGTGGACAGGCATACTGGCACAGCCATTTTTTCAACATGTGTGTTTATGCAGCAGTTTCATATTATTGTGTGGTTCAACAAGATGTCTTGTGGCCTGGCCTGTGACCCAGCCAGTCCCCCGGGCAGAGGAAAGGTATGTTGTTTCTTGGTCTTAGGGCGTTTTCTACATGCGCTCATCTTAATTGTAAAATCTATTTCATTTACTGTATTCTACTTCTGGGACCTGCTTCACCCTGTCTCTATTCTGAATGTAAATATGATTTTAAAAAGTCACTTTTGGTTGGTCTGTGTTTGTGTCTGTGTAGAAGAATAGAAACACACTCAGAACAAAAACTTTATTAAACCACATCACTCAACCATGTTTCATCCGCCTTCAAAACTGTCGGATGAGACAATTTTGAAGTAGCTGGTGGTGAGGGGAGCATTGCAGCACCCTGCGCCTACAGCAGCCAGGCCCACCACCCACTGTCACAGGTGATGCTGATAAAATCACCAACCAAGCACTTACCTTTCAGGCTGGGTCCTGCATGGCTGTGCATGGATATCTGAGGTGTCATTCCTCAGACTTCCTGTGGTGTATGTTCTCTTAGGTGGTGTGGTGGTACGCCTTGTTGCCAGTGCAGTCCGTGTTTGCTTGGGTTGAGGAACTACAGAGATGATGAGTTTTTTACTTTCTTTATTCACTGGGACCTAGGCATCTCCAGGGTACCACTCGACTTTTCTATCTCTAATCCCTGCCTGAAACCTCCTTGCTGGGCTGACTCCACTCAGCTTCTTGGCTTGACCAACCCCTGATCACCCCCACTGGGCTATCTGTGATTAGAGGGACAGCCATTGAAGCCAGTGAGAGCAGGGCCCCAGGCAAGCAGGTCCGGCGTTGGAATGTGGGCAGGTCTCAGGCTCTCTTTGCCTCTGGTAGGCCACCAGGGTTTTTCCCGCACAGTTTCCCCTGTAGCAGAGATGTGCAATGCCAGCACTGCATTTATGTGCAGCCTGGCTGCCACCACTCCACCCCTGATGTAGCATCAAGCTCTGCTGTCTGTAGGGCCCATGGTCTCCACCGGAGCCACTATGGAGCAGGCATACCCCAGAACCCACCCCACCCCAAGAGGTGAGACAGTCCTCCAGATGCTCAATTCCTTCCCTCCCTTGCTGATCCTCCAATGTCCCAAGTCATTTCCGAACTGGGCATAGTGCTGCTAGGTATGGCATCCAGCGCCTCAACCCTCAGCCCACCAGGCCGGCCGTGACGATTGAGTTCTTAAGGAGAACCATCAACAGGGTGAAGCCATAACTGCTGTACAGATTGGGAGCTTCCTCTCTGAATCCCCTCTGTAGGCACTAGATTAAATAAATAATCTTGTACCTGACACTCAAATTGGTAAATTTTCCAGTGCGTGCTGCATTTTAATTTTGGCACTCATGAGCATCCGCTCTCATGAACTGTTGACATGACCTTGCCCCTTCCTCAATAGTGCACTTATGCATGGAGATTGAAGTTTATATATCCAGTGCCCTTTATAAATCCATGGGTGTGCCTAGGGCACTATTACTCTTCCTATTGAGGAAAAGGCATGGAAACATCATCAGCTTGCAGTGCTGTGAGCAAGAGCGCATCATGTCATGTCCAATAGCGCCTTAAATTAAAATGCCAGGTGCACTGGACCAGTGATCAGGCACAAAGATTAATTTATTATATTGACTGTGGGGGATAGGAGAGACAAGCCCCGATCTGTACAGTGGCCGTGGCTTCACCTCTGCCAGTAGAACTCCTTCCATGAGTTTGAGCTCTGACATGAAAACTAAGAGGCTCCATTTTCATGAAGACCAAGTCAGAAAGTGCCCAATTTACTGTGGGTGTAATTCTGAATTTGTTTATTAGTTGGGAGAGATTGTGTATCACTCCATTAGCATCCTCAATCACTTGTGGATTTTTTTAATTGGATGCACTTGTGTACAAGTAAACCAATTCAAGCAGCAAATGTTAGTTAGGGACTGAACCGATGGAGTCCACCTTGGCATCTGGTGGTTCGGCTTAATTCATGCCTGAGCTCTGACAGATAAGCTTTGGTACATGGCATTGTTGGCAGGTACTGTAATGATGCCTCTGTGGCCATCACACCTGAGGGGTGGGGTGGGGTTTCAGTGCTGCACCACCTGCTGTCACACCTGAGGTGGTGGCTTCAGTGGTTCACTGCCTGCCATCACACCTGAGGGATGGGGACTTCAGTGTTGCACCTGCTGCTGTCACACCTAGGGGGGCTTCAGTGTTGTACCTGCTGCCGTCACACCTAGGCGGTGGGGCTGCAGTGTTGCACCTGCTGCCGTCACACCCAGGGGTGGGGGCTTTCGGTGTGCACCTTCTACCATCATGCCTGAGGGGTGTGGGCTTCAAGCTGCAGTGATGCACCTGCTGCCATCACACCTGAAGGGTGGGGGCTACAGTGTTGCACCTGCTGCCATCACACCTGAAGAATTGGGGCTGCAGTGATGCACCTGCTGCCATCACACCTGAAGAATGGGGGCTGCAGTGTTGCACCTGCTGCCATCACACTTGAGGGGTGAACGTTGCACCTGCTGCCATCACCATTGCACCTGAGGATTGGAACTGCTGTGCTGCTGCTGTCAAACTTTCAAATTGAGGAATACCACTGTTGCTATCTTGCCTGGGTTGGAAGTTGAAGTCACTGCACAGTGCTTTCAAGGATGTGTGTCTGAGGGACGGGGGATGCAGGGTTGCTGCTTCTGTCACACCTGAGGGAGGGGCCATAGTGCTGTTGCTGCTGCCTTCTCACACCTAGGGATAGGGGCCGCATTGCTGTTGCTACTATTGCACCTGAGGGATGGGAGGCTGTGAGTGCTGCTGCTGCCGTCACATCCTGAACCTAAAATAACTTAATTGGTACTAGGATGGATGGATGGATGTACAATAGTGGATGTCAAAATTGCTAAAATGAGTGGTAATGCAGTTAAAATTGTTAAATAAAGTACACAAAACCAAACACGGTAAAACAGTTTTGGCTTGGCAGACACCGGTGACAATACCGGTTTTACAATGTAAAACGGAATTTGCCCTTTCTCAATCACGGTAAACCAGTGTCCCTGGCACCACCAGTAGAAAGAGGTAGGTGGTGTTGCCTTTGTATAGATCTCTGGTAAGTCCCCACCTAGAGTACTGTGTTCAGTTCTAGAGACCACATCTCAGAAAGGACATAGACAGAATGGAAGCAGTCCAGAGAAGGGCAACTAAAATGGTGCAGGGTCTGCATCAGAAGCCCTACAAGGAGAGATTAAAGGACCTAAATATGTACACCTTGAAAGAGGATAGATAGGGATGATATGACAGACATTTAAATACAGTATGTCACAGGGGTAAACAATGTACAAGAGGAATTATGTTTCAGAAAAAAAGGTGAAGAAGGATAAGGGGGCATGATAAGAAGCTGGAAGGGGGTAGATTCAGGAGAGATGTGAGAAAGTACTTCTTCACAGAAATTGCTAGACCCTGGAACAGTTTTCTAGCTGAGATGGTGGGGAGAAAACAATGCTGAGGTTCAAGAGTACATGGGATAGGCATAAGAGAATCTTAGGAAAGAGGCGATGTAAATAGGCTGGAGATCAAGTAGGATCAGTGAACATATGAGCCAAGGCCCCTAAATTCTGCTGCCATGAATTTTGTGCAGAACACCAATTTACCACAGAACTTCTGCAGTGCGACAGAATTCACTCTTCTTGTTGATTTTTATTAATATTTCTGTTTTCCATAGAATCTGGTTCCCTTCCTCTTTTATATCTTAAACCCCTATATGCTCAGAATGTGATGTTATTGCTATAACATCATACATTAATAATGAAATAGCTGCAATCTGCAACAGAAATGAACAGTCACTTATCTACCACAGCTCCCACTGCCAGAAGTGGCACAAGCACATCGGGTATGGTGATATTTGCTCAACCTGCCCTACAGCCTGATACAATTTTCAGTCTTACATTATTGCACTAGGGCCAACTTAAAAAAAAAACCTTGTCAATAGCACAGACTTGTTAAGTCCATACATCACTTTGTACAAACCTATTTGTGCCTTTAAGGTATAGAGATGCCATCTGAAAGAATAACTGGTAAAATGAATTTAACTGTTATTTTTAAGAAAAATAAAGTAATTATGTCCAGAAAAGTGGAATATAATAATGTGTAGACCTGTTGAAAGAATAGACCTGTTAAATAATTGCACTGTACGCATTTTGCCAGGGTTATTGATTACATATTGTCATTGGTGGATAGAATCACCTAAAAGTTATGGAGAAATGTTTTGTGCAGGGACAGCTGTTGGGCCAGAGGGTAGCATGCTGTGTTTCCATGCCGGCAACTCAGGTTCGGAGATAGCTCTGGGAGCTGGCTGGGAAGCACATGGATTGGTGGAACACATCATTGCTTGAGCCTGGGAAGGGATGGTGCAGTGTTCTGTCACATGGTGGACTCATTGTGCTGGTCTGGAGAGCTCTGTCACACAATTGGTTCACATGCATGTCATGGCCTGATGGTGTTACGCAGTGTGTCAGGGAAAGCAGATTGACATTAAAATGAGTTTTACAATAACTCCTCTATTCCATTTCTAATGGGATGCAAGTTCATGGAAATTAAAAAAATATATATATATATATATATATATATATATACACACACACACAGTATATCTGTCTCTCTCACCACACACACACACACACACACACACACACACACACACACACACACACACTCAGTATGTATATGTTAGATTGCATATAAATATATACACTGTAAATGATACACAGTGGGAACCTCATGAGTGGTGTAGAAAGCACACACAAATATATAATGACAGACAGTGGAAACCTCATTAGTGGAATAGATAGCATGCATATAGAAATACCTTATTTATCACAAAAGATCCCTCTGCATATGTCATTTATTTAACAGGCTAGGACCTTAAGGAGAGACATTTGTTTTGCCTTTTAGGCATAAAATTGTTTTATAATTCTGTTATTTTTGAACTAGTGTTACTGTGCTTTCCACCATCCTGATTGCTATAACCACTGCCATGAAAGTGAAGTCAGGATGACAAGCTGTCACTGTGATGTGGTAGTTTGTTAGTGCCGCAGAACTTCCACAGAAATTACAAACCACTGCAGCAGAAGTTCTACGGAAAATGGTAGTCTTGCCACAGAACTTGGTCCCACTGTGCCGAGAAAAGTAGGGGCCCTGATCATAGGCACGGAAAATTGGGCAGACTAGATTGGCAAGCATTTCTTATCTACCGGCAAATGCTATGTATATTTCTATTTACTGCAGCCCACCATAAAATAAATAATAATTGCTGCTCCACCCATACCCCACCATCACAGACATAACAAAAGGTGAATGCACAGAAGTAGAGAAAATAAACACATGAAAAGTACTGAAGAGTAGAGAAGATGGAAAAGCTGCTCACCTCTCAACATCAGACTATAACAAATAACATTACTCTTATATTATGCATCTATAAAGGAATATGGCTAGACCATAACAGTCATGACATAACAGAAAAAACTAAATAAAGCAAAATGTATCCAGACTGGGTGGCTTGAGTTTAAAAACATAATTGAGTCAATCCCAACTGCAGGATCCCCACAACCATCTCCAATAAACCCCATTTCACTACCCCCATAACCCAACAAAAAGAATATGCAATAGTATAGAATATTACAGAAAAACAAACAACAAAAATACTGAAAAGTAGAAGGATAATAAGACAAGGTACTCACTGCTAAGCAGCAGTATACTGCTATAATGGTCATTCACTCATGTTGTCAGAACTGTGTATCCATAAGAAAATGGTAGAGCATGACAGTCTTCATTGGACAAAAACAAAACTAAAATGTTTAAATAACTTAAGATGAGATAGTAAGAATTTACCAGCATTATTTGACTACATTAAGATACTGGCAACCCAAGAAGTGGATGGATTGCAGGGTGGTGTATAACTAAAGGCTCTCAATGACCTGAGGAGATACTTCTGCTATGATATTATGCACTGATCACAAAATAAAAACTGTGACAGTAAACATCTTTTAAAATAAAGAAAATAAAACAAATATTACAAGATTAAGTTAGAGTACAACAGGTTTGTGAAACCTGATAACCACATGCAGATTCAATTTCAGACGATGGGCACAATTCTAGAAGAATGACACAAGTCACCTATAAAAGCAACTTGTGCCAAACGCCATTGCGACATGTACTCTGTGCCCTATTCTAAAAGGAGCAGGGTCTCTGCGGCTATGTCCCATTACTTGTGACATGTGGAGGGTACACCAACCTAATGGCATAGCCAAGGGGTGTGTTGCAAGTCTCACCCCCAGCAAGCACAAGTGCCCCCAAGCCTCACAGGCAGCAGTGTCCCTCAGCCCCCACACATGGGAATGCCCTGCAGGGCATCACCCCATGTCCCCAATTCCCTGAATAGTACATGCCCTGCAGAGATGCCCACATCCCATGCCCCCGAACCTCCACACCACTAAAAGTCCCACAGGACAGCTCTGTCCACCCCACCCATGCCCAGACCCCCAAAACACAGTACTGCAAATGGTACTGACATACCGTACACCTAAACCTGGTAGTCTAGTATTCCCCACCCCATGGAGCCAGTCCTGCCCACACCCTCCACCCATCCCCAACCTGCAACTTGCACAGCCCAGCTCTCACCTCCATGGCCAGCCACCTGACTGAACTCAATATGAGTGCTTACTGTCAATATGCACTAAATGAATAAATGCCTTCGTTCATTGAGTGCGTATTGACATTAGCTACATATGGAGCCCAAATCGATGGCTGGCCGTGAGGCTGGGAGAGGTGGGCTGTGCCAGTCACCAGCTGGGGATGGGTGAAGGGCAGGGAGGCTAGCACTGCTGGGGTTGGGGGTCACTAGACTACCAGGGTTATTGTGCTGCATTTCAGCACCATTTGAGGCACTGTGTTCATGGGTCTGGGGCACTGGTGGAGGGATGGACAGAGATGCCTCTGCAGGGCTTTAGCAGTGTGGGAGTTTGGGGCACAAAGGTGTGGGCAGCCTGGTGGCTTATACAGTTTGGGCAATTGGAGACTAGGTGCAAGATGCCTGTGGGGCATGCCCAGAATGGGAGGATCAGGGCTTTGGGTGTGCATGTGTGTGTGTGTGATGCCCTCTGGGGCACCTACAGAGGTGTTCTGGGCATGGGGAGAGGACACATGGCTTGGGTGTGGTCCACTGGCAGAGCTACACAACCCCTAGAGGGAATATGTGACAATTACACCAGCTAAATGCTGGTGTAACTTACGTTGCTGGTTCTCCTCTTGGTGTTGTTGTAGAATCCGACATTGGGGACTTTGTTGCTGCCCTTCCAGAATTGGGAGCAACTGCTGCCATAAACCCCCTAGCACCATGTTGCAAGGGATTTAGGGTGTATCTTGTGGCCTAAGTCCACCTTGGTGCAAGCAGCCTCTGACATGTCACAGGCTGCTTTGCAGAATACAAATCATCACAACTGCTGGCGCAACTTACTACTTGCGCCATTTTGAGGCACAAATTCAAGTTTATGCCAGACGTATTCTTCTAGAATCAGGCCCTTTGTCTGAACTCTGCCCTTTGCATTTCAAAATGTAAGTGACAGTGTCCTTTTAAGTGTGAACTGAAAATTATTTGGTTGTAGCCCTTTATGTGTGAGCTAAGAAATCTCAGCCGATGACCCAGAAAAAGATTTTTGTGTTGCCCAGAAAAGTATTTTAGGGCCGTTTTTTTATCATGACATTATTTTTCAACACTGCCATGGACAAGGCAGGGCTACCCCCCTCGGAGGGTGCATCCTCTCTGGCCCATTGGGGCCATCATGGATCCTGCTATTTTTTCCATTTTCTCCCCCACACCCACAGCTGTGCAATGGGTGCAGCAGCTGTCACCACCTCCATAGAGGCAGCCAAGCACCCTGGGCACGGGCCAAACCTCTTGTTGTGCCAATAGACTCAGCATAAACCCTGCACCCTGAAGAAGGAGATCAGTCCTCCAGATGTTCAATCTTACCTCTCTGACTGACCCCTGAATGATCCAAGTCCATTCCCAGACAGGGGTCACTGGCATGGTGTGAGGTGTGGCGATGGTGCCTCAACCCTCAGCATCACCAGGATAGCTTTCAGGCCATTTTATAAAAAAAAAACTAAAAACACCACCAGCATCTAGCTAAACAAGTCCCATTGACTTTAACTCATTTGTTTGTTTTGAAAAATCATCAGTTTTATTCATTTTTCAACTAAAAAAAAAACAAACAAGATGGCGGCTGTTACAACCTATTTCCGATAATCCAAAAACACAATTAGTCACAACCAAATATGTCTTGCTAAAGAAGAATTTTTGGGTTGTATCAAAGGTCATCCTGAAACCTCTACTGAGCATGTTCAGAAGCCATATTTCAAAATATTATATCTCTAGAACTAATTAATGTTTCTTCATGAAACCATCAAAAGGCACACCCTTGGCACACGCCTTTTGTCTTTATGTTTTGGAACAAAATTCCATACCATTTTGGCTGTGAGAGTGAAACAAAAGGACAAAATGGTAATTTTTATGTATTTTTAACTTTTACAGATCTGAAAATCTGGATAAGCACTCATTTAGAAACTTCCCATGTCTAGAAACTTACCCACCCTTCGCCTGCCAAATTTTGTGCAGTTTTGTTGAGTGCTACCAAAGTTATTAAGGTTCAAAATTTGGGTTTAACATTGCACACCCCAATCAGCCCTAATATTACTTGCCCTACTGCACAAATACTATATATATGTATATATATCGGACACGATGCTTTCCCTATAGTTAGGGTTGAAAGGTCACTTCTATGTTCAATTCAAATTTTTTGAACTTTAATAACTTTGCAACCATTTAACTGATTTGCATGAAATTTTTCATTGACCATCATGGACCAATGATCTCTTGATATGCTACGTTTCTTTCCTGTCAGGTATGTGAGTACAGAGATACGGAATGTGAAAAAATGTGTAAATGACCATTTTAATTCATTTCTTTGTCATGCCACAGCGCAAAAACAGCTTGGGATTTTGTCTGAAATTTTAGGGTAGAAAGGTCTTGGGTCACAGATATGCCTTTTGAAGGTGTGGTGAAAAATATAGTCTGTTCTAAGGTTATTGCATTTTTATTTTTCACATTATTTTCAATGGGAATTTCTCTCTCAGTTAGAAGTGAGACTTGAAAAGGATCCTTTGTCACAAATGGGTAATCTTTTTCAGAAATGGGTCATCCTGTGTTGCAAATGGGAAATCTTTTTCCTGCAACTGCCATTTTGATTTACAATTAGTGAGGGAAACAAAACCAAGTAACTGAAAACAATTATGTGTTGAATACAGACTAACTCATGCAGTTTGTAGCAGGGACTCCATCAGCTGGATTTTGCACTTATCTTTTTGAAGAAATGGCCTTGAGTTTTTTCAGATTATAAATCTTTTTCATGACTCATGATATGAGTCATGAAAAAGGATCCTTTTGATGTAAAATCCTCTACCTGGTATCTAGTGACACTACCCACCCTCTAATCACTGTTCCCATAGTTTCCCTGGTGTCTAGTGGTACCCCCTACCTTATGATCACTGTCCCCATTATTTTTATTATCCCTGGTGTCTAGTACCACCCCAACCCTCCGACCACTGTCAACTTTAAATTTATTGTTATCCCTTGTATCTGGGGGCACCCCACCCTCCAATCACTGTTCCCAATATTTCTTTTATCCCTGGAGTCTAGTAGCAAACCCACCACTGAATACTGTCCCAGCATGAAATAAAGAAAATAGTCCTTGATTATTTTTTTACCTATGAAAAAATAAGAGTCCTTCACTAATCAGACCCCTAACCCCACCTCCACTAAGTACTCACCACCCTACACCACCAGAACACCCTCACTTACCTGAACAGATCACAGTGAGAAGATGCACTTCTAACTGAAGACATGTCTTGTTGCTGGAACCAGCAACTGCAATATGAGAAACTAAAGCAAATACAGTTCAATGTATTTAAATGGGGTTTTCAACTTTGGTGCATAACTTTGCCATTTTAAATATTTTGACAAAAAAACTTTCAACATACCCTTTTAAGACCCTTCCTCATGAACAATGTTAGTGTCATTTGCAAATTTTGCCATTTTGTGGTCAGTTGGCAAAATCACCTTTCATCCTGATTTCAAAATTTTCACCATACTTGTTCATGAGGTGGAGTCATAAGAAGGGTATGTTGAAAATTCAGGATCAAAATATATTAAAATAGCAAAGTTAATTGCATCTATTGACATTTTGCCATGCTTGCTCTTAACTTTTGTAATTTTCAACATTTTCACCCCAAATTTTCAGCATAGCCATTTCTTTACATCACCTCATAAACATGATAGTTGTCAGAAAATTCTTTGAAAAAACATTGTTAATGCATTAGTTAGGGTTGGTTACAGTGACAAATGTAGTGAATTATTTTGTTAATGTTCCCAACCCTAACACCCCCCCCACCCTTCAGGCAGCAAAGGGGTGGGGTGTGCTCAGAGCTCTCAACTGTACTCTCACCCCATTCTCATACACTGTACCCATCTCAACTTGCTTACTTATGGAATGAGGTGAGCATTAGGGTAGAGAACATAGCACACCACCCCTGGTACTGCCTATAGGGTGGGTGTGGGGTGTTAGGATTGGAAACCTTAATGCCATATTTCCCAACTTTTGTTGCTGTAACAAACCCTAACTAGTGCACTAATAAAATGTTTTTTGCAAAGACTAGATAGACAGACAGACAGACTGATTGATTCTATATATATGTAACAGATAATGGACTACAGGGTATGTGGTGATGCTCTGATATATGCATGCATTGGCGTGTGTTGAGAGGCACAAGGCCACAAACTGAGTGCGTTCAACTACCAAGGAAGTCGTATATCACAGCCTGACTGCACACCCTGTAATGAATTATCTGTCTTATAAAATGGCCTAAACAGTTCTAGGAGGGAGAAAAATAGAAAGAAATGCAATTGTGCAGTCATTGTGGGATAGTGCACAGTCATGTGGTGTTTCATGCAATTGGGAGACAGCATTTTACTGATTTTTCTCATGCAGTTTATGAATATATATATATATATATATATATATATATATACTATATGTCAACAATCTTGCAATGATTGCTACAGTTCCTGCATAATATTGTATAATACAGTTTTGCTGCCTCTACTGTTTTATGGTATCCTGTGAGCTGGGCATGTCATAAGTGGGTGCCTACTAAAATGGCGACCCACTTGCAGCTTTATACTAAGATGGCAAGGAGTAGGGAGGGTTACGGATGGGGAGGGTTCATGAATGATGACAGGATGTCACCATACGATATGTCTGAGGGGCAGAGTACACCAAGCAAGTGGCAAGTGGTGGGAGGGTTTGTGGGGGTGGTGCCAAGAGTCAGCTGCCAAAGCTGCCTCTGTGTGTGGTGGGGTGGTGCTGGCTTGGGGTGGCTGGAATGCAGGGTTCGTGTCCAAGCACAGGTATGTTTTGTTGCGCCCTGGCCCAAGTAGGTGAATTTAATTTTTTTTACTGTTGCACCCCACACCCCCTGGAGTTGAGAATCTAAAAGTAGGAGGTGCAGGGAGGCACAACCCCCACATAAAAGTAAAATCACAATTCCTTGTGCTGTTTCTCTTTCACCAGGGTTGTACATAGCAAAATTGAATTTAGGCAATGTATACTCACCATAAGGATGATCGCCTTTCAACAATCTCCCTTATGACATAGAACCACTGTTTTATGACATCTGGAGACCTATATTCAAAACTTTACACTGGGTGCAAAGTGGTAGTGCCTAGTTTGCATGGGGATTGTACCAAAATCCTATTCAAAGGGGTGCACGGTAAGCACTAAATCCAATCACATGCATTCACAAAGAAAATGTATGTAGCATGCAAAGACATGCAGGATCATACTACCAGTACAACATGATATTAAACATGTTAGCACTTCACAGATGGTTAGCACAGACCATTTAATGCCCTTAAACCCAGGCAAACCACAGAGGTGGGTGGAACACTCAGGCAATAGTTTGAGAGGGCACTCATGGGAGCACACATTGTCTACATGCATGGCTGGCTACGTGAGGAGGAGAGGGCTGATGCCACCCTACCTGGACAATATGTAGGCCATGGACATACTATGCTGAACACAGACAGTACCACTCATGAGTCACATACAACATCCTCATTGATGACCAGCTCATGGGCTGGTACAGGCACAACAGACCCATGCTCAAGCAGCTGTGTGATCTCCTGCATGACAGTCTCTGGACAGCCACCAGGCTCAGCCATGCATTTTCTGTTGAGGCTCAACATGATGGCTGCAATGTGTTTCCTGGCCACAGGTGTATTCCAGACACTGGTGAGGGACACCACTAGTATCTCACAGTTGTCCACCTTGCACCTGTTGAGCCAATTCCTAGAAGCTCTGCTAGATCATGCTCCACCTCTCTGCCTCCAGCTCCTGTGACTGTCACACATAATCTGCCATCCCTTCTATCACTTACCTCTCCCTCTGTTTCACCCTTCCCTTCCCCTCCCCTCCCTGGCAATGCACTTTCTTGAAGCCTAAAGTGCCCATGGCTGCACCTCTCTTCTGAGTCCCACAATCCCTCAACTATTCCTGTTAACCCTGCCCTGCCCTGGTACCTTCCTTACCTCAACTGTCTGTATTCAACTGCTTGAGACTGTTTAGAATCCCATGCTCTGCCATTGTTTTCTCACATTTCTGTCCTGGTACCTACCTCCCCTCAAATGTATGTATTCAACTGCTTGGAAATGTGTTTACTGTACTCTGCATTGCCTATTCCAAATTTTGTCATGTTTGTATTGTTCATCATTACGTGGAACCTTTGTAAAGAGCCTTGGCTCAAAGGTACTTGTAATCATTGACTAAATAAATTAAAAATAAATAAATGCTGCTGAATATATCATATTCCCCAGCTCCATGGCAGAGGAACAGCAAGCATGCAGCAGTTCCATCGAGTTGCTTCCCATACCATCTATACTCTGTGCCATTGACTACACCTATGTTGCCATTTGGGCACCAACCGGTGATGGAGTAGAGGCCTAGCTCAACTGAAAAGGGTACTGCTCCATCAATTGCCAGGTGGTGTGTCATGCAAGAGGGTGCATCATCAATATTCTGGCACTGTATCCCGTCAGCACCCACACCTTCATATGGCACAACTTCATCTTGTGCCACATGTTTGAAAGTGGGGACATCCCTAGTGGCCATCTCAATAGAAGTATACCCCACATATCCCCTTGAAGCTCAATATGGGACATGATGGGGTAGAAGCCTGGATGGACAATAGGTTCTCAGTATGTTAGGGTCAATGAGTGGACTCGGTGGACCAGTGTCATCACTGTCCTTGTGTCTATGCTGTTATGTGACATTATCCTATGCCTTTACCTTCACAAGGTACAGTGCCTATCCCTGTATCACAGGCTCCTTACACCTGTCCTCTGCCCCACATCCACTGCAGAGGACAGATACAATGTGGCAGACACTGCCACATACATCATCATCATCGAGCATGTGTTTAGAATGTTCAAGATGTGGTTCAGGTGCGGGACCATTCTGATGGTGCAATATTATATACCCCTCAGAAGGCCTGTGCCATATTCCATGCCTGTAGTATACTACACAGCATGGCATTCAGCCATGGGATATGCATGCCGACCACAGAGGAACACTCTACACTGGACATGGATCCATAAGACCAGGGTACTGGAGCAGCTTTGCAGGCATGATCCCAGAATGGCCATGAGGGCCCAGGAGTACTGAGCCTGAATGATACAAGACATCAGTGGACCTAGCAGATGAGTACAGACTACACAGGAGACTGCAAAAGGTTAAGCAATGTATTATCATGCAAGAACAACAACAATGCAAGCAGTGCAGTATGCTAGGCAAGGGGGTGACATGAAGTATGTAACATGAATGCAGTGTTACTGGGCAAGGGGAATTGCAGATAGAGCACACATACATCCATGATAGCAGATGGTCCCAAGGGAGGCCAACAGAGTTGAATGGCATCCAAGCTGGAGGGAAGGGGTGTATGGCATAACAGGCCCACCATACATGGGGTAGCACATAGGATACACACAAACACAGGCCATTCAGGGGACATCAGGGATCTCTACAGTGATACCTGCCAGCCAAGGGGGCATTGACTGTACTACAGGCCAACCATGCCAGGGTCAGGCAGCCTGGGTCATGACACAAGAGCTTCTGATAGTGTCATGGGGGTACAGCAGGGGTGGTCAAGACACCCTGTTGATGGTGTGGCAATGCAATGCCTTTGTCTACCCACACCACCACCCTGGGTACAGGCCATCTGCCTGAGGATCCCTGTATGCTGGCATGGACCTCAGCCATGTTATGAGAGGAGTTCCATAGCAATGATAACCCACCACTGACACAACCCTGCTGGGTACTGTCTCCTGGGGAAGGTCAGGTAATGATATTGTGTCTACAGTGTCCTCAGTGACATTTATTTTATTTTTATTTTATTGAAATCTAGGATTACAAATACCTTTGAGCAGGAACTGCTCATTTACAAAGGTTCCATGTCGAAGGAATGAGGGGTATACATACATACAAAGGTCAACATAATAATACATAGTTACACAATAAAAAAGTAAGAGACTGAGGCTTAGGAAATTCCAGTAATTCAAAATGTGCCAAATGTTAGGTGGCATGACATACCAGCCAAGGGCAATCTTAGAAATAAGCACTGCAGGTGAGAGAGAAGGGGTATGCAGGCAGGAAGAGCATTGTTGGAGGGTAGAGGGTGAGGTAAGAGCTCTAAAGGGAGGAGGGAGGGATAAAAGTCAGGAAATGCTCAGGGAGGAAAGGGAGGGGCAAGGGGTAGGCAGGTAGAAGGGGCAAGGTGGAGAGGTAGCTGTCAAGACTGAAGTGGAGGCAGTGAGCGGTGGGCCCCTGATTAGGTGAGGCAGTCACAACAACTAGTTGAAATGAGATGAAGTTGAGTTGTCTCAAAGGGTCACAAGCAGCAGTAGGAGTTTCTGTTGAGAGTATTGTACCACTGTGCTGCTCTGTGGGCAAGGCCCCTGGCCCATGGTAGTCCGGCATCTGGGAATAAGGAAGGTTAATTGTTGTGAACTTCTAGTTCACTGGGTGCTGTGGTGGTCAATGAGAAGCTTTTCAATGCCTGGGGCATGACCCCGAGGAGGACTTTTGGCTAAGAGGCAAGTTTGATACTGTATCCAGCTGATGAGAGGAAGCCATCCTGCCGAGTGTACAGGTCACAAGTGTGTGTAAGTCAGTCAGCCCCAGTTAGCAGCCTGCATGTTTTGTTCAGTGCAACTATAATTCTGTGGAGGGCAGAGGCAGAGGCAGAGCCATAAATTGTTAGCCCGTAATCGACGATGGAGGTGACAGAGCTGTTGATAGCCAACTGGAAAGTGTCAGGAGTCATGCAATGTTTGTGCCTGTAGAGCAGGCCTATACAGATGTTGGTGGCTTTGACGACAGAATCTACGTGCCGATGGTGGAGAGTGAGCTGTCCAATGTGACACCTAGGTATTTAAAATCAGGAATGTGTTCAAGTAAGGTCCCTGTTTGGTTTAGGATGGTGAGGTCATGGGATTTGTACTTGCTTCTGGTGTTGTAGAAGGTCATAACCTTTGTTTTGCTGTAGTTCATGACCAGTTTGTGTGACTTGAACCATTCTTGATGTGCATGAATTCAAGCTATAATTGTTTCTCGAGGAGCTCTGCATTTCAGTGGTTGGTGAACATGACTGCATTGTCGGTGTAGAGAAGTAATTTCTGGTGGCAGACACTGGGAAGGTCGTTGAAGAAGAGGCTGAAGAATAGTGGCTCCAGGATGGACCCTGTGGGACCCTGAAAGGTCTGGTTTTCTTCCTAGGTGACACCGGCAATCCTAACCCGCTGGACCCTCTCCCAAGGTAGCTTGAAAATCAGAGCAGCACTTCATTGGAGAGCCCAATGTTTGATAATTGCTTGAGTAGGAGTACGTGGTTCACAGTATCAAAGGTTTTCGTAAGGTCAATGGATACTGCCCCTACAGTTCCTTGATCGAGTGGTATGGATGAAGCCCATGAATTCTAATAGTGCAGTGGTGGTACTGTGCCCTTTTGGAAACCATGTTGCTCAGGACACTGGATATCATATTTTTCCAGGTACTTGACTAGTTGGTCTGAGGCGATGTGCTCCAGGACCTTAGACAACAGAGGGAGGATGGAGATAGGTCTGTAGTTGGAGTGCAGTGATTTGTCTCCACTTTTGTGTACCAGTGTGATGGTCACCTGTTTCCAGCAAGATGGCAACTTGGACATCCTTAGTGATAGGTTGAGGACCTTTGTCAGGGGTTCAAGGACTTCTTCAGGACAAGTGCTAACAGCTTCAAGTCAAGGGAGTCGCAGCTAGCCTGCCTTGTGAATGACCTTCGAATATAGGTTCTGGCTTCATGCACTGGGATCTCCTTGAAGTAGAATTGTGGGGCAGGGTGTAGGAGGGGAGTAGTTGCAGGAGGGTTCTACCAGAGGGGCATCAAAGAAATTAGAAGGAGGACACTATCCAAGTTGGAGAATGCATTGTTAAAGGTGTTGGTGATTGTGTACAGGTCAGATGTTGTTCCATTTATGTTGAGCATAGTGGGTGGTGACTTAGGGTCCTTGCCTGTAAGGTCTTTCAAGTTACTCCCAAAATTTTTTCCATCACCCCAGGAGTTGGAGAGAGCTTCCTGAAGTATTTGCTTCTGGCACTCCTAATTGCCGCATGCATTCATTTCTGGCAGCTTTATATTTATGAATATCCCAGGTTTGGATGTTGCATGGGCACAGTGCCAGAGATGATCCCTATGTTTGAGAAAAGTGATTAGATTGGAGGGTTATCCAAGGTTAGCTCTGCCCCTGACCATCAGCTTTTGAGAGGTGCAAAGATATTGCAGGCCTCAGTGAAGTGGCTGATGAAAAGGTCTAAGGCTTGGTTTACATCAATGGCAGAGTCGATTGGTGTCCAGTCCAGGTAGCTTAGGTGTGTCTTTAGTAGCTCAAGACACCCTGCTTTACCACTCTGGTGTAGATTATTTTCGGAGGGGCTTAATGAATTTGTTTGTCAAGGTACATGTGACCGGTGAGTGGTCACTGATCCCATCAGGGAGTACTGAGACTTTTAAGATTCGTTCAGGGTGATTGGTAAGGATCCAGTCCAAGTGTGTGTGACCCTGTCCTATAGTTGCATCTGGTGGGGTGGTGACAAGCTGGGTGAGGATCTGTGATGTGACAGCATCCTTGTAGTTTCTGGCCTCCAGCAATAGCCAATTTATGTTGAAGTCACCTAGTACTATGAGTTCAGAGTTATGGCGTAATCCTGTAGGCTTTCCAATATGCTTATAAATCCATTGGGCTGATCTTTGAGGGTAGGTACACAGAAGCAATGGTGAGCTCCTTGTTGTGTGCCCTGAGGTAGAACTTTAATAGCGAGAACCTGAGAGGACGGTTTAGGGTTTGAGAACAGGAAGACTTGACCCAGATAGGAAATCCTCAGGTAGATGGCACAGCCCCACCTTGTTTGAAACCCTGTCCTGCCTGAATATAGAGTATCCATGGATGGTGACTGCAATCTGGTATCTTGGGGTTAGCCATGTTTCCAACAACAGAGTACATCAGGGCTATGTTGCTGGACAGGTTTGCAAGATGTCAAGTTTGTTAAGGGGCTGCAGACATTGATTGAGGCTAATGTGAGGACCCCTCCACCTTTTGTGGCATGGGGTGCTAGGCGGTAGGCCTTTGGTTAGGATGAACATTTCCAGATATCAGAAGTAGCATAAGTAGTATCCTAAGAAGGTACACTTTAATCATTTGCAGACTAGTTTTGTTGTAGGGCATCTAGTCCTCTTGGCCTTTCTGGTCTGCGTTTTTCCCAATGATATTGCAGACCACAGTATATAAAGCCATGTCTCAGAGGTGCCACGTGATTGATGAAAAGTAATCAAATCCACAGGAAATGGTGAACTACAGAGGACCAGAAAACTGTTATTGTAGCTCAAAGACCCAGAATGTGATAAATTCCTGAAGGGGTTAAATTCCTGAATGTGATGAACATTGGCCTGCAGCATATGCAGGATGTAAAAATCCTTTGTTAGTATCGTCCCTTTGTTCTCTAAAATGGTTGTGAATAGACCTCAAAGACAAGTACACATCCTGTAAGAACAAGTCAGATGGAAATGTGGATTCAATGCAGCACTCCACAACTCAGTGCTTGTATAACAGATTTACTGACCTTACTTTTGGCTTTGATGGCTTCCAAAGAGTTGATTTATGATGAGAATGCCAATACCTGGTGGTGATGTTTTTAGTTTCTTAGTCCAGGAAATGTTCATAGATGTTATGTCCAAGAATGGTCCAGTTCCTCCAAGCAGAAACACATGAAAATCCACAAAACTAAACTACTGACAGAGACAAGCACAAACAGCCAGCCACACAGGCTCTAGTCTGAGGTTAGACATAGAAGTCCAGAGTGTACTGGGCATTCTTGTCCCGCACTGTGTGGTGAAGGTGTATGCCATGGTGTCTGTTAAGGGTACACTACTCACACTGGAGAGGCCAAGGCTATGGCCAGCCCTGGCAGCCTGCTACCATGGATGCAGCCTCCTACACAGGTCCAGCAGGACTGCCATGAGCTCCATGTGCAGTGTTTCCACCTGCTGATCAGCATGTTGCATGTCCTCATGCAGCTTTAGGTGGAGGGCTTGTCTGCTTCTGTCGTTCAGCACTCTGTGCCTCCACAACAGACTATGGCAGCTGTCAGTTCTCAGCTGTGTCTTACAGTGGGACAGGGTCAAGCTACATTTGCAGCCATTGTCTGGGCTGTGGCTGCACTGCAGTAGGTCTGGTAGCCCGTGCTGTGTGCTTCAGACTGGCTGTGGCCAGCCCAGTGTGATGGGCATGGGGAGCAGGGCCATGGGTGTGCTTCTGGAGGCATCATTGGGAGGTGCAGCTATGGCTTGCCCTGTAGTATTGGCAGGGGTTTGTAGGGCACTGGTCATGCTGATGATGAGGTCTGGGGTAGCACGGGCATGGCTGTGCCAGGTAGAGAGGTGTGCTGTACTCCTGTGAACACCAGGCTGCAAGGGGAGATTGGGCAGGCCCCCACGGCATGGGGTCTGATATGGGGGCTGGCAATGAGGAATGGCCTCCCGGTCTGGGCCAGAACCTGCCAGCTTCAAGCTCTCAATGTAAGTTTTGTGATCATCAGCAACTTCCATGTCTTCCTCACTGCTGTTCTCTGGGTGGTGTGAATGCACATGCCAGGATGACCTGCTGCATCCTCCTCTGTGTCTGACATCATGTGCTGTGCTGTGGGGAGATGGAGAGGGTTAGATAGTACCATACAGGGCAAAGTGGTGTGTGAGGCTGAGGCTGTATGCATGCCATGGCATATAGTACTGCTTGCACCTCACTTTGTATGCAGAACACGACACAGCACGGGTGTCCACACAGCCCATCACCAATGTACCACACCACACACAAGTGCAGAGACACCCAGCACCAGGTGTACACAGCCCACCACCAGTGGACACTCACCCAGCAGCAGTGGGCACACAATCCAACACCATGGAACACACACACAGCACCAATAGACACACCTCCAGCAGAACCAGACACACACCACCACCCCAGGATGCTCAGATCCCAGTACCAGAAGGCACACAGACAGCACCACATTGGGCAATGTCATGGGCATATACATAGATGGAAATGTACTGGATAACAGGTACACAGTGGTGTTGCTCACACCTCATTTGCTATGTGGTTCTGACTTCTACATGCACCAATACTGCTAGACACCCACATTGACACATATGGCATATGGAATGTCACACTTCTGTTCACTCACATGGCTTGACAGGTCCCACTTGGCTTTCATATTTGCCACCCAGTACTCCTGTCACCTCCACAAGCTGTAGAATGGATGCCATGGCTTCCTCCACAGGATCCAGGGAACTTGTGGCAACCGGTGGCCCATGGCCCTCGCCTGTAGCATGTAGCTCCCTGTGCCCCATTGCCATATTCTCCTTTTTTCACCCTTCAAGTCCCTGAAGCACTTCCTCACCATTTCATTATGTCTATTCTATCTGCCAATGGCATTCACCTCCTCTGTGATCTCATCTCAGGCTCGCCATACATGAGCATCAATGCTTTTGCTCTGGACAGGATATCTTCCATGGCATTGTAGGCTTATGCCAGCATATGCAACTCCTCTCTGCTGAAGCAGTGGGACTGCACCCTGTCAGTATACTAACATACTAAAATGCCTGCAGAATAGGCCTAATGGTCTTTTAAGTCTGCTCGTTTGGTCAGCCCCCACCCTGGGAGCTGACCTTGCTCCCCACCTTCTCTGGCTTCTCCTTCCCAGTTCTGGATATTCTCGCTGCATTGGATTTTGCTTCCAGAACCCTTCCCTGTACTGTCCCACCCCTCTTGAACCTCTCCACCGTCTCTGCCTCCACCAGCCCCCTAGGCAGCACATTCCATGGTTCCACCACCCTCTCAGTGAAGTAGCACCTCCTCCTTTCTCCCTGAATATTCCCCTCCAGCTTCCACCCATGCCCTCTAGTGGCCCCTCCTCCTTCCTTCAAGCACCCTGACTGTTCCTCCCTATTTACCCCTTCATGTACCTGAAGACCTCTATCACATACCCCGGTCCCTTCTCTCCTCCAATGTGTACTTATTTAGCTCTTAGAGCCTCTCCTCATAGGTTCTGTCCCCAAGCCCCAAATCATTTTAAGAATATGTTTAAATAATGTAATAGAGTTTGTCTTGCACTAGTGAGTGACTAGCTAATTTTGTAAGATTTTTGTTAAATATTTAGTTGCCTGTTTTCAACCTTTAAAATTGTTAATGAAATTCATTGATTAATTAGGAATAGGTGCTAATAAAACAATGATGTCATAAAAATTGACTATAAAAATGTATTGACATCTCAGCCATATGTCCCCTCATGAAGCCTTAAGGAGAAGGCGAAGCACTGAGGTTTTCTGTGCCTATGTAATTGACCAACTTTTAATTGTAGAGCAAGTTGGCTCAGCAATAAATACTCTAAATGTCAATACTTCATAGCTGCTGTTTATATTTGCATCTCTAGAGTGCAGTTAATAATTCTTGGTACGGTCCTTAGATGGTTTCATTCATTTCCTCACTGGTAGATCATGAGAAGGTAGTCTCAGGGGTTTATTCCTCTGAGGCTTTCTCTCTGCTTTGTGTGGTGCCACAGGGTTCCGTGCTGTTCCCTATGTTGTTTGCAGTGTATATGCTGCCATTAGAGACATTGTGAGATGGTATGGGCTGAGGTTTCACTGTTATGCAGATGATACACAGCTCTACTTGTCTTTTGTGCCGACCAGGATAGTGCGCTCTCAGTCTTTAATAACTGCCTGGTAGAAATCCAAGACTAGATAAATATGAGCTGGTTAAATTACAATTCTGACAAGACTGAGGTGTTGGAGGTGGATCCTGGTAGCCGGATAGAGGGTCGGGGATGGGATGCCCCTCAGGACTGTGGCTTGGGGGTCCCAGTTACCGACCTCTGAATGGGTGCGAAATCTTGGGGTAATTCTTGATGACATTTTGACACTTCATTCTCAGGTGCGGCTGTCATTAAGTCCTGTTTTTTCCATCTGAGGAATATCCACGGATTAAGCACCTAGTTCCATCTGGCAACCTACCAACTTTGATCCATGGTTTTGTGACTTCACGCCTTGACTACTGTAACTCTCCTTACATAGGGTTTCCAGGGGTTGATATCACCACCTGCAGCTGGTGCAGAGCGCTGTGGCCAGGCTGTTGCTCACAGATCATTTATTCTAGCCATATCATGCCTGTGCTGTGCGAACTGCACTGGTTGCTAGTTCAGTGGTGGATCACTTTCAGGTTGGCTTGCTGACCTATAAAGCCCTACATGGACTGAGACCGAACTACCTGCAAAATTGCCTGCATTCTTACTGCCCTCCGACCGCTCCGCTTGACCAATGAGGATTACTGGAGATTTCTAGGGTACATTTAAAACATCTGGATCGAGGCATTTTCATTTGCAGCCCCAACCCTGTGGAATTCTCTGCCTCATCTATGCGGGGTGCCTGTGGTGGAGAGCTTTAAAAGTGCCTTATGGACTCATTTATTTCAGCTCACATTTGTTGTCACTTTGTAATGGATTGTTATTATTGAATTCTGGATTATTGAATTGTATCTTAATATTTAATGGTTTTAAACTGTTGTTTATTGTAGCACTCTGATACCTCATGAAAAGTGCTATATAAATAACATTTATTATCATATCTTCTACCCTTCCCCGAGTCACACCTGAAAATTAGCCCCGTTTAGGTGCCTTTCCTGGTTTCTGATTTTAAGTAAATTAATTAATTAATGAGACCCATGGAATATGCATAAGATCATCTAGTCTGATAATTTGTAAGCCCCTTTTCTTTTCCAAGAACCTAGTTTTGAATACAAATTCTCAGATGGTCTATTACTAGTCAAGGATCACTATCTGCAGATAGCTTCATGTATCTGTAGCTAGTCAGTCAGTCAGTCATGGATATCAGATAATTTGTTCAGATCATCACAGATAATCTGTATAATTTAGCAGAATAAGGACTAAATACCTTTTTATTGATACCACACAAATCATCTGGGCCTATAATTGCCATTATCTTGGCTATGCAGTATCAAGCTGGGCTTCTCTGATCCCATTTTTCTTATGCTGCTATCTTCTTACTTAGTTGTATTCTTAATTTCACCTACAGTGCAACATAATAGTTTTGTTGTTCTTTAAATTCTAATGGATATAGTACAAATCTAAGCAAAATGATCCAGGTTCTGATCCCCAGAATCATTTTTTCCCTTTTGGTCATTGAAAAGTCATCCAAACTTCCAGTGTGTCAATCCAGATCCTACCTAGTCGAAAAGCCATTTTAGCAGAATGTCACAGAAAGTGAGATATTGTAAATCAACTGGACTACACTGCTTGAATACATTATAAAACACAAACTCCTGTTCATCATTTCCTTTCCCAAGTTGCCTTGCTTACCTGTTACCCCATCCAGTTTTAAAATCCCCCTCGGTCCATCTAATGTCTTCACCAACATACAGTTTAACCTCCCCGACAAACACACATGATTAGGTAGTGCCCATTCCACCAGTATATGCTTTTGTCTTTCCTAATAGGTTGTTTGTGCCCCAGGAACAAATTCTTACATCCTGAACTGACCTCTTGACTCTACATTGAAATCCCCTGTAGTGCTCTGCCTACAATACAATAACTTGTACATGACACTTTCTGTGAACTTCTTAGCAACCCATGAACATGAACTAATTCTTGAATAAACTGTTTATTGATTTGGTAGTTGGTAATGATGTAAATATACTAGGCAATAAATGCCCATTTTGAGAAATGACATGAGCCATTGAACCTCTGAATAGACTGCAAAGGCTGTTTAGGCTCTACAGATATTCTAAATCAGATGCAATTTCTACCATGAAACAGAATCATAGTCCATGTTAACCATTTAAACTAACAATGTGCTCATATGGAATGAAACCCGTAGCAGTCGACCAACAAGTATTAGTTGGGGAGCTTAATATATAGTTAGGAGGGCAAGACCAGGGTTAGGTTCAATATCACCACATAATGCTGTTCCAAGGAAATGTCCCTTTAACTTAATATCCCTATTATAAACATCCCTGTAAAGTGGATTATAATGTATCTTTAAAGTTATCCTGTGTCCTCTCCACTCACGCCCACTTGAGCAACTAGACCCCAACCCTCCTGTCCTCCCATTCCATGTCAGGCATGCTTTGTCCCCTATTATTATTCTTTTCTGTCTTTTGGCACACTTTTCTCCAGTACAGTACCCATTCCCTCAAGACTTAACAGTACCTGGTCCAATTCTAGAAGGGATCACGCCATGAATCCTTGACTTCTGCTTCTAAAAAATGATGCAATTGTTCTATTTCAATTTCGGGCCAGGTACCCCAATGAGTTTAGTTAGGTAGGTTAGAAGGCTCTTTCTTCCAGGTAGATTGCAGCTAAGGAAGAGATTATAACAGTTTCCATGATGGTAAGGCCATGTACTGAATAAGTATGGGGTTGACGTGTTCAGTCTTTACCCAGGTGGACCCATAGTGAGGAAGATGGGAGTATCCTGCCCAAGGGTAGGGAGCCTCAGAGTGGAGTGGAATCTTGTCTACCAGTAGCACACTGGTTGCATAAACAAGTGAAGCAATAAAACCTCAAGGACTGCATTTTCAGCCAAAATAAAGCTCAATATCAGAGGCTAACTGGTGGAAAATGGAAAGTGGATAAGGATCCGTTGTAATACTAAACAAATGAAAAGTTAATTAGGGTATGCCTAGAGATAAGATTTTGGAAGTTATCACATAATAAAATAAATCATTGACTAGTTAAACTCCAGGTAGCATGGAAGATAAAATTTACAGTATATGATACAGGAATCACAGAGCAAAAACAGGGCAAAATGAAAGGGGCGACCAAGTTCTTGATTCAGTTTTTCCAGAGATAATTCAGAGAGTAGCTAAGTAGCTACCCTGCTGACCTCATTATGTATTACATTACAGCAAGCCTTTACATAGAATAGAAACATAGACTTTGATGGCAGATAAAGACCACTTGGCCCACCCAGTCTGCCCATTTCCTACCTACTGGATAAGCTGCAGATTCTAGTTAACCAACAGCCTATTTCCTGCAACCCCCACTATAATTGCCTAATGTCTGTCCCATGCATGTTTGAATTCCTCCACTGTTTTAGACCCCACAACCTCTCCAGGAAGGCTGTTCCATGCCCACCACTTTTTCATGAAAAGAATTTCCTCACATTACCCCTGAGCTGTCCCCTCTAACTTTAAATTGTGCCCTTGTTCTTACACATCTCTTTTTCTGAAAGATGTTACCCTCCTGGACTTTGTTGATTCCTTGAGGTACTTAAAAGTTTCTATCATGCCCCCGCCCCTCCTTTCATCAAGGGTATACATATTAAGCTCTCTCAGTCTCTATTCATATGGTTTCTTATGTAGACCCTGCACCATTTTATTTGCCCTCTCTGGACTGCTTCCATCCTGTCTATGTCCTTGCTTAGATGAGGGTCTCCAAAACTGCACGCAGTACTCCAGATGGGGTCTCACCAACTGACTGTATAGAGGGATAACCACTTCTCTTCTTCTACTTGTGATGCCCTCCCATGCATCCCAGTATCCCCCTGGCTTTCCCTACTGACTTCTCACATTGCATACCCACCTTTAGGTCATCTGATATGACTACACCCAGATCCTTTCCATTATTGTTGTTGTTGGTACCTCCCTGCTATTGTGTACTCTTCTCCTGGATTTTTATTTCCCAGGTGCATTACTTTGCACTTCTTTGCATTGAATCTAAGTTGCCATATGTCTGACCATTCCTCCAACCTTGCCAAGTTCCTTCTCATCCTTTCTACCCCTTGTGTATCAACTCTGTTACAGATCTTTGTGTCATCTGCAAAGAGGCATACCTTTCTTCCAGACCCTCTGCAATGTCACCTATAAAGACGTTAAAGAGGACTGGACCCATTACTGAGCCCTGAGGTACTCCACTAGTAACCCCTTCTTCAGAATGTGTTCCATTCACTATTACCTTCTCTGTCCTGTTGTGCAGCCAGTTTTCTACCCAGGCTACCACACTGGGACCCACTCCCAGGCTGGTTAACGTAATTATTAATCTTTTGTGCGAGACTGTGTAAAATGCCTTGCTTAAGTCTAGGTAGGCCATATCCACAGCCCTCCCTGGTCTATTATCTTTGGTCACCCAGTCAAAGAAATCGATTAGATTTGTCTGACATGACCTTCCTGCTGTGAATCCATGCTGCTTTGGGTCCAGTGCCCCGCTGGCCTCTAGGTACTCAACAATTCTTTCTTTCAGAAGTGATTCCATCATTTTCCCCACCACTGAGGTCAAACTAACAGGTCTGTAGTTTCCTGCTTCTGCCTTGCTCCCACTTTTGTGAAGGGAATCACATCTGCCCTCCTCCAGTCCTCAGGTCCACTCCATCTTCCTATGATTTGTTAAAAGTGTGGTTAGTGGTGTCACTAGGTCCTCCCTTAGCTCTTTTAGGATTCTAGGTGAATCCGGCCAGGCCCCATTGCTTTGTCCACCTTGAGTTTTAGACGCTCTTTCAGTACTCTTTCTTCTTTAAATGGACTGGTATCAACCCCACTATCCAGAGTGCTTCTACTGTTTGGTTTAGGTAACTCCTCCTCGTCTTCTTTGTGAATACTGAGCAAAAGTATTCATTCATTATCTCTGCCTTTTCACTGTCTCCCCTGCCCACCTCCCTCCCTTATTAATCTTCCCTATCCTCCCTTAACCTTTCTATGTTCCTAATGTACCTATAAAAGGTTTTATCCCCTTCTTAACTGAGTTGGCGATCCTTTCCTCGGTTTGGGCCTTTGCTTTTCTGACTGCCTTCCTCACTTCTTTCTGCTTTTAATTGATACAGTTCCTCTGTCGTGCTTCTGTCTGTGATTCCTTATACTTTTGAATGCAGCCTTTTTCCTTAACCTTCCCTGACACTTCTTTTGAGAGCCATAGTGGTTTTTTATTCTGTTTGTTTTCTTTATTTGTTTCACACAAAGGCTTGTTGCCTCCATGATGGCAGTTTTGATTTTTCTCCATTGTTCTTCCACCCTCCTTTCTGGCCATTTGCTAATGCATTCCTCAGGTATTCACCCATTTTGCCAAAGTCAGCCTTTCTAAAGTCCAGTATCCTTGTATTTGTATGGCTTGTCTCCATGGTTGTGTTTATTGTGAAGCTCACTGTGCAGTGGTCGCCATTTCCCAGGTGTCTACTGACTTCTAAGTTTGTGATCCTCTCTCCATTTGAGAGTACCAGGTCTAATGTTGCTCCTCCCGAGTGGGCTCCACCACTAGCTGTCTAAGGTATGCTCCTGTAGGGCATCGAGAATGACCCTGCTCTTGGATGTGGCTGCAGTCCATGTTGCCCAGTTAACATCTGGCATATTCAGGTCCCCATCAACAGTATCTCCCTTTATCAGCCATTTTGAGAATGCCCTCTATCATTTTCTTGTCCATTTCTCCCTTGAGACGGGGTCTGTATACAACCCTGTGCAGATTGTGATGCCATTCCTGTCTCCAATGTGACCCAGAGTTCCTCTTGTCCTCCCTTTACCTTTTAGTTCTGTTACTTTGATCCCTTCCTTATGTAGAAAGCTACTCCACCTCCTCTTTTACCCTCCCTGTCCCTTCTGTAGATTGTGTACCCTGGTATGTTGACATCCCAGTCATGGTTCTCCATGTACCATGTTTCTGTGACTGCCCCAATATCCAAGTGTTCCACTTCCATCAGGGCTACTAGCTCTGGAAGCTTGTTTCCCAGACTACGGCATTGGTACTCATTACCCTCTATTTAATGTTGGCTTTATCCTTTTACCCCATACCTGCTCTATTGCCCTTGTCCATTTTTCCATTTACTCCTGTCCTGCCCTCTGTCAAGCTCTGTACCTCAGTGTTTACCCTACTACCTGCCATGCTTTAGGGGGAGGCTTGAACTTTCCTGTTTCCTATCAGCACCTCCCCTTGGCTAGGTTTAAAAGCTTGCCAAGGAAGCCTTTAAACCTGTCACCTAGGAGCGTGTTTCCTTCCTGGACAGATGCAGTCCATCATGCCAGTATAGACCTTCATCTCTCCAGGTGGACCCCAGTCCCAAATGAAGCCAAAGCCCTGTGCTCTGCACCAGTTTTGCAACCATTCATTAAACCGCATGGTGTGCAGTACCTTAGCCTCACCCCTGCCATGGACTGGCAGCACCTCTGAGAAGGTTACCATGCTTGCTACCTATCTGAGGCCCCTCCCAACCCCCAAAATTCATTCTGCACTGCATTGATCTTAATAGAGGTCAGGGGCCAGGGGTGGAGGCAGAAGTTGGGGTGAGAGGTCAGGCTTGGGTAGGTGGTGGGACAAAAACAGCCCCCAGAAGTCCCAATGTTTAGAGTCTGCTATGCCACAGGGAGCAAGTTTATTTCATATGTCCCCAGCTGAAGCAATCACGAGGATTAATGTAGGATTCTGAGCAGTCTGTAGCAGTGTAAGTGCTGCCACTGGAGCAAGCAGGTATGGCTTAAAAGGAGGGATCCAGTGGCATTCTTTGTTCTATTGTTCAATGGAGGGGGGCAGAGGAGAGGCTGGAGAGCTACTCATGGACCCTGAGGCCTGCCCATGATCCAATGGCAAAACTCTGTGTGCTGCTATGGAAGCCCTTTTTATGGCAGGCAAAGGCATTCAAATTTGGCACCATGCCAGTTGCTCCCATCTGATAGGCTGAAAAAATAGCCTCAGAAGTTCCAATGTTGAGAGTCTGCTCTGCCATAGGAAGAGAGTTCTATTCCATATGTCCCGAGCTGAAGTAATCCTAAGAATTAATGGAGGATGCTGAGGAGTCTGAAGCAGTGCAAGATGTGGTAGCTAGAGCAAGCAGGTACAGCCTTAGAAGGAGGGATTCAGCAGCATTCATTATTCAGTTGTTCCGGGAGGGTAGTGAGAGGCTGGAGTGCTGCTTATGGATCCCGAGGTCTGCGCCCATGATCCATTTGTAACCCCTGTTATCCAGGGTTACTAGAATCACAGTAAGACCTAGTGGTAGGCAGGGAAGGCAGCTTGTGAAACTCCAGTTAAATGGATTTCACCTGTCTCACTCTGTTCTCAGTCTCAGCAGAGACTGAGGGATGACATCACCATAGAACTACTCGCAGCTGCATGAGCCACAATGGAATCTGAAGCAGGGAGTTGGAGTAGAATGTTGGGAGGTTTGAACAGTCAGTCAGTGGTCAGTTGGAGTTTGGAGCTTGTTGTGAGAGGAGCACAGCAGCTGTATGCTAGGTCTTTGAGCCTCAGCCCTGAAATAGGGCTACAATCAGGGAATGGTGTGTGTTTCACCTAAAGAGAGAGACAGTGAGCTATTTTTAAAGTGGTGGAGACAGCTGAATCGAGTCTCTGTGCCCCATCCCTCAAGGGATGGGGCAGAAAGGTTTACTTGCATTTCCAGGGGCAACCCCTGGCTACTGCTAGTGAAGAAGCTGCCTTATTTTGTCCAAGAGTATGGGAAATAAGAAGATTTTGTGATTTGCCTGTGGGGCACCTGCAACCAGAAGATGAGTCCTGCTCTTTCTAAAGGGCCCATGTTTCACCCTGGACTTGTGTTATAGTGAGGATCGGACTACTGAAGTAGTGGGAGGCCTAGAGTAATAGGCTTTAGCCAAAGTAAAAGTATGTTCAAGTCCAGCACAAAGGAAGTCAAGACATGTAAAGGAGATGTGACATACATCTACCCAGTAATCTACATTGCCAAGCTTTCAGAAAAGAGTTGTTTAGTTTCCAGAGAAATGGCTGGGTATGGATTGTGGGAGCTGGAGGTGGAGACCCCCATCTTTAGTAACCAGGTCCACCTTACGGATTTGCTCTATGGATTTCTACTTTGCCTCATGCACTTGGTCAGTGATGAGGGAAGTACCCAGATGTGGGATTGGAAGGAAAATTCCTGTAGGAGTCAAAGGCTCTAAGATGGTTTGGGAAGCCACCAATTGGAAAACTGGTTCATTCCCATAATGGACCACAGATCAAGTGGGCAGGGGAGCCAGGCCAGTGGGGAAAACCCAAGTAATGTACAGGTTGGGCTGTGTACCTGGTGGGTTTAGAGCCTGAGGGCTGAAAATGTGAAGAAGTGTTCTGTTGTCTCTAATCTGCATTACCAGGAATGTAGCCCCTGGGAGTCCGTCTATGCTTTGTTTGTTCAGTTTGGATGTGAATAAAAGCCACACTGTAGAATCCCATCCCTGGTTTTGGACATTACAGTTATTGTTTCCTGTGTTTGGATTTTCTTGGTGCCCTGTGCAGAATAGCCAAACCTATGCCCCTGTGCTGAGTAACCTAGTCTTTCCGAACCCAGTCCCCACCAGGTACTGCTGTCAGCTTCAACAGCATGCCACCATCATTTGTAAAAGGCAGAGGTCCGGGAGTTACACATTGACAAAACTATTATGTGCCACTGTGAAAACCATTTATATGGGCAGTAAAGTCATTCAAATTTGGTGCCAGGACAGTTGCTCCAACTGATAAGTTGAGAAAACAGCCCAGAAATCTCAATGTCGAGAGTTCGCTCTACTACCGGGAGTGAGTTTTATTTATTTCATATGTCCTCGGCTGAAGCAATCCCAAGAATTAATGAAGGATTCTGATAAGTCTGTAGCAGTGCAAGATGTGGCCACTGGAGCAAGTAGGCACGGCCTTAGAAGGGATTTGGCAGCATTCATTGGTCTGTTGTTCTGGGTGGGGAGCCATGCAGATGGTGGAGAGCTGCCATGGACCCCGAGGTCTGCACCCATGATCCAGTGATGAAATCCTGTGTTCCACTGTGAAAGCCCTTTATAAGGACAGTGAAGACATTCAAATTCGGTGCCAGGCCAGTTGCCCTCATCTGATAGGCTGAAACAAACAGCCCCAGAAGTCCCAATGTCGAGAGTTTTCTCTGCAACAGGGAATGAGTTTTATTCCATATGTCCCCAGCTGAAGCAATCACGAGGATTAGAGGATTCTGAGGATTCTGTAGCAGTGCAAGGTGCAGCCCTGGACCAAGCAGGCACAGCCTTTGAAGGAGGGATCCTGTGGTTCACTGTTCTGTTGTTCTGGGTGGCGGGGGAGCAGCGGAGAGGTTGGAGAGCTGCTCACTTCTTGGGAGTTGACACACTTGGCCTACTGCCTCATGCCCAACCACCCAAGGCGTGATGTTATCCCAGCATGACACCCACACTCTGTTATACATTATTCCTTTAACATGCACTGCAGGCTGTTTAATCTCCCACTGCTGTAGCTCTGCTCTGATGTTAGCTGCAGGGGATTCTGGCAATTCATGTTACAGCAAATGTCAGCTTGGAAGTCAACAGAAATAGTCTGATGCAATGTACTATACTAAAGTAAACAATAAGTAAAAATGTTTTTGCATACAAAGTGTAAATTACAACCAGTTCCACACTTGGGTGTGGGGCTCTTAGTGCTGACTGTTCCCATTTAATAATATTATATAGTGCAGGTACTGTGGAAGTACAGGCATAGGGAAAATTCAAATTCTAAAACCGTCAATAAAAACTGTGGAGGAGAAATAAGTGGCACATATTACAAACAAGTTTAAAGTGAGCAGAGTGCAACAAATTGCACACAAGGCTGCAAGATCTAGAAGCATCCCATGCATGTCGCAAGTTATGACATGTGAGGGTGTAGTTGTGCTCTAGGACCCTCTGCCCGATTCTGTAACAGGCAGGGTCCCCGAGGCTAATTCCTGTGACTTAGACAGGCATATGGCTATGCCAAATGCAGGGGCATAACCTAGGGCATGTCACAAGTGGCATCCCTTGGGCTGGTGGGTGCATGTGCCCTCCATGCCCGGAAACCCCGCAGGCTGCGTGTCCCCAGCCCCATCCCCAAACCTGTCAAAGCCCCACAGGGTAGCTTCTCACCCCTGAGCCCCAATCCCACAAACTGTAATTGTTCCAAAGGGCTGATCACCCCCAACACCTGAACCCCCACACTGGTAATAGCCCCACAGGGTAGCTTTATCCCCTCAGGACAAGTTCCTCAACCCCAAAACCCAGGTCCCTGAAGTGCTGCAAAGTGTAAAAAATAACAGCTCCCTAATATTCTTGGTAGTCTGGTGCACCCCCAACCCAGCAGTGCCAGTCCACCCCGCACCACCCCGATCCATCCCCAGCAGCTGATTGACACAGCCCACCTCTCACCACAATGGCCAGCTGCCAACTGAGCTTCACTGGAGCATGTACTTTATACATGCCCAATGAATGAATATACTGTCATTCATTCATTGAGCAACTAGACTACCAGGGATATTTGGGAGTTGAGGACAGAGCTACCCTACAGGGCGATTACTTGTTGTGGGATTCGGGGCCTGGGGAATGGAGCTACCCTGTGGGACAATTACAGTTTGGGGATTGGGGCTGGGAGACACTGTTGCCCTATGGGGCATATTCTGTGGGTGTTCTGTGCATGGGGGCACATGTATTGGGAAAGATAACTCCCACAGTGCACAGGTGTTGTAGGCTTCTAATGAGCTGCACCAAGCAAATAAACTCTAAAACAAAACAAAGCTAGGCGCTCAGAAGAACCATTTGTAAAATGAAGGAGGCTACTAAAGATTATTGCATATAGACAAACACCACAGAACACAAACTACCCCAGTGATCTGAGCCCTGTGGACTCTGACAAAGAGTCCACAAGGGCTCAAGTGCTGGGGTAGATTGTGTTCTGTGGATTTAGTCTGTGCAATAAACTGTTTGTGGCATCACCTGCTTTTTTTTTTTCATGAATGGTTCTTCTGAGTGCACCAAACTTTTTCGCTCATTCACATGTATTGGGAGCCGCCCAGTGGCAGATCTACACAACCCCAGGAGGGTGCAAGTTCACGCATACAGCTAAATGCTGGTGTAACTGTATTTTGATGGATGTCCTCCAGGGGCTGTTTTAAAATAACAGATCTGGGGACTTTGTTTCTACCTTTCCAGAATAGGGTGTAACAGCTGCCATAAACCCCATAGCACCATATTGCAGGGTGTTTAGGGCATAACTGGTGGTGTAAGTCCTCTTGAGGCAAGCAACCTGTGATATGTCACAGGCTACTTTGCTGAATACCGAATGACACAACTGCTGGCGAATACTACTGGCACCATTTTACGCGCAAGTCAAGTTATGACCAGGCGATCCTTCTAGAATTGGGACCAAGTACTGTAAGTTTTGAGGTTAAGGGTACTGAACTGGAGAAATGTGTGCAAAAAGACAGAAAAGAATAATAATAGTGGACAAAACATGCCAGACATTGAATGGAAGGACAGGAGGGTTGGGGTCTAGTTGCTCAAGTGGGTGGAGTGGAGAGGACACAGGATAACTTTAAAGATACATTATAATCCACTTTACAGGGATGTTGATAATAGGGATATTAAGTTAAAAAGGACATTTCCTTGGAACAGCATTATGTGGGTGATATTGAACCTAACCCTGGTCTTGCCCCTCCTAACTATATATTAAGCTCCCCAACTAATACTTGTTGGTCTATTGCTAAGGGTCTCAGACTAGTGCTCATGAACATCAATAGTCTGAGACATAAGATGCAGGATCTCAAGGCTTGGTCTACCTTATTCAAACCAAATGTGATTGCTGTACCTAAGACATGGCTCAAGCCCCAGGAGCTGCCATGAAATAGACCTACTGGGCTTCAACTATATTCAGAAAGGACAGAATTGGGTAAAGGGGGTTCCTTATCTACATCAGCTCCAAGTTCAATGCCTTCCTGGTAAATATCATCCTACTGAACAACTCAGTGAGTGAATTTGTAATAGTTAAATAATTACTTGGTGACACAAAGCCTCTATATGTGGGTTGCATCTACTTCACCTCCGTAACAGTGGCCTCTTCATTAGTATCCTTCACCCAGGCCCTAGCTGAACACACACCAGGGGAAATGATCATCATGGGCAATTTTAATCAAAACTGAGTTTCAAAATGTAATGATGGACTTCGGACCTAGTTCTTGATACCCGCCTTAAACAAGTAATCAATGTTCCCACCAGGAACTATGCCAAATCTGGCAATCACACTATGTTAGACTGGGCACTAGTCACTAACCCAGAAAGAATGCTAACTGCAGGATTTTATCAGATTCACTGAGTGACCACTCACCCATCTTTGTATCTGGTCCAATAAGCTCCCAAATTACCCCCAGGGTCTTTGTTGTGAGGGACTATTCTAAATTCAACCCTGACAAGTTCTGCTTGCTCCTATCATCAGCCAACTGGGATCTGGTACTAACACTCTCTAGTTCAGATGAGGCCTTAGATTACTTCTCTAATGTCTTTATGGCTGTGACCAACCTTCATGCTCCTTGCAGAAAACATAAAGTGAGAGGCAAGTGCATAAATGTCTCAGTACCAACCTAAAAAGCTCACATTTATGCTTAGAGATAAGACCTGGGTTTTACAAGGCCTCACACCTCGAGATCTGACAGGGAGAAATATAGGGATCTTAAGAACAAGTGTAGGAAAGGTGTCAAGGCAGCAAAAGCCAGTATTTACATGGTCTCCAGGACTGCCATCTGCAAGATCCCAAGAAATTCGGAGTCACATCAACACATTACTGATAGGTGTTGCCAGTACTCATGATGAAGCTGTTCTGGTCAATGGCCAGTTATCGGATGACTCTTCAATGCCTTCTTTACCAACCTAGACAAATATAAACCCAAACTCCAGCTCCCCTCACCCACACAGGACACCACTATAGGTGACCCTGTCTGCCCCCAATTTCATCTTAAGCTGGTCAGGACATTGGAGGTGCTGCTTCTACTGAGGCATATGAAGTCTGACTCATCCCCCGGTTTGACCAACTGAACCATGACTGCTAAGAGCCGCCCCAGCAATTGCCTCTACCTGTTACTATGCTCTAATCAACAGGTCCTTCATGGAAGGATGTGTCCCTAGTAAGTGGAAGGTGTTTGTGATGGTCCCCATCCACAAGATGGGGCCACGTGGAAATATAGATAACTACATGCCAATCTCCATCCTCTTCCACCTGGCAAAGGTGTAGGAGAGGCTGATTTAAAACTAACTGTAAGATCACCTAGAGCATAACGCCTTCTGGCTGATAATCAGCATGACTTTAGAAAGTTCCATGGCACTGACACAGCCTTGATTAAGTTTACAACTGATACCCTGAATGCCATGGATAATGGATCTCCACGGGGCCATATTCATCAATATGACAAAGGCATTTGATCTGGTCAATCATGGGTTCTCCTTAGTAAGCTACCACTCTAGTTCTTGACTCACTCTTGCACACCTGATTCACAAGCTATCTAGTGAACAGAATGAAGAAGGTAAAGTTGAGAGGGTGCACTCAAGCTGCCGACCAGTAAATGATGATGTACCTCAGGGCTCCATTTTAGCCCGTTACTATTCATTCTCTTCATCAATGACATTGATCAAAACTGTGGCACAGGGAACTTAATCCTGTATGTGGATGATATAGTGGAACTGCATACTGGAGTGACCCCAACCTAGTGCCATTGCTGCAAGTTTAGCTGCCAGTCTGAACTACCTGGAAAACTGGTTTGCATCTAATTAGCTATTTCTGAATTATAAAAAGACCAAGGCTTTCCTTTTTGTACCAGTCATTAGGGTAGAACATCTGCTACCACTCTACTGTTGAGAGGTCTAAATCTCATTTTCAGATTCTTGACAATATTGGGAATGCAGGTAATCACAGACACGTTGCATTAGAGTAATAACAAGTTTATTACTACCAAAGGGATAAATCACAGTTGCCTAAGCAGTTCTTACCAATACAAACCGGGAGCCAGTGCTAAGCATTCCCTACACCTCAAGGTTTCTCTGTAGTCTCTTGGGTCTCTCAGGTCTCTGAGGTATAAAGCTTGTGCATTACATTATATATACCTATGATAATTACTATGGTTACCAAAAGATAGAAACATTTCTAGTTACAGAGATGAGCCCTATTAGCTAAATTAGAGGTGGCTCTACAGTTCAAGATAACATTATACAATTCTGTAAAGTCATCAGTTTGAGAACAAAAGAGTTTTTACAGATTCTTACATAACTCAGTGTAGTAGTACAAATCACCGAAAGATGGCAATGCCGTCTTACATATTATAATTACTTCAAGGACACAGGTGTCTTGGCATCTAACAAGTAAGAAATACACAAAAAATACATGGCAGAATATATGTGTATTAGCAAGCAAAGTGTATTACAATAATATGCATTCATATCCTGACATCTACTCTTATACGGTAGATGCCCTTAGCCCTAAATATTAGTATAACCTATACCTAAGTGTTAGCTGTCTATGGTGTACCTCTGAGGGTATCAATTAGGTGAGGGACCTCATGTAATATTCTCCTTGTTGCCTCCAAGGGCAACACAGGCAAATGTCTATGGAAAGGAACAGGAGCAGTGGTCATTTACAATCCCGACGCACAAGCCTTTGTAAAAGAACTCAAGCTGCTCACAGTGTTGGCGTAGTGTGCGCATAGGCAACAAAGCATAATAATCAAAATGAAAATTAAAAATGCTTGTATAATAACAAAACCTTTAAAAGTAATCTCTAACCAGGTGTTAGTTAATGCTTTATTCATATCTCCTTCATTAATCAAGGCGAGAACAGCTTCATAGGCTTTGGTCATATTATTGCTGATGGATGAGGTGTGTGTCTTTCCTGTCTAAAAGTGATTTTAGTGTAAGTGTGAGTGGGTCTATGTGTAGATTAAAGTATGGCAAGTATTCTGACAGTGTGAGTAGATAATCTGGATTACCATCAATGATGTCTGCATCCAGAAGGGGACGGGGTTATGACAGTATGTCCAATAACAGTCTTCTGGTGGGGGACAAAACAGAAATTGGGGTAATCAATAGCACAAGTAACAGAACCATATGTGTAGGTTTTATAGTTCATAACTACACAGTATTCACCATCGGAATTATACTGTAAGCCAAGCAGTAGGCAGTCTCCACTTTGCAACTGGACAGGGCCGGTGTAGGTCATCTTCAAAATCCATGTTGACAGGTGATGAACCTCCTCATGATAGGATTGGTAGAGCTTATCCGAGCCAAAGTTGAGTCAAAAGAGTTGGTACCATCTGCGAGTGATGTCATCATCCATTGTGAAAGTCCAATCAATGCTGTCTGGAGAGTAGCCACAGACAGGCTGTATTACGCCAAACACATCACATCGGCACAGGTAAATATATTGCTTTTCGCACAGCAGTCCGGTGTGGAGCCACCCAGACATCCAGGAAAGAATAGTAGATCAGTAGAGGTGGTAGGTCCAGGCTCCCTGTAGATGTCTTCATCCAAATGCCGAATGGAATGTACCAGTGCAAGCTTGTCGAACAAAGCTGTAGTAGGATCAAAGCATGGTAAGGAGACAGTGAAAGAAACAAACACGGTATCTGTTATGGAACATTTCTTAGCAGTGAAACAAGGACCAGTATTAGGGTGTCTGGTCACAAACCCCAAATTCCTAGCTGTGGAGAGAGGATTAGCTAAAGTCTGTTGCATACCCATGGAAACACAACTAGTGGTTTTGCACCTTGACAATACCATTTGGAAATGCGTCTATCATGTATAATGTCAGGAATCTTCCAGATTCTAGATCACGGAAGAGGTAATTGATGGTAGTGATAATGTAGAAGCCATAAGCAGAGCAGAGTATCTCTTAGCAATGTATTGTTTATCTGCTTCTTTATTGTTCTGTTGTATGAGTGCATTGATCTTATCTTTAGAATCAGTGAATGCCCTAGCAATGTCATGCATGTTGTATACAGTGTATCTTTCTTCCTGACTAAGGCCATCCACACCATGTAATAATGGAGGTAAAATGTTATTGACCAAGCCAGTGGAGAACTTGGCAGAATGGCTTTTGATAGCAGCAATGTCTGCTTTATTCCAGATAGACATAGCCATGCCAAAAAGACCTGTGACAGTACCTGTTGCACCTGTGACATAAGAACTAACAACCTCACGCTTGTTACGCTTATGATTTAGATTATCAGGAGAGGGCTTCCTCCTGAAGTTGCCTCTATGTTCAGTAGAATGGACCCCAGCAATAGGATCTTGTGTACAAATATGAAATGCAGCTAAACTATCAAGCAATAATGTACTATAAAATGCTGATGTATTAGTATTGTGACACATACCAAACTCTTTCATATTCCAGTAAGTAAGATTAAACAAAACAGGTATATGCATAAACTGTAAGTTATTAATCAAAGAACCTGGGAGGAACTGGCTGTTAGACCACTACAGGGACCAGGGTATGCTTTGGACATTCCAAAAGCTGCTTATCAGTGGGAGGTAACACAGAGAGGTACATGGCTGCAGAAGCCATGTGGTGTATAGCACAAAATCTGCAAGCAGAATCTTTGGACAAAGAATTACAGTAGAAGGATCTATTAAGGCAGTTATGTTGTATAAATCAGAATGTTGTAATGCAGTTTGTAACAAGGACAGTGAACCATTTGGGGATAATTTAGCATTGGGCCAACCCTGAAAGTTCCTTTGGAGAGTTTGCACACAGGAGAATTTGTCCTTGTGATGTGGTTTGCCACTCAATTTGAAGGGTAGATTTGTCAGGAGCAACAACCAAGGCAGTGAGGTAAGCATCGGAACCTTCCTGGACAGTGATCATACTATCTGGTATATTGATGGATACTCCTCTGGAGGAGGTGCTGGAGGATCGAGGTGTTGTAGGAGGTCCAGTACCGTACCTTGGATGCAGGGGATCACTCCTGAGAGGAGGAAATAATGGAACAAGATAGCCATCTTGTCAGTGTATCTGAAAAGGAAGATCAAAGATTAGTATGTTAGTACAATTCTACCCAATGGGGTGAGGAAAAGTAATTTAAGCTCCTTTATTCAATTTCAGCTGGTTTGCATGTAACCATTTGTCAGTTAATTTGTTGTTGTGGAGGAGTCTAACTTGATAGACTGCCGGACTGAGCTTGTTGACAATGGGGTGTGGGCCTTCCCATTATTGGAGAAGGAGTGGGTGGGATATGCAAATCGAGTACCATTACCTGATCTCCAACTTGCCAATCCACTTTTTGTGCGTGTTTGTCAAACTGTATTTTGGATTGTTGCTGGACCTGCCCATGCAGTTTGCAGCATACAAGTGTGTGTGTATGAGGTCTTTTCTGAGTTTTCCACATACTGGTCCACAGACACATGGTCTACAGTGGGGGGTGCAGGTCAAACAACAGGTGTTCAGGTAATCTCATTTGTCTACCAGCCATCACCTCGAAGGTGTGTGAGCTGGTAGTGGCTGAGGTGTGCCCCTAATTGCCATAAGGAGGTTAGCAATAGGGAATCCCAAGTTTTGGGATTATCCTCAATGAATTTGGAAAGCATTTGCTTGATCTGTCTGTTGGCTCTTTCTACTTGACCTGAGGATTAAGGGTGGTGGGGTATGTGGAACTTCTGCTGAACTCCGAGGAGTTCAAGGGATTCTTTCATCAACTCACCTGTAAAACTGGTTCTTTATTAGAATCTACCTTGAGGTAGACCCCACCTGGAGAAAATCTGTTCCACCAGGATTTTGGCAGTAGTCTTTGCTGTACATGTCTTAGTGGGGAAAGCTTCTCACCCACTTAGAGAAGAGGTCCAACTACAAGAGCATACTTATTATTTCTACTGGTGTTGGTCAGAGGCCAATGAAGTCAATTTGAATGGCATGCCAAGGGCCAGAATGTCTTTGTGGCAAAAGTTTGGCATTTCGTTTGGTAGGATGGGATTGTTTTGTGCACAAATGAGAGAGTTGTCTATATACTGTTTAACATCTTTGGTGATACCAAGCACCAGGCGGTGGTCTTGAGTCATTGAAGGGTATTCTCAGCTCCCTGGTGTCCACCAGTAGGAATGTCATGCAATTTGGTGCAAGAATTCGGATCTTAGGTGTCTGGGGACTACCCACAACTTGGTGGTAGAGTCATGTGGTTGAACAAATGAGCTTGTCATCTGGTGACAAGCGTAACTTACCTTCATGCCTTTGATAGGGGTTATGTGTGGAAGTTTCTCTTCAGTACCTTTGTCAAGGAATCTGAACACCTATTTGAGTTCAGTATCAAGCTGCTGGGCTGTGGAGAGATCCAAGGGGAAAAGGTTCAGGTTTCTTCTTGAGTGCTGCAATGTGTACAGCTGCATTAGCCTCTGGGTGGTCCATCATCCAGACATCCCCCTCGGGCCCCTTCCTTAGCAAGGGTGTCTGCTGTGTCATTGAAGGCATGATAGGGGTCATGGAGAAAGTGGGCTTTAACCTTGTGTACATAGAGTTTGTGCAAATTTCTGTGCCAGTGCATGTATGTATATTACCAATTCTTTGTACTTCACTGGACTGCCATCAGAAGAGGGAAGGAGTTCTTCACAGAAAGGAAGAAATTCTGTAAGGGAATAACAAACCCAGTTAGAGTCTGTAAAGATGATGGTATCCTCGGTTCCATGTTGGATGAACTCGAGGCACAGGCCAATGCTGCCATCTCTGCATATTGTGATGATGCTACACTACAGCACTTAAATATCTTGACAGTGTTCCCATAAGGGTAAATCACCAGAATACCCATCCCCTGCAATCTGTTCTCCTGATAGTAGGATGCTGAACCATCAGTAAAGATACGGCACAAAGAGGCACCTCGTGTATTTGTGATGTGGCAGGAAGGAAAGGACCTGGATCAGGAAGATCAGGTGACTGTAGTGTACAATCATGGGGTTTTCCAGAAAAGGAGGCCATGAGCTAGCATAGATGGAACTTTGAGTCGGTTGTACCTGTATATCCCTGTCCTGGAGAAGGAGTGACCATCAGGCCAGTCTGGTGTTGGAGACTGAGCCATCCTTCACTCTGTCTGAGAACAGGAAGGTGGTCGGTGTATGGTTGGTATTAATGATCAGTGGTGAGTACCCAATAATATACAGGAAGTGCTTGACAGCCCAGTAGGTGGCCAGAAGGTTCTTTCACAAAGGCTGCTGTACTTCTGTTCCACTGGGGTCAAGAGCTGTGAGGCATATGCAATGGGTCTCAAGGTGTCATGCACCTTCTGGGCCAGCACTGCTGACATAGCGATGTCAGAGGTGGCACACTCCAGATGGAAAGGTAGTGCTGGATTGGGGTTCACCAGTGCTGGGGCAGAGGCCAAGGCCTGCTTCAGTGACATCACAGCCTGGGTGTGAATAGGGCTTCAAGTCCATGGTACATCCTTTTGAGTAATTCATACAGAGGAGCAGCTTTCTGAGCAAAAATCACAATTGAAATCTCAGGAATAGTTTATCATACCTAGAAACCTTCAAAGGGTTGCCACACTGGTAGGCAATGGCAAGTCTTGTAATCCCTGTTCCTTCTTCCAGGTAGGGCTTTGACTTTGGTCAGTTATTTTCAGACCCAGAAAGAGTACTTCTTTCTGACACAATTATGATTTGCTGGGTTACATTTCAGGCCTGCCTTCTGAATGAGAGTCAATAGTTCGTCCAAGAGATCCCAATGTTGTTCCTGTGTGGCTGTGGCCAGCAACAGGTCGGCCCTCATACTGTAAGAGACATTGGGGGTAGAGAACTCTCGAGGGCATCCATCATGTGAGATGGAAAAGGATGGACTGTTATGGGATCCTTGTGGCAAGCGAAGTCCACGTGTACTGTCTTCCTTCAAAGGTGAAGGCAAACTTATATTGACTCTTAAGGGCCAATGGCAATGACCAAAAACCACTGGAAATGTCCAGGGCACTGGAACCATTTCAAGTCAGGGGGTTAGAAGTCGTAGCACATATGGTGCTGATGCCACAGTTAGGGAACAACTGGGGTGACCTGATTCAGTTTCCTGCAGTTAATAGTAAGTCTCCAGGTGCCTGTGGGTTTCTTCACGGACCATACTGAGGAGTTGGCAGTGGAAACACAAGTTCTGATTACTCCTTGCTTGAGGAGTGACTTGATCATTTCTCTAAGAGAAGGCAAGGTCTCAGTTGGAAAAGAATATTGCCTCTGCCTCTCATGTGCTGGGCCTGGCACTTCAATGGTCGTTCTACCACAGTCATGCTTGTAACTGCAAACGCTTCTAAATGCCGTTGCAAGATAAGTAGAGTTTTGGAAAAGTTCATGATTCTTGAACAAATCTATGACGTCATACTCTTTGTCATTGGCAGATATCGTTGCCTAGCAGTGTGAATCAGGAATCAAAATGGTGTGATATTGACCCTGAATCTGTATCAGTAGCATGTTAGCTAGGTCCACCACACACAGCCGTGTGGTGCAAGGAAGTCGATCGCTATCATACTAGGATGATGCGTGCATTACCATTAGTTGGAAAGTGCGTGAGGTCTTTAAATGGCTAGCACTACCGATAAGGGTAGAGACGGTATGCAGGTAGCCTAGTACCGCCGACTCCTGACATGTTGGTCCTCCGTCTTGTGGACCAAGGGATGTGTCCGGTGTTCATCATGTAGCAAGATACAGCTGCACCTGTATCTAGTAAAACTACTAGTTGGTGGCCCCGACCTCGGCCTCGGTGCAGGGCCTTCCATTTGTATCCAAGACCAGCTTGTTTTACATACGGACCGGGCCTGTAATTGTCAATCCATACTGCTGGAAGCATGCAGAGGTTGAGCCTGGCTCATGTGAATGACTTCACCATGCTGTACTGACGCTATATGGAGGAACTTCTGGGTCAGACCTGTATGGGCCTGAGGCTTGTACCTCCAGTATCTCTCATGGCAGTTGAGGCCTGGCCAGCTGCCGTTGTACCAGCAAGGGGTTTGTGTGGAATAGCATCTGCCACAGAGCAATTTTGTCCCAGGAGCTTCAAAATTTCTGATTTTCTTCAGCTATCTCCCATATGAAGGACCCATTCTCTGTTGTGGTTTACCTCTGCCCTTATGCTTCCTGTTCTTATGCCAATTCGGTTCCCACCCATTGCTGTTGTTGATGATGTTGTTGTTGATGGACCTGTTGGGGTGTTGATTATCAGCTGGAAGGGCTGGCTGATGTTGGGCCTGTGGCGCTTGAGCCTGCCCTTCACTGTGTAGTTTGTCGTGGTGGCTGAGGCGGGTTCCATGGCAGCTACCTTCTTGAACTGGAGCCCAAATCACGGATATACAGTTGATCATCTCTCGGTTTTCCGGTGAATATCTGCAAACCTATCCGTATTTGGGTAAGTGGTTGGCTCTGTCTTTTCTCTTACTGCTGGAATCATGTTCCTAAGGAATGGGGTCTTATATTCAATAAGATCTACATCCACAGCTTCTTGTGCCAGGTGCTTTCCTGCTCGGTAGGCCATCCAGAGTCTCTGGTGGTAAGTCACTGGACTTTCTTTGCATTCTGCTTCACAGGATATGCAAGCATCACTCCTACTACACCTGGACTGTGAGCAGAGATGAGCTCAGCTGCAACCTCGTCAAAGGTAGCATTCCCATCCTGGTGAACAGCTTCAGGAGTTTGGCCAATAAACCAGGATCAATGTCTGCATAGTATTTGGACCTGATATTCTGCAGCGAGGCTAAGCATCTCGCATTTAGAACATACCTTCTCCAAGTGACAGCTGAGGTTATCGGACAGACTCATCCGACCTGATGCTGTCAGCAATTTGCTGAACAGAGTAGGCCATCTGCAGGGGATTAGAGGGTCGATCAGGCAAAAGTAGAGTGTCTCGAGCACACCATCGTGTCTCGTGAGCTGCAGCTTCAGCCGCAGTGTGGACAATACCTTTCTGAGTACCACAACTTCTTGAAAAGCTGCCTAATCTGGGTTTTACTAGCCCTCATACTCCTCTTAGGAAGAGGAATATTGCCTATCACTCTATCTATCATGATTTCTATCTCTTGCCTGTCTTGCACATTAATGGGTCGCCACCAGAGGCGCCTGGCCGGACCAGGTTTGGGCTCGTTTCAAATCATGGGTGCCGCCATGTTGGCATTTCCCATGATGAGCATCACGATGTCGCCTATGTGTGACCTGGGGAGTTGGGGTGGGGACCATGCTGTGGATGGCTGGGTGTGGAGTCTGGGCTATAGTAGGCGTGACTGGCTGTTGTATTGTGAAAATCATCATCAGATAACTCCCTTCTGATGATGAATGAAAGGCACTGGCTGCGCCTCCCCATTGCCTTAACATGGCCAGCCAGAACCTCTCGCTGATGGCTCAGTGTCAACATCTTAGTTCTACATTCATCGCGATTCACACTTGCAACATCCATATCAACCTGATCTTGCTTTTGCTTTTGCAAAACTGGATACGCAGCGCCAATTCGCGACATCCCTGTAAGCTACTTCTCTAAATCATTACGTACCTGGTTAGGTCTCGTCCTGCAGCTCACCCATTTCATCACTCAGCTGAGCATTTGCAGCACTCAGCAAATCATTCATCTGCACAGCCTGACTCTTATCCTGTCTCAAACTTTCACACTCCTGCTTCAACATACATATTTCCTGTTCACCAGCCTGGGCTGAATGATGCAATAGTGAATCCTTTCCATTCCACAGAGTTTGGAGTTCAGACTCCAAGTTCTGCTGCAGTCTAATACATTCTGTTTCCTGCAAACCCATCTGTTGCTAGAGATGAAATTGCAAATCAAGGGTTCGAAACCTTGCTCGAGGCTTCCAACAGCGTGAGAGGCATGACCATCAACCCTTTAGCGTGTCGCTTTTGGTTGATTGTCTCGCCTCTGCATACTGAGTTGAGATCCCTAGTACAGGGTTGTCGGGTTGACTTGTGTCCCGCTGAAGTCAGCCCATCCTCCACGGAGGCAAGGAAGTTCAAGACATCGAGTCTCAGTTCTGCACAGATATCTGATACTGTGGCCATTGTGTGGGAGGGAATGAAAATTCAAACCATGAAAAAGACAGCATGCTGCATATCAATCCACAGCACAAGTGTTTAAAACACAGCCAGGCTACTGTATTAGTTGCAGGCTTGCAATTCAAAGCTGCTATGGAGTGGGTCGAGACGGCATCAATCACACCCAAAAGTCAGCCAGACTTTGCAAGTGACTACAAACTGGTTTTAAAATGGGAGAGGTGATATGGGAATGTACACTACTGTCCCCGGGAAAGGGAAAAAGCTTAAGCAACAAGTGAAAACTTACAAACACCAAATATCACCTGCACACGGTCACTAATTTGTTGAGAGGTCTAAACCTCACTTTCAGATTCTTGACGATATTGGGAATGCAAGTAATTACAGACACGTTGTATTAGAGTAATAAACAAGTTTATTACTACCAAAGGGATAAATCACAGTTGCCCTATGCAGTTCTTACCAATACAAGCCGGGAGCCAGTGCTAAGCATTCCCTACACCTCGAGGGTTTCTCTGTAGTCTCTTGGGGTCTCTCAGGTCTCCAAGGTGTAAAGCTTTGCATTACATTATATATACCTATGATAATTACTATGGTTACCAAAAGATAGAAACATTTCTAGTTACAGAGATGAGCCCTATTACAAATTAGAGGTGGCTCCATGGTACAAGATAACATTATACAATTCTGCAAAGTCATCAGTTTGAGAACAAAAGAGTTCTTATACAGAGTCTTACATAACTCAGTGTAGTAGTACAAATCATCGAAAGATGGCAATGCCGTTTGCACATTATAATTACTTCAAGGACACAGGTGTCTTGGCATCTAACAAGTAAGAAATACATAGAAAATACATGGCAGAATATATGTGTATTAGCAAACAAAGTGTATTACAACAATATGCATTCATATCCTGACATCTACTCTTATACGGTAGATGCCCTTATCCCTAAATATTAGTATAACCTATACCTAAGTGTTATTGTCTATGGTGTACCTCTGAGGGTATCAATTAGGTGCAGGGACCCTCGTGGTAACACTACACTGCACCAGGTTCACAGATAGAAGTCATCAATAAGGTTAAATACTGTTCCTTGGTGTCTATTTAGACCAAGAAATGTCCTTCAAGCCACATGTAGAGCATGTAACCAAGACCATACACTGAAAACCTGACCTCTCTAAAGGCTCGTAACCCTTGGCTGATGACTCAAGGATTTCATAGCTAAGATCACCCTACTTTCCACCTTTTCTATATGGTGCACCACTTCTGCACTCCATAGGGAAAGTGAAACTGCAAAGACGGGTTCCATATGACAAGATTACTATTTTACAACTCGCTCTCCTCCTCGGAGGCACCACTGTGAGGTCCTTGCTGACTTACATTGGCCTCCCTGGAATTCAAGCTCTCTTATCCCCTACTCTGTCTCACCTACAAACTCTCCAATGGCTACACCCCTCAGCCAGGTAGGCCTGTTAAACCCTAAGGTTTCCAGATGAAACCTTTTAATCCTCAAGTAGCAGCCTATTTGAAATTCCACAGGTACACACCAACTTAGGTAAAAGATCATTCAGGTACTCAGCACCCTACTACTGGTGCTTGGTTACAGAGAATCTGACCAATAGTACAGCACTAGAAAGGTTCAGGCTGGTCTAAAGGTATACATGTTGAATGCAGCCACAGCAGCTGCTACTGCTGAACCACTACCCTTGCTCCCGAGGTATGTTACTGTGTACTGATTCCTTATCTAACTAAACTTTTATGGTTATAGAGTTATACATGACCCTATGGAAATGATGAGCCAGTCTATTTATTTTTATGTCTATTGTCTACATCATGACCTATCTACTTCAGCAACTGTTCATTTCCACCTGATCAGTGTCTCTGATTACTGTATGACTTTCCTTAGTGACTAATTAATACTTTCAATATATCCATAACTATGTATCCCTCTCTGATGTGTTCCTCTGTTCTTGATTGTTGTAAACTGTTGTACTCTATATATGCTGTATGTAACTAATTCAGGGTCACTCCTGAAAAAGGGACCTCTGGTCTCAGTGGGTTTACCAGGTTACCAAAATGTTATAAATAAATAAATGCATGAATTCTTATATACAATGGCTCGTTTGTATATAAAAAAAGAAAGAGATTAAGGAGTTAAGAAACATAGACTTTGATGGCAGATAAGGACCACTTGGCCCACCCAGTCTGCCTGTTTCCTACCTACTGGATAACTGCAGATTCTAGTTAACCAACAGCCTATTTCCTGCAACCCCCACTATAATTGCCTTATGTCTGTCCCATGCATGTTTGAATTCCTCCACTGTTTTAGACCCCACAACCTCTCCAGGAAGGCAGTTCCACAAGGCCCACCTTCTTGTGAAAAGAATTTCTCACATTAACACTGGAGTCATCCACCTCTAACTTTAAATTGTGCCCCTTGTTCTTACACATCTCTTTTCTGAAAGATGCTACCCTCCTGGACTTTGTTGATTCCCTTGAGGTACTTAAAAGTTTCTATCATGTCCCCCCATCCCTCCTCCTTTCATCAAGGGTATACATATTAAGCTCTCTCAGTCTCTCTTCATATGGTTTCTGATGCAGACCCTGCACCATTTTAGTTGCCTCCTCTGAACTGCTTCCATCCTGTCTATGTCCTTGCATAGATGAGGTCTCCAAAACTGCATGCAATACTCCAGATGGGGTCTCACCAACTGTCTGTATAGAGGGATAACCACTTCTTTTCTACTACTTGTGATGCCCTCCCTATGCATCCCAGTATCCCCTGGCTTTCCTTACTGACTTCTCACATTGCATACCCACCTTTAGGTCATCTGATATGACTACACCCAGATCCCTTTCCATTATTGTTGTTGTTAGTACCTCCCCTGCTATTGTGTACTCTTCTCCTGGATTTTATTTCCCAGGTGCATTACTTTTGCACTTCTTGCATTGAATCTAAGTTGCCATATGTCTGACCATTCCTCCAACCTTGCCAAGTCCCTTCTCATCCTTTCTACCCCTTGTGTATCAACTCTGCAGATCTTTGTGTCATGTGCAAAGAGGCATACCTTTCCCTTCCAGACCCTCTGCAATGTCACCTATAAAGACGTTAAAGAGGACTGGACCCAGTACTGAGCCCTGAGGTACTCCACTAGTAACCCCTTTCTTCAGAATGTGCTCCATTCACTATTACCTTCTGTGTTCTGTTGTGCAGCCAGTTTTCACCCAGATCACCACCCTGGGGACCCACTCCCAGGCTAGAGTTCATTGTAATTCCCAGGCTGCAGTTCATTGTAATTTTTTTTTGTCATATTTTCAAAGGGTAGGAATACTAACAAAAAATAGTGCTGATTGTTCCTTTTTTTGGCCAGTAGGTAGAGCTGCTGTACTGTGTGTTTTCCCAGTTCTCTCTGTCTCTCGTTTCTTGTTGAAAGATGTTAGCACACCTGCCCTTCAGAATTGATCCTTTACTGACAGGTCTGTCAGGAAAGAAGAAATGAGTAACATGGCACTGACTGTCAGTAAGAAGCTCACTGTGATTTTTAGCAGAGGCAGTCAGTCCATTTGAGAAAGGCATGGACTGCACCATTTCTTCAGTAGAGTGCAGATGGCACCGTGCAAGTGCCAAAGTGTTTAACCCAGAAGGAGAGGTGGAACTGCATTGACAATGTCGGCTTTTGTGTTTTAAAATACTTAGTTTTGTAAGGGCAGACATCAGAAACATGAGAATATAGACTGAAACTGTGACAGTGGAGGGAGGGTTTATCTCTAGGTGGGAGACGGAAGTACAGAATCAGAGAACTAAAGCTGATAGCAGTGATGTCTTCTTGGCAATGGGCTGAGTAAATTTTCAATTTTGAAACTGCACAGAGTTTGTTTGTAGAAGGTTATGAGGAGTGGCAGGAGAGTAGAAGGGAGTTTTGTAAAGCTGATGTGATAGTTTTGAAACAGATGCTTGGCATAACTGCAGTCAGGTTACTGAGGGAAGATTGTGGAATGCTTTTAAAATGCTCACCCTGACAGAATAGCGTGTGAATGATGGCAGTGATTTTAATGATGTAATTCGTCATGTATCTGCTGGGACTAGATCCATGATGGTATGATGGCATGACATCACATTCCAGCCCCAGACTGACCATTCAGAGGCCAGCATTCTTTCTTGCCATTGTATAATTAGGCAATAAGGCATGACAGGATGTGGTATATCATGGGATATCATCACACCTTGGGTGGTTAGGCAGGAGGCAGCAGGCTGAGTGCATCCAACCACCCAAGAAGTGACAATATCCCATGATATACCACACCCTGGAGTGACTTATAGCTATTATGAACTGAGTTTCAGTTTTAAAAATAAAAGAAAATAAAAGAAACCGGTTTTAAAACGCTTTATGAATGAGTTTTTGGGTGGTGTAGGAGTACATTTTGAAAAAGTAGTTCTTCAGATAGTAGCAGCAAGTAGGTGGGTGGCGCCAGAAGTTTTCTAAGCCGTGATGATATAGCCTGATATCATCACGGCTTCAAAGAGCTCTCAGCCAATCAGATTCCTCTATTTACAATCCTCAGTTCATAATTAATATTATTGCATTCTGCAATTTTCATTCCTTTATATTCCCCACCCCAAGATCACACCTGGAAATAATTTCTGTCTCAGTGTACCTTTTCTAGTCAAAAACATGTAAATACATCAGTATGATCACCTTTCCTCCTCTGTACAAGATAGAAAAATTATAGGGAGAATATGAATGCAAAACCACTTGTTAAATGTAATTGTTTACATAATTAACTTAGGCAAAAATACCTACAGTATTAGTGGGAACACTTTAATTAACTTGAATAACATTGCTTGGCCATCAATTTTTATTATATATATTACAAACTAAGAAATTAGTAACTGCAAATGTTATGTGACATAATCTAATATAACCTTTATTTTATGTAGTAACCTTTCATACAACCAAAATGTTAAAGTACCTTACAATGGTAGAGTTTAAATATAATTGACAGATACGTGTATAATAATAGTAATGTAAGTATATTAAAATTTTAATTGGACACACTCCTTCTTTATATTAAGCAGTTAGTCGCCACTGGAGTAATAATACAAGCATTTGTCAATGCCGAATGTTTGCTTGCAGGTATTAGCATTGGAAATGCAGGAGTTAAACAGATGCAGAGTATGAATAGCAGTGAAGTACTGAACTTCACTTCAACCCCACCTCCATCCTGTAGAGATGGACAGCCATTGGGGTAAGTGTTTGGGTCGTCACCCATGACAGTCATGCCATGTCACCTCACCCTATTCCTCAGACACCAACATGTGTTGAGGTGTGCCTTGGGGTGTTTGGCTTTACAGTCACCTCATTCCATAAGGACATATACTGAAATTGGTGCAGCATAGTACAATGGGGTGAAGTCTGGGGCCAAAGAGTCCAAAGTACACCTTGATGCCTGTCAGTGGCTGGAGGTAGGAGGGATGGCATGAACAGTACAGTCGGCAATGCAAAGGCACACCCCGATGCTTGTCAGTCTGTACAGGGTGGGACGTTATGGTTAGAAACCTTAATGCCCCGGCATTTGTTGGTATTTGCATTACAAATTTTCAACATGGCCTTTAGTGACCTCATCTCATGAAAGCATTTGGGACCTCTTCTCATGAAGAGTGACAGTGTGATTTTGTCAATGTGTCCAGAACTTTGAGTTCCAATAGCAACCATACCATTCTGAGCCACATGTCTGAAAACACAGATCGGGCAGGCTGTGAAGAATAACAGCTGCACCATTCATAGGGAGGTGTGAAGAGATGACAATGTTGAAAATCTGTAGTGGAAAGATTAAAATGCTTGCACTTCTGAGCATATGTGGAAACTGTGCAACGATGCGCATAACATAGTCATTTTATGGACTTTCGTCACTAAATTTTCAACATAGGCATTTTAGGATCTCTGCTAATGAACAGTGTCACTGTGATTTCCCTAATGTGTCCTGAACACTGATTTCCCACAGTGACTGCGCTTATTCTGTGCCGGAAGTGTGAAACACATTTCAGCAGGATATGAAAAATGACAGCTATACTGTTCATAAGGAGGTGCAAAACAATTGCAATGTTGGAAATCTGGAGTGAACATATTGCAATAGGCTAAGTTACAAGCATGCATAGCAACTGCACAATGCACTTGTAAAACAGTCATTTCTTGGATTTTTCCACCAAATTTGCAACATAGACTTTTGAGAGGCCACTCATGAACACTGGCACTGTCATTTCTGTGCAGTGACGGCAAAATCACCTTTCGACTGAATAACGCCATGACAGTGGCTGAATTCATGAGGAGGGGTCACAATAATCCCATGTTGAAAATTTGTGCCAAATTCCCAAAAATTCCCCAAAATGCTTGAGATAAGCAACAAAGTTGAAAAAACTTATTTATGCCATTATATAGCTTACAGCATTTCTTCAGTTTGTGGTCGGCTTTGAAGAGTGCAGACGTGTTCCCGTCCACCAAAGATTGTCACACTGGGCTCCGGAGTTAAGTATGGGGTTAGGGGTGTGGGAGGAAAGGTGAACAGAGAGTTGGTGTGGATTGAGGGTGGGGGCCACTGGACTCAACAAGGGACCATTTTCTGATTTACAGGGGAAAAAATTTGTGAGATTTTTTTTCTTCACAGGGACATTTGGCATGCTGGTGTGGCTCCATCATGCCACCCGGAGTGTTTTTGCTGGGAGAGGGCTATAGCTGATGGGGGGACTGGGCACCCTGTCGGCACACACGAGGGGCAAGAGACAAGTGGGGATTGGGCACCCCCGCACAAAACCAATGTTTGTGGGGAGCATTATGCTGATGGGGAGTTGGCTCCCCATCTACAAATTACACTGGCGGGATGAAGCTGATGAGGATTGGGGCCCCCACAGCAAACAAAAACTGTTTTGAGGTGGCAAATGATACCAAGGGGATTGGGCACCCTTCAGCACTAGGGCTTTAATGTTGTTTGTGAACATGGCGTGACTTGTTGCCACATTCACAAACAATATTACATCTAAGCAACATTCCACCCAACAATGATGGTTGGCTCCCTCATTGCAGTGGAATGACTGATGCTAAAATGATGAGGTGAAGCCTGATTGCTGCGGTGAGAATGTTACAACTTGGTGGCACTTTTGGAAGTCAGTGTCATCAGCACACTGTGTCTTCATCAGTCCACCAGTGCCAAGCCCCTAAATGCAGTGCCTCCATTGGCTGGCACAGTGCCACACCTCCACAAGCTGCTTCTCTTCTAAGTTGTTACATAATGTTTCTTGTGCATGCAAGCAAGCAAGCACAAAACAAAAGAGGACTATTGATAAGTAAAGTGAGTAATATGTTGGTTTTTGTTTGTTTGTTTGTTTGTTTTGCAAGGACTCACTTTTCGACCAGAAAGTGCTTTCTGCATTCTACAGACAACACAGTAATCTATGTTCAAGAGAGGGATATAGCTGAAATAAACAAATCTCTCAAGCTCAATGTCTGCTTATTGCAAAGGTGGTTTATAAAAGAAAATTAGTCCTGAACATTCCCAAATGAATGTTATGCTCTGTGGTTCAGCTCCTAAAATCAAATGTCACTCTGAGTGCTTGGACCTCAATATCAGTACCTTTGATGGCACCCAGTTTGAAGTGGTAAATGAATTTAAATACTTGGGCATAACTCTTAGTCCTTACCTCACCTTTGACAGTCACATAGAGAGGCACAGCTAAGTCCTATTCATCAGAAACTGGGGCTGTATCTCACCCAGAGGCACCCACAGTGGATACCAGAGTGAGAATTACAGGAATCAACTTATTCTAACAGATTATGGAGCCATTGTGACAGATGGCACACACAAAACTGTCTGGGCAAACAAAAAGCCATACATTACAAAGTGGCCAGATTTTCTTCTCCTCATGGCCCCAGGTTCCACCATCATTCCAGCTTTTAGCAACTTGACTGGCTGCTACCAGAACATAGTGCCCAACTAATACTAGTCAACTTTTGTACAAGACCCTGCATGAAAATATGCCTCAGTGTGTCACCGAACTGTTCACATCTGACAATTACCCATACTCCTACTTCACAGCAAATAATTTATTACAGACTCGCTTATGCATACAGAATGGGTCAGAAATGCTTCAGCTACCAATCTGCATCTCTATGGAAATCCATTCCTACTTCAATTGGATTTTAGAAAATGGGTTGAAATGTCCCAATCTCTAATTGGTTGAGACCCTTTGAAAGGAGTACATTTATGTGCGAACAGAGACTGGGAAATAACAAGTGCCTGTGCTAGATGCCTGTTTACACAGTCCCTATTCATGTGCCTGGGTTCATGTTTCTAGGCCTGCCTTAGAATTTTAAAAGGTTTGCCAGCTGCCAGTTTTTTGTTGCACTGAGTGAGAGAGCTAATGATTGATAATATCCCAACCCCGTGTCTGGCAGGAATTGCATTAAGGCACAAACAAAGATTGTACTAAAATAAAACAAATAAGTTATTCCATACTGCAATTATGTTTCTGTCTGCCATCTGATTGTACTCTTAACAGCTGTCTAGTAACTGCAGTACTGACCAGGACTGTGACTGATCGTACACAATTTTAAATATGCCATATTCTGATCGCCACCTCAGTAACCAAATATAACAATTTGCTAAAAGAAAAAGTTTCTTATTTCAGAACCATCACTGGCAGCACAAGCTCACTACTGCTCTCACATCTCTTCTGCTCTTTGTACTGCACTGCAGTCCCCAATCACTGTACAGAGAATGTCCCAAGTCATGACTACTGAGCACGGATCGCACTCATGCTGCCTTCCTCTTGTCACCGTCCCAACAGCGCTTATCCCTCCCGACAGTTTCTAAAAGCTGACCACCTTTGATCTCAAATTCTGTTAAAACAAACAACTCTGCATTGTATCTCAAAGCGCCTGGATGAGTCAATGCTCCCATTTTGCACTGGCATATTTGCAGATTAAGAAGTCTGCTATTAATTCTTGCTGCAGTTTTGCTTCTATGGTGATATGGAGTGCAGACTGCTTGGAAAGATACACTGTTATTTTCAGGGCAAGTAACAAAGAGTTCCTACAAAAGAAAAATTAAAAACAAAAAAAGGTTTCAAACACAGCAGTGCCCTCTGCTGGTGAGTATACCAGTAGATGGACTACTTTACAAGAAAACAGATTTTCTATAACTCTTCACGTATTTGTTAGTTGTTTTTTATTTTGTAATATTTCATTAAAATGTTACCAGTAACCCATTTTCTAGAGGTAATACTACCCTCAGGTTGGGCAGTATGGGCCATATTGAACTTTCCAGGGGCTATAAGGCCCTCTGCCTGCATCATCAGGCTTTATTATCCCCTGGGCAGTCTGATATAGCCCACATTGCCCACTCTGTCAGGTATTATTGTTTTATGTCTTCTCATAAAGTTTTTGAACTCAAAATGAAGGACCACCAGCAAAAGATAAGGTATGCTCTTGCTTTATGTAGTCCTTGTTTCCTGTACAAAACTACAAGTAATGTAGATGTCATTGTCCAGCATACTGAACAAAATTTCTATCAGTTAACCTGATCCTCCTATCTAGCTCAGGTGATGTCAGTGCCATAAATCAAAGTCCACAAGCTGACTTCAACAAGCTGCAGAATTGGCTCCTGACAAACAAGCTGGTGCGTATACATAAAGAAAACACAACTCATGCTTTTCGGATCCTCTGCCAAGCTCAATCAGTTCCCATCCCACTAAATGTCTTGAGTCATGATGGAGTCCATGTTGGCACTACATGCTCTTTTAAATACCTGGGAGTTACTCTTGACCCTCAGTTAGATCTATCTCTACATATTCAAAATATATGCAAGGCAACAAACATCAAACTTGAACTTTCACACAGGGCTTTTGGGTCCCTTTCAGCAGCTGCTCGCCTTGCCTTTTCTAAAGGATTGTCTGTTCCTTTCTCAGCTACAGACTGACTACCTTTACTCTCACTACTAAAACTAGTCTCACAAAATGGGATGTGGCCTATAATAATATCTGCCACTTTGCCCTCACTGCCCTCGGCTTACCCATCACTGTGAGTTATGCAAAAACAACACTGGATGTCCCCAAGTAATTATCGTTCCTATGCCTTGGGCTGCTTCACAGACAAAACTGTCTGTAATGTCTCACCACCTGCCTTGTCTCAACTCTTCCAGCTGGCTCTACCATCATACCAGCTCAGGTCAGCTGTCCTGCCCCGCCCCTTGTCCCAAAAACTTGTACTCTGGCAGGTGATTGTGCCTTGCTGTCTGCACCCCTAGATTCTGGCATACCCTACCTGCACCCATTAGACATAGTTCCACCTATCCCATGTTTAAGAGCTCCCTCTGGTTGCATCTGAAGTCTGCCTCAACCTGTAATTGTCCCTACACTGCCTGGTATCTCCAACCCTGGTTTGGACCCAGGTGTGATCCATCCACTTCCCTGGTTCCTAACCTCCTCCCCAAGCTCAAATAAGGAACCATCCATTCCTATGGTTTCCTGCATCTCAGCACTTATCATCCTTATATCAGGACAACCACCCAATGTCCCACATTAAAAGCCCATGTGTCATACCAAGAATTGTTATTACTGCATGTATGTTCTTACCTTGATGTATATACTTATCTGATCATCCTGTACTTGTTTATTTGTTTCACCTTGTTCAATGCTTGCATTTCACTATGTTGTAATTGTTTCATTCTGCTTGTAAATCTACTCTTCTAATCTCCCGGGTCACACCTGAAAATAGGCATGCCTTGTTTAGCGTGCTTACCTGGAAAACAAAACTAATAAATAAATAAATAAATTCCCATTCTCATTTTCTGAGACTATACCTCCTTGCTATGCACTGTAGACCTTACCATGCATACCTCCAGCAGTATGTAGGCTTGCTATGTTGTATATTTACTGCGTGATGTAAAGTACTTTTTCCATTGTATCATTTACTGTATGATGTAATGCATTTTTCCATTGTATCATGTTACTGTATTCTGTAATGTACTTATATTTAGTTATTCATTTAAAGAATTTCACCAGGAAAGACATACTGAGCTGAGTGGCAGCTCATTTCCAGATGTGTCCTGGGGGAAGGTACCAGGATTGTGCCTAAAATAGATAGCTGGCACCAGTGCACCAACCCAATCAACAAAAATTAAATAAAAGAAATTAAAAAAGAATAGAGGGGCAACAGGGTAATTGTATCAGAAGAGGCTGACAAGCCTCAGCGTATACAATCATAGCCAGAAAGGAGGGGGCCATTGTAGAGACTTGGTTTGTTGGCCAAGGCACCTAGCTTCACCTGAGCTCTTTCCTTCTAAGACTGCTTGAAAGGCAGAGTAGAGAAACTTACCAGAGCAAGGGAGAAGGATTAAGACTTAGTTTGGCTAAGCAGATTTACTGTGTGGTGGTGTTTTTATTTTTTACTCACAGGGATTGCTACTGTTTGTTGCTAACATTTCATTGCTTTATTTTTTCTCTGATTCAAATTACTGTTGCTGGTATACCTTCTTCTACAAGGTGTGCCTACAGGTGTGCTAACAGATTACTGCTGTAATCTTCTGATTCAAATTGTCTTTTGCAAGGTATATCTTCTGTTACTGCTTTATTTTTCTCTGAGCAAAGTGTTTCTTACAGGGTATATCTTCTCTGAAATTATTGCAGGTGGTGCTTTACAGGTTTTACAGTTTTATCTAACATTAGGATAAGCTTTCAGGGTTACTGCATTTGTTGTTGACTGATTGTTTCTGCTCTTACCTCCTTGTTCTTTCATCCGTGGTTCTTCTTTTTAGGCAGGGAAGAGCCCAACCACCCACCCCATCCCCAACCACCCACGCTACACTCCTTTTATAGGGTACCACAGTTGTGACATATCCTGTGGAGAGCAGGAAGGGGCGGATCAGTGGGACTCCACAAGGTGATCTCATTTACAGGGGCATCTAGTAATTTAACTTGTTATAACAAGTTAAACAAAGCACAATTAAAACCATTACTTGCATTTTTTTCCTTTTTTTTTTCCTTCTAATTACTCTGACTAGGTTACAAACCCAGCAACTTATTTGGAATGGATTTCATTAACTGCAGGTACTGTGGAACAATTTTCAGAAGGACAGTCTTACAGATTTAGGACACTGTCCCACATGCTGGGCCTTTGGAGATCTTAGGGCTCAGCTCCGGGCAGCATGGGCAGAGATTGCACGCCTCAAATTTCATATTGAAGAGGAAATACATTATAAGAACCACCCGCCATTTCCCCAGCATCCAACAGAAAAACCTCGACCTAAGAGGGTAGTTGGTCCAGGAGGTTGGCAGGTGGTTAGGAGGAGCAAATCAGGTGCCCCATCACTCTCTGCTCTCCAACACATTACCTCCAAGAACCATATAAACACTACTAACAGGTATCTGCCTCTATCTCTGAAATCAAAATAAAGAGGCAGAAGACACTGCAGAGCAGGACACTGCAGCACAGGAGCTAGCACAACAAAACTCACCCAAATCAGGAACCAAAACTAAACAGGCACAAAGGAAATCCAAAAACTTCTGATCATAGGAGACTCCATGATTCGGGAGTTGATACCCATCTCCAGCTAGGTGATGGTCAGATGTCTCCCAGGTACATCAACATGGAGAGACACTGACCGCGACTACAAAATTGTTCACAAGGCAGGAGAAAACATTGATGTCCTAGTACACATAGGGACTATGATCTCGCCAGCCGGTCAGTTGTGGAGACTAAGGAACACCTGACTAAGCTGGGTGACAAACTATCATCTATTTCATCTGGCATCTCCTTCTCTGAGATAAAGCCAGTCTGGGAGAGGGGAGCAGATGGACAGAAGGTCAGAGAAGGGGAGATAGGGAGTTAAACACGTGGCTCAAGGACTGGTGCCAGGAAAAGGACACAGATTTGTAGGGAACTCGCAACAGTTCTGGGAGCGAAAGTTCTTTAAATTTGATGGACTGCATCTGACTAAAGAGGAGTCAGTGCATTGGGGCAGAAGTTTGATGTCTTGCAGAATATTTAAACTAGCAAATGGGGAGAGGGGTGCAGCACCCCATACGTCGAATGGGAAGAACACCCTCCCCTCAGCTAGTGGTCAAACAGGAATTCAGCATGTTTGCCATTCATTTGCATCACCAGGTAAGAAAAAGGTTTGTCTCCCCATACGATGCACAGGGTAATGCCAAACTTCACCCAACAACTAACACACCAAAAATCTGGCCAATGGAAAATCATGTACACAAATGCTCACAGCCTGGGAAATAAGATCCCAGACCTGCAGGCACAATGTCAGAGGCTAAACTGGACATAGTAGCAATTAGTGAGACGTGGTTTACCAGTAACCACACTTGGGAGACTTCAGTACCTGGCTATGTATTGTTCAGAAGAGACCGAGGTGCAAAAAGGGGGAGGAGGCCCTGTATGTTAATGAAAATATCAAAGCTACAGAAATTCAGAATACACATAAGGAGCCAGAAGAACTGTGGGTCACCCTGAAACAGGAAATGGGACAGCCATAAGAACTGGGGTTGTCTACAGGCCCCAGACCAGAGGGAGGACATAGATACATTACTGTTAGAAGATATACAAAACATGACAGCTAAAGGGAGGTTCTGATAATGGGAGACTTCAACATGCCAGATACAGATTGGTCAATACCAGCAGGAACATCTACCAGAACTAGACTCATAGTGGATTCCCTGCAGGGGAGGGCCTCAAACAACTGGTACAGCAACCCACAAGAGACAGGGCTATCCTAGATCTAGTACTGACTAACAAAGAAGGGATCACAGATCTCCAGGTAGAAGGTCACCTGGGGCCAGTGACCATCACATGGTATGGTTCAGTTTGGCTACTACATCTAAATCATCCCATTCCAAGGCAAAAATATGGGACTTCAGAGGAGCTGACTTTGATAAGATGGCCTACAGAGTGCTAGCCCTGGCAAAAAGTAACACAGGTGAGGGGGTACAGGCAAAGTGGGCAAGCATTAAGGATGCAATACTTGAAGCAACATCCCATTGTGTTAGACAGAAAAGGAAGTGCAAAGAAGAAGGAAACCACTTTGGTTCTCAAATACAGTAGCAGAAAAGGTCAGAGCCAAAAGGCTGGCCTTCAGGAAATATAAGGGAAAACAGCGGGATGAAGATAGGGAGGCATACCAAACTGCCCTAAGGGAAGCAGGGAAGGCAGTAAGACAGGCAAAGTCCCAAACTGAGGAAACACTAGCACGAACAGTAAAAGAAGGTGACAAGACTTTCTGTAGATACATTAGTGAAAGGAGAAAGTCCAGAGGGGTATTGCTAAGCTTAATGGAGAAAAGGGAGCATGGAGGAGGAGGACCCTGTAAAGGCATCTATCCTAAATAGATACTTTTGCTCAGTATTTACTGAAGAGAAGGTAGACAGGGCCCACAGCTCAGCATCATGGACACAGGGGAGGGAGGTGAGCACTACTCCCTTCACAAAGAAAGGGTCCTACAAGAGCTTGCTAAGCCTGTGGGTGGATAAGGCAATGGACCTGATGGCATACACATCCCAGGGTACTTAAGGAGCTAAAGGAGGAACTAGCAGAGCCATTAGCAGAATTGTTTAGTGAGTCTCTGAGCACAGGAGAGGTCCCAGAAGACTGGAGAAGGGCTCATGTGATCCCGCCCACAAGAGTGGTAGCAGGGAGGAGGCGGGGAACTACAGACCGGTCAGTCTTACCTCAGTAGTGGGCAAGATTATGGAGGCACTCCTTAAGGAAAGGATAGTGCAACACCTGGAATCCATAGGGGACAGGATCCAAGACATCATGGGTTTACTATAGGAAGGTCCTGTCAAACTAATCTCATAGATTTCTTTGACTGGGTAACCAGAGTGGTGGACCAAGGGGAGCAGTTGATGTCGCCTACCTTGACTTCAGCAAAGCTTTGACACTGTTCCACATAGAAGATTGATAAATAAGCTGGGTAGGCTCGGGTGGGTCAGAAGTTGGTCAACTGGGTGGCAAACTGGTTGTCGGGCAGAAAACAGAGAGTGGTGGTAAATGGTGTACAGTCAGAAGAGATGCAAGTCACAAGTGGGGTACCTGGGATCAGTCCTGGGGCCAGTCCTCTTCAACATCTTCATTAGTGACCTTGCAGATGGACTAGAGGGTAAGGCTTGTCTGTTTGCAGATGACACCAAGATCTGCAACAAAGTAGATGATCCGATGGGTGGGGTGGGCAGAATGAGAAGAGATCTGGATAAACTAGCAGAATGGTCAGAAGAGTGGCAACTGGGATTTAATGCAAAGAAGTGCAAAATCATGTACATAGGGAAGAGAAACCCTGAAGCCACCTATAGGCTGGGAGGGAGTTGCTAGCAGTCACAAAGGAAGAGAGACTTGGGCATCATCATCACTGATGACCTAAAATCATCCAAGCAGATCTCTAAAGCAGTAGGTAAGGCTAGGGGTGTTAGGGTGTATTAGTAGGGTATCACAAGTCGTAAGAGGGAGGTAATAATCCCTCTGTACAAGACACTGGTTAGGCCCCATCTGAGTACTGCGCAGTATTGGAGGCCACACCTTCACAAGGACATTAACCAAATTGAGGCAGTCCAGAGAAGGGCAACCAAAATGGTGCAGGGACTGCATCAGAAGACATATGAGGACAGATTAATGGAGCTCAAATGTATACCCTTGAGCAAAGGAGGAGAGAGGTGATATGATCGAGGCATTCAAACACCTTAAGGGCATAAACAAGGTGATAGAGTCTAACATGTTTAAATATAAGAAAAATAGCAGGACAAGAGGACACAGCATGAGATTAGAGTGAGGCCAACTAAGGGGGAATGTGAGAAATTCTTTTTCACAGAAAGGGTGGTGGATGCATGGAATGGCTTACCACAAGAAGTGGTGGCTATGAATACAGTGCAGGGCTTCAAACAGGCATGGAATAGGCATAATGGAGCAATGCAAATGACTATGAATAGATAGGTCACTGACAGAGCAAAGGCCAAGGCACATTTATAAGGTAGAAAGAAATGGGCAAACTGGATGGGCTTGCGGTTCTTATCTGCCATCAACTTCTATGTTTCTATGTTTCTATTGTAGAGACATACAGTGAGTACAGTGTAGGGTATTAATAGGCTTGCTTGCAGTACACTTTTCTTGTAGAATGTGGGTAAAATGGCAAGTGTTCACCCCTGAAATGAATAGGAGCAGGTTCAAGAAGGACATGAAGATATTCTTCTCCATAGAAAGAGTGCTAGATGAGTGGAATAAATTGCCCAAATGAGGTGGTTCACTCAACATCTGTGAGTGGATTCAAACATGGATGGGCACATTCAAGAGACTGGTACTTATAGGGTAAAAGGAGAGAGATGTTTAATAAAAGGGCATGCAAAAAGTCCATAGGGCTATCAGTTAAGACTAGAGCCTGGTTTAGCAAGTATTTGCTTCTGCTAGGCATCCAAGTAGACTAGAGAGGCCATTGACTTTTCTTCTGTAAGCAGATTCTGTTAGGCTCGATCAACTGTTCAGTTGCTAATCATGCGAATCATATGAACATAAGAAAATTGCCAGCAGCAAAAGGCCATCTTGGTATACTCTATGCATCAGAACCTTCACCCTCTCCCAGATTCATGATTCAGTCATGGATGTGTATGAATGCGGACTTACACAGCCAAATCCAGTTCTTTATTTTACTTTTATTTTATTTATTTGATATTCAGAAATAACCTTGAGCCAAGGCTCTTTACAAAGTTCCACATCATGTGAACAGAGTACAGACATTCAGTCAAGAAGGTTACAGAGTTTTTGAACATTTGAGACACTATACAACAGAACAATCATGAAAGGTTACATAGTTTCTTAGACATTTGAGACACAGAACAACACTTGGACATTATCGTGAGCTGATTGAAGTACTGGTGAAGTGCAGAGGTACAAGAGGTTAGAAAGAGGGTCAGTCAGGACCTGATTAGGGTAGATGGGGGCTCTAGTAAAGTGGGCACAGAGGCAGGAGCTGAGGCCAGGCAGGTGAAGTCCCATCCTAGTGTGGGGGGAGTGGGTGACCAGGACAGGAACAGCCCTTCAGGTGATTCAGAGGCATTGTCAAGAGGCATGTGTGGAGGAGGGCTTCTGGTTCTGAGTCCATGGGGAGGGAGATAGAGCGTGTTGTCAGGACTGGGTGCCTTGAATCAAGAGCTTAATTCCTGGTTCTTTCTGCGCTGGCTGCAGTATAGGGAAGGAAAGAGAGCATACATGGGATGGTGTAGTGACTGAGCACGTCTGCCATTGTTGGCACTGGTGGTGAGAATTATGAGCTCTATTAACCAGTCCTCACTACTGGCTTCATGTGGAGGCATATATCCATAGTGCCTGTGGTTACAGTAGCAGAGAAACACAGCAGACTGAGTGACACAGGAGAGTGAGAGAGAGAGAGAGAGTGAGACAGCACTGAATGAAGTGTGGGAGCCCTTCCTGGGCAAAAAGAGAGACACAGAAATGCAGCAAACTAAGTGATGCTCAGAGCGGAAGAGAGGGAGGTGTGGCTGAATGAAGTGTGTGCCTGCCTGAGGCTAAATGAACAAAAGAGTGAGAAACCATCAGGCACAGGGGAATGTGCACTGATTTGCTGGGCCTGGATGCCTGCCCCTTTATTATGGCTGCAAAAACAACTGCAGAACAAAATAAGCACTTACTGTAAGCAGAAGAAAGAGAAAACAAAATAAAACACAGCTTACAAAATAGAGATTTTAGAGAGCTTGAAATAGAGAGAGATCAGGCAATAAGTGTGTGTGGTGCCAGTGACTGTTTCAACCTGTACCGACGCTTACAGAAGTGAAAACACACTGTCAACAAAAGGGATTGAAAAAGAGAGAAATTAGAGATTTGCTGGTGCTGTGACCTGCTGCCTGTGTTGGCAGGACTTCTGCAAAATACAGAATCACAAAAAATACTTGTAGAAAAGGAATTAAAATGTAAATTATCAAGCAGATTAAAGACTGCATGAGTGTGTGAGAGAGAGAGAGAGAGAGAGGGAGATCAGAAGGAGCTGTGCATGCTGTCTGTATGCAAAAAAAAAATGTATATATATATATATATATATATATATATATATATATATTTTGCAGATTACACAGAAATTGAATGAATCAGAGAAAAGAGAGATTAGAGTGCTGTGCTGGCGACCTGTCTACATGTTATTAAAGGACAAAGACTTGAGACTACTCAGAATAGGCAAAGTGAATTATGTGTGAGATGCCCTCCTTCAGCACTAGCCTCAATCAGCAGATATTGAATAAAATGCTATGAAACTGCACATAATGGGCTCAATTTCCAAAGCCCAAATGCTGTTGCAAGGAGCCTGTGTCTAACAGATTTAATGCAAATGTCTACGTGTGACAAAAGTTGCACCTAGCCCAATTTTCTAATGTGTGTTGCACCCAGCACTGGACCCTTGCACCAAACTGGCCCTGTGCCAAATGGTGCTAGAGGGTTTGCGCCATGGTGGTGCTGCCATATCCCTAATATGGGATACTGGAAGTGTCTCACCCACGATGGACACACAGAGACTGCCATTAGACCATTCTGGAGCTGCCATGTGCCAATGCTGCAGCCTTGGTTATATGGGGGTGACCCTGTGACCCCCTGGGGAAGGCACCCAATATTCCCCTGACATCTGCTATACTGCCACTGGAGTGCCAGTGGTCCATGGCAGGTCAGAATCCAACCCCCATGGTGATGCTAGTTTTCTCACACCTGTCCATGATGTCACACTTTGCCCAGTCTGGGGCAGTTGTCACCCTTCCCTGTTCCCTCCAGTCTGACCCATCCCACCCCTGGGAACCTGGCATGTCTAAGATGACCTATCAGCCACGAGGGTGACATGCCGGCAGGTCACCACCACTATCACAGGTGCTGCAAGTCCGTCCTGTGGCTTAGGGCATTCCAGTCAGTTGTGCCAAGTCTTCACTGCAGCTGTTGTCTTGCAGCAAACCTGGAACTTTGGTGCCTTTCCCTACTTTTTATTAAATCATATGCAGGGTCCCTGGCACACCTGGTTTGTAGCAGGTGGTGGATCAGAGCAGGTTGTATCATTGTTAGAAAATCAAGCCCAATATGTTATTTCTCCTAATTGTATCTTGCCATACCTGTCCATGCCTGTAGTTCTTGCATATTCTTGTGTTGTATCATAATTGTTTTCCTTAAATGGTCGCTAGAAAATGGGTTATTTTAGCTCATCTTTCTATCCAGTATAAAAATGAAATGAAATAAAATATTTATCTCTCCCAGCACTTGCAAGGGCTAAGAAGGTGTGTTCTGGGAGGCCACTGTATGCTGTTGACTGGGTGTGCTGTCATGTGCCATAGTTGTCTCCCTCCTAACTCCCAGTAGGTGCCATAGCCCTGCATGTTCCTCTCTGCATTACAAGTTTTACTTTATTTTCATTCAGAAACATTTTAAAGTATTCCCTTTGCCCTTCTGTGTTGAATATTACAGAGCTTGCCAACTCTTATGCATGTTAACACATTTATTTAAATATTTATAAATAATCAGAACTAGTTAGAATCCCTCATGTTCAGGTTCTTATCTAATAAGGATCAGAACTTCATTGAGTTCTGACAGCCCTAGATTCTATGGGCTTGATGTTCAACGGCTGACACAAGACTTGCATCAAGCCCCACGGCAAAGCCATTTTTGACAGAGCTGTTCCAAACTCCTTTGCTGCAACTGCACCTGATTTTTATTGTTAGTGCATTTGTAACAGTTTCCTCAGTTTACAGCAGCTTGCATGAAAGATTTGGTGCAAGCCCCATAAAAAGGATCCCCAAATGGTGCAAATTAGACCAGCTAAAAGCTAATCTAACTAGTGGCATTTGGCACTCAGGACTGAAATTCTCGATCAACGGCTGGGAGAATGCTACCAGACCTCTACACCAAATGATCAGCATACAAGGGCTTGAGGCATTCTTGGGCTTTGAAAATCGAGCCATATGTGTGTATGTAAAATCACAATATAGACTACTCTGATTGCTAGAGTGACACATGGAATTTTATGACAGGCATCAATTCTGAGATGATCGAAACTGAGAAAACACAAATTAGTACTACACAGACTTAACACCCTTTTATGAATTATTCAATTTAGCCACTCCCCAGATTGTTATTCACTTAAAAGACACAACTGTGGTCAGATAATCAAATCTCTACCACTTCACTGCTCCCATTTTAGTTTATTTGCTTTTCCAATTTAAATTAATTTCATTACATAATTAACCTGGGTCATGCCCCATTAATTTGGGGTAGATTTCAACCTTGGTCTGTATGTAGCTACACAGATCAAATGGCATTATGGAATCCCGCTCTAAAGTGGGACATGGCCAATAGGCTATGATGGATGAGTGGGCCCTGTTGGACACCTGGATGATACTCATTTTATTTGCTTTGCATTCACAGTTATTTTAGCTGGACTGATTTCTTCCTTACTGACACCCAAGTTAGTAAGTATTTTATGTTCATGGGCACAGAAAATACAGAATATTCAGTTTGTAATCCAAGCTCTCTATTTCCTTTTCTCACTTTGGGTCAAAGGATATGTTTTCAAGGAGATGATGATAGGCCTCATTCAGTGTAAGGTCCACAAGTTTCAGCTGTAGATAAATAAGAAGATCTAGGCCATCTTTGAAACTAATGCTGCAGCATATGTAGAGGTTCTGACGGCATGGGAAATGTTCAAGGTCTGCATGAATAGACATATAATTGGCTATGAGATAGCACACAGGAAGGTGTCAAAAGTCCAATTACAGGACCTAGAGACCTTGTTTACAGAGAAAAGTGGCCTATTGAGAGGGGTGGAATGATCCATGAGAAAATGTGGCTTAGATTACCAGGTTAAAACAGGCCATCAGAAAATGGTGTGTTGCCTCCTTTATGAAATGCCACCACAAGTAATCTCCAGCTTCCTTCGCCACCCTTCATCTCTTACTACTCTTCATGAGTTGGCGGGACTTCTTTCCCACAAATGAAACTACACCTTTCCCTGCCTTCCTGACAGAATGGAACAATAGAACTGCTTATTGTTCCATTTTAAAATTAAAATAAGAAGGGGCTCAAGCTTTTGTTGTCACAGTCCCTGTCCTCTCGAACACTCACCTAATGCAAATTTGTCTGATCTTTTCCCTGTTCATATTTAAAAGAATGCTGTATTCCCATCTAATTAATCATGCATTTACTTTATTACAATATGTGATTTTATATATATATGCGTTCTTTTGACCATTTGTGTTTTGTCTGTTTTGTACTTGACATTTCGAAGAGATGCTGCAGAAATAACAAAAAAATTACTACAGCAAAATAGGGAATATACAATGGCCTGAATGTGTAATTTATCACCACATGTGAGTGGGCAGGACCTAAATTCATGAGTGGAAAGCCAAAGTAAGTTATGAAAGTCCAGCCTTTCACACATGGTAATAAATTGTACATTTCTAATCACAAAACTGTGTGTTCAATTCATAAAAAGTCTAAGAGTTAGGATTTTAAATCTGCTGTTTGAGTAAAATGTAACTGTTTCTCTTGAGTTCAACAGCTGACAGCACAGAGTTACCGATGCCATTGACATTGTGAATGATGATCTGTGAGAGGAAGTGATCTGTTTAGTGCCATTCAGTAACACTAGGTAGACTGTCATAGGTGACCAATCTGAGATAATCCATGCAGAGTATAAACAACGATGAACATCAATGTGGCCTTTTATGACAATCTGCCTAGCATCACTGAACTATACTAAACTAGACATAATGCTAAGCATCTGACAGCTTGAACTTTTGCTCATTCTGTGCTGTGGGGAGGTGTCACCCAGACTCTCATTATGCTATTGCCCCACCCAATGAAGGATCTGTGTTCAGGGGTGGAGGTAATGGCTATAGGGCCTTGGCCTTTGGCCCAACAAGGTACAGGAGCCAGGACCTTCAGGATCACAGGGATGATAAAGCCAGTTTTGGGCAGGAAAGAGCCAGCAAGTTAACCAAATGGAAGGCAGTATATCATAATGTAATAGTGGTTAAAAGCACTAAGCTGCAGACCTGAAGAACTTTGTTTGATGCCCACAGCTACAGCTTACATACTATGTGTGACCATGAGCAAATCTTTTAACTTCACTGTGCTCCTCAAGACACACCTGAAAAAGCCTTGACGTACTGTTCTTCCTGGCCAAAAATTGTAAAATAAAGTGAAAAATATTGCTCAAAGGGCATTTAACTGATAAACTGACATCTGTGTTCCACATAATGAGATGCTAATTGTGGGTGATTACAATTATAGAATCAATTGTCCTTTCTCTTGCAAGTCTGAATGCTTCCTCTTTCACTGAAAATCAAAGGAAATAATCCACAATAGGGTAAGGATTCTGACACGGCTTACTGTAGATTTCCATAGAGACATGTTTATCCTCTCCACTTCTAATGGCCATGGCCCCTTATGGTTGCATAAGTTGGGCAAGAGATGTTATGTTTCCTATTTTCTATGAATCAGTTGTTTAAATGTTCCATGATATTTCTGTTTCCAGTTGTATTACACTTGAATTGGAGTAGACATTTACTTCACGTTATAATGGCTATTCAGAACAACAGTTGTAAATGTGATGTGTTTTATTTATTTATTGAAATGTTTCACCAGAAAGGCATACTGAACAACAACTTGCTCCTCTTCCAGTCGCGATCTTTTGGTGGAAGTACAACTGGATGAAAGAATTACACATACAGTTTAACATTTTAACATATCTGAGAAATTAAACATTCAATTACCTTTGTAATAAGACATACAGTTAAAAAATATCATAAACAATCATACAGTCTCATTTGGGACATAACATACAAATAAACATATCATACCTGTGGAATATGCATTTAATTACAAGTGTCGTATCTGAGGAACATAGTATAGAAATTTAATCTAGCCTTGGAGCCAACTACTGGCAGGAATGGATGATGGTTAATAGGCAAATTATTTAGCAATTATTGAATGAATGAGGTGTTGAACTTGTACTTCACTATCTTCAGAACTCTTACTTTTGAACGATGTACTGACTGCAGTAACAAACACAGAAACATAGACAGTGACTGCAGAATAAGTCTTCCCAAAATTCCTACCTGTTATCCCAAGATCCAAGACCTACTGCTGAATAGGGTTTAAGTCTTTAATCAAACCCAATTATGCTCAGCTGACCCCCCTCCTGACTTTCTTACCTACCTTTTGGTGCCACTAAACCCTGAATGTCTTCAACCTGGCTTTCAACACATTCGTAGTTCTAGCCTAGTCCTCATTTTGAAGTCTATTCTAGTGTTTTCTAGTGTTCCACCACCTTCTCAGTAAACAACTATCTGATCCCATTTAAATTTCCCCTAGCTGTTCTCCAGCCTACTTTCTCATCACCACACTTGAATTCCTAGTGAACAGATACTCATTTTCAACTTCCCTTTCCATTCCTGTCAGTGTTGCTCCCAGAAGCATCAAGCTCACCCTGTTCCTTATTACCATTACCATTCCTTATCTCCTGCAATCCTCTGTCCTCACTTACCTGGTTATATGCCATGTTCTTCTGTCTTTCCCTGTCCCCGTCCTTCAGCATCTTTGACCTAGGGGAGTGTTCTACCCTCAGGGCCTCCCTCACTGATGCATCAACATCCAAGGGGACAATTGTTCACTCCTTTGTTTTTACCCCCAGGTACTTTAAATGCTCATCTAAATAGCATTCAAATCTCCCACAAAGAACTGCAATCTCCTTCCTGGAAGAATGCAGGCCATCACCCTTATAGAAGACCATGGCCATCCGGGATTGACCCCAGTCCCTGATGTGCTAATGTCCTCCTCCATGCACCATGCCTTAAACCAGTTGTTAAATGCCCTGGTGTGGATTACTTTTACTGTCCCTGACCATACAATGAAAACACCTCAAGAAAACAAAAGCACCATACATGCCCCTTGCTTGTGGCCCCTCCTCAGTGCCCTGAAGTTACCTTGCACTACTTCTACCTTATCTCATCTAACTCCCTCATAGTTGTTTCTACCATAGCAATCCTCCAAACATGCTCTCCATCCTCAAGCTGAAGCACTACTCAGGCATGTCACCTCCCTATCCGCCCAGCTCACAAAATATTTTCCCTCACAACAGAGCTTCCATTAGCAGCTCCTTCTCCTTCTTCCTGGGCTGGGGCCTCTCCTTAATCCTTGGGACCCCCACTTCTGAGGACCTCATCCTTCCTTCCCAATATGACAGATACCTCCTTTCAGCTGCCCTATCGTTTTTTTCCAAATGGTTAACCAAGTGAGACACACTAAGCTGAAAGCTTGTTTACAGGTGCAACCTGGGAGCAGAGGAAGTTAATTGACTTGCTCAGGGTCACACAATGCAACTGGGGGCTGTGGGATTCAAACCTAGGTCTCCAGATTTGCAGCTCAGAGTCTTAAACGCTGCGCTATACTGCATTGGCAAGCATTTAAACTAGCCAATGGGGAAGCACTGGAAAGGAGCAGAGGAAATCCTAGCCCTCCCAAAAAAATCAGGGTACTAAGTGAGGTAGACACCAACATAGAGATGTCAATAGGAGAAGCACTGGGGTAAATGGAGAAAGTGACAAATGCAATAAGAACAGGGATGGGGCAAAAAGGGTAAGGCCATCAAGAAATGGAGGGTAATGAGTATCAACACCCATAGTCTGAGAAACTGGCTCCCTGATCTGGTGGCCTATATAGATGAGAGATGCCTGGATATTGTAGCAGTCACAGAAACATGGTACACATAGAACCATGACTGGGATGTTAACATACCAAGGTACACAACCTACAGGAGAGACGGGAAGGGGAGAAGAGGGGGCAGAGTAGCTCTCCATGAAGGTAGGATAAAAGCAACTGAACAAAAGAGTAAACAGGGAGGAGAGGAGGCACTGTGGGTCACCTTAGAGACTGGAAATGGCACCACAATCCACACAGGGTTGTATACAGACCCCCCATGTCAGAGGAGGGAATGGACAAGGATATGATAGAAGGCATACTTAGGATGGCAGAGAAAGGGGAGATACTGTTGATGGGGACCTTAATATGCCAGATATCAACTGGAGCACCTTTGCTGCAGCCACATCCAAAAGCAGGGCCATTCTCGATACCCTTCTGGTGGCATGCCTCAGACAGCTACCCATGAGGGAGAAATCTTAGACCTCATACTCTCAAATGGGGACAGTGAGAGGATCTCAGATCTAGAAGTGGGTAGCCATTTGAAGCAAGTGACCACCAAACAGTGTGGTTATAATAAACTCAGCTACAGAGTCAAGCCATACAAAAGTGAGGGTTCTGGACTTCAGGAGGGCTAACTTAGAAAAGCACTAGCAAACAAGCTAGAAGGAGTGGTGGAACAACAATGGGAAATATCAAAACTGCCTTCACAGAGGCAACAAGCCTTTGTGTGAAGCAAATAAACAAATCAAATGAAAGAAAAAGCCACTATGGTTCTCAAAAGAGGTGGCGGTGAAGGTTAGGAGAAAACATAGCATTTAGGAAGTATAAGGAAACACAGAGAACTGTACCAGTTAAGGCAGAAGGAAGCAGGAGGGTAGTCAGAATAGCAAAGGCCCAAACTGAGGAAAAATAGCCAACTCAGTTAAAAGGGGATAAAACCTTGTATTGCTACATCAGGGAGCATATAAAGGCAAAGGGAGGGTTAGTGAGGCTGAACAGAATGGACAGTGGGTGGGAGAGAGGTACAGTGAAAAAGTGGATACTGAATGAATACTTCTGTTAAGTATTCACAAAAGAAGAGGTGGGGAGGTGCCTAATCCAATTAACAGAACACTCTGGATAGGGGGTTGATCCCAGTCATTTCACAGAAGAAAGGGTTCTGAAAGAACTCCTAAAACTGAATGGGGCCAGATGGAATTCACCACAGAATTCTAAAAGAATTAAGCAATGAACTAGTGACACCACTGACTACCCTTTATAGCAAACCATGGGAGGATGGTGTAGTTCCTGAGGACTGAAGGAAGGCAGATGTGATTCCCTTCACAAAAGTGGGACCAAGACAGAGGCAAGAAACTACAGACCTGTCAGTTTGACCTCTGTGGTAGGGAAAGTGATGGAATCACCTCAAGGAAAGAATTGTTGAGTACCTAGAGGCCAATGGGGCACAGGACCCAAGGCAGCATGGGTTTCACAGCGGGACGGTCATGTCAGATGAACCTAATTGATTTCTTTGACTGGGTGACCAAAGTAGTAGACCAGGGAGGGACCATGGACATGGCCTATCTAGACTTTAGCAAGGCATTTGACACAGTCCCACACAAAAAATTAATAGTCAAATTAACTAGCCTGGGAGTAGATCCCAGAGTGGTAGCCTGGGTAAAACATTGGCTAGACAACAGGACACAGAAAGTAATTGTAAATGGAGTCCACTCTGAAGTAAGAGGGTTACTAGTGGGTACCGAAGGTTCAGTTCTGTGTCCAGTCCTTTTAATGTCTTTATAGTGACATTGCAGATGGAATAGAAGGAATGTATGCCTCTTTGCAGATGACACAAAGATCTGCAACAGGGTTGATACACAAAGAGGCATGAACAGGATGAGAAGGGACTTGGCAAGGTTGGAGGAATGGTCAAAGTATGGCAGCTTGATTCAATGCAAAGAAGTGCAAAATAATGCACCTGGGAAACAAAACCCCAAGGAAGATTACACAATGGGGGAGGAAGTAACAACAAAAGGAAAGGGACCTGGGATAATCATATCAGATGACCTTAAGGTTGGCAAGCAATGTGAGAAGGTGGTAGGGAGGGCTGGGTGATACTGGGATGTATGGGAGAGGCATCACCAGCAGAAAACAGGAAGTTGTTATGCCCTGTATAGACAGTTGGTGAGACCCCATCTGGAGTACTGCATCCAGTTCTGGAGACCCCATCTCCGCAAGGACATAGACAGGATGGAGGCAGTTCAGAGGAGGGCAACTAAAATGGTGCAGGGTCTGCAAGAGAAGCCATACGAGGAGAGACTAAAGGAGCTAATATGTATACCCCTGAGGAAAGGAGGGAGAGGGGGACATGATAGAAATATTTAAGCACCTCAGTGGAATCAACAAAGTCCAAGAGGGTAGCATCTTTCAGAAAAGAGATGTGCAAGAACAAGGGACACAATTTGAAGATAGAGGGGGACGGCTCAGGGACAATGTGGGAAGTATTTTTTTCACAGAGAGGTAGTGGATGCATGGAACAGAGCTTTTTGAGGAGGTTGTGGAGTCTAAAACTGTGGGAGAATTCAAGAATGCATGGGACAGACATAAGGCAATTTTTGTGGTGGGTAGGAAGAAATAGGCATTTGGTTAAATAGGATCTGCATCTTATCTTCTAGGTAGGGAAATGGGCAGAATAGGTGGGCCAAGCGGTTCTTATCTACCATCAAAGTCTATGTTTCTATGCCTCCTATCCTGCCAGTATCGTGAAGGAGTTCTGCAGTAGTATAGGTGAGGAGCATGCCCTTCCCACCACACAACCCTTATGGAGCTCACCAAGGTACATCTGCTTTGTCAATGCACAGGCACCCTCTGGGGAAGTGGTGGCAGACTTGGTGGCTCCAAGGTGGGGCAGAAAGTTCTCTGTGCCCTTGTCAGTTTGGCTTGGAGTGCAGCAGCCTGTGCCACAATCCAAAAGTTGATACATATGGTGGCAACAACTCAGTCTCCTGAAAGACTGCGACTCCAGCAACCATTGCACTGCACCACTCCCAAGGTCCTTAATTTCCTCTGCTTAGTGTCTATATAAGTTTGGGTTACCTTCTACCTCCTTCCTATTCCCATGGTACTTCTTTCTCTCTTCGTTTGCTTCCTTCAAACTAGTTTGTTACCCTACCCTGGATAGAATGTCTCCTGCTTTTCCTTTCTTAACTGTCCTACCTGCTTCTACTTTTCCTGAAAGTCTACTGCCCTTTACCTACTTTACTGTATATACAAGCTGTTTTACCTGCCTCTGCTTGTTGTCACAGTATACAGAAAGCAGTTATGTATTTCCTTCAACCTTCTTCTGGTGTCCCACTCATCAGAGTCTCCTGCAGACCTGTGGGTCACCCTATTGATGGCCTGCAATTTCTCCAAAGGAAGATTCTTTATTACTACTCTATACATCTCTCACAATGTGACATGAGCATGTTGGGACATGCTGGTGAGAGTCCCTTACATATTTACCCAGCTTCCTGCTTAGCCTTGATTGGAGTCTGTGAGATCATGGCCACAGCCTACCAAAAATCAAAAATGGTGCAATATTACTTACTGTAAGGGCAAAACAGTAAGTTAATTCAGCACCACCAATTATGTTGGCTCTTCTTACTCCTGTGAAAGTACAGTGCAAAACCACAAGTCCTCTCATTAAGTATTTACCCCTGATTCCTGCTCAACACCAGTTCACTCTGTGATGTCAACAAGTTGCTGGCTGCCTCAGATGTTAACAAGCATTTGCCAATGCCAAATTGCTTGCTTGCTTGCTGTATTGGCATTTGTAGTGCAGGAGTTGGACGGAAGCAATAATAGAAACAGCAGTGAAGTATTAAGTAACGCCAACCAACACCCCACCCTGCAGAGACTAACAGGCATTGGGAGTGAGCCTTTGGGTCATTGGCCATAACACTCATGCCATTCCACCTCACCCCACAGACACTGACAGGTGTTGCAGTGTGCCTTGAGGTCTTCGGCCCTCACGCTTACCCCATCGATAAGGAAATAAGCTGAGATAGGTGCAGCATAGGAGAATAGGGTGAACATTAGGGCTGAAGACCCCAAGGCACACCTCAATACCTGTCCAGTGGCTGCAGGGTGGGGTAGGGGTGGAATGCGGTGAGCATTATGGCCAACAACCCAAGTCACACCCTGACACCTGTCAGTCTGTACAGGGTGGTGTTACAGTTGGAAACCCAAATGCCCCAGGAATTTGTGGTATTTTTGCTCCAAACATTCAACATGGGCTTTTTGAACTAACTCATGAACAGTGACAGTATAATTTCATTACTCATTACCAAAAGGTGATTTCTCATAGTGAGTGTGCCATTCAGTGCCATAGATGCAAAACACATTTTGGTCAGGAGATGGAAAAATGACAGCTGTACTGTTCATGAGGAGGTGTAAGAAATGGCAATGTTGAAAATCTGGAGTGAAAATATGAAAAGTGGCGGTTACTATGTACATAGAAACTGCAATGCACGTCGTAATGCAGTGATTTTGTGGAATGTTTTCACCAAATTTTCAACATGACCTTCTTGGACCTCCCTCATGATTAGTGGCAATGTGATTTTGTTAATCTGTCCTGAAAGTTGATTTCACATGGCAATCGCATCATTCCACGTAACAGGTGCAAAATCACATTTGGGAAGGATGTGAAAAATGACAGCTCTACTGTTCATAAGGGGATGTGAAAAATGGTAATGCTGGAAATTTGGGTGAAAATATAAAAAATTGATGAAGTTAGAGCGTGTGTAGAAACTGTGCAATGGACTCTCATAACGCAGTAATTTTTGGAGGTCTGTTCACTAAATTTGCAGCAGGTCTTTTTGGGACCACATCACATGAACAGTGGCACTGTCATTTCATTCATTGGTCCGAAAAGGTGACTCCACACAGTGACTGCAAAATCACCTTTCAGGACAGAAACAAAATTACAGTGACAGTGTTCATGAGGTGGGGTCCCAAGAAGCACATGTGGAAAATTTGGGACCAAAGCTCCAAAATCAGCTGGGATGTCAACTAAATTGAACCCCCACTGACTGCCATTATAGGGCTTACCATCATTTCATCAGTTCCGGTTGGTCTTTGAAGAGTGAAGACATGTTCCCAGTCCACAGAAGATCACTGTTCCTGACCTGCAGAGGTAAGTAGGAGTGAGGGGGAGGTGTGGTGGGGTACACAGGGGGTGCTGGTTGGGTGAGGGGTCCAACGGAATGACAGGACCATTTTCTTTATTTTCAGGTTTTAAAAAGGCCTTGTGGGACTGTATTCTTTTTAAAGGTGGAATATAACAAAATGGATTTTGCACACTAGGCTGAGCTCCCAGTGTGCCAGAGCACTGGATGGGGATCAATGCTGACCCAGGGATTGGGCACCCAGAGGTCACTGAGAACACAGGAGCATGGGGGCCATGCATCTGACACTGGGTAGGCATCTGGTGTCAGAAACATCAAAGAAGTATTTATGGCACACTGGGGTGGGCTCCCAGTGTGTCACATTAATGTCTGGGAGGGTGATACATGCTGACATGGGATTGAGTACCCGGTGTTGGCAGGAGATGGAGAATGGAGGGTGCAGGGTGGGCAGCAGCAGTGGAAGGGAACTAATTTGTTGTCCTGTTGTGTGATTGGTTGGGAGGAGGGGACTGCCGCTGCAATGACTAACCGCCCCTGATTGCAGTGGTGGATTTCACAGAGGGTGTGTGGTGGGCAGCAGTAGTGGGAGGGAGCTAAATTGTTGTCCTGCTGTGTGACTGGTCGGAGGTAGTGGGGACTGCTGTGGCATGATGAAATTGCCCTGATTGCAGCGGCAGATTTCTTTCAAGTGTGGCACTTGCTCTGAACTGCCGTCATCGGCAGCTTCAGCATTAATTGGTGGCTGATGGATGAGCCCATTAATGTATTCACTGGATTGGCCACAACACTGCCACACCTCTGCAATGCTCCACTACCTCAATATGTTTCTTGTGCACTGCAAACATAAAAATGGATGCTATTACTTCATGTAAGGACAAAACACACAGTGAGTTAATTCAGCTCAAACAATGATTTCAACTACCTGTTTTTGCTTGCTTTAACTTCTGGTGTTGGTATTTGTCCCCCTCCCTTCCACACATGAAAGTACACTGTAAAACCACAGCCCCACTCCTTAAATATTTACCCTAGTTTCCTACTTAGCCCAAATTGACTATGTGAGGTCATGTGATTGTTGGCCCGCTCAAGCATGTGTCACACAGTGGAACTTCATCTTTAATTTGTGCTTGTATATAACTTCCCTGGTCTGTTCTGTCTGTCTTCCCCAACTCGTGTTCCCCACCACCCTTTGTAACCGACGTGAGCCTTTGCAAAAGAGTCTTTGACTCAAAGGTTTGTAATTCAAATTTCAGTAAATAAATAAATAAAATAAATAAGAGACTCATTGAACCTGAAATTGTATAGTGGGCTATGGTATTTAAGGACCTGTAGTATGTGGGTGATATCCATCATGGTGAAGTGGCTATGTTCTGCAAAGACTGTAACAATCTGCTGCCATATAAACAGGATACCATATTTTAATGCAGAATCAGAATGCCTTAGCATGGTCTTTCTCAAACTGAATCTATTTGAATGTCACAAACACTGTTATTGATGACCTTTTAAAGAAACCAAATGAAGCATTGTTGGCGATGTTGGTAGCTGTGGCAGCACTGGTGGTGACACTGGAAAGACAATAATGATTGCAGTGTTGGTGGTGACACCACTATTTCATCAAAGGCATCTAATCAGCAGCAACAGGAAGCAACAGCAGGATATAATACTCATTAAAAAGTGTGTGAGAAGTTTCTTACACATGTGCAAATATGTTTCACAAAATTAGATCGGAAACATTGTTTGACATGGCATTTGGACTGCAATGTGTTTGTGGTAAACAAAATCACATCTGTTCTTCCTAATTGTTAAAAACTAAAATCAGTGGGTAATGACAGGAACCACGGGATCACATTACAACACTCTTAAAAATGTTTTTCAATTATTTTCAGTGTCAGTGGCTCAGTAGGTACAGTAGCACACTTACCTATGGGGATGAAAGACCAGATGGTCATGGGTTCTAACCCCATGCCAAGCACTTGAGGAAATATCCAAACTGACACTATATAGTGCAGTATGGGGGTGCTGCATTGTGAGGTGATATTCTTCAAATGAGATGTCAAGCAAAGGTCCCTCCTGCCCATTTCTGCTCGCTGTCAAGTATGAAGTACTGTAAAACATTCCATGCTACTTACTGAAGAAAAGTAGGGAATTTTGTTGAATGAAAGAAAACAAATGCATCATTAACACACACTGTGCTTACACAGTATCCCAATATGCAATAAAGGAAAATAACAACAAACTATTTGAAAACAAAGTGAGAAAAAGAAACAAATATAATTTCTATATTGGAGTGAAGTACAAAACAAATTATTAGAGAAAATATTGTCCTCAGAAGTACTGTATGTGAGGTCATGGAGATTCAAAAGCACTGTCATAAAGGAATAATTAGGAAGTAGCATGATGTGTTTGCAAAGAGAGATAACTAAAAATTAAATCAAAGTAGAAAAATGCCATACAAGAATGTGTGTTGCTGGAGACTGTGGCAGAGATCCATGAACAATGTTTCGATAACACCTTAAACACATGAGAATGAAGGCATAGGCATTCTTTAGTGTATGCTCTTACAAGTGCAGCATTAATTGTAGCAACACTTCTGAACTGTCAATTAACATTTGTATTAATGATCACGCACACCTTGCTTGCCAGAGATAAATACATACTGCAAAATGGACCTTAAGGTACTCTTAAGAAAGACTGACAGGCTTATGGGGTAAAAGCTTAATGCTGTAATCTTATAGGTTACATCCACCTGGCTGCCAGGTAGACATTGCATAAAAAGTGGACCAGAAATCTACAGTGGTGGGACATTCTATTAAACATGTTCCTGGGCCTTTATTACCTGTGAACACATGGGTCAAGGGCACAATCTTTCATCAATTGATTTACAGGAATGTATTTTTACATTCATTTTTTCATAAGCTAGCTACAGTATGTAATATCTTACATTTATTTCTGAATTATGTTGTCAGTAAATTGTAATACAGCTTCGATTTTCTTCCACAAGGACAGCAGGGAGTATCAATTCTGCAGTGAAATGCACTTGAAGTACCAAATTAAAAATGTCTCCTTCACTTATATTCAGTCTCTTTGGGTGTTTTTTGCCATTGACTCAATTATATGATTATGGTTGTAATGCACTCAGTTGAAACTGAGGTGCTCATGCTATGAGATATAGAAACATAGAAACATAGAAGTTGACTGGCAGATAAGGACCGTAAGGCCCATCCAGTCTGCCCATTTCTTTTCTACCTTATAAATGTGCCATCGGCCTTTGCTCTGTCAGTGACCTATCTATTCATAGTCATTTGTATTGCTCCCTTATGCCTATCCCATGCCTGTTTGAAGCCCTGCACTGTATTCATAGCCACCACTTCTTGTGGTAAGCCATTCCATGCATCTACCACCCTTTCTGTGAAAAGAATTTCCTCACATTCCCCTTAATCGGCCTCCCTCTAATCTCATGCTGTGTCCTCTTGTCCTGCTATTTTTCTTATATTTAAACATGTTAGACTCTTTTCACCTTGTTTATGCCCTTAAGGTGTTTAAATGTCTCGATCATATCACCTCTCTCCCTCCTTTGCTCAAGGGTATACATATTGAGCTCCGTTAATCTGTCCTCATATGTCTTCTGATGCAGTCCCTGCACCATTTTGGTTGCCTTCTCTGGACTGCCTCAATTTGGTTAATGTCCTTGTGAAGGTGTGGCCTCCAATACTGCCGCATAGTACTCAGATGGGGCCCTAACCAATGTCTTGTACAGAGGGATTGTACCTCCCTCTTACGACTTGATGATACCCCTACTAATACACCCTAACACCCCCCTAGCTCACCTACTGCTTTAGAGGTCTGCTTTGATGATTTCAGGTCATCAGTGATGATGATGCCCAAGTCTCTTTTCTTCCTTTGTGACTGCTAGCAACCCTCCCAGCCTATAAGTGGCTTCAGGGTTTCTCTTCCATGTGCATGATTTTGCACTTCTTTGCATTAAATCCCAGTTGCCACTCTTCTGACCATTTTGCTAGTTTATCCAGATCTCTTCTCATTCAGCCCACCCCATCTGATCATCTACTCTGTTGCAGATCTTGGTGTCATCTGCAAACAGACAAGTCTTACCCTCTCTAGTCCATCTGCAGGTCACTAATAAAGATGTTGAATAGGACTGGCCCCAGGACTGATCCCTGAGGTACTCCACTTGTGACTTGCATCTCTTCTGACTGTATACCATTTACCACCACTCTCTGTTTTCTGCCAGTCAACCAGTTTGCCACCCAGTTGACCAACTTCTGACCCACCCGAGTCTACCCAGCTTATTTATCAATCTTCTATGTGGAACAGTGTCAAAAGCTTTGCTGAAGTCAAGGTAGGCGATATCAACTGCTCCCCTTGGTCCACCACTCTGGTTACCCAGTCAAAGAAATCAATGAGATTAGTTTGACAGGACCTTCCTTTGTAAACCCATGCTGTCTTGGATCCTGTGCCCTTATGGATTCCAGGTGTTGCACTATCCTTTCCTTAAGAGATTGCCTCCATAATCTTGCCACTACTGAGGTAAGACTGACTGGTCTGTAGTTCCCCGCCTCCTCCTGCTACCACTCTTGTGGAGCGGGATCACATGAGCCCTTCTCCAGTCTTCTGGGACCCTCCTGTGCTCAGAGACTCACTAAACAATTCTGCTAATGGCTCTGCTAGTTCCTCCTTTAGCTCCTTAAGTACCCTGGGATGTATGCCATCAGGTCCCATTGCCTTATCCAGCCTGAGCTTAGCAAGCTCTTGTAGGACCCTTTCTTTTGTGAAGGGAGTAGTGCTCACCTCCCTCCCACTGTGTCCATGATGCTGAGCTGTGGGCCCTGCCCTATCTTCTCTTCAGTAAATACTAAGCAAAAGTATCTATTTAGGATAGATGCCTTTACAGGGTCCTCCTCCTCACATGCTCCCTTTTCTCCATTAAGCTTAGCAATACCCTCTGGACTTGCTCCTTTCACTAATGTATCTATAGAAAGTCTTGTCACCTTCTTTTACTGTTAGTGTCTAGTGTTTCCTCAGTTTGGGACTTTGCCTGCCTTACTGCCTTCCCTGCTTCCCTTAGGGCAGTTTTGGTATGCCTCCTATCTTCATTCCGCTGTGTTCCCTTATATTTCCTGAAGGCCAGCCTTTTGGCTCTGACCTTTTCTGCTACTGTATTTGAGAACCAAAGTGGTTTCCTCTTCTTTGCACTTCCTTTTCTGTTCTAACACAATGGGATGTTGCTTCAAGTATTGTATCCTTAATGCTTGCCCACTTTGCCTGTACCTCCTCACCTGTGTTTCTTTTGCCAGAGCTAGCTTAACTCTGTTGGCCATCTTATCAAAGTTAAGCTCCTCTGAAGTCCCATATTTTGCCTTGGAATGGGATGATTTAGATGTAGTAGCCAAATTGAACCATACCATGTGATGGTCACTGGCCCCCAGGTGACCTTCTACCTAGAGATCTGTGATCCCTTCTATGTTAGTCAGTACTAGATCTAGGATAGCCCTGTCTCTTGTGGGTTGCTGTACCAGTTGTTTGAGGCCCTCCCCTGCAGGGAATCTACTATGAGTCTAGTTCTGGCAGATGTTCTGCTGGTATTGACCAATCTGTATCTGGCATGTTGAAGTCTCCATTATCAGAACCTCCCTTTAGCTGTCATGTTTTGTATATCTTCTAACAGTAATGTGTCTATGTCCTCCCTCTGGTCTGGGGGCCTGTAGACAACCCCAGTTCTTATGGCTGTCCCATTTCCTGTTTCCAGGGTGACCCACAGTTCTTCTGGCTCCTTATGTGTATTCTGAATTTCTGTAGCTTTGATATTTTCATTAACATACAGGGCCACTCCTCCCCCTTTTTGCACTCTCGGTCTCTTCTGAACAATACATAGCCAGGTACTGAAGTCTCCTAAGGTGGTTACTGGTAAACCACGTCTCACTAATTGCTACTATGTCCAGTTTAGCCTCTGACATTATTGCCTGCAGGTCTGGGATCTTATTTCCAGGCTGTGAGCATTTGTGTACATGATTTTCCATTGGCCAGATTTTGGTGTGTTAGTTGTTGGGTGAAGTTTGGCATTACCCCTGTGCATCGTATGGGAGACAAACCTTTTTCTTACCTGGTGATGCAAATGAACGGCAAACACGCTGAATTCCTGCTTGACCACTAGCTGAGGGGAGGGTGTTCTTCCCATTCGACGTATGGGGTGCTGCACCCCTCTCCCCATTTGCTAGTTTAAATATTCTGCAAAGACGTCAAACTTCTGCCCCAATGCACTGACTCCTGTTTAGTCAGATGCAGTCCATCAAATTTAAAGAACTTTCGCCCAGAACTGTTGCCAGTTCCTACAAATCCTAGTCCTTTTCCTGGCACCAGTCCTTGAGCCACGTGTTTAGCTCCCCTATCTCCTTCTTCTGACCTTCCGTCCATCTGCTCCCTTCTCCCAGACTGGCAGGACCTCAGAGAAGGAGATGCTGGATGAAATAGATGATAGTTTGTCACCCAGCTTAGTCAGGTGTTCCTTGGTCTCCACAACTGACCGGCTGGCGAGATCATTAGTCCCTATGTGTACTAGGACATCAATGTTTTCTCCTGCTTTGTGAACAATTTTAGCAATGCGGTCAGTGTCTTCCATGTTGATGTACCTGGGAGACATCTGGCCATCACCCCTGGCTGAGATGGTATCAACTCCTGAATCATGGAGTCTCCTATGATCAGAAGTTTTTGGATTTCCTTTGTGCTTGTTTAGTTTTGGTTCCTGATTTGGGTGAGTATTGTTGTGCTAGCTCCTGTGTCGCAGTGTCCTGCTCTGCAGTGTCTTCTGCCTCTTTATTTGATTTCAGAGATAGAGGCAGATACCTGTTTGTAGTGTTTATATGGTTTTTGAGGTAATGTGTTGGAGAGAGAGTGATGGGGCACCTGATTTGCTCTCCTAACTACCTGCCAACCTCCTGGACCAACTACCCTCTGCGGTCGAGGTTTTTCTGTTGGATGCTGGGGAAATGGCGGGTGGTTCTTATAATGTATTTCTCTTCAATATGAAATTTGAGGCGTGCAATCTCTGCCCATGCTGCCCGAGCTGAGACCTAAGATCTCCAAAGGTCCAGCATGTGGGACAGTGTCCTAAATCCTGTAAGACTGTCCTTCTGAAAATTGTTCCACAGTACCTGCAGTTAATGAAATCCATTCCAAATAAGTTGCTGGGTTTGTAACCTAGTCAGAGTAATTAGAAGGAAAAAAAGGAAAAAATGCTAGTAATGGTTTAATTGTGCTTTGTTTAACTTGTTATAACAAGTTAAATTACTAGTGCCCTGTAAATGAGATCACCTTGTGGAGGCCCCACTGATCCGCCCCTTCCTGCTCTGCCACAGGAAATGTCACAACTGTGGTACCCTATAAAAGGAGTGTAGCGTGTGGTTGGGGATGGGGTGGTGGCTGGGCCCTTCCCTGCCTAAAAAGAAGAACCACGGATGAAAGAACAAGGAGGTAAGAGCAGAAACAATCAGTCAACAACAAATGCAGTAACCTGAAAGCTTATCCTAATGTTAGATAAAACTGTAAAACCTGTAAAGCACCACCTGTAATAATTTCAGAGAAGATATACCCTGTAAGAAACACTTTGCTCCAGAGAAAATAAAGCAGTAACAGAAGATATACCTTGCAAAAGACAATTTGAATCAGAAGATTACAGCAGTAATCTGTTAGCACACACCTGTAGGCACACCTTGTAATAATGCAGAAGAAGGTATACCAGCAACAACAATTTGAATCAGAGAGAAAATAAAGCAATGAAATGTTAGCAACAAACAGTAGCAATCCCTGTGAGTAAAAAATAAAACACCACCACAGTAAATCTGCTTAGCCAAACTAAGTCTTAATCCTTCTCCCTGCTCTGGTAAGTTCTCTACTCTGCCTTTCAAGCAGTCTTAGAAGGAAAGAGCTCAGGTAAAGCTAGGTGCCTTGGCCAGCAAACCAAGTCTTCTACCTCAAGATATAAACTAACCTGACTTTTAACCCTTCTTTCTGTTGGAAATTACTGACAGTTTGCCAGCTCCACCCCACATACACACCTAATCCTTTGGAAGAGCTGTGGAGGAAAGCAATTAGCTCCTTCAATGTGAGAAGGAGACTGAAACACCTCTGAGACAACAAACCTTTTCAACAAACAAGAATAAAATAAAACACAGTGTCAAACAGTAATTTTGCTTAGCCCAATGATAAAAAGTCACAAAAATGTAAGCTCCAACCTGTAATACAGTAATTTCAGAGAAGATATACCCTGTAAGAAACACTTTGCTCCAGAGAAAATAAAGCAGTAACAGAAGATATACCTTGCAAAAGACAATTTGAATCAGAAGATTACAGCAGTAATCTGTTAGCACACACTGTAGGCACACCTTGTAATAATGCAGAAGAAGGTATACCAGCAACAACAATTTGAATCAGAGATAAATAAAGCAATGAAATGTTAGCAACAAACAGTAGCAATCCCTGTGAGTAAAAATAAAACATCACCACACAGTAAATCTGCTTAGCCAAACTAAGTCTTAATCCTTCTCCTTGCTCTGTAAGTTTCTCTACTCTGCCTTTCAAGCAGTCTTAGAAGGAAAGAGCTCAGGTGAAGCTAGGTGCCTTGTCCAGCAAAACCAAGTCTTCTACCTCTACCTTCTAAGCTGCTTCTTTTCCCATTCTTCTCTTACAGTGGAACACCATGAGAGAATCATACTATTCATAGTTTGGGTTTCCCCAGTATGACTAGAAATATATTTGTGTATAAGGAAATACTATGGAAAACAACAACTAAAGGGTGTATCATGCAACCCTCCCTGCACCTTTCAGGTAGTCTTGATTAGCAAAATCACATTTCACAGGGTTTAATCAACTGCCTCACAGCCTTCAAAAGAAAACATTTTGAATCTTTGCTTCTAGACATGACTAAGATGGACTGATGTGTGCTAAATATAAAATAAAGGGACAATTAGTGGTTTTATTGAATATACCCTTTTACAGTGGTGAGTGTAGCCCAGCAGATGTTTTGCATTCAGAAAAGGGCTGATGTCATTTTGCTGCCAAACAACATGATATAAAATTAAAAATAGGTTCCTCTGCTGAAGCCTCATTACTATGCTGTCTGTGTGTGTATAGGAAGCTGTAGAGCACTAGTTTCTCTGGCATTAGGAGTTAATTGAGCCCATAGAAAGTTAACTCATTATCTTCTGGCAGTCATTCTGTGTCAGATTACTAATGGTAGTATACATACATCATAGAAAGCCATTAGAAGTAGAATGGGTTAAACACTTACTGGAGCTTTCTGCATAACAAATAAGCTCTGCTGTGAACATCTCATTAAGCCATTTGACACAACATCCTAAGAGTAGTCATTCTGCTACTTTGAAGGACATTTCGTATGCCTGTTTCCAAATAATACACCAACTTCATTTTCTCAGGCAGGCAGTTCTGGGCTACTTTTTATATTCTACTGAATGTTCTTAACCTGCAATTTGTGACAATAGGTGTTTACATCTGACTGATAGTAACCACATTTGCTTCACTTGCAAACAGGTAGGCATGTGTGTGTCTAATTTTGTTTCACTTAGGTGACACATAGAATCTGATCAGTTCATAACATGCTGTATTGTTATTAAATAAACGGATAAATTGGGTATTTGGTTTCTTTTACAAATTAATGTTTCCTGATCATGGATATACTAAAACAAAAATTTCTCAGCAAAATGTTTAAAAATAAGGAGTTTAGCAGTAATTTAGTCGATGTGGTATAAAGAGCTTCTGCCTGAAAATTATCTAGTTTGGAGGGAGGGCTGCCACAAGCAGAATGGGACTTCATGGATGGGGAGCTGATGACAGCAGAAGAAGCTAGATGGCATTAAAAGGTTAATGGTGAGGATGTAGAAGCACCAATATTTGAGCATGACATTGGTAGAGGACTAAATGTGACTTGGGGTGGAGGATCATCAGGAATTGAATAAGTATTGGTATTTTTAGCATAATGGTTTCTGAAACTTCAACATTCAATGGGTTAGACTGTATCCATCTGTACAGTATGTCACTAAGCCACATGCAGTGGGGTATGGTAAAACCAGATCACCAGACCTGCACCAGAGCTGTAAAATCTGGACTGGGCACAGCTTGTGCAAATAATTACTGATTCACTTACTTCAGATGATCTGGTTTGGCTTTTACCTATCTGGTCTGGTCCTGGCAGTTCCGTTTTCAACCATAACAATGAAGGGTTGAAAATAGACTTCAGGAGCAGATCAGATATATAAAAGTCAGACTGAACAGTGCAGCCAGACTGACCAGACCAACAGTATTTATGCAAGTTGGACCAGTATGGCCAGTTTTGATTTTTACAGAACTGCTTTGGTTCAGGTCTGTTAGTCCAGTTTTAATCAATCAATCTTTATTTTATGTTGAAAGGTATGTGAGTAAAAATACCCTTTACACAAACATCCAGTTAAGCATAAAAAGAGAACAGAACATCAGGTCAAACAATTACACAGTAAAATACAGTATAAATAGGTCCAACATAACATTCTAATAGAGTGATCTTGAGGATATACAGAAGAAAGGGAAGCAAATAAATAACAGTGACTAATTTAGAGCGTGAGATATAGTTGGAGGTACAATTCAGGAATATGAACATTTGGGTGATGCATCGAAAATAAGAAGTGCAAGTCCTGTGGCACCCAGATCCTGCATGCGAATGAGCATTCCCACTGAGTGATCTGCCTAGGCCCCAAACACTGGGTCAAGGACTGTGTGCCCTGTGAATCCTTCAACCAGGCCACGCATTGATTAGGCACCAGAAAAAGCTTGAAGCTCACTTGCTGGAGAAATGCCTAGCTTTAATGGAAAAGAACTGCAGAATCTGCAGGAAAAATCTTCTTTTCAATGCCAGAACACAAAAAGAAGAAAAAGGACAAGGAGAGGCACAGAGACGGGAAAGGTCTCCAACCACTTGGCAGCAACCTTCAGGTACCACTGACACCAGAAGGGTCTCCACTTCAGTAAGTACCCCTACTGCCAGGTCTCCTACTGCTCGTTGATCAGACCATGGCCTCCCTGACAGCTTTATTCACTGTGTGGTCAGTGCTCTTCTTGGACTACAGAACCCCTATTGTGCTCCTTATGCCCTATCTTCAGCAGTGTCTATCACTCGCATCCAGGTAAATAAGTCACTCCACGGCCTCACCAAGGAGTTCATGGTCACAGTTGGTAGCTGGAATTCAGCTCTGCTGTTATCTGCATGGCCCAGGCTGATAAGTCGGATGTTAGCTCTTCTCTTGTCTTCATGGCTGTGGCTGATAAGTCACTTCCTGGTTCCTCTGGAGAATGTACAGTTGAGTATCTCCTGTTGGGGGTCACAGGATACCCTGATGTTGAGTTGAGCCAGTTGCTGGACCCACAACAGTATTTTCAGGGTTCCTTACTCCCACTGACCCAACCAGACACTCAAAGCTTGCCTGAAGATCAATAGTCGGAGGTGGGTACTAATCAAGAGGTTCCCTCCTCGCTGGGTCAGTTTCTTCCAGGTTCTCCCACTGGGCCTATTGTTAATTCCTCCAAGGACCTTCCATCTGGACCTCCTTAACCCAAACCCTCTTGGATAACCAGAGTCCGTTATCTTGGATTCCAGCTACCCAGACAACGGTGGGTCTTCTGTGGGATCTACTCACACCCCAATGCCAAGTGACCCTTTGACAGTTGAACCTTTGCCAGGTCAGGGTATATCTGGCACTCTGGCTATTCCTCAAATGCTGGATGACCTTCCATCAAGCCCCCAGGTGCTGAATCTTCTGGTGCCAGATATTTCTGTGGCTGATCTAGTGCCAGCCCCTTTGAATGTCCCTACAGAGCTGATGCCTGGTCCTTCTGGACCTCCTGCCGGGCCTTGAGCTCTGCCTCTGACTTGACCTATCGGCAATTTCCGGGTTATCCACCCCACAATATCCAATGTACCCTTTGCCAGGGTATCCAACACATGATCGTCAGCCCCATTATGTACCTGTGTACCAGATGCTGGGCTATGTCTAATCAAAGGGTATGCTAGGTCTGGCTTTCCCTACTCCCATCTGGCTCATGGATACCCTCAATATCAGATGCCAGGCTATCCATTATACAATCCTCCTCCTCCACCATTTCCTCCTCAGCCTCAGCCTCTGTCTCACAGCAGCCTCAGGCTCATATCCAGACAGTGTTTCAGACCCTGATTCAAGAGGCCAGGACTCAACTAGCCTTGGAGCTTGACTGTCAGAAACCAGTGGTGGCCTTTACTCCTGCATCCTTTCTGACCCCTAGATCAGCCTCTTCCATGAATTCCCACCTTTTCAGAGAAGGCTTCTCTATGGGGTGGGGATGGATGATAGGGTTTCTGGAACACAAGGGAGGGCCTCAGCACCCAACTAGGGATCTGAGGTTCAAGCAGACTCGATAGACCGTAAGGCCTAATCAGCTGGCAAATAGTATGTTAGTATGTTAGACACCAGGTCAGGGATAAAACCCAGGGCACTCCTCTAAAAGGGTTCAGACCCCAGCAGGCACTCTTGGACTCTGACACTGACTCATTCTCCAGCTCTGGTATGCATAGACCTATAAAGCCTAAGTCTAAGGAGTCTCCAAAGTCCTCTCTGGAGGACCCTTCCTTTGTAGAACTCCTCATAACTATACAAAATGCCTGTGGCTGGGCTATCCAGGAACAGGATCCAAAGCAGAAAATGCTTGTGGATCATCTAGACATGACTGACACAGCACCTATGCCCATACTGCCTTGGACTGGGCCACATGAGAGACCTGATGTCCACTATCTGGCAACAGCCTTCCTCCATTATGGCTGTTTCAAAAAAGGCAGACAAGATGTACTACCCCCAGATGTGGACACACACATTAGCCCATCCTAATGCAGACTCGGTTGTTACACAGCTGCCACAACCAGTCCTTTAAACCTAAACATTTGAGCATGTCTACATCTGAAAAGTAGTCTAAGCAGCTAGACAATTTCAGTCACAAAATCCATTCCTCCTCCACTTGTGCCTCAGGTCCCTTAATTGTGTGGCTCATGTGGTTTCCTACCAGAAATATTCCGAGACCTCACCGAGTCCAAGCTGGAAGCTATCCAGGACCAGGAGCTTAAGGCCAAGATTGCCAAGACAGTGAGAATGGCTAAAATCTCCTGTTGTCATGCCTCTGGGCCACTTATGACACAGTAGTTGCTCACACCACAGTCACTGCTGTCTGCATTAGGTGACATTCATGGCACATGACTTCTGGCCTGGCACAAGATGTCCAGACCTCCATCCTGGATGTCCCTTTCAGGGATCCATGTTATTCAGAGGTGACACCAAGGATATTTTCAATGAATTGCAGGACTGAGGTAAATCCATGAACAATGTCTGCTTGATGTATCAAGGGGTTATAAAGGGAAAACAGCCTTTTCATCAGCAACAGAGATGCCAGACAAAAAGATGCCCTGCCAAATGCCAGACCAAATGCTGGTATCCAGCATCAGAAACCCTTATTCTCCCAGAAGCCACATGATGGAGCTGTTGGCTCCCTCTGCTAGGCCTTCTTACTCATAGGGGAGCCCCTGCCTCCTCCAGATCCTCTAGAGGAACCAGTGGTAGGGGAAGATTTGCCTCCACATTCCAGAGTCACAAGACATAACCACGGACTCTTGGGTCCTTCAGTTAATAGTAAGAGGTCACACCATAGAGTTCCTAGACAGGCTTCTGGACAACCCCCAGGCCTCTCTCATTATCCTCCAAGGCACCTGTCTCTGATAGGGGAGATGATTCAGCAAAGTCAGTCATAGATCCTGTGGCTCCAGCACACATAGGAAGAGTACTACTTTCATTTCTTCCTGGTGCCCAAAAGACAGGTGACCTAAGAACCATCTTGGACCTCAGTATGCTCAACCTGTACATTGTATACAAGAGGTTCAAATGCTCACCATGCTGGGTCTTCTACCCCTGCTCCACAAGGGCCATTGGCTTTGTGCACTGGACATGCAGGATGCTTACCTGCACATCACTATCTTCCAGGCCCACCCGCCTTCTTGCTTGCCTTCCAGGAGACATTACCTGTTCAAGGCTCTCCCTTTTGGCCTATCCTCTGCACCTCTGGTTTTACCAAGAGCCTAGCAGTGGTGGCTGCAGCCCTATGCTGCAGAGGGATCTACTTGTGCCTGTATCTGGATGACTGGCTTCTGTCAGCCCCATCACAGAACAGTCTGAGAGAGTCTCTCTCCTTCACCATGGACCTCATTCCAAGACTTGGAATAACAGTCAACTATCCCAAGTCCCACCTCTCCCCCCAGTGTCTACAACTCATTTGGGGTGGTACTGGATATGGTTCAGGAGGGCCTTCCTCCCATTTTACACAGTAAAGACCCTGCAGGAACATGCCAGATTAGTGGCCAACTCACGCTGGACCACAGCCCGGTTGATTCTCCATCTTCTTGGGTTGATGGCAGCTGCAATCCCTAAAGTTCCTCTAGCCAGATGGCATATGAGAGTGACCCAATGGAATCTTTGAGTCCAATGGGATCAGTGGCTGGACAAACTGGACCACAGGGTCCTAGTGTCTGGGTACATGAAGAAGGATCTTCTTTGGTGGTAGGAGTTGTCCATCTCTCCATGGGGTTCCCTTTCAATCCCCTGCTCTTACCATGACCCTTACAATGGATGCTTCATGTCAAGGTGGGGATCCCACCTAGGAGACCATCAGACCCATGGAACATGGTCTCAGCTAAAAATGTCTCTGGAAATCAATGTGTTAGAAATGAGGGCAGTACTCATGCCTCTCGAGCCTTCCAGCATCTTCTATGTCTTGGGACACTCCTGGCTCAGACCAACAATATATCGGAGGCCTGCTACCTGAACAAACAGGGAGACACTCCCTTGTACACTCTATGCCAGGAGGTGATGTGGGTGTGGTACTGGGTAGTCCAGCATGATGTCCACCTGACTGCTGTCCATGTGCTGGGCATCAGCAACATCCTGGAAGACAGATTCAGCCACACCACTGTCATGGCTAATGAGTGGGAGCTAAATCAAGAGGTGGTCAAAAGCTTATTTGACCTCTGAGGTTGGCCAGAGATAGATCTCTTTATCTCCACATCCAATGCAAAACTACCCAATTTTTGCTGGCTCGTTCCTGGACATGGTATTTTCTGGTGAGTTGTGCTGTCTCTTTGCTGGACAGGGAGGTTCTTGTACACCTTTCCACCCTTCCCAGTGTTTCAGAGAGTTCTCCTAAAGCTACAAGTGGAAGGGGCTCCATGATTATAATGACCCCTCTTTAGCTTCATCAGATTTGTTTCCCTCTCTTTCAACAGCTATCAATAGAACCCTCAGTACCTCTGCCTCTCTGCCATGATCCTCTGACTCAGGAGCAGAGCAGACTGGTGCATCCAGGCCTCAGATCCCTCCACCTGTATGTGTGGCACCTGTGGACATATGTGGAATTACTCTCATTGTTATTATTTTTTACAAAAATTACCAACCATGCAGATGCATTTGTAAACAAGCATTTGTCAATGCCAAATGTTTGCTTGCTGGTATTAGCATTGGAAATGCAGGAGTTAGACAGATGCAGAATAGGAATGTCAGTGAAGTATTGAACTTCACATCAACCCCACCTCCATCCTGTAGAGACGGACAGGCATTAGGGTAAGAGTTTGGGTCATTGCCCAGGATGGTCATGCCATGTCACCTCACCCTATTCTGCAGACACCAACACATATTGAGGTGTGTCTTAGGGTGTTTGGCTTTACAGTCACCCCATTTCATAAGGACATACACTGAAATGGGTGCAGCATAGGTGAATGGGGTGAAGTCTGGGGCCGAAGAGTCCAAGGTACACCTCCATGCCTGTCAGTAGCTGGCGGGTGGGGTGGGATGGCATGAGCAGTACAGTGAGCAATCCAAAGGCACACCCAATGCCTGTCAGTCTGTACAGGGTAGGACGTTATGGTTAGAAACCCTAACACCTTGGGTGCTTGTTGGTATTTGCACTACAAATTTTCAACATAGCCTTTTGTGACCCCACCTCATGAAAGCATTTGTGACCTCTTCTCATGAAGAGTGGCAGTGTGATTTTGTCAATGTGTCCCAAATGTTGAGTTCCAACAGTGACCATGCCATTCTCGCTACATGTATAAAATCACAGATCGGACAGGATGTGAAGATTGACAGCTGTACTATCCATAGGGAGGTGTGAAGAGATGGCAATGTTGAAAATCTGCAGTGGGAATATTAAAAATGCTTGCACTTCTGAGCATACATGGAAACTGCACAATGTATGTGCATAACACAGTCATTTTATGGACTATCATCACCAAATTTTCAATATAGGCATTTTAGGACCTCTGCTCATGAACAGCGTCACTGTGATTTTCTTAATGTGCCCGAGACACTGATTTCCCACAGTGACCATATTCTCACGCCAGAAATGCAAAAACACATTTTGTCCAGGATATGAAAAATGACAGCTGTACTGTTCATAAGGAGGTGCTGAAAAATGGCAATGTTGAAAATCTGCAGTGAAAATATTAAACATGTGCAAAGCTACGGCGTGCATGGAAAATGTACAATGCGCTTGTAAGACAGTCTTTTAAGGACTTTCATCACAAAATTGTTAACATAGGCATTTTAGGACCTCTGCTAATGAACAGTGTCACTGTGATTTTCTTAATGTGTCCCGAACACTGATTTCTCACAGCGACCACGCTATTCTGCGCGGAAGTGCGAAAACACATTTTGGCTGGGATTTGAAAATGACAGCTGTACTGTTCATAAGGAGGTGTGTAAAATGGCAATGTTGAAAATCTGGGAGGAAAATATTGCAAATTTGCGGTTGCAGTACGTGCATAACGCTACGCCAATGCTGCATCAGTAAAACAGTCATTTCTTGGATTTTTCTCACCAACTTTGCAACATAGACTTTTCAGAGGCCACCTCATTAACACTGATACTGTTGTTTCATTAATAGATCCTGAAAGGTGATTCTGCACAGTGACAGCAAAATCACCTTTCAGGACTGAATAACGCCATGACAGTGGCTGAATTCATGAGGAGGGGTCCCAATAACCCCATTTTGAAAATTCAGTGCTAAAATTCCCAAAATGCCTGAGATATGCACCAAAGTTGAAAAAACCCTGTTTATGCTATTATACAGCTTACAGACATTTCTTCAGTTTGCGTCGGCTTAGAAGAGTGCAGGCGTGTTCCTGGTCCATCGAAGATCATCGCACTGGGCTCCAGGAGTAAGTATGGGGTGAGGGTGTGTGTGGGGAGGTAGGGTGCTCAGAGGGTGGGCAAGGTTGGTGGCGGGCCACTGGACTCAACGATTTACAGGAACAAAACAAGAACAAAATCATTGTGGGACATTTTATTTTTACTAGGGACATTGGCATGTTGGGGTGGGCTCCCACTATGCCACCTAAGTGTCTTTTGGTGGGACAAGAGCAGAGGGAATTGGGCATCCCCTTGGCACAAAGCCAACATTTTTGGGGATATAATGCTGACGGGAGTTGGCTCCCCATTGGCAAATTACTCTGGGAAGGGTGGGGAATGAAGCTGATGGGGATTGGGCCTCTGGCAGCAAACAAAAACTGTTTTGGGAGGCACATGATGCTGAGGGTGATTATTCACCCCCTTGGCACTGGGTTGTCATTATTGTTTGTGAACATGGCGGTGGCTTGCCGCCATGTACACAAACAATATTACACTAGGCAATGTTCGCAAGCAATGACAGGTCGCCCTCATTGCAGCAGAATGGCTGACACTGCAAATGACGCAGGTGGACTCTGATTGCTGTGGTGAAAACATTACAACTTGCTGGCACTTTGGAAGCCAGTGTCATCAGCACACTGTGCCTCCTTTAGCCACACCAGTGCCAAGCCCCAAATGCAATGCCTCCATTGGCTGCCACAGTGCACACATCCACAATCTGCTTTTCTCCTAGCTGCCACATAATGTTTCTTGTGCATGCACACAAGCAAACATAAAATGAATTATAATAGTGAGACTTTTGACATGTTGTTTGACTTACCATACTCATGCTTTTCTATCCACTTACTCAGTCTCCTACTTATTTCTGTCCTTCTACTAAATAATTCATGTTGCTTCATATCAAGGGGTAGTTGATGTTTATGTTGTGTGTGCCTGGGGTGGAGCAGCAATAAAAGATAAACTATGCAATGCCCTCAATAACACACCTACTCCAGTTTACTTTTACCTAACACCCATTTTAGGCATTGTACAGTAAGATCTACCTTCAAGAGAACAACTTGTAATGAAATGTGTAAGATTTACATTGTCTTTTGGGTATGTGCAAGTAATAAGACAGTCTGAAGTGTGGGTTATCTCTGATAAGAGCATGCCCAGATGCGTTGATAGACCATGAGGCACTTGCGCGGTATCTTATGCACCTGGGCGTGTTTATCAGAGATAACTCACACCCGGAGTGTCTTATTGCACTATAAAATGGGCTGTCAGTAAAAAGTTTATAAAGAAAAAATTACATTGGGGATATTAGAAAATAAAGAGATATGATTTTGTAATTTGAAACAAAAAAGTAGTCCCTGTTTATGTGTTAGAATGGAGTTTTTCATTAAAAGTTAGTAGTACTGAGTGCTGTTTGTCTATGTTTCTTATGTCAACAGAAACACAGACAGAGAAAGAAATACCAAAAGTAAGTTTATTTTGTTTTACTTTGAACACAGAGTTGTAGTTACATGGAGCTTGCAGGTTGAGTGAAAATGGCGTGTCCCTTACAAGCCACCATAGTCTTCCGTTTCCTGGTTCACATTGGAGAAACCATGTCATTTTTTGAAAAGGAAACTCCATTTAGTTTTATTTTAGAAAGAATATGGGGATTTACATTCTGTGTCTGATTCTGGGAGGGGAGTGCCTGTCACCACGTTCGTCCTCATGACTGGAGAAGGTGGATCGTACGTTAATTAGCAGTGGTAGCGATGGAGATAGCGGGCATCACAGAAACTTGTCAGTAAATTAAAATGAAGGTGAGTTTGGCAGTTTCTGTAATGATTAGTAGTGTTTACCATGGGAAAATTATGAAATTGCTGAGGTGTTTAACTTTCATGCTCTGCAGTGACAGGAAAGAGGCTCTTGCTGCTTCTTTGTTCTTGTTGCCGCAAGTTTAAACCTAGCGAAAATAGATTAATTGAACTGGTGTCTCTGATGTGCTGAGTCGCTTGGTTTTTGTTCTTCAAGGTACTTTGTTAAATATTTTTTACTGTTTTTTTTTTTGTATACTGGAGGTTGCATTGTGCTCGTGGGGGGTGGGGTGGCAGACCGGGAGACTGGGAGCTCAATGAGAAAGATATCATGTTGTGAACTGTGCCAGTCTGTGTTTGTGTTTTCGGCTGGCACAGTTCAGTTATTCCTGCTGTTGTGGTGCTCAGGAGTGGAGGGATAGTGCAGTTGGCTACTATATTATCTGATAAGGACATGGCTCAGATGATGTAGTAGCCAATCAGATGCTTGATTTCTTTAGCCCATGTTATAAACACTTTAATATAATACTAATTATGTATATATGTACTGTATAGCACTCTCTAATAAAATCAATTAAACACATCAAATGTCTTCCTAAACATGTCTCAACATTGTGTTTATCTTCCACCTTGTCACAACATGTAGTTGTCTCAGTAGTGTTTGTAATTAAGGTACAGTACCTTCATGTATATGATGGCCTGATTCTGTTGCATTGATTGCTATAAGAGTGCATAGAATACAATGTGAAACATATACAGTAGGTAACTGTAATACAGATGGTGGCATTATTTTTATATATGCCCTTTCTCAATGTACCATACTTTGATTCAGTTAGTGTATGCAATGGCAATTCATGTTTTGTTTAAGCCCATGGAACACCCTTATCTCTTAATGCATTTACAGCTGTAGTGGCACTGCCAGAACTTGTTTTGATAGTGGCCTATTCTTCCTAACTGCCACTTTTGGTTTAAAGAGCTTTTTTTCCAATTATAGATATTTTTTTTCTTTTTCCAATTGTTTAACCAGGTGAGATGCACTAAGCTGATAGCTTGTTTCCAGGTGCAACCTGGGAGCACAGGGAAGTTAGGTGACTTGCTCAGGGTCACACAGTATGCTAGTGGGGGCTGTAGGATTCAAACCCAGGTCTCCAGATTTGCAGCTCAGAGCTTTAAACCACTGTGCTATACTGCCTCCCTATATTGTACCTTACTGTGCACCCTGACAAAGATCCCAAGAATGCTCATGGCGCTACTGATACACATACCCATCCAACAGTACTGATTCAGGATCTTATGTCATGTCAGAAAAATTTGCCATAAGTTTTTTTGTAATTAATTTGACCCCTGAGATTTCCTCATATGCAGCCAAGGTACTCATTACAGGAAGAATGGATTCAATGTCTTGAAGCAGTACACACATTTCATATCATCTGCATATGCCAAAATTGTAGGGGTGTTGATATTTGAAATGTGAATACTATGAATGTTAGGATTTTGCTGAATTTTCTTTAGGATAGTCAGGTGCTGATATGTAGTAGAGGGCTAAGAGGGCAGCCTTGTCTAAGTCACCTTGGTAGTTTAACCTCCTTACTTAACCATTCATATATGTAAGGAATGATAGTGGCCTGCTGATAAAGTATAGTAATCCATCTTATGAACTGCTGTGGAATTCTGAAAAGACTTAGAATTTTCATCAAATAATTTTGAAACACTTTACAGCAGGCTTTTTCTTGATTTAGGTAGGTAACAAACTGGAAACGTTATATTTTTTTCCTTTTCAAAAGCTTACATAACATCACCAAATTATCAAAATGTTATCTAGTTGGTATTGCACAAGCCTGTGAGAGGGATATAATCATGTATGCCACATGTATCGGTTTACTGGCTAAAATGTGTGCTAAGATTTTAACATTAGTATTTAAAAGGCTGATGGTTTTCCAGTTTCACAGTTTGTTTTCACCTTTACATAAAAAGATTATATTGTTTGAGACATAGAACATAATAAAACACCTTCCATGAGCAGCTAATTATACAAGTCCACCAGGATATGACTTTATAAAATTAAGATGGAAGACCCAGAGAAGCATTGTTCTTTAACATTTTTATGGCTGTGGGTGGAGCCTACAGCCATCTTATATCTGTAGCTGGAAAATGGAGTATTGTGAAACACATGTGTTGGACTTTTCAATGTATCCTTCCATGGCAACTGAAATAAAATACTCCCTTCTTTCTGTTAAGAATATTGGAGACATACTGTACCTCTCAACATTTCTTTACCAAAATATGTGACAAGATGTGTGACAAATGAGCAAAATGTGTGACATATCATCAAACACGGCACTGCAAGCTCAGGACACTATGGCTATCATTGCACCTAGTGTTCATAATGTTTGCTGATAATTGAACACAATAGAAAATTATGAATTCCTGCTTTAAAACCTCTGTGAGAAATGTGGAATATCACTATCTTAATGTGGGACAAAGGATGTCTGAGGGTTAAAATGAGTGATGTACCTCATAATGTGTGACAGTTGAGAGGTATGGTTGGAGACATAACTCCAAGCTACTTATTAGATGCCATTAGGAAAATGAAACAGCTTGTTAAATGTTTGTTAAATATTGGTTGCCTATTAAACTTGATATTTGTTTACCCACTTCAGAATGCAATAACTTGCACATTTAAATACTTAGCATTTAACCAGCTTCTTCCTACTAGTTTCACTTGGGAATGTATTGTCTTTCAAGAAAGATTCATACCGTACTTCATAAATGTTATCCCTTTCCCAGCAAATCTATGATTTACACTGTCTTTTTAACCTCTGAAGACACTATCAGATAAACACTGTCTCAGATATATGCTTGGTCTTCAGTGAACTACCCATACTAAATATGTAGCAATCAGCAGGCATTTTTGACTATGCTTTTGGGAAAAAATATATTGAGCTACAGCAAACACACACACACACACACACACACTCACACACACACACACACGCTCTGAACACACCATCCTCATGGCCACAACATTCAAAATAAATGCTGCATTCTAACATGTTATAAAACAAGAAACTTTTTGTTTATGTCAGTGAATATAGTGAAGTTCAGTTTAGAGTAGATGCCCTTTAAATATTTCTTATCCTATATTTTGTATCCTGGATAGCATATGGGAGATGCTACATCTCATTGTCATAGGGATCTTCATTTACACATTTTTGCACTATATTTACTCAGGCTGTCCCAGATTAGATGCAAGATCTTGTTTACAGTGGGGTCATGATTTTAACATTTGAATGTATTTCTTCAGGATAGCCTAGTCCAGGGCCCCCATATTCAAGGAAATGTGTGGAGCATCCCGGAGGAAAAAGGAGATCTGCTATGTAATTCCAACAATGCACCACAGCATGATATTCAAATGTGCAGGATGTGCCAGCTGCAAGGGAATGGACCAGGGTGCACACAAATAGTATGTTGTGCAAGTCGAGAGGGCATTACCATGCATATACTGCACTGTGGCATACTCAGTGGGAATGCACCCCTGCATTCCAGAGCAGTGCTGCCCACAGTTAGACCATAAATAGCTGGCCTAACCTGGCCAGCCACCCCACAGGTGGACTGTGGAAGTGCACCAGGTAAGCAGCAGCCTGGCATCCCTGGTGGACTAGAGGAACCCCCCTCCCTCCCCAGTTGATACAAACTCCATCCTTGAAGAGCTCCACAGTGTAGGGCCCCCAGACCCTATTGCACCAGAGGAAACCACAGTCCATATCCATAGCATAGAGGACCCCACTCACCACCTTGATACATAGACACCCTTGCTTTACCTATACCCAACCTGTTGCAGAGACTGGCACTGCCCTCCACACCTGCCATGGCCAACCACTGACTGCACTAGACCTGGCTGGGTACCTGCACTCCAGAATGACCCAAGTGGCTTTACGTGCATTGGGGCACTACACAAGCTGCAGACCCACCTGTATATGCAGCCATGTTTATGTCCCTGGAAAACCGTAAGAGGGAATTTACATACCTTCATTGCATGCCTTGTCAAAGCTGTATCTTCTGCTGTCATACACAACTGCAGGCCCACACTCTCCCCATTCCTCTGTGTAACATTCCACCCTCTGGACTGCTGAGGTGTCCTGGGTGCCACAGAGTGTGGTATCCTCATGATGCCATTTGCAGTGTATGCTCCAGGCTATGGATAGTGCGTCTGTGGTTCCCTGATTCTATAAACGAATGGTAGATTGGCTGTAATATGCCTGTTCTGGACCTGTGTGAGTGGGTATAGATTTGGCTGTCACCTCACTGAGCAGTGCAACAACACCGGTGATGGATCCGTATGTGAGCGCCTGAGGTGTATGGTCACTGGGTGATATCGCCCACACACAGCTCATGCCTATGTATGACACATTCCAACATCCTACTGCCAGTGTCCGCACCTGAAAATAAGATGCTATTTCTTCTGTGAAAAATCCAGGCTAAATATATAGCAATCAGCAGGCATATTCTAGGAAAATACTGTACATTGTAAAAATGTGTAAAAGGAAGACCACGCTGAAACTTTCTCTCAGCAGATCTGCATTGTGCAAATTCATTAGAAATAATGGGTAAAAGCATCCCAAAAGCTCCACCACTATTTCAGCTCTGATCAGAGTTTGTTATAGAAGCTTTAACTTCAGTAGCAGTTATTGGACTTTTAAATCATTGTTTATGCTGGTTGGAATTTAGGTATTTGAATATCACCCATGAAGGAATCATCCTGTGCATCATGAGGGCTTATAACAAACAGGATTGTGACATGATCATGCATTATTTCCATGATTTTTGCAGTTGAGGAAGAAATGCAGGTTCTGGTGGAGGAGATAGACCTATTAGCATCAGTTTGATACCCTATTCATGTAGCCATGAAAATATCTATATCCTGCTTTCAGCCTTGTCTGCCAAATTGCATTTCTCTTTAAGCAGCTCTTCTCTGTTACATTACAGTATAAATTGATCTTCTTTTTTTTATTTTGCTATTTGGTTATTCAAATAATCTTTTCAGTACACATTTGTGAAATTAAATTATGTAACTTACATCTAATTTCAAATCTTGTTTTGATGTTCCCCACCAGTCTGTTATTGAAACATAGGTATCCACGAAAGACAGTCTTGCTAATTTTAAACTAACAATTACTGGATACAACAAGATAGTCAGATGTCGTGATAGCTATTGTACATGCAATATGTATCGAATGATCTGAGAAAAAAAGTAGTTCTGGTGGCTAGGGAGCCTCTGACACATACTTTCGCTCCTTCTCACAAATGAACCTAACACCATCTTTCAACTGGGCAGTCTGTATCATCATGTTTAAATAATTGCAGTCACTATGTAATTTTGTTGTTGTGCCCTCTTTATCCTGTAGAGGCAAGCCACAATTGAAATCCCCAAATGACTAAATGCCTTCTATGAATAAAAGGATGTTTTTTCTTAAAGTAAACCCACCCATGCATCGATGGTTTGAGAGGCATAAACATTAACAAGACAGTATTTCACACTGTTGCATTCAATATCCAACAGTAAGGCCTTGTATATTTCAAGTGCATTTTGATGGTAAAATCCTGGCTCTTTAGTAGTATACTGGGTAAACATATGAACATACAATGAAGCCAGCAGAATAAAGCCATTAGGTCTATTTAGTCTGCTCATATTGCAGGGTCCTCAGCATAAGCTACTGACCCTGCCCACCTTCCCAATCCACACTCCCTATGTTCACCCCTCCCCTGACTCATACAGCTACCCCATCATACACTTCAGTCCTCAGACCAATTTGAAACCCCTATAACTATAATTTTGTTGTCTGCCAAAGTTAATGCATGGATTTAACTTCAGTGTCTTGTGTAAACAATATACTTTCAGCTAGTCAGTTAGTATATTTAAGGTAGTAACACATGTATTTATAACATTTTATGCTACTAACATTCATGGTTTGAGTGTTTAATATTGGTCCCTACACGATAGAGGAGTAGTAAGGAATTAAGGATACTATAGAAGAGACTTTGGAGTCCTTATCCTCCTCTTTAGAATCACCCATTGCTACCTCTTACTAAGTCACTAAATCTATTTCTACTCAAAATGGAGGAGGGGTTCCAGTACTAGCTTTTTTATATATATTATCTGGACCTGCCTCAGTCATGGTTTTGAGATGTTCACCATTCCAGACTCATTCTGTTGAGGGAGGAATATTTTGTTTTCCCTGATTCCCCAATATGGACAGAGTTGTCAGCCATGGGCTAAGTTCCCATGTCAGGTTCAGGAAGAAATGTCACTTCAAAACCACTCAGCACTTGAGAATTCAAATACACTTCAGTGAGTTGCAAAAGGAACTGTTATTTTATTGAAAAAATATCAAACTGCAGTATAGACAGCATGCCAAACAACCTCCAAACTAGCTCCCCAGTGCTTCACCACACCTTGGTCGGAGCACTGAAGAGTTCTTTGGAGGTTGATTGACATCATCTCTATACTGCAGTTTGATGTTATTTTCAATAAAATGTCAGTTCTTTTTGCAACTAAGTGCATGTTTGAAATAAATTTACATCTGAACCTAGAATCCTCAAGTGCTGAGTAATTTTGGACTGATTTCTATGGAGCAGGGTTAGCAACCCTTTCAAGCACTGGGTTCATTCTCCACAGAGCACACAGTTGGAGGAGTGAGTTATTTATTTAGTTTTGCTGACCGGAAGGAGGACTAGACAATGTTTTGCTTATTTTCAACCTCGTCTGGGGAGGGGATACAGATGGATGCTAACAGAATTGAACCATATTTTAAGCTGATGGTGGTATGTTTAGTGAATGGGAAAATTTAGCCAGGGCACCTGGGAAATTCCCTATGCTTGAGGTAGAGGCGCTGTGTTGCTCTGGACAGAATGATGGCTGATAGTATGGATTTGGACGAGGTTGAAGGAGGTTCTTGGAGAGGAGCTTCCTGCAGTGCCCTACATAGAGTTTCAATGGTCAATGGGCATTCCGTTAACTTCTTCAGAGGATGAAATACCAAATTTAATGGAGAATACAACCAATATGGATATCTCTGGAGAACCTGATGACCCAGCAGCCTGAGTGTTCTTGAGAAAAGGAATAGTTCCAGGATTGGCAGCCACTTTGGAAGGGTATACCCTGTGGCAAAAGGACACCATTGTTAGTAAGCTCAGTTTGAGTGAGTCAAAAGTCGCCCATGGAGTGAGCAGCAGGATGTGGAGCAGGATGTCAGACAGGAGAAGGCTCCCAGAAGAGGGGAAAAATTGGTCTTGCACAAGGACCAGTTACAGATGGCTGGTCTCCGGAATGTGCATGTATAGTGGAGGGCTGGATACTTTCACCTGATGGTAGATTTGCCTCCCAGGGGATGCACCAACTGTGGCTCAGATTATGTCACCGCCTAAGAAGTTTGTGCAGAGAGAGCTTCTTAAAGTGTGACAGACCATACCTACACTGGAGCTCAGAAGGGACAGTGGATTTAGCAATCCAGATGTAAGGAAAAGTCATACCAAAAGGAAGTCAAATCGCCTATTGCAGGACCAGGTACTGTGCCTTTTGTTGTTGCTAATACTTGTCAACCAGTTAATGTAAACGACACTCCTCCACTTATGAGGCCTGCAGGAATTTAGTTACTGGCTAGGCCAGTTGAAGGCAAAATAATTGATGGTATGACTGCTTCTACTGAGGTCAACACCACACCTGGCCATAGGGGATGTGCAGATTAGATCAGGGCCATCTTGGGCTGAGGATGTGGATCAGCAGATGGGAGCTGCGACACTGAGCCTCTCCTGACCTCAGAACAAGAGAATAGAGGTATTCCCTCTTCCCCCTTCACCCACAGCATAATCCTAGGTGACAGATGGCAGACTTATTTGCTAACCTAGGAAAACCTAGGGAATGCAGAAATGAGGTGCAGATTAAATACAGAGGTGGACTAGAACAGTTACCGGGCAGGGTGTATGTGAACCATAGGCTTCTGAAGGAATCCATGCACTTTCTGGCAATTGATGGTTTTGCCTTGATTCATATCTCTGGGGATACTGTATTTGATGTCTTCTTTAATACACCAGTACAACTTGAAAAGTTTTGGACAAAGTAAGATTTATTGAAACAATCTCAGATATGGGATCCGTTTGAGGCAATTCCCTCAATCAACCGGCTGTGAAATTTACTACCATCCTATTTCTAAAAGAAAATGTACACGTTTCAGACATTATATACTGGGATAAACAACATGCAAACGTATTGGATCGAACTGCACCCATCATTAATAGTGAGCATATATGGACTGGAGGGTGGAAAATCAAAATAAAGTTACGGATGACTAAGCTGGCCCAGTTCTCCTTCCCAGCTGTTTCTACTTAGGACTAGATAGAGGCTTTTGCTTCTACCTGGGATAACCAAGACTTGTCATCGGTGAGGTCTTTCTCACACTTAAGTAATGCATATGAGGCCTTAATGTGCAATTTCTACTTACAGATGGGTCATCCCAGCAATCAATGCAGGGACCCACCCAAATGTAACCTCTGCAAAGAACTTGGTCGTTTGTTTTACAATGTACCTGGGCAGTGCATAATAAGGTTCCTTTTGGGATCAGGACACTTTGTGCACTCTGCACAAGAAAACCAGTCAAAGCAATCTGATGGTTCTCAAAATGTACGAAGTGGTGTGGCACAGGTGGATCAGTCCACTTTGTCTTATCTGGATGCAGTAAATTCCTCTTCTACAGATACAGTACCTATAGACATTAGGCAGGAGCCTGGTGAGGGGTCAGGGTATAGTCAGACCTGCAGCAGATCAAGTGGGTACCTCTGAACCTTCCCTATAGCCTTTGGAAATGCCTCCCACTCCAATGGAGGAAGGAATCACCATGGTGAAAGGAAAAGATGCTCTCGAGGATTGCTCCAAAGGTCAAAGTGTCCCGTACAGTGTCTCCTCTAACAACAACAAATTTGCTGTTCTTGCACTTCTTCAGAAGTGGAGGATGAAGATTCAGAAGCCTCTCAGTTGTCTCCTCCCAGAAAGACACATCAGATATGGAAGGAGAGATAGGGGATAAGATATGGACCTGGAAATTAACTCAAAAGAGAAAAGATGGGCCTTAGAAGAGTTATCCTTTCTTAACTTTCCATTTTATATGTCCCTTCCAGCTGCAGACAGTATCTCAGTTCATTCCCTAAATGTCAGCAGTGCTAAAAGTTTAGGCATGGGGTATCACATTCCAAGCATTACGAGATACATAGCAGACATCTGTTTGATACAGGATACTAGGCTCCATTCAGAGGCTGATATTTATGAAGCATGAAAGGCCTGGGTTTGGGGCTCCTTGGTTAGGTCCTTGGGGAGGAGGCCTGCTCTGGGGTGGGTGTTCTGTTCCAGAGCTCAGTACAACCTACCAAAATCTATAGGGTGGTCCCTGGGAGGTCATTATTCCTGGATGTCACCTATCATACACAAGATTTGAGGATAGATGTAGTATATGCCCCACAGACAAAGCAGGCTAGGGTTCAGCTTTTCAATCCTCCAACCATACCTTCATACACACAGAAATCTTGTTCTTGGGGGTGATTTCAATTACCCACTAGACTTACAAGATAAGACTGGTACTACCCCTAAATTGTACTGTGATACTAACTGTTTAAAATATCTTTTACTTACTGCAGATGTGAGAGACACTTTTCGGACTATACACACTGAGAGGAGGTCATACCTATTATAGGGCTTCCTGTCCTCCAGAATAGGCTATATTTTGTTTCCAAATGTTGGACTATTCTAAAGGCTACTACAATTCCTTGACTTCATCAGATCATTTTGGACTTGAAATTCAGTTGGGTTAGTTGCAATCCTACAATATAGGACTCGGTACTGGCATCTTAATGCCTCCCTCTTAACTGATATGGACATACACCACAACATAAGACAGCATTTGTTGGCCCAAGCTATGTTAGTAGCTTGGTATAACCTGTAGGGGATTGGTTGTCGGACACAAAGTCAATGATTTGTCACGTATTTAAAAATGGGGAAAGCAGAAGATTCAATCTGCTCATTTTCATTATTTGAAACTTCATAAATGCCTTTATTAGCTCATTACCAGGCAAAATATTGATCAAGTGGATAACACCTCTCAAATGTTGGTTATAAAATAAGAGATGTCTAATTATTTATATACCAAGGCACAGCCCTTATGTATGGAGCAATCAAATGCATGAAGAACAAAATCCTCCTGAGATATTTTCAACATTTTCAAGCCCAGGTAGCACAGAAAGTATGGGATGCATTCAGGGATGATTCAAGGTGTAAAGACATTTACAGTCTACTTTTGGAGCTCCCATGCCTATTGCATCACATTTTCACCATTGTTCTCTAACCTTAATTATTCAGAGATTGACTGAAGGGTGATTACTGGGATGAAGGGACCAATTTTAGAAGAGGAATCCGAATGGCTATGAGACGTTAAACTGAGGTCCCATCTGCCTGGATTGGTGGTAGTTCATGTGGATATTAATGATGCCATGGCACTTCTTGAAAAGAGTAGGGAGTTTTATTAGAATAAAAATATAGTCAACAACACACAATCAAGTTACATATAATGAGCAAAATAAATCGGAAAACAAGGAACAAATAAAGAAAAGAAAAAATTCAAAACAACAAATACATTAAATAAACTTGATAACCTGGTATAAACCAATTACCTATTTAAATTTAATAAATCTGTGAAAACCTTTCCACCAATGAGTGACTTCAACCAGATATAAATAATTGATTGTCTTTTAAATATATTTTCATTAATTCCAGAACCACAATCTGACCAAAACCTTCATAAGTAATTTTACTTTGAGAGATCACCCATTGGCACCTTGCCTGCCATAGGTAAAATCTGAGACTACTTGAAAAAATAGACAAGGTCTCTTGATGATAATGTTCTAGCCTGAGGATAAATACCTAAAACTAAAATATTGTAGGTAAGATAATTTAACTATGGTAAATTCCATTTCTTTCTAAAAAAAAAACATAATGATTTAGCATAAGAGCAATCCAACAGAAAATGTTCCATCGTTTCTTCTAAATTGATGCACTGTAGGTATGGACAGTTTCTTTCAATTTTGCTTTTATTTTGCATTACCCCAATGTTTAATCTGCCATACATTAATAACCACTGTGTTTCCCACATGTTGGGGAAGTCTTTTGTTATTCAGTTGAGCCATTATAAAAGAGTTTTTACTTGTAGGGCAATTTTAAAACTAGGTTCCATAGGGTAAATTTTGGCAGTAATCCAATTGTATAATGTACGCACTGTTTTCTTCTGTATCAGTACCTTAGTAATTTGCCATTTGTACAGTTTTGAACTGCTGACCTAAAATAAATAGGAATGTGGACATGGCTATTCAATATTGGGGCCATATTGGGCCCATACAGAAAAGATCTGCCTAAAGCTGTGTAAACCCATTCTTGTCCATCTCCCTGTTTATCCATAAGCCCAATTTAAAGTGTTTAAAAAAAAAATAAAGTGTGGAAAAACACTACTGGATCATACCTAACCCCCTCTTTTCTTTTCTAGATAAGTGTAACAGCGTTTAACAAGGTTTAATCTATTCCTCCATAACATCTGAAAAAAGGAATTATATATCTGGGTTTCAAATTGTAGAGGCAAAGGAAAAATCAATGCTATGTACTGCAAACAAGGGACAATAAATTGTTTTAAAATAAAAATTATTTTCTGTTTGGACAGTTTCCACTGTTTCCACCTTGCTATTTTCCCATCAGTTTTTTTTGGTGCAATATCCCAATTTTCAGTGGATACATTTTGTGATCTGAAAAGAACACCTAAAATAGTAAGAGGGACAGTTGATATAGAATTCCACTGAGTTGACATTCCAGATGAGTACCAGTCCCAACAATTAAACCTTTAGTTTTAGTAATATTTAATTTTGCATTAGAAATTGCTGCATATACCAAATTCAGATAAAAGATTGTCAAATGCTCCGGGTCTGTAAAAATAAATGCAGACATCATCAGCATAGGCATGAAAAGTAAATAATGACAGGAACCAGGATTAATATTCCTGGCCATCTTGGAACCTCTGTCAAACAACACAAAAGGGTCTAATGAAACAATATATAATAGAGGACTCAGGCAGCATCCTTGTCTGACACCAGTCTGTACAGAAAATTCCCATGCTGTAACCCCTTTATATGTGGATAGACTGTTGCAGGGATATATAAAAGGTGAATCAGGTTTAATAATGGAACTGGGACTCCATGTTCTTTTCTTGAAATAAATAAGGAGATGAACTCTGTCAAAAGCTTTTCTAAATCTGCTGCTACAATATAGACTGTATCTCCTGCTAGTGTTAAATGTTCAATCACATCTCTTATAACCATTAAAGCTGTTTGAATTCTTCTATCAGAAGACCACAAAACATATAAGGAGAAATGACATGCAGTGCATATAGTTTAAGGCGATTATTAATCAAAATTGTAAGTATTTTATAATCGGTATTCAAAAGTGTTACAGGCCTTGATGTCATGCCTGTCTCTGATTTAAACAAATATATCATTAATCCCTCAGAAAAAGAAACATTTATTTGAAGTCATAAAATGTTGAAAAAACAATTGAAGACAGGTCACTATTAGCTTAGAACAGACTTTATAAAATTTATTTGGAAGCCCATCCAGGCCAGGATATGTATTACTTTTAAGCTGGTGAATAGCTGATTCTATTTCAATTTCTGTAATAGGAACTTGTAAATTAAGGGCTTCCAAAGGAAATACTGGTAAACACACAGAGATAGATACTTTTCTATTGTTAAAGGCAAAATGGGAGAATGTGGGGTCAATGAACTGAAATGATACTCTATCAAAGATTCAGTGTTAGCCACAGAGTTCACAATTTGCCTGCCTCATCCTCAAAAAATCAATGTGCTTGAAATCTTTGATTTGTTTGCAAGCCTCGAAGGGATCTCCACAAGGTGATTTTTTTAGTGTTATTAGATATAGCATTGCCTGTATGGTGTATGCTTGATCATATTAGTATGATTGAATTTCCTTTTTAATTTTGTTAATCTGAACTGTATAATCTGCTCGAGATATGTTTTGATAATGTATAAAGCTTTTGTAAATGATTCCTAAGTGTGAGATATTTATGAAATTTAGTATTCCTTTTATGTTTCCAAATTTTTAAATCAGGCACCTAAATCAGTTTTGGTATCCAACCACCATTCCCCTAAATCAGTATATAAAAGTCACTGAAATGTGTGCTTTAATAATAGACTGAATTGTGTTTAGAACCAAATTATTAGTAAGAGTTGAGCTGTTTAACTTCCATCTATGATTCCATTTGGGAGACAATAAGGTAGTTTTAAGAGAAAAAATTAAAAGCAAATGATCTGAAAATTCTATAGGTTGTGCAGAAAAAGTTCCGATAGGTACATTCGAGGACACAAATAAATAATCTATGGTGGATTTATAACTACCTCATTTATAAGTGAAATCTGGGCCTTGTGTTTGGAATTTAGAACAGTTGGTCAAACCAGCCAATTGAATAATATTCCCTAGAGAGCTGGAATCACAATAAACTTTTTTGTCAATAGTCTGTTTCTTTGGAAGACTAAATTAAAGTCACCTCCCAAAACATTTTGTATGAGAAACCAAATAGGGCTGTACCGCCTTTATACAAGTCACCCTGTCTGCCTTCAACTGAGAATTATAAATATTTATGAATCTACAATCAATATTTCCCAAACATCCATTTAGAATCAAAAGTCTACCAGGAAAAATATCTATTAATTTAAATAAAGTAAAATTATATGAATTAAAGAAATCCTCACCATATGCTGTCAGTTTCAAAGGACCAAAAGGAAGGACCTCAGGGCCAATCCCTTTAAAAGGAACTATTTGATCAAGGTGTACATCCATGTTTCCTGTAGAAAACATACCTGTATTTTTTATTGGTGTGTGGATTGAAAAAGAGCTTGTCTTTTATCAGATTTTAATAAACTATGTGTATTCAAAGAACCCCAAGTCAGTGTGGTGAGATCCATGTCATAGAATATATGATGGCTTTATTTTTTCTGTTTTTTCTTTTTCTTCGGGTTTATATTCCTCAGCAAACAATCTTGAAGGGTCTTGTGATGATTTTGTGAATCTGAGTCTCCTAATTCCAACTCTGAATAACTCCAAAGAGTGCTGCATAAAATTGTTAGCCTGAAAGCTAGCCGGTTGGGGGTGCTTTAATATTCCTTGTAGATCTCCTGTGAGATTGAGGAGAGGCAGATGTAGGAACCACAAAGAGTTATCCCTGGCTTCCTTATCTTTGTAACATACAGGTTCCAACAAAGTGAAATTGGTAACATCTGCAGTAGTAATTTCTGGTTTTGGCATGACAACCAAAGAGTCTTCCTCTAAAGGGAAGATAGAGGGTTACTGGGTTCTGAATCCTGTGTATCTTGTGTAGGACTTACTTCTGTTTCAGGAGGGATGGGGAGTGGTGGAGAAGGGGTGGGAATGGGGAGGCTGGTTCCTGTGCCTGTTGAATTAACAAATCAGGACTGACACATGAGGGCTTATTTTTGCTGCCCATGGACATTCATGAAACACATGACCAAATTCTCACATAGATCACAGTGTGTGTGATTTGCACATTGCATTGTGACATGCCCTATTTCACCACAATTATCACAGTGTGGTCTATCACAGACACTGGAAAGATGAGTTTTTGAACCACACTTGTAACAGGCCCTTGGCTGCCCTTCATAAAGCAGACTCCCCTATCTCAGCCCAACAAAAAGAATTAGGGATTTGCTCCACTCCGGTATCTGTTTGTCTCAATTTAACTGTATTTCCATCCCCAGTCCAGAATATTTCAGTATCCAAAATAGGTTCAGGAGCACTTAACAACAGGGCTGTTTTCATCGACCTCTCCAAGGCCTTCGATACAGTACACCATGGACTACTAATACACCAACTACGGAATGCCGGGCTATCACCTGACTCTTCTCTCTGGTTTAAAGCTACTTAGAAGACCCAGTGCATGAACAGTCAAAGTGCAGACTCTTTCTGACATCCTGCTTGTTCACTCGGGTGTCCCCAGGGATCAAACTGGGCCCCCTCCTTTTGCCTTTCATAAACCCACTCCCTTACCACTGCTCTGAGCAGATCATACTATATGCCGATGATGCTGTTATATTCGCCACTCACAAAGATCCTGCAGCTCTTCAACACAACCTTCAACTTGGTTTCAGTTCTGTAGAGACATGGTTTCTTAATCATAAACTGGTCCTCAATGACAAGAAAACCAAATCTATGCTCTTCTGCAGCTCTCATAACCCACACAAGCTACACCACTTGGCTATCTCCACCACCAAGGGAACACTCTGGATTGGGGGTCCCTCAAATACTTAGGGATACAGCTTGACCTAATCTCTCTAAGGACTTCATGTAGATGATGTAGCTAGAGCTGCTAATACACGGCTTGGTCTCCTCTACAAACACAGACCACACCTCACGCCAGAAGCTTTGAAGGTTGCAGTCCTGAGCGCTGTGATCTCTGTAATAGACTATGGTCTCATCATTTATGGCTCGGCCACAACACAACCCTTAGACACCTCTCAACTGCCTTAAATAAGGCATGTCGGCTCATCACTGGTGCTAACCGTCTCACCCACCATGTGACCTATGCGCTCAGACCGCTGGTCTAACTATCAAACCACATAAGTTTCTCACCTGCTCCATGGTGAAAAAATCCTGTGGCCTTGCACCTTCTGGGGTCTCAACCTGTTACAACATCAAATTAACAAATGGTGCCTTAGGAGATCCACGCTACAGCTACTGAAAGTCCCCACTGTCACACTTCACAGGGACAACACTCTTTTGTTACTGAGCACCACTGTGGTTCAATGGCCTCAGCCAACCATCTCCTCTACCCCAACAATTGATATGTTTAAAACTAGGCTCCAGGACTATCTCACTACCAACAGCTCGTGTGACTGCTCAACCTAACCTTGTTTATCCACTTCACTTCCTGCTATAGTGGTCCCTCCTCCCCTCCTCACTGGATTCTACCTCACATCTTGGCATACCCAGTGCTGCACTTTTCACCTCTCCCAACCCTTCCTACATTCTTTCCCCTTCCCTCTCCCAATGACTCTGGCACTTCTTATCTGTCTATTTTCTCTGACAAATGCCGCTGGCTGCCTTGTTACAATGCTACCCTTGAATTGTATTAATCTGTACTCTGTTTGCAATGTCCACATTGTTGTAATGTATGTCTTGATGGTCCCCATAATTTGTATTTCTCTGATGTGTAACCTTTGTAAAAGAGCCAAGGCTCAAAGGTATTTGTAATCCTAGACTTGATAAATAAATAAAAAAATAAATAAGACATCACATTTTGTGATAACCAGTAGGTGATATCCTCTACATGGACCCCTCATTCCTAAACATAACTGTAACACATTTTATCAAAGGCTTAGTAAGGAGAAGAACCAAAGGGGTCCATGTGAGGAAAAACTTCACCTGCCCATATCTCTTCCAAAACAGGTCTAGTAAATAAGAAGTCAGAAAACTGACATCAAAGTTGTCCTCTCCGAGATATTTATGAAGGCAAAAACCTCCTTGGGGGAAAAATGCAAGAATCTTTCAATTAACATTTCCCCACATAATGGTCAGGTCTTTCTTTCTTTCAGTCCCCCTTTATATCGAATGCTTTTCGTTTCTCCTAGGAGCTGGTTCTTTTTAGCTCTGGAAAATAGTTCTGACATAAGAGGTTTTTGTATAGGTTCTGTGGGTTGGTTCAAATCAGGAAATGGTGCATCCGATAATCTAGAATCAGGGTTGAAGGAAAGGAGACTTTAAATTGTCAATGTAAGGTGTATCAATGTTCATATTATTCGATTCCATGATATGTCCTGCAACAGTAACTGAAGATTTTGAGTCTATTGGAGTTGCAACCCCTGATCTCCTGGTTTCCAATTTGGGTTGATTGAGAAAAGAAACCGTGGAGTCCCATGAAGGGTCTGGTAACCAAATGCCTCTGGGAGTTTGTCACCAGCCTGCTCCTACCAGAGTCTATTTGGGTGTCCAAGGATCCTTTGAATTGGTCAAATCAGTGATTTGCAAGGGTTTCCTCAGTTTGACCCAATGGGGTGTTAGGTAGGGTTTTGGATCTAACTAGGGGTTTTCCTGCCATTTGCTTATCCACTTCAAATTGTTCATTTTTGGAAAAGAAAAATAAGATTACTCTATTTGAGAGTTTGGGGTTTTTGAAATATCGGGTCAGAACTTTCAGGTTTATTTAGCATTGAAATAGCAGGTGATTTAAATACAAAACCAGGCACTTTGGTAAGTTGGGTTTGTGATGTGGTAATAATGCTGTCTGTATTCAAGCCTTCAGCTACTCCCCATCCTTCTAAAATAACCGGCAGAAGCGATATCCCCAAAGTACTTTTGTTTATACCATCCTGGATAACTGAAGACTTTTGGCACTCACTCACAGAAGCGATAGAACTGCCAGCCTTTAATAACACATTATCCATATCATAAGTAGTAGATTTAGATGATGAAACAGAAATTGACTTACTCAGCCCAAGTGAGGCCTTTGATGCTAGTGCCTCATCCGTAGTTTTGACAAGCAAGTCGGGTTGTTTGACAGGGATATGTCATCTACTTTCACTGTTGGTCCAAGACAAAGCCTTCCACACATTCCAATGGCAAAACCTCAAAGATTGTAGAAATGAAGGAGATTTTATCTTATCTCTTCCATCTTTATCATTAATTCTACTCAGATCCTCTGTAGATAAAAAAAAGGTCAAGGATTTTTCTTCAGAATCCGCTTCTGAACATGAAAGTTGAAAAGCCTCAGAATTAGCTGCAGTGGGAGATGAGGCCTATTCTCCCACCTGAGGAACATCCTCTTTATCTGGAGTCTCACACAGTGGCCATCTTGCAGTCAGCAGCAACCATACCTACTACGAGTAGAGGAGAATTTTTATGAGAAACAGAATACATAACATCAGGCAAAAAAGAAGCTCAAAAGAAATGAATAATAGATCAGCAATAATCACATTTGAAAAAACAGATATACACTCAAAAATTCAAACACATAAGAAAAATATAAACAAACTCAAAAGTATTTTTAAGAGGCTGTTTAGAACATACATAATTACCCCAACCAATTTACATGTCTCCAGAGATCATTAAACGTCCCCCTATCAAAACTCTATGTTCCATTTGTTTAAGCTGGGTCAGTGAAGCCTCATTGCTGGCTAATAATACTGATGAAAATGTATTAATGTGCTGTAATGAGAATTTGCCTTGGGCTTGCCATTAATGGTATTAAAGGCAGGCAAATATAACATTCAAAGTGCTTGGATGGTATTTCCTATAAAACCTGTATGTTCACCTAAAATTAAATAATTCATATTGAAGATGTTGTATGGGACCCATTTCCTCCTGATGGAGCAGTCTTCTCAAAATTGTTTCATATAAGTGCATGGAAGAAAGAAATGTTCTATCGTTTCCTCCTGCCCCTTGCAATCAGGCCTTAAACATTGCCTTTCCATCAAAGTTTGTGTTTCTAATTACCCTTTACCCCCAGTCTACCATAGCAGCTCAGCCACTGCATGTCCCACATGTGTTGTGAGGATTCTCTTATCTCTTAAAAGTTTCAAGGCTGAATCTAATTTGGTGGGAAGACATCTAGGAAAGTCCACCCTATGAGTATGAAATTTTGTCATTATTGTGAATAGAGCTTTCCTTTGTGAGATAAAATAATCAAACTTATTAAGTCCCGTAATCTAAACTTTTATAATTGTAGTGGTAGCATAACCTGGAACTGAAACTGCCCACAAAGTTTAGGAACCTCTGTAACCCAGGCTTCCTCAAATGTCTGAAAAAGACCCTAGTCCAAGGGTCCATAGTGAGGCAATATTTGTAACTGAAGAACCAAAAGTTGAAAATATGAAAAAAAGATGAAAAATCACTACTGGGTTAATCATGCTTAAACCTCCCTGTGAGACCGGAGATATGTAAAATCTCTTTTAATGGGATTTAGCCAACTACCCAAATCATCTGAAAACGCACTGAAAGCCTTGTTTCCAAACTACTGGGAACTGGATACAAAAAGCTAAATACAAAAACAGTGGAAGTAAAACTGTTTAATAATCTGGACTCTTTTAGTTTTCCAAATGCCCAAGACTTCCATCGTGACACCTTTTGCTCTCCCAAGAGCAATTTAGTATTCAATTATGGAAAGCCATGTCTCAGCACCAAAAAACTTCTAAAATCTTCAGAGGTCCCTTCTGCACTATTATCCAACAATAGAATCAATTGGTGGAGCAGCCAATCTGACACGCATTCCTTTTACTATAATTCAAACTAGTCCCAGACAGCTGGGCAAAATTATCAAATAAAATACAAAATCACACATGTCCCCACAATGCAAAAGCATCATGGGCTGCATATACAAATCACCACAGAATGTTATGCTAGTCCAACTTTCACATGATTTCCTATTTGAGGTGTTATTAGATTCACCCAACAAATAGAAACAAATGCAATTCTGCTTAAAGTTGGACTAGCATAACATTCTGTGTATTCTATGCAACCCATAACAAGGCACATGTGTGACTTTTATATTTTCTTGAAAACAACTTCCATCCAAATGCCCTTTGGAGTAACCCTGCCTCAGTGTTTACTGCACAGGTTCTTTGTCTTTAAAATTATCAAATAGCTGTAAGGTACAAACTCCAGAGTGTGCATTAGCCACAAAAGACACAAATCATCTGCATAAGCAGAAAGTTTCAGAATAGGGATACATCTTGAGGGAGATAAACCCACAATATCGGGTATTATTCAAAATTACTCTAACCATGGGGTCGAGACTAAAATATACAACAGGGGCTAAGGGGCACCCTTGCCTAACCCCTCTTTGTAATAAAACTGAAGTACCTAAAACATTTCTCACCAATGGATAAGTATAAGCTTGGGTGTATAAAGTTTAATACAAGTGACCAACTCTGAGGAAGACCATACCTAAATAACACCTCAAATAGAAAATCATTTAGAAACAGTATCAAAGGCCTTGGCTTGATCAAGTGCCAAGACAAAACCATATACTGTACCCTAGGATCCATATTCAAAGGCCTCCCTTAAACTTAAATTTAATTGGATGTTCCTACCAGGGACCGAACACGCTTGCACCGGATGAATAAGTTCCTCAGCAGCTTTCTGTATTTGTTTTACATAAAACATATGACACAATTTTGTAGTCAGTGTTTAACAGACTAATCAGTCTCCAATTGATAAGGAGTTTTCTATCATCTCCTTTATATAAGTAGATCAAAATGGCATTAGTAAAACAATGTGGTGTAGTGCCAGACATTATCATGTCATTATAGTAGCCACCAATATTTCACCCAACACATCTTTAAATGTTTTGAAAAATTCATTTGTGAGTCCATCATCCCCAGGAAACTCCATCCTTTAAACTAGAGATAGCCTCTAAGACTGTATGAAGCATAATAGGTCCATTTATAGTGGAAACAATGTGATCTGAAAGCTGAGGAATAGGACAGGTTACCACCTGGTCCCAAACCAATGATGAACAAAAAACACGCTAAAGAATCCATTAGAGCTTCTTTAATGATTTTCTTTCTGCAGTGGCTTATCCTGTCAAACCACAGCAGCTGCTCAGTGGATCCCATCCCAACAGAGATCTTATCCTCTGCCTGGTACAGTGAAAGGTGCAGTACTGCACAGACCCATTCATGGTATTGCACCCTCTAGCTGTCCTATACTGTGTTATTTCTCTTTTGGGGTTTTGTCATATGCTAGTAAGTGTAAGACATATTGACCTGGTAGGGTTAAAACATTCCAAGCAGAATGGATGTGGGGGCATTCATTCTGGTCGTTCAGACCAGATAAAGCAGATGGGATATGGTTTGTGTTTAACACTTTTGCTTTTCCTCTGACTAAAGCGCATAGATTTGATTCGGGTGACTATTAAGTCATTGATGGTAAATGGAAGCAGTGTTCTTTGGAGCTAGTATTAAATGTATGGGGCACAATCCAGAAGACAGAGTGAATTTAATCTCCAGTGACAGTCATACCTGTACCCCACATCCCATATCATTTTAGGAGGTCATTTTAACTGTGACCTCCCTAAATCAGGGAAGGTTGTGGAGGAAAAATTATTGTGGCACAAATGCACTTAAGAAATGTATTGATCAGGCTGACTTAATAAACTGCTCTCAGTTTTTGGATCAAAGGCCAGCTTATACTTATAATAGAGGAAGTTAACCTTGACCATAGATCATATTTATATTTCAGTATCCCTGTGCCTCACGTTAAAATCCAGTCCATTGAATTTTCAGATCACTTGATTTTACAGTTTTTTCAGTCCTCTCCCAGATCAAGAATAAAATACCAGAGGAGACTAAACACCTCCAGCTTAACTGACCCTCAAATAAAAGATAAAATCTTGTCCCTTTTATGCACAAGGGCTTCAGTGAGTGACCTGTATGAGGAACTACAGTAGGTGAATGGTTGGCTGACACTAAATTAGATATAGCTACTTGTTTTCAAAATTTTGGGAAAAATAGGGAAAAGAAAAATGTTTCAGTATCTGAAAATAAGGAACCAACTACAGTGCCTCTATACGTTGGATGCTACTAGGCAAAAATATGACTCACAAATAGACAAAATTAAACAGGGTATGAAGTCCTTCCAATATGACAAGGCAATAAATATGAGGGCAGAATTAAAATCAATAAATAAAACTCCCATAGGCCACCCTTTTGAGGCCTGCAAATCTAGAAAAGACACTGTGGCCCTCCAGTGTCTAATAGATGAATATGGAAATGTTATTATCTTCTGATGAAGGACTACACCAGGAAATAATAAAACTTACAAGCTCTCATACCATGACAGATCTTCCTCAGGTCGAAACCATGCAACATTACCTTAATGATATAGTGATTCAGGCTCGTGGAGGAGCTCCATGGCCTTAATTCACCTATTGATGGTGCAGAAATAGAAGCAGTAATAAAGAATCTGAAACTAGGTACTTCCTGGGCCCTGACAGGTTACCTAATTAATTTTATAAGACCTTTGCATCAGAATCGACTTTATGTCTCCAGGCAGTTTATACATATTTCTTTAGTACAAAATGTATTCCCTCCCTTTTTACATCAGAACTTCTCATATTTCTTTTTAAATCAGGAGATAGAAAGAATATCTCAAACTGGAGACCTATTACCATATTAAACTCATACTTTAACATTTTATCACAATTATTAAACAATAGATTAGAAGTATTGCAAACCAACTCATACATCCCACACAATTCTGTGGTTTACCAGATAGACAGATTCAACACACCTAATGGTAGCAAGAGATGTCACAGAAAATTATTTTCAAACAATAAACTAGAGAATAATGGCTAGGCTGCTGCTTAGCTAGGATCTGCAGCTTATCCATTAGGTAGGAAACGGGCAGACTGGATGGGTCAAGACAAAACCATATCCATATCCCATATCTGCCATCAAATTCTATGTTTCTATGTTTCTGTGTAGGCAAGTGTGTGTTATGGACTCTTTCACACCTGAGGTGTGTGAAGAACCATAAACATCAAGAGTGAAGCTTGAGAGGTTTATAAGGTCTTATAAAATGGGCAAAAATATAAAGCCACTGATTGGCTATTTCACCCTCTTAGCCATGTCCTTAATCCCTGATATTTTACCCAACCGGCACTAGCCTGCCAGTCTGCCCCTTCACAATAGCGAATCATTGAGCTGTGCCAAGCCAAAAGAAAAAGACAGCCTGGCACAGCTTGAGACTGGAGCGAAGCGGAAATCAGTAGTCTGAAGTGACAGGAAACATAGCCGGCAACATCCGAGTAGATGAGCATAGCATAACAGATAAAAACTAGCGCACTACCAAAATCATCTGAAACTACCAGTAGTTTCACAACACAACACATTTAAAAATAACCACACACTACTCTGTCCGATCCACAAAATGAGGCAGGCCCCAAAAACCCAAATACCTTTCAACTGCCTCTCTCTCTCCGCTGCTGTCCAGTTAAACTACGGTGAGGTAACAGAGAACATTACAGGTACCGTGACTCTACATTTTCGTCTATCATCTCCACTCTCGAACTCCACCCCTTGCCATATCTCTGTCCAACAGCCCATAAAAATACAAAATTCCCAAGCTCTAATGGCACCACAGAAAGAAAAACCTCAGACTTTGAAATATGCTAACTGAAAAGTGCTCTCTATGGCAGCCATCATGGACATGCTCGGCTCACACTAACCTGTACCGAAAAAAAAAAAGATTAAATAAATGAAAGTAAAATAACGAAAAGGAATTAAACAAGTGCTGTGGGAAAATACCAGAGAAAGGAGGACAGACAGACACCACAACAGAAATTGCTCTTTAGGGCACGCTAAGTCACATGGTGGATCACAGTCAAGGTATCAGATAATTACAATGGGGGGTAGGATTAAAAACAACAATGTGTTTCTCTTATGCCAGATACAGACTTCAGTCAACAGAAACACCAATGCCCATGAATTTAAAAATCATTTACTTTTTGTTTCTTGGCAGCATGAGGTAGAGAGCAGCATGAATTTACTAAGTACTGTGGGTCCATTAGATAACATTACATGGAGGGACTACTTTATCACTGTTACTAAAAATAAACATTTCTTATATTTTTCAGTTTCAACACTTTTTCTTTTCTTTTAAATTCAGCCTGTGGTTGTGAGCCCATTTTATAAGCTATATTTCCTGAGGGTGTGGAGCTTATCGCTTGATACATAATGCCCAGGGAAAGAGACTCTGTACAAGCTACTTCGTGCCTTAGTAAGCACTTTCATGGTTTTACTATTTATAAACTACACCTCGTCAGATGTTATTGTTTTGCATCACACACTGAGAGTGTGGAAAAAATCCATTAACACACACTTGCCTGTCCTTTATTTTTATAATTATTGATGCAAAGTGTTTCAAGAAAGAGGATAAAATATGTTCTTTTCATGTTATGCTGTTTCAGTTTTCTGAAACAATAAATGCTGGAATATAAAAAATAACTTTTAATATGGTATGGAACAAAATAACAACATTTCAACCTGAACTTTTGAATTTGAACTTTAGGGAAAACTGACTTTTTATTAGACCAGCAGTATGGTTTGCCACCTTTATGGGTTATGATTTGGAAGGAAATGTGTTCATAAATATTTTCTATTTTCACACTGAGGAACAGATTGCATCTGACAGGAGTTGGACAATACTGTGGAGTCTATACTGTGAGTAGATGCACGGGTTGCCTCAAGCCACTGCATGTAGCACTACGACAACAGTGCCAGTGAATAGAACTTTTCAAAATGTCATAATAACTTGTTTTCGGCTATTACTGCATTTGACAGATGCTTGCAAACTGTATGATAAAGGGGTCAACAGTAATTAAAATGGTTATATTATCTCTATGGACCAATGTAAAGCATTTGACAGGGTACATTACCCTTTCCTTTTCTTGCTCTCCAGCACCACGGTATCCTGAAGGAGTTCATAGAATGGATACAATTATTATATTGAGCAGCAACTGTCCATCCAGTCATTAAAGGGAACATTTCTAGGAGCATACTGATAGAAGCAGGTATAAGACAAGGCTGTCCATTAAGCCCACTCCAATATATTTTATCCCTGGACTTCTTACTGAGAAACTAAGTATTTCCTTTAACTTTCAAGGTTTGTTAGGTCCCTCAGGTCAAGATAAACTTAAAGTTCAGGCTCATGCTGATGATATTTGTGTCTTTTGTCATATGCATCTCAACCCCTATCCTTTTAGAACAGGTAGCAGACTATTCTAAGGTGACAAACTCAAACTTGAATCTGACAAAATGCAGAGGACTTTCTACTGGATCTCAGTCAAGATGCAGGAAGAATAAGTGAAATTACAATTACTTCAGATCAGCTAAAATCCTTAAAATTCTATTTGGACCATAGAACCTCTCATTAGATGACTGGGAAATTGTTTTACAAATGGTAGAAATCAATGTACAATGCTGGAAAAGCTGGAAACTTTCAAAAATAAAGAGGTACATATTATTAAAATATTTATTATCCCTACTTACTATCACGCTATGATTCCCCAAAACTGGAGACAAGATTATACTGTATGCCTGTTGTTTCCAAATGGTCTGGGGGAGCAGGCTAAACCCTGTAAAATGGTGCTATACCTACCTATTGAAAGTCCAAGAAGGGCTAGGAATGATAGATCCCTTAACTTTCTGTTTTGCCCTTTTATCTCTCAAACTATAGAGATAGGGTTTTACCAGCTAACACTTTACAACACCTACTGTATGGTGTAACAACACTTTATTTGTTTATTTCCAGTCGAGAGCAGCATTGCCCCCCAAAAAAAAATTTCTCCCATCTTAGAGTACTGGAATGTATCAGACCAGGTCTACAAAGAATTTACAAATGGAAACTGATTAAAAGCCAAATATGCCAACCTTCTGAGTCTCACCTATATAGCCACATCATGTCCCTAATCTATCCAACTGAACCTGAATTCAGAAACTGCCCCTCCGTCACTATCAACTGGGGTGTTGAAACAACTAAATAATGAAAGAATTACAGTTCATATGTGGGAGATATTGTGGCTTTCAGTTTACAGTACACTAAATATTAAGGGTAACTTAAAACATAAAGCCCAGGAAGAAAGAAACTGCCCTCATAATACTGTAATTGTCAGGATATTGAAGAATCTATGGAGCACTTTTTGTTTTCTTGCTCATGTAAAACCATTATGGGCATTTGTTGAGAAAGATGGAACCTAGATTGGTGATTACATTAACCTATGAAATGTTGATTCTAGGACGTTGTCCACAACTTTTAAGCAGATATAATCTAGGAGGTTAACTGTTTAGTTTTGTTGCCTACAATACTATTTATGGCAGGCTAGATGCAAATGAATCTTTCGTCAGAAACTTACACCTTATGAAACTTTTAGCATGCTGGTGGAACAAGCAATGACATTAGTGTACATAAAGGACATCTCTAGCCATTCTTCAGTAAAATACAGAAATGGTGAAAAGGACTGTTTATTTTTATTAAGTAAAGAGATTCCAGCCATATTGGTCCTTGCAAAACAGGAGAAGATGGAAAGTTTGATACCTTTTGTTGGACCAACAAGTGTCTTGTACAAAGATGTAATTATACACAAGTGTTCGGATCCACACAGGTCCCTTCTTCAGGTAAATAGCAAAACTTAGCTACATAAGCAGTATTTATATCCACTGTGGAGCAATTAAAAATCAAGAAGTGAAGTAGAAAGGTGATAAAGGGACAAGAGATGAAAATCTAAGATGCAAAATAAAAACATGAGAAGAAATGGGAGGCAGGCTAAGAAGGAACTGGTCAGTAGGAGATGAAAGAAGGCTAAAGGAAGATAAAAGCACACAGATAGGATCTGAGATCAGAGGCTAGCTGTAAGGGTAGAATAGACAGGAGATGCCTAACAGGCATGCCCTTCCTCATCTTACAAGTTACAATGCCAAGGGTTAAGGCATTGAGTCACTAATACTCCCATGCTCCACACAAAGTGATGCTTAGGTCTGTCACGCATGTAACTCACATGGTTCTGAGCACATCTGTGGCAGCTTCTTGGCTGCCACAAGTGAACCACAAATGCCTCATGCCCGATGTAAAGACTTCCTAGTAGATGCAAAATCCCATGGATTGATTGCCTCAGTTTTAATATTACCTCCACCCCTCAGTTCACTTACAGTTAGAATCCATGATTGGCTGTGGACCTTCTAGTCCCTCAGACCTTTGTTGAAGCAAGCATAATATGCTTATTTACCCCACACTGCGAAATAATAAAGATTGTTTTAATAGGTCTTGGTAATGAGTATGGCAATGAAAGGTTTTCACAACAATTAATTTTTGACTTGTTCATACCATTGCCAGAACCTGTCCGTGGATGTTATAGTTTTAAACCTTAAATCAAAAAGGCTTCCCCTGATACACATATTAAAGGATATATGTCTGCTGCCACAAAACCTCTCATTAGAGATATTATCACAAATGATCTTTCTGGTACGTAAACAAACAGTATTTCTGTTCTGGTCCAGCTCCCCATGGGCAGTGAATAAATCTGCCATCTTGAACCTGTTAGATATCAGAGGCACAAAGTTTGCATTATCTGTGCCCTCTTTGTGGAATCTTCAGGTATGGAAGATGACTTTCTGCGTGTTCTGTGATGTGCTTATTTGAAATTCTGGATGGGCCTTCCCTAGCATCTGTATTTAGAGATTTGTTCATACTGGGATGAACAGAGTAGAAAAGTAGTAGAGTCTTGGGTAGGTCTGATAGGACCTTGCAACATGCTGCACCAATACAAGAAGTAGCAAAGACAGAAAAAACCTTTGGGAGATAACGAATAGGTATGCACACATACAGGAAGTAGCAAAGACAGAAAAATAAATACCTTTGGGAGATAATGAATAGGTATCTTAAACACGTTGTAGATTGAGGAGGAAACAGACATGATGGGAGTGGTGCAATGCAGTGGTTGTGGAGCAGCAGTCTTCACGGAGATGTTCTGGAGGCTGCATTGTGGCCCTATTTGCAGGTACCTCTCTGGGCTGAGGGAGGAGGTTGCCTGTCTCTGAGCAGAGTTGGCCAGGCTGCAGGCAGCATCCACCCCCACTCATATATCACCGGGTCCACAGCCTGAACTTCAAGAGATGCACGGAAGAAGAGTGACTGGACCACTGTGGGCTCAGTAAGGGTGAGAGAAGTTGTCGAAAGCACACCTCCCAACCAGTTCTGCTTAGTAACTCCTACACTGTTTTGGAGGAATGGGAAAAACCCCACTCAGGGACCCGAGGCCGAGACCAGGAGGTTGGGAAAGTCCCCAGGATGAAGCCCCAGGAAAGGAGGCAGGGATCCCGGAGAAGGAAGCTTCTTCTATTGAGGACTCTGTTATACAGAGAGTGGAGTTAGGGACACCTAGCAGGGAGAGGTTGGTCAAGTGCATTCAGTAAGTGTTGCATGGAGGGGATGGGGAGCGGATCCATAGGATCCCTATGGAAATAGCTACAAGGAGCAGCAGGATGTCATTGTCCATTTGGGGATCAATGACCTGGCATGGAGAAGCATGGAGTTAGCCAGAGTCCAGAAGGATTTCAGGAAGCTAGGGGAATCTGAAACAGATAGAACACTCAGTCTCACTCTTGGAGGTGTTACCTATCCAATGAACAGAGGAGGATAGGTACTCCACATCCATACCTTCAACTCCTGGTTGAAGGATTAGTGTGGAAGGGAGGGTTTTGGCTTCATGGGGACTGGGGCCCAACCTGGAGAGATGCAAGCTTATATAAGGAGGATGGCCTGCATCTGTCCGAGAATGGGACCTTGGCCCTTAGTGAAAAGTTTAAATGCTTCAGCAGTGATCATTTAAACTGTCAAGAAGGAGATCCAGAAGGGACAGGAGGTTTAGGATCACCCCCATGGGAACATGCAGGAACATAAGCTGCCAACAGATACAGCTGAAGCAGGCAGGGAGGCGGTGAGGCAAGAGTGCGTAACCAGTGATACATGGGGGAGCACATAGGAAAGGAAGCCAGGGAGGGTAAAAGGCACTGTAGAGGGAGGACAGGAGAATAGGGAGGCACACTGTAAAACATGGAAGGTCATGTTAACAAATGCCCGTAGCCTAGAAATAAGGTTGCAGACCTGGAAGCCTTGTTGGTGGATGCAGAGCTTGACATAGTAGCAATAACAGAGATGTGATACTCTGCCAATCATGGCTGGGAAGTCAATTTACCAGGCTATGCACTGTTCAGGAGGGACAGGGAGGGTAAAAAGGGTGGCCAGTGGCCCTGTACATCAGAGATGATATAAAGGCTACAGAAGTTCAGGGAAGATGGGGGCAGCTGAGGCATATGGGTCACCATGGAGACAGGGAATGGAACAACAATACTGGGTATCCCGTGACATGGGCAACTGTGACTGGGTGCATACAAAAAGGGTGACTCAATGCGACACATATCATCAGGGCTGCCTACCAGGGAGGGTGACCGGATGGTGGGTTCATGCATATAGTGACAGGATGTAGCTACATGTCACACACATACAGGGGAGTGAGTGCACACACACACACACACACACACAGTAGGGGAGTGAGCATGCTCAGCGAGGGTGGGAGGGAGGTTTTCTGAGGGGTGATGCGCGTGAGCTGCCAAGCTGGCCTCATGGTATGGTAGATGGGTTCAGGGCCTGGGGTTCTGAAGGTGCTGGGTTTGGGTTTGGGTGCAACAACATTTTATTGTGCGGGCCTGAATTTTTTACAGTTTTGCACCCTCTCGACATGCACCCCCTGGAGTTGAGAATCCTATACTAGGGGGTGCGCAAGGCATAAAAATTATAATTGTAAGTCCCCGCATCCTTTTGTTGTGCGCCGGGGAGTACATTGCCAAAATTGATTTTCAGTAATGTGCAGTCACCCTAATGGTGATCGCCTTTCATAGGTCATTGTTATGACATAGAACCCAATATGTGGAGGGGTGATCTACTGGCCTCCGACATAGAGGGAGGAAGTTTGACAGGGAACTAGTGGAGGACATGCACAACATGGCAGCTAAAGGCAAAATACTGCTACTGGAGGATTTCAATATGGTGGACATGGATTGGATCACTCAGGTGGCTGCTTCAGTCAGAGCACAGCCATCGTAGAATCCCTGCGTGAGTTGGACTCAGGCAGCTGGTGCATGAACTGACCAGGGACAAGCCAATGCTGGACATGGTATGGACCAATGGGAACAGAGTCAAAGAATACATGTTGAAGGGCAGCTTGTGTCAAGTGTCCACTGCATGGTGTAGTTCAGCATGACATCTTGGACTCAAGTATGCTACACAAGGCAGATTTTAGGAGGGTGGATTTCACTGAAATGGATAGATGTATACAAGCTGTCCTGGGGAAGGAGAGGTAATAGAGTGGATAGAGGAACAATTGAAGAAATTGAAAGGAGCTATAGTGGGGATACTGAACCAATACTTCTGTTCAGTATTCACTGGAGAAGTCAAGGACCACAGATGGGTAGCATAGGCATTGGGTGGAGTGGACACCAGTCCATTCACAGTGGAGATTCCTGGAAGAAAACACAAAGCTGAAGGTGGATAAGGCCATGGGGCCAGATGGCGTCCACCCAAGAATATTAAGGGAGCTGTGAAAGGAACTAGCAGTGCTTCTGGCAGCCCTGTTCAGGTAGTCATTCAACATGGGTGAGATTGCAGAGGATTGGAGGTGGGTACATGTAGTCCCACTGCACAAAAGCAGCAGTAGGGAGGAGGCGGGGAACTACAGGGCAGTCAGCTTCACCTCAGTGGTGGGAAAAGATCATGGAGACACTGCTGAATAAGGATAGCAACACACGTGGAATCCAGGAGTGTTCAGGATCTGAGGCAACATGGATTCACAGCAGGAAGATCATGTCAATAGAATCTGATAGATATTTTTGATTGGGTGACATGGGAAGTATATCAAGGAGGGCAGTAGACATTGCCTACCTAGATTTCAGCAAAGCCTTCAATACCATCCTACATAGAAGGCTGGTTAAGAAGATGGATTGTCTGGGCATGGGAGACAAGGTAGTGAACTGGGTTAGGAACTGGTTAACAGACAGGAGAGCTATAGGTTGGGGGTTGACTGTCACCAAGGAGGAAAGGGACCTGGGGTTATCATCTCTGATGATCTTAAGGTATCAAAGCAATGCACAAAGGTGGTGTGGGTGCCAGTGGCATGCTGGGGTGCCTAGGCAGGGGCATCACTAGCCGAAGCCAAGAGGTGGTGATGCCATTGTTTCAAAAACATTGGTAAGGCCTCACTGAGTACTGTGTGCAGTTTTGGAGGCAACACCTGCACAAGGACACAAACAAGATGGAGACTATCAAGAGAAGGGCAACAAAGATGGTGCAGGGCTTGCACCACAAAACATATGAGGAGAGACTAAGGGACCTCAATATGTACTCACTGGAGGTGTGAGAAAGGGCGGGAGACATGACTGAAACTTTCAAGTTCCTCATGGGCATAAACAAGGTGCAGATGGGGTCCTTTTCCAGTGTAAAAAAGTTCTAGAACAAGAGGCACACTGTGAAATTGGAGGGTAGATTAAGAAATAATGTGGGAATGTTTTTCTACATGGAAAGGGTAGCTTCAAATAGTCTGCCTTAGGAGGTAGTGGGACAAGCACAGTGGAGGAGTTTAAGCATGCCTGGAACAGGCACAAGGGAACCTTGAGAGGGAAGGAATGATGAAAAGCCATTGATCAAATAGGGTCAGTGACCAGATAAAATGTATAGGGCCTACAGGCAGACTGGATGGGCCTAGTGGTCCTTTTCTGCTGACAATTTTATGTTTCTACAGTATGTTTCTATGTCTTGTGTATTGGAGGATGAAAAGTGATTTATACTCTTCTAAAGTGAACTGTTCAATGCAGAAGCTGTAGAGAAAGTCTGTGCAGGGCAAGCCACTATGGTGTGCAATTCTATGTCCCATATCATTTTGCAAATTTCCAGAGAGAGCATGTACAGTACATGGCCCAGGGCTTTACATGCAGCTGCATTTATTTATTGTTTACCGGTAGGTGCACTAGCCATAAAATGACAATTTTCAGGCACGACCTGGGACCTTTGTCTCTTCACAGCATGTTTTATCAGTGTGCCTCACAGAAACTGTGTGCTAGTCTTGAAAACCACTCCCCAATTCTGCAATCTTTCCTCAGTAGAGATGAGGAGCTTGATATTCAAAGCCCTGTTAGACCAGAGCATCTTGCATTGATGGCCTGACTGCAGCAAACTCAGGTTTGCCAGGGACCCTGCACCCAATTCTGTAAGAATGGGGTCCTGGTGCCAAACATCCGGAGTCTGCCACAAGTCACACTCTGCGCTGAACACCTGGTGCACAGGTGGGTAATGGCACAGACTGCAGCCATGCTGGGCAGCATTGGTGGCCATAGATGGAACTTGCTGGTTGCTGACAGGGTTCATGGAGGGTGGGCTGGGGCAGGTTGGGGGTGGAGGTGTGGCGACTGACCACAGCTCTATCCTTGATGGCCTGTGGGGGGCATATTGTGACTTGCTGAAGGGGTAAGTACCTCACAAACAGTGGCTAACCCACTTCGCAACACTTTGCTGGATGCAGGAGGGTAGCAGATGCCCATTGTTAGGGGCAGTAAGGGGGACATGGCCACTGTCCACCATGGCTGGTCTAATTCTGATGGCCTGTGCTCCCCTTGCCAGGGGTTGCAGGATCCCAATTAAGGGGATACTGCAGCTCAGCCCTGTAACAAGGCCCACTCCACTGTACCACACCATTGTGTCTGTCACAAGGATGGTGCAAGAATGGCCTGTGCAGGTAGACCACCAAGTGCTGCAGGGGTCATCTGAAGATTGGGACTGGCACAAGGTGAGGAACAAGGTGCTCCATGCACCATTTCTTCATAATGCAAGCCCCTTGTGCCAGTCTCAAGCCTTTGAAAATTGAGCATAAGGTCTGTATTGCATCGTGATGTTGCAGTACTGTCTTTTAGGGGTTCAGTGAAATGTCTCCAGTCCAACCAATATGTTTCTCCCCGAGAAAAAACAATGTTGCCTTGCCTGGTTGTGTTTCTGCCCAGCTCCCTTTTCTGCAATTACCTCATTTCATTTCATTTTCACTTTATTTTGTTGTTCAGAGAGGTATACTGGAATACAATGCCATTTACAGGTATGACGAAGGTCAGATGCAGAGGATACTTCAACAAATGGTAATGGTAGGGACTATAAACTTCCACCTCAGTTAAACATACAAGTTTGATGCATCAGTACTGTGATAGATAGGAACAATAAAGTTTCACATCAATTAAACAATACAGTAATTTGGTACAAGTATTAGGAAGATTCACATTTAGATAGTCCAATCAGGTAGGTTGACAATGCTGAGAAAAAGCATTATAAGAAGGCAGACACCTAATGTGAGAATTTCATTCCAAATGGATGCCAGAGTGAGCAAACATTCATTGGCCACTTAGAGTACATGAAAATGGAACATTTAAAAGGTGTTGGTCTTGTGAACAGCATGAGTTGAAGGTTGGTACACAGTCCAAAGAGACTTGGACTAAGTAGATGGGGTACCAGCCTTCTGGATCCTGTAAACAAGTTGGGACAAGGATAACTTGTAGTTCAAGGGGACAGGAAGCCAATCCAATCTTCCATGTGTCTAGCAAAGATGTATCATACTTGGAGCTGTTAATGCAAATCTCCCTATCATCTTGTAGTAACACTGCTTTTTAGACAAGATATTTGTTGGGCCAGTGTCAGTCACTGTTGCTGCATAGTTAATTAGTGGTAGTAGGTTTTGGTTAACAATCTCCATTCTGTTCTCAGATGTTATACAAGCATTTGTCAATGTCAAATGTTGTTGTTGCACTAGCATTAGCAGTGGCAGAGCTAGAGATGCATAGCACTGTGATTTTGTTAATGTGCCCCAAAGGTGATTTTCTACAGCGAGCACACCATTGTGCACCCCAGCTGTGGAAACACGTTCGGAGCACTAATAAGAAATGCCAGCTGGACTGTTGACAAGGAGTTGTGCACAAATGCCAGTGGTGAAAATGTAACATGAAAATATTGCAGATTTACAAAGTTACAAAGGGTGCGTGGAAACTGCACAGCATACTTACAACACAGTCATTTTATGGACTTTCAGCACCACATTTTCAACATAGGCATTTTAGGACATCTGCTCATAAACAGTGTCACTGTCATTTCCTGAAACTGTCCTGAAAACTGATTTTGCACAGCGACCGTGCAATTCTGCACCAGGCGTGCGAAAACACATTCAACCAGCTATACTGTTCATAAGAAGGTGTAGAAAAATGCCAGTGATGAACAGCTGGGTGAAACTATTACAAATTCACAAAGTCACGGCGTGTGTGCAAACTGCATAATGCACGCTCGTAAAACACTCATTTATTGATTTTCATCCCCAAATTTTCAATGTAGGCATTTTAGGACATCTGTTAATGAACATTGTCATTGCCATTTTATAATGTTCCTCGAACATGGGCTTTCCACAGTGACTGCGCTATTCTGCGCCAGAACTGCGAAAACAGATTTTGGTCAGGATGTGAAAATGACAGCTATGCTGTTCATTAGGAGGTGCAGAACAATGGCACTGTTGAAAATCTAGAATGAAAATATTATAAGTTTGTGAACTTACGGCGTGCACATAAACTATACAGCGCAGCTCGTAACACAGTCATTTATAGATATTGTCACCAAATTTTCCAGCACAGGCATTTTAGGACCTCTACCCATGAACAGTGTCACTGTCATTTTCGTAATGTGTCCTGAACACTGATTTTGCACAGCGACCGCACTATTCTGCACCAGAAGTGCGAAAACACATTTCCGCCAGGATGTGAAAAATGACAGCAGTACGGTTCACAAGAAGGTGTGGTAAAGGCCAATGCTAAGAATCTGGCATGAAAATATTGTGAATGCGCTAACTTATGGGCGTGTGTAGCAACTGCGCAATGCATGCTCATGAAACAGACATTTCTTGGTTTTTCCACCAAATTTGCAACATAGGCTTTTTGAGACCCCTCCCCATGAACAATGGTACTGTCATTTTGTTACTCAGCCCCAAAGGTGATTCCATACAGTGACTGTAGAAAGCACCTTTCGGGACAGAATAACATCATGACAGTGCAAGAACCATGAGAAGAGTCCCTAAACCTATGTTGAAAATTTAGACCAAAATCACCAAAATACCTCAGATATGCAGCAAAGTTGAAAACACCCAATGTATTCCATTATACAGCTTACCGGCATTTCTTCAGTTAGCGGTCGGCTTTGAAGAGTGCAGATGTGTTCCCGGTCCACTGAAGATCATCACGCCAGACTCTGGAGGTAAGTATGGGGTGGGGTGTGTGGGAGGCAGGGTGTGCAGAAGGTGGGTGTGGGTGGAGGGCACAGAGACAATGAGGGACCGTTTTCATTTTACAGGAAAAAAAACAAATTAGACATCGCGGGACAGTTTTTTTTTAGGGATTTGGAATGCTGGGGTGGGCTCCCAGTGCACCACCTAACTGTTAGGGGGTCTGTAGCCGATGGGGATTGGGCACCTCTCGGCACACAACACGGAGGGGGATGTTATGCCGATGGGGATTGGGCACCACCGTTGGCACACAAAGAAGCGGAGGGCAGAACCATGGGGATTGGGCACCTCCTTGGCATTTAAAAATGGGTGGTTCATTATGCTGATGGGAGTGGGCTCCCTCATCGACACACAAGGAAAGTGGGGAGGAAAGAGCCGAAGAGATTGGGCACCTCGGCATATAACAAATGGCGGGAGGTGCTTTATGCTGACGGGAGTGGACTCTCCATTGGCACATACATAGGGGCAGGGCAAACTGACAGGGATTGGACACCCCTGAAGTCAGCAGTTTGTGACCAGTGTGGTGAGAACATCAAGGAAGGCCTGGCTCCATCTGATGAGCTTTGCTCACATTGCAGTGGACCTTTTCTTAGATGTGCTAGCCACATTATGTATGCATCGTGTGGTGCCGGCATGCAGGCTGATTAGGAATGTGGACGCACCTATTGATGAATGCCCTGCATTTGCCCAATAGCTATCACGCCTCCAAATCCCCACTGTTGCAAGATGTTGGCTGTGCAAGCACGCCAACATAAAATTGAATTGTTTATAGAATGGCACTCTCTTCATGAATTTTCAATGTGACCATATCAATGTGGGGCCAAAGTTCAAGTTGGGGTCCAAAGATACCTCAAGATATTTAAAAAGGAAACATTTTCATACTTAAAACCATATAGTGCCACCACATTTAGACTATTATCATGGTCTCTCAATCTGGAGTGAATCCTAAAGATTATTGTCTTAGTTATTGATAGGTTAAGTACCATGATATTTCTACATAATCAGGTCTGTATTAAAACCAGTTCTCTAGTCAAAACCACTTCTAACTCAGCAGCAGATGATCCATGACAGTATATAACTGCATCAGCAACATAACGTTTTATTTTTTCTTTACTAACAACTGTCCTTATTGGGTCAAAGAAACATGTCCATGTTTCTTTAATCCTCTCTTCCTGTGACTTGTTTAAACTTGTGCTCAAGACTACCAGTATCTTTTCACAGGGTCACCTCCAGCAACATGGCTGAGCACTTTGAACTGCCTGTGTGCTCTGTGCTATGTTCTGACCGCCCATCTTTGAGCTCTGTAGTGCTGCATTAGTTCTAGGCAAGTTTGTAGGATTTCTAATACAAAGAGGGTGGGCAAGTGTTGTGCATTTCCTGAGGAGTGCAAACTGCAGTAGCAGGGCTCCAAGTAGTTTTATCATTTCTGCAGCAGTCATTATCTTGGCAAGACCAAGGGCTGTTCCAGGATTCCATCCAAAACCAGGAGGAGGATTTTTTTTTCCAACCAGAAACCACTAACTCTGCTTCACCGGACCATTTGATTTTGACACTTGAGTGAGGCCTTGCTGGGCATCCTCTTCACATACCCAACTGCTTTGACACAAGTTTCCTTTAATCTTTTGACACTGTCAAAACAGTGTCTGACAGTGTCATTGAAGATGTTAGTCCTTTTTAGGCATGTGCTATCTTTAGCAGTTTGGACTCTGGCAATCTCTTCATCTTCCTCAGCAAGTAATTCCAATAAATTGACTTTTCTGGCTGACATTCTGATGGCAAGCAAAGTCTCAGCATTGTGGGCTATAGGACTACAACTAATGTCCATGTCTCATTCTTCAGTACCAGCATTTTTCTCAGGTATCAACTGTGTGATTACCTGTTCACCAGGTGAGTTGTCCAGGTCCATACTTTCTTCCAGAACAGAAGTAGTAACCACTGTATCATACTGAACAGTATACGATGCATCGTGTAGCACAGAGGTCAGAATTTTGGAGGCTAGCAAGATGGCTGGAAGAATAGGGACATTTGTATAAAAAAATAAACAGAAACAAAACATCAACAAACGAAAAACAAAATAACCAATAACCCAACAATACTTTCCTCTCCACCAACATACAGTACATGCAAAACTGATTCAAGCAAATAAACAAAACAATCCAAACAAACAGAAAGTAAACCACTAAATTCTACTGAAAATTATCTAATTAGTTTAAACCTACAGCTTCAAGGAAAACTACTTAAATTAACCTACACATAGTCAGCTTGCAGGATTAATGGATCACATGTAGGCTAACCCTTGCAGAAAGTACAGGAACATGAAGCAGCACCTATTATATTGTAACCAAATGAAAGAAAAAAATAGCATAGATTAGAATACCTCTATACAAAATGAACACCTTCCCAAAGCTGGTTTACCTCTTTATCAGAGCAGCATGCTAAATCCCTTGCATAGACCTTTTGAATGCTACTTCACTAAAGTACTAAAGGAAATGTAGAATCATGGAATCATAGAACTCAGCAGGCAGAAAAGGACCACTTGGCCCATTCAGTCTGCCCGTAACCCTCCCTAGGAAGATCCCCTGCCCCTTTCCAGTCTGCATTCAACCCACCAGCCCCATGTGCTTGTCCCAGGTCACCCCACTATATCCTCCCCCACCACCCATTCTGGCAGCCTATTCCATGACTCCACCACCCTCCTCGATAAAGAACCTCCTGATGTCCCATCTGAATCTGCAGTCTTCATTGTGCTTGCTATCAATAGAACTTCAGGCAGGAAAAGCCCACTATTAAGTTGTTTTTATTCCACATACATGATCTCTGTGGAAAATCATCTAGAACCAGGCACTCATCGATGAGTCTTTCCAGCCAAGGAAGATGCCATCTGAGAGCTAGAAACTTCAATAAGTTTTTGTAAAATGGCAGTCAAAACAAAAATGTTACATTGATTCATAGGCTGCATTATAGTCAGGATATGGACATGATCTTTCCTCTACTGCCTTGTGTTTATTATAATCCCTGCCATTTGATTTCCAATAGGAGCACAGCCATGATTTATCACTAATATGTTTTTAACAGGAATGCATAACTTAAATTCAGGATCCTGGGGCCATTTCTAGCTTTTAACAAATTGTATAATTGTCTCATTGAGTAAGACACTATCTTTTTGTTACCTCCATTTATACAGTTTCTTGACAGTCGGTATTGAAAAAACAACTGGAACTTAGAACCATTATGTAAGTTGCAAAGCTTGATCTGCCATAATGTTATGAAACTACCTATATTCCCACAAATCCATGACTTGGCTGTTGAATCTCTTACAGATAAAGCTACCTCCAAGTGCCAGACAAAACAACATTGTTTGTACAAACACAACTGGATTTAACATACTAACACCTCCCTTACTCTTATGTAGATACGTCATTTCCTGCTTTATGGAATTACGTGGTTACCCAAAACAACTAAAAAATTACTCATTTGTTTAGTTTTCATCTTTATCAGTAATGGAAAAAACACAACTTATGTAAAGCAAACAAGAAAATAAAATTGATGAATGATATCCACCATCACTGCTACCTTGTGACTTTTTCACAGGTGATTTATATATCTAAACAAGTGTTCTGAGCCATGTCACCATCTCCAGACTTGATTCCTACAATTTAATTAAGGTCCTGTAAAATTTCAATACTGGCTACCTGCGTTATTAAAGCCAATGGTTTCCTAGTTTAATCCTAACACATTTTCTACATATTGACTAGAACCTGACACTGCTGAGTACTTTGGCATAATATCTAGCAGCTTACGCACATGTTGGTCACTGTTCACAATACACATACAGTATATCATCAGCAGATGCAATTGCTTTCAGTACCCCATCCCCAGTGATGGTGGAATTCTCTTTATCTGTTAAGAATGAATGATCTGTCAACTAAGCAGGTCCAGTGAGAATATGTACAAAACAAGGACACACGGCATCCTTGTCTTACCCTTATCTTAATCACTGATTTTCCCTATAGTACTTGGAAACAAATGGAACCACTAATAGGAGGTATAGCACAGTGATTTAAGGCTCTGAGCTGCAAACCTGGATACCTGGGTTGAATCCCTCAACCTCCACTTGCATATTGTGTGACCCTGAACAAGTCACTTAACTTCCTTGTGCTCCCAGGTTGCACCTGTAAACAAGCTTCAGCTTAGTGTGTCACTCCTGGTTAAAAAAAAAAATAATAATAAAAAATAAATAAATAACTCATGCATTGGCCTAAAGTGTCTTAATCCAGGCAACAAATTCTGTCAGAAGACCATACCAGAGCAAGGCCTGACAGAAATAGTCATGGTTGACCCTATCAAAAGCTTTACATAGAGCAATTGATGCTAAGTGTCCAGAACATTTAGTCTTTCTGCAATATTCCAACACTTCTTTTATATTAAACACATTTTCCTTTTCTTTTATTGATGGTACTGAACAAATCTGGATTGGGTTGATCAGATATGGTGCAATCTCCTGTAATCTGTTGTCTAATATGTTTGTCAAAATATTAAAATTGGCATTCAATAAACAAATTGGACTCCATTTTGTATATTTGTCCTCTCCCACACTTCAATAAAAATAGTGAGGCTCCAGCAAAGGATGAAGGGTCTATTTTAGTACTCAAAAAATATACAAATACTAAGGTCAATAATTCAACCAATTTTGCAGAAAAAACTTTACAAAACTCATTAGGTATTTCATCCCACCCTGGTAATACTCCATTTTTTTTCAGATTTTATAACAGAAGTAGCCTCTTGTTTAGAAATTGGAGCTACTGTATCAATATGGGCAAGGTAAATTTTATTTTATGGCTGCCAAATCCTGGAGGCTCTGGGCACCTAGCAATAATACAAATAATAATATTAAAAGAGTAAAATGCAGGATACACATAATATACAGATTTAAGATACTAAAAGTGCATCATGAGAAGCATAGGGTATTAATACTTTCAGTCAGCAGGCAGGCAGATCAGGTAATCTCCTCCGGGTAAGCCAGGTGTGAAAGGTGGGCTTTAGCCTCTGCTTGAATACTCAATGGAAGTGGCCTCCTGGACTGCAAATGGTAGCGAGTTCCACAGGGTTGGCCCAGAGACACTAAAGGCACATTTGCCAGATGTCTTGAGCTGAACCCTGAGAACATCCAGAAGGTCACTGGAGAAGGAACGGAGAGAGCAGACCGAGGTGGCATGTGTGAGGAGCTCAGCTAGGTAGCCTGGGCACAGTCCATATAGGGCCTAAGAGTGAGGAAGCCCACCTTGAAAAGGACCCTCCATCAGAAAAGCTGCCAGTGCAGAGCTCGTGGGACTGGGGTCACATGACTGGACCTGGACAGGCCCATCAGTAACCAAGCCGCTGTGTTCTGCACTAGCTGCAGCCTGCATGGAGAGTTCCTCCCATGACCCCAAAGTACAGAGAATTACAGTAGTCAAGCCTCGAGGTAACAAGGCTCTCTCAGTGCTCTGGGATCCACAACAACCAAATGCAATACAGATTTGGGGAGAGGTAATTTTTCTACCAAGGCCCATTACTTTGGAATACACTGCCAGTAGAATTGAGAAGTTATGATGGAAATAGGAATGCAGGTCAGATTAAGAATTGGTATGGGCTAGGTAGGATAAAACCTGATTTGTTACATACAAAGAATAAGTAAAATGAAGTAGCAATAGTGCAAAATGTGTCTGTCCTGTTGAAGTATTGTTTATTTATTAAGGATTGTTGACTGGTGTTTCTGTAGCTATTTTATACTGTTTAGGAATCGTCTATGTTGGATATGTATTTATTTATAATATGTGTGAAATTGCATTGTGTAAATGCTTGTATTCTCATGGATCTAACTGAAATGAGTTTCAACTCAGTTGAGTAACCGTTTCATTATTTATAATGAATAAAACTTTACCTACTTACTAAAGGGCAAAACATTACAACTTTGCACTTTTATTGGTAGATAAAGCAAGCAACTAATGGATTATTAAGGAATCATACTTCTGGGACATGGCAGAAGAGCAGCAAATGTACTTGACATGTGGCTGTCCTGTTTACTCAGGAGAGAACCAAAGATGCAGAACACAGCCTTCCTACAGACAATCATACCTTTAGATTTCAATGCAGTAAGCCTAAGTTTCCACTGAAATCACTGTAGGTTTTTATTATTATTTTATTTTATGTATCTATAGGCAAAGAAAGTATGTCATTGCCAGCAGTCAGTTTATTTTCAAATGCTATGAGTTGTGCCTGATGCATAGCAATAGTATGTGTGTGTGTGTGGGGGTCCAACATACATGGGGTAGAATAGGGATGGTAATGAGCTGCATAGAGAATTGAAAATGTGAAAATAAGAAGTTCACTATTAACCTGAATTCCTCTAAAGAACTAATTGATGTAGAAAAGTAACTAGAGAAACTAACCTCCCACTTGGCCATTCTCTGTAAGCACAGTACCAGCCTTGCATACAGATGTTGAGGAGTTGGGATGGGTGTGTGGTATATACCTATGGGTGATCACACACTGTTATATTAACATCTAACTCAGAAACAGCAAACTCAAGTCAAACTTTATTGCAATATATTAAGACTGTTTTACCCCCGCCACACACACACACACACACACACACACACACACACACACACAGACTTGTAAGATATTCTGCTGAATTTACCTGGTATATTATGGAACTCACCATTAAGTCATGCGATGGAGCGGATTGCCAAAGATATTGTCAAAGTAACCACGCAACCAGAGGGGTTGAGTATGCGCACACTAGGCACCCCCTGATAAGGCATGCATGTTTAGCACCAGAACTAAATGAACAGCAAGTTCCAACAGTAGTAAACAACCGTGCAGCCTAACCCACAATGCCCACTTCTAGTTGGAGCTGATGGGGTGGAGCAAATTGTTTCACAGCAGGAGCGTTAAAGCTACTTGGATGGGCCTCTCACCAGAATATTACTACAGATTCAAAGGCAGTGAGCTGATCTCCTCCACAGCTCCAATTTAGCGTGCATCAAACCCATGGCCAACTGGCAGGGTTCAAAAGTGGATGCCAAATTGCATGCAGTACGGACTAGTTGTCCCAGAACTCCCCTGCTTCCTGTTGTGAAGCCAATAAACCCCTTTTGGGGGTTGCTTTGCACACATGCAGTGAGTAACCTGCCAACATGCCTGATTTATCTACCTCATATTGCTAATTCTAGGTATAACAGCAAAGAACAATGATTGTGTAACACTTTACAAGAATGTTTTGTCCTTGCACAGCTATTAAAACCTTGGATCACAGACAGACAGCAGCACTGGATGAGAGCATTGCATGGACCAAAGGTCTTGGGGCTAGCCCCACCTATCTGTGTCCCAGACCAGAGTCTGGGGTGATAGGCTCCAGCAGGCCCCATCCTTGTTATTCTCTGTTTAAGTTATAGTTAGTGTTATAGTTAGATTATGTGTTAGTAATAGCCTTACTAGTAACCCTATCATTACTCCTAGAAATTTTCAGACATGTAGTTGTTGTGTTTTTGTATATGCTTTTGTTAAACCACGCTTTCCCCAGCAGACAATTAAACTTCTCAGTCAAATACTGTTGCTAATCTTGCCACACCAACTGAGGGGGTCACCAGGAGCAGAAGACTTCAAGGTAACCAACCTAATCCCAAAATGACTACTGAATGCCAGCAGACCCACGGGTGGGCGGGACAGGTAAACTGACCCTCCTCTGCCCACCCAGCATCCAAGACTTATACCATGACCACATACCATATAGGATAACATCCCCAGGCTTTAATCTCACCACATGGAATGTTAAAGGGCTCAGATTAAAGAAAAATTACACCAAATTCTCTAGGATTTCAAACACCTAGACATAAACATTGCATTCCTTCAGGAATCACACACACACACATCCTGCCCAAGCCAACTTATGGTGAAGGGAGTGAGGGTGGGTCAGGTTTACACAGCAGGGGCCAATACCAAGCAAGCCAGAACAACTATCCTCATTCACTGCAGTACCCCTTCCAGTTAATTAGCCACACCTCTGATCCTACTGGGCACTTTGTTGTCCCCAGGGGTGCTGGCCAGGACTGAGATCCTACTGGCATCAGTGTACAGCCCTAATAAAGACGACCCAGAGTTCTTCACCTCCCTTTAGTGCAACTAGGATCACACCAATCAACACCAGTGATTTTGGAAGGAACTAGAACTCAGTTCAAGATATTACACTGGACAGGTCCAACTCAGTTAAGAAAGGCCTTACCCCAAATCAATGGGCATTATGGAAATCCAAGACTCCTAGGGATCATAGAAACATGGATGTTTCTCAACCCTGGAGACAGTAGCTACACTTTCCTATCTTCTGTGCATAACTCGTCTCACAACTGGATTACTTCCTCACCTCCCTGCCATCCTCACAAATTTAACCAAATGTAAATCCTTGCTAAAGTCATCTCTGACCATGCACTGGTCCAACTCTTCTTCTCACCCCTAAACCCCTCAGACAGGGATAGAACATGGCAACTAAACACTTCCCTCCTCAAGGACCCACAAACCCTTAAGAAACTACAGTCTAGCATACAGCACTTCTTTAAGGAAACACTAATACAGTAAACAATTATGCCCTGTGTGGGAAGCTATATAAATGCACTATTAGGGAGAATACATATGAATATTGGCCACCAAAAGTGACAAATGATTGCAAAGCAAAAGAACTGCTCCAAGACATCAGGAACATGGAGCACATCATTTCAGATCATCCCCAGAATGTGACTGGCTCAGGCTGAACTCAACCAGAGCAAAGTACGAGGAACTCTTAAAGGAAAAGACAGAATTTGCCATATTCTGTGCAAGAGTCATGTACATAGACCAAGGGGAAAAGGTAGGTAAACTCCTTGCACTTAGGGTAAAGCAACAAGAATCCCTTCAAAGAATAAAAGGCATTCGCTCCTCCCTTCAGAGTCTCTAGTCACTAATCCCAGAGCCATAGCCAAAGCATTTGCTGAATACTATCGGCAACTATACTCAGATGATACCTCAGCAGCAGTCTGGACATCCAGAGTTTCTCAAAGCATCTCGCTTACCCAAAATATCCCCAGAAGAGTATGGGCAAATTAAGAGCAGACATTGCAGCAGCATAGGTGACTCAAGCAATTAACAACCTCCCTTAGATAAAACCCCAGGTCCTGATGGACTACCAAGCAATCTCTATAAACCGCCAACAACTTCTGGTCAAGCCACTAACTACCCTCTTCAACAAAGCAAGACACAATAACTGGCTATTGCCCTTCTTGCAGCAGGCAATCATTACTATTCTCCCAAGCAGGGCAAAGACCCAGAGCACATGGAGAACTATCAGCCTATCTCTCTCCTCAACACAGATATCAAAATTCTGGCCAAGATAATTGCCAATAGGATAGGGGCTGTATGGGGCCCCTAATTGGACCAGAGGTAGGGCTTCATGCAGAACCACCCTCCTCGGACCATATGCACAGAATCTCATCTAATTGCTGCAACCAGGGACTCAAAGCATCCTGTGGCATTGATATCCTTAGATGTTGAGAAGGCCTTTGACAGGGTCTCTTGTTCCTTCCTGTTCCAATCATTGGGTCACTTCAGCTTCCCAGAATCCTTTATAGACTGGATCAAGCTCCTATACTACAATCCATCTACATTTATTATTTGCAATGGAGTTCGTTCAGAACCCTTCAACCTTCAAAGAGGCACATGTCAGGGCTACCACCTCTCCTCATACCTCTTCAACCTATACCTTGAACTCCTAACAAAACAGATCCTTCAGTGTGATACAGTCAAAGGAATCAAGGTAGGCCAAAACAAATACAAACTTTCCACCTACGAGGATGAAATTCTACTCCACAGAGAAAATCCAGAACAATCAATTCCAGCCACCATCTCAATACTAGCTGAGTTCGGCACCCAGTCAGGTAATAAGATGAACATAGAGAAACCACCATAATGCCCCTCAGTCACTGGGCCCCAAAATCTCAGATCCTTCAGTGGGAGGAACCTGGGCACCAGGCTCCACTAAATATCTGGGGATACATGTCACCAGCTGTCCCGCAATATATTACCAAGAATCTGGACTCTACCTTAACAACTATCAGACAGGATCTACACTGTTGGATGTCCCTCCCCACGATGCTCTGGGCAAGAATCAACGTGGTTAAAATGACCATCCTACCAAATCTACTCTATCCACTCAGGATGATCAACTCATTTTGCCCATCAAATGGTTCATCAGGCTTAAATCCCTCCTGACACCATTCCTCTGGGGAGATAAATCCTCACGCAGAGCTTATCACAAACTCTCCACCTAAGTGGATGAGGTGATTACAACTGCCTGACTTCTACCTATACTATTTATCTTTATATGCCAGTACCTTCCTGAAATGGCTTCCAGCAATCCCATCAAACCGTGTTGACTCTATATCCTCCAATGGTTGAGAATCGAGACAGAGTTATACATCCAATTCCACATCAGTCCTAACATGCTGATTCATATACCACACGCTAAACTACCTAAGTCAATCAGGGACACTTCCATTGGGACCCTCTACTGGCAAATAAGCAGCTACACAAGATCCTTCACACCCAACCACTATTACTCTTGGAGCAGCCCATTTCGGTAACCCCAACTTGAAAATACAGAACAAACTCTTTCCTCACAACTTCCTAGGACCCACCCTACCCCAGTCCTAAAGTAACTTATACAAGAAGGTGAATTCATCCATTCAACACCTTCTCTGAGTCACTCCCAAACATAAAAATATCCCCACTCTCCTTCTTACAGTTTTGTCATGCAATCATATCTACCCTTGGCCCCAGACCTTGGACCTTCCCCTTGCTTCACCATGGGGGACCTCACCCTCTGTACTCAGCCACATGCCATTTCATTGCTCTATAAATAACTGCAGGAGATATCCACCCCAAGGACATAGACCAGTGCCCCACTGGGAGAAAGAATTCCAGAACTCAAAGACCTCCCCACCCGCCAACACGTGTGGAGGAATCTGCACAAATACATCAAATTTGATGGACTCAGAACAATGCAATACAAGATCACTCACATATGTATTACACACCAACCAAACTCCATAAGATATCCGCAGCTACTTAGATCCACCCCTAGGGCTCGAGGATACCTTCACACCTCAAATCTGCCTTCTGGGCCTTGACATTGACTCAGTCTTTGGCCTCACAAATTTCACATCTCCTCATCTCTGCAATAGCTAAAAGATTATACTTAAACACTAACTTGACAACTCGTCACCCAGCTTCAGGGAATGGCCTAACTCCATTCTGGAAGCACTTAGAATGGAGAAAATGATTAGCTCCTGCAACAACAGACTGCCCCAGTTCTACAAAAGATGGAGAACCCTAGAAACTCTTCTGCTGTTGGACTACTCCTCCCCAGGTCACAGGGAGGAATAAGCCTACTCTCAACAATCTTTAGCCAACCCACTGCTGAGAAACTTATATCAAATGAAATTGCTGAGAGAGGAGTGCACTAGCCACCGCCCACGCTTACAACAGAATGAAGGATAAGAAACATTGACATTGTGTGTACTGTATATATAATTTGTTCACATTATGTAATTGTCTGTGTAACTGTGTCCTTAATTATCTTCTCAATAAAATATATTATATAAAAAACAAAGGCATGCACTAGTGTCAGAAGGTCCTTGGGTGGAACAAGGGCTTGATCCTGGCAATATTTCTCAAGTGGTAACAACAGAAGACACCTTATCCTCAAGTGTCAATCTGCTGTCCAGGATCACATCAAGACCTTGCACCTCGGGAGGCCACCAATGGAGCAGATTCTAGAAAGAGTACTGTGTCAGCTCCAGGTGTACTCCCATCATGCCCACGACCTGGCTTGATCACCAGCACCTCCGTCTTATCTGGGTTCAGTCACAACCAGCTGGAGGGCTTCCAATCATTGATTTTTGCCAGGCAGTTGTTGATCACATCTACAGCATCAGATGTTCCAGGAGCAAATGACAAATAGAGTTTGGTGTCATCTGCATAGCAGTGAAACCCACACTGAATTGCTCAATGATCTCTCCCAGGGCAGTATATGCACTGCAAATAGCATCAGCGACAAGATTGAACCCTGGGGTACTCCACATGACAGGGCATTGGAGAGGAGGAGAAATTCCTCATCACTACCTATTGCACACTGTCAGAGAGATAGGACTCAAACCATTTGATGACAACACTGGTGAGTCCACAGTTCACAGAGCCGATGAGAAGCACAACATGATCCACAGTTTCAAAGGCTGATAAGAGATCAAAGAGAACAAGAATTGACCTGTTTCTCTATCTGTAGCCCTGAGCAGATCATCGTGCACCCTAACTAATGCTGTTTCAATGCTGTGTCTGACCCTAAAACCTGACTGGAATGGCTCCTAGATGTCAAAGGACATGAGTGATCCTCGAGCTGTTGCGACACAAGCTTCTCAATAACTTTGCTCAAGAATGGCAGGTTGGAGATAGGTCAGTAATTTGTCTGGACATCCAGGTTGAGAGCTGGTTTCTTCAGGAGGGGTCTCGCTAGGGCCTTTTCAAGACCGTGGGAAAGACACCCTATTACATCGAGCACCAGGCAATCCTGGCGAAGACCAGGCCAATAGCCCTGGTGCATCTCATTAAGAAATGTGTCAGGACTGGATCTAGTCCACAATATGTGCGCTTTAGCTTTGAGATCACCCAATGACCTTGGCCACATCCACAGGTTTAAACTCCCCAGCTTGATGGAGTGACTCTCTTCCTCCCAGTCTGACCACTGCAAGGCAACAGTTGCCTCAGTGATGGAATCTTCAACCATGTAGAGGACACCCTGATAGAAAAAAAACAGAGCAAACTCATCACATAAGGTGGTTGAAAAGCCTTTCTCAGCTGTAGACAGGCTGGAGGGGTAGCCTATCTACAATTTGAAAAAGCTGAGATCTGTTTTTCCCTAAAGCAATTTCCCTGGACAGGAATTCTGCCTTCTTATGGGAAATTGCCTCCGGTACTCACCAGAGTGAACACACAGAGTAAGTTTGTCCACTTCAACTGAGTCTTCCACCAGCAATGCTTCAATTTCTGGCCCCTGATCTTCATTGCCTTGAGATCCCCATCTAACCTGGAGGATCTCAGTGAGAGGATCTGGGTCGTATATGTACTGGTGCGATGATGTCAAGCACTTCAGATACCACCTTATTATTGGTGGTCACCACTCACTGGTGCCAATTCCACATGCAGCATCCACCCTAGACAAGTCAGCTAACACCAGCACTCCTTCTGGGAACAAACCCCTCAAAGGATAATAGCTGGCCATCATGACAGGGAGGGACTTTGGGGGGCCCAAGTGAGAATTTCATCGTGAAGTGATCAGATCAAGGATCTGATCTGATCAGTCTTGAGGCTCCACACCTCAAAACCCAGCTGAAACACAAGATCAAGCATGTGGCTGTGATGATGGATCACAGAAGTAACAACTTGTGCTATGCCCACTGATGACATCTACTGGAGGAGGTTGTAACTGAATTGAGGATTAGTTGTTCACCCAGGTATTGAAGTTCATCCAGAATTAAAAACCTGAAGAACTCCAACACCTGGCTGACCACGAACTCCACAGCTTCCTGGGGAATTCCCCACCACAGCGAAATTTAATTTCTTAGCAAAATCATGAATTTAGCCACATGAAACATTTAGTGAAGTGCACATTTAGCCCATGAATTTCATGGGTGCTGAAATGCAAAATCTGCCAGTGAAATAACTAATTTACCCATAAATGGAATTTAACCTGTGAGTAGTAGAATTTGCCAGAGAGTGGCGAAATTCTGCCAGTCACAGGTGAAATTCTGCATTTCATGGGCAAATGAATGATTTAGAGGGTCAAATTGGTCATTATGTTGGTGGAATTTCTCATTTCACACTCGCAAAATATTTTATGAAATGTGTGAATTTTGCAAAATATTTTGTAGAACAAAATTCGTGCATTTCACACATTACTACCAAACACATCCCCACCTAGCTTTCCTACTGCCAACTAAAAAGGCAATCTACTAAACCCAGCCCTTTTAAATGGCAAGGACAACTACTATATCTCACTAAACACAACATTGAAATTCCCATCCGCTAGACACCACACGATCATCCAACCTTTACAACGCTTTTATCAACCATTCATATGCCACCATCCACTCATCCTGTCCCAAACTATAAACTATCATTCCCACAATACACCCTCCACTCTTAGTCATAGCAATAAAATTATTACATTAAAATAAGTTTAAATTAAAAGGAGAGACCAAAAGTGCAGTGTGATGTAATATTTAGTCCAATTCACTGCTGGAGTTGGACAATATCTTTTCAGTTTTTAAAAGTCTAATCTCCTAAGGATATCAAACTGTCTAGTCTTGTTGTTTACTGTAGATCAACAAGGGCAACTTCAAAGCTCAGAATGAACAGACAGTGGTGCTCACACCACCACAGTCTAAAGAATCACTTTAAGCCACAGAAGCCAGAACAAAAGGCAGTTTATGAGGAGCAAAGTTTAAGGCAAGACTGTGTTCATGTATTTATCTCACTAGTGCAAAAATCTTAAGTGATGATGTCTATCAAAGGGCTTTCATCCTCAAAGAACCAGTTTGAGAGCATCAGTCACTAAAGAAAAAGCTGCTCAAACCAGATCATCCACTTCTCAGACTAGGGTTCTGTCCTAGTAAAAATATAATATAAACCTTTCTTCCTTTATACTAACATACTAAAATGCCAGCAGAATAGGCCTAGTGGTCTTTCGTGTCTGCTTGTTTGGTCAGCCTCATCCTGGGAGCTTACCTTGCTGCCCCCTCACCTTCTCTGGCTTTCTCCTTCCCAGTTCCGGATATTCTCGCTGCACTGGATTTTGCTTCCAGAACCCTTCCCTTGTACCTGTCCCACCTCCTCTTGAACCCTCCACCATCTCTGCCTCCACCAGCCCCTGGGAAGTGCATTCCATGGCTCCACCACCTCTCAGTGAAGTAGCACCTCCTCCTTTCTCCCCTGAATCATCCCCTCAGCTTCCACCCATGCCCCTAGTTGCACCCTCCTCCTTTCTTCAAAGCACCCTGACTGCTCCTCCCCATTTACCCCTTTCATGTACCTGAAGACCTCTATCATGTCCCCCGCCCTCCTATCTTCCAATATGTACATATTTAGCTCCTCGAGCCTCTCCCATAGGTCTTGTCCCCAAGCCCCAAATCATTTTGGTTGCCTCCTCTGGACCCTCTCCAGGAGTTTAATGTCCCTCTTAAGTGTGGCCTAAACTGCGACACAGTACTTGAGGTGTGGTCTCACCAAGCAGTTATACAGAGGGAGTATCACTTCCTTCCTTCCTTCTGAGGTGATCCCTAGCGATGCATCCCAGCATCCTGTTGGCCTTGGCTGCTGCCTCCCTACAAGTCTCTGACTTGTTCATCTTGACATCCACCACCACCCCCAGGTCCATCTCAGCCATTGAGACTTGTAGCATTCTCCCCAAGGGTGTACACTTTGCCTGGGTTTCTAGCCCCAAGGTGCAGTACCTTACATTTCCCTGAACTGAACCTCAGCTTCCACTTTCTAGACCATCTTTCCAGAGCCTCAAGGTCCCCTGCAGGGTCACCTCCCTCCTCCCCATCCACCACTGCCCCCAGTTTTGAGTCATCTGCAAAGAGACTCATCTCACTCCTGGTACCTGTCCTTATGTCAGAGACTTAGGCGTTGAACAGGAGGGGCCCAAGGACTGATCTCTGTGGGATCCCACTAATGACCCTCCTTGGGGATGAGACTATCCCACCAACTACACCCTCTAGGTATGGTTCTGGAGCCAATTGTCTATCCATCTGATCATCTGGTTCCCAACCCCATTTCTCCCAGCTTATCCAACAGGCCCTCGTGAGGATCAGAGTCAAATGTCTTGCTGAAGTCTAGAAAGAGAACATCCACTGGTCTACCTAGGTCCAAGACACTCATCACCCAGTCATAGAACTCCCCAAGGTTTGTCTGACACTATACCTCCTGGGACGAATCCATGCTGCCTATTGTCCAGGCACTCTGACTTTCCAGGTCCCTCTCAGCCTCTCCTTGACAATGCCCTCCATCACCTTGCCCACCACCAATGTCAGGCTGACAGGTCTGCAGTTCCCTGCCGCCTCCTTTGATCCCACCTTGTGGATAGGCACTATATTGGCCACCTTCCAGTCCTGGGGCACCCATCCTGTCCTCAGAGAGATGGTGAAAGCTCCACCAGGGTTTTGACAGGACATCTGCAAGTTCCTTCAGCACTCTGGGATGTAATTTATCCAGCCCCGTGCTTTCTCCATCTTAAGGGACCTGAGGGCTTCCGCACTCCTCTGCTGTGATTTCCACATCTGCTATCTCTTCTCCCTGCTTAGCCTTCCCCTTTGCCAGTGATGCTCCCTGTCCCCAGACCCACCAATCAGTAAGGGTCCCTCTCCTCAGTATCACTGTCTACTCCCATGTATGAAGCAGCATCCCCATTTTCCTTGGTGAAAACTGGAGGTGAAGTACTCATTTAGTACCAGCCTGCTCCCACGGGTCTTGTGCCCATCTCCTATTTTAATCCTGCTAATCTGCACCTTCACCCTTCATTGTTCCCCAATGTATCTAAAGAACCCTTGTTCCTCTCCTAATTTCCCTGGTCAGGTTCTGCTCCTTCATTGCCTTAGCCACCCTCACCACCCTAGTGGCCCTTCTAGCCATCAATTCATACTCCACTCGATCCCTTTCACTCCTTGAGCACTTGAATTGCCTATTGACTGCTTCTTTCCTGACCACCTCCTGGACCTCTCTGGTCCACCAGCAGGGTTTTGGGCCCCACCCAGATTATATCTTACTCTGGCAGAGGTGCTGGTAACATCCTGCACCCTCTCCTGATTATTTCCTCACTACTGTCAGCGTCCATGTCTGACCCAATCACATCCAAATGCTCCTTAAGGATCCTTCCCATTTCCTTAAAATCCACCCCCAAGTCAGTTACCTCTGTCTTTGTGCAGCCTTCTACCCCTCCTAGATCCAGGCAAACCAGACTGTGGCATGATCACTCCTGCCAATGGGTCCCTTACCACCAGGCTCCCAATCTGGTCACTATATGCCAGGACCACATCCAGTACCCACACCTCCTTGTCAGTTCCTGGAACCTTAAAAGGTGAAACTCCAAGAAATGAGTTAATCTCATTTGACACTAGTGTAGATGTTCCACAAGATTTTATCAGATACTGAATGTCTATCTAAAGAGCCTTTTTCCAATTTCCATATTTCACCTCTGATCTTTTAAAGCCAAAATATTAGAAGCATACATCTATCCCTACAGGCTGTAAAAGGGTGTCCAACAATTAAGTCCTGCTTCCAATGTTCTTGTCCTATAATATCGATATTTTTACATCTCATGTTTTAGGATGGAATCTATAAAATTCCCTTCTCCTTGCTGTCTGCTGAAATCACTCTTTGTAGATATTCTCTAAACATAAATAATGAAGATATTTTGTTCTGTTTTTCCTTCCAAATTATTGAAATCATTGTTTAATTTCCAATTTGGTCTCCTTCCACTAGTAGCCTAACTCTCAACTCACCAATTTTCTAGCCTGAAGAAGGAAACAAATCTCTTGCACTTCTAGCAATGTCAAAAGTGAGGAAGTCAACCTCCACTATTCCTAAGTTCCTATTCTATCATGTTCTGTGTCTAAAACAAGAAACAACATAAAGTGGCTTGAAAACTCCACTGGAACTGTCTTTACCTTGTTTATATTAAACTGACGGGAGACTAAAAACTATCTCTGCAGGTTGCTAGAGTCCCTCTAACATACGCTTCCCCTCCTGCATATCGGGCCTGATAACAGTCCATCAAACTAGTGAGGCAATTATGCCAAAGGCCATCAAAGATCAGCACTTGACCTGGTACTAGATCTACTATTCAGGGCAAAGTAAAGCCTAAGCACTGCTTTTGTCCCCACATGGCCAAATGATTGTCCCTGGAGCCAGTCTCTCTTTGCTTGGGATAAAGAAAGATAGAAAACACCAGGTTTCCTGAAGTAAAATTACATCCAAATTTGCTTCCTGGAATAAAGAAACAAACATGTTCATTTTCTGGGGTTTCTCATACTGCAGCTATTTAAATTGGCAATTTTAAACTGCACCTTAGGTTAGCTGAAACCAAGAAAAAACAACCAGACACAGGTTTAATAAGTTCCAACATCAGGTCACATTCGTTATATAAGACACCTCTTGTTTCTTTTTCTGCCTTCTGAATTTATATGTAGTGAGTGAATTAGCCAGTGATTGGTAGAAGTGTGTGGATGATAGTTAGAGTCATGCTCCCCACATCAGAATCACCCCGGTTATTTCCTCCTCCTAAGACTTCATATTGCATTTGTTAGATAAGAGAATGCCTTGGGGCTCTAGTGTATTTTGTTAACCTTGAACTTCTCTCTCCTAAGCCAATGATCTTTGTTCTAAGTGGAGCATGTTAGAGGGGTTCTCCATTACTTTCTCCTTCTGGTTCTCCGAATGAAGGGGTATAATAGACACTACTGCAGCAGGAACCCCAGTATCTTCTTCAGTAGAGGGATCTGCTTGTCCTGGTTCCAAATTATCAATTATATTTTCTTGAGAATGAGATATTTCATCTATAGGTTCTGCCAGAGATGTTCTTTCTCTCAGGGCTGTATCTGTTCATGACCACATTTGGGGCTTCAGGAGGTACACTTAGATCTGAACTACTAGCATTCTGCAAGTTAAAATATGTATTTGTGAAAGGGACTCAGACTGTTATTTAGGACCACTGAGGACTCTTGTTGGGCTTTTGTTGGTTTATCAACTGGATATTTCCTCTAGGCCTTCCCAAACAGGTCGTGCTAGTCAAAACCATCTTTTGATTATGGGACACCCAGAGACAGGTCTGAAAGGCATGGCCTCTTTCTTCAAGAGATTATACCAAAACTAACTTCTACAAGTCATGCTAACATGAACAAATTCCATGCAAAGACCACATCTCAGTTTGTTACATGCACTTGAAAGGTGTGACCTATCCCACAATTATAGCATACCTTGGGCTGACAGGAGTAAAAATACAGTCCTTTGTCTCGACCAAGAAAGGAACTGTTTGGCAGATGTATAATTCCAACATCATTTTGGTGCAACTTAATGTGAAAACACCAACCCTGTCAAAAGATGCCCTGAATCGATGATTGCCTCAGGTGGGCAAAAATCTCACATCATTGATACAGCCAATACTGCATGTTGCCCACATTTAGAATCTCATTTTGAAGCATTATTTTGATCTGTCTCACCACTGGTTTAGTAAGAGGGATTACTATAAAGGGGACCCAAAGGGGTAGAACTTTATTTGGTTGTATTTCAACCAGAAACACTCCAGACCCTTTGGTGATCTGAAACTGATGTCCAAATTATCTTCGCCAGATACTTGAATAGAGCATTCATTTTAGAGGCCATGAAATTTAGAAACTCTTTCAGGAGTTTCCTACCCACAAAAACCTGGTCTGATGTTGTCTCCATTCCTCCTTTTTATCTGATTCTCACTGCACTTTTCATGATGTGGGTTAAGTTCTGTTCTTAAATAAGTCTAAAATGTAGGTCTTTTTTTTTAATCTATTTTCGGTAACAGCTGTGGACCTTCTCTCGGCATCCTGGTCCTTTATCCTGCCCGCCTGTGGTGGATCCTCGGTCTGTGTCTCTTCTCTCCCGCCCCACAGCCAACACCCCAGTTTCACCCGCCTGAGAAGGGTAGCCCTTTGCCTCTTTGGGCTCACTTACAAGTCAGACTCAGCTGTAGGTGGCCTAGAAGGAGGAACTGGAAGGTCAGCTGAAGAGAACACAGCAGAGGGCATGGGGACAGGTGCTGTCGTCTGTCCCATGAGCAAGTCTTTTCCTTGTTCTGTGCTGGTTCCCCAACCCAGCTTGGGCACACCCTGATGTTCTGGCACACAGTAACCCTGCTGGCATCAGCCATGCTGCTCTATGCTGCCCGGCTTACTGCAATGTCCCCCGGTCTCCACCAGGGGTCACCAGCATGATGAGCTGACCCAACCCATTCTCCTGGGGAGGAGAGCACCACCAGGGCACTCCTTCCTCAACCCACCCCAGTCAAACAACCAGTGCCCGAGCCTGTTCCCAAACTTGGGTTGCCAGTGTAGCATGAAGTGTGATGTCCAGTGCCTCAACTCTCAGTGCCACTGGGCCGCTAAAATATAGGTACTTGATGAGGTGGAGTGGCTTACCCAGGGATTACTTGTACCCATCTTCTGAGTCAGAAATGCCCATTCCTGCTATCATCTCCAGATTAAATGAGGCATTTTGGGGCATGGACTACCTCTGTGTTACTGTTGCTGGCTGTGTGTTATTTAAATTATGTGAATGCCTAACCCCTCTGATGATTGATGGCCTATTTCTTCTGTTATATCTGGTACTTTATCTGTAGTAGAATCAATAATAATGCTGCAGAACTGGCCCAGTGGTGCTGAGGTTGAGACGCGCTGGGCACACCTCGCTGCAGCTGGTGAACCGGGTTTGGGAATGAGACTGGACCTCTGGGGTTGTCAGGGAGAGAGGATTGAGCATCCAAAGGACTGCTCTCCTCTCTCAGGGAGAGATCCAGGGGTAGCCTGCAGCAGTGGCCCCTGATGGAGCCTGGTGGCACTGCTATGCACAGGGGCTCACAAGCATGGGGGTAGATGTTGGGCAGCTGCCTTCCAGATCTGGTGGGAGCACCCAAGTCATGGCTAGGTGGCATTGCACATCCCACATTGGGGGCGTAAATATCACTGAAAAACCTTCAGCCTGGATTATCAATGGCCTCCCAGAGCCTTGCACCACATGAGCAACACTGGAGTCCTGCCACTGCCCCTTCGATCTTCTCAGGACCCTGTGTCCCCCTGGGGCTTGGGGAGAAAGTAATGACCTTGAGGATTTTGGGGTTCACAGTGGTGGTAGAGCTGCACCGCCAGCAGAGAGGGCTGAGAGAGTCCGAGTTGGGGAGACAAAACAGAGTCGTAAAAAAAATTATTATAATAATAATAATACTGCAGGGTCATTCTCAATGCCCTACAGGTGGCATGCCTCAGACAGCTAGTGTTGGAATCCACTGGAGGGAGCAATCTTAGACCTGGAACTTTCAAATGGGGCAGAGAGAGAATCTCAGATTTTGAAGTGGTTAGCTATCTGGGAACAAGCGGCTGCCAAACAGTGTGGTTCATTATAAACACAGCCATAGAGGCAAGCCACTACAAAAGTGAAAGTATTGGACTTTAGGAGGGTTGACTTTGGGAAAATGGAGGAACAACAGGGAAAAATCAAAACAGCCATCACAGAGGCAACAAGCCTTTGAGTGTAGCAAATCAACAAAACAAAATGAAATAAAAACCTCTATGGTTCTCAAAAGAGGTGGTGGTGAAGGTTAGGGGGAAAAAGTAGCATTCAAGAAGTATAAGGAAACACAGAAGGAGCAGGACAGAGAACTATACCAGTTAAAGCAGAAGGAACTGGGGAAGGCAGTCAGAATAGCAAAGGTACAAAGTGAGGAAAAGATAGCCAACTCCTGCTAAGAAGGGGGATAAAACTTTTATAGGTACATTAGGAGTGAAGAAAGATCAATGGAGGGATAGTGAGGATTAATAAAAGGAAGTGAGGGTGGGCAGAGGGTGACGTGAAAAGCAAGGATACTGAAAGAATACTTTGCTCAGTATTCACAAAAAGAAGAGGAGTTGGAGTTACCTAATCCAAAGAATGGAAGCACTCTGGATGGGGGCAATACCAATCCATTCAGAGAAGAAAGGGCCCTGAAAGAACTCTTAAAACTGAAGGTGGACAAAGCAATAGGGCCTGATGGGATTCACCCAGAATTCTAAAAAACTAACGGGAGAACTAGTGACACCACTTACTACCCTTTTAACAAATCATGGGAGGATGGTGAGGTACCTGAGGACTGAAGGAGGATGGATCTGATTCTCCTTCACAAAAGTGGGAGCAAGACAGAGGTAGGAAACTACAGATCTGTTAGTTTGACCTCAGTGGTAGGGAACATGATGGAATCACTTCCGAAGGAAAAGAATTGTTGTATACCAAGGTCGGTGGGGCACAGGACCCAAGGCAGCATGGATTCACAGCGAGAAGGTCATGTCAGATGAATCTAATCAATTTTTTGACTGGGTGACCAAAGTAGTAGACCACGGAGGGGCTGTGGACATGGCCTACCTAGACTTTAGCAAGGCAGTTGACACAGTCCCACACAAAACATTAATAAACAAGTTAGCCAGCCTTGAGTTGATCCCAGGTTGTAGCCTGGAAAACATTGGCTGGACAACAGGACACAGAGGGTAAAAGTAAATGCAGTCCACTCCAAGAAAGGGGGTTACTAGTGGGTACTGCAGGGTTCAGTACTGGGACCTGTCCTCTTTAATCTCTTTATGGGTGACATTGCAGCATGACTGGAAGGGAGTATGCCTTTTGCAGATGACAAAAAGATATACAAGATGGGGTGGAAAGGATAAGGAGGGACTTGGCAAGGTTGGAGGAATGGCCAAAAGTATGGCAGCTTAGATTCAATGCAAATATGTGCAAAGTAATGCACCTGGGAAACAAAATCAGGGGAAGAGTACACAGTGTGGGGAGAGGTACTAACAACAACAAAATGAAAAGGGACCGGAGGTAGTCATATCAGGTGACTTAAAGGAAGTTTGAGCAATGTGAGAAGGCAGTAGGAGGGCTGGGAGGATACTGGATGCATAGGAGAGGCATCACAAGTAGAAAACATTAAGTTATTTTCCCATTGTACAGACAGTTGGTGAGACCCCATTTGAATACTGCTTGCAGTTCTGGAGACCTCATCTCACAAGGACATAGACAGGATGGAGGTAGTCCAGAGAAGGGCAAATAAATGGTGCAGGGTTTGCAAGAGAAGCCATTTGAAGAGAGAGAATGAAGTATATTATGTATACCCTCAAGGAAATGAGGGAGGGGACATGACGAAACATTTAAGTACCTCAAGGGAGTCAATAAAGTCCAAGATGGTAACATCTTTCAAAAAGAGATGTACAAGAACAAGGGGACAATTTCAAGATAGAGGGGGATGGCTCAGGAGCAATGTAAGGAAGTATTTTTCACAGAAAGGGTAGTGGATGCATGGAACAGCCTTCCTGAAGAGGTTTTAGGTCAAAAACAGAGGAAAATTCAAGAATGCATGGGACAGACATAAAGCAATTCTTGTGTGGGGTAGGAGGAAGTAGGTTGTTGGTTAACTAGGTTCTGCAGTTTATCTAATAGGTAGGAAATAGGCAGACTGGGTGGGACAAGTACTCCTTATCTGTTGTCAAAGTCTATGTTTCTATGTTTTATTCTTCTTCTGTTGGGGGCTGTACACTCACTCCCCATATGAACATTCATATTATTATCCATATTAATACCTTCCATATGAGAAGGCAACACTGCATCAGCATTAAGAACATTGTTCCATTGACATCCTGTACTTTTTTTCAACTCCTCCACACGGACCACCTCTATTGAATCAGTCTCCAGTATTTCAGTTTCAAGTCCTGTACCTTTAGTCTGTACCAGTAATTCTAGTTCCATGGCAAGTGTGGTTGACTCCATAACTTGTGCTGACATTGCACAGCTTCTTTCTGACTGTTCCTGGTGTCTGCCATTTTGTCCAATACACATCTGATCTGTGTGCTGAATGTTAAATTACAGGCTAGATCTGGTAACAATCTTATTTCACTGTTGTTAATCCATTCAGCCTCCAACAGAAGCTTTTCAGGTGAACACGGAGCTTCCAACTGGTGCATCTTCAGTATTTCAAATGTCATAGTAATTCTCAGTCGAGCCATCATTGGGTGGCATTGATCTGCCTTCCTCAGCTGATTGTCACCATCAGTTGGGATCCTGTCAGAACTGCACTGGGAGGATTCTCTCCTTTCCAAACTCTTCTCTGTCTGTACAGAAGATATCTCAGCTTGAGTATGTACATCTGAACTTGCTGCTCCTTTCTCTGTTTTCAAAGTTGCTCTTCTTTTGAAATAGGATTCCTCATCTTTGGCCAGCATGGATACCAGCAGCAATTTTCTTTCTTCCATCTCTAGTTCAAGCTGCTCTTGGTTTCTTCAGTACTGCTGGTGGCTGTAACCGTAGGCTATGTTCTCTCATTACTTTATAGTTTTGTCCACAAACTCAGCTTCTTTGACAGAAGTCATTTTGACCATACCATTGTCCTCCTAGCTTTCATCAGCTGGGAAGAAGGACTGCTCCACAACCTTCTACAGCATTCTTTCCTCCTCTGCAGCCTTGGGATTCTCCATCTTGGTCAGATGTCCAACAGCACCCTCAACCAAGAGTAAAGAAGTTTCTCTGGTGTCATGGTCAGCAGTCCGCATCAATAAAACACACCCATGCTCCCCCACCACCTCTTACTGATGCATCTGGAAACAAGCCATTATAGCTTAGTGTGTCTTTCCTAGTTAGAAAAAGCTTACATTGCAAACAGATTGCAGCAAAAAGTGCAGAATTTTAAACTGTCTCTAAAAACTTGCGCTCATCAAGTCTGAACTGCTGATAATGCTACTATACAGGCCCTGCTGCACCTTAGCCATAAGACCATAGACAGATTTTTGCTCATGCTTTTGAACCCTAATTTAAGGCAAAATATTAATATTCTAGGGAAACACAAAGAACAACTGCAAATCTAATTCATGGATTAAAAGACTTGACCTACAAAGATCAATTGAGAAAACTGGGTCTTTATCTTGATAAAGAAATAGTTATAGGGTGACATGCATCAAGTGTATACAATAATATCTGACAGAACCTTGATCAATTACCTAGGCAAGACAATAAAATCATGGACACATGCTTTTCAAGGACATCAATAAAATTTGCCAAAACACAACTCAGGCCATAGAACAGAAAGTACTTTTTAGGCTGTAGTGGGTGAAGCCTTGCAAACCTCCTGTGATGGATTGGAAAAGGAGACTTTTCCAACTGAACAACAGTGTGGAGTTGCATCACAGTAGCCTCTGTGTCTCTGAAGCACTCCATACTGTGCATTAGCAGTGTACAGTATAATATTTTTGAAGGTCACAGCAGGACACGGCATAGTCCACCATGTCCAAAATGGCTGCCAAACTGTATTGTACATGCACTTATGACCATCTTGGACACAGTAGACTATTGTGTTCCGCCATGACCTCCTTTTCTTCTTTTAATTATTTTATTATATATATTCTTACCCCTCACCTGACCTCAATCCCTTTCAGCACCCACCACTCACCACACACCCCAGAAACATAACAGTGACACTGGTGGTACCCAAACCCCCAATTGTCACGACTGTGTTCCTGCCATGTTTTTATGTATTTCCTTTTTCCCAGCACCCGATCCTCCCTCTAAGCACCCACCAATCCACTCCCCAGAAACATAGCAATGACATTGAGGCTGCCCAATCCTCCAGTGTCACAGTCAGGAATCCTTGGTCCTGGGTTCTTTTTTAATACTCTGTAAAAAGAAAACCATCCATCAATATCATTTGCAGCCATTCCTGTCCTCCCACCTGACCCTCCCACTCAGCAGTCATCACCCTGCCCCCCAACCCTTACTTACTCATCGGGGTCCAACTCGTAATCTTCTCTGGATCACAGACATGTCTTTGCCACAAACTCACTCAGCAGGTCAGCCTCTACTCCCAAAGTAGCAACCTCTGAGCGTAGTCTTGTGAACAATTAACAGAAACACGGTAACCCTCCTGTCTGTTTTGTATGTTCAAATCAACCTTTGGTCTTAGTACTGGAGGGATTCAAACTGTGAATCTATTGCTAGCATACCTAATGCACAGGCTTAGAAAATTATGTCTTGGGGGGCAGATATCTTTGCCTACAGGCACCTAACCAGGTGTACAAAAATGAACTCTTAAAAACTCCAATAAAAGACCTCAGATTAAAGCCTTGCCTTTTTCCAGTTTGGTATCACCATTCAAGCTTATGCACAGTGTCTGCTTTAACCATATATACTCCACTTGTTAAAGAAAATAAATCAAAGACAGACCAAGTAGGCTCTAAAATAGAGTTTTACTAAAATAGATAAAAATTTGTAAAACATAAAATACAGAACCATTTATCACAAAAACATATAATCTTTTAAAAGAACAAGGTTTTAACAGTGCAATTCCTACTCAGTACTTAGATTTTTCTCTCTCTCTACCTGTATTCTTGCTTAATGTGCTCAAAGATGTTTCTTTGTCAGACTCTAGCTAGAAGTCTCTGAATGAAAACAGGATACTGTTTAAACAACTGTCTTGGCCAACCCTTTGCATGAAGTCACCTGGCTCCTCCCTGTCAGAAAAAATATAAAATATATATCTATACAAAACAGGATGTCTTATCCAAGTATTAAATTTGTAACCTCAGCATAACTCATTTTCTTCAAATGACTCTCTTTGATCTTATGATCAGCTTCCCTTTCCAGGACATCAAAGGGATTTATATTTTTCTGCCAGATCTCATGGAGGTGCAACATGCTTCTGTATCACCATGTGAATTTCACTCTGTTTCTTCTGAACATCATAAATGTTTATGATTCTAGCCTAGCATCTGGTAAGCTACCATAAATCTAGACAAACAGGAGATCCCCAATTAATGCCTGGTCTAGTCGGTAATTAGATTCTGGCCTTCCAGATCATTTCTTGTATTTAAAACCTGTGTGTGTGTGTGTGTGTGTGTGTGTGTGTGTGTGTGTGTGTCATACTCACATGCTGTTTCAGTATTTCTCATGAGAGACCTTCCCTAAACCCTAAGGACATAATCCAAAGACATTTGGAAGCTGTTGGACATTAAATACTGCTTCTATATGTTTCAGTTTAAGTTTATTGTTCAGCATGTTATGCCATTACAAATCAAGACATGAATATCAAGTTGAAAAATCATATTAAAATGACATTATAAAACAATTCTCAATAAGAAAAGTACATCAGCAGTACATGAGATCATATAGTATCAAATTATCACAGACCCATTACAATTAAGTTTTCACATTTTAGATCCATTTACCATATAGCTTTCTTATATTTATCCTAATTTTAATTATGCCTACAACATATATATATGTTTTTATCACCACCAATTACACAATGTCACATTCTTTTACATGGGTAATGTTTTTAAATGGAGACATTTGAATTACATATATCTTAAGAGGGAGGCCACAGGACAAGCACTTTTTTCTGTGTTTTAATAGAAAATTCAGAATATGGACTGGTTGATATGTAAGTTTTGGAGTAGACCACCCAAAGAGAAGTCCTCATTTTATTGTACAGAGGGTAAAGCAAAACTACATGTAATAAATTATCTTCACTTAATCCACACTTACAATTAGTATCCATGTTTTTGTTTTTCTCAAATTTTCCTCTCCTAACGTTGTTAGTGAAACATTCAAATCGAAATCTAGTAACTGCTTTCCTATATTTAGGATTTTGTAATATTTCCAAATATGATTCAAATTTATGTGATCTTTTATTTTCAGCTAGCCATAGGTACACTTTTGACAACCTGGAAAACTCTAAATCCTTTGTATATATACATTAGTTATCCTGTTGTTGATTTCTTCTTTTATTTGGAGTGGTGAAAATCTTAAACTATCTGTTATGATTGACATTAAACCTAATGGTTTGATGATTTATTCTACCACTTGCATACAGGGGAAAAGTTTATAAGAATAAAAATTTGTTAGACCTTCCTCTAAACAAATCCTGGGAAGTCTATTCTGACTCATTCTGAAGACTTTTAACCAATAGTTTACCAGACTTTGCTGGATATAACATTCAATTGAGACCCTACCCAACTCTGCTCTAACTAACTGAAGATGGGGCAGAAATTGGGAGTCCCAGCATTTTCTTATAAAGTTTGTTCAGAGTTGGGTCAACTCCTTTTATTATTATAATTGAGTCTCAGATCTCAGCTCCATAAAGGAGCTGTGATCTGATTTTGCATCAATAACCATCAAGTTCCCTTTAATAGAGTTCTCACCAAACCTTGAAAAAAGACAAAATAGCACGGACAAATTTCTCTGCCTTTATCCTAATTTCTCTCTGGTGTTCATTCCAATTCTATGTTTGCTAAAAGTTATACCTAGATAACAAAAACTTCACTTCTTCTATTTTTTGTGATTTATATAATATTTATATTTATTCTTATTGTCATAAAATACCAGTATCTTTGTTTTTTATAGTTTATCTGAAAATCTGCACTAACTAAGTTTGTATGAACATTATCCAGACTTCTTGATAGACCTAAATGACTGGTTGACAGTAAAACTACATCATCGGCATAAGCCAAATAGGGTAATGCCCTTTGACCGATTTTAGGAGATGAACTTCTTCATTGTGCATTTTATTCAGCACAGTGCAGAAGAATAAATTGAACAATTGTGGTGCTAATGAACAACCCTGTTTAACTCGATATTTGAGCTAAACCAATTACTGATTTCACCTTTATTGTTATATCTAATACTTACATAGTTGTCCTGATGCATTAGCCTTATTATTTCCATAATGAGGAATCTACTCAAAATCTAAAAGTCTTTCCCAGAGCAAAATTCTATTTTGTCAAATTTGTCAAATGCTGATTTAAGATTAATAAACACACAGTATAATTTTTGTTTTTAACTACTTTACACTTATGGACTAAATGTGCCAATACAAAATCTGATCAATTGTTGAATAATTATTTCTAAATCCAGCTTGTCGTCATTGATTATATTATTAGACTCTACCCATAAATTTAGCCTTCTATTAATAATTTTGGTAAAATTTCCCTATAGTTTCGAGTAAACTTATTGGCCTGTAACAACTGGGATCATTTCTATCACCCTTCTTAAAATGGGGACTATAATACTTAAATTCCAACTACTCAGAAATAATCCAGTTGTCCACACATAATTATATAATTTGTAAAGAAATGGAATCCAGTATTGTTTGGTCCTAATTACAACATCCAAAGGTACCCCATCCGGTCCTGGTGACTTTTTTTGAATGAATCCAATGCATTTTCTATCTCCATTATAGTTATCTCATTGGTGGGTCTATGTTTCGTTCACTGATCTTTGATTGTGTCATTTTAAGATATAATCAGGGTCATCCCTACAGAAAATTTGTTTAAAATAAATTTCCCAACTGCTGGGCTCAATGTGTGCCTCAATTTTGTCAAAAGTTTTGGTTCCAAATCTGACAATTAGCCAAAATAATTTGTTATCCTTTAGATGGGCCACCTTTTAATTCCATCCACAATTGTTTGGTATAATTCCTTTTATTTTTAACTAACACCAATTTATAGGTTCTCCTTACTTGATTCATTTTTTATTATTCTCTTTATTCGGATACTGTTTTAACAATCTAAATTCTTTATTAAGGCATTTTCTAGCTTGTTTACATTCTGTATTATACCATGGTTGTCCTTCTTTCTTTTTATTTTGTTTCCTTCATTATTATATGGGCTACAGCATTTGTAATAATATTATAGTCAAATATTATTTGATTAGCATATGCATTCCTGCTGATTCTGATAATCTTTTAGGATACCTGTATTTTGTAGAATCTCTTCAAAGTTTAGTGCTTCAATCATATCCCACTCAATGCTGTTCTTTCTTAACTGAATCATTAATGGTTCATATTTGGTAGATTTAATACTACCAGATTTCCTAATTAAACTAAATTCATCTCCTAAATGTTGACTCTCAGGTCTTGGATTCAAATACAGTGAATGACACTGGTCAATTAGATTTAAATCTACCCATACAAAATTGATCATTGATGAGCCATTACTCCCTAAATGAGTATTCACCTCTAAGTCCTGCTGTACCCTTCCATTCAAGAGACACAAGTTCCTATCCATCATTAGCCTATGTAACTCAATTCCACATTTATTTATTACAATATTCTTTGCATTTCTTATCATTTGTACTTTGGATTATCTCTTAAAGACAAAACCTCCTCTATATCTTCATTACAGGCCCTTAAATTTCCCAATCTAACATTAAAGTCCACCATGATTAACAGTCCACATTCAGGGAAATCATTTTGAATGTTTATCACTACTTTATTGAGAGATGAAAATAAGTCTGAATCACTATATTTACTCCTAACAGGATTATGATAGACATTAATTATGAAACACGAGTTCTTACCTCTATTATTTTAACTACCTGTAAACCTTACTATTACTACTTAATTCTTCAGTTTTATATCAATGAACAATTTAATAAAAATAGTTAGCCCTCCAGAGCCCCTTCCAATTTCCCAAATCAACTAGCCGATTTGTTATAAGATTGAAACCCATCCAAATATACATTAGAAAGTGCCCTGTTTCTTGCACAAATTAGATCAAATAAATTCAGGTACTGAATATTTTCTGGATCCCCAACTTATCCCCAAGTCTTGCCATGTTCCAAGACAAAATCCTAAACATAGACAAATCTGATTTATTAAGATCAGGCATAAGTGAAAAATTAGTAGTTAATCCTGTGGCCTCCCTCTGACAAGATCTATTTGTCATTAATTCAATGAAGATAACATTTCGTATCTATTGACTATCTCAACCATAAACTCCTAACATTTTCCTTCTGCTGTGTAAATGAGAAGGAATCATCTATCTTGCCTCTGATGTTTTCAATACCAAAGTGAATACCTAATTGATCCAGAATAAACTGTTTCCTGTTTAATTCTCTGACCAAATTATCCTGTTTAACCTTAAAGACAACCTGTCCATCATATTCTAATCTTTTAACACTGTCAATTTCAGAATTGCCAACAGGAGTTCCCAGGCAAAGACTTAAAAGTCTATTAATTTATTTTTAAATTAAATTTGTGCTCTTTGTACCATTGTTTTAATCCAAAATAGAAACCAGTGTGTCCTTCTGAGTTACTACATATCCTTTGGCAGTATAGAATTCAGGAAACAGAATAGTCATGGTCAGTAAATCCCCAACATTAATCCCCATTGTGTCAAGTTCCTTAGTTTTGTTACCAATTACCTTTAAAAGATAGAAACATAGAAACATAGAATTTGACAGCAGATAAGGACCGCTTGGCCCACCCAGTCTGCCTATTTCCTCACCTACTGGATAAGCTGCAGATCCTAGTTAACCAGCAGCCTACTTCTTCCTACCCCCACCCCCAGAACTGCCTTATGACTATCCCATGCATGCTTGAATTCCACCACTGATTTTGACTCCACAACTCTCTCTGAAGGCCATTCCATGCATCCACAACCCTCTCTGTGAAAAAATACTTCCTTATATTACCTCTGAGCGCCCTCTATCTTCAAATTGTGCCCTCTTGTTCTTGCACACATCTTTTTTGAAAGATGCTACCCTCTTGGACTTTGTTGATTCCCTTGAGGTACTTAAAAGTTTCTATCATGTCCCCCCTCTCCTCCTTTTCTCAAGGCTATACATATTAAGCTCCTTAAGTCTCTCTTCATATGTCTTCCGGTGCAGACCCTGCACCATTTTAGTTGCCCTCCTCTGGACAGCTTCCATTCTGTCTATGTCTTTGGAGATTGGGTCTCAGAACTGCACACAGTACTCCAGATGGGGTCTGACCAGCTGTCTGTACAGAGGATAATAACTTCCTGTTTTCTACTGGTGATGCCTCTCCTATGCATCCCAGTATCCCCCAGCCCTCCTTGCTGCCCTCTCACATTGCTTGCCCATCTTTAGGTCATCTGATATGACTACCCCAGGTCCCTCTCCATTTTTGTTGTTGTTAGTATCTCATCCCCCATTGTGTACTCTTCCCTGGGTTTTGTTTCCCAGGTGCATTACTTTGTACTTCTTAGCATTGAATCTAAGCTGCCATACATTTGACCATTCCTCTAACCTTGCCAAGTCCCTTCTCATCCTTTCCACCCCACCCTGTGCATCAACTCTGTTGCAGATCTTAGTGTCATCTGCAAAGAGACATACTTTTCCTTCCAGTCCTTCTGCAATGTCACTTATAAAGACATTGAAGAGGACAAGTACTAATACTGAACCCTGCGGTACCCCACTAGTAACCCTCCTTTCTTCTGAGTGGACTCCATTTACTATTACTCTCTGTGTCCTATTCTCCAGCCATTCTTTACCCAGGCTGTCATCTTGGGACCCACTCCCAGGCTGGCTAACTTGTATATTAATCTTTTTGTGGGACTGTGTCAAATGCCTTGCTAAAGTCTAGGTAGGCCATGTCCACAGCCCCTCCCTGATCTACTATTTGGTCACCCAGTCAAAGAAATCTATCAGATTCATCTGGCATGACCTTCCTGCTGTGAATCCATGCTGCCTAGGGTCCTAGTGCCCTCTGGCCTCTAGATACTCGACAATTCTTTCCTTTAGAAGTGATTCCATCATTTCCTATCACTGAGGTTAAACTAACAGGTCTATAGTTTCCTGCTTCTGCCTTGCTCCCACTTTGTGAAGGGAATCACATCTGCCCTCCTCCAGTCCTCGGGTACCACCCATCCTCCATGATTTCTTAAAAGGGTAGTCAGTGGTGTCACTAGTTCTACCCTTAGTTGTTTTAGAATTCTGGGATGAATCCCATCAGGCCCCATTGCTTTGTCCACCTTCAGTTTTAAGAGTTCTTTCAGAACCCTTTCTTCTGTAAATGGGATGGTATCAACTTCTGTATCCAGCGTGTTACTACTGTTTGTTTTATGTACCCCTTTGTAAATACTGAGCAAAAATATTTGTTTAGTATCTCTGCCTTTCACAGTCTCCCTCTGCCCACCCTTCCTCCCCTTTATTAAGCCTCACTATCCCTCCCTTGGTCTTCCTTCGGCCCTGATGTACCTATAAAAGGTTTTATCCCTTCTTAACTGAGTTGGCTATCTTTCCTAGGTTTGGGCCTTTGCTGTTCTGACTGCCTTCCCAGCCTCCTTTTGCTTTAACTGATACAGTTCTCTGTCCTGCTCCTTCTGCGATTCCTTGTACTTCCTGAATGCTTTCTTTTCTCTTGAACCTTCACTGCCACTTCCTTTGAGAACCATAGTGGTTTCTTACATCATCTTGTTTTGTTTATTTGCTTCACACAAAGGCTTGTTACCTCTGTGATGGCAGTTTTATTATTCCCCATTGTTCTTCCACCCTCCTTCCTGCCCATTTGCTAGTGCATTCCTTAGGCACTCACCCATTTTGGCAAAGTCAGCCCTCCTAAAGTCCAGTACTTTTGTCTTTGTATGGCTTGACTCTATTGCTGTGGTTTTTGTGAACCATACTGTTCGATGGTCGCTAGTTCCCATATGGCTACCCACTTCTACATCTGTAATCCTCTCTCCATCTCCATCTCCATTTGAGAGAATCAAGTCTAATATTGCTCCCTCTCGAGTGGGCTCCAGTACTAGTTGTCTAAGGCATGCCCCTGTAGGGCATCTAGAATAACTGCACTCTTAGAAGTGGACAACTGCACTCCAGTTAACATCAGGCATATTCAGATCACCCATCAGCAATATCTACCCTTTTTCTGCCATTCTAAGTATACTTTCTATCATTTCCCTGTCCATTTCCTCCCTGAGAAGGGTTCTATGTCTAACCCTGTGCGTATTGTGGTGCCATTGCCTGTCTTCAAATTTACCCACAGTGCTTTTCTCCTCCCTGTTTACCCTTTGTTCTGTTGCTTTTATTCCTTCCTTATGTAAAGAACCTCCTCCTCCTCCTCTTTTACCCTCCTGTCCCTCCTGTAGACAGTGTATCCTGGTATGTTTATGTCCCAGACATGGTTTTGTGTGTACCATGTTTCTGTGACTGCCACGATATCCAGATGTTCCTCCTCCATCAAGGCCACTAATTCAGGAAGCTTGTTACTCAGACCACGGGCATTGGTACTCATTGCTCTCCATTTTTTGATGGCTTTACCTTCTGTTGCAGCATCCACCACTGACCGTTCTACCTCAGTCTTTTTCTCATTTAGTACCCTGTTTTGTAGGGAGAGGCTGGGATTTTGATTATATTGATTAGATGATATTGATTAGAAACCAGCAGAACCAGTTCCAGAGTTGAAATTGGTCTAACTATACTAATACAATGTTTGACTAAAATACATCCATCCAATAAAGTTGTTATTAGATTACTCAATAAATCCATTAACTTTTCCTGAGTTTCTTGTGGAATACATGACACATTAAATATGGTAACACAAAATCGTTTCCTAAAGATTTTGGCAAAAGTTTTAAAACATTTGTTATCTTCTTGAGACACACTATCCTGTCTATTCACAACACTAAGTTCTTGTTTCATAACATCATTTCCTTATTTACTAATACAGGAGTTTTATTTGCCATTTTCCTACTTATCTTACGTATCCCTGATTTCTCCTGCTTCTTCAGACTAGTCCCCTTTTAGAATTACTTTTGCTTTTTTCTCTCTCTGTCCATGATGTTCAATTGAATCTAGGCTAAGGCTTGTGGCATTTAAGGATAAAGGAACAGTGTCAGATTTTGTTTGGTTTATAGTTGCTTTAGGAGGTCCTTTAAATTTATTAAGGCTTCATTACTTTTCTTTTCATCTTTCTTCTTTCTTGCTTTGGGTCCTTCAATTCTACCCTTCCCTTTAGTGCTCTTACATTTACACTTACTTACTTTTACAGCTACACTTGCCTTTGTTAACCTTAAGAATCTCTCTGAGTCCTTCTTGCTTCTCCCCTTTTCCCATGAAACTGGAAACTTCTCTGCCATTTCTCTACAAATACTTGTATCTCTTATATCTTTATTAGGTAACATTATACGCTCTGGACCATTATATAGTTCACTGTGTCAGAATGATATCATTCTGCCTTAAAGAGTCGTTAAATCCTGAATTTTAAGACTCCTGATTAGTTTCTGATAAAATTGATCACTACGACCGGAATTTGTCCCAAAGAGATGTTAATTGCTCTTTGGTCTAAGATTAAGTTTCTGTGATATATTGAGTAGGCATAATCTTTCCTCATCTTCCTCTACAAATCTTTAGCCCATCAAATCTAACTTATCCTTGTTTTCCATACACACCCTTTAATGAAAGAGATATCTTGTTTGATATCAAGTAACTGTATAAACAAGAAAATATTAGAATTAAATGGATCTCTCAATACATTTACAATAACCCTTGTTAATCCCTCAAAATCAGGAACACTTCTATTCTATGGACTCATTGTTCATGTGGTATTAGTATATTCAACCCCATTCAAGTGATCTGAGACCTCCATCGATTGATTCCCACCTACTCCTAGAAACTTCACTTGTATATTTCCCTTGTATCACCTTTACTTGTATGATATTCTTTCCCAGACTGAGTAATCTCAGTCTGCACAGGGTCACTCAAATCTTGCCTTAAAGTTTCTCTCATACTTTTCACCTCAGTGTCTAATATAGTCAGGTTATGAAAAATATTTGAGTAGTCAATTTTAGCATAATGGATCTTGGGGACTTCTCAATATCCCTCATTTGGGCAGACTGAACCTATCTGCCACATTACTAATTAAATCACATGAGGCCCTTTCATTGTTTGCCAGATCTGTTGTTCTTGTGGACTTTAAATTATCTTTTTATCATAAATTGAGACGACACTAAAAAATTTCAATATACCTTCATTTGGTGTAGATGCTAGTTGAATGTCAGCCTTTTTCCCTTTAAATTTCTGCTATTTTCTTGTGATATAAACTTATCACTGAATAAATTATGTTTTTTACTAAGGACCTCACGGCCAATTTTTTAAGGAGAGTGGTTTTGTGAATACCCTTAAATGATCTTTCTTGTTTAGCCAGACTCAAATTCTGACTAATAGGCATTTTACATCTAGTAATTGAGGCATACCAAAAGAAGAAAAGAAAAAAAACTTTTTTAAAAAGAGTTTTAGATCCTCGAATATTGTGATGTTATAGTCCTCAAATGAACAATAGCAAGTCCAGCAAGTCCAGCAAATCAGAGCGACAGAATTTCAGTACGATTCCTCCACTAAATAGGAAGTGCTTCAAGCACCTCTCTGATACAGTTCCTTTGCTGGGCAAACACTTCAAATGCCAATCCAAATTTTAATCTCCATTCTAGAATCTTGTAAAAGGAGTACTTCAAACACCTCTCTGGTACAGTTCCTTCTACTGAGGCAAATACTTCAAGCACCAATCCAAAATTTTTATCTCCGTGCATGCAGTCTAGGATCATGTAAAGGCCCAAGTCAAAGTTAAATCCTTAGCTAAAGACCAGGATTTATCGGGCTCCATGACACTATATCTCTATGGTGGTTCTAAAATCCCCAGAAAGTCTGTAGGAGGGCTCTAGTAACATATAGTGCATCACAGTCTCCGTAATTTATAAAATCCAAATCATACACTAAAAATGGAGAAGAGAAATTGCATAAGTGTCAAATAAATAAAAACAAAAATCTTATATTGTAATTTGTTATAACTAATTACAAGTTATACCAAAGGAAAAATCTCACTAACAACCTGCTGATTTTTGACTAACTGCTTAGTATATGTCTTAAATGCCTATCGCTTTCCTCTGAACAGCAAGAAATCCTGAGCTCCTTAACTCAGAATCCATTATATTTTAAAAATATATATATAAAACCTACTTTTAAAAGGAGAGCAGCTAAATATTTCCATCTGGTAAATCCACACATAAGATAACGACTTATGTCCTCTTGCACAATTACATCAAATTTCCGTAGAAGACTCAGTAATTTTAATAGATGAACCTCTCCACACTAAAGGACAAAAACTCATCCTAAAGTGAACTAAAGCTGAAGAATATAAAATATAACTTTACTCAATGTTGTCCATAAAAATATAGGCTGCTGTCAATCTTCAGTTGCAGGGAAAATCTGAGCTAAGACGCCATCAGATGCGATTAGTGCCTTGCTCTTGCAACTCACTTGATTGAAAAGAAGTAACTTTGCACAAAAAATAAAAACTTCATAAACTTTGTATGCTTAAAATAATTCCATATATATTAGAAACCATGAGACACTAAAACATAAGCACATCTCACTGGACAAATTACACACAAATCATAAAATCACGCCTCAAATCCAAATCCTAAAAAGGATTTTAAAATGTTTATATTATGCACCAAAACATAAGTGTCAATCTGAGAGAGGAACAATACTCAATTTTAATAAATAGGAACAGAACTTTCTTTCTTGGTGCAGAGCCAGTTCTGACTGGCTATTGTCTGTGCTCCAAAATGGGGATCCACCTAGGAAACCTCCCGGTGCCACCCATAGTGGACACCTCCACCCCTTGCTTCTCACTCCTTCTTCTTCAATTCTTCAATTCTTGTTTCTTCTGCTGAAAAGACAAAAGCTCCAGGAAGAACTCGAACGACACAAGGTAGAATTTAAGATTTACTGGTAAGGAGGCTAGCAAATGCAAGCAACAGTGGCATACCTGTTAAAATAAAAGACTAGCAAAGTCTCCTGCTTCTCCACTGTCACTCCACAAAGTGAGAGAGCACAATTCTGCATCAGTCACACACCTTCCTCCAATGGAGTTAAACATTTTCTCTGCCCTTTTTATGAGGCAGGGTCATAACAAGACTATGTTGAAAATCTAGTGTAAAAATATTATAAAACAAATTTCCAAATGTTTTACCCAAATTCCTCACCTACAGCCCTATCTGCTCTGGCCAGATTTTGTTTACACAGAGGCTAGTAGGGGCATGGAACATCCTCCCAGCATGGCTAGTAGAATCAACAACCCTAAGCACTTTTAAAATAAATCTGGAAAAGTTCACTATATGACTATGGGATTGCTCAGTGCTTACTACCGAAGAAGTGGGGATGGCTAAAATGGGAAAAATGCATTCTTCCATCTTTATGACATCTAAGCATACAGTTATTTCAAGTATTTTTGTTGAATCTCCATATAAATATGTGTTTGTCTCCCTGGATACATACACTATACCTATCAGAAACTGCTGCATGCCCTTATGATAGAGCATCAACAACAATTTGAAGAAGCCAATAAGTATGAGCATACATAATCCCTAGGCTTAGTACTCCTCCTCATCACCAGGCTTCTTTGCTGCCAGTTCCAGGTGTGAGCTTGATCGTGACACTGAAAACTTGTGTACTGATGATTCAGAGACAACAAAAGACATTTGGAAGCTGTTGGACATTAAATACTGGTTCTATATGGATATTTTGCAGAATAAAACAGATGTAGTGGCAGAATTCATGATACAGGCATCTCTATGAGTGACACAGTGCAACAGAAATACTGATCCAGTCCAGTTCTGGCAAGAAATAGGCAAGTAATGCTTATTTTTTAATTATTTTAGTTTTGGTAACCAGGTAAGGCCTCCAGGACAAGTGCCTGTTTTCAGGGCCGACCTGGGAGCACTGGTGATTAAGTGACTTGCTCAGAGTCACACATTATGCAAGTGGAGGTTGTGAGAATCAAACCCTGGTCTAGTCTGCTGGATGTACCAAGCTCGTTCACACCTCGTTATTCTTACCTCTAGGCTATATTGCCAACCCATGTTGTCTCTAATGATTAAAGTGGCTTTATTTTTTTTCTGATGCCCTCCAACATGGGTAACTTATGAAAGATAGTTTGATATGACTCTGGATAGAACCTCACCACATTACTTAAGACTAAGTCCATAACATTTTGAATTCTCAACTTTTTAAACTCAGCTTACCATGGTAAAACTTTCACTATCCATTCAATTGATCACATGACCAACAAGTGACATCTACTACTACAGTTCCAACTTCTTCATCTCCTTTTGGCAAACTGCCCTGGACTACCACTAACACTTGCATCACAGTCTGACTCACCTATCCCACAGCATTGACACCACAAGGACTATTCTCGCACACATTATCAATACAAGTCCTCTTGATGAGACTGTGACTTTGACATTAGCATAACCAACCAGTTCGATATGATCATGTGTTTGTGTATCACACTTAGAGAGTCAACATTAGTTAAGTAGGACACCTCTGTGAATGAGATAGCATGAGTAAAATGCACAGATACACACTTCTCATGAAATCATTGACTTCAACTTTGAATAGAAAATGCAAGCACAAGCAGCTGTGTTCCTATGAATATAACACATAAAAATTAGAAGAAAAAACACAACACAATACATTTGATGTATAGTAAACTATTGTGAAGGGCAATAGAATTCTGTAAATGTAATTTGTTTTAATTTCTTTATTCTTGATGGATTATTTTCCATTGGATAATGTGTATTAACAACCTATGTGGTCTAGAAGAATATAGTAACTGGCTTGGAGACAAAGCATAGACTTCAGATGGGTGTAATCCTTGAGGTCAGCAATGAATATAACCTCTGACTGTTGCTCAGCATTGGACCACATTGTTCTTAGTGGGTTGCAGACTGTCACAACATCAAAACAGAGCTATTCTCAGCAATGGCATGCCAGAACTACCAGCTACAAGGAAGTAGAACAATAAATATACAGTACATTGCAGTCTTCAAGGTGTTATTACTGCTCTGTTTGTAGTCTGCTTACCTCATGTTGAGAACTGCACTGAGAGCATGGTGGTTTGGCTGAATTATCAGATCAGAACTGAATTCATGAGTTCGACTTAAATCCAAATAAATGAAAAAGAAATAAAGCCATAAAACATGGAGGATAATGAGTACCAATGCCCATAGTCTAGGTAAAAGCTCCCGAAATGGTGGCCTTGATAGAAGAGGATGTCTGGATATCATGGCAGTCATAGAAACATGCTACACAGATAACCATGACTGGGATGTCAATATACCAGGGTACACAATCTACAGGAGGGACAGGGAGGGAAGTAAAGGAGGAGGAGGAGAAGTAGATCTCTATGTAAAGGAAAGGATCAAAGTAACAGAACTAAAGGGTAAACAGGGAGGAGGAGAGGAGACACTGTGGGTCACCCTGAGACTGAAAATGGCACCACAATCTGCACAGTGGTTGTATACAGACCCTTATCTCAGGGGAGGAAATGGACAAGAAAATGATAGAAGGCATCCTTAGGATGGCAGAGAAAGGTGAGATATTGCTGATGGTTGACCGGAATATGCCACATTCCATTTTTCATTTTTATTTTTATACTTGTAAATCCAGATGAGAAAGATTGCCCATTTTCACTGGTGACAAGTTCAATTTAAAAACACAGTATAAAAATACAACATTGAGAGCAGACCATTCAATCCAATAAAGTACAATTACAGAAGCAAATACATTATGTTTTTGAAAAAAGCCAATATTTTAACCTTTTCTTAAAGCACTGAATGAGATTACTCTCAACAATTACTGATGGTATCTTATCGAAAAAAGTGGGTGCCCTAAATAATAAAGATCTTTGCCCAAAGGTGGTCTTAAGAAATGGTGTTTAAAATTTAAATTTGGACTGGGACCTAGTGGATAATGCATTTATTGCCCTGGGAAACATTAGAGAAGTAAAGGGAAGAAGGTTAAATTTTACTTTAAATACAAAAGTACCCATTTTAAAAAGAACATGGCCATCAAAAGATAGAGAATAAGACTGTTTATACAAGTCAGAACAGTGAGTTCGAAAAGGCAAATCTAGCCAGAATCTTAAGGCTGAATGATGCATCACTCTGAGCGGACTCAAAATATTATAACATGAGGAGGTATATAAGTAGTCCATTATCAAGTACCAAGAATAGAAGCTATGGAATAAAAGCTTTCTTGATTCAAAGGTCAGAAGGACTAAGCTCGATAGAGAATACCCAATCTTTGATGCAGGGTTTTCCTAAGGCTCTGAATATGAGGTTCAAAAGAAAACTGATTATCTAAGGTTATACCTAAGTATTTAAAAACTGAAACAAATTCAATTTTATTGCTCTTTCTATCAATAATTAGAGGAAAATCAGTGGATGCCTTCTTGTTCTGGGAAAAAAACATTACCTTTGTTTTTTGAGAATTCAAAACCAAATGTTTTAAAGATAACCTATCCTGCAGATGATAAAAATTAGTCTGAAGATGGGAGAGCAGATCTGGGATTAGTACAAAATTTAACAGTGTCATTGGCGTAAGGTTCATCTCTGTGTTAGTACAAATATTTGGGTGGAATTCATAAACAAAGAAAAATGCATGGCCCCAGGATTGAACCCTGGGTACACCACAAGCTAAAGGAAGGATATGGATAGAGATGAAGCAATGGTAGTTCTAAAAGATCTATTACATAAGAAATTCTGATACCACATAATTACATCCCCAGAAAAGTGAAGACCATGGAAGACACCTGGAAGAAGATTGATTCAACCAGGTCAAAGCCTTGGTGAGGTCCACTAACAGTGCCACACACGAGTGCCCTCTGTCAGTGCACCAGGTACACTGCCCGTGAGCCCCACCAAGGCTGTTTCTGTGTTAAACCCTGGCTTGAACCCATGTTGGTTCCTTGAGAGTGAAGAATATTTCCAAGAAAACCTAAGGTTTGGTCCATCACAATCTTTCCAAAATTTTGATATGGGCATAGAAGAGATATTGGTCGATAATTAGTAAAATGGGGGGTTTCCATTCTTCAAGATGGGTTTTATAATTGCTCATTTCCAACTACTTGGGAAAACATTGTGGGATAAAGAAAAATTTAAAATATGCGCTAAAGGATAAGCAAAACAATCTATGCCTAATTGAATAATCCTGATATCAACTCCATCCCGACTCTGGAGGGTTTTGGGTTATTTTTCAAAAATATTTTTTTTTACTAAAAAGGATAATATGTTTAAAATAAAACTTTGGGTTAGTGTCATTGTGGACGTCGTTAGGATCCGTTACACCATTCTAAAATTATGGGGGTTCTAAAGGAACCAAGATTCTTAAAGTGACTGTTAAAATGTTAGACACCGAAGAAGAATCGACATACTTTGTCCATGTTGGAGATTGGTGGGGCAGAAGCTGTTTTTGTCTCCCATAATTTTGTTGAGAAAGTTCCAGGCTTTTTGCAATTTGCCCTGGAGTTCCTTTGTTCATCTAGACAATAAGCGACCCTAGCTTTCTAATTTCAGATTTACACTTATTTCTAAGTGTCTCATACTCTGGAGAAGAGCAGAAGTTCTCAATACCTTATATAGCTTCCAACATTTATTACATTTTCTCATTAAATGAATGAGGTCCCTTGTGACCCATTCTTGTTTAAAGGATCTAATTCTTATTTTCTTTAGGGGAGGCTCTATTTATGATTGCATTGTAGGCTATACAAAATAATTCCCACATTACATCAACATTGGTGCAAGATGATAGGGAGACCAATCAATTTCGTTAAACAGAGCTTAGATTCTCTGGGAAGTCAAATTAGCCAAATTTCTATGTTCAACGTATCAGGAGGACTTTTGGGCTTTCTTACAGACCATTCGCATTTAATGAGATGATAGTCACTCATGATATCAGGCATAACTTCACAATTAGTTATCCTATCTACATGAGTGACCATGATCCTGTCAAGAACAGTCCTTCCACCTGTTTTATAATTGGGCCTTGTAATTTGCTCTCATTAGTTGCATAATACCCAGATCAGCCAGAGTTTTTCTAATTTCACCTTTCAAACTTTTGTCCCAGCTGCAGTTGAAATCACCAGTGTGATCCACTCTCTGTTAGAAGGTAGAGCCTCATGAAATGAAGCCATCAATCCAAGGCCATAAGATATTTTACCAGGGGAAATAAATTGTACTAAGGGTCAGATATTTACTTTGTCCAAAAATCAAATCAATGGAGATCATATTGCATCCTGAATTTCTCAAAGGGTGATCAAGGATAATATAATCAAACTTACAAAGGATATACATTAAGACTCCACCTCCTCTTTTTCCTTCTCTGTCTTGTCTGATTAGGTTATAATTAGGAGATGAGTCTCTGAATCCAGTATGCTATTGTGCAACCACGCTTCGGAAAGGGTGATAACATCAAATGAATGGAATTGGGACCAGGCAACAAATTGGGTCCATTTAGAAAGCAGACTCTGAAAATTTAGTGTACAATCTTAAGTGTAGGGAAACTAAGCCCTTATGGGCACCAGCTGAAGTTAAATCATGTTCTCCATTAATGGGAAGTTAGGCCTGGGGGTGTGGGTCACTGATCCAGACATAAGTAGAAGAAACATTAATAATCTTTTAGATTAGTCCTATTCTCTAATTGTCTTTCTTTTGTTATAGTATTAAACAATCTATAAATAGGCTTACTAAATTGAAAATTAAGAGAAGGGCAGACTGCATAAGAGGAAAAATTATATGGAGAACAAAATTCAAACAAACCCTTCTAATGAATCCATTGTCTTGATTTGTACAATATGGGCAAGAGTAGAACAACTGAAAACTATCTTTTCTATCATGTAAACACCAGCTAGGATTGGGCAAAGCACAGACAGCACCAACATTACATGAATCAGAGACATGTTAAGAACAAACTATTTAAAATTAAGTGAAGAACTATCAAATCTAAAAATAGGCACAGAAAATACTTGTTACTTCATATATAGGAGAATGGCACTTTCTAAAGTTTTTGATAAAACTATTTCAGATTAGGTAACAAACAGAAGTGAGTGCTAATTTCATATATATCTGGTAAATGATGGCCTTCCTAAAATGAATAAACCATCATGTTACAAATTAAGTATGAAACTTTCTGACCCAGGTTAAAGAAATTTAAGCCAAACTATTTCAGATTTAGTAGTAGATGAATGCTGGTTAAATAAATACCTAAGTAAACAATATAGTTCATAAACATTTAAACAGTAATATTTCAGATTAATCTACAACTTTCTAAACCTAGGTGTAATACAGGCTAATAATTAGAGTTTCAGGATAAGAATAATGACAAGCTTTACTTAAACATAAGCAAATCAAATAAAAGTAAGAGGCTTATATATTATTTAATCCAAACAAACCAAACGTCCCTCAAAATAAAACAAGCTTACACAATGAGTGATTTTCTTCTGTGAGAGCGCTTGAGCCACTCACAATCGCTTGCACTTGCTGGCAGCGAAACTTTAAGCAGAGGGAGAGCCCACCTCCCGATGACGCGCTGCAGGTGAAAACACCCCACACTCCCACAGCCCCAAAAGCAACAAAGCATCCTGTAATAGTACCTGAGGGGAGAAAAAAGAGTGCATGTTTGGGGTAGGAAGATGAGCCCCACACAATCAACTTCTTGCAGCTTGAATTGAAATAGTTGCTTTTAATGTTGCTGGCAGCACAAATGTTTAAGTAGAGGGAGAGCCCACCTCCCGATGATGTGCTGCAGGGGAAAACACCCCACACTTCCACAGCCCCAAAAGTAGCAAAGCATCCCGTAACAGTACCTGAGGGGAAGAACATATGAAGTGCAGGTTTGGGGCAAGGGAAGATGAGCCACGCACAATCCAGCTCCTTGCAGCTTGATTGAAATAGTTGCTCCTCCCACCGTAAACTGGAGCACCTTTGCTGCAGCCACATCCAAGAGCAGGGCCAATCTTGATGCCCTACAGGGGCATGCCTCAGACAGCTAGTTTTGGAACCCACTCGGGAGGGAGCAATCTTAGACCTGGTACTCTCAAGTGGGGACAGAGATAGGATCTCCAATCTTGAAGTGGTAGCCATCCGGAACAAGCGACCACCAGACAGTGTGGTTAATGATAAACTTAGCTGTAGAGTCGCTATACAAAACTGAAGGTACTGGACTTCAGGAGGGCTGATTTTATCAAAATGGGAGAGTGCCTCTGAAAAGCACTCAGTAAACAGGCAAGAAGGTGGGATGAAGCAACAATGGGGAGACATCAAAACTGCCATCACAGAGTCAACAAGCCTTTGTGTGATGCAAATAAACAAATCAAAACAAAAGAAAAACATTATGGTTCTCAAAAGAAGTGTGGGAAGGTGACAGAGATAAATATAGCATTCAGGAAGTATAAGGAACACAGAAGGAGCAGGACAGAGAACTGTACTAGTTATAACAGAGGAAGCAGGGAAGGCAGTCAGACTAGCAAACTGAGGAAAAGATAGCCAACTCAGTTAATAAGGGGATAAAACATTTTATAGGTGCATTAGACAGCAAAGAAAGACCAAGGCAGGGATACTGAGGCTGAATAAAGAGGAAGATGGTTGTCAGAGAGTGACAGTGAAAAAGCAGGGATACTGAATGAATATTTCTGCTCAGTATTCACAATGGAAGAGCAGGGAAGATACCTATTCCAGCCAATAGAAGCACTCTGGATAGGGGAGTTGATATTAGTCCTTTCACAGAAGAAAGGGTTCTGAAATAACTCTTAAAACTGAAGGTGGATAAAGCAATGGGGCCTGCTGGGATTCACCCCAGAATTCTAAAATAACTAAGGAAGAACTAGAAACACCACTGACTACCCTTTTTAATAAATGATGGACGATGGTGTGGTACCTGAGGACTGGAGGAGGGTAGATGTGATTCCCTTCACAAAAGTGGGAGCAAGACAGAGGCAGAAAACTACAAACCTGTCAGTCTGACCTCAGTGGTAGGGAAAATGATGGAATCACTTCTGAAGGAAAGAATTGTTGCACACCTAGAGGCCAGTGGGGCACAGGACCCAAGTCACATGGATTCACAGCAGGAAGGTCATGTCAGACAAATCTAATTGATTTCTTTGACTGGGTGACCAAAGTAGTAGACCAGGGAGGGGCTGTGGACATGGCCTACCTAGACTTTAGCAAGGCATTTGACACAGTCCCACACAAAGAGTAATAAACAAATTAGCCAGCCTGGGAGTGAATACCTACCAGGGTGGTCACCTGGGTAAAACAATGGCTGGACAACAGGACATAGAGCGTAATAGTAAATGGAGTCCACAGTGAAGAAAGGGGGTTACAAGTGGGGTAACACAGGGTTCAGTACTTGGGCCAGTCCTTTTCATTGACTTTATAAGTGACATTGCAGAGGGACTGAAGGAAGTATAACCCTGTGCAGATGACACAAAGATCTGCAACAGGGTTGATACACAAGATGAGGTGGAAAGGATGAAAAGGAACTTGGCAAGGTTGGAGGAATGGTAAAATGTAGGGCAGCTTAGATTCAATACAAATAAGTGCAAAGTAATTCACCTGGGAAACAAGAACCCTGGGGAAGAGTACATAGTGGGGGTGAGATGCTGACAACAACAAAATGGAAAGGGACCTGGGGTTAGTCATATCAGATGACCTAAAGGTGGGCCAGCAATGTGAGAAGGTAAGTAGAACTAGGGGGATACTGGGATGCACAGTGAGAGGCATCACCACTAGAAAATAAGAAGTTGTTGTCCCTCTGTACAGATAGTTGGTAAGACCACATCTGGAGTACTGTGTATAGTTCTGGAGACCCCAGCTCGGCAAAGACATAGATAGGGTGGAGGCTGTCCAGAGGAGGGCAACCAAATGGTGCAGGGTCTACACTAGAAGACATATGAAGAAAGACTAAAGGAGCTTAAGATGTATAGCCACGAGGAAGGGGGTGATATGATAGAAACTTTCAAATACCGCAAGGAATCAACAAAGTCCAAGAGGGTAGCATCTTTCAGAAAAGAGATGTTCAAGAACAAGGGGTCACAATTTGAAGATATAGGGGACATCTCCGGGGCAATGTAAGGAAGTATTTTTCTCAGAGAAGGTGGTGGACTCATGGAACAGCCTTCCTAAGGAGGTTTGGGGTCTAAAACTGTGGAGAATTTAAGAATGCATGGAAGAGACATAAGGCAATTCTTGTGGAGGTAGGAATAAAAAGGCTGTTGGTTAACTATGATCTGCAGCTTATCCTGTAGGTAGGAAATGGGCAGACTAGGTGGGCCAAGCGGTCCTTATCTGCCATCAGATTCTATGTTATTACATTATGTTATGATATTACGCAGTGGTCTAAGGCTCTGAGCTGCAAATTTGGTGACATTCAGCAGACCAGACCTGGGTTTGAATCCCACAGCTTCCACTTGCATACTGTGTGACCCTGAGCAAGTCACTTAACCTCCTTGTGCTCCCAGGTCGCTTCCTGTAAAAAGCTTTCAGCTTAGTGTGCTATACCTAGTTAAAAACAACTAAATAAATAAAATAAATAAAAAATGTTTCTATGTTAAATTTGCCAATGGCACACTTCTCCCACCCTTATTCAGACTGCAAGCTTATTGTTGCCCTTAGCTGTTCATATTGGAATACAATAATATATGCCTCATGTTGGGCCCTATGTGCTATTGGATCCATTATACAGATGGGAGGGGCTTGAATGACTACATGCAACTATGTTGCCGAAGATGCATAGTAGCACACCATGGCATATACCAATGCATGGAAGGTGGCCACCAGGGTATGCTACTTGCTGTGTAATTGTGCATAGGTCAGTATATAGGGAAGGATGAGTGTACCATACAGAGCTCAGAATGTTCCATGACACCACCATACATTGCCACTGCATGAACACTGGATATGTGGAAGTCTCATTCTCTATGAGGTGAATGTGTTACACGGACCACAAATCCTCCTTATAGCTCTTGTTCCCCTATACCCCTGCTCATGTTTGTGGTCCACTGCACAGTCATTGCTACATCAATGCCCTTTTTGTATTGAGAAGCCCCAAACTGCATACAGGACTTCAACTGGGGTCTGACTAGAATATAAAGTTGAAGAATTACTTCCCCAGTCTGCTGGCCACTCCTCCTTAATAATGCCAGGATTCCATCGGCTCTCTTGACAGCAGTTCAATGTTGGGATTACAGAGGTCTTGTCAGGGCTCACTCCCTAGCTCTGAAGAGGTCCCCAATACCTCAGGCACCACTGTCATTGACTTATAATAGGAATGAGGGCTCATTTTAAAGATAGGACCCCTTATTATAGCTTCCAAAGCTCATAAAGTGTAATTCCAACACTGTAGCAGTTGGACCTGCTATAAACTTTAATATTTCCAACATTGTTTGCAAAACATGATTTTAGACTCATTTGTCAAAGTACTAATGTTTATTCTGAAATAATGAGTATAACATTTGTAGCACAACACCAAATAATAAAGGGATGTTGAAAGAGATTCTAAGGGCCATGTCATACAAACTCCTTCCTAGAGTATGTGTGATTTGGTTGCTCATTTCTTCAAACAGAAAAGGATAAACACATGTAAATTACATTTGTATTGTGCTAGACTGAACACTACTTAATCACTACACACAGTAATGTTCTGAGATACTGTGTCTCTTTTAATTTCAAAAGTCCTCTGTAGTAAGTAGTGATTATATTAAATTTAATGATATCTCCTTTGCTTTTATGCAAATGAATAATCATAAATAATAAGTCACTTGTCCTATAACAGTCAGTATTAATTAATGGCCAAGTACCTAGAAGTAGTCATCACTTCATCTATTTTATTCTATTATTGCAAGTTATAAAAGTAAATGACCCATTAGACATTTATTGTTTAGGTATAAAACTGCAAAGACAAGCAGAAAATATACCCAAATAATGAATAATGATTCAAGTACAGAATATATGCAATTTACAACTGCTGTAAGGTTAGTAACATATTCAGAGTAATACCGTAAAATTAAAATGCATTCATCACTGTGAATCTCTAAACCATTGTTAGCTAATAACATTATAAAAGCTTTCAGCGGCAAATGTATAAACATCTAACCAACAGAGCTCTTCTTATACCTCTGGGCCAGTGAAATATTCTGCAGAAAATATTAAAAGACTATCACAAACACTTATTAAAATGCAAGTGAGTCTCTTCATTTTTTCAGACTTCTCAAGTGAATGCTAAAAACAAATCGCACCAATGTTTGATTAATTTTGTTTTGACCTTGAAGAAGAACAGAATAGATCAGGGTTAAAACACCCTACAACCTTTGTAAATCTGGAATGTTGTTTTCTTGAGGTTTTGTGATGCAGCTTTGGTGTTACTCTAATATCGGCACTGTCTTCTCAAACAAAGTAAATGACACATCAGGGCTTCCAGAGAGGATGCTAATATTAGGTAATGTCAACATTGCATTGCATAATCAGTCAAACCCCGAGGAACACCAGACTACCAATTTGCCAAGGTTCCAGGGGTTTTAGACCTATTTTTGTTTTCATTTCTTTACTTTTACAGTGTGCATTGTTACACTACTAGGTGCAATAATATAAAATGCAAGCCACCTACTGAATGATGGACTTTTTGGTGTAGACGAGTTTTGTCCACTGTACCTGATATCTGTTTTGAGGTGGAAAATGCAGGGTCATTTGTTTATTATATTGCATTCTGTACTGTGTTGAGCTTTTAAAATCAGCTTTTATTTTTTGTTATTTGAACAAAACTTGTCTGCATTCAATTTTAGTTTTGAAGATGTGGGTATTTTAGTCTGTTTGGCAGTCATTACTGAGTACTTGTGCCAGTTTCATTCTGTCCCGTAAGTCAGGTTCCATGCCAGAGCTACTGTATGTGAACTCACTACTCTGTAGCTTTTCTCAGTGTCAGGACTGGGACTGTCATTTGGGCAATTGTAAACAAACACCCTTCTGGTTTTTCAGTGACTTCAGCTTCTTCAGGAGTGGGCATGGGGTTTTCTGCTTGTAGCACACAGACAACCTCATCTTTCAGAGCATCTGGTTCGGATCAGCATCTCCTAGGTGACATACATTTTCAAACTCTGATTTCATGATCCCTTTAGTTGGTGCTATAATCTCATCTGATATTTCCTGTGCTACATCAGAAAAACTGCTTTTTTCTGAAACAGTTGAAAATCGTATCCACAGTGACATTTTCCCAAGTGTTTTTCAACAACCATACCATACTCAGAAATGCTATTCATTTTACACATTCTTTGCTGTCAGTTCCATACCTGCATCCATTTTGCAAGCACTCTGATATGCACACAGTGGCTTTTTAGTGAGTATATCATTCCATCTTCAAGGAGTTGACCAGAGCTTGTGTTAGTGAGTAAAAAATGTTAACATATGTTTTGGAGCCCTGCACTTAGAAACACAGACAGTGGTGGAAGAAAATGACCATTGGCCCATCCAGTCTTCCCAGTTATACCCTATCATACCCAGAGACCTGGCCAAATTCTCAAAGACCCCTTGGAGCGAAGCAAGTTGCATTGCTCCAGAGATGCAGCAATCTCTGGGTGCACCAGGGACCCTGCACCCGATTCTGTAAAAGCAGGATCCTGGTGCCAAAGTCCCTGTGTTTACCACATGTCTTTGTAGCACCAAACAGTTTGGCACACCTGTGGAATTGCCACAGGGATCCAGGTCACCCCTCCCAGTGCAACAGCAGTGGGGCCACAATGGTGAGGGGGCTTAAACTGCTTGCCAGGAGTGGGCTGGGAGCATAATGGATTGGCAGAGACTGATCAAGGAAGCTGTGACTGCTGATGCATGACGCGTGGCACCCTGCGGGTTCTGCAGTACTACATAATACATATTGTAAATACCAGCATGTCCATGTACTGTACTATAATGTACAGTGAGTAGAACCCATTCAGTAGGTGCAGTGCCGGTCCCTAATGAAATATAATGAGAGGAAGCAGTGATACATAGCAGATGGGATCATATTGCACCTTCACAGCAGACCGCTTCTGACTGTACAGTGATGTCTGTATCACTGTACAGTCAGGTGGCTTGCTGTGTTGGGTGCAATATGATGTTCTTTTCTGCTGCTGTATCACTGGTTCCTCCTTTACTATGTTTCATTTGGCTGGCACCATACCTATTGTATGGGTACTACTCACCAAACATTATAATACAGTACCTGGACATGCTGGCAATTACGATGTGTACTATGCTGTACTCACAACCTCCATGTGCCACATCACACATAAGCAGTCACAGCTTTCCCCTGATCAGCCTCTTGCCACTCTTCCATCCCTTATGCCTCCGCAGCCCAAAGTCTACCCTGTCCCAGTTGTGCAATCCACTTACACCACCTTCTGGTTAGTCTAAGTTGTGCCTCATCCTGCGGCCATGGTAGGGCATCTAGAATCCCAAAAAGGGGATGTTGTAGCCCCACCATTGTACAAGCCCCCTTGTGACCTGGTACAACTTGTTGGTTGATGCAACCTTTGCTCAAGGGGGCTTTGGTGCAGCTGCATTAGATTTGATGCAGACTGCTTTATACAAGCATTTGATGCAAGCTGTGACACAAGTCACCATTTGCATAAAACTCTTATGACACAAGTCCCTATGCGACAATCTAAATATTTTGAGAATTGGGCCCCTATTGTCTAGATGGGGTTACTGCCATCATCCCCTTGATCCCCTGCCTGTCTGCACACCCTCAAGTAACTAGTGAACTCTTCACACTGCCCCAGATGTGTTTGAAACCATTACTGTTTCTTTTTCCCAAACCACCATACCTCTCAACCTGCTAGGACCAAAATCAGGGACAAATGACCAAAATCAGGAACACCATCTTTTATTCAGTGTGGTGTGCCACGCCATCACATGACATTTACATCACATGATGTAGTACACTACCACATCTGTAAAGTACCTTTAGTTTATGCTTTTTAAATGTTAAATTCAGTAGCATACTACCAAATGGCACAATAAAAAACACAGGCAAAAGTTTTGTATGTTTCTCTTGTTTGGTACTCTTCATTTACTTTACTTGAAACTAAAGTGGAACATGAACACTGCTAGAGAGATCTTTGTGTTTCTAAGGAAATTCATTTCAGACATAGGCAACTCTTTTCCTTTCTCATTTCCATCCTTGACTTAAAATATGCTGACAGGGCTGAACTGTACTGAGAAGTGGTCTGTTTGTATTTCAGACATAATTGAAAATATATATACTGTACTGGTATCTGTACAGAGTAGACTTTGGGTTTCTAGGCTGCACCAAACCACCACATAGCATCTATTCGTTTGCAACTCATACTGTTCTTGCTTGTTCCTCTGAAGAGCAGCACTATGTGTGTACTGTTTTTTTTAATGCAACAACATACTGCAACCTTATTAGTGAAAATGTAGCAGAATATACACTAACAGTACCTTACTAGTCATTAAAGTAAAGCAGGAAAATGAAATAATAATAACTGGCTGAACTGCTTAAACACAATTAGAGTCACTTTCATAGCAGTTTGGCCACATGCAAGCTATAAGGGGTGGGGCCTCCAGGTTCCGACTGATGCTGCCTAATAATGCTGCTGCATGCTGCAGCCTGTGTGTGTGTCTGACATTTTCTCACTTTCTGTCAGCACAGACCTTGGTGGTCTGTGTCTGCAAGGCAGGGGCTGTGCATCAACTGGGGAGGAGGGGTGTCTAACTTTCAACTGTCATTATGGACAACCACCATCTGTTTTCTGCTTGGGCCAGTTTAACCCTTGCTGTGTCACACTGTCACAGAGTGCCGTATCAGTCCTGAATTCCTGTAAATTCTGTTGGTAGTTAAGGGTTAAACATGTACACTAGGCTTACACTGGCATTCTCAAACTCGGAAAAGAAGCAACCAAGGTGGGATTTCAGGACAGGAAGTCAAAATTCAGGAAATCCTGGAAGAATCAGGACAGTTGAGGAGGTATGCTACACCATTTACTGCTAGGCTGCTTCATGACTCAGTCACTCTCTGTAAAATGAAATGTACTCCACGTTCCTCCTGAATCTCACCCCCAACAACAACTTCAACTAATGCCCTTGTTTTTGACTCACCATTCCTTCTGAATTGTACCTTGCGATATACCTGGTACATTCTTTTCAAGGACTTGAAAATCTCTATCATACTGTGTATCATATCATATCATATCTTATCATATCATATCATATCATATCATATCATATCAGTGTTCCCACCACAACCACATACTGTAACAGAGGTGCAGTGTACCCTGTCAAAATGTTCAGGGGCATAAAATTAGTTTTGAGGGTACGCTATACCTTTTAAAAATTCAGGAGGTACTATAAATTTAAATGGCAGCATAAGCAGAACACCTGTTTTATTACCGTTTAATACAGTGCAGTGTAGTAAACCTACTGTAAATATAGACAGTACCATACCTCTCACTGTACTAAACTACACTAGAAGCAACTGCTTAGTCTATAAAACTCATATGCCCACAGGTTAAAACAATTTAACCAATAAGGTTAAACAATTCAACCAATAAATGAATTGAAAAGGAAAAAGAAAATGTAGAAACAAAAAGGCAAACAAATTCAAGAAGCAGCTAAAGAGGGAAAATCATGTATCTAGCCATCAGGGATCCAGGAAGAGAACAGCATGAAGTGTGTATCATTATTGCTGGGACCTGGTATTTTTGACTGAGGCAGATAGCCACAGAAATTTATACAGCAAGGCAGAATGTTGGCATACTCATGAATAAACCAAATAAACAGCTCTAGCAATAAGAATTTTAATGTGCTAAATAGTTCTTTTTCTAAGTAGTTGCACACTGCATCAGAGTCGTCGATCCTCCATTTGGTGCTACAGTTCTAAAGAACAATCTGTTGCCATCCCACCCCTTAGTGCCACCAATTCAGTCAATTTTATTCCTCACCCTCATCCCAAGTGTGACTGCAACTATGTTACAGATGCTCTCTTTACTACAAATATACATAAACAGGCACGTAACATTCATGGAGCTCAATTTTAGTAAGGCGCAGGACGGATCCATAACAGTTGGGGTCTGGGCAGACAGGCAGGGTATATTAACGCACTCTGACTCCCGGACCAGCGAAGGCCATAACCAATTAGGTCCCCATACCTGCTTGTCGTCACTGGATCAGTGTCGCACATTGGGTTGTAGGTCTTTGCTGGATCCCTGAGCTGCTCCTTCTGCGTGGTGCTGATGCTTCTATCCCTCTGAGCCAACTTGTGTACTGCAACAAGTAGCACAGCATGTGAATCTATCTGGCTGCATGGCCCCTCTCCCAAATCAAGCCTCCTGGTAGTCCAAGGTGTCCATCCATACAGTCACTTAGCCATACAGCAGTCAGCAAGACACTATATAGTGACACACTTTCACTCTGCCTTTGTACTGGGCCTACAGACTGTATTGCTTGAATGGGACTTGGGAGGCAATCAGGATGGCAGGACAGCAGTTGGGGTTCCAGTATCAGGTTTTGGGACTAGAGGAGCGATGACTGACTAGGCCAGCAATGGAGGGAGGAACATGTAGTCGGACTCGGAAGAAAAGAATACAAATCAGGGCAAATTAAATCGCCAACGCTTGATATCGTATACCTGATTACAGATCTCCTTCTTGAAATGAAGCACCAGGTGTGTCACCTCTTGAGCAGTGATCCACGCTGTATATTGGGACTCACACTTTCTCTGCCTTCACGACTATAAACTGCAAGTCACAGCTTCACTGGTGCCAGCACACTAAGCCCACAATTACACTCGGTTCCACCCCCACAGTGCAGTATGCCATTCCCATTTGTTCTGACTGCTTGAAATTGACAGGGTACAAGCTTATTGTGGTCCAATCAGAAGACGGCTAACAACTAGGAGCAAAAAAAAAGCACTATTTCAGGAGTACAAGCCGCACTAAAGAACTCATGGGACTGCTTTCTAAAAATCACACAGCTGCTTTTTACGTAGTAATCTCTTCACACATAGATTGCATGAATTTTGTTATTTTTACGTGATTCATGTACATTTATGTGAGTGAGGAACACTGTATCATATAATATCACCCTCTCCCATCTGGCTTCCACTGAGCACGTTCAGTGCCCCAAGCTGATACTTGTAGGCTCTGCATTGTTGACCCTGAATCATCTTGCTTTTCCTTCACTGCACTGTCTTCAGCCTGACTTTATCTTTCCTGAGGTGGGGACTTCAGAACTGTGCACAGTATTCCAGATGAGGCCACACAGTGATCTATAAAGAGGTGGCATTACCTCCTTCCTTCAGCTATTGAAACTCCTTCCAAGACAATCCAACATTCTGGTTGCCTTAATAATAATGATAATAATAAATAATAATAGTTTTATTTGTGTGGCACCTTTCCATTGCTAAGGCGCCTAACAATATAAAACAAATCACAACAACATCAAATGACAGATTAATACAGTTGCTCATTTCAGTTAACTATAAAAGCTTTTTGCCACAGGTAATTTTTCAAGCCATGCTTAAATTCCTCCACAGTTGCACCTCCCGCAACTGGCGAGGTAGAAGAATCAGAGGGTGGGGCTGCATAAGCAAAAGTTCTAGAACCTGATGATTTCAAACCCCGGAATTCTAACAACCCCTCGTCGGCCAAGTGGAACAATCGACCAGGGCAGTAACAGACCAGAACCTCTTTCAGATAGTCCAGGCCCAGTCCATATAGGGCTTTAAAAGTCAGTAAACCAACTTTAAAGGTGATCTGTCACTGTATTGGCACCAGTGCTGTTCATGAAACACTGGGGTAATATGGCAGGATCAGTAGCTCCTGTCAAAAGGATGGATTTCAACCCCAGAAAGCCCTAGATAAAGGGAGCTGCAGTAATCCAAGCACGAGGACACAAAGGCACAGACCAAGGTAGGAAGGTCATCAGACAGAACCAGATGATTAATTCTGGCTATATTCCTAAGATGATAAAAGGAAGTTAGGATAACCACTGACACCTTAGAATGTAGAATCAGTCCATCATCAAAAACTACCTCCAGGTTACGTACTCATTCAGAGGTGGGATTGGGATGCTGCCAAGAAAAAATCCCAGAGGGCGCACCAACCTCCGACCCCCCCATCTGATGACCAGGGTCCACAACCAGTACCAGCCTTTTCCAAGTTCAACTTCAGCCAACTGGAATCCATCCACTCCTGGATTTCTTTCAGACAGTTGTTAAAGACCGAGAGAGCTCCATCCTGGACGGGTGCAAAAGAAAGGTAGAGCTGGGTATCATCTGCATAACAGTGAAACCTCAGCCCATACCTTCTTACAATGTCTCTGAGGGGAAGCATATACACTGTGAACAGCATGGGTGATAGCACTGAACCCTGAGCACCCACAAGACAAAGCAGTTGGCCCTGAAGAATAAAAAACCTCAGACACAACTCTTTGTGTTCTACCCATGAGAAATGATGTAAACCATCTGAGAAATGTCTGTGACATTCTGCAGATATGCCTCAGGCATCCTGTCAACACCATGTGGTCCAGGGTGTCAAAAGCTGAAAAGAGATAAAGAAGAACCAAGATGGAATGGTTCTTCTGATCTCTCATCAGGAGATCATTGAGCACTCAAACCAGCACTGTCTCGGTACAATGTCTTTTATGAAAACCAGACTGGAGTGGTTCATAGATGTCAAGGATGGTCAAATGGTCATCCAGTTGTACTGCTACTACTTTCTCAGTCACCTTCCTACAAAGGGAAGGTTAGAGATAGGTCTGTAGTTTGCGTGGCAGTCAGGATCCAAGGTAGTTTTCTAGTTAGAGTTGTGTCACCACTGCCTCTTTTCAGGGAGCTAGAAACTCACCAGATTCCCAGGAGCACCAGACTATCTGAACAAGGACTGGACCGATGATGTCATTACAACCCAAAATTAAGGAGGTCGGTCTAGAGTCCAAACTACAGCATGTAGCGTGCACACTCTGGATGATCCTCATGACATCCATGAACTCCGGTCGACTGAAGGTACTCCAGGAAAACTGAGGCACGGTGACCCCATACTGATCCAAATCAGTCCCCATATAGTGTGCTGGCTGAAGAGCCACCCTGATGTCAGCCACCTTATTGCAAAGAATTGAGCAAGCTCTTCGCACTCTAATTGCGAGAAAGCTTTCTGAACATGCAGACAGGCTGGGTTGCACAGTCTGTCCACAGTTCAGAATAGCTGAGCCGGTCGATTCTGAGCAGCCACCAATCTCCCAGACAGGAATTCTGCCTTCTTATGGGTGATTGCAGATTGATATACTAAATAGTGGTCCATCAATCTAAGGTGGTCAGCATCAAGAGCGACTTTGCCAGCGACCCTCTAACCTGTGCCCTAGTTTCTGCATCTCCCTCAGAGTCCCGTCAAGCCAAGGGGACCTGTGGCAAAGGGAAAGAGGGCAAACACAGACTGGAGCAATTGAATCTAGAGCTGCGAAATGGCTGAATTATAAGCAGACACGAGGGTCTCTGGGCCATTGCTTGCCAATGAGAGGGATGAGAGGTCAAGTGCTGCCACAAGGCCATGGGAACTTATGCCCCATAAAGGGTGGACTAACCAGCTCCACATTAGTAGGCCTGTCAGGAGGGGATGCAAACTAAACCCCACGGTGTAATGATTGGACCACCCAACTGGTTCCACCTCCAAGTCCGATGTTTTGATCCCTAGGAGAAGATTAAGTCAAGATAGTGTCCATGTTTATGAGTAGCAGTGGAAACCACCTGTGTAAGGCCCAGAGATGTCATTAACTGGAGGAAGTGCTGACCAAATTGCCAGAGTCCATGGTCAATCCAGGTGTTGAAGTCACCCAGAATCATCAATCTGGGAGACTCAAATATCATGTCGACGACAAAGTCCACCACTTCTTGAAGAATCACTTCACATCACCGGGTGGATGGTAGATGAGAGTGATTCGATAGCCTACACCTGCTACTACTGAACACTCAAAGGCCTCAACCTCCTCAACTAGTACCCTCATGAGGTTCAGTTCAATCTTGAAACAGACTGCAATCCGCACCCCTGTGATCAATCTTGGGCAGTGTATCACGAGTACCGGCTGGAGTCATAGCCTCCAAAATGGGGCCAGAGTTTTCATCCAGCCAGGTCTGGGTAATGCATGCCAGGTCCACCATTTCAACAGGATCTGTAACAATTGCAGTCTTGTTCTTGATGGACCTGGCATTGCACAGCACCACCGAGTTGGATGAACTTCGGCCACCCGCCATCTGCCTCCCACAATCCATAGTGCTTTTGGGTATGGGCACCAGACATAGCGGACCACAATCTGGATTCCATTTCACCCCAGAGCATCTTCTGGATCCTACCACCTCAATTTGGTGACCCCTCTCGTTCATCCTGCACTGTTCATAACCCCTGCTCCCTCCTCCTCCTCCTCCTATGCATAATAACCCAGGGCCTCTACAGTGCTGGTAGGTCACAAATTGGAGAAGAGGAGTAAAGCAAGAGCAGAGGGCATGAAGAGCAGAGGATGAATATCACACAACTGTGGGGGCTGGCATCCAACACATTTTGCAACTAATTAAATTAACCAAACTAAAAACTAATAAATTCCTCTAAAACCACCCCAACTAAACAATTATCCCAAACATTAAAACTATAAACCACACTAACAAAATAATAAATACACTAAACACTCACACCTTAATACACTAAAATACCACTTAAAATATTTATTACCCTACCTCACATATACTGGATCATTTGATTCCTACACTTAATGTTATATGGCCATGGCAATCCTCCCTCACAAAATAACATAAATAACAATAAAATAATATTCTAAAACAGAGAAAAATAGAAGAAGAAATCATCTGGCACTCTCACTGCCCAATAAAGTCCAAAAGCATGAAAGTACTGAAGTGGCCATCCCTTCATATAGCTGTACCTCTCCCCAAGTCCTCTCCGACCAGAGGGCAGGAAATTAGGCACCTCACTGCCTAAATCAGAGATCAGCTTCCAAAGGTATAGTACAGAATCCAGAAGAAGATAACTCAGAAGAAATCAAATGAAAGAAAATGGACACCTGGTCCTCTCACCTCCAGGGATCCAAGATAAATAAAACCATAGAGGATGCAAACCATTTGTCACTGTCCATACAGTGTAAATAATCCTCAGTCCAGCACAGGATAGGAAAACATACCCACTAAAAACCTTCAACGACTCCCTCATTCTTCTAACCCAATCCACAGCTAGGAAACCCTGCCTCGCGAGGACCGGCCACTAGAAAATAGCTATTCTGCAGCTACAGCACTTCTACTCGGACCAGCCCACCAGCTGGACCAGCAAAGAGCCTAGGCATACCACACACCTTTCATCTGGCTCTCTGACTGACCTGACCCTGTCTTCCTGAGCAGAGTAGAATTCAGGAGAGCCAGGTCCTCACAAATGCAGGGTCCCCAGTCCAGACAGGAGAATTCCAAACTGGCTATTTAGCTGGATGAACTGTCCCAAGTATATAATCTCCACGAACTCCCAGTCCAGACAGAAGAATTCCAAACTCGACTGTTTAACTAGCTCCATGAACTTCACACAATTAAAAATCCACTTTATAGAAAACACTCCTCCTTAAAAGTCCAGCCACCTTCTTATTTTCATTTAGGTTCACCTCGCTCACTCTAATTCAATCAGAGGCATCTCTCCCAATATCTTCCTTCCAAAGCACACAGCTAGTAAATGCATCCCCTTTCTTAGCGTCCCAAATATAAAAAATCCAAGCATAAGAAATTCCAAGGCTCCGCTAACAATCGGAGTGGTATTGGGGCAGATCTGGATGGTCACAGTGCACACTACGAGGCTGTTGGTAATCACCCCAGTAGCATTTAGTGGCAGACAGTGAGCCCCTTCAACTGCAGGCTCCATCTGCTGTAACCGAAACAAGCACTCGTAGGCGGCTGAGCAAAGGAAAATGAAAGTGGGGGAAGGGTGAAATAAAGCAAAATGCTTGTTAAGAAAAACTTTAAAACAAACTAAACTTAGAGAACCCTCGGGCAAACGAGGGGCAAACAAGGCAAAACGGGCGGCAAACAAACGGAGAGCAAACAGAGAGTTTGCTACAGTTCACAGCACGCCCAGTGTGGCAGCCATGTTTTGAGACCAGCTGTAGTCTATGTTGCAACTGCAAGATTGTCTTAGAAATCACTTATCATGACTCCCAGGTCCTTTTCCCCAGAAGTAATGCTCAGCTTAACACCCCCCCCACCATCCAATATCCTGTCTTGGTGTTCTTGTTCTCCTATAAGTATCACCTGGCACATTTTGGTTTTGAATTTCAACTGCCAAACCTTGAACCACATCTCTAACCTTTGCAAGACCCTCTGCAACTCCCTTACCCTCCCTCGCTGTCCACCCTGCCACAGAGCTTAGTGTCATCTGTCAAGACATACATCTTGCCCTGTATTCCTCTCCTATACCACAAATGAACATGATGAAGATGGATGACCAAGGAAATTATCAAGTAAAGTGCAGTCTTCCTGTCACAAAGCCTTATGTTACATGATCTCACCCCTCAAGTAAAAACTTCACCAGTCACCCATGCAGTTCTGTTGCACCTGTATGGAACGATAGATGAGCAACACCAGGAAAACATTAGCTATGCTGACTTCGAATAGCGAGAAGCACTTGTTTTCAGTGCCAGACACTTGTACTGCACACCATGACTAATATGTGATCCTTTGCTTTTTTCTGGCCTTGTGGCAGCTTTGATTTAAAAGTGAGAATGCCATAATGACACATTGGAATTATAAGTAATGGTTCCTCATTTTAAGTATCTTGGTATCACTTTTGATCCTGCCCTCTCCTTCCATGAACACATTACCGCTACCTGCTCTGCAGTTAATGCTAGACTTGACCTCCTCAACAGAATTATTTCCTGCCTCCCCCTGCTGCTCTTAGACTGGCTATCTCCAGCTCTATCCTATCCTTGGTAGACTATGGTATAGTCATCACAGCTCTGCCTCAAACTCTGCCCTAAGCAAAATTAAACAAAGCCTGCCACCTGGCCACTGGCAGCAATCTCTTTCAACGCTCAGACTGGTTGACATTTCCAAGGTCATCTCTACTATCAGATTTGCTTACTAGCAAAACAATCTCTATGGGCCACTCACCCCTGGCTGTAACCTTCTCCTTTCTCCATGGCAGCACAGATGGGTGACCAGACACACTGACAAAACTGGTTTCCAGTCCCCTTCTATAGAACCACCACCAGTCAAAGGTCTTTCAAATATAGGGCCCCTTTATGGATGAACTCCATCCCTGTTCCCTCCTATCCTTACCCAGGTTGGCCCTTTCAAAATGAATTTGGGACCACATCCTGTTTCATCAAACTGCTACTGCCTGTAACACTATTGTAACTCTCCAACTAGTTCTTCTCCCTCTAGACCACACAGACAATGCCCATTGGACAGCTTTCTGGTCTCTACTATTTTCCAGCTCTCCTTGGTCCACTTCCTGGCCTGTTTGTCACTTTCTTCTCCACAGCTCCATTTGCTTCTGTCTCCAATACTTATATTTTCTCCTCAGAGTTGCCTTTACAATTTTTGGTTACTGACATGTCAATTGTTAATGCTTATTGTAATGCTTCATTATTAGATAACTCCTCATTGTGTAATTTCTCTTGTGTATAATTAATGTCATTGTTCATGATGTCATAATGTCTGTAACACTTGCCTGCCATAGTTTGTACTGATGTGGAGCCTTTTGTTATAGCTCCTATTGCATACTTTTTTTTTCTTTTGTATAATTTCTGTCATTGTTCCATAATGCCTGTAACACTTGAGTGCCACACTTTGTACTGACATGGAGCTTTTGAAATAGATTCCTGACTCAAACAGAGTTGTAATTCCTAGACCCAATAAATAAATAAAATAAATAAGTAAATAAGCCAGTCTCCTCAGATTTTCAAACATTGGGCTGTAGCCAGTAAGTACTGTACTGTGTGTCTGTTAGCACATGTCATAGCTAAAACTAGCACTGGTTTCATCTACATGTAGTTTCTCCAGTGTGCATGGTGGTAGCAAATAATGTTTCTCTCTTTCCATCTTTGAAGCTAGCCTTAAATGGGATTAAACTCTGTTCTGCTGTGGCTGTCAGACAGCCATTTCACTTTATGAAACAACAGGGTTCACTGACCAAAGTCTCTCCCTCCTACAAACTAGAAAATCATTCCGCAAAGTATTCTCAACCTACTCGTTCTTCTTTTCATTGTTTCACTTTCACTGCTGTTCTGATTTGAATATTACTTGACTAAATACATTCACTACCAAAAATGATGTCATCCATGCCTCACCTGCCACCATGCCAGTGACCAAGATTGGGTGACTAGCCTGGATTGCTTGGGGTCAGTCAGAGAGAGAAGGATTGATCATCCTGTGGCAAAGCACTTTAGGTCAGGACCAGTACCACATGGTTCGTTCCAATGTATGTAGTTCCATGGATGAAGTACAGTCATAATCGAGCCTGTTCCTGCAGAGTAAATCATTCATTATTATTCTGGCACCATCAAACCAAGTGCTGGAAATATATTATTTGCATTTTTGTTGTGGTTGAAATCCAGCGATGCATACCAATGGCACACTTTTATGCATGCGTGATCTTTTGGCTTGCATCTGGTCAATGAGCAAAAGGGATTTCAGCCACACAGCTTAAAATGCAAATAATATACTTACAGTGCTCAGTTTGTGGTGCCAGATAGATGTAATAGTTGAGATGTATGCAAGGAACAGGAGTGACATGACTGTACTTCATCCATATTAAAATAATCATATATCGGGCCCTCACTAGGGAGTCGAGCTGTCCTGACCTTGAAGTGCTTCCAGTATGTAATGGGTTTCGAGCAGGGTGAGTGAACATTATTTAGGTAAAATTCAAGAAACCAGGTAAAAAAAATTTTATTTTATATCCATATGAGCATTCTAAGCATCTCCCTGAGTCAGAGTGGCAAGAGGCATACTGCTCATTTTACTAAAAACGAAGGGGCAAAGCTGATAGTGCCCCATTAAAAGAAAATCGTGTTGTGGAAAGAGTCAGTAAAAGTGAACATTCATAATCTAATAAATCTTTTCGTATAAGTATGACTTTTTATAACTAAATTTATATTCAGCATTTGAATATAAATATACAAAATTGCCAAAAGTACCAAAATTCCTAGAGATCAACTTTGATATTCTTGGGTTGTTCACTTGTTTAATGTATCAACCTCTTAACACTTTTAATATTATGCTTATATCTGATAACAACCTGCTGGATATAAAAGCTTACCAAGTCCAGGAGGGAATAAAGTATCAGGCTGCTATAAAGAAGAAGAAAGGATAAGGAATATTTAACCCATGATTTGTGAAAATAGAAGAAAATGAATAGGTGGGGGAATAATGTATGAGAAAACAGGTGCGTGATGGGCAAAGAAGACAGATAGAATAAATAGAGGTGCTAATGAAACACAGAGGTGTATGATGGGAGGAGAAAGATAAGAATATATAAAGACCTGCTGCAAAACAGAGAATGAAGGAAGTGCAAACAATGGGAAATACAGTTTTTAGTTAGAAGAGAACCTCGATCCCCAAAACTGTGAGAGATTCCTAAAGAATTCCTAAAGTGCTCCTCTAGCACCTTCAAACACTGGCTAGTGTTCTAAAAGTGTTCATTGAAGTACTTTAAAGTTTAAAAGAATGTCATGCTCGGGGAAATGGAGGTGGTATAGAAGAAGGCAACCAGCCTGTAGTCTCTATCCACAGTGGACGGGAATAAATGGAGTCCAGATGATGCTTCAGGATGCAAAACTCGATATCAAATTTATTTATCCAGCAGACAAAATAAGCAGACTGAAAACAGAAAAATAGACATAAAGTGAAACCAAAATAAATACAAGTCTAGAGTCACTTTCCATCAATAAGTCCTTCATCCACCTAGTATCAAGTTAGGGACTGGTAGGTAAGACTCCTACCAACCAATTGACTAACACACATTCTGCAGTATATTTATACAGAGAATCAGTCACAGGATTACATTAGCTCCTCCCACTAACCATCTTTAAACAAAAATACACCTCAGAGAGGTTTAGTTCTTAATTCATTGACATAACAATGCTAAGAAACAGCACTTTTATAGTTTGGAGCATAGTAATACAAATAATAATACTGCAAACCTAAAAGAAAAGGATTACACCAGAGGTTCAGGCACCTCCCACATGCTAACATCATAAAAGGAGGAGACACAGCCGACGGCCATAAGAAAGACATACAACCAGCAGGGAGATCCTGGAAACACTGTAGCAGGAACACTAAGCATACCTGAAAGGTAAAAAAAAAACTCCATGGATTTAAACACTACAGAGTGTCCGAAGTTTACCAAAATATTTAAACAACATTTATGTTGTCTCACTAACTGTTAGCAACTGTCTATTTATTTATTTGCATTTCTTGAATAGCACAGTGACCCAGAGAAAATGAGAGTTGAGCTTAAACAAAAGGTTTCACTGGCTTCAATGTGAACTGCGTTTATTTTAAAATGCTGACATTTTCCTTTCTTTTCTTTCAAGGTGTTACAACCAACAGAAAAAAGTCATTTATGCCTCTAAATACAGGAGCTTTGCAAGCAAGTATTAAAACAAAGCGAGTCACTAGTGCTCGTCATGGAGCATTCACACATTTGGCGACGCCTGTGTGCACACATTCGAGCAGTGCGCTAGTAGCATTATTGTGAAGGTCCGCTTTATTCAGAAAGCATAAAACGGACATACAGGGCCTGTATTTGGACCTTCAGAGAGACAGAAACAGAGGGATAGAGACAGCAAGATATCTACAAGTGGCCAAAGTGTAGGTAGGGAAGGTATAAAGCTAAGGGCCAGTAAAGAGAAAACAAGTGTAGAGTTGCAACAGTTTTTTAAACAGGAAAGAGAGACTATCACTCTAGAAAGTCCAAACATGTCCCAAAAAGGGTACCCAGTACAGTGGAGCCCGCTTATAGAACACCCTATTTGCCAAAGAAAATTGTTCTTATAAGCGGGCTGTTCTTATAGACAGGCTACTGTTATAGCGATAAAATCCGTGCAATTTTCTATTCCTGCCACAAGATGGAGTGTTGCTGTTATAAATAAACATGCAATACAGTACTGGAATACCGATATTATACTTTACTGACATGATTTAAATAATAAAACAGTAAATTGCCTCAAAGTGCATGCAGTGCATAAAGACAATATTTATTTGCTAAAATAATCAGTTATCTTAAGCTGTCTGGCATTTTTTAGAGTCAACTCATCTAGATATGAGTCTAGAGCATAAAAAGATGCCAGATCAGCTGATGGTTTACTCAAAATGTACTGTCGTATCTGTGACATGCTAGATTTAATGTAAATATTTGCAGTTGTATCAAGGATGTCCACATCTATTGAGTCCTCATCATCACGACAGCTCTTCTTTTGGTGTGAGGATGTCATGGGTTATTTCCTCCTCGGTGATTGAGCCTGTATTTTCGACCCCGTCATCGCACGAACATAATTCTCAAAATCCTCCTGAGTGAGCCCTGGTGCATCCACTATCTCTTCACCACTAGCTTCTTGCTCTGTAGGTGCCACATCAGTACACACAGTAAACCCTGCTTTTAAAAACAATTCCTTACTGTTTCTGGTTTCTCCTTCTTCCAGGCAGCGCTCAATCATCTGTATGCAGTCGAAGATGTTAATTACATGAGCCAGATCACTCGTCCTGGTTGCCCCCTCCATCAATTGCCATCAACAGTTTTTCAACCACTTTCTTATGATAGCTGCTTTAGATTCTTAATGACACCTTTGGTCCATCGGTTGGATAAGTGCTGTTGTATTTGGAGGCAAAGAAACAAAACGAATGTGACTCAGGGTTAGACTGGGATGGGCACTACAGTTATCAAGGATTAGACAGATTTTTGTTTCTTTCTCCTCATTCTGGCATTAAGGCGAGTTGCCCACTCTGTGAAAATCTGCCCGGTCATCCAGGCATTTGAATTTGCTTCATATTCAATTGGTAAGGAACTGACATCTATCCCTCTAAAACATCGTGGCTTTTGGATTTGCCAATTAAGAGCAATGGTAATTTTTCATCCCCAGTTATGTTGGCGCAGACTAAAGCAGAGATTCTTTCTTTACTTTTCTTGCCCTGGCTGCAGTATCCATGGGAAAGCTAGAGTTCCATCAGAACAGCGCAGAAATAGATTCCATTTCATCTGCATTAAAATGTCATTTTCCAAAATCGCTCAGAATCATTGGCAGCACAGTATCTTTCCATGACAATGCTCCTTCTGTATCAGCATCTTGTTTTCGCCATGGCATCTTTTGAATTGTATCCCATGGTGTTCTTTCCATCGGCAGAGTCATCAGTTTGTGACTGTGAAGCTCAGACCCATTCCATTGGCTAGTTGTTGTGCTTTACTTAGCAGAATAGGACCACTGATAGGTGCATCTACTGTGCAACAGGCATTGAACCACCGAAGCAAAGCATTTTCAACAAGCTCATCCTTGCCAGTACTTTTCCGTTTACTGTCCTTGTTCAACCTCGCTCAAAGTCAGCAATCAGCTGGTCCTTATTGCTGATGATTTTTGAAATTGTGCAAACATTCACACCAGACTCCTTCACTATGTCACTCCATCTGGATGAAGGGCTGCAATGGAATTCAATTATAGATAGCTTCATGCGATAAGGTAAGTGCAGTTCTCTGCTTTCCTTTCAGAGGGGTGTTAGCCTGCTTAGCCATGTCTTTTACCATTACTGCCACAGGATGAAAGGGATCAGGAAACAGTAGATAGGCAGCACATTTATCAGAAGAATCAATGCAGGAATGCTCAGAATGCTGCAGTTAATAATTTCCATTAACACCTAGCCGCATACCAGGGAATGTGTTAACCTCATTAATCGCCTGAGCTGAGTAGTGAGCTAAGTCAGTGACTCAGTTTGTTTTAGTCACTGACAGCTATCAGATAAGGCTAAGAGGCTAAATATATATGTTCTTTAACCGGGCAGAATGTTACTATAAGCAGGCTCTCACTGCATAGAAATACATGGGGAAAATTTGGACATCAGAGTAATGTTCTTATAACCAGGATGTTCCAACAACCGATGTTCTTATAAGTGGGCTCCACTGTAGTGAATTTACAATACACCAAAGTACTAGTAGTATACTCAAATGAAGTCTTTAATTAGACAAAACAAAACTCTATAGGCAAGAAAGGGAGGGTTAGCCTCTATTATACTCCTCCTTCTCTAAGAGAAAACCCACAGGTTTTCTAACAGACACCTAAGGTGAGTAGATCTCTCCCAGGGGAGAGATGGAGCTCTGCCCACCCTTTCCCAAAGCTCCACCCCAGGGTCCCTAATAAACTTACTTCCTTAAAACTATATAGTTTCACATGCTTTTAAGGAATGTAAACAAACAATACCCAGGGTCTACTCTTTGTCTTTATTCTAATATGCCTGCACCAAACGAGACATAAAATCAGCATTGCTATGTGTCTTTCTGCTCTATGCTGAACTGTGAATTTATAAGGCTGTAGTGTCAAGTACCACCTCATAATTTTGGGTTTTTGTCCTTCATTTGCTGAATCCAACAAGGAGGATTATGGTCAGTCCATATTTCAGACTTTGCCCTACAAATAATATCTTAAGGCTTCCACTGCCCATTTAAGAGCCAAACATTCCTTTTCTACTATGGCATATTTGGTCTCTCCTACATGCAATTTTCTACTAATGTAGAGGATGGGGTGCTCCTCTCCATCCTGTACTTGAGACAATACTGCTCCAATGTCTACACTGGAAGCATCCGTTTTCAATAAAGGGTTTGAAAAATTCAGACTTTTTCAAAATAGGAGCTGCACATAAATCAGCCTTTATGGCACAAAATGCTTCTTCACACTCAGGGGTCCATTGAACAGCGAAAGGTTTATTCTTTTAGTCAGTTCAATTAAGGGATTGGCTAGAGTTGCAAACTGTAGCACAAAATGCAGATAGTATCCTGCAAGTCCCAAAAATGAAAGTACATGGGTTTTAGTTGAAGGACAGGGCTTTTGCCACAGCATCAACTTTATTCACTTCGGGTTTTACCTGTTCACCACAATTAAAAATCCAAAGTATCTGGTCTCCTCATGGCTAGAGAGCATTTTGAAGGGTTAATAGTGAGGTCTGCTTTGGGTAATGGTATTCAAAACATTGGTGAGATGCTGTAGATGTTCCTCCCATGTAGGATTAAAAATAATGACATCATCAAGATAAGCATAACTATATGTCAGGTGAGGATGAAGAAGCTGATCCATCAGCCTTTGAAAGGTGTCTGGGGCCCATTAAGGCCAAAGGGCATCATAGTAAACTAGAACAGTCCCAAAGGGGTACTCAAGGCAGTTTTTCTTTGCCTCATGATCTAGTGGTATCTGCCAGTACCCTTGGTAAGGTCCAAGGTGCTTATGTACTTAGCGTGGCCTAATTAATCAATGATGTCATCGATACAGGGCATAGGATACCCATCAAACATGGATACAGCATTCAACCTATGGAAGTCTAGGTATTCTAACCCCACCCTCTTTCTTTGGGACTATTACCATTGGGAAGTTCCAGCTACTATTGGATTCCTTAATCACACCCAAGTTTTTCATTTTATGAATTTCTTATATCAATTCTGCCTTTACTTTTTGGGTATTCTATATGGCTTTACCTAATGGGCATTTCTTGAGACACATGGATGTAATGGCTGTGTCTTGGTTTTACCTGGAGTGTTAATAAACGTGCCTTGAAATTGTTTGTAGTGACTAGTCAAACTCTGTTTTTGTTTTTCTTTAGCATTTTATTTATTATAGGGGTCATCGGGTCTTCTGTTTCTAGTCTTCTATAAGCAAGATCCATCTCATTATCAGGAATTAGGGCATATATACCTGGCTGGTTTCACTTCAGGGCATTCATACTATTTCTTTAATAGATTGGCATGATATATTTTAACTTTCTGCCTTCTATCCGAATTTCTATGGCATAGTATACAGGCCCAGTTTGCAGTTGAACTACATAATGGCCCTGTCACTTCATAGTCAGTTTGTTGTCCGTGGAAGAGAGTAGTAACAGCACACAATCCCTGGTTGGAACTGCTTATCACCTACCCCCAAATCATAATTCTCTTTTGGTAGTTTTGCTTACCTCGATTCTGCGAAGCGTGCCAATTGGACATATTTTGCCACCTTTATCACATTTGTGCTACATATTCCACAGAAGTTGTGGGTGACATAATTTTGTACCCTTCTCACTGTTCTTTGATTACATCCAGAAGACCTCTTGGATTTTTGACAAATAATTCAAAAGGCGAGAATCCTGCAGATGCTTGCAGAACCTAGCTGTATGCAAACAAAAATAATGGTAAGTACAAATCCCACTGTTTTCCCTTGTCCTCAACATATTTCTGTATCATCTTCTTAGGGCCTTATTGAAATGCTCTACTAGTCCATTAGTCTGAGGATGGGAAGGAGAAGTGTACACAGCTTCTACTCCTAGAGCTAGACAGAGACGTTTCAATAAATTTGAACAGAAATTAGTAGCCCTATCTGTAAGTATTACTTTTGGAATTCCATTTTGCTAAAAACTTCAACAACTCATCATCTACCTTTTCAGCTATAACAATGCGTAATGGAATTGCTTTGGGGTACTTTGTTGCATAATCACATAACACTAGCACAAAACGATTCCTTTATACTTTTAGGTAAAGGTCCTACTATGTCCATTGCCACTCTATCAAAGGAATTGGTCATTAGTGGCAGGGGCTGCAGGGGACCTGATCAGATTTTTTTATATGGGCCACTTTTGGCAGGTACTACAGCTCTTGCAGTAGTCTGCTATCTGTTCATGGATACCAGGCCAAAAAATGACTTAGCAGTCTACTGAGAGTTCTATCCCTACCAGCATGCCCTACACAAGGAACATCATGAGCTAGGTACAGCAAATGGGCCTGGTGCTGTTGAGGGACCACTAGTTGATCCACACATTCACTAGTTTTGGAATTAATACAGTGCCTGTACAACTGTCCATTAATGATTCTGAAAACAGGAGAAGTAGACTCAACCCTCTCAGGAACCACGCGTGAAAATAAAGGTGTTAAGGATAAATCCTGCTTTTGATCTTCAGTAAAAGAATCAAGCATGCTTTTTAGTAACTAGTAAGTCTTCACAGTTTAAGTCCTGTTTCTCAGTCCATTGTTTTTCTCCTGTCTCTTCTCTCTTTGATTCCCTGCCTTTCTGGGGATCAAATAGTTCCTCATCAAAGGGTAAATTTTCAGTACACCTTGCTCCTGCTTAACTTTAGCCCAAGTTGTTACAGCACACACAGTGGATGCAGAAGAAAGCAGGTGTTCAAAGAGGGGAAAGTCATGTCCCAGAATAACAGGTACGGCAACCTTGTCACCAGTCCCACCTTCATTGTTTGCACTTGTGCGTTAACAGTTATTTTGATGTCTCTTAAAAGGTACTAATGGATGTCTCCATGAATGTAGGTGACTCAGTTTGATCTGTTCCGAGTCTTCATGAACTTGGTCGGAATGTATTAAGTCTGGTGAATCCTTAGTCATTAATGCTATCACATTGTTCTCTTCAATAGTTATAGAATGACATATTGTCCTAATTAGCTAGGGCCAGGTGGTGGGTCACTTTTTCCTTTGGACAATATTTGGCTATGTGTCCTTTAGTTTTACACTCATGGCAGATTATTTCAGGATTATAATATTTTGTAGGTTTCTCCATCTTAGCTGTACCAGAGTCATTAGATACTTTAACAGAAGAAGAAGGATGCATAGGTCTTACCATGGGTGAGGATGTGCTGGTCCAGGTATGGCCCTTCTGACGTGTTGGATGGGCTGTTAGAAAATCTTCAGCCAAGTTGATTGCCTTCTCAGCTGTCTCTGGATGATGTTCCTTCACCCACATTTGTACATCATGGGGTAAGATCTTTACAAACTGTTCTAGAACAACTGCTTCTACTACTTGGTTACCTGTCAGACCTTCTGTCACCTGCCCTCCTCCGCCCTCTTCAATCTTCTAGTGGTGGCTTCCTGGCCATTCCCAGAATAAGGCTTAAATCCACTGGTGAGAGAGCCTTTAGTGCCGTGGCCCCTGTTCTGTGAATTCTTGCCAACCTATGGCCAGGAGGCCCCACAGTAGATATCTTGAAGTCCTTTTGGAAGACCTTTTCTTTTTCTAAAGCATTTGGTACTTAGGTCAGTATTTATGGTATTTGTATGATTTTAGACTTTATTTATTTATTATGTACAAATTTTTATATGTCTGTTATATTGAAATTATGTTTAAAAATCTGTACGGCACCCAGAGCCTCTGGGATTGGGCGCTTTTTAAATAAATTTGCCTTGCCTTGCCTTGCCTTTGCCTTGGTGCATAGTTTCTCAGAGGGTTGTAGCTACTTTTTTACACAGATCTTGTAGTCTTATATAAGCCTACTGAGGAGAATCAGCTGACTGATACTTAAAGGTCCGGAACCTTTGGCGGTATGTCTCTATGCATATGTCATAACATTTTAAAACTTGGTGCACATGATCATAATTTGTGGCATGTCTAGTTTCAACATGGCTATAGGCCAGTTGAGCCTTTCCAGTGAGGTAAGGAGCCAGTCTGACCACCCACTGATCCCTAGGCTACACACAAGCTGTAGCCACCCTTTCAAAAGTGATTATATATGCCTCTATATTATCAGATTCTGCTAGTTTAAAAGCTTAATGTCTCTAGGTCCCTCATTTGAGGATTCTGCTGGCGTATCCCCAATGTCTGTATAGCCTTCAAGGTATCCACCACTTGGCCTCTCTTTGAAGTCTGTCCCATTTCCTTTGTTTCTCCAGGTCTAATTGCTTTAGACAGAGCCATCTCAGTAAGCCCCTGCATCTCAGAGGGGGTGCTTCATCTTAGATCTTCCTGAGAATCAGAATCTCCATCTATTCGCCCTCCTCATTCATATCTTTTTTGAATCTTTCTGTGCCTCCTTCCGTCTCACATCACCCAAACCACTGGACAGGGAGGTGGAATTTTTCTGTCATAGTTCTTGTCAAGACTCCCCTGGAATGGGTACCTCTGCCTTGGCCTGCTGCATCTGGTCTTCCATGGTTTTGTAGCAAAAAGTCCACCAAGAGCAACGTTAACTCTCAGAATCCACTCTGACACCATACCAACATACTATTTGCCAGCAGATTAGGCCTACGGTCTATCGAGTCTGCTCCATATGTGGACATGGGAATAAATGGAATCCACACGATGCTTCAGGATGCAAAAACTTAATATCAAATTTATTTATCCAGCAGACAAAATAAGAGGACTGAGAACAGAAAAATAAAGACATAAAGCAAAATCAAAATAAATACAAATCTAGAGTCACTTCCCATCATAAGTCCTTCATCCACCTAGTATCAGGTTAGGGACTGGTAGGTAAGACTCCTACCAACCAATTGACTAACAACACATTCTGCAGTACATTTATACAGATAATCAGTCACAGGATTACATTAGCTCCTCCCACTAACCATCTTTAAACAAAATACACCTCAGAAGTTCAATTCTTAATTCGTTTACATAACAATGCTAAAAACAGCAATTTTTATAGTTTGGAGCATAGTAATACAAATAATAATACTGCAAACCTAAAAGAAAAAAGTTACACCAGAGGTTCAGGCACCTCCACATGCTAACATCATAAAAGGATGAGACATGGCCAGACGGCCCTAAGAAAGACATACAAGCAGCAGGAAGGTCCTGGAAACTCTCTAGCAGGAAACCCTAGGCATACCTGAAAAGTGAAAAAAAAACACGATTTAAAACACTACAGAGTGTTCAGAAGTTAACCCAAAATGTTATTCAACATTTATGTTGTCTCACTAACTGTCAGCAACTGTCTATTTAATTATTTGCATTTCTTGAATAACACAGTGACCCAGAGAAAATGAGAGCTGAGCTTAAACAGAAGCTTTCACTGGCTTCAATGTTGACTGCATTTTTGTTTAGAATGCTGACATTTCCTTTCTTTTCTTTCAGGGAGTTATAACCAACAGAAAAAAGCCATTTATGCCTCTAAATACAGGTTTTGCAAGTAAGTTTTAAAACAAGTGAGTCACTAGCGCTCGTTTTTGGAGCATTCACACATTCACGACGCTCCCGACATTCGAGCAGTGCGCTTAGTGTGCAATATCGCAAAAGGTCTATTTTATTCAGAAAACATAAAATGGACATACAGGGCTTGTATTTGGACCTTCAGAGAGACAGAAACAGAGGGATAGGAACAGCAAGATACCTACAAGTGGCCAAAGTGTTGGTAGGAAGATATAAAGCTAAATTGTTGCAACAGTTTTTTAAAACAGGAAAGAGACTATCACTCTAGAAAGTCCAAACACGTCCCAAAAGGATACCCAGCAGTGAATTTACAATACCCCAAAGTACTACTGGTATACTCAAATGAAGTCTTTAATTACACAAAACAAAACTCTATAAACAAGGGGGTGTTAAGCCCTATTACATACAAGAAAAGAGCTCTGCACTGATGGAACCCAGAAGAAAAATTCAAAGGCACTGAAAATTACTATAATAAATTTATCAGTAAGGCACCATGTGGAAGAACTGTCCAGCTAGGACGCTATGCCCAGGTGCTTCAACCCTATTTGGGTCTTCATGAGGAGGCAGGTCTAGTAACCATCAGGAACAATGGCCATTTATACAAAATTCACTTATAGTGATATGCACACAGTTGCTAGACAGTTCAATCCCATAGTATTATATAATAGCCAAATGGCATTGCCCTAAATTCTTCTTAAAGAAATACAATCTTATGGTGGGATCATTCAGAAAAGAGAACATTTATAATCTAATTAAGCTTTTGATAAAGTAGAAACAATGTCTATAACTAAATTCATGTTCAGCATTTGAATATAAAATGTACAGAACTGCCAAAAGTACCACAATTTCTATAGCACTTCCTTGATTTCCTTAGGTTGTTTACTTGTTTATTGTATGCATCCTGTCTTATTATATTACTATTACGGAAATACTAACAACCAGCTGGATATAAAAGAATACCAAGTCCTGTGAGGGACTAAAGCATCAGGTTGTGATAAGGAAGAATACATGGATAAGGAAAACTTAACCTGCAGTTTTTGAAATATAGAAGACAATGAATGTGGGGTAAGAAAGGAGAATGGAGGTGTAAGACGGCAGATGAGAAGACGGAGAAGCCGCCCCTTTGTTAAAAATGTATCAAAATGTATAAGAATTTGGATTCTGACTTATTGTTCCTCCTTCTGTGTTTCAATAGTTCCTTAAATATCTAAATATACATTAGTTTGCTCCTTCTCTATTTTTCAAATTTCAATTTGCCTACTGGTATGAAAACCAAGAGATAAATATGCCTTTAAAGTCCTCACAGCCTCTCCTTCTCCTTGCTGTACCTGAGCCTTTTTTTTACCTAAATGGAGATCCTCAGTGCTTTCCAATTTAGAATCACACAGTCTTTTAGATTGAGGGGCTCTTCTAACATAAAACTATATTAACCATTTTTACACTTCCTTCATACTCTGTTTTCACAGCACCTCTAATTTATTCATATCTGTTTCTCCTCTGCCCAACATACAGTATACCTTTAGTCTTACCCCCATTCATTGTCTTCTCACATAAAACATAGATACATAGAAGCTATCAGCAGAAAGGACCTCCTGGCAAACCTAGCCTGCCCTAAGGGCCCTACCTACTGTTCTACCATAGACCCTAAATGGTCTTAAGCCTCCTCCACCAGCCCTGTTACTAAGGTCCTCCTGTGTCTATCCCATGCATGTTTGAAACCTTTACATATATTGGTACCCAGCACCTTTGCTGGGAGTTTGTCTCAGATGGCTACCACACTTTTCTTATAGAAATATTTCCTCACATTCTTTCTAAGTCTCCTCTCTTCCAGCTTCATATGTGCCCCTTGTCCTTGAGCATCCCTTTCTGTGCAAAATTCTACTCTTCTGTACCTTACTGCTACTTTAGAGGTATTTGAATGTTTATATTATCTCTCCCTTTCCCTCCTTTGCTACAGACAGTACATATTTAACTCCTGAGTCTTTCATTGAAGGATTCTGATGCACGTCATGCACCATTTGGTTTCCCTTCTGTACTGCCTCCACCCAATCTATGTCTTTCCTGAGATGGAGCCTCCAGAACTGGACACAGTACTACTCCAGGAGGGGCTTCACCATTTGATCTATACAGGGTAACACTACCTCCCTCTTTCTGCTGGTGATACCCTTCCTATGCATCCCAGCATTCACTAGACTTTCTCACTCCCTTATTACACTGCTTTGCTACCTTCAGGTCATCAGATATATTAACCCCAGATTCTTTTCCTGTTTTTGTTTGTTAATCCCCCTCCAAATGATACATTGCCCTTGGGTTTCTGTGCCCCATGTGCACAGTTTAGCAGTTTGCGGTTGAAGCCCAGTTACCAAACCCTTGACCAGTCTTCCAGCTTCTTCAGGTCTTCCCTCATTCCCCCCGTGTGTTCACTCTGTTGCAATTTTGTGTCATCCGCGAACAGGCATACCATTCCTTCCAGCCCCTCTGTGATGTTGCTAATGAGACATTGAAGAGGACCAGTTCCAGCACTGATCCCTGAGGCACCAGCTGGTTATTCTGCCTTCCATGAGTGAACACACATTCCACCACCCTCTGAGTTCTGTTACTCAGCCAACTTCATCCTAATTTTATTATCTTTGCACCCACTTCGTGGCTGCCCAGCTTGTTTACTAGTTTACTGGGTGGAATGGTGTTGAAGGCCTTGCTGAAATCAAGTAGGCCATATCCACCACTCCTCCCTGATCCATCTCCTGGTACCCAATCAAGTCAAGGAACTCTAGCAGAATTATTTGGCATGATCTCCCACTGTAAACCCATATTTGCTTCAAATCCTGCAAACCACTAATTTTAAGGCATTCCTAATCCTTTTCTTTAAGTAGGTTTCATAACCTTGCCCACCACCAAAGTCAAGCTTACGGGTCTGTAGTTTCTGTCTCTCTCCCTATTCCCACTTTTGTGTAATGGGACCACATCCACCCTCCTCCAGTCCCCGAACTTCCCCATATCCAGTGATAGATTGAACAGGGCCATCAGAGGCACAGACAGTTCCTCCTTTACTTCCTTCAGTATCCTGGGTGAACACTATCTAGCCCCATTGCCTTGTCTACTCTTAGTTTGCCAGTTCCCAAGGAGTATCTCCTCCATAAAGGGTTGGTGTCCCATTCCTTCCCTAATGCTTTTCCCCATCTGTGGCTTATAGCCTATCCTTCCTTGTTAATATTGAATAAAAGTACTTGTTCAATAAGTCTGCTTTCTTCTGGTCCTCTTCCACATTCCCTTCAACTTTTAGACTTAATATTCTGCCTTGCTTTTCCTCTTTCGCTTTTGTACTTAAAGAATGTTTTATCCCTTTTAACTGACTTGGCAATGTTTTTCTCTGTTTGTGCTTTTAGTCTCCTAACTGCCTTTCCTGCCTCCCCTTGTTTTTCCTGGTAACTCTCCATATTCTTCATTCTTCTGTGTCAACTTAGTACCTTTGAATGCCTGCTTCTTTTCCTTTACTATCTCTGCTACTGCCTTGAGAACCATAGTGGTCTCATTTCTCTAGGTCTTCTTAAACTGTCTGATACAATGGTTAGTTGCCTTCTCAATGGCGTTCCTTATTTTTGCCAATTTTTCTTCTACCCATCAATTTTCCTATTCTAATAGGGCTTCCTTGAGCCATTCTCTCATTTTCTTGAAACTGGCCTCCTGAAGACTAGGACCATCGTTTTAGTGTCATTAGATTCGTTAGATTCTGGCCCAGTCCTTATGTTGAACCACTCCTGTACAATGATCAATGGTCAGCAGGTGGATTTGCACTGTGACGTCAGTAATATTGTCCCTGTTTGACAGTATCAGGTCCAGTATTGCCCCTCATGATGGGTTCTTTAACTAGCTGCCTGAGGAACACCCACTGCAGGAAGTCTCGGATTTCCTTACTTAACTGTTGCTGCAGCAGGAGGCTCTACCCATCTGTAGACTGAGCCCCTCACCAGCAATACCTCACCCTTGTTAGCCATGCCCTGGATATCTTCTGTCATTTCTTATCTCCTTTCTCCTCCTGTGCTCGAGGTCTGTAGATCACCCCTGTTTGAATAGTTTTCTCCTCCCTGTCTCCAGGGTGACCCACAGTACCTCTGCTTCTCCTTTATCTCCTGTATTTCTGTGGTCCTTATGTTCTCCCTCACATAAAGAGCCAACATCCTCCCTTTTTTCCTCCACCTCCTCTTCTAAATAGAGCATACCCTGGTATGGCTACATCCCAGTCCTAGTTTTCATTGCACCAGTTCTCTGTAATTGCTACTATGTCCTGATTTCTGATGCCATGGTGGTCTTTAGGTCTGCCATCTTGTTGATGGACTGAGCATTTACACAATGCTCTCCATTTTGTACTCCACCTCCTCTCATCTTGCTCTTTTGCCTCTACCATTTCCTCCACTATTATGTTTCCTCTACACCCTCCTCTTCCTCTTGGTTACCTATTTCGTTTGTTCTTTGACACCTCACCCTCAGGATTCCCACTGCTGACCCCTGTAAGCATGTGGGAACAGATTATGTCTTCCTGCCTTATTCCACCACCCTCCTCAGTGAGTTTTAAATGCTTACTAATGCAGCATTTAAACTGTTCACTGAGGATCTTGTTCTTCTCCAGGAAGAATGCAGGCTGTCGCCCCTGCACAGGCCTCTATCCTCCAGGTGGAGCCAATTAATCTGCTTTCCTCTTCTCCACATCATTTCCTCAACCATAAGTTGAAGTCCCTGGTGCGGAGCCTCCTGTCATCCCACTTGTCATGGACAGGTAGCACCTCTGAGAAAGTTAAAGATTGTGCCACTTTCCTAAGACCCCTCCCCAGTTTTCTGAACTCCTCCTTAACTTTCTTGCCTCTCCTGGCCAGGTCATTTTTCACAAGTGGACAATGACATCCAGACCTCCCTTCCTCCTCCCTGCCTCACCGGTGATCCTAAGGATCCTTCTACCATCCCTGCAAGCTGTGGCACTGGGAAGGTACCTTAAAACCCTCTCTGCATCCCTGCCTGTCCCCAACTGTATCCCCTTATTATCAAGGCCCCCACCCAACCAGAATTCACTTCTTCCTCCTCCTCTGGGGTTCTCTACTACCCCCTTTAGGTGTCCACCATGGAGGACTTCACATCCATTCCAACCACTGCTTGAAGCACCTCTGTGGGACAGTCCTGCCCGCTATGGTGCTGCATAGGAGTTATGTAGTGGTATGGGATTTGGGATGTTCCTATGCTGCAGCACCCTAACCCTTCCCTGGAGCCCACCATTGTCCTGCCACTCCTCCTACCTGGTGCCTTTGGAGCTGTGGAGGTGGACATGATCCCAGGGGGTGGATCCTCCTAACACAAGCCATCTTGGCCTTGAGTCTGGCGACCTCAGCCCAGAGAGAGGTGCCTGCAGATGGGTAGAACCCAGTCTCCAGAAGGTCTCTCGAAGACTGCTGCCTATATTTTACAGTTGATAAGTTAAACATTTGTTATCCCTTTCTTCATCTTTATTGCAACCTGATGCTTTATTCCCTCCTGGACTTGGTATGCCTTTTATGTTTGCAGGTTGTTAGCAACTATTGCCCATAATATTAAATGTAATAAGACATGATGCATACATTAAACATGTGAACACCTAAGGTAACTAAATGCGATCTCTGGGAATTTTGATACTTTTGGCATTTTTTACATTTTATATTCAAATGATGAATTATAGAAATTTTTCTACTTGTATCAAAAGCTTTACTAGATTATAGATTATTCTCTCTTTCCGAATCATTCCACCATAAGGTTTTATTTCTTTAAGATGAATTTAGGGTAATTAAATGTGGCTATTATATAACATTATGGTGACTGAAGTTGCTTGATGCTTATGCATATCACTTTAAGTGAATTTTGTATAAAAGTGGTTGTTCCTTATGTTTACTAGAGCTGCCCTCAAGAAGACACAGATAGGACTGAAGTGCTGGGGCTTAGGGTCCTAGCTGGACTGTTCTTGCAAATGGTGCCTTACTGATAAATGTATTATAGTAATATTACTCTGTGCTGCTTGGATTTTTCTTCCTGGGTTTCATGAGTGCAGAGCTATTTTTTTGTGTTTGGATACTAGGATACTGGCTGCCTTGCTCTGCACCACCTCCATTGTTTAGAGCATGGCATTCTTTTGAATTGAAAGTGAAGTAAAGCAGATCTACTGCCTGCTCCCTGTCTCTACCTTGGTGACCTTCTCGGAAACAATATCAGGTCGGTCTGGCAAGACCTCCGGACACCTACACATGCTGCTTTTCATGCTGTAGTCCATTATCCTCTCAGCAAACCACCAAACTCCTCCTTCACTTGCTTACCACCAGCTACCTGTGATGGAGGTAAGGCTGGCAGGCCTGTAGTTGTCTGGATCCTCTCTGCCCCCCTTGTAGAGTGGTACTATGTTGGCAAATCTCAAGAAGCTGGCATGATTCCAGACTGTAGTGCATCATTGAACAGATGGGTTAAGGTTTCTGTCAATATTGAGCCCAATTATCTTAGCACTTGTGGATGCAGGCTATCTAGGTTTTGTACATTGACTATCTTGAGAGCTTTAGTCCTTTTTGTGCTAATAGGATCTACCAAGATCTATACTCTGCCCATTTCTACCCTCATTGTAGGCTTGACACCATTCTCTGACAGTGAGCCATTGTCTTTTACAGTGAATGCTGACCAGAAGAAATTGTTTAGTATATTTGCTGACCTCTAATATGTACCCACCTCCAGCTAGCCTAACAACCCCCATCTTGTTTTTCTCTGTTTTCCTTATGTACTCTGAAAAATTATTTTCCTGACGTTTTACTCCTCAGCAATCTACAACCCCATATCTGCCTTTGACATCCTGTACTCCACATTTGCTTCTTTGAGTTTAGCAATATAATCCTGACAGGTTTTCTCTGCCTTTTCCTTTAGTACTTAGTGAAAGCCATTCTGTTCAGTCACACTGCTTCTCTCACTCTTTCAAGAACCTGACTGTCCTTTTGTGCAATTTACTTTGAGCAAACCTTCTTTGCACAAACTTCTGACACCTCTAAGAGTGCTCCCTTGATCCTGCTCAATTGTTCTTCCCCCTTCTTTCTGGTCTATACCTGCCAATCGTCCCTAGTTAGTCCCCAAATCTTCCCAAAATTCACTCACTTGAGGTCCAGAACCACTGCCCTTAAAGGGTCCACTGTGCCACCATCACTTCTGGCCATACAATGTTGTGGTTACTGGACCTCAGTTCCTTGAAAGTCAACCACCCTACCATCTACAATTTAGTGAGTACCAAGTCGAATAAGGTGTTCTGCTGTGTCAGATCCTTGACCAGCTGCACCAGTAGCAGTCTCAAAAGTATCTAGCAGTGCTTGACCCTGGTGCCTCTAGATGCTGGGATATCCCAGTCTACATTTGGTGAGGTTCAGGTCCCCTACTAACACCAGATCCCCTAATGTTAGGAGTATTCTCCATTATCTGCCCTTACCCCTATCTCTCCTAAGTAAAGTATATCCCAGAACTGCTAGATCTCAGTCATGGTTGTCACCAGCCCAAGTCTCTGTGAAGGCCACTACAATAGGTCTAACTGAGCCTCTGCCACCAACTTCTGCAGAATCACTCATCAGGCATTAAATGCCTCGTTTCCTCCTTCCTCTCCCTAATTCCTGCCCTACTCCATACAGGCAGCACCTCTGAAAAGGTCAACATGGCTTCCTTCCCCTCAGTACCCTTCTCAGTCTTTGGAAGTTGAACTTAGTAACCTACAGATCATAAGTTGACAAGTCATTCATGCCCAAGTGCGCTAGGACATGTGTTACTTCCTCAGTCTGTCAAGTATCCTCATTATCTTGATCTTATTCTTTGAGGCTGAAGTGCCAGGAAGGCATCTGACCTCCTTCTTTGTAGTCTGTTCATGCATGCCACCCTCTAAACATTGCTTACTACTAAATCTCTGACTATCAAGACCCTACTTGCCCTTTCCCTTACTCCCCAACTCTGCTTGGTGCCTTTCTGAACCCATGATCCTAGATTGTGGTCCCCCAGGTCCCCAACTGTGACTGACCTCTCGTGTGAATGAGGAGGTGCTGTGCTCATTCACTGAAGAAATTAATGATAATGTGCTAAAGTAGTACCAGCTGATTAGTCACTGTGGCCAGTTATTACTACTATTACAAGTTATCACTAATTTATTTGTATGCGAATGAATCAGTGATGAGAGGCTGGTCACTGATGTGGTGAGGGTTTTATTTTTTAAGGGTGACTTCTTCACTGGAGACATATTTTCCTTTAGGTATAATGATGGGGGATGCCAGTGGGTGTGTGAGTTTGGGTGAACTATTTGAATGGGACCAGGTTGGGTGGGAAACTGTGATTCATGAGCAACAGAGATGTAAAGAAGGGATTTATTTAAACTACCTAATGCTGGTAATTAACTGTGCTGGTACATGGTTGGGTTAGGAGGGAGGTGCTACAAGGGTGAGGGTAACATTATCTTATTTCAGTTGGTCGTGTGGGAGGGTGGTTATATGCTACATATAGTTTGTTTTTGTTACCTTATATTTTTGGCATTGAATCCCAGCTGCCAACTATCCGATCAGGTCTCCAGCTTTTTCAGATCTTCCTGTAAACTCTGCCACCCCTCTATGTCATCCACCACTGCCCCAGCCTTGGTGTCATCAGCAAACAGACTGATCCTGCTCTTGAAGCTCATGGAAATGTCTGCAATAGATATCTCATATAACACTGATCCCAGCACTGAGCCCTGTGCATCCCCATTCATTACTGCCCTTGGGATGAGAGATCCTTCACCACCACACCCTCTGCTGCCTTCCCTCCAGCCAGTTTGTCACCCATCCCACCATTTTGCTCCCACCCTTCTGTCTTCAAGTTTTATTCTAAGTCTTCCATGTGGCACCAAATTGAATGCCTTGTTGAAGTCCAGGTACAGGATATCCACTGCATGGCCTCTTGCCCATCTGCCTAGTTACCCAGTCATAGTAACGTACCAGGTTGAGTTGGCAGGATCTGCCTGTGACAAAGCCATGCTGTCTACTGTCCTGCAACCCATTGAACTCCAGCAGGGACACCAGCCTCCTTCAGGATCATTTCCATTAGCTTCCCCACAATGGATGTGAGGCTCATCGGTCTATAGTTCCCTGGTTTATCATTGGGGCCCTCTTATGCAGGGGAACTATGTGAGCCAACCTCCAATCCTTGAGTATGCATCCTGAATTCAGTGAGGCATTGCATATGTCTGCCAAGGGCCCTGCCAGGATCTCTGCTGTCTCCTGCAGTACCCTGGAGTGAATACCATCTGGCCCTGGTGCCTTGTCCCCACTCAGGGCTCTCAAGCCCTCCAGCACTCCATCTTCTGTGATTACTCCATCCGTTACTCCCTCCCCAACCTTTACTGCCCACCCACCCCTTGGGAAGCACTCCTCTTCTTTCCTAAATACTGAGCAGAAGTAGTCATTGAGTGCTTCTGTCTTTTCTCCCTTCTCTACCCATCGCCCTCTGTTAATCCTTATTATCTGTTCTTTACAGGTTCTTTTCTCCTGATGTACCTGAAGAAGCTCTTCTCCCTCCTTAATGCCTTGCATCAGCCTGAGCTCTTGGTGGCTTCTGTTGTCCTTCTGGTCTTGTCATCTCCATTGCCTCCTGCAGGTACTTCTCTCAATCTTCCCCTACCTGATTTCCTGTATCTCCTACCTTACCTAATAACTTGAGCACTAGTGCATTCCTATACATATATGGATGTTACTTTTTCCAAAATGATTCATTAGTGGCTATTTTCCAGTATACCACAAACAGTTAAAGCTGCATACTGTACCTTGTCAATTAAAGATGTACAGTATACCACTGCAATCAACTCTGTATCTGATTAGAAGAAAAATCAATAGAACAACATTAAAAATACCAAGACAAGAAAATCAATTACTATTTAAGATGATTAACACATCAGTTAACACACTTATGAAACCAACTGCACTAATTTCCACACTAAAGTCACTTGCTACAGTATACAATAAAAGTTTACTCAGCTTACATAAACCATATCCAGATTAAAGCAAAAACAATATAAACAAAAGCCCAAAGGTGACATATAAATTCCCATCTCACATCAAACAGCCATGTTTCTCAACACACCATCTCTCTCCTCAGATGCCAGTCCCACAAAGCTACTGTTTCCATGCCCTTTAAGCTCATCACCATAATCAAATTCTTGGTCCTCCATGCAGCTGCTGCTATTGCAGACCTTGCCAATCCATACTGCAGAATGAATGTTACTCACATGCCCTTCAGCCATGTATGACCATTAAAAACAATGGTCCAGATCCTGCATACACTCCACACTTCTCTAGACTGCAGATGGCACATACTGCTCCACAACATCATCCTGAATGCTGAACTAAAGCATGGGCCATTGAAGCCATGCCTAATTTTATAGGGAAGACCCTACACTATGGAACAATTAAAGGGGCAGACAAATGGACAAATCAAAAATACTACTGCAGGAAGAGTTTTGGAAATGTGTACTTCTCCAGCAAATTGTTGGCTGAGTGCCAAATGTAATGCTACACGTAGATAATGTGATGATGACATATTAATAGCAATTCTCCAGCTGAAGCTCCCAGAATGTCCATTTCAGTTAATAAAAACAATGTTCCCTGCATTCACACTCTGTAGCACCTAAACTCCCCTGCTGCCCCCAACCAGATCTGACTCTTCCCCCACCAACTCAGCTTTGCCAATATTCCAGCACCAGCACTCCTCCCTCCACTCCATGCAAAGTAACACCCCTTCCCTGCACACAAACTTCACCCAGCAACTACCTCTTCTCTTTCTACTCCATTCAAAGAAGTAGCAACCCTCTCAGCAACTACCCACTCTCTTTCACAATAAAGAAAATGAAACACTCTCCCAGCCCACTTAGTATCACTACCCATCATTCCAATATGCCACACACAGTGGCACCTACTGAATCCAACACATCAACAAAGGATATTAAGGCTGGAGCAGCTGAGCAGGAAGGGTATGGATTGGCAGAGACCCTCATCACACCACCTAAGCCAGTTGATGTCTACATGAATGGGAGTTGGTGCTTATTGTAAAGTTCCTGCTCCCTTTCATTCACATGGCAGCTGGTAGAAGTAGTTAGAGGAGGGTCTGTGCTGATTGCAACTTCCTCTCCCAACTATTCCTTCATCATTATTCTTATTTGGCATGCTTGGTCAGGTGGGCACCTATTTGTGCAGCACAGAGAGAGGAAGGTGGTGAGTGCTGAGTGGATGGGGTTATTTTTGTGGGCTGGGGAGGAGGTTGAAGTTTTCTGAGTAGATTGTCTGGGAGAGGGTTTTATTTATTTATTTATTTTTTGCCTGCTGTAGGAAAGGAGTGAGGGTGCTCAGTGTTATGAGTGTTAATTGGTTAGAATAGGGCTTGCTTATGATGTTTATAACTGGCTTGGGAGAAGATGGTGGGTTTTGGGTGCTGGAGCTTGTGAAAGAGGAAGCAATGCTTTTGAGCAGTAAGCCCATCCTTAATCCTCCTGATCCCACTGCTTATAACCTTGACAGGACAGAAGACTTTGCCAAGTGACACTTCATGCAACACTACCAGCGAGTGAAGTGTCACTTTGTGGAATCTTTGACAGGTTAAATGATAGGAATAATATGATGTGAGGGTCACACAAACTAGTTACACTATGTAATGCTACACATAGCAGTGTTTAAACATGTTGCATGTTTCTATAGTATACTACTCTGCATAAAATCACTAGGACAAAAATTCAAAGGTAGAACTGGAAAGGACTGAAATGTGATCCAAATTTTAAAATGACCATATCAATGTATTTTTACAGAGGCACGATAAAGCTCCTAGATTAGGGTTGAGTAAGCAGTTTAATGTTAAACCTCAAGATTTGCTTCTTAATAACATGGTCTTCCTTGAACAGCATAGCCTGATATTTGGCATTCATGTAGTTGATGACAGGATCTCTTGAGTCTGTACATTTGGTAACAGTCAGTTTAGCAATTTAAAAGTTTAGAGGTTGAAAATCCCTTAGAATTTGAGGTTAATACTTTTATTTTTTGCTCACCACTAGCACAAAATGATTATGGCCTGAGATCAAAAGCATTCATGTTCATGCTGCTCAGCTCAAAGATAATTCTTTCATATGTGGTTTTACTGAAAATGCACAGATTATTTCAAAACAAAAGTGTTGTTTTTGTATACAGTATGTAGTTGGGTTTTTCAAAGTTCTAATCATAACTGGAGATTTGCAAAACTGACATACTTCACTTTCTTAAGCCAAATTCCATTTTAAAAGAGAGACTATGTTTTCATGAATCTTATCAGACATGAAAGTGGGAAAAAAGAAAGCCTTTGCACATCAAAACAAAACAAAAATATAGCTGGAAGTTAAACTTTTGTAGCTGATAGTGCTTGGTGTAAGATCAAGTCTTCAGATGTTATTGTTTAATTATAATAAATAATAATAAATAGAGAATAATGAATTGGGTAGTGTGCATTATGAGAATTTAATGCACACCAGAGGTGTGGGATGCTACATAAACCCTGAGAGCGAAGCTCAAGGGTTTATAAAAGCACCTCACACTGAGGGTGGGCATTAAATTCAAGTATGTATACTACCGCGATGCTTTGTTTTTTTGTAATTGCTGGTCAGCAATTTTTTCCCAGCCTGACTGTTGTGACCATGTGTAAGAGACACACAGACACACCTTAACAATATGGGACAAGCTTAGTTAAAAAAAATATTGCAGTGTTATGCCTTTGCATGCCCAGTGTGCTCTCCAGTGATCTTCAACATCACCGATCCCATGCAAAGAATCACACCACATTTCTTACCCTGCAACATCTACATAACATCTTGTTGAAACTGTGGTTGTCCGTTCCTGTCTGCAGCCCAACACACACACACACACACACACACACACACACACACACACACACGCATGCACACACACACAACGTGTCTCTCTCTCTCTCCCTCTTTCTACAGAATGAGCATATAGTTCTGTTTTTATTTTCTTTTAACTTACTGTTTGTGATCGTGATCGCTTCAGCAGTGCTGTAAGCTGTCAGTGAAATTCTGCTTTTGCTCACACTGTTACCCAAGCTGACAAAACTGGAGGAATAAACAGATAAAGCTTCCATTTTGTAGTTTAGAGGTAAGATCAACTGCATACATAGTAAAACAAAACATAAGTTAAATGAGAGGCCACTCTACTGTGGGGGCTCCCAGCTGATGGACAGATGGAGACGCCATGTTTGCAGAACTGTACAGCCTGCCCACACACAGCATGGGAGCCAATGAAGTGGCACTCTCGGATTTTAATAGCAGAGCATGTGAATGCCATAATAACCCATGGGTTATTACAGCAAATATCAACTCAGTCAGCCTATTGAAAACAATGCTGACCAGTAATTATTTTTATTTATTAAGCACTATTCACATGTATCAAAGCTGTACAACACAACAAATGCTAAATTATTAAAAACATATAAAACTTTCTAAAAACATTGATATAATGTACAGAATCAAGTTTCAAATCAATAATCAGGAAACAGATGGGTTTAAGAGCTATTTTAAAGCTGTCCACTGTCTGACACTCGTGATCCGACAAGGTCGAGAATTCCACAGAGAGGAGCAGCATAAACATAAACAAAAGCTTGTGCTCCTGAGGTCTTCAAATGCACCCTGAGAATCTCTAGCAATCCCTCATCAGCTAAGTGGAATGGTCAGAGGACAGTAGGGACTCAAATGTTCTTGTAAGTAACTCAGAGCCAAACTGTGTAGGGCTCTGAAAGTCAGTAAACCAACTTGAAAGGTGATCTGCCACTGAATTGGCAGCCAGTGCAGAGAGTGCAGCACAGGAGAAATATGGCTCAACAAGTTGACCAAGACAGTAACCTGGCCACAGCATTCTGCACCAGCTGCAAGCTGCAGATATCTATTCCAGGAAGCCCCAGGTACAGGGAGTTACAGTAGTCAAGGCATGAGGTCACAAAAGCATGGACCAGAGTTGGAAGTTTGCCAGATGGAACAAGGTGCTTAATCCGGGCAATGTTTCTCAGATGGTAAAATGAGGACTTGACCACAGCTGACACCTGTGAATGAAGTGTCAGCCTGTCATCAAGTAACACCCCAGATTTCGCACCTGTTCAGAGGTCAACAGCTGAAAACCCCCAAGCCAAAGCCTGGCAGGCCACCTAGCAGTTGACCTCTCTATCCGGTGACCTCGTTCCACCACTAACACCTCCGTCTTGTCAGAGTTTAGCTTTAACCAACTGGAATTCATCCAGTCTTGGATTTCAGCAAGACAGTTGGAAAAGACTAAGAGCTCACTATCCTGGTCGGGCACAAAAGATAGGCACAGCTGAGTGAATGATTCCTTTTAAGATAATAATATTATTAGTGTTCCAATTCCTGAAAGCAGGACCTTCTTTTGTCACACAAGACCTGTTTTAATAACAAAACCTAAGTTGCAAGATGCATTAATTGTACATGTGTTAGGACTTGATATTTTTAGGTTTTTCTTTAATTCATAACATGACCATTTTGGCAATTTCTGGCTCAACTTTTCAGAATGCTCTATTCAATCAGTTGCTCATGATCATGTAGTGAGCATGTAAACTAAGCTGAAATTAGTTTTTGGGGTGGACCTCAAAACACATTTCAGGTTGGATTTACATGTTGGCACTTACATGGTCATAGGAAAGGGTGGTGACTTGAACATCCTCTAATTTGGGCCAGAAATGATCAGAAATAACTAAATTATGAATAAAAAACTGAAAACCTTAGTTCCAAATCTCTTTACTGCATTTCAGGATTTAGTTTTTCCCATTTATATGAAATGTGGCTACAAGATCCCCAACTCTTGTGGACCACAACAGCACCCCACCTTTTAGTGTTCCTGACACCAATTGGCCATTTCAGTGATGGGCAATGAGTAACACCTCCACCCACTGATTATCACTTTTGCCACCCTCCCCTTCATACAAGTAATATCACCTCAATTCCCCAACACACTTAACACCCATATCTATCCTCCTACCTGGCAGCAACATTTACAAATGGTAGCCAAAGTAGGGCAACTGCCCCACCCTCAAGTTTAGCCAGTCACTGCCATCTATTAAAACTCCCAAAAATGAATCAAGTGTGGAAACATGGACTTTTCAATGATGTTTTCCTTTTATTCAAAACCTGGCCATTTGATATCCAAGTTTTCAGGAAGGCCAAGATGCCACACCACCTCATAACTGCGTTAGTGTCACCTTGTTATGTAAATCCAGCCTGAAATGTGTTTTGGGTATAACCTTCAAATACATTTTCAAGGGGAGGTCATATGGGCACCTGATAGAGATGGCAGCATAAGCTTTTAACTCCATTCCCTTCCTCCGTATTTCATTGTCCTTTGCATTTACTTAAACACTGGACTTGAATTGTTTGGCTTACCTGAGACTGTGCACAATATGAGCCAAGGAGATATCACTTCTTTGACCCACAACTAGTACATAAAAGGAAAAATAAAATTGATTGATTGGCAAATCTCCCTCGAGGAATCAGCTCCTGACTCCAAAATGGCAGCAACAAGTGACCACCACCCTCCTTCTCTAGACTCTATTCATCAAGCACTTCAAATTGAGAAGATCATCTCATTGGGAAGCGATTCACCTCATGGTAACTGAAACATGAAGCTGTATTTCACTTCTTACCAAGAGAGAAGAGAACACTGAGAAAACTGTCAGCAGCAGTGTATCAGAGCAGGAGGGCAGACTTGAGGCAGCCAATACCCTGGTGGCATGGCTTACTGCCAAAGTCAAGGACCTGGAAGGCTGAGGGCAGTGTAAGAATCTTAGAATCATAGGCTTACCAGAAGGAATTGGGGAACAACCCGGTAGCCTATTTGAGGGACCATTTACCCTTTGGCTGTAACTACCCCTGAGGATTTTTGTTTGAAATTGAGCATGCCCATCATATTCGGCAAGCACAATCTCATAGATCCACCAGGCCCCGCCTCTGATTTTCAAGCTACTTCGTTATTTAGACAAAGAGCTCATCTTGTCCAAGGCTTGGGATCTTAAAGACATCAAAGTGGGAGGCACTCGTATATCTTTTATCCAAACAATACTAAATCCATTTTAAAGAAGCACCAGGCTTTTGAGCACGTCTGCAGGAGCTCCATAGAAAGGGTAATACTTATGCCCTTCTTTATCCTGTCACTTGTTTTTCTTGACATGGTCAGCCACTTCAATTCCATTCACCGACTGAAGTGATCCAATATCTATGACAGCAATTGGTCCCATCTACTTCCCTCTCAAGGCCGCCCCAGAGCAACTTAATGGATCGATTGAGGTTTCGGCAGACCATGGAAAACAGCATCATGAAGTGGTAGAAGATCAGTCTGGCAGATGGACCCTCCAGATTTGTAACTTGCTAATTTCCTCCACTCTAACGTTGCCTGCTGTCCCTTGTGACTGAGCTTCATATTCCTAGGGATGCTCTCTGAATCAGCTGTAAGTAATCTATTACTTTTCTAAGATCCCATTACTTTAACCACTGTTTGTTATGTCTGGGACTTGGTGGCTCATTGAAACATGTCCTGTAGCATTTGTATCTTTATTCTGAGAAGTCCTTGCTTATTTGGAATATGCTGCCCACTTGCTTGAAGACTTTTGCAATTCTCTTGCTCACTTTGTCTTCTGCCAGCTGGGATAAATTATAGACTGTCCGCATTGAGAAGAGCCCTTGACTTGTTAACTACTGCGGGCAGCATGCTCACTTGTCAAGCTTACAGCTCCTTTGCCAGGCTGTTGTTTTCGGAGACACTATTACTCCACAACTCCGGACATTGTTCTGTTTTCACGATGAGGTGCATTATGTTAACTCTGCTTTGGATCCTGCTCTAGTTAAATTGAAGCACATCAAGAGCACAGACTGTATTATTGCCTTTGTCCTGCTGTATTTGTTTTCTTTCACTTAGAGCAGCTTATACTATCTGTGCTTTTCATATACCCCTTCCAGCTCCTGATCTTTTAGGAGGATTAATGCAGCATGGTTGATATGTTCCTGCTTCTTTTGTTTCGGAGATGACTACAGTACTACAGGACGACATGTGGATTTTGTCAGACTTGCATATGGGGTGTCTTAATAGTTTTAATGATCTTGTTTTCCTTTGTAACAATTACTGTTTGAGTTCCCTGATATAGCTTATACCCACATTGAAGAGACTTAAATTGTTTTCCAAACCTGTGGAATGTTCTCTTGTGCATGTTATTAAGATACTTTTCATTTAGTTAGCTATGGTTATACGTGCTCGTTTGTTCATGCAAGGTATTTAGTTTTATTGAGCTATAGTGGTAGTGGTAGTGTTATGGAGTTAGGAGGGATATGTTTCGCTGTCACTAATAACTAATGGTGTTCTTGCTGTTCATGTAACTTAGTGAGCTTGAAGAGATCAGCTTAGTTCTATGTTGAAACACAGTCATGTATGTGCCTTGTTTAGAGTCCTTCTCTTCTCCTTCTGTTTTCCTTATTCTGTTTCTTTTTCCACATAGGGTGTATTTATATTTTCTTGCTGCTTTTCAGCCTATTTTCCTATTCTGTTACTTTGCATGCCTTTTCCTTGCTGATCTCTTAATATGTATGCCTTTTACTTTGAGCTCACTCAGTCTAGCTACCTTATAGTAATTATACTTTTCCTTTTCTTTCCTTGGTTCTTTTAACTACATCATATCTTCATTTTCCTGGCTGTTTTTTCTATATCTCTAGTCCTTTAGCCAGACAAAGGATGAGGATGCTGGAGGGGTGCAGTAGGAACTCCATGTCTCATTCTTGTTCTTCATCAGGCCTGTGAGAGTGTTGGCTTATTAGCCCCCACTGTCTTCCATTAGTGAAGCTCCCAGTGTACCTACACCGGGTTTGGGGACGCTTGTTGTTGCTTTTCTTTTTATGCTTATTTTTGCTGTACTTATCCTTATTCTTTAGTTTGGTTTCTTTAATGTTATTTTTGTTTGCTTTTGCTATTGCTTCCAAGTGTACATTTAATTCTTTCTGATGTACTTTCTCTTTCCTGTTTTAATTTGGGGTTGGTTACAACTGGGTGTGGATGTTGAGGGGTGGGTAGTGGGGAGGGTATTTTCCTATGTACAATACCTTTTTGATTTGTTTGATACCTAGTTGTATAGAAAACATAGCCAATGTAAACTTATTAGCAGTGATTTCGTGGAATGTTAGAGGACTTAATGACCCTTAGAAATGTAGGACTGTGCTACAATATCTCCAGGATGCAAACTGTGATATAGCTTTAATCCAAGAGACACATTTGCTTGAAGAGGCCATGCACAGATTTACAAAGTAACATTTATGAGGTCATGGGGTAGTGCCTTGGGCATCCTGAAAGTTATTATTCAACATAGCCAAAATGGCCAAGTTGCAAATAAAATAAAGTAAAAAAAAATGGTGACTCCACAATCATGTACACATTTCAGGATTTAGTTTTTGAAAGGAATTTGTTTTAAATCAGTGGCTGGCTGAGGTGGAGGAAGAGTTGTGATGATCACCCAGTGCTGCATTCAGGTGTGCACCCAGTTTATCATTTTGTCCCTTACACCCAAATTGGTCAGCTTTGAGCAGCCTCCTGTGTTGCACTGTGTTGAATGCCTTGCTGCAGTGCAATTAGACCATGTCGACAACTCTCCTCTGGTCTTTCACCTTTTTCAACCAGTCGGAAATCAATGAGATTTGTTTGGCATGCCCCCCATGACCCTGTGTTCCTGTAGTCCTGCAGCACACTGGATTCCAGGTACTCAACCAGGGAAGAAAAAGAAAGGTGTAGCTAAAGTGTCTAAGGGAAGCAGGTAATGCTGTTAGGCATGCAAAGGCATAGACAGAGGACAGATTAGCACAGATGGTGAAGAAAGTGGGCAAGACAGTCTAAAGGTACATTAGTGAAAGAAAGAAAGCCAGTGGAGGGAATGTAAAGCTCAGAGAGGATGAGGGGAGTGAAAGGAGGAGACTCGATAGGTGGAAATACTGAATAAGTACTTTTGCTCAATATTCACTGAAGAAGGAAAGGGTCAGGGTCACAGCTGGGCAACAAATATGAGGGGAGGAGAGTTCAACACCAGTCCATTCATAGTGGAGAGATACCTGGAGGAGCTTGCAAAACTAAAGGTGGACAAAGCAATGAGGCTAAATGGCATACACCTGAGAATATTAAGGGAACTATTAAGGAGCTGGCAGCATCTCTAGCAACCCAATTCACAGAGTCACTCAGTGCAGGAATGGTTCCAGAGGACTGGAAGAGGGCACATGTAGTCCCTCTACAGAAAAACAGTGGCAGAGAGGAGGCAGGAAACTATAGGCCAGTCAGCCTCACATCAGTAGTGGGTAAAATGATGGAGGCACTGCTTAAAGAAAGACTAGTGGGGCACTTGTAATTCAATGGTACTGAAGACCTGAGTCTGATTTCTTTGACTGAGTTACAAATGAGGTGAATCAGGGGGAGTGGTGGTTGTCTATTATCTCAACTTAAATGAGGTCTTCAACACTGTCCCACAGAAAAGACTGGTAAACAAGATGGGTAGTCTGGGCATGGGTTAAAGATGGTAAACTAGGTTAGAAACTGGTTAACAGACAGGAGGTAGAGGGTGGTACTAAGTTGGATCCAATCTGGGAGAGAAGGGTAACAAGTGGGTACCTTAGAGTCAGTCCTTTAGCCAGTACTGATTAATGTCTACATTAGTTATATAGCAGAAGGGCTGGAGGAAAGGCCTGCCTGTTTGCAGGTGACACCAAGATCTGCAACAGGGTAGATAATCCAGATAGGATGGAGAAAATGAGGATGATAGAGACAGAAAGTGGTGGCCCGCCTGCTGCTGTTGCATAAGGTTAAAAGTATTTACTGTTGCATCAAAAGAACCACACAACCCATCCCCAGAGTAGCAAATAAGGAGTAAAAATAAAGTGTACTTTACAATTTTTATTTTGCCATTCTATTCATCACTTAAAACAATGGTTCTAAACAGTATACAGCCCACCCAAAAATAGCTCTACAGCATTTCTCCCTTTCACAGGGGCTATCAAGTGCTAAATCTTTGTGTCATACCACCTATATATATATATATCTTCTATGTGTGGTTCATAGCTCACTGCTTGTGCTATGTACTGTAGAGCTGACTGATATAGGTTGTGCTTGGATACATTGGAGCTAGACCAGTAAGTAAGAAAATGCCTGCAGAATGTATGAGTTGGATGAAATGGTTAGTGCTTAGATACATCAGCATGGATATGAACATAGGTCAATGATTGTAGTACATATAAACTGGATTGGATATGAATGGTGCTTAGATACTGGAACAAATGATATAGCAACTTGTTAGCACTTGATGTTTTGGCCTTTCTCTGTATCCCACCTTTGGCAGGATGCTTAGTTGAGTAGGATTGAAGACCACAAATGAAATGTAGTATGAGTGCGATTACCTCCTCTAACTCTGAGAGTGTGGCCATTAGCATGCAGGACAGGAAAACCCTTGGGGAAAACCCTGAGGACTCATGGCTAATGACCTGCCCATCCTTCTGGGCATAGTAAAGGAGAGTAATCCTAAATTAACAAATATTCAGTGGTTGGCTAATCCAAAATCCAGTTGATTGAAGATCTTGAATTCAGTGGTAAGCAGGCAATCCTGAATTCGGAGTGCGATTTTGAGAGTCCAGCGAGAAGACAGTAGCATATCCTGGTAGCTGAATTCCCAGTTCAATAATGTTAATGTGCAGGGTGAGAAGTATGATACAAGATAAATTCAATCCACAGTTAAGAAAATAATCAATCTTGAAGGTTGAGTGTAGAACTGGTTAAAAGCAATCCAGAAAGTGAGAATTCCTTTCTGAGGAAGACCCATGAGGGGCAGCTATTTTCTTGTGAGAAAGAGTAGGGAAAATGTTGGCCCATGTGCTCCGATTTGAAGTTTATTGTAAAGCATTAGGCCTTGATGGTGAAGCAAATAGGTTGGGTGCAGGCTGCTATGCCAGAAGATGGAAAAGCAATTGGAAATCTCCAGGTCCTGATTGAGCAAAGCAGGAAAGTGTAAAATAGGCAGGGTAAGCCCAATAAACCTCCAGGCCCCATCTGGGTGAAGCAGGTAAGTGTCAAATAGGCAACAAAGCTTGATGAATCTCCAGGCCCCAAGAAGGGTGAAGCAGGTAAGTGGTATGAACCAGTGAGGGTGAATTGAGCAAGAAGCAGGTGATTGAGGTGAGGCGGATATAAATTGGGTAGGCAGGTTCGCAGAGTACATGTTAGAAACTCTCCATGCTCCCTTGCAAGGCAAGGCAGATTTGTAGAGTAAACATGAGAATCCTCCATGCTTGCGGGGCAAGCAGGTTGGTGGTGGAGATGCAGTAGCCCATTGAGGGCAAATAGGAGTAAGATGAGCAGAAGCCTGCCTTTGTGGTGAGGCAGATAGAAACCTCCATGTCCCCTTGTGGGCGAGGCAGGTTTGTAGAGCAACATGACAACCTCCATGCCTCCATGCAGGGCAAGGGATGTTGCGATGGTAGATGGTTCAGACTGTTGAGTCTATGTAGAGTAAGCAGGTAAGCAGAGGAGCCTGTTTTGTTGAGCAAGACAGCCCTGTAGAGGCAGTATAGACGATGCTGGAACATAAGTCAGGGTGAGATGGGCAAAGCTGCAAAGGTGGACTTTATGAGGTCAGGTATGACAAGGTCCTGTACAGATGTCGAGTTCCTGATGGTCAAGGGATGGCAGAGTATGCGGTAAGGAGAGATTGAGTCAGATGAGTTGGCAACTCGACCAAACCGATAAGCCTCAGCATCACTGGCGTAGCTTAATGTCTGAGGCCTGAACCTATGCGATAGGAATGGCATGATGGAACAGAACACTGCTTACAGTCCTAGCAGGAGATGGCAGCAGTAGTCAATCCCAGAATTAACTGAAGCAAGCACGGTGAGACACATTCAGGGGAACTGATTACAATGTCCTGGGATGTCATCAAAAGAAGCAGATGTAAGATCCACAGCAAAGCAAGCAAGGATTCCCTTGACAAGGCATGCAGGTGCAAGCAGGTGGGGTAGGTGTTAGCAACACTTAGTACCTGACATCTACAACTGAAGGTGATACATCTTGGCAGAGTTCCCAATCCTGATGTGGAAAGTCAGAGATGAATAAGCTTATGTTGGAATGAAGGCTTGGCCAATGAAGATCCCAAGAGGATAATGCCCAAAGAAGGATGATGGCAATTGGGAACAGGTGGGCAGAGGAAAGCAGCAGGAGCAGAACCAGGTCCAGTCTGAGGAGAAGGGAGACACTTCATATGCACAGGGGAAGGTAGGCAGATGGAATGAAAGGTCCTGACACAGTCCAGATCCAGATGAGCAAGGTGAATAGCAAGTAGACCATACTGAAGAGGACACTCTATGGGGCTATAGCTCCTCCCTCATCTCTTACATAAACCCTCAGGGTACAACCACTCAGCTTAGAGTGAGTCAAACTCGCCACACTTCCTGGAGTACTGTGGTCCACAGCTGCTCTTTTTGTTTCGTCCTCCTTGCTCCCCACTCCACTTCATTCCCTGTTCCTGCTGGCCTTCATCTGAGCTACCTACTGCATCATTCTGTCCCCGCTGGATTACAGCTCCATGCAAGCTTCTCTCTTCCTGCTGTTTCCTCCAGCTCCAGACCGATGGCAGAAGGAGATACAACCTATGCTTAAAGGACAGAAGGAATGTGCCTTCTGATCTGGAGCTGAGGAAACAGCAGGAAGAGGGAAGCTTGAATGGAGCTGCAATCCAGTGGCACTGGGGAAGCACAAAGCTGCAGAAAACAATTGTCCAGTGCCAAGAATGCAGGGCTATGCATGAATGTCCTGGCAGAGACCAATGCTGAAGGAGACAAAGGATGGAGGGGTACTGTAGAAGCAAGAACAGAATGATGCAGTAGGTAGCTCAGATGAAGGTCAGCAGGAACAGGGGCCAAAGCAATTCTCAGATTGCCAAGACTGAATGCTCAGCCAAGCACGGCAAGCCAGTAGAGGACAGAAGTGAAGTAACAAGCTAGGCCCCACGTGGACTAGCAGGAGGGTCAACCTCCATGTAGGTCAGCCAAAGGTAGGAGGAATGATGAGGTGAGCTAGGCTCTCCACATAGGCTAGCAGCACTAGCTGGACCTCCACATAGGGCAGCCTAAGTAGAAGGGAGTAACAGGATCTAGAATGGGTTGAGGGAGCATGAAAAGCTGCATTGGTAGGGTGCAGAGTGAGCCCAATCAGGTGAAACAATCAAGTGCAGCATGAAGAGCAGCTATGGGTGAGCTGAAATACACAGATAATTGTTTCAGTTGCATGACAAGTAATTTGAGAGATGTGACCCATCAGGCCATGGAGCTAGTGTAAGATCTCCCAGACAGTAGGGGAAAACAAGATGCCAAATCCGAACACCTGATATCATCAAGCATTGTAGTGAATAACCAGCGCATCCCAGGTCCCCTGACTCCTGGATGCCAGGTGTTCTCCTTTGATGAACTGAACATGGAAGCCTGTGCAATCACAGATGGTTGATGCCATCTAGTGACCAAGTGAGGAGGCACAGGAGCATATGAATGAACTGTTAGTGATATGGCATTAAGCCCTGCGACAATACTGTAAAGTTAAATCTGAAACTGTGGGAAATGTGAAAGTGCTGACCTGCAGGAAAATGCTGAAATGGCAGTTGGACTATGGATCAGGACAGAATGTGCCAGTCAGTACCAGGAGTCAGGGCAGGACAAGCGTAACAGCAGTAGGCAATATGGGGTTCAAGCAGCACTGGCAAGGAGAAGGTTGAAGCAGCTCTGATGTAAGCACAGGAAGGTGCAGAGAATGCAGGAGGGCACAGAAAGGCATATCCTGGAAAAGGAATTCCTGGGGCAGTGCAAGCCTGGAGTGTATCCAAGGAGACAGGCAGCAGAGGATGACTGGAAGAACCAATGCGGTACTATCTCCCACAGGAGCCAGAGTGCTGAGAGCTGTAGGCACAGAAATCTAGACATCCAGGAGCAGAAGTGATGTGCAGAAGAAGCATGTGCTGGGAGAGCAGACAGAATCGCTGGCTGCAGAACAGGCTCCCAAATGGGTCATGAGAAGTAGCTGCTAAGAGTGCAGCGAGACAGGCTGGATGAAAGGCACTGCTGTCAAGGGTGTAATGGCACTCAGTCAGGAAAATACAAAGAGAGGAGCCCAAGAAATTGAGCGGTAGCAGGTTTACGGTAGTGTACTCAGAGAGCTGCATGAGCAGCGGCTGCTCGAAAAGGGGACAGAAAGAAGTGAAGGTACAAACTGGCAACATGAAGAGCAAGGCAACAGAAGGAGGGCAGTGATGACAGTACAAGTATAAAAGCACCAACCGTCAGAGGTAGGAACAGGATGCCAGAGAATAGAGCACCGAGAAGCCTTAAAAGAAAATGAAGGTATGGGAACACAGAAGGAGGAGGGAGGGATGAACGGGGATGAGACAAACAACAACCAAAATTAGAAAGACATTTTTATGTCTATTAATCCATGTGCTTATTCATAAGTACTGTGCTACCTCTAGTCTGGAATTGAGACTTGGTGCTTTCAATGCACCAAATACAATGTCAGACCAAAATTAAAAAGAAGTTTTATGTCTATTTTTATGTCTATTAAGCCATGTGTTTATTCATGAGTACTGTGCTTCCTCTAATCTGGAGTTGAGATGTCTCTTCAACGCACTCCAACATGTATGTCAAGTATGTTTCTCTTCGCATTGTCTTTGATTCAATAGTCCCCTCCTGGTGCCCAATTTTACTGCTTTGATTCCTATAAATATCCGAGCATGTGTTTCTCTATTCTGTGTGTATTTAATATGGATTGCCCAAATATTTTCATGTTCTTATTTTCAATATCTCTAATATGTTCCCCACTCGAAGCTTAAAGGGTCTGTTTGTTTTCCTACATAATATGAACCACAATTACAAAGAGCAAGGTACACTATATCTTTGTGTCACAGGTAATCAAATCTCAGACCTCTTATTCGATCCCATTTTTGATGTGAAAAGTTTTACATTTTTGATATATCTATCAAATTTACTTCTGCCACATGGAACACATCCTTTTGGTGCTATCCCAACAAAATATAGTTGTTTTTGTTGCTTATAAGGCTGGATGGAACATACCAAAATGTCCTTTGTGTCTTGGCTGTTTTAAACACAGACTGATGTGGTTGATTCAGTACATTTCCCAATACGGATCTGATTCAATAATATGCCAGTGCTTCAATATTACTTTTCTTATGTCCCCAGCCTCAGATGAATAGCCAAATGAACTTTAATCTTTGCTGTGAATAGTCATGTTTATGTGTTGGGGGCAATAATAACTGTTTCCCTATCTTTGTTGCATGCCCAATCTCTAGCCCCCTGAATACACTCCATATTGTACTCATTCTCAAACTGGTCCTCCATCTCATTAGCTCTTCTGTCATACATATAAATCCCTTTATTTTACCTCTCCTCTACACTAACTATGTTGTTTTCTTTGTATATTTTCTGAAGAAGACCTACGATCGAAACGTAGATTGTTAACGTTATTTTCTACTTTCACCGTGCATTTAACATTACCATTTTGTTTTGTTTTCAGACCACATACTGACACGGCACCTTGTGTTTATTTTTGTATTAATAGTACAGCAATTTAATCTTAAGCCAATGAACTGACCTTTGGGTATACTTTTTATCAGATGGGTGGGTGACAACTGGTAGCCAAAAGTAGTTAATTAGTGTCAGTTTCTTTTCTAAATAGATCAGAGACTATCGGTTATTCTCGTTGCTCAGCATTAGGTCCAAAAATGGTATATCTGACCTGCTACATTTCATAGTAAATCTCAAATTAGAATTTGAGTCCCAGAATAATGACTAAATTTTGTAACTGATTCTCAGTTCCACTCCAGACTATAAACAAATCAATACAATGACCATAGAATTTAATGCAATCAGAAAATGGATCTTTATCTTTATCATGTATTACAAGATGTTCCACAATTGCAGATATAAACTCACATACCTGGGGCTAAAGATGCCCCCATAGCAATACCATGGATTTGCAAAATCGTGTTCTCACAGAAAAGAAAAGATTAAATCGGAACATTTCAGCACGTTTTACTAAAATTCAATGAACTCATCAGTGATCTCTTAATTTTTCATTAAGTAATAACATAGGCCTTTCATGAAACCCTGGTGTGGAACATTTGTATATAAAGACTCCACATCCAGGGTGGCCAAGAATCATAGTACTTCCGTGGTAAATTTTGTAACCGCATCAAGATATCTGAGGTATCCCTAATTGCTTTAAAATTCCCACTCAGGATTATAGCTTAGTTTTTATAAACTTTTTCATCCTCTAGTTGTTGTGACATCTCTTTTCATAGTCCTATGTGTTTTGAATGACAACCGCCCCACCCTTGTCCAGCTCATTAATCGTGATTTGTTCAATTCTGCCAATGATTTTACCCTTACAGAAATAATAATATGAAATGCTTTCATGCTGCACATAAAACTACCCATGGATATGCGTATGCTGCAAATATGATTTCAATGTTAAATTGGAACCAATTGCATGCATATGGTATGTGTGCAGCAAGCAAGTGGGGAAAGTATACATTTTATGTTACATTGGAACAGACTGCATGCATGTGACATGCGTGCAAAAAGCAAGTGGTCACTGATAACTGCACACATAAAGTTAAGTGACTTGCTCAGGATTACACCATATACAAGTGGGAGTTGATGAGATTCAAACCCAGGTCTTCAGGTTGTTTCCAGGCCTCCTGGTTTGCAGTTCAGTGCCTTTAACCACTAAGCTATACTTTCTGCACTCATATGGCTCGCTTCTACTTCAATAATAATCTGCATACATCTGCACACATGCGCATGCTTATAGCCACTGTTATACTTTAGTTTTCTTGTCCCCTCCTATCAGCTGAACTGCTGAACTTTAGCACATAAAAGTGGAAATACCTGTGGTTCTTCCTACCTCCAACACACACACTTACTCCCAAATGCAAGTAATTACTTCTGCCTTGCCTGTACTCCTACTATTTTCTCTCCATAGTTTTGAATGCTTCCATACAAACAGATTTTAAGGGCAAACACAAAAGTAGCAATAACTCAACATCCAACCACATGGCCAGTCCCACCCTCCCCGCACACACACTGTAGCGGGTGTAGCCATGTTGCTACAGACAACCCACCAATTATAGATATAAGTTGATAGTCTCTACCTGAGTTCTTGGAATGGAGTTTTTTTATTACTATTGTATACATTGTGATGGTGAGTTGGAGAATAATGAAGACCACTTTTCTACTAATAAGGCCTTTGTTAGTCACCTTCATTAATCTCCAGTTCTTCATCAGTAATGTATAAAACAGTAATAAAAATGCCCCATTCATTTCAATGATGCATGCTTCTGCAGTCTCCATGCCCTATGTCAATGTACCAGAGCATGGAGATGTGGAGGTCAGCTTCCCTTGGGGGTAATTTTGACTATAGTGTGCTCCAATAGTCTGTGAAAACCATACCACTCCACTGTCCTGAATGCAAGGAACAGCACTAATTTCATTCTGAAATCTGCTGTGCTGCTCATCCATCCCTCCTAGAAATCATGATACTTATACAGAGGATGTCCTGTAAATTTAGGCTTTCTGGTAGGAGTGCCATTTCAGATTTTAGCAGGGGGTTAACAACCAGTGGAGGTCAGGTGCTAGTTAGCCCCTAGGTAGCAAGCTCTAGAATGTCTGGAACTTCTCTGAAAGGTAAAACTTATTTGTTGTGACTGAAAAGTGATATGCAAATCAGGAGAAATTCAAATGTGCAAGATTCATCTTATACCCTGGAGCAGTGCATCAGATTTGGACTTTAACACTCTAGTTACTAACCATTTTTTTTCTTGGCTGAAGCTCTGAAACCCCTCCAAAAAAAAAAAAAAAAAAAAAAACATTGTCCCGATTTCTCTTCCTGACTCCATTTCATTCAATACTCATCCCATATGGGTTGTGAAGCCACCAAAAGCACAGAAACATGAAAACACATCAACATTTCAGTCTTTCTCTTTCCCAATCCTCTGTAAAACAAATATTTACTTTTGCTTACCTGGCCATCTGGCATAATCTGCAGCCTGGCCCAGTGTTCCACCAGCTCAGTTTTCAGTCTGTTCCTTCTCTGTCCTTGTGTTAGAAGTTGGATGCTAGAACTGACCATTCCAGGTCCCCAACATGGTGTGCGATGAAGTCACCTCACCAACCAAACTTACTCAAACTATGTTGTTTCTTTGCTTGGCTGCTGCCATGGCTTCTGCCACACTGCACTGATCAAGGCCTATGAGGCTGCCCACATTGCTGTCACTGCTGCTGCTAGGCTCTAGCTTGCAGATGCAGGGATCTGTGCTGTTTTTTTTTTTTTTTTGTGAGGCGAACCTAGTAAAGTAAGAAGAAAGTCTAGTCACCATTTAGCTTCTAGCTCATCCTTTGTGCCTTCAGCCACAAGGGAGATGGAAACCCTCTAAGAGTAGACCAACAAAATGTGTCACCACAACACTGCTGTTGAGAGTTCAGTGCTCACTGACTCTCCAAGCTGTAGTGTGCATCCTGTCTACTCTGTGGCAGAAAAAGACAGTGTCGCACTCACATGACTCAGGTGCTTTACTTGGCTAGAGTTCCTTCATGTCACATGTGATGGCAATGCCACTAATAGGTAGAGATAGTGGATAATGCAGTACAGACACAGTCGGCGTCTGGAATGCACCTGCAATGTGAGTGCACACATGCCAGGGGGGCACTTATTGTGCAAAGAGTAAATCCAATTTAATGCCATTATTGCAACACCATAAGAACAACCTAGACACAAATGTGGGTTGGGGCAACTGCTTCTTTCTGCCCTATCTAAATGGCACACCTGATTTATGGTAGAAATTTATTCTCAGGTGCTGATATTGATACAGTAGAAGTCATGTTAAACTGTTCCACCAATGAGTTGCTTTAGCATTTCTGGTTGAGTTGCATTAGTGTTGCTGGATTCAGTAAAAACCTTGCGGAACAGTTTCTTAGAGTTACAACTCAGTTTTGCATTGCATTGTGCTTGTGCTTCAGGTGCATGTCAACCAAGTAGCAAAAACATTTTATAAACATTACTGTTGAGCTGATTAAGTATTGAAAAATAATTCAGTATGAGTTGCCAATGCATTTCCAGCTGTAAAAACAATGTAACTAACTCATTGGTGGGACAGTTTAATGTGACTTGTACTACTAGTAAATACAATGGTTTCCACAGGCTCTAACCACCAACCCGCTTGGCCCCTGTACTGATGGCGCCCTCAGGCCACCACCTGAGTCCTCTTGCCTAGATCCTCAGCCTTCCAGCTGGGACCTTCCACTGTGGGACTGCAGGCTCTAACCGTGACCGCTCGGCCCCCAACTGATGGTGCCCTCAGGCTGCCGCCCGAGTCCACCTGCCCAGATCCTCAGCCTGCCAGGTATGGCACTTGCTGCCAGCCAATTGAAATGCCAGAGCCTTTCCTGGGCCCGCTCCAATTGGTCTGAAACTCTCCTAGGTCTCTGCTCCTTCTGAACCAGCAATTTTGTTGAACAATTCAAGTTACTACCAAATTGTATGTTAAACTGCAACTGTTTTAAAGTTTTAAGCTGTTTAAATGTCTGAAAAGGGCTGTGATTACAGTTCTCTTAGGAAATTGGTACTGATCCATTTAAGTCCAGACTTTTTGGTGCCCAAACTACTGGTCCCTTTGTTGTGCAAAGGGGGCTCCCTGCTATGCTGTCTGCACCTCCTGCACTCAGCCAGCCTGCCCAATCTCCCCCTCTCTGGGAACGCAGGCTCTAACCACTGACCTGCTCGGCCCCCCTACCGGCCGGCGCTCCTTGGGTCGCCTCCCGAGTTCTCCTGCCCAGATCCTCAGCCTTCCAGGTACGGCACTTGCGCCAGCCATTCTACCTCACCAGGCTGTGTGCTGGCTCTCCACCCTCCCCAGCCCACCCACCCGTGATCGACACTTATACTTATAGTCATCACTGACCACCTGATCAGCTTTTTTTCTATCTACCCAATTTCCCATTGGCACCTTATATTTCTCCACCACTAGAAGGATTAGACTGTGGCTCCCCTATTAGAGCTGCCCGCTCACTTACTCTTGTCATCGCCTCCTGTGCTCTCTTCCTCACTGCATGTACTATGGAGTCCTGGCAGACTTCAAATTGTGCTTCATCCATTCATACTTCTGTCACTCTGTACTCAGCTGCCGATAGACCAGCCTAGTCTGCCAGCGTCCCTGATGGTTGTTGAGAATTTGGCATTCCCCACCTGGTTGCTACTTCCTACCCCCACTGCTATATACTCCCTGTGCCATGATCACATCTGTGCACCCTCCTTAAGATAGTATCCTCGCCTTTTCATTCTGACTCTCTCCCTAAAAGTAGTAATCATTCTGTTCTCTCAGAACCTATCAATATTGCTGAATGCTTCAACTCCCACTTCACTACCTGTGCCTCTTCTCTGCTATGCACCTCCTTCACCCCTCCACCTCCCTCCCTCAGGCACAATCATTCTGTTCTTAGAACCTATCGATGTTGCTGAATGCTTCAACTCCCACTTTGCCACCTGTGCCTCTTCTCTGCTATCCACCCTCCTAGTACATCCCCTGCCCGCTAGCTCCCGCTCTTGTACCCCTTACACTGTCCGCCACCCACTTCTTTTCCTCACCCCATGTCATCCCCTTCATCCCCACCCCTCTGTTCCTCTGCCCCAGTCCTCCTCCAAACCCTTGCACCTCCTCCCATTCTCCTTCTCTCCTCTCACCCCTGCCTCTACCCTTCAAGCTTTCCTGGCACTAAACCTTACCAAGGCTCCTCACCTGATGGCCTTGACCCCAGGCTCCTAAACATCTTTTCTGCTCATAGCCTTCCCACTCTCCTGTTACTAAACCTCTCCTTTGAGACTGCCACTGTGCCCTCTGTCTGGAATCATGCTGCAGTCCTCCCCTCCAGAAGGGTGGTGACCCTCTTCCCCTGGTAACTATCATCCCTATCTCCCGACTGCCAACCTTAGCTAAATTACAAGAACACATAGCACTCAAACAACCTCTCTGTTTCTCTCCCGACTCTGCTTTTTTCACCCCTTCCAGTCTGACTTGGAAATCCCACTCACCACCATCTCTCCTAGGATTAACTGACACCATCTCTTCAGGCTTTGACAAAGAGCACATTATCTCAGCTATCTTTGTAGACCTGGCAAGCCTCTGACACTGTTTCTCATCCTCCTCCTTCACAGCCTCTCAGCTGCTGGACTATCCCCGTCTGCTACAGGATGGTTCAGTGCCTACCTGTCAGGCAGGTCGCAATCAGTAAGAATTGCTCATGCTATCTCTTCCCCACCTATAACCACTCGAGTCCCACAAGGCTCTGTGTTAGGCCCCATTCTGTTCTCCATCTTTTAAATGACCTCCCCCATGTTTGCACTGCATCCAGCATCCACGTGTGGGATGACATAGTATTGTTTCATCTCTTGGCAATACTGTTGCTGATGTCACTACTGTACCAGGCTCCAGTCCGACTCTCACCAAAGTCCAACTCTGGTCTAGTTCTCATCAACTCTTTCTAAATGCCAAGAAGATGGTCTCCATGTCCTTTGGCACAAGGCAGAGACTCGCTAGGCTACTCACCTCCCTACCTTCCACACCCTCGATGGGACTGTCTTGAAGGCGTCTCCTCTTTTCAGGTATCTCAGCATCTGGCTGGACAGACCCCTTGACTTCTCTGTACATATTGGTGCCATTCTGAAAAAACTAAGGCCTGAGCTTGGGGCACTTTACAGAAACCGCAGCTGCATCCTCTCACCACCAGGCGTGAGCTGGTACGGAACATGATCATGCCCATTTTTGACTACTGCAACACAGTATACGATGCTGCCCCACAGTCCCACCTAGCCAGACTGGACTCTCTTTTAACTCCTTCTGTTATTTTGCTCTTGATGCCTCCCTGCACCCATCTCTTGACCTACTGCTCTCTCAACCTACTTCCCTACACTCCGGTGAATGCTTCATGGTGCTATATTCATATCCAAATTCTGGCTTGGATCTCCCTCATATATCTCCTCCTCCTCCTTTGGCACCTATCCTCTCCCTCTATTTCCTAAGATCCCAAGCTGACACTTGCACCTCTCACCCCCTGCAGAACCACTTCATCTGGCCAAAAGCCTCCTACCACCTGCCTAAAATATGGAATCCTCTCCTCCACAAATCCCTCACTCCTCCTCCTTTACTCCCTTACCACTGTGTTGCACAACTACCTTATACCCTCTAACACCTGCTCCTGACTCCCTTCCATATCTGTCTCCTCTGTTTTTCTCTCCTCTCCCTATCCTCTTCTGCACCCCCACCCTACTTGCACTTATATGTATACTTATCTTCCCCTATAGATTAGCTCTTAAATATGGGTGACTGGTACCTATGTGTTCACCCTGCTGCATATTGCATCAGTAGTGTACTGCCTGTAATTTATGCATTATCAACCTTGTATCCTATTGCTCATTACTGTACTGATTTTATTTTGTATGCTGCTCCTAAGAACTGCCTGCACAGTAACTCTACAACAGCCTATGTCTCATGTGCTATGTTCCTAATTTATATCTTTATGTATAATTACAACATCTGTATGTATTTATCTGAACTTCGTACTCTATATCCTTTCCTCTTCCCCAGGACATCGATGAGATGAGCATTAAATTGCTCAGTGTATCTTTCCTGGTGAAACGATTCAATAAATAAAAATAAATAAATACTGTATCTTCATGTTTCAGGATGTGTCTTGATCATTTTGAGGATTAGGGTCCCCATTTGAGTGTCCTTGTCACTCATTTCAGTGACAAAATGTGAGTATGGTGCATGCTTTCAGACCCTTCTCAGCACAAAAGTTCTGACCATGGCCATAATGTTTATGCTCTATATGGGTTATAAAGGGAAAGTAAGTGAGTGGAAACACTCATGGAGAAACACATTTGCAGCACTAAATATGCATAAGGGGTTGCATGGCCCAAAACAAAAGGTCAGGCTTCACAACACAGAGGCCATTCTTTGCACATCTGGAATGGGGAATGTTGGCTGACTATATCCTATGCATTTAATGCAGTAAGCAAACAATACATTACAAATTAATAGCAATTTAATAACAAAATCAAAAGCCGTTAAACAACTTGCAAAAGATATGAATTATTTGAATTTACCCAATTTTAAAGGAAATCAATGAAAAGTGTATTTTATGGCTCTAATTGCTAGCATTATTATGAGAAATAGAAACTGCTGTGTTTTTAGATGAGATTCGCACCAGTTCAGTTGCTACACATGTGGCAATCATGCAGCATGTGAACCTGATGTGATTTTAAATGATGTTCACACTAGCTAACTGCTGCACTAATGTCTAGTGTGCAACATGCAAATCTGATGTGATTTTTAGAAGATGTTTGCACCTTCTTACCTGCTGCACACACCAAGCTTGCAGCATGCAAATCTGATTTGTTTTTAGACCTGGTTCACTTATGTTCACTTTGTGCATGCAAACTGTATGCAAACATTGCACAATTTAGCATGTGGCATACATTCTTCATGTACAAAGCACACATATTTCCGTAAAGGTAGTGTTTCTCTTTCTACATTTGATATATTCACATAGTTATTATTATCTCTTAATCTATTTATCTCATTCTCACACAGGTTCTGAAACACAGAGACAGATATAGGGACTGGGGGACAAAAGGTAGATTTTGTTTTAAACCTGCAATTTTGGACAGTGGTCATGATCCAGCCATACTACCTCTACGGTGCAAGAAGCCTGATCCACCTACTCCTCAAAGAGATAGATAAGTGCCACTTGCCCCACGGGCAGTGGTCACGATCCAGCCATAACACCTCTACAGTGCAAGGAGCCTGAGCCACCTACCCCCAAAGAGATGGATAAGGTGCTCCTGCCCCCACGGGCAGCAGTCATGATCCAGCCATAGCACCTCTATGGTGCAAGGAGCCTGATCCACCTATCCCACCAAAGAGATAGATAAGGTATGACACTTGAAAAATTGCCATGATTTTTGGGGCTGTGTGAACGCTGAACCAGATCATAACTTGCAATTTGCTGTTTTCAATTTCAGTGCCTTCTCAGGGTAGCGCTATTGGCTCCACGCCTGTGTAGAGCTCCCTGATTGGCTGGTCTCACTCACCTGAGATAGGATCACCCGAGATGTGGCTTAATGTAAGCCTGCATCCCTGTACTCGGCTTCTAATTTATATATTGTAATTTAGCCTGTTCTGCTCAGCCTGTGTAAAGTAACTTACCATTCCCCGCTGCAATTTCTCTCCAACTGTATGTGCACTGATTCAATGCTAGCTCTGCAAACTTCCCCTTGATTTTTCATCCCCCCTCCCTCCCAGGCCTCCTTTAAATGCACACAGTCTCCACTCACTCCTATCTGATGTTTCAATTTATTGGTTACTTACTGTCCACAACTGCAATTCCTCCCATCCCTTTTGCAACTAAGCCTTCTAGCAGCTTTATCTCATTCTGTCTTGCTGAGGCATACCATTTTGGTACTTTAGTTTGCTTATTGCTGACTAGCATATCCTGTCTTGCTGACTAGCATATCCTGTCTTGCTAAGGCACTGTTTTACTTGAAATTGTATTACAAATTATTGAACTGTGACTGATTTGGCAAAAACTGTGTTTATTGTCTAAAAATATTCCCAGCAACCAAGTGTTACAGCCCCTTCGTGACTTTGTAGTCTCTTCAGACTGCAAGGAGCCAACGAAATCGCTGGCTTTTCAGTTGCTAATTGAGCTGTTTTTGCTCAGACTGCTAGCCTTTGTGTTACCCCACTATTAATTTGAGCTCCTCTCCTTTCCCAGCCGAGAACCTGCTGGGATCCCAGCTCAGACGCCCTCCGTGTGGACCGTGGACACTGGGTGGTCGGCACTTCAAGCCGCACCAAGCCTCCTCATCAGACTCCATCACTTGAGAGGTACGGCAAAGCCAAAATTTTCACCCACCCACCCATCCCCCTCCTGTGTGCTATTATATAGACCCGTTAGCACTGCTCACTCCCATCCCTGATGAATCTTCTGCCTCTCTTTCTTACTAAAACAATGTGTTACTGCCAGGGTTCCACCAGGATCCCTGCAACCAGCAGCTGGCAAGCTACCCTTGTTATCAAAATTCCTCATTTACCCAACAACTGCAATTATGGCAGCCTCGCGGGCAATTTCCTCCTGACTGCTCTGTATCATACCCCTACTGGCTTATTATCCAAAAAATTTGAGACTGGGGTACACTACATCTTCATCCTGAAGACTGCTTGCTTAGTCTGACTCTACACATCACATGTTATGCCAAGGCTCCTTGCCAACTGATCCAGATGTACTACCTTCCTCGAAGAGCAACTATTGCAGGTTTGTCTACGCCTCCTTCCTTATCTCTAATTAATTTGAGTTACTCCCACTGGCATTACACAGCCAGAGTATTAGTCTCAGTGTCCTTAAGCTTGCATAAATTAAAAACAAAGCTTGGCATCCGTTCTTCCTCCATGCCAAGCTGGAAAAGCCTTGAGCATTGCCTTTCACTTGAATCCCTGAAAATTGCTACTCCTCCTCTTACTCTGCTCTGGCAATGTTGAGCTTAATCCAGGGCCCATAAATAAACTTACCTCCCTTCTGAATCACTATTTCTTAAAGGTATTAGTTTTATGCACATTAATGTGTGCAGCCTGCTGAAAAATGCACCCTTATCCAGACTTGGACTGCCTATACAATGCCAGATGTGATTGTTATCTCAGAATCCTGGCTATAGCCCTCACGCCAAATAGCATGATTAATATACCTAACTACCAGATCTTTAGATGTGATAGGCAATCCAGAGGAGGTGGGTCACCATCTACAACAAAGATAGATTTGTGGCATCAACACTTAATTCTAACTCACTGGTAGCGGATTTGAGTGCCTGGACATAAAATCAACCTATCCCCATCGTTAGCACTCTGAGTCATAGGATGCTATAGACCACCATCTGCTGGTACTCAGCTCTTGTCCTATCTTACAACTACCTTGGACACTAGCCCCTGGAAACAATTATCCTCAGGCATCTAAACTATGATTGGCTGTCAGAAGCCAGTCACCTTCTTAAATCTTTCTGTGACTCCTTGGTTTCTCCCTACTCAATGAAGAGCCCACCTGTATCAACAAAAAGAATACAGCCAAAGTACCCTTCTGGATGTTCTGCTTGTAAATAAACCCCATTCCTTCTCCCATGTAGGAACCTTTGAAGCAGATATTAGCGACCATTGCCTAATAGCTAGAGTTTGGGCAGCCAACAAAGTGCCAACTATGGCCAAATTTCTCCACCAAAGGTCAACCAGGTCATTCAACCCAAAGGCATACCTACTTGACCTAAAAACTCCCCTTGTGGCAGAGTTTTTACCTTGCTAAACAGTGGAAACTGCATATTCTATACTACATGAAATCATTACCTACACCATGAATCTACATGCACCTCTGTCAAATTTACGCATAAAGGTTAGGAAATGCCTTTATTCACTCAAGATCTCAAGGCTGCACTACTGTCCAGGGATAAACTCTGGAAAACTGCCCACAAATCCCAAAGAGGAAGACTGGTGCATCTTTTGAACAGCCAGAAATCACTGCACCAAACTGATTAGGAAGATAAAGTATGCTATTACCAAGCAGAACTAGATACTGCAGCCAATTGTCCCTCCAAATTTGGGCCACAATCAAAGAACTGGTGGGAACCACATCACAAAATATGCTCCTTACAAAAATTACCTCTGACAATACTGTAATCAATGACAAAAAGAGATACTGCAGGCATTCAACACACTTCGCCACAGCAGGCTTAGCCTTCGATAACTCATCTGCATGTAGCATGTGTACCCAACTTGGCATGACCCCACCAAATATTGGCTCAGTTAGTCAACATTTCTCATTCTCGTCAGATTCCCTCAAGGAAGTGGAAGACTTGATTCTCCACCTGGATACTAAGAAAAGTGCTGGCACAGATGCACTTGAACCAGACTTCCTAATACTTCCTAAAGGTAGCATGCCACGTATTGGTAGTGCTTATTACTAATTTATTCAACCTGTCCCTAACACAAGGTACCCTCCCTCAAATATGGAAGATCGTACACATTATCCTGCTATTTAAATTTGGAGATGCTTGCGACCTAAATAACTATAGGCCAATTTCTCTCCTACCCACACTCTCGAAGCTACTGGAAAAATAGTAAATGGCCAGCTAAGATCCTTCATCGACAGAGAAAATTACTAAACCCCTTCAATCCGGATTCAGAGCCAACCACAGTACAGCCTCAGCATTAGCTAAAGTAACCAATGACTGACAACTGGAGTTGGAGCATAAAAGTCAGTATGTGCTGTGTTTCTTGACCCCAGCAAAGCATTCGACACAGTCGACCAAGACCTGCTCTCGACTCGCTAAAAACACTTGGACTGGATGCTACTTCTAAACTGGTTCTCTGAATATCTGACAGACAGATACCACAGGTGAAAGCAGATGGCAAACTATCTGCCCTAAAACTCTTACAAAGAGGTGTCCCTCAGGGATCCATATTAGGTCCCCTCCTCTTCACAGTGTATATCAACAACATTGATGAGGGAATTATGATGCAAGTATTCACTTATTCACGGATGACACAGTGCTGTACCTGAGTTGTCCCACACCAAAAGAAGCTTAGACTGACCCAAAAGATTTCAACCTCCTGCAACTCCAACTAATCAATAAAAACTGCTATTAAATGCTAAGAAAACTAAAGCCATGTTATTTTCCCCTGCAAACTACACAAGCGCTACTCCCTCCCCAATAACCATGATGCTGAGAGAGTGCTTAGAGTATGTTCCAAAATTCAGATATCTTAGGGTCTGGATTGACTGTAAACTCTCTTTACTGACCACCTGGAAGACTTGCTGAAAAATTAAGGCAAAGACTTGGCCTTTTTACAGGATAAGAAGACTTCCTACAGCAGACGCAAAGAAACAACTAGTCCAATCCACGTTCCTGTCCTTAATTGACTATGCAGACTTCATATACAGTAGCTGTGTGGAATCTTATCTTGGAAAATTGGATACGCTCTACCACAGAGCTATCACGCTTCATCACTGACCTCCCTTCTCTACCCATCATTGTACTATATGCCACCACGGGCTGGACCTCACTTCACTATTGGTGCAACTTTAGTGCAGCACTCTGGACACATAGAGCCCTCAGTGGCAAACTCCTCAATACATCGTCGACTATCTGTCTGCATTGTGCCCAAGGATTATTCTCTTAGAAGCTGCTACAAGTCCTGCTAAATATACCCAGGGCACTCACACGAGTCTGGAGAGCTGCCTTTGATTCTCACTCCCGTCAATATGGAATAAAACCCCAAAATACTTAAGTTGAAAACCCCAGTAAGTACCCTTTTGTTCAAAAGGCTTTACCATGATGGCATTACGGAAATTTGCAACTGTTTTACTAGACACTAACTAACCTCCTCTCTCAAATGGTGGCCTGCAATGGCAGCTCCCAGCTGAAATGTGTGCCTCTGCCTCTAGCATGCCCACCAACAGAGCCACAGGATTTATTGCTGAACTCCCATATCTTATTCTTTGATGCTCTATACAGCTACAGTCTGATTCTGGCACATGCTACTGCATGAGGGATAATTATCGTCTTTTGCCCAAAAAATATTTGGTCCTCATCCATCCAAAACCTCCTCTGCCCCAACCTCAAGGACCTGGCAGTTATGCCCCTGCTACTATATTCCACGCTTGCACTTAGTACAATGGCAGCTTTTCTCCTCCATTATGTCACCGTGTTTTGGGGCAAAAATCACTTTGTCCCTTTAGTACAGTCCTCCACCCTCCCAATTCCTCACTCTGCTCTAACAATTGGGTCCTCTTAACTGCTTCCATATTTCCCACCTCTCTACATTATGCACTTGATATCTTCTATCTGGTATTACCCTCTCCCTAGCATTTCCCACTACAAAATGCACAGTTTTTGGGCTTGGATCCAGCACAAGTTCATTATCCACGACTCCTTGTAGATCTATGTTCAAAGTATATTACCTGTAAATGTGCATTTTTACTATAATAGCAGCTATTTTTACTGTTTGTGCTGCTGTAACTTGTCTTTCTGTATTATTACTGTAGGACCGCAGGTCCACCTTGTAAATGAGCTTGCTCAACAGTGACATCTGGATAAAGATATTGATTGATTGATAGTTTGCTTGTACTTGTTGCTGTCATGTTACTACCATTTGTTTTGTTGAAGTGATGCAATAAACATAATTTTCTTGTAAATTTATACAGATCAACAATGCATGCAAAAATAAGTATACTTTGTGTTGATGAAAAGATAAACCTGTTTTTAAAACTGTTAATTTAATATCATTTTAAAGCATAGGAAGAGATATTTATCACCTGGTTAGACGTAGTTAGTATATCTCCTGACTTGTCTCCAGAATCTCCTCTTCCTGTAATGTTGCTGTCCCTCTGATATCAGTAATTGTTGTCTGATCTTCTAATGTCTTCTCCCACCTCTCCTTCTCTTCTGTTCTTCCACTTTTTATTCCAGTTGCCCTCTCTGGACTGCTGAATTGTATCATGTTGTTACCCATCTGGTCTTCTCTGTTCCTCATGGTTAAAAAGCAGTTGAGCTTGTGCTGTTTATGTTGGAATCATTTGCATTGGCCCCATTATTAGGTATTCCTGCTTTAAAACTGATTTAGGTGTTGAAGTCAATGGTGCTTCTTTTCACTCCAACAAAAGCAAATAAATAAATAAAATAAATAAAAATTCTCCTGGTGTATAGTGTCTGTCATCTCATTCAAATTTCTTCTGTTTAGAAGCTTTTATTTCTGTATCTTGTCTCTCTATTTTTCCAAGTTTTCAAGATAAAGCTGATATTCAGGATTCTCGGAGATTGATAATGTAATTTTTTCCTTCTCCTTTAAATCAGCCTCCACTTCTGCTTGTAGTAATTTGGAATCTTCTAAAACATCTTCAATCAAAAGAGCACCTCCTTGTTTTGGGCTCAGTTCCAAAAGTGCATCAGACTTTCTCTGTCTGTGCTAAATACTGTCTTATACTCACTTAACTCCCAGTGTGTTCATTCAACTGCTAAATATGCCTGCAGGGTTGTTTGTTGTCAGTAAATCCTTCTGACTTTTAAAGCAACCTTTTCTAGGCTTCTGAATGTGGCTTTTATATCTTGAGTTCCCTATCAGCTGTTATCTCTATGTGCTGATCCCATAAATGGGTTGGTCTCACCAATATGAGAAAAAGATTCTTAAAACTACTTACAGGGTGGCTTCTGGATCCATATTACTCGGTCCTGCTTCTGCTTTAGGTCCCAAGCTCCTGCTGACTCATATTTACAATCTGTTTGGGGGGTTTGGGCATAACCAAAATTAAAAGTACAAAGCAGAGACAGAAAGTGGTGACCAACTGGTTTCAGTTGCAGAAGGTTAAAAAGCATTTACTGCTGCATCAAAAGAACCTGTAACCCTCCCTAGAGTAGCAAATAAGGAACAAATAATAAAGTATTATTTGCGATTTTTTATTTGCCACTCCATGCAGCATACTTTAAAACAATGGATCTTAACAGTTATAGAGACACCCCCAAAAATAGCCAAACAGTATTTCACCCCTTTCACTGGGGCTTTATCAAGAGCTAAATCTTTTGTGTCATACCAAATCAAATCAAATCAACTTTATTTTTATAGCACCTTTCAAAACCAAGGCGCTGTACATAAAAGCCAAATACATAAAGATAAATATTTAAAACAAAAACATTAAAACAGATCATCTATAACTAGGGAAAGCTACACTAAATAAATACGTTTTAACTCCATTTTAAATCTATTGACAGTTGGGCATTCTCTCAACCAATGCAGTAGAGAATTCCACAGGGTTGGCACTGAAAAAGTGAAAGCATGAGATCCAGATGTCTTCAATCGTACCCTGGGAATCTCCAGCAATCCCTCATTGGCAGAACAGAGAGGACAGAGGGCAGTAGGGTACCAGGAGATCTTGCAGGTAACCGGGTCCCTGATCATGTCTTTAAAGGTTAGCAAACCAACCTTAAAGGTGATCCGTCACCTAACAGGCAGCTAGTGCAGTTCACAGAGCACAGGTGTAATATGACTGGTTCTTGAAGTCCCAGTCAAAAGCCTGGCTGCACATTCTGCACCAGCTGCAGGCAGTAGATATCAACCCCAGGTAGCCCTAGGTAGAGGGAATTGCAGTAATCAAGATGGGTAGTGACAAAAGCATGGACCAGTGTTGGAAGATCACCTGATGGAACCAGGTGTTTCACCTGGGTGATATTCCTCATATGGTAAAAAGAGGATTTGACAAGAGCTGACACCTGAGATTTTAGGGTCAAACCATCATCAAAAATAATGCCCAGGTTACGCACCTGATCAGAGGTAATGAGCGATATACCACCAAGTAATAAGCCTAATGATTGTCCAGCCCCAAACCCACCCCAGATGACCTGGGTCCAATACCAGCACTTCAGTCTTATCCTGATTCAGTCTCAGCCAGCTGGAACTCATCCAAAATCTGATCTCAGCAAGGCAATTATTTAGAACGGAGGTGCATCATCCTGTCTGGGCAGAGAGGACACATACAGCTGAGTATCATCTGCATAGCAGTGAAAACCCAGCCTATATCACCTGATGATATCTCCTGATGGCAACATATACACTGCAAACAACATGGGGCTAGAATGGAACCCTGTGGTACCCCTCAAGGTAGGGAGTGAGCACCAGAGAAATAAATTCCAGTGGCAACCTCTGAGACCTGTCCGTGAAGTAAGAATGGAACCATTTAAGGACTGTACCAGACAGCCCACAAAGAACTGCAGGTGCTCCAACAGCACACCACGGTCTACAGTGTCAAATGCAGCAGAGAGATCGAGAAGGACTAGAATGGTATGTGCCTTTCAATCTCTAGCCATTAAGAGGTCATTCAATACCCAGACAAGGGCAGTCTCCGTGCTATGCTTCTTCCTAAACCAAACTGGAGAGTATCATAGACATTGTGAGCTGTAAGATGATCATCCAATTGCAACGTAATCACCTTTTCAATAACTTTACCAGCAAATGGCAGGTTAGAGATAAGCTGGTAGTTAGCTAGACAATCTGGATCCAAGGAGAGTTTTCTAAGGAGTGGTCGAATGACCACCTCCTGAGGGGGTCAGGAAAGACCCTCTCCAAAGACTTCCAGACAATGTCAGCAAGGATCGGGCAGATAACATCTACACATCCCACTAAAAGGGGTTTAGGACCTGGATCCAAACTACAACTGGTTGGGCAATGTTTGAGGGTCTTCACAATGTCAGTGAACTCCAGCCAGCGGAAATCTGACCAAACAGACCGAGTGCATGCCACTTCCTGTCGACCACTGCAATCCCTCATAGGAGAGGTCAGACCGATGCCAGACCTGATGCTGGCAAACTTATCCACAAAAATCGAGCAAACTCTTCGCATCTCAGCTGAGAAAAGCTTCTCTGGGCTGGAGACAGATTGGATTGCACAATCTGTCAACAGTCCGAAAGAGCTGAGCCGGTTGATTCTGTGCAGCAGAAATCTCCCGGACAGGAATTCTGCCTTCTTACGGGTGATTTCTGATTGATAGCCATCATAATGTGCCATCAACCTAAGCCTGTCAGCATCATGGCCAGACTTCCGCCAGGCTCTCTCCATCCTTCGACCAACTCGCCTTAACTCCTTCAAGGAGCCATCAAACAAGGGCTCCTTGGATGAAGTGTGAGACGCCGAACACGAACAGGGCAATCTGTCCAGAGCATCTCCCACAGCCTTATTATAGACTAGTACAAGATCATCTGGACTTATGCATTCACCCAACAAGCCTGATAGGTCCAGTACCACCAGTAGATCACTAGGGTTAATGCCCTTAAAGGGCGGTACTGAACCATCTCCGTAGGGGCAGACCTATTAAAGGGAGCCCTAAAGCTGAACCTTATGGTGTGATGGTCAGACCAGCTGACTGGTTCCACCCCCAAATCAGCAATCTCCATACCTAAAAGAAAGATCAGATCCAATGAATGACCACCTACATGGGTCTAAGAGGTAACCAACTTGTTAGGCCCAGCGTGTCATCAGCTGGAGGAGATTTTGACCAAAGTATGAGAGTTCATAGTTGACCCAGGCATTGAAGTCCCACAGGACTATCAATCTGGGGACCTCAACACCATGTTGATGATGAAGTCTGCTATCTCCTGCAGGAATTCTCCACCGTCTCCTGGTGGACTTGTAGATGAGGAGAATGCTGCAACCTACAGCCTCTCCCAGGATATATTCAAAGGATCTGGTACTTCTCAATGGCACATCCACAAGGCCCAGTTCAGTCATAAACATAATGGCTCACCCGTCCCTACAATCCAACTTTGGATCACTGAGAACCCAGCTGGAGTTGCCGAGGCCAATACAGGGCCTGGATTTTCATCCAGCCAGGTCTTGGTGATGCAAGTCAGATCAGTTGATCCAACAAGATCAGCTATAATAGCTGTCTTGTTTTTAATAGATCTGGCATTGCATAACACCGCCAAGATAGGATGAGCTGTTGGGAAGACCTCGGCACCTGCCCACTAAGGTTGCAGCCCTTGGGTATGGTGACAAGCCAAGAATGACCTCTATCCTGACTCCATTTGCCCCAGGGCATCTCCTGGACCCCACAACTCCAATCCACCTCCCCTTTCATTTCCACCAGGCCCAGCTCTCCACCTTCTACCATATATATATATATATATATATATATATATATATATATATATATATATATATATATATATATATATATATATATATATATATATATATATATATATATATATATATATATATATATAATTATATATATATATATATGTAACCCCATTACCCGGGTTAGTAGAATCCCAGGTAGGCAGAGAAGGCAGCTTGTGAAACTCCAGTTAAATGGATTTCACACTGTCTCACTCTGTTCTCAGTCTAAGCTGAGACTGAGGGATGACATAATCTTAGAACTGTCCCAGCTGCATAAGTCACACTGGAATGTTGCAGCTGAAGGTTAGAGTAGAACACTGGGGAATTTGCAGTCAGTCTGTGTGCAGTCTGAGTGACAGACTGTAGTGCAGCAGAGTATGCAGGCTCAGAGGTTTAAGCTCTGTTTCAGAGCTACTTTTGGAAGGTGTGTGTTTCACACCTAGAGGAACATAGAACTAATAATTGAAGTGGTGGAGACCGCTTTCAATGAGCTCCAGAGCCCCATCCCTGAGGGGATGGGGGGAAGGGTTTTGCCTGTTTTCTAGGGGCAAACCCCTGGGTCCGCTAAGGGAAAGAAGCTGCCTGTTCAACTTGTGCTGAGGCACCAAAAGCTCTGAGAGAGATTCCTTGAGGAGGAAAAGCCTGTGGGCACCTGCAACAAAAGGGTGAGTTTGCTCTGAAAAGGGCCATGTGTTTTCACCTGAACAGAAGGAAACAAAAGGGACTGTTACTGTGGGGTCAGGAAAAACAGCCAAGTACAGTTGGAAAGTGGGGATTAGACTGCTTAATCTGTGGAGGTCTACAGTAATGGACAATGCCACTTAATTCAAGTATGTTCAAGTCCAGCACAAAGAGTGAAGGAAATTGGGTATTGGACTGCTTAACTCAGTGGGGAGTCTAGAGTAATGGACAATGTCACTTAAAAGTATGTTCAATCCAACACAAATGGGAAGCAAGACAAGTAGATGGAATGTGAAATACATTTAGTAAGAATCTACATTGCAAAGCTTTACAGGATGAGGTGTTTACTGTCCAGAGAAATGGCCCAGTATGAATTGTGGGAGTGAGAGGTGGAGACCCCCCATCAGTAGTAACCAAATTCACCTCTACGGATTTGCTCTGAGACACCTTTTGCTTTCTCTCAGGTACTTGGCCAGTGCCTGAGGAAAGTACTCAGAAGTGTGGATTGAAAGGAAGATTCCTGATGGAGCCGAAGTGCTCTTAGGTGGTTTAGGAGCCACCAGAAATGTTTCCATGAAGGATGGAAGGTGTCCAAGTGGCTGGCAAGGGAGCCGAGACAGGAAAATCCAGAACAATGTACAAGTTCGGGCTGTGTAACCCAAAGCAGGGTGCAAGTCCAGGCTATGTACCCAGTGGGTTCAAAGTCTGAGGGCTAAAGTGTTGAGGAAGTGTTCTAGTCTCTTTTAATCTGCATTACCAGGAGTGTAGCCACATGGAGGTCCATCTATGCTTTGTTTATTCTGTTTGGATGTGAATAAAGCCACACTTTAGAATCCCACTTCTGGTATTGGACATTACAGTTATTGCTTCCTGTGTTCAGAGTTACTTGGGTTCCCCTGTGCAGAGTAGCCATACCTAGCCTTTGTGCTGAGTGGCCTATTCCTCCCTGAACCCAGCCCACCTGGTATTGCTGTCAGATGGCAATGGTAGACCAGGTGGGGTTACATATATATATATATATATATTGCATTCAATATACAAGATTACAACCAGCTCAAAAACTTATGCAAATTTCAGCAATCAGTGAGTCAATAACCAACCTCATTTATCTACTACATCACTTATCTAACTAAAATATATCAATTACACAAATTCTATAAACATATCCCATATTGCTTTTTATGGGTTGACTTCAAAACACTATTTTATATTCTGTACTTTGCACAAGAAAAGCTCATGAGAGGCAAAGGTTAATTTGTTCCTAGCCCAGTAATTACTGGTATGGATTAAAACATTAAACTGTGTAGGGAGCAGCTTGTTGGTAACAGTCCACTTTTTGATGTTAAAATTATTTTAAGTAATGTTGCTTTAATTGGCGATTTCCTATCATCAGATGAAGTAAATCATTCAGCTTTAGTTTCTCAGCAAGTATGCCTTCCATGTCATAATTCAGTTCATCATATTGTCATGGGATTTCAATCAGCACTTCAGGTTCACATGAAAACTTTAACAAAATATAGACTGCATATAGGAAAAATATAAAGCCACATTATATCCATTCCATTAGAGAGACAGAACCAATTCATCTTTCACATTTAAGAAGCCTGTTGAAAGTCAAATTAATATTGTTAATTTAAATAGTTCATTTTAAAAGTCTTCCACAAGATTATAGTAAAGGCCAGTTTGAATTTTGCAAAACTGCTTATACATTTATATGAGAAAGTTCTGTGCAACAATCAAAACTAAAATATCCTTACAAATTATCCCCACCATATATTTCTCAGAAATGAATGTTTTCATATGTAGTGAGGAGATCTAGTTTTACAGAGGTGCAAAACTGCAGTAGATATAATTGTTATTAGGAAAGGTGGTGGTATTTTGGAAATGAAAAATAAATACACTATCCCTGCCTAAATAATTATACTATGATGTACACATAGGTATATATATTGCCCAGTGTATACAATAAAAGGGCAGTTTCATTTGTATACACAGCTGTCTTATGTCATAAGCAGTGGTGTTAAAAATAATTATTTTTGTTTTGTATATTTTACAACATCAATAAAAATTAAACCATATGCATATATCAGAAGGAATAAAACAAAAATAATAGATGGGATTAAAAGGCAAAGAAAAGGAGGGTATTCTTACTTTTTATGGTTATGCATACACTTATTCAGCTGTATTATCATATAAGTACTTTTTATATTTGACACAAAAATAGACATTCCATGTTTTACAAAATGTAAAACAAAATTAGAAAGACATTTTTATGTCTATTAAGCCATGTATTTATTCATAAGTACTGTGCTGCCTATAGTTTGGAACTGAGACCTGGCACTTTCAATGCACAAAATTAAATGTCAGACCAAAATGAAAAAGATTTTCTTTGTCTATTTTATGTCAGTTAAGCTATGTACTTATTCATAAGTGCCGCACTACCTTTAATCTGAATTGAGACCTGGCGCTTTCATGGCACCAAATAAAATATCAGACCAAGATTAAAAGAAGTTTTTGCCTATTTTTATGTCCATTAAGCCATGATCTTATTCATAAGTACTGCACTATCTAGAATCTGAATTGAGACCTGGTGCTTTCAAGGCACCCAACATGTGTATCCAATATGTTTCTCTTTGCAGTGTCTTTGATTTAATGTCACCACCTGGCCAAATTTTACTGCCTCGATTCCTATAAATGACCAAGCATGTGTTCCTCTATTCTGTGTGTATTTAACATGGACTGCCAAAATATTTTTCTGGTTCTCATTTTTGATGTCTTTAATATGCTCCCCACTTGAAACTTAAAGGGTTTGTTTGCTTTTCCTACATAATAAGAACCACATTTACAAAGAGCAAGATAGAATATATCTATTGTGTCACAGGTAATCAAATCCTGGATCTCATGGTCTATCCAATTTTTGGATGGAAAATATTTACTTTTTGATATATCTATCAAAGTTATATCTGCCACTTGAACACATCCTTTTGGTGCTATCCCAACAAAATATAGTTGTTTTTGTTGCTTATAAGGTTGGCGGAATGTACCAAATGTAATTTTGTGTCTCGACTCTTTAATACAAACTGAGGTGATTGATTAAGTACATTTCCCAATACTGGATCTGATTCAATTATGCCAGTGCTTCAATTTTACTTTTCTTATGTCCCCAGCCTCAGGTGAATAAGTCGAAATGAACTTTAATCTTTTCTGTGAATAATCTTGTTTATGCATTGGTAGCAATAATAACTGTTCCTTTCTTTGTTGCATGCCCAATCTCTAGCCCCTGCACACATTCCATATTGTACTCCCTTTCAATAAACCTGCCCCTGTCTCATTAACTCTTCTATCATACATATTAGTAGTAGAGCAATTTCATCTGAAGCTAATGAACTGAGCTGTATATATTTTATCAGATGTGGCAGGTGACAACTACTAGCCAACAGTAGTGAATTAGTGTCAATTTCTTTTCTAAGTAGATTAGAGACTATCTGGTTATTCTCTTTGCTCAGTATTAGTAAAAAATGGTATATCTGACCTGCTGCATTTTATAGTAAATCTCAAATTAGAATATGAATCCTATAAATAAATAATGAACAAAATCTTGTAACTCCAGACTATAAACAAATCATTAATAAAACATCCATAGAATTTAATGTAATCAGAAAATGGATTTATATTTTAATTGTGTATTACAAGATGTTCCCACAGTCCCAGATATAAATTCACATATCTAGGGGCTAAAGAGGTCCCCATAGCAGTACCATGGATTTTCAAATAGTGTTCCCACAGAAAAGAAAATTATTACATTTCAACATCATCCACACCAAAATGAGAAGGGACCATAGAGACTGGAAAACTGGTTTGAAATGTGGTAAGTGAGGTTCAATTCTAAGAAGTGCAAAGTAATGTACCTGGGACACAGGAACCCAGGGTGAGCTACATAATTGAGGGGATGGTGACAGTCACCAAGGAAGAAAGGAATCTGGGAGTTATCATTTCTAAAACCTAAAGGTGTCAAAGCAAAGTACAAAGCTGCAGTGAGGGCAAGTGGCATGCGGGGTGCATAGGCAAAGGTATCACTAGCAAAGGAGGGAGGTAGTGAATATGCTGTATAAAACACTCATGAGGACTCACCTGGATTACTGTGTACAATTCTGGAGGTCGCATCTTTGAAGTGACATAGACAGGGTGAAGGTGGTCCAGAGAAGTGCAATAAAGATGGTACAGGATTTACACTGGAAAACATATGAGGAGAGATTAAAGGAGCCAATATATTCTCACTGGAGGAAAGGAAGAAGTAGGGTGACATGATAGAGATCTTGAAGTACCTTAAGAGCATAAACAAGGTACAGTAGGTGATATCTTTCAATATGAGAAGTACAAGAACGAGGGGATATGATATAAGACTGAGAGTGGCAGGATAAGGGAGATGGAGGAAGTTTTCTTCAGGGAAAGAGTGGTCAACACATGGAACAGTCTGCCACAAGAGGTGGTGGAGGCAAACACAACAGGGGGATTCAAACAGGCATGGCACAGGCATAAGGGAACCCTTTCAGTGGAAGGAAAGGAGAAAAGCCACTGTCCGAGTAGGGTCAGAGGCTGAAAACAAGGATAGACTTATGGGCAGACTAGATGGGCTCAGCAGTCCTTATCTGCCAACAATTTCTATGTTTCTGTGCAACCAGTCTGTCCATTAGTAGGGTCTCTATTAGTTTTCCATCACTAAAGTTATACTGAAAGGCTTATAGTTGCTAGGTTCCTTCCTACTGCCATTCAGTTTTAACTCTGTTTTTTCAAAATCAAAAACTTGAGTGCAAAACTGCTAATGTATCTATTAGTGTTGAAATGCAAAGTTTAAAGTAAGAAAATGAATAAGCATTCCGGTTCAAAAGTTCATTTGTTTGTATTTACATGTAGTTGTTAAGATAGATAATGCTGCAATTTAAATTAACAAATTAATAACAAGAGTTATTAGAGTGAAATTGTCATGATTGGGAATGGAAGTGGTACACATAACTTTTATTTTGTAATTCATTGGTAAATGGGTAAGATTCACTAGCACAATGCCTGTTTTTCAGGGGTGACAAGGGAGCACAGTATGCAAGTGGAAGTTGGGATTATCAGACTCAAGTCTGCTGGATGTACCAAGCTCATTCACAGCTCATTATTCCAACATCGAGGCTATATTACCAGTCCCATATAGCTTGTGAGTTCTGAATTGTCAAGATAATATTTCTATTACTTGAGCATATGAGCATGACAGGTGTCATTTATAAATGCCACCAGAAGCATGATTTTGTGGAATGACTGCGAAAACAGGTTTCGGAGGAGGATTTGAAATGACACCTGCCATGTTCATGAAATGGGGTAAAATGACTATGTTGAAAACATGAGTTTAAAAAGTAAACCAATGAGTGACATTCTCTGTGGTAGTACAAGGAGATCAACTGTTCTTATCAGACTGCTTGAGCTGACTAGTCTTCTCCTGGCAAAATGTAGTGCCCCGATCACTGTGATGCTTTCTGGAGGAGTTCATATGCAATACCAATGTAATATAAAATGGATCTGGTGCTGTATTTATTTAGTAGACCTAGAGTAAAACACTTTCTGTCAGTTTCTTTACAAATATCTGGTCCCCACAAGACACTGAGCTCTCAAAAGCAGGGATTTTAACATTTGCAGTCACACTGCAAGCAAGAAGTGACACTAACAGACTAAGATAACAGTACATTTTGTGTAATTTATCATAATATTATGTATGAACTCCACCATGAAGCATTACAGTAATCAGGTTATTAAATTTTACTGGTAAAAAGACCAGCCTGCGATGTAATCTTTTAAGAACAGTTGATCTCTAGCATGCTGCCACACTGAACATCACTCCTTGTTTGAAGTCAATGGCAGACTCAAACAGAGAAGGCAGGGATTAAAATGAAAATGTGGAGATCTGTACAGATGTAGTTAAAAGATGCTTATAGCCGAGCCAGTGATGATGCCATGCAGTAATTTACAGTAAACATGCCACAAAATATTGCATAACAAAATGATTTAATTACCATTGATTATGCTATTTCCTGCAGTATCCTGCAGCACTTTGTAATATCACAGCATTACTATGTTACACCCTGGGTGGTGTGACTATATACATCTACTGTATGCAAAGAGTAGAAAGATAACAGTAGCCTTATAAATATGGAAAATATGAAAATATTAATTAACAAGAACACAAAATGAATAAAACTGTGCAATCACTAAAAGGGGTACATTTGATCTAGTGTCCTATTTGATTTTGCAGAATAACAGTGCATAAATAGTTTAAATTGTCTTTTGCTCATATACATTTTTAGTGTTTGGGTATACAGGAACATGTAATGAATGAAAATTGTGTACAATCAAGTAAAAGTTTTGCATTTGATCTGGTGTCATATTTTGTTTTGCAGAATAACCGTGTATAGATTGAATTGTTTTGGCCATACATATTTTTATGTTTAGGTGTACTGGAGAGCATTCCATTGACATGGGAAGTAAATATAGTGACAATGAGAGCATGTTGGGGAGAAGAGATTGAGTTGGGAGGATAGAAAAAAGAGAGCAAATAAGGTGAATGGTGATAAGTGGCAGGGTTTTGGAAGAACAGAGATCAGGTCAGGGGAGAGAAAGCAAGTGGTGGAGAGCTGCAAAGATATATCGAGAATGGGAGGATATTAGGATTCAGAGAAGGGTAGAAGAGAGGAGAAAGCAGGTGCAGAGAGTGGTTAATGTATAGTGATTATACAGTAGCAGCGCTTTAGTGCTGAAGATAAATAAGAAGAGGAAAGAAACAGAGAGGAAGTGGAACACAGAGGTAATGTGAAGTAGTGTTGAAAGTAGCAGGATGGGTGCAGAGATTTTAGGGAAAGCAGAAGTGGCATAGAGCAGATACTGTAAAGTATGGGAAACAGCAGAGGAGAAGGAATCAGGAGGGAGAGCAACTGCAGATGAGCATATGATATACAGAGCATGGTGGTATGTTGTGGGCTGAGAGGTGGGGAAGGGGGCATGTCGGGGAGGGGGAGAGAGGCAGTGCCACAAAGTGTATGAAGTATATTTAGAATAGCAGTTATTTGGTGGGAAGCACAGATCAGTGAGGGAAAGGAAAGAGATCAAGTGGCAAACAATGGATAAATTGAATCCTCCCATGAATATACATTGTATGCAGTTTTTGGGAGCATATTTTTGATGGAAAAATAAAAACAAAGTAAAAATATAATTTGTGAGAATACCAGTTGGGTTTTTGTGCAGTCAGAGCACAGTGTGAATGTATATGGTGGTGCACAAGACAGTTAAAAAGCAGAATTATGCACTTCAATGGCCATGTAACTAATATAGCTATTATTTTAAAATAATCAGACTGTGGGCTAGGGATTTGACTTACGAGGACAGACTTGAGGAGCTCTGCCTGTTTTCATTGGAGGAGAGGAGACAGGGGGACATGATTGAGGTCTTCATGTACACCAAGGGTATAAATAGGGTAAACATGGATGGGATCTTAGACTAAAGCAGGAGGTATCACCAGAGGACATGGTTTGAAGTTGGAAGGTGGAAGGGTGAGGGGGAAAAAGGAGGAGGTTTTTCACTGAGAGGGTGGTGGACCCTTGGAATGCACTGCCTGGTGAGCTGGTTCAGAGATCCACAGTGGAGGGCTTCAAGAGAGGGTGGGACAGACACAGAAGTGGATGTATTAGATGATGGCTGTCCCAGGGGTGGGGATGGATGATAGGGGTTTCTGGAGCACAAGGGATGGAGGGTCTCGGCACCCAACTAAGGATCTAGGTTCAAGCAGACTCGATAGACCATAAGGCCTAATCTGCTGGCAAATAGTAGGTTAGTATGTTAGTATTCTATGACTATGAGCCTACTGGTTGAGTATCTTGTACGCTTAATAGCGGGATGCTAAACCACACAACAGGAACAGCACGTAGGGTAAAGCGCAGAGGATGCAAACTGCAAAAGGATGTATACACGGTAATGCACCCACTCACCTTCCCAGGTAGGGATGAGACTGTGCGAGAGGTGGAGACAGCGAGCAGTTGCCATGGTTCGACAGGATGAGCCAAATGCAGCAAGGGAGGGAGGGAGGTGTAGTGTTTCAGACCTGGTTTCGATTCCTGGTCCCAGACGCAAAGAATTTTTTAATTTTCACACTTGTGTGATGTTGTGTTAAACTCCCCAGAGTTGGTTGTCATAGTTGGGGAGGATGGGGCAGCCACCTGTTACAGAGGGTGCGGGGCAGATCCCCCACAAAAAGACTATGCTGCTTGCAATATATCACTGTACTGGCAGTGTGGTATATTGCTGCAACATAATGTCTTGTGACATTATGACCTTGTGCCGACTAGGAGGTATCTATTTACTTAGTTTTTTCTTACCAGATAGGAGCACTAGACATTGAGATGGTATTATTAGTAAAACTGTGTACTTAGGGATAATGCATGCTTGCATACAGGACTTGTAAATGATGTGAAGCAATAAGTGGTGGTGGCTGTATGATGATTATGTTCAATAATAAACATGCAGAATGATATTAGTTGCATTTTATAGTTGTGCAAAGTTGCCATTTCAGCCTTAGTGAAACTTTCATAGAATTTGGCAACTTTTGGGAAGTTCCCAAGCTTCCGTCTGTGGCAGATCAGAAACTTTCAAATGTGAGGAGCATAAATTTCACCCTGTTCCTCTCAAATCCACTTGGCTCAACGTGTTAATAGCCCCCCACACCGATGGCTAGTGGTTTCTCCCCACCCGATCATCCACTCGACCAACATTTATTTAAAAAATAAATGAATAACCCCAGTGAGCTAGCAATCCCACTCCTGACCAGATCACCCACCTGTGTCCAGTAGTAGCTAGTCAGTAGTCATCAGAGATGTAACCTACACATTCCTATCTCCCATTTAGTAAAAATGTTTTTATCCTGTTGATCTAGTGGACCCTCTCCAGTCCCTTCCTATCCCCAATCTCCAGCATGTAGTTTGTCTTTTCTTTTCTTTTAAACCTATTCTCTGGTGGTCTAGTGGCCCCTCCTCCCAGTCCAGCAGGCAGTGTCCCATCCCACTCCCATCCTGAAATGGAGCAGGAGATTGGCATAGCCTCTTCACACTCCTCCATGACTGGCAGCTCACCGAGGTGTCAATGAATGAGCATGTGCACACACACTCATTCATTGACAACTCACTGGGCTGCCAGCTATGGAGGAGAATTGAGGACTGTGCCATCACCAGTTCCATTTCAGGATGAGGGAGGGTGGAGCACCACATGCTGGGAGGGCAAGTGGGTAGTCTAGGACACCAGGGAATAAGTAAAAAGATACATACCTGGGATTGAGGATAGGAGGGACTGGGAGGGGTTCACTAGACCACCAAAGCAAGAAATATTTTTATTATATGGGGGATAGGGATGATAAGGATGGGGGTTACATCTCTGATGACTATTGACTAGCTACCAAATTAAATGTAAAATGTACTAACCATGGAACAGGCTGCCAGAGTGGGAGGTAGAGGTGGATACGGTGGAGAAATTCAAAGAGCATGGGATAGCTATGTGAAACTAGGAAAAGAGGTGGGGAAGGGCAGGGTGGAAGGTAAAATGGGTGGGGGTGGGATATCAGGCAGACTTGATAGGCCTTAAGGTCCTTTTCTGACAACGTGATTCTATGACTCTACTACTGGACATGGGCAGGTGATCAGGTGGGAGAGGGGCGCTAGCCACCAGGGTTGTTTTTTTTTTTATACACATTGGGCGGGTGGGTGATTGGGTGCGGTGAGGGACTGCTAGCCACCAGGGATTAATTTAATTTATTTTGATACTCGGGAGGGGTACAGAGTAGGAGGAATTTTCATTTAAATACCACCTGTGGACTTTTTTTCCCACACACCCTATTGCATTGTGATAGAATCATTGAAATAATATTAAGTTTGTGAAACTGAGAACTCATAATGTGTACTGTGGAACATTGCAAATTTAAAATTTGACGATGAACTATAGTGAATTTGGTTATGTGCTATGTGTAACATTTGCAAACTGCACACTATGTTATTTGCTGTACTTGTCACAAATTGATGAAATTCACACTTTGCCGTGAATTTTTTATGTGAAGTGTGGCATTGCATAGTAAAATATGCACAATTATGCAAATTGCACTATGTGACTTTGTGCACTATGTAAGCACTACATAAACTGTGCACTTTAGTTTGTTTTCTTACTTTGCCTGCAGCTAATGTTGTGTTGCAGATTTTTCTGGACCACATTTATGAAGTTCAAGACAAACTTGTTATACAGAAGTGTTGGATAAGATAATGACAAATGGAGGGTGTGATTGGGGGATTAATTGAGAAATGCAGTGGACAGAAATAAAAATTGAAATTGTTGTTCCATAATCAAAAAGAATGATTAAATATAATAAACAAGGACAAGTTGAAATTAAAATTTAGTAAAAGTCTAACTACCTTTTATCTTACTAAACTGCTCAAATCTAACCCCCTTACCTCTATACTATATAAGACCTGCTCTGTCTTCTTCTCTCTAGCTGCTTGTCCCTGAACAGGGCTGCTCCAGCTCACCATGGTCGGCGGCACCCAGCCAGCCACGACCAAGACCAGGACACCCGCCTGCAGCTCCTTGAAGGTATCGGGACAGCGAGCTCAATCGGAACACGGTGCTTCCAGCAAACCCACTCTGATTGGCAGGAGTTTTCCCCTGCTATAGACACCTGGCACTTTGTTAGATTTTCAATAGAACTAAGCACATTTCAACTGTGTTATTAGGAGTTTTTCAACTGTATTAGCTGGGATTGTAATTTCTACTACTGTTTTAAAGTGCTTACACCTCTTCTGTCTGACTGCTCATCCTGCAGCCCCCATCCAAGCACTCTGCCTGGTGCCATAAGTCTAACTACCTTTTTTTTTTCCCATTAGCAGGTTATACAGACCTGCCACTAGAGGATTCTTGTTCTTCTACATAAATCACTGTATTCATTCATGGGCAATATAGCCTGCATTATCATTCTACTTCTTTCCCAGTTCTGCTACAAGGGACTTGTGTCTGAAGGGTGGATGGCCACTAACTAAGCTGCTCCTGCTCTCCTTGTTCTCTTTCTGCTGTATTTTCTCATCTAGGTTTTAAGTGTACCTAGGTGGGCAAATTTCTTACCTAGAAAATATTGCACTAATACAAATCATGACACCACCAATCTGGGACCATGACTCTCCTTATTGTGTTTTTATTGCTTCTAAGGTGCAGAGTTTTCAGCAATACAGTGCAATTTGAAGTACCACAATGCAATTCAGTTCTCCAATGTACCATATCAATACCTAATGTTATAACAGTCTACCGTGCAGACACTATGTCATTCTCCTCTCCCTTTTAGCCTATTCCCCGGTTAGCCTACATGTGCCCTTTCTGTCCTCACTATGTCACCAAAGCACGCATTGATCATGATCAACTGTCATTACAGTGGTGCCACCTCATGCGCAGCAATTATATGGTTGCCACAAGAAATAAAAAGCAGTCTCCTTTCTTATAAGCTCCTTAAAGAAAGTTATACTTCTGCTTCTTCTCTCCAGGAAATGTGGAGCTCAACCCTGCCCCCTACAACTTACCTCGCCTATCGATTTTGTTGAGGCCACAGGTCTCAAAATGATGATGGTCAACATTTTAAGCCTGCCTAAAAACTTGTACAGCTGCAAGCCTGGGCTGCACACATTATCCCAGACCTTATCATAATTACTGAGTCGTGGTTAAAAAGACGTAACACTGATCAACAAATATCACTGCAGGGCTACAATTTATTTAGAGCAGATAGAGAGTCTAGAGTCTGGGGTGTGGTTATTCACGTCAAATCTAAGTACTTGGTCACCAATATTAGTTGCAAATCTCTAGCCAAGGAATTTGAGTTAGTTTCGCTGGAGCCTTCATCTCCCTTCTCGGAATGTATCACTATCCTAGGTGGCTATAGACCCCATCTGGTGGTGATGAAGTCCTTAATCTTCTGAAATCCATGTTCGTAGATGCAAAAACTGAAACAATATTTCTAGGAGCTCTAAATATGGACTGGCTGTCACCTAAATCACACAGCCTCAAATCCCTTTGTGACGAGCTAGGTCTTGGGCAATTAGTCAGTGAACCTACTAGGAACAACACTCTAAATACTGCCAACAGTTCCATTCTAGATGTGGTACTAACCACCCATCCGCCCAAAATATCTCATTTGGCAGTGTTTCACAATGACATGAGTGATCATGGAATTGTTGCTTGCATAAGATCTCAAATTAAGGCCCGTCCGCAACCCATCTTTATAACAAAAGATCCTTTCGAAATTCAGTGCAGTAAACTTCCTATCTGACCTGAGCATGATCAGATGGCAAGATCGTTACCTAGCCAAAGATGTCAACAAGGCAGCTTGCATCCCTAATGAAAAACTTACTACAATAAATAAGCATGCCCTTTCATCAAAAATAAGAGTACGGAACAATTCCAACCCCTGGTTCACCTCGGATCTCAAGGCAGCCCTTATAGCTCGAGATAAGCTCTGGGCTAAAGCTAGACATTCAAAGAATCTTTGGATTGGCAGGCCTTTAGAACAGCCAGGAATAACTGTGTGAAAAAACTCTCCTGCTAAAGCTAACTATTATATTTCTACTCTCGAACAAGCTAAAGGTAACCCTCATAAAATATGGAAGACTATAAAAGCTATAGAAGGACGGCCCATGGCCCCTCTGTCCCAACAAAGATAGTTGCAAGTGGCCAGATTGTGGAAAACGAGTCCCTAATCCTGGAGGAACTTAACTCCCACTTTGCCACAGCTGGATTAGCTTTTGACTCGTCATCTTATGCTGGTGCTGCGGTGAGCCAGCATACCCCTCCGCCACATCTAGTCCTGCACCCAGCCCCTTCAACTGCATGAGATAACTTATAAAGAAGTAGAAGATCTCTTCTTAACTTAGACACCAAAAAGCACAGGGGATGATGGCTTGAACCCTTTTCCTAAGATCAGGCTATGCCCATCTCACTGCCCCAGTTCTCCACATCTTCAATCTTTCCATTACATCTGCCACTGTGCCGTCCTGCTGGAAATCAGCACATAACCTCCCGCTATTTAAATCTGGTGACCCATGTGATGTAAACAACTATAGACCTATCTCCATATTGCCTATCCTTTCTAAAGTCCTCGAAAACTGATCCATATTCAGTTAAAATCTCACTTGAAACCTTCTCTCTCATTAACCCAGCTCAATCTGGCTTCCGGGCTAATCATAGCACAATCACTGCACTAGCAAAAGTAACCAATGATTGGATCTCTGCTATAGATGCTAAGAAGGTAACTGGTGCAGTCTTTTGGACCTCAGCAAAGCTTTTGATACTGTTGATCACAAACTATTAGTCGATTGCCTTGCAAAGTTGGGTGCCACATACCATACCACCCAGTGGTTCTCTAGCTGCCTAACTGGAAGATTCCAAAAGTAAAGGCGGAAGGCTTTTTTTCTGCTGCCTTGCCAGTTGCAAGAGGAGTCCCCAAGGATCCATCTTAGGCCCTATCTTTTTCACTGTACATTAACGACTTAGATGCTAACATAACTACATCCAATCTGCACTTTTTGCAGATGATACTGTGTTGTATACTTCTGGCTCATCATTATCTGAAGTCAAGGGAGTGCTTCAAGTGGACTTCACACAACTCGAGCATAATCTAATAAAGGCAAAGCTTCTGCTCAATGCTAAGAAGACTAAAGCGATGATATTCTCCGCAGTGCTGTCTCAGGCCCCCCAATACCCTTGCCCAAGACTTCATTGTCACCATGCTAAACGAGCCTCTGGAAGTTGTAACCAAATTTAAATATCTAGGTATCTGGATCGACAATAAATTATCTTTCAGTGACCACGTCGAAGATGTCTCTAGAAGGCTAAAAGCAAGGTTAGGTTTCTTCTACAGAAATAGGCCCTTTTCCCCTTGAAACTCGAAACAAGCTTGTACAGGCCACTTTTCTCCCCTACTCGACTATGGCGATGTAATCTATTCCTCCACCACTCTTGCAAATCTAAGTAAACTGAACATCCTTTATCACCGTGCGTTACGGTTCATTACCAACTCCCTTACCGTTCGCACCACTGTGACTTATGTGCAGCTGTTGGTTGGACATCCCTTACTACTAGAAGCCTGCTCCATGCTGGGCTATGGACTCTTAAACTGCTCCTGCAGAAAATTGCCAAGCTATCTCTCTTTTCCTTATTAGTATCTCACATAGTGCATACTCGTTAAGAAATACCAAGGACGCGACTTCCTTTGGTAAACGATGCTATTGCATATGCCCTTCCCTCCATTTGGAACCAATTACAAACCATACTGAAACTAACTAGCACAGTTTCAATAAACTTCTACAAATCGCTAAGTTCAGCCAAAATAAAAGACACCTGTAACTGTCATTAAGTCTCTTCCTTCCCCATGTGTGCCATATTCATCCACTGGTAAGGTATAGTTGATTTGTCATATTAACTGCTTTCTTCCCTTCTACTCCTGGCTTTATCTTTGCTTACGCTCCACTGCTACTCTATCAAATCACTCCTCCCCCATATCAGTTGTAGACTGTTGTTTGTTCTAGCTGCCAAAATACTGTATATGTATTGCACACACCAGTCATCATGTTTCATTTATCAGTATGCAACCTGTAAGTCGCTTCCCTGTCTCATATCAATGTTTACCACCTGCGGTCACCCTATGTGGTACTCTTGTATGTATATCCAGCCTGTATCATGTAATGTGCATTTCATGTATATACTGTTATTACCTATCTGTGTTTGTACTTTAAGTGTTTATGTCACAGGACCTCCTTGTGAATGAGCTTGCTCAATGGAGTTTTCCTGCAATAAACTTGAACTTGAAATGAGAACAAATTAGTTGGGGCAACATAAGAAATATAGAATGAAATGAAAGGAGCTATACCTAAAGATAGCCAGTATTTTGCAGTGTCTTATTCAGAAGGATTCAGGAAGAAAGGAATGTAAACAGTAGAAATGTGCTAGATTATAAACAACAACAGAAAGCGACAGAAGGTAACAGGTAATGTATATCAACTATGACAGGATGGGGGCAAAGATCAGGAGAGGAGTGACAAAGAGCAAGTCACACAGCGTCGTGAATGTGAATTATGATGAATGGTGGCAGATTTGGGGGACAAGGATAGGGAAGAAGTAGAGGGCAAATGCTGGAGACTGGGAAAGGAGGAGAGGAACTGCCACAGAATGTCTAATCATAGGAAAATATGGCATGTTGAGAGGTCAGAGATTGGTGAGAGGAGGAACAGAAAGCAAGTGCAGCAATTTGGTTAATGGGAATGATGGTGAATGGCAACATATTGAGGAGGCAGATCTTGGGAAGGGAGAGCAAGTGCCAGAATGCAGCTAATGTTATGGACAATGCCAGCATCTTCATGATGCCTGAGTCTTGTACTCACATCCTGGCTATTGACCAAGCTGCACTCTCTGTTATCTTTGCCAACAGCCGAACCTCACTTCTGCCCTCACTAGAGCACTAGAATTCCTGCTGTAATCCCCCACTACTCCAGGACCTCATGGAGAAAAAGAGAGTCACCTCTTGGGTGCTTTCATAAACTCTCTAACCCCTTTTGGGTTCCCCTTCCCATCTCCTGCAGCCCCACGTATCTCATTCCCTTACTGTTGTGACTTCTAGCAGTGGATGTTAAAAGCAGTCACATCCAGTGTCTCACCCCTTACTCACAGTGACCCCATTTGGTTCAACAGACATGGCCTAAATATTATGTATATCAATGTTTGAAGCCTCCTGTACAAGTGTGCAGAGTTGGAGTGTGGGTTTCTGTATATAACTCGAAACATCATAGGCATCACCAAAACATGCCTGAAGCCTGCCACCTCAGACTCAAATTGCTGCCTGAATGGTTTCACTCTGATAAAGCAAGACTGACCAGGACCCAAAAGGGTGGTGGAGTTCTCTTGTATTTTAAAGACTGAGTTCCACCCTAGCCTTCTGCAGCTCATCTGGTAGCTCAGTTAGTGAATGGATCATTACAGACATTTATTTTGGGTCTGCTAAAGATTTACATTGCTTGCTGCTACAGTCCTCCCAAGGTGAGTATAACTGGCATGATTCACATGCAGGATGGAATAGGACACCTCCCTCAGACAGATCATTATACTGGGATACTTTAATCTGACCTGGCTGCCCAGCACCAAAACAGAATGCTATGAATTGCCAAAACAACTCAGTCTCACTCAACTCATTACTATCCACATCTGCCTAAACAAACAGTCCTGAAAACACTCTGTCCTGTACTTGATACTGGCAAATCAAGAAGATAGGGTCATTCATGCTGGAGTCCTATCTGACTCCCTCATTTACTACTCCCTGGTACTCACCACAGATGTTTGACCTTTAGAGACTTCTCAACTATGATGCTCCTTGACTGATCTTAGATATTAGGGTAGTCAACTGGCCAGTCCTACACATAATGCCTGATGTCAACTCAGCAGTGGGTTTCCCTTACTACAACCCTGAATGGAATCCAGGACAGGCACTTTCCTAACCATCCAAAGATTATGAGGTGGTACCATGAGATGGCTCTCCAAAGACCTCCTTAAGAAGATGAAGGAGAGATATACAAAATGGCTTCACACAAAGCCACTCCCTCATCCTCCCTTTGGAATGAGTACAAATGACTGTGTAACCTCTGAAACAAGAGATCAAAACATGCATGGCTGAGTACCTCAGAAACCTCCAATACCATAAACTTGGCAACCCCAAAATTTCTTGTCAGAAACATATAGAAACATAGAAAACATAGAAACATAGAATTTGATGGCAGATAAGGACCGCTTGGCCCACCCAGTCTGCCCATTTCCCTACCTAATGGATAAGCTGCAGATCCTAGTTAACCAGCAGCCTACTTCTTTCTACCCTCACCCTCTAGAATTGCCCTATGGCTGTCCCATGCATGCTTGAATTCAACCACTATTTTTGACTCCACAACCTCCTCTGGAAGGCCGTTCCATTCATCCACAACCCTCTCTGTGAAAAAATACTTCCTTACATTACCTCTGAGCTGCCCTCCCATCTTCAAATTGTGCCCCCTAGTTCTGCACCTCTTTTTGAAAGATGCTACCCTCTTCGGACTTTGTTGATTCCCTTGAGGTACTTGAAAGTTTCTATCATGTCCCCACTCTCCTTCCTTTCCTCGAGGCTATACATATTAAGCTCCTTTAGTCTCTCTTCATATGTCTTCCAGTGCAGACCCTGCACCATTTTAGTTGCCCTCCTCTGGACAGCTTCCATTGTGTCTATGTCCTTGCGATTGGGTCTCCAGAACTGCATGCAGTACTCCAGATGGGGTCTCACCAGCTGTCTGCACAGAGGGATAACAACTTCCTGTTTTCTACTGGTGATGCCTCTCCTATGCATCCCAGTATCCCCCAACCCTCCTTACTGCCATCTCACATTGCTTTCCCACCTTTAAGTCATCTGATATGACTACCCCCAGGTCCCTTTCCATTTTTGTTGTTGTTAGTATCTCACCCCCATTGTGTACTCTTCCCTGGTTTTGTTTCCCAGGTGCATTACCTTGCACTTCTTAGCCTTAAATCTAAGCTGCTATACATTTGACCATTCCTCTAACCTTGCCAAGTCCCTTCTCATCCTTTCCACCCCACCTTGTGCATCAACTCTGTTGCAGATCTTTGTGTCATCTGCAAAGAGACATACTTTTCCTTCAGTACCTCTTCAATGTAAACACAAAGACATTGAAGAGGACTGGCTCTAATACTGAACCCTGCGGCACCCACTAATAACCCCCTTTCTTCAGGAGTGGACTCTATTTACTATTACTCTGTGTCCTGTTCTCCAGACATTCTTTACCCAGGCTATCATCTTGGGACCCATCCCAGGCTGGCTAACTTGTATATTAATATTTTGTGTGGGACTGAGTCAAATGCCTTGCTAAAGTCTAGGTAGGCCATGTCCACAACCCTCCCTGATCTACTACTTTGGTTACCCAGTCAAAGAAATCTATTAGATTCATCTGGCATGACCTTCCTGCTGTGAATCCATGCTGCCTTGGGTCCTATGCCCCTCTGGCCTCCAGGTACTCGACAATTCTTTCCTTCAGAAGTGATTCCATCATTTTCCCTATCACTGAGGTTAAACTAACAGGTCTGTAGTTCCTGCTTCTGCCCTGCTCCCACTTTTGTGAGAGGGAATCACATCTGCCCTCCTCCAGTCCTCAGGTACCACCCCATCCTCCCATGATTTGTTAAAGTGGGTAGTCAGTGGTGTCACTAGTTCTACCTTTAGTTCTTTTAGAATTCTGTGATGAATCCCATCAGGCCCCATTGCTTTGTCCACCTTCAGTTTTAAGAGTTCTTTCAGAACCCTTTCTTCTGTAAATGGGCTGGTATCAACTTCTGTATCCAGAGTGTTTCTATTGTTTGTTTTAGGTACCTCCCCTCTTCATTTTTAAATACTGAGCAAAAATATTTGTTTAATATTTCTGCCTTTTCTCATCACCCTCTGCCCACCCCACTCCTTTATTAAGCCTCACTATCCCTCCCTTAGTCTTCCTTCACTCCTGATGTACCTAAAAAGGTTTTATCCCCCTTCTTAACTGAGTTGGCTATCTTTTCCTCAGTTCAGGCCTTTGCTGTTCTGACTGCCTTCCCAGCTTTCTTTGCATTAACTGATACAGTTCTCTGTGGGTAATTCCCTTATCTCACCGTGGACCAAACAGAATGCCATAAAACTAGAAATGGGGCAGAATCCTTAACCAACCCATCCAAGGTTGCCTAAACCCTCAGCTCTGAATTTGATGACCTGTTTGACTACCTCACTAAACTTCCCACAAATTACCCTGCCTGTTGTCTTATTGGCCAGGTCATGGAAAACCATAATGTTCCGCTATTTCACTCTAGGCCATATCCCACAAGAAAACCTGTAAGCTCCTCATGACCCACCCCAATTAGGGTAGCACCAACAGTGATGGCCTCTGCTTGAGGTTTCTAAAATTTGCAGCCCATGTTATTGCCAAACCTCCGACTGCAGTATTTAACCTGTCCCTTACCTCCTCCTCCATACCCCCCCCATCTGGAAACAAGCCAGAGTCATCCCATCTTTATGTCCAATGAGCTATACTAGTTGACAATTGTAATCCCATCCCCATTCTCTCCCACCTATGTAAGATCCTCAAAAGGTTGTGTACCAAAAATCTCAGATCATGTGTCTAAGTACAATCTTTTCTGTCCCATCAACATGGCTTTAAGAAAGTCTATGGTACCAACACTGCCTGACTTGCTTCACAAACCATGTTGTTTTCAGATGCATGGAGGAAGGCAAACTCACTGGTGCCATTTGTGTGGATCTCAACAAGGCCTTTGGCAGATGGCAACTCAAAGAAAGTAGTGACCCCCTCTGGGTTGGTCAAGACAAAACAGGTACAAGTTTCATGAACTCTCCTTGCATGCAGTACAGTTCAAGAAGCAAAAACATCTTCCCATTCCAATGGTGACATGCGTGGCTCTAGCCACACCCGAACATGTCTTCTTTCCATGAGTGCACATATGTGGATCTAGCCACATACTCCGAGCAATTTCACTATCTTGGGTGAACATGTCCTTCACTCACTGGGGTGAACATTAAACATTTCCTTCACCCACTTGGTGAACATTAAACATTTTCTTCATGCACTTGGGTAAAGCACTGAATCCTTTCACACACTTGGTTGAATTAGACATTTCTTTCATTCACTTGGGTAAACATTAAAAATTTCCTTCATGCACTTAGGTGAATGTTAAACATTCTGTTACACACTTGGGTGAAGCACTGAATCCTTTCTCACACTTGGGTGAACATTAAACATTTCCTTCTGTACTTCAATGAAGCACTGAATCCCTTTCTCACACTTAGGTGAACTAGGCATTTCTTTCACTCACTTAGGTGAACAAGGGACACTGACAGGTGTGAGCTAGTCTTCTCTAAGCACACATACACCCCAGAAATGAATCCCTAAATTGTGGAGAACTTGTCTCCTAAGACAGTACTTACTGATCAGTTGTTCCTTCCACTGGGCAGGGAGCACCTAAAGGACACCTTTTCCTGGGTAGCATATCAGAAACATCTCTCACAAATCCTTTCCAAAGGCAGATTAAAACAAACAAGGATCTTCAGAGGATTGTCCTTTGACCCACTGAGAAAAGCAGTTCCTTCCACTTCACTTCAAGTAGAAATCATGAAATCTTGCTGTAAAATGGTCTCCACCACTTCACTGGAAGCTGGAAATTGTAATTCACACTAGGGTGAGAAATCCTGGTCCTCAACTCAAAGTCCACTTACAGACCTCCTGCCACCCTCACTCCCAATTCAGCAACAGCTGACAACTAACTGAACATTCTAAGGATCCCCAGAGCAGCTGTGCCAGAAAAGGGTTATGCTGCTGTGAGAGTTATTAATGACATAATCATTCTTCCCTCAGGCTAGCTAAGTAAACAATGAAGTCATTATGTAGAAGCCCTAATGAGCTCCCTACCAGCAGCTTGATACCTGTAACACTAACTCTGAAGGATTCTAGTAAACCCAGGGACTGGGTCATTACATTTAGCTTCTCTATTATGCAGATAAGCATATTACTGGCAACAAATCTTCTTATCTCTGACATTAAGAGTTTGTGTAACACTGTTTTCACTGAGTTTTTTATGATGACATTGCAGTGTTCAGAGGTTCTGAACCCCAGCAGGTATAGCTGTCCTTTTTCATGTATTTGGGGAATAAACCTTTATTCTATGACACCTGTCTTCTGTGTCATGTTTTGTCATCAGGCTTAGAATCTTGCCAAACCCTACAAATGGCGACCGTGGCAGGACCTGATGGGACCGAACTGAACCAGTACACAAAAAGGTATACAGATGAATGGGCATGGAATCTCAAAGGTGTTCAAACCTACACCCTCCTGTTCAACCCATATGGATAGTCTTGCCATCCCACCATGCCATGAATGAGACTGGGAATCACCAAGGTGCTCAAACCTATGCCCCTCATTAACCTTGCAGCTTCAGTTTGTGGGTCTCTCCATACCCAAGCATGTAACCATCTAGCTGTCAAGCACAAGGTGGTTGATACACCTTGGACTCTTGACTAGTGCAGGAAAAGGGAACCTTTCAAAATGGCCATTAGCACAGAGCTCAAACTGGATGTCTCAAACTTTCTGACCTCCCATCGAGGTTGGTACAACTTTGCACTGAGGCAAAATCACAAACCCATCCGATACCGTATGTTGACATTAAGAAACATGACCAAAAGGTGTAATGGCTGCCACTCTGTATACTGCATTACAAAGATTGGAAGAGGAGGTCCTGGTTCTGAAAAAGAACTGGACTCCAAATCCTGAAAGGCAGATGAGCAATGGAGGGAGTGGGAACAAGCAATTGAAAAGCTTAAGAACAAGACCCAGAATGCACTTGCGAGTATAGTATAGGAAAAGACAGAGAGGTTGAGAAAGGATTGTGAAAGGTTACATCAGGATAAGAAGCATGTTACAGTTGAATGACTTGCTTGCTGGTATAAAGAATATGTTAGGTGTGAGAGCTATGAGTTGTTGGAAGAGCTTGGAAAATGTCAGGAGGCATTTGACAGGAGATCAGAGTATATCGTGAAGTGGGTACTGCGTACAGAGTTTTGCAAAATCATGTCAGTTGAGGAAGTACAAAGGCAGAGTGAATCATTCGATGTGTAGAGCCAGGATGATGAAATTGTGTCAGTTGTTGGCAATTGTGAAGGGTTATGTGAATATGCTGTATGTCCCCACCATCAACCTGTCATCATTGGAGGATGATGACAGCGATGATGGAGGAATTCAAGTTAGCAGTCCCTGAGATGCTGGAGGGTTGATGCCTCACCCACCAGTAGCCACCTTGAACAAGAAGGACAAACAGGAAGTGGAGAGCCTGATTTAGAAAGTGATCTCAAAGTTAGGATCTCTGATGCTCAGGCTAGGATGTTGAGACAAGCAGTCTCTAATCTTTTCAAAAGGAGATGGAACAACAGACCCTCCCTCAGGGCGTGGTCACCACCATGGCTGAGGCAGTCATAAAATCAATGTCAGGGCTGTAAGAGCCTACCCAGAATGCTCTGCAGTCTGCACAAGCTTTGCAAAACATTGCAGACAAGATAGTCCAGATGGCCTCAGGTGACAATCTTAGTTGCCATTTGGAAAAGTGAGGAATCACTGTGAAATACTCAGCCTTGACACCTAGCACAGGGTACAGATTTTGAAACAGTCCATGGACCCTGTGTTGTGTGCCAAGTTGGCAGAAGATATACATAATGACATCACAGCCCCATTTGAAGCAATCAAAATCCACTCTTGGACACATACAATCCTAACATGATTGGCGTGATGCTAGAGAACCTGGGCCAATATGAAGGCTGCTTACGGCTCACGTACATAGAAGGCAATGACCTGGTCAGTGAACCTTCAAACAGGATTGACTCAGTACAAATGCCTGTTCTTGAAAAATCTACAACTCACCCTTCATGAGAAGGCATGTATCAGACTTATGAGTGGAACCTGGGCTCAGAAAAAGATTCCCAATAACACAAGCCTTCCAATCAAAAGCAAGAGGCTCCATCAAGAGTAGACAAAGGTATCAGCAGAATTTGAACCAGCAAAATACAAAGGCAAACAACGGACAACACCAGCAGTTCAGCCCCTCATATAGGAATTTGACCAAGGAAAATGCTTGGATCTGGGAGTTTAAGACAAAGGTACAGTCATTCATGGCCTCAATTAACCAAAGTCATAGCAGCCATTCCCTCCACTCCTCCACTTGTCAAATCCAATGGGGTGAGCAATCAAAGTCACCACGTACTCTGAAGTGGTACAAATGCTTCAAGAGATAGACCCCATACTTGATGAGCCCAAGCAGAAACAAGTGAATTGGACTGATGGTATCAAGCCCAGGTTCATATCATTACTACTTTGGTTACTGATGATTCGGGACACCGTGTGTAGAAGTGCTGGTTAGCAGCTGCCAGCTCGAATTACTTTTAAATGCGAGCACTGCCATTTCAGTGCTGCATCAATATGATCCAAAACTATCTCACTGGTCTACGACCTTTGAGGGGACCATGATTACAACATACTGGTACAAACCAATACCAGTTGTCATCAGTACTTTACAGGTGACACACCATTTTGACCTCATGGTAGTACATCATCACCAGAGCATATTGGGAATAGATTTTCTCTCATGTTTTGGGTGCATAGTGGATTTAGCCAATTGGCTACTACTCCTCCAGGTATCTGACCAACACCATATGCTCCTCATTTCTGATTCATATGCAGCAGCAGTTGTGAAGGCCAATGGTGTGACATCACCTCATGTTCCAGCTGCAAGAGCTATTCCCTCAGTTGAAGCCAATTTTGGAAAGGCATCAAGAAACTTCTGCCAAATGCAATCTTGATTATTGGAGAATGAAACTCTTTTCAATTCCAACAAAAGCTGCTGCACACACACACCAAATTGATCCTTGGAGCCAATTCTTCTGTTATAACATTTATTCACCAACACAACACCTGTAGCGTTTGGGACAAAAGTCCTTTATCAAAGGTTGAAAAAAGCCCATCATGGCATCAATTTATAATGAGTAGTCTCTGACGTCATAATGATGCAATACAAATCCATTGGTTCTCTCCAACATTAAAGTGCCAACACCAATCTACTAGACATTTAGAAAAAACATTTAAAAAAAATTAAACAACATTTTAATAAATATTAAAAAGACTAACAAAACATCTTGTATGTTATTTAATATTCATAGTTAATAATCTATACTATCTACATTCCAAATACGGTTTAAGTTCTAAGTGTGCATTAATGCCTGGCTGTTTATGTGCATTTAATCTAAGAATCCACTCATTTTCTTTTTCAATATTTTATTACGATAGTTACCCCTCTTGGGCCATAGAAAACTTTTTCAATACCCAGGAATTTAAACTCATGGTTTTCAGTTTTATCTCTATTTTCAAATATATGCATTGCTGTAGCATAAGTCAAATCTTGTTTATTAATAAGCTCTCATATGTTCCTGTACTCTGATTTTAAAAGTTCTCTCAGTTTTCCAACATAAAAGGCCCTCAAATACATTGTGCCAGATAAATAATACCTTGAGTGTTACAGGTTATCAATTGTCTTATAGTAAAAGTTTTATTTCTTCGTCCAGCCACATCAAATTCTTTTTGCTTTTACAATAAAATTACATGCACTACAGTTTTACACTGTGTACAACCTAAAGGATTTCCAAACCAATTATTGGTGTGTTTCACTACAGGTGTAAAATGACTTCTTACTAATGTATCCTTTAAAGTTGGTGTATGTCTGTAAGTTAATATCGGGGTTGAGATGAAATTTCCTTTAATCCTAGATCAACAGCTAGTACATGCCAATGTTTTTAACAATTTGTCCCACCTGCCAACATTGTGCACTATAAAGTAACAAAATGAAATCTATTCTTATTTTCCACCGTCAATGTTTTATCTTTTAACAATTCACTTCTATCGACTGCTGCAGCTGCTTGATATCCCTTCTCTATCACCTTATTTGTATAACCTCTACTTTTGAAGCGATTTTTTAGACTCCTTGCCTCAATTTCAAAATCAGAGTCCCTACTACAATTCCTCTTAATTCTCAAAAACTGTCCTTTAGGGATGTTTTCAACTATATGTGTAGGATGGCAACTTGTAGCATATAATAAAGTATTACCATCAGTGGCCTTTCTATATAAATTACTACTAAGTTGCCCTTCTTCCCCGAATAATCTGCAGGTCCAAGTAATTAACAGAATCTGGGCTCGTGTTATAGGAAAATCTCAAGTTTGCATTAGTTCCATGCATAAAACTCACAAATTCTGTCAACATTTTTCATCTCCTTTCCAGATTAACAAAATATCATCAATAAAACGTTTCCATAACAAGACATTGTAAAAATGGATTTCTCTGGTCATTTAAATGACATCATGTTCCCAATGTCCTACATATAGACTAGCCACTGACGGTGCACAGGTAGCCCCCATTGCAGTTCCTTTATTTGTCTTTAAATGTTGCCATCAAAAGTAAAGGTATTTTTGTAAGTACATGTTCAAGCAGTTTCAAAATAAATTCCACCTCATCACTCGTTTTATCTGTAGATCCATTTAAAAGATATGCGATAGTATCCAAGGCCCCATCATGGGGTACATTCAGATAGAGAGATTCTATATCCAGTGTGACCAGTAAGCAATCATTTCCAATTGATATCTCATCTAACAATTTTAATACATCCTTGGTGTCTTTTATATATGATTTTAATTGTTTTACATAATCATTGAGAATAGAATCACGTATTTAGAAAGAGGTTCAGTTAGACTTCCAAGTCCACTTACTATTGGACGGCCTGGAGGGTTCTGACTATCTTTATGTACCTTGGTAAAATGTAAAATGTAGACTGTACCGGGAATTCAACCTTCAAATATTTACTTAACTGAGATGTTATAACAGACCATCTCAGTGCCTCTGTCACTGTTTCATCAATACAGGTTTTGTACTCCCAAACTGGATCGTAGCTTAATTTTTGGTAAAATGTGGTATTGTTTAGCTGTCTCAATGCTTCTTGCGTATATTTATAAACATCCCACAGTACTATGCATCCCCTTTATCCGCTGATTTAATAATTAGACTGGGGTCATTTTGTAAAGATTTCAGTGCCTCACGTTCACCTTTAGTGAGATTATTAAACTTAGAATATGCAGGGTTTCAAACAACCTTTCGAGGTCTTGTTCACATAAATCTCTAAACACACTTACAGCATTGCAGAGGCGGATTAAAAATAGAATTTGGTCTAAACACTTTTGGACAAGGCGCTTGTTCCAAACTAGATTCACCAGCGTTACACTTATTAAAGAACGCCTTAATGTTCAGGTTACAGCACATCAGGTGTAAATCAATGATAGTTCTTTCAGGATTCAGTGAAATTGTCGGAGAGAAGGATAAACCCTTCTTTAACAAAAGTCTTTCAGGTTCAGTTAACACATGCTCTGAGATATTAATGACTTGGATATCCCAACTCACCTCCTCGCTGTCCTGGCGTTCCACCTGTTGCCATTCCTCTTCCAACCATACCTGCCCCTCTGCTCGCGATACATCACATTTTTCTTTCCCTCCTTGTCCGTTTTGATGCCATAATTGACCAATCGTGGGCTGCTGCCGTAATCCCTGTGATAGTGGCTATTCAAAACTTCCTGATCCCTCAGGAAAATTATTTTCTCCCACAATCATTTCATCTCCTTCAGAGGCACTTTCTTCCGTGCTGTAGTTAAATGTGACTCAGGTTGGTCTCTTCAATATACTTTTTCTTGTGTCCCTTTTCCATGAATAAACCCGATTATTTTCGTAGTCCCCTTGTCTCGGATAAATTTGACTTGTTTAGTACTTTTAGTTCCGATCAAGTTTATCAATGAATTCTTGTAACTTTTTATTACAAGTTTCAAAACCTTCAGTGTCTTTATATTTTAAAACTTCCTCTCAATGTCTTTTAACTCTGTTTTCATGTAACTTCTCTTTCTTTACTAAACTCTTATTCAACTTACTGGTGATGAACCACCATTTCAAAACAATACCCTTTTCCAGAAGAGCCAGTACCTCTTTGAGGACACAACTGACACTTTTGAAACAAGGGATCATCAGGCCCTGTGTGTCCAAAGTCAACTCCACTATCTGGCCAGTGAAGAAGCTCAACAACAGATGGATGGTTTCCATTGACTACAGATGACTCAACCAAGTCACTACCAGTTGTGCACCCACTGTGGCATCTGCCCCAGATGTGCTCAAACATCTGAAACCAGAACACAAGTGGTTCAGCTCCTGGACATCTCAAATGGTTTCTGGTCACTCCTACTGGCCCCTGAGAGCCAGCACAAGTTTTCCTTCACCTTTGAAGGATGTCAGTATACATGAAACTGCCTCCTACTAGGATTCCACAACAGTCCCTCCCTCCACATCCACATGAGGATGCCATATGAGGCTTCTCACACCAGACTGCATCCTGCAGTGTGAGGATGACCTTCATGACCACAACAGGCCTGGACAGACACCTAGAGCTCCTAGAGGAGCTCTTGACACTCCTACAGAGGGCAGGCCTCAAGTACAACCTTGCAAAGGTACAATTGTGCCATCCTAAAGTTTCCTTTCTGGGCCTGTGCATCACTGCTAAGGGCAGAAGCCCTACTTTGGGCAAGGTCCAAGGCATTCAGGGCCTGCCACTATCTATCAGTGTGGCTACTCTGAAATGTTTCCTGAGTATGGTAAACTATACCAGAGAGTTAATTTGCAAGTTTGCACAAAAGGCTGCACCCTGTATGAGCCACTGAATAAAGATGTCCCCTGGCAGTGTACACCAGAACATGTAGCTGCTGTCACTTCTTTGAAAAAGGCCTTGTTCTCCGCTCTTGCTTTGCTCAACCCAAATCAAGAACTGTCATTTCATCTGGAAACTGCCACCTCTGATGTGGGCATGTCAGCAGCCATTGCACAAAAGGAACTGGCACCCTGAGGCCTATTGCCTGTGCCTCACAGATGCTGTCCCTTGTGGATCAGAAGCACTCTCTGTGTGAGAGAAATCTCCTGGCAACCTTCTGGGCAATCAAACACTTCACCTACATTATAGGGTTTTCACCTATTGTGCTGCACACCAACCGTACCTCCACCAACATTCTACTGCATAAACAAAGATGGCAATGTGTCTAACACCAGACTCACTCACTGGTCCCTCCTCCTACAACATCAAGACATTAATGTACGTCCTGCCAAAATGACCTCCATCTTGGCACATGGACCCCTATACCAAGGATATCCCCAAAGTGTGGCTTCACAGTCATCCACCCTGCCAGAACCAGGTCCCTTCCTTCCCACTATTGAGCATACCCTGAAAGATCCTATTCTTCACTACAACTTTACAGACTGATCTTCTTCCTATCATGAAGGAGAACAAACTGCAGACTTTGGGGTCCTGGTCCATTATCCAGCCAGTGACACCTCTGAGGCATGCAAGAAGTACACCATTAAATCTTCCCAATATGCAGAACTTGCTGTGGTTGAATGTGCCCTGAAGATCATCCATGGCAAAGGACAGGAAGACACCATCATCTTTTCTGATTCTTCCTGTGTATGCAATTCTTTGACAAAATTTCTTCCTTTCTGGAAGACCTATGATTTTGTCTCTTTAGAAGAACCCTGTGAAATACAGGAACTGTTCATACATATTGTCAACCTAAAGCTAAGCAGTTTCTTTTAGGCTGTACATACTCAAGGTTAAGGCCCTCCAAATCTTAGCTTTACCATGAATACAACGATCAAGCAGACACCTAGGCAAGGATGGTGTTTGAGGGTGGAGTTATGGAATATGCAGCCCCTCACTGAGGCCCACACAGTGGCCACAAACAAAGGGTCAAAGTGGTCCCTCTGGATCTAACCACAGTACAAATGGCAGATCTAGAGTTAAAAGTGGTATGTGAATACCTTGCAAAGGAAACACAAAGGAAATGTATTTAATAACCCATTCAAGAAAATTTCTGACAGCCTTCACCTCCCTATAGACCAGAAGTTGGTCCTATACTACTCTGTTAATTAAACACTGAGGGTGGTTCCCAAATTGCTTTGACCAGAATTCACTCACCTTGTCCATGATACCTCTACAGGCAGACACCAAGGGACAGACAAGACCTTGCAGAGACTGAAAACCATGGGCTGGTGGCCCAGTATGACAACTGATGTCCAACATTATGTGGACAAATGCATTACCTGTGATCAGAATAACCCTATCCCTGGTAAGAAAAATGCCAAACTACTTCTGCAAAGGCAGTCAGGCCCCTGGAATGCAATTCAGATTCATTTCATTAAGCCCTTGCCCACTACTCATAGACACAACAAGTAAGCACGTGTGATCACTGACCTTTTCTTGAAATGAGTGGAAGCCTTCCCATGTAGTATGAACATGACAAAAGCCACTGCCAAAACCCTGGTAGATTGAGTATTCAATAGGTGGAGCCTACCCCTCAAAGTAGCCTCTAAAAAGGGAATAGTTTCTCTGCAGAACTAATGCAAGAATGTTTATAGTTTGGGGAGTTAGCAAGAATTTCCACATTGCTTACTACCTTTTGTTCTCTGGACAGGTAGAGAGAGCCAACACACAGATCAAACTAATGCTAAAAGTTGGGACACTCTATTGCTCTTACTCCCTAATGGCAATCAGCACTACCCTGGTTGCAGCAACCTGGTGCACACTCTTCAAGGTGATAACCAGCAGACAAATGAGACTACCAGAACATCTGTGGATTAATATGAATACCCTACCACATATAGAGTGTCAGTGGACACTTATGTCATATAACTGAAGGACAACTTTGTCTAGACTCACCTTTGCTGACAAAATTTGGGCCAGGCACAACAGCAATCCAACGTATACTTTGACAAGAAAATCAAAGAAGTCAATTGACAGGTGGGGACCAAGCCATGTTACTGAAATTCTCCACACCAGTCAACCTGTTTACCAACAAATGGGTGAGTCCCTATGATATCATAAACAAATTGAGCCCTGCTGTCTAACAAGTGCAGTTAACAGACTGCAAGAAACCCATAGACAAAAGGTATCATGCTAGTCAATTGAAACTGTACAATGGCGATAATGCACCTTCCCCAGATGGGGAAGAGATCTTCCTCTAACCTGTTAATTTCTTTGTTTTTCAGAAATTAAATTAATCACCATAATTCCCTTCCTCATCCTGGGCATCTGGAAGGCCCTATCACAACCAGATCCAGACAAAACCATGCAGATCTCCAGATAGCCCTTGGACCTCTAAGCTGGGGTCCACACCTATTTCCAACCCTACCTCCTGAACCAAAAGTGGCCATTCAATTCCCTTCTACCCATGTGACTGTTCAAGAGGGAAGAGATGCATACTCAGCACCATGGTGGTTCCCCAGACAACTCAGCTCTCCAAACTGAATGAACAACTGGTAATCCCGCTGGACAAAATATTCCTGTAGCCCACCTTGCCAAAGGAACTTTACAAGGCTGGACCAACACCGATTTGCCCCAATGGAACTTTGTGCACATGCCAAGTTAATCAGTGCCACATGGACTTCTACAATCTCACAGCAATGATGTGCCCTGACTTTTGTTACTAGTTTCCCAGTATCACCATGCACCAAAACTGTATCAATCAATCCATTGCAAAAGCTGCTTTTTCCTGACAGTCATCCCACCATCCACAAATGAATCATTACAATGGCCAGTTATGGAGCAGGTCCACCCAGTGGCCTGGTAGCAATCTCAGTCCAGGGACACTCATTAACAATATTCCGTTTATGCAAGTTCCTGTTATTTTGAACATTACTCACTGGAACATGGCTGAGTTTGGCCATTTTTCAACCAATAATGTTTTCAAATTTCACACTGTAATACTATTAGATTTAATGGCAGCCTATCAGGCACTTGCACAAGACCCTGTAGCTGGGCACCATATTATAGAGCACAGAGGAGTGTTCTGCCCCAAATGCCCTAAGAGGTAGTCTGGGATTCTCAGATGTTACAGGCATAGCCAGTACTGTTACAGTATTTTGGATCTGGAATGTTAATTCAGAACAGAGATGATTTGGCTAAAATGTGTAGACATGCTAAAATATTTAACAGTAAATTAGCACAAAATGTCATACAAGCCATGCTGCATGGTATAGCTAGTATTTCTCAAGAGGAAAGATTCACTGTGTATAACATGCATGATATAGCACATTTATTCAATGAGACCTGAAACAAAATCAATGAATTGATCTACTGTAGTAAAAAGAAGCTAAAGAGCAACACATAGGCAGGGAAATCTTTGTTCAGCTTATGATACACATGCCATAAACACTATCATCAATCTCTTCTAGGATCTTGAGTCAGGAAGGATTCCAAATGTAATCTTTGATTGGCATATGGTTAAATAGTATTGTCCCTGTTGTAAAACCCTATCATATACTACCAGGTGCATGGCCAGGCCTGTGTCCATTTCATTAGCCATAGCTCAGAACCCTGGTTATGTCACACCACACCGAATAAAGAACCCTGCTTCAAGTCAGGTGCATGTGCATGAGGGGCACCCTGTATGTTATATTCACTGTGTTCCTCCCACTGTTTGACAGAGCTATTCATTCTTCAACAAGCTGTCAAAAGTCCACTTTGTGGGTCATCTAGAGGGCAGCATCTATTGAGAATGAACCAACTTGATTCCTTTGCTGAAGTGTCATCCTTGCCTGGACACCTGGGTAGCCCTGTATACTGACTGTTGTGCCATAAGAGCTACCACTATTTGTGTAGATGTGATGCGTTTGATATAACCACACTGATGTGTGGTTACTCTGCAGATTCTATGGACTGGTCATATACATTTGATAACGACCTATTTGACAACGTTTTGATACTGTTAATGTCACATCTCCTCCTTTGATGCTGAATGCAACTGAAGTTCAGCCACAGACTGTACAACAACTCACCAGCCAGATGATGACATGCTTCCATTACCTGCCAGTACAACTCATGAAGTGGCACCTTCCTCAAGTTTGTGCAACCTACAACAGTGATGGACAATTTTGCATCATAACCAACTACGAGATATTCTCCTATAGATCACCCACATGTGGTGTAATTATGCCCAACTCCTGTTTTGTACCTCATGAGCGTACTATCACTGGCTATACAGATAGCACACCTGTTACCACCATGGAACTTGATTACATTGATAGTGACTCTGACTGTCAGAATGCTATAGAACAGTATTTAACTCTGTTTAATGTGCATATTCACCCTCTTACCCTGAATCTTTGATCTTTATTAGACAGAAAGAATACACACCGTATCCATATTAGTAACAACATTATCAAGGCAGGCAATTCTCTGAATGATTTATTTCATGATGGTGATTTAAGTACTGCATTGTCAACATTTAGCTGGAACTAACACTTAAAGGTTTTGTTATTATTCAAGTGTTTCTAATTGTTTTCTCATTATTACATTATGCTGTCTCCACCACATGCTCAAACATTGTGCACGATTAAAGTTTCTTTATTTTACTCATTCAACTGAACTGTAACCAACCACACTTTACCTAGTGGTGTTGACTTTTCATCAGGAAACAAGGAGGGATTTGTAGACCTGCCTGCCGTAGTCCATAATATGGACTACCTTGTTCTATGATACAGCATGAGGCATATCAGTATTTACTCATGCTTGCTACAATATGCTAACAAACTATTATCCAGTATAGTTATTTTTGTGGTGTTAGCGTGCCACCTACAGCTATTAGCCATAATGCTATGATCAGCATATTTTATGAATCATTGTATTGTAACTCAAAAGTAGCCTTAGTCAGCATAATGCTTATTACCATATATGTGCAAAACCTAATGGCCTTGGGTGTGAGCTGACCATCATACCCACCAATACAATTACATTGTTTAGCTTCTGTATTATGCAGATGAGCCCATTACCAGGTAATGGACCCTCTTATCTCTGACTATAAGAGTTTTTTTAAGACTGTTTTTCACTGTGGTTTTCTATGATGGCATTGGGGTGTTCAAAGTTTCTAAACTTCCAGCAGGTTTAGCTGTCCTTTTTACATGTATTTGGGGAATAAACCTTTATTCTGTGACTCCTGTCTTCTGTGTTGTGTTTTGCCATCAGGTTTAGAATCCTACCGAATCCAACAAGATGGATATAGAAGCAGTTGCACAGAGATGCTAAGGGTAATTACAGTCAATTGTGGCACTTTGAGGAACAGATATCAAGGAAGGGAGAGGGCAACTGCTCTGAGCAGATAACGTGAATGATGAAAATAGGGGCTTGTTGGGCAGAGTTTGGGGATGAGGGTTGAGAGCAAGTGTCATAGAGCAGCATATGTACATGGAGAATGGCAGCATGCTTGGAGTTAAGAGAGGGGAAGAATAGGGACAGAGCCGGAGAGCTTGTCATGTATATTGAGAATGGTGATATGCTGGGGAGACAGACAGAGAGAGACAGAGAGATCAGGGAGGGAGGAATACAAAAGAAATGGCACATGACTACTAATATGAAATTCCTGGAGTGGCAAGATGTTTGAAAGTGGTGAGAGAGAAGTGCTGCAGAGCAGCTAATATGTAGGGGATATTCTGGCATTTTGGAGGGGCAGCTATCCGGAGGGAAGAAATTGAGAACAAGTGCTCTATAGCAGTTATTGTTCATAAACTGAATGGCAGCATTTTGGGGAGAGATCAGAGAGGGGCAAGAGCAAGTGCTGCACAGAAGCTAACATGTAGGGAAAATATTTGCATGCTGTGGTGGGCAGAAATCAGTGAGTGGATGGATATAGGGCAAGTGGTGCAAAACAGCTAATGTGAATTAAGGTGAATTGCAGCAGTTTGGGGAAGCAGATATCAAGGAGAGGGGCAGAGAGAGTAAATGCCACAGAGCAGCAAATGTATATGGAGAATGGTGGGATATTGAGCAAATCAGAGACAGGGCAGAATAGAAATAATGCCAGAGAGCATGTCATGTCTATGGAGAATGGCTGATATGTTTTGGGGGATTAGGGAGGGTGGAATAGAGTAAATAGCACACACCAGGTAATATAGTACCAGGTTGCAAGATGTTTGAGGAGAGTGGAGGAGAGTAAGGTGCCACAAAGGGGCTGTTGTATACAGAGAATGCAGGAATTTCTTGGGGGCAGAAATCAGTGAGGGGGTTGCACATCAAGTGGAGAACAGTGGGTAATGTGACCTAAGCGGTAATGGGGGCACTGTAATGCACAAATATTGTGAAGTGGAAAGAGAGAGTATGTGGCAAACAGCAAGAAATGAAAATTACAGGGAATAGAAGTATCTGGGTGGGGCATAGATTGTAGAGTGGGGAGACAGCAACTGCTGCACAGTGGCAAGTGTATACAGACCATGGTGGCATGTTGTGGGGAGGGCTCAGAGATCATGAAGGGATAGAGAGCAAGTGAGGAAGAGTAGATCATGTGTTTCACAGGAGGTGGACTGCAGAGATTGAAAAGGGTTGTAAGGAGTAACTGTGACTGTACAGAAAATGGAAAATAGCAAAATGCCATTCAGTGTGTGCTCTGCAGTGCAGAGCATGTTGAAAAGTAGTGGGCAGAAACCCAGAAAGGAAACAAAAAGGAGGGACAAGGTTTTATGCTATTCTTAAGAATTATAAAAAAAATGGTTCCAGCCTTTTAATTAGATATTCATCTTGTTTCTGAGTATATCTGCTGATCCTTGTTTATTTATGTTGTAATGACCAAAATGCTTTAATTTTAGTGTTCAAACACGGTAGGCAGAGTAACACAGCTCCTTACATACAGTGATCAATGAGTGCAGGAAAATGTTTTACTTGCTCTTTACCATGCATAGTAATACATTCATTTCATGATGTGGAAGCACTGCCTCATGGGTCTGCACATGATATATACATTGTGCAATATTCTTGCCTTTTCCCTTGAAGCAACACCCTAAACTATACCACATATGAATTAAAGTAAACAGTAGCAAATACAGCAGCACCAGCTAGGTTACAACACTGCAATGCTGCAGTATATCATAAAATGCTGCAGCATACTGCAAGGAACAGTGTAATTCAATGGCAAGCCCTTTTTACTGTTGTATTTTGTGAAATGTGATTTATTGCATGTTATTTGGTTTTACTGTGGTGTGCACTGTCGTATGTGGAGCAGGAAGCAGGGCCAAAGATTCATGCAGTCAGAATTAAGAGTTACTCAAGAACCTTGCAGCCTGCATTTTCCAACCTTGTGACTGGGCAAGGACTTTAAAGACAAAAAGAGGAGAAAGGCAGAGTGGGTGGAATTAGGGAGAAGAGTTGGTGTTCTAAAGCTGTGATAGGTGGAAAAATGTGCACTTCTCAAAAGGTCCTTCCAAAGCAGAATGATACCAATATGTTTGCATGGTTTGAAAGTAAACATAAAAAATTAGGGTTCAAAGTCTCTGGAACCTTGGCAAAATGGTGATGCTGTATTGCACAGGTTTAAAATGATTATGCATCAAGGGCTGGTGTTAATATCAACACAGTCTTATCACACAAAGCAAAATGATACAGCAAGAATTAGAGAGCGCAGACATTAGAATAATGATGGCCCTGTGTTGCATGACCATTCAAACCCTTAAGAACATATCACTGATTTGCAAGGTTCCAGACACTTTGAGTCAAAGTTTTCATTTCCTTTCTTTGAATCATTTGTGTTTTAACACTAATAAATACAATAACACAGTTTTAGTATTTGATATATTAATATAAAATAAACAACAGGTACCTGTAAGTGCACTATGGAGAAATATGCCATCTTGGGAGCCTACTGAGGTAACGCCACTCACCCTTCAGGCTTAAGATATTATTACCACATTAAGAACCCTCAATGATCTTTTGCCCCATATACCACACTTGCCTACTATTTTTCTATTATAGAATTATGGAGGATGATATGAACCTGACACATGGTCAGTGTGAGATTGCAGTGATAAAGTATGAGCTATGCAAGCATACAGTAAACACAGAATATCAAGAGGTTTAGTAAAAATAGAATGAAGTGAATAAATTTGAGGATGTAAACAACAGAAAAAGCAAAAAATCATTAGAGAATTAAATGACTAGGAATGAGGTGATATATACACCAGTGGGAGGGATAGAGAAGCAGAAGCAGGGCAGCTCTCGTTCATGCTTCAGAAATAGATGGTTTTCAAAAAGAAAATAATTCTGAACAGGGGAACAATAACAGCAGTGATGAACTGCAGATGCAATCAGAGACTGAAAGATCTGTGTCTTTTAGAAGCACAACAGGAGACAGAAACCATCTAAAATGCTAGCAAAGTCAAGGGGCCAGGGGAAAAGTGAAAAAGACAAGAAGGGAAATTGTAAAACAAATGCAACAGCAGCAATAAGCAAGCAAAAAAGTCTATGAGGAAGCCCACAAGAATCAACATGCAACAAAACAAGTATTTAGCATCACTGATAGGAAATTAACTGAAATACAAATGTCTGTGCTGACAAGGGGTTAAACTTTATGCCAACACATTCATCAGAAAGATGCAGGACAAAGTTGAACTATCTAAACTTAACAGAAAAATCAATTTGTGCATCCACTTTAGTAATGCAAGTACAGAAACATAAACATAAACATTGTCAGAGGTGAAGGAGATGAATGAAACACAGATCATGGATGCAGGAATATTTCACTAAAAATAATTATGATTGCCTACTTGGTGACTTGTTTATGAATCCAGAATAGGACATGGATATGGCTTTGGACTTTATACTTAATGATTTCATGGACAATGACTTGAAGTGAATGAAAACCTGTTACATTCTGACACTAACCAACCAATAGATGGAGAACTGTGACACTGTATAGAAGAACATGAGTTAAGCCAAAATCAGTGTTCACACCAACTCTTATGGTTAATTCACCTGTTCAAATGTGTCAGAGGCTGGTAGAATCAAATATAGAAGCCTTATTTGAAGCATATAATGCTGATGATGCATACTACAATTTTGTTCACCCTTGAATATGTTGCGCTGGAAGAAATCAGCAACATGGATGACATTACAACTAAAATGCAAACCAGGGTGGGAACATTGTGGTGTGGTCAAGGAGAAATATGAAAATAAGGCATACAGAAAGCTGAATGGGAACAATTCCAATAGAAGGTTACATGATAATCCAACAGCTGTGTTTAAAAACAAAATTGAGACACGTATGAATAATGCAATGTAGTTAGGACAGACATTAAGGGTTCAGGCTAACTTTATGTGGTTAAATATACAATTTCCTTAGGTTTACCTACTACCAAAGTCCACAGATCAGTGTGTGATCCTCCAGAACATCCTATAGTCTCGAGGATAGGCTAAGTGTCTGAAACCTTTCAAGATACACAGATTTATTCTTGAAATTATGTTCAAAAAAACTTGTCTCTGAAACTCCATGGGTGTCCTAAACAAAATGAGTGATATTGTGTGGGCAAAGGCTATTTCTTCTTAACTGTTGAGGAACTGGAGGATGTCCTGCATTTCTTGATGAAACAGCAGGGACAGATGCTGGTGGTGCCATCTGGCATTCTCCTCCAGGCTGTGGATTTCATATCATACCTGTCATTTCACATTTAAAAATGCTTTCTACCACCAGGTGCAGGGGACAGTGATGGGGACACTATGGCCTCTCATATGCAAACCTGTACCTGGCATGGGGGATTGGTGTTGTGAATGGTATGGTAATGTGACTCCACACCTTAGGGAATCATCAGATGAACCCACTTTATTGATGATGTGTTTTGCATCTGGATAGGCACAAAGAATTGAGCCATTGAATTTGTAAATTGGCTAAATGACAACAAATTCAGTTTGACTTTCATTCATAAAATAAACAACAAGACAACTGATTTTGAGGACATTCACTTTTATTGTAGATGCATTTGAAGTGGTTTAATCAGACTGCTTCAAGAAGGAAACAGCAAGCGATACACCCCTTACAGCTGAGAGTTTACAACCAGTCAGTTTGATTAGAAGTATCCCCACAGGACACTTTTGCAGATTCAACTGCTCAACATTAAAAAAATATGAACAAGTCAGCAGCTCAGAAACTGAGATTCAAAGAAAGGAGACATTCAATAAGATAATAGACTACACAAACAGGCACAAGAAACACCAAGGGAGATCATATTAAATCTGAAGATTAGCATCACTACTGATAGGCAGCCTATTACACATGTGATGCAATATGATGAGTTGGCATAGAAAATTCAACAGATTATAGAAAGGCATTGGCCAGTTTTGTCAGGAGATGATAATCTAACAGAAATATTGCATGACTTGTCATGATTAACCTTTTCAATGGCATTGAATTGGGTGCTACAGTAATGAGAAGCCACTACCAGGGAATCAAAACAGAATGGTTGCAAAATAGACAATTTTCCCCCTACTAAAAATGTTGTATATGCATGCATGCTTTGCCTCATAAATCACTACCCATCTCATGATAAAAAATAAAAGATATCCAAGTTAGACAAGCTGCTACCTGTTATTCAGAATATATTATCTATGCCTGGTGTACCTGCCCAAGGGTTTAGCTGTGCAGGACCACCAGACAGCTGAAGCTCAGGATACAGGAGCACATTCATGCTTTGAAAAATGGTACAATTATGGATGCACTGGAAGCACATTTTTAAAGTCATCATAGTAGTACTCTGAATTGTTTCCAGTTTTGGGATTGTAACATGTACTAAACAATGTTAGGGAGGAGACAGACTCACTAAACTCATAAAAAGAGGGTCATGGCTGATCATTCAAATGGAAAACCTTGAACCAAGGGGACTGAATTAATGTTTTAGAATTACCTCCATTTTTGAAGGATTAAATGTGCAGTATACCAGTCATCATATATCAATTGCTGATTTACTGTTTATACATCATCTCTCTAGCTTTTGTATTTCTGCATTTCTCCTGTATTTGCTTTTGTTTTGTTGTAGAACTCACTGCATCTCTGAATATATTGTTCTTATTTGTATCATTGTGTTGTAATTAAAATAACATTAGTTGCACCTTCTACATGCTTCCTGACTCATACAGTATAGGTGGCTAACTAGGTAGCATGCTCACCTCTGGGGCTGAAAGATCAAATAGTCATGTGTTGCAGCCCCACACCAGGTACTTGTAATAATAACTGACACACTGTAGTGCAGTATGATGGGGGTGTTTCACAATTGAGGTGCCATCCTTCAAATGAGAAGTTAAAGTGAGTTTTCTTCTGCTCATCTCTGGTCACTGTTCAGGTGGAAGTAAAGTATTTATCAATGAAGAGTTGAAGAGTTTCCCCATGCAATAGCTGACATTTCCTGTCAAAACTATTGGTCCATGTAACACATCCCTAATGATGCACCTGAAACAAGCTATCACAGCTAGTGTGATTTTCCTGGTCAAAATTGTTACTAAATAAATAAATAATTTTCATACAGTAGAATAAATTGTGCCACCTTTCCCAATGCCATCTGAATGATTATTATTCTACAGTGACTGAAAAAGAAATCATTTACAGTCAGTTCCCTGGACAAAAATATTTGTGGAAGTAAAACCAACAAAATCATTTGCAGTGTGGGAGTACTTTCCATATGGCTCCATAAGTAAGTAATAAGTCACAACAGGGTGTGCATTATAAGATTTTAATGCATGCCCTAGGGTTGTAGTAAGGCATGAGGCCAAAGGCCGAGTGTCCTTACTTCCCTGAGAAGTGCATGGAAATCCTATGATACACACCCTGGGTGGCTTAGTACACATTAAAATGTCTCTCAGTAGTTTTTGTGGGAAAAAATGAGATTTGGCACCTGACCATGCGTCTCTAAAGATTTAATGCATGATCAGGTGGCATCACTCTCCAGTGAAATTTTCTAGATTTTTCTTGCAATTTTATAAATCCACTGAAATAATTTATCAGCATACAAATAAAGTTAAACTTAATAATAATAGTAGAAAAATAAAATATTGTAGGACTCAGCTTCAGAAAACAACACATCCTTTTCATCATCATCCCTCTCCTCCCTCAATATGAGTCACATTTTCCTTTTCATTGGTGAGACCACACAGCACAGATGAAACAGTTGGACTTTTTTTATCACTATAGGAGGAGGCACTGTGTACTGCGGACATGGATGATTGCATGTCATCCTTAACTCAGTGTTGCCTGGGTGGCCATTTCATATCAAGGTTAACTAATGGAAAACACAAACTACAAAAAGCACTCCAGGTTTAAGGAAATAGAGATACTGCTATTTATTTCATTTTCATGACTCATCATGTGTTCTTTCAGAAATCATGTTTTCATATCATATAAATAAATACACATTTAAAGCAAAAGTGCAAGACAGTGATGAACATTTTGAACAGCAGTATTCATTCTAACTAGACTGACTCTTATCTCATGACTTCTGTGATACCCATCTTTCTCCATTCTTGGTCTGCTTTAGTACTTTTTCCATTTGAAATATAAATAAGAGCACTCCTTTTAACATGACTTGATCCAGGTTTTTATTTATATTCATAGCTTGTAAACTTGTTGTATCATAATGTCAGGGAACAGTGTATGCTGCATGCCAGTTAATTATATTCACAACATAGAAACTTAGAATTTGTTGGCAGTAAAGGACTGCATGTCCACCCAGACTGTTCATTTTCCCTACACATATGGTCACCACAAATCCTACCTGATCTGTGACTAGCCCCCGGTTCTCCTATCAAGATTCCTTTGTGCCTATCTCATGCATTCCTGAATCCCACCACTGTTTTTGACCCCACCACCTCTACTGGAAGACTGTTCCAGGTGTCCACCACTATTTCAGTGAAGAAGTGCTTCCTCACATCCCTCATAAAAAAACATTGTAGCTTCATTGCTTGCCCTACCTTATTCATCCCCAAGATCTATTTATAAGCCTCTATCATGTTCCCCACTCACACACACACACACACTCTTCTGGGGGTGTACACGTTGAATTCCCTCAGTTTATCCTCATAGGGCTTCTAATGCAGATCTTGCATGATTTTATTTGCCCTCCTATGGACAGCCTGTAACCTGTCTATGTTCTACATGAGATGTCTTCTCCAGAACTGGACACAGTACTCCAGGTGGGGTCTCTCCACTAATCAATATAGTGGTAACACCACTTTGAGACTTCTGCAGGTGATACACACACACACACACACACACACACACACAGGGTCATAGTAAATGCAAAGAAAAATAAAGCCATGTTATTTGGATCAAATCACCGACTCACTAAATTCTCCTCCAACCAATTGCACTCACTCAACATACAGTTCCCTGATAGATCCCCACTGCAGCAGGTCAAGGCCTTCTAATACCTTGGAATAACTCTTTTTTTCTGATTCTATGTTCTCCTCCCTATTTGGCCCCACTGAACTCTTTCCAGTGACCACCCAGTCCTCAGGCTCTACATCCCTTCGCGTGAGCTAACTCATCTCCTCTCCCACCCTGCACTGGGCATCCTCTGGGTCTACCCTCCAGAGAAGGGTTGCCCCACCCAGGGCACTCTTTCTTATAGGGTTGAGCACCAGGCCAGGAGGAGGAGGACCAAGGAGAGCTGCGCCCAACTTCCGGAGTGCGGTCCTTGGGTGGGAGGCACCATTGTCTATCATTGGGAGGAGGGGTTGTTACTTAGGTACTTCCTCTGTGGAGCCTGGCTGTCAAGGCAACATACTGCTGTGGCTCCACCCCAGGGATACAACATGACACTGCATTTGGCTGCCCCAGCCACTGTCAGAGGTTGCTCCTCTAGCGATCGTTCTCCTCATCCCTCCCTGGGAAGAGAGAGCAGTACTCGGATGCTTGATCTGTTCCTCCCCTGCCGACCTCCGGTGCCCCAGGCTCGATCCTGAACCCTGGTCACTGGTGTGGCGCAAGGTGTGGCATCCAGTACCTCAACCCTCAGCACCACCAGGCCAACCTGGGAATAACTCTTGGCCCCTCCTCCTTCAGCAACCATATTGGTCAGTTGGTAAAGTGAGTGAACCAACAACTGGGAGTGTGTTTCTCCTGAAACACCTTATGACACTGGAAGTAAAACTCACCATAGGGAAGGGTACCTTTCTGCCTCTCCTTGATTACTGTTCAACCATCATCTTCCTAACTTCACCACAACTCCTCAATCACCCTCAACACTGCATACATCAACATATGTTGGTTTGTAACACTAGCCCCTGCCATACCCACTCATTGCACCCTATACTCTTCCCTTAGATGGCTCCCATTCCAGGCCCACAGAGATTTAATGTTGGCTCTCGAATATCTAAATCACTCCATGAGGGAGAAATATCATCATTATGTGGGCTTTTAACAATAAAACAAGACTCTAGACAACTCAGATCTTTGTTCCACCGATTGATGGCCTGCCCCAGGTCAAAACTGATATGGGGCAGAGAGCCTTCTTTAGTGCTGCTCCTAGTTTCTGGAATGACCTCCCCATGGAGCTTCAAAATCCAAGATCACCCCATATTTTATGAAGCAGTTCAAAAGTGCTCTTCTGTTAAAAGCATCATGCAGTTACTAATCCCTCATCTCAGTCACCCTGATTCCTATCAATTCAAACTTCCAGTTCAATGTTATTTTAGTGCTATCAGGCAAAGAGTAAATCAAAACCATATTTATATTCGCTCCTAGCTATGTGACTATAATGTTATAGTCTATTATAAAGCCAATGAATAACTGTTTTTTCATTGCTTGTTATGACACGATTGTACTGTTCAATGACTAGCTTGTACTGCACTTATCTCTGATTCCATGTATAAGCTTAATAAGACTGCTACTGCATCTCTCTTGCTCAAACTTGTACCTCTATAGTATGTGCCATCTAGAGAACCCAGGTCTGCCTGAAAACTGTCCCTGGGACCACTAACCCTGCCCAGTGCCTTGTTGCACTGCCTTGCCACTATGATGTCAACAGATATGATTACCCCAGGGTCCCTTTCCTCTTTGGTGGCTGTCAGTACCTCTTCCCCATTTTACACACCACCTATGGGTTTCTGTGCCCTATGTACATGATTTTACACTATTTTGTATTGAAACTGAACTGTCAAACCCTTGACCACTCATTAAGTTTTTCCTGTCTCTGTTAATTCTCTAAACCTCTCTGGAGTATCAACCTTATTGAATATTTTTACACTGATTTATCTTTCTACTCATGCCCTACCTCTGGTTTCGTCTGCAAGAGGCATACTTTCCCCTTCAGCTGTTCTGCAATTTCACTCACAAAGACATTAAAGAAGGCTGGTCCCAGTACTGAGCCCTGAGGTACCCTGCTGGTTACTCTCCCTTCATTTGTGTGACTGCCATTCACCACCACACGCTGTCATTTATTCATCAAGCAATTCCCTACTCAGGTTACACCTTGGGTCCTACTCCCAAACTGCCCAGTTTTCTTATAAGCCTCCTATATGGTACAGTGTCAAATGCCTTACTGAAGTCTAAGTAGGCCATGTCCACTTCTCCACCCTGCTCTATTACCTGGTCACTCACTCAAATAAATTCAACAGGTTCCTCTGACATGGCCTCCCACCATGAATCCATGTGTCCTTGAGTATTGTAACCTGCTGGATTCAAGATACTCCACTAGACCACAAAACTGGGATCTGCACAGTGTGCATGTAACTCACAGGCCCTTCTTGCAGTAGTAATGGCTACTATGAACACTCTTTTCCAAGTTATGTATTTAAGCTTTGCAGAAAACAGTCTCAAAAGAGGAATGTGTTAATAGTGAGAGGACCAGGTTCAGATCAACATTGGGGTTCTGGTTTCCTCACAGATGGCTACAAATGATTTAACTCTTGAAACATTTCTTGAACACTAGCAGTTCTGCAAAGGATTTTTTATTGAGTCAGAGTCAGGTTACTAGAACAGGGCACCACATGTTAATAGCATAAAATGAAAACACCGTGTACAGCAGATGGAGAGAAGCAATTGCTCAGGCAATATCTTAAAAGACCATAGAGATATTTAAGTATGATGGAAGCATACAGCAAAGGTTGTATAGCTTGGACTCCCAATAATCTATGCAATATGTAATAAGCCCTGTTTTCCAAAGATTGGTGTAGCTAAGTAAACAATGGTGAACCCAAACACTGGCTAAGGTACAAAAGAGTAATCTATAGTCATTATGTACAGGACCCAGCTTTGCCATTTAGCCTGTAATTGGATAGCCTGCCAAGCAGTGATGCAGTGATATGCTCCATAAAATCAATATTGTTGATAGTATTTCACCATGATTCCACTATAGGTGGTTTCATTTCCATCCATAACCTTGTAATGTTTTTTTGTGCAGGTAGGATATGCAAAATGCCATGGATTTGGAAGCCACTTGAAGACCTGGGAAGGATATACATCAGAACCATTGTAGTGGAGGCAAACCTGTAGGACAGCACAGAAGCTGAAGTTGATCTGATTTTTGGTTAGCAGTGGGCAATGTCAAAATATGCAAGCTTGGTCCACTTAGAGGTGGCCATGAAGCCTCCAACAGTGGTCATATTCTAGCAGCACAAACTTAGCCAGAACTGCTGGGGTCTGGAAGAACTGATGTCTGCATTTCCAAGTTAACTACTTCCACAAAGTGGAGAAGATTACTTTAAGAGAAGGAGGACATTTTCAGCAAAGTGGAATATGTAATAGAAATATTTAGTTCTTGATTCTATTTTTCTAGAATGGACTGGATGGAGTTAATAGTGAAATGTGTGAAGAGCAGATGGACCACAGTAGGTTCTGGGTGGGTGAGGGTGGTGGAACAGGCGTAAACCCCAAGTTGTGCTTCTACACAAATCATATGTCAGTCTGGCAAATCAAGGTTCCTCTATGATGATACCCTCAGTGGAGACCAAGAAGAATGCTGGGGACATCCACAAGGAGACTCACAAAATAGTGGCAAGGGACACCACAGGGGAAAGAAACAGCTTCTGATAGGAGACTCAATTGTTAGGGTGTAGACTTGGGGAAGGAGAGGAGAGGAGAGGAAGTAAGGTGCCTGCCTGGTGCCATGGCTTGAGGGACAGGAAGCAAATCCTCAGGATTGCAGAAGCAGCATCACAGGAGGAACTAGATATCATTGTCCACCTTGGAACAAATGACCTAGCTAAGCATGAGATCAGGGCAGTGCAGGATGGATTGTGGAGTTGGGGAGGGCCTCAGACTGGTAGCAAGCACGGTAACCTTCTCAGAGGTGCTGCCAGTCTATGCAGGGATGAGGCTAGGGTACTGCACACACCATGCAGTTTAATGAATGGTTGCAAACTGGTGCAGAGCACAGGGCTTTGGCTTCATTGAGGACTGGGGGTCCACCTGGAGAGATGAAGGTCTATACTGGCATGATGGTCTGCATCTGTCCAGGAAGGAAACACACTCCTAGGTGACAGGTTTAAAGCTTCCTTGGCAAGCTTTTAAATTAGCCAAGGGGAGGTGCTGATAGGAAACAGGAAAGTTCAAGCCTACACCCACAAAACATGGTAGGTAGTAGGGTAAACACTGAGGTACAGAGCTTGACAGAGGGCAGGACAGGGGTAAATAGAAAAATGGACAAGGGCAATAAGAGCAGGGATGGGGTAAAAGGATGAAGCCAACATTAAATGGAGGGCAATGAGTACCAATGCCCGTAGTCTGGGAAACAAGCTTCCTGAGCAAGTAGCCCTGATGGAAGAGGAACACTTGGATATTGTGGCAGTCACAGAAACATGGTACATGGAGAACCATGACTGGGATGTCAACATACTAGGGTACACAATCTACAGAAGGGACAGGGAGGGTAAAAGAGGAGGTGGAGTAGCTCTCTACATAAGGGAAGGGATCAAAGTTACAGAACTAAAAGTAAAGGGAGGACAAGAGGCACTCTGGGTCACCTTGGAGACAGGGAATGGTATCACAATCTGCACAGGGTTGTATAGACCCCCATCTCAAGGAGGAAATGAACAAGAAAATGATTGAGGGCATTCTCAAAATGGCTGAAAAAGGGAGATACTGTTGATGGGGACCTGAATATGCCAGATGTTAACTGGATGACATGGACTGCTGCCACATCCAAGAGCAGGGTCATTCTTGATGCCCTACGGGGGCATGCCGGAGACTCCTAGTGGTGGAACCCACTCAGGAGAGAGCAATATAGACCTGGTACTCTCAAATGGAAAGAGGATCACAAATTTAGAAGTCAGTAGACATCTGGAACAAGCAACCACTGCACAGTGTGCTTCACAATAAACACAACCATGGAGACAAGCCATACAAAGACAAGGATAATGGACTTTAGAAGGGCTGACTTTGGCATTATGGGTGAATACCTGAGAATGCATTAGCAAATGGACAGAAAGGAGGGTTGGAAGAACAATGGAGAACAATTAAAACTGCCGTCATGGAGGCAACAAGTCTTTGTCTGGAACAAAGAAAATGAAGAGGAATAAAAAAACACTATGGTTCTCAAAAGAGGTGTCAGGGAAGGTTAAGGAGAAAAAGGCTGCATTCGAAAAGTATAAGGAATCACAGAAGGAGCAAGACAGGGAACTGTATCAATTAAAGGAGAAAGAAGTGGGAAGGCAGTCAGAAAAGCAAAGGCCCAAACCGAGGAAAAGATAGCCAACTCAGTTAGAAGGGGATAAAACCTTTATAGGTACATTAGGAGCATAGAATGGTTAAGGGATGGATAGTGAAGATTAATAAAGGAGAGGGAGGTGGGCAGAGGGACATTGAAAGGCAGGGATACTGAATTAATACTTTTGCTCAGTATTCACAAAGAAGAAGAGGAGGAGAAGTTACCTAAACCAAACAGTAGAAGCACTCTGGGTAGTGGGGTTGACGCCAGTCCATTTATAGAAGAAAGAGTCCTGAAAGAACTCCTACAACTCAAGGTGGACAAAGCAATGGGCCTGATAGGATTCACCATAGAATCCTAAGAGAGCTAAGGGAGGACCTAGTGACACCTCTAACCACACTTTTTAACAAATCATGGGAAGATGGGTGGTACCTGAGTACTGGAGGAGGGTAGATGTGATTCCCCTTCACAAAAGTTGGAGCAAGGCAGAAGCAGGAAACTACAGACCTGTTAGTTTAACCTCAGTGGTGGGGAAAATGATGGAATCACTTCTGAAAGAAAGAATTGTTCAGTACCTAGAAGCCAAGGGACACAGGACCCAAAGCAGCATGGATTCACAGCAGGAAGGTCATGTCAGATGAATCTAATCAATTTCTTTGACTGGGTGGCCAAAGTAATAGACCAGGGAGGGCTGTGGATATGGCCTACCTAGACTTTAGCAAGGCATTTGACACAGTCCCACACAAAAGATTAATAATCAAGTAAGCCAGCCTGGGAGTGGATCCTAGGGTTGTAGCCCGGTAGCAAACTGGCTGCACAACAGGACACAGAAGGTCATAGGGAATGGAACACATTCTGAAGAAAGAGGGTTACTAGTGGAGTACCTTAGGGCTCAGTACTGGGTCCAGTCCTCTTCAACATCTTTATAGGTGACATTGCAGAGGGTCTGGAAGGAAGGTATGCCTCTTTGCAGATGGCACAAAGATCTGTAACAGAGTTGATACACAAGTGGGGGTAGAAAGGACGAGAAGGGACTTGGCAAGGTTGGAGGAATGGTCAGACATATGGCAACTTAGATTCAATGCAAAGAAGTGCAAAGTAATGCACCTGGAAATAAAAATCCGAGAAGTGTACACAATAGCAGGGGCAGTACTAACGACAACAATAATGGAAAGGGATCTGGGTGTAGTCATATCAGATGATGTAAAGGTGGGTAAGCAATGTGAGAAGTCAGTAAGGAGAGCAGGGGGATACTGGGATGCATAAGGAGGGACATCACAAGTAGAAAAAGCATTTGTCAATGCTGAATGTTGTCTTGCTGCCATTGGCAGTGCAGGAGTTAGAGAGATGCAGCATAGGAGTGGCAGTCAAGTATTGAACTGATGCCAATCCACCCCACCTTGCAGAGAGTGAGAGGCATTAGGGTGTCCCTGTGGGTGTTTGTTAGTGCAGTGTGAGAAAACATGCTGGGCAGGATGTGAAAATGACAGCTGCACAGTTCATAAGGAGGTGTAATTAAATGCCAGTGCTGAAAATGTGGCATTCAAATATACGAATTTCTTGGAGTTGCAAGGGTGCTTAGGAAATATGCAAGGCACGCTTGCAGCACTGCCAGTTTGTGGGTGTTCAACACCAAATTTTCAACATAGGCATTTTAGCACCTCTGCTCATGTACAGTATCACTGTCATTTCCTCAAAGTGTCCCAGGAAGTGATTTCGCACAGCGACCACGCTATTCTGTGCCGGAAGTGCGGAAACACATTTTGGGCAGGATATGTGAAGTGACAGCTGTACTGTTCATCAAGAGGTGTGTAAAAACGGCAATGGTGAAAATCCAGAGTGACCCCCAATGTCGGAAATGTGAGGCGCCCGCTCGCCGACCATGGCCATAATGGCTGATTTAGCATGGCAAGTAAAGGACTGGGCTGCATGACGAGCTTTGCCTGGATTGCAGCGGACCTTGCTTTGATGTCTCACCCCATTATGAATGCATGGTGTGGCAGTGGCATGCAGGCTGATTGGGGAATGAGGATGCACCTACTGATGTGTGCACTGCATTCGCCCAACAGAAGCCGCTTCAAGACTCAAGATTGTCAAAGAAGACAAAGTTGCTTGCGCATGCGCAAGCCAACATTAAAAGGGAAGTGGTTATCCCTCTGAACAGACAGTTGGTGAGACCCCATCTGAGTACTGTGTGCAGTTTTGGAGACCTCATCTCGCAAGGACATAGACAGGATGGAAGCAGTCCAGAGGAGGGCAACTAAAATGGTGCAGGGTCTACATCAGAAACCATATGAAGAGAGACTGATAGAGCTTAGTATGTATACCCTTGATGAAAGGAGGGATGGGGGACATGATAGAAACTTTTAAGTACCTCAAGGGAATCAACAAAGTCCAGGAGGGTAGCATCTTTCAGAAAAGAGATGTGTAAGAACAAGGGGCACAATTTAAAGTTAGAGGGGGACCACTCTGGGGAAATGTGAAATTCTTTTCATGGGAGAGTGGTGGTGCATGGAACCGCCTTCCTGGAGAGGTTGTGGGGTCTAAAACGGTGAGGGAATTCAAACATGCATGGGACAGACATAAGGCAATTATAGTGGGGAGTTGTAGGATGTAGGCTGTTGGTTAACTAGAATCTGCAGCTTATCAATAGGTAGGAAATGGGCAGACTGGGTGGGCCAAGTGGTACTTATCTGCCATCAAAGTCTATGTTTCTATGTTTCTATGAGTCACTAAGGAGATCCTGAAGTCCTCTATACATGATTCCTATCAAATATTGCCATATATCATCCTGGATAACTCCAGTCTACAAACAAAGGAGCAAAGGTTCTGGGTCTGGCAGATGGGTTTGGCTACTGTCTTTGTGTAGGAGTTAAGAAAGTCTCCCATCCTGAAAGACCATACTTCAACTGGAACCGCTCAAAGAGGAGCACCACTTTTATGTCCAAAATCTGAAAAATTCGTGTGAGGCCTAACAGTCTCCATTTGTTAAAAAGTATGGTCAATTTGAATAGAAAGTCTGTATCTGAAGCAAGGAATCGTCTGTAATGTAATTACAATTACAATTTCACATGACATGGCTCATAATAAACATATACAGGAGTCATCAACAGAACCAAAGGGGTAATATGGTCTATTCTGTGAAATATCAGATCATGGGAGCCGAGGTGTTGATGTCCTTATACAGGTCATATGTTAGGTCACACCTGGAATATGCTGCCCAGCAATGGTGCCCTTAAAAAAAAAAATTGTTTGGAATTCACTTGAAAAGGTTCAAAGATATTTTACAAAACATGTTTCAGGATTAAAAATGTAACATACAATAACAGACTGAAAACATTAAACCTTATTTCCTTATCCACTCATCATCTAAGAGGTGACCTATTGCTCCTTTTGACATCATTCAGGATCCTTACCTCATGACTGAATTAGGTTTACAGTTTAAAATTATACCCATGATATCAGAGGACACCCATTACAACTTATAAGAGAACAACTTAAACATACTTGTCGTCAGTACTTTTTACACTCAGAACTGTGGGTCTTTGGAATAGATTACCACTAGATGTTGCTACTAGTGAGACTAAGAGCATCTTTAAAACAGACTGGATAAATTAGTCAGTGCAGGTTATGACCTATCCTATTACCATTTGGTTCAGTATAACAGCGTTTTTGACTCCGACCTCTTTGCTCTTTCACGTGCCTTATTGTGAACCTTAGTATGAATACTTGGGATAGTTTAGGGAAGACTAAGCAGCTTAAGTCAAACTCGCAAGGTCTGAGCTGTGAAGTCCACATAGTTTGCCAGGCAGGGAGCACCAACTGATAGGAAAACAGAAGTTTAATAATATGCAAATGATTTAATACAAACTTTATCCATTTCCAAGGAGGGCCTATCTGAGGGCAAATCCAGCACTAGACCATCTGGAGGTGTGCAGTCCTTGCATAGTTTATCAAATTTAGGAGGTTAAGCTCACACACAGTAGTAGCACTGAATTTGTCAAGCAATTTTGTGAGATTTCCTATTTATCCTTCACAAAATTTAGGAAAAAATCCTGTAAAATTCTTTTTGTCATACCTACAGAAAGGGGCCAGTTCGTATTACAGTACTTAAGTGCCATGTGGTAGATTTTCAACTACACTATCAGATGAGACAACTCTCTGGATAACAGTAAACACACTAATAAACAAAACAAAATCCCTAACTAAAGGTTTCACCATTCTCAGTAGGGATTTTAAAAATCCTTTGACTAATCGGTGCTACTACTGAAATGTGGATGACAGCTACAGAATTTAATATCTTAGTCTAAGGCAATGTCCCCATCTAGATGAAATGAGACATGAACCTGTTGCAGGATAAAAATAACATGAGGGTAGCATGATGGGAAAGGTCTGTAAGAAATATAAAATGGTAATTTCATCAGTATCAAGCCTGGAGAAAATGGGACTTGCAGTTGACTTCACTGGAAAATATCATTAATCAAGATAAAGGGTTCATAATTGAGAATTTCTGAATTATCCAGGTTTATGGGAATCTGAACCCTGATATATTTTATTTCAGTAGTTCTCAATATCAGAGGAAACTCCTGTCAGAGTTATGTTGCATGGGGATAGATCAGCAACTGCATCTCTGTTTTATGAGGTTTAAGGAAAAGTCAGACAGGGCACCAAAGGTGTGAAGCACAGACCATCCTTCAGGGATGGATTTATTGGGATGTAACATGGTGAGATGGAATCATCTGTATATAGGGTTATGGTGTTTTGAACACCTCCTAAACGAACCTCCTCCACCTCTGTGGCCTGGCAGAGTGAGACAACAAGGAGTCACTATATAAAGCAAACAATGGACCCTATACACTAATGGGCGGGTGATACGCACCGAGGTGCATCCCTACCTGTGTACCTATGTGGTCCTGGACAGGTGCAAGGTGCATGGTATGCACAACTGCATGCACCTGTACTGCAACTGCCTTTGGCCATCCTCCCTCTGCATGCAGGGTTGTGTGAGTGGCCAGGGCAGAGCTGCAGACCTGGGCTAGATACTCATACTGTGTCCCTCAGTGGATCTCTTGTACCCATGTGGCTGGCACACAGAATAGGAGCCAGCTGCATAAAGCGGCATCATATGGACTACCACCAGGCACTAGCCTGAGATGCTGTTCAGCCCTCCCTGCAGCCTAGTGGGCTGGGGCAGCACAGAGGTCCATAGCATGGTTCTACTGTACCCGGCAGATGAAGAACGTTGGGGGTGCCTACTGGGTTACACCTGGTCTCAGCTGGTGTACCTGGTAATCTCTGAGCCTGGCATAATGCAGCTTAGTGAATGCCTCATAGTGCAGGCACACCCTGACACTCCACCAGCGTGGTGTTCCTTGAGTGGCTTGTGCAGCGGTGTGTAGGTGCCTTCGCTGCACTTGGTGAATGCCATCAGGGGTCTGTGGGGCCCCCGCGTGTGTCATTCACACTTAAGGTTGCCTACACACCTTAGATATGTGATACATAGGCAATCTTTCTGTTAGTGCATAGGGCCCAATAACAGTGAAAGTGGGCAGCCCTGTCTGGTGCCCTGCTGAAGGGCAATGTGATGTGCTAGCTAACCACTGACTCTAATATATGCCATGGAAGCAAGATAGATATTTGGAGTCATTCCTGAAATGCGGTAGGGAATCCAAAGGCCAACAGGGTGTCCCAGAGGTCTTCAGGATACCCTGTCAGCGCCTTCTCAGTGTACAGTAGAGCTGTGCGAAATTAAACTTCTTCAATGGAATTTTAGTGAAAGTCAAATTTTGCTCTTGCAAAATTTTGAAATGCACTCGGCAACTTTAGTAGAAATTCTGACTTAGAACAGTGCAATGAATCTATGAATTGTGGATTATTGAATTAAACTGTGGGAAAAATTCCATAGAAGTGATCACTGTCAGTGGTCAGTTCTGCTGATTTTTTCTGCAGTTTAACACATCGATCTGTGATTCATACATTCATTCCACAGTTCAGAGAGTCACTGAACTTCAAAATGAGTGCATGAATTGTGAATTAATGAATTATACTGCAGAAAGAAATTCATAAAACTGATCACTGAACTGTGGAATAATTACAGGTATTGAAGAATAATCCATTACATCGAGAATAAAATTCCTTAGAACTGTCATTCCCCAGTTCAGCCAAATAATTCCATGAAGCAGCGTAAAAATCCACCAAACACAATTCACCAAATGCATTTGAAAGATTATGACCTTGCCAATGGCAGAAGTTTGGAAAATGTTGCGAAATGTACAAAATTTCATGAAAGTTCCATCTAGCTGTAGTGTCCAGGATAATAAGTTCTGTAGGAATTGAACATTTGATCATATGTTCCATGAGGAGCAGGGTATGACAGATATTGTCCATTGCACCAGATGAAGTCAGAATGGTCAGGATGGATAAGGGATGGAAGAAGGCGGTCCAGCCTCCTTGCTCAGATAGCCATATATAATTTATAATCGACATACAACATTGGAATTAGGTAATAGTAAGCAGGGCAAGTTTGGTCTTTTCCCAGCTTCAGTATCCAGAGAGGATGGCATAGCTCCAAGGTGGGGTTGAAGACTCCCTCCTGGACTGTATGAAAAGTGTTAAGTATGGTAGGTTGGGCAGCAATATGTCAGAAAAGGACTTATGCCACTTGACTTGGTAGCCATCCAGGCCTGGACATGTCAGGGTTATTGCCTCCTAGAGGATGTCTAAATTTCTTGCATGAGAACTGGGGACTACAGAGACTCTTGCTGAGTTATTGTGAGAGAAGGGTGACAATGGCCTGAGAGGAAATCCAATGTCTGAGGATCACAAGAAACATAATCTTAATCAGTGAATGTTTAAAAACAACAAAGGATGCTGATGAGAACCTAGTTTGAGACATATTAAAAGGAGCATTCCTGGGGAAGGATTGGTCATGATATAACACAACTGTATCTTTGGTCTGATACCATAAATTTAAAATGTGGGAAAAAGGGTGTCATAGAAGTCAGATGATAAGTAGCAATCTAAAATAAAAAAGTATAGGTCAAAATTTTCACCACTCTAGTGTGCGGCTGCTTTAAAACAGATAAACAAAATATTATCTTACTACTGTATCATCTACTCCAGTAACTTTATTGTCATTACTTTTAGCCCACCTGACCATAACTGCTAGTCAAACACATGTAGGCATTCTGTCTGCACATTTTTTCCAGAAAAAGAAAGAACTGCAGATGTTCTAATCTTACCAGATCTTTTTACTTCTTTTTTGTAAATATATTTTATTCAACATTCTGTGCATACTGTCAGTTTACATTAAAGCAACAGTGTTATACAATCACAATATTGATTGGGTTTTCATGTAACTATACTGCTTTGCATTTCATGACAGTGATTCTATTCTCTGTCCCAGCTGATGTCTCCTACACGATTCAGTGCTATGGGGAGGTGGTCCAACCATTGGGACATGTTAACATGTATATTGGCATATGCATCCCAGTTGTAAGTAGCTGTTTCAGAAGCCTTTAGCTGATGAGGTGGGTTCCCCTCCAAGAACAAAAACAGGAGGCAGGGAGGAATTGGACCCATCACCATCAAACCCTTCTTTCCTTTTAACCACTTGTGTACACTGTCAGCAAAATAACAATTGTTTTTCTCATAAGTTCATCAAAGCAACTGTCCATTATTGTGCATGGCTTAATTGCCTATTCCACAGTTCTTCAATCCATAGCTTGCTTTGATGTTCTTCCCCAGTTTCCAGTTTAAAGCGTTAAAGTGCATGCATCCTCTCCTGGATTGTTGTATTAAAGGCGGGCATGAACATGCGTGCATACACACAAATATGATGTCACAGCTGACATTTCAGAGCCTGACTTCACCTTCTACTGAGCTTTGTTGCTCTTCCATGCTTATTGTTTTAATGGTCAACTGGTTATTATGGTAACTGAGTGATGAAGTACATAAGCAAGCCCAGTGAAAGTTATACTCATCTGTTAAATTTATAAATCATGATCTTAACTTTTGTGCTCTTAGCACAAATGAACTAGCAGCACTGACCCTTCATAAGTGTTTTCGTGGTGTTTAACCACTCTTGTCAAGATTCTTAAAAACAAATATTATCTGCTTTCATATTCCAGATTATGCCTATAGTCCCGCTTTCTATTTCTGAGGGTATCTACTATAAGTATGGTGCTCCTTTTTCTGACTTGGCCAATATTTATTTTAAATCTTTTACCGTCAAACATCTTCCATGTGAGGGCTAGTTCCTATGCTTAAGGAAAATTTTTGACCTCCTTACTGCATCATACTCAAGTGGTCTGGCACAAAACCTTCTGTATCTTAGCTTTTTCATAGCTTAGCAGTGTCTTAGCTTGTTCAGGGTCATTATTTGATATCCTTACTCACTATAATTTACCTGTGGGCCATTTGAGAGCACAGATAGGCAATGAGTTATACACCACATAGCCTCCTGCCACAACTCATGGTGAACACTGAAGGAAGAGTGGTATGTCAGGAGTATAAAGTACTTAAAATAGAAATCAAATATGATCACTGGTGTGTTCCAAAATTAAGAGAACTAAAATAAATAAATAAAAAGTGTAACTTAAGAGTGCTGATAGATATATGCTTACAAATGAGTACCTAAAACCCTGCTTGGTTCATCTCCCTCCCACCCTGCATCACAGACATTGCCAACATTGATCCCTTCAAAATAACCCTCTGGAACCATCTCTTTGATGCTGTTTGCTGTAGATGCACCTAATTAATCCCACTGTGGTATCCTCCTGTCAGGCCTCCCTGACTTGACAATGTCCTCAGACAGCCTATCCTCCCCCTCCATCCCTCTACTCCCCATCCCTACCTCCACCATCTCCAGGTATTATCTAGGTATGTCCAGGACCTGTACCCACAATGTATCCCTTGGGTACCTTGTATATGACTGTAACCTATTATAACCTATACCTGGTTAAACAACTAAATAAATAAATAAAAAATAAAAATAAAATAAGTAACATTATTATGTAACCTATGTGTACTCTATGTTTAATGTTCTGCACCTGTACTTTCTCACTGTTGTAACCACACTAAGTAACTCTGTCTACCCCTGTGATGAGTTGGCTTTGTAAATGAGTCCATGACTCAAAGGTTGTAAATCCAACTTTTCTAATAAATTAATAAATAAAAATAAAATAAAATGGTGTCATCATACATAATACTGTAGTTTGAAATACAGAAGGAGACTGATTTGTGGCATTGGATAATATTACTGCAAGAACATGTACAGAGATGTAATTATATTACAGAGAAAACCTCTTAATAATTGATGTGTAACATGAAAGTTAAAATATATAAACACAAAATGGCAGAGTTGAAAGGACAAATGTGCCAGCAAGGAAAACTAGGAACACATAAAATGGTGGATGCTTGATTGGGCATGTGCAACATGGAGATCAATTCTAAACCTATCTCAGCATTAAAACTCACAAATAGAGGACTAAAAGCTAAAAGCTTGCTTTAATAATATAGGACAACAGTATAAGCCTTGATGTTACTCTCAATAAGCATTCTAGACGAAGGTACTGTAAGAACCAGATTTATTTTAAAAGATGAGATCACTCTGAAGTCATAATTTATAAATTGTATGGAGCTGTATAAATTTCACTGGTGTGTATATATGAAATGGGATAATTTTTTGCTGTAAAAAAATCAAATGCACTATAACAATAGAATGTACTTCAAGAAAAAGTTATTTGCATGCTTCATTGCTCAGTTACCATAACAGCCAGTTGAGTATATAAAAAACAAGCATGGAAGAGCAGCATAGCTCAGTAGAAGGTGGAGTCAGTCTGCCAAACAATCAGCTGTGACATTATACATGCATGCATGCATGCATGCACATTTGTATCCACCTTGCTACAGCAATCCAGAAGAAGATGGATGCACTTCAAAGCTGTAAACTGGAAACCAAAGAACAACAAAGCAAGCCATTGATTGAAGATTTGTGGAATAAGTAATTGAGCCATGTACAATAACGGACAGCTGCTTTGATGGACTTATGAGAAAACAATTGTTTTCATTAACATTGTGCACAAGATGTTAAGAAGGAAAAGAAGATGTGGTAAGATTAATATGTCTACATTTTTATTTTCTTGAAAAAGTGTACACACAGAATGGCTATATGAGTTTGACCAACAGTTAAGGTCAGGTGGACTAAAACTAGCAAATCCCCTGCTATTATTGCACCTTAGTAATCCTAGATGCTATCTTGAAACGTACATGAGCAGAAACTAAGTATGGAGGAATTGTTGGAACTTCTTTGTCATATCACTCATGTCATGGGATTATGCTTCACTGTGATCCTGTGCCAGTAAGAACAGAAGCACAAAACCAGTGCCCTGGCACTTATTTCACAACTCATTGTGGAGTGATGATGGTTCTTGATCATCAGCCATGCTTCACTGTAGAAGACAATGGCTTTTAAAGATTCTTGAGGAAAAAACTTAAGCACAAATACAATATTCCATCATACATCACATAATCTGATAATGCTAGGCCAGACAATACCTCTATGGGTGTGTTCTGCAAGCTTACTCTGCTTTTGCAACTATATAAACAGGCCTCCACAGTTCACAATAAGCAACCTTTACCATCTTCCTTACCACAGTGAGTCCACTTGAATGTCACACACACACACATCAACACGCACACACACAGTCTCACACACATACACACACACACACACACACACACACACACACACACACACACAGTTATTTACAATGTTCAACAGCAATCCAATGAAGCATACTATTATACATTTTTCTGATATAGTACTCCCTCATTATACTGAATCTCATTATAATGTACTCTACTTCAAATGAACTAGCAGCACTGACCCTTCATAGGTTTCTCAATTAGTGCATATTAGCACATATTATCATTAGCCTAAAATATTCATGAGGGATTATTGCATGCTGTGATGCAAGCAGTAATGATGAACATCAACCTGATAAAACTATAGCAGACTCAAAAAAAAAAAAAGAATGAAAAGCCTTGGATATGACACAAAACTTGCCATACTTGACTGGCTAAAGAAAGGTGAAGGAGTCTGCCACATAATACAACATCAAGAATAAAACCTGTGGATAAAGGAATTATAGCCAATCTTAAAAATAGATATATATATCGGCACAGAACTAGACAACTTCCTAACTCACACCTGGGAGAGTATAATGGCAACAAAATACATCAGCTATTGTCATGATGCCACTGCCCTATTCAAGGACAACATACAGACTGAATATTTACATGTTCGTAAAACAACAGCTGGCACTGACAGTGATGATATTGATATTACCTGAAGACTGGACATGAAACACTGGTTGATGCTGTAGAGCAGCTCCAGATGTGCCTGTCCTTTAGTAACAATGGCCTGTCAGTGAACCCCTGCCTCATGCTGAAATAGTTTCCCAAATCATATGTCAGAAACAAGAAGTTGGAGAAACGAGACTCTGTTGAGGATACAGATGCACATCATGACATCCCAGTGAATAAGGAAATCGCTGGCTTTCAAACAGGTCTCCAAAATCTAGACAGACAGCCATGTTTAATCACTTCAACTGTTTTACCTCCAACAGTGGATCATGCTGCAAACAAATATCAGCATTCAACTGATTTAGACAATGCTGAACTCTTTTTATTATTTAAATTATATTTGTACTACCTTGTATGTTATTTGTATTGTAAAGTATGTATAAAATGTGTAACAGTTTGCATAGGATCACATTGTAAATGAGCTTCGGCTCAAATGAGTACATTCTAGTTCATATATTTATTTATATCAATAAACTTTTAACTTACTTATTTACTTACTTTTTAAACACGTACTATTTTTTTAATAACTTAATTTTAAACATTGACTAATAGTGCTTTTTACAATATAGTGCTGGTCAGATGTGTCTGATGTGTGTTATCCCTAATTCTTGCTATTGCTTGTATCAATCACTATTGATCACAATAGATCATTATAGATGGCTAATTCTCTCTACTGCAAACCTTGCCTATAACAAATACAGGTTAAGGACACTGAGACATTCATTATAACAAAGGAAGGCTAGATATAAATAAAAAGGAAATAATAAAACAAACTGCAATATGATAAGAGCTGCAAATGTTGATTAGTTCTTCTAAACAAAACATTCATTAACACAAACCATGTTGTCTTGTAATAAAGATTTAAAATTGCTGAATAAATTTAATAAAAACAAATGTGTTTAATATATTAATACCAAAACCATATTACTATTTATTTACTATATAAAACACAAAATACAATTAATAGAAGAGATGATCTAAAATAATAAACATAAAAAATATAATGTTGTAAAATTGATGATGCTGAAAAAGAGAATGTAGTAACTGACATGAGATAAAGCAGGGACTCAAAGACTGCAGGGGATATGTGTCTTGAAATCAGCAATGAATAGTAACCTTACTGTAGCTCACATTGGGTCACAAGGCAGTCTTAATGGGTTTTGCAGTCTGTCACAACACCATAAACAGTATTCCACAGCAGATGCATGCAAACATCACCTGTCACAAGTAAGTACAGTAAATAATATTCATTGCTGCATTCAAGGCCTTTCCCTCCTATTTGTTGTCTGTTCTATCTTATGCAAATTCCTGCATTGGGAGCTGAAGTGGTTTAGTATAACTGGTGAAGATAACAACATTTTCAGATCTCAAGTTGAAGTTAAATTGAAGTTGTCTCTGATCCGCTTCTCTTATTCTCATCTAAAACTTGTATGTCCTACAGAATGGGGTTGAAAGATTGATTCTTCAAGTGTTGTCTTGAAAAAACAAAACAACTTTTCAGTTATTAATGACAATAGCTTAATCATTGTCAACAATCTGCTTTTGTGACTTGCATCCTCATTTTCATGAGATACATACACTTCCTGCTTTTGTAACACAATATTAGAATGAGAAGAAGTATAGATGGTTTTACAGGGACATGTTCAAAGTATGCTACATGTGAGGGGCAATGCCTATGATGACATAGCTGTTTTGGTGATAGCAATGACAATTGCAATTTTATCTATATGGTGTCCAATCCCTGTGTCTCTGAATGCCTTACAATAAAAGCAAATAAAACAATTATTAATATTAAACTGAGAAACATTTACAATTAAGAATCCATACCTTAACATAAATTAAAAACTGAGTTTTCAATGATCTTTTAAAATGGCCAGTAAAGGGCGCCTCTCACTTCTCGGGGAAGGCATTCCAAAGAATTGGGGCTGCCACAACAAATGCCCTATCATGTGAGGATTTTATCTGAAAATTAGATATGGAGAAGAGGTCTGCCTCCACTGATCGAAGGGCACAACAAGGAGTATATGGCAACAGCAGGTCTTATAGGCAGCCCAGACTCAGACTGTGCAGGGCCTTGTACATCAACAAAAACTAATGTGACACCTGGTTGGAAGCCAGTGGAGAGTATGGAGAACTGGCATGTTATGTTCAGACTAAAATGTCCCAGCAACCAGCCAAGCTGCCACATTCTAAAATAGCTGCAGGCAGCACATCAGCCTCACAGATAGCCCAAGGTAGAGCACATTGCAGAAATCCAACCTAGACAACACTAAGGTGTGCACTAGTGGTGCCAGATCAGTTGGTTCAAGATAAGGCTTGATCAAGACAATGTTATGAAGATGATAGAAGCAACTGTGAACAACAGCAAACACTTGGAATTTCAGACTCAGTTTGGAGTCTACAGTGACCCCAAGATTCTTCACCCTATCTGTGGCAGGAAGGCCACACCATCCAACAAAGGAAGGGCTGAGCTACCACTTATTGCCACGGAACCAGACTGGGATGGCTGCACCAGTAACACCTCCTTCTTGGATGGATTGAGCCCCAGCCAGCTAGCTACTATCCAGTCCTGGATTTCTCTGAGGCACTCACTCAGTTCCAAGATAGCAGCTCTGTCATTAGGGCACAAGACAAACACAGCTGGGTATCATCAGCATAGCAATGAAATGTCAAGTCACAGCATTTAAAGGATCTCCCCAATGGTAGCATCTACATGGCAAATAACATGGGAGCCAGAATCATCCCCTGATGCACACTACAGCAGAGTGCAGCACTGCTTGATGTAAAGGAGCCAAATGCCATCTGCTGCATCCTGGTAATTATGTATGACTCAAAGCACCGCAGCAATGTTCGGAGAGTCCCACATAGTGCCAAGGTGAGCTAGTACCACCCAATTATCCACTGTGTCAAATGCTGATGAAAGGTCTAGCAGGACAAGGGTAGAACAATGTCTGCTATCCCTTGCTAAGAGGAGATCATGGTGCACTAGGACTAAGGCAGTTTCCATACAAAGGCAAGGCCAGAAACCAGATTGGAAGGGCTGATAGATTGTGTATCTCTCCAAATATTGTTCTAGTTGCAAAGCCATAACCTTCTTGGTCAACTTCCCAAGAAAAGGAAGGTTTGAGATGGGTCTGTAATTGGAAAGATCACCAGGGTCCAAGGAGGCCTTCTTAAGCAGAGGCTTCAACAATGCCTTTTAAGGGCAGATGGAAGACAACCTCTTGAAGAGGAACACCTGACAGTCTCTACCACAATTGGACAGTGAACCCAACACTCTAAAAGAAGCCTGGTTGGCCCAGGGTCCAATGCACAGGTGGTGGGTGTGAAGGTTAGTGGGTGAGACAAGATGTACAAACTCAGGTAACAGGTGTAGAATGTACTTTGAGATATTTATTTTCCAAAAAAAAAAATAATAAACATACAGAAAAGAAACAGGTTATTAGTCCTTCAGGTCTGCAAAAACAGTGCACAACTTCCAGGCTTAGTTCCAGCCACATAGATTCCTAGCACATGCAAACTTGCATGTACTATGAGATAATTCCCCATAGCAGTCAGACCACCACTGACTGATTCATCTATTTGCATTTCAGGAGGTAGGCTTTTATACCTGCCTAAGAATGATGTTAGCATCATGTGATATGTCTGACTCACAGTTCTCTAAAATAAACACAGACAAGCTGATATGAGATCATTATATCTCTTTAGAAAATAGGGCATAGCATGTTTATATACCAGATTATTACATCTCTCTTAATTTTCCTTAAAATCAATGTTACCCTCTAAATTGGCAAAAGCCCCCATTCAAATGACATCACATTTTATGGTAACGGTATAAAATAACTGGCTTTTCATCCGACCAAGTGTTTGGCTCTTCAGCTTGGGAAGCTACAGTATCTCTATAGCTAGCTGCTTCTTTTATCTTCATTTCCCTACCAACTTAGAAGAGAATAAAACAAACAAAAAAAACAATGGCACGTGCCATTCAGCTGCACTGTAATGGGCAATTCAACAGTGCAACATCTTTCTTTCTTTAAACACCTGACTGCTTCTTACACAGACTACACTGTCAGTCTATATTTACATCATACTGCATTTTATTACATTATACAGCTACCTGTTGGACCATATTAATGGGAGGAGGGAAGAAAGAAATAGATAAATAAGAAATAGACTTAAGAAAGGCCAAAGGGTATGTACTGCAGGTTGCCATCCTTGCAGTAGAAATAAAGATTTGAAAGGAGTAGAGAAAAAGGTGCTGTTGCAACAGGCATAGAGATAGTAAAATATCAAGCAAAAAAAAAATGACTGTCCTGATTTCATCAGATAGGGTTTCTATCACACCCCTCAGCTTAAGAGAAAAACAGTTCAACCAGTTTTTCACCTTCCAAAGTACCCTGTAATGGTTGGAGTTTCTACCCACCCTCTTCAAAACATCACCCCAGGGACCCTCCCCTTTTTTGTTTAATATGTCATAAGAATGTCAACTCTGCTTAAACAGATAACATGACACCGGCCCATCCAGACTGCAGCTCTTCCTTGAGAAGGCGGCAGCAGCAGCAACAACTCTCAGTCACCCTCGGACACCCTCCGGCCTGTATCCACAAGCAAGCATCTCTTCAGTGCCCATGATCAGATGCACCTGCCCTTCTGGATTGTAGTTCTTTCTTGAGGAGGCGGCAGCAGCAGCTCTCAGCCACCGTCAGCCACCCGCCAGCCTGTATCCACAATCAAGCGTCTTTTCAGTGCCCTGATTGGGTGCACCAGCCCCTCTGGACTGCAGTTCTTCCTCGGAGGTGGCAGCAGCAGCAGCAGCTCTCAGCCACCCTCAGACACCACTGGCCTGCATCCACTAGCAAGGTAGCGCTCCTCCTGAACTGGGACTGCAGCGGCTTTCTGATTGGCTGCTTCTCCTAGGACAAGGCTCTCCATTGGCTTGCTTTTCTGCCCAAGCTTCCAATTAGACTGGTGCTATCTCCTGCACCAAGTCTGAAACTCAAGCACCCCCACTGCCTTTTCTCTGCTCCCTCTGTTCATATTTGAAATTTAGAGCTGTGTGTGAGCTCCTTCAACTACATTTTTAAATGTCTATTATTACTTCTCCTTTACAGTGCTAGACTATTTGATTCTGTTTCTGTGCAACTGTGTGTGAGCAACTGTGTACAAAATTTAATAGTGCATGCATTGCCTAGGATTATGTGCCTTGAACTGCTTCTTGATTTTGTGATTTCAGCTCTTTCCCGCCTCTGTACCCACTGTTCCTTCTTTTTATTTCTCCTCTACCTCCACTCTCACATTCTAAGCCCTCCACAGACCCTGCTCTCCCACTGCTCACCTGTAGCTTTCCCTCATTACACCTTCCAATTGCCCCCTCTCACTCAAGGGTCCCCTGCTGTCCCACCGTCTCCATTTCTGTCTGCTTTACCCTCCAATTCTCTCCTCGATTACCACCATATTTTCTGTAACTTAATGTTTCTCCTGCTACTTTTCTCCTTTGCCATTCTAATCTACCTCCATTCAACACTACCTGCTCCATGCCCATGGCTTTTCTACTGAAACCATCCCCCTGCCCATAGATTTTCCCATGTAACCTGTACCTTTATTTATCCCTGTCCCTGCAGCATCTCTTCAGTGCCCCTGATAGGGTGCGCTGACCCCTCAGACTGCAGCTCTTCCCTCGAGGAGGCTGCAGATGCAGCAGCTCTCAGCCGCCTCAGATACCCATCAGCCTGCATCCACAAGCAAGGTAACACTCCTTCTGAACTGGGACTGCTGTGGCTTTCGGATTGGCTGCTTCTCCCAGAACAAGGCTCTCCATTGACTTGCTTTTCTGCCTAAGCTTCCAATTGGGCGATTGCTATCTCCTGCATCAAGTCTGAAGCTCAGGCACCCCCAGTGCCTTTTCTCTGCTCACTGTTCGATTTAAAATTTTAAACTCTGTGTGAGCATCTTCCAACTACAAATGTTTCACCCACCACCCTCCCCTGCTCCTGGTACTCTTAAATCAACTTCCCCCTTTTCTGCCCTCCCTCCTTTTGCCAATTGGCCTTTACATGATACCCTCTACCGTACAGGCACAAGCTCATCTTTTCCCCAATCCCACTCCTGTTTTCCTGCCTAGTTCTCATCCCCTACTTCTGACTTGTCCCACCACTACTCCTGTGGGTGGTGATCTGCCCTGCTGAACTCTCAGTCTTGCCTGTTCGGGCACATCATGAAGTCCTCTCTCCTGCTCTGCATGGCTGCTGCCCTGCTATGTACCCTCACACATTTGACCTCACAGTCTCTATATTATCCAATGATCAGGCCACCCTCCTCCATTTCACTAAAATCTCAAGCAACCTTAATCCTTCACTCTCTCTTTTCACAAGGTGTGAACTTATCCCTTTCAGTACTCACGATCTGGCCCTCCTCCCCAATTTTGAGAGTCACCTCTTGGCTGCTTTCTTTACTATCTTTCCCTCCCTATCACTTATAAGTGCTCCACTCCCCTATCTCCATTTCTGTCTCTCTCCTCCTTCTGGGTGGAGACATAGAACCAAACCTGGCCCTCTTGCAGTGTCAGTGGCTCAGTAGGTAGCACACTCACCTGTGAGGCCAGGAGATCAGATGGCTGTGGGTTCAGTTCCACATCTGGCACTTGGGTTAATATCCCAATACTGACACTGTAGTGCAGCATGGGAGTGCTGCACTTCTGAGGTGCCGATCTTTGGATGAGACATTAAACCGAGGTCCCATCTGCCTGGATTGATGGTAGTTCAGGTGGATGCTAAAGATCTTATGGCACTTATTGAAAAGTGTAGGGAATTTCCCCTGTGTCCTGGCCAAATTTTTACCATTCACTAAAATATCACCAACAGCTTAATCTGGTTCAATTTCAGTTGCTTACCATCGTTGCCCCCCCCCTGGAGAATCCCTGAAAAAAGGGACTTCTAGGCCCAGTGGGCTTACTAGGTCAACAAAAAATTCAGTTCAATTCAACACTGCTGCACACCCACCTGCAGCTTATAGGCCACTTCTCCTGTATTAAAATTGCCCATATGAGCGTATGCAGCCTCCTACTAAATTCCCGATCTTGAAGCATGGCTGTCTCTCTATCAACCCCATGTACTTTGTCTCACTGAAACCTGGATTAAGCTGCACCACTCTGATGCTCTGTTCTTACCCTCTGGCTACTCCATCCTGTGAAAGGACTGGCCAGGCAAAAAAGGGAGGTGGTGTTGCTATCCTTATCAAAGAACAGATCTCTGCCTCTACCTCCCTCTGTGCTGACAGTGACTCTCCCAATGAATGGCTTATTGTTGAAATTAAGCTTGGTGAAACTAAAAAACTATTCATGGGCAGTTGTTACAACCCCCTGAATAGAGGTGTCACTGGCCTCAAAGCCCTACTGTCTGAGTTCAGGTCTTTCTCCCCTTCTAGGGAAGATGTCACCCTAGGAGATCTTAACCTCAACTGGTCGGACACCCTTGAAACCGATTATGTTAACATGCTTAAGCAGCATAACCTGTCACAAATTATCACCCTCCCACTCGACTCAACCCTCACACCTCTACTCACCTCCCTAATTGACTGGGTGATCACCAATTGTGTGGATCGTATTATCCATGAGGGCACTGTGTCTGGACCCTAACTGATCACTCCCCTACCTTTGCCATCTGGTCCTCTAAGCCCCACACCCTCCCAAATATGTAGCCCTCCCAATTTTAACCACCCTGACACCCCTGATGATCTTAGGGCTATAAACTGGCAGGGCGATATGTCTTTACTGATGTATCCTTACAGTCACCTATTTCACTGACATTCTCTTGGCTATCTAGGACTGCCACTTCCTTCTACCACCCAGAGATCCGAGGTGGCAGCAACCATTGGATCTCAAAGAACTCCTCACCCTTATGAAGGAGAGGACAGAAAGTTGCATGTGCATAAATGAACCCCTTCACCTTCCCTATGGCAGGAATACCAGCAGCTGTGCAATCGCTGCAAGATCTTAACTAAATTCTGAAACAAAATACTTCACCAACATACAACATCAGTGTTTTGGCAATCCCAGAAAACTCTGGGACTCCATCAATTCTATCCACTCTCCTTGCACTGGCAGTACCAACATCCAACTACCCTCCACCACCCGCACCCTGACAGACCCTGCCAATTTCACCAGGGTGCTCAACAGAAAATTCTCTGACCTGTCTGCACTCCTTGAGAGCTACCCCAACAGCCTTCCCAAGCCAGGGACCACCCATTTCCCCACCCCTCCTCCCTCCCCCGACACCACCTGCACTCTACTCAGTCGGCCCCTGACCAGGGCCTGCTCCCATCCACGTCCTCCTCCTCCTCTTCCTCCTCCCCTCAACAGACACCCACCTCCAGCCATGCTTCTACTTCAAGAACATCCCCCAAGGATATCTACAAAATCCTTAGGGCCCTACCAATCATGGTGGTCTGGGATCCGACAGTCTCTTAAACTCATCTTACTCTGTCATTGCCAAACTCTCTCCTTTATCTTCAGCCTTGCCCTTACCTCAACATGCTCCTCCTGGAAATCTGCCAGGATGGTTTCTATATTCAAATCTGGGGACCCCTCCTGTCTGACAGCTACCTCTTATCAATTCTTCTCCACTTTAGTAAGCTCCTCGAATGGGTTGTTCACCAGCAACTATCTGAGTACCTTTTAACCACAACATCCTGCAACACCAGTAGCATGGCTTCCATAGGCTTCACACTACCACTACTACCCTAGCCCTATTCACCAATCATAACCTCATGAACATGGACCAAGGGCATGCAGCTGGTGCAGTTTCATGGACCTATCCAAGGCCTTCGATCTTGTAAACCACCATCTCCTCCTCTCTAAGTTACACTCTATTGGCTACTCTCTCGGGAACTACCAACTGGTTCCAGAGCTACCTGTCTGACTGATTCCATTCAGTGTGCATTGGCTCTGCCACTTCTTCCCCTCTGCCTGTCTCCTCCTGTGGTTCCCCAAGGCTTCATCCTGGGCCCCCTACTCTTTACAATATGTGTTAATACCCTCATCTCTGACAGCCTATCATGTGAGTCCCTCCTCTATGCAGACAACCTAGTCATCTTCCACAGTGCCAAATCCCTCCCACATTTCCTCTGTCCTTCACGCAGAACTACTGTGCCACCCAGAACTGGTTCTCTTCCAATCTGATGCTGGTTAATGTCAAAACAAAGGCTATGCTGTTCAGGTCTAAACCTTACCTAGCCAGCATCCAGAAAGCAAGATCTTCTCTTCACATCCTCCACCAGATGGACCCCTGGAGTGATACCTTCCTCCAAGTACCTGGGAGTCACACTTGATTCCACCCTCTCCTTCACCGACACATTAATCTTGTAGTCTGGAGGATAAATCAGAAACTTGGTGCGCCATCGTGTTAAACCCTATCTAATACTGAGCTCACCTGGCCATAGCTCTGGGCAACCTACTCCCCATCCTGGACTTCTGCTCTCCTATCTGCTCCCGTGTCCTCCTGCACTCTGGGGCAGACTCTCGACCATCTACAAAGCATATGCCGCTTTTGCCTATCTGCCTCCTATTCACAAACCATTGCATCCTATATAACTCTCTATGCTGGCTCCGCCATAAAGCTGGTTTGATTTACCTTAGTTGCCTCACTGACACAATCCTTCATTAGTGGCCCGCCCCTCTTTTTCCCCTTTATGAGCATTGCACCACACCGAAGTATCTTTGGTCCTCTGCCATCCACAGCTGGTGATTCCAAGAACCTCCACTAAATTGGGTGCCAATGTCCTTTCTGTTGTGGCCGCTCACTGTGGAATACATTTCCCACACCCTTAGGTCAACCAATACACATCATACTTTTAAGCTGAACCTGAAATCCTGGCTCCTTGCCTGGAAACTTGACTTCCACCAGTAGACCCCCTTTTCTGTTCTTGCCCTTTACCTCTCCTTTTCCTCAATCACCTCCTCCTCTCTCACCTCCTTTGCTTGGTCTCTGGGCTTGTCAGGCCTCATCTCCGGATCATGGGGCTTGGGGTTTGTGATACCTTGCTTTCCTCATGATGTTCGACTTACTCCTGCCTGCAGTTTGCTGTTTGCATTCCCTACCAGTATCCATTTTATGTTTTCATCTACCTCTCTCTTCTGCTTTCCATACCTGCTTTGTCCTCATTATATTCTAATGCTATGTAACTGCTGTGTTATTTTACACTGTACTATTGCCTGTACCTGCACTGTGTAGATTTACTTGACATTGCTGTTTTATTGCTCTGTATTTTTTGCTGTACCTACACTGTGATGCTTGTATGTATTTGTGCCTTCTGGCCTGGGTCATGATTGTAAATGGTCCTTCGGACCAGCACACCTACCCAGTAAACAAAGTCCTAAATAAATTAAAATAAATAAATGACAGTATACATTTCCCTGGGTTAACTAGAAACATCTAGTACAACATTTATGCATTCAACCAGATACATCTCCTTCAGGAATGGGGTCATAATGTCACTAGACATTATGCCGCATACAAAATTCTGCCAATACAGGCGTGATTTTATTCACAAGAAGGCAGCCTGCCCTCCTCCTCAGCTGGCTGCTCTTGTGAATGAAATCATTCACTGCTTGATGCTTATATAGTAGAACAGCTGATCACGTGATTTCATTCACAAGAAGGCAGCTGGCCGAGGAAGGCGGGCTGCACCATATGCCTTTTTAAAACTTCTATTTAGAAGCAGGGTGCAGGGTGCGAGCCACTACTAGCTACTGGGGTGGGGATGGGTGTGTGTGTGTGGGGGAAACAGTATTGAAACTTGGCGGCTAGCACTGGAGGTGGATGGGGTTGTACCATCACCCATTGGATTTTGCTTCTCTTTTCTTTTTGTTATTACAACTTGGTTGGGGGAGGGTTTGGATGCTATCTGAGGGGTGGGGGAAGGGTGTTCTTTCTTATCTTGCCAGATCTGGGTAAGGAAGGGGTGGGGAAAATTTTAGTATTTTTATAAAAATTAGAAAAAGTGCCCGAATAGAATATTCGGCCAAATATTCGGACACATGGGCTCGAATACCAAATATTCGGCTGAATATTGAAGAAAGGTATTTGCTATCCTACCAAATGGCATGGTGTTAAATTGGTACAGTCCTGTAGGGCAAAATGCCATTTGCCCTGGGATTCTGGGGCCATGGGTATCTACCAGTATCCTTTTGTAAGATCCAGAGTTATAATATATTTTGACATCCCTAGTTTTTCTAGGATATCATCAATCCTGGGCATAGGATACCTATCAAAGGCTGATATTGCGTTGGCCTTCCTAAAATCAAAACACAATCTGATCCATCCTTCTTTGTTGTCTAAAACCACCATAGGGTGGCCAGGCACTGTTGGAAGGTACAATAATGCTATCTCTTCCATTTTCTGTACATCTTGTATCACTTTCTGTCTAACCCTTACTGGCAGTCTGTAAGGCTTAAGGTGTTTGGGTCCCCATGTGTGACAGAAATGGAGTGCTCAACTCCTTTAGCTCTCCCTGGTGTATTTGTGGAAAACATTCTGAAAGTTCTGTAACACAGTTTGTAAGCCACCCAACTGCTTAAGGTTCAGCTCAGGGTTTATCTGGACTTTTGCAATTCTCAGACTTGTTCAGTCTTTTGCATGCTATTTCTAGCTCTGTTTCACCTTGATCTAAATGTACATACCATGATGGGGTCAGTTTCTTATGCCATTTATGTAGCAGGTTGGCATGGTATATTTTAGGTGACCTTCTCCTGGCTTTTCTAACTCAAAATTCACCAGTTCTGTCTGTCATAATTGTGTAAGGCTATTGCCACCTCATCAGTAGCTTGTTGCCTGAGGAAGGCAACAAAGCAACTTCTCTCCAGGCTGGGATGTCTTACTCTGGAGTCCTTTGCCATACCTTTGCTTCTGTTCTCCCAGACCTCGCCTGCTGTTCTGATAGGCAATTTTTACATATCTCACCAGTCTTTTCTTTAACTTAAACATAGAAACATAGAAACATAGACTTTGATGGCAGATAAGGACCACTAGGCCCATCTAGTCTGCCCATTCCTCTACAGGATGGGCTGCAGATCCTAGTTAACCAACAGCCTATTTCTTCCTACTCCCACAAGAATTGCCTTATGTCTGTCCCATGCATTCTTGAATTCTCCCACAGTTTTAGACCCCACACCTCCTCAGGAAGGCTGTTCCACTTCCACTACCCTCTCTGTGAAATAATACTTCCTCACATTGCCCCTGAACAGCCCTCCTTCTATCTTTAAATTGTGTCCTTTTCTGAAAGATGCTACCCTCTTGGACTTTGTTGATTCCACTGAGGTACTTAAAGTTTCTATCATGTCTCCCTCTCCCTTCTTTCTCAAGGGTATACATATTAGCTCCTTTAGTCTCTCCTCATATGGCTTCTCTTGCAGACCTTGCACCATTTTAGTTGCCCTCCTCTGGACTGCCTCTATCCTGTCTATGTCCTTGCGGAGATGGGGTCTCCAGAACTGGACACAATACTCCAGATGGGGTCTCACCAACTGTCTGTACAGAGGATAACAACTTCCTGTTTTCTGCTGATGATGCCTCTCCTATACATCCCAGTATACCCCCAGCCCTCCCTACTGCCTTCTCACATTGCATGCTAACTAGGTCATCTGATATGATTACCCCCAGGTCCCTTTCCTTTTGTTGTTGTTATTACCTCCCCACCCATTGTGTATTCTTCCCCAGGGTTCTTGTTTCCCAGGTGCATTATTTTGCACTTCTTTGCATTGAATCTAGCTGCCATACTCTGACCATTCCTCCAACCTTGCCAAATCCCTTTTCATCGTTTCCGCCTCCTTGTGTATCAACCCTGTTGCAGATCTTTGTGTCATCTGCAAAAGGCATACTTTTCCTTCCAGTCCCTCTGCAATGTCACTGATGAAGACATTAAAAGGACTGGACCCGATCTGAACCCTGCGGTACCCACTAGTAACCCCTTTCTTCAGAGTGGACTCCATTTACAATTACCTTCTGTGTCCTGTTGTCCAGCCAATGTTTTACCCAGGCTACCACCCTGGGTTCCACTCCCAGGCTGGTTAATTTGACTATTAATCTTTTGTGTGGGACTGTGTCAAATGCCTTGCTAAAGTCTAGGTAAGCCATGTCCACAGCCCCTCCCGGTCTACTACTTTGGTCACCCAGTCAAAGAAATCTATTAGATTAGGTCTGACATGACCTTCCGCTATGAACCCATGCTGCCTTGGGTCCTGTGCTCCACTGACCTCTAGGTACTCGACTATTCTTTCCTTCAAGTGACTCCATCACTTTCCTACCACAGAGGTCAGACTGACAGGTCTGTAGTTCCCTGCCTCTGTCTTGGACCCACTTTTGTGAAGGGGAATCACATCCGCCTTCCTCCAGTCCTCGGGTACCACACCATCCTCCATGATTTATTAAAAAGAGTAGCCAGTGGTTTCACTAGTTCCTCCTTAATTCTTTTAGAATTCTGGGGTGAATTCCATCAGGACCCATTGCTTTGTCCACCTTCAGTTTTAGGAGTTCTTGCAGAACCCTTTCTTCTGTGAAAGGACTGGGATCGACCCCCATCAAGAGTGCTTCTGTTAATTGGATTAGGCACCCCCTCCCTTTTGTGAATACTGAGCAGAAATATTCATTCAGTATTCCTGCTTTTCACTGTCCCCTCTGCCCACCCACCGTTCATTCTATTCAGCCTCACTATCCCTCCCTTTGTCTTTCTGGCTCACTGATGTACCTATAAAGGTTTTATTCCCTTCTTAACTGAGTTGGCTATCTTTTCCTCAGTTTGGGCCTTTGCTATTCTGACTTCCCTCCCTGCTTCCTTCTGCCTTAACTGGTACAGCTCTCTGTCCTGCCCCTTCTGTGTTTCATATACTTCCGAATGCTATCTTTTTCTTCCTGACTTTCACAGCCACCTCTTTTGAGAACCATAGTGGCTTTTATTTCATTTTGATCTGTTTATTTGCTTCACACAAAGGCTTGTTGCCTCTGTGATGGCAGTTTTGATAATTCCCCATTGTTGCTCCACACCTCCTTCTAGCCTGTTTGCTAGTGCTTTTCTGAGGCACTCTCCCATCTTGCCAAAGTCAGCTCTCCTAAAGTCCAGTACCTCACTTTTGTATGGCTTGACTCTGTAGCTGAGTTTAATGTGAACCACACTGTTTGATGGTCACTTGTCCCCAAATGGCAACCCACTTCTAGATCTGAGATCCTCTACTGCACCCATTTGAGAGTCACGAGGTCTAAGATTGCTCCCTCACGAGTGGGTTCTGAAACTAGTTGTCTAATGCCTGCCACCTGTAGGGCATCAAGAATGGCCCTGCTCTTGGATGTAGCTGCAGCAAATGTGCTCCAGTTAACATCTGGCATATTCAGGTCTCCCATCAACAGTATCTCCCTTTCTCTGCCATTCTAAGAATGCCTTCTATCATATCCTTGTCCATTCCTTCCCCTGACATGGGGGTCTGTACCTAACCCCTGTGCGGATTGTGGTGCCCTTTCCAGTCTCCAAGGTGACCCACAGTGCCTCCTCTCCTCCTGTTTACACTTTTGTTCAGTTGCTTTTATCCTTCCTTTACATAGAGAGCTACTCCTCCCCTCTTCTCCCCTGCCTTTCTCTCCTGTAGGTTATGTACCCTGGTATGTTAACATCCCAGTCATGGTTCTCTGTGTACCATGTTTCTGTGACTGCTACGATATCCAGGCATCCTCTTCCATTAAGGCCATCAGCTCAGGGAGCTTGTTGCCCAGACTACGGGCGTTGGTACTCATTACCCTCCATTTCCTGATGGCCTTACTTCCTTTTGCCCCATCCTGTCCTTCTTGCCTTTGTCACTTTCTCCATTTACCCCTGCTCTTCTCCTATCGACACCTCTATGTTGGTGTTCGCCACACTACTACCATGATTATTTGGGGGCTAGGATTTTCCTGCTCCTTTCCAGTGCCTCCCCCTTAGCTAGTTTAAAAGCTTGCAATGAAGCATTTAAACCTATCACCTAGGATCCTGGTTCCCCTCCCGGACAGATGCAGCCACATCATGCCAGTATAGGCTTGCATCACTCCAGTCGGACCCCAGTCCCCAATGAGAAGCCAAATCCTAAGGCTCCACACCAGTTTTCAACCACTGATTGAATCCCATGGTGTGGAACACCTAACCTCTCCTATGCCATAGATGGGTAGCACCTCCGAGAAGGTTACCATCGTGCTACTTGACTAAGGCCCCTCCACAATTCCACAAACTCTTCCTGCACTTCTCTAATCCCTTCTTAGCCAGATCATTTGTCCCTAGGTGGACAATGACATCCAACTCCCTCCCTGTGCAGCTGCTCTGGCAATCCTGAAGATTCGGCTCCCTGTCCCTCAAGCCATGGCGCCAGGCAGGCACCTTACCTCCCTCTCCTTCCTCCCCAGTTCTACCTTCTTAACAATGGAGTCCCTACCAGGAGTTGTTTCCTTCCTGCAGGGTCCCCTGCCACCCTCCTGTGGGTCTCCTTTGTGGAGGTTCCCAGCATCCTTTTGGTCTCCACTGTGGATGCCTCCATAGAGGAACCACACTTTTCCAGAATGGCATAGGAATTGTGGAGAGGTACAACAGGAGGGATAGCCTCTGTTCCACCACCTCACCTTCCCTGAGCCCACTGTGGTCCAACCGCTCCTCTTTCTTGGCAACCTCTGAGGCAATGGCAGTGGCACTGGTGGTCCCTGGATGGAAGAGGAGGTCCCACAAATCCTGGCCAACTCAGCCTGGAGATGAGCAACCTCCTCCCTCAGCCCAGAGAGGTGCCTGCAGATGGGACAACACCGCATCCTCCAGAACATCTCCCGGAAGACTGCTGCTCCACAGCCACTGCACTGCACCACTCCAATCATGTCTTATTTCTGGCCCTTAACTGTTTGCAATCTTTACTCTTTCCTCTGTTTTTTCTCTCTTCTCTCTCTCTCTCTCTCTCCTTACTTTCTGCCTGTGTGCCCTTTAAGCTCCTGATTGTCCTGTTCTGAGACAAGTATATCCTATATTTCACAGTAGACCACTTATTTGCTCAGAGGCAGACCTCCAGCAGCTAGAGGGGCCGGAGAGCTACTCTTGCCCTTCTAGGATGGTGGGTCCTTGGTGGTTCTGTAATCACTCACTTCCTGCCCCAAACAGGAAGTTCCTGTTGTCAGTCAAATCCTGTGCCTATAAAAATAGAACTAGCTTTGGGTGGGGGTGGAGGGGAGCAAAGGAGGGCAATATAGTCCCAGCAGAGAGTCCAGTCACACAGCAGTCCTTTCTCCTGGTGTTTTCTGCCAAGCTACTAGCAGAAACTTTCTAAGGCAGTCTTTAAATGTAGCTTCCTTCTAGCTAAGCCACCCACCTACTTACCAGATCTTTCTATGTCCATAACTTGGCCATATAGTCAAGAACATTAGTATGCCCATGCCCTTCCTTCCTGTCAGTGCTCTGTGGTAACATCTAGGGCCTTCAGATTTCTCCCATATAATAAAGTAAAGGAGACAACTCTGTAGGTGCCAGTGTCACCTCACAGTAAGGAAACAATAAGTATGGAAAAAACAATTCCCAATTTCTCTCCTCCTGCACAAACATTTTCAACAATTGCTTTAATGTTTTGTTAAACTTTTCCACAGGTCCTCTGTCTGTGGATGGTAGGGGAGGTCTGAATAGCTGATACACCCAACAGATAGTAGAACTGTTTTAACATCAGTACATTCAAATTAGTACCCTGGTCTGTCAGGATTTCCAGAGGGATCCCCATCCTGCTAAAGATTTTAGCTAGCTCTTCTGCAGTTCTCGGGCAGTGGCCATGCGGTGAGGAATGGCCTCAGGGTACTGGGAAGCATAATCACAAAATAGCAGTATAAATGCATTTTTTTAGCTTTTTCAAAGTGGACCCACAATGTCCCTAGCCACTCTTTCTAAGGGAGTAGTAACAACAGGTACATGCTGTAAGGGGACTCAATCTTTTCCTCATTGTGCCACCCTTTGTCAATTAGGGACAGGTAGAGCAGTTTTGAGCCACATGATCTTGCACAGTGGACCAATAAAACCTAGTTAGCAGATGATTCGAGGTTCAGTCCCTACCCTCGTGACCTGTCATAGGGATATCATTGGCCAGGTAAATCAATTGCTCCATATATTTCTGGGTCAGTACCAGTTGATCTACCACATCTCCTGTCTTGAAGTTGGTACATTCATGGTATAACAACCACCCTTAGGGATATATTGAGGCGATCTTGTTGTATACCCTGTCCCACCTGTGAAAATAAAGGGGTTAATGTGGTGTTCAATTTTTGCTCATTTTGCAGATCATACCCTTTTAAAACAATCACAAAGTCTTGTGGTATATCTGCATGTGAGTCAACCCACTGTTTCTTCTCCATCTTTGCTCTTCTTTGCTTACCTGGTTCCCAATACAATTTGTCATAAAAAAAAAGATAGTGGGGAGTTGAGTTGTTTTATTTGTGCCTTGGCCCTAGTAGCTACAGCCACAAGAGGTTCCTTTGCATGTGGGTTTAAAGCAGTCTCTCAAATCCTGGATGATCTTTCCCAATAATGATTGGCACGGGAGGCTGGGTTCAAGGCCCATAGTCACTTCAAGTGTCTCTTGCGCCACTATTATTTGTAAAGAAGTAGTAGGATATTTATGGACATCCCCATGCACATACTGTAAATAACAGCCTTATCAGGGCCTTTTGGATGAGTATCATCCACTACATCTGCTCGGACCAAGATCTGGTGACTCCCAGAATCAGCAAGCCCCATAATCTGTTTTTACTAATCCTACGGCTGCAGTATATTCCATGTTGTCTAATGCCAAATGCACTGGTTCCTGTCTTTTGTTACGGCAGTTCCTATCAATATGTCCATTCCTTACAATAATGGCATATAACATCCGCTAATATACTTTGCCCCTCTATGAGGCCAACATTCTGATCTAGCAGGGTATTGTTTGTCAAGTCTAAAAAGGATGGCTTCTTACCGACCAGCTGCCTTGGTACCCTCTTGACATGGAAGGACGAGAAGCCATATAGTCCTCTATGAGGGTAAGTGTTCTTTCCACTGAATCTGGCTTATGTCTTTAACCCAGATCTGCACCTATATTGGCACAGGCACCCCCATTCAAATGACATCACATCTTATAGTAACAATATAAAAGAATTGGCTTTTCATCTGATTAGCGTTTGGATCTAGTTAGGGACAGCAACAGTATATCTGTAGCTAGCTGCCCTTTATCTTCATCCCCACCAACTCAGAAGAAGGAATAAAGCAACAATAAAAAAACAATGGCACATGCTGTTGTACTACACTGCAATGGCAATTCAACACTGCAGCATCTTTCTTTCTTTAGCAACAGCCTGCTTCTTACACAGACTACACTGTCAGTCTGTATTTACATCACGCTGTATTTTATTACATTTTGCAACTATCTGCTGGACCATAAAACAGGAGGAGGGAAGAAATGAAACAGAAAAATAGGAAAATACACTTAAGGAAGGTCAAGGATGTGTACTGCAGGTGGCCATCCTGACAGTAGAAATAAAGATTTAAAGATCAGAGTAGCGAAAGAGGTGCTGTTGCAATAGGCATAAAGAGGGGTAAAATATCAAGCAAAGCAAAAAAATGACGGTCCTGAATTCATCAGATTTGGCTTCCTATCATACCTCCCACTTCAGAAGAAAGCAGATCAACCAGTTTCTCTCCTTGCAAAATACCCTGGAAGGGTTGGAGTTTCAACCCACCCTCTTCAGATACTCCACCCCAGGATGCCCACTTTTTTTTTGTTGTTTAATATGTCGTAAGAGAGTCAACTCTGCTTAAACAGATAACATGGCATTATACATTTCCTGGGGTTAATCAGAAACATTTATACAACATTTATGCAAGCAACCAGATAAATCTCTTTCAGGATGTATCTCTGCCCCACAGCGAGGCAAGAAGTCTGCATTTTTGTTTTGTGACCCTGCTCTATGGGTCACTGAAACCAATACATTTGTAGAGCTAGGTACCAGCGCATAATCCTGGTATTTCTATCCTTCATTTGATTTATCCGTCATTAAAGGATAGTGATCAGTGACCACCACAAACTCAAATCCCCACAGATAATACTTTAAGGCCTCAGTTGACCAATGCATGGCCAAACATTCCTTTTCAATTGTAGAATACCTCTATTCTGCTCATGTAATTTCCTGCTGACGTTAATCACAGGATGCTCCTCCCCGTCCACTGTATGCAATAATACAGCCCCTATGCCAGTGTCAGAAGCATCTGTGTGAACTTCAAAAGGTAGATGGAAATCAGGGCAGGCTAATCAACACAGAGGTAGAACAGAGGATAGCTTTAGTCTTCCAAAACACCTCATCGCATACTGAGATCCATTGAACTTTATTGGCACACCTATTCTTTGTCAGGTAAGTGAAGGGCTAGCAATGGTGGCAATGTTTGGGATGAAGAGGCGATAGTAGCAGGCTAACCCTAAAAGGATCTCACATGTTTCTTCATGAGTGATACAGGGCTATTAGGTACAGCTTCCACCTTCCTTACATCTGGCTTCGCTTCTGCCATTCCCAAAATTAAATCCAGATACTTTGTTTCTGTCCTGCAACTGCACATTTTGATGGGTTAATGGTTAACCCAGTGTCTGTAATGGACTGGAGAACAGCAGTCAGATGTTTTATATGGGGCTCCCAGTCAGGACTGTAGATAACTACATCATCTAGATATGCCACTGATTATTCTGTATGGGGTCTTAATATTCTGTTCAGTTACAGTTTCATAGTTTCATGGTTAGATATGAATTCAGTAGACAATGATGCCTTTTAATGAATTCACCACTCATGTATCATGGGTGGAACTCAAACTTTTTTCCAATGTAATTATCAAGCCATTGTTTGAATATTGTTATAGTTTTGCTTTCAACTATCTGCTGTGGAAGGGTGTTCCAAACATATATTATTCTCTGTGTGAAGAATTTGGTCCTTTTAATTGTTATACATTTTTCACCCACTAGTTTATAATTGTGGACCCTTGTGGATATATTAGTTTCATGCAATACGAGACCTAATATTTATTTATTTAGTTTTTGTTGACCAGGTAAGTGCACTAGACAAATCCTGCCTATTTTCAGGCATGACCCGGGGAGGGGATACAGATGAATGCCAACTGACTTTGAACCAGATTAAGCTGTTGGTGGTATTTTTAGTGAATGAGAGAAATTTGGCCAGGACATTAGAAATTCCCTACTCGATAGTAGGGGAACAGGTCATCAGAGTGCAGGATGGCCACTTGAGCAAAGCGCTGAAGCAGGCAGATGTCTGTTTGTTGTGGAGCTAGCCTCCTCTCCCGATGCAGCTACAGAGGCTAATCATTAAGTAAGCAATATGTTGGAATCAGACGAAGAATACCAAGATATCTTTATTTCCATGGAAGATTTGCATCTTCCAAAGGAGGATCATGAAACAGAGATTAAATCAGAGAAAGCAAGCAGCAAACCAATGCCAGAGAAACCGGAGGTAAATGAGGTCATTTTCAACAAGCAAAACCGGAAGAAAACGCGTGTTCTGTGATTTGCAAGATGCCACAGAGCTCCCTGTCAAACCCAGCAGTAGGCCTGTCAGTGCTCCTGATGACGCAGGAACTTCAAAGGCCGCATCGGAACAGGGTGAGTCAATTTCAAAGCATTTCAGCACTGCGATTATCCCAGAGGTACATGTTTGAGCAAGGCTGGCAGTTCAATCGTTGATGGAAACGAGTGCCAAAAGCTGGTAATTAAGCAAGAAAGAGGAATGAATTAGTAAATGCTGTTAAAACCTAGTTTCTCATGATAACTGTACAGCGGTTCATTTTAAACCTGACTCAGCTTTCTCCTCAGACATTAATATGCCGATGATGAAAACTGCAGGGTTTATTTTTAAAGCACCTGCAAGTGTGCAGGATAAACCTTCTCCAATTATTTATAAATCAGATTCATCCTCACAAAAGTGCTACAGACTTTATGCTTCCAGGTGCAGAAATGTCAAAACAGCATCATACTTCCTTTTAAACTAAAAACTGGAGTAAAACTGAAGCTTTGGGTTCTGATATAGTGCTGAATTCATTCCCTGCTTTTCCTGCAGAGACATGGTCTACACAGAAGGCATTAACTGGGGCTGGTTGGAAGCAAGCCCCAACTGGTACATGGGTCCCTGATCATACTTGGGATTCAGACTTTGATCTCACTCAGTCTTCACGCCGCTTGGAAACCAGGTTTTTCTCACAATAAATATCAAGCGGAGAACAGTAAGGACAGTGACAAAAGGAATCAAGACCTGCTATACCTGAAAATGAACAAGTAGTTCTTAAAGGATACCTAAACATCATTTTGACATCAAACTATTCAAAAATCTGACTCTGTAGGTGACTAAAGGAAAGGCTGCTGTATTCATTAATGCTAAAACTACATTTACATAGTTTACCTAAATGTGGTTCCAGAGCATTTGAAAATTGTAAAATCAGCCTTCCAATTTAAAAAAACTCTTATCTGCTTCCTAAAATGGCCACCAAATGTGTTATGTGATGACATCATTGGACTCAAAGTCAAGAGATATATGGCTCTCTATAGTGCTAACTAGTTCTTTTTCTCTTTGTATAGAATTGTTTCACCCAATGGTCAAAACCATGTACATTATTTTGTATAATGCACATGTTAGACTATGGTTCTGTTCATTTTGTTTACTTTAACATGCTGAAAATGTGTTTTAATCCAACTGACTTTCTCTGTGGCAAACCACAGTGCAGTACAAATCTTGAATAACCTGGTGGTCTAGTGGTTATGGTGTATTCAGGATGCTACAATTGGGGTGCTGGGGTGGTGTGCATGCTTAATATGCACTTTTTAACAGTTTTATTAAACCTTTATCTTTGCTGCTATTATTCTTTTCTAGTTCATTTTGACAGAGCCTACAAATGTAATCCATAGTTTGAAAGCAAACATTTGTACAATCAATAAAGCAGACTTCTTCAACAAAGTGAAATGCAGCAGCAAGCAAGTACATTACTATGTGGGGGAGTGCAGCCACACCTTAACCACCCCTAAAGCCACCACTTTATTGTAGCAATGTTCTTGTGCAGTCCAATGTTACAGTTCATATTTTCTTGAAACTCAATATATACTTGTCTTGTCTTATTTTCCATGGAAAATAATAATAAGAATCAGCATTTATATAGTGGTTTTATACACATTGTATCCCAAAATGCTTTACAAGCAATACTAGACTGGTAGTGAAGTGACTGAACGTGTAGTGGCAGCCATTTAATACATGAATTTCACACACAGCCTTGGACAATTGCATGAACTGATTTTATGGGAAGGGAATGTTGGCCAGGACAATGGGGTTAGGTAATGATCAAGGTACTGGCAAGCGCCACATGCTTATTCTCATATTAATCTGCTCATATTTCTCTCCTTCTGTCTTCCCCTTCCCTGAATATAGCAGTGCCTTGGAAGAGTAGCCTTCTCAGTCCCCTCTGGTATTCATTCTTCACTATTTCTCCTCACACTGAAAACTGGTGAGCTCATCATCACTCTCGTCATGAACGCAAGCAGTACAGTCCCCATTTTATTTTGACCTGTCAGATATAAACAAATCTTTCCAGCAAGTTAGGCTCATAGCAGCAGGGAACAAGGAATGATGGGCTTTCCTATCCTTAAAGATCTAGGCTACCTTTGATTAGGCACTATTAAATGATGGGTGTGCACATCATTATGCACGTCATTTAATGGTGCCTAATCATAGGTGGCTTAGATCTTCTTTGATAAGAAAGCCTATTTTTCCACTTGTGCCATGCTGCAATCAGCCTGGCTTACCAGAAGATCATGTTTATTATTCATATGTAAATATAACACAGGAGACTGTACTAAAGACATTCATGATGTGGAGGGTAGTGAACTCACCAGTTTTTGGTGTGGGGAGCAGGTGAAGAATGAATGCCAGAGAGGACTGAGGAGGCCATTCCAGCAGGGTACAGCTATATTCAGGTTGGTTGAAGACATGAAGGAGGACGCTGAGCAGATCACTGTGATATCTGAAATGTGGGTCTGTCAGCATCGTGATCACTACCTGACTGTGGATGAGAGTAGCCAGTGATGACAAATACTCAGAGTGGCAGGGCTGCACCTAAACTGTTACTTGAATTCAGTGTAGGAGATTACCCTCGGGTGGGGGGATGTTGACATTTGTTAGGACAGTATCCAGGGAGTTGTGTATAGCTCATTCAAGATTTGGAAGGCGGTAGCCAGCCAACTCGCATTGTGGAGTACAGCACAGAAACGCACTGGAGAAGAATTGTTGGGAACTGTCCTGCAGGGTTCTGCAGATCACTGGTAAAGGAGTAGACTGACACTGGAAGTCAGGTGGATTCGTTCAAGGTATTAGTATGCCTCTCCTGCTAATAATATTGTTATCCATTGTAAGTGAAGCACTTGTGGAGACATGAACAGCAGTTTTCTGGTGGGTCATGATGCTTATTGCTTGGCCTCCAGGAAGACCTAGTTGTTGGTTAATGAGGTGGGAAAAAATACAACAAGGAAGTGTACATACTACCTTCACTGTGCAGAAGGGTGGTGATCCACTCAATGTTTACTGTGGGAGCAGACGTCAAACATTGAGAATGTGGACTGGAGAGTGATTTGGGAGGCATTTTTACAGTGCCAGCTGATGATGCATATCAGTATAGCTGTGCACAACTCTCTGAGGTACAAAATTACAATCTGAGATGTGATAATTTCTCTTCATGAGACCTGAAGCTCATGTGCGCCTATGCAGCACTAAGGACAGGGTATGGATGGTGAGGTGTTCAACAGAAGGCAGGTTAGGTAGGGTTCACGTGGAAAAAGAAAGCCTTATTTGTGGATCAACTAGCGAGCATGAGCTTTGGCACTGAACAAGGCTGGTACTTTGCTGTGTGACCCTAAGTAAATCAGACTTCCTTGTGCTCTGAGGCCATACCTGTAAACAAGATTTCAGCTTAATGTGTCTCTCCTGGTTAACAAAAACAAAATTCAGTGCATCATATAACCACTAGATCATCAGGTATTTGCAGTGTTGTACTGTAATGCAGTTTGCCAAAGAAAAAAGTCAGCTGGATTGCAAAACATTTTCTGCAAGTTAAAGTAAACAAAATGAACAAAATCATAGCCTAACATGTGTACTGATCAAAATAATCCACAAGTTAATACATGGTGTGGATGATTCTGGTACAACAATTCAAAATAAGAGGAAAAGAAAAACTAGTTAGCACTGTAGAAATATTTGTGGATCTCTGGCTCTGGCTCTGATGATGTCATCATGACTAATCACTTAACACACTTGGCAGACAGGAGAAGACAAGGCTGTTTTTGAATTGAAAGGCTGCTGTTTACATTTTTAAAAGCTATGAAACTGCATTTATGTTATTTACATAAATGCGGTTTTAGCATAAATGTAAACAGCAGCTTTTACTTTACCTCGATATGAAGCCAGATTTGGAGTTTGCAGTTTTAAAAACTGCTTGTTTAGGTACCCTTTAATGAAAACCTTAATCCTGGGTCTACTTTACAGAATAAAAGAAGTTTTCTTGGATTCAGTCCACACTTCTAGCCCTCAGCAAAGCCTTTGATGTTGGAATTGTTTTCTAAAGTCAAAAGGAAGCAGCCCCAGAAAAACGAGTCCGTGATCCACTATAAAGGAGGCCTTGAAAACAGACCAGATAGATATTACATGGGCAAATGTTTATTGAAAGACTCTTTGCATTTTTCTCAAAAGACGTTTTTTTATAAACATATCTGGGGAAGATAATTTCGATGTTAGTTTTAGATCTGCCTATGCCTTGGATTTATTTTGGGAAAGGTATGGTCAGGTTAAGTTTTCCTACATGGATTCCTTCTTAGTGATTCCCTAACTAAACCCCTGATAAAATAGTAACTATTATGTTCAGGAATGAGGGAGTCCATGTAGAGGATATAACTTACTGGTAGTCACAAAAATGTAAGGTTCTGAGTGCCCTGAACCTATTCTGGATTCAGAGCAATTCTGGACAGGAGGGAGGAAATAAAATACAATTAAGGCAGAGTGATACAGATAGCGAACATGTTCCAAATTCTTTATGTTGGGCAGAGATCAGGAAGTCTATTTCTATGGGGCCAGCCAGAGCTTGTTACAAATCTGGTTCTAGGACTCACCTTTCAAGTGTATGTGATCATCCTCTGTGTGCTAACTGTGGGAGATTGGGCATATCACAATGCAATGTGCAAATCACACTAAATGTGACCTGTGTGAAGAATATGGCCATGTTTTTAGTGAATGCCCATGGGCAGCAAAAATAAGGCCACTTGTATAAGTCTGGACCTGCTGATTCAACAAGCTCAGGAAGCAGCACAACCCTCCCTCACATTCCACTGACTCAATGGAGTTGCCCCACAAACTGTTAAGATTGACACACCTGACAAACATAATTTGGATTCAACAGACACCTATCATGCATTAGTTATAGTTAAGGAGGAACACATCCAGGTAGATCCTCCTAATCTATTGTGTTGCTCCCTGTCTGCTATGTAGATCCAGTAGACATCACAAAAGAAGAAGAAATTACAGCCCCCTCCCCTATGCCTCGTAGAAAATCATCTAGGATACAACCAAAATCCCCCACAATTGAAACTAATAACTCCTATGCAGCTCTGTTCACTACATGGGGGATTCAGAAATGGATTTAGGAGAGTCTGATTCACAGAACTATATTCAAACATCCACTATACTACCTACAGAGGATTACAAAGAAAGAAAAGGCAGAAAAATAGGGCAACATTCTGCATGGTTAAGTGTCAATGACTAATAGAAAATGGGGTTCACTAAATACTCATAGTCTATTAAATCCATTTAAAAGACAGGCACTATTTCAGTTCATTCATGAGGAAAATATTGCAGTGAGTTTCTGCAAGAAACATGGATGTATTCCATAGAACAAATATCCATTTTTAGAAGGATTGGCCCTGGGGACCATCCTATTGGTCTTTGGAACTGATAAAGCGGATGGTATAGGTATTCTATTTAATACTTTTGATTTTTACTGTTTAAACTAATAGATCTTATACCAGGGTGACTATTAATATTAGCTGGTAAATGGAATAACATACATTGTAGATTTATTAATATTTATAGCCCACAATCAAAAGCAGACAGGGTAGTTTGCATGAAAGCTGTTCAACCTTATTTAGTAACTTCAGCCATGGTTTTTTGGGAGGTGATTTCAATTGCAGTTTAATCACTAAAACTCAAAATTATAAAAAATATACTGCGACTCAAATGCCTTAGTTTCCATAATTAAGACTGCTGGATTAGTTAATTGTGTCAACTATCTGGCATATGGGCCCACTTTTACTTACATAAGAGGAAAACACAGACCACCATTGATCATTTGTTAGTTTCTCTGTTAGTCCTGATAGTGTCTTTAAAGATTAAACCAGCTGAGTTTTCAGATCATCTTATGATGGTTTGTACACTAGAAGTAGCAGGATCAAGGGTTCATAAGCAGAAGAGATGGAAGTTGAGTGCTTCAGTTTTAAATGACTCACTAGTACAGTTAATCATTCCAAAATTATTCAGGCCCGTCTATCAGTAGTTTTTATATGAAAATTTAGGGACTGATGGATAGACCCCAAACAGGATTTATGTTCTTGGTTGGTAAAAATATGAAAAGTCTTTAAGGAATAAAAAATTCTTCAAATACCTGTCACTTAGGTATCAACTGCAGAGATTGATAACTTACTCTTATAACTTACTCTTACACTTCTAAATTAGATTATTCTAATCAGATCAATTGTATTAAAGCAGAAGTGAAAACATTTCAATACAACAGAGCACAGACTATTCAAGTCATGCTCTCCTCCAGTACCAAGAAATCTCCCATAGGTGACCCATTGAAGCATGTAAAGAAATAAAGATTCTATGGTCATTGAATTTCTGATAGATGACAAAGGGAATAGAGCTGACTCAGTTGAACAAATAGAGAGTTTAATTACTAATCTTTATAAATCTTTAGAACCTGATGATCTCATTTTACAGCAGGATATTGACTCCTTTTAAACAAATTAAATCTACCCTCTTTTCCATGAGAGGATCATTTCTACAAACTCTCTACTACTTTCTGAAATTGAAGGTGTGATACAAAACTTAAAAAATAATGTTGCACCGGGTTTAGATGGGCTAACCAATTTTATTAAAGTTTTAAGAACGAACTAGAGGAGTGTCTTCTAAAAGTTTTCAATATTTCATAGATTCAAACTTAATGACAGCTTCTTTTACAGATGGTCTCTTGATATATATTTTAAATCTAGAGATAGACATAACATAAAAATTGGAGGCCTATCACATTATTAAATTCAGATTACAAGATATTTACTATGCTTTTAAACAATCGTTTGAAATCTTATGCCAACATGGTAATTTCACCTCTCAGTTTTGTGGTCTCCTGACAGACAAATACAAACAGAGATAATGACAATAAGTGATGTTATAGAACACTTATCACTGAGAGGTATCAAGGTTGTATTATTGCAGCAGATCTTGAAAAAGCATTTGATAGAGTTCATCTCCCTTTCCTATTTATAGTATTGAAGAAGTCTGTATTACCTTTAAAAATGCTTAATGTTATAAAACTACTTTATAAATCTTATTTGGTATTCCTCTTTATAAAAGATGAGTCTTCAAGAAGATTTCAGCTACATACAGGGGTAAGGCAAGGATGCCCCCTGAGTTCCCTATTATATGTTTTCTCCTTAGACCCATTTTTAGTTACCTCACTACCTTCCCAAGTGGTATGGTATCATAGGGATAATCCACAATTTCAGTTACACTTGCAAGCATGTGCATATGATGTATGTTTATTTTTTCAGATCACACACAAATACATAATTTTGATAGGATTTCAGCTTTTTGCAGAAATTTCAAATGCTAAATTAAACATTCAAAAAGCGAGGCCTCTTTATTAGTGGTGGGTGAAGTGACTCAATTCGCTCCACAGTGATCCAGCGGAGTGAAGGCGAGTCGCAGTGCTGAAAGTGAAGAGAGTACCCGGCGCTGCAAATGGGTAATGTGAAGTCCATTGAAAACAATGACTTTGCATTACTTCATATCTCAAACCACTACTCATCACTCTTAAGGTGAAGTACATTGAAAAAATGTATTTCCCCTAACTTCACCTTTGTTTTAAGCTCCAAAGGTGAATTTTGCAGTGTTTCATGGGATTTCAGGTCACATGGGCTCTAGGATTGTTCTTGCAGCTCAGTTTGGGGTAGTGTGTAGGAAGCTGTAGTAGATAATCTGCTCTGAGAGCTCTCTGCATTCAAACCTTCAAAAAGCTGTTAAAAAAGCCTTTTGGGTAATTTGTTTGCTGAAACTTTAGTTCAATTATAGGAAACCCTCCTGTGCTTCGTATCATCGAGTATTTATTGTTGTGTATAGATTTTGAATGTTAATGTACAACATTCAGTCTGTGTACTGAGAGACAGTGGAAGTGAGCTTTGAGAGGGTGTATCTGTGGTATAGGTAGATTAACTTGGAGAAAAGAAAGTATTTTCTGTTTTGGTGATATTTTTCTTGTTTAACTGTGTAAATGTACACACAGTAATATTTTCAATATTTCTTGCTATTTTTTGCTGATTGTTGTGGTGCAGCAGTGCATAATTTTAGTTTGTTTAAAATATGTGGTTATGTTACTGAAGTTTTCAATTTGCTATGCATTACTTAGTGTGTGTGTGGTATGTGTGTGACACGTGTCATCAAATCAGACACCTTTATTGTGCCACATAATAATTTCAGCAATGTGAACCTGCTATCCACTGCAGCTGTGTGATTTTTGTACTTCTTTGTGGTATCTTTACCAGTACTAGTAGTAGGGACTGTTACTGCAGCAATACAGTACACTGCCCCCAGCACGGCCCACCCCAACTGGTAAAGGTATTCTTTTCTAGATTTGAATTTCTGATGATGTGCACTGGTTAGGTGTTGTGCCTTTGTGTCTGCATCTCTTCAGTGCATAGCCTAATCTTAATCTGTCCATGCATTTGCATCTTTTACAGCCCAATCTCCATCTGTAACTTAAGTCACAGTTGTTTCTTTGGCTTCCTTCAGAGTACTGGACAGGTGTAGTGCTTAATTCTGCATGATCACTGTACTCATTAATATGTTTTAAGTCAGGACCATCATCACGAGTCACTCATGATACAAATCACGTTCTTCATCATCACAGTCACAAATGCAGTCACAAATCACGATTCACGATCATTCACATTACGAATCATATACATTTTTTCTAGTTACTTGGATGTATTGTAAGCCTGTTTTGTAGTTTCTCCAGGCTTCACCACCCCACCATTGTACTCATTGATACATGTTTTTAATTCTGGGAGTTTTAAGCTACAGCTCATCAGGGAAGTTCAGCCATAGGCGGTAAGCATTCACATTTCTTTATCATCACGGTCACAAATGCAGTCACAAATCACGATTTACGATCATTCATGTTACTAATCACAACATAATTTTTTTTCTAGTTACTTGAGGATGTTTTGTAAGCCTGTTTTATAGTATCTCTCCAGGCTTCACCACCCCACCATTGTACTCATTGATATGTGTTTTAAGTCTTGGAGTTTTAAGCTACAACTCATCCAGGTCCAGGGAAGTACAGCCATAGGCATTCACGTTTCTTCATCATCACGGTCACAAATGCAGTCACAAATCATGATTTACGATCACGTCATGAATCACAACATCATTTTTTAATAGTTACTTGTATGTATTGTAAGCCTGCTGGTCACGGTGCTGAACAGGGATGGGATCCATACCTGGGCCCGGGGAACAGGCACATCCTGCTCAGAGGACCTGGTGCTGGACTTAGTGGTGGTGGTGGTGGTTCAACTGCCTCGAGTCAGGACAGGAGGCGGTGCTGCGTCCTGTTTGGGGGGCACTCACAAGTTTTGAGCGTTCCAACAGGAATGGGCACCCATGCCCTCCACACATGCACATGGTAGAATGCTTACCACTACCATGCTCTCCCAAAGCTGCCCCATCCCAGACATTCCCTCACCCTGGTCCATCTCTTTCATTGAGCTCCCTCAGTCTGAGCAATCACTACTCATACTGTCACACAACACACACACACAGTCACAGACAAACAACTAACTACTTATAAAGGTAAGAAAATAAAATTTACAGAAAGAACAAATTAAGTAAAAGAGTACAGAAAGACAAAAAAATTAGCTTTTAAAAAGCTGTTGGGTCTAAATCAAAGTTTAAATCTCCTCCTCACTCTGATCTAAAGTATCAGCAGTCACAAAACACACTACTCTCTCTCTCCATCTGCATAGGAGAAAGTAAAAGTGTCTGCTTGTATTACTCACTTTCTTCCTGCCTAGCTAAAGAGCTTGTGACTTACTGTACTGTAAGCCATGTGATGTGTGGGGGCTGCCAAATCTGAAACACCAAGTGGATCACTGAATCCTAATGAGAACACGAAGTCCATTAAAAACAATGACTTACGCCTTACTACGTTGCCATTCTGCCTTAACGCAAAGTGGTAATGTCGGCGAAGTGAGCACTTTGCGTACCCACTCCGGCGCAGAGTAGCAGCGTGAAGTGCCCACTTCGTTCACTTTGCCAGCAAATTTTAAATTTGCTGCATCTCTACTCTTGATAGGTGCAGATATAACTGCAATTACACTTCAAAATGGGATTCTTATATCAAGAGAGCCTATTAAAATATTAGGTCTTTTATTTGGCTCACAAAATCTTCCTGTTGAGAACTGGGAAACAGCAATTCTGAACATTGAAAGAAATGTAAATAGATGGAGACAATGGAAATTGTCTAAACTTAAACAAATTTCCATTATGAAACAATATGTAGTACCCTATCTACAATTTGTAGCTATCATTTTCCTCTACCATCTCATTTAGAGACCAAAATTTATTGTAATTTTTCCAGATGTTATGGGGAACAGGCTGAATCCAGTTAAAGGTGTTATTCCTATTTAGAGGAAAAAGGGGGCCTGGGCATGCTAGACCCCATAATCTTTTTCCATGCTTTATTTTTTATCCATACAATAAAAAAGGCTTACTGACTTCTGTAGAAGGGGAGGGTCATTGGTAAGGCTGGTGTTGGGAAGGTATTTTTCAGTATGGCATAATTAGGCCCAGACAGCAAATCCTCAGGTACACATCCCTATGTTTTTTAAACCAGCTGTGCAAAAATTATTTAAGTGCCAAATAACTAGGATATAATACTAAGAAATAACGTGCATACCCTCTATAATTGGATTAAAGAGTATACACCCAAAAGATCCTTGTTTTAAAAACTTCCCAACAGCTCAAAATAGGTTAATTTTAGCCCAACTGAATGATTTAAGACTTCCAGGTTTATGTGGGAAACACAATGGCTAACCACGTATGGGCTAATAAATGTTAGGGGTAATGTTAAGTATAAAGCAAAGAGGAAAGGAATTGTCCTTATCCAGACTGCATACATGAGGAAGAAACTATGGAACATTTTTCCTACACAGTTCCTATGCTCAAAACCTATGGATTTATTTGGCAAAGAAATGGCATTTGAAATGGCTTGCTACCTTAACTTATAACATATTAGTGATTGGCATTTACCCACCAAGTTTTTATATATATCATAACAGTACTTTGGGAATATTATATACTTAAAGGATATACAAGTATATGATTCTGTGAATGTAAAAAATGGTGGAAGGGTTTTATCATTTTATTAAGTATAAATAAGAATGCGAACAGGGATTATCTGAACTACATGTATCTTAATATAATTGTGATATATGAATCCTCTGTAATATAGAGCTTTTATGGAGATTATGAGATGTATGATTTACTTTGAGTTGTACCTGATGTTGATTATTTCAATAAAACTCCCTAATCTTTTCGATAATGCCATGGGATCTTTAATATCCACCTGAACTACCATCAATCCAGGCAGATGGGACCTCGGCTTAATGTCTCATCGAAGGCACCTTAGAAGTGCAGCACCCATCTCATGCTGCACTACAGTGTCAGTACTGGGATATTAACCAAGTGCCAGATGTAGGAACTGAACCCACAGTCCTTTGATCTCCCGGCCTCAGAGAGGCGAGTGTGCTACCTACTGTGCCTACTGAGCCACTGGTATTGCAAACATTAATGGGTCTCTGATTGCTTTATAGGTTAGACAAAGATCTGTACCTCTGGATGGTAGCAGGTGCTCAACTGAGACCAAATGGCATGGTATTACACTGGTACAGTTCTATAGGGGTACAAAGGATGTTATGTCCTGGGATTCAGGGTCCAAGGGTATATTCCAGTACCCTTTGTAAGGTCCAGAGATGTAATATATTGTGCCATCCCTAGTTTGCCTAGGATATCATCAATCCTGGACATAGGATACCCTCAAATGCTGATATAGCGTTAACTTTCCTAAAATCCAAATACAATCTGATCTCTCTGCTTTTGTCTACAACCACTATAGGGAAGACCAGGAACTGTTGGAAAGTACAAGGTACAATAATGCTCATATGTTCCATTTTTGTACATCTTGTATCACTTCCTGTCTAAACCTTACTGGCAGTCTGTATGGCTTAAGGTGTATGGGTCCCTCTTGTGAGACAGTAATGGAGTGCTCAACACCTTTAGCTCTCCTGGTGTATTTGTGAAAACATTCTGAAAGTTCCATAACACAGTTTGTAAGTCATCTAACTGCTTAGGTTCAGCTCAGGGTTTATCTGGACTTCCTGTAATTCCAACTTCTCTTGTCTTTTGTATTCTATCTCTAGCTCTGATTCACCTTGATCTAAATGTACATACCATGATGAGGTTGGTTTCTCGTGCCATTTATGTAGCAAGTTGGCATGGTATATTTTTTAGGGGCCTTTTCCTGACATTTCTACCTTGAAATTCACCTGTCCTGTCTGTTGTAGCATTGTGCAAGGCCATTGCCACCTCATCAGTAGCTTGTTGCCTGAGGAAGGCAACAAAAGTAGAACTTTCAGGATGGAATGTCTTACTCTGGAGTCCTTTGTCATACTATACCTTTGTTTCTGTTTTCTCTGACTTTGCCTGCTATTCATATGGGTATTTTCTATATATCTCACCAGTCGTTTCTTTAACTGGGCCATATAGTCAAGGACACTGGTATGCCCCAGGCCCTTTCCTTCCTCCCAATGCTCCTTGGTAACATCAGGGGCCTCTGGGGTTTCTCTTGTATAACAAAGCAAAGAGAGACAACCCTGTAGATGTCCATGGCACCTTGTGGTAGGCAAACAATAAGTATGGTAAAACAAGTCTCAATTCCTGCTCTCCACCTGCACAGACTTTTTCAACATTTGCTTTAATGTTTTGTTGAACCTTTCCACAGGTCCATCTGTCTGTGGGAGGAAGGGGAGGTTCAAACAGCTGACACACCCATCAGATGATATAACTCTTTTAACATCAGTGCCTTAAAATTACTGGCCTGGTCTGTCAGGATTTCTGGAGGGTTCCCATCCTGCTAAACATTTTAGCTAGCTTTTCTGCATTTCTTGGGGCAGTGGTCATGCAGATGGGAATGGCCTCAGGGTACCGAGAAGTATAATCACATAAAACAAATATAAATCATTTTTCCTTTGAGCTTTTCTCAATGGGCTCACAATGTTCATAGCCACTCTTTCCAAAGGGGTAGTAGAAAGATAAGGATTCAATCTCTTTTCCTCATTGTGCCACCCTTTGTCAGTTAGGACAGGTATTGCAGTATTAAGCCTCATGATCATGCATGGTGGGCCAATAAAACCTAGACAGCAGATGATTCAGGTTTGGTCCCTCACCTCATGACCTGCCATAGGGATATCATCGGCCAGGTAAATCAATTGCTCCATATATTTGTGGGACACTACCAGATGATTTACCGCATCTCCTGTCTTGGAGTTAGTACATTCTTGGTATAATTGGCCACCTTTAAGCACATATTGGGGTGTAACTTGTTTTATACCCTGTCCCACCTGTGAAAATAAAGGGGTTAATGTGGTGTCCAATTTTTGCTTATTTAGCAGATCACACCCTTTAAAACAGTCACAAAGTCTAGTGGTATGTCTGCATGTGAGTCAACCCACTGTTTCTTCAGTTTCCTTTTCTCCGTCATTTTTCTTCTTCCTTGTCTGGTTCCCCATACAATTCTTCATCAAAAGAAAACAGTGGGGAGTTGTTCTATTTGTGCCTGGGCCCTAGTAGTTACAGCCACAAGAGGTTCCTTTGCATGTAGGGTTTGAAGCAATCTCTCAAATCCTGGATGATCCTGCCAAAAATGTTTGGCACTGGGAGTCTGAGTAGAAGACCCACAGTCATTTCAAGTGTCTCTTGTACCACATTTTTTTGTAAAGTAGTAGTAGGATATTTATGGACATCCCCATGCACACAAATAACAGCAATATCAGGGTCTTTTGGTTGGGAACCATCCATTAGATCTGCTCAGACCAAGGTCTGGTATATCCCAAAATCAACAAGCCACATCTTCTGATTGGTACCAGTTTCTACAGTTGCAGTATTGTTGTCCAATTCCAAATTCACTGGTTCCTGCCTTTGTTAGGACAGTTCCTATCGATATGTCCATTCCCTTACAATAATGGCATACAACATCTGCTGATTATATTTTGCCCCACTATCAGGCCTCATTTTGATCTAGCAGGATATTGGTGAGTAGACATAGGAAAAGGAGTTTTTGGTACCAGACCAGCTGGGGCAGGCTTGGTGTCTTGGTATTCTCTAGACTTGAAAGGCCAAGCAGCCATGTAGTCCTCTATGAGGGTAAGTATTCTTCCTCAGATCTGGTTTATTTTGTTCAATCTAGATCTGCACTTTTGGGAAAGATTTGAACAAACTGCTCATTGATTATCAGTTCCACAATATGGTCTACTGTCTTGACACTAAGCTGTAGCCATCTGAGGTACAGTTCTTTTAGTTTGGCATATGCCTCCTTGGGGTGTCCAATAATTGCAGTTTCAGGGACCAAAATCTGTGTCGGCATGTCTCTTCATTAATATCATATCAGCATAGAATGTCTTCTTTATCCTTATCATAGTTTTTCAACTTCTCATCCACTCAAATGGCTGTAGGCCAGCTGGGCCATTCCAGTCAAATAAGATGCCAACCTTATTACCATTGGTATCTTAGCCATGCACATGTCCTGGCAATATGTTCAAAAGTTGTAATGTATGCCTCTAAATTATCAGCCACTTTAGGAGCTTGCTGACCTCTTCTCATGGTGCAGATGCTACATCCTCTTCGGCCTCGGGTATGTCATCCTCAACTTCAGGCTTGGTTTTGCTCCTGGCCCCTAGGTCTAATCCTGGAAGATAACTTTCACCCATCTCCTCTGCCATTGCTCTGGTCCAGGTAGGTGACTTGTCTTCCACATGTTTATCTTTCTGCAACTGCTGTTCCTGTGACATTTGCCTGGATATCTGGGCAATATCCTTGCCATATCTCTCTCCCAACCTAGACGCATTTGTGTCCCACTGCTAACACCATTCTTGTGAAGGTTAGTGGGTGAGACAGATGTACAATCTCAGGTAAAAGTGTAGAATGCATTTTGTGATATTTGTTTTCAAAATATAAACAAAATAAACATACAGAAATGAAATAGGTGATTAGTCCTTCAGTACTGCAAAAACAGTGAAGCATTCTTTGGTGCACAACTTCCAGGCTTAGTTCAGCCAAATAGATTCCTAGCACATGCAAACTTGCATGTACTATGAGATGATTCCTCCATGACAATCAGGTCTCCACTGACTGACTCATCTGTTTTGCATCTCAGGAGGTAGGCTTTTATACCTGTCTACTGATGATGTCAGCACCATGTGACCTGTCTGACTTACAATTCTCTAAATAAACACAGACAGGCTGACATGGGATCATGATATGTCTTTAGAAAATAGAGTATAGCATGTTTGCACACCTAGATTATTACAGCATCTCTTCATTTTCCTTAAAATCAATGTTACTGTCTAAATTGACACAAGCCCCACCCCAGTCAAATGACATCACATTTTATGGTAACAGCATAAAAGAACTGGCTTTTCTTCCAGCTTAGTGTTTGGCTCTTTAGCTTGGGGACAGCTACAGTATCTCTGTAGCTAGCTGCCCCTCTTATCTTCATTCCCACCTACTCAGAAGAGGGAATAAACCAACAACAAAAACAATGGCACATGCCATTCAGCTACACTGTAATGGGCAATTCAACAGTGCAGCATCTTTCTTTTTAAACAACTGACTGCTTCTTAGACAGACTACACTGTAAATCTATATTTACATCATGCTATATTTTATTACATTATACAGCTACCTGCTGGACCATAAAAACAGGAGGGAGGAAGAAAAGAAAATACACTTAAGAAAGGTCAAAGGGTATGTACTGCAGGTGGCCAACCTGACAACAGAAATAAAGATTTAGAGATAGAAGTAGAGAAAGAGATGCTGTTGCAACAAGCTTAGAGAGGGGTAAAATATCAAGCAAAAAAGAATGATGGTCCTGAATTCATCAGATAGAGCTTCCCTATCACAGTGGGTCATAGGCCAGAAATGACCTGGGCAGACATCCTCCACTGCAACTGGATTGAACTCAAGCCACAAAAATGGAGAGCCTACATTCCATGAAGAATGAACACTGACAGTCGATGACAGACTTCTCTGGAAATCCCAGTCAGATGGTGGACACTTTGTCTAAAAGATCCAGTTAAACTCCACCCATTTTCATGGAAAAGGCTCTACAAGACTGCAGACAGACTGGGTTTATTAGTCTGTCCACAATGTTGAAGAGATGAGCCAACCAGTTCCATCCAGCGGTAATCACCTTTGACAAGAATGAAGATTTTTTCAGGTTTATTGCCCACTGATTCTCATTGTAGTAAGTCATCAGTGGCAATTTCTCCTCTTCTGACTGTGATCTCTGACAACAATCCTCCAACCTCTTAGTTTTCATCCTCCTCAGGTCCACATGTCCTTTAGTTGTCATTCAGGTCTGCAGAGAAATCTGCTATGAAAGCCTCTGTTATGGCTGTTTTATTCCTGAGAGACCTGTCATTACAAAGAACTGCTCTAAGGAGAAGTTGAGTTGGCTGGTCCATTAACCTCAAGTTGAGTGGAAAACTCAGGTGCCCAGGGAACTGGGATTAGGCTGGGAGGACCCTTTCAAATACCATCTACTCCTCAGGCATCTACTGGATGCCACACTCCTGATTTTACCCCGAGTCCACCCATGAAGCAGCTCTACATTGTGAATAGTGCCCCCAGAAGATACCCAACCTTCTGCAGTGGTTGAGCACAGTTTCAGGCAAGGTATGACAGAACCCACCAAAGGGCAACACTCCCAAAGCTGCTCCACAGATCAGACAAAATAAGGTCTGACTAAACACATAAAGGAAACACCCCAACAATAAAATAAAATAGAAATATGAAAAACAACCCACCCCACCTGCAGAACCCACAATATTCCCAAATGAATTACCCTTAAAATCGAAGGATTAACCCAAGCATTCACACAACATTCATACAAATAAAGAATAATATCACATATTCATTAATAACCCAATGCACTCCAACATAAAATTACCTAAATTCAAGACAGTCGGTTTAGAAAACAGTACAATAAATGGTTGGTGATACAATACTTTGTGTGCTGAACATACTAATGATGATGACAAAAGTCTCTGCTTCTAGAGAAAAGTCCAGAGACAAACAGTTTTAAATTGCCTCACAGACAGTCCTCTCACAGCAGCTGTAAGAGCAAAATATATCCAACTAGCAACAGTATCAATGCATTAAAAAACAGCAAAAGAGGTTCGAGCCTAGAAATGTGAAGAAGTTTCAGCCTGTTACCTAAAGCAGAGTTAAGAGTTATTGGAGCCATCATCAAACCTTAGAGAGGAGCAGTGAATCAAACCAGTCTAGCAGATTTCACATTTGGGCACAGATTAACGTGGAAAACAAGAGGAATGCCCTCTCACTGTGAACCCCAAACACACATCAAAGTATTCAGACAGAATGGTAGGGCTGCTCACTGCCACTGAATACCTCACTGAAAAGTATTTACTCGCATCAAAGGAGAAGAAAGGATGCTCTCACCACCATTTCTCTCCACAAAGGAATGTTGCTGAAGCAAGCTCCAAGTAAAAGATGAGATCCAAGCAGACAAAGAATCCTGTAAAACTGTGGTGGCACTCTTCAGCATGGCTTGCAAGACCAAAGGAAGCTACTATGAAAATATAGTCAGGATCAATCAGAAAAGAGGATCAAGCAGGAACAGGATCCATTGCTACAAACCAGGACCATGGCTCCTCCATGCAGTTACAGCTTAATATGTTTTTAATAAATCAGGCAGTATTCCTTGAGAATAACAAAACAGCTCAGTCGGAAGGCCAAAAGAGAGAAAATAGACTAGGAACATCAGTGGTCAAACTACACTGATGAACTGGCTGATTGAGTGATAGTATGTGTGCTGATAAGGACTGCAGAAAATGGTAACACAAACACCCATACAGAATTTTCTATTGTTTGTTAGACTCTCATTTGGTACTTCATAAAATCAACACAAAATTTAAGACTCAGAACTGTGGATAAAATAAACTAAAAAAAGTAATCCAACTAAACATGGAAAATAAACTGGATAAAAGTAAAACATAAAAACAGAACTATAAAACAGAACTACCAAGCTCATGGACTCGTGAACTCAATGCTCAAGACAGCATGAGTCCTGCATGGCTGCCATCTTTCCTGCCTTTTTCTTCCTTTTTCTTTGCAAGTAGCCTGCGGTCCACTTGCCAAGAGTGCTGCAGGTCATGCACCATGTGTGGTTATGCAGCTGCTTAGTTAGTTGCTGCAAGGTCACTCATGAAGTCCATTGCATGTCTGGCTCAGTGAGCTGATGGGCTAATGTGGGAGGGGCAGGTCAAACCGAAGAAAAGTAATGGATTTATTTTTATCATAAGTGACTCCTTAAACAATCTAGAATATGTAACAAAGCCCACAGCTAGTCAACCATGATGTTGGTGTGCATTGGGAAGGGATTATATAGCAGGAGACAGAAGGGTCTCTCTCTCTCTAGGTTCACCAACCCGCATTAACAGGTAATTTGTCGATCGGCATTACAGCAATGGCACAATGCCGACAGCTGGCATTGTGCCATCAGTGAAAGACAGTGTTTTCTGTGGGGAATTCACCCCTGCACTCTCATGCAGGGGTTTCTGCCCCTGCCCCACATTTTAGATTATCAGCTTTGAGTTGGAGTTATTTTGGGGAGTGGGTGAAATTACTAAAGAAAGCAGTGTTGAAATACCTCAGACCATTACAGTGAACTGCTGAGTTTGTCACTGTAATGGTCTTCATGGTATTTCCATCACTGTTTCAATGGTATATACTCTCTCTCTATAGGTCACCAGTAATGCCACACCTGGAGTACTGTATCCAGTTATGGAGCCTCACTTGAGGAAAGACAAGGACAGGTTGGAAATGGTGCAGTATAGAGTAACAAAATGATTCACAGTCCTCATGACAAATCATATGAGGATTGACTTACAGTATGCCACTGCACATGTACTCACTGGAGGCCAGAATCAGTATAAATTGCCTAGCTTAGTCAATAGTACTGGATCTAATTTTCAGTTCAACATACAGTACTCAAATTGTTCACTGTGGTCTCATCCCAGGCTCATTTAGTGATAACTATCTGATTGTTTGTATTGGGGAGCAAACCAAATCATTTAGAGTTCTTGTAAATGTTTGACTACCTAGGTTCATCCCTGACCTGGAAAGTATTCAACAGGATAGACTTCACTTCATGATACGGACAATATCTGGGCTTTTTAAAACATGAATTCCTTGAATTATGCAAGAGACATGTCTTGCTGTGGAATAAAAAGTTAAGGTGGGAATGCAACATGGTACTCTGTCAGTTTATATTATATAAACTACAGAAACAGAAAACAGTGCCTGGTTTGAAGCGAAAAAAGTCAAGCAGCCAAACTAATTAGGAGTTATTTTAGCACCTGAGGAACTCCATATCTGGAAAAGATGGGCAAATCACAATACCCATAAGACAAGTTCACAGATAGTCATCACTGTAACCCTAGACACTTCTGAAACTATTCAAAAGACTGTACAATCCAGCTAACTTCATGTTTTGTGACTCTTTGCTCTATGATGATGTGCAGGTCACTGATCTACTGTAGACATCATTACTGACAATTTTATACTTTTTTTTGTAGCTGTGCTCTGTCAGTCACCATATGAGGGGAAGCAACTACTTAAGCCTATTGGGCCAGATGATTTGTCCCTTCCTAACAATGTTTGCCCCAGGATTCATAATGGCTATGCCATTGAGAAGCCAGGTCACACTCACCTGTTTATCTCAAGGTCTGAACTCGTGAAACTATTACTGGCAATAAAAACCCACACAAAGCTAATGGTCTGAATGCATCCCTAAAACTGGTGCACCCATTGTCACCTATTCCTTAGTGCACATGTTTAATACAGTATCTTGCTAACCCAAACAGTATTCCCAAATGCATCAAAGCAGGTTCATATTATGCCACAAGTGTGGTGCAAAAATGTAGTATTAATTATCATCCTATTTCCTTAATCCCTGTTCTTGCAAATGTACTGTTCCTGGAGCAGCTCATGGCCACTCACCTAAATGTACTGTATATATTGCCAAAAAGGTTCTTAAACCCCAGTCTGGCTTCACACTATGCACAGTACACTCACAACCATGATAAGGGTAACAAATGACATCTAAACTGACATAGACGGATTTCTAATAGGTAATACAGTATGTTCATTAATCTGTTCAAGGCATTTGACTCTAGATGGTGTACTCCTTCTTAACAAACTGCTGGACATAAACAGTTCCATGATAAGCAGACTCAAAAATAACATAAAAGAGAGAGAGTGTGGAGCCATGATCAACTCAATTCATTTATTATTTTCACCATCCACAACAAAATTACTTGCTTGCCAGTGCTTCATGGCAACACTGCATCAGAACATTAATGTGGGTATTTCTATAAAGTATAAAAAGGATACAATATTTTATTATACAATTCTTTACAACACAGTGGACCATAATGTGGTAAGTATGAAAATGATTATGAGCTGTCTCACCTTTAAGGTGAAACATGGAAACATAGAAGGTGATGGCAGAAAAGAACAATGGTCCATCCAGTCTGCCCATGGGTCTGTATAGAACACCTTGACCTGGCATCGATCTCACCCTGCTCAATGGTTATCCTACTCCTTCCCCATCCTATTCTCTACCAGAGATGACTATCCCCTTCATTCTATCCCAAGTACTCTTGAAACCACCCACTGTTTCTGCTGCTACCACCTCGGCCGCAGGTTGTTTTATAATTCCACCACCCTTTCTGTAAAGTAATACTTCTCACATTCCTTCTGAACCTGTCACCTGTCAATTTCCAGTCATGCCCCATGTTTTTGAGCTGGTGTTTCAGTTAAACAGTTCTCTGGAGTTCACCTTGTTTATTCCTTTCAGGAACTTGAATGTCTCTATCATATTTTCCTGATCATTCTAGCATCCAGTGAATATATATTCAGCACTCTACATTGTTCCTCACAGGACTTTCCTTGCTGGCCCTGAATCATCTTCGTTACCCAGCACTGTACTGCCTCCAGCCTATCCTTGTCTTTTCTAAGGTGAGGGCTTCAAAACTGGACACAGTACTCCAGATGTTGTCTCACCAGGGATCTATAGAGGGAGTAGCACCTCCTTCCTTCTACTGTCAGTACTCCTCCCTATACATCCCAGCATCCTGTTTGCCTTACTGAAAGTCTTCTCACATTGTCTAGCCTGCTTAAGGGTGTCACTAATAATGACTCGAGGTCATGTTCCTTTGCTGTAGTACTGAGTTTTACCCCACCCATCCAGTATATCACCAGGTGATAAACACAATGACCATAATAGTAGAATCACTTGTTCTAAATGGTAGCTAAAGAACACAAATAATGACATTATAAATTTGATTAATTCTATAACTAAATCTAAGCTTTAAAATATGCTTTATAAAGTAATAAGGAATTAATGAATACCTGCAGTTTATATTTCAGCTTATCCACACTGATCTTAAGGTAAGTACCTGTAGTTTCTATCTGAGCTATCCACACTGATCGGAAGATCACTTTTTATTGCAGGTTTACTTTAATATCTAAGAAATAAACATATTGGCCCAGATATTCAAAAGGGTTGCGCCATGTGCAACAAGGGTTGCATGCACAAGTCCTACATTGCGCCATTCTGCGATATTCATCAGGAGGCAGTTGCGCCACTGAAAACAGGTTGAGCAACAGCACAATGCAAATGAATGCATGCTCAACAGGAGGGGAGGATCCATGCATAAACTGCGCAACCCGATATTCAGTCGGGTTGTGCAGAGTTGTGCATCGCAACTAACCTGCGCCTGCACAACTTTGAGCCAAAAAGGATCACGTTGAGGGCCACCCACAGGTGAGCCTGCTGTATTGCAGGGTGCAACACAGCAGCTGCCACCCGTGGCTGGCCCCCAACTCAGTCCCTGTGCCCCCCACCAGCCCGATCATGGGCAGTATGTATCCAGACACCCCCAAACATCTCCCGATGCCCGATCACGGGCAGTATGTATCAAGACACCTCCCCAAACAGCTCACAATGCCCGATCGCGGGCAGTATGTATCAACTACCTCCCCACAATCTCGATGCCCGATCGCGGGCGTATGTATGAATACACTTCCCCCAAACAGCTCGATGCCGATCGTGGGCAGAGCAGAAACAACCCCAGTGCCCGATCGTGAGCAGAATGTAAAAGCCCCTCCCACCGCCTGCCACCCGCCCGCGCCCACCGACTGACTGTCGGTAGGGCTGCCGCCCTTGGTGCAGAGCTATTGCCAATGGGCGGCAGCCCATACCGTATATGACAGTCCAGATTTGTGAATGATCGGGCGGCGGGCGGCAGGCGAGTGGATGCTGCCGCCCGCTGGCTGCCGGGGAGCGGGTGGAGGGGTCATGGGTGGGTTGGGTGGGGGACACTAGACACCAGGGAGATGTTTGGGGGTTGTAACTTGACATTCTGCCGCGATCGGGCATTACAACCACTGGACCACCAGGGAGATATTCAGGTTGGGGAGGGGGGTTTTTATATTCTGCCCGATCGGGCACTGGGGGTTGTTTCATGTTCTGCCCGCGATCGGGCATCAGGAGCTGTTTGGGAGGGAGTGTATTCATACATACTGCCCACGATCAGGCATCGGGAGATTGTGGGGGAGTGTATTCATACATCTGCCCGCGATCGGGCGTTGGGAGATTGTGGGGGAGTGTACTCATACATACTGCCTGCAATTGGGCTGCAGAGTGCTTTGGTCCCCGGCGGCTGCTGCCTGGCAGGGTGGCCAGGTGCAAGTCCTCGATCGGGCGCACTCACATGCTAATGGCATGCAAATGGGGCTATAAATAGATGCAAATGGCCCCCCAAGCGCCTTTGCATGAATTATGGCCCCATTTGCATGTCACCTTTGAATATCGGAAATTTGTGCATGGTGCAATGGTACTTGCGCCACCGCAAGTTTAATGCTCAACTCTGACAACTTGCGGTGGCACAAGTTCCACTGCACCATGCACAGTGGTTGTGGTTGTGAGATATTCAGCGAGTTGCTCAATAGCTCAACTCCTTGAATATAGCCCCGCCACACCCTGCACAACTATTTTGAGCAGCGCAAGGCTTGCGCCTCAGAATGGCGCAGTTTGAATATCCGGCCATTGTAAATAAATGACAAGTCATATATTCAGCCATCTGTGCCTGTGATGTGTTTGTGCTTGCACTGCACAAGTGCTAGGGCTAGTGCCAGTAGCCATTCACAGATATATTCCAAAGGAATTGTGCTGGCTGTAATACATTTGAATATAGGACGCACACACTGCACAAATGTGTTGCACGGGCACAGCACGAACAGCACTAGCACAGTGCAACAAACTTGCATAGCACTGAATATAGCACTGAGGACAGTGCTGAACATATGTGGCAGTGGTGGTGTGAGGAGGGCACCAACAAAAGACACACACCACAGCAGCAAAGGTATTAAAAATAAACTTTATAGTACAAAAATGGCATCAGCCATACAAAAAAAAAAAAAAAACCAAGAAGAAGAACAAGAAGAAGAAGATTGGAGAAAGAAAAGAAAAGAAAAGGACAACTGCCCATGCAGAAGGGCAAGAAAAGAGAAATGGCAATGGCCCATGTAAGGGAAGAGAATTAAAAGGAAAAGGGCAACCACCCATGGAGGGAAGAAAAGAAAAAGGCAACCACCTATACAGATTTGGGGAAAGAAAAAGAGAATGGGTAAGTGCCCATATGGGGAGGGGAAGAAAAGAAAAAAAGGGCATCCACCCATTATAAACAAAGAAAGGGTGCCCACCTGTTACAAAAAAAATATAGGCACCCAAATTCATTACAAAACAAACAAAAATAAAGGTCATCTGCTCGTTAAAGTTTGGCTGGCAGCATAGCCTAGAGGTTAGAGTAATGAGCTGTGAATGAGCTTGCTACATCCAGCAGATCTGGGTTTGATTCCCTAACTTTCACTCTGTATGATCTGTGACTCAGAGGAAATCACTTAATCTCTGCAGTGTTGCCGGGTCACCCCTGAAAACAGACATTTGTGCCTAGTGGACCTTACCCAGTTAACAAAAAAATAAAAGAATAAAAATAAAACTAAGAAAAGTGCACAAACTCATTAAAAACAAAGAAAAGGGCACCTGCCCATTGACAATGAAACAAAGAATAGGCACCCACCCATCATCAAAACAATCGTCCGATGTCCAACAGAATAAAAGGGCTGCAGGTGGTGTTGGTGGTTGTTGTTGCAGTTTCTGCAGCTGGCGCCATAATGCAGTTGGAAGGTCCAGGATAGCCTGGCTGTTCTCCTCTACCATCCTGATCAACATCCATAGAAGCTGGACTTGGTACAGAAGCATCTCGCTCCTAACCTCACGGCTGATGACATCCTGCCACCTTCCTGCAGCACTCCTGACACCTATGGAAAGAAATTCACTGAACTGAGCCAGCTGTGCACACAGAACAAGGGACACAGAAGGTTCATAAAGTTCATAACAAAACTACAACTAGCTGACACATGGGCCCCCATGCGATGCATAGGTGGAGGGAGTCAAACAGTCACAATGGAATGTGTGTGGCATACCACAGACAGTGTTTATGGGCCCTATCTTTAGAGGACTTCACATACGAGTGTACCATGCCATAAGGAACCATGACTGAGCCATACTAGGGACACACTACAAAATATCAGCGGACATATCAGATTTTGAAATGCAGCACATGCAACAGCAGTGCAAGACAGAGTATGATAGGCAGTGTAATGGCCCAAGTGGCTAAGAGTTGCATTCACACCCGCACTCTACAGATGAGGTATTCAGAACACAAGCTAACACAAGCATGCAGGACAACAGATATCATCTCAAGTCACAAGGGAGCTGGGTTGTGGAATTGCCTCAGCTACTACCAAACACTTTTTGTTCAATGCGATTGGCAGAAATGCAAGTGTCTTGTGTGACTGTGCACTAAGAGATCGCAAATCAAGAGCAACCTCACTTGAAATCTGGCTCCAGTGAAGGTATAAAATGGAGTGAGAACAGTAAAATGTCAAGAAAATGTTTAAATTGTTACCCAGAGGAGAAGCACTTTGTGGGTATTCAGTGTGAAATGCTGGCATGTGACTTTCTCTTAGGAAAAGTCGAAACACATTTGCTGTTATAACCAACTGGTTATAACGGCAAATTATAACTGGATTTCTAGGGAAAACAATACACAGTTATTATATTTTATTAACTAAATAAATGATTGTGGCAGCACCCTCCACTACCAATGTTTCACACACTGAATTGTGCACTTTATCAAGATAATGTTTGCCATTATAAAGCACACCGTTCAGTGGGTGAAACGTTGGTGGAAGAAGGTGCAACCACAGTTACTGTTTTTGGCACTTTCAGCCTGGCTCCTTGTGACTTTGGGCTCTCTCTGTGTTACACCCAGACTCATCACCACAATGACTGTTTGTTGCCTATTTGCACTTTGGACAACAGACATCCAAGAGCCACCCTTGTCTGTAACTTGGGCATGCCCAGGCACAAACACATGTGGTACACACAGCACTGCAAGGTTGTAATCCGATTTCTCAATAAATAAATAAATAAATAAATATGGACGGACTATTATGTAACACTGTGTCAGCAGGCAGGGTAACATGTGAGTGCAGTAGTCTTGTATGTGGATGGGCATCTGACACTGTACCATAATCACCACAATGCTGCTGCTAACTGCAGAGCCACCTGGAGACACCCGTCCATCCAAGCAGATGCTGGCCTACCATAGAATCAAGGCTGTCACTCATCCAGAGCCAGGGCAAGACAGTGGCCCTGAGATGACACAGTTGTGTCAAATTTATGCTGACTCTGCCCATGATCTGTGGAATAATCATACTGAGACATCACTGTGTTGGTTAAACACTACCAACAATGCATCAAAATATTGATCACATACGGTAAGGTACATGCAGGGACCAGCAGTGCACCCCCACTTGCCACTGACAACATGCCATATAAGTCTGACTCTGATGGGATGCAAATAAGTGACACCCAGTGTGTATGGCACTAGAGATGGCATTGCTGCAGGCAGACTTCCATAGATTGCTATATAATACCACGGCATGACACAGTGGAGTACTGGTGCAACAGTGGTCCATGCCTACCTCCACCAGACAGATACACATGCATAGTCTTGACCATGTGGCACAACAGACCTGGCTGACAGTGATAGGTATGCCAACTGGGCTTGTGTGAAATTACCACCAAGTCACTGGTACACCAGGTGAGCTGCACAGGGGACACACCACCGCATGCTGTAATGCATGCTAAGGCACAGTATACACACACACACACACACACACACACACACACACACACACACACACACACACGACAACATGGCTGCTGCAGGACATACTCAAAAGTAGACTACACAGACCTTGACACACCACAGTGTCAATGTTGTGACAATGCCCCAAGGGCCAGGTAATTGTCCACAACCACAACTGCATAAGTGCTCCCCACAAGTATGCATGCACCATGGTAAGGCATACATGGACATTTGTCTCCAACCACAGAAACACGCAGCATAGTAAAGACATGTAAAACAGACAGTGCAGAGTACTTATGTGGACGCATGCCCATGGATTGGCCTCGCTAAGCCCCATCATGGCCTGGTATGTCCTGTGGTTGGTTCTGGTGGTGCAATTGATGCTCCCTGGCCCTGGCTTGGCCCTGGTGTCTGTAGAGGAGGACTAAGGAGATATAATTAATAGCATGCAGCAGAACATGTGGCACAGTACCATAAATCCTGAACAGTATAAACACCAATATACTGGTACTGTGCAGAAGCAGCCACATGTTCATGATGCAGATGGCAGGACCTTGCAGCATCTTGTCTTGCCATTATGAAAAGCTGTGGCACCACACATGAACAGATGTGCCATGGCCAAGGCAGACATGGAATGCTATATCCCACTGTTGTAGCTATGGCTCAGCACAGTGTACACCAGTCTGTGTAGTGCACATATCCAGACGCCCTCACCACCCCTCACCAGCATACCCATCCATGTCAGCTACAGGCCATGTACACCCCACAGTATGCAGTAGGATGCATGGAGCACCAGGTCTCATACAACAGAGGCATGAAAAGCATACTTATGCAACAGTAGTGGAGGGATGGTACTATAGGTTTAGCCCATCACAGAGGCCAGTTCAAGAGAGGCACACTCTGTTTAACATAATAATACAGCATGCATTACGTGGCATATGTACACTGGCACCCATGGAGCATAATACGAACAGTGAATACAAAACAGACCGTGGACACATCCATGTGCTGCTGGATATGCTGATCACTGCAGCTAAATGAAGAATTCATGTTGCATTACCTTTCATTCACCCTGACACTGCAGCCATGTCACTGTGGTAGCACACAGCCTTGCTGCCATGGCAGGTACATGCCTCAAGGATCCACAGTGGGTCCTGCAACATACAGGGCACTGGGGACATCCATTGGGAAGTTTTCCCCACACAGCAGCATTGGTAGGATCAGACTATAGAGTTGAGAAGATTCCATAGCACAAGGGACAAAACACGGACACAACAGTGCAGTGCACATTCCCTCATGCACACAACCCAGAAGATATATTATTCTGGAAACAGTACTACAAACATGTCTCCCCAAAAACATAGAAAGAACCTTCTGTACTATCTGGCATTAGTGCCACGTCACACCCAATATCACCACATCTGCTGCAGGCAGCAGTGTTCCCTCAAGGCTAGATCATTGTACTTGTGCCTGCCTTGGTCACCAGTGTAGGTGACCCTGGTCCTGCAGGTGAGTCTCCTACCCAGAGATGCCTATATCTCACACCTGGAAGGATCACTCTTACCTTTCCCAGCAACTGCTCCTGCCTGGTAACTGCAAGGTCCACCATGTTGGCCAGCTCAGTGTTAGAATTCCTTGAATCTTTTTCAGGACAGGCCTCCTCCTGTTCTTTGCCATTGTAGTAACAGCACTGATTTTTAGCAGCACCACCATACACACACACACCATGCAGGTGACAGTGTCCTGGCTGTATGGATGTGGGTTTTCTGTTCCCACAATATGTTTCACCACTAGCACTGTGCTAACAATGTTTTGCACAGTGCAATGCATGCTCCGTGGGGCTGGGGGCTGTCAGCACATTGCAGGCATGGGGTAGACGTATGCATTGTGCACATGTGTAGTGCTGAACACTACCATTGTGCAACGTCATAGCAAGCATGCCTGTACTGTACAATGATATCATCCATGACATGTGACGCCATGTCAGCTCTGCATGTGGAAGTTGCACTAGTGAAATTGCAGCACTAGCACTAGTGCTAGGTCAGTTACTATAGCACTTAAAGTAAAACTGCAATATTCAATCAGGTATGCAAATGAGCTCATTTTGCATTACAAGGGCAACACCTACATTGCCATAGTGATACTGGAATGTATTAATTCATTAGCATGCCTAATTGTTCCTGAAACATGTAAAAGAATCAAACAGCACCACCAAAATTCCAAACACGCAGAACTGCAGGAGGCTAGAGGAAAGTATACAGTGGAGTGACTTACAAAGGGACACAGGTTATCAAAGGGCCATGTTTATGCTGTATCTAGACTAGACTATGGCTGTATCTGCACATGGTCAAGCCTTGTGATAGGCAGGCTGCTGGCAATTTGTTGGGTCCAGCAATGCTGGAACGCTTTTGTGTCTCTGTCAGTGATCTCTAAGGCATTCACACCAATGTACCATTATGTTATGCTTTGCTGTGTATATGCAATGCTCAATTCAGTTCTTTCTCCAGTTCCAACAGGGACCATGGAGGACTTGGAGAGACAAAGTAACTGCAAATTATCAGAGGATGAAGTGCAGGCCCAGGTTCAGGCCGATATTGCTCGGGGAGCCTCTTGCCCAGAAAGGGGGAACAAGGGTAGATCGAGCAGGCCGAGTCAAAATTACTAAAGCAGTGAATGTCTTGGGTGGATGAAACCGCTTAGTGGATAGTGTTAAAAGGAGGCTAGATGACATACAGCATCTTGCCAAACAAATACTGGCAAAGGTACACCAGGACATAGAGGCACAGGCAGTGGTTCCCAGTATTTGCCCCTCTAGTCCCTACAAAGGAGGTAGTAGCCTCAATCCTCCTGGTTGTAGAGATGATGGGGTGCCACACGGTGGCTAGGAGATACAAGTGAAACCAGTACAGCCATGTGACTGTGTGTGTGTGTGTGTGTGTTGCAATGCACAGATCTGTGGCATGTGTACCAATCCAACCACTGGTATAGTCATGCATCCTGCATGGTCCATGGGAAATAATACATGTGAGTCAATACTGCTTGCATTTGCTGTCTGTCATGGCATACTTGTTTGCAGGGTTAGACAGCCCACCAGGAAGCCTTGGTCCTTCCCTACTATAATTATGGGAACTCACAAAACTACTGTACTGACGCCTTATCAACTTTATATTAATAAGAATATGTAAGGATCCAGTTGAGGCCAAGTGACAGGTATTTTCCATAACCTTTATTAAGGCATAGCAACCGAATGACATACAAAGCATAAAGATATATCAAAGGTAGATATATTCTAAATGTTCATCAGAAGGTTCTGTAGTTATCTGTAGCTTCCTGTGTATGGCCAACCTTTATACATTTTCTGAGCTCTCCCTTAAACTGAGGTTCATGAGTATTTATATCCTTTTTCCCAGCTTATTATTAGGTGGTAGTATAGGCAGTGGTTTGGGGTCTGAGCTGAAAACCTGGATACCTGGGTTTGAATCCCATAACCCCCACTTGAATACTGTGTGACCCTGAGCAAGTCATTTAACTTCCTTGTGCTCCCAGGTTGCACCTGAAAAACAAACTTTGTCTTAGTGTGCCTTTCCTGGTTAACCATTACCCCTTTCCCTTCATCAAAAACTGTCTTACTATCTATGACTGTGAAGGCCATTCATTACATCCTCTACTTTGAAATTTCCTTCATACAAGGACTACATAAAGCAAGATTTACTATTTACAGTGCAAAGGTTCCCCACCCCTCGCTGGCTTTGTTAGAGCCATAGGCAACATCACAATCATAGTTTAGTATCAGCAAATAATGGCTTTTAATTACTGTGGTTTGTTGCTTGTGTGGCTAAGGAGCGAGACAGTGTCTTGAGAACATGTTTTAGGTAGCAATTCAAAACAAGTAATATGACTACTAATAACCCCTGGATAGTTAGGAGGACGTTAAAGCCTATTTCAGGAAAGGTTGACCCATAGATGAGAAAGTCATCACCCTGGGACTGTAACATGTCCAGATTATGTTTGGCTTGATCTATTGAATGGACTACAGAAAGCAGATGGTCAGTGTTTCATTGCATAAGGCTCTACAGTTCGTAGGGAGTTCACCAGGTCAAATCTATAGTGAAGCATACCATATGATGAGGATGTACAAAAGTGGTTGGGTATGAGATGCCCAGTTCATGTACAAGTAGCTTTAGTGCTTGTGTGACTAGGGACAGTATGATAGGCAGCAGACTCTGTTTATACTAAGGAGCTCTTAGCAAAGTGCTCACTACTGTAACATTAACATGCCTCTTTCAACATGTTTTGGCTTTACCCTCCATATTCAGCAGGTCCAACACCTTTAAGGTCCAATCTCCAAAGAGGGATTCACTTCCCATGGCTCTGGCATGCTGCCTATAACACCTGTGTTATAGTAGCCCCTTATGCTGGAGCCAGTCTAGCACACCTACTGTATGCCCCACAAGACACCCAGACTTCATAACACAGAAGGTCCCTCAGTTCCCAATTATACTGGACACACTGTTTTGCCAACAGGGCTATATTATTGAAATTCAAACCCTTATGAACGTATAATGGATATTGTAGTTTACATCCACAAAGCTCTTTCTCCTCATTTATAACTCTCCAGTCTCATGCAGAAACAGGGTTAGAAATGTGGTACACTTCTGAGTCAATATCTGTCGAGCAATTCTGGTGGTCCTGAAAATGTCACATTGAGTCTGTCCCCTTTATGGCACATTAGACTGGTGTGGTTTGCCTAATCTCTTCGTGTAATCCAAAGCGGTAAGTAAATATAGGGCCATGGTACATCAAGCGGGGGTAGAGACAGTGAGGTGTTCCACAGCCAGAATCTTATCGATATGTTGGGTAATGTTGGTTGTTTTGAGAGAATAATAGAACCACTCCCATCATGAGCAGTATTGTTTATACTACCCAAAGGGTGGTATTCCATTTTTCAGTACAATGAGTGTAAGCAAACCTCAATAAATCACAACAGCTACTGATCATAGTACAATTACAAAAATAGAGACATAACATGTTTTCTTCATCATTTCTGAGATAAAGAAATAAAACAAAGCACACTTTTAGTCCTTAAAATTCCTTTATATTGAAGTTCCTTTTTCATCTTGTTGTCTCTGGAGGAAGTAAGTGAATATGAAATTTGGTATCCATTATTTCAGACAGCACAAACAAAGGATGGATCAGTGGGTTTCCCTCTTTCAAGACCTTGGAAAGGGGAGTGATATAGAACTACACACATGCACATATTACAAGTTATAATTATCAATTCCCTGTAAACAGTTTTTGTGTGGTTTCTGTGCACCCACATTTCATACTGGAACCACCTCACTCCTTACCTTAAGGGCAGTGGTTCAGACAGGATTAGACAAGGGTCTTTGACTTCCCACCTGTAATCATATCCTTCACTAGCTAACGGTTCTCTCTGGACCATAATCTGTCCTTAAGGCAAAGTGAAGTGACCCCCCATGTCCCCACTCCCATGTCAGCTGTCTGGCTGAAAACTGAAATGATGTCTGAAACGTCATAAAACGTGGAGTTCACCACCATTCCTACATCTGCTATCTGGGCAATGAGATGGGGTGACTTCTGGTTGTCAAAAATGGCTGTGACTCTACCTACAAAAGGGTTAATGCTAGTTCCCGGAAGGATTCACTTTTTCTATTACCACAACAAAGCAAATGGAGAAAGAAAGAATAGAAACAGTATGTAAAGGAAGAGAAAACAGAGAGAAATTATGGGATCATTGAAGTGGCCAATTCTTAAGTGCCACAAGAAAAATTGATTGCACAAACAGGCAAGACAGACAAGTGTCAGAATAGGACAGGACAAAAGATCCTTGTTTTAACTCTCTATGCATAACAAATGGGACAGGGTCCTGCCCAACCATGTCACATTATTCTCTGACAAATAATGCCCCTTCTTCATAGCCAGTTTTGGGAGGGGACTTCAAGTTCTGCCCAGAATAGTGACACTCTGTTCACTCATCACTTGACGTATTTGTGGTATGATCTGGCCAGCTTTCATTTGAGATTTGATGCAAGCCAGAGGTTGGGGTGGTGCCAGGAGGTGGGTTGCAAGGGAAGGCTGGTCAAATCCAGAAGGAACTTACTTCCAGCCTTAACAAATGACCACTTACATAATGACACAGAATCCCTCTTTAATAAAATTCAAGACTACTATTCCTTTCAGTTTTGCAGGACCCCGAGGGTACTGTCCCATGGTGATGACATTTTACCACTGTCAACTCTGGGTTTGCACACATCAGTTCTCTGTACAAAGGGTATCTAATTAAGGTCTGTTCACGCATAAGAGGAAAGGATTTAGCTTTACAACTCTTAGTTCTGAACTGCCACTTGTATTTCATTTCACATAATACAACAGAATTTTCTTTTTTGTTGGATTCCTGGACTGGATTTCACTCAGCTGCTTCTTATTAACTGCCTTATGACTTTGGGTGCATAGCTGAACACTGAAGCCAGAAAACTTAACCATTCCTTAATCAATTTTAGTGGAAAAGCAGAGTCAGTCTGCATTAATACGTTATTGCAGATGTCTTCACTCTCTAGGGAAAGAGTTCCAAGCTCAGAGGCTGCAGAGGCATCTCTTTGAGAAACATAACCTAATTACTGCTTGCATCTACAGCCTTGTGTTTGTATATTACTTCCTTTTGCTTTGAATTGTATTATTGTATTATTTCTTGGCTCAGGTCCACCTTGCAAATGAGTTGTCTCAATGGTGTTTTGCCTGGATAAATAAAGATTGATTGATTGATTAATCGATTGATATCCCCTTATTATGTTCAAACCAGAAAGGGCAGTCAGGTAACTGCCAGGAATCTGTGCCCTTTAAGGAGTAATTTCAGCACCTCTGATCCCTCTGGTGTATAGGGTAAGGGTTTATTCACATTATTCCATAGCAGATCCTGAGGAATATCCAGTACCGCACTCTGTACTTCTGCATTAAATTTATCCCTATCAGCAAACACCTCTCTGTATGTTTATAAATATGGACTGGATGAGAAACATGCATACCAGGCAGACTGCAGTCCCATGTACATGTACCCAAAGAGTTATGTGGTAAGTCAGTAAGATTGTACAGTGTGAGTGTTGCATGTTCTGTCCTTAGTAGAGATGAGCAAAAGTTGTGATTTCCACCTTGTACTTAGTGGAACTTCTGCAAAATTTCACAACTTTTATTCTTTGTTAACCGGGTAAGGCCCACTAGACACAGGTGCTTGTTTTCAGGGGTGATCCAGGAGCACTGGGAGGTTAAATGCCTTGTTTAGAGTCACACAGTATACAGTACAAGTAGAGGCTATAGGAATCAAACTCGGGTCTGTCTGCTAAATGCACTAAGCTCATTTTGCAGAAGTTTCTGAACTTCTACCTGTGGCTGACCAAAAATCTTCTGAATGTTTTGTGCAATATTTTACTCTGTTACACTTAAGGATAGGTGGAAGAAAATAAAAACAAAAACTTTACCTGGTGTCAGTGCCTTCCCCCCAAAAAAAACCCTGCCTCAAATAATAAAATTCCCTGGTGGCTGCGGTCCCTTCCCCACCTGATCACTGCGCCCATAAGTAAAATATACTTCCCTGGTGACTAGCGGTCCCTTTCTCCACCCAATCACTTGCCCATAAATAAAATATACTTCCCTGGTGGCTAGCGGTCCCTCTCCCCACCCAATCACCTACCTAATGTGGACATCAATAGCCTGGTGTCCAGACTCTGCACACCCCACCCATCCAGATCCCCATATAATTTTTACATGAAAGAAAATTTCCTGTGTTCAGGGTTGGGGTTGGGGATACACTACACCACCAGGGAGTGGGAATAGCTTCACCCACTGGGGACTGGGGATAGGGAAGGGAGTTCCCTAGACCACCAGGAAAGTATTCATTCATAGAAAGACTATATGGAACATTGGGATGGTGTGGTTATACTGGAGTCTGGACAGCAGGGCATATTAAATTCCATGTTGGGCAGGTGATCGGGGGAGGGATCACTAGACACCAGGAGGAAGTATATTTTATTTATGGGGTGGGTGATCGGGTAGGGAGGACCACTAGCCACCAGGAATTTTATTTTATTTCAGGTAGGGCTTTGGGGCAATGAACACCAGGGAAATTTGCTTAATAAGTGGGGATCGGTGGCTAGCAGGGCGAGTTGGCCACTAGTCACCAGAGATTCAAGGAGAGGAATATTATTATGTAGGGTGCTGTCCAGTGAAAATTTCCATGAAAATTGCTGTTCTGCTTTCTGAACTTTCGCGAAAGTCTGACTTTCACAGAAATTCAACGTGTGATTTTTCTTTTCAAGATAGCTTTAGTCTTCAGGCAGGGGTTATCCTTAGGTAGCAGCTGCCTGAGTTCATTTAGTTTATTTTGGAAGGCAAGTGTAATTTCTGGCCCAACATCTACCAGAATATATATTCATAAAAAATATAAAACATTCTTCACATTATAGTTATATACTGTGTGACTCGTTTTTCCTGCAGACCAGTGTGACAGTTAACTGATTTTCCTACTGAGTCATGTCTGTAAGAGACACTGCTGTTTTCACTGCAGCCTCATAATCTATAGGACGGTTTGAATTAAGCACTGTTAGATTGTCATTTTCTCTCTGTAGATCCCTAACTTTTCATCTCTTTCTAGGAAATTCTGTTTATTATCCTCAGTGAGATTTCCACATGATCAACATTATTATTCATACCTATGCAGGCCATATACAATCCTTGCATAGCCATTCCTCTTTTCTGTATGGGGCTGACATTCTGGACTCATGTTCCACCATATATCCTCCCGCTGGGTTTTACCACTGTTCCCAATGTTCCTCTAATATTTGTGTCAGCTTTGCAATAAGTTTACATTTAGTCACTCTGAACTATTCTATGTCAAGGAGGTTACAATCCTACATGTTGTCATTTATCTTACATGGGATCAGGCTAATTTATCCTAGATCCCTTATGTATAGTCACCATCACTGGACTAATACCGAACCTACATGCTCTATCTTGGTGTGCCAATTTGTTGCCTTATCAACTTTACATTAATATGAACACATGGGGATCCAGACCAGGCCTTTATTGGGATGTAAAATGACATACATAGTATAAAAGACATACAGTACCAAAGGCAGAAATCGTCTAAATGTTCAACAGCAGTTTCTGAATTTATTTCTGTCTTCCTATGCATAGCTAACCCTAATACATTTTATGGAGTTCTCCCTTAAACTAAGATTTATGAAGTATTTATATCTTTTGTCCCCTAACTATCTTATTCTTATCAAATAAGTGAAAGCCATTCACTTCATCAGTCTACTTGGAAATGTCCTTCATGCAGGGATTACATAATAACATGGTATACAGCACATACAAATGGAAGAGAGAGATAAAAATGGAAGTCTGTAGTGGCCATATTGGTTTGACAATTACAGTAAATAATCACCATACAAGGCAACATTTGTTATTTATAGTGCAACAGTATCATAGTTACATGTAATATTCACATGTGTGTGTCTCCCTGGTCTCTCCTACTGATATTCCATGTTGTCTGCTGCATCGGCTTAGCTGTCAGGCCACTGGTACCCTGAAAAACCCTGACTGTTGGATGTGTGGCACATTGGTTGTAGGCAGTGAGTTGGTATCCACGTATTCTGGTGTATTGGCTATTTGTGGGTGTTCCCCTACTGTGCTACATGTGTCATTGTCAGTGTGAATGCACAGGACTGGTGAAAGGGGTGTGGGGTGTATAGAACCCAAGGGTGTATGGGCACCGCACTGCCATGCAATGCTGTCAAAGCACAGTACATGGTATGCATGCTGCCATGGTCAGTACACACTTGTGTATATTACATTACAATATCTCTCTTCTCCTCACTTGACAACTCAGTCCATCATAGTGGACACAGTCCCATATGTCCTGGGTCCAATATGGCAGAGGCTGCCCTTGCTGCCCACCTGTGCTGTGGAGGACACAGATTCCAGTGAGGAGAAACAGGGAGAGGAGGAGGAGGAGGAGGAGGAGGAGGATAAAGAGGATGAAAAGGAACCTATTTGGATGAGTGGGGAGAAAAGATCCATCCCAGACAAGAAGGATTTGCCTGAATCTGTGAGCCCCCACCAATGGGCCCAGCCACCACTATTTCCAGATATTGCCATCACAGTGGTGCATTTCACCACTACCCTTGGTACAGCCACCACTATGCTACTGCTACCTCACTGACAGCATGGCCACCACCCTGCCACCCCATGCCAATCCTACAAGGCCACCACTGTACAGCATCAGGACCTTAACACCTGCATGGCCACCACCATATCCCAAGCCAATCCCACCAGCTGAACCACTGCTGTGCCACCCTGAGTACACCAACATGCAGCACTGACTGTGGTGCAAACCCGGCCACACAACAGTCAAGGTGAAGCCTGACCCAGTCCAAATGGACAGTCCATGGCCACAGCCAACACGCAGCTGCTGCAGACATCTGTGTGGACACAGGAGGGCATGAAAGCAGAGCTGGCTGCATACACAACATGCATCATGCCAATCAGTATGCAGAGGCATGCCTTCCAGAGCACACGGCACCCGTTCTAGAACAGTGGCAGGATATGTCTCCCAGCATGGACAGACTGCATACCACTGTGTGGGACAATGCAGCCTTGGTGTTAGGCACCATGAGGGATGGCCTGAGCCCCAGTCATTCCAGTGGGAGGACTGTCAAGCATAGGCAAATTCCTTGGTATTTCAGCACACCATGCAGTGCTGGCATCTAGACACCCACAATGCTCAGCACACACAGGATGCCCCAGACACCATGCACCCTTGACCATGGCTTGCCCTTGGGGAGTCATTATCCTGTGAGGCTGTTGCCTTGGGTAATTAACACCATCCTGATTGCATGGAAGAGGACCCTCCTGGATACAGTTCACATGCATTTTCCATGTCTGGAAAGGTGGTAGGGATGCTCTAGGGTGCATATACCCAGCCATATCCACATGTGCAACCACATGCCCCCAACATCATCCATGTTACAATTCTCCTGGCTGACTGACCTAATTCTTCTGTTCCCTTTGCCGGGATGGCACCTTATTTCTGTTCAACCACCTTTCTTCCACTTGCCAGGATGGCATCATATTTATTCTCAACCCACTTTGACCCCCTTGCCAAGATAACATCTTTATTCTGATCAGCCCACACCCTGAACCTCCATTCTTGACAGAATGGTAGCATATCCCATGGCTGAGTGCCATGTTGTATAGGTCCTTACCTGTGTTTAATCCCAGGTTGCCCCTGAAAAGAGACTGTCATGGTCTCAGTGGGTTTACCCGTTACCAAAATTTAAATAAATAAATTTATTTCATCCCCTTTAAACCCCTTTGCCTGTATGACCTTATATTTATGATTTCAGGAACATTATTATTATTTACATACTACATTTTCCAAACACATTACAGTCTCCTGTGCAGTCTGAACTCATCATCTGCATCCTAAAGTAGTCTGTGCTCCTGCATTGCCTGGTCTTTGACTCAGCATTCGTTGCTGGGTGTTCCTCTTGGGACGGCAGACATATCCCATGGCTGAGTGCCATGTTGTGTAGTATGCAACAGGCAAGGAATATGCCACAGGCCTTATGAGGCATATATTATAGGGCACCACTGAAATGATCAAGGCACTTGAGCTGCATCTTGAGTATGCCAAAGACACAATCAGTAATGCTGCTTGTAGCTATGTGCACCACATGTTACCTGTCCTCTGCAAAGGATGTGGGTCATAAGACAGGTGTGAGGAGCCAGAAACATAGGGCATATGCACTGTCCTCTGCATAGGTAAAGGGCATGAGTTACTCATCATCTGCAACATGGGGAGGAGGAGAGGCCTTTAGAATATACTCACCAAGAAGGCGCCACAAGAGATGTCCCCACCATTGAACCTCTGGCAGAGGATGGAGTTGTACCAGATGAAGTTGCCATAGGTACTACAGGGAACCATGCAGGATATTGATGATGCATCTTGTTGCATCACACACCACCTGACAGTTGATGGAGTTGTACCCCTTCCTATTCACATGGACTTCCACTCCATCACTTGTGGGTGCCTGGATGGCAATATGGGTTAAGTCAATGGCACCAAGTATAGATGGTAGGTGTGCAGCTTGGTAAAACTGCTGCATGGTTGCTGTTTGCTCTGCTGGTGCAATGGGGAATATGATGAACTCCCAGCATGGGCCAGGAGGGCATCTAAGATCTGGCTCAACAGGTGATAGGTGGCAGACTGTGAGGTGCAAGTGGTGTCCGCAACCAATGTCTGGAATGTTACAGTGACCAGGAAGCACAGTGCTGCTGTCATCTTAAGAATTATAGACACTGCATGGTTACAATGGTTGCCTGTCTGAAGATGGTCCTGCATCAGCTCATACAGCTGCATGATCATGGGCCTATTGATCTTGTACTAGCCCATGATTTGTTTGTCATTGAGGACTTCAAATGTGATTCATGGATAGTACTGTCCTTTTGCAGCATAGTGCATCTGGGGCCTGTGCCTGGGCCGGGGGGTGGGGGTGGGCTCTGGTCCTCTCCTCATTTTGCATGACCAACTGTATTAGGAACACAGTGTAAGCAATTTGTTTTCAGCTGGGTGGGGGTGTTCTGCTATGCCTCTCCCCAACTCCAGGGTTTCCCAGTTAAGACTTAATTTTTTTGGCTGTATTTTGTAGCACTAGGTTGCTGCATCATTCTATTAGTGCAGCACTATATCTTTTGACAATCGCTTTGCACATGATATGCACATTACCACCCCTTGGTTTTAGTGCTGCATATATTAACTTTACAGTCAATTGCTGGCTCCAATGACATCTGCAGCACTATCCTCTCAGTATAGGAACTGGGCACACAAAGTGTGCTGTGCATTGCTAATGCATAATGCCAGGTGCAAACTTTTGAATATCTGGCCCATCTTCCAAAAACAATAACTCATCTGCATTTACTATATAAGAGATGCTCTGTATCCTTATTATGAAACCAATTAAAAATGAAGTACGCTCTAATAGTTTATATTATCTTCCCAAAACTGGATTTTTTAACATTCAGAAACAGGTAGTGCAGCACAGAGCCATTTCCATATTGTTATATATATATACCATAATTATAGTTAAACAACTCCATCTCACCACTACATTCATTCCAATGTTATTCACATTTTATTTTGCCAGCCAAATTCACTTCAATTTTAAGTAGCCATCATTGTATCCTTTATGTAGCCTTTATTTAGCCAAGGTTAGTCTGATCCAAAATTGCCTGGGTTTGCCCATTTTATGAGACCTCCCTCTTTAAAGAGGAGTCCAGCCAAAATTTCTACCATCAATAAATTCAGAATTTAGATCAGCATATGTTCAGTCAGCCTCATGCCAGAAACCACATCTCTAAGTAACTTTGTTTAAAGTTACAAGTCATTTTTAAACATTCATTACGTGTTCAAAAAGCCAGTTGCAGAGAAGAGCTACTGATAATGTACTAACCTGAACTCACAGCCTATTCCTCCTGCAAGCTGCCTTGTATGGCTTATTTCTCTCGTTACATAAAACTGCAGTTGTAGTAAACATCTGAAAAGAAAACCTGACACTACTGGGTCAGCGCGCACTTCCATAATATACAGATGCAAGGTACACCACCTCTGAATTTGACAGGGTGCGGGGTTGAATGTAGTGGCAAACGTGGCTTTAGAATGACAAAGTTGTGTGCAGTTTTCAGAATACTGTAGTTATGAGATTTTGAAGTGTCATTAGGTTGCAATTGTGGAATGCAGTAATGACACAATGACAGAAAGTAGCTGGGACACAAAATTTTGGAATGTGGCAGGATGCTAAAATTCATAATATGGTATGTCATATATTTTTAGAATGTGCAAATATAAACAATTTTGATGTGGGGACACATAGTTGTGGAAGGTGGCAGGGATATGTAATTTTGTAACGTGTCATGGATGCATAAATTTGGCATATACTGTAGTATATGGGAAGCCCTTGTTATGTATAGAAATCGAACAAGATACAGGCTTGTTGAATCATTGTTTGACATCAGTCTGCTGTTGTACCATCGTTGGTACATCACAGTGATAGTGCAACAAGTTGGAATCTCATCTCAAGCAGCTGTAAAAGTTCCATCTCTGATCATTTGTTTTCTCTCTTCTGCCTCACACGCCCAAAGAGTTGCGTGCCATTGGCACTGTTGAAAGATTTTGGAAAAGAAAAGTTATCGGCAGCAGTGGCAGCAGCAGTTTACTCAAAGCAGTTATATGTTAACCAAAGCATTTGTAGCAGAACAGCAGAACCACAGAACAATGAAAAAAACTGAAGCTGATTTCAAATTATTTAAAATTACCTCACAGAAGTAGGTGAAACTCAAGCAGTAATAGACATACCATTCAACAATTATGACAACTTGATAGCAGAATTTATCCACTGAATAAAATGAGTAAACAATAGTGAGTACAACCCAGAACACTAAGGAGTATCCATGGCAGCATCGGCGGCATCTTTAAAAATTAATTATGGTTGCTCAGTATTCCACAGCAACTAAGCACACTTCAAAGAGACCATAACAACACTATCTGCCAAGCAAAATATTTAAAACAGCTTGGCAAAGGCAACAAGCCAAACAGGTCTGATGCTTTGTCCCCTGCTGGCATTAAAAAAACTATACAGTACTGGTTCCCTTGGCCTACACAGTCCTACTTCCATGTTAAATATGATTTTCTTTAACAATGGACAATATTTTCTTTAAGAACTGCAGAACAATATAATCTGAGGTTGGGAGATATAAATTTACTAACTAACACACATGGCAAGCAGTACCTAGAATATTCAAAGCATCAGGCAAAGATGAGTACAGGAGAAAATCCAAGAGATGTGAGGGCTGTGAAACCTCATATGTATAAATATGCACAATCCAAACAGAGACCAAGTGGTGGCCTATAAAAATATGTGTTTGAATGAATGTATTAGGTGATACTTTTGTTCCTTTTCTTTCTCCTTTGTTTAGTAAAATTAGAGAGAGTCCTAAAGTGTCCAGAACATATAATCAAACTGTATCCATTTATAGGACGTCTCTACCTCAGGAAATCTCAGGTTAAATGAATTAACTCAAAGTTTACCCTCTATATAAGTACAAATTTCTATGCTTAGTTTAGTGTTCCTCTTACTTGTTCAGTTAAATATTAATTAGTCTGTTACACTAAATGTGTTTTTCTAGATTTATTAAGATAACATAGGTATAGTAAATACATACAAAGGGGACTACATGGATTCCAGAAACTATCCAGGAGAACCAGTGAACTACTCAAACCTAGTATGAAGCATTTTTAAACTTAAGGCTTATAATGGAGCTCTAAATTAATAGAAGAAATAAGTTACAAACAGAAAACTAAAATGATCCTCTTTCTCTTTACAGAGACTCAGTACCAGAGAATAAGTTTAAAGCTAATCTAAGCAAGAAAAGCATTTTGAGGTAAATGATTAACAACGAGGATAAAACCATGTGTTATTAGGGATAAAAATCGGGAGATTTAGTAAAATATAAATACTAAACCAATGAAAATATATTTTTGTTCCCCCAACCTTTGCACCTTATTCATTCTAATTTACAAACCCTTTATGAAATCTTCCTTTTTAACTTTTAAAATAGATCTTGGATTAAAGTACGAGATTGCTGAGTTGAAATGCAAACTTTAAAATAATTGTTATACGGTATGTTCCCTGTATGAAACATTAAATAATAATAAGCTTGAATCTCAGTTTTATAACACACTAATTCATATGTGTTATTTATGTTCTTTTGATTTGTATTATTTTAGATGTAACAAGCATGATTATGTTCTGAGGAAGGGACATTAAGTCTTGAAATGCACGTCAACAGTAAAAATATGAAGGGCATGATAACTCATACAGCTAAAAAGGAAATGTGCTAACTGTGGAAAAGTTATTACAATAAAACAAAATTTGGTGAAGTAAACAACTATAAAAATATGCTGCAGAAAGATACTCAAACATGCTCATCCCTGAAGTTCCTTTCTATCTAGCCCCAAATCTTGAAGCTCCACAGCTGGCCATCAGAAGGGTCATGAAGGCTAAGCTGAAAGAAGCCCTCCCAGGTTCCCCTGGCTGCACACCTGGTCCGAAGCTCCCCAGCTATCCATCGGAAGGTATGAAAGAGAGAGAACTGCGTCAGTTTAAATCTTGATGCCTTTTTCCTGCTCATCCTGGACACTCTACTGAGAGACCGTATGGTTTTGTAGCTAATATTACAGTCATTGCAGCCTATGAATTTGTAATTAAATTCTGGCTGGTTACTTTCACTAAAGACAACTCTTGTTGCAGTCTGTTAGTTTTAAAGAAAATCCTGTCTGCTAAGTGTAATTTATTGAAGCAGACATTGCAGCTAACTTGGACTTGATGCTTGCTTGATTTTATTTTTTATTTTTCCATCAGAGAGGATTTATTCCTTAGTGCAGTACTACAGTTAAAGTGTAAATTATATTCTGCTCCTTTCTAGCCTGATTTCCTTGTGCTATCAACTGATCTCCATGAACAAATGTCACTAATGTTTGTACCTTCTTTGTACCTTGCTCTCTCCTGATTGCACTCTCCCAGGTCATGCTTGAATATAGGCAATACTCTTGTCTAGTGTACCTACCTATAAACAAAACCAAATAAATAAATAGATTACAAACCAGCATGTCACACTGGTACTGTGCTATGACCTTGGGGAAAACAAAGTCAGAAACATGTTAAAGTGCATAAAAGCAGCTGTAGGGTTGCCTGTGGAAAATGCATAACCAACCATTGTACTCACAAGACTGTGATCCAATGCCGGTTGATGGTTGACCATGAAGTACACCCACTGAGGTACAACAAGTTTTGGGCCACTGTTCCTTGCAGTCAAAAACAACAATAGTTAATTGTCTGAAGCAGCAAAGAAGAAATTCTGACATTTTGCTGCTCAAAGCAGTGTACCAACAGTCCAACCCTCCTGCTTGAGATCAACAGTCACACTATCTGCAACTGGGACACCTGATGCCAAAGAACCCATCTGTAAGCATCTGTTAAATGAGCTTACCAACTTTAATCTATTTGGGATCAATTGTTTGTTCCAGTAGGGCATACATTTTACCATCAACAACTATTTTGGTGCCCCAAATAGGGAGTGTTACAGTTATTCATGATTCATTTTCTGATGACGACTGATTAAAATGCAAGGCATTTGTCTTAAATGTAAGACACAAAAGCATAACACCAAACAAAATAAGAATTAATAAAGTGAATTTCATTTTCTGTTCTTTCTCTCCTTTTTTGTTTTGTTGTTCTACAGGTACTTTCTCTACTCTGAATCCAGAGGCTGCCTCTACCTCTCGGCAGTTCACACTCAGGTGGCAATTTGAATTGACTTACAGTGCATCTCTAAATAGTGATTACTTCCAAGTCACAAGCTTGACTTGCTTCAGATAGACTAATCAGTTAAATAAGATTTTCTTACAGTGTATAACCTTTAATTAATATTGCATCAGCAGTTGTGTTTGCTTTGTTAAACAAGAGAAATAAAAGTTTCTATATTGCTGCAAGCCAGGTCATGTTTCCAGTCTCAGTCATTGTAAGTGGCATTAGTGTTTTACAAAAAAATGCTACGTGTGGAGCTTAACAATCAATATTAACTGGTGCCCATACACTATAAAGACTATTGATACATTAACAACAAGGCTGAATTCACTTCTCAAGTTGACCTGATGATGGTAAACCTTTTTGCTTCACTCTTGAGGTGTACATGCTGCCATGACAACATCTCAAAATGAATACAGCCTTGTTGTTAACTGATGCCCATCCATTATCCTCTATATAGTGTAGGAGCCCTTGTTATTTCTAGAAATTGAGTGAGATACAGGCTTGTTGTACCATTTATGTGACATCAGTCTGCTGTTGTACCATGGCTGGAAGGTCACAAATATGGTAAAACAAGTTGGAATCTCATCTCGAGCAGCTGTACAAGTTCCATCTCTGACCTTTCATTTTCTCTCATTCCAACTTGTCACACTGAAAGAGTTGCAGCCACTGGCACTGTTGAAAGATTTCAGGAAAAAAATAATTGACAACGATGGCAGCAGCAGTTTTAATCAAAGCAGTTAAATGTTGACCGCAGAAGCATTTGTAGCAGAACAACAGAACTGCAGAACAATGAAAAAACTGAAGTTGATTGCAAATTATCATGGCAACCTCTAAATGTGAATACAGCCTTGTTATTAACTGGTGGCCATCCATTATCCTCTATGTTGTGGTGATGCCCAATTTCAAAATGTGGGTGGGATGTTTGATTTCAGATTGTGGTGGCAACATGAAAATTCACAATGTGGCATGAACACAGAATCTCAGAATGTGGTAGTCACATGCAACTTCAGAATGAAGTAGTGATGTGTAATTTTGTAATATGACTTGGATATGCAATATCAGAATGTAACATGTAACTTCATTGAAAATATTACAGCAACCAGTTGTTTACAGTGGCAAAACTGACTAAACAACTGGTTTGCTATAATGGTCATGTGGGACACAACACAGCTTCTCCAGGGTTTGTGCCCCCAAACACCCCACTGTAGTGCTGATTATAATAAAATCTGGTGGGTGCTGCCCTTGCAGAAAATATACTCATGTTCTGGACAGCACAATGAAATCTCTGTCAACATTGTGCCCCTGCTGTAAGCCAGTCAGCAGGTTTTCTGTCAAACCGCTTGGTGAACCACATCTGAATGTGGCAGTGACACTCATTTTCAGAATATTGTGGGATGTAAGATTTTGGAATATGGTGGAGATGCACATCTTCAAAATGTGACAGTGACAGGCAGTTTTGAAAAGTGAAAGTTAATACACAATTTCAGAATGTAGTAGGGAGGTACAATTTTAGAATGTGGCAGTGACACATAATTTTGGAATGTGGTAGTGATGCACAATTTTGAAATGTGCCAGTAATGCACAGTTTTGGAATGTGGCGGTGATACAATTTCAGAATGTGGTAGTCACTCACAATTTCAGAATGTGGCAGTTATGCACAATTTTGGAATGTGATGGTGATGCACAATTTCAGAATGAGGCAGTGACACACAGTTTCAGAATGTGGCAGTTATGCATAATTTTGAATGTGGGGTGACATAGTTTCAGAAGGTGGTGGTGATGCACAATTCCAGAATGTAGCCATGACACACAGTTTCAGACTGTGGCAGTGATGCACAGTTTTAGAATGTGACAGTGAAGCATAGTTTTGGAATGTGGTAGTGAAGCATAGATTTGGAATGTGACAGTGATGCACAGTTTCAGAATGTGGGAGTGGTACACAGTTTTGGAACGTATCAGTGACACACAATTTTGGAATGTGGTGGTGACACCAAATTTCAGAATGAGGCAGTGATGCACAATTTTGGAATGTGACAGTGATGCATTTCAGAGTTTGGCAGTAATGCACAATTTCAGAACGTGGTGGTGACACACAGTTTTGGAATTTGGCTGTGACATGCACTTTTGGAATGTGGCAGTGATGCACTATTTCAGAATGTGGCAGAGATGCACAATTTTGGAATGTGACAGTGACAATTTTGGAATGTGTCCGTGACACACTTTCAGAATTTGGCATTGATACACAACTTCAGAACATGGCGAGGATGTGCAATTTTGGAATTTGCAGGGATGTGCAATTTCAGAATGTGGCGAGGATGTGCATTTTGCAATGCTGAATGGAGACTTAATTTTAGAATGTGGCTGGGAGAATCATTGTTGGAATATAGTGGGAAGTGATGCACAGTTTTGAAATGTGTGTCTGTACAATTATGGAATTTGGCAAAAACAAGCAATTCCAAAATAAATGGTGTGTCCAGTCAAATTTCAACAGTGTGCATCCCAATTATATCCCAAAACTGCCAGTCCTGCCCGATTCCTCAGTGTATATTCTTGCTGCATTCTGAGAGTGAGAGTCCCACCTCATTTTGAGATGGCACACCCTGCCATATTCTGAGACTGCATGTCCCACCCAACATTTTAAAACTGTGCACCACTTTGACATTCTATAGCTTGCTTCAGTGCTGCATTCCAACATCACCTCCTGACGTGTTCTAAAGTACAGTACCATGCATCTGTACATTCTGGAAACACAAGCACTGCAGCCAACCCTACATCAGTTTTTCTATTTTTATTACTTCATTTACAGTTTTTTGAACTTTGGTGAAACAGGTTCTATAAGGTTGTGACAGGGATGACTAGACTGTGAGTTCAGGGAGTGCTGTGGAGCTCCTCAATAGAGTGATAAAATCATCAAAATCACCAATTTGGAGCATAGATCTTACAAAACTTTCTATATTACTGGAAAATGGAAGTTCTGAAGCCTATAACAGCTATCCCACATAAGGATCGAGCTGGTGATGTGGGTGGAAAAGCCTCTGGATCTACTCAGCCCACACAGTAGTGCCTGGAGACACAGGCCACCTCACAGCCTGACTCAGAAGAAACTATGTCTACTATTGGGATCAAACTACAGAGGCTCATCACCTCTGTTTCCGATCTAAATATGAAAATAGATGCATTTGGCACCAGAGTTACTGTAGTGGAAAAACAGTAGAGACACTAAAGTCAGAGATGAGTGATCTCAAAAGGAGCTCCAATTTGGCATCAGCTGCCACCATGTTGATGGTGAAAGAGAAGACCCACCTTCAGGCCAGATTAGAGACTCTGGAGAACCAGGGCCAAGCACATAATGTGCAGATCCTTGGGGTACCTGATGGGATTGAGAAGATCATCCCTTATGTTTCTGCAGGACTGGTTGGGAGATAAGTTGGTGCAAGAAGGGCAGAATATATTTTTGAGCTGCAGAAAGCATATTAGATCACTCCCTGGGGCTACCATAAGGATTACAACACACCACATACTTAGCTAGTAGTCACTGATGGCATGGGCACAAAATATAAAATCCTTCAAATGGTGAGACAAGCTAGTCCCTCGCACAAGATGATTGCTCTGTTTTCCTATTTCTGACATTAGTTATGCGACATGCATGAGGAAGAAATTTGATGGTGTCTGAAAGCGCTATGAGAGGCCTCAATTACACATGCTGTGGTTTTTCCTGCTTGGCTTAGAGTAGTACACGATGGTAAAGTATGGGTCTTCTGACCCAACTGAAGCAGGCAAGTGGGCATCCCACTTTGCTACCAGTCGTCAGAATCCAGCTTGAGACAATGGGACTGAGGAAAGTGAGCCTGAAGAGATCGAAGGGACTGAATTAATTTGAGTACTGTTTAAATTCTTCACCCAATACCATTTGTATAACCATATAAAAATGGGGATTTATAACATATTTTCTGCATAACTTGGCAGGGGGAGTTACTGTGTTTGCTGTTTTCTTTGCAGAAGCCAGGACCTTGGTAATGCTGTTTAATTATTGTAAGTTCTGTTGCATGAGTTCTAATTCCTGGACAGTTTCATGGACTCCATTTGAAGTAGGATTATACTTGGGGATGGAAAAATCACTTATTTTTATGCTCAGTCTGATAAAGTTTTACTTCAGATTAGTTCCAGTTTCAACAACTGCTATCTAGAATGTTTTGCATGATCTGCAATCTGCTGCCTTTGATTTATTGCTAGCATAGTTTTCAGTTCTAGGTATATAGAGTGACACTATTAGTCCGTTTGGGATGCGATATGTTGGACTCTTAATATGGACTTTAGATAATTGAATTAGTCATACTGCTCATGGGTTTGTTAACACAGTCTTAAAACAATTTTATTTTATTGTGATTCATTTAGCAATTCCTTCACAAGAAGTATCACAATATTTGGGATGCACATATCCTTTTGTTAAAGAGGTTCTTATCTCTCAAAGTTTTTTTATGCACCTGGTCTGTCTTAAATATAGAATTATTTGATTGATAACATATGAAAATAATAAACATAAAGTTAAAAAGATTGTGAGTTCAGATTATGACATCATCAGTAGCTTTTCACTGAAACTGGCTCTTTTGAACAGGTAATGAAACTGAGTTACAAAGTAGCTCAGTCAAAATTTTAAAATGAAGTAACATAGAAACCTAATTGCTGGTATGAGATTAATTGGGTGTATGCTTATTCTAATTATGCAGTGTAGCTCTTTTGGCTGGACTCTCTTTAAAGCATCCATCTGACATGCAACAATTGCATTGAGAGCCTTTGTTGTTCCTTCAAGAAGTTTACTGTTACAGTGTAGTCCATTATCTCATGCCCACTTTAGTCAATGTCATTATTTATTAAATACATTAGAAATCACTTAAGGTTCACTAACCAGCCAGAGCGTTGGATCATTTGAAACATTACCCTTTCTGTTATCCTATGCACAGCTTTGTCTTCAACAACTTGACAATGGAACTGGGGGAGGATTTAGATAATATTGTAAATTATTTTATATGAAATATTCAATTACTTTAAGAAAACCTTTTAAAACCTACAACTAATACAAGAAAGGCTGTCTGTCAATCAGTTTGAAACATTAAAGCAATTTTGTGTATAACAACCAGTTGCTTACACTGGAGAAGAGATTTCAAGCGCTATTAGCAAGACTAAGTATATGACTTTATTTTCTTTGTATTTATTTACTCTTTGTTGCTAATAATTATATTTCATATGTGCACAATAACAGTTAAATATATAATAAATTATAATTATAATAATTACATCAAGGAGGATGGTAACAGTGTACTGCCAGGGCTGTGTGATATATGCCATCCTGCCTGTAGAGGGAGGGTGCAGTAGCAGCCATTACATGCAGGGTGCTACTCTATAGATGCATGTTGCCAGGCTATAGTAGCAACTGGTGATACTGTGGAGGTACAGGGAAGAAGAATGGCAGCTGGAGGGGCGGCCTGAAGGGTGGGTACAAGGCTATGTGAAGAACATTGGGAGGGATGCACACCTACTGTAATATGCTGCCAGTGCTGTGTGAAGTACACCATTAAAGCATGTAGAAAGAATGCTGGCTTTTAATTGAACAAGTGATGCTTTCAGCTGGGCTGTTATCCCAGCACAACAGCCAAGCAAAATGTAGCTAAACAATATGTTGAAAAATACTTAAATTTACTAAAAGGAACCAGTTCATAATCACGAGAAGGCACTCCAGGGATGTGTGCAATAGTGGACTAATAGCCTTTCTCATGTGGTGGAAGCACTCGCTTTCCCTCCTACTTCAGCCTACCTGAGGAAGACTGTTAATCCACAATAATACACCACCTATTGCTTAACTCTGCCTGTGACTGGTGGGGATATAAATATAGACACTTCCATCTGATAGATGTTCTTAAAAGATACATTGTCATGCATGCATGGCAGATAGATGTACCATGTGGGTACAGGAAGTGAAAAGAAAACTGAGTAGGATGGATGGTGTGTAGAGCTAGAGGCATAGGCTCCATGCCAGGGGGTGGTTGACTGGGACAGGTAGAGCAGGGCAGAGGAGGAGGTGATTATGATTTCCATTGGCAGGGATGGTGGATGGATTTGACTGGAGAAGGAAGTAGAAGGAATATTAACAAGGAAGAACCATAGTTGACACCAGTAACAGGTAACAGCATGTGGTTTACTAGGTTATAGGGTATCAACAGGTATCTGAGGATGGTGGTGCAGTCTTGCAGCAGGTCACCTGACCTGACCATGAAGCAAGAGGAAGGAAATCACTGGGTGGAGTGACAGGAAGGTAGTAATTATTGGTGAATCCACTGTTAGGAAAGTGGGTGTGATAGAAGTGAAATTCTAGAACGGGCGGATATCTTGGGAGTGGTATTTGGCTGCCTAGAACATGGGCCAAATAAGACCTATTCAGGACAAAGCAACACATCTGAGGAAATTAGCATACCATCATTATCCAGGTTGGCATGAAAAACAGAGTGCACAAGTCCTGTGGACATGAAGAAGTCATTTTATTTTATTTTACTGAAAATATTTTACTGGGTTAGCAATATAGAGAGAATCGTACAACTCTTGTTTACAGATGCAACCTTGGAGGAAGGAGAAGGGTAGGGTAGGTAAAGGAGAATAAGGATAAATGGGTAGCAGTCAGGTTATCACAGCAATAATATAGCAATCAATTCATGTAATTTGTGCAGGTATGTTGCAGAAGGAAAAGCAACTAGGCTGATCTTTTAGAGATCTTCCCAAACCTGGGAGCTTGTGAGGAGGGCAGTGGGCACTTTAGGAAGACAAACAATGCTTAGCTAAAGGTCTGGTTCAAGAGTGTGGGTTTCTTTTCTGGATTACTGGATGACCTTCTGGGGTAAGGGATACCTGGTCAACTTAAGATGTGCTTCACATGTTCCAGGAGTGAGGGAGTACAAGCCAGGAGACTCGGCATGCAGTTAGAGGGGCTTGAAGAGCTAGTTAGGCCTATCTAGACTTTAGCAAGGCATTTGACAAAGTTCTGCACAAAAGATTAATAAACAAATTAGTCATCCTGGGAGTGGGTCCTAGGGTGGTAGCCTGGGTAAACACTGGTTGGACAACAGACAGCAGGTAATAGTAAATGGAGTCCACAGTGAAGAAAGGAGGGTTACTAGGTTACTGCAGGGTTCAGTACTGGGGCCAGTCCTTTTAATGTCTTTATAAGTGACTTTGCAGAGGGACTGGAAGGGAAAGTATGTCTCTCTTGCAGATGACATACAAAGATCTGCAACAGGGTTGATACACAAGGTGGGGTGAAAGGATGAAAACGGACTGTCAGTGGCTCAGTAGGTAGCACACTACCTTGAAGCTGGGAGAACAGAGGGCTGTGGGTTCAGTTCCCACATGTGGCACTTGGATTAATATCCCAGTACGACACTGTAGAGCAGCATGAGAGGGGTGCTGCACTTCTGAAGTGCTGTCTTCGGATGAGACATTAAACCGAGGTCCCATCTGTCTGGATTGGTGGTAGTTCAGGTGGATGTTAAAGATCCCATGGCACTTATAGAAAGAGTAGGGAATTTTCCTGGTGTCCTGGCCAAATTCCCTCATTCACTAAAAATACCACCAACAGCTTAATCTGGTTAAGGTCAGTTGGCATTCATCTGTATCCCTCCCCGAGTCGTGCCTGAAAATAGGCAGTATTTGTCTAGTGCACTTACCCGGTCAACAAAAACTAAATAAAATGAATAAAATAAATGGATGGCAGCTTAGGTTCAATGCAAAAAGTGCAAAGTAATGCACCTGAGAAACAAAAACCCAGGGAAGAGTACAAATGGGGTGAGATACTGACAACAACAAAGTGGAAAGGGACCTAGGTGTAGTCATATCAGACAACCTAAATGGGCCAGCAATGTGAGAAGGCAGTAAGAGGGCTGGGAGGATACTGAGATGCATAGGGAGGCATCACCAGTAGAAACAGGAAGTTGTTGGCCTCTGTATAGACAGTTAGTAAGACCACATCCGGAGTACTGTGTACATTTCTGGAGACCCCATCTCCATAAAGACATAGACAGGGTGGAGGCTGTCCAGAGGAGGTGGCACCAAATGATGCAGGGTCTGCATCAGAAGACACATGAAGAAAGACAAAAGGAACTAAAGATGTATAGCCTTGAGGAAAGGAGGAGAGGGGGACATGATAGAAACTTTCAAATACCTCAAGGGAATCAACAAAGTCCAAGAGAGTGGCATCTTTCAGAAAAGAGATGTGCAAAAACAAGGGGGCACAGTCTGAAGATAGTGGGGGACGGCTCAGCAGTAATGTGAGGGAAGTATTTCTTCACAGAGAGGGTTGTGGATACATGGAACAGCCTTCCTGAGGAGATCAGAGTCAAAACAGTGGAGAATTCAAGAATTCATGGGACAGACATAAGGCAATTCTAGAGGGGGTAGGAGGAAGTAGGCTGTTGGTTAACTAGAATCTGCAGCTTATCCATTAGATAGGAAATGGGCAGACTAGGTGGGCCAAGCGGTCCTTATCTGCTGTCAAATTCTATGTTTCTATGTTTAAAATGGTCAATTATTACCTTTTATATCTGTAGTGCCTTTTCTTTTCCCTTTGGGAAATAGAAGATAATTTACCTGATGTAAGTAAGTGTGATCTCTGGAATAACAGTCTTTCTGGCAGCTGAAATATTTAAGAAAATGTGGGGAAGGGGCTTGTGAAGTGTCCACCAAGTGCATTATGCAGAAATAGTGATCACCAAGAAGAGGACAATATGACAAGGAGAAGGTTTTAAGGAAGTGAGGAACAGAGAGGAATATGTTCTCACTTGCAAATCAGGTGATCCAGTGTCAAAGTGGAGTTCAGTGTGCTCACCAAAATCAGCACTTTGAGTCCAGCAACAATGTTCCAAAGTTTCTGGGATTCTTGTAGGTTTTTTTCTCTGTACTTCCAATTGGAAAAATATTGCAGTCCTATGGGCTGCATGGTTAATTACAACTTGTGAACAGGTGTCTGATTCACGTAAGGATTGCAGCAGGTTTAGAGGAGACAGGAGATTTAAGCCCCACACCTGCAAGCATCCCAGTCATGGCATCCTGGAGTGTGAGTGCCACAGAGCAGGAGTGCAGCATCTGCAGGGGCATCCTCAAGAAGACTACAGGTCTGCAGGAACTCTGTCTCTCAAATGCAAAGGGGAAGCAGTTGGTGCGGACAGTAGGTATCGGAGATGGTGGTGTCCCACAGTTAGGTTTGACAAATTGAGAGGAGCACATAACAAAGAGAAGACATAGCTTAACTAATGAAAAAGAAACTAAACTGAGGTAGGGATAATTGTGCTTAAGTTTGAATTTGATAAGAAGCATAACTTGAATAGTTAATGAACAGTGAACATCGTGAGGTACTGACAAAATCCTAAGTAGCATGCTGCTACAAAGGCATACATTATATTGTCTGTTAGCAGTGTAATCTACAGGGGTAATTTATCTAATCTAGGCTTGCATAATCTGTTTTGAAGTAACTTATGATCAATATAACATAAAAATGTGCAGGGGTTCACTGTGGTGGAATGTGTGGGGATTGCAAAGGGTGCGAGACAGTGCTGACCCATGGGGTACTCTTAGATTCCAGCCACTACCTCAGCTGCAGGAGGTTCCAGGCCATGAGGGCAAAACCAGAAACTGAAAAGGCTCAAATATGGTGCTTGAGGGCTATATCCTGTGGGCCTCATAAGGTGACACTGTTGCAGGTGCCATCAAAGCCCCTCAGGCCAGAGCTGGTGACTGGATGGTGGAAGTGGGTATGAAGAGAAAGGAGGGAGATGGGAAAGTGAAACCTATGGAACCAGAGCTGTACACTAGCAACCAGTTCATACCTTTGCAGATGGTGGAGAACCAGGTGACACTGTCAAGGGAGGATGGGTCCAGCACACCAGATAGGCAGGTATGTCCAGGAAGGTTAAGCCAAATAGGAGGAATGACCAAAGGGAAGGAGAAAATTTCTCAGTGGGGACTCATAGTAAAGGACACTGGGAGGGGATATAACACCTAATGGACAAGACATGATCTCTGCTTCCAGGGGTGAAAGTGGACAGTCTCATGGCCAGGGTGCAGGAACTCACAGTGGGGGGACAGCAGTGATAGTGTAGTTAGGTATGGAAGTATCTAAGCAGGAGGAACAGGGAAGAGTGAAAGAAAGCTTCAGTGTGCTAAGGCAGGAAGTAATGGAAGCGCTGGGGTGACCTTCTCTTAGGTTTTACTGTGGCCAAGCCTGAGTAAAGGAAACTACATTATTTCATGTGTTACAGTTCAATTCATGCAGGAAGAAGGATACCATTTATTTGGGGATTGGGGCCTGACTTGGAAGGGTCTGTAGGCTTTTCAATAGGGTGGCCTGCACCCCAACTAGGAAGGTAGCATGGTGCTGGTAGCCAGATTTGCACAGTACATTAGAGAATGTTTAAACTAGGGGGGAAGCACTGGTTCAAGAACACAGTCAGTAACAGAATTAACAAGTCTCCTGTTGGCCACCCTCACTGAAAGCAAGTTAAGACAAGGTAAACAGTGAGGGAAAGAAAGAAAGAAGGATGGAACAGATAATGGAGGATGGTGTGTACCAATGCAAAACATCTAGAAACAAAATGCCAGAACTGCATGTACCTACTGTGTTACATAAGCAAATCTGGACCTGGTGGCTGTCACAGAGATGTGGGCAACTTAAAACCATGACAGGAACATAGCCATGTCAGGCTATACATTGTTTAGGAAAGATGGCGCAAAGACAAGGAAGTGGGTAGTGTCACAATCCCACTCAGCAGATCAGGCCCTCTGCCCCAGAGTGCCAACCTCCAGAGCAGTATTGTGAACAGTTAACAGAACAGGGTCACCCTCCTGTCTGTTTTGTGGGTTTGAATCAAACTTTGATCTCAAGTTCTGGAGGGATTCAAACTGTGAACCTCTTGCTAACATACCCAATGTGCAGGCTGAGATAATTCTGCTCTTCAGGAGGCAGATATCTTTCACCTAAGGGCACCTAACAGGTGTGCAAAATGAACCCTTAAAACTCTATGAAAGACCTCAGAATAAACTCATTACCTTTCCCCAGTTTGGTATTACCAATAGCTTTGTACAGTGTCAACTTTAACCATATATGCGTCACTTGTCAAATAAAGAATTTCAAAGGCACACTAAGTAGTCTCTAAAATGAGATGTTTACTTAAAAATAGATAAAATGTTAAATATAAATACAGAACCATATATCACAAAACATACAATCACTTAAAAACAGGTTTAACATACAAACAAAATGTCCTACCACAGTACTCTTAGACTTGTATAATATAATGTATTCTTATCTCCTTTCAGCGCTGATATTGCTTTTTCAGAGTCAAAACATGTGTGTTTAAATGGAATTCAGACTTCAGTTTAAACATGCTGTGTTTCAACCCTCTTCATGATGTCATCATCTAGCTCCTCCCTTTCAGGATACATAAAAAATTATATATATACAAAACAGGAAGTCCCATCAAGGTATTGAATTCTGTGACTCCAGCAAGACTCATTTTAGAAATGATGACGCTCTTAATTAAGACTGTGATTTTCAGTCACTTTGATCCATGAGCAGTTTCCTTTCTCACACACATCCAAGGACTTTGTATGACACCAGGTACAATTAACTGACTTTCCTGAGGATGTCATAAAATGGATATTCTGCTTCCTTATGACACCAGCTACAATTAACTGACCTTCCTGAGGATGTCATAAATGGATATTTCAGGTCTTAGCATCAAACAACCCACATCCTAAATAAGGCTATAAAATGTGAGTTTTGCAAGTTAATCTTATCACAGAAATCTGCTGTTTCACATATATCCTGTATTTTGAACTGATACCTTGGGGGGTATCCAGGCACAGCATTTCTCATGACAGAAAATCACACTACATTTTTATATTACAAAAGCATAGATTAATCAGAACCAGCTGTCCAAGTGTTACAATTCCTCCCCACCTAGACTGAATTTTGGGGCTCTATCCCTGCATGGAATGAGCTTCCCAAATCAGTTCCTCCCTCATAGACACGAGACAACCCCATCTGAGTTCTGATTTTCACTCCAGCCTATGTAGAATTGTCATGTCATACCCTTGTAAAGCAAGACTCCATCTTAGAAATCTACCATTGTTCTTTCCATCTGCGTCAGCCAAACAGAGGGTTGTGATCAGTCTGTACCACAAAATGCTGCCTATATAAATATGGTTCTAGCTTCTTTGGGTCCCACACTATGACAAGACACGCCTTTTCCACAGTGGAGTATATCTGCTCCCTGTGAAGTAACTTTTACTCAGATACGCTACAGGGTGATCTTTCCCTTGGCTGGATGTCTGACTCAGTACTGCCCCAGTACCCACGTCTGAGACATCAGTCTGAACTCCTGACCTACTTCTGCATTTCTGGTCTGGGCCACACCTGGATTACCTCTATCTTTATTTGGTTAGGACGGAGCTGTCCTCGGCCTGCCACATGCCCTAGGTATGCCACTTCTCCCATGGCCACCTGGCACTTCCCGGCTTTGACATTGAGCCCAGCCCTCTGTATCCTGCCCAGCACTTCCATAAGGTGGGACAGGTGTTCCTCCCAGCTGGCATGAAAGATGGCAATGTCATCCAGGTATGCCACGGCATACTCCTCAGCACCATTTAACACCTGGTTTACCAAAATTTGGAAAGTGGCTGCGGTGTTCTTTATTCCGAAAGGCATTACTTTAAATTCAAATAAGGCTATCAGAGTGATGAAGGCTGACCTCTCCTTAGCTGTGTCTGTTGACTCTACCTGCCAATACCCCTTGGTTAGGTCAATTGTCGTAAGGTAGGTCGCCCCTCCCAATTTGTCCAGGAGTTTGTCTGTCCGAGACATCGGTGGGCATCTGACTTTATGACTGAATTCAGTCCACGATAGTCCACACAGAAATGAATAGATCCATCTGGCTTGAGCACAAAGACAACAGGTGAGGCCCAGGGGCTGTGGATTTCTGTATTACCCTAAATACAGCAGCTCCTCCACTTCCCTCTAATGTCCTTTTGGACAGCCTCTGACACCAATATGCTGTCCGCCCGATGGGCATCTGTGTCCCTGTCTCCACATCTTGCGTCACTAAGGGAGTTTGTCCAGGCTTAGAGCTAAACTATGGGGCAAAGTCTGCTAAAACCTACCTTACTTTCTAGATCTGGTCCGGGGCCAGCTGGGAGACAATTTTACTGCCTCCACACGGACTCCCACTTGCTTTCTTCCAGCAATCCAGAAGGAGGTCTCTCGTCCGTCCCCTCCCAGGACTACACACACTAAAACACCATGTCAGCCCTATTTGCATACAGCTTCATCATGTTGACATGGTACATCCTTTCTGTCTGTCTTCGGTCAGGTAACTCTACAATATAGTTCATGTCATTTACCTTCCTAATCACTTTGTATGGTCCTGCCCACTCAGCCTGCAACTTGTCTTTCTAGATTGGAATAAGGACCATGACTTCCTGACCCACCAGGTATGAGCGAGCTCTGGCTCTGCTGTCATACCACACTTTTGTTTTTGTTGGGCAACTGCTAGGTTGCTATGGCTGTCCCCATAAGCTCCTTCAGCCTTTTCCTAAAATTAAGGACATAATCCACTATGGGAGTTCCCTGGGTGGCATGCTTGCCTACCCAGTCCTCCCAGATCAAGTCTAGGAGCCCATGTACCTGGTGTCCATATAAGAGTTAGAAGGGGAAAATCCTGTCAACTCTTGGGGCACCTCCATGTCTCAAACAACAGGTGAAGGCGGTATTTCTCCCAGTCCCTCCATGCTGTTCAGCAAATGCCTGGATCATTGACTTCAGGTACCATTGAATCTTTCCACAAGCTCATTAGCTTGTGGGTGATATCGTGTCGTGCATCTCTGCACCACCCCACACTTCTCCATAAATATTTCATCAGGTCCAATATGAAGGAATCCCTCGATCGGTGATAACCTACTGCAGAAACCCAACATGGGAGAAAATCCCAAGTAAGGCATCTGCCACTTTGTCTGTCCTCAGTGAGGAGAGGTTACTGCCTCTGGGAAACAGGTGGCATAATCCACCACAGTCAGGATGAATCTCTTCCCTGAGGATCTGGGGTATTTAAGGTCCCACAATATCCATTCCCACCCTCTGAAATGGCTCCTCTACTATGGGCAATGGAATCAGGGCAGCTTGGGTTTTCTTGCCTGACTTCCCTATTTCTTGGCACCGTGACAAGACCTGCAATACTCCTTCACCTGCTGGGTGAAGTAGGCCAATAGAAATTGTAGGACAACCACTGCATGGTGCGCAATTCCCAGATGACCAGGCAAGGGAACATTATGTGCAATCTTGAGCAACTGCTCATGATACCCCTGAGGAATAACAAGCTGCCTGCCTAGCACCCCTCCCTCTGTCTGCACAGCCTGAGTATACATCAGTCCATTTTCCAATAAACCTTATGTCTGCGTCACCTGCTGTGCCCCATCAGAGTCTGCCCAAGCCTTCAGCTTCTGCTGACTAGGTCACTTCTCTGAATGGCTGTAAGCTCACACATTCCCAAGGCATGGGACTGGTCCCCTTCAGTCGCTAAACTAGGGTCCCTAGCACTATCATCAGGGCATTCAGGATCACTGTCAATCTCAACCCTCTGACAATGTCACCCTCCATCTTCAGAGTAACCCTCCATAGCTGTGTGGTTAACTGCTACTGGGGATGTTTCTACCTTTTCATTAATCTCCCATCTGGAGACACAGGCTGGGGAACCAGCCTCTCAGTGGTTTCCACAATGGCTTCTGTGAGGTTCAGGAACTACAACTTTCCTTGCTGCTTGGCTATGAGTAACTGCACACCATCTCTGTTTTAGATTGTTGCCCAGGTTCATATCCACTGCTAAGGTTTGGGCTACAGCCACCTGTTGCACAGTTCCACTGTTTCACCCCAGTCTAGGAGAACACTATCAAGGGTAATGTTTTCTCTTCACCAGTGAACCCTTGTACAGTGACATATTTATTGGGTATAAGCTGACCAGGCTGTACCAGATCCCTTTACCAATGTCAGGGATGCCCTATGTCCCTTAACCCTAGAGTCTGTACACCATTCACCATGACTGGGTGCATGTGTTCCCTCATGTTCAGAGCATGCTTCCAGGACACACAAACAACCCACTTCCTTCCTTCCTAGCACCACCTTGCATATTACTGCTCATCCGTTTGGGACACTGTCTGGCAATATGCCCAGTTTCTTTACACAACCAACATTCATTTCTTTTCTCAGATAAATCTTTTCTCTGAAACCTGGGACTAACTGGTTTTGGTGGAGGCAGTGAGGGTTTTGGCTTCCTGAAGGAGCTCTTTTCCCTTTCTGCACTGCCACACCACCCCATTTGCTCTCAGGGCAGATCTGCTCTTGGCATAGCGGTCCAAGAGTTCAGCAGCCCTCTTGCACTGTTTTGGGATCTCGGTACTCCAGCCAGGATTTTAGCTTGGCTGGGCATGCCCAATAAAACTGTTCTAACAGAATCACAATTTCAATTTTGTCAACAGAGTTTGCTTCAATCCTTCCCACCCACGTTTTAAAACTGATGTTGTTTCATGGCTAGCTCCTCGTAGCTCATGTTAGGCTTCTCCTGAGCTTACAGAATTTCACTCTGTATGATTCAGCAGTTAATTCAAATTTTTAACAGTGCAGCTTTAAGTTTGCTGTAATCATCACTGTCCTCATTGCCTATTTGACCCAATGCATCCCGAGCTTTCCGGTAGTAACGGGATAGCTGAAAGCTCCTGGACTCCTAGAATTCTAGCCTGAATACAAACTTTTCAAATGAATTTCAAAAGGCATCCATATCCTCCCCTCTTTAAATTTGGCTGTCAATTTGGAATTCAGTTTGCAACCCAGTCCTGCAGTCCCAGTTAAACCCAAGCCACTTACCTGCTCTAGTGTAGGCAGTTGGAGTTGTAGCTTCTCCATTTTATGTTGCCTCTGGCAATCATGCTCCTCACGATCTGCCTCTCACTGTTCATGGTCTGCCTCTCACCATTCTTGCTCCCTCTTCTGCTCTGCAGCTCACTGGCACTCATGCTCCTCATGTTCAGCCTTCCACTGTTCCCTCTGTCTCTGCCTCTCTCATTCTGCCTCTCACTGTTCTCGCTCTTTCTTCTCCTGGAACTCCAGCTCCATTTGGCACAACTCAATCTGCAGCCTGAGTACTTCTGGATCCAGGATACTGATGACCTTTCCCTGCTGCTGTGGCCCTTCGCTGGCACTGGCCCTGTTGCCCTACTCATCAGATCTGGACCCTGCTCTGGCAGCTAGCCTGCCACACTCAAGGTTTGGTCCTTTTCAGTCACTGTCTGTGACTTGATGCTCTGCATATCTGCTACCATCAGGGAATCCACGAGGTTCTGTTTGGTGGCTTTCATCTTGAACAGGATTCCTTTGTCCCCTTTACACTGCTTTAAGTAGTCTACAGTGTGCCTGCTGTAGTTGGAAGCCATCTTCTTCCCTAACTATGGTTACCTGACTTACACATTAGAAAAAAATAAAATGGGTAGGAACTTGACTGTACGCTAAGTGATATTGTTCTGCCTCATTTTTAAAAATAAATCACTGCCTTTTTCTTTCTTTGCAAGTGAGCAGATGGTCTCAAGCTGAAACACTGAACAATGAAAGCTTGTAATACCAAAATTATCGCACAGCTGCCAACCAATCTGTCACAATCCCACTCAGCAGGTCAGGCCTTCTGCTCCCACAGTGCCAACCTCTGAGAGCAGTATTATGAACAGTTAACAGAACAGAGTAACCCTCCTGTCTGTTTTGTGGGTTTGAATTAAACTTTGGTCTCAACTCTGGAGGGATTCAAACTGTGAACCTCTTGCTAGCATACCCAATTTACAGGCTGAGATAATTCTGCTCTTCAGGGTGGCCAGATATCTTTCACCTATGGGCCAGGTGTACAAAATGAACCCTTAAAACTCTATGAAAGACCTCAGAATAAACTCTTACCTTTTCCAGTTTGGTATTACCAATTGCTTTGTACAGTGTCAACTTTAATCATATATGTTTCACTTGTCAAATAAAGAATTTCAAAAGTACACCAAGTAGTCTCTAAAATGAGATGTTTACTTAAAATAGATTAAAATGTAAATACAGAACCATATATCACAAAACATACAAATCACTTAAAAAACAGGTTTAAAATACAAACAAAATCTCCTACCGTAGTACCCTTAGACTTGTCTAATCTAATGTATTCTTATCTCCTTTCAGTGCTGATGTTGCTTTTTCAGCATCCAAACATGTGTGTGTCTAAATGGAATACAGACTACAGTTTAAAAAGGCTGTGTTTCAACCCTCTTCATGATGTCATCATATAGCTCCTCCCTTTCAGGATACATAAAAAATATATACGGTATATACCAAACAGGAAGTCCCATTAAGGTACTGAATTCTGTGACTCCAGCAAGACTTATTTTCCAAATGATGACACTCTTAATTAAGACTGATTTTTCAGTCCCTTTGATCCATGAGCAGTTTCCTTTTCTCACACATCAAAGGGCTTTTATGACACCAGGTGCAATTAACTGACTTTCCTGAGGATGTCATAAAATGGATATTTCAGGTCTTAGCATCAAACAACCCAGATCCTAAATAAGGCTATAAAATTCATGTTTTTGAAAGTTAATCTGATCACAGAGATCTGCTGTTTAACATATATCCTGTCTTTTGAACTGATACCTCAGGGAGGTTATCCAGGCACAGCATTTCTCATGACAGACAATCACACTGCATTATTTTATATTACAAAACAGATAGATTAATCAGAACTAGCTGTCCAAGTGTCACAGAGTAGTACTGTGCGTGAAAGAGGAATTGAGGCCAGAGAATAAATAATTAGAGGGATAGGTAGTTTTGAGACTGTGAGTACAGGTAGCCATAGGGAGGGATAAACAAATCAAAGTTGGATCAATTTACAGACCAGCTGGTTAAGGCCAGGAGGCAGACAGGGGTCAAGTGGAGGTTCTCAGGAGGACAGCCAGGTTGAGGGAAGAAGTAGAAGTAGAAGACTTCAACATGCTGGATGTAGACTAGAAGGTCCCAGTCGCAGCCAGTAAAAGAAACCCACTCCTGGTGGAGTTCGCCAGTAAACATTCCTAGTGCAATTGGTTCAGTACCCTACACAGGCGGGAGTACTTCTGGACGTGGTGCTCACTAACAGTGAGTGGGAGCACAATGCAGCAGTCCACAAGCTATTGGTTTCAAGTCACAACAAAATGGTCTGGATAGATGTCCAGCTGGAAGCAAGCAAGGAATAGCATAGTGAAGGTATGGGTCTTCAGGAAAAGAGAATTTGGCAGGAAGCAGGATCTGTTGGAGGTAGAAATTAGAGGGATAGAGAAGATAGAAGGAATACAGGGAAGTGTGAGGTGTTTACATTAGGTTTCATGGAGACTTCAGATAGCAGTATAGTATAGAAAATAGCATGGGGCTTCTAACATGTATTGCATAGACATAGGAGAATATTAGCAAAGGCCGGAGGAGGAGGATCACTGAAGACCAGTTAGAAGGGTTCAAATTAAGCATTCTTTTCCTTTCTGGGAAATAATTTAAACTGACAAAGCCTAGTGCTGCTAACAATCTACTTGTCCATCACGACTAATGCATGTCCTTCATGGCTGTGAATAAAGTTAGAAAGGCCCCTACTTTAGCAGACTCTAGTCCTCTTGCTTATCTCTCTCAGTGTTCCAGACAGCTCGATATGATTGATGACTCTTTATCATCATAATTACATGCCAGTACAAGATGGGGACGACACAAAATATTACATCTGAGCCATTACCACCTCATTGTTAAGGTTAACAGCTAGTGTCCCGTGATGTGATTGGGGAGAAGTGCAGTTAAGTCATTAGCTTTCACTGTTTCAAGTTTGCCCCGTGATGATGCCTCATACGTTATTAAGCCCAGTGCTCATCATTTGCCTACATTTTGAGAGTCACTGTTCAACATTTCAGTGACAAAATGTTAAAGCATGTAGGGTCTGAGATGTATGTGGCAGGTTTTATCTCCACCTCTCCATAGCTGCTCCTTCTCCTATCGAATCTCCCAGCTCTGTACTTTGCCCAGCCATCCCAGCCATCGCTACAGGCTGATGATAGGGTGACTCTTCATTGACCATCCATAGGCCTCTACCTACCATTTCTGGCAGGTGTATAGGTCCCAAACTTTTTCCAATATACTGTACTACACTAGTCAATACCATCCATGCCCTCCCAGCTAGATCCTGCCCAGCATGTCCCTGCATCCTAAAAACATGATTAGGTGCATGAATGGTTAAGAAATAACCTGTAGTAGAACAGATTGCTTGAAAGGCCCAAAGCTGTATTTCTGGGGTCATGGGATACATAGGATCATCCTAAATAGAGGAGGAAGACCTTCATGTCTTGGGACTGGCTCCATTGAATTATGAATGGGACACAACTTACAAATGCTGCTATTAATGGTGCAGAGCAAGTTAAAATCAATACTTTTGTGCCAGGTAAATGTAAAGCAACTTGTGAAAATTTTCTATTTTCAAGCCTCCTAGGATTGTCTATACCCCAAAAGATATCCTATATCTGACCCTGTCTCACTCGATGCCACTTGAACACTTCAGAAAGTGCACATGCCTGGTTGGTCACATTGTGGAGGCTGAGCATGTCATCCTGTGCTTGACTCTGCTCATTGTTCTGTTTGTGAAAGGTTTCAGTGTGGTGATGTAAATGATATTGGCAATTGTGTGTGCAGGGCCATATCTGCTTAACTGATTATCCCTGTTTTGAGATCATCTGGTTTGGGGAAAGTGGAGCAGAAAGGAGAAGATGGGGGATGATACAAAACAATGGTGGGTAGATTGCATCATATTATATTGCAAATCTTTTTTGCTGGTGCGGAAAGCAATGTAGGAGCAGAATAAATACACAATATTAGAATATGTCTTGGTTTGCACAAATTCTCCATTAAAATTGCTGACTAGTGAAACCATCTGTAGACTAGTGCAATTTAGTGAAGAGTATATACAGCTGTCCTTACCTGTTAAAGAATAAAAAAAAAAAAATAAATTAAATAAATAAATAACAGTATAAAATGATTTTCTATCACTTTTGAAGTCTTCTCTGACATTGCAAATGGCTTTGGGAAAGAAGTGATACACTCAACAGCAATAAAAAGGAAGAGGGTGGGGAATTGTTTAACCAGGAAAGGCACACTAAACCAAAGCTTGTTTCCAGCTACAACCTGGGAGCACAAGGGAGTTAAGTGACTTGCTCAAGGTCAAACAGTATGCAAGTGGGGGCTGATGGGACTCAAACCCATGTCTCCAGTTTTGTAACTCAGTGCCCTTAACCACTACACTATACTGCCTTCAAAAGGAGTGGGAGAGTTTTGGATGGGGTTTAGTGTATGAATTAAACCTCATCCAAAGATAGCAATGCTAGAAGGCCAACACTGGATTTTAAATGAGACCCAACAAAAAATGTGCAGTGAAGGTTAGACCACCAAACTGGATCCACCCTGACAACCAGTATATCTAGACATGTGAAAATCAAGGTCTAATCTGTGGCCTAACTCATACTAGCAGAGGTAACTTCCTGGGAGGCACATGATGGCTTCAAGCAGACACATTTTCTGTGGCTCTCGCTTTTACACCAATTTAAACCCTATATTTACTAACCTGCAATTTTAGGCAGCAACTGGCATGTTGAGGATATCAGAAATCAACTAGAACCTCACTGGGTAGCAAACTCTTTAATATGGATGCAGAAATGAGAGGTCCTTGCCTCACCACACTCGCTGACAACACTGACCAGGGACAAATATGGAGCGCTCTAAGGTTCAACCAAATGGGTCATCAGGTAACCCAACTCCCAGGCCACTCTCATCGATGAAATGTTTCTAGCAGGCCTGTCTTCACTGAAGGCCATGCTGGTAACACTTGTACCAAATATTCAGAATATGAAATCCTCCTTAAACATCCTTACCCACTGCACTTGAGATAATGAAGTGCGATATCCTCTCACTCGATGACTGGTGGGCCCGGCAGAATCATAGATGGCACAATTGCATCAAAGAGTTAAATCTATGAAGAATAAACTAGAGGATCTAGAAGGAGATCACACAGGAACAACGTGATCATCCTGGGATTGCGGAGGGTGAAGAGGGCCATTACCAATTCAATTTGTGCAGAAATTCTATAGAAAAGACTGCAGGCCCTTCTCCGAATGGGTCCTCATATATTGTGAAGCGAGACCACAGATCACTTCATCCTGCCCCCGGATCTCCCCAAGACCTTTAATCTTCCACTTACTGAATTTCCTAGATAAATAATGCATTCTAGGAAAAGTTGGAAATAAAAGAGCTGCAGTGGGAAGGTTGCAGGATTCGCATAGCACAGGATCTCCAAATCGGTGAGCCAAAATTACACCCAATAGTTACTAAGCTAATAGTGGCAGGCATCAAGTTCCATATGAAATATTAAGCAACACTGCAAGTCCAGCACTGGGATACATGGCACAATTTTGAGAAAGCTGAACATGCCACCACCATGGTGAAATCCCTGTATCCAGATTTATTTAAATGACTGATCTTAAAGGCAAGATTTACTGGTATCAGCTAAACAAATGCTGTGGGAAGTGTACCTTCTGGTGATCTTTTGGCACACCGCTTAGGGATTTCAACATGACTCTCATTCTGAAATTGAAACTGTGGACTCCCAGCTATAGTGATATCCAACACGCAGATCTCGGATGGAATACCCTGACTCTGCAGCATTGCGCTTAACACTTCTACTTTTACTTTTAAGTTTTAAGCTCCATTTAGTGTAAACCTGGAAGAACTGCTCCTCATTGTGTTATTGGCAGCAAGGCACATATTTTATTTAAATTCAATATCTGAATGGACAAGGATTAATCTTTTTTTTCAGGGATGCAAGAATTGCCTGTATCTAAAAGCTGGGAGCTCATATCTCTAGTAGCTTAATATTCCCTTGCAGAGATGGTTGCTAAAGGGCAATCACTTGTTTATGTTATGCTCAAATCTGCCAAACTGATATATTTGGGTCTCACTAGGCTCTGTTTCTTAATTTTGATATTAGTTTCTATTATTATGGACTGCAAGACCAAACTTTGAGTTTATGAATATTCAAGATGGAGTACACATGTATACTTTAGTGAATTGTTTAGTTCATTAATTGTTAATTGTAGTTCTTAGTCTCAAAGTTAGTAAAACATGTTTTAATACAGTATGTTAATCTCAGGTGGAAGCAGAGGAGGGGCAGTAAATCTGTTTGGGAGGCTTGAATCATTGTGGCCCGAGAGGACTCGAAGAGTCAGTTGTCTGGACTGGGGACTTGGGAAATTCTATTTTTGTGGGGATACATTTTGGAGGGACTGCTTTTGTAAAATTACAGGTTCTGATAACTGATGTGGGGGATGATTCTAGATGGATATTTTTCTGAACATGTACAGTATGTACATTGGCCCACCCTTTGTATGTAAGACATCACCTTATTCTTTTATAAAGAAGCCAACATCATTCAAGGGGAGGTATTAGGGTATGGAGATACTGGAATGGAATGTATGTACAACTGATGTGTTATGAAAGTCCTATCTTGGTTTGTAACATTAAATTATAGTGCTTGAGGTACATAACTTGTAATGTTAAAGGTGCTCGTTCTAAAGGGAAAAGATATCAGATCCTTAAATACCTCCGATTACTTTGCTGTTAAATTGCCTTTCTTCAAGAAAACCACCTTCGGGTTACAAGAAAAATTACTTTTCAGAAGACTGATGGTGGGTCAAGTGTTATATAGCTAGGGACTCCACCACCCAGAAAGGGGTAATAATATTAATTTTAGGAACCAATTTTCAAATACTCCAATGTATTGAGGACCCAAGGGATGGTATCTACTTCTGCGAGGAAGCTGGACCACTCTGAAGTCCTTTTGGATGTATACTGTATATGGTCCCAATAATACATCTTCTAAATCTTTCCTCTGAATTAATTAATTTGTTATCCCTTTACATGCATCTTCATATTATTTTGGCAGGAGACTGGAATGTAACTCTACATCTAATCTTGACAGGTCCAGTCACTGATATCAAGGCCTCTCTCTGAGCAACGATCGTTACATGAGTTGATGGAAATGGGAGGACTTTGTGACCCATGGAGGATGCTTCACCCTTCCGACTGGACTTATACTTTCTATTCCCTGGTTCCCAAATCATTTTCCTGATTAAATTATTTCCTGATTAGCACTACTAACTTGCCAGGAGTAGAGGATGGAGGATCACTGCTAGAGTTCTACCTGACCACTCAGCTGTAAGGCTAGAATGCTCCCTTTACCAGTTATTACCTGTGATAAAATCTGGAAACTAAACACCCAGTTACTAAAGACCCTATGGTCTCATGCAGAATCTAAACTCTTATCACAGAATTTTTGGAACATAACATGTTGTCTTTCCTTGACATAGACAAGATAAGGTGCTCCTTTAAATGTGTCTTGCAGAGGAGTTTATCTGATTAGCTCCACCATAAAAAGAAATATGAGGCCTCCATGCATCTTCTTCTAAAGCAAATTAATCATTTAGAAAATAGTCCAAATTTGGAATCCTCTGAAGAGAAGCAGGTGACCCTAACTCTTCTGAGAAACCGATATGCAGAGTCTGTGGGAATGATCTGTATACAAACTCCTGAAAACCCATTCAACATACATGATGCAAGGGATAAAGTGGGTCCTTTACTAGCTTTACGTCTGAAGCAACAGGAAGCCTCCTGCTTGGTTCATTCTATTACTTCCCCAATGATGACACTGTCAAACATCCCTAAAGACATTGTCCAGGAATTTGATCATTTCTACTGTCAACTGTATAGCCCCCACCTAATTCTCCCTCACTGGCAGAAATTCAAAACTACTTGAACCTAATACAGTTTCACACTTTAACCCCAGACCAACAATGTTTCCTTGTCTGTCCTATTTCTACACAGGAAATCCACACTGCTATCCAGTCCCTTTCCTCTGATAAAGCTCCTGGGCTAGATGGTTTCCTTTCTAATTTTACAAGGTACTGGCAAATGAATTAGCTCCTATTCTCCACCAACTCTTTTCCTTCTTTTGTGATCAAGGTCTCTCAGATTTTTCCCTTCTGAAGCCCTTATAATTGTATTGCCTAAGCCCGACAGACCCACGGACAAAGTGTCTATCGTCCCATATCTCTCATGAATTACGATATGAAACTTTTGCAAAGATCTTGGCTAGCAGAATGATGCAAGTTTGGGAAGGATTGATTGGGCAGGAACAAGTGGGCTTTATGAGGAGTAGGGCATAGGCCGATCATTTAAGAAAATTGACCCACATTTTTCTGCATCCAGGTAGGGCAGCTCCCCATAGTACTGGTCTCCTGGATGCTAAAAACATTTGATAGGCTTATTTGCCCTTCCTATTTTTAGTCTTGGAGAAATTCGATTCCCTACATCTTATATACAATGGATCTGAGTATTATACAATAAACCTCATGCAAGACTTTACTGTAATGGAGTGTTATCTGCAGGCTTACTCTGTCTTCAAGCACACGTTAGAGATGTCCCTGTCTCCCTTGCTTTTTAATCTTTATTTGGAACCCCTAATATATTGGCTTAAATCACACCTCCATTCAAGGAATTCCTATAGGCACATTGGATCTCAGACTTTCTGCATATGTGGATTACATCTTATTGCACTTGTCAAACCCTGTCACCTCTATTCTGAATGCTTTGAATATTATTTCTGAATATGGTAAATTTCCAATTACAGGCTCAACCTAGATAAAATAATTATAATGCCATTGAACTCCAGAGTATTTCCTTCTGACTTTGTGCATATGGAAATGGTTTGGGCATCTAAATTAAAGTATCTAGGAATTATACTTTCCCCAAGGAACACCTTACTTAAAAATTTAATCTAGACCACTTGGTCAGTACCCTTCAACAGGATCTTCATAGATGGAGCTCTCTCCCTCTATCATTACAAGCCCGATCAGTATTATCAAAATGAACATGTTACCGCGTGTTTTTTTACCTCTTAAATATGTTAAATCTCTTTCTAACTGCTATATGGTTTAGGAGACTCCACATTATTATTTCCCATTTCTTACAGAAAGGGAAAACTTCACATAGAGCCTACACAACATTAGGTGACCAAAACAACTTGGGGGCTTTGTCTGCCCAATTTTTATATATACTATTTGGCAAGTCACATCTCGAAATATGCCAGATGGCCTAAACCACATACACTACCTGGACCAGTTATGCACACCACTTTGGCTTCAGATAGAAAGGTATCAAATTGAGGAAGCTGGCTTTCCTCCAGAAAGTTTTTACTTTGTGTCTCCCAATAAACTTCCTTCACAGATTAAAATCATGGTCATTTACACCTCAGTAAAGATCCACACCCAACTATGCAGAACCATGCAATATAATAATCCAATGGACATCTCTCAACCAGTATATCTTAACCCAACTTTATAACAGGAGGAACACACCATCTCCACTGAGGATGCCCAGCTTAAAAGACAAGACAGTATCTGACCTCCTAGTGGAAGGCTGGATGCCATGTAGCCAAGACCTCTTGACTCATCTTAACCTACCAAATGCACAGTTATTCCATAGATATCAACTTTGACATATGCTGGTCCATTGGTGTGGAGTAACAGCATGGAATATTGACCAGGAATAATTTCTTTCCATACTCCAAACTCACTCCTGGCAACCCCATTCAGTATCTCAACTGCCCAATATAACATCCCATTGGACTGTATATGGACAGATGTTTATCTCTATCTAACCAATGACAAATTATGGCTCACCAATTTTATATACTGCATAATATCTACTTTACTCCTGTTCACATATTGAATATGGCAAGCACCATTATTCTATATTCTGCAGATGTAACCAGGCAGAAGGCTCTCTTTTACATATTTTATGGGAATGCCCTAAAGTGGCTTCCCTATGGTAAAAATACAATCACTGGCAGATCCCCTACTTGGAATAGAAGAATATTTCCCTGAAATCTGTCTAGTAGGAGATCTTTCCAAAATTCAAATCAGAGAAAGGAGATACTTTATATAGCTAATATCTCTTTCAGTAAAACGGTTGGTACTGCGTCACTGGATGGACCAGAAAGAGATCACCTACCTGAATGGATCAATAAAATCTTATCTAACCTGTGCACTGAAATGATGATAGCCAGTTTAAGAAATCATTTGAAAGCATCCAATAAAAATGGGGCAAGCTAGAAACCCTTCTATCATCCCATTCTAACCTCTTAGATGGGCCTTAAATTATCAAGGAATTCCCTAGTCACATAAGATTAACATCTTTATTGTCCTACACAGTATTTAAGCTGTGGGCTACCAATATATGTTTTATGACTCTGAAAGAACTTAACTATGTTGTACAAATTCTCACTTGACCTGTAGAAGGTATCTCTAAGGCAGGTAGCAAGTGGGACTAGTGGAGGTATGTATGTTTGTTGTTGATGGTATGTATGTTTGTAAATGCTTGTTGCTTTGAAACTTCAATAAAGCATATTAAATGAAAAAAAGGTAACTTCTTGTGTGAGGGCTATTGATGGCATCAGTTGAAGGAACGGCTGTAAAATTATGAGATTTCATCATGAACCCATGCATTAAAGTCCTGCAGGACCCATAAATTAGGGGACTCCAACGCAAGAGAGACAAACTCTGAAAATTCATGGTAGATCTCCTATTTCTACCCCACAGGAGGTAAACTAGGCAAACCCCTACACCGCACACCTGTCCCACCTTTACAGTCACACATTCAAATGATCATGCTTCCTTATTGAGTAAAGTGAGTGCAAAATTATGTCTAAAGCATGGTCCCCCAACCTCATATGGTCCCACTTCAGACAGAGAACCACTGAGAATTGAGCAGAAAACAATCTTCAGTACAGGCCCAGAGTCATCCATGCAGGTCTCAGTGATACACACCTGGTCCCCCAAGGAATCAGTGATGAAACTGAGCACCAACGCAGTGGAGAGGTGGAGTGAAAGCACTGTGCATGCATGCATGTTAGGCAGTTAGAGTGACTGCCAGCTGTTTTCACCCATGTTTCCTCATGGCTATATAGTGTTCTAGAAAACTGAACCAAGAGGTTTCATCTCTTCCTCATTTGTAATCACGGTAAACCCTCTAAAGATTACCATGGTGGAAAGATGTAGCTACCAGTATCTGTTGTTCAGGACTTTCAGTAAATATCATTGTAAGTCCATATTTTGTTCTTCAGCTGGATAGTGCCAGCCATTTTGTCTTAAAAACAAAATGAAGGGGAGCACCATGATAAGCTGGAAGTCTCAAGTAAATAGTCAGTGAACATTCTTCAGCAAGAGTGACTCAGATCAGGTGAGCACTGAACATTGAACATTGAGCAAACAAGTAAGACAGTATTTTTACATGGGAGCAAAACACTGCAGCAAGAAGCTGAATTCTCCCAGATAAATTAACCAAACTGAGCAAGGAGGCAGATTCCCAATGTTGAGAAAAAAGTTTGTTGGGTCTAGCAAAAATATTGAGGTTGCAGTCTGAATGAAAGTACAAGCAAAGCATTACTCTGCACATGAAATCTGTAGCTGCACTGCAATGAATCAAAGGGTCATGAGTAATTAACTAAAATGTTTAGAATTCTACATTGTGAATATGGAAGGTAAATAGGAGAATGAAAAAGAGGAGCAAGGAAAATACAGTGACTGATTTGAAAAAGAGGAACTCTGTGCATTTACTGCCCCCAAACCTTTCCAACTTAATTCTTAAATTGTTCTCAACCTGAAGAGATATAGAAGGACTTCAAAAGGGAGGAAGGAACTTTATGAAATCACTATCAGATCTACAAAGGAGGAGCTTTGGGGATATTTAGGCCTCTTAATATGCTTTAAGGTCTTAATGCAGGAAAACAACGGAGCAAACCAGAAAACGGGTCTAAAAAAAATGTTTTCCAGATATCAAGAACAAAAATGAACATGCTATTGAGATCTTCATGAACGAGAGAGGGTGAGAGCAGTGAGACACAAAAGCTCAAAAAGGAAGAAAATAAACCAAAACTGTAGGGGCAAAGTTTTTACACAAACACAATTGCATTTAAAAAAATAGCTGACTTAGAATATATCAAGAAATAAAAAGAATAGATGTCACTTTTGAAATAATCTGTGATAAATTTGGAGAAAACAGGCTTGATAAATAACTGAAGGACATGGAGATCGCATATTAACGGTGTTACATTAATGACAGCTTTTTAATTTAAATATATATTTTTTGAGGGGAAGAGCAAAATAATTTGACTATTGCAGATGTATCGAGTGACAAGAAGGGAGGTACCAGAAAAACTTCTTCTCTGTGGTACTGGGGTGGAGGGGTTTGATAAACATGGATCAGAGTATATATTTAAAATAAAATGGGTGCAATGACTGGGATACCAAGGAAATTCACAACACAGAGGAAAGGAACATTTTGAAAACATGTTGATCAAATTGGGAATAGCAAATGCAGTACAAATTAATTCCCTGAATAAAGGAGCATCATGGAATATTAATGAGTTGAATTACCCTATTAAAAGGTACCACATTCTAAATACACTAAAATAGCTGGATGTAGTTGTAGCATTATTATTGGAAACCGTTGTAAATGAAAAGAAATCAAAAGGTAAAGAAAGAATAAGTAGGACAGGTCTATTTTTCACAGAGCATTTCTGTGATTAGTATAGTCACAGCTATGATGAAACAGGAAAACAACTTCAATTGTAAATAATAGGTGCACACACTGACAAACTGAACAATTATTCTGATAAAATATGTCTAGCAAAAATATATAATTGTGGGATCCTTACATGTATGTCCTTATATAATTGAAGGTGTGGGTATATCGACATAATCCAGATGTGCTCTCTGTAGTGGAATCCTGGCTTTCCCATAAGATACCAGATATACCCATTGCACTACCTGGCTATACACTGTTTAGGCAGGATGCCTCTCAAAAGAGGCAGTGGCTGTGTCATACACACCAAAGACTATCTGCAGGGCATGGCCTGCCCCACAGCATGTATGACAACCTTCAAGCACTAACCATCAAACTTATCCTAGGTGCACACAATAAAAGTGCTCACCCCTGCTCTCAGTATACATCCTACCTAAACAGACCACAGCTGGCACCAGCAACCTTATGGACTATATGTCACTTTCAGCCTCAACACAAAATTATACCTCTAGGTGACTTCAACATCAACTGGCTCTCCCCATCATCTGCCAGTATCAAGGGCATCTTGTCTACTATCTACTTCTCCCAAATGATAAAATCTCCAACAAGAGTAATTAAAAACTGGCACCAGCATCCTGCTGGACTGGATACACTCAACCATCCTGCACATATCGACAATATTACTGTACTCCCAGACTCTCTGAACAATCATTCCCTTGTCACATGCACCTGGAATACCAACTACAGCAAACCTCCTGCCAGAAATATATCAAGCCATGATCTCATAAAGGCCATCTACAACAACTCAAACAGACCTCAAATAACAAGACTGGTCTGACTGTATGTAGCCAAGACATGGAAGTAGCCCTTGACCTCTTCATAACCAAATTCAATTTTGTCTGTGACAAGCATGCCCCAATAAAACAATATCAGTCAAAGAACACTACCACCTCTTGATTACTCCAGATCTGCTAGAGCAACTCTCCTCAAGAAATCATCTCTGGCAAGTGGCACAAGCACATGGCTCAGCAGCAAACATCCAATGGTACAAACAAGCAAGTAGTGACTGCACAAAAGTCATCCATCATGCAAAAACACCTACTTCAAAGAAGCCCCCACCAGCTCGTGAAATAGTAGCTAATCCTTTGAGACTACCTCAATGACATCACTGGGAAAGACCCCAAAATGCTCCAACTATATTCACAATCAATGGGTACTGTCCTTAGACCTTCTTCTCATTGCCAACTCCATTAAACTCATTCCTTCATGGACCTAAGTAGTGTGCTCCTGCTAACTTCTTCAATTCTCTCACCCAAATGACCCACAAGGAAATAATTGCCTCCCCATGAGCAACCACTATTTCACTTCAAAGTAGTCTCTAAAGCCAATGCCAGAAAATACCTGGAAAATACACTAGGAAGTCAAGATGCAGTGGGGACTCCCTAGACCTATAATTTGTTAGCCTGGCACTTCAGGAAGTTCTTAGCCTGCTGGCACAAATTATAAACCTCTCGATCTGTCACTCACAATTCCCTGAAACCTGGAAATCTGTGACAGTTACCCCAGTGCACAAAAGTGGTGATCATACTCTGCACAATAACTATAGACCAATCCTGATATGCCCTCTGCCTCCAAGACCCTAGAGCAGATCATGGCCAAGCAACCTGTGGAGTACCTCTACCACCATCAACTACAGTGGCCTGAACAGCATGGGTTCAGGGGTGGCCACAGCACCATCATGGCCTTGCTAGAATTTATGGGATACACCCACCATGCATTAGACCAAGACATCCTGGTAGGAGCCACATTCATCGACCTAGCAAAGGCATTTGATATGGTGCATCATTTGCTCCTCCTCAAACAACTGGCTGACATTGTACTCTCCTTTGAAGCTTTGGGCTGGTTCACTAGCAACGTGAGCAACTGCTATCAGCAGGTTAAGACTGGGAATGGATCTCTGACAGCAAACTTGTCAGATCTGGTGTACTGCAAGGATCCATATTAGGACCACTGCCATTCAGCTTATTCTTAAATCTCCCAACCTCTAGCTCATGTCAAATGCTCCTTTACACAGATGATGCAGTTTTATTCATCAGCAGTCAACACCCTGAACATCTGGAGGTGGATCAACAAAGTGGCTTTGCATCCATGGAGCAGTGGTTTAAGGACCATAAACTGGTCTTGAATTATAAAATACCAATACCAATACCATGATGATTTCTCCACCCACAAAGCAAACACAGAGTCTTCCCACTTGCAATTATGAATGTTGGGTACCACTCAAACTTGTTCAGCACCTCAAATACAGTACCTAGGCATCACTATCAATTCCACTTTATCATGTGCCAAGCATATTGACATTACTGCAAGGGCCATTAATACCAGAATCGGGATCCTGTATTGGCAAAGGCACTGTCTCACACACAAAGCCCTGAGCACTACCATCAATAGCTCAATTGTCTCACTCATTGACTATGGGCTGGTAATCTAAGGATCTGCAACAGACACAGCCCTCCACGCATCTCAACCGCAATGAACAAAGCCTGCCATCTTCTCTCAGGTGCTGCTAAACTCACGCATACCTGTCATCTCTATACCATGGCTGGCTGGCTACAGCTCAGTGGAAGAATGAGGTACCAATGTTGCCTCCTTGGCAAAAGCCTCATTAAACCTTCTACCACCAGGAATATGGAACCTACTGACCCCTTCCTGGAGCACAAAGCAAACCAAAAGTTCTGCCTCTCAGGTATTCAATGTGCCAAGGTGCCGGACTACCTTGGCTCAGCAGGATTTCTCATACCGGGCCTCTGGACAAATGTGCTACCTCAAGACATCTTGTGATGCAGCAACAATTGGATCTTTAAACACAAACTGCACCAACACCTTCTTACCATGGGTACCTGTGCATGCCCCACTAAATCCCACCTCAAGTCAGTAATCCCATTGCCATAGCACTTCTTACCTCTGTCACTGTTCCACTGGGTTGCCCTGACCATGCACTTCACTGACCCCTACTGTCCTCTCCCATGGTGCTGCCACACCCTCCTCTCTTCCCTACCTCTACCCCTCCACCTCCTACCCCCACCCACCCCTTCCTCTTACCATTACCTCTCCATCTTCTCACCCTTCTCCCTCTATCTACTCTACTGATTTTGTCTCTCCTTGATGTGGGCATACATTGTACAATGCCTTAGTATAGTGTAACCATGAACTTTATCTGTATTGTTGTACCATAACATGTGTTTGTTTATTTGCTACCCAACCACTCTGTATCTGAATGTTTGTGTATCACTCTGTACTTGTTAACTGATGTATAATCAATTAATGAGCATCCACTCACTGGTGCTATCCAAGATTTCAAAATAAACAAATAAATAAATGAATGACAGGTCCTCTGTTTGAAATTTGGGTCTTTCTGAACAGAGATGAACAATAGACTAGGTAAATTGGACAGTGAAAATATACTGTTGGGGATATGAATTGCCAACATGATTAAAAACTAGATAATCAATGCATGTTAAAAGCTGGGATAGATACAAATCACATATATTTTGAAACTTTATGACACCAAATGGAATACTTGATCTTTTGAGTGAAGTGTGTGGACATGAGACAGAATTTACTTATCACTCACATGGACATAATTTGTCCTTGAAGATGGAATATATTATGGTTTCTGAAGACCTAATATTATTGCATTTTTTATGGGCCAGAAGATGGAAAGCTATTATGAATAAAGGCAGGTTATTGAACTGGCAGAAGTGTAAAGAAAAATATTATTTAAATCAGAAGGTTATTTCTATTATACATAGTTTTTAAACATATACAAAAGGACTTTACCTGATGAGGAAGAGCTCTGAGCATTCAAGTAATTGAAAAGGAAATTGATCAAATGGCAAAGCCAGTTTTAATGGTATATTTTAGTGCTGGGCAGAATCTGTGAATTCTGAATTTATGGAAATTCTGCAAAATTTAGCAAATTTCATGGATTTTACAAACTTCTGACTTTTGTGAAATCTGAATCTTTAGAATCCGTTTTGTGAGTTTGTCCCATTCCACAAATTTTTCTGGCTTTAATGCAGAATAATACACATGAACTGCAGATTGTTCATTTTAGGAATTTCATTCTGCAGTTTAATGCATCATTCTACAATTCATGTAATCATGCTGCAGTTCTGTGATCAGTTTGGCAAATTTCTTTCTGCAATATAACACATTAATCCACAATTAATGTATTTATTCAACTGTTCTAACGTTAAATTTCTGTGAAAGTTGCCAAAGCGCATTCAAAATATTGTGGAAGTGAAATTCCAACTTACACATTAATTCTGCTAGTGGAATTTTATTTCACATAGTCCTAGTCTATTTGCATGGATTATTAAAACTGGCACAGTTTATCTAAAAAGCACTACAACATAACCTTCATAAAATGGTCCATGGAATTTTAAAGAAACTTTACAATAATCACTGCAAACTGGTACTTACATCCATAAATGACTGTAAGTTTTCTTTCTTATTTTAATTTTCTATTATTTATTAATCATGATTACAATAAAGAAAAAACAACAGCATAACAAACAATACAATAAACAATAACACACAACAATGTATAGCAACCGATCCCCAACCCCACCACATGAACAATAGAGTAGAGTCTAATAAAATGAGGCCAAAGCTGTTAAGATAAAGTAATACATACATGACAGTGGAAGCAGCCACAAGGGACTAATGCAAAATTTCCTGACAAAACCAGATCATCATAACCCCAATATCTAACAAAGTCAAAGGTATAGGGGTCATCACGAGACATCACTCCAAGATCATAAGAGGAAGTAAAGTGTGTGCAACCTGCTTCATTTCACAACATAAGAGCTGAACCTATTATGAACACTGTCATCTTCTCTAAACATAAATTGAAAAGGAGTTCATGTAGCCATTTCTAATAGGCTATAGTTTCTTGATTATAGCAATCCCTTAGGCCTACCTGTTTACCCAATATTGAGTTCACGGACATACAGTACTTTCATTTTTAACTGAAATCTCACTGTAAACACCAACTATACACATGACAGGGGCAAATAATTGGTCAGTACATAGAAGGGGATTGGATTTAGATTGAATGGCTTCCATAAAGGATGAACCTTGCAACACTCTCCAAATATATGAGGCTAAGAGCCCTCAGTGTTATCACATCTAGTGCAATACTGTGAGGAGTATAGCCTATTTTGAGCAATCTTTGAGGGTATAGTATAGGTTGTGAAGAATATTAAAATGTATGAGGTGGAGTCTGTCACTGGCTATACAGGTATGCATATCCTGCCAAATAAGAGTCCAATTAAAATGCCTAGAATGGAAAACCGATCCAAATAATGTTATACACATCAGTATAAGGAAATAAGCTAGTAAGAAATAAGTTGTACTGTATAACTTGTTAACCTAGCTAAGATGGCAGCCACACTGGGCTAGTTGTCTGGGGAGCTCTAGAGCAAAGCAGCTTTTAGTTTTAATGTATTATTTATTTACTTTTTGTTTGTTATTTGGACTCGTTATTTAGATAGTGAGAGATTTTTTGCAGTTAGATAAGGACCATTGAAGTGAAGAAGAAAATGAGTTACTCCTTCTGAGTGTGAGATAGGTTAGGAGTATAACCTAGAGTGCATGTGAGTCACCAATTTGTTATACTGGTATCGGTAATTGAATGACTCCACCATTTTGAGCTAAAGTCGTGGAGTATTCTTGGACCATTTTTTCAATTTTGAATTTGGTCCTAATTTCCCGTTTAAGTCTAATTTCTGTTGTGTACCTACTCACTGGATTGTTGGTCACCCAGAGAGAGACAAGTCACAAGAGGTCCTTTTCGGCACTGAGGGGAGGAGCCCATGGGATGAATCTACCTCTCTGAGGAATCAAGCGTGCTGTGCTGTGAGTAGATCATTGAGGACAGATCTTCTGTTGGACTGCAGCCAGAAAATCTGTCAGCATATCTTCAGTAAGGGATTGGAAATTTAGCTTCTCCCAGAGTTCTGGACTTGTTATCTCTTGGGGTTTACTGCTAACTTGAAGGGGGTCTAACTTGACCCTTGGGGTGGTTAGGCTGCCAGAAATGTGGCCATGTGGGAGGCCAGTCACTAGGCCAGCTGGAGAGTGGGCAAATGGTCTCTGGAAACTGCTAGGCTGTTAGGTGGGTTGGCTGGTGGGCTGATGCCAACTGAGGTCCAAAGTCAAGCCCACAGAGATTTCTAGTGGTGGCCTCCTGGGTTGAGTTATTTGGGCCCTTGTCAGCATTTAGTAAGCCCTGAATCCTGGAAAGAATACCATCTTTCCAAAGGAGGCGTTGGAATATTCAGTAGATGTTTTTTATCTAGGACACGGTCAGACCTCTCTTTTCCATATCTTTATGTCCAGCTCTTTATTTCATGGGCAGTGAGAGTTCCTGATTAAATTACTTATACAAAATAACTTTGCCAATTTGTCTAGCCTGTGTGAGAGTGCTGACAGAGACTATAGTGGATATTTTACTCATGGAGGTGGGAGCTCCACAAGCTCATTATTTCTAGATTTGAGACATTTGTGACTGCTCCTTATAGTTAAAATATTGCTCTATCTGCTGCTATAAATCATATTATCTTTACATTGTTTAATTTTGAGTGGGATTATTGTTGGGAATATATTACAGTAGTTGTATTTTGGGTGGGAGTGGGAGGTTGGAAGGGTGTGGGGTGTTATTGTTAGAGTTGCTATGTGTGTGAGTTTGTCTGGATGTGGTTGAATTTTTAAGGTTGGAAAGGAAGGTTAGTGGGAGAAGGAGTGTTATTGGGGTTTGGGGATATTGTTTAACTGTGTATCTGTTGGATGGATGTGTGATTAGAATTTTGTTATTAATTTGAGTTGTGTTTATTGTGTTGTGGTCTCTGCTTCCTAGAATGTGTTGGGAGGGCAGAAAGACAGTCAGGTCTATTCTTCCTCAGGCTCAGGGACCTTTGCCCCTTTTAATGTCCCCCTTTGTCAGCCGGGGCATACAATAGATGTTGTGCCCTGGGGATAGTTAGGAGAAGGAAAAATGTGGAGGGGCTGGGCCGGGGATTGGAGAGTGGTGTTGGATTGAGGTAGTGGTGACAAGCAGATACCCTGGGATGAAATCAGAATAGGGTTCCTCCTGTCTGATTCCCATACCAAGGAGCTTTGCAGTATGCAGGCAGGTGGTGTGGTCTTCCTTGTGTACTCATCCTACTCAGACAGTGTTATGTAAGCCAGGTCCATTAAAACAAAACTGCTATTATAGCAGATCTTGTTGGGACATCTGACCCGGCGTGCAACCCGACACCTGGCTGAAGGAGAAAGCGGGCCCAGTTTGGCCTCGGCTGTTCCAGCCGTACTTGGTGATACACTGTCCGAGGCTGGATTGTGGGCAGGGGTGTAGCTATCTCTTTTTAGATCAGAACTGGGCCTTATAGAGGTACCAGTGGGGTCCACCAGATTCTTTGAGTGTATCACTGGTGCGGTGCAGGTGTGGGGTGCAAGATACTGCTCATCTACCATCCACCCAGAGGTGGGAAAGAATTCTGCAGAAAGTAACAGACTTCATTGTCAGCGTGGTGTTGGGATCCCCAGATGGTTGATTCTGGGGATTTCAATGTCTGGTCGAGTGATGAACTCTCACAATTTGGTTGTGACTTCCTCCAACTAATGACTTTGTTGGGCCTTCACAGATTGTTACCTCCACAACCCACACCAGAGGTCACTCATTGGACCTGGTGTTCCTACTGGTGATGGAGATATCTGACTTGGTGGTAGAACCAGTTGGATGGTCTGACCATCACACTATAGGGTTCAGTTTGTGGACCCCCAATATGCCTGCCCCTACAGAAATGGTTCAGTACCACCCTTTGCAGGGTGTGACCCCAGATGGCTAATGGCGGTGCTGGATCTATCAGGTATGTTGAGGATTGCATGGATCCAGGGTATCTGGTGCTTGCCTATGTCACGATGATCACAGAGGCCCTGGATTCTATTGCTTCTGTTCATGTTTGCCCACTCACCCTGCACCCATGGTCCCCATGGTTTGATGGGACACAGAGGAGTTAAGGAGAGTGGGACAAAGGTTAGAGAGGGCCTGGTGGAAGTCAGGCATGGAGGACAATAGGCTTAGATTGATGGAACTTTATACAATCTATCAATCTACAATCACCAAGTGAAAGCAAAATTCCTGACCAGGAGATTGCCACTGCACATAACTGACTAGCTCAGCTCTTCCAGACTGTGGACAGATTGTGCAATCTAATCTGTGCTCAGTCTGGTCAAGCTTTTTCACAAGAGAAGAGCGATGAGCTTGCTTGATTTTTGCAGATAAGGTTGCAGCTGTCAGGTCCGAGATCGGCCAAACTTCCCTACCGGGTGATGCAGTGGTCAGTGGGAGGTTGCAGATGCCTGCTTTGTTTGGACAGACTTTAGCTGGCTGGAATTGATTGACATCTTGAAAGTCATCCAGACTCTGCGTCCAACCAGCTGTAGTTTGGATCTGGGCCCACGACTTCTTGTGGGTTGCATGAATGAGATTGGCCTGATCCTTACTGAGATAGTCTGGAGTTCACTGGAGAGGGGTTCTTTCCTGATCCCTAAAGGAGGCAGTCATGCAACTGCTTCTGAAAAAAACCCTCCCTTGACCTGGACTGTCCAGCCAACTACAGACCTGTCTCTGACCTGCCTTTTGTGCACAAGGTTATTAAGAAGGTGGTTGCACTGCAGCTGGATGACCATCTTACCACCCATGATGTTTATGATTCTCTCCAGTCAAGATTTAGGAAGAGACATAGTGCCAAGATGACCCTTGTCCGGGTGCTCAATGATCTCCTAATAGCAAGAGATTGGAGGACTCATTCCATCTTGGTCCTCCTTGATCTCTCTGTGACATTTGATCTTGTAGACCATGGTGTGCTATTGGGTACCTGCAGTTCATCTGTGGACTATCTATTGCAGTCCTCAGATGGTTTAGATCTTTATCAAGGGTAGAACTCAGAGGTTGTCACTGGGATTTATTCCTCTGACACTCTCCCTCTATCCTCATGGTGCTGCAGGGCTCCATTCTGTCACCATGTTGTTTACAGTGTATATGCTGCCATTGGGAGACATTGATAGGTGGTATGGTTTGAGTTTTCACTGCTTTGCAAATGATACTCAACTGTACCTGTCCATTGTACCTGGGCAGGAGGATGCAGTCTTGATATTTAACAACTGTCTCGCTGAGATTCAGGACTGGATGAGTGCCAGTTGGCTGGAAGCTGAATCAGGATAAGACTGAGGTGTTGGTAGTTGACCCAGATCATTGAGTGGTGGGTGTGTTAGCTGGACAGTCATCTAGGTTTTGGCTCGGGATACTTAGTTGACCACCATACCTCAGGTGCGTAACCTGGGCATTATGTTTGACAATGTGCTGACTCTGAAATCTCAGGTGTTGGCTGTTGTCAAGACCTCTCGTTTGCCATCTGAGGAACATCATCTGCGTGAAACACCTGGCTCCTCCCAATGATATTTCTACCCTGATCTATGCCTTTGTGACCACCCTGCTTAACTACTGCAATGCCCTGTACTTAGGGCTACTTGAGGGTTGATATCTGCCACTTGCAGCTAGTGCAGAATGCAGCAGCCAGGCTTGTGACTGGTACTTCAAGGGCCAGTCACATTACACTTGTGCTCTGTGGACTACACTGGCTGCCTGTACAGTGGTGGATCACCTTCAAGGTCAGCTTGCTGACCTACAAAGCCCTACATGAGTAAATACCCTGCTACCTGAAAGATGCCATTGTCTCTACTGCCCTACCATCCACTTTGATCCACCAAAGAGGGATTGCTAGAGATTCCAAGGGTGCATTTGAAGACATCTGGGGATTTTCTTTTGCATATTGGCCACTACCCAGTTGAATTCTCTACCTCGTCGGGTGAGGGAGTGCCTGACCATCCAGAGTTTTAAGTCAGCCCTTAATACACATTTGTTGGGTTAGCTTTCCCAGACAGTCCCAGCTGATAAAGTTTTAATTAATGCCACAGCTGATTATTTATAGATGAGTAAATGTTTTAATTAATGCCACAGCTGATTATTTATAGATGAGAATGTCTGATTTTATGTATTTGATTTTATGAAATAATTTGTATATGTTGTTTTTAATCCACATGTTTTTTATTGAAATCCTGTTTGGCGCTTTGATCTTGGGAAAGGTGCTTTATAAATAAAGCTTATTATTACTATTATTATATTTGAGATACAGTGTGGATTGCTAAGTCATGGCAACAGTGAAGTCTAAAAGTCACTATAATTACCACACCAAGGACCCTGACGAAATGCACCATGATTATGCATTTGAGTTGAAATAACTTATAAAAGGATTTAGTGTCCAATTGAAATGTATGGCATATATCAAGAAATGACATAGTTACTGTCTTGGAGCAGGTGGCCCACACAATCAGTCTTCAACTGAGAATCCATTTCCTAGTAATACATTGGTGGCACTCCTTAAAATGAGAGTTTACAAAGACTGGTTGGGAAATATCCTTCTCAAAGTGGTAATGCAATATAATGTACCCTGAGGGAGAGTTTGATTATGGACTCCGGGATCTCCTTGGGTAAGGTTCAGAAACAGAGAAAGGACAGTGCAAAAGGTGACACACCCCATTTACTATAATTTCCAACTCCAAATCCAGCCAAATAAGTTACCTCATCCTCATCCATAGAAGCCACTTAAAATATTTACTAGCACGGCTAGCAAAGTAATACATGGTAAAATGAGATAACCTGAGCCCTCTTAAATGTTTGGAAATGGTCAACATGTCATAAGTCCATCTAGGGCATTTATCTGATCAAATGAGATAATAGGGCATGTACTTTCTGAAATCAGGACAAGGGGAAATACAGAATAAGCATATTTAAAGAATAAAATCATCAAGGAAATATATTCATTTTCATAACATTTATTCTGCCCAAAGCGTTAGGAAGTTATTTCCATCTGTCTAAATCTTGTTTAATTGTCACTAAAGGTCATCCAAATCTAACCTTTATGTTGTGAATGTTTTTGGTAATACATAACCCAAAGTACTTGAGCTGAACAGGAGCCCAAGAAAGATCCTACATCAGTTCAGTGGCCTTAAAATTCCTCATTCAGAGGCATCACTACCGCCTTGTCAGTGTTCAACTTATAATTAGCAACCTTAATGAATTGTGGATGGTTTCCAGGGTGCCTGGAATAGACATGACTGGGTGTGTATTATGTGAAAGAATGTCATCAGCATAGGCTGAAAGTAATACAGATCTAGAACCAACAGGTATCCTGGTAATGAGGAGATTGTTCTGAAGCTTATAAAGCAGAGGTTCAAGGTGTAAATTAAACAGAAGGGAGATATGGGACATCCTTGCCTGGTTCCACAATGTAATGTGATAGAGGATGAAAAATCTCTGTTGCAATAAATTTTAGTTCTAGGGACAGAATACAGGACCCATAACCAGGTGTGAAAAGCATCTGGGAAACCAAATGTGTCCAATGTGGCAAATAAGAAGGGCAAGCTAACTCTATCAAACACCTTCTCTGCATCCAGGGACACCAGCGCCACTGGCACTGCAGCATCCCCAGGCATAGAAAGATAATAGCCAGTTTGTGGAGACGGTTGGTGGAAGATCTAGAGGACATAAATTCCACTTGATCCGGGCATATTAGATTGGCCCAAACCTGTTTAATTCTAGATGCTAAAATTTTTGCAAGTATTTTAATATTATAATTCATTAACAATATTAGCTGATAGTTGCCAACTTGGTCAGGGAGGGGGTTCAGGTTTGAGAAGTAAAATTATTAGGGTTTCAAAAGAGTAGGATTTGAGATGCCATGAGTTTAAAATGGCAGTGTACAGCCTGTGTAACTGAGGGGCTAGTTCATTTGTGGTGACTTTATAAAAATTGGCTGACAGCCCATTCAGGCCAGAGTGTCTTATCAGACCAAAATTGCTAATGGCATCTAAATCTCAGATTGGGACATAGGCCTAGCTAATTGTTCCTGCTACTCAACCAATAGTATTGGAAGGTGTAATCCTTCAAATAGAGTTAAATATCGGGTTCAAACAGAGGGATTGGGAATAGGATCATAAAAGATTACAGTAAAACCATTCAAATTCCTTCACGACATCTCTTGTGGCAGTTTTACACATTATCAATGTTGGATATAATAGAAGGATAGCCTGGGAAGCCTCCATCTTTTGAGACATAATGCCATCAGATGGCCTGTTTTTTCCTTTGATCAATATAGGAAGAATGGGTCTTACAAATAACATATTCTGCCTGCTCATGGAGTAGCTCTGCATATTTATCTCTAAGGAAGATCAGCTCATGTCTAACCACATCTGTAATAGAAGGAGCCAACTGTCCTTCCAGGGTCCTTATATCAGACAACAAATTTGAGGCTTGATCCATCCTTTGTTGCTTCTATTTTGCAGCTCAGTGGATAAATACATCCTTAATAAGACATTTAAAGATTCCCACTCTGATTAACCTGGTCTATAGACCCGGTGTAAGACATAACATAAAGGCCTATTTTGTCCTTAACTATCCGAAAATAGCATCATCTTTCAGAAGTTGATTACGTTTCAAATGATAGCTTTGTCTTTCCTCACCAGGAAGACATGTTGGTTCAAACTAAGGAATGATCCAGAAGGACCCTAGGAACAATAGTTGAATGTAGTTTCTCTAGAGTTTCACAACTCACTAAAAATAATCTATTCTTGAGAAGGAATGGTGTACTAGTGAGAAGAAGGTGTATTCTTTCATAGAAGGGTTTAAAACTCTCTAGGTGTCACACAAACCTAATGAATTATTACAGATCCCACAAGGCATTTTGCACCAGGAAGAGGCTGGTAGTGGTCGAATGGTTCTACTGAGGTCCGAGTTGAGCAAGGTTCCAGTCACCGCCTATTAATATATGTAGTGATCCAAAAAAACAAGCAAACTTGTTAATTTGCTGAAAAAGAAGGGGAGTCAGTGTTGGGGCCATAAACACTGAACAAGAGAACCTCTTTATGATCCAACATCCCAGAGATAAAAATATAGCAGCCCTCTGGATCCTCTAAACTTTGCAAATGTTTAAAATTAACTCCTGACTGATCAAAATCACTACACCCCATTGGCTGGTGAAGTTCTCAGCATCATATGCTTGTCCAATTCCCACCCTATGATAAAAAGTGGATTCAGCGGCCAATAGGTTGGTTTCTTGAAGAAAGATTATTCTACAGACAAGATGTTTAAGACGCTGACACCTTTTGATCTTGGGCAAGCACCTTTACATTCCACATAGCATATTTAAGCAGGCCACCATACTCTTAACTGCTATATGAGGGACCGGACCAGGACAAGTGGTCCAATCCTTATTGATTACCTCAACACATTCCCACACAAGGTGGAGAAGCTCATCCTAGGTGATCTTAATGTCAACTGGCTGGGTACCTCTGCCGCCCATATCAGGGACTCCTTCACTGCTCTAGATATAACCCAACTAGTTACTCGCCTACTAGATTTAATCAGTCAAGTGGCTCCAGCACCCTCCTAGATGTAATTCTGTCAAACAGCCCTCATAAAATCAGGGATATTAATGTACTACCCGACTCTCTTAGTGATCACTCTCCTGTCCTCTGTCACTGGTCATCCTGCAGTACCAAAACCAGTTTCCCACACCACCTTGCACCAGCATTTTCGCCCTGGGGGTCTCAGAAAGCTAAAATGCACTAGCCCAGCTGGACTGGACCCTAATCCCACTTACAACTGCTATTGACTCTGTTATTGCATATTTCTCCACTGCCTTTAGCAAGGCCTGTGACTTTTTGCCCTCCTGACCATAACCCACGCCGTAAAAATCCCACTTCTTGGATCTCCCCCATCCCTTATCCAAAAACTGAAACAAAGAGATAATCTCTGGCATATTGCTGTTGTGACAAGCAAACTGGCCCGACATACAAGCCTATAATGTAGCAAGTAATAGGTGCACCTGGGCTATAAGGCAGGCTAAAGCTGAATATTATCAAACCACTTGCTTCCACTTGGGTCTCATCCGTGCCTTCTGGGACAATATGAAGGAGAAAGATAGAAATATAGAAACATAGAGGTTGATGGCAGATAAGGACATAGGCCCATCCAGTCTGCCCATTTCTTTCTACCTTATAAATGTGCCATCGGCCTTTACTCTGTTAGTGGCCTATCTATTCATACTATCTGTATTGCTCCTTATGCCTATCCCATGCCTGTCTGAAGCCCTGCACTGTATTCATAGCCACCACTTCATAAGGTAGGCCATTCCATGCATCCACCACTCTTTCTGTGAAAAAGAATTTCTCACATTCCCCTTAACTGAGCTCAATGGAAAGATCCACTCCCCCACCATCACAACTGTCCATTGATGGTACTGTCACCACTGATCTACCATGCATAGCTGAATGCCTAAATAAGGTTTTCTCAGATCTAGCACTGTCCTCCCCAACTACTTTTTTTTTACCCTGTCTCTGTATCCACCCCACCCTAGATCGCCCCCCTTTCTACCTAGCACCATATCCCCCTTGAAGCCATGCCTTATCTGCAAAAAGCCCTTGCCAGCAACAACCCCAGCTGTGATCCCTGGACTTCAGGATCCTCCAATTAGTCTTGGATACTGTTCTAGCCCTCTCACCAACCTCTTAAACCGGCCACTCTGTCTGGGCCAGTTCCCAAGTGCTTGGAAAATAGCAGAAATCAACTCTATCCATAAGAGTGGAAATAGAACCTCCCTAACAATTTCAGGCCCATCTCCATTCTCCCCTGCTCTCCAAAGCACTTGAAAAGATAGTGGCCATACAGCTCTCCGAATACCTAGCCAAATATGTCCTGATGTGCCTGAACAACACGGATTCTGCCCTGACACAGTATCACTACAGCCCTTCTGGAGTTCTCCCAGCACCTCCACTCTGCTCTCGACTCTGGTCACATTGCAGGTGCAGTGTTCATTGACCTCTCCAAGGCCTTTTACACCATCTTCACCCCTCTTACTTGACTGCCTCCACCAACTTGGCTTCTCCCAGCCCCTTTATTGATTTATCAGTTACCTCTCTACCAGATCCCAGCATGTGAAGGTAAATGGAACCCTGTCCAACACCCTGTCCATTCCTCCAGAGTTCCCCAAGGTTCCATCCTGGGCCCCATTTTGTTCAGCCTCTTCCTCAATACTCTCCCAGCTCCTACTTGGGCAATATGCTCTTCTATGCCAATGAGCAGTTCTCTTTGTCTTCCATTCTGACCCCACATCTCTACAGGTATCCCTGCAGCATACTTTCAACCAAGCCAAAAGTGGTTCCTTGACCACCGGTTGGTCATTAACCTCAAGAAAACCAAATCCATGCTCTCTTCTCACCACCGGAATAAGGCCAAAAATGCCCCTCTGCATTCTCCCCAGTAACCCACACCTCTCAAGCAGGTGTCATCCTACAAATACCTTGGTGTCACCATTGACTCAACTCTTACCTTCCACACCCACATCAATACCCTGTCCTCAGCTATAAATTCTCAGATTGGCTTTTTCTATTGACATAGAGATTTCCTCCCCAAACCACCATCCAATTAGCCATCAACTCCTCCATCCTGTCCTTAGTGGACTACGGTCTACCATCTATGCAATGGCTGACAACACTGCCCTCACCAAAATTCAGACCTCGATAAACAAGACCTGCAGGCTCCTGAATGGTGCATCCTCCACACTCATACTTGCCAACTCTATTCTACCACCAACCTGCTCACCTTTTGAGTAACGCTTGCACTACCAAACCTGCCTACTTGCCAAAAATTCCTGCTAGGTCTCTCCCACCAGGGGTCACTGCATCCTTGCAGCACGTATCCATGTCTGTTGCCACCCATAGTGCAGTTAAGGCCACCTTCCAGGTACCCCATACCAAGACCTCTTTATCACAAAGGTTCTTCCACTACCACCCCCCAATTGGTTAAACTCCTCCTACCCTTTGTCACCAATCTTCCCAAAATTGGTTCTTTCAAAGTCGTTCTTTTCCTAACCTCCTTTTTGATGCCCAAAGCTGTAATTGCCCCTAAGTAATGTACTAATGGGGTCCCTGCTTTCTGACCCTCAGACTTGACAGTGTCCACTGGACTGCTGTTCCCATCCCCCATCTTCCCCACCTGCTGTTTTCCACCATAGGTATTCCTCCTGGTGCATCCAGGGTGGTACCCTCTATCATTGTAATATTTGTATCTTGATTGTAACTTCTGTATGAAATCTTATCTGTAAACCACTGCTGTAAATGAGTCTTACTGTTATCTGTATTGCACCTGTATGTTACCACTGTTGTACTCACACTGTATACATGTCTACCCTCCCTGTGATGAGGTGCCTTTGTAAATGAGTCCACGACTCAAAGGTTGTAAATCTACTTCTACAATAAATAAATAAAAATAAATAAATAATGTTAAAAGTCATATGTTGAATCAAGTAACAGAATCATACTAAAAGTCATAGATGTACAGTAGGCTGTAGCCATATAAGTACATCTCAGAGACCTAGAAGTATTTATGCTCAATTTAATAGGTACTGTATTTGTCAAGATTTTTTTGAATGTATTGGGGTTAGTTGTATCTAGGAAAGATTTGGGTAGGGCATTCCATAATGGAATAATCCTCTGAGTGTAAAAAGCATCTCATGTCTGTCCTTAGGCATGTTAGTGATAACTGAAAATTGTGGCTTCTCAGGTTATGTTCTCTAACATTAAAGGACAGAACGAGTTGTGACATGAGATCTGTATCTTTTAAATATTTTGAACATCAATAAGAGACTCCCTTGTTCTTCTCTGTTTCAGTGAGTAAAGGCCTAGTTCCTGTAATCTTTCCTCATAGCTTTTATTTTGCATTCGGTCTATTATTTTGTAACTGTATGCTGAACTCCTCCAAACCATTGATCTCTTCTAAGATAGGTACTCCAAAGTGGGGAGCACTAGTCCTGGTGGGGGCATACATATGTTCTATGCAGCTGGAGAATACATTCCTATTCCTGGTTACAAAGGATCTTTTAATGCATCCTATTAACCTATTGGCTTGATTTCTAATGTGACTACAGTGAGTACTAAATGTGAGATCTGATTTGATAATGACTCCCAGGTCTTTTCTTCTGGTATTGGTGTCAATGGAATACTGTTGATATTAAACTGTTTTTGGGGGTTGTATCCCCAAGTGCATGATTACACATTTGTTTACATTATAGCTCATATAATTTTGCTTTTCCCATTCCTCTAGTTTTTTACATCTTTGTTAAGTCTGCTATATCCTTTTCTTATCCAGCCTTAGCTGCAATTTTGGTGTCATCTGCAAATTTGATGGCAATATTGTTCAAGTTAGTTGTCAACTCAGACACAAAGCTAGAAAACAACACCAGTCCCAGAATGGACCCTGCAGTACCCCACTGGTGACAGTGCCTGTACTTGAAGAATATTCTCTTATATACACCACCTGTGTATAGTTATTGAGCCATTCATTGATCCAATTTGCCAACCTGTAATTTATTCCAAGTGAGCACATTTATTAATCAAGGTTCTATGTGGCACTTTATCAAAGCCTTACACAGGTCCCGATATACCACATCCACCGGTATCTTCTCATAGAAGTTTCTACTAGCACTTTAGTAGAAAATTAAATTGCTGGTGAGACATGACCTTTACTTTTGAAGCTGTGCAGATTAGGATCTACTGTTTTTTTTTTTAATTAGATCATCCTCAATTCTTTTTTTAGAATAGCTTCAAAGATTTTACCCAAAATGCTGGTCAGGCTAATAGGTCTATAGTTGGATAATTCACTCATATTGCCCTGTTAAAATATAGGTGTTACCAATGCAGCTTTCCAGTCATTTGGTACTATTCCTGACATTAATGATAAATTAAATATTTTGTGTAATGGTTTGATTAGCCAGGCTGCTATTTCTTTCAATAGATGTAGATGAAGTCTATCAGGCCTTGGTGCAGTACTGAGACTGTCTGCTCCCCAAAAGCCACACATAACCCTGCATATCCCCAACAACAAAAGGCCAGGTTGAGTAAAGCAAGGTATCACATGCAGAATGGCTAAAAGTTTTCAAGAGATAAAACACTTCAATTCAAGATACTTAAGCAGGCATATTATAACCTATAAAGATTATGGAAAATGGGAACAATGAAAGATGCTGACTAATGGCATTGCCAACAACTAAATACAGATGTTCTCAATACACTATGGAAATGCACTTAGGTTCTCCGATGGAGGTAACAATCCTTTAGGATGTTAGAAAACTTGGAAATTGAAACAAAATAATATTCTGATCACCAAACAGCTATTTTAGAGAGGTACAGTAAGATAAACAGAGATAGCTCAGAATGGGGCATTATAAAAGCCAGTTCAATCATATTAAACAGATTTATTCTCAAAAATTGGAAGGACAAAATATGAGAAGAGGCCTTATTATGGAGGAAAGTAAAAGATTGCTGCTAATATTTTATTTAACAATTTTTCACCTATGATTATAATTTATGGCTAATTTATAATACACCAAGGAAACAGTGGAACAAAGATTTTTATTGGAATGAGTAAGGTTTAATGGAATAAATCATTAAAAGATACTAGACAGCAGTTTTGATATGTGTGATAATTTAAACCTGCTGACAAACTGCTATCTGGATCCCAACATCAACCCTTTATTATAGAATATTTTATTATTATTATTCTCTGATTAAAAGCAACACAATAATTTTTATGTGCAAAAAGAGCACAACTAAAGTTTTATTCCTCAGAGAAATACTGCAGTATTGCAGAGAATTGTCTGAAGAGGAGGGTAGGGATGGCTGATCGTCTGGCTACCTATTAATTGCTTGGGATATAAGAACTAGGTAGAGAACCCTCCCCATCCTCACTCATTTTTAACCCAGGTGTGTATTTGCCCTAACATTCTGGATCAAGCCCTCCCAGATGTCTACTGTAAAGGATCATATTTTTGCCTCTTGCTGCACCTCCTCAGGATCCCCAGACACCTGCAATTGCACAAAACCACCACTGGTATCAGGGGACCCAAAATGGGCAGAGATGATGAAGATTCTTTGAGGAGTATATGTGCAAAGGTTGTTTTGGTAAATTACACATACTGTAATGGACAAGTAATCTGAAGCTTAAAATGTGAGTTCAGGCATAACCAGACCAAAAGTCCCCAGCAACACAGCCCAATTCCTAACCCTCTCTCACTAGGTCTTGGCCTTCTTTGATCAGGAGTAATGGTTGACACCAATAAATCACACTGCCTTTTCATTGCAACACCTTCCAGGTGATTAAATAACAAACACTGTGTCATCTATTGTAGGAATGGCATCTGTGTTGAAACTTCATCACACACTCCCTATCCTGTGATCTGAGATGAAAGTGCAGTTTAGATTCTATCTAGCAGTGGTCCCAGCTTGCAAGTACCATATACAGTATGTGAAACCCCTCCAAATGCACTGCATCTGGTGAAACTGACTCAGCAAACAAAGGTTCCTTGCTCAATAGCAGAACAATTTCAGTATGGCATAAAAATTATTATATTAGATCCCATTAATCAATTTTATTTAAAATTCCTTTTCCCAAAACTTGTTTTGGGCAAAAGTTTTTGATTTTGTTGGACCAAGCACTTATATTTGTTTACCACAATCAGTTGAAGATCAGCCAATGCATTAATCGGAACTTTCCCAAAACAATGTTTAGGCATAGTTCAGCTTGTATTTCACATTAATTCTATATGTGTCCTCCCATTATTTATTATTGCAGACATCTGAATGAAAACAGGAGCTTTGCTCCTAAAATGTAATATAATCCAGTTGCTTCCTTCCTACCTGAGGTCATAATGCATTGCTTGTGACATCACAGTTACTCCCATAGTGACAGATTGTGATGTAATAACAGCGGACTGTGACTTAAAGTAGGAATAATCAATGGAAGTAGATGAGCTCTAAGGAAAAAGATCTTGTATTCATGCAAATTTCCTCAGTAATAAATAGAGAGGAGAAATCTGTAGAATATACATGGAATGCAAGCTGAATTGTGCCTAATTATTATGTTTTTCAAACTTATCTTGGAGGCATCAACAGTTTTTTAAGACTATTAGACCAGTAGCTGTTTTAGAAAACATTTAAGTTTCTTAGATGGTCAATCTTATTGTTGCTCTAAATAATGTAAATTTTGTGTTTTTATATCACAATTGTAGATTTATTTTTAAATGGTGGTCACACCTGAAAAGACAATATTGCTCAATGTACCTTTCTAGGATAAATAATAAAATGAAATGAAATAATTGAAGGCTGTTTGTTTAATTGCAACCTTTGTATTAATGACTAGCTAACAAATAGTCTGAACAAGCCAGTTGGGATGGAACAAATACCCATAGATACAGCCCCTAACCACAAACCTAACTGATTAACTTTCCCTTACCAAAAAGAAATAAAACTAAGCCTATCTGCAACTACCTTATTAAAAGCCCTACCTGGTGTACTGGTATATAAAGAAAAACTACCATACTCTGTACTAAAACTGCAACTGAGAAACATATAGCAATTGCAACATCTAAGAACAGCACAGCTCTCTAATGTGCAGTAATAGCCAGCTTAGCATAGCATGGTGGCCTTCTTAGCTGAGTGTATTATCATGTGCACATTATTAGGACAATGCCAGTAAGAAAGGGATACTAAATGAAGGTTAATTAATTATTAACTTACACTGCAAATTCAGTCCTTTACTATATTGTTATTCTGTTCAACTTTGTTATGGCTAATATAGGTTTACAACCTGCTGCCAAAGCAGACATTTTGTGGAAAGCTGCTCTGACTACATCCTGCAAAAAATAATGGAGGCATGCTAGCAGTAAGCAGGCTAGAAATGTTTACATGAGGTTCAAAATTTAATTAAGATATCCTTGAGATTAAGAACAGACAAACACATGCTTAAAACTGAGAAATAAATATCAGTTTATAAGTACATGTGTTTTAACAAACTAGGTTTAATATTTTAAAGAACATACAGTGAAGTCATCCAGGATACAACTGAGTAAAAGACATCTCACAAATTCCTCCATTATTAAAGGGCTTAAGTGCCACTGAACTGCATTAATTCCTGTGGCATAGTACAATAGAGAAATAAATTGTGAAAAAGCAGAGTGGTATAGAGCAGAATATTTCTTTTTGGTCAGGCCTAGCTTGATAAGTGGTATTTTGCACACCAGTGATGTTAAATTTGCCTACATAAATTCATTTGTCATACCACCTGACAACCCCAAAAAATTATCTATAGTTTAGATATGTCACAATCAATATTTTCAACCTAAAACCTAATTAGACTGCAACACAAATAATGCTGATAACATCGCAATAGCCACGTGTAGCACTAATGTCAGCAGATGAAATCAAAGAGAAAGTGTTAAACAATGAGTTTATGTTATAACTTGTAAACTGTTGCATAAATGGAATGCATAGTGGCATGACTCAACATGCACAGTGTGCAATATATCTACTTCTAAATGGGCTCGTTTTCTTAAATCACTTATGGCTTTGCTGCTCATGAGGTATGGTTTTCCTCCTCACACCTTCAGAAAGTGTGTGTCCCCTATTTGTGATCTGGCCTGCCGTGGAGAGTTGCATTGTGTATATGTGTAGCAGATTTCATCTCACTTATTTCATTTGATTTTACAAGAATGAGTTCAGGCCTTTATTTACACTATAATAAACTAAAACAATCATATTTTCACTGTACTTGTGAAATAAGCAATGTAGTGAACCTGTTGTGGTCATATTTCTTTCTAATATGGTCATTTGTACATTAAAGTTAATCATTTTCAATCCAGATGAGCGACCACATAATATTGTATAGTAACAGAATTGTGATTCTGTTGTTTCTTCTAAATTGAACTCAATGTATGATCATAGATTACCTTTCTTTGTGATCACGTTTGTAGAAGTTTATAATAGTAAATGTGATTTGTTGGCCTGTATCCATTCTGCTGAAAACTACTAGCTTCTCACATGAATATTGTCTGTGCATCTGGAGGAAATCAGAGGCACTCATCATCTGTCACATCAGTGGTCCCTTTACTGAAAGGGTAAATGGGAGCCTTCATTATTGTCATCATCCTCATCATCATCATTCAAATTATTTCTGCTTATCATCTTAATCTGAAGCTACATTGCAGCATCTGTGCTCATCTTACATCTGAACTGCATCATCAAAGAGCAGTCTCATTCACCATCTGGACACTCACTGGAGGATGCGCATTTATTCACACTATCACTGGAATTCAATTCACCTTAAGTGCAGAAGTACTTGTCTGTCATACCTAGTGGCAGGCCTATTTTAGGAGAATTAACTCTTGGAGACAGGTGACATGCCTATAATAAGGCTTCTTTCATGAGAATGCAATATTGGAGACATGTTTAGTGGCAGGCATGAATCCAGAGATTGCATAGTTGGAGATGGGTGAGATGCTTAGAATAGAGCTTCTTTTAGGAATGCAAACACTCAAGACTAGTTGTGGGCCTAGTGGATGTCTTCTTTTAGGGAATGCACACCTGGAGACCTGTGATATACCTGGTATGAGGCTTATTTCAGAAGAATAAATACTTATAGACAAGTGGTGGGCCTAGTGGCCAGCTTCATTCAGGAGAATGCACAATATGTGACTAGTGAGATGCCTAGAATAAAAGGCTTATTTCAGGAAAGCAGACACTAAGAGACTAGTGGCAGGCTTACAGCAGAGCTTCTTTGGAAAATTGCAGAAAAAACACAACAAATATGTTACAGATGATTACTTTAAGTTGATGAAGAAAATTATTTTTGAGACTAGCTATCAAGAGTTATAGCTTCATCATAATGCCAGTAGAAGCAGAGCTGAATTACATTCCATGTACTGTAGTACATATAAGTTGGATGTTTATTCAAATATACTGTACTGAACATATGAAGAAGACAGCAGTAGAAGGCCATTTGGTCTATCAAGTCTGCTCATGTTGTAGGGTCCACAGCTTGAGCTAGTGTCCCAGCCCTCCCTCCCCACTTCTCCCATCCTCCCTTCCCATGAGCCTTACCTTCCCCATGTTTATCCTAGCCTCGTAAAGCTGCTCACTGTCTTCAATGAGATGACCTCTTCCAGCAATGCATTACAAGTGTCCATCACCCTCTCTGTGAAGTGCTTCCTGAACTCCCTCCTAAACCTCCCACCCCTCCAGCTTAACACTGTGTCCCGTGTGTTAAATGTGACATGATGTAGCCTGTTTGAATGAAAACATACTTCAGAATCAATTCAGATACATAAAAAGTAGGAAGGATGGTTCAGAACATCCTAACACTCAACCATCGACTGGGACCTGGTGTCAATCCCAAAGAATATTCAATTAGCAGGCACCATGGCCAATGTTCTGAGTGACCATTCACCCATCTTCTGTGCCTGGAAGAATAGGGTAGATAGGCTTCAACCTAAAGTACTCACTAAGAGGGACTACTCTAAATTCTCACCTGAGCAATTCAATAAATTGCTAGGTGACACTGACTAAGAGTCCACTACGATGCCTCCCTACCCGGAAGGGGCAGTCACCTTCTTCCTGAAATCCCTACATTGGGTTGCAGATATAGTTGCCCGATAAAGAGCCATTGTGTAAAAGGAAGCTGCTATAAGTGGATCACTCCTTCCTTAAAGGCCTGATGATCCGCGTGACAAAACCCTGGAAAAAGTTCAAAGATCTCTTCAGCTTCTAGCTGACCTCAGTAAACTGCAGAGCTCTTAGAAACCAAAGTAAACTTGCTGTTAAGGTAGCAAAAATGCATACATCAATCACCTCCAGAAAACTAACCTAAGGCAACCTAAGTTATTCTGGTCCCATATCAACGAGCTGATAAAGGGAAACAAAAAGACAGCTCCATGCCCATAGAGGCTAATAGACAGTTACTGAAAGATGGGACACTCATTGCTGAGGCCCTCAAAGCCACTTCACAAACCTAGATGGTTACAAGGCTGGGTGCCAGTGACCAAAAACAGGTGCCTCATACTGGAACCTCCTAACCTAGACCACTCAATGTTTCACCTGAGGTTAGCTAAGGTGAACAAAGTCTTCTCCATTCTAAAGGCCTTTAAAACAAGAGGTTCAGGTGAGCCAGATGGCATCCAAGCTGAGCTACTCAAGGATGGTGCCCAGCACTAGCAAGGCCTCTTACCTGGCTCATAAACAGGTCCCTACTAGAAGGGTCTGTCCCAAAGCTGTGGAAGCAGGATCATGTTGTCCCTATCCACAAAGGTGGACCTGCGGAACTGATTGGCAACTACAGGATGATCTCCTTGCTTTGTATCCTTGCAAAATTCAGGAGAAACTGTTATACAGCCAACTCCATGAGTACCTAGAGACACACAAGCTTCTCTCCCAGGCGCAACATGGTTTCAGAGCCAAACATGGGATGGACACTGCCCTAAGTTCTCAGCAGATGTGCTTAGGGAACTTGACTCAATGGTCTAATACGAGGTGCAGTTTTCATCTACCTTTCAAGGCCTTGACTTGGTGAACCATTGACTCTTGCTTCAAAGACTGAGCTACATAGGCCTGGACACTCATGCCCTCAGATGGTTTGAAAGCTACCCTTACTGGCGCACACAGAGGCTAAGTGGAAGGACAACATTTCCGACCCACTGCCCCTCAAGGAGGAGGTACCACAAGGATCCATACTCAGTCCTCTTCTGTTCTCCTTGTTTGTAACTGAGCTGCACAACCATTGTGGGAACAGTAACGTCATCCAGTACACTGATGACGCTGTTATTCTAGAGCTTCTGACGACCTGGATGACCTGGTTCATCCCTCCAGAAGGACTTTCTCATTATGGAGGACTGGCTCACAGAGAACAAGATTGTCCTTAATACTAACAAAACTAAGGCTATGTTGTTCGGACCCAGATCCCTAGCCCAGACAGGACACAACTCCTTCAACTTACTTCCAGGGTGAGTAACAAACTTGAAGTGGTTGCTCTACAAAATACCTTGACCTTACCTTGGACCAATGTTTTACCCTAAAGCAACATGTTGATCAAGTCACAAAAGTTATCTATGGCAAACTAGGTACACTCTATCAGATCAAGGATCAGTTGATCCCTGAAGCCAGGACCGCCATTGCCTTGAGCATCTTACTCCCAACACTCACCTCAGCAGCCCCAGTACTGCAGGGAGTGGCCAAGCTGGATGCGGTAAGTTACAGATCTTGTACAATAAGGTGGTCCATTTGCCACCCAGTTCCACTCTAGGAGCCACCATTGTGATTCACTGGCACTACTCAGCTGGCCGTCTTCTGAAGCCCGCCTCAGGTACCCAGTACTCTGCCTAGCACATAAGCTAATTAGCTCCACCCTCTCCAAACCCTAGCAGGGCTCATAACTGCTATACGCGAAATATGCGCAACCTACAGCCATCAGGCCAAACTCTCCTAGAGGTACCTAGGGTAAGGACCAAGGCAGGGGACAAGTCCTTTTCCCACGCTGCCCCTTCCCTTTGGAACAACCTTTCTCAGGAGGTTCGGAAGCCACGTCATTATTGTGCTTCTGAACAAGACACAAGGCCCATATGCTTGCTACTAGTCAATGCCAATGCTATGCTATTTGACACCTCCACACCACCTGCCGGCCAGAGCACTTATGTCACCGCACCTGAGCTGGCAGCACTAACCCTCTTAGTTGTCTTCCACCCACGATTGTCTCTTTTCAAAGAGGGTAACTGTGATGTAATATTATCATAGGCTCTCCTATATTATACACCTCAATTAATCAATGTAACCTGCTTTGTAATATATCACTAGAATATACGTTAGAATGCCAAAGCTGTATCTGTACTAACTGCTTTACCATGCTTTTACTTTGTTTTGTACTAACTGTTTTACCATGTTTTTACTTTGTTTTTGTCATGTAACTCCGGGGCGCCCTGAAAAAGGGACCTCCGGGCCCAGTGAGCCTACTCGGTCATCAAAAATTCAATAAATAAATAAATATTATTAAGACAGATAATGTGTCTGCTGTAAGAGACAGCTATCAGGAGTAAAGTAAAGTTCTCATGTCTGGAGTGGGAGGTTCTAATACAGTGGGTTGAGTCTGACAGGGAAGAAACAAATAACCAGTTTTATTTATTTTTGTGGTTGGATACTTTTTTATTTCTCATTGTCTGCCATAAAATCAACATTTTATTAAATACCCATTTATTTAGTGGTAATCATTTGGATCATTTTCAGTTTATATGCCCTTGTTCCTTATTGTTTTTGAAATTACTTACTAATACTGTATTCTTACAGGTTACTGATGGAATGTCCTGATCTTCCAGAAACATTTCCCCAAAAATGTGTGTTGATTTCTCAGAAATATTCCCCAAACAATGTATGTTTATGTGAGAAAAGGAAATAACGGGTGCTCATACCTACTATGGATAAAACGGTTGTACAGAAAAGTCTTTAGGACCAGTGACCTAGTGTAAATTGCACTTGCAGCACACACAAATGCATTCAATTAGGTTTGGAAACATAGAAAGATAGAAAATATCAGCAGAAGAATACCATTAGTCCAGTCAGTCTGTTTGTTTCACCCTAACATACCTGGGATCTAATATCTTGTCAGGGTCATTGCCCTCACACACACCCTTTGCCTTACTGCCCCCATAACTATTAAGCCTTTGCTTCAATATGGTCCCAGTCATGTTTGAAACCATTAGTTGTTTTTGCACCCATCACCTCTGCTGGTAGGCTTGTTCCAGGGCTCAACAGCTCTCCCTTGAAATAAAACTTGCTCACATCCTCCTAAATCCCCTGCCAGCTTACTAATTTCCTGTGGTCTTGATTCATCAGTCCTGCTGACTATTTCCCTTCAATATGTCTTGTTCATTACTTTCATAAACTTGAAAATCTCTATCAAATCTTTCCACTCCCTTCTGGTCTCCAGCAAGTACACATTCAGGACCTTAAGCAAAACCTCATAGGATCCGCACTGCTGTTCATGAATCATTTGGTTACTGTACACTGTACTGTCTCAAGCCTGTCTTTGCTTTTTTAGATGGGAACTTCAGAACTGGGGCAGCATTCAAGATGCGGCCTCAGCAGTGATCTAAAGAGAGGCAGTATTACCTCTTTCCTCCTGCTGTCAAACTCCCTATTGATACACCCCAACCTAAATGACAGAATTTTGCAAAATAAGCTAGGGTGTGGCTATACTCCTGTAAAATAATATGATTTACCTTGCTGGGTGGCTCAGTCCTTTGATATCTATTCAATACCAGGAGTTTCAACAGCTTTCATATATTCCTAAGGCATACAATTAAAACAAAAAAAAAACAAAGCACGGTGTTTTCTGAAGCTTGAAGCAATCAGAAAAAACAGGCAGATATCACAGTAACACTTACTCAGTAGTAGTGGGAAATTTGTAATGCCTGCCAGCTGACTCTTATAGCATTTAGAGTGGCTGGCATCATGCCATGCATGGTTCAAATACTGCAATGCGGGGTGGGGCCTTGCTTTATGGATATGTACACCATAGATGCTACAGGAGCCTGTGAGACCTCAGGCTGCTACAAGAGACTCCGTGGAGCAGAAGATAAAGGCAGATCCTCTTACTCCCTAGAATCAGCTTACACACTGTACAGGGTTTGCCCAACTCCAAGTTCTGAAGCCCAACAAACTCAGTGATGGTCAGAGGATTTCTTTTTATGAAAAATAACCAGAATAAAATAATTTACTATTCTGTTTCTCATGAGCAACATAATTATAACACAAAAGCTGATCAGTGGAACCTGGTGTATGCACACAAATCAGGACAATGCAGCCAAATCTGAGAAATGGGTCCATGGTAATAGCATCTGCGAAAAGCGATCTATGCTCGACCTGCATGTCGCCAAAAACATTTTCAGCAATATGCAGTAAAGGTGACTGGAAAACTGTGCATGTGGGGGGCTGTGCCCTCACACTAACTAAGATTCTCAACTCTGGGGTGCATGTTGGGAGGGGCACAGCAAAGTTTTAAAAAAAATTGTACTGCAGCTGCAAGATGAAAATTGTACCCCCATCCAGTCCTGAACCCAAGACCTGCTCCATCAAAGCCAGCCACCCTTCCCACTACACCACATGGTTCACTCAGCAGAAGCAGGCAAACTACAGGGTTACAACCCTGTTCCCCATCCCTCCATGTCCTGTCACCCACCCTACCCTTGCAATCACAACATTTGCTGTCCTCCTGCCGCCGACCACGATGACAGTGCCGTCATATGGGTCGCCCGTTTGACAGTCACCCACATGCGGTCGCTATCTTCATGGTATACTTAAAAAGGATTTTAACCAGGATTTTGCAGTGTAAACAAAGTCCTTAGTTGTCATATGGAACTATTCAAATGACCTTATGACCTCAATTTAATATTGATTTAATTCCAAGTTGTTGTGTTTCTCTTCTGGTGACACACCAACTTGGAATTAAATCAATATGACCTCCCATATCATACTGATTTAATTTCAAGATGTTGTGTCACCAGAAGAATGCCCAGTCACACTCCTCATTAAGTCCCATAGAAAACATGAAACATAGAAACTGATGGCAGATAAGGACCACTAGGCCCATCTAGTCTGCGCTTATACCCTACCTTTATTAGTGGCTGCTGACCCTACTTGGTCATCGGCTTCAGCCTCTTCTTCCCACTTGAATGTTTCCTTATGCCTATGACATGCATGTTTAAATCCCCCATAGTGCTTGCTTCCACCACCTCTTGGAGCAGGCCATTCCATGCATCCACCACCCTTTCCGTGAAAACAAAAGCCCTCACATTTCCACTTATCCTGCCCCTTCTAATCATGCCCCCTTATTCTTGTACTTCACCTATACTGAAAGATGTTGCCCCTTGCACCTTGTTTATGCCTTTAAGGTATTTGAAAGTTTCTATCATGTCAACCCATTCCTCCTCTCTTCCAGTGTATACATATTGAGGTCCTTCAATCTCTTACCATAGGTCTTCTGATTCAAGTCCCACACCATGTTAGTTACCCTCCTATCAACCGCCTCACTTTGTCTATGTCCTTACAAAGATGCAGCCTCCAGAACTGTGCACAGTATTCCAGATGAGGCCTAACCAGTGTTTTGTATAGTGGTATCACTACCTCCCTCCTTCTGCTAGTGATAGCCCTTCTTATGCACCCCAACATACCACTGGCCCTCTCTTCTCCTTTGTACTCTGCTTGGCCACCTTTAGTTCATCTGAGATGATAACCCCCTGATCCCTTTCTTCCATGTTGACTGTCAGCAACTCCCTCTCCATCCTGTAACTCTCTCCAGAGTTCTGTGTCCCAGGTGCATGATTTTGCACTTCTTTGCATTGAACCTCAGTTGCCACATTTTGGACCATTTTCCAGCTTTCCTAGGTCCCTCCTCATTTCCCATCCCATCTGGAGTGTCTACCCTGTTGCAAATCTTGGTGGCATCTGCAAACAGACACATCTTCCCTCCAGCCCTTCTGCAATGTCACTAATGAAGACATTAAAAGGACTGGCCCCAGGACTGATCCTTGAGGTACCCTCTGGTCACCCCCTTTCCTTAGATTGGATCCTATTTACCACCACCCTCTGCTTACTGTCTCATAACCAGTTTCCAAATCATTTTACTACCTTGTGGCCCATGCCCAGGCTACCTATCTTGTTTATCAGTCTTTTATGTGGAATGGTGTAGAAGGCCTTGCTGACGTTGAGATATTGAGACATTGTGATTGAGACATTTACCACTCCTCCGATCCACCTCCTTCATTACCCAGTCAAAAAATCTATCAGATAAGTTTGACATGACCTTCCAACTGTGAATCCATTCTGCCTCGGATCCTGGGCTCCACTGGATTCCAAGTGTTCCACAATCCTTTCCTTAAGTAGTGCATCCAGAGTCTTAACCACTACTGAGGTGAACCTGGCTGGCCTATAGTTTCCTGCCTCCTATCTACTTCCATTTTTGTGAAGAAAGACTACATGTGTCCTCCTGCAGTCCTCTGGAACCACTTCTGTGTTGGGTAACTAACTGAACATGGCTGCCAGTGGCACTGCTAGCTCCTTCCATAGTTCCATTAATATCATGGGGTGTATGCCATCATGACTCATTGCCTTGTTCACCTTCAGTTTTGTGAGCTACTCCAGGACTCTCTCTTCTCTAAATGGACTGGTGTTCCCTCCTTCCCCTTTGAATCTGATGCCCAGCTGTGGTCCTGTCCCTCCCTGCTTCAGTGAATACTGAACAGATGTAGTTATTCAGTATTGTTCCTTTTCCCAATCTCCTCCATGCACTATCCGTCCTCCCTCTCAACCTTACAATCCCACCCTGGACTTCCTTCTTTCACTGATGCACCTATAAAATGTCTTGTCCCCTTCCTGACTGTCTGTAATAATCCTTTTCTGTTTCGCCTTTGAGCTCCTAACAGTTTTCCTGCTTCCTTCAGACAGTTTAGGTACACCACCCTATCTTCTTCCTTCTGTGTCTCTTTATATTTTCTGAAACCCAACCTTTTGACCCTTATTTTCTCTGCTACATCTTTCAAGAACCATAGTGGTTTTCTCCTTCTCTTGCCTTTGCTTCTCAGCCTAATGCACTGGTTTGTCACCTCCACTATGCTTCCTTTTAAGTGTTCCCTGCTGCTCAACCCCCTCCTGCCTTCCTCTTTGCCAGGCCTTCTTAGATACATATCTCCATCTTAGCAAAGTCTGCCCTCCAGAAATCCAAGACCCTTTCCTTTGTGTGGCTTAACTGCAACCCTGTACCCAGGCTAAACCATATTGTGTGGTGGTTGCTGGACCCCAGGTGACCTTCCACCCAGATTTCTGTGATTCCATCCCATTCATCAGCACCAAGTCCAGAATCACCCCTCCCTGATGGGTTCTAGCATGGCTGCCTGAGCCTGCCCCTGCAGGAGTCCAAGATGTCTGAGCTCCTGGCATGGCAGCCACCGAGATAGTCCAATCGATGTCTGGCATATTAAAAATCACCCAGCAGCAGTACCACCCCTTTGTTGCCATCTCATGTATTTCTTCCTCTAACCCCCAATCCTCCTCCTCCTCCTTCTCCTTCTCCTCCTCCTCCACCTGAGCTGGAGGCCTGTAGATCACTCCTGTGCAAATTACTTTGCCATTGCCTGGCTCAATGGTGAACCACAGTGCCTCAGCCACCCCTGTCCACCCTGTGATTGCATTAGCTTTTATATCCTCCCTGACATACAGGCCCACCCACCCCTTTTTGCTCTCTGTCCCTCCTGAATAGAGGCATAACATGGTACACTTACCTCCAGTCATGATTTGCGGTGTACCATGTCTCGATATTGCCTCTATGTCCAGGTCAGCCTCTGCCATCAAGGCCACCAGGTCTGGATTTTATTTCCATGCTGTGGGCATTGGTAGCATGGCCTTCAATGTTTTACTGCCTGTCCTCTTCTACCCCCCATTTGTCCTCTTGTTTCTTCCCTCCAACCTTGGTTTCCTTCCTTTGCTGCCTCCCTTCCTCTGCCAAACCCTTATAACCAGTTCAGGTGCACCTGTCAACAGCTAACCCTCCTATTAATCTCTCTGGCTGCTCCAGCCTGTAGGGGTGGGCTGATTGGGTCTTCCTGCTCCATCACTCCCCCCATTGCTTGATTAAATGATTGCCAAGGAAGCATTTAAACCATTCATTAAGGACTGCTGTCCTCTTCCTGGACAGATGTAGGCCATCACTCTGTACAGGTCCACATTGCTCCAGGTTTGTCCCCAGTCCACAATGAAGTTATAACCCTTTTCTCTACCATCCCTTCAACCACACATTGAAGCTTCTTATGTAGAGATTCCTGGACTCCCTCCTGTCATGGACTGGCAGCACCTCGGAGAATGTCACAGAGCTCTCTACCTTCCCAAGGTGCCCTCCTAAATCCCTGAAGTCCTCCTGCACCTGTTCTATGCTTACCTCATCCCTGGCTAGGTAATTTGCCTCAGGTGGACAACGACATCCAGCCCCTCTCTCCTTGCTACTGCTTAATGTTCCTCTGGATCCACTCCAACTTTATCCAAGCTGTGCCTCCTGAAAGGCATTTAACATCCCTCTCCACCCCTCTACCTGTGCCCAAATTCATTCCCCGGACAATTGGGTCCCACACCAGGAGTTGCTTCCTCTTCCCTTGAGTCTTCTTCCTCATGCTCCAGGGTCTCCTCCTGATGGATCCTCACATCCTCCTGATCACAACCTCTGATTCCTTTCAGGACTCTCTCACTCCTCCAGGACAGCATAGGGTTCCTAAGCTGGACTCGATGGGGATAACCTCTGAGCCCCCAACCTTTCTGAGCCCACCATAGTCCATCCAGCCTCCTGCCTGGACAACCATTGCAGCAGTGGCTGGGGACATGGAGTGAACTAAGGAGGGGTGAAGGTCCCCAGTACTTCTGCCAGCTTGGCCTGTAGACTGGTCACCTCTGCCTCAGCCCAGATAACTGCCTGAATATGGGCAGCACTGCAGTATTCAGAATGTCCTCCTGAAAACTGCTGCTCCACACCACTGCACTGCACCACTCCCTGCATCTTCCTCTTCTGTTCTATGTTCCCTCCTGCTTTACTAAATAAATTCTCTTTCTACTATAGTTGGGCTCCTGGTTGTTATGCTTTTATCCCTGTCCTGTGTTTAGCCCTCCATCCCAAGTATGTTTTTCTTCCTCTCTACTGTGCATTGTCTGTCTCTCTCTCTCTCTCTCTCTCTCTCTCTCTCTCTCTCTCTATTTGCTGTGTATAAAGGTGGATGAACCTGGGATGGGTAGGATGGGGTGTGTAGGTGGGACTTAGCCTATGTGGATTGAAAAACAATCAGAACAATCAGTTTAGTCACCCCAGCTCTTGACCTCACTCTGTTCCTCTTTCCTTCAGTTCCCTGATGTTGTGCATTCACCCTAAGTAATCAAGGTAAATGAAACAGCTCCTCTTGCTTTCCGGTGAACATCCAAGCAGAAATGGACCTGAAACAGACCCACTCCAACATTCAATCGGAAAACTAAATTCTATGCAATATCCCCAGCTCCTCCGCACTGGGCTACCCCAATCTGTAATAAAAAGGAAGAATCAGCACTCTATCCTTCTCCCCATACCACTACAGGCGATCTGTGTGCTGTGGGAGGAACAAAGTGAGTTAAATACCTTTGGCTTGGGGCCTTTTTTCCCCACTCTGTGCAACTGTTTACACAGACCACTTTGTTATCTTGGCTATACTGCTCCTGTTAGACCCCTCCGGTTAGCCTACATTAGCTCAAAACAATCAGACCAATCAGTTTAGTCATCTCAGCTCTCTGACCTCACTCCACTCCTCTTTTCTTCAGTTCTCCAATACAGTGCTCTCACCCTAAGTAATCAAGGTAAACAAAACAGCTCCTCTTGCTCTACACTGGGTTTCTGAATAGAAATGGACCTGGAACAGAGCCACTCCCACATTCAATCAGAAAAACAAAATTTTGTGCAATTTCTCCAGTCCTTCTGCACTGGACCAACCTCAATCTGTAATTAAAAAAGCTGTATCAACCTCTGTACCTCTCCCTTGCCACCATGGGAGACAAGGGGAGTTAAATACTTTTGGATTGGTGCCTTTTCCCACACTCGGTGCAATTGGTTACACAGACCCTTTGTTCTCCCGACTGTGCTGCTCCCAGTTAGACCCTCCAGTTAGCCTACATTGGATAAAAAACAATCAAAACAATCAGTTTAGTCAGGCCAGCTCTCTGACCTCACTCCCACTCCTCTTTCCTTTGATTCTACGATACTGCTCTCACCTAATTCATTAAGGTATTTAATCAGCCTAAAGTGTATATCCAATATACTTCTCTTCTTAAATACAATTGTCTCAGTCAGTTGTACTTTTTGGGGTTTTACATGCTCAAGATCCCAAAACCTTTTCTTCATATGTCCCATTGCAAGAGATAGATGACATGGTCCATTGTACAATTAATGTGCTGTTTAATGGTGTATCTTACATTACTCTATGGGTGTTCATATACATTTTCTTTGTGGTGTTTACATGTATATGAGCACCCAGGCACTAATGTGAGATACATCATTAAATACTACGTGAGTTGTACAAAGGACCATGTCATCTGTCTCACAGTGCCTAATGTGATAAAACTGTATGTTGGAAAACAAAAAAGAATTGTAGCTATACATAGGAGAACATAAAGGGACATTTGCAAAAAGAAAAAACTCAGTGATTACAGGACATTTTGAGAATGCTGGGCACTCTGTATCTATAAGGGTTTGGGGCCTAGAGCATGTGGAAGCCCACAAAGGTCAACTGATTGGGACAATCTTTAAGAAAGAGAAGTATTTTGGATATTCAGAGCAAAAAAAACTTTGTTAATGCACCAGTTAGGGTTAAACTGACAAAAGTAGTGAAATGTGGCTTTAGGGTTTCCAATCCTTTCACTCCTCCACCTGGAAGCAGCAAAGGGAAATTCTTTACAGTTTGGCTATCCTTCGTCTTCTAAATCAGGCCTGAAGTCTTGCGGGTTATCAACCCCACCCCCATTCCATCAGCAAATAAGCACAGATGTGCAGACTATATAAGAACTGAATGGGCATTAGGGTTGATAACCCCAAGGAAGATCCTAGGCCTGATTTGCTAAGGCTCGAACAAGCCAAAACTGTAAAGATTTTTCCTTTGCTGTTTGCGGGTGGGTGTTACGTTAATTCTGAGTACACCATATTACCCTGCTTTGGTCAGTGTAACCCCAACTTGGTATATTAACAAAGATTTTGCAATGAGTTTCCTATTTTTTGAGATAGTAAAATTGTGATCATCAGTCACATAGGTCCTTCTGGACCTGTGTGAACACATCAACATGATTACGGAATCACAAGCCTTCTGGGTCCAGCGCTTTTGTGTCTCCATTTATCCACACGTGTACGTGGTGTGGAAGTGTAGGGCCCTGACTGAAAAGCAATTTATGTGCTTCCTTGTAATCTATTTTTCTTTGTGGGGACGAACCATTATCAGTTCTTCTTTATTAGGGGCTTATTGTTATACTAGTCATTAAGACATTTCTATTCACTTAGAATCCTTAGAATCAGAGGAGCTAATGAGGCTGAAGCCTATAAACAGCTCCTGTTATGATAAAGTATAATAATCTAGTTTGCCACCCATATATATATATTTATCTAAATCATTTTGAAGATATTTCTGTTTAGACTTGTTACTACATTTTCAGAGAGTCTGTTCCACAGATTTGCTGCTCATTGAGTAAAGAAATATTTGCACTTTTGGTTTTATAGTGATTAATTCTAACTTGAAAATGGTGAGCCCTTGTTGTAATGTCCTGATTTTTACATTCTATGTTTAATTCAGTCATTAAGGATGGATCATTCATTATATTATAAAAGAGGAACATGTCACCCTTTGCCTTCTTACTTCCAGGCTATATAACCTTAGGTTAGCTAACCTCACGTTATATGGAAACTCTTTCTGATTTTTATTATGTGATTTTCGTTGCACTCTCTCTAGTCTGTTTATCTCAGTCTTGGTGTAAGGATTCCAACACTAGCTATCACAGTCTAGATATACATTGTTCATTAACTTCAAATATATGTGTTGGTGTCTGCAGGATATCATTTTTATGGGTTTTCAAAATTTTTTTGAAAACAATGGAAACAAGATAGTGGCCATGTAAAATTTTTTCTCATGCAAAACATTACCCCCATACAAAACATAATTTTTTTCTTATGAGCCAAATTATTTTTCATATGAAACAGCTATCCAAAATACCATACTGAGCATGCTCAGAACTGAAATTTCAAATTCTTATAATTCTGGAATGAATTAATATTTTTCCAACACACCAATGGGAAGGTACCATTCTGGACAAAGCTTCTCTACCTGAACATTTCAGAGCAAAATTCAAAACTGTTTGGGCACTAGGAGATGACAAACAAAAATGCAGTCCGATCCTCATTTTTTCACTTTTTTTTTTGCTATCTAGATCTTGGCACTACATCAGACTGGAACAAAACTAAAAAGTCAAGAGATCTTGCCCCAGAGACCATGCATGCAAAACATCATGCAAATCTGTTGAACAGTGCAAAGCTATTACGTTGCAATCTAGGGGTTACAAAAACAAAGCGGTTCCTTGACCACAGGAAGCAGAGTGCTCTGTAAAGATAGATAGATAGATAGATAGATAGATAGATAGATAGATAGATAGATAGATAGATAGATTATTTATAAAGTACCCCTTTCCAAGGACTCGAGTAATGTACATTCAAAGCACAATGCAGATATAAGAACAGTCTTACAATAATATTAATAGGAGTCAGCAATGAATTCAAATGACCAGTCTAATCAATTTAGTACAGCATAAAATCAGTTTAGCCATTAAAAGCCTGTTGGAACAGATAAGTCTTAAGACCAGTTTTCAAGGCTTCTACTGAGGGAGCATCCCTAAGATACACAGGCAATGAGTTCCACAGGGTAGGATTGGCTACCGAAACACCTGATCACCTGAATACTGCAAATTAGCATTGTGAACTCTGAGGAGGCAACCCTCAGCAGAATGAAGCACCTGAGACAGGTGGTAGGGGACAAGGAGATCTTGCAGATAGACTGGCCCCATTTCATGTACAATCTTGTAGGTCAGGAGCTCTAATTTGAAGACAATACTGTAGCTATCTGGCAGCAAGTGCAGTTTATGGAGGACTATAATGCTGTTTTTATTTATTTATTTCTGATCTCAAATTAACCACTTGAGCTCAGAGCTCTTTACATAGGTTCCATGTTAGTACATTTAGAACAAGTAGGTGATTATACAGAGGATTGAGACAAATATGGCAATAGAATTAGAATGAGAACATTTAGGTACCTTTGATCTTTAAACAAAGGAATGCAAAAATACAGTGAAAATTAAAACTGGAATAAGTAAACACAGTCAGATACATACAGGAACAGATTAAATAACTGTGCCCAACAGGCAGCCTGCTAGTTGTCAGCAACACTAGGGGTTAGCACATAGAAGTGCTGGAGATGGGTGGGGTTGACCCCCAAGTGCAGGGTGTCCAAGACAGAGAGAGAGAACTTTTTTGTTCCCATCAACAATCTTGCCACCAGCTGCAGCCAGCAGACGTTGCCTCCAGATAACCCCAGGTATAGGGCATTGCAGAAGTCCAACCTGGATATAATGAAAGCATGTACCAGTGTAGTCAGGTCCTCAGGCAGAATCAGGGCTCACATCGGGCAATGTTCCTGAGATGGTGAAATCCACTTTTAACAACTGCCAACACCTGAGCAACAAGTGTCAGGCTGTTGTAAAGATCAACGCCCAGATCCTTCACCCATATGGATGGTGCAAGGTCCCACCCAGCACTAAGCCAGGTGTCCCCTGCCTTCCCCTTTGCATAAGTGACCCAGATCCACCACTAGTACCTCTGTCATGTCTGGGTTAAGTTTAAGCCAATTTTCAGTCATCCAAGTCTGAATTTTCTCTAGCAGTTGTTAAACACAGAGGCCACCATCTGGATTCTGTGTGCACAGGACAGGTATAGCTGCGTGTCATCTGCATACCAGTGAAAACTCAGCCCATACCACCTAATAATGTCTCCGAATGGCAGCATGTATACCATGAACAACAAGGGCAACAAGTCCAAACCTTGTGGAATCCCACAGAGCAGAGGTTTCAGGTTAGATGCCAATCCCATCATCACCCTCTGCACTCTGCCTGTCAGGTATGACCTGAACCAGTTGATGACATTACCAGACAGACCACACCAGAACCACAAGCAGTCAGTAGCACCTCATGATCCAGAGTGTCAAATGCCACCAAGAGGTCCAGAAGGACTAAGATGGTGTGCTCTCTCCTGTCCCTTGCCATCAGGAGATCATTTAATATCCTCACCAGGGCAGTCTCCTTACTATGCCCAGTTCAGAACCCAGACTGAAATGACTCATTGGTGGAGGAGAACGAGGCAAGATGCTTTTTGAACTGGATGGCCACCACTTTTTCTATAACCTTCCCTAAAACTGGGAGGTTAGAGACCAGCCTGTAGTTGTCAAGACACTCTGGATCCAATGAGAGGCTTCTTCAAAGGGTCTAACCAGGGTCTCTTTCAAGGTCAATGGAAATACCCCACTCCTCAAGGAACGCCAGATGATCTCAGCCACCACAGGTCCAATCAGGTCCAAACATTCAACCAAAAGGTGGGTTAGACCTGGATCAAGATCACACTGTGTTGGTTGCAGCATCGAGACTATTTCACCACCTCCTCTACCCCAAATAGCTCAAACTCATCCCAAGGAGGAGGAGTGTTTTGCACAGCTCAGGATAGACCTTGAACCCCATCTGAGTGATACCAGAGGAGATCTTGGCCCTAATAGAGGACACTTTGTCGGCAAGAACAGAGCAAGCTCTTCACACCTAGTGCTTGATCTTGCCCCACCAACATGGAGGCAGGCAGGATGTAATAGCCAATCTACCATATGGAAGAGCTGAGCTTGTCTGCTCCTTGCCACAGCAATCTCCTGAACTAAAAATCAGCCTTCTTTCAGGAGATTGCATACTGATAGTCGGCATAATGTGATCTCAGAGCCAATTTGTCCTCCATCAGACCAGACATCCTCCAACATCTCTCTAAAATCCTGCCCCATGTCTTTAACTCACTGAGTTCCTCACAATGCCAAGGAGGTCTCCAATAAGTAGACAGGTGCCAGACATGAATGGGTGAGATTGAATCAAAGGTGGCAGTGACAGCCCTGTTATAGGCTGCCACTATTTCCACCATCCCAGTCGCACATGCAACCTCCACACTCAATAGGTCCAACACCACCTGTAGTCCTACTGAGGACACCCTCATAAAGGGTAATTCCAGACCATCTTCACAGGGCACAACCATCTTGGGGGCCTAAATGTGAAACCTCATGGTGCTATGATCTGATCAAGCTTCTGGATCTACTCTGTGGTCAATAATATCGAGACCCAAAGAAAACATGAGGTCTAGCATGTGGCCATGTGAGTGGGTGCTGCCTTAACATTCTGTCATAGGCTCAGAGTCTCCATACTCCTAAGGAGATCAATCACAAATACCACGAGCCCAACATCAACCCAAGCATTGAAGTCCCTAGAATCAACCATCCGGGGACTCCAACACCAGGCTGGTAATGAGCTCATCGATCTCCCATAAAAATCCCCATCTCTTCCTGGGGGCAATAGAGCAGGAGGACTCTGAAGCCTGAACCAGGACCCTCTCATGTGGCAACACATTCAAAAGACCTCATGGGACCAATAGGTAGCACTGTGAGGCTGGGACTAGATTTAAAACACATGACCACCCTCCCCACCCCTACATTCCTCCCTCGGGTGTGTATCACGGAGTACCAGGCTGGCACAGCCACCTCCAAAATGGGAGCGGCATTCTCATCCAGCCAGGTCTCTATGATGTAAGCCAGGTCTACCGAGGATGTCAAGTCCACCATTATGGCAGTCTTGTTCCTCATCAACCTGGTGTTGCATTAACACAACCCGAGTAGGATGAGTGGAGGCTGCTGGATCACCTATCTGCCCACCATCAATGATGGAGCCCTTGGGTATGGGAACTAAATAGGGTGGACCTCTCTCCAGTTCTCACTTCACCCCAGGGTATCTTCTTGGCCTCACCACCCAAATCCTGGATACCCCATCAGCCACTCGGATATGAGGCCCTCCAGACCCCTCCCTCTGAGATATCCCTAATGCCCTGCACCTGCTATAAACATCTGCAGAAAGTGATGGAAGCTCAAAGGGCATAGATCTCAAAGGAGGCCACCAAGTAACTGCACCTTATGGGTCCCTGTCCCAGGCACATGTTACACTATAAACCCTAAGAAACCCACTAACAAACTAAACAAAAATAAATCTAGTCAACATACAATTTCAATAACATAACCACCAAACCCACCCTATCCTGACATATAATACTTCTTGGGGATTCCATGATCAGGGTATCCAATGGGAGGAGTATGGGGAGGACAAAACCTGTCGGTAAGAACCAAATGTACCCCAGGCCTGACTGTGCATAATGCCAAGCACCGGGTAGATTCACTGGCAAAGAAATATTAAGGTTCCTTGGACATTCTAGTGCACCTGGGCACAGATGACATAGTGGAAATTGTGAACTAGAAATACAGTCAAGGTTTCAGGAGCTAGCCAGGTTTTGTCATACCATAGGCTGCTCAGTCTCTTTCTCGGAGATCCTGCTGGTGCAGAGGCTAGTGTGGAGAACAAGCAAAAATTAGAGTGGTAGAATGAATGGCTCAGGGGTGGCGTGAGGCTAGGGGGTATGGGTTTGTGGTGGACTCGGGTGCAACCTGGGAGGATAAGGGGCTGTATGCTATGGACAGGCTCAACCTCAGTTTTGAAGGGAGGAAGTTCTAAAACAGAAAATAACTGGATTTGTCCAGGAAAGGTGGGATTTAAACTTGGGAAAGGGGAGGAAGGAGGGTTGATCTAGGCAGGCCAAAGAAGAGAAACTTGGACATCCGCCCCACGGGAAAGAGGATATGAAACAAGGGCAATGGACAGGGTGCAGGGGAGTAGGCAGCCACATAGAAGCCACAGGTTGGATATTTGAGGGGAAGGGGTGTGAGGTGGTCCTGATCAATGTCAGGAGCTTAGGAAATAAAATGTCCAAGCTCAGGCAATGTTTTTAGAGGGGCAGTGGATGTACCAGCTGTCACCAAGACATAGCCACCCAAGGCATGATTGGGACCTAAACCTAAAGGGCTACACCATGTTCAGGAAGGATAGGGTGGTGGTGGGGAGTAGCACTTATAATCAAAAATGGCATAGGTATAGACAGGGTGGAGCAAGCAGAGGGAATGTGGAGGCATTATGGGTCACCTGCAGACACCAGGGGCAAGAGGATAAAATGGGTGGTATACAGACCCCACCCATGCTGGTGGAGGATCTGGAAGAGAGTCTGGTGGCAAATATTATGGACCACTGTAGATTAGGTAGGGGCAGAGCAGTGGTGCTGGGGACAGAAACATTCAGGGATTGACTGGGGAACTGTGACATCCTCAGTGGTCAGGGCAGAGATTGCTGGATGTCTTCCAAGATGCATTCCTAAGCCAGAAGGTGGGGAATGGATAATGGAAGCCTGGATACGGATGTGGTCTGCTGGACAGTGACCAGATTAGGGGCCTGGAGGTGATGGACCCACTGGCAGGGAGTGATCATGTCACAGCCTGTTTTTTCCTTGACCTTTTCCTGTAAATCGCACAAAGATAGCAGTAATTGACTTTAGGGGTGCAGATTTCAAGGGCATGGAAGAATCCTTAAGGGTTATTTGAACAGGATAAGCCCTGGAATGGATGCCAACAGCAGGTGGGAGATCATTAGGAAGGGGTACAGAAGGCTACCAAGTCCTGTGCAAGGTGAGACACAAATTCGGTAGGACCAGAAACCATGCTGGTGGACTTGGGAAGTTCAAGAAGTAGGGGGAAAGAAGGCTGCCTACAGGCACTACAAGTATTCACAGAGTGAGAGGGATAGAGGAGAGTATGATTTGATGGCCAGGGAAGGTCACCACGGTGTTGAGATCGGCTAAGGTGAGGACAGAGCAGAAGTTGGTTAGGGGAATCAAGAGAGGGAAAAGGTTTCTTTAGATATATTGGGAAAAAGAAAAGCATGGGGCAGATTAGCTGGATTAGGACAGGGATGGATGGGCAGAGGATGCGGGGAGCAGGCAGAGGTACTAAAAGAGTGTATTGCATCATTATTCACCAGGAAGGATGGGGAGGCTGAGCCATATGGGGGAGGGGTGTACCTACAGACTTGGCTGGATTCTTAGAGGCTGGGATCCTGCCAGGTCTGGGGGAGCGGCACTGTCCAGAGGGGCAGGCAGGAAAAGAGGAGAAAATCAATAATCCAAACACACTCTGCACTGGCGTGCCAGTAAAATTTCAAACAAGCACCAACTCTTTTCTTTCACAACACTGTGAACTTTTATTGTATGATGTCTGAATCCACAAATGACACTTTTGCTCCATATTTTCATTTTAAAGCCAAAATAAGTGCATCCAACACAAACACTAAATCCCAGCGCTTCAACCATGTGTGGTCTTCCTCAGGGAAGAGGAAGGGGCAGGGAACTTGAAATCCCTGTTGTTAGAGTGAGGGCCCTCAGGTCCCTAAGAAAGAAGAAGGCTCTGGGGCCAGATGATATACATCCCAGGGTGCTAAGGGAATTGGCTGATGTCCTGGTGTCCCCACTGGCAGAGCTTTTCAACATCTCTCTGCAGATGGAATGGGTGCCCCATGACTGAGGGTGGCCCATATCATGCCTATCCACAAGGCTGGATCAAGAGAGGAGCCAGGAACTATTGACCTATTAGTCTGACACATCGGTGGTGGGCAAAGTGATGGAGAGTGTTATCAAGGAAAGGCTGGGAAGGTATTGGAGGAAATGGGTTACCTGGATGATAGACAGCAAGGCTTCATCCCAGGCAGATCATGTCAGACAAACCTTGTGGAATTCTATGACTGGGTGATGAGAGCCTGGACCAGGGAAGGCTGGTGGATGTCCTCTTTCTAGACTTCAGCAAGGCTTTTGATTCCAGATCTCAAAGCAGGCTGATGGCTAAGCTAGGGAAATGGGGTTGGGGAAGTAGATGATCAGATGTTTAGAAATTGGCTGTAGGAGCATACTCAGAAGGTGATGATTGGAGGGGTAGCCTCATCTCCTAGGATGTTCATCAGTGGGGTCCCCAGGGATCAGTCCTGGGACCACTCCTGTGTAATGCCTATTTCTCTGACATAAAAAAGGGTATCAGGCGTGAAATGAGTCTCTTTGTGAATGACTCAAAGTTGGGAGTGGTGGTGGATGGGGAGGAGGGAGGGTAGCCTGCAGGAAGATCTGGAGGCTTTGGAGAAGTGGTTGCATATCTGGAAACTGAAATTCAATGCAGGAAATGCAGGGGTTCTTCACCTGAGGGTTAGAAACCCAGGTCAAGTGTATTCCCTAGGAGGAGACACACTACAAGTCTCAAAGGGAAACAGACCTGGGGGTTGTGATTGATGTCAAAATGAACCACTCTGATACTTGTAAGAGGGCTGCAGCCAAGGCCAATAGGATGATGGGATGCATCATTGGGGGATAACCTCAAGAAGGAGGGAAGTGATTCTCCCTCTGTATAATTGCCTGATTAGTCTGCACCTCAAGTACTGTGTGCAGTTCTGATGGCCACGCTTAAAAAGGACATTGCACTACTGGAGAGGGTTCAGAGGAGGGACCAAGATGATTGTATTGGGAGAGGACCTATGAGGAGAGGCTTGAAGAGCTCGATATGTACTTGCTGGAGGAAAGGAGGGACAGTGGGGACATGATAGAGGTTTTCAAGTACTTAAAGGGATAAATAAGGTAGGCTCAGATGGGGTGACCCAAAAGAAAGAGAGGGGCAACCAGGGGACACAGGTGGAATCTGGAGGGAGGAGATTCAGGGAGAGAGAGGAGGTGGTACTACACTGAGGGGTGCTGGAACCATTGAATGCACTGTCAAGGGACTGGTGGAGGTGGATACTGTGGAGGGATTCAAGAGGGCTGGGACAGGTATAGTAGGAGGTGAAGCTAAATGAGTTCAACACTTGGGACATATCATGGACAGGGAGTGGAGAAACCATGAGAGTGGGGGGACAGCGGAATCAGCACCCATTAAGAGTGCTGACTATCGAGCAGACACAAAAGACCATAAGGCCTACTCTGCTGGCATTTTAGCATGTTATTATGTTAGTACTTAATTTCACTAAAACCTACAAGATCTTCCCAAACAAACTAATAACCCCAACAAATATTCTCCCACTCTAAAACCACCATCTACAAACCAATAATTTACTACCCAAAATAAAGTCACATACTCACTCACTCGCTCACACTATAACACTCACAAATTATACTAAATTTATTAGAGCAAAACCCCCAGTAAGGAAATACTTTTAGTCCAATGACAGGTCGAGATCTATTACAGCTGTTCCAGTCCAGTTTTAAACTTGTAGGGCTTTGATGGGATAGACTTCCATCTAAAAAGTTCATGAATACTGACAAAAACAATGTGTAGTATAAAGCACTGTCAGAGCTCTCATCTCTTCAGCCTGGACACGTTCAGGCACATAGAAACTCTCACCTTCCTGAGCAAGACCTTTATCTTTAAATTTAAATGTTCAATTCAGCCAAAGTTGGTACCCCTCACCTAAGTAAAGGCCCCAATATTACGAAAAAGCCAGCAACTAGCTCCAGTACAGCAGGGACTGTTCTCATCCAGAGGTGACACAATCACAATATTATCCTTCCTCTTAGTCCTCCAAATCATCTCACAGGGCCAGCTAACACTTCTTCTTCAGGCGGCCCCACTGAGCACCAGCACCACTACAACTATTCCACGGTAACAGCCACCCTTCAGCAGAAGTTCCACAGGAAATGTCAGAACCACAAAACTGGGCCTAGTGCAAACTGCACTACTCCTCCTCAGATCTCTTAGAAGGCAATTTTCAGCATCACTGTAGTCCCAAACCAGATCAATGCCCTAGAAGGACCCTTCCTGAACCACTAAGTATCCCCAGGACTCCCCCATGCCAGTGACCACCTTCTGGTGGCTGCCCAACAGGATATCCCAAGTCAGCTCTCAACCTGCAGTGGATGCTCCACAGGACACCCCTCAGCCATACTCCAGCTCAGAGACAAACCCTCCATACACCAGTCTCAGACCACTTCCTCCGTGCTCTCTCAGGTCACAGCCACACTCCACACCAGCAAACCTTCTCCGCTCCACCCTCCATTTCAATCCAGCCAGGAAACAACTCCACAGCCTCTGGACCCCATGAACTCCAGTTGATATATTCAAATCTGCAAAGGTAACAGAACAGGACAGTTCTTCTTATACAGCCCAGCCATACTGGAATGGGTTACTAAATTTGGCAGTGACTATTGAGTTGATAGGAAGTTTTTGTAGGTTTCCAACACACTATATGCATAAGATGCTTACTCAGTCCAGGCAACACATTTAATTTGGGTGAAGCAAATGCTATAATGGCACATTACATACAGGGACCTTCACTTCTCACTTTCAATCCCTTGCTGAACAAAATGTATAAAAACAATAAAGCAATACAAAATGGTATAATGAAATAATAAAGCTACTTTTCTCTCAGTGTTTCTCCCAGGTGTGATGGTCAGCCCAGCATAGCCACACTCTTGCACATTTATCATAACATATATAGATAGTGCACCAACCTCATGAGTGTATGGAGAATAACAGATACAAACAGTACACAGACTGCTACCTGCCAGTGTGGGTGAGGTCTTCACCTAAAATCAACTTTAAACTTAAAGGCAAAACAGATCACAGCTGTAGTCAAAATAGAACACCAAACTTAGTTATGACTGAACAAGTGCGTGAAAAATGTGAACAAAAGTTAGCTCACCCACAATGAAAACAGCAATGCACCCACCCCCACCCTTTTTAGCTGCTTAAAAGTCTGCAGTTGTATAAATAACTTCAATGTCCTTACTTATCATATATTTTGAGGGTTCTTGCTCTCACCATCCAGCTGAATTATGATCAAGGCTGATAACTATGGCAAGTGACCACCTCCATCGGTCAGTAAAATGCATCAGATTTTATCATGCCACTCAGAACAGAGGACCATCTGCTTTCTCTGTAACTTATAGGGAACCATTCTCTTGGCTTCATTTCTTAAGTAGTGTACCACTGGACAATTAGAGGCTCACAGGTGTATCTATTTCATATGAAAAGCTTTTGGCTGTGGGCTGCACTTCTCCTACATTAGTTCACAAATATGTGGAGCTTGCCCTTACAGAATACATTCCTGAATTTTGTAATATGTTACAAAAACAAAACAGTTCGGGACCACAGTGAAATTTAGCTGGATGAGAGACCAAGAACCCTCCAAAATGTATGATGAATAAGAACATTGTAGTTATTTATAAAAATGCAGGCTTCTAAGCTACAAAAAAGGGGGGCAATAGTGTTTTCATTGTGGCGAGTTAATTTTTGTTCACATTTTTCATATTTGTTCATTCATAACTAACTTTGGCATTATATTTTTGACTGCAGTTGTGGTCTGTTTTGTCTTTAAGTTTAACGTTTATTTTAGGTGCTGACCTCACACAAACTGGCAGATAACTATCTGTATACTGTTTGTATCACTTATCTCCACACCTCCTGAGGTAGGTGCACTATCTATACACAGTATGTATACAAAGCACCCTGTTTCCTGTGGTCCAGGAACTGTTTTTTTTTTGTTTTTTTTGTAACATACAGTATTACAGAATTCAGGAGTGTATTCTGTATATAAGCTCCACATTTATGTGAACTTATGTTGGAGAAGTGCAGCCCACATCCAAAAGCTTTTCATATGAAATAGGCACATCTGTGAGCCTCTTATTGTCCATAGCACAATTACTTAAGTAATGAAGCCAAGAGAGTGGTTCCCCATAAGTTACACAGAAAGCAGAGGTTCCTCTGCTCTAAATGACAAGATAAAATAGAAGCTTTTTCCTAAACAATGGAGGTGGTCACTTTGCCATAGTTATCAGCCTTGATCATAATTCAGCTGGACGATGAGACCATGAACCCCTCCAAATTTTATGATAAGTAAAAACATTGGCACTATATTTTTGACTGCAGTTGTGGTCTGTTTTGTATTTTAGTGTAAAATTGATTTTAGGTGCTGACTTCACCCACACTGGCAGGTAACTGTCTGTCGTTTGTGCAAAGTTAAGGGTTTAACATTAAACAGCCTACTCAACCCTAACTAAAGTGGTGCTACTACACCACTATAATACCCATTAGGGTGTCTAAACCCAGATGTGGGAATTAATGAAGGGCATGATTGGGCACTCTTCTGGTGACACAACAACTTGGGTTAACAATATGACTTGGGAAGTCATAGGTCATTTGCCTAGTTATATATGATAGCTAAGGACTTTGTTCATACTGTATAAGCTTAGTTAATATCATTTTCAGATCTGAGGACTTCATCCTGTTTTTGTTGGCATAAGCCAGGCACTCCAGATCAGATTGCTGTGTTATAATTAAGTTGCACATGAGAGAGAATAAGAAATAATTTTATTCAGTTACTTTTCATGAAAAGAAATCATTAAGAACATCACAGAATGTGTTAGGCATCAGCCTTTGGAGTGAGAGCAAACCTGCTACAGTGTGTGAGCTGATTTTAGTGACTAAGAGGATTCACCTTTATCTTCTGCTCCATGGAATCTCTTACAGTAAATTATCCAAACAAAGGCAGAGCTCACAGATAGAGCAGATGCAGAAAACATCAAGTAAGACACCAGATTTAAAATTAAGCCAAAAGAAGTCAATGTAGATTTTTAAAATGAGGACTTTTAAAGTCTCATGGCTTTAATGATATAATGGATTTGCAACTATACATATGTACCTGAGTGCAGTGCTGTTATGAATCATTGAGGTGTCTGAGTAGTTACCTACAAAATAAATAAACATGCAAATATAAAATTCTTCTTCCTGCTGGTGATTCACATATATGAATAGTGCAATAATGTTTATCTCTTGAATATAATAATTTATGCATAAGAAATATTAGTGCACTGTTCTAATACTATGGCACCATAGTACTCATATGTTTATGTGTAGTTAAATGTTTGTATTTTTTATGTAGTGTGAACCTTAAGTCTATTTCATAGCACTCAGTGAATGCCAGTAGTGCTGAGTGCAGTCATTGAAAAATTCTTCAGATTAAGTACTGCACTTGCACTAAATAGAGCTGGCATGCAGGGTGCTCTGATTGGCTGGGGTCACAAAAAGCACAATATGCACTTTTAAGCACTTTAATGAAGTAATTATTTATTTATACAGAACAGCTGTTATTATGAGTATATAATACACATAATGGATACACAAGCCACACCTCATTTAGAAGGGTAGCATATCCTAAAGTGCCAAGGCTGGGAAAGAATGTGGGAGCATTAAATGTTGCACTTTGCACTTTTGTAATTCTTTGCCAATGTCTATAAGTAAGACTTAAATTTAAGTAAAATACTCTGACTTGAATTAAGTTGTCCAGAGTGCTGGTTTCTTATTTGTAGAGTCTCTTACAGCAACCTGTAGTCTTGTAGCTCCTATAGCATCTATGATAGGTGGAGCCAAAGAGTGAGGTCACTTGTGAAGTCAGTTACCATCCTTCGCATTGCAGTATTTAAACCATGCATATGTGTGATGGCAGCTGCTCCAAGATGCTATAGGAGCCAGATGACGGACATTACGAATTCTCCACAACTACTGAGTGACTGTCACTGGAATATCTACCCAAGTTTTGATTACTTCAAGCCTCAGAAAACACTGTGATATTTTATTTTATTTTTATCTTATGACTAAATGAGAGTTGCAGTAACTCCTGGTATGTAACAGATATCAGAAGGATGGAGCCAACCAACAGGGTAAAGCATATAACCTTGCAAATTATGGCAAAACCCTAGTTTATTTTGCCAAAATATTTTGATTTTAATTAAGGATCATAGTTAAAGTTTTGATAACATGTTAGCTTATACAGTGATTTTTTAACCTAGATGAGAATAGGAATTTTGAGCAAAGAGCAATATGAGTTGGAAAAAATGTTGAAACAAGCAGTAGTAGTATAAGGTAAAACTACTGGAATCAGCATTCTTTATAATAATTGCCAAAAACAAATATCAAAAATACAAAATACAGGATTTTTAAATTCGGGGCATAAGTACACTTATGATACATAGACAGCAATAGGAAAGTATATAAGGAATACTTTAATAGAGGAGTGGCCAATGTACTTATGTTTGATTCTCATTGGTTTTATGCAACATGATAACTGGTAACTGTGATGTTCAAAAATAAGTTGATATTCTCTGTTTAGTAGTCTCAAGGAATATACTGCAATATAAAATCAAGCAGTATATGTTATGTGGTAGGTTAGAATTATGGTGGCAAGGGTGTCGTGGCACTGGGTGTGGGGAGTGGTATCATCAAGGTGTAATTCTATGACTATTAGAAAAAATCAGAACAATATTTTGTAAATATTTTAACAGATAAGAAAGACAGTGGCCTGATGAAGTGGTGATGACTATAAATAATGACCCACATATTATGTGGAGTTGTAAAATAAAGCAAGACTTGAGCAGCAGATTTTATTGTGGTGCTGACCCATGTTCTCCATGTAACATTTTGAACTGTGAACTGAATGACTCAAGACTAGAAGAAAACATCTTCCTCTAAAGAAGGGCATCCTGAACCACAAAAAAAAAAAAGGAAAAATCACCATCAATGAAAACAACAAAGGACTTCTGGAAGGAGGCAATGCCATTATAGAAAACAACAATGACACTAAGGCTTCTGGTAGGAGAAAGTACCATAAGAGAAATCAGTGATACACCTAAGGCTTCTGGTAAGAGAATGAATCACTGGAGACTACCGTTTAATGATAAGCTGATATTACATAACATAATCAACCTTGAGAGATGCTTTTTCAGAGGATGATTCTGAAGGACCAAATATACTGTAAGTATGGAAATGGAATTAATTATGAAAGAACTGTACATGAGAATGCGCTCAGTTTGGGGAAAAATCCCTGACTTGGGGTGGCCATAAAGGAAGGGAGGTTAGACTAGTAGCATCATGGAAACATGGTGCAGGAACCCAGGACTGGGATTTGTTCTTTCAAGGGTTTACTGTATTCAGGAGAGACAGGGCTGGGAAAATAGGGAGTGGGGTGGCTCTTTATGTGAGAGACTTCATAAAGGCTACTGAGGTACCAGGGGAAAGAGGGAAATGAAGTACTAATGGGTAATTTAGAGAAGGAAGGAATAATCCTGAGGTTGGGGTGATTTACAGGCCCCCTACACAAAGCAAGGAGATGGACATGAACTTGTTGCAGGATATGCATAGGATGACAAGCAAGGGTGAGTTGCTGCTAGTGAGAGACTTCAATCTACCAGACATGGACTGGAGTCTCCCAGTAGCAGCAACCCTTAGGAGCAGGGATGTTTTGGATTCCCTTTAGGAGCAGGCCTTAGCCAACTAGGGAAGAGCCATACTAGATCTTGTCCTCTCACAAATACGGACAGTGTTGATAGGGTAGAAGTGTCAGAACCCCTGGGAACCAGTGATCATAGTGTGGTGTTTTTGAAATAGAAACCAAATTGTAGTATAACCATATAAGAATAAGAGTCCTGGATTTCCAGAGGGAGGTGGCTGACTTGGAGAATGAAGGTTAAGCCTGAAGGATGCCCTAGTGGGGATGGCTGAGAGGGAGGAGGACAGGGAACGTTATCAGGCATTACAGCATGAGGTGGGGAAAACAGAAAGTCAAAAAGTCTGATGGAATTAAATATCACAATTACTATCAAAGAGGAGAAAGACATTCTATCGATACATAGGAAAGTGGAGGAAAACAAAGACTGGAATATTAATACTGAGAGGGAAGAGGGAGCATGTGTGAGGAGGATGATCAAAAGGCTAAAATACTAAATAAATACTTCTACTCAGTTTTCGCCAGGGAGGAGGTGAGAAGCTATAGGGCCAGAACTGGAAAGCAGGGTGTTGAGGGATGAGGGCATAGATACCACCCTTCATGGCAGATAGGGTCTTGAAGGAACTAATGAGGCTTTGGGTGGACAAATTAATGGAACTAGACTTGGTGTACCTAGCATACTAAAAGCGTTCAGGAGGATTTGGCGGCAACTCTGGCAGAGCTGTTTACCCTGTCGCTGGAAACAGGAGAGATCCCTGAGGACTGGAAAAGGCAAAAGTGGTTCTGCTAAATGAGGAGGGACATGGAGGTGGCAGATAACTACAGGTCTGTCAGCCTGAAGTCAGTGGTTAGAAAGATAATGGAGTCACACTTAAAGGAGCATATCCTGAGCTACTGTACCTGTAGGCGAGAGGGATGGTTGACCCCAGGCAAAATGGGTTTACCAGAGGGAGGCCCTGTCAAACAAACTTAATAGACTTATTTGACTGGGTGATAGGGGTGGTGGACCAGAGAGGGGTGATTGACGTGGCCTGTCTGGACTTCTGGAAGGTTTTGACACTGTTTCTTGCAAGAGGCCATTGAACAATCTAGGCAGTCTTGGGGTAGGACTGGCCATAGTAAAATTGGTCAGGAACTGGCTCTCTGGTACATCCCAAAGGATGATGATAAATGGAGTACTCTCTGGTGAGGAGGCGTGATGAGTGGTGTACCACAGGGGTCAGTCTTGGGCCCAGTCCTATTCAATGTCTTCATTAGAGACATTGGAGTAGGGCTACAGAGGAAAGTGTGATTGTATGGAGATGAATCGAAGATAAGTAAAAGGGTAGACACACCAGAGGGGTTGCAGGATGAGGAGGACCTTAATAAACTGAAACATTGGTCAAGGTGTAGACACTGGGATTCAACTCAGGAAAGTGTAAAATTATGCACTTGGGGCATAGGAACCCTGGGGTAAAATGTATGCTAGGAGGGAAGAAATAGCAGTCATGGAACATTAGATGGACCTGGGTATCATCATTATAGCTGACCTCAAGGTGGCAAGTCAGTGCCAAAAGGTGGTAAGACAGGCAAACAGAATGCTGGAGTGCGTAGGGTGGGGTATTGAGAGCAGGAGGGGAGGCCATTGTTCCCCTGTACAAGTCATTGGTCAGGTCGCCTTGAGTACAGGTCAGTTCTCGGTACACTAAAAAAGGATGTAGTGAGGGTGGAGGCTGTCCAAATGAGGGCTACCTGAATGATTCATGGGCTGCATGATAAAGCACATGAGGACAGACTTAGGGATCTCAGTGTGTACTCCCTTGAGGAAGGAGGAGAGATGGGATATGATTGAGACCTTCAAATATCTGAAGGAAATTAACAGGGTACAGGAGGGGACTTGTTTCAGAGGAGAAAGGCCTCAGTAACTAGGGGTCATGAAATGAAGCTGAAAGGAGAACTATTTAGGTGTAATACAAGACAGTACTTTTTATGAAGAGTGTGGTACATGTCTGGAATAGGCAGCAGGATGTTTTAGTAAGGGCTAAAACAGTCTCAGGTTTTAAGCATGCATAGGACAGGCATAAGGAGATCCTGAAAGTGCGGGGTGAGGGGCTAGAACTGATGGGGTCAAGAGGATGCTCTGGAAAATCTCAGGGTGGGACAGTGGGATGTTTACTAGGTAGGAGTATTCTGTGCCAGACTGGGTGGGCCATATTAATCCTTATCAGCTGACTCTTGTATGTAGATATGTGTGTATGTATGTATGCATGCATTGCATCCAAAGGCGAATCACCAGTCCTCATGACATATTACATATAAAACAGCTATACTATTAACTTGACTTGAGGAATGATTAAAGCAGTAGCATTTATTTTAAAATTTTGCTAACCAGATAAATTGCACTGGGCCACTTGGACCTATAACTGGTTAGACCCAGGATCACACACACAGTGCAAATTTCATACAGATAATTAAAGTAAAACTATCCATGTAAAATATTCATATGTATGCACTTAAGCGGACAATATTAACACTGCATTTTACAAATGCTTCTCTGTGACAGGTACCTTTGTAAACGAGCCTCTGACTCAAAGGTGGTAAACTGATGATTAATAAATAAATGAATAATAAATAAATAAATAAAATGTTACACACCTAATAGACTAAAACATGCACATAGAGCTCCAGCTTGAAATTCCTTTTAACTGAGTTTTAAACTGCTGTGTATTTGGGGCTTTTCTTATTTCCAAATTGTTGTTGTTCAGACTTTGCAGAAGGGAATCTAAAAGCTTTTTGTTTGTTTTTAGGTTCTGCACAAAGGTACTGGTAAGGTCAGGAAATTTTCTGATCTTAAAGATTTGATGCTGTCTTTGGGGCAAGCATGCCTTTTAAAGGCTCATCTCCTCTCCATTTAATAGCCTTAAACACAAAGCAACTTTTGTATAACTTGTCCTTTTGCTTGATGGACAACCATTTAAATTTTTCACAGAGGATACAATGATGATCCCAGTGTTTTGCTCTCAGCGCAAACTTACAGATCATGTTATACACAAAAAATAATTTGTTTTGAATTTGTTTTGGCTACTCTTCTCCAAATCAGGCCACCATAATCTATGGTTGGCAATAAAATCTCTGAGACAGTAGTTTTCTTAAATGAGTATAAGGCCTCCAATTTCTTATTTCATTTAATTGACACAGCAGCTACAAGTTTTCAAAATTTTCATGGAAGTCACACACACACACACACACACACACCAACATGCACAAACAAACATATACATACAGAGGAAAACATTAACACATACTGTGCTTCAACAGTCATGCAAGGTACTGGTGGGTTCTTGCATCACCCTAACTCTTCACTTGTCTATGTGATTTTCAATATAAATAAAAATAGATTTTTCTTCCGAGGTGCCAGCAGCAGAATACACTCCACCCTCCAACCCTAGCCCTGCCCAACCCTGGGCTCATCCTCCTTTATGGAGTAGGGTCCCTTGTTGCACTACACCTTCTTACCACCATACAGGAAGTGCCTAATAGTGAAAAGTGGTAGTAGAGAGGTGACTCTAGAGGGTGGAGATAGAGCTAGTGGAAAGGAAAGCAGTAGGATACTTCAAATAGTACTGTTTTATTTTTTATTTATTAATTTATTAACTGGTTGGGACTCTGTACAAGTCCTTTTCAGGTCTGACCCACAGAAAATGACAGTAACAAACAATTGTAAGAGGGGATACCAGTCAGAGTAGACAAAGATGATGCAGGGGTGGTGCAGTGCACTGGGTGTGAAGCAACAGTATTCAGGAGAACATTCTGGGTACTGTGAGGCTGCCCCATATGCAGGTACCTCACTGAACTGAGGCAGAGGTGGTCAGTCTCAGGCTGAGCTTGCAGGATTACTTGACACCTTTGCACCACCCAGAGGCCACTAAGTCACCAGCCACTGCCACAATGTTTGCCAGACAGATGGCAAGATGGTCCAAGATTGGCTCGGGAGATTAGGGGGCAGAGACACATCCCCACCCATTCAAGCTAAGAACTCCTACCGAGTCTTTGAGGAAGGGAAGCTCCTGCAAAGGAACCCAAGGCTGTGACTGGAGAGGATGTGAGGGTTCTGCAGAGGGAGACACAGTGGGTGGTAAAGAGGAACCCAGGGAAGAAGAAAGTACTTTTGATGGATGACTCGATTGTTCAGGGTATGGATCTAGGCAAGGACAGCAAGGAGAAAGTAAAGTAAAGTGCCTACCAGGAGGCACAGCTCAAACAGAAGGAGTGGATCCAAAGGATTGCTACAGCAGTAGCAAAGAGAGGGGTGGAGGTCATTGTCCACCTGGGTATGAATGATCTATCCAAGGCCAGTACAAGCATGGAGCAGGTGCAAGAGGAATTCAGTGAGTTGGGAGGGCAGCTGGGGAAGGTGGTGGCCAGATATTTTTGGAGGTGTTTGAGTCCACAGTAGGTAGAGGAAAATAATCCCTGCATCAGTAGATTCAATAAATGGCTGAAGGGCTGGTGCAGCGAAGGTATGGCTTCATTGGGGACTGGAGTCCCATCTGAAATGATGTGATCATGTACTCTGGCAATGGGCTGCATCTCTTCATGAATGGAAAGGCAGTCCTGAATGAAAGGTTTCAATGCTATGTTGATGAGCCTTTAAACTATCCATGTGGGGGCAGAAACAGGGTTACTCAAGCAGCCCACAACCACAAGATGAAGAATGTGAGGCAAGAGGACCAGGAAAGCAGGAAGACAACATTAACGCATACTTCAGGGATACAAGGGAGGACAGAGGGGTAGGAAATCTAAGAAGAAGTGGAGGGAGGAAGGTAGCAGTGCAGTAATTGAGCTGGTAGGAGCAGGTAAGCAAAAAAAAAAATGAATACCACAGTTACAAATGCCTGCAGTCTGGGAAATAAAATCCCAGACCTGAAGTCATTATTGGTAGAAGCGGACCGAATATAGCAGCTATAACAGAGACCTGGTAAAGCACAAACCACAACTGGAATGTGAAAGTACCAGGGTACACCCTGTTCAGGAGAGATAGGGGGCAAAAAAGGAGGGGGTTGGCCATATATATGGGAGGACATTAAGGCAACAGAGGCACTAGGTAGATGGAGGAAACCAAGGCACTGTGGGTCACACTTGAGCCAGCCAATAGCACAGCAATCTACAAAGGGGTGATCTACAGGCCTCCATCACAGGGGAAGAATTGACAGGGACCTAGGAGATCAAATTCACGCAATATCAACAAAAGGGAAGTACTGCTGCTGGGGATTTCAATATCCCAGACATGGATTGGACCATAACTGCAGAAGCTTCAGACAGAGCCGAGACATCCTGGATAACCTACAAGGGGCAGGCCTAAGGCAACTAGTGACTGATCCCACAAGGGACATGGACTTGGTACTTATCAATGGTGACAAAATCACAGATGTCCAGGTGGAAGGTGAATTGAGTTCCAGTGACCATCATATGGTTTGGTTTAGCACAGACAGAAACCCATTCTAGTCACACTAAGCAAAGGTCCTGGATTTTAGGAGGCAGATTTTGCTGAAATGAGAAGATACATTAGGGAGGCACTGGCAAGGAGAACAATAGCAGGGGGTGCAGGAACAGTGGGAACACCTAAAGAAAGCCATTGGGAAGGTGACAAGATAATGCATTAGGGTAGTAGACAAGGGCAGGAGAATGAAGATGCCACTTTAGTTTTCAAGAGGGTGGCTGAAAAGTCAGGGCCAAAAGGGAAGGGTTCAGGAAATAAAGGAGACTCAACAGGAGGAAGACAGGGAGGTGTACCTAAGAAATCTAAAGGAGGCAGGAAAGGCTATGATGAGAGCAAAGGCACAGACTGAAGACAGGATAGTGCAGACAGTGAAAAAGGGGACAAGACATTCTATATGTACATCAATGAGAGGAAGATGGCCAGGGAGGATTGTGAGGCTAAAAGGTGATGCAGGAGGTGTGTGGAGGGTGACATGGAAAGGCAGAAATACTGAACAAATATTTCTGTTCAGTATTCGCTGAAGAGGGGTAGGGACAGGGCCCACATATTGGTAACAAACAAGAGAGGGGTAGACACAAGTCCATTCCCAGTGCAGAGAGTCTGGAAGGTGCTCACAAAACTGAAGGTAGACAAAGCAGTGGGACCAGACAGCATACACCCAAGGATATTGAAGAAACTGCAAAGGGATTTGCAGCACCTCTGGCAGCCATGTTCACAGAGTCACTCAAAACTGGAGTAGTTCCAGAGGACTGGAAGTGGGCACATGTGGCGCTCTGCACAACAGTGGGAGTAAGAAGGAGACAGGGAATTATAGGCCAGTCAGCCTCACCTCAGTAGTGGGTAAGATCATAGAGGCACTGCTTAAAGAAAGAATAGTGGCACATTTGGAAGCCAGTGGGGTCCAGGATCTGAGACAACATGGATTCACGGCAGGTAGATCATGTCAGACAAATCTGATAGCTGTCTTTGACTGGGTGACAAGGGAAATCAATCGGTGGGGCAGTAGATGTCACCTATCTAAATTTTAGCAAAACCTTGAACACCATCCCTCAGAAGAGGCTGGTTAACAAGATGGGTAGTCTAGTAATGGGGAACAAGGTGGTTAACTAGGTTGGAAACTGGCTGGCAGGCAGGATGCAGAGGTGATGGTAAATGGGATCCAGTCAGGTGAGAGGGGTGACCAGTGGAGTACCTCAGGGATCAGTCCTGGGACCACTCCTGTTTAATGTCTTCATTAGGGACACTGGAGTGGAGCTAGAGGGACAGTCTGCCTATTTGCAGATGACACCAAGATCTGCAACAGTGTGGATACTCCAGATGGGATGGAGAAGATGAGAGGGACCTGAAAAAGCTTGAAATATGGTCTGAGGTGTGGCAGATGAGGTTCAATGCCAAGAAGTGCAAAATAATGCACCTGGAAGGAGGAAACCCTGAGGTAAGCTACAAAATGGGGGATTGCTGACAATCATCAAGGAGGAGAGGACCTGGGAGTCATCATTTCTGAGGACATAAAGATGTCAAAAAGCATAGTACAAAGGCCACAGGAAGGACCAGTGGCATGTTGAGATGAATAGGAAGAGGTATCACTAGCAGAAGGTGGGAGGTGGTGATGCCTTTCTATAGAACACTGGTCAGGCCTCACCTAGAGTACCATGTACAGACCCGGAGGCCACACCTTTGTAAGGATATTGGCAGGCTGGAGGTGGTCCAGAAGAGATCAGCTAAGATGGTGCAGGGATTGCAACATAAAACATATAAGGAGAAACTCAGTGACCTCAATATGCATTCGTGAGAGAGGAGGGATCGGAAGACATGATAGAAACATTCAAGTACCTCAAGGTATAAACAAGGTGCAGGGGTGACATCACCAATACAAGAGTTACAAACAGACAAGGGGCATGACTTGAAACTGGAAGGATGCTGGTTAAGGGGAAATCTGAGAAAGTTTTTCTTCACAGAGAGGGTGGTGGACCCGTGGAACAGACTGTCACAGAAGGTTGAGGGAGCAAGCATTGTAGAGGGTTTTAAACATGCCTAGGACAGGCATAGGGAATGTTAGAGATAGGAAGAAGGGGGAGTAGCCATTGATCAGTTAGCCAATGGTCACAAACTAGTGTAGGGTTGGGGCAGACTAGATGGGCATGGTGATCTTTATCTGCTGACAATTTCTATGTTTCTGTGTTTCTCTGCATTTGTCAGATCAATGAATGGAATGCTTATGTAAGTTCAAGAAGGTTGTAGATGTATTTTGGACTACAGCCATAATGCATATGTCTGTATGGCTGTGGTTTTGTTTAGAACTAGATTCTGCACTGCCTGACCTTGATTAAATCAATGTAGATAATTAAATTATTTGTCATGGTTTAAGACATGTGACATCTATGATTGAGTGTTCTACCACCTGTGTCCTGAATTTCTGAGATCTGAAATCAAAACCGATTGGCCTACCAACAGTTAAAAATACCTCTTGGGATATGTGAGGTACATAAAATTGATACAACACCCTTTTAAACCTTGACGAACAATGATCATATGAAGGAGGCCAAAAGATTGTGCTATTCTTAAACCTGCTGAAACCATAAATATGCAGTATTTTAAAGGCAGCATAAGAAGTGGGGCCCCATTCTTCATTACTATCATGGATACCACCAAGAACATGTTCATTTCAGTAACATCATCATGCCTCTACTAGATAGCAGTATTCACAATGGTTGGTGAATGCAAGAGAGTGTACCTTCTGATAGAGGTGCAAAGTATAGTTTCAACCCAGCTGTTAATGGGTGCAAATAGGTTATCAGTGCCATGCTGCAACCCAGTCACTTTGTGGAGAACACAGACATTGTACCAAAATATGCCTCTTCTCTAGGTACCACAGTAATTGGCCCTAGTGGTCTAGTACCATCTGAGAGTGATGCTGACCTGTACATCTGATGGTCCAGTGGACCTCCATCTACTCCACAAACAGTAACATATCCTAGAGGTCCAGTGGCTTCCCTCTCCTTGTTACTGCTGTGCAACATAACTTGTGGACTAGTGGCCCCTTCAAAATGTCATCCTTTTCAGGCTTTTGTACCACCTATTCGTATTTGGTTTTAATAGGAAGAACTTCAGGGAGACACAGGAGTCTGTGACTGAGCATTCAAGGTCCACTGTTGGATTTAGATTTACTGAAGTATTCCCACACCTGAAAGTCAGGGGTTTATGTTCAGACTAAATTTGAAAAAGAAATACAAAGAACTAGACAAATAAATTGACTCAAATAATACACAAGCAAAACTACAAAAAAAGCAGTAAGATCAAAGTCATAAAGGGTCTAACTCCCATTGCCTCAGGAAACAGTTAAGTTTTATTTATTTATTTAGTTTTTGTTTACAGGGTGGGTGTGTTTAGCCATAAAGATGACTGTGTAATAGTCAGAATTCTTAAAAATGGTCTGGTTCTTGTTAGTCAGCATGTCTTTCAAACTGTGGGGTTAGGCAACTCCTAAAACTGATTGTCCAAAGTTTCCATTCATAGTAAACATTTCCAGGATGTCATGACCATTATTTGGCAACAGTGTTGAGATGGAGGAGTCCATCCAATAGCAAAGAGTGATCCAAATAATAAAAGATAAAGGCTCAACTTCTGGAATTGTGCAATTATTTTCTTTTTTACTTTAGCCACTGATACAATGTTTTCTGGCATTCAGCACTTCTTCAGGAATGGTGGTATCTCAACAAACGTCACTTATGGTAACTGGAGAGGCTATTTCTGACTTATTCTTTAACAGTTACACAGCTTACAAGACCTTCCTGGTAAAGCACAGCACCTCAGATATACAATAACTCCTACTTTGGTGTGCTTATCAGTGGGTGTACAAATGTGGCATGGACTGGCTCACTTCCTGCTTTTAGAAGTAATGATGCCCCATTTTGTCTGTGTCTATACTCCGACTCCATGAAAACATTGTTAAACTATCTTGCAGGAATAATTTTGCCTCCCATTCAGAACTGCATGTTGATTTCCCATGTTTCCCGAACCTTTTCTTTCAACTCCATCACAGTATCCTTCAGCCACCTGTCTATCTATACAATTATTCTACACATCATTCATGGCCATGAACTAACTTCTCATGTGTCCTGGGCCTTCATCTTCAACTTCATAATGCCAATTCTCATTGTCCGGCTACCTGTCTAGCTTGCACATCATGGCCAAGTGCTAATGTATATGTCATCTGCTATGTACTTACCACAGTAATACACCATGCTTGCCTAGTGTTTTTCTGTTCATGATGTTTTCCTGTGTAATTTTTATCATCTTCAGCTAAAATTACTTCATGCATTAAATATCTAACTTGGTGAGCGAACAAGATACACAATGAATAGTTGTGTAGTTTGTAAAGTGCCTAGAGTCCCAATGAGACAGAGCGCTCTATTAAATTAATAACAAAACTAAACTAGTTAAAAACTTAAGTTTGAGGAAATTTATTTCTTGTCATTATATCATTAAAACATACTTCAAATTAGCATAGGAAGGGTGGATATGATCACCATAAATTCAGAGTGTCTCTCAACTTTGACACACTGATTTATAGTAAATATTGTTCTCTTTGAAACAGTATTGCCATGAGGTCTGTACTGTGTATTGACCACTGTGAATAGCCATTCACTCACATCACTGATTTCTGTCTGCCAGCTTCCCCATCCTTATGAGTTGACCATGCCATGTGTCCGACCTCGTGCACCATCATTCAGCTTAAAAATGCTTTTCTGCCTGCCAGCCTTCCAGTCTTTATTTGTTTTAACAGCTTTTTAGCTTTTATAGGAAGCTGATATTTGAGCATATTGCCAGTACTTCCAGAAGTCTCACTCCAGTGCTTCATGTTTCTTCTTGCTCACCTCAGTAATGAGCAGAGGAAAGTGTGCAACCTCTGAAGGTTTCTATGCTTTATTTGACATGTCTCCAGCTGGCATAGCTCCACAAAAAGCAGTATTTTACTTTCATGGGGGTCATGATGAGGACAGCAGGAACAACAGGGTTCCCTTCTTATGATCTCTTTTTCTGCCACTTCCCAATATGGTTTGAATATAACATGAGAAATCATAATGGCAAACTTTAAAAGTAAGTAAGACAAAGCAGATCAAGTTGTATGGAACTCTAAGCAAACATATCTACTATGGAGGAAGACCAAGAGTGCAACTGCCCATCACCCCATGGTATCTAAAGACACAAGAAACAGCCACGTTCAATTCTCTAGAATGCTTCTGTATGAAGTTGTTTGATTGTACATTTTAACCTTTACAGTAAATTGCATTTAACCTTGAACATAAAATAAAATCCTTTGTTAAAATATTGTAAGTAGAACATCTTAAATTATTCAGAATGCTTCTACTGATTAACTTTTCTCATTCACAGACAGTAATGAAATGAGTCAAATTCTCTAAAAGAAGAAGTTATGATCACATATTATGCTGCAGTGTAATACTGCGATTTGTTGGAAGGACATAGCTTTGCCTCATACCTTTAATCCACTTATTTAAGGTTTCCACTTGCCACTTTAGCATGATAATTGCAATAATGTTTCATAAACTCACACAATCAGACACATATATTATACAATTTATCTCAAATATCCACACCACTGAAGCATAATAGTCTGATTAAAATTCGTGGAGAAAAAAAAAAAACATTCATGACTCGGTTTCCATGAATATGTTTTTAAGAATATCTAACTCAGAAGGATTGTCTGCCAAGCATTATTTTAGATAATTCCACAGCAGTTTAAAATAAAAAGTCCCAGAAGTAGGTTATTTTTCCTTTTATGCAAGTCTTGATTGTGCATGATTGAAATAATCAAAACTTTACCACACTAAGGAGAAACATCAGCCAATTCACTCTTCCAAAAGCGTACGTTTTAGAAAACTCACCAAACCTCATAAGCCAACCTTTTAAGAAATCAAAATATAATGATGCCTATCATAAACTTGCATTAGCTTAAATAACTGTGTCCCCCTTACCACAAATTGTAAATCATGTTCATGTGAGAATTATAGTATAAGGTTAGGGCTTATTGTGTAGGAAAATTAGTGGCTACTCAAGAACTGTTGTGCACATTTAATTGTTGTTATGCACATTATAAAAGTTGCACATGTTCTGTCATCAAGTGCAGTTGTTTCCTGCTCATGTTGACTTTTGCCTGGCACCCACTTTGTTTTTTCACTGACCACTACTTGTGTAGGCTGCAGCCTGCCTTTGTGACCACATTTGCAATTTGCAATGCCCATTCTCCCATTCTCAGGGCGAGACTTTCTTTCTTTTTTTTTTTTTTTGTTAGTTGTTTAACCAGGACTAGCACACTAAGCTGAAAGTTTTTACAGGTGCGACCTGGGGAGCACAGGAAGTTAAGTGACTTGCTCAGGGTCACACAGTCTGAAAGTGGAAGCTGTGGGATTCAAACCCAGGTCTGGCCTGCTGGATGTCACCAGATTTGCAGCTCAGAGCCTTAAACCACTGCACTATACTGCCTCTCTTCATTTCTATAGACACATTAGTAAAAGAACAAAGTCCTGAGGGATATTGCTAAGATCAAAGGGGGTAAGGGGAGTATGTGGAGGATGACCAAGGAAATAAATACTTATGCTCTGTATTTACAGAGGACAAGGTAGGGCAGGGCCCACAACTCAGCACAATGATAAAGGGGGACGGAGGTACACAACTCCATCCACAAAAGAAAGAGTACTGCAAGAGTGCGCTAAGCTCAGGGTGGACAAGGCACAGGGACCTGATGGCATACATCCCAAGGTACTAAAGGAGCAAAGGGTGGAACTAGCAGAACCATTAGCAGAACTGTTTAGTGAGCCTCTGAGAGCATGAAAGACCCCAGAAGACTGGAGAGGGCTCATGTTATCCCGCTCCACATGTGTGGCAGCAGATAGGAGGCAGGGAACTATATACCAGTCAGTCTTACCTCAGTAGTGGGCAAAATTATGGAGGCACTTCCATAGGAGAACAGGATCCAAGACAGCATAGGTTTACATCTGGACGGTCCTGTCAAACTAATTTCATAGATTCTTTGACAGGTTAACCAGAGTGGTTTACCAAGGGGAGCAGCTGATGTCACCCACCTTGACTTCAGCAAAGCTTTCAATACTGTTCCACATAGAAGATTGATAAATAAGCTGGGTAGGCTTGGGGTGGGTCAGAAGTTGGTCAACTGGGTGGCAAACTGGTTGATGGGCAAAAACAGAGAGTGGTGGTAAATGGTATTCAGTTAGAAGAGATGCTAGTCACAGTGGGGTCCCTCAGGGATAAGTCCTGGGGCCAGCCATCTTTAATATCTTCATCAGTGACATTGCAGATGGACTGGAGGTAAGGATTTGGCTGTTTGCAGATGACACCAAGATCTGCAACAGAGTATATGATCCAGATGATGTGGGCAGAATGAGAAGAGATTTGGATAAACTGGCAAAATGGTCTGAAAAGTGGCAACCAGGGTTTAATGTAAAAGTGCAAGATCATGCACATAGGGAAGAAACCCTGAAGCCACCTATAGACTGGAGGGAGTTGCTGGCAGCCACAAAGAAGAAAGAGACTTGGGCATCATCATCACTGATAACCTGAAATCATCCAAGCAGACCTCTAAAGCAGCAGGTAAGGCTAGGGGATGTTAGGGTGTATTAGTAGGGGTATCACATGTCTTAAGAGGGATGTAATAATCCCTCTTTACAAAGACACTAGTTAGGCCCCATCTGAGTACTGTGTGCAGTTCTGGAGGCTGCACCTGCACAAGGACATTAACAAAATGGAGGCAGTCCAGTGAAAGGCAACCAAAATGGTGCAGGGACTGCATCAGAAAACATATGAGGACAGAATAACGAGCTCAATATGTATACCCTAAAGCAAATGAGGGAAGAGGTGATATGATCAAAACATTCAAACATCTTATGGGCATTAACAAGGTGAAAGAGTCTAACATGTTTCAATATAAGAAAATAGCTGGACAGGAGGACACCACATGCGATTAGAGGGAGGCGGTTAAGGGGTAAAGTAAAGAAGTTCTTTTTCACAGAAAGGGTGGTGGATGCATGATATGACCTACCTCAGGAAGTGGTGGATATGAGTACAGTGCAGGGCTTCAAACAGTCATGGGATAGGCATATGGGAGCAATATATATGAGTATGAATAAATAGGCCATTGACAGAGTAAAGAACTATGGCACATTCATATGGAAGAAAAACTCGGCAGACTGGATGGGCCCTGGGTCCTTATCTGCTGTCAACTTCTATGTTTCTATGTGTGAAGGTTCCTCTCAGAGTATTGAAGCACTTATTAGGTAGAGCCACACCTCAGCTAACTCACTGTCTGTGTACTGCACACACTCACTCTCTATGTACTGTGCTTTACATTATTTTACTGTTTTGATATATAGGAAGCACTTACTCAGCAGTGACACTCCTTGACTCTTTCTCTCTCTCTCTCTCTCTCTCTCTCTCTATATATATATATATATATATATATATAACTGCCACTGTGCTACTCACTACTTCCTCCACAGAACCATTTACTATAAAAAAAATATGGATGACCATGGACGATGTCACCTTGTGTTTCCCTCTCAGGGTTGAGATAACACAATGGACCTCTTGACTCAAGTTTTGGGAAAGTTTAATAAATTGCAAAACAAAAACAAAAACAAACAATGGAACTCTTGAGCTTCACTCTCTAGGGCCATATACTGTTATCTTGACACCTTGATGGAAACACAGGCTTGTTGTGTATGGTCACCTGTACATTATTCTGTATCATCCATTACAGCATTTCCATAACAACATTTTCAAGTTGTAGAAATTAGTAAATGCAGGCATATATCAGAAAGAGAAATGTTAGACTATGCCTGTAATATTGAGGGATGTAGCAGTGGCTGCTTTCTGAGGGTAGGGTAATAGTCACAGTTGTTTCAAAGATGGGTTGTGATTAGCAAATGATAGATAATGCAGACAAATATGATACTTTGAAATGTAGAAACAGGCATTTTAAAGGGGCTTGTTCATCATGAAAAGTGACATACTTCAGTGTAGGGCTGCACAATTTATACTTTTAATGCAAAGTAAAGCTTTTTTTTGTTGCTGAGCATTTTATATGTATCTGGTTCATCCTGCCATCCCTCCCACCCAACATCTTATGCCAAGTGCCATCGGGTAATCCCCAAATCTCCCATGGTTGAGGTCACAGTATTAATCACTCCACTTTGCTGGAAAGTGGTCTTGTTCTCCAATGAAGGGGAATTGTTTTACCAGGAAAGGCACACTAAGCTGAAGCTTGTTTCCAGGTGTGACCTTGGAGCACAAGGAAGTTAAATGACTCATTCAGGGTCACACAGTATGCAAGTGGAGGCTGTGGGATTCAAACCCAGGTCTCCGGCTTTGTATCTCAGGACCCTAAATCACTGTACTATACTACCTCAAGATATGAAGACTAAGCATTGCTTGTATAAGCTATACTTTGTCTCAGTAGGACTGGGGACCAGCATCAAGTAACCAGTGTGATTAATCTCTCCAAATACTATCATTACTAATTGCTATCCTGCAGCTTATCCTCATCTGTGACATCAGCTGCAGGAGATTCTGGATGTGCCCATGGTGAAGTTTAGCATAAGACGTTGGTGGGACAACAAGATCAACCAAAGATGGCTGCTGCATGTATGCTTGTTGAGGAGGAACAGCAGGAGCAGGGCTATTTATATGTTGGTATTATGAATACAACAGGTATGACACCATTGCCTAATTGTATAATACATTAGCCTTTCTAGACCAACTTGTGTACACTTTCTGGTTTATTGTCCTGCTTCAGTGTGCTCTGTCTTCTACCAGGAGGAAGGTTTCAGTATTGTGGAGGAGTGGGACTAGTGGATTTATACAGAGAGCCCTTTGGGGATCCTATAACATGACAAATAGTGTTGCATTGTCATGTTTCCACTCAAGGAATTTAGAGGGAAAGTAGAGTTGACCAGAAGGAAGGATGGACAGAGGTTGGAGAATGAGCTGGGACAGTGAATAGTGTAAAAGAAGGTAAGGAAGAGTAATGTGGAGTGAAATGAATGACTGAATGTTTGAAGAACTACAGGCTGCAGAGAGGCATAAGTGGTGAATAATAAAAGAGAATTTCCAGTAGAGCAAAAGGAAAGGAAATAAGTGGAGTCCCCAGTTACACAGGCACAATTGGTGTACTAATTATAATACTTGACATTTGATGATTTTGGGCTAAGAAGTATTATTTGATAGTAATATATTTTTGTACACTTTTAATAATAATGGAGCCTCTTCAACATAATTTATCTACTCCAGATCAGGAAGGATCAGATTCTAAGTTGCTCAGTTCTACATCCAGGTCAAATCTGATGGTGACTAGTTTCTGGGAAAAGAATATTAATTTAGACTCAGCAGAGTCTCCAGTGATGTCTTCTAAGTCACCCATCCTCGTCCCATGTTCAGTTGTCCGAGATCTAACTGTTCACCATGTATTCATTCTGATAGCTCTTGTATTAATATCAATCCTATGGTAAATAGTTTTCATCATTTACCAGTTTCTTCCTGCATGTGCAGGGCAGTAGATAAAAGGTAGCCCTGAGAATAATTGCCGCATAATATCATAGCGAAAGTTATTTCAAGGTTACATAACACTATTATTGGATTGAAAAAATAGGCAAATCCAAACTAAATCAGATTAATTCTGACAATGTGTGTGTGGTAGCCCTTGTTCTAATATAAATCTAATTAATTAATGATATTGAGGATTCTGGGGACCACTACTATCTTTGAGCATAGTTTAACCACTCCTTATTTTCTATCTTACTTAAGTAAAGAGATCATTACTCTAATGAGAAACCAATGTGGCTAATCTCATGATGATGGAACAACTCATTATAATTTGCAATGAGCTAGACACAATTAAAGAAGATCTTGCCATTAATGGGGCTAGGATAGATGATATAATTATGAGAGTATTTCAGCAACATTAAAGTATGCCTCTTTGCAGACTACACAAAGATCTGCAACAGGGTTGATATCTGAGGGAGGAAAGGATGAGAAGGGACTTGTCAAGGATGGAGGAATGGTCAAAAGTATGGCAGCTTAGATGCAATGCAAAGAAGTGCAAAGTAATGCACCTGTGAAACAAAACCAGGGAAGAATACACAATGGGGGTAGTAACAACAAAAATGGAAAAGGACCAGGGGTAGTCATATCAGATGATCTAAAGGTAAGCAAGTAATGTGAGAAGGCAGTAGGGATGGCTGGGGGATACTGGGATGTACAAGGAGAGGCATCAACAGTAGAAAACAGGAAGTTGTTATCCTTCTGTACAGACAGTTAGTGAGACCCCATCTGGAGTATTGTGTGCAGTTCTAGAGTCCCCATCTCCACAAGAACATAGACAGGATGGAGGCAGTCCAGAGCAGGCAACTAAAATGGTGCAGGGTTAGCAACAGAGGCCATACAAAGAGACTAAAGGAGCTTAATATGTATACCGCTTAGGAAAGAAGGAGAGGGGACATGATAGAAACTGTTAAATACCTCAAGGAATCAACAAAGTCCAAGAGGGTAGCATTTTCAGAAAAGAGATGTGCAAGACAAGGGACACAATTTGAAGATTGGGGGTGGCTCATGGGCAATATGAGGAAGTAATTTTTACAGAGAGGGTGGGAACACATAGAATGGCCTTTCTGAAGAGATTGTGGGGTCAAGAACAGTGGGGAATTCAAGAATGCATGAGACAGACATAAGGCAATTCTTGTGGGTAGGAAGAAGTAGGACATTGATTAACTAGGATCTGCAGCTTATCCAATAGGTAGGAAATGGGCAGACTAGGTGGGCCAACGGCCCTTATCTGCCATCAAAGTCTATGTTGCAACATTTTATGTCTTACCCAATTATGAGTCATCTTCTCCTTCTGTAGTTGCCGAAGAGGAAGCAGAGACAGCGTTTGAGATAGCCCTGCAACCATATTTCAGTCCCATCATTATACCTGGCATGAGTGTGGTTGAAGATCATTCAATGAAGAAAGGAAGGGAAAAATGTAAGAAAAGATAGAAATAAAATCTTCCGATAAATATTTCTCCTCAGGATCTAAATATGAAGGGATGGGCAGGATCAATTAAGAAGAAATGGTGATGTAGCTGAGAAATGTTATTTGAAACAAGTGAATGAAAAAGTGTCTGTACCTCCCTCTTGCAGCAGGCAAAAGGTTCTCTCGGCTCAAAACCTCACAATATCTGTACTGACACTATTGTAATCAAAGATGACTATGGGAATTTAATAACAAGCATTTGTCAGTGCGAATGTTTGCTTGCTGGTATTAGCATTGGAAATGCAGGGGTTAGAGAGATGTAGAATAGGAATGGCAGTGAACTATTAAACTTCACGCTAACCTCACCTCCACCCTGCAGAGACGGACAGGTATTGAGGTATGCGTTTAGGTCATTGCCCATAATGTCCATTCCATTTCACTTCACCCTATCCTGCAGACACTAACATGTGTTGAGGTGTGCCTTGGGTGTTCAGCTTTACAGTCACCTCATTCCATAAGGACATATGCAGAAATGGGTACAGTATACAGAGTGGGGTGAATTCTGGGGCTGAAGAGTCCAAGGCACACCTCGATACCTGTCACTGGCTGCAGGATGGTGGGTGGGGTGGAATCGCATCAGCATTACAGTCGGCAATACAAAGGCACACCTCTGATGCCTGTCAGTCTGTACAGGGTGGGACGTTATGGTTAGAAACCCTAATGCCCGGCAGTTGTTGGTATTGCACTACAAATTTTCAACATGGACTTTTGTGACCCCACCTCATGAAAGCATTTGGGACCTCTTCTCATGAACAGTGGCACTGTGATTTTGTTAATGGGTCCTGAACTTTGAATTCCACAGTGACTGTGCCATTCACCAGATATACGAAGCAGATCGGGCAGGATGTGAAGAATGACAGCTGTATCATTCATAGGGAGGTGTGAAGAGATGGCAATGTTGAAAATCAGTAGTGAAAATATTAAAATATTCGAACTTCCAGGCTTATGTGGAAACCGTGCAATGCATGCGCAGAATACAGTCATTTAGTGGAATTTTCACCAAATTTTCAATATAGGCATTAGCAACCATGTGCAAAATACATGCTAGGCAGGCTATGGCAAGGCATTCAGTAAATTTCAAAAGTGATAAATGTGGTAATATGAGCAATGTTCAGTAAATGGAGAGGTGAAGATAAGAGAAAAGTGTGCAAGGAAAGGAAGAAGAGAGAAAAGCAAGGAAGAAGGGAAGAAGAGAGGAGAAAACAGGAAGAAGGGAAAAAAGAGGAGAAATCTGTGCACAAAAGTTTTGAGAAAACCTAATCTGAGAGCAAATAAGAAGGCGGGATAAATATCCCTAAAAGTTAGGGTCTAGAAGAACTAGGTTGTATGTACTTGAAGGAATCCTGCCAACATCAGTCATATACAGTGAGTCGTTATGAGTAACATAAGATAATGGGTCTAGGAGGCATACTGAGAGGGGCATTGAAGAACATCTGAAGAGAAGGTACCAGAGTTGATTTCCATCTCATAAGAATCAGACATTTGAACAGAAGAAAAAGTATGTTTAGCCATCTAAAATGTGCATGTGAGAGGAGAGAGCTATTGGGATAAGGATGCCTAGAAGAAATAGCTTGGGGTCAAAAAGTAGTTTTTGTCCTGTTACTCTGGAGGCAAGTAAACAGACTTTATGGCAGAGTTTATTAATGGGAGCGCAAGACCACAAGATATGAAGTAGATCCCCATTGGCCAAATTGCAATGCCAGCAATTATTATTATTTAATAGGCCTATTCGTTGAAGCACAGAGGGGTTCTATCCTAAAGATGTAGGATTTTAGTTTGTATTAAAGAACTACGGGCATCTTTAAAGGTATTATGTGCAACACGCCAACACTTACTCCATTGTGCGTCTGAAATATAGTACTTAAGAAGAGTACTCCATTTATTTTATAATAATAATAATAATAACTTTATTTATCTGCGCCTTTCTCAAAATCAAGTCGCATTACAATAAAATGCAAATAAAACATATTAAAACATATTAAAAACTAAGTTGGCAACACACCAATTAATCAACATACAAGTTATCAGCAAAAGCCTTGCTCCACAAGAAGGACTTTAAGCCCCTTTAAAACCCTCCACCGCCATGCACTCTCTAATCCAACGTGGTAGAGAATTTCAGGGTTGGCGCCACAAACATAAAAGCTCGGGCACCGGAGGATTTTAAAGTAACCTCGGATCTCTAGCAACCCCTCATTGGCAGAACGGAGTGGTCGATCGGTAGGTAAGGCACCAGAAGCTCTTTCAGGTAGTCAGGGCCCAACTCGTGTAGGGCTTTATAAGTCAACAATCCGACTTTAAAGGTGATCCGCCACTGAATCGGCAGCCAGTGCAGATCTTGGAGCACCGTGTAATATGGGAGGAATAACAGAACTCGTTAACAACCAGGCTGCTTAGTTCTGCACCAGCTGCAAGCAGTGGATATCAACCCCAGGCAGCCCAAAGTAAAGGGAGTTGCAGTAGTCCAGACGGAGGTCACAAAGGCGTGGATCAGAGTGGGAAGGTCGCAGGATGGAACAAGGTGCTTGATCCTGGCGATGTTCCTAAGATGGTAAAGGACACCTTGACAACGCCGACACTTGCGCGCAGTGTCAGCTGATCGTCAATAATCATCCCCAGGTCTCGCACCTGCTCAGAGGTCGGAGCGCCGCATCCCCAGGAATAAACCCGAGGTTTGAAGTGCCCCTGACCCCTCAATCCAGCGGCCATGATCCACAACCAACACCTCAGTCTTCCTGAGTTCAACTTCAACCAACTGGACCTCATCCAATCCTGGATCTCACTGAGACAGTTGTTAAACACTGAGAGTGTTCTATTCTGGTCAGGCTGAAAGGACAGATAGAGCTGCATCGTTGGCATAGCAATGAAACTCCAGCTCATATTGTCTAACAATGTCTCCGAGGGGAAGCACATACACCGCAAACAACATGGGGACAGTACAGAGCCATGAGGCACCCCAGGTCAGAGCGGTGGGATCAGAGGAAAAATCCCAATACCACCCTCTGAGTTCTACCTGTGAGGAAAGAAGTAAACCATCTGTGCACTAAGCCAGAAAGACCACAGATGCATCTCAGGTGCTCAAGCAGCACCCCATGGTCTACGGTGTCAAATGCTGCTGACAAATCCAAAAGGACCAAAATGGACCATTTTTCTGGTCTCGCCATCAAGAGATCATTGTGGACCCGAACCAGCACAGTCTCAGTGCTGTACCTCTTCGAAAACCTGATTGAAGAGGATGGTAGATGTTATGGTTGGTAAGATGGTTGTCCAACTGGCTGCCACCACTTTCTCAATTACCTTCCCAACAAAGGGAGGTTCGAGATAGGTCTGTAGTTAGCCAGGGAGTTAGGGTCCAAGGATGCCTTTTCAACACTGGTGTCGCCACCACTTCCTTCAGGAGCGGGATATTCACCAGTGTCTAGGGAACACCAGACTATCCTGGCAAGAACCGTGAGGATAACCTTCCCACAGCCCATGATCAGGCCTGTGGGACCCGGGTCTAAACTACAGCTAGTGGTGCACATACCCTGGACAATCCTCACAACATCTTAAATTTCTGGCCTTATGAAGGAACTCCAGGTAAACGGTGTGCTAGTGACCATAGGCTGGACCACCAACTCCCATGGAGGGACGGCGCAAATTTCGGCCCTGATGTCGGCCACCTTATCTGCAAAGAATTGAGTGAGCTCCACACACTGTGTCTGTGAAAAGGCACGATGAACCTGCAGACAGGCTGGGTTGGCCTGTATAGACTGATCAGGTAGATTATCAATAATGTATTTGCAAATGGAGCTATTTAATTTTGCTGATAAATTAGTCCAGTGCGAGATGCATGGGTTTAGAAGAGTATGCCTATACACTAAACTAGACAGAGAGTTATAAGCTGCCTCGAATTTGTAAAAACTTCCAGAAGTCCTGTTTAGGAAGTTTCCATGTGACCTGCAAGTCTGAGAATGATCTAAGAGTGAATGAATTCTGTTTCAAGATATCTCCAAGAAAGAAAATGCCTTTGTTCCTCCATGTACCACAGAAAATTGGGTGATATTCTAGAGTGAGCAGTGGATTGCCCCATAAGGGGGCAGAAAACCAGGGTGTTGGATTGCGTTTTCAGGAATTTGTGGGTTGGTTTCTAATAAAGAACAGAGGATGATATAGTCGGGTGAGATTTTAGTTTAGAGGAAATGGGATTTAAAATGAAGGAAGTGAGAACTCCTCCCGGGCACAATGCGGATTCCATTGCAACCCATAGTGGTGAGTGAGGGAGGGTTTCTGAAACCATTTAATGGTTTGGGCCATTTGGAAAGCTCAGAGGTAGCCTTTGAACTGGGGGAGTCCGAATCCCTTTTTCCAATGTGATTGAAGTTTGCTGTAGTTAAATCTCAGTGGTTTCCATCCACATAAAGTTACCTATTAATTTATCACTTTTAGCAAAAAGGAGGATGGTAGGACTAAAGGAATATTGGAAAAGAGGTAAAGAATCTTGGGAGCAACTGACATCTTAATGGCTGCAATTTTCCCCATGAAAAGAAATTAAGAATCTTCCATCTGTCCAGAATTGTTTTGATGTTATCAAATAAGGGGTTAAAGTTAATGTCCCATATCTTCCCTAAGTTACTAGTAATTTTGATTCCTAGATATGTTACACCCTGAGGTGACCAGCGGAATCAAGAGGTATGTTCATAAAGGCTTTACAGTGGTCGTTAAGGGCATAGTTTGTGATTTGCCATAATTCAAAGCAAGGCCAGAAATTTTAGTAAAATTATTAAGCAAATCAAACAACAGGGCCCAGCCTCATTCAGGTTTTCAAGTAAGATTAAGAGGTCATCCACGTAGGAGAGAAACATATCTTGAATTGCTCACAGGTATGCCCATAATGCCAGAAGATTGATGTAAACAAGCAGTCAGGGGTTCCATGACTAAAATAAACAGGAAGGTGACAGGGGACAGCCTTGTCCAGTTCCCTGCTAGATGAAAGTTAGAGGAAAGGTGGAATTAGTAAGTATTTTAGCAACAGGGAGTTATATAATAGCTTGATCCAGGAGCAAAGGTATGAGAAAAGACCGAAATAAGATAAAACTTAATGAAGGTAGTCCCAGTTTAAGGACTCAAGGCCTTCTCGAAATCAATAGCTATGGCCGCAGCTGGTGTCTTGAGGATTTGGCTTTGTGAATTAAATTAAATAAGGAACGTAGTTAATCAGAACCAGATCTATGTTTAATAAAACCAGCTTGCGAACAATGAGTTAGCTTGGGAATCAAGGATTCAAGTCAAGAAGTTAGTAGTTTAGCAAATATCTTCCCATCCATGTTTAATAAAGAGATGGGCTTGTAACTTGCAGGTGAGTAGGGTCTTTTTCTTTCTTAGGGATTAGGGTTATGATTGCTTTATTGAAAGATGGGAAGCTTTCCAGTATTGGAAGCTTCTTGATAAACATTAAGAAGAAGGAGACATAAGGTGTCGGAAAACATGTTATAGAAATCGACAGAATCCATCACCCCTGAGGGATTTGCCGATTTCAAGGAAGACAAAGCTTTCTGGATTTCCTGAAGTGAGAAGGGTTCATCTAAAAGTTGTTTCAAGAGTAGAAAGATGAGGAAGATGTAACAGTTTAAGGAACTGTTGAATTTGTAAAGTAGATGTAGGATTTGTATTAGAATATAGTTTTTGATAAAAGGTTTTCATGATACGATTTATAGAGGATTGTCGGAGTGAATTGTACCTCTGTTCATCTTTTAGACTTAGGATGTGACATTCCATTTGTTGTACTTTGAGCTGGTAAGAGAGGAGTTTCCATTTTATCTCTGTGTTTCCAAAACTTATATTTAAGTTTAAACAAGGCCAGTTTGGTTTTATGAGAAATTAATTTGTTAATTTTAACTCTAAGTTGAAGAATTTCAAGATGAAGTTGAGAATCAGGACAGTGCTTATTAGAAGAAAAGTATTAATTCTCTTTAGCCTTAAAAGACTTTTCCAAGTCAGACAGCTCTTGTTCCCTTACTCTTTTCCTATGTGCAGCATAACTGATAATTTTCCATCGAGTCGTAGCTTTAAGAACTTCCCATACAGAGGACATAGAAGATTCGGTTGGGGTATTGTGAAAGAGGAAGTCCTGAATTTGTGCTTTGATCATGGGTAAGAAATTGAGATCCTTGTGAAGGAGAGGGTCCAGTCGCCAGTAAGAATATTTAGGTGCTAATGGGTCCCACAAAGTTGCAATTTGACAGGGGAAATGGTCTGAGATTATGGTGGGAGAGATGGATGAATCAATAGTTTTTTCCATTATAACAGGAGAAGCTAACCAATAGTCAATTCTACTGTATGTCTTATGTAGAGAGGAGTAAAAGTAAATTCTCAATCACAGAGGTGAAGGAGGAGCCATACATCAGATAATCCAACATCTTGCATTAGTATTGAGAGGGTTTAATAGTTCTAGGGTGGGCCTCTGTAGTGGGGCTACTTCTGTCAATGCTGGCTTCAAAAGCTAAGTTAAGATCCTCCAAGAATAACTGGTGTATAATCAGTGTTAAAGGATAGAATCTGTTGAGCTAACTCATGAAAAACTCTGGGGAATCGGAGTTGGTGCATAGACATTAACAAGCAGAAGACGACCAGAGTTGGTATTCAGTTTGATCATCACCCATCTGCCGTCAGTATTGGAAACAGAGTTTACAAGGGACCATTTGAGACTCTTACGAATAAGAAAAGCAACTCCTCTATTTTTGAGATATAGGATGATTCAGTAGATCTGACCGACCCAGTCTTTTAAGTCTATGAACATCCTCTGCTAATAATTTTGTTTCTTGAAGGAAAGCAATTTGTGTTTTATGTTTGTTGAGATGTGAAAGAATTTGCTTCCACTTACAAGGAGAATTGAGTCCTTCACATTCCATGTATAAAAAGAATGTCACTCATATTGTTAGTGTTAAAGAAAGGGAATAATCGCTGGAGTGTGAAGGGACAAATAAATGAGGCAGAGGATGATTAGAATACAATATTGAGAACTCACGTATATGCAGAGAGTAGCAGGAACATTCAAGCCAAAAAAGTGAGATGTATGATACATGAGTAGCACAGATATCTTATTAAAGTTAGAATAGAGATGGGGAAGGAGAAAAGTCATTAACAATAACAACAATACTAGTAAGCTAAATAACAAAGAAAATGTTTTGTGAGTGTGAGGAGATATGAGTCAGCCAATTGGCTAAGAGACTGTCTCACCACACTGGGGCCGATGTAGGAAGGAGACTAGAGGACCGTTATAAACATCGGCCCAAACCTAAGTCTGATCCCAGTAATATAATAAAGTAAGTATTTCTGATAAGCTAAACTAAAAGGGAATAATACCAAGAAAAGCAGGGGACTGACTGTAATAACCTCAGCTTAATTCTAAGCTAACAGGACAAGGTATAAGGATAAAGCTAAACACCAGAACTTATTTATAAACATTAGTAGTAATAGTACAAGATATACCAACTCGAAATAACAGTTAATTAAAAACCATATACGAGATGCCAGTACGGCCTAGACACAGAGCAAGGAATTCAGGGAGCCAGGTGGAATGTAAATGAACAAATATAAAAGGAAAAGTAGATCATTACCACATTAGAGTGACTCTGAGTATACTTTGCAGTGTAACAGAATAAGTACATAATAAATACAATATTGAGGGGAAAGAGGAAAGGGAGGTCAATTTAAGCCCTTATGCCCTGAGCCAAATGCAAACTGGGATTATGTGGAGGTATAGGCTTGGCTATAACTGTAGACAGAAGAAATAGTCATAGTAAAGATCAGCTCGATTACTCTAAAATCGCCTAAATAGGTGTTATATGGGGTGACTAGGTCTAGAAGACTAGGCCCAGTGAGCCCCAAAATAGGAGGACCACACAGCAGTGGATTTCTATAATATCTGTAGGCTTCAAGTAAAATAAGAAGCATAAGGAAGATGTAGATTGACAATCCTTTGCAACAGTACACTAAACATAGCCCACCTCTGAGTGCTAATGATAGTTCCATATTGTAAACAGGAGGTAGTAAGAATAATGGAGCCTAGGAAGGAGATAGATTAAATGTAGTTGCCAATAATACTTAAGAACCTGTCATCAGGAGAGGAAGGGTAAGTTGCCTTCTAATATATAATAATTCACATATAAAAAAGAAAAGGCAATAATCAGGATGCATACCGATTGAAAATATGCAACTGGACAGCCAAGACTATAAACCTGATGCACTGCTAAATTGGGGAGTAAAAGGCTAGATACAGAGAACCTGTTTAGTGAGGTAATGTATAAGATCTAACGCTAAAATAATGGGTTAGTAAAGCATTGCTGATATACCAAAGTTCCACTGAAGATCTTTAAGCTGCTCATTTAAACACTTCAACAAAAAGAAAATTGATCGTGCTGTGATGTACAGCCTTTACTTTCTGCACCCGCTGGGGGAAAGCAACCAGGTACCGTATACTGTAGAGTGGGCAGCTAGGCAGAAAAGTGTACTGGCACCCTTTAAGTATCCTGGAAGCAAAACCTATCAAGATATAGCGACTGTGACCATATTACTGACCATATAAGCTCATGACACCTTAGATTTATTAGCAGGATTGTGACCATTGATGTTCTTGCTTTTGGTCTTTGCCCTACATTTCTTTTTGGGCGGCTCTGAAGATTTGAGGGGAACTGCAACAACTTCTGCCCATGAAGTATTGACAGAAATACATCCCTGAGGCACAGGGCCCATATTAGAGGTATATTCATCTGAAATTTGCTCAGAAAGATCCTTCTGCAAGGAGTACATGTCATCCTCCAAGAGAGCAAACTTATTGCTCAAGGGAATAGAGGGGTTGATTTGAAGGTGAGATGCTGCAACTTGGGGTGTTGGGGTAAAACCTTGCTAGAACAACATGAAAGTCTTGAAGAATAATGCCACGACAGAAGCTTTTCTTGCAGCCGTGTTGATTGCCTTGGGTCAAATCAGTTCGGGCGTTGCTGTTTTTGGCTGTGAGTTCTGCAACACTTTCCCCACGTTCCTGTACCTCGTCGTCCACCCTTCATGCAGATACCAAAGCTGTGTTCGGGTTATCAATTGCTGCTGAACCTCCCAGGGTAAGATTGCAGAGAGAGACTTCCATATGGTTGGCTAAGGCATCAGGGGTTTCAAAATCCTTGAAGGAAGAGCCTGAGAAAAGGCATAGTATCGTAGGGTAATGTATATGAAATTAATGCTTCTTTGGTGGAGAATTTGTTTAAATGGATTGTAGGCCTTCCTTCTGTAGGTTAAATCTTTTAAAAAGTTTCTGTAGATGGAAATATTAAACTCTTGCCACAGAAGTTTCCCCATTTCTCTGGCTCGTTCGGTATTAATTCTGTGTGGGAATAGCTCAAGAACGAGCAATGATAGGCCTTGGTTGCTGGTCTGATGTTGGCCTGGGACCCAGAATGTGGTGAGACCACTCAATGATTAGCATTAGGTCAGGAGGCAGTTTAAGCATTGCAGGCAGCACATGTAATAAAAGTGCAGTAGTGTCTCCTAATTCTACACCTTCAGGAAGCCAAAAATTATAAAAACTGTTCCAGTGATTCGATTTTCAATATCATCCAATTTTGGCTTGTAGGGTTTAATAGTTCGATCTTGATTGTGGACCATAGCCTGGAGGTCATGAATAGTAGTGGTGGTACAGGCCGTTGCTTTCTCAATAAATGCAATTTTCTGGCTAAAAGTTTCAAGAGTGGTTGCATTCTGTTTGGTGGAGGTTTTAGATCATTAATCTCTGCCATCAGTTTAGAAAACATTGCTTCTACTCTAACAAGTGAACTTTGCTGTATTTGCCACAATGCTGAAGGATGAGGCCTAGTATGCTGCAGTACAGTGTAGAATAATTGAATATAAGTAGATGATGGATCAACATGATTTACAAACTGTATCAGGCAGTAAAATTACAGGATGGTCACAGGAGTTGGTATCAAAGAAAGGTCTGGTGAAGGCTGGATGAGGTTAGATTGCAGTCATTCACCTTTCCAGACGGAATAACATAATGGCAGTGACTGCATTCATGAGGAGGGGTCCCAATAACCCCATGTTGAAAATCTGGTGCCAAAATTCTCAAACATGCCTGAGATACGCACCAAAGTTGAAAAAAAAATTATGCCATTATACAATTTACTGCATTTCTTCAGTTTGCGAGTCGGCTTTGAAGAGGGTAGTCATGTTCCGGTCCACTGAAGATCATCGCGCCAGGCTCTGGAGGTAAGTATGGGATGAGGTGTGTGTGGGGAGGCAGAGTACACAGATGGTGGGTGTGGATTGGGGAGGGCACTGGAGACTTCGAGGGATCGTTTTCTTGTTTTCAGGAAAAAAAGAAAACACAGACAATGCGGGTTGGTTTTTCTTTACTACAAGTGTGTTTGGCACACTGGGGTGGGCTCCTGGTGGGCCACCAGCATTTGTGGGGAGGGGACTGCAGCCAATGGGGCTTGTGCCCCTGTCAGCACAAAAAACAGGTGAGGGGCTGCATGATGCTGAGGGGATTGGGCACCCTCTATGCAGCCAAAACATGACTGTGGGGCCATTATGCTGATGGGGATTGGGCTTCCCAATTGGCAAATTAAACTGGAAAGGGAGGACTGAAGCCAATGGGATTGGGCCCCTGTCAGCAAAGAAACACTGTTTGGGGGCACATGATGCCAAGGGGATTGGACACCCCTCGGCACTCAACAAATGGGGGTATTATGCCAACAGGGTAGGGCTCCCCATTGGCAAATGAACTGGGTCGGGGCATGCCGATAGGGGATTGGCCATCCCTGTTGGCTTTCATTGCTGTGAGTCGTGCAAGCTGCCACCATGTTTACAAAAATGTTACATTAGGCAAGGTTCTGCTTTGTAATGACGGGTTGCTCCTCAGTGCAACGGAATGGCTGATGCTGCAATGATGAGGTGGCCCTCATTGCAGCAGTGAAATCATTTCAACTTGTGTGCCTGCATTGGTTCCAGTGCCAAGCCGCAAATGCAGTGCTGCCATTAATATGCCATATGTTGCACCTCCACAATCTGGCTTCTCCTTACGCTGCTGCATAATGTTTCTTGTGCATGTTCGCAAGCAAACACAAAAAGGTGGTAGAAAGGAAGCACAGTGTGTAGTACCTGGATCTGCCCATTTCAATGAGTGTGGTTTAAAGGTAATTAATGCACAGGACATTAATCAGCTTCCTCTGCTGATGAAGACAGATCCCAGGAGAGAAATAAGGAGTCTCAGGTGGCATCTCTTTCTCCCATATCTGACACCTTGGAATTTGAGACAAGAGTTCCTCCCCTGCTTGTGAGAAGAAGCAAAATTATGGAATTTTGAGATTGAGACCTGGCATGTAGTGATAACTTATTAGATACTATTATGGCTTTTTTCTGTGATCCAAAATAGAGGTCCATATAGAGATATGTGATATTGTAAAAGCCTGCTACTTGGAAGTGGAGTCTGGAATGGATTGTATTCTAGATTTGTCTTCTGCAAATGGTAGAATCGTAAATGTTCTATGGAATAACGGACACCTCTTACACAAACTGAATGTTATTCTAACTTATGATAATAAGGAAGAAATTATGAACTTTGGTAGTCCCATCAGATGGATATGGAGCCATTCTCCCGTCCATTTTGGTTTAAAGAAACTACGTGGGGAGACAGATGCTAAGTTAACTAGGTAATTGTGTTCTTTTTTTTGCTAACTACTGTATCTTGAAATTCCATTGATGTTGGTGGGATCTATAAAGACTAAAAGAAGGGTTGCACATGATGGAGCATAGGTTGATGTATTATTTAAGTCCAGGTTAGTCATTGAAAGAGTTCTGGAAAAATGCCCTATCTTGGATACCTTAGGTATTTATGCAGTGAGAATTATATCTGTGCCCTGTATAGAGTATCTGAGGTATGTAGCAGGAAAGGAGCAAGAATGTGTTACCAATGAGGTTCTCCTGACTAATAGGCATTAAATTTTAGCAGTATATCAATCACTGGGGTTACATCCAGATTTTTATATCTCTCAGAAACAGCGCCAATATTATGTTGACCATGTGAATTGTTACTCATTTACTCTCATAGAACATTGCAGGTCTTGGTTCTAAGTTGGTTGGCCAAGAATGGTTAGAATTTGTGTTGGCCTATCTGATGATATGTTTTCAAAAACATGGCACATGAGATTCACATGAACAACTTTGAACTTTTTAGGTTTCAACAAAAACATTTATAAGTCAGGTAGGGCCTCTGGATGTCTAGCATGTTACATTAAGAACAATAAAGCATTATCAGCTCAACAGATTAACTTCACAGAGTTCTGTATTGTCCTTCTTATGGAAATATATAGCTTTGAGTTTCTACTGTTGAATTATATATTCCTCCTACCTCCTCTAGATTTGCCATAGATGCTCCTTGGGATACATTGAGGGCCCTCATAGGGGATCGATATTAGTCTTTTATGAGCATTACTATTTTGATTGTGTGAGATTTTAATGCAAAGATAGGTAAATTTGATGGCCTATTGGACAACTCAACTAGAAGTTATTATGCAGCTCACGGATTCTTCCTTTTAGGAAGTCTAGCAATCACAAGACCAATTGTGCTGGTTCAAACTTCATGAGATTTGTGCAGGGATACAATTTCTACTCTCTCAATGGTGGACTTTCAGGTGATGAAGAAGGTCAGTTATCCTATTTTTCTCCTCAAGTGCATTCATGAATGACTACGCAATTTGGGATAATCAGTTGAAGTTTGGTGTTCTCTTAATTTTATTAATAGGACAGAGAGTGATCACTTACCATTGGACATTTGTGGGCCTTTGGTGTTCCTTCAAATTTACCTTCCTTACAGAATCATTTCAGAAGTATATATTACCTAGAGTGAAAGTTAGAAATAGAAGGAGAATTTGATGGACAGAACAAATCTCAATGGACATTTGTCATATGGTCCTTTCTTTCTTGAAATTACATTATTCTCAAGAAGGAGATTCAGCTTTGGACTTAGGTGAATCTCTGAATTTTCTCTATTTTTGATTATATAGTATTCTTTATTCCACTAATAAGTGCAATATGAAAGGTTATAATGGATGGTTTGATCAGGACTGTCAACATGAGAAAATAAAAATTATCAACTTTAGTTAAAGGACAAGTAAACAAGCTTTTACACATTTTGCTTTTTAAAAATTACTCCATGGGCTTGTAAAAGAGAGGCTGTTGTTTACATTAATACTGAAACAGCATTTACTAAAGTCGGAAAAATATAATTTCATAGCATTTGAACATTTTAAACACAACCTCTCCTGATTCAAAATCCTGCTCTGAGAATCCTAAAATAACTGCCTTGATGATGTCAATGAAGTAAGGGATGCCAGCTGTGTAGATGTATTCTAGCTCCACTACCTGTATTTAAATGCAAACAACGTTAAAATGAAAAATGATAGCATGGTACTTTGAGCACGAAAGTTGTTCAACACTTTAATAAATGCAGTTCCAGTATAAATGTAAACAACTGCCTCTCCTTTATAAGCCTATGGAGTCATATGAAAAAAAAAAATGTATAAAAGCTTTTTATTTGTCCTTTGTCCCCAGATTCCCCTTTTCCCTCACAAAAAGACAGAGACCATTGTTTGTTGTTGTGCTTAGATTGGCAATTAATATATTTATATATCATAATTCCATGTACCATTTCATCATCTTTTACTATTATATTTCTCACAATTTCATTTATTTTCATCCATATATCAATCTCTGATCATCCTCTTTCTTCCTCTTTTGCTCCCCCAGGTGAAAACCTGGGTGCCTTCTTCTTCTCCTTTCTGTTAGGTAATGGTGAAACCCAAGACTGCTTTTCTCCTTTAGCTTCTTCCTCTTTTCACCTTATTCCTTTTTTCCCACCCTCCAGTCCTTTCCCCCTTTTCTGCCATCCAGCTTTGGCAGTCCAGTAACCATATTATTTTCTGCCATCCACCTTGGTAGTCCAATAATGGTCCTACTGGACACATCTGTCATCCTCCTTCGACAGACCTACCATGCAGTCCCTTTTGACTGTCTCCCCTCTTGCTTTGTATTGTAGGGTGGGTGGGAGGGATCAAAACTCCAGCAAAAAATGGCTGAAACACTCCTGTGCTGCCTTTTATGTATCTCCACTTGCCTCTCCCTTTCCTGTTGTATGGCCACTGTTCTCCCCTGGACCTCCCTTCCTTCCCCTCCTTCTGAGCACCATCTTTGCTGAAAAGGAAGGGGTTCCAGACAACCTGGTCTTCCCTCTATAAAGGGCAAACTCCATTGACCCGGATTCCCCCTTTTCCCCTCACAAAAGACAGAGATCATTGTTGTTGTGCTCAGATTGGCAATTAATTTATTTATATATCATAATTCCATGTTCCATTTCATCATCTTTATTATTATATCTCTCACAATTTCATTTATTTTCATCTATGTATCAATCTCTGATCATTCCTCTTTCTTCCTCTATTTGCTCCCCAGGTGAAAACATGGGTGCCTTCTTCTTCTCCTTTTCTGTTGGGTAACGGTGAAAGCCGAGACAGCTTTTCTCCTTCAGCTTCTTCATCTTTTCGTCTTGTTCCTTTTTCTCTCCCTCCTCCCCCTTTTTCCCCACTAGCCAGTCTCCACCTTGCGTTGGATGACAGACTTTCCCTCACTTAAGGTATTGCTCCCCATACCTCAGGGAACCTCCTTCCAGTCCTTCTTCTCTCTTTTTTTTTATCTTCCATTTTTTGCATGCCTCCTCCATGCTTCTATAAAACCCATCATTTCTGCATTAAACATGTATATGGCTAGATCTGACAGATGCACGCCATCTGACCTGTAGAAATCTTCTACCCACTCTTCCACACCCTGCAGTATTACCTGTCCTCCCATTTTCCTTATCAGTGTCCCTACCCTTCTATTCATCTTTCTCCTGGCCCTATCCACAGCTCTATGGCTGTGCTCTTGTCTCCAAACCCTCCTCTGTATCATATCTGACCAGGCAAGACATACCCTAGGCCACCACGGTTGTATTGTCTCTAGGTCCCTTTACCTGCATGTACGTGTCCACCACGGATTACCCCCAAGGTCATTACCCCTAAATGTATAATAATTAAGTCTGGAATGGGTCTCCGTTCCTTCCAGCTCCTTCAGGGCGGGAAGCAGTTGTGCCCATCTCATTCCCCGGATGCCACGCCAAACCAATCTACATTGTTTCACATCTTGTAAAGCTGCTTTCCCCAGCCTTTTCTCAGCTCTCCTTTCTGCCCAATAAATATAGGAATGGCTGCAGATTCAGACTTCAGTGATCCTCCCTCTTCCCATAGGGTTTAAGCAAAATAATTATCTTATATATAGTCTTAGTTTCTTCACCATAATATCCATCTCCTTGTCCCCTCCCATTTGGCTCTAGAACTGTAACAAAACATAGGTGATACGTTAGTCTCCACACTGCAGTGTTCAATGTATCTCTTATAACTGGCAGACCACCAGCGTCCTTTTGCCACTGCCCACTGTGAGGCAGCCCTATCCATAAGGAATGGGATGAATAATTAACTGGATCCTCCCAGGAATTGCATGCCTTTCTTGAGCAATGCTGTGACTTGATAACTTATGACCCTTTTCCATCACCATGCACAAATAATCTCCCTGTGCTGTTCCCATGCTCTGTGGTGAAAGCCCACAAAGCCTGCACTGGGCACATTGTGCCCTCTACATGTTTCTTTAGTGTTACCATGCAACCCTGTCCCTTTGATCCATCTTTGATCTCTTAATCCTGATCATGTCTCCTTCATCCCCAAGCTTATATCTTACCATTCTTATCCCCTTCCTTGTCTTTTTTGCCATGGCCTACTATCTCACTCACTCTCATGGTCCCTGCAAACATTACAACATAAATCATGTGAAATAGCTGGGCCTTAGCCTTGATCTGCATATTGCCGTAGCACATCCTTAGTTTCGCTAGCCACTGTTCCCCAATTGGTCTTCTATTGTCTACTGACCCTTGTTTTAACTCTACCTCATCCCAGCATCATTCTTCTAATGAATAATGATTTTGTCTGGTCCTTCCATCCTTTTAGACTGCAGATATCACTAATCTCTGTTAAATAGACCCCATTGTGGTGTGGGCTGTTCCTTTTGCCATTGCTCAATGGTGAACTTCCCAATTGTTCTTCTGTGAGTGACCTACTTACCTCCATATGGTGTGTTGCCCAATCAGAGCCTTCAGAGTCCGAGAGTGCCCATGAGCTGCGTAAACAACAGTTCTGCTCCTTCTTGCCAATGTCCCAGATGTTCATTGGTGTGGGCATGTGCCAGCCTCCAGAAACGGTCCAGCTGCAGATGGGAAAGTCTGTCAGCCAGGGTATCGTGTACCCCTTCTATGTGTTTGCTCTGAATGACATGTTCAGCTGCAAGGCCCTTAGCACCAAAAGTCACAAAACTTGCATGACGTTTCTGACCTGGCTCCCTGTTGTTTAGGACCTCACCACTGCTCTATTGTAACACCAGAATGTCACTTTCTGATCCTGTAATTCTTCCCCCAACCAGGGTACATGCCCAAATGGGCATGATCTCTAACAATGTTATATCTTTTATCTTACCGTCCCTCACCCAGTCTGATGGCCATGGTTCTGCAAACCATCTGCCCTCAGGTAGCCCCCATGCCTAGGCCCCGCTGCATCTGTGTAAAGATTGAGGTCTGTGTTATACACCCATTCCTCCTGCCAGAATGAGCAGCATTATATTCCTGAGGAATTCCTCCCATACTTTAAAATCCTCCTTGACTCCTTTTGTGGTCTGGTCATCCGGCTGTAGCTCTTGCTAACCTTTTGGTGAAAGCCCTCCTGGCCCAATAGCTCTGCATGTGAAGTTCAGGTGTCCCAATACTTGTTGTACCTGTTTTAGTTGTACTCTTTTTCTACTAGTATGTATCTGAATCAGTTCCTTCAGTTTTTCCACTTTTTGTGTAGCAGCCAAAATACTTCCCCGTAGAGCGTCTATCTCAATACCCAGAAATTCTAACACCTTACTGGGCCCTTCTGTTTTTCAGGCACCAATGGAACCCCTAGTTCTTTGCACAGCTCCTGGAAGCTGGCTAACATGTTTTCTGTCTCTCTTCTCCCACTGCCTATAAACAGGAAATCATCCAAATAGTGAATCACTGTTTGTAGCCAGTTCTTTCTTGAAATATCCACTGTAAATAGGTGCTGAATCCTTTGAATGTCACACAGGCTATAGAACAACCCATGGGCATGGCTTTGTCAAAATAGTACTGTCCCCAATTTTTAAACCCCAATAGGTCCCAGTCTTCTCTAACTGCAGTAATCTGAAAGCAGACTCTATGTCCATTTTGCCATCCATGCATCAGCAGTTGCCGAATGATCTGGACTGCATCTTCTAATGTGGCATATGTCACCTTACTATATTCCTCATTGATAAAAGCATTCACCAATCCCTTCAGGAAAGGATAGGTGGTGAATCACCTATATTCTCCCTCCTGTTTTTGGGGACCAAGCCCAAAGGAGAAATCCTCATATTCTGCAATGGGGGTATCATATGGTCCTTCTACTCTCCCTGCTGCCTTTGCCTTCTCTATCTTCTGTCTTAACATTTCTCTCCCATTTACTGAACCCAGATTGTTCGCCTCTCTTACTTGCCTTGGTCCTCACACTGCAATGAAAAACCTGTGCAAAAACCTTTTCCAATCATCTCAGCCACTTGTCTTTTCGGTATCTATCCAACCAAATTTTCCATGCCTCTATCCTGATGGGGTTCTGGATTCACTAAATTGCCCCTTGCATTTTCCTTCCCTACCTGACCCCTCTCCCTTTCGCTCAGTGCTTGTTCTCGCTGGTCAGTGATTCTGACTCCCTCTACTCGCATGCCCCCTACCCTTCCCCTCTGTTCCATGCCTGCCCCTTATACCCATGTCCCTCACAAAAAACTGTTGTCCTGAACTATGACCCCCAGATCCTGGGCTCCTGCCTTGTGGAGTAGAGAAGCCTGCAACAGAGGCTGAATTTCATTGTAAAGGCATAGTTTTTATCGTGTTTTCTTATATATATATATATATATATATATATAATATATATATATATATATATATAAAAACATTCTTTCCATATATTTTGTTTCTTACTCTTTATCTTAGTGCACAAATCTTCCAATTAATCTGCTTTTGTTTCTTACCTCTTTATCTTAGTGCACAAACCTTCCAATTAATCTGCCAATCCGATGCGCTGTAGTTTCAATTAGCTCAATCAAAATTCCAGCAAAGTGGCTTGAAACACTCCGAGCTGCTCCTTCATGTACCTCCACTTGCCCCTCCCTTTCCTGTTGCTTGGCCATTGTTCTCTCCCTGGCCCTCCCTTCCTTCCCCCCTCCTTCTGAGCACACCATCTTGCTGAAAAGGGAAGGGATGCACCAGGAGAACCTGGTCTTCCTTAAAAGGGCAACTCCATTGCTTACTAAGCAACAAACCACTAGACTTAACTGTAGGAACTGAATAAAGAAATAAAAGAGTATAAATATGTTTAATGAAAATGTGTGAATATTTTTAGAAACAGTAGCAGATCATGAGTAATGTTATCAACAATAATGATACAAGAGCATTCTGGACACAAGTAGCTTAAGGTACCTCACATTTTTCAAATACTGTGGAATCCTATATATCAGCAGATCTTTGAGCAGATCACCTTTCCAGGTTCTATGATGCCGGTTCGACAATAATTTTGTCGACTAGAATCTAGCGACAGAATTTATGTTGACTGCAAGTTGCAGTTTACAAAAATCTGAAGGACTCCCAGTCTCCTTTTCTATTGGGGCTTTGCCACTGAACCCCCATGTGGGGCTCTTGCCCCCAGCACCCCATTCTAAATATAATAAAATCTGAGTCAGAGTTGATTCGGGAGGGGTGCAGGACCCAGGAGACAGTGTGCATGGGTCTCTGGAGCACCAATACAGCAAACTGTCGATGTTGTCAGCATTGACATAGTTCACTGTATTGGTGTTACTGTCGGGGAGGTATACCACTTTTCCTCCCTGTTTTATAACTCCAATTTGGAGTGTGACTTATTGACTTTAATATATTAACTAACTAAATCTTTTAAATAATATGTGAGGCAATGTCCACAATTACTTTCCAAAATGTAAACAAGCCCTAGGGCCTGATTTGGTACATCCAGAAGTCTCTCTTTATGTGACTTTGATTTGGCAGACTCTTTCTTTATTTTTTTATAAATGTTTATCTTAGGGTTCCTTCCCTATTCCTGGAAAGGTGCAGAAATTGTCCCAAGTTTTGAAAAAGGAAAAGTCAGACTCTAAAATGTATCACCCTATTAGTTTAGTAGATGTTTTGGGGACATTTTTTCTATAATTTTCTTAATCATTTGCAAAATCAGTTAGAAGCCATGGGTGGTCTTTCCTTCTTACAATATGGCTTTAGAAAAACTGTTCTACGATGGATACTTGTTTTATTTTAAGACATTTGTAGGAAAAGTATTGCTTGATTCACAGCAAGAAGCTATATGGGGCTTTCTACTGATTTTTCCTCTGCATTTGACCCAACCATAAGAACAAAGTTGTGGCAAATTATGTCATATAAGGGTATAGATTATTAATTTATTTCTGTCAACTCAAGGTTTTATAGTGATAATTGCAGTAAAAGCATTATTTATACAGGAGTTTGAAGAATTACACACCGTTAGAGCTATAAATACCCTCTTTACAAGGTGTTCCTGTTACTTTCTGTTTACAAGTTACACATAAAGACAAAACATATACAAACATAATTAATAATTTGTTTAAAAAACAATATACTCATTGACAAATTTTAAGTGTACCAATTACTACAAGGCTCATGTCTAGCTTTAAATACAGCTAATCTATTACATGCACATCTAAAGCACACTTCTTGCTTCATTGCTGTTTCAAAACATTGGCAGATATTTCAATCTTTCACAGTTGTGGGGGCAACTTGTACCATGTACAGACTGCCTTGTGTTGAAATTACATTTTCCATAATTATTCCTTACTTTTGGCACAACCAATTATCTTGCTCCTTTGTTTCTTAATTGGAAGGTATGATTTGGCTTGACTGGTTTATCCAGTAAACAAGGGGATCTTTATTTCTGAAGATTATGTGTGCTAAGGATGTCAAATTCCTTTCTTTTTAATTTCAGTGGCATCCAGCCTAATCTTTGTACATCAAGCAATGATGAGTTCTATAATCGCATTTAAGAATGAATCTGGCCTTTCTATTATAGCTAATATCTAGTTTATATAATAAATTCTTTTTGTGTGATTATAAATATGGCTCCCATAATCTATTATGAATATAATTAATTGATTGACCACGGTCAGATGAACGTTGTTAGTAATGCAAGTTGATGCTTTTCTTAGAACTCCTATTCTAACATTTATTTTTCTTATTACATTTTATTTATTTAGCTTTTGTTAACTGGGTAAGTCCACTAGCCATAAAATGACTATTTTCAGGCACGGCCCGGAGAGTACAGACATGCAGAAACTTAACAGGATAACAAATTATAAGTGCTTTACATACAATGAGTTAAAGATTCAAATCCTTACTATGATGTAGATACTTGAGTTAGAATTGAACAATCCTGTTTTTATTTCTAATTTATTTTCTCATATTTCTGGATGATACTGGGCTAAAAAACATTGATAGTGCTTTTTATGTTTTAATTTTTATTGTAGAGGAAATAACCAGTTCTGCATATTAATGAAGTCTGACTGTAATTTATGATCTACCTCCCTGAGATCTTTCTCTCAGACAACAACACCATGTTCTCGGTGTATTATCTTATGTTCATTAAGTTCATGCTGCTTGTAAATAATTCAAATAGATAAGAAAAAATAGGGATCCTAATACAGACCACTGAGGCACAACCCATGTCACTGGGGATATATTTGAATGTTTTCCACTTACAGTAACCAGCTGGGACTGATCTGAAACTAGGATTAAAACCATTTGCAAGGTTTTTCTGCTAATCCTATGTTTACTAGTCTATCCATAAGTACGAACATTCAAAAGTATGAAAATGCCAGCTGAAATAGGCCTAGCGGTCTATCAGGTCTGCTTGATTGCAAAGTTAGCCTCTCAATTTGCAGCTGCCCCACCCTCCGTCCCACTCCTCTTAATTACCCTCCCTCACTCTGCCCCATCCCTCTTAAAACCCCCACCTTACTACAGGCTACCACCTCCTCAGGCAAGGCATTCCACTTATCCACCACTTGTTCAGTGAAAAGTGTCTCCTGATTTCCTCCTGAATCTTTTCCCCACCTATCTCAATTTATGCCATCTCACGTCCCTCCCACTTCTAATCTGGAGTATTCTCTCTGTGTCAGTTTTGTTAATCCCTTTAAGTATTAAAAGTTTCAATCATATCCCCCATCCTCCTCTCCTCCAGTGAATACTAGGGCTGTGCATGATCCGAATAGTATTTCCCAAATACCACAAATAGTAGGCTTGCTGAATATTCAGATGGACATTCCAAATAATTCACTATTCAGCTGCTATTCGGGATGTACTATTTGGTAGGTGAGATTTCAAATCTCACAGAGCTTCGCTGGCTAATCAGAGGCTGTTTTGGAGTACAGAGCAAGGAACACCATGTGATCTCCTCACTCTGAATGTGTTGATGAAAGGAGACAGTTGTTTCTCAGAGAGCTAGCTCTGTTTAGTTTACCACTTGTAACTTTAATAACTGTTTAAAAATGTTTTGTGTGTGATCCAGTTTTTACATCTGATCACCTTGTGACTTCATCTGTCTGCAGTTTTGTTTTCATCCTTGAAACTGGGATCAGTTTCAAGGAAAAGGAGAGTCTGTGAGAGTGAATCTGTGTATGTTGCTCTTTCCCCTACTGCTTACAGTTTCACAGCTCAACTGAAGCAGTGTGGTTTGATTTTTGCTTAAGAACCAATTAGTTCTTATCAGGATTTTTTTTGTCAACAAAGTCCAGTTTGGCTTTTGCATGTAGTGAGTAACTGTTACTGGGCTCAGTAACAGTGAGTGGCTCAAGCTTTTGCTGACTGCCCCATCCCCACTGCTGTGCTTGCTTAGCTTTTGTTCCAAATCACACACAGCCCCTATGGTATTTTCTATTTCTTTTGTGAAGCAAATTGGTATTTTGCTGTAATCAGGTTCCGGCTTGTTTCCTGCATAAATGAGGTTTGATTGTCATCTGACTCCTCTTGTTCATGCTGCAGTTTACCGTGGCACTTACATCATCCATGTGTGCATTGTACTGTTGTTCTTGTAATCTGTGTCCTGCAAGTGCATGCACAGTTGTCTGCACACATTTTTGTTTCTGTGATTTATAAAGCAGTGTATTTTTTTCTCACTGGGTCAGACTTGGCCCATTGAATTGTTGCTGACTGTAGTCTGGTTCTTGGCTCAGTTCCTGTACAACTGAGTAAGCAGGGTGTCGCAGGTGACTCCTCCTCCACAGCTCATTGCACCTGAGTGGCCTCCTGTGCATGTGAGTTTTTTTTCTTGTGTGTCTTCACCCCTGTGTGCACTACTGTGAGTGTGTACATGTATATTTTCTGTGAACTGCTTTAGTATTTCTGTGTGTGTCAGATGTGACTCACTGGGTTCTGTGTTGCAAGTTGTTTGGTGCTCCTTCAAAGCTTTAATTACTGTACTGTGTGACAGTGAACTGACACCGTACAAGTAAGAAGTTGTTTGCTGACTCCATCTCTCTCTAGTATCAACCTGTCTTTATTAGCTGCTACATAAGTGGTGTTGCTATTGTTGTTTGCTGCAAGAAGCACCAACATAAACAAAACCCTAATCACAAATAATATACACATTAAGTTACGGACCACGTCTCATCAATCCCATAAACTGCATGGTCCAGCCCAAGCAAGTCATCTTCACCACCAGTTGTAAGCAGTGAGGAACAGGGTGAGAGAAGGTCTGTTTGTATTCACCGCTCTAAAATAGTTTTCTCCCTGATAAGCCTTCAGGTTCTGGTGTCAGTAATATCGAGGGTAGTACTAGTACTACTGTAACTACAACTGCTGCCACTTATTACTAGTACTGCATTTGCAGCACCATCATTTTATAAAAGTAGGAGGGTTTTACAGCTGACATCTCCAGTCATACAAGAAGAAGAACTCACCCCCACTACCAGTGGTAGTACTATTCACACAACCGCTCCATAGAGGCAACATCGCTATCAGTGTGCTCCTCCCCACACCACCAGTGCCGTGATTTCCGCACCGCAACCACAGCAAATCCTTTTGTACTATTGACACCAGCACTGCCATAACAGTGTGCGCTGCTACTTGTGCTCCTTGAACAGCCACTGTCACCGCAACATTTGCCTCCATTAGTAGTCTTGAGTGTTCTGCTGTCACCATGACTACTGCTGCCACTATTACAACTAGCTGCAATATGATGCCAATTTCTTCAGCTGTAACTCCTGATTGTAATTCTGGCAACAGGACTACTGTTTACATTGCTACTACCTTGCAAACTGTGCCCATGACCATAGGTACTGTGACTAGTACTGACCATGAGACTGTTACAAGACTACACCAATTGTGTTGCAAAATGTACTGTTGCTCAGCCTCACAAGTTTCCTCTCATCACATTTCCTTTTACTGATGTGGAGGATTCAGAAGAAGAGCATTCATCTGGTTCTGAATATTTACCAGAGCATCAAGACTTGCTAAGTACATCATCTGACAGTGATACCCACTCCTAGCGAATTTGGCGATGAGGCGAATATGCAGCATATCTGTGTGAGAAGTGTGAACGTGCAGCTGCCAAAAATGCAATGCTTCTCATCATGGCAAGCAGGCCAGTCAGGGTCACACTCCTCCTCCTCCTCCTTCTGAAAAAACAAACAGTTCACTATGTCCTTTCAAAGAGTTGTGTCAAGTTCAACTCCATCTGATACACAATGTAGTTGTACAACTACATCTGTTGCGGAGAAAGAAAGGGTAGAACAACTGTATCCATTGCACTCAGGTCTGATACGGGGAAAGGGAAAAACATGCCCAAGGTCACCATATTGGGGCTCATACTTCCACTGTCAGTGCAAGGAAAAGTGTGTGTGGCTGTACTTTAGTGTTGTAAAATATGCTCCAACAAAAGCGGTATGCTGTGTGTGTGACTGTACTATGAGTTGTGGTAAAACCTTTCAAATCTCACAACAACATCAATGATGAACCATCTCCAAATGAAACATCCCAGTGCACTTCAACAATCCACAGCTGCTCCTCCCTCCACAACATGTGCCTGTTAGGGTCGCTTCGTACTGGTCCAGTAGATGCACACAGTATTGTTAGTGATTCTATTACTGAGACAGACAGTGTGCCTCAACTCCCTACACCACTTATAGCGCATCCCTGTACAGGAGCATCACCCATTCTGCCTTCTTCTGCTCAATCATCTATTATTGTAACACCCTCCACCATGGGTTCAAAGTCAAAATCAATGCGATGTGGTACCGCTTTGACTACACCCATCATGCAAGCCTTCCATGCCTGCACCAAATACCTAGCGCCACACCCAACAGCACAGCCGATCACCAGTTTAATTGGTGAGATGATGGCCTTGGATCTGCAGCCATTTTTATTGTGGAAAATGCAGGTTTCCTAGGCTTGCTGCAGCATTTGCACCCTAGGTATAATATACCATCACGGACTACATTTTCACGTACTGTAGTACCCAGCATTTACCATGATTTCAGAAAAGAAGTTGCCAGACTACTAGCACAGGCTGTTGGTGAGTTTTCCACTGCAACTGATATATGGACCAGCATGAATTCAAGTCATGTATATATGTCACTGACAGCACACTGGTGAGTTGAAGATATGGTAGTCACTGGAGGTGATGGCGGTACTGGTGCTGGTTCTGTCTCTTCCCCTCTTCCTGCAGGTCTGCTTTGCTAAATGTCAGTGTTATGGAAAAGGATCATTGGGCTGTAAACATACTGTCACTGCTGCAAGAGATGTCAAACCCATGGATTGATGGCAACAATTTGCAGGTAGGGTTTGTGGTCACAGACAATGCCACAAATATGATAAAAGCACTTAAAGATGGCAATTATGAGGGATACGCTGCTTTGTTCATACACTAAATTTGGTGGTGACAAAGGCTTTGGCAAACACAGTGGAGGCAGATCACACAGTCAAAGTAGCCATAAGCATATGCAGCCACTTCCATCACTGTGTGAAAGCCATAAACCATCTGCATCAGCTACAAGAGCATCTTCAAATGCCACAGCATCATCTCATCCAAGATGTACAGAACCGGTGTAATTCCACCTATTACATGCTGCAAAGGCTTCTGGAGCAAAAGGGCCCTTCATGAGATAAGCATGGAAACTGATATGGGGAGTCCTCAGACATCAGGACTGGGCTGTGATTGAGGGCTTGGTAAAGTTTTAGCCCCATTTGAAAGGAGCACTCGTGACCTTAGCTCTGATTCTACACTGTTAAGTCAGGTAATTCCTGCTGTACAGATTCTGACAAAAGCCACGATGAGATTCAGTGAAAATGCTGAGAAGATCCAAACCAGACAGCAGGAACAGTGATATCCCTTGTGGAAAACCTCACCACAGAAGTAAAAGTTAGAGTTTCTGATCTCTGTTCCAATAAAAGCACATATTTTCCACTATGTTGGATCCACGTTTCAATTGTGAGGTACTGCACCTTATAATGTCCACTCACAGGATTACAGACTTTCAGAAGCTGATGTGCTCAGAACTTAGTTTCTGCATCTTTGGGTCAATGAGACCAGCAGGTAACCCTATGGATGAGCCAGTCTCAGAATCACAAACTGAAAGCAGTATGGAAACCTTGAGAAGGAGGGTGACTGTTCATAAACTCAGCTCATCATTACAGGCTGAGCAGTGGAAGAGAACAGAACAGCAGCCACAGTCAGCACCCAATCTGCTGAACAGTTATTTCAATGTGACTCTGGAGTCATTCTCCATAAATCCAGTGGAGTACTGGATCAAAAGAATGAAAGCATTTCCGCACTTGGCACAGTTGGCTCTTAAATATATCTGTTGCCCCCTACCAGTGTACGTCTGAATGAATGTTCAGCACTGCTGGGGATGTGGTGGAACCTCACCGATCCTCACTTGACCCAGCACATATGGAACAACTTGTGTTTGTAAAAATAAATCTACCTTACCTTGGGTACACATATGGCCACTAACAATTGCATTAAATAATTGTCTTGTACTGGATACAACATTTGTGTGTTGTAGCATTGACCCATACACAAGCCATTCTGTGTTAACCATCATTGTTCTGTTAGCAAATAAGTACAACATGTTAACATTCATATTCAAAATCAAACTAACACAAATCTGTGACCAGCAACCTTTTCCTTTATTACTTCCACTGGCATGGTGTATTCTTTTGAAAGAGCATTCCCTGCAGTTCCCAGTGCCTAAAACTGCCACCCACCTATTGATTGCTGTTCCTAATACAAAATCCTCAACTGGTGTTGCTTCATCTCTAATCCCTGTGTTGCTCATGCCCATATTCCATTGATCCCTTTAACAGCTTTCCAGGTGCCAGTTACAAGTGTGGCATCACCAGTCTCAAGTATTTCACGTGCATAAAATATGGCAGTTAATAGTGTGGCAACACCAGTCTCAGTGTTTCCATGCCTGAAATATGGCAGTTACAAGTGTGGCATCACCAGTCTCCAGTATTTCATGTGCATAAAATACAGTAATTAGTGTGGCATCTCCAGTCTCAGTATTTCCCATGCCTGAAATATGGCAGTTAACAGTGTGGAATCTCCAGTCTCAAGTTTTTGTGTGCATAAAATATGGCAGTTAGTGTGTCATCTCCAGTCTCAGTGTTTCCATGCCTGAAATATGGCAGTTACAAGTGAGGCATCACCAGTCTCAGTGTTTCCCATGCCTGAAATATGGCAGTTACAAGTGTGGCATCATCAGTCCCAAGTATTTAGTGTGCATAAAATATGGCGGTTAGTGTGGCATCTCCAGTCTCAGTATTTCCCATGCCTGAAATATGGCAGTTAACAGTGTGGCATTTCCAATCTCAGTGTTTCCCATGCATGAAATATGGCAGTTACAAGTGTGGCATCACCAGTTTAAAGTATTTTGTGTGCAAAATATGGATTAGTGTGGCATCTCCAGTCTCAGTATTTCCCATGCCTGAAATATGGTAGTTAACAGTGTGGCATCTCAGTCTCAAGTATTTCACATGACTGAAATATTATGGTTCTGAGTATGGTATCACTTCTCTCAAGTAACAGAAACATAGAAACATAGAGGTTGACGTCAGATAAGGACTGCAAGGTCCATCCAATCTGCCCATTTATTTTTCTACCTTATAAATGTGCCATCAGCCTTTGCTCTGTCAATGGCCTATCTATTCATACTCATCTGTGTTGCTTCCTATGCCTATCCCATGCCTGTTTGAATCCCTGCACTGTATTCATAGCCACCACTTCCTGAGGTAGGCCGTTCCATGCATCCACCACTCTTTCTGTGAAAAATAATTTCCTCACATTCCCCTTAATTGGCATCCCTCTGCTTTCATGCTGTGTCCTCTTGTCCTGCTATTTTTCTTATATTTAAACATGATAGACTCTTTCACCTTGTTAATGCCCTTAAGGTGTTTGAATGTTTTGATCATATCACCTCTCCCTCCTTTGCTCAAGGGTAAATGTATTGAGCTCCATTAATCTGTCCTCATATGTCTTCTGATGCAGTCCCTGCACCATTTTGGTTGCCCTTCTCTGGACTACCTCAATTTGGTTAATGTTCTTGTTAGGTGTGGCCTCAGTACTGCAAGCAGTACTCCAGATGCTGCCTAACTGGTGTCTTACAAAGAGGATTATTACCTTCCTCTCACGACTTGTGATACCCCTACTAATAGACCCTAACATCCCCTAGCCTTACCTACTGCTTTAGCGGTCTGTTTGGATGATTTCAGGTCATCAGTGATGATGATGCCCAGTCTCTTTCTTCCTTTGTAACTGCCAGCAACTCCTCCCAGCCTATAGGTGGCCTCAGGGTTTCTCTCTCTCTATGTGCATGATCTTGCACTTCTTTGCATTAAATCTCAGTTGCCACTCTTCTGACCATTTTGCTAGTTTATCCAGCTCTCTTCTCATTCTGCCCACCCCATCTGGATAATTTACTCTGTTGCAGATCTTGGTGTCATCTGCAAACAGACAAGCCTTACCCTCTAGTCCATCTGCAATGTCACTAATGAAGATATTGAAGAGGATTGGCTCCAGGATTGATCCCTGAGGACCCACTTGTGACTTGCATCTCTTCTGACTGTTACCATTTACCACCACTCTCTGTTTTCTGCCCGTCAACCAGTTTGCCACCCAGTTGACCAACGTCTGACCCACCCTGAGCCTGCCAGCTTATTTATCTATCTTCTATGTGGAACAGTGTCAAGCTTTGCTGAAGTCAAGGTAGGCAACATCAACTGTTCCCCTTGGTCCACCACTCTGGTTACCCAGTCAAAAGAAATCTATGAGATTAGTTTGACAGGACCTTCCTTTGTAAACCCATGCTGTCTTGGATCCTGTGCCCCTATGGATTCCTGGTGTTGCACTATCCTTTCCTTATGGAGTGCCTCCATAATCTTGCCCACTACTGAGGTAAGACTGACTGGTCTGTAGTTTCCTGCCTCCTCCCTGCTATCACTCTTGTGGGCGGGATCACATGAGCCCTTCTCCTGTCTTCTGTGACCTGTCCTGTTCTCAGAGATTCACTAAACAGTTCTGCTAATGGCTCTGCTAGTTCCACCCTTAGCTCCTTAAGTACCCTGGGATGTATGCCATCAGGTCCCATTGCCTTGTCCACCCTGAGCTTAGTGAGCTCTTGTAGGACCCTTTCTTTTGTGAAGGGTAGTGCTCACCTCCCTCCCGCCTGTGTCCATGGTGCTGAGCTGTGGGCCCTGCCCTACCTTCTCTTCAGTAAATACTGAGCAAAGTATCTATTTAGGATAGATGCTTTTACAGGGTCCTCCTCCTTACATGCTCCTTTTCTCCTTTGAGCTTAGCAATACCCTCTGGACTTTCTCCTTTTACTAATATAAGTATTTCACATGACTGAAGTATTCCTGTTACCAGTATAGCATCACATGTCTCAAGTATTTCACATGATTGAAAGTTCTGGTTACCTGTATGGCATCACCAGTCTCAAGTATTTCATACCTGAAATATTCCAGTTACCAGTATGGCATCAGTCTCCAGTATTTCCGTGCCTGAAATATTCTGGTTACCAGTGTAGCATCACCAGTCTCAATTATTTTCCATGCCTGCAAAATTACGTGAAATGCTGCAGTATGCTGCAAGGAACTGTGTAATTCAATGGCACTTAAGCCCTCTAGTCATCCAATATTTTGTGACAGCATTTACTGAAAGTACAGAATTGCATCTTGTCTTGCTCCATTATATACTATTGATACATAATACAATTCAGAGAAGGTGGTCAGATAGACTACATGGATGATGACAGACAGGTGTCTCTTTATTAGATGTTCTCAAATATTTTTTCCCCAAAGCAAGCCTTTTTAGTTCTTGTAGCATTGGGAATAGTACTACTACTACTATTAATACCACCGGCAGTACTATTACTACTACTGATGTCACCTGTTCCATCTATACATTCACTGTCACATCCTTTTGTGCAGTAGTAGGAGGCATTTGTGCATACATGCTTTGTCCAGGAAGTAGCAGACACCACCATCAGTGTTCCCACTGTTATCACTTATGCTCTACATCTACAGTCAGTGTGCTTCCCACCACCACCAGTGCCATTCATGCAGCAGCCACCCTTTCAGCTCTCACCACTATGGCAGCCACTTTTACCACTATTCTTATTCCCTTGGCCAAAGTACCGTCTACCCTGTGTCTGTGGATTTTTGTGATAACCACGAAAATGCAATCGCAATTAGTGGCAGGGCAAGTATGTATCACCAAAATCTATTTCAGTGATGTTGCACCCCAGCGCACAGGAAAACAGTGCCAGAGACTTAAATTTTGATTGTTCATGCAGTGGGCTGTGCCCCCTACATTGCCTCCCACCCCCTACTAAAGAATTCTTAACTCCAAGGGGTGCATGTCAGGGGTGCAAAATCTGGAGAAAAAAATTGGCGGCTGGGCACAGAAAATGTAGGCGTGCCTGGACCCAAACCTGGAACCCTTGCAGCTTTAGGCTGACAACCACCAACCATGCTATGGGGCCATCTCGGCAGCCCACCCAGGCCAACCCTCCCTCCTTCCATCACCCTGGACCCCCACCCCGCATGCGTACACATATAGTGATGTCCTGTCACTATATGCCCACCTCCCCATCTGGTCACCCTTCTCAGCAGTAGCCTCTTCGACATGCACCAGGATTGAGTTGCCATTATTGCAAGCACTCAATTGCTGATGCCTATGTCATGGGCTACCTTGACTGTTAACATGAACACCCTTCAGTGTTGACCCAATGCAATGCGTGATATCGTTTTGGGTGCTATATGTGTGGTGTGATGGATCGAGTGTGCATGTAGCTTGTGTTGCATTAACGGGGAGCTCTGCATTGGTGGTTGAAGTCTCATTGAGGTGTATATGCTACACCAGGTTTAGTTGTGATTAATGGTATTTGTTAAAGTGCTTTTAAAGTTTCCTTAAAAACACCTTTTCTACCAGCTGAATAACGAATAACGAATGCGAATACCTGGGACCCCAATACCGAATATTCGGCTGAATATTCGGGAAAGGTATTCGGACAGCCCTAGTGAATACATGTTCAGCTTGCCCAGCCTATCCTTGTAGGACATACCTCCAGACCCTAGATCATCTTTGTTGCCCTGTGCTTTGCCCTTCTAATAATCTGATGTCTTTCTTCAGGAATGGCACCAGTACTGCACACAGTATTCCAGGTGAGATCAGACCAGTGACCTGTACAGGGCAAGGATCACCTACCTATTCATTGAAGAGATACTCTCACTATACACCCCAGCATCTTGATGGCTTTTGCTGCCGCCTTCCTGCACTGTGCTGAGTTGTTCCTATTCCCTGTTATAATCACCCCAAGATCTTTGTCCTCCCCACTGCTTTCCAACTGGACCCCTCCGAGCTGATAGCTCCTCCCTGGTTCCTAGTTTCAAAGTGCAGTACTTTGCACTTCTTGGTGTTGAATGCCAGCTGCCATGTTTCCAGCCATTTCTGTAAGTTTGGTCAGGTCATTCAGCAGCCCTTTCCACCCTTTATGTCATCTACCACAGTTCCCATTTTACTATAGTCTGCGAACAGACTGATCTTACTCTGGATTCTATGTGAGGTATCTGATTTGAATATTCTAAACTAGTCCAGTATTGATCCCTGTTGCACTCTGCTCATCACATTTCTTGGTGATGAGAGCCCCCCCCACTACCACCCTCTTCCGCCTTCCCTTCAACCAATTGGTGATCCAGTTGACCATTTTGTTCCCACCCCAGTATCCTCCAGCATCCCCCCCTTAGCCTCCCATGTTACACCAAATTAAAGGCCTTGCTGAAATTCAAATACAGGACATCCACCGCATGGCTGTTGACCAGTTCGTGGTCACCCAGTCATAGTACTCAGCTAGGTTTGTCTGGCATGATCTTCCCAACACAAACTATGTTGCTGAACATCCTGGAGTCCATTGTCTTCCCAAAAATGCCACCAGCCTTTCCCTTCAGGATTATCTCCATGAGTTTTCCCACAATCAATGTGATGGTCTCTGGTCTGTATTTCCCTAGCTTATCCCTTGGGCCACTTTTGTGAATGGGCACCACATGGGCCATCCTCCAGTATTCTGGTACACATCCTGTTTCAGGGAGGTACTGAGTTTGTCAGGCAGTGGTCCTGCCAGGATTGTTGACTAGTTCTTTTGGCACCCTAGGGTGAATGCAGTCTGGACCCGGTGCCTTGTCCACTCTCAGTACCCTTAACCACTCCAGAACCCTGGCCTCCATAATCCCTGTATCAGCCATCCCCCACCTTCCCTCTTCCTCCTCCTCTGCCTGCCTTCTCCTCCCCTGAGGTATCTGCCCCTTCTCCTTTATGAACACAGAACAGAAGTACTCATTTAGTGCCTCTGCCTGATACCCCTCCGTCTCTACCCACTCCCGTCCTTCTTAATCCTCACAATCTGGTCCTTGTTCTTCTGTCTCTCCTAATGTATCTGAAGAAGTCCTTTTCACCATACTTGATACCTTGTTCCAGCCTTAGTTCTCTTGAAACCTTGACTGCTCTGACCAGCCTGCTTACCTGGTTGGACCTCTTCATATTCTTCTCCTTGTCTCCTTCCCTTCCTGATTGCTTGAGTCTCTGAAATGCTTTTTCTTGGCCCTCACCCCTCCATCCTCCTGGTTTTAACCAGCTGGGCTTCTTTGCCTGCCCTTCTTTTCATGTCTTTGTTGATGCCCCAGTAGCTTCCACCAGCCCTGTTTTAATAATCTCCCACTTTTGACAAGTGTCCATGTTAAGCTGAATACTCACGAGGCACCTACCAAATCTCCCTATCATTTTAAAGTCCGCCCTCTTGAAATCAATTACCCTGGTTCCCATATACCCCTTTTGATTTGGTTTGATTTGATTTGTTTCTTTATTCTGGTTAGTCCATAAGCCATACGACCCGTTTGCATGGTTGACCAGAGTGCAAACAACAAGTACAAATTACATCACAGTATTATTCTCTTGACCTTTTATGACATGTCTCGGGACCTAATTTTGTATAACAATTGTCCTTATGTATCATACTTCGTATTATGTTGTCTTTAACCTGTATTGTATACCCTGTGTTCACCAGGATGCATCTTGAATCGAGCAGTAGCCTGCTCAGTATGCCTTCCTGGATAAACATAAATAAATAAATAGATAAAATTACAATCTGAGTATACAAATATATAAAAAACAGTAGTACAATACACGTAAAATGATGTCACAGGAAACCCCACCAAGGTCGTTGCCATACTATGTCCTGGATGAAATCCATGCTGGGCGTGTCAGGACATCATAGCGGTGATATACCACATCACCTGATAAAAGACTATTCACTCCAGCATCTTTGATAATGGATCAAAAGTGAAATCCATCTATAGTTTTGTATATTTGATGAGTCACCTGTTTTCAAAATGGGTACAACAGTAGCCTCTTTCCAGTTTTGGAAACTTAGAGGAACATAATGAAAGATTAAAATAATAGATAAAGGGTAGCACAAGATGTCTTTGGTGATTCTCATGAGCGAAAATCAACCTCAGCCACTGAAGGCGTGGATTTAGTTTAGTGATATGTTTACAGACATCTTCTGATGACAAATATCTAAAATAAAACCTAGGTTGATAACCACCAAATCTCTACCAATTTATTGTTATTTTTCACAGGGCATTTTTTCATAACTAGATAAAGCTGTAAAATATACATTAAATTCATGTGCTATCTCCTGATTCTTAACTAACAGCCCATCACTAGTTTTAAAGCACGGATCCTAGTTGACCATTTTATGCCCATTAATTCATTAAGAATGTTCCGCATTGGCTGATGCATCTCACCCTTCAAATTGCTTCTGCCTTATAAGGTAATAGCCCTTTTAACTTTCCTAATCAACCTTTACATTGGTTCCTTGCTATTTTATCAGCTATTTCACCTTGACTGTCCCTAGTTACCCTAAATCTCTTCCACTTAACATCTCGATCTCTAAATTGATTTAATAATTCTGTATTCACCCATTGGTGCTTGTTTCCACAAATTCTCATTTTTATTCAGTGGCATAAAGATGTTACAAATATTTAAGAAAACAGTACACAAACTTTCAAAGGCTATGTCTACATCTGAAATCTGCTCAAGAAAACTCCAATCAATGTTTAACAAGGCAGTTCAAAATTTATTAAGATCCAGTTTCTTCAAATTTCTGGTTAATATGTATACTGGAGGAACTTTCTTTGTCTTGATCTCCAACTACAAAAGACAGGACTATGATCACTGACCACATCTGCCAAAACTCCAGCCTGAACTATTCTTGATGTATTAGTGACCACAATCCAGTCCAACAAGGAAGAATGCCTGGTTTTGTAATGCATTCTTGTAGGGTAGTTAATGATTTGAGAAAGACTTAAGCTAACAATCAGTTCCTTATGTTTACCACATTTCCTCTAGCCAATTAATATTAATGTCCCTTAAATTATTACTTCCTGTTTTGGCAATGAATCTTTATAAACTTGTATAAAATTTAAGCCTCATCCTGATGATCTTGTGGAGAATAAATATAGAATAATTCATGGGGTTGTGTATTTAACGGGTTTTTACACACACTGTGAGTGTTGGATACTACATAAACCCTGACAGGGAAGCTCGAGGGGTTTATTTAAGCATCAACACTGAGTGGTATGTGTAAAAAATCAAGTTAAACATGTAACTCCATGATTTATTTGATACAATTGCTGAGGCGTTTTCTCACCACAGCAATAATATAAAATAAAACAGCCAGCAGTTCTGGTCGGGATGAAGCCTGTCTGTGGTTGACAGCAAAGCAGCTGCAGAAAGCTTTCCTTTTAGTCTTCCTCCATCACCCCACCCAGCCATTTAAACATAGGATTACCTGTTAAGGAAATGGAAACTGCTGTGAGGCAAGGTTTTCTTTTTTTCATTACCGTGGAACACCGATGCTCATTGATGGTGGCACGCGGCACTAGGTAAGGGGATAGTGGAGGAAGACACATGCATAGAAGCGAGGAACCCGGTGTGTTCACCTTTATAACACATGGGTTATAATGGCAAATTATAACCAGGGTTTGCTATGAAAGAACGCTCCCCAGTTTTATAGTACCATTAATAACATGATTTTCCCTCCCATAATCAGAGACAGTGTCAAGTGTTCACATAATGTACCACCCACAGAAAAGTTATCCTGTATAACATTCAGATGAAACAAGCATCCACCCCTCTCTTATTTTTTCTATAATTTCTGTGGATGCTATAACCATCCAACCTAATCATAGCATCAGGGATAACCTTGGTTAACCATGTTTCAGTTAATGCAATGATTTCAAATGGATTATTCATTGTCCATACATTAAAATTATCCAATTTAGCTAACAAGTTCTCCACATTCATATGTGCATGATTAGGTAAGTTGGAAGATGCATCATTCATTCGAGGCCCAGGATTTGGGTGTACTGAGTCTGTTAGCAGAAGCAAAATTAATAATATTTGCCTCCATATCAGAAAAGATTGTCTTTCCATTTTAGTAGGAGCTCGAGAAGACCAGCCAAGAGATTGAACAGAAGCATTAAAATACTAACGCCCTTATCACTCATGTACTTGAGATATTCCTTAGAAGCTGCCCCAAGATATAATATGATATTACAAAATATATAGTAACTGAGAGGTCCAATTACATTTAGGAAGTGAAGAAGTTGAACCGTTTAGTATAAGGGGACCCTTGATATTCCTAACCCAGTCTTCCTTCAATGAACTGCGCATAAAAATTTTCCTGGTGTTGCAAAAATGAAAAAGGACTAACAATAACATTTTTGTCCTAAAATAGGAGATCCCTCAATCAAACTGTTTACCAAACCTTACTGATTATCATATGTATGAATAAAACAAATCCTGCAGGAATGAAGGCTGCCACTTCTTCAATCCAGAGAGGGAAGGGAACAGTAGGCCTTAACCTTTGGAGTGGAGTTGCACGTATCCACCAGAACCAAAAACTCCAACATAAATTCACTTCTGCCACAGGTGAAAACTACTTTGGTTAAAGTCTGAGGATAATTGAGGATGACACTACTTCAACCCAGGTTAAAAGGCCCTTTCAAAATGCTAAAGCCATTTTCCCTTCCCATATTGACCATGAACCAAACCATGTGGTGATCATTTCCCAACCAGAGGTCCTCCACCTCCAGATCCCTTACAGCCTCTCCATTGATAATACCAGGTCCAGAGTTCTTCCTTCCCTAGTCTTTTCATTGACCAACTGCACCAGGAAGCTGTTTAGAACTGCATCTAATATAATCGTTCCTTGCACTCATGGTGGTTGGGGTGTTCCAATCCACTGCAAGTAGATTGAAGTCCCCACCACCACGGTGTTCCCTTCCTATAGACCCTTCTAATCTGATCAGCTAACTCTCTATCTAGGTCCTCCACTTGTGCTGGTGGTCTGTACACTATACCCATCCTCAGCGTCCTTTTCTTTGAGTCTTGGAACTGCATCGATAGGGCCTCTGTCCTGCCTTCCTCCCCACTTCCCTAACACACCTTATCCCCTCTCACACGTAGGTGCCACACCCTCCTTCCCTCCACCCTATCCTTCTTGAATATCCTGAACTCCAGGATCATCATATCCCAGTTCCGGTACTCGGTGGCCCACATTTCTGTGATGGCCACAATATCCACCCTCCCACTGCCAAGTGTTCCTGTAACTCAGCTGATTTGTTATCTAAGCTTTTCACATTCAGTGAGACCACCATCCATCCTGTCCCCTTCCCTTCCTCTCCTTGCTTCTCCTCCCTCCTCTTCCCCATGTAACTTCCCCAAATCCTTCCCTCCTAGCTTGAGGGTAAGCTTGTTTGGCTCCTCTCTTCATGATCCCTGCCTACCAGCAGTTCACTTCTACCCTCTTCCTTGTTTAAATCCACCTTTGTCACTATATACCCTTCTAACATATGTCTTAATACCCCTTCCCTCCCACTCAAGTGCAGCCTTTGGCCTGCATATAGATCATTATCTTCTCAAGTCCTGCCCCATCCACCCACTACCCCATACCCTTTAGATTGACACCACTCCCTAACCATGTGTTGAACTGCCCAATCCTCCCTTTCCTTGCTGTACTACTTTGGGGCACTGGGAAGCACCTCTGAGAAGGCCACTGGCTCCCCTATCAACTCATAGCCTTCCCACATTCTCAAACTTCTCCTCACTTCCTCCACCATCACCCCCAACAGGTCATTCATCCCCACATGCACTACTATATGTGATTTCCTCCTACCCCTCCTTGTGCACTTTAGAATTGCTGCCCCACCCTGCCTGCCATTAGCCATGATATGGACTCCTCCAATATGCGACTATGCTGTTCCCCTTGCTGCCCCATCTAATCCCCTTAAGTATGTAGTCCTCCAGTACCAATACACCCCTTCTTCATTTCTCACTCTTCTACACAGGTTCCCATTTCTAGGGTTCTCCATATTAGAGCTCTACCATTCACTACAGTGGTCCCCCCCTCCACCGCACACTATCTCCTGCCCCTTCACTGCTTGCTTGCTATCCTCCACCTCCCCATCTGCCTTGGGCCCTACACACCTCTGCAATGACCCTCTCACCCCTCTACCAGCATTGTTCCTCTTCCCCAACTCTTCTGAAGTACTGTCCCTTGTGCAATCTCCTGCTGTTTCCTCTCCTGTCCCCCTCCTAGAGCCCACCCTCCTTCTCTTCCTACCCCACCAGTGTCATCAGTACAGCAAATCTGTTTCCTACCCCTCTGTTCTGCTATGCGTGGCTCCTCCCTCTGACTTGAGTCTCTCCTCTGGTGAAAGGCCCAACCAGTCCACCCTCCATCATTTGGCCTCCTGTCAGTTGCTACCACCTCCCCCCACCTCTTCCCTCAACCAATTGTTCCTCCCATGTGGTATCCTCAAGTTACTCCCTGGAAAGGCTCACCTCTCCTAGAATCCCCTCCCTCATCCTCTCCAGCTCCTACTAAGCCAACACACCTCATCCTTGAGCCTCCTCAGCCAGTGGCAGATTGACACCCTCCCAGACTCCAAAATATGTTCATTCATAACACTGCCCCAGAACCATTGCATCCCACAATCCTACCCATTGCTGGCACTACCTATCAATGAAACAAAAGATTATACTGTACTATCTATACTAACTGTACCAGTCTAGACCCATACCATCTATACCTGCACAAGGTGCAAGACAAATTCACCAAAAATACCTGTACGTTATATTACCAGCTATACATGCACAGTACGGGCCAAAAGTACAGCTCTACATAAAATGTAATACAGTACTAAAATACTATACTACATTACCCACTATACCTGACGAGCATAAAATACTGACTAAAGTACAGTTATACAAGTACAGTACAGTTATATAAGACAACATACAGTTCCACACTACTTATATAATACCATACTACTATACTTGATACAATACTACTATACCTGAAACAACTGTCTGTTTAGAGAGAAGTTCCGGAAAGCTACATAAAATTACAGTTCTGATACCAGCACTACCTGCAAAATATAGTACTATCTATGAGTTTCAACCAGTCCAGTCCTTACTTAAAAATACAATACCAACTCCACTTGCAGAGATGCGTGTATTTGCAATTACTACCTATATACTCTACCATCTGTATGTTTCCCATAACTACAACTTGACATGCTGCTTTAACTCCTAACACATTATATAACTTTTACCTCTTTAACCAGAGTTACATATCACTCTTTAATTCTCTAACATTACAAAGAACAATCCACTCAGTTAAGATAAGTTAGTGGATGCATCTGTTAGTGCCTTCCACCAATCCCAATGCAGCACCACCCCAATAACTGTGGATAAGTCAGAGGCAGGAGGGTGGGATTAGGGCCTACTGCAGCTTGCATCGAGGTGAATCAGTATCTTGTGATCTACAAGACTGAAAGCTTTAGAAAGATCCATGAACAACGCACCCATGACCCTGCCTCCCCAAGTGGAGTAGCCACTAGGTCAATGAAGTCTGTGAGTGCTGTGCACATGGACAGTCCTTTCCTAAATCCTGATTGCAGATTAGCCAGTTTGTTATACTTCTCAAGATGGTCAGTTAACTGACCATTAACTATTCTTTTCATTATTTTAGAAATCATAGACAGTAGTGTAATTGGTCAGTAATTAGGGGTTGAGGCATCATCTCCATTGTAAATTGGAATGACTTTAGCTAATGTTCATTGTTGTGGGAAGATGCCTTCCATCAGGCTCCAATTGATGACATCAGTCAAGATTTGGGCAGTTTCAAGAATAGAATCCTTCAAAAATGTTATTTCTATATTATCAAGTCCTCTAACTTTATTTACTTTTAATTTGTTTATTACTTTCATCACTTCCTTCTTATGTATAATTTTAAACCTAAACCTTGGTGATGTCTTATGTCCTCCTAAATGTCTGTGGTTCTTTATGCCACTTACTCCTATGTCCAGCCCATTTATCTCTTTCATATTAGGATTTTCTAAGTCAGGAAGCTCAGTAAAATATTTTTTAAAAGGTCTGCTGCTCTTTCTGACTGTAAGAGTTCTCCATTTACCAAAATCATAATCTCAGTTGCACTTTTTTGATTTATGAATGACTTAACCAGGGACCAATACTGTTTGGGATCAGTAGTTTTATTTATTTTTTGTTTGTAAAATATCACTTTGATTTCCTTACTTTGCTTACCTTTATTTCTTATTCTCTTTAATTAGTCTGAGGTTTCTTGACTCAGTGATTTATTTGTCTTCCATCAGAGGTAGTTTTCACTCGTTAGCTTTTGATTTAATCATTTATCCAGGGCAGGTCACTTGACTTTTATGTTTGTTTTTAAGGGAGCAATCTTGGCACAAGCCTCCAGAAACATTTTGGCAAACTCTTCAACTGTTAAATTCAAAGTAGGTATCAGTAAAATCCTATACCATTTCATTTATATGTTGATTGCGTGCATGTTCAAGAAACATATTGCAGCAGCTTTCAGAAGCAGGTTGTGGAGGTGCAGCACTGTTGTGGCCAGTGCCCCACAGCCTTTAAGGCTTAGTCCACTTTCTCCCAATGCGTGGCATGCTGCTGCTGACACTAGTTCAGCCAGTGTGCCACCACCTTAAAACATTTCAGCCGCTGCAATCAGGGGCCGCCTTGTCATTGCAGCATCAGCCATTCGCTGCAATGAGGAGAGAGCTGTCATTGCTGGGCGAATGTTGCCGATGTAATATTGTTTGTGAACATAGCGGTGGCTTGCCCCATGTTCACAAACAATGTTCGTAACCCAGTGCTGAGGGGTGCCCAATCCCCTTGGCAGCATGCACCCCAGAACACTTTTTGTTTGCTGACGGGGCCCCAATCCCCATTGGCTTCAGTGCCCCTGCCCAGTACTTTGATGCTGCTGATGAGGCCACTCCCCATCAGCATTATATCCACCCTCTGAGTTTCATGTGCGTTAGAGACCCACTCTCCATCGGCATAATGCCCCACAAACACCCAGTAGATTTGTGCCAAGGGGAGCCACTCCCCTCGGCTCTTGTGCCACCCTTTTGTGCCAATAGGGGTGCCCAATCCCCATCAGCTACAGCTGCTCCCCAACAAAAACACTCTGTTGGCATGCTGGGAGCCCAGCTCAGCATGCCACATGCCCCGTAAAAAAAAAAAGTCCCACAATGTGTTTTTGTTTTAACCTGTGGAAAAGAAACGGTCCCTCACAGTCTCCCTGCACCCTCCCACAACCTGCACCCACCCACTGCACACCCTGCTTCCTCACAACCGATCTTACCCCATACCTACCTCCGGAGTCAAGTGTGATGATCTTCGGTGGACGGAATATGTCTGCACTATTCTAAGCCGACCGTGAACTGAGAAAATGCTGGTAAACTGTATAATGCTATAAATAGGGTTTTCCAACTTTGATGCACATCTCAGGCATATTTTGGAATTTTGGCACCAAATTTTCAACATGGGTTTTGGGACCCCCCTCATGAATTCTGCCACTGCCATGGTGTTATTAGGCCCTGAAAGGTGTTTTTGCAGTCACTGTGTGGAATCACCTTTTGAGACCAATTAATGAAATGACAGTGCCAGTGTTCATGAGGTGGGCTGTCAAAAACTGGGCTGCAAATTTGGTGGAAAAATCCCAAAATGAGTGTTTTACAGGCGTGCATTGCGCAGTTGCTACTCACGCTAGTAACTTCATGAATTTGCAATGTTTTCATGCCAGATTTTCAACATTGTCATTTTCACACCTCATTGTGAACAGTACAGCTGTCATTGTTCACATCCTGGCCAAAATGTGCTTCTGAGTTCTGGCACAGAATAGCGCGGTCACTGTGGGAAATCAGTTTTCAGGACAGATTAAGAAAATGACAGTGACACTGTTCATGAGCAGAGATCCTAAATGCCTATGTTGAAATCTGGTGATGATACTCCATAAAATGACTGTGTTACGAGCATGCATTGTACAGTTTGCATGCATGCTCGAACTTCACGAATTTATAATATTTTCACTCAGATTTTCAACATTGCCATTTTCCCACACCTACTTATGAACAGTACAGCTGTCATTTTTCCCATCCTGGATGAAATGTGTTTTCGCACTTCTGGCACAGAATAAGCTGCGTTGTGAGAAATCACTGTTTGGGACAGATTAAGAAAATAACAGTGATACTGTTCATGAGCAGAGGTCCTAAAATGTCTATGTTGAAAATTTGGTGATGATAGCCCATCAAATGACTTTGTTACAAGTGTGTGTGGGCGCCTTTCCATGCACCTTGTAACTTCGCAGATTTGTAATATTGTCATGCCAGATTTTCAACACTGGCATTTATTCGTACCTCCTTATGAACTGTACAGCTGTCATTTTCACATCCTGACCGAAATTTGTTTTCACACTTCCTGGGCAGAATAATGCGGTCACTGTGGGAAATCAGTGTTCAGGACAGATTAAGAAAATGACGAACACTTTTCATTAGCAGAGGTCCTAAAATCCTTATGTTGAAAATTTTTGACAAAACTCCATAAAATGACTGTGCTACAAGTGTATGTTGAACTGTTTCATGCACCCTTGTATTTTTCGCAAATTTGTAATATTTTCATGCCACATTTTCAACACTGGCATTTTTTCACACCTCATTATGAACAATACAGCTATCATTTTCACATGCTGGCCAAAATATGTTTTTGCACTCCTGCCGCAGAATAGAATGGTTGCTGTGGGAAATCAGTGTTTGGGACAGATTAAGATCGAACAAATGAGAGGGGAGTCACCGAGCTCAACTGAGCTCTGTCAGGACTCGTGCAGATTTCATGGTGGGCAGAAAAGGCCCCAGTGCAGGAGCCCAGTACAAAAGGGCAGCCTTCAGCACTGGGAGAAACAGAACAAGAGAGTGAGTGAGGGAGGGGAGGAGTGAACTCAACGGACACTGTCAGGACTGCTGCGATTTCTTTGTGGGCAGAAAAGGCACCAACAGAGGCAGGAGCCCTGTACAAAAGGGCAGTTTGCAGCCCCAGGACAAACAGACTGAGCATGTGAGAGAGAGGAGACTGAGAGACCTCAATGGAGCTGTGTCGGGAAACCTGCGTGTATTTGTGGGCAGAAAACCGCCAATGCAGGCAGAAGCCGAGTACAAAAGGACAACCTGTAGGGGAGGTGACACAGAATGAGTGAGTGAGGAGGGTGAGTGAGTGAGCTCAACAGAGCTCTGTTGGGACTGCTGCAGATTTCTTTGTGGGTAGAAAAGGCAGCAAAGCATGCAGGGGCCCAGTACAAAGGGCAGCCTGCAGCGCAGGAGAAACACAACGAGCGAGTGGGAGAGAGGGGAGTGAGCGATCTTCAATGGAGCTCTACCATGACTGCTGCAGATTTCTTTTTGGGAGAAAAGGTGGCAACACAGGCAGGAGCCCAGTGACGAAAGGCCAGCCTGCAGCGCCCGGCAGAAACGGAACGAGCAAGTGAGGGAAGGGGAGTGAGCAGGCTCAATGGACCTGTGTCGGGACTGCTGCAGATTTCTTTCTGGGCAGAAAAAGCTACCAACAGAGGCAAGAGCCCAGTACAAAAGGGCAGCCTGCATGCCATGAGAAACAGAATCGCAAGTCAGAGAGAGGGAGGGAGCCACCTCAAGCGGGCTCTGTCAGGACAGCTGCGGATTTCTTTGTGGGCAGAAAAGGTGCCAATGCAGGCAAGAGCACCATAAAAACAGCAGTCTGCAGCACTGGGAGAAACAGAACAAGTGAGGGACGCAGGGGCAGTCAGCGAGCTCAATGGACCAACGCAATCAACATTCGGCATTGACAAATGCTTGTTGATATTTGGTTTTGGAAAGCTAGTTTATTATCATTTTTAAACATCTCCTAAAACTGAATAACTCTTTAGGTTGTACTGATGTTTTGTGTTAATGCTATTGGTACAACAAGTAACATTATGGTCCCCTAGATTGGGTGGTTTAACACTTTGTTCTAATATTAACAATTCTGTGAATAAAATTGAGGTTTAAAATGTTACCTCAGCTGTTTCATTTTTCTTTTCTGGTTGGAGTATTTATAATTTGCACCATGTTCAGACTTTGTAAGGAGTCTTCTGATTTTGCCCTCTTTGGCATCCCCAAGCCACATTCAAATCTCAATTAATAAGATATTCTTCGGTACCAGGTCAGTATGCTGCAGAAGAACAGCTCGAATAAACCACACTGTAGAAATGACAAAAACAATTGCAGTGACAGGGGTATGACAGCGGTGGGAATTACTGCTACTCGGTCACTGTACAGGCAGATTAGGAGGGATAAAGCAGCTGTTGGTGCAGTGCCTTGTCGACCCAACCCCATGGTAGAGGGGCAAAGACACTAGCACCTGGTGGAGTGAGAGACCTGGGGAGCAAGGTTTGGTTCCTCGCCTCCTGGTATTAGACATTTTCTTTTATACTAACTTTTCTCCCTCGCTAATTTCACCCTGTTCCTGTAGTCCACACCCCCTCATAATTGATTATATTAAGTCTGGTGTGTGTTGGGTAGAACCACACATGTGGGTAGTGGGGTACAGCCCTGCAAAACCAAAAACTGTACTCTTGCTCCATCAAGTGACATTGTGTGGGTGGCATTTTGTGGTGTTTGGTGTATTAAACAACCTTTTTTGCTTTATGTAATTTTTGCTTGTGGCATTCTGTGCTGCACTGTTATTGTATGCAGGTATGACCCCATGCCATTATTACAGTATTTGTTGCATTTCCTAACTCTAGTTGGGCGTTTTTCAAAATACATTGTTTTGCAGTAGTTTTGGGTGGAGAATAGGCTACACCAATTATCAACTCTAACGGTTGTAAGTAGACTAACACACATTCTATACCTTCTAGTTTAGCTGAATAAAGAACATTTGAATATCTTAGCGAGTGTTTTATATACATTAATACTCCCTCCTCATTATCATATGTCCAATCTATAGCTGTAAAAATCATTCAGTTCAATTTCAAAGCATCTTCTTACATAACCAAGTTTCTGTCAGGATAATTGTATCAGGAGATTCTAGCTCCATCCATGTCCAGAGAAGGTACATTTTGTTCACAAGTCTAGCAATTTCTCCTCCAGGCTAGTCCTTGACTGATTGTCCTGCTGCTCCTTGCAGCTCAGGCTGGAGAAACCAGCTGCGCCACCTCTCCTACCTGACACTGAAGCTTCAAATCTAGGTATGACTTCAAGAATCAGCCAGAACTCTATCTGGGACATCCTATTTGCTGATCTTCACTGCACCAGCTTTCAATTAGCTGGTGTTGTCACGCTTGCTCACTTATTGGACCCTCACCTTTCAGGCTGCTAAAGCTCCTCTTTCTATGGCTTCGCTACAGCTTTCTCTTGTGGCCTTATGGCTTGCTCTGGGGAACTGAAAACTCAAAATTTTCTTCTGCCCACTCACTCTCACCCCAACAGTCTTTAAATACACTGTTTCCACACCCTTCAGCAGTGTCTATCTCTGATTAGTGGATGCTGCGAGATCAAATACTAATAGGGTAACTCACCTCTTTTCTTCTGCTTTCTGGTGCATGAGGCTATCTTTGGATTTTTCCTCCTTCAGTCAATCAATCAATCAATCAACAATCAATAAGTCAATCAATCAATCACTTTATTTAACCAAGCATAAACACCATTGAGCAAGCTCATTTTCAAAGTGGTCCTGTACATATAACAATACAATACATACAATATAATAAGTATATGGTCACAGACATAGGAATGCAAAAATATTTTATAGGTGAAGCACAAATGGCTAACATCTACTGACCTGCCAGAATTATAATAACATGCAGTTCATAAATAGTAATTTTATAGGAAGGGAGGAGAGTCATCAGTCTAGACTACCTCCTACTTTGGGCAGTAATCGGAAAGAGGAATGCAGGAAAGGCATGGTAAGGGAAAGAAGGAGAAGGGATGGGGAGGGCCAGGATAAAAGAGAGTAAGCTATGGGTGCTGGAGGTACCCTATGAAGAAGGGCCTTAGAAAAGGTTCTGATTGGCGGTACTAGTGAAAAGGGTAAGATGCTAGTAGATCATCTTTGTATGAACCAGTTGCAAGTTTCCCTCAAAAAGCGGCAAGCATCTTTTTGAATGTTTATAGGCCTGGAAGTGAGGACAATTTTAGTGCACTTTGCATGGAGTTCCATAGAGAAGGAAGTGTAAAGTTGATTGCTGCCAAGACATAGGTTGTATTTACTCTAGGAATCTGAAAGCAGAGTATAGAAACGTCTCAGTCCCTAAGAACCATTAGCGCACATGAATAAGCTAGAGATGTATGTAGGAAGATTATTAGAAAGGGCTCTATGAAGCCAGAGAAGTGCATTTCTTTTCCTCCTAGTTGAGAGTGAAGGCCACCCCGATTCCTGGTATAGTAGGCACTGGTGGGTACGTAAGGGTAGGTTGAGGATAAATCTTAGGGCCGGTGGTACAGGCGTCAAGTTTGCTGAGCATTGTTAACGGACAATGTGTGTAGATAAAGTCAGCATAATCCAGTGTGGGGTAAGAATGTAGATTGTACTAGCCTCTTTCTAGCATCTACGGTAAGCAGATGTTTAATACGATAGAATGAACCTAGCCACTGCCATAATTTCGAAATTTCATTCAGATGGCATAGGAAGTTCAGCTTATTGTCCAAACAGAATCCTGGTATTTAAAGGTTTTGACTATTTCAAGGGGTTCATCCAGAAGATTTCAAATAAAGGAAGTTTATGTTGGTCCGAGGCCTGCTTTTGGTGATAGGACCATGGCTTTTGTCTTTTGGCATTGAGGAGGAGTTTGTGTTTAATGAGATTGTGTTGGAGCTTAATGAAGTCTTGCTGTAAATTCTCATGTGCCATATCCAAGGAAGAGTTTATGGTATATAGTACAGTATAATCTGCGAATAAATGAATATTAGCTGTGCGTAGATGAGTGTCCAGGTTATTGATGTAAATTGCAAGTAGGATTGGGCCTAATATGAGCCTTGGGGAACACCTTGTAGAAGGTTTTTTGTGATGACAGGTCACCTGCAGCTTTGACTTGTAACCTGCTGGTGAGGTAGTTGGAAAACTATTTGATTGCAGGGCTGTCAAATCCATTGCTGCTTAGAGCTGTGAGCAAGATACTGTGGTCCACAGTATTGAAGGCTTGCTAAGATCCAGGAAAAGGGCAAACACATGTTTCTTAGTATCCAGTGCAATTTGCCAATCTGTGGTTACTTTTGCAAGTGCTGATGCCGTGCTATGTTTGGCTCTAAAGCCAGATTGTGCAGGACTTAGTAAGTCATGCATATCCAAATGTTCTCTTATTTGGGCATTAACAATTTTTTCAAGTAGTTTTGACAAAGCAGGAAGTATAGATATAGGCTAGTAATTATTCAGATCGCATTGATCTCCTGACTTGAATAAAGGTAGGATATGGGCAGTTTTCCGTGGCAGAGAAGTTCTCCTTGCTTTAACAATAAGTTGAATAAGTGTGTAATAGGGCAGTCAAGTAGGGATAGCCAAGCTTGAGGAAGTATGGTTTGTTGTTGTCTGTACCTGCACTCTTTTTGTTATCCAGGAAAAGTAGTAAGTCCTCAACTTGCTTAAATTTGACTGTATGGAAGCTAAATACAAGAGAGTGAGGTAAGTTAGGATTAGGAGTATTATTAAAGTCGGCAGCAGCATCACCCAGAAGGTTGATTTTATTAATAGGTGAGGTGTCAAAAGCTAGCCTGCAGTGGCAAAGTGAACATTTAGCTGTTCGAGGATATCGGCTCTGTCTGTGTAGGTACTGTATACCCAGCGGACATAATTTTGGCTGGTAGAGATGATTCCACAGGGTATCCTTCAATTTCTCTGAGGTTGTTCCAGAATTTGGCTGAGTTGTTTTTGTTGGCTTCTAGTTCTGCTTGGTAACACCTAGTTTTTCAGACCTAATTAGGCTTAATGCAGGCATTTCTAGAGGTGCAGAATGCTAACCAATCTGCCTCCAGATGCGATTTCCTCACTCTTTTCCACCAGGAATCCCTGTCCCTGAGCTCTTTCTTCAAAAGGGAGACAACCACCCAGGGGTCTTTTTAGATCTGATTAGCCTTAGTGGGGCATGTTTATCGATTAGTCCCATTAAGTGGCTATGAAAGGTATTAAATGCCTCGCTAAGGGAGTAGGCTAGATAGAAGTTCTGCCATCTGATGTTGCTTAGGTCTGTCAGTAATTCATTCTGGAGAACGTTTTCATGCTTCTTCTCAACATAAATTTGGCAGCCTGGTTTAATTGCAGAGGGTGTCTAATACAGGCAGTAGCATAATGATCGCTTATATCATTGTAGAACACTCCGGCATATGAAATGTTGTGAGGCTTGTTTACTAGCATAAGGTCCAAGAGAGAACTATGCTCAGGGAATTTTCTATTTGGCCTGGTGTTTGGGTGTCATTTGTACCAAGCCAACAGCATTGCAAAGATCCTTCAGTTTCTTAGAGCTGTCATCATTCCACTTAAAATTGAGATCCCCTTGGAGGATACACTCTGTATTAGCTGCAGTAGTAAGGTCTTGGATGTGCAGAAGGAAAGCCATACAACCAGATAGGGGTGAGTAGCAGGCTTCAGTAGGGAGTGACTTCTCCTTGGTAAGGGATAATTTAAGAGTCAGGCATTCAAATTCTTTGGGCTTCAAGTAACGTCAATGATCGTAATTGCAAATTTGTCTTAGCATATATTATGACCCTTCTCCTCTAGTTGGCCTATCACAATGGCATGTATTGTATCCCAGAATGTTGATAGATTTTCTGGCATCGATGGCTTAAGCCAGGATTCAGATATCATAAGTAATCGGTAGCTGCGTGTATGGCCCAGGTCTGTATCCAGTCCAAGTTTTTAGCAAACTATACGCATTAACTTGTAGAAAGCTTAATACCTTTATATTGGGGAGGTCCACAGGGTTTCTAGGAGAGCGGTGGGCCTGGGTTTAGTTCAACATTTCCCAAGTAGAGCAGGAGAAGTGGTAGTAATTTTTTGGTTACTGTTAATCTGTTAACAAGTCTTTTGTTGTTTGTCTTGCATTTGTATTTTGTAATTCCACATCCTTTCACATACGTTTTTGTGATCCTGTAGTATACACCCTGGCTGACATTAGGGTACAAGAGGATTTTTGCCCTTCCCTCCTTCCAGTTATGTTTTGTGTCTTACTAGTGCATACCCCACCTGAAAGTAGGTATCATAAGGGTTATACCCATGTCTGCTTTGCTCTGTGATTATAAGGAACCTTTTCTTCCCCTTCAAGATATTTTATACTTTGGTCCCCTCAAGAAATTTTTATATTTTGGTCCTTAAAATGCAGCCCTTCTTATTATCCTTTCATTGCCTAGCAGGCTTGTTCTTCTGTACCCTTGATCTGGATGTTGATTCACACATGTGGACTCACCTAATTCCTTAAGCTCGAAAGAATCCTGCTCTATCTCATTTATCCTCTCATCTTCCACTATGGAGTAAACCTTGCTACCCCATCGATTTTGTGGTATTTATTTTCTACATGTGCCATGCTCTCCCAACCTCACCCTCCTTTGTCCTATCTGATCTCTTTTTCCTGTGAGGCCAAGGTACTTTTATGTGCATCACTGGGTCCACTTGGCCCTAGTTCAACTACTCTTCTCCCTCTTCCTCCCATCATTATAAAGGGATGGACTCAACTTCTCAGGCTGTTATTAAGGGCACTTAAAAACTTTTGTTCCTGCTATTACTATGCTAAGGCAATGTTATGCTAAACCCAGGTCCCCTTCAGCTATTTCCACACACACGGATCTGGCCCAACTTAAAGGTATGAGTCTTCTTCATATAAATGCCTGTAGTCTCTAAGGAAATTTAACCCTATACAGTCCTGGATTTGTCACACCAAGCCAGACATCTTGGTGGTTACCGAAACCTATCTTAGACCGTCTACTCTGGACAATGAAATAAATGTCCCATCATACAATATCTTCAGAGCTGACAGACATTCCAAAGGAGGAGGCATAGCTATATCCATGATAAATTCAATGCCTCTGTTACCGACTCCACTAAAGGTGCCAAAGGAGTTTAAAAGTTTGACCTTAAGGTCCATCTTTCCTCTTCTATGTCCCTTTGTATTATAGGATGCTACAGACCCCGCTAAGGGCTCAAAATGTTGAACCATCTGTGCAATGCATTGGAAACTCTTTCTTAGGAGGTCATCATTATGGGTGACTTCAACCTTGACTGGTTCTCTTTCAGCTCGAAACCTCTAAAGATATGTGTGACATCTCTGGGCTTACACAACTCATCATGGAAGCCACCCATCCTAATAAGAAAAATCCATCCAATACTAGCTTACTTGAAATTATCCTTGTGAATAAACCCCATCTTTTACTCATGCGGCATCTTTTTAATGACATCAGTGATCATTGCTCCATTGCCTGTTTGAGATCTATACTTAAATCAGCTTCCACTTCCAGGTATATTTTTTAAAAGAAGTAGACAAAATGTTGGTGATATGCCTTCCTCTCTGATCTTTGGTGTCTGAACTGTCAAGATTTTTACTTGGCCCCCACTGTGTATGAGGCTTACGAGGTATTCAGAATATTGTCCTTAGAAACATAGAAGTTGACAGCAGATAAGGACCATGAAGGCCCATCCAGTCTGCCCATTTCTTTTTCTACCTTATAAATGTGCCATCAGCCTTTGTTCTGTCAATGGCCTGCAATTTATACTCATCTGTATTGCTCCCTTATGCCTATCCCTTGTCTGTTTGAAGCCCTGCATTGTATTCATATCCACCACGTCCTGAGGTAGGCCATTCCATGCATCCACCACGCTTTCTATGAAAAGAACTTCCTCACATTACCCCTTAATCGGCCTCCTCTAATCTCATGCTGTGTCCTCTTGTCCTGCCATTTTCTTATATTGAAATATATTAGACTCTTTCACCTTGCTAATGCCCTTAAGGTGTTTGACTGTTTTGATCATATCACCTCTCTCCCTCCTTTGCTCTAGGGTATACATATTGAGCTCCGTTAATCTGTCCTCATATGTTTTCTGATGCAGTCCCTGCACCATTTCAGTTGCCCTTCTCTGGACTGCCTCAGTTTGATTAATGTCCTTGTGAAGGTGTGGCCTCAATACTGCACAGTGTACTCCAGAAGGGGCATAACCAGTGTCTTATAAAGAGGATTATTACCCCTCTTCCAACATGATACCCTACTAATGCACCCTAACATTCCCTAGCCTTACCTACTGCTTTAGTGGTCTGCTTGGATGATTTCAGGTCATTGGTGATGATGATGCCCAAGTCTCTTTCTTCTCTTGTGACTGCCAGCAACTCCTCCAGCCTATAGGTGGCTTCAGGTTTCTCTTCCCAATGTGCATGATCTTGAACTTCTTCGCATTAAACCACAGTTGCCACTCTTCTGACCATTTTGCTAGTTTATCCAGATCTTTTCTCATTCTGCCCATGCCATCTGGATCATCTACTCTGTTGCAGAGCTTGGTGTCATCTGCAAACAGACAAACCTTACCCTCAGTCCATCTGCAATGTCACTGATGAAGATATTGAAGAGGACTGTCCCCAGGACTGATCCTGAGGTACCTCACTTGTGACTTGCATCTCTTCTGACTATACCATTTACCACCACTCTCTGTTTTCTGCCTGTCAACCAGTTTGCCACCCAGCTGACCAACTTCTGACCCACCTCGAGTCTACCCAGCTTATTAATCAATCTTCTAGTGGAACAGTATCAAAAGCATTGCTGAAGTCAAGGTCGGTGACATCAACTGCTCCCCTTGGTCCACCACTCTGGTTACCCAATCAAATAAATCTCATGAGATTAGTTTGACAGGACCTTCCTTTGTAAACCCATGCTTTATTGGATCATGTGCTCCTATGGATTCCGGGTGTTGCACTATCCTTTTCTTAAGTAGTGCATCCATAATCTTGCCACTACTGAGGTAAGACTGACTGGTTTGTAGGTCCCTGCCTCCTCCCTCCTACCACTCTTGTGTTGCGGAATCAAATGAGCATTCTCCAGTCTTCTGAGACCTCTCCTGTACTCAGAGACTCACTAAACAGTTCTGATAAGGGCTCTGCTAATCCACCCTTAGCTCCTTTAATACCCTGGGAGTATGCCATCAGGTCCCACTTGCCTTGTCCACCCTGAGGCTTATTGAGCTCTTGTGGGACCCTTTCTTTTGTGAAGGGACTAGTGCTCACCTCCCTCCCACCTGTGTCCATGGTGCTGAGCTGTGGGCCTTGCCCTACCTTCTCTTCAGCACATACTGAGCAGAAATATCTATTTAGGATAGATGCTTTTACATGGTCCTCCTCCTCAAATGCCCCCTTATCTACTTTGATCTGTAATACCCCTCTGACTTTCTCCTTTCACTAATGTAGCTATAGAAGTCTTGTCAAGTTCTTTACTGTTTGTGCTAGTGTTTCCTCAGTTTGGGCCTTTGCCTGCCTTACTACCTTCCCAGCTTCCCTTGAGGAAGTTTGGTATGCCTCCTATCTTCATCCCGCTGTGTTCCCTTATATTTCCTGAAGGCCATGCTTTTGACTCTGACCTTTTCTGCTACTGTTTTGAGACCAAAGTGGTTTCCTTCTTCTGTTGCACTTCCTTTCTCTCTAACACAATGGGATTGCTGCATCAAGTATTGCATCCTTAATGCTTGCCCACTTTGCCTGTACCCCCTCACCTGTATTTCTTTTTCCAGGGCTAACTCTGTTGGCCATCTTATCAAAGTCAGTTCCTCTGAAGTCCCATATTTTTGACTTGGAATGGGATGATTTAGTTGTAGTGGCCAAAGTGAACCATACCATGTGATGGTCACTGACCCCAGGTAACTTTCTACCTGGAGATCTGTGATCATTTGCCTGTTAGTCAGTACTAGAGCTAGGATATCCCTGTCTCTTGTGGGTTATTGTACCAGTTGTTTGAGGCCTTCCCCTGCAGGGAATCCACCATGTGTCTAGTTCTGGCAGATGTTCCTGCTGGTATTAACCAATCTGTATCTGGCATGTTGAAGTCTCTCATTATCAGAACCTCCCCTTTAGCTGTCATGTTTTGTATATCTTTTAACAGTAATGTGTCTATGCCCTCCCTGGTCTGGGGGCTGTAGTCAACCCAGTTCTTATGGCTGTCCCATTTCCTGTTTCCAGGGTCACCCACAGTTCTTCTGGCTCCTTATGTATATTCTGAATTTCTGTAGCTTTGATATTTTCATTGACATACAGGCCACTTCACCCCTCTCTCTTTTTGCCTCTGTCTCTTCTGAACAGTACATAGCCAGGTACTGAAGTCTCCCAAGTGTGGTTACTGGTAAACCACATCTCGCTAATTGCTACTATGTCCAGTTTGGCCTCTGTCATTATTGCCGGAGGTCTGGCACTATAAATCATCATGTAACCTTAGTTAAAATCTGCACAAGAAAAACTGTGCCCTTAGTTTATGGCCAGCCTGAAGTCTGCCCTGTAACAATGATTCCCTCTGCAAAAGCTCATAAAACAAAACTTCCCTCTGGCTGCACAGCCTTGCAGGTAGTTAGGAACTAAGGTTCTAAACTTATCAGAGCAGAAAAAGCCAGATACTTCCACTCTGAAGTGGATTCCTCTACCAAGTGTTCTACTAAATTTTGGAAAACCATAAAGAAATTAAGGGTCACAGTTCAGCTAACTCTCTACCAGAAAAAATTTCTTCTGATGGCACCTACATTAGCTGCTAAACAAATGATTCTTGACCTCATCAACAATCATTTGCTACTGCAGGGCTTGCGTTTGATTTCTCTCCTGCCAATAACTGTTGTACCCATCTCTGTGCCCAGGACCTGGTGTTTCCAGCCTCTGACACTGCTGCCCAAGATGTCATTATCTCCTTCTGTCCTTTTCACTGAAACTCGTGGAAGATCTTTTATTAGAATTGGACACTAGGAAGAGCACAAGTGCTGATCATATTGATTCTTACTTCCTAAAACTTAGGTACCATATCTTGGCTGTCTATAACTCACATGTTCAATTTGTCTCTTGCTCAGGGTGTTCTTCCATCGGTCTGGAAAATCACCCATGATATCCCCTGTTTAAGCCTGGTGATACCAAGCAATCTAAACAATTATAGACCCATTTCCTTGCTTCCTATCTTTTCTAAAATACTTGAGAAATTAGTCAACATGCAAATTAGAAGACATTGGGACTCCTTTAATCTGCTTCTTCCTGTACAGTCAGGCTTCAGACTGTGTCACAGTACAATATCTGCACTAGCAAAGGTCATGAATGACTGGCAGAATGCCTTAGATGTTAAAAACTATGTGCATGCCTTGTTCCTTGACCTGAGCAAGGCATTTAACATGGTGGATCATGACCTGCTTCTGGCCACACTCTTCGAACATTAGCCTAGATTCCTTGGCTTTGAAATGGTTTACCATTACCTTACCAGTCAATACCAGCAGGTTAAAGCAGACAGTGACCTTTCTCCTGACACCTCTTCAGAACAGGTGTACAGCAGAGGTCCATACTGGGACCCCTGCTCTTCACACTGTATATTAAGGTATCTCTTGTACAGAGCCACCACTATTGAATGCTTTCAAAAGGGTGACTCAATCACAGCACCTGTGCACAGGGCTACCTGGTAGGGGGTGACCAGATGGGGGGTAGACCAATATAGTAATGGAATGTTGCTCTGTATACACGTGCAGGGGTGGGAGGATCACACCATGCAGCGTGCAAGAGGAAGGGGAGGTTTGTGGGTGTAGTCAGCAGTTGGGCTGCTGAACTGGCCATGTGGCATGTGGTGGGTTAGTGGCAGGATGGGTTTGGGAGGGTGCCAGGTTCATTTCTGGGCATGCTCATGTTTTTGTGCCAGGTCAGAGATTTGTTTTTCAGTTTTGCACCACCCTCCCCGACGTACCCCCTGGAGTTGAGAATCCTTTAGTAGGGGTGCGGAGGGTGCAGCCCAGCATAAAATAAGAAACATAAACCTCAATTGCCCTTTTGCTGTTCAATGCGAGTGTACATCGCCAAAATTCATTTTGGCAACGACACTCACCCAGATGGTGATCACTATTCCACGATCGCCATTATCACATGGAACAGTATATTAATATTATTAACTCTGGCATCAAATCAGCTAACATTCATCTTTTAGCGGATTATACTGTCCTTAAATTGATAGGCCTGCCCCAGAACTGGCCTATAAGGATCTTTAAATTGACTTCAGTCATTTGCAGCAAAACCTCTTGAACCTAAAACTTCTATTGAATGCCAAAAACAATGGTCATATTCTTCTCTCTAGTAGTTAATGCTTCTATTCCACACAACCCTAGGTACTATACCTCAAATTACTACACTTCTGGTGAATCTTTAGAGTTTGTGTTCAAATTTAAATACTTGGGGTTCTGATTGACCATAAACCATCCTTCACTGATCACATTGAAGAACTATTGAAAAAACTAAAACAGAGACTTGGACTATTCTACAGGATTAAGCATCTACTCACCCATGATGTAAAACTTAGGGTTCAAACCACTTTTCTACCACTTTTGGATTATGTTGATTTCCTATATGGTCTAGGTCCTAGTACTGCTTTAGCTAAGCTAGATGCCCTTTATCATTGGGCAATAAGATTTATTACTGGAGTGCTATACACCACCCACCACTACTCCCTGTATTCTCTCTAGTAGGTTGGACATGTCTTAATTTTAGAAGGCAATAAAATGTGCTCTGGACATATACAGCAATCACTAAGAAGCTACCTAGTTCATTTCAGACTGTCTGCCTGTTTGCTCTGTGGGTAGCTACCCCATGAGAAGTTTTGTTACATAACACTTGTTATCCCTAAAGTTAAATCGTGCTTTGGTAGATCGTCCATATGAACATATGAATGTGCCAACAGAAACAGACCATCCAGTCTATCTAAGTCTGCTTGAGTGTGCAGCTAGTACCCTAGTTTGCAGTTGCCCACACCTCTTCATTTTGTAATCCCACTCACTGCCCCACCTTCTCCACCCTCACTCTCCCTGTTCCCTGTCCCATGCCCCTTTTAAAACTGTTCACAGATTTACATGATACCACCCATTCTGGTAGTGCATTCCATTTTGCTACGACCCTCTCTGTGAAATAGTGTCTCCTCATTTCCTCCTAAATCTTCCCCTCTATTCTTAGCTCATGCCCCTAGTGTCACTCCTCTCCTTAGCTTAAAGGCCCCATCTGCTCCATCCTTGTTGATTCCCCTCACATACCTGAATGTCTCTATCATGTCCCCTGTCCTTTCCATTACACGAGGTCCCTGCACCCTTATCAGTACCCCCAGAGGTACAACTGTGAGACTGCTAGTGTTTAGGCATATGTTATACTAATATATAGCTAAGTACATCTACTGTAAGAGTAGATGTCAGGATATGTATGCATATTATTGTTATCAATCAATCAATCAATCAAAATTATTATTTATCCAGGTAGGCACCATTGAGTAAGGCTTATTTGCAAAGTGGACCTGGTCATGAATACATCAAAGTACAGTACACAAGCAGGAATACAAAAAGCAATAATATACAATTAAGAAAAAGTATATACAGTGTATACAGTACAGTACAAGGTTGAAATAAATAAAAACAGCATTATTTTACAATTGAAGAAGTCAGCAGATATACAGTCAACCATAGGCATACAGGGGTTATAAGCAGAGATCTTTTGAGTGAGGCAGCCGGCAACTATACATATAGGGGAAGAGGCTATGTATGGTGTAGGTTAGAAAGGTAAAGAAGAGGAGGGATATATTGCTGATGACTGGGGAAAAATTGAGCTAAAACCACAGAAAGTAACGATGTCTGTTGTGTACTTGTTTGTTTTGATAATGACGGAGGAGGGGTAGATAACTGGGACATTATTATGGATGGGGTGGGACTTTAGCCAGGCTGCAGTGGACAGGGAAGGGTGGGTGCAGCAGGAAGAGTTAATAGGAAAGAGTGAGAGCAGGGTAGAAACATGACGAAAGGCCAGGATGGAAAAGGGGAGTTGTGGAATTAGTGGGCTAGCGTGAGGAAAATATTTGCAAGGTGCTTTCATGTAGCTATCATAGAGCACCTTGAAGATATTCAGGCTAACAGGGCAGCTCAGCTTCAAGTTCCTTTGTAAACCGTTCCACATTGTGGGTAAAGAGAAGCTTAGAGCAGCTTTGCCGAAACGAGTTTTGACCCTTTGAACTTGAGGGCAATTAGGGAATAGCTCCTTAGGCGTGGGTGCCTAACACACTCCAGGGAATACAATCTGAGACATATGAGGGGAGCTTGTTGGTCACCGCGACTGAAGGCCCATAGGGCAGCTGTCTTCTATTCCTTCAGTGAAGGGAAATCCAGCCTAACGAGAGTACAGGGAGCAGTGGCGTGGTGGAAAGTGGAAGGCCAGTAATGAACCTGATAGCTCTGTGGTAGAGGCTGTCAAACTTAGCCAGTGCAGAGGCAGTGCAGTGGCTGTAGAGCAGGTCTGCATAATCTATCAAAGATAGGAATGGCTTGAACCAGTTGAATCTTGGCCTCCTTTGTGAGCAGGTGGTTAATTCTGTAGAATATTCCTAATCTGTGCCTTAGTTTCTTCTATAGTTCTTCGAGATGGTCAGTGAAGGAAGTTTATGATCAAGCCAAACTCTTAGATATTTGAATTGAGCTACATACTCTAGTGTTTCTCCAAGAACAGTGGTAATTTAGGAATAGCTCCCCCAGCAGGAATTGCAGCATGCAAGGAGGGGAGAAGAGCATGTCTTTGTCTTTTCACATTGAGCAAAAGCTTTTGTTTATGAACTGGTATTGTAGAAGGTTAAATTCAGCTTGGAGGTCTTCACAGGCTGCTTCCGTGGGACAACTCAAGTACAGTACAGTGTCATCCATGAATAAGTGGATGTTGGCTTTTTGATGTGGTCATTGATGTTGTTAATGTAGACTGCAAAGAGGAGGGACCAAGGATAGAATCCCTGGGGCACGCCTCATCATAGGTTTTAATGGAGCAAGATCACCTTCATCTTTAACCTGCTGTTTCTGTTCTCCGAGGTAGTCTGCAAACCAGCACATAGATTTATGGTCCAGGCCTAAGGTGCTTAGGGAGGAAAAGAAGCAGGCTATGATTGACTGTGCGAATGCCTTACTAAGATCCAAGAAAACAGCACAGACATGCTTCTTTGTTGTCAAGGTCTAGGAGCCAATCATTGGTCACCTTAACTAAGTCTGTTATGGTGCTGTGCTTTGCTCTGAATCCAGACTGAACTGGGTTTAATAGGCTTCTGGATTCTAAGTATACCCCTAGCTGTACACACTATTTTGTCTAGTAATTTAGACAGGATGGGGAGGAGGAGATTGGTCTGTAATTTAGATCACAGGGGTCACCTGCTTTTAATAGAGGGATGACATGGGCTATTTTCCATTAAGGGGAGGCTACCCTGGGAGAGTGACATGTTGAATAGGTGGGTGATTGGCACCGCTAGCACATGGTAGGACATTTAGATAGTATGGCTCTATGAAGTCGGATCCTGCTCCTTCCTGGTGTCCAGTTGCAGCAGTAGGTCTTCTACCTCTTTAGAGAGACAGGCAGGAGGGAGAAGGCCTCTCGGTAGAGGGACTTCTGTCCAGGGCCCTGAGCTATGGAGGTCATTGACAGCAGAAGTATCAAATGCTAGCCCTGTCATTGCAAAATGGTTATTGAGGGCTTCCATATCTCTGATCGGTTAGCAATATGCTGCCACCGGATTTAATTTTTGCTGGAATGGAATTACCAGGTGCATGCCCAGATATGTCTTTTAATGTTTTCCAGAGCTTTGAAGGATTTCTTGAAGCAGAGGCTAGCTCAAATGATAGAAGGTGGCCTTGGCTACTCAGACCAACTTGGTGCACTTGTTACGTGCTCTCTTAAAAAGACACCAGTCGGAGTCATTCTTGCTTCTTCAGGCTTTTTCCATAAAGTATCCCTTTTAACAGGAAAGCTTTGAGCTCAGGTGAGAACCAACGGCAGGTGTTGCTCCTGGCCTGCACCTTAACAAAGGTGCATGCTTATTTAAAGCCTCACTTAAAATATCGTAAAAAGATATATGCCCTGTTAACTGTTTCAGCTAGGAAGAATTCCTGCCATCGTGATGAATGTTTCAAGTCATGGACGTAAGCAAACAAATCAAAGTTCGTTTGCACCTCTTGATAGAACTTTGCCACAAACTGTGGGTTGTGCATGGATCTAATGGTGGTGATTATACAATGATCGCTAATGTCTGAAAAATGTTCTGACATGAGAGAACAGGTGTGGCTTATTAACCAAAATGACATCTAAGATGGAGCTTTTGTTAAGGTTCTTTTATTTGGGTGAGTAGGCTTGCCAGTGAGTTGCATCAGCCTTGAGTGTCACAAAAGGATTTCAAGGAGCTGATGCACTTGATAGCCAATCACATAGATCCACTGTCACTTACATTGAAATCACTTTTAGAGAGAAAAGACACCCACCTCATCCACATCAGCGATAATATTATTAAGACTAATGAAGCTGTCCTTTCATTGATTAATGATGGTGATATGAATGATGCATTAACTAACACATGGTTAGAAATTACTTTCAAACGTTTTGTTATTATACAAGCATTTTTATATTTTCTTGGTTATTATGCTATGCTGCCTACGGTGCACAACATGCCAACACCGTGAGGAGCTGGAGTTCCTTACAAAGCTCATGTGTCAGGTTTGTAAATGACCCTTCTCCCAGAACTTTCCCTAGATTTGCCTGTGTTGGTCTTTGAGGTAATAAGGGGGGAATGTTACTCAAGATCCCTGTACCCTTATCGGTACCCCAGAGGTACACTATAGACAGCTAGTGTTTAGGCACATGTTATACTAACATATAGTAAGGACATCTACTGTACATGAGTAGATGTCAGTATGTATGCATATTATTGTTATACACTTTGCTTGCTAATATATATTTATTTTCTGTGTATTTCTTGCTTTCAAGATGATCAGGACATCTGTGTCATTGTAATGATTATATATATGTTTCTGCATCACCATCTTTGGGTGATGTGTACTATTACTAATTGATTTATGCAAGAACTGTACTCTTTTGTTTCACAAAGTGATGACTACTACAAAATTGAATAATGTTATCTTGGACCGTGGAGCCACCTCTAATTTAGCCAAGAGGGCTCATCTCTCTGTAACTAGAAATGTTTCTATCTTACAGTAACCATAGTAATTATCATAGGTATGTAATGTGAGACACTGAGTCCTATACCTTGGAGACCCCAAGAGACACGAAGAAACCTCGAGGTATATAGGGAACGCTTAGCATTGGCTCCCGGTTCATATTGGTAAGAACTGCTTAGGGCAATTGTGATTTATCCTTTGATAGTAATGAACAAGTTTATTACTCTAATGCAACATGTCTGTGATTCCTTGCATTCCCAAATTGCTAAGAACCTGAGAGTGAGGTTTAGACCTCCTGACAATTGGCGCACGTGCAGGCAATATTTGGTGTTTGTAAGTTTTCACTTGTTTCTTAAAATTTTTCCCTCACCAATGGGGACTGTAGGTGTGCATTTCTGCAACACCTCTCCCGTTCAGACCACTTTGTAGTTACTTGCAAAGTCTGGCCATTTTTCTCGGGTGTGGTGATGCCGACTTGACCTACTCCACAGTAGCCTGACTGTGTGTCATGTGTTCCTGCTGTGGATCTATACACAGCACGGCACCTTTTTCACAGTTTGATTTTCATTCCTCCCACACAATGGCCACCGTGTCAAATATCTCTGCAGAACTGAGACTCAATGTCTCTAACTTCCTTGCCTTCCATGAAGGATGGGCTGACTTTGCGTGGGATGCAAGTCAATCGAAATCCCTATACTGGGGATCTCAACCCAGTATTGTGAGATGGAACAAACATCCAATAGCGTCATGCCAAAGGCTGTTGGTCACGGCTCTCTATGGTGCTCTGGAAGCCTCCGAGGAGGTTTCAAACTGACCTGAAGATTTCATCTCTTAAGCAAGAGATGGGTTTACAGGAAACAGAATGTGTTAGACTGCAGCAGAATTTGAGTCTGAACTTCAAAACCTGCGAATGAAAAGGATTCACTTTTGCATCATTCTGCACAGGCTGGTGAGCAAGAAATTTGTATGTTGAAGCAGGAGTGTGAAAATTTGAGAAAGAACAAGAGGCAGACTTTGAGAATAGAATGGCTTGTTAAGTAGGTGAATGAACAGTTGAGTAAGGATATGGAGAGCTACAGGACAAGATAAACCAGGTACGCAATGATTTAGAAGTGGCTACTAGGGACAATCGCGAATTGAGCACCGTGTACAGAGTGTTGCAGAAACAAATGCAAGATGACAAACAAACAAACAAACAAATGAGAAAGAATTTCTTCACAGAACGGGTGGTGGACAAGTGGAACACCCTACCAGAGAAGTGGTGGGGGCTGAAACAATCACGGATTTAAGAATGCATGGGATAGACATAAAGGAATTCTGGAGGTCAGGGGTAAGGTGCAACAGACTTCTAGGAAAACAAACTGAACTTACAAGCTCAAATGGGCAGACTGGGTGGGCCATGGGCCCTTATCTGCCAACACTGTCTATGTATCTATGTATGTATCTATGTAAGATGAGGTGGATGTGAATGTTGCAATTGTGAGTCATGTAGAATATGAATCCAAGATGTTGAAACTGCACCATCAGTGGGAGGTTCTTGCTGGACATGTTAAGGTGATGGGAAGTGTAACCCCTGCCTTAACTACGTCATCTGAAGGGAGGTCTCAGATGATGACATCTTTCAATACAATGCCCAGTCACACCCTTTACTATGGCTCATAAACCCCACCCAGCCATCCACAACAGAGCAGGTCCCCACTCCACCCACACCTTGTCATACATCATCAACATAGTGACGCACATCATGGGAGATGCAAACATGGTGGCACCCATGATAGGGGATCAGGCACAAGGCTGTTCCTAACGGCACCAGTGATAGCCATTATTAATGTGGAAGACAGGCAGGAGATAGAGAAAATGGTTGATAATGCGGTAACAGTGTGCCCATCCCAGAGAGGAATAAGCGATTTTGAAAGGCCAATTAGACAGCTTATTCATGAAACTGGTACTTAGGAGGGCATAGTCTGCTCAGAAGCAGAGGCTACAGCTCAGGCAGCCCTGGATGGCACCCAAGGAATGCATCTCCACCTGATCGCCCCACTAATCCCCTACAGGTGGCCTACCCTGTCCAGCAAATAGCTGACAGTATTGGTTGGATGAGTCCGTCCAACAACTCAGCTGTCACTTGGAAAAGGTGTGTTCCAAATGTGAGATGCTTAGCCTCACTGCAGACTATCAGGTCCAGACACTACTCCAGACCATTGACCCTGGCTTGTGGGCCAAAGTCCCCCAATGCCACACGCCAGGCTGGTAATGCCATCTTTGATGAGGTCACAGCTGAACTCATTTCTGCACACAGCCCAGGTGTAGTAGAAGTGATGCTTGCATACCCTGTAAAACAGAATGCAAAGGAAAGTCCAGCAACTTACCACCAAAGACTCTGGATAGCCTACCGAGCAGGAAAACAACTCACACAAGAAGCGGATATAGATCTTATTTACTATAAGACCTTGTTCCTTAGGAACGTGATCCCTGCAATGAGGAGAAGGTCTGAGCCAACCACTTATCCCACCATGGAAAGATTTGCAGACTTCCTTCAGAAAACTGAGAAAGTTTACCAATTCTGCATCCGTGATCTGGGCTCCAGTTCCAAGAAAGTAGCTGCCGTGGAGCCTACTCAGGAGGCTGTGACGCACTACATGGTGGAAGGTCAGGCTCAACACAAACAGCCCCTCCCGCAGACAACCAACACCCCAGCAGTCTCAACAACAACCACAACAGCAGCAGCAGCAATGGGGTGGGAACTGGAACTATAACACAAACAAAAGCACCATAAGAATAAGGATAAACAACAACAAAGACAGGCCCTCCATTATGGGAAATAGCCGAAGAGAGAATCGGAAGTTTGAGAACTTCTGGGGCAAGTGTGCTCATTAGCAGATGCTGTTCCTGCTCAGTCCCTTGCAGCCTATACAACTCAGGCCCATTCAGGCCTGAACCCAGAAGCACCTCCTGCATAGCATCAGTGCAGCATGGTGAAGTGGTTCAAAGGAGCTAGGCCCAACATCTCCATGCTTCCTGTAGCACAGATTGACAATTACAGGCCCCAGTCCAGATTGTAAACAAGCTGATCTTGGATACAAATGGAAGGCCCTGCACTGAGGCCGAGGTGGGGACCACCTACTTAGTTTTATTGGATACAGGCACGGCTGTGTCTGTATTACATGAGGACAATCTGGATACATCTCCTTGGTCCACTGGACGGAGGACCAACATGTCTAGAGTAGATGGTACTAGGTTACCTGCATACCGCTCTCTACCTCTACCTGTAGAGTTGGGCCACTTGAATGCCTCACACACCTTCCAATTGATGATATTGCATGATAATTCTAGTATCATTGAAATTGACTTCCTTGCACCACCACGGCTGTGTGGTGGACCAAGCTAACATGCTACTGATACAGATTCAGAGCCAATATCACACTATCTTGATCCCTGATTCACAATTTGTGGCAACATAATCTGCCAACAACAAGGAGTATGATGTCATAGATTTTTTCAAGAACCATGAGCTTTATCCAAAGCTCCTCCCCATTGCAAAGGCATTTGGAAGTGTTTGCTATTAACAAGCATGACTGTGGCAGAATGCATACTGTCATCGAAGAGCCAGGCCCAGCACGTGAGAGGCAAAGGCAATATCCTTTCTCATCCGAGGCCTTGCCTTGTCTTAGGGAAACAATAAAATCAATCCTCAACCAAGGGTAATCAGAACATGTGTTTCTACTGCAACTCCCTAGTGTGGCCTGTGAAGAAACCTACAGGTGCCTGGAGACTTACTATTGATTACAAGAAACTGATCCAGGTCACCCCAGCTGTGCTCCAACTGTGGCTTCCACACCTGATGTGCTACTCTTGACCCCTGACTTGAAATGATTCAGTGCCCTGGACATTTCCAATGGTTTCTGTCACTACCATTGGCCCCTAAAGTCAATTTAAGTTCACCATCACCTTTGAAGGTAGACAGTACACATGGACCTGCTTACCATAGTGATTCCATAACTACACATCCCTGTTCCATCTGACATGATGGACACTCTTGAGGATTTCTACTCCCAGTGTGTCTTGCAGTATGTGAATGACCTGCTGTTGGCAACAGCCATGCAGGAACAACACCTGGATCTCTTGGATGAACTGCTGACCCTCATCCAGAGAGCAGGCCTCAAATGTAATCCAGCAAAAGCACAACTATGTCAGAAAGAGGTACTCTTTCTGAGTCTGAAATAACTGATCAAGGCCATAGCACTACCTAGAAAAGATACAAGGATTGCAAGACTTGCCATTGCCCACCAGTGTGGCAACTCTTAGAAGGCTTCTAGGTATGGTGAACTAGTCCAGAGATTTTTATCTCTGATTTTGCTCAGAAGGCTGCTCCTCTGTATGAGTTACGGAAAAAGGACATTCCCTGGACTTGGGGTCCCATGCACGCCCAGGCTGTGACGTCGCTGAAGCAGGCCTTGGCCTCGGCTCCAGCTCTGGTCAACTCCAATCCAGCATTACCATTCTATCTGGAATGAGCCACCTCTGACATTGCCATGTCAGCAGTGCTGCCCAGAAGGTTCAAGGTACTCTGAGATCCATTGCATATGCATCACAGCTCTTGACTCCAGTGGAACAGAAGTACAACCTTTGTGAAAGGAACCTTCTGGCAACCTACTGAGCTGTCAAGCACTTTCTGTATATCATTGGGCACTCTGCACTAATTTATCACCAACCACACCCAACTACCTCTGCTATCAGACAGAGTGAAGGATGGGTCAGTCTCTAATACCAGACTGACACACTGGTCACTTCTTCTGGATAGAGACATACAGGTACACCCAACAAAATTCCATCCATGCAGGCACATGAACTCCTTTTCCAAGGAGAACCCCATGACTGTACACTGCAACCACCTGATCTTTCAGATCCAGGTCCTTTCCTCTCTGCCATGCCACAAATACTTGAGAGCACCTATTTGTGTCCTATTTGTACAGATGGTTCAGCTTCAAACTATCAGGAAGAACAGATCAAGGGATGGATATCTTAGTGCTTTACCACTATGGTAACACTGTTAAAATCTCTAAGCCTTGCAGTGTAGCAACATCACAGTATGCAGAGATGGCAGCAGTGGCCTGTGCCCTAGAGTTCATCCAGCATGGAACTAAGGATACCATCATTTTACAGACTCTAACTGGGTTTGTTGTTCTCTTACAGAATTTCTTCCTTTCTGGCAGAAGAACTCCTTCCTCTCTTCTGATGGCAGCCCAGTGAAGTACAAAGATCCAGTAATATACATACACTCACTGGCACAAAGGTTTGCACACACAAAGTCTATGTACACAAAGTTAAAGCTCATTCCCTACATGACCCCTACCATGCCTTCAATGACACAGCAGACACCCTTGCTAAGGAAAGGGCCCTAGGGGGGACATCTGGATGTTGGATCATCCAGAGGTCAATGTGGTCACACATTGCAGCAGTCAGGAAGAAACCTGAACCCCTTTTCCCCTTGGACCACTCAGCAGCCCAACATGTTGATACTGAGCTCAAAGAAGTGTTCAGATTCCTTGACAAGGGTACCAAGAGAAACTTGCCACATAATCCCCACCGGAGGCATGAAGGTAAGTTACACTTGTCACCAGATGACAAGCTCATCTGGTACAAACCAAATGATTCCACCAACAAGTTATGGGTGGCCCCAGACACCTTAGGTCCAAATTCTTGCACCAAGTGCATGATACACCCACTGGTAGACACCAGGGAATGGAAAACACCCATCCAGAGGCTCAAGACCACGCCTGGTGGCCTGGTGTCACCAAATATCAAACAGTACATAGATAACTGCCTTGTTTGTGCACAAAAACCCGTTCCCACCAAACAAAATGCCAAACTCCTACCACAAAGACACTCTGACCCTTGGCATGCCATACAAATTGATTTTATTGGTCCCTGACCAATACTAGCAGAAACAACAAATATGCTCTTGTGGTAACTGATCTCTTCTCTAAGTGGGTTGAAGCTTTCCCCACTAAGATATGCACTGCTAAAACCACTGCCAAAATCCTGGTAGAACAAATGTTCTCCAGGTGGGGCCTACCTCTTAGGAAAGGAACCAGTTTTACATTTGAGTTAATGAAAGAACCTTGAACTCCTTGGAGTTCAACAGAAGTTCCACATACCTTACCACCCCATTCTGCAGGTAAAGTAGAGAGAGCCAACTGACGGATTACAAATGCTTTCCAAATTCATTGAGGACAATCCAAAAACTTGGGATTCCTTGTTGCCATTACTCCTTATGGCAATCAGGGTACCCTCAGCCACCACCCAGTTGACACTCTTTGAGATAATGACTGAAAGACAGATGAGATTACCTGAACACCTATTATTTAACCTGAACACCCCCATTGCGGATCGTGTGTATGTAGACAAATATGTGGATAAATTCAGAAAAGACCTCAAACACACACACTTGTATGGTGCCAATTGCATGGCAAGGCCCAGCAACAGTCCAAGATACAATTTGACAAGCATGCAAAGTGGATTGGCAGGTTGGAGATCAGGTAATGGTCCTCAATTTGCACATCACACACTCCTTCTCCAATAAGTGGAAGGCCCTTACCCCATTGTCAACAAGCTCAGTCCAGCAGTCTATCAAGTTAGACCTCCTACACAACAACAAATAGACTGACAAATGGTTACATGCAAACCAACTGAAACTGCATAAAGGAGCATAATTACTTTTCCTCATCCCATTGGGTGGAATAGTACTAACCTACTAATGTTTGATTTTTCCTTTCAGGTATACTGACAAGATGGCTATCTTGTTATAATAATTAATAATAATTTTATTTGTATAGCACCTTTCAGTATATCAAGGTGCTGAACAACTTTAAAACAATTCAAACACTACATAAAACAACACATGTACATAAAATCAGCATACAACAAGATGAAATATTTGATAATAAAATCAAGCATTAATAAATAACTTAATTGTCTAAAAAGCCATACTCCACAAGTAAGTTTTCAAATCCTTTTAAAAAGTTTCACGGAGGTGCACTGCCGTAACCGACATGGTGAGAGTTGTTCATATTCTCTTCATCTCAGGAGTTATCCCCTGCATCAAGGCATGGTACCAAACCTCCTAGCTCACCTTGATCCTCCAGCATCTGTCCCAGAGAGAGTATCCATCAAAATACCTGATAGTTTGATTACTGTCCAGGAAGGTTCTGATGCTTACCTCACTGCCTCAGTTGTTGCTCCTGATAAATCTACCCTACAAATTGAGTGGCAAACCATATCGCAGGACAAATTCTTCCTGTGGCCAAACTCTCAAGGAACTTTCCAGGGTTTGCCTAATGCAAATTATCCTCAAATGGTTCTCTGTTCTTGCTACAAACTGGTCTTAGACATTCTTGTTTATACAGTATTACTGCTTTAATTGATCCTCATATTGTAATTTATTGTCTAAGGACTCTGCTCAAAATGTTGTGCTGTACACAACATGGCATCTGCTGCCATGTACCTATCGTGTTACCACCCACTGACAAACAGCTTTTGGAATGTCCAAGCACATCCTGGTCCCCGCAGTGGTCTAACAGCTACTGCCCTACCTGGTACACTGATTAACAATATACAATTTATGTATATACCTGTGTTGTTTAATTTAACTCACTGGAATATGAAAGAATTTGGTATCGTCACAGTACTAACACTTCAGCATTTTATAGTACATTACTGCTTGATAGTTTAGCAGCATTTCAGATTCGTACTCAAGACCCTATTGCCGGGTACATACCACCAAGCATAGAGGCAACTTCAGGAGAAAACCCAATCCTGATGATCAAAGTCATAAATGTAATACAGGTGAAGTTGAAAGTTCTGATGTCACTGGTGCAACAGGCACTGTCACAGGTCTCTTTGGTACAGCTATGTCTAACTGGAATAAAGCAGACATTGCTGCTATCAAATCTCATTCTGCCAAATTTCAGACTGATTTGGTGAATTATATACTAACCCCATTATTGCATTGTGTGGATGGTCTTAGTCAGGAAGAAAGATACACTGTTTACAATATGCATGACATCGCTAAGGCATTTACTGATTCTAAAGAAAAGATTAACGCACTCATTGCACAGAACAACAAAGAAGCAGATAAGCAATATATTGCTCACAAGATTTATGCTCAGCCTATAGGCTCATACATAATAACTACCATCAATAATCTTGTCTGTGATCTATAATCTGGAAGAATTCCTGATATCTTACATGACAGACATATTTCCAAATGGTATTGTCCACGATGTAAAACTCCTGGCTGTATTGCTATGTGCATGCAACAATCTCTAACTGTTCCTCTTGCTACAGCTAGAAATTTGGGTTTGTGACCAGGCACCCTAATACTGGTCCCTGTTTTACTTCTAAGAAATTATTCCATCAAAGATACAATGTTTGTTTCTTTACTGTCTCTCTACAGCTTTGATCCTACTACAGCTTTGTTCGACAAGCTCGCCTCTGTACATTTGATTGGGCACCTTGATAATGATGTCTACAGAGAATGCCTGAATTTGCCTCCTCTATTGGTCTTCCATCCTTTCCTGGATGCCTGGGTCACCGCACACAGACTCCTGTGCAAAGAAGCAGTATATCTACTTGTGTCGATGTGATGTATTTGATGTTATTAAACCTGTAGAGGTTATTCTCCGACAGCATCAATTGGTCCTTTTCCATGGACAATGACATCAGCACAAGCGGCATGGACTTTTGGACTCAACACTGGCTCCAGATAAACTTTACAGTCTTATCGAGAGGAGGTTCATCCGCCTGTCAACACGGATTTTGAAGACGACCTACACCTGCCCCAGTACAGTTACAAAATGGAGACTCCCCACTGTTAAAATGCAGTACAATTCTGATGGGGGAGTATTGCGTAGTTACAAGCTATATAACCTATACTTACAGAATTGAGACATGTGCTATTGATAACCCTAACTTTTGTTTGTTTCCCCACCAGAAGGCTGTTATTGGACATACCGTTATTACCCCCATTCCCTTATGAATCATGTACATCATTGATGGTAACCTGATTATCTGTTCACCCTTTCTGAATATTTGCAATATTTTAATGTACACATACATCCACTGTCACTTACATTGAAATCACTTTTAGAGAGAAAAGACACCCACCTCATCCCACATCAGCAATAATATTACTAAGGCTAATGAAGCAATCCTTTCATTGATTAATGATGGTGATATTAATGATGCATTAACTAACACTTGGTTAGAAATTACTTTCAATGGTTTTGTTATTATACAAGCATTTTTGATATTTTTCTTGGTTATTATGCTTATGCCTACGATTCACTGTCGCCAACACCGTGAGCAGCTGAGTTCTTTACAAAGCTCACGTGTCGGGTTTGTAAATGACCCCTGTTCCCAGAACTTTCCCTAGATTTGCCTGTGTTGCACTTGGAGGCAACAAGGGGATTGTTACAAGGTCCTGCACCCTTATCGGTACCCCAGAGTGCGCCATAGACAGCTAGTGTTTAGGCATATGTTATACTAACATATAGGGCTAGAACATCTACTGTACAAGAGTAGATGTCAGGATATGTATGCATATTATTGTTATACACTTTGCTTGCTAATATATATTTATTTTCTGTGTATTTCTTGCTTTCAAGATGATCAGGACATCTGTGCCCTTGTAATGACTATATATATATAAGTTGCATTGCCACCTTTTGGAGATTTGTACTACTACACTGATTTATAGTAAGAAGCTGTGCGCTTTTGTTTCACAAGTGATGACTACTACAAAATTGTATAATGATATCTTGCACTGTGGAGCCACCTCTAATTTAGCCAGTAGGGCTCATCTCTGTAACTAGAAATGTTTCTGTCTTACAGTAACCATAGTAATTATCATAGGTATATAATATGAGACACTGAGTCTTATACCTTGGAGACCCCAAGAGAAACAAAGAAACCTTGAGGAACAGGAATGTTTAGCATTGGCTCCCGGTTCGTATTGGTAAGAACTGCTTAGGGCAACTGTGATTTATCCTTTTGGTAGTAATAAACAAGTTTATTATTCTAAAGCAACGTGTCTGAGATTCCTTGCATTCTCCAATATTGCCAAGAACCTGACAGTGAGGTTTAGACCTCCTGACACTTCTATCCTCCAGGGTGTACATATTCAGGTCTCTGAGCCTGCTCTCATATCCTCTCCCTCCTTTCCACATATCATCTTCATTGCCCTCCTCTGCACCCCAGTAGCCTAATATCACACTTCAGGTATGGTCTACAAAACCACACACAATACTCCAAGTGCAGCCTTACCAGTGACTTGTAGAGGGCAAGATCACATTTCTTCACCTGGATGAAACCCCTCGCTATGCAGCCCAGCATTTTGCTCACTTTTGCAGCTGCTGTCCTGCACTGGGCAGTATTGCTCATGGTCCCTGTTACCATTACCCCTAGGTCCTTTTCCTCCTCAGTGATCCCCAGCTAACCCCCCCAAGCCAATATTCTCTCCTTGGGTTCTTCACCCCAATATGCATAACCTCACACTTCTTTGCATTAACCTAGCTGCCACCTCTCTGACCACTCCTCTAACTTGCTTAGGTCCCCTTGCAGCTGCTTTGATCTCTCCTCCATCCACCACTGCTCCCATTTTGGTGTTGTCTGAGACCAGACTTACCTTGCTCACCACCCTGTATGCAATGTCTGATATGAAGAGCCAAAATAATACTGGTCCCTGCACAGAGTCCTGTGGCACCCCACTTGTCACTGGCTTCAGAGTTGAGAGCTCCCTCCCACCAATGGTTGCAGCCTCCCACTCAGCCAGCTTGTAATCCAGTTCATCATTTTGCCCCTACCCCTACACAGTTAGCTTCCCCAAAGCTGCCCATGAGGCACCTAATTGAAGGCCTTGCTGAAGTCCAAGTAAGAACATCCACTGCATGACCTTTATCCAGCTCACCTGTCATCCAGTCATAATATTGTGTCAGGTTGGTTTGTCAAGACTTCCCAAAACAAACCCATGCTGCTTCACATCCTGGAGGATGTTGTCCTCCAGGTATGACATCAGTCTTTCCTTTAGTATTGTTTCCATGAGTTTGCACACTTTGAAGGTGAGACTTACCTGATGATATTTACCTGATTCGTCTCTTGGTCCACTCTTGTGTAACGGCACTATGTGCCATCCTCCGATCCAGTAGCACATATCTTGACTCCAGTGAGTTGCTGTAGATATCCGCCAGTGGCTCTGACAACACCTCTGCCATCTCCCTCAGTACCTTGGGTTTGGATCCCATCTGACCCTGGTGCCTTGTCTACCCTCAGTGCCCTCAGTCCCTCTGGGACTCTACTTTCCTCAATTCTTCCATCTGATGCCTCCTCTTCCCACATCCCACCCTTCCAGCCCATAGTGGTAGTAGCCCCCTTTCCTTCCATGAAGACTGAGCAAAGTATTCATTCTATGTCTCCACCTGTTCCTCCCCTTTTCTGTCCACTGCCCACCCTTTTTATCCTCACTATTGTCTCCTTGCACTTCCTTTTCTCCTGATATATCTGAAAAATTATTTCGCTTCCACGTTAATGCCCTGTGCAAATCTCAGCTCCTCTGGGTCTTGGTTTCTCTCACATTTCTGGTCACCTCTCTGGACTATCTTGCAAACTCCTCCTGTCCTCTTCCTTCCCTGTCCTCCAATACCTCTGGTGCACCTCTTGTTTTGCCCTCACCACCTCCACTACCTCGCTGTTCAACCAGTATGATTCCTTGTCTGCTCCTCTTACTCTGTGTCTTGGTGCAGGCTTCCATTGCCTCTGTAATCCCCATTTAATAATATCTCATTTCTGCTCCTCCTCCACCTCCTGCCTTATGCCCTCAAATTTCCCTTTCAATACTTCCTGCATTGTCCCAAAGTCTACCCCCTTAAGTTTACCACCGAGTTACTGATTTCTCTGGCTCACCACATCATGATATTAAACCTCACCATTTGGTGATCAATGGCAGCTAGTGGGTCCTCCACACCCTTATTTCCCTTGCTGCCTCCTTCAACAATACCAGATCTAAATTGTTCTTTAGCCTATTAGGTACACTGACCAACTGTGTCAGGAGACCCTCCTGGATCAAATCCAGAGCACTTGCTTCCTACCACTGGAGGTGACCGAAAGCTCCAGTTAACCCTCTGCAAGTTGAAATCCCTCACTATGACCACCTTCCCTTTATGCACACCTTTCTGATTTGTTCCACTAATTCTATTAAGCTTTCTCAGACTGGGATGGTGGCCTGTATACCACCCCAAACCTCAGTTTCCTGCCCTTTGACTCTAGAAGCTGCAGCCAGACTGCCTATGTTCTCCTTTTCTCTTCCTTGTGCATTTGATGCCATCCTTCACATAGACTGCCACCTCACCCGCCTCCTCTCCTTAGGTCCTTCCTGTATAACTTGTAGCCGGATTGCCAGATCCCAGTCCTGGTGCTTGGTTGCCCACATTTCCATGACAGCTGCAATATCCAACCTCTACACTGCCAAGAGTGCCTATAGCTCAGCTGATTGTTTGCCAAAGCTTCTCGCATTCAGTGAGACAACCTCCATCCTGCCCCCTTCCCTTCATCACCCTTCATCATCTCCTTCTACTCCCTCCTTTTGGCCACCCTGAGTCCTTCCTGCTAGCCTTGGTGTGTAGGCTGTGACTCCACTTTATCAGATCCTTGCCTAAGTGCTGTCCACTTGCCCTCCACTTTACCTAGCTTAAATCCACCTTTGTCACAATATACCTCCCAGTCTTTGCTTTAATACCTCCTTCCCTCTCTGCTCAGGTGCAGCCTATCCCTTGTAAACAGAATGTTATTATCCCAAGTACTGCCCCAACCACCCACAACCCTGTACCCCTTAGTTCAACACCATTCTATCAACCATGCATTCCAACTCCCCATCCTCTCCTTTCTCTCTGTGCTTATGCAGGTACTGAAGCACCTCGAGAAGGCCACAGACTCTTCAGTCTCCTTGCACAACCTTCCTAATTCCTCAGATCTCTCCCTTGTTATCTCCACATTTCCCTCTAGGTCATTTGTCCCACATGTACCAATGTGTGGTTTCCTCCTACCCTCCTTGTACACCTTAGGATTGCCTGTAGTGCCTTGTCTGTCTTTAACCCAGTATGGATTCCACCCAAATCTGACTGTGCCTCTCCTGACTGACCCATCTAACCCTTGAGTATGGAATCCCCAAACACCAGTACACCCCTCCTCTTTCCTTGTGCCTGCCACCACCACCCCCACCCAGGTTCTCATTCCCAGGGCCACTCAAGGCAGTGCTCTTGCCATTTGCCCCAATATCTTCCCTCCTGCCCCTCTCAATTGAGACCCTTCCCTCCTCCTGTTTGACTGCAACATTACCTCTCCTCCTCACCTCTCCGAGTATTACCCTCCCCATGCCATGCCATGCTCAATTCTCCACTAGTAATGCCCATCACCCCCTCCTCTTCATAAGTGCTATCCTTGTACTAATCTTTCCTGCATCCTCTTCCCCATGTGTCGCTAGAACAGCAAACATGTTCCTAGCCTCTTTGCATTATTATGTGTTTCTCCTCCCTGCCTACTGCCTCTCCTCTTTTACTAGGCCCTTCTAGAGTAAACCCTTCATCAGCTGGCTTCCTATCTAGTTTCCCCACCCTGACCCCTCCTTGACCACTGTTCCTTCTCTGTAGTTCCCTGATACTTTCAGAAGTCAGACCTTCTACCAACACAACCCTCCCTCACCCCTCAACCTCCCCAGCTCCTGTAAGCAACTGAACCTCTTCCTCAAGTCTTCTTAGCCTGTGGCATATTGAGCACCCTCCCAACCTCCACAGTATGTTCATCCACACTGCTGCCATGCAACCATTGCACTCCACAATCCTATCCATGGTTCACACTACCTATACAGGACAGAGAAATACAGTCTCTGTATACTGATTGCAGTTGTTTACGAACACAATTACAAACCCACCAACATTATTCCCAAGTCTCACAAACACATACAGTCCAGAAATTAGATGTTTGCCCCAGGTCCTCTTTAGGCCCTCTCCCCAGCTTTTAGTGGGGCCATTGTGCAAAACACACAGCCACAAAAACCTTAAAGCTAAATTTAAAAGACACAGCCACCGAAACCTTTAAGCTTAATTCGAAAAACACAGCCACAGAAACCTTTAAGTTAAATAAAAATAGCAAAACTTACAAAAACGTCTCCACACTAACTCTCTCCACAGCAAGTAGAATTAACTTATCATTCTCTCCAGCAGTTTGATGGCTCTGACAGAATTTAAAGGTTTTGTGGGTTTGCAAGCCTGGGCATGTCCGTTCAATCCCTCCAGCCACAGAAACCTTTAAGCTAAATTTCACTTTGAGCTAAATAAAAATGTATAAAACAATAGCAAAACTTACAAAATGCTCTCCACACTAACTCTCTACACAACAAGTAGAATTAACCAATTCTTCTCTCATGCAGTTTGATGGTTCTGTCAGAATTTAAAGGTGGTGTGGGTGGGCAAGTCTGACATGTCCTGTTCAATCCCTCCATCTACAGAAAACTTTAGGCTAAATTCCACTTTTAAGCTAAATTAATATATATATATATATATATATATATATATATATATATATATATATACACACACACACACATATATATATATATTTATCAATAGCAAAACTTACAAAATCCTCTCCACACTAACTCTCTCCACAGCAAGTAGAATTAACTAATCCTTCTCTCCTGCAGATTAAAAACAATAGCAAAACTTGCAAAAATCCTCTCCACACTAACTCTGTCCACAGCAAGTAGAATTAACTAATCTTTCTCTTTCTCCTTCCCTTACTGTGGAATAAACATAAAAAAAACTTGAGTTAGCCTTCCCTTAAAATTGTCCATATTCAAAATGCTATTACATTCCTTGAAAGTCTTGCAATTGTTTCCCTAATGTCCTGTATTGAGTGCTTGGGCCAGTTGCCAATACGACCCCTAGCTGCCCTTCCCTAGTTCTTCTCTATATAATTCTATGTTTTGTACCCTTCTTACTCTCTTCACATGATTTCTGTGCATATATTTTATATCTTTGCTTGTATATTATGCATGCATTTATTGTATTTAATTGCTGTTCATATTTTGTATTAGCTGGTCACTCCTACCTCATTTTATTCTGCTGTCTAGCAGTTGCATATCCTTCTATTATGTACTTAGCTACATTGTTGGATTGATAGTGTACAGTTTACTTATCCAGGTCCACCTTGCAAATGAGTTCACCTCAATGGTGTTTTGCCTGGTAAAATAGAGATTGATTGATTGATTGACTAATTGACTGATTGATTGACTGGCATGCATAATCTTAATGGACCTTTTCTCTGGACCTGGGTCTAGTCCAATATCCCTACTGAGAGCCAATTATATCCATAACACATAATTCATTAATTTATTAAACAATGGGCTTATCTTTATTTGCTTAGATTTCTTTTTTTATGTAGTACTTTTTGCTCCCCTTGCAAACTCCCACCTTGCTCAGCAATGGGAGACATAGCTGAGTCTCCCTTTGGGCTTGGTGCTACCACCAAGCCTCCACTAGGTGGAAGCCAAGAGCCAAGGAGACTCCAGCTACCTCCCAGGAGAGGAGAGTTGCCTGCTGGCAACTAGATCCAGCTCCTCACCTCCCCCACAGCTGACCCATAGCAATCCAAGATCATTTCTGAACTCAGCCAGCATGGCTTGAGGTGTGTCATCCAGTGCTTCAACTCCTCAGTGCCACTGGGCCAGCTATTTGTTTAGATTTCAATTGTAGTTTGAGCTTGTTAAAGTAATATCTCCTTTTGACTGTGTCAATTTCTTTTTGGCCTATTTTACTGTTTGAGCATATGCTTTCAGAAAGTTGGAATAATTGGGCTAGTGTTAGAATAGGATTGGCTGGGAATATGTCAGTATGTCAGACACATTTAGGCTTAATAAGAGGATTCAACAAGGGTGTTTGTTCAATATTTGTATGGATAGTCTTTTAATAACTCTGGAGTCCATTCCCTCAGACTCTCTGAAAATTGGTTTATCAGCTGTTGCTGCTTTGGTATATGTGGATGATTTATTTCTCTTTTCATTACTCAATCAGGTCTACAAAGAAATTAGATTCCCTGGCAAATGGGTCATGAGATTTTGCCATTTAGTTAATTGTAACAAGAGTCAGGTTATAATCCTTAGTGGAGGAAATTTTTCCATAAGATAAAATGGAATCTGGGGATCTTGTTATTCATACAGTAAACAAATATGTCTATCTATGTTTAACTTTTGCAGCAAATGACCCCTGGCCTTCCCATATTTCTGAAGTTATGAGCAAAGTAAAAGAATGTTATTAGGTTTAATGAAATTTAACAATATATATGGTGGTCTTCGTAAGACCTCTGATCCAAGCAACCTCTTCAAAACTGAACCCACAATCATTTTTGGTGTTGTACTCTGGGGTCCCTATAAGATATCTGAATTAGAAAAATTTGATCCAGTTAATTAAATCTCCTTTAAGCCATAATTCATCCCTTCCACAGTACCTCATATATTTGAGCAGAATTTGGCTTAAATAGTTATAAAACAGTAGCACATTCCCCAACCAAGTGTTATTGGATAAAATACACAAGGATTTTAGTGAGGGCCTGGTGAGGCTCTGTCTCGAAGAAAAGAATATGGTAGCAGATAGAGTGTAGACATTCTCCATGGCTACGCTACTGTATGTCTACTTCCTGTTGGAACATTATCTGCTAGGCTATCTGCTTAAGTATCATAGAAGGGAATTACTATTAGTCTTGGATGCAAGCACTATGTAAAGAAGAAAATTAGTGACAACACCCACAAGGAGTAATGCAGTTCTAGATCTGATATTCACAAATAGTGATAGGGCTATGGGTGTCAAAGTAGGAACCAACTGGGTCACAGTGATCATAACACAGTATGGTTTAGGGAAAAAGTACTGTAGACTCCACACACTCCAAACTGAAGGTTCTTACTTCAGGATGGCAGACTTCACAAACATGAAGGCCTGCTTAAGAGACAATCTTAGTAACTTGACAGAAGGGAGCATTGAGGAATATTGGACAACGCTGAAGGATGCAATAACAATGGTTACATCACAGTGTGCCCTTTAGCTTAGTAAGAACAAAGGAGGAAAAACCTACTATGGTTTTCCAAGGAGGTGGCAACCATGGTGACAGAAAGCACATAGCCACAGAAAGTTAGGGGAACAAGGCAGACAAAACAGAATATAAACAGAAACTAAAAGAGATAGGAAAGTGATAAGAAATGCAAAGGCTCAAACAGAGGTTAGGATAACTCAGGAAGTGAAAAGGGTAACAAAACCTTCTACAGGTACATACGTGAAAAGGACTGACAAACCACAGAGCAAGATGGGGAGAAGGAAGAGACACTCAATGAGTACCTCTGCTCAGTCTTCACACAGGAAGCAGATGGTAACGGACAAACAATAGGCATAAAGAAGTGTCCAATTGAAGGAATAGACATGGGTCCCTTCACAGAGGAAAGGGTCCTGGAGGAAATAGACAAGTTAAAGGTAGATTAAGCTATGGGGCCAGATGGGATACATCCAAGAATAGTAAAGAACTGGGAGGGAACTGGCAGCCCTCTTAGCAGTGCTCTTCAACAAATCATTAAGGAGCAGGGAGGTGCCGGAGGATTGGAAGAGTGTAACAGTAGTACCACTCCACAAGAGTGGAAGCAAGGAACAGCCACGGAACTACCATCTGGTTAGTCTAACGTCAGTCATGGGAAAACTGATGGAGTCCCTGCTGAAGGAAAGTATCATAGTTTTTGGAGCAACTTGGTCAGCTCAACAAAATCAACATGGTTTCATGGCAGGAAGTCCTGCCAGACAAACCTGGTTGATTTTTTAATTGGGTCACCAAAACAGTGGATCAAGGTGGGGCAGTGGATGTGGTATACCTGGACTTCAGCAAAGCTTTGACTCCATTCTGCACAGGAGACTAGCCAAAAACTGGAGAACATGGGAATTGAGCCTAAGGTTACAAATTGGGTCAGAATCTGGTTACATGGGAGAACTCAGAGAGTATTAATAAATGGCACTCGGTCTGTGGAGGGAGGATGACTAGCAGGGTCCCGCAGGGTGAGTTCTAGGGCTGATCCTCTTTAACATATTCATTAGTGTCATTGTGGATGAACTGGAGGAAAGGTGTGCCTATTTGTAGATGACACCAAAATTGGCAACTAGAGATGCAGCGAATTTAAAATCTGCTGGCGAAGTGAGCGATGGAGTTGCCACTTCATTCAGCACTTCACTATGTGGAGTGCCCCATAGAAAGAGCTCACTTTGCCTTGTTATTATTTCACATTGTCATTCCACCTTAAACATGAAGTAAGGTGGAGTAACATAATATTGGCAGCATCCCACCCACATAGTCAGCAGAATGAATGTATATCCCCAAAGTGCTACTGTCTTGTGTCCAGAAAACTCCCCAGTACTGATGAAGTGAAATGAAAGTGTAACAAGAAATGCAAAATCTCCCAGAATTAATGGTGCACTCAGACATGTGTGCAGTGTAACAACAGTTTAACAGTGTAATTCGAGTTGGCACTTCACTATGTGGAGTGCCCCATAGAAAAACTCACTTTGCCTTGTTATTATTACTTCACGTTGTCATTCCATAAGCATGAAGTGAGTGGAATAACAACAATATTGGCAGCATCCCACCCACAGAGTCACCAGAATTAATGGGCATCCCCAAATGCTACTGTCTTGTGCCCAGAAAATTTCCCAGTTCTGATGAAGTGAAATCAGAGTGTAACAAGAAATGCTGTCTCCCAGAATTAATGGTGCCATGCAAATGCACAGACAGAGTAAGATTGCGCTGCACCCTCAAGGGATGCATACAAAAAGGCACAACAACACCTAACCAGTCCTCACAAGTCACAAATCCAAATCTGAAAGGAATACATTTTCCAGTTGGAGGATTAGTGCATGGCAGTAACAATCCACTACCAGTAAAGATAACACAAAACAGTATAAAAAATCAAGCAAGTGCGGTGGATAGCAGGTTCACACTGCTGCAATTACTCTTGTAACACAATAAAAGGTGTATGATTTAATGGCATGCATTGCACACACACACTCACGCGCCCACTCAAGTAATGTAGCAAATTGAAAACTTTAGTAATATAACCAAATGTTTTAGACAGACAAATTGTACACTGCTGCACCACAACAATCAGCAAAAATGTCAAGAATTACTAAAAATATTACTGTGTGTACATTAACACAGTTATACAAGAAAATATAACCAAAATAGAAAGACTGCCTTTTCTCCCAGTTAATCTACCTACTCTACAAATATGTCCTGCCACCAAAGCACACTTCACAGTACACAGACTGATCATTCTAAATTAACATCCAAAATCCACACAATAATAAACACTCAATGATATGAGCACAGAAGGGTTTCCTACAAATGATGTACTAAATTTTGAGCAAAAATATTACTCAAAAGGCATTTTAAACAGCTTTTAGAGGTTTTGAATCACAGAGCTCTGAGAGCAAACTGTTTCCAACTACCTGCACACACACCCAGGCCAGAACTAAGGCTGTGCCGAATAATCTAGAGCCCATGTGACCTGCAATTCTATGAATAACTGCAGAATTTCATTTGGAGCTCAATTACGAAGTGATGCGAATTACATTAATTTCAAAGTACTTCACCTAAAATTGGGGAGAAGTGGTTTGGTGAAGGTGGAATAATGCAAAGTCATTGGTTTCAATGGACTGCATTACTCGATATGAAGCTAAGTACTCCGCTTCACATTGTGGAGCTCTTCATGGATTCCATGTTGCTCAGTGAATCACTTCATGGAGCAAATTGGGATCACTTCACCCACCACTATTTACAGCACTGTAACTAACATGCTGTGCGGGAAGGAACCAAATGCCTATGGCTGTACTTCCCGATGAGCTGTAGCTCAAAACTCCCCAACTTAAGAACACTTATTAATGAGTACAATGGTTGAGTGGTGAAGCCTGGAGAGATACTACAAACATGCTTACAATATATGCAAGTAACTCTTAAAAAATGAATGTTCTGATTCATGACATGATCGTGAATCATGATTTGTGACTGCATTTATGACTGTGATGATGAAAGAACGTGATTCGATTGTCAACGGTGTGAGATAACCAATATGGAGCTGTATTGGGAATACGAATGCCTACTGCTGTACTTCCCGATGAGCTGTAGCACAAACTCCCTGACTTAAAATGGTCATTAATGAGTATAATGGAGGGTGGTGAAGCCTGGACAGATACTACAAAACATGCTTACAATACATCCAAGTAACTAGTCAAAAATTAATGTTGTGATTCGTGATGTGAATCGTGATTTGTGACTGCATTTATGACCGTAATGGTGAAGAACATGATTTGTATCACGAGTGACTCGTGATGATGGTCCTGACTTAAATCACATATTAATGAGTCAATGTTCATGCAGAATTATGCACCACACCTGTTCAGTACTCTGAAGGGAAGCCAAAGAAACAACTGTGACTTAAGTTACAGATGGAGATTGGGCCTTAAAGAGATGCAAATGCACAGACAGATTAAGGTTGCACTGCGCACTGAAGAGATCCAGGCCTTAAGGCACAACACCTAACAGTGCTCACCATCGAAGTTCAAATCTGGAAAAGAATATCTTTGCCGGTTGGGGGCGGGCTGCGGGGAGGGTAGTGTACTGCACTTCTGTAGTAACAGTCACTAGTACTAGTACCAGTAAAGATACCACAAAGAAGTACAAAAATAACACAGCTGCAGTGGATAGCAGGTTCACATTACTGAACTTATGTGTGTCTGATTTGATGACACGCGACACACACATACACACACACACTAAGTAATGTATAGCAAATTGAAAACTTCAGTAATATAACCACGTATTTTAAACAAACTAAAATTATGTGCTGCTGCACCACAACAATCAACAAAAAATGGCAAGAATTATTGAAAATATTACTGTGTACATTAACACAGTTGTACAAGAAAAATATCACCAAAACAGAAAGCACTGTCTTTTCTCCAAGTTAATCTACCCACACCACAGATACACCTCCCCAAAGCACACTTCCACTGTCTCACAGTACAGAGACTGAATGTTGTACATGAACATTCAAAATCCACACACAAACATTAAATGCTTGATGATATGAGCACAGGAGGGTTTCCAATGATCAATGAACTAAAGTTTCAGCAAAAAAATTACTCAAAAGGCTTTTTTAGCTGCTTTTAGGAGGTTTGAATCGCAGAGAGCTCTTAGAACAGATTGTCTCCTACAGCTTCCTACACACACTATCCCTAACTGAGGCTGTGCAGAACAATCTAGAGCCCATGTGACTTGAAATCCCATGAATCACTGCAAAATTCACCTTTGGAGCTTAAAACAAGGTGAAGTGAGGTGAAGAACATTGTTGTCAATGTACTTGCCTTAAGAATTGGTGGAGTAGTGGTTTGGGAAGGCAGAGTAATGCAAAGTCATTGTTTTCAATGGACTTCGCGTTATATATAACATGAAGTACTCCACTTCACGTTGTGGAGCACTTATGAAATTTATCCTCCACGAATCACTTGGCAGGGTGAATTTGGACTCTCACTTCACCCATCTCTATTGGCAACAGGGTAGACACAACAAAGGGACAGCAAAGCATGGAAGTTGATCTCCGAAAATTAGAGGTGGTCCAAGACCTGGCAATTGAAATTCAATGCTAAAAATGCAAGGTCATGCACCTGGGAAAGAGTAACCCAGGAAACTGAACTCAATGGGAGGGCAGAAGCTGGTCGCTACCAGGCTGGAGTGAGACCTAGGGTGATCATATCAGATGACCTCAAAGTCAGTAGACAATGTGAAAAGGCATCACTAGAGGCTAGTGGTATCCTGGGATGCATAGGGAGCAGCATCATGAGCAGAAGGCATGAAGTAATCATGCCCCTGAATCAGAGTCTGGTCAGGCCTCACCTGGAGTACTGTGTCCAGTTCTGCAGGCCACACCTCAGGAAGGACATAGATAGGCTGCAGACAGTACAGAGAATAGCAATAAAGATGGTGCAGGGCTTGCATCAGAAATCGTCAGAGGCAAGACTGGATGACCTCAAATTATACTCCCTAGAACAATGCAGGAATCATGGGGACATGATAGAAACATTAACATACCTTAAAGGCAACAACAGGGTGCACTTGCAGAACCTCTTTCAGGTAAAGGACTACAGCATGACTACAGGACAGAATCTTTGACTTAAGGGGAGGAATGCTCAGAAGCAATACAAAGGAAATTCTTCTTCACAGACCTTGTGAAACAATGGAATAACCTGCCAGAGGGGTTGTGGGAGCCAAGACAGTGGGGAATTCAAGTGGGCATGGAGACACACTGTGGAATACACAAGCAGGCAGCTAAGTAGGGGGAAGAAGCCAAGGGCAGACTTCATGGATCGTACAGTCCCCATCTGCGACAACTTCTATGTTTCTATGTAGAACACAGAATCAGGCTTTAGATCTGGATGCTAGCACAAAATCAAGGTTTTCCCCATGGCATGCTTCTCATGAGGCCTGGATTGGATTCATATACGATTTGGACCACATTTGAACCCAAAAGAACTGTTTTATGAATCACAAGTTCAAAACTTTTCCCAGTAATGCCCTTGTAGCAAGAATTTGCAGACTTACCTAAGTTTCCTGGGGCCCTTGTTCTAGCTTGGAGAGTCACAGAAAACTTAGAGCATGTGATATTTAAATGTACACGGTATGAGAAACTTTGAACTATTGAGATATACAGTATTTTTGCAGAATTAAGTGAACTTTCAGTTGATACACTAAACTTTGTTCTGACTGTGAATGACAGTTATTATTACGAATTTGCTAGCTACTTTTACATCATTAAAAGGATTAGGAAGGAAACCCTTTGTAAATGTGTGAAAAGGCTGGTAAAGTTTTATATATATATATATATATAAAATGGGCTTTTTTTGCTGAGCTCTGATTGGCTGGTACCCCTGCCAAGGGGTACGATAACTTTCAATAGATGCCCAGCAAATAAAAATTCAACACAAGTGCCTCTTCACCCATTCAAGTATCTTTGTGCTCAGTCTGCTTGCCCATTGGTTGACAGCATGCATTCAATTTGAAAATGACCACCATTTTTTCTCACTTAGCGAGATACTGCCCTACCAAGACTCCATAACTCATTACCATCTGCAACAAGAAACTGCACATCAATCTCTGCTTGGCTCGCTTATCACTGCAGGTAATAACTATCTTTCTCCTGTTGTTCTGTAGGACACTGAAAATGATCCTGCCCTCCTTAGTATGCCATAGTAGCAGCTTCTAGTAATGGATTGCTGACTGCCACGTCGTTGCGACTTACTGTACAGTTGGCTCTCATGATTACCTGACCACTGTGAAAGTCTTTGATCAAATGTCTACCCATCCCCTGTCATCAGTTTCCCCTGCTCATCGTGCGCTATATACAAAAGGCGTCTGCTGCTGTCTTTGATGCTGCAATTGTGACTGCCTTTCCCACGGCAATCATGGCGCTGTCAACTCCGCACTTAAATTCTTCTAGTCGGGTTCAAATGTCTGCACGTATGGAAGGCAGAGTACACTGACCAAGACTTTCTGTTGCCTTTTTCCCAGCAAGGTAAATGATGCGCCACATAATTACTTTCTGTATTGCCCAACTCGATCATTTCTAGTACTGCTGATCATTAGCAGGAGGGGCTAGGGACTGTTTGATTAATGTTGTGGGCAAGGGTGCAGAGGTTTGATTCTCAGCAGTATGGTTTGAAAGATTTCAAGCACTCTGAACTCGGTTCCTGTCCACCTTGCAAGAGCATCCATACATTTAACCGTTAACAAATATAAAAGCACATACAGTTGTGGCTAAAATAAATTTGGGCTTTAAAATGTTAGAGTAAGTTCAGTCATCATAAGACACTGCTAACCCCAGAGCCAGCAGTGCCCCCAATGGTTAACTTTGCTAAAAATGCACTTGAGTAGCTCTCAATTACATAGCACAGAATGGCGGTACCAGAGTTAATTGACCCACAATTTCATAAATTTAACAACATTAGAAAAAAAAGTTCAACACTTTTAACATTTTAAATAGTGGCAGTAGCGCATTGGTGTGTTAACCGATACTCCAACACACTCCCCTCTAACTGCAGCCCGCTTGTCGAACAGAAAACAAAAATCTTTTTGTTGTTGAAAAACAAAACTACCTCCTCATAGCTTGTAGCAGAGTAACCGTGTTCAGATCACCTTGTAAACATTGCTGTCGGGTCGCTTGGACGAGATGATCGAGTCAGAGGAATCGGATGCCCAGCTGTCTCAGTGCTGCTGATCTGGGTTATGGGATGTGCAGCAGATCAAGTACGAAATTCCACCAGGCAGGTAAGACATGGTGCTGCCCTGCAGGTCCCTCTCATCCACTGGCATGCTGCATCAGTGCAGGTGTTGTTGGTTCATGGAAAAGGGCATGCTGCCACATCTTTGGTCAGGTTCTTCAGTTTGTTCAGAGTCACGATGATGCTGTCAGGAAAGGTATCGTGAGAAAAAATAAAACAACCAAGTCAGTGATCAGAAGGGTATATACTGTAGAATACTTGCATTCTAAAGCAGGAGGAGGAACTATTTTATGACAAAACTTATTTTAAACTAATTTTTAGGGCCAATTGTTTTATTTATTTATTTTACAGTGCACATTTCTAAGTGTAATAATACCCTCCAGGGTGGGAGGTATTGTGCTATACGGACCTTCCAGGGGCTATAAGGCGCAGGCGGGCCTCATTACACCCTGGCAGTCCGGTATAGCACAATACCGCCCACCCTGTCAGGTATTATTGCTTACATATATATATATATAAGAGGAGACAGGTAGCACGGAGTGCTACCATAGTTAGGGTTGATAGCCACATTTAAGGATAAAGGGTCAAATTTTGCACATTAATAACTTTGCCACTGTTCAACAGATTTGCATGAAATTTGGAATGCACAATTGAGCATGATAGGTCTTGGATCTGCCAACCTTTGTACTGGTCGGATATACAGCTGCAGAGTTATTACGCGACAATGAAATGTGCAATTACGTTTTTGCAAATTATTTGCTCTTACCTACAGGTCACATAGTTTGTGTGACCAGTCCAACAACTTCAGGGAACATGTGGCAGGGTTCCCGATGTTCCTTGAAAGATTTTGTGAAAAATATTAAACAGTTCAAAAGTTATTCAAAAACAAGTTCCCATTATAAGTCAATAGGAAAAGTTAACAAAAAGTGCAACACTTTCTGCAAATGCACTTTTTAGTGTCACAAATAGCCCTAGTAGTGTCACAAATCTGCCATTTTGTTTTCAGTTACTGATCAGAAAATGCTTGGCATTTAAAATTGGGACCCTCGAGGGACACAATTCTTTCTGTGTTCACCTAGTCGGACCATGAGGGTGCTAGCCATGTCTTCATTTTGGAGTAAAACAACCCAGAAATATGTTTTTCAAATTTCTGAAACAGTAGTGTTGCAAAGTAGTGTCACACCTTCAACAGTTTCGTGGCAAGTTTTGTGAAAACTGTTGCAAACTGTGAAACTACTTTTCAGACTATGGCCAAAATGACAGGAGTTCTTTGCCACCCTGCTGCAAAAGAACAGTTTGGTCTTTGGGCTGAATTTTGGAGGAAGGCAGCCAACATCTCACAAATGTGCCTTTTGGTGGTTTGGTGAAAAATATTGCATGACTGCCAAGTAACAGTACTCTGAATTTGTTTTTTCCCATAGACTAACATGGTGGCTTATGCCGTGCCTTCCGGGCTCATATCTTGAAAACAATACGAGATACAGATTTTTGTTGCGATTTACATAGCCCTATGGGCTATGTTACAGAAAAAAAATAGCCAGGAAAATCATGATTTTTGTGAAATTAAAATTTTTCTATGTCATGCAGTTGCTGAGATATTAGCAATTAAGTACTTCCAATGCTCGTTTTAAGCTCCGATGCCGATTACAATGCATACATTCTCTGTGCACATTGTGTTTCTCTATGACCTGTTCAGCAAAAACAGGGTGTACACTTCGTTACTGTTACAGTTATTGTTTCCACTTGCATTTATGTCCCGTTTGCATTACTGCTCACGTGTACGTCACCGTGTGCGCGTTACCGCTGCGTTGTCATTTTGAGCTTGCGTTTTGTTACTGTTACCACTTGCATTTCTACTACTGTTTCTGTTTTTGTTTTTGTTTGCATCACTGTGCACATTGCCATTTCGTTTCTGGCAACCCTTTGGTTTGCATTTCCGTTACTCTTTTATTTTGCATCTTTCTTGCTGTTACTGTTACCTTTTGTGTTTGCAATTGCATTACCGTGCCCATGCGCATTACAGTTTGCATTTCCATAGCGCTTGCATTTCTTTTTGCGTTTCTGTTTCCTTTGCTGTTATTGCTGTTACCATTACCATTTGGGTTTACAATTGCGGTACTGTGCCCGTGCACATTTTGGTTTCGCGTTTCCATACGTGCTTCTGTTCCGTTCCATTTCTGTTTCCTTTGGCATTATTCTTCATCTTAACTTTACCATTTACCTTACAATTGTGGAAATCGCGTTCGTGCACATTACGGTTTGTGTTTACGTACCCTGCGCTTTGCATTTCTGTCCCTTTCGCTTTCTTTTGCTGTGACACTTAACATTTCAATTTAAAATACAGCTGCCATCACTGTTCACATTACCAGTTGATTTCCATACGTACTTCAGTGTCTGTTTGCATCATTGTTTGCTTGATGTCACTTTGCGCTTGCATTTCTATTAACGTTCCTTTACCATTTACATTTCTGTTACCATATGCGCCACTGTTGGTGCTTCTGTTTGCATTGCTGTTCCCATTACTACGTCACAAGACATCATGTGGTGGAGCGTGGGGACCAAAGGGCCAACACTCCCGCCGCTGCATTACATTCATTATTTCTCATCATCATTCTCAAAAGAGAAATTAGAGGCAAAAACTCCATTTAATGCATCAGTTAGGGTTGTTCCACAGAGACAAAAGTAAGGAAATTCAGTGTTAGGGTTGAAGCTCCCCTTGGTCCTCAGCCCACCCCCAACTGGCATCAGGGTGGCGTTGGCGTGGTCAGTCCTAACTCTCATCCCATTCTCCTATTCCTCAGCTTTTACACATGTGATGGGGTAGAATTGGGCTGATGACCCCAGTGTGCACCCTGATGCCAGTTGGGGGTGGACTGAGGGATCCAAGGGGCTTTCAACCCAACACCAAATTTCCTCGCCTTTGTCACTGTGAAACAACCCTAACTGATGCATTAAACAGAGTTTTTTGCCTCTAATATATAGATATCAATGTGTGTATTGTATTTTTAACTATATTTATGTGTTTGTTGATTTTAAGCTGTAATGGCATATTGCCGAACAATAAAGCTTGTGAACCTGAACAATATCAACCAGATTAATATAAAATACAGTCACAGCCAAAGATATGGTCAGCTGTTTCCAGATATTTTGTGATATTTACAAAGCGATTCTCTCTGGTGGCCCTACTGTGGAACAGCAAGTAGTGAACTTCTCTAGAGATACCACATAAATTTCATGAAACACAGTATCTAGTCATGTCTTTGACTGCAACTGTACACATTTGCAAACTCAGGTAACATTTTGCTTTTGCACAAAATGTGTTAATCAGTGGCAGACCCATACTAATGAATAGCTATTCTCCCTTCTCACTTGAAAAAGGCATTCAAAGGGGTGTCCCTAGACATTCTGCTTTTGCCATTGCCATACAACCACTGTCTGTAGCTCTGATAGAGAGAAAGGGACAGAGAGGAGAGAGAGAGAGAGAGAGAGAGAGAGAGAGACAGAGAGAGAGAGATAGAAAGAGGAGAAATAGAGAGCACCAGGTATAATGTAAGTTTGTGTGGTCATGCAGGAATTTTGCACAAAGTTTTAGGTTACAGATTTGCTTGTGTGACTGTGCAATACACCAAAGACCCTAGATCCTGCTATACAGGTGCTCCTAGCATTCTTTTGGGTCTCCGTGCTCTGGGTAAACCACAGTAAAACAGGAATATTACCACTGATAAACACAGTGTCACCACCATCATTATAGTCAGAGGGCTTAAACTCTCCTGATGGAATCACATATCTTGGAATAAGACTTAGCCAGTATATTGCTCCTCTATATTCTGCAGACTTTGCTACTTTCCTGGCTGATCTTTGATCTGAATGTGACCATTGGATGCTGTTGCAAACTACTTGGGTGGGCAAAGTTGACATCAACATGATTAATTACTTCTTCAAAGTGTTGCATTTTCTGTCACACTTGCTGATCACCTTTCCCACTGCTTGATTCTGCAAACTAGTTTTCCAGATTGGACATTTCCTATGAGAAGGTACATTTTCCCAGTACAGCAGATCTACATTCACAGCACACTGAACAACGGAGGGGTTAGGGCATATCCAGGTTGCAGGGATACCGTCTTACATTTGTAAGAGTCCAAACACTGATGGTTTTCTCCTCCAGGACAGGACTACCTGCTATGGATGCAGATGGAGGCCACTGAGGGGTATCTTACTAGCACTGTTTTTAGTCTCTCTGCTGATTAGAAACTTAAAATCTCATTGCACCACTATATGTTAACTTCAGTTCATGGCTATATAAAATGAATAAAAGTTTGAAAAACTAGTTGACCCTTACCTATGCCCTTTTCTTAAAGACTGGTGTACTGCTTAAAACTAATATTAGCTTTTAAAAGCAGTCAGCCATTTCCTTTTATCTGAGGTACTTTTTCTGCTCCTTTTGATTAATTAGAAGATTGTGTACCTGATGTTAGTAGGCATGCTGTATGGAACAGCACTCTCTCTCTGGCAGCTGACATATTTAGCTCTGTTCCACCCATCACATCATCAGCACTGGGACCTCACTAACTGTGACATCACTGCTGCTTAGGAACAGACACTCAGCTGCTACCAGAACTGTCACATGTGATGTAACTGTTAATGAGATCACAGTGCTGATTATGTAGTGGGGAACTAGAGATAGATAGTCAGCTGCAAGGCTGAAAGCTATTCCATATATCTAGCACAATATTATCACATGCAAAACTTTCTAATGATCAAAAGGAAAAGAAAATATTTCAGAAATAAAAAGTTACAGCTGACTACTTCTTAAAATGTGTATCAGTTTCCTATCTATTTTGCTTCTGCTTGCTCTTAACTTTGGAAGTACTATTCACTAACGGCTCAAAAACAAAATACTTTTTGTTTTAATTTCTGATTGACTTCCTGTTAAGCTAATCATGAGTGAAAAAAAGCTTGTGTTTTTAGTATATTTTTTCTGGCTTTTTCCATTCAGCATGCATGCTCTGGCAGTTTTAAAACATGTATAATTGTTTTATTTGTCCTTGTTCCATAACAAAACAACATACAGTCCTATTTTTTTAACCAGGAGAAACACACTAAGCTAAAGCTTGTTTACAGGTGCAACCTGGGAGCACAAGAAGTTAAGTGACTTGCTCAGGGTCACAAAGTACGCAAGTGGGAGCTGTGAGATTCAAACCCAGGTGTTCAGGTTTGCAGATCAGAGCCTTAAACCACTGTGCTATACTACTTCTATTGGTGGCTATATGTCATTGTTGGGCAGGTACATATCAATCGAGCATACCCAACCCACACAGCTCCACAGCTGTGGACAGGCACATGATGTGCAGTTTCCACTAAACCCCCTTCTGCAGGGTCCCTGTCAGAGGCCCCACCCCACCCCAGCCCACTGTTTCATGGAGAGTGAATTGAGAGACACAGGTGGATATCCAGTAGGATGCCCAACTAGGGTTCCAAAGTGGATACCCTGCTCCACATGAGCAGGAGATTCTTGGAAGGGAAGGGTGCAAAATGGTAAAAGTATGGCCAAGTGCCCAAAATGTATACCCTGAGCCCTCCCTGTCAGCTCAGTGGCTGGGGCAGCACAGTACAGGGATTCTATGTCCTGCTGCAGCCAGTGAGTGTTTTGGGTGGCATGCAAAGATACGTCAGGGACCCCACTGCCATATACTACCCCCTTGCCCAGCACTCCATGCCTTTGAGAATGGCGGAAGTATGGGTACATGTTCAGAAATGCCCCACATCTACCATGCACATAGCCACATGGCTGGCTGTTTGATCCAGTGTGGCAGGGACATGCATCCATTTTGTGAATGCTGCCAGTGTGTGGCACTCAGTCGTAGGGTTGCCTACTTGCCACAGATCCATGGCACAATGGAAATCACACATTAATAAATAGATTCCATTGTGAGCAAATATCCAACAAACTTGAACGTTTCAGGTTTTAAATCAATATATTATTTCATTGTTCGTGCACAAAAAGTGTTTTAATGGAGGGTATTTTACAGTATGTACACTCAAGACTTGACAGTGCTGAAACTACTATAATGATTGTTTTAAAATTGCCAGTTTTAAAACCTGAGGTCCTATGATAGTCATGATATAAACTGACAGAAACAGAGGTATTGACACAAACATTTACTCACTTCTAATAGTGCTACTATTATTATAGGGACAAGGTATCCCTATAGTTAGGGCTAACTCAGCTGTTTGTTAAACCCCTATAATTGCACAATAATAACACAACCATCCCATATGTAACCTGAAATGTAGCTTGTACATTTTTGGGCCCAGGATCTACACATCAGGAGCAATTCTCTAACTACGCTCATATCACACACATAGAGCACATGCTGCTCTGCACCTGGGTGGCCATGCATAGGCCAGCATTCACAAATTCTAACTGTTGGACTGTACCCCTGTCTTCTGGCACCCAGCTGCACAGCTGATGAATGTGGTGGAGTGGGGATGCAGTGGGGCATCCAGTGGGATTCCTGTACTGGGTCCCATAGTGGATCCCATCCATGCCTGTCAAAGGGATACCATGAGGTTGCATGCCCTGCAGTCATTACACACCGAATTTGCCAAAATGGCCACCCCAGCCCACCCAAGCAGCATGGTAGGCTGGGGCAATGATGCAGGGGCCCAGTGCTGGCACTGCTGTGTGGTGCCCAATGCAGGCGTGTGTGTAACTGAGCAGGTTGGTTATGGAAGGGTTCCCCCTTATAGAGTTTACCTACACATCTCAATTCAGCATGACCCAAAACATCACTCCTCTATGGACCTCCGAGGACCACTACCAGGCTCTTCCACATCAAATTAACTTCCTAAAATGAGGTTTTAAATTACTTTAACCTCAAAGAACATGGCTCACCCAGGCACGACTCGAGCCCCATTTTTAAAATGGGGAGCCCTGCACTTGCCACTCCAGTCAGGGATCTGATCAACAGATCCTTCATCAAGAGAATAGTCCCCACAAAATGGAAGTCAGCCATAGTCATCCCTATTTATAAGGGGATCAACTGCTGCAGTTGAAAACTATAGGCCCATCTCAATCGTTTGTCACCTCACTAAAGTACAGGAATTAATTCTTTACAATAAGCTATATAACTGCCTAGAACAACACCAACTTCTGTCCACCAGCCAACATGGGTTTGAAAAAATCACAGCATCTCTCTGCTCTCATCAAGGTCACCTCGGGCATACAACATGCCTTTGACCTTGGCCAGGCATCTGGGGTTAACTTTGTGGATCTCACCAAAGCTTTTGATTTGGTGAACCATGAACTACTCCTACAGAAATTAAACTCTATGGAAATTAATCAACACTCCACAATCTCAATTTAAAACTACCTCACAGGCTGCTCCCAAAGGTTAGATGGGCTGATTGCTTATCGCCTTTCTGGCCCATCTCCTTTGATATTCCCCAGGGCTCCATCTTGGGGCCACTACTCTGCTCATTATTCATTAATGAGTTGCCTAGCTCTTGAGAGGCCTCCTTTCAGCTTTATGCGGATGGCGCTGTCCTTTGCAGGTCCTCTACTGATCTCTTGGCTCAGTCAACACTTGGACTCTGACTTCCATCAATTGAAGGCATGGTTCCTGGCAGACAACTTATACCGAACACCAAAAAAACTAAAATTCTTTTCCACCCACACACCTTTAAAACTGAACACATACCACACTCACTATTACCACCAGCAATGGGAACCCCTAGCTGGTATACTCTTTCAAATATCTAGGCATCCTACTTGACCCTAGCCTGGCATCCGATACACATGTCAACAAAACGATTACATCTCTTCATCAAAACTGGGTTTGCTCTACCGACTCCACCCACTACTGTCTAGAGCATCTTGCCTGAAAATTGCCACAGCATTTCTCTCCTTCCTCCACTTTCCTATGGCCCTCCATTACTCTTATCACTTAAGTCCTCTCTCATACCAACAAGCAACTATAACACAGGATACGATGCTTTGCCTCAGGAGCCTCCACCATCAACATCATTGCACTGTATTGGCATCTTTGGGTTGGCTACAACTGGAACACAAATTCAGTACTCCTCCCTCTATCTGATTTACAAACTCACACACCATTACAGCCCTCCAAGCCTTTCTAACGTGTTGCACAAAACCTGCAAACGGACCCTCCCTCCTCCTCTCTCCACTGTTATCTATGCTATCGACATGCCTAGCGGCAAGTAGAAAATACTTTGCCTACGCAGTACCTGGGCATGAACTCCCTCCCCCTCTATCCACTCATGCCCACCCATCCTAGTTTCAAGTATGCCCTGCAGAACTTTCTGAATGACTTAGGTACTTTCTCCTGCCCAACCTAAAGAATCTACATAAACCTCTGTACTCTTTTCTAGACATCTTGATGAGTCTTCCTCAACTACTCCTGTTCTACAAAATGTGCAACTGACCTGCCCTACTTTTTACTATTGAATATACTGTTTTACTCTGTGTGAAATGTGTAGCTCTGACCTCAGTTGCACATGGAATTTGTTACACATTTTCTGTGTTGTATTCTGTGTTTTTATTGATTAATATTGTGTGTAATGCATTGCATTAGTATCCATTGCCCTTGGCATTGTATCAATTATTCTGTATTCCTAATCCTTTGTACCTTTCCCGATCACTCCTGAAAAGGGACTGCATGGTCTCAGTGAGCTAACCCAGTTACCAAAATTCAAATAAATAAATAAACAGCGACGCAGCATGCAAGTGCCTTCATGAATATGTGCAGCTCAGGCACCCACTGGCACATCCTCATCCCACCCCTAGGGTGGCACTCCACAACTGGCTTAGGAATCTAGGATGCAGGGCACTAGTGCACTAGTGTGTTAAAGCCACAGGAGGTGTGTGGACCACCACTGTGCAACATTCTGTAGTGGGAATGCCTATGTGCTGCCTCACACTGATGTAGGTATTTCTTAATAGGGTCCCATGTGAATTTGGTAATGGCCATCTTGAGCATTAAGTTGGACACATCAAGCTTTATGCCTGCAAGACAAGGATATGCAGGCTTGGGAAGTTAACTTGGGTTCACTGCATGATAGACAGATGTGATGTACTGTTTAGCACTGTACTGTGGGGTTTCCCTCCCTCATTTTCCCATTTGACAATTGTGTCCTCTGTGTACACCCCAGTCATTCTGCTATGCTTTCTCATTGAATATTTGACTGCTCCTGTGCATGGAATGTTGTCTGCAGTGTGTTGTCTACTTGGGCTACTGTATTGTGCATTGAGTTGTTTGTTTTTATCAGTCTCCAGTTTCTGTGTCCCTGTTTGATTCACTGAGCAGTGATTCACTAGGGGAACAGTGATGAGGAATAATCCCCAATATTAAAAAAAAAAATACGATATATATATATATATATATATATATATATATATCTAATGTAACTATAGGTGTTGCTGTAGTGTGTTGTCCTTAAGTTGTATATTTTTGTCAGTAAAGATTTTGATGTATTTTTAAGTATGATGTTACAACTAAATTTCTATGATAAGAACATGTTCATGGGCCGGTGGTGGTGAGGGTTGAGGCTGGACTCACACTCACACCACACTGATGATCCAGGTACAGGAATGACCCAGGGCCACTGGTGATCGTCCAGGGGCGGAGAGAGATCAAGCACCTGGAGGACTGCTCTCTCTACCCAGTGGTGGGTACAGGGTGCACTCGCTCTTGGAGTGACCTCTGGTGGTGGCTGGAGGATAGCCAATTGCGGCAGCACAGTATGCCATAGGGATGGAGCCATGGCAATTCATTGCCTTGCTGTCTGGGCTCCACAGGGAGAGGGAACTAAAGTAGAAAATTCCTGGCTCACCAAGGAAATGACAAAGGCCCCAGGATCTCCATCTCATCTCTAATACCAGGCCAGGCCACACCAGGGATCCACGGCCAACCTCCCAGAAGGATGGACCCTCTAATTTCAGAAAGTGCCACCGAGGGTGGGCGGGCCCAGTTTTGGGGAGTGATCCAGAGCACTGGGAAGTTCCTCTGGGGGGTGAACCAGTGATGGCTGGCCACAGTAGCGAGTAGAAGGGCAGGATCAAGCTGGGCACCTCTGAAGGATGCCATGGAGTACCGGTGCATAAAAATAGTTAACAAAAAAAAAAGAACATGTTCATGGTATGATAACCTCAGTTATCATGGAAACATAAAACATTGAAAGGAGCAAGAAGATAAATAAAGTACAGTGTATCCAATCTGCTCTTGATCCCTACCTTGAAACTACTACCCTTGATATCATGACATCACAAAAGTTTGTCATGTGGTTTGGAGTTTTCGTGGAAGAACCCTCCACACCTTGGGCTGGCAGTATAGCCTAGAGGTTAGAGTAATGAGTTGTGAATGAGCTTGGTGTATCCAGCAGACCAGACCTGGGTTTGATTCTCACAACCTCCACTTGCATACTGTGTGACTCTGCACAGTCACTTATCCACCCAGTGCTCCCAGGTTGCCCCTGAAAACAGGCACTTATGCCTAGTGGGCCTTATCCGGTTGCCAAGATTAAAATAAATAAAAATACCCCAAATTTGATAAGATGAGGTTTTGAGCTAAATAACTTTTTTTTACAATTTATTGAGCTACTGTGGATCTGTGCAGAGGCTGACAGTATAGCCTAGAGTTTAGAGTAACAATCTGTGAATAAGCTTGATACATCCAACAGACCTGAGTTTGATTCCTGTAATCACCACTTGCATACTGTGTGACTCTGAGCAAGTCACTTAACCTCCCCAGTGCTCCCAGGTCACCCCTGAAAACAGGTACTTGTGCCAAGTGGGCCTTACCGGTTATCAAAAATATTAAATAAATAAGAATAACCTGATATAGAGAAAACAGGCTCACTACTGCCAACATCAGTTTAAATAATCATGGCTATTGGGATACCTTAAAATATAAATTATTCAATGTAAAGGAGGTATGAGAGATAAAAGTACAGTTTGACAGGAAAATAACAGCGACACGGCACCCATGTTATTACGGGTAAAATATTTGTTGAACTAGTTTGAGGTATGAAAGACATTTAACAGTTTGTAGAGCCCAATGTCTAAAGAAGTCCAAGTAATTGTTCAGGATAAATGGCTGTCATCAATTAATTTGATATAGTGGAAGGTGTAACACAGAACCACATCCCTGCATATAGTCATGTTCAGTTATAGAATTAGACAACTCTTGTGTCACCTTTCTTCATTGTGCTTCTGTACAGTCTACTAGACTCTTTTTTTTTAAAGGTGCTGGAAATACAATGTATTCTTCTGCCTGATTATTCCTGGTTTGCATCAATATTTCAACCCTGAGTACCAGTTTGATAATAGGAAACCAGATGCCTATACAATACCTTTTAAAATGTTTGGCTGGCTTATGAATTCTACACTACAGCTGGGTTAGAAATTCTGTGAGCCTCTCTGTCTCCAGTCACAATGATCAGGGTCAATATGGCTACCCTTTGTCTGACTGGCAGAACACACATGTGACTGCTATCACATCCAAATGCTACAATACTCCTATGCTGTCCAACAGTGGATGTACAAAAACTGTACAGTGCACACCCTCTTCCCTATTTTAATTCTAAAGGGATTTGTTTCAGTTTAACCCAATGTTAAATATAGGTTGACTGATGCTCAGAAAGGTTAATTAACATTCACAAGGTCATACAGAGTAGTAGTTATGGTGCAATTTGAGACTGTGATCTTTAACCTCACAGTTCTGTGTTGTGGCAACTAGAAAATGTTGCCTGTTTTATTAATAACAGAAATTCTTTAAAGAATTTTGATAGTAGCTATCAGGTGATATCAGCTGCACTATTATTTTCTCAAAAAAGGATACATTCTTTCAGCTATTTAAAGGAACTGGTACACCAACCAATTATTTCACCAGTATCACCTAAGTACAACCATACAATCAATCAATCAATCAATCAATCAATCAATCAAATCTTTATTTATTCAGGTGATCATCATTGAGCAAGGCTCATTTACAAGATGGACCTGATAAGGTCAAGGTTCGAGGTTGGTGCACAGCAATTACATCACATACTTATGAGACAGTTATACATACAGAAACAAGACAATGTTATTTATAACACAAAAATATATGAGAATTCACATGTTAAAGCTTGGCAAGAGAAAGTTAAACTAACATCTACAATATGTACAATACATATATATCACAATGAGGGCCATGACAGTCACTCACATAATGAGTACAAGGATGGTGAAGGAATATTACGTGCCATATACTGGCGGTGTCTGGCTGGAAGGAATATGCCATATGTGATTGGAATAAGGTTGTGTGGATGACTATTCTATCTCTAGCGGTAGCAACTGCATTTCTCTGTGAAGAAGGCTGTACAGTGCTGCTTGAAGGATGTAAATGGAATGATAATGGACAGTTTTAGGGATTTTGTAGGGTGTTCCATGCTATGGCTAGAGAGTAGCTGATTGCTGCCCTCCCTATTTTGGTGTTGACTTTGGGCAATTTGAGCAGGATGATATTGTTGCTTCTTAGGGCATAGGAGCTGGGAGTGGTCAGGTTGAAGCAGTCCAGGATATAGCTTGGGGAGTTTTTGATAAAGCTCTGTAGATCCATAGAGCTGCATTTCTGCTCCTCCTGACATGAAGGAAACCCATCCAACTGAATCATAGAGAACAATGGTGAGTATTATATGGCAGGTCTGTAATGAACCTTATTGCTCTATGGTATAAGGTATCCAACTTTTGAAGGTAGGGATGGAGCAGTGACTATAGAGAAAGTCTGCATAGTCAATGACTGATAGAAAGATGGCCTGGACTAATCTCATCTTTGAATCTCTGTTAAGGAAGGGTTTTAATCTGTAGAGGAGGCCAAGCCTTAGGCGAAGCTTTTTCAGCAGTTGTTCTAGATGCTGAGTAAAGTCAAGTCTGTTGTCAATCCACACACCTAGGTATTTGAAATTTTCAACATACTCCAGATTTTCTCCAAGTATAGTGCATATCTGAATGCTCTGAATGTTCATACAAATGAACTTCAAGCTGTTGAGGTGTGCCAGATGAAAGGCAAGGCATTTATTTTATATAGCACCTCATCCTAATTAGATTCAGAGCACTTCACAAATTTCACAAGTCATAAAATATCTAACATAGGGCAGATATTCAAAAATTTTCCCTGAGGCTAAATTAGCACTGCCAGCCGGGCAAACTTAACATGGACACAAAAAGCCTGCTATATTCCAAAAGAATAGCCAGGAGCAAACAGCTTCTGAATACAGCATGCATGAAGCCGGCAACTGGCTGGGAGTGCAGAGCAACTTAGCCTGGAATAAGACAACTTGGAATATAGCAACCAGGAAGTGCAAACCACAACAGTAACACAGTGCACAGTGACGTGAAGGTAGGTAGAGGTGAACTATGCGGCCAATGTGTGTGCCAGTAAATGCATAGACCCAGTACAGCTGCAGGCAGCAGTGCATTTGAAAGTGCAGTGTGCAAAACTGTATAATATTCCCTGAACCATTAGCGGTGCTAAGGCGTTTGCATGGGTTTAGCATGGAGCTAAGCCATTTGCCTGTGCTAAACTTTGCCATATTCAAAAGTGACATGCAAATGAGCCTACTTATGTAGTCTCTGGGCAAACATCCAGCTTAGCATCTCATTATGCCCTGATTTGCATGCAGTTTGCCCAGCATTACTGCAGGGTCCCATGGCTCCACCTGTAGGTCACTCTGGAAGTACAGGGCTGGCCAGTTCCACCCACAGCTCCACCTGTAGGTCAGTCTGGCAGTGCAGGATGATAGCGCAGACTACATGTATACAGTATAGCATAGCATATTGTACCCCAGGGACAACACAGCATAGGCACAGGCAATGGTGGTGCGTGATACAACTGTCACACTAGGCAATACCACAGTGCACAGCAGACACTACAGTAGCAAGGGGCCAATAGTGTGAGGGACACAGCAATGCCTATGGTGTGTAGGGCAGTGATGACCACTGCACTGTACACAGTGACAGGCCCAACTTGTAGGAGTTTACTGACAGTGAACATTACTTTTATGCTATTGTGTGACCCACAGATGCTGCACCTCTGGCGGGATGTTCACAGTGACATATACATGGCCATGTGCGTGTGCTGTGGCATTTGTACAGTGATCGATATGTGGCTTGGGGGGCACATATGATCAGACAGGTACACTGGTGTTGGGGTATTCAATACTGGCCATGTGCACTGCATGTGTGTCCAGCCTTGTGGCCATAATTGGTCTGTGGCACAGCCTGGCCACCCATACACCTTCCTTAACATCCTCCATGCCCACAGTGCTGCATGTGTGTGCTGGCATCTGTTGGTGTCCACAGAAGGTGGTCTAGAGTGTGTGCCATATGGCCACACTGCCATGGTTCCACTGGTGGTCAGGTCACCACTTACTGCCTGGCATGGCTGGGACTGGTGGCAGATGATGGCATCATTGTAATGCCATCAGTAAGCAGTATGTTCCTCTATGTCTGGCTTTGTCTATGTGTCATATTTATTTGTTAGGGTCATGCAAAGCTGCACAAAAGTTGTGCAAACTCCATGCAAAGACAAATGTCACACCAGGCTGATTGACCTTGGTTAAGACTACCTTATTGTGGGTAGTAATTTGCACCAAGCTAAGTTTTCGCACTCAAGTCACACAAAACCACTTTGTGCCACACTAGTCACTGAATATAGCATTGCACCTGTATTCATGTACATGCCACTTCAGTTTGCCCTTGCATACATTATGATTTTGCCAGACGCTAATGCAGTTTACGCATGCTATTTGGCCTTTGAATATGGCAAACCCACTCTAATCCCATGCTAAACCTGTGCAAATGGTTTTCACCAAGTGCAAAGTTTTGAATATCTGGCCCATAGTATGAAAAAGATACAATAAAAATACAGAGGTACTGTAAAATAATTAAAACAGACAATGCCTTGGCAATTTTAATTAAAAGCAAACAGGTGGTTTTCAACTGATGGAGAACTCTTCAAGTACAGTATACTGGCAAGGCATTCTAAATTAGAATGCCCTTTTTCTAGAAAGTTTCAGATGCACCATTGGGATGGTCAGCAGAAAATCATCAAACAAGCAGATCAAAGGTTGGGATCATACCAAGCTATGAGACCTTGAAGGTAATCTTGCCCCAAACTGTGCAGGGCTTAGTACGTTAATAAAGCAATCTAGAAGGTGGTGTACCACCTAACTGGAAACCAGTGAAGCTGCCTCAGCACAGGCCTGCTATATTCTCTATAAAAGTTGCCATAAGCATTCTGTATCAGCTGCAGGTGGTGCACCAACCTCTCAGACAGCCCCTAGGTTAAGAGTGTTACAGTCATTCAGTCTCATGGTCACAAGGCATGGATCAGGGTGGACAGGTCCTCTTGCACCAGATAGGGTTTAATCCAGGAGATATTTCAGAGTTGGATAAATCCATTGTGAACCACAGCCAACAAAGAATGTTCAATTGTCAGTGCGGAGTTCACAGTGACTCCATTTTCACCCTATAAACAGCATCTAAGACAATACCACATTATTACATCTGGCTGCTGAGCCACAAGGCTCTAGTACCAGTAACAACTCCATCTTATCTGATTCAGGATCAGACAACTCAAGGCCCTCTAATATAGCTGATGGAGACCTGAATATGACAGATGTTGACTGGAACACCTTTGCTGCAGCCACATCCAAGAGCATGACCATTCTTGATGATCTACAGGGGGCATGCCTCAGACAGCTAGTTTTGGAACCCACTCAGAGAGAGCAATTTAGACCTGGTACTCCCAAATGGGGACGGAGAGAGGATCTCGGATCTTGAAGTGGGTAGCCATCCGGGAACAAGCGACCACCAAACAGTGTGGTTCACGATAAACTTGGCTGTAGAGTCAAGCCACACAAAAGTGAAGGTATTGGACTTCAGAGGGCTGATTTTGTCAAAATGGGAGAGTGCCTCAGAAAGCACTAGCAAACAGGCAAGAGGGTGGGGTGGAACAACAATGGAAACATCAAACCACCATCACAGAGTCAACAAAGCCTTTGTGTGAAGCAAATAAACAAATCAAAATGAAAAAAAAAACACTATGGTTCTCAAAAAAGTGGCGGGAAGGTAAGGGAGAAAAGATAGCATTCAGGAAGTATAAGAAAACACAGAAGGAGCAGGACAGAGAACTGTACCAGTTAAAGCAGAAAGAAGCGGGTAAGGCAGTCAGAATAGGAAAGGCCCAAACTGAGGAAAGATAGCCAACTCGGTTAAGAAGGGATAAAACCTTTTATAGGTACATTAGGGAGACTAAGGCAAGGATACTGAGGCTGTACAAAAGAAGAAGGTGGTTGGGCAGAGAGCGACAGTGAAAAAGCAGAGATATTGAGCGAATACTTCTGCTCAGTATTCACAACTGACAGGGAAATACCTAATCTGGTCAATAGAAGCACTCTGGATAGGGGGTTGATATTAGTCCTTTCACAGAAGAAAGGATTCTGAAAGAACTCTTAAAACTGAAGGTGGATAAAGCAAGGGCCAGATGGATTCACCCAGAATTCAAAAGAACTAAGGAAGAACTGGTAACACCACTGACTACCATTTTAACAAATCATCGGAGGATGGTGTGGTACCTGAGGACTGGAGGAGGGTGGATGTGATTCCCTTCACAAAAGTGGGAGCAAGACAGAGGCAGGAAACTACAGACCTGTCAGTTTGGCCTCAGTGGTAGGGAAAATGATGGAATCACTTCTGAAGGAAAGAATTGTTGAGTACCTAGAGGCCAGAGGAGCACAGGACCCAATACAGCATGGATTCACTGCGGAAAGGTCATGTCAGACAAATCTAATTGATTTCTTTGACTGGGTGACTAAAACAGTAGACCAGGAAGGGTTGTGGACATGGCCTACCTAGACTTTAGCAAGGCATTTGTCACAGTCCCACACAAAGATTAATAAACAAATTAGCCAGCCTAGAAGTGGGTCCCAGGGTGGTAGCCTGAGTAAAACACTGGTTGGACAACAGGACACAGTGGATAATAGTAAATGGAGTCCACAGTGAAGAAAGGAGGGTTACTAGTGGGGTACCGTAGGGTTCAGTACTGGGGCCATTCCTTTTAATGTCTTTATAAGTGACATTGCAGAGGACTGGATTGGAAAGTATGTCTCTTTGCAGATGACACAAAGATCTACAACAGGGTTGATCTACAAGGTGGGGTGGAAAGGATGAAAATGGACTTGGCAAGGTTGGAGGAATGGTCAAATGTATGGCAGCTTAGATTCAATGCAAAGACGTGCAACGTAATGCACCTGGGAACAAAACCCAGGGAAGAGTACACAATGGGGGAGTGAGATACTGACAACAACAAAATGGAAAGGGACATGGGGATAGTCATATCAGACGACCTAAAGGTGGGCCAGCAATGTGAGAAGGCAGTAAGGATGGCTGGGGATAATGGGATGCTGTTCTGCCAACTCAAACCAAGCAGCTATTTGCCATTCACACTCACATACACACAATAACAGTACAATAAGTATAGCAAGCCAAAGCTTTATTATAGCAAAATATAATATAAAGGTTACAATAAGTACAGCAAGCCAAAGCTTTATTATAGCAAAATATAATATAAAAGGTTACAATAAGTACAGCAAGCCAAAGCTTTATTATAGCAAATATAATACAAAAGGTTATACATCACCGATTCCAAAAGCTACATCCAAGCCTGTTCCAATGGCTGGGAAGCCCCTTGTCAGCCTGGCTAGGAGTCTCACAAACCGGAATTGGCCCTTCAGCGATGCGTACACCCTGCAGGTGAGGCTTCTAACCAGGCATTGAGAAAGCTATACATTTATATCTTATTCTATGCTAAAATAACTGTGCAGCCTTCATAGTGCTGTTCTCCGCCACAATTCCTAGAAGCTGGCTGGGCTCCCAGGATGCTGCTAATTCACACCATAAGGACTGCTCAGAATTCTCTACACCTGCTAGATCACTGTGCTCCAAACACTGGCCGGGTGCCTAGAACACTATGAGCTAAGCAGAAGTTTAAACAAAACTACAAAACAGGTTGCCTGATAATATGCGACCTTCAAGTCAGCAAAATACACTGTCTGAAGAAAACATAATAATGAGGCTATCTAAAGAGCAAAACACCAATTAAATGAAGCAGCATGTAAAATGGATAAAATGACATACATTACATGAAATAGCATACAAAATGGAGTGACAATAATCAACATATTATACTATCACTACAGATGCTTAGGAGAGGCACCACCAGCAGAAAAAGGAAGTTGTTGGCCCTCAGTACAGACAGTTGGTAAGACCACATCTGGAGTACTGTGTACAGTTCTGGAGACCCCATCTCCGCCAAGACATAGACAGGGTGGAGGCTGTCCAGAGGAGGGCAAGCAAAATGATGCAGGGTCTGTATCAGAAGACATATGAAGAAAGACTAAAGGAACTAAAGATGTATCTCCTCGAGGAAAGGAGGGAGAAGGGGATATGATAGAAACTTTCAAATACCTCAAGGGTATCAACAAAGTCCAAGAGGGTAGCATATTTCAGAAAAGAGATGTGCAAGAACAAGGGGCACAATTTCAAGATAGAGGGGGAAGGCTCAGAGGTAATGTGAGAAGTGTTTCTTCACAGAGAGGGTTGTGGATACATGGAACTTCCTTCCTGAGTAGGTCATAGAGTCAAAACAGTGTGTGAATTCAAGAATGCATGGGACAGACATAAGGCAATTCTAGTAGGGGGTAGGAGGAAGTAGGCTGTTGGTTAACTAGGATCTGCAGCTTATCCATTAGGTAAAGAAATGGGAAGACTAGGTGGGCCAATCGGTCCTTATCTGCCATCAAATTCTATGTTTCTATGTTTCCATTCTCTTAGAGTCATTGTTCCAGCACTAAGACTGCTGCCTGCCCATCAGGTGTAATGAACAGCTAGAGCTGAGTGTCATCTGCATAGCAGTGAAAATTCATGGTGTACTGTTGAATCATTGAATCACCATGAATAACATTGGTGACAGAACTAAACCTTGCAGAACTCAACAGCTGATCACAGTCGGCTGCAATGAGAATGTTCCTTGCATAACATTCTGCCATCTGTTTGTTAGGAAAGACTCACTAAGGGTTACCGAATGTGGAGATTGTCAGTACTGTTTTTGCTTAAATTTAGACTCTCTGTCATTGGTTCAGCTTCTTCACTTCATCATAGAAACACAGAAATATAGAATTTGTCAGCTGAAAATGATAACTTCCACCCAGTCTGCCCTGATATTCCCTGCCTCCTTCCCTACTTCATTCCTGGTTCCAGCTACAGACTGTTCTCCCTTTGCCTGCTGCTTTATCCGTACTGCCAACTCCTGCTGCCTGTTTCAGGGAAGAGGTAACCAACAAAGCAAGAACTGTCTCAGGCTGAAGAAGTACTGCTTGTGTGAGAGACATTCAACATTTCTGGTATGGGTGTTTGCTCATTCTGCTGGACAGGCTCTGATTTTGTCCAGTGTATAGGGGCTCTGGGAGCTGGCATCTGAATGCATCATCTAGAGGCAGGGCTTGGCACCTTAAAACCTGTGCCGCTCGCTAACATGAGCAAGTGAGTCACTCAGTAAGAAAAAAGCTCTTTAACATTTTTGTGTTTTAATAGTAATAATTAAATACGAATACTTAGTTGTTTGTGAGGAATACTAACCTGAAATAAGTTTAGTCCAGTTAAGAATACTTAGCTGTTTGAGAGGATTTTTACCTTAAATAAATGTAGTCCATTGTTCCCTGTTTTGGGGAGGTGTGGTATTGAAGAGGATTATCCTCTTTTGGTTTACATTTATTATACTATTTTATCCTATTTATCTTACTTTGGTAATTTACAGTTTAGCTGAAAAATGCTATTTTATGTAGTAATTGTGAGGTTTTTACTTTCCCTTAATCCTCCTGAGAGTTGATTTTAATACTGATTCACATTTGATTTGCCTAGTAATTATTGTAGTCTGGATGTTTTTCTACCCTGTTTATCAATCCCTACTAGAGCCATTGATTACTCTGACAGTAAGCCCCCTTCTTGCATGGGACCATGTATTATGTTCAGATTATTGGTTTAAAACCCTCCTTTTCCTCAGTTAGAGTAAAACAAACTACTATTATCAAAAATCCATGATTAGAAGATTGGCAATTGTGTTATTATTAATATCAGGTTCTGTTCATCCCCATCCAGATCCTTCTTTGTTATCAGAATCTGTTGGGTATCAAGGTTTGTCACCTAATAACCTAAAAGTTTCATGGTCTTCCAATCTAAATAGTGTACATCTTTATATACAGACTTTACAAGCTAAATGGTCTTTATCTGAGGCCTGGACTGCACTTCACAATTTTGATGTGATCTCTTTATCAGAGACCTGGTTGAATAGTAAAATCCCAGACTCCCAAGTCTCCCTTGAATGGTATAACTTAAATAGACAAGACAGGTCAGGAAAGAGAGGTGGGGGGCACTGATTTATTTCAAATCTTTATATAAATCATTGCCTATGGAATATGCAGGGAAGGGACAGGTGTGAATTCATCTCTATAGATCTTATTTAAGGTAGTGAGAAACATGTGTTGCTTATTGCAATATATACCCCCAGGTTGTTTAAACAGGGTTTGGAGTTGATTACTAGGGTTAAGTCAAGTTCCCTCAACAGAAAATGGATCCTAATGAGGGTTTTAATTGTGATTGGGTTAAGGATTCTAACATGGAAGTTAGGAGCTATTTGCAGAACTAGGGGTCCAGCAGTTAATTCAGGACCTAACCAGACTTAATTATAGGTCTGGCAAAGGGTCCTTACTGGACTAGATTGTGATCACTCATCCGAGTGATATTGTTTCTTCTCAGGTTTTATCAGATTCCATCAGTGACCACAGTCCAGTCCAGTGTGAGTGGTCCTCTAGGAAGAGAAAAAATCCCCAGTGTTAATAGAAACTCAGAAAATTAAAAGAATCAATCAAGAAGAGATGAATAATTATTTTAACAAGATTGACTGGTCCATTCTGTATTCAATATATGATGTAAATGATTTACTTACCACCTTTTTAGAATTAATCAATCTGGTAATTGATAAATTGGAACCCAAAGAAAATGTACATTAAGGCCAATAAGAAAAGATGGATTAATAAGGATCTTTTGAAATTAATGAAATTAAGGATAGAGACTATTTGGACAGACTTTGAGTTGACAGCAATAAAAGCATTCAGTCAGTCAGCCAGTCATTCCCAAATGCTAAAATGTGAGGGTGCTTTTCCACGTGACCCAGGCAGTGTAGAAAGATCCAGAAATTGCCAGATATAAAGTGGGCCATACACTTCAGACCCTACTTTTGCCCTCAATGTCCGGATGATACTAGCTCTTGCATATGTTCCTGTCGATCTATATTTGTCAAACATTCAATGAGCTAATGAACACTGACTTCTACCAGAGAAATGGTGAGACATTATTTAATTTGATAGATTACATTGAGGATACTTGGCTTGCTAGACCACTCGCCGGAGGGGACATAGAAGACCCTTGTTTCTGATATCACTCTGGAATTGCTATGATGCAGTGAGTGTGATGCACTTCCCAGGACAGCAAAATGCTGTTGAAGCCTAACACCGTCGCTTCAATCACCTTATTAGACACATCACCCCTCTATTTGGAAATTCTTCAAGCTGCTAAACTGAATAACACATGAATAGCATTGAGATTGAGCAGCTAGTAGCTGCGCTCTGCAGTGACTGAAGTTAGCAAAAATATAAGGACACAGTGAAACGTATAACAGGGATTGTTAGAGAATATAGCTCACACCCCCAGGATGGAATATTCATGGGGAATAGCTTACAATTTCCAGCTGGAAACCTAATATCAGAAGCGTTTCATGAATTAAATGATTATGCAGATTATGCTGATTTGAGCTCTTTTACATCATAAAGATAAAGATAATAAAGATTTACATACCGAAAAACCAATCTCCTTGTTTGTTTTGTGGTGGAACTGTTGAGACATGGGAGGAGTGTCAGTGGAATGGATATGCAACACTGAATTTTGTCCTAACCAATCATGCATTGTTAGTGTAACCTCTGCCCTAAAGCTGTCTCGGCTATGCATTGTTGTTGTTCTGGAGTGCTATACAGTATTCAATACATGGCTATCAATGTAAGTGCATTTTTCTTGTGCACGCTATTTTTACCAGTGCTATTTTGAACGCGCTGTATTTACTTGCACTATTGAGGCTGTGCTATTTTAACTGCATCCCTTATTTCAGTGATCTTGGTAGATTTAAAACTAATTCTTCTAGTACTTCCCTGTCATGATCCACCGTTGAAAGAAGTTATTATTTTCCCCAGTTTAATTTTCCAACTGTTTCTCCTATGGAATTAAAGGATCTTATATTAAAAAGTAACCCTAGGCCTTCATTAGGATTTGATGGAGTTGATTTTAGATTCTTTAAACTAGGAATCGATTCCTTGGCTTGTTCAATATCTCTTATATTTAATCACTCTCTATGTACAGGTATCGTTCCTAATATTTGGAAAACTGCCATTGCTAAACCAATTTTTAAGAATGGAGAAAAAACTGAAGTGGCCAATTTCAGACTCATTTCTTTATTGTCACCTCTGAGTAAGGTTTTAGAGAAGATCATCTTTAATCAGTCGACTAGATTTCTTGATGGTAATGATCTTCTCTCCCAATCCAGCATGGGTTTAAAGCTAAATATAGCACAGATACGACCTTGGTGGGGTTCACCAGCTGCATACAGAACTCCCTTGATAAAAGGGACTCAGTGGCAATTGTATTTGTGGACCTCACCAAGGCCTTCGATCTTGTTGATCATGAGCTGTTTAGATTGAGAATTAACTTTTCAGAAATGGTTATAAAATGATTTGCAAATGATTTGCAAAATGGGAATCATATTACTGAAATCCATAGAATAAGATCTGATTGCAGAGCTACTGTTTGTGGGGTACCCTAGGGTTCCATCCTTGGGCCCCTGATTTTTCCTTTACCTCAACTCAGCCCCTGGTGCTTGCATAACAACCTCTATTGTTTTGTATGCTTATGATGCTATTATTTTCAGTTCTTGTATTAATTCTCAGGATGCAGTCAGCATGGTTCAAAATGATTTTCTTCTTCTTCAGTCATGATTGTTATAAACAAATGATAATAAGGCCAGCCCGTGGAACTGAGGTTGAGATGCTGGACACCACACCTCACACTATGCTGACAACCCTGGTTCGGGAATGGACTCAGGCTACCAGGGGTCGGTTGGAGAAGGAGGATTGAGCATACCAATGGAATGCTCTTCCTGGGGTGGGATTCCTGGGGTGCTTAATGGCACCCGATGCACGATGCCAGTGGAAGCATGGGCATCTGCCGCACAGGTGGCTCTTCAGAGTTGGGTAGAGATGGACACTGAGGGCATCTGACGATGGTGTGCATTAGCATGCCATCTGTCTGGATGAAAGTCCTTCATGCCAGCATCCTCAGGGGTTCGGGGACCAGGAGAAAAACAAAGGCAAAATATCTCCCAGTCCCATGTGAAATGATGCTGGGGTCCATGCTACATTGGGACCCTGGTCTAAAAGACCGAGGAAGTAATCCATTGGGCAGGGCAGAAGAAAGTAAAAAATGATAATAAACACACACAAAAAAAATGAAATTTATGATTTTACCAGTTCTTAGAAGAAAAGGGATTTAGTGGGTCTCTTAGTTGATATTCAGGGTGAAACTATTGACATAGTCAATCATTTTAAATATCTAGGTATTACCCTGGACTTGGGCCTCATTTTTGAGAGACATATTACCAATATTATTAAGTCCTGCATCAGAGCTGGGTTGTATGTTTAGGATTAAGAAATTCTTGACTGAAGACTCAAAGAGGATATTAATGCATAGTTTTATTTTTGGATTGCTTGACTATGGTTTAGCAATCTATACTACCACCAGTGAAAGGATGTTCTCTAAATTAAACATACAATAGTTCTTTGAGGTTCATGACAGATCTTCCACAAAGGACCCATCACTGTTTAGTGTATAAGGCATCTGGTTACCCTTCCTTAAGAAATAGGGTCACGGTTAGTTTAGGCTCCCTTTTATTTAAAGTTAACAAGGTTTTTCCTTCTTTCTTTCTTTCTTTAATAAATTATTCCCCAGAAGTCCTGCTGTATGTACAATTAGATCTCTGAGTAGATATGTCTTCAACTCCCACTGTGTAAAAAGCCTGTGGTCAGAGATCTTTATTATATCGTGCTCCCACTTTTTAATACTATTCCAAGTGACCTATTCAATTGTAACACAATTTGTGTTTTTAATTCTCAGCTTAATTTTGTTTGGATTCCTGTGATGATTGTTTCTGCAATTCTTAATAATTGTTAATTCTATGGTCTGTTATGAATATTGTTGAATTATGTCTTGTCTATTTAAATGTTTTTGTATACTTGACACTTGTGAAAAAGGCACTTGTGCTCATCTTGCTTTCAAGAATAAAAACTAAAAAATGTAAATGAAAGAAATGTAAATGTAAAATGTAAATTTGTTTATGGTTGGTGTCAAAGGTCATGGGCAGTTTTTGTTTGTTTGTTTATTTGTTAGCTTGAAACCACTGCAGGACATTGTGGAAGTCTTGCTGGAACATACCTTCCAAGGCTGTAGTGGAAGGACCAGAGATATAAATGACTGTGTTATAAGCATACATGTGCATATGCAAGTTGGCACAACTAGGGGAGGTTGTTAGGAAGATGGAAAGAAGATGGGCCCCAGGATGAAGCCCTGTGAGACCCTGGCCTGGATAGGAAGTGATGGTGATTTGCCACTAGCAGCAGCATACTAATTTCAGGAGGCCAGAGAGGTAAGAACAGTGCCAGTCTATAGCAGGAGCTGAGAGGCCAGCAGCACTCAGCTTATCCAGGAGGAGAGTGTGAGAGACAAATTCAAAGGCTATGGCCAGACTGATGAAAATGACAGCTGTGACATGCTCATGGTACATCCCTGAGAAAATAGAATCAGTTACACATAGCAGGGAGAAGACAATGGAGTGATGCTTCCAGATGCCAGACTAAAGCGGAGAGGAAATTGGTGAAGGATAGAGAATTGGAGAGTCTAGTGCAGACAAGCTTTTCTTGAAATTTAGCAGGGAAGGGAGCAGAGAGCTTGGCTGGAGGTTACAGGAGGCACCCCCGACCCGCCCCCATTTGTGGAGTGGAAGAACTTTGACTAACTTTGAGGACTGATGGACAGCACTACAGGTGAAGGAGTAGTTGGATCAGTTTTTGTGCTATGGCAGGTGCAGAGATTTGGATTAATTTAGGACCAGTCCATCAGGACTGGATTGTGCAGGTTGAGAGAATAAAGGGCATGAAGGGCTTCCTTGGTAGTAACAGGGGAAACAGGAAACCAGTGAATGGGAGATGAGAGAGAATGTAAGGAGGAATAGAGCAAGCTAGTTGGTGGGTGGAAAGTAGAGCATAAGTGGTAAAGAACTGATTGAAATGAGCAGCAACAGAGAAGGGGTCAAAGCTTATGAACCATTTACAAGAAGGACTGGAGGGGCATACTGTGTAGGAGGATCAAAAGGAGAGAAGTTTGAGGGGATCTCCAGCACTCCAGCATCCACTAGCCCTATCCACTACTTCATGCCACTGCCCTGCCACTTTGAAGTTGTTACATATAACCCTCATGTCCTACTCCTGTTTAGTGACTGTCAGTACCTCCCCTGTCCTATAATCAGTGCCTGGGTTCCTATGCCAAGGTCTATGATTTTGCACTTTTAGTACTGAACCTCTTATGCCATGGTTTAGACCACTCCTGGAGTTTCTTCAGATCCCTGGACATTCAACCCCTCCCTCCTGAGTGTCACTCCATAGCACATTTTGGGATCAACTGGTATCTCTTAAAATTCCTCAGCAATGTAAAGTATAAAGACATTAAAGAGGACCGTCCCCATTTCTGAGCACTATGAAACCCTTCTAGTCACTCCACCATCATTCAAGTGAGTGCTATTTATCACCACCATCTGTCTCCTATCCAATAACCAGCTTCTAACCTAGTTCACCCTTTGGATCCCACACCCAGAATGCTCAGTTTCTTCATCAGCTTCCTGTGTAGCATGGTATCAAAGGCATACTGAGGCAAGAGAGACCATGCTCACTGGCCTCCCTTGATCTATTTCCTGATCTCCCAGTCAAATAAAAAACAAGTGGATTTCTTTGTCATTACTCTCCCCTTGAATCCATGCTGCCTGTGGTCCTGTGACCAATTGATTCAAGATACTGTACCAGTATTTCCTTTAACATGGTTTCTATTATTTCACCACCACTGAAGTAAGATTGATCAACCAATAGTTGTTAGCCTCAATCTGCTGCTGCTCTTATATAGAAAGACCACATCAGTTCTACCAGTCAACTGTAACCATGCCTGTTCCTCGTGAGCTGTTGAACAAGTCTGTTAGTGAGGTGGCTAGTAACTCCCTGAGTTCTTTTAGAGCCCTTGGGTGTGTCTTGTTGGTTCTATAGCTTTATCCTCCTTTAGAACTGCAAGTCCCTTCCAGAGTCTTTCTTCTGAAAATGGACTTGCATACATGTCCCCACTCCCTCTGTTCCTGGTATTTCCTGTTTGTCCATCCCTTCCTGTACAGTGAAGATTAATCAGAAGTACCTGTTCAGGATGTCTGTATTTTCTTGGTCCTCTTTTGCACAGTCTGCCTCCTCTGCCTTTCTGATGATTACTATCCCTCCACTTCCTTTTCTTTCCTCAGTTAAGAATCAGATGAAAGTCTTATCCTCCTTAGAGACCATTTGGCAATGTTTTCCTCTGCCTGCACCTTTTCTACCCTCACTACCTTGCCTGCTTTACTCTGCTTCACCAGGTATCCCTTCCATGTCCTCCTTCTGTGTTTTCTAATACCTCCTGAATTCCATCCATTTTACCTTCACCATCATTGCCACTTCTTAGAGAACTTCAGCAAAAGACTCTTCATGTATATGGTACTGGGGCTTATGGAGGCTACCAACTGGGGTAAGTGGCACTCCACCACCTCTTACTCAACCTGTGTATCCCAATCTCTTCCACCTTCAACTAGTCCTTCAGTCAGCTTTAATAAAAAGCAGTTAGCACCTGGCACACTGCCAGGAGCTTGATTTTTTTTATTGTCTGGGAAGGGAGGTGGAGGTGGTAAATGATTAGAGTGGGTAAAGTGGTGGTCATGGGATGACTAGCCCTTTTCACCTGGGAAGGGCTAAAGAATTGTTCTTAATTAACTGGTAGAAGGTTGAGGAGTTCCCACAGCAGCCTAAAGTTTGCACCATACAGAAATGAAAGTGCTGAATTTTGATAAGTTACTGAATACAAATTCAGCATTGGCTCTTCCTTAGTCTTTAGCCCACCCCATGTGCTGTTTTTAGTGTAACCTGAAAAACCTCAAAAGCATAACTGAAGTTTCTTACCTACTCACTTTCTACATTGTTATTTTCATTTGCAGTGACAGTGAGTGGCAGCAGGACAACTGTAATACATGGGCAAATTCCTTTACAATGTTAAGTCAATACTCTCCAAAACAGAAGTCCACTATCAGTAATGGATGGTTTTGATATCTAGCTTAATTAATGGATTTGAGGCTACATGTTTATATTTTAAAGTATCTTAATTTCTGCCAATTTAACCAGTCACATGTGTGGGCTATAGTTATTATGTGCAGCTGTAGTAACTGTATTTGCATTCAGGGTTGAACCACTGTCATCTTTATGATACATGCTCTCAAAGAGACAATATCATTTGCCTTACTTGATTTTGTTATTTGCCAGACTTCCTTTTTCTGTAAAATGCAGAAGTAACACTTCAGAAACCAAGTATATTCTCAAAGATAGTGCTTGACTGAGGACACATTTGATCCATTTCTACAGAAGAACTTTAGTGTAATTAGAGGTCGAGGCCCTATGTACAGTCATAGATGGGTATGGTAGGTTTTGGGGGTACACAGAAGCTCCCTATACAACCACCCATAAAACTGTCACACATTAAGAGCATTCATAGCCTTTGATGTTAAAGGCATCTTTAATTCAATCCAGGATTTCTCCCACCAGATTGTCACTGTCTGGCATGGTTGAGTAGGTAGTAAATAGAGGCCCTCTGCTGGTCTACGAGCATTAAGGCTGGTTTTATTTAATCAGGTCTCATCTCAGAGCTGTGGTCCACTTTTGTGAGCTGGACCTAGGGCCCAACCTACTTGTGGTGAGGTGCAGGGTTTTTGGGTCCAGTGTTTTCTGAGCTGGCCTGGTGGTCCATTTCTGTGGGGGTCTTTCCTAGTTAATTGAAAGCTGCACTGGTCATGTCACCCTTACGAAAACCATCTTTGACCCAGACTGATGGTGAATCATAGACTGATCCCTAATGTCCACTTTCTGTGGAAGGTTATTGAGAAGGATTGTTAGACTAAAAGGGGAAGGGAGGGGAGTGTGCAGAGGGGGACCTGAAGAAAGAACAATCCTGAACAAATATTTTTGTTCAGTATTCAAAGAAGAAGGAAGGTGTGGGACCTTAGTTAAGTGACAGGAGCATCAATGGAAGGGAGGTGGGCACCAGTCCATTTACAGAGGATAGAGTCCTAAAGAAACTTGCAAAACTGAGAGTGGACAAGGCAATGATGCTGATGAGATACATCCATGAGTATTAAAGGTGCTTAGAGAGGTGCTTGCAGCACCACTGACAGCTCTGTTCAACAAATAGCTGGAAATGGGTGTGATTCTGAAGGACTGGAGGAGGAAAGATGTAGTCCATCTCCACAAAAGTGGGAGCAGGGAGGCTGGCGATAACAGGCCAGTCAGCCTGACCTTGGTGGTGGGAATTTAATGGAATTACTGTTAAAGGAAAGGACTGTGGTATATCTTGAATCCAGCAGATCACATGATCCTAGGCTGCATGGATCCACAGCAGGAAGGTCATGTCAAACAAATCTGATACATTTCTTTGACTGGGTGATCAGGAATCAAATCAGGGAGGGTGGTGGATGTGGGCTTCCTGGATTTCAGCAATTCCTTCTATACCATTCCACATAGGAGGTTGTAACCAAGCTGGGCAGCCTGGGAGTGGGACCCAATATGTTAAACAGGGTCAGAAATTGGTTAAGGATAGAATACAGAGGGTGGTGGTAAAGGAGTTCATTTTGAGAGAGGAGGGTGACTAGTGGGATGCCACAAGGAGCAGTTCTTGGGGCCAGTCCTCTTTAATGTCTTCATAACAACATTGCTGAGGGTCTGAAGGAAGATATGCCTCTTGCAGACAACACTAACATCTGCAACAGAGATGACACTCAGGGGTGGAAAAAATGAGGAGGGACCTAAGTAGGCTTGAGGAGTGGCAAGAGTGTGGCAGCTAAAATTCAATGTATAGAAGTGTAAAATCATGCATTTAGGGCACAGAAACCCAGAAGAGGAGTACATGATGGGGGAGGTAATGATGACCACCAACCAGAAAGGGGCCTGGGTGTAATCATATCTGATGACCTAAAAGATACCAAGCCTTGTGAAATGGCAGAGGAGAGTCAGTGAGATGCTGGGGTGCATAGGGAGAGGTATCATCAGCAAAAAGAAGTGGTGGTACTACTATACTAATCATTGGAGAGACCCTCTGTTATCCCTCTGTACAGACAGTTGGTAAGACCCATCTGAAGTACTGTGTGCAGTTCTGGAGATCCCATCTCTGCAAAGACATAGACAGAGAGAAGGCTGTCCAGAGGAGGGCAACTAAAATGGTGCAGGGTCTGCACCAGAAGACATACTGAAGAAAGACTAAAGGAGCTTAATATGTATACCTTTGAGGAAAGAAGGAGAGAGGGACATGATAGAAACTTCTAGTACCTCAAGGGAATCAACAAAGTCCAAGAGAGTAGCATCTTTCAGAAACAGAGATGTGCAAGAACAAGGGCAACAATTTGAAGATAGATGGGGGTGGCTCAGAGGTAATGTGAGAAGTATTTTTTCACACAGAGGGTTGTGGATGCATGGAACAGCCTCCCTGTGGAGGTCATAGAGTCAAGAACAGTGGGGAAATTCAAGAATGCATGGGACAGACATAAGGCAGTCCTAGTGGGGGTAGGAGGAAGTAAGCTGTTGGTTAACTATTATCTGAAGCTTATCTGTTAGGTAGGAAATGGGCAGACTAGGTGGACAAGCGGTCCTTATCTGCATCACATTCCTATGTTTCTATGTTTCTATGACCCTATCTGGAGTACTGTGTCCAATTCTGGGGTGCATCTCTGGAAGGACACAGACAGAGTAGAAGCAGTTCAGAGAAGGGCAGCAAAATTATGTAGGTCTGCACCAAAAGTCAAATAAGGAGAGACTAGAGGACCTCAATGTAAACCCTGTAAGAGAGAGAGAGGGGATATGATAGAGATCTTCAAATACTTTAAGGGTATAAATAAGATACAAAAGTGTAGCATCTTTTAGGAAAATAATATGAGCAGGGGTCATGATAAGAGGCTGGAGGAGTAGACTCAGGGGTAATGTGAGGAAGTATTCTTTCACAGAAAGGGTAGTGGATGCATGGAACAGCCTCCTCAGGGGGAGGGATGGGGCAAAACAGTAGGGGAATTCAAGAATGCATCGGATAGACACAAGTGAACCCTAACAATAGGGAAAGAGAGGATAAAAGCCGGGAGATCAAGTAGGATCTGAGGTATTGCAGTAGTAGTATGGAAAATGGGCAGACTAGGGTGGATCATGGTGGTCCTTATCTGCCATCAGTTTCTATGTTTCTATATTTTATGAGAAGATGGTGATGCTACAGCTTCAGGAAAATCTTACGACTTTTGACACCTATGAACCTCTCCAGTCCAGATTCAGGTCAAGGCACAGCACTGAGATTGTGTTGTTCAGGATGCACAATGACCTTCTTAGGGAGAGAGATAGAGAAGAGAAGTCAGTTCTTGTTTTCAATTTTTCTCACCTTTATTCCGTGGACCATGGGTTGCTGTTGTTGTGGCTCAGGAGAACTATGGACCTGCTGGCAGGTTATCTGCTGATCTGAATCCTTCTCGAAATCAAAGGAAGAAGGTGGTGATGGGAATATCTCCTCACTCCTGAAGTCCCTGCTCTGTGATGTGCCTCAGGGATTGATCCTCTCACCCATGCTGTCAAGGTGTACATGCTGTCCCTATGAGGTATCATTATCACGGCACAATCTGGGCTTACCTGCTATGTTTGATGACACCCAGTTGCACTCTTTTTGGCACACAGACCACCAGACAGGGTCAAGGTGCTAAATTTATGCCTAGCCAAGATTGAGGACTGGATGCCATCACCTGGCTCAGACTTAACCCAGACAAGATGGAGGTACTGGTAATTGAGAATGGTTGCAGGTGGAGTGCAGAGGTCATTGAAGAGATGATGAGCCTAGTGCTTGGCTCCTCTAGTCTGGTGACCTCTTCTAAGGTGAAAAATCTGGGGTCACTCTGGATGAGAAGATAACATTTGAGGATCAGGTTTCAGCTATAGTCCGAAGTGGCTTTAACATCTCAGAAACATCACCTGGATAAAAGCCTTGATCCCCAGGAAAACTTGCATCACTGGTACATGCCTTTGTCACATACAGGCTTTATTATTTTAATGCTGTATGCCTCAGCATGAGTTTAGGTATGCTACAATGCCTGCCACTGGTGAAGAATGCTGCAGGCAGGTTATTGATGGACTTTTCTAGGTCTTGCCATATAACCCAGGTCTTGCACAAATTTCACTGGCTGCCAGTAAAGTGGTGTATCACCTTCAAGGTGGTTTGTTGACCTATCAGGCCCTATGCAGACTGGGTTCTGACTACCTGAGAGACCTCCTGGCTACCTACCAGACCGCTGTTCCAGTCCGTCCTCTGACATGGGCCTCTAGCTGTTCTGAGGGCTAGGCTTAAATCTTCCGGTGATTGAGTGTTTGCGCTAGAAGGATCTGTCTTGTTGAGCAGGCTTCCTTAATTTCTTTGGGAGGTTCCCACAGTGGAGGCCTTTAAAGCAGCCTAATGTCTTTCTTGTTTCAGGAAGCTTTTGGTTCCACTAAGTCAGCTCCTACTTTAATGCCACTTATGTTTTTTTTTTAACATAAACAGTGTTGTTGCACATATTTATGATCTGATCATTTATTGGTATTTGCTATTTTATTTGTTTTATTTGCTCTATTTGTTTACATTTTGTTGTACACCACTCTAAGCCTCTAGAAATGGATGCCTGATAAACATTTTGGTACCTATTTCCTTACACGCTATAGCTACTGGTGGAGGAGTCTTCCAAGCTGCTAAGTTGCAGTGCAAATTTGGGCCTCAGATGTTTGCACCTGCAAACACTAGACTTGTAATATACAAACATTTAGTCATGGCATTGCACCAGTCACATGGCATACTAGTGTGTCAAATGTCCATGGCAGAGGCGCCACCTCTAACTAATGGGCTACCTGTGGGCTGAGGAAAACTGCACAGTTTGTCCCTGAATGTTCATTCTTTGTGGTTCTTTTGGTTCTGTAACTCCTTGATGATCAGGAGGATTCATTCCTTTATTCATTAATTCATTAATTAATTAATTCATTCATTCATTCATTCCCTCATGTCCAGTGGAACTCCTTTCCTGTCCATCATCTCCCACATGGTAGTTTCATGTACTTAGTCTCTTGCCACCATCAGTCCCTTATTGCCACCTCAGTGGTGGTGTCACGTGTCCTTGCTTGATGACAGTGACAGCCCTGTGGAACTGCTTTCAGAAATGTGTTTAATGAAGTCACACTTTGCAATGTCTGGCAGTGGACATGGAGCCAGGAAGCAACTGTGCATAGCAAAGTGCTCCATAAGCAAACCAACACCTTCTCGTTACTGTGCTGTTGCAATGCCCTTTGCACCAGTGTAAGGAAAACCTTATGCACCTTTAGTTGTATGGTACAAAGGGGTACATGGTTGAACCTGCTACAAAGTTGTACTTGCCACAACTTTTCAGCACATTTTGTGACTGTGTATGGTGCCACAGTAGTCATGACAAACACGGTTCTGCAGCATCTGCTCCTGTTCATAAATGTTATCAGAAATGCAATACTGGTCACACGTGCATGGATATGGGTTGAGATATATATATATATATATATATATATATATATATATATTATATATATATATAATGTCACTTCCATTATGTTATTAAAAATTAACAGTGAAGAAACAATGCATTTTATTTGTTCAATAAAACATTTATATTTTATAGCGACACTGTGACAGTCTATAATAATCACAGTCCCAAAGGCAGCTTTTGTATAACACAGATGTTAATTTGTGTTTTGTAAGTAAATAGGTTAGTATGTCTCTAAAGGCTGCTCCAAGTATAGCACACATCAGAAATATGAAGACACAGCATTTTATTTTATGTTATATCTTTTCTACTACACCTCATTAAGTCAAGTTGCTGCTTTATAAGAAAAAGTAAATAATATTTTAAGCAATAGTTCTCATAATTGACACATTACAGAGGTGGTTTTATCCCAGACCCTACAGGTGCCAGACTGAACAGAGTTTCTGGGTTTATGCCAAGAGAAGAAACAAAAGACCACACAAGCTATGAGAATATCCCAGCTGAAGAATCACATCTTCTTAAACTGTAGGTCAAGACTAGTGAGAACACCTGCTTATGGTTCCAGCCACAGCTGCTGAATTATAATTTTTATTCAGCAATTTTGTCACTGTGCTGGTATGGGTTGAATCTAAACTGTAATAAATGCTGCTTCACATTCTGCAATTAACAGTTGCAGAAAAGAATCTCCTCAAACCATACACCAGGGTCTAGCTGGTCAGTTAGGCCTTTAGGACGCTAATGAACTAATTCTCATGTTGCTGACATGATGTTGGGCATGGGCACTATATAAAGGTAACATGTCAAAACCTGAAACTCTCAGAATAGCTAGACACTAATGTGAGAGAATAATTAATTTCACAACTTTTCTTTCCTTCTTTGATCTATTGAACATTAGCACTAAAGGACTTTTAGGCTTCTATATGGAATCCATTAATGCTTTGCAATCAGGCTGACATACTTCTAAATCCAGCCCTGAGTAACAATTGAAGCATTTTATTCAAAGAGGCTTATGGGAAATACATTTATAATTTTGTATTAATTAATTAATTGATTGATTGATTTTAATTTATTCAACTTGTACATCCCCATGCAATGCAACATTTAGTTTTTGAGAAGGTTCCAGGAGGATAGCAGCAGGTAGCAGGAAAACGTGTCTCACAGGCATACAAATGTGTACAACAAATAATGTACAACTTAGAAAACAAAATCTGAGCATGCCTGAGACATTAAAGGTGCTGCCTAGAGCTAAGCAATACAAACCATAACACGTTATGTCTTCTACAGCAGTAGAATAATTTCCTACGACTACCAGCATTTCACTTCACTTTGTTTTGTTTCTATACCCTAATGTAAGAATGATCCATGTTCTGATGCACCTCTCTTTTTGTTGTCAATGTGAAAGTTTATTTAATTTATAATATAAAATTCAGTATTGGGACCACTATGTAACTGAGATGAAATTTTGCAATCTGCAATAATTTTGAAGTTTAAATAATACAATAATATGGTATATATTGCACTTTACATAAGTGAGGTATATGACATTTATTTGCTATTTCTCTACTTTGCACATATTTAAGTGGCCTTTTAAGTGCACAATTGCAATTTATCTTGCTAATTGATGGGACATAAATATATGCAGACCATGGTTAATGCCACCCTTGAAGAAGACTCATCTGGAAGTTATATATAGGGATGCTAGCCCAGGGTGCTATGAAGCTCTCAGGCCTGTGACTCTTTTATAATGAATAAATTAGAACATCCAGCTTGGTTTATGCAGAGTATCCTTTATGTTTTGAATAAAACAATATAAAGATAAGAGATGAAAGCCTTTTCAAGTCTTCAGGGAGCAAGTTTAAGTTCAAGTTTATTAATGACAATACTTGGTTTTCACCATGATCAAATATGTAAGTACAACATGTTAATACATATAGGATGTACATTCAAAATATCAAAATTAATTGCAGAAGTAATAAATATACAGTTCCTATTACAATTTAAAATTAACATTTAATGGAGTTTGTGTATGCCCAAGAATTTCCTACTATTTGCTCAGAGACTATATGACTAGTTAATAATGCACATCTTTGGGTTCATAAAATATTTTTCAAATTATTTGCCTGATAGGCAAAAGCTGCAACCAGTTCCTGTACCTTGATACAGTACCTTGCAAGTTAAGAAGAAAATGACTATATATATATATATATATATATAATAATAGTGTCACAGTAGTGCCACTATAGTTAGGGTTGAGGAGCCATTTCTATGTTAAACCCCAAAACTTTGCACCTTAATAACTTTGCAACCGTATAACAGATTTGGCTGAAATTTGGAAAACATGATCAAGAACCATAGGCCTTGGGACCTGCCAAGTTTTGTAGTGGTCGGATATACAGCTGCGGGTTATTAAGCGTGATCTTTGCGTGGCGTTCGCTTTTCTGGAATTTTATGGTGGCGTCTACAGGTGGTACAGTTTATGCGACCAGTCTGAAATCTTCAGGGAACATGCAGCTAGGGTCCCCATGTCTCTTTCAAAGATTTCGTGAAAAAATATTAAACGGTTCAAATGTTATTCAAAAACAGTTTCCCATTATAAGTCAATGGGAAAAGTTAACAAAAAGTTCAACACTTTCGCCAAATGCATTTTTACTTTCGCAAATGGGCCTGTTACTTTCGCAAATCGGCCATTTTTTTTCAGTTGGTGATCAGAAAAATGGTTGGCATTTAAATTTGGGACCCTCTAGCAACCTAATTTTTTGTATTCACCTAGTCGGACCCTGAGGATGCTTGCCATGTCTTTATTTTGTGGTAAAACACCCCAGAAATATGTTTTCAAATTTCTGGAAAAAGTACTTTCACAAATTACTTTTTGTGCTCCACGAAGTGTCGAACTTTTTGCAGCTTTCGCAAATTGACGATAATTTTCCATCTTTGGGACAGTGACAGACGATTCTTTGGCACTGCGCTGCAAAGAACGTTGGGAGTTTGGGGTTGAAATTTGGAGGAACGGAGCCGACATCTCACAGATGTGCCTTTCAGTGTTGTATTGAAAAATATTACAGGGCGGCAAAGTTATGGCACTCCAAAGTTGACGTTTTCCCATAGGATAACATTACGGCGCCAACGACATAGAAATCCTTTGGCACCTTGCTGCAAAATAATGGTTTGGTCTTTTTCCTGAAATTTGGAGGAAGACAGCCAACAGCCCGCAGATGTGCCTTTCAGTAGTTTGGTGAAAAATATCATATTGCGGCAAAGTTACGGTACTCCAAAGTTGATGGTTTTTCCCATAGGATAACATTACGGCTACGATGCATTACAGAAATCCTTTGGATCCCTGCTGCAAAATAACGGTTTGGTCTTTTTCCTGAAATTTGGTGGGAAGACAGCCAACAGCCCACAGATGTGCCTTTCAGTGGTTTGGTGAAAAACATTACAGGGAGGCAAAGTTATGGTGCTCGAACTTTTCTTTTTCCCCTAGGATAACATTCACGGCGTTACTTTTCTTTCCAGGGCCGGTATCTTGGAAACATTTTAAGATACAGACTTTAGTCGAGAAAACTTCTTACCCACCATGGGGCTAAGATTCAAATTAGCCAGACAGTTGTAAATAATATGACTTTAAATTTTTTTCTACGTCAGACGGTTCCTGAAATATAATGTATTTAGTATTCCAAGATCTCATTTTCTCCACGATACTCATTATTATGCATACATTATTTGTACTCACTGTCTTTCTCTATGCAGGTTTTGGGTAAACCAGCCTGTGTGCTTACATTACTGTTACTGTTGCCCTTTCCGCTTGCAGTTTCCGTACCCGTTTCATTTACCGTTGACATCTGCGCCACCATATGCGTTATCCTGCGTTTTCATTTGCGCTTGTGTTTCTGTTATTTTTGCCATTTCTGTCTACAGTACTGTTTATCTTTCTGTTTCACTTTACGTCACCATGCCCATTGACATTTCTGTTTGCAGGCACCATGTTACTATGTGACAACACATCACATGGCAGACCGTTCCGTCTCGCCACCATGTGTGTTACCCTTTAGTTCTCATTCACGCTAGTGTTTACCATGTAGCGCCACTGTTAGCATTTCTGTTTTGCGTTGTTGTCCCTGTTAGTATGCCACAAGACATCATGTGCGGGAGCGCGGGCCCTCCCGCCGCTGCATTACGCTCACTATTTTTCGTTATCATTCCCAAAAGAAGGGAAATAGGAGGCAAAAACTCTGTTTAATGCATTAGTTAGGGTTGTTCCACAGCCACAAAAGTGAGGAAATCGCTGTTAGGGTTGAAAACCCCCATTGGACCCCCGCCCACCCCCAACCGGCATTGAGGTGTGCATTGGGATCGTGGGTCCTAACTCTCACCCATTCTCCTATACTTCTGCTGCTTTACACATGTCATGGGGTGAGTGTTAGGCTGACGATCCCAATGCACACCCCAATGCCACCACATGCGCCATCCTTTATGCTTTTCTCTCCGCTTTTTTCTGTTACTTTTTGCCATTTGTGTCTACTGTACTGTTTCTCTTTCTGTTTCACTTTGTGTCACCATGCCCATTAACATTTCCATTTACAGGCACCGTGTTACTATGTGACAAGACATCACGTGGCACACCATTCCCATCTACGCCACGTGTTGTTACCCTTTCTGTTCTCATTGCTACTGCGTTACCTTGTCGCCACTGTTAGTGCTTCTGTTTTGCGTTGCTCTTCCTGTTACTATGCCACAAGACATCATGTATGGTGGGGTGTGGGCACTTTGGGCCGTGCTCCATGCTGCGTGCGATGCCGGGGGAGCAGGGGCCCTATGTGCATTATCCTTTCTTGCTTTCATTTGCGCTTGCATTTCTTTTACTTTTTGCCATTTGTGTATACCATACTGTTTTCTTTGCATCACCATGCCTATTGACATTTCCATTTACAGGCACCATGTTACTATGTGACAGACATCACGTGCACCGTTCCCGTCTACATCACCGTGTGCGTTACCCTTTCTGTTCTCATTTGCGCTTGTGTTACCATGTGTGCCACTGTTAGCATTTCTGTTTGCGTTGCATGCTCTGTTAGTATGCCACAAGACATCATGTGGCGGAATCATTAGGGCCCTTTGGGGCCCAGCGCCCCACTCACAGCATTACATTCACTATTTCTCGTTATCATTCTCAAAAAGAAGGGAAATTAGAGGCAAAAACTCAGTTTAATGCATTAGTTAGGTTTTTCCACAGTGACAAAAGTGAGGAAATTCGCTGTTAGGGTTGAAAACCCTAACTCTGAATTCACCCCCGCACCACACACACACAGACACACACACATTCAAGTATGGGGAGGACCAAGTCAACACAACCAATGACAGACATCCAGCAGCAGGTGACAGAAATAACAAACAATTGTCTAAATGTACTACGAGACATCCCCACCCACCTGACCAGGTACTGCATGCTCAGTGGAGATCAACAGCAAAATTGAGGCCATGTGCACCAAACGTACACATCCCTGTTTGCAGCTGCACACAACGTACTCACACTTAGTAGTTGCATGGCCTTACCTACCGATGCCCCACACCACACCACAACTGATACTGTGCCGTTATTCAATATAAATGCTGAAGGTGCATGATGACAGTTGTAGAAAGGTTTTAACACTAGTGAGTATACATTAATTAAGAGAAGCACATAAATTAACTACAAGACACTAGCATGCTCAAGATAAAAGTAGTGATACATTTAGTAGGTGATTTACATAGTAGTACATTACTGCAATGGTTTACTCAACATAGAAGGCTGATGTAAACGTATGGAAAGCATTGCCTGTTCAGCGCTGTGAAATTCTGTACTGCCAGTATCACATGCATTCTTACTGATGAAGGTGTACTGCTGATGTACATACATAGACCTTCAGTGTGTTTCAATACTAAAGATGCAGTAAGTATTCTTTGTAAGAAACATTGTAATTGCATGGATCAGGCCAAGCAACTTCAAATATCATAGCACTACTGAGCCAACAATGATGTACCTGTATCGGAGATGTATATAGGATAGATTTTCCTGTAGGCACTTACTGAGTATGTTGTGCCTGATAAAGACAATCTCATTGCATCTGTGATGACTAACTTATTCAAATAGTAATACATTTACAATTGTTGCAGTGAGTGATCTATGCCACTTATGGACACAGTGTGATTTTTTTTAACAGTTGTTTCATACTCAGGCTGTATGCCTACTGTTTGGTTTGCCACACTTCTGTCACTGATGCTATCAAAGTGATAACTATGTTAATTGTGGTACAACAGGAATCAAGTAGGTATGGTGTAGATATAAACAGAATGTCTTTTAGTATTGATTTAACTCACAATGAGGTAAGTGTACTAGGACAGCAGGGTTATCCTCTATCACTGACTCTGTCAGTTATAATCACACTAGGGTTTCAATGACTGTAATGATCAAGTTACACTGTTCATCTTCATGAGTTCATATTCACAGCCATTCTCCAGTAACTAGACAGTGTATGGTGTAACTGGGTGGGACACTGTGTTGCAAAGCTGCTGTAGTGCCTAGCAGAGGAGAGTATCTACTCATAAAGACAATTAAGCAATAAGGCATGACCAATGGTTATGTTAAATGGTATGTTAATCACCCTGTAGGGGTTTATTGTTGAATGAGGCATAGCTTGAGTGCCACATGTCACTAGACAGTGATAAACTGACCATTAACATAATACCTGGGAGGTATTATTGCTATCATAATAAAACTGTTTTTAAACATTAAACCATGTTCATCATATGGTTAGGCTCTACATGCATGTTAATAAAAACTAAATATAAGGCTTTTACAATATTTACAGTCAATTAGAAAGCTGCATTTTTCAAACCCTTGTTATAATCAGAGATACTATACCTGTACAACTCCTTGGTTTTGCTGAACTCTGTTGCTCGGGTGGCCCACCACAAGTGGTGTGGTCTGGTGTGGGGCATCAGTAGGTAAGGCCATGTAACTACTAAGTGTGGTACGTTGTGTGCAGCTGCAAACAGGGATGTGTACGTTTGGTGTACATGGCCTCAGTTTTGCTGTTGATCTCCACTGAGCATGCAGTACCTGGTCAGGTGGGTGGGGATGTCTCGTAGTACATTTAGACAATTGTTTGTTATTTCTGTCACCTGCTGCTGGATGTCTGTCATTGGTTGTGTTGACTTGGTCCTCCCCATACTTGAATGTGTGTGTGTGTCTGTGTGTGTGTGGTGCTGGGGGTGGATTGAGTTAGGGTTTCAGCCTAACAGGATTCCTCACTTCTGTCGCTGTGGAACAACCTTAACTAATGCATTAAACGGAGTTTTTGCCTCTAATATATATATATATATATATATATATATACACACACACACAAAATCTAAATATAAACATTTTGAGTTGGGCCCAATAACTCGTGATTTTTTTGATAAATGGGACAAAGCCAAGCTGCCACATCCCCAAATGTAAGATTCTCAGAACTTTCCCAGACAGAGAATTTTAGGTACCCTTAGATCAGCCTGAGCTGGTCTAAGAGTATTAGACATTTCTCCTCTGGGAGACATACCTGTTAGCGGCAATGTGCTGTGGGAGGCAGTCCCCAGCTCCTGATTCCTGATATGACCCCTATGATAATAAAATAAATATACCCCATCCCTGGTATTATTGTGTCCCCCTCTTTGATGTGAGACCCTATTATAATAAAATAAATATGCCCCATCCCTGGTTTTATTGTGCCCCCCCTCCTGATGTGATCCCTAGTATAATAAAATAAATATTCCCCATCCCTGGGTATACTGTGTCCCTCTCTTTAATTCCCAATGTGATCCCATTGTATGATATATAACAATGACCCCATCCATGGTGGTTTAGTAGTCCCATAGCCCTATCCCAGAAGGTAGTGCCCATCATCCCCTCCCCCATCCTGAAACAGAAGAGCTGGCACCAGTACAATGCTCCTCTCACCTCCACAGCCAGCACTGAGCTCAACTGTCACAGAGTAATAAAGTAAATGTGCATACAGGGCATACACTTTACATTACTGCTCAGTGATAGCTAAGTAAGCACTGGCTGCTGAGGTGAGGGGTAGCTGCCAGTGCCAACTCTTCTGTTTTGGGATGGGGGAGCGTGCTAGGCAATACCTGCTGTGGTGGGAGCCCACTAAACCACCAAGGATGGGTTCATTGTTATATATCATACAACGAGGCCACTTCAGGGTCGGGGGGGGACACAATAAATCCAGGGATAGAGCATATTTATTTTATTATAATAGGGCTCACATCAAAGAGGGGGACGACTAACACCAGTGATGGAGGCATATTTATTTTATTATAATAAGGGCTCACATTGAGAGGGGAAGCAATAACACCAGGATGGGGTATATTTATTTTATTATAAAGGGGTTCATACCAGGAGGGGGTTAGCTACTAGGGACTAACTAGAGAGTGCATAGCCACCCAACAGCTTGTGATGCATCCTCTGTTTTGGCCACTGCCAGGATTGTCACAAGCCATTTGATTTTGCCACCAGGACCCTGCTCAAAGAAAATCAGGTACAGGGTCCCTTGCACACTGGACTTTGATGCAAGCTGCCTTTGGTGGCAGCTTGTGTCATTCTAAGAGCTCTTTGAGAATTGAGCCCTAATTGTTTCAATTTCCCCTCGTGGACAGGGACATAATTTTTGTTCTGTAGGGTAGGAATATTTTCAAACTGGCCAATAAGTATAGCTGTTTTTATTTATTCCAACCTAATATTTGTTACTGCAACTCTTTACCTATGTTTTATCAAAATATCTGGATTTCTTTCTCAAGCAAAGAATTTTAGTCACAGATAAATTAGTGTTGTCTTTTAATTGGAAGTGAGTGTCATATCCTTCTGTTTGGAGATACCAACTTTGAAGCTTTCCATAAGAACCTATCTTGAAATGAATCTTTGTACTCACAGTTTTGTCAATCTTATCTGGAAAAACATTTCTCTGAGACTTTAATACATGGGAAATCCTTAGTTTCATGCATATGATTTTCCAGGGCTCATACAGACAGCACAGTTTGGGGATCCTATAATGTGTAATTTGTATACATTTGACACAGTAAGATGCGACTTTGAATTTTGTGTTTAACAAAATTTGGAGTGAGATGTTCTCTACTCTAATGCATGCAGAGGAGATTAAGGATTTGTAGATAATAACAACTTGTTCTTCAAAATGTATTTTGTACCCTTTCTAACAGGGAATCTTCTCCCAGCTCCACATACTATATAGCATTTGTTTCATGATCTTTGCCTTAAAGGACATCAATGCTCCTTAGACAGTATTGCCCCCATATTTTAATTATCCCTATGCTAGAAGCTGTAGCTAATCTTTCTCTGTTATTAATGTTTTTAGTCCATTTTCTATTAATCTGTAAACAAAAAAACACTCCCAACTATCAGTAATCAACTCTCTCAAGTTTGTATTACCTATCCTCCAAACATAGCAGTTGTTTTTATCCCATACAAGAATGATCTTTCATTTGCTACTTTACCTGTCATCCACCAGAATATGATCAGCTCATCAAGTCACACTGGTTTTCCTTTGCAAACCAAATGACATAAGAAATAAAACATCATGTACATTCAGAATAGTGATATATGCTTATCAAGGACTTTGGAGAAATGGAATTCATCACAATTCAGTTATGCAGGAGTTCTTTTACCAATATATTCAACAATGCTGATGCTAAAATACAGCCTTGATAGACTATGCATGTTGAGAAAATGTCTTTTTACTGTTAATTAAATTAAGTACAATGAATGAGGTTCAGTATAGAGAGATGCTGCTTTTCTGCTTTTCCACCAAATTTTCTGGTTTACCTTATTGAAATCAGCATTAAAATCTATAAATGCTATATGTAATGTAGCCTCCTGAAACATACCTATTTGTCCATGAGATAAAATATGGTAAAGCAAAGGTTTTAGCAACAGTATCTATAAGACTTATCATTGTATATTTACTTGGATTTATCCTAGTCCCTTTTATGGATTGGGGTAACAATACTGTCTTTCTAGCCAATTGTAAATGTCCCTGTTTTCAAGACAGCATTACAAATCTTTATCAATATTGTAACCAACTTGCCAAGTTGCACAGGTAAAATCCATTGACTATGCCATCTTCTCAGGTGCTTTGTTTTTTTTCGATTTAAAAGTAGTTAAATAATCTGCAACTCATTTACACTTGTCATATTAGGACCAGGATGGTTTGTATGGGGAGGTAAAATTGCCATTGGCATTGGTAATTTCTTTATTTTATTTTTGTATTTTATTTGACATTTGTTAACCAGGTAGGACCTAACATCATTAGATTCCCATTTCAAGGGTGACCCAGAGATTTAAAGAAAAGTGTCAATACAGGATAAATATGCAATACATCAGAGTACACTGTAGTCAGGTTACTTTACACTTGCACATTCCAGAATGTGATGGCTTTTATAAATAAAGTGTTGCAGATCTAGTACTCTGGAACCAGAATTTGGGATAGCATCATCCAAGAATAAAAATCTAATAGGACCTTTAAGAAAATATCTAAGACCAATGAAGGTAAAATAAGTAATGTGTAAATCAGAAGAAGGCCAGCCAAGGTGTTTTTAATGAATGCAGTGATGAAAATATGGGACTGAAGGCAGCAAATCTGCATATGGAATTGAATAGGATATTAACTATTTGCAAATAAAGGAATAATGCATGACAGGGTGTGTGTCATGATGGGATAACATCATGCCTCAGATGGTTGGGCATGAGGTTGTAGGCCGAATGCTTCCAGCACTCAAGATAGTTATTATCCTAGCACTACACACACCCTGGAGTGCATTATTCCTATTGTACCATGGTGCTTTCTTTTTCTTTTAACAAAAGTGGGAAAATTATTTTACAAGATACTATACATGAATTTGGTATAGGCATTTACACCAATGGGAAAAAGTCCACAATTTCTATTATGTCCAGTAGATGCTGTTGCTGGCAGACTGTGTCTTCCTCACATCACCCCCCAGCAAACTCTCTTGCTTGCTGTCCTGAGCAACCTGCTCTGTGTTACTTGGTGTATTTGCTATTTCTTAAATAATGGTTTGGCTGTGCACTTAGATGTTGGAGTGGGAGAGATAGTGATCAGTGAGTGAAAATCTATAGGGCTAACTGTTCTGTTCAACAACCCCCTCCACGGTGACAGTTGGGCAAGTTTCTGCTGTCTATGTTAGTTTCAGTTGTGTTTGTAGTCTGGGTTTGTCTGCACTTCTCCTGGTACAGTCAGTGTATGTTTGTACCAAGAGAATGCTAACAAAGAAAAAGCAGTTGGTTTATGGAGTGCACTGGTGACTGTAATGAGCTTTTCAGAAGCACTCTTTAAGTCTGTCCATGCCGGAGAGGTGACTGAACTGAATACAGCAAACTGATCATGGTTTTATTTTCTATGTTAAGTATGGCAGGAAAAAAATAATCATAACATCAGTTACTTTGGCAGTAGTTAACTGATAAGATGCTGTTGATGTGAGAGGGAAGGATCTGTACACTATGTTTTTTTGGAGTGGGGATGATGAGTGCAGAATATGAAGATGGTCGGGCAGGAGCATGTGAAGCCAAAAGGGCTGATGATTTTGTTAAACCATTGGTGTCTAAGTCTTATGTGGGACACATTATTTACTTTGTGATTTGTGTTGAATTGGTGTCAGCTGGAGGGAGGAATTTTTGTTTAAGAAAAAGAAGGTAAAGTAGTGGCAAACTGCACAGTGGCCATGCCAATTGTGGGCATCTTGGACATGGCATGGGCAGTGACTTGTTCTACATTTGATGCAGTCTTTGTATATTGGGCCTTGATCTGTGGTGTTTTGCTGGGTAACATCACAGATCCAGCCCCAGACTGACCAATCAGAGCCCGTCATTCTTTCTTGCCATTGTCTAATATGTGACATCGGCAGTGGCACAAACCAATCCATAATCCACTAAGGACTGAAGTAGAGACTGTGCCAGGACCTTCTTTAAATGAGTGGACAAACAATTTTCTTAGCCAATAAAGCTGACCAAGGTAAGTGTATACTGACTTAACCAGCGAGGAGATATGGTCTTTGAAAGAGAGTGTCCGTCTATAGTAAAACAGAGAAACTTGAACTTTTCTAGTTTCTCCACAAAGGTGCTAAATTTTCAGTTAAGTTAGAGGGGTAAAGCCTTTAATTTGTGTTTTGTTCCAAAGAGCATGTACATGGTTTTAACAGCATTCAGTAGAAGACAATTTTTAATAACCATTTTGTACCAGTTCAACGTCAGGCTGCAAGTATCTGGTTTTTTCACTGACATTAGAAACCCTTCTGTACAAAACAATACAATCTGTGTACATGATAATAACATGATGATACTGAATTCAGAGCTATGCAATGTATCAGCTAGATCACTCAAGTAAACACTAAACAAAATAGGTCCCCAGATTGGTCCCTGGGGTACACCAGTAGTAATTTTGATGCCTGGGAAGAAATAGATTTCAAAGAAAGTGATTGAGATCTGCCAGTCAGGTAATTCTAGAGCCAGTATTAGGCAGCTACAGATAGACCAAGAGCACATACCTTGGCAAACAAGTGACTGTTGTACACCAGATCAAATACTTTGTAAAACTCCAGGAAGTGTGCAATGGCTGTGCCCCAGCTGTCCATGGCCCTGTAAAAGTAATGAGGGTCTTCACACACAACTGTGAGTATGCTTGTGATTAGAGGTGGTCAGAGCTGCCAAAATTTACTTTGAGGTGAAATTTGCAAATTTTGGCAACTTTGATTAGCTGATGTCCTCATTTTGTGCACATATTAACCTGGTGAAATGGCCAAATTTGCATGACAAATCTACACAAATTGCCAATCTGTGGCTAAATTATGCAATTTGTGGACAAAGCAGTCCATTTGCATATTTTCCCAAATCTACATGAATTTGGCATCCACACAATTTGCCACAAGAAATGGTACAATTTGCCTGCAAAACAATGTGAATTCCATATTTTTATGAAAACCTTCCCCATCCATGGTACTGTAATACCATCCCATTTCCACCTCCCAAAAGCTTTCTAGTAATATACCATCCCTCCCATCTCACACTGACACCATCCACCTCCCTCTGCACTGGTGAATTTCAAGTTAACTATATACAATAAAAGTTAAAATAATATACCCTACCCCACCGTGTACCAAACACACACACACGCCTCCCCACAAACTTCCCACCCAGGTTGAGTCATTATAAGAGCCCCACACCCAACTCCCCTCTGGCCCACACAACCTTCCTCACTCAATTAGCAAGAAAACATGTGACCTTCAACAAAGAAAATCATCCCTCAGAATGGAGTATGTGCTCTGTTCAGTGTCCATCTTGGTAATGACACTGGTGCACAAATAAATGGTGATGTATCTGCTCTAATAAAACCAGATTGGCTGAATTTTTAACCAGTCAGGCTTTACAAGAAGACTACTATATCGGTAATTATTCATTCATGTGGGGCCCATTACTGAAATGGGCACTGATCAGAGGAGACGCTGTGTGCCAGGGAACCATTTTTTTACTACAGGTTACATTTCTTCTGGGTGCTGGTTGGGGAATAGGGTGATGGGGTTTTGGGGGACTGGTGGGGATCTTATGATGAATCAACCTGGTGTTTGGTCTCAGATGGGTGATGGAACAGTGTGCATAGCGCGTTGTGGGAATGATACATAATTTGAACTGTTTATGTAGTTATCTTGAAATTTGCAACAACAGTGCAGGAAGGAGGAGGACGCTGCTGGTGAGTGGTAGGAATGGGATTATATAAAAAGCTTTTGAAAAGAGGGGATGGCATTAAAGAACAGTGGCTGGGGCAGGTTGTTATTACAGTTTAAGGTTAAAAGGAAATTCATGTGACAAAATTGATGTGGCCATCTGAAAATTTGCAAAATTTGTGACGTGAATTTCTGTGAATTTCCACCAGCTTCACCCATGAACTAACACTTCATTGCATCTCTAAGTGTGATTGTCTTGAAAACCATGGAGGCAAGAAGACAGTAAATTGTCGGTATCCACAAACTCCTCAGATTGGTCAAAAACCGTTCTCTCAAGGATCTGAGACAATGGGGCAAGTAGGGATGGTGGTGGGTAGTTTTGGTCAGAGTGCACTTTCTGGATTAAAAATAGGAGCATGGTCACCTGGTTCCACAACCTCCAGACCTCACCAGAGGCTAATCAATAGTTGTAAAAATGTACAGAGGATGGGCCAGTACATCAATAACAAAAGAGAGTTTAAGAGCAATATTTTCCAACCTCATTCTTGGTTTTAAATTCATATTCATAAAGTACATTAAAGTTGATTCCACCATAGGGAGTTCACGTGGGTGCCAAGCTGTGATGGCTGCCTGAATCTCGAGCTCTCAGTTGTCTCTGTACATTACCTCACTTTTAGTAACAAAAAAATAGCCTGAGGCTCCCGTCTTTGATGAAAACATAAGCCAGAATATGTGGAACAAGTGTCACAACTTGCAGGAAGATTAAACCACCACAAAGAGAAAAAAATATCTACAAATTGCCACCTATGCAGCAGCTCAGCACCAAAATGCCACAGCATGGTACATGGAGCAGCTCACCTTCAAGGAACCCTGCTCCATCACTCCTAGAACAGATTGTAGCTTCCGTGGAAATTATCAGAACAACTTTCCTGGAGATGCAAGCTAGCCTCTCAACCCAACAGGCTAAGTGGCACATACAGAGGAACAGATCACATTTATTGAGGAACAGGATCAGCAGACTAGAAATAGACTGGAGAGAGCAGAGCACCAGATAGAATGGCTAAAAAATGACTGGAAGATCTCAAAAGACAAGGAGGGAGAAAAACTTCAGAATCTGGGGCTACAGGAGGAATAGAGGAACATGATCCCCATCAGATTTTTACAAAATATTCTCCCCATCTGGCTGCATCTCAACCTGATGGAGTATCTATTTGAAATTGAACTTGCCCACCAGATTAAAAGACCCTACAGTGCATCAGCCAACAATAAACCAAGGCCATTCATCATTAAACTTTTAGATACTTGGACAAATAGATAATTCTAAACAAAGCAAAGGAATGCCAGAATGTGAGGTGGCTGGAAATAAACTGTCCTTCTACACAGACTACCCCAGATCAGTGCTGGAAAAAGGCAAGGATTTTACAAAGTGAAACAAGGCCTCAGGAATAGGGCACTATGTTACTCCTTACTGTACCCTGCCATCTTCCAGGTACAGTATAAGTGTACTAGGCTCCAATTTCATTCACCAAAGGAGGCCGACACATTTTTCAATACTTTCATATCCCTACCCTAGCAGATCTGAAGCAGCCAAGTGCCAGAGGAACAATATCCATGACCCTGACACCAAACCCACAACGAAATAGACTGGATTCACCAATATCACCAACGACTTTGAATTTGTCATGGCTAAAATGGACCATTTACACACACACACACACACACACACACACACTTGCTAATGGCAGAATGCATCCCTCACCTACCGAGGTCTACACAAACCATGATCACTGACTCAATAGCTTGTGAGTAGAGAACATTTCCTGGGATTTAAGGAAGGGCATCATGCTTCTGTCAGTGATGCCCTTGAGAGACCGGCATCCATTATAAGTGACTGTGTGTACTGCAGAAACCATGCAGTATTGCCCAAAATGGGAATTTGTTGGGACTAAACTTAAGAACTTCTGGACTTATTGGGTAAATTGGATACCTTCACAAAGCCAAAACAACTGAGGGAACAGACTTATGAAATTTCCCGAATTTGGAACTGGTCGTAAAACTGTCAGGAAACAGTGCTCTCAAACTAAATTGAAAACCCCAGCCCCAAACCATAGACTGCACTACTGCACTGCTCCGAGACATAGAAAGCTTTTACCAGCTTTGCTAGACAACCCAAACTGACAGGAAACTTGCAAGGACATGGGATTAACTCTCAAAGGACAAGTTTATTACAAGCAAACTGTGCACTGATGGGGATAAAGTGAATAGAACTGAAACTCATTTCGCTACTGATCGCATGCTCGAGCTGATTTTGTGTGGACACAGAACTATCCACACATCAGCTCGGAGACATGTGGGGTATGAGGCTCCAGGTCAACAAGCCACTGCAACATGGAAAATGAAAACCGAATCAATGACTGATGCATGATACAATGAAGGCGTTGTTTAGGAATGTGTCTTCTCCTTAATTTTATGTAGAAACAATTGGTACTAATGGGGTAAACAGAATATAATTAACCAGTATGGGCTGGATAGAGGGCAGGTCACACAAGGATTTGTTGCCTATGAGCGGCTGTAGTTGAGAGTAGAGCCCTCCCACACTGCATTATCACTCCTGCATTTGTAAGGGCAGCCCTACATCAGCATACAGTAAGCAAAATAAAGGAAATTAACCTCAAAACACTGTGGCTTACAAGCAGTAACTCTTGATGTTTTGGGACACTTGCAATTATAAACAGACTGCTGCATGCTTTGCAGGAACACTGCAATCATAACACACTCTCGGAAATGGCTCTGCAGAGACATTTGAAAATGCAACCCACATGTAGGAACCTGTCAATTACCCCAAAGCTGCTAAATATTGCAGGTCGATATAAATACCCATAACTAAAATGGACCAAGATAAAGGAACAGTCACCATATTTTATTGTATTCAGGTATGAGCCCTTCAAGGTTCTACACTTTCCTCTTACAGAATGACAACCCACAGTCTCCACTGAAGGTTACCCAATCTATTGGTCAATCTCAATACGACAGCAGGGAAAGACTAGTATCTTGCCAGAAAGTTAATACTGCTAACAATTTGAAAAGGTATGATACAAAACCTGGCTGAAGGACCATAGGAAACTAAATTAAAATGAATCATACCTGGCAGATCCCTTTAAGGGGACCACAGTCTGAACCACAATTCCTGACAGAGATATCAAGAGTTAGCCTAAACCCAGAGGCATCCATCAGTGGGATTCTCTCCCAAACTATAAAAGTTCAAGGCTGGCATGACTCACCCACCCCACCCCTCCCAAAATATCAAAAGTTATAGTTAGCTATGTTAAAGGGCATTTTGAATCTGATTCTCAGTAGACAGTGAAGTGAAAAGATGGCCATAAAAATAACCTGATCACCCATGATGATCAGGACTCTTGATTTCCTGTTACTTTTTTCTCTCTCTATTGTTCTCGCCTTCTCTCTCTCTCTCTCTCCTTCTCTCCTCCCTTTTTTCTATCTTTCTCTCTCTCTCTCTCTTCTCTCTCCCCTCCCTCCCTTCCTCCCTCTTTCTTTCTCTTTCTACTCATGTCTAATGACAACACTTCTGCATATAGAGTTTATGATGGCGTAAACTGTCAGAGGTGTGAAGGATACATAAAACAGTGTGCTGAAGCAAACAGTTCTCCATGACAGACAAGAGTCTACTCTCAGTATGAATAAGGGAGATAACATTATTTTAGAGACTTTTGTAAAATACATAAGACCCTGCGAACAATAACAGAGGGAAAGTAACATAGACATGGCTCTTACCAAGTCACGTAACCTTCTGGCTGCCCTGTTCACTACAAAAGGCACCTATATGCTAACAAGAGCTGTGAAGTACAGTAAAATAAAATAAAGCACTTAGATGAACTACAGGTGTACAAGACTAGCCATCTAAAGCTGGACAGTTGCTCCAGACATAGGCAATAAAGATCAGAAAACTACACAGAATAACAAAAATAACTCTCCATACACTAACAGTACCTGGTGCTGAAAAGCTGATAAAGGCCATCCCTAAAAGAGGGAAACACTTTACAGAGGTTAAGCAATATGAATCTCCTGCACTAACACCCACTTCCAACTCCACTATCAGAAGGAGCAGGGAGGAACTATGGCTAAAGAGGATAAGAATGCAGGAGCTGACTGGTCAAGAACCCTCTCATGTTAGAGTTCAAGGTTCAGTGTGGGTGATGGTGTAAGAGCCCCTTAGATTCTCACTAGGAGAATCTTCTTGCCTACCTCAGCTAGTGTGGATCACCTTTAGAGAGTTGTTATAAAGTTTGTTCTTTTCTGTTCTCTTAAGAGTGTTTACTAACTGTTTTAGATATTGAATCAGTTATGCATGTTGGATTAAACAAATGCAATTGTTTTTGATATACTATTGTTACTAGTTCTAATTGTACAATGTGGGATAGGTAGGAGGAGGGTGGGGAGAGCAGTGGAGGTGTCTTATTATGACACAGCACCTACCTCTTAGAGAAGTATGGCATCACCGAATACTTTACAAATAATTACTTGGAACAGAAGGGGCTTGAACTGTAAATTTAAAAGACATAAAATACTGCTTAAACTCAAAGACATTAAATGTGACATAGCACTTCTCCAGGAGACCCATCTTCTGACCCCAGAGAGAACAGATTAAAATGTAGCTGGGTAGGTATGGCATATCGCAATGCTTACACATCCAAGAAAAGGGGAGTAGCTATTCTGTGTCGCAAGGGTCTGCAGTTAGAATACACACAGAATACAGAGACACAGAAGGCAGAGTGATAATCATATTAGGCACATATCAATGAGCCCCAGTACTGCTAGGTAATGTTTATGCTCTAACAACTCAACCCATCAGTTTATACATAGCTGTTAGCAGCCCTGCCAGGGACATTAAAGGGCAATTATAGGAGGAGACTTTAATCTGGCACTGAATCCAGAGTTACACTGCAGCGCCCAGGAAACAAAAATGAACATCATTTGGGCAAACAGGTACTATAAGACTTAATAGAGTAGTGCAGGATGCATGGAGAACCATACATCCACATGAGCAAGACTAAACATTCTTTTCCACAGTACATGACTGATACAGCTGTATCAACATGATTTTGCTTCCTCTGAACTTATTCAGAACTTCTGGGGAGCTACTCAATAGAACATTATAGTATCAGACCATGCTCCAGTCTCCATTTCTCTACCTTGGAAGGAGAGACTGGGCCTAGGAACAAGTGGAGATTTAACAATTATGTCCAACAAAACTCTGACTTTGTGGACATGCTGAAGGATGAACTATTAATATACTTTCAGACAAATGAAACACCGGACACTGATTAGACAAGCAATGGGAAGCAATGAACACTGTAATTTGTGAAAACCTAGAGCATATACTGTACCTACAAATTAAGAAAAGAGAGAGAGCCAGACCAAACAAGCAGAAAGGGAGTTGAAGTGCCTTGAAACACTAGATATGACATTGCCAGAACAAAGGAAACAACTAAAACCCCAGATCACAGCAGCACGTCTCAAGTACAGGACAGCCTCCAGTATAAGACACAGTTTGCTTTATTCCACCAGTGTCAGTTTTACTGGGAAGTGGGCAAGCAACCCAGCACACTATTGGCATACCACCCTGGGCTAGAGAATCTGAAACATAGAAACAGAGTTGATGGCAGATAAGGACCGCAAGGCCCATCTAGTCAGCCCATTTTTCTTCTGTATGAATGAAAGATACAAACAAAGACACATACCTCACAGGGATCAGTAGTAACCACCCCACAACAGATTAATGAAACATTGCAGCAATACTACATCTCACTTTATTCCTCAGATGTTAACCTCACACAAACTCAACTAGATAGATGCTTTTATGAGGGAATCCAGTTACCAAAAATCTGAAAGAACACGCTGACCAACTCACAACCCCTATAACCAGTCACAAAGTAGAAAAACTATATATTCCAAGGCAAAGGGCAAATCCTCTGGTCTAGATGGCTACCCTAGTGATTTCTGTATGATATTTACATCTATTGTGGCCCCCCGACTGACTAACTTATTCAAAGAATCCTGGGAAACAGGTACAATACCACCCACATTCCAACAAGCTCTCATCACTTTAATACATCTAAAAGTCGCAGATAGTGTCCATTGTTCTCAGTTCAGAGTATACCGTAATGGTTTAAGGTTGTGAGCTGCAAACCTGAGACCTGGGTTTGAATTCCACAGCCCTCATTTGCATACTGTGTGATCCTGATCAAGTCACTTAACTTCCTCCTAGATCGCACCTGTAAACAAGCTTTCAGCTTAGTCTGTCTGTCCTGGTTAAAAAAAAAAAAACATAAATATATATATATATATATATATATATATATATATCACTCATAAATGTCGACGCAAAATATTTGCTATAGTTATAGGACACAGAATGGAACCCAGAATAGAGCATCTTATTCATCCAGATCAGGTGGGATTTGTTTCAGGCATGTTGAGAGCAGACAATACACATAGAATACTCAACATCATTTGGGAAGCTTCCGCCTACTACAACCCACAACTACCCTGTCACTGAAGGCTGAAAAAGCCTTGACGAGATTGAATGGGCATTTCTGTTTGATACACTTAAGAGGTTCACTTTCCCACATGATTCATAAGTCTCATCCAGCTTCTCTTAAAGGCCCCAACTGCCGGCCTTAACAAACTCAACAACATCTCCAGCCTTCCTCTTGGCTTGAGGCACTCAGCAAGGCTGTCCCCTATCCCCATTTCTATTCCTGTTGACAGCAGATACACTAGCAACTAAGATTCGCTAACCCCTGGACTTCCCAGGTATTCCCGTAAGGCTGAGCAAAACAAATTGGCACTCTTTGCTGATGACATTATCCTGCTCTTATCAAACTGGTGACCTTGAGAACCTTGGAGAACATTTTCTCACAATACTCAGCCCTGTCAGGTATAAACTTAATGGAAACAAATCCTAAGTGATGCCACTCTCTACTGCATGTAAACAGGACCTATTCAAGGCCTACCCTTACCAGTGGGCTCCAGATGGTATCACATGTTTGGGGATTCAACTCTGAGCACCTTTAAATCCACATCACAGGCCAATATGGGGAAAATGACTAACACCCTGTCCAAAGAGCTACAGAACTGGGACTCTAGCCATCTCTTTATTTGGGTTAGAATAAGTGCCTTGAAGATGACAACTCTTCCCAAAATGCAATACATTCTCAATAACCTACCAGTGGGTCTCCCAAACTTTTTTCACACAACTTAACTCAAAAATGTCAGCCTTTATCTAGGCTCACAAAGTGCCATGGGCAAAGCTACAAACATTACAATCCCACTGGAATCAAGGAGGGTTCAACCTCCCAACTTTCACCTTACCCAGGAGAGCATCCTAATGTGACAGGCCATTACCTGTGTGAAGCTGGAGATAATGCACGCCCCCACCCCAATGGCTGGTTATTGAAACACACCAGACTGCAGTCCCTTCCTCAAGCACTCATATGCCTGGATTGGAATCTTGACCCTAAAACCTTGCCATGTACAAGGCATACCAGAAAATCCTGGACATTACATGCGACTCAGTTGAAATGAGTCAACGCCACATAAAGGCTGAGACTACTTTGTCAAAATCCTCAACTACAAATGGGGGACAGACCATTGACTGGCCAATGTAGCAGACAAAGGCATATTTCAGCTAGAAGACCTGTACCTCCGGATACTGGAACATTTAGCTAATTCGAGGAAATACACTTTACCTATGGAATTCTCGCTCACACTTTTGGAGATACCTTCAACTGAGGGATCTCCTCAAAACAAATGTAGCATCTAAAATGCACTGCCCCATCCTACAACCATGGACAGATGGGTAGAGAACCTTACATCTAGCCAGTCACTTTCTTAAACTAAAAGATAGAGGCAACCCCACTAGCACCTGAAATGCTGAGAATACAGTGGGAGCAGGAATTAGATATTCATATCACACAGAAGACTGGAGCAGGGTCTGGACAACTGGCACAATGCAAAAGAGAACTACAAGCCCAAACCATCCAATACAAAACATTAAATAGTGCTTATGGACCTCCACTGTGGATAAAGAAAGCTAAACTACTAAAGGACAGTGACTTTTGGTGCTACCCTTCCCCACAGACAAACCTGATTCAAATCTTTGGACCTGTCCAGCTCTGAACAAATACTGGGACACAGTGGGAGACATGGGAAATTAGCTCCATTATCTTCTATCTGAGACCCCAAATTAAACATTTTGGCTATTACCCTAGAGACACATCCCCTATCCTCCCATCAACAGCAGTGGCTGAATGGGACCTTGACAGCTGTCATACGAGTACTCCTATGACACTGTGGAGAACTGGAAGTCCAAACAGCAACAAAATGGGACTCACTAGTGGCCACCACTGCTCGCTATGAAAAGTTGCCCATGTGGCAGCAGGCAAACTAGGAACTTACTGGAAAACATGGGGACCCTACCTAGACTTACACAACCATAGAGCACCGATCCTCCAACCTAACAGGTGAGGACCTCTCAGCCCCTATAGACCAACAGTTAGCTATGCCTAACCCCTACTGAGTCCAACCTTCTGACACAAGACAAAATGTATGTGCCTTTTAGGACACAAAGAGTAAGGCCCCTAACAAATACTATACACCGGATAAGCTACAGCTCAAACACCTATGCAGACATTTGAGCATATATAATCCTCAAGGAATAAGACTTAGCAATTTAGAGCTCTCCTCCCCTGCACACCTGATCCCTCCCTCTTCCTCTCACACAAATCCACATGTGAACTCATACATGAACTAATATATGAATATCTGCTTTACATTCACCATCTGTACCCCATAGGACCCTATAGTATGTAACTCCAAACTAGCTAAAGGAAAATAACACATTTGTTTGATTCAGTGGAACAGGCAGGTAGATGGTAAGGTTCACAACACATGTAAATATATTATGGGGACCAGAACCAGACACTGACTAAGAAGAAGAAACCATGCAAGCCATAGAACATAGTTCCCCACCACCTTTACAGGAAACCCCACCTGTCACTTAGGATTAAGACCCCTATCTAATCATAAATCATGGCATTACAAAATTATCCGAATGGACATAGACTACAACAGACATGCTGTATAGAAATGTGATTAATTTACAAATGAGTACTAAGAGAGTATAAGGATAACCAGTAACTTAGAAGGGTTTATCCAAACTTTGATTCCAAGAAGAATGTTACACTTGTTATATTGGCTATACTTGGTTACTTTTCTTTTGTGAGAGCTATGCTTTGCCATAAACATAGTTGTATTTGCATGTGATAATTACTAAAATTTCAGTTTGACATAATGTCTGTATATTGTTGACAAAACATTGAAAACAAAAAACTTTTATAGAAAAAGTTGATTCCACCATTAGTGATCTAAATTTAAAACCAATGTCAGAACCACCATAGCTAGACTAGTCCCAGGCTGTTCAAGGTCAGATAGATCAACCAAAAGTGATCTGACCAGCCCCCAAAAAATCTGCTAATTTTAATGCTGCATCTGATGTTTTATTGTTTGATTTGTTTGGATTTATTTATGATATCTGATTTAATTTGATACTCTGCCTGTTGCATGTTTTATGGGTGCCTGAGCCTCCGGATTGGGGGCTATAGAAATAACTTTGCTCTGCTAGTAGAACATTTTGGTGGCTCCACAAAAGATGGTATTGAACTTTTCTATTTAATCAGTCAAACAACCTTGTTCAACAGTCAGTAGTGGCATTGCTGTAGAAATGGTCTTTCCCATAATACTGTTTAGTATTTGACAGTTTTGTTGTTGAATAAGAATTGAAACAATCAGTGGATTTTCCCTGAAATGATACACTGCCAGACATTTTGTCGGTGCTCAATTGGTAATCTGTTTATTATACATTCAAATTAATACAAACACTTCAAGTGCTTTTCATATTAATTCCACATAATCAAAACCACACTTTTATTTACAACTTTGAGTCCATTTTATCTTGATCTTTCCTTCTTCATCCAAGTTCTTCTAGGGTCCAGATGTTTGACCCGACACCTCCTTTCTGGTTATTAATCACCTTCTTCCTATATTCTGGGGTCGGATGCCAAGAACCATGATCCCCAGCTCACCATATCGGATATGCTCTCTCCCTCCCATGTTGCAGCCAAGGTCAGATGCCAACCCAACCTGTGCTTGATTATCACTACAATGTCCCTCTCTGAGACCCCTTAACTCTCCTTTGTGCCCCTATACCCTATTTATCTCACCCCCCATTCGATCTCCTTATTCTTTAGCTGCTCGCAAACCAGCATTCCCCTTTTCTTAACCATCTGTTACCTCTTACAGGCAACCCCTTCCTGTCCTGATTTTCCAAGTTGACCGTCACTTCTGCCTCTGCTGGCAACTTTCTGAACTGACACACTCCATTATTTGTTGCCCGCTTAGGCAACCCAACCATCATCTAATCCATGGTTGCCTCTCTCATCTAGTGACCCATTCATTGGTATTCCATTCCACTGTATTTTCTTTTTATTATAGGGTGAGTGGATAAATCAAATCTTATCAAAATAAGGGGTATCTTCCCCTTACAGACCATTATATAGCCCATCTCAGCCCCTTGTGGCTCGCCCCTGGCCAATCACATTGCCTCTTTTTGATTCTCCCCATGATATCACCTAATCCCTCCCCGCGAATCCACACTCCTCTTTCTCTGACTCACCCCTGATATCATCTAACTCCACCTCTCAACCCCTCTCCCTTCTCTCCACCCCTCCTAATCCCATCCGGCACCTTTCCATTTCCATCAGAAAACCCCTGACAATTCAGCTTGCCCTGTAATGGCAACCCCATTTGTCAGCAGGTTTTACCCTGGAAATGATATACTGCCAGACATTTTGTTGGGTGATCAGTTGGCAATGTGTTTATTATACTTTACATTCAAATTCATACAAACACTTCTTTTCATATCCTTTTAGTATTAATTCTGCATAATCAAAATCACACTTTTATTTATAACATTTGATTCCATTTCATCTTGATCTTTCCTTCTTTTTTCCAAGTTCTTCTCAGGGTCTGGGTGCTTAACCTGACACCACCTTTCCAGTTGTTAATCTCCTTCCTCTTATATTTCCTAGGGTCAGATGCCAAGAACCATGACCCCCAGTCCACCACATCAGATATGCCCCCCATGTTGCACCCATGGCCAGATGATGATCCAGCCTGTGCCTGATTCTCACTATCCTGAACCCTCCCCGATTCCCCTTACCTCCCCTTGTGCATCTCCCCTCACCGCCTATATATTTACAGTATCTCACCCTTCTACTAGCCCATCTCTAGCTTGTTGATGGACGATGAGCTCCCCTGCCCTACCCCCCCTTCTCCCTTTCTTCCAAAGCCTTGATTAATGGCACTAGGAAAATGACATGCCCACTTCATGATAGGTGCACCCATCAGACCTATAGTACCCTGACAAATCATAAGCAATGTCCTTGTGGGACATGTAAATATCACCTAACCCAGCTATTGCCCCGCTACCCTCCTGTTCAAGCATTTTCTTGCCATCTTGATTAAGCTTATATCTCTAGCGTGTCTTCATACCCAGCACGAAATTATATCTGACCACCCCACTATGATCCCGCTACCACCCTATGATGATTCCCAAGTTCTTCCTTATTTCCTGGAATAGTTTCTCCCACGGTCTATCCCTAAATAATATCACCCCCAGGAGTATTACCAAAGTTTTGGTCTAGGCCATCCAATTTTTGCTTCTCCAACACCAGCAAAAGCTGAGCCAATCGCATTCCTGGACAGTTTTCCATTGAACGCAGGTTTCATCCACCACCCTCTGCAGCTGGTCCCTCCTGGCATTGTTGCATTATGCCTTTCTGCCCAGTAAATAAATGAGTGCCCTACAATCCACATTTGCTTCTTTTGCCCCAGACCCATGGAAGAAAAAACCATACCTGTTAGCACAACTTCCTCATGTACCTCCTGTAACTCCCTACTTCCATCTCCACCCTTTTACCTCCTCCTCCTCCTCTGACCTTGTCTGGCAGCCACTTGATGCCGCCTCCTATTCTGAAGGAGTGGATGAGAAATTCTTTGAATCTTCCCCAAGACATTCATTCCTTCCTTTAGAACCACGTCACCTGGTAGCAAGTGACTGGAGTCCCATCCCCATGTACAAATAGCTTGTTCATTCTCACTGGCCTAATCCACTTATATTCCTCCAGGGCAGTGAGTGCACACCAACCCCTTGATGGCACCTATCAAGGATGATGTTGTTCCATAGCCTACTTGGTTGGCCTTGGAATGCCATAACAAAATTATTACTCTTTCTGCCCCACAGTTCTTCATCCCACTGCAATTCCCTGACCCATCCTTCTTGTTCTTTGTTACTACTCACATACTCTAAATGCACCTTTGCTATGGCCAGAAAAACCACCCTAAACAAACATGTTTCATAACGCGATACACAGATGTGTCCTAATTTTGTAATAGCCTCTCTGGTAACTGCCCCAGTTCCAGCCTCCTGCCATCCTTTTTACTCCCTGTGTCCTTGCCACCCTATAGGCATACCCTCACTACCTTTGACTTGTTGGGCTCCTCCCATCCCTGTAAGCTACATGCCCAACCTATTCTCATAGCTGTACTCCCATGGTCATACATGAACCATCCTGCTCTCCCATTTCTGTACCATGTATCTAACAACCTGTTCCTCTGTTATAGCCTCACTTACTACATCCTTCCTGCTGCTGAAACTCTTGTGATGCGCTGTATGCTCCACTGTATGCTTTCAGCATATACATAGACCAAGAGCTTCAGTACAGCAGCTGGGCTCTTTCCAGCCAATCGCTCACAATTGAGGATGAAACCCTTGTTCTCCGAAAGGGCAGCTTGTAGGTACCATGGACCTGAACCTGTCCAACTGAAGATGGAAAGGCTGTTAGCTATTTGGTTCTTAACCCTTTCTAATGTGCCTCACTTTAAATGACAGATTGAGATGTAAGCCCTCCAACATCAGCTGTAGTAATACCTTGTTACCATATCTGTGAAACCTCATTGTCTATCGATCACCTCCACTACTGCTTTGTTATCACACAAAAATTACTTTATGATTCCTCAACTGCCTTTTCCAAACTGCTACTATAACCCATAGAGGAAATATTCCCAAGAAAGTAATATTGTTCAATAAACTTCTCCTCCTCCATTCTTCTGGCCATGTCTCTGACATCCATTCCCCCAAAATATGCTCCCATCCCATGTGCACCTGCTACATCTGTGTACAATTCGAAATCTGTGTTGAAAAGCAAGTCCTCTGCCAAACTGTGACATCATTATACTACATTAGGAACTGATCCTACACCTCAAGGTCCTGAAGAACCCCATTTGATTTGTTCACCCAATGATGCAAATGTTTTGCTCTTCCTGTGGCCCTGGCCAGCTGCCTGGTAAATGCTCTCCTGGTGATATTGCCCTACATGCAAAATTCAGATGGCTCTAATAATTGTTAAACCACTGCTAAGGGACCCCTGTTTACTTCTCACCATGTCTATTAGCTCCTTTAGCTTGTCCACCGTATCCTTTGGTAAGCAAAACGCCCACCTCTATGTCAAAAATTCCACCTCCTGGCTTTCCCTTCCGTCTTGCCCTCTACCAAGAGGACCCCTAACTTCCCACACACATATCCTGAAAATCTCCTAATATCTTTGCTGTCCCTTGTTTTTCTTGCCCCATCAGAAGAAAATTGTCTAAGTAGTGCACTAAAGACCTGCACCCATACTGTTCCCCAAACACCCACTGCATCCATGTGCTGAAAGTTTCAAATGCAGCTTATGCCACTGAACAGCCATCGGCATGGCCTTGTCAAAATAATACTCACCCCTAGTTTAAAACCCAGTAGATCCCAATCACTCTGGTCTCACTATTAACAACTGGAAAGCTGCCTCTATATTGGTTTTTGCTAGCCATGCCCTTACACCACCTGAATAATCTCCATTGCCTGGTGCAGTGTCACATAAGACACTGCACTATGCTTATCTGGTATAGCGGCATTCACTAACTCCCCCACAGGTATGATGAATGGTGGATGAGCGGAACTCCCCAGTTACTTTTCTTGGCACCACCCTAAAGGTAACACCCTAAAGTTCTCCAGTGGGGCTATTGAATGGCCCATCAGCCCTGCCTGCTGCCATCTCTTTCTGAATTTTCTTCTTTATCACTCCTCCCTGTTCCTTACAGACCCCAAGTTTGTTGCTGACATTTTCTCTTGATAATATAAATTAAATCCATTTAAAAAACCTTCCTTCAACAATTCCACTGCTTTTCTATCTGGTACCCTTTTGTCCATTCCTGAAGTATGTCCACTCTAATGGGTGTATCAGCCAATTTGAATCACCTTCTTCTTTCCTTCCTGAATGCCTTAGCTTTACTGCCCTCCTGTTCCACAGGCAAATGCCACCCTCTGAAACCCCTCCACCTGGTGCCTTGTCCCATAGCTTCACCCTTGCTACCCCATAACTCCCATGAAAGGACTGCTCACTGTAAATCTGTGTACCTGTTCTGTACCTCATTGCCCTGCACCTTGAAACAGGATGCTACACTGCATACTTGGAGCAAATGTGGCAGAATTTACATTTTCCTAACTGCACAATGCTTTATTATACCCCCAACATGTCTTTACCCATCTAGTTTCCTGCATCACATCTATCTCTTTCTCCACTGTTACCTGCCTGCCCCGATAATGTATACACCCACATATCCATGTGTGTGCAATCCCATCCCAGGTCTCAGTGTGTTGCCATCCACTGTTGGAAAGCTCTCACCATACCTCAGCAACCCATAAACCAATTTTACCTTATATGCATCCCTAATTATCTATGAATCTGACAACAAGGAATGGCCAGATCTGGCTGTTTCTGCAACAAGATGGTGCTGAAAACATTATACCTGCTTGCCAGGTCTCAATGTTTTTTCCCTTGTATGTGATCCTCTGAAGTCTTATCCACCAACGCTAGTACCACAGCTGCTGCTGGCTTATCTATCTTTCCCTTTCCATATTTTCTCTCTAATGAACTGCAGGATATGGTCAACAAGTATTACTCATGGTATCCCACCTTCCTTAACTCGCTTCCACCCCTGCTCTCCCAACCTGCCTTGCTCATTATCCTGATCCCCTTCAATTCCTTCTGTGCTCACTCCATCTTCTCTAAACCCTTTTCCCATCTCACCTCTATGATCCCTGCCAAGTAATCTTTTAAGCTGCCATCCTTAGTCAAGTCAATCATTGACTCCTTCCCATTCACTGATCTGGTGCCTCCAAATCCAGTTGTGGCAGATGCCTATTTTCAGTACCCTTTCCAGTGCCCCTCACTGGTTCCTTCTCTTCTTTATTTGACTCTCTTCTTCATCTTTCTGCTTGGCCACCTCCAACAGCTCATTCATCTTCCCCATCAGCTCAGCCACCTGCTCCATAATTTGTACATTAGCACCTTTCACTGGTGCCTTCCTGGGTGCCATCTATTTTTCTCAATACTCAAAAATATAAGAAAACAGAACATTAATGTTGGCCCTTCTGTTTACTCATGTGCTGTGGGTTGATTCCCCAACCACCTTGAATTGTGTCTCTGTTGGAGCTCTCCTACTTCCTTGTGTAGTTCTCTTCATACTCCTGCCCACCTTTCACCTTGTATATAGTTAGCAGTGGGTTTTTAATTTTTTTAGACATACATATGCATGAGTATATTTCCTTTTTTGTACTGTCTGCTTCTGTGCTGGAAGCAGTCCTGCTTTTATATCAAGAGAATATTGATTTTGTCCATATGCATGTGGTTTTCACCTTTATCCTCCTTCCAGCCAAGCTAGTCACTGTGTATTCTGCCTTCTGTTTGTTTTGTAGGAAGTGTCCACCTTGCTACAAACTCCCAACAGTCACCCTTTTTAATAGGTCAAATATGCTGTAATACAGTAGGAAGTATAAGGAAACACAGAAGGAGCAGGACAGAGAACTGTACTAGTTAAAGCAGAAGGAAGCAGAGAAGGCAGTAAGTATAGCAAAGGCCCAAATAGAGGAAAAGATAGCCAACTCAGTTAAGAAGGGGATAAAGCCTTTTATAGGTACATTACAGAGTGAAAAAGACTAAGGCAGGGATACTGAGGCTGAATAAAGAGGAAGGTGGTTGGGCAGAGAGGGACAGTGAAAAAACAGGGATACTAAATGAATGCTTCTGCTCAGTATTCACAAAGGAAGAGGAGGGGAGGTAACTAATCCAGTCAATAGAAGCACTCTGTATAGGGGGTTGATATCAGTCTTTCACACAAGAAAGGGTTCTGAAAGAACTCCTAAAACTGAAGGTGGATAAAGCAATGGAGTCTGATGGGATTCACCCCAGAATTCTAAAAGAACTAAGGTGAGAACTAGTAACTCCACTGACTACACTTTTAACAAATCATGGGAGGATGGTGTGGTACCTGAGGACTGGAGGAGGGTGGATGTGATTCCCCTTCACAAAAGTGGGAGCAAGACAGAGGAAGAAAACTACAGTCCTGTCAGTTTGACCTCAGTGGTAGGAAAATGATGGAATCACTTCTGAAGGAAAGACTTGTTGAGTACATAGAGGCCAATGGGGCACAGGACCCAAGGCAGCATGGATTCACAGCAGGAAGGTCATGTCAGATGAATCTAATTGGTTTCTTGACTGGGTGACCAAAGTAGCAGACCAGGAGGGGCTGTGACATGGCCTACCTAGACTTTGGCAAGGCATTTGACACAGTCCCACACAAAGATTAATAAACAAATTAGCCAGCCTGGGAGTGGGTCCCAGGGTGGTAGCCTGGGTAAAACATTGGCTGGACAACAGGACAGAGGTAATAGTAAATGGAGTCCACAGTGAAGAAAGGGGGTTACTAGTGGGTACCGCAGGGTTCAGTACTAGGTCCGGTCCTTTTAATGTTTTATAAGTAACATTGCAGAGGGACTGGAAGGAAAAGTATGTCTCTTTGCAGATGACACAAAGATCTGCAACAGGGTTGATACACAAGGTGAGGCGGAAAGGATGAGAAAGGACTTGGCAAGGTTGGAGGAATGGTCAGAAGTATGGCAGCTTAGATTCAATGCAAGAGGTGCAAGTAATGCACTTGGGAAACAAAAACCCAGGGAAAGAGTACACAGTTGGTGGGGTGAGATACTGACAACAACAAAATGTAAAGGGACCTGGAGGTAGTTATATCAGATGACCTAAAGGTGGGCAAGCAATGTGAGAAGGCAGTAAGGAGGGCTGGGGGATACTGAATGCATAGGAAGAGGCATCACCAGTAGAAAACAGGAAGTTGTTGTCCCTCTGTACAGACAGTTGGTGAGACCACATCTGGAGTACTCTGTACAGTTCTGGAGACCCCATCTCCACAAAGACATAGACAGGTGGAGGCTGTCCAGAGGAGGGCAACAAAATGGTGCAGGGTCTGCATCAGAAGACATATGAAGAAAGACTAAAGGAGTGTGATATGTTTAGCCTCTAGGAAAGGGGGTGGACATGATAGAAACTTTCAAGCACATTAAGGGAATCAACAAAGTCCAAGAGGGTAACATCTTTCAGAAAAGAGTTGTGTAAGAACAAGGGGCACAATTTGAAGATAGAGGGGATGGCACAGAGGTAATGTGAGGAAGTATGTTTTCATGAAGAGGGTTGTAGATGCATGGAACAGACAACCTTCCTGAGGAGGTAGTGGAATTAAAAACAGTGGAGGAATTCAAGAATGCTTGGGACAGACATAAGACAATTCTAGTGGGGGTAGGAGGAAGGTAGGCTGTTGGTTAACTAGGATCTGCAGCTTATCTATTAGGTAGGAATTGGCAGACTAGGTGGGCCAAACAGTCCTTATCTGCCATCAAATTCTGTTTCTATGTTTCTGTGTAATGCAGCTGACAAAATAAACATTGAGCTTCCTCATTAAAACTGACAGATCAACTCCGGATCAAGTCATTTTGACTTCCGAATGATTTTGACATCCTCAAAAAAAATCTACTCAACTTGAAACCCTGCTCAATGCCAAAAACTAAGGCCATGATTTTTCTCCACTGGCCCCTCGTCTCAAAAAACAAACAAACAGATAAGGTTCCTCACATAAGCACCCTCTTGGGAGAAGCTCCTGGAGTTTGTTGAACAATTCAAATAACTGGGGGTCTGATTGACTACAAATTGTCCTTCACTGATCACATTGAAGAACTCCCAAAGAAACTGTGTCAAAGGCTTGATATTTTCTTCAAGATCAAGCACTCACTAACCCAGGAGGCTAGTAAACTCCTAGTCCAAGCTACGTTCCTGCCTCTCCTAGACTATGCAGCCTTCCTATATGGCCATAGTACTAGCACAGCCTCTCCAAGCTTGATAACCCATACCACAGAACGCTTAGTTTCATTTTGGATGCCCTTATGACACACACCACTGCATCCTCTACTGTTCCATAGGCTATATCTCCCATAGCTTCAGGAGCCAAAAGAATTCTATTTTATGGACATATAAGGCAATCACTCATAAATTACCTAGTACATCACAAGCTGCCTAACTCCCTGCATCCCTAGTGCCTATTCTCTCAGAAGTCTTACCATCTTATCTCTGGCTATCCCTAACATTAAAATGTGCTTTGGTAGAGCCTCAATAAGCTTCACGCTCCAACGTTTCTGGAATAAGATCCAGAAAACCTTAAGGCTTGCTTCCTCTATCACATTCTCCTCTTCAAATCCTTGTTCCTGAGGACCTTCCAAGGCCTGTAATTGCTTTAAGTCAAGGTCTTAATTTCACGATTTGTTACTGCTTTAAATTCTGGACTTAAACCTCAACCATTGCCTGAGGTGTCATTTGAGTCCTCACTTGTCATTGTCCAAATAAAGGTCCCAACATCACTATCTGTCTTTGCTTCAAATATTGGACTTATACCCCAACCATTACCTGTGGCATCTGTAGTGTTCTCCCTTGAACAGTCCTTGCTTCCTAGCCATCATGTCCAACTCTCTCCTATCTTGTCTGACCTTCTATCCCCACTCTCTACCCCCCGCCTCACTTGCCAGGACATGCCTACAGTACTTATCAAATACCTCTTACATCTCAGTCTTCTTCACACTTTGACGCTAGAGGAACTACCACTCCTGCTCACTATGACTCCTCCAATGATGTTTACTGTATAAACTTTAGCTCATTACCCTACATCTATATATCTGTGTCCATGTAATTGTATTCAAATGGCACTACCTCCTGTTGAACCTATTGCTATGTTCTGGTGCAAGTATCTTGTCACATGTGATAGTTATATGTTATTATGTTGTTATTATTACTATGTAATTGTTATGTACGTTCACTCAACCTGTTATGTCTTAACCCTGTTAGCAATTGTTTTGCCCCAGGTCCGTCTTGTAAATGAGCTTGTCTCAATGATTTCTATGTGGCAAAATAAAGATTTGATTGAGTGATTGATTGATTGATTGATTAACTGTTTCCTGCCTGATTCTCCCAGGATCACTAATAGTCACCACTTTTACTTGATGAAAAACTTGCCCCACCCCGGACATGGCGGATGTTAAATGATAATATTTTTTTTATACAATCCCCATACTACATCACTTATTTGCAACATGGTGGCTTACCAACATGCATGCGCAACCCATGCCAATAAACAGTGTATGCTGTACAGGCACCATTTTGAACCATCTGCCATTCTGTGCCTGAATCCCAGCTATCTGCAATTTTGTTTCAGTTTTGCCATGTGGTGCTCTTCTCTCTGTTACTCTCCCTTCCTTCTCTTAAATGCCCTCTTAGCTTGTTGCAGCTGAAATCTCAGTGGCTCCTTCTTGTAAACCCTTCTCTCATCTCTATTTTTTTGTATTTTAAGCCTGTGATCCCCTCTCACTTACTCTGCCATTCACAGTTACCCTGCCCACTGTACTTGCTGTACCCTGATAGATGCCCCATGCAGCTTGCCTCCACCTTCCTTTGTCCATGTGCACTTCTGCCATCACACCATATCCTCATCCTTTCCCAGGGCAAAAATGCAGCCATTTTTCTATCTGTTAGTCTATATACTTCTATTTTTTATTTTCTAAATCCTGAACAAAAAAAAAAACAACCAGGGAGCAAACTCTCTCATCGCCCCCAGTCCAATTAACCACTTACTTGTTTGGCCTCCTCCCTTCAACAGCTCTTCCTGTCCCCAAGCAGTTACAACTTGCTCTACACATTTTTTTGCATAGCACTTCCTGGCTGTTCAGGCCTGCCTGGCTCACATATTGTAAACTCGCAAACAAACCCTCTACTAACACCAACCAAACACAAAACACCTGAAACCAGCAGCAGACAACAGGGCTCCTCTCAACCCTATTTTCACATGGAAAACTCAAGAACTCCTTCCACTTCTTAGGTGGCCCATAACTTAGCCACCCACATCCACCCACAGCCTCTTTACCTCTGTTAAAGCCACCCACACAAACCTGTTACTGTCTAGCTCCCTAGAAACCATGCCAGCCCAACTCGGCCACTGCTTTTGACTTCCTTCAAATAAACCCACTTATTTACATTTATTGCTTAGTTTTTTGTTTTTTTGATAATCAAGAAATGTTGAATTTGTATATTAGTTCTTTAAACATTTCTGGGCCCTGTCTCTTGCCTTCATCAATTTTAACACAAGGATGATCCATTTCTGACTTCTATTTTAGATACGTAAGTGATGGATGGAGCAAAAGATTATAAAACTATATTAAAGTCATGTGTAATATAATCCAGCATGGAATCTACCCTGGAGCTGGCATGCAGGAATGACCAGTCAATCCATGCAACAGCATTCCTGAATTCATTAATGTTAATACAATGGTTGGATGTAGAGGTTATATGTACAGAAGGACTGAGGCCTACATGCACACCAATAGCAAATAACTGAAGAGTGGTCCATGAAACTATTGGGTAAGTGATAGGACTGATGGAAATGATCAGGTATAGAGGTGACTATCAAATCTATTAAGAACTCAATAACAGTGCTGCAATTTTGTCTGGTAGCTAAGGTCATCACTTGCTTAAGGTTCAAGTTCTCAAGATCATCTCTCCACCCCAATACGACTTATCATTCCAGTAAATATTGACAACACCTATGAGAGGGATTTATTTCATATCATGTTTGAATTGCTTAAACTGAGACAATAAAGCAAGTCCTTCCTCAGAAACCTGGAGGAAAGCAAAAGTAGATAGGTGCTTAGCACCCCTAAACATAACATGACAGAAGGAAAATCACGGATGAGTACTTATTAGTGAAAATCATCAGCCAACCCCTCACCCACCATTTTCTTAGTCTATCACACCTTAATGGGTGGCAGTTTTGTATTTTAATTTATGTCTTTGGTAACCAGGTAAGTGCACTGATCCACTGGACCATTTTCAGACATGACCCGGCCAAGATGTGGCTTCAAAATAGCATAATCAACAGAGACAATGTACAAAAATAGCAATAGTACAGAGTAACACATATAATACAATATAATATATACAATATTTGATAACGTACTCCAGACGAGGTAATTAACACATAATGGAGACAAAGCAGGTCTACAAGCACAGTTTCAATTTTAAAGTGTAACACCCCTTACCCAGGGTTACTAGAATCCCAGTAAGACCTAGTGGTAGGCAGGAGGCAGCTTGTGAAACTCAGTTAATATAGTTTCACACTGTCTCACTCTGTTCTCAGTCTCAGCCGAGACTGAGGGATAACATCATTTAGAACTGTCTAGCTACATAAGCCACACTGGAATGTTGCAGTTAGAAGTTAGAGAACGCTGGGGAATTGGAAGTGAGTTCAGTAGAGTCAGTGGGTCTGTAGTAGAAGAGGTGCTCTGCTGTAAGCAGGCCCTCAGAGCTCTAAGCTCTGTCAAAGAGCTATTTTTGTTGTATAGATGTGTGTTCTCACCTGAAGAGGAACACAATAAGAGCACATTGAAGTGGTGGAGACTGCTTTCAGTGAGTTCAGGGCCCCATCCTTGCAGGGATGGGGAAGGAATCAACCTGCTTCCAGGTGCAACCCCTGGTCCAGCTAGGAAAAGAAGCTGCCCGATTTAAGTTCATGCTGAGGTACCAGAAGCCTGACGAGAGTTCTTGAGGAGAAAATGCATGTGGGGCACCTGCAACCAAGGGGTGAGTTTGCTCTGCTAAAGGCCATGTGTTTTCACCTGAATCAAGATGAAACTAAAGGACTGTTACTGTGGGGTCAGGAAAAGACAGCCAAGTACAATTTGAAGATGTGGGATAGGACTGCTTAACTCTGTGGGGGTCTAGAGTAATGGACACAGCCACTTATTAAGAATGTTCAAGTTCAGCACAAATGGGATGTAAAGACAATAGATTGAATGTGAATACATTTAAAAAGAATCTACACAGCAAAGTGTTTTAAAGGATGAAGTGTTACAGTCCAGAGAAATGGCTGGTATGAATTATGGGAGCGAGAGGTGGAGACCCCCATCAGTATTAACCAAATTTACCTCTACGGATTTGCTCTAGGACACCTGTTGCTTTCTCTCAGGTACTTGGCCAGTGCCTGAGGAAAGTACTCTGACCCAGGGTTGATGAGAAAGATCTCTTATGGAGCAGAAGTGCTCATAGGTGGTTTAGGAGCCACCAGTAAATGTTTCATGCTATATGGAAAGTGTCCAAGTGGCTGGCAAGGAGCTGAGCCAGGGAAAACCCAGAGCAGCATATGTCTAGGGCTGTGTGCCCAGTGTGTTTTAGAGCCTGAGGGCTAAAGTGATGAGGCTGTGTTCTGATCTCCTTAAATCTGCATTACCAGGAGTGTAGCCCCGTGGAGGTCCATCTATGCTTTGTTTATTCTGTTGGATGTGAATAAAAGCCACACTTTAGAATCCAACTTCTGATATTGTACATTCCAGTTATTGCTTCCTGTGTCCGAGTTACTTGGTGCCCCCAAGGTGAGGCAGCTAAACCTAGCTAATGTGCTAAGTGACCCATTTCTCCTGAAACCAGCTCACTAGGTAGAGCTGTCAAGATAGAAACGCATACCTGGGTGGGGTTACAAGGTCTATCTAAGATGCCTACCTGCTGTAAAAGTGGGCAGTAGGCTAAATTAGAAGGTTCATGGAAGCTTACATAGAGCATACAAGCTACATAAGCTGGCAATGATGTAGGATAATTAGGTGCATAGAAGCTCAGACTTGCTAGAGAAATATCAGACCAGTGGTATCAGTAGTACTGCAAAGAGATAAGAACAGTTTGGATTCTTAATTTCAGAATTGATACCTGTTAGATGACCATTTCTCTGACACTGGCTTCAGTTCTCAAAACCCTTTCAGACTGGCACAAGTTGTGCTGAGCCTCCACTTGTGGAGACTACAGTGTGCTAGGGACCTTGCGTTGTATTTCATTACAACAGTGGTCCGAATGCCAAAGTACACAGAGGTTACTACAAGTTTTCACTGTGCCAAATAATTAGTGCATGGCAGGGATTGTGAGGCCACCATCACTCCTGACCATAGCAAAGCTTGCCCCTGTGCACAACCAGGGAAACCTATCACAGCTTTTACCCCTGTAGTGGAAAAATCTCCTAAACATGGCAAATGCCTGCAACCACATAAAATGTGCAGACAACCTGAACACAGTGGTGAGAATAGTCACAATGTACTGGAATATAAGAAATGGGATTACGTGCAGCTGGGCACTGGGAGAGTCCACTGCAACTGCAGCCCACAATACTATCCCACACACTGACACTATGGTTTGTCACACTATGAAGGCATAACCATACAGTCCACTGCACAGAGAGCAAACCAATGAATTTATTAAACATGGAACTGAGACAGTACAGTGAAGGCACAGCTGTGGACAGAAACTGGCAGCTGTTGACAAACTCCCATCAGAACAGTGGACAGCAACTCATATCAACTATGACAGTCTGTAAGAGGAAGGGAACAAACAGTGTCACACTGGAAAAGGACAAGATTAAGGCATCTGACTGTGCACACACATTCTAGTGTCATTGGTGACATACATTGTGCACACAGATAATGAGCATGGGCAGCAAATGCATGCAAGCTCAACAGTGACTGATCATATGCACACAAGGCTTAGGCACTGATGCTTTCCTATGCCCAGTCTAGTATGCCACATGTGCAAAACTGTGCTATAGATGGTGGAGGCACTGTAGTACTCAGGCAAGGGATCGCAACAGGGGGCATTGAGCACCTCCCACCCAGCATCGGCTCAAGGGAGGTGCATGGGCTGTTACATCAGCTCTGGGCCGGACTAATCCCCACTGAATGCTGCTCTGTATATCTTCAGAATCCTAATATGGGGATATTGTAGCACTACCACGGTGCAAGCTCCCATCCACCAGGTTGCAGCCATGCATCTGCCACAAGAACGGCACAAGCTCAGATGGTGCAGGCAGACTCTATGTGGTGCAAGTTACATCTGAAAATCAGGAATGGCACACAGTGTGGTGACAATGCCCTTCTGCCATTCCCTTGTTAATGCACGCACTATACTGCCATTCCTGACCTTTTGAAAAGGGGTTCACTGTGACCAGATTGAAATCAGTCCCTAGCACCCATGTTCTGAATTAATCTAATTTAGTGATAGGCTTCTAATATTTACATGAACAATGTACAGTATAATGCATGTTTGGTGGTCACAGTGTCTCTGTCAAGTTCACCTGAGATAGCACCAGAATTGGGTTGAATGTTACTGGCTAAAAGCAAGAATAGCAAAACAAGGGCATCTTTCTAATAGCTAAGTTGGAGTGAGACTGTTCATTTTAGATATAATGGTACCAGTACTAAAAGTAAGACTTGAAACTAAATGTCTGTACTTGGCTTCAAGAAATAATATACCCAACTGTAACTCAGTATTGATAAATACTTCTAGTGACATCAGTACAAAACAAAACAGTATGAAACAATATTGTAGACAAACAATAATGCCCTGAGCTGTAAACATATTAGCATTAAGTGATTATTACAAGAACAAACAGATATTTAAATTAATTCATTTTAACAGGCAGATGGAGTGAAATAGTGCACTTGTGACCAGTAGTAATCAGTAATTAGAAGTCTATTTAATTATTCATGAGCCTAAGAGGCTACTGGATCAGTCATTCATGTCTTAGAAATAAATGATCTAGCTGCCAACTGATGTTGTACAGTATTCACAGTCCATGCCACACTACTTAAAAGCTTAATTGTTACAAATAAATGTGAGAAAAGAAAATTGTTATTGTGATTAGACTTATAAACACAATAACAGCCTCAAAACTGATAATTTCTGGAGAGAGGTGGCCTTGGTTGTGCCTTGGTCCACCCATCCCCAACTCGTCATTAATCCTCTGAAAATGACTGGCTTCTCTTTTCTTATTGCTTAAGAAACGCAGACACTAGACAGAGAGTAGGCCTGGCCCCTAATAATTGTAGAACATGTGATTGCTAACTATTAAATTTGACAATGAGGCAGACCTCAGAAATGTAGCACAACCAGAGCCCTCGTATGAGTTAGACAAATTGCTATATTGAGTTACAAATGTATGCATTTGTACAATGAAACAATATATCAGGCATTAAAATACAGGTATTCAAGATAAAGTAACCATACCTCTGCTAGTGTTTATATTAGCCAACAGTGAGCTGTGGAGGAGTACAGTGTCCCAAAGCTTGTAGAGTATCTGGTCTGCAGAGGAGTCAGGATGGTGAGCTCCATCTGGGGTCCCACATTGATGTAATACTGCCTCTGCACCTGAAAATATTTTTCTATAATTACAATACATAGTACCACTTGCTCTACACTACCCATAAGGTAGGACTCATACCAGCTATTTCACCCAGGTACAAACAACTGTCATTTTCCAGCTAAATAAATAAGCATTAATCCACAACACAGCATGGTTCTACTGTAGAATGAATCCATGATGGGGGCATGAGAATACAGTCCAAGTGCATCTAACCACACAGGCATGGATTATTTCTACAGTAGAACCATGCATTGAGTGGTTAATGCCCTTGTAAAATGGCAGGTGCAGAAACAGGGAATTATGCTTCATAAGAGATTGTAACATGACATCCTATATTAGCAAGTACAATAAAATACTGACACAGAGACAGACAAGGGTAGTTTGAATGTTGAATTCTGAATTGTGCTGAAGAGGCTGATTTTCCTTTTAATATTGTGAGTATAATGTTGAGCAGTCATTCATTTGCAGATTACAGGCAGATGTGATCAACATTTCAGAATATGTATTGATTTTGACTGACTTGCTTTTGTGAACTGTAGAATCATCTCAGTTTTCCTGCTGTATTTGCTGTTTGGGATTCGCTGCTGTGCATGATGTGAAATGCATATATTTAAATGTATTCTGTATGGGCTGAACAGGTTGATTTTCCTTTAATATTTTTAAGTACAATGGTGAACACTGATTCAAATACTGATTAGGGATCTTTGTATCCCACTGGGCTACTACCCCACCCGCGGTTCCCTCCTGCACACCTGGACACTACTCTGCACCTTCTCAGTGCCAAGGAGCCTGCTGCCACCAGCCCCTTGGAATCAAGCATCAGGTGTCCTTGCAGCCCACTGGGCTACCTACCCCACCCATGGTTCAGCTCCTGCCTGCCTGGACTTTCCTCTGCACTCTTTCAGTGCCAAGGATCCTGCTGCCACAAGCCCCTGAATCAAGCATCAGGTGTCCTTAGAAATTACTGGGCTACCCACCCCACCCATGGTTTGCCTCCTGCATGCCTGGACACCACTTTGCACCTCTTTCAGTGCCAAGGAGCCTGCTGCCACCAGCCCTCTGGAATCAAGCATCAGGTACAGCCTATACACAGCCCGGCCTCAAGGCTGCTGCTGCTCCTGCTGCCAAATTTTTTGCTTCCCTCCCCTCCCAGGCCACCCTAAATACCTCAAGCTCCTCCCTCCCCTACCCAATCCAGCCCCCACTGGCTGCCAGTACTAGTGCTCTGGAGCTTAAAACTTCTGCCTGCCCACCCCTTTGTTGATCTCCCTCTCTCTTTAAAGCTTCCTCACTGGTCTGTTGTCTCCACCCAGTGCTGCTCACACAAAGTGTCCTAGACCTGCCTTCCTGTTAAGCCAATATTGTCTTCCACCTATTCTAAAGTGTCTCTCCATCCATCCACAACACGCTTACTCTTTAAGCCTCTGTGCCTCTGCTGGGCTTTTCTCTCCACTGGGGCCATCTCTTTTGGTTCTGTTCTCATCATGCTTTGTTCTTGCCACATTGCATCCATCACTGAATCCCAGTGATCTCTTACTCCACTGATCTCTTGGTCTTGTGGCTTGAGTAAGCAATAACACTGCGCCGAGGTGTGGGTGCAGTGCTGATAAGGCACGCCATGGGGTGTACTAAGGCGCAGGCGCTTGGAGTGCATTGCTCAAGCGTCTCTATGCCAACCCACCTCGAGGTGTGTCTTGGCTATAAAATGGCTCTTTGTAATTTTTCTTTTAATGTGTAAAAAAAAAAAAAAATAGAGAATTATAACAATAGGTTTAAAATTGTGAGAATAGTGAAAATAGTCCCTTGTATTAAGTTTCTGTGCAATGTATTTATTGTGCCCTCACGTTAGAAAAGTTAGTCATACATTTATAGTATGTTTTGTTTGTTTTTTTTATTTCTTTGTTTGCCTGTGTTTAGTTAGGAGTTGAAGTTTAAGATAGAGTGTGTCTGATTGACTGGGGCGAGCATGTCCCTCAACAGACACCGTAAAGCAGTGACAGTATTTCTTTTTGTTTCCTGCTTTTCGTTTTGGGAATATTTGGCTCGTTATTAGTTTTTTAAAAGTAAAGGGACTGACTGCTGCTCGTTGCTGCTACGATGGTTAAGTGAGGTAGGTGGGTTTCTATTACAGGATTGCATGGTTTAAAAAAATGCCGTTTCGCTTTTGGTGCAGTTTTCAGCGTTTTTTACAGTCTGGTAATGGTGGCAGGGCAGAGAAGCCGTGAGTAGTTTGTAGGTACTGAGGTTTTTGTTTCTTTACATGGAGTGCCATATGTTGTTCAGTGCAGTGTTAGCTTAATGTGATGTCTACAAGTGATGTCGTGCTGCGGTTCAGTGAGCTGTGCGATCGGCGTTTCTGTTAATGCTTGGCAGAGCTCATTAATTTTTGGGGTCATTTGGCTTCTTGGTGGGCAGTAGTACAGTTGGTTACAATATCATCTGATAAGGACACGGCTCAGATGATGTTGTAGCCAATCAGTGCTTTGGGATTTCCAAGCCCATTTTATAAGAATGTTTAAACAATTGCTGCTGCTTCTACTCATATCCACGCTTCCTCTGTTACACCTACCATAATAGCGGTCCCCATGCTGGAGTTGCTCTTCCTCCTCTCAACATTATGATTTGATATTTTCTAATCTTCTAGTCTGACTTGCATTATGTTGTGATCCCACCATTACTTCTAAACAAGGCCTGGATCCTTTTTGTTGCCCATGCCCATAAATGCTGCTCCTTCGAACTCGTGCCCTGTCACCTTTCCTGCACCGTAAGCTCTGGTACCTCCTCTTACTGGCCATTCTGCTCTCTGGGGATATACAGCCAAACCCTGGGCCTTTGCTCCCACAGCCACTCCTATTACAAATGCCAAAGGCCTACTAATAACCCGCATAATATTTGGAGCCTCGGCGGAAATTTGTGGAACTTCGAATCCTGGATAGCACTCTATAAACCAGATATACTGTGCCTTACTGAAACCTGGCAGCCATCCACCCATGACTCACAGTGCTCCCTGCCAGCCTATAATCTTCTGAGGTATGATAGACATGCCCCTAAAGGGGAGAAGGCACAGCCCTATATTTCTAATTACTTTAGATCTCGGTCATCAGCTCGTCTTCCTTAAACCTCTGCAAGGCTCTTCATGTTCTCCTCACCCTTGCACAAAGAAGTTGCATATTATCTGTGTCTACAATCCTCCTACTTATGGCCTAAAAGGTTGGATTAGCTACTCGACCAAACTGCTTTTCACTCAGGGAATAACGGTTCTTATACTAGGTGACTTTAATGTTAACTATCTGGGAAACACTCAAACGACAGCCCTGACCAGACTACAAACTTTCAACCTGCAGCTTATCTCTTTACCCACTAGGACCACTCCTCAATCCAACACCAGCACCCTGCTGGACTGGATTATGATGAACCATCCGAAGAACATCGTTGATGCAGGCTTCCTACCTGACACCATCACTGACCACTCCCCTTCTGCATCTGGGGTAAAAGCAGGCCTGAACCAATGAATCTCCACCTTATTAACCTACTACCATAATTACGTGAACTTTGATCCACAGGCCTTCTTGTTTGATGTAACCTGCACTGACTGGTCCTTCTTTATAGTGCATCGAATGCTCAGACTGCTCTACATTCTTTTGGCCAAAGTCCTAGCACTACAAGAAAACCACTGTCATCTCGAACCAGACGGGTAAGAAATAGGCAGACCCGATGGCTAAAATCTGACCTTCTCTCTAAATTGTGACAGAGGGACAAAGCTAGTTTTGTTACAAGACACCTGGTCTTCTAGCGGATTTAATGTCTACAGAGCTCTGAGAAACTCCTGTGAAATAAATCAAATAAGAAAGCTCATACTGCAAGGACCTATTAATAGACTCCCGGGTGACCCTAAAAATTCTGGTCTCATATTAAGTTCTTCACGGGATCCAATCAGTCCACTGCACCTAATGACATGTCTCTAAATGGCATCCATTGTAACAATCCCTCACTATTGCTAATGTTTTAATGTACAATTTGCTGACCTAACTCACTACACCTCCACTTTCTCTACCTCATCAAATCCTGTCACACCAGCCAATCCAACCCCAACAGGCCCACTTTCCACTTCAAGTCTATCTTAAAAAGTGTGGTTCTTAGACTGGTACAGAACAACTCAGAGTATGCTGCCATTGGGTCTGATAACTTGGAACCCAAGCTCCTGAAACTAGCTGCTCTTCACTTAATTGCTCCCCTAGCCAAGATTTTACTCTCTCCTGTGTCAAAGCCCTATCCCAGATATCTGGAAGACAGCCAGAATTACCCTGTATTTAAAAGAGGTCATCCTCTTGACCAATCAGACTACAGACTCATCACCATCCTATCAGTTCTCAGTAAAATCCTTGAGAAACTAGTTGCCAAACAAACAAGTGACTTTCTACTGAAACACAACCTCTTAACTGTTGCCCAGCATGGTTTTGCAAGGGTCATAGTGCCACTACTGTACTACTGAAACTCACATCTGACACCCTAGTGGTCATCGACTCTGGCAGGCTCACTGGGGCCATTTTCATTGACACGACTAAGATGTTTGAGCTAGTTGACCATTCCATCCTCACTGCCACCTTAAACCTCGAGGTTTCTGGCCAAATGTTGTGAACTGGTTTGATAGCTATCTGATGTATAGGTCTCAATATGTGAAATTTAACTCCACCATCTCTGACAAGGTCACGATCAACATTGATGTTCCACAAGGTCTATCCTAGATCCTATGCTTTTCTCAATTTTCATCAATAACATCACCACAAACCTCTGCAGTACTTCCTCCCTATTATATGGGAGACATTGTACTGTATACCAGTCCAATAGTATTGAGGACATTAACCTTCAGCTTTCTAGTGACTTTCAACTTATCCATCAGTGGCTCACCAATCCAAACTTGTTTTAATTAAATGAAGACCCAAGCTATGTTATTGGCCCCAGTCTCAAACTCAAACATTCCCAGACACACTTTAACATCTCTTTTCTTGATAGCACATCTGTAGGGTGGTAAATTCCTTCAAATATCTAGGTGTCACTCTTGACCCATCTCTGAACTTCGATCTCCACATCCAAACTACCTTTAAGCAGGTTAACTCCAAACTTGGCATTGCCTACCATACTAGTTATGCACTCACCCCCTCTGCTAGGCTTGCCATTGCCAGTAGGATATTACTTCCCTTTCTCAACCTATGGGGTTGTTATGTATGTTTCTGCTTGCAATTCGAGGTCTTCAAAAGTAGGATGTCACCTATAATAACATCTGCCGCTTTGCATCCTGCTCCCCTAGCAAAACATCACTGTCTTCTCTATGCATATCTAGGATGGCTTCCACACCAAGAACTAAGGTCTTATGCACTCAGGTCCATTACTGATAACATTATCAGATCCAAAATACCTAAACCCTTTTCTTGTCTCTTTCAATGCCAGAAAACCAGCTATGACCTTCACTCTGCTGAAAATGTCCCAGTTCACATCCCATGACACTGTACCATAAAATGGTGGTAGTGCCTTTGCCTGTCATGCACCAATTTCTGGCACTCACTCCCTCTAACTCTATGCCAGACTGCATCCCACATCTCTTTTAAGAGAGCTATGCCACTATCTCTTCTCTTCCTACAAATGCTCCTGTTTCAAACCACCTAGCCCTTTTCTCTAACTCTCTCTTCCCTTTGTGGTCTTCTGGGCACCTGGGTCCACTCAACATGGAGCACATCCTCTCACTTTCACTTCCTAAACTTCTAGCATTCAACTACCATTTCTTACTGCACCTTTCTGGAAAACTTGTTTACTTTCTTCTTAATCAATATAGCTTCATTCTTCTGTCACCTGCTGTATCCTATTGGATAACCTGTACTTATTATATACCTAATCTACAGCCCCCACCTATTGTCTTCCTACTTCCTACACCTTCTCTCTGGTTCCCCTTCACCTGTTACTGCCTGGCTGCTAGTACTCAGCACTTTATCCCTCGCTGATTGAACATTGCTTAGTCACCTCTATTTGACCTGAATATATTGTCACTTGTAAATTTTAATGCTGCATTTTCTTACTACCTCAGTCTTAGGCATGTTCTACTGTTAATGCCTCAAACATCTACATGTAATTTGGTTGAACATTTCTTAGTCACTTTATTTGACCTGATTGTAATTGTCACATGTTAAATTCTACTGCTGTATTGTTCTTACTAACTTCAATTTTGTCATTTTCTGCTGTTAATGCCTCAAACATCTATATGTGTAACCTGTATTTTGTTCCATAATGTTCTCTTGAAGTTTGTCTATGTACTCTTCCAGGTTGTGCCTGAAAATAGTAATTTTTGGCTACTGCACCTACCAGTAAACAAAACTAAATAAATAAATAAATTACATGCAGATGTGATCAACATTTCAGCATATGTGTTGATTGTGGCTGAATTACTTTTGTGAACTGTGGATTGTCTCCGTTTCTGTGCTGTATTTGCTGTTTGGGTTTGGCTTCTGTGCATGATGGCAAATGCATATATCTAATTGCACAGGAGATTTGAGTTCTGGTGGTGAATGACAGAATTACAAGAGCAAGCATGGTTTATTGAGGAACAACCACGGATTACTAAAATTTAATGTCTGGTAGCAAAAGCGCCCCCTCCTTGGTACTGTCAGTAATCTTTGACTTATTCAATCCTTGCTCCTCCCAGATAAATCAGAGAATATCTTTAATAAATGGTGTCCAATACGAAAGTGAGATTGGTAGTGGCAGGTACTAAACAGAACCAGTAATCTAGGAAATATATTAATTTGATATCACTACATGCATGAAACTCATAATCTTGACACCCAAGGAGCCCGACACCAATAGCCCAGCTGCAGGAATCCCAGCTATAGAATTACTCTGACTGTCGATAACTGCCTGTGGCAGAGTTGATACCTACAATAAGGGGGTGGAGGAGGGCAAAGCCCCACTGTGATGGGTGGTTTGAGGCGAAGCCTCCTGAAACATGATAAAACCTCTGCCAGGCAATTCTCAACAGTCGAGATTCTGTGTGTCGGGATGTTGGTTTCTGGCTCCCAGGTTCGTGATTATCATTTTGATTTTCAGTTGCATAAACATTCATTTTACAGTCTCAATACACCCTGCCACTCATAATAGTAGCAAAGCCCAGCCAACAAGACCCTGTTGCACCTTCCCCACAATTTCTGATAACTGATGTTGAATAAATTTGTGGTGTCTACTGAAATTTGTATCCCTAAGTAATGTATTTGATCATTCCTTGCACACAGAAAGGAAAGACTTCCTTGAACCTGGTGGGGAAAAAATTCTACTAAGCTTATGTGCCTCCAATTTAGTTAGGTTAATTTTATAGCCAGATATCTGCTCAAACCAGGCCAGAAGACCAAGAAGGTAGGGGACCAAAGTTTTACTTACTTAGTGATGAAAAAGATTGAGTCAGTTGTGTATAAAGCAATCTTATGCTCCAGTCCCTCCTGTCATGAACCCAACCATCTGAGTGTTCTGGCTGACCACCGCCGCCAGAGGCTCCAGGCACTACTCAAATATAGGGGATAGAGGGCAACACTGGCATGTTCCTCGGGACAAAGGGAAGGTTGTGGAGTTAATACCATTTACTCTTACCTGTGCTCACAGGGATGAATAAAGATTTGAAATAACTGATAATAATTTAGGGCTGAATTGAATCTTCTCCATTGTTTTTGCAAACATTGCCAATTTACCCTTTCAAATGCCTTTTCAGCATTCATGGAGATTGTTAGGTGGAATGCCTTGTCTCCTCTGAGATGACAATATGTGTATAGTCTCCTAATATTATCCTGGAGGTAGTGCTCAGCTATGAAACTGGTTTAATTGTGATGCACCACTTTCTGAATGACCCACTGGATGTGTCCATTAGCTCCCTGTAAATAATTGTAGGTCAAGGTTTAACAGTGAGATCGGGTGAGAGGAACTACAGTGTTTCAAATCTTTCCCTCTTTGAGCAGTACAGATATATGAGCATAATGCCATGAATCAGGACCCTGCCCACCCTCCATAATATAATGGAACCATCTAGTAGATGGGGCAGGAGGACCTCCTGAAAGCCTTCTAAAACTGCAAAGGCAAGCCATCTAATCCAGGTGACTTCCCAATTTTCAGTTGTTTAATTTTCCTAAGGACCTTTGAAGCCTCAACGACTGTTCCAGATTGTCTGTATCTGCCTGATGTAGGCTAGTAATACCATCTGAGACAAAAAGTCATCCATGCGACCAGTCAGGTCCACCTGGTTAGTCTGGGAATAGAGTTGAGTGTAATATTCAGCAATGCTGAGGTGATCCTCATAGGATCCATCACCACCTGATCCCTCTGATGCAAGTCCCTGATACCAAGTACTGTTCTATTGTTTTCTGCTTGTGAAGTGCCAAGGTTAAAAGCCTACATGCACTATTGCACCTTCAGAAATAATTTTTAAATACTTGTCAGCTTAGACAGCTTAATTTATATCTGGTTGATCCTGCTTGCTTTTGTCAACCATTCTGTAAAACTAATAGTCCCAATGTCCCCCTGTAGCTTGTCCTGTCATGACCTCAGTGACAGAATAAGCCATAGGGGATGTCTATGTGCAGGCACATATTAATGTAGTTCAATATTTGTAATTGCTTTACGCTTAGTCTACTGGCACTTATAAGGTTGAGTCTGCATGATTAGTACCAGTTGATTCAACATGAAAATGCACTATTACAGACTAATTGACTACATTAGTATGCACTAGCACATAGACATCCCCTCAATTTACTCCATCACACATGTCACGACAGGACTGGCTGTGGGGAGACAGAGGCTTAAGGACTCTGGATCAACCAACTATTTAAAGTAAGCTGTCTAACTTGACAGGTATTTAAAAATTATATCTTGATATTTTTGCTTAAATATAACCTCTAGGTCCACCAGTGTTACGGTAGGGAAGCTGAGGGTTTCCTTTTGTTGTAATAATTTTTATTCATATTTCAGAACATAAAACAAAACATAAGGTCACATTACAAAATACAGTGATCAGTTATAAAGTACATCAACCCCGCCCACAGTGCAGGGATGGGTATACTGATCTAGTTGTCATATGGGGCAACCAAGTATACCTAAGAGTAAAGTATATAAACGTAACATTTCAGTTAACAGAATAAAGACTACTGTATATCACTGGTTACATGCTCTGTATGTATAGACATACCATAGAATTTAAGCCAAGCACTCCCGGGTACCCCAAAACCTCCCACTATAAACCCTATAAGGAGTACTTACCAAAGCTGGATTGAATCAGATCTTTCACAATACTGAAGTACTACATTGCAGAAGTAATTTATACTTGCCAGAGGTGTTCCTTTTCAAGGCATTCGGAGCACTGTGACATAGAGTATAGATATGTTCTGCAAGGACCATCCGTTCCTGTAAAGATACCAAAATGACCCAAGCTTAAGTCCCGATTTATAAGATAACTCGGTGTGTCCAGCAGACCAAACACATTCAATCATAACACTTATAGTTCTGGGAATATCACATCCACCACAAAACATGGGGCACCATTACCTTTACCTTTGCTGGAGTCCCACCACAACTAACTACTATATAGCCAACAGAAGAAACCAAGGTTGATCACCCTATTCCCGCTGGAGGAGGAACCTGCACTAAGTATCTCAGATATGGGTCCCAACAGGCTGTGAATGAGGATAATTTGGATTTCTGTAGGTGGGATATCTTATCCAGTTTGGCCAGAGTAGCCAAAGACCCCAATATTACTGTTACCATAGGGATCACCACAGACCTCCACTGGCATAATATAGCCCTTTTGGTTTATAATGCTAACAAGGCCAGCCATCTCAATTTTAACTGTGACAATTTAGGCAATACCCCTTAACCCCAAGATACAAAAAAAGGGACATAGGAGAATGGTCTGTTGGAGAACCCAGAAGCTGAACCAGAATCTCTGCCAGAGAGGTTGGATCTTGGGGCATGTCCACAGAATGTGCAATAAATCTCCCCTGGCTGTTGACACCTCCAGCAATTATCCCTCTCTATTACTTTAGCTCTATACAGAACGACTTGGGTTCTATACCAAGAGTGTGCAATTTTGTTTTGAATTAGTCTCGATTTGGCATCAGTAAACCAGGAATGAACATCTATTCAGGCTTTATCCCAAGCCTCAGATGATATAGGAGTCTGCAACATCTTCTCCCATCTAATCCTCGCTGTCTCAGATTGAGATGGAAAAGTATCACACAGGGTAGCATACAAATGACCCAAGTCCTTGAGTACATGACAACCCACGAACCAATGGAGATGGTTGAACCTGCTCAAAGGAGAATGCAAAAGTTGTCTGATAACATCCCTGATCTGGAGGTATCTCCAGAAATCTTCTGCTGGAATTCCCCATTGCTGTCTCAGAGACTGAAATGTCTGGATATTCTTATGATCAGGGGTCAACAAATCTCTAACATGGTGATACCCAATGCTGCCCAATGCCCCACCTAATTTTGCTGCCACCTATGGTGATGTCTGGTTGTCATATAGGCACATAAGAAAGAGGAAGAGGTGCCAGCTTAAGTTCATGAAAGCAAACCTAGTTTCTCCTGGCCGACCCATTGTAGGGGATGTAGGGAGACGCCTTCCTATCCCACCCTTATTAATCTTAGCTTTTTGAAATTATCCTTCTGTACTAGAAGAGATAAGGGATGATACAACCCACATGTCTGATCATAGCTGTACCCATTGCAGTGACAGAGGGAAAGGGGTCTAGCCAGTTGATTGTTTGAGCTAACAGAAAGGCCCAATGGTATCCTTCAAACCATGGGAGGTTCCACCCCCCACGCCAGTGTGATCTTAATTTAGCCCGACTGAATCTAGGTTTAGATCCCTCCCATAAAAATCCCTAATTACTTTGTCAATACTCTGAAACCATCGTGCAGGTAAAGGGACCGTAAATGTCTCAGGAGATAAAATAATTTGGGAGCCGTAATCATAAATACTGCCGCCACTTTCCCAGTAAGAGTTAGTTTAAGTAACCTCCGCCTATCAAAATCTGTCTTCAGTGAGGAAAGAAGGGTTGTATATTGGCCTTCCATATAACCTCTAGAGGGAGTGAGAAAAATACCCAAATATGTAATCCCAACTGCAGCCCAAACTAGCTCCTCCACTCCCATGTCCTGTGAACACAGTGCTCATTCAGGGGAGTATCTCTGTCTTGTGCCGATTCATCCAAGACCAGAATGCTTAGAGAATTCTTCAAGCAAATCAAGAAGCAGGGATAGCAGTGTAGCATCCTCCAACAAAAGGAGAAGGTCATCAGCATACATAAAACTTACATAGGATGTATTCCCACTGTCAAACCATTAATCTTTGGGTGATTGTGAATGGCAGCTGCCAACGGTTCTACGCCAAGACAAAAAAGTAAGGAAGAGAGTGGCAACTTGTCTCGTCCTCTGCCCAAAGGGAAAGGTTGGGAATGGTCGAATTGGTATTAACTCTGGCAAAGGGACCCCATATAGCTTTTATTCTTGCAGAAAGGTGTCTCCAATCCCAAAATGAGCAAGGTCAAATAGATAGTCCCATTCCACTGAGTCAAAGCCTTTTCGAATCTTACCATAATTGCAGCACATGAGGTGTGAAGAGACTCGCCAGAGGAATCAAATTCAACAGGGTTCTTAAATGATCTGAACTATGTCTGCCCAGTATAAATCCCACTTGTGATGGGTGTATCAATTCAGCCAACAAAGGACTAAGTCTGTAGGCCAGGATTTTAGCATAAAGTTTACTGTCCAGGTTTATAAGTGAAATAGGGTGATAATTTCCCAGATTTGTGAGTACTTACCTTTCTTGGGAATCACAACATAGTTGCCTCCGCAAGAGGGTGGAAAGGCCTTAATTTTGACCTCCCGAAAGACCTGAATCAAAAGGGGAGCAATAATATGGCCCAGAGTCTGATAAATTTTGCAGGGTACCCATCGCTACCCGGAGATTTACCCTTTTAAAGTTTTGAATAGCCACCATCAGTTCCTCCTTAGAGATAGGGAGATCTAATCCCTGTGTGTGCTGGTTCTGCAGCTTAAGCAAGCTCCAGCGAATTTAAGAAGCCTCTGAGTATCCAAATTATGCTTAGTGTGAGTGGAGCAATATAACTTGGTATAGAATGCAGACATAATTTTATTATTATCCTGGAGAAGCACGTAATGAGCGAAATTGTTTTTTAGGCCAGGGATAAATCTGCTAGCCTGCTGTTTCCTTAATTGGTAAGCAAGTACCTTACCCCTTTGTCCCCCTTCCCAAAACATATGTTTAAGATGTAAAATAGCAGCTTCCACTTTCCTGTTCATAATCTGATTAATTTCAAACTGAATGGCTAATATGGATTTCCTATAGGCGAATGAATATTGGGAGAAGGCAGCACTTAAACTTACTCTCAGCCTCAGCCAATTTCTGCTCAAGGTCAAGCAGCTGAGCTTCTTTTGTTCATGTCTAGTAGCGAAACCCCATAATGCTACTCTTGCAACGTGGCTTTAAAAGCCTCCCAAGTTGTACATGCAGAGGTGTCATCAATAGGTTTTCTGCAAGGAAAGAGAAGCCTCCTTAATGACCCAAGGGGTGAACTCAAGGTCCTGTACCAGAAGTGGGTCCAATCTCCACTGTTTAGTTGGGAGGCCACTGTCCCATTGTACTAATAGCTGAACTAAAGCATGATCAGAGATACAGCAAGGGAGAATTGAAACCTCCAAAGTTTTAGTAGTCAGGTTAGCTGAGCTAAGCCAAAAATCAAGCCTACTATATGAATCACTGGGAACAGAATGAAATGTGTAGTCTCTAGCTCTGGGGTGGAACAATCTCCAGAGATCTACTAACCCTGGTCAGACAACATTTGATGGAGAGCCTTCACACTCTAGGATGTGCCTCTTCCCCATCATTTCTATCCAACATAGGCATCAAGGTCAGATTAAAATCCCCACCAATGAGTAGCGGACAGTCTGGAGGGTTAAATTCTAGCGTGTTTCTGCCAGCTTATGAAAAAAAGTGGAGCATCATCATTGGCGGCATATCATTGCATACAGTAATTAAACCTGTGGGCGTATTATACATAGCCATAACCCATCTGCCATCAGAATCTGCATGTGTCTGGGTTAACTTCCAAGGAAGAGACTTGTGCACCAAAATCTGACTCCGTGTTTCCTGGTCAAGGCATTGGAATGCACTTGCTGACCAACCCAATCCTTCATCATACGGGTATGATCTTCCCATTAAACTTAGTCTCCTGGAGAAAGGCCACTTGAGAACGCCACGCTTCAAGTATGCGGAACTTTCTTACGCTTAATCGGAGAATTTAACCCACGGACATTCCAGGTATGCATCACTATATCAGCCATTTTGTTACCTTCCTCAATGTACCTTAGTCTAAACTATTAAAAGAACTAAATCTATCTATATGCCAAATATGAAAAGTCCCTGTACCGATCAGGGCAAACGCACCCCAACAATAGGAGGAATTATCTAACCTAATTACAACTACTCTATACTCCTACACTATATAAATAACAACCAAACAAACAAACTACCTACTATTATTAGAAGAACGGTAGAATTAAGCTGGCTAGAAACCTAGCCAATGGTATATCCTATCGATCCTGGGGAACCAGGTATTTCTCAGAAGGAAGAAGATCCCTATCTACTATGGAGCATATATCAAATTACTCTGAAAGAGGACCAAAGCAACAAACAAAGTCCGACATGCTAGAGCCTGCAACTGACCTGCCTACAGTCCCCTCACATGGGGAACTAGTCCTATAACCAAATCTTAGGACCAGTTATTGCTCTGCTCTTAATGGAAAACTCAGAACCCTCGTACCAACTCCATGTCCACAAAAGATATTATAAGACATCTCCCCTAACTGGGCTTCTAATACTCCCTAAACATTTTCTTACTAATGAATCTTTACCAACACTCTTAGGGCCCACCTATAACCAAGCCAAGTACTGCATATTCTGAGTAAAACTATGTGGCACATCTTAATCATTACCCCATATATTAAACCGATAGAATCCTTTGGATGTTAAGTTCTACATATCGCCTCTATGGACCCATTGAGTCACTTAATCCCTCCCAATAGGCCCTCAAAGCAGAATACTATGGAGAGTAAAATATTGTCTTGACAGAGATAATAAACTTCCTCCTATGGAAGACAAACAGGAAGGAAGAAAGGGGGTAGGTCACGCCTCGGGATCTACCCTATCACAGGCAGATCTTCAAACATCCCTTAGCCACAGATGTACCCCACATTATATGTTTATATAATCATTCCTTCTACCCCAGCCGATACCCCTCAATGTGCCATCGATGACAACTGCCATAAAACCTTCTGATAGACATTACCCCAGGTACACACCCAGGTATAACTTAAGGAAGCCATACCTATTTCCACCCACAATATTACAACAATAAATAATCAGCAGTTCAGATACTTATCTAACATTAAACAGTATAATCCAAGTAAAAAGTCCATTTGCTCATGAAATCTTTGGCTGTTTTCCTCTTCTCATTCTTGATCCGTAGATTGACCTGGGGACCCTATGGCGGAAAGACCGATGATGTACTAGCTGTGGTACTGACCATGCCTGAAGGCAGTCCCTAAGAGGGTCTTCTTGAAAACTTCCACCCCATTGACCATTGCTTCACAACCTTCCTCCTTGGGGAGATCATTCAGAATCGCAAACTGTTTTTGGCAAAGTAAGGACTGACATATTCTATCTGAACTTCTCATTGTGTATCTGGAGGGGAGAAGTCAGATTGTCAGTGCTGCTCTTCCTTTTCTGAGGATGGTCCTTTTAGTATGCAGGAAGATGGAGGCCTCTTCCATACATTCAAGTTCCTGGGTTCTAATCCCACCAGTGGTGCCGATTGAGGAGAGGTAACTGTAGTAACAGCAGCTGAAATGGGGATACCTTGAACATTTTCAGCCTGGCTAGAAGACTGGGAAATCAAACTTCTAGGACAGGAATTGGCAATATAGTCCAAAGCTGCTCTGAAGATAAAAATTGCAGACTTGTACCATTCATAGAGATTTGTAGTGTGGCTGGTACCTTAATGTGAAAGGATCTTTAAAGCATGTAGCTTCCTTTGAGCTTCAGTGAAAGTTTTACGCCGGCCAATTCCTTGAATAATCTTGAAAATCATAATCCTATTCCCTTGCCACTGTAGCTGTCTGAGCTCTCTCGCCTAGCCTGTATTGCTTCTTTTCAGCAAAATTCAGGAACCGAACCAGGATGGGGCGAGGTTCCTCTGGCAGGCCTAGGCTGGGCTAAGCAGTGAGCCTGGCCCATTGTAATTTTAGTACCCTCAGGGAGCTTGAGATTTCTGGCAGTACATGTTGTAGAAATGGCAAACCTTCCTTCCTCACAACCCTCCGGGAATCCCAATAGGCGCAGATTATTTCACCTAGTCCTATTTTCTCCAGATCTTCCACTTTATCTTGCAGCTGATTAATCTTAGTCATGATCTCTCATTAGGGCCGAGTAGTTGAGAAGTGAGTCTCCTGTGTATTTACCCTTTGCTCCACTGTGTCCACACGCATATTAATTTGTTGAATAGCAGAGCAGAATTATTAGCTGCTAATGTGAGGTTGTCTATGCTTGCCATGATCGACACAAACATGTCCTGTATAGAAGGCTCCTCTCGCTCATTTACTAACTGCGCCATCATGTAGATCACGGATAGCAGGATCGAATCTTCCACTCAATCCGCTTTGCCGAATGCCCCAAGAGTCCAAAATTCCCATGTCGATAGTACCGAGTTTTGGCAGCCTGGTCCATTATTATTTTTGAGTATATCCTCCCCAAAGGGTATAATTCCCAGGTGCTAGGCCTGCATTAGACTAGAACAACCCGATTGTCATTATCTACAACGAGCGCTTAACCACGCCTCGGATTCTCTTTTAAGGGCATTATGTTTATAGACTCTGTGTATTATTTAAAACCATGCACTATAACAAATAAAATATGAGAGACCATACACAACTTGTCTTGTGTTTCCATCTCAGGGTTGAGCTAACAGCATGGACCTCTCAAGTTTCGCTGTCATGGTCCATGCACTGGTATTTCAACCTCTTGATGGAAACACTAGCTCATTGTGTATGGTTGCCCACATTATTCCTTATATTTAACTGTCATAGTAGTAGTAAAGATGTAGTAAAAACTTTCTGTTTCAACAGGATGAATCTATTAGGACCTAAATAGCCCGTTTTCAAAAATAACCTGCATACAATCATTTCATCAAAATGAATAGCAAAGAAAATAAAATTAAACACATAATACAGATATGGACAGAGACATAGACAGAGTAACAAGTAGGCACTTAAAGAGCTGGTGACACCTCAGGGAGAACTGTGAAATCATGATATTTTAAGCTAGTAGATCTTTTACCTTCTGTAGATTTCTCTTCCTAACATTTATTACTAAAAGGTTCCCTAAACTGGATCTTTATCCTTTAGAGTTCATCTGTCCCTACAGCATATTCCCTACCTAAAATCATAATGCTTTGTTGTGACATCACAGTCAGTTGCCAGGAATAACTGTGATGTCACAGCAGAGTATTATGACACAGGTTGGGAAAAGCAGTAGCAGCTGATGAACCCTCAAGGAACAAAGATCCTGTTTCATGCAAATGGCCTCAGTAATAAATAATGGCAAGAAGAGATAAGGAGTTCATGAGAAACATGGGCTGTTCTGTGTCCAAATATTATGTTTTTAAAAGTTCTTCTGGAGGTGTCAGTGGCTTCTTTACTTCCCTCTCTACCCCTTTCCTTCCTCTAACCCTGTCCCCTGACTATAGAGTCCCCACTAGATTTTCTTTCCTCCTTCTCTGGGGGCCTTCTCACAGTGACTCCATTTGGGTGGTCTCCCAGATTCTCACCATCCACCACCTCGGTGCCACTTCTTGGCCATCCTGCTCCACCAGAGTATATGAGTTTCTTAGTGGCACTGGACAAAGAATGTGCATGTTACCTGTTCCTCCAGCCTCTGGATCCTACCACCCTGCTCTCCTTGAATCTACCATAGTTCAACCACTCTTCCTTCTGGAATCCCTTTGAATTAGCGGTGCCTGGCTAGGTGCCCCTGAGTGGGAGAGATGGTCCCCTGACTCGTCAACACGACTTTGAGTCTACTGATGTTCTCTTGCCTCTCAGCAGCGCAGTCTGGAGCCTTAAGATCTGTTCCCTCAGCCCAGAGTGGTGCATGCAAATGGGACAGCACCAAAGTCTCCAAAATGTCTCCCTATAGACTGCTGCCACACAATCACTGCATTGCACCACTCCCCACATTTCTTTTTTCTTTTTCTTCATGTCCTTCCTGACTTTCTTTCACAAATCCAGTAAGTCTATCCTACTGTCACCCAGTAACCACAAGCCCCTAAACCTGAAGTTGCTTATACTGACAAATGTTTACAGCAGATCCCTACACCCTAATATACCTAGCAACTATTTAACAGTAAGCCCTGGTCCCTGAAACACACTAGCACTTAGCAACAATTTACCGCAGTCCCTAAAATCCAGAAATACACTAGCTTCTAGTAGCAGTTTAAAAAGAAAAGAAAAACAAAACAACAGCAAGCCCACTGGAAGACTTACCTCATATGCTTAGCTAGCCTCCCAAGTACAGCCACCATATCTGTAACCTCCAACAGGCTTTCCTGGGTAGAGATCTGCTTGGGTTGGCAGAGAAGCAAAGTGGTTGGCTGCTGGCTGCCTCATTGGGCTGACTCCTGGTGGGCAGACTCCAATGTCCTTTGCGCATTTGGCATCGCGCCATAAGGGCTGGCAGGGATCACTTGGAGGCCTAATCCTTAAATACTAGTCAATGAGCGATTGGCATGTCAAACAGAGCGAAAGTTTCATTGTGAAATTGTCAGTGAATTGTGTATTATTCCATTTAGCTAATTAAGTACATTCAGTTGTAGTTTCAGGCAGGTGAGTTAGTGAAATTGTGCTGCAGATAGGAGTGAGAGTACATGCAGTCTGGCACCTGTAGGCCCTGCTGCAGGAGCCGGCAGTGTGAAATTAGTAGACTGAGAAAAGTGCAGGCAGTGGAGAGTTGTGAAAATGTATTTGATAATCATTTTTTCACTGAGTGCTAGTGGTGTAGAGAGCACTGAAAGTCATCTTTATTTTATTTTTTATTATTTTACTGCCCCATGCAACAGGAGCAGCACCAAGTGAATTTAGCAGACTGGGACAGGTATAGAGAGTTTGAAAATGTATTTGAAAATAATTTTACAGCTGATGGTGTTGTGGCACTGAATTCCATTGTTTTATCTATATGTGAAAACTAACTAAAGTAGGCTTCTGCTGGGCTGTGTGGAGGGTGAAGCAGTCTCGAGAGGGTGTCAGTGGGTGACACAATGGGCATGTGTGCATGTGGACATCTGCCACTGTGCAGTGTAGAAACCATGATGAAAAAGAACTGGAGGAACAAGGGATGCAGGGGCATAGAAAGGAAAAGGGAAGGATTCCAGCATTCCAGTTCCACCAAGTATCTGTTCTATATGTGGTGATAGTACAGAAGGAGTTGGGACAGGGACTGGGAGTCATAGTGGTGGTGCTGATATAGGCAAGATGGCTGCCATGCTGGAAAGGTCATCTGTTTACTCCTGTATCTGTAGAGCTTTGTTGTACCTGTTCTTGCATTTTGCTTTGCTTTACTTTGCCTTCCTCTGTAAAAATATTTTTAGTGTAGGTTTAGTAAAGCATTTGCAGTAGTGTGATAGTGCTTGTAAAGGTAGTATGGATAGAGAGGCAGTGTTTTTATGCTTCCATATTAGGTCTGAGTACTGCCTGCTGTGAGAGTCCTTGGTGTGTGTGTGTGTGTGTGTGTGTGTATGTGACTCTCCTGGTCCCTGATTAGCCATTTAACTACCATTTCATTCTGCTCAATTTCTTGACTAAATATTTGTAAACCTCATGTCATGGTCAATAAAATTTTGCTGCTGGCTCATTCTGTGTGTTTTGGGCTGATATGATGATCTGAACCTCTCTCCAAGTAAAATTGCCTGTAGTTCTGTTTAAGGGCTGTCTTGGCATCTTTGGGTGGAGCTGATCTCATGAGTGAAGTGAAGTCTCTTAACTAAAGCACCATTTCAATCCAGTGGGAGTCAGTATTCCCGTTATCAATGACCGTAGAAAGCAAACAATGGGTGGGCTTGTTATGATTTTGACTGGTGATGATGCAGTGAGCAGTGGCAGCTGATTCCTTGAGATTCCATGAATGGACTCCCCCACCGAAGCCAAGGGTTTGCTACTCAGTGGCATTATAGTTAGAGAGGCACCCTGAGACAACACCAGGAGTTTTGTTGTCATCAGCCAGTCCAGGGACATAGAAACTGGGGTGCTATTCTCTTGCCTGTGCTGTCTCCCCAGAAATTGTGAAGCAGTCCTTCTCTTGCCTGCTTATATGGACACTTTGGAAATGTTCACCTCACCTACTTACAGTTGTGAGGGTCTTGAATTCAAAAGTGTGCATTTTCTTACATTCTGTAGAATTTATAATTTGCCAATTTGCAACATGACACGTTGGAACCTGTGAAAGGATTAAGATTCTAAAATTAAAACTAGAAGTAATGTAATATCAGTTTAGTTTTCCTGTGTGATTGAATGTGGGTATGACCACAGTTTGTACTGTATTGTATGGGTGTAGGGGATGGTTGTTGAATTGGGGAAGGTTTTCTGTGGGGGCATTATTTTGAGACTGGTAGCCCTTATATATTTTTCTTAAGTTGTTTAGTTTTCAGTAGGCATTATCTGCTTTTGTCATTCCTCTTTTAGGCATATTTATTCCCCAACAACCTGACCACCTGCAACAGCTGCACCACGATGGAGAGTTTCCATTTGCCTTGTCATCTCTATTTACTAGTCACTGCACAGAGCTGGGAATCCTCAGAGGATAGGGCACTAGGTGTAAGGAGGTCCAAGAGTAGACATTAGGGAGAAGAGGAACATAGGTGTGAAGACTGAGAGATGCCACGGAGAAATTGCAACCATGACAGGAACATTCCCTGTCTAGTTTTAATACTGAGGTTCTGCCTAATGTCAGTAGGAAGATGGCAGCTAGACCATCTAAATCTGCCCCTCCTTGGTGCTGTTTGGCAATGCAAGGTCATTGAGGATTAAAACTGTAGTGATAGAGAATTTGTCACAGATCCCTTGGCTGACCTTGTGTGCATCACAGAGACCTCTCTTGATGACAACACTGGCCCAGTGCTAGAGACACCAATACAAATTGGGTATTCCATGGCTCTTTGTCCATGCCTGAGGCAGGAATGAGGGAATGGACATTTGTTTTAGATCTTCATTGGAACTCATGGTATACCCCTGGGAGTGACCAGGTCATTTGAATGCATGACTGTTAGTGGACTTGGAGCAGGGCAAGGATCATTCTTGTGTACCAGCATCTGGGTCATGGAAATGAATTTCTTCAGGAACTAGCATACTTCTTAATCATCCTGATGTTAGACACCCTGGACTTTTGTTGCTGGGAATTTAGAATTGCTGAGTTATGAATGAAGCCTTGTTCTTTGGACAACAGTTCCTCAAGCTGATGTCATCACTGAGCTGTGCACTGGTTGTTTCCACCAGCACTCAGCACAGTCATGACTTTGACCTGATTTTATTGATGGGTCTTCACATTTGTGAGGTCAAGGTTGATCTTTTTTTTTGTTGGATCGTTACAATGTGTCATTCCTATGTGACTCGCTTTAACATTGTTCCTGTGGAGATAACTGATACTGCCAACAGCATAACTTGTAGCCTAGTGCTCCTGGCAATAGTAGACATCTCAGGAATAATGAAAATATGTGCTGAGGAAGTGAAGAAGGCCATGAAGAGGTATAACTATAGATGTTGTATTTGCTTAAACTTCCAAGCACCATACTGTGTCTGTTCCTTTACCTCCACCACAGTTTGCCATGGCATTGCCATGAGGCGAGGTGGTTCAAGACCAAGGAATTGAGATTGAGGTATTTTTGGTGGAGATCCAAATCAGAGGAAGACAAGTTGGCAGTAAGGACCCACTAAAGTGAGTTTCATCATCTAATCATCCTGAAAAGATTCCTGCCAAGGATGATTGTAGCAGGAACAATTACAGCTCAGCTCTTTCATACCATAGAATGGTTGCTTTATTCCCCTACCTCTGGTCTTCAGTATTGTTTTCAGTAGAACAGTGCAAGGAGTTAAATAGATTTTTCCTTGACAGTGTCTCTTCTATTTGGTACAGGCTCTCTCCGCAGCTTACCATGGGCGGTAATACCTTGTCCTTGTAGGTCTTAGGTGTCATCCTTGAGGAAGTTTGATCCAGTTTTCAAGAGGTGTTTTGGTGATCTTGGGGCTCTGCCCTGTCTAATTTGTGTTGGACACTGGGCTTCTCTGACTGCTTGTTAACTGCTGGAAATCCTAGATCTGATCGTCACAGACATTGTCAGGTGCCCACTGAAGGTTCCTTCAAAACCTTAGAAAGGGTGGTGGTGAGACCACTCTGAAAAAACAATCTTTAGACTCTTGACTGTCTTGTGGATTGCAGGCCTGTCTAAAACCTTCCTTTTAGGGAAGATTATCAAGAAGACTCTGGAGCTACTGCTGAAGACTCACCAGGAAAATAGGACATCTCTGAGCCTCTTGAGTTGAAGTTTAGATTACACCACAGCACTGAGACGACTCTAATCAAAGTGTTACATGATCTCATCTCAGCGAGGGATAGAAGGTACCAGTCCATCTTGGTCCTTCTTGATCTGTCATCGGCATATGACATGGTGGAGCATACTGTGCTGTTGGGTCACCTGAGGCAATATCTGGGACTCTCCAGCCAGACTGTGTGCTGGTATGAGTCCCACCATATGGGTAGTGTACAGCAAGTGGTTCTATGTAATTCCATCTCTGGAACAATTGTGCTCAACTGCCGTGTGTCTTAAGGCTTGATTTCTGCACTCATGTTATTCACCATGTACTCACTGCAGCTAGGTGAAATCACAAGGCAGTATGACTTTAAATTTCAATGTTATGTTGATGATACCAACCTGTAACATCTTGTGAACCTGATGGGACTAATGTAAGCTATGTGCCATGTCTACATGAAAGCAGTGACTTGATAGCCACCAACTGGATGAGCCTTAACTCAGGTAAGACAGATGATGATTGTCAAACTAGGCTCTTGTGATGGAGATGTCATATTGCCATCATTAAATGGCATCAAACCTGGAACTTTGGATATGGTTAAAAATCAGGGTCACTAGGACTGCAAGCTGATACTGGAAACCCAGTGTCAGCTGTGATTCTAATGGCTTTTTTCTCATTTGTAATATCACCCAGATTAAATAATATTTTACGACCATGAACCTGGTAGTCCATGCCTTTGTCACATCCAAACTAGACTACTGCAATACCCTCTTTGTAGGGTTATCCAGGAGGCTGAAGCATCACCTGCTGCTGGTCCAGAATGTGGTGGCCAAGTTGATTGCTGGAACATCTCTGAGTAAGCAATAATACCCAACATGGTGGGCGAGATTGATAAGCGGACAGCTCTAGGGCATAATGAGGACCAACACTACAGGCAGAGAGTCAGAAGTCCCTGGAAGGTCTAGTATGGACCATACAGTCCACGTTAGAGGGTATTATTGCACTTATAAAATGGGTTGTTTACTTACGAAATTGGCATTTTTTAAATGTAAAATTATAATAATTAAAAATACTTTTTAATATAAAGTAGTCCCTCCACTTGTAGAATTACCAGAGGAGGGTGTTACTGTTCTTTTCAGAGCATCCCCATAGCATTTCCTCCACACATTTATGCACATGTTCTTATGATTGTATTTCTTTGCCTTATGACAGCTACTAGAAGTGCTATCAGTGACAGGATTAAAGTGAGCATAGTTGGGAGAGTGGCACCATCTTTGGATTGGGTCAATGACCAGTGATTGTAGTATGTGGGCAGGAGAGTGGCTGAGTGGTCTCCGTTGATGAGCTGCATTTGTAACGAGCATGGTGAGAGTGGATGCAACAGCAAATAGCAGCAGAAAAGTTTTTGTTACAAGTGTGTGTGGGAAGCAAGTCCAAGGTGAGCAAACTGATTGCAAGTGATCTGTACCATGACTGTGAGGTGAGTGCTTTGATTGTAAGCATGAGAGACAACAATGCCAGTAATGTCGGAAAGAAAAGCATAGTCATTCAGCAGCTGGCAGTGAGCATGACTCTTATACAGGATTTCTTTTGAGTATTGAAGTTAGGGGCAGCCATTAGAAGCATTTTCAAGTGCCAGCTGGCAAACACTCTTTCTCTGAAAATCATGTATTTGTTTTTTTTATTGTGTTTCAGCAGGAATGGCCAAACGGGGTGGGGGATGGAGGTGCTATCACTAACTACCTCTTCTCGATCTTTCCCTAAACATAAGCATAAAACTATGTCATTACAATGGCACTATTCAAACTGTGTATTTTTCCTTGTTTTCAAGCACTGCTCCTTCTGAATTTGGAGCCAACAGCAAAGTGCAGCAGTATCCGGTATACCATTATGTGGGCACCACAATTAGGGTGCCACAATTAGGATGTCACAACCCAGTTCCACCCTGTCATGCTGGCAAACTGGATTTGGAGGCGCTCAGCAGGGGACAGTGCCACGGGGTCGGTGCCCTTGCCTCATCTCCTCCAATCTGGAGGTAATTAGAGTATAGTATGGGAGTGCAGAGGGCAAAAGCCAGCTCCCCGCAGTGGGGTGTGCAGGGTCACAGCACCCTGCTAACAGACAGAGCGTGTACTGGAACATTTGGTGCAATGGGGTCTATGTGACAATGGGGCTTGCAAATCCGTGATTGCTGTTAGGGCTAGTGTACATTATCGAAATAAAAAGGCAATGTACGCTTCAGCTAGGTAACTCGCTTTTAATATTTATGCATGGGTCTTCAACTCCCACACGCCTCATTAATAATAACAAACTCTGGGGGTGCATGTTGGGGAAGAGGAGAACTGCCAAAAAATAAAAATAACATCTGCTCCAAAAGCACAAAATACTGTGCTCCTCCCAGCCCCAAACCCTGCACCCTCCCCACTGCAGTCAGTCACCTCACCACCATGCCCACACAGCCAGCTTGGTGGCTTCCCACCTCACCGCCCCTCACATACCTTCCCTCTTCTTCCAGTATGCATGTCACACTTATCTTTGCCCTGTCCTTCCCCATCACTACCCTTTCAGGGTTGCTGACACAACAGGTGCAGAGACTGAGTCACTCAAATCTGAGTCTCTCAGTCTCAGGCACCATTTTCACTGGATACCAGTGCGATGGGGTGAGGCGGCACTTGGCAGAGACAATGTTCACCATTGGCATTGTGCTGGTGAGCTCATGATGGTCACCCTGTTTGTTGTTGCCACAACATGGGTGAACCATAGTATCCAACAGTGACTGCAGAGCGCATTGCTGTTAGGCTGCAGAAACACCATACATGAAGTGCACAACAATCTCGATTAGTTTGCTAACTGGGAACTGTGCAGAGCTGCAGGAATGCACACTGGGAGACATTGGTGGAAGATGGAGGGTGGGTGATGTGTTGTTGGGTCCATCAAAGAGTCTGTGTGGAGGAAGGGTGCAGCAACTGGACACCTGACACTGTGTTTTGGGTTGTGGACCACTCAATAGTAAACTGTGTTTTGATGCTCAACTATGAAACAGACAGTAAAAGACTTAACTGTTTTCATACTTTTAAAAATGTGTATATTTTCTATTTTGCCATTTGATGTCTACCTTAAATATGCTTGTGTCAGAGAGTCTGGTACAGGAAGAGTGGGGAAAATCTTTCTCATTAAATGAGATTAAAACAAGAGAGTGCATTTCTTTTCCAAAGTTCTAGAGCTCATTAATCTTAGAGTGTATGGCCAAGCAGAGACTGGGACTTGTTAATTCCCATCTCTGTTGCCTCATACTGACTCGAACTGCCAGATGCTTTCAGCCAATCAAAATGCCCTATTCAGACTCCCCATTTTCGAAATGAGAATATCACACTGGTGCTCGCTTCCTATTTGGCTGCCTTTTGGTGGCACATCAGCTTCAAGATATGCTTTTAACATACAAGGCCCTACATGATTTAATTCCAGGCTACCAGAAAGATCTCCCAGCTCTTAACTCCATAGACTGCTCTCTCCACTCCCTCAAATCTGGCCTTTTGGCAGTCCTCCAATCATGACATAAGCTATCTGAGGACAGACCTTTTGTGGTCACTACACCATCCCTTTTGAATTCTTTGCCACTATAACTTCATACTTCTCACTAGCTGGAGACTTCTAAGGATGTTCCCATATCAGTTTTTGATCAAGCCTACTTTTTAGTCAATTAGTGATATTGATTTATTGATTGATTTATCATTTCTTGTATGTATAATATTATGGCTCCATGTTTCCTGAGCACTTGGGATTGGGTACACACACACACACACACACACACACACACACACACACACACACATATATATATATATATATATAGCAAAAACATTGTTAATCATCAGTTAAAGTTAGAAGTGATAAAAGTAGGGAAATGAGGTCAAGGAGTTAAACATAGAACATAGAAACCTAGACTTTTCAGCAGATGATGACTGCTTGGCCCCTCAGTCTGCCATTTCCCTACCTTTTGAATAAGCTGCAAATCCTAGTTAACCAACAGAGACCTAACACCCCACCCCATCCCATCCCCAACCTCAACAGACCAACAGGTGATAGGGTATACCTTGGGTCATTGGCCAAACTCTAACCCCATTCCATGTTTAAAAGCTGACATGGTACAGTATAAGAGATTGGGGTGAGGAAGTTAGGTCCAGTGACCCCATAGCCTACCATCACCTGTTTGTCTGTGATGGGTAGTTGGAGTGGCGGGGTGGGGGCTTAACCCTAACACCTCATTTCCTACTTTTTGTCACTTCAACCAACTGATGCATTAACAAGTTTTTTTGCAATAAATTTCTTACTTTTGGAGAAAGTATAATCTTACCTTATATGATTTTAGCTTCCATGGTATCAGTTGTTTTGCAATGAACTGTCATCTCCCTGTGGAAGTGCAGAGCCCTCCAGTATTGCATAAGGAGGGCCCAGCATTCCAATACTATATAATGGTATCCATATGTGGGCACACAGTGCCCCACCACACCTACACTCCCACCTACCTATAATTGTAGAGATGCAGCACAGGCCCAGAGACATTCTAATTAAGCCTTGTACGAAATGGTGCAATATTTCAGTAACCATAGCAACTTTGGAAAATTCCGCTGCAGTTGTAATCATGGACAGTAAGAAGCTGCATGCAAGTGAAGCTGCATACTTGAAAAAATCTGTATCTCAATCCGTTTTCAAGATATTGGCACTGAAGGTATTGCGTTCCTACAATATTATCCTATAGGAATTTTCTTAAATTTGGAGTGGCATAACTATGGAACCAATGAAAAAGTCATCTCTGGGACACACCTTTCTACCCTGTAAATTTCAAGTCAAAATTCTAACCGTTACTTTGCAGTGATGTGGCAAGAAACAGCAACCTTAAAATCCTGTTCATGAGCTGTCAAAATACCTGTTCATGAACCAATCCTTTTGCAAGGTAGGTCCATGTGGTTGTCCCTCTCAAACAAGGATTTTGACAGCTCATAAACAGGGATTGGCTCACGAACAGGGATTCTGACATCTCACAAACAAGGATTTTGACAGCTCATGAACAGGAGGTTTTAGAGCCATCTGGTCATCCCTCATGAACAGGATTCTGACGGTTCATGAACAAGGATTTTACATGAAAGCTCTAGGCAAGGGATTTTGACAGCTCATGAACATGGATTCTCATTTAGAATCCCTGTTACGTGAGCTGTCAAAATCTATTCATAAGCTGAATCCTTGTTTGTGTGTCAAACCCTGTTTGAGAGAAACCTTGTCTGAGAGATAGGCCATCTGGTCATCCTCATATGAACAAGGATTTTGTCAGCTCATGAACGAGGATCAGCTCACAAACAGGGATTTTGACACCCCACAAACAAGGATCGGGCGAGTCATGAATAGGGATTTTAAAATTTTAAAACAGCCACATTTTGGCTAAACTAAATGGAACCAAAGCCATGGGTGTGTAGAGGCATCACTCTGAACAAACCCATACTTCAATGTGTACAGAAGGCGTCCGTGGGGCAAGTTACAGTGTTTTTGTTTTGCAGAAAATTGAAAACAAGATGGAGGCTTCGTGAACAGGATTTTTTTTCATACAAACAAGTATTTAATGAATCCCTGTTCATGTGTAGTCAAAATTCTGTTTGTGAGCCCAAATCCTTGTTTGAAGCTGTGCCACATTCCAAAAAGTGAACTGATCATGCTCAGAACTCCCAGTTTCAAAATTGAATAACTTTGGAATGGAATAATATTTCTTTACCAAACCAATGATGGCTTGTTCTTTGGGACAGGCTCTTCCAAGCTTGAAAATGTCAGGCCACAATTCTAAACATTGAGGCTGCAACATGATGAGGATAAATCAGCAAAATGGGCCAATTGAACTTTACACTTTTTCACTATGCACTGCACAAAAATCCACATATCTGATCAAAACAAAACTTATGCAAGTCAAAGATCTACTCCACAGAATGGCACATACCAAATTTCTTTGCAAATCCATTGAACAATTGCAAAGTTATTAAAAGTGCAAAGTTGGAGTTTAACATCAAACTGCCTACTCCAACTAACTAGTGTGGTGCTACAGTGCCATTATATATATATATATTATAGTGGCACAGTCGGCCACTATAGTTAGGGTTTAGTGGTCACTTACATGTTAAAGTCAAATGTTTGTGCATTAATAACTTTGATACATTCAATGGATTTGCCTGAAATTTGGTATGCACGGGGTATGGTAGTTTCTTGATTTGCCAAACTGAGTTTTGGCCAGAATTACGGTCTTTACATACAAAAATGCTGAAAATGCAAAATTATCTGTTTTTGAGGCAGCTTTGGGGATTTTGGACGTGGCTCTGCACGCTGTTGTGTTGTATGCCCATCTGTGAGATGGCTTGTTTGATAGTGCTTTGGTGGCCAAACATGCTGCTTTTCATGTGGTGAAAAATATTAAGGCATTCAAAGTTATGCCACTTTAAGTTCCCATTATAAGTCAATCGGAACATTTATATGTATGTTTTGTGAAAAAGAATGGTGTTCTTTCCATCTGGTCCCACCTGGTGATCAAAGAATTTGCAGCCTCGTGGTTCAAGAATCTTTGTCCCGAGAATTTAAAAATTCTTGTGATGAGGTCTGCCATCTTATTTTAAAATTTCCGATCAGAAAAACACAAATATCTCGGCTCAGGGGTTACTTCTGAAGTAAGACTTGGATGGGTTTACTCAGGAGGCTCTGATCTATTGAGCCATGCCTTTGGTTTCATCCAGATTGGTCAAAAAGAGTTATGAACTTTTAAAATCTTTGATTCATGGCTGCATCTTGATCTTTGATGTGAGCACGCATAAATTCTTTGTCTTGAGATTCTTTGATCGAGATCATGCATCATGATGAGGACTAGATGGACAGATTTAAAAAATTTTCTCAGCCCAGGGGTGCCCTAGAAAGTTAAATGAGGGTGGGTTTTGCTAAGGGGCTTTCATTCTGCTCCATCTGAATTAAAAAAATCATATTTTAAATATCCCTGGTAGTCTAGCACCCCCATCATGATTAAATAGATACTTGATCTCTAGCGGCCCCCATTGTTCATAAATATTGATTTTTTATATTCCTGGTGGTCTAGTAGCCCCTCACTGATCTGTATAATATTATAATTGTTTTCATATCCGTGGTAGTCTAGCTGCCCCTCCATCATAATAAAATATATAAGGATTTGCAATTTCCTGGTAGTCTAGTGGCCTCCATGTGTATTAGATAAATATTGCTTTTTTATATCCCTGGTAGTCTAGTGTCCCCTGATCTGTATTAAATAATTATTATTGTTCATATCCCTGGTAGTCTAGAGCCCCACATCATAATAAAATAGATAAGGATGTGCAATTTCCTGGTAGTCTAGTGGCCCCCACTCAGCCGTGCCAGCTCACCCAGCACCCCTCACCCTTCCCCAGCCAGTGACTTGCATAGCCCACCTCTCACCTCCACAGCCAGCTGCCGAATGTGTATTATGAGCATTAATGCAAGGCACTCGAAATAATTTCAGAGTGCCTCTTTGCATTGCACTCATAATACACACAGATAAGTGACTGGCTGTGGAGAGAGGTAGTTGTACTCAGTCGCCAGCTGGGAAGTGTGAGGGTGGGTGGATGGCATGGCTGGGTGCTAGCCTTAGTGTCATGGATGTAGTTTTCAGTTGTTGTGTTTGTTAAATGTCAACAGGTGTGGAACTGTGCCACTTTGACAAATGAAAATTTCAAATTTTGACATGTTATATCTCAGACCGGCTTGGTCTTTTTACTTGAAATTTGAAGGGTGTTGATGACATGTCCTGTAGATGTCAATAGCAGTGTTTATGTGTTGGACAATATATTTTTGTGGAGATATTGTGTAGCACTTTACATTTGTGGACAGCATTTTCTATTGCTCTACTAGATTAATATTTGTTTGGTGGCTAGCCTTGCTTTTACGTCAATGTACTTTTTAGTCATCGGGTGTGTAATGTGGCCCTATACTTACAAGTTGGTGGGCAGGCCCCGTGCTCCCACCAACTAGCAACTTTCTACTTTTCTATTCTTTCTTAAAGTAAGGAAATTCTATGCAAAAAAACTGTTAATGCATCAGTTAGGGTTCTACTTGCAGTGAAAAGTGAGGAACTTCAATTTTAGGGTTTCCACCCTTGCACCCCACCCCAGCCCGCCCCCCACCAACAGGCATCAGGGTGTGCGTGCTGGGGTCATTGGCCCCAACTCTCACCCCCTTCTCCACACTGCACCACCTCAGCTTGTTTACACATGGGATGGGGTGAGAGTTAGGCTGATGACCCCAACGCACACCCTGATGCCTGTTGGTGGGGCAGGCTGGGTGGGGTGCTAGGGTGGGAACCCTAAAATCTAATTTCCTCACTTTTTGCTGTAGAAGAACCCTAACTGATGCATTAACAAAGTTTTTACATAGGATATATATATATATATATATATATATATATATATATATATTCTTGGCCCTGACCAACTTGTAAGTGTCAGGCCACATTACAAACCCAATGACTAAAATGTAGATTGACAACAGCAAGGCCTGCCACCAAACAAATGTTACTCTAGTAGAACAATAGAAAACACTGTCCACAAAATGTTTGTTTGTTTGTTTGTTCAAGGTAAAGACCAATTGAGTAAAAACTCATTCGCAATGGTAACCTTTACAAAATACAAAATACAGGTCAACGCTCAACATAATAAATACAATCAAACAACAAACATCAATACAAAACATAAAAGAAAAAGAATATCAATAACAGTTACAAGGTTCCTGTATAGCTATCAGGTGTCTTCTTAGATGGGATGTTGATAAGGGCTACCAATCTTTGCTTATATTCATGAGGAAGGCTATTCCAACATATCAGAATATAATTACTAAATAAATATTTGGAATATTTTGATTTTACAAGGACCAACCATATCCGTAACAACTTGCTTTCTCAATGTCAATTCAATACTTCAAAGGAAAATCTATTCTTTAGATATATAGGACGGAACCCAGCCCATATTTATAAGAAAACAGCTGTTTCATTCTTCTCCTACTTAATGATAACCAACCTAATCTTTCATACAATTTGCAATGATGAACAATTTTGGACACCTGAGAATCAGTCTGGCAAGACAATTAACTAGAACATCTAACTTTGTTATTCAATTCCAAGTGGCTCCGTCATATAAAACATCCCCATAATTGTTAGAAAAATCTGCATCTTAACTATCAGGTCCAATATCACAGAATCTAAGCAATTTTGTTCTGAAACAGGAAACCCACCCACTTATTAACCTGGGAGATCAAATTATCTACATACAAATTTCCTGCCCATAATTATCTAACCAAAATCCAAAGTACAGTATTTATATTGATTAACTAACTCTAACCCTTCCTCTCTATTATCCACAATTTCCAAGTCAAGTAATCTTTCCACTTCACAGAAGATCCAAACAACATACATTTAGTTTTGAGGAATTAAGTTTTAACCGAGTTGACAAAAGTACTTTTCCATATTGTTAAAACTTTTCTGCAGTGTACATTGTATTACTGAAACTGATTCATCTAAACAGTATAAAATGGTGTCATCGGCATACAGGTGTGTGAGAGGCCCCCAAATAATGGCTAAGATCTTTCAGATATACTAAAAATAATAAAGGGCCCATAACTGACCCTGAGGGCTCCTCTCCGTACCACCTGCATAGCAGACACACTTCCATTTACAGCTGTTACCTGCGTCTGTCAGAAAGATAGGCGATAAACCAATCCAAAACTGAATGGCTCATCCCTACCTTGGACAGTCTCATAAGCAAATTCTGATGATCAGCTGTGTTGAAAACCCTGGAGATTGACAAGAATTGCACCAGCATAACATTGGGCATCAGTTGCCTGTCAATCTCATACAGGACCTCCGCACGGACATCACAGTGCCATGAGACCTCCAAATACCTGACTGATATGGATCCATCAGTTTTCTCTTTCCAAGTACTCCATCAACTGTCTTGCCAACAGTTTCTCCAACACCTTACTAATCAGAGGTAATATAGATATGGGTCTATAGGTTGGACAGTCCACCAGGATCAACTCCCTTAAAAATGAAGTGATTCTGGCCAACTTCCATGTATACTGCACACACAATATCTCAACAATAAATATATTATCTGACATGTAAATACCTCTATTAACATCTGCAGGGCATGCAGTCAACACCCTCAAATGTCAAGTAAAAGACCAAACCATGTCGAGATATAACATGTCAAAGTTTGAAATTTTCATTCATCAGAGTGGCACAGTCCCTCAACTGTTGACATTTAACACACACAATGACTGAAAACTACATCCATGACACTAAGGTTAGGCACCCTATCAATTTCAAGCCACCAGCACAATCCAAAACACTGTCCACAACACATAAAGTGCATCATGCAATATCTCCATAAAATTAATTTTCCCCAACATGTGAACACAATAATTCACAACTACAGGACATGCGTAAACACCCTCCAAATTTCAAGTGAAAAGACCAAACCATTTCTGAGATATTCAACATTAAAGATTGGTAAAATTTCCCTTTCTGTTGAATTTTAGAAAATCTGGCCATCTTGTCCTCCCTCACAATCAAAGATGGTGATCAAAGAATCTTACGATCAAAGAATTTGCAGGCTTGCTACCAAAGAATTTTCAGGGTCACAAATAAAGAATGAAAAATGCTATAAATCCCAAAATTGAAGTAAGTGGTAAACCACCACCATGGTTCAACAGAACGAAGCCCTCTGAGCAAAACCTACCTCATTTGACTTCCTAGGGCACCCTGGGCTGAGAAAATTAATTTTTAATCTTGCCATCTCTTCCTCGCTCGCGATGCATGATTGTGATGAAAGAATTTCGCGATTAAAGAATTTGCAGGCTCACAATCAAAGAAATTGCACACTAGTGAACAAAGAAACAAAATAATGTTTTCTATATCCCTGGTAGTCTAGCGGTCCCCAGTCAAATGAGAGTAGGTTTTGCTCAGGGTGCTTCATTCTGCCCAATCTGTATAAAATACATAATGTTTTAAATACCCTGGTAGTCTAGCTGCCCTCCCAATGTGTATTAAATGTAAATCTAAAAATGCTAACATGCCTGTTATTGATGAGTTTGTACACTCTGATGTATTGTTTTGTACTTTTCTGTAACCTGTATTACTATAAATGTATAGTTGTAATAATTTTGCATAATGTAAACAGGTAAGCCTTGTGAACAGGGATTTCGAACCCTAATGGCTGTATCACTGTATAAATAAAATTTTACCATACCATACCAATATTTTCTTTATATCCCTGGTAGTCTAGCAGTCTCCCTGATCTGTAAACAAAAATAATGTGCCTTTATCCCTGGTAGTCTAGTGCCCCCCACCACGATCTGTATAAAATGCATACTGTTCTATATATTTTTAATTTATTTTAGTCTTTGGTAACTGGGTAAGGCCCACTAGGCACAAGTGCTGTTTTCAGAGGCGACCTGGGAGCACTGGGCAGTTAAGTGACTTGCTCAGAGTCATACAGTATGCAAGTGGAGTTGTGAGAATCAAACTCAGGTCTGGTCTGCTGGATGTACCAAGCTCATTCACACCTCGTTCCTCTAACCTCTAGGCTATATTGCCAGCCCTATATATCCCTGGTACTCTAACAGCCCCAATGTGCATTAAATAAATAATGGTCTTCCTATCCTTGGTAGTCTAGCGCCCCTGATCTGTATAAAATGTATTTAGTTCTCCATATCCCTAGTAGTCTAGCGGCCCCTCCGTTCATCATAAAATAAATTATGATCACCCATTTCCTGGTAGTCTAGTGATTTTTTATCTGGCCATCTCATCTCTTGCTCGCGATGCACGATCATTATCAAAGACTCTTGCGATCAAAGAATTTGAAGTCTCGCAATCAAAAATTTGTAGGGTCAGCACCAAACAATAAAACCTGTTATAACTTAAAAATGCAAAGAATTGTGGTAAACCACCACCACGGTTCGTCAGAATGAAGCCCCTGAGTAAAATCCAACCTCATTTGTCTTCCTAGGACAACCCTGCTCTGAGAAAATTGAGTTTTTAATCTGGCACCATCCTCACTCATGGTATGCACGATTGCAATCAAAGAATCTCATGATCAAAGAAATTGCAGACTCGTGAACAAAGAAATCACACACTTGCAACCAAAGAATAAAAAACAGTGAAACCCAATTTTTGACTGATTTAAATGGAACCAATGGCATGCCTCGATAGAAGCCAAGCCGCTGATCAAAACCCACCCTCATTTGTGTCCCCGCCCACCCCTAAGCCTAATATTTATATATTTAGCTCGTGATGCAGGATTAGCATCAAAGAATCTTGTGATCAAAGAATTTGCATGCTTGCAATCAGAGATCGGTAGCAAACCCTGAACAAAGATTTTTAAAGCTTATAACTCTATTTTGACTGATTTGGATGACACCAAAGGCATGGCTCAACAGATCAGAGTCCCTAAGTAAAACCCATCAAGTTTTATTTCAGAAGTGCCCCTGAGCTGAGATATTTGTGTTTTCTGATCAGAAAACAAAAACAAGATGATGGACCTCGTGATCAAAATTTTGAAAATTCTTGGTGAAAAGATTCTTGAACCATGAGGCTTAAAATTCTTTGATCACCAGGAGAGTGAACCAGATGGCAGAACCCCATTCTTTGTTCACAAAACATACATATAAATTTTCTCTTTGACTTATAATAGGAACTTAAAACTGCTATAACTTTTGAATGCCGCAATATTTTTCACCAAACAAAAAGCGCATGTTCGGCCTAAAAGCTCTTTCAAATGAGCCATCTCACAGAGTGGAATGCCACATGAATGCTGCACAAGGCATGTCCAAAATCCCAAAAGCTGCCTCCAAAATGAATAATTTTGCATTTTTCAGCATTTTCGTATGCAAAGACCATAAGTCTGACTGAAACAAAATTTGGCAGATCAAGAGATATACCAGGCCCCACGCATTCCAAATTTCAGGCAAATCCATTTAATGGATCCATAGTTATTCATGTGCAAACATTTGACTTTAACATGTAAGTGACAACTGAACCCTAACTATAGTGGTGCAACCAACACTAATATATATATATATATATATATATATATATATATATGTATGTATGTGTGCATGAGAAGGGTAACAATGAGTCTGGGTCTAGGACTGATACTGTACTACTGTTATTTTGTCACCTGAGGAAAAAAGTGGAAGTGTTTGGGTTAGGGTGAGGTATGCTTAATCAGTTAAAACACATCAAAGACTAAGAACACAATAGACAATATACATGGCAAGCATATGAGACTGTTTATATCTCCTGTGGAGAAACACAAATAATGTAGATAACAGACATAACATCCAAAGTTTGAACAGAAGGCACTTAACTGAACCTACTGTATCTGTAGTGTATCTCAGTTATGTTTTAATCAGTGTTGGTGAAGGCATCCAGTATAGCAATCACATTGTATCAAAAAGAGCACTGAATAAATCTTTTCAAAGTTAAGTTGCACATACTGATGATCCTGTGGAAATGACTCCAGTTTAAAACTCCCAGTCTCAGGTAGCAGCAGGGTATGGAAGCATGAGGCTGATATTTCAGGGGCATGGCCTCCATCCTAAGAGCTAACACTTGAACGATCTCTGATTCCATTTTCTTGGGCATGCTTTTGGATGCAAGCACATATGCTCTATTTTAGTGTTGTGCATTTCAGTAATACATTTATGAGCCAGAGATCTTTGTTTTACTAAACAAGATACAAGTTCAAAATACTACAAACAATTCAGAAATGAGTAATTTAGTAAACTGTTAAGTATAAAGCATTATAAGTGGAATAGCAGCAAAATTCTGAAGACCATAAAATATTAATCTACAGTGTGTTACTGTTACCTCATATACAGTGATACAGTGAAGGGAACTAGGGCCAAAACAGGAACAGCAGGTTCTCAGATGACAAAATAGACTGAATTTAACACTTACAGGCTAGAAGTCTTCCATAGTTGTGAAGGAAGTTGTCTCCAGATAACCAGTGCAAAGTATGCAAAAGACCTGAAAGCATGGTTATACGTTATACACTACTAGTTAAAAAAGAGTACTGTAGGTACTGATCATGTGCATGGGATAGGGCAGAGATAATAGAGCTTATAGACACTTTTAGTCAAAAGAAAGACAGTTGTAATAATACCTGCCTGAGGGATGTAGCCTGTTCCGTTGATCAGATTAAAAGTTATGAATGGAGAAGTGAAAATCAGAATACAGCAGAACAACTCATTGCATCATCAATCCAGGGAGAATAAAGTAGTTTTGTTTTCAATTCAGTAGATGATTTCACCATAAGCAATGGTCAGGAGCAGGAAGAGAAATCACATGAATTCTAACATACACACTGAGACAGCATTTGGCCCTGTAAGGAAGATGAGTATATACACCATGGTGACAATAATATGGACAAAGTGTGTGCAGTACAGTGTGTGCATGATTGATTGAGCTATATTCACATGCATCTGAAGACATCAGTTTGCTTGAGAGGTACATTTAAATGTTGTGATAACAGAGTACTTCAACAGAGTTTTGGATTCAGTTGCCATTGTCTTTATTTTGGTTGCACTGGAGATAGGGTGATTACTGTTAATCAAGAGGAGATCATGTCAAAGTCAGCTTAAGAATTGTACTGACCTCAGACATAATTGGTGGACTGTTGCATCGATTAATTTATTTATGTGGAAATTGGTAAGCAGAAGAGGCATACTGAGCCAAGGCTTATTTACAGGTGTGACTCAGGGAAAGAAAAAAGTATAATAATACAGCATAGCATCAATGTAACAGTATATGTAAAGTGCAAAACTTATAAAAGTTAATATGAATATGAGTACAATATCAATGGAAGGAACCACACTGCAATAACATCAGCAGCACTGAAGTACAAATAAAGTGCAAGTTCAGGTAGAAATACAGCAGTGTAGTAGTTGTAGAAGGAAACTAATTCATGCAGTGTCAATGCCTGGTGGGACCCAAGCACTGGAATGGAGGAGTATCCTAGGTATGGTCAGGTAGAATGATAGCATCAGTCAGTCATCAATCAATATTTATTGGAAAGCAAATTGAAGTAAACACTCTTTTACAATTGCATCTGGAGCAGAAACAGGGGACAGGGAGAAGTTTTAGCTGGTGCTTAAGGGAGGGAGAGACAGAGGAGGAAGGAAGCAGGTCACAGAGTAAGGAAGGTGATCAGAAAAGAAGATTGATCAACTGAGGAGTTTGGGTGGGGAGGAGAAGGTACAAAGGTCCTTGGAGTAGAGTGAGTAAGAGACAGAGAGGATTGGGGTGAGAGTTAGGAGTGTTGTGAAGGAAAGGAACCAAACCATATTTTGAAGATGAAGGAGGAACAGTGGGACCGGTGACATAATGGCAAAGAGACGATGGATAAGGAAGAGTACAGGGAGTAGTGGTGAGTTTGAGTAGCAGATTTGGAAGCAAAATAACAGGAGGCATTACAGAGGTGTCCAGCCTGATGAGGGAAGATAGAGGCAATGCCATAGACCACATCTGCATAGTCAAAAACCAGGAGAACCATTTTGATAACCAGCTCCCAGCAGACCGGTACAGTACGGATTTTTGACATACATGCAGACCAGTACAGTATGGCTTTATTAGCATGCATATGTAGATGACATATCTCATTGTGCATCTGTAGGTATGTCATTAACAGAAATGGAGAACAGAAGAGGTCAAGTGTAGATCCTTTTAGAAATTTTAGATTTTTATAAAATGGGGTACAAAAATTGACCACCTCAAAAAACCACTTTGGTTAAAACACAGCACCTGATCATTGATCATTTTACCTAGAAACTGCACAGTTCATAACTAACTTGCCCTTAGCTGAAGCAACAACCCAACTAACAAAAATAAAAAAAAAAAAAATCAGTTAAAATTAAATTCTTTTGTACTTTATAACCACAAAAACCTACAACATGGCATAGGTTTCTTCAAAATAAATGGAGATCTCAGGTTCATTCAAAGGTATGTAGACTTTGTTAACAAACTTACCTATTCTACCTAGAAGCAACCTAAATAAGAAAAAATATTTTCCATTAAAAACTTTTCTATTTTATAAGTGTAATAACCAACTCTAGGGAATGAGTTTCTTGAGAATTAATGCACTTCTTGGATTGCATTGAAGTCACCTCAGCTTATGACCTCATGCCTTCAGATTCACCTGGAACATGCATTAATTTTCTGGAAATGCATGCCCTGTTATGGTTTATTGCTTGTATAACTGCTAGATTTAAGTTTACTTTCTGAATGGACATTGCTCAAGCGTGGCTAAGTAGATATTTTTCAAACCACCAAATACCTAGTTGACTGAGGGTTTCAGAGGTTTGCAAAGGAGCAGTGCAAGGTCCATCAGATCAAAGGGCTTGAGGAGGTGGATGAAGATGGCACCAGTACGTAGGGTGCACATCCATTGCTGTGTGAAGATAGTTGCTAACATTAATCAGGACAAAGTGGTAAAGTGTCCATTTATGAAACCAGATTGCTGAGGTTTGCAACCGGTTGTGCATATTGTGACACTTGGTCTTCTGTTACTGAATGCATTTCTTCAGGATCATTTAGAGAGCAAAGATGATAGAAATGGCTCTCTTCTGTTTCCAATCATGCTTTCTCCACCTTTAAAGAAGGCAATGTCTGGCATGCTTCCAAACTATAAGAAGATCATCTCATGTAAGAAAGATATTAAATAGCATGTCATCTGGGACACAGTTGTGTAGACCAAATAGACTTAGAGGCTTTGGGTTGAGGAAGTCTATTCCTGCACTGTTGTTTATTTATTTATTGAAGTGTTTCACCAGGAAGACACACTGAACAACAAGTTGCTTGTCTCATGGTGTGACCAGGGAGGGGTACAATGAGGACAAGAAAAACAGAGAATATACATATAATAAAAGGTAAGAACAGTTACAATTAAGTTGGAGCATTTAGTCGATATAAATCAGAATTGGTGAGCAGTACAGACATTACAGCTTATAAAATTAATATAGCCAATGGTGGTCCAGATCATAATACAATAATAAAGGCAGATCAGTAATGTGACAATACAATCATAGTGCAATGATGTTCCAAGTGCTAGGCTCATAGGCAGTAAACAAGTGCTAATGAAGGAGTAGGAAGGAAATAGGCAATTATCCTTGATAAAGTAGGGAGGAAAGTAGCCAAGAAGTGCTGTAAGGCGTGGAGGAGAAAGGAGGAAGGGAGGGAGGAGGAAGCCCAACAACACCCAATTCCCCTTCAGGATGTTGAGAACCCTGCAAGGGTGGAGGGCAAGGAGCCGGCAAGCTAGAACAATGTACAAGGAAAATTAAGGATGCTGAGGAATACGAGAAGAACAAAACAGTGAGCACTGAGTAGTAATGGGGATCTGGTGCAGCTGCAGCACCAAAAAAATAAGTATATGTAAGTGACCTGTAATTAAAAAAAAAAGTCCTCCGGTGCAGAGCATCTACTTTGATCAGTTCTTTCTCAGTAATGGACTGGCTGGGCCCAGTATGAATAAATGCTAACATAGTTTGCTTCTAGTAAAACATGATGTCATCGTTCATTCTTGAGTGGCCCAGGCCATTACCGGTATGTGCACTGAACAGAGTAGACACTCTACAAAGGGACAATGCTTTCTTTATTACAGGTCACATACTCTTATTTTTCTATGTGTTAGTGGGGGGGGGGCAGAGGTGGGGGCTGGGTGGGTCTTTACTCATGGACCTGGTGGTAGGACTTAATGAATGGAGGCGGCACTAGTTTGTTTGGTGCATAAGGGTAGGTATAAGTATAAGCAGCAGGTGTTTTATAAAGTATAACCGGATTAATTTTAATTATAGTTTGCAACAGGAGTGCTAGGACAGACTTAATATAATTTCAGATGTTAATATGGCTGTTAATGAGTTTACAAATAATTTTGTTAATATCTGTTATTGCCATGCTCCAATAAAAGTTAAGCACATGAGAAAGAGACATGTCTCTTGGTAACCAAATCATTAAAAAAGATAAGAGTAAAAGACCATATGAAGAAAAAGGAACATGAAACTGCAAGCTCTGAGGATTGGGACTCATTTAAAAAATGACACACTCAATGCAAAAATATATTAAGAAACAGAAAATAAGTTACAACAAAAATAAAAATAATACTACAGACCAAGTTGTCTACTGGAATAGAATACATGATTTTGAAAAAATAAGGAAATCCCAGTCCCAAATTGTATTGATCAATGATAATGGGCAGGTTTCCACCCCAAAGATTGTTGATGATATTTTAAATAAATATCTGTATATTCCCCTGATATCAAGGTCCAGCAAACCCTCCAAAAGATCTTTCAGGAAAAGGAGGATGTTACTATTGACAACAATAAATGTACAATATGTTTCTGTTTTGACAAATAAAAACAGAGAAGTCAACCCTAAAATTAATAAAAATTGAATGTTATAAAATTCTGTGGTTTGGATAGGATTGAAATTAAATTTTTAAAGATTTGGTAAATATAATCTTCCTGGTAGAGACTAGGGCTGGGTGACAATTGCAAATTTCCTTTTAGTGGAACTTTCACAAAATTTCACAAATTTTGTGGAATTTTCAAACTTCCAACTTTGGTGAAATCGGAAATCTTCTGAAAGTGTTTGACAAATGTTCACCCTGTTCCAAGCAATTGTTTTGCTGAACTGCTTAATAAAATGCATGAACTGTGAAACTAATACATTAAGCCACAATTCATGTGATTGTTCTTCAGTTCTATGCCATATCCATAAAAACTTGCCTGGTGTCTAGTAGCACCACCACCCTCTGAATACTCACCCTGGCCATAATAATGAATATTGTTTCACTGACATATTTTGTCACCCCCACCCCTAATTACTTTCCCCAGTCATAATTAATATTTTTCTCTTGTCTGGTGACCCCCCAACACCGCCCACACACAAGGGTTGGGTACACCAACCTGCTTACCCACTTTCCATACATAGTCAGTCGATGAGAAACTGGGGAGTCCATACAGAGGCCCACACAGCCTTCCTTTCCCCACTTTAGCTGGCTGCCATGTAATGACAGGAAGCACATGATCCTTTGCTTCCCGTCATTACATATGGATGCCAGCAAAGGTGGTGAAAGGAGGGCTGTGTGGTCACTATGTTCTACTTCTGAATGAATGACTGTGCACGGAAAGGAGGGTGGCAGGTTGGGTGTCCCCAACCAAGGTTGGCAGTGTGGAGGTGGCACTAGACACCAGGAAACTATTAATTATGGCCAGGAGAGTGATCAGAGGGTGGTAGTTGGCACTAAATACCAGGAAAACAATATTAATTATTATAGCTGGAGGCAAGGGATCTAAGGGTGAGGGGTTCCACTAGGTACCAGGGAAATATTAATACAGCTGGAACAAGCAGTTGGAGGGTGGGGTTGCCACTAGAAACCAGCTGAACAATATTAATTATTACAGTCAGGGCGAACAATCCCAGGGTGGGTGGGGTGCCACTTGACACTAAAGAAACAATATTAATTATGGTTGGGCAAGCATTCCATGGGTGGTACCACTAGACTGCAGGAAACCATATTAATTATTACAGCTGGGACGAGTGAGCAGAGTGTGGAGGGGTGCCATTAGATGCAAGGAAACAATATTAATGATGTCTGGGGTGAGCAATCAGAGGGCGGGAGTGCCACTAGACACCAGGAAAACAACATTATTTATAGCAGGGTGAGCGATCGCATAGTGGGGTGCTACTAGACACCAAGGAAACAATACATGGCCAGCAATCGGAGGGTGGGTGGTGCCATTAGTCACCAGGAAACAAATGAATATGGGCCCAGTGAAACACAGTTGTACTTTCATTCCACAGTTCAGTGACTCACTGAACTGCAGAATGAATGCATAAATTGCAGAGTAATTGTATTGAACTGCTGAAAAATTCCACATAACTGATGCACTGACAGTGATTAATTCTGCAGAATTTTTTTACTACAGTTTAATACATTAATCTCCACCTTTCATACATGTATTCTGCTGTTCTAAGTCAGAATTTCCATGAAAGTTGCTAATTTGATTTCCAAACCTTCACGTAAGTGAAAAGACCGACTTTGTGCAAATTCTGCCGGTGGAATTTTTTGTACAGCTCGAGTAGTGACTTAGTTTTTAATCGCAGTATTACAGAAAGGATATTCCTAAAATTTGAAAGGTGCAAAGCTGGTGCTACAGTATTTAAAAGGGGAAGAACAAAGTGTACTATCTAATTACAGGCATATTGTCCTCTTGCCTATTTTGTCTGAGCTATTAGAGCAGATGATTTAAAGTCAACTATATGAGTACTTGAAAACATATTCCTAGTTGACAAATCACCTATCAGGCTTTCTGACAGTTATTTTTGATGGGCACTGTGCTTGTGTACTTCATGGATTTGGTTTCAAACACCCTGGATGGGGTGGAGTCCATGGGTGTGGTGTTCATTGAAATATCCAATGCTTTTGATATGTTGGCACATGACATTTTGATTGCAAGACTGAAGAAAAGGGTTTGGCTCAATTCCTATTACTTGGTTTTCATCTTAGCTAGATAAAAGGAGGCACTGTATTGTTGTGGATGGACATTTGTTAAGTATGAGTGATTTAACTAAGGGAGTACCACAAGAAACAATCCTTAGGCTCCTGTTGTTTTTGCTATGTATGAATGGTTTGCCCCAGTATATTAAAAATACTACTAAAAGACTGCATGATGATGATACTATTACATTGGTAACAGCAAAAATCATTTGGCAACTGAAACTAGACTCCAAACTAATTTTACTATACAGCACTTCAGAAATGGCTCTGTGAATCTAAACTAACTTTAAGTACAAACAAAACACAGGTAGGGGCCTTCCACAGCAAATGCACTAAATCTAAGGGTCTTCAGGATATACATATTCTATCAGTAGATGAACAGAAACTAACAAAATACTGTAAGTACTTGATTGAAAATTTAATTCATTCACTATCATTTGATGCTCATATTAGTAATGTATGGCAGTCTAGGTAGGCGAAGTAGTCCTTATCTGTCATCAATATCTATTTTTCTATGTTTCTATGTAACTAGAAATGTAAATTATACAATATGGGAATTACCAAGATCGGCATTGTTACTGTCTTACAAAACATAGAATATAATTGGCAACCAACTGATCTTACCCATTCTTGAAAATGGTAACATGATTTATAGACATGGTAACCAACACAGTTTGGATAAATTGGGCATCTCGTATAACCAGTTGGCATGAATTGTGCTTCAATGTCATTTTACCAGTCATCATTGTCTAATGCTACAGAAGTTAAATTGGGACAGTCTTGAATTAACAAAAAGAAACAATGGTTGATAATTGTGCAAGAGAAAACATGCAATAGTCAAGGAAAATTTGAAGTTTACAAATCTGAATTAGGAACATAGTACTCTTTAAGGGATGTAGTACATAGAGGAATCCAAATACATAATACAATATAGAGAAATGATGCTACAGCTCAATATATTTAAAGACTGAATGAAGCGGATCCCAAGACAAGGAATGTTTCAACATTGATTGCTTTTGGTCAGGCCTTTACAATTCAATAAAGTGACAATTGTACCAGTTAGATTTAAACTGTTCAGGTATTATTACTTATCTGATCAAATGGCATATTTTTGTGTATATGTCTAAGTCTAGAATAGTGTTGACTGACCAGATATTAATCACTTTTGGTTATGAATTGCTAATCATGTTTTATATTATTTATCTAGTTTGATGTTAGGTTTGTATATTTCTTTGTGTAACTTAAGCAGGACAACATTGCAAATAAGCCCTTTTAGGATCTCAAGTTCATATCCAGTGAAAATAAAGGCCATATGTGTGAAGTGCTCTGAATGGTGCAAGCCCTGGGTGCACCAAACAAATGGCGTATTGGGGTTGCAGCATTCTTCTGGCGGCGATCAGGATTTTTCATCCACCGCCAATTGCTGCAAGTTAGACCAACTTTTCTAGTCTCGTTTGCATCAATCCCAGATACCCTTTATGGGGCTTGCACCAAATAGTTGATGCAAGCTGCTCTAAATCGTGTAAAGTGTTGTAACTGTGCCCGATATACTAGGGAAAGGGAACATTGTTTAACCAGGATTAGAATGCTAAGCTGAAGCTTGTTTCCAGATGTGACCTGGGAGCACAAGGAAGTTAAGTGACTTGCTTAGGATCACACAGTATGCATCTAGGTGGCTGTGGGATTCAAATCCAGGTCTCCAGATCTGCATCTCAGAGCCTTAACCCGCTGCACTATACTGCATCCTGTTTAGAGCAGCTAAACCAAAAACAGGTTTGATGCAGGGCTTGATGCAAACCCTGCATCACCCTTTAAAAATCAGCCCAACATTTTTACTACTTACTACTACAGTACAAGTTGCATTAAACTGTCTCACTAATGAGTTAGTTTAGCATTGTTTTTTACAGTTGGCAGTGCATTAGCAACTTATATTGCATTGTGTTTTAATGCTTAACCAAATAAAGAGCAATGTTTTAAAATGTTTTGCAACCCAGTTTGAATGTATCTGCACTACAGGTCAGTCATAATGCAATGCAAAATTGAGTTTTAACTCTTAAGAAACAGTTTGTGCAGGGCTTTGTGCTGGATACAGAAATACTTAAGCAACTCATTCAGAAATATAAAACAGCTCCTTGGGTAACAGTTTAATGTGACTTGTACTGTAGTTAAACATTATTTAATATACTTGCAGACTAGTTCTTTTGACACTTACAGTGTCTGTAGTTGAAATTCACAAAGAGAGAGGTTGGAGGAGGGTGCCAACAGGAGATGGAAGGGGTATACAGAATGATGACTATAGAATCTTTTGGAGTTGGGAGGGCAGTATTACAGTAGAGTGGGTGGGGAACAGTTTTACTAGTATTGTAATTTGCATAGATTTTTCTGGAAATGCCCAAATTTGTATAGTGATTTGTGGCTAATTGCCTAATACACCAAATTGACAATTTACACAGTAGATTTGCTGATTCTGAGCAAATAAATACACAAATTGCAGTCTTTTCCAAACAAAGTTGTCAAAATTCATGAATATTGACAACTTTCTCCATTCTTTTCTGGTTTGATGAGAGGGCAATGAGCCACTCCCACTTTCTGGGCTATTTAATCTAGCTTTCTCCGCCTCATTCAGAAGGACTGTTTTTGCTGTACTGAGAGGCTTTGCCAGGGCTCCCCAATGTTTGCTGCTGCTCTTTTCATTGCTTTTGGACTTTCTGCTTGGCTTGTGTCTTCAGCTTCTGTTTGGTTTGTACCTTCAGAAGCTCTCCCATAAGTGCTTTGTCTTTCTGCCTTTCCTGGCTCTATCATTGTGCTTCCTTCTTTTTTCTAGATGCTGCTTATACTGCACTTATGTCCTCATTAACTCCTGTGTATATTTCAATTTGTTTTTGTGTGCCTCCTTGCTTCTGTATCCTACCTATGTTTTTCTGTTCCATTTAGCCTATGTGTTTGCAGTCCTATCTCGATTACTAGTGAGCAGGAATAGTTACAGAGTAATTTTTCTTTGCACACTTTGTTTATACTCAAGGACAGGGCATCTCTCAGAGGTGCCTCTCAACCTATGCTTCTACTCCCGCTGAGACCCCCCTCCTCCGGGACCACCACCAGAACTTTCCAGCCCCGGATCACCTTCCTGGGGAAGGCCTGGATCACCCCAGGTGAGGGCCCACCCACCTACCTGGTACCCTAGCTGAGATTAGAGGTTCTGTCCTGGATGAGGCCCTGGAAGACCAGAGGAGGGATGGTCTGGCACTGGGGATGTGGGCTTGGTCCCTGGTACCCTTATTGCCTCCTGTCCTTTCAGGGTATTTAAACTTTGTGGTTTTCCTCTGGAGCTTGAACATTTAATGACATCATGGAACAGACATGTTGACATCCACTGCCGCTGCCCCCAAGTCAAGGCACTACAGGTTACTTGTGCTGCCCCTGCTTTCCCATTAGAGGCTGCCAAGGAGTGTTGTAAACCTGGATCTTCCTTAGGAAGGAGAGCAGTCCCAGATGCTCAATCCCTCCCCCCCGCTGAACCTCCGATAGCCCGAGTCCATTCCTGAACCTGGGTCACCGTCATGGCATGAGGTGTGGCTTCCAGCACCGTAACCCTCAGCACCACTGGGCTGGCTTAGTTACAGAGTAATTCTAGTAATCATTATATGACTAGGGATATGCAAACTTTCTCCACTGAAAGTTTAAAACAGCTTGAGAAATGATAAAACAGACTCTTTAGATTGGCAAAAAATTAATTATGGAGGGACTGGGATATTTTTAAACATATGCATAATGAGTGTAAAGAGCTAGCAAAGAAAGCTAAAGAAAATTTTATAAGCACAAAATGGATAAAAATAAAGGCCCTCATAAATTTTGGCAGACAGTTAATCACTTAATTAATCCAGGGAGTGCTGGTCACGCTAAGCCCTTACAGTTGGCATGAAGGGAAATTGGTTACTGACCCATGTATGAACCCAGGATTCTCAACACCTATTCTGTAAACCCATCATGCTTAGGAAACTTTTCCCTTTTGCAGGATTGGGTGCGAAACAATTATCACAGATTTAAAGTATCCACCCTTTCAGTTCAGGGTGTTGACTGTCTCTGAGGTCTATAAAACTTATAGGGTATTAATGAATACAGATTCCTTGGGCCTGATGGTATTGAGTTCATTTTTCAAAGTTGTAGCAGAGGAAATATCCTCAATTATCACTACGCCCTTTAACTGGAGCCTAAGACAAAGTATATTTCCTACAGTATGAAAAGAAATAAAGAAATATTCATTTTTATTGGAGTAGATGCTTCAGACCTGGGGAATTATTGACTGATAGCACTTTTATCTATGCTGTCTAAATGCTTGGAACATCATGTACATTCACAATTCATTGAATATTTGGACAAACATACTGTGCTGGTACCTTTCCTTTCAGGGTTCAGGAAGGAGCACTCAACTAAAACTGCTTAGTTGGAATTTAATGATTTAGTGTCCTCCTTTCTGTACTCCAAACTGAAAACAGCTGTCATTTTATAAATTTGTCCAAGGCCTTCAAGCTGCTGGACCACTCCATGCTACTGGATAGAATAGCAATTCTATGCATAAGAGATGGTCACTGGGACTGGATAATGTCCTACCTAGAGAATCACTTGCAGAGGGTGTCAGTCACCCAGGCTCTCTCACCAAGAAAAGATGTGGTTTGAGGGGTAAGCCAGGACTTTATCCTGGAGTCCCTCTTGTTCTTGCTTTTTAACAATGATCTTCCTCAAGCAGTCCAGTTTTCTCGGTGAGATTGTATGCAGACTACACAGTTCTGATTGCTATGGATAGGGACATGTCTCATCTCAGAAAAATGACAGACGGACTTTCTTAGTGTGCAGGGGTGGTTCATGAGGTCAAGGCTTATAATGAATGTTAAGAAAAGCAAGTTGGTTCATTTTAGATAAAAAAAATCTCAGTTGCATATCTTGACAAACTGTGGTGAACAGATCACCCAGGTCAGTGAATACAGATATTTGGGTGTGGCTTTTGATTCTGAGTTATCTTTACAGGAAATAAAACTTCAATTGTTAACAAAGTTAATAAGAAAGTAGGGACACTAAGATATGCAGAACCAGTATGTGTCTTAAAGATCTGCTAGGAAAACAATTGCTAAACAATTAGTTTTACCTTCTCTGGAATATGGTAATTTGATATATCATACTGCAGCAAAAGGGTTGGTAGATAAGTTACATTATAAATTGCCTTGGTACTTATCGGGCTGTAGTTTTACTATTCACCATTGTGCAATGCTAAAGAAAGTTGAATTGGCAGTCCCTGGGAACAAGATGTGCTAAAACTTGACTGAAACTACTACCCAAGAATTTGTTATTTCAACTTAATCATTACATTACTTGTACTGTATTTTATAAAGAAGAGGATCAAGTTCATGATTTGACTAGATCTGTGCACATTAACAATATTAACTTTGCCAGGTGTAATACTAGATTTTGGGAAAATATCGCTAAGTTTTCAGGCTGCCTTATACTGGAACAAATTACCTTATTCTACTCACACGTCACCATCAGTATCTTTTTTGCAAATGAACCAAAAGCAGCTTCTCAAATGCTTGTAACTGTTATTTGTAATTTTAAATATTTTATTTTTATAGAATTTCAAAATTTAATATACAGGACTGTCTTGTAAACAAGAATATGTTTCCCTAATGGCATGCTTTATCTATCTATCTATCTATCTATCTATCTATCTATCTATCTATCTATCTATCTATCTATCTATCTCTGTTCTACCTGCTGTTCATACTAAGTCATTTGCAAACTTTATTCAGAGTTCCAGTGCATTCCTCTCATTATGTTCATCTGACTCTAGCCAGATGGTTGCTCCCATTCATACTCAGTCAGTCATTTCAGTCAGCCATAATCAGTCAGCCTGTTTCAGTAGTCAGTAAGGGCAGGGATGGAGCTACAAGAGGTAAAGCCATCAAAAATGGAGAATAATGAGTACCAATGCCCGTAGTCTGGGTAACAAGCTTCCTGAACTACTGGCCTTGATGGAAGAGAACAAATGGATATCATGGCAGTCACAGAAACATGCTACTAGTGGTGGGCAAAGTGAGCTTAATCCACTCCACGAAGTGATTTCGTGACAAAGGCGGATTCTCGAGTGCTCGCAATGTTAAGCAGAGTACTTCACTTTATAATGAGGACCATGAAGTGCATTGAAAACAGCTACTTCATGTTACTCTCTGCCTCCACTGGTCACTTCTCTTTCAATTTTAAGAAGTACATTGGTGGCAGTTCACTTCACCTCACTTCGCTTTTATTTTTGAGCTCGAAGGAGGATTTTGCAGTGATTCATGGGCTTCAGGTCACATGGACTCTATATTGATCTGCACAGCCTCAGTTTGAGGTAGTATGAGTAGGAAGGAGTAGGAGTAGGAGACAGTGTGTTTTGATAGCTGTCTGTAGAATCTTTTAAAAGCTGTTCAAAAAGCATTTTGCTTTTTGGGGATCAACTGTAGTTCATCGACTGAGGAAACCCTTCTGTGCTCACATCATTGAGCGTTTTGTCTGTGTGTGGATTTTGAATGTAAATTTGTAATATTGAGTGTGTGTGGTGAAAGACAGTGAAGTGTGCTGTGTGGGGGAGGGCGTATCTGTGTAGGTAGCTTTAAGTTGGAGAACTAGTGATTTCTTTGTGTTTTGGTAATATTTTTATTATATAACTGGCTGTGTTACTGCACAAATAGTAAAATTGTCAGTGATAGTACACATTTTCTTGCTGCTTGTTGTGTGAATGTGGTGCAGCATTTCATAAGGTCAGGTTGTTTAAATTACAAATTTACAAATTTACCTGGCACTGAGTACACTGAACTTCTGCATTTGTATCGCATTCCTCATTCAGCATTGTACACAAAGTGTTCTGTGTTGTGTGTGCAGTGTTGCGTGCATCAAATATAATACACCTTTTAAAATTTATGACACAGATCAGTGTAAGTGCAACTAAAGCGCAGCAGTGTGAACCTACTATCCACTGCCATGCCTGATTTTGTACTGCAATCGTATTCTCTGTTCTTAGTGTTACTGCTTGTAGTGCCATAAAATCAGCACTGTCTGTATTCAGTGCCCCCACGTTGAAAAGGTATTTTTACTAGACTGGATTGTTTTGTGACCCCATCAGCACCGTTGGTTACTGAATGTGTTTTAATTCCATGACAGTGTCACAACACAGTAGTCCCTTATCTGTTGCTGAAGCCACAGTTGTTTATTTTGCTTCACATCCAGCTAGCGAGTAGCGACCCTCCAGTCAGAAAGTGAAAATCAAAATCTGAATTTGGTAATAATATTTGTGGTTGATCCCCAAAATGCCTGCAAAGAGACTTGAAAGTAAAGCTGTTTCTGGCCATGACAATGTTGGCAGTAAGAGGGTCTGTGGGCGTGGTAGTAGTACATGGATGGAGAAGTGCATTGCTGATGTGAGGAAAGGTATTTCTCCTGCAATGTTTTACAGACCAATCAGTAGCTTCACTGATAGTTGGAGGAGATGATGTTTTCCAGCCGGTGGTGTTAGTGTTACTGGTGTTAGTGGTGGTGAGGTAGTATTAGCATTGTTAAGTCAAGTTCTAATTCCAACCAGTGTACCGTGCCCAAACATATTGAGTGTGAAGCAGTGCAAGTGAGTGACAGCATAGATGATGTCACACTTCCCAGTAACATCCCATTAACTGAACCTGATTCTGATGATCATGTCAACGATAGCATGCAATGTGATATTCCATCCACCGTGGCATTAACGTCACTCATTTTCCATGCAACAGTGATTAATAGTCTGGCGAAAAATATCAGGTGATGGTGGTGTAGATGCTGATGATGAATGTGATGATGCTGATTATGATGATGTTGCTGTTGCTGCAACATGCAGTCCTATGTTAGCATCAAGCAGAAGATATGGATGTGTGTGACAGTGGCGTTGATGAATATGATGATGATTTAATTGACCCCAGTTGGGAACCAGAGAAAAGAAATTAAAAGTGGCTGTGTCTGAATCTGTTTGCAGAATCCCCCTGTAAAAACTTGTTATTTACGGTTTTACTGGATGATGATGATGATGATGACCCAGTACTCAAATATGATAGGTAGTTGTGGTGGTCAGTTGCAGTCCAGGTGTGCAGTGCCAGAAACATCACGTGTTCCCCAACTTCAGTGATTAAAATAACAGACTTAAATAAGCCACATCATCATGGACAAGTTAAAAGCAGAGCATCACATCACAGTCCTTGTTTGAGATTTTTGTTCAAGATGCAAATGATGATTCAGTTGCAATCTGCCAGGTTTGCCATGTGTGTGAGTCGAGGTAAAAGGGAGGCATCTTAGGACAGGAGGACAGCATACACATCTTAAGAATAGGCACTTGGCTCTGTGGACCCAGCACAAGCTGGCAGCTAATACCAGACTTGGCATTCACCTGTATCACCAGCGGCAACCATAGCAAGCATGTTATCCCCTTCCATGACTGTTAAGCCCAGTAGGAAATTAAACATGTGCAGAAAGCGGTAACAAGAGAGGATTACTACAAGCATGATGAGGTGGAGGACCATAATGACTTTAAAATGTTGACCAGTGCTGGTGAGAGTAGCAGTTTTGTGGTGGTGGTGAATGCAGTATGTCTAGTGCAAGTGGTACATCAACCCCAGTTGTCAAATCCGGTAAAATAACATAATTTCTGGGTTTGTCATCATCACCTGTGCACCGTCTTCATCAAATGTCCACCTCCATCCCTGCCAATGCCATTCATCACAAGCACAACCATTTGTGACCAACAACACACACCGTGTAAACGTTTGTCAGCCCACTTTACAGAGTGTTTTTGCGCATAAGCTGAAGTACCCCCAATCATACAGTGTCACATAAACTTAATGCTGCTGTAGCGGAAATGCTGGCAATCGATCTTTGCCCTTCTCCTTTGTGGAGAATTCTGGGTTCCGCAGTTTGCTGCCCGTGCCTAGTCCAAATGGAAAGTCCCATCCAGGACATACTTTTCTACCTGTGCTGTTCCCGAGTTGTTCCCGCACTGTCTCAGACTCAGTAAGACATGCCTTCAACATTCCTCTCTCCATTCATCCATTTCAGTATGGATATGTGGACAAGTGGCAAAACAGTGAGGAATTCATATCTGTGTATAATTGCACACTGGGCGCAGGTGCCTGGGGTTGTCTTTGATGCTGGTAGTGTGAATAATCAGTGCAGGAAGGTGGATTGTCACGGTAGCAATCTTCCTGGAATTAGCCAGCATGCAACAATTGCTATGTGCAGTGTGACCTGTTCACACACTGGTGAGAACATGTTGGACATGGTACTGACTGAAACTGACAGATGGCTAAACCCTCTGTCCCTGAGAGCTGGGTTCATAGCAAGTGACAATGGGTCAAATGTGATGAAATGCATCACGAATGGTGGTTTTTCATGTTCCATGCATAGCCCACTGTTTAAATCTTGTGGTTCAGGAGTTTCTGCAGCACCCTGGCATAAAGGAAATGCTGACCATTGCACAACGTATCTGCTCTCACTTTTCAAGATCTGGAAAGACACATGACCAACTGCGGCAGTTGCAGATACAAACAGCCTACCTCAGCACCGCTTGAAGCTGGAAGTTGTCACCTGATGGAACTCCACGTTATACATGGCAGAGAGGTTGTATGAACAATACAAAGCCATCACGGAATATCTTGTTATGCACACTAGCCATGACAATTCTGGGGTCTCCATGTCTATAACGACTGAACAGTGGCACCTCATGGACTCTGAAATAACAATTTTGCAGCCTTTTGGACATGCCACACAGGCAGTGGTGGCGAGTCTGCCTCCATTAGCCAATCAATTCCACTGCTGAGGGTGCTTGAGGCAGACATTGGTGAACGTACCGCATAGCCTTAATGTTGCTGGAGTTGTGGTAGGAGTATGTTGCTGCAACACATGCTGACAGTATTCGACCAGAATCGTCACATTGTGAGCATTAAGCATAGTAACAACTTTGCCATGGCATCAATGATGGACCCACGATACAAACGTGAATTGCATCAGTACTGGAGGGAGGGCCTGAACAGGTGAAAACATCAATGGTAAACTGGTTCGCTTGGTTCATGGGGCACAGAAGTCACGTGCCAAGGTTTGCAAACCTCAGCAGCATAATCCAGCTGAAGGTGTAGCTGGAGGACCAGCAAGCATATCATGCAAGAGTAAGGAGACTGTATTTCCTGGTGGTCTATCATCCAAAGTGGTTGCCATCAACCCGCTTTGGGAGGCTTTGTCCCAAGTGGGTATTTGTGACATCAATGATTCCAGGGAACAGGCTCATGCATCAACAATCGGACTTAGTGTGGCACAGAGAATGGTTGAGTCATATTTGTCTGAAAACAGGCATATGACAATAAGTGAAGATCCTCTTTTGTACTGGGTGGAAAGGTCAGTGAATGGCCAGAGCTGACTGCAGTGACACTGAAGTACCTGACATGCTCACCCTCCAGTGTAAGTGTTGAGAGGGTATTCAGCTCAGCAGGTGCAATAGTCAGGATCGTCAGACAAACCTGTCTCCTGCAAATGTTAGTTTGCTAACATTCATTAAAATGAATGAGAGGCACATACCAGCACAGACTGCAACCTCGGTATTCATACCCTGACCTAGTCATGGTGGTCTTGCTGATGTGGAAATGGAGCATCCTGGTGGCACTGGCAGTGGCTGCCTGAAACAGCCCACCACTGACATAGATGATGACTCAATGGAGAAGGAATTTCCCAGTGGTCAGACTTCAGACATCGATGACTGTGAGGGCAGTTTTCTTTATGAGGATGATGATGTGGTTAATGTTGGCAGGTTTTAACTGCAATATTAAAAAGGCGGTGTGCCCCACCCCTGGACCACCACCACCAGGACTGATGTTATCCAGCTTTGCTGCTACCATGAGGCTGTCTGCCCACACTGGACCATCACCACCAGGAGTGATGTTATCCAAGTCTGCTGCCACCATGAGTCTGTCTGCCCACCCCGGACTACCACCACCAGGACTGATGTTATCCAGCTCTGCTGCCACCATGAATCTGTCTGCCCACCATGGACCACCAGTCTACCAGTGCACCACCACCAACAGCTTCTTAATATTTAAACCATAAAGTGAGTATGTGCACTCATGTTTGTTATGCTGCCTCACTTCCTTAAGTTGTCTGCTTTGTTTTCTGTAGCTTTTCAGAGTCACAGTGGCAAAACACATACAATACACTTATCTTGTTTCTTTTACAGGAGAACAAAACAGGCTCCATCGCTAATATTACTCATTGGGAAAGATGCTGTAGCTATACCGTACAGAGAGGAAGCAATGTAATGTCCATGTGAAATGCATCCTGGTAAGTATGAAGATTTTATTTCATCCATTTCATTGCTTTGTAAGACTGCTGCAAATATTGCAAACAACAGGTTGTCTTAGTAGTTGACAAGATGTGTCTGAAATGTAACTTAGTTGACAATACAGATTGAGATTTGAGAACCAGGGAGGGAAGGGACACATAACAATGAAGCTGTAACTTTTAAGAAGTCATTCATTTCTTTTTTAGGAAAATTCATGATACTTTGTTGTTCTGTCAAAGTGGCCTTATCAAAAAAGCTTATCAACATGATTAGGCACACCCTTCTCGACCCAAGCTTGGGCACAATGCAACACCCAGAAGTCGTTTCATTCGATGACCATGACCATCATTAAGAACTGGACTCCAGAAGGATGCTGATGAAATCTGTGAAAAATAAAAATAACAAAGCATTACAGACAAAACTGAAACTAGAATCACCCCCAAAAAAAAAATACTTACCTTCATGTGCTGGAGAGTTATCCATTTCCATTTAAGTGCAAAAATTCTCACTGAGCACTGGACGGTGCACAGCAACAGTTTGGAGACAGTCACCTGTGTGTGATGCAGAACAATAGCATGAGTACATGTCCATGTCAAGTTCAACCCCTCATCATCAACTACAAAATGCACAACCATATATCTATATCTATATATATATCTACTCACCAGAGCTACTATTACTGTACATCCAAAGGTACCTTTCAATCCAGTTGAGATTATCACTTTTCACTTTTCTGCACACAAGGAGGATGCATTGTGGGCCTGCAGAAAAATCTAGAGTTCTGTGCCACCACTGCATGCATGATTGGTGCGCCATAAATTCTGGGGGCTTTGTTTGTGCTGAAACAGTTTCATTTCACTCTTTTATCACTTGTCAATTTTCTGCACACAAGGAGGATGCATTCTGGGCCTGCAGAAGAAATCTGGGACTCTGTTCCACCACTGCTCACATGACTGAGTGTGCCATTAATTTGGGGACTTTGTACCATACTGAAACAGTCTCATTTCACTGTGTTACCACTTGTCAATTTTCTGCACACAAGGAGGGCGCATTCTGGGCCTGCAGAAAAATCTGGGACTCTGTGCCACTTTTATGCACTTGACTGAGTGTGCCATTAATTCTGGGGGACTTTGTATGTACTGAAACAGTCTCATTTCACTGTTACCACTTGTCAAATTTCTGCACACAAGGTGGATGCATTTGGGCATACAAAACAAATATGGGGACTCTGTGCCACCACTGTCTTGAGGTGACTGAGCAATAAATTCTGGGGACTTTGCATGTGGTGTGACAATACCATTTCACTTCTTTAGCATGTGTCAATTTTCTGGACAGAAGACAGATGCATTTTGTGTGTTGTGATTGAGCACATAATGTCATACTTAAATGATAAATTAAAACAGCATTGCAACATGTGCTGCCAATTTTGACCTATAGTTTTTATGCTATTTTACATACAGCTGGTGCCGCCACTGGTGCAGGCCACTAGTTACCTGATGACTTGCATGATACTTCTTTTCACAATTTGTGTCTGCTTTACTACTTTTCTCATGTCTGAGAATAAAAAGAGCACACCATTTAATATTGTTCTGACCAGGTTCTTAGCACTATTTGCAGCTGTTTTGAACAACTATTGTTCTGTGATGTCATAAAACACTGCCTGCTGCATAACTGTTAATTTGACAACAGAAATAACAACAGAAATAATATATAACTGATGGAAAAACAGCGCTAAAATACTGACAAAGAACTGGTCTGCACCATATTAAAGGAGTGCTCCTTTTATTATCTCACACATGAAAAAGTACTAAAGCAGACTCAAATACTGGAAAGAATAGTATCATACAAGTCAGAATGTAAGTAAAGTGGCAGTGTAAAATAACATAAGAAAGTATAGGTCAAAATTTTCAACAGATTGCTGCACTGCTGCTTTAAAGATTTACCAAGTTACATAGTTATGGATGATATTACACCCAATATATTGGTGCCTAACCTCCAGGAGAATCTTTCTTGCTCCACATGTCCTTGAATAGTGCAATACTTTTCTGGCAAAAATATTCATAATTTTGGTAAAATGGGTCCGGAGGACTTCCCATTCTGAATAGCCACCCAAGTTCTACCACCGCATTCAACAGCGTTGTGGTGAAAGCGTGGACATTTTCAACTAACAAGAGCCTTGTTAGTGGAAAGCGTGCACGCGTTCACCAAACAATTATATGACATAAAGAAACTTTCAGAAAGCTGTCAGCCATTCACTATAATAAAGCACACCCATGCTCTCCCTGGTATCACGTCATAACATTGCTGAGCAAGTTGGCAGAACTTAGTGGGATCTTCAGACGCAGGAACTTGGGAAGTCTTCTGGGCCCCAGTTTACTGAAATTACAGCGTTTTGGCAGAAAAGTATTACACTATGGAATGTAAGGACATGTAGAAAGAGATTACCCTGGGTAAGTCACCCATATAGAGAACTTGTATGACTGTATGTGCATATATATATTTAAAGGAAGCAGTCAGCAACAGGAGCTCCCTGTCCTGCACAGTGTAAGACTTACCCTCCGTTGAAGCCTTTTAAGTATGTTGCAGCATTTTCTCATGTCACAACATACTTTATTTTAAGAAAAGAAAGGTCAGTGACCAGAAGGATGCGGATTCTATGGGGGCCACATTATGTGTAAAGGAAAGGTGCAGCGGAGATGCACCATGCGCTCAAATAGTTTTGTATTGAAATGCATGGTGCGTCGGCGTTCTACCATATATAATGGGCCCCATAGCATCTGCTATACTACCGGGTCACTGATGTTTATTTAGTATAATAAAGTATGTTGCTGCATGAGAAAAATGCCCCAACATACTTAAGAAGCTTAACTGGATGGTAGCCTTGCAGGGGGCAGGATGCAGGCACTCCTGTTGCTGACGGCTTCCTTTAAACTAATACTGTGGCCTTTCCTCTGTCTTGTATGAAACAAACAAAACACAAAACAGTACAGCACTGGGGGCAGAAAACAAAACCTGATACTCGATCCCATGATGTTCCAGCAGCAGATGAAGCATCGACACTATTTCTAGCTGCTCTTGCTCGAGCCACTCCATCTGCTGCTGAACAGCACCCATCCTCTGATTATTTTCCTCCATCGCAACTCACAGCAGTGTTACTTCTGACTGAGTTGCAGGTGTGTGGACTCCCTGCTGTGGGAGGAAAGGAAGGTAGTGGTGGTGGTGGTGAGGTGGTGCTGGTGGCAGTGGTGGGGGTAGTGGTGGAGCAGCAGCTGCTGCTGTGGCCCTCCTCCTGCTCTGGCATTGCACAACAGCAGCACCACTACCACTGCCACAGAAGGGCCAGCAGGTAGAAGCCTGGCCCATTCTGTAGTAGCCACTCCACCTTGTGGTGGTTCAGCATGCGTGTCCTCTGGTCCCCAGTCTCCAGATGTGCACCTGCACACCACAAAGCAGGCACACCATAATGCTACTGTCCCCCTAACACAGTTGAAAACTGCCAGACTATCGAGCTGCGGGGGGACCAGGCACACAGGGGCAGATGTATTGCAGCAGCAGCGTCATGCCCTGGAGGCTCCACCTGCTGCTATGGAGTGGGAGGTGCTGCTGCTGGAGCTCCTGCAGCTGGTACAGATGGTGGTGGTGGTAGTGGCGGTGGCAGACTTGCTGGATTGGCGGTGGCACTGGTGGTGGGGTTGCTGCTTCGGAGGGTGGTGGATGGAACATTCTGGAGCGGTCCAGCGACACCGCCTAATGCTGCCCCACTGTCCACACTCCCTCTGTACAACACGGGCCAAAGACTGTCCCTGGTCCATAACTCTCCTTCCTTCTCCATTCTGATGTGACACGCGACGAAGACCAACTCACACACGCACACACACACACAGTCACACACAGTCACACACACACTTCACAAACAAAACTTATAAAACAAGTAAATCAGTCACAAAAAGAACTCAAAACAGTGCAACAAAAACTAAAGAATTAGCTTTTAAAAAGCTGTTGGTTTTATGGTGTTTAAGCAAGTTAAACAATAAATACACACTCCTCTCCTACACTGTCCTTCCTTCTCCTATCTCTGCAAAGGAGAAAATGAAAGTATCTGCTGGTATGACTCACTTCTTGCTGGCTGACTAAAGCAACATGACTTACAGTACTGTAAGCCATGTGATGTGTGTGGGGCTACTTAAAAGTACCTATTGCAGTCATTCTGCCTTACTTCACATTAAGGCGGAATAACAACACAGAAATCAACTCATTATGAAAATGAGTAGTATCTCTAAATGTCCACTTGCAGTAGCCTGCAACTAATGCTAAGTGGCCATCTCAGACTCCACACTTCACCTGCAAATTTTAATTTGCTGCATCACTACATGGTACACACAGAACCATGACTGGGATGTAAACATACCAGGTACACTAGCTATAACAGGGACAGGGAGGGTAAAGAGGAGGAGGAATAGCTCTCTATGTAAGGAAGGAATCAAAACAACAGAACAAAAGGGTAAACAGGGATGAGAGGAAGCAGAGTAGGTCAACATGGAGACAGGCAATGGCACCACAGTCCACAGAGGGGAGGAAATGGACAAGGAAATGATAGAAGGTATCCTTAGAATGGCAGAAAAGGGAGATATTGTTGATGGGGGATCTGACTATGACAGATGTTAAGTGGAGTGCATTTGCTGCAGCCACATCCAAGGCGGGGTCATTCTAGATACCCTGCAGGGCATGCCTTAGACAACTAGTATTGGAACCCACTCAGGAGGAGCAATTTTGTATCTGGTACTCTGAAATGGAGATGGAGAGAGGATCACAGACGTGGAAGTGGGTAGCCATCTGGGAACTGGCAACCATCAAACAGTATGGTTCACGATAAACACAGTAGTAAAGTCATCATACAAAGGCAAAGGTCCTGGACTTAGGATGGCTGACTTTACCAAAAATAAGTGAGTGCCTAAGGTATGCACTAGCAAATGGGCAGGAAGGAGGGGTGGAAGGACAATGTGGAATAATCAAAACTGCCATCACTAAGACAACAAACCTTTGTGTGAAGCAAAACACAAAACAAAACAATGTAAAAACCACTATGGTTCTCAAAAGGATAGCAGGGTAGGATAGGGAGAAAAGATGGCATTCCGGAGTACAAGAAATCACAGAACGAGTAGGACAGAGAACTGTTAAAGCAAAAGGAAGCAAGGAATGCAGTCAGAACAGTAAAGGCCCAAACCAAGGAAAACATAGCCAACTCAGTTAAGTAGGGGATAAAACCTTTATAGGTACATCAGGGAGTGAGAGAAGACCAAGGGAGGGATAGTGAGGCTTAATAAAGGGGACGGGTGGGCAGAGGTGGCTGTGAAAAGGCAGAGATACTAAACACATATTTTCCTCAATATTCACAAATGAAGAAGGGAGGTACCTAAACCAAACAACAGAAACACTCTGGATAGGAGTTGAAACCAGCCCATTCACAGAAGAAAAGGTTCTGAACGAACTCTTAAAACTGAGGGTGGATAAAGTAATGGAGCCTGATGGGATTCATCCCAGATTTCTAAAAGAACTAAGGGTAGAACTAGTGACACCACTGACTACCTCTTTCACAAATCATAGGAGGAAGGGGTGGTACCTGAGGACTGAAGGAGGGCAGATGTTATTCCACTTCACAAAAGTGGGAGCAGGGCAGAGGCAGGAAACTACAGACCTGTTAGTTTGACCTCAGTGATAGGGGAAATGATGGAATCACTTCTGAAGGAAAGAACTGTTGCGTGCCTAGAGGCCAGAGGGCACAGTACCCAAGGCAGCATGGATTCACAGTGGGAAGGTCATGTCAGATGAATCTAATAGATTTCTTGACTGGGTGACCAAAGTAGTAGATCAGGGAGGGGCTGTGGACATGGTCTACCTAGACTTTAGCAAGGCATTTGACACAGTCCCACACAAAAGATTATTATACAAGTTAGCCAGCCTTGGAGTGGGTCCCAAAATGGTAGCCTGGGTAAATAATTGGCTGGAGAACAGGACACAGAGGGTAATAGTAAGCGGAGTCCACTCTGAAGAAAGGGGGTTACTAGTGGGGTACAGGAGGTTCAGTTTTAAGATTGGTCCTCTTCAATGTCTTTATAAGTGACATTGCAGAGGACTAGAAGGAAAAGTATGTCTCTTTGCAGATGACACAAAGATCTGCAACAGGGCTGATACACAGGGTGGGATGGAAAGGATGAGAGGGACTTGGAAGGTTGGAAGAATGGTCAAATGTATGGCAGCTTAGATTCAATGCTAAGAAGTGCAAGTAATGCACCTGGGAAACAAAAACCCAGGGAAAGAGTACACAATGGGGGTGAGATACCAACAACAACAAACATGGAAAGTGACCTAGGGGTAGTCATATCAGATGACCTAAAGGTGGGCAAGCAATGTAAGAGGACAGTAAGGAGGACTGGGGATACTGGGATGTATAGGGAGAGGCATCACCATTAGAAAACAGGAAGATGTTATCCCTCTGTACAGACAGCTGGTGAGGCCCCATCTGGAGTATGGCATGCAGTTCTGGAGACCCAGTCTCCGCAAGGACATAGACAGGATGGAGGCAGTCCAGAGGAGGGCAACTAAAATGGTGCAGGGTCTGCCCCAGAAGACATATGAAGAGACTTAAGGAGCTTAATATGTATAGTCTCGAGGAAAGGAGGGAGAGGGGGACATGATAGAAACTTTCAAGTACCTCAAGGGAATCAAAAAGTCTAAGTGGGTAGCATCTTTCAGAAAAGAGGTGTGCAAGAACAAGGGGCACAATTTGAAGGCAGAAGCAGGACGGCTCAGAGGTAATATGAGAGTATTTTTTTATGGAGAGGTTGTGGATGCATGGAGCGGCCTTCCTGAGAAGGTTGTGGAGTCAAAAGCAGTGAATTCAAGAATGCATAGGACAGACATAAGGCAAATCTGGGGGGGGTGTAGGAGGAAGTAGACTGTTGGTTAACTAGGATCTGCAGCTTAACCATTAGGTAGGGAAATGGGCAGACTGGGTGCTAAGCAGTCCTTATCTGCTCTCAAAGTCTATGTTTCTATGTTTCTATTTCCAAATTATTAGTTTTAATCCAGCTTCCTGCTGCTCCAGTTTCTGGCTTATGAATTTTACCCTTTATTTTGGCCTTTGATATGTGTTCATGTTTTCAGTAGCTTGCCATTCAGTCCACCCTTAATCATATCAGTAACTTCTGACAGCAGTATTCATCAAATGAATTTCAGTCTTATTCATCATTCCTTCAGAAGCATGATTCAGTCAGTTACAATCATATCAATTGTTCCTTCAGCAGCCTTCATTCAGTCAGTTCATTTTACATACTGTACATGCCAATAGGCTCTATGAACACATTCTTTATGGCCATTATCATACTTTCAGACTCTTGCCCTCAGGAGTTGCCCTGTAAAAACATAGAAACATACAAGTTGATGGCAGATAAGGACCACAAGGCTCATCCAGTCTGCCCATTTTTCTACCTTATGAATGTGCCATAGGCCTTTACTCTGTCAATGGCCTACCTATTCATACTCATCTTATTGCTCCCATATGCCTATCCCATGCCTGTTTGAAGCCCTACACTGGGTTCATACCAACCATTTCCTGAGGTAGGCTGATCCATGCATCTACCACCCTTTCTGTGAAAAGAACTTCTTCACATTATCCCTTAATCTTCCTCCCTCTAATCTCATGCTGTGTCCTCTTGTCCTGCTATTTTTTATATTGAAACATGCTAGACTCTTTCACCTTGTTAATGCCTTAAGGATTTTGAATGTTTTGAGGATATCACCTCTATCCCTCCTTTTCTCCAGGGTATACTTATTGAGCTCTGTTAATCTGTCCTCATATGTTTTCTGATGCAGTCCATGCAGTCAAGCACCATTTTGGTTGCCCTTCTCTGGACTTCCTGCATTTTATTAATGTCCTTGTGAAGGTGTGGCCTGCAGTACTGCATGCAGTACTCAGATGGGTCTAACCAGTGTCTTGTAAAGAGGATTCTTACCTCCCTCTTATGACTTGTGATACCCCTACTAATACACCCCAACATCCCCTAGCCTTATCTATCGTTTTAGTGGCCTGCCTGGATGATTATAGGTGATCTGTAATGATGATGCCCGAGTCTTTTTTTCCCTTGTGATTGCCAGCAACTCCCTCCCAACCTATAGGTGGCTTCAGGTTTTCTCTTCCCTATGTGCAGGATCTTGCACTTCTTTACTTACCGCTCTTCCAACCCTTTTGACAGTTTATCAGATCTCGTCTCATTTTGCCCACCCCATCTGGATCATCTACTCTGTTGCAGATCTTGATGTCATCTGCAAACAGCCAAACCTTACCCTCCAGTCCATCTGCAATGTCACTGATGAAGATATTGAAGAGGACCGTCCCCAGGACTGATCCTGAGGTACTCCACTTGTGACTTGCATCTCTTCTGACTATATACCATTTACCACCACTCTCTGTTTTCTGCCCACCAACCAGTTTGCCACTGAGCTGACTAACTTCTGACCCACCCAAAGCCTACCCAGCTTATTAATCAATCTTCTATGTGGAACAGTATCAAAAGCTTTGCTAAAGTCAAGGTAGGCGACATCAGCTGCACCCCTTGGTCCACCACTCTGGTTACCCAGGCAAAGAAATCTATCGATTAGTTTGACAGGACCTTCCTGTTGTAAACCCATTCTGTCTTGGATCCTGTGCTCCTATGGATTCCAGGTGTTGCACTATCCTTTCCTTAAGAGTGCCTCCATAATCTTGCCCACTACTGAGGTAAAGTTAACTGGTCTGTAGTTCCCTACCTCTTCCTGCTACCACTCTTGTGGAGAAGGATCACATGAGCCCATCTCCAGTCTTCAAGGACCTCTCCTGTTCTCAGAGACTGGCTAAACAGTTCGATACTTGTGCACCTCCCTCTCCCTTTGTCCATGGTGCTGAGCTGTGAGCCTGCCCTACCTTCTCCTCAGTAAATACTGAGCAGAAGTATCTATTTAGGATAGATGCTTTTCCTTGGTCCTCCTCCACACACTCCCCTTATCCCTTTGATCTTAGTAATACCCCCTCTTGACTTTCTCCTTTCACTAATGTATCTATAGAAAGTCTTGCCCCTTCTTTTACTGTTCATGCTAGTGTTTCCTCAGTTCGGGCCTTTCCTGCTTTATTGCCTTCCTGATTCCCTTAGGAAAGTTTGGTATGCCTCGTTATCGTCATCCAGCTGTGTTTCCTTATATTTCCTCAAGGCCAGTTTTTGGCTCTGACCTTTTCTGCTACTGTTTTTAGAACCAAAGTGGTTTCCTCCTTCTTTTACTCTTGCTTTTATCCCTAACACAATGGATGTTGCTTCAAGTTTTGCATCCTTAATGCCTGCCCACTTTTCCTGTACCCCCTCTCAGTATTTCTTCTTGCCAGATCTAGCTTAACTATATTTAGCCATCTTACCAAGGTCAGCTCCTCTGAAGTCCCATATTTTCCATTGGAATGGGTTGATTTAGTTCTAGTGGCCAAATTAAACCATACCATGTGATGGTCACTGGCCTCCAGGTGACCTTCTACCTGGAGTTCTGTGATTCTTTCCCGTTAGTCATTACTAGATCTGGGTAGACATGCTCATTCATTCTCCCTGACATCCATCTGTTCAGTTTTATTTCTGGTCAATGTTAGTTCTCCTCATGGTCTTGCGGCTGGGTGCTAGCCTTTCAGCAGTCACGACTCTCCTCATTCCACGTATTGAGGGTTGATCCTCCTTCATGGCAGAATGTTCTTTAGCTGCAGAGATCAACTTGCAGCACCAGCACAATATTATCCTTTTAGAGAGAGACAGAGCAAGGACTATCACTCCCAGCAAATGTACCCCTGAATTGAACTCCAAATAAGCATGTTGAGCAGTCATAATAACATATACTCATGACAACCATGGTGGCTGCCAAGGCCTTGGTTACCCACAGATTTCTATTCACATTTTTTTCTCCTGAGTGCCAATGTCAATAATCTAGTTTATATATACTGTGTATATATTATATATATATATATATATATATATATATATATATATATATTTATATAATTATAGCATTTACCTTAGTAGTAGGATTTCTGCTGCTAGTTGTGGTTGCATAGTGTCTCATTTCTTTCACCCACCAGACCTGCTGTCTCTCCTTCTGGGTGTCATGCTTCTGTATGCTGTCAGTCTTCACCAGTTATCAGCTGTCTGTGTCATAGAAACATAGAAACATAGACTTTGATTGCAGATAAGGACCACTTGGCCCATCTAGTCTGCCCATTCCCTACCACAGGATAGGCCGTAGATCCTAGTTAACCAACAGCCTATTACTTCCTACCCCACATGAATTGCCTTATGTCTGTCCATGCATTCTTGAATTCTCCACAATTTTAGACCCCAAAACCTCCTCAGGAAGGCTGTTCCATGCATCCACTACCTCTCTGTGAAATAATACTTCCTCACATTGCCCTGAACTGCCCTCCTTCTATCTTTAAATTGTGTCTCCTTGTTCTTGCAAGTCTCTTTTTCTGAAAGATGCTACCCTCTTGGACTTTGTTGATTCCACTGAGGTACTTAAAAGTTTCTATCATGTCCCCCTCTCATCACTCTGTGTTTGCAATTTGTTTGGGCTGCTTCCTATGTACCTTTAGCCTAAAGTAATTACATTTCTGCTGCACCCCTGGGGTGTAAGTGCTCCTCAGTAGGGTGCCTTTGCCTTCATGGTACCCTGACAGGGTGGTAGTCCCTCAGGACACTGACAGCATGAAGGGCAGAGCATCCATAGATAAACAATGAAATTAAACAACTAGCCTCCTGACTATTAATAATGTTGCACAAGCATTACTCCACACTTTGGTTACTTACACCTTTTAATTAAAAGGCTATTTCTGTGGTTCAATGAGCAAGAGTAACAAGCCACTCCTCTTTCCTGGACTATTTAAATCAGCTTTCTTCCACCTCATTTAAAGCTCTGATTCTTTGCTCCAATATTGCCCCCCCACTGGGCTGTTTCTCTCATAAGCTCCCTCTTGAGGCACCTTTAGTCAAAGGAATTATGTTCCCATGGTACCTCTAGGGATGGAACCCTCCTCAGTTTGGTTCCTTTGCCTTCATAGTACCCTAACACAGTGGTAGTCCCTCACAGAATGTGACTGTCCAAAAAGTGTGAATGGCCAAAGCATTCACATATAACAGGCAAACAACTCAATCATACAACAAGTCTCCTGGGGATCCATACTATATCCTGGCTCTCATAATCCTAACAATCATATGACTGACTCTGTATGCCTAACATGTTTATAATCAGACTCTTGTAATCCCTAACTCCTGAAACCCGTTATTCAAAATACTGACTCTTGAAATCCCATTCCATAACCATACAATGCAAACACTGCGGAGCTTGCAGCAGTTAGATCAGTTAGGCAACATTTCACAACATTTCAGGCAACATGCTCCCACACAAAATGATATTTTATTTTTATTTCTTTTCTGACCGCAAACCTGGAAGTAGCTTGCAGTTCATTCAGCTCAAAGAGCAACCTTCGCATTGAATACACCTACAAACATTGCACTGCACAAATGAAATAAATGAAATGTTGAAATAAATGTGGCTAATGTTACTGATTTCTGGTATGGAGCTTTCAGCAGTTAGATCTGACTTTTACCCTTTATCTATCAATCGTGTTCACATTTGCCTGCCTGAATGACACCACCATGCACAGAGAACATCACACAGAATGTTAATTCAGACCCCATCTCCATGCCGGCAAGCTCACATTAACATTAATTTAATTCATGCAGCACAGTGAATATGGTAAATTTACTTTAGGAGCTGTTTGCAAGTGTTTTGAGAAGCGAGACTTCAGTGTAAATATTCAGTATTTCAGGTTTTGAAGAGTCAGTATTTTGAATTGCGGAAATTCAGTATTTGGGAATTCTGTACCAATGAGATTTTGGAGTTGGTCAATCATTTGTCAGTCTAGTATGAGTAGGGATTTCATACCAGACTGTCTCCTGACTACCAACAATGTTGCAGAACCATTACTCTATACTTTGGTAATGTACAACCACTTGACCTACAATTAAAGGTATTTGTTGGGTATTGTGAGATTTTTTACACTGGCATACATATTTAGTACTGTTGCCATTTGTTTTATGCTGATAAATAGGGCCAGTAATTTCCATATAGGGAATGTTACAAATTTTGGTGATAAATGCAAGCAATAATACCCATCTGGGTGGGTGGTATTGACCAACTAAGGGTGTAATGAGGCTTGACTCTTCAAGCAGAGGGCCTTAAAGCCCCTGGAAGGTATGGTTTTAGCCAATACTGCCCACCCTGGAGGTATTATTGCACTTAGAAAAATATTTATTTTTAAATTCCAAGAAAAAATAATTAAGCAAGCTACAATACCCAGCAGGGTGGGTGGGTGGTACTGACCACTTAAGGGTGTAATGAGGCTTGACTCTTCGTCAGCAGAGGGCCTCATAGCCCCTGGAAGGTATGGTATTAGCTAATACCGCCTACCCTGGAGGTATTATTGCACTTAGAAAATATTTATTTTAAATTCTAAGAAAAATTAAGCAATGAAAGAACACACTTTTACATGATTACAAGTGAAAACAGAGTCAATTTTATAAAGTAGTCCTGCTACTGGTATACATACTAGTAGATGGCACTGCTTTTTCTTTGCACTTTTGCCATCTCTGTTTTGTTTCATGTCATCCTACCAACCCACATGCCTGCTCACCTGGTGTTGAGAAATGAGCGCTATGCACAAGGTGCTTGTTTCCTTTTATTTATATGAGATGAGTCAGAACTGACAGCAGGAGCACAGTACACAAGCAAGCAGCTGGCATGATGTCTGGGAGAACTGCTGCTCTGTGTTGAACTGTATTGGGCATGTCTGTGCTTGCACTAAGGTAGGCATGCAAGCCTCAGGGTACCACTCACTTTACATTTTTATGGTCTAGGGTAAAACAAAAGAAAAAAGAAAAAAATTATTTCTGTGCCAAAAGGCACATCAGATTTACTTGTGAGTTGCACTTATACTGGAATTCAGTTCTGGGGTGAGGGGAGTCGGTCTCTCATCTCACTTAGCAAGACAAAAGAAATGGCAGCTTTTCATTTTGAATGTTAAGTGGATGTAGATTTCTAGATTTTGTAGTGGTTTTGCTGTGCAATTTTGAGCAAGGGTACTTAGCTGGGCTACAGTTTGAAACTGAAGGGACTGGGAGAATCAGGCCGAGGACGGTGGCAGCACTGTCATAAGTTCCACTCCCAGACATGGAGACCTGCTTCAAGCTTGGACCAGCTATTTGATTGGCCAGCCTTTGGGGAAGTGGGGACATGAGTAGCTCTCTGACAGAGTGCTGTGGCTGAGAAGGCTTTATTTTATATAAAATATGTGTTTTTGTGGTAACTGATGGCTTTGTGACACTGGGTTGGGGGCTTGGAACTGCTCAATATCATTTGTGCATGAATCTTGGTTACTGAGATAAAAAGTGGTGGGTCTGAACTTTGAAATTACACTTTGCCAATTGATACTGGCAAAGCAGTCTGCTGGGGCTGGCACTCTTTTTCCCCAGTCTCTGTTGTCTGATAGATGTCCACCTTGCCAGGAGTATCAGCCAGTCAGAGCCTAGGAATTTCTTAGATCTTTTCTAATTATGGATAATTCCAGATATAATGGTTACCATAGGTTTATTATCAATATTCAATATGCTATAGTTTAACAATGCATCGAACAATGGGTATAGAAATCCAATGGCATGTTACTGCACTACAGTGAGAAATGAATTAATATAATCATTAAAATATATTTAGGTGTAGAGGTACATTTAAATGTTATGTTTCAGGAGAGAGATGCTGAGAATTCAGGTGTAGAAAAATGCGAGTTTTCCTGTTTTCTAAGATACATTGCACAGAATCTAAATGTTCATTTTAGCAGTTTCCATTCTGAAGATATTTTCACTGAGTAAATCAATAGTTGTGCTGATGCAGAAAGCCAGCCAGACTACCAGAAAACCGTCTTAACAGAAGCAATGGGACAACAACAAAGAAGTGAACTGATTCCCATTTGCCTTAAAGGAGCATTACCACAAAGGCTTTCCATCGTTTTAATAAAGTACCAACAGTACTGGATTTTGTATGGAGTCAGAAAACTTAGAATTGTAGTGTAACTGTAGTAGCTATCAGTACAAATGAACATCTCAGAAAATTTTAAATACACCAGTTTATAAAATGTGAAGGACTGCATGAAAAAAACAAGGTATCTTTGCAGATAGTTAAATGGTTTATTTATGAATAGAAAATGACAAAATCATGAAAACAGGAATGCAGCACATGGAATTTGACAGAATTGCTGAGTTGGTTATGTTAACCAATGTTAACAATTTCGGGGAAAAATCTGTGAAAATTCTGCAGTGTCTGGAAATCACTGGCCCTACTGATTACCAATCTTTCATGGTTTGTTGCCAATGTCTAGTTCACCCTGGAGCTCTGAAACATAGAAAGTAGAATATGTCAGCAGAAATGAACTGCCTTTCCACCCAATCTGTTCTGATGTTCCTCACCTAATCCTTCTCTGCAGACCCTAACTGGACTCCAATGAATCTCAGTCCCCCTATTTATTTATATTTCCTCATGTCTAACCAGGTATGCTTTAAGTACCCCACTCTTTTGCCTCCCTCACATAGGAACACAGACTTTGTCAACAGATAAGGACTGCTTGGTCTACTCAGCCTGTTTTATTTGTCCCTGCCCTTACTGTCACCATAGAACCTATCTGATCTCTGGCTGATTCCCTCTGCTTTCCTCCCAAGATTCCTTTGTGCCTATCTCATGCATGTTTTAAAGCCCACCACTGTATTTGTCACCACCACTTCTGCAGGCAGAACATTCCAGGCAACCACAACTCTTTCCTGTTTCACTTCCTCACATCCCTCTACATTTCTCCTTCAGCTTCATTGCATGCCCTTGTCCTTGTGCACCTTCTCTTCTGAGAAATACTCCTGTCTGGTAGCACATCAGAACAGCAAACCAAACTGGCGACTCATAGATGAGCAACTCAATTTGGTTGCAATGAGGTACAGTGATGGGAAGGATTTAGTGAGGGTTGGAAATAACAATGGAGGTGAGGAATAAGGTCAATGAAAGGGAAAAGCAATGGAGGAAGGAGGGAACAAGGGAGGGACTAGGGAAGAAAAGCCAGGAAGTGCAGCCTGTTGCTGCTGAGCTGCCCTGCTAGAATGGTTGGTAAGGACACCACCTGTAGTGCTGGTGGTCCTGGGTTCAGGACTGCTAGCAAATACACTTTTCTTTACTTTTACAGGGTGTTGTTTTTAAGGCATTCCCATCATTGTCCCCTCCTCTGTATTCTGTTTCCTCAGTGTCCGCCCCCTCAGAGATGGTTATTTTAGTATGGGGGTGTGGGGGCTTGCTCTCCACAAAGGGAGGTTCAGGGCGTGTAGCCCCCTGCATTAAATATTATTTTACATTTGCATTGAGTATGTGCTGATTTTTTTTTTGGCAAAATCCACTCTCTTTATCTGCAAGTCAACTAAATGTATTTGCTCTTATGACATGGAACCCTTTGTCCTGTATCTTGTTCATCCCATGAGGTACTTATACTGTAGGTCTCCATCATGTCCCCCCTCAAGGTTGTCCTGCTGAGATCTCCAGTCTTTCCTCATAGGGATTATGATGCAGCCCTGCACCATTTTAGTTGTCCTCCTCTGGACAGCCTCTACTCTATCTTTGTACTTCCTGAGATGTGGTCTCCAGAATTGGACACAGAACTCCAGGTAACGCCTCACCAATGATCACTGCAGTGGTAACACCACCTCTGTCTTTCTACTGGTGAGTTCCATCCCTATGCACCATAGCATCCCACTGGCCCCACCTACTGCCTTTTGCACTCCCCACCACCTTGAGATCATTAAATATGATAACCCAAAGGTTCCTTTTCTGTTCTGTAGCCATCAATACCTCGCCACCAATTTTGTGCACCACCACTGGGTTTCCATGCTCTAGGTGCATGATTGTTCCACTTTTGCATTGAAACCCAGCTACTATACCCACAACCACTCCTTGAGTTTTCTCAGGTCTGTACTCCAGTCTCTCCACCACCTCTGAGTATCTACTCTGTTGCAGATTTTAATGTAATCTGCAAAGAGGCATACCTTCTTCTAGCTCCCCTGCAATGTTGTTTAATGTCTGCAACACTGTCCCTGTTTGTCAGCAGCAGATCGAGTATTACCTCATCTTGAGTGAGCTGTTTGACTAGTTTCCTGAGAAACACCTCCATAGGGATCTAGGATGGCTCTGCTTCTAGCTAAGGCCATGGCTGACAGGCTCCAATCTACATCCAGCATATTGATGTCCCACTTCTAATGACAATCTGTTCCAGGCATCTACCATCCTTTCAGTGTGTATAGTACTTCCTCACAGCCCTCATAAACTCCCTCCTTCCTGGCAGAATCTTTATATGCCAACTAGTCATGATGCTATTTCTAATTTAGAGGGACTCCTCTACTGCACCTTGTTCACCCCTGTGAGGTACTTGTAGGTCTCTATCATGTCCTCTTTTGCTCTCCTGTCTTTCAGTGTATACATGTTGAGATCCCATGGTCTCTTCTTGTAGTGCTTCCCATGCTACCACAACACCATTTTAGTTTTCCTCCTGTGGACTACCTCCACTCTGTTTGTGACCTTTCTGAGGTGTTACCTACAAAACTGCACACAGCACTCCAGGTGGGGTCTCACCAGTGAGTGGCACAGTGTCAACATCACCTCCTTCTTTTGCTGGAAATACCCTCTTTATGGGCCCCACTATCCCACTAGCTGAACCCACTGCTTTGCCACACAGCCCTGCCACTTTGAGATCATCAGTTATGATAAACCCATGGACCCTTTCCTGTCTAGTGATGGTCAGTACCTCCCCCATACTATACTATGGTCCAGGGTTTCTATGCTCTACATGCCTGATTTTGCATTTTTGCATTGAACCCCAGCTGCCATGTGCTTGACCACTCCTAAAGTTTTCCAAATCCTTGTGCATTCTATCACCTTCTGAGTGCCCATCCTATTATAGATTTTGGTGTCATCTGCAAAAGGCAGAGTGCCTTGCCTTCAATTCAGTTCTTCTGCAATGTTATCTATGAAGACATTGAAGAGGATCAGTCCAACACTGAGAACTGTGGCACCCAGCTGGTCACTCTCCATCACTAGAGTGAGCACTGTTAACCACCACCCTCAGCCTCATATCCATTAACCAGTTTCTAACCCAACTCACCACTTTGGATCCCACCCTAGGTTGCTCAGTTTTTTATCAGTCTCCAGTGTAGCACAGTGTCTAAGGTCTTGCTAAAGACCAAATAGTCCACTGCTCCACCTGATCTAGTTCCCTGTCTCCCAGTTGAAAGAATCTATCTGATTTTGTCTAGCATGAGTAACCCTCCATGAATCCATGCTGCCTATGGTCTTGCAACACACTAGATTCAAGATACTGTATCAGTCTTTCTTTATGCAGGATTTCTATTAATTTCCCCACCATGGACTTGACACTGACAAGCCTATAGTTGTTAACCTCCTCCCTGTTGCCACTGTTATGTAGAGATCATGTCTGCTCTTCTCCAGTCCTCTAGAACCATCCCTGTTTCCAGTGAACTGTTGAATAAGGCTGTCAGTGGGGCAGCAAGCACTTCCCAGAGTTCCATTAGTACTGTTTGTTATTGCCCATCTGGTATCATGGCCTTGTACTCTTTCAGAGCTGCAGCTCCATTCAGGTCTCTTTTCTCAGAAAATGAACTTGTGTCCACCTCACACCCCCTTTTTTCCTGCTTCTCCCTGGTGGGGTGCCCCCTCCTCCACTGTGAAGACTAAACAGAGGTACCTGTTCAAGGATGGCAGCTTTTTTAGTTCTCTTCCGGGCAGTCCCACCAAGCCATCCTCCTTATTCTCAGTATTCCCCCACTTTATTTTCCTCTTCTCACTTAAGTATTTGAAGAAAGTCTTATCCTTTAGCTACCCTTGACTATCCTTTCCTCTGTCTGTGCCTTTGCTCCCCTCACAGCCTTTCTGCTTCCCTCCATTTTACTTGTATACCTCCCTGTCCTTCTTTGATAGTAAGCAGAGTGGCTCAGTTGATAGCACATCCACCTCTTGGCCAGAAGGTCATGGATTCTAGTCTCATACCAGAATTGGACTCATATCTAAACACTGGAACTTGAGTGCAGTACCAGTGGGTGTTGTATTGTTGGGGTGTGCTGTCCTTTGGATGAGACATAAAATCAAGGTCCCTTCTACCTATGTCTGGTGCTGTTCGAATGGGTATCCAGGTGGAAGTAAAAGAACCCAAGGCACTTTTTGCAAGAGTAGGGAAACTGTTTATTGGTATAAACCAAGTAATAGTAATACAAGGAATTACACAATCATATTGTGTAAACAAGCAGATCAAAATCTATGGCACTTACACAGTTCAAAAGATTCCCTATGGAAAGTGTTTCCATCTCCTACCCACAGGACTGTAGACAATCGTGTATATCCCAAGGCATTTGTTTTCTCAGAGTAGTTTCAATCATATGCAAAGCACCTTTAGACCAACTAGAGTTGTTGCATGACATGTTTACAACATACTTACCATATCAACATTTTAATACAAGAAATATTCAGTAATATTGCAGATGGATCATATTTGGGAGACATGAAGATTGTAATTATAAGTATGTATAGATGTCATAAGAAGTACTTGACCAGAAAGGGTCAAACCAGAAAATACCAATAGAGAACAACACACTTTTATGAAAGAACATTCATAGTATGAATGTTGTATTATCTCAAACTGAGCCATACAACTGTTTTGTGAACATAACCTCTCTGGATGGTTTTAGTCATATTATTATCTTTCACATTCAATTTGCCATGTCCACATAACCAGGCTACATCCCAGTATTGTGCTGGAATTCTTTTACCAGTCCGACTCCTGGCATTATCACAACATCAGCTAGAACTCAGGATTTGTAGAAGACTTTATGATGCTGGGCACGAATGGTGTCACATGAAAGTTTTTGTATCTTAATAAATTTAATAAAGATTCTAAATATATCAGAACATTTTTTTCCTAAAATGGTCTTTGGTCATACCATTCCAGTTGAGGTGGTTCTGTCTGTATAACAGCCCATTCCTTCCACAAAGAATGTTCAGCAGAGAACCAGGGAATTATATTTGTTTGAAAAAATATACTTAAACAAAATATGACTAGGTGAAACCATATCCATCTTTCCTAGATGAAGGGAAGATACATAATATCTCTTTAATAGGATTCAATCTGCTACCCTCCTACAATTTAAAAAATATACTGAGTATTCGGGTTTCAAATTGCTGAGGCAGAGGAAAAAAATGTTTTATTATATTAATGATTTTCTTTTGGATAATTGCAAGTTTTTCACTTGGCGACTTTCGGTGTCCCTACATCCAAAGCCTTCACCCAGTTAAACAACGGTAACTTAGTCAGACCATAATATATACCTAAGATTTTAATCAGGTTTAAAGACATCATAATACCATTACTACTAGGAGGAATATCCTCATGAATTCCAATATGTAAAACTTGGATTTTTGTGTGCTAATCTGAACCTGTAAGCAGCAAGGTCTTGCACCAGTGTTACTATGCCCTCCCCAGAATGCACATGCTTAATAAATAAACTGATGTCATCTGTGGACATCCCTCTCCCCAAGCAAACATCGACTCCCTACTCATCAAGCTAGTACTTCGTATACCACCCTTTATATGTGGCAGGCTCATACTGCCCCGGCATTCCCACTGATGATATTCTCTCCCACCTCATTATGTTGCTATCCCTAGCCACTAGGTGAACTCTACGCCACAGGTGATTATAATGCCAACTGGTTAGGCAATGAAAAAGCCCACCTGAAGACCAAGATTAAGGCCCTGAACCTCACGCAACTCATAAGGAGCCCACAGACTCAACCATGAAAAATAACCACTCCCTACTGGACTGGGCTCTCACCTCACATCCACACAGAATTCTGGCTGCAGGCCTGCTTCCTGATTCATTAGTGATCATCATATGATCTACATGACCGGAGGTACACAGTACCATTGCCCCATAGACCTGCACACGGTCCTATAACTCCTTAGACCTTGAAGCTCGCCTGGCAGACCTAGGCAGGATTAATTGGTCCTGCATCACTGAGGCACCCTCCATTGATGAAGCCTTTGAAGCATTTAAAACCAGATTCCTAAAAGTTTGGGACAAGCACACTCCCTGCATACTAAAAGAGTCAGAGGGGCTCATCTACCATGGATCTCAGCGGACATAATCAGATTATGCCATGCCAGAGAACACGCCTGGAAAGCACATAAGAAGCAGGGCACCCAGGCCTCCCTTAATACCTACCAATCCTTTCGTAATGTCTGCACAAAATCATCCGCTAAGCCAAAAATGCTACTTCCTATCAATATTCAGAAGCAACTCTAATCACCCCACAAAGTTTTGGAAATCCCTCAAATCCCTGCTCTTCCCCCACCCAACCCCCTCCACCAACACTATTAACACAGGGCACCCTCATCTCCTACCCCATCTGCATAGCTGAAGCCTTTAACATCCACTTCTCCAGCTGTGCAGACACCAACTAACCTCCCTCCAGGATAAGCACACCCCAGACTACTCCCACCACCCCAGACCCCCATATATACACCCCAGTCCTGCCGCTCACATTCCAACCAATTTCCCCAGCAGAAGTCCTTCGCTCCTTGCGTGCTCTGAACCCCAACAAAGGCAATGCCCATTATCCTTGGATGCCAAGATGCTATTCTTGTCAGCCCCAGCTATAGCCCCCGCCACCCTCCTCAACCTCTCTTTCTCACTAGGCAAGGTGCCCACGGCCTGAAATTGGCCACTGTCATTCCCTCCCAAAAGGAGGAGCCCCTCCTCACCAGGCAACTACTGACCTATCACCCTACTCCCTATACTGGCCAAATTACAAGAGTGACTAGTCTTGTCACAGCTGACTCATTACTTGACGCCTCCTCATTCTTCACGCCACCAATCTGATTCCGCAGTGCCCATTCAACCGCCACCTCCCTACTACATGTCACAGGAGCATTCTCACCAGCATCGATAAGAGACATACCATCCAGCCATCTTTATAGACCTTGCAAAGGCATTCAATACCGTCTCCACCCCTACTCGTCTCTAAACTTACCAAGCAAGGCTTGCACCCCTGTCACAGAGTGGTTCCAAGATTACCTAGTCGGAGGAAACAAGTGGTCAGAATTGCCTCCCACACATCAAAACCCCTTCCAGTAACATCTGGTGTCCCCAAAGTTCAGTATTAGAACCTATACTCTTCTCCAGCTTTCTAAATGACCTCCCATCAGTATGCTCCCATTCATACATTCAAATGTATGTGACGACAGTCCTGTACACAGCTGGACCCTCCACTTGCAGTGCGCCATCTCTCCTTCAGGAGGATTTCTCTGCCATCCAGCTATGGTTCAGAACTAACAAGTTATTCCTAAATCCAACAAAACTGTGTAGCTCATTTGGCTCTCATCAAAGACTCCCCGACTACCCCTGTCCCCCATTCAAAATGCTGGAAGGGTCTCCACTGGAGCAATGCACTAGATATAGATACCTAGGCATCTGGCTCGATCAATACTTAGACTTTGTGTCTCACATTGACTCCCTACACAAGGCTGCTACCTAAACTGGAAGCACTTTACCATAACAGAACTGCCTCTCCACGAAAGCCGAGACTAGCCATTGTGCAAAACTTATACTGCCTGTTCTCGACTCACGGGAACATAGTATACACTACCTCACCGGCTACCACTCTGGCAAGTCTAGACACTCTATTCCACCTTCTGCCACTTCATCCTAGACTGCCTGCAATCCACTCACCACTGCACATTAAATAGCTCCCTCAACCTGCCATCCTCCAAGATCGCAGATTAATTAACTGCGCAGGTTTGCTGCCAAATACTGGTCCCTCTCCTCCCTCCCTACCTGGAATCCACCCTTTCCCAGCAACCTCCTCCAGCATACTCCTTAAGAGGCACAGACCCCAGACTACTCCATGTTCCACTCATGTGCTCCACCAAGGGACAGTAATCTTTCAAATACTGAATCCCACAGCTATGAACACTACCCACCCCATACGACCACGAGAACAATCCCTACCATCGTACTCAATTACTCAAGGCTCATTTCTCCTCCAACTGCTCCTGCTAGCTAACTCAATTGCCACTATTATGTGTGTACAGCCTACTGTCTCATTGTATACTTGTCTGTAAATGTAACTCCTGACCATGGCTGCTAGGTGAAATTCTGCCTGTAACTAATTACTGTATTGTACTGTATTGTATTGTACAAATGATTTTGGTATGTACCGTGCCTTGGCCCCAGGTTGCATTTGGAATTGAGCATTGTTGCTCAGTATGCCTCTTGGTGAATCTCAAATAAATAAATAAATAAATCTGCATATGCCGACAATTTATTTACCTCCAGAGACAAGAGGTGCTGAATTCCATGAATGTCGGTTGTAGTATAAATGGCTCTTAATATAGGACCTAACATTAATATTTATGAGATAGGATTTAGTGGACATCCCTGCCTCATGCCTCTAAGTAATGGTATGCAAGATCATAGCCACCCATGTATGTTAGGAATAAGAGTTATATGAGAATAAATAAGTTTAGTCCAATCGATAAAGTCTGTGAAAATCTATATTTCTATAACACAAAATATATATTTATTGGGAACTTTATCAAAGGCATTTTCCTGATCCAGAATAAACATGAAATGACCTTTGCCCTCCCTATTGCAATACTCAATAATTTCTCTTATGGTAATAGGTTGTTCTGAATTTTTGGCCTGGAATGGAACATGTCTGTAAGGGATATATAAGAGTTGACAAAACTGCAGCTAATCATTTTCAAAAAATGTTGCAAGATTGGTATTGATTAGACAAATTGATCTCAAGTTTTAACTCGCCAGATTACCTTTCTTAAATAGAAATATCTGCATCACTTCAGTGATGGAGCCTGAAATAATAAGATGTGTTGACTTAGAAACATAGAATTTGATGGCAGATAAGAACCGCTTGGCCCAGCCTAGTCTGCCCAGAAAATAATTACAGACCTAAGCCAAAATCGGAGCTAATTGTGTGTTAAAGGTCAAGTAAATTCTGAAGTCAAACTATCTGTTCCTGGTGAAGTCTGTTTAGGATTGAAATTGCTGAAATAACTTCTTTGTACCAATAGGTTGTGTCAAGAAAGTATTGTCAATGGCTGTTACTTGTGGCTGGCCTAAAGAGTCAAGGAAATGTTCAATCTTATTATGGTCTTAGTGTGTATAGGAAACCGTGATCCCATTGTATGTCTCAAAATTCCTGTATGACTCCTAACATTCCTTGTTTGGATGTCTGAATGTTCCCAGTCTGATCAATTAAGGAGTTCATTCTACTTTTGAATTCTAGACAAACAACATTGAAAACATCCATGATAACTAGTGACCCTGTGCTCCATACTTTAGTTCAAAATATAGAGTCTTAAACCTATCATATTGCATGTCCTTCATTTGGTTTTTAACAGTCTGAGTCTGACTGTGGAATAAAACACCTCTTTTTGTCTGAAGTGAAATTCATTTATACAGCTGATATCTCAACTCCAAATATTTTGTATAAGTATGCGGCATTTGAATCTAGAATATTGTTTTATTAATTTACCAAGATTCTGCTTAGTACCTTCCCACCAAACAGACATATTTGTATACAAACAGACAAGCATAGTATGGTTCCATAACAATTCCCAAAGGGCATTTTGAAATGCCTGTGTAGAAAGAATGGAATTATTCAGTCTCAATTATTTTTCCTAGTTTGTGTTCTGGTGCAGTTGCTATATTGCAGCTCAATAACAGCTGAGCTGCAGTTTCTACAGGTATTGTCTTGTTGTTTGTAAAATCTGTTTTGGGAAACAAAGAAATTATCAATCCTGGTGGCCAAATTCACCATATAATATGTGTACCACCAGAAGGATATTGCATGTGATATGCATCCACTAACCTTGCATCCTTACAAATGTTTGTAAACAGAGGCAGTCACAAAATAATTTAAGTATTTTGGCTCTACTATCATGGAGCTGTAATGAACAATTAAAGTCTCCTCCAAAATGATTGTTTTGGAAGTGTATAAAATGGTTGAATCATTTGAAAAGAAACCCTATCACATTTTGTGTATGGTGCTATACCACTATCAGACAGTATTTGATGTATTACATTAAACAATCTAACATTAAAGCTCTACCTGGCATAAGATCAAGAATTCACATTTTGACTGAACATATTTAATCAAAGTTGAAACCACAGTACATGCATCAGTCCCAAAATGCTAATAAGACACTTCTGCTGTCTATACTCTTTGTGCTGCAACTATGTCTGACAAAGTTCTAAGTCCGGTATCTTGCAGAAGGAATATATAACCAGGATAGTGTTACAATATATGAAATATAATCTTTCAGCATATCAAATTCTTAATTCTATTAACATTTAATGTAGCTAACTCATATGCTGAAAAGAAGAGATAGGTAAGGCAGACAAAATTAAGCCAAAAGAAATGTCTAAGGTGATTGCGTATGTTTTGTTTTTCAGACCTCATCTTGGCACTCATACTGGAGCCATCTTTCCTTTATGGTTTCATGTTGTAGGATGAACATCATCTTCAGTATCAGAGGAGATCATCCTCCTGGATGATACTTTGGAAGAGGCTTCAGAATCTTGTTCTTCATTGCTGTCACCCCAGTTCTTGGATTATGCAATAGGGTGAAATCTATTTTTCATTGTCACTGTTCCAAGGGAGTATCTGTTTATTTAGTCTGTGGGTTTATGATGTAAAGAAATTCTGCATTTAACTTCAATGAATGGATCTGGGGTGACATTACAGTCCCAGGGAGAAGTACCATTGCAGAATCAGAATAAACATTTGTGAGACCTGAGATTGTTGTTGGTTTTGAAGGTGTTCTATAGAGTTGTCTCCTGCAGTACAAATGTCCTCCTGAGGTGCAGGGGAATATCACTGACAGGCAAATTGACCCTGGGGATACATCAAAGTGATCTTGGTTAGCAGGAGGATCTAGAAGTACTGTTTCTGAGGCTGCATTGGTTCCAGATTTCTATGTATAATCAAGGATATCCTCCTGTTGAGTTCTGTCATTTCTATTGTGGGTTGCCTACTGGCAATTTTGAATGGAATGTCTTCTATTTGACATAGAGTTCATGTAATTTTATTGGGATGGTGAATACTAATATGACCATATTCCAGGCACAGGTTGCAAAATATTTGAGCACATATATTACTTAAATGAGACAAAGATCCACATTAAAGCATACTTTCAGCTGGCCAGGAGTAGCATACCCCACTGTCTCGCGATAAAAACTTTAGGCAGATGAGACATACCTGTGTCTGTAGCTTTAAGTTGGACTTCATATTTCCAACCTCCAATCCAAATAAGATATTTATCCATAATAGGTTCTGGTTTTCCCAGTACCTCACATCTCTGTTTGAGCCAATAAGGAACATTATGTACATCAACTCCTCATTACAAAAGATAATAGTAACTGTACAGGTGATGGGCGTTGTAAGTGGGATAGCCAGAAAAGAAGCCAACGCTCAGAATATTTCAAATTATTATACTTGTTGCAGAATCTATCCAGTGTGGATGTCAGTTTGAAACTGATGTCATGTAATGTATCACCTGAGACATAAATTAAAGCATAGATTTCCATGGCTAGAAATCCATTGATTCCATAAGTAATTTTCCCATATTAGGGGAACAATCAGGGGTAGCTGTTCACCTCCCTATGCTTTTTCTAACTGCATTCCTTCATGGAGCAGGGGTACGTTGTGTGAAAAAGGTCAGAAAGTCTGAACTGTGTATCTGAAGAACATAGAGCAGATTCAGAGAAATTGGAAAATATAGCACAGGTTACATAGGTTATACAAGCTACAGACTTTCATCCTTAATACTTGCCTTATTTCCCAAATTATACTTGACTGTATTTATTCATGTAAAAGTTATCCAGCCCGATTTTAAAAGTATCCTTAGTTTTACTTTCCACTATGCCCCTTGGTAAACTATTCCATAGTGTTACGCCTCTTTGACTGAACCAGTTTTCCTTTTTAGTGTCCTCCACCTATCCATTTCCAGTTGTAACACGTGACTCCTATTTTGTACCCATAAGTTATTTTGACTATTAGGACCAGATTATTGCATAGTTGACTATCCTGAAAAGCCCTATAAATCATACATATCACCTTTTATTCTTCTATACTGTAATGTATGTAAACCCAAATCTTGTAGTCTGTCCTGGCATCCTTTGTTCTCCATACCACAAACTCTCTTGGTTGCTCTTCTGCACACCCTCCAACCTCTTTATACCTGCCTTTAATGTGGGGACCATACTTGGTAAAGTATTCCAGATCGGTCTCACCAGATCCTGATAAAGGGCAAAATTACTCTTTTATCTCTGCTCTCAATGTGTCTGACGATATAGTTTAATACTTGATTTGCCTTTTAACAATTTGTCCACACTGCATGCTAAAACTCAAATAATTTGTTTCCATCACCTCCAAGTCCCTTTCTCCTAAAGTGCTTTGTAATATATTTACTCCCAATTTATATACAGTATTAATATTAGTTTCTAAATGCATTACTGCACATTCATTAATATTCAATACTAGTTTAAACTTTCAGTCCATTGAGACAACATGTCCAGAGTTTGTTGCACATTTTGTTGTTGCTGGAAATTATTTACTATACCCCTATTCTGAAATCATCTGCAAACTAAGTCATCCAGATGTTTGGGGAATTGCTCTCAATTGAAGAGATATACATATTAAATAAGTAAGACCCCAGCACAGATCCCAGAGGAACCTCGCTAGTAACATTCTCCCAATCAGACTTGACTCCATTTATAACAACCCTCTGTCTTCTGTTACTCAACCATGCCTCTACCCAGTTTATTGTATTATCAGATAATTTGGTATCAATCAAAACCTCAATCAGTTCTTTGTGTGGTAATTTATCAAAGCTTTAGAAAAATCAGAAAATAATATCCACTGCATTTCCTAAATCCAAAGCTTTATTTGCTTTCTCATAAAAGTTAACATATTGGATTGGCATGACCTGATCTTTGTGAGCCCATGTTGAGTCTGATCTATTTTATTATGTAGAACTAAGTGGGCCAATATGTACTCTTTGATGATCCTTCCAGTATTTTGCCCACCACAGAGGTTAAACTGACTGGTCTAAAGTTTTCAGGTTTGTGTGTTGGTCCCTTTTTAATAGAATTACTACTAATGCCTCCTCAATCCTGCACTACTGAAGCTTGGTCCATAGATTTTGGAGGTAGAAGTAGTGCAAGCAGGATCCCTAGGAGGTAAAATTCCAAACCTAGAGGAGCATCAGAGTTGTGAGCAGGGCAATAACCCTCCGATCAGTAGACAATGTTGGGGCTGCAGTACATTGCAGATTAATAATGGACTCTGACTCAGTAGCAACTGAAACTGCTGGTACTGAAATATTATTAGGTGTATCCTGTGGTGAAGTATCACACTATGCTGCACAGTGCTTGGTCTCATGTCACAGGAATCAATTTTATATTGTGTCTTTATTAGGTCTGGATTTGATATCCAGCTTTGCCCATCTAGACCTATCATCCATCCAGCTGCTTGAAGAGCTGTCTCCAGGTTCCAGCCCTTAACAGGTGCTGTATCTGTCATGCCACAGATATTGACAACAGCAATACAAGTCTGGTCTGTGTGGGTCCTGTTAGGAAAATTTGAATCTGCTCAGTGAAAGGCAGCTGTTTTGGGTTCCACAGCTACTGTATATTGGGTACCATAGTAGCTATTTCAGGTTCAGCAGTAGACAGATGGGGGGTGCAGAAATCTTGCACATGACCGTAAGGCTTCAATGTGGATTTTCAAACTGGGAAGTTTCAAACCACATATGTTCAGCAATCAAATGGACTGGAAACCTTCCATACATTAATTTGCAATTTTTTGAAGCAGCATGCTCAGGGGAATTTAAAACTTTCTTTCTGGTTAGCCCTTGAGTACAACTACTATACATAGAAACATAGAAACATAGACGTTGATGACAGATAAGGATTGCAAGGCCCATCCAGTCTGCTCATTTTTTCTACCTTATAAATGTGCCATCGGCCTTTGCTCTGTCAATTGCCTTTCTATTCACACTCATCTGTATTGCTCCCTTATGCCTATCCATGGCTGTTTGAAGCCCTGCACTGTATTCATATCCACACTTCCTGAGGTAGGTCATTCCATGCATCCACCACCCTTTTTGTGAAAAGAACTTCTTCACATTCCCCTTAATCGGCCTCCTCTAATCTCATGCTGTGTACTCTTGTCTTGCTATTTTTCTAATATTGAAACATGTTAGACTCTTTCACCATGTTAATGCCCTTAAGGTGTTTGAAGGTTTTGATCTATCATCTCTCTCTCCCTCCTTTGCTCTAGGGTATACATATTGAGAGCCATTAATCTGTCCTCATATGTTTTCTGATGCAGTCCCTGCACCATTTTGGTTGCCCTTCTCTGGACTGCCTCAATTTGGTTAATGTCCTTGTGAGGTGCAGCCTCCAGTACTGCACACAGTACTTCAGATAGGGACCCTAGCCAGTGTCTTTTAAAGGGGATTATTACCTCCTCTTCTGACTTGTGATACCTCAACTAATACACCCTAACATCCCCTAGCCTTACCTACTGCATTAGTGGTCTGCTTGGATGATTTCAGGTCATTGGTGATGATGATGCCCAAGTCTCTTTCTTCCCTTGTGATGGCCAGCAGTTCCCTCCCAGTCTATAGGTGGCTTCAAGGTTTCTCTTCCCTATGTGCATTATCTTGCTCTTCTTTGCATTAAACCTCAGTTGCCACTGTTCTGACCATTTTGCTAGTTTATCTAGATCTCTTCTCATTCTGCCCACCCATCTGGATCATCTAATCTGTTGCAGATCTTGGTGTCATCTGCAAACAGACAAACCTTTACTCTCCAGTCCATCTGCAATGTCACTGATGAAGATATTGAAGAGGAAATGGCCCAATACTGATCCCTGAGGTACCCCATTTGTGACTTGCATCTTTTCTGACAGTATACTGATTACCACCACTCTCTGTTTTCTGCCCATCAACTAGTTTGCCACCCAGTTGACCAACTTCTGACCCACCCTGAGCCTACCCAGCTTATTAATCAATCTTCTATGTGGAACAGTATAGAATGCTTTGCTGAAGTCAAGGTAGGCAACATCAACTACTTCCTTGGTCCACCAGTCTGGTTACCCAGTCAAAGCAATCTATGAGATTAGTTTGACAGGACCTTCCTTTGTAAACCCATGCTGTCTTGGATCCTGTGCTCCTATGGATTACAGGTGTTGCACTATCCTTTCCTTAAGGTGCCTCCATAATCTTCCCACTATTGAGGTAAGATGGACTGTTCTGTAGTTCCTTGCCTCCTCTGCTACCACTCTTGTGGAGCCGGGATCACATGAGCCCTTCTCCAGTCTTCTGGGACCTCTCCTGTGCTCAGAGACTCACTAAACAGTTCTGATAATGGCTCTGCTAGTTCCACCCTTAGCTCCTTTAGTACCTGGGATGTATGCCATCAGGTCCCATTGCCTTGTCCACCATGAGCTTATTGAGCTCTTGTAGGATCCTTTATTTTGTGAAGGGACTAGTGCTCACCTCCCTTCCCCTGTGTCCATGGTGCTAAGCTGTGGCCCTGCTCTACCTACTCTTCAGTAAATACTGAGCAGAAATATCTGTTTAGGATAGATGTTTTACATGGTCCTCCTCCTCCTCACATGTCCCTTATCTGTTTTGATCTTAGCAATACCCTCTGGACTTTCTCCTTTCACTTATGTATCTATAAAAGTCTTGTCATCTTCTTTTACTGTCTGTGCTAGTGTTTCCTCGGTTTGGGCCTTTGCCTGCCTTACTGCCTTCCCTGCTTCCCTTAGGAAAGTTTGGTATGTCTCCCTATTTTCATCCCCTACGTTTCCTTATATTTCCTGAAGACCAGCCTTTTGGCTCTGACCTTTTCTGCTACTGTTTTAAAGAACCAAAGTGGTTTCCTTCTTCTTTTGCACTACCTTTTCTCTCTAACACAATGGGATATTGTTTCACATATTGCCTCCTTAATGCTTGCCCACTTTGCCTCTACCCACTCACCTGCATTTCTTTTTGCCAAGGCTAGCATGACTCTCTTGGCCATCTTATCAAAGTCAGCTCCTCTGAAGTCCCATATTTTTGCCTTGGAATGGGATGATCAGTGGCAGTGTCAGTGGCTCAGTAGGTAGCACACTCTCCTCTGAGGCTGGGAGATCAGAGGGCTGTGGGTTCAGTTCCCACATCTGGCACTTGGATTAATATCCCAGTACTTACACTGTAGTGCAGCATGACAGGGGTGCTGCACTTGAGGTGCCTCTTTCAGATGAGACATTAATCCAAGGTCCCATCTGCCTGGATTGGGGTAGTTCAGGTGGATGTTAAAGATCCCATGGCACTTATCGAAAAGAGTATAGGAATTTCCTGGTGTCCATGCCAAATTTCCTCATTCACTGAAAATACCACCAACAGCTTAATCTGGTTCAAAGTCAATTGGCATTCATCTGTATCCCCCTCCCGGTCATGCCTGAAAATAGGCAGGATTTGTCTAGTGCACTTACCCGTCAACAAAAACTAAATAAATAAATAAATAAAAATAAATAAATAAATAGATTTAGTTGTAGTGGCCAAACTGAGCCATACCATGTGATGGTCACTGGCCCCAGGTGACCTTCTAACTGGAGAGCTGTGATCCTTTCCCTGTTAGTCAGTACTAGATCTAGGATAGCCCTGTCTCTTGTGGGCTGTTGTACCAGTTGTTTGAGGCCCTTCTGCTGCAGGGAATCCACCATGTGTCTAGTTCTGGCAGATGTTACTGCTGGTATTGACCAATCTCTATCTGGCATGTTGAAGTCTCCCATTATCAGAGCATCCCCTTTAGCTGTCATGTTTTGTGTATCTTCTAACAGTAATGTGTCTATGTCCTCCCCTATACAGTATAATGCAATGAGGTTTTGTCTCTTAATGTCCTGACTTTAGGTCTCAAAGTCAGAAAATGTGTCCTTATATTATGATGCCGTAATATCTATGGTACCCTCAGGAAAAGGGTTAAAATCATGGTTTACTACTGAAGATGTTAAGATAGATTTTTAAGTGTGTTTCATACAGTATAGTTTTTACTCCTGTTGATGGCAGTGGGACATGGCTCTAAGATAATTCACCTTTAATTTTCTTGTCCACAAACAGTGACTGGAGCTAGCCAAGCACCACTAATTAGAGTCATCAGCAATAGTGAACTGTTTCCTCATCTGATTTGTAGGCACTATGGTTTCATTTATTTTTAAAGGGGAATACCTAATTGTTTAATTACATACACCTATGTGATAATCTATTTAAGCATTACCAAAGTATTCTACTAGCCACACCTCCTGATGAAGGGTAGGGCACCCCAAAGTGCTGAGGCTAGATGTCACCAGTGTGGGAGCTAGATTTTCTATTGTATTGTTATTGCACAAGTTTTGAATCATTTGTAAGTACTGACAATTCTTTATCAGTAAATTCACTACAACTCTCACTGAATATTTGTGTCTGGAGTGCTGGTTCTTCAGTGCAGACAGGTAATGAGACTGGTCTGCCATTACAGAGATATCCATAGCAACCTCACCAGATTTGACAGTCAGTAAAGATTTCAAATTTTTCCCACTAACAGGTGCTCCTAAAACAGTAACTAAATCATTTTGTGGTGGCTGTGGAATACTAAGCCCTGTGAAACCTGAACAATAAAAGACCAGCTGTAGCAGGCAACCATCCCTGTCAAAAGTACCGGGCATTTGGCAGTCTCCATTTTCAAGTAAACAGAATCAGAAGTCACTGTCAGAGAGTTTACTGTACCCACTAAGGAAAGAGAAGAATCTGTAGATATACATGAGGATTGAGATACCACCAATTTCTTTTTATGCAATGAATGCAACCTCATTTGGCATGCAAAAACACTCTTCTTCAGCTTCCATAAAAGCCAGTAATTGCTTTTTTCCTTTTCTCTGAGCTGATCCTGCAGATGGCTTTTGGCTGCCAATAATGAAGCATCTGACTTAGGTACTGCAGGTACGTTTGGACAGAAGTCCATAGTTACAACAAGTCCTTGACTCAGGGCATAACCATCTGATTCTATTCTGAAATATCCATGCTGCAAACTACAGAACCAGTGACCCGAGCACTTGAAGAAATATTAGCCAAGTTCATTATCGAGCAAGGTCCCCCTCCATCTCCACCTCCACTTGAATCAGCCATCTTGAGAAGACGGCCAAGGGTCCCCTTCTGGCAAGAATAGGTGAATTTTATTGACAAAAACAAAACAAAAATAAAATCAGATATTACAAGTACAGAAAAATAGCATGTACAATAATTCTCAGCAGTGAAGAACACAGAAATAGAGAAAAATAAAAGCATACACAAAAAGAAAAAACTATCAAATGAGAAATGCATCACAGTTTCTTCAAATCTGTCTCAGTCTGGGCCCATCATATCACTTACACTCCAGTATATATACGGTAGTGTTGAGAGTGCCACACTACATACTGCAAAATGTCCTGGAAAAAGACATATTTCTGATGCATCTCCCAAGAACAATGAGCTTGCCAAATATAATAAATCAAAACTGCACTAAGAACTTTTAGAGTACTCAGGTCCTATGAGTTCCACTTACATGAAAATATCCCAAGCACCAATTCTGGTTAGAAAATGATGTGGATCATGGGTTCTCTCCATCGCATTGCAGCATAAGACCAGAAATTCATGATGTGTGGACAGTGGAAAACAGATGTTCCTGAGTTTCCTGGGATAAATCACAAACCTCTCTGAGACAGTAGTGTTCACTAAGCTGCTTATGCTTGTGAGCATTTCTGACACCAAGCTTACCATACACACTCAGCCATAAAACATCCCAGAGAGAACAGAAAGTCTCTTATTCTGTAAATAACGCAACACCAAGTCAGTGTGTGGTGTGAGACAGTGAGTGAAGAATAAGTCCAAAATAGTATTCTACAGCTACTTTCTATTACTGGAAAGCATCATGCTGTAAGAAAGCTTCCAGAGCTCTGATACTGTAATATAGTCAGAAACAGCAGGAGTCAGGTGAAAATTATGCAACCAGGAAAGCTTCCAATCCAGAATATTTGAAGTCAACCTAGCAGCCCCAGCAGAAGTCCAGAGAGACTTAACATTACGGACAAACAATCCTACAATTGACATAAGAAAAAATAATAAAAAACAAGGATTAATCATCCCCAGGCCCCTGTTTTTCTTAGAATGATCCGTAATGTCCCTTTTAATAGGGTACAACCAACTACCCCAATGGATCATAAAAAGACCTTCTTATACAGTCTAACCTCCAGGGTCAGTGGGGTGAGAAAATATAACTAATATACAAAAATAAAGTCAATAAAAGCATCTTTATCAAAAATACTCATTTCAACTTAGAAATCTGTTTGCCTTACCATTTATTTACTCTCACATCGGCATGAGCAAGACACTGAGTCCAGTTGAGCTCAGCCATATCAGGAAATAAATGTAATGCTAAAATCTTAATATTGTGTTGCTCAATAGTAACACAGGCTATAGCAGCTGAAGGAGCATCAGCAGAAACCCCTAGAGGGTGGCCTCTCTTCTTTGTATAATTAATCTTCCAAAGTGAAAAAAGGGAAAAGTTTTCTAATGTGCTCTGTACCTCAGAACCAGAGGCAGCATCTGGAACCCATAGGACAATGTCATCCACATAAGTCATGACCTTTAAAGGGAAGAGCTAGTTATAGAATGCCAGAGATATCCACCCCTTCAATATGAAAAAGGACAGTTATAGTCCAGACAGTAGATGAGTCAGGGGACAGCAAAAGAGATGTCCACAAGGAGGTATCATTCAAAAGATTATACTGTTTCCAAAACCTGTCTAAACCAGTGATATTATGCAAACTAACATCATAACTGTAGTCCCAGTATGGATCAAAGCAAACAAATCAGAAGCAAAGAATTTCAAAGAATCCTTCAGGGAGAGACTTGGCAACATACATATGGTTCAGTGGAGACTCCAGTCCACCTTTATAGATTAAATGGACCACATGCCTCCTAGGATCTGGCTCACCCATAGGGTAAAACGATTCAGCAATTTTTTTAGGTCCCAGGGACCAGCTGGAAGAGCATCAGAGAAGGATGAATACACCATAAGGGAATCAAGAGACACCACAGGAGTAGCCCCATCAACAGTAAAGGATTTCACAGACTGAATCACCAAACTCCAGCAGTAGAAGAAGCACTAGGCAAAGAAAGGGATCAGACTGCACAGCTTGCAGAACTGGTGTCATTGGTAAAGACATATGGGGCAGTCCAGAAGTCAACAAATGAGCAAGAGAACTAGGAAGTTCAACAGGCAAAGTCAGTAAAAACGAGGCAGCAGTTGGTAAACAAGTACCCCCACCCCGAGGAGTAGAGAGTGTCCTGCTGATAATGAAGAATCTGAGGGTCAGAATCATCTGGATCCAAATGCCCTCCTCAGTCTGTTTCCAGCCAGGCTCAGCTAGAACTTGTTCTGGAGACCAAGTAGATGTCTCCAGAGCAGAAGAGAATTGAGACTGCAGCAGAGGAAATCTTTTGTCCTAAGGTATGGGTCTGGGTACCAGGCACTGGTGGGGCAACCGACACCAATAACTCAACATCTGACAGCTCAACAGCTGGCACTGCAACAACATCTGCTGTCTTCATCAATGAGTACAGACAGTTCATCTCCTGAATAAAGCATCAGTCTTTAGCTATAAGCAATTGCAAAACCCAGCTTTTATGATACCAGACACTAGCCAACAAGTTCTGTTCAGCAACTTCAAAATCCTCAACAGGTATGCTGGAAGAGTTCAGCACAGGAACGCACTTCTCAGGCATGGGTAGTTGCTCCAAAACACCAGGAGCAGTGCAAACAGCAGGAACCTCATTCATAATACTAGCAAGGGCAGTAGTTCGATCCCCAGCCAGGACAGCACCACCGCCTTCCTTGGTTGGAGTACTGACATCCGCCATCTTGGAAAATGGACCGAGATCCCCCACCACAGGAGTAGGGACTTTCTCTGGTGTCCTGGTCAACATTCCCCTTCCCATAAAATGGGTTTATGCAATTGTCCAAGGCTCTGTGTGGGGTTAATATGTGAATGGCTGTCACTACATGTTCCATCACTTCTACCAGTCTAGCATTGCTTGTAAAGTGCATTGGGATACAATGTACATGAAAAGCACTATATAATGCAGACTCTTCTTCTTCCTCTGCATTTCTTAATACATCCTGAATTCCACCATGTTTCCTTCACCACCTTGTCCATTTTCCTAGAGAACAATAACCATCTATTTTTCCTTTTGGTTTTACTTACTCTCACTTCTATTATGCAGAGGCTAGATGCCTTAATTATGCTGTACCTTATGGTTCCTCCCTGGCAATCCCTATTAGGAGGCAGTTTTTGAGACAGTCTCCCTTTCTTTAAATTCCACCTTCCTAAAATCTATGCAACTGCATAACTGATTTATCAGATTGTACTAATGAAACAGTAGTAAGTTTAAATATATTGATCAACTAATGGTCATTACATTCTGATAAGACAATACATATTCAGTGATATTCTTAAAAAACACAGCAAGATACAGCTGAATAAATATTTGACAAACTAGCATGATTCATTCTAAAAATATAGCACTTTGCACTAAGTTCCTACATTGCACTTAAGCCTTTCTTTAGCTAACCTCATGTGAGACTCTTAAATCTTTTGCTCTAATTTTGTTTATACGCATAAAATAGTTAGCTAATCTGTCTGTCTTCCACTCATCTTGTGTATGAATCAAGATTACTAACAGCATTTCCATATCCATATCTTGAATGTTCTTTATAAATGGACCCAGCCAGAACTATCTTTCATTAACATACCATTGGATTTCCCATACCACATGTAGATGATTTTCCATTCCTCCCTTGCTACGGAAGCAGCCAGCATTTCCTCCAACTGTTTTTTAATGTCACAATTTCAGAACATTGCTATTACATCTTTTAAACTTGACCTTAATAAACTTATTTCTTAAAATGGGATCATCAAGCTGAATCCAAGTAATATTTATATCCAAATTGGCAATTATAATTAGCAAACCATTTAGAGTAAGCAGAAGAAGCCACATGGTTTAGATATCTTGTGTTCCAATAATTGGTTATTTTTTTCTGGATAAACTTGTTATATTTAGTACTTAACCTATGTTCTTTTGTACATATTTTTCTAAAGATAATGATTTGTACATAATCATGTAGCTTCTTACTTTTATCAGCCAGGCTGATTGTTTTCACTTTACAGATAACATTTTTTTCTTCCAGGAGACACAGAGAGGCAATATATTCTTTTTCATTCTTGTTATTTTAGACCAATAATTCAAACTTGACCTTCTAGTTGAGCATTTATGTTACATATTCCCAATTCTTATCTAATGTATGAGGCTGGGCAAGAATGTCCAAGACCCAGAACATTTCTCAACAACTTAAATAGTGCCATAATCAATTTGTCCCTATTTTTTGTATCATTACTTTAGTTTTATTGTAATTTATGTTTAAGTTTAATTCTTCTGTTCTTTTCAAAAGTAATTCCATCTTTTCTGATGACCCACTTTAGCCAATGAAAACAATATGAGATCATCCACATAAGCTAGTACAGAGCACCATTCATTAGATATTTTAGGTGAGTCTGAAACAAGGTTAGCAAGTTCATTTAACAGATGACGTATGTATAAGCAGAAGAGAGTGGGAGTTAGAATGCACCCTTGCATTACCCTTTTATTTGTACGAAAAGGTTTAGATAATTCATCATTTACAGCTAGTCTGACTCTTGCCCAGGTATTGGAATATAGATTATGTATTATATATACTAGATTAGTGTCTATACATAGAACCATAGAAACATAGAATTTGATGGCAGATAAGGACCGCTTAGACCACCCAGTCTGCCCATTTCGCTACCTAATGGATAAGCTGCAGATCCTAGTTAACCAGCAGCCTACTTTTTCCTGTCCCCACCCCTTGAATTGCCTTTTGACTGTCCTATGCATTCTTGAATTCCACCACTGTTTTTGACTCACAACCTCCCCAGAAGGCCGCTCCATGCATCCACAACCTTCTCTGTGAAAAATACTTCCTTACATTACACAACCTGGTGGAGTTTTATGACTGGGTGACAAGTGCCTGGACCTGGTAGACCAGTAGATGTCCTCTTTCTGGACTTCAGCAAGGCATTTGACTCTGTTCCTCATGTGGTCCTGTTGGATAAGCTGGGAGAAATGGGGTGGGGAACCAGATGATCAGATGGATAGGCAATTGGCTCCAGGACCGGACCCAGAGGGTCGTAGTTGGTGGGATACCCTCATCCCCAAGGAGGGTCATAGTGGGGTCCCACAGGATCAGTCCTTGGGCCCCTTCTGTTCAACACCTACGTATCTGGACATAAGGACAGGAATCAGGAGTGAGATGAGTCTCTTTGCAGATGACTCGAAACTGGGGCGGTGGTGGATGGCGAGGAGGGAGGGTGGCCCTACAGGGGGACCTGGTTGCTCTGGAAAGATGGTCTAGAAAGTGGAAGCTGAGGTTCAATGCAGGAAATGCAAGGTACTCCACCTGGGGGCCAGAAACCCAGGTCAAGTGTACACCCTGGGGGAAATGCTACAAGTCTCGATGGCTGAGAGGGACCTGGAGGAGGTGGTGGATGTCAAGATGAACAACTCTGAGACTTGTAGGAGGGCAGCAGCCAAGGCCAACAGGATGCTGGGATGCATCACTAGGGGATCACCTCCAGAAGGAGGGAAGTGATACTCCCTCTGTATAACTCTTGGTGAGGCCCACCTTGAGTACTGAGTGCAGTTTTGGAGGCCACACTTAAAGTGGGACATTAACCTCCTGGAGAAGGTCCAGAGGAGGGCAACCAAAATGATTTGGGGCTTGGGGGACAGGACCTATGAGGAGAGGCTCGAAGAGCTAAATATGTACACATTGGAAGAGAGAAGGACCGGGGGACATGATAGAGGTCTTTAGGTACATGAAGAGGGTAAATAGGGAGGAACAGTTGGGGTGCTTTGAAGGAAGGAGGAAGGGGCCACTAGAGGGCATGGCTGGAAACTGGAGGGGGAAGATTCAGGGAGAAAGGAGGAGGTGCTACTTCACTGAGAGGTGGTAGAGCCATGGAATGCACTGCCTAGGGGGCTGGTGGAGGCAGAGACAGTGGAGGGTTCAAGAGGGGTGGGGGACAGGTACAGGGAAGGGTTCTGGAAGCAAAATCCAATGCAGCAAGAATATCCGGAACTGGGAAGGAGAAGCCAGAGAAGGCGAGGGGACAGCAAGGTCAGCACCCAGGTTGGGGACTGACCAAGCGAGCAGACACGAAAGACCGTTAGGCCTATTCTGCTGGCATTTTAGTATGTTAGCATGTTAGTATTACCTCTGAGCTGCCCCATCTTCAAATTGTGCCCCCTTGTTCTTGCACACCTCTTTTTTGAAAGATGCTACCTCTTGGACTTTGTTGATTCCCTTGAGGTACTTAAAAGTTTCTATCATGTCTCCCTGTCCCTCCTTTCTTCGCAGCTATACATATTAAGCTCCTTAAGTCTCTCTTCATATGTCTTCTGGTGCAGACCCTGCACCATTTTTAGTTGCCCTCCTCTGGACTGCCTCCATCCTGTTTATGTCTTTGCAGAGATTTGGTCTCCAGAACTGCATGCAGTACTCCAGATGGGGTCTCACCAGCTGTCTGTACAGAGGATAACAACTTCCTGTTTTCTACTGGTGCTGCCTCTCCCTGTGCATCCCAGTATCCCCAGCCCTCCCTACTGCCCTCTACATTGCTTGCCCACCTTTAGGTCATCTGATAGAACTACCCGAGTACTTTTCCATTTTGTTGTTGTTAGTATCTCACCCCCATTGTTTACTCTCCCGTGGGTTTTGTTTCCCAGGTGCATTACCTTGCAGTTTTAGCACTGAATCTATGCTGCCACATCTGACCATTCCTCCAACCTTGCCAAGTCCTTCTCTTCCTTTCCACCCCACCTTGTGTATCAACTCTGCTGCAGATCTTTATGTCATCTGCAAAGAGACATACTATTCCTTCCAGTCTGTCTACAATGTTGCTTATAAAGACATTGAAGAGGACTGGTCCTAATACTGAACCCTGTGGTACACAACTGGTAACCCCTTCTTCAGAGTTGACTCCGTTTACTATTACCCTCTGTCCTGTTCTCCAGCCAGTTCTTTACCCAGGCTACCATCTTGGGACCCACTCCCAGGCTGGCTAACTTGTATATTAATCTTTTGTGTGGGACTGTGTCAAATGTCTTGCTAAATTCTAGGTAGGTCATGTCCACAGCCCCTCCCTGATCTACTACTTTGGTCACCCAGTCAAAGAACTCTATTAGGTTCATATGACATGACCTTCTTGCTGTGAATCCATGCTGCCTTGGGTCCTGTGCCCTCTGGCCTCTAGGTACTTGACAATTATTTCCTTCAGAAGTGATTCCATCATTTTCCCTATCACTGAGGTTAAACTAACAGGTCTGTAGTTTTGCTTCTGCCCTGCTCCCACTTTTGTGAAGTGTAATCACATCTGCCCTCCTCCAGTCCTCAGGTACCACCTCATTTTCCATGATTTGCTAAAGAATAGTCAGTGGCGTCACTAGTCTACCCTTAGTTCTTTTAGAATTCTGGGATGAATCACATCAGGTCCCATTGATTTGTCCACCTTCAGTTTTAATAGTTCTTTCAGAACCCTTTCTTCTGTGAATGGGCTAGTATCAACTCCGTATCCAGAGTTTTTCTATTGTTTGGTTTAGGTACCTCCCTCTACATTTGTGAATACTGAGCAAAACTATTTGTTTAGTATCTCTGCCTTTCACAGTCACCCTCTGCCCTCCCCTCCCTTTATTAAGCCTCACTATCCCTCCCTTTGTCTTCCTTGACTCCCTAAAGTACCTATAAAAGTTTTATCCCCTTCTTAACTGAGTTGGCTATCTTTTCCTCGGTTTGGGCCTTTGCTGTTCTGACTGCCTTCCCAGCTTACTTTTGCTTTAACTGTACAGTTCTCTGTGCTGGTCCTTCTGTGATTCCTTGTACTTTTGAATGCTTTCATTTTCTCTTGAACCTTCCCTGTCACCTTCTTTGAGAACCATAGCGGTTTCTTACATCGTTTGTTTTGTTTATTTGCTTCACACAAAGGCTTGTTGCCTCTGTGATGGCAGTTTTGATTATTCACCACTGTTCTTCCACCCTCCTTCCTGCCCATTTGCTAGTGCATTACTTAGGCACTCACCCATTTTGGCAAAGTAAGCCTCCTAAAGTCCAGTACTTTTGCCTTTGTATGGCTTGACTTTACTGCTGTGTTTATTGTGAATCATACTGTCCGATGGTCACTAGTTCCAAGATGGCTTCCCACTTCTACATCTGTTATCCTCGCTCCATCTCCATTTGAGAGTACCAGGTCTAAGACTGCTCCCTCTCGAGTGGGTTCCAATACTACTTGTCTAAGGCATGCCCCCTGTAGGGCATCTAGAATAACCCCACTCTTAGAAGTGTCTGCTGCAACTGCTCTCCAGTTAACATCTGGCATATTCAGATCCCCCATCAGCAATATCTCCTCTTTTCTGCCATTCTAATGATACTTTCTGTCATTTCCTTTTCCATTTCCTCCCTGAGATGTGGGTCTGTATACAACTCCTGTGCCAATTGTGGTGCCATTGTCTGTCTCCAAATTGACCCTCAGTGCTTCCTCGCCTTCCTGTTTACCCTTTTGTTCTGTTGCTTTGATTCCTTCCCTTATGTAGAGAGTTCTTCTCCTCCTCCTCTTTACCCTCCCTGCCCTCTGTTATATACCTCTATTAATGATCAGAGTCCATAATTGGCATCTTGATATACAATCAGATGTGACTTGAAAAATCTATAAATACTGAAAATAGTTTTGAGTTCTGAGGAAAACATATTTTTCATCAAGATGATTTAAAATAAAACAGTTATCTATTGTTGACTATCATGAACAGAAAGCATCCTGAAACTCATTCAAACCTCCAGTTATCTCAGTCTGTTCTTTTAATCTCTCTAGAATTAATTTTGAGAATATCTTTAAATTAATGTCCAATAAACTTATTGGGTGATACATCACTGGGTCAGCTAAACTTCCTTTTTATGTACCGTAATATAATCTGCCACTTTCCAATACTTACGATAACAATTTTCTGTAATGTATTTATTGCAAATACTAGTTAATGCCTTGCTTCAGATTCTTGCATTGCTCAGATAGATTTCTGCCAGTATTTTATTTATTCCTGGTGCTTTTAATTTTTAGTGTACTTATTGCTAATTATAATTCTTCTATACAAATAGGTCTAAAACTTTCCTTGTCAAATTCAATAACCATTGCTTGATTGTTCATCTTATTATCATAAAAGATATTTTCATAGTGTGCTATCCATTGATGTTCTCATATATATGTGTTCAACACTGAAAATTCGGCACTCACCACCACTTATAATACTGATTCCATCCATAAGGTACAAAAGGAGGACATTTATTACATAAAATAACAAAACACCCACCTGATGAGTTTCAGGTCCTGCCTGGACCCTTTCAAAGGCTAAGGCATGCAAAGTGCTGGTTCATTATATACAAGTGCAAACAGGTGTGGCATAATGACATCATTAATTGTTACTTTAATTTTATGCTAAATACCTTACACATTCAACATACGTAAAACAGCATAAATCACCACAGCATTCCTCGAGGTGAATTACAGAACACAAAATTCATTATCTAAACAAGTTATTCTACATAACAATGTTAAGAACTAGATATATAAAATCCAAAGGCAGAGAAAATTGGGGGTAATCAATACTAAAGGACATAAACACAGAGATCTCAGCAACAGTACTTTTAGAAAACAATCTAGGTAATGCCTAAAGAAAAAAAAGGAGAAAATAGGTGTGTGGGGAGAAGCTAAACAATAAATCTGGATTAACGGAAACCTCACTAATTTATTTACTATTTAATAAACATGGTTTAATTTTAAAACCTACATTTAAACCTGGAAATCTAGTTGCTTTTAAATTAATAATCCAAAAGGTTTCACATTTTAACACCAGATTGTTGTAGTTCTCCCTCTTGGGTTACAGTAGACTTTGCCAATTGCCATGTAGGAAAATTTGTGTAACTGTCCATCTTTTGTGTTCATTATATGCTGAGCTGTGGCATACGAATGCCACTTCTCTCTATGCCCTTTTGTGTTCTCCCACTTGAACTTTAAAGGGTCTAGTGGTTTCCCTATAAAGGCATGCCAAATACAGACTGCTAATTAAACCACCCTGCAGTACTGTAAGTATTGAGCTGACACATTGTATAGTTCTTACCAGAATTGACTGTACTGAAATGTTACTAACTGTTACAAACTTGCAATATACACAATTATTACACTTATAGCATCCTTCAGGTCTGGCTATCCATGTAGTGTTGTTAGTTATCTCCTGAAAATGGCTCTGTGTCAGAATATATTTTAAACTGCTAGCTCATTTATAGGATAACCTAGGTTTCTCTGCTGCAATGTCTTTGAGACTAGGTTCTGCTGCTAAAACCACCAATGTTTTCTAACAATTTCTGCAAATTTATTTACATGTGCTGAATAAGTGGTGACCACATTAAATTGTGGCTCTCTTTCTTGTTCTGTATTTCTAGTGTGTAGTAATACAATCCTAACAATATTGTCAGTAAATCTTCTGGCCTGTGTGACTTTCTGGCTGCTATAGCCTCTGGCAACAAATCTGTCCTGTAATTCGTCAGCTCTATTTTGATAGTTTTGGTCAGGACTGCAGTTCCTTCCCATTCTCAAAAATTCGCTGTTAGTGATATTGTGCATAACATGAGCTGGATGACAAATAGAGGCCATCAACACTGCATTTCCATCCACTGCTTTTCTCTGAAAGCATCAGTTTGTACCATTCCATCAGAATATTTACTTATATTCAAATCTAAATAAGGAATTTGTTCAGGACTGCATGTAAAGGTGAATCTCAGCTGGCTATTGGTGGAGTATAACAACTGAACAAATTCTTGTAACTCTATTTCTGAGCCATTCCATAAAAGGATGACATCATCAATGAAATGTCTGCACATCATTATTTTGGAAAAACAAGGGTTCTGTCTAGGGTCATACATATAATCTTTTCCCACCACCCTACATACAGATGCACTCGCACTTGATCTTTTGCTGAAGAACACTTTTAGGTTCCATTTTCTACATAAAAGTTTTTTAGAACAAAGGATAAAACAGCCACCACTGCAGGCCACAACTACAAGAACATACACCTCCCCAACAGCAACCCACTGCTCTGCCTCCACAACAGTATTACATGCAGCCCAGGTGGAGTCTACGTCTGACCAATCAAGGAGGAGCTTTTACCAGAACTAAGCATGAGGAGTATGTGAAGAGGAGATGCTGGAGGAAGCACCAACAATGGATACTACAACTACTGGCAGAAACATACAGTCAGAGACCCTACAGAGGACAGAGGAGGCAAGCAATTCTCCTTCTAATATACAGTGTTTTTCAGCACAAGACTGAGTGAGTGCATCTCAGAACACTGCATATGATGCCTTTAGACCCAATTTGACTTTCTATTCACCTTGTGTTCTGCAGTCAATGTGTTTAAACAACTTGTTGAACAGGAACTAGATTCTTTATTTGAATCTCTACCAGCACCCACTTTTGACAATTTAACCACAAAGAGAGACATTCTATGACAACATTACAGTAAAATGTTGACATTATAATCAAGCAAGTGGACAAAGGTGGGCGGTAGTGATATTGAAAATAGAGGATTACATAGCAGAGGCAGAGAGACAATTACAGGATGAACATTTCTATGTAAGACTGCATGCAGATCATATGTAGGATTTTAAATTCACCATGGATGAAGTGATGAATCAGGCTTTCCAACTTGGGAAAATTAGTAAAAAGTGCATGGTTTTTGATCACTGATTATCCAACCATGGCTACATTTTATATGTTGTCCAAGGTGCACAAAACTTTGAACAAACCACCAACGCCCAGTTGTGAGTTGCTTGGGTTCTTTAACTGAGCCATTGTCTCAATATTTAGACTCTTTTCTGTGACTAGGTGTTGAAAATTTGAAATCATATATGCGATACTAAGGACATCTTGAACATTGTAAATGGACTGTATTTGGGTGAAAATGTTTTCTAGTGACTTTATTTATTGAAACATTATACATTTATTTATTCATTTATTCATTACAAATCGGGTTTACAAGCTTTGTGTCAGAGACTCATTTACAAAAGGCACCTTGTTTTGGGGGATAGACATCAAGACAGCTATTACAGTGCAGATTAAAACAGAGGATAACATTACAGGTGCAGTAAAAAGAACATTTAACATAGTTACACTTAGGTTACATAATGTAGTAGTTTGTATGTTACTTAGGTTACATAATGTTACAAAATTGTGAGTTACACCCACAGATATAGTAGGTCCTCAGAGAAGTCAGCGGGTTGCATCCCTGTTTGGACCTAATAGAGAAGGAGTGGATCTGCGGGAGGGAGAGGCTGTCCAGTGGACGTTGTCAAGCCAGGGGCAGGTGTGTGCCACAGGTTACAACAGAGGTTAGTTGCACCAACAACAGCGGGTATTAAAGATATGGTTCCAAAGGGCTGTTTTGAATGAGCCAATTTTTGGCAAGTTGGAGCTGCAGCTAGGGAGGAAGTTGAACCAGGTGGGGGCTCGGTAGAGGAAAGATCTCTGGGCAACAGAGGTCTTGGTTCTGGGCACCTTGATAGTGGTCTTAGCAGAGCTAAGGATGGTGATGGATGATGATGATGACTGCTGTAGGGAGGTGGAGATTCCCCGGGAGAGTCCTAGCAGTGATTTCTTAGTGAGAAGGGAGGTCTGGTAGAGCAGTCACTCCTCAAAGTTGAGCAGATTGGTGGTAGTATAGGGAAGGCAGGTGTGAGTTTGGCTGGGGCATCGGTCAGGAGCCTACAGGCCTTATTGATGGAGAGTTGGATTTTGGAGAGGACAGTGTTGTCAGCTGTGGTGTAGATGGGCAAGCCATAGTCCATGAGGGACAAAACAGAGGAGGTGATGGCCAGCCTGAGGGCAACCAGAGGCAGGCAGTCCCTGTGCCACTATAGCAGGCCAATCCAAGAGTTAATGGCAGCTGACAGGGCATTAATGTGGGTGTGGAAGGAGAGGCAGTATCAAACATGATGCCTAGGTACTTGTATATGGTCACTTGTTCTAGTGGGTGCAGAGTGCTGGGAATAATCAAGAGGGGTATTTTTAGCTTTATTTTGGTAGTGGAAGAAGAGCATTGATCTGATTTTTTAGGTTAATGATCAGTCTACGGTCACTGAACCACCTTTCAGCTTGGTTGTAAGCTTGCTGGAGGGATAATTGGAGGGAGGTGGGATTGGGATGTGAGGCAAAGAGGACTGCATCATCAGTGTAGAGGAGCATTTTACCAGTGCATGAGCTAGGGAGGGTGTTGCGGTAAAGGCTAAAAAGTATTGGACCCAGGATGGAGCCTGAGGGACCCTGGAGTGAACGGGAAGAGTGATGGAGAGGAGCTGCTGATCTTGACATGCTGGGATCTAGCAGAGAGGTAGCCAGAGAACCAGAAAATGGGATCACCAGAGAGGCCACGCTGGTGGAGAGAGTCAAGTAGAAGAGGATGACAGACAGTGTAAAAGGCCTTGGAGAGGTCAATGAACACTGCTCCTGCAAGGCTGCCAGAGTTGAGAGCAGCATGCAGGAGTTGGGAGAATTCAAGGAGAGCCTTGGTTGTACTGTGTCCTGGTGGAAACCGTGCTGCTCTGAGCACATAATGTCATACTTGGTTAGGTATTCAGAGAGCTGGATCAACACCACTTTTCAAGGGCTTCAGAGAGTGGGGTAGGATGGAGATCAGCCAGTAATTGTTGGGGTGGACGGTCCCTACTCTTATGTATGGGTGTGATTTCAGCAGTTTCCAAGCACTTGGATACTGACCCAGACATAAAGACTGGTTTAGAAGGTCAGTCAGGGGACTAGGACTTCGTCCAAGACCATACAGAGGCTCCTGGAGTCGAGGGGTCACTGCTCGGGTTATTGCTGCCTAAAGCTTTTAGCAGGTGCAGCATGGCTTCTTGGGGGATAGGGTGTGCAAGTAGAATGGTGGGTGATGCAGGACCAGAGGAAGAGAGTTGGGGATTGGGTCAAAGATGCTGCTGGAGAGGACCGAGCTTAGGTCAGAGAAGGCAGTGTTAAGGCAATCAGCTATAAGGTGTGGATCTGTGGTGGGCGTGCCATTGAAGGAGAGCTGAGATGGTGGTAGGGTGGGACTTCCCATTTAGCTCTTTCATATTATCCCAGAAGGTCTGGGCTGAACCCCAAGTGGAAGTGAAGGTGGTCTGGTAGTGCTCTGCCTTGGCCCCTATTGCCCAAGTGCACTTATTGCATTCTGCATTGTAGGCCTGTCTATCAGATGCCTTTCCAGATTCTACAGCAATGTCCAGAGATTATCTTTGTTTTGAGCCTCTGGAGGAGGGTGTGGGTGATCCATGGGCATTGCATTTTAGGAGTGAATCCTGGTAAGGGGAGCAAAAGGTCACAAGCCTTACAGAAGGCATTTGTGAAGTGGTCAAGAGCTGAGTCAATGTCAGGGGCATGCTGGATAGTGGACCAGTCTAGCTGGGCTAGGTATTGTTTAATTTTCTGAGGCCACCAGGGCATAAATGGCAGTGTAGAGTGGCCTGGGATACTGGCTTCAGAGTGGAGGATGACCAGAGGCAGAGGACTGGGAGTGATCTCTAAGAGAGTTGGGGAGGACAGTGATATCCTGGATTTTTAGGGGCAGTTAGATATAACAACATCTAGGAGAGTGCTGGTGCCAGTAGAGTGGTTGAATCTGGTGGGCTGGGTGACTAACTGGGACATATCCAGGGCAGCAAAGGAGTCCCTTATATGGGAGGCAGTGGAGGCAAGCCAGTTAACATTGAGATCACATAGGATGACTTGCTCCACTTTGTGAGGGAGTGATGTGAGGTAGTCAATGAGGGACTGGACCACTTGGTTTTGATTCCTCAGGGTACATAGGAGACAGTGAGGAAGAGAGGGCCTCAGGTGGGGTCTGGTGTGATTTTTAAGGTGAGACTTGGGCTCCATAATCAAGTTAAGGATCTGGGAGTGCCTGACCTATAAGGAGTCCCGATAAGTAGTGCAACCACCACCACATTAGGCTACTTGGTCTTCCCTGTAGATGGTATATCCAGGGACGGTGATAGCAGAGTCAGGGGTGGATTTGGAGAGCCAAGACTCTACCAGTGCAATTATGTCAGGTTGATGTTGAATGACCCAGCACTGAGGACAGCAGATTTCTTTATGAGATTGCAAATGTTTAAGGATGCAAATCAGAGGCCAGTTGCAGTACAGGGTTTAGAAGGGTTGGAAGCATAGGTCCTGGGTTTGGGTGTACATTACCAGATAATAATAATAGCACTGGAATTATTCTGGTTAGTGGCCGGTGGTGATGGAGACCCTTGGGTTGACACCTAGCTGAGGACTTTACAATTGGGGTGCATGGGATAGATAAAGTGTGAAGGGTGGGAATGGCAGGGAGAGCTGGGTCCAGTTCGGGCCTTGGAGGGCTGAGGAGTGGGGTGTTGGCAGGATGGGGTGTTGGGGTCATGGGGTGTTGAGGGTGGGGAGGCCGAGTCACTGTAGGGCAGTCTGGGGATGAGGTGTCTAGTGTGGAGGAAAGGTGCTCTGGTCAGTGTGAGGTCTGTACGAAGAGGGTTAAGGAGAGCACACTTAGTAATGGAGTGTAGGTACCCATAGCAACCGAGCAGTAAATGAAGAGTGTCCAGGAGTAGTAGACAGTAAGGAGATGTAAAGCAGCTTTGGCACAGTTGAGGAAAACCCTCTAGTGGGCTAAGAGTATAAGCTGCAAATGGGAAAAACAGTATCAATCAGTAAAGAGGGAGGGTCAAAGACTGATGAATATTGATAGATTGACCACACAATAAGTGAAATGAGATAGGAACTGTATTGTGTTGGATTGGTAAGTGTGCTTATAACTGGGCCTTCTAATGGCTAAAAGATATCATCTGCTAATGGAAAAGAAAGCCTGTGCCTCCTGAAGGCTCCCTTGATGCAGCAGCTTTTACCTAAACACTAATGAAGATGCAAATAGACCTCCAGTAGAGTTTCTACTTAAGTTGCTAGAATTTGCTCTAACATTTAATTGCTTTGTTTTTAACAATGTGTATTACAAACAAGTGACAGAGACTGCAATGGGCAACATACATCAATCAATCAATCAATCAATCAATCAAGTCTGTATATCGCACCTTTCAAAATCAAGGCACTTTACACATTGTAAGCTACAATATTAAAATAGATATCAATTTTAAAACACACAGCAGTATAAATTATTTAAAATCTGTCTGGAAAAGCCAATGAAAATAAAATAAATTTTTAACATAGTTTTAAAACTACTGACGGTCAGGCATTCTCTTAACTGATGAGGTAGAGAATTTCAGGGTTGTGAATGAAAAAGCGTGAGCTCCAGAACTTTTAGGTGAATCCTGGGAATCTCTAGCAATCCCTCATTGGCAGATCAGAGAGGGGATTACGGGAGTAGGGAGTCAAGAGATCTTTCAGGTAGTCAGATTCCTGTTCATGTAGGGCTTTGAAGGTAAGCAAGCCTACCTTGTAGGTGATCCACCACTGAATTGGCAGCCAGTGCAGTTCATGCACAGGCATAATGTGGCTGGTCCTAGAAGTGCCAGTCAGCAGCCTGGCTGCAGCATTCTGCACTAGCTGCAAGTGGTGGATATCAACCCCAGATAGCCGAGGTAGAGGGCATTGCAGTAGTCAAGATGGTTAGTAATGAAGACATGGACCAATGTTGAGAGGTTATCTGGTGGAACTAGGTGTTTCACCGGGTGATATTCCTCAGATGGTAAATGAGGATTTAACCACAGCTGACACCTGAGATTTTAGGGTCAAGCTGTCATCAAAAATAATGCCCAGGTTATACACCCCGATCTGAGGTAGTGAGCTGGACACCATCAGCCATAGGCCTGACATGTTCCCAGCCTACAAATCCACCCCCAGGCAACTCGGGTCCACAACCAACAACTTAGTCTTATCCGATTCAGTCTCAGCCAAATCAAGCTCATCCAGTCTTTGATCTCGAGAGGCAACTATTTAGCATAGAGATCACATCAACCAGTCTGGGACAAAGGACATGTACAGCTGAGTATTATCTGCATAGCAGTGAAAACTCAAGCCGTATGCCTGATGATATCTCCCAATGGCAGCATATGCACTGTGAACAACATGGGTGCCAATATGGAGCCCTGCAGCACCTTGCAGGACAGGGGAAGGTGTCAGAAGAATAAATTCCAGTGACCACCCTGTGAGACCTGCCTATGAGAAATGATCAAAACCATTCGAGTACTGTACCTGACTGTCCACAAAGGATCCTCAGGGTCTTCAATAGCACCCCATGGTTCACAGTATCAAAGACTGCTGAGAGATCAAGAAGGACCAAGATGGTATGAGCCTTCGATCTCTAGCCATTAGGACATCATTTAGTACCGAACAAGGGCAGTCTCCATGCTATGCCTCTTCCTGAATCCAGACTGAAGAGCTTCATAGACATTGTGAGTTACAAGGTGATCATCCAGTTGCAACGCAACCACCTTCTCAGTAACATTCCCCACAAAGCGGGTTAGAGACAGGTCGGTAGTTAGCTGGATCGCCGATACAAGGAGGGTTTTTAAGGAGGGTCAAATGACTGCCTCCTTTCGGGTTCTGCAAAGACTCTCTCCAATGATCTCCATACAATTTCAGCTAGGATCAGGTAGATAACATCTACACACTCCACTAAAAGGAGGGTAGGGCCGATCCAAACTACAACAGGTTGAGCACAAAGTCTGGACAGTCTTCACAATGTCCATGAATTCTAGTCAGCTAACATCTGTCCAGACAGACTGGGTCCTCACCACCTCCCATCGACCTCTGCAACCCCTCATAGAGAGAGCTGGGCCAATTCCAGACTTGATGCTGGCAACCTTATCTGCAAAAACCAAGCTAGCTCATCACACTTAATTTGTAAAAGCTCTCCTGGACTGGAGATGGGTTGGACTGCACAATCTGTAAACAGTTCAGAAGAGTTGAGCAGGTCGATTCTGCACAGCAGAAATCTCCCTGGACAGGAACTCTGCCTTCTTATGGGTGATTTCTGATTGATAGCCCTTATAGTGTTCCATCAATCTAAGCCTGTCAGCATCCAGGCTGAACTTCCACCATGCTATCTCCAGCCTTCAATCAACCTGCCTCAACTTCTTCAAGGACCCATCATACCAAGGGTACCTTGGGCAAAGTGTGAGTGGTCGAACATTAACAAGAGCAGTCAAGTCCAAGGCATCTCCCACTTCCTTATTATAGGGTAGTACAAGGTCCCTGGACTTGTGCTTTCACCCAGCAATCCCAATAGGTTCAGAACTGCTGACAGACCATCTGGAGTAACTCCTCTTAAAGGGCAGTAATGGTCCATCTCTGAAGGTAGGTCCATTTGGGGGCCCCAAAACTGAACCCTATGGTGTGATGGTCAGACCAAAGGATGGGATCCACCCCAAGTTAGAGATCTCCATCCCCAGGAGGAACCACAGATCCAATGAGTAACCTCCTATATGGGTAGAGGAGGTAACTGCCTGTAAGGCTCAGCATTGTCATTAGCTGGAAGAGATTTTGACCAAACTGTGAATTTTCATCATCGGCCAGGCATTGAAGTCCCCAGATAAATTTATCTGGGAGACTTCAATACCATGTCGACAATGAAGAGCCACAATCTCCTGCAGGAATAAACCCCATCACCTGGTGGACGATAAATGAGGAGTATCCTGCAACCTTCACCCTCTCCCATGATACACTCAAAGGATCTGGTGGTCCCCACTGGAACATTCACAAGTCCCAGTTCAGTCTTCAAAAGATGGCTACACCCCTCCATGATCCAACCTCGGGGTTAATCACCAAGAACACAGCTGGAACTGCAGAAGCCAAAATAAGGCCAGCATTTTCATCCAGCCAGGTCTCCGTGATTCATGCCAGATCCACCGTTCAAGAGGATCAGCTATAATAGCTGTCTTGTTTTGATGAATATGGCATTACTTAACACCACCTAGGTTGGATGAGATGCTGAGGAAGACCTGGTATGGGAACAAGACAGGATTACTCCTGTCCTGCCAATTTCACCCCAGGGTGTCACCTGGTCCCTACCACCCAATTCACCCCACTTTCCATTCCTCATCAGGCCCAGTTCCCTGCCCCCTTCCTGTTCTCCTGGCAATCCCAAGGGATTGACAGCATTTGTAGGTCCTCCGCTGATAGATGAGTGCAGTCAAATGGTGAAATTCCTGAGCCTAATGGGGAATATTGTCTGACCATCTTTTGGCCTCCCCAGCACATTGTTAAAACAATAACTAACACATGCAAATTAACTTAATGTCACCAAAATCAAATAGTGTAATAACAAACCAAAAATAAATAAAATATCTAAAATTACACAAACTACATGAATGTAGCCAAAACAAATCAGTCACTATATAAAACTACAAATAATATATCCACTAGCCTTCAATAAAACAATAAAATAACAAAACAACCAAATAATTAACAATAAGTGAGTCAATATCAGGTGTAGTTCAGCAAATTGATCATATAATACCAAACATGAAGAGGTGGGCTCCACCCTACCCTAAAAGTACAAGGATTAAATGCTGTTCTCTCACCACAGCAAGTAAATCAGTAAAAATAAAATGGAAAAATCCAGAGGCCCCTCACGCCTCACCAGTCAAGCAGCCAGTACCAACTGAGCCCTCAAGTCACCAAAGCATTCCACCACTTCTTAGTCCAAATATTCCAGTACAGTTTCTTTCATTCCAGAAAGGAGGGACCCTAATAATCAACACCAGCGATGTAAAGTAGCCAGTCCAGCTAAAGCCCTGCAACCAGAACTGACTACAATCAGCCTAGCACAGACCCCTCCCCACTGAGTCAGGGCCCCAGAGCTAATGCATTCCCATGATAGTGCCACTCTGAAAAGCCCCAAGGTGGAAAAAACTGCACCTACCAGTGAGCTCTCACCCAACCTTCTTACTTCAGGAATGGTCAAGTCAGGTCACAGTCTCCAGCTCTAGTCACAGGCCTAAGTCAATTAGATAAATATTCCACTGAAGACAGTTTCAAAATGCCAAGATCAAATAGGCATACCACTTCAGTAATCATTTCCAGTCCACACAGGATATGAAAAATATGAGTCCTTGGCTGATATTCAATGCCAATCGAACAGTCAGGACCCCGGGCAAAGACAGTTTGCAGCTAGCTCAGCCGAGCCCTCACCTGAATCAGAGCCCTGAGACAGAGCAGTTCAACAACCACTCGGTACCTTTTTCAAAGAGGAGAAACTTGTGGCAGAGACTTGTATCATATACTCCACCCTAGGATTGAACAGGAGCTACTGCAGCCATTCTTGATAAGAAATGGGAATGGTCAAGCAGATGCCACAGGACTACCTTTTCACTGAAAGAGAAATTAATGCCATATGCGATTTCATCTCTCTCACTGAGATTGAGCTATAGTCCCTCAGGATACAAACATCTGGAATAAACAGGCCATTTAACACCAGAAGGGATCCACCTGGGTCTCAATAATGCTCCATCGAGGTATTACTTTAGAGCAGCTCCAGAAAATGTGCAAGACAGAACCCTCATCCTGTCCACATCTTGTGCAGGCAGAAGAGGATAACCTACCCATTTTGGCCAATTTCTTGGGGGTTAAATAATTATTTGGAATATTGAACTGAATAAGCCTCAGCCTGTCCTGGGCAATATGGTGGTACAAATCTTTCCAAATAGTTTGGCATTGAAGAGAACTCCAAGGAAAAGAGCATCCCAGGAGGGAGAGGATCCATCCAGATTAGGAAAATCTTAGAAAAAGAAGAAAATACAAATTTGCAAATGCATGCAGTTTCAAAACCATGTTGCTAATCAACGTAGTAGCTCAGAAGTTTTGATAGGCCAGATACCAGGCCCAAACCAACAAAGCAGAACATGCCTAAACTGGAATATCTTAAAAATTGTTGTGTTACCTACGTGAGGTAGTCCAGAATATCCTTAGATGATAATAAAGAGTCATCACGTAATAAATTACAAACTTTAACTCCAGCCAATTGGGCAACCAGTCCTCAGTAAAGAGCCAATCCCCAATCTTAAAATTAGGATTACAGTGGATAGGCTGCCTGGTATCCTTATTAGTTGGATATTTCAGTAAAGAACAAAACTAATAATATACACAATGAGTGGAACCTATGTCAGTGTCTCTCAGCCCCAAAGGTAGAGCCTTCAGGGGATGAAGAACATGGATGGCACTGAAAAACCAAACCTACGAATTAACTCCAGCTCTAGCTCCAACCAAATAGGGTATAAGAGAAGGCAGGGTCTTGGGGAGCAGAGCAAGTCACCTAAAGAGTTTGCTAAGATGACTGGACAAATAATAAAAGAAGGAAATGAGGGAGTCTGAGACCCCTAAATGTTTAGGGCAGCCACCTTTTATAAGTTCTTCTCAGAGCCTTGTTAGACCAAATAAAGTCAGCAATTATACCATGGACATGCTGGAATCAGGATAAAAGAAGCCAGAGGTTTAACAAGTTGAGAGGATAGAACAACTTAGGGAAAACATTCATTTTGATAACAATATTCCTCCCCATAAAGTCAGAGAGATGGTCTGCCATCTTTGTAGATTATCTTGGAGCATAACCACCAAGTCATCCAAATTAAGCTTGCCTATAAGGATGGCACTACTTAAAAGATACAGACCTAAGTATTTAATATGGCAGGAGCCCAAGTCATACCTAAGAAAGGATATCCACCTTAATAACTGTTGGTGTAAGAGGCATTACTTCAGATTTATTGATATTAATCTTATAATTAGAGAAAGAGCCAAATTCTTCTACAACTTGTAAAGCAGTTGAGACCAATGTCTGAGGGTGGGTGATGTGCAGTAAGATATCATCTGCATAAATAAACAATTGAAGGTTGTGAGAGCCCACCTCGATCCCAGTTAGACCTGGGCAGGACTTTATTTCCAAATTAAGGGCTCCAAGTATAAATTAAAAGAAGAGGAAAGGATACAACCCTGATAAGTGCCAGAAAATAAAGCAAAAGTGGATAAAATAACCCATTACAATAAATCCTGGCTCTCCAGCAGGAATAAAGGACCCTAACCCAATGGAGGAAGATCTGAGAAAAAGCACATTTTTGAGAGTTAAAAACATGAAATTCAAATCAACTCTGTTAAAAACTTTCTCTGCATCCAGGAGACAAGTGCAATAGGAATAACCGAGTCCCTGGATGCAGAGAAAATGTGATCGAGTTTCCTAAAATGATCTAGAGAGGAATGATTAGGCATGAATCCCACTTGTTCTTGACTTATGAGACCAGCCCAAACTGAGTTGATTCTTAAGTCTAGAATCTTTGTCAAAATCTTAACATCATATTTTAACAAAGAAATAGGCCTATGATTAAAGACCATGGCCCCTATGCACCTATTGGGGTGGGGGTACGGAGAATCAGTGCATACCCCACGCATAGCTGCACACCCATGGACATGTGTGCATCAGCAGCACTCACAACCACCAGTGACCTGTCCATGGATCAGCTCCCCAGTGCACAGGACTCTGCAGGGCAGCCAGGGGTGGGGACACAGACCTGGTCACACATTCAATCAGATGCTCAGACTGGGACACAGAGTGGATCCTCTATGTAGTGGGGCACATGTTGGCAGTGCACCCCATGGAAGACCTATGGCCAATGGCTGAGGTGGTGAGTGGAGGGCAATGCCTCTGGCCCTCCTGTAATGCGGTCACTGTGCTTGGGTTGGGGGGTCTGTTGGCAGTGTGGGGGACACAATATCCCACAACATGCCTGGGTGGACCAGGGTGGGGATGATCAGCGGTGCCATTCGGGGCAGCATCCATGGGCTGGTGCCTGTGTAAGTGTGGTGGTGGTGCACCAGGTAGATAGCCAGGTAGATGCCACACACCAATGTGTGCTGGGTGGCACAGTCACAGATCAATTTTAATATATATATATATACAGTATACATATATATATATATATATATATATATACATATTCTAGTACTGCAGCTGGTGTTAAGTATCTAGAATAAAACCTAGGTTTAGTCACTTCCATGTCACAGTAATTGTTATTAATTGGGTGGCATTTTTATTAGATAAATCATTAGTAGTATATCTTGTTAGAGCAGTAAAAAGTGTTACATTTTTGTGCTATCATAAGGGTTCAGTCGTTACACCAGCTGTAGTGTTTAAGCATTATACCTTGGATGTACATTTTTTCCTAGAAGCTCATTTACTAAATCCCATTTGACTAACGTATCTCTGCCCATAAATTGCTGTTGTTTTTCAATTTAATATTCTTTCTTATGTTCCCTAACCAGCATTTTACACTTATTAGAGTAGTGTTATATGCAATTTGAGAATTAATATCCTGAGTCTTCCTGAACCTTTTCCATTTGTTGTCTCTATCCATATCTGTTCCAATAATTCTGATGTAACCCATTGGTGCTTATAGCCTCAAATTCTCATTTTCCTACTTGGTACATAGATGTTACAAATGTTCAGGAAAATAGAGCAGAAACTCTCTAATGCCCTATTTACACCAGTTACTTGCTTCAAATGTTTCCAATCTAGGTTTAATAAAGCAGTTCAAAATTAAGCCAAATCCATTTTTGGAATTTCTTGTAATTATGAATATGGAGGGAACCTTTTGTTTTGTGCTCCAATAACAATAGACTGGGCTATGGTCACTGACCCCATGTACTAGAATGCCAGACTGGACAATCCTGGTTGTGTTCGCAACCATAACTCAATCAGGCAGTGTGAAATGTTCATTTTTAGGTGTATTCTGGTAGGGACATCAATAATTTGGTAAGTCTAGAACTAACAACCATTTCCCTAAATTTTAATGTATTTTTACCCAGCCAATCAATATTCATATCAGCCAATACTATTATCTCCCTATTGTTGGGCAAAAATCCTCATACACTTGTACCAATTTTAGGCCCTCCCTCCTGCTGGTCCAGTGGTGCATACATCACCATAAGGGACAGTATTTTTCTTTCCTAAAATTAGTGAAAGGGCCAAAAGTCCCAGGGTGTAGAAAATATAAAGGACATATCCTCTGTAACATTCAAATGATCCCTCAAAAAAATAAGCACCCTCCTCCTCTTTTAGTCAATCTGTTGCTCCTAGAAACATTGTATCCCTCCATTCTAATCATGTTAGGGGAGTTTTTCAGTCAGTCATGTCTCAGTAGTGTAATTACCCAGATTGTTTGCTCGTTACCCACACATTAAAACTATCCCATTCAGCTAACAAGCTCTGTACATTCAAATGAGTGATGTTGATAGTGTGTTTTGATAGAGCATTTAATGTGTTATCTCTTTGTTGTCCTGGATTTGGGTGTACTGAGACAGACATCAAAAGTAATAGAATTAAATTCCTGCACATTAATGAGAATTGCTAATTGATTCAGTAGTGACCAACACAGTATGTGAAAAAAATTGTCTAGTTAATGTAAGAATGCTACATAACTTTCCCATCCACTGAGGTTTTTAGTCGCTCATTACTAACTTGTGCCCAATATAGTGCTTAATGTTGTAAAACATAGAAATGATCTGTAAAACCCTTTATCACTAAGAGAAAGGACAATGTGCTCAGTGATATAGATGTTTCAGTTGTACAAACCCTATAGTCATTAGTTGGGCCAAATGTAGGAATTACTCCGGGTGTTGCAAAAGATCTAATAAAATCACAAAAAGCAACACGTTTAGTCTAACAGTGGGGAAACACCAGTCCTCAATCGATCAGTTCTTAATTCAACTGCAGCAATACAAACGATCACTAATAGTCATTAAATCCTGGTTAGGTGAAAGATTACCAACTCTTCTACCCACCACAACAAGGTTGACCAGCAAGAGTTTTCGAATAAGCTGCAGCAAGTCAAGTTCAAGGTCTTTATAGTGGAGACTGCCATGCATCCACCTGGCTATGAAATGTTCAGAACTGACTCACTTCTGCCACAGAAAGAGTCCGTTCAATGTATGTACTCAGTTTTTCTAAGGAAGGATCCCAGATGACCGAACTCACCTCTGCCTTACTGTTTCTCCAGGTCTATACAAATATTAAATAATTCTAAAACCTCTGTGCTATAGTTATAAAAACTTTAACGGGACTTCTCTTCTTCATGCATCACTGTACCCTATATGCGGCAGTGGGGTGGATGTCACTAAAGTTCAGGTGCCACAGAAATGCCACCTCTGAACCTATAGAGCTATCACTAATAAGCTGCCTCACTATATCTCCTGCTGTCTTCCCCTGAGTGTAATCAGGAATTATGCTGTAAGATGTTACTCAGTTATAACACTTAAAGTACCCAAAGCAAAATCCCGATTTGGCAGGGCAGCTATACGCCTGTGCTGCCTACCTTATGGAACAATCTGCAAAAACTCTCAAATTAAGCACTCTAATCTGTTTAAATGCCTTCAAGACACTATATTTCCATACAATCAGAGAAGCGTGTAACTGCTTCCTCCACTCAGATCCAGTACTGGTGCTTGCACTGGTATACAGCCCGCCTAGACCCAACTTTAAGTACTGACCCCCAGATGCTCCTCCCAAGCCTAAATGTCCTATCTTCCATATCCCTTGACTTATTAACTCTATGCCCTACTGTCTTCTAAGTTTTCATACATCGGATAGGACCTCATTACCTCTGGGTTGTGACAACCTCCCTGCCTCGTATTTTATATCACACAACCCAGGCCCACACACTCATTTCCTCCATCCCCATCTCGCATCCCATTTTCCCAGCTCTGATCTGTGCACTGTGCCCTCCTAGCCTTTTCCCCTACCTCCTCCCTTCCCTACCTCCACCTCTACCTTGTGTATCTTTTGCAACAACCTATATAACCTGCCTTATAACTGTCTGTAGACACTTCTGTGTATGTAGATACCCTGCAATCTGTACAATGTCTGTATAATTCTATGTACATATGTACAGAGGATCATGCTCAACAATATAAAGAAAACAGAAAAAGTTAGTTGCCCCCACTATGGAAGGGCTTTAAGCCCGAGGTTTGATGGGCAGAGCAACAACATCACTCCCCAATCGGGCTTAAAAGGTCACACATCCTGGATTCATTTTTGTTGCAGCTGGAGGTGCCACTCTGCATTGCCCTTGTTCACCTGTATTCTCCTCTCCTTGCAGCACCTCTGGCCGCTGGCTTGCTTTCCTGCCCGTGTGCTTTTCTCCCTTGTTCATGGCAGCCCTCCATCGTCCACGTAGGCTCCCTCACAGCTGCTGTTTGGCTGCTGTCCTCTACTTCTCCCTTCCCCGCTTCCCCTGTCACTGCTCCGTGCAGCACTGCATGAATTTTCTCTGCCGCTCCTTGCCTGCTCTGTGGCTCCATTCCTTGCCGCATAGCAGCCATGCCCTTGTTCCCTGTGAATCTTCCCAGCTCCTTTCAGAGGGCACTGCTCCAGCTCTGTAGCTGGCTCACTCTTTCCTTCTGGCAGCCGCTTATGCTCCGCTCTTGTTTCGGTCTTCACCCACCTGGCTTGCCAGTTGCTCTCTCGGCAGTCCTGACTGCTCCGCTTTGTTTTCATTGCTCCATTTCTTTTCACAGCCTCCGGCCACTTGTCCACTGCCCTCCTTACCTGTCTGACCTGCTGGTTCTGCTGGGACTTGTCCACCACGGTGAGTGTTATTGTTCATCATTTGTTTCTCCATGACCTGCCGGTTGCATTTTCCCAGACTGCCTGCTGCATTGTTCCCCTTGACTGCAGGAATTCCTTGTTGCATGCCTGAATTGCCTAGACCTGTGACTAGCACTTCTCACATGAGATACATAACTCCTGCTTTTTCAAATTTGGATGCCGCTGCCTGGCAGTTTGATTTTTCATGCCCCTTTATGAATGCTGACTTGTTCCCCATCTTGAGAATCTCCCCATGGGATTCCTTTGTGAATTTTTTGGGATTCTCTAATATGTGCACATACAGTCTTCTTTTCTTTGCATTTCTAACATATCCTTTCTGATCTTTATGGCACCCGCCATTTCCCCATGCCTTTCCTTGACCTGCTCCTTATCCTGCCATTCCTCTGATCATATGTTGTCCTCTAATTTGAGCTAGCAAAGCATGTTTACAATGTATGTATTGCAAGGTCTCCTCCATCACCTCCTCCTTTTCTGTTTTGCTTCCAGTGTCTACCTGCTCCCATTGCTCTCTCATGCTTGGCCGTCTCTAGCTGCCTCCATCTGACCCTGCCTTCCTCATCCGAATCAATTTACTGCACTTCTCATTCCATACTTCTTAATCCACTGCAGGCCCTCTTAGGTCCCTGATAGCTCACCTCAGCTACACATCTTTCATTCGCTCTCTTGGTATACCTCAGCTGACTTTGTCTGGCCTGCCATCAGTATTTCTTTTGGGACTGCCTATCATGACTCATATGCTGCCTTGTTCAATCTTCCTTTCTGACTCCTTCCTTTGTTTCTCCCTCTAGTGGGTTCTCTCCTCCTTCTTTGTCCAGTACCTTCTTTATGGGTTTCCCCTATCCTGCATCTGGCTACCTATCATTAATTATATGCCACCTCATCGACCTGCACCCTCATGCCGCACGTATCGGGTTAATGACTCCAGTCCTCATTCACCACTTATTATTTCATACCAGCCATCAAGGATTTACTCCAATCATGGCTTCGCTCCATCATCACCCATCCATCTTCAGCAATCAAGGATTTGCTCCAGTCCTGGCTTCCATCTCCCTCATGCTTCCATCTCTCATCCTGAACCTCGATTCTACTCTATCTCCACAAGCGCCAAGCCTTCCTGTCCATTGCTCTTTGCTGTGGGCTGGCTGGAGCTCTCCACCATAGTTCAAGTTCCTTTTCAGGTTAATTTCCAATCTACCTCCTTTCGAGGAGCATACTTATTCACATCACTCTAAACATTTCCAAGTCTTCCACCTTTCAAGGAGTCTACTTAGTCACATTGCTCTATCGAGCATATTGCCATTGTCCATGTTAGCATGCCTCATTGGCCTCAGAGTCTACTTACTCACATCAATCAATAGCATGCCTTATCAGCCTCAGCATCTACCCACTCGCATTGCTCAATCAGGCTTACTTCTGATTGGGTCCTATGCTACTCGTCAACATGCCACTCTCCTGTGGTGATCATCATCATCAGTCTATATTGTTGCTTCCTGTTCTTTCTTCGATCTGTGATTTCTTTGGGGTTTTCCCCTATCCTGTCTTCATCTTCCCTACTCATATCCTTTTCCTTAACAAATCCTTCTTTTAGTGACATACATCCTCAAATCAACGTCGTCAGTCTGGAGGGAAGGCGACCTAGTCCTTGATCCCCAGAGGTTTCCTCCTCAAGGGGTTTTCTCTCCTCCTTGCCAATGGTCATAATACTAGTGAGAATTACTGCTTTCTTAGGTTAGTTAGTTAGGTTCCACTTTTGGATGGAGGGTGATGGTAGTTCTGGCTTTTTCCTCTCTCATTGGAGGTCAGCCCTTATCTTTTCTCAAATTCATTTATTCATCATCCTCACCTCTTCAATGCTCAACACCTTTAGGTATTCTTTTGGGCTTCTTCCTGACCTACCTTTAACCAACTAATCATTCCTGCAGCACCTGTGGGGGACCCTCCTCTAGGGTTCCTTGCATCGTACCCCACGGACTGGTATATCCCATGGATTGAGAGGTGGAAAGCCACAAAGTAAATCAAGTTACACAAGCATCTCATATCTCATCCAGTTGTTAAGCACATCAAACAATAGTTTGAAGATAAAATGTCTAATAAATATGGTGCAATAATATTACACAAAGAATTAATAAAAATACTAAATATTAAGTTAATTATATTAAAAATATTAAAATAGCCTGCCGGTGGTGCAGAGGGCTGAGGCACTGGTGCCTTACTTCACACCACACCAGTGACCTGGGTTCAGGAGACGGACTCAGGCACCAGAGAGTCAGCAGGGAAGGAGTAGTATTGAGCATCTGGAGGACTGCTCTCCTCTCCTCTCCTGGGGTGGGCTGGGGACTGGCATCACTCTGCAGTGGCCCCAATGGAGACCAGGGAAGCTCAGAGACAGCGCGACTGAGGGAAATCGGAGGAAAAATGAAATGGTGTCTCCTCCTGCTGGATGACAGCCACCGGACCAGTGCCCCTTGGGATCCGTGGCAGCCAACCCGACCACAGTAGCACCCAGGTCCAATGCCTAGGCCGATAGGCCATTTCTCCTGGAAGAGGAGGACCCACCCGATGCAAGGGTTATGTCAGGTACACTGTGGTGGCTGTAATGTGGGGTCAAGTCAGTGGTGGAACTGAGCAAGAGGTGAGTGTCCTTGGCAATTGGCCTGAAGGAGTGGTAGGAGAGTCGAGGGAGATAAACACAGTATTTAGCAGTTTTGTTATTGAACTTGTTACTTGCACCCGGAGTTTTTATGGATTTCCTCCTATATGGTACTTTTCTGGCAACACAGTTTTCTCATGATACTGAATCCAAGGAGTGCACAAGTTTAAAAGTCCAAAATTCAAGATTGGTCTAGTTTAAGGCAAGAAAACAAGCACCATTCATCTCTGCAAGATGAGGTTTCAGTATAATATAGGCTGGAGATTCCATTAGTACCAGATGGAAAGATTTGGAAAAAACAGTACATAGCCAGTCCTTGCTCAGCTTCCAACAATAGAGAGATTATCTGTTGAAAAACAGGGCTCTTCCAGGTAGTTGTTCCTAAATGTGCTATGCAGGAATGTGTGAATTTGAGGTTTCCTTCTCTTATATCCTCACAAAATCCACAGTCACTTAAAACAAAGAAAAAAGAGATCATAAAGTGGAGCATAATTTATGAAAATAACACTTATTCTATTACCTCACACTACCATATCTAAATAATAGCACTGTGTAGATTTTATAAAATTTCTAAAAGAAAAGAGCAGTATCTAAAAGTATACAAAAGTTACTGATGCCAGATAGTTAGGCATCTGTCTAACCTTATGTTACTATCAAAAGCTTTATAAAATCCTAGGTGGAATTTATTTACTGCTGCGCTCTTTTCCCAGATGCACATATCAGTTAGGTGCTGCAGATGCAATCACAGTGAAATGTAAACCTGGGGATTAAGCTCTCAGATTAAAGAAATTGCCTCTTAAAATGGGGAGCTTGAAGTTACAACAAGCTGAGACATTGAAACTCTTTCCCAGAAAAAACATTATGCTTTCTACTTTCCCAATGAGGCAAACAAAAGGCCAAAGAAAGCAAAGCTAGCTAGGCTTTTCTCTGAGGCAAGTGGCAAAAGCATAAAAGACGAAGTCAGTCGGCTCAAGTAGTCAGCCAAAATGTCCCATCTACCCCAAATGCAAGCACTTGCTTATATGGCTCTTGATCACTGACTCTTCCCAGGCCGACTTTGAACAGCCTGCTAGCAGTGAAGTGTGTCATAGGCCTCTGTGCCTCCATCTCACAGGATTGGAGTCCTTTGCAGTGGAAGGAGCTGACTGTTATGTCTAGAGGAAAACATAGAGGATTCTAGGAGAACAAACAGGCTAGGACTCTCCACTGGAAACTACCATCTCCCATTCTCAATGCATTTTATCTGCAATATTTTGTGCTTTGTAACCTAGTTGTGTGCTTTGGATATTACCTCTTGTGTTATTTGGGGAGCACTTTGTTCCATAGACCTTGGGGTGATAGGTAGCAGTCCTGTGTATAGTACTCCAAAGCTTTAGTCATCTTTTTGCTCCATGGTCACTTTTTTCCTATTTTATATATTTTTAGGATAAATATTGTTCTAAAATCTTTTTAAACTTTAAAACATTCCATAAGTACATTTCTGGAAATGAAACAGTATTTGTATAGACTATTACATCTCTGATAAGATGTGAAGAGGCTTCAGGATGTACCAGAGATAGCTAAAAGAACCAGGAGAAATGGGTTATAAAATAGAAATCTAAACTGCATCTATGAAGATATATATACCAGTTGTCCCGATTCCCCTTTTCCCTCACAAAAGACAGAGACCATTGTTTGTTGTTGTGCTCAGATTGGCAATTAATTTATTTCTATTCAGAAATCCATATTCCATTTCTCATTTCTTTATTATCATATTTCCATAATTTTCATTTATTTCCATCCATATATCACCCTCTGATTATCCATCCTCCAGGCGAAAACCTGGGTGCCTTCTTCTTCGCCTTTTCTGTTTGGTAACGGTGAAAACTGAGACTGCTTTCTCCTTCATCTTCTTCCTCCTCTTGTGTTATTCCTTTTTCTTCCCCTTCTGTCCCCCCTTTTCTCCCTGCCATCAACCTTGGCAGTCCATAGCCATATTATCATCTGCCATCCATTTTTGGCAGTCCCAAAGCATTTTATCACCTGCCATCCACCTTTGGCAGTCCATAACCATATTATCACCTGCCATCTACCTTTGGCAGTCCATAACCATATTATCACCTGCCATTCACCTTTGCAGTCCACTGTCCTACCGGATGCATCTGTCATCCACCTTGACAGACCCACCATACAACCCCAAATTGATTGTCTTTCCTCGTACTCTGTCTAGTAGGTGGGTGGGAGGAATCAAACTCCAGCAAAAAGTGGCTGAGGCCCCTTGTGCTGTCCCTTATGTACCTCCTTCTCCTCCCCTTCCTGCTACCTGCCCATTGTTCTGGCTCTTGGCCCTCCCCTTCCTTCTCCCTCCCCTTCTGAGCACAACCATTCCCTAAGAGGAAGGGTGCACCAGGACAACATGGTCTGCCCCTTTAAAGGGCAACTCCATTGTCCCCGGATTACCCCTTTTCCTCACAAAAGACAGAGATCATTGTTTGTTGTTGTGCTCAGATTGGCAATTAATTTATTTATATTCATAAATCCATATTCCATTTGCTCATTTCTCAATTATCATATTTCCATAATTTTCATTTATTTCCATCCATATATCACTCTCTGATTATCCAACCCCAGGCTAAAACCTGTGCCTTCTTCTTCTTCTCCTTTTCTGTTAGGTAACGTGAAAACCAAGACCGCTTTCTCCTTCATCTTCTTCCTCCTCTTGTGTTATTCCTTTTTCTCCCCCTCCTGCCCCCTTTTCACTCACTAGCCAGTCTCCAGCTAGCGTTGGATGACTGGCTTCCCCACAACTTAGGGTATCACTCTCCTTACCTCAAGGATGATACTTCCTTCCTTTTTTTTTTATATACCAGTTTTTGTCTGTTTCTCCATTCCTCTATGAAACCCATTGTTTCCTCATTGAACATGTCTATTGCTATATCTGACAAGTGTACCCCATCTGACCTGTAGAAGTCATCCACCCATTCTTCTCTCCCTGCAGTATCACCTGTCCTCCCATCTGCCTTATCAATGTCCCCACCCTTCTATTCATCTTTCTCATGGCCTCTCCACCGCCCTGTGGCTGTGTTCCTGTCTCCATACCCTTTGTAGTATCATATCTGACCAAGCAAGGCATTCTTGAGGACACCACTGTCTTATTGCCACTAGGTCCCTCTTTATCTGTAAATATGTGTGCACCCATGCTCTGCCTGCCACGTCGTTGCCCCTAGGTGTATAATGATTAGGTCTGGACTGGGCCGATGTCCCTTGAGTTCTTTCAAAGTGGGCAGAGCAGTGCCCATCTCATCCCGTAGGCCTTGCCATACCAACCTACACTGTCTTACATCCTGGTACAATTGTTTTCCCCAGCTTTTTCTCTGATCTCTTACCAGCCCAGTAAATATAGGAATGGCCGCAGATCCAGACTTCTGTGCTCCTCCTCTACCTATGGGGTAAAGAAAATTAATTAATTTACACATACTCAGTGCCCTCATTGTATTATCCCCCACCTTCTTTTTCTTGTGTCCTGTGCTCCCCATAGGAGCACCATAATTCCATCTTCTTTTCCCTTTCTTCTTATTTTTTTGAAAACCACACTGCTCCTTCCACTCTCCTTTTTTTTTTTTTTTTTTTTACTGGTGTTCTGATGTATCTTTTATTACTGGCTGACTGCCAGCGCCCTTTCCAAAATGTCCTTCACGGGTTCACCCATTGCTGCCCACTGTGAGGCAGCCCCAATCCATAGGGAATGGGATGAGTAATTAGCTGGGTCCTCCCCAGGAAGCATGCCCTTTTTCAGCACTGCTGTAATTTGATAGCGGTGACCCTTTTTAATCACCATGTACAAATAGCTCCCCTGTCCTGGTCACCTGCTCTCAGGCAAAACCCACAGGGCCTGCACTGGGCATATCACAATCTCTGACCACCCTTTAGTGTTACCATGCACCCTACCTTTTTGGTCCACCTTGACCTCCTTAGCTTGATCCATATTTCTCTATCCCCAACTCACATCCTCCTTTCCACACCTCCTTCCTTGTCATCTTTCCATGGCCTACCACTTCACTCACTCATAGCCCTGCAAACATTATCACATAAATTGTGTGAAATAGCTGGGCCTCCCCTTGAGCTGCATATTGCGAGCACCTCTTTAGCTTTATTAGCCACTGCTCACCTATTGGCCTCCTATTATCCCCTGGCCTTGTTTCAACCTGCCCCATCCCTGCATCATTCTCCTGATGAGCATTGATTTTGTTGGTCATTCCATCCTTTTAGGCTGCAGATCTCACTGATCCCTGCAAGATAAACCCCATTGTGGCGTGAGCAGTCCTTTCTGCTATTGTTCCACTGTGAACATTCCCAACTGTTCCTCAGAGAGTGGCCCCTTACCTCCATCTGGTGTTCTGTCCTGAATGTTTGAAAAACCTCCAGGCCCCATCGAGGCCCTCAGAGTCTGAGGCACCCATGAGCTGTGAAACAGCAGTTCTGCTCCTTCTTGCCAACGCCCCAGATGTTCGCTGGTATGGGCGTTTTGTTCTTCTGCTGCTGGTGCCAGCTTCGGAAATGGTCCAGCTGCAGACGGGAAAGGCTGTCAGCCAGGGTATTGTGTACCCTTCTATGTGTTTTGCTCTGAAAGACATGTTCAGCTGCAAAGCCCTTAAAACTAACTGTCATACTACCTGCATGACTGTATCCGTCCTGGCTCCTTGTTGTTTAGTACATCAACCACCACTCTATTGTCACACCAAAATGTCACCTTCTGATCCTGTAATTCCTCCTCCAAACCAAAGTGCATGCCCATATGGGCATGATCTCCAGTAGTGTTATATCTCTCATTTTCCTGTCCTCACCCAACTGGCCAGCCATGGTTCTGCAAACCACCTGCCCCTCAGGTAACCCCCATGCCCAGCCCTCCAGCCGCATCTGTAGAGGTCAAGGTCTGTGTTGACAGCCACTCCTCCTGCCAGAACAAACACCCATTGTAATCCTTCAAGAATTCTTCCCATATACTAAAATCCTCACTGTCACCTTGAGTCAGATCAACCCAGTGATGTGGTCTGGTGACCCCTGCTGTAGCTCTGGTTAACCTCCTTGTGAATGCCCTTCCTGGTCCTATGGCCCTGCATGCAAAGTTCAGGTGCCCCAGTACCTGCTGGACCAATTTTAGTTGTACCCGTCTCCTGCTGGCATGTGCCGGATTAGTTCTTTCAACCTCCTTACTTTTTGTCCGGTAACCTAAACACTTCGCTCGTGGCATCTATCTCTATCCCGAGGAATTCCATAACCTTGCTTGGCCCTTCTGTTTTTTCTGGTGCCAATGGGATCCCCAGCTCCCGGCACAATTCCTGAAACTTACCCAGCATTCTCTGTGTCTCCTTTCGCCATTCCCAATGAGAGAAAATCATCCAGGTAATGGATGACTGACCTATAACCCATTTTTTCTTCGAATATCCACTGCAAACATGTGCTGCGCCTCAAATGTAGCACATGCTGTGGAACACCATTGGCATTGCTTTGTCGAAATAATACTGTCCCTCACTTTTAAAACCCAAGAGATCCCAGTCTTCCTCCTGACTGGAAGCAGTCTGAAGGCGGACTCAATGTCCGTTTTGCCATCCATGCATCCCCTGTGGCTCGATTATCCGGACTCATCCTCTAGTGTAGCGTCGTCACCCTACTATGTTTCTCACTGGTAAAGTCCCTTCTTGTTTCTTGGGTACCAAGCCCAAAGCGATATCCACATGTTTTCCAATGGAGGGTGTCAAATGGGCCCTCCACCCTGCCTGCTGCTTTCTCTTTCTCAATCTTCTGCCTTAGCATTTCCTCTTTCCCTTTTATAGACCCCAGGTTGCTTGCCTCCTTGCTTGCCTGGGTCCCTAGACTACAATGAAAACCCTGTGTTAAAACCACTTAAAATCATATCCCGCTGCTCATGTCCAGATATCTGTCCAGGCAAACTGTCCATGCTGCTAGGTTGATGGGGTTCTGGCCATACAAAATGCTCTTGTTGTGCCACCTGTCCCCCTCCTGACCCCTCCCTTCCCTCCTGTCTAACCTTCCTTGCTTCAGTGGTTCTGACCCCCACTCCCATTCCCCTGCCCCACCCTCCCTTGTTCCATGTTTGCCCTTAAACCCCTGGCCATCCAAAAAACTGTTGGCCTTATCCTTGCCCCCCATGCCCTTGTGCTCCCTGTATCCCTGTTGTTCTGCACTTGCTTACTGGGTGCCCCTCCATTTTGAACAGGTATGTCAAAATGGCACAGGCCACAAGCAGAAAGCCCTGTTATAAGCCCAGCAGCCTCTCTGTGGTGTAAACCCTTTCTGCCCACCCACCCTAGGTTGTGGACTGATCTGTTATGCAATCCATCCATAAGTCTATTTGCTTGGTGTCCCATCTTACATCCCGAATGTTGCCATTCTCTGCCGAAAAATTCATCGTAGTATATCCATCCTACCCCACCTTTTGCTTTTGCTCTCTCGTATTATCAATGAATAGGTAATGAGTGGGATGCCTAGCTCCGGCCTCTTTTCCAGAATGATGGCTGAAAAGTGGCAAAACCTATAAACCACCGTCCCAAGTCTTCCTTTCGTGAACTTGTCATCCTCTTTTTTCCTAAGAGCACTATGGCAGCTGCCATCTCACTCTTACCTATGCTCTCAGTTTCTTCATATTTTGCCACCCTCCCAGCTCACCAAAGCAAATATATCCACATATTCCCTCACATGTGCCAATGGCATGTGTTCACCTATTCTCATCCCGCACACCTATCTCTCTTGTACCTTTTCCCTCCTTTCCATTCCCTTTACAGTGTCTCCTGGTACCTCTTTTCTTGTCCTAATTTCCATGAGCAGATTCCATCTGCCCCAGCTCCCTTGTCCCCAGGGCCACCACAATTTGCCCTATATATTCTTTTATACTATCCCCACACGTTGGATGTGTTACCTGTAACCTTGTCCTGGCCAAGCTGCCTGGAGTCCTCAAAGGTCCTTGCTTCTTCCTGTGATTGAGATGGAGGTGGAGGGTGAGCTACTGGGGTCTATGGGCAGGACCTCCTGTCCTGGGCTTCATGTCCAGGTTCCATGGGAGATTCCCTTTGATCTGGGGTGAGTACTGGCATCACCGGGTCCACCGGCTGCGTGGGTACTGGATCGACTGCCTTTGTGGGTCCCGCTATCACCAGTGCTACCCTAGCAGGACTGTGTAGCCCTTCAGCTGGCCTCTTCTCCTTGCCGCCTCTTTCCATACCCCTTTCTCTTCTCCCTGGCCTCCCGGTTCCTCCCCTTCACCAGTTCCCACATTTTGCTTGCTTTTCTGCCAATTCAATTATAGCCTTGTAGGCAGCTTCCTATGATGGCCTGCTCCTCTTGGGTGCCATGTCCGTCTTATCTTTCCTCTGTAGAAGACAACTATAGGAAAAGAAAAGACAAGTTATTCATATCTCTGTACCTCCCGTGCATCTTCCTCCTGTTAATCGCACTCCCCATCATGCAAACCAGACCGGCCCAACCATAAAAGAAGGGAAAACAGGGTTAATTGCATATTGTACCTGTTTTAGTGCCCTCCTCTGTCACCCGCACCACACATCCTATAAACCACAAACCAGGCCCCATAAAGGCCGCTGTCTTACTTGCCAGGTCACCCAGTCCCCTGACTGCTCCCAGCCATGCCCATTTCGGGAGGCCCGACACTCCTGGCCCCTCTCTCCCTTATGTCTCTTCCTCAGGCCCTTTAGACCTTCTGCTGTGTGCTCCCCTCCAACACCTGTTTCTTTCTGGAAAAATTCTCCTGTCTGGGCTGGCCAAGGGCCATGCCGCCAACCTCCCACCATAGCTCCCCTGCGGTGGTCTCGCCACGTGGTCACCTTTTCCTTCATTCATGCCTCTGCATGAAAAGGGGAAGAAAGGCCCAAACACAGCAAACCCCCGATGGGTGGGGCCTAGCTTACAAATGCGGTCACCTCTCGGCGTGTGACATCACCGTGAGGTCCCCAGTCTCCCTGTCTCTCTTTCCGATCAGGGCCTCCACCAGGACCCTGCTCTCCACCCAGTCCACCTCACAGGGCCTCCAAAACATGAGAATAAACAAAAACAGCCCGAGTACCCGGGCGCATTTTCCCGACACCTCCGTGGCGTGTGAAGTCACACCACATGGCCCCCACATAGCACGTGCGTTTCCCTGCTTCAGAGGCCTCTCTCAGGCTCATTATTCATGCTTACATCCAAGTGAAAAGGAAAAACCTCATACCAAACCAAGCCCCCAAAACCATCCGTCTGCATCAAACTTGGGCCTTTTTCCTCCAGCAATGCAGTTGTAAGCCTATTATGCCCTAGGTCTAGCTAGCACCCCACTCTTCTTGTTGCCACTGCAAGCTTCAAACCCTGCACCCTGGCAGCCACAGTCAGCAGCCCTGCCACACAGCCATCTTACCTGGCTGGAAAGTGCCTAACCCCGGCATGTGACCTTGCCCCTCGGTCCAGGCAGGGGCCTTCTTCGGGCTTACCAGGAATTCAAAATGGCCATTCGCAGCCAACAGAGCCCAAAACTGGAAAACAAAGGGTTTTACATCCCTAAGTGGCGGTGATGTCACGCCACGTGGTCCCGGATCGCGCTCGTTCCTCCCAGCACCATATCCTTTTCCTGGCCTCCAAGTCTTAGCATTATCATCAAAACAGTCACACCAAGCCACAATAGTCCTCTACCTATCAGCAGGTGCTCTCCAGCCACCCCAACATGGCATGTGACGTCACGCCATACTAACCCGTGCCTCAGGCCTACTATTTGACTTCCAGGCATCAATGTGCCACTATCCCCACCTCAAAAGCACCCAACAAGGAAAAAGAGGTTTGTTCACCCCCACACAGCTTGTGACTTCACCATGTGGTCTGGCTCGCCTCGTTCCCTCCCCACAGCATCCCGGCCTCTTCCCAGCCTATTGTTGCCCACTGGCATCCCCAAAGGTGACACACTGCCACAAAAGCCAGAAAAACAGGAAAAACCTTGTTAAACATACCACAAATGGTGTAACATCACGCCATGTGGCCCCAGCTCACGCTGTCTCTCCCCTGTCTCAAGGGGTTCCTCCAGGCCTACAGCTTTCCATTCAGCCAAAACAGGTCATAAGACCAATGCAAGGCATCAAACAAATCCAAAAGCTTTCCACAAAAAAAAACCCACGCGGCATGCAAAACTAAATTTCCACTGTAGGTTTCAAAAGCACAACCTATTGAATCACAAACAAAACCCCAATCCACTGCACCACGTGGCCCTGGGTCACTCTCACCTTCACAATATGACCCCCATCGCCATTCAGGGCCCCATATTTGCTCAAACATAAATTGCAACCTGTTTCCTCTGAAACCTGTCTGTCTATATATAAGTATATATATATATCCCTTTGCTTTTTTTTATACACTTCACATATCGTCCTGCAAATCAATAAATCAAATGTTAGTTTCCTTACCTCTCTTTCCCTTGGTAAAACAAACCTCAAAGAATTTGCCAATCCGATGTGTTGCAGTTTGATGTAAATCAAAATTCCAGCAAAAAGTGGCTGAGCCCCCTTCTGCTGTCCCTTATGTACCTCCTTCTCCCTTCCCTTCCTGCTACCTGCCCATTGTTCTGGCTCTTGGCCCCTCCCTTCCTTCTCTCCTCCCTTCTGAGCACAACCATTCCCTAAAGGAGGGAAGGGTGCACCAGGACAACATGGTCTGCCCCTTAAAGGCAAACTCCATTATCACAGGGCCTTATGCAGGTTAGTCTCCATCTTTCACAAAGAGAATGTATTCATTCATTTGATGATAGGGTTCTAGATGTAAGAGTGAACAGTTATTCAATGTCTTTCATTGCTGTAAAACTAGCTCTGTTGAGCAAAACAGAAGAATCACTAGTATGGTAACTATGAGATGAAGCAGTGCTCCAGAACTGGGACTGAAACAAAATGGTGATGAAATCTGAAATGGCTCATTACAGGTAGGCCTCTTAGTACAACTGAGTGACATTTTGAAAAGTGATTTCAGGAATATGAATCATGACATAGGTAGTATAACACATGGATTTATTAGTCAGTCTCATAATAGAAGATTAATTGAAGGTACTCTCTGTTTTCAGGATGTTTATAGATATTCATAGCATTGGAGTGAAGATGCTTGCTTCCTTTACTTGTCAAATGATATGCCAGAGATTTAAGCTTTGCAGCAGTAGTTGCCAATATTCTTTATTGCACAAGCAAAATATGATGATAAAACATACCCAACACATAATTCACAAATTAAATGAGAAAGCACACATTTAACATACTGTACTGTATAAAAATTCCCCAAGAAGGGATGAGATCAGCTACTGAGTGATTTAGATATTCATAGCAAGGGAGTGAATGGCCTTCATTCCTTTACTTTAAAACTGACATGGTACAGAATTTAATTTGGCAGCATGAAACCAGCACTTATACTCATTAAAGTTCAATGAATAATCATAAAAATGCTGAAGTGCTGTACTGACATGAGAAATATTATATTCCATTATTACAGTGGCTGGATTAATTTTATGTAGTTGCAAATGTGTTCAATATACTTTTTTTAGAAGGAGGAACACTGTTGAGACTTATAGGACATCCTGCTGCTTTCCTGACAATGTTATGCTACTAGAAGTTCAAGTCAGTGAGAGCAGTGGAAAATATAATTTGTGATATACTTATTTTGTTTGATGATAAGGGTATATACCCCTGTGTTTAATATACAGTACCTGTTTTGCAGGAGGCAAACTATGATGAGGATAAAAGGATACCATGCTGTTTCCCAGGCAATGTGATGCTCCAAGAGCCTAGATCAGAAACAGCACTCTGCAATAGGGAGGACATTGAGGAGGGGTGGGAAGAATGTGCAGGGATCTGAGGAAACTCAAGGGTGGTCTAAAGCATGGCAGTTTGGGTTCAATGCCCCAAAGTTCAAATCATGTACCTTAGACATAGGAACCCTGGCGCTAGATACAGAATGGGAGGGGTCATCCTGAGGTGTCATATCTGATGAATTCAAAATATAAGGACAATTTGACAAAGCAGTGTGTAGGGTTACTGGGATACTGAAGTACATAGGGAGAGTATCTCCAGCAGGAGGAGGAGGTGGTGTTGCCACTTTATTGCTTACTTTTGAGACTCTATCTGGAGTATTGTGCCCAGTACTGGATGCCACATCTCAGAAAGGATATAGACAGGAGGAGGCAGTCCAGAGGAGAGCAAATAAAATGGTGCTGGTGTTGCACAAGAAGCCCTATGAGGAGAGACTGAGGTATCGCAGGATGTACACCTCGGAACAGGAGTGAGGTGGGACATGATAGAGACCTATAAGTACCTCATGGGGTGCAGTCAGCAGATGTGGTGGAGGCTAAAACAGTGTGGGGCTTCAAGCATGCATGGGATATTCATAGGGGTATATTAGTAAACAGGGAGGGAGGGCTGCTAAAGACCAGTTATGGTCTGCAGAGACAAATTAGGTAGGGAACATCTGGGCAGATATGGAGGACCAAGCAATCCTTTTCTGCCAAAAAATGTTGTGTTTCTGTGTTTCTATGAGGTGCTGTCCCAGCAAAGTCAGCACTTGATTCATGATTGGTGAATAGTCCAGCATGTCATATGGTGTGAAAAGGTTGATCACATGATTGCATCATTGCAGAAAGTACAGGAGGTAACCAGGTGACCGTGTGCAGATCTAGCCTTTTTGGGAAGGATTAGAATGTCTCCAGTTGTGCTGTGAAGAACATCAGGAAAACAGCAGAAACATTGCTCAAGAGTAAGTCTTTTTAATAGTTTGTGTTTGGAGTGCTCTGAGGTGAGCTTGGAAGTGAGACTGAAATGGAATGACAACAAAAGTATTTTAAAACAAAGATATACTGTCCTTGCTCTCAATGTTTCAGGCTAGGGGCCTGATTCTAGAAGAAGATACAACTGGCGTAACCTGACTTGCGCCAAAAGAATGGCGTAGTAACAAGTTATGCCAGCATTTGCAACATGCAGTGTTCTTAAACGTGGCATGCTACATGCCACAGGCCACTTGTGCCAAAGTGTACTTACACCAGCATATACCCCTAAACCCCCAGTGACATGGCATTGGGGTTTACGGCACAGTTGCACCCTATTCAGGAAGGGCAGCAATTAAGTCCCCAATGTTGGGATTCTACAAGAACCTTGGAGAACCGTCAATGTAGTTAAACCAGTATTTAGCTGGCGTAACTATACATCGCCCTCTGGGGTTCTGTAGACCCACCAGCAGACCAGCACCCAATCCATGTGCCTCCCCATGCCAAGAACATCTCCATTAGTGCCCCACAGGGCATCTCACAACCCCCAGCCCCCAATCCCCATACTGTATGTGCCCAGCTGGGCAATTGCACCCTGGCCTCCTAATCCCCTAACAGTCCAAGACCCACAGGTCTGCCCACACCCATGCCCCAAACTCCCACACCACTATGAGCCCGTGAGGTGGCTCTATCCACCCGTCCCATTCCCAGACCCCGAGATGCAGTGCGCAGTCTGTACATGGGTGTACACATGCCCATTCCTGATAATCTAATGGCCTGCCCACCCCTCCACCCAGCTGTGCCAGTCCATCCCACACTCCTACCCATCCCCAGCTGGTGACTTGCACAGCCACCTCTCACCTCCATGGCCAGCCACCGACCTGGCTCCATAGGAGCACTTACTGTATAATTGCATACAATACAGTGAGTGCGATTATACAATAAGTGCTCTATGGAGCTCAGTTGGTGGCTGGCTGTGGAGGAGGAGGTGAGCTGTGCCAGTCGTCGGGCTGGGGATGGTCGGGGTGTGTGGGGTGGATCTAGCACAGCTGAGTGGTGGCCACTAGAATATCAGGTGTATGTTACTATTATCCTATTTCCTTTATGAGACATTGGAATGCATGTACTTTACATACTGTACAGTACACAGTCACATGGGGATCCAGATAGGGGTTGGGGAACTGTGGTGGCACAACAGTGGGTGGGGGACTCTAGCCCTGTGGGGCTTTTCTGGGGATCAGGCATGGGCGGGGGCACCTGCACCTTGGGACAGTGGTTGCGACTTGAGCGTCCTTGCCAGGTATGCCCTCTGTTCGGCATACCCAGCTGTATGTCGCAAGTAGCAGGACTTGGCGAGAACCCTGCCCTTGTAGTTTTGGGTGCAGGGTCCATGATGCAGACTGGTTTGGCGCAAGTCACCTTTATGCAACTTGTGCCATTCATCTAGAATCGCGCTCTAAGTTTGGAAGTCAGCTGGTTTTGTGAAAGCATTTTTACACAGACAGTTTTCCAGACTGTGCTCCTAAGTGCTAACACATTAGCAGTGACTGGAAGGTAGGTGAGCTGATTTGCTATCAGGATGATGTACACAGAGGAGGTACTGCATGTAGGCCACTGCTGCTTCCAAAATTGATGCCTGTCTCATGTTTATTTTTGCTGGCAGAATAGAAGCCATATGGTATGCCACCACCACATTTTCAAACCTTGTGGAATTACAAAGTTGTTTACTTTGGCTGGCTGAATAGTAGACACAGCAGCCCACACGCAAGGCCACCAATCTTTCTGAAAAATTATGCCTGTCTGGCATGTTTATTGTTGCAGGCAGAATAGCATATACATTAGTCCAGATGTTAGCTTTCCAATTCCTCATAAAATTACTGTATGCCAGCCTGACATGGAGGAATGAGGTGGTTTACGGTGATGGCAGCTAGCCCATTGGCATAAAACCCCTAAGGAGGATGGGCTTGCTCAGTAGTGCTCTTAAGAATTTTTAAGATGTTCAGGCCAATGAACTCACTTATCATTCAATTTGTTATCTTTGTTAATGTGTTCATATTGTTATCTCCCTGACTGTGTTACATAGAAACATACAGAGACATAGATTTTGTCAGCAGAAAAGGACCTTTAGGATCTTCCGGTCTGCCCTTGTCCCTGCCTGTTCCATCACCACTGACGCTAGTTGGTCAAGGTGTCACTCCCTACCCCTTTTCCTCTACCTAATATGCCCCATGCCTATCACATGCATGCTTGAAGCTCCCACATTCTATGCCCCTCTACCTTCCCAATCAGGCTATTCCAGTCATTCACCACCCTTTCTGTGAAGAAATATTTCCACATCTCTCCTAAACGTTCCACCTCTTAGCTTCATTGCATGCCCTTGTTCTAGTGCCTTCTTTCTCTGAAATAGACCCTACACTTGCACCTTATTCACTCTTGTTAGGTACTTGTAGGTTTCAATCATGTCCCTCTCGCTCTCCTCTCTTACAGTGAGTACATGCAGAGTTCCTGCAGACTTTCATCATGTGGCTTCTTGTACAACCCCCTCTCCATTTTGGTTGCCTCCTCTGTACCATATCCACCTTTCAATGTCCTTGTGGAGATGAAGACTGCAGAACTGGATACAGCACTCCAGGTGGGGCCTCACCAGTGAGCAATACAGCAGCAGCACACTTTCTTCCTCCTGCTAGAAACCCTCCACCAACACACTTAAGCATCCTGCTAGGCTTTCCACTGCTTTGTCACACTGCCCGCTACCTTGAGATCATCAGATATGGTGACCCCTAGGTCTATTTCTTGCTTGGTTACTTGTAAGCTCACATCCCCATCTTTAACACAGTACCTGCACTTGTTGGCACTGAAATCCAGCAGCTGCCCCTAGATCATTCCTCTAGTTTCCTGAGATCCCTTTGTATTCTCTCCAATCCTTCTTGAGTGTCAACCCTGTTGCATATTTTTGCATCATCCATAGAGAGACACAGCTACCCTCAAGCTACTCTGATGGTTAACTAGGATCTGCAGCTTATCCACTAGGTAGGGAAATGGGCAGACTGGGTGGGCCAAGCATTCCTTATCTGCCATCAAATTCTATGTTTCTATGTTTCTATGTTGACTATGAAGACACTGAAGAGGATTGGTGCCACCACTGAACCTATGGCACCTCACTAGTTATTCTTCTGTCACCAGAGTGGCTACCATTTACCATTACCTTTTGTCTCCTATCCCTTAAGTAGTTCAATACTCGCTGGTCACTTTATCCCCTCCTCTAGGCTGCTTCATTTCTAACTAGCTTCCTGTGTGGCACAGTGTCAAAGCCATACTGAAGTCCCGATAAGCCACATCCATTGCTCTCCCTTGATCCACCTCCCACGTAACCTAGTCAAGGGGATCTATGAGTTAAGTTTAACATGACACCCCTCCCATGAAGCCATACTACTAGTGATCCAGCAGCCCTTTTGCCTGCAGGTGCTCCACAAGCCTCTCCTTCATACAAATATATGAACATAAGAAAAAGCCAGCAGAAGAAGACCACCCAGTCTATATTGCATCTGCTCAGTAAATGATGCAGGGTCTGGCCTTACAATGTACACCAATGATTCTGCCCCCAACCGTCCCTCCCTTCCACCTGTCTTGCCTTCCAAGGTACTAAGTGTTCCCTTTCGGCTTGTCCCAGGCTCTCTTGAATGCTCCCACTGTCCTTGCTGATACCACCTCCTCTGGCAGCTCATTGCAGACTGACACCACCCTCTCCATATAGAAATGCTTCCTTACATTGCTTCTGAACCCCACCCCATCAATTTTAGGCTGTGCCCCTAGTGATGTTATTGTCACTCATTTTAAAGAGACCATCCTTTCACTCTGCTTTATTCCCTTCACGTACTTGAAGGTCTCTATCATACCACCTCTACATTCTCTCTTTCCAGGAATACATCCCCAAGGCTCCCAATCTCTCCTCATAGGACCCATCCTGTAGCCCTCAATCATCTTGGTTGCTTTCCTCTGGACCCACTCCAGCATGCTGATGTCCTTTTAAGGTAAGGATACCAGTACCTCACCCCATATGCTAAATGTGGTCTTACCAATGACCTGTACAATGGTAAACTAACCTCACTCCTCCTACTACTGAATCACCTTGCAATACACCACAGCAGCCTATTTGTGTTTGTTTGCCTTTTCACACTGAGAGATGTGTTTCAGATCACTCCATAATCACTACCCTCGGATCCTTTTCCTCTTCAGAAACAGTTACCCGAACCCCTCCTATGCAATACTCTGTCCTAGGGTTCTTGGCCCCATGTGCATTACTTTGCACTTTTGGCATTGAAACCAAGTTGCCAGATTCCTGATCAGCTCTCTAGTCTATTGAGGTCCTCCCTCAGGTCCTGTATCTCCTCCTTGGTGTCTACTCTCCCACAGAGTTTGGTATCATCTGCAAACAGGCATTCTTTGCCTTTAATGCCTTCCTCAATGTCAGTTATGAAGACATTGAACAACACTGGCCCAGCACAGATCCCTGCAAGATACTGCTGGTGATCTCTTTGGTGCTGGAGAACTCACCCCAACAACTACTTTCTGGGTTCTACCACTCAACCAGTTCTCAACCCATCTTACCATATTCTCCCCACCCCTAGATCCTCAGTTTCATTATCAACCTTGTGTGGTACAGAATCAAAGGCGTCTAAAGTCCATGTACTGTATATGATGTCCACCTCCTGATCTTTGTTTACTGCTCTCATGATTTAATCAAGAACTCAATCAGGTTCATTTGATACAATCTTCCTGCCACAAACCCATGCTGTCTTTTGTCCTGTAGACCATTCTCTTCTATGTACCTCACCAGCCTTTAAACTAGTATGGTCTCCTTGACTTTACATTATTATCAAGGTCAGGCTGACCTGGACTATAGTTACCAAGGGCATCCTTGGGTCCTCTCTTGTGGCGTGGCACCACATGTGCTGTTCTCTGCTCCAGTGGCACCACTCCCAACTCCAGAGTTCTATTGAAGAGAACAGCCAGCAGATCAGCCAGATCCTCTGATAACTCTTTCTGCACCCTGGGCTCTATTTCGTCTTTTCCCAGGATTTATCCACCCTCTGGGCCATCAGCCCTTCCATCACTCTTTCAATCCTGATTACCCGCATAGCTTCCTCCCTGTTCCCTCCCCTTCTCCTGCGTTGCACTAGTCACCCTTTTCCTTTTAAAGAGGGAGCAGAAGCATTCATTTAATACCTCTGCTTTGCTCCCATCTTCATCAACCCAGCCATCTCCCTTCCTCGATTACTGTCTCCATTAACTTCCCATCACCGATATAAAACTGAGTGGCCTGTAATTGCTAGCATCCTCTACTGAAGCTTTGTGCAGAACATCCACAGCAGCCCTCTTCCAGTCCTCTGGAACTTCCATCAGCTCCACTGAGGTGCTAAAAAGCACTGTCAGGGGCAGCCAGCTCTGTGATCAGTTCCTTTAGGATCATTGGATGAATCCCATCTGGTCCCATCACCTTATTCTTTTAAGGCCTCCAATCCTTCCAGGCCATCTCCACCAAGAATGGACTTGTGTCCAATCCCACTCTCCTTTTGATACTACAGCATGCTGTTCCACCCTATCCTCTACCATAAAGACTGAGATGAAGTAATTTTTAGTATTTCTGATTTATCTTGATTTTCTTCTGCAAAGCCCCCACCCTCCTGATTCTCACTGTGCCTTAGCTTGTCTTCCTCTTTTCCCCCACATACACGAAGAAGGTCTTGTCCCCTTTTGACCTCCTTAGCTATTCTCTCCTTTGTTAGTGCTTTAGCTGCCTCATCCTCCTTCCTGTCTTCCTTTATTTTGCCACATACAGTATACTGTACACTATGTCTTCATCCTTCTGAGTCTCCTTGAATTTTCTAAATGCTGTTTTCTTCTCTCTTTGCCTTTGCCACCTCCTTAGAGAACCATAGTGACCTCTTCCTCCTCTTTCCCTTGATTACTTCCTTCAAACAGCATGCCATTGCCTGTGCTATACCATCATAATTATTCTCCATTAAGCCTCTACTCACCCTCTGCCTTCCCCTTCAAGGCATTCCCTGAGGCAGTTTCACATTTCTTTAAAATCTGCCATCCAAAAGTCCAGGACTGTCACCTTAGTATTTTTCCCCATCCTAGCTGTTTGTCAAACCACACAATATTGTGATTACTTGATTCCAAGGAGATTACCCACTGTGATGTCAGCAATGCTGTCTCTGTTTGTAAGTATGAAAGCCAAACAAAAATAGTTTGCTCAGCAGTGGTGGAGTTTGATGTCAGTCAGGAGTTGCTAGCTCCCTTTTAAGTAAACATGTTTAAGAAAATACCCATCCACTCAAGGACAGGATAGTCACCTGTTTAAAAATAATCCACAATATATGGGAGTTGCAACCGAAGGCATATGTTGTGGGAAAAAGGGTACTAAGACAGAATGTCCTTCTCAGCACTGAAATCCATTGCTGCTGAGCATGCATTTTTGTTTGATTTCCATGTTGACTTGCTTAATTTTGTGGTTGTGGATGTCAGCATAACTGTTGTGTTAGAGTTTATAAAGCTGGAGTGAGCTTCACATATTATTGGTACATTTTAAACTGCAGAACATAATCAAGCCTGAATTCCAGAGCAGAGCATGAATCCAACATGTACAGAGAGCTCAACATCTAATACAATAAGTACTTCTACATGCCTATATGAGATTGTGGGACTGACAGGACATCTGGCAAACGCATAAAGTAAACTGAATAAGTCAGGGACTGCACTAGATAGTACTTCTGAAAACACTAATATAAAACAACTGTTTACTACATTGGAGGTTGGAATTCCAAGAACTGAATGTTATTTATAATATTATGACTCTTGAGCCATATCTAGAAAGGCAACGATCACCCAGAGGCCTCAGAGTTTAGAAAACACCATCCTGTGTATTAGAGAATTTCTCAAGAAAAAAAAAAAGTGTGAAGAAGTTGCATAGAGGTGTACTAAAACCTTTCTAGAGCTAATTATACCAGATGATACAGACTTCTAAAATCAAGGAAGATCTCTCAAAATTGAAATAAAATAATTTCTTCAATGAACACAATGAACAGTTAATCATCAAACATGAAAAACATGAATCAGACTTGATTACCAATAAGCAGAACAAGCTCAATAGGGACAATGAGGATTTCCAGATGGGCAACATATGAATGTGGTCCAAGAAATTGAAGTCCACCAATAGATGGGGCTCATAGTCCAAGAACCATAACAACACGATAAAGAAAAGAGTTACAATTAGTGAGGTGAATGAGAGAGTCAGACTAATCAGACCCAGAATGTTCTTTAACACAGAAGTGTTTCTATTTAAAGCAGGAATCCCTGGAGAAACACAAAAGAAGTAAAAGCAAAATCTGATGGGTAAAGGATTTCCAAAAGAGGCAGGAGAAGGCAAAAATCTGTGCGTCTCTCTTTGGAAGCAAAATAAATAATCAGCCTCACTGAGGAACAACTTACTCTGAACCATCTTTCTCTCCTTAAAAAATGTTTAAACTTCATTCCACAGACAGAACCTGATGGATTTTCTGTCCCAATTGACTTGTTTAAATGTTTTAGGAAAACTTATCTGTGTGATTACTTTTCTAAAAGGAAATACACTGATACACAAATGGGGTTCCTGGTTGATCTGGAGAACAATGGGGAACACAAGGTTATGGTGATGTTTCTCTCACTTACTTGCCTGATGATGCAATAATATTATTACTATCAGGGTTAGGTGATTCAGAAGACATTTTACCACTGAGTAATCAGAATGAAATCAATACTGAAACATCTGAATTTAATGTATAAGACCTAATAACTTTGAAGCAATGGAGACACTACTACTTGAAATATTAAGTGACAATTCTAATCCACTGTTAAAGAGTGACAGAATTTTTTCATGTTTCGTGAAGAGATTTACAAAATATGACAAGCTACACTCAAAGCCAAATCACTGTTTCTCCCAAACACCAATAGTCCTCTCATTAACACCTTTGAGAGTATTGTATTCAAAGAGACAAATGATCTACTTAACAACATGCCACTCATTGTCTGCTGAAATTTAACATTAGCTGAAGAAACTGATCTTAAGGAGCTAACTGTGATGAAATATATCATTATAAAATCCAGCAGACAAGGGAGGCACATTGTCATTCTAATTGAATCAAACTACTTGAGAATGGTCTCTGAGCTGTTAGAAAATCATCAGAATTACAGGACACTTCCTGATAATCCAACTGAAGATAACAACCTGGATGAATTCCAAAATCTCAAATGGAACAGTAATTATTTGTTTCTCAGAACTGATGTGGAGGCCCTGTACACCAGCAGTATAAATCATGAGCTGGATGTACAGTCCTGTTTTCACTTTTGAGAAACACCCTGTAGGAGGATCTCTTCTCACAGACTTACATAGAAATATAGAAACATAGATTTTGATGGCAGATAAGGACTGCTTGGCCCACCTAATTTGCCCATTCCCTACATACAGGATAAGCTGCAGATCCTAGTTAACCAACAGCCTATTTCTTCCTACCCCACAAGAATTGCTTTATGTTTTCCCCATGCATTCTTGAATTCTCCCACAGTTTCAGAACCCACAACCTCCTCAGGAAGGCTGTTCCATTCGTCCACCACCTTCTCTGTGAAAAATAATTCCTCCTATTGCCCCTGAGCCATCACTCTTATTATCTTCAAATTGTGTCCCTTGTTCTTGCACATCTCTTTTCTGAAAGATGCTACCCTCTTGGACTTTGTTATTTCCACTGAGTTACTTGAAAGTTTCTATCACACCTCTCCCTCCCTCCTTTCCTCAAAGGTATACATATTAAGCTGCTTTAGTCTCTCCTTGTATGGCTTCTCTTGCAGACCCTGCACCATTTAGTTGCCCTCCTCTGGACTGCCTCCATTCTGTCTATGCCCTTGGGAGATGGGGTCTCCGGAACTGGATGCAGTACTCACAAAAGCACTGAGATTTATTCTCACAGACAACTATTTTGAGTTTAACTATAATTATACCACAGCTGTGTGGACATCCATGGAGGCTGCCATGGCACCCTCATTTGTAAATTTCTTCCTTGGACTCTAGGAAGAAAAAGTTATCTACAGTACTCAAAAACTTGCAATCCATTTGTCCTCAAAATCAAAACCTTGGTTCTTTAGTGATGACATTGCCCATCACCGACTCTGTCTGTCTATCCCTGGCTTCCACATACTGCATTGTGATTGTTCCTCCTCTAAAAGGGTGGTGGCATGGCCATGAACTGAAAAAGCATCTTAATCTCTCTGATCTCCCTTCCCTCCCTCCCTCAACCTCTACTTTGCAAGGCTCTGCACACTGCCCTGCTGCTTGGTGGAACCATAAAACTTCACATTATCTGCATGTACAACCCCTGAAAGGTGGCATAACTGCCCTTCATGAACTCCTCTCACAAACTATCCCTTAGTGCATCGCAATAAAACCATTCTTCTTGGTGAATGCGGTGGTAAAACTTAAAATCCTTGTACACCCTGGAGCAACAATTCAATTTGCACCAGCTCATTACTGAGACAACCAGACACTCCACTGCCATGGAGTCTTAGTTCCTAATTCATTGAATCTTGACTAATAGGACAGCTAGAATATCGAGTGCAGGCACCCTTGCTGATTCCATATCTGATTACTTGTCCATCTACTGTATATGGCCTGCCCACTCTCCCTCCCTAAGTTTATCATCTTTGGAACTACTCTAAACTCAACCCTACTACCTTCCTGCAAGTTGTTGCTAATATAGATTGGCTTCCACTCTACTCTTCAATAACGTAGATCAAACTCTAACTTACTTTCTCTCTAAATATGTTCCATTCAGGACCTGCACACCCCTAAGATATCTTGTAGAATCTGTGGTCCCCCTACCAAATGGTTGCACAAACAACTATTAGCTTTATGTAAAGTTAGGAACAGGAGCTTATCCAAATATAATGCATCTGAATTACAGGTGGACCTGATTGATTATTGGTCCAAATGTAATGCGTGCAAAAGATCAGTGCATCTAAGAGCTCTTACTGTAAAACCTATTGCATCGCAATGTCTGTGATCCCAAGATATTCTGGGCCCACATTAAGGCCTTTTTAGGATACAAACATTTCAGAAAAGAGATGTGCAAGAACAAGGAGCACAATTTGAAGACAAAGGGAGGACGGCTCTGGGGCAATGCGAGGAAGTATTTTTTCATGGAGAGGGTGGTGGATGCATGGAATGGCTTTTCTGAGGAGGTTGTGGGGTCAAAAACAGTGGAGGAATTCAAGAATGCATGGGACAGACATAAAGCAATAAACATAAAAGTACTTTATTCGGAACTTCAGGGTGATCAGCTTTCCTACAGTACATGTTTCCCTCAAACCCTAGCCCCTCCCCGATCTAAAAGCTATTAAAAGTTACTTAAAATTATATCATGTTAGAAATTTGTAAATTTATGGACTACTGTTTATCTTGTTTTCAGTTCTGATTGCATACAATCTGCACAGATTATGAACTTTGTAGCTGACCTTTAAGTCAATACTGACTTTTGATTATTTGACCTCGGTGGGTCCTTGTGACTTCTGGCTAATTTGTATATAATTTCTTTACCTGGTGTGATAGATTGTGTTTGGGATATCCTAAAATGTGATTCCAGAATCAATTTAACTGAATATGTAAGACAGATCTTTTTTGTTGTTGTTCTTGAATATGTTATGCTATATTACAATACATGAGTGAATTATTATCAGTTACATAAAAACTGTTTATGAGTTGCCTACTAAAGGTTTATATATTTCATTGAAACCCTTATCATGTATATAAGGACTTATCTAAAGAGAACAAGTTCACTTTCAGAATTTGTAACCGACCCCCATTTTTGAATTTGTATTTAAATATGGTGCACTATCACTTTAATGAATTTTTGTATAAAAGACACATGCTTATGGTTGGTATGTAGATACACCCCTAAGGAAGACCTGGATTTGGTCAAAATGCTGGTGAAACTGATTTGTGTGACCAAACACCTTGGAGGAATAAAAGTGGTGACTTGCCTTGTAAACGCCTATCCTGAGTACAGACTTTTTCTAATTGTCTATTGATGAGCTGGCAAAGCTTTCAACTCATGCACCTCTGCTCCTGTACACGCTTCTCTTGTGTTTTTTTTATAAAGCAATTCTAGTGGGGGTAGGAGGAAGTAGGCTGTTGGTTAACTAGGATCTGCAGCTTATCCAATAGGTAGGAAATGGGCAGATTGGATGGGCCAAGCGTCCTTATCTGCTATCAAAGTCTGTGTTTCTATGTTTCTAAGCATGCTCAACATACAAACAACATGATGTAAAATGGTATTCTTTGTAACAACCCAGTCACCATTGCTGAAGCTTTCAACAGCCACTTCACAGATCTATTGAAATACACTGACTCCTACTGCAAACTTGATCCCTATCCCCAACTCAATCTGAGTGAACAAACTCTACCCTAGTTTCTACCTTCTTACAATTACCCATTAAGTTGTGCACAAGCTTCTAAACTCTATCTCCGAATGCACCAGTGTTGGTGCCAATGGTTGGAGCATAGACTACTCAAACTTGCTGCCCTCTCTTAGCCCCTCCACTGGCTAACATTTGCAACCTATCACTCTGCTCTGGGGTTGTCCCTAATATATGGAAAATTGCGAGAATAGTTCTGATTTATGAAAAGGATGACCCCAGATCTGTTTCCAACTACTGACCCTTAGCCATTCTCTCAGTATTAAGCAAACTTCTTGAAAACTGGTCTCCAAACAAACTGTCACCTATCTTCATGATATGAACCATCTCTCTGCTGCACAGCATAGTTTAAGAAATGGACACAGTACTACGACTGCCCTTATCAAATTCATAAATGATGCTAAGATCTCCATGGGAAATAGTCTTCTTACAGTTGAGGTCTTTATCGACCTCACCAAGGCCTTGATCTAGTTGAACACTCTCTCTCACATCAAAGATGCTCTCTTTTGGCTTCTTTACTGAAGTGGTAACATGGTACCAGAGTAATCTAATAAACAGGCTACAATTTGTCAAGTATGGCTCTGCATTGTCTACTTTCTCTGCTATCAAAATTGGAGTACCCCAAGACTCCATACTTGGTCCTCTATATTTTCTACTTTCAGTAATGACATAACTTCTAATGTCTCTTTGTGTTCTACCCTATTGTATGATGATGACCTGGTTCTCTATACCAGCTGTAAACACCTCTCTACCACCATCATATTTCTGCTTCCTTCACAAATGGCTCTCCAATAATAAGCTTGTTCTAAATACTGACAAATCTCACTCCATGCTGTTTGGCTGTGTTCCAAGACTAAGCAAATGGCTAGGACAACTGTCCATCTCTTGTATTGATGATCTGCCCCTTAAAATCATAGATACATTTAAGTATCTGGGGTTACTCTTGATCCTTACTGGACTCTAATCAGTATATCTCTAGCACATGTAAAGTAATCCATTGCAAGCTTGCCCAGCCTACAAGATAAGTTTGCCCTCACTCCCTCTGCCAAATCTGCTGTTGACTGAGGTGTTTTCTCCCTGAACTAACCTACACTTCAGTGTCTTACATTGGTGCTACCAAAGCCTGCCTGCAAAAATGGGACACCACCTATATTATACAATGGGCAGAAGAAATCCTGCATCCTGATTGGCTGACTGGCACATTTACCGTGGTAAATCCTATGATTTAGCCGGAAAAATGTCCAACCATATAACCACATGACAAACTCTCGAGATCACTCAGTACCAGAAAGCCAGGAAAGGCAATGGGCAGTGAGAGGATCCAGGAACCCCAACTGACAGTGCCACCATTCCCACCCTGAACCCTCGAATGTCGGGTTCTGTACAGAACAAAACATTTCACCGACAAAGATATGCCCAACAGTGTTTAGTCCTTCCCTGTCACCTCACACACATGACACACCTCACCTTCACTCAATATTTTCAGAGTGGTGACAGTTTATGGCAGCCATCTCCACTGCACTGCAGGTCTCGCCTCTCTCACTCTGCTTCTTCCCGATCACTCTCAGTCATGCTTCATAGCTCCAGCACCCCGAATCACTACAGTCATCTTATTGAAAAATTAAAACATTAGAAAACACCGACTGACAGTGTCAGTCTACGTCACTACCTACCAACTGAAAAAAAAAAAACACAGTAACGCTGGAAACCGCAATTTCTGATGTCCCAGTCTCAGCGCTTAAGACATCCCACTCTGACTGTGTGTTCTCACTGCTCACAACACGTAGTCTCTGTCTCTCTGTCCTTGAGCCACATTGGGCACTGTCCAGGAGTTCGTTTTCAGGTGCACACACTGTGCCTCTCCAACTCCCTTGAGGAAGAGAACCTTTTTTTAAACGAAGCCTCACAGTCTTGCTCTCATTCTGTGAGAGCTGAAACATGAAAGACAAGTTCACTTTCACACACTGCTCTCAACTTCTCAGGTATTGCACTCTCTACCTTCTAGGTGGCCTCTCTTTCAATAATAAAATAAACAAAAAAGAAACATGCAGAAGGGGAACAGAACAAAAGACAAAAAGGGTTCAAAAACACATGAGAGAGCTTACTCCATCATATCCTACTTAACAACGAGGCACTATTTAATGTATGGTGGAAGAATATTTCTGCCAAAATATTAAGAAACATTTAAATACAACTTTTAAAAAATTGTTTCTCTATTTTAATAATTGGCCCATAGTATAATCACAATAAGCCACTTGGGTGTGTGGGTTATCAGGATTTACCACAGCTGGCAATGATTTACCCAAGCTGTGCCTTGTGGGCAAACAATGCCAGCTGTGGTAAATCCCGATAACCCACACCCCTCGTGGATTATTGCTTAAGTAATTTATGTCAAATCACCTCTCTTCACTCTGCCTTATGCATTGGTGTCAGTTGTACAGAAAACCAAATTGGCTCCCACCTAAAGATCACTGGTACTACAGTATGCCCTCTGTACTCTGATATATAGCATCATTCGGTCAGGTACTCCCACATTTGCTAGCATGCTCACCCCCAAAACCCACACTATGCTCTTCAATCAGGTGATACGACTCTTTGTAAGTCCCCAGATGCAGGACCAATATGGGTTCCAAGGCCTTCTCCCTCCATGGCCCTCAATACTGGAACACCCTACCTGCACACCTCTAGCACTCAACTGCACATTCCAGTTTCAAGCTCAATCTACATAACCACCTCATAGCCTCCAACATTTGTACTGTTTTTCACATTGAGGCTCCCCATTGTACCAACCAGCACCACCACATAATGACTGTCCTAGCAGTTCCATAGCTATTCATTAGTCCTCAACTCCCTCTACACCCTACCCTCCACTGGCTCATTATATGTTGCCCTCGATCTTGATGGTCTACCTCAGGCCTTTGTACCATGTCTGCTTCTGAAATGTTTATTGAGGTTGATGCCCCTTTTAGGTTAGATATGTACCTCTGTATTGTATTTTGTATCTACTTGTTGTTAATTTATGTAGTGCCATTGCTATGTAAAATTGCTATCTCTATTTGTGTACTGCCATTTCTGTGTAAAATTGCCATCTCTATTTATACTTTGGATGTAATGATAGTACCCGATTCCAGGTGTCTGAATATGTTCTTTACCTTTTGTAAGTTGCCTGTATTTTAAATATCCTACCTTTGTAATATTTGCCTGTATTTGATATGTACTCTCTGATGTCTAGTACACTTACCTGGTTATCAAAACAAATAAATAAATAATTATCTGTATCTTGAGGGGTCCATGGAAGAGGCTGACAGATTTCTATATTGGCTTACTATGAATGACCTTAGCTTGAGATTTACAAGCACTATTGAAATGAATGTCTAAATGTTCTAGATCTGACACTGTATGTTGACACCAATATGACAGTACAAACTCAGAGATACTGAAAGCATATTGCCACTAATAGTCTCCTGAGGGCTTAAAGCTCCCATTCATTTCCTAATAAATTCAAAGCCATATGGATAGTTTCTGTGGATATGTAGAAATCATTCAAAAGACAAAGGTTTTGAATCTTCATCCAATACCTGTTACAAAGGTTCCCTAATAGAGACTATTCCCTAACCTCTTAAGTCAGTCCTAACAAAGCCAAGAGCCTTAAGTCAGCTTCTTCAGCTGAAACCAAGGAATTCTAATAGTAAGAAAACTAGTAGCTTCATTACAAAATTCATTACAACCTCTTGCCAAATATGAGGCATCATTAATAAATACCATCCAATATATTGAATGACCATGTTTTAGCCAGTGAACTATGTGAGATCCTAGGATTACTTCCTCTCCAGCTGAGAACCTAGGAATAAGCTGATTCACAGTCAATTTAGCCCCAGTAGGCCTGATAGCCCAAACATTGGTTGCCCCTCTTCCCAAGGGATGCAAATCACGGCAGATGGAACGTCTGCTTCTTCTGTTCCAAAGCAACACTTTTCACATTGAAGAATACAACATAGATGTTCAAATCAGAGTTTCCTAAACTGTGGCAGTGAATTTGTTGCCTATGCCATATGGTGTACCTGTCCATTACCCTACACAATGAGAACCATCAGAACATTTTGTCAGCATGCAGGAACACATTCAAAACATCAGGTCAGCAGACACCTCAATTGGTAAACAGTTTTCTGTGAAGCATGGCAACCACAAGGTACCAAATTTATTGCCATTGAAAGTATAGGGAGGGGTCCTAGAGATGGCAACAGACTCAATAAATTTCTCCAAAAGAAGAGCTTTTGGATTTTTCACTGGAATCACTATATCCTGAAGGCCTAAATACCGACTGGGATCTCAAACATTTTTTTTATCATTTGTAATGGTATTCTTGCAAGACTAATGGCACTATGACTCTAGTTTCTTTGATGTTATTATTTATGGGATGTAACTCATTTTTCTCTCTCTGCCTTTCTTCTCTCTTTCATCTCTACTTGACAATAGATGATTCAGGATAGTATGTCACACTTGTCCAGTATCTGGAATGGAAACCATAATGCATTAGGGATGATCCCTGTTTTACTGGGGTGCCTCTGTATGGTGTATTATATCTCAGAATGAGGAATTCCTCTTTCGTAAATTAGTAGTATGTTTGTGTGATACATAAAAGCAACAGCTTGGGTATGTTTAGTTGTATGATTCTATCCACCCTTACTAGCACCACAACGAACCTTGCATAATTCTGTAAATTTGATTTCATATACCTTAATGCTACATGGTGCTAGTCTGACAATAGTAATAATTATGTTTTTTATGTATTTATTGTTCTGTGTATATCAATAGTTTAACTGTGGAATTATTGTTTTTATCTCACTTGTTCAAATCCTCTAGAATCACTCACTATTGAGTCTAAATTATTAACAGAACACACACTTGGTAGTTATGTGCTTATTAGGTCTCTGGTATAAAGGTGCTGCCTAGCAAGAAAGACCCCCATGGAGACTATGGTTGAAACACTGGAGTATCTTGCGATTTAGTGATTTCACTCTATGTTTCAGTACCTGTTTTGTACAATAAATGCCTTTGGATTTACAACCTCAGTATCCTAGTATCAGGTCTATCATTGCCCATTCCTTAGTGGGTTCCAGAACCAGCTGCCTGAGAAATGCCCTGTATGAGGTTGTGGATGGCCTTTCTTGTTGATGTAGTGTTCAATATCTGAACTGGAATAACTGAACAAATAATAATTAATGCAGGATTTGTGATGGAGATTCATATTTAGTTTGTGGCAGAAGAGATGTGATGTTGTTGTATGGGATGAAGGTTACCATTAGAGATGCAGTGAAGTTAAACTATGCCTGTGAAGTTTCCACAAAGTTGTGAAACTTTAATGCTGTGAAGCTTTGTGAAGTTCCTGTTGGCATCTCTAACTTCAACTTTGCTGACTTTGCAACAATTTTCAAGGGAAGTGGCACTTTTTCCACAAAGTGGCAACTTCACAAGTGAAGTTTGGTCAGTTCTGGAAAAAGTGCCACTTCACCATACAAAAACTTTACAAAGTCAGCACTTTGACCTTCCTGAAGTTGGCCAAGTGATATTTTGTCAACTTCACACATCTCTAGTTACCATTAATTTTTATGAATGGCACATCTCTTCATTTTGGAAGACTGATTTTTCATTTGACATCTATCCATCCATCTATCTATCTATCTATCTATCTATCTATCTATCTATCTATCAATATACTTATCTATCTAGTTTTTATTTATTTATTGGTTTTGATAACCAAGTGAGATACACTAAGCATTAACACTTTTATTTTCAGACACAACCTGGTAGCATTAGAATTGCTGTCACAAGCAAAATAACAAAAAAAAACATTATCAAAGAACAAAGTAATAACAAGCAGGAACTGACAACAAGGCTTCACAGTTGAGCTAAGCAGACTTTACAGCAACATTTAGAATTAAGTAGTGTAATGAGATCAGCATGACCATCTAAATGGCAATAAAAATTAAGAGTACACAGTATAAATGAGAATAACAGATGACCGTGACAGTGTAGATTGCTTAAACATTTGCAGCAACTTAAAATTATCCAGCAATAGCAAGGAAAATGTGCAGTGCTAGGATAAGCTAGATCCAGTAGTTTGGATTGAATTGGGGCAAAAGCAAAGGCCAGTGGGGAGTAGAGATACTGTGACAGCCTTGCAGAATAGTGAGTGACTAGGGAGAAGTGTACATTAGAAGGAAGGTGCTCCAAAATTGAGGTATAGACTGCAAAAGTCAGTCTGCCAATGCCTATGGCACGCCTCCCTCAAGGAGAGGTTGAGAGTCACCTCACTTCAGTGAATAGGAGGAAAGAGGGTGCTGCAAATAAGTGGCAAGGAAGATGGGGAGACAGTCCTCAAAAGTCAGTGTTTTACGCCTTAATATCATAATCATTTTGTAGCTTATTTTATCATTCATGTTTTTCATGTAAAGTTATGGCATTTATAATGTACAGTGCCCAGTGCCTACAGGAATGGGCACTTTATAAATAAAAGTTTGCTTGCTTGCTTGCTCAGGAGTTTATCAAAACTGGCCTAACACAAAGAACATTGGTCAGTAGGGAGGGCTAGCCCAGGCCAGAGTAACAATGGCAGTAGTGTGTTAGGCTAGGTAACTAATGAAAAGCAGCGTAAATTGTTGCTTTTGTGTTCTATTTTGAGAGAAGGGGTTTATTTGCTACTTGGAAAGCAAGCAGACCATAAGTAAATCTGGGAAGGAGAACCCTCTGAGCTATGGCCAGGCATGCAGCAGGGTATATGTGGTGTCTGACGCTCAACGCCTTGCCCAGTTCATCATTTACTAGTTCATAGACTGAGGCAACCTAGGGCAATAAATGTAAGAGAGGGGTCTAGTATGACTCCAGGTACTTAAAACTGCTCAACTCCTCCAGTGGAGACCAATTCACATGGGTAAGAGGTTGGAAGAGGTTGTACAGAGTTTTGGTTCTGAGTTAAACAGCATGGCTTTTGCCCTTTGCCATTTAAGATCAATGTGCTTGTTGTTAACCAGAATTGAAATTAAGCAAAAGAATCAGAGCAATTTGTGGATAATGGGAGAATAGCAGCACGGTGGTAGAGGACAAGGTCATCTGCATACAGTAGAGACCTGCAACAGGAGGCAATTTCTGCCTCCTGTTGCAGAATCCTAACTACATTCTGCAGATTTGCAGCTAACATCTGTATTTTCCTCCTCTGACACCTCCTCTATTCCCAGCTATGATAATGCTGCCAAATGATGATTGGAACTGCTCCTATGGTAGCATTTATAGGTGATTATGGTGATGCTGGTGCCCAATGTGTATACTGAAATGTCAGTGTTGGAGTCAGAATTTTGATAATTTCCGAATTGTTGGGATTTCTTGATTTTGATCCCATCCATAGCTTGGTGAGCTTTGCTTTGCTTTCAGCTGTTTTGCATCCACTGATTCAATCAAGTGATTATTCACCTGCTGATAGGCATCCCCTAGAAGTGCTGGATGGCCAGATTTGTACAGTACCTTGAGTCCAATAAGGTTTCAACTTTGTACTGTACAGATACTCAGACTGATTGTGTGGAGGTATTGTTTTCAAGTAGTGACTGCTTAATCCTTTGCTAAAGTCAGAGTGCAGATTTTAAATGGTCATAAACAAATGCATTTTCATGCTACGTTTTCATCTGCATCTGCTTGATTGCATCCATGCAGCCTTGCCACTGTTTTCCAAAATTGCATCCAGTTGTGTTAAAATATTACAATTGCCAGTAAAAAACGGATGCAATTATGATTTGCATCCAGTTCTGATGCACTTTTACCTTCTTGGGATGCAAACTTCAGATGTTGTTAGCATATCGAATAGATGGTTTAACAGTTTAAAGCAATTCTATTTTAAAAATAGCAGCAGACTCATCTTACATGAATTTTTTGAAAGCATTGTCCATAATCGTCTGTTTGTAATATCACATTTTGTTGCTAAAGAAATTATAATCATGTTACAAACAGGAATGTAACGTCAGGAAAGGATGTAACTTCTGGTGTAGGTCAGTTGCAGGATGACAAGGATCCTGCTCCCATGTAAACTTGAATGAAGAAGAAGAATGAGCATTTATATAGTGCTTTTCATGCACATTGTATCCCAAAGCACTTTATAAACGATGCTGAGACTTCTAATGAAGTGACTGAATGTGTAGTGGCAGCCATATTGCACATCAGCACCCACACAAGCTTGGAAAATTGCATGAAGCAGTTTTATAAGAAGGGAACTATTGGCCAGGGCACTGGGAGCATCCGCTACTCTTTGCGAAGAGTGCCTTGAGTTCTTTGCTTCCACCTGGACACCCATCAGGAAAGCACCAGGAATGGGGTAGAAGGACTTTGATTTAACATCTCATCCAAAGGACAGCACACTCCAGTAGTACAGCACCCCAATGCTGGACTCGGGTGCAAGCGTTTAGGTATGAGCTGAATCCCAGTGTGGGACTAGAACCGACAACCTTCTGGCCCATAAGCGGATGAGCTACCAAGTGAGTGACACTGATAAAGAATAATATGAATAGAAACCTAAAAATCTATAATATGTAAGCTAAATTGTGTTACAATGTTATATTATTCATTGCTTTCCTGAAACTGAAAAACTCACCTTATAGTGATGCAGATACTGTATCATGTACAACTATAGCACAAAAAGCATTGTACAGTTTATTGTTGTTGTTTATGACTTTTCAGTTTAATTAGTTTCTGATAATTGCCACAGTTCACTTATAGAGAGTATTTGTAGTTTTACAGCTAGATAAGCGAAATTACATTAAAACTTCTCATATTCTCCTGCCTCCAGTGGTGCTGCTGAGAGAGTAACATAATATATTCTAGAAGCATTAGAGACGACAAATATTCATGGAGCACATCACAATATTATACAGATTTTTCTTTTTCAACAGTTGAAATATACTTCTCTCCACTTGCAGAAGAAAACAACATATTTTTTTGAAAGGATGGTCTCACTCCCATTTCTATGTAGGTAAAGCTTACTTCATTAGAAAACGAGAATTTGAAAATATACCAGCACTGTAGAAATAAATAAGTTATGTTACCTTCTAATGTCTTTTTAAATTGCTGGCTAAGTGCAGAAAACCTTAGATTTTACAAAACATTAGAGTCCATTTGGTTCTAAGTCAAACTTTATTTATTTTTTATTTATTTAGTTTTTTGTTGACGGGTAAGTGCACTAGACAAATCCTGTCTATTTTCAGGCACGATCCGGGAGGGGATACAGATAAAGCCAATGACCTTGAACCAGAATAAGGTGTTGGTGGTATTTTTAGTGAATAGAAAGTTTTTAGAAAGTATGCCTACACATTCTTGGAAATCCCACAGAGTTCAGATACTTTGAATTTGTACCACAGGTAGACTCAGACTTGGGAAGAAATACCTGATAAGCAAAATGTTTGTTTTATATTAACAATTACCTCTCCGTATAATGTATAATGTATAATGCTGTCACTTGGCTGCTATTTGACTGAACTCTATGCTGCTATACCTTGTTTGTAACCCTAATGTCTGTACTTGACCTGGCTCCCTTGAGCTGGTGAAATCTTGTATTATATACTGTATTTATTCTAAGTTATCTATTTGCTACTGATATGGCTCCTGTGTATCAATGTTGGTGTTATCTGAATTTCAAATAAATAAATAAATAAAAATTATGTGACCATCAATCAGTATGTTTTGAGTTGGTTAAAAAGTTCACACATATAGAGTAGGTCTCAATATGTCACTAGGTTAGCTTTGTTTGTATGAAAATAAAGATTATAGTACACACTGTTTATTTATTACCGGGGAAGGGCGTTATGTCCTCGAGAAAAACATAAACAGAAGGCAGCAACACATGGCAGGGTGTATATTTGTTGGAAGATATACTAGGTACTGCTCAAGTTGTGCACATGCACAAGGCTATTGACTGAGTGGTCCTCAGCACACATTGGAGTATTCCTACATATCCTCACATCTCCCAGTGATTGCCACATGCACAAGTGTATCATTGTACTTGAAGCGTAGACTATCATTTGGCTTAGAAAATGTAGCCTCATGTGTGCATGTGTGTGTATAGGCATGAAAGGTGAATGTTTTCTCAGAATGCAGTATTTTTCTGGCTGCTATTACCCATTTTGTAAGTTTTGTTAGACAGTGTTCTATATGCTAACTAATATGAACTTAGTCTGATTTTGCTTTTGTGGGTGCTACACCCTGCGGTCTCATTGTTACAAATTGAAAAGAAAGTTACTACTACATAACTGGGCTAAACAGGTAAAGACCAACAAATTGAAAACAGATGGTGCATGCTGCAGACTGATGTGTGACAGTCAAAATAAGCAATTTTAATGCAACTTAATATAAGCACATACTGTCACATACAGAAAATGGTGCATTACCCAATACATGGCACCAAACAGTTCTCTCTGCACAGATGTCCAACATACCAACATTCTGCAATGCATCAGTGCAAGCAGAGAAGTATACTGAGAATAACTAACAATGAGCAATTGGCTAACTAACAGCTCATTATTTCTTTTATAGATAATTTGTGCAGAAGAACTATAGGTGGAAACATCAATTCTAGCTTTGTTATTATTAGTGTGCATTTAGTAATACACTTATTTTTATTTGCAGCCTACATTGTGTTGCAGCACTCTGTATTTTTTCGGCTGTGTGGGCACAGCCCTGCAGATATCTTGCTGTTATATGGGGAAAGGGCACTTCAGACTCCTTCCAAAGCACATGTTGGACATCATATATGATCCTTCCACTACCTGGAATCACTACACTGGAGGGTGTGGAGGGAAGAGTTCCTTTCTAAATGCAACATTCTCATGCCAGCTCAAATTACATTCAGTGGATAAGCTCAGTGTAAACAGCACTTAAACAGCACAGGCAGCTTGTTTTAATCTTAAAGGACACCTAAACCATCTTTTCACATATTTGTATGTAACCAATGCCCTGTTGGCATGGGTGCATGTTTTTATGTAGTTCTCCAGGCAGCAGTGCTAAATCAGCAACTAACAGTCTTTGAAGAAAAGATGTGTAATGGGACTTTGTTGTATAGCTTCTCTGCTGATTTGCTTCACAGACTTTATTGGAGCACATGATGATTTGTTTCTGCTTGTGGCAGTGGGATCACTGTCCTGGGACAGGCAGACCGAGATTGTGATTATTGTCCAATTAAGTAAAGAGACAGTTTCATGTTGTTAGCAAATCTGTTTCTTTGCTAAGTTAAAGTTACTTTCCTACTAAGCTAAATAAAGATCATGTAACCTCTGTCCAGTTTGTGTACTGTTGAGAAATGTGGGTGGTTACACTTTATTTTCATTCTTAAGGAGTTTATTTGGAAATATTGCTGATTGATTATAAAGTAACAGTTTTATTGGTGCCTGAGTCTGATGGCTATCTTCCCTCTTTGATATGCATGGACTGACTTGACTGGTCAAGTCAGAGAATGATGAATAACACACCATACAACTCAGAAATGAACTGTTTGCTGAAAATAATAGTTTTGACAAAAAAGCACCATCAGATTATAACTAGTTCAACATTTTAGGTATGTATGAGTATCAAAGTCTTGGCCTTGTAGGGACTGGGTATAATGAAGTCCTGCAAGAACTGTGCCTTGTATAGAAAATGGCCTGTAACATTCTTAAGACCAAGACAAAACAGAAATAAAACAACATGAATGCTGAATTAGCATTTATCCTGCAGTGCAATAGTACATAAAGCTTTATGGATAAAACAGTGTGACAGGCAAACTTCATACACCCTCAATTTCTTTCTGCCTCTTTCAGTGTGCCATAGTGAAGTAGATCAGTGCAACTGAAAGCAGTTGTCATCCTTTGTGCATTGTTATCACAGCCTGGATTAGTTTTGAACACTACTGCTATCAATTTTATTTCCAGTGGTGGGAATGGGAAAAATCCCCACGGTGCCCTGAACTTTTGTGCAGAAAATACAATCTAGAGCACAGATTTTAGAACAAGGAAATCACAGTTCAAATTGTACTAGAAATACTTACTTGCTGTGTGATGCTGAGCAAGTTACTCAACCTCTCAGTGCTTCAGTTTACTAAGCTATCACAATGGACAAATTTAGGGACCCACTTAAAATTAGATATTGTATTTCAGCTTGCTATCCTGGCTAAACAAATTACATTTAAAATCACTAGCAGTTATGAGGTCACGCTAGTAATAGTTAGCTTTTACATCAACAGAAATGTGCAATATACTGTAGTTGTTTCTCACACTACTTTGTATATATCTCATGTTGTCATTAATATCAGTACAGGTATAAACTGTATAGTATTACTGTGGTTATTTAAATTTGCAAGATGGAAATTCTATCAAGTATTTTTTTCTAAAACACATGAGCATATCAGGCCCCCTCTGAAGTCTATGACCTTCCAGTGTGAGGAGACTGTGAGGTTGTGAATTATACAGCTCATATTAACACACAGAACTATAAGCTATAGTGGCAGAGATCAGAAGAATGAAAGCTGGACTATGTTAGTCCATGGTTGCAAAGCGAGGCTAAAACACAGTGGTGTGTGTGTGTGTGTGATATTTTTTCTTAATTGCTTTGTAGTTCTATGGCAGGAGGGAGGAGGTTTAGCCATTGATTCCTCCCCCTCCATGCAGTCAACTAGGCCAGCTATCGACCCCCATCCCGGACAGATCTCTGACCTCCTGATCCAACCCCTTCCTGGCCACATTGCAACTGGTATGTACCCACCACTGTGGAGACCAGGAGGAGTGGATCAGGAGAGACTTCTCCTGCAGGACCATGGTGACACTAGTGAGCAGCCTTCATGATGCCAGAGATTTTTCTGGTATGGTTCCCCTACCAGAGGAGGAGTGCAATGACACCAAGGGATGGAGCACGCATGCTACCATACGCCTCCTCCTGGCGTCAGCCTCCTCCCACCACCTAGCTACTGCAGTGTCAGCAGTGTTGCCCCAGCTTCCACCAGGGGCAGCTGCATGCCAACTGCTGATGATCCCCTCCCAGAGAAGGAGAGCAGTCCTCCAGATGCCTCGATCCTTCCCCAGCCCTGCCAATCCCTGGTGACCTGTGCTCATTCCGAACATGGGTCGACAGTGTAGCATGAAAGTGACATACAGCACCTCAACCCTCAGCACCACTGAGCCAGCCGTGTGTGTGTAATATTTAAAATCTAGGAAGAAACAACATGGCAGTGATTGAGCACAGCACAGTTAACCCTTACTGCCTACACAGAGAACTGGGATGTCATGTAAAGGAATTCCTGGCTACAGTTTTTTATGCTCTCATTTAAGGACTCCAGTAGAAACCTGGAGACATGGGTTTGAATCTCACTGCCACAATTTGTATACTGTGTGACCCTGAGCAAGTCACTTAACTTCAAATTGCTCCCAGGATTATCTGAAATGAGTTTCAGATTGATGTGTCTTTCCTGGCCAACATAAATTGTAAAATAAAGGTGAACTAAATAAGGACATTGACCTGACTCCTTCAGCTTAGTCCTTATTTAACTGAGTCTCAGACTTAGGGCTGGATTGGGGTGGGTCTGATTTAAATAAGAACTGTCACCCCAGCTCAAGTTCCTGCACCCTCAAACAGCCATCCAGTAGCTCTTTTGAATATTCCTGGTAGTCTAGTGGTCCCCCCATAAGGACGTCTAATCCTCTGTCAATCTGCCTACTCAGGACCCTCCACCCCACCCTCCTCCAGGACACATAAGTTGAAGTACAGAAATAGTGACAGTGACCTGCACTACCCTCTGCTCACCACCTTGGCCTGCCACCATCTGATTGTCAGTGAGTGATCATGATTACAGTAAAGCAGATATTTGTACAATTCTTGCTATTGCTCAGAGACCATCAGATGGAAACCAGTTGAGGTGGTGAGTAGGGGCTATGTCAGTTGTCACTATTGCTATAGTTTGCATTATGTGATCAGGGCTGGTGAGGTGTCCAAGAGGCTGAGTTGGGAGGGGGTCAGATGCCCTTATTAGAGGGACCATTAGACCACCAAGAATATACCAGACAGCTATAAGATGATCTGGATACTTTTACAATGTATTTTTCCTGGAGAGATCAGCTTACATGCAGGATTTGCTTTTCAGTAAGGTTCTGCTGTAGGGCCCTGCTTTTACAGTTTTACAATATATTTACACAGGATAGACCAGCTAAGTTGTGATATCTTGTTTGCAGTGGTGTTCTGTTTGACCAAGTTTACACTGTATGTACCAGGATAGTACAGTGGAGATGAAACAGCTTTTCTTTTTCAGTGGGGTCTGCCTTTTACCCATTTTATAATGCATTTACCCAAGATAGCCCAAGTGAGAGGCACTTTCCCATTTTCAGTGGGGTCCAGCTTTTACTGTATTTTCCACAATCATGCAGAATAGTAAACTTATTTATTTAATTAACCCATTTAATGTGGCAAAGCTGTAGTGCATATTTAAATGTCTTCCCCATGAAGGATTAGTAACTTAGTAACCTGGTAGTGATAGCTTTCTTCTCATCTTGAAGTTCATACTTTTTGTTCATGTGAAAGATAGATCTGCAATCTAGGGAATGCCCTGCAGAAATTCTCTAACTCAGCAGTGGCTATCTGTACCTGTGTGACCTGAGGTGCTGCTGGTACTATGTGGAGTGCAAGTGGGGAGCAGCCGACAAGTCACGCCATGTGAGCCTGTGAGGGAATAATTCTCATAAATCAGAGTCAGGACTTGGTCAGGACTGAGTTGAGCGGTCACTGCCAAGAAAACAATATGAATTCATCACCAGCCTGGCTTTATCATAAAAGGAGCTGTGAGGTAAGTGTGCTGTTTATATTAATATTTTGTTTGTTTTGGATGGCCTTATCAGATGGTGAGGGTTGGGCAGGACTGGGCTGCATCCAGTGACTCGAGTAATCTCTCATTCCTCCCAGGTTTCTCCTTGCTGCCAGCCTTCTGCTGTGAGCAACCATGAAGTGACATTCACATGCATCTGACAGTGGATGGTAATTCTTCAGCATTAAAGCCTGTGCTGCATTCAGATGAAGCATTAGGTAACTGTTTTTAGCTTTGGTGTCTAGGATGACTTCTGAGTGGGTGTTTAGGATAGGATGGCCTACCACCTGCCCTTGCCATGTGACTGGACTATCTACATGCCACAGGATGTGCTTGGCATTAAGTCATCATCTGTTGTAGTTAGCTTTGCACCCGTGCAGGTTGGTTGTCATTTGTGGGTTGTGCTGGGTGCTTGATGGTGTTGTGGTTCGGTGTATGACATAAGGGGATTGAGCAGTGACAGTTATGGTCATGCCATTTTCTGAGGTCTCACACAGTTTGCGGAATTGTTGCTGTATGTGAAGTCTGTGGGTTGTGATGGCACTGTATATGCCTGTAATTCTGTAGCTGTCCCTGATGAGCATTACCCTCCATGCTCCAACTGTCTCTGTTCAGGGTACATGCAGATAAAGCATGCATGACCCTGGTATACATACTGTGTCAATGTTGGGCCTTGAGGGACCCTCCAGTGAATCCTGTGTGTCAGTTCCATTCTCTGACATGAATGGTCTGTGGAAGTTTTGCTGTATGACAAACACATGCATGCATGCTGGTGTTTTGTGTGCCTTCTCACTGCCTTGCATGACTGACTGAGTGTTGCAGTTTTTGGGGGCAGAGTCTGCTGTTCAGGTTGCAAGGTGACAGTGCAATGCCTGCTGCAGTGATTGCTGCCTGTACACAAGAGAAGTGGTATGTAGTTGGGTGTTTGAATGGTGGCTGCAGTGGGATATTTTGCTTTAGTATTGCCAATTTTGTTTAAGAAAGTAAAAAGTAGTTATTTGATTGTGACATTTGTAGGTTGTAACATGTCAAATAAGGCTTTAAAAGCAGACAGATAGTGTTAAAATGACCTCAAATGCACCAGAATGCATCTAAAACATGACAGCTTCTGGGGTCAGCTTAGCCGCCAGAACCCCAGCCTATAGGGGTTGGAGAAATTGTACTTCAAGAAGATCCAAAAATTCTAAATTAAATTTAGCACTACACCACTGCCTGTTTATCAAAACTGAGATTGTAATGAGACTGCATTGGTCCAGCAGAGATTAAAATTACACTTCTCTTTCTCTGTCTCCCAAGTGTGTTAGGCAACCATGCTCCAGCATTCCTCTTCTCTCTGATTTTCTCTCTCTGTCTCTCTAGAAACCAGACTTATACAGAGAAATGCTGAAAAGTGAAGCTGGAAAAATGTGATAACTTACTTGACTTTTTGTCAGCTTAAATTATTTCCCAACCTTTTACAAATAAAGCTTATTATGTGCACTGAATAGAGGCCGATGGCTTGGATAGAAAATGAATATTTCTGATATCACTGACTGTAATCTACAGAATATGTATGTAATGTTCATCACTGCTGAGCTTCATAGAGTGCATAATATTATATGGCACAGGTATTTAATTTGTTCTGTTTTTGTTTTGTTTGATCCTCAAGCTTGCATCTCCTAAACAGTCCCCCACAACCACCACACAATCTGTATCTTAACTTGCTATGTAAACCAACAACATGAGTGTTTTGTGCCTTATTCATTCAGAGTCTAACATTTCAATATAATAACAATCATTTGTCAATGCTGAATGTTGATTACATTGGGGTGTTGAGCTTGCTCACTGCCTCTCTGTCACTCACTCAGTCTGTGTCTCCCATGCTGCAGGCTGCTGTTTTGTACTGGGCTCCTGTCTGCATTGGCACCTTGTTCTGCCCACTAAGAAATCCGCAGCTGTCTCAACAGAGCTCCTTTGAGGTGGCTCACCTCCTCCTCTCTCACTCGCTCATTCTGGTTTTCCTGGCACTGCAGGCTGCCCTTTGTACTGGGCTCCTGCCTCTGTTGGTGGCTTTTTCTGCCCACAAAGAAATCTGCAGCAGTCCCAACAGAGCTCCGTTAGGCTCACTCACTCCCCCTTTCTCACTCACTCGTTCCGTTTCTGCGGCGCTGCAGGCTGCCCTTTTCTATTGGGCTCCTGCCTGCGTTGCCACCTTCTGCCTGCCCACAAAGAAATTTGCAGAGTTACAATAGAGTTCCATTGAGCCTCGCTCACCCCTCTCTCTCTGCTCATTCTGGTTTTCCCACCACTGCAGGCTGCCTTTTGTACTGGGCCCCTGTGTGCATTGCCTTCTTTCTGCCCACAAACAAATGTGCAGCAGTCCCAACAGAGCTCTGTTGAGCTCACTCACTCCCCCTCTCTCACTCACTCGTTCTGTGTCTCCTGCCGCTGCAGGCTGCCCTTTGTACTGGGCTCCTGCCTGCATTGGTGGCTTGGTCTGGCCAGAAAGAAATCTGAAGCAGTCCCGACACAGCTCCTTTGGCCGCTCAGTCCCCTCCCTCACTCACTCATTCCATTTCTGCAGTGCTGCAATCTGACCTTTGTACTGGGCTCCTGCCTGTGTTATCGCATTTTCTGCCCCAAAGAAATCAGCAGCAGTCACAATACAGCTCTGTTGAGCTCATTAACTACCGTGCTGTCACTCACTTGTTCTGTTTCTCTTGGTGCTACAGGCTGCGCTTGTGTACGTGGCTCCTGGCTGCATCGGCACCTTTGTCTGTCCACAAAGAAATCTGCAGCTGTCCTGACAGAGCTCCACTGAGGTCGTTCAATCTCCCTCTGTCAATGTGCTCATTCTGTTTGTCCTGGTGTTGCATGGCGCCCTTTTGTACGGGTTCCTGCCTGCATTGGCGCCTTTTCTGCCCACAAAGAAATCCACAGCAGTCCTGATAGAGCTCCGTTGAGCTCATTCATTCCCTCTGTCTCACTCACCCTTGTACTGTTTCTCCCACCACTGCAGGTTGGCCTTTTCTACTGGGCCCCTGCCTGCTTTGATGCCTTTTCTGCCCACAAAGAAATCTGCAGCAGTCCTGACAAGCGCTCCGGTGAGTTCGCTCCTCCCGCTCCCTTACTCGCTCTCTTGTTCTGTTTCTCCCAGTACTGCAGGCTGCCCTTTGTACTGGGCTCTTGCACTGGGGCCTTTTCTGCCCACAAAACAAATCTGAAGCAGTCCTGACAGAGCCCAGTTGAGCTTGTTCCTCCCCCTCTCACTCGCTCGATCTTAATCTGTCCCAAACACTGATTTCCCACAGTGAGCGTGCTATTCTCCGACAGGCATGCAAAACACATTTTAGCCAGGATGTGAAAATGACAGCTGTACTGTTCATAAGGAGGTGTGAAAAAGTGCCACTGTTGAAAATGTGGTGTGAAAATATTACAAATGTGATAAGGTACAGGGGCATGAAACAGTTCAAGCACACTTGTAACACAGTCATGTTATGGAGTTTCATCACCAAATTTTCAACATAGGGCTTTTAGGACCTCTGCTCATGAACAGTACCACTGTCATTTTCTTAATCTGTCCGAACACTGATTTCCCACATGACCGCGTTATTCTGTGCTACAACTGTGAAACCACATTTCAGTTAGGATGTGAAAAATACAGCTGTACTGCTCATAAGGAGGTGTGAAAAAATGCAACTGTTGAAAATGTGGCATGACAATATTACAAATCTGCAAAGTTACAAGGGTGTGTGGAAAGTGTGCAATGCACACTTGTAACCTGAGTCATTTGATGGGCTATCATCAACAAATTTTCAACATAGGCATTTAGTACCTCTGCTCATGAACAGTATCACTGGCATTTTCTTATTCTGTCCGGACAGTGATTTCCCACAGCAACCACTCTATTCCGCGCCGGAAGTGTGAAAACACATTTTGGCCAGGATGGGAAAAATGACAGCTGCACTGTTCATAAGTAGGTGTGGGAAAATGGCAATGTTGAAAATCTGGAGTGAAAATATTATAAATTTGCAGAGTTACGAGCATGCGTGCAAACTGCACAACACAATCTCGTAGCACAGTCATTTTATAGATATCGTTACCAAATTTTCAACACTGCCATTTCAGGACCTCTACTCATGAACAGCATCACTGTCATTTTTAATCTGTCCTGAACACTGATTTCCCACAGCAACCATGCTATTCTGCTTGAAGTGCAAAACACATTTCCACCAGGATGTGAACAATGACAGTTGTACTGTTCACAAGGAGCTGTGACAAAATGGCAATGTTGAAAATCTGGTGTGAAAATATTGCAAATTCACGAAGTCACGGCGTGTGTAACGGCGCTGCGCAGCGAATGTTAAATAAAACAATCATTTGGGCATTTTTCCACCAAATTTGCAACATAGGCTTTTGAGATCCACCTCATGAACACTGGCACTGTTGTTTTGTTAATCAGCCCCAAAAGGTGATTATGCACAGTGTCACAAAATCACCTTTCAGGGCCGATTAATGCCATTACAGTTTAATAATTCATGAGGAGAGGCCCAAAACCCCATGTTGAAAATTTTGTCAAAAGTCCCAAAATGCCGAGATATGTACTAAAGTTGAAAAAACCCTATTTATTCGTTATACAGCTTACGGCATTTCCTCTCAGTTCGTAGTCGACTTTGAAGGTGCAGGCGTGTTCCTGGTCACGAAGATCGTCGCATTGAGCTCCGGAGGTAAGTATGGGGTGAGGGTGTGTAGAGAGGTAGGGTGCACAGTTGGTGAGTGCGGGTTGTGGATCGGGGCCTGAGACACTACAAAGGGACAGTTTCCTTTTGCAGGTAAAAAAAAAAAAAAAGTGTTGCAGGACTGTTTTCCCTTTACAGGGGCATGTGGCATGCTGGGGTGGGCTCAAGCATGCCACCTGTCTTTCTTTGGGGGGACAGCAGTAGCCGATGGGATTGGGCACCCTGTTGGCACACAAAGGGTTGGGGAGATCGTTATACCAGCAGGAGTGGACACTCCATTGGCAGGAATAAAAGCGGGGGATTACAGAATGTCGGCCGGGGTGGGCTCCCCATCAGCACCAGAAACAATGGGGCACCGGGGCCGACAGGGTTTGGGGCCCCTGCTGTCATAAACATGGTGGGAGAGGTTATATTGTTTGTGAACACTACGGCAACCCCGCCATGTTCAAAACAATACCAGGGTTTTACATCCCACTCTGCAACAACGGGTCACTCCTTCATTGCAGTGGATGGCTGATGCTGTAATGACGGGTAGCCCCTGACTGCAGTGGCGAAATTGTCAGTAATTGGTGCGAACATTCCAAACTACTGTCACCAGTAGCCTGCAATGGCATTGAGGGAAGCGGGACAAGCCTTTTGCAGGCTGTGGGACGATAGCCACAACAGTGCCATGCCTCCACAGCCTGCTACTGAGAAAGCTGACTGTACGTTGTTTGCGTTGTGCACAATCAACATAAAAATAGCAGGACAAGAGGGCACAGCATGAGATTAGAGGGAGGCTGATTAAGGAGTAATGTGAGGAAGTTCTTTTTCACTGAAAGGGTGCTGGATGCATGGAACAGCCTACCTCTGTAAGTGGTAGATATGAATACAGTGCAGGGCTTCAAACAGGCATAAGATAGGCATAAGGGAGCAGTACAGATGAGTATGACTAGATAGGCCATTGACAGAGTAAAGGCCTATGGCACATTCATAAGGTAGAAAAGTAATGGGCAGACTGGATGATCCTTGTGGTCCTTATCTGCTGTCAGCTTCTATGTTTCTATGTTTCTATATTTGAATCACATAACCTGTCATACACAGAAATGTAGCCCTCCTTCTCCATGTCTAGGGGTATGGATGGAATATGTCAGTGGGAAGGGGGCACCAACAGCAGCAGAAACACTTCCAGTGGCCATGTTACCCAGGCCCAGATGTCACACACATGGTCCCTTTTCCTCGCTGGTACTGGATGAAAACAACAGGTTAATGCATATTAAACAGCACCTCAATAACGGAAGGTCCGCATGGAAGCTGAAAAACAACTGGGATCCCAAAGTCATTAAACATATTCACACATTGCTCTGGGAGCATCAGGTAATTAGTGGGAAACACATTTCAGCTTTCACATGGCCAGTATGGCCATAATAGCAGTTTTATGTGGACCAAGGAGGTTGCACAGTCTTTAGGGCAGCATTAACTTGGGACCGCTATGGTCACAAAGTGTAAGCAGCACAAGTCCAAAAAAGTTCACAGTGCCTAACAGTCAATTATTCTTCATAGGCACCCAAACTCTCAATGATCGCCATATCTCTCTTTCTCTCTCTCTCTGTCTCAGTACTGACTCAGTGAGTCCACAACCATAACATGCAGTCCTCAGCAGCTTCAGGTTGTGGGTTCCTTCATGACTCCTGCATCCTTTCCCAGGATTGGCAGCAACTGTTCTCAAATTGAGAAGGGGCACATCCTGTGGAGCTCCAAATCAGCTTGCTGTCTGACCACTACACTCCCTGCCACATTCTTGTCCACAGGATCCCTACAAAGCAGCGCAGGCTGATAGGACACTCTACAACTTGCAGTTGCTGGCTCCCCTCTCAACTTTAGCTGCACTCCAAGATACTATGTTACTCCAACTTCTTCCTCTATGTCCCCTCAAGTGCCACCAGCCAGGGGTTGGAGGGGCAATCGACCAGCCCAGCCCTGACTCACTCTCACTCCCTTGCCGCTCACTCCTCAGACTGGAACTCCCCTCCCACCTAAACTAAAGGGCTTTATCCCCCACTCACCCATGGTGACCTCCAGACCTCTGGGAGGCTCTACCCGAGTGCTGGGAAGAATTAACCCTTTTCTACTGAGCCAATTTAGGACACAAAACCCAGGGAGGGCCAAATAGAACTCGTATACTCCCAAAGGAGAGGTTACATAAACATAGAAACTTATGGCAGATAATGACCACTGGGCTCATCTAGTCTGACCATTATTAATTATGATCACTTTTGCTGCAGACCCAACTTGCCTTATGCGCCTCTCTTCCACCCAACTCCTTCCTCCCTAGGAGTACTTTGTGCCTGTCCCAGGCATTTTGAAACCAACCACTGGTTTAATTCCCACTAACTCCATGGAAGGCTGTTTCAGGATTCCACCACCCTTTCTTTGAAGAAGTGCTTCCTCATATATTTCCTGAATCTACCTCCTTCCAACTTTATATCAAGACCGCTTTTCTACAACATCTTTTCTCTGAAACAAATTTCCTTCCTGTACCTTATTAACCCCCAAGAAGTATTTTGAAAGTCTCCATAATAGCCCCACTCTCCCTCCTCTCTTACAAGATATACATATTGAACTTTTCAGTCTCCCTCATAGGGCTTCTGATGCAGACCTTGCACCATTTTGACAGCCCTCACCTTTCTTTTTGATAGTTTCTCCTTTTTCCAACTGTTCCCCTTCCACACCTTTCTCCTTCGACTGTTCTTTTCTCCCTTCTTCCTTTGCTAACCCCTGCTTCCTTGAATAAGGATGGTGGGACTGTCTCCCCTTGGGATCTCCCTACTCTCTATCTCAGCTTGTAGTGACTCACTTTCTGCCTCCCATATTTCTTCCATCACCCCTCAACTACATTACATTTCCATAGAAGTAACATCTGAATCATCCACTGAGGAGTGTGATTGCATTCTGATGAAAGCAGGCCATCACCTCAGCAGAGGTTCCTATCCTTCCAGGTTGGCCCACAGTCCCCAGTGTAGACATACATCTCCTTCCTGCACCATTCCTTCTACCATTACGTGAAGACCTTGGTGCAGAGCTGCCTCTCCTTCCTCATATAGTATAACACACACTCACCACTTGCATTTTAAACACATGGGAAACACTGGATCAACCAGATAAATCATCTCCCTTTAACAAACATCATCTTTACACACAGAGATGACTAGTGCAATTCATCTTTACATTTAAGGCCATAAAACACCCTTATCAAGTTAATGTATTAGCAGCCGTAGTGACTCTCACCTGAGTTTTTTGTTCTTATCGATGAGTTATCTTCAGTATATGGCAGTTACCTTGGGCTAATGAAAAATAATACAGTCTTTCTTTCCATGGATTGTTTATTGATATACAATAGCTGGGGCCAAATACAGGAGGCAGTATGGCGCAGTGGTTTAAGGCTCTGAACTGCAAACCTGGAGACCTGGGTTTGAATCCCACAGCTCCCACTTACATACTATCCTGAGCAAGTCACTGAACTTCCTTGTGCTCCCAGGTTGCACCTGTAAACAAGCTTTCAGCTCAGTGGGTCTCTCCTGGTGAAAAAAAAATAAAATAAATACAAATCCCAAACTGACAGTACAGATTGAAATAACATTTTAAAATGCTTCACACTGTTCCTCACTTAGATTAGTAACTTGTTTTGTATCAGTGCTTTTGCCAATGTTTGGATAAAAAAAAGAACTGGTGCATTTTTTTTATTTAGAACAACACATTGTCAGTTCCTAGAGGAATTAATTTTTCTCCTGCTTTCCTGCAGCACGTGTTTAATAGAATTACAAAAAAAACACAATGTGATGTCATCACTGTGTCTATCTATTAATGTGTAGCAGTATTTTTCCTGAACACTTCTTGAATGCTAAGTGAAATGGTCCAAAAGATGTTTTTGTTTCTCCCATGTACTGACTGCCACACTTCATACAGGTGATGCATTATAGCTTCCTTTGAGATGTATGTGATAGGTTCATGAATAAGAAACACAGATTTTGGCTGAAAATCTCTAATTAGATAGCTGTCTGCTTGCAGTTAAAATAGTATGATCCATCACATTGGAATGTATATTTACATATCCATTTGTGTGATGAACTGTATTGTTACCAAGATAATTCTGTAGATGTGTATTTATTCTGTACAGATAATGTTTTGAGGCTCAATTCTCAAAGGGCCATAGAGTGACACAAGTTGTGGCAAAAGGCAGCTTGTGCCACAACCCTCCATGACAGGGACCCTGTGCTCGATTCTTTATTGGGCAGGGTCCCAGCAGCAAAGTTCCTCAGCATGTGCAAATATTCCCTGATGATCTAGTGGACTCCTCCCAAGCCCCAACCCTGTTTATGTCCCTTCAGAACATCTCTGGTGATCTAGCAGACCCCCAATCCCCAATCCCCTGTTGTGTAACATTAACATATCCCTAGTAAGCTAATGGAGGACCCCCGTTCCACCATCCAAAAACAAACCACTGCTAGCACAGTCACTGCTCTCCATCTGTCAGTCAATGAGTGCCAACTGAATACAGTACACGCTTATTGAGCAGTCAGTCAGTGGATGGCCATGATTGTGAGCAGTGGGCTGTGCCAAGTTGCCATTTCATTTTGGGATGGGGTGGGGTGGAGGGACATGGGGAGATGGATGGGGTCCACTAGACAACCAGGGATGTGTTAATTTTACAAAATGAGGAAACAGGGCTTAGGGGGGTCCACTAGATCACCAGGAAGTTCTGAAATGAAATAACAGGGGTTGGGGCTTGGGGGTGTCTTCTAGATCACCAGGGATGTTTTAATATGACATAATGGGGGATCAGAGCTTGGGGGAGGTCTGCTAGACCACCAGGGACTTAATTTAATGACGGAGATCTGGGCAGGGAGAAGGGACCATGGCACATTGCTGCAAATAGCTCAACTTTTCCAGAGGGTCAATGTCTAAGTACCCTTAGACCAGCCCTAGCTGGTCTAATAGTACACAACATTTTGCCAACTTGGAAGTTTTAAGAATCCTGCTTTAGGGATGGGGCAGCTTGTATCTGCTTCATGCCCCTTAGCACCTTGCTGAAACCCATTTTGTGACACATGGTGGCTAGCCTCCTTTATACACGAGCCTGCAGTTGGTGCATGCTGTGTTAGTGAATCACTCATGGTGTATTATTTGGTGCAAGTGGCACTTTGCACCATTATTTATGGCAAAGCCCTTCACACTATGCCAGGAGCTTTGAGAATCGAGCCCTTGAAATTTATCAGATTGTTGCAATAACTAAATCTACATAATACAGTACAGTTTTATGATATTACAGTATGTTTGCAATCATTTGTGAGTAGGATTATACTTAAGATAAGAACAAGAGAGACCCAGAACATCAGCTACCCTTGGGGACACCCCAGTCTAGCCATGGCTATGTCTTTGGAGCCAAGCATGAAGATGCAGAGAACTGAGGTCCAGATGGACCAGGGTGCCCTGTTCCTTGGAGAGCAATCCTACTCACAGGGGTAGAAGCAATGCAGTTTCCACTGCCAATTACTACAGTAAAAAAACCAGATCTTGTGCAGCCAGAAGGGGCGATAAGGATCATCCTGGCCCCTTCCATCTGAAGTTTGATCAGCACCCCATGAATTCAAAGGAAGGGAGAGAAAGCCTAAAGAAACCTCACCTTCCAAGAGAGAGGCAACTTGTCTCACTAGAAAACTCCAGGCCCTGAAGTGAGAACGTAGAAATGCTTCAGTTTTGCATTGAGTGAGGATGCAAAAGGTCCAGCTCTGGATGATCCCACCTGATGAACAGGTCTTCTATGACAGAGGTCAACAGCTCCCACTTGTGAAACCGGACTTTGTCTTGCTTAGAAAATAAATATCAAGTGGCACAGGATGAAGAGCTGAAACAAATGGTTAATAATGCTACTGCAAATTAAGTAGTATACAAGATCCTACACAGCAGTTCTGCCCCTAGCACTGTGACTCAGGAGTGAGTCTCCATCAGACCCCTAATGAAGACTTACTCCTGAGTCAAAGTGTTGTGGGGCAGACTACTGTGTAGGATCCTGTATGCTACTTAATTTGCAGTAAGCATTAAATTCACTTGTTTCAGTACTTGATCCTGTGCCGCTTGACTTTTTCTCAATCTACTTATTGGGGCAGGCCACCTTCATTCAAGCATGCACCAACCCGATAGCTCCTTGCTCACAAACAACCCCTTTTGTGGAACTGTGACTGGCTTAGTTTGACCATCAGGACATTTTGGATACTTGGAACATGGACAGATGTGAGTTCTAGACTGTGTTCTAGAGCCCACTGCCAGACCATCATGGCTTCACTGACAGAGATGGTATGAGTTGGTCCCTCTTTGCTTATTGATGCAATGGACTACGCTGATGTTGCTGTTCTGTACTAACAGATGGCCAGTGGACAGCTGGGTCTGGAAGGCTTGCAAGGCATACAGAACAGTTCTCATCTCCAGAACATTGTTGTGAAGGTCGATCTCACTTCAGACCATGTCCCCTGAGTCTGATGAGGGCCAAAATGAGCCCCTCAGCCCAACTGTGAAGTATCTGTAGTGAGAATTTGCTGAAGGAGGGAATCAGAAAAGGAATTCCTTTCAACAGATTGCTAAGTTTCCTCCATCAAAGTAGCAACTTTTTGACTGGTGAGGAGAGCAGGACTGGTTGTTCTAGGTCATTGGTGCATTGATCCCACTGGACCCTCTTTGCCCACTGGGGAACCCTCATGTAGCCTGGACATAGAAAGCATGACAGTGGCTGCAGCCATGAGGCCCAAGAGTCTGATAAAGAATCTGATTGAAACATATCGGCTGTTGTAAAGCAGGCGGCTTGATCCATGAGACAGTTTGCCCTGTCGTGAGGCAGGAAAACCATACCCTGAGCCATATTAAGTACTAATCCTATATACTATAGGCAATGACATGGGGACAAGACAAATTTGAGCAGATTTACAGTGACCTCCAGGTCATTGAAGAGTTGTGTTGTCTGCACCAGGGTCTGGAGCAGTTGCTCCCTGGACTGCACTTTGAGAAGCCAGTCATTCAGGTAGGGAAAGACATAAAATACCTCCCTCCTGAGAATTGTTGCCACTACAGTACTGCCAAGCATTTGGTAAACATCTGAGGGCTGAGGACTAGTCAAATGGCAAGATCTGAAACTGAAAGTGTGTTCCTGGAACTGAAACTTGAGGTACTACCAGTGGAGGCACACACCTTGATATGCAGGTGTTATGTGAGGTCACTGCACACTAATTGGCATCTTATTGTACACCTTAGATAACTCTTATGTTACACATATTATGCACGTTATACTAACATATGGGGTACAGGTATCTATGTAGAAGAGTAGATGTCAGGATATGTAATGAGTGTTATTCACTTTACTTTCTCAATGCATGACAACTGCGTGAAGTATGCCGAGACATTCATGTCTTTGTCATCTTCTGATATTTTAGTCAGCATTACCACCTTTTGATTTCTGTATAAACACATCACACCCTCTGTTTTTCAGGTACCAGCTATACTCTCTTTGTTCTAAGAAATGATGATCTAGCGAAATTGTATAATGTTATCTACAACTGTGGAGCCACCTTACTTTTAGCCAAAAGGGCTCATCGCATGTAACTAGAAATGTATCTATATCCTGGTAACTATAGTAATTATTATAGTATATAATGTAATGTATTATGTTTTCCTCTCTGAGACCTTCTTCACTCCTTGGAGTATTGGGGAACACTGAGTTCTGGTTCCCAGTTCCTTACGATAAGAACTGCTTAGGGCAACTCTAATATCCTTTTGTAGTCATAAACAAGTTTATTACTGAAATGCAATTTGTCTGTGACTTCTTTACATTTCTAATTATCACCAAAACCTGATCAGGGCTAGATACCTAACAAACTGGTGACCTCATGCAGGCAATTTAGATTGTGAAAAGTTACACTTTTGCTTAAAGAATTTCCTTCCCACGGAGGCAGTAGGTGTGCACACCTGCATCACCTTGTGAGAGGGCCTGCCTGAAACTAACAGGTCTCCCTGAAGGTATCCTTATATGTTTTTCTTTATAGTTGGGTCTTCATTTTTTTAGTTTGTTACATAGACTGGCCATCCATGTATTATTGTTTTGTTTTATGTATATTGTTCTTCTGTGTTTATGTTTGTCCCCCCCTTGCTTGGCAACCTTGTTGGGTAAAATGGTATGTAGCTATTAAGTAATTCTACAGACCTAGAATAAGTGACATTGTTATAGCTGATTTATTAAAGAATGCCCCAGGTGTATTTATCGTGATTTTACACATCCCTCTCACTCGGTAGACTGTATAGTGTAGTACTATTTTGATAGTGCCTTGTCATAAAAATATCTTAGGATGAATAAAGAGTTGTTACGCTACCAGACTTCAGAAGAAGTCAAGAGTATTTAGTGGACTACTGAGGCTTCAGAAGGCTTTTAGAGCCATGCTAAGTTCACTTTAGTATGTGGCTCTTTTTGGAAGCAAGTAGGTTTACAAACACCACAGACCAACCTAAGAGGTTTAGAGCTAAACTTGAAGGTGTGGCATTCTACTGGCACTTTTAAATGTCTTGTTTACTAAACTTAGTACTGCTGTAAGCTAAGCAATATGCACTATAAATAACAAAGCAGAAGAGTAAGAAGCAGAATAGGAGTTTAAACTATGTAGTGGTTTGTTTTGAAAAGTGCTACCACAAATCCTACATTCCTCTGCACCTCTCCCCAGCATTTCTATATGAGCCAGCCGGCCTCTCTCTTGCTACATTTATGCATGAGAAAGCTGGAGGAGTGCCTTCATAGATGGCTTAATTCTTTCAAGTGTATATTCATACCTCTAAACAAGGAGGAAAGTAAAGAAATACCTTTTTGTAAATAAAAGACAAGTATATTATAATAAAAATGACAAATGAGTCTATCAGTAAAAATAATAAATGATGAATCTTAAACTGAATGATTGACATACTGGGTGGACCAATCCTAGAGTCCTGCCCCTTATGTATGTTGAACCAAGACTGTTGATAAATCAGATAGGAGTTGGAGAAGAAACATCCATCTACACTAGTGCCTGCCAGTGCTATAAGAGTATTCTTTATTTTGTTTAGCTGAAGTTAAGCTGTTTAATTTATTGTCCTTTCTTTCTCTTTATTTTGTCATTTGAAAGTTCAAATTCATTTTTTGTTCTGTAAAATAATAAAACTGAAGATCCTGTTTTATACATCGGTGTATGTGTCCATCTGTGTACCCCACAGCCTCTCACACACCTCTCCCATTATTCCACCCTCTGTAGCAACTTATAAAGTCTGGCTGCTTACTTGGCACAGTCAATGCCAACTCACCACGCCAGCAGAAATTTTGAATTTCAAGACTACAAGAGTACAATAGGCTGCCTGTCTGCTGGGTTTGCGGTCATGGATCGATACATGAAACAGCTGCCTCTTATGAGGTCTAATTTTGATCTTTCCCATTGATTTCTACTGGTATTCCGATGGCTAATACATCAAACATATTTGCAGACCTGAGACTGGATGTCTTTAACTTCCTTGCCTCTCATGGAAGATGGACTGACTTCAAACTAGATGCAAGTCAATCTGAAAAACGTGTGGTGGGGATTTCAATCCAGTACTCAGAGATGAGACAGACAGCCAAAAATAATGAGGCTAAAGGGCTGTTAGTCGTGGTTTTATGTGGCTTTAGAAGCCTCCAAATTGAGGTTTCGCTCCTTCGAACTGTAATACTCATCTCTTTAAAAGAGATAAGATTGAAATCTACTGAAAGTTTGAGAAAAGAGCAGGAACTGAAAACTGAACTGCAGTCCCTTGAAATGAGAAAGAGACCTTTGCACTGTTCTGTTGAAGGTAATCAGCAGAAAATGTGTATGTTGAGAGATGAATCTGAATGTTTGAAGCAGGATAAGGGACAGGTGTTACAAATGAATGATTTGTTAAGTAAAACTAATAATCAACTTGAGAGGACTTGAACGGACTCCAAGATGACTTAAACCAGGCATGTGATGAGTTGGATAGGGAACAAAGGGACAATGTGAATTGAGCGCTGCATATAGAGTGATACAGAAACAAGCTATGAAGAGTGTAGAACAGAATATTGCAAAAGTTAGTCATAAAGAATGTGAAAACAAGATGGCAAACTGCTCCATCAGGGAGAGGTATTGACTGGTCATATTAAAGTGATGATGGCTACACCCCATTGACATCATGTCCTCTGGAGATGATGAGTCTGATGATAACATCTCTCAGTATAACACCCAGTCACACCCTACTATGACCCAGTAACCCCACCCTGCCACTCACAAGAAGGCAGGGCCCCTCACTATGACAGTACGTCCCTACATCATCAATGTGATGATGATTATCATGTGATGCCATCATGGCGGGAGGCTTGGGCTCACATCATCCTCTCCAAGACCTATCAGCAGCACCTCTGGTTGTAATTATTTCTGTGGACAACAGGAGGAGATTCAGAGAATAATTGAAAATGCTTTGAGCGATACTATATACCTGAGAACAGCAACTAAACCCTCTCTATGCAGATAAAACAAATGCTGTGGAAGAGTGTTACTAAGGATACCGTGGTTCATGCTGTGGCCAACACTGCAGCGGTAGCCACTCTTCGGTGCACAAGATACTCTTCCTCCAAATAGTCATCCCAGCAATCCCCTACAGATGGCCCACTTTGTTCAGCAGATCGCAGACAGCATAGGCTGTATGAGTTCCACTGACAACTCAGCTGTCATTTGGAGAAAGTACATCCAAATGCAAAATGCTCAGCAGAGCAGTGGATTACACAGTATAGATCCTTTGACAGACTATCAATCCTAGCCTATGGGTGAAACTCCCCAAAGTGGTCCACCAGGATAACTGAGCTACTTTTTGGCCAGATCGCAACTGAACCCATAGCCACACACGCCCAGGTGTGGTTGGGGTGATGTTAGCCTACCCCGTAAAACAAAATGCAAAGGAACGTCCTGTGACCTTCCATCAGAGGCTATGGATGGCCTACCGTGCAGGCAAAACCTTGCAGGGAAGGTGGCTGGATGCTGACCTCATAGAGTACAAACCTTCAAACATGATCCCAGCCATGCAAGAGCAGGTAAAACCAACAATTTTCCAGACTATAGACAATTTTGGCGACATCCTTCAGAAAATGGAGCAGGTTTATCAGTTCGACATCCAAGTCCTCAGCTCTGGTTCAAAAAGGTGGCCATGGTACAATCTGCCAAGGTGCCCACAACCCACTATAGTACATCATGGAAGACAAGGCCCATGAGAAGAGGCCTACTCCTTTGGACAACTGACAGCATCACCAGTCCAGAGGTGGGAACTAGAACCAAAACAAAAACAAGTGCAATTGGAATTCTGACTCAGTCGGGGCAATTGAAACAATTGAACAGGCTCTTGTACAGAGAGATTGTGAAGGAAAACCAAAACCTCCAAAACCTTCTCTGTAACAGTAGTGGTCCCGACATGAGCCCTTGTGGCTATAGGCTCAGGAGAACAGGCCTCAACAGGTCATGAGATCCCGGAACTGCAGGGCACCAGGCTGCAGCAGGCCTAAACCCTGACGCCACCTTTCATAGCAGCCACCAGCACAGGGATGAGGTTCAACGAGAACAGGCCCAGCCGCTTCTTTCAGGAGCACCCTGCTGCTGGCACCGTGGATTGACAACTACAGGCCCTAATCGATGACAGAACAAGCTGGCATTGGACACAAACAGAAGAGGTTTTACTGAGGCCATGGTCGGGGCCATTAACTGACAATGTTATTGGATACAAGTGTGGCTGTGTCTGTACTGCATGATAATGACCCAGCAAACTCTCCTTGGTACACCATATGGCAGATCAACACCTCAGGGGTGGATGGCACAAAACTATCTACGATTGATCCATGGTCCTATCAGTGACTATAGGCAACCTGAAGTCGCACAAACCATCCAGCTTATGGTACTACATGATCATCCCAGCATATGGGAATTGATTTTTGCACCACACAACTGTGTGGTTGAGCTAGCAAATATGTTATTGATCCAAATCAAAGGACAATATCATATCATCATGATCTCTGATTCACGTGGTCGCAGCTATAACCACTAATGACAAGGAATATGTGTTATTGCTCTATTCCAGAACCATTAATTTTTCAAAAGACTCCTCCCATTCTGCAGAAGCACCTGAATGCATTTGTCATCAACAAGCATGACTGTGGTAGAATGCACACTGTCATCAAGATCCCAGGCCCAACCCATGAGAGGCAAAGGCAATACCCTTTTTCTGCTGAGGCCTTACCATCACTCAGAGAAGCTATTCAGTCACTCCTCAAGCAAGGTGTAATCAGACCTGTGTCTCTACTGCTAATTCACCCATTTGGCCAGTGAAGAAACCCACAGGAACTTGAAGACTAACAATTGACTATAGGAGACTTAACCAAGTCACCCTAGCTGCTCACCTACAGTAGCCTCAGCACCTGACATGCTCAAATTGCTGACCCCTGATCCCAAGTGGATCAGTGCCCCTGACACCTCCAATGGTTTCTGGTTACTGTCCTTGAGCCTTAAGAGCCAATACAAATGTGCCTTAATCTTTAAAGTAGACAGTACACATAGACCTGTTTGCCTCAGGGGTTCCACAATAGTCCCTCCCTTTTCCATCTACACATGATGGACACACTGGAGGGTTTCTCTGCCCCACAATGTATCTTGCAGTATGTGGACAACCTCTTGCTTGCAACTGCCACCCATGAACAACACTTTGATCTCTTGATGAACTACTGACCCTCCTGCAGAAGGCACGCCTCAAATGCAACCCTGCAAAAGCACAATTTTACCAAACAGAGGTCATCTTTCTTGGTCTACGATAACCAACAAAGGCAGAAGCCTCGCACGGAAAAGATCCAAGGCCTGCAAGATGTGCCACTCCCACCAGTGTGGCAAAACTCAGACATTTCCTGGGAATGGTCAACTATTCGAGGAACTTTATTTGTGATTTTTCCAGATGGCCACCCTCTGTATGAGCTTCTAAAAGGATGCTCCCTGGAGTTGGGGCCCATACACACTCAGGCTGTGACGTCACTGAAACAGGCCTTGGCATCTGCTCCAGCTTTAGTGAACCCCTAATCCAGTATTTCCTTCCATTCGGAATCAGCCACCTCAAATATTGCTGTCTGCTGTCATTGCTCAGAAAGTTGATGGTATTCTGAGACCTGTTCATATGCATCCCAACTGCTGTCACCAGTGGAACAGAAGTATAGCCTTTGTGAAAGGAACCTTCTGTCAACCTACTGGGCTGCCAAACATTTTGTATATCATCAAGTACTCACCTTTATTATCAACACCAACCATACCCCACAACTTTCTTGCTATCAGATAGCGTGAAGGATGGATCAGTATCCAACACCAGACTGATTCACTGGTCACTTCTTCTCCAGGACTGTGACATCCAGGCCCACCCTGCCATGACTGTACACTGCAACCACCTGATCTGCCTGACCCAGGCCCATTTCTGCCTGCTACTCCAAAGCTCCTCAAAGACATTTCCCTGTGTCATGTCTTCACAGATGGCTCAGCCTCATATCACCAAGGAGAACAGGTTGCTGGACTTGGAGTACTCACTGTATACCCAGTGGTAATATCATTGGAATATCCAAACATTGCAGTGTAGCATCATCACAGTATACAGAACTGGCAGCTGTGGCCTATGCCCTTGAGTTTATACAACATGGTACCATGGAAACCATCATTTTTGCAAACTCTAGCTGGGTTTGTGGCTCCTTTACTGAATTCTTACCATTCTGGCAGAAGAACTCTTTGCATCTTCTGATGGCACCCCAGTGAAATATAAAGCACTTGTGATTTATATTCACAAATTAGGCTAACTCTTTCAGCACAAACTCTTCATCCACAAGGTCAAAGTACACTATAAGACAGATCCTTACCACTCCTCCAATGACAAAGCAGATACTCTTGCAAAGAGGGTGCTTGAGGGAGGGACACCTGGATGTTGGACCATCCAGATGCCCTAGCAGCCATCCATGTGGTAGCTATCAAGGAGAAACCTGTACCCTTTAATCCTTTGGACCTGTCCACTGCACAACACGCACATCCTAAACTCAAAGAGGTGTTCAGGTTCCTTGACAAAGTAACTGAGCAAGAGTTACCTACCTGTAGTCCATACAAGAGACATATGAGTAGGTTACATTTGTCACCAGATGACAAACTGATCTGGTATCAACCAGAAGACCTACCTTACAAATTGTGGGTGGTCCTTCAAACTCTGAGATCTGAATTTCTCTACCAGGTACATTATACCCCAACTGGTGGACATCAGGGAGTTCAAAACGCACTCCATAGACTCAAAACTGTTGGTTGGTGGCCTTGCATCACCATAGATGTCAGACTCTATATCGACAATTGCCTGATTTGTCCACAGAATAACCCATTACTAACAAAAGCAATACCAAGTTATTGCCACAGAGACACTCTGGCCCTTGGCATGCTATACAGATTGATTTTATTGGTCCCTTGACCAATACCAGCAGGAACATCAAGTATGCACTGGTGGTTACTAAGCTTTTCTCCAAGTGGGTTGAGGCTTTTCCCATTAGGACTTGCACTGCAAAATCTACTGCTAAAACCCTGGTGGAACAGATTTTCTCTGGTGGGCCTACCTCTAAACACAGACTCTGACAAGAGAACAAGTTTTACTGGGGAGTTAATGAAAGAAGCACTCAAACTTCTAGGCGTACACCAGACATTCCACATACCTTACCACCCCCAATCTTCAGGTCAAATACAATGAGCCAACAGACAGATTAAGCAAATGCTTTCCAAATTCATTAAGGACAATCCAAAGGATTGGGATTCCCTACTGTCCTTACCTTATGGCAATCAGGGGTACTCCTTTAACCACCATTCAGCTGACACCCTTCGAGGTGATGACTGGTAGAACCATGAGATTACCTGAACATCTGTTGTTTGACCTGAACACCCCCACTGCAGATGGAGTGTCTGTAAAAAGTATGTGGCCATACTGAAAGAAGATCTTGTTAAGCACCATTTGCATGCAGCTTACTGCATGGGCAAGGCCCAGCAACAGTCCAAAATCCAGATTGGCAAACACACACAAGAAGTAGATTGGCAAGTCAGAGATCAGGTAATGGTACTCAGATTTGCTCACTCCTACACATGTCTTCTCCAATAAATGGAAAAGACCCTACCCCATTGTCAACAAGCTCAATCCTGCTGTCTATCAAGTTAGACTTCTGCCAAACAGTAAATTAACTGACAAATGGTTGCATGCAAATCTATTAAAGCTTTATAAAGGAGTATAGCTACTTTTCCTAACCCCATTGGGTGGAATCGTATTGAATGATTTTTCATTATTCCTTACAGGTATCTCTGCAAGATTGCTATCTTGCATTTGATTCTCCTCATCTTAGAAGCTCTCCCTGCATCCAAGGCACAGCAGATCACATCCTTCCACATCTAGACCATCCTCCTACTACAACAACCCCAGAAAGAGTATCAATTACAGTCCCAAACAACTTGATTACTGAACAGGAATATAAGACGCCTACCTCACTGCCTCAGTTGTAGCTCCTGATAAATCTACCCTACAAATGAATGATAAACAAATTTTAATGGACAAACTCTTCCAGTGGCCAGCCTGTCCAAAGGAACTTTCCATGGTTAGCTAAATGCCAAGATTTCCCCAAATGGTACTTTATCTCTCCAGTAAACCAATCATAGACATTCAGGTTTATATAATCTTGCAGCTCTAATTGACCCTGCCTATTGTGAGAGGCTCTCTAAAGACTCCGCTAAGCGATACTGTGCACTTAAGTCTATGGCCTTAGCCACCATGTATTCATCTGTTATTCCTCCCAAAGAAGCAGAACTTCTTGAACGTCCCCAAGAACTTGGCCCACTTAGTGGTCTAACTACAAATTCTGCACCTGGTACCCTTATTAATAATTTTCAATATATGCATATTCCCATTTGTTTTAATATAATATATTGGAATATGGCAGAATTTGGAATGTGTCATACTACTAACACATCAACATTTTTCAGTACTATGTTTTTAGATAGTCTGGCAGCATACCAGACACATACACAAGACCCCATTGCTGGTGTAAACATTGTAGAACATCTAGGTTTATTTAGATCTAGACCCCATTCTAAAAGAAATCCCATTCCTCTAGGAAAAGAAATGTGATACAGCTGATGTTACTGGTGCAACAGGCATATCAACTGCTCTCTTTAGTACTACTATGTCTATCTGGAACAAGGCAGACATTGCTACTATCACAGCTCACTCCCTAAAATTTCAAGTAGGTATGATTAACACATCATACCCCTTTGTTACATAAAGTATACAATACATACAGTATATAATATGAAAGAAATTGCAAAAGTTTCACTGACATTAAGGATAAAAGAAATGCACTCATCACACAAAATAACAAGGAGGCAGACATGCAATATATTGCCAAGGAACTCCTTTGCTCTGCTTATGGCTCTTATGTCATAACCACTGCCTAAAACCTCTTCTGTGATCTGGAATCTGGACGTATTCCAGATCTCATTCATAACAGACACAGTTCTAAATGGAACTGCCCACACTGCAAATCCTCTGCATGTGTTGCAATGTGTATGTCTCAGTCTATTTCTATACCTATAGCTACCGCTAGAAACTTAGGTTTCCTCACCAGACATCCTAATACAGGACCCTGTTTACTGCTAAGAAATGTACTATTTTAGATACTATGTATCTTTTACTGTCTCATTAGCATGCTTTGATGAAAATACAGCTATATTTGATAAACTAGCTACAATTCACTCCACTGGGCACCTAGATGAGGATATCTACAGAGAACGCATCAAACTGCCATCCCTCCTGGTCTACCACCTGATCCTGGAAGCATAGGTCTCGCTTCACATGGATTGCAGTGCCAAGAAGGGTTATCATTATTTGTGTCATTGTGATGTGTTTCACATTAGTAAACCTGTATTTGGTTACTCTCCAGACAGCATTGATTGGTCCTTTTCCTTGGACCAGGACATTACTGCTAATGACACAGATACCCCTGAAGCACAATCAGTACCCCCACCACCACTGGCGAACAATGATCAACTCTATAAGGCTTATAAGGAGGAGGTTCATCAGCTAATCACAAGAATATCGAATCAATCTTACACCTGCCCAGTCCAACTGCAAAATGGAGACTACCAACTGTTAAAATGACTTATAATTCTGATGGACAGTAGTGCATTGTCACAAATCATAAATCTTTTACTTATGATCAGAGAGTATATATTATCACTCAACCTAACTTTTGTTTTATTCCTCATCAATCCACTGTTATAGGACATACGGTTATCACTCCTGTTCCCATTGCAGATCCAGACATTACTGAAGGTGACCCTGAATATTTGCTTGCACTATCTCAGTATTTACCCATATTAAATGTACACAAAGACCCATTATCATTGACATTATAATCACTTCAAGAAAGGAAGGACACACACCTCATCCACATCAGAAAAACTCACTGGTGCAATAGATGCAATAAATGCCCTAATCAATGATGATGATTTTAATAGCACACTTATTAACACTTGGTTAGAAATACATTTTAAAGGTATTGTTATCATACAGGTACAAGCATTTTAGATGATCTTTTTATAATAACACTTTGCTGCCTCCGTACACTCAAACAACATTGATTGCAACTTGAATTCCTTTACAAGGCTCGGTATCAGGTCTGTAAACAGCAGTTGTTCTCATCACTTTCTCATAGTGTTGTTGCCTTTTCAGTATGGTAACGGGGATTGTTATGTGACATCTCTGCACCCTAACTGGCATTCTACTGTACACCTTTATACGCTTATGTTACACATATTATGCACATGTTATACTGCATATAGGCACAGGCATCTACTGTATAAGAGTAGATGTCAGGATAGGTAATAATTGTTATTCACTTTACTTTCTCTAATGCATGGAAACTGCATGTAGTAAACCGAGACATTTATGTCTTTGTCATCTTCTGATATTTTAATCAGCATTGCCACCTTTAGATTTATGTATGATCTCACCCTGTATTATTCATGTACCATCTATACTTCTTTGTTCTAAGAAAGGATGATCTAGCTAAATTGTACAATTTTATCTACAACTGTGGAGTCACCTTACTTTTAGCCAATAGGGCTCATCACATGTAACTAGAATTGTTTCTATCTCCTGGTTACCATAGTAATTATCATAGTATATAATGTAATGTCTTACTTTTTCCCTCTGAGACCTTCTTCACTCCTTGGGGAATTGGGGAACGCTAGCTCTGGCTCCCAGTTCCTTATGGTAAGAGCTGCTTAGCACAACTGTGATATCCTTTTGTAGTAATAAACAAGTTTATTACTGATGTGTAATGTGTCTAGTACTTCTTTGCATCTCTAGTCATCCACAAGAACCTGATGAAGGCTAGACACCCTAACACAGGTATGCATTCTGCATGTTGAAGGAGCATATCCAGTCTCCCTGATACAGAAGAGGCAGCAGTTTTGAAGGTCACCATCTGGAATGGTGTCGGTGGTGGGGTCAGAAAGGGCAATGGAGCAGGCTGAGGCAATGGCATTGGCCCTATGGCCTGTATATTTGTCTGGTTCCCAGAAGGACAGAACAATGGAGAAATAACTGAAGTGATGCAGGCAGTGACTGGGACCCTGATGCAAAACCTGAGCTGCCATAACAACCAACGATGGCATCAAGGGAGTAGGCTGAACCCCATAAATCATTGAGCCATCACATGGTAAGACTGAACCAGCACAGCCACCTATTGATGGCCTGTGGAGAATAAAGGCTTGAACAGCAGGGGCTGAAATGTCGGCAGGGTCAAGAAAACACCGCATGTGGAAGAACCTGCACCTGTCAGAGTAAGACTGGTTGAGGAGCTGCCACAGTGAGCCCAGTAGGGAGAGGGAATTAGTAGCAGGGGAAACCACTCCTGAGGTAGAAAATGGTCTTGCAGTGGTTGACACTCAGTGTGTCTACTGAGAATGATCAGTGGCAGACTGGTCCTTATCCTGGTACTTATGCTTCCCAGCTGACATGTCTCACACTTTAGATGACTGGTAATCAGAGGACAAGGCCAGGAAAGCAGAGAAACTCCTGGCTTGAAGCTCCTTCTCCATGTGGGCAACATTCTGTTGGAGCAGGAAGGTCTGTAAGGTCTTCCAGTGGTGCCTCCTGGTAGCCTGGTTGAAGCATCAACAGAAATTGCAGGCCTGCATGTCATGGTCTGGGCCTAGGTGGCAGACACAAGCATCATGGCTGTTCTTTTCAAGGATCTTTTTCCACAGGCACAGATGCAAAAAGCTTCTCAGAGGCAGAGTTTTGCAGAAAGAAGAAAAATCACTTTGGGTACAAAGTGATTTTGGGAGCTAGTGAGAGAAAATGAAAATGACAAAAAGATGGTTGACTGAAGCTGGTGGTATCTTCTGTGAAGCCAATGTGTAATGGTTGATGGTGGGAAAAGAACTGAGGAGGGTGCGGGCTGCCTACATTTATATGGTAAGGATGTCATCAGCATGTAATGTCAATGTGGGCACCCCCAGTAGACTTCTAGCTAGCTGCTGGCTAGAAAAGTTTCCGTGCTGTCCTAGTGCATGGTACTGTAGTTCTATAGGTGTGGCCTCCTGTAAGAGATACGCTAATGAAGGTCATAGCTTAATATAATGTATGGTGGAACGTTGTTATGACTGGAAATCCATACCATCAAAAATGTTGTATGCTGCAGTAGCTTGCTGTTATGCTGCACCACTTATGTAGCTACTGCAGCATAACAGATTAGAATCTTTAAGAAACGCTGGCAGCACGAGCTGCTGACTCTTTAAACACTGAACAGTTAAGTGAGTGGTGTTTTAAACAGTGCAAGCATCCACACAATGTCAGCTGCTATTTTCTCTCATGAGCTAAGCGATTAGTGAAAATTTATTGAAGAGCAGCTAACCACTAACTATTAGAAAAACACAAAGTGACTTAAGGTTATTTAAAAGCTTCCTGGCTGATGCTGGTGAGATACGTGAAGAAGTGAAATACCTGTATTGGAGCTCAATAATCACATAGCAGATTTTATCTTCAGGGTAGAAAGAAGAGAGGGTAGCCAGTATGAGCCAAGTACCATCCGTGGCATAATCAGAAGCATAGACAGGCACCTAATAAAAGAAAATTAAAGTCACTCATTTTTCATGGCAACACCACCGATTTCAAAGAAACCCTAGCAACCTTATCTGCCAAACAAAATATCTGAAGAAACTTGTTAAGGGTAACAAGGCAAACAGGGCTGAAGCACTGACCCTGCAGATATTGACAAGTTATATCAGAGTGGCACCCTGGGGTGGCAAATGGAACAGCTTTCCTGAACACAGTATTTTCAATAATGGGCTATATTTCTCCTTCATACAGCAGAGCAATATGCACTGCATTGGGGAGATTTGCAGCTACTGGCAGACTCAGATGGTCATCAGTATTTAGAGTATTTTGAGAGGCAAACCAAGACTAGGAGGATGAGGAACCCCAGGGACATCCGTATGATCAGGACCAGAATCTATGAGAGAAAGGATGACCCACAGCAATGCCCTGTTGCTACTTACATCGATATACAAAAGTCAAAGGCCATCACAAATGTCACAGGGTGATGCACCTTTCTATCTAGCCCCAAATCTAAATTTCCAAGCCAGGAGTATTGAAGTGGTATCATGCTATGGCAGTGGGGAGAACAAAACAAGAGCAATGATGTGGCAAATGAAACTTCAGGCAGAACTACCATCAATCAAGTGCATAACAAACCACTCCACATGAAAATGGCATCAGATGCTGGTAGAGAGTAACATCCCACCTAATGAGGTACAGCAGGTCTCTGGGCATAAATCACTACAGTCAATAAACAACTACAGTGTCCTATCTCAGATAAGCAGAAACACAACAGTGAAATATTTATATGCAGAAATCAACAATTTCATAGCTGTCTACATCTGCATCCCCAGCTGCAATGAAGTGCAGTCCCAGAAGAGAGTGAAAATCAGCACCGCCAACCCATTGTCCGACCTGTCCAAATTCAAGCTGTTTGGCGATAACTGCATTTTTCAAGTAGGGGCTGTAAATGAAAAATCATAAATTACCTCACAAGCAGCCATCAGAAAACTGCAGTGTGGATCCGATGAATTGTGAAGTAAGTAGAAAACTCCCGTGACCACCACCCTAGCAAAATTACTTCCTTTGAACTTTGACTCCATCTTCCCTCTTATTTGTCTCCTCACAGGTCACGTCTTCAGTTCTGGAGGTCATAGCAGCACATCGGCTTGGATCATCTGTACCAATAGACTCATAGACAGATAGTTTAAATGGCTAAGTTAAAAAGAGTTAAATTACAGTATGTCTGTTTGTTTTTTTCTGCAATGTGCCACTATCGATGGTGACTTCCGATGTACACATGAAACGTGAGTAAATATTTCTGTAAACAACTGAAATGACTGTTTCTTTTGAAAAGCATGAGGGCAACAGCACATGGATTGTGATTTTAAACTTGAAATGCAATAGATAGTGACCATACACTATAAAGATATGTATGGTCTCTTCATCCGTAATAATTTGAAAACTCTTCTCGAGGTTGTCATGGCGACTGAACCTCTCAAGCTTCACTCTCGAGGTTCCAAACATTGCCATGATGACCTCTTGAAGAGTTTACAAACTTGTTATGGTTCGAGGACCATACATTATCCTCTATATAATATACCATCAATCTGTTTTATAAAAATTTTGGTTGGACCCTGTTTTAATGCTATATAATACTGATTGTTACTTGTTTTAAAACTTCTGTATGTGCAAGCTGTGGACAAGGATGGTAGCTTGAACTCACAGTTATGTGTCACTCAGTGTGAAATTTGTTTACCAGTTCAGAAAACTTGATATGTTGGTGCTCAACATGGACTTATTCATAGAAAAAATTAGTTCTAACAAACCTGCAACTTATAGAATGAAACTCGATGGGTTTCTAAAGTTATTCAGTTTCTTCATGGTGGCTGCCTGTGTCATGGTGGATAATGACAGAAGGCTCAATGGGTGATCTGGCTTCCTCAGACACACTGGAGATGAAGTCAGTGCTGCACCAAGTGCTAAAAGAGATCTCTGACTTCAGATCCTTGGTAGCCGCTTAAAGGAGATTTATGAGCTGCAAAAAATCAATGGACGCAAACTTTCCTTACCTACATAGATGACAAGGATACCTGCCACAAGGTGTGTATCCAGGAGCTTGAGGTGATGGTTGCACTGCTCTAGGAAAGGGCAGAAGATTCAGAATATAGGAGTTGCTCAAATAACTTAGGGTTTATTGGCTTCTCTGAAGAGACAGAAATAAAAGATGCTGCTAACTTTCTTTAGTGTGAGCTCTCCCAACTCCTCCAACACTCCTAGAAGCCTAGCCTAGAGATCAAACATGTCCACCTGACCCTTGCCCCTTAGATTATACATGGGGAAGGACCAAGGTCAATAATTGCCTGGTTTCTGAGATTTCCAGATAAAGAAAAATATGTTTACTGATCAGAGACCGGGGACCCTTTCACTGGCAAAGGCACAGGATCCTTATTTTCTCTGACTACTCAACAGAGCTGGCATAAGAGCAGAAGGGCTTGTGAGAGTAAAGAATGTGCTTCAAGCCCAAAACATTCCTACAAACTACAATACCCTGTCAAATAGAGCATAAACAGAAATGGAGTTTCCACATTCAGCTCCCCAAGGAAGCAGCAAACTATGTACAGAAAAACTGGCCAGATAGCATTCCTCTGCTATGAGAATCCATGCCAGGTGCACAGTCTCATGGGGAGCACAACTGAACAGAGATGGACTGTACACATGCTTTGGCCATGTAATACCACTGCAGAGCCAGAGGACATAGATGAAAACAACCAGAAGCAAGCGTCGAACCATGAGGCAGAAATTGCCAGACATTCCTCTGTGCCTCAGCAGTAGAGACCCAAGAAGGTACTCAATACTATTGGTGGCCAGCTCAGACTCTACAGGAGAGCTGGCAATAAAGAGTAGTGAAGCCCCAGATTGCACCAGATGTGGTGCCACTGCCAGCATTGCCGACAAAGCAATCTCCTGCATCTCTTTCAGCCTCGAGTGGAACAGAGTCAAGATCCAGGCGGAAAGAGCTGCAGGGCCATTGCAACAGGTTGAATGCCTTGACTGGACTGGGCAGGAGACAACCACTGACCTGAAAAAACTTGTCCCAGTATTGTGTCTTCTCCGCCTTTAAGACTGTGCGGTAGCGGGGCTAGCTGCTCAAAGCCCTCCCACAGCCACGAATCTCCCCGTGGACAACGCAGCTGCAGAAGCCACCAGTGTGGTCACGAGGGCTAGCTTCTCAAAGCCTCCCACAGCCACCGACTGCCCCTGCGACAACGGACCTGCAGAAGCCACCAGTGCGGTCACGGGGCTAGCTGCTCAAAAGCCCTCCCCACAGCCACTGAATCTCCCCGTGGACAACGGAGCTGCAGAAGCCACCAGGTAGTGATTCCCAGATCACAGCTGCTCTCAGGGAGCTACGCCACAGAATTTTAAACTTGGCGCCTTTTCTCCAGCATAGTGTCTTGACTCTGCCTTTGTATTCTATTCGTGGAGCAGAGCTGCTGTTCATTTGTTCCAACAGCACTCTGCCTCCAAAGCCACCCGAAATTGTAACCCAAATAAAGAGAAAATCAGAATTGTAAGGGTAAAGTGCCATACAGCTCAGGACTGTAAGAGGAACTGAGCTGTACAGCCTGTACAGTATTCAAAGAACTGCAACAACAAAGGGGTTTCAGAGCTTTACTGCCATGCACCTTGTACTGGTAAAGAGCCAACACATTAAGGGATAGAGCTGCACTAACATCTTGCTCTAAAATCAGGCATTATTTCACCCAGGGAACTGAGCTGTACTGTTTCTATGCTAATTATCACTGTAAAGTACGAGTGTAAGATCTCCTACCGCGATGAGCCATGCACTAGTCTGTTAAAGCAAGCCAAATCACTTTGCATTTTACAGCCTGTATTCACTGCTTTTGTGTTAATCTTGTTATGTGAAAACTTCTGCATAGAAGTAATCTAGCTCATCCTCCTACCTACCTACCTGTATTTAATAGCTGCCTTTTCTGTCCTCCCTGCAGTGCGGTTGCAGGGCTAGCTGCTCAAAAGCCCTCCCACAGCCACCGAATTTCCCCCGCAGACAACGGAGCTGCAGAAGCCACCAGGTAGTGATTCCCAGATCACAGCTGCTCTCAGGGAGTTTGTCCCGCCTGCGCCACGCACAGGCTACCCACCGCCTCCCACCACCACCCTTAGTGGGCTCCTCCTTATATAGTGTTGACCTTGTGAGCTGATAAACTGATCAGCCCACTTTCCCATTAGCTCCTTATACTATTCAGCCACTAGTGGCCACCGCAGAGCAGATTTCTATCTACTACTGTGTAAGTAATACAAAAAAATTAAAACAATGCAGTTTCACACATACAATCATTATGCTCTGCCTCACCTTATCCTCCCTTCCACCGTCCAACCCATCCTACCCTGCCTGAGTCATTGCCACTTCTCCTACAGTTACCAAACCACCCTCCACTCCTCCACAGCACTAGTGGACCACAACCAGTCCCCTTGGCAAAACTGGTCCCTGGGGCCTCTATTCTCCTGCCCTTTTCCATGCAGATATGCCGCCCTATATATCCCTCTACACAGACCCTAAGACTACCTTACGTACTCCCAACCACTCCACTCAACGCAGGACATCTCCAAAGCCCTTGCGCCTACTAAGACACTCCTGGCTCTCCTTCTTCTTATAGCCGGGGACATTGAACGCAACCCAGGACCACCTCCGACCAAAGCTGCTCAACCCCCACAACAGCTACGCACCTCCCTAAAGGTCTTAAGATTGTCCACCTAAACATATGCAGCATCCTAAACAAAATTGCTGCCCTACAAACCACAGTCCTTACCCTTTGCCCAGACATTGTAATCATCACTGAATCCTGGCTGAAGCCACACAACCGGCATGTCAATTCTCAATACCTGGTTTCTCCCTAATCTGCCAGGATAGACAGGGCAGAAAAAGGTGGTGCACTGCCATGTACATCTCATCAACTCTTCAATTTTCCATAATCACCTTGACAGCCCCCATACAACCTATAGATTCCCTCCTAATCAAAATCCCACTGCCCCATTCCATCCCATTATACATTAGGGTCTTACTGCCCTCCTGAAACACCACTGGGTTGCATTCTTGACCATCTCAGCAACCTGAGGTCCCATACAGAGGGTGGCAAACTTCACATACTTGGGGATTTCAATCAGAATTGGCTAGGCAGTGCATCCTCCAAATCGCGTTGCCAAATAAATGCCCTAAATTTGTCCCAGCAAATAGTGGAACCCACTAGCCTAAACCACAAATCCAACAAACACACACTCCTGGATTGGGCTCTAACTACCCACTGTCATCGGATCATTCAAGCTGGCCTACCACCTGACTCCTTAGTGATCACCATATGATTTATATAGTGCATAAAATCTTCAGACCCATGGCCCCCACCCTCACGCTTCACAAGAGTTTATAAGTCCCTTGATCTGCCAGCTCTCCTAAACGACCTCACCAGCATTGACTGGTCTTTCATCCCTAGGGCCACCTCCATGGACGATGCCCTGAAATTTTTCTCCACTAACTTCCTCACCATCTGGTACCGCCATGCTCCACTCAGGAGATCCAGTAGAGGATCCCATTTATCTTGGGTAACAACAAACCTTATACAGCACCTACAGGCAGAGACCATGCCTGGAAATCTTTCAAGGCCACAGTTGTCAAGCGGCTCAGCAACACTACCGGTCGCTAAGAAATGCCTGCACAAGGCTCATTCGACAGGCCACATCAAATTACTTTAAACTGCATTCAATAACAACTTTGCTCACCCTACTCAATTCTGGAAGTCAATAAAATCCTTCTTTCCCTTCTGGCCAAACTCCTACCCCTCACTTAACATTGCAGGAAAAACATCATGGATCCTAGCTTGGTAGCCACCAATTTAATTCTTATTTCTCCTCCGCTGCCTCATCCCTTCTCTCCTCCCTCCCCATCCCCCACCCACTCTCCCCACCGTACACTCCACGGCCTCCTTCTCTCTATGCCCAGTCTCATCTGGTCAGGTGCTAAATATACTGCAGTCTCTCAACCCAGCCAAAGGTAAATGTCCTGGCCTTGATTCCAAAATGCTTCTGCTCTCTGCACCTGCCATAGCCCACCTGCTAACCTTGCTTTCAACCTGTCATTTAAACTCAGGGCAGTCCCCAACCTATGGAAACAAGCCACAGTCATTCCCTTCCCAAAGGAGGGGACCTCTCCTCACCATCCAACTACCGCCCTATATCCCTGCTCCCCATCCTAGCCAAAATTCAAGAGCGCCTTTTCCTCTTCCAACTCCACCACTATCTTGAGACCATATCATTCTTCACCCCTACCAGGCGGCTTCAGAAAAAATCACTCCACCACCACCTCCCTCCTCCGTCTCACAAACTCCATCCTCACGGGTATGGACAAAGGGAAATAACAGCTGCCATATTTATAGACCTGGCGAGCTTTCGACACCATCTCCCACCCTGTTGCTGGCAAAACTCACTCAAGCTGGTCTGTCAGAAATTGCAAATAACTGGTTCTACTCATACCTGGCAGACAGGTCCCAATCCATCCGCATTGGCTCGGCTACATCCTCCTCACTCCCTGTCACCAGTGGAGTCCCCAAGGACCTGTTCTCATCCCACAGTTGTTCTCTATTTTTCTCAGTGACCTGCCTGCAGCCTGCCCACATAGGCCCATCCACATGTATGCAGGCGATACGGTGTTGTTTGCCTCTGGCCCATTCTCTAGTGTAGTGTCAGCCTGCCTACAGAAGGATTTCGACTCCATCCAACGTTGGTTCATCTCAAACCAACTATTCCTAAACTCAAAAAAACATCTCCCTCACCTTCGCTCCCGCCCAAACTAACCCGTTTACTGCACCACCTACGTTCTACACTCTGGACAGCTCCCACTAGAGGCCTGCACCTCTTATCGATATCTCGGTGTCTGGTTAGATCAACATCTTGACTTTTCAGCTCACATTGATGCTCTACACAAAAACTGCATCCCATGTTGGGAGCCCTCTACCGGAACAAAATTGCATACCCTGCCAACCAGGCAAGCAATAGTCAAAAATGATCCTCCCTATTATTGCTTATGGTGATATTGTCTACTGTGCCACCCCACAAACTTCCCAGCTAGGCTCGACCCCTATTTAACTCCTTCTGCCGATTCTCGCTGGACCATCCTCCCAACACCCACCACTGTGCCTCTACCAATCCTTGGACCTCCCTCTACACAACAGAAGATTGCTTCCACTGCACTAGAACTTCAGCTAAGTTCTGGTCACAGTCACTCCTTCCTACCTGTCATCCTCCCTAACTGCCTTACCCCACCTACCTACGTGTTCGAAAACATCGACGCTGGCTCCTGCACATTCCACACAGATACACCCGTTTGTGCCAGGCTGCTTTCAGCTTTAGGTTGCCCAAATTATGGAATTCCCTGGCAGCCGATATTAGACACTCCACAAGTACTCCCCAAATAAATGCCCTTCTCAAAATGCACTTCTCTACCATCTGCACCTGTAACCCCCAGCACCCCACACTCCATAACCTTCCAGTGTTAGCACCAGTCTGGTTCTCCATTGTTGGTCTGTTTCCTTGTATGAAATGTATAAAAACTGTACCTACGCTACTGTACTATAACTACTTACCCTCGGTTTGTTCTAATCACATTATGTATGTTACCCACTGTTTGTTCTAAATATTTTATGTATGTTTGTTCTGATTGTATCACTGTTCCACTGTAACTCTCTTTAACCCCAGGGCGCATCTGGAATCGAGCTGTACTCTGCTCAGCATGCCTTCCTGGTAAATCTCTTAAATAAATAAATAAATAAAGACTGGACTGTGTTGGGGACTAACTAATCTAAAAACTTATTTAGCACATTATAGTAGCTGAATGAGGGCTTCTCTGCACCAGATAGCACTGGAATGATGGCTAGTTTGGAGGTGTGGCAACTGAGGTTCAATGTAAAAAGTGCAACATAATGCATCTAGGTGGGGAACACTGGGAATAGGTACAGAATGGGGGTGCTGACTGTCACCAAAGAGGAAAGGGACCTAGGGGTTATCATATCTGATGACCTTAAGGTATCAAAGCAGTGCACAAAGGCTGCAGGAGGGCCAGTGGCATGCTGGGGTGCATAGGCAGAGACATTACTAGCAGGAAATGGGAGTGGTGATGCCATTGTTTAAAACACTAGTAAGGCCTCACCTGGAGTACTGCATGCAGTACTGGAGACCATACATGCATAAGGACATAGACAAAGTGGAGGCTATCCAGACAAGGGTGACAAAGATGGTGCATGGCTTGCATCACAAAATAAATGAGGAGAGACTAAGGGTCCTCATTATGTACTCACTGGGGAGAGGAGAGAAAGGAGGAACATGATAGAAACTGTCAAGTACCTCAAGGGCATAAACAAGGGGCAGGTGGGGGACCTTTCAATGTAGAAAATATATCAGAACCAGGAAACATGATATGAAATTGGAGGGGTAGATTAAGAGGCAATGTGAGAAAGTTTTCTACACAGAAAGGGTTGTGAATGTTTGGAACAGTCTGCCACAAGAGGGGGGCAAGCACAGTGGAGGGATTTAAAATGCCTGGATAGGCACAAGGGAACATTGGGTGGGGAGGGAGTGATGAAAAGCCATTGATCACTTAGGGTCACAGACTACATAGAAGTATAGGGCTTGCGAGCAGACTAGATGGGCCTAGTGTCCTATATGCCGACAATTTCTATGCATCTACATGTCTAGGTACACCTTTATCTCTCTGTTCTCACCCCATCCCACCTATTTTTTCCCATTACAAATCTCCTCACTGCCTTCTAATCCTTGCTAAAATGGAAATACCTTCCTGTCCTTCCTATCTCTTCTCTTCCTGTCTCCACATTTTTTTTTGCTCCTTTAACCTCTCTGAGTTGGTAACTCTCTAACAGGAGTGCTTTCTTGTGAGAAACAGTTAGGGATTCATGCAGTCCTGGAATGGGATTATTGTACATTGCAAGTAACACGGCATTAATAGTGCAGTAAATACTACACACCGATTGGAGAAACGGGTAACGTGACCCGACTGTAGCCATGCATTAAATCTCTAGATATGTAACGCTACGCTTTCAAAGTAAGAAAACCAACATGCAGTATAACAGGAAGTGGCTGCATTGGGCGGCACTGTAGAACATAGAACATAGAAGTCGACGGCAGATAAGGACTGCAAGGCCCATTCAGTCTGCCCATTTCTTTTTCTACCTTATAAATGTGCCATCGCCTTTGCTCTGTCAGTGGCCTATCTATTCATAATCATTGTATTGCTCCTTTATGCCTACCCCATGCCTGTTTGAAGCCTGCACTGTATTCATAGCCACCACTTCCTGAGGTAGACTGTTCCTGCATCCTCCACCCTTTCTGTGAAAGAATTTCCTCACATTCCCCTTAATCGGCCTCCCTCTAATCTCATGCTGTGTCCCCTTGTCCTGCTATTTTTCTTATATTTAAACATGTTAGACTCTTTCACCTTGTTAATGCCCTTAAGGTGTTTGAATGTTTCAATCATATCACCTATCTCCCTCCTTGCTCAAGGGTATAAATATTGAGCTCCGTTAATCTGTCCTCATATGTCTTCTGATGCAGTCCCTGCACCATTTGGTTGCTCTTCTCTGGACTGCCTCCAATTTGTTAATGTCCGTGAAGAGTGTGGCCTCCAGTACTGCATGCAGTACTCAGATGGGACTAACCAGTGTCTTGTAAAGAGGGATTATTACCTCCTCTTACGACTTGTCATATCTCTACTAATACATCCTAACATCCCACCTAGCCTTACCTACTGCTTTAGAGGTCTGCTTGGATGATTTCAGGTCATCTGTGATGATGATGCCCAAGTTTCTTTCTTCCTTTGTGACTGCCAGCAACTCCTCCCAGCCTATAGGTGGCTTCAGGGTTTCTCTTCCCTATGTGCATGATCTTGCACTTTTTGCATTAAATCCCAGTTGCCACTCTTCTGAACACTTTGCTAGTTTATCCAGATCTCTTCTCATTCTGCCCAGCCCATCTGGATCATCTATTTTGTTGCAGATCTTGGTGTCATCTGCAAACAGACATCTTACCCTCTAGTCCATCTGCAGTGTTACTAATGAAGATATTGAAGAGGACTGGCCCCAGGACTGATCCCTGAGGTACCCCACTTGTGACTTGCATCTCTTCTGACTGTATACCATTTACCACCACTCTCTGTTTTCTGCCCGTCAACCAGTTTACCACCCAGTTGACCAACTTCTGACCCACCCTGAGCCTATCCAGCTTATTTATCAATCTTCAATGTGGAACAGTGTTGAAAGCTTTGCTGAAGTCAAGGTAGGCAACATCAACTGCCCCCCTTGGTCCACCACTCTGGTTACCCAGTCAAAGAAATCTTTTGTAAACCCATGCTGTCTTGGATCCTGTGCCCTTATGGATTCTAGCTGTTGCACTATCCTTTCCTTAAGGAGTGCCTCCATAATCTTGCCCACTACTGAGGTAAGACTGACTGGTCTGTAGTTCCTGCCACCTCCCTGCTACCACTCTTGTGGATCAGGATCACATGAGCCCTTCTCCAGTCTTATGGGACCTCTCCCTGTTCTAGAGACTCACTAAACAGTTCGGCTAATGGCTCTGTTAGTTCCACCCTTAGCCCCTAAGTACCCTGGGCTGCATGCCATCAGATCCCATTGCCTTGTCCACCCTGAGCTTAGCGAGCTCTTGTAGGACCCTTTCTTTGTGAAGAGTGTAGTGCTCACCTCCCTCCCCTGTGTCCATGGTGCTGAGCTGTGGGCCCTGACCTACCTTCTCTTTAGTAAATACTGAGCAAAAGTATCTATTTTGATAGATGCTTTTACAGGGTCCTCCTCCTCATATGTCCCTTTTCTCCTTTGAGCTTAGCGATAGCCCTTTGGACTTTCTCCTTTCACTAATGTACCTATAGAGTCTTGTCACCTTCTTTTACTGTTCGTGCTAGTGTTTCCTCAGTTTGGGACTTTGCCTGCCTTACTGCCTTCACTGCTTCCTTAGGGAGTTTGGTATGCCTCCCTATTTTCATCCGCTGTGTTCCCTTATATTTCCTGAAGACCAGCCTTTTGGATCTGACCTTTTCTGCTACTGTATTTCAGAACCAAAGTGGTTTCTTCTTCTTTTGCACCTCCTTTTCTGTCTAACACAATAGGATGTTGCTTCAAGTATTGTATCCTTAATGCTTGCCCACTTTGCCTGTACCCTTCACCTCTGTTTCTTTTTGCCAGGGCTAGCTTAACTCTGTTGGCCATCTTATCAAAGTCAACTCCTCTGAAGTCCCATATTTTTGCCTTGGAATGGGATGATTTAGATGTAGTGGCCAAATTGAACCATACCATGTGATGGTCACTGGCCCCCAGGTGACCTTCTACCTGGAGATCTGTGATCCCTTCCCTGTTAGTCAGTACTAGATCTAGGATAGCCCTATTCTCTTGTGGGTTGTTGTACCAGTTGTTTGAGGCCCCTCCTGCAGGGAATCCACCTTGTGTCTAGTTCTGGCAGATGTTCCTAATTGTATTGACCAATCTGTATTTTCACAGTCGTGAAACCGTTGTTAACGATACCACTAGTTCGGTAGTGCATCACTGATGCGAGGAATTCCCACATTGCACTTGCTGTGTTACAAGAGCATTAACCCTTGACAGGAGGGCATTTCCCAGGACTTAGTGCATGGTCGGGTGGAGGGAAGCACTTGGCCTGCGGCCTCATGCACCCCAACCGTGCATTAATTCCTGAAAATGCCCTCCAGTCTCTGGGATTAATGCTTACTTGACACCTGGGGTGCTCAAGGAGTCCATGCTCAGGGTTGGCTTGCTCAGCAGTGGCAGAAAGCCCATAGGCTTCTTTTAAGACATGAACTGGATTGGCCTATGCAGAGATGTCATGTCCTCTCTCCCACTGAGACCCCAGACCTACTGTTCATTTAAATTAGGAGCCCAGGTGTCCTGAAGCAACCCTTATCAATGCAGTGTCTGACTAGACATTAATCAGCATGCAGGTGGTCCCCTAACCACACCCACCTCGATATTCCCATCTCCCAGGCTTATTAACAGGATTGCAAAGTCATCTGCTGCATGGGACACTAACAAAGGGCTAAATTGGATGGTGGGAACACAGTTGTCAGTGCGGGTCACTACACCAATAGCAAACACTTTAGATATGTGAAGTTGCTCACTGGTGGTTCTTCCATTCCCATCCTGAATACTCTCAGCCAGGCTTAGCCAGCCTACTTCATCCCAACATCTGTGTGGCCTGGAGCCAGAGCAGTGACCTTCCTATTGGGAGCCCCATGCCTCGCCTCCCACTGAGTCTCCCTGACCTACTTCTCCTTTAATTTATGAGCTCAGGTGTCCTCAAACAACAATTATCAATGTTTTGTCTGACTAGACATTAATTTGAAAGCAGGAGGACCCCTAAATGTGCCTACCTTGATAGTACCACATTTCAGGCTTATTAATGGGCTTGCCTACCATTTACTGCATGGGACACTCGAAAGGGACAGGTATGCCTCACAAATTTGCAGAAGAGTGTTTGTGCAGTGGATTACGAGGGCAGGAATCTAACTGGCCATGGTCGGACTGGCCTACCTGGATACCTGGAAATTTCTGGGTGGGCCCTCCTCAGTCACAAGCCTTGTTTAACCCCCAAAAAAAGTTCATAAAAAGTTGTGCGGGTGGGGGCTGGGGCAACACACACACACAGTCCCAGAGATCATCCCGCTGATCAAAAAGTCAAGCTGGACCCGCCCTGCCCATGCATAGCACACAAACTCGAACACATTAATAGAGACACAGTGAAGTTAGCCACAGATCATTCAGAAGTGGTGTATAGACTGTGGCTGCTGGGCCCAGACCCACTTCCCTTTTGTCTCTGAGTGTCTAGATTAATGCCTGGCTGTCCCTATCTCTACAATTCACACACATACTAGCGGGCCACTGGCTGCCTGTGGCTGTAACATTACATCAGACTATTGTAAAGTAAATAATCTTGGCTTCCATTCCACCTTCCTCTTCCTGTAACTGACATCTGCCGTCCAAGAGGGTGGTCTCTGCTGATGCTCCCGAACCGGTTGGGTACAACAGGCAACTACTGCAACATCCCAATTGGCTTACAGCCATGCCGCCACATCACCATGATGTTGCAAAGCTGTGACGATCATGGTATGCCAGCACGAGCACTTTAAAGGACCAGAGAGAGCTGCAGCTTGGTCTCTTGTTTGTTTGGTTGAATCCAGCATCCAGTGACCACTGGAGACCGTTTCCACTCAGAGATGGCAGCCATCTTAGCACAGCACTGTGCATTTCAGTTTAGTCCGTGACCTGACCGCCGTGTTCAATCATCAATGCCAGCATCATGCTCTTGCATCTCATCTGCCAGTCAGCTCTTTAGTCTGCTCTGCTCACTTTGGCTCGAGTCAATGTTGATCGATCAGTGGAAAACAACAGACTGACCAAGCCAGAACAAAATAACTGTTGTACTCGTTGAGTGCATGTTGAAGTGTCGAATAACTTGTTGCTCGAGTCGAGGAAGGCCGCTAGCTGATGAGTAAATGAACTGAGGAGGAGTGAGGACTCATGACTTTGTCTGCAGTTTGTAGCGGTAAGTAAATGCTTTGAAAAAACAAATTGTCTAAATGATCATGGTGCAATGCCTTTAAACCAAGGAAAAAGTAATGCAGTCGCTGGATGGCGGGGGTGGGGTGGGGTGGAGGTCAGACCGTGGGATGCTAGGTGAGCAAGCCTGGCCAGGGGTTATGGGATTGACCTGTCTGTGCTTTAGTTGGGGTTGGCATATGAGCTGGAGACTGTAATTTTGCCCTTGGTGAGTGGAGACTGGCTACCATCACCACTCTAGGTAGCCAGAGTCGCTGCCAGCCCTTGGCTGTTGGTCACCACTCACCACCAGTGGCCAATAGAATAGTGTAGTGTGAGAGTTCCTGGTTGTAGTGTGGGCCATGTGGCGTGGTGGTGGCATTGCCATGGTGGATGGGCTGGTTGTTTAGTTCAGGCGGCCCAGCCAGGAGAGTCAAGACTAGTAACAGGGACAAGTGAGGTCTGGCTATGAATATATTGTGATTCCACTGTGTATACTACATGCCTTGGCTTTATTTATTTATAACCAGGATCTTGAGCTCCATATGTGACAGACCCAGCATCTCAGCCTGGGGGGAGGGGGTCAGGTCAGGCTGGGTCTGATACATATGGAACATGTAGAAATGAGAGAAGCATGGAGGAGCCCCCAACCACATCTTAGTCCTACTGTGGAGACAAACCTTGTCTGCCTAGTCAGAGTGCACTGAATGTTTTTTTTTTTTTTACAGGATAGATGCACTAAGTTAAAAGCTTGTTTACACGTATGACCTGGGACCACAAAAAGTTAAGTGACTTGCTCAGGGTCACACAGTATGCAAGTGGGGACTGTGGGATTCAAACCCATGTCTCCAGATTTGCATTCTGAGCCTCATTCGAGCCAAGGGCATTCGCAGACTCCCATTATCTCCACATTGCCATTCTCTTCTTTCCCAAAACTGCCTGTAGTGTTTCCCACCCCACCCCTTGGGATAGTTCCCTCTCAATGGTAAAATCTGCAGTCTGTTTTATCCTTTCTCTGCTGTCTTCTCCCTGCTGCCTCTGTTGTCTCACAAGACTTGTATCTGGTTATCTGGGATAAGCGCTGTTCACGATCTGTGAGCCATCATGTATATAACTGAGTTTTTCACCCAGTTTTCTCTGTCCTCTGTCCTACCTTCACATGAGCAGTTCTGTAATGGTTTCTCACTAAGCTCTCCTCAGCACTCCTCCCCCAAATAGTGTTTGCTTGTGGGAGGTTTTTGATATGGGGGTGGGGGTGGCAGCAGTTGCGCCTAGTATGACAAGCTAGCTTGCCTTTCCTGGTCAGTCACTTATGTTTTCCCATTGACCCACCCTAACGAGGTCAGATTCAGGCACACATAATTATTTTGTTTTGTTGACTGAGTAAATGCACTAGACAAATTCTATTTCAGGCATGACCTGGGGGGTACAGATGAATGTCAGCTGACTTTGAGCCACATTAACCTGTTGTGGTATTTTAGTGAATGAGGGAAAATTTGGCCAGGGCACTGGGGAAATATTTCTACTGTTTTCAAGAAGTGCCAATGGACCTTTAACATCCACCAGAACAGGCAGATGGGAGCTCGGTTTAACATCTCATCTGGAAGAGAAAGATGGCACCTCAGGAGTGCAGCACCCCTCCATTCTGCACTGCAGTGTCAGTATTGGGATATTAACCCAAGTGCCTGGTGTGGGGCTAGAACCCACAACCTTCTGATCTCCCAGCCTCAGAGGTAGTGTGCTTCCTGCTGAGCATACAGCAGTACTATACAGTACTGGAATGGTGCTCAGACCTGGGGCCACCACACTGCAGTACAATATAGTACTGGAATGGCGCTCAGACCTGGGGCCCCAACCCACACTGCAGTACAATACAGTACTGGTATAGTGCTTGGATCTGGGGCTACCCTCTCATCTGTACCATACTGGAATGGTGCTCAAAGTACTATCAAGCTCCAGCCTAATCTTGATCAGGGTTTCTTTTGTACAGTACTAACACAGCACTAGTACAACAGAAGGGTCTGCCTGAGCCAGGATTCAAACCTCTACTAACACTGGGTCTCTCAGGCTCTTTGCAATAAGGTAGTCTTGGTTCTAATAATAGGAGGCAAAACTGGTATCTTGAAGAAAGAGTCAAAAGTATAATCGCTGTTTGACCTACATGTAGTTTTATCATTGGCAATGCTTTGTTAGCAGCATAATTTACTGCCATTAGCTGGCCATAGTTTGCTGCCCAGTGAGATTCCATAAAAATCTGTTTCAGACATTCATAGGTATCATAGGTAGTAACTGAGCAGAGAAGAATTACTTCCATTGTGCTCTATGAGACCCTAATTGTGCTAACTCCCAATTTTGCTTGCTACACAGTATTTATCCAGTTCCTCTTGAACTCAAGCATGTTCTTACTCGTGACCACCTTTTCAGGCAAATTGTTCCAAACTGGAATTACCCTAACACTGAACCACTGTTTCTTTTTATTGTCTTAAAATGTTGCCCTTCAACTGCAGTGTGTGCATCCTAGTGTTATAATACTGATCCCTAAGTATTAAGTCCCAGTTTCCCTTAAGTTAGTGTCTGTGTTTATCTATACACCATACACAGGTCTCCTCTCAGTTGCCTATACTGCAGTGTGTACATCCCCAGATTCTCCAGTCTGTCCTCATAATCTCTTTCCTAACATTAACCACCAACCTAGTTGCCCTTCTCTGAACCCTCTCCAATCTCTTAACATCTGTCCTAAACCCAGGTGACCAAATTGGGCACAATACTCCAGCTGTGGTCTCACCAGCAAACTGTAAAGAGGCACAATCACCTCCTCCTCTTCCTCCTCCTAATATGTTCCTTGATATTGTTAGTATACCACTAGCAGTCCTTATCATTTGGCAACAGTGTTGATGGAACTTGAGATCATTAGTCACTTTAATGCCCAGATCTCTTTCTTCGGTGACCTTACCTAACTTATGTCCATTTAGAACATAATCTGTTTTTTGTTATTTTTCCCAAAGTGCATAACCACACATTTATTAGTGTTAAAGGATAACTTATAATCCTTGCCCAGCTTTCCATCCTATGTAAAGCATCCTGCAGCTTCTGTGCATTCTCACTATTTTTGATGTTAGTACCAATCCTGGTATCATCTGCAAATTTGGTCTCCCAAACTTCCTCCACCAGTCAGTGAATGTATATATATGTTAAACAAACAAGGCCCCAGCACTGATCCCAGGGGAACTCCACTATCTACGCTTAATCAATCTGAATATGCACCCTTCAAACAGACCTCTGCTTTTTCACTTAATCATGCTTTTACCCAACATGCGATATACCTGGTATATTGTGTTCTATCAAGGCATCTGCTAATTCCCATAAGGGACCTTGTGAAATGCTTTTGAAAAATCAAATAACACTATGTCCACAGAGGTTTCCTTGTCCAATGCCCTGCTCACATGCTCATAAAATTCCAGATTTGTTTGGCATGATAAGCTATTCCTAAAACCATGCTGTGCATTGTCACAGTCCCCTGCTAGGTTCATGAGCTCCACTATTTGGTCCTTAATAATGGTTTCCAACATCTTCCCAAGACAGTAGTCAAGCTCACAGGCCTATAGTTGCTCAGTTCTTGTTTTGACCTTTTTTATGTTGGCGCACTTGTGCAGCCAACATCTTGTGTAGTGCAGATTTGGAGGTGTGGTCACTGTGGGGCAAATGCAGGGCACGCACCAGTAGGTGTGTTCTGCATTCCCCAATCAGCCAGCAGCAGGGGCTGACACCCTGCTTAGCTAATGATCTCTCTGCCCCCTCACAACCTAATACACAACAAAATATTCAGATTTTTAAATATATTTATTGATTGATTTTAGGATTTTGTTTTAATTTATGGATTGATTTGTTGTAAAAGTGCCTTGGTTTTGGAAAGGCGATTTTTAAAAATAAAGTATTCATTCATTCATTCAAGATATGAGAAAAGGTCCGCTGCAATGAGAGCAAAGTCTCATGCAGCGTGACCACAACACGCCCCCTACATGTAGGCAACATGGTGGCAGTGACTGCCACTGTTGCCTGTCAACACCACCATTTATTGTGTGCAGATGGGGTGCCCAACCCCGTCGGCATCATGTAACCCCCTTTTGATTGCCGAGAGGGTGCCCAATCCCCATTGCCATCATGTGCCTCCCCCAACAGTTTCTCTTTGCCAAGGGGCCCAATACCCATCAGCATGTATCCCTCCCTTGAATTTTGCTGATGGGGAGGCCACTCCCATCAGGATAATGTGTTCCCCATTTTTGCTTGCTGAGGGGTGCCCAATCCCCTTGGCTGCTGTGGGTCTCCCCTTCCTTGTTTGCCGATGGGTGCCCAATCCCCATCAGCTAAAGCACCCACCACACACACACACATCAGGTGGCATGCTGGGAGCCCACCCCAGCATGCCAAAGCACCTATTAAAATGAAAATGGTCCCCTCGATGTCTTTAGTTTTTTTACCTGTAAAGAAGGAAACGGTCCTCAGCAGTCTCCCTGCCCTCCCACAACCTGCACCCACCCACTGTGCACCCTGCCTCCCACACCCTCATCCCATACTACCTCCAGAATCTAGCATGATGATCCTCGGTGGACCGGGAACACGCCTGCACTTTTCAAAGCCAACCGTGAACTGTGGAAATACCGGTAAGCTGTATAATGGCATAAATAGCATTTTTTCAACTTTAGTGCATATCTCGGCATTTTTGGGAATTTTTCCACCAAATTTTCAACATGGGATTTTGGAACCCTCCTTGTGAATTCTATCACTGTCATATTGTTAATCTTTCCCAGAAGGTGATTTCACAGTAACTGTGTGGAATCACCTTCGGGACCGATTAATGAGATGACAGTGCCACTGTTCGTGAGGTGGGCTCTAAAAAGCCTATGTTGCAAATTTGGTGAAAAAATAAAAAATGGCTGTTTTAGGAAGCGGTATATCGTAGTAAGTTGCTGACGTGTTCATAATTCATGAGCTTTAATATTTTCACACCAGATTTTCAACATTGTCATTTTGTACACCTAGTGAACAGTACAGCTGTCATTTTTCATATCCTGGCAAAATGTGTTTCTGCACTTCTGGTGCACAATAGTGCGGTCGTTAGGGAAATCAGTTTTGGGCCAGATTATGAAAATGACAGTGATACTGTTCATGAGCAGAAAATTACTGTACGTTACTAGATTTCACGCTCGCTCATAACATCATGCATTTGTAATATTTTCACTCTGGATTTTCACCATTGGTAATTTTCTACACCTCTTGATGAATAGTACAGCTGTCATTTCACATATATTGCCCAAAATGTGTTTTCGCACATCTGATGCAGAATAGCGCTGTTACTGTGCGAAGTCACTTTTTGGGACAGTTTGAGGAAATAACAGTGACACTGTGCATGAGCAGAGGTGCTAAAATGCCTATGTTGAAAATATGGTGCCAAAAGTCCATAAAATGACTGTGTTACAAGCATGCACTGCGCATTTCACACTCACCCCTGTAACTCTCAGAATTTGCAATATTTACATACCACATTTTCAACACTGGCATTATTTTACACCTCTTATGAACTGTACAGCTGTCATTTTTCACCTCCTACCCAAATTGTTTTCCTGCACTGCACTACCAAAGCTAATGCCAGAGCGACAAATATCTGCATTGACAAATGTTTGTTATAGATTGGGATGTTTGCCGTTACACAAACCTCCACCACCTTCCTTCTATCCAGTGATGTTTGAAACAGTGCTGTTATGGGTTCTGCCAATACTGCTGCCAGCTCCTTAAGAACTCTAGGATGGATCCCATCTGGACCCTGGATTTATTGGGATCCAAATGGCTCAATCTGTTCTCAATATCCCATGTATTAAAAATAATTCTATAGCCTGCATTTTTAGATGGTCCCTAGCACCTTTAGTTTTGTCATTAAATACTGATGCAAAATAATTATTGAAATGTCCCACCATAGCCTGGTTGTCATCAACTATTTCTCCAGCCTGATCATTAATAGGCCCCTGAGTAGTTTTGCACCCTTTTTGTTATTAATGTAAGTAAAAAGATTTATGATTATCCTTAACTTTTGTGACCAGGTTTAACTCATATTTTGGGTTGCCTGATTAATTGAGTTTTTGTTTCTTTTAATAGTTTTTTATAAACCACCCAGTTTCTTGCACCCACTTTTCTAAGCTTTATTATAAGCTCTTTTTTCATTTTAATCAATTTTCTAATTCTAGAGGATAGCCATGAAAGAATTTTACCTATTGTATTATATTTCTTCCTGAGTGGAACATACTTATTTACCATGCCTATGATTTTATTCTCCAAGATAACCTAGATATCATTGAATGTTTTATTTTCAAACTCTTTTGCCATTCCCACTCCATCAGTTCCCTCCTTATATTACTAAAATTAGCCCTGTTGTAGTTTCCAACCTCAGTTGAACCAGATGTCCTAGTATTTACTCCCTTAAGTACAAAACTAATCATACAGTGGTCACTTGATCCAAGTGGAGAAGCAAAGCTACAATGTAAAATTGAGTCCCCAAATTACTTAACACAGATCCAGTGAGTTTTCCTCCTTGTACTACTCCCTATATGTTGATCCAGACCAGCCAATAGGAAAGAGTCCAGGTAGCTTAACTCATTTGGCTGTTCCTGCTTCAGTAGACTCTAGGGAATCCAAGAAGCTAAGAACAGCCTCATCATTCTGTGAAGAAATCGAGTGTGGTTTATACATGATCCCAATTTAAATTTTTGTGCCATCTAGTGACAAAACCTTAATCCACAGATGTTCTAGTACTAGTAGTTGGGGAACTTCAACAGCTTCTGATTTAATTGTATCAGATACATATATGGCCACCCCTCCACTTTTTTACTGATTCTATCCATATTATATAGATCAAATCCAGGTATATGATGGTCCCACATTCAGATGGGTTTTAGTGAAAGAGCATTTTCCAAAGGGAATGGTGTAACTATCAATGCCCCCCTCCCCAAGATTCTGGAATTATCCTAGTACAGGGTGGGGAAGCAGTCCATAAGATGCCTTTCACTGAAAAATTCTGGGCTTAGGTTAAGTTGGAAACTGACTAGCTGCAAAAGTCATCCTGCTCTATCTCTTCACCAAGTAATTCTGGTTAGTGCAGTGTTGGTGGAAGGGATCATAAAGAAATTCTGATCTAGGTTAGGCTGGAGCTTCATAGTACTGAGCATCATTCCAGTATGGTACAGATACAATGGTGGTCCCAGATCTGAGCACCACCATTCCAGTACTGTATTGTGCTGTAGTGTGGGTGGCCCCAGGTCTCACTGAGCACCTTTCCAGTACTGTATGGTACTGCTACATGTGTGACCCCAGGTTGCCTGAATCTGCCCTCCTGGGTGATTCAATGGGAGATGTGACTGAGAAAGCTAGCTTTGTCATATTGGACAAGACTGCTGCCTTCACCCTCCATCCCCATATCCAATTAACTCCCACTGGGACTGGACTGCTCCTCCCCAAACCTGTAAAGTGGAGGCCACTGGCTAACAAAAGGTGTTCCTCCTGCTTCTCACTTCTACATATTCCATATGTGAGATTTAGGCAGGTACACTGATTCTGTAGCTTCCTAATATTCTTATTCAGTGTTGGAAGGTTTCAGAGTACCCTCATTTCATGGAACTCTTGTTACATAAAACCTATTCCAGGAGGAAAGCAGGCTTTTTAAGTCTGATTTGGTGAGGGAGGCTAATGCAATCCCCACCATGCCTGGGCAGTTAGTTGGGGAGCAGGATTCAGCAACCAAAGGCTCTCCTCTCCTGGAGAGGGACTTTGTTCCCATAGTACAGCTGCCCCCAGGTGGAGGCCTGAGGTAGTGCAGGCAGGTGACAGCATAAATCGCAAAGGTGCTCCTGAACCATGGTGTGTGCATCTCACATACATACATGCAGCAAGAAAAATGGAGCTGGCTGGCTCCATGATGTTCTGAAGGCACTCCCTGGGTGGCTGAGCCCTTCTGCCAACTGTCTTGACAAAACTGGGAACACAAATGTAGATTGGAGTGGGAAAAACTGATCCTGGGCATCCTACCTCAGGTAGTGAGTCACCTCAGAACAAACTGTTGTTTAGGATTCTGGATATTTGTGGTTGCCGCCCTGAAATTGGTGATTGAAGACCCCAGGTTCCTTGCCCCCATTACAAAAAATACGATAAGGTATGTAAGCTCTTGGATGAATGTAAAGCAGAAATGCTACATGTAGTAAGATCATGAGTAAGACATCTTAAACCTTTTTTTTTCTAAGCCCTGCATGCATTTATTAATGGTATTTCTGTGGGGTGTTGCAAATGAGTTTGTATAATGTTTTCTAATTGTATAATGTTTTGTTAAAGGAAACACCAGTTGACCAGTTAGCAATGCTGTATTCCTTTTGGCTTCTGGTCCCTGATTATTGCTTGAGCTCTTAAAATGGTTAGGCATTTCATTAAAATCAGTGTAGTGAGCACCCTTGTACTTGACTGGCAGTACAAGTTCGGCCCTTGCGAGAAAGTAAACATCATGAGTGTGTGCATTCATGTTGTGCCTATGCTCACCCTTATTCAAACTGAGTCGCTCTGCACTTTCTCTGAATCACTGTTTACTAACTATGCCTGCTGTACACTGTAATTTCTGAGCTTTATTTTATTTATATCTTGCAGTCCACCGACCCCAGCATGGTATTGTCAAAATACTCATTATGTCCCTAATCCAGTCGCTAACTTTAAATCAGGAAAAATGACTTGCTGTTTATGTCACTAGCACCAAAAGTGGATGTAGGCATTCTGAGGCATTTTTTCAGTGAGGCACCATTGTGTTCAATGTGATCACATGTTCTTTATCTCTCATGCCTTGCATGTCATTTCGAGCATTACGGCATCTCAATGCAATAACATCTGAAGAATGCCCACACTACTTAGGAGCTAGCAACATAAACAGTAAATAATTTTTGCTGATTTAAAGTTAGCAACTGGATGAGGGGACATGCTGAGCATCCTAAGAATGCCATGCTGGGGTTTGTGGACTGCATGATATAAATAAAACAAAGTTCAGAAATTACAGGGCACAGCAGGCATAGTTAGTAAAACAATGTTTTGGAACAAGCATAGAGAGGCCTGGTTTGAATGAGGGTGAGTGTGAGTGCCACATGAATGTGCCCACTCACAATGCTTTCTTTCTTACCATGGCTTGGTCTTGTACTGCCGTGTGGCATGGTGGAAAGCATTCTTAACTACAAGGGTGTTTACTACACTGATTTTTAATGAAATGCCTGACCATTTTAAGAGCTCAAGCATAATCTGGGACTGGAAGCCACAAGGGAATACATCATTGCTAACTGTTAACTGGCATTTCCTTTAATTATTAGTGATACTAGTATTTCTGTGGGGGCACTCCTGGGCAAGTGGCAGAAATTCTGTTAATACCTGAGGTGTGGGGGTGCAGAACCCTACAGAAACAATACTACTAACAAAACATTGTTGCTTTTCCAGTTGCTTGAAAATGAGTTGTTTGCATAATGTTTTGTTAATACTTACTGATATTATTCTTTCTGTTGCAGCGCTGTGCTTCCCACACTGCCAGGTGCTTAGCTGAAATCACATCACTGTCCGGGGGTGTGGGGGCTAGTGGCCTCACAAAGAATATTATCAGATACTTGTTTCTTGTAATTGAACTTATTTTACTGCAGGTCAACCCACAGCGAAGAAAGGAGATACACACATACACACATACACACACCCTTAGGAAATCTTATTGCAGTTTATTATGTAAGGTAGAGTAAATTCTTAACAAAGCAGGTATAAGAACTGGATTCCAATTCCACATAAGATGAATTATGAACCCCCACCTGGTTATAGTACTGTAAATGCCTGGCACAATCCTCACACCAGATCACCCACCCCTATGCAATTGAAAGGCCATTTTCCCCATTTGTAATACCTTCCCTACCTCCTTCCACTCCCACTGCAATTTAGTTTTTTATCTGTGATGACCTGATCATGCCACTGCCTCGCCCTGCACTTGCTGCTCCTGTGTTGTGGTCCTCCTCCTCCTATTCCTTTCCTATTCCTTTCCCACTAGTTCCGTACTCCAGGAGGTCCCCACCTACTAGTCTAGTGTCTGTGTCACTTGTAGTTTGCTGTTCAAAGTACCCACTGCCACTCACCCCTTGCCAGTGCCCTGTGCACTGCCACCCACCTGCTGTCTTCCTTCCTGTCCTGGCATGGCTGCATTAGTATCCTGCCACAGTCCCTCCAGACCAGAGTCTCTTGACTGTCTCCCACTTTTCTATTCCCCAATACATGTGGTGGGAGGGCACAAAAATACATGGGCTGCTACCTCAGCCAGCCTTTGTCAATGGTGGTTGGCTGACTGAGGGTAATGATCCAGGTTTCTTTGCTGGTCAATCCCTTCTCAGCATATGTATCAGGAAGTTGACTGGATAAGTGACTCTAATCAGGAGGGCTACATATAGCAAGACAGTGTCGAAGCCAGAGAGGAAAGCAGTGGTAGGGTATTGGAAGTATGCATATGGCAACAGGCACTATAAAAAGTGGACTATGACTAACATGAGTGATGGATGTGGCTGACTGGTGGGAGTATATTTCTTGGAGTACGGGACAAGTGGGAAAGGAATTGGAAAACTGATACAAAGCAATAGTGGGCTTTGTCTGGACACCATAACCCAAATGTAGATCACAGTGGAAGAGGATAGGAGGGTTGAGATTGGTGAGTGGGTGCGTTTCTATTGATTGGTGGGGCCTGGTGTCATGGTCATACCTTGGCCTATTACATTGTAGCTTGACGGTGGAGTTTTAAAAACAGTTGGCTGCAGAATCTGAAATTCTGTACTCACATATCAATCAACTAGCATTGTAACAGTACTGAGAACTCAATCTAAAACTAATCAGAGATGGTCCATAGAATAGAATTGACCTGTTCTAAGCATTTATAATGCAGCTGCCACCTAAAAGGTTGAAGTCCACACAGTCAAACAGACTACTAGATAGACTGTAAGGCCTGTCTAAGCTGGCAATTTTGTGTGTTTGTAGAATGTGCGGTCTTCATTCTGTGCCCAGGGATGGGTCATCTGGCCCAATGGCCCACAATTAAAATCGTTAGCTTTAATAGGAGTGCAATCAGATGACATTTGTTATATTAAACTTTATGATAGTGTCTAAAATGTTTTATCTGCCCTTGCCTGCTGTGTTAACTGGAATGTTTTCTTTGGTTGGCTTCTGTTATACCATGCCTGGGAGTTGGTAAATTATTTACAAAGAACTGTTTTAGCAAGCAAGCCATCTGATGAAGATGGTTTATTATAGTGCTTTGTTTTTCAGCACAGATGTTAGAGGCTCTAACAACTCTTCCATCAAATAGCCTTGCTAAACAGTTCTTCATACATAATTTAACATCTCCCAAGTATAACAGACACATGTTATGCAAGCAATAGTTAAGTGCTACTGTGGGCTCCTGTCCACCGGACCCAGATCATAAAAGTTGCCAGTTCAGTTGATGCTAGCAATCTTGTCTGTAGCAGGTAAAACACTGATTTGTAAAGAGAATCACAAAAACTGAGCTGGGATGAGAAAGTGTAGCCAAGAGCTTGAACATTGTTTTCACTTGCTCTGGTAGCTCTGCATAGCACAGAATTATGCAAAATGTGTGTTCATGTGGGGTTGAGGATGGAAAGTCAACCAGCAGTTAGGCATCCTGCTGTGGCTGGAGACAGGAGGAACTGGGTCACAAGGTCTGGAAGCAAAGGTTGAAATAGAAAGTGAGAGAAGGAGTTAATGTTAAAATACTAGTCTATGTGACATGGGAAGATTAAAAAGCCTCTGACATGTCTAGAGATGTGCAATTAGCCCTGCCTACAGTTCCTCCCAGTACAGAATATCACGCACACCCACACTGCCACATGCAGCCAAGACACATATGTGCAGCAGCACCATTACCCCTGCTGGCTGCACACACTTAGAATTCTGCAAATCTGGTTTAAACTGGGTATGCTTCTAAATATTGACAGGACTTGCTCCAATGCACAGGCTTGCATGTTTGAAACTGCAATTGTAGGTTTGTCTAAATATGGCTATCATAGGACTGTACAGTAACTGTCAAATTTAACAATGTGCAGTTTCTGGATTACAGGCCCAGCAACAACTGAATATCATGACATTTATTTCCATCAATAAGATGTTATGCCTAGTAGTAAAGAGTTTATTGGCTGTTATGCAAGACATATATGAATATTTTATGCTCTGATAACATTACTGTACCCATCTGTCTCACAATGGCTTTGTATGTTTTCTAAGGCATCGGTACTAATACAAATACTACAAAAGTGTTTTCTCCAGGTAATGCTAATAAAGCTAGTAACGTACAGTATATTCCGGTTCTGCTTTTCTAGGTGATTCCTAAATGTTGCACTGTATTTCTTGTTATGACTCTCTTACCTTAAACCTAGCCTGACCCTCGGGTCCAGAGTGCTATTTCTAAGACCCGAAATAGTGGAGAGAAAAATGCAATAAACAGATTTGATTATCAGCACATCTGGAAGAAGCTGAACTGTATGCTAGTAAATGGAAATGAAAGATGTTTAATGTTCTACATTTAAAGGGGAAATTGTTTAACCAGGAAAGGCACACTAAGCTAACGCTTGTTTCCAGGTACAACCTGGAGGCATAAGGAAGAGTCATACAGTAAGCAAGTGGGGCTATGGAATTCAAACACAGGTCTCCAGGATTGTGGCTCTGTTCCCTTAACCACTGTGCTATACTGCCTCCTTTAAGTTAAGACATATTTTTCCTGATTGCAGTGCACTGCAGCTTCAATTATAAGACAGTTTATAAAATTACATGAGACATGCTTTCTGGGAATGAAAACCAAAAGGTCTAAAGTATTTCATTTTGTATTGTCAGTTGCTTACAGAATGTTCCTTATTTCTCTTCCCATTTTGCAAATACTTAAAAAACTAGTTGCATGGAGAGGCATACTGCCTTTGGCTGTGTCAATGTATTGGGATGTTGGAGTCTGACATACTAGTTTTAGTAACTGTTACTTTGAGGGATTGCTGGAGGTTTCAGGGTTCTACTAAAGACCTTTGGGGCCCATCACTTGGCTTTTGTTGCCCCTACTGGAATTCTCTACCTTGTCGGATTAGAGAGTGCCTGACCATTTTAAATGTGCTCTGAAACCCATCTTTTCTCCTAGCATTCCCTGGATCTAATGTTGGTTGGCATACTGCCATCTGTTATATGCTACCTAGATATGATTTTGAACTTTAATTCTGCCATTTTATTTCTTTTATGGCTTTATGGCTTATGGGCTGGGAGGGTGGGGACAGGGGAGAGGAGGTAACAGATGGAAGAATAGAGGCAAGTAGAATCCTAGAGGGACTGAGGGCACTGAAGGTAGACAAGACACCAGGGCTAGATGGTATCCACCCCAGGGTGCTGAGGGAGATGGCGGAGGTGTTGGCGGAGCCACTGGCAGATCTGTACAGCACCTCACTGGAGTTGGGATGTATGTCACTGGACTGGAGGATGGCACATGCAGTACCATTACACAAGAGTGGACCAAGGGATGAACTGGGTAGTACCATCCGTAACTGTCACCTCCATATTGTGCAAACTCATGGAAACAATTCTAAAAGAAAGACTGGTGCCACCTGGAGGACAATGGCATCCAGGATGTGAGGCAGCATGGGTTTGTTTCTAATTATGTTGTCAAACCAGCCTCATATAATATTATGACTGGGTGACAGGTGAGCTGGATAAGGGTCCTGTGGTGGATGTTCTTTACTTGGACTTCAGCAAGGCCTTCAATTTGATGCCTCATGGGTGGCTTGGGGTTAGCTAACTGGTGTAGGGGTAGGGGCAAAATGATGAACTGGATTACAAGCTGGCTGAGTTGCAGGCTGCAATGGGTGGTAGTGAGAGGGAGCTCTCAACTTCAAGGCTGGGGATGAGTGGGGTGCCACAGGGCTCTGTGTTGGGGCCAGTATTGTTTGGGCTTTCATATCAGACATTGCACATGGGGTGGTGAGCAAGGTAAGTCTGTTCTCTGACAACACCAAAATCAGAGCAGTGGTGGATGGAGAAGAGGGATGGAAGCAGCTGCAGGGGGACCCACGCAAGCTAGAGGAGGGTCAAAGAGGCGGCAGCTGGGGTTCAATGCAAAGAAGTGTAAGGTTATGCACTTTTGGGTGAAGAACCCAAGGAGAGAATACTGGCTGGTGGGGGTTAAGCTGGGGATCACTGAGGAGAAGGAGGAGAAGGACCTAGGGACAATGATAACAGGGACCATGAACAACAATGCCCAGTGAAGGAGAGCAGCTGCAAAAGTGAACAAAATGCTGGGGGCATACTGAGAGGATTTTGTCTAGGCAAAGAGAGGTGATCTTGCCTTCTACAGGTCACTGGTAAGGCTGCACTTAGAGTATTGTGTGCAGTTTTGGAGGCCATGCCTAAAGCGTGATGTCAGGCTACTGGAGGGTGCAGAGGAGGGCAACACAGATGATATGTGGAATGGAGGGAGAGACTATGACAGCAGCCTGGGAGACCTGAATATGTACACCCTGGGAAGACAGGCGGGACAGGGGAACATGATAGAGGCATTCAAGTATCTGAGGAAATCAGTAAGTATGGGGCAGATGGGGTCTTTAAGTTAAGGAGGGGAGGTCACAGGGGACAGGCTAAGAATAGAGGGGGAAGATTTAGGAAGGAATGAGAGTCACTATCTCACAGAGAGAGTGGTAACAAAATGGAACACCCTACCAGAATTGGTGGTATCATGTAAATCTGTAAACAGCTTCAAAGGGCATGGGACAGGGGACAGGGAACACGGGAGAGTGGGGGTGGGAGGTGAGGGTGGCAGGGATGCAAAGGGGAGAGTGGAGCAGCTGCAAAGTAGGGGTGTTGGCTGCATACTAGAGCAGACTTAGATAGACCAGGTGGTCTGTTTCTGCTGACACATTCATATGTTCATATGTTTGTATTTACAGTGTTCTGATTTACATGTAATAAAGGGTTAAATAAGCTTTGATTTACTTGTGTAGGGGCCGCCAATTTAGTGGATTGTGGTTGGTGGTTGCTCTTTCAGATTTTGCCAGTACAACAATTACTTTTCTGCACTTTTAACAAGCTGAGTTGTGCAATGTCTGAAACATAAAGATTTATGCAGGTGTTTCTGTGGAGGCAGTCGTTCTGGCCTGTTGTACGAAAGTCACTCGGGACATGCATCTTTAGGCCATCAGATATCTGTATTCCATCAATGTTTTCTTTATTGCACTTTGCCTATGGTATCACTGCTTTTCATACATTGTTGGCATGCTATTATGATGTGGTGGTGGTTAGTTCTATAGTACAGGTGGATGTGGAGGTTGTATGCTTCCTCTCTGTGATGGGAAAAGGTTGTCTGTCATGGAACTTATTGTTGTAAAAAATGTCTTCATGAACTGAATTTACACTAACCTTGAAATGAATGGTGAAAAGTGTAATTCAAGCAGGCAGCTGACCTCCGGGCAGGTGGGAGGTCATGGCTGCTCAGTTGCACATCGCCACATCTTCAGCTGGTGGAGATGTAGCACTTTCTCTTGAATGTTGACTGTCACACGGACAAACCCATGCAAGCATCCTTCATAAAACTGAAGGAATTATTGCTGATTGAAACACCAGCAGACTGGGAGGAGAAAGCAAGATTTTTGCAGACTGTACAGCACTTACAAGTTTCTGGCAAGTTATAGGCTAAAACATTGCATAACTTACTTACTTGGTATTACTTACTTGGTATTACCTGGTATGAAAGAACAGAAAAAGGCCAAAGCCCATCGAGACTGTTCCCACACTATGTGAGACATTATTTATCTATTATCCCTCAACCAAACATCTAATTTGTTTTTAAAGACAGTGGCACTAGTTGCCTCTACCAGTTCTTGTGGCAAGGTGTTCCATACAATGGATGCTCTTATTGGAAAAAGTTTCCCCTTTTGTTGGTTTTATAAGTTTTACTTCAAGCTGTTCATTATGCAGTCTCAGAACATGTCTCCTTTTGAGAGTGTTAGACCACATTTTTCCATTAGATCTGGTGAATTTATAAAATTAAAACCATGAGCACACCGCCTCTTAATCTTCTAGTTTGAAGAGAGAAGACCAGTAGCTTTTAATCTGTTCTGATAATCCAAGTTTGTTAATCTTGGAATCATTCTAGTTACTGTCCTTTGAACCTGTTCAAGAATTGCTATGCCTTTTTTGGTTTGGATTCCAGAAAGGGATTAGTTCAGATACGGTCTAATGTATGCCCTATACAATGAAATAAGGCATTGTTCAGTACGATTAATAAACCTGCTTTATTTGCCTCAAAAGTCTATTGATCATGCAAGCAGTTCTAACACAGTGATCATTTGATGTAAGTTTATTATTAACATATATCCCTAAATCGTTTTCACAGTTTGATGAGTGAAGTGGTAGTCCGCTTACATAATATATCGCTTTGGATTATTTACACCAAAATGCACTACTAAACATTTGTCTTGATTAAACTGCATATGATTTTCATTTGCCCAAAGTGTTAATTTTTCAAATCCTTCTTTAATGCAGAAATATTTTCTTGATTATTAATCTTGCCACCCAATTTAGTATCGTCTGCAAATTTAACCATGAAGTTATTTGGCCCTGTTTGTAAATCACTGATAAAGAGATTAAACAATGTTGATCCCAAGACTGACCCTGTGGTACACCACTTGTCACACTACCCAAATCAGACAAGATATCATTAATTCTGACTCTCTGAGAATGATTTGTCAACCAGTTTAAAGTCCAGTTGACAATATCAGGTGACAAACCTAGACTGTGCATTTTAGTAATGAGTTTTTCATGTGAGACTTTATCGAAAGCTCTACTAAAGTCCAAAAGAATTACATCAGTAGGGATACCCGTATCTAGTAGAGTACTTAAATTATTGTAAAAGATATCAGATTGGTGGTGCAGGAATACTTGGGAGTAAACCCATGCTGATTTGAATCATAAATTCCTAATTTTACAATCTTGATCTATTAGAGACTTCATTACTCATTCCATTAATTTACCAGCCACTGAGGTCAGGCTAATTGGATGATAATTTTGCACAGAACCTCTATTGCCTTTTTAAATATGGGAGTAACTATTGCTGAACACCAATCATTTGGTACAATGCTTTCTTGTAAAGATTTGTTGAAGATAATTGACAAAGGTATAGAAATATTTATAGAGGTTTCGATCAGAAACCATGGATGAATACCTCTGGGCCCGGACTAGTATTTTTTTTAGTTTTTTAGTTTTTGATAACCTGTATAATGTCAGTTGGATAGTACCTATGATAATCTACTTTAAATGTACTAATAGGTGATTTTGAGAGAAGACAAAACAATAGTACTTATTAAAGAGATTTGAGGTTTCTATATCAGATAGAGAAGAGCCATTGGTTATAATGGGACCAATTGTCCTTGATACACCTTTTTTTACTATTTATATAGGAGAAAAGAGATTTGTGACAGTCTTTGTGTGAGCTAGTTTAAATTCTAGCTTATTTTTGCCAATTTAATAGAATTTTTACGTTTTCACAGATAGTCTGTATTTATGTAATAGAGTAGTTTTAAATAGAACAGAACTATTCTTAAGTTTCCTAAAAGTTTAATTTTTATTTCAGTCTGATTTTTAATTGTTTTGTTGACCCAAGGGAAATTTTCCTTTATTATTAAATTTCCTTTTAGATGGAATAAAGGTATTTTCCAAATAATGTACAATGTTTTAAAAAGTCCCAAGCTTGTTGTGTTGTACAATTAAGAAGATTAGATTCCCAGTTTATGTTTTGTAAGTATTCATTGATTTTAGAAAATTTGCTTTATTATAATTTTTTGTACAGTATAACCTCCTTTGTGTAGTTTTGAACTGTTGAATTTCAAAAAGAATAGATGAATGATCACTGGTCCCAAGTGGATCCCAAATTTGTAAATTGCTAATTTGTTGCTCTATGTTAGTAAATAATAGATCCAAAATATTAGGACCTTGAGTGGGTTCAGTAACAAGTTGTTGTAATCCAGTACTAACTACCACATCTATTAGTCCTTTCTCAGCATAGGACTGTCCTGATAATGAGTCTCAGTTAATATGAGGGAGGTTAAAGTCACCAAATATTACAATATCTTGAGATTCTGAAAATGTGTAATTTCTTTAAAAATATCAGTTGTGTAATCTGAATTTGCAGATGGAGGTCGATAGATGTTACCAATAGTTATATAGGACTGCTCCTTCAATAAGATTTTAACCCATATACTTTCCAAAGGAAAGGAGAACACACTTCAAAAGAAGGAATATCCTTTTGCATGTACATACAAACTCCACTGCCTTGCTTTTCTAATCTGTTTTTATGATATAACTTATAACCTGAATTTCTCTGGACCAAATTGAGGATGCATCCCATCAAGTTTCAGTTACTCCCACCACACCTATATTTAAAGTTTTACATTTGGCTTCAAGTTCTGCTAATTTGAGTTGGTTTAAAGATCTTGCATTCAAAGCTAGGAATTTACATTTAGTTGTAATAATATTTTAGTAAGTATTCAGAGACTTGGGAATAGACCCATTCTCCCCATTGTTTTTAGTTTAAACAATGATTTATGATTTTAGTGATACTTTTCCCCATAAGGTGTACTACCCCTACGACTGAGATGTAAACCATCCCAGCAAAACAAGGAAGAACAATTTGAAAATGATTCCCAGTGGGTAATACAGGGTATATCCTGCTTAAACACTACTTTCTCAGCCATTCATTTAGGGCTTTGATTTTCTGCATCATGGTAGATGTTGCTTTCAGGACAAGTAGAATTTCAGATATACATACACAGCATCCCCTATCAAGTAACAGGTTACATTTTTATTTTTTATTTAGTTGTTTAACCAGGTATAGCACACTAAGCTGAAAGCTTTTTACAGGAGCAACATAAGCCACATAGTCCTTTTGTAACTGATTAAATGGGGTATTTTTATATCATTAACACCGCATGTATGATAACCAGTGGATTTTCCCGCATTTTGTAAAATTTTAGACATCATGGAGGTAATGTCAGATACCCTGGCCCCACGGAGGCTAGAACAAGTGTGGTTGCTCTTGTCACTATTGCATACCATCCTATCAATGTGTTTTATGATTGAATCTCTCAGGACTAACACTTGTTTTGAGACAGTAGGGTACAAGAATCAGAAACAGGTGATTGTTTAACACACTCGGAGCAATTAACTTAATAGGTATTGATTTGGTAGCTTGATACTTACTAGGACAAATATTCATGGGCATTAACTCCTGATTGAAAAGTGTTTTTAAACCATTATTATCAACAGAGGGTGATGCACAGGATAAATCAAGAAATTCATTATTTGATACAGCCAATTGCTCAAACCTATTATGAGTTTCAATAGGGGCACTATTGTGTATTTGACCGCACCTCCTTTTTTAAGAGGCTTTGTGACAATGGTACAGTGATCATTATTATGAGAAGAGGGCAGATAATCATCCACCTTATAAGAGGGCAGAGGCAACAGGTATACTAGTACTAATCATTACAACTGTCTTATCAGGAGACATAGAAGTGCTACCTAAATGTGAAGGAAATTGTTCATTAGAAAGAAGTTATTCATCCATAAGATCAATGTAACTTTCCAGTTCCCTAATATCAGTAGAAACTGGTTTAATATTAAGCAGAAATGCTATCTCTGCTTCAAGAGTAGTAATCAGATGGCAATTAGCACATACATACTCGCTCCCATACTTTCCCTCACTATACATCAAACATTGCATACACTTACTAAGTTCTTTTCATTATTAAAGGTGTATATTTACTTAGTAGAGGATATGCTAAAATTATCTTATCCAAGTTTGTCTAATGCCAGCAGTTTCAGCATGCCCAGCGGACACAGCAAACATGGCAAACGTGCGTGTCTCTGCGCAAGAGCCAGCGCACGCTCACCCGCTCTCTAGAGGGTCAGGTTTTAAGCTGAAAACTGGAAGTAAGCATCTGTTCACTCCGGTTTCAGCGCTAAGTAAAAATAACAATATTTACTTAAATTCAGCAAAATTCTGTGAGTTGAAGGTTTACAAGCCCTTAAAAGGGCAAGAGAACCACCAGCAACAGTGCTTTTAACAGAGAGATTTTGTTTTGGGTAGTAGGTATACTAGCCTTTTGCTAGTCCTCCAGGTTCCCACAATGCTCTGCTATTCACTGAAGAGTCAGTTACAAGCAAATGGTACCACACAATACAGCACCAGTTAAAACAAATATATTAATGGTATATCAAAGTATATTGGTACACCTGAGTCTTCCTTCAGCTGAAGACATGGGTAATTAAAGGAGTTCCACCTTTGTAGCCTGTTTGAAGTTACAAATGGCACACTGATACGTGGAGTCCCAGTTGTGGGAGTGGGAGAGAATAGTTTGCTTGCATAAACAGAATCTGTTTACTGGTATTGGTCACCCACTACTATTGCTGAATGATTGCCTGTCTTGCTGTATGATTCAACTCTAGATTGCTGTAATGGGCTGGTAAATAGCAGCAGGAGCAGAGTGGACATTGTGGTAATAATGGGAGATGGAGCTTGGTGCATCACAGCATCAGTGATGTTGTGCCCTGACCAGAGGAGCAGAACTAGTGAAGGTAAACCTGGTTGTATTTTGGTGACATTGATTGTCATTGTATGTTTAGTGACATTCTTTGCCAGTGAATTTTTAGTGTAATTGTTTGTTGGTCATTGTCATTGCCTTAATCATTGCCTTTGTTTTTATAAGACTGACTGATAAGTAATAACATAAATTTTGGGAGAATATTGGACCAGTGTGTCTGAGGATCATCATCGCCTTACAGCAAATTGCCTAGCACACATCAAGAAAACCAACTATGTCTGAGATGAGCAAAGCCAAATCTGGTGCACAGAAAGAAGACAGGTTAACCTGGTAGCTCTGTTTGCAGCACTGTCTGATCCAAAACAATACAAAGCTATCACTGTCTACAAGCCATCAAAACAAAGCCGTGAAAGGCTGAGTACCTTGCTGTCGAAGACCACTGTAAATCAAATTGTTGAGATTATTTTGCAGATAATCAGAGGCGGCATTATAAGAGATGTTATAGACCAGAAGATCAGCATTCAGATGGACAATACACCAGACATTGGTGTGACTGAACAAGCGGCTATCATTCTACAATACATGAAAGACCTTAAAGTTCATAAGCATCTCTTTGCTGTGGTAGAGGTGCAGGACAGTTCTGGCCATGGAATGCACAAGATCTTAAAGGAAAACTTTAGAAGACATGGGCTTGATAGAAGAAAATCATCAGAGAATCATTTGATGGTGCAGCCAACATGAGAGTGAGTTTGTGGGGTTGCAAGCTTTCATAAAAAGGATTCACCAAACAGTGTGTATACCTGGTGTTAGGCACATGCTCTCAATGTATATGTCTCAGATTGTAGTGAAGCTGTTGTGGAAGCAATGACACTCTTTGGTTTGCTGCAAAGGGCATCGGTCTTCATTGCTGAATCTCACAAAGGATGACTATATGGAAATCTAGCATTGTTAGGACAGGACAAGACAAACTCTGATGGCTTCAACAGATTGGACGAAACTAGATGGTGGGTGAAACCAAGAGCACTGGCATGCATCTTTGGAGTGCATGAAACCACAAAAATAAACTGTATGTGTCACTTCTCTGGACTTTGCTTTCATTAGCACCTCTGGAAAATTTGATGCTAAAGCTGCCAGTGAGGCAGATTCACTACTTGACAACTGGATAAAATTTGATGTCATTTTGATAGCATTTGTATTTATGAAGATTTTCACAGTTATTGGCCCAACATCAAAGTACATGCAAACTAAGTGGCTAGACTACCTTTCTGCATCAGGAAAAGCTTCTAACTTTGTTGCTAGAGCACAAGAAGAAATGGATGATTTGGGTATTGATATTGACCTTGAGGATCATGTTGCAAAATAAAGGGTAGCCAGAAAGAAAAAAAATGCCCAGGGAAAATGTCAGTTTTTTTTCAGATTATTTAACCAGGAGTAGCACACTAAGCTGAAAGCTTGTTTACAGAGTGTGACCTGGGAGCACAGGAAGTTAAGTGACTTGCTCAGGATCACACAGTATGTAAGTGGGAGCTGTAGGTTCAAACCCAGGTCTCCAGATTTGCAGCTCAGAGCCTTAAACCACTGCAGCTATACTGCCTGTCAATGACGACGACTGACTGATCCAGTGAAGTGATTTGCATGTGAAGTATACAACGTATTATGGACCAAGTTCAGATGAGCTTAAGCGATCGGTTTGATAACAACAATCAACTGATTCTGGATACCAGCTGCATGAGCATACATCACTTTGAAGTATAATTCAAAATGGCATTCCAGATGAAAGCCTGCAGAAGGTGGCATCATTGGCAGAAGTGGACTGTAGCAAACTTAAACTGGAGTTGCTGGCTTTTGCTAAAATGTTCCAAAGACTGCAAAGATCGTTGCCTGAAGAGTACAGTGAAGATGTGTTAACTGAAGATGTTGACTTTCATGACTCTGAAGACACTAGTGAAGGTGAAACAGGTGACCAGATTGAACAACAAGAGAGAGGGTAATTTGCCAGGCAAAGACAAATGCAAGTCCTGCAAAGAATGCCTAATGTGCTGTTATAACTTTTTGGCACAATACAACATGCACTCATCTGCATTTTCAATCTTGTTCGTTGTCTATGAGTACATGTTGACCTATCATTTACCCAGGTGTCCTCAGAGATAGCCTTCAGCAAGCTAAAGATAATGAAGACTAGACTGCATTCATTGCTGGGGCAAGAGAAACTAGAGGCATTTATGATTATGGCCATTGAGAGAGACCTTCTTCAGGGATTGCATGCAGAAGATGTTATCAGAAACTAATTCAATGGTCTGACATGTACAAAAGAGTACATAGAAACATAGAACATAGAAACATAGAAACATAGACTTTGACTGCAGATAAGGACCGCTAGGCCCATCTAGTCTGCCCATTTCCTACCTACAGGATGGGCCGCAGATCCTAGTTAACCAACAGCCTATGTCTTCCTACCCCACAAGAATTGCCTTATGTCTGTCCCATGCATTCTGGAATTCTCCACAGTTTCAAGACCACAACCTCCTCAGGAAGGCTGTTCCATGAATCCACTACCTCTCTGTGAAATAATACTTCCTCACATTGCCCCTGAACCGCCCTCCTTCTATCTTTAAATTGTGTCCCTTGTTCTTGCAAGTCTCTTTTCTGAAAGATGCTACCCTCTTGGACTTTGTTGATTCCACTGAGGTACTTAAAAGTTTCTATCATGTCCCCCTCTCCCTTCTTTCCTCAAGGGGTATACATATTAAGCTCCTTTAGTCTCTCCTCATATGGCTTCTCTTGCAGACCCTGCACCATTTAGTTGCCCTCCTCTGGACTACCTCTATCCTGTCTATGTCCTTGCGGAGATGGGGTCTCCAGAACTGGACACAGTACTCCAAATGGGGTTTCACCAACTGTCTGTACAGAGGGATAACAACTTCCTGTTTTCTGCTTATGATGCCTCTCCCTATACATCCCAGTATACCCCAGCCCTCTCTACTGCCTTCTCACATTGCTTGCTAACCTTAAGGTCATCTGATATGATTACCCCAGGTCCCTTTCCTTTTTGTTGTTGTTACTACCTCCCCACCCATTGTGTATTCTTCTCCTGGGTTCTTGTTTCCCAGGTGCATTATTTGCACTTCTTTGCATTGAATCCTAGCTGCCATACTTCTGACCATTCCTCCAACCTTGCCAAGTCCCTTTTCATCCTGTCCATGCCTCCTTGTGTATCAACCCTGTTGCAGATCTTTGTGTCATCTGCAAAATGCATACTTTTCCTTCCAGTCCCTCTGCAATGTCACTGATGAAGACATTAAAAGGACTGGACCCAATACTGAACCCTGTGGTACCCACTAGTAACCCCCTTTCTTCAGAGTGGACTCCATTTACAATTACCTTCTGTGTCCTGTTGTCCAGCCAATGTTTTACCCAGACTACCACCTGGGACCCCTCCAAGGCTGGTTAATTTAACTATTAATCTTTGTGTGGGACTGTGTCAAATGCCTTGCTAAAGTCTAGGTAGCCATGTCCACAGCCCCTCCCTGGTCTACTACATTGGTCAACCAGTCAAATAAATCTATTAGATTCATCTGACATGACCTTCCTGCTGTGAACCCATGCTGCCTTGGGTCCTGTGCTCCACTGGCCTCTAGGTACTCAACTATTCTTTCCTTCAAGTGACTCCATCACTTTCCTACCACAGAGGTCAGACTGACAGGTCTGTGAGTTTCCTGCCTCTGTCTTGGTCCCACTTTTGTGAAGGGGAATCACATCCGCCTTCCTCCAGTCCTCGGGTACCACACCATCCTCCCATGATTTATTAAAAGAGTAGCCAGTGGTTTCACTAGTTCCTCCCTTAATTCTTTTAGAATTCTGGAATTCCATCAGGACCCATTGCTTTGTCCACCTTCAGTTTTAGGAGTTCTTGCAGAACCCTTTCTTCTGTGAAAGGACTGGGATCGACCCCCTATCAAGAGTGCTTCTGTTAATTGGATTAGGCACTTCCCCTCCTCTTTTGTGAATACCGAGCAGAAATATTCGTTCAGTATTCCTGCTTTTCACTGTCCCCTCTGCCCACCACTGTTCATTCTATTCAGCCTCACTATCCTCCCTTTGTCTTTTCTAGCTGCTGATGTACCTATAAAAGGTTTATCCCCCTCTTAACTGAGTTGGCTATCTTTTCCTCAGTTTGGGCCTTTGCTATTCTGACTTCGTCCCTGCTTCCTTCTGCCTTAACTGGTACAGCTCTCTGTCCTGCTCCTTCTGTGTTTACTTATACTTCGGAATGCTATCTTTTCTTCCTGACTTTCACAGCCACCTCTTTTGAGAACCATAGTGGCTTTTTATTTCATTTTGATTTGTTTATTTGCTTCACACAAAGGCTTGTTACCTCTGTGATGGCAGATTTGATAATTCCCCATTGTTGCTCCACACCTCCTTCTAGCCTGTTTGCTAGTGCTTTTCTGAGGCACTCTCCCATCTTGCCAAAGTCAGCCCTCCTAAAGTCCAGTACCCTCACTTTTGTATGTCGTGACTCTGTAGCTGAGTTTGCGTGATCCACACTCTTTGATGGTCACTTGTCCCTAGATGGCAACCAGTTCTAGATCTGAGATCCTCTCACTGCCCCGTTTGAGATACGAGATCTAAGATTGCTCCCTCACGATTGGGTTCGAAACTAGCTGTCTAATGCCTTCACCCAGGAGGGCATCAAGAATAGCCCTGATCTTGGATGTGGCTGCAGCAATGTGCTCCAGTTAACATCTGGCATATTCAGGTCTCCCATCAACAGTATCTCCTTTCTCTGCCATTCTAAGAATGCCTTCTATCATATTCTTGTCCATTCCTTCCCCTGACATGGGGGTCTATACACAACCCTGTGCGGACTGTGGTGCCCTTTCCAGTCTCAAGGTGACCCACAGTGCCTCCTCTCCCTCCCTGTTTACTCTTTTGTTCAGTTGCTTTTATCCTTCCTTTACATGAGAGCTACTCCTCCCCTCTTCTCCCCTGCCTGTATTTCCTGTAGGTTATGTACCCTGGTATGTTAACATCCCAGTCATGGTTCTCTGTGTGCCATGTTTCTGTGACTGCTACGATATCGAGCATCCCTCTTCCATTAAGGCCACCAGCTCCGGGAGCTTGTTGCCCAGACTACTAGCATTGGTACTCATTACCCTCCATTTCCTGATGGCCTTATCTCCTTTTCCCCATCCCTGTCCTTCTTGCTTTTGTCACTTTCTCCATTTACCCCTGCCCTTCTCCCTATCAACACCTCTATGTTGATGTTTGCCACTTACTACACATGATTATTTGGGGGCTAGGATTTCCTGCTCCTTTCAGTGCCTCCTCCTTGGCTAGTTTAAAAGCTTGCCAATGAGCATTTAAACCTATCACCCTAGGATCCTGGTTCCCCTCCTGGACAGATGCAGCCCATCATGCCAGTATAGGCTTGCATCACTCCAGGTGGACCCCAGTCTCCAATGAAGCCAAATCCTGAGCTCCACACTAGTTTTAAACCACTGATTGAATCCCATGGTGCGGAACAGCCTAGCCTCTCCTATGCCATAGATGGGTAGCACCTCCGAGAAAGGTTACCGTCGTGCTACTTGACTAAGGCCCTCCCCAATTCCACAAACTCTTCCTGCACTTCTCTAATCCCTTTCTTAGCTAGGTCATTTGTCCCTAGGTGGATAATGACATCCATCTCCCTCCTGTGCAGCTGCTCTGGCAATCCTGAGGATTTGCTCCCTGTCCCTCCAAGCCATGGCGCCAGGCAGGCACCTTATCTCCCTCTCCCTTCCTCCCCAGTTCTACCTTCATAACAATGGAGTCCCCACCAGGAGTTGTTTCCTTCCCCTGCAGTGTCCCCTGCCACCCTCCTGTGGGTCTCCTTTGTGGGTTCCCAACATCCTCCTTGGTCTCTACTGTGGGTGCCTCCATAGAGGAACCACACTTTGCCAGAATGGCATAGGAATTGTGAGAGGTACAACTGGAGGGATGCACTTCTGTTCCACCACCCTCACCCTCCCTGAGCCCACTGTGGTCCAACTGCTCCTCTTTCTTGGCAACCTCTGAGGCAGCGGCAGTGGCACTGGTGGTCCCTGGATGGAAGGGAGGTCCCACAAATCCTGGCCAACTCAGCCTGGAGATGAGCATCCTCCTCCCTCAGCCCAGAGAGGTGCCTGCAGATGGGACAACACCACATCCTCAGAACATCTCCCGGAGACCGCTGCTCCACAGCCACTGCACTGCACCACTCCAATCATGTCTTATTTCTGGCCCCTTAACTGTTTGCAATCCTTACTCTTTCCTCAGTTTTTCTCTCTCTCTCTCCTTACTTTCTGCCTGTGTGCCTTTAAGCTCCTGATTGTCCTGTTCTGAGACAAGAATATCCTATATTTCTCAGTAGACCACTTACTTGCTCAGAGGCAGACCTCCAGCCTAGAGGGGCCAGAGAGCTACTCTTGCCCTTCTAGGATGGTCAGTCCTTGGTGGTTCTGTGATCACTCACTTCCTGCCCCAAACAGGAAGTTCCTGTTGTCAGTCAAATCCTGTGCCTATAAAAATAAGTACTGTCAGTTTGATACTGGAAGGCTACTGTCCAGCTAGAGGGCCAACGCTGGATACTAGGGTAATTAGCATGGGTCCAGAAGTAGTCTCTCAGTTTGACACTTGACCTACTGTCCATTTGTGTCCTTGAGAAAGCCTTGGTGTGAAGTGCTTGTGGGAAGTTGAGCTGGGTAGTGCTCACCCTGTGGTGGCTAGTAGTCTTGCAAGGCTGTATGGAGAAGGTAACAGGAGATCATGTGTCCTGCCCAGCCAGATCTCCCTGAGGTAGCTGGTAGAGTCTAATGACTATAAATAATCTGTGTATACAGTTCTGGTTAATGGTTTGTGTTCTTGAGACTGGGTGACTAAATAAACCACAGACCATATCACTGAAGTGACAATATAAATAAAATTCTATACACTGTTCTGGTTAATGGTTTTGCGTTATTGAGACCTTCTCATTCAATTTTATGTTTTTCATACCTTGTATGTGACAGAACACACAGTTTAATTTATTAAAAATGACACTTCAGACACTGTTGGCAAACTAATGTTTACCTGATCAAATGATGTAATGAAATAACACACACACACACAACTCAGTTCATTAAATGACACTCCAGATTCTATGTTGGCTAACTTTAATGTATACCTGATCAAATATCATATTGAAAGGTCCTCCTGGATGCTGGGGGTATGCATCTGGGTCCATAAAGAATGGAATTGTACATTTTTGACTATTTACTTAGTGTCACACACACGCGCATACACACGCACACACACCGATTTGGATTTGTGTTGTATTAAGAACTGTTTTTCATACCTTGTAGGTGATGCAGATGACAGACACAACACAAACACTTCAAATTTATTAGAAATTACACTCCAGACACTATGCTGGCAGACTTTAATGAATAATGGATCAAATTACATAATAAAAACATACTAGACATTTTACAGAACAGCTTCGGTTTAGAGCTAGGAAAGTATAGGGACAGGTTAGGATGGACTACATTTGTGTAACAAAGACTCTGAGTCAAAGACCCATTTTCAAGAACGTCTGGGCATACACTCTCTAAACAATTTCTTACCCTTTCTGGGCTTTTAACCAACCTTACTCCCCAACCAACCTTCTAGTTGTAGCAGCCACCACACCAACTGTATCGTACAATTTTAACTCCTAAACTGAGCACCAGCTCAGGCTCCATAACTCTGTCACAATGCACTTTGAGTTTGCCCAGTTGCACTGACTGCATGAAATGTGTCCATTTTATTTGTGGTGTGCTCAGCTTGTGCCCTGTCCCTCAATGTAACATCACCACCTGTTTTTATTTTGTATGTAACAGTGCCTTTCCTCTTCCCCTTTTACCCCCTGGTTGCACCTGGAAATGAGCCTGCACTCTGTGCCTCTCCTTACCAACTATAAATAACTAAACTCGTGTAACACAATACTGGGCAGTGTAATACAATGTAAAATGCCAACAGTTGCAGCACTAAAATCAATAAATATATAGTACAACACATTGTTAAACAGTAGTTGTTTACAGCTCTAGATGGTATTCATTTCTTGTATTGATTCTTATATTTTGGTGTTAAATTGAGCAAATCATTTTTCCTTTGTAGCAACCATGGATCTCCCTCTACTCAGCAACTGCTCTTTTCAGTGTCTTCACATTATTCGTTGACATCAATAACACCATTCTAGACCATTCAGATTCATAGCATGGAGTGGTGTTGTTGATGCCAGTGAATGTGTGTTCCACACATGAAAAAGCTGTAGCTAAGAGTGAAACCATGTATGTAGATCTAACGGGTACATGGATTTATTAAAACATTGTGAAAACCAATTGGAATACATAACTGGCGTTGAAAAAAAAATAAAGGGCAGTAAGCCATGCCACTACAACTTACTGGTAGATTTGCCTTTATTGGTTTTACTACAATCTCCTTGGTGGAGCGTTTTCATTGTTTATACAATGAGCCAACACCCAATGTCTTCATAGATCAACATTGTCTCTGTCTTAAGGTAGAACGTCATGAGTTATGCTTACATTTTAATTATTTGGGGCTAACATTAGTATTGTAACAATGTGTTGGGGGCACATGGGCTGCGTGTTGCAAGATCTTGGCAAGCACATTACACTGCACTCTTTCCTCTGTACATCCTGTTATGTGCCACTCACTGTTCAGAGAGGGAACGTGTAGGACCTCAACCTATGGAGGTGCCTTGCTGGGCGTTGAGCTTAACCATTGATTTTGTTTCAAAGGGGAACTCTCAGCTCACCTACAGTTATCAAAGGCTGACGCTAACAAAAAATGCAATGCTGGTGGATCACTTAACATTAATATAACTATTATTGCTACATCTGCACCATGCTTACCCACAGTATTGCTGTAGGGGTGGGGAGCAAAGTTCATGACTAGCAGCATTTCTGCAGGGTAGCTGAGAGTTAACCTTAAATCAATGGGACTAAAGCCTCCGAAATAGTCTGGTAACTTAATATACCTTAACTGGTAATGGTAGTTTTATTCCAAATGGAATACATGCTGATATATTGTACCTGAAAGTTCAGGCTATGGCTACAGCTATAAAATATTGGGCTACAGTTTATACACTAGGGCATACTGAGGTCCGTACCAAGGCCCCTCACCATAGTCAGCACAAAGGCCCCCTTGCCCCATTTCCAGGTGGACCCTTTGCTTCCCAGTCCGACCCTGTAATTGGCTCACTGTGGAGGTAGCATGACCACCCCACTGCTGGTCTCTAACCTTAGTCGCTCACTCTTGCATCCTTGGGCCTCACATTCCATTGGATATTGTTGAAAGACTATGGAGAGTAAATAGGATGGTGGAGACACAGTCCTCAATGCCAGGCCACTACACCAATAGCAAGCACTTCAGGTGTGTGAAGCTTCTCACTGGGGGTTCTTCCTTCCCATGCTAAATACTACCAGCAAGACTCAGCCAGCCTATTTCATTCCAACATCTGTGAGGCCTGGAGCCAGAGTAGTGACCCTCTGCTACTGGTAGCCTTAGCCCTCCCTACTATCTTATTACAGATGAATGCTGCTGTTAGATAGGGTGGCAGTTAACCCATCCTGGCACTCAATTAAGTTATCCATGTGCTTCCAAAGTGTCTACACATCCCCACACCCTACAGCACCCTATTGAGTCCGTGTAGAGTATTTTCATCAATAAGTGTAGCTGGCAAAGAACAGTTTCAGACCTGCAATTTACCCTTCCCTTTTGGTAGGCACACAGAGGGCAAGATCATCTGACTTGGGGACCTCCACCTCCGCTCTGGTTAAGTCCTTCCCCTGATGAAGAAGTTACTTGGGTTTATACAATAATGTTATTATTATGTTTACATAGAGTTTGTAGTTGTTTTAAGGTTTGCCTGGTTCCATTATGTTGTGGTACAGTGTGTGTAAGCTAAGTGTCAGTGGCCCACAAATGTGTTTGCTTGTTTCTGTATTTTCATCTGGCAATAGATGTTGGATGCCAGGGATGGAAGGCCTTCCTCAAGGTTTTGTCCACGCACAAGAACCATTTAGATACACATACCAGATTTCACCATTTAGGCGCTGAGACTTCTACTATTTTTGTTTATGCCTGTGGCTTCTAAAAGGTGTGGCTTTAATTATTAACATGCAAAATGCTGTCCACAGACTGTGCTCCCTTCAGTATTTGCAGATCGGGGACAAGTGGGGAGCAAATCAAGCTTTCCTTTACTACTACTAAAGCCCTGCTTCTTTCTGTAAAAGACCTAATGTGCAGTGATGAGCTCTTTTGTGGAAACTGAGTATGTAGGGTTTCAGTGATAAGCATCTCGAGGCTTCACATTTGAATGCTTTCCCCAGCTACAGGATTGCCATATGGCTGCTGTAATTCACTGTACATCAAAACAAACAAACAAAAAAAAAAACATAAGTACTTTCCTTTTTAAAGAACCGTAATGAAACTGGTGGATGCATCTGTGGCAATTTGGGTAGGCATCAGAGAAGGGTGAAAAGCATAGAGATAAATATTGTCTACCGCACAGCACATGCACATGATTTCACCATTCTGCCTGCTGCCCTTTTAGAAGCTGCAGCTACAATTCAGGGGTGGATTCTATTAATAAACCTTATTTTCAATGTGGCTTGTATTCGGGGTGGCTTCTAAATGGGGGAGGCTTTAAAATGGTTAAATAAGATATTCAGTTTTAGCAGGAAAAGAACCAGGGTTCAGCACATGCTACATAGTAAACCCTCTTCTCTTGCCACTCTCATGACAGCAGATCCTGTTTAGTGGGTAATCTGGCATATCAAGAGAGTCAAATCCCCATGAAACATAAGAAAATTCCAGACCATATTCACAGGGCAGGGGCAGGGATTGCATTTCTTCATGAGACTATCTTCACATCCTCGAGAAGTCCAAGTTCAAGATAAGCTGTGTCTCCTAGGTTTTCAGTAGTGCATATAACTTTAAGAGCAGAAGGGTTGCTATTCTGATTCATAAAATGTGCCCTTTCAAGCAGGTCTGGTGATTCAAAACCTAGAGGAAGATATGTCATTGTACAGGGATTATTATAGGGCTCTGCTGTCACCCTGTGCATCGTAAATGGTCCTAATAAAATGGATTCAGCCTTCTATACATCCTGACCCAACTACTCCAAACTTAACTCATTGATTAGTTCATAGTGGGAAGGAGCTTCAGCACCACAATGGATGACTTACTTGACAGGAAACCTAAATGGCCCCGATATGCCAGCTGCACAAGCACTCATCAACCTGGCAGCTGAACAATGGCTTACAAACATCTGGTGGCTAGTGCACACCAAAGGCTGGGTTATACTTATTATTCACCACCACACTAATCATATTCAAGAATAGATCTCTGCTTGATCACACACCAGTGGCTGTCTGAGATCTCTGAGGCAGAAATAGGAGCTGAAAGAAAAGGCAGCAGTTCATTTCAGGAAGTGACTTGATTTTGCTAAATTTTTGCAGTTGTTATTGTTTCTTTTGCAGTTTATTGTTGCTTTCAGTTGGCACCAGGTTGCTTTCTGGATTCATTTGGAAAGTTATCTGTTTGGGGAATTTTGTAGGTGCAGCTGAGTGTTTCTGTGAGGGGGTGTTGCTGTTGTGGGTGATTGTCTCTGGTGGTCAACACAGCCCAAACCCACCCACCCACCCCTAGTGCATCACTTCCTTCATACAGTTAACCTGTGACATCATATGGTACCAGCTGACTGCATATACACACTGTTATCCATCTTATTTAGTACACAGCACAGGCACACACCATACCTAACATAAATCTACAGTCTTGATACATTATACGACTTAAGAGTATTGATAGTACAAATATATACATGGGGGCATTGGACATGGTAGAGAAGAAAAGGGCAGCAGAGGGTATGGGGCAATAAGGGGCATTTAGGGCAAGGATAGTAGAACAAAGAAGATGGGTGTGGTGCTTTGCTGTGGATGTGAGGCAGTAGTGTTCAGAAAGACCTTCTGGACATTGCGGTGCTGCCCTATCTGCAGACACCTTTCTGTATTGAGGGAGGAGTAGCTGGACTCTGAGCAGAGTTGGCAGGATACAGGTGACCTTCCCCATACAGAGACCACCATATCCACCACCACTGCCTCAGAGGTTGCCAAGAAGGAGGGAAGGATGGACCATGGTGTGCTCAGGGAGGGTGCAAGAGGCAACATGGAGGCACATCCCCAGCTGGTCACACTTCACAACTTGTATGCCATCCTGGCAGACCATAGAGATTGCACAGCATCTCTGGAAGTGAACACCATGGGGTTGAAGGGTCATCCAGGATGGAACCCCAAGGGAAGATGCGAGAGAACAGACAGAAGGAGGAAGCAAATCAGGATTGCAGACTCTGTTGTCGGGAATTGAGCTGGGGTCAGGTAGCAATAGTGAGAGGGAGGTAATATGCCTACCTGGAGGCGCAGTTCAGAAGAAAGCCAAGTGAATCCTTAGGACTGCAAGGGTGTTAGCAAGGAGGGGCTGGATATCATTATTCACTTGGGGACTAATGACCTGGCTAAGAGGATAGATGTAGGAAGAGCACAGGAAGAGTTCAGGGAGCTGGGAGGGGTCTAGGAAGTAGCACATTCTGTCACCTTCTCAGAGGTTCCCCAAGGTGGAAGGAGGGAGGACATCTGCATCATTGAATTCAACAAATGGCTGAAGAAATGGTGTGGAGAGGTGTGGTGTGGCTTCATTGAGGACTAGAACCTCACCTGGTGGGATGAAGGACTATATTCTCCAGTTGGTCTGCATCTATACAGGAGAGGCAAAGGTATCTCTCTGAGAAGTTTAAGTGCATCCTTAGTGATCATTTAAACTTGCCAGGGCAGGCATAGACAGTCAAAGGGATTATCATAACCTACCCCAAAGGACATAACTGAAAGCAGTGGGGACAAATAACTAGAACAATTTCTAACCATAAAACTACCATAGTTACAATGGGAGAGAGAGAACAGAAGGTACATCACTAATGCAGGACAGGGCAAAGACCAATAAACAAGGAACATTGAGGGGTACACAGAGTGGAAGATCATGTGCACAAATGCTTGCAGTCTGGGAAACAAAATCCCAGACCTAACTGCACTGATGGCAGACACACACCTGGACATTGTGGCTATCTACGGAACATGGTAAGCAGGGAACCATGACTGGGATGCAGCCATACCAGGGTATACACTTTTAGAAAGGATAGGGAGGGAAAGGAGAGCAAGTGTTGCTATGTATGTAAAGGAAGAGATTAAAGCTTGGAGGCTCAGGGATCAGGGAAGAAGCAGAGCATTGTGGGCCACTCTGGGGTCAGAAAACAAAACATCCATCCATGCTTGAGTAGTCTACATGCTCCCATGCAGGGAGGATATAGATCTAGTATTAGTGGAAGTCATCCATAATATGGCAGCCAAAGGAAGTACTACTAATGGGTGACTTCAACATGCCAGATGCAGACTGCAATACCCAGACTGCAAGTACATCAGCAGGGACCTCATGTCTGCCATGCATGGGACAAATCTAAGGCAGCTGGTGGTTGAGCCCACCAGAGGGGCTGTACTGGACTTAGTGCTGACAATGGGGACAGAATCATGGATGTTGAGGTGGGCAGTCCCTTGGTACCAGTGACCACAGAACTGTGTGGTTTACAGTAAACACATTGGCAGAAGAAAGCCATTCAAAGATTAAGATCCTAGATTTCCGGAAGTCCAACTTCATGGAGATGGGGAACAGCTCAAAATTTCCCCATCAGCAGAAAATATGGGGGAGGGTAGAAGAACAGTGGCTTAGGATCAAGAGATCCATAGCAGGAGTGACAAGTCAATGTGTCAGATTGCTTAGCAAAATCAAAAGAAAGAAGCAGCCACTGTGATTCTCTAAATCAGTAGCCAAGAAAGTGCAAGAAAAAAGTAAGGCATTCAAGAAATACAAAGAGACACAGAAAGAAGAAGAGACTGACATTTTCGGAGAAACAGAGAGAAGCTGGGAAAGCTGTCGGAGGGCTTAGCAAGAACAGAGGGAGGTTCATACTAAGGTTCATACTAGGTAATGAAAAGTGCTAGTAGGCCAAAGCCCATAATGCTCTTATACTAGGCCAGAGAATAGCATGATAAATTATACCCAGAATCAATTAACTTATCCAGATGATGTTTAAAGGTATACTTAGTATCACTCATGACCACAATAGATGGAAGTTTATTCCAAGCTCCTATTGTATGGAGAGTAAAGAAAAATTTCCGATTGTTATGTTTGAAAGATTTCCCAACCAACTGAAATGGATGGCCTCGAAAATTATATGGAGAAGACCTGAATTCGAGACTAACTCAGTCATGACATAAGGGTCATGTACAACATCATACAGAAATAGAAGGTCACCTCAAGCATCTAGTAGAAAGTGACATGAGCTTCCAAAGTTTCCAACCTATATTCATAAGATACAGATTCGAGACTGGATATTTTTTAATGAATTTTCTTTGAATTTTTTCAAGGGACACACCATCGGATTTTTTAAACAGGCACCATATTTGTGAGGCATATTCGAGATGAGGTCTGACATATGACCTAAACAGGGAATTGTCACTTCACGGTCTCTAGATCTGATGTTAGGAAGAATCAACCAGACAACCTTGTTACCTGTACAAATAGCAGAGTTCAGATGTTTAGAATATGTAAGAGCATTGTAAATAGTAATTCCTAGGTCCTTCTCATCCGTGGTAGCACTAAGCAATGAACCATTCAGGGTGTATGAATAGCTGGTATTTTTAATCCCAAATGCATCACTTTGCATTTGGTGACGTTAGTTTCATACCCCATGTATTTATTCAGTTGGAAATAATGTCAAGGTCATGTTGAATAAGAGCTATCCAGTCAAAATTTGAACAAGGTCCGCAATTTTCACATCATCTGCATATTTTATTGTAATGGAGACCCAGTGTTGAGTTAAGTCTCCAATAAAGGCTTGGAAAAGACAAGGACCGAGAACAGATTCTTTTTGCACAAGCTCAAAACATTTCCGCTATTGGATAAGTTACCATTTATAGTCGCTCTTTGTGTTCTATCACAAAGTCAATTTTCAATCAGACTATTATGTAATAATTTATCTTGAGTCTCCTGAGTTTGTGAATTAAAGCCCAGTGAGGCATGGTGTCAAAAGCCTTACTGAAATCTATGAAAATGACATCACATGGCATCCTACTATCAAAAAGGTAGTAAAATGTTCATAGAAACAGAGCAAATTAGTTGAAAAACTTCTGCCCTTCTGAAGCCAAGTTGCTCCAAATCAATTGCATCTAGAACAGGTGTAATAATATCCTTAAGGAGACTCTCCATGACTTTACAGATAGAAGAGGTTAGACTTATCAGCCTGTAATTTTCCCAGTTATGTTTAGAAGCTTTTTATAAATTAGTACGACTGTTACTTCTTTCCATTCAATAGAAATATAATTATTAAGTAGGAAGAGTTTAAATAAATGCTTCAGTGGCAAGGCAATATGGTCAGCCAGTACATATAATAAATGGCCAGCTATATTATCTGGACCTGAACAAAATTTCCCTTTCAGTGTACACATTTTTTTCTTAATGAGCTTCTCAGTAAAAGTGATTGGTGAATCAGAATAATTGGAAAGGGCTGAGATGTAGAAGTATCAGATGATGTAAAGATCTTACAAAATTCAGTATGGAATACTTCAGCCATAGTTTTAGGATCATGAATAAGATTATTTTCTGTTGTGAGAGGCCCTACCTTACATGATGTTTCGTTAATGAGTTTATATAAGAATAAAATTGTTTTGTATTGGACTTAATTGCCATTTGAGTCCATTTCAATTCCCATCTGGATTTATCTTTTTAATACTGGATTTGCATTTCTTGTTGGATTTATTATAACATCCCAGTTAGATGTCGTCTTATTTTTAGAAAGTTCTAATATTGGCCAGTCCAGTGGTGCTGAGGGCTGAGGCTCCAGTCACCTTTCCTCACTCAACACGGCGACCTGTATTCGAGAATGAGCATGGACCACCAGTGGTCAGCAGGGGTGGGAAGTTGAGCATCCGATGGACTGCTCTCCTTCTCCAGGAGGGGCTTCAGCTGTTGGTGCCTAGTTGCCCCTAGCAGAGGCTGGGGACACAGCTGCCACACTGCAGACAAGGGAGGAGTCGGGGCAGATGCTTGGAGGGGCGCTTTCGGACATGTGTGCACTTCACTCCACAGGTGTCATTGCTTGTCCGACCCCTAGGGAAGGAAAAGGAAAAAATACTAGCTGCAGCAATGTGATGGAGGGCATCTTGAGGTTCTGCTCCGGCCAGCCACGGCACTGGCCCTTGACTCTGGTCTCGGTGGGGTGTTGGGGAACCCTGCTAGCCCCACTGGGGAGTAACCCTGGGGCTAGGTCAGTGCTGGATGTGGTGGACATCGGAGGACAGGGCTGGGAAACCCTCCGGATGTAGGCAGTAGCAAAAATTAATAGCTGCAAAGAAAGTTCTGATATTTTTGTTTTTATATCTGATTAGTCTTTTAATGTTATGATTCATCCATTTGGGTGTTTGTTTCCATCTGGTTTTTTTGAAGGGATATAGGTGTCCTTAGGCCAGTAATTAATTACTTAAAGATAACCCAACAATGTTGAGGGAATGATGATGGAAGGCAGATGCCCAATTAAAAGCCTCTAGATTCCGCTTAAGAGCAGTAAGATTTACTTTATCATGCATATAAATAATAGAGAATCTGTAGATATAAATCAAATGTGTCTGTAGAGTGAAAAGGACAGAGTTATGACCACTGTCTCTGACTGGGAGGTATATTTAAGGTCCCTTATGTCTAAATCGGCAATAGCCAAAACACGATCTAAAATGTTATTGCCTCTAGTGGCTGATGTAACCCATTGTTTCATGTTTAGTTCAAGACAAACATCTAAAAAGCGTGTTGCCTTTATGTCTAGAAGCAAAAAGACTGCCAATTGACATCAGGGATATTGAAATCACCAGAGATAATGACACTTCCATTTGATTTGCCAATTCAATTTCAGACAAGATAGCATCCAGGATTTGAATGGGTGAGTTTGGGAAAAGGTAACATGTCCCTAGGATAATAAAATCCTTATTTGAAAGAAACATTTTAATCCATAATGTTTCAGTTGGAAGGTCATGTGTTTTCACCATAGAAAAATGTTCTAGCGTTGATTTTATTGTTGATGAATACAACCCCCACCCTTCCTATCCTGTCAATTTTGTAAGAAGTGAGCAAAACCAGGTAGATGCCTAACCCAAACCGAATTATCATCTCCCTAGTTTCACAGACAGTGATGATATCTATATCATTTTCAACTGCCTTGATTTGTAGTTCATCATATTTCTTATTTAAGCTCCTAGCATTTGAACTAAAGAATTTCAATTACTGACTGGAAAATTTACTTGAATTAAGAGAGGAGGAAAAAGACCTCGACCCCCAAAAAAATCTAGTTTAAATAGTTATTAATTATTGGCAGATACTGTTTGCTCAATAAGGCATTTTCTCATCTACTGAGGTGTAGACCATCAGAGCAAAAAGTTCAGTTTTGAGTTCAAACAACTGGTACAACAACCCACAGAGACAGGGCTATCCTAGATCTAGTACTGACTAACAGGGAAGGGATCACAGATCTCCAGGTAGAAGGTCACCCGGGGCCAGTGACCATCACATGGTATGGTTCAATTTGGCTACTACATCTAAATCATCCCATTCCAAGGCAAAAATATGGGATTTCAGAGGAGCTGACTTTGATAAGATGACCAACAGAGTTAAGCTAGCCCTGGCAAAAGAAACACAGGTGAGGGGTACAGGCAAAGTGGGCAAGCATTAAGGATGCAATACTTGAAGCAACATCCCATTGTGTTAGACAGAGAAGGAAGTGCAAAAGAAGAAGGAAACCACTTTGGTTCTCAAATACAGTAGTAGAAAAGGTCAGAGCCAAAAGGCTAGCCTTCAGGAAATATAAGGAACACAGCGGGATGAAGATAGGGGAGGCATACCAAACTGCCCTAAGGGAAGCAGGGAAGGCAGTAAGGCAGGCAAAGTCCCAAACTGAGGAAACACCAGCACGAACAGTAAAAGAAGGTGACAAGACTTTCTATAGATACATTAGTGAAAGGAGAAAGTCCAGAGGGTTATTGCTAAGCTTAATGGAGAAAAGGGAGCATGTGAGGAGGAGGACCATGTAAAGCATCTATCCTAAATAGATACTTTTTGCTCAGTATTTACTGAAGAGAAGGTAGGGCAGGGCCCACAGCTCAGCGCCATGGACACGGGGAGGGAGGTGAGCACTACTCCCTTCACAAAAAGGAAGGGTCTTACAAGAGCTTGCTAAGCTCCAGGGTGGATAAGGCAATGGGACCTGATGGCATACATCCTAGGGTACTTAAGGAGCTAAAGGTTGAACTAGCAGAGCCATTAGCAGAACTGTTTAGTGAGTCTCTGAGCACAGAAGAGGTCCCAGAAGACTGGAGAAGGGCTCATGTGATCCCGCTCCACAAGAGTCATAGCAGGAGGAGGCAGGGAACTACAGACCAGTCAGTCTTACCTCAGTAGTGGGCAAGATTATGGAGGCACTCCTTAAGGAAAGGATAGTGCAACACCTGGAATCCATAGGGGCACAGGATCCAAGACAGCATGGGTTTACAAAGGAAGATCCTGTCAAACTACTCTCATAGATTTCTTTGACTGGGTAACCAGAGTGGTGGACCAAGGGGAGCAGTTGATGTTGCCTACCTTGACTTCAGCAAAGCTTTTGACACTGTTCCACATAGAAGATTGATAAATAAGCTGGGTAGGCTCGGGTGGGTCAGAAGTTGGTCAACTGGGTGGCAAACTGGTTGACAGGCAGAAAACAGAGAGTGGTGGTAAATGGTATACAGTCAGAAGAGATGCAAGTCACAAAGTGGTACCTCAGGGATCAGTTCTGGGGCCAGTCCTCTTCAACATCTTCATTAGTGACCTTGCAGATGGACTAGATGGTAAGGCTTGTCTGTTTGCAGATGACACCAAGATCTGCAACAGAGTAGATGATCCAGATGGGGTGGGCAGAATGAGAAGAGATCTGGATAAAGTAGTAAAATGGTCAGAAGAGTGGCAACTGGGATTTAATGCAAAGAAGTGCAAGATCATGCACATAGGGAAGAAAACCCTGAAGCCACCTATAGGCTGGAAGGGAGTTGCTAGCAGTCACAAAGGAAGAAAGAGACTTGGGCATCATCATCACTGATGACCTGAAATCATCAAGCAGACCTCTAAAGCAGTAGGTAAGGCTAGGGGTGTTAGGGTGTATTAGTAGGGTATCACAAGTCGTAAGAGGAGGTAATAATCCCTCTTTACAAGACACTAGTTAGGCCCCATCTGGAGTACTGTGTGTGCAGTATTGGAGGCCACACCTTCACAAGGACATTAACCAAATTGAGGCAGTCCAGAGAAGGGCAACCAAAATGGTGCAGGGACTGCATCAGAAGACATATGAGGACAGATTAACAGGCTCAATATGTATACCCTTGAGCAAAGGAGGAGAGAGGTGATACGATCGAGGCATTCAAACACCTTAAGGGCATTAACAAGGTGAAAGAGTCTAACATGTTTAAATATAAGAAAATAGCAGGACAAGGACACAGCATGAGATTAGAGGGGGCCGATTAAGAGGAATGTGAGGAAATTCTTTTTCACAGAAAGGGTGGTGGATGCATGGAATGGCCTACCTCAAGAAGTGGTGGCAATGAATACAGTGCAGGGCTTCAAACAGGCATGGGATAGGCATAAGGGAGCAATACAAATGAGTATGAATAGATGGGCCACTGATAAAGCAAAGCCGATGGCACATTTATAAGGTAGAAAAGAAATGGGCAGACTGGATGGGCCTTGCGGTCCTTATCTGCCATCAACTTCTATGTTTCTATGTTTCTATGGTCTGAAAACTCCTTCCAATAGGTAATGCAGGTGATGTTTTGATGCAGACACCACTGACAGAGTCAATTGTTCATTATTTTAATCTTTGAATTTAAGGAGGAAGAATAGCACAGGCTATTAAAGGGTGATAAGACCATATTCCATTATGTTAGCGAGAAGGAAGATCAGAAATTGTGGTATTATTAGGCTAAAGAAGGAGAGGAAGGTGGATGGAGGATGACCTAAAAATCTGAGGTACTGAACAAATATTTTGCTCAGTATTTACCAAGAAAGAGGCAGGGAGGGCCAAGGCTCACGTGGAAAGATGTCGGGGTAGAGGTGGACAAAAGCCCATTTAAGGTGGATAGAGTCTTGAGGGAACTAGGAAAATAAAGACAGACAAGACAATGGGGCCAGACGGAATTCACCCTAGAGTGTTGAAGAAACTCAGGAAAGTCCTAGCAGGTCTGCTGACAACCTATTCAACCAATCACTAGAGATGGGGAGGTACCTGCAGACTGGAGGAGGCAGAGGTGGTCCCCTTGCACAAGACTGGAAGTATGGAGGAGGCAGGCAATTAAAGACCTGTAAGCCTGACCTCAGTGGTGGGGAACTAATGGGATCCCTGTTTAAGGAAAGTAGTGAGTTCCTGGAGTCAAGTGGTGCAAGGCGAAGGCAGCATAGATTCACTGAGGTAGATCCTGTCAGACTAATCTTATCAATTTCTTTGACTGGGTGACCAGGGTGTGGATCAGGAGGGAGTGGTGTATGTGGTCTATCTGGATTTCAGTAAGACCTTTGACACCGTTCCTCATATTAGTTGTTTAACAAATTGGGAATCTGGGTGTGGGCTCTACAGTGCTAAAATAGGTTGGTAACTGGCTAAAGGCAGGACCCAGAGAGTTATAGTAAATGGCATAAAATCAGAAGAGGGGTGACCAGTGGGGTTCCACAGGGATCAGTGCTGGGTCCAGTTCTATTTAATGTCTTCATAAGTGACATTACAGAGGGACTGGAGGAAAGTATACTTGTTTTTCAGATGACACGAAGATCTGTAACAGTCAACACATAGGAGGGACTACATAAAATGAGAAATTACCTAAGACTACTGGAGGCATGTTCATGGGTATGGCAGTTGGGTTTCAATGCTAAGAAGTGCAAAATAATGCACCTGGGACACAGAAACCCAAGAGAGGAATACAGGATGGGGGCGCAGGTTCTACACCACACAAGTCAAGAGAGAGACCTGGGGGTTATCATATTTGATGACCTGAAGTCAGCCAAACAATGTGAGAAAGCACTAGGGAAGTCAAACAGAATGCTGGGGTGCATAGGAAGGGCAAAACCAGCAGGAGTGAAGTGGTGATGCCACTGCATAGAACACTGGTGAAGCCTCATTCTGGAATACTGTGTCCAATTCTGGAGCCGCATCTCAGGAAGGACAGAATGGAAGCAATATAGGGAAGAGCAACAAAAATGATATATGGACTGCACCACAAACCATAGAGGAAAGACTTGAGGAACTAAACAGCTATTCACTGGAAGAGAGAGGGAGAGGTGATCGATAGAGACTTTCAAATACCTTAGGGAATAAACTGAGTACAGGAGGGATCATATTTCAGAGACAAAAGTGCACTAGGACATGGGGACACATGAGGATGGATGGATGGAGGGAGGCTTAGGGGAACATTAGGAAGCATTTTCTCACAGAGAGGGTGGTGGATCCATGGAACAACCTGCCAGTAGAAGTGGTGGAAACAAAAACAGTACAGGGTTTTAAAAGTGCATGGGATAAGCATAAAGACATCCTGCTGTACAGCAGCATGGGGAAAGGCAGTCCACGTAAGAGTAGGGATTGCCAAACCAAGTAGGGAAGTGGGCAGACTAGGAGGGCTGTATGGTCCTATCTGCTGGCAGACTCTATTTTTCTATATTGGGTGGTAATAAGCTCAGATCATGCACTGGCCACCTTCACATGGCTTCTGTCAGGTCTGGACCTCTCACAGGCAAGCACTAGTAGTTCAGTGCCTCCCTATTAAAAGACCCATTCTTTTCAAACTCCAGAAGAAGATCTATTACTTCCTGGACCTCAACCACCCAGGATACACTACTACAGCCACCTGGAGAATGCCTTAAAGATTTAATAAGTGGAGGATGCATAAGCTCGCATCCAGTGCTAAAGGCAGAAGCTCAAAGACTTGGATGACCAACTGATCACCCTCAAAAACTAGATGACACCTACAGAGGAGTCAGATTCCCCTCAGTCTTCTTGCAGATATTATTGGCACTTGTTACAAGAGAAATCTTCACGTGTACCAGCGTGCAGAATTTACTTATTCAGATTATGTCAGTCCTTTGTGGAATCGGGTGAAAAAGCAGGGTATCTCCTAGAATGACAACTCAAGAAATGGCATGGGAAATCCAGAATAATCGAAATCCATACCCCCCTCAAAAAAAAACTAAAGGAGCAAAAATGAATCAAGCCTTTGTGGAACCCTATCTAGCCCGTACCAGCAGGACAGAACTCCATTTGATGTGGATCTCTCTGCATTCACTGACTCATTGAAGCTATCCTCCTTAACTAAAAATCATAAAGATCAATTAGAGGCCCCTTTTCACTGAAGGAAATAAAGAATGACCTACAATTAATGCTGGCTGGGAAAGTCTCAGGGCAAGATGGCCTCTGAGTAGAATTATTTAACACTTTCAAACACTGGAATTTCTGTGCCTCCTCTGCCTTCCCTCTTTGGCTAACCTGGCTCTCAGAATTGGAGGGCATCCAATCATGTGGTCTGGGTGAGAACCAAGGTATAGACACACTATGCCACCTTATAGGCCAATCATCAGGGCACCTCAAAGTCTTCAGGCAGCTTCAATCAGAATTCCACCTAGAAAACACCAACATTGACAATATTTGCAGCTATGGAATGCCCTGACACATGTTTCTGGAGCCTACTACAGAGTTAACAGACTGTATGTAATGGATGAGCTGCTAGATGTGGGACAAAACTCCCTTTCCCCAAGGCCAACCAAATCTACAATAAACTCATGACTCTTGAGGGTGACACTACAGACCATCTCCAAATGGCATGGAGTAAGGAACTGGGAGTAGATATTTCAGCAGAGGTATGACAGGATTGCTGGAGAAACCAAGTCAGAGTGGTCAAGGACTCCAGGAATCAGGTCACTCAATTTGAAATTCTACATAGATGGCACAGAACCCGCCTAAAGCTCCATAAATGGGGCCTTAAGCCCACTGATGGCACTGCCAGTCATAGTAGAGCATTACCCACCTACCTTTGACATGCACAAAACTGAACACTTATTGGGGTGTGACCTTTCAGGTTGCCACACTGTTATCTGTCTCAAACTTACCTTAGCAGCCCAACTGATCATATACGGTACACTGGATAAAGGTGCCCTGGCTGCACCCCTCCAGCACCAGAAATGACTTCAAGGGCATTGATTACTGCAAAGAGGATTATCCATGCTTCACTGGAGGGACACCACTCACCTCTCAGTGTCAGAGTGAATTGAGGAAATGGGCATAGCAGCTTTTTTTAGAGCATATTCCGTGTGGCCTCCAGTAGGCTGGGAATTGTTGTGCAGGTTGCCTCACTGAAAAGAAGGAAAGCACTCACCATGGTTGTGGGTCAGAGCTGTAGCTGATTGTTTCTGGAGGGCATGGGTTTGGTCGCACCCACCCTGCCCCTCATCCTCCATCCTAAGTGCATTTTTTTTTTTATATCAGGGGTTCTGACATCACTTCCCCAAAGGGAAAAGGACATACTGTACACCTATCACATCCTTTACAGCCCAGCATGCCACATAGGGGTAAATGTACAGACACTTTTGCACACACTAACAAAAATAAATTAAATAAATAAAAATTTAAACATGAAAGGAGAGACATATGGGGAGTGGTGCAATGCACTGGCTGTGGGGCAGCTGTCTTCTGGGAGATGTTCTGGAGGCTGCTATGCTGCCCTATTGCGAGCACCTCTCTGGTCTGAGGAAGGAGGTTGCCCATCTCCAGGCTGACCTGGCAAGGATTCAGGAAACCTTCTCCCCACCAAGGACCACCAGGTCAGCCGCAGTTGCCTCAGAGGTTGACAAAAAAAGGAGCAGTTATACCACGGTGGGCTCAGAGAGGGTGAGAGTGGTGGAACAATGGTGCATCCCTCCAGTTTTACCTCTCTACAATTCATATGCCATTCTGGCAGAGCATGTTTCCTCTATGGAGGCACCCACAGTGGAAACAAAGGAGGATACTGGACGTTCCACAAGGAGACCCACAGGAGGGTGGCACAGGACACCACAGGGAAGAACAACTTCTGGTGGGGACTCAATCATTGGAGGGTAGAACTGGGGAGGGATGGGAGAAGGAGTTATGGTGTCTGCCGGTGCCATGGCTTGGTGGGACAAGAAGCAAATCCTCAAATTGTGGAGCAGCTGCATGGGAGATGGAGCTGGATGTCATTGTCCACCTAGGGAAAGATAACCTGTCTGGGAAAGAATTAGAACAGTGCAGGAGGTTTGTGGATTTGGGGAGGGGCCTTAAACAAGTAGCACACATGGTAACCTTTTAGAGGTGCTGCCTGTCTGCACCATGGGTGAGACTAGGATAATCCACATCATGAGATTCAATGAATGTCTAAAAATCTGGTGTGGAGCTCAGGATTTTGGCTTCATTGGGGACTGGGGGATACAGGCCTATACTGGTGCGATGGTCTGCATCTGTCCGAGAAGGGAGCCAGGATCCTAGGACATAGGTTCAAATGCTTCATTGTTAAGCATTTAAACAAATCAAGGGAGGCACTGAAAGAGCAGGAATCCCAACACCTCTCACAAAACAGGGTAGTTTGAGAGGTAAACACCAAGACAGAGAAGTCAATAAGGAGCAGGACAGGGGTAAATGGAGAAAAAGGAAAGGAAGTAAGGACAGGGATGGAGCTAAAATGGGTAAGGTCATCAAAAATGGAGAGTAATGAGTACCAATGAATGTAGTCTGAGTAACTAGCTCCTGAACTAGTGGCTTGATGAAAGAGGGATGTCTGGATATTGTGGCAGTCACAGAAACATGGTACACAGAGAACCATCACTGGGATATCAACATACCAGGGTACACAATCTACAGGAGGGACAGGGATCATAAAAGGAGGAGGAGCTCTCTATGTAGGGAAGGGATCAAAGCAATGGAACTAAAAGATAAATAGGGAGGAGAGGAGGCACTGTGGATCACCCTGGAGACAAGAAACAGCACCAAAATCTGCCGTGGATTGTATACAGACCCGCATCTCAGGAGGAGGCAATGGAATAGGAAATGGTAGATGGCATCCTTAGAATGGCAGGAAAAGGGGATATATTGTTGATGGGGGCCTGAATATGCCAGATGTTAACTGGAGCACCTTTGCTGCAGTCATCCAAGATCAGGGTCATTCTCGATACCATACAGGAAATGTCTCAGACAGCTAGTGTTAGAATCCACTCGGGAGGTGGAATCTTAGACCTGATACTCTGAAACAGGGACGGAGAGAGGATCTCAGATTTTCAAGTGGGTAGCCCTCTAGGAACAAGTGATCACCAAACAGTGTTGTTCACAATAAACACAGCCATAGAGTCAACCATACAAAATCGGAGGTGCCTCAGAAAAGCACTAACAAATGGGCAAGAAGGAGGGTAGAAGAACAATGGGGAAAAATCAAAACTGCCATCACAGAAGCATCAAACCTTTGTGCAAAGCAAATAAACAAAACAAAATGAATGGAAAAAACACTATGTTTATCAAAAGAGCGGCGGGAAGGTTAGGGAGAAAAAGACAGCATTCAGGAAGCATCAGGAAACACAGAAGGAGCAGGACAGAGAACTGTACCAGTTAAAGCAAAAGAAAGCTGGGAAGGCAGTCAGAATAGCAAAGGCTCAAACCAAGGAAAGGATTACCAACTCAGTTAACAAGGGTGATAAAACCTTTATAGGTACATTAGGGAATGAAAAAAGACCACGGGAAGAATAGTGAGGCTTAACAAAGAGGAGGAGGTGGGCAGGGGTGACAGTGAAAAAGCAGGGATACTGAATAAATTCTTCTGCTCAGTATTCACAGCCGAATAGGAGGAGGTACCTAAACCGAATAATAGAAGCACTCTGGATAGCAGGGGTCAACATCAGTCTTTTCACAGAAGAAAGGGTCCTGAAAGAACTCCTAAAACTGAAGATGATCAAAGCAATGGGGCCTGACGAGGTTCACTCCAGAATTCTAGAAGAACTAAGGGAGAACTAGTGACACCACTGACTATGCTTTTTAACAAATCATGGGATGGTGGTGTGGTACCTGAGGACTGGAGTAGGTGGATGTGATTCCCCTTCTCAAAAGTGGGAGCAAGGCAGACAGAGGAAACTACAGACCTGTTAGTTTGATCTCAGTGGAAGGAAAAATGATAGAATCACTTCTGAAAGAAAGAAATGTTGCATACCCGAGGCCAGTGGTGCAGAGGACCCAATGTAGCATGAATTCATAGTGGGAAGGACATGTCAGATGACACTAATAGATTTCTTTCACCTACTGACAAAAGCAGTAGACCATGGGGGGCTGTGGACATATCCTATGTAGACTTTAGCAAGGCATTTGACATAGTCCTCACTAAAGATTAATAAACAAGTTAATCAGCCTGGGAGTGAGTCCCAGGGTGGTAGCCTGGGTAAAACATTGGCTGGACAACAGGATGCAGAGGGTAGTAATAAACAGAGTCCACTCCAAAGAAATGGAGGTTACTGGCAGGGTACTGCATGGCTCAGTACTGGGACTGGTCCTCTTTAATGTCCTTATAGGTGACATTGTTCAGGGACTGGAAGGAAAAGTATGCCTCTTTGTAGATGACACAAAGATCTGGAGGGTGAAAAGGATGAGATGGGATGTGACAAGGTTGGAGGAATGGTCAAAGTATGGCTGCTTAAAGTCAATGCAAAGAGGTGCAAAATAATGCTCCTGGAAACAAAAACCAGGGAAGAGTACACAATGGGAGGGAGGTACTAACAAAAACAAAAATGGAAAGGGACCTGGGGCTAGTCATCAGACAACCTATAGGTAGATAAACAATGTGAGAAGGCAGCAAGGAGGGCTGGGGGATACTGGGATGCATAGGAGAGGCATTTCTAGTAGAAAACAGAATGTTGTTATCCCTCTGTATAGACAGTTGGTGAGACCCCATCTGGAGTACTGTGTGCAGTTCTGGAGACCCCAACCTGCAAGGACTTAGACAGGATGGAGGCAGTCAGAGAAGGGCAACTAAAATGGTGCAGGGTCTGTACTAGAAGCCTATGAAGAGAGACATAAGGAGCTTAATATGTATACTCTCAGGAAAGGAGGAGAGAGGGCATGATATAAACTTCCAAGTACCTCAAGAGAATCAACAAAGTCCAAGAGGTAGCATCTTTCAAAAAAAAGAGATGGGCAAGAAAAGTTGGTCACAATTTAAAGAGAGAGTGGACAGCTCAGGGCAACATGAAGAAACATTTTTTCATGGAGAGGTGGTGGATGCATGAAATGGCCTTCCTGCGGAGGTTGTTTGGTCAAAACAGATGGGAATTCAAGAATGCATGGGACAGATATAAAGCAATTCTAGTGGGGGTAGGAGGAAGTAGACTGTTGGTTAACTAGGATCTGCAGCATATCCAATAGTTAGGAAATGGGCAGATTGGGTGGGCCAAGCAGTCCTTATGAAAAATCAAAGTCAACATTTCTGTCTTTATGAATTATACTGCCACTGCAAGCCGTATCTGCACTCCCTTACTGTAACATTCCTTAAGTCTACTATATGCCACACTACCTGCTAGAGTCTGTGAAATACCGCCCACTGAGAACAAAAGGGGCATTTCCCCCTCTAAAACTCCCTTTGGAAGAGTACCCCTGACACTGGCTTATCAGGCCTGTGCCTTAATAATGCCAAGGTCCAAAAGGTCACTTCTCACTTCAGTGTGAAGCATACTCATGAGCTGATTAACCTAAGTTCCTTATTCTTCTTTGATAGTCCCTCTGATTGATGTTGAGCTTGGTCAATTTACTGTATCTAAACACAGAAACAGAATTTGACTGCCGATAAGGACCTCTTAATCCATCTTCAACAGTCTGCCCATTTACCCTCGGTACATATACTGCAGACCCTAAGTGAACTGCGCTTACTGTCACTTTTCTATTGCTAGTATTCCTTTATGTCTATCCCATACATTTTTTATTTCTCCACTGGCTTAGCCTCCACCACCTCCACTGGGAGGGTTTTCCATTCATCCATTATCCTTTCTGTAAAGAAATACTTTTCACATTTCCCAAGTCTACCCCCTCTAGTCTCATATCATGACTCCTTTTTGAACCTCTTCATCTCTGAAAGATGCTACTCTCTTTTAACTTATTTATACCCTTGAGGTATTTAAATGTCTCTATCATATCCCCTTCTCTATTCTCCTTCAGGAAATACATATTGAGGTCCTCAGTCCCTCCTCATGTGACCTCTGATGCAACCTTGCACCATTTTAGTTGTCCTTCTCGAACTGATTCAACTCTATCTATGTTCTACCTGAGATGCAGCCTCAGAACTGGACACAGTACTCTAGCTGTGGTCTCACCAATGATCTATACAGTGGCATCACCACCTTCTTTTTTCTTTTGCTAGTGATATCTCTCTGTATGCACCCTAGCATCCCCTGGCTCTCCTACAGCGTTTTCTGCATTGTCTGGGCACCTTTAGATCATCAGCTATGATCACCCTTGATCCCTTTCTGTTTGGTGGCAGTCAGAAACTCCCCCCTCCCCATTATATACTCCTTCCCCAGATTTCAGTGCACCAAATGCATGAGTTTGCATTTCTTTTCATTGAATCTTAGCTGTCACACTCTTGGCCCTCCTCAAGCTTGCTTGGGTTCCTACTCATTTTCCTACCCTCCCCAGTGTCCTCCTGTTGCAGATCTCAGTGTCATCTACAAAGAGGCATACCTTCCCTTCCAGCCCCTATGCAATGTTGGTTATGAAGACATTAAAAGGACTGGTCTTAACACTGATTCCTGTGGTACTCCACTGGTCCTCCCTCTCTTCAGACTGAGCTCCATGCACCACCACCCTCTATGTCCTATTGCTCAACCAGTTTCTGACCCAGTTTACTACCCTGGGCTCTATACCCAGGTTGACCAATTTGTTTACAAGCCTCAATATGTGACAGTATTGAAGGCCTTGCTGAAATACATGTGAGCCCACATCCACCGCCCTCCTGATCAATTTCCTGATCACCCAGTCAAATAAATCTACAATTTGTTTAACATGACCTTCCCTCTGTGATTACATGCTGCCTCAGATCCTGTGTTCTTCTGTCTTCCAGATATGCCACCATCCTTTCTTTTAGCAATGATTCTATCAATTTCCCCACCGAGTTTGGACTGACAGGCCTGTAGTTGCTAGCCTTCTCCCTGCTCCCACTTTTATGGAGAGGGACTGCATTCACCCTCCTCCAGTCCTCTGCCACCACCCCTGCTTCTAATTATTTGTTGAACAGGGCTGTCAGTGCTGCCACCAGCTCAGTATTCTGGGATCTATCCCATCCTGCCCCATTGCATTGTCTACTTTCAGCTTTGCTAGTTCCTTTAGGACTATCTCTATAAACAAACTGGTGTCTACCTTCTTTCCCTTGGTGCTTCTATCTCCTAAGTGTGGTCCCTCCTATTCACTTCTTCAGTGAATACTGAACAGAAATATTTGTTTAGCATTGCTGCCTTTCTAGATCCTTCGCATCCCCCACCCTTCCTGTTTTAGTCTCACAATCCCTTCTCTGGACTTTTGCTTTCACTAATATACCTAAAAATGTTTATCCACTCTTTTAATTGCCTGTGCTGTCCTTTTCCTCCATTTGTGCCTTTTCTCTTCTGACAGCTTTCCCTGCCTATGTTTGCTTTTCCTGGTACAGTCCTCTGTCTTCCTTTCTCTGTGTTTTCTTGTACCGCCTGAATGCCAGTCTTTTTTATCTTACCTTTCAGACACTTCCTTTGAGAACCATAGTGTTTTTCTTTCTCTTCACTTTCACTTGCCCTAACGTAAAGCTTATTACTTCAGCCATGGCCCATTTAAGATTTGCCTACTGTTTCTCTACACTTCCCTTTCATCCTTCCTGCCAGGGCTGTCTATAGACATTCCCCCAACTTTGCAAAGTCAGCCCTTCTGAAGGCCACAATCCTTGCTTTCGTGTAGCTTGACTCTTCCACAGTTCCCATTGAACCACACCATGCAGGGATCATTGAACCCCAGTTGGCTACCCACCACTACATCTGTAGTTCTGTCTCCTTTGTGAACAATAGGTCCAGTAGCAATCCTTCCTGTGGGCTCTGCTACTAGCTGTCTGAGGCACGCCTCCTGCAGGGCATCAGGATGTCTCTATTTCTTGCTGTGACTGCAGCATGGATGCTCAATTGACATCTGGTAAATTGAAGTCCCTAACAGCATCACTTCCCTTTAGCTGTCATTTTGTGGATAGCTTCCACAGTGCCCTGTCTAGCTTTTCCCCTTATGCTAGGGTCTATAGATCACCACAGTATGAATGACAGTGCCATTTTCCATCTCAGGGTGACTCACAGAGGTTCCGCTCCTTTTCTTCATTCCTGTACCTCAGAAGCTTGAATTCCCTCCCTAATGTAGGTGACACTCCTCCTCCTTTTTTCCCACCCTATCTTTCCAGAATAGCATATACCCTGGTATGGCCATGTTTCAGTCATGGTTCCCTGTGCACCATGTCTCGGTAATAGCAACAATGTCCAGGTCTGCCTTTGCCATTAAGGCAACTAGGTCTGGGATTTTTTCAAAGCTGCAGGCATTCCTGCACATAGTTTTCCAAGTTTTGCTACCTCCCCCTTTCTGCAGCGTTGGAGGTCGGGGCTGATAAACTAGGTTAGGTGTTTGGTTGTCCAGAAGCAGCTCTGCTTTTACAGGAACTTTAATTCACTTGGGAGGCTTTCACTTTTTTATTTTTTTTACTTTTTTTTGCTTTTCTACAGGGTACTTTAATTCATTTGATTACCAGGAACACACAGGAAAGCAGTCACAGAAGAGGAGACCACACAAATGCACAAACAGTTGTTTTGGTGTCAAAAATGGATATTTAAATAGCTTCAGTCCCATACTTACTAAGACCAGCGCGTCTGAGATCTGAGCAAGAATGGGACTGAAACTGTTCCTGTTACATTTTCATGGTTCATTGTACTTTCTTTTGAGTGACCACAATTAGAGCTGTACTTCAAGGGGAATCCACTGGCCAGGTTTATTTTACCAAAGTCATTTCAGTCATGTCTCTTATATGTCCTATTTATTAAGCAAGCAATAATACACAATGAAGTGTGGGTTATCTCCTGATAAAAAGCATACCCATGTGTGTTATGAGTCACAGATGCATGAGCCTCGTGCCTTATGCCTGCATGATCTTATCAAGAGTTAACCCACACCTCGAATATGTCATTGTGCTTATAAATTGAGCCACTCCCCAAACCCCAATAGTTAAAAAAGATTAAAAGTATTCTAAAACTATTTTTATGCAGAACAATAGTCCATCTGTACTGCACTATCTAGGCAGTACAGGACATTGTGTGTCTCTCCTCTCATCTCTGTCTCTCCTCTAAGTAACTCTTTCTTTTTTTATTTATTTTATTTTACTTTTGATGAGGCTTTCTGCTTCAGTTGTTTGTAGCTACTGCTTAAATTAGATTTCTGAGGAGATGGAACTCTACTTCCTGGGAAAAGACTCATTGAGTGTGTTGCACATCATGCATAGCGCAACAATATTAGTAGCCCCAAAAAAGGATGGTATTGTTGTATATCACACTTTATTATTAACTAATAACAGTAATAAATCACACTTTTAACCACAAAAACTGCTTAACTCAAGCAATAAAGTGAACTTAAACATCTGAAACTATCAAAAGAAACTGAATTAAAACTTCAAGGGTTTACCACAGTTTAACTAAAAAATAAGCCTTACTGATGTGCCCATTTGTATGAATATAATAATGATGATATCTATGTATTTAAGTATGTCTTAAGTGTTTGATGTAAATGTAACTAGAACCCTACTAATGGATCTCACTAAAAATTTGCCTCAGCTAAGTTGAGTTATCAAATTAATTTGGTTCTTGAAATGAATAAAAGTTTACTACTTCTACTGTTTTAAAATATATTACCTACACCACAAAAAGAGACAACGTGAAAATTTATTTATGTATTTATTTATTGAAATAGTTTCACCAGGAAAGGCACACTGAGCAACAAGATGCTCGTCTCCTGGTGCGACCTGGGAGGGTCGTACAGCGGGGTTGGATAACACGCGGGTTGTCAGCTGAGCAAATAACAGATGAAAGTAGCAGCATATGAATACAATTGCATTAAATGACAAGCAACAACACATGGAGTACATTGGATATTGTATGGAGCATATAACAATTACTTGACATATAGCAACAACACAAGGAAAATTTATCACACAGTAATATGCAGGTATAAGCAACAGGAGACATAGAACACATGATGTGCATGACAAAAGGCACAGGACAAAAGTGCATAGGTTGGGGCTGTATGTCAGCATTTATGGAAAGCTAAGGCCACTGGTCGAGCAGTGGGGAGGGAGCAATTGGCACATGGCTGAGTCAGGTACAGGATCAATTAGTGGTGAAGAAGTTAGCTTGGGCAGTAGAAAGAGTGGGCAGAGGAGGAATGTCAAATTTGAGATGGGAGATCATTCCATAGCTTAGGTAACTGATGTGAGAGGGCAGCTTGCCCGGCAGTAGTTTTCTGCCTGGGGATTGATAGCTGGCAGTAGTCAGAGGATCTAAGATAATGGGAGGGTGAGGGGCAGCTGAGAGCATGGAGGAGAAGTAGGAAGGATGGTACCAAGCCATAGATTAGATACATATTTAGCACAGTGTGAAATGCAGCAGTTTCCGGAGGACAGTAGTGCAGGGAGCGGTAAAGGTCGCAGTGGTGGTAAGGGTGAGGCATCGAGCAAAGCAGCAGAAGGCATTAAAAAGTGTGTCCAGTTTAGATAGGGTGGACTTAGGGGCTGCACCGTAAACAATGTCACAGTAATCAAAGGAGGAAGTATCGTCTTCTGGACCAGTTCACATCGGACGGGGGAGGGAGGCTACTGCAGTTCCTATAAAGTGCACCAAGCATGGGGCATAGTTTTTCTGAAATAGCAGCAGTGTGGTCTGAGAAGGAAGATGGCAGTTGAGCCATACATAAAGAAACAATTATGACCCAAACATAAACCACTTTGCCACTGAAATAACAGTCCAATATTCAGTGTGTGCAGTGAAGTGTCATTTGTCATCTGATAGAACTTTCCAAATAGGTTCATAGCTATGCTGAACATCCTTGTCCTTTTGGCTTTGCATTCAGTGTGATCTGCCGAGCATCTAGAAATTAGCCACTTCTTCACCATTGATGTGGGGTCCCATTTTTTACTGATGGACCAACCAAAAACAGGAACATTAGTGAAGAGGGTGTTCAACTGTGAAGCTAGTTCTCAGTGGTGTGCATGTATCATTCATCTCACTGAGCCCCTTTCACATTCAGCAGTGCTCACTGCAATTGTGTTGACAGCGTACACAATCTGTTATAGAGTTAGGTTGAATTGATTGAGTCCTGTCATTTTAGGGTCTCTGTAATAATTTTTCAGACATGAGTAATTGATGCAAAATAGTCACAGAGTTCCCACAAATCAACCTCTCAAATCCTGCTGGCAATGGATCAGGCCAGGTCTCTGGCCTAATGCATTTAATTTTACTTAGAACATGGACTTTTTATTTGGAGGCATCTGATTGGCTAGTACCCATTCCACAGGGGTACATTAACTTTCAATAGATGCTCACCAGATAAAAGTCCCTGCCAAACCTGCCTCATGCCCACCCAAGTATCCCTCTGCCCAGCCTGCTTAGTCATTGGCTGAAAGTGCCCTTTTAAACAGAAAATGGCACCATTTTTCTCTCGCCAACCAATGCTCCCACAAGAAACCACACACCACCGTCTGCTGCACTCACTCATTGCAATATGAAAAATGACACATTCAGAAGGAATTTTAAGCAGGCACCATGATCATCAGCTTCCGTAACTGTAGTCAAACTAGCAGTACCTTTGTTTTTAAACCACAGCACGTGCCTCTCCTATATGAATATTACCACTGCTACTACTTCCAAGACACTGGTGCTCTCCAACAAACCACTCCAAATGCTACAGTAAAATATGTCAGTTTTCTATTTTCAGACAAAATCTCCTTCTCCTAACGTAATGCAATTACCTTTCTACTTATCATGTCTATGTTTTTGATTCTGATGAGATCGTGGTGCTGCATTCCAACAGCCACACCTTAACCTGGTACTTTGCCACCACCCACTAGACATTTTCCTTCATGCTGCTGCTAAACCGCTTAAAAATGATCCCCAATAGCGATCCTGTTCTTGGCATGTCTGAGGTAGACGAGATTAAAAACACATTGCAGCACTGCCCTGCCGCGTGCATGTGTTGCTTTGTACTTCCTGGTTTACATAGCAAGTCAAATAATGGCACACACCTAACAGCATAACAAAGTGCAAAAAACACAAAACAAATAAAACACTCCTTCATGTAGTGCAGAAAACTGTTTTTGGTGGTTATTTATTTTCTAGGGAGGATTGTTGTTGTTTTGTTTCTTTGCAGACTGCTCCTGAGAAAAATGTAACACAATGTCCTGTTGCGGCGAGAGATTAAATACCAGAATGGCACTGTAGAGGAGTGGAAACAAGAGATGGAATAGCACAGAAAGGAAGGGACTACTTTACAAGCAACACACTTAAAATTCACTCTTACTATATGTTTTTTAATTTTTCTTTAATTTTGTAAAAACCCACACAAAACTGCCACCAGTAGCCCATTTTCTAAGTGCAATTATACCCTCCAGGGTGGGCGGTATAGGCAATACTGGACCTTCAGAGGGCTATAAGGCCCTCCGCCTGTGGCGTTGGGCCTCATTACACCCTGAGCAGTCCAATATTGCTCAATACTGCCCACCCTGTTGAATATTAGCTTAACTTAATAGAACTTCTTCAGCTGGGTTTGTCATTCTTGAGTCATGAAGTCAATAAGTGCCTAGTAGAACTGAGAAGCACTAATTTCCTTTGCATTATGGTCATCATTAAGTGTTACGCTCAAAATTATGCACTTGTAACTGCAGCCAATGCTTGCTGTTGATTGAGGTCCTTGTACTCTTTTCTCCCTGAAACACCTCCACCTGTCTCTGGATCAGTTTGCTTGCAGTTGGAAAGTTTATGTCTCTTGCATGCAAAGCTACTGATAAGTCTTTAATTCCTCCAGGGCATCTAGCATCAGACCAAGATTTTTAGCAAACAGCTTTTAGCCATACCACAAACATTGCTCTCTCTTTTGCACCTCTGGCATGTCTTGTTCAGCACAGAAAAATGCCAAAGAGTGCAGGATAAGATGCTCATACTGCATGCAGAGAGTGATAGCTTGAAGAAATCCACCTTATACTTAGAACTTTTCCTGGTTTTTTTTAAGTGTGACACAAGGCCATTTACTGCTTCAGAAAACTCCCTCTGATTCTTTGGTGACTGGCTGTAGGTGACATACAGTTTGTCTAAGAAGATTTTAAAATGATTGATTTCTGTGCAGCTCTTTACAGCATCATCAGCTGACAGCTCTAAATGATGATTTAGGCAGTGCCAACCAGTGATATGAGGAACAGTTCTTTCAGCTTTGAATAAACCCCAGAGTGTTTTCCAACCATGACAGAAGCACCATTGGAGCACAAACTTACTGTATAAGGCATTGTCCCAGAAAAGTTTCATATAGACCATAACTTGTCAGGCAGTTCACGATAGCAGCAGTTATCCCAGAGGCATTAGTCGAATCAAGTTCTATAAGGTCTAAAAAATGTTGTTGGCTGTGCCTTACATTGAACAATGGAGATAATTAAGTAGGACTTCTGGCTTAAACGTGTGCTTTCATCTATTAAAATAGATAGGGAGGGCAGCTGCTCTTGATAAAACCCAGCAATTTGAGCTTCATTTCCTTAGTGATGAAATCAATTATTTCAACACATGTAACATTCAGGCTCTACAAATCGAAAAGGTGTGGATGGTCAGTGTAGGGTGATTTCTTTTGGCAATAAAATATGCAGTCCTGAACACACACTGTATCAGTACTCAATGCATCCTCTCTGGCCTTAACTAAGCAAGATTCCATCTGTCCTTCTATCTTCTTTTTGCAATCCTCATTTGCTTCACTGTGGCTTTTAGTTGTCTTTGTGATCAAATATCTTTTCCGTAGAGATGCTTTTTATTTTGACCTTGTATCTCCATATGCTGATACTCGGATATCCACTCAGAAGATAGCTTGGATTTCATTGCCAGATCCCAATGCAAGGCTAAGCTTTGAAGCTCCTTGCAAACTGTGCAACACAATTTTAATCCTTTCAACATCAGTCATGAATGCTGTGTCTTGAAATACACATGCTGTGCTGGATTCTAGCACTCTGGAAGATCTGCTGGAGTTGTTTCTTCATGAGGCTCAGGAACATCTGGCTATATATGTTGACTGTTTACAGGGGCACGTCTGATTTCATTGTCCACACTGCAACTGTGCTCTTTCAATGTATCCAGCCTAAAATAGAAATAAAGGCAATATGTATTTCCTACACTCCACTTTAACACTGCTAAGTCATAAGATATCTACATATGAAAGGTCAATAAAGCACATATTTGAACATGTATTTCTACTTGCAGTTGTACTTACCTCTGCTAATTGGGTCTGGGGCAAAGAAATCCTTAATTTTCCTTATCTGCGATGCCATGTTTGATGCATTCAATATGACAGTGTTGCAGAAGTAGAAACACGAATACATGTAAATGTGATAGAATTATGTTACACTTGTTTGAATGAGAGACATTTTACTCAACTAAACAAACAAACAAAAAAATAGTATCCCTTTATGTGTTGACAATTAGCAGACTCTGTTCTAGAAGTAAGAACTTGGTGCTTACTGACACTAATTTATTAAAATAATTTAAAAATACCTATTATATGCTACTTACCATTAGACATTTTCCCATTCTCTCATTTGGACATGGATTAATTTTCAACTTTAGTATGGTTCTTCATTAAGCTGTAGCTCTTCCCTAAAACAAATCTAGCCAGGCTGATAAGGCTGTATCAAGTTTTGTAGAACAGCTCTGCCTTGAGGAACAACTGCACTGAATATGTTATGAATGCCACATGCAATATAGGCGGCCAGAGCCGATAGGACTGTGAAGCACTACCAAGTGACATAATTTACACACGTGCATAGAAATCAGTCAACGCCAAGGTGTAACTTTGCCATATGTTGGAGGTGTTGCCCTTTTCAACATGGCCTTTTTAACCCTCCTCATGAACAGTGGCAGTGTCATTTTGTTCAGTTGTCCTTAAAGGTGATTGCACAAACCAAATGTGCTATTCTGCATCACATGTGCATTTTGAGCAGGTTGTGGAAAATGAAAGCTGTACTGTTGTGAAGGAGGTGTACAAAAATGGCAATGTTAAAAATGTGAATTGAAAAAATAAACAATTAGCGACTTTAGGAGCATGCATAGAGCGCTCAATGCACGCTCATAACTCAGTCATGTTTTGGAATTTGTTCACGGATTCTCAACATGGCCTTTTGGACCCTTCTAATGAACAGTGCCAGTGTCATTATGTTCAATTGTCTCAAAGGTGATTGCGCATAGCAAACATGTCATTGTGTGCCAGAGGTGCAAAAACACATTTTGAGCAGGTTGTGGAAAATGACAGCTGTACTGGTTTGAAGGAGGCGAGCAAAATGGCAGTGGAACAAATGTGGAGTGAAAATAGTAAAAGTGGCAATGTTAGGAGTGTGCATAGAAACTGCACCTCACACACTCATAACACAGTCATTTGTTGGAATTTTGATACCAAATTTGCAACATGGGCTTTTGGAACCCTGCCTCATGAACAGTGGCACTGTCATTTCATGAATCATTCCTGAAAGGTGATTCCACACAGTGACTATGAAATCACTTTTGGGACCAGTTAACAAAATGACAGTGACAGTTTTCACGAGGCTGGGTCCCAAGAACCTCATGCTGAAAATTTGGGCAAAAATCCCAAAATTGCTGCAATATCAGCATAAGTTGAAAATACCATTGAATAGCTGAATAGCATGCTTACCTTTAATTCTTCAATTTGTGGTTGGGCTTGAAGAGTGCAGACATGTCCTGGTCCAGAGAAGATGACAGCGTCACCTCCGGAGGTAAGTATGGGGTTATGGTTGGGGAGGTGGGTGCTCAGTGGGAGGGTGACTGCAGTGATGATAAGGGACCATTTTCAGTGTTACAGGGATGAAAAAACACAACAATGGACTGTTTTCTAATTTACAGGAGAAAAATAACAAGAACACATTTTGGCACACTAGGGTGGGCTCTCAGTGTGCCACATGAATGCAATGAAGGACCATTTTCTAATTTATAGGAGAAAACAGCAAACAACACATTTTAGCACACTGGGTGTGCTCCCAATGTGCCACATGAATGAGGAAGTGGATTGGACATGATGCCAACATATGGATTGGGCACCCGATGTCAGGCATAATGTGGGAGGGTGCAGCCAACAGGACAACAAGAGACCATTTTCTACATTTCAGAGACCTAAATTATAATATTTCCACACACTGGGGTGAGCTTGCAGTGTGCAACATGAATTGGGAGGTTGTACTACAGGAATAGCATTGTGCCATTCCCAACATGGCAGTATACATAGAGACTGTGCATGAGCACAGTTGTGTGCATGTGCAGTTCACGCATTAGAATGCAGATGTAACAGCTGAAATAGTGTGGCTGTTATTTTGTATCCCAGTCATGGTGGCTGAGGGGTTTAAGCTCCATTGTGCTTTCAGAAGAATACTTTCAAAGTCCAATGAAGCTGTTGTGAGATCGGCCATTTTCAGCCGATGGAGCAGTGTGTGAGTGGCTGTGGCGGACTGCTACCAACTGTTTTGCAGTTTCAGAAGGATCATTCCGAAACTCCAAAATGGAAGCATTCCACAGCCTGTTCGTTAGCTCATTTTTCTGAGCTGTTGCAAAATGGCTGCAGGCTTTGCATATGCAGCTGAAAAACATGGCCACAAGACACAACACATTGCTATCCTCTGCTTACAAAAGCACAATGAAAAACACACACACATTTAAATAAAAAAACAGAGAAACTAATTTTCTCTTTTGCCAGATAACATTGTCTGTCTAAATATACTATCCAATCCTTGCCTTTCACATGAAAATTAATCAATTACTGACTACTCTATGCATGGGTTTATGTGCTTGTAGCATGGTTACATAAGTCTTGTCATACCTGGTGCTGCTGCTTAATTAGTTAGACTACAATGAAAAGGGGAAAAAGAAAAGACTGTGAACTAATCACACCACACCATACAATGCACAGCAGATGAATACACTATTTTGTACCGTTGGGCAAATTTTCCAGCCAAGAAAGATAATACTAACCCATTAATGGTTGCTAGGACTGCCAATTCCTAAAATAACAGGAAGATGTGCCTATCTGTGGACAAAGCAAAGATCTATTATAGGATTGGCACACCAGAGGGTGGTGGGACAAATGAGAGGACTTGAGAAAGCTGAAGGGGTGGTCAGAGAGGTGGCAACTGAGTTTTAATGCTAAAGTGTACAATAATGCACATAGGGCACAATACTCCTAAGGCCATGTACACACTTGGGAGGGGTGACTTGTTCTATACTGCATGCCCCAGTGACAGTAGGTCTCCCAATAGGAGTGTGCCCTGAGCAAATCTGAGTGTTGGGAACAAGCAACATGAGTGACAAGTGACAAACTCTGACTTGCTCAGGGACATGCAGTGAAAGTCCTTCTACCTACACTGCTGTTGCCATCGTACCTAAAGGATGGCCTTCTTAGACTGATATCACGGAGACACTCAGTATAATGTTAAAATGTTAGCAGCTGGGCGGAGGGAGGGGGACATGTTACTGTTTTCCTTGAACTGTGTTTTGTTTAACTTTGTAAACTTCTCACTGGGTACCAGTGTCATGTCCTTTGTAAGTGATAAAAACAATAAAAGGTTTATTTAAAAAAATGTTAGCAGCTAGTGTATGTTGGTGAAGTAAAAACATTAGTAAACAAAATCAAACTTTTTTTGACAAATGCATTAATTATGTCAGCTAATACAAAGGAAATACATAAAGATTGATAATAATAATACAGTGAAATCAAACAAATAAGCAAAACACCACCAAAACATTGAGGACAAATGTGCCATATTCAAAATGAAGTAAAAGAAATTTGAGAAAAAAAATTAGCAAAGACAACAAAAGACAAACAGTTTTTATAACCCCAACCCACCCTACCTCCACTACATACCAGCTACTAAAAATACCTTAATAAATCGCTATTTACATGACTTAACTTATTCTTAGCCATATTTATTGTTTTAGGCCTGCAATCCAAGGTCCTTGAGTAGCAGTTTATACTACTCATTTATCATCTGCATACTCCCCTTCCTGCCCACCAGCCGCCCACCACAACTGCATCCCTCAAAGCCCACACCACCCCTGCTCTCCTTAAACAGACCTCAAATTCCTCATAACTCCCAGCTTGATCTCCAAATATGGCAACAACCCTGGTCAAAACAGTATGGCTTGATATCCAACTAAATATTGCCCATCATGGAAAGAGGACATTCAAAGTTCACAGTGGATTCCTTTGAAATAAAATGACTTTAGCAGCCTCTTTCACCTCACTAAAACAGTCCAGTCCACATCTGGCATATTGAAATCCCTCATCAGCTTAATTATTTTTATATTACTTTATTGTTTTCAACGGGTTAAAGAATCCTCTGCAAATCAAAAAGTCCTTTCTGGCTGGCAGCTAAGACTTTGATTAGCATTATTAACCCATAAAGTATTTTTGTGAAGTCCTTTAAAAATGCTTTTAATCTTTACTGACTCTTTGTAACAGTCATTTTCAGCACCTGCCTGTGACCATCTGTTACAAGACAGAGAATGTAAAAATGGTGTAACCCCACAAATTGAGGTTTACTGTAATGTCTTCCTGCACTCCTTAAAGAAAAGGGGCAATGGGAACATTGTTTAACCAGGAGTAGCACACTAAGCATGCAGCTTGTTTCCAGATGCGATCTGGGAGCACAAGGAAGTTAAGTGACTTGCTCAGGATCACACAGTATACACCTAGGTGGCTGTGGGATTCCAACCCAGATCTCCAGATCTGCAGCTCAGAACCTTTACTCACTGCACTATACTGCCTCAAATGCCACTGTCAGGCTGGTGTCCTGTCTTAAGTAGTTCTGTGTCTTTGCGTGAGAGTGCCATATTGAGCATATGTTCCTGTCCCTTTAAGAAAATAGCTAATCGGCCCAGCTTCCCCATGCCCATCGATCATCACCATGAGGTCTACATATTGACTGCTTTGCAGCATATTCCTGTTAGCATGAGTACAATCAGGGTAGCTCCCTGCAATGAACACTTAAATCATTGTGTACCATCTAATTGTCTTCATTACTGGGTTTGGAAGCACTGAGCCAATCAGCTTGGATTACAAATAATCTGGGTATTTTGCATGTTAACTGCTTTTCTTTCCATCAAGGGCCCCAGCATCAGCTGCAACACAGGCCACCACTGGCAACGCTTCTGGCTAGCCAGACTTTCCATCCTGTGTACCCAGTGTTGTGTGACTGTTAGGTTGGTACTAAGAGTGCATTCAATCACTGAACAAATTTAGATAGTGAGCTTATTATTGATTGGGTTACAGTATTAAGATTGACTGCTGTAATGCTAACCTTATTTTACCTGGGTCTCCAGGGAACTCGCAGCAGATCTAACCCTGGTGGTAAATGTGAAGGGTGTGAGCATACTATTACTGTTCCTTACTGATTGTGAATTTATCCTTCTGTTAGATAGCAGGCCACTAGGAGGGTTGGTGGGTGGTTATAGCTTCCAAGAGGGCTATACCCGAGCAGTTCCGCAACCCCAATACCATTTCTCTGGGTGGAGTCACATTGTTACTGAACTCAGACCCTTAACCTGTGCATAGCCATACAGGCAGGGGTAGTAGCCCTTGGAGTAGTACCACCTAGTGGTTACAATGGTAACACTTGAACAGCCAGAAGATTAGTCAATGTGTGAATGTATAACTGTCAAAGCACTCTCCTGTTCAAAAACAGATGGAGTGGGGTGGAGGGAGGGAAAGGGAGGAGGATAAGGTTTAATTTCGGGGTTGGGGTTTAAATTTTTTTTTTAGTATTATGTATAATTTGTTTATCTATTTGGGCATTGTAAGTGAAAAGCTCAATGCAATGTTGCTTTTTAAACACATATGTTGGACTGGATTTGTCTAATAAAGTATAATAAGTAGCAAAAAAAAAACAGATGGAGTGACCTGAAAAACACATACCAGTGATAGTTAGACTTCAGTGCGACCATTGTCTCCAAGCAGAAATTTTCAATGCCTGCCACAAAGTAAGCAAAAGCACTTTGACAGCCACACAGTCACACATTGCTAATCTGCTGACAGGCGAATGTTACCATTCTTACATTCTCTTTCTTAGAAAAGAACCAGTTTATGAGGAGTGATGAGAGCCAGCAGTAGCCACTCTCTTTGGGTGTAGTGACAAGTTAGGCAAGGTTCAATTTACCAAATAGAGATTCATGAGCTTTGCTCTTGCCATTTAGAGTACTAACAACTGTCTGGGACATAGTAGTGTCATTAGACAGTTGTAATGTACTGCTCACATCCATTATAAATAGCAGTTGATGATGCCACATAGCTGTATGTACATTTTGCCCACTATTTTTCATTTTGATCACACTAAATTTATTGCACCACTAACAGTACAAAACCTGGCCACACGATAAGGAATAAAAATGTCTAGGCAAATGAATATGTTAATCAACACGTGCTGGGTCTGTCCTATGCTCATTCATCCTCACCACATAATGATAAGAAACAGGAATACATGCTTTATAATGTTATGTTAAATGTTTCTTATTTTGCTGTCTGAATGTTCTCCTTTCTTGTTTTATTCATAAGATGTGATTGTTTTAGCATGCTGCTTTATCGCTTTTCAAACACTCAGTTTTTGGTCACTATACCACAAGAAAAAATACTATATAAAGGAAAGACAGACAGAAACAATCTACAAATAAAAAATGAAATGTGTCATTAGATTCTGCTATTGGTTCCCCCCAAATTTGTCAGCTTCAACATGGACCTTGTAGTTGCCCCACCCCATTGACCCATTGATGGCTTGCATGATGACTGTTGTGTCTGACATTGGGCACCCCATCCCCCACACACTCACAAACACATACACCCTCAGGAGACACAGAATAGTTTTTTTTTTTCAGCAGGAGTAGGGTTTTAAAAGTCATGCTAACTGTGAGAGGAGATTATATGAAAGGATTTACACTGTGTGTTGCTGACAGCCGTAAGGTGACCAACCTTCAGGGCATCCTTCACAATCATGGTATACACTTTTTAGTTTTTATGAATTAGGTGGTCAAGACAGTGCTTACCACTCTTGAGCGTCATGCATTTCCTTTTTGCTTTGCATGTGGAATGTTGTTATGGTAATCATAGGAAGCAGCCATGTTATTCCAGAATCTCTTCACCTGTGTTGTGTTTGACAGTGTGAGGTTGGGGGCACTGTACGGGGCATGGTAACATTGCAGGACAACTGAATTATTCTCTTGCCTGTTTTATCACACCATGAATAATTTCAGGACCGAATGTGTCATCAACATTGTCATTATGTCTTTGGTGCTACATTACATTTGATTCTTAGAGCCCTGTGCTGTACATGGTCATGTGTCGTGTGCTGTACATGTTCTGTTATGTGTACTTTAAATACATCACCCTGAGCACACTCATGGCACGTGCAGTGACTTGACATTGAGACATGCTGCTTGCTCACTTCATGTTGCAAACCATGCTGCATGTGATGCATGCATATTGTCTAGCCAGCTTTCCTCGTCGTTTTGCATTCAGAAAGTATCATCATATTCATACAACAAATAATGATAGTATCTTTTTAATTGGAAGTAGATGAGGAAATGTATTTTAGAATGGATGCACACACACACACACACAAACACACACAGAAGCCAATTGATATTTTGATCCTAAACAGTAGATAATCAAAATAAATCTGTGGTAATGACTAGGATACATGTGTCACTTCACATAACTGAAAATATAACTTGATTACCACACAAAGCAAACAATAAGCAAACTATGCACAACTCAGTATTGCAAGTGTGTGTGTGTGGGGGAGGTTAATATGCAAAAAGCACAGCGTTCCATTGTAAAACAAAATCATTCAAGTAAATTCAGTAGGTGGGCAGTTTTGTTCTTACAGGCTGTAATACTTTCATAGACAATTAATTATAGCACAAGCAGTGCAAAGAAAAACTTCAGCAAGATGCATTTTCTCTGTGAAGTGGTTTGCAGATATCTCCACTAGAACCTGGTAGTATAACTAAATGAAATTTATTTATTTTAATTTTAAACAATCTTGAGACATAGATAGTCCAATAGATTTCATTTCAAGCTAACAAAATCATCCTCCCATTCCATTTAATGCTATGTTTACTAAATTCAAAATCAGCATAAAATTAATTAATTTGCGAATGTGTACAATACAGAGAGAAAAGTTGTGAAAGAGAAAAGACAAACAGAGCTACAGAGAGTGAGACAGTGAATGAGAGATACAGAGAGAGAGAGAGAGAGAGAGAGAGAGAGAGAGGGAGGGGAGAGAGAGAGAGAGAGACATTTTTGGGTAACAGCTACAAGTAGAAATTAGAGGTATTCATCAAACTGCAGTGTCAGAATCTTATAGTATTGACACCACTATGCTAGAAGATGCAGTAAATATTCATGCTCTACTTATTTTTAAATTTCTTTTCTAATCAAGTTGGATGTTGGAGGGAAAGCAGAATATGAAGAAAGCAATACCAAAAGAAAAAGAACATCATTGGATCACAGATCATGCACAATAATTTCAGTGTTCATAACTATTTTAGCCATCACTAATTACATAATAAAATGCATAGTCTGGCTATTAGCTGACTTAAGTGAAAGTGAAAGAAATTGGTAAATCATTAATTTCAAATATGCTGACAACAAATAATTTCTGAACCATAATAAGGCACACCTCAGGAAACTTTACAGTGACAAGAGAGAATAAAACAAAATCTAACTTTGTAGAAATTATCATTATTTATGAATTTGGAACATGGGAGCACTGATAAGTCATGGTCTGCTGTAAAACAGAACGGACACTGCAAATCTACTTACTTGAAACTGACTAAGGGGTCATAGTAGACTGAGGACAGCAGTACTGCTACGATGAATCACAGCCTCCTACACTCTTTCTTAACTGTTTGTGGTTCTGGCTGATGACACCGTTTTAACTGGGAATTTATCTTCCTTGCAGTGCCCAGCATGCCTAGCATAAGCAGGGCAGATGAATCGGGATATCCAATGAGAGATTTATTTTGTATTTAGCTATCTTTTTAAAATCCATACTACTGTGACATCAATTTATTTGTTATTTTTAATTTTGTAATTTGATACAAAGAAATAAGCACAGCTAATCAGTACCTAATTGACACTATATTGAGTTGAGGGTTGGAGGGTGGGAGTAGGGAGGTATGGTCAGGTGGCGGTCACTACAATACTGAGAAATAAAATTTGAGTGGGGCAGTTATTATCAACCACCGTTTACACTCAGTAATCCAGTAGCGATTTCAAATGATAAATAAAAGCAGCAGGTTAACGCAGTATGAAGCCACATTGTCCAAATGTCAAACATTGATTTACAGAATACAAACAATTGAAAAGTGTTACTGTCACATGAACAATGATTAAATGTCAACAAATATCAGCACAATTTACCATGCCAGATCTAATAAAACTGCTGCCGGATCGGTATGCTGTTCTACATTTGATTCAACATCGGACGTGGAGTCTTCATCATCTGCATCGTGTATCACAGCCAGAGGCTCATACATATAGAGCAGAACTAGATGCTGGTCAGCTGAAAGGCTAGAGGTTTCATCAATTGAAAAACACACAATCACCAAAAACAAATTTTTTACCCCATCCTCACAAAGAGAACAAATTAGTCTAGCAAAACAAAAAACAAACAACCTTTAAATAAAATATAAATAAAAAGAATTAAGTACTGAGTCTCCTGCATACCTGCCCATGCCACCACTAAACAGAGCACGGCTTCAACAGTGGTTACACTAGAAATCTTAAGGAGGTGCTGCTGGAATTCTCACCTCTGGATCTGTAGATAATTAAGCAGTCATCTCTAAGAGGTGGAACAAACCTATTGTACTGAATGGAAATTAGTATCCGAGAGCAGAAACCCTGCATGCAATTTTTACGAGTGGAACGGAGTTCCTGTCCATTTTTCCTGTGTCTATACCTCCAGAGTGCTTAATATATTGCACTCTCTCCAGTGGAGATACTTCTATGCAGAACAAAGGCAGAGTTTAAAGAAGGCTGGACAATTACATACAGTCTGGTGGGATTTTAAGGTACTTTAATTGAGTTTGCTATAGGAGCATACATGGGCACACCAACTTTAAGCTCATCACATTTCCTAGTATGACTCTACTATGAATCCATGCATACTACTTTTCCTTCTCCTCCACACCTGGGCACAGCAATCGGTGGTCTTGCATATGCAACTTGAATCTTGCCTGTCTTTCCCTCTCAGTGACTGAAGTACAGCACTTTGGTCTCCACAGCAATCTCTGAGCAAATCGACACTCTTTAGGGCCACCAGGGGGCCCTGAAACTAAAAAATAAAATAAATAAACAAGCAGATAGCATGGGTCTGGAAAAATGGAAAGGCTGGGGGTCAGGGAAGTCCAGGGAGGGCTGACTAGGGCTCTGCTAGTGGGAGTGCTGCACGTCTGTGTTTAAAAATTCTGTTACATTCTGTTGCCACTCTATGCTCTGCGATCGCATCACATTGCCTGTGTTGCTGCAGGTGCAACAGTTTATTTAGGGACTCTGACTGACTGAAAATAATTGGCCACTCACTTGACTCACTCAATCAATGTGCCTGTGTTGGACCGACAGTAGATCTATTCCAGCCAATTTCACTATATCTCATCTCATCCTCATCCATGACTGATCAGTTCTTGGTGGAGCCATCATCCCCCGCCCCCCATCCCTAACTCCGACTGCTGACACTACAGTTCTGAACTGAAATAAAATGCAATAATGCAAATGCAATACATGGCTTAGCTAGGCAGGCAGCATGACTGTGGGCCTCTGCAGCAGAGCGGGACACCCATTCTTCTGTCTGGCAAGAGTGGCATTAATTTGTGCCTAGAGCTGGCACAGTGGCACAAGAATGAATGCACTGCAATATGTGACTGAGCATTAAATTAACTATGAGCCTACAACTGTACCAAGGCACTACCTTTTCAAAGAGGGCTTAAAATAAATTTATCCAGCACTCAGTCTCTGGATGCCCTCTGTCTTTGGCTTGCTCAGCTGTCGCTGATATATGCACTGCTCAAATGCTGCTGCTGCTTAATGGATTCATTTTTTAAATAAAATAATTTGTTGTTGTGTCAGCATGATCTGATCAGATTTGGTTCATAGGATGTCGATCAATTTTGTTGTGGCAACAATGCAGTTTAGCTGAATGTAACTCCTGAGTGACTCGAGTGTCACAAGAAAAATTATAAATGAATAAACTATGAATTGCTATCTTCTTTTCTTGTTTGCTTTATTGCTTTAAGTTTATTTCTTGACAGGACTGAGTGAGACTGAGAGACAGTGAGTGACGTTATGTTGCTCACTGTCTCTCAGTCTCACTGATCCTGTCGAAAAAACTTAATGTCAAACAAACGAAAAAGAAGATAACAGTCATCAGTTATCATTATAACCCTATTCTGTAATCATTCAGTAGTGTCAACTCGAGCCGCTGAGCAGCATTGGTAGTTGCCAGAACAACATCAGCGATCCATCTGATATTGCCTCAATGCCTCACTGCCTGTAAGCTGTAAAGAAAAAGGATCTCTCCTGACTTTAAAATAACAATTATCAGACGGTCAGTCTGACTCAGACCCTTTCCCATTTCCCACCCACTGTATCCATCGTCCACCTTCCTGGGTTGGTGGATCCCCAGTTGGTGGATAATGCATTGAGTCCACCATCCTTAAGCAACACTCAAAATCATTGTTTATTTCTTTATTTATTAAATAACCAGCTGCCAGCCCCAGCTAAGATCATCATGAAGCAAAGGAAATAAATCAGCCTGTGTATGAATATATGTATTATATACCAGTAGATCAGTTGAGCACTCGTACTCAATAATTAATAAGCACTGGCATCAGCTAAGTTAAAATAGTAGATATATTTAATTGTTAACAGTCTGAACAACAGCTCATTATCAAATGGAGTGACAGGAGCCTTAAGGGCTTAAAGTTAATTTGACGTCCAGCGCTGTCAGCATCCCCTCCCCTACCTTAAGCAATCACTCAGTAATTTTTTTCTTAATAGCCAGCAGCCAGTGATAAGCAAGGCATCCATGACTCATGATCAAATAAGGATTTTGTCTCTGTCTGAATTTTGATACTCTGGGTTTATTTTATCATTCCTGTTACTGAATTTAAAGTCCCAGATTAAACAAAGGATATAGGTCCCTCTAGACTTGGATACCACTGGCCCAGAATGATTCACTTTACTTTTCCCTGTAAGATGACAAAAATGTAATCGGGACAGCTGCAAGCCCTATGTGAAAACAGGCTAAACTTTTGTAATACAATAGCTTGCATCTGACTGAAATGTTACTTGCAAGGAGGTAATGAAAAAAAATCAAAACTGCACAAATCGGACTACAATTAAATTTAAACAACTCTGTGAGACAGATCACCGACAAAAGACAGAACAAGACTTGTAATACCTGATTGAAGTAAATAAGTCATCTCAACATGGCAATCACCAGCGTGAATCTGAGGTGATTGGTGACACTAGCTAAAAAACTCTTCTGTCAAGAAATGACTAGCTAAGCGATACATCCAGCTGGCATTTTAACTCATCAACACACCTACAGTGCATATATGTCTGAGCTAAATTGGAAAACCTCTGTCTACAGGTGTTTACAGGCATGATCAGGTAAGACACAATTAAAAAATGCAATGTTTACATGCTGTTTGATTTTCAGATTTTAAAACCTGAAATTAGAAAAAAATCTAATCAGAAATCTAGCAGCATGTAAACACGCTTGTGAGTGCTGGAAGGCTAAGGAGGGGAACAGCATTTCAGAGCATTCTGCCTCAATTTAACCCCTGTTTGTTGCTACTGGGTAGCTTGAGTGTGAGCTGCAGTGTCTGTTATAAGGAGCCCTGCGTGAGGTTTTGTGTGGTGCCTGTCAGTCTAAACTAAGGTTAGTGTAGAGAGGACACCTGGTCGGGTTGTGTTTCTGCCTGTCTCTACTCCCATCTCTATTTCTCCCCAACACTTCAGTTTTATTTTATTTATTTAGTTCCCTTTACGTTACAGTTTGCTTTTTATTTGCAGCCACCTGCTTGCAGGTTGTGAGCAAGTGTGTCCCATAAGCGGCCACCCTACTGACCAGTTTCAGATTCTTGGTTGTAATAAAAGAAAAAATAAGTTGTGCTGTGTGGCAGTTTTGTGACTTGTGTCCTGTCACGGATCTTGAGGGTGGATGCAAGAATGGAGAGTGCAGTTGCAAGAAATAGATTGATGAAGTTGACGCCTGGTTACCATCACTGGTCAGTTGCTTTGAAACACTGGGAGGAATAGAGAGATGGATCTACACTGGCAAGGGCAAATGGAAATGGAAATAAACAAAACAAAATTGAACAGATAGCAAGTCTATAGACTTTCTGTGGTGGTGGAAATGGTGAGGGAGGTGTTGTATTGTTTTCTGTTGGTGATAAGCTGGCACCCTCTCTCAGTGCAGCAGTTGTGGTTGCTCACTTACTAGGTGATGGGCTGCATCTAGATTGGTGCGACAAATTGATTTTTCCACGTGCTATGTTTGGTTGGCACAAGTGGTGCAGGTTGGCTATGATATTGTGTGATAAGGACACAGGTCTGAAGGGCTGTTAGCCAATCATATTTGTTGATTTTAAATGCCCATTTTATATATTATGTAAATTGTTTATTTGTATGTTGTCTGCTTACCCTATTTACTTTTTCTGTGAGGTGCCAGAGCCTCCAGGATTGGGTCCATATAAGTAAATTTTACTTACTTACTTACTATATTGAGATTGTCCTTTTCAAACAATAAAATATTAATAAGAAAAATAAAAAATAAACCTTCCATAGAGTGGTCTGCAATATCATCATACTAATACATGTTAATATATATTAGCTTATGAAATTGATAAGGCACTTTGCCAACATTATAATATCAATCAATCAATCACTTTATTTAACCAAGCATAAACACCATTGAGCAAGATCATTTTCAAGGTGGTCCTGGGCATTAATACAATACAGTACACTTCATAAGATTACAATTACAGTGGACAGCAGTGTAAAAAAAAAACAACATTGTGAAGGTGCCAGTCAATATGGGCCTATACATAATTAACATGCAAAGGTACATAATGATAAGCTTTATTGGAATGAGAAGAGACAACAATCCCATATAGTCTTACCTAAGTAAGAGATCATACCTAAATGATAAAAAATAAGGAGGTATTAAGGAATAGGGTAGAAATTGGGGTGAAAGAGTAGGCAGCCAAGAGGGAGGCCTGAATAGGTAAAGGGTAGAGAATAGGCAGGGCCATCTCAGATTAAGGCAACTAGGCTTGCAGGTCCTAGGTTTCTGTTGTTAGGAATGTGTTGTGGATGAGATACTTAGACGTAGGATTTGAGAGTGGCACCTGGGGCTTAGGGGTCATTGGTGTATGTTGAGTGTATATGGCTGTAACAGTATTGTTATTGTTGTTTATAAATTTCACCTATAGTATATGTTTGACTTGTCTCCTTCCTTCCTCCACCCATCCTTACCTCTCACTGATCCTACAGCCTTTTACCCCAACCACAATTGTAGTTTAGATCTGTTTTGTTTTTTATTAGTTCAGAGTTTTCATCTTTATATGTGGTGCCTGGTTTGCTGATTTAGAATGGGGACAAATGCATGACATATTATTGTCTCTGTTTTTAACAATGAATTGCACACTAGCACTTTAAGAAGCACCATTTAGAAAGAGGCAGGGCACTATAATCCTGCACTGTTGAAAAGGAACTTGAACATCATGAAATGTCAGGACCTTGGCTGGGGTTGTTTGTTGTTGCCATATTCATATTTTATTTATTTAGTTATTTATTTATTTATTTAGTAACTGGCTAAGTATACTGGTCCCAGGGATTGTTTTCTAGTATGACCTGTGCCATAAAGATGGCACATACACTACAAGGAAAGGAGCAAAATTACTTGAGCAATACAAACATACAGTGCTTGCAAAACAATACACAAAGGTTCAGCAATACAATGCACAGGTGCTATACAGTAAAATATACAAGGGTGAGAAAGCAATACACTGGTAAGGGTGGTGGTGGTAAATGGACTCCACTCTCAGGATAAGGCAGGGTGACAAGCGGGTGCCCTCAGGATCAGTACTAGGCCTGGTCCTCTTCAATGTCAGCAACATAGCAGAAGGGCTACAATGGAAAGTCTGCCTGTTTGCAGATGACACAAAATCTGTAACAGGGTAGACGCACACTGGAGGGGTGGAAAAATGAGGAATGATTTACAGAAGCTAGAAGAATGGTCAAGTGTCTGACAGCTGGGTTTCAATGCTAAAAGTGCAAAATCATGCACTTGGGGCACAGAAGCCAGGGGCCTACCCTAACAATGTGCTGGGAGGTACTGGCAACTACCAAACAGGAAAGAGACCTAGGGGTAATCTTTCTGATGATCTGAAGTTAGCCAACAGAGTGAAAGGGCAGTGAGAAAGGGTAGTAGTATGCTGGGGTGCATAGGGAGGGTATAAGTCAGTAGGATGAAGGTGGTAGTGTTTCCCCTGTACAGGTCACTGGTAAGACCACACCTCAGTACTGTGTCCAGTACTAAACTCCGCCTCTGGAAGGACAGGGATAGGGTGGAGGAGGTACAGATGTGGGCAACCAAAATGGTGCAGGGACTGCATCAAAAGTTGTACGAGGAGAGACTAAGAGAACTGAATATGTATTCTATGGAGGAAAGAAGGGGAAATAGGAGACATGCTAGAAACATTCAAATACATAACAGGTATTAATAAGATACAGAAAGGTAGCATTTTATGCAGAAAGACAGACTCAAGGACAATGGATCATGCTATGAGCTGGGGGAATCTTAGAGGAATGTGAGTAAATATTTCTTCATAGAGAATGTGGTAGAAGCCTGGAATGGACTCCCAGCAGAGTTGATAGGTGCCAAAGCAGTTGCAGGATTCAAGCATGCATTGGACAGATACAAGGGGACACTGGAAGGAACACAAGGGATGGGGAGGACCGGAGATTGTACAAGGGATGTGGTGGCACAGTAGGCAGGGAAAATGGCAGACTGTATGGGCCAAGGGGCCTTTATCTGTCAACAACTTCTATGTTTCTATGTAAGAAAGATTTAAATAGTGTGCATTGGCAAAAATACATGTAGCGATGCATCTAAACCAGTGTAAATAACAGTATGTAAGCAAAATGGGGATACAACAGTCCACAGCTGAAGATTGAAAATCAATTGTGGCAGGAGGAAATGCAATCATCAGTCTAGTAGGGTAGGATGCCAACCAAATTATCCACCCAGGCTTTTAATGCAGCATTTGTGTAATAAGTATTTTGGCACCAGGCAGTTCAACTGGACTGCATGCCATGATTGGTTGGTGAGTGCTAGACCTTATTTGTAGTTCTCTGAACAGTATCATGTTTTATTACACCACATGTTTTGTAGCTGCCTATGATAGCAACTCAAACTGTGAGGTCAACAGGGAAAGTCAGATACATGTTAATGATTTGGTGAATCAACTACCACATTATCTGCAATATTTATTAGACCAATAACAGGAAAAGCAAAAATATAGACAAAACCTTAAAGACACTGAAGTTAAAACATAATTGGTCTCATTCTAGTTGTTTTAAGCTTTATTTAAAGTAGAGAATTGCTCTTTAAATATACAGTATGATCAAGAAAAATATTCAGTACATGCAACTATGTGTAATATTCACTACATGTACTGTGCAAGTACAATATTATGCTATGCTGTGTTGTTCATTTTGGCTACACATTTTGGTACCTGTGGTGTTAAGAATAATTATTATCATAACATGATGCTTGTGTTCATTTAATGAATTGATGAACACTACTGTGCAATGACTCAACTCCACGGCATCACACATTTCAATGCAATGCAGGGAATGTAGGTGGTAGTCATACTCTCATGTTACTGCACATACCTGCTGCTCCTTTAATATTCTGCTGAGGGGAGTTGAGTTTGCTGTATATGGTGGCTGATATGTACAAGATGAGAAGCATACTATATGTTTCTGTGTACAGTATGGTACTTGCTTCTACATATCAATATACTTAGTTCTATACTTAGATGTCAGACAGAAGAAGGTAATGAGCCCATCGAGCCTGTTTCTTTACTTTCGCTGGACCACTTGTTTTAATCAATGCATACATTTCGGACATCAGGAGGGTATAGGTGTGAAATGAGTCTCTTCCCTGATGACTCCAAGATGGGAGCAGTAGTTGAGGGTGAAGAGGAGGTTGGCCCTGCAAGGGACCTGACACCTTGGAAAGGTGGGCTCACATGGAAATTAAATTTCAATATCACCAAGTGCAAGGTGTTACATCTTGGGGAAAACCCTAAACACAGGTATACCCTGGGAGGGAGGTGCTAGAGACCTCAACAGGGAAAGAGATGTAGGGGTCATGGTGGATGCATGTACGAATAACTCTGAGCAGTGCAGGAGAGTGGCTAGCAAAGCAAACAGGATGTCGGGATGCATCAGAGGGCATCACCTCTAGGAGCAGGGAAGTGATTCTGCCTCTGTACAATGGACTGGTTAGACCACAGCTTGGGTACTGTGTACGGTACTGGAGACCACACCTGAAGAGGGACATACAGCTCCTGAAGAGGGTACAGAGGAGGGCAACTAAGATGATATGAGGACTAGGGATTTGACTTATGAGGACAGACTTGCGAACTCTGCCTGTTTTCATTGGAGGAGAGGAGAGAGAGACAGGTGGGCCATGATTGAGGTCTTCAAGTCCCTCAAGGGAATAAATAGGATAAACATGGAGGGATATTTAGACTAAAGCAGGGAGGTATCACCAGAGGGCATGGATTGAAGTTGGAAGGAGGAAGGGTGAGGGGGAAGAGGAGGAGGTTTTCACTGAGAAGGTGGTGGATCCTTGGATTGCACTTCCTGGTGAGCTGGTTCAGAGATCCACATTGGAGGACTTCAAGAAAGGTGGGACAGACACAGAAAGCGGATGTATCAGATGATGGCCTGGCCTAGGGGTGGGGATGGATGTTAGGGGTTTCTGGAACACAAGGGGAGGGCCTCGGTACCCAACTAGGGATTTGAGGTTTGAGCAGACTCGATAGACCATATGGCCTAATCTACTGGCAATTAGTATGTTAGTACTGTGTAAAATGAATTTATCATTTTGCTTTTAAAGATGTCTAACGATTCTGCTGACACTACTTCATTTGGTAAACTATAACACGGTTTCACTGCTCTATGTGTAAGTAGCCCCTCATATTGTTCTTTTTGAAAATTCAGTCATAAATTATTTATTGTGACACCTTAAGTTTTTTTTTGTTTTTTAGAGCAAGACAAACTTGAGCATTTATTATTGTCCTTTTCAAAAGTGGTGCAGAGAAGACTGTTTATACAACCAATCCTTCAGATTTCAATGTAACTCTAACATATTCTCTTATTTTCACATGTCTGGTTTGGCATCTCCTAATACACTCCTTTTCAGATAAGTATCATTTTTTTCTTTTTTATTGGTTTAATGAGTAAATATAACATTGTGAACCAATTGTCAAGCATTACAAACACTGGCACCCTCTGTGGGGCCATACAGTGTTTACATGCACCATGAGTTGCATATCCAGTCCTGTCTAGGGTTAATGTTGTGTGAAACTGAATATTTTGGCTGTTGAAATATTTCATGTAATTCTGCAATTATGTAACATTTCTTGCCTAGGCCAAACAAAATTTCGCTGGGTTTTCGATTTCACGTATGGCAAAATTTCGCATAAAATGCTTTGGTCGTCTAATTTTGCCCATTAATGCTTAAAATTTCACCTTGTGGAGCAATTTTGTTGGTGTAACTTTGATTTCACCAGTGAAATTTTGCTCTAAAAGTGACATTTGCAATGCATTGTGGGTAAATAGATCAAATATCACGTGCAGCTTGTTTACAGCTCATTCTGCAGTGTGTTGAGTCAAAGAGCAGTCTGTTGTGGTGCATCAGAGCCAATAAAGCCTTTTGAAACAGCTTTAAAACTTGTTTTTGTGAGTTAATTGCTTCAAAATACAGTTTTTCCTAATGCTGCTATGGAGCATTTTCTAATTTTGTGGATTTTGCATAATCCTTAGTTTAATTAGGTTTTACTTTTACCTGTGTCTTTGAAGGAGTCGAGTAGGGGTAGGGTGGGAGGTAAACCAGTGCAGGCTATTTCTAGCCTTTTACAAACAGATTACTCACTAATAGTAAGTTATTTTTTTACTGTTATTACATATTAATTTTGTTACATCTTGGCAATTTATTTTTCTCTGAAAGATTACTCTGTCCGGTCTGAGAGTTCCTGCCACTGTTAGCCTGTGTTATATATACTATTCTTCTGCTTTTAGCTGTGATTGTGAATTCTAAAGTTTTAAACACATAGAGCTTATCCGTTATTTTATTTATATTTTTTGTGGTTAGTTCTGTTTGTTGCAGTGTTAACTTGTGTCACTTAAACTGTGAAAATCAACAGTGCTATATTTTTGCATGGAAACTTAAGTACTTTTACTAGATCACTTGAACTTGTCCATTTACAATTTCACTGCTTTGTTGAATTGCTCCCTGTATTTTATTGCTGGAGCTTGTCTCTGCACATTGCATGGTGTTCCTGTTTTAGTTGACTTACCTTGCCCTTTCTCTGTTACAGCATTGTTTCTTTAACACCTAACATGCACAGTATAAAAACTGTTTATTAATATAGTAGTTTTCAAGAGATTGCTTGTTGATCCCTCCCATCCAGACCACTACCATATTGTGGTACTTGCCTTTGTTGATGTTTTATAGTTGTCTCTGCTTTTATATAATAAAAAAAAATTGTGGTATTAACTAAGTAATAACACATTACAGTACTTAGTTGTCCAGAAACAGATGATCTGTATTTAAAGTCTGTCACTTGTGCCCTTTTTCCTTGTGTGTGTTGCATTAATTCCTGTTTATGGAAAGAAGAAAGTTACCTTTTGTTTTTAATAGAATAGGCTACCTACTGATACAATATTAGTTGTACTGAAAGTGCTGCTACCTGTCCTGATTGTATTTGGACTTGTAAGGAAGCCAGTACTGTATGTGTGACATGTGAGGTGCTGTTCACACAGTTAGTTATACATCCTCTTCCTCTCTTTATACACTCCCAGAGAAAGGCAAAGCTTTGAAGCAGCAGCCAGCAAAATGCCTGCATAAAGATGGCCCAGTACAGGGGGAAAAGTGATGGGGTGAGGAGCTAAGAAGTCTGCTGAAAAGAGTGCAACTTTAGTTCCAGTTCTCCATAGCAGTGAAATCACATGTATATCTGCATCAGGTCTTCTGCTGTAGGCTTTGGAGGTGCTGCAGGTATCAGCAAAGAAGTTGTTGGCAGTACTGGCATACCTGTGTCTTACCTTTTAAGACTCATACTGTTGCATCCATGCTAGTGGGGGACGATGACAGTGAGAAGAAGTGAGACACTGACAAAAGCACAGGAACAGTGGTCCAGGAGGATGGTGATAAGTGTGTCGGTGTGACTGTCCCTGTTTATGCAGGAGTTGGTGATGATAGTGTTCAACCAGAGTCTGATAATCCTTGATATAGGGAAAGTCAGCCCCTGAGATGGTTGTAGAGAAAGGAAAAGGTCCCATGCTGCAAGAAGACAGTGATAGAGAGGAGGAGGAGGAGCAGGAGGAGGAGGAGGAGGAGGACAAGGGCATCATTAATATTTTGATGATGATGATGACTGGAATGATCCCACATGGGAGCCTAAGTTAAAAAGGTCAAGGGAGATGTAGGCCATTTACACGCACTAGGCCCATGGGTCAGTCTGCCAGCAAGCCTATTAGCAAACCTACAAGCAGTCAAGTCACCCCCCCTCACAAAAGTACTCTTATGGAAGTGATGAGAGCAGCCCAAAAACACATACTTCCACATCTGTTTCTGAACTATCCCAGTCCCAGAAGCATCTGAAGTCTAGATGTAAAAGTCCCTAGTTTGGGACTTTTATGTGATTGATCCTTCTGAAAAGACCATAGCAATATGCCAATTTTGTCAAGCATGTGTTAGTCGGGGAAAAGGAAGCCATATAGGCCCCGTGGCCAACACATCCACCTGAAAACAAGCACCCGCTGAGATGGTAGCAACACCAGAAGGATGCCAGAGCTGTTGGTGGCATCTCCCCAGCAAGTTAAATGTAGTAGAGAAAGAAGAGCGGGGAGGCAGAGTAGGTTGGTGGTGGAGGAGGAGTGAGCAATCCTTTGCTCTCTTTAGTTTTTATTATTTTTTTTTTTTTTTTCGTTTTGTTGACCGGGTAAGTGCACTAGACAAATCCTGCCTATTTTCAGACATGACCGGGGCGGGGTACAGATGAATGCCAATTGACCTTGAACCAGATTAAGCTGTTGGTGGTATTTTTAGTGAATGAGGAAATTTGTCCAGGACACCGGGAAATTCCTCTACTCTTTTCGATAAGTGCCATGGGATCTTTAACATCCACCTGAACTACCACCAATCCAAGCAGATGGGACCTCGGTTTAACATCTCATCCGAAAGACAGCACCTCAGAAGTGCAGCACCCTCTCATGTTGCACTACAGTGTCAGTACTGGGATATTAACACAAGTGCCAGATGTGGGAACTGAAGCCACAGCCCTCTGATCTCCTGGCCTCAGAGGCGAGGTGTGCTACCTACCAAGCCACTGACATTGCAGTGGAAGTGCTAGTCCCAGTCCCTTGAGTCAGAAAAGTACACCACCACATCCACAAGCAATCAAAATAACTGGTTTCATGTGGTCTTCACTGCCCCAAGAGTCAAGTGTCATCCCTAAAAGAACATCAGTGCTGCCACAAGTACAGCATTCTGGTCAAACAGCCCCAAAGATGCTGCTCACTCTGAAGAACCCTCCTTGAGCGGCAGACAAAGTACCCCAATCATGCTGCTGCATGAGAGTTATATGCTGCCACTGCTGAAATGCTGGCCATAGATATGTTGCCATTTTCATTCATGGAGAATGCAGGTTTCTGCAGATTGATGGCCTGTGCCTGTCCCAAATGGCAACTTCCATCGCGAACCTATTTTACTAAGCATGCCATGCCACAGCTGAACAGTAGAGTGGCTGATTCCATTAGACATGCATTGAAGAATAGTGCATCACAATATATCCATCTTAGCATGGATATGTTGACTAGTGGACAAACAACAGCAAGCTCATATCTACGCATAACACCACACCGGGCACAGTTGCATGGGACAGTACTTGATTTTGGGCATCGCAAAACCTGCATGAAGCAAAATTGTGGTGGTAGCAGCACACCTGACATTAGGCAGCATGTGACCCTGAGTATGACAAGTGTTACTGGTTCTCATTAGGCTGAGAAAATGCTTAATGTTCTGCTGTTGGAGATTGATGGGTGGCTACACACACAGTCACCATAGCAGGATTCATCGCAAGTGATAATGGCTCCAATGTAGTGAAGTGCATTAGTGATCATCTGTTTTCAGGGTGCCTTACCTGGCACACTGCCTTAATCTTATTTTCAGCAGTTTCTCAACCATGCGGACATTAAGGAAACAGTTACTGTTGCCTGTCACATCTGTATCAATTCGCCCTTCAGAAAAGGCCCGTGACCATCTACATGAGCTACAGTGCAATAACCATCTGCCTCAGCACCAGATGAAGTCTGATGTTGTGACCAGGTGAAACTCCACACTGTGCATGCTTGACCGGCTGTTTGAACAGTATAAGGCTGTATCAAAATACCTGCTGGTGCACACCACCTGTGAAAGTGCTGGAGTGTCCATCACTCTAACAACAGAGCAGGCACCAAATGGATGGGTTAATATGCATTCTCCATCCATTTGAGCATGCTACACAATCGGTGAGTGGGGACACTGCTTGTATTAGTCAATCCATACCCCTCATACATCTGCTGAGGCAGACACTAGTTCATGTGCGACACCAGATGGAGGCAAGTGGAGATCATGGTTGTTGTGATCTAATGGATCACATGCTTCATGTGCTGGACACAAATAAACATGTATCCGCATTTTACAGTTGACTGACTTTGCAATCACCACCATGCCGGATCTACTCTACAAATGTGGCTTGCCTTCTATAATTGAAGGAGGTTGTCAGTGAGTAAAAAGTTAACAGAGAACATCATCAGAATGGTACATACTGCACACTTTAAAAAGGCACACACTGTGGCAAAAACAGGCGTTGCTACCACCACCAGCAGCTCGTGAGGCAACCCAATAAGAAAAATGGGCAAGGCACAGCAGAAAACATCAAGCAATCCCATTTGGGATGTTCTCTTTCAGGTGGGAGTGGAAGATATGGAGGAAAAGGAGGAGGAGAAAGATGAGGCAACTGGACTTAGGGCAGCAGAATGAATGATGGAGGCCTACATGGAGGACCCAAAGCACCTTGCCATTACTGATGAGCCACTGCTGTACTGGAGCAGCAAAATGACTGAATAGCCATCACTAACATCGGTTGCTATGAAATACCTGACCTGCCCACCATCCAGTGTCAGTGTGGAATGAATGTTTAGTTGGCTGGGGCCATTATGAGTGACTGTAGGACCAATTTGTCACCCAAGAATGCGTCCATGCTAACATTCATCAAAATGAATGAAAAGCACATCCACACAACACAGTGATGTCAGTGGTGTTGTCACAGGAACTGTGACTCCATGATGAGGATGATGTTAATCCTTCACTAAGGCCTCCACCAGTAGCAAGGTGAATGAAGCAGCAGTTGTGAGAGAATTCCACCTGGGTAGGACTCAGTCTTGAAGACTGTGAGGGTGCTTCTTGGATGATGTGGAAGTGTATAAAGGCTGAGTTTACTCAAGACCACCCCCAACCACTTTCAGCTCAGTATAGTGTTTTAACTATTTTTGCTATGTACCATTGGATTGGTTATGGTAATGTGTTATCTGCTGCAGTGTGAATCAGTTTAGTTTGATCACCCTTTGATGTAACCCATTGTTTGGTCCCCAACAGTCCCTCAGCCTATATAAAGCAGCAGCAATGAAATTACCATAACCATAAAGATTTTACATGATTAATGTTTTGCTGCCAAAATATCAAGATACATTTTACTTTTCATGTTGACTATCAACCCCATCTTACAGCAAGATATGTTGTCTTGATGTCCTTAAAGTGCCCATGCTGGCACATGCCACACCACCCCCACCACCTGACACACCCATGTACTCCATGCAACTAAAAACTATTACCTGCTATTTACTATCGGTGACATGCTGAAGAACCATGGCTCCTAGTGCAAGTAGTATATGAATGTAACATGCTCATTCAACCGTTAACAGCATAAGTTGAACAAATTCTGAGAAATGGTGAATGGTGGTCATCTTTAATGATGTAGTCATTAATTACAAAAGTAATCATGAAAAGGCTTAACAACTTATAACATCCAGTTCCCCGAAAGGTTACTTATGCTATACTACCAGGTTAACGTTTTGCACGAAACTGTGATAGTTCCGTGGGGGCAGGCAGGGGAGGTGCTTGCTGTACCAGTTTGATCCCAAATTTTCATGATTACTGCAGCTATGCCACCTCAAGTGATTACACAAGACATTAGCCCTCGACACCTAATTTTTACTAAACACCATCTCAACCATCCATTTCACATATAGTTCCTCCTGGATGTGGGTATGTGTATTCGTTAATGGCTTGGACACCAGTGGCAAACATTGCAGTTCAAGCAACACCCCTGTCTTCCATGCAACACAGCTCCTTCAGGGCCTGGATGGATGTAGTCATCACACAGAGATAGCACGAAACTTCAACAGAGGAAAATGACCTAAGCAAGACCAAAGATAAGAAAAATGATGAATATTCGGCTATCTGCATACCTGGTTTTTACAAGCAAATAAGAACAAGCAGAGAACAAAATGTATACATACCATACCCCATGATGTCATTAAACTGCAGACATTGTCCCCGAAGGAACATGCTGCTGGGCAGGGCACATGATTCCAGACCATGAAGAAGCACAGTAGCAGGCATTCCCTTCCCTATCAATACTGTGTACCTGGAAATAAGGTAAAAAGCAGAATAAATTTTGAGGATTGTAAAACATTCTAGCCCCACCCCACCATCAGCATCTCCCCAACAGAAGACCATAACAAATGAAGAAATACTTACCTCAGGATGGTGAAAGTGGAACCATGCACAATTACATAAATCCCCAGATCTGGTTGAGCAGCAGCAGCAGCAGCTGCAGGAGCAAGACTTAACTTCACTGGAATTCCTGATGTTGACAAAACAAAAAGAATGTAATTATCATCAAACTCAGACATTCAGATGGCAGTAACAGAAGTACCCACTAGTAATGAAAAATTAAATACTTACCGTCTGCCTTGGGATTAGAAATGTGGTGCGTTCCAACATCCCTAGATCCTAATCCAGGCTTGGCATGATGATGTCATCCACAGCACACTGAAAAAATAATATAAAAGCAGTACAAACATATTAGAACTCAAGATGCCACAATACCAATCCACCAACAGCGCTTATGCTGCACAGGAAAGAAAAATAAAGACAGATACTTAAGTGTGCAGCAGCAGCAGTATGGATTCCATGAAGATGATCCACCATCAACCATCAAAATGGTACTTCTGGTGGTAACTTGGCAAGTAGTAGTCAAAGACAGCAGCAGGCAGCAAGCTACAGTGCCCCAAATGTCATTCACTCCTCCCACCACCAGGCAAGTTACAACCACAGAGTCAGTCAACACAGACAAACAGGACAGCAGCATATGGAAATGATAATTCTACATGCCTATCTCCCTAAAGCATGTGACATCAGAATTATCCTTACGCCGATGATGTGGTACTCATAAACAGCAACTCACACCATGGCACTCTCAGACTGATCTGCAGCTCTTCGCACTATCTACAGGACTGGTTTTGTAGGCAAAACTATTGCTAAATTACAAAAGAACAAGACCATGCTATTATCCAGTTCCCATAATAAAAAGAAATTCTCCTTCGTCATTTCCAACAAAGACAGCGCACCACTAGAACAAGTGAACTCATTCAAGTACCTGGGGTCACCCTTGGCGACACCCTCTCCTTTACCTGACACATTGACTCGGTGGTCAAGATGGGTAACTCTAAGCTGGTTGTCCTCTACTGGCATAGGAAGTATCTCACTCCTGAGGCCCTCTACCTCTCAGTCTCCAGCTCCATCCTATTGTCCATCGATTATGGACTGGTGGTCTACGGTGTGGCCATGAAAACAGCAGTCAAGAGGATTCATACTGACCTCAATAAAGCCTGTAGGCTCACCTTGGCTGCTGACTGACATTCGCACACCTGCTCTCTATATAAGTGACAAAGTGGATGTCACTAGGAACAGGATCATGTTTCAAATCTGCCTCCTCGGTATGTAGGCAATTATGGGAAAACATCCCCTGTATATCTAGCATCTTATCCCGGCTGTCTCCATATATGATACCTGAGGTCGACGCAGGGAGCTCTAAGCATACCATTTCACTGAACTGCTCTTGGACAACGCCTTTGCCTAGAAGATCCCTATGGCTGAACAAAATCTCTGGCCCCTACGTTCATCCATGAGCCTCTGTCACTTCAGAACATGTCTGAGGCAACACCTTAATTCAAGCTCAAATGTAACTGCTTCTGACTACTTCGCCCCTCCCTCTGACTACCAAGACTCTCATCTGGTTGCCTGTTGCACCCTCCTCCTCTGCAAAGCGAGACTGCTCCCAGTAAGGGTGACTCTTCTCCCACCCTTCAAGCCCAACCGTGACCTCCTCTCCATCCACTTATCCCTCCTGCCCTTACCCTTGCGCTCCCTATCCTCCCCATCCAAACCCCTTTTCCCACTCTCTCTGCACTCCCACTTCCTCTCCCCACTCAATAAAGCCTCTCAGGAGACAACTCAACCATCTCTCTAATCACCACCTTGAGGGTATCCTCTCCCTCTTCTCACCTCCCTCCCCAAAGTGCTATCGCACCTCTTAGTTCTTATCTAAACTGAAGCTGTACTAAGCCATGGTACTAGTAATGACTCTGTAACACTGTACCCTATTGTAGCTATGTTCCTAGCCTGCCCATATGACGTTAATTGTGTCTAATGTCTGTTAACCTGACATGGAACCTTTGTAAAAGAGCCTGTGCTCAAAGGTACTTTCCAAATTTTCTGAATAAATAAATATCTCAATCAATTGAAAAAGCAGCAGCAAGAGGAAACAAATGCAGAAGCAGCAGCATTTTGCAGGACAAATTCATTTTCTCTGCATGGCACCCCTTTTAGTTCCATGAGGTGGTGGCGCAGCATTTAACATCAGGACTGACACCAGATTTCAGTCTCAATGTTTGTTTTTTTTTTATTTCTTTTTGTTGGCTCAGCTCCTCAGCTGGGGTGTTCCTATGGTGCCCTCTATCCAGTCTCAGCTGGCGGCTCCTGCAGCTGTTGCCATGCCCCGAGCTACTACCTCCTCCCTTCACCCTCTCTAAGGCCACATGACATCCCCAGTTGCAGAAGGCCAAGGGGTCACTTCAGAAGGAGCTTCCTGTGAGTGACAGCTGCAACTCTGAGGCCTTGCCATCATGCTCGGAGGATTTGGCTGATATTTTGTAGCCCACAAGTTCACCTGGCCCCGGCATGCAGTGACACCAAAGACACCTCAGAATGCACTCCCTGCACCGCACATCGGACATCTTCCGAGCCATTCCTTTCTTTTACTCCAAGACTCGGCCTAGCCCCAAGCCACTGCTAGCAGCCAGCACATGTCGGGTAACCCTCCCACCCTCCCAGAAGGAGAAGGAGAGCAGTCTTGAATGCTCAATCCTCCTCCTCCCCTGGCCAACCTCTGGCAACCCGAGCTCATTCCCGAACCCGGTCATCGGTATGTGCAAGATGTGGCTTCCAGCACCTCAACCCTCAGTGCCACCAGTCCAGATTTCAGTCTCAATTTGATGTAACATTTTTGGGAATCAGTTCTGGGCACCAGGCGACAGCCTGTTCTACACTCATAGAACAGAGATTCAGCATGAGATGACTTGTAAACAGTAGACCAAAGACCATGTTTTGGTTGGTGTAGTGGCTTGGGCGCTGTATAACAACATGGTTGAGACCTGATTTCTGTCTGGATTTACTGTAACTTTTTGGGAAATATTTCTGGACTTGTAGGCCCTGCTTGGCACAAGCAGCACTGAGATTCAGGCTGAAATCATTGCTAATCACAGCCCAAAACAGCAATGTAATGTCTGGGTGGTGGTGGGGAGTAGGGGGCACCATAATCACATCCTGACCCAGACCATATTTCTATCTCAATTTTATCCACCATTTCTCCTGTCATATTTCTTGTTTTAGCATGCCTATCCTGCACAGTATGGCAGCAAGAGGCTGTATTAAACTCTGGCCAAAGTGCACATTTTGGACTGGGTCACCCAGGTGGTGGTAGTGGGCACTAAACATCATCATGAATGGAGGGAGGGACACAAAGTTAACATCTGTGGGTGGCAAGGCCTGGGGACATGTGTTGTTAAGCACAAAAACATGTTTATGTTTAACTTCACAGTAAAAGTGCTTCTGTTTCTGTGATTGTTGTGTACGTATTCGGACTGATGCTGCACACAGCCAAAACAATTGAAGCCAACAACATTAGCTTGAACCACATAGCTTTGGGAAAAAGTTTTGTTCATATGAACCCATTACAATATACCTGACATTTGTGGATAGAAGGAGGAGCTATAGAAGGAGTAAGATAAAACAAGAAGAAAGGTACGGTGTATGGGTACAGACTAAAGGACTGACAGTAAGATAGAGTTACACACACACAACAGGGGACACGAAGGCTAAGCACAAGGGTAGGGTACTCAAATGATGGGAAAGAGAGGGATCATAAACATTACATAATAACACAAAACATTGGACACGAAAAAGAAACACGAGGATATAGAAAGAGAACAGCAAAGAACTTTTATTTTTTGGGGTTGTTTTGTTATCTTTTATGGGTATGCAAGAAGGAAGAGTGACAGTAACAAATCAAGGACAGAAAAAGAAAAGAGAAGAAAATGAAGGTGCTGCACTGCCTGCCTCACTTGCAAATTAGTAAGCACATTTTACAATTTTCAGACCATAATTAAATGGTGACGAGAAACAGGTACAGATTCTTCTGACCTGCCACCATCAATCCCCCATGACAAATGTTCCACAAGGAGATCCAACACTTTATGTTGCTCCTTCATTAGTCTTCTGAGTTCCCCCTGACCTCCTGGTGGAACTCATTGAAATCACAGTGGAGGGTGGACACTTCTGCTCATATAGCTGCCAGGTCTTCGTGGCTAACTGGAGGAGCAGCTTGGGCTGCTGCAGGCTGTGTGGGTTCAACACCTCCATGAACCTGGTGCCACTGGTGGATGTGTGGTGAGGTGGATGTAGGTGTTGATGCCGCCTGCTGCTTTCTTCTGCTGCTGTGGTGCCTTCCAGGCTCCATCTGACCACTGGCCCCATCCTCCTGCTGGCCCTCTTCTTCTTGGGCCCCACTTCTTCCTGCTTCCTGCTGTTGCTAACTGGGCTGGCAGTATAGACTAGAGGTTAGAGGAATGAGGTGTGAACGAGGTTGCTGCATCCAGCAGACCAGACCTGAGTTTGATTCTCACAACCTCCCTTGCATACTGTGTGACTCTGAGCAAGTCACTTAACTGCCCAGTGCTCCCAGGTCGACACTGAAAACTGACACTTGTGCCTAGTGGGCCTTATCTGCTTACCAAAGACTAAAAAAAACAAAAATAAAAACTCCTATTGTTTTTGGAGTTACTCTGTAGCATGGTGGTTCTGCAGATGGCTCCTCTGGCCACCAGTTCCAAAATAGCCCCTTTGTTTGCCCCTTCACATGGATCTGCCGCATAGCTTGAGATGAACACTATGCTGTCACTGGTGTTTTGATCAAAGAAACACCATACGACTGACCCATTATGCTAGGGGAGGTGGGTGGGTGCATGCTCCTGCTGAGGGGCAGCATTAGTATCTGGCTGCTGCTGGGGGTGCTGGCCAAATGCTCCTGCTGCTGCTGCTGCTGGGGGGCTATGGGATTCTGCCGCTGGCTGGTGCTGGGGCACATCATCCTCATGGCCACACTTCTGCGGGGGTGGTGGCAATGGGCTCATGCTGCTGCTGCTGGGGAGTGGGGCCACATGTTCCTGTTGGGGCATATGCCTGCTGGAACACCTGCCTGTTAAGGTGAACAGTGAGTGCCTTACTCCCAGTCACCTCACCCTGCTGTTTAGCATCCATCCTTTCTATGTATGAAAAAGAAAAGATTTCTAATAGAATGAGAGCGAGAGGGAGTTACACACACACACACACACACACACACACACACACACACACAGCACACACACACACACACACAACACACACACACATATCAATCTACACTACAGACACCAAACAGAAACTATAAGCAAAGAACAAAACGCAATCTAATATATTCTTTATAAACAAAAATGGTGTAAAAAACACACAAACAATTTAACAGTGGCAACACAGACTAGTAAATGTAACTCCCATACAAATGGGGTTCCTAAAAGTCTTCCAAGAGCTTGACTATTGCTCACAGTCTGGGAGGTGTCCAGTGTTAAGCCATTTTAAATGGTGTTGCTGTAGAGTGCTTTCAAAGCCTCCATGTACTGTCTCTTTAGGGCTGTCTGCTTGCAGTCATAATTAGTTTGCATGGGGACTGTGTGTTTGTATGTCCAAGTCCTGCCCGGTTGCTGCCTAAGTGCTCCATTTCTGCTGTTGCTAAGGGAGCAGAGGGAGCCCAGTTGAAAGATGTAACTAACTGCTGGGAACTATTTAGAACAGTAATGAAAATGTAGTTTGCCAACCTGTTTCTCTTGCAGCATGGACTGTTTCTGTTTTGCTCCACCATTTTGGTCCTGAACTGCTGAATTGGACCAATTGGGTGTGAGGACTCTAAAATGGAGCCTGCTCAAGTGGATCTGTGTAGTGCCAGACTCTGGGAATGTAGTTTGGGCTACTGGAGCCTTTTTGCACCAACAGGGAGGGTGTTGTGATTGACAGCAGAATCAACCCATTGGACTTTTGGGATTCTGGGAAATGCCTCATGCTGTCTGCTGGCAAGCCAGATTCGAGTTGGAAGCTGAAGGAGCAGCATCTCTGAGTGTTTGAGCAGGTGTTGTGGCATAGTTCACGCGGAGAACTGTGGAAGGCTTGATCTCTGGCCTACTGGCCTGATTTCTGCCCTGAGAAGGTGCAGAGGACTTGTGATCGGACTAAATCCGAATTTGTGAGAACAAAGCAAGCTGCTGATGTGGGACCAGGCTTAACCTGTAGAAGACCGAAGATTTAGCTGAACTGCAATCGGCCTGTCAGGACTCTGTGGCCTGGTACAGTAAAAGTGCCTTACATATGAATGTGCTATGTGCTGGATGGGGATCGTGATCTGATTCCTCCATTGCTGTGAACTGTATGATAGTGCAGGAAGCTGCTGCTGCCAGCAAAATATTGGACTGAATCCGTGCTGTCTGATGCAGAGAGGCCCAGCAATGAGGCCTTGTCTCACTACCCTGCTGCACAGAAAGATCCATCGACGAAGGACCAGCCCCTGCTCTTTGCCTGAACAAGACCATGGCGAAGCAAATCACGTGGGTCCTGTCTCTTCTGGCAATCTGGAGATTTCACTCATCATCCTCCTGTGTCCAGCTTGGGTACCGTGAGTAATTATCAGGGTAGCTCCCTGCCACTTTTGTTAAATCAAAGTGTGTCGCCTGATATCTTGTGCTTTTCTTTCCACAAACTCAGCCCTCTGGCTCCAGATTACAAATTGTGTGCTTGCATGGTCTTTTTCAGTCACAGGGCCCCAACCAGCTGCATTGACGGCCTACTCCAGCCAATGGTCCTGGCTAGCCCCTTTCCCTCCTGGGTACCCAGAGAGTGTGACTGAGTTGAACTATTTCTGCATGCACAGTACTGTGATAATTAATGTGTCTAAGCAATTAACCTGATTCTCCTCTTAGTTACAGTCCCCTCAATAAATCAGATCTGGTGTTTTTGAAATCTACCTTGCTTGTAGTGTCAGTATATACTAAGGTATTGCATTGTAGTTGTGTGCCTTGCTTATTTGTACAGGGTCCCCAGAGCCAGCGGAAGGAGCAGTGCTGGGGGTAAGTGCCAAATACAAGTGTATGTACACAGCATATCTGGGGTGTTGGGAAGGTGAATATTTTGTATTGTGTGGGCCACTAGTGGGAAAAGAAGGGTTACAGTGTCCCAGAGGGCTGTGGTCTGCTGGCTTGACAAAACCAACCCTGACCTTTGGTGGAGACACCTGTCACAGAACCTATGCCCCTTAACCTGCTACTAGCCAAGGAGGCAGTGGTAGTAGACCTTGGGGTAGCACCACCCAGGGAGTTACATCTTGGAGGCACCACTGGGATTAGCGTCCTCTACTGGCCACGTGGGAAATTACCCCGATATGTTCAGTTTGGGAGAGTAAATTGAGGAGCTTACTATGCCTAAGCTGAAAATTGCCCCCATAAACTGATGGTGCACCAAATGATGGGGTGGAGGAAGCTGAGGGATAGACCCCTCAAAAGGCTATTCTGTTATTGGATGCCCCATTAAGGACCAGTAATACTGATATTGTGCCCACTCTGGAGCTGGTTAAGGGCATGGGCAAGGTAGAGTAAGGGGTGAGATGCAGATTTATTGAACAAACTATGATAGTACTGCTCATGTAGCTCCAAAATAGATCCTGAGAAGGTACCCCTGTTATTTTGTTTGAAGGTGCCCAGAAGGGTGGAGGGTCATTCATTTACATAGTGGTCCCTCCACTCTGGGTGGGTCCCCAGTATAGATGAGTTTAAGAAAAACTGTTCAAATTGTTAGCATCTGAAGAGAGAACTGCTCAAGAGCTTGTAAAAGTGCTAGACCTGTCAGACAACCACCGCCCTGCATTCCTCAGCCACATCCCAGTGTCCCCAAGAGCTCCCAGTAGCTACCTCCCCATCATAATTCCCCGATACAACTGGACTGCTATTGAAAGCTCAACTTTCGCAGGCACCGTCCCAGTGCTCATGCGGGGAGGATAATCTAGAAACATGGATGAACTATGCCACCCCTTTAGTGCAGGAATGGCAATGTTCAGAGGGGAAAAGAGGAAATGACTAATGAAAGAGTTTGAGAGGCCCTACACTGAAGGCCATCCATTTTCTGCTAGAGACCAGTCCAGAGGCTACTGCAGCTGAATACCTCTCGGCACTGGAGGAGTGTTTGGCATTACTGAATCGGGAGACAACTTGTTATGGAAGTTCAAGTCAGCTAATCAGTGGAAAATGAGAAGTTGTCCGCTTTTGTTACTAGGATTGAGAGGGCTCTGCAGAGAACCTATAGGAAAGGAGGAGTGCCTGCAAAAGAACTAAACTGGGTCAGACTGAACCACATCCTGAAGTCAGCTAGATTTTCTAGTGTAATGATATTGAAGCTCAAGCTGCAAGATAGGAGGGCAACCCTCCTGAATTCTGCCACCTGTTGAAAGAAATTTGTGCAATTGAGACTGATGAGGAGGGCTGGGAGCCTATGCTGGGGTTCTGAACACTTGCCAGACTCGGAGAGGAGTGATTCAGATGAGACCCAGCAGTTGAGAGAATTGATTTAAGAGTGGCTGGCACCCCAGAGATCAAAAGTAGAGTGGGAGTGCATGTTGTTTCTTCCGATACTTGAACTGAGGGTAAATTAATGGTGGAGATGCAACAGTTGAAAGCCATGGTGGGGGAACTACGATGGGTTGCACAAACCCCCAACCATAGTGGAGGTTCAGAAGTTCAGGAAGATAGGTCCCAAGTCCAGGAAGGGCCTCGAGGTGCCTCTGAGGTACCCCAGCAGAGAAAGGACCCCCACCATTCAAAGACTCTAATGAACTCAAGTTTTCTATCACTGTGGGGGATGGGCACATCCAGTCTGCCTGTCGCTCGCCAGAGAATTTGAGGAGTGTTACTGCTAGGTTGATAGCCTGGCATTGGCAGAACAATACCTGCCACCAGGGGAGCTGTTTGAAAAAGTTATGCTACAAAGGCCAAGGCTAGATCGACACCAATGTCAGTGCTGCCAAGTGGTCGAAATGGTGGGCCCTCCATGGAGATGACTGTGAAAGTAAATGGAGTGTCTACTAGGGCTGTGCTGAATAGTGGCTCTCAAGCAACCATCATGTTCCAAGACTGGTACAAGAAGCATTTGCCTGATGTGCCTTACAGCCTTTGGAAGGACTGCATGTCTGGGGTTAAATGAAAAGTCATACCCTATTCTGGATACATTCGAATTTGGTTGTCTTTCACCACCTCAGTAGCTGGAGTGGAGGAGCAAGTGGAGACCTTGGCCTTAGTGTGTCCCCTACTGGATTGTATGATGGGTCCCATTACTAATTGGGACAAATGCTCATATGTTTGGGAGGTTGGCTAACTATGCTATGAGAGACAGGGTAGTGGACTGGTAGAGTTTCAGGGTTCCTGCCTTGATCAAGAAGGCTTATGAGTCACAGAAGAATGCCGAAGAAGAGGAACCATTTGGGGTCATATGGAAGAAGGATCCTGAGTCCATGATCCTGACGCCAAATGCTCAGTGTATCTACAAGGAGAAGTTGGATTAAGAAAGGATGTTAAGAATAAGATACTCATGCTAGATGCACCAGGAGATGGAAAATTGCTGGAAGGATTGCTGGTTAGCCAGTATCTTACCCACTCGGGCTCATGCCTATGCCTCGATGGGTGATGGTCCAGGTTCACAATGTGTCTGACAGAGAGAGTCAGGTGAATAGAGACTGCACCCTGGCTATTGTGCACTGTGCAGACACTGCAGTGTTACCCAGTAACAAGTACTCAGGGAGAATGACAGAGTGATGCCCGACTTGTTTGATTTGGTGACTCCTCACTGCCAGCAGAATGGAAGATGAGAATCAGTGAGAAACCTGCCCAGAGAGACCAGGTGTTTGCACTAAAGAAATGGGATATGGGATGTGTGCAAGGAGCTAAGCATCATATCTGGCTGCATGATGAGCAGCCATTCCATGAGAGGTCTCGACACCTGGCACCTGCTTATATAGATGATGTGAGACGGCACCTACAAGAGATGCTTGGGTTGGTGTGATACAAGAATCCAGAAGCCCTTATGCTTCACCTTCTGTAGTAGTGAGAAAGAAGAATGGAACAGTATGAATATGTAGGGATTATCGGACCTCAACAGGCGGATCATCCCTGATCAATACACCATGCCCCAAATTCAGGATGCCTTAGACTGTTTGAATGGTAGCAAGTGGTTCTCAGTGTTGGATCTTCACAGTGGGTACTACAGAACCCGTGGCCCCATAAGACTGTGAGAAGACAGCTTTATATGTCCACTTGGGTTCCTATGAATTTATGAGGATGCCTCAAGGTATCTAGGTACCCCAGCCACTTTTCAATGGTTGATGAAGCATGCAGTGGGGACATGAACTTATTGGAGTGCCTAGTATATCTAGATGATGTTACAGTGTTTGGGATTTTCTTTTGAAGAACATGAAAGCAGACTTTTAAAGTGTTGGACCACCTGGAAGATTTTGGCCTCAAATTATCCATCGACAAATTTCAGTTCTTTCAGACATCAGTAAAATAAATTAGGGCACATAGTGTCCACCGAGGGATAGAGACTGATCCTAGCAAAGTTGAGGCCTTGACCACCTGGCTCCAGCCCTGCAATCTAAAAGAATTACAAAGATTTCTAGGATTCTGTGGTTATTACTGATGGTTCATTAAGGACTATTGAAGGGATTCACCCACTTCTGAATCTTACCCAAGGTTACCCTCCACACCAAAAAATACAAGAGTAGCCTCCACTGAAGCCAAGAGAGTGTATTTCCATCCAAATGAGTCTTTTGGGCTATGATGGATGCCTGATTGTGAAGCTGCTTTTCATGAAATCATATACCAACTCACTCATGCTCCTGTCCTTGCCTATGCTGATCCTGCAAAACCCTATGTATTACATACTGGCAAGGCCCCTACTTTTCTGTCAGACATTGGGACCAAGTTCTGCAGTTAGTCTACCATTTGCAGCAGAACTCTGTGGCAGTGGTTTGTAATTTCTGCAGAAGTTCTGCAGCACCAACGAACTACCACATCACAGTGTCAGCTTGTCATCCTGACTTCATTTTCATGGCAGTGGTTATAGCAATCAGGATGGGAGTAAACACAGTATTACTAGTTCAAAATAACAGACATGGAAATAATGTTATGCCTAAAAAGCAAAAAAAATTCTATCCCTTAAGGTCCTAGTCTATTGCATAAATAAATATACAAGGAGACCTTATGTGATAAATAAGATATTTCTACTGTATACTTATGCTATCTATACCACTCACAAGGTCCCCACTGCATAGCATTTATGTATTTATATGAGCTGTCTGCACCACTCATGAGGTCCCACTGTGTATAACAAATATTTATATGCAATCTGGGGCATACATACAAATATATGTGTGTATATCGTGAGAGAGATATTATGTGTGTGTATATATCTATATCTATTTAAATTTCCATGAAATTGTATCCTCATTCATACAGGTCCCTTTGAAATGGCATAAACAGAATAAAGGAGATATTGCAAACTCATTTTTCATGCCAACCTGCTTCTCCTGACACACTATATAACGCCATCAGACCATGATACGCATGTGAACCCATTGTGAGATAAATCTCGAGCCCATCACCATGTGTCCCTGTGTGACAGAACACTGTGCCATACTTCCCCAGGCTCAGAGCAGTGATGTATTCCCCAATCCTTGTGCAACCCAGCCAGCTTCCAGAGCTCATCTCTGAACCTGAGTTGCCAGCAGGGAAAACAACATGCTACCCTCTGGCTCAAGAACTAGCCCTGTACACATTTCTCCATAACTTTTAGCTGATTCTATCAACCAGTGACAATATGTAATCAATAACCCTGGCAAAATGTGTACTGCACAATTATTTGTTTAACAGGTCTGTTCTTTCAATAGGTCTGCTACATTATTATATCCATTTTCTGGGCATAATTACTTTATTTTTCTTAAAAATGACAGGTTAATTCATTTACCAGTTATTCATTTCAGATGCCATTTCCATATCTTAAAGGCAAAAATAAGTTTGTACAAAGTAAGATATGGACTTAACAGGTCTATGCTACTGTCAAGGTTTTGTTTGATTGGCCCTAGTGTAATAATTTAAGTCTGAAAACTGTATTAGGCTGCTGGCAGGCTGAACAAATATCACTGTGCCTGATGTGTTGTGCCACTGCCTCTGGCAGAGGGAGTTGTGGTAGATAAGGAATATTCATGTCTATGGAAGAATGCAGCCATTTAATTAGCTAATGTATGATGTTATAGCATTAATAACATCACATTCTGAGCATGGAGGGTTTTGAATATAAAAGAGGGAAGGAACCAGGTTCTATGGATAAATGGAAATATTAATAAAGGATCACCAAAACAGTGAATTCTGCAGCACTGCAGACGTTCTGCAATGAATTACAAGTTCTGCACAAAATTCTGTGCCTGCAGAATTCTAGGGACCTTGCATACTGATGCTAGCCTACAAGGCTTGGGGGCGTGTTATAGCAAAAGCCGAGAATGGCCTGAGACCAGTGGCCTTTGCCAACAGAAGTCTGACCCCATCTGAAAAAAAACTATCCTGTGCATAAATTGGAGTTCCTGGCATTGAAGTGGGCCATTATTGACCAATTCCATGAATACTTGTATTGGCCAAATACTGGTAAAGAAAAATAATAATCCTTTGACTTATGTGCAGACTTCAGCTCAAATTGGATGCCACCGCCATAGGTGACTTTCTGTGTTGTTTACCTATGATTACGCTGTTGAATACAGAGCAGGCCTGAATCACATAGATGCTGATGCCCTCTCCCGGAGGCCTGTTTCCAGAAGTGATTGGGTCAGACTGTCAGAACCTGATATTTGAGCACTATGTCAGAAGTTTGACAAAGTGAACAAATGTCCACGGATGCAGTGGACTGTCTAGTAGATTGCTTGGGGCCCTCTGACAATTGTATACCTGCTGCTTACTGCACTTTTCTGCATTAGATATTAGTGCACTGCCTCAGCTTGATAATGACAACCTCCAGCAGGCTCAGTCCCGAGATCCCATGATCAGATCAGCCTTGAAGCCCTCTACACAGGAAAGATGTGTCCAAGTTAGCTTCTTTGATTTGAGAACTGCATTATTATATAAAGAAGGCCCTAAACTGAAACTGATTAACCACTTGCTGTATGGAGAAACAGTAGACAGAAGGGGACAAGTAGACAAGCAACAACTGTTTTTTCCACCGCTTTCAGAGACTTGGTGCTGAGGTCCCTACACAACCACATGGGGCATCTTGGTATAGACCCTACCCTTGACCTAGTGCAGTCTAGATTCTACTGGCCTAAGATGAGGGCTGATGTTGAGTATCATATATGGACTTGCAGTCGCTGCCTGCAGAGAAAGGCCTTGCCCCAAAGGGCTGCCCCTTGTCAACATCACCACCAGCGCCCTCATGGAGTTGATTTATATTGACTTTCTGAGTTTGGAGCCTGATCACTGAAATATTAGTAATGTGCTGGTGGTCACTGACCATTTCTGAGGTATGCCCAAGCATTCCCACAAGGACCAGAAAGCATCCACGCAGCCAAGGTAATGGTAGAGAATTTCTTTGTCACTATGAGACCCCCAGAGAATGTATTCGATCAAGGCCAACATTTTGAGAGCGATTAATCAAGAAGATGCTCTCTCTGTGGGGAGTGCGAAATCCAGAACCACCCTTGACCGCACCCTGCTTGACATGCTAGGCACTCTTCACCCAAAGACAAGCCCAGATGGAGCAAGCAAATTAGCACCTTGGTACATGCTTACAACTGCACCAGAAATAATGACACCAGGTTCTTTTTCTACTGTCTTATGTTTGCAAGAGATGCTTGGCTGCCAGTGGATGTTTGTTTCGGGCTTTCTCCTGATGGAGTCCGAGCTGAGAATTACTTGCAGTACGTGCAAAAGTTAAAAGTTCAATTAAACCATGCATACAACTAGCTCAGACCATGGCTGCAAAGAGAAATGTGGCTAATAAAGAAAGATATGATAAAAGGTGAAGGCCCAAGAGCTCCAGGAGGGGGATCGTGTATTGTTAAGAAACCTGGGACTGCATGGCAAACACAAAATTGCTGACAGGTGGCACCATCTCTCTTACATAGTGGGAAAATTAAATGACTTACCAGTATATAAAGTGCGGCCTGAGAACAACTCAAAGGATGTCAGAACAATGCACCATAACCATTTGTTGTCCATTGGACAAATAATGATTGAATCTGAGCCCTCAGAAATTGATCCCCGGGACGGTGACAAAGGGCTGCTGCAAGACAGACAGACAAAGCCTGCTCCTGTAGTTTCTGATTTAAGGTTTCTCCACAGCAAACCCCAACTGAAAGTGACTGTCAGCCTACTTCAGATGAAAGTGAGTGCAACTATAGTTATTATCCTTCCTATGAACTGAGTCAGTTGTTCCAAAGTAACCCTCTGGTCAAATATGGGATGAAGCTGGGCCTTCTGGACTGCCTAACTCCCCAGCTTTATCCATGGAGCCAATACTCCCTGAGAGTGGAGTGCAGAGTGTCACGCCTGAGGATATTGAGTCACTTCATAGGGTGGAACTGTTTAAATTGCCTGAGGAAGAAAACGGAGGAGCCAAGACTGACTGGTGACTTACCAGAGCAGGAAGAGTACCTTGAGTGCAGTGATAGTTCCCTTCCAGTGCCAGAGTGTCTTTCAAGTGAGTTGAGTGCTGTGGAGCCAGAATCTGCAGATCCAGGGGCTGACACTGCCTCAAGTCCAGACTTTTCTGCCCAGAAAGAGACTCCTTTACAAGTAAGGAGAGTGCAGAGAGTAAAGCTAAAGGTACAGAGACTGTAACTGTTCCCTCAGGAAAACTGGTCGAGCTGTAAAACCAGTAGCGCCCTCAGCTATGATTCCTTGGGAGGCCTGTGGATTTGCCTCTCAATGTGGTCCATAAAGGAGTGTATGTGTCACAGAGCTCACTGCCCAAACTGAGCATAAGTGCAAATTCCCATTCAATTGTCCTGACCTCCATGTATGGTGCCCTGTCCCATCTAGCCCCAAGGTAACTGATAGGAAAGGCCCCCCTCTCCAGGTTTCATGTGCAGGAAGTAATAACCTAATTTCAAACTGCAATGTATGTATAATGCTGTGTAAAAAGTAGTAAACTGTGAAAAACAGGACATGTGTATGTAACAAAGGATTAATATGTTGACTACTGCTTAAAAGATATAAATCTGATATGCTAGTGTCACAGGCGTGATATGATGATTTGCATTAGAGTTATTGTAAGGGTACCTACTTGACATGGACACCTAGTTTTCCAGGCCAAGAAGGTGTAACCTCATACAAATGAGGGTTCCCAAAAGTCTTCCAAAAGCTTGACTATTGCTCACAGTCTGGGAGGTGTCTGCGTTAAGCCATTTTAAATGGTGTTGCCGTGAGTGCTTTCAAAGCCTACATGTACTGTCTCTTTAGGGCTGCCTGCTTGCAGTCATAATTAGTTTGCATGGGGACTGTGTGTTTGTATGCCCGAGTCCCGCCGGGTTGCTGCCTAAGTCCTCCATTTTTTCTGTCGCTAAGTGAGCAGAGGGAGCCCAGTTGAAAGATGTAACTAATTGCTGGGAACTATTTAGAGCAGTAATGAAAATGTAGTCTGCCTAACCCATTTCTCTTGCAGCATGGACTGTTTCTGTTTTGCTCCACCATTTTGGTCCTGAACTGGTGAATCGGACCAATTGGGTGTGAGGACTCAAAATGGAGCCTGCTCAAGTGGATCTGTGTGGTGCCAGACTCTGGGAAATGTAGTTTGGACTACTGGCACCTTTTTGCACCAACAGGGGAGGTGTTGTGATTGACAGCAGAACCGACCCATTGGACTTTGGGATTCTGGGAAATGCCTCATGCTGTCTGCTGGCAAGCCAGATTCGAGTTGGAAGCTGAAAGATCAGCATCTCTGAGTGTTCGGAGCGTTGTGGCATAGTTCACGGGAGAACTGTGGAAGGCCTGATCTCTGGCCTACTAGCCTGATTTCTGCCCTGAGAAGGTGCGGAGGACTTGTGATCGGACTAAATCCAAATTTGTGAGAACAAAGCAAGCTGCTGATGTGGGACCAGGCTTACCTGTAGAAGACCAAGATTTAGCTGAACTGCAATCGGCCTGTCAGGACTCTGTGGCCTGGTACAGTAAAAGTGCCTTACATATGAATGTGCTATGTGCTGGATGGGGATCGTGATCTGATTCCCCCATTGCTGTGAACTGTATGATAGTGCAGGAAGCTGATGCCCAGCAAAATATTGGACTGAATCGTGCTGTCTGATGCAGAGAGGCCTAGCAATGAGGGCCTTGTCTCACTACCCTGCTGCAGAAAAGATCCATCGACGAAGGACCAGCCCTGCTCTTTGCCTGAACAAGACCAGCAGCGAAGCAAATCACGTGGGTCCTGTCTCTTCTGGCAATCTGGAGATTTCACTCATCATCCCTCCTGTGTCCAGCTTGGGTACCGTGAGTAATTATCAGGGTAGCTCCCTGCAACTTTTGTTTAATCAAAGTGTGTCATCTGATTGTCTTGTGCTTTTCTTTCCACAAACTCAGCCCTCTGGCTCCAGATTACAAATTGTGTGCTTGGATGGTCTTTTTCAGTCACAGGGCCCCAACCAGCTGCATCACCAGCCTACTCCAGCCAATGGTCCTGGCTAGCCCCTTTCCCCATCCTGGGTACCCAGAGTGGACTGAGTTGAACTATTTCTACATGCACAGTACTGTGATAATTAATGTGTCTAAGCCAATTAACCTGATTCTCCCCTCCTTGTTACAGTCCCTCAACAAATCAGATCTGGTGTTTTTGAAATCTACCTTGCTTGTAGTGTCAGTATATACTAAGGTATTGCATTGTAGTTGTGTGCCTTGCTTATTGTACAGGGTCCCAGAGCCAGCGGAGGAGCAGTGCTGGGGGTGCTAAATACAAGTGTATGTACACAGCATATCTGGGGTGTTGGGAAGGTGAATATTTTGTATTGTGTGGGCCACTAGTGGGAAAAAGGAGGCTCACAGTGTCCCAGAGGGCTGTGGCCTGGTTAGCTAGAAACCAACCCTGACCATTGGGTGGGCACCCATCACAGAACCTAGGCCCCTTAACCTGCTACTAGCCAAGCAGGCAGGAAGAGTAGCTCTTGGGGTAGCGCCACCTAGGGGTTACATAAAGATTTTAAAGTCTCTGCTACTGGCTGCCTGATTCTCCTCTCCAAGTCTCCAGCTACACAGAAAGGAAATGAATCACTCACTTCCTGCGTGTATACAGTCACCTAATGTGACCTGCAGAAGTAAGTCATTGGAAAGCCCAATTTCACCTGATTTTGCTGATTTATTAATAGTAACGCATGGAGAAATTTACCAGCCGAAATTTCAATTATGTTCATAATTATGTGAAATAGTTTCACACAGCGAAATTAGGATTCGCTGTTTCACTACTAGGCATCTCCCCATGTTAATCATATTAAGGAAACATTCCAGGATCAGTGATGCCTGTATTACATAGCAATGCCTTTAACCCAATGTGTATACTGGGTAGTGCACAGGCTCCTAAAGAGTGAGGGATGCAGAATGAGTTTATATACTGTGGGAGATTGAATCTGGCTGTGGAACACTGACCCTGAATGTCTCAAGATTGCACTTATGTAGGGATATTTGGGTGAAGCGTGTTTCCTTTCAGCCTACATTTATTGCAGACAAGTAGGGGCCATCAATGCACCCTCTGGACCTGTCAGGAAAAAGAGAAGGGGTTCCAGGGATTAGTGTTGGAAGAGTTTAGATTATCCTGTGTGCCTTATGCATTCAGGAAGTTAGTAGCCCTTGGGAATCATGCAGTACTGTGGTGTGGTACTTTCCCAAGCTGCTCCTGTATTTCTATTCTTTCCTCTAGTGGCTACCAGGACCCTTTCATAGTTGGCTGCTTTGCCAAGCTCATTCAACCATTCTTGAGTTGGGGAGGGTCTGCTGTTTCCACTGCCTTAGTATGATCCTCTCAGCCATGATGAGGCATTGGCTATCAAAGGGTGGTGGCATTTTCACCCTTTGGCACTCCATTCCTCCTGGTCTTTGGGGATGCCTAGCATTACCCAAATCTTATCGGTGGTGAAACATCCAGAGGCTACTTCCATACAGGTTCACTGTACCTCGTCCCAATATTGGGATGGTTCTGACAAAAGTGCAATAAGTGTGAAGGGATCCTCTTGTTTCTGGTCTCTCCAGCATTCCTCCTTTGCAGGTAGACGCACCTGTGGAGGGCTGCTGGGGTCCTGTGCCATCTCAGGAGAATTTTCTGCTGTGTGAATTTATTTTTAATGTCCAAAAACTCATATTCAGGACCATCCAGCAGTGCTCCCACATAGGTGGAAGGATAAATGTCTGTATTCTCTTTCCACTGTTCCCAGTGGATTCCACCAGGTCTGGGCCTAGGGTGAGTTTCAAATGGTGAGATTCACCTCCTTATAAGGCCAGAAGACTGAGGGTTGAGCAGCCCATCCAGTGGATGATCAGCTGGGCTTTCGAGGAGGGGCCAAGAGTGTTGACCAGTGCGTGTCACAGCTGTACAGGAGATACTTCCAATGGTGGTAGTGTGGGAGCTCATACTTGAGCCTTAGCTGTTGAATGACTGTAACACACCAAAACCTTCATCCAGGATATGGTGTAGGTTCCTGGTGCTTTCTTAGCCCAGTCTTTCCAGTCGACTGGGGTGCCACCAATCTTTAGGTGTTGATTCTTCCAGAGGGAAGGTCTTTGTTTTCTGTGGCTGCCAGTCTGACATTTTGGCAATTTGTTGCCAGTTGCTAGTGCATTTTTGACAATCGGGTGGGCTGTGCACCTTGCAGGTGTGATGAAGCAAATGGAGGTCAGTATAGGGTCTCAAGGATGCTTTCTACAGATCATCCATGCTAGGTTATACTGAGTTGGCTGAAATTGCAACCTTTGCGAGCTGGTGGACCGTTTGTGCCAGCCACTTGAGGCAGTAGCCAGGAGGTAGAAACCCCTTTGGCCACTGTACTCCTCAACATTTTATGACTGAGGTGTCTAGGTGTGCTCCTCCAGAAAAGTTGAGCATGTCATTATGGAGTGTAGATGTGTTTCAGGGTAATGGATATGTGTATGTTGTCCAGAATGTATTTCACCCTGGGGTGGCTATCATTTTATATGCATGGACCCTGCCCAATAAAGATAGGTGCAAGTGACTCCATCTGGTGAGGTCCTTGGATAACTCCTCTTGTAACAGAGATATGTTTAGGTGATCTAGTTTTGATAATTCCCATGTGAAATTGATTCCCAGGAACTTGATAGATTCTTGGGCTATGGCCATCCCCATAGGTACCAAAGTATCTCTGTCAATGAGGGGTGTGATGGGAGGATCATTGATTTAGTTATGTTTATTTTATACCAGATAGCTTTCCATGCTCCTTTAGCAGTGTAACTAGTTGAGGGTGGAGGTTTCTGGCTGTGTGAGGGTCAGCATGATGTCATCCACATACGCCATGACTTTGTTTCTCCTCCCATGTGAATTACTTGAATCTGTGGTGGTGCAAATTGCCTGTAGTAAGTGTTTCAGAGTGAGAATAAATAGTATAGCAGAGAGGGCACCCTTGTCTTGTCTCTCTTCCTAAGGAAAGTCTCTGATGGGAAATTATTAGTGATTACTCGCTACCACGCATCACTGTATGGAACTGATACCAGTGTCTCATATTCGCCCCAGACCGATAGTTTCCAATGTGTGAAAATGAAGCTCCATTCGACCCTGTCAAAGGCCTTCTCTGTGTGTAGCGAGAGCAGGATTAACTTGGTATTAAGGTGGGAGGCTTGCCAAGTGAGGCTAAGAGTCACCTTGCATGTTCGTGAGTCTTTGTCTGCCCGGTACAAATCCCACCTGATCTGTGTCTACCAGCTCTTCTACAATCTTCTTCAATCTAGCTGTCAGGGTTTTGGCTAGAATATTGCAGTCAACTGGTATGAGGGAGATCAGCATATGGCTATGTCATAGTTGTGGGTCTTTCCCTGGTTTGGAGAGAAGGTAAATCTGGACCGCTATCATGGATGTCGGTAGAGATCCCTTCTCATTCGCTTTGAAGAGTATTTCTACTGGTGTTGGGAGAAGCAGGTCTTTAAATATATGGTGGAACTGCACACATCCACGCCTGGGGATTTACCTTTGACATAGACACCAGTATATTTGACAGCTCCTGCATGTCCTCCCTGAAGAGGAAACCTCCGAGGTGTAGAGTTGTGTGTAGAAGCTCTGGAAAGCCTGTTTATCTCTCCCCATCTGAGATTATCTCCCAGAGGCAGTTGGATGGAGTTGATTCTTCTCTTTGTTCTCTTCTTCTTTTCAGTTAGTGAGCCAACAGTCTCCTGGGCTTCTCGACTGCCTCCCAGAATGCCTGCCTCATTCTAAATAATGCAAACTCTGCTTTCTGATGCAGGTGTATGTTTAGATTATATTTTATCCCAATGATCAGTGCCCTTAGTGTCTTGTTGCTGTAGCCTGTGTCTCTGTATTCCATTTCCAGTTCTCATAGCCTACCCTCTTGTTCCTTAAAATCTTTCTTTGCCAATTTAAGTTTGGTGCTGTCGCTATGCACCTCCCCTACGAAGGCCTTGAGTGCATCCCACCTAGTTGCATCGGATATGTCTCCAAGCTTGTTGAGGCACAGAACTCTTGAATTTCTCTGCAGAGTTGCCCACAGAATTCCTGGTCTCTCAGGAGGGAGGTGTTGAGTCTCAGGAGGCATGCTTCTGCATGTGAGAGGGAACCATGTAAATGTTATGGGGCTGTGGTCTGAAATGATGGTGGCTCCATGCTAGCATCTATGGTGTCTCACAACCAGGCCATTGGGGAAAACCAAATGTTGATCCTAGAGTATATGTCATGGGGGAGGAGTTGAAGGTGTATTCCTCTCCATGGGGTGTATCAGCCTCCAGATATCCACCGCACCAGATTCCTCTGCCAGGTCCATGATGACTTGCCCTTCACGGTCAGGCTTTTGGTGGGGGGTACTCCTGTCTAGAAAGCCATCTGGGGTGAGATTCATGTCTCCTCCAATCAGCACTTATCCCTTGCCCACCTCTGCCAGCTGTTGTGAGAGTGAAGTGAAGATGGGTGGTTTGTGTTGGTTTGGGCCATAGACGCAACACAGTGTAGTGTCTATCCCTGTGACTATCAGAGAATGCCCTACCTTGTCAGCATAAGTGTTATAGTCCTGAAAGGGCATGACCTTGTGGATCAGAATTGCACCCCCTTCTTATTATAGGAACAATTGAAAACTTAACCCACCCAGTCTGTCTTTAGCTTGCCTGCTTCCAGTTTGGAGTAAGTGGGTCTCCTGTAGAAAGCCTACCTTGGGCTAGTCGCCAGGGTGGTCTAGAATCTTTCTTCACTTGGCTGGTGAATTTATCCCTTAACATTCCAGGAGGTAAATTTCAGTGTATTGTTTGCCATTATAAGAGATGCAGCGAATTTCAAATTGCTGGCTAAATGAACACTCCGGTTCTTGGAGTGGGCAATGCAAAGTGCTCACTTCACCTTGTCATTACCATCATGTTGGCATAATGAGAATCGCTAAGTAAGGCGAAGTCATTGTTTTTAATGGACTTCCGTTCTTCATATGATTCTAAGTGATCCACTTGGTGTTTCAGGCTTGGCAGCCCCCACAGATCTCATGGCCTACAGTACTGTAAGTCACATGCTCTCTAGCCAGGCAGGAAGGAAGTGAGTCACACAGACAGTTTCACTTTCTCCTGTGCAGACTGAGAGAGAGGTGTGTGTGTACTAGAGAGAGAGGTGTTTTTTTGATTGCAGAGGAGTTAAATTTGATACTTAATCCAACAGTTTTTTAAAAGCTACATTTTTGTCTTTTCTGTACTGTTTTTTACTTAATTTGTTCTTTCTGTAAATTTTATTTTTCTTACCTACTTAGTTGTTTGTCTGTGTGTGTGTGACTGTGTGTGTGTTGTGCTTGTGTCGTGAGATGGAGCAGGGTGAAGGAATGTCTGGGGCAGGGCAGCTCTGGGAGAGCATGGTCTTATGTGTTGTTGTACAGTGTGCATGCGTTGCTGGGCATGGGTGCCCATTTGTGTTGGACTGCTCTAAACTTATGAGTATCCAACCCACGGAAGCAGGACAAGCACCGCCTCCTGACTCTGAGGCAGTTCAACCACCACCACCACCACCAAGTCCAGCACACACGGTCCTTTGGAGCAGGATGTGCCTGTTCCCCAGGCACAGGTGTGGATCCCACCATTAAAACTGTTGAGCAGTGTGAGCAGCCTACTGCCAGTTCATCTGGCCTCCCCTGCCTGTGCCTGGTCCTCTCCGCTCCTCCATTGTTTGGCAGTTTTTGACTGTGCTTGGGGGACAGCAGTGTGATTAAGTGTCGCCTATGTGCGGTGGAGGTGTGCCGTGGCCTCTGGGGAGTCACCTGGGGACTAAGGGCCAGCGCACCCCATATGCTTAATCACCACCAGTTGGAGCGGCAGGCTGCCACAGAATGGACAACGTCTGCACCTACTGGCCATTCCGTGGCAGAGGTGCCGCTGTGAATAGTGGGCATGGCATCCCTAAGAAGAGGAGGGCCACAGCAGCACCTGTTGCTCCACCAGCACCCCCACCACCACCACCACCATGAGCAGGTCAGCGTGTCGAAGAGTGGACACCAGAGAAGTGCGTAACACTGTCTGACTTGGCAGTTCTCTGTAGTGCTGTTGAGGAGAACAGTGAGAGGATGAGTGCTGTGGAGCAGTAGCTGGATGACATAGAGGGACATCAGCTTCAAATTATGTCCATGCTGGAACTGCTGCTGGATCACCATAGGATCCCACATTAGTTTTGTTTCCTCACACCATGTTCCCCCACCTTCCTTGCTGTGCCATAAAATGTATTCCTCCACCATCCCTGACCCTTGTATGTAATTATGCCCTTTTTGTTGTCTTCAGTATGCATTACACTTTGTATTCTGGGGCCCCTTCCTTCTGTTAAGTGTATGTGTGTTTTGTGTATGTGTGCTGTTTTGGTGCCTCCTTTTTCTGCATCCCAAAAGGCATCTGTCTTGTGTCCAGAAAACTGACAAGTGGTAACACAGTGAAATGAGTCTGTTTCAGCACATACAAAGTACCCCAGAATTTATGGCACACTCAGTCATGAGCACAACAGTGGCACAGAGTCCCCAGATTTTTCTGCAGGCCCAGAATGCATCCTCCTTGTGTCCAGAAAATGGACAAGTGGTAACACAGTGAAATGAGACTGTTTCAGCACATACAAAGTCCCCAGAATTTATAGGCGCACTCAGTCATGCGCACAACAGTGGCACAGAGTCCACCGATTTTTCTGCAGGCCCAGAATGCATCCTCCATGTGTCCAGAAAATTGACAAGTGGTAACACAGTGAAATGAGACTGTTTCAGCACATACAAAGTCCCCAGAATTTATGGCACACTCAGTCATCGCACAACAGTGGCACAGAGTCCCCAGATTTTTTCTGCAGGCCCAGAATGCATCCTCCTTGTGTGCAGAGAAGTGAAAAGTGTTCATCTCAACTGGATTGGAAGGTGCCCTTTGGATGTACAGTAACAGTAGCCTTGGTGAGTAGATATATATATATATATTATGGTAGCACGGTAGTGCTACCATAGTTAGGGTTGAGGAGCCATTTACATGTTAAACCTATAATTTAGCACCTTAGTAACTTTGCAACCGTTTGACAGATTTGTCTGAAATTTGGAACACATGATCAAGACCCATATGCCTTGGGAGCTGCCAAGTTTCGTACCAGTCAGATATATGGCTGTGGAGCTATTAGCGTGATCTGCACAAGCGTTACGCTTTTGAAATTCTCGGTCGTGCCTACAGGTCGCACGGTTTCTTGCGACCAGTCTGAAATCTTCAGGAAACATGCGGCAGAGGTCCCAATATGCCTTTCAAAGATTTTGTGAAAAAATATTAGACGGTTCAAAAGTTATTCAAAACAAGTTCCCATTATAAGTCAATGGGAAAAGTTAGCAAAAGTTTGATAGTGTTGCAAATGCAGTTTTACTTTCACAAATGGCCCTTTTACTGTCGCAAATCAACCATTTTGTTTTGAGTTGGTGATCAGAACAATGCTTGGCATTTAAATTTGGGACCATCTAGCAACCAAATTCTTTTGTATTCACCTAGTCAGACCCTGAGGATGCTAGCCATGCCTTTATTTTGGGGTAAAACACCCTAGAAATATGTTTTCACCTTTCTGGAAAAGTACTTTTGCAAAGTACTTTAGCACTTGCGACACTGTCAAATTAATAAGCTTTACATGAAGTGCAACAGTACTTTTCTAGGCTGTAGAGCATGACTGCAATTCTTTGGCACCCGCTGCAAAAGAACAGTTTGGTGTTTTGGGCTGAAATTTGGAAGAACTAGCCGACATCTCACAGATGTGCCTTTCAGTATTTTGTTGAAAAAATATTACACAATGGCAAAGTTACAGCACTCCAAATTTGACACTTTTTCCCATAGGATAACATTACGGCATCCAACGCATTGCAGCAATCCTTTGGCACCTGCTGCAAAATAACGGTCTGGTCTTTTGGGCTGAAATTTGGCAGGAAGACAGCCAACATCCCACAGATGTACCTTTTAGTAGTTTGGTGAAAAAATATTACAGGAGCCAAAGTTATGGCACTCTGAACTTCTCTTTTTTCCCCATAGGATAACATTACGGGCATTCGCCGCATTTCAGGGCCCGTATCTAGGAAATGGTGCGAGATACAGACTTTTCATCAGTACAAAACTAGCCAGGAAAGTCATAAATCATATGCCTTTTAAATTTTTTTCCACGTCACACGGTTCCTGAGATATAAACAATTTAGTATTCCAACTCCTCATTTTCTGCTCCGAGACCCATTATTATGCATACATTCTTTGTACTGCTGTCTTTCTCTATAAAGCTTTTGGGAAAACCAGCCTGTGCACTTCCATTACTGTTACCGTTGCTCTTTCTGCTTGCGGTTCTGTACCCGTTTCACTTACCATTCACGTCTACACCACCATGTGCGTTATCCTTTGCATTTTCATTTGCCTATGCCTCGTTATTTTTGACCATTTCTGTCTACAGTACTGTTTCTCTTTCAGTTTCACTTTGCTTCACCATGCCCATTACCATTTGCATTTGTGGGCACCATGTTACTATGTGACAAGACATCATGTGGCAGACTGTTCCTGTCCGCCACCGTGTGCATTACTCTTTCTGTTCTCATTCACGCTTGCGTTACCATGTCTTGCCACTGTTAGCGCTTCTGTTTGTGTTGCTGTTCCTGTTACTATGTCACAAGACATCATGTGGTGGGAGCGTAGGGCCCTTCCCACTGCCGCATGATGTGACGGGAGCATGGGGCATGGGTCCTGCCTCCCGCCGCCACATTACATTCACTATTTCGATATCATTCTCAAAAGAAGGGACATTACAGGCAAAAACTCCATTTAATGCATCAGTTAGGGTTGTTCCACAGTGACAAAAGTGAGGGAAATTCAGTGTCAGGGTTGAAAACCCCTTGGACCTCCCAGCCCACCCCAACCGGCATTGGGGTGCATTGGGTCTTCGGTCCTAACTCTCACCCCATTCTTCTATACCTCTGCTTCTTTACACATGTGATGGGGTGAGAGTTAGGACTGCCGATCAATGTGGACCCCAATGCCAGTTGGGGTGGGCTGGATAACAACAGTCCTGGTGGTGGTGGTCTGGGGTGGGCAGACAGACTCATGGTGGCAGTAGACTTGGATAACATCAGTCCCGGTGGTGGTGGTCTGGGGTGGGGGCCACCACCTTTAAATACTGCAGTTAAAACCTGCCAACATTAACCACATCATCATCCTCATAAAGAAAACTGCCCTCACAATCATCGAAATCTGAAGTCTGACCACTGGGAATTCTTTCTTTGGTGGGCCATTTCAGGCAGTCACTGCCAGTGCCACCAGGATGCTGCATTTCCACATCAGCAAGACCACCATGACTAGGCGGGGTATGAATACCGAGGTTGCAGTCTGTGCTGGTATGTGCCTCTCATTCATTTTAATGAATGTTAGCAAACTAACATTTTCAGGAGACAGGTTTGTCCGACGATCCTGACTATTACCTGCTGAGCTGAATACCCTATCAACACTTACACTGGAGGGTGGGCATGTGAGGTACTTCAGTGCCACTGCAGTCAGCTCTGGCCATTTCCTGACCTTTCCACTCCAGTACAAAGAGGATCTTCACTTATTGTCAGATGCCTGTTTTAAGACAAATATGACTCAACCAATTTCTGTCGCACTAAGTCCGATTGTTGATGCATCAGCCTGTTCCCGGAATCACTGATGTCATAAATACCCACTTGGGACAAAGCATCCCAAAGCAGGTTGGCGCAACCACTTTGGATGACAGACAACCAGGAAATACAGACCCTTACCCTTGCATGATATGCTTGCTGATCCTCCAGCTACACCTTCAACTGGATTATGCTGCTGAGGTTTGCAAACCTTGGCACATGACTCCTGTGCCCATGAACCAAGTGAACCAGTTGACCACTGATATTTTTTACCTGTTCTGGCCCTCCTCCAGTACTGATGCAATTCCACGTTTGTATCGTGGGTCCAGCATTGTTGCCATGGCAAAGTTGTCACTATGCTGAATGCTCACAATGTGACGATTCTGGTCAATACTGTCAGCATGTGTTGAAGCAACATACTACCACCGCTCCGCAACATCAAAGTTATGCTGTGATTCACCAATGTCTGCCTCAGCACCCACAGCAGTGGAATTGATTGGCTATTGAGGTAGACTCGCCATCACCGCGTGTGTGGCATGTTCAAAAGGCTGCAAAATTGTTATTACAGAGTCCATGAGGTGCCACTGTTCAGTCATCGGAGACATGGAGGCCCCAGAACTGTCACAGCTAGTGTGCATAACAAGATATTCGTGATGGCTTTGTATTGTTCATACAACCTCTCTGCCATGTATAGCGTGGAGTTCCATCGGTGACAACTTCCAGCTTCAAGCGGTGCTGAGGCAGGCTGTTTTGTATCTGCAACTGCGCAGTTGGTCACGGGCCTTTCTAGATCTTGAAAAGTGAGAGCAGATATGTTGTGCAATGGTCAGCATTTCCTTTATGTCAGGGTGCCAGAAACTCCTGAACCACAAGATTTAAACAGTTGACCATGCATGGAACACAAAAAAACACCATTTGTGATGCATTTCACCACATTTGACCCATTGTCACTTGCTATGAACCCAGCTCTCAGGGACAGAGGTTTAGCCATCTGTTAATTTCAGTCAGTACCATGTCCAACATGTTCTCACCAGTGTGTGAACAGGTCACACTGTGCATAGCAATTGTTGCATGCTGGCAAATTCCAGGAAGATTGCTACCGTGACAGTCCACCTTCCTGCACTAATTATTCACTACCAGCATCACAAACAACCCCCGCACCTGCGCCCAGTGTGCAGTTATACACAGATATGAAATCCTGCTATTTTGTCACTTGTCCACATATCCATACTTAAATTGATGAATGGAGAGGAGGAATGTTGAAGGGCACATCTTACTGAGTCTGAGACAGTGCGGAACAACTCAGGAACATCACGGGTAGAAAAGTATGTCCTGGATGGGACTTTCCATTTTGGACAGGCACGGGCAGCAAACCACTGGAACCTAGAATTCTCCACAAAGGAGAAGGGCAAAGATCGATTGCCAGCATTTCTGCTATAGCAGCATTAAGTTCACGTGACACTGTATGATTGGGGTATTTAGCTTATGCTCAAAAACACTCTGTAACGTGGGCTAACTTAAACGTTTTAGGGTGTGTGTTGGTCACAAATGGTTGTACTCTGTGATGAATGGCATTGGCAAGGGGTGGAGTGTGGACATTTGATGAAGCGGTTGCACAGGTGATGATGACAAACCCAGAAATTATGTTATTTTTCTGGATTTGCCAACCGGGGTTGATGTACCACTTGCACTAGACATACTGCATTCACCACCACCACCACCACAAAACTGCTACTCTCACCAGCACTGGACAACATTTCAAAGTCATTATGGTCCCCACCTCATCATCATCATGCCTGTAGTAATCCTCTGCTCTTTTGCCGCACTACTGCACATGTTTAATTTCCTACTGGGCTTAGTCATGGAAGGGGATAACATGCTGGCTATGGTTGCCGCCAGTGATACAGGTGAATGCCCAAGTCTGGTATTAGCTGCCAGCTTGTGCTAGGTTCTCAGAGCCAAGTGCCTATTCTTAAGATGTGTATGCTGTCCTCCTGTCCCAAGATGGCTCCCCATTTTACCACGACTCACACGCACATGGCAAACTTGGCAGATTGCAACTGAATAATCATTTGCATCTTGAACAAAAAATCCCAAACAAGGGACTGTGATGCTCTGCTTTTAACATGTCCATGATGATGTAGCTTATTAAAGTCTGTTATTTTAAACACTGAAGTGGGGGGCACATGATGTTTCTGGCACTGCACACCTAGACTGAAACTGACCACCACGACTACCTATCATATTGAGTACTGGTCGTCATCATCATCATCATCCACTAAAACCGTACATCACAAGTTTTACGGGGATTCCTGCAAACAGATTCAGAAATTTTAGACATAACCACTTTTAATTTTTTCTCCGGTTCCCAACTTGGGTCAATTAAATCATCATCATTTTCATCAACGTCACTGTCACACATCCACATCTTCTGCTTGGATGCTAACATGTGGACTGCATGTTGCAACAACAGCAACATCATCATCATCAGCATCATCACATTCATCATCAGCATCTACACCACCATCACCTAATATTTTTCACCACACTGTGAATCACTGTTGCATGGAAAATGAGTGACGTTAAGTGCCACGGTGGATGGAATAGCACATTGTATGCTATCATTGACATGATCATCAGAATCAGGTTCAGTTAATGGGATGTTACTGGGAAGTATGACATCATCTATGCTGTCACTCACTTGCACTGCTTCACATTCAGTATGTTTGGATACGGTACACTGGTCGGAATTAGAACTTGATGCAACAATGCTAATACTACCTCCACCACCACTAACACCAGTAACACTAACACCACTGGCTGGGCAAACATCATCTCCTCCAACTATCAGTGAAGATACTGATTGGGCTGTAAAAACATTGCAGGAGAAATACCTTTCCTCACATCACCAATGCACCTCCGTTCATGTACTACTACCACCCACAGACCCTCTTACTGCCAACATTGTCATGGCCAGAAACAGCTTTACTTGCACGCCTCTTTGCAGGCATTTTGGGAGATCAACCACAATATTATTACCAAATTCAGATTTTGATCGTTCACTTTCTGATTGGAGGTTGCTACCGCTACTATCGCTATCTGGATGTGAAGCAAAATAAACAACTGTGGCTTCAGCAACAGATAAGGGACTACTGTGTTGTGACACTGTCATGGAATTAAAACTTCAGTAACCAGTGGTGCTGATGGGGTCACAAAAACAATCCAGTCTGGTAAAAATACCTTTTTCAACGTGGGGGCACTGAATACAGGCAGTGCTGATTTTGCACCACTACAAGCAGCAACACTAAGAACAGAGACACGATCGCAGTACAAAATCAGGCAGCTGCAGTGGATAGCAGGTTCACACTGCTGCATTTAGTTGCACTTACACTGATCTGTGTAACAAATTTTAAAAGGTGTATTATATTTGATGCACGTAACACTGCACACAGAACACAGAACACTTTGTGTACAATGCTGACCGAGGAATGCGATGCAAATGCAAAGTTCAGTGTACTCAGTGCCACGTAATGTAAATTTGTAATTTAAACAACCTGACCTTATGAAATGCTGCACCACATTCACACAACAAGCAGCAAGAAAATGTGTACTATCACTGACAATGTTACATATGTGTACAGTAACACAGTTAGTTATATAACAAAAATATTGCCAAAACACAAAGAAATCACTAGTTCTCCAACTTAAGTCTACCTACACACAGATGTGCCCTCCCCCACACAGCACACTTCACTGTCTTTCACCATACACACTCAATATTGTAAACTTACATTCAAAATCCACACACAAACAAAAACGCTCAATGATGTGAGCACAGGAGGGTTTCCTACAATCGATGAACTACAGTTGGATCCCCAAAAGCAAAATGCTTTTGAACAGCTTTAAACGATTCCTACAGACAGCTATCAGAGCACACTGTCTCCTACTCCTTCCTACTCATACTACCTCAAACTGAGGCTGTGCAGATCAATATAGAGCCCATGTGACCTGAACTCCATGAATAACTGCAAAATGCTCCTCGGAGCTCAAAACAAGGTGAAGGAGGCAAAGTGAACTGCCACCAATGTACTTCACCTTAAAATTGAAAGAGAAGTGACCAGTGGAGGTGGAGTAATGTGAAGTAGCTGTTTTCAATGCACTTGGTGTTCCTCATTGTAACCCGAAGTACTCCACTTCACATTGCAGAGCACTCCTCGAATCCGCCTTTGCTCCGAGAATCACTTGCAGGGAGGGTTGAGCCCACTAGCCACCACTAGCCATTATTAACTTAGTTCTTGGGAGTATTAGATGTATCCTCAAGATGTGTTACCATCTGATTATTCTGGTTATCCTCTCCACCCCTGATGTTAATGTCCCTGTGTGAGTGTGAGACTAGTTTAAGCCCTGTTTCCACTGTGATTACATTTTTATCCTGCCAGTCTGTGGACTTTCTCAGGAGTGCACTTGTCCCTCGTTCATCCTTCGCCCTCTGGATCGAGCTGGGGTCCGTATATGTTTATTTACTTTCCTTATTTGATTGTCTGTTTCTCTTTCTTTGGGTTCAAGTCAGTTCATGAGCAGGGCATCTTCTCCCCATAACTCCTGACCTGTAACCTTGCACTGTAATCTACAGTATGTTTGAAATAGGTGGTTGCTAGCTCTATGCCCTTCCCAGTTTGTGTTTGCCTATCGAACATTTCTCATGTCGATGGTTTAGCTATTGGAGGTATGTGCTTGTTTAACACTAGGGAGAAGAGAAATGAGATTCGTGGGGTGGGAGGTGCCTCTATGCTAGGCCTTCTACATTATGGTTGGTTGTGTGTCATGACAGCCCCATTCACTTCTGCTTCCCACATGTGCTACCATCCCAGTTTATCCCATTCCTACTTGACAGATATTTGTGTTGAATTGATTCTATGTATATTCCTATTCCTGCCTTACTCATCTGCATGTTGACCTACAGCTCGTTTTAACAGTATGAGGCTCTTGAGATTTGGATCTTGGCCCCTGTCTCTCACCTGTATTATGCATATCCCTACATCCCTACCTCTCCTTTGATCAGCAGTCTCCCCTACAGATTAGCTCCAGTGTAGTGCATCTGTTCTGGTTACAAGTTTCCCACCCTTGTGATCCCTCCTACAGTAGTACTAGAAATACTGTGTCTCATGTGCTACTCTATCACAGCAGATTGCTTACTTGTGCTATGCTGCAGATAGGGAGATGTCTCTTGTCCTCTTCTTCTAAGCTCTCTTGGTGACCTTTCACCCTCCCTATTGACCCATCGGCTCTCCTTGTTTGTTATCTGAGCATGTGTACTGGGACCCTATGGTGTATAGGAGGACTGGTTCCCACCAGAGGAGATTGACAGCCTTCTATAGATATGACTGGGTTATGTGAATTGTGTGACAGAAGCTCTTCTTTATATTTTCCTTTTTTTGAACACTGTCCGTTGTGAGGAATGAGAGGAGGTGTAGTCCCAGCAGCTCGGCCCATGCTCTTGTTACAATTCATGATCATATCTTTAAGTACATATAGTTACAGCAACATTCTGATACCATTATCCCTGGTATACAGGTCACACCACCCAAGTCCCAGCAATCCCAACCATATTCAGATGCAGAAAGCTCCATTATAAACATACCATATAGCCCTCTGTGAATGCATTTGGTGTTAGTTGTACTGGACCTCCCCAGCTCTCTCCCAACCTGTTGGCCTATTTTGCAGCCCCCCCAGACCCCTTATGCTTTGCCAGTCTGGGCGTATCCTCAAGCACTCTCCAAAGAGTTATTCAGCCCAGTTGAGTGTGTTGGAGTAAGGGGAGGTGTAGTGGGATGCGGTGTCTTGCTTGGGGGTGTGTGGCTGCCAGGAGCTCCGTACACTATTAACATTCATGGTAAGGCAGGAATTTCTACTTGTTGTGCCCACTACATCTGCTGAAAGTATTCTGTAACTTTACAGCTCATTTTCCCTTATAGGGAGTATCAGCCTTTGCCCTCTTTATTTCCAGAGATCCCCATCAGTGGTCTAGCCTTTTGGCATTTACTAGTGCCAGGCCCTTAGCCAGCAGCCAGCAGTCTCACCCCTATGTTTGTGGGCAGCTTGATCTGATTCCAGAGAACACAATGCAGAATGTGTGGGGAGGGGTGTTCAAGGAAAGCCTTATCACTTTCATGGAGGTTGAGGCTACAGGGAGGGGTTGGGAGGATTGCTATACTCTTGCAGATCTTAAAACCATATTCTGTACAGGACAAACATATGATTAGTGAGCAACTTACTATGTACATTCAGTCAGGAGCAGGCTTACTAGGGCTGTGGGGGCTGACTGTGCAAGTTCAGATGGAGAAAGTAGACAGAGGTATAGAAGGAGGGAGTCCACAGCCCCTCAAGCCTCCAATTGTCCTGTGAGAAAGAGTTACAATGTGGTCGGACTCCCCATGCTTCCTAGTAGTTGGTGTGCAGTCTGTGTAGCATGATTATCCTTCTCTGTATCGGTGGGGTCTTCTGCCCAGTCAGCTCAGCTGGTACTGGCATGTTTCATCTCTTTCTGTTTTGCATCTGGGCTTCTGAGCCTTCCCTTCAATGTGCCCAGTGAACTCTCCTGTTCTTGTCCTATGCCCTTAAGTCAGGCTCACCAGCAAAGTCCTGAGATGTGAATCTTGATTTGGCGTTGTTGTCCTTGTTGCTGTCAGGATGAAATCTGCTGTTCCTCCTCCTCCTTTCTTTATCCTTGTGCCTTTTGGCACTGGTGACCTGCTTACTCCATGTCCCCTTGATCCACGCTTCTTCTTTGCGGAGGGTCTGGTCCCCTTTGTCTGCTGCATGACTGTGATCAGTCCACCTCTGGTGGCCTTTTTCTTAGGTTTGAGTGGGGTTGAGGGTCCCCTTGCCTGCCACTGTTTGTGGATGTAGTTTGTGACATCCATTAGATAGTCAAACAGATAAGTTGTCCGTCCTCACAAGCTAAAAATTTGGCAGGGCACTGAAGCTGATAAGAAATGCCCAGCTCTTGTAGTACTTTTCTGACGGGGCATAGTCCTTCCTTTTCTCCACCAGTTCTGTGGAAAAATCATTGAAAATCATAATGTGACGCCCATCCGAGATTAGGTGTTTTGCCTCTTGCCAGGGCAGTGATCTTTTCTTTGTCCTGGTATCTTAGTAGGAGACATTGAATGGTCTGGGTCTCTCCTGGTTTGGGCATAGAGGCTTGAGATCTGTGAGCCCTTTCTAGTTCAAGAGTGGGTGACCATGAGTATCCCAGCAGTTTTGGAAGATGTTTCTGAAAACCCAGTGGGTTCTTTTCTTGATCCCTCTGGAAGCCTAAGATCGGAGGTTGCTCAATTCTCGGCATCCTCTGCTGTGCCAAAGTGTGCTAACCACTCTCTTCGGTTCTTGTATTCATGCATCATGCCATGACTCTCTCCTCTGAGCCACACAAGTAATTGTCCATGTCACTTTGTCTGTGTTCCAGAGTCTGAACCCTTTCTTGGAGTTTGCCCATGGAGATTTTGAAGCTGTTATTTCTTCTAATACTTGATGGAGCAGTGCTTTGATCTTTGCCCCTTCTCTGGCCATCACAGGCACATTTTGTCCTCTTTGTTTGCTGCAGTGGCCATCTTGGTGATCTTAGTGGATCAACTCAGAAATCTTTATCAAAGAAGTCTGTGGCTCCCTCTTTACTGACTTTGATTATAAAGTGGGAGTCCAATGGTAGATGTTCTTATATGTCCAGTAATGTCTGCGGGTGGTTGCCAATCATAGGCAGACTGGCAGATTTTGTCAAATATTTTGCTATAGGCTAGCAGAGCTAAAACTTAGGCAGCCTTCCTGATCAGCATTTGTGCCACACCCCCCATGGCACCTTAAGTCTATATCTCTTTTATTAAAATGTAGCCCCAGGCTATTCATTAGTTCAGTCTCTTCTGTAATCTTATACATCTGCAACTTGTCACCTCTTTCTCTTCTACATTCAAGTGTGCATAATCCTAGCTTTGCTAGTCTCTTTCTGTCAGTTTTGTCTTTTATGAGGGTACAGTACTCATACAGGATGGCAAGATGAAATGTCAGCAACTCCCATGGCAGTCCTTTACCAGAAAACTTCACAGGTCATAGTAGCAGAGTCTGGCAATATCCCAGATTACCCACATTGTCCATGGAGCAGGGCTTTGACCCCCTGTTAGCACAAAAGGATTGTGGTCATCCAGCCCTTGTAGCCCTGGAATGATATAAAAATAGAAGTGATGTCACATTAATATCCCTGCAGGCATCTTCACTGTACTGGGCATGTACAGTACAGTAGTAATATGGGTGCTATAATGTACTGTAGTAATGTCTGTGAAATATCTCTATTAAACTATGATGAATTTAGAATGTTTCACTTCCACACTACTCTGGGTCCTTGTATTCCCAGGCAAAATGAGTATTGGAGCCCCACTGGCGTAAGGCCAATACCATGGGTGCAATGAACATCTCTTTTCATGCTACACATTTTGAGTTTAATCATTCTTTTTTCTTATTTCATTTATCTCCCTCTCTGACCAGTACCCCACCATGCTGGCCTCTTCATCACTGTCACCTGTCTACTCTCACGACGTACCTTCAGCTAGTGATCCCTAGGCTTGCCTCCTTAGCATGGCCAGCAGGGTTCCTCAAGCCCCACTGGGTCCAGGGTCCAGTTGGAAGTAGTGCCTGAGTTACAAATGCAGTGTTTGCAATATGCCAGAACATTCATTCTTGCACTTTGGAGCATTACCACCTTTCTTGCTCAGACTATGCCAGGATGTTGGCGGTGAGAGTGCACATGCTCGTGCACACAAAATGCATGAGCAACATCAGCCAACATCCTCCTTCTCTCTTAGATGCTCTAGACTGCACTGCAACCTGTGGGCATACAGGTGGCAGTACGGCACCAGAGCTGAATGTTATCCCTACCTGGTGAAGGAGATCATCCTCTGAGATGCTTAATTCTCCTCCTACTGGCCAGCACCGAATGATACAAGCTCATTCCAAACTCAGATTACTTGCATTGTAAGCAGTAGTGCTACTGCTGTGCCGACCAGCCATCTGAGTTAGCACAATCAATGTATGACATCTGACCTCATGTCCCTCTTGAACTGCCAGTATATTTTTTATATCGAGTTGTGTTAATGTTTGCACATTTGTGCATGTACATTACATTTGTGCTCATTCTGTATGTTAAAGTATGGTGTATTGTTTTTAAATGTACAGCAGGACCCGATATTCAAAATGCACCTGGCAATGGCGCAGTGGTAGCGCAGCACAACGGTTGCACTGAGCAACTATGGGATATATTCAACAGAGATGAGCCATGGACATCTTTTCTGAATATATCAGGTAAAGCACACTGTGCAAATACAATGAGCTGGTGCATCCTTCAGACAGGGCTGAATACCAGGAATGGAAATTGTGCCAGAGCAACAGAGAAATGCCATGCACAATGTCCTGGTATTCAACCACCATTATCAAATGGGGCCATAATGCATGCAAAGGCACAAATGGGGCCATTTGCATGTCATATCTTCATTTGCATCAGTTGAGCAGGGCTGGCCAGCAAAATGTGCCTGTGCCCCTGCACAGCATGTGGTGCCATCAGAGGAGGTCTACTGGTGCCCCTTCCCATAATCCTGAGCACCATGAATGTGTCCCAAAACAAGCCCAGGTAGTCCAGTGGTTCCCCTCCCTCCTGTACCTCTGATCATCGTATGTTAGTAAATATAATAGTCCTGGTGGTCTAGTGGTTCCCCCACCTGCCATGCCTCTGATCTGCTTGTACATCTAATCCAGCAAACCCTGGTAGTCTAGTGGTGTCCCCACCCATCCAGTAACCTCAATCACCTGTAATAGTGACCAAAACAATTCCCTGGTGGTCACTGGCACCCCACCCCACTCCACACAGGACCCCCAGCACACCCAGCTCCCCGCCATCGGTGGGCAGCAAACCATCCCCATAGCTCATGCTGCCCACCAAATGACAGTGTACAGTAGCAGCTGCAATCACATTGGACCACACTGAGGAGCAATGAGATTGCAGTGCATGTAATACTCATTCACCAATATGTAATGAATGACTTCATTCACATATTTGTAATGAGAACTTAGGTGTTCACTGCAAGCCCATTGGTCCACAGTGTGGTCCAATGGGATTGCAGCTGCTACTGTACACCTGTCATTTGGCGGCAGTCGTGAGGTATGAGGGTGGATTTTCTACCCACCGATGGTGAGGGAGGAGCTGGGTGGGCTGGGGTCCTTTGTGGTGGGGGTGCCACTGGACCACCAAGGAATTGTTAAGGTAACCATTATGGGTGAACAGTGTTACCAGTGGGGTGGGGTGCTACTAGACTACCAAGATTTGCTGATCAGACAAGCCAACAGGAGGTATGGGCACAGTGGGGTAAACTAATGGATCCACCAGTGCTATTATTTCTATGATATTACAGTGTTCTGAGGCATGGGAGGGAAGGGGTACCACTAGACTACCAGGGACCACATGGGTGCTTGTGCATCATGTTCTGATGGGGTAGCCATCCATGGCTGGTGGCTGCTGTGTTATGCACTGCAATACGGCTCCATGTCTGTGGGTGGAGGGCACTTGAGCCATTTTGTGGGATCAGATTTGAGCCCAGGTATGCAGCACATCTCTAGGTTGTGCAGCAGATGCACCACATCCCAGGCTGAATATCAAGATGTACCACATGTGCATGGGCATGCACCCTGGAGATATGCCACATACATTAACTTGCGTCACATTGGGAATTGCGCTGCTCAATTTCCACTTTTTTTTCCTGGGGCACAGTTCTGGGGTTGTGCTGGTAACTCAGTTGTGCCATGCACAACCCTTTGAATATCTAGCCCTAAGTATTTAGAACTTTTATTATAACAAGGACCTTTGGCATTTTATGACCTGTTGTGAAGCTACAGCCCTCACATGTGACCTCGGTTTCACTTAGTTCCCAAATACAGCACAATACTTTGTTGCTAGTTAGTCTAGTGCTGTAGACTGTCCTGCAGCTAGCCCAAACACCTCCACCACACCCTCCAATCAGCCCATGAGTTTCTCTTTGATCAGACTGCCGCCACCCAGAATATGAGCACCCCATGCTCTTCTCCTGTCTGAAGAACTAGTTGTCCTGTTGGCTAAAGAACATAGAGAGTGTTATGCTTTCACGGTTGTGCTTGTCATCATCAGCAATGCTGAAACCCAAAAAGATGTTTTCCTTGCTCTGTCCCTCTACCTCAAATAAGAACTGTTGAGTGAAGGAGTTATATTTTGCCGTGCATGTAGTATAGAATCAGCACACAAGAATGGGTAACAAAAAATCAACATTTATGAATGCTACGACTTTTATTTTATTCAAGGAGATATACCATTGCTGGAATGATCTGACTGACTCAACTCAGCAACTTACCCAACTATCCAGATAGTATACTTTAGTCTTTGTCAGCCTGCTCCCATCCAAGACATCCACTCAGTTCTTCTCTAGCTGGCCCTCACTGACTGCAAAACGCCAGGCATTGCTACAGTACTGTGCTTAGTAAAGCATCACCTTTCAATGTACAAAGTACCCATACAGTTATTCTCTAGTTGACTCTCATTGACCTGCACAAAGCCAGGCATTGCTACAACACTGTGCTTAGTGAAGCATCACCTTTCAATGTATAAGACTCCTTTAGGTATTCTGAGACTACACAGTGCAACTGAATCTGCTGTAGCTATGTGTCATGAATTCAAACCCACTACACATGCATCAGTGAATCAATGCTTCATGAACACATAGCCAGCCTGTGCAGTCACTCTTTACAGTACTTTGGTACAAATCAGTGCAGAAAAGACATTCATTTGTGCCCTCACGTCACCTTTCATTTCTGTAAAGAAATCCTAATGGTTATACAGTATTTCACTAAATTAATGAAATGACTGAATAAGGTGCAACACAAGAGCTCATGAATCATTTCACTGTGGCCTTTCTGGGTCAACAGGATCAGATGCACAATGCAGCCACCCAATACCAGTTGTGACTGGCCTATGCATTAATGATAAAAAATTACAATGTAATTGAAAGTACTTTGAGACAGTAACATTAAGCAATAAGGGCTGCTTGAATATGGCAGACTAAAGGATGCTGCGACTTGAGGACAAGAGAGTGGGATGCATCTTCTCAATGATTTTGTTTTTCTTATAATATTGGGTATGCTTCCTCTGTCTTAGAGTTCTACAGTTATATAAACAGAGGAGTCTTTTACTATGCTTAGAGATAGGAAATTTTATTTTTATTTACAGATAGTTCTCCACATTGTGGGTTGAGCTCTGGAGCCGGAGTAGGTTTGGTATGTTGAAGGAGTCAGAGATGAATGGAGATGGTTGGTCTTGGTGAAAAGGAAAAGAGAAGAGCTACAGTAACTGCCTGATGGGGTTTTAAAATTGCTCTCTATATAACCATACAATATGGTATGAAGTGGGTATCTGTGAGTAAGATCATTAACTCAGCCATTTACTTTATTCCTCTTGGTGGACAATCAAGAACTGTTCTTTGATCAGAAGGCCCTTTGCTGACTGGAGAAACATGAATGGTCTGGTATTTAATTCTGATAATAGATTCTGAAAGCATAGATTACACTTGACTGGCAGACCTTATGTGTATTATACTGCTGTATTACTTTGTATTTTCTTTTAGTATAAGGTAGTTAGGATAAGGAGCTCCCTTTATTGTAAGCTGTATTATTTTGTTTAGTTTTATTTATTCATTTGTTTATGTATGTATTTGTTTATGTATTTACACTCTCTCTGGGTGGGGAGTTTAGGCCAGTGGAGGTTCGTGAGGTCACTGAGATAGTGGCCAACAGGAGGTATACCTTTTGTGAACTGGATCCCGTGCCAGCGCTTGATGAGGTGTATTGACACTGTTGGCCCGGTGTTTGCCCTGATTGTCTGGTGCTCCTTGAGTCAGGGTGTCTTTCCGGATGCCTTGAAGGAGGCTCTGGTGAGACCCCTTTAAAGAAACCTTCTCTGGACCCGGAGATTAGGGCAAATTACCATCCTATCTCCAATCTTCCATTTCTGGGAAAGATTGTTGAGAAGGTGGTATCACTTCAGTTGGGGAACATCTCAGGACCCATGAGTTGTACGATCCCTTCCAGTCAGCTTATCGGGCCAGACATAGCACTGGAACTGCATTAGTTCGGTGCAAATGACCTCCTCAGGGCTAGATATCGGGGACAAGACAATTCTTGTTCTCCTTGATCTCTCTTCAGCATTTGATACTGTGGACCATAGTGTATTGCTTTTCCGCCTGAGGAGTTATGCAAACTCACGGTGTTGTCATCAAATGGTTTGAGTCATTTCTTACTAATAGGAGGCAGCGGATTGTGATGGGTAATTTCTCATCTGCATCCCACCTCCTTCCATGTGGAGTCCCTCAGGGTTCGGTATTGGCTCCTATGTTGTTCTGCAGTGTACATGCTGCCCTGGGAGATCATTAGGAGGTATGGTTTGAGTTTTCATTGCTATGCTGATGATACTCAACTATACCTTTCCTTTGCCCCAGGAACATCAAATGCAGTGGATGTGTTAAATATCTGTCTGGCTGAGATAAATGACTGGATGTCTTCCAGCTGGCTGTGACTGAACCCTAACAAGACTGAGGTATTAGTATTGGAGTCGAACAGAGTTCGTGATGGGATGGCCTCTGACTCTGTGACTGGCATTGTGCTAGGAGCTGTGTCATTGATGGCCTCCCCATGGGTGCGTAATCTTGGTGTGATCTTTGACAGGAATTTGTCCATGGGGCTCAAATATCCTCTGTGGTTCATTCCTGTTTTTTCATCTGAAAAATATCGCCAGGATTAAGCCCTTGTTCCGACTCTGGACCTCCCTACTTTGGTACATGCCTTAGTCACTTCTAGAGCTTGACTACTGTAATGCCCTCTATCTAGGGGTCTCTGGAACTTCTTTTGCAGACTGCAGCTAGTGCAAAATGCTGCTGCCCGGTTTTGACTGGACAAAGTAAGTTCAGTCATATTACTCTTATCTTGAGTGCACTGGCTGCGGTCAGGTGAGTATTGTTCAAGGTGGGTTTTCTCACCTCTAAGACCCTACATGGACAGGCCCTGGTTACCTTTCTGATCTCCTGGTACCGTCCACCTCTATTACGTGATCTTCGCTCCTCTAATAGTGGCCTCCTCAAAGTCCCGAGGCGAGATTGAAATCAGCTGGGGACCGATCGTTTGCTCCAGTTCTCTGGAACTCGCTGCCGTTGGAAGTGAGAGGCCCCTACTATAGAGGCTTTTAAGAGCCGTCTGAAGACCTTTTATTTATGCAGGCTTTTGGAAAATTGAATTTTATGTATGTTATTTTAAGGAATGTATATGGTATGACACACTGTATAGTTTTGTGCGTGCGCAGAGCCTTTGGGATTGGGCGTCTTTTTAAATAAAATTGACATTGACATTGACATATTGTGTTCAGAGAATTGAACTATATTTATTATAACCTAGGACTTTCAATATTTCAATTTTGCAACTTTGTACATCTACTATCAACATTTCTAACTTACCAAAATTCCAGGTAACTATAGATGGGTAGATACTGAAATATTCTTAGTACAATTGTGGGTATGAGAAGTTTGAAAACTACAACAGTACTATTAAGGTACCTACACAGTCTTAATCCAACAAATTAATGTAAACAAGGTAAAACTTTGAAGTAGATGTAATGGGAATTAAGCCACCCAAATACTTTTAGTCAATGCAATTCTAAGAAGTGTCAGAGGAAATAGGCAGACTATGGAAGAAGACAGTCTTTTACGTATTAGCTTAAGCCCATTTCTGTATGGACTAAGGATGAAACATTCCTGACCTAGAATACAGGTAAGAATAACAGAACTGCTAGTAAAATTAATGCATGTCTATATTGGGACAAAGGTTACAAAGTACTCAGGAAATATCTACAGTGAGAGGTGCATAAATGATTAAAAACAAACTATTGAAGGACTTAAGTATTGAACTAAATTACATAAATCTAAATTAGAAAAAAAGAGTATGGAAATCTAGCTTGCATCACACAAAACAGTTGGGCATCCAAATAAAACTGGGATGCCCAACTGTGCAAATGATGTTCTTCAATCCTTTGTTGTGGCTCCAGTGTTGTTCATTGGTAGCCGCCTTTCTCCTTTGAAATCTAAACCTTAACAACTTAAAGAGGAGGAGGATCTCTCTGATGACTTCATAACTGTATTAGAAAAAGCTAAATGAGTGACCTGCAAAACAACTTAGAAGCCAACAGACCAATAATTGATGGGATAGATGCAGAGAAGAGAATGGTAAATGGCATCATCTTATTAAATTTATATATGTTGAATATGACTAAAGATCAATATTACTCTAATGTATTCCTGGTAGAGCAGGTAAAGTTGTTAATGACGAGATGTACCATCTGTATGTGGAAGTAGTCTCTAATAAAGCCTTATTATTAGAAGCATCAGAAGATTATAGAAGTACTGTAAGAAAATAAAGGTATATCAATTTCATTACATCAGTGGAACGAACAAGAATCACAGCATAAAGACCTGAGCAGGAAATAATTAAATGTAAAGAGGAGCAATCAATGGGACGGGTGGGGGTAGACAAAAAAGCTAATTGAAACTCAGGACCTAGTAACAGTAAAGAAAGAAGAGAAGAAGAGAGCAAATATTAACAAATATAAATAATTTTCACCAGTAATAATGAAACATTATTACACTGGGAGGATAGATGGGTTTGGGTCTGAATGATCATTTTAACCTTGAACCTGTTATGAAATATTGATGACTGTGTTCCTAATATGCAAAGTTTTCTTTCTTATTCTTTCTTTTCTTTATACTGCAGTTCACAACAGTCAAACTCTTCAGATGGGATACTTATAAAATGACCAAATGTGAAGTCTTACGTTTCATTATCAACGTGAGCAAATTCAGGTCCATGTGGATACTGGACTAAAGCAGATGAAGATTTAAAAGAGTTTATGCTTCCTTTTGCAATTATTTTGTCTCTTTGATTTCAGGGCTATGATGATGTTATTCTGTTTTTATTGTTGTATTTGTTAGGATTGCATGGTGTAAATATTTATTGGCATTTATTGGAGTTTTAAATTGTCCTCTATTCATGATGACAAATGTTTTGTAGTATTTTTCATTTGTTTCTGTTCATGCAAAATTATTTAATTGTTTCACTTTAATCATTGACATTGTAAAAACAAAATTGCATGGGGATATATGAATTGACTCTTGAAAAGTGCTATGCACAAAACATTGAGTTATTATGTGTATTGTCTGTACCACATACTGTATCAAGGTGTTTAACTTATGTAACTTACTGAATAAAGAAATACACTTTTAAATTTAAATCACAGTGTTAGTTACTCTTTTAAATGATTTTGGTGGTGCAGTGTTTTACTGCAGTTTGGAATTTGTTACAGGTGCGCATCCTTTCCTTTCCTTCCTTTGAAACATTTTTTAGTTTTACAGATAGAAAAAGACAAATATCTAAGTGAACAAATTATAGGTACAGTAGGAGAAAACATTGATAGTAAAGACAATTGAAATACAGTTCTACTGCAATGTCAGACCAGACAGGTGAGGATAGCAAGGAATGTTTATATTTACATGGAATGTACAAAAGGTTCTATAAAAATCCAGACTCCACAAAATAATGGAGTGGGACAAAACATCATTAATTCATCTGGAATACATTAAACTACATACAAACAGGAACAAATAGGTTCTCACAGTGCTGATGATGAAATAAAGTAAGGCACAAATAACATGAAAATGGGGGATAATAATGGAAAAACTGAATCTAGCATACAGGTGTGAGAAAGACCAAGAAGCTTGGTTCAGCTGGGATTGTTCTTGAAACACCATCTAAAAAGCAGAAAATTGATAGAAACAGAGGAAGATAAAAGAAACTGAATAGCCTAAAGTCCACTTTAGGACAGCTAATAGAGGAAATTTTACTAGTAACATAGGAGATAGAAGAGATTACAACAGAGATACAGAAGAGAAAAATCTGACTATATTCCTTCTTATATAGCCTGAGCAGAGGAAAGAAACTGATATCTTACTTTTGAAATAGTTTGCAGTTTAATCTAGAGAGTTGTGGACATTGAACTAGGATAAACAAGCATTTGTCAATGCCAAATGTTTGCTTGCTGGCATTGGCATTAGTAGTGTAGGAGTTACAGAGCTGCATAATAGGAATGGCAGTGAAGTATTGAACTGAAGCCAACCCCACCACCACCCTGCAGAGACTGACAGGCATTTGCGAGTGCCTTTGGGTCATCAAGTATAAAGGCCATGCCATTTCACCACACTCTACCCTGCAGACACCAACAAGTGTCACGGTGTGCCTTAGGGTCTTTGGCCCTTATCGCACATCATTCCATCCGAAATACAGTGAGATGGGTGCGGTATAGGAGAATGGGGTGAACTTTGGAGCCAAAGAGTCCAAGGCACACCTTGTTTCCTCTTACTGGCTGAAGGGTGTGGAATGGTATGAGCATTACAGGCGAGAATCCCAAGTCACACCCTGATGCCTGTCATTCTCTACAGGGTGGGGCAACATGGTGGAAACCCTAATGCCTCAGGCATTCGTTGTATTTTCACTCCAAATTTTTAACATTTTTTTGTGACCCCACCTTGTGAACAGAGGCAATATCAGTTTGTTAGCTAAAGCTGCTTTTGCACAGTGACTACAGCATTTAGCGTCACAGGTGCAAAACACATTCAAACAGCATGTGAAAATGACAGCTGTACTGTTCATGGGAGGTGTAAAAATGGCAATGTTGAAGATCTGCAGTGAAAATATAAAAAAAAAACTGGTGAAGTCATAAGCATGCATAGAAACTGTGCAACGCACACCTGTAATGTAATTAGTTTGGGGAATTTTTACAGCAGATTGTCAACGGGCATTTTGAGACCTCCGATCATGAACACGTGTCACTGTGATTTTCTTTATCTGTCCCAAACAATGATTTCCCACAGTGACTATGCATTCTGTGCTGAAAGTGTGAAAACACATTCCGGCCATGTTGTGAAGAATAGCAGCTGTACTGTTCATGAGGAAGTGTGGAAAAATGCCACTGGTGAAAATCTGGACTGAAAATATTACAAATTCATGAACTTACGGTGCATGGAAACTGCGCAATGCTCACTCGTAACACAGTCATTTATGGACTTTTGTCACCAAATTTTCAACATAGCCATTTAAGATCTCTCATGAACAGTGTCACTGTGATTTTCTTAATCTGTCCCAAACATTGCTTTCACACACGATTGCACCATTGTGTGCTACGTAGCGGAAACACATTCGGGCGAGATGTGAAAAGTGGCAGCTGTACTGCTCATAAGGAAGTGTAATAAAATGGCAATGTTGAAAATCTGCGTGCAACTATTAAAAATTTGCAAACTTGTGAGCATGCGTAGGAACTGTGCAACATAAGCTCCTAAAACAGTCATTTTTGGGAATTTGTTCACCAAAGTTTCAACATAGCCATTTAAGACCTCTGCTCATGAACAGTGTCATTGTGATTTTCTTTTTTTGTTCTATTTTGCATCCTCTCTCCCTCAGCTCCACTCTCCTCATGAGTACCTAGGAGTCATCCCACTATGGTCCGCTGCTACCTGGTCAATCCTTCATCACTCATGTAACCTCGGTTTGCCCCTGGGCGGTGCGAGGTGGGCTCAAACAACCCAGAATTTTCTGGTGGTGTCAGTCAGGAGGATGCCAGGAGGGCAGCCATAAATCATGGGCAGCTCCGGTTCTCCATCTCCACTGGAGCTGAAGGGTTTTCCCTTTTTCCTAGGAGTGACCAGTGCCCTGACATCAAGGCGTCACCGGCGTCTTCCCTCCTGCCCCTTCACTACACCTTCTCTGGCACTTGCTGTGTCTCAGCTTCCACCAGAGGTCAGCCGAGTGCTGAACAGGGACCCCAGTCCCTCCGGGAGAAGGAGAGCTGTCCTCTGGACACCGAGCCTCTCCCTCCCTGAGACCCCCAGCAAATTGGGCTCATTACGAACCTGGGTCACCAGCCTGGTGCAGGTGTGGCGTCCAGTGCCTCAACCCTCAGATCCACTGGGCGGCACTGTGATTTTCTTAATCTGTCCCAAACATTGATTGTACCTGCAACGACTGCGCCATTATGCTTCATGCAGGAAACACATTTTGGGTGACATGTGAAAAATGACAGCTATTACTGCTCATAAGAAGGTGGTAAAAATGGCAATGTTGAAAATCTGGAGTGCAAATATTAAAATTCGCAAACTTACTGACGTGTGTAGGAATTGTGCAATGCACCTCAGTAAAACAGTCATTATAGAATTTTTTCACCAAATTTTCAATGTAGTCATTTTAAGACCTCTGCTCATGAGCAGTGTCACTGTGATTTTCTTAATTTGTCCCATATATTGATTTAGCTTTACGACTGTGCCATTGTGCACTACATGTGTGCAAACACAATTGGGTGAAATGACAGCTGTACTGCTCATAAGGAGTTGTGGTAAAATGGCAATGTTGAAAATCTGGAGTGCAAATATTAAATATTCATGAACTTATGAGTGTGCATAGGAGCTGCGCAATGCATGCTCGTAAAACACTCATTTTTAGGAATTTTTTCACAGATTTGCAACATAGGCTTTTGAGAGCCCACCTATGAACACTGGCACTGTCATTTCATTAATCGGTCCCAAAAGGGTGATTTTGTGCAGTGACTGCAAAATCATCCTTTAGGCCCGAATAATGCCATGAAAGTTTAAGAATTCATGAGAATAGGTCCCACAAACCCCATGTTGAAAATTTGGTGCCAAAATTCCAAAAATGCCTGGGATATGCATTAAGTTGAAAAACCCTATTTATTGCATTATACAGCTTACCAGCATTTCCTCAGTTTGCGGTCGGCTTTGAAGAGTGCAGGCGTGTTCCCAGTCCACTGAAGATCTTTGCTTGAGCTCCACAGGTAGGTATGGGGTGAAGGGGGTGTGTGGAGGCAGGGTGCACAGTGGGTGGGTGGGTGTGGTGGGCAGGAGACCACCAAGGAAACATTTTTGTTTACAGTTTTTTTTAAGACAACGTGGGATGTTTGCCAAGCTGGGGTGGGCTCCCAGTATGGCAGCTGGAAGGCTAAAATTTGCCATGCTGGGGTAGGCTCCCAGGGTGGCAGCTGGAAGGCTGTTTGGGGGGCCCTGGAGCTGGCAGAGGATTAGGCACCCCGTCGGCCATACAGTGTCTGCATGCACATCTTTTAAAATGAGGAATGATCTGATACCATGTAGGCACATTAGAAAAGCCTTGATTTGCAAAACCATTCCTTCTGCACAAGATCTATTTTAAAACCATTTTGTAAAAATTAACCTTACTGTCCTTACTCAAGATTCTAGACTGCCAACAGTCTACGAAGAATATTCTTTTCCCCCTTTGTTTCATGAGCTGTCTTTCCAGCTTCCAGCAACTTGCACACAATATGCATGCATGTGTGCATGCGTGTGGGGACCCTTCCTCACTGAAGCAGAGCTCTCCCTTTCAACTGTATGGCACTGCATTTTCAACTGCTGTCATAGACAGCTGCAATGTTCACTGGAGAACTGCGGCTGCACACTGCAAACACACTGACTGAATTGGAAGCGGAAGCCACATCTCCGAAAACTCAGATGATGGCACTATGTTTCTTGCACATGTGTGCAAGCAAACATAAAAAGGGTCAGATACTGTATCTACTACAGAATATATTGACATGAAGGAATCTCCAGTAAGTATATATGTAATTATTATTTATACAAATATTGACCTGAACTAATAGTGCAAAACCCTTGAACCTATTTGATGAACTATTGCCTAATAATTGTAAGAGTATATTGCCTGAAGCTGAAGACTGAGGGCAATATGACTATTGAAGGCAATAGTTCATCCTGAGATCAAGGTCTTCACTACAGTTCAAAACATTCAGGTCAACATCTGTTTTATAAAACCTTGCAACATGTTTGGTATTGAAACATTAAAATAAAGAAATGCAAGAATGAGAGAATATGAAGTTTAATTGACAGCTAGAGGTGGTCAATAGTTTTATACTACTGACCAATACTATTGACCAGATGTGAGAACTATTGCCAATTGATTAGTCCAAACTGGTCAACAGTTCAAAAATGTGTTCAATGTCATGTAACTGCCTCTGGACCAATCACAAACCAGGATTTTCTAAGGTTATATATGTGTGTGTGTGTGTGTGTGTGTGTGTGTGTTTATCAGGGACACCATGCTGATGAGATTATACTTTGGGAAAATGAAAAACAGGATTGTTTTGGATTATCAAGTATAAATATGAACTGAAGCAAATAAAGGCAAAACTACAATAAATCTTATCCAACTAGAAAAGAAAATATAAGCAATCTTGTGAAGGTAATTACAAATAATAGATCTGATTCCCTACAAGATCAAAATAATGATTGACTAGAAAACAACAAGGAGCAACTGGAGTCTGGGGCAAAGAAGAGGACAGAGAATGGTATGACAATATTGAAATAGAAAGTGGCTGGTCTGTTAAGGAAGTTGCCACACCCAGATAAAGATCTCTTAAGAAGTTATGATATCATGATATTTCAGGAAACATGCATACTAGGATTTTATTCAAGATCATTTTCTAGCAGTACCAGAAATTACAAGTACACTAGAACCCCACAGGTATGAACAGCATGAGAAGTTAACTGTTCATAACTTTGAAAATTTGTATCTGTGAAATATTGTATTTTGTTTGTTTGTTTGTTTAAAAGTTTATTTTTATATAGGTTAGTTTGTTGGAGAATTAAATCTCCATTTACAACAAATTCCTGTGAAGCATAATTACATCAACAGAACAAATCATAAATAAATACACACATACAAATTCACATTTAACCTAAAACAACTACAACAAACATTTAAATAGTCATGTAATTCAAGTTTAAACATATGCAAGTCAGAAATCTCAGTTATATGAAAAGATAATTCATTCGAGTCTTTGCTAAACTATTCTGAAGAACTATATCCCCATCCGATTTATGATTCAATTGTGGAGTTTTCTAGTTGTTTTCCTTAACCTATCTAAATATGTTGAGTTAGAATTCAAACATATTAAATGATTTAAAGAATGTGTTTTAGAATGAATTAAATCATGACATATCACTAACCATAGATACTTTCTTCAAGCTATCGGATGTAACCAATCAAGTTCTGATAAACTAAATATTGGTGAACTCGGAATTTATTTTTTAGGTGTAATTCCCCAATCTATAATAATCTGGTCTAATTTATTTAAACATTTTTGATAGGAATGCATGTATAATGGGAATCCATATTCAAGTACAAGCAACAGCAATTGATTTACCAATTTGATCTTAATCTCTTTTGTCAAACACCCTTGACGAAAGGAGGGATGGGGAACATGATAGAAACTTTTAAGTACCTCAAGGAATCAACAAAGTCCAGGAGGGTAGCATCTTTCAGAAAAGAGATGTGTAAGAACAAGGGGCACAATTTAAAGTTAGAGAGGACGGCTCATGGGTAATGTGAGAAATTCTTTTCATGGAAGTGGTGGATGCATGGAACCGCCTTCCTGGAGAGGTTTTGGGGTCTAAAACAGTGAGAATTCAAACATGCATGGGACAGACATATGGCAATTATAGTAGGGGGTTGCAGGAAGTAGCTGTTGGTTAAGTAGAATCTGCAGCTTATCCAATAGGTAGGAAAATGGGAAGACTGGGTGTGCCAAGTGGTCCTTATCTGCCGTCAAACTCAACTCTACCCTGACACCCTTCTTAGAGCTCCCAGTCTTTGGTTCACTTTTTTTATCTGTGACAAAATACGTTCAAAAAAGAAAAATGGTAGTCAACAAGAACCCCAAATATTTATAAGTACATACTTTCTGAACCATAGTCCCATCCAAAACTTAACATGAAGATCAGTGAGATCCTTTTTACTTATGAACCCACAGAGAAAATCATGCTCTGCATCTTCCTGGTACTCATTAAGAGACCAGAGTCTCTTATTCAAGTCTCAATATTGGAGAAATCTGTTTGGAGCTGCTGTCTCAGGTCTCGGGATCATCTGCAGATGCAAGCAGTACTATGTCATCTGCGTAAAGTCTGACATCAGTACTAGTTACATGATTTACAAGACTATTTATATGAGCGTTAAATAACACAGGGACCAAAATAGAGCCCTGAGGTACACCTCGACATAGATCCAGGAGACCCAAGACAGTGGCACCACAGACCTCCCTTTGCTTACGGTTTGATAAATAAGATCTAAACCATTGCAAGGTCTCCTGTTGCATCCCAATATTCTGCAATTTATGCAGAAGGGTTTCATAGTGGACTAAGTCAAAGGCTTTGCTTAGGTCCACAAATACCGCCCAGTATACATGCCCTGGTTCAGTGATGTTGTCACCAAATTACCAAAGTCAAGTAGGCGGTATTTGTGGGCCTACCTCTCTAAATCTGTGCTGACAATTAGTTAATAGCCCCATTTGGTCAAGGTAATGTCCAAGCTGATAATTTGTCTGCCTTTTCCAATAATCAGGAACAAAAGAAGAATGTATATTCAATTATAAAATATGTAATTATAGGGGCTATAATATCAAAGCCTAATTTCAAAAATCTGGGATCAATATCATCTGTACCTGCTCCTTTGATATTTTCAAGTTCTTTAATTCTTTGGCTACATCCTGTACCTTAATACTTTTAGTTTAAATCCTTATTATTTACTGCAGAAATAACAGAATATGTAGTTTAGGATCAACAATCCCAGGTTTCAGTATCTCCAAATGTGGTAAGTCTTTAAAATAATGGTTTAACAAATCAGATACCTTTAAAGGGTTATCTATCAAATTTTCTCTCATTATTAAATTAATAGAAGTTTGAGTTTTACTGGGCATTTTAAATCAGAGATAACCTTCCAAAATGTATTTGGATCATGCAGATTACTGAATGAGTTCTGATAGAATCTTTTTTAGCTAGAACTACTAATTGTTTACATTTATTCTGCCATCATTTAAAAGATCCCAATCACCCTCTAATTTTGTTTTCTTAGTTTTTTCCATATTCTATTCCTAATGCATAAATGAATTTTTAACTTCTCTTTAAGCCATAATGGACTTTGAATATTGTTACTGTTTTTTTATTTTTGGAGCATGAATTTGAACTATATGTAAAAAGAATCTGTAAATTCTTGAATAGTCAAGTTCAAGTCAGGAATCAAGAATTCTCTAGACCAATTAACATTTTTGAGACTGTCCCTAAATGATGATGCACTAAATCGCCTTAAATCGCATACCCAAAAATCATAATTTCCACTACCCCAATTTTTTGTAATAACAAATGACATTGAATATGATTATGATCCCCAGGTTCAGGGAAGTACTTTACATCCATCAACCTTCAAGTCTTGTGAAATGAAAAATAAATCTAACATAGATCAATAGTTCTATTATTAAGGCTTCTTGTTGGTTGGTAAATCAATTGTTGTAGTCCCAGTACTTCAAAACTAAATTTTTGTTTTTACCTCCATTATGTCCCCAATCTGCATTAAAATCTCCAGTTAACAACACACTCTGATCTTTCAGTATTTCCAATAAGATATCAGCCAGGATGTCAAATGTACTTATTTTGGTCTTTGGAGGAGCATAAAAACACCCACTATCAGTTTTGATTTTAACAATCTTATGTCCAAACAGTCAATCCTTCCACATTTTTAACAAGTAATATTTGGTATGGACCTAAAGTATTCTTCAAGTAGAGCAGTACCCCCTTTTCCCCATCCTGCCTTATCACTCTATACCCTGCTAGGACAACCTCCTCATTAAGAATACCAGAATGCAGCCAAGTCTCGAAATAGCTAGAATATCATGAGACATTCCAGTAACCCAAACCATATATTCATCCACTTTTGTACAAGACTTCTAACATTTTCATGAATGATTGTTATCCCAGCTTGTTGTTTAGGCTCTGGATTTTTCACTTCACCACATTGTATTAGGAGGACAGAACAAAACAAACTCATAGTTTTATGATTCACCAAATCAAAAGATCCTTTTTTATTTTTAGAGGTCTTAAACATAATTTTAGAGAGTTTGTAAATGAATTCCACCTCTAAGCAAATGTTGGTGATCTTATACATGTACCCCATGGTCATAAACACAGCACCTTTACTTATATTATTACAATTTACATCTGACAATTGAAGTCTAATTAGCCACTTCTGGTTCCCTACTCCCTGGTCAATCGCTTCCTTGGCCACCAGGGGTTGCTAGAATTCAAGGTGAACCTTAAATCATCTGGCTCTAGAGCTTTTTAGTGGTAAGTACCATAAAAAGCTGAGTACATAACAATAGATAACAAATAACATTATTAATAATACTAATAATTTTATTTGTACAGTTCTTCTATTTCAAGGCACATTAGCTTAAAACAATTTAAAACAAACATTAAAATCAGAATCTTAAACATAAATAAAATTAAAAAAATCATATTCAAACTTCAGTTCAGTTTTCTACAAATGCATTTGCCAGAGAAAAGTTTTTAATTGTCTCTTAAATTCCTCCACAGAGGTGCACTCCCGTAACTGACAGAGTAGAGAATTCCAAAGGGTGGGAGCAGCATAAGAAAAAGCTCTAGAGCCAGATGATTTAAGATTCACCCTTGGAATCTCTAGCAACTCCTCGGTGGCTGAGTGAAGCGATTGACCAGGGAGTAGGGAACAGAAGTTCTTTCAGATAGGCCAGACCCTGACCATGAAGGGCTTTGAAAGTCAGTAAGCTGACTGTAAGGTGATCTGCCACTGTATTGGCAGCCAGAGCAGTTAAGCGCAACACCAGGGTGTTATGACAGGATCTACTAGAGCCTATCAAAACCCAGAGCTGTTGCATTCTGCACCAGCTGCAGGCAGTGAATTTCAACCCTGAAAGCCCAAAGTAAAGGGAGTTGCAATAGTCCAAGCACAAGGACACAAAGCATGGACCAATGTTGGAAGGTCGTGAGGCGGAACCAGATGCCTAACTCTGGTGATGTTTCTAGGATAGTAAAGGAGGTCTTGGCGATGGCGACACCTGTGACTGCAGTGTCAGTCTATCATCAAGACCACCCACAGGTTATGCACCCGTTCAGAGGTCGGAGAAACATTGCCAAGAAAAATTCCAGAAGCGCACAACACCCAACCCCTCTATCAGTTGACCGGGTCCACAACCAATACCTCTGTCTTTTCTGAGTTCAACTTCAGCCAACTAGAATCCATCCACTCCTGGATTTCTTTCAGGCAGTTGTTAAAGACTGAGAAAGCTCCATCCTGGTAGGGTGCAAAAGACAGGTATAGCTGGGTATCATCTACAGAATAGTGAAACCTCAGCCCATACCTTCTTACAATGTCTCCGAGGGGTAGCATATACACCACGAATAGCATGGATGACAGCACTGATCCTGAGCCCTAATAACAAAGCTGCTGGGGCCGAGGAAAAGACCTTGACACAACCTGGATAATTATTAATTAATTAAAGTAATTGTAGTACTTTAAAAGTGCTTTAAATGTGCTGATTAAAAAGTACTGATAGTCTTTACGACTCAGCAGTAAAGTGAATGATAGGATCTGGTGTCCATTTTCAGAGATGACTGCATTGAGCCATTCCTCCTGCTCTTAGTATGTCAGTTCAAAGTGCTCTCTCTCTCTCAATAAAGTTAACGTCAGGCACCTCAGCTGTATTGGCATTCCCCTGATCATTTGAGACTCCTCACCATTGACACTCAGTATGATCTTGTTCCAGGACCTCTTCAGGGACTCATTGCCAATCTCAGCCCATGAGCATGCACACATGTACACAGCTTCTTTAATGGTAAGGTGCTTTACAAATGCTGCATAATTCTCAAAATTTGTTGACTCAAGAGCAACTGCCATAGCAGGTTCCATTTGTAGCACCTCTTTAAATTTTCCAGCACCTCTTGATCCGTAGGCTGTATCAGGCTAGTAATATTTGGATATAAGAAAAGGCATTGAAAACACCCATCTGTTGTTATCAAGCTCTCTGAAGCTGGGTGTGAGGGCATTGTCCATCAATAGGATGGCATGCTGTGGGAGTGATTTTGAAGTGAGATATTCTTTGACAAGGGGACAAAGTGACAAAACAAAACAACCCAGAAAAATATATATATAATCTGTTTATTCTGACTGTACATATTGCTATGATTTTATTATTGTTAAATTTACTGCTACCCTGTTCTCCTTATTTCTTCTTTCCCATACTCTACCTTTATTCTTTCCATCAGATTGCATAGCTAAATTAGACTTGTATGATTCCTTCCATTCTTGTCAGGTAAAATAATGTCAATACAAACAAGTACATACACAAACAGGGGGTAGACCATCAGTTGGCTTTGCCATATTGATAGCAATAGGAACTTAGATTTCTTATATAAAGGCTACTATAAGAAAAGCTGAACCATTAATATCACTCCAGAAACTAATGTACAGTATTACTGTTTATTATCTATATAACTCCAGCTAAGTTGAGAAATTATAAATCAGGAATGTTGCAAGATTTGGGAAGAACAATAGTGAAAGGAAATATTGTTTACAGTGATGCACTATGTACAGTTATGGGCACCTTCAATACTTGTATGAGGGGCAAGAAGCAAGCTCAAATATATTGGGCTTCCTGAATACTGAACATGTGTGTCTATAAGAACATCTACATCCATGACTGTGGATGAAAGAGAGGAACAAGTAGTGGAATCGGTAATGCCCTTCCTCAACACTCTGAGAGGTCCAATGTCCAATCTGAACTATCAGTGAATAATAAGGAAAGATAACCCTCCCCAACAATATGACAGGTCCAATGTTCAACCAGGCCTGTCAGGGAATATAAAATTGACCCTACCCCAAAACCTGACAGATCTAGTCTCCAACTCCACCTGGCTAGGAAAAACAAAATCTGACCATCTTTCTCCCAAACACCTTACCAGTCTGCTGCCCAACCTGGCCAATCAGGGATAAAACAGTCTTTCCATCTCCCTATTACTACCTGATGGGTCCTGTTCCCAACCAGGCCTATGATTTAAGTCAAACAGATAAGGAGGAGCAGCAGAAAAGAGGTGAATGAAGGGTGCAATAGGCAGGGTGGTAAAACACTGCTGTCCTTCACACATCCTCTCAGGTGACAGCGAGGCTCCAGATACTGCATATCAGCTTGGCACTGCTGTCACACATGCTGCTACCAGCCAGTTCTGCATCTCTGCCTCCTCTGGTCTGCAGCACACTAGCATGGGAGACTGGAACCAAGGGGCCTCAGTCTATAATCCCAAATTCCAGTGATCCTTGCTCCACAGCCTAATTCTCTCTCTCTCTCTCTCTCTCTCTCACTCTTGCCTCCTCTCAGACATGAATGTCAGATTTGCACTCTTCCCAATACATACATATGAATCACACTGTCTTGAATGCTCCAATTCAGGCTGCTACATAGCAAAATGGTCTGGTTTCTAACCTGGCCACCAAAGAATGACACAAAATCTCTGGATGAGAAGAGGGATAGGTGAACATGGTTGAAACCTTCAAGTACATGAAGGGAATAAATAAGATGGGCATGGAGGGCTTTTCAAATTAAGGAAGGGAGGAACACTCGAGAGCATGATCTGAGATTGGAAGGGGAAGGTTCAGGAGGGAAATGAGGAGACACTTTTACAGAGATGGTGGTGTCTGGGTGGAATGCACTATCATAGGAAGTGGTATCCTGTAGAACAGTGGGTTGCTTCAAAGGGATGGGACAGGGGCAGGGAGAAGGTCACTTGGGGAGAGGAGCAGCAGCTGCAGTATAAGTGCTGCTAGCTGCACAATCGAGCAGGCTTGATAGATCAAAGAGCCTCTATCTGCTGTCAGTTTTGTATGCTTGTATGTAAAATATTTACCTCTCCTGCAAACTACCTGATGGGTCCAGTACCCAGCTGAGCAGGGGATAAAAAGCCTGGCCTCCTCCATCAACTACCATACAGGTCCAGTCCCCAACAGAATCTAAAATAACTTATCCCCTCCCTTCAAAAATATGATTACTCCCAAGGTTAACCTGGCCTGTCAGGGAATAGAAAATCTGTCTCCCTCTCCAAACAACCTGATGGTTCTGATGACCAGTCTGGACCACCAGGAATAACAACCATCTGGCCTCTCTCCCAAACTACTTTACAGGTCCAGTGCCCAATCTGGCCTGTCAGGGAATAAAAAACTGGCCATCTTCACACAACTACCTGACTGGTCTGCTGTCCAACCTGGACCATCAGAGAATAAACAAGCATTTGTCAATGCTGAATGCTGATTGCATTGGTCTGTTGAGCTTGATCAGTGCCCTCTGTCACTAGCTCAGTCTGTTTCTCCCAGTGCTGCAGGCTGCTCTTTTGTACTGGGCTGCTGCCTGCTTGGCAGCTTCTTCTGCCCAATAAGAAATCCGCAGCTGTCCGACAGAGTTCCATTGAGGTGATATCCCCACTCTCTCACTCAGTCATTCTGTTTCTGCTGGCGCTGCAGGCTGCCCTTTGTACTGGGCTCCTGCCTCTGTTGGTGGCTTTTCTGCTCAGAAAGAAATCTGCAGCAGTC